>CM060902.1:1207033818-1217033818 GCA_030737815.1 Allium fistulosum
ATATGGATACTTATGCATATTCCATTGTGCGACACTATGGTGCCTATAGAGTGTTTGTCTGTTATATATTTATATTAAATAGTTTGGGCTCATTATCAATTGTATAAAGTCTATTATAATTTTATATAACTTTATGAACTTATGTACTCTGATATTATGGTTTTGTTTATCACAGTCTCGCCTGTTATGTATTTGTGATGTATATTATATTTTATTCGATGTATTGTGAGATATACGATAGGTTCTATTATTGCTCTATTTCATTTTAATCCTTGACAATCATCCTACATTGGTCTGGCACTACAGCATCACATTATTTAGCTATATTTGGTGCCAGAGGTGTATGGCGGTCGTCACACTGAACCTCTTGGGTCAATGCCATTAGTACAATCTCCTCCTTTGCATTACTAACCTCAATTACAACAATATTGAATCGTTTTAGGAAATTGTTAACCCCCCTTTTGGCATGGCAGCGTACAGGCGGATTTAACCCAATCGGCTGCACGGTTATCGAGGCAGGAATACTATGGGTTTGACTCGACTGGACGGATAGATGATCACTCACGGGTGATAAACATTATTATGAAGCCAGGATTTGGTGTAGTCGATGGGCGAAAGACGCGGGATACTCAAAATATGAGTTTCGAGAAAAGTCGAGTTGTGCCGGGTTGTTTTGAGTTTTCTTCGAGTCATGCTTGGTGTTGCTTCGGGTTTTCAAGGTGCTTGCTTCGAGTCATTTGCAAGCCTGCTCCGAGTCACTCGGGTCGACACATTTTCTTGGGTTTCACAACTTACTTCGGGTCGGCATCCTCCAGTCTTCGGGTCGGTGTGTGTAAGTCTTTGGGCCGGCATGAATGGAGGGGTCGGCATTGAATGAGTGGATGGGATCGGCATGTTGGAGTCTGGAGTGGATCGGCATGTTGGATTCTAGAGCAGCATGTTGGAATCTGGAGTGGATTGGCATGTTCGAGTCTGGAGTGGGTCGGCATGTTGGAGTCTGGAGTGGATCGGCATGTTGGAGTCTAGAGTGGATCGGCATGTTGGAGTCTATAGTGGTTCGGTGTCTTTTCTCTTTGCTTCGGGTCGGTAGTACATGTTCCCCGGGTCGGCTACGTGTGAGCTTCGGGTCGGCTATAGGAAACAAAAGGGGTTCGGCCACATGGACTATGCTTCGAGTCATGGACGATCGTGCTTCGGGCCAATGCTATGTTTACTTTGGGTTGGCAAAACTCCAACAGGGATCGGTCATAGTGATGGGTTTTGGATCGGCTATGGTATTGATGGGCCCGGACCACTTAGGAAACCCGGTAACTCGGGTTTTGTCTATATATACAGCAGGCAAGGCTTCAGAAAAAGGGATCTTCATTCTGTTTCCCTCCATCTTCTCCACTAAGGCTACTCCACCATTATTGTTTTAAAAACTCCGGATTGTAACTGTAATCGATTCGGATATCAATAAAAAAGAAATTTCTAGAGTTGACGTAGGCCAAAGTCAGCCGAACCACTATAAATCCTCTGTTATTACTGCTTTCTTTTTAATTTGTATTGTTCTTCATATTTATTTCCTCTTCATATTAACTATTTGTGAACTGTAACTGTGAATTGGTACTTTCAACGGTGTTTGGGTGTTAGTGACCAATTTTGGCGCTAACAGGAATCTTTCAGTGTCTCTTCAGAACTCTAATAGACTTTCGGTAAGGACATTGCATCCTTTGGTCGAGCTGTGTGGAGCCTGAACTGCTGCGTGAACTTCCTTACCAGTTATTCAAAAGAAGATATGGACCTCGACATGATCCAAGTGAGCCATTTTGTGGCTACCCCTTCTAAGAATATAGGGAAGCACCTACACCTACCCTCACTAGTATCTTGGGCACCATCCATGTGGCATTTATATTTCAAAAGGTGTTATCTTGGATCTGTCGTTCCATTAGAAGACAACATCGTTGGCATAACAAACTTCTTAGGATATCTTTCTTGCAGTATATTATTAGCGAATGGGGTCCTATTGGGTGATGAACCCCATTTGTTGTTACTCCTCTGCCGATTCTCATTCGACAGTCTCCTTACCATACTTGCGATATGCTCTTTGCTGGTCTAGGCTGCTGGATAGCAACCATCAGAGACATCCTTGAGTATTTGACTCTGCAAATGCTCTCGGTTAGTTGTATGATGTCTATGCTCCCTTGTCTCTGGGAGAGACGATCATCCAGACCCTCATTGTCGTCGTTCTTTCCTAGCTAGTTCTGCGGCACCGTCTGAACACAACCAATATGACCATCAACAAATTGCTCAGCACAAACATTAACTTCCTCATTGAACTTGCCCTTAAGATTCACTAAGAACGACTCTTCATGATCGATTAGTACCAAAGTGTGAAGGGTAGGTATCGAGTTGTGGTTTTTCAATAGAAACTTATCCAAGTTCAGTTTTCGATGTTCTAACATCCCTCTTTTCCGTCTTCTGCTTGCCATCTCTTCGATATCTATCTGATGAAGAAGAGCTTTCATCTTCAGAGTTAGATGATGATGAACCACTATGGCTTTTCTTCCACCTTTGAGGTATCTGAGTCACCATAGTGAAATTCTTCTCCATCTCCTTCAGAATAGCATTTTGGCTCTTCAACATCTTTCTATTCATTTCATCCATCATCCGATCCAACTCCACTCTTATCACTTTCTCATGCACCAGGGAAATCAATTGGACTAGGTTGATTCATTTCCTCTCCATGTTGAGAGCGTTCATTTTCCATTTCAATGATAGGTCTTGAGGTGGTTGATCTCTCTTTATCCTTCCTAAGGGCCATTGTCAATGATAGAGTTTCTCTAAATCTATGTAACCACAAATCACCAACACGCATTCTTTTAGATTTAGTTTACAGATAGTCATCCAAAGTTCTAATTTAGACCTACAACTAAAATCTCATTCACAATAAATGCACCAAAATGTTTGTTCCAAAAGTGGGACAAACACCCCATTAAGCAACAAACGAAAACTGTAGTAGTAAAGAGATTAAAAATAGAAGAACACATAAGAATTTGTGTGGTTCAACCAAAATCAATAGCCTACATCCACTATTAACTTTGTTACTAATTATACTTTGCTCTTACGAAGAGAATCTTACAACTAAGTATCAAATAACTCGGGTAAGAATTTGATAGATTTTAGTGCACAAATCAAATAACAAAGCTCGGATTAGATCAGATAGAGAACCAAGGTCCCTTTACTAGTGCACCTCCTCCTCTATTTATAGATGAAATCCATCAACAAAATCACTAGAAATTGCTCAACCATGTTCCCCACTTCAAGCTCAAAGTTTTAGCAAAAGATCGTGGCCAAATTCGTGAACAAAAATGGATCAGTACCAAAATTAAGAATCGGTACCAAGTTATGAAACTTTGACTTTTTGTGCTTAATTTTGGCTTTATTTTTAACTTCTGGCTGGGTCATGCTGACTCATCAAATATCACTAATGGATCGGTGCCAAGTTATGCTCATGATGGATTGGAACCGAGTTGTGTTTTGAACTTCAGTATTCATATTTTTTTAGTTCTTATCTTTTGACTTGTCTAAGAAATGGATAAGTACATCTTTATAGCCAACAATGACCAATGCTAACCCTTGGGACCTTATACACCAGCATTCAATCTGCAATCTTGATTTCAAATCGATATCGTGACTACTTAACTGTTCTGATTCACTATGATATCACTTGGTTCAAAAGTGGGATAATAATAGCCTTAAAATGATAAACTTATGATAGTCTATGTTAAACATGCTAGAAATATGATAGGTTAAACTTGTGATAGCTTTAGAAGTGCGATAACACCGATGTTAGATATGCTTTTTCTATTGAATGAGACAAGTGATGGCTATGAATGGGGCATGCTATAGCTATTGAATAGGACATGCGATAGCTATTGAATGGGACATGCGATAGCTATTGAATGGGACATGCGATAGGTATTGAGATAGATATGCAATAGCTAATGAAGTTAGACTTGTGATAATCATTGATGTGCACGTAAATGTGCATATTTTTACCACCATATTTAATCTAATTAAATTAAATAAGTGATCATATTGGGTATTCTAACATGTTCAAACCAAAATTCAAATTATTTGAAATCGTCACATATTCATCTTCATCCAAGGGCAAAATGGTCATTTCCATGCATATATTATTTTGAGAAAATTTAATTGGAAATTTTTATATTATTTTATAGGAATTTGGCTTCATATACAAGTGGTTTCATGAAGAAATATGCATGCACAAAGAAGATACAAAGGAATGGAGATGGAAATAATCCGAAGTGATGATCATGGAGGACCCCATTTACCCACCTACCTTAATGTACACTTAGGAGCTAATGCACATGCAAAAAGGCCCTTAAATCTTCATCCACACTTAATGGATGATTATATGATGCTAATGATTACTTGGCCACCACACTTCCTAAGGGGTAGTTTGGGCATTCCCCAAAAATATGGATTAGGGTTTCAATTTGTATAAATACCCCTTATGTTTCATGTAACCATTCTCTCTTCTTTAGTCTCTTCTTTAGGCTCTCTTCTCTTTAGTCTTACCTTAGAAATAAAATGAGAGCTCTCCTTCTTTTCATGGCTACTTAGCCATTTCTTATATGTACTTTTCTTTTATGCAAGTTAATACATGTTCTTTTCCTTTCCTTGTTTATTTTCTTTAATGTTAGTAGTGTAGATTTATTTATTTATGCAAGTAGGTTAGTTTTTCTTTTCATTTTGCTCGCTTTTTCTTATTGTTTATTCTATGTTGCAAGCTACATTTGTTGATTTGATAACAAATATGAGAGCCTAATCCCTTCAATTTATGGGTAATGAATCTCTCTAGTATGTAGATGCAACATTTTGATGTTTATGTTCTCTTTTTGTGCTTCATGGAAAAATGATGTTTATGTAATTTTATGTTTAGTATTGAGTTTGATAGCTTATGTTGTTCAAAACAAATAGGATATGCTTAGTCATATGCATCACAAATTGTCTCTTCATCTATATATGATTGTGGTAAAGAAGTGAATGTTGAAATTAAAATTTGATGGCCTATATTTCTAAACAATAGTTAATAGGTCATACTTAAAATATATTTTGCTTTCAACTTTGTTGTCATATTTCATGAGAATTAATTGTGTATTAGTGGTAGTGTTATAGTTTGATGGTTTATATTGGGCTAATTAATAGCACAAATATACCATACTTATGATAAACACATCAACTAATCTCACTAATGACCAAAAGAGAGATCATAACTTCATTTTGTTGATATATGTGATCTAGAGAGTAGAAATTACCTCTAAATTGTCTTAGCACTCTCATATTTTTATCGATTTTCTTTTGTTTGTTTTTTTTACATTTTTAGCTAATCACACTTTCGTTTTTGGTATAATTTGATTGAATAGGAAATCTAAAATAAACAATTCCCTGTGGATCGACCCGTACTCACTACGTACTACGATAGTACGCCGTGTGCTTGCGGTATAAATTTTATTATAAATTTTTTGACGGTTTTTTAACTCGATAGAAATTCCGTCATTAAACAAGATTTTGGCGCCGTTGCCAAGGAATTTGTTTTGATTTTATTTTCTATTCTTCAAATTAATTTTGTTTGATTTTATTGTGTCTTTGTTCTGTGTGTTAACTTGCATTTTTTTTATAAATTTTTTTTATTGTTGTGTGTTTATGTGTGATTTTAGTTTGCATTTTGTTTGTGTGTTTGTTTTCTAATTCTAATTGCATTTGCATTTCTATTTTTTTTTAAAAGAGAGAATTTTTTTATTCCGTTGCATTTTCTTTTACAATTTTTCATTTACAATTTCATTTTCTAATTTTATAGTGCAACTGCTTTACAGACTCTAATCACCTCTGTGCATCTGCATTATTTTCTCTACCAATCCATCACTGTGCACTGCCCCATCTCTAAAACAGCAAGCAACACAATCTCCTGCCCCAAACCACAGGCCATCACTGCCCTTCCAAACTACCACAGTGCCATAGTGCCAAACCACTCCACGGCCTTTGCCTGCCACCAAACCATGAAGTACATAAGCTATAGCTAAGGAAACTAAACATGCGATAGCTATTGAAGTTAAACATGTCATAGCCATGGAATGGGTATGTGATAGCTAATGAAATTAACTATATGATAGTTATGCAATTGAAATTTGTTGTAATAACTTAGAAGTATGAAGCAATAAATTTATTATAAATTTTAAGAATTAATATTTAAAATGGAAGGTAATGCAAGGCTAATGTCGCAATTAATAATATTAAAAAATAACAATAAGAAGGAAGGAAGTGTAAGGCCTAAGAGGTAACCTTCTAACATTAAACACAATGTTTCAGAACAAGGGTGTAAGGCCTAGAGTGGTAAACAAATGTATAAATAGGACATTATGAAAATACAATGGTTTAATGCCTAGAGTCACAGCTAAATGCCTAAACATAATATTATATGGTGATATAAGGTCTGTAGTGGCTACTGTTAGTTCCTGAGATGATGGTTTTGATGACAACAACCTTAGGACTTGTTATAAAACATAAATACTAATATTCTTGTCTAGATATATATGTATATGCAGGATATATATGCAGGTACTGAGAATGAAGACTGTACAATATAGAGATTCAAGACTGACGAATTCAAGATTGAAGAAACCAAGACTGAAGACTCATGAGTATCAAGAGTTCAAGATATCAAGATTTCAAGTTTTCAAGATTTCAAGAGTTCAAGAGTTCAAGATATCAAGATAAGTAATAGTGTCTAGATTTATGTTAAAACTTCATAATAGCACTAAAATCTTTATTCGGATTTTAATTGTGGAATGGAATCCACCTTCTCGCTTTAATAGTGGGATGGAACCCATGACCTCTTTAGTGGGACGGAACCCACGACCTTCTCTAGTGGAATGGAATCCACGAAATTTTCAAAAAATTTATTTCAACTGTATTTCCAAAAACTATCTTTTTAAAAGTCATCTCTCTCGGTTTAAATATTTTAGCCTTAAACTATTCTTACCATCTTTTATATTTTGATTAAAAAATCTTTAAACTATCTCCTGGTTTTAATATTATAGCTTTAAATTTCAAAAATATATTCTATACTTAGTTTTTAATATTACTTTTATATTATAGATTATATATTTTTAAGATTACTTTTTAAATCTCTTTTATAAGTTTAAACTATATTCAAAATGGTTTACAAAGTTTAGAAATTGTTTTGACAAGTTTTAGAATAGAAATCATTTTAAAGCAAAATTAATTTTCAAAATATACATAGGCATGTCGACATACCCCATCCCCCCATGTCGACATGGTTACCGTAGAAATTCAAATTTCAAATTTTCAAAAGAAGTGTCTATTCATCATAACCTTTCGCGAATGGACATGACTGTTATTCTTCTATAAATACCAGTTGTTTTCAATGAATTTTAAGTCAATTTTTATTCATTTCTTCACTCCTTCTTCTCCACTCAAATATTCTCTTATATTTTAACAAAACTGTGCCGAAATTCTAAGTGAATCAAACTCGATTGTCTCTAGTTTGATTCTCTGCCACTCTCTCTCAATGATCTCAGTGCTATTCAGAGTTATAGGATCATTGGTAATAAAAGAAGTATATCGACTCTCTCTATCTATCAAAGTGATATTGAAAACGATGTGATTGTGGCCTGTAAATCAATTAGGTGTGATTGTAGCTCGTAAATCAGTTAGGTGATCTTGTAGCCTGCTTAAATCAAGAGAGTTTGCCCTGGACTCGAAGACAGGAGGCTGTATCTCGTGGCCTTGAAATCGAGGTTGTAATATCGACATTATATTTGAAAAGAAATCTGCACAAGAAATTGTGTAGGACTGGATGTAGGGTAACTCCGAACCAGTATAAAATTCCGGTGTGTTCTTTCCTTTACTGCTTTTTATTTATTATTTGCATCTGTGTCTGATTCTGTGATTGTCTCTGTGTTTGTGCATTGCATCTGTCTTTGTTTAATTTCAAACGATTTCAAAAATTCTATAAAATCCATTAAACACTATTCACCCTCCTCTAGTGTTAATCCAGCCTTAAAATCCGTAATCCGCATTTCCTACATTTGGTATCAGAGCATTAGTTTTCAAAGTTTTCATAATCTGATTTTTGAAAAAGTTTTCAAATGGCTGCCAACACTTGTAATGTCAACACTATCTCTAGTTCATTTGTAGAGGGTCAGTCTGCTGCCAGACCACCATTTTTTAATGGAAGTAACTATGCATATTGGGCATGTTGGATGAAAATCTATTTACAATCAATAGGATTAGACACTTGGAATATCACACAAACTGAGTACGTTGAACCCACAACTGATTTTGCATAGTGGACTACTGAGCAAAAGATTGTTGCACAAAACAATTCCAAAGCCATGAATATTCTATTATGTTCACTTGATAGGAATGAGTTTAATAGAGTGTCTATCTGTAAGTCTGCATATGAGATCTGGAAAACTTTGCAAGTTACTCATGAAGGAATAAGCAAAGTTAAATAGACCAAAATATCCATCTTGACCAATCAGTTTCAATTATTCAAGATGAATCCATATGAGTCCATTTCAGACATGTACAGTAGGTTTCAAGACATTGTGCATTCTATAATTGCATTAGGAAAGAACTTTTCCGAAGAAGATCAAGTTAGAAAAATTCCGAATTCACTCACCCCGGAATGGGATCAGAAGACTCTAGCAATTGAAGAGGCTAATGATACCGGTACATTGAAAATTGAAGAATTAATTGGGAATTTGATGTCGTTTGAAGTACAAATGCAAGGGAGAAGAGAAAGCAAGGCCTCAGAAAAGAAGTCGATAGCGTTTAATGCAATAATAGATGATTCAAATTCAAACAATGACGATGATGAAGAAATAGCCTTGATGACAAGGAATTTTAGAAAGTTTCTGAAATACAGAAAGGTGAACAACTACAAGAGAAATGATCACAAGAATTCTGGAAATAATAATGATACTCTCAACAACGTCAGGTGCTACAATTGTGATGAGCCAGGCCACTTAAAAAGAGATTGTCCGCATCCGGATAAGCAAAATTTTCCTCCAAGCAATGATTCATCAAAGAAAAGGAAGAGAGCGTATACTGCTACACTAGACGATTCAGACTCATCCTCCAGTGATGAAGATCAAGAGATGGAAAATTCAAGTATGTGCTTTACAGCTATTCATGAATCTAATGATCTCGGGAATATGGATCTAAAAATAGGTACGCATTAAATTATATTGATTGAAATTGCTTGTTTAAATGCTTGAATGTTTGAATGTTTGATTGTTTGCATGTTTTGAAATTGCTTGCTGTTTGAATTTAAAATTTTGATTTTCAAAATAATATTATTTTAATATTAAAATATTAATATTAAAGTGTTATTATATTTAATATTATTTTAGATAAAATATAAATTAGATTATAGGATATATATATATAGATATTAAACAAAATAGAAAAAATTAGTCACATGTATTATAGGGCCCATGTTGACATGGCCCTACCCCCTATGTCGACATCGTCCTATAATTTTGAAATTCAAATTTGAATTCAAAACTCTAAATTTCCCTCCACCTTTTCACCAACTCCAGGGCTATGAAAAGGTGTCTCTTGACTAGAGAACATGACTATTGAATGTCTATTTATCTCCTTAATTTTATTCTATCTTTTCATTTTCATTTCAAAATTCAAACTCTCTTTCAAACTTTCAAGCTCTCTACTCTCTTCAAAAATGGCTTCCTCAAGCACTCCCTACACTATAGCCATCCAAGGCCATCAAAGAGTTCCTCTACAATGACCCGAAAGCTATCAAAGCTTACATAAGCTATGTAAATTTTGGAAAAGTCCATACGGCAAAATTTGCAATCTTTAATGATTTTCCTTCTTATGAACTCAATATTCTTTTTGAAGAGAATCAAATTCTTAGTTTAATTGATGATTCTCAAAATGATTTCGTTTGTTATCCTAATCTTGTTAAAATGTTTTATGCAAATTTGAATCGCGGTTTTTATGAAGGAAATGAAGGAGAAGTTTGGAGTAGTGTTAAATGAAAAAGAATTGTTTTGAATAGTGAGATTTTGGGAAATATTTTGGGTTGTAAGTATATGGGAATGAATCTTTTGGATTTTCAATTGATAAACATGATCGAGAGACATTTCATCGTATTTTTGAAAGGGATGATAACTTTGAATTTATAAATCGAAATTTCCGTCCTAAAGCAAGAATTATTAACCTTCTTTTGCAACATACCATAACTCCAAGATCGGGAAATTTCAATCACCCGAACTTAAAATTTTGTAAGGCTATTTTGGGCATTATGACATTAATTAGGCGCAAGTAATTTTGGATGAACTTCGTTCCAAAAATTTTACCTTAGGAGAAACACTTTATATCATGGAATTTATATTACTCATATTTTTAACTATTTTGGAGTTGATTACAAGAGAGAGGAGTTTGTTTCTCGAAAAGTGTTTATCCATGCTAATATCTCTCTCATGAAAATTCCGCTTGTGTTTCAACCATATGAAACACTTGCCGAAAAGGATGAAAGGTTGGCTCATGAAGAAATGGAAGAAGAAGAGGAGGAGGAGGAGGAAGGGGAGGAAATGGAGATTGAAGAAGAAGGAGAGGAGGAGGAAGAGACATCAATGGAAAGTATTGAATACCCTATCACTCCCAACAATCCATCCAATAAGACACTTCTCAAAAACCAAAAGATAATAGTGGAAAATCAAAGGATTCTCAAAAGATCCTTTAGTAAAAATTTGGATAAAATTTCCACCAAAATGAACAAGTTCTTTGGGAAAGTGAGTCGCAAACTTGGATTATCATCATCTTCATCATCCTCTATTGAATTCTAGTTTTCATTTCAAGTTGTATTAGTTTGTATCTTTCGATTAGTTAATGTTATGTATTGTTTATGTAATGTTAACTAAAATTTATCAATGAAAATCGTTTATTTCTGTTCATTAGCTCTGAAATATCTCTGGAATGCTTGTTATTATATTATATAAGTTTATATATATAGACTTGTACATAATATAAAGAAACAAAGCATATTGCCAAAATCAACAGGGGCATGTCGACATCCCCTACCCCCATGTCGACATGTAACAGCCAGAAAGTAATTTTTGTTTTGAATTTGAAATAGACATAACTACCTTGTGTCTTTTTATTTCAAACGACTTTCTATCTATTCAAATACCTGTTTCTTCTAGAAAAATGTACATTTTCAATTCTCCTTATTTTCTTTTGAATTTCTTCATATTTTATCCAAAATGGCCACTCTTATTCATAATCTAAGTGAGAATCTTGAAGAAACTCTCAATTCTTTCAAGAACATACTTACTTTTATCCTTCACAATCAATGTCACTTAGAATTAAGCCAAATGCAGATGATAAAGGAACAAGAAAGGTACTTTGATGCCATTCGATGGATGATTTCAGCCCTCAACAAAGAAGAACTCGAAGCGAATCCAGAAGGAACTCTGAACAAGGATAATGAAGAATGGGATGCTATAAAAGCAGACCCTATCTTCGGTGAAGAAGGATGGGTTGAAGTTCCAAGAAATGTTTGATTTGACTTGTATGGTTTGATTTACTTTGATTTGATTTGGTTTGATGTGGTTTGAATTTTTTGGTCTGATTTGACTTGATTTGAATTTTTTGAATTGTTTTGAATATGGTATGTAATATATGATTGAAGTAGTGTGGTTTGATAAATATATTAATTGATTATGTTTGACATTTTCATATCTCTTACATTTACCTTACTATATTTTACTCATATTATTATCTGTCACATTTATATTCTACTATATTGTATTATTATCCTATATAGTGCTATAGTATAAGATTTAGGGGGAGTTATATAGTTTAGATTTAGTTTTTTTGATGACAAAGGGGGAGAATTATAAAATAGGTTAAATAGGCTTAGATTAAGGGAGAGTTAGTAGATTAAAGGGGAGTTGTTGGAGTAAGGGGGAGTTAGAGTAGAATTAGAGTTTGGTGGAGTAGATTTTATAAAAAAAAGGTTGTCATCATCAAAAAGGGGGTGTTAGCGCCAAAATTGGTCACTAACACCCAAGTCTAGATGAAAGCACCAAATCACAGTTATAGATAATAGATAGAGTGTGTCTTCTTCTTCTCTTATGTTCTAAAGATAATATTTGCAAAAATCATCCAAATGAACTAAAATTTGGAGTGATGCCTTGGGGCAACATTACAACACCTTCCACCAAGATAGATCTTGAAGAAGTGAAGCCATGCTCCCCCACCAAGCATAGGGCGCAAGTAAAAATTTCCCATTTTTGGGCTAAAGCAAGTGTAAAGAAAGGAAGAGAAGGAAGAAGGTGGTCGCAAGGTTGAGGTTGGACATGAATGCCTAGATCTTGCTTGTTTGTTAGGTTAAAGGTAACTTTACTTACATTTGAATGGAAAGTACTGGGTATATATGTTTGTGTTTGTTGTGTTTAAGTTGTTTGAATTGATATTAACATATGTTGAAATATTGGTTTTGATTCTTATTCTAAATACCAGAAGCATATGTGATCCTTGTCTATGGACTTGAATGGACTTGTACAACATGTGGCGAGCCCTTGAAACAAAGCACATAGGTTAAAGATGGACTTTGGTTTAGATTGAACTCAGATTTGAAAGTGCACTTTTAACGATAGTTGCTGTGGATGCACTTAGGAATTGCATTTTTTGGCAATTTCTATGGAACTTTATAGAGAGACCCTTAGGGATTTCTCGCCATATTTATGATGTCTTATATGTATGTTTGCTTTCATAAAGAGATTGGATAGTAAAAGGTTAAGTATCATTTCGAATAGTGGCCAAAACTTCACTTGTGCAAAACTGCCCCATCTAGCCTTGATTTTTGGACTTTAAAGGTTTGAAAAGATATTTAAATTTAAGTAATTTGTTTCGTTCATTTTAATAACTCATGTTCGAGTATTTCAAAAGTGGTTTGAGATATTTATGAATTTTTAAGAATTAGTTGTGATTTTATAGAAGAGATTTTTCTAATGAAAACTTGTTTTTCCAAGTTTTAAAGAATTTTATAAACTTGTTATTTTCAAGTAATATTTTGAGTAAATGATTTAAAACCTATTATAAGTATTATAAAGAATTTTAACAGCATTTTTAAGTATATATATAGTTATTAGAAAATATATTGACTATTTTATACCTTATGTAATAAAATATCTTTTGACTCGTTTACTTAAATATTAAGTTCTGATAAATAAATTGCTATACATATATCATTTTAAAAAGGGTTTTAAAAGTAAAAACCAAATGTTCGAAAACGAGTTAGGAATTTCTTAATAGCTAAAAGGTTAGTTGTTTAATTATTTGTTTGAAAAGTAATTAACTACGCTTAACACTAAAAGCCGACGAAGTAGGCTTGTCTATTTGTGAGAGTTAAGATTGATGTTCGAGTAGAGATATGAGCAATAAAGCTCTAACCTACTGACTTCACCTCTTGACCAAGGAATAGTTAAGTCGGGAATGTCGGAAACGTGTTACTCGTGTTGATTTCTTACTTGTTTATGGAAATCATTAATACTATACTTAACACTAAAAGCCATCAAGGTAGACCTATCTATTTGTGAGATTCAAGAATGAAATGTCTAGGCAAGGCTTTGATATACAACCAGTGCTCTAACTTACCTGGCTTTACCCTTGGGTGAGGAATAGTTAAGTTGGACTGTCGGAAATGAGTTAAGTATACGAATACTGATTTCTATAAGCAATTACTTTTGACTACATAGTAGATTAGTCGACTATCGAACTTGACCTAATATTAACTTAGGAAGTATCTAAAAGCTTCGCGATTTCATACCAATGAGAATCCCCGAGGAGGAGCATTGGTATAAAATGTCTCTAGCTTTCGCTTACCTCTAAAAGAACCGGAATTGAGTTTACCAGAAATTCATCGAATTGGTTTTGAAAAGACCGAGATCGGTAAGTGTTTTACTTATCGAATACCACTTAAAAACTAGTATATGAGTTCTATGTTTTAGGAGCGGTTGAGAAGTGAAATGTTATAGAGTTGAACTTTATATCCTAAGGTTAAGTCCAAAGGAGAGGTCAGAATTAACATTTTAAAATAATGCTATCGTCTGGGACTGTCTATCTTAAAGAGTATTCCAAGAGAGAGGACATCGTTAGCATTCGTCGGAAGACTTACGCCGGAATATATGTAAAGATTCAAGACCTGATCGAAGATACTCGAATCCATGTTGCGATTCGTAATCTGTTCGAGATGATGGATTCAATTTGGGGATTCATGTTATGTTCCGGTGATGAAGACTCGTGTGAGAGATGTCGAACGTAACCTCGACATCGGGAATGGATAAACATAGAGTGGGATGCACAATCTCGGGTTAGCTTACCTTTGAGGGTATATCAACCCCATTATCTAAAGATGCTTTTAGATGATGCTAGCGGGAGTTGATTTTACTTAGTTCCACGCAGTTTATACTATATTATGGCAATGGGCCAGTTGTGTTAATCTTGTGGTATTGTTATCCCGCCTTTTGACCAAGCAGTTTCCAAACTAATTTGAAAAATAGAACTTGAAAGCTATTGAGGTAGAAGGCCTCGAGAGATAGCCGTAAAGTCCAAAAAAAAGTATAACTAAGATCACAAGGCAATGTCAAATCCAACCCAAATGTTCCAAATCCCAATCCCACCATCAGATGGATCGGTACCATTCCATCCCTATGGATCGATATCGATCGATAGAAGTGCACCCAAATCATTTCACATTTCTCACACAACTTACTCTTGATGCCAAAAGCTTATTCTAAGCTCCATAGATCAATCGCCTATCATTTGCTATTAAATGTTTCAAGCACTAGAAATCAACAACTCTACTTCTCCGCCGATCGATCATTTAGACTCATAAACAAGTTCATAACCATACAAACAAGTTGAGAAAAATAAAGTTATCTATTTATCACTTCGATCCAAAGTGGCTAGAATCATCTATAAGTCAACCTTATGGATCAGTACCGATCCATGAGTATGGATTGATGGATCGATACCGATCCATAGCTGATTGCTGACTTGGCCATTTTTTCTCGAATGCAACTATTGCTAGATAATGGAGATCATGGAGAAGAACATAGTCGAGCATTTCCCACTGACCTACAACTATAAGTAGACATGGAGGGGCTTCATTTCGGGGATCTTTGAGTTCTCTAGCAATCTTTTAGACATTTCTTGTAACTTGTTATCGAGTGATACCGAGCCATAAGAACAACACTTGTAAACAACAACATAATCAAAGAAACATTAAATGGACGTAGGCATCGATTGGTTGAACTAATATAAACCTTGTGTGTTCTGTTTTCTCTCATATTCATTACTTTTATTCTCTACATAAGCTATTGGGTGTTTGTTCCATTTTGATGCAAACATTTTGATGCTTTCACTGAGAACTACTTGAACTCACAGATTTAAGATTTGAAAAGATTCAAACTGAGGAGACAATCTGCTATGAAGACTGCTGAAGGAAATTAACAAGGGGGTAACTAGGAGGTGTCCTCAGGATCCAACCCCTCATCCATCTACATAACCAAGGATGAGATGGAGACTATGATGAACAAAATGCAGGAAAGGTGATAGCCCGTTAGGAAGAGATGATGGAAAATTTCTTCAAAAGGATGGGATAAACAGGTATAGCAGGAGTTGTTGCAAACCAAAATCGAATTCCTGATGATGGATCAGATGCACTTGGAAGCAGAATGTAACAACGTGGGACAACCTCCGAAGGAATTGTACAGATCGTTACCGATCCCCAGGAACTTGGAGGTATGCCCCAGGTTGGTTTAGGAAGAAATGGTCCTTATCTAGGGAATGTAGCTAAGCATTTGAACATGAATGAGGATGCATAGCCAGAGGAGTACATGCCAGAATTCTATCATGGGAATGTGGGGGCAAGCTGAGAATGCAAACTTGAGAATTCCTTTGAATGATGATGATAGAATTAACGAAATGGTGAGATGAGCTATGAGGGGAGGATTGCCTAGTTGAAGCATGGAGGATGTAAACAGGAGTCCAATCACTCTGGACATTCGGTACGCTCAGAATCTGCCCGATTTCAAGCTGACAATGTTGGAAACATATGATGGGAAGGTGGATCCAACGGTTCATTTGATGAGGTACATCCGGCATATGGAGGTGCTAGGTGCGTCTGAGAAGGTCATGGGATAGTGTTCCCTTTTATGTCTGACATAATTAGCGGGATAATGGTTTAGACAGCTGGAGAATGGTTCCATTAGCATATGGGCCGAGTTGGTGAACAGATTCATGAAGCAGTTTCGGGTCCATATTCATGACCCAAGAATGTTATGACATTATCAAGTGTGAAGCAGATAATCGATGAGTCTCTTAGGAGTTTTTTGACAAGATTTAATGCGGCAGCTACCGCGGTTGATAGGCTGGATCCATTAGTGGTTCTGATGGCGGCAGTTTCTGGAGTGGCTAGTAAGACAGATTTTAAGGTTGCTTTGGTATTTGATCCAACAATAGACCTCGTAGACTTTTATCATGAAATTGAAAGATACCTATGTCAGGTGGACGTTGAAGTTGAAGAGGAAGAGATTAATGTAATGGATGGTGGAGGATCGCCCGGTGGAGGACCCAGAAGAGACAAAGGAAAACGGAAGACAAATGATGGCTTTGAAGGATCAAAGCGGTAGAGAAGGGAGCTGAAATTATTTTATTATATGGACTAGAACGAAACCCCCTAGCGGATTTACCTAGATACCAGGGGACAAATCCCCTATCGAAAGTCGGCAAGAAGAGAGCCCACTGATCGTGAGAGGACATTGGGAAAATATTGCCAATTCCGTGAGCTGGATGGGTATAACGCAAACGATTGCAGGCACTTGCATGATCAGATCGGGGACTAGGTCAGACACGACCAATTACAACAGTATATGAGAAGCCGAACTGCGGTGGTGGAACAAGAACAGCCACCATCCATAATAATTGGAAGCAGCCTTGGATCAAGGTCGAGGATAGTCATCCCCTGATTGGGATGGCAGGGACTCAGGTTTGTTTCCCTACTTTTCCTTTCTATTCCCAATAAACGATGCTATATCATAGTCGAGCCACTTACTCGCGTACATGATCTCGATCGATTCCTAGGCACGCTCTGAGATGGACGCTAGATTATGATGCTCGATGAGGTAGTTATCTTGATGTTAGGTTTTATGTTTGTTAATGTTTGAATTATGATCCAGCAGATGGATCCCTAATTGTTGAAATCCATATAAATGTGATGACCAGTATTAATTGTGGTAGTCCCAATTAGAGCGATGGGGCGATAACTACAAGGAGTGAGTTCCCTTGTCGGAGAGCAAATGGATGGACTCACATGACATTAATCGTGTTAAGTATCAACTAGAGAGTCGGGACCGAAGTGCAAGAAGTAAGTCCCCACCGGAGAGAGCGGATGGGATTTCTTTTCGTTGAGCCCACTCACCGGAGAGTGAGTGGATTGGGTTCAACAATGGTTTGGAGAGAACATGGATTGGATTATTGGCCCAAAATGGCCATGGATTTGATTAATAGACCAAGGATTTGATTATCGGCCCTGAACAACCATAGATTTTATTAACGGTCTAGAGAGACCATGTATTTGATTATCGGCCTCGAACAGCCATGGATTTGATTAATGGTCCAGAGAGACCGTGTATTTGATTATCGGGCCCGAACAGCCATGGATTTGATTAACGGTCCGAAGAGACCATGAATTTGATTATTGGCCTCGAACGACCATGGATTTGATTAACGGTCCGGAGAGACCATGGCTTGGATTATTGGCGTCGAATGGCCATGGGTTGGTTAACGATCCGGAAAGATCATGGACTTAACTATCGGCTCGGAGCATCCATGGATTCCACTAACGATCTTAAGGGATCGAGATTTCCACTAATGATCCGGAAAGATCGAGCTTTCAACTAATGATCCAGAGCAATTAGGAATTGAATCGGTCATCGAATGCATGACCCGAAGACCTCAAAATCCAAATTTTGGTTTTGGATGCTAAATCAAAACATTGATTTCAACTTGCGATTGTTAACACCCAGATGAACACGGGATGATCCTGATTTGTAATGCGACCCATGACTTACCGATTCCAGGAGAACACGGAATGATTATCTACGACTAACACTCAAGCAAGGGCTCGAGACTTTAGCTATCATGGTTTGGAATGATCTTTGGGTTATAGGTAAATCTAAAGCAATATAACTATTCACAACAGCTCGATCGGCTGATAGCCAGAAAACTCAACTACTATTGTTACATCGACTTCGATATCTGTTCTTAAGCAAAACACACCTTCCATTCATAAGCCATGTTTTGGGGGGGCAACTGTTATCCAACCTTTTGACCAGGCAGTTATAAGACTAATTTGACAAACATAACTTGAAAGCTATCGAGGTAAAGGCCCGAAGAGATAGCCGTAGAGTCCAGAAAACAAAGTACAAGTAAGATCACAAGGTAAAGTCAAAGCCAAAGACAACCCAAAAGTTTCCAAACCCAACACCATCTGATGGATCAGTACCGATGCATCCCTATGGATCGAAACCGGTCTATAAAAGTGCACCCAAATCATTTCACATTTCTCACACCACTTACTCTTGATGCCAGACGCCTATTCCAAGCTCCATAGATCGATCGCCTATCATTTGCTATTTGAACGTTTTTATCACTAGAAATCAGTAACTCTAGTTCTCCGTTGATCCATCATTTGGACTCAAAAACAAGCTCATAACCATACAGACAAGTTGAGAAACATGAAGAGATCGATATATCACTTCAATCCAAGTGGCTTGAACCATCCATAAGTCAATCTTATGGATCGGTACCGATTCATAGTTGATTGTTGACTTGGCCAAGTTTTCTCGAATGTAACTACTGCTAGATAATGGAGAGCATGGAGGAGAATGTGGTGGAGCATTTCGTGCCAACCAACAACCATATATAGACACCGAAGGGCTTCATTTCGAGGAACTTTGAGTTCTCTAACAATGGTTTGGACATTTCTTGTAACTGACTATCGAGTGGTACCGAACCATAAGAGCAGCACTTGTATAACAGCAACATAATCAAAGAAACATTAAGTGGACGTTGGCATCGACCGACCAAACCACTATAAACCTTGTATGCACTGTTTTCTCTCATTTTCATTTACTTTTCATCACTTTTTATTCTCTACATAATCTATTGGGTGTTTGAGCCATTTTGACACAAATAGGTATATTTTATCTAGAGATGTACGGTGCTCGGATGGTAGTTTCTGGTCCTTGTCATGGAGATCCGCTTCAGTCTACCGGTAGAATCTCCGTGGGAAAAATCCATTATGCGAACGTATCTTAGCAGCATTAATTGAATATCAATTATTGTTATGCCGTATGCATAACACCTATTTTATGATATATGTTTTGCACCTGTAATGACCTTAATTTTGACTAACATTATTTAGGACATTTAATTAGATAAATTAAATGAAATAATGTAAATGGTTAAGGGATTGAGATTTGAATAATATAAGGTAGTCGTGCTTAATTAATCAATGAACCAAAGGGAATTAAAATGAAGTAAGTAAGAGGATTAAGATAAGGGCAAAATAGGAATAGGTTATATTCTTATACCCTAAACCCTTATTCTATTTTCATTTACCACGTTCGCAAACAAAACTAAACCTAAGTTTAGCTGGCCACCATTAGAAGAAGATAAGGAGAAAATAAGCAAGGATTCAAGTAGGAAGCTTAATCAAACCAATTCAAGAGAAAATCTCAAACTCCTTAACAACAAGCTAAGGTGAATAATAGATTACATCTCATTTTTATTGTTCCGGTTTCTAGATTAGATCCGAATATATTTTGTATAGTAAAATTCCATGTTTTGATTGTTAAATGGATATATATATATATATATGCTTGTTGATGATTTGTGCTATTTCATATAGATTTTATGATAAGGATTAATTTGGAAAAAACTATTAACAAATGGCTTGCATTTTTTATATAAGTCCGAAACATTATTTTAGAGATGAGTTTCAAGTTTCATAATTTTCTAAGTTGTTGTGGATTTATTATGAATTTTTTAGTAAAGAAAATGGTTAAATTAGGTTTAAAACTAATTTCGGCTATTATATGTTAGCTTTGGGTCAGAAATTTTAGTATGTTTGAAAACATATTAAAAGAGATTTATGGAATTTTTGGAGATTTTTCCTAAGTATTTTATTAAGGATATAAAATTATTTAATGTATGAGACTTAAATGTTTTATATGTTTATAAAAAGAGAAGGAGCAATTTGCCAAATGTTTTAAATTGTTAATTATTGAATCCGGCAGCACTTTTAGAAAAGATTTTGAAAAAGAATTGGCAACCAATTATATGTTGACAAATAAGGCAAGTTAGTTGGAAAGATATTACTTTAAAAAGTTAAAAATCAGTTTTGTAAAGGATTGTCGCTTCGCCACTTTCTACAGTCACCTTTCGACCCCATACTGCCACCTTCATCCTACTCAAAACATTTTGAAAAAGAATCCGGCAGCACTTTTAGAAAAGATTTTGAAAAAGAATTGGCAACCAATTATATGTTTTGTAAAGAATCCGGCAGCAGTTTTGTAAAGAATCCAGCAGCAGTTTTGTAAAGAATCCGGCAGCACTTTTAGAAAAGATTTTGAAAAAGAATTGGCAACCAATTATATGTTGACAAATAAGGCAAGTTAGTTGGAAAGATATTACTTTAAAAAGTTAAAAATCAGTTTTGTAAAGGATTGTCGCTTCGCCACTTTCTACAGTCACCTTTCGACCCCATACTGCCACCTTCATCCTACTCAAAACCAATACACATTGTATCGATGCCTTGGTACGTAGTGGATTGGAGATAGGCGAAAGGTATAGAGTCAAAACATGCTTTCGAAGGGATAGAAGTAGTCTTTATAAACTCAGAATTATTTTGGTTACAAAATGAGGCTTTTGAAGGAAATAGCTTTCGACATAGTCAAATACGCCTTTGTTTTAGAAAAGGATTTCGAAAGAGGTTGTTGCCTTTTGTTTTTAAAGTAAGCTTTCAAAGGGGCCAAAACCCTTGCTGCCGCATTCAACTTTTTGAATCAATGCCTTTGAAATGGTTCTTTTGCCTTAAACCTTAAAGCTGCTTCTCCATGCTTTCGAAAGGGTTGTATTTGAGACCATCCACTTTCTTTTACTTAGGAATTGTGCTTTCGAAAGAGTTGCTTTCACCCCTGTTCCTTTAAGATCCTTTGTTCTATTGAATGTTAAACCCAAAAGTTTTGAAAGGAATGGATTTAAATGGTTTCGAAGCTATGTTCCACAAACTTTTACTTGGATCCAATGCTTTCGAAAATTTTGTTTTAAGCATGGAATTTTTATACTTTCGAAAGGTATATAATGAAGGTTTCGGAGGAGAGGTACCCCAAAGTTTTCGAATGGTTTACTCGATTCTTTAAATGGAAGGTTTCTAATGCTTTCAAAAGGCAAGTTTTAAAGGGTTTTGCAAAGAGGATGTCTAAGGTTTTATAAAGCTTGCGAAGGGACACTTTCAATGTTTTCGAAAGGTAAGTTTCAGCCTCTTGGCCTAGTGTTTCAAGGTATAGTAGTTAACTTATTTTGAAAGGGGTACTTTAAGTGGGTTCGAAAGGCATTGTTTAAAGTTTTTAAGCAAAGGTTTCAAATGATTTACATTGGCTTCATGGCCTAAGATCTTTTAAGTTACAAAGGGTTTTTAAATTACTTTGGAGGGATAGATAATCCCTTTATATCTCATCAACATTGTTTTGTGTAAAGTGTATATAACATGGAAAAGATAAATGAGTAAAGCAAAGTGTATGTTTTCCATGTTTAAGTATGATTTAAAGGGTTAAATCAATTTGAAAGAAATGTTTTCAAGGAAAATTTGATGGGGTAGTTAACCCTAAGTAAATGACTCGGATATTAGAATACCAGATGGGACTGGTATAGGGTCACGCTCTATACTTTAGCTAATAAGCCCCTAGCTAATATAAGTCCAAAATTCCAGTGTGTAGGGCTTTGTCACAAGTAAGACTAAAATGAGGTTATACATAGAAAGGAATATACAGAGAGAATATAGGTTATTGGTGAGCCCGCAAAACCATTAGGTTCAATTGACCCTAGAAGAAGATAGTTAAGGGAAGTCAACCTAGAAGTCTGTCTAGCAGAAGTTAGATAATTAAGTATGTTTGATAGGCCCGAGTCAGCCAATGGTTAATAGTTAGCCAAACAAAACTATATTTTGAGGACAGATAGTCCATTGATTATCTGATTTATATGCCTATATGATATTGCTATTCTTGCTTTAATCAGTTTGATTGCAAGATTTGATTTGCAAAAGGTATGTTTTAAAAGGGATACTAGTGAGGGGAACCCATTCCGTTAGGTGGCGTGGTCTCACTTAATATCAGAAAATCGAGATGTATAGTATTATTCACGCCAGGCTTTATGTCTAACTCGAAGATTATGTTTTCCCTTTAAACTCTCGGGTGCTTAAAATTAATTTGAGTAGATTGAGAGTTAAGATTTTTTAGGTTTAGTAGGTTGGACGAATAAGCTTCTGAAGACATGTAGGAGACAAAGCTAGCTATATAGAAGCTTCTTATTTTTATTTCCGCTGTGATGTATTAAGACTGATATGTCTATTTAGTACTCCGATCATCTAATGGGGCATCTTCATATGTCGCTCTTAGCGTAATTTGTAATAATTATATTTGATCAAAACCCGGGAATCGTTTGGGATTATGTATTTGAATATGAAATATAGATTTGAAATGTAATCAGAAAAGTTGTTATAAATCTATGTTGATTATATTTCATATTCATGTGTTTCTGATATTATGGATATCATTAAGCATCTGTAGCACTTAGCTTTGGGCCTCAAGATAGGGGACGTTACAACTTGGTATCAGAGCATAGGTTTATGGAAAACTTAAAAGAAATTTCAAACTTAAAATGATTTTGAAATTAGGAATTAGAGAAAAGATTGGGGTATGGGATAACGCTATAGTAACATACTTGTATTTGCTATATATAAGTATATGTTTTACCTCTATTCTCCCATCTATCTTAGGTTATTCTTCTGTATCTTACAAAGACTCAAATGCAGATTTTACGGACCTAAGATATGGATGCTAGAGGGGGAAGGTTTAATATTAGTGGAGGAAGCACCACAACTAATGGAACTGCCAAACAAAACACTAGGAGGAATCCAGGTCAAGCTCAAGCTTCTAATGTGGGTGCTGGAATACCTACAAGTTGATATGGGAGCTATGTACCAGTTCTTTGTCAACATGATGTAGGAATGAGTTGCTACGGGTTTAGTTGGAGAAAATACTGAAGGAGGAAATCAGGTAGCTCCAGTGGTTAATAACTATGCTGTATTGAGTAGAGATTATGCCAGGCTAGTAGGAAAACCGTTTATCAGGATTGAAGATGCAATTGAAGTGGAGAACTGGTTACTTCATTGCGAGAGAATTTTTGCTGATTTGGGGCTTAATGATGAGCAAAAGAGAAGGCTAGCTTCTAGACAGTTACAAGGAGCAGCACTGTTTTGGTGGAATAGTGTTATTGTGGGAGTCAATGTGGAGACCATGGCTTGGGCTGAATTTAGAAGGAGGTTCGAGGAAAGATTTATATCAGAGATTTTTAAGTCAACTCTGCTCAGGAAGTTTATGGAGTTGGAGCAAGGAGATATGACAGTACTTGAGTATGCAACTAGATTTGAGGAGCTATCGAGGTACGAATACGCTACGGTTGACACTGTCATTAAAAGGAATGAGAAGTTCATTCGCGGTTGAAGCCTGAGCTTGTTAAGGCCACATTATTGCATAATAGAGATCTGTGTGATGTAGTTGTTGAGATGGCTTTAAGGCAGGAAGAGATGCTTGCTTATCTTGAGGGTAACAAGGCAGGGGAAGCTCAAGGAGGGTAGAACCAAAAGAGGATGTTTTTCCATAAGAAGGGAGCTCGGAAGAGTGGAGCTGCCAAGAAAGGAAAGGCATAAGTTATCTGTTATAAGTGTGATAAGATGGTATGCTCATGAATGTCGGACATGCAAAGGGAAGAAAGCTACTGATAAGAAAGGAGTGAGATGTTTCAACTGCGATCAAATTGGAAATTATAAGAACCAGTGCAAGGAGCCAGCCAAGGATGGAAAAGGCAAAGTGTTTGCATTGGAGCCATCTACCTCGAGACCAACAACAGAGGAAAAGGGAAAAGCTATGTTGGGAGGTATGCTTTTGCTTCATGGTGTATCAGTTAGAGTTCTATTTAATACTGGTGCATCACATTCTTTTATATCTCATTGTTTGGTATATAAGCTTAACCTAGAACCCTCATACCTAGTTACTTCCTTAAGGATTGTGAATCCGATAGAAGGATATGCGAACCTTGGGATGAGATGTGACCACCTAGAGTTTGAGTTGTTAGGTTATGTATTTGTTTGCAGTTTGCATGTGTTTGATTTCGTAGGGTTCAGAATTATTTTGGGTATGGATTGGTTAAGTAAATACGATGCTAGGATATTTTTCCATGATAAGAAAATATCATTTAGACACCCTGACTGTAGAGATCAGATTCTATACTTTGTGGAAGACCCTAGTTTTGAGGTTAATACTCTGTTGGGTATTATGGAGGCAGAAGACGAGTTAAATTCAGTTTTCGTTGTTAGAGAATTCGCAGATGTCTTTGAGCCCGTAATAAGACTACTGCCGAAACGAGCTATTGAGTTTCAGATAGATTTAGTACCAGGAGCAGAACCGTTGAGTAGACCACCAAGCAGAATGACACCTACCAAGATGAGGGAGCTAAAGGTGCAATTGGTCGATTTGGAAAATAAAAACTTTATCAGACCAAGGAGTTTGCCTTGGGGAGCCGCCGTAGTGTTTGCAAGGAAACTGGATGGATCGTTGAGGTTATGTATCGATTATCGTAATTTGAATGAGAAAACAATAAAGAATCGATATCTGTTACTTAGAATTGACGATTTTTTCGACCAGTTGAGTGGAGCCAAAGTATTTTCCCAGTTGGATTTGGCAACAGGATTCCATCAGCTTAGAGTGGCCGAGGATAGTATTCCTTTGACGGCATTTAGAACCCGATATGGATCGTACGAATGGTTAGTTATGTCGTTCAGACTAACTAATGCGCCAGCTTTCTTTGCAGATTTGATGAACCGAGTTTTTCGAGAGCACTTTGATAGGTTTGTATTGGTATTCATAAATGACATTTTGGTATACTCTAAAGATGAAAGAGAGCATGAAGTTCATCTCAGAGTAGTGCTTGAGACGGTGAGATAGCATCAACTGAAGGCAAATTCTTGTAGTGTCATTTCTGGAAGAAAGAAGTGAAGTTTCTCGGTCATGTAGTCTCAGTAAAGAGGTTGTCTATAGATTCAGCTAAGATCGAGGTAGTGAATAGTTGGAAGAGACCCGAGACAGTGACTGAGATAAAGAGTTTTATTGGATTAGTTGGTTACTATCGGAGATTCATTAAGGATTTTTCGCGGATAGCGGCACCGATGACTAAGCTAACGCCGAAAGATGTGAAATTTGTCTAGATTGATAAGTGTGAGGAAGCATTCCAGAAGTTGAAACACTTATTGATGAATGCACCTGTGTTGGTTGTTCCAAAGGGGAATCGGGACTTAGTGGTATACATGGATGCATATGGAACAAGATTAGGAGTTGTGCTAATGCAAAGACGTAAAGTGATTGCCTATGCTTCTCGATAGCTCCGACCGCATGAGGTTAGATATCGAACTCACGATTTGGAATTAGCGGCGGTAATTTTTGCATTAAAGTTGTGGAGACATTACCTGTTGGGAGAGAGATTCGAGTTGTACATGGATCATAAGTCATTGAGATATTTATTCTCTCAAAAGGAGTTGAATAATGGACATCAGAGGTGGTTAGAGTTTTTAGCCGCTTATGACTTTGGTATTGAGTACACACCAGGAAAAAGCAATAAGGTTGCGGATGCACTTAGCAGGAAACATCAGAATGCAGTATTCGTAATGATAACAGAGTGGAAAGATTTAGAAGCTTTGACTACATGCAGAATACAATGGAGATCTGAATCTAGATCTAGTAGGAAACTGCTATGTTGTCATGCTTATAATTTCGATCGGTGATGATCGAAAGGATTGTTTCTAAGCAAGGGGAGGACCCAATATTAGTTGAACGGATCAAAAAGTTAAGGGATGGAACAGGGAACGATGACTTAAAAGATTTCAGCCTTGACCAGAAGAGGGTGGTTGAGGAAGAAAGGACGACTCTGTGTTCCAAATGTGGGAAACATTAGGAAGGAAGTTCTCGGAGAATTCCATCATTCAAAGTTCACTATTCATCCAAGAGGAACTAAGATGTATCAGGACATGAAAAGAAGTTTCTTCTAGGAAGGTATGAAGAGGGATGTAGGCTTATGGGTGAAACAGTGTTTGAACTATCATCAGGTAAAAGATGAACATCAGAAAGCAAGTGGGTTACTTCAGCCTTTAGAGGTTCCAGATGGGTTGCCAAGGTCAAATAGAGGAAATGAAAGTACATGGGTTATAGTAGACAGATTGATCAAGGGTGCCCATTTCATTCTAGTTAAGTCAACCAGGACGACACCTATTTTGGCAAAGTTATTCATGAATAATATAGTCAGACTGCATGGAATTCCTAGTAGTATAGTAAGTGATAGAGATTCCTTATTCACTAGCAAGTTTTGGAAGAATCTATAGGAGACTTTGGGTACCAAGCTTAAGATGAGTACCGCTTACCATCCCCAGACAGATGGGTAAATGGAAAGAGTTAACAAAGTCTTAGAAGACTTATTAAGAGCTTGTGTGCTAGACTTTGGGGGATCATGGGAAGATCACCTCCACTTAGTCGAGTTTTCGTATAACAATAGTTATCAGACTAGTATAGGGATGGCACCATTTGAAACTTTGTATGGAAGGCCATGCAAATCTCCCGTTTGTTGGTTAGAGACCGGGGATAGGTTGGTTCTTGGTCCGGATTTGGTTAGGGAAGCCGTAGAAAAGATTGAGTTAATCTGTGCTAAAATAAAGGAAGCTCAGTCTAGGCAGAAGAGTTATGCTGATAAGAGACGAATAGACTTAGAGTTCTCAGTTGGAGATCATGTTTTCGTCAAGGTATCACCGATGAAAGGTGTAATTAGATTCGGAAAATCAGAAAAATTAGCACCGAGATTCATTGGACCATTTCCTATTGTAGAAAGGATCGGGAAACTCGCATATAGAGTATAGTTACTGAATAGTTTGGCAGGAGTCCATAATGTTTTTCGTGTTTCTCATCTAAGGAAGTATATTCAAGATCCAGAAACTACTATTGCACCGACCGTGTTAGATGATATAGTAGTGGAATCGGATATGACTATAGTTAGAAAGCCAGTTCGTATAGTCGCGAGAGATGAGAAGAGACTAAGGAACACGACAGTCGAATTAGTCAAAGTCCAGTAGGGTGAGGACGAGTAGGACTCCACATGGGAAACTGAGAGCAGGATTAGAGATACTTATCCTGACATGTTTCATGGTACGTCTTACCTTTATGATTGATTTTATGAGTAACTTATTACAATTTCAAGGACGAAATTCTTTAAGGAGGGGAGTCTATAATAACCCTAATTTTGACTAACATTATTTAGGACATTTAATTAGATAAATTAAATGAAATAATGTAAATGGTTAAGGTAATGAGAATTGAATAATACAAGGTAGCCATGCCTAATTAATCAATGAACCAAAAGGAATTAAAATGAAGTAAGTAAGAGGATTAAGATAAGGGCAAAATAGGAATAGGTTATATTCTTATACCCTAAACCCTCATTCTATTTTCATTTACCACGTACATAAACAAAACTAAACCTAAGTTTGGCTGGCCACCATTAGAAGAAGATAAGGGGCATATAAGCAAGGACTCAAGTAGGAAGCTTAATCAAACCAATTCAAGAGCAAATCTCAAACTTATTAACAACAAGCTAAGGTGAATAATAGATTACATCTCATTTTTATTGTTTCGGTTTCTAGATTAAATCCGAATGTATTTTGTAAAGTAAAATGTCATGTTTTGATTGTTAAATGGATATATATGCTTGTTGATGATTT
Source organism: Allium fistulosum (assembly GCA_030737815.1). Taxonomy (NCBI): domain Eukaryota; kingdom Viridiplantae; phylum Streptophyta; class Magnoliopsida; order Asparagales; family Amaryllidaceae; genus Allium; species Allium fistulosum. Next base: position 1,207,062,044 of record CM060902.1, read on the forward strand.
GTGCTATTTCATATAGATTTTATGATAAACATTAATTTGGAAAAAACTATTAAATGACATCCAAATGGCTTGCGTTTTTGATATAAGGTCAAAAACATTATTTTAGAGATGGGTTTCAAGTTTCATAATTTTCTAAGTTGTTGTGGATTTATTATGAATTTTCTAGTAAAGAAAATGGTTTTGAAAGGTTTGTTTTAAGAAAGGAATTTTAATATTTTCGAAAGGTATATAATGAAGGTTTCCAAGAGCCAATATGTTCGAATGATTTACTTGAGTCTTTAAATAGAAGGTTTCCAATGCTTTCAAAAGGCAAGTTTTAAAGGGTTTTGCAAAGTGGATGTCTATGGTTTTATAAAGCTTGCAAAGGGGCACTTTTAATGATATCGAAAGGTACGTTTTGGCCTTTCGGCCTAGTTTTTCAAGGTATAGTAGTTAACTTATTTTGAAAGGGGTACTTTCAATGGGTTCAAAAGGTATTATTTAAAGTTTTTAAGCAAAGGTTTCAAATGATTTACCTTGGCTTCATGGCCTACGATCTTTTAAGTTTAAAAGGGGTTTTAACTTACTTTGGAGGGATAGATAATCCCATTATATCTCATTAACATTGTTTTGTGTAAAGTGTTTATGACATGGCAAAGGTAATTGAGTAAATCAAAGAGTATGTTTTCCTCATTTAAGTATGATTTAAAGGGTTAAATCAATTTGAAAGAAATGTTTTCAAGGAAAATTTGATGGGGTAGTTAATCCTATGTAATGGCTCAGATATTAGAATACCATATGGGACCGGTATAGGGTCGCACCCTATATGTTAGCTAATAAGCCCCTAGCTAATATAAGTCCAAAATTCTAGTGTGTAGGGCTTTGTCACAGGTAAGACTAGAATGAGGTTACACACGAAAAGGAATATGCAGTGAGAAGATAGGTTATTGATGAGCCCGCAAAACTATTAGGTTCAGTTGACCCTAGAAGAAGATAGTTAAGAGTAGTAAGCCCAGAAGTGTGTCTAACAAAAGTTAGATAATTGAGTATGTCTGGTAGGCCGAGTCAGCAAATGGTTAATGGTTAACCAAACAAAACTATATTTTGAGGACAGATAGTCCATTGATTACCTAATTTATATGCTTATATGATATTGCTATTCTTGCTTTAATCAGTTTGATTACAGGATTTGATTTGCAGAAGGTATGTTTTAAAAGGGATATTAGTGACGGAAAACCCATTCCTCTAGGTGGCATGGTCTCACTTAATATCAGATAACCGAGATGTATAGTATTATTCACACCAGGCTTTATATCTGGCTCGAAGTTTATGTTTTCCCTTTACACTCTCGGGTGCTCAGAATTAATTTGAGTAGATTGAGAGTTAAGGTTTTTCAGGATTAGTAGGTTGAACGAATAAGCTTCCGAAGATGTGCAGGAGGCAAAGCTAGCTATATAGAACCTTTTTACTTTATTTCTGATGTGATGTATTAAAACCGATATGTCTAACTAGTACTCTGATCATCCAATGGGGGCATCTTCATATGTCGCTCTTGGCGTAATTTGTAATAATTATATTTGATCAAAACCTGGAAATCGTTTGGGATTATGTACCTGAATATGAAATATTGATTTGAAATGTAATTAGAAAAATTGTTTTAAATCTGTGTGGATTATATTTCATATTCATGTGCTTCTGATATTATGGATACCATTAACATTGCCGTATTTTGTCACCGAAAGTTAATACTATAGATGAGTGCAGCATTTGTAGCGCTTAGCTTTGGGCCTTAAGATATGGGATGTTAAATACCCTAGACATTATTTATTTTACTAATATATTCACTCATCGGATGGTTGGTTTCATTTAAGGGGAAAAATGTTATGGTAATCTGTACGGTCTCAGTGTTTACTGTTACTTGTTACATATTTCTTGAATTTTTCATGCTGGTTTACCAGACTAATTCGGGCGTTATTGTAACATCCTTAAGTTTTAGTAAACATTATTTAGGACATTTAATTGGATAGATTAAAAAGAATAATGTATATAATTAGGGAGAATGAGATTTGGTTAATTAGTGTGGTTATGCCAAACTTAATGAACTGAGCAAGATTGTTTAAAAATTAATACACATAGAAGAATACATAGAAGGGGCAAAATAGGCATAAATAAGCCTTCATTCATTGAACCCTCACCTCCTACATCATTCTCGTATTCAAAACAAAAACAACAAAAAGGAAAGCTCAATCAAGGCCGACCATTAGGAAGCAATAGGGAGATCGAAATCTCAGATTCAAGGAAAAGCAAGCTTATGATTAAGAGCTACACCAAATCTCAACTCCAACCACTAATCTAAGGTAAATGATAACACTTATCATCTCTTTAGTCTTTTTTTATTCAGTTATGGGTAATACCAGAATCTTATGTGTTTGATTGGTCAAGTTATGATCTAATAATCATTGTTTGGACAGAATAATGGTTTATGGGAATTTTTGGAATTTATTAAAAATGGTTTAATTCAGTTTTGGGGTTAAATCGGAAGTTTTATCCTCCAAATGATTTGAAATTTTGACATGTTAAGGAAAACATTATTTTGGAGATGGGTTTTTAATTTCATAATATTTCGAATTATAGAGATTATTTTATGAATTTCTTATGGCGAAAATGGGTTAGTTATGGATTCTAATCATTTTAAATAATTGAATGAGGTTTGGGCTCCAAAATTTTATATGATGTAGAGAAAGGTATTCTCTAATTTCTGTGAATTTTTCGGATTTTTCCTATGTAATTTTGAATTATGTAGAATTATTATGCTAGAATAAGCATATAAAAGTTTAATTAATTATGATTATTAGTTAATTATTTGAAATAATGTTTTGATCTTGGAAATAAGGTGTGGAAGTTTTTCAATAAAGAAAATTGATAAAGTTTTGCAAGCCAATAAGCTTTTGACAAATTATAGAGGTTTTGTGAAAACTAATATCTTTTTATAGTAATTTAGTAGTTTTTAAGTTAATTACAGTTTTACCATGTCGATATTGGCTATGTCGAGCCATATCTCCTCTTCCCAGTGTCATTGACGTGGAAAAAAACAACGTCGCATGATGTCAACGAGTTTGGCATGCAACGGATTGGTTTTGAGCCTTGTTGAGGCCAAAGTAACAAAGAGAAAAACAGACAGGCCTCAACATGGCGATATCGATGTTTATACTTGCCAACCTTTATAACATTAATGTCACATTGTTTTATAAGTGACTCCGAGCTTTGGGCCTTAAAGACCCAGATGGTCATCGAGCCTACCCCATGCCACTTTCAACTTGTTTTCGTGCCTAGCCAGGCCGCTTTTGACTTGCCATCAAGTTTACCTTATGCCGCTTTTAACCTATTATCGAGCCTACCTCATGCCAATTTTAACTACTCTACGAGTTTCTTATAGGCGGATAGCCTATGTATCATAAGGATCAATGACTTCATTGTTATCGAGGCTCATGATGCCGCATGTTTTAGTCGTCGAGTCTTGAAATAGGTGGAGAGCCTTATGCTTTTATATCGACATTGTATAGATGTCGATGCTAATGCATATTGAGCTTATAAACGGTGGAGAGCCATTTGTTGCAAAATTTTAACTTCGAATCTTAGGGACACTAATGTATATCTTAATGAGTTTGACAAGAAATCTTTGGGGATTACCAATGTTTGTCACCATGAAATTTAATTAAGGGTAAATAACTTAATTGGGAACACCAATAGAAATAAGTTATACATGTGGATAGCATGGATTAATGTTCAACAAATGGGTAGCATGGAGTAAAGTTAAATATGAAGGTAAGATGGGATTAAAAGAAACATGTGGATAACATGAATTAAATTGCCAGGTGATGGGTTCATAGTCATCCTAGGAAAACTATGGGATGTATGATGGATAGTCTGCATCAAGCCAGAGATGGCAGTCTCTAATTGGTTAATTTAAGGGTTCATAGTCATCCTAGGAAAACTATGAGTTGTGAGATGGATAGTTTGCATCAGTTTAAATGATAAAATGTAGGGTGGATAGCCCACATTAGTTTATGTAAAATATAATGTAGGATGGGTAGTCCACATGAATATAAGACGGGTAGTCAATAAGAACTTAGATGGGTTGTCTAATAAATGAGGGATGGGTAATCCTGTATAGATGACATGTTTATACACTATCATATTCTGCTATTATGAGTATTGTGGATGCAGGAGCACAGTATATGGTTAAGATGTTCAATTGGGTAATAGTTAGGGGCAACTCGTTCTACACAGCGGTGTGGTCTTACTTGATATCTACTGGTTTGTGATGGTAGATTATTATTCACACCAGACTTATTGTCTGACCCGAAGTTTTTTTTCCCCTTAAACTCTCGGGTACTCATTTGAGTAGGTTGAGAGTAAGGGATTTTCAGGTTCCATTTAGATGAATAAGCTTCAAGATACGTGCAGGAGGCAATCTAGCTAGTAAGAGCTATATACCAATTTTCGGCTGTGTTTTGATTCTTCTTTTGTGTTGTAATGGCAAGTTGTATTAAATGCCAGATATTTGACTCTAATCATCCCTAGGGGCATCTTCATATGTCGCTCTTGGAATATGCTGTAATAATTATATCTTCTCTGAACGTGGTTTGCGAATTGGGATTACGTAATGAAATTGAAATCTTATTGTGAAATGAGATGAGAACGTTTATTTTAAAAAGTTGTGTTGAATTTCCATATTCATATGTTTCTAGAATTATCAAAATGATTAACATAGCCGCATTTTGTCATTAGAAATTAATAACTATGAATGACTGCAGCACCCGTTGCACTTAGTTTCGGGCCTCAAAATGGAGGATGTTACAGTTTGGTATCAGAGCATAGGTTTATGTAAACATAAAAGGAAATTAAACTTAAAAGTTTTTGAAAACGTAAACCAATGAATCAGAGAATAAGATTGGGGTTGGGATAACGCAATAATAATGTACCTGTATTTTGCTATATACACTACAACAAAAAAGAACTTTCGCAGCATATTAAAAGTGCTGTCATAATTATTCGCAGCACTTCGAAGAACACTGCCTAAAGCGACGCTGCAATAGAGTCATGAAATACCGCAGCGTTTTCTAAAATGTTGCTAAAAATGGCTACCGAAGCTTTTACAAAACGCTGCAGTAAATTAATTTCGCAGCATTTATTAAATGATGCAAACCCATTTAGCTGCGTTTTGGAGAACACGGTCTAACAACAGTTTCAGTAGAACTAGTAATATAGCATCAGTTTTGAAACGCTACAAAAATTATTGCTTTTATAGTTGCAGCGTTTTCGTTTTGCTTCGTTTTGATTTTTTGCAGCGTTTTGTTACTTTAGGTACTACAACTTTTTTAAACGCTGCGGTATATTACCATTTTTTCTGCATTTTACGACTACCGCAACAGTTTTAAAACAATTATAAAGGCCATGAATAATATATTCAAAAACAAACTGCTCAATTTATAAAACTCTAATAGATATAATCTGTTATTATAAGAAGTTATAAGGATTAAACATGGTCAAAACTACATCAATTTCATACACCATAAAATTTTGTCATATACAACATTTCATATGTTTTAAGCACAAGTGTTAGTGACATAAAATCTTACAAAAAGAGCTTGCTTAAAGAGAAAATATAAATCGTAGAAAGTCCATGCTCGTCTCCTTCAAAAGTCTAATAAGCCTATAAGAAAAACGCAATTAGAGATTAACGGTAGAAGAGAACAAATATGAATTTATTATGTAAAAGCAAAAAAAGAAAGTGAGATATAGATAGTGATCCGTTATGTAAAAAGTCAATTTCTTCTACATGGAACAATGGTAACTTAACAAGAACAAGTGTGTGCATAATTGTTGTCAGAAGCCAGAACATAAAATGATATCATGTTCATTAGCTATTATAAAGTGATTCACGATCTACAAGCAACCATAATATGGTAAGTAAATTATTAACTTACATGATGTATAAGAATTAAGATGATGAATACTCAATAATATTCGTTTAATGTATGTAAGAGGAAAGGATCAAATGCCTCACTAACAGCATGAAAAACTTATATCTACGAAACAGAACATTGGATATTGTAAACATGTATGTTTGTGAAAACCCAGCCAATCCGTGGCTCTATACACATCAATAAACTATATATCAACTTAGCTTGATACAGTACATACATGGACACATATATTCATAGCTAATACTAAAATTACCCTGGATGGCAATTTCTGTTATACTAAACAGTTGTAGTTAACAACCATCTGAACTTGTCCTAAAAAATGAATGTATCATATACATAATGTTTTAAAATGAACAAAAACATAACACATCGTTGTTAAAACAAACATTATCTATTTTTTTCTTATGCTTGTTATATTATAAGAGCATGTTTTACATACTTTATAGATTGTATGATTGGCAATTACATGATTCAGAAGTAACATAGTCATAACCGAAAAACTAATGCACTACATTACATGATTGGCAATTAATATTTTTTTGGAACTTAAAAGAAATTTCATCAAACATCTAGCCAAAAATGCATTGCACAATGAAGCGAATATTAGTGTAACGACCCGAAAATTTTGATGGTTTTAATAAGATAATTAATTGAAATTTTGTGAAATTTTAAACAATAAAATTTGAAAATAGAAATTTATTATTTGGAATACGTCTATTTAATTATAGAAAATGGTAAATTTTCATCTGTTAATATTGAAGTTTATTTATCGTGTAATTTTATTTCAATTTAAATCAGTTAAAAACTGATGATAATAAAATATTTTCCAAACCTGAATATTTTACACAATAAATTTCTAAATCCTCTTCTGAGTGAGACGTCATCTTTCGTTTCTCCAAATTTTGACTTTTATTGCTCCGTTAATCTTATTTCTGGTAAGATATCAGCATTTTCGGTACCGATTATCGACTTTTGATCGGATGATCGTACCACTAATATCTGTATACCGTTTTGATCGTCTCGTCGTGCTGATCTCTGCGATATATTAATTTCAGTGTTTTGAAGTCCGGTACACAGCGGAATTGTAATGACCCGGGATTTCGTATTGACTTATAATCGTCATTAAACGATTAATCGATTGTTGATTGCTGTTGAGTATTTTAAATCAGCTGAAATTCTTTTGAAGGATTTGTTAAAGAGTTATACGGGCTTTTCTTTATTAATTCAGCCCGTTTCCTTTTGATTGAGATAATGGTTGTACTCATCCCCTTTCATATTCGTTTGCAACCCATTCCCATCTCATTTCTTCAAACGGAAAACCCTAATCAACATACGCAAATAAATGGCGGCGCTAGTTCATTCTTCTTCATTCAAAAAGAAAAAAAAAAGAAAATAGGGCTTCGTTCAACTTCGTGGTGCCGTGGTTTCAATTTGCTTGATCGATTCCTCGTGGCTCACTACGGCTGCTCCTTCTCGCTCATCTTCGAGATGCCGTGGCTTCAATTCCGATGCTCGTTCTTCTTTGACAATTTGGGCTTTCGATTTTCTGGAGCATCGGCTACAAACTTTCGACCGAATGATAAGGTGAGTAATTCTAGTTACTCACATCTAATTCAAGCACATACATTTGTGAGTTGTGATTTTCACTGCTTTGAATCCTTGGGTTTTCGTTTGTATACGAACGTTAGAGTTCGTCTTGATTCACCTTGGCCATCCTATTTTGTTTGAATACATAGATGGTTTCTCTGACTTTAGCAGTTGTACAATTTTATGCCTTATACTCGCAGAGTTGATTCTTGTATGGATTTCTGGCTTTAATGACTTTTGATTTGGGTTGACGATGTTGTTTTTGTTCACCCTTGACTATCTCGCGACCACCACGGCTTGAATGGTTGTTGGTATTTTGGGAGTGGCACCGCCTTGAGTTGAAACCGCAGTCCCATGATTTTCGAACTCGTCCTTACTGTTCGATTTGCCTTGCCTTTATTTTGATCACTATCTCGGCCTTTGATTTATCCGAACCTGTTTGATTTTGTTAAAATTCGACTTGGACTATTTATTGGGTATCTGGGTCTTCGGCACAGTTTGTTCGACCTTGTTTTCGTGGAAAAATCGGCTTTGATGCTTTTGCACTGGTACCATGACTTTGATCTTCACTGACCTGCTGTCCCCTGATTTCGTTTATACTGTGAATTCTGTTCTTTGTCAAACTACTTGAGAAATCGATTTCGGTCTGTAGATTTGTTTCTTTGTAGCTCTGTTGCCCTTAACGTTGTGATGTTGAACTTGGATAGTATATCAGTGATGTATCATCCCTGTTGTATACCTGTAGTTGCATTGTTCATGTTGTAACTGTGCACTTGTCGGTGTAGTCTTCATTTAGGGTAGTCTGCACTGCTTCATGTTGTTGCTTGACCTGTTCCACTATGGTTCCATGCCTTGTGGTTGAATTTTATTCGTGTTTGCTGCCACATTGGGCTTGTAGTTGGTGTAGCTCGCTGTCTTTGAACTCTTCTCTGGTCTATCCCATTCCACTTGGTTACAGAACTTGATGTTCGGTTTTGTTCTTGCTTCTCGTACTACCTGGTCTGGTTCTCGACCTATGGTGTTTATGAAGTCTAATGCCTTTGGTTTTTCATTAGTACATATTGCCTTAAGTACAAGTATGTAGTGGCCGTTTGATCTGTCCATTAAAGTCAGTGATGTATCTGCATTGCGGTCACATGAATTGAACTTGTTCATTTCAGTTGGGTTATTTTGTATTGAAGTATTTTGTTTTCCACTGTTTGGACATTTGGGTTTTTGAGTTGCAGGGTAATTGTTCTGTTTAGTTTATATTCTCTTGGATGTTGGTTATGTAGTTTTGGATTCTATTACACTACTGATGTCACTCATGTATACCCCCCTGTACCTCACTTCCTTTGGCCTTGCATTTAGTTCTGGCCTAGTATAGTGGTTCACTGCTTCCCAGTTTTATAAATGAGACTGTTGTATTTGGGTTTTGAACCACGACCCGACAGAGTTGCTGCCATTATTGTGGGCACTGACTTCAGTTTGTCTGCACTTTGATGATTAAGTTGTATTGCCTCTGACTTTTGACATACAGTCTTCATTTACTTCGAGTTAGTCGCTTACAGTCGCATTGTTGACCCATTATTCTGGTTGACATTTTGTTATCGTCTACTTGTATCAACCCCTATCATCACTTAGTTAGTGCAGTCTTCGAGTAGTTAGTGCACTTGTATACAGCTGCATTGGGTAGTTCTTTGTAGTCTTCACTATGCCATATTGTCACTGCATATCTCTTTTGCATTGCTTTCCTTGTGGTTTAATTGCACACTGCTGTCACTCGTAGTTGCTGCAGTGTTATAGATCACGGTCTTCATTTGAGACAGTGTTCATATACTCTTGAGTCATGTTTCAGTTGCTCGAATTGGTTGGGCTTGCGTTGTTGGTTCATGTTGTGGCTTCTCTTGTATCTCTTGTGATATCTGTCGAGTCTAGTTGTATATGCATTGTATCACTTGATGGCATCAAGTCTGATCTACAGTTGCCACCATTTGTTTACTTTGATTCTGGGGTGTCACTGTCTTCTTTCTGCACTTGTATTCATGTTGCAGTATGTTTATGTGATGTTGCCTCTGTGTATTTGTAGCAGTTGCATGTTGCACCTTTATCTATGCACACGAGTTGGCGGGGCAGTGCACACGGGTTCGAATGCACACGTGTGTACTGCAGCCACCAAGAAATCGACAGCCTTGAATTGATATTTCTTTGCGTCATGATGCATTGAGCTTTTATGCCGTATTGGCGAGGCCGTACACGCGCGCGCGTACGGCAGCCAATCGAACTTTGATGATTTTAAAGTGACAATTTCAATTGTTTTAAATTGAATTAGTTGATTTGATAAACTGTTATTTACCTCTGTTGATGATTTAAATCTGTTGATTTGTCGATTAACACTGTTTAGTGTTACATATGCCGTGATCCAATTCTCGTATCGAGAGTTGGATATACGAGATTTCTGTGATTGTCGTCTATTTGATTATCTGATTATTATTGCTGCTATGCACTAATAACTGAGTTTGAATTAGACTGACCCGTGTATTATTTTCTTTTGAATTTAATACTCGGGTCAGACCCGAGTTATTTCAGGTTGTAGATTTCCTGATTTGAGTTGCTGTTTGAGCTATGAAGACTTTTCACATCTTTTGGAGTAATCGTGTCATAGTATAGGTTGATATGTATTCATGTATATTAGTTGATAATGTACGTGTATATATAACTTCCAGAGTCGACAATTGTAGTTGTATCATATGTATTGTATCAACTGTATTGTAACTGACATCAGTTATATATATATATGAGACTTTTGTTTTATCTGTGTTTCGCATTCTTTGTGTATCTGTGTTGTTTTATATATATTGTCCTAAACCATTATGAACCATCGTAGTTCGTTTTATACTGGAATTGGATATGTCAATGGGAGTGAATAAATAAGAGATGAAATATTTAAAATATATACCACTCCTATCGAGGCAACCAATACTAGTGTAAGGCCAACTACGGATGGCCGCTCCTACCCAGCCTTATTCTTCATAATAACAGACAGTATTTCTTTTAATACTCTTTGTTATTGTGAGTATAGAGGTGGGGCGTCACAGGAATCCACGAAACCGATAACCGTATCGGTACCGGATCCATGATCTTTTGTTTTCTTTTGCGTTTCAAACTTTAACCGTGTCATTCAAGCAATATAATAAATTGGTGTAATAACTTTTGCTGAATCAACGGAATGTTGTTACCAATCAATCATTTCAATTATTTATATAGCTGTTCGTTTTCTTTGCATTTTCAATTTACTACCGTTTATATTTGCATTGAGAATTTAACCAACAGTCTTGAGAGCTTATATTTTGAAATTCGAATCTTGTCTTACGTGGTAACCTCACCACCTCTTTTTAATATTGCCTTTTTTTGCTCTGTTTCAGGCACACGTTACAAAACAACATATTAATTACTCTTATCATCTTCCACATTTCAAAACTGCTCTCTACATCTTCTCTTCCCCTAGTTTTATTTATTTATTTTTCTTCTCCATGTATGATCATCCGAGTCTCCATCAACCTCCGCCTTGGCAATCTCCAAACCCATTTCCTCCATAGCCGACCGAGCCCACCCACATGACAGCCTTTCCCCTGCCTTTCCTCCTCCGACACGGTCCACAAAGTCATTCGACCTGCCTTGCCGCCAACTCCAACCCACCATCGCCAACCCTCCGCCGTAGTTCCACCCCTCAACTCGCCAAAGACGTACGCCAACCATCATGCCTTCCCTAACCACCGAACTTTCTCATCTCGCTCATTCCCATCACCGGCCCTTCGCCACTGTCCCCTTCCACTTCACCTCGAGCAGCGCATCCATCCCCATACTCTCGTTCCCTGCCTTCGAACCACCATACCTGATTATCTTGGCACCACCTGAGCCCAGCCGAACCATCTCTACCCGTCAGCTCGTCCCTTGTAGCCCTGCCCCACTGCCACATCAACTGAGCCTTACTCCTTCTGTTATTCGGCTCTTCCTATTGTAAGTGTATGCATAGTTTAAAACTTGTTATCGTTTAAATATATATTTATATATATAGCAGTTTTGTATAAATATCAAGGTTTATATTCTAGTTATGTACATTATATGAGTAGGTATGTACGTTTATATATGAAGTGTTATATATATATTATATATAGTTTTATATATAGGCTATGAGATAGGTGAGTATATATTAATATATATACACTAGTTTATATATAATGTTATAAAGTATATAAAGTTATACCAGTTATACTAGTTTTACTGTTAGATATGTGTATATATTTATGTTGTAACAGTATATATACATATATATCGTGATTTTTAAATAGGGCATACTTAGATTTCGAAGTTTTGAATTACTGTTTAGTCGTATATTATTACAGTATCAGGGAAGTATGTATGTTAGTCTATGTATGTTACTTTATATAGTATATATGTTCTTTATTATATATCTATAGTTATATCTAATATTTTATCCAGTTATATATATATATATATATTTATACAAATAGTATATATACATATTTCTTGTTATATTAAGTTATATAGGTTGGTAAGTTTAGTGTTTAAATGAAAACGTCTACTTTAATTTTATACATATCAAAATATTGAAACCATTTATGAATTAATAACGTAAGTCTATATGTTTAGGTAGTAAGTTATTTTGTGTATATACATCTAATAGAGTAGGGTCTGCATATATTTGGCTTGTATGTGGTAGTTCATTTCATACATGATCTGCATTTGTTAGTTCAACTGGTCTGCATACATATATTGTTATTTTAATGTATATATATATGTGCTCTGTAGTGTAATCTGCTATCAGCCATATATAATAAATATTTTGTTTTAAAAATATGATTTTATAGTATATATACATATAGTACAATATCTGATTTGGAAAGAAGATTTATATAGAGTTATATATATATATAGATTTTTTTTATTTCATTTTTGGTTAAGTTCATATATATATTATAATGGATCGTTATATTGATTTATGGTAAATATTGGTTTGAAATTAAATATATATTCTATTTTAACTATACGTTAAATTTATTTTGAGAATTATATATATATATATATATATATTTAATTTATTCTTGGGGTTTTTATAAATTAATTTTTTTAGAGTAGTTATTAGACTTTAAATTTTATATATCCTATTCTTATCGATTCCTATCTATCAGCTTCGCTCGTCAAATTCGTGCCACTCTAGCTTTGTTTTGGGGGTTCGTGCCTGGATTCGTAACTCATCGCATTCTCATTTCCCTCTAGCCTCGAAAGGTGAGCAATCACTCACGATTAATGTTCTTATATTTGTTAAATTTGATTTCAATTGAAATGACAATTGAAATATGCTGCTGTAGTTATTTAAATTGTTATATATGCTATTATCTGTAATTGTTCACCAATGGGATATGACACCATATCCTGTTGTTTATATTATATTGTTATTGATGATATATGCCTATAGTTGTATTTTATATTATCTGTCATCACTCTGCAAGTTCCCTGTTAGTATAGAATTCACTATGGGTTGAAATGATACATACCCGAACGGACTTTAGAATAGGAGAAAATCGTTATGGGTTGAAATGATAAACCCAAGCGATTTTCAATTGATTTGAATTTGGGATTACGGGTCGAAATGATATCTACCCGTATGTATTTAAATTTACGGATTGAAATGATAAATATCCGTATCACTTGACCATAAATAGGAAATTATATACAGACACCGTTGGTCCATATATAAATATATTGAAAATAAATTCTATGGTTTTGGAAAGAAATATATGGTTTTAATAAAAGTTGATTCTTAAATTATTACATATAAATGGTAATGATATATATAGATTAAATAATGATATTTAATTTAATTAAGATGGATTTAATACATATAATATGTTTAAGTATAAAATTTATATTTCAAAATAGATTTTTGGTAATAATTTGAGTAAGTTAAGGTTGGGAAGATAATTTGAATTTAGTTGAAATTTTATTCATTAAAGAATTTTATTAAATTAAACCGATTTGAAACTTATTGAAATTGAGATTTAAGATATGATGTATAACTTGGGTTTGATTTAAGTAATTTAATGAATTTTTCTTGTTTAAATAAATTTAAGGAAATATTTAGAAAAAATGTAATTTAAGGCTAGTTAAATGATATTGAATTTATTAAGTGAATATTCCTTGATTAAATAATAATGAAGTTAAATCAAGAGCTATATGAAACTGTTAAATTTAACTTTGAAATGTTGAATATTAAAGCTTTGAAATATAGTGAAAATTTAAATGGTCTATTGAGAACTATATGGAATTTATGAATTAAGCTTTGAATAAATTTGAATTTGGAATTTGAGTTGATTTGAATCGATTTGTGAGACTTGAGGAAATTTTAAATACTTCACTTTATAAATTATTTAACCTATATATATATATATTTTGGAAAAATAGATATATTTGAATTGAAATGATAATTGGGTTTTGAAGTATAAATTAAATTGAAATGACCACGGTGTTATAGTGTATATTTCTATATTGTAGATAGTTCTGCAGATCCTTAGAGGATGGTTATCCCAAACATCCTTTAAGTTACTTATATTTCAATTGATATTTCACTTGAGTTGGATTTATTGATATAAGAATGTTAATCCTGACTCGAGTGTTTTGTGTTTTGCTTTACGCTCGGGTCAGACCGAGTGATACAGCATTTGAGACTCACCTTTGGAGTTTGGAGCTTCCTTTGGAGTCCAACTATCGCCTCAGCTTTCAGCTCTTCTAGTTGATTTGTTCAGAGAAGTCATCTGTTGTACTGGAGACTTCACTGCATTTGAGATATTCTGTTGTATTTTATTTCTAACTCTGATGTTTTTATAGTAGCTTCATGAACTACTATTTTATCTATTCCGCTGCGTATTATTGTATTACTCTATGTCTGTGATTCTGTGATTGATTGATTTATTGTATATGCTGAGTTTTGCCAAATTTAAATTAACAATCTATTGTTTTGAATTATTCAAGTCTGACATGTGTGGATTATTGTCGATTTGAATGGTCCAAAATAACGGGTCATTACAGTTGGTATCAGAGCTTTGGCTCTAGGCAAAACTTAACATATATAGTAAATTTATTTACAGAATCACTTTCGTTCGAGTTTGAATCTCTTCCGTTTGACTCGATTTCCTTTGAACTTTGGAACGTTTCTTGCGGTTCCAAAATTCATTCTTGTCTCTCCCTATTTGTATTCTTTTGATTCTGGAGTATCCCATAACTCCACTTCGAATGATCTCTATAAGAATAGTCGATCCCGCCAATCTTTGAATGATTTGTGAAGGGGTGAAACTCCTTCACAATTGGCATTGATTCACCGGAGATTTCTATATCTTTGGTTTAGATGCCGCTATCTCTTGCGATCGAACGTTGATTTTTCTTGGAATTCTGCATCGATCTTGTTCCTGAAGTCACTGTTGAACCTAGGGTCATCCGCGATTTATATCAGTATATTCATCTTCTATTTTGAAATTTAATTATCTCATCTTTGTTCGAGCTTATCTTCGAATCATAATTCTATTTGATTAATATTTCCTCTAATTTGAATCTCTATCTTTGTTTGAAATCCATTCCTAAATCATCCTTTGAAAATCGGGTTTGTTTGTATTTTAGAAATTGTTTTCTAAACCGAAATTATTATTTTGATAAGTATGATTATATTCAATATATAAAAGTGAAATGTTTTTGATAAAGATTATATACTTTTTTTTAATGAGAATTTGAGGTTTCGAAAGGATTTGTAATTTTGGAAAATTATATAGGAAATATTATCTAAAAATGATTTATAACTGAAGGATTTGAAATTTGAAATTCGAGAATTGAACCCCGGTGTTTTGAAATTGGTTTTAAGATTGTGAAATATATAATAATAATATGATTAAAAGGTATTTTTCCGAATAAGTAATGTTTCAAATGATTTTAATGAGTTTGAATGATTCCGAAGAAATTTCAAAAGAAGTTTGAGAAAATAGAAGTCCAGAACTCACTTATGTCGCTGGAAAGTAATTTCGGTGATGAGTGCACGCATCATCGACATTGATTTTTGAGTTTCAGAGTGGGGGAGAGACCAATTTAGTAGCATTGCTACGCGAGTGATTTTGCGAAACCAATTTTGATGTCAAAATTTTGAAGTATGATTTGATATTCGAAAGATATATGTATATGTATTTGAAACGATTTGAAATGAGCCGGTGTTCAGTCCTTGAGTTTCGGATTTGAAGCCTATCTTTTGAAATTGATTTACTGATTTGTTGTTGGTTTCCAACTCTTGAATTTGAAAATGATTTCTTCAACTATTTTGAAGGTTCGAGCACTTCCAAATGAAGGTTAACTTTTCAAAGCTAAGAAATTTTGAAAAGTATAAAGTATATAAGTTTGGTATGTATGTTAAAGTATGTAGTAATATGATTTAAATAAGTTGAAACTGTTTTGTTAAGTAAATGAATAAGGCAATTTTAAATTTTTTTCTGATATGAAATTTAGATTTGAAATGTTTTGAAAAGAATTTGGTCTTCGAAATATTTTGAATAACGTTTAGTTTAAATGTTTTTACTTAGTAACATCTTTATGAAACTATATATTTAACAAGTTGGAATAATTATATAAGTTGTACGTATGCTGTTTTATTCGCATAATTAATTTGATCCAGGTTTGAGTACACAAGTTCGAGGTGAATTACACCATTTCGTGTTAGATTATTCATTCGATTCTTGATGGCGAATATTTGATATGGATTTTGGGCTTGATTCTAGAATTCTCTATCATAGTATATGGCTATGCAAGGAGACTGATGGCTTCTAGTCGAGAAACCATATCGAAATCCGCATTAGGGAAGTCGAATGGACAATACTAGTTCGAAAGCGAACTTGTGTGATCGAGCGAGCGATCAAATGTGATTTTGCGAAATGATGACGTATGTACATCTTATATTCTAATATCATTGATATATTTTGACGCTGAAATTGAAAGCTGTCGGATTAGAATATCGTTGCTTACTAAAAGAAAATTTCCAATTTAAATTACAAAGATATATAACCCATAAAAGCAAAGATATTCAATCCCATATGGCTCTTCATACAGCGAAATTTATTTTGTAAAATTTGATCCTTATATAAGATGGACCTTATGTAAATATAAGATGATTTTGAAAACCATTGATTTTGGAAATGAATTGTTTGATTTAATTATATTGATTTGGAAATTTGGATTTATTTCCTAAATTTATTATTTTGGAAACTTTGGAACTGAAGATATTTGATTTGGAAGAATAATTTGGTGAAAGCGTATATGATTTTGAAAAATACATTGATATTGAAACAAATTGAAATTGAGAACCTTGTGTTACTAAAAACTTGATTTGGGAGTTATCGAACTTATATAAAAATTTGGTTTGTATAAGTATGATGTTGATTCGAAAACTATGGATTTGAAAAGGTACTCAATTTGAAAAGTGAAATCTTATATAATTGAAGTCTATATAAGTGTGATTTGATATACTTTTGATTTTGGAAAGGTATTTGATTTGAAAATAAAATCTTATATATAACAGACTTTATATAAGTACGATATTTGAAAGTGATTTGAAAAGGTACTATATGATACATATTTTCGAAGTAAAGATATGGAAAGTGCCTTCTGCTTGATATCCGATTTGTGGCCACATCTTGGATTCATTCTATCGATATTATTCTCTCTGATTTTTGGTTTTCCGGATATGATACTCGAGTGTCCTTCGAATTCCATGGCGTTACCCATGGTCTTACGAACTCGACTGCATAGCGTAATTCGCAAGGCAGTGATTGCTTAAAAGGTACGGATGTTTCCTGGGGATCCAGGCGTAACCATTGTGTATCTATGATCTATGGTCGTATTAGTGGCGTAATCCGCAAGGCAAAGATTGCTTAAGGGGTATGGATGTTTCCTGAGGGATCCAGGCGTAACCATTGTTATGTATCCTGCGGTCCACTGTTTTGTTATCATGGCGAAATTCGCGAGGCAGTGAATGCTTAAAAGGTACGGATGTTTCCTAGGGGACCGAGGCGTAACCATTGTGTATCT
Source organism: Allium fistulosum (assembly GCA_030737815.1). Taxonomy (NCBI): domain Eukaryota; kingdom Viridiplantae; phylum Streptophyta; class Magnoliopsida; order Asparagales; family Amaryllidaceae; genus Allium; species Allium fistulosum. Next base: position 1,207,079,719 of record CM060902.1, read on the forward strand.
GCGATCCATGATTTGTTTGTTTTTTTGTTTGGATTGTACTTTCCATATCTGTTTTTAAAAGTTTTCCAGTATTTTCACCGGGTGTTGAAACAGGTCTACTAAGTACCTGGAGAATTCTAGTTTTGCGCCTGATCAACCCACCACCAGAGTCTACAGGAACAAGGATAAACTTGTTGAAACATCAAGTTATAAAAGTATTTTATTATAAAGGTATTTTCAACAAAGGAATTCTGTATTAATATTTGAAATTAAAATTCTTATGGTTCAAAATTAATTATTCATGCCTGATGCTATTCTTTTGAATCTGCCTTATCTGCTCAGCTTCATTTATTCATCTATATTATGTTTTCAAAATCCTCCTTCTTTTCCTTGTTGACTATCCTTTTTAAATATTGTTTATTTATATACTATATGGTTTAATAGAAAATTTTAGTGTCATAAATATTTTTGAAGTTATTAATTAAATAAAACATATTTAAAGTAAATGATTATTGATTTATTAATAATATTTGAAAAGTATTTTAGATAGAATTAATAAATTTATGAATTATGGATTTAATGTTTTCAATAGCTTCTTTGTAAATATAAGTAATAATGTAAATAATTGCTTTCAAATAGTTTTCATATATTTATAAAGGTGTTATTTAAACATATAAATAGTATTTATAAAGGAAGCAAGAAATTTTACAAATGGGTTTTCGAAGGTAGTAATATATTAAAGATAATTGAATTGAAAATGAAGTTTTCAAATGAATATTACAAGTAAAATTTATATAGTTTAAATTAATTAATTATCCTTGTTTTAATCTATCTTTTCTGTCTGGTTATTTCTATTCTCCTACCTCCTTCCTTTTCGGGGACGAAAAGTTTTGAGTGGGGGAGAGTGTAACGACCCGAAAATTTTGATGGTTTTAATAAGATAATTAATTGAAATTTTGTGAAATTTTAAACAATAAAATTTGAAAATATAAATTTATTATTTGGAATACGTCTATTTAATTATAGAAAATGGTAAATTTTCATCTGTTAATATTGAAGTTTATTTATCGTGTAATTTTATTTCAATTTAAATCAGTTAAAAACTGATGATAATAAAATGTTTTCCAAACCTGAATATTTTACACAATAAATTTCTAAATCCTCTTCTGAGTGAGACGTCATCTTTCGTTTCTCCAAATTTTGACTTCTATTGCTCCGTTAATCTTATTTCTGGTAAGATAGCAGCATTTTCGGTACCGATTATCGACTTTTGATCGGATGATCGTACCACTAATATCTGTATACCGTTTTGATCGTCTCGTCGTGTAGATCTCTGCGGTATATTAATTTCAGTGTTTTGAAGTCCGGTACACAGCGGAATCCGTGAAACCGATAACCGTATCAGTACCGGATCCGTGATCTTTTGTTTTCTTTTGCGTTTCAAACTTTAACCGTGTCATCCAAGCAATATAATAAATTGGTGTAATAACTTTTGCTGAATCAACGGAATGTTGTTACCAATCAATCATTTCAATTATTTATATATCTGTTCATTTTCTCTGCATTTTCAATTTCCTACCGTTTATATTTGCATTGAGAATTTAACCAACAGTCTTGAGAGCTTATCTTTTGAAATGAATCTTGTCTTACGTGGTAACCTCACCACCTCTTTCTAATATTGCCTTTCTTTGCTCTGTTTCAGGCACACGTTACAAAACAACATATTAATTACTCCCATCATCTTCCACATTTCAAAACTGCTCTCTGCATCTTCTCTTCCCCTAGTTTTATTTATTTATTTTTCTTCTCCATGTATGATCATCCGAGTCTCCATCAACCTCCGCCTTGGCGATCTCCGAACCCATTTCCTCCATAGCCGATCGAGCCCACCCACATGACAGCCTTTTCCCTGCCTTTCCTCCTCCGACACGGTCCACAAAGTCATTTGACCTGCCTTGCCACCAACTCCAACCCACCATCGCCAACCCTCCACCGTAGTTCCACCCCTCAACTCGCCAAAGACGTATGCCAACCATCATGCCTTCCCTAACCACCGAACTTTCTCATCTCGCTCATTCCCATCACCGGCCCTTCGCCACTGTCCCCTTCCACTTCGCCTCGAGCAGCGCATCCATCCCCATACTCTCGTTCCCTGCCTTCGAACCACCATACCTGATTATCTTGGCACCACCTGAGTCCAGTCGAACCATCTCTACCCGTCAGCTCATCCCTTGTAGCCCTGCTCCACTGCCACATCAACTGAGCCTTACTCCTTCTGTTATTCGGCTCTTCCTATTGTAAGTGTATGCATAGTTTAAAACTTGTTATCGTTTAAATATATATTTATATATATAGAAGTTTTGTATAAATATCAAGGTTTATATTCCAGTTATGTACATTATATTAGTAGGTATGTACGTTTATATATGAAGTGTTATATATATATTATATATAGTTTTATATATATAGGCTATGAGATAGGTGAGTATATATTAATATATGTACACTAGTTTATATATAATGTTATAAAGTATATAAAGTTATACCAGTTATACTAGTTTTACTGTTAGATATGTGTATATATTTATGTTGTAACAGTATATATACATATATATCGTGATTTTTAAATATGGCATACTTAGATTTCGAAGTTTTGAATTACTGTTTAGTCGTATATTATTACAGTATCAGGGAAGTATGTATGTTAGTCTATGTATGTTACTTTATATAGTATATATGTTCTGTATTATATATTTATAGTTATATCTAATATTTTATCCAGTTATATATATATATATATATATATTTATACAGATAGTATATATACATATTTGTTGTTATATTAAGTTATATAGGTTGGTAAGTTTAGTGTTTAAATGAAAACGTCTATTGTAATTTTATACATATCAAAATATTGAAACCATTTATGAATTAATAACGTAAGTCTATATGTTTAGGTAGTAAGTTATTTTGTGTATATACATCTAATAGAGTAGGGTCTCCATATATTTGGCTTGTATGTGGTAGTTCATTTCATACATGATCTGCATTTGTTAGTTCAACTGGTCTGCATACATATATTGTTATTTTAATGTATATATATATATGCTCTGTATTGTAATCTACTATCAGCCATATATAATAAATATTTTGTTTTAAAAATATGAGTTTATAGTATATATATATATATATTACAATATCTGATCTGGAAAGAAGATTTATATAGAGTTATATATATATATAGATTTTTTTATTATTTCATTTCTGGCTAGGTTCATATATATATTATAATGGATCGTTATATTGATTTATGGTAAATATTGGTTTGAAATTAAATATATATTCTATTTTAACTATACGTTAAATTTATTTTGAGAATTATATATATATATTAATTTATTCTTGGGGTTTTTATAAATTAAATTTTTTTTAGAGTAGTTATTAGACTTTAAATTTTATATATCCTATTCTTATTGATTCCTATCTATCAGCTTCACTCGTCAAATTCGTGCCAGTCTAGCTTTGTTTTGGGGGTTCGTGCCTGGATTCGTAACTCATCACATTCTCATTTCCCTCTTGCCTCGAAAGGTGAGCAATCACCCACGATTAATGTTATTATATTTGTTAAATTTGATTTCAATTGAAACGACAATTGAAATATGCTGCTGTAGTTATTTAAATTGTTATATATGCTATTATCTGTAATTGTTCACCTATGGGATATGACACCATATCCTGTTGTTTATATTATATTGTTATTGATGATATATGCATGTTGTTGTATTTTATATTATCTGTCATCACTCTGCAAGTTCCCTGTTAGTATAGAATTCACTATGGGTTGAAATGATACATACCCGAACGGACTTTAGAATAGGAGAAAATCGTTATGGGTTGAAATGATAAACCCAAGCGATTTTCAATTGATTTGAATTTGGGATTACGGGTCGAAATGATATCTACCCATATGTATTTAAATTTACGGATTGAAATGATAAATATCCGTATCACTTGACCATAAATAGGAAATTATATACAGACACCGCTGGTCCATATATAAATATATTGAAAATAAATTCTATGGTTTTGGAAAGAAATATATGGTTTTAATAAAAGTTGATTCTTAAATTATTACATATAAATGGTAATGATATATATAGATTAAATAATGATATTTAATTTAATTAAGATGGATTTAATACATATAATATGTTTAAGTATAAAATTTATATTTCAAAATAGATTTTTGGTAATAATTTGAATAAGTTAAGGTTGGGAAGATAATTTGAATTTAGTTGAAATTTTATTCATTAAAGAATTTTATTAAATTAAACCGATTTGAAACTTATTGAAATTGAGATTTAAGATATGATTTATAACTTGGGTTTGATTTAAGTAATTTAATGAATTTTTCTTGTTTAAATAAATTTAAGGAAATATTTAGAAAAAATGTAATTTAAGGCTAGTTAAATGATATTGAATTTATTAAGTGAATATTCCCTGATTAAATAATAATGAAGTTAAATCAAGAGCTATATGAAACTGTTAAATTTAACTTTGAAATGTTGAATATTAAAGCTTTGAAATATAGTGAAAATTTAAATGGTCTATTGAGAACTGTATGGAATTGATGAATTAAGCTTTGAATAAATTTGAATTTGGAATTTGAGTTGATTTGAATCGATCTGTGAGACTTGAGGAAATTTTAAATACTTCACTTTATAAATTATTTAACCTATATATATATTTTGGAAAAATAGATATATTTGAATTGAAATGATAATTGGGTTTTGAAGTATAAATTAAATTGAAATGACCACGGTGTTATAGTGTATATTTCTATATTGTAGATAGTTCTGCAGATCCTTAGAGGATGGTTATCCCAAACATCCTTTAAGTTACTTATATTTCAATTGATATTTCACTTGAGTTGGATTTATTGATATAAGAATGTTAATCCTGACTCGAGTGCTTTATGTTTTGCTTTACACTCGGGTCAGACCGAGTGATACAACATTTGAGACTCACCTTTGGAGTTTGGAGCTTCCTTTGGAGATCCAACTATCGCCTCAGCTTTCAGCTCTTCTAGTTGATTTGTTCAGAGAAGTCATCTGTTGCACTGGAGACTTCACTGCATTTGAGATATTCTGTTGTATTTTATTTCTAACTCTGATGTTTTTATAGTAGCTTCATGAACTACTATTTTATCTATTCTGCTGCGTATTATTCTATTACTCTGTGTCTGTGATTCTGTGATTGATTGATTTATTGTATATGCTGAGTTTTGCCAAATTTAAATTAACAATCTATTGTTTTGAATTATTCAAGTCTGACATGTGTGGATTTATTGTCGATTTGAATGGTCCAAAATAACGGGTCGTTACAATTACCTAGTTTCATATTTTGCCCAATATGTCATATGCAGTATCTAAACTTCAACCAAGCACCTGCATGTTATGTACAGATCAGTTTGAAATCAAATTTGTACAGGGTACAAAAAAATGTACATGAAATCAGCAATTAGGAAACTGAAAACACAATAGCTTAAGCGAAGTACATTTAGCACAAAGACAAATACGCATAACAAACCAACTACTGGACAAAAATTGAAATAGAAATAAATTATTTACATATGGACAGACAATTCCCAGCTAAAACCAGGAAGAATTAACAGATATTTATTTTCGTCTCTAACATTTAAACTTGAAACACTTGTAGACTCAAACTTAATTTTGTTATAACTTAGACCGTTACCTCACTTGTAGACTCAAACTGAATTTCAATTGTACCACAAGGATATTTAGGTCAATATTTATGTTATAACTTATAACACAAATTCAGTATCTCCTTATGTTTATCTGAGTCGATATTTAAAAACTTTTATCCATTACTTTTGAAATAAATTTATAAATAATACATGTTCTTATAAATTACTTCCATTTTTTCTTCTATCTTTTTCATAAATTACTAAACTTGCTAATTGTTGTATTTCTAATAAACTTCTTTTCATAATTCATTTTTTTCCTTGAAATATCAAATCTATTTTAAAACTCATGTTTTTATCCAAAATCTAAACTTGTTTTGATGGGTTTAACTTAGAAACTTGATAGAAGCACTTTCCAAAGTAACTTCTAACATGTTTCTTCAATGATCAGAACATGTTCACCAAAACATAAAGGTAAGAACAAGTCGAGTTTAAAAGATACCAGACAGTGACAAATATTAGCTAGCAATAACAACCATGAATATATTCCTCCAATAAAAATAATACATACCGCTGATGGTAGATTAAGGGACACATGATGCTGGCTCCATTATGTTCCAATGCTATTAGAAATCCATACAATGTATCCATTGTCTGCTAAAATGAAGCCAAAAAGACTTTTCTATAGAGTTTATCAGCCATGTCACACCATCCTATAATATAATTCAATATTTACTGATTATCCTATAATTTATGATTAAGATTGTATAAGAAACATCCATATGTTAAATCAATTGCATTATGTTGGTTTAGATTAGAAAATGATAAGTCAGAATTTTGAGTTCCATAAATAAAAGTTGCTGCATATTTAGTTGCATGATAGCTTTGTACATATTATGTTTGCTACAAGTCCAGAACTAAGAAAAACATCGATGAGCTGAATGCTCCTTTATGTGTTGCATATCTGGCTTAAAGAGTAAATAACATTCTGTAAATATCTTCTGGATTGTAGATATTAAAGATCTTGTAAAAAATGTCTAGAGACATTACTATGCTTAAGATTTTTTTTCATAGCTTCTCAATTCTAAAATTTTCTTGTCGAAATAACAAATCAAGCAAATAAAAAAGCGTAGCACTAGCTTTACAGCTTGTAACACAAGGCTTCTGTTAACATGCTCTACTGATTCATTTGAAGTGGAAGTGTTGCCTCTCCCTTGCACTTTAATATTTCATAGGTTCACACAGAATGTTGATCAGAAAAAAATACCAATTCAATTCCTAAATGGAGTAGATTCATGCAAAAGCTGACCGTGAGTAGATGACGACAGAATGAAGATGTTGTATCTCTTGCTGGCCATTTCTATGTAGATTTGATCCACCGCACCATTCAATGTTGTATCATGGTACTCTTTGCTCATGTTGTGGTATCCTGTCATTGTTATCCTGCCTTTTGGCAAGGCCGTGACACCAAGGACTTGACTAGAGACCGGTGACAGATCGTCTCGGAAATCAGTTAACACACAACGATCGCTATGGATATCGGTGAAATTTGTGCGAGTCCGGATCGGGCTACAATTGATAAGGCACGTCAGGCAAAGCCGTGGAAACCAACGATCCAAGTTTCAAGTCAATCCGAGTTCGTATGCTCAAGATATCGTCGACAAAAGATGGAGTAGGCCACCCCTAGTTCGAATCCATAGGCGAAACCTATGTTCGAATCCATTGGCCAGGAACCAGTTCGAATCCATCGAACTTCCCTTGCCTCGACTCCATCGAACTTCCCTTGCCTCGACTCCATCGAACCTCCCTTGCTTCGACTCCATCGAACAAACCTCTGTTCGAGTCCATCGAGGGATGGCTCCTTCGAATCCATGCAACTGGATAAGCCTCGACTCCACCATCTTCGAATCCACTCAACTAAGAGCCCTCGACTCCACCAACTTCGAATCCACTCAACTAAGAGTCCTCGACTCCACCAACTTCGAATCCAAGCCACGGATTCGACCCGGTCAAACAGGAGTACAAAACGGATCGAGGCGAGATACGCGCGCCACGTCGCAGCAAGCATCGAGTCGACCGAATCGATTCGAACTAAGATCGATTCGAAGTATCCCTGTTCTCCAGAAATGCAACATTGAATCGATCATATCTCGAGTTCTACAAGTCCAAATGCCATGAAATTTTCACAGAAGCTTAAAAACATGATGAAGAATGTTCACACCAAATTTCAGCACGATTGGATGATTTCTTGATCGATTCGAACCAAGGGTCGAATCGATCCCAAAGTGGGCCCGGATCTCCAGATTTCGACCATGTGGGCCCCCTGACGTACCAGAACTGGTCTCCCCTCATTTTAGGTGAAATATCAGCCTCCTACACCTATAAATAGAGCCCCTGGTCATTCAGAAAAGATGTCGGAGAATTCTAAGTACTGAAGAGCGCCTAGATTCTGCCAGATCTACTCCAGAACACCGCCGCTGCTTTAGATTGACACTTAGCATTTAAATTCAGTTGTATTACCTTATAAACTACTGTAATCTTCAAGTAATCGAGCAATAAAATCATCAAACTTCATAGTGGACGTAGGCAAAACGCCGAACCACTCTAAATCGCTTGTCTTTGCAATTTACTTTCTGTTATTGGGAGTTTTTGTTAGATAATCCACAGTTTTAATTTTCATTCTTCACTTTTATCTCTTCAAAAACTTCCAAAGAGTGTTGTGCCCATTTTTGGTACAAACACTTTGGTGCTTTCACCGAGAAAAAACCAGCTTTTTTCTCCTGCTCCTTGGATCTACCATCGATACCGGATTGCACAAATCCAAGAGGAAGATCCAGATCTCTGATTCATAATCCTTCCATTCTATTCAGATTTGCATAAAATCTAGGAAAAGGATTCATCATTTGAAATGGTTAGCACGAGAACCACTTCTACAACTGCCGGACAAGAAGGTAGGGATGGACAGAATCCTGCTCAACAGCAGCCATCCAACCAAGACAACACTGCCCACTCGGATCCATCTGGGGCAGTCACTAGACAAGAATTTCAGGTGTTGCTTCAAGAGTTGACTCAGAGTCGGCAGCAGTTAGCCGAACAGTTGCGTGCCAATATCGAATTAACAAACCAACTGAACCGCCAGGGCCGTAGGAGGTCCAGAAGGGATGATGTTTCCCGCTCATCCACTGAAAGTTCTGCCTCATCTGACTATCATCATAGATCTACCCGTCCCCGATTAGACGGAGATCATGCTCAGACTACTGGATATCAACCCGCCCTGACTGTCGGGCAATTGAGGGTAGGACCATCAACCAGCTTCCAGGCTGGGCCATCAGCACGAGGTGGTCGTACTCCACAATATACTACGGACAATCATGTCACAGCTGCCACAGTAGAAACAAGGGTTGATACCCGACATCTTCCGGATTCGAGTAATCAACAACAGGGACGTACTTCTGAACCATACGTCCCGGAAGACGCTGAGCCAAGGAGGCGAAACTTGGACCGTCGACAGCGCCCGGTCCAAACTCGCACTGTGGAACCCGACCACACCTTAGCTCAGCATGCTCAAAATGTAGCAATGCCAGACATCTCGACTATGATACGTCAAATGATCCGTGAAAGCCAAGGTCTTACCAATGACGATTGGGGGATCTCTCGAAGCCATACTCCTTTCACGGACGAGATACTATACGCTGAACCTCCTCGGCGATTCAGAATGCCAACTCTCCCTATGTACGAAGGAAGTTCTGATCCCAATCAGCACATACTGAAATACGAATGGTCAATGAGCGCCGCAAGGGCCGACGATGCAGTAAAATGCCGGAGCTTCCCCATTTCACTGGGAGGAATTGCAACAATGTGGTTTACAAGACTACCTCCAAGATCTATCTCTTCATTTGACCAATTGGCTAAGAAATTTGTTGAACAATTCCGTATGCATGTCGCTAGACCCAAAGATGTTAACACCCTGTCCAATGTTACCCAGGCTCGTGGGGAAACATTAAGGCGTTACTTGGAGAGATTCCATGTGGCATGTGTGGAAATTAGTAATCCCAACGACAACTCAATTTTAATGGCATTAATAAAGGGAATTGATCCCGATTCTGAATTTGGAAACTGGTTAGCCGGAAAACCACCCGCATCGTTGGACCGTTTCTACTCCAAAGCCGCTCAATTCTTACGGCAAGAGGACGCGAAACAGTCTAGGAAGCAGGATGATGCGAAACCTGGAAATGAGGGAATACAAAGCAATGTAGCAGTTAAACAGTCCGGTGACAATTCCGGAAAAGTCCAGTTAAACATACAGAACAAACAAACTCAGCCAAGAGGTGGCAATGGTCAAAATAAGAAGAGAGATCCGAATCCAGGCCCACGGCGTAGGGCTCCGATGTTCGAAAGTTATACACCATTAAACACTTCGCTGGAAAATGTGTACCTACAAACTTGCAACACTGAACAGTATAAGAAACCCGCTCCGAAGCGGTCATCAGAAAGGCAGATTCAGACAGGAAAGTTTTGTAGGTTTCATGAGAGTTATGGCCACAATACTAATGACTGTCGCCATTTGCAAGATCTCATAGAAAAGTTGATCAGGGAGAGGAAGTTAGATCAATTCGTGCGGGCGTCGCAGTCTGGTGGTGCGGGCCCATCGAATCTAAACCGTGCGCAAGACCAAGAAAGACAAGAGGAACCCGCTCGTACAGGCGGGAGGCTAGTTATCAATACCATAAGTGGTGGTCCTCATCCAGCGGACAGGAGCTGGAGGGAAATGGAGTCGTATGCTAGCTCTATCAGGCATGCGAGCTTCGAATGCTGCAGTAATTGTGAGGATGGAACCCCGGCTAAGCAACAAAAGACGATGTCTAACGATATCATATTTAGAAGCAGAGATGCTGATAAAATCGAAGCTCCAACAATTGACCCACTGGTCATATCTGCCCAAGTTGGTCCTGCTTGGATGAAGAGGATCCTGGTTGACAGTGGGAGTTCTGTAAACATTCTATTCAAGCGAGCTTACGATTTAATGAAGATGGAAGCCAAAGACTTGAAACCCTGCCAATCCCGAGTTCATGGCTTCAATGGGAGTGCAACGATACCTACTGGAATAGTGGAACTACCAGTAGAACTGGGGATTGGAGAACGCAGGAGAGTCCGACTGCTGCAATTCGTCGTTCTTGACATCGCTTCACCGTACAACGCATTCCTGGGTCGACCAGCCCTTGCTGAATTTAGGGCAGCCATTGCCCCGTGGTGTTTGACTTTAAAGTTCCCAACCGATCATGGTATAGGAATCGTTCAAGGAGATCAGGCAGCAGGAAGAGCCTGTTATGTTGCTGAGTTGCGTGAAGCACAGAAGAAGGAGAAAGGAAAGGGCGTAGAGGAATCTCTCTGCGTCCGTTTCACTGATAATTGACAACTAACGCCTGGGCCCCGGCCCGGGCACCACTACCAATTCCTTAAAGATCTTGACCCTAGAGATAACGAAGATAAAGATGAAGTCAAAGAGAATCAAGCATCTCCAGCCGAACTGACTGTGGACGTCCCAGTCAGTAAGGATGACGACTCGAAAGTACTAAAAGTTGGATCTCAACTGGGAAAACAGATACAGCAGGAATTGGTTGAATTTCTTCAAGCAAATCTCGATGTCTTTGCCTGGACGCATTCTGACATGTGCGGAATCTCACCGAACATTGCAAGTCACTCTTTGAATATTGATCTGCGACATGTTCCGGTCAAGCAAAAGAGGCGTGGTATGGATCCAGAGAGATCTGCCGCCCTTAAAGAAGAAATTGACAAGTTGCAATCAAATGGTTTCATCCGAGATGCTCTATACCCAGAGTGGGTGTCAAATCCGGTAATGGTTCGAAAACCGAATGGGAAATGGAGAACATGTGTCGACTACTCCGACTTAAACAAAGATTGTCCAAAAGATAGTTTTCCACTTCCCCGAATTGACCAACTCGTAGACTCAACTGCAGGCCACGAATTGTTATCCTTTATGGATGCTTATTCCGGTTATAATCAGATACCCATGCATCTACCCGATCAAGAACATACTAGTTTCGTGACCGATCTGGGACTCTACTGTTACAGAGTCATGCCCTTTGGTTTAAAGAATGCCGGAGCAACTTATCAACGCTTGGTTAATCGAATGTTCGCTGATCAGATCGGGAAGACCATGGAAGTCTATGTGGATGACATGTTAGTTAAGTCCCGATTTTCCACAGAGCACGTCAAGGATTTAAATTCAATGTTCCGCATCTTACGTGAGTATGGAATGAAGCTTAACCCGTTAAAGTGCCACTTTGGCGTCGCATCCGGAAAGTTTCTAGGGTTCATCGTCAACGCTCGTGGGATAGAGGCAAACCCCGAAAAGATCTGGGCAATAAGGAATTTGCAAACTCCAAAGACCATAAAGCAAGTCCAGAGTCTCAACGGGAAGGTAGCAGCGCTAAGCAGGTTCATCTCAAAATCCACTGATAAATGCATTCCTTTCTTTGATCTAATCCGGAAAGGAAAACGAAACTTTGAATGGACCATGGAATGTGAAGGAGCATTCCGATCGCTGGTTCAGCATCTCTCTACGCCACCAATTTTGTCGAAACCAATTGATCACGAACAATTATACCTTTATCTGGCGGTATCAGAGCATGCGATCAGTGCTGCTCTGGTCCGGGAAGAGGATCGAGTGCAGAAACCGGTCTATTATGTTAGTAAACGATTGACCGGAGCTGAAAGAAATTACCCCAGGTTGGAGAAACTGGCTTACTGTTTGGTCATCGCCTCGAGAAAGCTTCATCCTTATTTCCAAGCTCATCCGCTTACTGTGTATACCGATCAGCCGTTACGATAGGTCCTCACGCGGCCTGAGACGTCTGGAAGGTTACTCAAGTGGAATATCGAACTGAGTCAATTTGACATTACTTATGCTCCGCGGAGAGCCATTCAAGGGCAAGTCCTAGCTGACTTCATAGCTGAATTTACTGTTCCAGACGACTTACCCAAAACCAGCGAGTCTCCTGAATATGTCTGGAAACTTTATACAGACGGTGCATCAAACGATCGGTGTTCGGGCACTGGAGTTGTACTAGAAACCCCCGAAGGTCGATCCATATGCTATGCTTTGAAGTTTGATTTTCACGCAACCAACAATGAAGCCGAATATGAAGCCCTGTTGACTGGGTTAAAGCTTGCCAGAGATCTGAGAATTATCGCTATAGAAGTTTATTGTGATTCACAGTTGGTTGTGTGTCAGGTACGGGGAGAATATCAAGTAAGAGATCGAAGGTTAGCTGCTTATCTAGCCCGAGTTTAGGAAGCACTGGATCAGTTTGATTATTATGCTATTTACTACATACCACGAGATCGCAATCAAAAGGCCGATTCATTGGCAAAGTTGGCCAGCACAGGTGAAGCACAGCAAATGGGACTTGTCCCGATCGAAACTTTGTCCTTCCCAAGCATCGATCAGATCAAAACAAATGATGTGTTGGAAACCTTTCCCAGCAGAGAATCATGGATGACTCCGTATCGAAATTATATTGAGAATGGGATATTGCCTGAACACCGAATGAGAAAAGGCAAGTTCTACGAAAAGCTTCGCGGTTCATCATTCAGGACGGGATCATGTATAGAAAAGGTTATTCTGTTCCACTCCTCCGGTGTATCGCTCACGACGAAGTCAACGAGTGTTACATGATGTACACGAGGGAGAATGTGGCGATCACACCGGTGGACAAGCGCTTGCTAAGAAGATACTCCGATATGGATATTACTGGCCGACAGTGAACCGAGATGCAGCCAATTATGCCAGAAAGTGCGACAAGTGCCAAAAACACGCTCGAATTCCAAGAGCCCCGCCTACCGAGATAACTCAAATGGTCAGTCCCTGGCCGTTCGCTATGTGGGGTATCGATATCATTGGCGCTTTACCTCTGGCAAGAGGTGGTGCGAAGTATGCCATCGTCGCAGTTGACTACTTCACGAAATGGGCCGAGGCCGAAGCTCTCGCAACGATTACGTCGAAGAAAGTAATAAACTTTGTGGTCCGCAATATCATTTGCCGATTTGGACTCCCGCATACCATCATCACCGATAATGGGACCCAATTCGAAAGCTCGGAGTTCAAGAATTTCTGCCAACGATTTCATATTCATAAAAAGTTCTCTGCAGTCGCACATCCACAAGCAAACGGTCAGGTCGAAGCTGTTAACAAAGTTATCAAATCCATCTTAAAGAAACGACTGGAAAAGGCTGGGGGCAAATGGGTCGATGAACTTCCTATGGCATTATGGGCTTATCGAACAACTCACAAGACCGCTACTGGACACACCCCATTTTCCTTATCCTATGGCTCGGAGGCCGTTATTCCAGTCGAGACAGAAGTATTTTCTCACCGCGTAACTTATTACGATCCAAGAACAAATGCTATATTACTCGTTGAATCTTTGGATCTGTTGGACGAGAAACGAGAAGAAGCTGATTTAAGAGCGGCCGCCTACCGAAGTCGGGTCGCCCGGTTATATAACACCAAAGTTCGCCCCCGAACCTTTGAACTCGGTGATCTGGTCCTCAAGAGAATCTACCCGGTTCCTTCACACATGAAACCAAATTGGGAAGGACCGTACGTGATTACACAAAGACTTGGGGATGGCACATTCAAACTATCAACCGTGGACGGTCTAGTTTTACCAAGAGCCTGGAACAGCGAGAGTCTCCGTCGCTACTACATATGACAGGCTTCATTTATTTCATTATGTTTTTTATTCAGCAATTTACTTTTGCATTTTGAAATTAGAATTTGTAATAAGGCAACTGATTTGCCATATTTTCTTATTTCAGCAATAAAATGCCATCTCTTCGAGCCAGATCTGTGATTCATTAAATACAATGTACAACATCACGATGCACGAAGAGCTAAGTTCCATCACATAGTGGAATTTATTCAAGTAGGGAGTGGCTGTGAAGCAATCAACCACTCACTAAATAAAACCCGAGCTCGGGGGCAAGCCATCACATCAGGCCACGAAATGGGTTGATACACGACAACCCTTCACTTAACTCCGTACTCCCAGAGTGCGAGGCGGAGTATAAACATTTTACTAAACTCTGTGCTCCCAGAGCGCGAGGCGGAGTATAAACTTTCATTCAACTCTGTACTCCCAGAGTGCGAGGCGGAGTATAAACATTTTCCTAAACCCCAGAGTACTCCGAGAGCGCGAGCTGGGTACAAGCTTTTTACTTAACTCCGTACTCCCAGAGTGCGAGGCGGAGTATAAACATTCCCTACCTCCGTACTCCCAGAGTGCGAGGCGGAGTATAAACATTCCCTAACTCCGTACTCCCAGAGTGCGAGGCGGAGTATAAACATTCCCTAACTCCGTACTCCCAGAGTGCGAGGCGGAGTATAAACATTCCCTAACTCCGTACTCCCAAAGTGCGAGGCGGAGTATAAACATTCATCTAACTCCGTACTCCCAGAGTGCGAGGCGGAGTATAAACATTCATTCAACTCCTTACTCCCAGAGTGCGAGGCGGAGTATAAACATACGTCAACCCCACACTTATCCCCAATACTGGGGGCAGAACCATAACACATAACAAGTTGAAGACAGAAAGGGAATAAATTTTCATTTCCACTATCAACAAAAAGAATCTGATTACAAAGTGTTTAAGAAAAATTCTGCTAGTGGGAGCCGAATCCACATCTATACACGGCTATAGAAAAATCAACAAAATGCTACCCTACGCAACAGAGATTTAAAGAAAGAGTTCAATCTTTCTTCTTCCTTATCTTCTTCTTCGAGGTAGCTCCACCCGATCCGCTACCCGATTTTCTCCTCAACCGCTTACTCTTTTCGGGCTTGCCCACCGGCAGCGATATAATGTCAACGTCTTCCTCAGAACTGGAGGCGACGGAAATTCTTCTAAGAGGTCGAGCTGGAGGCATAGGAGTCGTAGCAGGAGGAGGGACATGAGCAGTTTCAATCACTACGGTACCGCCCGGTGAAATCACCATTAACGGGGCAGGCCCGGGCGGATTCGTACCAACATTCCCTGCTGCCATCTCGGCAGCAATCTCAGCAATAACGTCGTCCTCACGAGATACTTGGGCCGTATCGGATGTGCCAATAACTGGCATAGATGAACTAACGGCCGGAGCAGCCCCACTCACAGCATCGGACGGGTTGGCAGAGGGATCGATGGGTTCATTGAGAAGCTCCTCAATCATTTGAGCGCTGAAAGAAAACATATTTGCATCTCCCTCCTCGCCAATCAAACTAGAAGTCGTGATGGCTTTGGAAAAAACAACCCCTTGTGTTTGATGAGGAACTGATAGAGCAAGGGGCGCAGAAACAATAACTTCAGTCACTGAAATGCGACAAAACGAAGATTGTTAGCCAAGTGTGTTGCTTAAGGTTCTTCACAACTAAACTACGAGAAGCGTTCAAATACCTTCCTTGGTCTGGACCGAAACTTGGGCAGAATCCTCGGCAGAAGATAATAATGGTTGGTCAGGATTATAGGCAGGAACATACTGGGGATCTACCGCACCAGTGGTTTCGGGCAATGTAGGAATTACAGCTCCAACACCTGTCCCGTGATGCACGATCCCCGAGCCTTCGCCTGTCTCTAGAGATTGGACGCCGAGCTTTTCTTTCGCCATAGAGATCACCACCTCATGAAGGGTCTTCCTCTAATCCTCTGTAAGCAAACGCATCTCCAGTTCAAAGTCGTCAAGTGTTCCATCTGGATGCGCTGCTCTTTTCTCATTCACCAGCCGGGTCCAGGCATTGTACAAGATCATGGAGTCATCTCCCAGCCACGCTAAATTTCTGTGTTCCAGCACATTAGAGTTATACGTGACTAAGAGATCGTCAAACTCAGCATCTAGCCTAGACCTCTCCTCCAAGATCTTTTCCTGAATTTCTGCTTCCGCAGACTTAGCCTTGACCGCCGCCGCAGCAAGTTCGGTCCTGAGAGATACTGCTTGGTCGCAAGCCTCTTGAGCAGTGGCGTTCGCATCATCCTTCTCCTTCACCATTTCAGCGAATTTGGCCTTGAGCTCATTCAGCTCTTTAACGGCTAAGTCTCGCTCAGCTGCAATGGTGGTGTTGCGGTGGCCCATCTCTTCCACCGTGGCGCAGTGTTCTTGCTGCATCCTCGCCAGTTTGGCCACGACACCTTCATGTTTCTGAAGTGTTTCAAGCTCTAACTTCCGGGACGTCTCCACTTCGGATTGAAGAACCTGAATGATGCGTTTCTGCTTGACAATGTCAGCATCACGTTCAGCAATGATCTTCGCCCTGTCAAAAGCTACTCTAGAAGCCTTCACGGCTGCCTTGTACCACTCCTTATACTGAGCATAGAAGTCGTGGATATAACTATGAGCAGTGGTCTCAGCTTCCGGAGGGATTCTTTTAAAGTTAGGAGGGAAGATATAGCCATCCATGCAAATTTCCGGGTAGTCATTTTTCATTTGGGCAAGCTTAGCAGCTCCTTCGCTTGTCAACTCAGCCGGAGCTTGTTCAATTATAGCGGCTGCTGTCGGTTCCATTCTTGGCCGCTGAGCATCAGGCCGAGAAGATTGAGAAGGCAACTGTTGCTGATGAGATGGCCCTGGGAGGTCTACTGGAGCCCTGGGAGGCGGAGGAGAGCGAGATCGAGGTCGGTACTGGTATCCCCGGTCTCTGTCAGAGTAATCATAGCCAGAACGGCCACGCGAGTAATCTCTGTCTCTGTCATAACGTTCCTGACTTGAATAGCTTCGCCCATGATCCCTATCTGTTTCTCTCCTGCGGGAATCATAAAATGGAGAGGATTGGCGCACATTCCGAAGCCTATCCAGAGTAGAGCCACGTCCTGACATCTCGCCTGCGATGAGAAAGAATTACGGATTAGGGTCCCATAAAGCAATGTTTACTATGCAAAAGTCATGAAGTGCCGTGGAAGTGTGTGTAAATGTGTAAACCCCCTAAACCGACCGGAAGTGTTGACCGCACTTAAAGGAAAGGGCTCGTTCATGTTTAGAACATCTTGAAATTCCTCCAACCCAGGATTATGAGAAATCGATATATAATCTGGGATAGGAATATCGTCTAGCCCTTTGAAAGAATCTCTCGAATGAGAAGGGGCGGCCTCAGAAATCATGACCCCGGAAGCGGGAAGAAACACATCTACGGATTTTCCCCCCTTGGACTTAAGTTTTTTGGAAACGGCGGCCTTGCCTTTCCGTTTTTCTCCCGATTCTTCAAAGTTTCCCGAGAGATCAGCCATCGGCTCTGAATCTGTGTGGGTTCTTTCTTCGTCACCCGCCTCAATTATTCTGATTCCGAGTGACTTCTTCACTTTTTTCTTCTTGATTTTCTTCTTGGTCTTCTTCTTATCTTCCTTCTTGGAGGCGGACTTTGCAAATCCCTCAACAACTATGCTTTGATTGATGTCGATCAAACCAAGAACTCTTAAGTTGTAATCATTCAGCACCGAGTCAATATGCCTCAGCTCGCTTGGGACTTCTTGAAGACTCCGGACGGTACCCTTGAAACGCCCTCCATCGGGCCTAGATATAATAGCTGTAAAAGGAATGAAATGTTAATTTTAACACCGAAGAGCTATTGGTCAAGGAAACAGGTTAAGGCGCTTACGTCTAGACAACCATCGCCTAGCGAAACCCGGAGGGCACCGAACGTAGAACCACTCGTTCTTGAAATAGCTCAGTCGAGTCCAAGCTCCAACTACAACTTGGCAATTCCTAACTGCCTCCAAAAATGTAAAAGACGGGCTATCACCCCTACTCTTGAAGTTAAATATGTGTCTGATCTCGGAGGGCCTCGGCGGGCGAAAGAGACAGTCCATAAATATTACAAAGGCACTGTTCAGCAGCGCGTGCCCGTTGGGATGAAGTTGTGAAGGAGCGATTCCTAAATATGATAGCATCCCTCTGATATATTGATTGAAAGGAGGAAGAGTTCCGGCCGCACAAGCATGACGGTAGAATGCTGTATATCCTTCAGGCGGATTGTGCGGTCTATCAGTGACACTGGGCAATAATACGTCACTTAGAGATATTTTGTGCTTTAGACATATTCGTCCCAATAAGGATTCAGAGATGTTAGACTGAACCGAATCAACAGGGTCCTCGATAAATATAGCCTCTGGCAATTCGTCTGGAGCCGGATCGATTACATCGGCAGGGATGTCAGGAATCTCAAGCATCGGAGGAGTCGAGCTCTGTACCTCTTGCTGTTGGGAGCTCGAAGATTCCATAATTAGCTAACTCATCAGAAAGCAACGTTAAGTTCATAAACGGCCTGTGCGTGCCCCAGTGTACTATGTATGAACGTGTCGTGCAGTGCAAGTGCTATGCGTTACTTAAGCAGATTCTACAGAATAAAGCGAGATGTCCGAACAACATAACTTGGGAATTTGAGAATGAAAATGACCGTCATCGCTGACCGTCCCTTCCACACCATCCAAACGCCACTGACCATTTCAAGTATAAATCAGTCATATTATTGGTTAAGTCATAGTTCCATCGACAAGCTTCAAAGGAAATTCAGGTTTAATCTTTCAGTCAAAGTTCGATTATGCAAGGCCGAAGCTTGTCGGAGTCAAGTGTGCTAAAATTCAATGGGTTCATCAAAGTTCAACTTGAGATTGGTCATGGTTCAGATGTTGGAGAAAATCAGAAGAGTAGAAGCCCCTGAAGCAAGGGTGTTCGAATCGATCGACTCGAATCAATATGAGTCGAATCGATGAAGGTCGAATCGTATCGATTCGACTCTGCATAAGTTCGACTCGATGAAATCTTGGGGTGGAGAAGCAGTTCGAATCCATGAGCTACGCATAACTTCGAATCGATCAATGCTCAGCACTTTCGAATCGATTGGGATATTGCTACTTCGAATCGATCGACACGATCTTTCAAAACCATCGGTGCGAAATTTCGTATCGATTCGAACCACCTATCCCTGAATCAATTCGAAGTCTTATTTTCTTCATCGATTCGTTCTACTTAACCCTGCATCGATTCGAAATCTTGCACCTTCGATCGATTCGGGCTACTTGTCCCCGAATCAATACGAGTAGAAAAAGCTTTCTCTTTCATATCCATCGAGTCGACCCATTTCATTTCCTACTACTCCTCATGTTTCTCAAAAGAAAGGATTGAAGTCAATATTCGAACCCCGGTTTCATCGTTCTACACTCGAATCGATTCCTTAGATACCTGGACGAATTCGATTGCAATTTAAGACTCGGTGAAATCTGATTGATTCGTGCAAGACGTGGAGCTCTGAAGAATCGATTCGAAGGAGCAGCAGTTGCAACAGTAAAATGTAAAAAGTAAAAGTGAAATTAGCCTCGCATATTTATATGGGTTCCAAGGGCGACTCGAGGCTCTTCGTCTCCCGGTCATGATAACCGCTCACAGCAGGTCACAGCTCCATCGATTCGAACGTATGCTCGATTACCCATCAACTTCGAATCCATCCATACGGTATGACGCAAAGCATCATCGATCCGGAGTAGACGATTCAAACTCACCAATTCGAACTCCAACGTGCGTACGTTTCGAATCTGCTTCGGGTCCACACCTCCGAATCCATCATTGTCGAATTCATTAAAGCTTCGAGTCCATCGATTCGAGGCAATTGACGGAAGATGAATCAAAGTCACAGTATCACATCAATTCGAAGTACTTGCTTCGAAACCATCAACTCGAAGCGGATCAAGAAACGTAGCTTCGAATCCGTCAAATACCACCGGTCAAATGGACGAATCGTTTCCATATAAAAAATTGCTTGTCCACTCTTATACCGATTCAGGAGAGGATCAATACAAGAGGACGATCATAGGCAATCATAAAAGCGATGTTTTAACTCGAGTCTCAAACCGGTTCAGGAGAGGACCGATGCAGATTTCGATAACAAACCGAACTGATAACGACTTACGATCACGCAACATTAACCAAAGTCAAGTTAATACACGTATGCACGTATTTCTGACTAATGTTTGGTTTTTATCATTCACAGAAATCAAATGTTCATTCCGTCATGAGCTCGACAACAAACAGCCGATCATGATCATACAACGATTGATTACAACAGCAAAGAAGACGACTTTCGACAAAGCATGTCATAACTGTTCAATAAGGGACTGTGGCTTTTCAAAGCACGTCATGTTTACACAAGACGTACTTTGGGGGGCAAATGTTATCCTACTTTTTGGCAAGGCCGTGACACCAAGGACTTGACTAGAGACCGGTGACAGATCGTCTCGGAAATCAGTTAACACACAACGATCGCTATGGATATCGGTGAAATTTGTGCGAGTCCGGATCGGGCTACAATTGATAAGGCACGTCAGGCAAAGCCATGGAAACCAACGATCCAAGTTTCAAGTCAATCCGAGTTTGTATGCTCAAGATATC
Organism: Allium fistulosum; assembly: GCA_030737815.1. Classification (NCBI taxonomy): domain Eukaryota; kingdom Viridiplantae; phylum Streptophyta; class Magnoliopsida; order Asparagales; family Amaryllidaceae; genus Allium; species Allium fistulosum. The sequence continues at coordinate 1,207,100,832 of CM060902.1, forward strand.
GTCGACAAAAGATGGAGTAGGCCACCCCTAGTTCGAATCCATAGGCGAAACCTATGTTCGAATCCATTGGCCAGGAACCAGTTCGAATCCATCGAACTTCCCTTGCCTCGACTCCATCGAACTTCCCTTGCCTCGACTCCATCGAACCTCCCTTGCTTCGACTCCATCGAACAAACCTCTGTTCGAGTCCATCGAGGGATGGCTCCTTCGAATCCATGCAACTGGATAAGCCTCGACTCCACCATCTTCGAATCCACTCAACTAAGAGTCCTCGACTCCACCAATTTCGAATCCACTCAACTAAGAGTCCTCGACTCCACCAACTTCGAATCCAAGCCACGGATTCAACCCTGTCAAACAGGAGTACAAAACGGATCGAGGCGAGATACGCGCGCCACGTCGCAGCAAGCATCGAGTCGACCGAATCGATTCGAACTAAGATCGATTCGAAGTATCCCTGTTCTCCATAAATGCAACATTGAATCGATCATATCTCGAGTTCTACAAGTCCAAATGCCATGAAATTTTCACAGAAGCTTAAACACATGATGAAGAATGTTCACACCAAATTTCAGCACGATTGGATGATTTCTTGATCGATTCGAACCAAGGGTCGAATCGATCCCAAAGTGGGCCCGGATCTCCAGATTTCGACCATGTGGGCCCCCTGACGTACCAGAACTGGTCTCCCCTCATTTTAGGCGAAATACCTACACCTATAAATAGAGCCCCTGGTCATTTAGAAAAGAGGTCGGAGAATTCTAAGTACTGAAGAGCGCCCAGATTCTGCCAGATCTACTTTAGAACACCGCCGCTGCTTTAGATTGACACTTAGCATTTAAATTCAGTTGTATTACCTTATAAACTACTGTAATCTTCAAGTAATCGAGCAATAAAATCATCAAACTTCATAGTGGACGTAGGCAAAACGCCGAACCACTCTAAATCGCTTGTCTTTGCAATTTACTTTCTGTTATTTGGAGTTTTTGTTAGATAATCCACAGTTTTAATTTTCATTCTTCACTTTTATCTCTTCAAAAACTTCCGAAGAGTGTTGTGCCCATTTTTGGTACAAACAGTCATGCTTTGGTATCTACAAACATCATCTTGATAAACATCAACAAATTAAATAAATCATGATATAAAAAGAAAACTTAATAATAGGATCTCATCATACAGCTCATTATGTACTACTATTATAGTCTTCGTTAGAGAGGAATTTCTCTAACTCTTCAGCCCCCCATGGTCCGTTGTCTTCGTTATATACATGTTGCTATCCGGTTTTTTGCAACCTCCAAACTCAATTTCCTAAACCAAAAATTGAGAGTAAAATATTGATGAATTTGTGGAAAGGAATAAAACAAAATGAAAAAATAGCATTTAAGCTGAGAATTTATCACAAAATTTATAAATGGTGGTGTTGTATTCAATTTCTTATGTAATATACAATGTGTGCCAAGTAATGAACAATACGATCGGGCCACTCCAAAACCGGCTTGCATTGCAAAATAAAATTAAAAAAATAAATAAACAATACGATTTTTTTATTTGGGTTTGACATGGTACACATTACACTTTTATTGAATATAGAGTATAAACATTTTCAAAAACATATTGGAATTAAATAAAAGTATAGAACATGTTATAAATGGTTGTTGTACAACAGTACGTACAGAAACCGCTTTAAAGGAATATTATATACCTTTAGAAATGGTTGATCTGATTCATCCGAGAAGAGATCCTAACTGAACTGGTGTTAGAGATACAAACACCAGAAATTAGTAAAATAATCAACAAATGAGTATGTTCATTTCAGTGTATATTTTTTTAATCAATCATCAGTTCATAATGCTCAACTGGACAAAACAAAGATCTCCTAAACCAGAAACTTGAGATCGACATTCCAAGATATGGTGTAACGACCCACCTTTTTGAACGGTTTAAATCGACAAATAACCACACATGTGAAACTCAAACCATTCAAAAGGGAGGATCGTTATGGGGTAAATAAGAAAAAGAAGAGAAAGAAATAAAACGAACACAGAATCTCACAGCGGAATGACAAAATATAATAATCAAATAATAGTTCATGAAGGTGTTTTACAAATAACATTTGATTACACTTTTACAATACAAAATCAGAGTACATACAGCAGGAATAAATAAATAATGCAACGGAACAACATGATGCAATGGAATAAATATAATAAATAATAATAGTACTAAATCTTCGTCTTCATACTCTAGAAATAAGGTCTTCAATACAGTGAAAAGCTCAGACTGACCCGAGTGTAATGAAAAGACAAAACACTCGAGTCAGAACTAAAAGATCTTTTGTAAGTTAAATCAACAGTAAATAAATATGTGTGTAATGCCGTCAGAGATGTTTACGGGATTTGACATCTTCTATCCAGTGTCTAACGTGCGTGCAATAACTTAAGAGATGTTCGGGATTCCATCTCATAAGGATCCGTCAAACTAATCTACATACATAGTACAATACGCTATTATAATAGTGTCTACAGTAAAGTAAAGTACTAAAATAACGTTAAGGCGTTACCCATATCCCCCTTAACACATTTTATATATTCCCGTAGTCTATATAGTACCGTAATTCCTCTGTAAATTGGAGGGCTATCAGAGGGCACTCCATAGGTGCGGTACAAACCAAACTCGTAGAAGGCATGATAAGGCATGTGACCAGGCATGCGAGGCAATGCCCAGGGTAGGATACTACCGTTTTGCGGATCCGAACAGGTGGTAACGCATAGCAGCTACTACCGCCCACCACGAACACACTCCCATAATCAAATCGAAGGGTGGCCACCAAATCAACCACAAAGTCATAGTATGGTATCGAAGAAGCTAGTCCGATCGGAGGTGCGACCTCACTTGGCCCTGCATGGCTCCTGTTTTAGTCACATCAAGCTGACTCAAGGGAGTCGGGGCTACGATAATACCTCATACGGAATCGTTTGCCAACCCATCCTACTTCATTCTGGAATCTCCACCACGTGCACAGTTGTTAAAGTGGTTTTCGGTATTTGCAGAGAGTATGACAATATCTGATCCCGGTCTCTTTAACAACCAAACACTTATTTCACACCGGATGGTTCTTTTACATTTCCCAAAACCATTTCATATTTGATATCAAAATATCATATTCTCAAAACCATATCACTTTTGAAATCATATTCACTTTCGGAATTATATCAAATCATAACACTTTCGAAAACATATTCACAAAATAGGTCAAACCCTCATTTCAAAATCATCATATTTACTCAAATATGTCATTTCACTAGAAAATATCTTTTCAAATCCCAACTTAGGTTATAACATCATTTAACCATATTTGCTTTCGAGTCAAGGATTTAAATATAAACACTTAAACTTTACCCAGTCTGAAATTTAGAAAATAGTTTTGGTAGTCATAAATAGTTTAAATAGTTTTAAAAAATAGTTTAAAATAGTTAAAATGCTTTAAAATAGTTTAAATGGTTTAAAATAATTTAAAATATATTAAAATAGTTTTAAATAGTTAAAATAGTTTTAAATATTTTTAAATAGTTTAAATAGTTTAAAATAGTTTATAATAGATTAAATTAGTTTAAATATTGATTGAAATAGTTAAATAGTTTAAAATAGGTTAAAATACTTTAAAAATAGATTAAAATAGTTAAATAGTTTAAAATAGGTTAAAATAGTTTAAAAATAGATTTAATACAGTTTTAATAGTTTAATATAAAATAGTTTGATTATTGGAAATGGTTTATATAGTAATAGTTTGAAAATCTGAATAAATCTGAATTTAAAATAATATATCTTTAAACAGTTTACATTAAAATAATTAACTTGAAATTAATATCAAATTTAACTATTTCTTCCATTTCAACAAGTCTGGCCCGTATCCAGATTTCTACAAAACTAAATTTTCTTTCAATCCAAATTCCCAAAAATCATTTTAATTTATATCGATTTCAAATTCATGTTTGAACTACAATTTTTAAAGTACTTCAAATTCATAAATTTCAAAGTTCAATTATTCAAACATTTCAATAAGTCAATTTTGATAAATTTCATTTATATTTCAAAATTCATCTTTGAAATTTCCATTTAAATCCTTTAAACAATTCATTTGACCCTGTTTCAATTTCAACATTCAAAGCTTGGATTTTTCGCAAATAATTCAGTTTATATAAATAAAATTTTATTACAAAATATCACTTTACTGAATTCAAAAATAAAGATTTAAAATCATTTAATTTAACCAATCCGGTATTTGTATATAATTTTCTACCCTATGGTCAAGTGATACAGATATCTATCAATTCAACTCGCAATAAATTTAAATTTACGGGTATATATCATTTCAACCCGCAATCCCGAATTTAACTTCAAATCCATGAAACCACTCGAGTCTATCATTTCAACCCATAACGATTTCTCCCTAAGCTATCAGATCGTTCGGGTATGTATCATTTCAATCCATATGGATTTTTCTAACAATAAACTAAGGGAACTTGCAGTGTGATATCAATATATATAAAATAACATAACATCCAATCATCCAATATCAACAATTAAACACCCATCACAATCATCATTCAAATAAACCAATAGACAACAACAATTAACTGATTATCATTTACAGGTCTTTAACAGGCAAATTAAACTTCAATATTAAATTAAATGGCGATTAAATTCAATAAAATTCAGATTTAACTGGAATGACAATTTAAATATACCAACCATCAACCAATCAATTTATAATCACACTATAAATTTAATTTAACTAACATAGGATAGTTTAGTAGTCGTGAGTGGGTTAAAACACTCACCTTTGATTTTTCGACAATTAAAAATCTAAATAAAGGCCCAAAATCCAACAATCTCAGAATCCATCCAAACTAGTTCCATAATGTCCTGAATTTTAGTACGATCACAATGGAGAAAACCGCATGTGAATCCGAGCTCGTATGCAAAAGTTATTGATGTTAGAAGCTTTGAATTTCAAATTTAAATTAAAATAAAATAAAGCAATTACACGTCACCTATCATCAACTCGCAAGCCCTTGCATGCAACAGAATCGAGCATGATCACAGCCCTCTTAATTGCAGCAGCCACATTCTCGAACCTACCACCGCCACTACGCCCCTCTGCATCATGATCTGACACCGCCCGCAAACTACTTTACCTTGGTCGCACCCACGACCACGACCGCGACACCTCCGGCCCCCTCCTTCACCACCTCCGCCGCCGTGCTTAAAGCATGTTTTCTGGTAAACTCTGACAACCTGGAGATGAATGATTACCTGATCTATGACCTGCTCGACCCCCTCTTCCCTACCCCGCCTCCAGATCGTCAAACGGTCGACGATCCACCATTGGATCACGAAAACCTAATTTCGACGGCCGAGGTTCATCCTCGATTTCTGGTCAAACAATGCATCCAATTGAAAAACGAATTGCTGTAGAGGATTACGCTCGTCAAGAGCTTTCCAATGATATATAATTCAATAAAGTTTTGAGGAGTTTGATTTTCGATTTGAATTTGAAATAGAAATAGAGTTTTTGAAATTGAAAATAGGTTTCTTCCATTAGAGAGAGGAGATAGGAATAGACAGACAGATTTGTACGTACATGATTAAGAAATAGAAAGGCTGCTAGGGTTAGAAATATCTATTTATATAGACAAGGCCTGATAAGAAAGAATGACATATCAAATTGGTTCAAAACGACAGTAACTACCCGAAAAGCCCGTTCTGCTTTCGAAATGAAAGTAGGTCATCCCATATATCAAAATAGCTGTTTTCGATATTTTTAAACTCAATGTAACAAATTTCAAATCCCACTTCCATTGTATATAGAAGTTAGCCTTTAAAATCAGCTTATTTCAATTTGAATTCATTAAATTGATTTATACGTGTTTCGAGCTCGCACGATCAAACGACAAGTCTGATCGCTATGAAACTTGAAATCCTACAATAATTCACTGTTACGGATCCGATGAAACCGGTTCATTGAAATCCGAGATAGTGGCCAAAATGGCTATTTTCATGTTAACTATATAAATTATTATTAAATTGATTTAATCATCTTTCAAATTCAAATTTTATAGCTAACAATTTTTATCATTTTTGATTACCTAGTAATTTATAATCTTTTAAAATAAATTTCCATGTCAAATCCAATGTTAAATATTGCACAAATTACAGTGTTTAGTTTCAATTGCAGTAAATTCATTAACTATAATTTAAATTCCAATATATTCATTTATTTTGATTTTCATCTTATTATTCAATCAACTATCATCTTATGGATATAATTAGCATTGGTTTACGTTTTATTACACTAATATTCTACAATTATCATCTTTACCATACTAACAATAATATTTAATTACATTTAATTTTTCATCGATTTCCAAGCTATTTCAACCTATTAAATACTGAGATGATAAATAAACCATTGTTACTATTAGGTAATTTAATCATATTTATAAATTTTATTATTTACAAACAAATGTTATAACTACTTACACATCACTGATTTGATATTCAATATTAGCCAATTCCAATTAATTACATATAATTTCAACATTAAATTTAATAATAAATTTTATTTCTTATTTACAATTATCACTAATTTAACTTTACAATTACTTTAAATTGATTAGAATTACATTAAAATAGTCATCAATTACATTAAATTAACATTATTAAGTTTCATTCTAGTTGGTTTTCTCATAAGTAAATCATAAATTTTATTTTCTTCCAATATTAAATTACTAAATCTTATTAAATTCAATAATTTAATTATCGAAAAATGCGGGTCGTTACACTCTCTCCCACTCAATACTTTTTGTACTCGAAAAGGTAAAAGAAGGAATTAAGGAATTAATATATTTTATTCAAAGTATTCAATTTATAAACAATTAATTTACATAATTAAGTATTTTAAATAAAATATACCAAATAAATAAACAATTAAATCTCCATATTCAAGTTCAATGAAGTTTGAAAATATTTCACTTTAACAAATATTTCTAAGTCTAAAATTCAAGAAAGGTTTCGGCAGAGTCTCCTTTGTACGGAGAGGTCCGGAAAAATAATAATATCAATAATAACAATATATATATCATATTTCAAAATAAAACATCCCAAACCACGGGAAAAAAAATAAAATATCGCTATAAAACCGTAATCCAAAAACGTACCTATTTGTCGGGCAAATAATGCTTTATTTATGAAACCAAAAGCAGTAGTTATTGCTTCCATAAACCTGTATTTCACTTATATAATCCAAAATAGTGATAGTTGTGTAAAAGAGAAATATTTTAGTTGTTTCAATTAATAGCACTGCAATCAGCAATATGGAATAATCATATGAAACAAATGACACAACCACCATACGCAATAAAGGAATCAACCATACATCCATAACAACCAATACAAATAGTTTGTTACGATTCAGAAACTTTTAATTGTACAAGGGTGATAAACAAACTATCAAGTGTACCATGCGCTAAATAGCCTTAGGTAATAACTTAATAGATTATTTATACACCCTTATACACTTAGAAGTATCCTTCCCCAAACATCCCATAAGCCAAAGCAACCAAGAATTCCAAATATTATTTAGGTTTATTCTTATTAATTTCCTTTCACATCATTTACTGTTCATCTGTTTTCATTCATTCATACGATGATTATTTTATTAATTAATTTACCTTCATTACTTACTGGATTTATTTCTCATTCTATATTTGAAATCATCATTGAATACATGTTAAAGTATTACATACATTTCATTTCAGTTTATTTCACATTTATTATTTACTTATAATCCTTGATATCCATTTTAATATTAATATTCATCAGTGAATCATTTCAGTCATTTTCTTGAGTTTTAAATCATTTACTTAAACAGTATTTACTTTTACTATTTAATTTAATTACAAGCATTTCACAATATTAACTTATGTTTATAATATTTCTTTTAACATCAAAACTCTTATTTATAGAAATTACTACATTTGAACACTTTCATTACTTAAGTTTTACTTATATAATATCCTATTACATATTCCTATTTAACATAACAACTTTTTAAACATTTCTGGTAAGTTACATATCTCTGTGTGTGTGTGTGTGTCTTTTAGAATATAATTGAATGTTACACAAGTTTATCTCATTCGTTTTAGTTAACAAAATGTTCAATAATCACATCTTTTAATTTGCATATCTTTTGATTTACAAGTTATAATTTTCCATTTTCTTATATATTTCATTAATCACTTAGCATCTAATTTTTTATTTTTCATTTTAGAAGTTTCCAACTATTAAAATTTCACTTTATTCCTAAACTTAAATCATAAATTTAACAGAAACTTAAGAATTCAAATTTCGGATTCATTTAAATCACTTTGAAATAATATACATACTCATGTCCTTTCTGTATCTCAAGTCATATTTAGAAATTTAAAATCAAGATTCGTTTATCAAAACAAATGTGCAGTAAAACTACTATAGCGGTTTTCCCACTATGAAACTCGAAAATGAATGTCGATGATGCGTGCACTCATCACCGAAATTATTTTCTAGCGATAGAGAGGGGAGTACAAAACTTATTTCCCTTTTTAAAATTTCTTTTAAAACTTCTTTTCAAATCACATTGAAAATATTTATATCCGAAAATACTTGCAAATAATAATAATATCATATTCCAAAATCTTCTGAAAACAAATTTCAAAACCTGGAACTTAAGTTCTCAAATTTTCAGTTCTTATTTACTTTACTTGTAAATCCTATTTTACAATTCAATATTTATGAAATTTCACTACCTACAAACAACATATCACATCCAACTATATTTTTTATAAAAATTATTCTTTTATATACAAAATACAATACTAGGTAAAATTATTTCATTTACCCATATTTCAAAACAATATTGTGTCGGTGTGCCTTATTCAATGTTTAGAAATCCCTATCGATGTCATATCGTCCTAGGTACCGACCAAAATTTATAAATACTAAACGGAACAAATTAACACAATATAAAGCATTTTTATAACACTAACAAGTATGCTCTCCTATATATATACTCAGATAGACTCATTCTAGGATATTACTACCCTATCTCTAATGAGTCAGACCCCACAAAGCTAAGGTTATCGCTAACCTCAAGCTCTGATACCAACTGTAACGACCCACCTTTTTGAACGGTTTAAATCAACAAATAACCACATATGTCAAACTCAAACCATTCAAAAGGGAGGATTCATTATGGGGTAAATAAGAAAAAGAAGAGAAAGAAATAAAACGAACATAGAATCTCACAGCGGAATGACAAAATATAGTAATCAAATAACAGTTCATGAAGCTGTTTTACAAATAACATTTGATTACACTTTTACAATACAGAATAAGGGTACATACAGTAGGAATAAATAAATAATGCAGCGGAACAACATGATGCAGTGGAATAAATATAATAAATAACAGTAGTACTAAATCTTTGTCTTCATCCTCCAGGTCTTCAATACAGTGAAAAGCTCAGACTGACCCGAGCGTAATGAAAAGACAAAACACTCAAGTCAGAACTAAAAGATCTTATGTAAGTTAAATCAACATGAGTGTAATGGCATCAAAGATGTTTACGGGGTTTGACATCTCCTATCCAGTGTCTAACGTGCGTGCAATAACTTAAGAGATGTTCTGGATTCCACCTCCTAAGGATCCGTTAAACTATCTACATACATAGTACAATACGCTATTATAATAGAGTCTACGGTAAAGTAAAGTATTAAAATAGCGTTAAGGCGTTACCCATATCCCGCTTAACACATTTTATATATTCTCGTAGTCTATACAGTACCGTAATTCCTCCGTAAACTGGAGGGCTATCAGAGGGCACTCCATAGGTATGGTACAAACCAAACTCATAGAAGGCGCGATAAGGCATGTGACAAGGCATGCGAGGCAATGCCCAGGGTAGGATACTACCATTTTGCGGATCCGGACTGGTGCTAATGCATAATAGCTACCACCGCCCACCTCGGAACACACTCCCATAATCAAATCGAGTGGGGCCACCAAATCAATCACAAAGTCATAATATTATATCGAAGAAACATGTCCGATCGGAGGTGCGACCTCACTTGGCCCGGCGTGGCTCCTGTTTTAGTCACATCAAGCTGACTCTAGGGAGTCAGGGCTACGATAATACCTCTTACAGAATCGTTTGCAAACCATCCTACTTCATTCTGGAATCTCCACCATGTGCATAGTTGTTAAAGTGGTTTTCGGTATTGGCAGAGAGTATGACAATATCTGATCCCGGTCTCTTTAACAACCAAACGCTTATTTCACACCGGATGGTTCTTTTACATTTCCCAAAACCATTTCATATTTGATATCAAAATATCATATTCTCAAAACCATATCACTTTCGAAATCATATTCACTTCAAAATCATATCACTTTCGAAATCATATCCCTTTCAAAAACATATTCACAAAATAGGTCAAACTCTCATTTCAAAATCATCATATTTACTCAAATATGTCATTTCACTAGAAAATATCATTTCAAATCCCAACTTAGGTTATACCATCATTTAACCATATTTGCTTTTCAATCAAGGATTTAAATATAAACACTTCAACTTTACCCAGTCTGAAATTTAGAAAATAGTTTAGATAGTCATAAATAGTTTAACTAGTTTTAAAAATAGTTTTAAATAATTAAAATACTTTAAAATAGTTTAAATGGTTTAAAATAGTTTATAATAGATTAAAATAGTTTTAAATAGTTAAAATAGTTTAAAATATTTTAAAATATTGTAAATAGTTTAAAATAGTTTATAATAGATTGAAGTAGTTTTAATATAGATTGAAATAGTAAAATAGTTTAAAATAGGTTAAATAGTTTAAAAATAGATTAAAATAGTTAAATAGTTTAAAATAGGTTAAAATAGTTTAAAAGTAGATTTAATACAGTTTTAATAGTTTAATATAAAATAGTTTGATTATTGGAAATGGTTTATAGAGTAAATAGTTTGAAAATCTAAATAAATCTGAAGTTAAAATAATATATCTTTAAATAATTTACATTAAAATATTTAACTTGAATTAATATCAAATTTAACTATTTCTTCCATTTCAATAAGTTTGACCCGTATCCAGATTTCTACAAAACTAAATTTTCTTCCAATATAAATTCCCAAAAATCATTTCAATTTATATCTATTTCAAATTTCATGTTTGAACTACAATTTTTAAAGTTCTTCAAATTCATAGATTTTAATGTTCAATTATTCAAACATTTCAATAAGTCAATTTCGATAAATTTCATTTATATTTCAAAATTCATCTTTGAAATTTCCATTTAAATCCATTAAACAATTCATTTGAACCAGTTTCAATTTCATCATTCAAAGCTTGGATTTTTCGCAAATAATTCAGTTTATATAAGTCAAATTTTATTACAAAATATCACTTTACTGAATTCAAAAATAAAGATTTAAAATCATTTAATTTAACCAATCCGGTGTCCATATATAATTTTCTACCCTATGGTCAAGTGATACAGATATCTATCATTTGAACCTGTAATAAATTTAAATTTACAGGTATATCTCATTTCAACCAGCAATCCCGAATTTAACTTCAAATCCATGAAATCGCTTGAGTCAATCATTTCAACCCATAACGATTTCTCCCTAAGCTATTAGATCCTTCGGGTATGTATCATTTCCACCCATATGGATTTTTCTAACAATAAACTAAGGGAACTTGCAGTGTGATATCAATATATATAAAATAACATAACATCCAGTCATCCAATATCAACAATTAAACACCCATCACAATTATCATTCAAATCAACCAATAAACAACAACAATTAACTGATTATCATTTACAGGTCTTTTAACAGGAAATTTAAACTTCAATATTAAATTAAATGGCGATTGTATTTAATAAAATTTAGATTTAACTGGAATGACAATTTAAATATACCAACCATCAACCAATCAATTTCTAATCACATCAGAAATTTAATTTAACTAACATAGGATAATTTAGTAGTCGTGAGTGGGTTAAAACACTCCCCTTTGATTTTTCGACGATTAAAAATCTAAATAAAGGCCCAAAATCCAACAATCTCAGAATCCATCCAAACCGGTTCCATAATGTTTGGAATTTTAGTATGATTACAACGGAGAAAGCCGCGCGTGAATCCGAGCTCATATGCTAAAGTTATTGATGTTAGAAGCTTTGAATTTCAAATTTAAATTGAAATAAAATAAAACAATTACACATCACCTATCATCAACTCGCAAGCCCTAGCACGCAACAGAATCGAGCAAGATCATGATCACGACCATCTCAATTGCAGCTGCCATGTTATCGAACCAACCACTACCACTACGCCCCTCTGCGTCAAGATTTGACACCGCCTGCGAACTACTCTACCTCAGTCGCACCAACAACCACGACTGCGACCCCTCCGGCCCCCTCCTTCACCACCACCGCCCCCGTGCTTTAAGCACCTTTTCTGGCGAACTTCGATGACCTGGAGACGAATGATCACCTGATCTATGACCTGCCCGACCCCCTCTTCCCAACGCCGCCTCCCGATCGTCAAACGGTCGACGATCCACCGTTGGATCGCGGAAACCTAATTTTGATGGCCGAGGTTCATCCTCGATTTCTATTCAAACGATGAATCAAATTGAAAAATGAATTGCTGCAGAGGATTACGCTCGTCGAGAGCTTTCCAATGATATATAATTCGATATAGTTTTGAGGAGTTTGATTTTCGATTTGAATTTGATATAGAAATAGGGTTTTTGGAATTGAAAATAGGTTTTTGTCATTGGAGAGAGGAGATAGGAATAGACAGACAGATTTGTATGTATAGGAATAAGAAATAGAAAGGCTGCTAGGGTTAGAAAAATCTATTTATATAGACAAGGCCCGATAAGAAAGAATGACATATCAAATTGGTTCGAAACGACAGTAACCATCCAAAAAGCCCGTTCTGCTTTCGAAACGAAAGTAGGTCATCCCATATATCAAAATAGATGTTTTCGATATTTTTAAACTCAATGGAACATGTTTCAAACCCAAATTCCATTGTATATAGAAGTTAGTCTTTAAAATCAGCTTATTTCAATTTGAATTCATTAAATTGATTTCTACGCGTTTTGAGCTCGCACGATCAAACAACAAGTCTGATCGCTATGAAACTTGAAATTCTATAATAATTCACTGTTATGAATCCGATGAAACTGGTTTCGTCAAAATCCAAGATAGTGGCCAAAATGGCTATTTTCACGTTAACTAAATAAATTATTATTAAATTGATTTAATCATCTTTCAAATTCAAATTTTATAGCTAACAATTTTTATCATTTTTTATTACCTAGTAATTTATAATCTTTTAAAATAAATTTCCATGTCAAATCCAATGTTAAATATTGCACAAATTACAGTGTTCAGTTTCAATTGCAGTAAATTCATTAACTATAATTTAAATTCCAATATATTCATTTATTTTGATTTTCATCTTATTCAATCAACTATCATCTTATGGATATAATTAGCATTGGTTTATGTTTTATTACACTAATATTCTACAATTATCATCTTTACCATACTAACAATAATATTTAATTACATTAAATTTTTCGTCGATTTCCAAGCTATTTCAACCTATTAAATACTGAGATGATAAATAAATCATTGTTACTATTAAGTAATTTAATCACATTTATAAATTTTATTATTTACAAACAAATGTTATAACTACTTACACATCACTGATTTGATATTCAATATTAGCCAATTCCAATTAATTACATATAATTTCAACATTAAATTCAATATTAAATTTTATTTCTTATTTACAATTATCGCTAAATTAACTTTACAATTACTTTAATTTGATTGGAATTACATTAAAATAATCATCAATTACATTAAATTAACATTATTAAATTTCATTCTAGTTGGTTTTCTCATTAGTAAATCATAAATTTTATTTTCTTCCAATATTAAATTACTAAATCTTATTAAATTCAATAATTTAGTTATCAAAAAATGTGGGTCGTTACATATGGCATGAAAAATAGAGTTAAAGACTGAAATATTAAACAGCATTTTCGAAAAATTATTTGAATAAAATTTTTGAAACCAGAATCACCTTTCTAGCCTTATTTCCCATCTTTTTTTTATTTCCAGTTGCATCTGAAACAAGCTGAACTGGCCTGCTCTAAATGACCTCATCCACAATCCCAAACTCTTTGGCCTTTTCTAGGGACATAAATAAATCTCTCCATACATTTGTCAATTCTCTAAATATCCTACCTTGTATGCTTATGATTAATCGCATTCAACCTTTCCCTAACTTTTAGTATCTCCTTTGCATGAACTACTATCTATTGCTTCCCACTTGTTTCAGTATGTTTTTGCTTCTATATTTTCCAAAAAGTATTTCACTTCCTCCTGTATTTCCCACTTGCTTTAAAATATAACATGATAAATATTAAGTTCTGAGCAAAAATACACTACCAAATATTTATAAAAATATACTAGCAAGTATTCAGCTTGGTGTTTATCCACTAATGTTGCTAAAAATCTTGTAATTAAATGTTATTTACAAAAGTTTAAACAGACACTTCCATAAGTTACGAACATCTTTATTTCAAAATCTAGATGTCTTATGCCAAAGCCAATTTTCAAATAGTTTTTTCGAACATGGCTAATTCTTGCCAACAAGTGTCGATCTCAGGGATCGAACTCGGGACCTTTAATCTCGTAGTCTAAACTACCAACCAAATGAGCCGATGTTGTTGGAAAATGTCCAAAGCAGCCAATTTTCTAATAGTTACATCTCTCAATAAAATAATTAGTTAGTTAAAGGTATATTTTTCAAATTGAAAAAGTTTAACATCTGGTTTTGTTATCTTCAGAACTATGCAACTAATAAATGATCAAAAGCATTTACACATACATAGCAAACATCATACTTCAACTACATGGGTGTTTTCTTCCTATTGGAAGCTTTTCTGCTTCCAAAAGATTCAAGCAAAAGTTAACTCATTTATTTATTATTTTTATTATTATAAATTTATTTAATTTTTTATAAACTTTGTTAATATATTACTATTACTATTTATAAAACTTAATTGACTTAGTTAAATTATTATTATTATTACTAGCATAAAACGCATGTATGTGCATCTAATTTGTAGAGATATTTTCTTTATATTTAATATAAAAAATGAATAGACGGACGTGCGTCGTAAGTGCAAAGGTTTTGGGAGTCACAACATTTTTATTTTAAATTGTTTTGTTGGTGGTAGTGGTGGCAAATTGGTAGTAAAATTCCATTAATAAGTAGTCAGGAAGAGGACGGTGGTGAAGGTTGCAAATCGATGATGAGATTCCGTTGATAGATAGGGGTATTTTTTGAATTTTAAAAAGATACGGTGAAAATCATGTTCATTGAATTCTCTTTGTTAATAATAGAGATAAATTTAGTTAAAATTTATAAAACTTAGTTAACTTGGTTATTATTTTATAAGTTATTATTATAATAATAAACTTATTTAATTTTATAAACCTAATTATTTTATAAATTTTAGTGAATTTATTTAAATTTTATAAAACTTATTTAACTTAATTATTTTTTGTAAACTTACTTCATTATTAATTATTTATAAAACTTAGTTATCTTTGTTAATAAACTTAGTTAAATTTTTTAAACTTATTTAATTTTTATAAAACTTATTTAACTTAGTTAATTGTTATAAATTTAGTTAATTTTTATATAATTTATTCAACATAGTTAATTTTTATAAATTTAGTTAATTTTTGTAAAACTTAGTTAATATATTTAATTTTTATAAAACTCATTTAACTTAGTTAATTTTTCTAAAACATAATTAATTTTTACAAATTTACTTCACTTTTATAAAACTTATTCAACCTAGTTAAATTTTATAAAAATTAATTTGTTTAATTTTTATAAAAAGTAGTGAACTTAGTTAATTTTTATAAATTATTTACTTTGTTATATATATAATATCTGAACTTTGAACTACTTAAATAAACATGCATTATTAATGGATCATAGGAAGATAAGCTAAACTACCTCTTCCTTATCGCGGTTGAAGTCTACTGAGTCTCTGCCCGTCCCAACTTCCAGCATAAGTACTACTTTTGGTTCTATAGCTCCTAGCTGATGCATCACGTGATACGTCTTTGGTTATGTTCATTTCATTTCCTGCTTTCTTAGGTTGCTCTATAAGGTATGCTTCGCATGTTTCAGCAGCTTCACATGTTTCTCTCATCAATGCATTCAGTTCCTGCACACTACAACAATGAACCAGCTTCAGTCCTACTATAGTTTATTTCATGTCAAATTGCAACAATGCCACTACTGCAAGTGAAACTACTGCACCTTGCTCCTCCCTTTCACGTTGCATTTTGGTTAGCTTTCTACAGCCCTAGTGTTTAAGAACAAGGCACTACACCCTGCACCAGTTTTTAGCCCATTTCAATCTCCAGCCACTCCCCATGTCAGCCCTGTATATCTGCATATCAGCCAAGCGAATCAGTGCACCATATAGCTCACCCAGTAACATAGTAAACTTCATAAGTACAAAACCTCAGATATTTTTCAGGAAAAACATGGGACGTGAATTGAGTAAGAAATTATTCATCCTAAGGAGCACATTCTCTGTTTGTCTACATGCATGTTTATGTGTGCACGTTTGCAGTACATGAAATAAACCATACAGTCAAATTAAGAAAATATTGATGAATGGTCAACAAAATGCTTAACAACACTACAAAATAATTTACGATGATACCTTGTTACAAGAAGAAAAAAGTTCAAAATTTGATAATTATAGGTAGATTATCTCCAGAGTCTATACCTCTACTTTGTCAGGGTATATATGAAGGAGGGCTTCGGAATATTCTTCAGTAAACCTTCTAGCCCTATCAACGGTGGCTTTCAATCTCAGAGCCCAGATATACTTTCCATCTTCACTTCCTGACAATCCATAAACATGTAAGACAAGTCATGGTTTGTAATTTGTGGGAAAATCTTTCTTGTTAGAATCCCAAAGGAAAAGAGTAAAACAAAAGCATGTAAATATAACAATAACGATGTTTGAATTTATGTATGCAAAGCTTGTACAATACGAGATATTGGTTGGCTTGAGTTATTTTAACTCAAACTAGCTTTAATACTCATACGGATTATAAGATGGTTATAAAATATAGTTAGGAAAAAAATTTCCCCCAACAAAGCTAGCACAACATAGCCATCCACCAAGTTACAGAATAAACATTCTATTAAATTAAGTTTCCTAGATGTAAAGCAAACTAGTTTAATATAAAGTCTACTAAAATGTGATGAATATGCTAGTAAAATATCATCAAATACTGCTAACAAAAATCACGGAAATGAAAAGCATGCTAGTGGAATGCTCAACATGCGGGTAGTAAAAATTTCAATCAAAAATTTCTTGAAAGGAAAGAATCGATATGAAAACGGGTATAGGTATGGGAACATGAATGGGCATGGATATAGGAAAGGAAACGGGAATGGAGAAATGCAACTTTACAAAAAAGGACAGTGTGGAGAACAATATGGAAATGAACCCTAAAAATATATCTAAATACTAAATATTGGGACAAACTCCATTGCCCCAGTGGTTAAGTGATTCGGCTTTGGTACGAGAGGTCACAAGTTCGAAACTTTGCGTAGCGTGGTTCGAACGTTTATTGACATGTGATATGTTGTCCCAATGACATGCTATATATAAAGTTCCATTTCAAAAAAAATACTAAATATTGGACGTGTCAATAAGAAGTCAGAAGTGATAGTAAAATATCTAAAAATATCATAAATATATTTAAGTTTTGACGATTCTGGTGATATTGTTAATTACTACTAAATACTAGTTACATAACACCATATACTCTATAGGTTACAATCCATCATAATTACATTCTCTACTAGACTATTAAAATTAGTTTATAAAACACAATAGACTATAAATAATTTATGCATTGACTATTTCTCATCTCCATCATCGTCTTCTTCGTTTATTTGGTCCTTGGAACCATCACTATATCATTTTCTGAATTAGTTCATATTCATGGTTTGTTATTTTCATCTTTATTTATATGAGATTGGACGAGGGCTCATGATCAGTAGATCGACTACATAACTTATTTGATTTTTATTTCTACTTTTTGATGCATGATACTAATAGAACAAAAAGATAAAAATTTATAAGTTAGTTTCCAATTACAAATAATATAGAAAGAAAATAGATGAAAAAGAGAGTAATCCTTGCATGAAATTGAATCTAACTGTAGGGGTATCACAAAGTCAAAGCATATGAAAACAAAAAGCCTAAGTTTCCTTTATTAAAAAGCTTAATGGAGAAGAAGAAGAAAAGGATACGGTCAGAATTAACAAATTAGTGTGTTGGAATTTTTAATGTGTTCCTGTATTTTCATTTACTATATGATAAAGGCACGATTTAAGAATGTAAACAGATTTATTGTCTTCTTTTAATTTCATCATCTACCATTGTGGCCAATATTCATCAAAAAATTGAAATATTATAGTAAATATTGGAAAGATACATCGGCAAATTTCATCCAATATATAATTACTGATATTTTAATCTGTATTAAAAATGGTTGAAGGTTGGCATATGATACATCAGTTTACGGATATAGGGTTTTTGTGTGTGTGCCTATCTATCTACATGCAGTATGTATGTGTCCGTGAAAGATTTCATAAAATTATCTACTTGGAGCTGATGAGAAGCAAGTTTCTGTCTAGCAGCCTTATGCTAACCGAATACACGAGCATCTTTAGCCACCTTTTGTTCTTGTTACATTCACATTAAAACCTATATAGTAACAGAAGATTTAAACATATATTTTTACAAATCACACTGAAGTCAAGATGTAGTAAGTAGTGGGCAACTTAAATAAAGATACCTCAATCAAGGCATGCTCCAGTTCTTGTTTGTCTCGTAGAGACTGTTGTGCTTCTGACAATTCTTGCTCTAATTGTTCGACCTATAAACATATACATTGTGGATTAGTTGGCTAACTACTAAAGATGTCATTTAAACAACTAAGTTTAGCCCAATCATACTTTTGATGTTGCACTTGATAAGTCTACTCATGATGCCACATGTTCTGCTTTTGCACTTGCCTTGCATATCCCCACACATTCTAATAATGCTGCTACTAGTTACACTTGCATGAACTTAATTTACTTAAAATTCTAATAATGCTGCTACTAGTCACACTTGCATGAACTTGATTTCCTTAAAACTTGTTTATCAACAACCATCAGCACTAAAATCTAACCACCTCCTATATTTCCTGTAGTAACAGTTTGAAGATTAGATTACTGCGTGTAGGAGATTATGATTTAAATACTCACACATCAAAATAATTAGTTAAACACTTAAATCTAATATAACACTCTGAATGTACAATAGAAATTGCACGCAGAAAACATATTTATATGTCATATGTATGATATGATATGTTATCCCACCTTTTGGCAAAGCCATGACACCAAGAACTTAACTGGAAACCAAGGACAGTCCGTCCCGAAGATCGGTTATACATAGGTTCGCTATGGATACTGGCAAATTTTGTCCAAGTCTGGATCGAGCTACAATTGATATGGCACGACATACAAAGATATGAAAGCCAGCGTTCAAAATTTCAGGTCAATCGGAGTTCGTATGCTCAAGTTATAGACCAATCAATTTAAACATGAGACATGCTTAATTCGTATCCATCATATTCGTATCTATCAACTTGCAACCATCATGTTCGTATCCATCAACCCTCGGACCTCATCTTGTATCCATCCAACTTCGTATCCACCGAAGTCGATCTTCTTCGTATCCATCGGTGAGCAGGTTCACTTCGTATCCATCAGTGGTAACACGGAAATCCATTTCGCATCGATTTAGTTTTCAAACAAACTTCATATTGATCGGCCACAGGTCGATACGAAGTCGTCATCTCTCATCGATACAAAATCGATTACTCTCTGATCGATACGAAGAGATCGTTTATCTATCGATGTGAAGTGAGGTGCAGTGGATCAATACGAACAAGGCCAAGCTGGATCGATACGAAGAAGGCACATCCAAGTAGAAGACTCGGTCACTCGGCAAGAAAAGTGGATCGATCCAAAAGGCTAGTGCCACATCAACTAACATCTTGTGCAGAACCATCGATGCGAAGCTATCAATACGAACAGTATCGATACGAATTCAACAGCCTTCGAAAAATCCAAACTTGCATCGATCATAACTCAAAATCTACAAGTCCAAATGCTACCAAATTTTCACAGGAGCTTGCATACATCCTCTAGAATGTTCATGATCGATCTCGACTCGATTGGACGAAATCCTGATCAATACGAAATTCATTCGTATCGATCACGGATCGAGCGCAAACGGCATGGGATCGATCGTGTAGGCCCACCCACGTGAGAGAAGAGGTCTTTCGAGATCTGAGCAAGATATTTGCAGCCTACGCCTATAAATAGCAGCTCTGGACCTACAGAAAAGGGACTTTTTGGCTCTTCTACGTCTAGACTCTGCCAAAATCATTGTTTTATCGAATTCTACTATTGTAATACGTTGTAACCAACAAGCAAAAATCAATAAAGTCAATCATTTCATAGTGGACGTATGCCATACGCCGAACCACTCTAAATCCGTGTGTTTCTGTGTGTTTTTCCTGCTTATTATTGGTGTGTTTGTTGAATTTTCCTCTTTCTTCATTTATATTCTTCATTTTATCTCTTTAAACACATCCGAAAGGTGTTGTGCCCAATTTTGGTACAAACACTTTGGTGCTTTCACTAAGAAAACCCAGTTTTTCTCCTGCTCGTTGGATCTACTATCGATGTCGGATTGCACAAATCTAAGAAGGAGATCCAGATTCCAAGTTTAAAGTTCTTCCATCCTATTCAAATTTGCATCAAGTCTAGGAAGGAGCTTCTCTATCCATCATGGTTAACACTAGGACTACCTCAACTGCCACAGATCCAGAAGGACGGGACAGACAAAACCCCGTACAACTACCTCCTCCAGATCAGAATGCTGTCGGACCATTAGATCCGCAAGGCCCTGTCACCAGGGAAGAGTTTCAGCTGCTTATGAAAGAGCTGACTCAGAGCCGCCAATAGCTCACTCAGCAACCACGTGCCAATGCAAAACTGACCAATCAACTAAACCGTCAAAGACAAAGGAAATACAGGAGGGATCAGGCTTCCTATTCATCCACTGAAAGTTCAGCCTCTTTTGACTTTAATCATAGATCCACGCGCCCACGGCTGGACAGAAGTTACACACAGGCTACTGGGCATCATCAGACATTGAATCTTGGACAACCGAGGGTTGGCCCGTCAACCAGCCATCAGACTCTCCTCCCGAGGAGGTGCTGCCTCGTATCACATTACCGACAACTGCACTACCACCGCTGCTACTGAATTGGGAGTTGATGCTCGAAACCGAATGGATCCGACCTACCGCCAACGCAACCATACTCCTGAGCCTTATGTCCCTGAAGAGATAGAACCAAGGAGGCGAGACATGGACCATCGACCGCGACCAGCCCCTCCTCGCATTGTGGAACCCGACCACACCTTGGCCCAACATGCTCAAAATGTCCATATGTTGGACATCCCGACGATGATCCGTCAAATGATCCGGGAAAGTCAGGGTCTTACTAATGACGACTAGGGAATCTCCCAGAGTCATACCCCTTTTACTAATGAGATACTCTATTCTGAACCACCTTGGCGATTCAAGATGCCGACTTTACTCGTTTATGAAGGGAGCTCTGATCCTAATCAACATATCTTGAAGTATGAATGGTTAATGAATGTTGCACGAGCTGATGATGCAGTTAAGTGCCAAGTTTCCCGATCTCTCTAAGGGGCATAGCAGCTATGTGGTTCACCAGTTTACTTCCACGATCTATCTCGTGTTTTGATCAGTTGGCGACAAAGTTTAATGAGCAGTTCTGCATGCATGTCGCAAGGCCGAAAGATGTTAATACTTTGTCTAGTGCCACTCAAGCTCCTGGAGAGACACTCAGATGTTATTTGGAGAGATTTCATGCTGCATGCGCTGAGATTAGTAATCCCAACGATAACTCAATTCTGATGGCATTAGCTAAGGGGATTGATCCCGATTCCGAGTTCGGCAACTGGCTGGCCGGAAAACCTCCTACGTCATTGGACCGTTTCTATTCCAAGGTGGCCCAATTCTTGAGAAGGGAGGATGCGAAACAGTCTAGGAAGAAGGATGATGCAGGACATAGTGTGGAAGGAATCCAGAGCAATGTTGCTGTTAAACAAACCGGGGAGAGTTCCGGGAAGGTACAACTGAACATATAGAATAAACAGAATCAACAGAAAGACAATGGAAACCAAAACAGGAAATGGGATCAGAATCGTGGGCCACGACGTAGGGCTCCCATGTTTGATAATTATACCCCTTTGAATACGTCATTGGAGAAAGTGTACTTACAGAGTTGCAATACTATTCAGTATAAGAAACCTGCTCCAAAGCAGTCATCGGAAAAGAAGATTCAAACAGGAAAGTTTTGCAGATTTCGTGATAGCTATGGCCATAATACGAATGAGTGTCGTCATTTACAAGACCTCATTGAAAAATTGGTACATGAAAGAAAGTTGGAACAGTTTGTGCGGGCGCCGCAGTCCGAAGGTGTGGGCCCATCGAATCAGAACCATATGCCAAATCAGGGAAGACGGGAGGAACCCGCTCGTACTGGCGGGAGGTTGGTGATAAATACTGTTAGTAGTGGTCCTCATCCAGCAGACCGAAGCTAGAAGGAAATGGTGTCGTATGCCAGTTCAGTGAGACATGCGAGCTTCGAATGTTGTAGTAGTTTGGAAAACGGTCTCCGACCAAGCAACAAAAAACGATGACTGACGACATCGTATTTCGAGATCGAGACGCCGACAGGGTCGAAGCCCCCACTATTGATCCACTTGTCATATCAGCTCAGGTAGGTCCTACTTGGATGAAGAGGATCTTAATAGATAGTGGAAGCTTAGTGAACATACTGTTCAAGCGAGCCTATGACCATATGAAAATGGAAACAAAGGATTTGAAGCCTTGTCAGTCCCGTATTCATGGCTTCAATGGAAGCGCAACCATACCCACTGGAGTAGTTGAACTACCAGTGGAGTTAGGAATTGGAGAACGCCGGAGAGTCTGGATATTACAGTTTGTTGTATTGGACATAGACTCGCCATACAATGCTTTCTTGGGCCGATCGGCCCTAGCTGAATTTAGGGCAGCCATTTCCCCTTGGTGTCTGACATTAAAATTCCCTACCGACAATGGGGTCGGAGTTGTTCAGGGAGACCAGGCTGTTGGACGAGCCTGTTATGTTGCTGAGCTGCGAAAGGCGCAGCGAAAAGAAAAAGGAAAGGGCGTAGAGGAATCTCTCTGCGTCCGCTTTGCTGAGAATTGACAATTGACACCTGGGCCCAAGCCCGGGCACCCCAACCAATTCCGAAGGGATCTGGACCCAAGAGATATTGAAAGTGAAGATGAAAGTAAAGACAGTCAAGCTTCCCCGGCCGAACTGACGATCGATGTTCCGATCGACGATATCGACGATTCGAAAATGATAAAGATTGGATCTCAGCTAAGCCAACAAATGCAAGAGGAATTGGTTGAATTTCTTCGGGTAAACCTCGATGTGTTTGTCTGGACGCACTCTGACATGTGTGGGATCTCGCCAGACATCGCGAGCAACACATTGAATATTGACCCCGGCACGTCTCGGTCAAGCAAAAAAGGCATGGTATGGATCCAGAGAGATCTGCCGCCCTTAAGGAAGAGGTAGAAAAGATCAAATCGAATGAGTTTATTCGAGATGCATTATACTCGGAATGGGTGTCAAATCCTGTACTTGTTCGAAAGCCAAACGGGAAATGGAGAACATGCATTAATTACTCAGACTTGAATAAAGCTTGCCCTAAAGATAGTTTTCCACTTCCCCGGATCAATCAGCTCGTAGACTCAACAACTGGACATGAACTCTTATCCTTCATGGATGCGTATTCTGGCTACAATCAAATACCCATGAACTTGCCCGACCATTAGCATACCAGCTTCGTAACCAATATGGGACTTTACTACTGTAAAGTTATGCCTTTCGGACTCAAGAATGCCGGGGCAACTTATCAACGGTTAGTTAATCGAATGTTCGCTAACCAAATTGGAAAACCCATGGAGGTATATGTGGATGACATGCTCGTGAAGTCGTGATTCTCCACTGATCATATCAAAGACTTGGAGTCAATGTTTGATATCCTCCGAGAATATAGAATGAAGCTCAACTCGTTGAAATGTCACTTTGGGGTCGCATCTGGAAAATTCCTCGGGTTTATCGTCAATGCTCGAGGGATCGAATCAAATCCTGAAAAAATCTGGGCAATCAGAAATCTTGAGACCCTAAGAACTATAAAGCAAGTCCAAAGCCTCAACGGGAAAGTAGCAGCACTGAGCAGGTTTATCTCGAAATCCACTAACAAATGCATTCCCTTCTTCGACCCGATCAGAAAAAGGAAGTGAAACTTCGAATGGACTACGGAATGTGAGGGCGCATTCCGAGCACTAGTTCAACATCTTTCTACACCACTCATTCTATCAAAGCCTATTGATCATGAGAGATTATACATTTACTTGGCGGTGTCAGAGAACGCTATCAGTGCTGCCCTAGTTCGGGAGGAAAATCGAATACAATGGCCAGTATATTACATTAGCAAACGACTGACCGGGGCAGAGAGAAATTATCTGAAGCTGGAAAAGTTGGCTTATTGTCTTGTTATTGCCTCGAGGAAGCTCCGTCCATATTTTCAGGCTCATCCTATCATTGTCTACAACGACCAGCCGTTACGACAGGTCCTTACGCGGCCTGAGACATTTGGTAGGTTACTTAAGTGGAATATCGAGCTGAGTCAGTTTGACATTACTTACACTCCAAGGTGGGCCATTCAAGGACAAGTCCAAGCAGATTTCATAGCTGGATTCACTATCCTAGAGGACTTGCCCGAAACCAGTGAATCTCCTAAGTATATCTGGAAGTTGAATACTGATGGTGCATCAAATGACCATTGCTAGGGTGCAGGGGTTGTACTTGAAACTCCTGAAAGTCGATCTATATGCTATGCTTTAAAGTTCAATTTCCGTGTGACCAACAACAAAGCCGAATATGAAGCCCTGCTTGCCGGATTGAGGCTTGCCAGAGATTTAAGAATCATTGCTGTGGAGATTTATTGTGATTCGCAATTAGTTCTGTGTCAAGTTCGGAGGGAGTACCAGGCCAAAGACCGAAGGCTGGCTGCTTACCTAGCTCGGATCCAAGAGATATTGAATCAGTTTGACTATTATGCCATTTACTGCATACCCTAAGAGCGCAATCAGAAAGCTGATTCATTAGCAAAGTTAGCCGGTACAGGTGAAGCACAACAAATGGGAATCGTTCCCATGGAAACATTATCTTCCCCGAGCATCAATCAGATGGAAACAGGTTGGGTATTTGAAGTCATTCCCGATAAGGAGTCATGGATGACTCCGTTCAAAAACTACCTCGAGCATGGGACCCTGCCGGAGCGTAGGAGTGAAAAGAGACAAATTCTTCGAAAAGCTCTGCGGTTCACTATCCAGAATGGAGTCATGTATAAAAGAGGGTACTCTGTTCCTTTACTCCGGTGTATCACTCACGATGAGATCAAACGAGTGTTGCATGATGTACACGAAAAAGAATGTGGCGATCACACCGGGGGGCAAGCTCTTGCCAAGAAAGTGCTCCGATATGGATATTATTGGCCGACCGTAAATCGCGATGCATCGGACTACGCCAGAAAATGTGACAGATGTCAGAAGCATGCTCGAATTCCAAGAGCTCCACCTACCAAAATAACTCAGATGGTCAGTCCATGACCATTTGCAGTATGGGGCATTGACATTATTGGTTCTCTACCTCTGGCCAAAGGTGGTGCGAAGTACGCGATCGTTGCGGTTGATTACTTTACCAAGTGGGCGGAAGCTGAACCCCTTGCTACAATCACAACAAAGAAAGTGATCAACTTTGTAGTGCGCAACATTATCTGGCGATTTGGTCTCCCGCATACCATCATCACAGACAACGGAGCTCAATTCGATAGTGTTGAATTTAAGAATTTCTGTCAAAGGTTCCATATCCAGAAGAAGTTCTCTACAGTTGCACACCCTCAAGCGAATGGACAGGTCGAAGCTGTTAATAAAGTTATAAAGTCTATTCTGAAGAAACGACTAGAAAATGCCGGGGGCAAATAGATCGATGAACTTCCTATGGCCCTATGGGCTTATCGGACAACCCACAAATCTGCAACCGGCCACACTCCTTTCTCTCTTTCCTACGGTTCAGAAGCTGTTATTCCAGTCGAGATGGAAGTACCTTCTCATCGCATGACCTATTATGATCCGAAGGCGAAGGCTATATTACTTGCCAAATCTCTGGACTTATTGGATGAGAAGCGAGAAGAGGCTGATTTGAGGGCAGCCGCGTACCGAAGTCGAGTCACCCGATTGTACAATGCCAAGGTCCGACCCCGAACCTTTTAACTCGACGATCTCGTCCTCAATAGAATTTATCTGGTTCCTTCACATATAAAGCAAATGTGGGAAGGGCCGTATGTTATCGAACGAAAGCTCGGAGATGGCACATTTAAATTATCGACCGTTGACGGTCTTACTCTGCCAAGAGGCTAGAACAGCGAGAGTCTTCGCCGCTACTACACATAACAAGCTCTGTTTATTTATCCAGTCTACTTTTCATTTTCAATTTTTTTATGCATTTCGAAATTTGAATTTGTAATAAGGCAACTAATTTTGCCGTATTTTCTTATTTCAGCAATAAAATGCAATCTCTTCGAGCCAGAACTGTGATTTATTTTAAATGCGTCATATGACCATCACTATGCACAGAGAGTTAAGTTCCACCATACGGTGGGATTTATTCAAATAGGGTCATCACACTGAAGCCAAAAAAGGATTGATACATGACAATCCCCTAACTAACTCCAGATTCTCAGAGTGCGAACTGGAGTATAAACTTATATTCAAAGAGGGTGGATCCGTCCACCTAATGACTTCGCCCGTATTCAAACCAAGTTCGAGGAGGATGGATCCGTCCATCTAACGACCTCACTTGTTAACTCAGGGTGGATGTGAGCTGACCATCCACGATCCTGATAGATCCGTCGTTCTCGAAGTGCGAACGAAATCCTAAAGCCTAAACAGATGTGACCAACCATCTGTCGACCGACTCCAGACTCCCGGAGTGTGAGCTGGAGTATAAATATAAATGCCAAGCGGGTAAAATTGACTACCCGTCAACTAACTCTGTATTCCCAGAGCGCGAATCGGAGTATAAACATTAAATAACTCCAGATTCCCAGAATGTGAACTGGAGTATAAACCTCGAATAACTCTAAATCCCCAGAGTGTGGATTGGAGTATAAACGCAAGCCGGGTGTGACTGACCACCTACGAATCAATCTAAGTCCCCAGAGCGCGGACGTATCTCGAAACCCTGTGCGAGTATGATAGACCATCGATTTACAAGTGCGATCCCCAGAGTGTGGACATGATCACCAATAGACGAGCAAGTGTGATTCGACCACCTTAACTCATCTTGTTTCAATTCTGCTTCAGCGAAGTTAAGCCCGTTATATCTAAGGCAATCAACGATTATTAACCAATCTTTTCAATTTCTTCCCGGAACAGGGGGCAGAACTTAAGTGCCAGCCACTGATTGAGACAATGCAATATCGAAATTCGACTTAACACTCGATCGCGACCCGAAACTGTGACTCTGGAACTTAGCAACTAATTCCAGGTCCGATTTAAAGGCTAAAACTCCACAAGTGTGTTGAATGAAAGTTCAAACGCTGAAGCACTTTAACAAATGAACACAAATTGAGCTGAAGACAAAATGAAATTTTATTTCAATTATTCTTTGGAAGAAAAAAGGTAAGTACAAAGCTATACCAAAAGTCCTACTAGCAAGGGCCGAACCCGCATCTATACACGGCCTACAAAAAGAAAACAAAAGTAGATTCCTATCTACCTACCAAAAATGAGCCGAAGAGACATATCTATTCTTTCTTTTTCTCGGCTTCTTCTTCGACGTTGACCCGCTGGATTCGCCGCTTGGTTTCCTCTTCGAACCCTTGCCTTTTGGCGGCTAATCTCCAGTTGGGGGCATTATATCAACTTCCTCCGCCGAACTTAAGTGAATAGTAATGCTTCCCGAAGGCAGAGTCGGAGGGATAGGATCAATGTTAGTAGGCGGAGGAGGCACACTTGTATCAATGACCGTTCCTCCTGGGGAGATCATCCGCAAGGGGGCTGGGCCAGGTCCCGCCATTCCACCTCCAAAGCCACTGCCCCGCAGCTGCTTCCATCTTGGAGTTAATTTCAGCCAGTATTTCCTATTCGTGAATTGTTTGAGCCTCCCTGGGGATGCTAGCAGTTGGTCCCGAAGAGCTAGTCACAGTTGCGCTTCCACTCATGACAAACGGCAGATCAGCAAAGGGGTCACTGTGATGACCGAGAAGTTCCTCCATCATCTGTTCATCGAAAATAAGTGTGCTCCCTTGTACTCCATCCGTGGGTGCAGTAGCCGTTGTCGTGGTCGCTTCCGTTATGATCGCCTCCTGCTCGTGATGCAACTCTTGGGTTGCAGGAGGCGTTGCAGATATAGCTCCTATCACTGAACAAAGACAAAGATAAAGTTGTTAGTGATTGCTTCAAATAACGCTTCCCACACTGAATGAGCACAAGAAATGCTTAGAATACCTTCCTCGGTTTGACTTGCAGGCGGAGCTGGGGCAGCTTCCGTGACGTGCTCGTGAACTGGAGGAAACCGCGGTTGATCAGAATATTATGCAGAAATAGGCTGGGGATCAACCACCGATGTAGACGAAGGCTGAGTTGGCACAAGAATTTCAGAACCCGCATCATGGTGCTCAACACCAGAACCTTCTCCAGCCTCCGATTGCTGAGTGCTAAGTTTCTCCTTCTCATATACAATCATGATATCGTGGAGAATTTTTCTTTCATCTTCGTTCAGCACCTGATTTTCAAGCACGAACTCATCGACCGATTCCGCTTGTCGTTCAGCTTTCTCATCCTACACCAACCGACCCCAACCGTTGTACAGGTGTGTTGAATAATTATCAAGCCAGGTTAGATCCCTGTGCTTCAATACTCTAGCGTTGTATGTGATCAGGAGATCTTCAATATCGGCCTCTAACCTGGCCTCTTCCATCTTAACTTCATCCTCAACCTTGGCCTCAGCCTCCCGAACTTTAAGTACTGCCGCATCCTTTTCATCTCGGAGCACCACAGCTTGTTCATACACCTCCTAGGCTGCTTTGTTTGCATCATCTTTTTCCTTGACGATTTCGGAGAATTTGGCTTTAAGCTCGTTAAGTTCCTTCAACACAGCATCCCTTTCAGCTACGACAATGGTGTTTCGGTGGCCCATCTCCTCGACCAAAGCGAAATGCGTCTGTCGCATCCTTTCCATGGCCTGATTTGCCTTATCGGCTTTCTTGGTGGCCTCTATTTCCAACTTCCTGGAGGATTCGACATCATTTTTAAGCACTTGAATTATACGATCCTTTTGAGCGATATCAGTTTCTAACTTCTCGATTACTTTTGCCCGCTCAAAGGCCACCGCTGATGCTTTGCCGGCAGTTTTCATCCACTCTCGATATTGGGTATATATGTCATGGATGTAATCATGCATAGTCTGCTCCCACTCAACTGGAATTCTTTTTAAATGCGGAGGGAAGACGAAGCCATCGAAACAGATGCTAGGGAAGTCTTGTTTCAACTGGGCGATTTTGATTGCTCCTTCCCCAGTGGGCTCGGTAATGGCTTGTTCAATGACTGTGGGAGTTTCGGCCTCAGTTCTACGGTGTTTTGAATCCGACATGGGAGTTTGAGAAGACGGTTTTTGGCATGGAGGCTCTAAGGATTGTTTCCCGTGACCGGAGGGTGGTGTTGGAGCCCAAGGAGGTGGAGAACATGATTGGGTATCCCTCTCCCTCTCATAACGTACTTGACTGGAATAACCGCGATCGCGGTCTCTATCAACTTCCCTCCTACGGCATTCATAGTAAGAACTGGATGACTGGTGCGCATAACAAAGGCTTCATAACATGGATTCTCGCCGAGTCATCGTATCTGTAAAATAAAAAAAGGCAGAATCAGTAATCTCCAGAAATGAATAACTTATGATTGGAAATCGTGTAGTGCCGTGAAGTGTATGTATGCATGTGTTAAACCCCACGACCAACCGGATATGTCGGCTACACTTGTAGGAAGTGATTCGCTTATATGTAAGGCAGTTTGAAGCCCTTCCAATCCGGTGTCGTGTTGGAGCAACACATAGTCCGGAATTGGAATGTCGGCAAGCCCTTCAAAAGGATTTTCCATTGGCGAGGGAGGTGCCTTCGGAATTCTAGCACCGGAGGCTGGCAGGGACACGATTACGGATTTCCATCTCAAAGACTTATGACGCTTATGTGCTACTGCCTTGCCTTTTCTCCTTCCCTCTGAACCCTGAAAACTGTCAGAAGGCCCGGCTATGGGTTCGTCGTCAGTGGGCGTATTTTCTTCATCACCCTCCTCAGCTATTACAACCCCGGGCACTTTACGCTTCACCCGCCTCACCGAGGCTGCCCTAAGCGTTCCTTCAGTCTTATGCTTTGGTTTCGCTCGATTAGCCCAACGATCCTCAAGCTTCTATCTGTGAGCACTAGGTCCGTATCTCCCATTTCGCTCGGCACTTCCTGAAGAATCCGTACTATTTCTCTGAACTGAGCACCTTCAGTTCATGCAATTGCGGCTGTAGAGGAAAGAAGATATTAGTTTCAACGTCAATTGCAACTATCTCGTTAACTACTGGAAAAATTGTTGCACTTACGTCTGACTAACCATCGGCTAGCAAACCCTGGAGGACATCGGACGTAAAACCACTCCGTCATAAAGTAGCTGAGCCTGGTCTAGGATCTCGCCACCACTTGGCAGTTCCTGACTGCCTCTAGAAATATGAACGAAGGACTGTCTCCCCAACTCTTAACATTAAACAGGTATCTAATTTCTTCTGGGGTCAGGGGGCGGAAAAAATGTTCCATGAAGATGATGAATAGACTATTCAACAGTGCATATCCATTTGGATGTAATTGTGATGGAGCGATTCTAAAGAAAGACAACACTTCTCGGACATACTGGTTGAATGGGGGAAGTGTTCCCACGGTGCATGAATGGAGATTAAAGGCTGTGAATCCTTCTAGGGGAGCATGTGGCCTGTTATTTGGTCCGGGTAGCAAAACGTCATCTAATGAGAGACCGTGCCTTAAGCATATTCGCCCCAACATATCTTCGGAGACATTGGATGGCATAGAATCTTGTGGGTTCGCAATAAAAGTTACTCCCAGTAGCTTGTCTGTAGCTGGACCTATTACTTCGGCTGCAATGGCCGGGATCTCTATTATCGAAGAAGGCGAGCTTTGAGGCTCCTGCTGCTGTGAACTTGCAGATTCCATAACTAATCAACTCAAAAACCATCATTAGATGATAATAAGCCCGTGTATTCCCCAGTGTGAAGTGCATGAATGTGCAGTGCAGTGCAGTGCTACATAGTGTTAAAAAGATTCTACAGAATTTAAGAAATGTTTAATCGATGAGACTTCAGAATTCAACTAGAGTGACCGTCATCGCTGACCGTCACAACCATGCTATCCATACTTTAGAGACTGATCCGAGTTAAAGTTTGTTAAAATTTTTGTCAAGTTATAGTTCCATCGACGAGCTTCGAAGGGTAGTCAAATATGCAGTTTAACAGTTAAGTCCAGATATGCGAGGCTGAAGCTCGTCGGAGTCAGGTTCGAGTGTGCACAAGATTTCGTATTCATCAAGATTTAAACTTAGATCGTTCAACAAAAGTTCAATTTCGAATTGGTCAGGTGAGACTAGGATTCGTATCGATCTAAAACTTTGGTCTCCGCATCGATCATCGGTCTATACTTCGTATCGATCGCTAGGGGTAGGACTTCGCATCGATCACCGGCCCAGTTTTCGTATCGTTACCGGAGTTAGAACTTCGCATCGATCATGCGGGCTAAGTCTTCGTATCAATCGCCCTAGATCGATACGAATCTCGCCTTTTCATTCAGCACTTCCAAGATCGATACGAACTCCTAATGTTCCCAGATCGATGCGAATTGCTTCCCAATGTTACAACACTCCTCCTCGTATCCATCAGTCGACCTTCTTCCCCAAGCTATTTGAACGCCATTGCTCCTCCCTCAATATTGCTCCGACCCAACTCCGGAAGCGACGTCGCCGGAATCGGCCACGACCTTGAACGAATTGGCACGGAAACTCAAGTCTCATCGTTCTAGAATAGAATGGATGGATTAATTACCTAAGTGGAGCAATTGGTTCGAAGGAACAAAGTGTTAGACGATTTGGGACGAATACAGTTTTCGTTTCACGAGTGCTCTATCGATGCGAAAGCATAAAGTAAAAAGTGAGCAAGTGAAAAAATTCTAAGTACAAAAGGTATTTATATGGTCTCGTATCCAAGGGAGAAAACGCTTCGTATCCCAATAGCCGAAACCAATTAAAACGGTCAGAAATTCTATCGATACGAAGAGACTCATTCGTATCCATCAACTCAGAGCGGTGCGGAAATTAGCATTTTGTATCCATTAATGATCGGCCGTCATCTTCGTATCCATCAGTAAGAATTCCATCGATACGAAGGATACAACAGGATCACACTTAAGCCACTCAACTCCATCGATACGAAATGACAATTACGTATCCCCCATTCGAAGACCCTAAGATCTCGTATCCATCGATGCGAACTACATTAAAATAAGAACTAAATTCATGTCGGTCGACATCGATATGAAGACAATTTTTTTGACCTTTTACATCGATCCAGGAGAGGATCGATATGAAGAGATACACTAAAACAACCATCAAGCGTTGTTACAGTTTGAATTTCACATCAATTCAGGAGAGGATCGATACGAAATTCGATAAAAGAAAGCTGACAACGACTCGTGAGCGTACGAACGTTAACGGGAGTCAGGTTAACATACGTGCATGTATGACAGACTAACATCCAATTTTTAAAATTTACAGGAATTGAATGTTCATCTGGTGACAATTTCAACAACAAACAACAGTCTGCATCCAACGCTTAGTTACAACAGTACATAGTACAACAATTGGCAGTTAATAATTCATTATTACTGGAAATCAATCGAAGATTATATCTGTTGACGAAAAGACAACAACCAATCAGCGAATCGGAAAGAACCTTGTCAGAATAGAGATTGCAGATTTTCAAAGCACGTCATGTTCTCATAAGACGTACTTTGGGGGGAAAATGTTATCCCGCCTTTTGTCAAGGTCGTGACACCAAGAACTTAACTGGAAACCAAGTACAGTCCGTCCCGAAGATCAATTATACATAGGTTCGCTATGGATACTGGCAAATTTTGTCCGAGTCCGGATCGAGCTACAATTGATGTGGCACGACAAACAAAGCTATGAAAGCCAGCATTCTAAATTTCAGGTCAATCGGATTTCGTATGCTTAAGTTATAGACCGATCAATTTAAACATGAGACATGCTTAATTCGTATCCATCATATTCGTATCCATCAACTTGCAACCATCCTATTCGTATCCATCAACCCTCCAACCTCATCTCGTATCCATCCAATTTCGTATCCACCGAAGTCGATCTTCTTCGTATCCATCGGTGAGCAGGTTCACTTCGTATCCATCAGCGGTAACACGGAAATCCATTTCACATCAATCTAGTTTTCAAACATACTTCGTATTGATCGGCCACAGGTCGATACGAAGTCATCATCTCCCATCGATACAAAATCGATTACTCTCTGATCGATACGAAGAGATCGTTTATCTATCGATGTGAAGTGAGGTGCAGTGGATCAATACGAACAAGGCCAAGCTGGATCGATACGAAGAAGGCACATCCAAGTAGAAGACTCGGTCACTTAGTAAGAAAAGTGGATCGATCCTAAAGGCTAGCGCCACATCAACTAACATCACGTGCAGAACCATCGATGCGAAGCTATCGATACGAACAACATCGATACGAATTCAACAGCCTTCAAAAAATCCAAACTTGCATCGATCATAACTCAAAATCTACAAGTCCAAATGCTACCAAATTTTCATAGGAGCTTGCATACATCCTCAAGAATATTCATGACCGATCTCGACTCGATTGGATGAAATCCTGATCGATACGAAATTCATTCGTATCGATCACGGATCAAGCGCAAACGGCATGGGATCGATCGTGTGGGCCCACCCACGTGAGAGAAGAGGTCTTTTGAGATCTGAGCGAGATATTTGCAGCCTACGCCTATAAATAGCAGCTCTTGACCTATAGAAAATGGACATTTTGGCTCTTCTACGTCCAGACTCTGCCGAAATCACTATTGTACTCGAATTCTACTATTGTAATACGTTGTAACCAGCAAGCAAAAATCAATAAAGTCAATCATTTCATAGTGGACGTAGGCCATACGCCGAACCACTCTAAATTCGTATGTTTCTGTGTGTTTTTCCTTCTTATTATTAGTGTGTTTGTTGAATTTTCCTCTTTCTTCATTTATATTCTTCATTTTATCTCTTAAAACACATCCGAAGGGTGTTGTGCCCAATTTTGGTACAGACATGATACATGTCCACTGAAGCCAAAATCTAGCAATTGAAAAGCAAGTACACTGATAAACACTAACTTTCGTTGTCACTTCTACCTGTCCACCCATTTCAAGTACTTAAAAATCTTTTATTTACTGATTCTGCAAGTGCAAACTTACATTTCACCGTATACTTAAAGAATATTGAAATACACCTTTCATTACATTCGTATTTTTTGCTAATTGTGTTTGAATTCACTAGTTTAATCTGTATGCAATGCTTTTTGGAATAAATGGGAGCATCTGCTTCAGTTAATAAAATTTTAAAGAGTGTTCTTCTTAAAAGGAGTTAGGCTAAATGTGCAAACATTCTTAAAGAGATATGGGTTCTTAAACAAATATTAGATTAATTGATTAAATAAATGAAATTAAAGATTTCTCATGATAAGACACGTGCTTGTTAATTTAAACTTTATAATCTTACGCAACAAGACTTGGTGATAGTATTAGGCAACTCCAAGATAAAGTTAAAGTTGTTACTAAAAAGTGAGATAATGTTTATCAAGAACTTATGAGACTATCTGTTGAATATCTGAAAGACTAAAGCTTAAGACAAATACATGTAGAACATTCACATCGTTTATTTTGTTGTTTGATATTCATCTCTCCTTCGGAACATCCTGACACTTTACTTTTATGGTCTACTTCTACAAATATTTCCAAAACGAATAAGGATATAATAACCCTTATAATCCTACTCCCTTATCGATTATCATGCTTGACTCTAATGTGAACCTTGCGATAAAGATTAGAGTTATGAAATAAAAAAGTAAAAATAACTGATCAAACAATTCATTTCACATATTTGTAACAAACTTCATTCAACTAATTGATTTCTAGAATAAATTTGCATTTTGAACTTGCATCTGAGTAAAAGAAATCACCATAAAATATCTCTGTGAACTTACATCAACTTTATCATTTTCACGATACAAAGAAATCACATGCTACCCAAAAATTAAAGTGTTGTCTAGACATCACAAAAATGGACAAAAATCATGTGAAAAATATAGGACAGCGATACTGAGACTACCCAAACTACGATACTGAGGCTACCCAAAATCAGTTGAAAAATCATGTCTACATTCTTAAATTTTAAAAAAATATAAAAATGGAGAAATGGTAAGATTACCCGAATATGGAGGGTCCAAATCAAACGATTGTACTTTCAAAGACTAACACCGGTTTATTTTTGAAGATGTGGAGTGGGTGATGAAGAATGACGACTTCTACAGATGTGGAATGCTAAAGAATTTCTAAAGCTCGAGGAAGCTGGAGGGTTGCTGAAGCTCGCGATCGATGGTAGAGTTGTGAAGATCAGAAGATTGTGATTTTTAATGAAATTGGGATTAGGGATTTATGGGAGGGAGATGGATTTACGTTGAGTGACTTTTGAGAAAGGCGGGATCGTTTTCTTTTATGGCACGTTTTATTCAAACCCTGCAAATTTCCTAAGCAACAGCATTTTAACGATTATTTTTTAATAATCACCTCGATAACTACAGCTTTTTTATTAAAACCCTGCAGATTGGTGCTACAAATGGCATATTTTCTTGTAGTGACATAGGTATGTATTCCCCTCTCTCTTAGACCGTTTTTTTGTATCTTACTAAGGCCCGTATGCAGATTTATGAGAAAGAAAGGCATGGAAGCAAGAAACGGAAGAGTGAATCTAGGTGGAGGAAGCACCATAACTAACGGAAATGCTTGACCTAGTACCAGGAGAAATCGGGGCAGATAGGCAAATGCTAATCAAAACCCATATGCCAACGTAGGTGCTGGAACTCCACCAGTAGATATGGGTATGATGTATCTGTTCTTTGTTAACTTGATGTAAGCTGGAGCGGCTGTAGGAGCAGCCAGAGTATCATGTTGTGAATGCGGGAGGAGCAAATCTCATGGAGTCAGTTGGCAATATCTATGCCAAGCTGAGTCGAGATTATACCGACTTGGGTGGGAAGCCTTTTCTAGGGACTGAAGATGTTGTAGAAGTAGAAAATTGGCTTTTGCATTGTGAGAGAATTTTTGCTGATCTTGGTTTGGACGATGAGAAAAAGAGAAGATTGGGTTTGAGGCAATTGCAAGGTGAAGCATTGTTCTGGTGGAATGTAGTTACCATGGATGTGCTAAAGGAAGAGTTAACTTGGGCAGATTTCCAAAGAAGATTCGAGGAGAGATTTTTGTTTGACGTAGCTATGTCCACTTTGCTCGGGAAATTTATGGATTTGGAGTAGGGGAAGATGTCGGTGTTGGAATATTCTACAAAGTTTGATGAGTTGTCGAGGTATTGATATGCCATTGTGGACATTGTCACTAAGAGGAAAGAGAAGTTTATCCAACGTTTAAGGTCGGAAATCGCTAAGGCAACCATGCCACATCTACGGGATCCATCAAATGTAGTAGTGGAGATGGAGATTATAAATGAAGAAATGCTTTCTACCTTAGGGAAGGAGAAGTCAAGGGAGACTCAAGAATCCCAGAATAAGAAAAGAAAATTCTTTAAAAAGAAGGTTGCTCAGAAACGAGGAGCAGCTAAGAAGGGGAAGGTAGATATTGTCTGTTATAAGTGCGATAAGAAGGAGCACTATGCTAATAAGTGTCGCTTGGGTGATGGAAAGGTGGTTGTGGGGAAGCACAATGTGAAGTGCTTTAACTGCGACCAAGTGGGGCATTACAAGAACAAGCATCCAGAAGCAGCCAAGGCTAAGAAGGGTAAAGTCTACACTTTAGAACCGTCATCCTCTAGACCAAGAGCAGTTGAGAAGAGGAAATCTATGATGCAAGGTGCGCTTTTGATCCATAGTATACCAGTTAGGATACTATTTGATACTGGTGCATCGCATTCATTTATATCTCAGTGTTTGGTAGATAAGTTATGCTTAGAACCTTCATACCTAGTTACTTCCATATGGGTTGCGAATACAATAGGAGGGTATACACCTCTGAGGATGAGATATGACTGGTTAGAACATGATTTGTTAGGTCATAAGTTTGCATGCAATTTGTATGTCTTTGATTTCGTAAGCTTCGGGATCATATTTGGTATGGATTAGTTAGACAGATATGATGCTAGGATATTTTGTCAGGATAGGGAAATATCATTGAGACATCCTAGTAGTAGTGACCGAATAATATACTCAGTCGAGAATTCAAGCCCAGGAATTTGTGCTTTGCTGAATGCTATGGAAGCAGAAGAATAATTGAACCGGGTTTTGGTAGCAAGAGAATGTGCCGATGTTTTTGACCCGATCATAGGACTACCACCGAAACGGATTTTCGAGTTTCGAATAGATCTTATGCCAGGAGCAGAACCCATTGTTTGAACCTCCATTCTTAGTTTCGATGACAACAACTATACAAACACACATATACAATATAAGCATCATCAATATGCAGGTACATGCAACAAGATCATGGCTAAAAGACAAGCAAGGAGAGACTATTACTAGTAAGGTTGTATTTAGTCTTAGATAAATATGTAAAATCTCCTTGAGTGATTCACAAAACACAAATTCATGTTTTCAAATTAAATCAGAACTTATCTTAATAAAACTGAATTCACAGACGTTTGTGAAAAACCACTGACATCTGTGACATTACACGGGAAAATTAATTTCGGTAATGACAGTTGTTTGTGATTTTCCATAGACATCTGTGACGTTATTTCTGAAACATAACGGTTATTTTTATGAAAGGTTGCTTCCTTTTGAATTTTTTAAAACACTGAATTTACTCAAACATTGCAACTCTTTGAAAGGTAATGGTTGCTTCTCTTCGAGAAACAACTCTTGAATCTTATAAATACAACTAAATGATTGAAGCTAACACTTACCTTGATTTCTATACTCTTATTCTATATTCTTACTTCTGTGCTTTCACTGATTCAATTTTCTCAATCATTCAAATAACCAAAATTTATATTTTGGTTATATTGCTTCCTAAAAATCAAAGTGCACATAAACAATATCACTCACAGGAGATTATAGGAAGAATTGTACTATACAGTCAATATCCGTGTTATTCAGAAAACATAATTGTCAACAAAATACTTTTGTATTAAGCATGTTCCTCCTAGTGAACTGAGGTTTTTTTCCGTTAGTAAATACCAAAAGGGAGCAACGGGACTGGACATAGGACGGAAGGTCCGAACCAGTAAAAAACTCTGGTTTGCACGCTTTTTATACATTACTATTTGTTGTCTACTATAGCATTAGCTCATACACTTGCATATTATACACAAGTTAGATAATATACGATCCATTAGACTTACATTTGGTATCAGAGCAAGAATTTTACATTTTTACCGTGACACATAATTGAATTTTGGTTAATATGGAAAGTACATTCCAAGAAGGACAATCAACTGCACGTCCTCCACTATTTAATGGATCAAACTATGCTTACTGATCAACACGTATGAGAATTTTTATGGAAGCTAATTCTGTCTAGAAATTTGGCAAACTACAAAAACTAGATATGAAGCGCTCACTACTGATATAAATACTTGGACTGACGCACAAAATAATTTAGCAACCAATAGAGCAAAAGCTATGAATGTTCTATTTTGCTCACTTGATAAAAATGAATTTTCATGAATCATGCTTTGTACTACTGCTTATGATATATGGCGTACATTACAAATTACCCATGAAGGCACAAACAAAGTTAAGCAAACAAAAATTTTATTCTACAAAATCAATTTTTATCTTTCAAAATGAAAACAAATGAATCAATTATTGACATGTTTGCTAGATTTCAAACTATACAGCACGATCTTATGGCACTAGGAGTTAAATTCACTGATTTCGATTTAGTCACATGAATTTTGAACTCTCTGACAAACGAATGGGAAAGAAAAGTTTTAGCCATCGAAGAAGCTAACGATCTTTCCCAACTCAAAGTCGAAGAGTTAATAGGAAATCAGATGTCGTATGAAGCTAATTTACAGGCAAGAAATGAACAAAATAAAGAAAAGAAAAAACATCGCATTTAAGGCAAATAATGACAACTCCAACTTGGAAGAAGATGAGATTGTTTTCATCGCCAAAAATTACAACAAGTTCAATAAGTTCAAAAAGATGACGAAATTTCAAAACAACAGCAACACAAATTCTTCAAATCAAACATCAATGAAATACTTCGGTGTGATAAATTTGGCCATATGAAGAAGGACTGTCCAGTACTCAACAATGATAAAAAGAAAAACAAGTTCGAAAATTTCAAGAAAAAGAGAAGAGCATTTCAAGTAGCTTGGGATGACTCTGACTCTTCCTCTTCATCCGATGGCGACAATGATT
Organism: Allium fistulosum; assembly: GCA_030737815.1. Taxonomy (NCBI): domain Eukaryota; kingdom Viridiplantae; phylum Streptophyta; class Magnoliopsida; order Asparagales; family Amaryllidaceae; genus Allium; species Allium fistulosum. The sequence goes on from CM060902.1 coordinate 1,207,141,073, forward strand.
CGAACAAGCAAATGTTTGCTTCATGGCTAGCACAAATGAGGTATGTCCTGAATTAACATATGATAAAATTCTTGAAATTAGTATAGAATTAGATGACAAGTAAAGAGAATCAGAAAAAAATAAAGAAAATGTAAGAAAATTAAATAGAGTTGGATTGGAAATTGGACTGTTAAAAGATGAGAAAACTATTTTAGAAGAAGAATAAGAATTAGCACAAAAAGAATGTAAAAAATTATCATCTTAAAATGCTACTCTAACACATGATATAGAGAATAATAAACTAGAAACAAAAAGTTTGAATTGAAACAAAATTTAGAATTAGCTAATATAGAAATTTCTGCTCTCAGAAATAAATTAGATAAAATTACTACAAAGTTTCAAATTTTAATAAAGGAAAGAAAAGTCTGGAAAATTTGATAAAAATTTCAAACCCATCAGGAAATAGGAAAGGATTAGGATTCAGCAGAAAAAATCATAATGTATCAAGAAATAATTTGGTGTCTAATAATGATCAAGGATCTAAGAAGTATAGTACATTATATATTAATTTTAGAAAAACAAAATATAAATGTGAAAACAAGGGATCAAAAATGATTAAAATATGGATTCCTAAAACAAATAACAAATTGATTAGACAAAAACACATAGATGTATATTTAAAAGATATAGTTCGTAATGAAAATTACATCTCTAAAGGTCCCAAACCCACATGGGTATGGCTACCTTCTCCTACTAACACATAGGACCCTAACGAAGGAAATGAGTACCAATTAAGACTTTTATTATTTTGCAGGTACCCAAAAACAAAATTAAAAATAAGGAGAAACGGATACTCGATAGTGGATGCTGTAAACATATGACGGAAATGCACACATGTTATCAAACATCACTTACATTGATGGTGGCACGGTGACTTTTGGAGATAATTCCAAAGGATATGTTATTTGGATTGGAAACATCATTAGTGTTGGTATATCTACATCTCCTATTATTTCAAATGTCTTATTATTTAAAAACCTAAAACATAATTTACTAAGTATAAGTCAATTATGTGATAAGGGATTTAGAATCGATTTTGAAAAAGATAAATGCAATATCTTTAATCAAAATAAAACTTTAATTCTTGAAGGAAAAAGAAATCGAAATATTTATGTTCTAAACATGAATATTAATCATAATAATGATTTATGCTTAGCCGCAAATCATGATGATCCATGGATATGGCGTAAAAGATTTTGTCACATAAATTTCAAATATATAAACAAATCAGCTAAAATCAATTTGGTAAGAGGATTACCCAAAATAAATTTCAAAGTTAAAAATCTATATGATGCATGTCAACTTGGAAAATTAAAGAAAAGCTCGTTTAAGTCTAAAAAGGAAATCTCTACTAAACAACCTCTTGAATTACTTCATTTGAACTTATTTTGTCCAACTCAAGTACATTCGATAAATCATAAGTCATAATGGATTTAAAAGTGATACTTTTGAATGTTTAAAATTTTTGCTAAACGAGACTCTAATGGATTTAAAAATTAAAAGTATAAGAAGTGTTCACGGTGGAGAATTGAAAAATGAACTATTTACAAATTTTTGGAATTAGCCATAATTTTTCATTTCCACAACACCACAACGAAACAGAGCAGCTGAAAGAAAAAATCGTACATTACAAGAATGTGCTCGAATGCTTCTAATGTTAGTGGCTTACCAAATAATTTTTGGGCCGAAGTAGTTGCTACTGCATGTTATGTATTAAATCGTGTAACTCTTAGACCTATGACTAAAAATACACGTTATGAAATGGTTTTCAAAAAGAAACTGAAAGTATCGTACTTTCGAATATTTGGATCAAAATGCTTTATTTTAAATACAAAAGATATTCTTAGTAAATTCGGTCCAAAAGCCGATGAAGGAATTTTTGTTGGTTACACCGATCGAAGTAAAGCGTATATAATTTTCAACAAACGCACAAATGTTATAGAGGAAAGTCTTCATGTTTCGTTTGATGAAAACTTTAAAAATATAATGAATAAAGATGATGAAGAAATTTTTGACACTAATAAAAATAACTCTATTGATATTATAGTTGAAAATAACAATGATAATCAAAATAACAATGTTTTGAAATCACCACCCCGTATTTTAAAAGATCATCCTATTGATAACATAATTGGAAATCTAGGTAACAAAGTTTCGACTAGAAGTTAAATAAATCAAAGGAGTAATGTAGCATTTATATCTAATTTTGAACCAAAAAATTACAAGGAAGCATCAAATGATGATTTTTGGATTTTAGCAATGCAAGAAGAACCGAAATAATGCTTGGGAACTAGTACCAAGGCCAAACGAACAATCAGTAATAGGAACAAAATGGGTATTTAAAACAAAGCAGATGAAAATGGAAATATTGCACGTAATAAAGCAAGATTAGTGTTATATGGATATAATCAAGAAGAAGGAATTGATTAGGAAGAAACTTTTGCACTTGTGGCACGTCTTGAAGCCATGAGAATATTACTTGCTTTTGCGTGTCAACATAATTTTAAGCTATTTCAAATGGATGTTAAAAGTGCTTTCTTGAATGGTTTTATAAAAGAAAATATTTATGTTGAACGACCACCACTATTTGTTACTGAAAAATATTCAGATCATGTTTTTACACTTAAAAAGGCGTTATATGGTTTACAACAAGCACCTCGCGCTTGGTATGATCGACTAAAATCACATTAAATAAATTCCAGTTTTCAAATTGGTAAAATAGATACAACATTATTTATTAAAAGAGAACAGAAAGATATATTAATTATTCAAATTTATGTTGATGACATTATATTTAGATCTACTAACGAAAATTTATGTAATTAATTTTCTAAAATAATGACAAATGAATTTGAAATGTCTCATATGGGTGAATTAAATTTCTTTTTAGGATTAAAAATAAACAATCAAATAATGGAATCTTTATAAATCAAGAAAAATATTGTAAAGAATTACTAAAATGTTTTGAAATGGATAATACATCAAGTAAACCCACTCCAATGAGCACTACTATTCATCTAGACAAAGAAGAACATGGAAAAGATTTTGATCAAAAACTATATCGAAGCATGATAGGATCTTTACTATACTTAATAGCTAGTAGACCAGATATTATGATGAGTGTTTGTTTATGTTCAAGATTTCAAGCACAACCTAAGGAATCACATCATTGGGTGGTCAAACGGATTTTACGATATTTAACCAACACTAAATATTACGGTCTATTTTATCCAAAATGAAGTTCATTTGAACTCGTATCTTACAGTGATGCGGATTTTGGTGGATGCAAATCGGATAGAAAGAGTACAAGTGGCACATGTCACTTTATTGGTCAATCCTTAGTTTCATGGTTTAGTAAAAAGAAAAATTGTGTTTCTCTTTCGACATGTGAAGCCGAATATATTTCTGCTGCCTTAGCTTGCGCTCAAGTAATATATATGCAGCAAACGCTTAAAGACTATGGAAAAATAATAGACAAATCTCCAATATATTGCGATAATACTAGTGCTATAAACCTATCTGAAATTCCAATTAATCACTCATGAACAAAACATATCGATATTCGTCACCATTTTCTGAGAGATAATGTTGTAAAAGAAATAGTCATCCTTGAATTTGTAAATACCGAAAATCAAATAGCCGATATTTTTATGAAACCATTATGCGAAACAACGTTTATCAAACTAAGACGATATTTAGGAATTTGCTCATATAATGAATTAGTAAATTAAAACTATATATTTCATAGCAAAACCTCTTATATACTAAGGATATAAACATAAAACACTTCTGTATGTTAGTTAATCTAAAAATAAACTTTAAACTTTCTAAACACTAATTTTTTAAACAAAATTCTGTTTAATGTTTTTAGTGGTCATAAAGAATTTCATCACAAATATTGTATACCTAAATTTAGTAAAATTAAGGAATATTTAAGGAACAAAGGTTGCTAGTTATAAATATCAAACTACTTCATTTTTAAATATTCTCTAAGTTCCACCATCTATATTGTGAATTCAACATGTCTTCGAATCACGATTCAACATACTCCACTTTAGACGTCAGCTCACCGTCGTCAAAAAGTGTACATGTCTCTCCAAAAACTGCGACTCCTTCATCAAATAAATTTGTGTCTAAAAATGTCTATCACACTGGATATTCACCAAAAGGAAAGAAAGTGAAAAGAGCCATTAATCTTGAATCGTCATCTTTGGAAAATAAAGTTGACGAAATCTTCCACTATTAGCAAGAGATAATAGGAGTACAAAGATGAATATACTACGAACAAAATGACAAGGACGGCATCTAAATTTCTTGGAAAGATGCATACTGGCTATTTGTGGCCACTCTCCAACTAAGGATTGTCTCCAAAAAAATCACCTCGACTAATAGAAACACCGGTTAGACCGCACAATATTACTCCCCGAAATATATGGGGAGAAGGTCTATCTAATCAAGAGCAAGCACCACATACTCCATCTCACTCATTTTGGTCACCTCTCCATCCGTTTGTTGAGAAGACCAAGATAGAGGGTAAAATATAAATCGAACTCTTGGAATTTACAAGAACAAAAAAATCAGACTCGGACGAAGAAAAATAAGACATCTCTGCAGTCTCCTACCTCCCCGATTATAATTATTTAAATAATTATTTTTTATTTTTATTTATTTCAAACCTTGTATCATGGTCATTTATATAAATAAAAAGTGATTGTATCCTAACAAATATTCAAAGTTAATCACAATCACATACAGACAGAGCTCAGACGTCAGTGGAAAACCACAAACGTCAATGGCGAGGTTTTTCCTATAATCACAAACCTCTGTGGAAATCCACAGACGTTTGTGAAAATATTTGGGTATTTTATTATTGAACCTATAGACGTCTTTAAAAAATCATAGACGTCTGTGACGAAGTTCGGGTTTCAGAATCCTAAAACCATATATGTCTGTGGAAATCCACAGACGTTTGTGGCTGTGCTCGAGCAGCTGTTCAACCTTCCTCTATATAAATGATTTTACCCCCATCCTTTCATTTTTTACCAGCCTCCACTCATTCTACTCCAAATCTAAAACCTTACAACTTCAAAATCCCTAAATTTTCTTCAATGGCTCACAAAAAACCCTTTCCAAAAAGATCAAAACACACCCAATCTTCTTCCGGAGCTACTCAAATTGCAAATGAATTTCAAATCACAAATTGGCTAAGAAATGAGGAAATTGCCATCAATATATTCCAAGCTTTAACCAACAAAGGATTTCATACAGGTCTATTCTATAACATACATGCTAATATGGGATATGATATCTATAGTTTGACTACCGATGCGGGCTGCAGAAATCTTATTGACATTGAATCGAATAAGGTAATAATAGATCCTTTAGAAATTTATCTCTTCTACTCAAATCTTTGTAGTGAAAAGATTTGGAAACCTGAAAATGATGATGGATGGTTCTGGACGAGTGTATATGGAAAAACTATAAAAATTGATGTATTTACCTTAGGACGAATCCTAGAATGTTCGTATGAAGGTATAGACTTAGAAGAAATTACTGATTATAGTGTGCTACCTAGAAACGAAGTAACTCATCAACTTTGGGAAGATGAAATGCCCCAATGGAGGTCAATTTATCTTCGACCAAGAGCTCGTCTACTAACTAGAATGATAATTAATACCATTATTCCTAGATTAGGTAGTCAGAAGCAAATTCATGAAAATGAGCATAAAGCATTATATGCTGTATATGCTCAACTTCCTGTCAGTTGGGAAAAATTCATACATGATCAAATAAAATGTTTTTGGAGTCAACACAAAAGGACTATTCTTTATGCTCCATACATAATGAGAATATTAAGAGATTTAAACGTGCCTTCGTATATGTCACAATACGAAGAAATACCAATCAAGGATAGTGAGAAGAGATTTCTATCCTTAATGCAACTTCCAATAGTTCCTCCTCCCACTATTCCATTTGAACAATGGAAACTTCGAAACCAACATCGACAAGAAAAAAGGCATGTATCTTCTTCTCAGCTTCTACACCTCATTCTCCTCAGGAATATCATTCAGATCCCGACATCTTAGAAGCCCGAACTTCCCTTAGTCACAATGAATCAGGTCGCGATGTAGTTTTACAAAATCAGGGAATCATTACCAAAAATCAAAAGAAACTGGAGAAGAGAATAATTGGACTTGAACAATCTTTTTCGACTCGTATGATTACGTTGAAAAGACTTTAGGTAAATTCGTTTCTGGATTAGGAAAAATTATGAGAAAAGTTCAAGATAGGTCTGCATCTTCACCATTATCGCCATCTCCAACACCTCCTCCTCGTCAACAAACACCACTCTATCGTTCTCAACATTCCCCTCCTCAACCATCGCACACAAATATAGGAAAATCAATTATGGTTTCGGAGGATGAAGAAGAAGAAGAGAATGATGGGATTCCACGGCCAAACCCGGATGTCGACCAGCCTACATCTCAATAGGATTATATGGCGATGCAAGGATTGACTATACAAGAGAATGTGGAGTACACCGATCAAAATCATTGGCCCGGAGATTTTCAAACAGATCCATCATTATATTAGGAGTATTATGAGAACTATGGGGGCTTCTCTTATTCTTCTCAGTAAGCCATTTTTTACACTATTTTCTATTTCAAAACTCTTATTTGCTTCATCTTGTTTCTTGTGTTTCTTTTTTTTCAAAACACTAGTTTGTATATTGTGTTTGTTCTATATGAAACATGTCTGTGATCTTGACTATGTTTTTTCAATGTTATCATGTTTGTGATTTTATTTTTTGAGATTGTTTATGTAACCGTGATGTGATTTTTGTATTTTGTTTCGTATATCTGTAATGTTCTTTTTGATAATATCAAAGGGGGAGAAAAAGATATGCATATATACAGGTGGAGATCACATACTTAGGGGGAGTAAAAATATAATTGTACATTGCTAGTGATTGTATGGTTGTCATCATCAAAAAGGGGGAGAATGTTAGAACCTCCATTCTTAGTTTTGATGACAACAACTATACAAACACACATATACAATATAAACATCATCAATATGCAGGTACATGCAACAAGATCGTGGCTAGAAGACAAGAAAGGAGAGACTTTTACTAGTAAGGTCGTATTTAGTCTTAGATAAAATATGTAAAATCTCCTTGAGTGATTCATAAAACACAAATTCATGTTTTCAAATTAAAATGGAACTTATCTTAAGAAAACTGAATTCACAGATGTCTATGAAAAACCAAAGACGTTTGTGACATTACATGGGAAAATTAATCCCTATAATGACAAACGTACGTGATTTCTGCAGACGTCTGTGATTTCCACAGACGTCTGTGATTTCCACAGACGTCTGTGACATTATACTTGAAACATAACGGCTATTTTTATGAAAGGTTGCTTCCTTCTGAATTTTTCAAAACACTGAATTTAATCAAACATTGCAACTCTTTGAAAGGTAATGATTACTTCTCTTTGAGAAACAACTCTTGAATCTTATAAATACAACTAAACGATTAAGGCTAACACTTACCTTGATTTCTATACTCTTATTCTATATTCTTACTTCTGTGTTTTCACTGATTCAATTTTCTCAATCATTCAAATAACCAGAATTTATATTTTGGTTATATTGCTTCCTAAATCAAAGTGCACATAAACAATATCACTCAAAGGAGATTATAGGAAGAATTGTATTATACAGTCAATATCTGTGTTATTCAAAACATACAATTGTCAACAAAATACTTTTGTATTAAGCATGCTCCTCCGGGTGAAGTGAGGTTTTTTTTCGGTTAGTAAATAATGAAGGGGAGCCTCGGGACTAGACGTAGCACGGGAGGTCCGAACCAGTATAAAAACTCTGGTTTGCATGATTTTTATACTTTACTATTTATTGTCTACTATAGCATTAGCTCATACACTTGCATATTATACACAAGTTAGATAATATACGATCCACTAGACTTACACCCATAAGTAGGCCACCTTGCTAGATGAAACCTACCCAGATGAAGGAGTTAGAGGTGCAGCTAGTGGACCTAGAAGGAAAGAACTTTAACATACCAAGCAGTTCTCCTTAGGGAGCGACCGCAGTGTTCGTGAAGAAACCGGATGGGCCATTAAGGTTGTGTATCGAATATCGTAAGTTGAATGAGAAGACGATTGAGAACAGGTATCCATTATCGAGAATCAACAACTTATTAGATCAGTCGAGTGGAGCTAGAGTGTTTTCCCAATTGGATTTGGCTATAGAGTTCCATCAACTAAGAGTGGCAGAGGACAGTATTTCATTGATGGTGTTTCGAACAAGATATGGTTCGTACGAGTGGTTAGTAATGCCATTCTGGCTAACGAATGTGCCAGCTTTCTTCGTAGATTTAATGAACCGAATTTTCCAAGAGCACTTGGATAGGTTCATATTGGTGTTTATAGACTACATTTTGATATATTCTAAGGATGAAAGGAGCATAAGGTTCATCTTAGAATAGTGTTAGAGACACAAAGACAGCATCAACTTAAAGCGAAGTTTTTTAAGCGCCATTTCTAGAAGAAAGAACTAAATTTTCTTGGCCATGTAGTCTCAGGAGAAGGGTTATCAATTGATCCAGCTAAGGTTGAAGTAGTTAATAGTTGGAAGATACATGAGGCAGTGACAGAGATAAGAAGTTTTCTTGGATTTGCTAGATATTACCGAAGATTTATCAGAGATTTTTCGTGGATAGCAGCACCCCTGAATAGGATAACTAGAAAGGATATTCAGTTTGTTTGGTTCGATGGACGCGAGGAAGCATTCCTTAAGTTAAAGCATTTATTGACCAATGTGCCCATGTTAGTTGTTCCAGACGGTAAACAAAGGGTTAGTAGTTTATATTGATGCATGTGGGATTGGATTAAGGGCTATGTTGATGTAGAAGGGTAAGGTAATTTCGTATGCTTTTCGATAGCTCAGAACGCATGAAGTAAGATATCCGACCCATAATTTAGAGTTGGCAGTGGTGATCTTCGCAATGAAAGTGTGGAACATTATCTTTTGAGAGAAATATTTGAGTTGTACACGGATCATAAATCTTCAAGGTATTTATTCTCTCTGAAGGAGTTGAATATGAGACACCAGAGGTGAATATAGTTTTTAGCAGCTTATGATTTCGGTATAGAGTATACACCAGGGTAAGGTAATAAAGTAGCAGATGCTCTTAGCAGAAAACATCAGAATGTGGTGTTAGCTATGCTGACAGAATGGAAGGATCTTGAGGAATTTACTACAGGTAGTGTGTAGTTAAGATCGATTGCTAGTTCTAGTCAGAGTACTTCCATGATATCCTGTTTGAAAGTTCGACCATTTTGATTGAAAGGATTGCTTCTAAGTAGAAATATGATCCATTGTTGGCCGAGAAGATTAGAAGACTTGAGATTGGAACTAAGAATTATGTTTTTAGAGATTTTAGCCTTGACCAGAAGGGATGGTTGAGAAAGAAGGGACGATTGTGTGTTTCGAATGTTGGGACCCTAAGGAAAGAATTTCTTAGGGAATGTCATCGAACGAAGTTTGTGATTAATCCTAGAGAAAAAAAATGTATCAGGATATGAAGAGAAGTTTATTCTGGGAAGATATGAAGGGGGATTTTGGCTTATGGGTAAATCAATGTCGCATTGTCATAAGTAAAAGCCGAATATCAGAAGCCAAGTGAGTTGCTTTAGCTTTTAGATATACCAGTTTGGAAATAGGATTCGATATCCATGGACTTTATTGATTGGTTACCAGGGTCGAATTGACGAAATGAGAGTATATGGGTCATAGTGGAAAGAATGACCAAGAGCACTGTTTGCGCCAAAATTGGTCACAAACCCCGAATGTTGTGAAAGCACCAGTGTACGAATATAAATCAACAATATTCACACACAAATCTCAAATCTAAGCAAACAGAGTATCACAGTTCAGAAATAATGAACAGAAACACGAGATTTATAGTGGTTCGGCGATCTTGCCTACGTCCACTCTGAAGTTGATGATTTTATTGATGTTCACTTGATGATTACAATTTATTTTGACGTGGTACAACTGATTATATGATTATAATCTGAATCTAAGGAAGCGGTGGTGATTCTGAGTAAATCTGGCAGAGTCTGGGCGCTCTTTAGCTCTCAAAAATGTCTGACCCCTTTTCTGAATGACCAGGAGCTCTATTTATAGGTGCAGGAGGCTGATATTTCGCCTAAAATGAGGGGAGACCAGTTCTGGTACGTCAGGGGGCCCACATGGCCGAAATCTGGAGATCCGGGCCCACTTTAGGATCGATTCGACCCTTGGTTCGAATCGATCAAGAAATCATCCAATCGAGCTGAAATTTGGCGTGGACATTCTTCATCATGTGCTTAAGCTTCTGTGAAAATTTCATTGCATTTGGACTTGTAGAACTCGAGTTATGATCGATTCAAGTTGAAGATTTTCGTGTTCTTCGTCCTATGGATTCGTTCGAATCGATATGGTTCGAATCCATAGGGTCGAATCCATGCTCCTGCATGTGAAGGTGATGATGTGGCGCGCGTCCCTCGTATCGATCCACTTTTCGCTCCGAATTGACTGGGTCGACTCCATGTCCTCTGTAGCTTTGACTGGGTATCCTCGTGATAATGGATTCGAAGATGCGGTCCTTCGAATCGATAGGAGGGATGTTCCTTCGTATCGATCAGGACAATCCACAGTCGATCGATACGAAGACTTCCCAGCCGGATGGATTCGAAGTGCCTTACCTCTAGGGATTCGAAGAGAGGTCTTGTGCCGGATTCGAGTGGTCTTTGACTTGATGGATTCGAACCGAGGTTGGGTTTCCTGGATTCGAAGTAGTACACGTCTGATGGATTCGAAGAAGGGTTATGCTTCGTGGATGGATTCGAATCACTATGTGGCTGATGGATTCGAACGTTGGAGGTTAAAGCACTTTCATGGATTCGAAGTCATGAGGGGAACTTCGTTGGAATTTAGTTTGATGGATTCGACCCTAGGGGATTCGAACCATTGGGAGACGAACTCAAGGCTATGTCCTTCACTTGCGTCGATGATATCTTGGGCGTACGAACTCGGATTGACTCGAGATTTGGAATGTAGTTCTATCTGGCCTTGCTTGACATGTCTTATCAATTGTAGCCCGATCCGGACTCGGACAAAATTCATCGATATCCATGGTGAACTTGTGATGTAACTGTCCTACAGGATGAACTGTCATTGAGTTCTAGTCAGTTTTTTGGTGTCACGGCCTTGCCAAAAGGCGGGATAACAAGCACTAATTTCATTCTCATTATGCCAACCAGGATGACACCTGTTTTGGTTAAGTTATTTATGAAGAACATAGTTAGACTGCATGGGATTCCTAGTACTATAGTCAGTGACAGAGATACATTGTTTACTAGTTAGTGCTGGAAGAGTTTATAGGAAGTGTTAGGTACTATGCTTAAGATGAGTACCGCTTATCACCCTCAGACAGATAGGCGGAATGCAGGAGTCAATATGGTACTCGAGGATTTGTTAAGAGCTTGTGTGCTAGATTTTGGTGGATCATGGGAAGACCACCTACACTTGGTTGAGTTTTCTTATAATAATAGTTATCAGACTAGTACAGGAACGATGACTTTCGAAGCTTTGTACAGAAAGCCATGCAAGTCACCAGCATATTGTTGGAAACCGGAGATAGGTTAGTCTTAGGTCCAGATCTGGTGAGAGAAGCAACAGAGAAAATTGAGTTAATCCAAGGTAGGATGAGATAAGCTCGGTGTAGACAGAAAAGTTCCACCGACAGAAGGTGTAAGGATCTAGAGTTTTTAGTTGGAGATAAGGTTTTCATTAAAGTACCATCGATGAAGGGTATGGTATGTTTTGGAAAATCAAGGAAATTGGCACCGAGAAATGTTGGACTGTTTCCAGTTATAGTGAGGATAAGAAAGCTTGCATATCGATTAGAGTTACCGAGTAGTTTGGTAGGTGTACATAACATTTTTCATGTTTCTCATCTTTGGAAGTATGTGCATGATCCAGAGAATACAATCACTCTGACTCCATTGGAAGATTAAGTATTAGAACCGGATCTGACTTTTGTTAGATAATCAATTCAGGTTATAGCGAGAGATAAGAAGAAGTTAAGGAACAAGATAGTCAAGTTGGTGAAAGTTCAGTGGAGCGACAACGAGAAAGATTGTACTTGGGAGACAGAGGACAGGATTAGGGATAGTTATCGAGCTGTTGTGAGGGTATATTCTATATTTGTTATATGTGGATTTTATGGCCGGTAGGATATACTAGCTTTGGTTACATGTTTGTTATGCTTATATTGTAGTCCTTACTGAATTTCGAGGACGAAATTCTTTAAGAGGGAGCCTGTAACACCCCTAATTTTAGTTAACATTATTTAAGACATTTAATTGGATAGATTAAATATAATAATGTATATAATTAAGAAGAAAAGATTTGGTTAATTAGTGTGGTCGTACCAAACTTAATGAACTAAGCAAGATTGTTTTAAAATTAGTACATATAAAAGAATACATGAAAGGGCAAAATAGGGATAGATAAACCCTTCGTTCATTAAACCCTCACCTCCTACATCATTCTCATATTCACAACAAAAACAACCAAAAAGAAAGCTCAATCAAGGCCGACCATTTGGAAGCAATAAGAAGATTGAAATCTAGGATTCAAGGGAAAGCAAGCTTAGGATTAAGAGTTACACCAAATCTCAACTCCAACCATTAATCTAAGGTAAATAATAATACTTATCATCTCTTAAATCTTTGTTTTGATTCGGTTATGGGTAATACCCAAATATTATGTGTTTATTGATAAAGTTATGATCTAATAATCCTTGTTTGATACAATAATGGTTAATGGGAATTTTTTGAATTTATTAGAAATGGTTTAATTTGGTTTTGGGGTTAAATCTGAAGTTTTTATCCTCCAAATGATTTGAAATTTTTATATGTTAATGAAAACATTATTTTGGAGGTGATTTTTTAATTTCATAATTTTTTGAATAATAGAGATTATTTTATGAATTTCCTATGGAGGAAATGGCTTAATTATGGGTTTTAATCGTTTTAATTAATTAAATAAGGTTCTAGGCTCCGAAATTTTATATGATGTAGAGAGAGGTATTCTCTAATTTCTGTGAATTTTTGGGATTTTTCCCATGTAATTTTGAATTATAAAGAATTATTTATGCTAGAATAAACATATAAAAGTTTAATTAATTATGGTTATTAGTTAATTATTTGAAATAATGTTTGGGATCTTGGAAATAGGGTGCATTAGTTTTTCAGTAAAGAAAATTGATAAAGTTTTGCTAGCCAATAATTTTGACAAATTATGGAGGTTTGGTGAAAAGTAATATCTTTTTATAGTAATTTGGCAGTTTTTAAGTTAATTACAGTTTTACCATGTCGAGATTGGCTACATTGAGCTATATCTCCTCATTCCAGTGTCATCGACACAGAACAAACAATGCCATATGATGTCAACGAGTTTGGCATGCATCAGATTGGTTTTTGACCTCGTCGAGGGCAAAGTAACAAAGAGAAAAAGAAATCGGCCTCGACATGGCGATGTCGATGTTTATACTCGCCAACCTTTATAACATTGATGTCGCACTATTTTATAAGTGACTCCGAGCTTTGGGCCTTGAAGACCCAGATGATCATCGAGCCTACCCCATGCCACTTTTAACTTGTTGTTGAGCCTAGATAGGCCGCTTTTAACTTGCTATCAAGTTTACCCTATGCCGCTTTTAACCTATTATCGAGCCTACCTCATGCTGATTTTACCTAGTCTTCGAGTTTCTTATAGGTGGATAGTCTATGTATCATGAGGATCGATGACTTTATTGTCATTGAGGCTCATGATGTCGCATGATTTAGTCATCGAGTCTTAAAATAGGTGGAGAGCCTTATGCTTTTACATCAACATGGTATAGATGTCGACGTTAATTCATATTGAGCTTATAAACGGCGGAGAGCCATTTGTTGCAAAATTTTAACTTCGAACCTTAGGGACAATAAAGTATATCTTAAAGAGTTTGACATGAAATCTTTTGGGGTTATCAATGTGTATCACCATGATATTTAAATAACTAACGGGAAATAAATAAATTGGGGACACCAATAGAAATAAGTTATACATGTGGATAGCATGGATTAATGTTGAACATGTGGGTAGCATGGAGTAATGTTAAACATGTGGGTAATAAGGGATAAATAGAAACATGTGGATAACATGAATTAAATGACCAAGCTGTGGGTTCATAGTCATCCTAAGAAAACTATGGGATATATGATGGATAGTCTGCATCATGCCAGAGATGGATAGTCTCTAATTGGTTGATTTCATGTTCATAGTCATCTTAGGGAAGCTATGAGATGTGAGATGGATAGTCCGCATCAGTTTAAAAGATAAATTGTGAGATAGATAGTGCACATTAGTTTAAGTAAAATAAAATGTGGGATGGGTAGTCCACATGAATATAAGACGGGTAGTCAATAAGAACTTAGATGGGTAATCCGGTATATATGACATGTTTATACACTATCGTATTATTTTGTTATAACTGTTGTGGATGTAGGAGCATTGTATATGGTTAAGATGTTTAATTGGGTACTACTGAAGGGAAACCCACTCGGTACAGTGGGGTGGTCTCAGCAGACATCTATTGGTTTGTGGTGGTAGATTATTATTCACACTAGACTTTTTGTTTGACCCGAAGTTTTTTTTCCACTTAAACTCTCAGGTGCTCATTTGAGTAGGTTAAGAATAAGAGCTTTTCAAGTTCCCTTTAGACGAATAAGCTTCCGGAGGTGTGCAAGAGGCAATCTAACTAGTAGGAGCTATATATCTATTTTCTACTATGTTTTGATTATGCTTTTGTGTTGTAATGGCAAGTTGTATTAAATGCCAGATATTTGACTCTGATCATCCAAGTGGGCATCTTCATATGTTGTTCTTGGAATATGCTGTAATAATTATATTTTCTCTGAATGTGGTTTACGAATTAGGATGAGAATGTTTATTTTAAAAAATTGTGTTGAATTTCCATATTCATGTGTTTCTAGTATTATCAAAATAATTAACATAGTCGCATTTTATCATCGGAAATGACTATGGATGACTACAGCATCTGTAACACTTAGTTTCGGGGTCTAAAAATGGGGAAAGTAACATTTATTTTCTTATAATGCTCGAGTCAGCCAGTGTATATTTCCAGATTTTGCTTTGGAGGCTTTAGAGCTTATGGAGATGAGCTGGATGTCTACCTATCGAGCATTCTTATTTCCGCTGCATTACTTTATTGTATATATTAAATTTGTGATGATAGGCAGTTATAACTGTTCAGGCTGATGATAGTACTTAGGTTCTGTAACTCCGAAATTACTATATTTAGAGTAACCCTTTGTACCGTTCTTCTGATATTATATGTTATCATGCCATTGTGAGATTCCAATATTGTGTTCTCTCTTTCTTGTGTATAAGGTATAGTATTACCTTAGACCAAACTTTATGTTTGATCTGTGTTTTTCTTATTGTTTTCCCGATAAACTAACAGTTACTCATTCGAGTAGGATGAGTTTATTAGATTAGACATGTACCATTTTGAAAGATGAATAAAAGTTCCAAAAGCAAAAGACTTCGCTATTACAAAAGTTTTACTCTAACTTCTACAAATGTAAAATTAGGTTATTAATTGGTTAAGTGTTTATGTCGGCATCTTTATACACTTAGCGCAACACTATTATTTATGTTTTGTTATATTTACTCCTGCATCGGCAAGATTTGGGATTATCAAAATGTAAAGACTATTTATGTAGTGAAAATATTTAGCTTCTTTGTTTACTTAATGTTGTTGAAAAAACTAATTGCATTTTATCGCTTAAAAATAATTCTGGTGTGACTGCAATATAATTGGCTTTCATTTTCAGGTCTTGAAGTGGGGTCTTTATCAGAGCTTAGGTTAAAGGAAATTTATGTAGAACAAAATTAGGTATAAACCTAAGTAGAAACTAGACAGTTGAATACGAACACCTTGAGGAGGATATACCATATATATTGTTATGCCAAAAATGGATCAATACCCAAAAATGAGTTGTAAGTAACTTGTAAGACCTAGATCTAGCATATAGTATTGAAAATAAAATAAAATAAAACAAAGAGACACAAGATTTTTATAGTGATTCGGAAATCTCTGGCCTACGTCCACTTTATGGTTTTATTGATTATGGATCTGAAATAGCTTGTATGAGATTACAGAGAATTATAGTCATAAGTACAAGAAGTTGACAAGTTCTAAGGCGCAGAACTGCTAAGAGTAGCTACTTTGGTGACTATTGTGAGGGAGGAAGATGGTGAAGAGCAATGGAGTCCCAGATCCAGAGTGAATAAGAAAGTGCAGAGTGAAGATCCTCTTTTTGTTGCATTATGGTTTGTATTTATAGGGACATAGGTGTACTGGTGAGAAGCTGCTTGCAGTAGAGTCCAGACGTCAGCTCAAGCTCACTCAAGGAAACACGGAGGCAACCGAGTTAAACAAATAACTCGGTACCAAGTCATTTATCTCAGTGCCGAATTTCCTTGAGTGGGAATTGCTTCAACTCCTTTGCTCTACTTTCCTTAGTCCATATTTATGTGTTCCATGTTGTTTTCATCAATTGTTGGTTAATTCCAATGATCGTTCCTTCATCACTTGAGTTATCCTGCTATGTGTAACAAACCGTTTTTTGGAATAGTTAATCGAAGTTAATAACAGTAATTTAATCAACTAAACTGGAACTTGAAGCTATATATATTCAATAACTAGTTTGAAATTATTCAATAAAAAAATTTAAATGATGAAAATAAAATATTAAAAATTTGGACTAAGTTTACAATTATGAAAATAATATGTTATAAAGCGATGTGTTTGAAAGGTAGTATTGATTGGGTGGCAAAGTGATCTTACATAGAGATTTAATTAATTGAATTGAATTTAGTTTTAAAAGAAATAATAAATAAATATATAGACACTCATACAACACATTGTTATTGGGTGTTTGGGTGTATACAGCTTGCTGTTTTAGGTGTTGGTTGTTCTATATATATATATATATATATATATATAGAACAACCAACACCTAAAACAGCAAGCTGTATACACCCAAACAATATATATATATAGTGTTTTCTGAAAACATTAGTAACATGATACTAGTGTTACTTCGAAGAAGGGAATATAGCACAAATAAACTTGTATATATACTTAATTAATTAATTCTATCCCAACCCACTCAAGCCCTAAAAATCACGCTTAATAATTATTATTCTTTAGAGATTTCGATCTCCTGATCTTTCCTTCTCATTTATAAATACAACATCAACTTGATTCTTAAACTTTCCCTCTCTAATAAATTAAATTAAATTCAAACGTAAATCTATAAATCCCTAAATTTCATTTTGTGCCTTTTAAGGCTGATATATTCGTGCGTCTGGAGGTGATTAGGGATTCGTCGAGGCATTATTTCTCTTGCTGCAAGCGTGTGCGTTCAATCATGGAGAGGAAGGAAGCAGTAGTAATAGGTGAGTCCAAACACCTCTTAGTGAAGTTATTTCTTACATAGGATGGGTTGTGATAACAACAAGTAGAAAGTAGGCAATGTAGTAAATTAAAATCAATGGATCGTTGCACCGGTAAAGGTGTACTCTGCTCCCGCGTGTGTGAGTGCTAGTTTCAGTGTGTGTATGATTCGTGTGAGGATATATATATATACATGAGTGTGAGTGGTTTGTGTGTGTAATGTGCGCAGACATATGTATGTGTGTACATGTATTTTATTTAGGCGTGAGTGAACAAGTGCATGGTGTGTATTGTAGGAAAATAATTAAGACAGAAGAACTGAAGGAAGAAAAACTGCTCTTGTATTAAAAACAAAAATAACTTAAAACTGACAACCACTAAAAAAACACACTACACCTTTAAAACAGGAGATCCTATTCTACTACCATAATAGAACTAGCTACAAAATAGGACAGACTTAATCAAACTGAAGACTTATTCAAACAAAGCAAACTGTACGTACTAACTAACAAACTAACTTAGAGTTTGAGTTTATGCAACTCCAACATCCCCTCTTAAACACAAACTCTCATAGCTGCAAACTCCCATCATCTTTCTTAATTTCTCGAAGGCTTCAACCTTCAATGCTTTTGTTATCAGCAATCTGATCTTCTGATCTGCAAAACTCCATTCTGATTTCACCTTGATTTACAAGATCACGAATGTAATGATATTTGATGTGGATGTGTTTGCTTCTTCCATGAAACACTGGATTCTTAGTAAGCACAATGGTGGATTTGTTATCACAAAAAATATTAGTCGGCAGTGTTTGTTTCAGACCTAACTCTTCACAGATTCGTCGTAACCACACATCTTGACTTGCACTTGATGCTCCAGCCATGTATTCTGCCTCCGCAGTTGAAAGTGCCATGACCTGCTGCTTCTTCGAGGACCAAGAAACAGTAGTTGAACCTAAGTTAAACAAAGTGTAATTGACATTTCCAGTGTTAGTTATATTTTGTTTACAATTTTTAATCTCCAATTTCAATTAATTAAAGAAATTCTTTATTTATTCCTCTATTTCCTTAAGACCTTATTTTATTAAATCTCCACTTTATTTTGTTCATCATTTATTTTACTTATTTGACTTTTATTTTTTTTAAGTGAAATAGAAATTTTATAAAGCAAGTAATGTTTTATTTGTAATTTTAAGCCTTGTTTTAAATTAAATAAACTATTTCTTTATTCTTTTTTTATTTTCTCTAAATTTAATTATTTATTTCACTTTAGAAATGATAAATGAGTTATTTATTTCAAAGTTTTGCTTTAGAATATTTTTAAAATGAAGTAGATATTTTTCCCAAGCCAATGATGATTTAATTGTAATTTTTGAACCCTGTTTTCAATATTTAAGCAATTTCTTTAATTCTTTTTCTATTTTCTTTAAATTTATTTATTTATCTTATTTTATTTTACTTTGTTTCAGTTTTTAAATTCATTTACTGAAATTTTATTTGTTTATTTGATTTAATAGAAAAGGAAATATGAAGATACTAAAGCTTTATAACGTGTGACTTTTCGGCTGCTAGTCTTTTCATCTTCTTTGTCTTTTCATTTACTTTGCTTGGCCATACACTACCTGATCTTTAGCTGTGAGTTTTTAATTGTAATTCACGTGAAAAAACTTCCTCCTCACTTCATTTTCACGGCCAAAAGAATGGGTAATGTCTTCTCTTCATTTTTCTACCTTTTCTCCTTCTTTTTCCACTTTTTCTATTTGTTTTGGCCTTGTTCTCTTGCTATCTTGCTCGGCCACCCCTAGCTAGCCATGGCCATCACCTCCACCACCTCCTCCTCTTCACCAGCAACCACCTACCCCTCTAATGTGACCAGGCTGTACCACCCCATGAGGCAAAACTCCACAAAACATGGCAACATCCCCTTGAAATCATGCATAGCCACCACTAGTTGCAACATACCTTCATCCATCACCTTGGCCACCACCTCTAGCCGCCACCACCACCTTGCTACCACCACTATACATCATCTCAACCTCTGTCCAGACCTGAACATGACAGGGCCGAGCCCAAACACCCATGGCCGAACCCAAAGTATGAACCTAAACCACCATATTGCATAAGCCTCTTCATATTCATGCGTAGTAACTCCTCCACCACTTCAATGCCTTGTAGCCATGCCTTTTTAGGTCCAAACCTGAACCAAAACATGTCCAAACCTGAGCTAAACCAAGCCCTAGGCCGTGCAAGCTTATGTAGAAAACAAGGCAAAAGTTTGTGTGTACAATTTGCTTCTCATTTCAAAGTTATCTCTATTCAATGTTGTATTGAATTTTAATTTTATTTGTCGTTTTGGGTTGTAACACAAGGTCATTAGCTTGGATCTCGCTCTCCACTCAAATTCGTAGCCTTGTCATCGTGCTTTCTGGATTGTTCATTTGTGTGTTTGAATTGATATCTCCAGCATAAAGAGGTGAGTAAATCTCACATGACATTTATACTTATGCAAATGTGAAGCGACAACAATTAAATGTGTAGAATCATATATGATGTTATACCTGCCTATGATTATTAGTTTATGATGTTAAACTTGTTTATTACCTGTCATATTATCTATTACTGATATATGTTGTTAAACTGTTCATTTATATCTGTTCATCACTGCAAGTTCCATGTTAGTTTAGAAATCACTATGGGTTGAAATGATACATACCCGAACGGACTTTAGAATAGGGAAAAATCGTTATGGGCTGAAATGATAGGCCTGAACGATTTTTATTTAATTTATTTGACTTTGGATTGCGGGTTTGAAATGATAGAACCCGGATTTTTCTTTGTAAACTGCGGATTGAAATGATAAATATCCGTATCACTTGACCTAGGTTAGAAAACTATATACAGGCCCGTGGTTATTTTATAAAGTATTTTGAATATTTTAAATATGTTTAAAAGTGTAAATTTATGCTAATTTGATTTAAATTGGATTTTTATATAAGTAAAAATGTTGAATAAATGACTAGTTAAATTGAAATTGGAAATATAACTTAAGTTTGGAAATTTGGATTTTGGTTTAAAAATGAAGTTAAGTTATGAATAAAATGGAAATTTAATTTTATTTGGAAAATGAGAAATATGATAATTTGATTTAAATTTGAATTTAAATGATTTAATAAAGTATTATTGATTTTTCTATGAACTAAAATGGTTAAATGAATGAATGCTTAAATCTGTAATTTTAAAATATAACTTGACTTTGAAATGGGAAATTTGGTTTTAATTAAAGGTTTAAATTAATTAAATAAATTGGAAATATAGTTTAATTTGTGAAATGGTAATTTGAAAATGTAAGTGTTAATAAATTGTAAAAGGTAAAAATGGGAAAATTGTACATTTGAATTTGTTAAGTAAAATTATTGGAAAATTGGATTTTATTGTAAAGTTTACTTTATAAAAAAATCACAAGTAAAAAGATATTTAAATTAACATTTTTGAATGTTAAAAACATGATTTTTATAATGTTAAAACGGTTTTAAATGAATTTTATTATTTGCTGAAAATACACTAAAATCTGGAAATTTCTTTTAATGCATTCAGAAATGCTATGATTTCTGATTTGAACTAAAATTGAATAAAAGAGCTATTACAGCATTTCTGAAATGCTGTAGTTGCTGTAGTTGAACTAAATAGACTAAAAACTTGACTCAGGTCTATTACAACAGTTCTGTAATTGCTGTAGTGGTCTGCTGTCTTTGCTGAATAAATTTAAAACCCTTATTTTGAAACCTGAGCTATTACAGCATTTCTGAAAATGCTGTCTTTGCTGTTTTAAACCAAATTTCAACTAAAATGAGATATAACAACAGTTTTTAAGTGCTGTCTTTGCTGAATTAAAATCTTTTTCAAATATAACTTATAACATCTTTTTCTAAATGCTGTAAAACGCTGTAATTTTAATAATTATGGGTTTTTACTTAGTAAATGAGCTTAGAATGGTTTGAAACTTTGAAAATTGAACACTTGACTTGAAAGAATAATAACTTCACTTTTAAATGGTTTAAATGAATTAATTTAATTGGAATATAAACTATTTAAAAGGTGATTTGAAAGAATAATAAATGAATGATATTTTGGAATTTTAAAAGGTATCTAAATTGATAGTTTGGTTTGGATTCAAATAATGATTTGAGATGAAGTTTCGAAAAGATATAACATTTTGATAAATCGAAATGGTTTGGAAATGATATAATCTTTATTTTGATAAAGATTTGGATTTGAAAGATATTTTATTTCGAAGTATAAAGTATTATTTTTTAAAATTTATAACCATGGGTTATAATAACGATTGGTTGTTAAAGAGACCAGGATCGGATATGGACATACTCTCTGTCGATACCGAAAACCACTTTGACAACTGTGTACGCGGTGGAGATTCCAGAATGAAGTAGGATGGTGGCGACGTTCTTGTGGTATGTTACGTGGACCCAACTCCCGTTAGTTGGCATAAGGTGGCTAAAACAGGAGCGGTCTCGGGCCAGTTGAGGTCGCACCTCGTAGCGGACGCATTTCTTCGATACCATTCTATCACTTGTGATTGTTTGGTGGCCACCCTCCGATTTGGGAATGTGTTCCGAGGTGGGCGTATGTGGCTGCTGCGTTACCACCAGCCCGAGTGTCGTAATTGGTATATCTACCCTGGCATTGCCTTGTGTGTCGTGTCACCTACCATATCGAGCCTTTACTACGAGTTTGGTTTTCTCCCATATCACATGCGTATCTTCTCGTAGTCTCCCAATCAGGAGATATGCAGATATTGGATGGACTACTGGGACTATTACGTGTCTGGGGCTATATGGGTAACCTCGTGATGCTATTTTAAAGTATGTTTATTTTATATTAGACATTATTATAATAGCGAATATTACTACATAGTAGATAGTTTAACGGATCCTTAAAGAATGGGCGATCCCAAGCATTCTTTGAGTTACTTATACCTTTATTACAGTTCACTTGAGTTGGTTTACATTGTATAAGTATGTATGTCCTGACTTGAGTGTTTTGTGTTTTGCTTTACGCTCGGGTCAGACTGAGTGATACAGCATTAGAGACTCACCTTTGGAGCTGGAGTTTTGCTTTGAAGATCCAGATATCTATTCTTTTTGTTATCCAGTTGATTCCAGTTGTATTCTGAGTTGTACCCGATTATCATACTGTTACTCCTGTTGTATCTTGGTATTCCTATTGTATCTTACTTAACTCTGATGTATTTATATGGTAGCTTCATGAACTACTATTTCTCTATTTTCGTTGCATTATATTACTCTGTGTCTGTGATCTGTGATTATTTATTTACTAAACATGATGAGATTGCCAAATTTTTATTTACAACGCGGTATTTTGAGCAATTCAAGTCCGACATATGCAGATGCGAATGGTTGAAAATATCGGGTCGTTACAAAACACATAGCCAGAAATACCTTTTCTATCTTCAACATCACCTGCCCAATCACTATCGACATACCCAACAATCTCACAATTTTCTGAACATGTGAAGAACATACCATAACTAAGAGTACCTTTGACGTAGCGCAGAATCCGCTTAGCAACACGTAGATGATTTTGCTTTGGGTCTTCCATGAACAGGCTAATAAAACCTACACCGAATGCAATATCAGGTCTAGTTGAGGTCAAGTAGCGTAGGCTACCTACTAGACTTTGATAATTAGTAGCAGAAACGAATTCCCCACTTTCAGGCTTCTCTAATTTCAGCCTTGCTTCAGCTGGTGTTCTGATTGGACTACAACCTTCCATCTTGAAACGCTTTAAGGTGTCAACTGCGTATTTTCTTTGTGATACAAAAATTCCATTCTCTGCTTGCATAACTTCCAGACCAAGAAAATATGCCATTAATCCCATGTTAGTCATCTCAAAATGACTCTTCATGGCCTCTTTAAATTTAGCAAACATCATTGGATCATTGCCAGTGAATATAAGATCATCTACGTATAGGCACACAAGAAGCACGCCTCCATCTGAATCAGTTTTGACATACAAGGTCGGTTCATAAGGACACTTCAAAAAACCATTTTCTGTTAAATAAGTGTCTATACGAGTATACCAGGCTTGCGGTGCCTGTTTTAACCTATATAATGCCTTCTTCAACTTCAGGACCATACCCTCTTCGCCCTTCCTTACATAGCCAGTTGGTTGATCAACAAAAACTTCCTCTTCAAGTATGCCATTCAGAAATGTCGACTTGACATCCATTTGATTAATTTTCCATTTCTTTTGTGCAGCTAAAGCAATCACCATCTGAATAGTATCGAGTCTAACTACTGGTGCGAATACTTCATAATAATCAATACCGAGCTTTTGTTTGTATCCCTTTACGACCAATCGGGCCTTCAACCAGTCCACCCAACCATCAAGTTTATACTTGGTCTTATACACCCATTTCAAACCAATGGATTTTTTTCCTGCGGGAAGAGAAGTTAGTTCCCATGTGTCATTCTTCTCGATTGACCGAATTTCATCATCCATTACATGAAGCCATCCATCATCTTTAACTGCTTCTTGAAATGTGAGAGGATCACAATCTGCAAATAATGCAAAATTAGCTAATTCATCATCGGAGACATCGTTGTGATTGGTGACAACATAATCTTGTAAACGTGTTGGCATAACACGATTACGC
This sequence comes from Allium fistulosum, assembly GCA_030737815.1. Lineage (NCBI taxonomy): Eukaryota > Viridiplantae > Streptophyta > Magnoliopsida > Asparagales > Amaryllidaceae > Allium > Allium fistulosum. The sequence goes on from CM060902.1 coordinate 1,207,165,407, forward strand.
GTCGAACGTCGAGTTGCTCCATTGAGGTGCGATGCTGGACTGATATGCTGCTGTGGAGGAAATACAGACCCTTTTTCCCCAACATCTGAATCCTTAATCAAGTTAATACTGATCTCTTTAGACTTTTCAACAACCCAGTTCCACTCTTCATCTTCAAGAAATTCAACATCCCTGCTAATAATAACTGCATTTGTTTTCGAATTAAACAACTTATACCCCTTAGTTCGATCGATGTAACCAACAAAGATACACTTTTCACCTTTATCGTCAAACTTCTTTCGTCTTTCAACCGGTACATGGGCATATGTACATCCGAAAACTCGGAGTTGTGCAACATTTGGTTTAAACCCACTCCAAGCCTCCTCTGGTGTCATATTAAGAACGCTTTTGATGGGGCACCTATTCAAAAGGTACACAGCACAACATACAGCATCAGCCCAGAAAAACTTAGGTAAATGTTTGCCTTGTAACATGCTACGCGCCATTTTAACAATGGTCCTATTCTTCCTCTCAGAAATACCATTTTGCTGCGGAGAATAAGAGGCAGTAAGTTGATGCTTTACACCATTGTTCCTGCAAAACTCATTGAATGCATTTGACACATACTCACCCCCTCTGTCAGTTCGTAAAGTCTTCAAGCTATACCCGCTTTGTTTTTCTGCGTAAGCCTTAAAGTCTTTGAACACATCAAACGCTTCAAATTATGCTTTAGAAAATAAACCCATATCTTTCTACTGTAATCATCAATAAAGCTTGTGAAATATCGATTACCTCCTTGGGACTCAACTTCCATCGGGCCACATATGTCTGAATGCACAAGCTCAAGCTGTTGTGTTGCTCATTGTGCTTTCCCATTGGAAATGAGTCTCGATGTTGCTTGCCAAGAATGCATTCTTCACATGCCTGATCTGACTTCCCAATTAATGGCAGCCTGGTAACCATATCCTTCTTGGCCAATAAATGCAGCCCATCAAAATTTAGATGCCCAAAACGGAGATGCCATAGCCAATTTTTATCCTTCATAACAGCACTAAAGGAACAAATAGTTTCGGTCCTTAAAGGCAAGGGAAACATGCAATTGCTTGACATTTTAATCACAGCAATACGATCATCATTATTGTTCTTAATTGTGCATACACCATTGTCAATGATGATCTTAAGACCTTTTTCTGATAGCTGACCCATACTCAACAAATTCCAGTGCAAACTAGGAACATAATACACATTAGAAATGTGTTCTTTAGAACCATCCTTCAATCGAATGAGAATGTAACCTTTGCCCATGATTGGAACCTTCGCTTTATTTCCAAAATTCACATCTCCTCGCACAGTTTCATCCAAGTGTGAAAATAGTTCCCTCTTCCCACACATATGATTGTTGCATCCGGTGTCCAAATACCACTTGTTGAGATGATCATCTTTTGATATACTACCAGCAAATAACAAGGTTTCTTCTGCCTGGGCCTCATTATGAGCTTAGTTAGCTTGTTCCAAACTTCTGGAAGAGCGTTTATGATGCAGCCCAGCCTGATATTCCAATTCAAGATTTGAAGCTGGAACAAGTTAACGACTCAACTAAGTCGTATGAACGAGTTAAAGGGGTGAAAAGGCGGGGAAACGATGATGCAGCACGTTGTGCTAAGCCGCATACTTTAGGTCGCGAACGACCTAGCGACTTACGACCTAACGAGAAACAGGGGAAGGATGATGCAGTGCACTGTGATCAGTCGCGTGCCTTAAGTCGCCAGCGACCTAACGAGTTACGACCTAGAGGGTCGCGACCTAACACTACCGAGCTATTTCTATAAGGCGCTCAACTGATGCGCATTTCCTTAGGTCGGTCCAGCGGGATAAGCGACCTAACGAGTCGCATGTTTCTTATGTCGCGAACGACCATTCAGTAGGTCGCTGAAGATTAGGTCGCGAAGCTTTAGATCGTTGCCGCTCCAGTTAAGTCGTTCCCGCTCCAGTAGGTCGCAAAATCTCTTAAGTCGCTGCTTACTTAGGTCGTAAGTCGTTTGTTGTTAAGTCGTGTGTTTTTTTTAAGTCGTCTGTGATGTATTTTCTTAAGTCGTGAGGTATGTTGAAGGTCGTGTAACGACCTAGTGTTTGTATTTTCTTTGTTTGAGTCGTTAAGTCGTAAGTCGACTTATGTTAAGTCGTTAAGTCGCATACAACTTATGGGAGGTGTGAGTTGTATTTGCCTATAAATAGGTGGGTGTTGGTTCATTTTTAGAAGTTGATTTTTGAATAAAAATTGTTTGTGTGCTTTGTGCCACCATTGAAATTGGTAGTTGAGTGTTATCTCCTATCTCCACCTTCGCCATTCGAGTGCGCTCAAATCAACGATTGTTGAAGCCAATTCACGGAATCAAGTGCGCTTGATCAACGTTTAGAGAATTGTAGATCTTTTAACACGGCATCGTGCGCGATCAACGTGTTGGAGATAGCTAGAATCCGGTATCTCGTGAGATCAACGGATTTGGGCATTTATCTTGGGTATCTTCAATCCATCAATTCATCATTGTATCATTTCATCGATTTATCATCGATTCACCGATTATTTTCGCTAATCATGTGAGATCCTGGACGGATTCGATTTACATCGTCGAATTCGCTTCTTTGGCTGCATCATTTGGTATCGGAGCTAGATTGCAAGAAGTTTGCATCATTTGGAGAATTGAGTTTCGAGAATTTGAAGTTTGGAGATCGGATTTGCATTGTTGAGAAGTTTGGTGTATCATTTTTTGTGAAGTGTTCGTGTTAACAGTGTGAAGTTTGAATTTTTGAAGATTTGTTTGAAGTTCAATCATGCCACCAAGACGAGCTCAACGTCATCGCAATGTTGATGCTTTGTATGGAAGAGAAGAGGCCGATGAAATGGAACAACGAATCAATGAGAATTTCAATGAGAAGTTGAATGAGGGGATTGGTCGATTGGAGAGAATGATGCTTGAAATGAATCAAAGTAGAAGAAGGGTTTCACCTGAATCGAGCCATGGGGGAAATAGAGTTTCACCACATTCAGATCGGGAGAGAAGAGAAGATCATGATCGTAGAAATGTTGACGATCGTGATAGGAATGTTGATGATCGTGATCGGAGGAATGTAGATCGAAGGGATGTTGGTGGTAGAAATGGTGGTGGTAGAGATGTTGGTGGTCATAATCGACATCGATATGCATCAGATTTTGATGAGGGGTTTGATGGTGGTAGTGTTCATGGTCGAAATCGAAGCCAAGGAAGAAATCATTCAAAGTATGATCACAAATGGGAGTCCGGAATGAAAATTGAAATTCCAGAGTTTAAGGGTGGTATGCAGGCTGAAGAATTTCTAGATTGGTTATCTAATGTTGAAGAGATCTTTGATTTCAAGGAGGTTCCGGAAGATCGTCGAGTGAAGTTGGTTGCTACTAGGTTGAGAGGGAGAGCTATGGCGTGGTGGCAGCAAACCAAACTTACACGAGAACGGATGGGGAAGTCGAAGATTGTTGCTTGGGAGAAAATGAAGAAGATGATGAAGGCTACATTCTTGCCTTACAATTATCAATCACTCATGTATCAGACGTTGCAGAATCTGAGGCAAGGGACGAAGACTGTTAATGATTATGCTGATGAGTTTTATCAACTGATTGCTCGAAATGACATTATGGAGACGGAGGAACAATTGACTGCTAGGTTTGTTGGGGGGTTGAGGATCCAGATCCAGGATATGGTAAATATGTTTGACCCTAGATCTGTGGCTGAAGCGCACCAGAAGGCGTTGGCTTGGGAGAAGCAGGGAAGACGAGGAGGTGGTGTGTTTCCAAGTTCCAATACTTAGAGCAAGGGTGCTAGTGGGAGTTCTAATGTTTCTAAAGCTGTCAGTAAACCAGTTGTGAATGAAGTTGCGAAGGCGAAGGTCAACAATAGTTTCAAGTGTTATAATTTCCAGGAAGTGGGTCACAAGGGTAATGAATGCCCAAAACCGAAGAGGCGAGCTATGATTGCTGAAGAGGAAGGTGAGGATGTTAATGAAGGTTATTCTAGTCCAGTTGAGGAGGATGAACAGGATATCGCATCGGGAGATGAAGGATGTAATCTAATGTTGAGGAGATCATGTTTGACACCGAAGCAGGAAGAGGAGGCTAGTTGGTTGAGGAGTAATATCTTTCAGTCGACATGCACTATACTGGGGAAGGTGTGTAAATTTGTGATTGACGCGGGAAGTTGTGACAATATCATTTCTATCGAAGCTGTGAGAAAGTTGAAGTTAAAGACGGAGAAGCATCCAAATCCTTACAAGTTAGCGTGGTTAAGGAAAGGAGGAGAGGTGAAGGTGGACAGGCGACTTCATGTTCCATTTTCTATTGGGAAGAAGTATAAAGATGAGATCTGGTGTGATGTGGTGGAGATGGATGTTTGTCACTTGCTTTTGGGAAGACCATGGCAGTATGACCGAGCAGTGCAGCATGATGGTCGAACCAATAGCTATAGCTTTATGTTTGGGGGTACTAAGATCATTTTAGTTCCGAAGAAGAGACAGCAAGGAGAGAGCAAGTCAGAAGAGATTGAGGAGCTGAAGACTTTGTTAACTTTGAAGGAGTTTGTTGAAGAAGTAGAGGAGAGTCCAGAGGTGTTCTTGTTGATTGGACATGAAGCTACTGAATCTGTTGAAGTTCCAGAGGAAGTAAAGCCAGTGTTGGAAGAATTCAGAGATGTGTTTCCTGAAGAGTTGCCAAAGGAGTTACCACCGTTGAGAGATATTCAGCATCAGATTGATCTTGTGCCAGGGGCGGCATTACCTCACAGGCCACATTACAGGATGAGTCCTAAGGAGCATGAGGAACTGAGAAGGCAGGTGGAGGAGTTGTTAGAACAAGGGCGTGTTCAGGAGAGCTTGAGTCCTTGTGCAATGCCAGCCTTATTGGTACCGAAGAAGGATGGGACTTGGCGGATGTGTACGGACAGTCGGGCTCTAAACAAGATCACCGTGATATACAGGTTTCCTATGCCGAGGTTCGATGATTTGATTGATCAGTTGAGTGGGGCTGTTGTGTTCTCAAAGATTGACTTGAAGAGTGGATACCATCAGATTCGTATTAGACCGGGTGATGAGTGGAAGACTGCTTTTAAAACTAGGGAAGGTCTATACGAATGGCTGGTTATGCCGTTTGGCTTGTCAAATGCTCCTAGTACTTTTATGAGAGTGATGAACCAGATTTTCAGACCATTTATTGGAAAGTTCGTAGTAGTTTACTTTGACGATATTTTGATCTATAGTGGGAGTATGGAAGAGCATATCCAACATTTGCGAGAATTTCTGTTGATTCTACGACAGGAGCAATTCTATGCAGCAACGAAGAAGTGCGTGTTCATGACGCACAGTGTTTTGTTTCTAGGATATGTTCTATCGAAGGAGGGTATTCAAGTGGATGAAAGCAAAGTGAAAGCTGTCAGGAGTTGGCCACAACCCAAGACAATTACTGAAGTGAGGAGTTTTCATGGGTTGGTATCTTTTTATCGAAGATTCATTCCACATTATAGCAGTGTGATGGCACCTGTAACCGATTGCATGAAAGGAAAGAAGTTCGTGTGGACAGAGGAAGCAGAGTTAGCTTTTGAGAAGATCAAGACACTTTTGATGACAGCACCCATTCTGGTACTACCGGATTTTCAGATATTATTCGAGTTACACACTGATGCTTCGAAGGTTGGGATTGGTGGAGTATTGAGTCAGAATGGAAGACCATTTGCTTATTTCAGTGAGAAGTTGTCTGGAGCCAAGTTGAGATATAGCACTTATGACGTGGAGTTTTACGCAATTGTTCAAGCTGTGAAGCACTGGAGACATTATCTGTTTCAGAAGGAGTTTGTTCTTTATACGGATCATGAAGCTTTGAAACATTTGCAAGGGCATGACAAAATTTCAGCTAGACATGCTTCATGGGTCGTGTATCTGCAGCAGTTTACTTTTGTTGTAAAGCACAAATCAGGGGTGACGAATCGTGTAGCTGATGCCTTGAGCAGGAGGAATTATTTGTTGACGACGATGAAGGTTGAAGTGATAGGATTTGAACTATTGCCAGAATTGTATAAGGAAGATCCTTACTTTGCGAAGATTGTTGAGAAAGTCAAGGATGGGAGTACTGATGAGTTTGTGTTGGTAGATGGATTCTTATTCAAGGGGAATCGATTGTGCGTACTAGATTGCAGCTTGAGAATGAAAATTGTAAAAGAGTTGCATGAAGAAGGACATGTTGGTCGGGATCGCACATTGCAGTTGATTTCTCAGTCTTATTATTGGCCCTCGATGAAGCGGGAAGTTGAAAAGTTTGTTCGAAGATGTCATGTTTGTCAAGTTTCGAAAGGGACAGCTACAAATGCGGGTTTGTATATGCCTTTACCTGTTCCTATAAAACCGTGGGTTGATGTAAGCATGGATTTTGTGTTGGGCTTGCCGAGGACTCAACGGGGAAATGACTCTATATATGTTGTGGTGGACCATTTCTCGAAGATGGTACATTTTGTTGCTTGTAAGAAGATGGCAAATGCAGTCCATGTGGCACAGTTGTTCTTTAGAGAGATCTATCGCTTGCATGGTTTACCAGAATCTATAGTTTCGGACAGGGATACCAGATTTCTGAGTCATTTTTGGCTGAGTTTGTGGAAGATGGTGGGAACAAAGCTGAATTTTAGTAGTGCTTATCATCCGCAGTCGGATGGACAAACCGAGATTGTGAACAGATCGCTGGGAAATTTGTTGCGGTGTCTTGTGAAGGATAATCTGAAGAGCTGGGATGTGAAGTTATGTCGAGCGGAGTTTGCTCATAATCATGCTATCAACCGTAGTATGGGTTTCAGTCCATTTCAGATTGTATATTCAAGCTTGCCAAAGGGGCCGTTGGATTTAACGATAGTGCCACAACCGAAGGGGACAGTTAAGCGGGCTGCTGATTTTGTTGATGGGTTGACAGAATGCCATAGAATCGTTCAGGAACGATTGGAGAAGACGAATGAGAAGTATAAACGATCTGCGGATCTGAAGCGAAGAAGTGCTGAATTTAATGAAGGGGATTTAGTATATGTTGTACTAACGAAGAATCGTTTTCCAGTGGGAGCATACAATAAACTTAAAGCTCGAAAGATTGGTCCTGTAAAGATTGTGAAATGGATCAATGAAAATGCTTATAGGTTGAAGCTGCCGGAGGATGTGTACACTTCTAACGTGTTTAATGTTAAACATCTTATACCTTATTATGGAGATGAACAACCCAATGGGGAAGAACTTTTAAATTCGAGGACGAATTTTTCTCAACCAGGAGAGGATGATGCAGCCCAACCTGATATTCCAATTCAAGATTTGAAGCTGGAACAAGTTAACGACTCAACTAAGTCGTATGAACGAGTTAAAGGGGTGAAAAGGCGGGGAAACGATGATGCAGCGCGCTGTGCTAAGTCGCATACTTTAGGTCGCGAACGACCTAGCGACTTACGACCTAACGAGAAACAGGGGAAGGATGATGCAGTGCACTGTGATCAGTCGCGTGCCTTAAGTCGCCAGCGACCTAACGAGTTACGACCTAGAGGGTCCCGACCTAACACTACCGAGCTATTTCTATAAGGCGCTCAAATGATGCGCATTTCCTTAGGTCGGTCCAGCGGGATAAGCGACCTAACGAGTCGCATGTTTCTTATGTCGTGAACGACCTTTCAGTAGGTCGATGTTGCTTAAGTCGCTGAAGATTAGGTCGCGAAGCTTTAGATCGTTGCCGCTCCAGTTAAGTCGTTCCCGCTCCAGTAGGTCGCAAAATCTCTTAAGTCGCTGCTTACTTAGGTCGTAAGTCGTTTGTTGTTAAGTCGTGTGTTTTTTTTAAGTCGTCTCGTGAGGTATGTTGAAGGTCATGTAACGACCTAGTGTTTGTATTTTCTTTGTTTGAGTCGTTAAGTCGTAAGTCGACTTATGTTAAGTCGTTAAGTCGCATACGACTTATGGGAGGCGTGAGTTGTATTTGCCTATAAATAGGCGGGTGTTGGTTCATTTGTAGAAGTTGATTTTTGAATAAAAATTGTTTGTGTGCTTTGTGCCACCATTGAAATTGGTAGTTGAGTGTTATTTCCTATCTTCACCTTCGGCATTCGAGTGCGCTCGAATCAACGATTGTTGAAGCCAATTCACGGAATCAAGTGCGCTTGATCAACGTTCGAAGAATTGTAGATCTTTTAACACGGCATCGTGCGCGATCAACGTGTTAGAGATAACTAGAATTCGGTATCTCGTGAGATCAACGGATTTGGGCATTTATCTTGGGTATCTTCAATCCATCAATTCATCATTGTATCATTTCATCGATTTATCATCGATTCACCGATTATTTCCGCTAATCATGTGAGATCCTGGACGGATTCGATTTACATCGTCGAATTCGCTTCTTTGGCTGCATCAGTTAGTTTTACACTGTGATTTAAAATGCCCATACTTTCTACAATTCCAACATTGAATCTTAGACTTATCATACCTTTGATTTAATGTCTTCTCATCAGATTGGTTTCCTTTACCTGAAGCTTGATGTTTCCAGCCATAATGGTTAGCATTCTTCTTGAAATTTGATGTTTTTGCAATGCTCGAATCAACTTTCTCAATCACATGCGCTTTGTTTTTAAGAGCTTGCTCAATAGAACATGTGTTCCTTTGATCCATTCTATGTTCATGAGAACACAATGAACCTAACAACTCTTCTATCGTTATGGTTGAAAGGTCCCTTCCTTCTTCAATCGTAGCAACGACATAGTCAAACCGACCTGCTAAGGATCTCAAAATCTTCTCAATAACACGAATGTCCTCCATTTTTTCGCCATTCACCCTTAATTGATTCAAAATGGATTGAACCCGAGAAAAATAATCAGAAATTCGTTCAGAAGAGTCCATTGATAGAGATTCAAATTCACCTCGTAGAGTTTGCAACCTTATGCTCTTCACCTTGGCATCACCTTTGTAAGATTTCTGCAACATACCCCACGCCTCCTTAGCTGTTGCTGCACTCGATATTCATTCAAAAACAACCTCATCTACTGTCTGGAAGAGGAAAAACAATGACTTCTTGTCATTTTTCCTATTCTCTCTCAAACTGTCCTTCTGGACTTGAGTAAGGGCCGCAGTTGCAGCTTCATCTCAATATACCCATGCTCGACAATCTCGATCAGTTCCTGAAAGCCAAACAAAGCTTTCATTTGGATACACCATTGATCGAAATTCTTTCCATTAAACTTTGGAAGCTGGGGTTGAATTGATCCGTTCATTCTTGCTATGCTTTCAAGCAATTTGGAAACAAGAGGAACTTTGGATAACAGACTCTGAAACCAGAATGTAGAAAAATAATTAAGACAGAAGAAGCGAAGGAAGAAAAACTGCTTTTGTATTAAAAACAAAAATAACTTAAAACTGACAACCACAAAAAAAAACACACTACACCTTTAAAACAGGAGATCCTATTCTACTGCCATAATAGAACTAGCTACAAAATAGGACAGACTTAATCAAACTAGAGACTTATTCAAACAAAGCAAACTGTACTACCTAACAAACTAACTTAGAGTTTGAGTTATGCAACTCCCACATGTATGTGCTAGCCTAAGCATGTGTGTGTACTAGTGTATATGCGTGTGGTTTGCTGTGGAGATGTAGGGTGTTGTAGTGTGTTTCATCATGTGTATACTTGAAAGCGTATATATATGTGCGTAAGCACGAAAGCCCAAAGAAAATATATTTAAGTAACAGCTCACGTGCTTGATTCCTAAACAAATTAAATAATACATGGCAACTTATTGATGGACACGTGAAAATATAAGGTGAAAGGAGTGTCAACTTACATATATGAATGCATAATAGCAGACGAAATATATGCATATAAATATTACAGGTACAACATTAGATTATACATTCTTGAAACTAAATATGTGAGCAAGTGCATATATATATATATCCTTTGTGCATGCGTTTGTATTAATATATGTATGAGTTTGTATATCTGAGTGTATGTGCTGGGTGTGTGATAATGAGTGTTAATCTGTTATGTTATATTATATTTGTGTTGTTTGTAGTGTAGTGCGTGTGACAGTGCTGTGTATGTGATGTGTTTGTGATGTGTGTGCATTTGTGTGTATATATTTGTGTTTTTGTGTGTGTATCAGTTTACACGCGTGAGTTAGTGAATGTATGTTGTTATTTGTGTACACGTGATCGTGTGGGTGCATTATTTGCTAGCTGTACATTTTCTACTATGATGTCTTTTGCATTTTATTATTTCGATTTTGCTTTAAGTGTATTATATTTAGGTGAGTGATGCGTTGCCTGGTACTTTTAGTGGGCCTGTAGCATGTGAGTTATATATAATGGGAGTTCATATCATTAATAATAGTTGTAATACATTTGGTGTCACACTTTTTTGGTATTAACGTGAACTACCAAAAATACTCTTTTATAAATATTATTAAATATTAATATAACTTAAAAACAGGATTTAACACATAAGTTTTCTTTATCAATTTAAAACACTTATCTACAAATATTATTGATATCTCAATATCACTTGAAAATATGATCTAATAATTAAACTTTCTTTTCAAAGTCGTTCTTTATTTTATATATAAAGCGAATACTTGAGGAGGTGAAGCCTTTTTTGAAGTGCCATAAATGTTTGTCAAATTATTTCATTAAATATGAAATAAGGGTATATTAGTCTTCTCCGCCGGACTCCTAATTAGGTTCGCAACCCATGTTCTCCCCCACGTTCTCATTTCATCCTCCTCACGAGCCTCAGAAAAACAAAAGTAAACTAGGTCAAAAGGGAAAAATCGAAGCAGCCGATAACTTCGATTAATGAAAACTCGATTAATAATAAGTACTTTGAGAATGATAGCTCAACACAATTCAGTTGAACTATGGCAGCAGAGGGTCTTCCAAACATTTTACTCAGTAGGTATATTCTGAAACCCTAATTTTCTAATCATTAAGCCGTTTGACTCTCTATACTAGCATTTTTGAATTCTGATGTATTTGTACTAAATTCATGAAACTTTTGTTTATTGTATTTGTGTTTAGTTTATTTTACTGTTTTGGCTTTTATGTTTGATTGCTTTTAGTTTTTACGAATTGCTTGATTTAGTCATAGGTAAATATATGTCTAATTAAACCTAATTTTATTCAAGTATGGATTCTTATGGTCAATGATATATTTGTTTTGTTAACAAACTGCTTGACTGTTTTGTATTGATTGATTCTCTTATAGGTGTTTGAAATTTGAATTTAATCTAAGTTTTCTGGATTGAGCAGTGCATCAAAAGAGGGCCAACGTAAACTCATGAGTTTTGCCCAAATTTAAGTTTGGCTGAGGGGCATGATGGCGATATCATTTATGTTTGGCGTTGACTGAATTGGAGCTGGAAAAAAAAGTAAAGATGAAGAAACTGTCTTTTAGGTCCCTCAAGAGGTATGCATCCATTCAATTACCGTATCTTCAGTCATTGGACTGATATTTTAATTATATTATTTCAGTCGCATTAACTACAAAAGGTTGAGATTGTAAAAGAAATGCTTATTTTATTTATGATGTTAACATTTGATTTATTTCATTGGAAGAATAAATTTTGGTCAATGGCTATGGTGTTTTTGATACAGTGTAGTTGATTTGAAAATTTTATCTCCCCAAAAGCTGAAACATGGTTTCGTATAAACAATTGAAATACATCAATATATTGCTATTTATTGAATTGTGCCTTCATATATTGCTACTCACACATATGGCTTCACAAGAAAAACGATTATTGATGAGATTTTCTGATTTTATGCCCATATATTTTCTTATGTTCCTATGGGTTTGTGAATTGATTTTGTTTTCAATTATTTTAATGTAACTATCTTGCTTTCAGTTCAATTATAAGATGGATACAGGTTATTTGATTGTTGAAGAACATTAATTAGATTAGTTATGGTATTGAATGTGCTAATTAGTTATGAAATATTTATCTTTTACTTCTTTGACAACTCAATTCGCTAACTGTTGAACCTGCGGATAGCGTTTAATATTAGGTCTAAATCCACACCAATTTTAGTCTTAGTGTACTTTTAGTTTTAAAGACTATTGAAGCACTTCCTAATTTATTACAGTAATAGCAACTTATATAAGCATGTGATTTACATGTTTGGCAGTGATTTACAATTGTTATCCTGTGATTTCACCTTGCAAAACATAACATGATGTGAAATACTAAAAAAAATCATAACCAAGTGAAATTGCATCATTCTCACTAATATACCAATTTTACTTAGCGGATTTCTTATTTGGATAATATCATTTTTTTTCATAATAAATCTGCGAGAGAGATCAAATTGAAACTAAGTTTAAAAGGCCTTCAATTTGAGCATGATTTTCTTTTACCTCACCATATTTACATCTTGGTAAAATTCACTGTGTAAGATAGCTAGGGCAGGAGTATAATGGTAATCAATATTGTTTATTGTAAACCCACACACATATATATTTTAACATCCTTTTACACTGGCGAATTGATTTTATTATATTATTTTGCATCATATATTCAAATTTATATAGATTTCATTCAGTTTATTTTACTGCTATTTAGACCTATAGTGGACTGCTATGGATTTACAGAAACAAACTATATTTTCTTAAAAGCTAAAAGTTAAGCAAGCATACTACCGGATGAGTTAGAATTCTCTCTTCTTATTCCTTTTCTTGGGGTTTTCTTTGCTTTGCTTTTCTCCTTCTTCAATCTCTTCACTAGGAAGTGCTCTTTGCAATGGTTGATACAAATTGACAATGATATTCAATACAAGTGAGGACAACAACAGTTGCAAATGTAACGAAATTTGATTTATTTGTTTATAGTTGGTTTTTTAAAATTAAATGGTGATAAAAATGGAAAACGAAAAAGGTAATTTTAAAATGTACCATCAAATTTTTTTTTATGCTAAAAATATGTCCCTAAGAAATATTATCTTTACCAGTCTTCTAGATAACTAAAATATAAGTATTTTATGCAAAATGATTTATACAGTTGATCTAAACAATTTTTAGTATAAAAGACTTTGCTGACCGCTTTTATTGATAAAGTCATAGTAAAGATTTTTTTTACTAAACTGGATAATTTCCAAAATCATTGCTGTCTTTTTACTATACTAGATTTGTTATATTTACGAACTTATAATTTTAGACCAAAAAATATCTTCAAACCAGTACTAAACTCTAGGAGTCTCTTTCATATCTAAGTTGTGTCTCATCAGGCTTTTGAAAGCGCGTGAAAAATGCTAAAAAATTGCATTGTTGTAAGATGAAAATAAATTTAATTTTTTGAGCACTTGACCTCGCAATTCTCATTGCCTGATGTTTGGTTTTTCGGATTATCTATATTGGGGTGTGTAGTTTTGGTTTATGTGAATCTCCCTTATGTAGGTCAACGTGTTTGGAGTGAAACCAGGGTCGTTTCAAGTAATTTAGAGGCTTTAGGCAAATAGTAACAAGATTTTAATATTTTAAAAACAATTTTTGATATAATGATCCCTTTACATTCAAATAAAACTATTTACAGCGCAAGTGAAACAGTAAAAAAAGGAATATAATGTAAAACAACTTGAAGGTGTCAATATATCAAAGTGGTGCACTGATTAGAAAGGATCAAATCAAGTTTTTGTTTTCTTATTCAATAGGATTTGGAGTCACTTTCTAGTGCTCAACTCGGTACTTTTCCAAATGCTATTTTCAATATTGGTGACCAACTGACCATCTTAGTTTCATTTGGTGACGTAGTTCTAAAAATTTTAAATATTTCATGACTCTTAACCATAAACTTTCTGTTATGGTCTGTAGTTTTATTTTGTTCAATTTTTTCATGTTTGCAGCAGCTCAAAATTAATTTAGTGATCTGTTGGTTTACATACATGAATTGTTGAAATTTATTCAGTTCTTTGATTCTTCATACTTTGTTATTATGAAACCTCTCGGATAATTTTTGAAAATTTGTCCAACTTTTACATGTACCTAGGTTGATACATGTAAAAATTGGATAATCAAGCACGGTTTAATTTTATATAATGTAAACTGGCAGGGAAATTTTCTACAGGCTGTTACACAATCGGTTCTTTCTGCATCATTTATGAGGGGATGTAACAATGAGGTATGCCCATTCTTTTGTGGAACTAACCTTTTTCAAGGTTAAAATTTAATTTGATACATTCATTTCTGCATTTGACGTTTTTAAAACGACTTTTGCTGTATAAAAATGAAAATACAAAATAATTGTTTTACCAATATTGATTTTAATTGTAGGTTGTGTGCTACTTACTATTTATACGTTCTTCTCACCGAAATACTTTTCGATGATATTTAAATGCCTAAAATGTTGATTAGTCTTCAAATTTCTCTCTTTTGCTCGGATACCACTATTACTCAATACTATATTTGCATAAATGTGTCGACCTTAATTATTGTTAATAGTAGCATTAACTTTCTTAAAACGATTTCTTAAATTTTACAGTAAGATAAAAATCGTGTTTCATATCATGACATAAAATCATATTGAACTCCTTTACAAGTCAAAATTTTGAACTTTTAGGTTAATTTTTATGATGAATTAAGGAGAATTATTTGATAATATTTTAATGGAAGAAAGTTGATGAAGGAATTTACAAAAAAAAACAACGGCTTCTCATGTTTTATGGATTATATATTTATTAATTGCAGTGATATACAATCTGTTTTCCAGTTCCTACTTCTGCTTGAAAACTATGTATATTTTGTCCACCGACTTTGAAAATTCATGTTCCTTTTGAGTCTCGGTATGCCTATTTCTTCTATTAATAATACATGGACCACATACAGAGGTTCACTTAGAAACTTGATGAAAATAAAATAAAATGGCAGCTAATCTATTACATATGTAATTATTAATTGCGATGATACACAATCATTTTTGTCAATTGAAGTTTGAAAATTAATGTTCTTTTGAATCTTAATTTTGGTTGATGTAACTTTAGTTCTCTCACTTGCATATTTACTTTATCCAACATTTGCACATATCATTTAATAGTTGAATGTTTTTGTTTTAACTATTGATGTTTTTTGGGGAAGTAGTTCAAAAATTACAAATATTTCATGGCTCTTAACCATAAGCTTTCTATTTTGAGTTATAATTTTAAGAGTTTGATTTTGTTCAGTTTTTGCATGTTTGTGTCAGTCCATTACTAATTTAGTAATCTATTGGTTTAGATATGTGAATTATAGAAAATTTCCCAGTTTTTTTCATTCTCATACTTTGTTATTTTGAAAACTTTCGGATAGTTTTTGAAATATTGTCCAATTTTTTCATGTACCGCATAGGTTTGTACATGTAAGAGTTGGATAATCAAACATGGTTTAATTGTTCATATTGTAAATTTGGAAGGAGGAGTAGTTATAGGTCGGTACACTATCATTTGTTTCTGCATTATTTATGAGGGGATGGAACATAAGGTATGTCCATTTTTATTTGGAACTAACCTTTTTTAATATTATATTTCAAATTGATTTTATTGCACATGTTCATTTCTGTATTTGCTGTTTCTAAAAGGACTTCTGTTGTATACAAATGGAAATACTGAACAACTGTTTTACTGATATTGATTTTAATCGTAGGTTATATGGTACTTGTTGTTTCTATGTTCTTATTGAAACATTTTTGGATGATGTTTAAATACATAAAATGTATAACAATGGAGATTAGTTAGCCTTTTCTCTCTTTGCTCAAATATCACTATTACTCAATACAGTAATTTGCATCAATATGTCAACTTTAATTATCGTTGGTAGCGGTATTGATTTTCTTCAAACAAATCGCTTAATTTTGACAACTCAACTTCTGTAAAAATATATGCATCTACAAAAATTATCAAGTACGAATAATATAAACTGAAAATGTTGATCAAAATCGTTACTGTTAGAGAAGTAACTAATCATAAATTTCTATAGATAAAAGAGTAGCCTAATACACACACATATTGGTCGGATATGCAAATCTTAATGGCTCGGAGGAAATAAATATGTTAAAATTGTCTATTTACATTTCTGAAACATATTTTATTCAATTCTTATTTCCCTTTCCATTTTACTAGAGATATTGCTAATGATGACAATTAATATATTAACGTTAATGTATAACGATTACTTTAATTTTTTGCTTAGATTTTACACCTTTCACTCCTGCAGTTATGAAGCATCCATATTATTTTTCAACTTCTCATGCAGCTTATTGATTTCTGTATGCATTCAAATTAATCTTACTTAGAATCAAGGTTTTAAATCTCGCTCATCTCGGCCGAGATCTCGGCCGAGATCTCGTTTTCAAGCCTAGGCGATTCGAAACAACTAATTTCGTTTGAATCTCGTCTGACCCAAATCTCGGACGAGATTTCAGTATCTCGTCCGGTATCTCGGACGAGATTTAACAGCGAGATATCGGCCGAATTTTTGAATTTTGGAAAAAATCAACTCTTTTTCCGTATTGGTCTAGCTCATCCTTTACCTTAATTTAAGCCTTCTTAATTGTACTTTTTTTAACTCTTATTTCTTATATAAATCTCATTTAATCTTCGTCTCTTATTTTACGGCAGTGACGAGTGTAAGAAGATGCTAAAATCTACATCGATTATGGTAAGTATTTCACTTTATGATTTTCATTTAGGTTTCTGATCCAAATTAATTTACATCCGATTTCATTTTTCTTTTTTCGACACTTTCTTGAGTTTTTTTCCTAACCCTATTTTTTTGCGGCTATAAATTTTGGGCTTCACTTATTTAACTTTATGTTCTAAATGGATTCCCAATTTGATTTCATTTAGTCTTTGCTACTATAATTTTTTTCCTCAAGGCTTATTTTTAAGCAATAAAGGAATTCTCTTTCATCTATTAATTTCATTTGATGATTACATGTTCATTCGTACATCATTTTTTTGCTTTTCTTATAATATTACTAAATGTTTGAAATTGTTTGTACTATGTATGCTATTTTCTACGTTTGTTTGAAATATCTATGCTATTGGTTGCTTAATTAGATTTTGTTTGCTAATAATTAAATACTAAAATCAGACATAGAATATCTTAATTCTACTTGTAGACTTTTGTATTTGAAGTTATAAAATTAAGATTTCCCTTGCAGCACTATAAATCATAAAAGGTAGAAATGAGACATTATATTGTGTAGGAAAGTTAAGTGAATGATCAAACAAAGTAAAGGTGCATATGTTATGGTCTGTTTCTTGTCTACTTTATCTCATATGATATTATATTGAACATTATTCATGAAATCTAGTTTTTTTTTTTATTTTACATGATACAAGTGATATTTTTCCATACTAAATTACTAATGATAAGCGTGTGATATATTCAAGGTAAGTGCATAGTGTTTTCCTTAAGGTAGTGATTAGTATTATAAATTTAGGTGTATGAAAACTAATTTTTGACATGACATATACTCCGAGATAACTCCGAAATGAATTTTAGAAACCGAGATGTAAATCCGAGATGGACGACCGAGATGCACTCATCTCGTTCGAGATCTCACCCGATACGAGATAAGCTATCTAAATTCTTCGAGACGAGACGTGACCGAAATCCGAGATTTAAAACCTTGCTTAGAATACAATATGGTATATATGTCAATTTTAACACACACTCATTTACATGCATCACTATAAAGGATATTATATATTTTAGTATAAATAAATATTATTTCTATTCCATTAAAATAAATAAATATTGTAAATAAGTTATAATATTATTTCTCTTTCATTAAAATAAATAAATATTGTAAGTAAGTTATAATATTATTTCTCTTTCATTAAAATAAATAAATATTGTAAATAAGTATAAAATGATAGTAATTTTACTTCATGTCCGCAATAAGGCAACATACAATAGTGCTAACTATAATGTATAATATTATGATTTTGATTGTATACTATTATCGCTATCCAAATTGAACTTATTATTTATTGAGTTTATATAATATAAACTATACAAATTATTAAAATCATCTCCATTTAAGAAACAATCAATCATAAATTTGTATTCTTCACTTATAAATTTATTTTTAAACTGAGTTTATATTATTTATAACCTTCTATTTGAGGTAATATATGCAACTCTTAATCATTTAAGGAATAGATATACTAACATTCTCCATTTACTTCCCCAAAATAATAGTAGTTTATACATGAAAATAATTTTACTCCATCTTAATCAAATTAGTTTTTCTTTCTCCATCTTCTTTGTTATATTCATTGAGAAAACCAATAATCATGCTCATGTCAATTTTAATCATACAAAAAATGTTCTAGCCCTAGATTTCTTCCAACTACACTTGAGAAAGTCTCTAATGATAAACTCTTTTGGCTTTTAGATATTTATCTTTATGACTCTTATCGTTTGAGTGAAACTGTGTTTCTGTCAATAATTCTTTAATTTCGCCTTCGTTTAGTGAGAATTAGGAGTCAGGGAAAAACACAAAAAGGATTTGGGGAGGCCTGTTTTACGTCCTCTTTATAATAATGGAGTTTATTGTGGTCATGCGATGAAGCCGAAACAACTGAAATGCTAAAGATTGTGGAACCATATTCTGAACAAAAAAAAAAAGAAGACTTCATCCTATGACTTTCTTATCTATTCATAGTGAAACAACTAAAACTGAAGTTATTACCTGTACAACATATAATTATTTTACAAAGTAAACTACAATGTACAAGCATAATTATTCCAGAAGGCATGTTAAGAAAAATTACTAATTAGCAAAAACTAACAAATAGCAGCAAGTAATGCATATTATATGGAATATGTACCAAATACAGCTTGCTAGATTCAGTATAATACTGAATAAGAAGCTTTGATTTTGTTATTAACATCAACAGACGTCGTCGGCAAAGCATGCTTCCTGGCACAAAATTTCCTTCATGGAAAACCATTTCTACGAATAAGCATGCAAAAAAACGTGGAGTTCCGCTACTTACCTGTATTTTTCAAACTCATTTTGTTTGCTCTTATATTAATCTAAAAATATATTTAAAGGAATATATATTTTATTCTCAAGTCCACATGCTTTTCTTTCATTCAATACAGAAATGGTGTAGTAGCGATAGTTTTGTGAAATTTTTACTGACACCAAATTTGTTGATTTTAGTTGGATTTACTTTATTAGAATATTAAATATTATCACACTTTAAGTTTGGTATTATAATCACTGTATAATATTATATAATTTGATCCAATGTAATACTGGAATAACAAACACACAAGCACACACACACACACACACACACACATATATATATATATATATGTATGTATGTATGGACATTTGCATAGCACGTGCCTATTAAATTTCTATTATGTTTACTAAACATAATTACCATAACAGCCATCTATAAAATATTTGCTTTCTTTTTCTTTCTTTTTGTTTGCAGTACAGGTTTATTGTTGAACTTCAGTTTTTTATGGACTATTTTAGGAGATTACTAACCTTAAACTTAGACCAATAACTTTACTTTTGAGCATGGGTCATGTGAATATATATTTGAGGTGTGATTTCTACTGTCTTAATACATTTTTTTATTGCCTGCAGGTCAAAGACTACAACAACATTGGTGCAACCATTACCAACACATAGGGACCTTTACAGTGGTTTGGCCGAGGAAAAAGTGTTTGTGAAATATTGTTCGAGAATGAGAGGATTATAAATGGAAAAGAAACAACTTCTATTCCTGATATTAGCATTGGCAATGATATGCTGTTTTTGGTGAAGGATCAGACTGACTGTCTGTTTGAGAAATCACCGGCCTCGGACCTTACATTTTTTATTGAACGGGTTATGTAATTGTTTCAGGAAAATGTTAGGAAGTTAATGACAATGTTGTTCAAAGGGAGGATTTTGATGTTGGTGAGGCAGTGGGGTATTTAGGCGCTGAACTGAGTGCTTATTTGAAGTGCATAAATTAAATATATTGTCCTATCATTTCTATATTAGTAGCTGTCTGTTTAGTTAACTTTGTTTTGTTTGGTTGCATTTCTTCTTCCACTTTTTTCCTTCATCCTTTTCATCATCAGGTTTACCCATATTTATAGTTTGTTACTATATATATATATAGTGTGTGTGTGTGTGTGTATCACTATCATAATTGTAGCAAACACAAATTTTTTTCAATTCCTTCTTAGCACACGTCCAACGGACGTGCCATCATACTCGTTTATTAATAATAGAAATCAAAATTCAAACTAATAAAAAAATTAAATTCATTATTTATTAATTAAAAATAAAAATAAAAATTCACATTAACCAAAAAAATTAGATGTTGCAATTTAAAAAGAACAATTAAAAGTAACTACATATCATTTCGACGCAAAAAATGGCTAAATATTTATGAAAATCATATTTATTCGAACGAGTTAAACATATACAATTTGTTAAAAAAATTCACGTGCAAAGTGCGTACCACCATCACATGCGAAGCACGTGCCGTAATACTCGTAATAAAAGATAGTCTACGATGGAAAAGCAAAGTTATAATGGTCCATGTTTACATGTAATAAAATCCAAGTAAAACAGCGATATTTTTCAAGTGGATCATCCTGCAATTCTAAGTTCAACTTTAGCTTTTCCAATTTGAAGCTCATACAAGAATGATTTGTTTACTCAAAAAGTTGCACTAAACTATGTGCACTCAAAAGTGTATTTTTTACATTTCCCTGATTAGTTTATTTTTCTCCGTGGATAGTGAACTGCTTTGAATACTGTTATGATTATAAAACACTCGAACAACATACATAAATATCAATACTCAACATACAATCTCAGATCTTAATCATGTTAATAAATAATTTAATATAAAATCCTAAATCATATTTCTATAAATCCTTTGCTAAATAAAAGAGAAGAGATAAGCATAAGAGTGGAAGCACTAATCTAAAGTCATTGTTGGAGATAATTCAGAAGGTTTTGATCTTCTAAGAAAACTGTTTTTCTCTCTGTGTATTTCTATGATAGGATTGTGAGAATACGATATGACCTTCCATTTCTTAGGGACAACTACCCATTTAAATACATGACTATTAGAACAGTTTTAGGTACTTATAATTTAGTCTTCCATCAAATTACAAATACAACTTATGCTATCTACACATTATTTCCATGGTACTTCAATTCCTACGACATTTATCACAAAATTGGTCACTTAATTTTACATCATACTTTATAATAGCATTATACAATACACATATGTGCTCACATAAAAGAATTTCAATCCAACAATCTTTCATTTGGACAACATATGTACTGTCTTATGAGCTCAAAATTTTGCTATTGACTGATATTCTATAACAATCTCGTACTTGTATAGCTGTATCTTAGTTTCACTTGGTGCAAATTTTTTTTTTTGAACTGATTTCTGGGTTGTATCTTTTTTGAGTATTTTTGTTGTTAGTTGCCATAACTAGCTGAACCTCTGTCTTTATTTGTATTTTTATATTCTACTTCTCTTTGTGTGATTGGTGCGTGAATAGTTCTGTATATGACCTTGATTGTAGACTTATATTGCTTAAACTATTTTGTTGTTCCCCTACCTGTTGTTGCGTTACATCTTGTGGGCTACTTCTGTTTTCATTTTAATTCTAATGTTAGTTTAAGCTTTAGAAATTTATAGATAAGGTGTATATATATATATATATGTAGATTCATGAGGAAGTAAATTGAAACAAATAAACTTAAACTCAAATATGCATAAGGACTGAGATTACATATATATATGTGTACACATACATACACACACGTATATATATGTATACACACATATATCTATATGTGTATATATGTATGTGTGTGTATATGTGTATATATATGTATGTATGTATATGTATGTGTATATATACGTATGTATGTATGTGTGTATGTATACACACATATATGTATGTATGTATGTGTATGTAACCGTTTGAATAAGTGTGAGTAGGGCTGTTATGGTAACGGTAAATTAACCATTACCATACCATTACCAGTCAATCGGTTACCATTTTAAAGTAAAGTCGGTATACCTGCATAATCGGTACGGTAACGGTAAATTTACCATTTTTTACAGTAAAACATCAGTAATATTTTTTCAAAACCAGCGGTAATGGTAATTTATCAGTCCATTCATAATACATTGATATTCATGTAAAATTTTGTATTACGGGCATTTAGAATCAAGAAAATAGTTCAATTTATTTCAGTAATTCAACTCAAATAATGATAAATACACTTTTTTCTATTTCCTTTATTAAGTGAGCCAATGAGATATATAATGAATCATCATCCAGTGTAAAAATATATCAACTTATTATTTTTCTAGACAAATGGTAATATATCATTACCAGTGTAACGGTTACCAGTTTATCGGTATACCAGTCATCAGTATACCAGTCAATCGGTAACGGTAACGGTAAACAATTTTAGTTTACCAGTAAAAACGGTGCGGTAACGGTATTTACAAAATGGTAACGGTAACCATTACCATAAAAGCTCTAAGTGTGACCGTGAGTTTAGAATATGCATAAGTATTTCTATGTATATGGAAGAGCCTGTGAGTGTATTTGAGTGTAAGAGTTGGTCTTCATGTCATACGTCAGAGTTTCTCTCCATATAAATGTTTGGCTCTGGTCTTTGCATTGCTATATATATATGTGTGTGTGTGTGTGTGTGTGTTTATATTAAATATAAATGGAAACGATATCTTAAGTTAATAAATAGATAGAGCGAATGTACAATGGTTGATTATTTATATAGAAGATGGGGAATCTATTCATTTAACATAAACAATAAATTTGTAATAAAATTCCAATTTTAGTTAATCCCATAATATATTTATTGCTCATTTCTAAGGATTCCCTTTCTTATGTGAGAAGAAATATTGCTAGGCATCAACTTGAATGTTCCATATTTATATTTATTCTGGTTATTTGTTACTATTGTTTTCTTGATTATTTATTCCTGTACATTGAATTGATCGTTAAGGGTAAAAGTTGGTTTTATAATTTTATTGTGGGGTTTCAAAAGTTTTATATATATATATATATATATATATATTACTTTTTAAATGTGTAAATAATTATGTAGTGAATGTTTCAAAATTGAATTTTAACTCATTTACTTAAATAATCTATTTTATATTTGTTTCTGATTTCTTATCTTCTCAATACGGAGTTGATACTATGGATGATTCGCCGTTGATATTGTTTTGGTTGATGATTTGAGATGGTATGGTGATGACATCTTTTGATTTTGTGAGATTTCATTTTTGTGTGACGAGGAACTTGAATAAATGGTTTAGTGATACCGTCTGGTATGAGACTTTCGATAACAATGTTCTTGTTATTCTTCGGACTTGTTATATAGAGATATCGAGTGTGGATTGAGTGTAGTTTATGAGCATTGAATAGTTATCCAAATAACATGTGGTAGTATGAGACGTCGTTATGTTGTTCATTTAATTATTCTTTGTAAGTAAATGTCACTCAAACAGGGATACGCTCATGTGTATGTGGTGATTCTCACTGCAGTGGGTATATTTAGTCACATGTTGACTTATGGTTAGATCTGTATGTCGTCCAATGGTCAAAGCTCTAGAATACCATAGTCATGTGTTGACTTAAACAGAACCATGTGTTGGCTTATGTCTAGAGCTTTGAGTAGATATAGGTTAGAAGAACTATATGTTGTTCACATTGGGTCCAAGATTGGCCAGTATCCACTCTAACGTCCTAGTTGATCGATCGTGCCCACAATCCATGACACCTTGTTTATGTTATGTTAGCCTTGTGCTATTGTTGTGTTGTGCTCCAGTATCACATAGGCTAGTAGTCGGTTATCCTTAGAGCACAAGCGTCGTGGCTCAAGAGGCTATGCGTTATCTAGCCTATTGTGGATCATTGTCACGATACTGAGAGAAGAGAGGTAAGGGTAACTAATGATTGTATGAGTTATGTCATATGGACCACGTGTGGCTCCTGGAGCAAGCAGACGTGATGTCAGTCTCCCGTCTGGTTCTGATATGTATATGTGTGGTAGCGTATTGACATATATGTCCCTATCCTATCATGAGTTGACTATCTTAAAGGCTATGTGCTAGAGTGTAGTCAGTCCCCGTATATCCATACTCTTAACGGTTGGTACTTTAGAGTTTGACTTTGTTTATTGATTGTGATTTGGATGGTGATAAATTATCTTAGTGGTTTGTATAGTATTGGATGATTTGATGGGCTATCTCATATTATCTATCGTTTATATGATTTTTTGATATTATTTTAGGGTATTACTATGTACTAGACTGATTCTCTTAGTGATTTCATTTTTAGTGATGTTTTATTGTATGGATGACTCACCCATTGGATACAGTATACTTGATTTCTATTAAACTATTTATATGGGTGATGACATTATATACATGGTTTTGTGATGTTTTATGTTTTATGATATTTGAGTTCATATGAGATAACATTATTATACTACTACATAGTATATGTCGAGACATTTCAGCTACACGGAAGACTTGACCAACATCTGTGTTACTAGCTTAGAGGAGTTATACTAGGGATTGAACCACCACTTCAAAACCTGCATTTAAAACCTTTCGAAAGCATAAACACCTTTATAAACAACAAACTTTTCGAAAGCTTTGGGTTCAATTTAAAACACGTGGAAACACCTTTCGAAACCATTTAAAATTAAATCCTTCGAAACCTTTTGGGTTCTACCTACAACAGAGCAAAAGGATCATTAAAACATTTAAGTCGAAAGCACTCTTCTGAAAGCTATTCCTATGCAAAGAAGTGATGGTGTCGAAACCAACCTTTCGAAAGCATTGGAGAAGCGGTTAAGTTTTAAAACAAAGTGTATCTTCCGAAACCATTGGCGCCGAAAGGTAGAAAGGCAGCAGCTAAGGGCTTCGACCCAGTCGAAAGCATATACTTAAAACAAAGGTGCAACCTCTTAAAACCATTCTTTTAAAACCATTGACCTAGTCGAAAGCAAACCAAGTCGAAAGCTATACTGTCAAATGCAAAGCAGACGCATTTTCATTTAAAACAAAGCAGTGCTTCGACCCCTTCGGAACCCCAGGTTTCGACCTCATACCTTCCGCCTTCTTTCCAATTCGTTATGCACTAAGTTTTTGATGCCATGCGCATTGGTTTCGATGGTGATGGAGGTGGAGGAACTAAGTCAAAAGCCACCTAAGATGGAAGTATGGTGCCGAAAGTGGCGAAACATGCAATTTGCATGTAAAACTGATTTTTAACCTTTTTAAGTAATCTTGTTAAATAACCTACCTTGTTTCTCAAAATCTTATTGGTTGCAAATTTTCTTTTCTAAAAGCACTGCCAATATTTCAGAAATAAACAATTTAAATCATTTACAAAATACCCCTTCTCCTTTGATAAATATAAAAAACATTTAAGTCTTATACCTTAAATAATTTTATTATTCATCAAAGCACTTACAAAAATTCTACAAAAATTCCAGAAAATCATTTTAATATGCTTTCTAACATATATAAATTTTGGACTCAAAATATTAATTATTTAGCCGTAAATAATTTAAAACCCAAATAATCATATTCTACACTAGAAAATTAATATAAAATCCACATTAATTCAAAATATTATGAAAATTGAAACCCATCTCTAAAATATCATTTCAGATCTAAATCTAAAATTGCAAGGCATTTGGATGTAATTTAACAGGGTTTTTACATTAAAACATATCATAAAACCTATATGATTAAGCATAAATCATCAATAAGCATATATAAACATTTAATCATTTAAAAACATGGCATAATCATGCTAGATAAATCAGATACACCTTAAAACCGAAACCACTTAAGAAAAATGAGAAGTAGTCATTATTCACCTTAGCTTTGTGGTTAAGGATGTGAGATTTGTTCTTGATTAAGTGATTTGATTCTTCCTCTTGAAATCCTAGCTTTTATCTTCACTTGAGCTTGCTAATGGGGGCTGGCCTTAGCTTATATTCTTATTTGTGAATGTATGAATGAACGTGTGAACTGTATGGCCTAAGGGTTTAGGGTATAAGAATAATGTTTTTCCTATATTTCCCATTATCTATTTACCCTAACACTTCATTTTTTATTCTTTAGTTCATTGTTAACATGGCACGGCTACCACTTATTTAATCAAAAATCTCAATCCATTAATCAACTTACATTATTTTATTTAACTAATTAAATGTCATTAATAATGTTACTAAAAATATGGGGTGTTATAATCTCCCCTCCTTAAAGAATTTCGTCCTTGAAATTACGATAAGGTACACAACAAACCAAACATAAAGGTAAAACATACCATCAAACAAATTAGGATAAGCGTCTCTAATCCTGCCCTTAGTCTCCCAAGTACAGTCTCTCTTATCGTCGCTCCACTGGACTTTCACTAATCTGACTGTCTTATTCCTTAGCCTCTTCTCATCTCTCGCGACTATACGAATTGGCTTTCTAACTATAGTCAAGTCCGGTTCTACTACTAAGTTATCTAACACAGTTGGTGCAATAGTAGTCTCTGGGTTTCTGACACACTTCCTTAGATGAGAAACATGGAAAACATCGTGGACTCCTGCCAAACTATTTGGTAACTCTACTCTACATGCGAGTTTCCCGATCCTATCTATAATAGGAAATGGTCCTACAAATCTCGGTGCCAACTTTCCTGATTTTCCAAATTGAAACACACCTTCATCGGTGACACCTCAATAAACACATGATCTCTAATAGGGAATCCTAAATCTTTCCGTCTTCTATCCGCATAACTTTTCTGCCTAGACTGAGCTTCCTTCATCCTAGCTCGAATCAACTCAATCTTCTCTGCAGCTTCTCAAACCAAATCTGGACCAAGAACCAACCTATCCCCGGTCTCTAACCAACAGACTGGTGATTTGCATGGCCTTCCATACAAAGCTTCAAACGGTGCCATCATTATACTAGTCTAATAACTGTTGTTATATGAAAACTTGACTAAGTGTAGATGGCCTTCCCATGATCCCCCAAAATCTAACACACAAGCTCTTAACAAATCCTCCAAGGCTTTGTTAACTCTTTACGTTTGCCTGTCGGTCTGTGGATGGTAAGCGGTACTCATCTTGAGCTTGGTTCCTAAAATATTCGGTAGACTCTTCTAGAACTCGCTAGTGAACAAGGAATCTCTATCACTTACTATACTACAAGGAGTCCCATGCAGTCTAACCACATTCTTCATAAACAACTTCGCTAAAATAGGTGTCGTCCTGGTTGGCTTAACTGGAATGAAATGGGCACTATTGGTGAATCTATCCACTACGAACCATATACTTTCATTTCCTCTATTAGATCTTGGCAACCCATCAACAAAATCCATAGAAATAGAATCCCATTTCCATACAGGAATATCCAATGGCCGTAGCAACCCACTTGGCTTTTGAAGTTCGGCCTTTACCTGTTGACGGTTCAAACACTGCTTTACCTATAAGCCAACATCCCTCTTCATACCTTCCCAGAAGAAACTTCTCTTCATATCCTGATACATCTTAGTTCCTCATGGATGAATAGTGAACTTCGAAAGATGGCATTCCTCCATAACTTCCTTTCTTATGTCTCCCACATTCGGAATACATAATTTTCCTTTCTTTCTTAACCACCCATTTGGTCAAGACTAAAATCCATCAAGTCATCACTCTTTGTTCCATCCCTTAACTTCTTGATCCGTTCAACTAATACTGGATCCTCCTCCTATTTAGAAGTAATCTTTTCGAACATCACTGGTCGAACTTCTAAACAAGACAACATAATAGTTCCTTCACTAGATCCAACTTTAGATCTCCACTGCACTTTGCAAGTCGACAACGCTTCCAAAACTTTCCACTCTGCTATCATTGCCAACACTACATTCTAATGTTTTCTGCTAAGCGCATCCGCAACCTTATTACCTTTCCCTGGTGTGTACTCAATCCCAAAATCATAAGCAGCTATAAACTCTAACCATCTTTGTTGTCTCATGTTCAGCTCCTTTTGAGAGAACAAGTACTTCAACGACTTATGATCCATATACAACTCAAATCTCTCTCCCAAAAGGTAATGTCTCCAAACCTACAATGCAAAAATCACCGCATCTAATTCCAAATCATGCGTTGGATATCTAACCTCATGCGGTCTAAGCTGTCGAGAAGCATAGGCAATCACTTTACCTCTCTGCATTAACATGACTCCTAATCTAGTTCCACATGCATATATATAAACTAATAAATCATGATTCCCTTCTAGAACAACTATTACAGGTGCATGGGTCAATAAGTGTTTCAAGCTCTGGAATGCTTCCTCACACTTATCGGTCCATACAAACTTCACATCTTTCCACGTTAGCTTAGTCATAGGTGCTACTATCTGCGAAAAATCCTTAATGAACCTCTGATAATATCCATCCAATCCAAGAAAACTCTTTATCTCAGTCACTGTCTCGGGTCTCTTCCAATTATTCACCACTTCAATCTTAGTCGGATCTACAAACAACCCTTTCTCTGAGACTACATGACCAAGAAACTTCACTTCCTTCTTCCAGAAATGGCACTTCGAAAACTTCGCCTTTAGTTGATTCTGCCTCAGCATCTCAAGCATAACTCGAAGATGAACCTCATGCTCCTCCTTCTCTCTAGAGTATATTAAGATATCATCTATGAAAACCAACACGAACCTATGCAAGTGGTCTCGGTAAACTCGGTTCATCAAATACACAAAGAATGTCGGCGCATTAGTTAGTCCGAACGGCATAACTAACCATTCATACGATCCATATCTAGTTATAAACACCGTCAAAGGAATACTATCCTTTACTACTCTAAGCTGATGGAAACCTGCCGCCAAATCCAACTGAGAAAATACCTAAGCTCCACTCAACTGGTCGAACAAATCATCAATTCTAGGAAACGGATATCGATTCTTTATCGTCTTCTCATTCAACTTACGATAATCGATACACAACCTCAACGATCCGTCCTGCTTCTTAGCAAACACTGCGGCTGCAACCCAAGGTAAACTACTCGGTCTAATAAAGTTCTTGCCTTCCAAATCTACCAACTGCACCTTCAGCTTTCTCATCTCTGTAGATGTCATCCTGGTTGGCGGTCTACTCACCGGTTCTGCTCTAGGCGCCAAATCTATTTGAAACTCAATGGCTCGTTTCGATGGCAATCCTACAGGCTCGAAGACATACGCAAATTTTCTAAGCACAAAAACTCGATTCAACTCGTCTTCCAACTCCACAACAACCAATAAAGCATTCACCTCACAGTTGGGGTGTTGTACAGTATAAACTGTCTGATCACTACAGTCAGGGTGTCCAAGTGATATTTCCGATCATGGCAAAATATCCTAGCATCGTACTTACTTAACCAATCCATACCCAAAATAATTCCGAACCCTACAAAGTCAAACACATGTAAACCGCAAACAAAGGTATGACCTAACAAATCAAACCATAAGTGGTCGCACTTCATCCCAAGTGTCGCATACCCTCCTATCGAATTTGCAACCCTTAAAGAAGTAACTAATTATGAGGGCTCTAGGTTAAGCTTATCTACCAAACATTGAGATATAAAAGAATGCGATGCACCAGTATCAAACAGAACGCTAACATACATACCATGGATCTGAAGCGTACCTCCCAACACTGCCTTTCCTTTCTCCTGCACTGTTGGTCCTGATGTAGCAGGTTCCAATGCAAATACTTTGCCCCTTCCATCCCTGGAAAGCTCTTTGCATTGATTCTTATCATGACCAATCTATCGCAGTTAAAGCTTATGATATTCTTCTTTCCGATCACTTCCTTCGCCTTTCTAGTACGACATTCAATTAGCAAAATGCCCCTTCTTATCTCACTTAAAGCAAACAACCTCAGACTTTCCTTTCTTCATAGCTCCACCTTTCTAAGCACCTTTCCTATAAAAGAACTTCCTTTTCTGACTCTGCCTGACCTGGACCTCCCTCGCCTTATTCTTTTCCAAAGAAGCAAGCATCTCTTCATGTCTTAAAGCCATCTCAACTACGACATAACAAGGATCTCTGATACGAGGTAATGTAACCCTTGCCAACTCAAGCTTCAACCCCTTGATAAACTTCTCATTCCTCTTCATCACAATATCCACTATAGCGTACCCATACCTTGCCAACTCCTCAAATCTTCTAGCATACTCCAAAACAGACATCTCCCCCTGCTCCAACTCAACAAACTTTCTGAGCAAAGTAGACTGCGCCATCACAGACATGAACCTCTCCTGGAACCTTCTCCTAAACTTAGCCCATGTCATCTCCTCTTCATTCACTCCAGCCGTCACACTATTCCACCAGAATAAAGTTGCTCCCTGAAGCTGTCTCGAAGCAAGCCTCTTCTTCTAGTCATCATTGAGCCCCAAATCAGCAAATATTCGCTCACAATGTTGCAATCAATTCACCACCTCAATAGCATCCTCAGTTCCAATAAATGGCTTTCCTCCAAGCCTAGCATAATCTCTACTCAACATATTATAGTTGTTGACCGCCGGAGCTTCCTAAACTCTTACTCCAACATTTCCTCCAACTATTCCAGTAGCAACACCCGCCTGCATCATATTCACGAAAAACTGATACACCCATATCCACTTGTGGGACTCTAGCACCAACATTCCCCGCTTGTGCCTGTCCTTGGTTCCATCTAGTATTTGGCCTGGCATATTACCATTTGCGGTGGTGCTTCCTCCAAGATTCACACTTCCACTTCTAGCATCCATATCCGTATTCAAGCCTCGTAAGATACAGAAGAATAGCCTAAGAGAGATAGGAAACTAGAGATATAGTGTATACTTATATATAGCAAATACAAGTACGTTAATATAACATTATCCCATACCCCGATCTTATCTTTAATTCCTTAGGATTATGTTTTCAAAAATTGTTTCAGTTTAAATTTTTTCATAAACCTATGCTCTGTTACCAAGTTGTAACATCCCCTATCTGAAGGCCCGAAGCTAAGCGCTACAGATACTGTAGTCATCCGTAGTATTAACTTCCAGTGACCGAATACGGTAATGTTAATGGTATCCATAATATCAAAAGCACATGAATATGAAACAAAATCACAGATTTAAAAAAAAACAACTTTTCTGATTACATTTCAGAATACATGTTTCATATTTCATTACATAATCCCATAATCGTTTCCCAGGTTCAGATAAAATATAATTATCATATAAATATGCCAAGAGCAACATATGAAGATGCCTCCTTGGTGGACCAGAGTACTATATAGTCATAACTGACTTAATACAACATAATGGAATAAAAAAAAGTAAAACAACACCTCCTAATAGCTATCTGTTAGCACATGCTCGTCTTTGGTAGCTTTATTCGCCAACTTACTAAAACCTGTAAACCTCAACCCTCAGCCTAATCAAATCAATTTTGAGCATCCGGGAGTTTAAGGGGAAAACATAAATTTCAAGTCAGACATAAAGCCTGGTATGAATAATACTATACATCTTGGTACTTGATATTAAGTGAGACCACGCCGCTTAGCGGAACGGGTTTCCCCTCACTAATATCCTTTTAAAACATATCTTTTGAAAATCATTTCCTGCAACCAAAACTGGTTAAAACTGTAAAGCATTATCATGTAAACATACATATCAGGTAATGAATGAACTATCTGTTCGAATAATATACTTTTGTTTGGCTAACTACTAACCTTTGGCTGACTCGGGCCTACCAGACAATATAATCAAAATAATCTAACACCTGTTAGACACTCTTCTTTTGGACGGTCTGTCCTTAACTATCTATTAAATACTCCTCCTTCGGACGGTCTATCCCTAACTTAACATCTCCTAGGGTCACCTGATCCTAATGGTTTTGCGGGCTCACCAATAAACTATCTATATACAAATATATATTCCCTTCTGTGTGTAATCATAAATTTAGTCTTACCTGTGACAAAGCCCTACACACTCGAATTTCTGACTAAATTAGTTGGTGCTAATAGCTAATGTATAGGGTGCGATCCTATACCAGTCCCATCTGGTATTCTAATATCTTAGTCATTATACTTAGGGCAATCTTCCTAAAATTTTCCTTGAAAACCTTTTCATCTCAAATTGATTTAAAACCTTTAAACCAAACTTAAACAAGGACAATACATATACTCTATGCTTTACTCAAAATCACCTTGCCATGTTATATATACTACTCAAATCTTTGTTGATGAAAACATTTAAACCTTTGAAAGTACCCCTTTCGAATCAATTGAAAGTACCCCTTTCGAAACCAAGTAAAACCCTTCTTTACAACCTAGGCCGAAAGCCAAAACACTCCTTTTGAAACCATTCAATCTTCCTTTCGAAACACTTGAAAAACCTTTCCTTTGAAAGCTATAGAACCTTAGACATCCTATCTTTAAAACACTTTAAACTGCCTTTTGAAAACATTGGAAAACCATTCCTTTCAAACCTTTCGAAACCATTGGGGAACCACCCCTTCTAAACCTTCATTGAAAACCTTTCGAAAGCATAAACATCTTTATAAACAAAAAGCCTTTCAAAAGCTGTGGGTTCAATTTAAAACATGTGGAAACACCTTTCGAAACCATTAAAAATTAACTCCTTCGAAACCTTTTGGGTTCTACCTTCAACGGAGCAAAAGGGTCATTAAAAAATTTAAGTCGAAAGCACTCTTCCGAAAGCTATTCCTGAGTAAAGAAGTGATGGTGTCGAAACCAACCTTTCAAAAGCATTGGAGAAGCAGCTAAGTTTTAAAACAAAGTGTACCTTTCGAAACCATTGGCGTTAAAAGGTAGACAGGCGGCAGCTAAGGGCTTCGACCCAGTTGAAAGCATATACTTAAAACAAAGGCGCAACCTCTTCAAACCATTCTTTTAAAACGATTGACCTAATCGAAAGAAAACCAAGTCAAAAACTATACTGTCAAAAGGTAAGCACGCGCATTTTCATTTAAAACAAAGCAGTGCTTCGACCACTTAGGAACCCCAGATTTCGACCTCATGCCTTCCGCCTTCTTTCCAATTTGCTGTGCACCAAGGCTTTGATGCCATGCGCATTGGTTTCGATAGTGATGGAGGTGGAGGAACTAAGTGGAAAGCAACCTAAGACGGAAGTAGGGTGCCGAAAGTGGCGAAACATGCAATTTGCATTTAAAACTGATTTTTAACCTTTTTAAGTAATATTTTTAACTAAACTACCTTGTTTGTCAAAATCTTATTGGTTGCAAATTTTTATTTCTAAAAGCACTACCAATATTTCAAAAATAAAAAATTTAAATCATTTACAAAATACCCCTTCTCCTTTTATAAATATATAAAACATTTAAGTCCCATACATTAAATAATTTTATATATTCATCACAACACTTAAGAAAATTCTTCAAAAATTCCAGAAAATCAATTTTAATATGTTTTCTAACATATATAAATTTCAAACCCAAAATATTAATTATTTAGCCGTAAATAATTTAAAACCCAAATAATCATTTTCTATACTAGAAAATTAATTTAAAATCCACATTAATTCAGAAAATTATGAAAATTGAAACCCATCTTTAGAATATCATATCCGATCTAAATCTAAAATTGCAAGGCATTTGGATGTCATTTATTACGTTTTTCACATTAAAACATATCATAAAACCTATATGATTAAGCACAAATCATCAACAAGCATATATAAACATTTAATTGTTCAAAAACATGGCATAATCATGCAGGATAAATCGGATTCAACCTTAAAACCGAAAAAACTTAATAAAAATGAGATGAAGTCATTATTCACCTTAGCTTTGTGATTAAAGATGTGATATTTGTTCTTAATTAAGTGATTTGATTCTTCCTCTTAAAATCCTAGATTTTATCTTCACTTGAGCTTGCTAATGGTGGCTGACCTTAGCTTATATTCTTGTTTGTGAATGTATGAATGAACGTGTGAATTGTATGGCCTAAGGGTTTAGAGTATAAGAATAATGTTTTTCCTATATTGCCCCTTATCTATTTACCTTAACACTTCATTTTTTTATTCTTTAGTTCATTATTAACATGGCACGGCTACCCCTTATTTAATCACAATTCTCAATCCATTAATCAACTTACATTATTTTATTTAACTAATTAAGTGTCCTAAGTAATGTTATTAAAAATATGGGGTGTTACAATATCCCACATAAAAAGGCTTTGAAGTTTGCTAATGGGATGAACCAACCTCTTTGTGGTTTAGTTCTAAGTCATATTCCCATGGATGCTACATATGAGGGTTTAGTGGAGATGGTCTTGCTAAATACCATCTCCAAGGAGCAAGAAAAAGAAAAATCCAAGAAGACCGGAGAAAAAGCACGGCAGCAAAATCAACGCAAGGGAAGATTTGGACCAAAAGAGAAGATTAGGATGTAGGATATGCATTGCAGGAAGTGTGGCAAGAAGGGTCATTTTGGAAAGGAGTGCAAGACGGAGTGTTCAAAGGTCAAGTGTTATAACTACAGTCAGTTTGGGCACATGAGGTGGGAGTGTCCAGCACCTCAGAAGACCTCTACCAAGGTGGTTCCAGCTTATCCACTGGATGTTGTACATAGCTCGAGTACGCCATCAGTTGCTGATAAGGGGAAGACGGTCATGATCGAAGGTGTGTTCACTTTATCTAGTTTATCTATATGCACTATATTTGACATGTGGGCATCACACTATTTCATTCCTAGTAGACTTGTGGATGAGTTACACTTAGATACTAGCATAGTTATGTACCCTGTAGTTGTGTCAAA
The DNA here is from genome assembly GCA_030737815.1 of Allium fistulosum. Lineage (NCBI taxonomy): Eukaryota > Viridiplantae > Streptophyta > Magnoliopsida > Asparagales > Amaryllidaceae > Allium > Allium fistulosum. The sequence goes on from CM060902.1 coordinate 1,207,200,282, forward strand.
CCCTATAGGAGGATCAACCTATTTGTCTATGGTATTTAGGGGTTTGAAATTATTCATTTTGGGGGTCGAGTTCAATTGCGATGCTTTTGTCTTATGAATTTATGGTTTGGGTTGATATTCGACATGGATTGGATGACATGTTTGGGCTGTATTAGACTGTGATAGGAAGGTTGTTAAGTTGAGTACGTATAGTGGACGTAGTTTGGAGGGTTATTTTGATCCCTAAGGATCAGTTATGTTGAGCTACTTATATTCATTAGACCTATCATATGGTGACCTAAATTCAGTGCATGTTATTAGAGATTACCCAGATATCTTTTTCGAGGTTACCAGTCTCCCACCACATCCAAAGATCGAGTTTTGAATTTATCTTATGGAGAATGCCAGACCTATTGCCTTACCCTTGAGGTATACAGCTCCAAAGGAGAGACGTGAGTTGAAAAAGTATGTAACGAGCTATTAGAGAAGGGCTTCATCAGGAGGAGTATTTCGAAGTGGGGAGAACCAATCAACTTTGCCACCAAGGTGGATGGTTTGAGGTTTTGCGTCGATTATAGGCAGTTGAAAAAACTGACAAAGAAGAATCGGTATCCACTGCCCCATCTTGACTATCTCTTTAATTAGTTGGTTGGAGCGAAGTTGTTCTTACAACTTGATTTAGCTACCAGATTCTACTGGTTGCATGTAGTTGAGGATAGTATCTAGAAGACTTCTTTCCATACACCCAATAGTGAGTGGTTAGTCGTGCCCTTTGGACTGACCAATGCAGCCGCCTACTTTGTTGATCTAATGAGCCAAGTTTTCAGACGTTAGCTTAACAAGTTCATCGTGGTATTTGTGGATGACATTGTAATTTATTCAAAGAATGAGAAGGAGCATGCATTCCATTTAGAAGAAATGCTCAATATACTCTGTGAGCATAAGTTAAAGGCAAAGTTTACTGAAACTTTTGGTGAGAGGAGGTATGCTTTTAGGGACACATTGTCTTAAAAAGTGGGCAGGCAGTAAGGTTGCTGCAATTTAAGATTGGCACGTGCCAAAGAATACCACGAAAGTGAGGAGTTTCCTTTGTTTGGCGGACTACTATCGGAAGTTCATTAAGGACTTCGCGTAGATCTCTGCTCCTCTGGCCCGCCTTACTAATAAGAATTTGTTTTTCTCGTGGAATCCTAAGTGTGAGGATGCTTTTATCAAGTTGAAGGAGGCATTGACGAGTGCACCTATTTTGGTATTTCCCGATGATGTGAAAGCATTCCCAGTATATACCAAACCTTGTGGTATGGGGTTGAGCATAGTCATGATGTAAGAAGGAAGGGTGGTGAGTTATGCTAGTCAACAGTTGAAGGTCCACAAGAGAAACTACCCTACCCATGATCTTGAGTGAGCAGCTATTGCCTTTATGCTCAAGTTATGGAGGCATTGTCTTTTAGGAGAGTGATTTGAGTTGTGTATGGATCACGAGACTCTAAAGTATTTATTCTCCTAGAAGGACTTGAATTTATGGCAGCAAAGGTGAATGGAGTTTTTGGCCTCATATGATTTTGATATCTCGTATACTCTAGGCAAGGGCAATATAGTGGTCATCGCCTTGGGTAGACAACATGTAGTATTAAGTCCTTTATTCTTGGAGTGGAAGCATTTGGAGTTCATTTCTTATTTAATTTTTGACCATCATCAGACATTACCCCACGATTGTTAGCAGCTTTGGATGTGCAACCTACACTCATGGAACGTATTCGATCCAATCAGAAGCAAGATAAGGAGCAAGTAGACATCTTTGAGAAGCTTAGTAGAGGAGAGCAGTCGAGTCATTTGAGGGTTATGCCTTTAACTCGAAGGGATGGTTACAAAGAGATGGTAGATTATGTGTTCCTCTCATTATAGAGTTGGTTGATATGTATTAGCTGAGTCTCATTGTTCGAGGATGACCATTCATCCTAGTGGAGACAAAATGTACCGTGTCTTGAAGAGAGTCTTCTATTGGCCTGGAATGAAGAAGCATTAGCGGAGTATGTAGCCGAGGGTAAAGATGGAATGGAAGAAGCCGGGAGGTTTGTTGCAGCCATTGGATATTCTTTTGTGGAAGTGGGAGAGTATTTCTATGGATTTCGTCAATGGTTTACCGAGGAGTAAGAGTGGGAATGAGAGTATTTGGGTCATAGTTGATCGGCTGACCAAATGCACTCATTTTATACTATTTAGGAGTACGAGGACGACGACACCTTTGGCGACTCTATATGTAAGGGAGGTCATTAGGTTACATGGAGTTCCTACTAGCATTGTTAGCGACCGAGATCGGCATTTCACTAGAGAGTTTTAGAGGAGTCTATATGAAGGTTTGGGCTCAGAGTTGAGCTTGAGTACCTCTTATCACCCGCAGATGAATGAATAGATAGAGAGGGTGAATCGGGCCTTCGAGGACTTACTTCGAATGTGAATCTTGGATTTTAGAGGCTCTTGGGAGGATCATTTGCCATTGACCTATAATAACATCTATCAGGTGAGCATTGGGATGGCACCATTTGAAGCACTATACGGTATAACCTGTAACATCCCCCACTTGGAGGCCCAAAACTAAGAGCTACGGATGCTACAGTCATCCATAGTTATTAATCCTCGGTGACCAAATATGGTAAAGTTAGATACATTGATATAAAAGAAACAACTGGATATGGAAAAAATTTAAAACCAGCAAACAACTTTCTCATTCCACTTCAAAAAATATCAAATTCATTACATAATCCCAATACGAGAACCACGTTCAGGGAAAATATAATTATTACAACATACGCCAAGAGAGACATATGAAGATGGCCCCTTGGATGATCAGAGTATATAACTAGGCAATTAAGCAACTTTACCTTTACGATAACAACACAGTGGAATCAAAATAAAAGAGAACTCTAAATAGCTATCATGCCTCTTGCACCTCTTCGGAAGCTTATTCGTCTAAAGAGGTACCTGAAAACCTCAACTCTCAAATTACATAAAATCAATTGAGCACCCGAGAGTTTAAGGGGAAAATATAAACTTCGAGTCAAACAAAAAACTGGTATGAATAATAATCTACCATCTCAAACCATTTAGATATCTAGTGAGACCATGATGCTTAGCGGAATGGGTTTTTCCCTCACTAGTATCCTAAAACTTTATAAACCCGTATATTGTGCTCCTGCATCTACAATGGTTAAAAATATAACAATTCAAAATAATATGATGATATGCAAACAAGTAAATCAATTTTGGATTTTCCGTCTCCATTCATTTTTGACTATCTGTCTCAGTCATAAGTTTATAGGGTCACTATTAACCTAATAGTTTTCATGGGCTGACTATTAACCTGTTTAACACTTATGGACTCCTTATCCAGTTTCATAGTTTTCATGGGATCACTAAGAACCTATTAGCCCCTGCCAATAACTTTACTATTTCATGGGTTCTCCCTGAACCTATTGGTATCTCCAATAACTTCCCTCTTATCATAGTTTTCATGGGTTGAATATGAACCTATTGGTTTCTATCAATAACTTAATTCGGATATAGTTTTCATTGGTTCACTACAAACCTATTGGCCCCTGCCAACAACTCAATCTAATCATATTTTTCATCGGTTTACTATGAACCTATTGGCCCCTACCAATAACTTTCCTATACAAAGTTTTCATGGGTTTACTATGAACCTGTCTACCTGACAACTTCTTTAATCAATATTTAAGCATCCTACATTCTAGTCAACCTGGCTGGTTATTCTGACCTTTCCCAAAATATAGTTATGGGTTCCATTACAATGTGAATATATATATATATATGAAGAAGTAAACATAATAACATAATAATACCAACACCTGTGGTTTGATATCCTTGAAATCATTTTATATATAACTTAGTTAACCCCTTTAACATATTAATCAAGGAAAATTTCTTCAAAAATTCCATACTTAAAATCATTTCAAAACTCCTTTATTATGCCTTGGTTTTCCTTTAAAGTGAGATTGGGTTATTTATTTTGAAAACTAAGGCTTTCGAAACCTTTAATCATTACTTTCAAAACCATTGGAAAACTTCCTTTCGAAAGCATTAAAATCTTCTTTTCAAAACTCTAGGCACCTGCCTTTTGAAACACTTTAAAAACTTTCTTTTGAAACCTTTCGAATGTATTAAAGTGAAACCATTCAATTATAGAAGCATAGCTTCGAAACCATTTGAAAGTACCCCTTTCGAAACCAGTGAAAGTAGCTCTTTCGAAATCAGTGGGGGTTTCCTTAAAATATCTTTTAGGTCAAATTGAATACATATCAAAGTACCCTTTCGAAACCATTTACCTTTAACTATAAATGATTGGGGAAAAACTTGATGGCTTCAGAACCATCTTTTGGAAAGCTTAAACCATATAAGTAAAACATTTGAAGGTTAGCTTTGAAACCCCTTTCGAAACCATTGCCTTCGAAACCATGAACCCCTTTCGAAAGCTTTAGGAAGTGGCTCATATGTACAAGACAAAGGCTACCTTTTGTAAGCATTGATATCTTCACTTCCTACGAAAGGCATAAGGTCAGTAGAAGGATTTCGGCTAGGTCGAAACTACCCCTTTTGAAATCATTAGTTTGGAAACTAAGTAACTCATTTGAAAGCTATACTTTAAACGATAAGGCGGCAACCCCCTTTCGAAAGCTATTAAAAGACCCTTTCGAAAGCATATATTTCGACACCTTTGAATGCATTTAGTAAAATAGGCAAGCGCGTTTCTTTAGAAAACAAAACAAAGGTTTTGTTCCCATCGAAAGCTACGCTTCGACACCATTCCTTCCACTTTCTCCAATCCACTACATAACAATGTTGATACCTTGTGTATTGGTTTCAGCTTCGTGGGTTTCGACCTGGTAAGTTTCGACTTGATTGAAGGCGGAAGCTATGAGTCGAAAGGTGCTTCTAAAAGAGGCGGAACCCACTTTTCTGGGTAAAAGTTGGTTAATGCCAATAAAAGTAATAACTTTATAACTAACTTGCGTATTTGTAAACATTTAATTGGTTTCCATAAACTTTACAAATTATTTTCCAAATATAACTGCCGCATAATTTTAGATCTAAACCAAGATTAATTTAACAAATAAGCCCTTCCATTAAGCAAAACAGTTAAATCATTTAGGTCCTCCTTTCAAAATAATTTAATCTCATAGTAAATCACTTAGGAAAAATCCTCAAAAATCACAGAAATTCACTTTTAATATGTTATCTAACATATCTAAATTTTAGACTCAAATATTAATATAATTTCTAAAATAAATTTCTAAACTCAATTAACCATATTTTCCTTTGAAAATTCATAATAAATTCTCCATAACTTGGAAAATTATGAAAATTAAAACCCGACTCCAAAATCATGTTTTACATAACATATAAATTCCTCATGGCATTCTAAATTCAATTTAAAGGATTTTACCCTTAAAACCGTGTATAAACCATTTTCAAACAAACTTGTTTGAATATATCATATCATAAAATCCAAGCATATCATCAAAAATCATCATAACAGATTTTGATCTTAAACCCAAAAATTGAGTGATCATAAAACAAAATAGAGATGATTTAGATTATTATTCACCTTGATTAGGATAAGGACTTTGAGTTTGATTGAGATTAATTCTTCTAGCTTGATTCCTTAAACTTCACTTGAATTTTCCTTCTCCTAGTAATGGCCGGCTCTAAGCTCTTCTTTTCTTACGTTTTAAAGTTTTGTAGAAATGTACATGAGAAATGAAATGGGACGTGGGTATAGGGTATTAAGGAGTTATGGTGTGTAATTCCTTATGCCCTTGTGTTAATTAATTATCATGTATAACCATTTGTAGCCCATTTATTTAATTAAGTTCGGCCTCTAAGTTTATTTTCAAATCTCAATCCCCTTATCACTCTAACATTTACATTATTCTATTTAATTTATCTAATTAAATCTCTTGAATAATGTTATTAAAAACTAGGGGTGTTACATAACCTGTAGATCACTGTTGATTTGGAGGGATACTACGGATAGGATTATTTTTGGGTTAGACTTTTTAAGGGAGACATTGGAGAAAGTAGACTTGATTCATAGAAGAATGAAAACAGCGCAGGATTAGCAGAAATCTTATGCTGACAGGAGACGTACGGAGTTAGAATTCACAATGGATGACAAGATATTCATTAAGTTCTCACCACATAGGCATGTTATAAGGTTTGGTAGTTTGGGAAAGCTAGCACCGATGTTTGTAGGACCTTTTACTGGCAGAATACGGAAATTGGCATATAGAGTAGAGCTTCCTAAGAAGTTGGTGGAAGTACATGATGATTTCCTAAGTAGTCGATCTGAGTCAGCTAGAGGAGGTGGAAGTAGAGAGGGAGTCACTTGTTCATCGTGCACCCACTTGTATTTTTGAGCATGGTACAAAGCGACTCCACAACAAAGAAATCAAACTTGTCAAAGTCCAATGGGGAGATGATCGAGTAGAGAGTACATGGGAGCTTGGGGAGAAGATCTGAGCTACCTACACACAAATATTTTATGGTACGTTTCCAAATTAAATTTAATGAGCATTGATTACTTATGCAATAGGATTAAGCTTGGTATACCCCTTTATGTAGAGACCATTGGATGGTAGGAATGATTGCAAACATGTCATTATGACGTGTTATGGATGATAGATGCTAGTGGATGAATTATTTGGACTGTTCCTTTCACGCACCTAGGACATTATCCCTTAAATAGTACACACACACACTCACGTCATCTCTTTTTTATTTGTTTTATCTTGTTGAGCATTATGCATATGTATTGAATGATTACGCATACATGTAGAATTGTAGGTATATGTACTTAGGATGTTGCATACATCTTGGATACATGGCATAAGCACTTGCATGATAGGAGGTTGACTAGATCAGGAGACTGTTTACTCTTTGCATTAGTATAGGTTCACATGCATTTCACGCTTGCATATGCATATATTGCATTAGAAATTTACTACGGAAAATGATTGCCCTGGATGATGGATGAGTAGATGGTTGTAGCTATTGATTGCTACGCATATGAGTTACATTTTTCTGTCCTTTGAAATTTTGGAGACAAAATCCTTTTAAGGGAGGAGAATGTAACACTTAGAAAATTTAATAAAATAATTAAATTAAATAAAACAAAGGCAAAAATAAAATTTTCACAAACGTCAAATTTGCCTATGAACCTTGCACCATTACGTTTGTAGTAATTTTTTGGAAAGAAAATTAATTAAAATATAAAACTTTCCTAATGAAAACAATCGAATCGGTAGACCCCTAAGGTCCATCGGTCAACCGATAGCGGTCGACCGATCCCTATAAATGGTCGACTAGTTGACGCTGAAAAGCGTGGATTTAAAGCGGCGAACAAATGAATGTGATTGAACGAAATATTTTTCTTTCCCTCAAAGTAAATGATGTGCGCCCATGATGAGAGTAAATATTCCTAGGGTTAGTCTAACAATCCATATTAACCTCAAACCCCTGTAAATAAACACCTAATGTAAGCTCTAATTCATTAGAAAATAAACAGTATGCTAAAACTCTGCCAAAATCTTTTCTCCTCTACTTATAAATTTCTTCAAAAACAAATTAGAAACAAAGTAAAGAGGATACAAATAGATCAGATCTAGGAGGGGGCAAGCTATTAGGTGTCGATTTTTGAACGAAGGATAGAGTTAGAGCTTGGATCCAAGGTGAGTGCGAACATTTTTAATAAGTAGATTTATTTGCAGTTAGTTCTATTTCACACTGTATGATCTAGGATGTTAGTCATTAAATTGTAAACCATATTGAAATCTATATTATAAATTGAAGTTGGTATAAATTGGTTAATACAAGTTTAATCCAAGTTAAACCCCTTAAACTAGTTTACTGTAAAATTTGATAGATTTTAAAAGGGAATTTGAAATCGAAAAAATGGTTAATTGTAATCGGTTTACTATAAAGCTAGAGAACGAATGAAGTTAAACTATAATTAAAAATCAGAACGATCGAAATTGCAAAAACCCTAAAATTCACCCTGAGCGGTCGACCGTAAATAACCCAGATGCGTAATCTAAACCTCAGCCTAAGGCCCAGGTTGAAAATAAAAATATTAGTAGATGTATAGTTATGTTATATACATAAGCAGATGTTAGTAGTAGTATGGAAGTTAGTTCCCTATGAGACGCCACTAGAATGTTACGGGGTTGGGTAAATTCTCTTTACCTAATGTGGGGTCGATTATTCGACTAAGGGTGATTCTATTGCCAATGGCACTCACAGGAGGTTCCACGGTGGAAGCGCAACACTAACTGATGCCTGATGAAGTGTGTAGGCCCGGCATAACGGGACTCCTTAGTATTCATGGATTCTGGTGCGACATGATACTGTGTTTTTTATGGATCCCGGCACGTGTAACAAGAATGGTATACTACAATTCGGGAGGTGGACATAGATGCATATTTTGAGATACTTCGGTGAGTCGACATTGCATGCTCCCCCTATGTGTAGTCATAGTTGTGGGAAATTTATTCCCATATGGAAATTTTAGGGAAACCTATGTGAGATAGTTACGTGTAGTCGTATTATGAGAGGTAGTCTTATACAGTAAAGATGTAGGATGACCCTATGTTGAGTAGCTCTAGTAGCGGTGGTCGATCGTTAGTTATTGAAGTTCACTCTATAGTTCGATCCTTATAGGAGCCTACACAAGTTGTTAGTGAAGGTGTGTGTTAAATAAAAACCATTAAGTAAAGGACCCTAGGAATAAACGAACACTTGTAGGACACTCTAGGTCACATAGAGTAGAATTGAAGTCAACTGCACATAATCACCATATATTAAATATGTATTCATTCACTAGAATTTTGTCCGACCCACCTTTTTCCTTTCTTTCCCCCACCATAAGAGGATAGAGCAGCATGTGATTAGCCCATATGGAGAGGCATCTCATCACAGGAGCTACTTATCCCTTTTATTTACTCTCCATATAACTATCTATCTAATCAGTACTTAGTATTTGTATTAGCATGAATGGTATTTCTATGTACACTTTATTTGACTACGTGCTTTATTTCTAAGACTATGTTTGAGATAATTTTTGAGATGGTTATTTTCTATATTTATATTATCTTCCTTCCGCTGTGAGTTCTGAAAGAGTAGTGTACTTGGATTATTTCTGTTTATTTTTAGTCTCTGTAGTGTTATGAAAACCCAATGCCTCGTACTTCTTAGCACCAACGCGAGTTCGAAAGTCACTCTTTGCTTTGGTTCGGCGTGTCGAAGGTGTAAGTTGTCACAATCTTATTCCTATAGTGCACAGAAACATTCGTAATTTGCCTCAATTCTTTCACTAGATCAAAATATTCTTCTACATGATCGTTTGTTGGGTAGATTGTCAAAATCCACCAAAAATTTGAGAGAATTATACCACTTTAAAGTTATTATGAAAGAGGAAAATAAGGATGAAAAGGGAAAAGATAAACTAATTTTTTTGGTCTAAAAAAGGGTTTTATGGTGTTAATTTTGTTAGAAAACTATTTCCACCGATTCAAATAACCAGCTTTAATTTGAATTTTAAAAAACTGAACTGACCACGTATCCTAAAATGTATTTTTACATACATGTAATGATTTGATGTATGTCCACATACCATTTCATGTATGTTGTCATACATGCCAGATTTTTCACTTACCTATTAATTGGTTTGTGTTTCCTTCATAGACCTCCAAATTAGAAATCTTATATACTGTTTTGATTAGAAAAACAAGCCTCTTGAAATGTGCAAGTCTCATTGTCAAATTAAAAATTGAAAAAATGACCATATTGCCCATCCTTAATTTAAATTGATTAATTAGACATCTAAACATCCTTTAATATTTATTATTAAAATACCGTATATTATAGTCTCAAAGCGGAGACATGCCAAAAGATTTATTGGTAAGTTAATTTCAAAATTTCATTGTAAATTTTTAATTCCGTTCACTTAATATATTTTACTAAATAAGTAGTATTATCAATTATATTATCTTTGCAAATTTATTATTGTAGATTATTATACTATTACATATGTTCTTACACTTATTATAATATTTTATTGTTATTTTCTAATAAGGCTACCATTAGATTTCACATCTCTCATAAACCCTAAATGAGTTATGGGAATTCCAAAAATTCCTCTAATGATAGTTAGGATTGATTTATCATCTTACTACAACTTTGAGGTGCTCAACTAATTATAGTCCCTATAAGTGATAAATAACACGTTATCATTTATATCTTGTATAGAACTCCTAACCATACGTTCTTTGCTCCTAATCATCTTTATGATCTTCAGCGTGCTAAAAAAGTCATAAATTACATTAGATACTCATAAGCTATTAATTTGTGACCTCATAAGAAAAATATTATAACAATTTAGGGCGCTTAACAAATTTACAATTTTTTTTACTTATTTGGGGACAATATAAACATCACCATAAATATTATATAGCTTGAGTGTGCTCAGAAGTAAGAAGTGTGTACCGTACTCTATTTATATTTAAATAACATAGAGAAAACTTATTTCAGATTCATTATCTCAAAATAATGATAATGAGTATTATCATTTATATGGAATAATGGGTATTCGCAACACTCGATGACCTCATTTATTATTATACATATTTATACACATATGCATATAAACATATGTGATTATTCTTTATAATTAGTTATGGTTTTATTTCAATTTTAAATGTTAAAAACACTTTTATTTTATTTTATATAGTATGTAAGATTCTCTTATCCAATTATAACATTTATAATTTAATATCAAATCTCATATTTATGTATATTATTATTATTAATTAATAGTTAATTAACTTTACAACTTCATTATAATTTTTTGTTAATAATAACATTTATAATTCGTCATATAATTTTAAATTATTTTAAATTTAGCTGTTTATAACTTTTATAATTTTAAATTCATAACAATTTCATATATATATATATATAACTTTTATAAATTCAAATTTACAGAATTTTAGATTTGTTAATTTTAACCTTTATATCAAATTTAAATAATTTTAAATTTGTTCATTTATAACCTTTATGAACATAAATTTAGACAATTTTAAATATTATTCATAACCTTTATAAATTTTAATTTTAATTTAACACCATTTTAAATTAATTATTTCATAAATTTTGTGAATGCAAATTCAAAATCAACTTTTAAATTTATTCAACCTTTATAAATCTAAATTTAAATTTATACCAATTTTAAATTCAAATTTTAAGTATTATTTATATTAACACAATGTATGTTATGACACTATTTTAGAACAGGTGCATTGGGTGTCAGGATAAAAGGGAGAAAAATCCTTCTGATTCATTACGCTCTAGATCTTTTATAGTGTTGTCGCAAATAACTATGTAACATTAAATCATATTCAATATTATTTGCATGTAAAATGAATTTTTCCTTTAATATTAATTTAATTTAAATTTTAATCCAGTTATTTAAAATTTTAGTTTTAGTTTTCCATTATTAAATTGAAATTTAATATATGTTTACTTTTTTTGTTCTATGTTAAGTTTAATTTGAATTTAATTCTAGTTACATTATCAATATATTAATTATTTTAACTTAATATAGAATGATATTATTTATTAATGAGATTTTTCGCCTTAAAAAAACCAAAGTATTTTTTTAAAGTAGATGCTGGATGCTTACGTGACTAGGAATAATAAAAATTAAGTAATGTTAGGATTCCCAACTAGAAGTCGTTATGCAATAGTTCTTACAAATTATATGGAAAATATCCAAAATTGTATGACAACTCCTTATCCAATTCATTAAGCAATATATTCTAACTTTAGCACTAAAACAGTAAAAACAAAATAAAGTACTGAAAGTAACAAATGACCTAGAGAATTTACATGGTTCGGATTTTAATGAATCCTATGTCCATGGTAAATTGTCCTTTTTGTTCTTAGTACAAACAAAACTGGCAGAGAGAGTACAATTTGTATGATTTAAGTGTCTAAAAAGAGTGAAGTCAAAAAATCAACCCCTTTCTTATTACAGTGCCCTATTCATTTATAGTATATAGAGTTTCACATGGATTGCCAACATCATTCTTTAGCCCTTTTGATTCATATTTATGATTGTGCTATGCATCGACCATTTGCCTCGCTTATTTGATATATATGGATTGCTAATGTGGCCTTCAGCGGGAAACTGTAATTTCAGCCAATGAATCTTTGAATTGGATGAGAAGCTTGAAATTGAAGCGGGAAAACCTTTGTTTTTTAAATAGTTCATGATCTGATGGCTTTATACAGCAATCAAATCGATGGATTGCACATATGTGTAGGTGAAACTGCAATGAGAAATTACCTCCATTCTAGGAGGACTGCACTATTGTAAATACCTTAGAACTCCACCATTGTGAATGGACCATTTAGCATTGTACCTTCATAGTTATGCAGAGTGACTATATTTCATAGAATCTGAACTGCGTTAACTCTCTTGAAGCCATGCTTAGCTTGTGGTTGTAGTGGAGTTTTGTCCCATTGCCTTATTGTAACATCCCGCTTCCGGAGGCTCAAAACTAACCGCTATGGATGCTGCAGTCATCCATAGGTGTTATTTCTGAGTGACCGAAATTGGAACCTTGAAACTATTAGCAACACAGAAACACAAGAATATGAAAAAAAAATTAAACTTCAACAAAACGGAATTTCTCATTTCTTATGAATTTCAATTTAAGATTTAATTACGTAATCCCAGACGTTAACCACGTTCAGATCACATACACATGTACAAAATACGATAAGAGCGACATATGAAGATGTCCCCTTATGATGATCGGAGAACTAATAAATATGAACTTTATAGTTCTTAGTACATCACAGTGGAATACACAAAATAGCTCCTATATAGCTAATACTGCCTCATGCACATCTCCGGAAGCTTATTCGTTCAAAACCTGAAAGTCTCCCACTCTCAGACTACTCAAATTAATTTTGAGTATCCAAGAGTTTGTGGAGAAACACAAACTTCAAGTCAGACAATGAGTCTGGTATGAATAATCCCCTAACATTTCTTATCATAAATAGATATCTAGTGAGACCACGCCGCTTAGCGGAACGGGTTTTCCCCTCACTAGTATCCCAAATAAACTTGCAAATCATTTACTATGCCCATGCACCCAAAATAATTAGTCTTAACATAATATGATATAAAACCATAAATCATATGTATTGGATATCCTATCCACCCATTTATTAGATATCCCATCTAAAAGTAATTTTATTAGATTTCCCATCTAAAATCTTTAAAATGACTATCCGCCATAATTTAATAGGACTATCCATCCCAAATCCATTTAAAATAAATGCTTATTATCCATCGTACATTGTTTTATAAAAGATGGTGTGGGCTATCCACCGCACACTCGATAGTTTTCCTAGGATGACTATGAATCCTTGGGTGCCAAATCCCGAGGCTAACCACCTTTGGCAAAACATTCTTTACTTTAGAAATTTTATGTGGGCTATCCACCGCACATTCCATGGTTTTCCTAGATTAACCAAGAACCTATCACTTGGCCAAAAATATCATGATCCTCATGATTATTGTTTAACAACAAATTTTCTATCGAATTAGAAAATTGTCGATAAATTTTGAATTAAATTGTACCGCAAGCGCACGACGTACAATTATTGTACGTGGCGAGTATGGGTCGATCCGTAGGGAATTTTTAAGATTTTAAAACTTTCTAATCAATCAAATTAGACCAAAATGAGAGAGGATTGTTAACTAACAATAAAATGAAGCTAAAACTTAGAATGAAAATGTGATTAATAACTATGCAATTAGAAAACAATTTAGAGGCAAATCCACTCTCATATTTATGTAAATTAACAAAAATACAATTTATGATCTCTAATTTTGATATTAAGTGGCATAAGTGTTGCATTTATCATAAGTATGGTTTATTTATGTTATTGGTTAACATAACTTAAACCATCAAACTATAATGTAACAAATAAACTGCTTATCAATTCTCATGAAAATGAAGCCAAAGCAAAAGCTATTTTAAGTATGATCTATTTACTATTGTAATTAGTAATATAGATCATCAAATTTTGTTTTTACTTTCATTTCAAAATTAAAAACCAATTAGCAAATATTGATGTAATTTGTGTTTATGTTGAATAAGAATAGCTCATTTGCATATGCAACATAAGCTATCAAACCAACTTGTATAAACTTACATCAAAATCCACTTTCATGAAGCACAAATAAAAGGTATCATAAATCATAGAAATGTTGAAATTACATAAAGTTAGAGAGCTTCATTACACCTAAATTGAAGGGATTTAGCTACTCATATGTGTTATTATATCAACACATGTAAGTTTCAACATTGGAAAGCAAAGAGAAGTAGAAATTAAACAAAGGAAAAGAGATTAACTACTTGCATGAAATAACATTAAACTAATTGCATAAATGTAAATCTAAGCTATAAACATGAAATGAAAGAGAGCATAGAAATAAACATAAGCATAAAAGTAAAGAAAAGCATGTAGAAAAGAGAAGGAACAAGAGGCTTAGGAAGCCATTTTTATTTCATGAAACTTTGAAGCTACAATTTGCATGCTAATTTCCTAATTAATTCAAAGAGGAAGAAGATATTTACATGTACATAAGAGGGCTACTTATAGATGCATAAAACCCTAATTCAATTTTTAGGGTGCTTCCCAAAATGCCCTTTAGGAAGTGTGGTCTTCAAGTAACCATTAGCCTCTAATTAATCCATCATTAAATATGCATGAAGCTTTAACCTCCACTTAGGTGTCAATTAGCTTCTAATTGTAGATTTAGGTAAGTGGGTGGGTCCTCCATGATCATGAGCTTGAATTATTTCCTCTTCATTCCTTTGTATTCCCTTGTGCATGCATATATCTTCATGAAACCCTCTTCCATATGCATCCAAATTCCTATAAAAATTATAAAAACCGTCCAAGTAAAAAGTCCCAAATTAACACATGCAAAAAAATGACTATTTTGCCCATGTATGTAGATGAATATATGATGATTAGAAAATAATTGAATTTTGGTTTTAAACATGTTAAAATACCCAAATATGACATTTATTTAAATAAAAATAGATAAAATATGGATGTAAATATATGCACATTTACGTGCACATCAAATACCCCCACACTTATCTTTTTATTCGTCCTCGAATAAAGGAAAACTAAGATAAATCCGTTTTCGTAGGGAGCACGATTGCATTGAGCGTATGCAACAAGCCGTTAAACCTCTGGGTGTCCCCAGTAGTACGAGTGTTGTCTCGTGAGGGTTTTCAGCGGATACTACCCACAAAATCCAAATGCAAAGTGAAAACATTTACAAAATGCAAGATTTATTTACAATGGGATGAATGCAAGTTTTTGAAAGTATTTACAAATGAAGGATTTATTTTTAAATCGACACTAATAAGTTAAATATAAGTTCTGGTCATGATCAAGAAATTTAAGTCCTTTTACTTGTCAAAATTTCCAACAAAAATTAAGTTGTCATAACAGATAGACTATAGTTTGGCTAGTTGTTTCAGTTGATAACACAATGTAATTATGAAATGGATCCTTAGTTGATTATCAAAGTTTGTCAAAGTGATATTTTCATTTCTTTTCAATAACAAGTTAAATCAAACAAGTTAAAATAGTTTTTGGATTTCAATTGCTTACTCTCTCTTATTTGAAAATTTTATTGATATTAACAATATTTATATATGCCTAACTCAGATAAACTGAGGCCAGATATATCACCCATGCACTGCCTTTCGGGCTTACGTGAGGGGGATACAGAGCGTGGCGAGTGAACACACAAGTATGAACACTTATTGAATGTAGGCGTTATTAGTAAAAGAATTTTTATATACTTACACCTAACTCAGATAAACTGAGCCAGATTTACCGATCGTGCATTACCTTTCGAGCTTATGTGAGAAGGGTATAGAGCATGGCGAGTGAACACACGAGTGTGAACACATGACTCTAGGTGTTAAAAATATATACATATATACAAATGTTTTTTTTACTTATATATTTTTTTTTGTGTTTTTTCTATTTTTTTTTAGAAAGGGATAGTTTTGCAAAATCATCTTAGCACCATTTAACTTAGAAAATAAAATTGTTATATCCTTTATTTTAAATTTACCACTTTTTTTAAAAAAGATTTTCAATTAGAATATACTTCATAATTAACACATATGAGCCTTCCTATATACTAGTTAAACCATTGTTATTTGTAATCAAACTTCATTTTTATTTTTGTTAAGACAAATAAATTTTCAAAAGTTTCAATTTATTAACTAAAACTTAAACTTATTCTATAGTGTTTCTTCAAAAATAAATCAAAATGCTAAAAAGAAAATGTTTTTGAGATTTAGAAATTTGGAGATTTATTTTAAGTTAAAAGAAAATGAAAATTCAACAATACCATGAAACTTTAAAAAAATTCAAAATGAGACCCCTCCCCACACTTAGTTTTTACTGTGTCCCCACAGTAAGTGCATGATATAATGAGTGTAACGGGGAAAAATATGTACATATTTACAAAAGAGGGTTAACATTCTTACTAGACATAGCTTGGCTCATGAAGAATCACGAGCTCCTCCTTTTGGTTACTTGGCAATTCAAAGAAAGGTTTCAAATGATGACCGTTGACTTTGAAAATCGATCCATCTCTAGGGTTTTGTATTTCTATGGCATTGTGTGGAAAAACAGTTCGTACCACAAATGGTCCGGTCCATCTCGATTTAAGTTTCCCAGGGAATAAATGAAGTCTAGAGTCATATAAAAGAACTTTCTAGTTTGGTGAAAACGTTTTTCTTAGGATTGACTTGTCATGAAAAACTTTCGTTCTTTCTTTGTAAATTTTTTCGTTTTCATACGCATCATTCCTAAGTTCTTCTAGTTCGTTGAGTTGCAATTTTCTGTTTTCACCAGCTTTCTCGAGATCAAAGTTTAAGTTCTTTATTGCCCACAACGCTTTATGTTCGATTTCAACAGGTAAATGGCAAGCTTTCCCGTAAACTAAACAAAATGGGGACATCCCAAGATTAGTTTTAATAGTGATACGGTAAGCCTAAAGCGTGACGGTCAATTTCTGAGACCAATCTTTTTTATTTTTATTAACAGTTTTTTCCAAGATTTGTTTTATTTGAAGATTTGAAACTTCAACTTGGCCACAAGTTTGAGGATGATATGGAGTGGATAACTTGTGGGTTATCGAGTATTTCTTCATTAAAGTTTCAAAAGAACGATTGCAAAAATGGGTGTCGTTATCATTAATTATTGTGCAAGGTCTGCCGAACCTCGAAAAGATGTTTTCTTTGAGAAATTTCAGAAAATTTCTATGGTCATTAGTTTTACAAGGAACGGCTTCGACCCATTTGGAGACATAGTCGACCGCAAGAAGTATGTACAAATTTCCAAAGGAATTGGGAAAAGGTCCCATAAAGTCGATACCCCAAACATCAAAGATTTCGATAGTAAGAATGGGGTTTAGAGGCATCATATTTCATTGAGAAATTCGTCCAAGCATTTGACATCGATCACAAGTTTAACAAAATTCAAATGAGTCTTTGAAAAGATAAGGCCAATAGAAACCACACCGAAGCACCTTTTTCGCAGTTTTTCGAGGATCGAAGTGTCCACCGCACGCTTGATCATGGCAAAATGAAAGAACACTCCTAATCTCATTATCCAGGATGCAACGTCGAATGATTTGGTTGGGACAATATTTGAACAAGTAAGGATCGTCCCAATAGAAATATTTCACTTGGGACATGAATTTGCATTTATCTTGTTTCGACCAAAATGAAGGAGTTTCTTTAGTGACTAAATAGTTCACTATGTCGGCATGCCATGGATCAACGGAGACCGAAAGAAGTTGTTCGTCGAGAAAGTTTTCATTGATTGGTAAAGGTGATGGTGTGTTGGGAAGACGAGACAAGTGATCGGCTATGACATTATCAGATCCTTTTTTGTCTTTGATTGTAAGGTCAAGTTATTGAAGTAAAAGGATCCAACGAATCAAACGAGATTTAGCATCCTTTTTGGAAAAAAGGCATCGAAGAGCGATATGGTCAGTATAGACCGTGATGTGTGAACCTATCAAGTAAGGTTGAAACTTTTCGAGTGCAAAAATGACAGCTAGAAGCTCTTTTTCGGTTGTTGTGTAGTTGAGTTGAGCGTCATTCAAAGTCATACTCACGTAGTAAATGACATGAAGGATTTTGTTGATGCGTTGTCCTAAGACAGCACCAACGGCAAAGTTAAAAGTGTCACACGTTATTTCGAAAGGAAGATCCCAATTGGGTGCGCAAATGATTGGAGCAGAAATGAGTTCGTTTTTAAGACGTTCAAAAGAAGAGAAACGATCAAAATTGAAATCGAAAGGAATTTTTTTTCCTAGAAGGGTAGTCAAAGGACGGGTGATTTTGCTAAAGTTTTTCACAAAGAGTTGGTAAAAGCCAGCGTGTCCTAGAAATGATCGAATGTCCTTGACAGATTTGGGAATGGGTAGGTTTGCAATGACATCGATTTTCACTTTATCTACCTCAATGCCTTTATTTGAGATGATATGTCCAAGGACTATGCCTTGTTTGACCATAAAGTGGCATTTTTCCCAATTCAAAGTCAAATGTTTTTCTTTAAATCAATTTAGAACCAACTCGAGATGATATAAACAATCGGAAAAAGAATCACCAAAGATAGAGAAATCATCCATAAAAACTTCTAGAAAGCGTTCAATCATGTCGGAAAAAATGCCAACCATGCATCGTTGGAAAGTAGCAGGAGCGTTACAAAGTCAGAATGGTATATGTCGATAAGCAAAGGTACCGAATAGACACGTG
Source organism: Allium fistulosum (assembly GCA_030737815.1). Taxonomy (NCBI): domain Eukaryota; kingdom Viridiplantae; phylum Streptophyta; class Magnoliopsida; order Asparagales; family Amaryllidaceae; genus Allium; species Allium fistulosum. Next base: position 1,207,219,217 of record CM060902.1, read on the forward strand.
AAAGTCGTTTTCTCTTGATCTTTGGGAGCGATTGGAATTTGGTTATAGCCGGAATAACCATCAAGGAAGCAGTAGAATTTGTGGCCGGCTAACCGCTCGAGCATTTGGTCAATGAAAGGAAGAGGGAAGTGATCTTTACATGTTGCGGCATTTATTTTTCGATAGTCAATGCAAACACGCCAACCAGTTTGAGTACGAGTTGGAATAAGTTCGTTTGAATCGTTCTTAACAACGGTTAGCCCAGACTTTTTCGGTACAATGTGAATTGGGCTAATCCATGAACTATCAGAGATTGGGTAAATGATTCCATTGTCGAGAAGTTTAAGAATTTCATCATGCACCGCATCTTTCATTTTTGGATTAAGCCTTCGTTGCGCGTCATGAATAGGCTTGGCATCATCGATTAAATGGATGTGATGCTGAACTAGAGCGGGACTAATTCTCTTTATATTGAAGATCGACCATCCAATCGCTTCCTTGTTTATGGACAGGATTGAAAGTAAAGAAGTTTCTTGATTGGGAGAGAGAGTCACAGAAATTATGACGGGAAATGTTTCGTTATCGCCTAAGTATGCATACTTAAGGTGATCGGGAAGTGGTTTGAGGTCCAACTTCGGGAGTTGCTCAATTAAAGAATTGGGTTGAGATTCAGACTCAACTGGAAGTGATTCAAAGGGAAGAGTGTATTCAATCTCGTTGGGAATTTCATGAAACAATTTTTCGTACTCGGCCTTGCGTTCATCGTTAAGGTCAATCGTCTCGTTTTCAAAGTTTTCATGAATGGCACTAACTTCCAACGTTTGGTTGCAAGGTTCATTCAGTTGGCTTTCAAGATTGAAAATGTTAAGATCTAAAGTCATGTTTCCAAAAGAGTTTTTCATCGAACCGTTGCGATAATTGATTAAGGCATTTGAGGTGGCTAAGAATGGTCGGCCTAAAATAAATGGAATTTGACTCGCGGGATTTGTCACGGGTTGTGTTTTGAGAACGATAAAATCAACGGGGAATATGAATTGCCCTACTCGAATGAGCACGTCCTCGATTTCTCTCACGGGCTTCTTAATGGAACGATGGGCGAATTGAAGCGTGGCCTTTGTGGGTTTGAGCTCACCTAAGCCTAATTTTTCGTACACGGAGTATGGAATCAAATTGACACTCGCACCTAAGTCTATCACGCATTTGTTAATCGTCTTGTCTCCAATTGTACACGAAACCGTAGGGCAGCCAGGATCTTTGTATTTGGCGGGCATGGATTGGGCCAAGACTTCACTCAAACTGGCAGCTAAGAAGACTTTTTTAGGAATTTGAGTGTGTCGCTTTTGGGTCCACAAGTCCTTAAGAAATTTCGCGTACGTGGGGACTTGCTAAACGATGTCAAGAAGCGAGATGTTCACTTTCACTTGTTTAAAAATTTCCACCATCTTTTCGATTTGGTCCGAGTGTTTCTTGGGTCGAATACGATATGGAAATGGAACACGATACGCGGTAGGCGGGTCTACTCGAGTAGAAGAAGAAGAATTTTGATTGGCATTCGATTCGACAATTGGCTCCGCGTTCTGTTCTGATTCATTTGGTGCTTTAGAAGCGTCGAGAGAAGTTTCCGATAAATCGTTTGGGTTAACGACTTGATTATCGATTTTTTTACCAGAACGTAAGGTTGTGATAGCATTCAATTGGGTGACGTTGCTATCTTGAACAACATGGGCTTGATTTGAATTTGCGTTTTGAGTTCTGGGATTTGGAATGAGCTGGTTTGGAAATGTGCCTCGTTCGCGTTTACATACAAACGTGGCTAGTTGACTTATTTGCATTTCAAGTTTTGCAATCGATTCGTTTGTGTTTTGCATATATGAGGTCGATAAATTTTGCAAATTGATGTTCGATTGAAGGCTTTGAGTAGTTGCTTTAGCCAACGTTTCAAGAGTTTTGTCAAGCGAACTTAAACGTTTATCGTCTTGGGGAGGATGAGTAGAATTTGGTTGAAAATTTGATTGTTGCGGTTGATTATGAGATGGACTCGCAAAGTTTGGTTGAAAATGGTTGGTTGAAAGGGAGGATTCAAAGCATTATTCGGGAATGCTTGAAAATTTGGACGAGCCGTATTGGTGTTGGGATTATTTTGGTTCCAAGCAAAATTCATATGATTTCCCCAACTAGGATTGTACGTTGGAGAAAACGGGTCGATTTTGGATTTATTGAAAGCGTTGATTTGTTCGACAGAATTAGGACATTGATCGGCTATATGATTAGGATCATTGCATTTATAACACTTCGGTTGGGAAGCTTGGTACATTTGATTCGATGAGAAAATGTTATTGAATTTTTTAGTCATTGCGTTGATCTTAGCTTCCAAAGCAAAAGGAAGATCCTATCGAGTGTGCACTCGATCATGAGTAAATTGATTTTTTGTTCGAACGTTCCCATCGGGATGATTTTTCGGCGAGGTTTTCAAGAAATTGCCAAGCATAATCGTGATGTTGGACAAAAAAGTTTCCTTGGCACATTGATTCGAGCATGGTTCGTGAGCTGTTTTCGAGTCCATCGTACAAGATTTGGCAAATTGTCCATTTTTCAAAGTTATGGTGTGGACATTTTATCAAAAGCTCTTTGAATCTTTCAAAATATTTTCCGAATGGTTCTCCCTTGAATTGATGAAAATTTACAATTTCGTTTTGGATTCTACTCGTTTTTTCCAAGGGGTAGAACTTTTTTAAGAAAGCTTTTACCAATTCTTCCCAAGTTTTAATCGAGTTTGATGGTAAGCTGTACAACCATTTTTTAGCGTAATCCGTAAGACCGAATGGGATTAATCGAAGTTTTATTCCGTCATCGGAAAGTTGTTGGAGTTTTATGGTTGTGCAAACTTGTTCGAATTTAGTCAAGAAAATGTAGGGGTAATCGTGCTTGAAATTGCCAAATTTTGGAAGTGTGGCAATATGGTTCGAGTGAATTTCGAAATGGTTACCCGTAGGAGCGGGAAACGTGATGCAAGATGGAATAGAAACTCTATCAGAAAAGATTCTATCCATAAGAGTTCGAGGGGAGTTCTCGTTCGCCCTTTGGGGAGGATCGTCTGTTCGAGTTAAACGATTAGTTGTTGAGTCGCGAGTCCAACGATTTGTTGTTGTGTCACAAGTCGATGTACTCATGCACAAGTGAAAGTGGAAAAGAGAAAGAAGTTAGAATCGAGTTTAGAGAATGAAACAAGATTTGGAAAATGAAGTGAAAATTTGTTTTTGTTTTTGTTTTTTTTCAAAGAAAGGAAACTATTTACTAAGTGAAATTTATTTTTCAAAAGAAAAGTTTTTTTTTGGCTTTCCAAATTTTTATATGTTTTTGTTTTTGTAAATTCTTTTTTTTTGTTTTTTTTTTGTTTTTTTTTGAATTTTCAGATTTTCAAATATTTACTAAAAGGAATTTTTTTTTTTTTACAAAATGGGAATTTGATTTTTTGTTTTTGTTTTTGAATTTTAATTTTTTTTTTCAAACGATTTTATATTTTTTTGGATTTTTGTTTTTGATTGAAAATTTTCAAAGGAAAGGAAAAATGAATTTTTTTCTGGGATTAAAAACTAAGTTAAGTAAAATTTTAATTTTTTTTTTTGATTTTTGATTTTTTTTAAATATGCATGAACTAATGCAACTAAATGAATGCAAATGACTTAATTACAGTTTTTTGTCCTTAGTAGCTCCTAACCCAAAATTGTATAATCATAGTTTGTCTTAAATCAACAAAAATATTTCTCAGCCAAGTAACGGGTATGGGTTATCGATGCCCCAGGAATCACCGTAACAATGCAACCGAAGGTTTAAGTACCTTCAGAGGAACAACCACTAAAATATTTACGAATCACTGTAATATTTATAAATGGTTATTACTCTACCGTACCCTAGACACCAAGAAATAAACTTGTTCAAGGAAGACAATTGTCAAGATACAATTAAGCCCTTAGTGAGCTCGTGACACCCTTAAGTCAAATGTCTAACATTTATTATTAGTCAAATTCTACGATGAATGCGATTTGTGGGCTAAGGAAAGGGTGATGAAATCTCCCACCTTATGTGAATTGGGGTATTGCCCTTAGAAAAGAAAATAAGATGAGATGAATGCAAAGCAAAAATTAAACGTGAATTTACAATGCAACTAAAATGAAGTTTGTTTTTATTTTTGGATTTTGAATTTTTTTATATATTTAAATGCAAATGCAAGCAACCAACAATGCAAATCAAATTAAAAACAAGAGATGAAAGCACAATACTAGAGCGTGCAGAATTATTGAGCAATTATTTTAAAGCAGCAACTTTTTTTTAAGCAAGCAAAGCAAGTCTTCTTCTACTGAATTTCTACTTTTGCAACCTGAAAAGAAATTAAACACAAAATATACACGGTTTTTTTCTCTTTTTTTTAATATATAAGGATGGAACTAAAAATACAAATTGAAACAAAACAAAAAAAAATTTACAACTAATTTTTCTTAAAGGGTGAAACAAAACTAAACTAAAACAAATAAAACAAAAAAAAATTAAACAAAACAAAAGAAAATGAAAAAGAAATAAGAATAAAATGCTTACTCAGGCCCACCCATAATTATAACCCGGCCCGATTAAACAAAAGATATAGGATTTACTTCCTCGATTAAAACTCACGAACTAATTAAAAAAAAATATCACAGCCAAATGTTTTTTTCTTCAAATTCCAAACGAAATTTGTCTCTCTCCTTTTCGATTCCGAACTCAAATTGAATTGCGGCTTTGGAAGTATAGTTTCAATTTGAGGAGTTCTCGGCGATGGATGCAATTTAGTTCAGGCGATTAAATGATTTGTTTCGCAAGGGAAATTGATGTCATAGCAATTTGAAGTTCTGTGGGGTTCCGACTGTAGAGGTGGAATCAAGGCGACTGGAAGTGGTTGGTCTGGAAATGGTGTGATTTTGCTCGAGGCGATTCGATGTTGGAGGATGAAATTCTGGTTGCGTGGGGAGGCGATTGGCTGAGATGCGATTCGTGTTTTTGGGAGAAGCGGTAATGTTGAAGTGTGAGTTGAAGTGCTGTCGTTAGAAGTTTGCAAGTTGAAGTGCTGCAAGTTGATAGGTGTAGAGCAAGTGATCTTTAGAAGTTTGTTCGTATGGCAGAGAGGTTGTGAGTGGCTGCAGAAGGTGGTTTTGAGTTTGATGTAGACATCGTAATGCGGTTTGTATTGGTTGAGTTTGTAGAATCTTGATAGAGGTTTGAATTTGATGCAGTTGCTTGGTATAGCAGTGTTGAGTTTGAATTGGCAAGGGGGTTGTGGCCTCACAGTGGGAATGGTGGGTAGAGCTGTGAGCTAGATAGAAAATAGGAGATGATAGAAGATGATAAATGTGGCTTGTTTTGGAAGTGGTGAATGATGTGAATGAAGAAGTGGGGTTGTGGGAAATGAATGGAAGTGATGCTTGAGATTGAAGTGGCGAATGAAGTTATGTGCAGCGAGGAGGCAAACTGAGGAGGTTGAGCTGCTCTTAATTGAGTGGAGTTGATTGTGGTTAGTAGCAGTGGGGTTGTAAAGAAGCAAGCAAGGGATGCGTTGGTAGAAATGTGGTAAGTTGTAGTTGAACTGAAAGTGGCAATGGGATTGTGGCAAGTAGGTGGCTTTGTGGTTGGTTGTGTTATGTAGTGAGGGACTGTTATTAGTTGTGATTAGAAGTGGGTGTTGTATATCAGTGGAGACCTAGAATTAGACAACAGAACTGTTTTGTATGTAACAGAGGTGAATGATGAGAAGTGGCGGGGCGAGTTGAAGATAGTGATTTGTATGGTCAGGTGGTGGATTAAATGAAGTGGACTTGATTGTGTTTTGATAGGTGAGAATTGCAGTGAAGTTAATGTATGCTATGTAGGGGAGAAGTTGTGGTATTTGAAGATTGGATTGTAGTGTTTGGCTGTCGGGGAAAACAAACACAAGCTTGTGAATGGCAGTGGTATCTAGTGGTGTTTCCGGTGATAGAAGTAGACAGTGGGAAGGAGGAATGGCAACATGTAGTAATGTTGAACTGTGAAGAGGTTATGTGTTAGGATTTTGCAGTTTCCAGTGGCACAGTAGCTTGTGAATAGGAGTTTGGTGACAGGGGCAGCTTTGGTCAGACTTGCAAAAACATGCAATGCACAGAAGCAATAGTCGATGGTTAGATGAAGTTGAGCAACAACAAGATCCGTGGTTAGATGAAGTTGTAAGTGGAGTAGGAGAGTTTGTAGTGTGTGTAGTGTGCATTGTGGGGTCGCTAATGCACAGAGGGTGGATATGTGAAGTATGTTGTGTAGTAAGACTTGTGGGTGAGGGGAAAAAGTTTGATCTAGAGAATATGGTGGTATTTGACAGTGAAACAGAGAATGGCAATGTAAAATGGAAAAGAAAAAAAATGGCAATGTAAAATGTAAATTGCAATGGAATTTTTTTTTTTAGAAATGAAATTGGTATATGTTTTGTTTTTTTTAAATAGAATATGCAATGCAAATGCAATAGAAAACACAAACACGCAAACAGAATGGAAACAAAAATCACTCAAACACACAACACAACACTTTTGTTTAGTGCAATACACATACAAAATGAAAACACACAAAAATCAAAAAATAATAATTCGAAGAGTAGAAAATAAAAATAAAAATTATTCCTCGGCAACGGGGCCAAAAACTTGTTCAACGACAAATTTTCTATCGAATTAGAAAATTGCCGATAAATTTTGAATTAAAATTTTCCACGAGTACACGTCGTACAATTTTAGTACGTGGCGAGTACGGGCCGATCCGCAGAAAATTTTTAAGATTTTAAAACTTTCTAATCAATCAAATTAGACCAAAATGAGAGATGATTGCTAACTAACAACAAAATGAAGCTAAAACTTAGAATGAAAATGTGATTAAAAACTATTCAATTAGAAAACAATTTAGAGGCAAATCCACTCTTATATTTATGTAAATTAACAAACATACAATTTATGATCTCTATTTTTGATATTAAGTGACATAAGTGTTGCATTTATCATAAGTATGGTTTATTTATGTAAACCATCAAACTATAATGCAACAAATAAACCACTTATCAATTCTCATGAAAATGAAGCCAAAGCAAAAGCTATTTTAAGTATGATCTATGTACTATTGTAATTAGTAATATAGATCATCAAATTTTGTTTTTACTTTCATTTCAAAATCAAAAACCAATTAGCAAATATTGATGTAATTTGTATTTATGTTGAATAAGAATAGCTCATCTGCATATGCAACATAAGCTATCAAACCCACTTGTATAAACTTACATCAAAATCCACTTTCATGAAGCACAAATAAAAGAGATCATAAATCATAGAAATGTTGAAATTACATAAAGTTAGAGAGAGCTTCATTACCCCTAAATTGAAGGGGTTTAGCTACTCATATGTGTTATCATATCAACACATGTAAGTTTCAACATTGGAAAGCAAAGAGAAGTAGAAATAAAACAAAGAAAAAGAGATTAACTACTTGCATGAAATAACATTAAACTAATTGCATAAATGTAAATCTAAGCTATGAACATGAAATGAAAGAGAGAATAGAAATAAACATAAGCATAAAAGTAAAGAAAAGCATGTAGAAAAGAGAAGGAACAAGAGGCTTAGGAAGCCATTTTTATTTCATGAAACTTTGAAGCTACAATTTGCATGCTAATTTCCTAATTAATTCAAAGAGGAAGAAGATATTTACATGTACATAAGAGGGCTACTTATACATGCATAAAACCCTAATTCAATTATTAAGGTGCTTCCCAAAATGCCCTTTAGGAAGTGTGGTGTCCAAGTAACCATTAGCCTCTAATTAATCCATCATTAAATATGCATGAAGCTTTAACCTCCACTTAGTTGTCCATTAGCTTCTAATTGTAGATTTAGGTAAGTGGGTGGGGTCCTCCATGATCATGAGCTTGAATTATTTCCTCTTCATTCCTTTGTATTCCCTTGTGCATGCATATATCTTCATGAAACCCTCTTCCATATGCATCCAAATTTCTATAAAAATTATAAAAACCGCCCAAGTAAAAAGTCCCAAATTAACACATGCACAAAAATGACTATTTTGCTCCTGTATGTAGATGAATATATGATGATTTGAAAATAATTGAATTTTGGTTTTAAACATGTTAAAATACCCAAATATGACATTTATTTAAATAAAAATAGATAAAATATGGATGTAAATATATGCACATTTACGTGCACATTAATTATTTATAAAACTTCATGATCCCTATGATTAATTATTTTCCCAAGGTATACCACCTGTTTAACATATTCCCATTGGTAGCCACAATTAGGTTAAATTAAATAAAAACATATTGATAGTCCCAATGTATATTTTCAAAAGCATATTTTTGTTTGTAACCCCAAACTATGTAACGAAAACATTAAACCCACCCCGGTGTCCCCAAGGTTTTATAACATTCATTTTATATAAGGATCCACATTACATTTTCAAATACAGATAAGTATCTTATGCTATAACCCTTTGAAGTAGCCTCTTCGTCTTAGCAAAGTTTTACTTAAGAAAAATGGCTAAAAACAGCCCTTTAAAACCCTTCGAATGAAGTCCCATTCGAAAGCAACTATACATCCAAAGTTAGCCCCTTCGGAAACCTTTCGAAATCAGAACCTTTCACAATCATTGAAGATAACCCCTTCAAAACCTTTCGAAATCAAACCTTTCGAACTCAAAACCTTTTGAATTAAAACCTTTCGGAATTAAAACCTTTTGAAATCAAACCTTTCAAACTCAAAACCTTTCGAAATCATTGAAGATAGCCTCTTCAAAACCCTTCGAAATAAACCTTTCGAAGTCAAACCTTTCGAAACCAAACCTTTCGAAATCAAAACCTTTCGAAATTAAAACCTTTCGAAATCAAAACCTTTCGAAATTAAACCTTTCGAAATCATTCAAAAATAATGAAGTGTTGGTGTTGGAACCAACCCTTCGAAAGCATACTTCTGACCATGTAGGAAGGTTAACCCTTCGGCTTGCCTAAAGGTTTTAAAATGCCTTTTCGAAAAACATTTTAAAACAATACTCTTGAAGGTTTAAGCTTTCAAAGATCCCCTTCGAAACCCTTCTTGAATATAAAATTTTAGTCTTTTATAAAATGATAGAATCGAAGGATCCCCCTTCAACTTATTCGAAAACAATTTTTATTTCTATCCGAAAGCAAAAGAAGCAGCCTCCCCATCCCTTCGCCCTTTTCTTCCCTTCGGCTCCATGCCTACCTTTCGACTTTGATGGAGGGTAACTGTTTACCTTACGTCTTAGGCGAAAGGTACCTTTCGACTTCATCGAAAGGGTAAAAGCGGGCATGATGGAGTCGAAGGCCGAACTGGGCCCTCTAAAGTGATGTATTTACCTTGATTGTCTAATTTTGATTGGTTGATGAACCTTCTCCTGTACTTTCAAATAGTAAAAAGTATACAAAAGTCAACATTTTTCTCAAAACACTGTACTTCTTCCTCAATTATTTCCAAAAGCAATTTCCTTCCAAATTTGAGTAATTTCGGAAGCAAATTTTCAGTTAGCCCTTGGGCTTAAATAATTTAATTACCTTAGTAATAATTAAGGAAAATTTCCCAAAAATCACCAAAAATCTGATAAATTATATACTTCAACATATTAAAATTTCAAAGCATATGAAGATCAAAAAAATTCAGAATTTAACCAAAACCGAACAAAAATGTGTTAATTAACCCATTAACATTTAAAACACCTATGTTTTATCCAAACAAAGGTTTAAATTGTTATATCCTAACCAAAATCACAAACATGAATCGTGTATAACCCATAACCGATCCAAACATAGAAAAACGAGATGATAAACATGATTATTCACCTTGATTAGTTGATTGGAGAATGAGATACTTTCCTATCTTTCATTCCTTAGCTTATTCTTCAATTTAAACTCTTCCTGGAGCTTTTTAATGGTTGGCCAAAATATGTGGGAGTTAAGAATTAGAAAGTGGAAGTTTATTTAGGTGGAGGAAGAGATATATACTAAGAAATGTAGCCCCATTTCCAAGTTTACCCCTTAGGAAAATTCCTTCTTCTTAATTTATTTAAGTCCTTTTATTTTAGTTCATTCTTTTAGCACAACCATTGGATTTGTTAATCTCATCTCCCTACTATTCACATTATTCTATTTAATTTATCCAATTAAATATCTCGAATAATGTTAATTAAAATTCGGGGTCATTACACTCATCCTTTGGGTCTTCGTATTTGTGGGTAGTATTTTCTTTTAACTTGCGGCGCGTTTATGTCACTTCAATATCTAATCAGGATGGCGGTGCATTCTTATGACTTTTTTATATTGATACAAGATTGCAGCGCAGACCTGCCACTTTAGGTGTTAGTTAAATATTGTGGTGTATCCTCATTTGTGTATAGTTGCTTTAAGGGTTGTGTCGAAGTTCTTTATTGTTAGTGTTGCTTTGGGGCCGCAGCACAATTTCTTTATCTTGTTGTTATTTATAGATTGTGCCGCAGTTCCAAATTTCTAAAGCTTACTTTTGGAAACCATAGCGTAGCCTTTGTATCTGATAATTGAAAGCTATGTCGTGTTCTACCTACTGAAGTGAGTATTAAGGTTGGAGATCAGTCCCCATACTTTGTGGCCATCTCAGGTTTCCGGCACAGTGTTTTAGTGTCGAAGCTATGTTCAATAGGAAGGTGCAATCCTTATGTTTTGTCACTGACTTAGGACTTTGACACAATACTATCTGGATTTTGTTCTTGTTTCCTTTTCATATTTCGATTCCTAATGTGGGAGCAATTCTATTGGCTTGATTATTTATTAACTTTGCTTTGATAATGTTTGAAAAATATGTGCTCAACACTTGCTCTCCAAGTGTACAGCGATCGTAGATTGGTGTGGACTAGTCTCTACTTCCATATTCTCCCTACAACCCATCACTTCTTGTTTTTCTCTTGCTTCTTTTCAGGAACGAAAAAGTCTTTATTGTTGTTCCACATTTAATGCTCAAGTACACATGTAGCTCCATTATTGGCCGGTCTTCTAAAAAGTTGTACCTTTAGTCTTTTCGACTCCTAAGAAAATTTGCATAGATCCTAGCATTAATCTTCCTTTTCATTAATCAATTAATGTTTTGGGGCCTTTTCATCATTCAATGGCTGGGATTCGAATCGAGGTAAGTTTATATTTTTCCTTTCCTTCTTCTCCACCTTTTTACATGCTTTCGAAAATCTTAAACCCAAAACTCATCTTCTCCAGAGCTAGTTTTCTTTTTGAAAGAAGTAAGGGAATTCTTTTTTATTGTTTCTTTTCTTTTTCCTAACTCTTAGAGATAGCCAATAATCAATCCTGCATTATTCAACTTGAAAACAACTTCCATTTCTCCCTTATCCTTGCCGTCTAGAATAACTGAATTAAAGGGAAATAGAGGGTTATATACGTAAGGTTCCTAAATCTCACAAACATATTCACATGCCTCCAAATGGCTTTATTTCTATCGCTTCTGAGCATATTCAATATGGGCTGTATCTTTCTCCTAATCAAATTCTTTACGAATGGTTATCCACCATTTTATTTCACAACTTGTCTCCCATTTCTTATTCCATTCTGATTGTCACTTTCATTCTCTATGTGGAGAAGAGCTCTCCTCCTTCCTGTGGGGAACTTTAGTTTCATTTTTATATTCATAAGTCTTTCTGGGGGTGATTTTGGGTTCTATTATGCCCACAGAAGGAAGTCGGTTCTCACATCCATTCCTCGAAAAACCCAAAAATGGAATGATTAATACTTTTTCATTTCTAAGTTAGGTAAATTTCCTTCTTCTTTCCAACCACATCCAAATCGTCCTATCTTTTCTACTGAGGCCACTAGGTTGTTCGTATCCCATTGGAAGGACATTCTGGACTTGGGTGAAGATGAGAGGAAACTAAAGTTAATTTTCACCAAATCTTTACTACGCAAAAAAAACTTCCTACGTACGAGTCATAATTTCTCCCATTAAAATTTTAAATTTTCTTCAGTTACTGATAATCCTAGGGTATAATTTATTGAGTTGGACGTTGAAATTATATTTCCTAATCCCTGCAAGGATGATTTCTGATCTTTGAATTACCTCCATGTATGGGTGAAACAGCTAGCAATCTTACAAATGCATTTCTTGAAGTTCCTATGCTGCAAAGATCGGCGGTGGTAAAGATGAAAAGGGAAAAAAGGAAAGCCGATATAACTAAGGCATCTGATCAACCTCTTAAGAAGCCTACTACGTCTCCTTCTCTTCCTTCCTAAGAAGCACTTCCCATCTCATCTCTCCAATCCTTCCATGACACAAACAATCATTTCTTATTCTTGCCAGGTATCATTACTAGGATAGGGCATATTACACTAGATGGCTTATTCCACATGCCTCTATCCCATAATCATATCCCACTGCTCTTTTATTACTTGTACTTCGCTTCCTTGAGCTTGCTACTGAGCTTGAAATATCTTTGTCTATGTATGTAACCCTTATTTTTTTATGGTTATTTGCTTTTTGATTCTTATCTTATCTACCTTTGCTTTGTAATAGGTAAGGGCTTTGGCAGTTGAGGTTTGGAAAAAGGCAGAAGATGTGTTGGTATTGTCTACCGGACATACTACTGAGCTTTAGGTAGACCTTGCCGCGACAACTTCCAAGAAAGCCAAATTTGAGGAAGAGTTTAGGGCTCAATGGGAGAAACCAGAAAAGCCAATAAGGGCGGCTAAGGTAGCGGAGGAGGCCCTGGTGTTGAAAGGTCGGGAGTTGGGAGAGAAAGATAAAACATTGGGGAGGGAGGAGGCATTGAAGGCGTCTAAGGATAAGTTAGAGCGAATCACTTACGGGGTGCTTTCCAAGTTGTACGTCATGGTCAAGCGTTAATTTTTTACCGCCCACTTAGATGATACTACTACCAAGTTTGACATCAGCTTCTTAAGAGACTCCGGAACAATTGATAAGGCCCTTACTTATTGTAGGGCTGAATGGGCTAAGGAGCTGGCCTTGGAGAAAGCTTTCCTTTTTGCATCCCAAGTCACCTATGTACAGCAAATTGACGAGGATGCGTGGTCTAAGGAGACAAGGGCCACTTTTGCTTCTCAAGCTCATGTAACTACTTAAACTTTTGTAAATGATTTCATTGCTTCTCAGTATGTAATAAAATGTATTTGCTCCCCTTTTTTGTTGTGACTATTCATTTAATTGTCTTATTGTCTTATTACTGGGCTACGAATGACCATGTTATTTCCATTCATTTGCCTTTATAGTCTTCTAAGGAATTAACTTTTACTAAACTCCTGAAAGAAAGCCTGGAAAAACTTCAAACCCAAACCATAGATCATCTTGGCCTTAGTGCAGTTGGTGCTACACTTTAGAGAGCAGTTCCTCCCCCCCAGATAGTCCTTATTTGGAGTAGTATAGGATTAGATTTAGAAATCTCGTTAAAGAGTGAGCACTATGCAATATTATTATTTGTATATGAATTTGTTGCACTCTTCATATAAAATTGCTCTTATACGATACATTTTCTAAATTTGACTTTGTGTGATTTGACTTTTTACTGATATGAGTTCTTATTACTCTCTACTAGTTCACCCTCTTCCTCCTTATGGACACCCTTTGAGCTTATCGAAGTCATTGAATCCAGTGCTCCTTTGGTCCTATTATTTATGATCAGAATGACTTGGGCGCACCCGAATTTGAGGTCGAAGCCACGTTTCCTAATGCGGCATTAGAGGAAGAGAATATCCGCCTGGAAGTCACCAACGAAACACTCAAAAGAGACTTAAGGAATGCTTTTTTTTATTTCAAAAAAGCTAAGGATGCACACGAGCGGCAACATCAATACAATATCAAATTACACACTGAACTTGAGGTTGTAAATTCAACAGAGGCAGAACAACAGCAAACATTGAAGGAATTGAAGCGCTTTATGGGATTATCAATGAAGAGGCGATTAAATAATTGAAAAACACTATAGAAAACATATCTCTTCAGGTTACCCATCAATATGAGGAGAAGGAGGGTACCGAAGGAGGAGAGGTGGTAAAGAGACCTAGCTAGGGTGCAGCCTTTACTCCTCCTATAAGTACGGACGCCTCGTTGGTAGATGAGTGGAGAAGGAAATTGGATTTACACTTCCAAGGTAGATTTAAGGAGATGCACTCAAGTACTTTGGTGGTTTTTCAAGGGATTCAAAAAAACAAGAACCGAACTAAAATACTTTAGAACTGACAAGAGAGACCGCTATCCTTAAGATTTATGAACTAGATCTACTACGAGAGGCTTAGGCTGCCCATAGCACCACATTGGCACCCGTTAATGCACCTAGACAAGATCAGATCATCGATCACAACGTGAAATTTAGAAGGGGGACTATCGAATGCAAAATGGGACAGATTTCTTTACAAGTCATATATGTTTTTAATTATTTTATCCTACGCTTGATATAAGTGAAAAGAAATAGTGTTTATAATCAAAATTCGTTTGAAATTAGTATTGAAATTAATTGGCAATAGATTTATTGAAATGTTTCAATTAGAAAGGGAAAGAGGAATTAAATTGTAACGATTGAGTTTAATATAAGAACTAGCATTTGTGTCAAAATGGAATGAATATTTTAAATAGAAATAAATGCATGTTTTGAGATAAATGAAATAAACTTTTCATTTTTGAATATATGTATGATTTTATAAACAAGGAGTTTGTTTTGTTACAAAAAAGGAAAAAAACTAATATATATATATAACAGTATATTTAAAAAGAAGGCATCTACTTTTATAAATTTGAAAAGTGAAGATGACGATGTTCAAATGAGATGGGTTATTGTAAATGAGAGAAAATGTAACCATATATTTATAAAAAAAAAATCATTTAATAAAATAAACGTTATATTTTTAAAAGAAAAGGCAAGAGTGTATTATGGAAGGATTGCATTTCTTACAGAAAATATAAGGTATGTTATTTCTTTGTTAGTAAGGAATAAGGGTATGTTTGGTTTTTGAACATAAAAACATTTATACCAATTAATTAATGTAATTGATTGCTCAATTTAAAGGTAAAGAATAAGGTTACTAATTAATACACAACATATATACACGTTTGTGGACATATGTTATTTATCTAATTACAACAGATGTGAGTATGAAAAAATAATGTAGATATAACAATTCACATGTTATTTTATTTATTTCAGATGTAAATGTGGAAATATATTGATATGTTGTTAATTTATTTATTTTAGACGTAAACATGTAAATTAAATGGGATGTTGAAAACTGAAATGAAACATGCGAATAAAGAGAGATGCATGTAAATTTAACCTGAAATAAAATGCACAAATTATAAATTAATTGAGGAAAAGAAAATGTTATTTATAATTTGTATATTATTGAGGGTGTAATTAATTGAATTAAATATAAGATAAAGCGCTGACAAGGCGCGTTGTAAGATTTGACACAGCAATGAGTCAGCAGAAGTTTCATACACGTTATTTTGCATTCTTTTATTCAATCTGGTCCTTCCGTGCTTCCATCTGATGGCTCCTATTCAGCCTATGACGTGGTCGCATCCTATTCAATCCCCAAATCCAACAGTCTGAGATCCACTTCTACACCTATAAATAAGACCCTAGGCTTAATACTTTTTCTCATTCTAGGTTTTCTCCAATTGGGTTCACCTCTTCAAGAAGGACCCTAAACGGAATAATTATCCAAGGAGAAAATTGTTTTAAATTAAATTATTTGACAACCACAAGTGGATCCAGGAAGAGCTAAGGACCACAGGTGAGTGATTGTAATTATTTTAAGATTTCTTTTAGTAATTTAAAATAATAGGGTTTCCAATAGTTGTAGTTTTACTACGATTTTTGGAATAACCTTTTTAGTAGTTTTATTTACAGTTTTTAGAATTATTTTCAGTCTATTTCCTTTCAGCTATTCTTTTCAGTAATTTTAGTTTATTTCTGTTAATTATAATTTATTACTGTTAAGCATAGCTTTTTATTTATTTACAGTTTATTTACAGTATTTTATTTTATTTATTGTTATGTATACGTTATTTACATCTTCTTTCTACGTTGGGATTTTCTTCTATTTTCGGTTTCCTTTTATTTCTCCTTCTTCTTCGCATATGGATTAGAATAGGATTAACGTGAATATGGATTAAATTGTAAGAAAACTAAAATAATGGGATATAAGATGTAAATTATAAAGACTGTAATAAATAATGGAATTGAACTGAAATTACGCCTAATTATAATTAAAATTGGACTAATTAAACATTATGGCTAGGTCATCAAAACATTAGTGCCTGGCTATTGCAATGTAAATTCAGATACAAGATACTTGAAAAATCCCTTAAAACATGTACACATCTTTATACAGTGCACAAAAATATATATATTGTTTCTTTTATCAAAACACTTCTGTATATAGTCACAAAATTCTTGAAATATTACTTCTAGCTAAACTCAGATTTTTAACCTCAAAACTTAAAGCTTTTAAGTGACTCAAGATTGACTAATACACAATATATATATATATATATATATATGTATGTATCCATTTCTCAAATATAGGCATATATCATCTACAGGTTTCTACCATAATACTCAAAGATATTTTCTTGCATAAGATTCAACTAAGTCTTTGGTTTTTTTTCCAACCTTAATACATTACCTGATTCAATTGAAACAACTAAATAAAATCCAAACATTCAAGATCATTAAATAACAACAAAAGCAGAATTATAAAACTTCCAAGATTACATGCAAATAGTTCATTCTAAGCTCTTATTTAATTCTAATTTAGCATGCTTATCCAATCATTCTCATTAGCCATAGCAGCTTCCTATTTAGAACCAGCATTCCCTGAAAGAGCATTAGAGGCTGCCCCATTTTAAATGAGACACCCCAGATGCCATAAGCAAACAAGGGTCAGATACAAGATCTGGTATGAGCAATATCAAAAATTCCATGATATTAAGTAGATAAGTGAGACATAAGCATTTTGTATAGGTTGGCATAACTTCTTTAATCAATTAGCCTGACTTGTTTCTGATATATTGTGCATATATGATCAGTATTAAAACTAATTATGTACACACTTTCAACTATGCAAACATACAGGTCAAACAGAGATACTCAGGAACTATCATAGCTCCAATCCAACCAACCTAGGAATAACTCAAGTTCCTACTTCATCAATTTAGGGTTGCATTTACTAAATTAATTCCTAGCCTCATCTGCCATAAAGGAATCACGGGGACACATTGCAATAAAATAATTCACAATATTGCACAAAGATCTCAGGGCTTAAACAAACCATGTGCCAACTTGTATACTTTAAATATAACAAGCATTCTAGCAGTCTTCTTGGCTCACAATCCTTAGTTTATTTACTAAGTGTTCATGTTTGATCCTATCATGAGATAGCTAGGTGATTAAATCACAGTGTACATGAAACATTACATAAAACTTGCAAGCATACTTCAAAGGCAAGCTAATATTCATATCCAGGGGAAATCATATTTTCAAATATTCTGGCTTAAAGAAAATACAAGAATATTTACAACTGTGAATAGAGACTAGGCATGTGGGTTATTATTGTTTCATAAGCAACCATGTTTGAACTAAATTCAAGATCTAGCTTAAACAAGATTTCTGGCTCATGGGTTTTCTATTTGATCAAGGGTTCAGCACTTTTGGGTATTTCCATTGCACCCATGAATCTTTCATTTGAGCCTCAGCACTTACACAAGTGTAATGCAACTCATATATATATTTTGATTTCTGTATTTTCCATGCCATGTCTAAACCAGTTACAAGTATTCTCTATTTACTTTCATGATTTCATCCTTTAACATTTCTGGGTGTAACCAAACAGAGCAAATTACTCAACCATCAAAGCAATCAAAAGCATTCATAAACACCCATTAAAGCATCCATTAAAACCATAGTAATAAAATCAGAAATATGTAGAAAAATAACATAAACTTGGCTGCCTCATAACAGGACTTAATGCCATGGGTTTAGTGAGATTACTCACAGAAAAATGCTCCTTTTGCTTAATCCAGAAAAGAAACTCTTAGAAACTTTGCCTTTCTTCTTGCAAGTATTTTTCTTCTTTGTTTTCTTAAATGTCTCGGGTAGAAAGTGATTTTTCTGGTTTAAACTTGGATTTATAAGAGAGGTTTTCTAGGGTTTTACAAATGTAAAATCTCATTCTTACCCTGGCCAGTGCTCATGCATTTTGCATTTCTCATTTGCTTATTCTCACCCTTAGTACCCCGGCCATGTAATGCTTATTCCCCTTTTTCTTTTCCAGAATATCTATTTTGTTCTCTTTCTAAATCATGACAATTGTGTGACATTGTCACTTGTTTATTTTCTAAAAATCCTCCTTTATATTTTCTGCCAAAAGCAATTGTTTTGCTTGCAATATGTCTTTTGCTATTTTAATGTTATGCTTTCCCTTGCTTATTTCTTTTTAATACTTTCAGTACTTATAGAAATGTACATATGCATACATATCTTATCTAGGCTTACTTAACTGCTCCTTAGTTTCAGAAAGACATACACATATATGTGCATACATGTTTCAAATCCTTATCTAATTTATCCTGGGTTTAAATTAAGTAAAATCTGTTTACTGGTTCAAACAAAACTTGCTTTATCTTATTTTCTAAAATAATCCATATAAATCCAGAAATCAAATATCCATGTCTGGTTTGATAATTTTCATTACAAAATCATGTTTGTAAGGCTTTTCCAGTTCTTGTTTTAATTTCAGGAAATTTGGAGTTCTTCCTTGTGCCATATCAGTGTGCACGTGCACACGTGCACACACACTTGCACACAATTAATTCCATACATTCCTATACAAATAAATTCATATATTTTCAAAATTCAACCAAAATAAGGTTTCATGAATTTCTGGGGCATTACATCTATGGAGTAGAAGGTCGATCAAAAAAGTAGAATTAGGGTTACATCATAATTATAGGATTAGGAATTTAGCCTAATCAAAGCAGAAATCAAGGACAAGTGCAAGCAATCGAAATTAACCTATCTAATATATAATCATACTTATTTCCTGTTTATCTCTTTTCTATTTCCTTTATTATCCTTATTTATGATAGAACTGTTGTAGAGTCTATTACTTTTATCTTGCTTAAAGACTCTAGTAATTACTTTCATTCACCAGACTTTTAGTCTGACCCACTCCTCTATTTTTCCCTTCCCCCCCTTAGGCAATCAAGGGAGAGGGCAGTAGACTACAGTTGCTTAGAGATTTCCTGGAGGAGTTTGCTACCATGTATTTCTTTTCTTTCAGCTTTTGTTCTTTCTATGTACTGCCTTATTATGAGGGATATTATATACTCTGATTTTTGAGACTATGAGTTTTTGTTTCATGAGACAAATTGGATATTTAGACGTGTATGTGGTATTTGGCATTTGACTTATTTATGAAGCAATTTTGAAGTTTTGTTTTAATTAAGTAATTATTTTAAGTTTCCGCTATTTTTATTTATTTTTGTCATGTGAACCTTAGTCTCTATTAGCTTTAATTATACCTACAACGCACCACCCCTTTTAATGTGTCCTTTTGGATATATTAAGGGGTGTGAGGTGTTTCAAGTTTTCTCTATAATAATTCGTAGTGACTGTGGAGGATCCGATGGCCCCATGGACGGGTGCCAATTATGACCCTAGGAAGACTTTTCATATCAAGACAGATCGCTCCTTGGTTAGCATGCCATACACTAGATATTTCATGATTAGGACAGTATTTTAGGACTTATACTTTTATAGGAACATGTTGCAAGAAAACATTCTTTTATAAACGAGTATAAGTACCTTGTGAGCTTTAGCTTAATTGAACTTTTTTTTTAAATTCCATTTGGATTTGCTTGATTTTTAGCCATGCATCGCTAACCAATGTTAGAAGATGGTTGTCTTGGAATAGAAGCTTAAGTCTGCTTTGTTTTGAGTCACTGAACTGGAGGAATTATTGAAAGATGCCGAAGGAGTATATAAGGTTATTTATGAAGATAAGATCGATGTAACCAATGACAAAGCTTAAGAGTTATCCTTTTAGGTCGCTAAGCAAACTAGTGCAGAAGATGATCCTATTGCGTCCTTGGCCCCCAACTTGTATCGAGGTTCGATGCTGCTCCTTTGCCTCGGTGATGGTTGATCCTGATGTTGTTTTCTAGTGGAAGGATAATTTAAAGAACTATTATGATGCAAAATTCCATAAGTTGAAGAATTACTACAAAAAGGGGCCATCCTCGGCTTCTCAAACAATGAGCGGTTCTAGTCAACATCCCACGTTGGGTGACCGCATATCTCCTCGTTACGAAAGAATCATAATCGATGATTCTTCTGGAGCCGAGTTAGAATCGTAAAGTTGTTTGTTTTACTTTGAGCTATAGTTTCGAGCTTAACTTTTGATGTAATTTTGTGCGATGATTATTTTATTTTCACTTGTTGTATGTACAAATGTGAGGAATATCTAGAAACGAGTAGATTTCAATAAAATATTAGCAGATCTCAGTTTTTAATGTTTACCTGATAAGCTTTATGTATTTTCTGGAATTGTACTCGATGTGTAGATTGCACCGCATTCCATGCATTATCCTTTCTTTCCACTTTTGATTAATTCCTAATGCATTTCATGCTTACCAAACATTATTCTTTGCATTCATACCCTTGGCATGGTCTGTCCCGCTATTTGGGGAAAAACAATTTTTTGACTGTGAATTCTGGTCGTGTATTTACAACCTTTTAATTCGTGCACATGGTTATTTGTACTAGTTCAGAACATCTGATATCCTTACATCCACTATAATTGTTTGGCTAAAAAGCCGAGTTGTGTAAATTACAACTCAACATCGTTAGCTACGTTAGTTAAACTAACAAAGAAATATTTTTATACTGGTTTGGGTCGTCTAATATTCCTATGTCTAGTTCATTGTATAACTATTTTTTATAATAATTACAATGTTTGTTATACAAATAACATTGCATAAGCAAAATAAGGCCTGATATGCTCAAAATTCCATATTCTTGGAACTAGATTTCCATCTAGCCTCGAAAGTCGGTATGCCTATTAGCAAAGAATTCTGCTACAACCAGAGGACCTTTCCAATTTGGGTCCAGAGCTCCATCTGCATGATCCTTGGTGTTAGCTATTACTCTTCGTAGCACCAGGCCTCCCTAACAGAAGTTTCTCTCCTTAAGCTTAGCATCATATGTTTTTGCCGTCCTTCGTCGGTATGTAGCGGATTGGACTGCGGCCTCGTCTCTTCTTTCTTGGATAAGATCGAGGGCAGCCTCTTTTAGCTCTTTGCTCTATTCTTCCATATATGATATTCTTTTGTGTGATGGGAACTTTGTTTCGACTAGGAGCATTGCTTTATATCCAAGGTTAGGAGAAAAGGTCTATGGCCAGTCGAAGACATGGTTGAAGTTCTATAAGCCCACAATACTAAAGATAACTCTTCTGCCCATTTCCTATTAGCTTTTTGCAATCTTTTCTTAACCATTTTCTTGATGGTTTTGTTTACTGCTTCGATTTGTTCGTTCGCCTAGGGGTGAGTGACAAAGGATAAATGTTTTATTATTCCATTTCTTTCACAAAGCTATATAAACTCCTTACTTTCTAATTGTGTTCCATTATCTAATAATATTTTATGGCAGATTCCAAACCTTGTAATTATGTTTCTCACAACAAAAGTGACTATCTTCTTTTCAGTGATCATAGCGAAGGGTTATGCCTATCCAGTTGGTAAAGTAGTCTACTACCACCACATCATACCTTGCCCCTCGTTTTACATGGGAGTGGTCTGTATGTCGAACGGCCATGGGCTAGGTAACAGGATGACCTCATAGGAAGGTAGTCTTCGAATACTGGCAAAACTTTGACCTCTATCATATTTTCTCACATATTCCTCCGCATCTTGAAGTGCGGTAGGCCAGTAGTTACCGTGTCTGAGAAAATTCTTTGCTAATTTGGCTCTTCACTAGTGATCCTCACATTGCCCTTCATGTACTTCACCCAAGTCCCGTACTTTTTTTCTTCGAAAACGCATTAAAGATGAGGGTAGAGTACCCTCTCTTATATAATATGTTGTCAAAGAAGGAAAACATGGAGCTTGGTATCCTACTTTATGGGCTTCATTCTTGTTGGAGGTAGAACTTTGTTTATCAAGAATTGTTTGATAGGGGTCATCCATGAGTCTTCTTCTACCTGTTGAGGGATAGGTCCAGTTGGAGACTACTATTGATTTTCAGTTGTCCCTTGGTTTTGGGCTTCTCTGACCATAGCTCGTTATGCCTTGGCTAAGACCAGTATTTGTCAGTGATGCTTAGTTCAGCTTGATGCCCTATTAGGATAGCTTTCATTTCCTATGCTACTTTAGTACTAGTAAGCTTAGCCAATGAGTCTATAGAAGAATTATTCTCACCCAGGATTTTTTCTATGTTAAATTGATCAAACTGCTCTATCAACTTTTTGTCCAGTTCCACGTATTTGGCTAAAGTTGTCTCCTTCATTTGGTAATTCCCCAGCACTTGATTTACAACTAATTGGGAATCGCTATGAGCTTTATTATGCGTTATCTTCATTATTTGAGCCATCCTTAAGCCAACGAGGAGTGCCTTATATTTTTCCACATTATTGGTAGCTTTGAATTCGAGCTGCACTGCCTCATATAGTTTCTATTCATTTGGAGTAATTAGCATATATCTTATCCTGCCATTGTCCATTAGATGCTCCATCTACAAATAATTGCTGGAACTACAGAGCAGGCGCTTCTTCCTTAGATTATGGATCAATGGGTAACATGCACTCCACGAAGAAATATGATAATACTTGCTCTTCGATTGATTTTCTTGGACAGTAGGAGATATCATATTGAATAAGCTCCATCGCTCATTTTAGCAAGCAACCCGATGAAATGGTGCATGTCCAGGGAATAATGCTAAGCAATTGGATATGAGTCAGAATGCGGATGCACATGTGGAGGAGGATGCCAGAATTCCTTCGCGGAAATGGGGGGCAAGCTAAGAATGGAAACATGAGAATTCCTTTGAATGATGATGACAGACTTGTCCAGATGGTGAGACGAGCTATGATGGTAGGATTGCCCAACCGGACCTTGGAGGATGTGAATAGGAGTCCATTCACTCCGAATATATAGTACGGTAGGAATCCCCGTGATTTCAAGCTGCCGACATTGGAGACGTATAATGGAAAGACAGATCTAATAGTTCATTTGATGAGGTACATCAGGCACATGGATATGCTGGGTACTTGTGAAGAAGTCAGGGATGGTATTTCCTACTATATCTGACATATTTGGTGGCTTTATAGTTTAGAAAACTGAAGAACGATTCCATTAGTACATGGGCCGAGTTAGTGAACTTATTCATGAAACAGTTCTGGGTCCATATTTCACGACCCAAGAATGTAATGACGTTGTCGAGTGTGAAGAAGAGGGCCGGAGAGTCCCTTGAGAGTTTCTTCATGAGTTTCAATGCGGCAATTGTCGTGGTAGATATGTCGGATCCATTAGTGGTTCTGATAGCGGTAGTTTCAGGAATAGCTAGTAAAACAGATTTCAAGTTTGCTTTGGAAAGAGATCCACCGATGAATCTCATAGAATTTTATCATGAGGCCGAAAGGTACTTAAGTCAATAGGATGCTGAAGTTGAGTAGGAAGAAATTAATGTTGTGGATAGTGGAGGATCGCCGGGGAAGGATCCAGCAAAGGCAAAGGAAAAGGAAAGATCTATGACAGCCTCAAAGGTTCAAAGCGGCAAAGAAGGGAACCAAAATTCTCTTCTTACATAGAACTAAACCAGACCCTAAAACGGATTTACCTTGATATTTGGGGACAAATCCCCTATCGAAAACCAACAAGGAGAGATCCCATGGATCGTAAAAGGTTGTCCAGAAAATATTGCCTATTCAAAGAGCTGGATGGGCATAACACAAGTGATTGTAGGCACTTGTGTGATCTGATTAAGGAATAAGACAGGAATAATCAATTATAATAGTATGTGAAAGCCAAGTTGTGGTGGTGGAATAGGAGCAGCCATCATCCACAATTAATGGAAATAGCCTAGGATCGAGGTTAAGGATAGTCATCATCTGGTTGGGATGGTAGGGAATAAGGTTCATTTCCCATACTTTTCCCCTTTTCTATTTCCAATAAATGAAGTGGTATTGCAGTTGAGCCACTTACTCGTGCATGTGACATTGATCGATCTCTAGGCATGCTCTAAGTTGAATGCAAGGCTATAATACCTAGATGAATGTTGTGATATGTGTTTGGTGTTTAAGTTCGAACCATGTAAATGAGTGCTTTATTTTATGCTTAATTGTTATGATCGATATTGATCGTGGTAGTCCCATCTGGAGAGACGGGGCGGTGACCGCAAGGTGCGAGTTCCTTTATTGGAGAGAGAGCAGATAAACTTGTATAATAATGAGTGCGTTAAGTCCCGACCAGAGAGTCAATACCAAAGTACAAGGTACAAGTTCTCTTGTCGGAGAGCAAGTGGATTGGACTTGTACAGAAAGTAAGTCACCTCATCGAAATGTGAGCAGATGGGCTTGGTTTGGTCATTTAGTTCCCCAGCCAGAGAGCGAACAGATTGGGCTCAGCAAGGGTCCAGAGAGACCATGGATTTAATTATCGGCCTTCAACAACCATGGATTTACTTATCGGGCCTAAACGACCATCAATTTGATTAACGATCCGGAGAGATCATGGATTTACTTATTTGCCCTGAACGGCCATTGATTTGATTAATCATCCAGAGAGATCATGGATTTATTTATCAGCCCTAAAATACCATGGATTCAATTGATGATCTAGAGAGATTGCAGAATTACATACCGGCCTCGAATGACCATGGATTCAATTAATGATCCGCATAGATTGTGGACTTAAGTATCGGCTTAGAATACCCACAGATATAGAGCAATCAGTAATTGAATCGATCATCCAATGCTTGACTTAGAAATTGAAATTTACACTCTGGCTTTGAATGCCATCTGACCTTGAAATGATTCGTTAGTGATCCTCAAATCGAGCCGTTGATTTCAACAAGTGATCGCTAACTCCTAGAAAAACACGGGATGATCCCAATTTACGATGCGACCCATGACTTACCGATTCCAAGAGAGCATGAAATCATTTTCTATGACTGACACTCAAGCAAGGGTTTGGGACCTTAGCTATCATGGTCTGGAACGATCTTTGATTTATAGGTGATCCAAAGGAACAGGACGATTCGCCATGGATCGTTATGTGGATAGCTAGATAACTCAACTACCAATATTGCATCGACTTCGATATCTATTCTTAAACAAATCATACCTTCCACTCGTAAGGCGTGCTTTAGGGGGCAATTGTTACCCAGTCTTTGGATCAGGCAGTTACCAGACTGATTTGACGAATAGAACTTGAAAGAAATTGAGGTAGAAGGCTCGGAGAGATAGCTGTAATGTCTAGAAAACAAAGTATAACTAAGATCACGTGACAAAGTCAAAGCCAACCCAAAAATACCAAAACCCAATTCCAACATCTGATGGATCGGTACCAATCGATAGAAGTGCACCCAAATCACTTCACTTTTCTCACACCATTTAGTCTCAATGTTAGAAGCTCACTCCGTCTCTCGTTGATCGTTTGGTTTTAAGTAGCTCCAGCACAAGGATTAACAACTTAACACCTCCACCGATCCATCCCATTGGCCAAAAAACAAGCTCATATTATGCGAACAAGTTGAGAAACATGAAGCCATCGATATATCACTTCGATCCAAAATGGATAGAACCATCCATAAGTCAATCTTATGGATCACTACCGATAAGGAATTATCCATCGTATGTGCGACTAAGATTTATTGAGCTTACAATAAAATCAAAAACCCAAAGCATAATAGTCCTGACACTCATTAATGAAGTTGAAAGACATCTATATTTCGTCTTAGGGTTTTGATAAACATAAAAGATTAGTTGGAATTTATTCTTAAATGAAATGTAATGTTCAACCTTACTACAGATACTATGGATAATGTCCTAATCTACTAATTTAAAATTTGCAACAAATGTCCATACCCAAGTTGTCACCAGACCTAATTACATATAATATTAAAGAGTGATTATGATAGCACTAACATGTGAATTTCCATAGTCATCAATAATCGAACCTAAAAGGTTAAAACCCATTGATTCGAATGAACATAGCCTACAATAAATGGGTCGCAGATCTTGAGATACCTAAGTTTACGTGTTGTCTACATTAGACAAACTGTTGCACATATTACATGAAAACATGAATGTCCATGAAATTTTTGATAGCCTCAATGCTTTGTTTGAGGAATAGTCTCATTCTATGAGGTATGAATTTATGAAGAAACTATTCAACATGTAAATGACGAAGGGCATTAAAGTGGGCGATTACTTTCCTAAGACAAAAGGTTATATCGATAGACTTTCTTAGTTAGACGCGGCGATAGGCAATGTGTTGCAAGTGGATCTGATCCTAGGGTTCTTACTCCTTAGTTTGAGCTATTCATATTAAGCTGTAATATAAACCAGTTGAATATAGGCCTCATGGAACTTCTCAATATGTTGAGATCAACTGAGTCTTCGTCCAAGGATCAAAGCATGGTACTCATGATTAAGGGGAACACATCATCTCCGAAAGGTTTGAAGAAGCAAAAAAGGGTTGATAAGAAGAACAAGAAGACTGCTCCAGCTGACAAGGGTGAATGTCATCACTGTCACAAGAAGGGTCACTGTAAATGGA
Organism: Allium fistulosum; assembly: GCA_030737815.1. NCBI lineage: Eukaryota > Viridiplantae > Streptophyta > Magnoliopsida > Asparagales > Amaryllidaceae > Allium > Allium fistulosum. Next base: position 1,207,246,078 of record CM060902.1, read on the forward strand.
ACTATTTGGAGTAGTTAAAGATTGTCAAAGAGAAGAAACATAATAGTTCTACTGCTCTTACAGGTATATTTATGATTCAACTTTTTTTGCAATCAATAAATTATCTTGGGATTTAGATACTAGATTTGAAACTCACCTCTATAGTTCATTACAGAGACTTCGGAACAGGCCTCATGTGGCAAAGGAAGAATTAGGGCTTCAAGTTGCTGGTAGATATTTAGTAGATATAGCGACAACCGGAGAATTTCATTTAAGTTTTCCAAATATATTAGTTTTAATATTAAATAAAAGTATTATTTAAAATGTGGAGTATACGTCTTGTTTGATGATAACAAATATGTTTTTATATTTGTTTTTTCTTTCAGAGTGTGTTACGGTTTAAAAATCATCAAAGCACAATTTGGTTTCTAATTAAATTGCCATCCACTACATCTCATATGCCTGATTTACACATATTACATTTCAAACGCATCTTTTTTTATTTGTTAAATAATATATATTTATTATTATTATCAAAATGGAAATATTGTCAGAGATTGCAATTAATTTTCTTTTAATGATAGCAATGAATATGCATTATATCTAATGTGTTTGTCTAGAGTTGTATATCTACAGGTTTTCGTTATAAAATATTATATGAGGTGAAGTGTTCTTTCAGTGCAATAAAAAGCTGCGGTATATATGAAGAAAGGAAAAAAAATAGAGATTAGTAATGGAGAATTATATACATAATCAGATGATATATTTTGGAAGATACAACAAAGTTTATTTCCCATTATATACGGATTTTAATTTCAACATAGGGAAACAAACTATCTCACAAATAATATCTTTCGTGACATATCCTCACTCATATATCTTTCCATACTTATACATCTCCACTAGCCTATATAAACCCATACACTACACACACAAAAATCATCGGATTCACTACACATCATTCTCTTCCGATAATCCAATCACACCTCCTATTCAACACAACCAAACTTCATCAATTACTCAAATCTGTAACATTGGTAACTGTGACAACAAAGTTCGTCTCTTCCCCAACACAGTCTAACTTCACCTATCTACCACCACCCAAAACTTCACAATCGTCATCCAATCATACCAGGCAAAGTTCAAGCCTTCATCAGACAAGGCAGCACACACTTCAGGTAACAATATACAATTTCAAACATCAGGAAAGTTGCGGTTTCAATCTTTAGGAGAACACGAGTTAGCGATTCATCCAAATCTTAGTCACGAAGTTTTGATCTCGACCAATTGGGAGGCCGCGTTTTTGATTTCAGGAATCGGTCTTCAATCGATAGGCGGTGGTGAAAATCACCAGTTCGACAATGCAAGTTTTCAATCAGATTTATGCATCACGAAGGTCAGGCAACCATTCATCTCAATAGCAAGATAAGTGACTTTTTGGCAGTGGCATCACGATAATCGACAAGCCCTGGATCTGAAGCAAAATCTCAAAGCGATGACGGTGGCTTCAATATTGGCGACGACGAGGAGCTATTCAGTAGCTTGCGAATTATTTGAGGACTCGATATTATTAAAGGAATGTGAAAAGTTTTTGAATTTTGAGGAGGAAGAAGTTTCTAAAGATGGCCAAGACATTTTCTCGTTGAAGACGAAGTAATATTTGTCCAGATTAAAAAAAGGAGGGGAACAGGTTGAAACAGAGGCAGTCACGTGATAGAGAAAAGGGAAACCTTCTTTTTTAGCTCTTCAATTTCATATTTTGCATTGAATCATATTTTTTGTTTAGGGATATTTTTTTGAATTTTTGTATTTTTTTTCTTCCCGTTTTTGAACTCTAGTTTCGACTAGGTTTGAGCTATGTGTTGTAATTCAGGGATTCTGATCTCAGAGTATTGAGTTCAAGCAGGTTTACTAGGTATAGAGTTAGTATGTACAGGTTAGCAGAGAGTGCAAGTTTACAAGTGTTGTAAGCGTCGAATATATAACTCTAGTAGTAACTTTGGGGACAGTAGTAGGCACTAACGGGTTAGTGACTGAAGCTGGGTATATCTTGGTGTACTTTATTTTTCGCATTATGTTTTTCACACTTTATTTTATCTGTTTATCTGTGAAATGTTGAAATACCCTATTCACCCCCGCTCTAGGGTATATTGCACGATCCTAACATAAAACAATTTATTTATGGTATTATTTCTATGTCTAGTTTGTTGAGACTGGTAAAATATTTCACTGTGCTAATAATGTTATGAACATTATGTTAGATGGTAATAAAGTCTACGATGGTTCATTAGATAATGGCGTTTATGTGATTAATGCTAATTGTCTGTATTGTGAATAATTCTTCTAATGTTAACATCAACAATAACTATCTTTGGCATTGTAGGCTAGGTCATATAAGTGAGAAATGACTAAACAAATTGAAAAATGAGAGTTTTCCACCATCATTTGATTCTGAATCATTTGACACGTGTGAGTTATGTCTCAAAGAATAAATGGCCAAGCACCCCCATTAGTGGGAGAAATGAAAGAGTTAACGAACTCTTAGGCCTTGTACATACTGATGTATGTGGACCAATGCCTATAGATACCAAAGGTAATTCTTGTTACTTTGGAACAATCATAGATGATTTCTCAAGACTAGAAAACGTGTATCTTATGATGAACAAATATGATGTCTGTGAAAAAATTATTGAGTATAAAAATGAGGTTGAAATTTAGACGAACCAAAAGATTAAAATTCTTCGATTTGATCGAGGAGGTGAGTATGTTAGACAAGAGCTCAACAATATTTAAAAGATAACGAGATTATCTCGCAGGTTACTCCAACGTATACTCTATCGACTCATATCTTTTAGTTTTTATGCTAGTGTTGGCTAAATTAACATGTCCAAAATTGTTTATTAAAAGCTTAGAGAAATTAATAAAAACAACACATATGATATAAAAGAATCCCTAAGCTCCAACATGCCAATAAAATAGATGTGCCGGCACTTGTCAAGTAACGTCCATCCTCGTCTAGGAAACCTTGCACCAATGCATGGATGGAATGTTTTTGATCTCATTTACGATGAGTTAGGGATAAGTTATTCTAAATTAAATAATATATTTTCTGGTCACATCCATTGTCATCTAAGAGACCTCACAACAGTGTATGGATGGAAGTGACTTAATTCATAATAATTAAAATAAGCCAATTAATTGCAAAACACCTTATGGGCATGTCATTTGAACCCTACTATATATAACTGAAACTAATTTTTGTCCCTCTCTTTCACTCATGGGATATGGCTTTATAGTTACTATGATTTATGCTTGATATTTTCATTAAATATTTATTGTCATACTTACATCGAGTTCCATCATTCAGTATCGTTCTCTCATCGTGTTAGTTTGATATTTATGCCTTTGATGAAAACAAAAGGGGAGAGAGCGATTAAGATTTGATGACGGTGTGAATTTATTGTTAATATTGAAAGAAATATTATTGATTTAATATTTTATTCTCGAACACATATGTCACATATATAGGTGGAGCATATCAATAAGGGGAGCATGTTATACATATTGAAATAATTGTGCTACGATTTTGATCTTTATATATCGAGTACAAACTCAACACACGTTACACTTGTCAAATCTTATTATATTGTTTATTATCATCAAAAGAGGAAGATTGTGGAGTACACTAATTGTTTGATGATAACAAATATGTTTTTATATTTGTTTTTGCTTTCAAAGTGTGTTACGGTTTAAAAATCGTCAAAGCACAATTTCGTTTCTAATTAAGTCATATGCCTAATTTACACGTACTACATTTCAAACACATTTATTTTTATTTGCAAAATAACATATATTTATTATTGTTATAGAAAAGAAAATACTGTTAGATATTGTAGTTAATTTTCTTTTGATGATGATAATAAATATATGTTATATCTAATGTGTTTATATAGAGTTGTGCATATATATATATATATATATATATATATATATATATATATATTTGTTATAAAATGTTTATTGTGAAGAAGCTTCCTTTCAGTATAATAAAAGACTACAGTATATATGAAGAAAGGGAAATAAATAGAGATTAGAAGCGAAGAATTGTATACACAATCAGACGACATATTTTGGGAGATACAACAAAGTTTATTTTCCATTATATATAGATTTTATTTGTACATGGGGAAACAAACTATCTCACAAATCATATCTTTCCTCACATATCCTCACTCATATATCTTTCCATACTTGTACATCTCCATTAGCCTATATAAACTCATACACTACACATATAAAAATTATCGGATTCACTACACATCAATCTCTTCTAATAATCTGATCACTCCTCTTATTCAACACAGTCAAATTTCATCAATTACTCAAATCTGAAGCAGTAGTAACTATGATAACAACGTTCGTCTCTTCCACAACATAGTCTAAATTCACCCATCTACCATCACCCAAAACTTCACAATCGCCATCTAATCATACCAGGCAAAGTTCAAGCCAATATCAGACAAGACAGCACACACTTCAGGAAACAACATAGAATTTTAAAATCAACCAAGCTGCAATTTCGATCTTTAGGAGAACACGAGTTGGAGAGTTATCCAGATCTTAGTCATGAAGTTCAGATCTCGACCAATAGGGATGCAGCATTTTTTATTTTAGGAGCTGATTTTAATTATATTTGCGGTGGTGAAAATCACTAGTTCGATAAAGCAAGTTTTCAATCGGATTTGTGCATCGCGAAGGTAAGCAACCATTCATCACAGCAGGTTATGTGACATTTTTGCAGCGGCATCACAATAATTGGCAAGCCCTAGATCTGAAGAAAAATCTCAATGCGACGACGGCGGCTTCAACTATTGGCGACGATGAGGAGCTATTTGATGGCTTGCGATTTTTTTTAAGACTCAACATTATTAAAGACAGGGTGAAAAGTTTTTGATTTTTGAAGGGGAAGAAGTTTTTGGAGACGACCGAGACATTTTCTCATTGAAAATAAAGCAATATTTGTCCAGACCAAAAATAAGAGGGGAATGGTTGAAACAGAGGCAGTCACATGATAGAGAAAAGGGAAACCTTCTTTTTTGGCTCTTCAATTACATAGTTTGCATTGAAATCAATTTTTTGTTTAGGGATATTCTATTTTGCATTTTTGTATTTTGTTTTACAGTTTTTGAACTCTAGTTTCAACTAGGTTTGAGCTAAGTGTTGTAGTTCGGGGATTCTGATCTCAGGGTATTGCGTTTAGGCTGGTTTACTGGGCATAGGGTCAGTATATTCAGCTTAGTAGAGAGTGAGAGTTTAAAGGTATTGTAACCGTCATATATATAACTTTAGTAGTAACTTTGGGGACAGCAATAGGCACTAACAAGTTAGTGGTCGAATCTGGGTATATTGTGTGTTTTTTATTTTTCGCATTTACGTTTCAGCACTTTATTTTATCTATATATGTTCGAAATTTATAAATAATCTATTCACTCCCCCTCTATGGTATATTGCACGACCCTAACCAGTGGTATTAGAGTAGGTTGTTAGGAAAAACCTTATATCATGTCTTACCCTAGCTGCTATAGATTTTGCGAGAGCCAATCCATTTACAAGCCACCTATTTTTAGTAAAACAAAATTTTCATATTGGAAATATAGGATGGAATTTTAAAATTTGTTGATTTTCATATTTGGGACATCACTGAAAATGGATTGGATGTGGTGGATAAATATAATATTTCCCTTAATGCTATAAATATTTTTATCTCTGCACTTGATAAATAAAAATTTAACCATATCTCTCATTGCTTAACTACATAGGAAATTTTGAGCACTCTCGATGCAAAATATGGTGGAAAAGTAAACAATAGCGAAGGGCTCCCAATAGTTTATAGAAATGTAGAACTGTGTCTGATGGGATTCATAGGAGATGATTCTGATGATGACAGTGAAGACGACAATAATAGCGACTCAATAGATGATGAGATAGGTGATTTTTCATTTAAAGATTTATTTCTCTCATGGCATAAATTAACTAAGAGTGTTGACGATCTTGAAATGAAAAATAACAGGTTGAAGTGTGAAAAATCTAAACTGCGTTAGAAAAACATTAACTAGGAAAAGGAGCTCGAAAATGGTAAGAAAATTGAAAATTTTGATTGTGAAAAATGTTTGAACCACAAAAAAGATGTTTTTCACTTTAATGAAAATTTTCAAAAGCTTGAAAATAAAATTTTGATTTTGAAGAAAAATGAAAGCGAGCTGATTTGCAAAAATGACATTTTACAAATGGATTTGGAGAATTTTAAGTTGTTTGAAAAATTCAAACGTGAAATTTTTGAAAAGGATAATTTGGTGAAAACTGATATAATCCTGATGGGCTTGAAAATGAATTGAAAAGCTTAAAATTTTTGAAAATCTTGTATGTAGTAAATGTGCGGATTTCAAAAAGGAATTGACTGAAAGTAAAGAAAATTTCAGAACCCTTGAAAATGAAAATGTGATTTTGAAAAATAGCAAAACTAAAATTATTCGAATAAATCACAAATTGGAAAATGAAATTGAAATTTTCAAGGATTTTTAAAAATATGAATTTGAAAAACGCCATCTTTTTGAAATTGAGATGCATAAAGTTAAGACCAAAATTAAGGTGCTTGGGAATGAAAATATGTTTTAAAAAGAAATGATTTTGAAGAGAGAGAGAATGTTATTAGTCATTGTCCCAAGCTAATAAATAAGAATAATCTTTTAAAATCGAAGGTTAATGAACTCGAGTCGATTATTCAAAAAAATTCAATTGGGGAAAAATCATTTAATATGTTATTAGGAAACCAACTCTTTGCAAATAGCAGAAAAGGGCTGGGATTTGAAACGATATCAGATTATAAACAAACGACTAGTAACACTACTAGGGGAGAAGTGTGTTTTCAAAATGTGTGAAGTTTGGCAATATTGGACAGTTATAATAACTGTAGAAATAGGAACATAAATAAACACGTCAAACTAATTGGGTTCCTAAGGGTATAGTTGTTAATATAAACAATTTGCCATATAAACAAATTTAGGTGCCAAAGATTCCAATTGTAAACAAATGTCGTCTTACATCTCTTTCAATGCCACTCACTCCCTATTCTAACATGTAGATACGAAGACGGGCTAAGGAGCAACTGCGATGGAGGTAGATTTCTAATTGTTCTACACATTTGATGAGCGATAATTATAATGTTTATTAACCTAGGAAAAAAAAGTGGAGATCCATGCACTTTGGATAAAAATGGTGAATACATGTTTAACTTCAAAGGCAAGCGAAGATAACTTTGCTGGAAATTTCGAACGTCGGATCAAATTCCAGTGACATTGTGGAGTACATAGAATGCTTGTTTGATTTTGATTATTTTTCATGCTTAACTTGATGACGATGATTCAAGATATCGGACGTAAAATCAGTGTTTCTGAGGTACCATTATCCATCACCACTGACATGTAGAGAGTACAAGTGGAATTATTGTTTGCCACCATAAGCAGCCCAGTTAACAAGTGGTATCATGACATATTTTTGTTCATTTCTATTCATAATATCTGGTGTGATTTTTAACCCATGTTATTCCTCCAGTCTGGTATTTTGATAGCTCATATGTCTCATGGATTGATTGATATTTCACACAATATTTCATGCATATGTGGAGAGTTGGCATTTTTGTTTTCTGTTTTATTTAATTTTCAAAAAAAATCCAAAACCATATTTTGTTTGTCCCTTCTTAGAATTTTTTTCAAAAAATCCAAAAATATGTTTTTGCTTTCTTAGGATTTCTTTTTCTTGTTTTTCTCTCCATATCTATTTATGGTGTAAATACTTTGAAATGAGACCATCGAGCGTACTTTTAGTCGAGCTGGTTATTGTTTGGGCTTTTGAAATGTTGGATTGGTTCGGTAAATTGGTTTTTTCGTGCTCGGCAGATCATCCTGATTTTTGGCCAAATCTTTGATATAAAATTTCGATGAGAAATTTCTTTTGATAGAAGATTTTTTGACTAGAGAGTTCCTTTACCTGAAAATATTGAAAATTCTTGAGATAATAGATTTTTACTTGAAATAACTTTTGGAAATGACCATGTGTTGAAATTCTTGAGATTTTTTTCCCAAATCTTGAGAAGATTGTTGGAGATGAATTTTTAAAATTTTAAGCTCTTTGATGAAATCTTTTGAGATGAGCCTTTGTTTTGTTTTTGATATATTAATGTGCATAACCTTAAAACATGTGCTCCTTTTTACCTAAATAGCTTTAAAAGCAATTCAATTTGTACATTCAAGGATAAAATATAAAACTGAAAATATTTTTGATCTATTTATAAAGAATTTACTTTTTAAATCACCTCACGATCGATTGAACCTTTTTATGTTATTTTCAAGAGTATTTATATTGATTACATGGATGATTAAGGATATTGCATTTGGTACTTGATTGAATAATGACATTATGATAATTTTTTGCTAAGCAAGCATACATTAAAGTTTTTATTTTTGATTATTGGTTATCCTACATCGTCTTTGAATCTACCATTTGATATTCATATTCTATCGACTCATATTTTTTAGTTTTTATGCCAGTGTTGGCTAAATTGACATACCCAAAATTGTTTATTAAAAGCTTTTAGAAATTAATAAAAACAACACATAATCATACTCCCTAAGCTCCAACATGCCTATAAAATAGATGTGTCGGTACTCGTCAAGTAACGTCCAACCTCATCTAGGAGACCTTGCGGCAATATATGGATTGAAGGTTCTTGATCTCATCTATGATGAGTTAGGGATAAGTTATTCTAGCTTAAATAATATATTTTTTGGTCACATCTATTGTCATCTAAGAGACCTCACATCATTGAATGGATGGAAGTGACTTGATCTCATAATGAATTAAAATTTGCCAATTAATTGCGAAACATCTTATGGGTTATGTCATTTGAACCTTACTACATATAAAGACACTTATTATTATTCCTCTCTTTCGCTCATGGGATATGGCTTTGGTTAATATAGTTATTATGATTCATGCTTGATATTTTCATTAAATATTTATTGTCATATCTACATCGAGTTTCAGCACTCTGTATCGCTTTCTCATCGTGTTAAATTGATATTTATACCTTTGATAAAAACAAAAATGGGAGAGAGTGATTAAGATTTGGTGGCAGTGTGAATTTATTGTTAATGTTGAAAGAATTATTATTGGTTTAATATTTTATTCTCGAACATATAAGCAACATATGCAGGTGGAGCATATCAATAGAGGGAGCATGTTATACATATTGAAATAATTGTGCTACGATTTTGATCTTATGACATCGAGTACACACTCAACACATGTTACACTTGTCAAATCTTATAAGTTGTTTATTATCATCAGAAGTGGGAGACTATGGAGTATACTTCTTGTTTGATGATAACAAATATGTTTTTTTATTTTTTTTTGCTTTCAGAGTGTGTTACGGTTTAAAAATCATCAAAACACAATTTTATTTCTGTTTGCAACCAAATTAGTCACAAACACCCAAGAATAGATTTATGTAGAGAAGTAAATGAATAAAACTGAATTAAATTGAGGAAATGATGAAACTAATAACAGATAAAGAGAAATAATCAAAGACACAAAGATTTATAGTGGTTCGGCATTGAATGCTTACGTCCACTTTAAAGATTATCCTTTATTGATCACTTATGAATCTGATTACGGTAGTAAGGAATAGCAAACACTTGATTACAATAGAGCCTAGAGTAACAAGCAGTGTAAAGATCCTCAGAATGACCCATTAGGCCATCATTTATAGGTGAAGACGACCACCAATCTCTTTGAAACTTCGGCTGAAGGACCTTCTAATCCCCATGGGTCCGCTAGAGGGATCGCTAGGCCCAATTCCCAATGAGGAGGGATCGGTAATGATCACTTCATTAGTTGGGTTTTAGACAGCAATCCCTATGTTGGCTTCTCCATGCTAAAATATGTTTGTCCTTCAATTCTCATGTCATTTGGACCAATGGAACATGAGTAATTTCTTGATCTTTGACTTGATATCACTTTTGCGCTACTTGTAGCCGAACCCTCTATAGGGATGTATGCCGATCCCTCGAAGGTTGTTCTTGTGACGTGCGATCCCTAGGGTAGGTTCCCTAGGGTCTATTTACCTTGCCCTCTAAATTCATAGGCTTTGGACATGCAGATCCTGAGATATTGATTGTTGTATACATGAATGCACTCGATCCTTGATGGATTCCGATCCCTCTTCAGTTGAAGCCGACTGATCCCTCTTGATCAAGTATGCCGATCCGTCACAATGTGTTATGCTATGCTGAACCCTTCCATTCATTGAGCCATATTCCATGCTTTGAGCATCCTACATCGTACATCCATCAAATCCATTCAATTCTGACTTCATATAATCATCTGTACTTGACTTCCGGTCCTCATAATTATCATTCTAAAATCATCGGCCTTGATGGCAGTCGGATCTAACTCGTGCAACTAGTTCAATACAGCCGGGCTAGAATGCCGGGAAACAGTTTCTACTTACATCATATGCCTAATTTACACGTATTACATTTCAAACACATCTACTTTTATTTGTTAAATAGTATATTTAAAATTATTATTATCAAAAAGGAAATATCATCAGATATTGTTGTTAATTTTCTTTAAATGATAATAATAAATTTAAGTTATATCTAATGTGTTTGTCTAGAGTTGTATATTTATAGGTTTTTGTTATAAAATATCATTTGTGGAGAAGTGTCCTTTCAGTGCAATAAAAGGTTGTAGTATATATGAAGAAAGGGAAATAAAAAGAGATTAGAAGTGGAGAATTGTGTACACAATTAGACGATATATTTTGGAAGATACAATAGAGCTTGCTTCTCATTATATATGAATTTTATTTTCTATACAGGGAAACAGACTACCTCATAGATCATATCTTTCCTCACATATCCTTATCCATATATCTTTCCATACTTATACGTCTCCACTAGCCTATATAAACGCATACACTACACACACAAAGATCATCGGATTCACTACACCTCAATCTCTTCTAATAATCCGAACACTCCTCTTATTCAACACAGCAAAACTTCATCAATTACTCAAATCTACAACAGTAGTAACTGTGATAACAAAGTTCGTCTCTTTCACAACATAGTCTAACTTCACCAATCTACCACCACCCAAAACTTCACAATCATAATCCAATCATACCATGCAAAGTTCAAGCCATCATCAGACAAGGCAGCACACACTTCAGGCAACAACATACAATTTCAAACATCGGGCAAGCTGCGATTTCAATCTTTAAGGGAACATGAGTTGGCGATCGATGCAGATCTTAGTCATGAAGTTCAAATCTAGACTAATAGGGAGGCAGCGTTTTTGATTTTAGGAGTCAGTCTTCAATCGATAGGCGGTGGTGAAAATCACTAGTTCGACAATGCAAGTTTTCAATCAGATTTGTGCATCACGATGGTCAGGCATCCATTCATCTCAGTAGTAGGCTACATGACTTTTTGGCAGCGGCATCACAATAATCGACAAGCCTAGATCTGAAGCAAAATCTCAAAGTGACGACGGTGGCTTCAACTATTGGCGACGACGAGGAGCTATTAAGCGGCTTGCGAATTATTTTAGGACTCGATATTGTTGAAGGCAGCATGAAAAGTTTTTGATTTTTGAGGAGGAAGAAGTTTTGAAGATGGCCGAGACATTTTTCTCATTTAAGATGAAGTAATTTTTGTCCAGATCAAAAAACAAAAGGGGAACAGGTTGAAACATAGGCAATCATATGATAAAGAAAAGGGAAACCTTCTTTTTTCAGCTCTTTAATTATATAATTTGCATTTAAGTCATTTTTTTAGGGATGTTTTGTTTTGCATTTTTGTAATTTTTCCTTCAGTTTTTGAACTCTAGTTTCAACTAGGTTTATGCTATGTGTTGTAGTTCGAAGATTCTGATCTTAAGATATTGAGTTCAGGCAGGTTTACTAGGCATAAGGTTAGTATATTCAGGTTAGCAGAGAGTGCGAGTTTACAGGTGTTGTAAGCATCGAATATTTTACTCTAATAGTAACTTTAGGGGCAGCAGTAGACACTAACGGGTTAGTAGTCAAAGCTGGTTATATTTTTTGTGTTCTTTATTTTTCGCATTTTTGTTTTCCGCACTTTATTTTATTTATTTATTTGCAAAAATTTTAAATACCCTATTCTCCCCCGCTTTAGGGTATATTGTATAATCCTAACAGAAAACAATTTATTTATGGTATTCTTTCTATGTCTAGATTGTCTGAGGCTAGTAAAATATTTCATTGTGCTAATAATATTATGAACATTATGTTAAATGGTAATAAAGTCGACGATGGTTCATTAGATACTGGCATTTATGCGATTAATACTAATTGTCTGTATCGTGAATAAAGCTTCTAATATTAACATGAACAATAACTACCTTTGGCATTGTAGGCTTGGTCATATAAGTGAGAAATGACTACACAAATTGAAAAATGACGGTTTTCTACAATCATTTAGTCCTGAACCATTTGACACGTGTGAGTCATGTCTCAAAGAAAAAATGGCCAAGCACCCCATTAATGGGAGCAATGAAAGAGTTAACGAACTCTTAGGCCTTGTACATACTAATGTATATGGACCGATGCCTATAGTTACCAAAGATAATTCTTGTTACTTTGTAACCATTATGGATAATTACTCAAGACTAAGAAATGTGTATCTTATGATGAACAAATATGATGTCCATGAAAAAAGTATTAAACGTAAAAATGAGGTTGAAATTTAGACGAACCAAAAGTTGAAAATTCTTCGATTTGATCGAGGAGGTGAGTAGGTAAGACAAGAGCTCAACAATATTTAAAAGATAACGAGAGAACTTATAGGTTACTCCAATGTATACTCAACAACATAACGGTGTTGTGGAGCAAAGGAATCACAACTTTTTAGATATGGTTTATTCCATGATGAGTAAGGTTGAGTTACCTTTGCCATATTAGGGATATGCACTAGAAATTGCATCACATATATTAAATTTGATACCCACAAAGTCTATGCCTAAGACGCCATATAAGAAGTGGCATGGGAGGAAACCCAACCTTAATTGTCTGAAGGCGAGGAGTTGTCCAGCTTACATTAAGAACGTCGGCCCTAACAAACTTAAGGCAAGACCATCCTTTTTTAATTTTATAGGATATTTGCAACACCCCTAATTTTGATTAACATTATTTAGGATATTTAATTAGATAAATAAAATAAAATAATGCACGATGATAGGGAGAATGAATATGGGTCGAGTCTTAAGTGATGAGATAAGTAAATTGGTTATAACTTAAATAAGAAGGAGGATTTATGTAGAGGAAAAATAGGAATATGCCATATTTCATAAACATAAACCCTCACACTTTCATCTCCCTCATCACATTAGTTTACATAAACATAAACTCACTCAAGGGCCGCTTTTAAGGAGTTCAAGAGAAGAAAAAGCTAGAAAATCAAGATTAAGCTTATGGGAAATCAAATCTAAACTCAAATCTCAAGTCCTATGATCAAATAAAGGTGAATAACGATTACCCATCTCAAGTATGCTTGTTTATTTTTGATTTTATATTTAAATCCAAATCTTATGATTGTTATTATGACATGTTGTGAATGAATGATGATTGTATGCTTAAATGATGAATTATTAGATTTATTACAGAATTATTTAATAGATTTTAAGAATGAAAACTTAGTTTACGACATCCAATTGACTTGAAATTTGGATATGATGTTCAAAACATTATTTTAGAAGTGGTTTTTTAATTTCATAATTTTCCAAGCAAGTATGAATATTTTATAATTTTCCTAAGTGATGAAAATGATTTATTGCGGGTTTTAATTATTAAAAATAATTAATTTTTGGACCCGAAATTTTTTATATGTTAAAGAATTTGTTAATTATGATTTATTGTGATTTTTGGGGACTTCACCCAAGTGTTTGTGATTTTACATGAAGTTATTAGGCTAGAAAAGCTTAATAGTTATATTAAAATAATAATATAAAATTAGTAGTTTGCAAAATTATTTTAGGGAATGTAATCTGATTCATAGCAGTATTTCTGGAAAGGATTTGATCTAGAAGTTTATTGTCTAATATCAATTTGACAAAGGATTGGAGTTGGTGAAAAGAAATTGCTTTTTAAAGAAATAACACAGTTTTTGTGTTAATTACGAGATTTCCAAGGCTTTATTGATCAATGTCAACGTTCATCTATGCCGCAGCTATCAATGCCGCATATTTTATATCGGATATGGTAATGGCACTAGTATTGCTTTAAAGAAAAGGTATTATGCCAATAATTCTGCATATTTTATATTGGCTATAGTAATGCCATAAGTTTTCACTGTGCTTTTAAACAATGTTGCATGTTTTCTATGTCGTATGTTTTCTATATCACATGTTTTCTATGCCGCATGCCCCAGTACCACATGTTATATACCAACATCAATTTTATAAGGCAGTAACGCCTTATTTTGACATTGATGTTAAAGGGCATGATGCCGCATATATACATACATACATACATATATATACACACACACACACACACACATATATATATATATATATATATATATATATATAATTTTGACATTTTATAATTTCGACATTATTACTTTAGGTAGCAATGCTGCATATAAACCTTACTTTCGACATCAATATAAAAGACAATGATGCCGCCTATTTTCAGTATCAACATAAACAAGATATTAACAACTCTATAATATTGATTTCGAAGGTCATCAATGGCGGTATTCCCGTATTTCCCAGTTTTAAAGTTTTATACTATGCAAACCAAAGACTATGCCGCTTTTAGTCAGCAGTATGTATATTTATTTATAATATGCAACCTAAATGGTTTTGGTCTTATGCTTTATAAATCAGATGCTTTAACATGGTTTCGATATAAAGGGGTGCAACAATCCTATAATGGTTATATCAATGCCGCACTTTATCATTTCAAGTGGTTTTATTATACATGGCTTCATAGCATATGGTTTTGAGATACGACAACCTCTAATTGATTTTGAAATTCATCAATGCTATTTTATGAAAGCATATATATCTTGGCATAATATTTTGGATAAAGTAAAGGGCTATAATTTCCTTGTTTTGAGTAGATTTCAAGGGTCAAATCAATTACAAAGATTTACATTTTCAAGGAAATAAAGAGGGTATTAAGCCCAGAATTTTGCTAGTGAATTTATTATTCTTATCACTATTAGATATTGTGATTGTGATAGGATAAATTGACTCAAGGAATAGAGAACCAAATAATGGGACTAGTGTAGGGTAGTGTCCTATATTTCAACTGTTAGCCCTTAGTTGATACCAGTCCACAATTCTAGTGCATTGGGCTTTGTTAAGGGTAAAACTAAAAGTAGGTTTATGCACAAAAAGGAATATAACTTGAATAGGTTATTGGTTGGCCTATAAAACCATTAGGTTCATAGTGAGCCTAGCAAAACTATGAGATTGGAAAACAATCAGGTAAACACTCAGACGATTGTGTTTGGATGGACAGTCCAGTTTACTCCTAATGGTAACTTGGAGAATTTTGGTATATTTGGTTGGCCTGCGTCAGCCATACAGTTTTGTAGCCACCCTTGGAAAACTAGGAAGTAGAGACAGACAGTCGGTTATTTGAGATAGACTAGTTAGGATTACCCATGTAGCGTGCATGCATTTAATTATCTTATGTTTATGTAACCATTGTGATTGCAGGAGCATAATTTTGATAGATATATTATCAAAGGATACTAGGGAGGGGAAAATCCATTCTGCTCAACAGCGTGGTCTCACTAGATATTTATTATCGAGATGGCATATTATTACTCAAACCAGACATTTTGTCTGACCCGAAGTTTTTATCTTTCCACTTTAGCACTCGAGTACTCATTTGAGTAGTTCAAGAGTATGGTTTCCAGGTTTTAGGTTTGATGAATAAAGCTTTCGAAGACATGCAGAAGGTAGAGCCAGCTATATAGAATATTTATGTCCGTTGTTTTATCATTTTGTTTGAATGTATGTAATGGCAGTAGTTGTATCTATCTAGTAGCAAACTCTGACCAACTAAAAGGGTATCTTCATATATCGCTCTTGGATTAGTTTGTAATAATATTATTTTATCTAAACCCGGGCAACGTTTTGGGATTTTGTAATGAATATGGAAATTAATTAATGAAAATCTATGTCTGGGATAATTTTCATATGCCTATGCTTCGATGTTAATGATACTATTAATTGATCTCATATTGTCGCCGGAATAATACCATTGATGATTGCAACATCAGCTTCGCTTATTTTCAGGCTTCAGAATAAGGGATGTTACAACTTAGTATCAGAGCAAAGTTTTCTGTAAAAGTAAATTAATTTTGAATTTAAAAGGGCTTTTGAAAACATAATCCAAATGAATCAAAGAATGAGACTGGAGTATGGGATACTGCTATAGTAACGTACTTGTATTTGATATACATAAGTATATATCTTATCTCAATTGTTCCCTCTCTCCTAGATTGTTCTTTAATATCTTACTAAGATTTAAGGAAAGCTAGGTATGGAGACAAGAAATGGATGAGTGAATATCGGTGGAGGAAGCACCATAACCAATGGAAATGTCAGGCCCAATACCAGAAGGAATCCGGGTCAACAAACAGCCGCTAATGTGGGAGCTAGAACACCATCGACAGATACGGGAGCTATGTACCAGTTCTTTATCAACATGATGTAAGCTAGAGTTGTAGCTGGATTAGTTGGTGGTAATGTTGGAGGAGAAAATCCTGAAGTTTGGATTGTCAACAACTATGCTTTTTTGAGTCCGGATTATGCGAGACGTAGAGGAAAGTCATTCATTGGAATTGAGGATGCTATCAAAGCAGAGAATAAGCTACTTCATTATGAAATGATTTTTGCTAATTTAGGACTAAATGACGAGCATAAGAGGAGATTTGCTTTTAGGAAATTGCAAGGAGCTGCATTGTACTAGTGGAATAGTGTAACTGTGGAAGTACCAGAAGAAAACTTGACTTATGTAGATTTCAGATGAAGATTCGAGGAGAGATTCATGTTTGAAATACCTAGGTCTACATTGCTTAGGAAGTTTGCTGAGTTGGAACATGGTGATATGACAATGCTTGAGTATGCAACTAAATTTGAGGAGCTGCCCAGATATGGATATGCAACTGTGGATACTATGATTAAGGGAAACAAGAAGTTCATCTGAGGATTGAAACCAGATCTTGCTAGAGCAACACTGTCTTATCTTAGAGACCCTTCTGATGTAGTAGTGGAGATGGCATTGAGGAATGAATAGATGCTTGCGCTGATTAGTAATAACAAGCCAATAGAGACTTAGGGTGGTACGAGTCAGAAAAGAAAGTTCTTTTAGAAAGATGAGCTCAGAAGGGAGGAGCTACCAAGAAAGGAAAAGTTTTTAATTTGGAACCATCTACCTCGAGATCAACAACAGAGGAAAAGGGAGGTATTCTTTTGATTCATGGCATACCTTTTAGAGTATTATTTGATACTGGTGCATCACATTCTTTTATCTCTCATTATTTTGTGGATAAGCTTAGTTAGAACCATCATACCTTGTTACTTCCTTAAGGGCTGCGAATCCGATAGGAGGGTATGCAACTCTTGGAATGAGATGTAACCATTTAGAGTTTGAGGTGTTAGGTCATATGTTTGCCTGCAGTTTACATGTGTTTGATTTTGTGGGCTTTGGAATTATATTGATAATGGATTGGTTAAGCAAATATGATGCTATGATATTTCGTCAAGATTGGAAAATATCACTAAGACACCCTAATAGTAGAGATCAAATTATATACTCAGTAGAAAACTCGAATTTTGATTATTGTGATTTATTGGGTGCAATGGACGAGGAAGACGAGTTGAATTGAGTTTTTGTTGTTAGAGAATTTGCAGATGTTTCTGAGCCTGTTACAGGACTACCACCGAAACGAGCTATTGAGTTTCAAATAGATCTTGTACCTGGAGCTGAACCTATAAGTAGATCGCCTTGTAGAATGACACCTACCGAGATGAAGGAGTAAAAGGTGCAGTTGACGGACTTAGAGGGAAAGAATTTAATTCAACCAAGCAGTTCACCTTGGGGAGCGACCGTAGTGTTCGAAGAAATTGGACGGGTCATTGAGAATGTGCATCGAGTATTGTAAACTGAATGAGAAGACGATAAAGAACAGATATCCTTTCCTAAGAATAGATGATTTATTTTATCAGTTGCATGGAGAATAGTATTCCTTTGACGACATTCCAAATAAGATATGGTTCCTAGGTTGGTAATGCCATTCGGGTTGACCAATGCGCCTGCTTTCTTTGTAGATTAGACGAACCAGAGCTTCCGAAAATATTTGGATAGGTTCGTGTTAGTATTTATAGATGATATCCAGATATATTCTAGGAATAAGCAAGATCATGAGACTTACCTTAGAATAGTGCTTGAGACGTTAAGGCAACATCAATTAAAAGCGCAGTTTTTGAAATATCATTTTTGGAAGAAAGAAGTGAAGTTCCTTGGTCATGTAGTTTTAGAAAAAGATTGTCAGTAGATTCAACTAAGATTGAAGTTATTAATAATTAAAAGAGAGCCGAAATGATGATCGAGATAAAAAGTTTTCTTAGATTAGCTGGCTATTACCAAAGACTCATCAAGGATTTCTCTCATATAGCAGCACCAATAACTAAACTAATAAGGATGTAAAGCATGTTTGGACCGATAAATGTGAGGAGGCATTCCTGAAGCTAAAATATCTATTGACCAATGCACCCATATTAGTTATTCTAGATGGTAATCAAAATTTGGTGGTGTATACAGATGTGTGAGGAACATGATTAGGAGCTATGTTGATGCAAAGAGGTAAAGTAATTGCCTATGCTCCTCGACATCTCAGACCACATGAAGTTAGATATCCGTCTCACGGTTTGGAGTTGGCAGGTGTAATCTTTTCTTTGAAAGTATGAAGACACTATCTGTTGGGAGAAAAAATCGAGTTATTTATGGATCACAAGTCTTTGAGATATTTATTCTCTCAGAAGGAGTTGAATATGAGACAACAATGGTGGTTAGAGTTCATAGCTGCTTGTGGTTTCGGTATTGAGTATACGCTAGGGAAAGGAAACAAGGTAGCTGATACACCTAGCAGAAAACACCAGAATGCGGTATTAGCAATGTTAGCAGTGTGGAAAAGTTTAGAAGCATTGACTACTTGTAGTTTGTAGTTAAGGTCGACGGCTAGTTCTAGTCAGAATACTACAATGTTTTCTTGTTTAGAAGTTCGACCAATACTGATAAGAGGATTGCTTCTAAGCAGAGAGATCATCTATGATTAGCTGAACTGATTAGAAAATTGAAATGTGGAACTGAGATTGATTATTTAAAGGATTTTAGTCTTGGCCAAAATGGACAGGTAAGATAGAAGGAACGATTGTGTATTCCCGATGTTGGTGACCTAAGGAAGGAAGTTCTTAAGGAATGTCATTGATCGAAGTTTACTATACATCCTAGGGGAACTAAGATGTATCAGAATATGAAGAGAAGTTTCTTCTGGAAAGGTACGAAAAGAGATGTAGGCTATTAACCCAAAAAATGGATCAATCCCCTGGTTTGAATGTGAAAGCACCAGCCTTGTTTATCAAGGTAAATAAAATAGAAAAATCAATATTACATCGCAGAAAAAGTAAAGAGACAAGAGATTTATGTAGTGGTTCGGCTGTTAATGAAGCCTATGTCCACTTTATAGTTTTTATTGGCAGACTACTGTTACAAGATTGATTTGGTTTACAATATGATTGAATCGCCGAAGTTAGATCTAAATCACAAGTACATGGAGAAAACTGGAGAATCTCAGTTGGTCCTGTGTGACTAATGTGAGGGAGAACAAGAGTGAAGAATAATAATGGCAGAGTTGCAGCAACCAGTGCAGAGACCCCATTTCTGTTGTAGATAGGATGGTATTTATAGGGGTTGGACAACACTTGGGCCAAGATTGCTTTGTCAGAAGCCTGTAGTCGTAATGCAGAGAGAGATTAGAAAGTTTGGACCTAAAATAGGCTATCTTTTTGGATCGGTACTGATCCGACCCAATTGGGTCTGTACCGATCCAAATCCTTAGCCAATTTTTGGCTCTGATTTGTTTGGTCAAGCTTCTTGCTTCATAGTGATGCTATCCATATAATTTCATAGCTTGTTGACTTGTCTTGACGATGATTCACCCGTGGGTTAGATTGAACTATATTCTGAATCAGATGAACCTTCACTTCTTGAACTCGGATGCTTGGAAAGTTACTAAACTTGTTGGGTGAGCTTGGTTGAGGCATAGAGTCACAATACAAAAGGATTGGGGCCACCATGAACCACCAATTCATATCAGTATCGATCCAAATGGAACGGATCGGTGTCGATCCAAATGGATCGGACCGGTGTCGATCCAAAAAGATAGCATATTTTTGGATCAAACTTCTTGGGGTCCTTTGTCTTATATTTTTGGGCCGTCGATCAAGTTTCGATTCGTTCTTCTTTAATTTGTATGTTTTAACTCCTATTGAATTCTACTGAGTTAAAAACCCGGTAATATTTGCCCCTCAAAGTACGCTTTATTCAAAAACAAGTTGTACTATGGAATTGTTTTATTTTTGGGTTTCCGTTTACGGAGTTTCATTGGTCGTATCTGGCCATCTTGAAAAGATAGTTATGAAGTATCGGCCAACTATGCAGTCCATAGTGTGAATCCCCATTGTTCATGATTATGGAGTGACCTTGACTTGATAATTTATAGAATGAACTTGAACATCGAGTAGGTCGAATAGGGAAAATCTGGGACCATTTGGAGGAGCAAATTTGGGTCAGTACCGATCCAAGTTTATCGGATCGATACCGATCCAAATACTTGAAAAATATTTCAAACTTCTATTTTTATATATATATACGAGCCGATCCCTCACTTCAATTCATTTCTTATTCGATCCTACCCTCATTCCTTTAGCCGATCCGACCTCTCTAAATCGGTGCCAATTCGAAGCCTGCAATCACCAGAAAGCCAGCGCCGTCGATCATCACCATCAGCCACCGCCTCCTGGAGCCGCTACCGCCGTTCTAAGTGGGTTCTACCATCAAGATTACTGTTTGCACCAAAAATGGTCACAAACCCCATTGAGCGTAATTGTAGAGAAATGAACGAAGAAAGTAAAATTAAAATGAGGATAATATAGCAATCACACTTAGCAAATAAATGAACAATAGAAACACAAGATTTATAGTGGTTCAGCGCTGTTTTGCCTACGTCCACTTTGAAGATCAATCTTTTATTGCTTTTTTACTCTAGTACAATGCTTGTAATAGCTAATGATTGACTACAATTAAATCAGAAATAAAAGTAGCAGCACGCAGAGTCCCCAGCCAAAATTCCTTTTTAGTTGCAATGGAGGTGCTATTTATAGGTATGGAGCTCGAAATATCTGCCTTGGATCTCGGAATACTCTTTCTCAAGCCCAGGTGGGCTCGCATGATCGATCTGGGGTCGTTTGGGATCGGTCCTTGATCGACCCGTAGCATTTTGTATCGATCGAGAAATGCTCCAATCAAGCCGTGATCGATCATGGAGGCTTTCGAAGTGTTATGTAACTTGCTATGAAAATCGCATTGCATTTGGAGTTGTGGTTACGGAGTTATTGATCGATCAAGATTGCAATTATGGAGTAGCTCAGGCCCTCGTATCGATCCATATCAATTCTATATCGATAGGAGCACTAGTTATATGATGATGAAACTTGTTGGAGTGGGTCCCCAGAGGCTTAGGAGCATTGTGTGAAAGTTTGAGATCGATCCAGTGAGTTTAGCTATCGATCCTTAATGAGATGGGCGTTTTTCGTATCCATATGATCGATACGAAAATGATCGATATGGAAAATATTTTTCTACTGAATTTTGGCTTGAAATCGATTTACCAAGCTTCTTAGAGTATTCTAAGCATGTCCTTAAAGTTTGGAGTCGTTTGGATCCGAAATGAGTGAGATATAACCTGTTTCGTGTCAAAAAGCAAAATTTTCGTATCCATCAGATCGATACGAAAATGATGGATAAGAAGGATTTTTTCACTTTATTGTTTTGACTTGTAATTATATGGGTGGGCTTCCTACACTATTTTATTGACTTTCTAAAAGTTTCAAGTTGATTGGCTTTGTATAATTTGAGATATTGATCGATCCTTGCTAATTTGTATAGTTTCTAGTATCGATCCTAGATGGAGTACATGAGTGCTTGTTTTTCTTATAACTTGAGCATACGAACTCCGATTAACTTGAAATTTGAAATATGACTTCCTGGAGCTCTGTTAATCATTCCATACTAATTGCACTCGGATCGGGGGTGGGGTCCCAGCCGGCCGTATCTCATTCATAGCCTGGAGTATATTTGTTTTTTGAAACAAGTAAACAACTACAATCAGTCAAATTTCTAAGTATCACGGCCTTGCCAAAATGCAGGATAATATTTGCCCCACAAAGTACGTCTTGTTTGAACATGACATGCTTTGAAAAGCTGCAATCTTCAGTTGGAAAGGACCCCATTCAGTTCGTTGAACAGTCGTTATCCTTCCGCCAAGAGTCGTAGTTCCCAGTAGTTACGACTCCTGTCGATTTCCAGTAGTATAAATACTGAGTTATAGCCTGCCAATGATTACACAGTTCTCATCTTTGGTGAATATCAAGTGTCAATTGTTGTTTCTATTTCTGGTTGATTCCATGTGAGTATTCGATTTCAGTCAGTTTCAGAAAATTGAATTTTTAGGATGCACACACGCATGTTCATGTACACGTTTATGTCATTGGCTCCTGGATATGCTCGTACGCTCGCGGGTCGCTGCCAATTTGTGGAAATGCAATTCAATCATTTGCATTTTTTATGGCAAGAGAAATGGTATTCCACCAAAAATGAATGGGGATGTGTGTTATGATACAATATTCAAAATCGGTCAATGATTTTTGGGCTCGGACGAGACAAGGAGCAAGTCGTTCCCCCCTAGCTTGACAATTTCCTCTGGCTTTAGATATTACTATCTGGGACTCGCAAAACATCTGGAGAGATTTCACTCCCAGTCCTCTAAAAAATTTGGGCCTGACAATCATGACATCATGTTAAGCTTCGTTATTTGTTGTGGGGAAAATTGACTTTCTGGATGTAATTCTCTTCGTGTGACAGTGCGGTGCTTATAGTGTGTATTGACACAGCCCAATTGATGTATAAATCTTCATGATCCGACGGCTTAGGTAAAATGGGAGGTCTCTTTAAGCGATCTATCAGAACTGGAATTTCATCAACGCAGTTGTTAGTTCATTTCAAAGTTCTCTTCCCTCTCTTGGTCAGGTTGAAGAAGAGAATACACTTGTAGATAGCCCTAGAGTTGAATTAGCTTAGGACGGCAACCTTTCGACTTAGGCTCTGTACCTGCTTTGTTGTCCTTGGTACATGGATGTCTCTAATTGTCGGAATTTTCTGGATATTAGCCTCAATTCCATGAGAATTGATGATGAAACCTAAGAATTTTTCTGACGCAGCGCTGAAAAAGCATTTCAAAGGATCGAGTTTCATTCTGCATTTTTCGGAGAGCACTGAATATCTTTGCCAAATCATCGATGTGGTTGTTTGATAATCGTGATCTCACAAGCATATTAACCACATATACTTTCATCGATCAGCTGATCTGATTTTTTAATGATCTGTTAACCATCCTTTAGTAAGTAGCACCAGTGTTCTTAAGTTTGAATCCAGGGATTGCAACATAGCACTATAGGCCCAGGTCAGTAATGAAATTGTTGTGTTCCTGGTCTGGGACATGCTTCAGTATCTGATTGTATCTGGAGTTTGCGTCCATGGAAGTGAATAATTTATGTCTGATGATCAAGTCCACCAGTTGGTTGATCCTTGGAAGTAGAAAGCTGTGCTTTGTCATGCCTCGTTTAAATCCGAGTAGTCGACGTACGTCCGCCACTCTCCATTTTTTTTCTCATAAGTAAAGGATTGGATACTCATTTTGGGTAGAGGGCATCGTCGGTAAACCCATTGGTTTTGAGTATATTCACCTCCTCTTTAAGTGCAGCAGATCTCTCTGGATCCATGTCGCATCGGTTTTTTTCACCGAGACATGCCTCGGGTCGACATTTAATGCAGGGTTCTCAATGGCCTGCGAGAGTCCACACAAACACACACACACACACACACACACACATATATATATATATATATATGAGATTGAGTCCAAGCGAACAAATCAAGATTCACCTGGAGTAAAATAGTTAACTCTTTCATCATCATTGCGCTGAGATGTGATCTGATCTTCAATACTCGTGAGGGATTATAGGCGCATCATGTGCTTATTTGCAATGGTTAATGATCAGCCTTATAGGCACGTTGAATCAAAAGCTTATTAGAGTTTTGCCTTGCATCACGTGCTGCTGCATAGCTGGCTCCAGCTATGAATTTGAATCTACTTGTGTTTTCGAGTGATGCGCTTTCCATTCAATGTACTCACGATCAATTGCTCGTTGTAAGGGTCGGAATGATGATCGGTTGCCCATAAGTCCGGGCATCGAACTAATGATTCTATCCCCAAGCATCCTTTCTGTCATAACCTCAAGTTGTTATAAATACTAGGCACGAGTCATAGGATCGAGTAGTCGTATCCAGCTCTTGGATGATCACACTCGTGCCCCCAGTCTTGTGCTGATGGGCGTATTGTGTGAATGGTCGAGTCTAGCCCCTACTGTGTTATACTGTAGTCCAAGCTGTAAGAGCCAGAGTTGTTTGATGAACGATCAAATCACATTCATCTTATTTATCTTGTGTGCCCCCAAGTCTGGGGAATATCTCAATAAGTGGCAATGTAGATCATGTTCGCTTCAATTTCGTATTCCGTCCCTTTGAACCATGGGATCGAGTTAACCGATGGAAGCCTGAGTCGTGCCTATCCTGCATTATGTTCTAGTTCTTTTCTCTAGGTGGAATACTTTGTTGCTTTGCCGACATTAGGACATGAGCTAAGTTATGGATGGTCAATCACATTTACTTCGCTGCTTATGTCACCTCACTCTGGGCAGAAACTGAAGGATGAATCATCCAGTCAGATCCAATGCAGGATTAATGCTTCCCTTGTCAAATCCAGGGCAAGAATCAATGTGCAGACGTTTAGGTTGCACTTGTTTTGAATTGCTCTTTTAGTCGGATCATGGTAAGAGTCAATGAATAAATGGTCGCGTTGCATTCATTTGGAGTTGGGCGATCAACCACATCCATTTCGATTTACGTTCTCCCGTCAGATCTAGGGATAAAGTCAGCTCAAATGCAGTTAGGTCATGCTCATCCGGTCTCATGCTCTTCCTGACGGATCGAAGGAAGATGATGGAGGATGAATGGTCAAGTCACACTCATTTGTAGATTATTCTTCTATCCATGCTCTAGTGGTCAAAGGTATTCGATGGACGTTCGGGTCACATCGATTTCTAGTCGATGACGATCGATATTGACCATCGATTCAGTGGCACAATATAAAAAGCTCGGATCACATTGCCTGTCGATCAAAGGTATAGTATAAAAAGTCTAGATCGATATCGCCCGTTGATATGGTGGTATGATATAGCTGGTCGTCCTTAACTTTGGACGTTGTTTTGATTGGTTCGGTACTAAGGCCTCCTTGCAGTTGTTGTATGTAAGGTTCAGACCTTAACGCTTTGCCGTCAAGCTCAGTGGTAGGATGAATGCATTTCTGCCCCTAGTCAAGGGTTGGCAGGACTATTTGTCATATGGTCGTGTTCCATCTTTGTTGCTCATGTTGTAGTCCAGTCTGGGGGAACATATTCTATTGATAGGTGGTCGAACTACACTCGTTTAGAGTTTATACTCCAGCTCATGCTCAGGGAGCTAGATTTAGTCGATGGATGGTCGATCAACGTATGTCTTTATTGTGTTTATACTCCAGTCCGCGCTCTGGGGACCAGAGTTGGTTGATGGGTGGTCGGTTACACCCTTATGGCATTTATACTCCAGTGTGCGTTCTTGGGACCAGAGTTGGTCGATGGGTGGTCGATCACACCCGTTAATGTTTATACTCCAGTTTGCATTACGGGAATCTAGAGTTGCTTAACAGACAGTCGATCACATCTGTTTAGGAAAGATGCTCCTACTCACACTCTAGGGATAAGAGTTAGTTAAGGTCGCGGATGGACGGATCACATCCTCCTAAAACTAGAACTTAAGGTCGTGGATGGATGGATCCATCCTCCTCGAGCAAGAAAGCAAGGTCGTGGATGAACGGATCCATCCTCCTCGAGCTGGAAAGCGAGGTCGTGGATGGATGGATCCATCCTCCTCGAGCTGGAAAGCGAGGTCATGGAAGGACGGATCCATCCTCCTCGAGCTAGAAAGCGAGGTCATGAATGGACTGATCCATCCTCCTCGAGCTAGGCGGTCGGATCACGTCCAATTTAAGCTTGGGCTGTCAAACTGCCCCTTGCATCCGGGATAGGAGCCGACACATGGACGGTCGTACTACGTCATCTTTGATTTAGATTCTACTTCTACCAAGCTTAAGGAGTAAAAGTAATGCTCTTGAGAATTTTGAGTTTGGGCGAAAGAGTGGATGGTTGAACCACATCCACTTAGAGTCATGTCTTTGCCCCTAGTGTTAGGGGAAAGAATTGAAGAGTGGACAGCTGAGTTGCGTCCACTTGATACTTCGTGCTCTTCCGGTTAGGTCGAGGAAGAGAGTTATACTGATAGCTCCTAATGATTAGCAAGTTGGCAGTCAGTCCATGATAATTGTAAATTGGGGCTTCGACCTTGACGAAGTCGGTTTAAGGCATGATTGTTTTGCCGAATCAAAGACACAAGCTGGAGAGTGTATGGTCAAATCATATCCATTTTAGACTTGTGTTCTTAAACAACCCTAAGTGTCCAATATAGGATTTGATGCATGGACGGTCACATCACGTCCACCCCTGGTGTGGTTTCGATCTTACTGGGCATCTGAAGAAGCATAAGTATTTTGGCGAGCATCAAGTATGAGATGGGGAGTGCATTGTTGGGACATATCACTCTAAGTCTTTCTCAGATCTCCAATTAAATTACATAGGAGGATGACTGGATGGTCGGTAGCATCCACTTTGTACTGGAGTCCTGACCTTGTCAGTCTCTTCCGCTTTGATGCCTTGCCCCCAAGTCAAGGGCATATAGTAGCTGATGAGTGGTTGAATCATGCTCGTCATGATGATACCTCAATGACCTGATCATAGTCCGTGGAGGTTGTTTGGCACCCAACCTTGAGTACTTAGTTACTTGCACCATTTGCAAGTATTTTAATTCAAGTTGGTCATATTTCGCAACATAAGTGAAATTGAAATAGAAATAATTTAAAAAAGATCGGATTAAATCTCATTGATAAGTGAAGCAGCGTCGTATACTCGCTAATGCACTTTGATCCATCCCTTCTTAGTTGGAAGTCTAATGTAGGTGGTTCAACTTAATCAAAGTTCTTGATTGATAGGGGTCAGGTGTTCTCTGTCCGTCGTTTATGGGGCTTGCATATATTGTCGAAGCTTTCCTTTCTAGGTTAGCTCTCTACCTTGCCATGTTGATGTAGTCATTGACGGCTGTCCACCAGTTCTACCATCAAAGTCTAGAAGTCAGCACTGGTGACGAATTCATCATCATTTTTTTATATTGACAGCAGTTGGTTGTAGAACTTAATCAACTCGTTGACCGCCAGCTTCTTCATCTTCTTTTAGTGATCTAAGAAATAGATCCGGTAATTCTTAGTATGATTGATAGTCTACTCTCAGGAATATGGGAAGGCATATGCCTTTGAGGGCCTCCGTCACTCAATAGGAGTTCATGTCCCACTCCCACTTCATGAGATAGTGTCAGAGGCTGCCTCTCCAGAGTACACCCACGTGCATGTTGATCCTTCGTCAAGTTCATCAACTCAATATTGGCATGGAAATTTTGCATGTATAATGGTTGCAATGAATAGGTCATGACTAGGAAAGACACTCCAATTGTTGTTATTCGGGTCTGTTTTCAAGCTATGATAGCTTGTAATACTGGTGCATGATGTATGCATGATTGTACAGCGTTTGAGTGGTTGGTAATGTCGATTGGATGGTGAGTCAGTTAGAGTGAGTTCGCGGATTGGTGATTGTCCCAAGCTTTCATCAAGATAGGAGTCCCATATGAGGCAATCAGGAAACCCTCTTGAGGTTACACACCATAGTTGTCGATTCAGTCATTTGAAAGTTGGCCAATTGGGGGAAGTTGCAATCCACCTTGGAAGCATGATATAGTAACCAACTCTAGTTCTTGGCATATTAGCTCGGTTCTCCAGCCTTTGGGAGCACCATTAGAGTAGTAGTTCCTTGATTACAATTCAGCATCTGCTGTTATAATCCCATATGTCACGATCAGTAACGGAATGATCAGGAGAGTGGATAGAATATTCCTTCATTAAGTTGAGTTCCAAATCCAAAATGCGAGGGCATTGCAATGCGGCACGGGCATGGGTTTTAGAGCCTTTTTCTTAAAATTTGGGTCGTACCCAAATAAGTACGAAGCTGTGACGCCCCACCCTGAGACCCACATTAACAAAGAGTATTACTGAGTAATACTGTCTGCTAATGTGGAGAATAGGGTTGGTTAGGAGCGACCATCCAAAGCTTTGTCTTAAACATCTATTGAGTACGTCGATTGGGTGCTCCAAATTTTTGTTTCCTTTCTTATGTGGATCGACATATTCAATAAATGCTTAATACAAAACTATAGTGGCTAATGGATCTATCAGAACAAAATACAACAACAATAAATACAACATATCAAATCAAATACTTCATTAAAGATTTTTTTAAAAAGGGGTCGTACCCGGTCCATATTTTTTTTGAAATTTCGTATCGTTCTCAGTAATGGAAGTTGGATGTTTGATATAAAACAAGACCTTGGGGAATGGTACAAATGTTGGTGAAATTGAACGATCCAAAATGTGGATAGCTGGATCGATACGAAAAGTGCACAACTGGATCGATACGAAAGTTGTGTCTGATGATCGATACAAAAGGTAAACAACTGGATCAGTATGAAAGTTGTGCTTGAGGGTCGATATGAAAGGTGCACAATTGGATCGATACGAAAGTTGTGCTTGGGGATCGATACGAAAGGTGCACAACTAAATCGATACGAAAGTTGTGTCCGAGGATCGATACGAAAGGTGCACAACTGGATCAATACGAAAGTTGTGCTTGGGGATCGATACAAAAGGTGCACAACTAGATCGATACGAAAGTTGTGTTTGAGGATTGATACGAAAGTTGTACTTGGGGATCGATGCGAAAGGTGCACAACTGGATCGATTCGAAAGTTTTGTCTAAGGATCGATATGAAAGGTGCACAACTGGATCGATACAAAAGTTGTGCTTGAGGATCGATATGAAAGATGCACAACTAGATCGATACGAAAGTTGTGCTTGAGGAACGATACGAAAGGTGCACAACTGGATCGATACGAAAGATGCACAACTGGCTCGATATGAATTTGTGTCTGAGGATCAACACGAAAGATGCACAATTGGATCGATACGAAAGTTGAGCAACTGGATCGATACGAAAATAGTCATATTTTCTGAATACGAAAATATGGATACGAAAATAGTCGTATTTTCTAGATACGAAAATATGGATACGAAATTAGTCATATTTTCTGGATACGAAAATCAGGAGTTGGAGTTTTCTGAAGAGCTCAAAGGAGGAGCTTTTTGGATATGGAAGCCCGGAGTCGAATTGAAAACTTTGTGAAGGCGAAACTGGATCTTATCTCACGGATAATGGAATCCACTAGTAGATGACGAGATCCGATAAGATCGAGAAAAAATGGAGTTTTCTCAATGAAAGCACCAAAGTGTTTGCACCAAAAATGGTCACAAACCCCGTTGAGCGTAATTGTAGAGAAATGAATGAAGAAAGTAAAATTAAAATGAGGATAATATAGCAATCACACTTAGCAAATAGATGAACAATAAGAAACACAAGATTTATAGTGGTTCCACGCTGTTTTTCCTACGTCCACTTTGAAGATCAATCTTTTATTGCTTTTTACACCAGTACAATGCTTGTAATAGCTAATGATCGACTACAATTAAATCAGAATTAAAAGTAGCAGCATGTAGAGTCCCCAGCCAAAATTCCTTTTTAGTTGCAATGAAGGTGCTATTTATAGGTGTGGAGCTAGAAATATCTGTCTTGGATCTTGGAATACTCTTTCTCAAGCCTAGATGGGCCCGCATGATCGATCTGGGGTCGTTTGGGATCGGTCCTTGATCAACCCGTAGCATTTCGTATCGATCAAGAAATGCTCCAATCAAGCCGTGATCGATCATGGAGGCTTCGGAACTATTATGTAACTTGCTATGAAAATCTCATTGCATTTGGAGTTGTGGTTGCGGAGTTATTGATCGATCAAGATTGCAATTATGGAGTAGCTGAGGCCCTCGTATCGATCCATATCAATTCTGTATCGATAGGAGCACTTGTCATATGATGATGAAACTTGGTGAAGTAGGTCCCTAGAGGCTTAGGTGCATTGTGTGAAAGTTTGAGATCGATCCAGTGAGTTTAGCTATCGATCCTCAACGAGATGGGCGTTTTTGTATCCATATGATCGATACGAAAATGATCGATATGGAAATATTTTTCTATTGAATTTTGGCTTGAGATCGATTGTGCAAGCTTCTTAGAGTATTCTAAGCATTTCCTTAAAGTTTGGAGTCGTTTGGATCCGAAATGAGTGAGATATACCATGTTTCGTGTCAAAAAGCAACATTTTCGTATCCATCAGATCGATACGAAAATGATGGATAAGAAGGATTTTTCAACTTCATTGTTTTGACTTGTAATTTTGTGGGTAGGCTTCCTACACTATTTTATTGACTTTCTGAAAGTTTCAAGTTGATTAGCTTTGTAGGTTTTGAGATAGTGATCGATCCTTGCTAATTTGAACAGTTTCTAGTATCGATCCTAGATGGAGTACATGAGTGCTTGTTTTGCTAATAACTTGAGCATACGAACTCCGATTGACTTGAAATTTTAAATATGACTTCCTAGAGCTCTGTAAATCATTCCATACTAATTGTACTTGGATCGGGGCCGGGGTCCCAGCCTGCCATATTTCATTCATAGCCTCGAGTATACCTATTTTTCTGAAACAAGTAAACAACTATAATCAGTCAAATTTCTTGGTATCACGGCCTTGCCAAAAGGTGGGATAACAATCACCTTTATTTTAAGGCTTTGTCGATTCGATCCATCCAATGCCCTAGTTTGGGACAGATACAGTGGAAGATTCGAGTTGATTGTAACTTTGTGGAAGAAGATAGCAAACCGAGTCTTAAATTTTTTGCGGAACGAAGCTAGGGTTTTGCCTTGGTGTTCGACATGTTCTGCTATCTTCATCCACAGAGTCGTAATTAACTTGCATCGAGTTACATAGTCGATCCCAGCATAGCGTCTTATGAATTGATTTTGATTTTTTCTAGGAAGTGATAATAGCTTAGGGTGGCGTACTGTGTGCATCTCATGATGTTATCACCTTCCAGAGAACTAAAATCGGCTTATGCTGATAATTCTTTACTTGATTCGGACCCATCAATCTATATTTTCTCACTTCGGATTGGTCATGCCATTCCACGGTCGGTGTACTTGGAATATGAAAGGCTTTCCATGTCGCTTCGGAAAATGGATCGATAACAGGTGAGTATAGAAGAAATGAAATTAACAAGTGATACGGATCGCCTTTTCCGATGTGAATTAGCCATCTACATGGAATGGTTAGTTCACAGCGTTCAAGACATCAGACCCATTCTCAGTTAGATTACACATAATACACACTCCCAGTTAATACTTGGAATCCGATCGGTGGTCGGTACATGTCAATTATTTCTCGAATTTTAAGTGTCAACTATGCAAGGGTCTATAGTTTAGAGATTAGGCGTACCTGACTATTTTGAGCACAAGCTTTCTTATATATAATGATGTGCAAATCTTCTTGATGCAAATCAGTTGAGGGAACTCACCTCTTTCTGAAGAAGAGTCATCGTCGATCCCAGCTGGATCTGCCGCTTCCATAACTTCAGGTCAATATGGTCGTTTGGTTCCAATCGGTCATACTGTCGATCGCACTCCTCCTAACTTTAGAGTCTTGCTTGATCCTCCGGAGAAAGCTCCCTCAGTCCTTACACACAGGATGTTGTGAAGCATTTGCTCGCAATATGGTATCCGAGAGGATGACGTGCTTCTGCCATCAAGAGGATAATTTTCTCATAGGCCGCCTTTTGGATATGTGTCTACCACCGATATATGTGTATGTACGGTGCAGTGCCCCCTTTCAATCACTTCTTAATGACAACACTTCAGAACATAGGGTTGGCCCCATTCCAGATTCTTCTAAATGGATATGCCATACTGACATGCTTCTTATGTTCTATTTATGCGGACACATAATCGTGCCACGAGCTTCAACGAGCTGCAGTATCTTCTTTTGTTCAGAAAGAGAGAGTGTAATCCATCACTTGTTTATATTGAGGCGTAGTGTAGCCGAAAACTTATACTGGATCTTCCCAGCTCCTTCATTCAAGAATCAGTTCTTTTTCACTAAATGTCCAGAAGGTTTCACCAGTTTATGGACTACGGGGGATAAGTCTCTTTCACCATGCTCCAAATTTCCTTTAACTGCTACAAGTTTTCTTAACGATCATATATTCCTTACAGTTCTTCCAAATATTAACAAGGACCCTGCACTTGGCACTATTCTTAGCATCTTGAAAGCGGTCGATGCTCAGGAGCGCACAACTAGGTTCTTTCTCATAGATGTGAACCTTCGCCGATGTGGCCTTTTACACCCTGGGAGGTCCGTTGGATTTTTCAGCGCTCCTTCCCACTCTAGAGCCTAAACTCATTCTACTACCTCTTCCCATGACTCTGGTGAAGATGATAATTATGATGAAGAAGAAGAAAGTAGCCCATCCGATGGGTTAAAGATGACCCCTGAGGAGATCCACATTCGAGCCGGGGTCGACAGTCCACTCAAAATGATATCAATCCCAAAAGAGAAAGAGAAAGAGTTTATTCGATGGAAGGGCAAGGCTCTATTTATTGAAGGGAATGAGGAAGGGGAAATTAGTAGGAGCATCCTATAAATAAGGAAGAAATAGATTGGGACATTGATGAGGGTGACGTCAACTTAGGCGACAAGACCTCGGAATTGCCCTGGACATGCGCCCTCACGTTTTTTGAAAGAGCCTATTAAAGGAGCTTCTCCCAAGAATAAGCCTTTACCTAGCTCTCTATCGGAAAGTGCTAACATTGAGATACGTGTGACATTTTTGTAAATATAGGTGACTTGATGGATTACTTCACTTTGGAAAGGTTACCTCCCCAGTCTACTAAAATCATCTCCGTAGGAATCAATGTCCTTATATTAGTCGGTGACTGGTCTGGTTTGTGTATTCCGCTGGAGTCATTAAGCTGCAACATACACTTTACTAAGATCACACACTTTATACTATTACTACTTTCTATGATGTTTTAGTTCATCAAACGCCTCCTTCCTAAAGCTATTTTATTGCTTGCTACAGGAATCATGTCTCGTGTTTTTTACAGCAATGATGATCGAGTTTTGGAGTCTTAGCGCTCGTAGAGACACTCTTCAAGGTACCATGCTCCCAAAAAGATAGACGAGGAGAGTAAAAGGAGGAAGGATAGGAGGCAGAAGAGAACCGGCGTGCCGAGAAAGATCAAGGCCATGATAGGGGAAGTGGCTACGAAAAAAGGAAGAGCCCGACTGAATGGGGAGATCCGTCGAAGAGGCCGAAAAGAGACAAAGAGCGGGAATCCGTTTCACAGCCTCCCGCTTCCACTGGGATAAACGTCCCTGCTTTCGGTGTCATAACCTCCTCCACTTATACTGCCATGACCACCTCTCCCCAGATTTCTAGGCGTGCGCCTTGCATTCATCCTACTGGTCCAACACATCTGCAAGCTGCATTCTTTAATTTATTCTTAAGGGGGGTTGTTTTTGAGAAGCCCAATATGAAGTCAGTTCATGCCGAATCTTATTCACCCCATCTCCAAGAAATTTAGAGCAGTTTGGAGCAAGCCGAGGGGTGGGAAAAGTTATGCATGCAACTATCCATTGTTAATTGGAATAACTGCTAAGAAATTCTCTCGTCCGAGTCCAAAAAAGATGAGTATGGGAAGCAGTTCATAGATCGTGACGCAGAGATCGAGAGGCTGAAGAAAGACAGACATGGTGCCCTTAAGAAGGAAAGCAAAAGTGCTTCTTTACTTAAGGAGCTGAAAGAATTCACTAACTAATCCACACTCATATTTAGGGATGAAATAAAGAAGTGCCATACTAATGAGGCAGCTTTAATACAAAGTTGAGGATAAGCAAAATGATAGTTGAGATGCAGAGGAAAACCATTGCCGAGCAGGCTTAAGAAATTGCCTCTCTTCGCGAAGAAGTTTCTAATTTGGAGGCTGAGAAGAAACAGCTGGCGATAGAGAAAGCTAAAACGGATGCCAGATTTTTAAAGCTTCAAGATACCTTCATAAAGAAGATAGAAGGCTTGGATGTTACTATTTTGGGCATTTATGTCAACTCCGTACTGCATCAGGGGAGCCTTAGTTACTTGGGTCCTTTGTTCCCTCATACGCTTGTTGTATCTTGGAAGAGATTCTGGCTCGATTTCAAGACATGGGTGGTGGTTATACTGAAGAGGAGTTGGTTCAGGCATAACTAAATGAAGAGTCCCGCCAAGCTTTAAGGGAAGGCTAGGAAATCTTGAGATTGGAGAGGGAACAAGAAGCTATTGATGCCGCAGTTACCGCTAAAGCTGTAACCGGGCATTTTCCTTCTGGCCCTGGTGAGCCATCTTCACATCTTCGTACTAATGAGGGGATCGTTCCTACTTCTCTCGTGGTTATGCAGCCATCAAAGGAGGGCAACAGTGAAGGCTTCGAAGTTGTGGCACAAGACCAGACCCCCACAACAGGTAATTTTCTTATCTCTCCCATGCTTGAAGATTTCCAATTTACGCCGAATGAAATTGCCAAGATAACCGCCCTTTATTCTAATATCATAGATCAACTCTCTCTTCCTGCCGAGTTACCTCCTCCTCATGGTGCGAGATCTGCTACCATTCTGACCACATCAACTATCGTCTCTACATCCGGCTCGCAGCCCGGTTCGTATTCCGAGCAAATTGCAGCGCTGCTGGTTTGGATGACCCCTCTGTGTCTCAAGAGGAGGGTCTGGCAACTACTGACACACAAGAGCAACCAGACCAAACTAGCCAACCAAACAAAGTGGAGGCCAAGCAGTCGATGACCAAGAAATAGATGGTAGCAACGAGGAAGGAGAAGGTTGAAGAGCAAAAGAGGTTGTCGAAGAGCTCTCATAAATCCCGCAAGCACTAGGGCAAAGGAGGATCTGCCAGTGGCAATGTTTCAAAAAGCTAGATCGCCCCAGGTGGGGAGAAGCTTGAGGGGAGAGGCTTGAGATGTTGCTAATCAGAGGCAGGAAAGATGTCAAGGGAGGTAGCAAGAAGAAGCCTTGATCTGTCTCTACATTCGTGAAGCGGAGCTTTTGCATTTTTGATTGCTTTTTGTATAAGTGCAGAGTCTGCACTTAGCATTTCTTCTTGTTGTTGCAATAGTGGTGTTTGTATTTTCCTATTCTTAGCCGATATTGTGCGGGTATGGCGACCGCTGCTTGTTGTTGTACATGAAAAATATTATAAGTAATAAAATCGTTGAAATTTTTATTATAACTTCACTTGTCTATTTATCTACATTCCATGCATTGTTGTCTTTTTATACCACTGTTTATTACTCAGCACTATTTTATTTAGTCCCATAATGCCAACATTCTTTGTTTGGAATAACAGAACTATGAAGTATTTGCTAATTTGGTCGAGTGTTGGTGTGTGCGCCTCCTAGTTCACTGGACTATTTACTCCGAACACTTGATATGAGACTAGGTGCCCCTGGTAGTCTTCTGGATACCCCAAATCAAGTTTGTACTGCAGCTCCTATCTTTGGTAGTCTTCTGGATACCCCAAATCAAGTTTGTACGGCCTTACGGTGAGTAATTTACGAACTTCAGTGATTTACGCACTTAAGTGATCGGCGATGCCAGAGCAACACCGATTACTTGAAATTATGTTAAGTAATTTCATCGTAATGCTGACAATTAGGCTATTGCGCATACGTGTTGCTCCTTGGAGTACTATTTCCTTGACTCCGGAGGCGGTGCGCGGCTTTATGTAATATGAGAGTTCCTCGTCTTTGGATGCAATTTTGCTGATCCAAGTAGTGGTGTGCGGCTTACGAAATGCGCACAGTGGGATCGAGGCTAGCTCGGTCGTAGTTTTGCAAACCAAGAAGCAATGTGTGGCTTACGAGATGCGTGGCTTAGGTAATTGTGTTTGCTTGGACATGATTCCACAATCCAAGAGGCGATGTGCGGCTTTGATTCGGACCTTCCCAGTGTTGCCAGAGCAACACCGATTCTTAGAAGGAAAGGATCGAGTTCCGTCGATCGGTGGTTTGAGTCGATTTGCTTCCATCGACTCGGTCAGTATATGGTGCATACTTGAGCGTGGTTCCACTATCTCAAGTAGCGATCGGATGGTTTGAGTATATTTGACCTTGTCGACTCGGCATGTTACTTATGTGAACACAGTTTTATTGGTTCAGAAACAAAGCAATTTCATTAATTGAAATAAAAAGCTTGGCAAGGTCTGCCTATTTATAATGCTTTCGGTATCCCAGGGTGGCTTATTTGCAGAAATAGGAAATACATAAGATAATTCTAGATAAAGAGTGATTCGCTATTCCAAGCACGTGGAATTTGGGTTCCATCAATGGTTGTTAGCTTAAACGTGCCATCCCTTCTAGCTGATTACATGCCCTTCCTAGTTTGGTCCAAATGTTCCTGGTATCGAATAGACTCGTTTGGGGACAAGGTCTCCTACTTCAAAAGTACGGTTACAGAACTTGGAGTTGAAATGTCGTGCGACCCCTTTCTGGTGAGCGGCAGTCCTTAGCTCGACTTCTTCCCGCCTCTCATCGACCATATCGATCGACTCGAGTAGAAGCTATTCGTTTTGCCTCTGATTGAAGCTTTGTCTTCGATAAGAAGAACTTCCAGTTCAACCGGATCATTGCTTCCAAACCATATGTCAGGGTGAATGGAGAGTGCCTGGTTGTAGGTTTGTGTGTTGTTCTGTAAGCCCAGAGTGCCAGTGGAAGTTCATCAACCCAATTTCCTTTAGCTTTAGTTAGCTGCTTTTTGATGGTAGACTTGATGACCTTGTTTACTACCTCTACTTTCCCGTTTGCCTATGGATGTGCAACAGCTAGAAAGCTTTTCTCGATTCGGAAGCATTTGCAAGAGTCTTTGAACTTAGCGCTTTTGCATTGAGTCCCATTATCCATGATGATTCTATGTGGCACTCCAAACCTGTAAATAATATTTTTAGTGACAAAGTTAATAGCTTTCTTTTTGGTAATAGTGGCTAGCGGTTCCGCTTTGGCATAATTGGTGAAGTAGTCAACAGCAATGATAACATATTTGGCTCCTCCTTTGGCTATTGGCAATACACCACAAATCGATTCCCCAGATTGCGAATGGTCACGGGTTGACCATCTGTGTTTGCTCTGTTGAAGGAGTTCTTTTGATCTTACCAAATCTTTTGAAGAACTTTCTTTGCAAGGCTTTACCCCCCAGTGTGATCTCCGTAGACGCTTTCATGAACTTCCCTGAGGATTCTTCGAGCTTCGTCGTAGGTCACACACCTGAGCAAGAGGGTAGAGAATCCCCTTCGATAGAGTATTCCATCCTGTATTACGAACCGTGGTGCCTTTCGAAGGAGCTTTTTCCATTGATTCTTATCTGTGGGGAATGTTCCTCTAAGAAGATAGTCGTTGATCAGTGTCATCCATGTTTCTGGTTCTTCGGTCGTTTTGAAAATCCAGTCAATATCCATCCTTCCTATGCTTGGAGCAGTTAGAGTTTCAACTAGGACTAGTCCCATTTACTGAGCTTCTCTGAAACTGGCCAATTTAGATAGATAGTCCGCCTTCATGTTTTGTTCCCTCGGGATAAGAGTTATGGTGTAATGCTCGATGTCGTTCAGCTATTCGTACACTTTGGATAGATACGGGATGAGTTCTCTCCTCGGGCATGATATTTGCCTCTCACTTGACAAACGACTACCTAAGAATCGCTATAGATATGAATGGACTTTATCCCGAGTTCCTTTACAACTTTCAGCCCAGCTACCAATGCTTTATATTTTGCTTCATTGTTTATTACAGGGAATTCCAAGCGTAAAGCGTAGCAAAACAGATCGTCCATCAAGAGTTTCGAGCATGACTCCTACCCCAGGCTAAAGTTGTTAGATGCACCATCGACAAACAACCTCCTGTGTGTTTACACTTCTGGAGTAACTTCTTCTTCGTTATCTCGTACAATAAACTCGGCAATGAAGTCTACCAGGGCCTGCCCATTGATTGCCCTTTGAGGATGGTAAGTGATTTCATATTAACTCAATTCAGTATTCCATTTGATAAGCCACCCAGAGGTCTTGGGGCGGTACAACACCTGCTTCAAGGGTTGATCTATTAGTACTTTGATTGGGTGTGCCTAGAATATGGTTGTAACTTTCTGGATGGGATCAAGAGGCAATATGCTAGTTTTTCCAATTTCTGATAGTTCATCTTGGCTCTAGTGAACCATTTACTGATGTAATATATGATTCATTGGATCCTAGCTTCTTCTCGCACGAGCATGGAACTTAATGCATGGGGCGAGACTACTAAGTAGATAAACAAGTCTTCTCTATCTATCAGCTTGGATAGGATTAGCGGAGTCTCCATATGTCATAGTAGTTCTTCGAAGGCAGTCTGGTAAGACTGATTCCATTCGAAGTTCTTCTTTCCCTTCTTTAGTGTGTCAAAGAATGGTATACATTTGTTAGTTGCTTTTGAGAGGAACCAGCTTAGCGCTACAACTTTTCCATTCAAGCTTTGTAACTCCTTGTTTCTTGGGGCCTCGACTTCCCAGAAGGCGATAATTTGTTCGGGATTAGCTTCGATGCCTCTGGCACTTACAATAAATTCTAAAAACTTTCCAAAGGCTACCTCAAAGTGATATTTAAGTGGAATGAGTTTCATTCTATACTTGCGGAGTATCTCGAACATTTCGGTGAGGTTATCCAAGTGGCTTGTGGCTATGCGCATTTAACTAACATATCATCTACAGAGACTTGCATAGTCATCTCGATCTGAAGCTTGAACATGGCATTCACCAGTCGTTGGTAAGTTGCCCCTGCATTTTTTAAGCCGAACATCATCATTTTGTAGTAGTATAATCCCAGATCAGTGATAAAACTGGTGTTTTCCTAGTCTGGTTCGTACATCATGATCTGGTTGTATCCCGAGTAAGCATCCATGAATGATAGAAATTCATGTCTTGTTGTCCCATCCACAAGCTG
This sequence comes from Allium fistulosum, assembly GCA_030737815.1. Lineage (NCBI taxonomy): Eukaryota > Viridiplantae > Streptophyta > Magnoliopsida > Asparagales > Amaryllidaceae > Allium > Allium fistulosum. The sequence continues at coordinate 1,207,285,753 of CM060902.1, forward strand.
GTCAATTCTAGGAAGTGGAAAGATGTCCTTTGGGTAGGCTTTGTTTAGGTCTGATTAGTCGATATAGGTTCACCATTTTCCATTGGATTTCTTGACCAAGCCCGGGTTCGATGCCCATTTGGGATAAGTTGCATCACGGATAAAGCCATTCGCCATCAACTTATCCACTTCTTCTCTTAGCGCTTTAGACTGTTTGGGTCCTAGCCTGCGCCTCTTCTGCTTTACTGGTGTATATTTCGGATCTATATTGGGTGTGTGGCATCCAATCTCTGGCGACACCCCACACATATCGAAATGCGTTCAAGCGAATATGTCCAGGTTGGCATGAAGAAATTTGATTATTTCATGTCGCATCTTGTTTCCAAGATTTGACCCAATTTTCAGGACCTGAGTTGGGTCTTCCATATCGACTGGGACAGGCACCATCAATTTGGTCGGTGCTGCCCGATCTTTCCCTGAACTCTTCTTTCTAGGGTCTAAAGCCTTTTTGAATCGACTATGATCCCCAAGCCAGGGCAGCTCTGTAGTTGCTATCGGTAGGTTCACGAATGTGGAGAGTTCTCCCCACATTCTTCTCCTTGTCTTTTCTTCTATATTCCCTCAGTTCTACGATGTAGCATTCTCTAGCAACAATTTATTCTCCTTTAATCACCCCAACTCCATCCTCTATTGGAAATTTCATGGTTCGACACCACTGAGCTAAAGCAATCTTGAAGTCTGCCAAAGCAGACCGACCTAAGAAAGCATTGTAGGCGGACATTTCATCTACGATCATAAAGCTCTGGATGAGGATGACTCTTCAGTCCCCTTCCCCAAGTTCCACGGGCAAATCAATTGTTCCGACTTGTTGCATAGGTTCATCGGTGATAGAGTTGCCACTGTCCACCAATATTCGTCGGACCATGGCCGGTCCAATTCCTATCGTCACGACCATGGTGTCGAGGTTCATAGCTTCTATTCCTTCAGTGTCGCGACTCCGGAATACTATATCATCATTCAGGGTTCTCTATTGCTTGGCAGGAGTTCCGTCTTCAATAGCAAAGCATGAATCTTTCGGCTCATGTTTCAATGAGCTTACATATCGCTCCATTTCTCTCTAACTCTTCTACGCGGGATGAGGTCCTCCAAATATCATTTTGATGAGGAGTCTTTGTTGGTTCGTCTAAATCCCTCTTCGCTAGTAACAGCTTGGCTTCCCCGGTCTGTAGGATCTTGGGGCGTAGCAGTCTGGTCAGGATTTTGTGGTTTCCACACATAATGCTGAAGCTTGTTTTCCCGAATCAGCTCTTCAATCAGGTTCTTCAGATGTCGGCACTCATTCGTATTGTAACCATGTGCTCATGGAAGCGGCAGCACTTTCCGTAACGCTTTTGTTGTTCAGTCACTTTCTTTTTATGTGGCTTCTTGTACTCCTCCGTCCCTTGTGTCGCAAGGTAGATGTTTTCTGGAGTCTCATTAAGCGGAGTGTAGTCTTCGGGCCTCAAGCATTTAAGTCGCCTGTTACCTCCGTTTCACTTGTTTGAATTCCAGTTCTTCCTTTTCTGGTTCCGATCCTTCCCCGCGTTACCTACAAGGGTCCCAAAGCTATTTGCATCTTAGTTACCTACCATGCCATTCTGGCCAGCGTTGGTTGGTTGTGGGTTAGCAGATTTTCCTTCTAGCTCCTCCGCCTCTTCCAATCTCAAGTACTGACTTGCCTTTCGGTTAAAGTCCTTCCTAGTGGCAGGTTTTTTCATTTTGATATATTTTATGAATTCAGTGTCGGAGTGGATAGCGTGGACCAAGCCATGAAGACCATATCTTCATTTGGGTTACTTCCTTCAGCAACCACGGTGTTGAACCGACTCATGAAGGATTTCAAAGATTCATTTCGTCCCTGAAATAAGCCAGATAAGGACATCAAGTCTTTTGGTTGTGCTGTGTGAAGCCTAAATTGATCAAGAAATTTTGTTGCTAATTTATTGAAAGTTGAGATGGATTTTCGTGAGAGCTTGGTGAACCACATAGAAGAAATTCCTTCCAGGAAGATAGGAAAAAATCTACATCAAACAGCATTTTAAGCATTCGCTCCATCCATGTACCAAATATACTTGTACAAGTGAGGTTTTGGATCTTTAGTTTCGTCATAAGACGGAATAGTCAGCATAGTAAACTTTTTAGGGTACCATTCATTCAGAATGTCATCAATGAAGGGAGTCTGGCTTGGAGTGGATCCCCATTCATCATCTTTCATATCCTTACTTTCATCCATTAAGCGCTTGATCATATTCGTGATATATGCCTTTGATATCCAGTAGTCCGTCGTTGGCTATTAATGATAATGCCAAGTATTTGATTTTGCAATCGATCTTGGTAAGTGGGCTAAAGCCTAGGCTCTCCTGTCTTCGAGAGAACCACTCTCTCGGAGTTCCGTTGGCTTGCGGTTAGTCGGGTAGGGGTAGTTTGGACCTCCCTGCCAGTATTGAGTGCATTAGTATTTTCTTCCAACTTGTCGTCGTCAAGTTGCTCACCATCTTCAGAGCTGGAGAGATTCGCTGCTATATCTTCCCGTGAGGTTTTTGCTCCTAGATTCAAGTGTGTAGCAGGTAGCTTTGCAGTTGGTGGAGTGCTTGTGTTTCCTTCTATGGCGATTCCTAAAGCTCCACCCACTACTCCTTTTCGCTTCTGCCTTCCATTTCTCCTGTTTAGGCTAGAAACGGAAGAATTTTCCTGTTCCGTGACGGTCGCGGGCACTACCATGGTTCTTGGAGCAGCTAGTGATAGCAGGATCAGGAGGGCATTTAATTTTTCCATCAGAGCTTTTTGGCTTTTCTCCGTCTTTTGATTGATTTCATTAACCATCTTATACAATTCGTCTTTAGTGACAACTTCATGCTGGATAGAAGATCCTTGCACCTGATCTCCAGTGTTTGCTCTAGAATTTGCTTTGATTAATGGATTATTGGCACCATTGACCTCAACTTACTAAGGATTGGTCCCTTTTCAGCTATTACAGCTTCTATGGATCTTCTTGAAATAGTTTTCTTTCTATCCGCCATTGATCTTCAACGTCGAGCTTCAAACTTCCCAAAACTAATTTGAAGGATCTAGTTTCTAGATCTGGCGGATCCAAAGAGGAATTTCTTAGTGAAAGCACAAAAATGTTAACCCAAAAAATGGATCAACACCCTGGTTTGAATGTGAAAGCATAACCTTATTTATCAAGGCAAATAAAATAGAAAAAGCAATAGTAAATAGCATAAAAAGTAAAGAGACAAGAGTTTTTTATAGTCTATGGTTATGTTTGACTTTATGTACCTTATCGTAATTTCAAGGACGAAATTCTTTAAGGAGGAGAGTCTGTAACACCCCTAGTTTTGATTAACATTATTTTAGATATTTAATTAGATAAATTAAATAAAATAATGTATGGTGATAGGGAGAATGAGATTTGAGAAATAATATTCGTCGAGCCTTAATTAATAAGATAAGTAGATTGGTTATAACTTAAATAAGAAGGAAAATTTATGTGGAGGGCAAAATAGGAATAAGCCAAATTTCCTAAACACAAACCCTCACGCTTTCATCTCCCTCATTATTCACACAAACATAAACTCACTCAAACCAGTGGGTTTACTAAAGAGTTTAAGAGAAGAAACAGCTAGGAAATCAAGATTAAGCTTAGGGGAAATTTCAAATCCAAACTCAAATCTCAAGTCTCATTATCAAATCAAGATGAATAATGATTACCCATCTCAAGCATGCTTGTTTATTTTTGGTTTTATGATTAAACCTGAATCTTGTGATTTTTATTATGCCATGTTGTGAATGAATGATGATTATATGCTTAAAAGATGAATTATTTGATTTATTATGGAAATATTTAATAGGTTTTAAGAGTGAAAACCTAAAACCTAGTTTACGACATCCAATTGACTTGAAATTTGGATATGATGTTTATAACATTATTTTAGAAATGGGTTTTTAACTTCATAATTTTTCAAGCAAGTATGAATATTTTACGAATTTACTCAGTGAGGAAAATGATTTATTTTGGGTTTTAATTATTAAAAATAATTGAATAATGTTTTTGGACCCGAAATTTTTATCTGTTAAAGAATATCTTAATTCTGATTTATTGTGATTTTTGGGGATTTTTCTCAAATGTTTATGATTTCATATGAATTTATTAATCTAGAAAAGCTAAATAATTATATTAAAATAATAATATAAAATTATTAGTTTGCAAAAAATTTTCGGACAATGTAGTCTGATTTATAGCATTATTTCTGAAAAGGAATTGATAAAGAAGTTTATTATCCAATAGCAATTTGACAAAGGTTTGGAGTTGGTGAAAAGAAATTACTTTTAAAAAAATAAAATAGTTTTTATGTTAATTACGAGGTTGCCATGGTATTATTAATCAATACCAACGTCCATCTACGCCGCAGCTATCATTGTCGAATTTTTTATATCGGCTATGGTAATGCCGCTAGTATTACTTTAAAGATAAAGGTATTATGACAATAATGTCGCACATTTTATACCAGTTGTAGTAATGCCACAAGTTTTCACTATGGTTTTAAACAATGCTGCATGTTTTCTATGTCACGTATTTTCTATTTCGCATGTTTTCTATGCCACATGCCCCTACATGTTTTATACTAACGTTAACTTTATAAGGTAGTAATGCCGCACTTTGACATTGATATTAAAGGGCATGATGCCACATATATAATTTCGGCATTATTACTTTAGGCAACAATGACCCATATAGACCTTACTTTCGACATCGATATAAAAGGCAATGATGCCACTTATTTTCTATATCAACATAAACAATATTAATGACTCTATGATATTGATGCCGAAGGTCATCAATGTCAGCATTCCCATATTTCCCAATTTTATAGCTTTACAGCATTCCCATATTTCCCAATTTTATAGCTTTATATATGCAAACCAAAGACTATGCCGCTTATAGTCGGCAATATATACGTATATATTTATAATATGCAACATAAATATTTTGGCCTAATGGTCTTATGCTTTATAAATCATATGCTTAAACATGGTTTCGATATAAAGGGGTGCGACAATCCCATAGCGACTATATCAATGCCACACTATCAATTCAAGTGGTTTTATTATATATGGCTTCATAGCCTAAGGTTTTGAGGTGCGACAACCTCTAAGTGATTTCAAAATTCATCAATGCTATTTTATAAAAGCATATATATATCATGGCATAATAATTAGGATAAAGTAAAGGGCTATACTTCCTTGTTTTGAGTATGATTTCAAGGGTCAAATCAATTATAAAGGTTTATGTTTTCAAGGAAATAAAGAGGGTATTTAGCCTATATTTTTAGTAGTGAAATTATTATTCTTATCACCATTAGATAAATTGCGATAGGATAATTGACTCAAGGATTGGAGAATAGAGAAGCGGATAATGGGACTGGTATAGGGTAGCGCCATATACTTCAACTGTTAGCCCCTAGCTAATATTAGTCCACAATTCTAGTGCATAAGGCTTTGTTGTGGGTAAGACTAAAAGTAGGTTTACACAAAGAAAGGAATATAACTTGAGTAGGTTATTGGTTGGCCTATATAACCATTAGGTTCTCACTGAGCCTAGCAAAACTATGAGATTGACAAACAGTCGGGTAAATACTCAGATGATTGTGTTTGGACGGACAGTCCAGTTTATTCCTAATGGTAAGTTGAAGATTTTGGTATATCTGGAAGGCCCGAGTCAGCCATACAGGTTTATAGTCACCCTGGAAAAACTATGAAGTAGAGACAGACAGTCAGTTAATTGAGACAAACAAGTCAGGATTACCTATGTAGCATGCACACATTTAATTATCTTGTGTTTATGTAACCATTGTGATTGTAGAAGCATAATTGTGATAAACATATTACCAGACGATACCAGTGAGGTGAAAAACCCGTTTCACTCAGTGTTGTGGTCTTATTAGATATCTATTACTGAGATGGCATATTATTATTCACACCAGACTTTTTGTATGATCCGAAGTTTTTGTCTTTCCTTTTTAACTCTCGGATACTCATTCAGTAGTTCGAGAGTAAGGTTTCCAATTTTTAGATTTGACGAATAGAGCTTTCGAAGACGTGCAGAAGGAAGAGCTAGCTATATAGGCGTATATTTATGTCCGCTGTGTTACTATTTTGTTTAAATGTATGTAATGGTAGCAGTTGTATATGTCTAGTAGTAAACTCCGATCAACCAAGGGGGTATCTTCATATGTCTCTCTTGGAGTATTTGTAATAATTATATTTTATCTAAACCTGGGCAACGTTTTGGGATTTCTTAATGAATATGGAAATTAATTAATTAATGAAATCCGTGTTTTGGAAAATTTTCATATCCCTATAATTTGATGTTAATCAAATGATTAACTGATCTCATTTTGTCACTAGAGATAATACTATCGATGACTACATCATCAGTTGTGCTTATTTTTGGGCCTCAGAATAAGGGATGTTACAATATACAAAAAACACCAGGGGATATATTTTCTACAACATAGAGTAACAAAAAATTATTGTTTCCAAACATGCTGTCTTTCTAGAAAAGTTATTTCTATCAAAAGGAATTAAAAGTGAAGTTGTAGACTTAGATGAGATCCGATTAACTAACACGAAGATTGAACCATTGGATGAACCAAATTCACCTATATACGAGACATGAAACCTATTAGGTGGTCTAGTAGGGAATGTCGTGCATCAGAGAGATACTACGGTTTACTCATGGATGGCAAGAAGGAGGACTATGTCTTAGATGACAACACTCCTCTATTATTCCAGCAAGCACTACAGAGTGAAGACTCTGCACTTTAGCTTGATACTATGAAATCCGAGATGGTTTCCGTCTATGAGGATAAAGTATGGACTTTGGTTGACATACCCAAAGGGATTAAACCAATCGCTACAAATGGATTATTGAGAAAACTCTAAATGCAGATGGACAAGTAGAGACTTACAAAACAAGGATAGTTACGAAAGCACTTCATCAAATTCAAGGTGTTGGTTATAACGAAATATTTTTTCCATAGCAATGCTTAAGTCCATTCAGATAATGCTAGCAATTGCTGCATTCTATGACTATGGAATATAACAAACGAACGTAAAGATGGCATTTCGAAATGGTGATTTAGAAGAGAACGTCTATATGTCGCAGCCCGAGGGTTTCGAGGTTAGTGGGAGTGAGGCCAAGGCTTGTAAGTTATTAAAGTCTATTTATGGACTTAAACAAGCTTCAAAGAGTTGGAATAAATGTTTTGATAAGTTAATCGAATAGTTTGGTTTTTATCCGAACACAAAGGAAGCATGTATATACTGGAAGGAACATGGAAGTGCTATTGTTTTCTTAGTTCTATATGTATATGATCTTTTGTTGATTGGCAATGATGTTTTGATGTTGCAATTAGTGAAATCTTGGCTTAACAAGAATTTCTCCTTGAAGGATTTTGGAGAAGAAGCCTATATACTGGGTATAAAGATCTATAGAGATAGATCAAAGAGGTTGTTGGGATTGTTTCAATCCCAATACATAAATACCATACTTAAAATGTTTAGTTTGGAGAATTCCAAGCACGGAAATGTTCTGATGCAATTTGGAATCATCCTTTCTAAGAAGGACGCTCCTCAAATTGATGAGGAGAAATAGCGTGTGAAGAGGATACCATATGCTTCGGCAATTAGTTCCATAGTGTACCCTATGCTACGTACTAAACTAGATGTGGCGTACACATTAGGATGCGTAAGCCGATACCTGTCTAATACTGGATAAAAGCTTTAGACGCCTGTTTGGGGAAAAATGTGTAAGCCAATATCTGTCTAATATTGGATAGAAGCTTTAGACGGCTGCCTGGAGAAAAACATGGGATGGATGACCTGTCTAATACTGGATAAAAGCTTTAGATGGTTGCCTGGAGAAAAACATTGGACGGTTGTAAGATGTATGCTAAAGTATTTAAGAAACACTATTGACTTATTCATGATATATGGGAATGGAGGCCTCCTTATGAAGGGTATACAGACTCTAGCTTTAAAAGTGATATCGACGATAGTAAGTCAGTGTTAGGTTATATCTTTACTATAAACGAAGGGGTTGTTAGTTGGAAATGTTCCAACGGGAAACAATAGCTGATTCCACGATGTACGCCGAGTACATCGCCCTCAATAAAGCAGCTAAGGCAGCGGTATGGATGCGTAAGTTTTTAAGTGAGGTTGGGGTCATTCCCGACATTGAAAATCCAATGGCATCATTTTGCGACAACAATGCGGCAATGTAGATCGCAATAGAGCCTAGAGCACATAAGAAATCATGATATATTCGTCGAAAGTCCCACCAAGTTAGAGAATTCGTTGAGAATAAAGTGGTTATGATACAATGAGTGTATACGAAGTACACTATAGCAGATCCATTGATGAAGGTACTAGCTCGATCTATTCTCGTCATGCTGATCAAAGGGATTGAATTGATATTCCATAATTGGCCCTAAGTGCGAGTGGGATATTGACAGAGTTAAGTGCTTGCCCTAGGGGCAATTATGTAATTTATTGTGAATTATAAACTCTGTAATAAAATCTCGTTCAAAACAAAATATGTTTTTCTTTATATTATATACTTGCTATAATATGTTACAATAATTAATTATATAATTTAAGTATATTAATATAAAAAATCAATTAATGGTAGTTTTTTATATTAATTACAAAATGTTGTAATCACGAGCAATATATTGTAATATAGTAATCATGTCGTTTTAAATATTCCTAGTAAAGATGTATCAAGACTAGATATTGATACATCCATTAAAACTAGAGTACGTAATGCTCTCTAAATGATGGACAATGTATTACTCATGGCTGTCGGGGGCACCAAGGGGTTACATACTGATAGTTATTAGATAATTATGGAATGATTCACCAGATGTTTTCTGTTGGTAAATATAACTAAGGTCAAATAGAAAATATCGAAGTGACAATATTACACAATTCTCTCGACTTGAGAATACTATTGAACTTCAATATGGAAATTTCAATTTAATTATAGTTAAATCATGGCACGACATCCATCAAATGACTATAGTTGGGTCGAGCTAAAGAATTGGAAGTGAAACACTATTGAATAGAGAATTCGTCTCCTTAATTATACTAGGTTAGTATCATGGTCAGCTGAAGTCAACTTAAAAGAAAAGTTTTTGTCCAAATCACTTCGGTTAACAATAATTGTTATTATTGAACTAAAGACTTTGTGATCGGACAATACAAGTTGAATGTTGACGATATTAGAATTTTAGCGATTACCAAATTCCATAAGTCCTAATGTGATATGGTTTTGAAGTAGAGAACGCTGTAAATAGTTATCACTAAAGGGGGACCACTTAAAATAAGTAAAATTGGATTGTACCGAAACTGTGTAAGTGATAAATTTGGTAAAACTATCACACCACTAGCTAGGATGACATGTGAAAGTTAATATTCAAATTGTTTGATATTATCCACTTACCGAATTTACCCCTAAGAGATGCACAACCGCAATGTTCAATACTCCAACTTCCACTAGTTTAATTACGTTATAATTTTTATAAATTAGTTAATATTGTAAAATATTAATTATAAAATTTTATTTGATTTGTATTGATCAATATTAAAAATAGGGTGTATATAAAAGTATATACACACGTATTAACATAGATATCAGTGTATGTTTGAATTTGATTTAAATGTAAATTATCTAATATGGTTTAAAGTGGAATGTAGCCCAAAAGGGCCCATGGTTAAGTGACCAAAGCAGGAGGGGAGAAAGGGTTAAATATTGATATTTTGGTTTTGAATTGGCATAGAAAAGGGTGGTCCAGATCCACATTTTCCTCTCCTTTCTCTCTTATTTAAAACCATTGCCCCTCATTTTTTTCCTTTGGTTTTTTCTCACTCTTCTCTCCTATCCTTTTGCTAAAACACCATACCCCCCTCTTGTCCATTATTTTCAGATCAGAACACATATTCAAGTCAAATAGAACAAAGGTGCATAGATCTTTCTGACTAGTAGTGCTTTTTGGGAGAGATTGGATTCAAATCCTAGGAGTTCTATTGATTCAACGTTCGAGGTGTTATTGTTAGGCTACAATTGAGGTAACATTTCAATTCATATACACATACATACATACATACATAAATACATATATATATATATATCATTTATTATGTCAATGTATATGGTTAGAGTAGCTTAATATCCCAAATCCTTATATTTCTATGATGTTAGCCTTGAAATACACACGCATATACATACAACTGTATATAAACAAATTATTATTAAAAATATATATACATACATATATACATATACATATACATATACATATATATATATATATATGCGTGTGCATCTTCATTTACGGCCTAATTAAAAAAACAATTTTTTCAAATTAAAAATTAATTTTAAAAGTGTTCTAAATAAATATTGGACTTTTAAATTATATAAATTTACATAAAATATTTGTAAAATATTTTTGTTGAATTTCATACATATTGTTTTCAAACATAATTTTTTTATGTATATGTATATGTGTTTAATAACTTCAAAATGTGTGTCTGTGTGTATTGTTTTATAATATAATTATATCAAATAGATTTTAATAATTTATAAATATATACATGTACATTTTAACATATTCATAATTATAAATACTACAAAATACTTTATTACAAAAAAGGATTTTTCCGTAAAAGGATTTTAATGTTTAAATTAAAAATGAAAATAAATGAATCTCCACGAATTTATCAACGTATAAAAAATTGAACTTATCAAAATCTGCACTAACGAAGTTATATATATATATATTACATTTTATATGTATATACTTAATTATTGAATATCATTTTATGTTATAATGATTTTAAAATACTTATATATATATATATCTGCGTGTGTTGGGGGGTGTGTGTGTATTTTCAATCTATAAAATTGAACAAATATTATTTTTAAATTTCTGTACACATGTCTATGTGTGTATATATATAATAAAATATAATTTATTTGCAAAATTTAAATTTTGAATTTAAAATTAAAAAATATTTTTATGTCCTGATCAAGGTTTTAAATTTGAAATTTGAATTTGAATTTTAAAATTGTTTATATTTATATTTATAAATATTATTTTATGTGTGAAGAACCATTCCTTCGACCCTTGAAAATCGACACTAATACATCCTCGGTATTCACGTGCCGCAAATCCAAGTGCCGGAGAAGCGGTTCTTTAAAGGTAAGAAAGAAAATAAAGATAGAACATAATCTCACATGAATGGAATAATATACATTATTTCAACATATAATCTTTACAACGGAAAATTTTAAATACATTTATCAGGATTAAATAAGGACTGTTATTAATATATGTTCTTACAAATGCGGAATACAATAGTACACAAGTGTGGTGGAAATAAGGTAATAGCCTACTGAAGAATTTTTTAACTCCATGCTTCAAGCTTCATCCAGATTTCTTCTAACTAAACCTGAACTACTTGGCTACCCTGGAAAATTAGGGCACCTAGAGTTTAAGGGATAAGAAAAATAAACTCCAGGTCCGTTATGGGACTAGTGTGAGAAACTTAAAATACACATTTCGAAGACAAAGGTATCTCATAAGACCACGCCGCACATAAACACGAAACAGGTTTTTACCTTATGATAACCAAAAAAATTTATTGTGTAAAATCATTTGATATTATTTTTAATGACATTCTTTTGAAAACATTTGCAAGCAAACTTATGAATCTTAGCTGAAATTGTTACCATTATTAAATTCGGGATATGTTAGGCTCTACAAACAAAACTCTTACAAGGCTCATTCGGAGAATGGATTCCATACAATGGTAGGTAAGGGACTACCTACCGTACGGTACATCTCTAGAGGAATGTACCGAGGATACACAAACAATCATCCGCATCTAGCAAGACCGATCTATCCCTATTTGGTACTCAGACATGGCCTGGATAAAAACCTGATATGACATTACCCCAGTCATTACCGACCTATCCGAGAAGTCTCATGGCATAATGCACCATATACCCAAAATATAGAGGGTTATCTAGAAAGGTGATAATTATACCCTAATGGTAGCGAACCACATAGCCTTACGACATACCATGTTTAAGCCATTACCTTTCACATATTACATTCCACTTTGAATGCCAAACTACCATTCCATGGTCACACAACTGATTTCTACAAACGTATAACTCCCGAGCTTGTATGTCTCAGGAAAGGGTGTTAAGCTAAGAGAAGTTGCCTTCTCCGCCACCAAACAGATGATATGTTCATAGAGATCAATCCATGTGATTAGAAATGCAATGTCAGACATTCGTCCATACAAGTTGTCCAGGAACAGGACAAACCGAAGGAACTCTCTTACCGCATCTTGTCGGAAATCATCCTAGGATTAGTAGCAAGCAGCCCTTGCAATAAAGATCAAATGAAGATACTATTGTCATATATATATGATATGGGAAATTTCCCCTAAGGGTCAGTGACAAGCAGCCCTTCATTTACCATCATTCCATTTCTTCACTTTCGAACGTATATTGGTTTGAAGTGGTTTTTGGATAAGAATCACTCAAATCCAACCCCGGTACCATCGAACCAATCATCGACAAAAAGGTGTTAGGTAATAAGGAATTATTCTTTAATTGATTAATTTCTTTTTATCAAAATATCTTCTTGAGATATATGTTATCCCGCCTTTTGGCAAGGCCGTGATACCAAGGACTTGACTAGAGACTGAAGGTAGTTCGCTTCGGAAATCGATTATCTACAGATTCACGATGGATATGGGAAAACTTGGTCCGAGTCCGGATCGAGCTTTCTCTTATGAGAAACCATTAACGCTAAAACCTTCTATGAATCCTTTAAAAGAGGATTTCATGTTTATGTGAAATTACAAGAAACTTATTTGATATTTTATCGAAATAGGCTATACAAAATATGGTTCTTTTCATACCTTGTACATCTCTTTCACGTATTCCTTATAACTTGGACAAAACATCTTTATTTGTGTTTTGGTTCCATAGAAAATTATATCATTATTCGTTTCACTCCAATAGATTAAAGTACGTTTAATCTATATTCACTTAAAATAGACATTTCCTACGAAATTTATTAATTTTCTAATACTTAACTTACATCTTTTTTTTCTTCAAAAGAACTCATTTTCAAAACTGTTTTAAATATTTTCCTAACTAGAAAACATTTTCATATACTTATTTAAATAATAAGTGTACTTACAAACCACTTTATTTCTGTACTTAGAAATTATCTTCAAAACACATTTTTATTTGGGCCAAACAGATGTTGCGTAAAACATCGTTACTATAACCCAAAAAAATACTAGTATATGGATTCAATTAAATAAATATTAATAAATCCCATATGTTATGTAAAAACATTTTCTTTGGGAGTCACCTACTATAACAATAATGTCATAGTCTATGCGTCCTTTATTTTTCACGAAAACTTCTATTACAACAATAAATGTTGTAACCTACGTTCTCGATACTTAACACACTCTAGGTTTTTATATTTAAAATCTTTGTTTACCTACAAAGAAACTAGCGAGCTATACATGCTCTATAATTCTTCAAAAAGAATCTCACTGTTAACAAAATTCACATCATATAAAAACCAATTCAAATTTCATGCCATTTTTTTTCAAAAACCCAATATTTACTTCCTCAAACATATTAACAATTAAAATTTTCAACTTTTCAATTCCAAAGTTTCATTTTATTGGGCTGAACATAAAGTAGATTTTCTTCTTACTACCCTAGGAATATCCTTCCTACCCTAGGAATATCCTTCCTAAACTTTGGAAATCTCATTTCCTTACTAAAATCTCTTATTCCTTCCAAAATAGAAATACTCTCCCTACTATCCCTAGGGAACCTTCCCACTTCTTATAACATATGGATACCAATCTTTTCTCTAAACATAGCTTATTGTACACTATACATCGGTAAAAACTTAGGGCTCAACACCCTTGGGTCATCCCAAACCCAACTAGCAAACTATGCACAATTGTACTTCTAAAAACTTCCCATATGTTAAAGTCTATAATTGAGGACTATTTGGATTTTTAGTACATAATATATTTATATTTTATTCAAAATACAAATACGTTCACTCACTATCTACCTAGGAATCCTAAACCTAGGCTCTGATACCAAATATAACAATCCGAACTCCAATGGGTCAGGATTTTTCGCAAAAATGCTAAAACCCAAGCCCACTGAAACCCGAGTTGGGAATCTGGTATACTGCAAATAGGCAAAGATAAATATATCAGAGCTCAATTAATTATCTCATAGCGGAATAGATTAAAATATAATAGTAAGTAAATACTCACCCAAATAATAACACTTCCTAAGCAAGTGTCACATAGCTGAGAAGTCTCTGCCATCTACCTAACCTGTAGGATGCACTACACCATATTGGCAATTTCGTAACGCCCCCATGCGGAAGAATCGCAACGGCTTTGAGCCGTTGCTAAATAGCAACGGCTTTAAGCCGTTGTAAAACTATTAAGGACGGCTACATGCCGTTTTAATTTTGCAATGGCTTCAAGCCGTTGTGAAGTTTTCCTAAATTTTTTTCCCTTTCTAATTCGTTGGTATTAACCCCCCGTACCCAAAACAATACGCCCCTCCTTTTTCTTTTCCCTAATCCTAATCGTGTTTGCCCTAATCGCCCCTGTCCCTTTCCTTTTCCTCCATGTGCCATAATCGCCCCCGTGTCGTTCCTTTCCCTCCACATGCCCTAATCGCCCCCGCATCGTTCCTTTCCCTTCGCGTGCCCTAATCGCCCCCGCGTCGTTTCTCCTCTTCTTCGTGAATTCACCAGTTTGTGTCTGTGAATTTGGTACCCGCAATAATTGGAAGACAATTTAGCTTGTTGCTTCAAAAGCTTTGCTTATCTAGTCAGATTTGAATCTCAATTTAGTTTGTTTGGCAGCTGTGCTTGTGGGAATCAAAATTACGATTCAGGTATATTTTTGGGTTCATATATATTTTCTTGTATACCATGTTTGTATGCTGTTTCTGTTACCGATCCAGATATGTTAATTTTCAAAATTTCAGCATAAGTAAATCTTAGAATTTGCATTTTTATATTTTCTCTGTCGATTAATATCAACTATTTTATTTTTTATGTTCATCATTCGTATATATCAAAGAGCCATAAATTTCTCATAGTTTTTATCTTTTGTGTGCCTAAGTACTCTTTTTGTATGGTTGTCGCTTTAAATTATGACAAGAACTGCCTAGCACGACGATCTTTTTTCACTAGCAGTAATTAGAAAATAAACCAAGAATAGTGTAATTACCAATACCGCTTGATTCTAACATAGAACAAATTACCATTCTTCAAGTTGGAAGTAGTTAATAAGATATGCATGACACAATTTCAATTTCTGAAACTTCATATCATGAGTGAGGTATGTTCGTAGGTTTCTTGTCCTTTTAAGGACATGCAATTACATCCTCAAACTTGAAATTATTATATGCTGATGCACGAAATACATAAAAATATCGATTGCAAATGCTGACATGTAACATTATTTTTATACTAATTTGTTACAACCTTTGCAAACAGGCAGTTGATGATAAGGATATTGCTGCCCTGACGAAGAGAAAGCTTATTACCCTCCAGTGGCAATCTCTTCTTAATCTCATCATTGGTTATATCTGTCTATGAAATTTATGGTTTGCTTATTCTAATCTGCACACTTTTACAGGACATGAAAGGGTTATTCTTTGAAAAAAGGCCCTAAGTGTGCACCTGAGAGAAAGAAGCCTGCAACAGACCTAACTCGTGAACACTTGCAGAAGTATTTCCATTTTATTATACCTTTTTGTAACACTTTCATAAATTAACCCAACATCAAGTCTTGTTGGTATATCATTTGAAATGAAAACATATACAATTCTGAATTTAGTTGAGTCGTTTCCTCATGGTTCTTTTTGGGTTTGAAAACATGGTAGTTCATTTGGATTATGCAAGGTGGTATTCCTATGATTTCTTTACCTTCGTTTTATGAAAGAGAAGAATATGCAAGCAAAATAAGTTCTCTAAATTGAGCAATTTTGTTAATTTAAAATGTTAAATTTTGCTAAAACATGAACTTCTGTGTAACCTAGAGGTCTAGAGTGTTCCTTTATAAATATAAGGCTTATATTACACCTCTCACACTTTAATTGTCTCCTATATGCTCTTCTTGCACAAATTTCTGTACTACATGCTATATATTCTGGTATTCATGATATTATTAAAATCATAACTTTTAAAAGCTCACAAGTTTTTTTGTCTAGTAGATAAAATCATTCATAAATTTTCTATTTTCGTCTGTGATCTTAGGGGAGATTGGAAAGATGCGGAGTTCAAAAAGTATAACCTAGATGTACAACAGCCAATTAGCATGGGCTACCTACATCCATTGCTTAAGGTACAACTTGACCAGTGCATTCACTTTTTAGCATTATATGGCAATATCATTCGTTGCAATAAAAATGTAAGTGGAACTTACTAATTTATCGACAAACTGTCACAATCATCGTTGATGTGCTCCTATAGAATTTTACTTATTCTTTAGTGCACTCAACCTAATATAGTAGGCATGTAATAATCTACGATGTTGTACCATCTGGTGAAATTTATATTAGCTTCATCTGTCAAGCGGACAAACATTCTCTGTTGTGAATGATACACATATCCAATTTCAAGACATGCTTAGTTTTCAGGGCTTCATTTGACAATATGTGACATTTATGTATGAAGTTCCTGGGTGATTATATCACTGATTTTCTCATTAAGTTCTGTTAAGTTCACAACTAAGAGTTTTTCCAAAGGTAGCATAGTATGACACATGCTCAATTGCGATAGTGAGATGGAGATGCAGCTGCTGTTGGTTGTTGTCTGTTGCTGTTTGTTTGTAGAGGAAGAGGTAGTATGGAGTGGTGGGTGAACTTGTTGCTAAAGTGATTTTTGGTGAGGACTTTGAGTGGAGATTGTTGTTGTTCAGTTATGTAGAGGTTTGGTGTTTTGGTAGTGGAAGTTATGTGCTCATGGGGGTATTGCTGGAGGAATGCAATGAACTGTTGGTTATTAGTGGAGATGATGGCAGGTTGTAGCAGGGGTGGTTTGTGTAGTTGAAGGGAGGAGATCTGTTGATGATATGTAGGAGTTTGTGTCGATTAAGTGGATGGATGATTGGTGAAGTTCTAATAATTTAGCTTTGATAGAAGTTGTAGAGGATGGTAACTGATGTAGGGGAGGAAGTTGTCTGGTTTCTGGTTTGGAAGTGAGGAAGTGCAGTAGGGATGTAGGAGGAGTTTGGGGTGATGAAAGAGATTAAATAAGGTGGAGTAGTTATGATGTCATGGGGCTATGAAGGAGGAGGAACGGTTTGTGGTGTGTTTTAGGAATTTGAAGGTGAAGGAGTCGATGTTGTAATTTGAACTTGGGTAGAGATTGGTTTGGTGGTTGTTGGTGTTGTATAGGTGTAGATTGATGTTGGTTGGTTGAGTGATTGAGGAGGTTGCGTGTGAAGAATAGTTGGGTTGATTGTGATGAAGTAATGTTGCAAGAGATGGTGGGTAGGAACTGTAGTGTGTTGTGGATTGTAGGAGGAGGAGCAAGAGGAGCAATGTGGTAGTGGTTGGATGTGCATGCTGTAGTGATTAAATTTCTATATGATTATTAAAGATTATTAAAATATTGCTATACATGATTATTAAAGATTATTAAGTGTACAAAAGATTATTAAAGGCATTTTATTAAAGGCATTTGCAGGTATAGATTTTGAGGATATGAAATAAAAGAAATTTAAGCTCTGGAATGAATGAAAGGCATTTTATTAAAAAGAAAACTTTTATATAAAAGTTTAAATACAAAAATATATATTGTTTTCAAAAATCCACAATAAATTCAAATCATGATTTTTGGATTCAAGTGAACTTTGAAAATAATATTGACCTATGTATATAGTTTAAAAATATCAAACTTAAAAATTTTGAATTATTTTGGCTCATTTGACATTATAGAATGGAGGAAAATAAAGAAAAGACTATGTGAAATTTTTGAAGGATCTATGGAATATTTTCCTTTTTTTTGGCATGGAATTCTTATTTCGGAATAATAATATTAGTGAGAAGGTTTCAAAATATACGTGAGTGAAAAAAAAACATATAGATGATTATGTACTTTATTGGGATAAAATTACATTTTCAGAACTGTTAAACATATATTCTGAATGACATAAGCATAATGATCATTAGTGCATGTCACTTGTAAGTTATGTAATTTTATTAGTGAGGATAGTGGTGAGGAGATGTGGGATGTACTCGCTGTTCAGGTTGTATGAAGTGTAGCAGGTGTTTGTTCTCTGTTGAAACTGTAGTAGGGTGGTATGTTCGACACTGGACAGCGGGGTGTAATGTTGAGGGGAGATGGTGACACTAGCAGATAGGTGATGGAGTGGGAGTTCAGCCGAGTGTCTATTGTTGACAGTAGCAAGTGTGCAAGCAGAGGAAGGCAGTGTTTGGTCAGAGCTTGTGGAAAGTTGATGGTTGTGAATGTATGTTATGGTAGCTGCATTGTCCAGATGGAAGAGCTGTGAGATGGTCCTGGCTGATATGTTACTGTTTGGTATGATGGTATGATGTTTTGGTTGTCATGGGTTGTTGTTTCTGGTTGTGACAATGTCGGTTGATGATGAGGCAGTGCACAGTAGAGGATGCGATTGAGTAGTTAAGAGATGGTTCTGAGAAGTGGATTGAGAGGCAGAGGTAATTATGGTTGTTGAAGTTGTATTGTGGAAATTTTGTAGTGATGAGGAGATAGTCTGATGACTGTCACTGTGGTATGTGACAGTGTTGGGGTGATGCAAGTTGTCAGGCAAGGGTGTAAGGCAGTTCTGAGGATGGAAGAAGTGAACAAAAGTAGTAGTGATGGTTATGTACGGAGTGGCTAGTGTTTAGGCAGAAGTGGTTTATGATGCATGGTTTAGAGGATGTGACTGTGTGTTGTGATTGAAAGAGAAGAGGGGTAGTTGCAAGCAAATCAGAGAGGGGTGAGGAGGAGTGTACGCTATGCAGTGAACATCAGATTTTATTTGAGTGTAATGTAGTTTGTCACCGATGATGCAACAACAAGGAGAAAATGAAGGGTATTGTGTACAGTTAGGAGGAAGAAGAAAATGTAGTGGCGTGGTTTGATGACGTTTGTATGCAGAGAAGTAATTTGGTGATGACAGTGGGATGGTATGAGTGGTGATGACAGTATGCAGTGATAGTGCAGCAGTGAAATGGCACAGTAGTAGTGTTGTGATGGTCTTGGTTGTGCAGGCAGTTGGCAATAGGGGAGTCTGGAGGTAGAGATTGTCGTGGTTGTTGATGTATTGTGGAAGTTGGGGTACTGTGCAGGGTTGGTGAAGTAAGGCAGTTATGTATGGTTGTTGTGGAATGGAAATGAAGTAGCAGTTTGCCAGTGGTGATGATATGTGATAGTGGAGAGGAGAGATGTGCAGTGTGCAACAGAGCACAGTTGTGGTTGATTGTTGTATGGCCGAAGTCATGTGATAGGTGGTCTGCTGGTGTAGGCAAGACAGTGGTGAATGTTAGTAGTGGTATATGTTGACAGAGTTGTAAATGTAGTGGGGTATTGAAATGCTACAAGGTGTAGTTGTATGATGGTTAATGATGTGGTGGGTGGAATTCGAGATGCTGATGAGGTTATTTTAATGGTACTGTAACTGTTTGTGGCAGTGATTATTATTGGTAGTGGTTTGAGTGTTAAGGTCGAGGTGAGTGATATGTTAAGGTGGATGAAGTTGGTATATGCAGCAGTGAAGTGATGTAGCAGTGGAAGTTTGTGAACATGAGTGGAATGAGTACAGTTGGTTTTGAAGCGGTCAGCGATGGACGAGTGAAGAGGAGGTGTCCAGGTTGAAAGGCAGGTGATCAGATGTTTGTAGAGTTGACTTGGTAGAAATGTGCAACACCTAAGGCACATATAAGTTACTGATATCGTAGGTTCAAGAGAAGTACGGAATTGAATATGTATTTTTGTTATTACACAGCATATTTGATCATCATATTTTAAGAAGTGCTTATGCTATAAGTTGTGTACTTTTTATTCTATATGCTGTGGATATGCTAGTTGATATTCTATATCCAAATTTTTATTCTATAAATTTTCTTATCCAAATTTCTATATGCTAGTTGATATTCTAATACATTATTTGATTTTGTGTCTGTAGGATATACTGCGGCTAGATATACCATGGTGATACTTGATATAGGAAGACATTATGTACCGTATGTATTGTACTATGCATGTAGTATTATGTAATGATATCGTTGTTGTACTATGTATGTTATGTATACTTGTTGAACTATATAGTGGTATGTGTTGATGTTGAACATTATAATTCAAACATTTTTTATGTTTGGTTTTTGTGTTTAATCTATGAAAAATATTTGGTTTAATAATCTTTCTTTTGTGATACTGTTAAATTTGCAAATTTTTGTATTAATTATGATAATGAATTGATTGTCGCTAGTGCAGAGAAAAATTTCGAATATTTTTTTTAAATAAAATATTAGTTAGCAACGGATTAAAGCCGTTACTAATATTTAAAACATCAGTTATACATCTACATTTAGCAACGGCTTTAAGCCGTTGCAAAATAAAATCCGAAACGGTTACAAGCCGTTGTTAAAGTATTTTTTGCAACGGCCCTTAGCCGTTGCAAAAAATAAATTTCGCAACGGATTTGAGCCGTTGCGAAATTTTTACCACTGCCCATTTCGCAACGGCTCAAAGCCGTTGCTAAATGATTTTGCAACGGCTTAAAGCCGTTGCGAAATGAGGATTCTGGTGTAGTGATGTTATGAGGAGGGGGTCAAAACAAAAGTTTTGGTGAATGGATAAATTATATACTTCTAGGCTTAAGTCTACATATATCATTTTATTTTCATTTACTCTTACATTAGGTTCATTAGGTTACAATATTCTTACCTCTATTCGTGAATCGTTCCCATCTACTCCATAGTAGATTAAAACCTAATAACTAATATATACATATATGTAGCTATATGCCCAATGACCATATTGGTCCTAGGTACCACCCATGGTACCTTCCGTATCCTCCTCGAAAAGGGCTCCATCGTCTTGCTTCAAGAGCATTTCGTAACTACATCTGTAAAGAACTGCTTCATAAGGCCTACAATACAGATGCTCTATCATCTTGCTCCGTAGTTATATCTATAAAGGACTGCTTCGTAAGGCCTACAATACAGATACTCCATCGTTTTTCTCTACGAGCGTTTCGTAGCAACATATGTAAAGGACTGCTTCGTAAGGCCTACAATACAAACGCTCTACTACTTACTATGAAAACGTAAATCGCGTCCGCACTAGTCTATACCAGTGCTCGGACATCCATAATGTACCACCCAGTGCGTACATTGAGGACTACGTAATCGTTTTGTCTACTATCTGAATCCCGCCAACAAGGTCTACCTTGTACGGAACTCAGTCGGGGATTTTCTATATCTGTAAAGGACTGCTTCATTAGGCCTACAATATAGATATTCTAGTTGGTCAGTCTCTTTCTCATCGTGGCTATGGCCCCATGCAACCACCCCTCAACCAATCGAAAGACTTCTTAAGAGTTAAGTGGCCGTGCCCTACTGCAAACAATCTAACATCCAATTGGCGGTGCCCTCCCATCCAATGTCTCGATAGTGAAAGAATCATTGGCTTGTTGGTTTAATTCTAGCCTTTCCCAAAATCGCTTTTGGTCTTGATGCTGGCCGATATCCGCATGCGACTATCCTTAAACTTACTTGCAAGTACTGGACATACGAATACCCTACTCCGAACACCAAGCCCTTCTGACTGCCTACAAAGGTATGCTTCGTTTGGCCTACAATGCAAATGCAGTCAAGGCATACTCTCTTGATGAAACACCTAGAGACATGCCTCCAGGGATACAGCTTCGTTAGGCCTACCCATAGGTCCATCCTAGAGTATCCTCACGTCCCGTTGAAGTTTCGTACTTCCTTGAAGCCCAAAAATACTAAATTGGGCGTGCTTCTCCATTGCTGAGATCCGTAATGAACTGCTTCGTTAGGCGCTTCATCCTCTAGGCTACTCCAAACGCATTTCGATTCTTCTATTAGACCCTAAGTCTAATCTTTTAATTTGCGTTTAGTTTGCTTTCTTATTCTGTTGGCTACTTATTTTAATTTAATTAGCATATTCTTGCCCTCGTCTCACTTCTAACTATTGTAAGATAACCATATGTCTAATAGGGAATGCTGTTAGTATGAGCCACATTCAATATCTTGCTTATTTAACTTAATATATAAATCCTTAATTCAATAAAATAAGCCTCTTTTATTATTTCTGTTTTATGTGCTTATCGAATTAATATAAGTTGTTTAAACAAGCTTCTATCATTATTCTCTACTATCATTGCTTACCAATTTATTATAAGTCTCACGTTAAGCTTTTCCGTTCTTATTTCATAATTATAACCTATGTTATAATTCTACTTGTAATTGTTACCTTTTCTTCTTCTATAGTCCGTTATATAATTACAAGCGTTTCTTGTCTGCTCTAGTCTGCCTTCTTTTATTATGATTTAGAATTTTCTTTAATTCTCTAATATTACATAATTCACTTATCATAATAATTGCCTAGTTAAATAGCTTGTGCAGTAAATGCAGACTTAGGCTCATTAATTTTTTTATAGCCTCAAATTCTTAAATTAAAAATTTTCTTGTTTCAAATCATACTTTACTTTATTATTTGCTATTTTAGAAAGTAATTCTATTTTATTTGGTTGGTTATGAAAACTATATAATCCATTTTCATATCTTAATATTGGATAATACTATAAACAATAATCCATAACTGCAAGATATCTCTTTTACTATTTTGGAGTAGTGTAAAATATAGTGGTTTCTCTATTTTACACTAATTCCCTCTTTTTATTTCTTTTATTCTGGCAGTTACATTTATCGTTATCTTTTAGATATTAAGTTATGAAAATGTGTCATATTTTCTAAACCAACCAATTAATCTAATAATTACTCTAAAATTAACTTTTTCCGTTTTAATGCAATTTATTACAGTAATTCTATTCCTCAACTTTTATTATTTTACATCTAATTTCCTTCATTTCAGTATTCTTAATTATTTAATCCATACGCGAAGAAAAAGGAGAGGATAGAAGAAAACTGACGCTAGCATAAAAATCCAAAACGTAGAAAAGGATGTAAATAAGGCATATAAAACAGTGTATAAATACTAATACTGTAAATAAACTGCAAGTTTTCTTATAGTTCAGCATAATTTAATTAATATGATTAAATACTGAATAAAATTTTCTAAACGGGAATCTAACGATAATATATCTTAAACTTAAAAGATATATAAATAAATCCACTCACCTGTCGTCCTTAGCTTTGTTTGTGCTCAGCTTGGCTCCACAGTCCTTCTAGATCCCCTTCTTCCAAGGTGTATAATATTTTAATTTACAAGATCTTCTCCCTAGAAATTATTTTCTTTTTAGGATTCAGTCTTAGGCCAAGAACCCAAAGAAATATTTTCTATTTAGGGTTCAGCCTTGAGCAATGAACCCACGGGAGAAAATCTAATTGTGAGAAGATAGCTAGGCCTAGGTTCCTATTTATATTGGAGCTTGGGGACCTCAGACCGTTGAATTTTTGGATTGAACCTGGAGCCACCATGTCACAGGGTCGTTCGGAGCCAAAGGATTGAAGAACATAGGGCTATGATCGTGCAAAAACGCGAAAAAACGTCACTGCATGTACCTAGACGAAAATTCGTCCAGGTCGTATGCGGGTCTACCGGGCGGTCGACCGCCTCTAAGCACCGGTCGACCGTGCGGTCGACTTGCGTGCCCACTGGGTCGACCTATGGTCGGCCTATCTGCGTATATATTTATTATTCTTATTATTTTATTTTTTTCGTTTTGTTTCTAGTTTTGTTTCATTCATAAATTATTCATATTGGTTCAGATTTTGACAAGTTATATATGGAAACTGATCAGAAAATCGCCTCGGACACAATGATACAAGTTCCGGAGCCATATTCCGATAATTCTAAAATTATTTATTTTCATTACTTATCGTTATACGTTACATTTTAACTATATAAAAATGCGGGGTGTCACACACCTTTTAGCGTCATTTTATAATTTTATCACTTCCTTTTGTCGGTTACGGTGTAACGGATCATAAGGCTACTTTAACACTAGAGGAGCGGTGAATGGCATTTTATAACTTTATGAACCTTTTTAACTTTGTTTCAAGATTTAAATCAAATCATAAATCATCAACATAGATCTATACTAATTAAGCAGTCACAAATGCAATCACAGATAAATATAAAAGCAATAACAAAAAGTAAAGTAAAATAGATGACACCAAGAGTTTTTGTACTAGTTTGGATTAACCAATCCTACATCCAGTCCCATACAGTGTGTGTACAGATTTATTTTCCAATGCCCACTTTAACGGTAGCAAGCAAACCAGAATACAGTGTCAATTTCAAGGCTACGAGATACACCCTCCTACCTTACAAGTCCATAGAAAACTCTTTTAATTTACTGGGCAACAAGATCACCCACTAGATTTAGACAAGCTACTAAGCACACCTACTTGATTTAAATTGGAAATAAGCACACCTACTTGATTTTAACAGGCTACAAGCACGCCCAAACAAATAAGAGTAGAGTTGTTGATTTCCAAATACAAACAATTGTAATTAGGACACAAGATATCCTATAGCCCTTCTGATAGTGGTTTGATCTTTGAATTTGTAGAGAGAATTCTTCCAAAATATATAGTAGATAGTTTGTAGAGAATCAATCAAATAGAGTATGGATTAATTCTATATAGATTTTTGAAGAATATAGAAAGTAGTTTTCAAGAAATAAAACGAGAGAGTAAGGAGTAAGAAGAAAGAGAGAAAATTAATTAAAAAATTAGTTTGCACTCCTCTTTATATAGAGAATGAATAGAAGTATCCATTCGTGAAAAGTTGTGTCCAAAAGTCAATTATATTCAAAAATTAAAAAGCAACCAACGGTCACTATGTCGACACACCTATGTGGCATATGTCGACATGCATATGTATGTTTTGAAAAATAAAAACATCTAAAAAGTGTTTTTGAAAATTCTGAACTTTTATAAATTCATTTAAACATAGTTTTAAAATACATTGAACTTTTAAAAACTTCTATAAAATATTTATAAAAATATATTTTGAATTTTAAATAATTTAATTTGATAAAATATCAAAGATTAGAGATTCGTAATAGGAATCTGTTATCAAGGACTTTAACAATTTTTTCTAATGACTCGTACTAAACACTAGAGTCTTGAGATTTTCAAGTCTTCTGTCTCTAAACTCTTGAGTCTTGATCATCATCTCTAAATCTTCATTCTTGTTCTTTATACTGATCAGTCTTCAAGTTTAATCATTTTGTACCTGTGTAATATTCTGCAATATATACTATACAACTAGACAGAACATTAGTATCTATATTTATATGGTTGTTGTCATCAAAATAAATATCTAAGGTATTAACAATCTCCCCCTTTTGATGATGACAATCATGTAAATATTCCTGTATAATATAACTCCCACTGAATTAAATAACTTTCCCTTAATATATGCATGTGTTATATTTTATATTTTTCTCCCCCTTTGTCATCAACACAAATGGGTGAGAAACAAAACTCCCCTTAAATGTGATATACTTATGAATAATGGAGTCAAAATCAATAACTAAATGTGATATACTGATATATTAAGTAATGATTAATTTATAAATTATATACTAAATATTGAAAAATATGATTAGACAAACTTCATTAATGAATCAAACTTTGATACAACGTTCATAAGAGAGGAGATTAACCAACGAAGATCATCAAAGTGTTTCTCTGGTTTCTTTATCATTTGCATTTGGCTTAGTTGCAAATGCCTTTGATTTCAGGGAATGAAACAGAGAATATCTTTGAAAGATTGAAATGTTTCTTCTAAATTTTCACAAAGTTTTTGATGTAGAGAACTCATTTTCATCAAAGGGTTTGTTTAGAATAGAAAGAGATGAAAGAATGAATCAAAGTTGAGTTTTTCTGGAAGAAATGGGGCTAAATAGAGATGAAAAGTTGTATTAAATAACTATTTTAAATGTAGTTGTAAAAAAATTAAAATTTAAAAGTTTCAAAAATAGTTAGTATATCGACATATCTATGTAGGGTATGTCGATATATATGCCTTAATTTGTACATTTATGTTTTTGTTCTAATTTTGTTTCTACTTAATACTATTTTATTTTAATGATTGGTAGAGACTAAGATACATAATTGAATAACAAGAAGTAAATTTCATTAATCAAAATAGAGAGATACATGAATTCAAAGAAAAAATACATGAAAATGACATGAAATAAAACTAGAAAAAAATGCAACAATGGAAAGGTAGATAAATACCTAAAAAGATGTTGATGATGAAGAGTTTCCACTAAGCTTCCTAATGATCCTCCCAAAGTATTTGTCCATTTTGTTGGAGAGAGAAGTGAAACTTTTACTAAAGGAGCGTTTGTGCTTCTTTTGGGTGTTGAGAAAATTCTCTTAGTTTTTGAGAGTCTCTTTGTTGGAATAGCGAGAAGGTTTGCCAAAGCTTTCTAGGAAAGTTTTCATTTCCTCCTCTACCGCTTCTTATTCTTCCTCCTCTTCAATTTCCATATTGTCACCTTCTTCTTCTTCTTATTAAATCTCTTTCTCTTCTTCCTATGTCAATCTCTCTTCCTTTTCAACAAGATTTTCATAGAGTTCGAATTCAAGAGGGATGTGCATAAGTAAGAGGTTGGTTTGTCAAAAAACCTTATGAGGCGTTGTTTCTAAAGGCTGTCCTCTCTTGGTTGGATTTTGGTCCAGCCTACTACGAGGATCCTGTATCTCGTACATCGTCACAAGCACCTCCTGGGTTCCCGTGGTTCCTATGCCGCTGTGTTTCCCAGTCCCTTTTCTTTTAGTGCTTCGAGCCAAAGTGATAGCTTGACGCCTTTTCAGTGGATAAGATTGCTGCGCTCCAGCTTACTCAAGAATGGGATGGCAGTGGTCCATCGGCAAGCTCGTTCTGATCTTGGATGCAGTATATTGGAATCCTGAAGCACCACCATGAACTCTACTGCACGTGCGCCTGCGGTTCGGTAAGGCACCCCCCTGTTGTGCCAGCATCCAACTTCGGCGTGTTGGCTTACTTATCCTCATCAAGGTAGTAAGATACACACCACGGTAAAGTGTGTTCTCATGTCTAAAGATTTTCTTTTGAACAAAATCATTAAGAATCACTTAAGCCCAATGTATTTCATACTTTCCAAAAATAGCAAAAGGAGCTTTGAAAACCTTTTGAGTAGAGTTATTGTAATACCCCATCCTCAGTGTAATACTTTATTGTAAAATAAGACTCAATAGTCTTGCTTTAGGCCTAAGATTTTTGCCCTTAAAACCATCCTCTTCATCATTAGAAAATAAATTGTCCATAACTTCTCTTTTACCATAATAAATTTCAAAAGTGGAGAGGTCATTTCCACTACTTTTACAACTAAGAATTTGTCGTAAAACTTCACAATCTAAAACAATAGTAAAATCTTTTACACTACTCCAAATTTGACATTCTTCTCATCGAAAAAACTTTCCATTTAAATTTGCATAAAACATTTTAACCAAATCAGGATAACAATCAAAATCATTTTGAAATAACTCGGTTAAACCAAAAGTAACATTTCCAAAAGAAAGATCTTGTAAACCATAAGGATTAAATTCATTATAATTTGCAAACCTTCCCGAACATACTATTCTATAAGTAGCATATTCAATATAAGTTTCCATAGACACTTGATCATTATGAAGTTGATTTTTGATAATTTTGGTAAGTCTAATGGCTTTAGATGAGGATAGTTGATTTAAGGAAGACATTGTTGTGAAGTTTTATAGGTAAGAAAATGAAGAACAATTTTGACTTTTGAAATAAAGTGTGAGTGAATGAATGGATATAATTAAGACGAGTTAATAGAGAGTGAACTGATATTTTCAGTTTAAAAAGATACCTTTTCAGTTTTTGAAATTAATGCAAAAGAGAGGGAAATTCAAAATTTAAATTTGAAAATATTCTCCAATTTTATGCCACGTATGTTGGCATACCCATGCAACTTATGTCGACATATAGGTTGAAAGTTTAAAATTTAAACAATGGCAATATATTCCTATATATATATATATTTTTTTATTTATTTATATATATACACTTAAATAAACTTATAATTATTATTATTAATCTATATTTATTCCTAAATTCAATAATAAAATGAAATAAAAATAGAAATTAAATGTAAAATGTATCACTTCTGGTGTTGTCCTCTATTCTGATCTGGTTAATCTTCTATTGCTGTGAAACACACATTGACATTTTCTGTATTTTGTTTGTTGTAACTTGATGCAGTATCAGAATCATCTAAAGTTGTAGTGTAAGCCCTCTTTCTCTTTTTGGATAATCAGTGACATGCGAGAAATTTTATTTCTTCAGATATGGATGGTTTCTTTGTAGGTGACCTGGTTCATCACAGCTGTAACATTTAATCACACCCGTTTCCAGAATTTTTGTTTTCAAATCTATGAAAGTTATTCATCTTTCTGTACTTGAGGAATTTTATGAAATTTCGAGTCATAAGAGCAATCTCTTCATTATTATTGTTATCTGAATCCCGATCATCAGTAGTTGCATTGAAGGCAAATGATTTCTTTTCTTTTTCTTTGCTTTCCTTCCTGCCTTGCAACTGTGCTTCATAGGACATTAGATTACCAATTAACTCTTCAATTTTTATAGCACTAATATCATTAGCCTCTTCTATTGCTAATGTCCTTTGATCTCATTCTGAAAAGAGTGAATTAAGGACTTTTCTAACTTGATCCTCTTCAGAAAGTGTTTACCTAGTGATACTAAAGAATGAACTATATCCTAGAATCTAGAATACATATTAGAAATTGACTCATTTTGTTTCATTTTAAACAATTGAATCAGATTAATTAGCATGGAAATTTTTGTCTATTTAACTTTACTAGCACCCTCATGTATAACTTGCAGAGATCTCTAAATTTCATATGCAGACTTACAAATAGAGGCTCTATTAATCTATTTTTATCTAATGAACAAAATGAAATATTCATAGCCTTAGAATTATTAAGAGCTTGTGTCTTTTGGTCTGGTGTTCAAGATGAATATTCAGTTTGGGGTTCAGTGTACTCACTTTGTGTAACATTTCAAATATCTAAACCATTAGATTATAAATAAATCTTCATTATACATGACCATTACGTGTAATTACTACCATTAAATAGTGGTGGTCTAGTAGTTGGTTGTCCTTTTACAAAAGTGTTAAAAAGTGAACTACCAGTGTTACTAGCCATTTATACTATTCAAAAGTCAAATTGCGGATCTTTCAAAAACCTAACACTCTGATACCAAATATGGGTTACCAAATATGGGTTATGGTTTAACGGATCTTAAGGCTACATTAATACTAAAGGGAGGTGAATAGTGTTTTATAATTTTATGAATCTATTTAAGTATGTTTCAAGATTTAAATCAAATCATAGATTATTAACGCAGATCTATACTAATTAAGCAGTCACATATGGAATTACAGATAAAAAAGCAATAATAAAAAGTAAAGTAAGAGAGATGGCACCAGGAGTTTTTATATTGGTTCGGATTAACCAATCCTACGTCTAGTGCCGTATAGTGTATGTAGAGATTTATTTTCCAACGCCTACTTTAACGGTAGCAATCAAGCTAGAATACAATCATGATTTCAAGGCTATGAGTTACATCCTCTTATCTCACAAGTCTGGGGCTAACTCTCTTGATTTACTAGGCAACAAGATCGCCCACTAAATTTAGACGAGCTACTAAGCACACCCATTTGATTTGAATGGGCAGTCAGCACACCTAAACAAATAAGAGCAGGGTTGTTGATTTCCAAGTACAAGCATTTGTACTTGGGGTAAATTGATATCCTATAGCCCTTCTGATAGCAGTTTGATCTTTGAATTTTTAGATAGAGTGCTTCCAAAATAATATATAGTTTATGTAGAATCAATCAAATAGGGCATGGATTGATTCTATATAGATTTTGAAGAACATAGAAAGTAGTTTTCAAGAAATAGAACAAGAGAGTAAGGAGTAAGAAGAAAGTGAGAAAATTAATTGAAAAATTCCTTTGCACTCCTCTTTATATAAAGAATGAATAGAAGTATCCATTCGTGAAGAGGTGTGTCTAAAATCACTTATATTCAAAAATTAAAAAAACAACAACCAATGTTCACTATGTCGACATACCTATGTGGTATATGTCAACATATATATGTATGTTTTAAAAAATAAATACATTTAAAAAGTGTTTCAAAATTCTGAACTTTTGTATAATCATTATAGTTTTAATATACTTTGAACTTATAAAATTTTTTATAAAATATTTGTAAAACTATAATTTGAACTTTAAATAATTTATTTTGATAAACTATCAAAGATCAGAAATTTGTGATAAAGATCAGATCTGTTATCAAAGACTTTAACAATTTGTTCTAATGACTCATACTAAACACTAGAGTCTTGAGATCTTCAAGTTTTTTTCTCTAAACTCATGAGTCTAATCATCATCTCTAAATCTTCATTCTTAGTACTTATACTGACCTGTCTTCAAGTTTAATCATTTTGTACCTGTGTAATATTCTGCAATATATACTATACAACTTGACAAAATATTAGTATCTATATTTATATGGTTGTTGTCATCAAAATTAATATCTGAGGTATTAATGCCTTCATTCCACTGTTGACGGTGGTCATTGATTACATCACCATGTGCCCGATTCCACGAATGACCATGATGGTCGCTACCCTAGCGCTTATGGCTAGCATCCCCATGCCTAGGTCTTCCTATTTTTAGGGAGTCCATTTGTCTTTTGCTTTTAATTCTATCACGTTGTCTTTCCCAACTATGTCCCCTAGATCGCACTCTTCCACAAGCACTTCCCTAGTATTCCTTCCAATTCTTCCATTTGTAGGACTTGCTTCACTATCCTTACTCCTTTATGTGTCGTAGCATTGTTCCCTACCATAATCATATCAGCTGGTACTAGTCCATGATGGATTGGTACCAATCTATTTACCTGGAGCAGATGCTCTTGGTACATCATTTTCTCCATCATTTCGTCCTCTATCTTAGTTCTGATTTGTCCTTCGCCTATCTGTAGAGCATTCATTGTCAGATATAGCCAGAGAATCCATCTTTTTTCATGATCTATAGGACAAGTTCCTTCCTTTTGAGGGGCTTGCCTCTTCATATCTTGATAACTCTTCCATCAACTTCTGTTGCATTGCTTCTATCCTTTGGTGGACTCTAGCTATCATTCTTCCCAATTCTTCGCCAGCCGCAAGGCCCGGTGGAGGTTGCTTAGTTCCTTCACTTCCACTTGGGATTTCCAGAGATTCCTTCACTATCTACCCCTCTAGACTGCATTTCCATATTCCTCTTAGGTCCTATTTGATTTGATCTCCTTACATGTAACGACCCGTATTTTTACGGATCGAAACATCGTAAAACTATTTACATTTGGCCGCATTGTAGATAAGTCGTCTAGAGTCTAAGTCCTAGGTCGTATGAAGGTTTGGAGTGACTTAAGGAAAGTTGGCGACTTAAGAGATTTGGCGGGTTAATGACCTAAGGGGTAGGTCGGCGACGACCTAAGGAAACTGGGGTAGCAGTGAGCGACCTAAAGAGGTTATGTCGTAGACGACTTAGGAGTAGGTCGTATGATAGCTTAGGTCGTGTAGGAAGTTATGTCGTAGGCGACCTAAGGATTGGGATAGGTCGTATGGTAGATAAGTCGTATTGGTTTAGGTCGTTTATGAGTTTGGGACGACCTATAGTACTTGACCGACCTAAGGGTTTCCGACTTAAGAGTTAGCGACCTATAGGCATTAGCGAGTTAAGAGAGTTGGCGACCTAGCGGTTATCGAGTTGGCATAGTTAGGTCGGCAACGACCTAAGTAGTAGTGAGCGACCTAAGGAGTAAGTCGTGGACGACTTAGGTATTAGGTCGTAAGGGGTTAGGTCGTAACCCAGTTATGTCGCGTGGTTATTTAGTAGTTAGGTCGCGCATTGTTTTAAGTCGTTGGATCTGTTAGGTCGTAGGTCGCGGATGCGCGTAGGTCGCTTGGATGCGCATTGGCTTAAGTCGTAGGTCGTAAGTCATGACATAGTTAGGTTGCGCATTGTTTAGGTCGTGTGAAGGCTTAAGAGGTTAGGTCGCTGAGTCGTGAGCGACCTAGGAGTTGAGTCAAATGTGTGCTAAGTCGCAGGATGTTAGGTCGAATCTTTGATAGGTCGTTAAGCCGCATTCGTGGGTTAGGTCGTAGGTCATATGAATGCGCTGAACTACTAAGTGTTAGGTCGTAAGTCGTAGTGGCTTTGGTTGTTAAGTCGGAGGTTGTTAGGTCGTGGGTTCTTAGGTCATGGACGACCTAATTCCGAGTGAACAACTTAAGGTGAATTTCAGCTATAAATACTCGTCCATTTCCTCACTTTTTGGGATCCGGATTTTGAAGCGACGAAGTGCTGCCATTTTGAGAGCTCGACTTCTACACTTCTTCAATTCTTTTCTCCACTCTAATCTAGTGATTCCATCCATCCAAGTTGAAGATCAAATTGAAGATTCAAGAGCTTAGATTGAAGAACTACATCCATTGAAGTGAGATTTCATCGTTTGAAGCGGATTGGTGATAGATCAAGTTAGATCCTTCGCTGTCCAAATCTGAAGTGGGTTTCTTTTGAGGTGTTTAGGTGATTTGGTGAGTGGTGATTATCTCTCACACGGATCCAAAGGTGTATATCGGATCGTTGGCTTGATTTTGTGCTTTGGTAGCGATTTCCATGCATTTTTGTAAACCTAAGTATAGATCCATATAGATCCATGGTTCATGATGATTTGACAACCATTTTTACTAAGTGTTAACCTATGCAAGTTCATTCTTCAAGATTATAGAGATATTGTTCATGTTTTCATGCTTGTTGGACTTTGGACTCTTTATTTACGAAATTGCCATTATTGTTATAATTGTCTATTTAGATCATATTTGAATGCTTGATTACTTGGATTAATGTTTGACTTGATTGATTGCTATGAATTAGATGATTGATGATTTGATTTAGACAAGTTGGTCGAAGATGATTCAAAAGCTAAGGGAAAGGCTCTTGAATTGGAAAAGCTGCACGTGGCATATGTAGCGGATGATGAAGCTCATATGGATAGATTTGATGATGATGTTGAGATGAAGCTTTGCTATGATGATGATGAGGCGAAGCATGATATGAGATAGTCTTGGTCTAATCCAGACGGGATCATTCCAAGCATGTTGATAACTCGGTGAAATGGTTCGAGTTAGAGGATAATGGTTGGCTCGAGAGGCGCTTGAGCTAGTATGAAAATATTCGTCGAGGAGGATGACTAGAAGGCTGAGATCTCATCGTTGTTGAAGGTTCTAGCATGCTCAAAGCAAGAGTACGTTGGGCAGATTCGATAGTCCCTGAAGGCTAATGATTGATAGTCAAGTACTCTGGGCAGATTCGATAGTCCTAGGCACGGGTCACGATGACGTGCAGAGTTATGTCTAGAACCGGGGTTTCCATTAGCCCTTGACGGACGGCTGAAAGAATGTGCCGGTCATTCAATTAACGATGATATCAAGGCAATGATAACAGTGATAGCCAGAGTCATGGATGTTTGGTTGTATCGTCATTCGGTCTCAAGAGCGGTATTTTCTGGGTGCTTATCTGATCTTGGTTTAGGCCTTGGGGGTTTGTACTTGGAAAACATCGCCCTTGACTCGAGTGATAATTGCTTTACTTTAAATTGTATGCTCTGTTATGTTTGCTTCTGCTTAGTGTGTCTGGGGGCTATCACTGTAGAAAGAGGTGGAGTGGGAGGGTTGTATTCCTATTCCTTTTCCTTTATGCTCTTTTGGTATGTTGTTAGTTAATCTACTGCTCACTAAGACTGTTGTCTGACTCAAGGCTTTATGTTTAACTCTTATTGCCTTGGGCTGTTCGTCCATTTTGGGACGGGCAGACTAGGTAGCAGGTGACAGGTGTTGTTCTTGCTTTCCACGATGCTGATGTCGAAGACGAGCTGGAGGCTTGCATATTATCTTCTTACTATATGTACTGGATGTTCCGCTGCTTTGTATTCTCTGAGTGATATGTAGTGAGGCTTGTTGTATTTACTATTCAGATGTTTGTATTCAACTATTATGAAGTTTTATTGATGGGATTCTATTCTGTGAAGCTTCACTATATATATATTCTATTGTATTTTGTCCATGCGCTGTGAGTAATACGATAGATTCTGTTGTTTTAATTTACCCTGACAATCGTCCATGGTCGCCTGGCACACTTTACAGTGCACTATCTCTAGATTCGGTGTAGGGGTCATGGGCGGTCGTCACATTTGGTATCAGAGCTTTGGTTAATCGATTTTACCCAACGCTCGCTGACGTAACTACGTATGAGAGACGTAATTGTATTTTGATGGATGATTACTATATATAATATAGTAGCTTAGTAGAGTTTAAGTCCTTTATGAAGTTGTTTCTCTAGGTGTGCTAATCATTCCTTTTTATAGATATTGAGAATGAGTCGAAGAGGGAGACCAGCTGCTAGGGAAGGCCGTGCTACTGAAGGGGCTGCTGATTACGCTGCTATGTTCGAAGCAATGATGACTTCGATCATGAGAAGGATGCCAGCTCCGGGGCCATCGGTGGATGTTGGAGTTCAAGTTCAAACTCCAAAGCCGGTGGATTTTGCTAAGTTGTGTAAGGACTTTACTGCTCTTGGAGGGAAGGTTTTCTTTGGAACAGAATCAACCATTGAAGTCCAGAGGTGGATAGATGCTTGTAGAAGGATCTTTGGTGATTTGGGAATTGAGGATGCGACTAAGAGGAAGTTAGCATCAAGACAGCTTCAAGGGAGGGCTTCTGATTGGTGGAACTCTATCACTATTGATACTCCGGAGGAAGAGATCACTTGGGTGCAATTCCAAGCCAGATTTGAAGCTAAGTTCATTTCTACAGCTCAGAAGTCTGTTCTGTTCAAGAAGTTTGTGGAGCTCAAGCAAGGTGGAAGACCAGTTCTTGAGTATGTTTCTGAGTTTGAGGCTTTGTCTAAGTATGCCCGGTCGTATATTGAATCTTCGTATAAGAAGAACGAGAAGTTTGTGACAGGCTTGGATAATTATCTTGGGAGGCAGTTGGTGGATCATTTGGACGATCCATTTGAGAAACTTGTGGAGAAGGCTCTCAGGCACGAGAATCTGTTTCCTAAGGAAGGATCTGTTGTTGCTGTAACCAGGGAAGAGTCTAAACCCCAGCTGGGTGGAAACAAGAAGAGGAAGCAGCAGCAGCAAAAGGGTAAGGATGGCCAGAAGAAGCCGAAAGGCGAGGTGACCTGCTACAATTGTCAGCAGAAGGGCCATTTCTCTAGGGATTGCAAGAATCCGAAGGTGCCGATGAAGTATCACAACTGTGACAAGCCGGGGCATATCAGGAGGAATTGTCCGGAACTGAGGAAGGACAAGCAGATTGTACAAGCTTATGCTTTGGGAGCTGTTCCATCGTCTTCGAGAGCTCCTACCGTTGAAGAGAAAGGAAAGAGTGTGGTGGTTCATGGTACTCTTTCCATATGTGGTGTTCCAGTTAGAGTTCTGTTTGATACTGGGGCGTCGCATTCGTTTGTTTGTAGTGAACTTGTAGGCCGGTTGGGTTTGGAACCGGATATTGTTGATAGGCCATTGGTTGTGACTAATCCTGTTGGGGGTTCGTCTTGTTTGTGTATGCTATGCCGTGGTCTGATTGTATCGAGTCATGGTTGCTCTTTTGTTTGTGATTGTTTTGTTCTGAACTTTGCAGGGTTCGGAATTATTTTGGGTATGGACTGGCTTAGGAAGTATACGACAAAGATTGATTGTGAGAGGTTGGAGGTGACAGTCGAGAATGTGGAGGGGCGAAAGATTGTGATACGATGTAAGCATGAAGAAGGCGTCTTCATGAGCTTCATGTATTCGCTGGTTGTTCCACGGGATGGACTGTCATCTGTGCCAATCGCTAATGGATTTGAGGATGTCTTTGACGTGATCAAAGGGTTACCTCCGCATAGAGAGATCGAGTTTCGTATAGATCTAGTTGAAGGAGCCAGACCTGTTGTGATGCCTCTTAGGCGGATGGCGCCTAGGGAATAGCAGGAGTTGAGGGTGCAAGTTGATGATCTTTTACAGAAAGGATTCATTCGGCGCAGTGTGTCCGAATGGGGTGCACCAGTTGTGTTTGCAACTAAAGTGGATGGATCGTTGAGGTTATGTGTGGATTATCGTGAGCTGAATAAGGTGTCTAAGAAGAACAAGTATCCATTGCCGAGAATAGATGACTTGTTTGATCAGCTTCAAGAAGCTAAGGTGTTTTCTCAGATGGATTTGGCAACGGGATTTCACCAGTTGAGAGTGGCTAAGGATAGTGTGCCGAAGACTGCTTTTAGGACACCATCAGGTTTCTTTGAGTGGCTGGTAATGCCGTTTGGATTGACTAACACGCCAGCATATTTTGTGGATCTTATGAATAGAGTGTTCAGAGATCAGTTGAACAAGTTCATGCTTGTGTTCGTGGATGATATTCTGATTTATTCCAGAACTGGAGAAGAGCACAAGACGCACTTGCGTATTGTTTTGGAAATCTTATGGAAACATCAGCTGAAGGCTAAGTTTTCGAAGTGTCACTTCTGGAAGAGTGAAGTGAGGTTCTTAGGCCATGTTATCTCTGGAAATGGAATAGCGGTTGATCCCGCTAAGGTGGCAGCAATCCAGGATTGGGTTAGACCTAAGAATGCATCTGATGTGAGAAGTTTTCTTGGATTACCAGGATATTATAGACGGTTTATCAAAGACTTCTCCAAGGTGGCTGCATCATTGACAGGATTGACGAAAAAGAACCAAGTGTTCAGATGGGATGATAAGTGTGAGCGAGCTTTCAGAATCCTGAAAGAGAGATTGACAAGTGCTCCTGTTCTAACTATTCCAAGTGGGAATGGCGAGATGGTGGTTTACACCGATGCATGTGGTACTGGACTTGGAGCAGTGCTGATGCAGAGGGATAAAGTTGTTGCGTATGCAAGTCGACAACTGAAGCCACATGAAAGGAATTACCCGACTCATGATTTGGAGTTAGCGGCGATTGTTTTTGCTCTGAAGATGTGGAGACATTATCTATTGGGAGTTCGATTTGAGTTGTTTACAGATCATAAGTCGTTGAAGTATCTTTTCTCCCAAAAGGATTTGAATTTTCGGCAGCAACGGTGGCTAGAGTTTTTGGCATCATATGATTTTGGTATAGCTTATACTCCAGGGAAAGGTAATGCAGTGGCAGATGCGTTAAGTCGAAGACATGCAGGATTGGAAGCCATGTTTTCAGAATGGAAGAATCTTGAGTATTTAGCTGGATTTGACTTCAGGCCCAGATGTGAATTGGAACCTGAGATGTTGGCAAACTTATCAATAAGACCCACTCTTGTGGAAAGGATTGGCAAGAGTCAAAAGCGAGATGATAAGATTGTCAAGATTATCCGTGATTTGGAATCTGGATTGGATCCAGAAAAGGATAAAGGATTCGAGGTCGATCGAGAGGGTTGGCTTCGAAAACAAGGACGACTAGTTGTTCCCGATATAGATGAATTGAGGAGTGAAGTTCTGAAGGAAAGTCATCACTCGAAGCTGACAATTCATCCAGGAGGAAATAAGTTGTATCGGGATATGAAGAGAACCTACTACTGGGAAGGTATGAAGAAGAATGTTGGAAATTTTATTTCCAAGTGCATGAACTGCCAGTTGGTAAAAGCTGAACAGAAGAAGCCAAGTGGATTACTTCAGCCATTAGAGGTTCCTGCATGGAAGTGGGAACAAGTGTCGATGGATTTTATTGATGGACTACCTAGAACCAGAACGGGAAATGAAGGGATTTGGGTCATCGTAGATCGTCTGACTAAGAGTGCAAGATTCATTCCTGTTCGATCGACTAGGACTGCATCAAAGTTGGCTGAGTTGTATGTTAAGTGGATAGTTCGATTCCACGGTATTCCGAAAAGTATAGTGAGCGATCGAGATCCATTGTTCACTAGTGGATTTTGGAAGAGCTTCCAGGAAGTTTTGGGAACCGAGTTATGTTTGAGTACAGCTTATCATCCTCAAACAGATGGTCAGACCGAGAGAGTCAACCGAGTTTTGGAAGATCTCCTCAGAGCTTGTGTTTTGGATTTCGGAGGATCATGGGAAGATCATCTTCATTTGGTGGAATTTTCATACAACAACAGTTACCAGTCAAGCTTTGGTATGGCACCGTATGAAGCGTTGTATGGAAGACCGTGTAACTCTCCGACATGTTGGTTAGAGACCGGAGAAAAGATGATGCTTGGGCCAGAGATGATTCGACAGACTTCGGATTTCATAGAGATCATTCGGCAACGAATGAAGGCAACCCAAGACCGTCAGAAAAGTTATGCCGATAAGCGTCGTAAGGATTTGGAATTCGACGTTGGTGATATGGTTTTTGTGAAGATTTCTCCACTGAAGAATGTTATTCGATTCGGGAAGAAAGGAAAACTGACTCCGAGATTTGTTGGACCATTCCCGATCATCGAGCGAATTGGAAAGCTCGCCTACAGATTGGAGTTACCAGATAAGATGTCAAGTGTGCACAATGTTTTTCACGTATCGTATCTACGGAAGTATGTGCACGACTCGAATACAGTGGTTTCTGCTGATAGCTGTGAAGATTTTGAAGTTGATCCAGTCGATAGGAGACCTCGTAAGCCGCTTCGTGTTGTGGAAACCGACACGAAACACCTTAGGAGGAAGATAGTTAAGTTGCTCAAGATACAATGGAGCGATGATGATAACGACTGTACATGGGAGGTGGAAGAGAGGATGAAAGCAGCTCATCCTGAACTCTTCAAGGTATGGCCCCAAGGTGTCGTGTCATCTCACGATATTGTAACTTGTTCTAAGTTTTAGAATTCTGCATGCTAAGCTAGAATTGGATGCATGGTTTGTTGATTGCTATGGATGGTAGGCATGAAGAATAATCCTTGATTGCTCAGTTTGTTTGGAATTTCGGGGGCGAAATTCCAAAGGGGGAGAGAATGTAACGACCCGTATTTTTACGGATCGAAACATCGTAAAACTATTTACATTTGGCCGCATTGTAGATAAGTCGTCTAGAGTCTAAGTCCTAGGTCGTATGAAGGTTTGGAGCGACTTAAGGAAAGTTGGCGACTTAAGAGATTTGGCGGGTTAATGACCTAAGGGGTAGGTCGGCGACGACCTAAGGAAACTGGGGTAGCAGTGAGCGACCTAAAAAGGTTATGTCGTAGACGACTTAGGAGTAGGTCGTATGATAGCTTAGGTCGTGTAGGAAGTTATGTCGTAGGCGACCTAAGGATTGGGATAGGTCGTATGGTAGATAAGTCGTATTGGTTTAGGTCATTTATGAGTTTGGGACGACCTATAGTACTTGACCGACCTAAGGGTTTCCGACTTAAGAGTTAGCGACCTATAGGCATTAGCGAGTTAAGAGAGTTGGCGACCTAGCGGTTATCGAGTTGGCATAGTTAGGTCGGCAACGACCTAAGTAGTAGTGAGCGACCTAAGGAGTAAGTCGTGGACGACTTAGGTATTAGGTCGTAAGGGGTTAGGTCGTAACCCAGTTATGTCGCGTGGTTATTTAGTAGTTAGGTCGCGCATTGTTTTAAGTCGTTGGATCTGTTAGGTCGTAGGTCGCGGATGCGCGTAGGTCGCTTG
Organism: Allium fistulosum; assembly: GCA_030737815.1. Classification (NCBI taxonomy): domain Eukaryota; kingdom Viridiplantae; phylum Streptophyta; class Magnoliopsida; order Asparagales; family Amaryllidaceae; genus Allium; species Allium fistulosum. The sequence continues at coordinate 1,207,325,822 of CM060902.1, forward strand.
GATGCGCATTGGCTTATGTCGTAGGTCGTAAGTCGTGACATAGTTAGGTTGCGCATTGTTTAGGTCGTGTGAAGGCTTAAGAGGTTAGGTCGCTGAGTCGTGAGCGACCTAGGAGTTGAGTCGAATGTGTGCTAAGTCGCAGGATGTTAGGTCGAATCTTTGATAGGTCGTTAAGCCGCATTCGTGGGTTAGGTCGTAGGTCATATGAATGCGCTGAACTACTAAGTGTTAGGTCGTAAGTCGTAGTGGCTTTGGTTGTTAAGTCGGAGGTTGTTAGGTCGTGGGTTCTTAGGTCGTGGACGACCTAATTCCGAGTGAACGACTTAAGGAGAATTTCAGCTATAAATACTCGTCCATTTCCTCACTTTTTGGGATCCGGATTTTGAAGCGACGAAGTGCTACCATTTTGAGAGCTCGACTTCTACACTTCTTCACTTCTTTTCTCCACTCTAATCTAGTGATTCCATCCATCCAAGTTGAAGATCAAATTGAAGATTCAAGAGCTTAGATTGAAGAACTACATCCATTGAAGTGAGATTTCATCGTTTGAGCGGATTGGTGATAGATCAAGTTAGATCCTTCGCTGTCCAAATCTGAAGTGGGTTTCTTTTGAGGTGTTTAGGTGATTTGTTGAGTGGTGATTATCTCTCACACGGATCCAAAGGAGTATATCGGATCGTTGGCTTGATTTTGTGCTTTAGTAGTGATTTCCATGCATTTTTGTAAACCTAAGTATAGATCCATATAGATCCATGGTTCATGATGATTTGACAACCATTTTTACTAAGTGTTAACCCATGCAAGTTCATTCTTCAAGATTATAGAGATATTGTTCATGTTTTCATGCTTGTTGGACTTTGGACTCTTTATTTACGAAATTGCCATTATTGTTATAATTGTCTATTTAGATCATATTTGAATGCTTGATTACTTGGATTAATGTTTGACTTGATTGATTGCTATGAATTTGATGATTTGATTTAGACAAGTTGGTCGAAGATGATTCAAAAGCTAAAGGAAAGGCTCTTGAATTGGAAAAGCTGCTCGTGGCATATTTAGCGGATGATGAAGCTCATATGGATAGATTTGATGATGATGTTGAGATGAAGCTTTGCTATGATGATGATGAGGCGAAGCATGATATGAGATAGTCTTGGTCTAATCCAGACGGGATCATTCCAAGCATGTTGATAACTCGGTGAAATGGTTCGAGTTAGAGGATAATGGTTGGCTCGAGAGGCGCTTGAGCTAGTATGAAAATAGTCGTCGAGGAGGATGACTAGAAGGCTGAGATCTCATCGTTGTTGAAGGTTCTAGCATGCTCAAAGCAAGAGTACGTTGGGCAGATTCGATAGTCCCTGAAGGCTAATGATTGATAGTCAAGTACTCTGGGAAGATTCGATAGTCCTAGGCACGGGTCACGATGACGTGCAGAGTTATGTCTAGAACCGGGGTTTCCATTATCCCTTGACGGATGGCTGAAAGAATGTGTCGGTCATTCAATTAACGATGATATCAAGGCAATGATAACAGTGATAGCCAGAGTCATGGATGTTTGGTTGTATCGTCATTCGGTCTCAAGAGCGGTATTTTCTGGGTGCTTATCTGATCTTGGTTTAGGCCTTGGGGGTTTGTACTTGGAAAACATCGCCCTTGACTCGAGTGATAATTGCTTTACTTTAAATTGTATGCTCTGTTATGTTTGCTTCTGCTTAGTGTGTCTGGGGGCTATCACTGTAGAAAGAGGTGGAGTGGGAGGGTTGTATTCCTATTCCTTTTCCTTTATGCTCTTTTCGTATGTTGTTAGTTAATCTACTGCTCACTAAGATTGTTGTCTGACTCAAGGCTTTATGTTTAACTCTTATTGCCTTGGACTGTTCGTCCATTTTGGGACGGGCAGACTAGGTAGCAGGTGACAGGTGCTGTTCTTGCTTTCCACGATGCTGATATTGAAGACGAGCTGGAGGCTTGCATATTATCTTCTTACTATATGTACTGGATGTTCCGCTTCTTTGTATTCTCTGAGTGATATGTAGTGAGGCTTGTTGTATTGACTATTCAGATGTTTGTATTCAACTATTATGAAGTTTTATTGATGAGATTCTATTCTGTGAAGCTTCACTATATATATATATTCTATTGTATTTTGTCCATGCGCTGTGAGTAATACGATAGATTCTGTTGTTTTAATTTACCCTGACAATCGTCCATGGTTGCCTGGCACACTTTACAGCGCACTATCTCTAGATTCGGTGTAGGGGTCATGGGCGGTCGTCACATTACATATTTTATTTGTATCCGGGTAACAAAAGAGATCTAGTCTGATCGTCAATGCCCTTAGTGAAAGCACTGAAAAATGTTAGCCAGAAAATGAGTTTAACACCCCAGAAAGCCGTGTTAGCCAAAAACTCTTTAAGTAATTACTGGCTATGACTTTTTAGGATTACAATATTTGATTTTATAAATATGATTGTTCTTAATTGCTATATCAGATTAGACAATAGAGACAAATATATAAACAAAAAGATAGAAAAAACAAGAGTTGTTCGGTTATGCTTACGTCCGGTTTAATGATGGTTTATTGTTGTTTACTGATTGATTCGGAAGTAAATACATTTACAATCATGAAATTTTATCAGAAAATGTAATGACTTCACTTCCAATTAGATATACATCAGCAATTTGACAGTATCCATTTTATGTTGCATGTATACCTGTATTCATTGCTATAGTTGGTTATTACTGGGCCTTGGAGTCGTCAATCTTCGTTGTTAATCCATTAGAATACGTCACAAATCAAGATCAAGAGAATAAGAGTAAGAACATGCAAAAAATGACCAAGTCGATGGATCGATATCAATGCATCTATGAATTTTGATATTTTCCTCCTGGTTCATCGAGATATGTTCATTTCTTCAAGTATTAATCCTCCCTTGATGCTTCTAAGTTAGGTTCTTCACCATATTCAGTGAGAATGATGACATATGGAAAATTTTGATGGATTGGTACCGTCCATGGACTGAGCCTAAATTTTCTCTTTTCTTCTTGTTATGCTTTGCACTCCGTCATCTTCGAGTTAACATCCATTACTTCATTTTTTTGAAGTCCAATATTATTGAATCGTCCTTTGTGAAAAATCACAGATAACGAACACTCGACTATGAAAGCTTAAATAATCATTCGTGGGTGTTAAGATAATTTTCAAATTGAATGTATATTTTGGTGCAAATAATCGTTAATTTTATATGATTCGAATATGATTGAAGAAACACATTTGGAAAATATCATAACAACACAAATTTTTTTTTTGTTGGAAAGTAGTCCTCTTTCTAAAACTTCTTTGTCTTACAGCCCTTCCCTTTAAAAACTATTTTATACATCTCTCTTGTCTGATTTTCTTTCTACTTCTACCGTTCCAAATTTAAGAATCACCGACAAGACGTGTATAGCGAGCGGTTATGAATTATGCACATACATCCAAAGATTACATGTTAAAATTAGTAAAATTATCCAAGTAGCCTTCTTAATTTTAGCTATTTTTTTAAAAATAAGAATGTATTTTATAAAGTGTGTTGCTAAGGGCATCCAGTTTCTCTCTTTCTAATACCATGGAAAATAATAATAAACACAATAAAATTTGTGTGTTTCCTAATACCAAAGTCATTTCATACGACAATTAACCACCACGTAAAGTCATTTTGCACAGCAAACAAATGTCGACCAACACCATCTATGGTCATCAACCACCGAACTACTATTGTTTGGTGGTTGATCCCCGTGGAAAATGGCGTTGGTCGACGGTTGTTCGCCGTGTAAAAAAGAGTTGAAATGATGCCTTTAGTAGCCCTATAAAATGTCTGGTATTAAAAATGCTGTAATGTAAAATTTTATGATATTTTTTAACAATGATATTAGTAGTAAGAGAAATATGAGGTGCCTCTAGCAAGACACTTTCTAAAAGAAAATTAGAAGGTACTTAAAACTTATTTTTCTTAAATGACAAGGATGTAAGTCAAAAATTTGCTTAATATTACTGTGGTATCACCAACTTTTTATCATAAATAAAAGCATCAGTTTCCAACTTGTCAATTTTTAGCTCCATAACCGTCCATCCAAATAACTATAATGAAATGAATATATAAACCCCACCAGGCCAAGGGCTATCGACCTTTCTTTTTTACCTACTAGGTGGAATAATAGGAATTCACCCAGTCAAAGAAGGAAGAAGCATTTCTGAAGTTAGTAGGGCATATTCCGTGATACTTTTATTGTGTTATATATACCCCGAGCTTGAAACAAATCTACCCAAAGTTGAACACGTTTAACTAGACCAATTTTGTTTCCACATGGGATTATGTACTACGACTAAGTGAATGCTTAATTTAGAGTGCAGGTAATCTAGAAGTCAATATGAAATACCTTTTCAAAGCATAACAAATTCCACCGTGTTAAAGCTGTAAGAAATATATTAATAGCAAAACCAGAACATAAGTATAACTAACACATCATTAAAAAAAGCAAATAAGCAACAAACGTAAAATTTTACTCTACTGTTTTAGAATATTAAACGTCAAACAAACACTGTAAATATCGTACAATTTCCAGCATTATCTTCCCCCACGGGATTAAAAAAAACGCAAAACAAACCCAACAAGACAAGAAAACAAAAACAATTAACACGCGGCGAAGCGTATGCAAACAATCTCTTCATCTTCTTCTCTTTGTCTTGGCTGCAAATTAAAGAAAAAAGAATACTTCTTGCAAAAATATATTCTCTGTTTTTTTGAGGAAATATAGAGAAATTTCATATTGATTTCTTGCTAAATCTGCACCAGTTGTTTAGTCGTTGATATAATTTGATGTTTACTTTCCATTTGTAGAGACACAAAACTGGGATTAAATCCTTTGGTTATATCCTAGTGTCTGTTTCGCCTATTGCATTGATATGCTAGAAGAAAAAATGGGTTCTTTTGAACGGGCAAAGCAATCCAACATTCAGCGTTTTCTCGACAAAATCACTCCTTTTGTTGCTTTCCAATCTTTACCCAAGGTAATCTTCTGTACTTCTTTATTTTCAAATTTAATCAGGTTTTATATTGATAGATTTGATGATAAATATTCTTTGTTTGATCGAGTTTTTCGTATTTTGTATTGAGCTTTCATTTGTATTGACGCCCCAGCTTCACGTACATTTATTGGATAATCTGAAGCTTCCTTTTACATTTTCTTATGGACTTAATCTGATTTTTGCAGTTTAAAATACACAAATTGGTCTTATATAATTTTATTTTTTCCAAAAAAAAATTAATGTTTGCAATTAAAGTTGCTCCTTTTCAAAACTCCACTTAAGGAAAGGGTAAATTGTTTTGACTAATTACAGAATATGGATACATATGTTTCACACTAAAAGGAAATGTTAAATGCTGTGTTGTATGTTCAAAAATACACTTTCTTCTTGAATTGAAATTTAAGTGTATCTTCAATTTTGGTAACTAACAATATATACTATGAACACAGACATCTATTCAAAATTCAGATAGCCTTCAGTGGCAATCTGTTGGGAAAGAGAAAGTTGATTACTTCACGCTTGGTGACTTATGGGATCAATATTATGAATATAGTGTTTGTGGACTTGGAATTCCCGTTCATATAGCCAATGAAGATTCGGTGGTTCAATACTATGTTCCCCATCTGTCTGGAATCCAGCTCTACACAAGCAAATCAATTTCAAACTTGAGGTAAAATTTTGGTTTATGAACATTGCTTATTCTTGCAATTCCTAAAGTATTTGCACTAAAATTGTAGTAGTATCCTTTTCATTTATCGAATATTAACAAGGGATTCGTCTTTGGCTTTACAATAACATCATTTCTAGTGAATAAAGAGATGATATTGAGAAAAATACTCTGTATACATTGAAATTTCCAGTAGAGTTTACACCAAACACCAAACTTTTACAAATGAATGCTTCTTGACAACATAAAAGTGAAGTTATAATGCATAGTAGCATTGAAATAAATTCAACATGCTTGTTTAGAAACATGGAAGAAGAAAGTGAGAGCGATTCGTTCAGTGATGATAGCGATCAAAGCGAGAAGCTTTCAAAATCGTGGGATGCGACGTCAGATGAATCTGCATCAGAATTAGATGGTTCATGGCCTAAAAAAGGCCGAATTGGGCAGCTGTATCTGCAATATATCGAGTATTGTCCTCCTTATGCAAGAATACCACTCACAGACAAGGTATATATTTTTATGGTATCATAAACCAATTTTCTTTCGAACTTTTTCATCATGCTCATTGTTTATAGCATGCTTTGATATGTATTTCTCACTACATAGGTAATGGAATTGGCGCGGACTTATCCAGGATTATTATCTCTTAAAAGCACAGAACTTTCGCCAGCTAGTTGGATGTCTATTTCATGGTATTCAACTGTCTCCATTTTTATAAAATATATAATTCTTCGATAGTGGGTTTAGCAGTATTACACACTTCTTGCAATACTGATACTAAGGCAAAATATATGTTGAATAAAACTTTTAAAGCATAAATATTTCTGTGATGTTAATTGATTGTACATGTATTTTTATTGGTATTTTTTATTTTTATTTTATTTTTTTATTTTGTCATCAGGTACCCAATTTGTCATCTTCCAGCTCAGAGAAATTTGAAGGACTTGGGTGCTTCATTTCTGACTTTCCACACAATCTCTTCAACTTTTCTAGGTATGTACCCGTCAAAATTACTATTCAATTCATCCTAACTTATTCAAATGCAAGCATGTTATTTCATTGTAAAATACCAATAGTGTGCTTGTATGTGCGTTTCATCTTGTGGTTTGAAAATAGTTTAAAATAAGATTATGGGATGCTATTCTTCTAGTTGCATAGCCAGATAACATATTAGTTATGTCACACACACATCCTAGGACAAATGAAAGATCTATAAACAGTGGTGAAGTTAGACGAGGACCAAGGGTTAAGTTTGAAGGAGGTTATAAAACATATTCACTTAAGCACAATATAGCTGAGAGGATAAGATATTATCAGTATAACAAAACTAAGGACGGATAACTAATACTTTGACATTTATGTGTCTTATCTTCAATTGTAACAATCCAAATCCAATATTGTTGAAATCCATTGACTAGTTCTTTCTTTGACTAAGTTAAGCTATGGGTGGGTGTGCTTGGTTTTCTTTTAATGATGGCATGTGGACTCTTTATATTTATTATAATATCTCTTGTCGGTGTTAAAACCAGAGTCTAGAGAAGTTTGGTCATATATCTGTAACTAGTTAATTTTTTTTTTTTTTAATATTTGTAAAAAATTCCAAATTACGTACATAATATGGCGAGCTCGGACGCTTCCCAAGTTGCATGGTTTCACCGATCTTTCTCCTCTCTAAAAGTATGCATCAGAACAGAGTACAGAAACATCAAATAGTGTATGGAATCTATGGATCATGTTTAAGATTGCACAATCATAGCAAATAATATACATCTGAAAGTGAGATACATTATCATAATTGTTGGTTAAAGGACGATGTGTCAATTCAATCGTTACTCCTTATAAATGGAGTTATCCTTTTGTACCTATGTACACATGTTTTTCAAGTGATATCCTTTCAATCTTTTGGCATTAATATTAAAATAGATTTCACAGTGACTTATATAAAGTCTTCTTAGAACATTTTGGATCACCAAAAATTGGTTTACAGAGTTAGAGCACTATCAAATAATTGATTCGGCTATATCTTAAGGCAAATTTTATTTTAGCTTTCATAATCAACTTTTTTTGTGAGCCCCATTTCTGCTTCTTATGTATATTTTGTCAATGATGAACGTGACGCAGTGAATTGATCATTAACTGCTAGCTCTATGTAAATAAAGTCCCCATTATATTTGTATCCTTTTCAGTTGAAATCAGTGTCCTTTTGGTCTGTTACCAAATATCTTAGCTTCATTGTTTTTTTCTAACCGAGACTCTATATGTTGGAACTATGTTCATCTTGAATATGTTAGGTATAAACATTAGCTTTCCCGCTTTATTGTTTTTCGCCGCATTTCTTTTACTTTGTCGGTGCTACATAGGCATTTGTACATACAAATATGCGCAGAATGAGAGTTTAAATGTGAGCTAGAACTTGATGCTAATACTAGTATTTTCATGGTAACATAAATGAACAATGTTATGAACTAGAATTTTAAAATGTCATTTTGCTTTCACACTAAGAGACCTATATCTCCATATCAAAATTACCTTTAAAATTCAGTATATACCTACTTATTTGTATTTGGTCACATTTTTTGTAATTTGTTTACTAATTCTAGATATTGTAGATGATGATATATCTGAATACACCGAGAGTGATTCATCTCCCTGCATTAAAATGGATTTCAAAAGAGAGTCAAAAGATGGAGTTAAGCTAATATCACTTCCTCCATTTGGTCTAGCTACATATAAAATGCAAGGAAGCTATTGGATAAATCCAGCAATGGGAGATTATGATACACTTGGTTCTCTGTATGGTGCAGCGGATTCTTGGCTAAAGCAACTTAGAATTGATCATCACGACTTCAATTTTTTCACCACTCACTGAATTTGATAGAGTTTAGTTTTGTTAATTCCCCTCGGAACAATATGATGCCTTCTGTTTTGTTAATTCCCCTCGGAACAATATGATGCCTTCTGCTTTCTCTTTTTCTATGTAGAGTTGTCTTATGAATCTGAAAATTGAAAACTGAAGTTTTCTGCTGCTAATCGTTAGTTTTATTGTAATTTGTCACTGGTATTGAACTTGAGGCTTGGCCACTTATGCTGATAATGAAGAACTGATGATTATAATCTTATTGGCAGGGTTGATGATATATTGCCCGTGTTTTGTTAAGATAATTTGGGTATGTATGAAAAATTGATCTTGCTTGGGTTTTTCACCGGAGCATTGCTATTGACACCATTGAAAACTTGAAAGCTACTCAATTTTCATTCGATGCTTCAACGTATATGTATGTCCATTGTAACGGCGTAAGGGGCACATTGTTGGCAAAAATTCCAATGATCAAATCAATTCTAACGCAGCGGAAATAACGATAGGAATGTGTTAGTGATAGATAGAACAAACAATAGATTAAGTGTGTTGCTAAGGACATCAAGTTTTTCTCTTCCTAAAACCATAGAAAATAATAATAAACGCAATAAAATTTTTGTGTGTTTTAATACCAAAGTCATTTCATACGATAGTAAACCACCGCGTAAAGTCGTTTTGCATGACGAACAACCACCGACCAAAACCATTTTCCACAGTCATCGACCACCGAACTACTGTTGTTCGATGTTGATCGTCGTGGAAAATGGTGTTGATCGACGGTTGTTCGCCATGCAAAAAGAAATCAAAAATAATGTTTTTGATAGCTTCTTAGAAAATCTGACGTTAGAAAAAGCATAATATAAAATTTATGGTATTTTTTAACAATGATATTAGAAAGAGAAAATTTGAGGTGCCCTTAGCAACACACTAGATTAATATCTCAATCACGGCAAACACAAATCACTGATGTAGCGCAAAGAACAATAAATCACACATGAGATTTGTAGTGGTTACACTATCGCGTGATAGTTTACGACCACTATGGAAGATGAAATCTTTATTACTTCACAAGAGAAAAGAGTTGCAAGATTCATTTCAATTTGGAGCCTAAACCTAGAAGAGGAACAAAAACAAAAGCTCTCTTTTGTTTTCTCGAGCTGGAATGCATACAACAATAAATCCTAGGTCTGTTTGTAGAACTTTCGAGATGCTCTTTGTCGTTAGATCAGAATATATGTAGAAGATATGTTAGATCTAGGATGGAAAATCTATATCAGTCGCAAAATGATTGAAGTACCCCTGTAAATTTGGCATCAATATCTCCAGAAATTGCCGCTTCGGTCGATTGGAAATCCCATCAATCAACTGGAAGGAGTTTTCAGTTGACTACATATACAGCAGTGATTCGGGTCAAAACTTAAACAAAGCACAGTCGATTGGAAAAAATACTAGTCGACTGGTTGAGCATCCAGTCAACCGGTAATTTTTCCAGTCAATCGGAAACCAATAGCCCGTGCTACAGGTTTTTAGCTGCTTCCTTCTTCTACCCCTTTTCTCCATTCGACTCTGCTTATCCAATTGACTTCTTCTTCCTTCGATCTTCACTATGGAAATGTAGTATCACAATTCTAACACTCTATATTGATACTATATTTCCCTACCAACCATCCAACTCACCTACACCTTCATACTCCATGGACACCATGGATACTTCCCCAATAAGCTTCGACATGATCATCATCCATTGTACTTTGTCGATGAACACCCGCAAGACCACTGTCTGCCAATAAAGTGTTGAAAGTACCATCTTCATGTAGGACATATCAATCTCCATAATAAAAACAAACGTCTCTATCTACTAACTCACTCTCCTCACTGATACCTTATGGCACCTAACGCTTCATCAAGCGGATTAAATTCGAGCAATGCTCGAACTGGCAACAAGTAAGACTTAGTAAACATATCTGATGCATTTTCCTCTACGTGTACCTACTAAAGACGAACTAGCTTCTCTTCATTCATCGAGACAACAAATGACTCTCTCACCTCTATATGCTTCGTCTTTGAGCTGAAAGCCAGATTTTTGGCTAAGTGAATTCCACTTAGATTGTCACAACTCATCACTACTTCATCATATACGAAGCTCAAGTCACACATCAATCGCTTAAAGTAGAGTGCATCCTTAACTGCTTCAACATCGGCTATTAACTCTGCCTTTGTAATAAACAAAGCAACTATCATCTACAACGTCTCCCTCCAACCAATAGTTGTTTCTCCAAGAGTGAACACATATCCAAGGTTGACTTCCTTATATCTCTATCCTCGACATAGTCAGAATCACAATATTCAACCAAGCTGAAATCTCTATCTCTATCGTCAAATACAAGCCTATGGTCAGGAGTTTCTCTAAGATAACTTAAAATATACTTCGCTATCTCCTAATGCGTCTTCCCCAAATTTTCCATGTATCTACTAATCAATCCAATAGCCTGTGCAATGTTAGGTGTAACACCCCGTGAATTGAACGATAATTAGTTAAAAGAAATTAATTAATAATTAGTAATGCCAAAAATGGAATTTTCACAGATGTTGGAATTTGGCTACGAAACTTGCACCATTGTGTTCGTTGTGATTTTTTGATCAATTTTCATACAAAAGTTTTACGATCGAAGTTCAAACGAAAAAGTTATTAACATCTGAATATTTCGGATAAGAAATAATTATATATGTAATTAAGAAAATAAATATAATTGATTAACGTTACCCGGTACTTAACATTTAAGAAAGTTTAATGTTAATCAAATATATATAAAATAGTATTAAATAAAATTAGAAAGGAAACAAAGTAGTGTTAACAAAATAAACACAACCGGTCGACACCCAAGATCAACCGACCACTAGCGGTCGACCGGTAGATGTATTGCGGTCGAATGGTAGTGCTATGGCGGTTGTGAATTGAACCTATGTCAAACGGTCTGGAGTTGAAAGAATCTAATCTAATAGCTGGCATTGATTCGATACACTATAAATAAGGCATAACCCTTCACTTTTCTTGTCATATTTTCTAAAGCATGGTAAAGCTCTGTCATTTTCTTTTCTCCATAAATTCTTAAATCTAAATAAAACTATAATCTATAAATGTATATACAAGTGAAGAATAACGGAGAATAATAGAGAATTAGAATATGATCGAATCGAATCGCCAAAGCCAAAGTAAAATTATAAATCCAAATCTAAATTAATTTCAAATCTCTTCCGGATCTAAATTTCTAATGGATATGTATATTCTTACGGTAAATATTTCAGTAGGAAAGAAAAGGAGTCAAACAGTAATATTGGGGTTTGATCTGGAAATCTGGAAGCTTAGAGGTGGGTGGAAAATTATATATTTTTATATGATACTGGATTTATATCATTGTAACTATGTTCCTATATGCATGAAAGAAATTTTGGAGTTCTAGGCTTAAATATATACATGTAACGAACTGATGAATCATGCCTACATATTATGTGAATGATTAACATTGTTTTAATATTACATATATTTAATCTGGAAAGTAAGCATAAAAGTAGTCACTAAATTAATAAGATCATGTAGTAATTCCTGTTTTGTTGGTTAAACAATACATGTGAGTAAATGTGAATTGGAAGTTGTGCAGTTAAAGCCCCATAAAATCTCTGCTGTAGCGCATAGCGCTCTCCAACCGCTATGCTTTTTCAATATAGCAATATTATACAGTACTTTCGCTTTAAGCCTCACTATTTTCCGCTATGCCTGCTAAATCAAGGCTTTTCAGCATCCCCTTAGCAACATTAATATAAAAAACTTGCTTTGACTAGTTTTCTTTTGAAATAAACCAAAAATGTTGGGGTAAAGACCTAATTTTAAGGTATAAGGCAAGACAATAGTCAAATTTTAGTAGTTACTAAAAGCTAGTAAATTCCACTCAAACTCTATTTAACAAATTATAATAATAAGCGAAAAAATTGTACGAAATGTCCCATACCAATCCGACAATTCAATCGCTTATTTAAATTCTTTGTTTCATAGAAAGCACAAAATCTCATTAAAATCTCAAATCCATAATAAATAAATAAAAGAATTTAAATTAATTTTATATAGACAATGATATAATTTTTCCAAAATCACTTTTTAAATCCTTAAATTCATTTTAAGGAAAAGCTGTTTATTTACAAAAGCTTTTGAACACTTTCAAAATCAGTCTTTTATAACTAAAATCACTTGAAACTGAAATTATTATTTTGATAACAGCTTTTATAAAATAATATATATTTTATCTTTTGTCTCTAAAACATTTTCAAAATTTTAATAGACTTATAGTACTGAATTTTAAAGGTTTTATGAATAAATATTACTCATCTTAAAAAGCTTTGCATAGAAATCTGGAAATAAAAAATATAGTTAAAAATATAATATATTCTTGAGTTTTGTTATATAAAACTAATCACTATTTCTTTTTCCTTTACAAATGATGCGAGAATTATATTAAATTAACTTTAAATATTTGGTTTTACATCTAATGAAGCTTTTTGCACCTCTGTTATTTTCCGCTATATCCCCGCTTTATCCCCGTTATAACTTTTTGCACCTCCACCGCTATGGAACCGTTAAGCGCTTTAACTGCACAGATTGTGAGTTATTATAAATTGGACTGGGATTTAATTTGTATTTTAATTCATTGGAATAAAGTGTGTTGCAATGTAAATTTCTATAAGTTATCCAGTTTTATAAATAAACAAAAGTGTACTATTTGAAATAACAAGGATATGTCTAAAAGAAAGATATGTACAAAATAGGGACGTTTACCGTATTTTGTACTATCTATTTCAATAATAACAAAAAGATAGTTCTTCGTAATTTCAAATGTAGTACAAGTTCTCCTTTAGGTAAGTTATGTAAATTTACACTTTTAACATTTCATTTTGGAGGATGTATTTCCAACGCATTAAAATGCGGAAATCCCCAAGTATAACTAAAGTATCACAAGGAGATATAATAATAAAAATTCATTATAAATCTAACATATGCGATAAGTTAGATAATGAATAATAGGCGATGAAGTATATGGAAAACAACGAAATGATTAAGTAGGAAGATTATAGTAATCAAAGAAAGATAGTAACAGTTAAAAAAGGACAGTAGAATATACTTGATAGTACCAAGTAGAAGTTAAGTAGTAAAAGGTGATTAATCTATTAAATTAGTGCTAAATGAATTAACATGACACTAATGAAACAAGAAGTAAGTTGTGTAAAAATAACTAAACACAACAATTGAACATAAGAGTGTAGTAATTAAATAAGTTTATGTAGCCTCGAGTATGGTTTTATGACGGGTATGAATTATTGAATCTATTAGATTAATTAAGAATGACAATTTCATTTGTATGAGTTATAATGCGAGGTCAATAATGTTACAAAACAGAAGTTTGCCCACCGAAAGGGGCTACCAACGGTTGTCTATACATTGTACTGATTTGAGACATTACCAACCGTAGGACCCGTGAGATTATATGTTCGTGTATATATGAAGGGAGCATACCAATGTAGGATGGTTCGCCCTGGTCGAAGTGTCAAATGGCAAGTATAGTTTGCTTCAACCTTTTAGGGGGTACGTTATAAGTGACCAAACAGGCATTTCCTTGATTGCATGAAATCTAAATGGGACGGTGATTATCATTTCAACAAATGTAGATTGCAACATAAACATAAACAAGTGGAAAAAGAGAGCTAATTGAAATAAACTAAAAGCTAATTTACTTGCATAAAAGAAAGAGATCTAAACTACTAACATAAAAAGAAACAAACAAGAAAAGAACATGAATTAAAAGTGCACGAATTAAAATTGCATATAAATAAAATACATGAAGAAAAGGCTAAGAAGCCATTAAAAAGAGAAAGAGAGTTTTTATTTATATTTGTGGCTACCACTAAACTCACTAGAAGGTGGTGCTAAGAGCTTCATTATATGAAACATAAGGGGTATTTATACATGCCTAAAACCCTAATGCATATTTTAGGGGACTACCCAAATTGCCCTTGAGAAAGTGTGGCCACCAAGTTATCATTAGCTTCTAATTAATCCTCTATTAAGTGTGCATGTAAATTTAATCCCCACTAACATGTGCAGTAGCTCCTAATTGTAGATTATGGTAAGTGAGTAGGTGGGGTCCTCCATGTTGCATGAGTTGATTTATTTCTTCATTTTTTGTTTCCTTCTCTTGTGCATGCATATTTTCATGAAGCCTCTTCCTTTTTGTTATCCGATTTCCTACAAATAAAAATAAAATGTGCAAATAAATACTCTCAAAATTAATATATGCACAAAATTACTATTTTACCTCCAAATTGATGCATAAATGATATCTTGAAAACATTTTTGAAATTTTGATTTAAACATGTAAAATACCCTCTATGCTCATTTATTTAATTAAAAGAAGATTAAATATGGAAGTAAAAATATGCACATCAAATACCCCCACACTTATCTTTTTATTCGTCCTCAAATAAACTAAAACTAAGATAAATCCGTTTTCATAGGAAGCACGATTGCATTGAGCGTATGCAACAAGCCGTTAAACCTCTAAGTGCCTCTAGTAGGACGAGTGTTGTCTCGTGAGGGTTTTCAGCAGATACTACCCACAAAATCTAAATGCAACATGAAAAATCCCTAAATGAAAGATTTATTTACAAAGAGATGAATGTAAGTTTTTGAAAATATTTACAAATGAAGAATTTACTTTCAAATTAGCACGAATAAGTTAAATATAAGTTCTGGTCATTATCAAGAAATTTAAGTCCTTTTACTTGTCAAAATTTCCAATAAAAATTAAGTTATCATCACAATTAGACTCTAGTTTGGCTAGTTGTTTCGGTTGATAACATAGTACAACTATGAAATGAATCCTTAGTTGATTATCAAAGTTTTTCAAAGTGGTATTTTCATTCCTTTTGAATAACAAGTCAAATCAAATAAGTGAAAATAGTGCTTGGATTTCAATTACTTACTCTCTCTTTGTTTGAAAATTTTATTGATATTAACAGTATTTACATATGCCTAACTCAAAAAACTAAAGCCAAATATATCACCCATGCACTGCCTTTCGGGCTTACGTGAGGGGAATACGGAGCATGGCGAGTGAACATAAAAGTGTGTACACCTATCGACTGTAGGCATTATTAATGAAAGAATTTTTATATACATTCACCTAACTCAGATAAACTAATGCCAGATATACCGATCATGCACTGCCTTTTGGGCTTACGTGAGAAGGGTACAAAGCATGGCGAGTGTACACACTTGCGTGTGAACACATGAACCTAGGTGTTTCTTATTTTTTTTCTTTTTAAGAGAGAGTACTGCAAAATGATCTTAGCACCACTTAACTAGACCAAAAATGTTAGAGCCTTTACTTTAAATCAACCACTCTTTTAAACAAAGATTTATAATTAGGATATACTTCATAATTAACACCAATGAACCTTCCTATGTACTAGTTAAACCATCGTTACTTATAATTAAACTTTATTTTTATTTTTGTTGAGACAAATAAATTTTCAAAAATTTCAATTTAACAACCAAAATCCTATACTTATCCTATAGTGTTTCTTCAAAAATAAATCAAAATGCTAAAAAGAAAATTTGTTTTAGGATTTTTTTTTAAATTTTGAGCTTTGGAAAGAAAATACAAAAAATAAACCATGAAAAAGCAAACATGAAGATGAGACTCCCACCCATACTTGATTTTGACCGTGTCCCTACAGTCAACCCATGTGAAAGGAGAAAAATAAAATAAAAATATGACCTATATTTACATGAAAATGAAAATGTTATTATTTAAACGACATCGGAAAGTATACCATTAAAGAGTAAATGAAACGGTCTTCCAAAGACCAATTCATTTGTCTCGTCAAGTATGAGAGACATAGCTTAAGCATAGAAAACCAAACCACAAAATATTTCAAAGTTGAATGTTGATTTGAAAAAACGAATGACATTTTTTTTAAAATCGTATGAGTCGTTTTATTTTCGATGATTTTTGAAATAGATAAAACAGTTGGTTGAAATTCAAGTTTATTCTCACCAAATTTAAATTCAAACTCATCATTAACAAATTCTTCAAAATTATTGCTTTTAAAATCAAATGGTGATTTAAATCTTCCCCTTCAGAATTCAACAACTCATCTTCGAAAAGTCCAAAAAGTTTGTATTCATAAAATTCGTCTTTCTTTGTTGAAATATTCACAACTTCGTTGCATATATCATGTTCAAATTCCTAAGTTGTTGTATTCAATTTTTCAAAATCTGAAAAAGGAAGATCGAATTTTAAATTTTGTTCCACACTCTCAAGAGAATTTAAATCCAACTCAATTACTGCATTTTCAATAACTTCATTAAGGTTGTCATTTTCAATTTCAAAAGTTGTTATTTGAAAATCGTCAATTTTAGTAAAAGATGGATTATCACTTGACTCATCACATGTTGGGATTTGATTTTTTTTCTCACGTGTTTCATGTATGTTTCAAACAACAAATCCGTGTGATCTTTGTGAATTTCTTCCATTTGCTTAATAAAATCCAATTTATAATTATTAATTTGAGAATTTTCAATTTGAAATTGTTGAGGGTAAAAATTTTCACCATCATTGAAACAACCTTCATTGCCAAAATCATTTAAAAAGTGGTTCACATTTCCATTTTGACTTTGAAATTCATTTTGAAGTTCGACTTTGTATTGGCATGAGTTATAATCGAAATCATTTGAATTTTGAAGTGAATTCAAATTTTGATTATTTTGAAATCCTTGACTTGAGTTATTACACAGATTACTCAAATTATTTATCATTTGATTTTGTTGTTCAAGTAAAGACCAAATCGTTTCAATACTCTTTTCAAGATTTGAGGGTTGGTCATCATTTTGAAAATTTTATGGTTCAAAATTCAAATTTTTTATACAATAGTTGTTATTAAAATATCCATAAGAATTTAGTGTGAAATTATGTGGATTATATTGATTTTCACAACTATTGTGAAATTATGGCGAGTAAGAAAATCCAAACATTTTCAAAAATGTTTTTTTTTTTATTTTTTTAAAGGAAAAGTATTTACCAAGGATAATTTATTTTTCAAAAGGGAGATTTGATTTTTGTTATGTTTTTTTTGGATTTTTATTTTTTTTCCCTTTATATGTTTTTGTTTTTTTTTTTGAAAAGATTATATATATTTTTTGGATTTTTGTTTTCTAAGAAAAAACTAACTTAATTTTTTTTTTGAATTTTTGGTTTTGATTGAAAAATTTCAAAGGAAAGGATTTGAAAATTAAGTTAAGTAAAATGTACAATTTTTTTAGTTTTGGATTTTGTTGCTTTTTTAAATATGCATGAGCTAATGCAACTAAATGAATGCAAATGACTTAATTACAATTTTCTGTCCTTAATAGCTCCTAACCCAAAATTTTATAATCATACTTTGTCTTAATCCAACAAGATAGTTCTCAGCCAAGTAATGGACAGGAGTTATCGGTGCACCACGAATCACCGTAGCAATTCAATCGAAGGTTTATTATCTTTAGACAAACAATCACTATAATATTTACAAATCACCCTAATATTTATAACTGATTATTGCTCTGCCGTAGCTTAGACACCAAGAATATAAATTGTCGAAAGAAGATAACTTGTCAAGATACAATTAAGACGCTTGCGATACCCTTAAGTCCACGTCTAACCGTTATTATTAGGAAATTCTAAGATGAAATGCAATTTGTGGGCTAATGAAGGGGTGATGAAATCCCCACCTTATGTGAATTTGGGTGTTGCCCTTAAAAAAGAAAACAAGATGAAATGAATGCAAAAAAAATTAAACGTGATTTTAACAATGCAACTACGAATGAATTTTTTTTTGTTTTTGAATTTGTTTCTCAAAATGCAAGCAACTAACAATGCAAAGAAAATAACAACAAGAGATAAGAGCATGATACCAGAGCATGCAGAATTATTAGCAATTTATTTTAAAAGCAGTAATTTTTTTAGCGCAGATTTAAGCAAGCAGAACAGTTAATAGCAGCAATTTTTATTTATTTCCTTCTGCTTTTGCAACCTGTAAATGAGAACAAAAACTAACACAAATGAAAGCAAATGAAAATAAATTTTTTAATAAGATGGAAAAACAAAAAGGAAGCAATTTTTTTTTAAAATGGAACCAAAACAAAATAATAATAATAAAAATGTGTAAACCCACCCGGCCCAATTGCAAATTTCTCACCCCAAACTAATACTCACGTTACAAATCCCCAAACACACAATTTTCACGAAATAATCAAATGCAATAATTCAAGCGACCAAGTCAAATACCAGAATTTAAAATGGTCGAAATTGAAATAGTCGATTCAGGCACTTGGTTAGGGCAGTCGCGATTTTGGGTGTGGCGATTCTTGAGTTAGGGTTGATGAAGTCGCAGGAAGTGGTGAAGTCAAAGCATTGGGGTGTGATGTGGATGTGGCCGAAGTGCAAAGTGAATTGATGGTGAAGGTAGAGGAGGCTGTTGTGTAATGGTGGTGTTTGGGTTATTGGTTATATGAGTGTTTGTTTGATGTTGAAGTGAAAGTTTGAGTGCAGGATGGTGATGTGTTGATTATAGAAGGATGGTAGTGAGTGGGTTGATGAGCAGTTACTGGTGGAGATGGCAGTAGAAGGTGTACACAGTTGTTATGGTGATGGAATGAGTATGTGCAGTAGTGACAGTTAGTGGCAGAGGTTGCTAATGTGACAGTTATTGACAGATGATGGAATGATGTGAAGGTAGTGATTGTATGATGATTTGAGGTTGCAAGAAATGATGATTTTCAAGTAGGAGAACGACAATTTGTATGGTTGTGGATATGTGACAGAAGAGGCAGTGTTTGGAAGCAGTGGTAAGTTGAGGATGGGAAGTGGACTTGTAGGTGGTATCATTGAGCAGGGGTGGGTGTATGATGTTGTTCGAAGTGATGTCAGTGATGAAGCTTGAGGTTGTTAAGGCAGTAAGGCAGGCAGTGGTTCATGTGAGATGGACAGTTGATGTATGTCCAGGCAAGAGTCTCATGTTAATGATATGAGGAGATGTTGAGGCAGTGAAAGTTGTGGATGGTTCGTATTAAGTGGAAGAGCAGTAAGTTGTAGGGTTGTTTGTTTATGAGGAATTGTGAAGTATGTATGTGAGGGGAGAAGTTTGGTAATGTGATGAGGTTTGTTGATGGCAAGTGGAGGTGATTGCAGGCAAGAAGTAGTGGTTACAGGTAACAACAGAGGTTGGTGGTGATTGAGGAGAAGTTTGTGATGTGAAGCAGCAGGTTGTAACAGTGTGCAGTGAGGTGTAGCACAGTTGCAAGTGGTGATGTGCAGTGTGCAGATGGTTGACAATTGCTGATGGTCAGATGGCAGAGGGATGGTGAAGTGAATATGTGCAGGTAGGAATGTTGTGATGTTTGGATAATTTATGATGTCGTGGCAGTTTGTAGACGGTTGTTTGGTTGTGATTGATGGTTATGCAGATTCGCACAATGAGGTGTAGTGGAATAGATGGTTTTATGACGATGACTATTAGCTTGTAGGTGGGAGATGGCAAGGGGTGCAAGGGGTAATGATGTTTGGTTGCTTATGCAAAAGTGGATTATAGCACAGTGATGATGTTTGGTTGCTTATGGCACAGTAATGGTGAAGGGACTACGGATGTTACAGTGGGTATGATGAAGGGGATGTAGTGTATGCAGAAGGGATGGTGAAGATGTAGAGGGTAATGTTTGTTGGAGAGGATGATGTAAGTATGGCTGATGTAGTTTTGAGGAGGTTGTTTGTATGAGTGAAGGCAGTTTGTAATATGTGCACAATGCACAGAAGATGTAAAACATCAAATTGCAAAACCTGTAAACAATGAAATGCAAAACTTTTAATTGTTATCATTTCAGTAATTTTTTGAAGATGTTTAGCTTCTCATATTTGTTATCATTTCAACAAATGTAGATTGCAACATAAACATAAACAAGAGAAAAAAGAGAGCTAATTGAAATAAACTAAAAGCTAATCTACTTGCATAAAAGAAAGGGATCTAAACTACTAACATAAGAGAAACAAACAAGAAAAGAACATGAATTAAAAATGCACGAATTAAAATTGCATATAAATAAAATACATGAAGAAAAGGCTAAGAAGCCATTGAAAGGAGAAATAGAGGTTTTGTTTATATTTGTGGCTACCACTAAACTAACTAGAAGGTGGTGCTAAGAGCTTCATTACATGAAACATAAGGGGTATTTATACATGCCTAAAACCCTAATGCATATTTTAGGAGACTACCCAAATTGCCCTTGAGGAAGTGTAGCCACCAAATTATCATTAGCTTCTAACTAACCCTCCATTAAGTGTGCATGTAACTTTAATTCCCACTAGCATGTGCATTAGCTCCTAATTGTAGATCATCGTAAGTGGGTAGGTGGGGTCCTACATGTTGCATGAGTTGATTTATTTCTTCATTCTTTTGTTTCCTTCTCTTGTGCATGCATATTTTGATGAAGCCTCTTCCTTTTTGTCATCCAATTTTCTACAAATAAAAATAAAATGTGCAAATAAATATTCTCAAAATTGCACAAAATTAACATTTTACCCCCAAATTGATGCATGAATGATGACTTGAAAGCATTTTTGAAATTTTGATTTAAATGTGTAAAATACCCTCTATTCTTATTTATTTAACTAAAAGAAGATTAAACATTGAAGTAAAAATATGCACTTGTATGTGCACATCAGGTGAGCGCAGACTCAGCGCTATGACAGTGAGGTTGGCACCATATATATGAGGAGTAGAAGCTATTTACATAGGTCGAGGTTGTCATCGATCCTGAGCGGTCAACGAAAACATAGAGGTTACGCCTAAACGGACTACACCTCCTGCTAGTACAGATCATGTTTAGGACACGCACCACATCATAGTACTTTGTTAGTTTGTTATTTATGAGGCAAGGCTAGAAAAGTATAACGACTGCTATACACCTCCGATGCTCATATAATCGAATAATGCACCGTTGGAGCATTCGATCGATGTAGGACGATTATCAAGGGAAAAGAAGAAGAAAAGAGAATAGAAGATAAGAAAAGAGAAAAGAAAATGAGAGAGAGAAAGAAAACATCAAACAACCACAAAGTCTGTCGTACATCTCCCAACGCATCAGATAAAATATATAATCATTATAGATATAAGACAATCGGGACAGTAATAACTAAATGAACAACAGAATCCGAGTACACAGGCTCATACAATTATACAAAACAGTAATAGAGTTTATACAATTGATAAATAAACTCAACTGATAAACTGTCTCTAATAATAATAAGTCAAACACTGTTGTAACGACCTAGAATTTCGAACACTCCGTATTTAAATATATGTATTATTTAAATATTTGAATCTTGAATTCAATGTTATAAAATAATTAATAAGCTAGTTAACGCCTTTAAATCATAACTATTGACGGCAAACTGTTTAGGAAAAATGTTTACAAAAATATATTTTTCAAAGAAAAATCAATAATGCGACCGAAAATCGGTTTATCGGTAAATTGCTTTTCGATCAATATAAGTTGTTCAAGCTCTTGTGCACTTGTCTAATGATCAAATGAATACCTCTTCATAAAGCTTGAAAGGTTCTAGAAGCTTCCATTAGGATAAGGGATATTATCATGGTAAGGGTATAATGGTAATTAGCATAAAGGAGAAGTGACTTAAAGGAGAAGTGATGAGAGGTAAGCCTTGCATGGCATGAAGGGGGGCAAATGCAAGTTTAAAGGGCACTGTTTTCGTCCTATAAATGGATGGGCATGCCCTTAGGAATAAATCACAAATGAAAAACCAAGCTTCTTTAATGGCTTCTTCATCTTCTTCCTCTCTAAATGTTCTAAAAGAAATAATTGCAAATCAACTCCAAATCACTTAAAACTTTGGACAAGCCTTAGTACAATATTAGAACACCTTATAACATGCCAAAACTTAAAGAAGTGAATCCATGCCCTCCCCTCATCCAATAGTCATGAGCAAACGAGGCATTATTGCTTAGGAACAAGTGAAAGTAAGGAGGAAGGAGAAGGAGGAAGGTGGTTGCAAGGTAGGGTTAGGTTTGGGTGTGTAACAACCCAAAATTTAACCCGTAATAATTAATTTGTTAATTAATTAAATAATAAAATAAATTTGTGGAATTATCAGAACTAAGCCACGGAAGTTGTACCATTGTGTGTCCGTGGTAATTTTCTGGTCAATTTCCATATATAGAACGTCAAACACCGAGCTAATATGACCAAGTAATAAAATAAACAAAATAAGCATAATATATATATATATATGCTCAGGTCGACCGACCGGTCGACCTGGGCAAGGGGGTAGTCGACCGCCCGGTCGACCCACCCTGTATTTCAGCAGGCGAATGAACGTTAATTCATTCAAACGAATTAGAGGCCTCAGAACACATCATTTGCACCCTTTAGTTTAATCCGGTCCCTCCGTTTCTGCATCTGATGGCTCCTATTCAGCCTATGACATGGTTGCATCCTATTTAATCTCCAAATCCAACAGTCCAAGATCCACTTCTACACATATAAATAGACCCCTAGACCTAACACTTTTTCTCATTCTAGGTTTTCTCCAATTGGGTTCACCTTTCTAGGAAGGACCCTAAACGGAATAATTTTTCCAAAGGAGAAAATCGTTATAAATTAAATTATTTTACAACTCCAAGTGGATTCGGGAAGACCAAAGGAAAAACTTAGGACTGGAGGTGAGTGATTGTAATTATTTTAAGATTTCTTTAAGTAATTTAAAATAATGGGGTTTCCAATAGTTGTAGTTTTACTACGATTTTTGGGATAGCCCTTTTCAGTAATTATTTACAATTTTTGATTATTTTCAGTCTATTCAGCTATTCCTTTCAGTAATTTTAGTATTATTTCTGTTAATTATAATTTATTACTGTTAAGCATAGCTTTTTATTAATTTATAGTCAATTTACAGTATTTAAGTTTATTTACTGTTATTTATTCTTGTTTACATCTTTTCGATGTTTTGGATTTTATGCAAGCGTCTATTCTTTTCATTCTCCTTTTCTGCGCGTATGGATTAGAATAAATTATACGCCAATATGGATTTTATAAGTAAGAATATTAAATGAAGAAAATAAGATGTAAATTATAATGACTGTAATAAATAATGGAATTGGACTGAAATTACACCTAATTATAATTACAATTGGACTAATTAAAGATAATTGGCATAGTTATAACCTAGAATTATAACTAAATAGTAAAAAGATGAAAGAAGCTTATTTTCACACTTAGGCCTTGGGTTAAGGAATAAGCATGATTAAAACGTAGGTTATAATAAGAAAAAGAACGGAATGGGCTAATTTTAAGGCTTGGGATAAATTAATAAGCATAGAAAGTAAAAATGATAATAAAGGCTTATTTAAATAATTTATCTAAGTTAATAAGCAATGATGAAAGTAGGACCTGTACTAAATAGCATTCCCTAGGGCACGCTTATGCTAAGAATGGTAGTAATTGGTCAAATAGAAGTCCAAATCACGAGGATTTGGATAAGGGGCGCAACTAGATATTGTTTGGATGAAGGGCCAGTACCAACAACATTTCCCCAATTTTTCTATGGACACACGGTGATCTTGCGTTAGCCTAAAGTGAGATGAGGGGCACGCTATGCTGGACGTTGGAGGTAATAAGAAGACCCAATAGGTGGAGTAAAAGGTAGCACAGACATGGTGGGAGTTACGCATGCGACTTCCATTAGGGTGCTCAGTAATAGCTATGAGTTCCAAGCGCTTAGTATGGTGTCTTAGTAGACATCATTGCCTTCTGTGTAGGGAGCTATATATGTCATCCAGATCCACAGTAGTTGCTCTGTGCATCTTTCGTAGATACCATTGGTTGCTGTGTAGGGAGTTATATAGCGGCTGGTTCACAGAAAGGTTTATGGAGTAGCAGGCCGATCAAAAAGGGTAGAATTAGGGTCACATCCTAATTACAGGATTAGGAATTCAGCCTGATTAAATCAGAACAAGTGCAAGCAATCAGAGTTAATCTATCTTGAGCAATATTTAATCTTATTTATTTCCAGTTTATCTCTTTCCTATTTCCTTTGTTATCCTTATTTATGCTAGAACTGTTGTAAAGTCTATTACTTCTATCTTGCTTAAAAACTCAGTAATTACTATCATTCACCAGACTTTTAGTCTGACCCACTCCTCTATTTCCCTTTTTTCCCCTTAGGCAATCAGGGAAGAAGCTAGTAGATTGTTGCAGCTTGGAGTTCTTCTTGGAGGAGACTTCTTCTATGTACTTCTTTTATTTTCAGCTGTTGTTCTTGTATGCACTGGTTTATTTATGAGAGATATTACATACTCTGATTTTGAGACAATGAATTTTCATTTCACATGACACGATGGGTTTTGAATGTTGTATTTGGTATTTGACTTATTTATGAATTAATTCTTAAGCTTTGGTTTAATTAAATATACTCATTTAGTTTCTGCTGTTTTTACCTATTTTTGTCTTGGGAACCTTAATCTCTGTTAGTTTCAGTTATACCTACAATGCACCACGCCTTTGAATGTGTCCTTTTGGGTATATTAAGGAGTGTGGGAGTGTTTCACTTGGTATCAGAGCTTAAGGTTACAGAATTCCAAAAAATTATTTTGAAAGTAAAGTATTTTTCAAAATAACTTGTTTTAAAAGTATTTTTCAGAAAAGAACTATTGGAAATGATTTTAAGTATAAAATAATTTTTATAAAAATCCCCTCATAAGTCCCGTTCAATCTCCTTTGACTCTTTCCTAAACTACCTTTTTCTTTTCATGGAATGGCTGATGCCCCGAACCTTCTCGAGGGCATTCCAGTCCCAGCCTGGTTTCGTAGGTACTTACAAGCCACGACTCCAGAGGTTCATGGGCCTGTGCATAATCCTGCACCAGCAGGTAGGAATCCCATCAACCCACCTGCCGCCATCAATTTCTCTAAGCTTTGTAAAGATTTTGCGAGTTTGGGCGAGAAGACTTTTTCCAACAAGGAGACTTTTGTGGAGGCGAGAGCATGGCTTAGGGACGCAGAGAGGATTTTTGGTCTTTTGGGATTGGATGGTCAACTGCGAGTTCCGCTTGGTAGCTGAAGGAGGAGGCATCTTATTAGTGGGAGGTGATCGAGTTGGAGGAAAGGAATATTACTTGTGATGGATTTCGGGAGCGATTCGATAGGAAGTTTCTATCTCAAGCAGAAGAGAGTGTTCAGCTGGAGATGTTTATCAATTTGAAGCAAAGGAGTTTGTCGGTCAAGGAGTACATCAATCAATTCAATGAGCTATCGCGGTTTGGTATGGACTTGGTGAACACGACACACAAGAAAGCTATGAAATTTGCGGAGGGATTGAATCAACCCCTTCAGGGATTATTGCTAACTCATGTACTGATAAGATCTACTTATGAGTCTTTGGTCGAGATGGCGCTTATGTCGGATACGGTCAAGGAAGGAAAGTCTAAAGAGGAGGTTAAGTCAGAAGGTCCAAAGAAGAAGTGGTGGGAAAAGAATAAGAAGAAGAAGAAGGTAATGGTCCTCAGAAGCAGATTAAGAAAGGAATAAAATGCCATGTTTGTGGGAATGTTGGACATGTGGCCAAGGATTTCTAGAAGGAGAAGATGAAGGGTAAGTGCTAATCTTGCGGGCAGGCCAGTCATATGAGTAGGAGTTGTCCCCAGGGAGTGAGTGCACCAGTTGTGCAGATTCAATGTTAGACACATCACCTTCCAGTAGCATTCCAGATAGAGGTAGGAAAGTCACAGTTGAAGGCTTGATTTCTATATCTGCTTTTCCTATTCGGACTTTATTTAATTCTAGAGCATCACACTCTTTTATCTCTAGCTCTCTAGTAGATTGTTTGCACTTGGACGTATCATTAGTAGCAGACCCCATTATTGTTTCAAACCCAATAGAAGGATCGGTACACTTATCTATGATTTCTAAGGGTTTGAAAATCTTTATCTTAGGCGTAGAGTTTGACTATGATGCCTATGTTTTGGGATTCTCGGGGTATGGGATGATCTTAGGGATGGATTGGCTATCCACATACGGAGCTATCTTAGACTGCGAGAGGAGAGTCGTTAGACTTGAGACTTGCAGTGGTAGGACTCTGGAGGTATCTTGCGACCTGCAAGGGTTAGTCATGTTGAGTTTTCTCTATTCCCTCGATTCATCTTCATCAGAGTTGCATTCGGTTCCTATCGTCAGAGATTTTGCAGACGTCTTTGAGGAGGTTAGGGGACTACCCCCTAAGAGAGAGATTGACTTCAGGATTTATTTGACCGAGAATGCCAAGCCAGTAGCATTACCTATGAGACACATGGCACCTAGGGAGAGGAAAGAATTAAGCAAGCAGATTCGTGAGCTCTTGGAGAAGGGATTCATAAGAAGGAGCATATCGAAGTGGGGAGCGCCAGTCGTCTTTGCCATTAAGGCAGATGGTTCTCTCCGACTTTGCATGGACTATAGGGAATTGAATAAGATCACAAAGAAGAACCGATATCCACTTCCTAGGATTGATGATCTTTTTGACCAGTTAGTAGGTTCTTCGGTTTTCTCTCAACTTGATTTAGCCACGGTTCCATCAGCTTAGTGTCGCTGATGATAGCATATATAAGACTTCCATTAGGACACCGGACGGATTCTTCGAATGGTTGGTTATGCCTTTTGGGCTAACCAATGCTCTAGCCTATTTCGTTGATTTGATGAGCCGCGTCTTTAGGGATGTCCTAAATAAATTTGTGGTGGTCTTCGTGGATGATATCTTGGTATTTTCCAAGAATATGGAGGAGCATGTTGTTCATTTGGAAGAAGTTCTTCGCACACTTCCTAGTCATCATTTGAGAGCTAAGTTTTCGAAGTGTCATTTTTGGAGAGAGGAAGTTCGTTTCTTGGGGCATGTAGTCTCGATGGAAGGTTTGGCTGTTGACTCTGCCAAGGTTATTGCAGTGCAATATTGGAAGGCCCCCAAGAATGTTACCGAGGTTAGGAGCTTCCTAGGATTGGCAGGCTTCTATACGAAGTTCATTAGAGACTTTGCCAAGATTTCGGCACCACCCACGCTCCTTACTAAGAAGAATAAAGCTTTCGTGTGGGACGTGGATTGTGAGGATTCCTTCATGAAGCTTAAGAGAGCCCTTACTATTGCACCAGTGTTAGTTTTACCCGATGGAGCCAAGTCTTTCACTGTATACACTGATGCACGCGGAACGGGTCTAGGAGCGGTGTTGATGCAAGAAGGGAGGGTAGTGTGTTATGGTAGCAGGCAGTTGAGGACGCATGAGAAGAACTATCCTACCCACGATTTGGAGTTGGCTGCCATAGTTTTTGCACTTAAGACTTGGAGGCACTATTTGCTTGGAGAGAGGTTTGAGCTTTTCACCGACCATAAGTCTTTGAAGTACCTATTCTCGTAGAAGGACTTGAACTTGAGGCAACAAAGATGGATGGAGTTTTTAGCCACGCATGATTTTGAGATAGCTTATATCCCTGGCAATGGTAATGTGGTTGCGGATGCATTGAGTAGAAAGAAAGCAACCCTTAGTCCTTTGTTCATAGAGTGGAGGAGCTTGGAGTTTATTTCTACTTTTGATTTTAAGCCCTCTAAGGACATTACTCCCAGATTGTTGGCAACCTTAGAGGTAAGGCCTACCCTTATGGATCAGATTGGCTTGAGGCAGCGGGAGGATTCGGAACTCATGGACAATATGGATAGGATTAGCCGAGGAGAGGTCTTAAAAAATCTCCAACGCAATTCCATTGATAGTATAGGGTGGCTTAGGATAGATGGGAGGCTTTGTGTTCCACACACCGATGACTTGTTGAGAGCAGTTTTGGAGGAGGCACACCATTCTCGTATGACTATTCATCCGGGTGGTGACAAAATGTATCGGGATATAAAGAGGATGTTCTATTGGGGTGGTATGAAGAAGGACGTGGCAGAATTCGTAGCTAAGTGTCTCATATGTCAAAGGGTAAAAGCAGAGCAGCAGAATCCCGGTGGATTACTTCAGCCCTTAGATGTACCAGAGTGGAAGTGGGACATTATTTCTATGGATTTCATTGATGGTTTACCCCGTTCTAGGAAAGGGAACACTAGCATTTGGGTGATTGTTGATAGATTGACCAAGAGTGCTCACTTCATCCCAGTTAATAGTAAGCATACGGCTTCAAATTTGGCATCCTTGTATATTCGAGAGATAGTCCGTCTACATAGAGTTCCTTCTAGTGTTGTTAGTGATAGAGATCCTATTTTCACTAGTGAGTTTTGGAGAAGCTTACAAGAGGCGCTGGAGACGCAACTTAGGTTGAGTACGGCCTACCACCCTAGATGGATGGCCAAACGGAGAGGGAAAATAGAGTGCTTGAGGATTTGTTGCGGATGTGCATTTTGGACTTTGGAGGAACTTGGGAGAAGCATCTTCCATTGGTTGAGTTTGCGTACAATAATAGTTACCAAACAAGTATAGGAATGACACCATTTGAGGCTTTATTTGGGAGACCTTGCAAGTCCCCATCATGTTGGGTAGAGTCTACTGAGAAGTTATTACTTGGACCCGATATGGTTAGGAAGACCTCTGAGAGGGTGGATTTAATTCGGCAAAGTATGAAGATGGCTCAAGACAAACAGAAGTCGTATGTGGATAGGCGGAGGAGAGACTTAGAGTTCGAGGTTGGAGACTTAGTTTTTATCAAAGTGTCCCCGCTTAGGAAGGTGGTAAGATTCGGATCAAATGGAAAGTTAGCCCCTAGATTTGTTCGACCATTTCCTATCACAGAGAGAGTTGGGAAGATGGCTTACCGATTGAAGCTACCAGATAGGCTCGCAGGAGTGCATGACGTTTTCCATGTTTCGCACTTGCGAAAGTGCTTATATGACTCAGCAGAGGTTGTAGAGCCTAGTCAATTAAAGGAGGTGGAGGTATAATGAGAAGCTTCTATTCGGCGTATCCCCAAGAAGATTTTTGGAAGAGATATCAAGCGACTAAGGAATAGGGAGGTTCCACTGGTAAAGGTGCAATGAGGAGATGATGTTGCAGACACCACTTGGGAAGTAGAGGAGAAGATTCATACTTACTATCCTCATATTATTGATGGTAAGTTTCAGAATTCCTTTTTCCATCTTTAGATTTGAATAGGTTCTTTCCTTTATTATCCTTTGGGAGGGTAGAACTTAGGATTTAACCTATGGATGGTAGGATTTGATGTAAACATGTTAATAGAACATGTTATGAATGATGTATGCTAGTGGTTGCAAGTGTTTGCTAGTGGATGGTATGGACGCATATAGGTACACCAGGCACTATTATTCCTTAGGGATCGGCCTAACTAGGACACTAGAGCGTATGCATATGGATGTGTGCGCATTTTTATTTTATTTTCATGATTGCTATAAATGGATGATTATCACATGATTGTTGCATTTGGATGATGTTTGTAGCACGCATATAGAACTATCGGTTATCATTAGGAAATTTTTGCATTCATTTGGATACATGGCACGTACATGATTGCATAAAAAGGAGGTTAACTGAATCGGTGGACCGCCTAATCTTTTGCATTAGTTAGAGACATTTACACTACACTAATTGAATAAGTATCATAAAATGCATTAGAAAAACTCAAGGACAATGGATGAATGGTTGATGATTGAGTAGTTGGTTATAGAATTGGATGAAAACATTTAGTACATTCTTCTATTCTTAGAGATTTCGGGGACGAAATCCCTAAAGGATGGGAGAATGTAACAACCCGAAATTTAACCCATAATAATTAATTTGTTAATTAATTAAATAATAAAATAACTTTGTGAAATTATCAGAATTAAGTCACGGAAGTTACACCATTGTGTCCGTGGTAATTTTCTAGTTAATTTCCATATATAGAACGTCAGAAACCGAGCAAATATGACCAAGTTGGAAAATAAACAAAATAAGCAGAAATAAATAAATATATATATATGGTCAGGTCGACCGACCGGTCAACCTCGGCAAGGGGGCGGTCGACCAGCCCTGTATTTTGGCAAACGAACGAACGTTAATTCGGTCGAACGAATTAGAGGCCTCGGAACACGTCATTTGCACCCTTTAGTTTAATCTGGTCCCTCCGTTTCTGCATCCGATGGCTCCTATTCAGCCTACGACGTGGTTGCATCCTATTCAGTCTCTAAATCCAATGGTCCAAGATCCACTTCTACACATATAAATAGACCCCTAGACCTAAAACATTTTCTCATTCTAGGTTTTCTCCAATTGGGTTCACCTTTCTAGGAAGGACCCTAAACGGAATAATTTTTTCAAAGGAGAAAATCGTTATAAGTTAAATTATTTTATAACTCCAAGTGGATCCGGGAAGACCAAAGGAAAAGCTTAGGACCGGAGGTGAGTGATTGTAATTATTTTAAGATTTTTTTAAGTAATTTAAAATAATAGGGTTTCCAATAGTTATAGTTTTACTACGATTTTTGGGACAGCCTTTTTTAGTAATTATTTACAGTTTTTAATTATTTTCAGTCTATTCAGCTATTCCTTTTAGTAATTTTAGTATTATTTCTATTAATTATAATTTATTACTGTTAAGCATAACTTTTTATTAATTTACAGTCTATTTACAGTATTTAAGTTTATTTACTGTTATTTATTTCTTATTTATACCTTTTCGACGTTTTGGATTTTATGCAAGCGTCTATTCTCTTCATTCTCCTCATCTGCGCGTATGGATTAAAATAAATTAAACGCAAATATGGATTTTATAAGTAGAATATTAAATGAAGAAAATAAGATGTAAATTATAAAGACTGTAATAAATAATGGAAGTGGACTAAAATTTTGCCTAATTATAATTAGAATTGGACTAATTAAAGATAATTGCCATAGTTATAACCTAGAATTATAACTAAGTAGAGTAAAAAATGAAAGAAGCTTATTTTCACATTTAGACCTTGGGCTAAGTAATAAGCATGATTATAACGTAGGTTATAATAAGAAAAAGAACAGAATGGGCTAATTTTAAGGCTTGGGATAAATTAATAAGCATAGAAAGTAAAAATGATAATAAATGCTTATTTAAATAATTTATCGAAGTTAATAAGCAAAGATGAAAGTAGGACCTGTACCAAATAGCATTCCCTAGGGCACGCTTATGCTAAGAATGGTAGTAATTGGTCAAATAGATGTCCAAATCACTGGGATTTGGATAAGGGGCGCAACTAGATATTGTTTGGATGAAGGGCCAGTACCAACAGCATTTCCCCTATTTTTCTATGGACACACGGTGATCTTGCATTAGCCTGAAGTGAGATGAGGGGCATGCTATGCTGGACATTGGAGGTAATAAGAAGACCTAATAGGTGGAGCAAAAGGTAGCATGGGCATGGTGGCAGTTACGCGTGCGACTTCCATTTAGGTGCTCAGTAATAACTATGAGTTCCAAGTGCTTAGTATGGTGCCTTACTAGACACCATTACCTTCTGTGTAGGGAGCTATATATGTCGTCTGGATCCACAGTAGTTGCTCTATGCATCTTCCGTAGATACCATTGGCTGTTGTGTAGGCAGTTATATAGCGGTCGGTCCACAGAAAGGTCTATGTAGTAGCGGGCCGATCAAAAAGGGTAGAATTAAGGTCACATCCTAATTACAGGATTAGGAATTCTGCCTAATTAAATCAGAATAAGTGCAAGCATTCAAAGTTAAACTATCTTGAGCAATATTTAATCATATTTATTTTCAGTTTATCTCTTTCCTATTTCCTTTGTTAACCTTATTTATGCTAGAACGGTTGTAGAGTCTATTACTTTTATCTTGCTTAAAGACTCTAGTAATTACTATCATTCACCGGACTTTTAGTCTGACCCACTCCTCTTTTCCCCTTTTTTTTCCCTTAGGCAATCAGGAAAGAAGCTAGTAGATTGCTGCAGCTTGGAGTTCTTCTTGGAGGAGACTTCTTCTATGTACTTCTTTTATTTTCAGCTGTTGTTCTTGTATGCACTGGTTTATTTATGAGGAATATTACATACTCTGATTTTGAGATAATGAATTTTCATTTCATAAGACACGATGGGTTTTGAATGTTGTATTTGGTATTTGACTTATTTATGAATTAATTCTGAAGCTTTGGTTTAATTAAATATACTCATTTAGTTTCCGCTGTTTTTACCTATTTTTGTCTTGTGAATTTTAGTCTCTATTAGTTTCAGTTATACCTACAATGCACCACGCCTTTTAATGTGTTCTTTTGGGTATATTAAGGGGTGTGGGGTGTTTCAGGGTGCTTGGATCTTGGTTGTTTGTTGGATTATAGGTGAGCAAACACCTTACTTTGAATGGAAAATATAACATATGTATGTTGTGTTTGACTGTGTTTAAGTTGTTTGAATTGTTATTGACATTGTTGAAAACATTGTTTTGATTCTTGTTTTGAAAACAAGAAGTATATGTGATCCACATGAATGGACTTGGAATAGACTTGAATGGACGTGTACGACATATGACAAGACCTTGGAACAAAGCATATAGGTTATATATGGACTTTGATTTAGATTGGACTTGGATTTGAAAGTGCGCTTATAGCGATAGCTGTAGATGCAGTTTGGAGTTGCCTTCTTTTCGATGGTTTCGATGGAACTTTGTAGAGAGATCCTTAGGGATTTCTAATTATGTTTATAATGTTTTATATATATGTTTGTCACTATTAAAATCTTGGATAGTAAAAGGTTGAGTAACATCATGAAAAGTCGCCAAAAATTCACTATGCTTAACATTGAAAACCGATGAAGTAAGGCTTATCTATTTGTGAGAGTTTACATTAATGACGAGTAGGGACAGAGCAATAGAGCTCTAGCCTACCGGTTTCCCCCTTGGTCGAGGAATAATTACATCGTAAAATGTCGAAAATGTGTTAATCGTGTTGATTTCTTATTGTTTATGGAAATCATTAATACTACACTTAATAATAAATGCCGATGAGATACACTTATCTATTTGTGAGATTCAAGAACAAAGTGTTTAGGCAAGGCTTTGATGTAACCGGTGCTCTAATTTATCTGGCTTCACTCTTGAATGAGAAATAGTTAAGTTGGAATGTCGAAAATGAGTTAAGCATACGAATCTTGATTTCTATAAGCAATCGTCTTTAAAACTTGATAGTTAACTAGTCAAATATTGAACTTGTCCTAATATGAACCTAGATCTATAAAACAAATGTTTGCAAAGATAAAAACAAGTATAAGAATGCTTTTTGGTTGTTGTGACAATGTGTTAATAACATTCATCTTTAACCATTTTTAATTATACTTAGGGATGTAAATAGATCTTCAAAAGAGTGATTTAAAGATAAGCATAAGCAAAATGGTCTTGGGTTTGCAGTGACAATGTTTAAGTAACATTAGTCTTAAACCTTTTGAATGGATTTGTGAAAGTACTTATATCCTTCAAATGGACATTTTGAAGGAGATTACAAGTATGGAATCTTTTGAAAAAAGATAGAAAAGTAGAAGTTTATTAGATAAAATAAGATTATTAATAATGGTGTTTTTAATTAATAAAACGATTAATTAAATAGAAAGAATTAAGTAGCTTAACCAAACTTTATGTCGCTTGATTGTGCTTTATAGTGTTTTGTATGTTCATTTGTTTATGGAAAGTACACTAGACTTGATTTCCATTTACAAACATCTATCTTGTACCAGATAGTCAATTAGTCGACTATCGAAATTGACCAAATATAACTCTAGGAATATCTAGGAGAAACACGGAAATTATATGGTACAGTTTATCTTCAAAGATGTTATATTGTACATATAAAATCATTGTGTTATTCTAGGACAAATGATAAGGAAATCTGTCCGCTTAAACGGTTAGGAGGTGACCTTAGCTCTTATGTATTGTGTTTTTATTTCCAAAAGAACTGGAGTTGAGTTTATTGGAAATTCATTGATTGGTTTTGGAGCGTCCGGTAAGTGGGAAAAGTGTACTTATATGAGATGACTCGAACCCGTAACCACTTCAAAACCGTATACACGATCTATGTTCTGGAAGCAGTTGTGAAGTGGAATGTTATAGAGTTGAACTATCTGTCCTAAGGTTAAGTCCAAGGAAAAGGCCAACGTTAGCATTTCAAACGATGCTATCGTATGGGACTGTCTATCTTGAGGATTGTTCCAAGAGAGAGGACTGTGTTAGCATGCATCAAGGGACTTATACGGGAACCTATGTGGAGGTTCAAATCTATTCAAGATGCTCAAATTCATGTAGTGATTCATGATCTATTCGAGATGATGGAATCCAGTTGGGGATTCATGTTCTATTCAAGTGATGAAGACTCGTGTAAGAGATGTCGAATGTTGTCTCGACATCGGGAAAATGACAGAAAATAGAGAAGGGGCATGGCCGGTGGGTTTAGCTGACCTCAAGCGTATATCAACTGTGAGAAATGCGGATTATGGATCTTAAGGCTAGAATTAACACTAGAGGGGGGGGGGTGAATAGTGTTTTAAGGAATTACTAATTCATTTTGAGTTTATATTAATTTGAACACAAATGTATGCAATATTCAGACACAGATATGATCACAGAATCAAACACAAATGCAAATATAAAGTAAAAGCAGTAAAAGAAAGAACAAACATATTTTATACTGGTTCGGAGTTACCCTACATCCAGTCTCGCAACACAAGTACGGATTTCCTTTCAAAATCAATTCTTACAATTACACCCTCGATTTCATGGCCACGAGGTACACCACTCCAGATCCACAATCCTCTGGGTAGAGATACTTGATTTTACGGGCAACAAGTTCACCCAATTGATTTCCTAGGCTATAATCACACCTTCTCTCACTTGATTGATTTTCCAGGCTACAATCACACCTTTTCTCGCTCGATTGATTACAAACAAGCCTATAACTCTGAATAGCACTGAGATCTTGTTGAGATAGTGATAGAGAATCAAACCAGAGATGATCTAGTTAGATTCAATGGTGATTCGGCGGAGTAATAGTAAAAATGTATATAAAGAAATGTGGAAGAAGAAGAGGAGTGAAATCAGAAAATTATGAATGTAAATTCGTTTAAAACATCCCCTATTTATAGTAGAACAACAGCCATGTCCATTCGGGAAAGGATATGACGAATAGACACTTCCTTTGAAATTCAAACTTTTGGAATCAACTGCCATCATGTCGACAAGGGTACCTAGGGGTTGTCGACATGCCTAAGGTATTTTTGATAATTTGTTTTTCTTTTGAAAATAACTTCTATCTTATATTAAAACTATTTTAAACTTTATAAATATACTATAGTTAAAATACATAAATAAGTATAGAGAATAATATTTTGGTATATATAAAATTTTACTATAATTTCATACTTAAATCTTAAATATAAATATTAAAAGTTAAGTACATTATAATTAAAGATAGTTTAAAACCAAGGATAATTTTGATATTGAAAATAAAGATTATTTTGAGGCTAAAAGTATTTAAAACTAGGATAGATGTTTTTGATTTAAAAAGGAAGATTTTGAAATCATTTTGAAAACAAGATATAATTTTGTAAAACATTTGAATAAAAGTTAGTGGATACAAAACGATGTTCCACTAGATTTTTCGTAGGTTCCATCCTACTTAGGGTTCCATCCCTTTAACGGGCTCGAAGTGGATTCCATTCCACGAATAAAATGGATTTTAAGATATCAGTGCTTTTCTAGGAGTTTTAACAAAATTCATAACTAAATTACTTGTCTTGAAATCTCGAACTCTTGATAATCTTGATACTCATGAGTCTTGAATCTTGATATCTTCGATCTTGAGTTCATCGGTTCTTGAATCTCTATATTGTACAGTCTTCATTCTTTGGTACCTGCATATTCATCCTGCATATACATATATATCTAAACAATACTGGTAGTATTTATATTTTATAATCTTATTCTAAGGTTGTTGTCATCAAAACCAACTTCTCA
The DNA here is from genome assembly GCA_030737815.1 of Allium fistulosum. Lineage (NCBI taxonomy): Eukaryota > Viridiplantae > Streptophyta > Magnoliopsida > Asparagales > Amaryllidaceae > Allium > Allium fistulosum. The sequence goes on from CM060902.1 coordinate 1,207,362,493, forward strand.
GGGACTAACATCAACTCCATATCTAGAGATTCTTATCGATTGTTGCTAGCAGGAGTTGATATGGCTCGGACCATACACCAATGGTGGTCCAGTTATGTTTATCTTAAAGTATATCCTATTTAGAGATATATGATGCTCGAAAGGTAGTTTCTGATCCTTGTCATGGAGTTGAATGTGGCAAGACCGATGAGATCTCCGTGGAAAAATCCATATGCGAACATGCCTTAGCTATATTGATTGTATACCTATTATTGTAGTAACATTCCAACAGTAGCTATTTGATATGATTTATGTGCTACACTCTAGACATTATCTATCATATTACTATATGTTAAACTTAATGAATGGTTAGCTTCAATTAAAGGGAAAACCATTACTGTAATCTGTATGGTCTCAAAAAGTTGCTATTATATGTCACTCATATTACTTGAGATTCTTATGCTGGTTTACCGGACCGATCCGGGTGTTACTTTCTTATAATGCTTGGGTCAGCACCATGTATGTTTCCAAATTTAGCTTTGGCCTCTTTGGAGCTTATGAAGAAGAGCTTGATAATTACCTACCGCAGTATTTATTTCCTCTGCATTACTATTGTATCATCAACATTTGTGAGGACAGGTTGTTATAACTTTCCAGGCTGATTTCGGTAACTCTGAAATACTTTGTATCTTAAAACAACTGTTTATACTATCTTTTGATATTATATATTATCATTCCATTGTGAGATTCTGATATTATGTTCCTTCTTCCCTGCTCTATTTCCTTTTATTTTTATTTAATTCTAATAATTCTTATTTCCAGCACTTGGGTGCTCAACATGTGAATACCGTTGATTGATTAGTGTCAACATTCGAAGGTCGAAAAGTGGGTCATTACAGTTGGTATCAGAGCTGAAGGTTAAGTGAGAACCTTAGATTTGTCTGGGTATGACTCATTAAGAGATAGGGTAATGGAATGCCCTAGCATGAGTTAAGAATATTATACATATGCTTGCATATTTGTTAGTGCTATAAAAATATTTTATATCGTGTTAATTGGTCTGTTGAGTGGTTTATGAATTCTGTATTATGCGCATGATTAACGTTATCGATAGGGGTTTCTAAACAATTGAACAAGGTAAACCGATACAATATTATTTTGAAAATTTGTAATGAAATAATTTTGCCTAACATTATATTTTGTATATAAAAGGAAAAAAACTCAAAAATAATTGATATGTTTTTTATGATATTTTTATTTCTTAGGAAATAAAAATATTTAATTATTATCATTTACGTTTGATTAGTTATGCTCGGGCAGTTTCTAAGCATTTACTATAGTTTGTTGATTTATAAAACATTTACCTTTTTATAACAAGGGTTGGGGTAGATAGTAATTCATGGAAATATTAAATGTGAACACTTTGTGAATTAAGTTTCAAGGTTTGACTATAAGGCAATCGATGATAATGTTGGGTTAAAATTGAATTTTAATAAGAGTTGTTTATTATAACCTAAACAAAGATATAAATTCGTGAAATGATTTAGATAAGGAAGCAACTTTATATAAACATGGTTTATAAACCAAAATGAATTAAATAGAGAATTTGAGAACTTAAATCTGGTGTCTTTGAAAATATTTTTCAAGATTTTAAAGAAAATAATAGTAGTATTATTTGAAAGTAAGTAGTTGGAAAATTGAAATTGAGATCATAGTACGTAGTAACATTTATGAAGTATGTGATATCGTTTTGAAATGATTTTGGTTGAATACCAAAAGTATGGTGTAGATGTATTGAACTCACTCTTGTCGCTTGAAAATAATTCTGGTGATGACTTCAACATCATCAACATTCATTTTCGGGTTTCTAAGTATGGGATGCTACAAAGTTGTTTTGGTAAAACTGATTTTGATTTAATCCCAAGTATGATTTGATATACAAAGATATATGTATATATAATTTCAAGTGATTTGAAATGAAAACTGCTATTTAGTCCTAAAGTTTTCTTATTATGTTATTTCATGGAAACTTGTAGATTATGCATTAGGAAAGTATGGACGTGCATCAAGATATGATATGTTGTTTGGTTGTTTTCATTTGTTAAAATGAAATGGGATTTTCTGCCATTTTGGATAGTAGAGAACTTCCTAATTGTTATAGAACTTGTAGTTAAGTGTTTAAAAAAATATAAAGTTGAGTTTATATAACACTTGAATTGAGAAGATAACGAGTTAAAACAAGTTCTAAATTTGTTAAGCATACTTGTTACAAATTTGATATTTTTATATCTCTTAGGATGTAGTGGAGTATTATACGAGTAGGAACTTAAGTTATAAAATGTTGGTAAACTTGAAGTTATGGTTTATGAAATGATGCATAAATGATTTAGTATTGAAGATATATACTATTAGGGTAAAAGAATGCAACATAGGAAATTGATATAGTTATGAAACCAATAGGATAAATATGTAAGTTGTACGTATATCATTTTATTTGCATGACTGCTCTTGATCCAATATTCGAGTACATGTTTTCAAGGTGGTTTGCACCGATCCGAACAAGGATTTTTCCTTAGTTTCTTGACGAAGAACACTTGATACAAACTTTTGATAAGATCCCAAAGTTTTCTATCATAGTATATGACTATGTAAGGAGAACGAAGGTTTCTAATCAAGGAACTAGATTGGAGTCTGCACTAGAGAGGTCAAGTGATATATTCTAGTTTGGAAGTGAAATCTATGTGATTGTGAAAGTGATTGGATTAATATTACATATTGACATATGACATCATACGGGCTTTAATATAATTGCATACTATGTTTTGTTGGCTTATGAATGGTTTAGGTGATGACTCTTTGATTTGCTATGAGGTAACATGAATAATCGTCTAAGTAATAACCTGAGGCTGTTGAGCGTAGGGTATGCTTAGTAGGTTGTTTATCATCCTTGTGCGATGAGAAGGTTTTTGAAACTGAGCAAACTGTGAGCTTTGTTTGCTAATGATTGTGATACTATTAAGTATCAATGTGCAATTGTTTCTTTGGTTGCTCGTGTTGGAATTTCGAGGACGAAATATTCTAATTGGGGGAGAATGTAACGACCCAGAATTTCAGACACTTATATTTAAATATCTGAATCTTGGATTAAATGTTATAAATTATTTAATAAGCATGTTACTACCCTTTTAAATCATAACCAATGATAGTAAACTTGTTTTGGAAATATTTTTACAAAAATATATTTTTCGTAGAAAAATCGATAATGTAACCAAAAATCGGTTTATCTGTAAACAGCTTTTCGATCGATATAAGTTGTTCAAACTCTTGTGCACTTGTCTAATGATCAAATGAACACATTAGTAACTAATTAACACATACACCTCTTTATAAAGCTTGGAAGATTCTAGAAGCTTCCATTAAAACAAGGGATATTATCATGGTAAGAGTATAATGGTAATTATCATAATGGAGAAGTGACTTAAAGGAAAAGTGTTGGGAGGTAAGGCTTCCATGGAATGGGGGGTTGAATTCAAGATTAAAGAGCACTATTTTCATCCTATAAAAGGAGCGGCACACCTTAGGAATAAATCACAAAATCACAAATGAAAAACCAAGCTTCTTAAATGGCTTCTTCATGTTCTTCCTCTTTTAATGTTCTAAATGAAATAGTAGCAAATCAACTCCAAATCACTTCAAACTTTACCACAAACCTTAGTACAATATTAGTAAACCTTCTACGATGCCAAAACTTTAAGAAGTGAAGCCATGCCATCCCCTCATCCAATGTTCATGAGCAAACGAGGCATTATTGCCTAGGAACAAGTGAAAGCAAGGAGGAAGGAGAAAGAGGAAGGTGGTTGAAAGGTGGGGTTGGGCTTAGGTGCTTGAAAATTGGTTGTTTGTTGGATTAAAGGTGAGTAAAAACCTCAATTTGAAAGGAAAATATAACATATATATGTTGTGTTTGATTGTGTTTAAGTTGTTCGAATTGTTATTGACATTATTGAAAACATTGGTTTGTTTCTTATTTTGAAAACAAGAAGCATATGAGATCCATATGAATGGACTTAGAATGGACTTGAATAGACATGTATGACATATGAATAGACCTTGGAACAAAGCATATAGGTTGTAGATGGACTTTGGTTTAAATTGGACTCAGATTTGAAAGTGCACTTATGGCGATAGTCGCTAAAAATGAAGTTTGGAATTGTCTTTTTCAGCGATTTATATAGAACTTTGTAGAGAGATCTTTAAGAGTTTCTCGCCGTATTTATAGTTTTTTGTATATATGTTTTTTTCTTCTAAAAGCTTAGATAGTAAAAAGTTAAATAACATCTTAAAAAGTGGCTAAAACTTCACTTGTGCAAAACTACCCTGTTTAGCCTTGGTTTTGGACTTTAAAGGTTCGCAAAGATTTATAAATTTAAGTATCTTGTTTCATTAATTTTACAAGTGTTTACTAACTCATATTAGAGTATTCCAAAATTGGTTTGAGATGTTTATGAATTTTTAAGAATTAGTTGTGAATTTTTAAAGGAGAGATATTTTGTTAAAATATATAATAAAACATGTTCTTTTTCAAGTTTTATAGATTTTACAAACTTATTATTTTAAAGTAATATTTTGGATAAATGTTTTAAAACATATAAGTATTTTCAAGTACTTTAGAAGTATATACAAATGTTTTCAAAAAGAGTTTAAGAATTGCTTAGTGGCTAAATTGTTTTATTATGTGATTGCTTATTGAAAAGTAATTAACTATGCTTAGCATGAAAATTCAATGAAGTAAGGCTTATCTATTTGTAAGAGTTAAGATTGATGTCGAGTAAGGAAAGAGCAATAGAGTTCTAACCTACTGGTTTCCCACTTAGCCGAGGAATAGCTAAGTCGAAAAATGTTGGAAACGTGTTAATCGTGTTGATTTCCTATTGTTTATGGAAATCATTAATACTATACTTAACACTAAAAGCCGACGAGGTAGACTTATCTATTTGTGAGATTCAAGAATGAAGTGCCCAGGCAAGGCTTTGATGCAATCACTGCTCTCACTTACCTGGCTTCACTCTTGAAAGAAGAATAGTTAAGTTGGAATGTCGGAAACGAGTTAAGAGTACGAATCGTGATTTCATAAGCAATCATCTTTAGAACTTGATAGTTAACTAGTCAAATACTGAACTTGTTCGAATATGAACTAGATCTTTAAAACAAATGTTTTCAAAGATAGAAACAAGTATAAGAATGGTTTTCGGTTGTTGTGACAATGTGTCAATAGCATTCGTCTTTAACCCTTTTTGATTATGCTTAGGGATGTAAATAAATCTTTAAAAGAGTGATTTAAAGATAAGCATAAGCAAAGTGGTCTTGGGTATGCAGTGACAATGTTTAAGTAACATCAGTCTTAAACCTTTTGAATGGATTTGTGAAAGTATTTAGATCCTTAAACATTTTAAAGGAAATTATAAGTATGAAATCTTTTGGAAAATGATAAAAAAGTAGAAGTTTATTAGATACACGAAGTTTACTAATAAAGGAGTTTTTAACTAATAAATGGATTAATAAAATAGAAGGGATTAAGTAGCATAACCAAACTTTGTGTGGCTTGATCGTGCTTTGTGTGACTTGATATTGTTTTGTATGTTCATTTGTTTATGGAAAGTATACTTGACTTGGTTCCCATTTACAGACTTCTATCTTGTACCAGATAGTCGACGATCAAAATTGATGAAATATAACTCTGGGAAAATCTAGGAGAAACACAAAAATTATATGGTACAGTTGTCTTCAAAGATGCTATAATGTACGTATAAACTCGTTGTGTTATTCTAGGACAAATGATAAAGAAATCCGTCCGCTTAAATAGTTAGGAGGCGATCTCTGCTCTTATGTATTGTTTGTTTATTTACGAAAGAACAAGAGTTGATTTTACTGAAAGTTTATCGATTGGTTTTGGAACGTTGGGTAAGTGGGAAGAATGTACAGATATGAGATGACTCGAACCCGTAACCACTTCAAAACCGTATATGCGATCTATGTTTTGAAAGCGGTTGTGAAATGGAATATTATAGAGTTAAACTGTCTATCCTAATGTTAGTCCAAGGGAAAGGTCAGTGTTAGCATTTCAAACGATGCTATCATATGAGACTGTCTATCTATAGGAGTATTCCAAGAGAGAGGACACCATTAGCATTCGTCGGTGGATGTAACGACCCAGATTTTTACGTGTGTTAATTGGGTAATTAATTGATTTTAAATTATTGAAACATTGAATTTCATAAGTCAAATAAACATATTTTCTGGGAGTTAAAATACCTGTATCTATAAATTGATTTAAAGCTATATTAAATATTAAAATTGAGATGGGATATCAGTAAAAGTAAATATATAAAAATACAAACTTTATGATAATTAAGCATGTACAAGCTTATGATGTTACATATATTCACAAGTATATAAGTAATATATATATATATATATATATGCCACATGAACTAAAATACATGGAAATTTGTATAAATGTGAATATATATATATAGAGATATAATGACAAAATACATAAAGCAATGTATATGAGGGAATGTATAAGTAGAAATGTATGTATATGCTACGTAAGTGAATAAAAGTGTAAACCTATACACATAAAGGATATATATATATATACACACACACACACACACACACACATATATCAATTCATATAAAAATATGTGTAAACACAACATGGAACATGGCATTAATATACATCATCTCAAGCAAACAACACATCGAATCCTCTCTTACAATAATCAGATCAATTCAGCAAATTATCAAAATCATATCTATATAAAGGAAAGTCTAATTCAAGTCATATGAAAAGGCAAATCAACTTATTTAAACAAATCAGGTCACATATTTTCAAAATAAAACTGAAATTTGCTGTACATGAGAAGTTACAGCCATTCTCTTTATATAAAGGCTTGGCCTTTGTTCATCTTCTTGCATTCGAAAAGATAAGAAGTAAAATACAAGCTTCCAGTTAAAACATTAAGAGACTCAAGGCAGTAAAGAGAAGAAAAAAATATATCTGCTCTGTTCAAAAGAAAAAAAAGAGGGTGAAAAAAACTTGCTGTACAGGAGAAGCTACATCCATTCACTTTTAGTAGGCTCTACCTTTGGTACATTTTGGCATTCTAGAAGAATATTTACAAGTTGCAATTAAGAAAGAAGTTCTACCAGTAAAAACAAAATAAAGACAGTGGGTTAAACAAAGCAACAATGTCTCCTATTTGAAAAGGTGAGTAAAACACCTCATTTTTTTTATTTCTGGTTTCCCATGTATTCACATCTAACTATAATTTTATGGACGAGTTTTGGTCTCTGATAGGTATACATGTTTTTATGATGTGTAGTGTTTGTAATGAGTGTTAGATCTAGCTGTTCAACCTGGGAAGAAATGTCATACCCCTGTTCTTTGTTCTGTTTTAATAAAAACAGTTAAAGCTTGAACTTCAAAAATCATCACCTTAAAATCTATCTAGTTTTAAAACTTGCTTCCAAAACGAAACTTCTTTGTTTTCATTCCATTTCATGATGAATAGGGAAAGGGAATCATATTTTATAGTAAGTAGTTTAGGTTGGGTAAAATTCAAATGACATGATTTAATGGTTAAATCATATAGGCCCGTATGCTATTGGAAAACATGAATTTTAGTCTTGGTTTGGGAATTTTTTGTAAAGGATGGTGAAGGTAATGCCGAGATGAACAGAAGTGTGGTTTTGGGCAAATTTCGGCGAGATGTTTGATTTGGTGGGTCGCCGTTATGCATGGAGGAGGGTGAGGGGAAGGCATACTCGGGAAAAATGGTGGTTTATTTTATTTGGCGGCGTGGAGGTAAAACGAGGCTGAAGTAGGGTTTAGCAGCGGGATTGTCTTGAGTTGGGTTCGACGTTAATGGCGGAGGCATTGGGCAACTACAAGGGTGCGGTCCGGGGGGATTTGGTGGAGGAGGATTTGGCGTAGCTATTGGCATGGACTGGTGGTGATCGGCAGTGTGGGGAGGCATGTCGGGGTGATTGGGTGGTGATGGCTTGTTCGAATTTTGGAGGCAGAATGTCAATTTTTTTGAAACCGGGATATTCGCGTCGTTTGTGTGCTTAGTCGAGGCAAGGGGAGCATGGTTAGTCCGATAGTTGAGGACAAGTTATTATAACTGTCCAGATTTATTTATTGATGAGTGTACTCTGATATCTTGTATGTATATTGATAGTTACAGCTTTTCTTGTATAAAATGCTACTATTGTATATTATATTTTGTTCCGCTGCGATTGTGAGATTCTATGCTGTTGTTTTCTGTTCTTATTCTACCTCATTTTCTTCTTAACCCTAACAGTTTGGGATTTCTGGCACTCGATTGTTCGGCACTCTATATAGTGAACGTATTAGTGTCGATTTTCAGGATCGAAAATCCTCGGGTCGTAACACTTGGTATCAGAGCTGAAGGTTAAGCGAGAATCTTGGCTCTGGTGGGGATTACTCATTAGAGATAGGGTCGGTAGTACCCTAGAATGAGTTGAGTGTATTGTATATGAGGGCGTACTTGTTATTTTCTTATATAATGATTTTAAAAATGATTTTTAAATAATTTTGATATATAAATAAATAATTTTTTGAATTATTATAGTATAGTAAGGTGATTGATTGTTGTTGAAATCAAATAAGATCATAGGAATTAAGTGGTAATATATATAGCCAAATAGAAATTTGGGTAAGAATTAACTATACAAGTAAGTTAAGCTAAAAATAGAATGAAACCAGAAATTGAAAATTCCGGAAGTATTTTTCAAAGTGTTTTGAAATGAAATAAATTTATCCTGATCTCATTTATTAGGAAGTTATTATGGAATATATGGTGTGTTTGGCCCCTGAATATGATAATATTGTTTTTTTATCGTAAAATTGATTATTGTAAAGGATATTTATCACAGAATAAACAATGATAAAACATTATAAAATGTTTTAAGGAAGTAAAAGTTTATATAAGTATGACTTATAAATTGAAATGGATTTAAATTGTGAAGTTTTAAATCTAAGCCCAGAAGAAATTTGAAATGGGGTTTTGGACCAAAGGTCCCTATTCTTAAAGTACATGCACAAAAAGTCCCTATTAATAAACTCATGTAAATTAGGTCCCTATTTTGTTATTTTTTACCAAATTGTCCCCTTCTAGAAAATCGACCCAGCATTGAAATCAGGGGCAAAAGTGGCATAAATTAGTCAAAAACTAAAAATAGGGACCAAATTTTCATAACTTTTTTGGAAGGGACTTTTCTTCCGTCATCTTCCAACTCTAGGGACTTAGCAGCCGTTTCTTGATTTGAAATTATTTCAAAGTGTTTAAGGAGATAATAAATAATATTATTTGGAATATTTTTGAATATAGAAATCTTTGTTTTAAGACAAGTGTTGTATGAAGATAAATTTGTTTTTGATAAAAACCAAGGATGGTTTGAAAATTTAAAGGGTGATTGGATATGTGAATAGGATATATATATATATATATATATATATATATATATATATGTGTGTGTGTGTGTGTGTGTGTGTGTAGATACATATATGATTTCAAAGTTGATTTGAAATAAATACTAAGTGTTGAATTCTGGAATCCCCTTGAGAATATGAAGTCACCCTAAGAAAAATAAGTTTTTGAACTTATAAGTGGGAAGGGGTATTGATAAAAATTTAAATTTGGAGTGAAAAAATTAAATTGAGTAGGGATAAATGGATTGAACGAATGGGAAATTTAACTTAGGGGAAGTTAAATAAGTTTTGAACGGACAACCTGAATTGGAAAATTTCAAGATGAAATTAAGATTTAACTTAGGGAAGTTAAATAGATTAAATTGGAAAGAAAAGTATGGATTAAATAAGAGGTTGTGTATGAATAATTTCAAACAGTTTTTGAAATAAAACAGATTTCAAATTTTTGAAATTTGTAATGGATGCTATTGATTGGTGTTTAGGTAATTTGGATGTTTATTTGCTTTGACATATCCTGCTATCATCCTGTTTGTAGAATGGATTATCCCGAATAAATTTAGAAGTGGATTGAAATGATATATATCCAACCCTAAAATTGAATAGAAATAAAATTTGGAATTGTGGAAATGGAATCATTTTGAACTTAAGTTTTGAATGTTAAAAATGAACTTGTTAATTGAAATTGTTTAAAGGATTGGGTTTGAAGTTAGAATTGGGTAATAAATTGAATTCCTAAAATTGATTTGTTCTTAAAAAGATTTGAACTCTCACTCGAACTTTGAAATAAGTTTTAAGTAACAACAATTTAAAATGAATATTTGAATTAGACTCAGAATTGAATTATTAAAGACTTGGGTAGTTAAATGAACTATTAAGGGGTAATTTGATTTAAGTGATTAAATCGGTATTTGAAAACCGAATCCGAATTTATATAAATCAAGATGGTTGAAAATTTAGAATGCAATTGGAATTAATTCAAAGGTGAAATTAAAGTGAATTAATTGGAATTGTAATTGAAGTTGAAATTAATTCAAAATTGAAATTGAATTGAAATTGTAATCGGAGTTGAATTAATTTGAAATCAAATGGGAACTAATTTGAATTAAAATGAGAATTGAAGTAAATTCGAATTGGAATCTTGATTGAATCAATTTAAAAGAGAATGGAAATTGAAATTGGTTGAAGTGTAGTTTGGGAACCGAATCAGTTTGACCTTGAAACTATTTTCAAATAAATTACTTTAATATAAACTGCCTTAAATCTATTTTCTTAAATATTCAAACTATTTGATTTTTCAAGCTATTTACTATACAAACCTTTCTTTTTAAAACTCAAACTATCTTATATCAACTATTTAACTATTTTAAAACTATTCAAGCTATTTTTTAACTGGTCAGAGTGAAAATTGGTTATATTTAAATCATGGATTTATATACAATTTGGGATAAATTGGAGTATTAACCCAAATGGAAAATTGAAGTAGATTTGTAGTGAAAGAAAAATCGGATATTGAGGCAAAGGTGATTTTGAGGTGAACGAGTATATTTTGAGAAAATATATGGTGATAAAAATAAAGAGTAAATAGTCACTATAACTGGGAACTTACTTTGCAGGAAATAAGTAAAGTGACAAATGACTTTGAAAAGGAAATAGAACTTGAAAATTTGATTTGGCATTAATAAGGTTATATATATTGGTTATATATTAAAAACTTCCCTTATTGAAAGTATAACCGGAGGAAATAATCTTTAAAGGGTATTGGAAATATAAAGTGGAATTTATATAAGTATGTAGTGACCCGGAAATTATTTAAGTTGAAAGGATAATCTTATATATATATATAAATGATTTTTATGTATATGAGAGTGGAACTGAAAGGGTTTTGGAACACATTGATTTTAAAGGCTTTTGATTCTGGCAAAAAGTCAATTTTGGAAATGGGGAAAGCCAAGTTTGAGAATTATCGATTTTAAAGATATCGATTTTGTGTAAATGGGATTTATATGCGATATATATAAAGAGTACGATTTGAAAGGTACTATATGTGTATAGTATGAAATGTTTTGAGAATGCTATGGGGGAAAAGGCGCTCCCATTTAGAGTTTAAACTTATAGTAGGAGATCCACTGGGTGGTTCTGCCTTGAGCCCTAAGGGGGGTTCTAAATTTGGGTCCCAGAGGACGTCCGGACAAAACTTTAGTTCCTAAGGATTGTGATTGGGGTAGCGTAATTCGTGTGGCGCTGATGCCTACAGTTAGATTGGGTTTTGCCGTGATGGCAACGTAACCTTTGTTGTAACTATGATCTATCGTCGTTCCATAGCATAACTCGAGTGGCAGTGATTGCCTACAATCTACGTTTGATTTCGCTGGGATAACGACGTAACATCGGTAGATTGCGAGCTATGTGGTTTAGTTCCATAGCGAAATTCGTGTGGCAGTGAGTGCCTACAGTCTACACTAGTTCCACTGGAACAGTGACATCACTTTGTGTAGTCTGCGATCTATGTGATAAAGTTTCGTTTGGCAGCGTAATTCGAGGGGTGCTCATGCCTACAGTTACACAGGTTTTGGTGTGATAACAATGAAACCCTGGGTGTAGCTGCGATCTATGCAGTTTCCATGGTGAAAGTCGAGAGGTGCGGATGCCTATAGTTTTCTTATGGTTTTTGCCGGGATGGCGACGTAATCATCATGCTAACTGCGACCCATGGAGGGGATGATGATTTCCATATTATTCTCACAAAAGTTTTCCAAGTATTTTCACTGGGTGTTAGAAATGGGTCTACTAAGTACTTATAGATTTTCAGTCCTGCGCCTGATCAACGTACGACTGAATTTCCGTGAGAACAAGGATGTACTGGTTGAAACATCGAGTTATAAAAAGTATTTTTATATAAAATAGTTTGGTAATATTATGTAATTTTAAAATTGTTTTAAAATTTTAAAATAAAAAGAGTAAAGAGTTAAAGTGTTTAAAGATGGTTTAATTAATAAAAACATTAAAATTCTCGTTTCGTTCCTTTTCGGCGATGAAAAGTTCTAAAGGGGGGAGGAATGTAACGACATGGATTTTTACATGTGTTAATTGGGTAATTAATTGATTTTAGATTATTGAAACATTGAATTTCATAAGTCAAATAAACATATTTTCTGGGAGTTAAAATACCTGTATCTATAAATTGATTTAAACCTATATTAAATATTGAAATTGAGATGGGATATCCGTAAAAGTATATATATAAATACAAACTTTATGATAATTAAGCATGTACAAGCTTATGATGTTAAATATATTCACAAGTATATAAGTAATACATATATATATATATATATATATATATATATATATATATCTGTGTGTGTGTGCGCGTGCCACATGAACTAAAATACATGGAAATTTGTATAAATGTGAATATATATATATATAATGACAAAATACATAAAGCAATGTATATGAGGGAATGTATAAGTAGAAATGTATGTATATGCTATGTAAGTGAATAAAAGTGTAAACCTATACACATAAAGGATATATATATATATATATATATATGCATATCAATTCATATAAAAATATGTGTTAACACAATAAGGGACATGGCATTAATATACATCATCTCAAGCAAACAACACATCAAATCCTCTCGTACAATAATCAGATCAATTCAGCAAATTATCAAAATCATATCTACATAAAGGAAAGTCTAATTCAAGTCATATGAAAAGGCAAATCAACTTATTTAATCAAATCAGGTCACATATTTTCAAAATAAAACTGAAATTTGCTGTACATGAGAAGTTATAGCCATTCTCTTTATATAAAGGCTTGGCCTTTGTTCATCTTCTTGCATTCGAAAAGATAAGAAGTAAAATACAAGCTTCCAGTTAAAACATTAAGAGAATCAAGGCAGTAAAGAGAAGAAAAAAATAAATCTGCCCTGTTCAAAAGGAAAAAAAAGAGGGTGAGAAAAACTTGCTGTACAGAAAAAGCTACATCCATTCTCTTTTAATAGGCTCTACCTTTGGTACATTTTGGCATTCGAACAAGAATATTTATAAGCTGCAATTAAGAAAGAAGTTCTACCAGTAAAAACAAAATAAAGACAGTGGGTTAAACAAAGAAACAATATCACCTATTTGAAAAGGTGAGTAAAACACCTCATTTTTTTTATTTCTGGTTTCCCATGTAATCACATCTAACTATAATTCTATGGATGAGTTTTGGTCTCTGATAGGTATACATGTTTTTATGATGTGTAGTGTTTGTAATGAGTGTCAAATAGCTGTTCAACCTGGGAAGAAATGTCGTACTCCTGTTCTTTGTTCTATTTTAATAAAAACAGTTAAAGCTTGAACTTTAAAATCATCACCTTAAAATCTATCTAGTTTTAAAACTTGCTTCCAAAACGAAACTTCTTTGTTTTCAAGTATAGTGTATTTTAAAATTTGTTCCATTCCATTCATGATGAATAGGGAGAGGGAATCATATTTTACAGTAAGTAGTTTAGGTTGGGTAAAATTCGAATGACATAATTTAATGGTTAAATCATATAGGCCTGTATGCTATTGGAAAACACGAATTTTAGTCTTGGTTTGGGAATTTTTTGTAAAGAAGGGGGAATGTAATGTCGAGATGAACAGAAGTGGTTTTTGGGCAAATTCCGGCGAGATGTTTGATTTGGTGGGTCGCCGTTATGCATGGAGGAGGGTGAGGGAAAGGCGAAGTTGGGAAAATGGTGGTTTATTTTATTTGGCGACGTGGAGGGAAGACGAGGCCGAAGTAGGGTCTAGCAGCGGGATTGTCTGGACTTAGGTTCGGCATTAATGGCGGAGGCGTTGGGCAACTACAAGGGTGCGGTCCAGGTGGATTTGGTGGAGGAAGATGTGGCGTAGCTATTGGCAAGGACTGGTGGTGAACGGTAGTGTGGGGAGGCGTGTCGGGGTGATTGGGTGGTGATGGCTTGTTCGAATTTTGGAAGAAGAATGTCGATTTTTTTAAAACCGGGATATTCGCGTCGTCTGTGTGCTTGGTCGAGGCGAGGAGTGCATGGGTAGTCTGGGAAGAGGGTCGGCGTCGAGAGATGGGCGAATGGCGTAGTGTACATGTGCACGGGTGAGAAGAGAGAAAAGGGGAAAAGTCTGAGAAGAGGGGGAAACTGGAAACAATAGAAAAAAGAAAAGGGAGAGGAAGGATTGGGCCAGGAAATTAAAAGGAAATAGGAAAATGAAAGGAAGTAAAATAAAAGGAAAAAGTAAAAGAAAATGAGAAAAAAAAAGATAAGGAAAAGAAAAGGAAAAAAAATGAAAATAAGAAAAGAAGAGAAAAATAAGAAAAGAAGAGAAAAATAAGAGGAAATGGAAGAAAGGAAAAATAATAAAGAAAAGAAGAAAGATAATGAATTTATACTCATATATATATATATATATATATGATAGCTTATATTTCCTTTAACTAAAAAACTAATTTTCATTTTAAATCCGTAAGTTAAAGTTCGGTGATATTTTACAAATTAATGGAAATTATTATTATTGCTATTTATAATGGCATTTTATAATATTTATTATTTAATAAAGTGTTTAATTTGAAATTAATTTGGTTTTAAATATAAATGAATACGGTTAATCAAAGTGAGTTAAACTCAAGAGTAAATCGTTTGGATATGGGCTATAGATCGTTAATTGGGTTAACAATCTATATCTTTGCTTAATTCTGTGGGATATTGGTTTTCAAATTAAAATAATGAGATTAAAACAATGATACGTTTTATTTGAAATAAAATCTGTAATAAATCCCCGTAATCGGGCATTGTCCCCATAGACGATAAATGGTTATTTTCAACAACTGACTTCCTTAAATTTATTCTTTGGATTCGAAGAGACCGGGACCGGATATCAGTGATATCCGGAACCACTTCGATTTAATAATCACTATAAATCTTTACGGGTATGATTTTAGAGTCTAATAGGCTGGAATTGAATAAATTAAGTAAATCTGATTATTTTCAATAAGTAACTATACTTAGACATTAGTATAATGTCAGTGGATTTCTGGGAAAGTGTTTTTGGTTAAAATCAGATAAAACTCGTCGAGTTATACAAGTTACCTTGGTTTCCAAAGAAGTTTTGTAACTTAAGTATTTCATATCAAATGGGTTACTCACGCTGGTTTCCAGCCTGACTCGGGTGTTACTTTATTGTAATGCTCGGGTTAGACCGAGTATTACAGATTTTCAGGTTGGACGCTTTGGAGCTCCGGAGATGAGCTAGATGGCAGAGACGTACTGAGTATATTCCGCTGTGTATATAGGCTATTTTATTCGGTAGTTGAGGACAAGTTATTATAACTGTCCAGATCTATTTATTGATGAGTGTACTCTGATATCTTGTATGTTTATTGACAGTTACAGCTTTTCTTGTATAAAATGCTGCTATTGTATATTATATTTTGTTCCGCTGCGATTGTGAGATTCTACGCTGTTGTTTTTTGTTCTTATTCTTCCTCCTTTTCTTCTTAACCCTAACAGTCTGGGATTTTCGGCACTCGATTGTTCGGCAGTTTATATAGTGAACGTATTAGTATCGATTTTCGGGGTCGAAAATCCTCGGGCCGTTACAGTGGACTTATGCGGGGAACCTATGTGGAGGTTCAAGATGGTCGAATCCATGTAGTGATTCGTGATCTGTTCGAGATGATAGAATCCATTTGGGTATTAGTGTTCTATTCAAGTGATGAAGACTCGTGTGAGAGATGCTGAACATAGCCTCGACATCGGGAAAATGATAAAAAAACAGAGAAGGGGCATAGTCAGGGGGTTTAGCTAACCTCAAGGGTATATCAAATCCATATCTAGTGATACTTATCGTTTGTTGCTAGTGGGAGTTGATATGGCTTGGACCATATACCCAGGGTGGTCCAGTTATATTTACCTTAGTGTATATCCTATCTATAGATATATGTTGCTCGGAAGGTATATTCCGATCTTGTCATGGAGTTTGGATGCGGCCAGACTGAGGAGATCTTCGTGAAAAATCCATATGCGAACGCGCCTTAGCTCGGAATTGATTGTATACCTATTATTGTTGTGGCGTTCACACAACAACTATTTGATATGATTTATGTGCTACACTCTAGACATTATCTATCTGTTGTAAGATTCTGATATTGTGTTCCTTCTTCCCTGTTCTATTTCCTTTTCTTTTTATTTAACCTTAACAATTCTCCTTTTCGGCACTTAGGTGCTCGGCACATGATTATGCGGATGTATTAGTGTCGACATTCGGGGGTTGAAAAGGCTGGTTGTTACAGCTATCATGGCTCCATGGTGTCACACATCAGAATAAATAATAATATGTCCACATATAAGTATGAGAAAGCTTCGCCTCCTGCTAGTCCATCAGCAGAACTTCATATGCTGTTCATACCTGCTTTCTAGTCCACTCATTTAAGAGTACCCGAGATAATAAGAAGTTAAGCATAAAACCCCGAGTCAGACAACGGTTTGGTGTAAGCGATAAATAATCTCAAAACACTATAAAAGTCGGCAAAGTATATGGAATAGAGGGTATGGAGAATCACAAATGACCTGTCCCTGCATCCATAGAGTTAGCACATAACGAACATAATGTGCTACTCTACCAATATCATAAGGGGTACTCCATAATAAGTATAATATCGGGGTGACTAGGTATCCATATCCACAATACCTATATCATGTAACATCCCTAGTGTGATAGGTGGCTAGTGAAGCAACCATAACAAACATAGCATCCATCAAACAATAATAACTGTCACTCAATGTGCTTTGGATATATGATAACTCATATGACCTTTCAACTACTAGGGATTAATAGGTAAATCCCGGTTTTCAATGTACTCTCATTAGCCCGAAGCTGATGCTAGACCCATTCATCCAATCTGGGGTGCATGGATCCATTCAACTGATCCGGGATAACCTTCAACGTACCCATGAGCATCCTCACAATACCCTGCTTTTAGTACATCAGAAAACAATCCAAGTATCAACAATTCCTTAGCACAGGTATCCGAGCCCTTTCTTCGCTCCATCTAATTTCCATTATCCTCGAGGAACCATTCTAAATTCCTCCATTCCATGATAGAACCATTCAACCGTTCTATCCATGGACCACCTTTCTTAGAACCCTCCATTTATGGATAACTATTCTCACGAATCTGTTCAACATCAAGCCACCATCATCGAAAGCTTAATCCTATCTTCATCGAGTTGTCATCAAAGTCCCGAAACTATCATCGTGCTACTATGTCGCCATCAAATCTCAAGTGAACAAACAAACACCTTCAGCACAATCTACATAGCCTCTTCTTCCTCTCCAAGAAGTTTCACATTCATTGGACCCAAAAGAACAGCTCAGTACCAAGTTGGTCAACTCGGCATCGACTCATACAGTTGGCCAATTTTGGCTAAGTCTCCTTCCTTGCTTCTAGTACTCCATTCCCAGATGTCTTAGACCCCGACCCATTCATCAAAACAACTCGCTCCTTACTCTAAAGCATTCTACTCCAAGTTCTAGAAACAACTTGGTATAATATCCAATACTTAGCTAATCTCCTACATCTTACCATAGACAACCTTCACTAGACATGCTCTATCCATCTCTCAAGTTGACCGATCCATTCTAGCCCCCAAAATAACTCGATGCCGACCCTTCAACTCGGTGTCAAGTTGAGTACATAGCAAATTTTGAGGTGCGAATGTTACTACAAGCTCCTCCCATCCTCCTGGGCTTCGTCCAATTCCGACCAAATTTGCCTCCGATTTGCCAAATTCACCAACATATCTACCTAAGCATCCAAAGTACTAGCAAACAATACCAAAGCACAACATACAAGCAAAGAATAACATGCATATACATCCATTCATATAAGAATTGCATATGAATGTGATAAACAAGCCAATCCTAATCTAAATCTAACTTTTACACTAGTATATGCATATGATTACTAGGGATTGCAAAACCATTTCAAAATCATTCCTTCAAAACTTATTTTTAAACATTTATAAAAGTATGATTGAGGTTAGAAAACGTTTTAAGGTCGAAATCATATGAAAATATCATTTTTAACTATATAAACATGCATAGTGGAGTGAGAGGTCAAAAGCCACTCACCAAATACCCAAAATACCAATCTTTCTCCTTAAATCTAAACTGGAAAGCAAAGGAGAAGGATTCCAATCACCCAAAATGATAATCTCTAGCTTATATATGCTAATCGCCCCGCTAATCAATGATTTGGCTAAGATTAGTAAGGAAAAGATGTGAATTTTTATGGAATTACGGTTAATGATGGTTTAGAACTATTTTAAGGAAGATGGAAATGACCTAGATCAGTTCCTACATCCTCCCCTTAACACAAATTTTAAAGTGGGTTAGTGGGCCTAAGCATGGGCTTAGTTAATTACCCACTAAAACTGGCCAGCAGCAGCCAAAACTTAAAACGGCTATAACATTTAAACAATAAGTCCGTTTTTCTATTATAACGACTCTATGGAATGAGAATCCACCATCCTGAAGCAAATGAAAGTGGTTAGAGATCCTAATTTGGCTCCTATCAAAAGTTATACTCCAAATTTCCAGGGTCAAAATGGTCACATATAAATTCAGCAAAAATAACAGATCTGGAAAATGTCCCTAAGTCACTTCCCATAATTTTAGAGTTATATGACCTCACATAAATAAAATAATAATATTTTATGATCTTTTGATATGTAAAATACGGATCGTTACACTTCCTCCCAGGAATTCCGCCCTCGAAATCCCCAAATAAATCAAGGAATAGTCAACCATGGTTACCCTGCATGCCTATCAATCACGTGCAACCATCAAACACATCAAACAAGCAGTCATGCCATTAATAACATATGCAAACCTATCCTAGCATGTGAGATACTAAACTACCCTATACGATAACAAAAGGGAAAGCAATTGCAATAAATAGTAGGCCTTACCATATAATGAGCTGCGAATGAGTGGCCCTCAAGCTCTCTTCGGTTTCCCACGTGCAATCGCCTTCACTTTCGCCTTATTGAACCTTCACCAACTCCACTGTCTTCCTTCTAAGCTGTTTCATACCGCGTCCGACAATACGAACCGGGCTAGAGGTATTGTAGTTTCTAGTTCAATCTCGATATCGTCCAGTTGATCCGGTGTAATTATCATGCCCGAGTTGTGCATAAACTTAGGTGCTAGTCAATAACTCCTTTAGCTTACTAAAAACAAGCTCGCACTCCGAGTTCTACTAAAAACTAAAATATTCTTAATAAGGCGTGTCACAACCACAGAAATCTTCATGAAATTTTTAATAAACTTCCTATAATAACTAGCCAAACCAAGAAAACTTCTTAACTTTTGTAGTATTTTGCTGTATGTGCCAATCTGCACTTTGGCAACATTACTTAGATCAACTAACAATCCATGCTCAAAAACACCATGACCAAGAAGGCAAACCTCCTTATGCCAAAAGTAACAATTCAATTGTCGTTTCAATTGAAATCAAATTTAATAAATATAAGAACGTTAATCGTGAGTGATTGCTCACCTTTCGAGGCTAGAGAGAATAGAAAATGAATTGGGTTACATATCCAAGCACGAATTTGGAAACAGAGCACAATGGACTCGAGTTTGACGGACGAGCTGATAATGAGAAATCGGTGGAACTATTAGAATCAGTTTGATATAAATTAAAATGAAATGTAAATCATATCGTTATACATTTTCTCAAATCACTATTTAATACATAAGTAAGCTTTTACATATAATAAGGATCAAAATATTTATTTTTTTATTCTTCAAATTTTTTTGTATATATATATATATTTCTAACAAATCAAAATATCAATATATATATAGTTTAAGAGTCAACATCCTTATATACTTCAAGATCACATTATTAAATATAAACATATATTTAAATATATTTATTATTATATTTAGACTCAATACCTAGATATATATATATACAGTACTTCTTAACTTAAACATATATAGTACTGTTAAAACATACTCTTAAATATAAATTATTATAATATATATATACACAACCTCTATAACTCTCATAGTATATTGAACAAAAGAAAGCAAGTATCCCAAATATTTCTGCATATATTTATCACACTGCAACCGGGATATATACACATACGTAAATATATATCTAAATATGCTAAATAGATATATACTTATATACCAAAACATTCCAACAATATATTTTGAAACTAATATAGACTAAAACCCATCCAACTGTATATATATATACAAATTTATAACAAACCTACATAACAATATATATATATATATATATATATAAACCGACTCTTATCTACAAATAACAGAATATGTAAACACATATATAAATCATAATATAACATATGCATACAATAACTTGTAATAAATTACACAGAGTTGTATACAACAACTTGGTTTTTTACAACTATATAATAATAGCACAGCCGAAGCCATATATATATATTAACTGACCGAGTTAAAACTTATATAAACTAAAATATGTATATATATAACTCAATAAATAATATATATATATATATAAACAGCTTTTTTAACTATATAGTATATGTTGTATAACATATATATATGTGAACAACCTTTATCCTATATTACTGTTATATACCAAATAAATTTTTTAAAACAATATAAAAAATAAAGAAGGTTTTAAAACAACATTTATATAAGAACCTATATAAAATATATAACAAATAAACTTATATAATGTAAAACAACTGCTCATATAAATTTTTAAAACAAAAAGTCGAGAAATTTATAAACAAATATATTTAAACGCCGCAGCAAATTCGCTGACATAAACATTATATAAACGACTTTTATACTATGTAACAGCTCAAAAACGTATATACATAACCAACAGGCAACTTAATATATAAATAAAATGATACTTTTAAACATAGAATATATAAAACAAATATGTATTCTACACCTTAATACATACACAAGCTGTGACGCACAACACAGGGACGGAGGAAGCTCGATCTTGGATGCCACGTCGCAAAGAGGCTGCACGCGAGGGCGGGTCAGGCGAAGGCGGGTGGTGGAAGAAGAAGTGCGGCTGCTCAGGTTTTGGTTGCCGAAGCTTGGGTAGATGGATGCTACTATGAGGACAGGTGGGGGCAGAGATTGAGGCGGTATAGCAAGGAAGGAGCGGTCATGAAGAAGGGAAGATGGCTCGGCTGGAGGCATGCGTTGTGGAGCTGAGGTGAATGGCCTGTCGCGTGAAGATAATGGCGTAGGGGAAGAGGAAAAAGGTCATGGTAAAGGTGAAACGAAGGAATGAATAGGCTAGGTGGGTGGATGGGTTATAAAGAAGATATGAACCGGCTTAAAAATAATAATGTAAATTATATTATTTCGTACCAGAAGAAAATGAATAGACCGAAATGTATGAACCAAAACAATCTTTATCGAAATGGTGAAATATCAATGGTCAGAGAATATCAACAGTTTAATAACCAATGGCAATTTATTTTTAGCCACTTGGCAAATGAATGGGCACAGGAAGTTCTAGAGACTCGAACTGGTACCGACACGGTAAATAGTTTCATCGATCCCGCAGCGAACCGGATTCCAAATCGCAGAAATGAATATACTGCGAAGATCAGTACTACAAGACGATCAAAACGGTACACAGATATCTATGGTACGATCAAACTATCAAAAGTCGATATTCGGTTCTGAAAATGCTGCTAAAACGCCAAAAATAAGATAAACGGAGCATTAGCAGTCCAAATTTTACGAAACAAAATATGACGTCTCACTTAGAAGATAATTTACAAATTTATTATATAAAAATATTCAAATTTGGAAAACATTTTATTAGCATCAATTTTTAACTGATTTAAATTGAAATAAAATTACACAATAAAATAAACTTCCATATTATCTGATGAAAATTTACCATAGGCTATGTTTATACAGACGTATTCCAAATATTAAATTTTATTTCAGAATTTTATTATTTAAAATTTCACAAAATTTAATAAATAAACCACTAAAATTTACGGGTCGTTACACTCTCCCCCACTCAATACTTTTCGTCCCCGAAAAGGAAGGAGGTAGGAGAGTAGAAACAACCAAAATGAAAAATAGATTTGAAAAACAAAATAAAACAATTAATTTAAAACCATATAGATTTCAACTTAAATTAATTAATATTCAATAATTGATTTCACTTAAGCTAATTTCACATATAATTAAATCTAAACTATTCCTAAATTCATATTTATCTATTCATTATTTTGTTATTCAATTTACCTAAATTAACATTTCCTATAATCATAAATTTAGTGTATACACAATTATTATAAGCATATTTTATTCAACAAATTAATTCTTTCCTTTTTCCCAAATTATTATATCTTATTACATAGATTAAGTAGATTGACACTTATTATAATCACTTAAATATATTTATAAATTCTTTTGATATCATTTTATATTGTATAATATTCAATTACATAGTTAACTTTTGCAAAATTTAGGTAAGTTATATTAGAATGCAATTGAGTATTATACAAGTAAAATTTTCTTATTTAATTTATTTCAAGTTTAAATATTTATTCAAATTTTGGCTTTATTTCTATAATTAAAATCACCTTTTAACATAAATTTGAAAATTAAATTTCCGATCAACTTCAAACAATTTAGAGATAAGTATATATATATCCTATATATCAAATCAAATCTAAAATCATATACCTATAATAAATCAAGTCATACTCAAAAATTTAAATCAATTTATTTTCCAAAACAAAAGTGTAGCAAAGCTACGAATTGGTCTCTCCACTTCGAAACTCGAAAATGAATGTCGATGATGCGGCCGCCATCACCGAAATTATTTTCCAGCGACAAAAGAGGAGAGCACCGATTTCAACATTTTAAAATTCTTTGAAATGATTTCTATTTGAAAATACTTTAAATAATATACACTTTAAAACTTTAAAACCCAAGTTTGAAATCACCGGAAATTAAATTCTCAAATTCCTGATTTTAAATTCATTTCAATTCCAAATCAAATTATAAATCATTTTTATATTTTCATTTATTTAATATGTGGTAATAGTCTATAGTTTACAAAATAATAAATGATAATCAAATGTTACCATTTGACAACCAATTCAGTTGACTATTTGATTTCAGAAAAATTATACTTATATATAATATAATCATACAAATCTATTTCATTTACCCAATTTGAAAATAATATTGTGTCAGTTTGCTCTGTTCAAGTGTTTTGGAAATCCTATCGATATCGCTGATTATACGAATCGATCGAAATCCCAATCAACATCAACAACTCAAACAACACACTATAAAACATTTTAATATTAATACAAATACAAAAATACATTCCCTCACTCGATGATTCCAGAATGGATTCCATAACAAGGATAGAGATCCAAATATAGAGGGATCCTAACCAAAAGAATTCAAATGGAAGATTGGCTCGATAGGGAGATAAATAGATTTCAAAGAGAGAAAAGAATGGATATGT
Organism: Allium fistulosum; assembly: GCA_030737815.1. Taxonomy (NCBI): domain Eukaryota; kingdom Viridiplantae; phylum Streptophyta; class Magnoliopsida; order Asparagales; family Amaryllidaceae; genus Allium; species Allium fistulosum. Next base: position 1,207,386,551 of record CM060902.1, read on the forward strand.
GGCGCAGCGGATATTACAAAAACAAGATAATACGATGAATGTAGCAATCAGTGGATTGGAAGATACTGAAATGCCCAAATTCGTTGATCCGAAGATACCGAATTCTAGCTATCTCGAACTCGTTGATCGCGCATGATACCGGGTTCAAAGATCTTCAATTCTTCTAGCGTTGATCAAGCGCACTTGATTCCGCGAATCGGCTTCTACAATCGTTGAATCGAGCGCACTCGATTATCCGAAAGAGGAGATAGGAGATTACACTCAACTACCAATTTAAATTGAAAGCACAAAGCTAACAAAAGAGAATTTTATTCAATATTCAACAACAACCTTTTACAAATGAGAGACCCAGCCTATTTATAGGCGTTTTACAACTCACACAAAAAAAACAACAAAAATTTACATCTCCTAGGTCGGTTCCGAGCTAACAGTCACGACCTAACATAAGTCGTACACGACTTAAGCCCAAACAGTTACAACTCAACACACACAAAAACTTCAAAGAAAATACAAGTACTTAGGTCGTGAGCGACCTACGACCTATAATGGTTCGACCTAGGAATATACAGGACTTAGCATAGGTCGGCAGCGACCTAACAACAAACAGTTACAACACACTGACTTGACGACTTAACAGTATGTACACAAGACACAAGCTTCCATCAGCGGCAGAGATTAACTCGGTAGAAGAATCAACGTCCACAAGCTTCAGCGACTTAAAAATATGCGGCATTCCAGATCAATGACTTAAGGAAATCTATGGCATCCAGAGCTTTGCGACCTAAGAATGAACGGCATCCTTTCGTTTGCGACCTAACAGAAGCGGCTTCAGAAATTCTTCGTGACCTAAGGCCTTGCGACCTAAGTCTCCACGACCCAAGACTTTGCGACCTAAGCCTTCGCGTCCTAACTTAGCTCGTTCCGTTTTCTCGCGACCTACCATAGGTCGTGATTTGTTAGGTCGTAGCACCTTCTCAGCTCGTTCCAGCGACCTATCTCCTTGTTTTAACTCGGCATCCCCAAACCCGTTAGGTCGTAGTTCTTTCCCTGGTGATATGTTAAGTCGTTCCCACGACCTATACCTTAACTCGTTAGCTCGTATGCGACCTAAAAACAAGTTAGGTCGTAGACAACCCCAGAACCTTCTCCTTAGGTCGTAAACTCGAGTTAACTCCTTCCCCTGGTCTCCAGTTAAGTCGTATCTCCTGCTCACATGAGTCGCATGCCTCCTTAGATCGAAGACGACCTATAATTACTTCATTAAGTCGTGTGCGACTTAGTCCTTCATCCTGAGCTGCATCATCCTCCCCAGGTTGAGAAAAATTCGACCTTGAATTTGCATTTTCTGCATGCACCACAACAAACTCATCCCCATGATATGGTACGAGATGCTTAACATTGAATACGTCAGACGTATACACATCATCTGGCAGCTTCAATTTATAAGCATTTTCATTGATTCGTTTCACAACTTCCACCGGACCAATTTTCCTGGCTTTCAACTTGTTATAAGCGCCTACTGGAAAACGATCTTTTGTTAACACTGCATAAACCATATCTCCTTCATTAAACTCAACATTTCGTCGTTTCAAATCTGCAGATTGTTTATATTTCTCATTTGCTTTCTCCAATCGTTCCTGAACGATTTTATGACATTCCGTCAACCCTTCAACAAATTCAGCAGCTTTCTTAACTGTCTTCTTTGATTGTGGCACTACCGTTAAATCCAATGGTCCCTTAGGTAAGCTTGAATATACTATCTGAAATGGACTGAACCCAGTACTTCGATTCACAGCATGATTATGAGCAAACTCTGCCTGGCATAACTTCACATCCCAACTCTTCAGATTATCTTGTACAAGATACCTCAGCAAGTTTCCCAATGATCTGTTTACCACCTCAGTCTGTCCATCTGTCTGCGGATGATAAGCACTGCTAAAGTTCAACTTCGTTCCCACCATCTTCCACAAACTTAACCAAAAGTGACTCAAAAATCGAGTATCTCTATCCGACACAATAGATTCTGGCAATCCATGAAGTCGATAGATCTCCTTGAAAAACAACTGTGCAACATGAACAGCATCCGCCGTCTTCTTACAAGCAATAAAATGTGCCATTTTCGAAAATCTGTCAACCACCACATAAATGGAATCATTACCACGCTGCGTTCTCGGCAACCCCAACACAAAGTCCATACTGATATCCACCCATGGTTTTACAGGCACGGGTAACGGCATATATAAACCAGCATTAGTCGCAGTTCCTTTCGAAACCTGACAAATATGACAACGCTCCACAAACCTCTCTACTTCTTTCCTCATCGATGGCCAAAAGTAGGACTGTGAAATCAACTGTAAGGTTCGGTCTCTCCCAACATGTCCCTCGCCGTGTAACTCTTTGATAATCTTCATTCTCAGACTACCCTCCGATATGCATAATCGATTTCCTTTAAAAAGAAAACCATCTACCATCACGAACTCATCCGTCTCTCCCTCCTTGACTTTATCAACAAACTTTGCAAAGTAAGGATCATCGGTAAATAATTCTGGCAATATTTCAAACCTGGTCACTTCAACCTTCAATGTAGTTAACAAATGATTTCTTCTACTCAACGCATCCGCAACACGATTCGTCACTCCCGACTTGTGTTTCACAACAAATGTAAATTGTTGCAGATATGCAATCCACGATGCATGTCTCACAGAAATCTTGTCTTGCCCTTGCAAATGCTTCAATGCTTCATGATCAGTATATAGAACAAACTCCTTCTGAAATAGATAGTGTCTCTAGTGTTTAATAGATTGTACAACAGCATAGAATTCCACATCATACGTACTGTACCTCATCTTCGCTCCTGACAACTTCTCACTAAAATATGCAATTAGACGTCCCTTCTGACTCAACACTCCTCCAATTCCAACCTTGGATGCATTAGTATGTAGTTCAAACACTAACTGAAAATCTGGTAATATTAGAATTGGTGCAGACGTCAAAAGTTCTTTGATTCGCTCAAAAGCAACCCCGGCTTCCTTCATCCATGCAAACTGTTTACCCTTCATGCAATCAGTAACAGGTGCCATCACACTACTAAAGTGTGGTATAAACCTTCGATAGAATGAAGCCAACCCGTGAAAACTAAGAACTTCCGTTATCGTCTTGGGCTGCGACCAATTTCTAATTGCTTCGACTTTACTTTGGTCAACCTGTATTCCTTCTTCCGATACAACATATCCCAGAAATAAAACACTACGCGTCATGAACACGCATTTCTTCGTTGCAGCATAGAATTGTTCTTGTCGCAATACCATCAGCACTTCTCTAAGATGATTCAAATGTTCCTCTGGACTCCCACTGTAAATCAGAATATCATCAAAATACACCACCACAAATTTCCCAATGAACGGTCGAAAAATCTGATTCATCATCCTCATAAAAGTACTCGGTGCATTGGATAAACCAAATGGCATGACCAACCATTCGTATAGACCTTCCCTGGTTTTAAAAGCAGTTTTCCACTCATCGCCTGGTCTGATACGAATTTGATGATATCCGCTCTTCAAATCAATCTTCGAAAAGATAGTAGCTCCGCTTATTTGATCTAACAAGTCATCCAACCTCGGCATCGGAAATCTGTATCTCACAGTAATCTTATTCAATGCTCTACTATCGGTGCACATCCTCCACGTTCCATCCTTTTTGGGTACCAATAAAGCTGGTACAACACAAGGACTTAAACTCTCCTGCACACGCCCCTGTTCAAGCAATTCCTCTACCTGCCTCCACAACTCTTCATGTTCCTTCGGACTCATTCGATAATGTGGTCTGTGTGGCAACACAGCACCTGGAACAAGATCTATCTGATGTTGTATATCCCTCAACGGTGGCAATTCCGTTGGTAACTCCTTTGGAAATACATCATCAAATTCTTTCAAAACTGGTTTAACTCCTTCTGGTATCTCAACCTATTCACTGCTCTCTCGCCCAATTAACAAAAACACTTCAGGTTCCTCCTCTACTTCCTTCACAAACTCCTTTAACGATAACAAAGTTTTGAGCTCTTCAATCTCCTCCAACTTGTTTTCCTTCTGTTGTTGTTTCTTCGGAACTAGAGTAATCTTCGTCCCTTCAAACATGAAACTGTAACTGTTGGTACGCCCATCATGTTGCACCACCCTATCATACTGCCACGGTCTTCCCAGCAACAAATGACAAACGTCCATGTCCACAACATCGCACCAGATTTCGTCTTTATATTTCTTCCCAATGGAAAACTTCACACGAGCCCTTCGTCCAACCTTCACCTCCCCGCCTTTTCTCAACCAAGCTAGCTTGTACGGTTTCGGATGTTTCTCGGTCTTCAATGCCAACTTCCTCACAGCTTCTGACGAAATTATATTATCACAGCTTCCAGCATCAATAACAAATTTGCAAACTTTCCCCAGAATGGTACATGTTGACTGAAAAATATTGCCCCTTAACCAACTACAATCCTCCTCTTGCTTTGGTGTTAAACAGGACCTTTTCATCATTAGATTGTAACCTTCGTCTCCCGTCACTTCTTCTTCCTCCTCATCAGGTGGTGAATTGGAACATTCAGCTTCTTCGTTCTCATCCTCAACCTCTGTTATCATAGCTCTCTTCTTCGGTTTTGGACATTCGCTACTTTTGTGACCAAATTCCTGACAATTGTAACATTTGAAACCGTTGTTAACCTTTGTCTTCTTAGCCTCCTTCACTACTGGTTTACTGATAGGTTTAGTAACATTAGAACTTCCACCAACACCTTTCACTTGATTGTTAGAATTAGTAAACACACCACTTCCTCGTCTACCCTGTTTCTCCCAAGCCAACGCTTTCTGATGTGCTTCCGCTACAGATCTGGGATCAAACATGTTAACCATATCCTGATCTGCATTCGCAATCCTCCAATGAACCTAGATGTCAGCTGCTCTTCCGTTTCCATAATATCATTCCTCGCAATAAGTTGATAGAATTCATCAGCATAGTCATTCACAGATTTCGTCCCTTGTCTCAAGTTCTGCAAACGTTGATACATCAAAGACTGATAATTATAAGGTAAGAACGTTGCTTTCATCAATTTCTTCATCTTCTCCCAAGATTCAACTTTTGACTTTCCCATTCCTTCACATGTAAGTTTGGTCTGCTGCCACCATGCCAAAGCTCTACCCCTTAACCTTGTAGCAACCAACTTCACTCTACGATGTTCTGGAACTTCTTTAAAGTCAAAAATCTCTTCAACATTAGCCACCCAATCTAAAAACTCCTCTGCTTGCATACCACCTTTGAATTCAGGAATTTCAGTCTTCATCCCCGACTCCCACTTGTGATCATACTCAGAGTAATTTCTTCCTTGTCCTCGTCCTTGTCCTCGAACACTACCACCATCATACTCCTCTTCAAAATCAGATGTATATCGTTGTCTATCTCGTCCACCCACATCTCGACTACCATTACGCCTTCCACCTTCATCCCTTCTATCGACATTCCTCCGTTCACGATCATTCACGTTCCTCCCACGCCCTTGATCATTTTCAACACTTCTGTCTCGATTGGAATGTGGCGAGACTCTACTACCCCCATGGTTAGATTCAGGTGAAACCCTTCTCCGATTTTGATTCATTTCTGTCATAAGCTTCTCTAACCGGCCAATTCCTTCGTTAAGCTTTTCACTAAAGTTTTCATTGATTCTTTGTTCCATCTCATTAGCTTCTTCTCTTCGATACAAAGCTTCTACGTTTTGATGACGATTAGCTCTCCTTGGCGGCATACTTGAAAACTTTACAAACTCTTCAACACTTCAAAATTCAAACACTTTTCGGACTTTGATCCAAAATGAAATGGATCGAAAACTTCCACTTTGTAGCAAATCGCGATGAACACGATGGACTAAGTTTCGGCCTCCAAGTCAAATCCGAACAAACAACTTCAAACAATGATGAACACTCCTTCTAGCCCTCGGCCGTGATACACAAAGCTTCAAATCTTCACAATGATTAGGTTCCAAGTCTCGATCTAGCTATGATTGGCTAGAACAAGCTCTGATACCAAATGGCGCAGCGGATATTACAAAAACAAGATAATACGATGAATGTAGCAATCGGTGGATTGGAAGATACTGAAATGCCCAAATTCGTTGATCCGAAGATACCGAATTCTAGCTATCTCGAACTCGTTGATCGCGCACGATACCGGGTTCAAAGATCTTCAATTCTTCTAGCGTTGATCAAGCGCACTTGATTCCGCGAATCGGCTTCTACAATCGTTGAATCGAGCGCACTCGATTATCCGAAAGAGGAGATAGGAGATTACACTCAACTACCAATTTAAATTGAAAGCACAAAGCTAACAAAAGAGAATTTTATTCAATATTCAACAACAACCTTTTACAAATGAGAGACCCTGCCTATTTATAGGCGTTTTACAACTCACACAAAAAAACAACAAAAATTTACATCTCCTAGGTCGGTTCCGAGCTAACAGTCACGACCTAACATAAGTCGTACACGACTTAAGCCCAAACAGTTACAACTCAACACACACAAAAACTTCAAAGAAAATACAAGTACTTAGGTCGTGAGCGACCTACGACCTATAATGGTTCGACCTAGGAATATACGCGACTTAGCATAGGTCGGCAGCGACCTAACAACAAACAGTTATAACACACTGACTTGACGACTTAACAGTATGTACACAAGACACAAGCTTCCATCAGCGGCAGAGATTAACTCGGTAGAAGAATCAACGTCCACAAGCTTCAGCGGCTTAAAAATATGCGGCATTCCAGATCAATGACTTAAGGAAATCGATGGCATCCAGAGCTTTGCGACCTAAGAATGAACGACATCCTTTCGTTTGCGACCTAACAGAAGCGGCTTCAGAAATTCTTCGCGACCTAAGGCCTTGCGACCTAAGTCTCCACGACCCAAGACTTTGCGACCTAAGCCTTCGCGTCCTAACTTAGCTCGTTCCGTTTTCTCGCGACCTACCATAGGTCGTGATTTGTTAGGTCGTAGCACCTTCTCAGCTCGTTCCAGCGACCTATCTCCTTGGTTTTAACTCGGCATTCCCAAACCCGTTAGGTCGTAGTTCTTTCCCTGGTGATATGTTAAGTCGTTCCCACGACCTATACCTTAACTCATTAGCTCGTATGCGACCTAAAAACAAGTTAGGTCGTAGACAACCCAGAACCTTCTCCTTAGGTCGTAAACTCGAGTTAACTCCTTCCCCTGGTCTCCAGTTAAGTTGTATCTCCTGCTCACATGAGTCGCATGCCTCCTTAGATCGAAGACGACCTATAGTTACTTCATTAAGTCGTGTGCGACTTAGTCCTTCATCCTGAGCTGCATCAATATGCCTATATAAATCGCGGGCAACCTCAACCGGGTCAACCGTGATTTCAAAATAAGATCGATGCAGAATCCAGAAGCAATCTCGACATCTGATCGATCGCAAGAGATAGAATTCGGGCATAGCAAGTGATAGCAGAATCTAGACCGAGGATATAGGAATCTTCGATAAATCAATGCTTGTTGTAAAGAAGTTTCACCCCCTTTACAAATCATCTAGTGGAGCCATGGGATGCTCCGGAATCAAGAAAACACGAATATGGAGAGACAAGGATAGATTTTGGAACCGAGGAGAATGTTCCAAAATTCAATGGAAAACGAATCGAAGAGGAAGAGATTCAAGCTCGAACGAAATTAATTCTGTAATTATATTTACTACATATGCTAAATTTTTCCTAAAACCAGAGCTCTGATACCACATGTAACATCCTTAAATTTTCAACCATTCGCATCCATACATGTCGAATTTGAATTGCTCAAAATATCAGATTGTTAATTTAAATTTGGCAAAACTCAGCATATATAGTAAATAAATAATCACAGAATCACAGACACAGAGTAATATAACAATAATGCAGTGGAAACAAAAGGATAGTAGTTCATGAAGCTACTATATATATATATAACAAAGTTAAATAAGATACAACAGAGGTCTCGAATACATAGATGTCTTAATACAATAGTCAAATACAAGATCAGAATACATCACTGGAATCAACTGAATAACTGAAAGCAGAATCGATAGATAGCTGGACCTCCAAGAGAAGCTCCAACTCCAAAGGTGAGTCTCAAATGCTGTATCACTCAGTCTAAACAGAGCGTAAAGAAAAACACAAAACACTCGAGTCAGGATTAACATTTTTATATCAATAAATCCAACTCAAGTGAAATATCAACTGAACTACAAGTAACTTAAAGGATGTTTAGGATAACCATCCTCTAAGGATCCGTTAAACTATCTACTATGTAGTAATATACGCTATTATAATAATGTCTACAGTAAAGTATACTATTTAAAAATAGCGTTAAGGCTTTACATTTTCCATCTTAACATATTTTTAGGTGTGCCAATAGTCTATACAGTACCGTAATACCCCATAAACTGGAGCTACCAGAAGATACTTCATAGGTACGACACAAATCAAACTCGTAGTAAAGCACGCTAGGGTAGGTGACACGGCACAACTAGGCAATGCCAGGGTAGATATACCAATTACACTTCCGGGTTGGTGGTAACGCAGAGCCGAAGCAATCGCCCACCTCAAGCCACACTCTCGAATCAAGGGTGCACACCAAATCAATCACAAAGTAATAGAATGGAATACGATGGAGTGTGTCCGATCAGAGGTGCTACCTCATTAGCCTGTTGATTGCTCTTGTTTATCCACCTTATGCCAACTCACGGGAGTCGGGTCCACGTATATACCTCATATAGGATCGTCGCCACCATCCTACTTCATTCTGGAATCTCCACCGCGTACATAGTTGTTAAAGTGGTTTTCGGTATCGAAAGAGAGTATGCCCATATCTGATCCCGGTCTCTTTAACAACCAAACGTTATTCTAACACCGCGGTTATTTCAAAATAGTTTATACTTCAAAACCAAAATATCATTTTCATTTCAAAACCCAATCAATACAATATCATTTCACTTCAAATATATCCATTTCCAAAAATCATATCACTTTCCAAAGTTATAACGCTTTCGAAATCATAGTCTTTTAAATCAAAACACTTTGGAAATCAAAACCTTGAAATTCATAACACTTTGAAATCATAGCTTGAAATCATAACATTTGGAATCCATAACACTTTCCTCTTAAACAGTTTAGATATTAAAATTAGTATATATAGTAAAATAGTTTATAAAATAAAAGTAGTTTATGTAAAATAGTTATAACTTAAAATAGTTTATATTAAAATAATTTATATTGAAAATGATTTATATTAAAATAGTTTATATTAAAATAATTTATAAAGTAAAATATAAATAGTTTTAGATATAGTTTAAAATACTTTATATGAAAATAGCTTCCTCAAATTTCATAAATCACTTCAAATCAACTCGAATTCCAAAAATTCAAATTTAATCAAATCTCAAATCATCAATTTCAATTTGATTCAGTTTATCAATAAACCCTTTCAAATTATCGATTTTCATATACATATTTGAACCATAAAATAATCCATTCAAATTTTAATATATTTCAAAGTCAATATATTCAACATTTCAAAACTAAATTCGATAATTTCATATATATATATATCAAATTCACTTTACTATTATTTAGTTTTGAAATATTCACTTAATAAACCCAATATCATTTAAATAAAACCCCAAATTTCAAACCACTAAATATTTTCTTTAATTTATTTAAACTTGAAATATTCATTTAATCACCTTAAACTGAAATCAAGTTATAAAATCATATCTTTAAAAATCTCAAATTTAATAATTTCAAATCAAACTTATTTAAGTATAATTCTTAAATAATAGAAATTCCAAATCAATTTCAAATTATCTTTCAACCTGAATCAATACAAATTCTATATTTGAAATATATATATTAAATAAATACTTAAACATATTATATATCACATTATTAAATCAACTTTAATAAATCATTAAAATCAATATTTATTAAAACCATATTTTTTTTCAAAACCATAGAAATCATTTTCAAATATTTATATATATAGACAAATGGTGTCTGTATATAATTCTCTACCCTATGGTCAAGTGATACGGATATTTATCATTTCAATCCGCAATTTAAATACATATACGGGTATATATCTTTTCAACTCGCAATCCCAAATTCAATGTCAATGAAAATCGCTTGGGTTTATAATTTCAACCCATAACGATTTTCTCCTATTCTACAAGATCATTTGGTTATGTATCATTTCATCCCATAGTGAATTCTATACTAACAGGGAACTTGTAGAGTGATAACAGATATGATAATAATAACATAACTGGCATATATCATAAATATAAATAACAGATGATGGTGTCAGATGTCACAGGTGAACAGATACAGATAATAGCATATATATAACAATGTAAATAACTAACAGCAGCATGTTTCAATTGTCGTTTCAATTGAAATAAAATTTAATAAATATAAGAACGTTAATCATGAGTGATTGCTCACCTTTCGAGGCTAGAGAGAATAGAAAATGAATTGGGTTACGGATCCAAGCATGAATTTGGAAACTGTTAGCACCAAAATTGGTCACTAACCTCGTTCAGAAAGATTGTGTAGAGATATAAGTGATGAAAGTAAATTAAACAAGGAAGAGAATGCTAATTTAAATGCAGAAAGTAAGAACACTAAATTTATAGTGGTTCAGCGTAATTGCCTACGTCCACTTTGTTCAACTTTATTGATTTCCTTTATAGTTGATTACAAATACAATTCGTGAATCAAATGCTTGAGTGAAGTTGTTAAGTAGAGAAGATGAGTCTTGAAATGGCAGAGTCTCCCCGGTGTTTTCTCTCCAAAAAAGGATCCCTCTTCACTGTGACCCTGCCCCTCTATTTATAGACAAAGATGGGCTGGACTTCCCAGGTGGGCTCGGTAGCCGAACACTCTAGCCCAAACATAGTAGTCGCTGCATGCCGAACCAGATATGCCGAACACCATAATGCCGAACGGTATGTTTGATGTGCGGGAAGTGCATAATGGTTGTCAGTCGAGGCCGAACGTGCCTCTGGATGCCGAGTACTACTATCGCCGAGTTCTACTTGATGTCGAGCACTACGCCGAGTACTCCTGTCGCCGAGTTCTACTGGATGTCGAGTACTACGCCGAGTACTCCTGTCGCCGAGTTCTACCGGGCGCCGAGTACTACCTGATGCCGAGTGCTACCCGATGCCGAGCACTACCTGATGCCGAGTGCTACCTAATGCCGAGCACTACCTGATGCCGAGCACTAGTTGATGCCGAGTGCTACCTAATGCCGAGCACTACCTGATGCCGAGCACTAGTTGATGCCGAGTGCTACCTAATGCCGAGCACTACCTGATGCCGAGCACTAGTTGATGCCGAGTGCTACCTAATGCCGAGCACTACCTGATGCCGAGCACTAGTTGCCTGGTCAAATCTCCAGGAAACAGAAACAGAGCACAATGGACTCGAGTTTGACAGACGAGCTGATAATGAGAAATCGGTGGAACTATTAGAATCAGTTTGATATAAATTAAAATGAAATGTAAATCATATCGTTATACATTTTCTCAAATCACTATTTAATACATAAGTAAGCTTTTACATATAATAAGGATCAAAATATTTATTTTTTTATTCTTCAAAATTTTATGTATATATATATATATATTTCTAACAAATAAAAATATCAATATATATATATAGTTCAAGAGTCAACATCCTTATATACTTCAAGATCACATTATTAAATATAAACATAATTTAAATATATTTATTATTATATTTAAACTCAATACCTAGATATATATATATACAGTACTTCTTAACTTAAACATATATAGTACTGTTAAAACATACTCTTAAATATAAATTATTATAATATATATATACACAACCTCTATAACTCTCATAGTATATTGAACAAAAGAAAGCAAGTATCCCAAATATTTCTGCATATATTTATCACACTGCAACCGGGATATATACACATACGTAAATATATATATATATATATGCAAAATAGATATATACTTATATACCAAAACATTCCAACAATATATTTCAAAACTAATATAGACTAAAACCCATCCAATTGTATATATATATACAAATTTATAACAAACCTACATAACAAAATATATATATATATATATAAACTGACTCTTATTTATAAATAATAGAATATGTAAACACATATATAAATCATAATATAACATATGCATACAATAACTTGTAATAAAATACACAGAGTTGTATACAGCAACTTGGTATTTTACAACTATATAATAATAGCACAGTCGAAGCCATATATATATTAACTGACCGAGTTAAAACTTATATAAACTAAAATATGTATATATATAACTCAATAAATAATATATATATATATATAAACAGCTTTTTTAACTATATAGTATATGCTGTATAACATATATATATATATATATATATATATGAACAACCTTTATCCTATATTACTGTTATATACCAAATAAATTTTTTAAAACAATATAAAAAATAAAGAAGGTTTTCAAACAACATTTATATAAGAACCTATATAAAATATATAACAAATAAACTTATATAATATAAAACAACTGCTCATATAAATTTTTAAAACAAAAAGTCGAGAAATTTATAAACAAATATATTCAAACTCTGCAGCAAATTCGCTGACATAAACATTATATAAACGACTTTTATACTATGTAATAGCTTAAAAACGTATATACATAACCAACATGCAACTTAATATATAAATAAAATGATACTTTTAAACATAGAATATATAAAACAAATATGTATTCCACACCTTAATACATACACAAGCTGTCACGCACAACACAGGGACGGAGGAAGCTCGATCTTGGATGCCATGTCGCAAGGAGGCTGCATGCGAGGGCGGGTCGGGTGAAGGCGGGTGGTGGAAGAAGAAGTGCGGCTGCTCAGGTTTTGGTTGCGGAAGCTTGGGTAGATGGCTGCTACTATAAGGACGGGTGGGGGCGGAGATGGAGGTGGTATAGCAAGGAAGGAGTAGACATGAAGAGGGGAAGATGGCTCGGCTGGAGGCATGCATTGTGGAGCTGAGGTGAATGGCCTGTCGCGCGAAGATAATGGCGTAGGGGAAGAGGAAAAAGGTCATGGTAAAGGTGAAACGAAGGAATGAATAGGCTAGGTGGGTGGATGGGTTACAAAGAAGATATGAACCGGCTTAAAAATAATAATGTAAATTATATTATTTCGTACCAGTAGAAAATGAACAGACCGAAATGTATGAACCAAAACAATCTTTATCGAAATGGTGAAATATCAATGGTCAAAGAATATCAACAGTTTAATAACCAATGGCAATTTATTTTTAGCCGCTTGGCAAATGAATGGGCACAGGAAGTTCTAGAGACTCGAACTGGTACCGACACGGCAAATAGTTTCATCGATCCCGCAGCGAACCGGATTCCAAATCGTAGAAATGAATATACTACGAAGATCAGTACTACGAGACGATCAAAATGATACACAGATATCTGTGGTATGACCAAACTATCAAAAGTCGATATTTGGTTCTGAAAATGCTACTACAACGCCAAAAATAAGATAAACGGTGCAATAGCAGTTCAAATTTTACGAAACAAAATATGACGTCTCACTCAGAAGATAATTTACAAATTTATTATATAAAAATATTCAAATTTGGAAAACATTTTATTATCATCAATTTTTAACTGATTTAAATTGAAATAAAATTACACAATAAAATAAACTTCCATATTATCTGATGAAAATTTACCATAGGCTATGTTTATACAGACGTATTCCAAATATTAAATTTTATTTCAGAATTTTATTATTTAAAATTTCACAAAATTCAATAAATAAACCACTAAAATTTATGGGTCGTTACATATATATATATATATATATACACACATATATTTATATTTATATACATATATACCCACTCTCATTATATGTCTCTTGATTGCATGTATTGTTCATAGTTGAATTCCTTATATATTGTCAATTATATTATGATGTTGTATGCTTAGCTGATTCACACGGCATACTTTAGACTATTGGTATGTTATAGGGAATATGATATACACTTATACTTATGATGATTATTATAGGGATATATGCTTTACTCTACCATTTATTGCACATATCGATGTATACATTTAGACATAGTCTGACCAGTGTGTTATTTTATAATACTCGGTTCAGTCCAAGATATTTCAGGTCCAAGTACCCAGTTGCTTACTTGACTTATGGGACATTTTTCGAAGGCTAGTATACTTCTTAGGGTGATAGTTTCCCTATGAGTTTTTGTAGCCTTATTTATTTATGATGGTGTATGTATTTGACTATGATGTGTATATTTGATGATGATGAGCATTAGACTAGCATTTTATTGCTCACCTTGGACTTGTATTATGGATGTATTATATTTTATCATTGTCTTCTGATTCTATGATCTCGGATTATTACTTCCATATTGTATATTATTCTGTCCCAGAAATCACATGTGTTTATAGCTTTGTGCTGATACCATGTACATAATAGTAAGTGTTATATGATTTGATATATGTACCGGTGTTAGCTCAAGGGAATATTTACATGTGTTATTCCTATATAGCCTTATTCTCCATATTATCACATGATATTACCCAGTAATAATTTTGGTAGTATAGGTATAAAGGTGGGGTGTTACAGTTGGTATCAGAGTACGTTTAGAATAATATGTGATACAAAGAGACACAAATCAGTGGCCTAGTTAGACTTAGGATCCCTATCCCTTAGGTGTTGGGTAGATTACCTAAGTATATGCTAGGAGTACATAGTGATTACTAGGATTGCCACCTGGGGAGTGTACTCGTTATTTGTATGTTTTAATATGTGAATACATTTATCTTCTTTATTTTAAATTTGAATCTCACTATAATGCAGAAGTAAGAATGGCTGGTGGTCGAATTACCCGAGCAGATGTCAAATAGTCCAGTGGTTCCAGTAATGAGCGAGTGTTTATGACCGCTGATCAGTTGATGGAGGTTGTGCAAAGCATTCAAGCATCCAGTGCTTCCACAAATCCTAATCCTCATACTCCCTACTTTTATTTTGCATGACTGTGTAGCAATTATGCCAACCTTGGTGGGAAACCATTCAAAGGCACCGAGGGGGTTATTGGGGTTCAGGCATCGCTCAAAACATGCGAGTGCATCTTTACTAATATGATACTCATAAATTATTAAAACGTTCAGATTGCTTCTAGTTGGTTGTAGACTGGGCACTTGATTGGTAAGAGCTTTTAGTGGTGGAGATTAATAAGGTCGAGCTGACATGGGTTTGGTTCAGGCTTTGCTTTGAGAAGAAGTTTCTTCTCGATTAGAGAAGGCATCCATATCTAGGAAGTTTATTAATTTAAAGAAAGGCAGATATCGATGGCAGAGTATGTTTCCACTTTTGAGGCTCTTTCAAAGTATGGTACAAATCTCATAAACACTCCTCTCAAGAAGAACCGGAAATTTGTTTATGGCTTGAACAAACCTAAGGAAAGCATTACTTCCATAGCTCAAGACAACCTTTGAGAAGTTAGTTGATACTGCTTCAAGACCAGAGGAAGCCAATAGGAAGAGTGATGAGGCTCAAAAGGATAAGAAGATATTTGGTTAGAAGAGGAGGTTTCCTTTCCAAAAGAAAATGCCAAAGTTTTAGAACAAGAAGCCGTTTGGAGGTAAGGTTCTAGATTTTGGCAAGCATTTTAGAGGATTGGAGGTAGTGTTATACAACTGTAATGAGAAAGGCCATTATTCTAGAGATTGCAACAAACCCCACTAGTCATCTTTTTAGAAGCAGTGTAGGATTTGCAACAAAGTTGGCCATCTCATCAATACCTGTCTAGCAGCAGATAACAAGTAGAAGGTTGGAAGGGTGAATTCCATTCCGGCTTCTAGTGGACGATCTCAGACTAAGTGTAAAGCTCCATCCATCCTTGAAGGTATGATCCTATTTAGAGGTTCTCTTATTATGGTTCTTTTTGACATGGGTGCGTCTCATTCATTCACGTTAAAAGAACTAGTTGACAGATTTGATCTTGATGTTGTTTGCTTGGTTACCTCTTTGAGGATTGCTAATCCCATAAGGGTTATGCAACCTTAGGGATGTTATGTAAAGATGTTGTTTGGAATTATGTGGATTCCCTTTCTTATGTGACTTGCATGTATTCAAGTACATGGGATTTAGGATTATTCTTGGTATGGATTGGCTAGATTGATACGAGGCTCATCTTTTATGTCCTGAAAGAGTAATCTCTCTTAGCCATCCTGACTCCATAGAGAGTCTTAGCCTAGCTCTTAGAAATATTAGTCAAAGCTCAAGTGGTTCTCTATTTTCTCTTGAGTCTTAAGAAGAAGATGATATTGTCAGAATCCCTGTTGTTTGAGATCAACTTGATGTATTCGAGCCTATTATTAATTTTCCTCTAAGGCGGGCCATAGAGTTTCAAATTTATCTTATTGCTAGAGCTCAGCCAGTGAGTCATCCTCCGACGAGGATGTCCACGAAAGAGAATGAGGAATTGAAGAAGCAGTTGTCGGTGTTGGAAGCTAAGCATTTTATACAGTCTAATAGTTCACCTTGGGGTGCTGGAACAGTGTTCGTGAAGAAAGCAGATGGTTCCCTTAGGTTGTGCATTGATTACCAAAAGCTAAATGAGCTCACCTTAAAGAATACATACCCTTTGCCTAGGAAATGATATGTTTGATCAGCATAGCAGTGCTAAAGTATTTTCTCAACTTGCCCTTGCAACCGGCTTCCATCAGCTCCGTATTACAAAGGATAGCATTCCATAGAAAGCTTTGTGGACTTTATATTGCTCTTATGAGTGGTTTGTGATGCCATTCGGATCGACGAATGCGTCCACATACTTAGACGATCCGATGAACATGATTTTCAAAGACGATCTTGATAAGTTAGTTCTGGTATTCATTGATGATATCTTGGTTTATTCCAAGTCAGAGGCATAGCATGAGTAGCATCTCAGAGTTGTTTAGAAGACACTTAGGTGGAATCAATTAAAAGCCAAGTTCTCCAAATGCCAGTTTTGGAAGAAGGAGGTGAAGTTCTTATGCCATGTAGTATCAAAGGCTGGTATTTCTGTATACCTATCTAAGATCGGATGTATTCAGAATTGGAAGAGACCTGAGATAGTTATCGAGATCCATAGTTTTCTAAGCTTAGCTAGTTATTATCAACGTTTCAGAATGAGTTTCTCAAAGACTGTGCTTCCTCTAACTAATCTTACCAAGAAGAGAGTGAAGTTTCGGTGGATAGACCAATGCGAGACACACACACACACACACACACACACACACACATATATATAAGTTGAAGGAGTTACTTATTCATTCACCTATTCTTATTATGCTAGAGGGTAACTAGGATCTTGAGGTTTATACTGATGTTTGTGGTTCTGGTTTGGGACCAGTTCTTATGCAAGGATGTAGAGTGGTTGCTTATGCATCTAAGCAGTTGGGGCCTAATGAAGTCATTACACACTCTTGATTTGGAGCCTACCGTCATTGTCATTTCATTGAAAATAGGGCGACATTATTTTATTGGTGAGAGATTTGTTATGTATACAGATCATAAGTCATTGAAGTGCCTATTCACTAAGAAGGATCTCAATATGAGGCAACACCATTGGCCTGAGTTTCTTTTAGCTTATGACTTTGAGATTCAGTACACCACTAGGGAGTGGAATAGAGTATCTGATGCATTGAGTAGGAAGCCTAAGGTAGTTGTTACTATGATGGTAGCTAAGTGGAAGGATTTGGAGTTGCTTTTTATGTGTGATATTCAAGATAGAGATTATATAGTTAGATCGGGTGCGATATTTGCTAGTCTTGTTGACCGACCATCTATAATTAGTAGGAAGCATAAGGTTAGAGCCCGAAGATGTATATGATTATCTGGTTGTTTATTCTCTTGATGCTCATAGTTTCTTACAGAGGAGTGGTAAACTTGTTGTTCTCGATTTGGATGGTCTCCATAAGAAAGGGATGGATGATTGTCCTTGTTCGCACTACACTATCCACCCTAGAGGAAGTAAGATGTATATGGATATGAAGCATCTTTATTATTGGGAAAGGATGAAGCGTGACATTGGCAAGTTTGTAAAGAGATGCATGACTTATCAATTTGTTAAAGCTGAACATCATTGACTAGCGGTCTTCCTCGGCCATTGGAGATCCCGCTATAGAAATGGGCCCAAGTATAATTGAATTGATTTTTCATAGTAGTGCACTTATCAATCCCCATGTGAAATCTGGTAAGGATTTCTCTATTGTTGTATTCATTTTAGGTGTCGAAGGAATTTGTTGATGGTCCTCCTCTTCTATGACTGGCCATGATAGCATTTTGGTTGTCGTTGATTGCTTGACTATCAACACACTTCATACTGGGGAAGTCAAGTATAATTACTCCATATTTGGCTAATCTTTATGTGAAGGAGGTAGTAGGACTTTATGATGTTCCTAGTGCAACTTTGTGTGATCGTGATCCATTATTCACTAGTGGTTTCTGGTAGAGTCTTCAACTAGCATTGGGTACGAAGCCGAACTTTAGTACTACATATCATCCATAGACTGATGGTAAGACAGAGTGTGTTCATCAGGCGGTGGAGGATTTGCTTTGTTCTTGTGTTCTTGATTTCGGAGGTAGCTAAGAGAATCATATTTATTTGGTGGAGTTTACTTATGACAACAGCTACCAGTCTAACATCGACATGCACCCTTTGAGGCTCTATATGGTAAACATTGTCATTCACCATCTTATTGGCTTGAGATTGGAGATAAGTTTTTTCTCGGTCCATATTTTGTTATAGAGGCTTCTGAGAAGATAAAGTCAATTAGACGAAGGATGAAGGAAATCCAGGATCGACATAATTCTTATGTAGACAAAAGAAGGAAATATATTGATTTTGAGGTTGGTGATCTTGTCTTTGTGAAGATATCTCCTCTGAAGGGTGTTATGAGGTTGAGTAAGTTGGGGAAGCTTGCATCTCACTTTATTGGTCCATTCCCGATTATCGAGTGCATTGGCCATGTAACTTATCGAGTTGCTCTTTCTGATCAGTACTGAGATAGTTGTGGAGCCGAGGCATATTGAGGAGGTTAATATATCCCTAGATTTGATTTATGTGTAGCATCCGATTCATATAGTTGATTTGGAAGTTCGATTATTTAGGAGCAAGTGGGCCCTTCTAGTGAAGGTGCAATGGTTTGACAACTCGTTGGATTGCACCTAGGAGACCAGAGAGCATATGGTATAGACCTACCTTGAGCTATTTCCCGATGCGCACAAGTCTGGCATGTTTTGTTTGTTAGTGGTTTGTTTGTTTTAGTAGTTAATGTTGTAGCTGAGATAGAAATTATTAGCTTAGTTATAAATTTTCCCTAAGGAAAAATGATAAGGACATAATTTTCTTAAGTGAGAAGCCTATAATAACCCGTATTTGAGAGGGAATTAAACTAGAAAATCTAATTAATTAATTAAGGGTTTTTAAGAGTAAAATGTGGATAAACACATTCAAGTTGGAAATTATACGGTAAAAATATTTTGTAAAGTAATTTAATAATTTATTTGAGTAAATTTTGACTTTTAAACCGAGTTTAGACATTTTATGGATCAAAATGATTTTTTAAATATATTTAAAATGCTTAAATAATTTTTTAATGTCAAATATTAAAAATAGATAAGATAGAGTAATTATTGTAAAGAAAGAGAATTTTATTTCACTTATAAAATGAGTTTTATAAATTATTATTGAAATTGGGCTTTAAAAGGTAATTATAGAAATAATTATTTAACTGGTATAGATTGTAAAAAATAATTATTGGAAAATCATAAAATGGTTGTAAAACATTTGTGGAGAATAAATATTAATTTTATTTAGAACATTAGGTTAACTTGTAATGGTAGAAAAATAGATTAGCAAAGAAGAAGAAAGGAAATAAAATATATACAAATAGATAAGTGAGCCCACTCGGCCCATCTTAGCACTTAGAAAATATATCTTCTCCTGAGGAACCGGGAACCCTTTATATTGCATACAAATTCACTTCCAGTATGCACAATTCTAGCTCCATCTTTATAAACCCAATTGTGAAAACCTTAATCCCCTTCATTAAAAATTAAAGAAGTAGAAATTTCCCAAAATCCTAAAATTAGTATATATCATTCTCAACATCTTACTACACCTTTAAGAAAGAAGTAGTTGATATTTTGATTGTGTTTGGCTTGCACTAAACTTTATATAGAAGAGGAAATGAGGAGAAAGAAGCAGTAATACAATTATTGAAGCTGAACTACTCCAAGGTGAGTAATCTCTACTCACAATCTATGTATATTTATATGCATTTCATGTTGATTATTGATATAGTTGAATTGTGAATTTCATACTCCTCTTGAACCCATTGCTTTGAATTTCTCTTGATTGAATTTGTGTGAGATGAAAGGCGTTACCCATATCCCCCTTAACACATTTTATATATTCCCATAGTCTATACAGTACCGTAATCCCCCCCGTAATGGGCGTCGTCAGAGGGCACTCCATAGTTATGGTACAAAACAAACTCGTAAAAGGCGCGCTAGGGTAGGTGACACGACACAACTAGGCAATGCCAGGGTAGATATACCAATTACACTTCCGGGCCGGTGGTAACGCATAGCAGCCACTACCGCCCACCTCGAGCCACTCTCCCAAAATCCGAAGGTGCGCACCAAATCAATCACAAAGTAATAGAATGGCATACGATGGAGTGTGTCCGATCAGAGGTGCTACCTCATTAGCCCGTCAATTGCTCCTGTTTTAGCCACCTTATGCTAACTCATGGGAGTTAGGTCCACGTATATACCTCATATAGAATCGTTGCCACCATCCTACTTCATTCTGGAATCTCCACCGCGTACATAGTTGTTAAAGTGGTTTTCGGTATCGACGGAGAGTATGCCCATATCTGATCCAGGTCTCTTTAACAACCAATCGTTATTATAACACCGTGGTCATTTCAAAATAGTTTATACTTCAAAACCAAAATATCATTTCCATTTCAAAAACCAAATCAATACGATATCATTTCCATTTCAAATATATTCACTTCCAAAAATCATAGCACTTTCAAAGTTATTACACTTTCGAAATTATAAATCTTAGAAATTGTAACACTTTGGAAATCATAACATTTGATAACATAATACTTTGAAATTCACAACTTTGAAACCATAACTTCCCACTTGAACAATTTAGATATAAATAATGGTATATATAATAAAATAGTTTATAAAATAAAATAGTTTATATAAAAATAGTTATAAGTTAAAATAGTTTATATTAAAATAATTTATATTAAAAATAGTTATAAGTTAAATAGTTTATATTAAAATAATTTATAAGGTAAAATATATACAAATATAATTTAAAACTGCTTTATTTAATAAAATAGCTTCCTCAAAAATCACAATCGATACAAATCAACTCGAATTCCAAAATCCAAATTTAATTAAATCTCAATTCACAAATTTCAACTCAATTTAGTTTCTCAATAAACCATTTCAAATTATATCGATTTCAAATACAAATTTGAACAACAAAATAAACCATTCAAATTTCAATATATATATCAAAGTCAATATATTCAACATTTCAAAACTAAATTCGATAATTTTATATACATATTAAATTCACTTTACTATTATTAGTTTTGATATTTACTTAATCATTTCAATAATATCTAAATACAACTTCAATTTACAAATTTAAATAAACAAAATCTCCCATTTAAATTTATATAAATTTGAAATATTCATTTAAGTCACTTTTAATCAAATTCAAGTTATAAAATCATAGCTTTAAAATTTCAAATTTAATAAATTTCAAATTAAACCAATTTAAGAAAAATTCTTAAATAAATAAAATTTCAAATCAATTTCAAATTTATCTTTTCCACCTGAATATAAACTCTATATTTGAAAATATAGATATTAAATAAATACTTAAACATATTATATATATCAACTTTATTAAATCAACTTTAATAAATCTTTAAAATAAATATTTATTAAAACCATATATTTATTTTCAAAACCATAGAAATCATTTTCAAAATATATATAGACCAACGGTGTTTGTATATAATTTTCTATCCTATGGTCAAGTGATACGGATATTTATCATTTCAATCCGCAATTTAAATATATACGGGTATATATCATTTCAACCTGCAATCTCACATTCAATTCAATGAAAATCGCTTGGGTTTATCATTTCAACCCATAATGATTTTCTCCTATTCTAAAGATCATTCGGGTATGTATCATTTCAACCTATAGTGAATTCTATACTAACAGGGAACTTGTAGAGTGATAACAAATATAATAATAATAATAAACAGACATATATCATCAATAAAAATAACAGATAAGGGTGTCATATGTCACAGGTGAACAGATACAGATAACAGCATATATATATAGCAATGTAAATAACTAGCAGCAGTATATTTCAATTGACGTTTCAACTGAAATCAAATTTAATAAATGTAAGAACGTTAATCGTGAGTGATTTCTCACCTTTTAAGGTTAGAGGGAATAGGTAATGAAATGAGTAACAAATCCAAGCACGAATTTCGAAGCAAAGCACGATGACTCGAGTTCAACGGACTAGCTGATAAATAAGAAATTGACGAGATAATCATAATTTGCTTAATATAGACTGAAACGAAATATATATTATTTTATTATATTATTTTCTTAAATCAATATTCAATTAAAAATACATTTTTAAAAGGACATATCTATAAATTACATAAAACGTATACTTTCACAATATTCAAATTATAACTCATACACACACACACACATATATATATAATCATTTGCATTAAAAGTATTAAGTGTAAAATAAAGTATATACATAGGTAATATATAGGTAGACATATACCTATATGCTTCAGGGAGCAACACATGTTTGTTACTGACTGTAATAGGCTTTTATACATATATATACTAAATTCAAAAGAGAAGTAAAGAGATTTGTAATGCTTCCATTTTTCTCAGACAACCATATATATATTAAAGTAAACGTAAACGTATATATGTAACATCATATACATATTATAATTTAAATCAATACCTATGTATACCCTTATTTAAAATGTACGATACTCATATATATTATATTTTACTCGTTGCGAAAACATAACCTATCATATATACACAGATACTAACATACTATTACAGATATATATCGCAGTACAACATACCCATATTTATAGTTTAAATACCTCAAATTTAGACTATAAACTGTAAACATATGTATACAGTAAACCCATACTTTCTTTATATATATATATACTAATAGATTTAATAATATATATAAACCATATATATACATAAGTAAGGTAACATTATAGACAAATGTTTTATATATACATAAATATAATTGAACTTGCCTTGTATAGTTTTAACAACATATAACAGTCATGCAAATATTATTTATAACTTTTATAAACTCATATATAAAGCAACAACAACCCCAAATTTACAAAAAAAAACAATATAATACTAATACATAATCTGATATATAGCATAATATATTATATACCTTAGAATCAAAGGTAGGAAGCTCGGCAAGAAAGAAAAGAAAACATAGGTCGGAGGCGCGGTTTGCAAGCACGTGGAGGAAGTGAAGTGGCTGCGTTCTTGCGTGAGATTGGTGGAAGCTTCACGTGAAGGCAAGCTACTTGCGGTGGAAGCCAAGCAACGTGAAGGAGGGTGGAGGCGAAACTAGGCTACACGAGGTGGAGGACATGGCCAGAGCAGAGGGCACGGATTGGCTGTGGAAGGCTTAGGCGTGGACTAAGGAGAGGGGAAGGAGGTGGCGGGTGTCGGTCGAGCTGCCGACGAGAGTATGGGCGGAAGTGTTGGCTAAAGCAAGGGTAAGAAGGGGGAGTTAGCATACGGTGGAGGATTAAGCGAAGTTGCATGGAACTGCGGCCAGAAGGAAGTGAGACCGCGAGGAGAAGGACGACACATACGAGCAGCTTCAGAAACAAATATAAGCTTTAGATATAATTATATGATTTTCTTTCCATGGATGAATTCAAAAGGAAGTAGCATGTAAGATTTTAAAAGAGAAGGGGACGTAGGCTGCCAGGCTATAAAGCAACTTGTATTAAAAGACATATTAATCTTTATTCTTCAAACTGAAACCAGAGAGGAGGAAACCAAAGGATATAAATTTGAAGCGATGGATCACAAAAGCCAACAGTTGCATTCTTGGAATTATTAAAGGCGTGTCCATTTACATTACCTGATGGACAATGAACGAACAAAGGAAGCAAAAGATCTAATACAGAATCGATATGAAAATCGTTCCGTAGATTTTGCTGCTTTTCCTGGACTCTAAAACACACAAACGAATATACTGCGGAGATCAGCACGACAAGTGTAACAACCCATAATTTTGTAAATATTTTTAATTAATTTTATTTGAAAACTTTGATTTTTAAAATCATTTAAAAGTGAATTTTTAGAATTTTCCAAAGTAAGTTTGGAATTTATTTGTAATTTATTTTCCAAATACAATAAAATAAATATTGTCTGAAATTTTATATTTTGGTCAACTGAAAGTCAAAGTATGACCACAGTTGAAAATTTTTAAATTTGAATTTTAAATTTCTAATCTTTTTATTTGAAGCTGGATATGATTCTAATATCCTAACTGCTTTTCGTTTCGTTAAATTCTGATCTATACTTTTCAAAATGTGATAAATACAGCATTTTTCATGCAATAATTTTTTGTATTTTATTTCCAATTTCCTATGTTCATTTCTATATTTTATTTTCTATTATTATTTTGTTTGGACTTTGAATTTATTTATTTGAGTTTTAACTTGTTTTATTTTTGATTTTGGCTTGGAAATTCAAAGGACTTTGGTTTCTTTTCTTTAACATATGACTTTTCATTTGCTAGCCTCTTCATTTCTTTAGTCTTTTCATTTTTACTTCCTTAGCCATCCACTTTATTGTCTTTAGCCGTGCATTTCACCTTGCAACTCACGCACAAAACACTTCTCAAATTTCTCATTTCCTAACAAAAATTATATACAAGTTTTCCATGGCTTCTCTTTCTTTTTCCTCTTTTCATTTGTTTTCTTTTGTTTCAATTACAAGGCTCGGCACATACCCATCCTCACCTCCACCGACCACCACCATCACCTCCTCCTCCTTCACCTTCCACGGCCAACACCCTTACCCCCTCTGGCCAGTCATTGCTGTGGCCACCATGAAGTCATTCACCACAAAACCATGCAAGCAACACATAGCCAAACTCCTTTATTCCATCACCACTTCCTTCTTTGTAGCCTTGGTCTCCACCTTGCCACCACCTCCTCCATCACGTGACTGGCCTCACCATGACCTCTGGCCTACCACTAACCAGACCTGACCCTGTAGTTGCCACCTGACCGAGCCAAGATTGCATTGGCCGAACCCAAAAGTAGTTGCAACCCTTGACCATTTGCCTTCTCCAATTTGTAACTTGCCTATCTCTTCAACTACCCTTGCCATAGCCGTGAATTTTGTGACCTAGGCCGAACCATTTACCTCAGATCTGAACCATGCCAAGCACTACTAGACCATGTCTAACCCTATAGTGATGTGGCCGAGCCCCTTGTTGATTTAAAGCAAGGTTATGTCACTTTGATTCATCCTTTTCCATTGTTTTAATCTATATTCTTTTGTATTGCATCATATGCTTATAGATGTTTGGTATTTGTTTGTACACAAGATTTGGATCATGACTCTTCATTCACTCAAAATCTTGTTCGTGCTTTGTCGTGCTTTTTGGAGTTTAGTTGTATGTCTTGAATTTTTATCTACAGCTTTAAAAAGGTGAGTTTATCACTCTCGACATTCATACTTATATAATTGTGAGACAATGACATATGAATTGTAGAAAATTTATATGTTATGTTAATATGTTCATATATGCCTATGATATGATTTTATGATGTTAAATTATGTTTATATATTTGTTACATCACCTGATATGATATTATATGCTCTACTGTTATTTTTTTCTGTATCTCACACTACAAGTTCCCTTTTCACTATGGGTTGAAATGATACATACCCGAATGGACTTTAGAATAAGGAAAAATCATTATGAGCTGAAATGATAGGCTCGAGTGATTTTTATTGTATATTATTGGACTTGGGATTGCGGGTTTGAAATGATAGAACCCGGATTTTTCTTTTTAAATTATGGATTGAAATGATACAGATCCGTATCACTTGACCTAGGTTAGATTATATTATACATGCCCATGGTTATATTTTTAAATAATATTTTAATAAAAAAATTATTAAATATTTTGAATTTTTAAATATATGAGATTTGAGCTAAAAGATTTGATTTAATGATTTAAATATAAGAAGATGTTGGTTTTCTATAAGTTAAGATTTTATAAGTCTATAAGTGGCTTTAATTGAAATTATAAAGATGTGTTGGTTTTAAATAGAATTTAAAGACATTTATTGATGTTAAATAACTTAATAATATAATTGGACTTAATATGGAATTTTAAATCTAACCTAGTAATTGTTATGAATTTTACTTTATGAAACGGACATGTTTTGTGTACTAAATAATGTATTTTAAACTAATAAAACGGAATACAGTTTTAATTGGACATTTTGTAATAAAATTTATTTAACTAGAAAATCATAGTTAATTGATGTCTAAATGAATAGATCTAAAAGAAAAAATTTGATTGTTATATTAACTATGATGAAATATTCTTTTGTGAAATGTTATGTTTCATAATATAAATAGTTATGATTTTGAAATGGAAAAATGTAACTTTAATTATGACCTAATTTGATAATTGGAAATTTAGTTTTTCAAATGGAAATTTTAAGTTAAGTAAATAAATAGAAATTTAGTTTTATTTATGAAATGGATATTTTAAAATAAAGTGTTAGGTTAGTGGTTAAAAATAAAAGTTAAGTAAAATAGTGTATTTTGACTTAATAAATGAATTATGGTTTAAATTGGATATTTATTTATAAAATTTTATTTTATTAAATCATAAGTTAAATGATATCCAAATGAATGTTTTGAAGCATGAAATATGATTTTTTTTAAAAGTAAAAAATGGCTAAAATTGAAGTTTTAATGTTTCTAAAAGGTTATAATAAAATCTGAAATTTTATTGGTAGCATTTATAAAATGCTGTGGTTTTTAGGATGGCATTTGTTAAGTGCTATCATTTCTGAAATTTAACTAAGTTCTGAAATAACCAAATACTATTACAGCATTTTATAAGTGCTGCTGTTCTGAAACAACTAAATACCTATTACAACACTTTATAAGTGCTGCTGTTTCTGAAACTAAGCTGTTTGAGAATAACTAAATATCTATTACAGCACTTTATAAGTGCTGCTGTTTTTGAATTTGAACTATTTCTGAGAATAACTAAATAATTACTACAACACTTTATAAGTACTGCTGTTTTGAAACTGAACTGTTTGCAACACTAAAATATCTACTATAGCACTTTATAAGTGCTGCTGTTTTGAATTTGACAATGTTTTGAAATGTTAATATATTTACCGTAACACTTTATAAGTGCCGTTGTTACTGAAATTTCATTGAACTTTGGAAATGAATATTATTTTGGAAGATTTTGACATTGAATTTAAATGGTTTAAATGAATATGTTTTGAGGTGAAATATAAACCATTTTTATTTAAGTTAATACAATGTTTTCGAAATTGGTATAATTGAACGAATGAACTTAAAAATGCTATAACTTTAGTAATGAATATTATTTTAAGGGTGTTATGGTTTTTCTAAATATTATGATTTTCAGAGAATAACATTTCTAAATTGTTATGATTTCAAAATATTTTGGTTTCAAAGTGTTGGGTTTCAAAGTTGTTATAACTTTGAAAAGTACTTGTTAGGAAATCAATTCCTCGGTTTCGATGATCACAACTATGCAATGGAAAACAAATGTACATATACAGGAAGTTGATATAGAAACATCTCCAAAAAGACAAGAACAAGACTCAAAAGAAGTATCAAGAGGCTACAAGTCGAGAGAATCAGAAAAGAAGTGATACAGACACAAGAAAAGCAACATGCACTAATCCAGACGTCTAACTGCACAGACCAAGCATCTGGTTAAGTTCTCTGGTTCACAAACTCAGAAGAAACCAGACGTCTGATCCTGAACTCAGACGTCTGACATACATCCAGACATGAAACAGAAGTAAAGACCAGACGTCTGGATTATAAACTCAGACGTTTGAAATGCTACCAGACACAAAAAATATATGAAGGCCAGACGTCTGAGGTCACTTTCTAGACGTCTGAAAATAGGCTCGACTGTGTAATTTCAAACTCCAACTGTCACATCCGAAGAGACACATCCGCTCCTTTTCAATGCAACTCTTCATCACCAACAGGAGCAACTATACAATGATTGTTAATGAAGGCAACTACACATAGAGACTCTTCATCGCTATAAATAGCATCAGGAATTCAAGAGAAGTTTTAACCTTACTCACTTACGCTCTTATCTCTTGTACTCTGATTTATTCATGATCTATAAGCAATCAACTACCTGTATTTAATTCTTCCATATATACAGAACTCCTCATTCAGATATTCTCTAGATAGATATATATATTGGAAGCATTTGTACTCAATAGTCAACATCCATGTTATAGAACACATTCTTGACAAAGAAACTCTGCTATTGTAAACCTGTTCCTCCGGGTCAAGTGAGGGTTAGTTGAAAGGAAATTCCGAAGAGGAGCTTCAAGACTGGACGTAGGACGGGAGGTCCGAACCAGTATAAAATACCGGTGTGATTATTTTCATTTACTTTGCTACTATCGTTTATCAAGTTATATTATATAGTTAGCTGTTTATACTTGCATATATATATATATATATATCTTATATGATCCACTCATATAGACTTTCAATTGGTATCAGAGCAAGGTTTGTTTAAAAGAACAGTAACACATTTTTTAATCATTCTAATATGGCAAGTATTTTTCAAGAAGGACAATCCACAGCACGACCCCCACTTTTTAATGGCTCTAATTATTCATATTGGTCAACACGTATGAGAATTTTTATGGAAGCTAATGGTTTAGAAATTTGGTCAGCCACTCAAGATAAATATGAAGCTCCAACTACTGCTATGAACACATGGACCGATGCACAAAAGACCTTAGCATCAAATAATGGTAAAGCTATGAATGTTTTTTTTGCTCACTAGACAAAAATGAATTTTCGCGTGTCATGTTATGTACAACTGCATTTGATATTTGGCGTACCTTACAAATTACACATGAAGGTACAACAAAGGTCAAACAAACTAAAATTTCAATCTTGCAAAACCAATTTTCATCATTTAAAATGAAACAAAATGAAACTATAGTAGACATGTATTCTAGATTTCAAACTATTCAACATGATCTGATGGCATTAGGAGTTAAGTTTACTGATTTTGATTTAGTTTCTCGAATACTCAACTCTTTAACACCTGATTGGGAAAGAAAGGTATTAGCTATTGAAGAAGCTAATGATCTTTCTACTCTCAAAGTTAAAGAGTTGATAGGAAATTTGATGTCATATGAAGCTAATTTGCAGGCACGTAAAGAATTAAATTCGGAGAAGAAGAACATAGCATTTCCATCAATAAAGAATGATGACTCAGATTTAGATGAAGATGAGATAGTATTTATTGCCCAAAACTATAATAGATTCAAGAAATTTAGAAAGATGACCAAGTTTCAAAAACAAGGAAAGACCAACTCAACAAATCTATCTCAAATTAAGTGTTATGAATGTGATCAATACGGACACATGAAAAAGGATTGCCCAAAGCTTAACAATGATAAAAAGAAGAGCAAATTTGAAAAATTCAAAAAGAAGAAAGCTTTCAAAGTAACATGGGATGACACTGATTCTTCATCTTCAGAAAGTGATAGCGATAGTGACGGAGAGCAAGCTAATGTATGTTTTATGGCACAAAAAGATGAGGTACCCAAAATAAAAAATAAGGAGAAATGGATACTAGATAGCGGTTGCTCCAAACATATGACCAGAAATTCAAAAATGTTATCAAATATAACATACATCGATGGTGGAACGGTAACATTTGGAGACAATTCAAAGGGATTTGTCATAGGCATTGGAGAAGTCTCAACTCTGGTATATCTAACTCTCCTATTATTACAAATGTTTTATTAGTAGAAAATTTAAAACACAACTTGTTAAGCATTAGTCAACTATGTGATAAAGGTTTTCAAATAAATTTTGAAAAAGATAGATGTAATATTTTAGATAATAACAAACAACTCATTTTTGAAGGTTTTAGAAACAAAAATATTTACGTATTAAACATGAATATTAATAAAAATTCAAACTTATGCATAACTGCCAAACACGATGATCCATGGTTATGGCATAAACGATTTTGTCATATTAATTTTAAGAATATTAATAAGTTAGCTAAATATGAGTTAGTAAGAGGGTTACCTAAAATAAGTTACAAAGTAGAAAATTTATGTGACGATTGTCAAATTGGTAAACTAAAGAAAAGCTCGTTTAAATCTAAAAATAATATTTCTACAAAACAACCATTAGAATTATTACATTTAGATTTATTTGGTCCAACACAAATAAGATCTATTAATCACAACAAATATGTTTTTGTAATAGTCGATGATTTTTCGAGATATACATGGACTTTATTTCTAAAACATAAAAGCGATACTTTTGGTATGTTTAAAATATTTGCAAAACGAATTAAAACTCAAATGAATTTGAAAATTAAAAATATTAGAAGTGATCATGGAGGAGAATTCGAAAATGATCTTTTTTCAAATTTTTGCAATAAAAAAGGAATAACTCATAATTTTTCTTTTCCTCGTACACCCCAACACAAAATGGTGTCATAGAAAGAAAAAAACGTACATTACAAGAATGCGCACGAACATTATTAAATAGTAGCGGATTACCAAAACACTTTTGGGCCGAAGCTATTGCTACATCTTGTTATGTATTGAATCGAGTAACTATTCTCCCAATGACTAAACAAACTTGTTTTGAAATATTTTTTGGTAAAAAACATAAAGTATCATACTTTAAAACTTTTGGCTCAAAATGTTTTATATTAAATACAAAAGATAAATTAGGAAAATTTGATCCAAAAGCCGATGAAGGTATCTTTGTTGGGTATTCGGATCGTAGCAAGGCATATAGAATTTTTAATAAAAGGAATAATACTATAGAAGAGAGCTTACATGTCTCATTCGACGAAAATCCTTTCAAACAACAGACTAATGATGAAGAAGAAATTATTCCACTAACAAATTCAACAAATTCTAATAATAATGAAGCCAATATACAAAATAACACTATTTTATCATCTCCTAGGATTCTTAAGAATCATCCAATAGATAATATTACTGGAGATCTTAATTCAAGAGTTACTAGAAATCAACTCAATCAGATAAGTCATATAGCGTCTGTATCAAATTTTGAACCAAAGAATTATAAAGAAGCCTCAAATGATAATTTTTGGATAATAGCTATGCAAGAAGAATTAAATCAATTTGAACGTAATAACATATGGGAATTAGTACCAAGACCTGAAGATCAATCAGTAATAGGAACAAAATGAGTATTTAAAAACAAGGCGGACGAAAATGGAAATATTGTTAGAAATAAAGCACGATTAGTTGCTCAGGGCTACAATCAAGAAGAAGGCATAGATTACGATGAAACTTTTGCACCGGTAGCAAGATTAGAAGCCATTCGTACTTTACTCTCCTTTGCAACTCATAACAATTTTAAACTATTTCAAATGGATGTCAAAAGTGCTTTTTTGAATGGTTTTATTAAAGAAAATGTATACGTCGAACAACCACCACTTTTTGTTCATGAAAAATATCCTGATCATGTTTTTAAATTAAATAAAGCACTATATGGATTAAAACAAGCACCTCGTGCATGGTACGAACGTCTCAAAAATTACCTAATAACATCTGGTTTCCATATAGGAAAAATAGATACAACTTTATTTATTAAAAGAGAAAATAACGATATTTTGGTTGTACAAATTTATGTTGATGATATCATCTTTGGTTCAACCAACGAAAATCTATGTAATAATTTTTCAAATATTATGACAAATGAATTTGAAATGTCACACATGGGAGAATTAAATTTCTTCTTAGGATTACAAATAAAACAACTAGAAAATGGGATTTTTATTCACCAAGAAAAATATTGTAACGATTTATTACATCGATTTAAAATGGATAAAACTTCAAGCAAACCAACACCAATGAGTACCACTATTCACTTAGAAAAAGATGAAAATGGAAAAGATTTTGATGAGAAGCATGATTGGTTCTTTACTATATTTAACGGCTAGTCGACCAGATATTATGATGAGTGTATGTCTTTGTGCTCGATTTCAAGCAAAGCCAAAAGAATCTCATCTACGAGCTGTTAAGCGCATTTTACATTATTTATCTAGTACTAAAGATTATGGTTTGTTTTATCCTAAAGGATCATCTTTCGAACTTGTCTCATATAGCGATGCGGATTTCGGTGGTTGTAGAACAGACCGTAAGAGTACTAGTGGAACATGTCATTTTATCGGACAATCTTTAGTTTCATGGTTTAGCAAAAAGCAAAATTGTGTTTCTTTATCTACTTGTGAAGCCAAATACATCTTCGCAGCTCTAGCATGTGCGCAAGTAATATACATGCAACAAACACTAATGGACTTTGGTAAAATTATCAAAAAATCTCCAATATATTGTGATAACACAAGCGCTATAAATTTGTCAAAAAATCCTGTTAATCACTCACGAACCAAACTCATAGATATACGACATCATTTTTTACGAGACAATGTTGAAAATGGAACTATATCTTTAGAATACGTAAGTACGAAAAATCAAGTAGCCGACATATTTACAAAACCATTAAACGAACAAACTTTCATAAAACTCAGACGAAGTTTAGGAATTTGTTCACTTCAAGATCTTAACTAAAATTGAATTAAAAACTAAATTTAGTTCACCTCTTCATTACCATAAATTAATGAATTTATGAACCATTAAAATTTTAGAAAATTAGTTTTCCTATAAATAACCTTTTCATCATATATAAATACACATGTTTATATCACAAATATATACAAAATATCAAATTCTTAAAATTTAGAAAAACAATGTCTTCTGGGAATTCCTATATATCTATCTCCATCTCCACACCATCGACGGACAACTCAGTAGACACACCACAACGCCTTCCGACACCTACACCAAAGCAAGAACCGACAAATAGGTGGTCCTCGTATCATACGGGTTTTACTCTAGAGAATAAGAAAACTAAAAGATCCTTGTTTATTTCTCCTAATACAAAGGAGAAAATTGATGAAATTCATCATTACCAAAAACAACAGATGGATCTTCAACGAGAACTTTTTCGAACAGAAGGTTACGGCACGAAGGCTAAGTTTTCTAGAACAAGTGGCGATGAAGTTTTGCCCATCACGAAAGAAAGATGTACATGAACCACTACCAAAACCTTGTAATTCATTAGATCCATCTTCTTCGTATCGCACTTCTTCAGATCCTTCCCCAAGATGATATTCTGGCTCCCCACGGACCCACGAACGTAGGAATATATGGTCTCCACTTAAACCATGGAAGGAAAACGACTCGGGAAATCCTAAAACTCCGTCGCCTAATAAATAAATAAATCAATTTAATTATTGTATATATGTATATGTTATTATATTTTACGATAATAAAGATCTCTATTATCAACATTTGATAAATAAATATAACCATCAATTTTATACTATTTTTAACAAAATTGCTCCTTTCAGACGTCTGACTATGGTCTTCAAACGTTTGATTCACTGATATATGTCGCACTTTTAAGCAATGTGCATATGTCAGACGTCTGATATAGCCCTTAGACGTCTGGAATGAAGCTCTGCCTTCTCCAAAAGTACATTCAGAATAATTCAGACGTCTGAACTAATTTCCAGACGTCTGACTTACTTATCTGTTTCACAATTAAACCAAAACAGACGTCTGTGTTTAGATCCAGACGTCTGATTAATCTCTCTGCCTCCACATTTTTCAAACTATGTCAAATCAGACGTCTAACTCATAACAAACAGACATCTGTTTGAGTCTTTTGTATAATTTTTAGGGCAAACCAGACGTCTGCCTTCAAATTCAGACGTCTGGAATTCAATCGACCTTTATTATAACCCCAAAAGAACGTCATTTTTTTACTTTTCAAATTCAAATCAAATTTCCTCTCTGCCGATTTGCAATTCAATTTCAAATTCCGCATTATTTCACGTCGAAATCACAATGCCTCCTCGTACAAAGAACATCAAAGCTCCAAAACGCAAACAAGATCAATCTACGTCATCTTCAAACCCTCAAGTGTGTTCAGATGAGCAAATCGAACGATGGATGTACAAGGCACCTCATTCGATTAAAAGGTATCAAGATATTCAAAAGAAAAAACTTCATATAGGACCTTTCTATAATCTACTTAAGTTTCCTATGTATGATCTCGACGAACTCTGTGAGAATGCTGGATTGGACACTTTAATTTCTTTTACATCGAATGATGTTCAAATAGATCAACTGACTATATTCTTATTCTACACCAATCTAGATAGTACTGCAGTTTAATACCGAAAACGAGGACAACTGGCTATGGTCAAGTGTTTATGGAAATACTATTCGTTTAACTCTGGGATTAATAGGAAGAACTTTGGGATGCTCCGACACCGGCGAGGATCTACACAACATCCCGGATATGCGTTTTAAGCCCAGGAATAATATCACTCATCAGATATGGGAGGACGAAATGCCAAAATTTGCTTCAAAATATTTGCGTCCTAAAGCTCGACTCCTAACAAGGATGATAATCAATACAATTGTTCCGCGAATGGGGAGTCACGAGCAAATAACGGAATTGGAGCACAAAGCACTTTATGCTCTCTTTAGTGGAATCAGGGTAAATTGGGCAAAGTTCATATTCGACGAGCTCAAGCAATTTTGGAATCGATCGCGACCATCGATCATTTACCCAACTTACATTATGAAACTTCTTCGTGCAAACAATATTTCGTCTTATCTATCAACCTTCGATGAAATTTCACCTAAGTATGCCTCCACAAAATTCTTCTCCTTGATGCATTTACCCGAAATTCCACCGAAATTCATGTCCTTCGACGATTGGACTCACCATCAACAATCTAGAAGGGCTGATCCACCTCCTCAGATCCATATTGATCCATCTCAAGAAGAAGAATAAAATCGGGAAAACACTCCCCCACCTCCCGCTTCATTTGAATATCCGGGAAAAGATGACATTTTGGAAACTCGAACGGAAACAAATCAAAATGAGAGCATTCGAGATCTAACGCTTCGAAATTAACAAATCTTGTCTCAAAATCAAAAAATTCTAGCAAAACGAATCGACAGCTTCAAGACATCTTTTACTACAAGACTAGCCACGGTCGAAGAATCTCTTTCGACTGTTTTACCAGTTCTCAAGGAGGTACTTCAAAAAGTACATGGTCCATCTCCACCCTCCGAAGATTGGACAACTCCTGTGCCATCTCCTTCTGCAAAAGAGTCCAAACTATTTGACGATGAACCTTCCAACGAAGCTTTAACATCTCCTTCTAAACCAAGCACTTATGACAAACCAAAGGAAGATGATTTAAAACAAGCTTCTCCTAAGCAACTCTAGAATTTAGGCTTTGTTTTCGTTTTGTTCAAATCTATGAATGTAACTTCTTCCTATTATTAATGAAAATTTCTTTTTGGCTTGAACTTTTATATATTCTTTTTAATAATGTCAAAGGGGGAGAAAAATATATATAATCTTAACAACAAAACTAAGCACATATTCAGGGGGAGATTTAAAATATATATATAAGTACATTGAATAGTTGTCATCATTAAAAAGGGGGAGATTGTTAGGAAATCAATTCCTCGGTTTCGATGATCACAACTATGCAATGGAAAACAAATGTACATATACAGGAAGTTGATATAGAAACATCTCCAAAAAGACAAGAACAAGACTCAAAAGTATCAAGAGGCTACAAGTCGAGAGAATCGGAAAAGAAGTGATACAAACACAAGAAAAGCAACATGCACTAATCCATACGTCTAACTGCACAGACCAGACGTCTGGTTAAGTTCTCTGGTTCACAAACTCAGAAGAAACCAGACGTCTGATCCTGAACTCAGACGTCTGACATACATCCAGACATGAAACAGAAGTAAAGACCAGACGTCTGGATTATAAACTCAGACGTCTAAAATGCTACCAGACACAAAAAATATATGAAGGCCAGACGTCTGAGGTCACTTTCCAGACGTCTGAAAATAGGCTCGACTGTGTAATTTCAAACTCCAACTATCACATCCGAAGAGACACATCTGCTCCTCTTCAATGCAACTCTTCATCACCAATAGGAGCAACTATACAACGATTGTTAATGAAGGCAACTACACATAGAGACTCTTCATCACTATAAATAGCATCAGGAATTCAAGAGAAGTTTTAACCTTACTCACTTATGCTCTTATCTCTTGTACTCTGATTTATTCCTGATCTATAAGTAATCAACTACCTGTATTTAATTCTTCCATATATACAGAACTCCTCATTCAGATATTCTCTAGATAGATATATATTGGAAGCATTTGTACTCAATAGTCAACATCCATGTTATAGAACGCATTCTTGACAAAGAAACTCTGCTATTGTAAACCTGTTCCTCCGGGTCAAGTGAGGGTTAGTTGAAAGGAAATTCCAAAGAGGAGCTTCGGGACTGGACGTATGACTGGAGGTCCGAACCAGTATAAAATACCGGTGTGATTATTTTCATTTACTTTGCTACTATCGTTTATCAAGTTATATTATATAGTTAGCTGTTTATACTTGCATATATATAAATCTTATACGATCCACTCATATAGACTTTCAGTACTATGGTTTGAAAATGAGATTTTTGAAATTGTATTTAATTAAGAATTGTCTTTAAATATATTAACTTGGAACTTATTGAAATTGAAGATTTAAGAATGTGACTTTATAAAGTGGTGGTTTAAGATGATTTAAAGGAATATTTCGAGTTTAATAAATTGAAGGAAATATTTCAAGTTTAATAAATTAAAGGAATATTTCAAGTTTAATAAATTAAAGGAATATTTCAAGTATAATAAATTGAAGGAAATGGGGGTTTTATTTAAATGATATATTGATTTGGTTTTGGAATTTAAATGATGTAACGACCCACATTTTGACCGTTCAAGTCGAAAAAACATACACACATGCCGACTCAACCAATCCAAAATACAGATAGTTATTGGGGTTAAATAAGAAAAGAAAATAAAGAACAGAAACAAACTCAGAATCTGATGCAGTCCAAGTACTAGGTCGTGACCGACCTAGCAAACTCGTAGGTCGTAACATGTTGATGGGTCGAATCCGACCTAAAGCTAAGGAGTCAATATTTCGTGAAGAAAGGTGGAAAGTTGAAGTCATAGGTCGCGACCGACCTAACGAAGCCTATAAGTCGCTCCGACGACTTATTGAAGATCAACGACCTAGTGGAAAAGCGCTCAGACGACCTAACACGTTTTTAGGTCGTGTACGACCTAACGAATTGGAAGATAGGTCGCTAGTACGACTTACCGAGTTAAAAGTGCTCCGGGTTAAAATGAAACGACCTATACTAAGTCGCAGGAAAATGTCTCGACCTAAGTTAGGTCGCAAGAACTTAGGTCGCATAAAGATGGTTAAGATGCCAGGGTTCTTAGGTCGCGAGGTTTTAAGTCGTACAGGCTTAGGTCGCGGAGTTATGTTATCTTTAAGTCGCAAAGCTCTGGATGCCATTGATTCTTCTGCCGAGTTAATCTCTACCTTTGATTTCTTTGAGTCACTGATCTGAGATGCGCATGTTTTAAGTCGCTGAAGACTTGTTGCCGTAGATCTTGTTTGCCGACTTAATCTCAGCTGTTGATTTCTTAAGTCGTTACTTGTTTGTTTTTAGGTCGTTACCGACCTAAGTTAAGTCGCTGAAGACTGAGGCCTTAGATTCTTATGCCGCATTGATATCTGCCATTGATTCTTAAGTCGCTGAAGGAAGCAGATGTATTGAAGATAGGTCGCGTCTGTTTAAGTCGTAGGTCGTTCTGTTTTTTTAAGTGTGTACTTTAGGTCGTGTATGACCTATGTAAGTCGTTGTAATGTGTTGTATGTTTTCTTAAATCGTGAGTCGTTTATCTTTGAGTCGTTTGTAATGTTGTAAGGTCGTAGCCTGTTTGTTTGTAACGTTGATAAGTCGCTGTGTTGAGCATAGGTCGTCGCCGACCTTAGATAGGTCGTAAGTCGTCATCTATAAGTCGTTTCCGACCTAGGAGTTGTGAATTTTTGTACTGCGTGAGTTGTAGCCTATAAATAGGCAAGTTGGGTCATTTGTAAAAGGTTGTTGAATATTGAATAAAATTCTCTTTGTTAGCTTTGTGCTTTCAATTTCAATTGGTAGTCGAGTGTATCTCCTATCTCCACTTACGTCATTCGAGTGCGCTCGAATCATCGTTTGTTGAAGCCGATTCACGGTATCTTGTGTGCAAGATCAACGTCGAAGAATCGTAGATCTCTTTCCCGGTATCTTCGGATCAACGAGTCAGAGATAGCTAAGAATTCGGTATCTTCGGATCAACGAATTCGGGCATTTCAGTATCCATCAATCCACAGATTGCTACTTTCATCGATTGAAGATCGTTTTGATTAATCCGCTGCGTCATTTGGTATCAGAGCTTGTTCTAGCCAATCATAGCTAGATCGAGACTTGGAGCCTATTCAAGTTGAAGTTGTTTGGCCGAGAAGTTTGAATTTTGAGCCGAGGCCGAGAGGAAGAAGTGTTCATCATTGTTCGAAGTTGTTTGATCGGATTTGAATTGGAGGCCGAAACTTTGTCCATCGTGTTCATCGCGATTTGCTACAAAGTGGAAATTTTTTATCCGTTTCATTTTGGATCAAAGTCCGAAAAGTGTTTGAATTTTGAAGTGTTGAAGTGTTTGTGAAAATTTCAAGTATGCCGCCAAGAAGAGCTAATCGCCACCAAAACGTAGAAGCTTTGTATCGTAGAGAAGAAGCTGATGAGATGGAGCAAAGAATCAATGAAAACTTTAGTGAAAAGCTTAACGAAGGAATTTGCCGGTTAGAGAAGCTTATGACAGAGATGAATCAAAATCGGAGATGGGTTTCACCTGAATCTAACCATGGGGGTAGTAGAGTCTCGCCACATTCCAATCGAGACCGGAGTGTTGAAAATGATCAAGGGCGTGGGAGGAACGTGAATGATCGTGAACGGAGGAATGTAGATAGAAGGGATGATGGTGGAAGACGTAATGGTAGTAGAGATGTGGGTGGACGAGATAGACAACGATATACATCTGACGTTGAAGAGGAGTATGATGGTGGTAGTGTTCGAGGACAAGGACGAGGACAAGGAAGAAATTACTCTGAGTATGATCACAAGTGGGAGACGGGGATGAAGACTGAAATTCCTGAATTCAAAGGTGGTATACAAGCGGAGGAGTTTCTAGATTGGGTGGCTAATGTCGAGGAGATTTTTGACTTCAAAGAAGTTCCAGAACATCGTAGAGTGAAGTTGGTTGCTACAAGGCTGAGGGGTAGAGCTTTGGCGTGGTGGCAGCAAACCAAGCTTACACATGATCGGATGGGAAAGTCAAAAGTTGAATCTTGGGAGAAGATGAAGAAATTGATGAAAGCAACGTTCTTACCTTACAATTATCAATCTTTGATGTATCAACGTTTGCAAAACTTGAGACAAGGAACGAAGTCTGTTAACGACTATGCTGATGAATTCTATCAACTTATTGCGAGGAATGATATTATGGAAACGGAAGAGCAGCTGACATCTAGGTTCATTGGGGGATTGAGAATGCAGATTCAGGATATGGTTAACATGTTCGATCCTAGATCTGTAGCGGAAGCACATCAGAAAGCGTTGGCTTGGGAGAAACAAGGACGACGAGGAAGTGGTGTGTTTACTAATTCTAACAATCAAGTGAAGGGTGTTGGTGGAAGTTCTAATGTTACTAAACCTATCAGTAGACCAGTAGTGAAGGAGGCTGAGAAGACAAAGGTTAACAACGGTTTCAAATGTTACAATTGTCAGGAATTTGGTCACAAAAGTAGCGAATGTCCAAAGCCGAAGAAGAGAGCTATGATAGCAGAGGTTGAGGATGAAGATGAAGAAGCTGAATGTTCCAATTCACCACCTGATGAGGAGGAAGAAGAAGTGACGGGAGACGAAGGTTACAATCTAATGATGAAGATGTCCTGTTTGACACCTAAGCAAGAGGAGGATTGTAGTTGGTTGAGGAGCAATATTTTTCAGTCAACATGTACCATTCTGGGGAAAGTTTGCAAATTTGTTATTGATGCTGGAAGCTGTGATAATATAATTTCGTCAGAAGCTGTGAGAAAGTTGGCATTGAAGACTGAGAAACATCCGAAACCGTACAAGCTAGCTTGGTTGAGAAAAGGCGGGGAGGTGAAGGTTGGACGAAGGGCTCGTGTGAAGTTTTCCATTGGGAAGAAATATAAAGACGAAATCTGGTGCGATGTTGTGGACATGGACGTTTGTCATTTGTTGCTGGGGAGACCGTGGCAGTATGATAGGGCGGTGCAACATGATGGGCGTACCAACAGTTACAGTTTCATGTTTGAAGGCACAAAGATTACTCTAGTTCCAAAGAAGCGACAGCCGGAGGAGAACAAGTTGGAGGAGATTGAAGAGCTCAAAACTTTGTTATCTTTGAAGGAGTTTGTGAAGGAAGTAGAGGAGGAACCTAAAGTGTTTTTGTTAATTGGGCGAGAGAGCAGTGAAGAGGTTGAGATTCCAGAAGAAGTTAACCCAGTTTTGAAAGAATTTGACGATGTATTTCCAGAGGAGTTACCAACGGAGTTGCCACCGTTGAGGGATATACAACATCAGATAGATCTTGTTCCAGGTGCTGTGTTGCCACACAGACCACATTATCGAATGAGTCCGAAGGAACATGAAGAGTTGCGGAGGCAAGTGGAAGAATTTCTTGAACAGGGGCGTGTGCAGGAGAGTTTAAGCCCTTGTGCTGTACCAGCTTTATTGGTACCCAAAAAGGATGGAACATGGAGGATGTGCACTGACAGTCGAGCATTGAATAAGATTACTGTGAGATATAGATTTCCAATGCCGAGGTTGGATGACTTGTTAGATCAAATAAGCGGAGCTACTATCTTTTCGAAGATTGATTTGAAGAGCGGATATCATCAAATTCGTATCAGACCAGGCGATGAGTGGAAAACTGCTTTTAAAACCAGGGAGGGTCTATATGAGTGGTTGGTCATGCCATTTGGTTTATCCAATGCACCGAGTACTTTTATGAGGGCGATGAATCAGATTTTTCGACCATTCATTGGGAAATTTGTGGTGGTGTATTTTGATGATATTCTGATTTACAGTGGGAGTCCAGAGGAACATTTGAATCATCTTAGAGAAGTGCTGATGGTATTGCGACAAGAACAATTCTATGCTGCAACGAAGAAATGCGTGTTCATGACGCATAGTGTTTTATTTCTGGGATATGTTGTATCGGAAGAAGGAATACAGGTTGACCAAAGTAAAGCCGAAGCAATTAGAGATTGGCCGCAGCCCAAGACGATAACGGAAGTTCGTAGTTTTCACGGGTTGGCTTCATTTTATCGGAGGTTTATTCCACACTTTAGTAGTGTGATGGCACCTATTACGGATTGCATGAAGGGTAAACAGTTTGCATGGACGGAGGAAGCCGGGGTTGCTTTTGAACGGATCAAAGATCTTTTGACCTCTGCACCAATTCTAGTGCTACCTAATTTTCAGTTTGTGTTTGAACTACATACTGATGCATCCAAGGTTGGGATTGGAGGAGTGCTGAGTCAGAAGGGACGTCCTATTGCATATTTCAGTGAGAAGTTGTCAGGAGCAAAGATGAGGTACAGTACGTATGATGTGGAATTCTATGCTGTTGTACAATCTATTAAACACTGGAGACACTATCTATTTCAGAAGGAGTTTGTTCTGTATACTGATCATGAAGCATTGAAGCATTTTCAAGGGCAAGGCAAGATCTCAGCGAGACATGCATCATGGATTGCATATCTGCAACAATTTACATTTGTTGTGAAACACAAGTCGGGAGTGACGAATCGTGTTGCGGATGCGTTGAGTAGAAGAAATCACTTGTTAACTACATTGAAGGTTGAAGTGACGGGGTTTGAAATATTGCCAGAATTATTTACCGATGATCCTTACTTTGCAAAGTTTGTTGATAAAGTCAAGGAGGGAGAGACGGATGAGTTCGTGATGGTTGATGGTTTTCTTTTTAAAGGAAGTCGATTGTGCATACCGGAGGGTAGTCTGAGAATGAAGATTATCAAGGAGTTACACGAAGAGGGACATGTTGGGAGAGACCGTACCTTACAGTTGATTTCACAGTCCTACTTTTGGCCATCAATGAGGAAAGAGGTAGAAAGGTTTGTGGAACGATGTTATATTTGTCAGGTTTCGAAAGGAACTGCGACTAATGCTGGTTTATATATGCCATTACCGGTACCGACTAAACCATGGATTGATGTGAGTATGGATTTTGTGTTGGGGCTGCCGAGAACACAGCGAGGAAACGATTCCATCTATGTGGTAGTGGATCGATTTTCGAAGATGGCACATTTTATTGCTTGTAAGAAGACGGCGGATGCTGTTCATGTTGCCCAAATGTTTTTTAAGGAGATCTATCGACTTCATGGATTGCCAGAATCTATTGTGTTGGATAGAGATACTCGGTTTCTGAGTCACTTTTGGTTGAGTTTGTGGAAAATGGTGGGAACGAAGCTGAAGTTTAGTAGTGCTTATCACCCGCAAACGGATGGACAGACCGAGGTTGTGAGCAGATCGTTGGGAAATTTGTTGAGGTGTCTTGTTCAAGATAATCTGAAGAGTTGGGATATGAAGTTATGCCAGGCAGAGTTTGCCCATAATCATGCTGTGAATCGAAGTACTAGGTTCAGTCCATTCCAGATTGTTTATTCAAGCTTACCAAAGGGACCGTTGGATTTAACGGTAGTGCCACAATCAAAGAAGACAGTTAAGAAAGCTGCTGATTTTGTTGAAGGGTTGACGGAATGTCATAAAGTCGTTCAGGAACGATTGGAGAAAGCGAATGAGAAATATAAACGATCTGCAGACTTGAAACAAAGGAATGTTGAATTTCATGAAGGTGATTTGGTTTATGCAGTGTTAACAAAAGATCGTTTTCCAGTAGGTGCTTATAACAAGTTGAAAGCCAGGAAAATTGGTCCGGTGGAAGTCATAAAACGAATTAATGAAAATGCATATAGGTTGAGGCTGCCAGAAGATGTGTACACTTCTGATGTGTTCAATGTTAAACATCTCGTACCATATCATGGGGATGAACGAGCTGATGTGGAAGAATTTACAAATTCGAGGACGAATTTCTCTCAACCAGGGAAGGATGATGCAGTCCAAGTACTAGGTCATGACCGACCTAGCAAACTCGTAGGTCGTAACATGTTGATGGGTCGAATCCGACCTAAAGCTAAGGAGTCAATATTTCGTGAAGAAAGGTGGAAAGTTGAAGTCATAGGTCGCGACCGACCTAACGAAGCCTATAAGTCGCTCCAACGACTTATTGAAGATCAACGACCTAGTGGAAAAGCGCTCAGACGACCTAACACGTTTTTAGGTCGTGTACGACCTAACGAATTGGAAGATAGGTCGCTAGTACGACTTACCAAGTTAAAAGTGCTCCGGG
Organism: Allium fistulosum; assembly: GCA_030737815.1. Lineage (NCBI taxonomy): Eukaryota > Viridiplantae > Streptophyta > Magnoliopsida > Asparagales > Amaryllidaceae > Allium > Allium fistulosum. Next base: position 1,207,430,631 of record CM060902.1, read on the forward strand.
TTAAAATGAAACGACCTATACTAAGTCGCAGGAAAATGTCTCGACCTAAGTTAGGTCGCAAGAACTTAGGTCGCATAAAGATGGTTAAGATGCCAGGGTTCTTAGGTCGCGAGGTTTTAAGTCGTACAGGCTTAGGTCGCGGAGTTATGTTATCTTTAAGTCGCAAAGCTCTGGATGCCATTGATTCTTCTGCCGAGTTAATCTCTACCTTTGATTTCTTTGAGTCGCTGATCTGAGATGCGCATGTTTTAAGTCGCTGAAGACTTGTTGCCGTAGATCTTGTTTGCCGACTTAATCTCAGCTGTTGATTTCTTAAGTCGTTACTTGTTTGTTTTTAGGTCGTTACCGACCTAAGTTAAGTCGCTGAAGACTGAGGCCTTAGATTCTTATGCCGCATTGATCTCTGCTGTAATATCCCGGAAATTTTAACAATATCAATTTAATACTCTGTTAAATAATTAAATTGATATTGATGATCTTTGATATTAAAATTTGAATTTAATTTAATAATCTGATTAAATGAGTATTTAATTGGTGGATTTTATCTTTTAAAATATTACTTGATAATCTCTTATATAAATTATTTAAATATCAAATATGTTAATTTCAAATAATAAGTATAATGTATTATTTTTATTAATATGAATGGATTTTAAAGAATATGGAATTTTTATTTAATTGAATAAATAGTTATATATGTATATATATAACTTAACTTTTAAATTGAATCTTAGGATTTAATTTAAATTGAATTTGAAATTAGGTTTTGAAATTCAATGGAATAAATATTTAAATTTGTTGTGGAGTTTAGAAAATTGTATAAACTTTTAGTTATTAATAAATTTAGTTTTCTTTCTTTAAAAAGTAATTTGTATATATATAGATAAGTATTTTATAAATAAGAAAAGCCATTTTATATACTTCTAAAATAAATAAATATGTAAAAATTACTTAAGAGACATGTGTCTTTATCTAATGACTTGTTATAACATGTGTAATTTAATTAGCTAATGTAATGACAAGTGTCTTTATTCATTTTTCATTTTCTTTTATTTTTATAAAATCATAAATTCACTTACATATATACATATGCATTCCCTTATTTCATCCTTTCTATTTCCTTCTCAAAAACAAGATAAACTCAAATCTCTTTCTCAAATACAAATGCAAATCTGAAATCAGTAAACAACTTTCCTCAAACCAAATCAAAGATCTGTAATCAACTCCTCAAACCAGAAATTCAAGAAAATAAAACCCTGTAATACATTTCAAAATCAAGTCTTTTGTCTGCAACCTTCTTTGCAAATCTGTAATCATCTTAAAGCAACCAGCCTGCCTTCATTTTTCAAATCTGGAAACAACTCAGAACAACATGTCTGCATTCTTCTCAAAACTGGAAGCAAGCATGAAATTTTTAAATCAAAGCTTTGGATTTCGAAATTCTTCAAACTTCAGCCTTCAAAGGACTTCCAGATCAAAAGTATTAAAATATACAAACTCAAGCATATTATCAATTCCAGTCTTCAAGATCCTGTTTCAGGCTCTGTCTCTATTTTAAATGGTGAGTAACAATTTTAATATAAACTAGTTTAAGTAAATTTAAAATCTGTGCTTGTGTATTTCTGAGATGAATGTTGCTCTGCTTGTGTGTTTATAAGTGTAGTATATATATATATGAATGTGATGTGGTGTGCATGTCTGATGCTTTCTTACTTTTCTCTGTTTTGTTATAAAGTGTGAAAGTTTAGCTAAAAAATTCATTCTTCTTCTGATTTCTGATAAGGATTAGTTTCAAACAATAAATATTTGTTTAGTCATAGATTTTATTTTAAAAATGAATTAAAGTAAGTAAATTTGATGTTATCTGGAAAAAAAAAACAGAAAGATAGTGAAATTTCTTTAAATTTTGTTAAAATCAAATTTTGTAAATTGCTATTCCAGGTTTATAAATTAAATACATAAGCAAAAACATGATTTTTAGTATTAAAATCATAGTTTATAGTTTAGTATTAAAGGAGCAGTTCTGGTTTAAACTAAATATGAAGTTTTGGGTAATTCTGGTGATCTAGATGGTTTGGGAAGTTGAGTTTCTTTCTGAGGATAATAGAGTGATCGAAGATGTAAGAAAAATTATTGGAAAATAAATTAAAGCATAAAGGCAGCAATGATTTAAGATTTAAATTTATAACCCTAATTTTAACTAGGTTAGGGAAAATGATCACTACGATTTCTCCTATGAATCGAGTGCAAAAGGGTTTTGAGGGAGTGAAGCTTGGTCGATGATGAGGATATGGTCGGAGTTGCAGAAGTTCTGGTGATCGGGATTTTGAAAACGAGGAGATGTTGACAGGTTTTGGTGAAATGGGTAGTTCCTGTTCCAGTTTTGAATTTAGGCTCGATTTTGATTTCGCGAATTGATCGAGGAATGGATGATCGAATTCTGGTAGGTAGATGAACGCCGATGTGATGGAGATGTCGGCGATGGTCGGAGGGAACTGGTTGGACGGTGCATGTGCACGAGATCGTGGATGTGTCTGGTGAAGTCTGGGTGTTTACAGGGAAGGTTACTCGAGTTTCTCGAGTTATCTTACGGGAGAGACTCGAAGTTTTTAGTAATGTGACTCGAAGTAAATTAGATGATCTCGAGTTCAATAGATGTTGCCAGTTTTTTTTTAAAAACTGCCTGTTTAAAGTTTAAACTGGATTTAAATTTCTAAAGCAATATTTAAACAAATTTTAAATCTAAGTTTAATCTGATTTAAGTTTAATTTGAATCTCAGTTCAAAAATAAAATAAGTTGTTGAAATTAAAATATTTTAACAACCTTAAATGTTTAGATAATTGAACTTAAGTTTTAAATTGCAAGTAAGTTTAAACCTAAGTTAATCTGGAATCTAATTTAAATCTGTATCTCAGATTTAAAATAAAAGAAAGTTTTTAAATTAAATGGTTTTAATAATTGTTTAAATGTATATTAAATGTTTAGAATTTAAAAATAAATTTGATTTAAATTCTTTAAGTTCTTTTATAAGATATAGGAATTCTTTAACATGTAAAAGTTTTTGAATTGGTTTTAAACTTTGTTAAAGACAAATTGGTATTCATTTCTAAATTCAGAATTTAAAATGAAATTTAAAAGTAAATTTGAAAATGGATGTTTTCAAATGTATTTAAGAATGATAATTTAACCTTTGATAAGAAAATGTTTTACCTTGAAGTTAAAATCATTAAAACTTGAGGGTAATTAAAATGGTTTAAATAATCTAATTAATTAATGATTTGGATTAATTAATTAAGTAATTAAGGATTTAAATTAACTTAATTAAGGTTTAAGTTAATTAATTAAGCAATAATTTATTTATAATTAAGGATTATAAATTAGAATATTAATTAATGATTAAGAATTAATTAATAAAGTAATTAAATATTAATTAAGTTATGGTTAACACTTAATTAACTAAATAAATTAGATTAATTAAATTGGTTATTAAGATTTATTAATTTGAAATTAATAATAATTAATCTAAGTTAATTACTTAAGAAAAGTAATTAAAGGGTTGTTAATAGTTAATGAAGGTCATTAACTTGAGATTATTTAAATAAATAATTAATGTGATTAATTTTAATAATTAATTAGATTAATTAATTTAAAGATAATCAATTATAGAATTTGTTTTAAATGAATTACTTATTGGAAGTAATTAAGAAATTAATTACTTATTGTAATTAATTAAGTTAATTTGATTTAGTTAGATTAATTAATTAAGAAATGATTTGGTAATAATTACTTAATGTAATTATTAAGGTATGATTATTTAGGAAGTAAATAATAAGATAATTACTGGAAGTAATTAATTGATGGTTATGTATTAAGGAAAGTAATTTAAGTTTAATTACTTTGAATAATTAATCAAGGGATTAATTAAGAAATTAATTAAGGAGAATTAATTTAGTAAATGAAAGTAATTAAGGGTAGTTAATTACTGATTGAAGATTAATCAAGGTGATTAATAAATGTTGTTTAATTTAAAGTTAATTACTTAATGTAATTAATTTAATTAAAGTAATTAATAATTAAGTTGTAATTAAGGATCATTAATTAATATAATTAATGATGTAATTAAGATTGATTAATTAAGTATAATTAATAAATGAAGTGATTAATTAATGTAATTAATTAAGGTTTAATATAATTAATTATAGTGATTAATTTAATTAATTATAGTTAATTAATTAATGAAGTAATTAAAGGTTAATTACTATAAGTGGTTAAGGTTAATTAATTTGAGTAATTAATTAAAGATAAATTACTTGAAGGTAATTAAAAGATAATTAATCAAAGATGATTAATTGAAAAAGGTAATTAGAGGATAATTAATTAATTTGTAATTAATTAATGTTTAAGTAAGAAGGATTTATAAAATAAAAGTAATTAATTTAATTAACTTTAAATTAATTAGAGATGATATAGATCATTACTTATGGATGGATGATAATACTGAATGCTTTGCATTTGATTTATCTCTGATGAGATATATGCTATGTGATATGGATGTTTAGTTGAAGTGTGATAATATGGATTATCTGATGGTATTGATAATGTTGATTATCTATTGTGAATTATCTTTCTAAGTGTATAAAGATAATTGAATTAAATTGTTTTAACTTTAAAACAACTTGACCTTAAAAGATACGTTTTGGATTTCGATGAGACCGGGATCGGGTTTCCGTATACCGGATTTCCAGGTCTGGAGACCCGAATACCACATCGATCCAAATTAACGATAGGTCGTGAATCTCAAGTGAAGATGAAGATTCAGAGTGCAAGGGTTATTGTCGTTAACTCTGAGGGTGATTCCAATACGAGTGTAACGAGATAATGCCTTCGGTTTCGTTCGAACCCGGAACGAACTTGTATGGATTGAATGCTTTCAGCACATCGTCAGGCGGACGATGAGCATTCTAAGTGATATGTTCTGATTAAAGGTAATCGTGACCTCAAGCCTCACAAACCGGGAATGGCTAAAACAGGGGAGGTGCAGCAAGGTTAGTGGGTAGCACCCAAGTAGGACAAGATTATCTCTGTCTAGAGGTCCCTTCTTATTATTATTCGGCTGTGTGGGCAGTTGTGAGCTCCAACTGCTGGGATATCTTGTGCGGGAATTATCCAGTAAGGGATGTTCCGGCCTTGTGTTGCAGGGGATTGGGAGTGATCCTCGGTACGGTGATCTAGGCCACGTACTGTGACGGGCGGTACCCCGGTAGCCCTGCCATTGATGGAATCCAAACTCCAATAAGTGCCGTACGTTTTAGTTGTGCCCAACTATGTTGGAACGTGAGATGTAAGCATTCCAGCTATTTCATATTTATTTGAAAACCCTAGACCTATTATAATACAATCGAATTTCCTATCAAATGTTTTGGTTAGCGTAAGGTAAAAACTTACCCATATTTATTGGTGGGGAGTCTTACGTGATACCTTTTCTTTCAAAAGGTTTTGAAGTTAAACAAGTTTAACCTGTTACTCACACCAGACCCATGTCTGACCCAAGTTGTTTATTTCTGTTTTATAAACTCTTGGGTACTCAAATTTTTACGAGTAGCCAAGGGATTCAGGTTTAGCTTTGACGAGTAATCTGGAGGAGCAATGGAGCAGGAGGCTTCGGCGTTGTAGATATAGATAGTAGTTTTCCGCTGTGTTGATCTTTGTATTGATCTGTATTGTGTTGAGATGTAATAACTAGACAGATGTTTATAACTGTCTAGTATGTGATGTGTAATCTGTGTAACTCTGATAGATGATGTATATGATACTATGTAATATTTATGTGATATATTATATTTCGTTTCGTTTCCGCTGTGAGTATCTGTTGTTGTTTTCTGTTCTCTTCTTCTCTTTTCTATTTCTCACCCCTTTCTTTCTTTCTGTCGATGCGATTTTCCGGGAGTGGAAAGCCGGGTCGTCACACGTGGTATCAGAGCTTAGGTTGAGCGAATGCCTAAGCTATTGGTTGAGTGAATACCAAGCTCTAGAGTGGTATCTATCGTGAGAGAGCGTATTTGTAATTTTTATATAACTATATATATATATTCTACCTATATTGTTGGGTTACCCGTACAGGTTTTCCAATATAAGTTATAAAGGTAGATAGGGTGGTGGTGTATGAAACACGACTACCAATGGTTGGAATTAAGGTTGGAAGTGTATTTATCGAGACTGTAGACCCAATACTGTCTCGAGTAAGTTTTGCTGTGATGAAGGATTTCATCGAATCTCTGAAGGAAACCTGTTAAGGTTCGGAGTTTATCTGTAAAGTTGGATGAGTAGAGTTTAGATCTATCGGTTGAACAGAAGCAAGTGATGGTATCTTGATACCTCAGGTAATAGTAGCTGTGTGATGAGATGCAGTGACGATGGATGTTCCCGAAGATGTTTTCTTTGGAACGAGTTTAAGGAAGTGTGTCTGTTTCAGTGTTGTGGCTGAGTTCAGCATGATATTTCTATTTGGTTTGGGATCAAGTTTCTCGAAGAACTTTGGATTAGGAAGTCCTTGGCATCAGTGTCAGCAGTGCAGCTTGGAGTGTTCTGTGCATTGGCAGGAAGTTTTCTGGCTGAGCAGTTTCTCTGAAGATGAAGTTCAGAAGCAGCAGGGTGCATCCATTTCTTCGGTGGATTGGATAGTTAAGTATGGGCTGTTCTGATTTGTTAAGAGGAACAGTTTTCTTTGGAAATAGGCTGGGTTGATCGCAAAAGTGACTTGCGATAGTTTGAGGGTTCTCTTGGGTTATCAGAATTTTTCTGAGTGTCTTCAGAGAAGTCAGGAGTTGTCCGCATCTGAAGGTTGAGTTTTCTTATCGACTGGATTCCAGGAGTAGTACCGGTAGTTCAGTCTAGTTGAAGGATGTTTCCTAGAGATGGAGTTGGTGCAGCAACTCAAGTTTTGATGAAGTATCTGAGTTTTATATATGGATCAGTGGACCTTATTTCTGGAATGAGTTGTCCAGTCTATGCTTGTGTTCTACCTCAGATCAGAGTGGAGCAGCAGAAGCGGTTTGGAAGTATATCTCTGGATAGGAGAAGTAAGTTTGGAATCTACTGATGTTGTGAAGTAAAGTTATGTTTGGATCTCTTCTGTGTTCTGATTTGGATAAGTATTGGGTTTTCAGGATTGAATTGTCAGTTTGGACAACTGGAATTCATTGTGTTTTACGTATCTCTGAGGGAGTACGTGTTTGATCTATTTCTGGTTTTTGAAATCAGTAGTTCAGGAAGATTTGGTTGTTGAGTCAGACTCGTCTGTAGTATGATATTCTGTTTAGTTCTGTAGATCTAGATGAGTAGGAGATCTATAGCTTAGTAATTTAGATTGTTTGTAGAGCGAGTATCCCGGTATATATATATATATACTTGGGGAAACTCGAGGAATTCTATCTAGAATTTTGTCTGGATAGTTAAAATTGTTTGATTGGATGATTGGCTGCTATGGTTGTTAGCATATGGATGATAGTATATGCTTGTGTTTTAAATTAAAATCTTTAATAAGATTATTAAATTACCTTTGTTTAAATTTCGGGGACGAAATTATTTTAAGGGGGAAGGAATGTAATATCCCGGAAATTTTAACAATATCAATTTAATACTCTGTTAAATAATTAAATTGATATTGATGATCTTTGATATTAAAATTTGAATTTAATTTAATAATCTGATTAAATGAGTATTTAATTGGTGGATTTTATCTTTTAAAATATTACTTGATAATCTCTTATATAAATTATTTAAATATCAAATATGTTAATTTCAAATAATAAGTATAATGTATTATTTTTATTAATATGAATGGATTTTAAAGAATATGGAATTTTTATTTAATTGAATAAATAGTTATATATGTATATATATAACTTAACTTTTAAATTGAATCTTAGGATTTAATTTAAATTGAATTTGAAATTAGGTTTTGAAATTCAATGGAATAAATATTTAAATTTGTTGTGGAGTTTAGAAAATTGTATAAACTTTTAGTTATTAATAAATTTAGTTTTCTTTCTTTAAAAAGTAATTTGTATATATATATATAAGTATTTTATAAATAAGAAAAGCCATTTTATATACTTCTAAAATAAATAAATATGTAAAAATTACTTAAGAGACATGTGTCTTTATCTAATGACTTGTTATAACATGTGTAATTTAATTAGCTAATGTAATGACAAGTGTCTTTATTCATTTTTCATTTTCTTTTATTTTTATAAAATCATAAATTCACTTACATATATACATATGCATTCCCTTATTTCATCCTTTCTATTTCCTTCTCAAAAACAAGATAAACTCAAATCTCTTTCTCAAATACAAATGCAAATCTGAAATCAGTAAACAACTTTCCTCAAACCAAATCAAAGATCTGTAATCAACTCCTCAAACCAAAAATTCAAGAAAATAAAACCCTGTAATACATTTCAAAATCAAGTCTTTTGTCTGCAACCTTCTTTGCAAATCTGTAATCATCTTAAAGCAACCAGCCTGCCTTCATTTTTCAAATCTGGAAACAACTCAGAACAACATGTCTGCATTCTTCTCAAAACTGGAAGCAAGCATGAAATTTTTAAATCAAAGCTTTGGATTTCGAAATTCTTCAAACTTCAGCCTTCAAAGGACTTCCAGATCAAAAGTATTAAAATATACAAACTCAAGCATATTATCAATTCCAGTCTTCAAGATCCTGTTTCAGGCTCTGTCTCTATTTTAAATGGTGAGTAACAATTTTAATATAAACTAGTTTAAGTAAATTTAAAATCTGTGCTTGTGTATTTCTGAGATGAATGTTGCTCTGCTTGTGTGTTTATAAGTGTAGTATATATATATATATGAATGTGATGTGGTGTGCATGTCTGATGCTTTCTTACTTTTCTCTGTTTTGTTATAAAGTGTGAAAGTTTAGCTAAAAAATTCATTCTTCTTCTGATTTCTGATAAGGATTAGTTTCAAACAATAAATATTTGTTTAGTCATAGATTTTATTTTAAAAATGAATTAAAGTAAGTAAATTTGATGTTATCTGGAAAAAAAAACAGAAAGACAGTGAAATTTCTTTAAATTTTGTTAAAATCAAATTTTGTAAATTGCTATTCCAGGTTTATAAATTAAATACATAAGCAAAAACATGATTTTTAGTATTAAAATCATAGTTTATAGTTTAGTATTAAAGGAGCAGTTCTGGTTTAAACTAAATATGAAGTTTTGGGTAATTCTGGTGATCTAGATGGTTTGGGAAGTTGAGTTTCTTTCTGAGGATAATAGAGTGATCGAAGATGTAAGAAAAATTATTGGAAAATAAATTAAAGCATAAAGGCAGCAATGATTTAAGATTTAAATTTATAACCCTAATTTTAACTAGGTTAGGGAAAATGATCACTACGATTTCTCCTATGAATCGAGTGCAAAAGGGTTTTGAGGGAGTGAAGCTTGGTCGATGATGAGGATATGGTCGGAGTTGCAGAAGTTCTGGTGATCGGGATTTTGAAAACGAGGAGATGTTGACAGGTTTTGGTGAAATGGGTAGTTCCTGTTCCAGTTTTGAATTTAGGCTCGATTTTGATTTCGCGAATTGATCGAGGAATGGATGATCGAATTCTGGTAGGTAGATGAACGCCGATGTGATGGAGATGTCGGCGATGGTCGGAGGGAACTGGTTGGACGGTGCATGTGCACGAGATCGTGGATGTGTCTGGTGAAGTCTGGGTGTTTACAGGGAAGGTTACTCGAGTTTCTCGAGTTATCTTACGGGAGAGACTCGAAGTTTTTAGTAATGTGACTCGAAGTAAATTAGATGATCTCGAGTTCAATAGATGTTGCCAGTTTTTTTTTAAAAACTGCCTGTTTAAAGTTTAAACTGGATTTAAATTTCTAAAGCAATATTTAAACAAATTTTAAATCTAAGTTTAATCTGATTTAAGTTTAATTTGAATCTCAGTTCAAAAATAAAATAAGTTATTGAAATTAAAATATTTTAACAACCTTAAATGTTTAGATAATTGAACTTAAGTTTTAAATTGCAAGTAAGTTTAAACCTAAGTTAATCTGGAATCTAATTTAAATCTGTATCTCAGATTTAAAATAAAAGAAAGTTTTTAAATTAAATGGTTTTAATAATTGTTTAAATGTATATTAAATGTTTAGAATTTAAAAATAAATTTGATTTAAATTCTTTAAGTTCTTTTATAAGATATAGGAATTCTTTAACATGTAAAAGTTTTTGAATTGGTTTTAAACTTTGTTAAAGACAAATTGGTATTCATTTCTAAATTCAGAATTTAAAATGAAATTTAAAAGTAAATTTGAAAATGGATGTTTTCAAATGTATTTAAGAATGATAATTTAACCTTTGATAAGAAAATGTTTTACCTTAAAGTTAAAATCATTAAAACTTGAGGGTAATTAAAATGGTTTAAATAATCTAATTAATTAATGATTTGGATTAATTAATTAAGTAATTAAGGATTTAAATTAACTTAATTAAGGTTTAAGTTAATTAATTAAGCAATAATTTATTTATAATTAAGGATTATAAATTAGAATATTAATTAATGATTAAGAATTAATTAATAAAGTAATTAAATATTAATTAAGTTATGGTTAACACTTAATTAACTAAATAAATTAGATTAATTAAATTGGTTATTAAGATTTATTAATTTGAAATTAATAATAATTAATCTAAGTTAATTACTTAAGAAAAGTAATTAAAGGGTTGTTAATAGTTAATGAAGGTCATTAACTTGAGATTATTTAAATAAATAATTAATGTGATTAATTTTAATAATTAATTAGATTAATTAATTTAAAGATAATCAATTATAGAATTTGTTTTAAATGAATTACTTATTGGAAGTAATTAAGAAATTAATTACTTATTGTAATTAATTAAGTTAATTTGATTTAGTTAGATTAATTAATTAAGAAATGATTTGGTAATAATTACTTAATGTAATTATTAAGGTATGATTATTTAGGAAGTAAATAATAAGATAATTACTGGAAGTAATTAATTGATGGTTATGTATTAAGGAAAGTAATTTAAGTTTAATTACTTTGAATAATTAATCAAGGGATTAATTAAGAAATTAATTAAGGAGAATTAATTTAGTAAATGAAAGTAATTAAGGGTAGTTAATTACTGATTGAAGATTAATCAAGGTGATTAATAAATGTTGTTTAATTTAAAGTTAATTACTTAATGTAATTAATTTAATTAAAGTAATTAATAATTAAGTTGTAATTAAGGATCATTAATTAATATAATTAATGATGTAATTAAGATTGATTAATTAAGTATAATTAATAAATGAAGTGATTAATTAATGTAATTAATTAAGGTTTAATATAATTAATTATAGTGATTAATTTAATTAATTATAGTTAATTAATTAATGAAGTAATTAAAGGTTAATTACTATAAGTGGTTAAGGTTAATTAATTTGAGTAATTAATTAAAGATAAATTACTTGAAGGTAATTAAAAGATAATTAATCAAAGATGATTAATTGAAAAAGGTAATTAAAAGATAATTAATCAAAGATGATTAATTGAAAAAGGTAATTAGAGGATAATTAATTAATTTGTAATTAATTAATGTTTAAGTAAGAAGGATTTATAAAATAAAAGTAATTAATTTAATTAACTTTAAATTAATTAGAGATGATATAGATCATTACTTATGGATGGATGATAATACTGAATGCTTTGCATTTGATTTATCTCTGATGAGATATATGCTATGTGATATGGATGTTTAGTTGAAGTGTGATAATATGGATTATCTGATGGTATTGATAATGTTGATTATCTATTGTGAATTATCTTTCTAAGTGTATAAAGATAATTGAATTAAATTGTTTTAACTTTAAAACAACTTGACCTTAAAAGATACGTTTTGGATTTCGATGAGACCGGGATCGGGTTTCCGTATACCGGATTTCCAGGTCTGGAGACCCGAATACCACATCGATCCAAATTAACGATAGGTCATGAATCTCAAGTGAAGATGAAGATTCAGAGTGCAAGGGTTATTGTCGTTAACTCTGAGGGTGATTCCAATACGAGTGTAACGAGATAATGCCTTCGGTTTCGTTCGAACCCGGAACGAACTTGTATGGATTGAATGCTTTCAGCACATCGTCAGGCGGACGATGAGCATTCTAAGTGATATGTTCTGATTAAAGGTAATCGTGACCTCAAGCCTCACAAACCGGGAATGGCTAAAACAGGGGAGGTGCAGCAAGTTTAGTGGGTAGCACCCAAGTAGGACAAGATTATCTCTGTCTAGAGGTCCCTTCTTATTATTATTCGGCTGTGTGGGCAGTTGTGAGCTCCAACTGCTGGGATATCTTGTGCGGGAATTATCCAGTAAGGGATGTTCCGGCCTTGTGTTGCAGGGGATTGGGAGTGATCCTCGGTACGGTGATCTAGGCCACGTACTGTGACGGGCGGTACCCCGGTAGCCCTGCCATTGATGGAATCCAAACTCCAATAAGTGCCGTACGTTTTAGTTGTGCCCAACTATGTTGGAACGTGAGATGTAAGCATTCCAGCTATTTCATATTTATTTGAAAACCCTAGACCTATTATAATACAATCGAATTTCCTATCAAATGTTTTGGTTAGCGTAAGGTAAAAACTTACCCATATTTATTGGTGGGGAGTCTTACGTGATACCTTTTCTTTCAAAAGGTTTTGAAGTTAAACAAGTTTAACCTGTTACTCACACCAGACCCATGTCTGACCCAAGTTGTTTATTTCTGTTTTATAAACTCTTGGGTACTCAAATTTTTACGAGTAGCCAAGGGATTCAGGTTTAGCTTTGACGAGTAATCTGGAGGAGCAATGGAGCAGGAGGCTTCGGCGTTGTAGATATAGATAGTAGTTTTCCGCTGTGTTGATCTTTGTATTGATCTGTATTGTGTTGAGATGTAATAACTAGACAGATGTTTATAACTGTCTAGTATGTGATGTGTAATCTGTGTAACTCTGATAGATGATGTATATGATACTATGTAATATTTATGTGATATATTATATTTCGTTTCGTTTCCGCTGTGAGTATCTGTTGTTGTTTTCTGTTCTCTTCTTCTCTTTTCTATTTCTCACCCCTTTCTTTCTTTCTGTCGATGCGATTTTCCGGGAGTGGAAAGCCGGGTCGTCACATCTGCCGTTGATTCTTAAGTCGCTGAAAGAAGCAGATGTATTGAAGATAGGTCGCGTCTGTTTAAGTCGTAGGTCGTTCTGTTTTTTTAAGTGTGTACTTTAGGTCGTGTACGACCTATGTAAGTCGTTGTATTATGTTGTATGTTTTCTTAAATCGTGAGTCGTTTATCTTTGAGTCGTTTGTAATGTTGTAAGGTCGTAGCCTGTTTGTTTGTAACGTTGATAAGTCGCTGTGTTGAGCATAGGTCGTCGCCGACCTTAGATAGGTCGTAAGTCGTCATCTATAAGTCGTTTCCGACCTAGGAGTTGTGAATTTTTGTACTGCGTGAGTTGTAGCCTATAAATAGGCAAGTTGGGTCATTTGTAAAAGGTTGTTGAATATTGAATAAAATTCTCTTTGTTAGCTTTGTGCTTTCAATTTCAATTGGTAGTCGAGTGTATCTCCTATCTCCACTTACGTCATTCGAGTGCGCTCGAATCATCGTTTGTTGAAGCCGATTCACGGTATCTTGTGCGCAAGATCAACGTCGAAGAATCGTAGATCTCTTTCCCGGTATCTTCGGATCAACGAGTCAGAGATAGCTAAGAATTCGGTATCTTCGGATCAACGAATTCGGGCATTTCAGTATCCATCAATCCACAGATTACTACTTTCATCGATTGAAGATCGTTTTGATTAATCCGCTGCGTCAGAATCTCGCAGCGGAAGGAACAAGATATAATAATAAAATAACAGTTCATGAAGTTGTTAAATAAATAAATTTGATTATTCTTATACATCATAAATCAGAGTTACATACATATCAGAGATAATACAACAATGCAGCAGAAAAATAATACAGTAGTAGAATACAAATGATGTAATACCAAACTCCATCTTCGTCCTCCAGAATAGATCTTCAACCTTATCTGAAATGCTCAGGCTGACCCGAGCGTAATGAAAAGACAAAACACTCGAGTCAGGACTAAAATATCTCATGTAAGTTAAATCAAATAAGTAAATATAAGTGTGACGGCGTCAGAGATGTTTACGTGTTTTAGACAGCTCCTATCCAGTGTTTAACGTGCGTGCATTAACTTAAGAGATGTTTGGGATTTCCATCTCCTAAGGATCCGTTAAACTATCTACTATATAATAGAATACGCTATATACAATAATGTCTATTATAAAGTAAAATATCATTCCGAGCGTTAAGCTATGGCCCATTCCACCCTTAACACAGTTTATAAATGTCATAGTCTATACAGCACCGTAAGCCCCACTGTAAACTAGTGGTTATCAGAAGGTACCCCATAGGTATAACACAAATCAAAATTGTAGTGGTCGCGAATAGGATAATCAGTATGACAAGGTACATGAGGCGATACCAATTAGGATACTAGTAGTTGCGTCATCCGGACTGATGTTGGGCATAGCAGCTACTACCCCAACACCGTGAAACAACACTCCCATAATCGAGGGGTGCACCCAAATCGAATCACAAAAGTAATAGATATGGTAACGAAGAAGTGTGTCCGCTAGAGGTGGCGAGCCTCAATGGTCCGGCAGGGCTCCTGTTTTAGTCATATCAAGGGTCATCCAAAATCGTTCTCTTTCTTCAATCAATGCGTTCACCAAAACCATCCACTTCGTTCTGGATCAACACTCCGCGTATATTAGCTATTAAAGTGGTTTTCGATATCGACAGAGAGTATGTCCATATACGATCCCGGTCTCTTTAATAACTGCGTATTACTACACCGATGGTCATTTAATATTTAAAGTTCAAACCAAATCAAATCAAAAGTCAACTTCAAATTTACTTTCAAATTTGATTATTTCACAATTCAATTCGTTTCAATAGTTAAATCATATTTCCAAATAAATTTAGTTCAACATTTATTTAGCAAATCAATTCAAGTATTCAATTTCAGTTTAATAAGATTCCAATTTCACTTATTAAATTTATTTCATATTCAATGGATTTAATTTGATTCTTAATTTAATTCAAAATCATTTAAACAAAATTCGATTCATTCACATTTATGTTTACATTCATTACTTCATTAAATATAATTATAAATTCAGTTAAATCAATTTCATTAACTAAATCCCCTTTAAATCAAAATAGTTTCAGTTAACCCGTTTACAAAATCAAATTCAATTTCTATCAAAGAATCTTATTTCACTTTATTTAGTTCATTGATTAATTAACACAAATTTATTTTTCTCAACAAACTTCAAAACAATTTAACTTCGTAACCAAGTTACAAAATCATAATTAAACTAATTCACTCAATTTAAAATCATTTTATATTTAAATTAACACTTAATCAAATTCACAAACTTTACTTAGTTTAAATTCCACTTATGTCAAATTCCATTTAATCTTAAATTAAATTTCATTATCAAGTCTCAAATCCGTTTAATCAAAACCAAGTCTATAGATCTTAAATTTTTACTTAACTTTAAATTTTACTTAATCCAATTCCATATAAACTCAAATCAATTCATTTATTTATTCTATTACAATTCAAATAAATTTATTTTTTTATTCAAATCAAATCCATTAATTTATTTCATTTAAACTCGAGTAAAATCATTTATAAGTTCCAAATTAAATCCATTAAGGTTGTTAATTAATTTCGAAACAATTTGTTGATCAATCGGGTTTCTTATTTTAACTGTCTATCCTAAGCCAAGTTGTTTAATTGGGTATTTATCATTTCAACCCGATCCCATTTTAATTAAATATAAATATAAAATAAAATAAACACTATGGGAACTTGCAGTATTAGAACAACATAAAATAAACACAACATTCAAATATCCAAATATCAATAGTTAAACATCCATCACATCATCATCCAAATCAGACAATAGATAACATAATTTAATTGATTATCAATAACGGTTATTAATTGGCAATTTATAAGTTCATGCTAATTAAATGACGATTAAATGAAATAAGGTCATACTTAACTGAAATAATAATTCAAACATTTCAAGCATCAATCAATAAACATCAATAAACTATTTATTATCATTAACAAGTATAAACTTGCAAATTGGAATTTAATATTAAATCGAATGGATATTAACTACAATGAATGTCATATTTAATTGGAATAACAATTTTAACGTACCAAACATCAACCATCAAACAAACATCATAATTCATCGTTCAATCAACAGGTCATAACAAATCACTGGTTATCATAGATGGGTAGTTAACTAACAATTAAATTTCAACATTAATTTAAATAACAATTTAATCCAATTCGATTAAATTTCAACTAAACATCAATTTTAAACTACTTACTAGCAACCAGAAACATTCATATTAACTAATGAATTCAAATTAACTAACATAACATATTTAGTCAAGCATGAGCGTATAAACACTCACCTTTGATTCAAAGCCCGTTAATAAGGCCCAAAATTTCACAGTCTCAGATCTGAACGATACCTGCGCCGAAACGTCCGAAATTCAGATACGATACCTGCGCCGAAACGTCCGAAATTCAGATACGATCCCAACGGCGAAAACCACGCGTGAACCCGAGCTCGTATGCAAAAATTATTCGAGTTAGAACGATTGAATAATTTAATTAAAAATTAATAATAATAAAAAAACAACACGTCACCCTTCTTCTTCCTCATGGTCGAGAGCACGTAACCCATCCCACGCAACCAAATTTCCATGCGCGCCCTCTAATTCTTGATCGGAACTCGATCAGCCGAGCCCTATGCGTGCGCCTCGACCTGCTCTCCTTCCACCTCGAACGCCGCGCCCTCAGCCGCGGCCATTCTCTCAAAATCAATGGAAATGCGCGCGAGCTTGGACCTTAGATTCTGGCGATTTAATGACGAAGTAGCATAGATCAACCATATGGATTTGAAGAGCTCGCCAAGATCTACAACTTTGCTTTTGGAATTTTTCGATTTCGTTGAACAGATTGAGAGATAAAGAGGAAAGAAGATCGGCAATTTCTGGCCATTGGAATAGGTGGCGGCCATGGTTTGAAATTAGGGTTTCTAAAATAAAATAATAATCAAACTGTCTCGGTTTGCGTGCGTATTTATATAGGTAGGTCCAAAATCGTCTGAACTCCAATCGAGACGTGCCGCCAGGCGTTTATAAGGTTTTACCCATATTTCGAACGCAATGGAACTAGTCCCAAGGCCTAATTCAATCGTATGTGGAAGATAGCTTTTGAAGTCGATTATTTTAATTAAATTCGAAATTAAATTTCTACGCGTTTCAAGCTCGCACGGCCAAACGACAAGTCCGATTGCTACGAAAATTGAAATCCTACAATAATTCACTATTGCGGATCCGATGAAACTTGTTTCGTCGAAATCCGAAATAGTTTGCAAAATTTCAATTTTGACAAGTTAATTAAAATATTAAATATTCAATTTTTATATATCCTCTTCTAATTCAATATTAAAAGTTCATAACTTTATTTTAATCCAAATAAAATTTAGACTAACTTAGTAAATCAATTTCCTATATATTAAACCCTATATTCAAATAAATTTACAACTTCAATTATTTAACAACTAATATATTAAACTTCCAATTTACTCAAATTCTATTTTTAATTAAATTCAACTTATTAGTTTTATCCAAATAAAATGAATTCAAATAACCTTATAACTCAACCAAAACCCTATGAATACAATTAATCGTCAAATTTATATTTCACTATGCTAATAGCCTATAGTTATCATCTTAACTCGAATTAATTGAATATTTAATTCACTAAATTAAAATCAACTATTTCCAAATTTAATTTCAATTGGATTAAATAAGATAATAAATAAATAATTGTTATTCATTAATATTTCACATTTATTAACTTTTGTTTACAACCAAAATCTTAAATTACTTGCCACAACAGATTGCACATTCCAAATAAAACCAATTTCATTTACAATAGATACTTCCAACATTAACTCCAATATTTTGATTTATTCCTTATTTCCAATTATAACCAAATTAACTTCATATTTATTCAATTTATTAACGTTACAATAATATAGTGGTTACTAACATTCAAACCATATTATTATGTCATACTCAAACAATTCCCATTTGTCAATCATAAATTTTGATTTCCACTATATTAAATTCGAAAATCTTATCAAATTTTATTATTTAAGTTATCGAAAATTACGGGTCGTTACATTCTCCCCCACTCAAAACTTTTCATCCACGAAAAGGCGTAGTAAGGGATTTATCATATGGTATATTTAATAATATAACTTCTACTCAACTTAGAAACATTAACTTATACCAACAGTTTAATATATTACTATGGATTATCCTAATTCCAATCAAAATTTTCTAAGTCCTAAATTCATGGAAAATTTCGACAGAGTATCCTTTGCGCGGCTAGGTCCGGAAAAATCACAATACATATATAATCACAATATACATCTTATCTCAATGATGAGGCATCCCAAACCATGGGGAAACAATATATAATACCAAAATACGATATATAATTCGATATACGTACCTTTTTTTTAGCGTTTATTAGCAATTTTACTTACATTTTGCATTAAGCGCAGAAGCGAGCTCCACAAGTGAAGCGCAACCCTTTGTCACCTACTAAAATACTCAACAAACAATGATAACCAAGCATATAAAGGTAGATTGATATACTTAGCATATACAACATTTATATAATATATTTTAACTTCAAAACTAAGATTCTAAATTCAGGACAGCGAACAAATCCAAGTTTTTAGTCCCCTAAACGGTGAAATTTTGTAAGGGAATCTAAATAAAAATTGCTGCATTTGTTTCAGGCTTTACGGAATGTCCAAAATCATTGAATTCGGACCATCCGTTCAAAAGTTACGGCCGTTTTACTAAAATGATACGCTTCAGCCCCAGGCAAGTAGCGCAGGCCTGAAATGTAATTTCAGATTTTTGACCTCCTAAATGATAGTAATAGGAAAGGCTTATAAAAAAAAGTTGGAGCTTAGGCTCTAAGCTTTCCAGAAAGTGTATCCGATACACCAGTAAAAAGTTATGGCGAGAATACTAAGGTGCTTCAGATTTCTACTTCGCATAGGCCAGCGACTAATATTGGTGTTTTAAGCCTAGTGGATGAAGGTATTTATCAAAACATTATAAACAAAAGATGTAGCACAGTTTCTAGGCTTTCCGAAAAGTCCAAGATCGTCGAATTCCGTTCAACCATTTAAAAGTTATGGCTATTTTCATTTCAGCTCTCTTTGAGTATTTCAAATTTTTTTATTCAATTGCTAATATTCATTTCATTAACGTTTGATTTATTCAATTTTAGTACATTGATGTTCAATTGGTTAGTTTCCCTTAATTCACATGATTTTCTTCCAATTCAATTGGTTTACATTAAACTCTTCAACATTCATTTGATTAATAATATATTCATTAATCTCTACATGCATTTTCATTCAATTCAATTGCACATAATTTGTAACACCTATTTACATCTAATTGATTCATTTTCAATTCATATTGAATTTATTTACTTTCCCAAATATTCCATAAACCAACAATAACCACAACAACAACCAAGAATTCAAAATTTTATTTAATTTGGTATAATGTACATATCTCATTTGTTTTAATTTGTTTTTATTTACACAAATATTCCATTCTAACTTATATTCATTTGTTCACATTCTAACTTACACAAAATTCCCTTATTTATTTAATTAACAAAAGTGTTCGAAAAATTTCATCCTATCTCATTTGATTCATTTTATTAATTTATTCATTCAACAAAATGTTGTTCGTTCATTTCATTAACTTCCATAAGTTATATAAATCTAATAATCCATTTGCTAGTTTATTCTATTGGTCCAATATATTCACTTAACTTATTGGAATTCAATTTCATAACATAACTATATATCATTTATTTTCACAGTTTAAGTTTTATTCATATTTGCAAACCACTAATTAAATTCATATTTCATAACTATACTTGTATATTATCCAATCACTTATTCATATAGACATTTTAAACTTTTTAAATTTTTTTGTAAGTTATATATATATGCTATTGAATCAAATTGAACACTATCCAAGTTTACAGTTTCTAGTTTATTTCAAATTTATACTCCTTTATTCTAAGGGTTTCCTACTTCAATCTATTTTCACTTAACACTTAGGTTCATCCCTTATTTTTCAATTTAGAAGTTCCTTAATGATTCAAGTATTTGTTTATTTCAATAGTTTAAAGTCATTAAATATTAAAGAACTTAAGAATTTCAACTCCGGTTTCATTTCAAATCAAGTTTGAAATAATATATACTTATATTAATATATATCAAGTCATACTATAGAGAATACAAAATAAAATTCAATTTTAATCAAAACAGGGTTTAGAAAAAGCTATTAAGTGATCTCCCCCACTTAGACTCTCGAAAATAAACGTCGATGATGCGTGCACTCATCACCGAAATCATTCTCTAGTGTCAAGAGGGGAGTATAACACTTACTTCATTTGAAAATCCTTTGAAAACAATTTCTAATCGAATATACTATCATATAATACTTATATTATACATTTCAAATTTTTGTTAATAAATTTTCAAAACAACGGAATTTAAATTCTCCATCTTAATTTAAATTCATTTTTATTTTATTTTATTTACCATTTATATTCATTGTCAATCATATTTACAAGTTTCATTTCTTAAAATCATCCAATAGTCAATAGATAGAAATATTGACTAATCAACAAATAACCGATGATAATCAAATATTATCATCTCCTAACAACCAATACAATCAAAATTTATAAATTTTCAAGATAATTCTTTTATATATAAAATATAATCCAAAACAATATTATGTCAATCTGTCCTATTCGAGTGTTTAGAAATTCCTATAGATGTCTTGGCGTCCCAAGTACCAACCAGAATTCATAAATACTCAACGGAACAAATTAACATAATATAAAATCATTTTTATATCAAAATTACAAATACGCTCTCTCATATACACTCAAACTCATTCATAAGGTTTAACCCTATTTCAATGAGTTATTCCCCACTAGAGCCAAGGTAATCTAAACCAAAGCTCTGATACCAACTGTAACGTCCCACATTTTGACCGTTCAAGTCGACAAAACATACACACATGCCGACTCAACCAATCCAAAATACAGATAGTTATTGGGGTTAAATAAGAAAAGAAAAGAAAGAACAGAAACAAACTCAGAATCTCGCAGCGGAAGGAACAAGATATAATAATAAAATAACAGTTCATGAAGCTGTTAAATAAATAAATTTGATTATTATTATACATCATAAATCAGAGTTACATACATATCAGAGATAATACAACAATGCAGCGGAAAAATAATACAGTAGTAGAATACAAATGATGTAATACCAAACTCCGTCTTCGTCCTCCAGAATAGATCTTCAACCTTATCTGAAATGCTCAGGCTGACTCGAGCGTAATGAAAAGACAAAACACTCGAGTCAGGACTAAAATATCTCATGTAAGTTAAATCGAATAAGTAAATATGAGTGTGACGGTGTCGGAGATGTTTACGTGTTTTAGACACCTCCTATCCAGTGTTTAACATGCGTGCATTAACTTAAGAGATGTTCGGGATTTCCGTCTCCTAAGGATCCGTTAAACTATCTACTATATAATAGAATATGCTATATACAATAATGTCTATCATAAAGTAAAATATCATTCCTAGCATTAAGCCATGGCCCATTCCACCCTTAACACAGTTTATAAATGTCATAGTCTATACAGCACCGTAAGCCCCACTGTAAACTAGTGGTTATCAGAGGGTACCCCATAGGTATAACACAAATCAAAATTGTAGTGGTCGCGAATAGGATAATCAGTATGACAAGGTACATGAGGCGATACCAATTAGGATACTAGTAGTTGCGTCATCCAGACTGATGTTGGGCATAGCAGCTACTACCCCAACACCGCGAAACAACACTCCCATAATCGAGGGGTGCACCCAAATCGAATCACAAAAGTAATAGATATGGTAACGAAGAAGTGTGTCCGCTAGAGGTGGCGAGCCTCAATGGTCCGGCAGGGCTCCTGTTTTAGTCATATCAAGGGTCATCCAAAATCGTTCTCTTTCTTCAATCAATGCATTCACCAAAACCATCCACTTCGTTCTGGATCAACACTCCGCGTATATTAGTTATTAAAGTGGTTTTCGGTATCGACAAAGAGTATGTCCATATACGATCCCGGTCTCTTTAATAACTGCGTATTACTACACCGATGGTCATTTAATATTTAAAGTTCAAACCAAATCAAATCAAAAGTCAACTTCAAATTTACTTTCAAATTTGATTATTTCACAATTCAATTCGTTTCAATAGTTAAATCATATTTCCAAATAAATTTAGTTCAACATTTATTTAGCAAATCAATTCAAGTATTCAATTTCAGTTTAATAAGACTCCAATTTCACTTATTAAATTTATTTCATATTCAATGGATTTAATTTGATTCTTAATTTAATTCAAAATCATTTAAACAAAATTCGATTCATTCACATTTATGTTTACATTCATTACTTCATTAAATATAATTATAAATTCAGTTAAATCAATTTCATTAACTAAATCCCCTTTAAATCAAAATATTTTCAGTTAACCCGTTTACAAAATCAAATTCAATTTCTATCAAAGAATCTTATTTCATTTTATTTAGTTCATTGATTAATTAACACAATTTTATTTTTCTCAACAAACTTTAAAACAATTTAACTTCGTAACCAAGTTACAAAATCATAATTAAACTAATTTACTCAATTTAAAATCATTTTATATTTAAATTAACACTTAATCAAATTCACAAACTTTACTTAGTTTAAATTCCACTTATGTCAAATTCCATTTAATCTTAAATTAAATTTCATTATCAAGTATCAAATCCATTTAATCAAAACCAAGTCTATAGATCTTAAATTTTTACTTAACTTTAAATTTTACTTAATCCAATTCCATATAAACTCAAATCAATTCATTTATTTATTCTATTACAATTCAAATAAATTTATTTGTTTATTCAAATCAAATCCATTAATTTATTTCCTTTAAACTCGAGTAAAATCATTTATAAGTTCCAAATTAAATCCATTAAGGTTGTTAATTCATTTCGAAACAATTTGTTGACCAATCGGGTTTCTTATTTTAATTGTCTATCCTAGGCCAAGTTGTTTAATTGGGTATTTATCATTTCAACCCGATCCCATTTTAATTAAATATAAATATAAAATAAAATAAACACTATGGGAACTTGCAGTATTAGAACAACATAAAATAAACACAACATTCAAATATCCAAATATCAATAGTTAAACATACATCACATCATCATCCAAATCAGACAATAGATAACAAATTTAATTGATTATCAATAACGGTTATTAACTGGCAATTTATAAGTTCATGCTAATTAAATGACGATTAAATGAAATAAGGTCATACTTAACTGAAATAATAATTCAAACATTTCAAGCATCAATCAATAAACATCAATAGACTATTTATTATCATTAACAGGTATAAACTTGCAAATTGGAATTTAATATTAAATCGAATGGATATTAACTGCAATGAATGTCATATTTAATTGGAATAACAATTTTAACGCACCAAACATCAACCATCAAACAAACATCATAATTTATCGTTCAATCAACAGGTCATAACAAATAACTGGTTATCATAGATAGGTAGTTAACTAACAATTAAATTTCAACATTAATTTAAATAACAATTTAATCCAATTTGATTAAATTTCAACTAAACATCAATTTTAAACTACTAACTAGCAACCAGAAACATTCATATTAACTAATGAATTCAAATTAACTAACATAACATATTTAGTCAAGCGTGAGCATATAAACACTCACCTTTGATTCAAAGCCCGTTTATAAGGCCCAAAATTTCACAGTCTCATATCAGAACGAAACCTACACCAAAACGTCCGAAATTCAGATACGATCCCAATGGCGAAAACCGCGCGTGAATCCGAGCTCGTATGCAAAAGTTATTCGAGTTAGAACGATTGAATAATTTAATTAAAAATTAATAATAAAAAAAACAACACGTCACCCTTCTTCTTCCTCATGGTCGAGAGCACGTAACCCATCCCACGCAACCAAATTTCCATGCGCGCCCTCCAATTCTTAACCGGAACTCGATCAGCCGAACCCTATGCGTGCGCTTCGACCTGCTCTCCTTCCACCTCGAACGCCGCGCCCCCAGCCGCTGCCATTCTCTCAAAATCAATGGAAATGCGCGCGAGCTTGGACCTCAGATTTTGGAGATTTCGCGACGAAGTAGCATAGATCAACCGTATGGATTTGAAGAGCTCGCCAAGATCTACAACTTTGCTTTTGGAATTTTTCGATTTCGTTGAACGGATTGAGAGATAAAGTGGAAAGAAGATCGGCAATTTCTGGCCATTGGAATAGGTGGCGGCCATGGTTAAAATTAGGGTTTCTGAAATAAAATAATAATCAAACTGTCTCAGTTTGCGTGCGTATTAATATAGGTAGGTCCAAAATCGTCCGAACTCCAATCGAGACATGCCGCCAGGCGTTTATAAGGTTTTACCAATATTTCGAACGCAATGGAACTAGTCCCAAGGCCTAATTCAATCGTATGTGGAAGATAGCTTTTGAAGTCGATTATTTTAATTAAATTCGAAATTAAATTTCTACGCGTTTCAAGCTCGCACGGCCAAACGACAAGTCCGATTGCTACGAAAATTGAAATCCTACAATAATTCACTATTGCGGATCCGATGAAACTAGTTTCGTCGAAATCCGAAACAGTTTGCAAAATTTCAATTTTGACAAGTTAATTAAAATATTAAATATTAAATTTTTATATATCCTCTTTTAATCCAATATTAAAAGTTCATAACTTTATTCTAATCCAAATAAAATTTAGACTAACTTAGTAAATCAATTTCCTATATATTAAACCCTATATTCAAATAAATTTACAACTTCAATTATTTAACAACTAATATATTAAACTTCCAATTTACTCCATTTCTATTTTTAATTAAATTCAACTTATTAGTTTTATCCAAATAAAATGAATTCAAATAACCTTATAACTCAACCAAAACCCTATGAATACAATTAATCATCAAATTTATATTTCACTATGCTAATAGCCTATAGTTATCATCTTAACTCAAATTAATTGAATATTTAATTCACTAAATTAAAATCAACTATTTCCAAATTTAATTTCAATTGGATTAAATAAGATAATAAATAAATAATTGTTACTCATTAATGTTTCACATTTATTAACTTTAGTTTACAACCAAAATCTTAAATTACTTGCCACAACAGATTGCACATTCCAAATAAAACCAATTTCATTTACAATAGATACTTCCAACATTAACTCCAATATTTTGATTTATTCCTTATTTCCAATTATAACCAAATTAACTTCATATTTATTCAATTTATTAACGTTACAATAATATAGTGGTTACTAACATTCAAACCATATTATTAAGTCATACTCAAACAATTCCCATTTGTCAATCATAAATTTTGATTTCCACTATATTAAATTCGAAAATCTTATCAAATTTTATTATTTAAGTTATCGAAAATTACGGGTCGTTACAAAATATATATTATGGCTTTGGTTTTTGAAATGGATATGATATTTTGGATTTTAAAGTATAAATGATTTTTCGAAATAAATATTCATGGGTTATAATAACGATTGGTTGGCAAAGAGACCGGGATCAGATATGGGCATACTCTCTGTCGATACCGAAAACCACTTTGACAACCGTGTACACGGTGGAGATTCCAGAATGAAGTAGGATGGTGGCGACGATCCTATTGAGGTATGAACGTGGACCCGACTCCCGTGAGTTGGCATAAGGTGGCTAAAATAGGAGCGATCTCGGGCCAATGAGGTAGCACCTCTGATCGGACACATTTCTTCGATACCATTCTATTGCTTTATGATTGATTTGGTGGCCACCCTTCGATTTTTGATTTGGGAGTGTGTTCCGAGGTGGGTGGTAGTGGCTGCTATGCGTTTCCACCAGCCCGTGTGCGTAATTGGTATATCTACCCTAGCATTGCCTCATTGTGCCGTGTCACCTACCATAACGAGCTTTACTACGAGTTTCTATTTGTGTCGTACCTATGGAGTATCTTCTCGTAGCCTCCCGATCTGGAGGTACGCAGGTACGTACTATATAGGCTACTGGCACTATTATGTGTTAAGGGAAATATTGGGTCACTCCTTAATGTTATTTTAAAGTAAGTTTATTTTACTATTAGACATTATTATAACAGCGAATATTACTACATAGTAAATAGTTTAACGGATCCTTAGAGGATGGGCGGTCCCAAGCATCCTTTAAGTTACTTGTACCTTTATTACAGTTCACTTGAGTTGGTTTACATTGTATAAGCATGTATGTCATGACTCGAGTGTTTTGTGTTTTGCTTTACGCTCGGGTCAGACTGAGTGATACAACATTCGAGACTCACCTTTGGAGTTGGAGCTTCGCTTGGATCCATCTATTGATTCTGCTTACAGTCATTCAGTTGATTCCAGTAATGTATTCAGATCTTCTTGTATTTGACTATTGTATTGAGATATCTTTGTATTCATAAATTCTGCTGTATCTTGTTTAACTCTGTTATATATATAGTAGCTTCATGAACTACTATTTCTTTGCTTCCGCTGCATTGTTATATTACTCTGTGTCTGTGATCTGTGATTTATTTACTGTATATTCTGAGTTTTGCCAAATTTTATTTACAATCTATTGTTTTGAATTATTCAAGTCCAACATGTGTGGATTTACTATCGATTTGAATGGTCCAAAATAGTGGGTCGTTACAACAAGATGATCAAAACGACACACGGATATCAGTGTTACGATTATCCTATTAAAAGTCGATAATCGGTGCCGAAAATGCTGCTAAAACACCGAAAATAAGAAAAACGGAGCAATGGCAGTTCAAATTTGAAGAAACGAAATATGACGTCTCACTCAGAAAATGATTTAAAAATTTTCTATGTAAAAATATTCAGGTTTGGAAAACATTTTATTATCATCACTTATTAACTGATTTAAATTAAAATAAAATTACACAAGAAATAAACTTTCATATTATCAGATGAAAATTTACCATCTGCTATGTTTTAAACAGACGTATTCCAAATATCAAATTTTATTTCAACATTTTATTGTTTAAAATTTCACAAAAATTTCAGTTAATTACGTTATTAAAACAGTTAAAATTTACGGGTCGTTACAGATTCTATGATCTCTGATTATTATTCCATAGTGTATATTGTTCTATCTTGGAAACCACATATGTCTATTGCTTTGTGCCAATACCATGTATAGAATGTAAGTGTTATATGATTTGATATATGTACCATTGTTAGTCCAAGGGAATATTCGGGTGTGTTAGCCCCATATAGCCTTATTCTCCATATTATCTACTAGATAGTATACCCAGTAATACTACTTGGTTTTATGGGTATACAAGTGGGGTGTTCCATTAGTAGTGCAAATAAACTTGGTATGAGATCATATACTTAATACGATTGAATGTATTTTGCTCATTGGAAATATTCTAGACCAAAAACTAAAGAGAGGCCCGATTAACTAAAATGTTAGTTTAGTCCAATTAATTAATGACAAGATCGATATCCTTAATTAGTTAAGGTTGAATAATAACAATTAAGCATTGGAATTAGGCCATAATCTTATAGTTAGGTTTTCTCCTAAAGGTATGGTTTTTGAGGAACAAAAACAAAAATTTAAGATGATGGTAATAATGTTGGAATCGTTAGGATGAGTAGATGGTGAACTTCACCAGATTCGTGAAGTGACATCAGAATTGGAATTATATTAATATTACAAGATGCTTAAAAGGAACATGAAATACGATTTCATATTCTTGTAAAATATTGTCTTTTGTAAGTTCTATTTCATAGAGCTTTTGGATGTTGGATCCAAAATCTCAATTTTATATTCGTTACAATAATTGAATTAGAAAACCTATAATCAAAGTGATAGAAATTCACATTGTTGATATTGCTACAGTAGTGGCAAAAAGAGTGGAAGCTCATTATATGAGTTCTACCGATGGACACATCTAAGTTAGAATAGATAAGTTCAAGAATACCGATAATATTTTATGAAATTATAACTATTTTTGATTTGATCAAAATTAAAACAATTTATCTATATTTGATATATAACTAACTTATGAAGATATGCCTTGATAAAAAATTTATTCTTGTCTAAGTGGTGTATTAGCTTAAAATACTATACTACATAAGTGTGCTAATTTTCAGTATAATTAATTTTGAAAATTTAGACTATGTTATCGAACATTGAGATTCTAATACTCAATATTTTGAAGTACAATATTATAGTGAATTAATTAAATAATTAATTAATAAAATTAATTTATGATGATAAAAATAACGACAAGTCATTTAAAAGGGAATGAATTTAAGATGAAGAGTTAGGGAAATTAATAACAAGAGGTTAGAATGTGGTTTTAGCCCAAAGCCCAAATTACTAACCCCTAACCCTCCCATCTTTAATTCGTTCCTTCATTCATTCAAAAATAAAAAATCTAACCAAAGAGAGGTCGACCATATTTGCAAAGGAAGAGAAGAAGAAATTCAAAGGAAAAGAAGGAGTTTCATTCATAAGAAGAAGCAAAGCTCTAAATCAAGTTTAATCAAACAAAAGGCGAGCAATTCTTTTTCTAAAACCTTCGAAACTGTATGGTTTAGGATTGTATGTATTTGAAATGTTTTGAATGTTAATAAACATTTTAGAAATATTATAAAATATTGTTTATGTTTGGGAATTTAAAGATGTGATTTTTGATGTGTTTAAGGAAAAACGGGAATCAAACCTTCTTTAAATTACTTGAAATTTTTACATGATGTATAAACTAATGATGTAGATTGTGTTTTTAATTTCATAATTTTCTGAAATTATTTACAAACTTTTATGAATTTTCTGAGTTGAGAAAATTCTTAATTTCGGAAATTAATCATTTAAAATATTAAAGATAATTCTTTTAGCATGAAAATTTTATATGAGGCAAAATATGATGATTATGACTTTTTGGTGAATTTTTGGGATTTTTTCCATGTATTTTTGAATTTATATCAATTATTTAGCAAAGAGAAAAGTAATTACAAAAGGGTAATTGATTAATTAAGAAGGTAATTAATAATTTCTAAAAAGAATGTTACCTAAGGCCCTAGTAAACCAATTATAATTCGATACATAACCGGGTTAGCTGAAAAGTAACTCCTTTGAATGGAAATAAAATAGTTTTCAAGTTACCAAATTGCCATATCAACTGGAGATAGCTGATATCAACTTGCGATAGTGGATAACAACTGTAGATATCAACTTGCGATAACTTAATGTTAACTGGAGATAGGTGATATCAACCGATAGCCATTATCATCTTGCGATAGCTAATATCAATTGGAGATATCAACTTGTGATAGCTGATATCAACTTTGGTAAATGATATCAGCTGGAGATAGTTAATATCAACTGGAGAATAGTTGATATCAAATTGCGATAGCTGATATCAACTAGAAATTTCAACTTTAAATAGTTGTTATTAAATGGAAAATCAACTAGCGATAGCTTAACATCAGCTGGAGATACCTAATATCAACTGGAGATATCAATTGGAGATAGCTTAATATCATCTTGAGATATCAATTGGAGATAGCTAATATTAACTAGAGACATCAACTGTAGATAGCTTAGTATGAACTAGAGATATCAACTGGATATAACCTAATATAATTAGACATATCAACTGGAGATAGCTTAATAACAATTAGAGATATCGACTAAAGATAGATTAATGTCAACTAGAGATATCAACTGGAGAGAGACTAATGTCAACTAGAGATATCAATTGGAGATATCTTAATATTAACCAGAGATACTTAATGTTAACCAGAGATAGCTTAATGTTAACTTTAGATAGCTATAAAACTTATCAACTTGCAATAGTTCAATGTCAATTTGAGATAGCTATAAAACTTATCAACTTGCATTAGCCTTAAATCTGCGATGGCTATGTACTGACAACCTGCGATAGCTAATGACATTGAGAAATTCCATGTAAATAAATGAACTTTTTATAGCACATTGGAAGCCATAATTCCTAAGTGATGGGTGAGAATTTCATAAAGCTGAAATGGCTATAGAAAATAATAAGTTAAAATGAAACAACTTA
Source organism: Allium fistulosum (assembly GCA_030737815.1). Classification (NCBI taxonomy): domain Eukaryota; kingdom Viridiplantae; phylum Streptophyta; class Magnoliopsida; order Asparagales; family Amaryllidaceae; genus Allium; species Allium fistulosum. The sequence goes on from CM060902.1 coordinate 1,207,461,138, forward strand.
CTTAAAGAATGAAAATTGGGACCGGGTTAAAGTAAGTTATGTTATGGTATGTTAGATCATCAGAAATAATGAAAATGTAAACATATGGCACTTGTGGAACTAATACGTATATACACAACATTATATTTGATGATTGGCGGTGTAAGGCCCGTATGGAAACCTTTTGTCTAAACATGACATTATATTTGATGATTAGTGGTGTAAGGTATGTGTGGCAACCGTTTGTCTATACACAACATTATACTCGATTATTGGCGGTGTAAGGCCTTAGTAGCAAACTAATAAGATGTTCATGATACATTTGAGGGAAATTCAGATAAAACACCTAAGTGATAACATTAAGTGTCTAGTACCCTTGTTAAACTTACAAGAGTAAGGCCTGAGTGGAAAATCTAAAAATGAATAGACTATAGAAATTAGTCAAAAATGTTGTGAATGGAATCTCGCACTTATGTTTAAATTAATGATTTATGTTTGATATTGGTTTGATATTATTACATTACATGGCCTCTATGGCTTGGAATACAAAAAACATATTCAAATAATATCAAAACAAAAAGGTGGTTGCAACCTTTTGATTCCTGCAAAATCCAAAGGTTGATTAAGTTGAATTTAAGAGCTTTGTTCAACATTCAAGGTACAACGTTTTGGCTACATCCTAATGTGATTTTCAATTTTATTTATTCATATTGTTACTACTATCATCACCGATGAAGATATTTAAGGAAATAATCTCGAAGAATAACACATCACATAAAATTCATTAGCCTCGATAAAGCCCGGAACTATGAAGTGTGAACGTCGTCTTCCATGAGTCACAACAACTACCGAATAGTATTATGATTGACGTCAAGACTTATGATTTCCGAAGCAATGCCGAATGAAGTCATATCCTATCAATGTCGATATTGCCAAAGTCAACCATTCTTAATGCTGTTGGCGATCAGAGTTATTAAGTATTGATGGTCTTCTCCATCCCAACATCGATGCTCATCAAAACTGCCTTATAAAGAGAAATACAAGTTATAAATGTTGCCGAGGTTCAATGCTATTACAACGTCGACTCTTATGAACATGCTTAAAGACATCATATATCTATATATGCGATGTTGATGACTGTCATCATCAATATCCACAATTGCAGTTAGTACTGCATTTAGTAAGCATCGACATGGAGGGTCATCAATGTCGCCGCTGTTCAATGTCGCCGATCATCAATCAAAGGAGGTCTTAAGATATGGAGTCGTCATCGTCGATATTCATGTTGAGCACCATCAATACACCTAAAAGCGATGCCGAAGATGCTTATACTAATGTCGCCTTTTTGACAATTGTACACATAAGGATTTGGGAAATAAAACAAGGACATAGCCTTTTTGACTTGATTTGTGTTATCCCACCTTTTGCTCAAAGCTGGAATATCAACAAAATTGGCAAGGAAGGATGGGTGGATATCAGGATTGGAGTTTAATTGGAAACAAGGCTACAATGGATGTCGCCAAAATTTGGCCGAGCTCCGATCAGGACGGAATCGATTGAAGATCATGATTAGGACTAGGAGAGGCTACGTTTCAAGTTTCAGGTTAATCAGAGTTCGTATGCTCGAGGTATGGATGGATCAAAGTATGCGAATGATGGTTCGAGTCGATACATTTCGTATTGATCGTTTCGAATCGATACCTTTCGTATCGATAAGCAGTGGTTCGCGTCAATGGCTTTCATATCGATTAGATTGGTAGGCAGGCGAGCGATGGTTTGCTCGGCTCGAGCAGTTCGAATCGATCAGGATGGAGACAGGCAGCATACTTCGTATCGACGTCTTCGCGTCCCTCAGGTAAAGTTTCGCCCGTATCCATCAGGTAAGGCATCGTTCGTATCCATCATTGTGTCTAGTTTCATACCCATTTGTTGGCCCTTTGTGCACTTTTTGTATCGATCAATATTTTACATCGACACGAGAGAGAACATGAAGTATCAATGCGAGCAATTGAGTACGAACATACTGGCGAAGCAGTGGGCACGAACGAGCGTGAAGCATGGATGCGCGCAAAGATCGTCCACGTTTCAAGGAAAGAATCATTCAACTCGGCACGAATTTAGGATCTGGCCTGGGAAGTAGCGCCACGTTAGGAGACAGGCGCGTGCCTTGATCGAGACGAAGAGGATGGATGCGAAAGCATGGATTCGAACTCAGAAGCATACGAAGATCACAATCTTGCATCGATCATATCTCACAAACTATTGGTCCAAATGCTATGAATTTTTCACAGCAGCTTGTATGTAAGGTAAAGAACAATCCTGCCAAGTTTCAGCTCGATTGGATCATTTCTTGATGGATACGAAATTGCTTCGTATCGATCGTAGATCGAGTCGAAACTTGGTGGGGCCGGTCGCATGGGCCCACTCACGTGCCAGAAGGAGTCTCCCGAAGTTTGAGCGCGATCTCAGCCTCCTACGCCTATAAATAGCCCCCTGAAGCCTACAGAAAAAGGATCTTTTGGCTATCCAACGTCCAGACTCTGCCGGATTCAATTCTACGCTTCAACACAATCATTATATTCGAAATTCTTCATTGTAACTGCTGTAATCATCTGTAACCAGCAAGGATAATCAATAAAAGGTAAAACTTTGAAGTGGACGTAGGCCGGAGATAGCCGAACCACTATAAATTGTGTGTTTCTGTTCATTATTTCTGGATTGTTGTTTGTTGCTTGCTTAGATCTGTGATTTGTGTTTGGAATATTGCTAATCTACATTCATAACTTGGTGCTTTCACGATATTTGGGGTTTGTGACCATTTTTGGCGCAAACACTTTGGTGCTTTCACTGAGAACAACTGGCACCCGCTACACAATATTAGAAGTTCAGATTTGAAAGCTTGAAGATTTGAAAGACAATGACTCGACAAACAAGTAGAAGGCAAAGAGCTGAGAGAAGCCAACAAGGAGGAAGTCAAGAGGCGTCCTCCGGAGCCGGAGAAGGACAAGCTTCTGTCTATATCACAAGGGACGAGATGGAGGCTATGGCGAATTCAATACATGAAAGAATAATGAAAAGTCAACAGGAAATGATGCAGACTTTCTTCGAGCAGATGAGAGCTGCAGGGACGCAGAACTTAGGACCAGCCACGGCGGCTGTTAATGTGGAACATGGAGCTAGGGTTATGGAACCCAATGGAGGACAGAATACAGAACCGGAAGGCAATCAACAAGGGCTTGGGGGCAGGCCCGCCGGATCCAACACAGGAAGGCCTTTGGAAGGAGCTCAACAGGCTAGGGCCAACGTTGCTGCTAATGAGCCACATGAAGAATATGTGTCGGAGTTCCCTCGGGAGCTTGGGGGGCAACCCACGACAGACAACGCTGGATTAGCGGAAATCATTAGGAAGACTATGCGTGGAGGTTTGACCAATAGAGATTTGGAAGGAGTGAACAGGAGTCCGTTCGCTCGGGAAATCAGGGTAGCTCAAAATCCACCTAAGTTCAAGTTACCTAGCGTGGAAGCATATAATGGCAAGGCTGACCCGACTGATCACTTGATGAGATACACTAGACACATAGAAGTGCTGGGGGCATCGGAGGAAGTGATGGCCAGATGTTTCCCGTTGTATTTGACGGATCTAGCTGCAATGTGGTTTAGGCAGTTGGAAGAAGGATCTATCAGGACTTGGAGGGAATTGGTGGATAGGTTTTTGGGACAGTTTCGTGTTAATATCAAAAGACCTAAGAATGTGATGACGTTAACATCGGTAAAGCAAAGGACGGATGAATCACTTAGAGCATTTCTAACTCGATTCAATGCGGCAGTTGCTTCGGTGGATCGGCCGGATCCATCGATGGTTTTAATGGTAGCGGTGTCAGGAGTCAAGGAGGATTCGGATTTCAAGGTATCTTTAGTACGAGACCCGCCACTGGATCTCGGGGAATTCTTTCATGAAGCTGAAAGGTTCCTTCGGCAAGAAGACGCATGTGCAGATTTAAAGTTGAAGGAAGTGAATGCAACTGAGGGTGGAGGACCATCCAATAGAGGTTCGAATAAAGATAAAGGGAAAAGGAAGTTGGATGATGATTCTGAAAATGCTAGGAAGCGATGGAAGGATCCAAAGTTTTCCACATACATAGGATTTAATGAGACGCTGGAGCGGATTTACTTGGAAACCCGGAATCGCCTTCCTTACCGAAGACCGGCTAGGAGAGAACCATCTGAACGGGAAAGGGCATCAGGAAGGCACTGTCTCTTCCACGATTTGGACGGGCATGATACCAACAGCTGCAGGCACTTAAAGGACATAATTGAGGAGCATGTGAGGAATGGACAATTAAGGCAATATGTTGGGACACAGAATGCAGCGGTGGAGCAGGAGCAACCACCGCCCACCTCGCACCATGATGATGTGAGGCCCAGGAATGACGGTCGATTGGTTATCAATTGACCAGGGTAATATGAAATAAGTAACAAACCATTGGCGAGCAACTAAGTCATTTACACATGTACGGGGACGGAGATAGCCCCTAGGCATGCTCTGAATGATGATAAACCATGAAGTTATGGTTTGCGAATCTGTTTTTTGTTTTGGATTGGACAGTCGTTTTTCTGATTTGGTTTTGGAGTTTGGTTTGAGCTCCAGGTTTTGTTTGCTTTCTGTTTTGGATTTTCTTTTGGATGACTGTTTTCTGTTTTGGATGCTGGTTTGGATTTCTAATTTTTTGGTTTGACTTGGCTTTTGGATTGGATTTTGACTGGATTTTTGTTTGGGTTTTGATAAAACGGTCGTCGGGTATGGATTATGCCTGGCAAGGGGTGAGTCTTTTTGCCCGAACGCGGTAAAGTGACTCATTCAGGTCGTCGAGTATGGACTATGCTCAACAAGGGTCCGGAGAGACCAGGATTCGGCCTAGGACTTAGGCCCTATATTATCGGTTATCATTTCAGGTCGTTGAGCATGGACTATGCTCAACAAGGGTCCGGAGCGACCAGGATTCGGCTTAGGACTTAAGCCACGGCATTACTTACGTCTAGGGACACTGGACCAAGGTCGTCAAGTGTGGATTGCGCTTGGCAAGAACCCGGAGAGGTTGGCTCAACGTCCAGGGATACTGGACCACGGTCGTCAGGTATGGGTTGCGCTTAGCAAGAGCCCGGAGAGGTTATGGATTTGGATATCGACCTAGAGAGGTCCTGGATTCGGTTACTGGCTATTGACTAAGGATGGATTACAACTCGGTTATCGAGTTTGGATGGACATGGAATTGGCTATGGACTTTGGATATCGGATTCGGAGTTATTCAAAACACGCCTTATTATCGTAAGGCATGTTTTGGGGGGCAAATGTTATCCCACCTTTTGGTCAAAGCTGGAATATCAACAAAATTGGCAAGGAAGGATGGGTGGATATCAGGATTGGAGTTCAATTGGAAACAAGGCTACAATGGATGTCGCCAAAATTTGGCCGAGCTCCGATCAGGACGGAATCGATTGAAGATGATGATGAGGACTAGGAGAGGCTACGTTTCAAGTTTCAGGTTAATCGGAGTTCGTATGCTCGAGGTATGGATGGATCAAAGTATGCGAATGATGGTTCGAGTCGATACATTTCGTATCGATCGTTTCGAATCGATACCTTTCGTATCGATCAGCAGTGGTTCGCGTCAATGGCTTTCATATCGATCAGATTGGTAGGCAGGCGAGTGATGGTTTGCTCGGCTTGAGCAGTTCGAATCGATCAGGATGGAGACAGGCAGCATACTTCGTATCGACGTCTTCGCGTCCCTCAGGTAAAGTTTCGCCCGTATCCATCAGGTAAGGCGTTGTTCGTATCCATCATTGTGTCTAGTTTCGTACCCATTTGTTGGCCCTTCGTGCACTTTTCGTATCGATCAATATTTTACATCGACACGAGAGAGAACATGAAGTATCAATGCGAGCAATTGAGTACGAACATACTGGCGAAGTAGTGGGCACGAACGAGCGTGAAGCATGGATGCGCGCAAAGATCGTCCACGTTTCAAGGAAAGAATCATTCAACTCGGCACGAATTTAGGCTCTGGCCTGGGAAGTAGCGCCACGTTAGGAGACAGGCGCGTGTCTTGATCGAGACGAACAGGATGGATGCGAAAGCATGGATTCGAACTCAGAAGCATACGAAGATCACAATCTTGCATCGATCATATCTCACAAACTATTGGTCCAAATGCTACGAATTTTTCACAGCAGCTTGTATGTAAGGTAAAGAATAATCCTGCCAAGTTTCAGCTCGATTGGATCATTTCATGATGGATACGAAATTGCTTCGTATCGATCGCAGATCGAGTCGAAACTTGGTGGGGCCGGTCGCGTGGGCCCACTCACGTGCCAGAAGGAGTCTCCCGAAGTTTGAGCGCGATCTCAGCCTCCTACGCCTATAAATAGCCCCCTGAAGCCTACAGAAAAAGGATCTTTTGGCCATCCAACGTCCAGACTCTGCCGGATTCAATTCTACGCTTCAACACAATCATTGTATTCGAAATTCTTCATTGTAACTGCTGTAATCATCTGTAACCAGCAAGGATAATCAATAAAAGATAAAACTTTGAAGTGGACGTAGGCCGGAGATAGCCGAACCACTATAAATTGTGTGTTTCTGTTCATTATTTCTGGATTGTTGTTTGTTGCTTGCTTAGATCTGTGATTTGTGTTTGGAATATTGCTAATCTACATTCATAACTTGATGCTTTCACGATATTGGGATTTGTGACCATTTTTTGCGCAAACAATTTGGACTATAACTTTCATATTCGTTTGACTTTGTACATCGATTGGCTGGACTTGTCACTTGCATAGCATATATAAATCCCTTGAGCTTGTGATTTGACTTTTACCATGTATATTGACTCGAACGTAGACCTACATACTGCTCGAGATATCTATGATGACGATGACTAAACTTAAAGCCGACATTGATGTATACTTCAATTTGATGACTTTGGTTAGCCTCAAAAAGGCCTCACTTTGAAGTTATCCTAACCTCCACATACATTTGAGGTCAGCAAATTTATTTGTTCACACACACAAATATATATGTATATATATAAATCATGTTCACAAGGTTTGAATCCTTTACATGGCGCATACCAAATGTTTATATATATTCATCTTGTAATATAATTCATATCCCCTTTTGCCACACCAGAATTAATTAATTGTTCATCATGTTAATTTAATTTAGATCCCCTTTTGTATTATTCCCCAGTTAATTATATGATCAATATTGTAATATAATTTGGATGGTTCATCTAACATGATTATTTTATATTATTTGTATAGTTTGATTCCAAACCTTTTATAACAAATTTATATGTGCTTAACTTATCCGATCCATTTTTGTTGTTATTTTGGAATCATTTTTGATTGAATACTTTTCAATACACACGCATGTGTATGTATACATATGTCACATGATTATTTAAACAATTTTGATTAATTTTCAATTAATTTTGACTGAAAACAACTTTAGTTATTTAAATTCACCTTTAAAATGAATACATGTGTTACATGGTTGTTGTTCGAATGTATTTTGTTTGGTTACATAATTGTAAAATTTATTTAGACTTAAAACCCCCACAAGTGGACTTCTTTGTAAAATCTTAAATCATTTTGGTTCCTTCTTATGTTGAAAGCTGGATTTGTTAACTTTGAATTTATATATGTAAATATTTTATTGCACTCTTTACATGCATGTGTTATTTTAAATATTAAATCATAGTCTATAATTATTTATATATGGGCATGTGTATATGTATTTTATTTTAACTAAAATTTTATAAATGGACTTTTGTGTAAAACTATCAAATTCAATTTTATCCATTTCCTTAATTACATATCTGTGTACGTTTATGTTAAAAAATATATAATGATATGTTTACATTTATATTAAAATGTTTAAGGCAAATGATGATAAATTTTGAATTTAATTAATATTATTTTAATTAAAATATGTTTTTAATTAATGTAATTAATTAAAAGTTAATTAATAAATAATATACATGTACAATGATATGTGTACATAATTACTACAAATGTTATAATCGATATTCATCTTTAAATTTTTATGGATGAATGAAGTAAATTTCAATGGCTGAATTTAAATTAAAGTTTTAATTGAAAATAATTAATTAAATTAATTAAATATGATTTAATTAAGTAGAGTGGAACTATACAGAATACAAATTAGGTTTAAGAAATGAATACATATATATTGTACGTATATCGTGGTTTCAGATGCGTTTGACAATTGAGTCACGAGAGTATTTCAAAAATATACATTATTTCCTAAATCAATATCACTCATAAATAAATTAAAAGTTTTGAATATGTAATATAATAGTTGTCATCTACCACTTATGTTGATAAATTACTTGCATACCCTCTAGTTGTTAAGCAAATTCTACCTAGATATGTTCTTTGTAGTATTATTAATATATTAATAGATGTGGTAAGGTACATAAATGTATTTATTTAAAAAACTCATGGCACATACATCTATACTTAGACTATCATTAAATGATGGGTATGAGTGAATAATCTCTTTCGATTTGTTAGGCAAATTCAAGGTCCAGAAGAGATTAATACAATGACCACTGGTTAGGAGTCGCATATGATATGACGATAATGTGTTATCCATCGCTTCCGGGCCTATGATTTGTCGAGAAAACTCAAGGTCAGAATTCCAAGGCAAGTTAGTCCTAACACTCACTAGAGAAATCAAAAGATTTCTATGTTTCCTCTCAAGGTTTTGAGAAACATAGAAGTCTAGTAGGAGCTTATATTAGATAAGTGAAATGTAACCATTTAACCTATCTAATATTATAGGAACATTTGCTATGTCTAAATTATCCAATTCTACTTAAACTAATTTGCAGCAATATGAACAATTTAAGACTCTTTCCTGAAAACAACAAGCTCACCACGCGAAACTACATTGATTGGCTTAGAGCAATTAAGATAGCACTTACATACAAAATGTTATTGTCATCGATAAATGAACCTTTAAGAGAGAAGCCTACTGTGGGCACTGACCCTAAGGCAGTTAAGTTTTATAATACTTAGGTTGTCGATTGCAAAATCACTTAGTTTTTTGTGATGTCCACTTTAGACAAGCCGTTGCAAAGGTAGCGCAAAAATATGTATGTCCATAAAATCTTGGAAACCCTCAAAGCTTTTTTTGGAAGCAATCTCATTACGTAAGATACAAGGTTACTAGGAATTTGTTCAATACAAATATGAGTAAGGGCAATAGTGTTGAGGATTTCGTCTTGACAATAAAAGGCTATATTGATAGACTTTCTGAGCTAGACATTAAGTTAAGCGATGAAGTGAAAGTGGATTCAATCCTTGGCATTGGGCTATATACATCGGTATTTATCTTTTAATTTGTAACTTTTATCGATAAATCTGAGTCTGGGAGAAATTCTAAGATTAGCAGAATGAGGTTGATAATCATACGAATGATAAAATTAAAATACTTTGATCTAATTGAATAGGTGAGTATATTAGATAAGAGCTCCAAAAGTACGTAAAAAATAATAAGATTATCTCTTAAGTTACTCCACCTTATGCCTCCACAACAAAATGTCGTTTCAGAAAGAATTAAACTCTATTAGATATGGTGCGTTGAATGATGTGTAAAGCAGAGTTACCTTTTTCCCATTTGGGATATCCATTGGAAACCATAAAGCAATGTTGAATTTGATGCCTACCAAATCAGTGCCTAAAATCCCATATGAGATGTAGTATGGGAAGAAACTCTAACACAAGTATTTGAAGATGGGTTGTCCAGCCTACGTTTGGAATGTTGCCCACAGTAATTGAGGTAGGATCAACATTGTGTAAAATTATATGATATTCCAAAACTTCAATGAGATATATTTTCTATAATACCGAGGAACAAAAGTTTATTGTTTCTTAGCATTCTATCTTTTTTGAAAAGGAATTTCTTACGAAATAAATTAACAGTGAGATTGTAGACTCAAATGAGATTCGAGAAATTAACACAGAGGTCGAACCGGTAAATGAATCAAATTCACCAGCATACGAAAACATGCAATCTATTAGAAGGTCTAGTTGGGAATCTCGCCCTCCAAAGATACTATGGATTTATTATGGATAGTGAGAAAGAGGATAGTGTCTTAGAAGACGACACTCCACTCTCAATCCAACAAGCTTAGCAAAGTAAAGACTCTGCACTTTGGCTTGAAGCTATGAAATCCGAGATAGATTCCATGTATGATAATAAAGTTTAGACTTTCGCTAACATACGAAGGGATAAAACCCATAGGTTGTAAATGGATTTCTAAGAAAAATCTAAATATAGATGGAGAAGTAGAGACCTATAAAGAAATGCTAGTTATGAAAGGGTTTCGTAAAATTCAATTAATTATGAAGAAACATTCTCGCTTGTAGCCATGCTTAGTCCATCCAGATAATGCTTACTATCATCACATTCTATGACTATGAAATATTGAAAATGGATGTGAAATGACATTTCTAAATGGTGATTTATAAGAAACTATTTACATGTTGCAGCCTGAGGGTTTCAAAGTCAATGCGAGCGAGGGAAAGGCTTGCAAATTGTTGAGATCAATTTACAGTCTTAAGCAAGCTTCGAGGAGTTGGAATATGTGTTTTGATAAAGTAATCAAATAGATTTTATCAGAATATAATGGAAGCATGCGTATATTAGAAAGAACAAGGACTACAGTGTTCATAGTGATGTACGTCGATGTCCTACTCTTGATTTGTGATGACATCCTAATGGTGCAATCAGTTAAAGCATGATTATCCAAGAACTTCTCCATGAAGGATTCGGGAGATGTAGCCTACATATTTGGTATTAAGATTAACATAAATATATATATATATGAGGCTGCTAGGATTGTCCCAATCCCTATACATAGATAACATACTGAAAAGATTCGGTATGGAGTTCCATGCATGGAATTGTTCCAGCGCAATCTGGAATCGTGCTTTCTAAGAAGGACGCTCCTCATACTGATGAGGAAAGGGAGCCTATGAAAAGGATACTGTATGCATCTACAGTTGGTTCCATCATGTATGCTATGCTATGTACTAGACCAAGTGTGGCTTATGTATTAGGAGGTGTAAGCCGATATCAGCCTTATCAAGAAGAAAAACATTAGACAACAGTGAGACGTATTCTTAAATATTTGAGAAATACTAAAGACTTATTACTTATATATGGGAATGAAGATACCTTTATAAAAGGGTTATTCAAGCTTTCAAAGTGACATCGATGAGAGTAAGTTTGTGTTTGGTTATTTACTTACATTGAATGGTGGAGCATTCAGTTTGAAAAGTTCCAAGCAAGAGACAATAACCAATTCAACGACGAAGGCCGAATACGTCACACTCAATGAAGCAAAAAGAAGAATCTTGATGGCAGGTTTATGGATTAGCTAGGAGTGTTTCCAAATGTTAAGAAACCCATGACATTGTTATGTGATAACAATGCAGCGATGTCGATCGTAAAGGAACTTAGGTCTCATAAGAAGTCAAGACACGTTCGTTGTATGTTCCACCTTACTAGAGAGTTTGTCACTAATGAAGAAATTGTGATTGAAAGAGTAGACATTAAGGACAACATAGTAGATCCATTTACAAATGGACTAGTTCTAGGCAAATTAGTCGAAGTAATGGGATTGCGATTTCATAATTGGCCACAAGTGCAAGTGGGTGATTAATAGAGTTAGAAGTATGCCTTAGGGGCAATTCTATAACTTATTGTAAATAATTGACTCTGTAATAAAATCTCATTCGAAATAAATGGTTTCTATCTTTCTATTATATACTTATCATACTATGATATGTTAATTAATTATATAATTTGAGTATATTAAATAGAAAATAATCAAATGATACGTTATGTGATAGTAATTATAATGTGTTGTAATCATGAGAAATTTATCACATTAAAATAACATATGATTAGTTTAAATATTACAAGTCAAGATGTTTCGAGATGGTATATCGATACATCCATTGAGACTAGAGTACGTAACACTCTTAAAACGTTGAGCATTTTATTACTTTTGGCTATTGTGGGCATCAAGGGGTTAAGTCATGATATTTATTGGATAACTATGGAATGACGCACTCAAGAGTTTTCTATGGTTATTATAAGTTTACGACTAAGGTCAAATAGAGAATCTTGAAATGACGATATTACACAGTTTTCTCAACTTGAGAATACTATTGAACATCAATGTGAACACTCTAATTTGATAATAGTTAAATCATGGCATGGCATCAATGAACGACTAAAGTTGGGTCCGAGTTGAAGCATTGTAAGTGAAACACTATTTGATAGAGAATTCATCTACTTTGTTATATGGGGTTAGTATCATGGTAAACTGTAGTCAACTCAAAGTCAAAGTCTCTCGCAAGAGCAGTATGATTAATAATAAATGTTATTATTGAACCAAGAAATTTGTGTATGGAATGACAAAGTTGAATATGGATGATGTTGGAACTTTTACCGAAACCAAATTCTATAAGTCCTAATGTGATATAGTATTGATGAAGAGAATTGATTTAAATAATAGTTGCTACTGGGTACGACTTATAATAATAAAAATTAGATTTATCGAAAAGATGTATGAGTGATAAATTTAGTCAAAATGTCACACCACTAACTAAGGTGATATGTGAATGTTAACATTTAAACAGTTCAATTGTAATCACTAACTAAATTTACACTTTGAATTGTATGACCGAAATGATGAATACTCCAAATAAACCACACGATTGAATTAATTTATAATAATTGAAATTAATCAAATTAATTAATATTTATGAAATATATTATTAAATTTTATTTTATGTTTGAGTACCATTAATATTTATTGGAATGCATATATATAAAAAGTTATGTATAATCGTATTGATATATGATGTAGGAAGAATATTTAAATTAGATTTAAATAGAATAAATAATATATGGATTTGTAGAATTTTTAGGCACATTTTGTCTCATGCCATGGTCGAGCAAGGGGGTAGAGGAAGAGTTTTCAATTTGAATTGAAAAGGCTAAAGATTAATTAAAGGAAGGTGAATCTTCCCGATCTTTTATTTATCTTTTATTGCCTTCTTAAAAGATTTCATTCATTGGCCTTTTTTCCTCCTATCATGTCATGGCCAAAAATTTCCATGGCCTCAATGGCTTGAAAATCGTAAAAAAATTCAAATAAAATAAAAACAAAAAGGTGGTTGTTGTCTCCTTATTCCTGCAAAATCCAAAGGTTAATTAAGTTGAACCTAGGAGCTTTGTTCATCATTCAAGGCACAACTTTTTTCAACATCCTAAGGTGATTTTTAATTTTATTTATTCATATATATTAATCATGCTCACATGGTTTGAATCTTTTACATGCTTTATTTCAAAAGTTTATATATATTCTTCTTGTAATATAATTCAGATCCCCTTTCGCCACCCTCAATTAATTAATTTTTCATCATGTTAATGTAATTTGGATCCCCATTGTACTATTCCTTAATTTATCATATGATCTATATGTTAGTATAATTTAGATCCTTCATTTTATATGAATATTAATTCATACTATTTTTGTTACTTGGTTCCGAACCTTTTATAATGAATTTATGTGTGCCTAAGTTGTCCAATCCATTTTATTGTTGTTTTGGAATCATTTTTTATTGAATACCTTTAATATATACATATGTATATATGTATGTATGTATGTATGTATGTATGTAAGTATGTTACATGGTTATTTAAACAATTTTGATTGAAATTTTTTTGATTAATTTTTAATTATCTTTGATTGAAAACAATTATTGATCAAAAACAACTCTACTTATTTAAATTCACCTTTAAAATGAAGATATGTGTTACATGGTTGTTGTTTGACTGTATTTTGTTTGGTCACATACGTGTTAAAGTTACTTCGATTTAGAAAAACCCATAAATGTAATTTTATGTAAAATCTTAAATCATTTGATTCCTTCCGACGTTGAAAGTTGGATTGATTAACTTTAAACTTATATATGTAAATATTAGATTACAATCTTTACATATATGCGCTGTTTCAATTTTTAAAACATGGTTTACAATTATTTATGTATGGACATGTGTATATGTATGTATTTTAACTCAAATTTTATAAAATGAACTTCTATGTAACATTATAAAATTCAATTAAAAACCTTTCCTTAATTATATATCTACCATCATATATGTATATATTTATATATATATATATAATTTGTTGAAAATGATCTATTTATACACACACAGAGATATATATATATATTTGTGTGTGTGTTAAATATAAACGACAGACAATAAATGCATACACAAAGTGACAAAACGGGCCCATTGTAGTGTATATCTCAGTACCTACATACGATCACATTAGCCATGTACACTTTATATCTATAGTATGTGCACTTTAAATGGATAGTGTGTTTGATACACTTATAAATTAAAACATAATAATAATAATAAATTAAAAAAATTAAATAAATAAAGATTTTACTCAAAGTATTTTAGATTGGATATAAAATCCATATAGACTTCATAGGCCTAAGTAAGATCTAAAATGTAATTTTTTTCGAAATTTACCCATTTAACTCGCTACAATCCAGCCTAGTTCCCTTCATGATCGACCTCGGGAACTTCAACCAATCCTTGTTAAGGAAAGGAGTTGGGAGTTGGGGAATGATCGAGTAAAAACAAAATCGGGAGGCGGTGGATTAATAGTTGCTGCTATAATGAATATTTTAACATCTTGGACTTAAATTCAGGTTAACTTTCAAAATCTCTAACTCCTAAAAGGGAGTAGTGGTTTTTTAGCATAGTTGAGATGGAAGACCATTTACAACATTTCCTAAGGGAACATGACTTCCTTATAGACGGATCACTGGCATATTCATTTTCCTTTATCCTCATTTCTCCCTAGAAATTTTTGGGCTTTCCACAAACAAATATATCAAGTGGAGCATGCCTTCAACAATGGTAACAACATGATAACCTTTAATAGAATCTTAATAGGTAATGCCTTTTATCAATTCACCAAGTTGATGGATCTCATTTAATGTCATCTTGTTGGTTCCGATCTTCACATTTTTTCTTAGGATCTGGAAACAAATGAAAGGTAAAATAAATATTATTGGCTAATATGGA
The DNA here is from genome assembly GCA_030737815.1 of Allium fistulosum. NCBI lineage: Eukaryota > Viridiplantae > Streptophyta > Magnoliopsida > Asparagales > Amaryllidaceae > Allium > Allium fistulosum. Next base: position 1,207,476,334 of record CM060902.1, read on the forward strand.
AGGAAGAGCATCTAATTTGATCACAAATGCTTCCATTTAGTCTTGAAGATGGAAGTATTCAACATCTTTATTTTTATTGTGACATCACTTTTTAAATTTGAACCTTATGTGCATCTAATCTTATCAGTAACTTGATTTTCAATTGTAGTTTCTTTGACTAGTAGGAATTTATAAGAATTATAGTGTTTCTTTGGGAGAACATGCTGATTTGCTTATATTTTTATTTGAATGAGCTATGTGGAAAGAGAGGAATGATAGATATTTTAACTGAAAACATAAATCTATCTATCAAAATGTAATGATATATTTAACTACTGGACATGTATTAGATTCGGACCTCTAACAAATAGACTTTATTAGAAGAAGGGGCACGATGGGACGAATCAATAAGTAGCATTTAGTTGGGAAAACTTTAAACGGTGGTTGTTTAGGAATTGCTATGGATATGGTTAATGTAAATTAATTATAATTATTTACATCATGCTTCTTTTTGGTTTGAGACCAGACTTATTTGTTGATAATTACGTGGATCAACTATGAACTTCATCATGTATTTATAACTCTAGTAGTTTTAACTTTCTATGATATATGGTCTTTTTCCACAAAAATAAATGAATAAAATAAATCAAATAAATAAATAAAATTATCTTAACTATGCGTGCTTAATGATATCGGATAACTTAGGATAAATCTATTAACACCCCTTAAATGTCCTTTCCCGCCGCACTAATTGCAAAAAAGGATACTTATCATATATATTTCATTTTAGACCTCGATATTTTCATTTCAACCTTTATACATTTCCTTTTACCTATTTACATCGTCGCGTTTAAATGTTGTTTACTATATTTACCCGACCAATATATGTGGTTCTGACCACCCACAACACTAGATATTATCAGTTCATAGTATATGTTGCAATAGGTTTTGACCCACCCCTAGTGCACATCACACTAAGTATTGATTAAATATGGTGCATAACATTCTAGGTTTTGAATGAATCCTAGTGCTTAGCACTCATAGATTTGGTTGAATTCTAACTGTTGACACATTAGATTTCAATGAAATCCTTTAATGTAACTTAATCTTCTAGTTTATGTTGTTGTAAATAAAATTGATATTAATCCAAGAGGAAAGGCGATGATAATCAATTTTTTAAGCAAATTCTCAGTTTCCTAATGATTACGAAAATGCTCATGTTTTTCATTGTTTTTGAACAAAAAAGTGGAAAACAATAAGATACAAATTTAACTATTGAATGGGTAACCATTGAAAGGGATATAGTTGTAACTATAATTTTATTGTATTAAGTAGGGAGTAAAGAAAATATTATGGTGTTAATAGAAGAATAAATAAATTTTGTCACATATTTATTTGGTGAAACTACAATTTAAGATGCCTTTACTCCTGAAAATTGCATCCTTCATTGATAATGGTTCTCACCGCAAGTCATTCAAATATTCATTTGAAATTTAAAATATGATATCTCATTCCTTAGCTCTTCTTCATCCAGCAATGCTTGTGAAACAAATTCAATTCAATAATGTTTTACATGTATAATTTTAATAGTAATATTTTCATTGAAGCACTTTATCAATGATCAATTGTTAGAACATGCTTTAAGTTCGTCATTATGTTCCTTTTGTTTCTTTTTAAAATGATTGAGTGATTCTTCATAGTTCATCATTTGATTGATTAATCTTGAAGTTTGGTGTTATTTAGTTAGTTTCATTATAAATTTTGCTATTATGTAGTTTGGTCTTCCTTTTAATTTGTTGTCCAAAATTTGGCATTTTATCCATATTCTATGGGGACCAACTATGATTATGGTGGTTATCATTTTACTGTATATAGTAACTACTCAATGATAACAGTGTTTAGAACTAGATATTTTACCATAAATAAAGGTGTCGAACGCCAAGGAAGGACATATCGAAATTCAAAGTGTCGAGTGTGAAAAAGGAAGGGTAATCAAGCATTCAGTAAGGGATATTGAAATTCAAGCAACCAGGGAGATGTCGAACCTCTATAATCAAAGGTATCGAAGGTATAAAAAAGAGTGCCGACCCACTGGAATTCCTTTTGATCCAGGGGATGGGGATGATTTTGTTTCTCTAGTTGCCTAGTTGTTTGTTGTTTCCTTTCTTTTTTCCTTTTATCTTTGTTACTCTGTTGTTTGATCTGCCTTTCTATTAGTCTTCAGTGTTGTGTCTATTGTTTTTTGTGTTTTTTTCCCAAAGTGGATCAATAAAATGGTAGAGGACCATCCAACTCTGTCGGCCTTGCCAAAAAAATAAACTGATTTAGTAAAGATTTTAAAGTTTATTTACCAAAGTTATAAAAGTGTTTGGAAATAATTATCTATTTTATTGAAAATAATGGATTTGTTTATTTAAAAGAGATTTTAAATGTGATTAATTTCTTTCGGATAATTAATATTGTTTTAAAGTTATAAAAAGGAATTGGAACTCGATTATTAGGATATTAAGTTGGATAATCTTCTAGGTGTTCGGTGTGATGTTGGTTTAGGCCTTCGGGGTTGCTCACTTGGAAAAATTATTCTCTTAACGTTTTAACAATCAGGAGCTGATTCTAATATGGAAGTCAAGCACAAGTTTGGTTCTTTTAAAAGTTAAAGTTCGATTTCGATTATGGAAAAATAGTTCCATAATCGATATCGCTTATATAGAAAGGATCTAGTCATACATTTAATGTTAAACGTTGAGGCTTGGACTCGTTTCTATCTCGAAAGTTAAAAATGTCGTCAAGATGATGCCTAGAGGTAACACTACCTCAACTTGCCCGGTTTCATTTTCAACCGAGAGATAGGACTTATCTGGAATCAACGAGTAGTGGTAAATATATGAAATTTAATTTCCATATACGATCATTTTAGTTATCCTCGATAGTTGATTTATTAATTATCAGATTCGGCTTTCTTCATGGTGTATTATCACCTTAAAAACGATTTGTTGCTCAATCGAGCTTTGTTATCCTTTATCGGAAATGACTAAACCAAAAGCGCGAGAGGAAGCCAAGCTATGTGAGGTTGCTCCCATCAAAAGAGCATTTTGACATCTCATCTAGTTTGGATTCGGTTGTGCACTTAAATGTGGAAATATTCGGATTCTCGATAAGGTCCGGCGGGGTCCGGCTTGGTATTGTTTGAGAAGTGTCATAGAGTATATGAGTTTCTCAAAAGTATATTACTACAGGTATACTTCAAGGGGGGTGCACCTTCCTTGTCATTTTTTGGAAATTTTCCTTTCCTTATTTGATTCAAAAACCTTGAATCTGTTTTAGCTTTAAATTGCCATGAATAGAGCCAACTCCCCATCACGACATTTAAGTGTTGATTCGGTCCATTCTATCAAGTTTGAATTGTTACCTTGTTTAGTCCATTCTATCAAGTTTGGATTGTTACCGTATTTAGTCCATTCAAGTTGGACTTTCCTTGTTCTATCCATTCTGTCTAGTTTGGATTTTACTCGGTTTATTTTCATTCTTTCTAGTCTTGTTTAATATTATTTGTACTCATTCATATTTGGATTTGTTCCTGATATTTATTTCTTCTCTTGCCTGTATGGATGTTATTCTTGTGAGGTAAAAACCCGTTTCGCATTAGCGACGTGGTCTCACAGAACTTTTATATATGTTTTCCATTGTTCGAGTTATCTCATGCTGGTATTTCCAGACTGATCCGGGTGTTATTTATTTATAATGCTCGTGTCATACCGAGTATTTTCCCAGGTTGTCTCTGAAATTTTGGAGATCGTGGAGGGGAGCTGAAGATTCACCTACCATAGTATTTTATTTTCCACTGTATTATATAGTATACTTATCGGCATTTGTAAGGTTGGGATTTTATAACTGTCCAGCTGAATAGGTTTGTTTTTAACTCTGATATACTCTATATGTTTGGAGTGATAGTTTCTAATGTCCTTGTTATATTATATGTTGTCGATTCCGTTGTGAGATTCTATTTTTCTCTGTTCTTTTCTTTTCTTTTTATTTATCCTAACAACCTGCCCTTTGTCGATTGGATGTGCAACATTGGAACGCAGTGGTAGTGTTCGGTGTCGACTTTCGATGGTCAAAAAGGCGGGTCGTTACATAAATGTATTTAAATGTTTTAATTGACTTAAATTAAACTAATGGACTTACAAGAGTTTGTAAAGATGAATGAATTATAACTCGAGACCTATTCCGTTGTGCTCATAATGTCATTTACATACGAAAAAGGATCATTAAAAACTGATAAGATTGTTAAAATGAGAAGAAAATAGAAGATAGGGGTAAGATGGTCATTTAACCAGAATTGGGCTAATTTATTCTAAAATGAAAAGCTTTCTACTTCATTCTCTTCTTCTTCTCCATTTTTTATGAGTAAGAAAATAGGTTTTCTAACTTTAAATCTTTATAAATTTCACAAATCCCAATGAGAAACTCCAAAATTGTAACTCCTTTCGATACCCATGTAATCAAAGGGTGCTTACCATCCAAAAACATAAATACTAGAACTATAATGGGAGCTCTATCATACAAATTCCCTTAAACCAACATGGATATGAGATAATAACAATAGAAATCTCATTGACATGTGTCTTATCTCAGTAAAATGCAATGTTATGAGGAGTTTCTATGATAGAACTATATATAAGCAATACACATATACGATAATCACAAAGAACATAGTACCATAAGTAAATCAAATATGATGTATGAATAAATAGCTGTCACAATAGTCGGTACATCACAAAATGGTACATCTCATGTCTACATACACGACAACTCAAAATGTGATATAACACGACACTACATATACATATCATTTTATAAATACATCATAAGTCACATCACATCCCAAAAGCACACCTCGGGTACATTGCAAAAAAATAACTAGTAAATGCCTCCTACATCTCTGTTAAAACGTATGCAAAAAAGCACCACAAAAAATACATGACGAGTGTCATCCATGAAATCTCAAGTTAACTTGAGTTTGCTATATAAATAACACACCCCATCTCAGGCTAAATCTAGTTGTGAGTGAAACAATGTATAATGATAGAGCATAGTAAATAAAGGTGTGCATAAGGTATATCGTGCAAATAAAATTTCAACACCCGTGTCATGTCCCTATTCATGGTGGCTAACAGTTGCAAATCTAAGAAAATGCAATTCACACCTAATCACATTTAATAGTTACAACCTTTATTATTAAGTACATGGTTATTTTAATTGATCAATATATTTATAACTAGTTCACTCCTAATTTCATTTTTGCTTCACCATAAGCAGATTGACACCAAGGGATTCCACCTCGACCGAAAATTATGGGTAGCCCCACACAATCTATTTGATGCTCTATATCACTCACCAGCACCTCTCAAGCTCATATAGCTATCTACTACTGCACACCATATCATTTGCCTAACCTTACATGTTGTGCCTGTGGAGCAGATCATTGGACTTGTGACAATGAGGCCAAGTTTTCATGACCTGCGGCACTACCCCGTAGTCTATTCGACTACGATGGATGTCTAACCCATTTGGTGTCTCACATGCTTTGACTAATTTATTACCAAACATGCCCTCGTTCTATACAACAACCAACCCAATTATCTTTTATCCCGGTATCACTAAAGGGTTTAACATGGTATAACATATTTTGCATATGTTAAATGGTAATAAATAACAATACGAAACTATACAATGCAACAAAAATATAAAGTAAATAACATGACATAAAGCTCACTCAACATCCCATAATCACACAATACACACAAGCACACAATCAACATCAAATATTATTCATTTTAATGAAATAATTTTTTTATGTTTTACTTACAAATAAAATATTTAAAGTTAAAAAATTCTGTAACGACCAGTAAATTTTGATAATTTAAATTAGTTAATTTAATAAGATTTTGATAATTAAATTTGAAAGAAATAAAAATTGGATATTTAGTAATGTAATAAATACTAAAATGAAATGTAACAATGTTAATTAAAGCTAATTATTAACAATTGAAATGAAATTTCAAATAAATGAAATAATGTAAATGTTATACTTGGTTATAAATTTGATATAAGAAAACAAATGTAAACACTATTAACTAATGAAATAATATGTAAGCAATGGTAACATTTGTTGTAAATAATATTATAATGGGATTAAGAGTTAATGGTAACAGTTATTAAGGTTACCTATTTATTTAGGCTGCTATAATTTAATTGGAAATCAATTGTAATTGAATGGAATTAAATGTTACATTAATGTGAGTTAAGACAATAACTGTAAATTGTGAATGTAATAAAATGAATAGAAATGTTAATCATATTCATAATGCAATAATTGATTCAATAAAATAATGAAATTAGGATAAATAAATAAATTTGGGATTTTAAATTTTATTTAATGTGTGAAATTGACAAAAATTCAGTAAAATGGAAATATGATAGATAATACAAACTAAAGATGGAAATTGGAGTATCTTAGTGTAATGAAATGTAAAACAGATGTTAACTATGTTTATAAAGTAATAATGGATTTAATAAAAAGATTTAAATTGAATCGAATCCATTTATTGAGATTAATTATAAATAATTGGATTTAATTACAATTGGAATTAAACACTATGAATGGGTAAAATAATTAACTTTGAATTGATATCTAGATTTGTTTTAAATTTTGGTAAATATCTAAGCAATCAAAAATGGTGAAAATTGTTAGTATTAACTTTGAAATAAAAATGTAATGTAATTTAATTAATTTAATTATTAATTAATTTAATTAATGTGAAAATAGCCATTTTGGCCACGGACTCGGATTTCGACGAAACTAGTTTCATCGGATCCGTAATGGTGATTTATTGTAGGATTTCAAGTTTCATAGCAATCGGACTTGTCGTTTGATTGTACGGGCTCGAAACACCTAGAAATCAATTGAAATCGATTTGAAATAAGCTGATTTTAACATAACTTCTTCATACGATGGAATTAAGAAGAGAAACCCATTCCGTTGAATTTAAAATTATCGAAAACATCTATTTTGATATATAGGATGACACATTTTCATTCCGGAAACAGAACGGGCTTTTCGGGCCGTTTTTAGTTCCAATCCAAATCGATCTTGTCCGTTCTTTCTATTTTCAGCTCTGTCTATAAATAACTTGTTATAAACCCTAGCTACTTCTTATTTTCATTTGTCTATACGTACATTTCTTTCTCATCTCCTCTTTCCAAGGGCAAACAAAAAAAAACCCTAATCCCCAAATTGCAATTTCAAATCAAATTCAAATCCAAAAATCAAACTTCTCAAAACTATATCGAATTATATATCGATTTGAAGTTCTCAACAAGCGCAAGTCAAATCTGCAATTCGTTTTTTGTTTTGGTTCATCGTTTGATCGGTAAACATCAAAGAAGTCTCGGCCGTTCATAGCGCGTTGATGAACTTCAACTGATCGACGATTCGTTGGTACGGTATTGTGGAGAGAGCCGAGGGGATCGCATCCATGTGAGTTTTGTGATGAGTTAACGACTAGATCGCCTCGATAAATTCGTTAGGGTTCATTTAGAGGCAGCGGCCGGTGGGTTTTTGGACGTCGATCGGCATCAGTTGGGGCTCACAGTGCCTGAGGAGGCCGGCGAGGTGGCGCGACGCGTCGTTCTAGTTGGCGGCGCCTGGCAGTAGCGGCAGCGATGCGTGCGTGAGATGGCAGCAGCTAGTTGATCGCGTGTGTACTGTAGCAAGAGATAGGGTTTCTGGCTCCGGGACGATGCTTGCTGACGTGGCGAGGTGTTATTGGTTCGTTTTTTTTCTTTTTATTTTTCGATTTCAAATGTTCTAACTACCATAACTTTTGTTTACGAACTCGGAATTGTACGCGGTTTATTTTGTTAGGATCGTTTTCAAATTCCAGACATTTTGACGTTGGTTTGGATGAATTCTGAGATCATTGAATTTGGGCCCTAATTTGGATTTAAATTCGATTTAAATTCAAAGGTGAGTGATTTGACCCACTCACAACTTCTAAAATTTCTTATGTTAGTTAAGTTAATTTTTGATGTGATTAGAAATTTATTTATGCCTGTTTGATATATTTAAATCGTCGTTCCAGTTAATTTGAATTTATTTGAATTAAATTGTCATTTAATTTATTATTGAATTTAAATTGCCAGTTAATCCCTTGTAATTGATAAGCTGTTATTTGTTGATATTTATTAATTGATTTGGATGAGGATTGTGTTGAATGTTTGATTTGTTGTATTGGATGAATGAATGTTGTATTTTATATCGTTATAAATTGCAAGTTCCCTATGGGTTGAAATGATACATACTCGAATGATCTATAGATTAGGGAAAAATCCTTATGGGTCGAAATGATAGACTCGAGCGATTTTATGGATTTTATTATTAATTCGAGATGGCGGTTTGAAATGATATATATAACCGTAACATTTTGTGAATACCCAAATTATTGAGATGAAAATAATTTTATAAAAATCAGTTAATGGAAAATATTCAATGAATAAAATAGCTTGAAAATGAATATCAAGAATGAGTGAAATAAATAAGGAAGAGGATAGTTGTTTTCAGTAAATAATAATGAGAAGAAAATAACTAAGTATGAATGAGTTTTATATTCACATATCTCATATATATTGTATATAAGTAGCCAGAGGAGTATAGAGTGATAAAATAAACTCTTATGATGATTAAAATATATGAAACCAGTTTAGTATTATATATGTATAAATACATTTTAAAATCAAGAGAAAACAAATGGTTTGAAACATTAGCAAGGAATTAATTGATAAAAAGATATATATGTGAACATTACAGATTTGTCTTAAGAAAATAAATAATGTAGATCAGTCACATGAAAATAGTGTGTATATGAAACATGCAAATGGCATGTACACAGAAAAAGAAGAAAAGCAACTGTAATACCCGAAATGGAATCAAAAAGAAAATGGCATATTTAGCCATAAACACATATACATAATTCTCTTATTTGTGTAGGGATAAAATGGGTTTTTCACTCCACTAAAGCCCTAGCTAAATGTTTTAAAAATCAAACGATAAGCAGCAGTTTATTTTTGAAAACAAAAAGATATTTTAGAAAATAAAAAGAAGAGCAAACTCACACTATTTTCAAGTTAGAGCATTCTCGGGGAAAGAAGAAGGAAGGTGAGTGATTAATCATCTTATGAGATTTAAGGCATTAAGACCCAAGTTAAGGGCAGCCATATTACTTTTATAAAACCATATCATGTTTTTGTTTAATTTTATTCTCTGAATAAATAAATGTTGATTATGGTTGGTGTTTTGGCTGAGTCTTTGGTTGATGTTTTTATCTGTTTTGATTGTTTTGATTAATGCTTTGAAAAGACAAACACCCTGATCACATAAATGGATTCTGTAACTTATAATCCATTTTTTATATGAAGATGAGTTAAATATTTTTACTGAGAAATAGGGTATTAATGAAGAATGAAGTAGGAAGTGTGAATAAGGGGATTCATGCTTATGTCTAGTCCATTTTAAAAATGATATGAACAATGCAATATTATATATATATATATATATATATATATATATATGTGCTGATTTGTTCAAATCACAAGTTAATATGTTTTTATGGGTTTTTCTCAAAAAAACCTTACCCTATGTTCACAGTAAAATAAATGTAATGTTTTATATGACTTCACCAGATTTATGTAAGAAATGGGAATAATTCTGGAAATAAATATATGCAAGTTTTAGAAAATATAATTGAATAAAAATGACCTTAAAATGGGGTGTGGTGTTTTGCATGAATGCTTTGTATGTCTGGCTGAAATACCTGAGTGAGTTTAATAATCTTTGATTTATGAAAGGAAGAAAAGAATATAAAGCATTTCAAGAATTAATAAAATTCTCCTGAAAGAAAATGAGAATGATCTCTAGATTATAAAGCTAATCTAGGAGTAGTGCCTTGATCTATTCATCATTAGGTGGATGATGGGTATGTGCATGACTTGTTTAAGTCCTGTAGGCCTCTGTGTAAAGGGTTAACAGAATTTAGCCCCTTTGCAATGCACACATGGTGTTCAATGGCAAGAGTTAAGACCAAATAAATGATAAATGGGGATTGAGAAATTGAGCTATGGAATTAAGGGAGTTAATCCATAGGAGTATATGTACATATAACTGAATTGTGTTGATGAATGAATGCTTGTGTGCGTTAGTAAGAGCTTATATATGTATATATATACTCAGATTTTAGTATGAATTTAAATAAGCATCAAACATATGAATCTCTGCACAGTATTTAGTAATTACAAGTTATTTATAATCTATGATTTCACTTACACCAAAATATATTTCTGACCCTATTTGTTGCCTTTGCAATCTTTGGGGTGTCTCATTTTCAATGAGGCAGTTCAAAGTGTTGCTGCAGGGAAAGATGCTTGAGTAGCTTGCTTGTATGGATGTATGAAGAACTTGCTGGTTTTAAAATGCTTTAGAGAAGTAGAAGTTTAATTGTAATAAATAATCTAGGCAAACTCTCTTATATCTTGTGTATTTCCAGGATTGATACTTGCTTTGTTTTCTTGAAAAGAACATGTAAAAAAAAAACTTAAGTATTATATGTGCTTGTGAGTTGTTTCTTTAAGTAGCAGACTCTGGAAATAATCCAGTGGATTATAATGAAGGAGAACATGCCATATAATCTGATATGTGGATATATTCTCCTTGGCATGTTTGTTATATTTCAGTTATAAAGTTAAAGTTGTTTTTGAATAAATATGTGCCATAGTATTAAGTAGATGGGTTAAACATGGTCTTGGCTAACCAGTAAGGCTTGTACATGTCTTGTAATTGATACAAGTACATGCAAAAGCTTGAAGTCATAGTCTTCAGATTCCTGAAGCAAACAAGACCATAGTGTAAGCTAATTTGAAATGCAACTAAATCCTATGATATTTCTAGAACAAGAGTAGGATTATGATACCATAAAACCTGAAAATCATAAGTATATAAGGATTTAGGAATTGGAATTGGTAAAATCTAGAACTGACTTTAATTGAAACTGAAGTAGGAAGCCAGAAATAGGGATAGACAATATAGACTCAAACAAGAATGTAGAGTAATTTTGTTAAGTGTTTAAAAATCCAGAACATCACACTTTATATGCTTTTAGCCAGAAATATGCAAAGATCTTTCTAAAATCATATTCAACACTATTTCCAATCTAAATATCAGAATCTGTATGACCTTTAAATTAGTTTACAACTCTATTACTCACATGATCATTACATGCTTTATGAACCTGTATATGTGCATTTTGCTTGACCTGAATTGCTTGTGCATGTTTGTGCATGTTTTGTGCATGTTTATGTTTGAATCCTGAATTTGGGCTAGACTAACCAGTGATCCATAGATCAAACCAAGTTTTAATATGTTTTATCATTCTAAAACAACATGTATGAATTCCTGAATCTCAAAGATCAAATACATGGGTTATAAATCCACAAATTAATCAATCTGGTTTATAGAATAATCTGGAAAATGAAGAAGAGAATAATAGATGCTAATACTTGAAAAATGTATTAGTCAATCCAAGATGATAATACCTGGAAATGTATTAGTCAATCTTGAGTCATTTTAAGGGTGTAACACTTGAATCATGTATTAGTCAATCTTGAGTCAATAAAAAGATTAAAGTGTAGAAATAGCTATGTGACACAAAACCTCTCAATTATGGAAAATATTGTGTGATTAAATTTCTTTGCTACTTTAACACTCTGATAGGCAAAGAAACATTTATATATCTTTACATATATAAATGATATGACTTGATTTAAATACTGATATTTTTATATTAGTAAATTCTGGATCTTGGGAAATTAATTAAAAGAAATAAAAGAGGCAAGAAAAGAAGTGATCCCTTGTTTAAAAAAAAAACTCAACTAAAAATGATTAAAATATAGGTGAAGGAAAGTGGGTCACTTCACATTTTAGATTGCGGATTGAAATGATAAATATCCGTATCACTTGACCCTAGGGTAGAAAATTATATACAGACACCGGATTGGTTAAATTTAATGATTTTGAACTTCAAATTTTTTAAATTAATAAAAATAATATCTTGAAAAAAATTGATGTATATAAATTGAAGTATTATTGGAAAATCAAGTTTTGTGTTGAAATGTGAAATGGTTTAAAAGGAATTGCTTTAAGAAATTAAATTGGAAGTTTAAAGTTAAACTTTTAAGTATAAATGAAATTCTATCGAAAATAAGTTATTGAAGTTGTTTTAAAATAACTTTGAAATATTTTGAAATTGAAAGGTTTGGAATTTGGTTTGTTGACTTGGAAATTGAAAATGGTCCAAAGGTGTTGAAATGAAATAAATAGTTTAATTTGATATTAATTCCAGAGTCATGTTTTAATATAAACTGTTTTAAAAATATATTGTTTCAAAATTTCTAATTATTAAGATTTCAAAGTATTAAACTATTTTAACCTGTATTAATTATATTAAATCATTTTAACCTATTTTAAACCATTTAATTTATTTAAACTAATTAACCTGTTTTAACTTATTTTAAATCTATTTTAAAGCTATTTAATCTATTTTAAATCTATATTAACTATTTATAACTATTTATAACTATTTTCTTCTAAATTCCAAACTAAGTAAAATGGATGGGTTTATATTCAAATTCTCGATTTTTAAATGAATATGGCTAATGATGTGTAACCTAAGTTGGGATTTAAATAACATATTTGGTTTAATATGATATTTTGAAATGAGAGTTTAGCCTATTTTGGAAATATGACTTTTGAAAGGAAATATAATTTCGAACTATGATTTCGAATGTGATATGATTTCAAAGGTGAATATGATTTCTAAAGTAAGTAATGATTTCGAAAGCAATATGATTTGAATTGTATATAATATTTTGATATCGATTATGAAATGATTTTGGAAATGTAAAAGAACCATCCGGTGTGTAATAAGCAATTGGTTGTTAAAGATACCTGGATCGGATATTGTCATACTCTCTACCAATACCGAAAACCATTTTGACAACTGTGTATACGGTGGAGATTCCAGAATGAAGTAGGATGGTTGGTGATAATTCTATATGAGGTATATACGTGGACCTGACTCCCATGAGTTAGCTTAAGGTGGCTAAAATAGTAGCAATTGATGGGCCAAGTGAGGTCATTCCTCCGATCGGGCACATTCCTTCGATACTATATTCTGACTTTGCGATTGATTTGGTGGCCACCCTCGATTTTTGATTTGGGAGTGTGTTTCGAGGTGGGAGTTAGTAGCTGCTATGCGTTACCACCAGTCCGGAAGTGTAATTGGTATATCTACCCTGGCATTGCCTAGTTGTGTCGTGTCACCAACCCTATCGAAACCACTACAAGTTTGTTTTGTACCATACCTATGGAGTGCCTTCTGACGACGTCCAATACGGACGAGATTACGGTACTGTATAGACTATGGGAATATATAAAAATGTGTTAAGGGGGGAAATGGGTAACGCCTTAACGCTATTTTAATAGTTTATCTTACTATAGACATATTATAATAACGTATTGTACTACATAGTAGATAGTTTAATGGATCCTTAGGAGATGTGAATCCCGTACATCTCTTAAGTTACTGCACTCACGTTAGACACTGGATAGGAGATGTCAAACCCCGTAAACATATCTGACACCGTTCCACTCATAGTTATTTACCGTTGATTTAACTCACATAAGATCTTTTAGTTCTGACTCGGGTTTTTTTTCTTTTCAATTCGCTCGGGTCAGCCTGAGCATTTTAGGATTTGAAGACCTTATTTCTAGAGGACAAAAACGAAGATTTGTACTACTATTATTTACTATATTTATTCCACTGCATTCATACTATTCTGCTGCATTATTTGTTTATCTCTGATATGTGTAACTCTGATTTGTGTATTGTATAAGTGTAATCAAATGTTTTGTATACAACTTCATGAACTGTTATTTGATTATTATATTTGGTCATTCCGCTGCGAGATTCTGTTTTGTTTTTTTTCTTTCTCTATTTTTTCTTATTCACCCCAATAACAATCCGCCCTTTTGTATGGTTTGAGTCGGCACGTGTGTCTGCTTAAAACATACAAAAAGGCGGGATGTTACATTTGGTATCAGAGCCAGGTTTAGCGATAACCTTAGCTTTGTGGGGTCAGACTCATATTTGATAGGGTAGTAATACCCTAGAATGAGTCGCTGAGCGTATATATATGAGAGAGCGTATTTGTTAGTGTTATGAAAGGTTTTTATATTGTGTTAATTTTTTCCGTTTTGTATTTATAAATTCTGGTTAGTTTATAGGACGCTATGACATCGATAGGGATTTCTAAATGCTTAATAGGACAGACTGACACAATATTTGTTTTAGGTAAATGAAATAATTTTGCCTATTTTATATTTTATATATAAAATAATAATTTTATAAATGGTATAATTGGTTGTTATATATTTGTTTGTTAAGTAGAGTAATTTATAAATTTTGGTTGAAAAAAAATTTGTAAATAAAATAAATATAATTTGGAAATTTAGAACTTAAGTTCCGGGATTCTTGAAAATCTCTTTCGAATAATTTTGGAATATAATAATAATATTATTTAGAAGTATTTTCTGATATAAAATTTTCAATGCAATTTGGAGGAATGTTTTAAAGAAATTTTAGAAAGGAATAAGTTCTATACTCCCCTCTTTGTCGTTGGAAAATAATTTCGGTGATGAGTGCACATATCATCTACATTCATTTTCGAGTTTCATAGTGGGAAGGCCATTGTAGTAGTTTTACTGCAGATCTATTCTGATAAACAAATAAATTTTTTAAAGTTTAAATATGTTTGGATATAAAAGTTATGAGTGTATATATATATATATATATATATATTATTTTAAATGATTTGAAATGGAACCCGGCATTTAGTTATTATATTTCTATAAATTAGAAGTTTTAATTATAGAGAATGAAATGGAAATTTTAACTATTTAATAATTGAAACTTCTAAAGGAAAATAAGAAATTATATGCTAACTTATAACTGAAATATACAAGGAATTTGAAATTTGTAACTTGTAAACAGAAAGAATATGAAAATAAGAAATGATAACTATTGACCTTAAGTTAATTAGACTAAGTAAGTCAAACTTGTGTAAATTTCAATTGCATTCTTAAAGACATATATATAACTTACCAATTATAAAAGTGGAAATGTTAAAAGAATATGTAATGGGAATTTTACAAGTAAAACTTATGTAAGGGAAGTAAGTATTGTTAGCAGATGATTAAAAACTTAATTTAATGAATTGATATGCTAAGTAATTGAATTGAACATGAATACTATAAATAAATGAATGTAAACAAATGAAATTAAGTAATAAATGAATGGATGAATGTAATGCAATAAAAAGAAATTGACATGATACGAATAAATGAAAATGAATTTTTGTAAGTAATAAAGGAAAATAAATGAAATAAACACTGAATGAATGGGAATAAAATTTTGTAAGAGATAATTGTAAGTTAAAGAAATAATCCTTGTATGAATGAAAAGAAAAATAAAAACTGTAAATGTTGTGAAAGAAATTTAATAAGAATAATTCAAGTACATTGTAAATTATTGTTTGTTTTGGTTTATGGGTTGTTTGGGATAGGATACTTCTAATTGTTTAAGATGAATGAATAATCTATTGGGTTCATCTAAGACTGTTGAGTAAATGGTGCACTCAGTAGTTTATTTGTCATTCTAGGCGGTTAAAATTTCTGAACCCGAACAAACCATTTGTTTGTTTGCTATGGATGGATAGTTGATTTTATTGATTTTATTGATTTCATATGATGATTGTATGCTGTGGTTGCCAGTGATTGTTGTTTATATTGATTTGTTTGTTAGTGGTTGAAACAACTTTAAATATTTCATTTTATATCATTATTAACTCTTTTGGATTATATAAGTGAAATACAGGTTATGGAAGCAATAACTATTGCTTTTGGTTTCATAATTAAGCGTTGTTTGCCCGACAAATAGGTATGTTCTTGGATTACGATATTCTAGCGATATTATATTGTTTTCCCCCTGTTGGGATATATTATTTGGAAAATTTTGATATATATTATTATTATTATTTTCTCCTGAGCCTCTCAGTACAAAGGAGACTCTGCTAAATTTTTCCGTAAATTTTGGACTAAGAAAATTTTATGAAATGTTTTTCCAAACCTTTGTTAATTTGAAAAAAGGGATTTAATGGTTTTAAATTGATATATTTTATTTAAATTAATTAATTTTGTAAATTGATTTGTTATAAATTTAATATTTTAAATAAGATATATTGATTTCTTAATTCCTCGTTTTCCCTTCTTTCCCTTTTCGAGGACGAAAAGTTTTGAGTTGGGGAGAGTGTAACGACCCGTAAATTTCGATAATTTAAATTAGTTAATTTAATAAGATTTTGATAATTAAATTTGAAAGAAATAAAAATTGGAGATTTAATAATGTAATAAATACTAAAATGAAATGTAACAATGTTAATTAAAGCTAATTATTAACAATTGAAATGAAATTTCCAATAATGAAATAATGTAAATGTTATACTTGGTTATAAATTTGATATAAGAAAACAAATGTAAACACTGAATTAACTAATGAAATAATATGTAAGCAATGGTAACATTTGTTGTAAATAATATTATAATGGGATTAAGAGTTAATGGTAACAGTTATTAAAGGTTACCTATTTATTTAGGCTGCTAAAATTTAATTGGAAATCAATTGTAATTGAATGGAATTAAATGTTACATTAATGTGAGTTAAGACAATAACTGTAAATTGTGAATGTAATAAAATGAATAGAAATGTTAATCAAATTCATAATGCAATAATTGATTCAATAAAATAATGAAATCAGGATAAATAAATAAATTTGGATTTTAAATTTTATTTAATGTGTGAAATTTTATTTTAATGTGTGAAATTTTATTTAATGTGTGAAATTTTATTTTAAAAGGCATATGTATGCTTCCTTCAAAACCAGTCACGCATTGATTCTTCCTTTCCTCATTCTTCATGCATGCGTGGCTCCGTGTCTCCTCTCTCTCGCTCAGCCCCTCGTTCCAGCCAATTCACGCAAGCTACACGCGGCTGCTCTCCACTTCTCCCTCTCTCTTCCATGAACGTGCGTACATCAATTTTCTTCACCGTGACCGAGACCTATTTCCCTTCACTCTTCCTCCATCCAAAACTGAGCCCGACTGAACCCACCACCTCGTCCGAAGCCACTCATGCCGACCTGACATCCAGACCCGACCCTGCTCGCGCTCGAGCAGCCATGCTCCACAAACGCCTCCTGCACTTCAACCAAGCCCGCTCCACTTCTCTCGTTTTCCCTCTGATCCGCCCTTCCTCTTCCGCCACCAGCCTAAGCCTCCGACCCCGCAGCCTAGACCAGTTTGGCCTCACCTAACGGTGGTGCTTTCCTCCACCTCACCTTCGTGGCTCACTTGGGTATAGCAGCAGTAGCTACATCTTTCAACCACCTAGCCTGCATCATTCTTTTTAGGTATATATATAAGATATGTTATTATATAAGTTTGTATAAGATTTGTTTTAACCTGATGATGTTTGTTTTATGTATGGCCTGTATATATTGAGATGGGTTGTATGTTTCATTAGT
Organism: Allium fistulosum; assembly: GCA_030737815.1. Lineage (NCBI taxonomy): Eukaryota > Viridiplantae > Streptophyta > Magnoliopsida > Asparagales > Amaryllidaceae > Allium > Allium fistulosum. The sequence continues at coordinate 1,207,494,061 of CM060902.1, forward strand.
TTATGGCATATAGATTCATATAGGTTATGTCAGTTCTCAAATATATGATCATATTGGTTCAAATTTTAGTATTATGTGTTGTTAATTTTCCAGTGGGTATAATTTTATATGATGCCAAGAGTTTTACATTTGTATATTCATATATATATGTTGTAAACCATTTTTTTTACAAAGCATTTTTCTGTTGGTAATTAGACGTTGATTTTTTTTAAAAGAGTTTGTATAAACGTAAGTTATGTTAAGTGTTGCGGTTGTTTTATTGTATAAAGATTTCAATGTAAAATTTGCATAACTCAGATTTCCAATCTTATCATAGAAAGTTGCAACCAAACTGATTTTGCACTTGTTTGCATGTTTATTTATTTTATTTTTATTTTTTTTGAACAGCAGTTAGACTTCATGTTCACGATATCATATCTCACTCATGTTTTATCAGAATGGGTTGATTCTATTTTTAAAAAAGAGTCGAAGTTACCTAGTTTATGCATGTCAAATTTAAGCAAAATCCGACATCGTTTGATTAGTGGTCGAGGATCTGGAAGTTTGACCCAAGCAGCTGTTCTTTTGTACGAAATTTTTTTACACTGCTGCAAACACGACCTGAGTTCATGTTTGACGCACCGTATCTCTTCCGTCTTACGTCGGAATACAGTGATTCTTTTTTTTGTTGGAAAGATTGAGTTTTCTATTTTATGTTTACAAATTTTCAGCTTCATGCGAGGTCATTTGATCCTCTGTTTCTCATCTGGAAGTTAGACTCAGGCAGCTGTTATTTTGTACTTAAAATTTTTTTTTACACTGCTGCAAACACGACCTGAGTTCATGTTTGACGCGTCGTATCTCTTCCGTATTACGTCGGAATACAGTGATTCCCTTTTTGTTTAAAATATAAAGTTTTCTACTTTCTGTATATAAAATTTTAGCTTCATACAAGGTGGTTCAGTCCTCTGTTTCTTACCTGAAAGTCAGACCCAGAGGGGTTTTCAGACCTGAACATTTGACAGTCGCAACATGGCCTGAGTCTATGTTTGTGACATCGTAAATTTTCTCGTCTCTTGTCCAAATCAAGTGATTCTTTTGCAGTTTGAAATACAAGTTTTGATCTTTATTCATACCAAATTTCAGACCATTTCAATCTCGGTAGCACATAGAATTATATTGTTAAACTTTGACAAAGGACATGTTTTTTTTATTGCTATGTTGAATGTTTTTATTTGATTTCGGCAATTCCTATTTAACAGCTTTGCTCGTTGATTCGTGCCAATCTAGTTTATTTCGGAAGTAGTGCTTGCAATTCGTAACTCCTTTCATTGTCAAACCGCTCTAGACTCGAAAGGTGAGCAATCACTCACGATTAACGTTCTTTTATTTATTAAATTTGATTTCAATTGAAACGACAATTGAAATATGTTGTTGTTAGTTAATTACACTGTTATATATGCTATTACCTGTATCAGTTCACCTGTGACATTTGACACCATTATATGTTATTCATACAATGATAATCCAGTTTGGTTGATAAATGATTGATTGTTGATGTTGACATTGGACGTTAAATTGTTAATGTGTAAGTGATAAATAATTTGAAATTGAAATTGACGTAGGATAATTAGATTTGATATATGCCAAATTTGATTAGATGACATTTGCATAATATGACCTTATTTAAATGTTAGATTAATTGACACGTAGAAATTTTGTTATGTACACCTCGAACCATTGAATGTATGTTGTAAAATTGATGTAGTATGAAATTGGGTAATGGATATCAAGTGAAGAACCGTATAAATATTAGTGTTATAATCTTTAATCTACATGAAATGATAGTGTAGATTCTAGAAATAATTATATTAATTTGCACAAATAACAATGTGAATTAATACGATTATTTCGGGGTTATTTGAATTAATTATTGGATTGTTATTGATTGTTGTTATTGCTTGTTTATTTACTTTGACACCATCTCAGTTATCACACTGCAAGTTCCCTTTGTTATGCTTTGATTTTTGAATTGAAATGGAATCGGGTTGAAATGATAAATACCCAAATTAAACTTTGACTTAGGATAGAAAATTAAATAAAACCCGATTGGTCAATAATTTGATTTAAAAATAAAATAAAGATTTTATTTGAATAAATGATAAGGTTTTGAAATGAAGTTGGAATTTGAATTTTTATGAAAGGAAAATGTTAATATTTAATAATATGAAACAAAATATTAACAATGTAATTGATGAAAGAGCGTTGTTTAATTTGAGAAACGATTGAATTAAGTTTGAAATTATTTAATAATTAAGTTTTGAAATTATTTAATAATCAAATTAGATTGAATTATTTAATAATTAAATTGAATTCTTTAATTGAGAGAAAGTGACTTCTTGAATAAGTGAAATTAAGTTTCTTTAATAATTAAGTTTTGAAATTTGTAACTAAGTAAATAAATAAGTGAAATCGAATTTCTTTAACAAGAAATAAAATGTGATTTATTGAAATTAATGTAAGACTTGTAATTTAAAGAATTGATTTGACAAATCCAATTTAATTCAATTTGAAGTTTTGATATAATGAAGTTGAACTTAAGTAATTGATTTAATGAATTGGAAATTTAATAGAAATTGTTTTGAATGACAAATTTATTTAATGAATACTGAATAAAATCGATCGATGAAGTTAAATTGATTTGAATGTTAAATTAAATTAATTTAAATGATTTCGGAATGAAACTTATATACGAACTTGAATCAATATTTGAATTGTTTTAAAAAGAAATTGAATTATAAGATTTTGAAATGGTAATTTGGAAGTTTTTAAAGTAAATTATGGGAATGGTTTTAGAAAGACAAATGAAATGTTGGTTTCAAACTCTGATTGAAATTGTAATTGATTTGGTTTTGAATTATATAAACGACCAATCGGTGTAATAATCACGAAAGTTATTAAAGAGATCGGAATCGGTTAGGGACATACTCATTGTCTAAACCGAAAACCACTTTAATAACTATACGTAGAGTGTGATCCAGAATGAAGTGGTTGGAATGATGTATGTGATGACTGAAGAAAGAGAACGATAATGGATAGCCTTGACACTTGTGTCAAATTGGAAATGACTAAAACAGGAGCCGTGCCGGGCCAAATGGGGGTTAGCTACCTCGAGCGAACACACTTCTTCGAAAACTACTCATTACTTGTTGTCGATTGGTGCACCCTTGATTTTGGGAGTGTTGTTTCGCGGTGTTGCGATCGCTGCGGCGATGCGTTCTCACCAGTCCGGATCAGGCAAATGGTAGTTTCACTACCTTGGGTATTGCCTCATGTGCCTTGTCATACTTGTATCCCTTTATACGCGACCACTACGATTTGTTTTGCGTTATACCTATGGAGTACTCCCTGATATCCCACTAGTTTACGGTGGAGTTTACAGTGCTGCATAGACTATAACGCTTATATAAAATGTGTTAAGGGGGATAATGGTAACGCCTTAACACTATTTTGATATCTTATATTACTGATAGCCATTATCTACTTATCATATACTACTACATAGTAGATAGTTTAACGGATCCTTAAAGGATGGTTATTCCAAACATTCTTTGAGTTACTGGTATTTCAATTGCTATTTCACTTGAGTTGGATTTATATATATAAGAATGTTAATCCCGACTCGAGTGTTTTGTGTTTTCTTTACGCTCGGGTCAGACTGAGTGTACCAGTATTCGAGACTCACCTTTGGAGTTGGAGCTTCGCTTGGAGATCCAGCTATCTATCAACTTTTAGATATTCAGTTGATTCCAGTGATGTATTCTGATATTGTATTTGATTATGTATTCGAGACATCTGTTGTACCTTATTTAACTCTGATATGTATATAGTAGCTTCATGAACTACTATCTTTTGCTTCCGCTGCATTTATTACTCTGTGTCTATGATCTATGATTATTTATTTACTGTATATGTTCAGTTTTGCCAAATTTAAATTAACAATTCGTTATTTTGAATTATTCAAGTCCGACATGTGCGGATGCGAATGGTCCAAAATAGCGGGTCGTTACAGTTGGTATCAGAGCTTTGGTAGCTCTAGGCAAAACTCAGCATATAGGGTAAATGTATCTACAGAATCACTCTAATTTGAGTTTCAATCTCTTCCTTTGACTCGATTCCTTTGAATTTTGGAACGTTCCCTGCGGTTCCAAATTTCATTCGTGTCCCTCACTATTCGTCTTCTTTCAATTCTGGAGCATCCCATAACTCCACTTTGAATGATCTTTATAATGGATCGGCGGTCTCGCCAATCTTCGGAATTTTGTAAATGGGTGAAACTCCTTTACAATTGGCATCGATTCACCGGATATTTCTATATCCTCGGTTTAGATGCTACTATCTCTTGTATGCCCTGATTATATCTTTGGTGATCAAATATCAATTTACCTCAGAATTTTGCATCAGTCTTATTCGTGAAGTCACGGTCAATCCTATTAAGGTTGCCCGTAAATTAAATAAGCTTACCCATCTCCCGATTCTGTTATTTAATCATCTTATCTTTGTTTCGAACTTATCTTCGAATCAACATTCTCTTTGGTTTGAGTCCATCAAAATTTGAAACCCTATCCTTATTTTGAAAATTCATTCCTGTATCGTCGAGCAAAGAAATGTATTTGTAAACTAATATATAAATGTTTTAATACATACTGTGTTGTTTGAGTTGTTGATATTGATTTGGGTTTCCGATCGATTCGTCTAATCAACGCTATCGATAGGATTTCCAAAACACTTGAAGAGAGCAAACTGACACGATAGTATTTTCAAAATTTGGTAAATAAAATAATCTTGTATGATTATATTTTTTTTATAAGTACAAATTTTCTAAAATTGAATTGATAACTGAACTGGTTGTCAGAAAGGTATTATTTGATTTTCACTATTTTGTTTTGTAAATCATTTCCAACATAAAAATAAATGGAATTATAAAAGTTGGTTTATAGATTTATTTACAAATTTAAATGAATTTAAAGTAAGAATTTGAGAATTTAAATTCCTAAAATTTCAAGCTTTGGTTTTAAATTTTAAAAATGTATATTATTGAACGTATTTTCAAATAGAAACCGTTTTCAAAGAATTTTAAAATATTGAAATCGATGCACTTCTCTTTGTCGTTGGAAAATAATTTCGGTGATGGCGGCCGCATCATCGACATTCATTTTCGAGTTTCGAAGTGGAGAAACCATTCTGTAGCTTTGCTACGGTTTTGTTTGGAAACATATTTTAATTTGAAATTCTTAAGTATGACTTGATTTATATGTATATATGGGTATATTATTTTAAATTTAATTTGATTTAATATATATAGTATATACATAATTATTCTAAAGGGTTTGAAATTAAACGGAAATTTAATTCTTAAAAATCATGTTAAAAGATGTTTTCAATTATAAATAAAGCTAAATTTTGAATAAGTATTTAAACTTGAGATAATTGAATTTGAAAATTTTATTCGTATAGTACTAAATTGCATTTCAATATAACTTACCTAAATTATTCATAAGTTAAAATGTAATTGGATAATATACCATATAAAATAATTTTATAAATAAAATTTGAGTGTTTATAATAAATGTTATGCACTTAGATTTTAATTATAAAAAAATGCTAATAAAGATGATAGAATAATAAGTTAATTGAATGAGATAAATAAAGTAAATTTTGTTCTGAAAGAATTAACAAATTGAATTGAATCAGCTTAATGAAATACCTTGAATTAGATTAATTATTGAATATTAATTGATTTAAAATAAAATTTATATGAGTAGAATTAAAAGTTGAACCAACAAATTTAAATCGTATGACTATTTATTGATTTAATATAAATGGATTTAACCAAATTGAAAAAAAAAATTAATTTAAATTGAATTTTATATGGTTTAAATTAATTTATATGGTTTAAAAATATGTAATAAGATATATTAAGTGAAATAAACTTAATAATAATTTGGAATAAAAGAATTAAATCCGTTGAATAAAATATGAGCACAATAATAGATTATACAAATTGATGATTTAGAAAGTGTTAATTGAGGATGACTAGATAGTAAGATAATGAATTTAGAAATAGATAGATTGATTTAACCTAAGTGAAACCAAGTGGATTAAATCAAATTGTTAAATATTAATTAGTTTAATTTGAAATTATATGGTTTAAATTAATTGTTTTATCTTGTCTTTTAATCTATTTTCTTTCTGGTTGTTTCTATTCTCCTACCTCGTTCCTTTTCGGGGACGAAAAGTTTTGAGTGGGGGAGAGTGTAACGACCCGTAAATTTAACTAGTTTTAATAACGTTATTAATTGAAATTTTGCGAAATTTTAAACGATAAAATTTTGAAATATAAATTTGATATTTGGAATGCGTCTAGTTAAACATAGCAACTGGTAAATTTTCGTCCGAAAATATGAAAGTTTATTTCGCGCGTAAATTTACTTCAATTTAACCAGTTAAAAAGCGATGAAAATAAAACATTGTCGAAACCTGAATATTTTTACATAGAAAATTCTAAACCATCTTTTGAGCAAGACGTCATTTTTCGTTTTTCCAAATTCGGACTTCTTTAGCTCCGTCGATCTTATTTTTCTGTGTTTTTCTTGCATTTTTCATAGTAGAAAATTCGAATTTTTATAATTCAATCGTACCACTGATATTTGTATACCGTTTTGATCGTCTCATAGTGCTGATCTCTGCGGTATATTCAATGTTGTATTTTGAAGTCCGGCTCTCAGCGGAATCCGTGAAACCGGAAATCGTACCGTTTCTCACTTTCAACCTTTTGGGTTAATTGTTTATTCGGTTGCTTTCCAGTAAGAATCAAACTGTCATAATTATTTGAATTCTAGGGAATAAATATTTTGACTTTTCATTTGCCTATTATATTCAATAACATTTAATGTTCTCTGACTTCAACACTTTGCCTTTTGCCATTCATAGTGGCTCAAGTGTTATGTAGATGGTTGGTTTATCCATTCTGTGGTTTCACCGAAAAATTTTATATTTGAAAAGGCATATGTATGTTTCCTTCAAAACCAGTCACGCATTCATTCTTCCTTTCCTCATTCTTCACGCATGCGTGGCTCCGTGTCTCCTCTCTCTTGCTCAGCCCCTCGTTCCAGCCAATTCACGCAAGCTACACGTGGTTGCTCTCCACTTCTCCCTCTCTCTTCCATGAACGTGCGTACATCAATTTTCTTCACCGTGACCGAGACCTCTTTCCCTTCACTCTTCCTCCATCCAAAGCTGAGCCCGACTGAACCCACCACCTCGTCCGAAGCCACTCATGCCGACCTGACATCCAGACCCGACCCAGCTCGCGCTCGAGCAGCCATGCTCCACAAACGTCTCCTGCACTTCAACCAAGCTCGCTCCACTTCTCCCGTTTTCCCTCCGATCCGCCCTTCCTCTTCCGCCACCAGCCTAAGCCTCCGACCCCGCAGCCCAGACCAGTTCGGCCTCACCTAACGGTGGTGCTTTCCTCCACCTCACCTGTTAGAAATGAATGAAATAGGAAGTGGAAGAACTATAGTGTGTATTGAAACAAAGTCCCACATCATGAGATATTTGTTTCAATATCACCATATATATCACAACCCACTATACTAAATCAAAACAAAAGAGGAATAAGGACAAGGAATGGAAGGGATGAGGCAATGTGGCATGGCATGTATGCTTTCATATTAATATTAAATATGTCAAAGATAGGGCCTTGGGCCTTGGGGCTCTTGGGGTCTAGTGATTAAATGGGCCGTCGACTGCCATTTGGGCCTGCATGCGCCAAAACGTCTATTTTTCGAGCGGACGTGTCCGTTCGTTTGAACGGTCACCAGATGCGGCCATTTCCTTCCAGGCGCACACATACAACGGTCACTGCTGTTGGTTTAAGGGTCGCAACCTTTCCAGCAGTCACGACCGCTCCGCATAGGCACCTCCTCCAGCCTATAAATAGGCGGCCAAAATATGAGAAAAATACAAGTTCTCTAAAATTCTGTTCCTTCTTCCTCTAAAATCTCTGTTCTAGTGCTATAATCTCTTTAGTTCGTCGGTGCTCCGCCTGCAACCACATCGCTGCGGGGCTGGTCCGTTTCATCCTGGGAAGCAAATTGCTAACAACCGTAAAACTACTACGGCTGCAATATTGTTTCAAGGAAACAGATACTCTTTGGACTCGGACAATAGGTATAATACTATTACAACAATTATTTTTACGGTTCTGCACCGTAGCATTCTGTACCAGAATTAGCCACGCCTTTTTGCTGTTGCTATTTTCGTTCTCCTTGCGAAATTTAGTGACACTTTCTGACGTGACTAATTTTAAACTGGTTTAGTAACATTTCTTAGGTTACTATCAGTTTCGCGACACTTTTACGTGATTGCGGATAACAATCTTGAAACAATATTGTATTGTTGTAGACGACAATGTCTCAAAATAGCAACAATAACGCTGCACCAACACAGACGGTGACAACTGCTCAGCCTACGGCTCTGGTTCCAACTATGGCAATGTCTCATGGAGAAAGGCCAGAAAAATTCAACGGGACAGATTTCAAGTGTTGGCAACAGAAGATGTTGTTCTATCTGACGACATTAGGGCTCGCCAAATATCTGACCAAAGATGCTCCTGAAGTTGGCGAACTCGAACCCGATGCAATCAAAGTAGAGGCTGCAATTGTTTGGAAAAATTCAGATTTTATATGTAAAAACTATATTCTGAATGGTCTGGATAATAGCCTCTACAATGTTTATTGTACTGTTGCAACGTCCAAGGAACTCTGGACAGTCTTGGACAGAAAGTACAAAACTGAAGATGCAGGCATGAAGAAATTCATCGCTGGCAAATTTCTCGACTTCAAAATGGTAGATTCAAAGACTGTGATCAACCAGACTCAAGAATTACAAGTAATCATCCGTCAACTACATGATGAAAGGATGACACTGAGTGAATCTTTTCAAGTCGCCGCAACCATTGAAAAACTTCCTCCATCTTGGAAGGACTTCAAAAACTATCTTAAGCATAAGCGTAAGGAAATGACAATGGAAGAACTCATAGTTCGTTTGCGGATTGAGGAAGATAATAGGAATTCCGAGAAAAAGATTTCTCCGAATATGGCTGCCAAAGCAAATGTTGTTGAGTCAGATAACCCTAACAAGAGAAAACGTGAAAATGCGCCTAAGAAGTCGAAGAAGAAATTTCAGGGTTCTTGTCATAACTGTGAAAAGAAGGGGCACAAATCAACCGAATGTCACGCTCCCAAGAAGAAGAAATCAGAAGCAAATATGGCTGAAGTTGCAGATGGCATTTCTGATATGGATTTTTGTGCAGTAATATCAGAATGCAACCTTATTGGTAACTCAAAGGAATGGTTCGTAGACACAGGAGCCACTCGACACATATGTGCTAATAAGTGGATGTTTACGACCTATAAAACTACAACTGATGATGAACAACTTTTCATGGGCAATTCATCTGCATCAAAGGTAGAAGGCAAAGGAAAAGTTGTGCTGAAACTAACTTCTGGAAAGGAACTTACCTTAAGTGACGTTCTCCATGTTCCAGACATTCGAAAGAACCTGATTTCAGGGTCCTTGCTTAGCAAGCATGGTTTTAAATTAACCTTTGTGGCTGATAAGTTTGTATTATCAAAGAATGGAGTGTATGTAGGAAGAGGATATGTGTGTGATGGTTTATTCAAAGCAAATGTAACCACTATTGTACCAAACAATGATATGAATAAAAGTGAATCTTCTACTTATATTGTTGACTCCTCTAATATATGGCATTCTAGATTAGGGCATGTGAATTTTGATACACTGCGAAAAATGATTAATCTAGAATTTATACCAAAATGTGATATAGACTCCAATTATAAATGTCAAATTTGTGCAGAAGCAAAATTGACAAGAACCTCGTTTCATCATGTTGAACGAGAAACTGAACCTCTAGACCTTATACACACTGATGTATGTGACTTGAAAATGTGTCAAACTAGAGGTGGAAAAAGGTATTTCATTACATTCATTGATGATTGTACTAGATATTGTTATGTGTATCTCCTTAGAAGCAAGGATGAAGCATTCGACATGTTTAAACAGTATAAAGCCGAAGTTGAGAATCAACTCAATTGGAAAATTAAAGCTTTAAGAAGTGATAGAGGAGGAGAATATGAATTTCCTTTTGAGGAATTCTGCACTGAACATGGTATTATACACCAAACTATATACAGCACCATATTCACCTCAATCCAACGGTATAGCCGAACGGAAAAATAGAACTCTTAAGAAATGATGAATGCTTTACTAATCAGTTCTGGCTTACCAGATAATTTTTGGGGAGAAGCTATTCTTTCGGCAAATCATATTTTAAATAAAATACCACGAAAGAAAACATCTAAGTCTCCTCATGAACTTTGGAAAAATAGACCGCCATCCTACAAATACTTAAAAGTGTGGGGGTGTCTGGCCAAAGTAGAGATACCTAAACCAAAGAAGGTCAAAATTGGACCAAAAACAATCGATTGTGTATTCATTGGATATGCACAAAACAGTGCTGCTTATCGATTTCTAGTACACAAATCTGAAATTGATGATATTCATGAAAATACCATCATCGAGTCGAGAAATGCAAGATTTTTCGAACATATATTCCTTTTAAAACAGGGTACTGACAATTGTGTTCAGAAGAGAGCAAAGGAAGATGAAATCAATGATTCTCTTGAGAATACTGAACAAAATAACCTTCGGCAAGATAATGCTGATCAACAAGTGGAGGAACCAAGAAGGAGCAAGAGGTCAAGGACCTCAAGAACTTTTGGACCAGATTTCTACACATTTATGTTAGAAGATGATCCATTAACCTACAAACAAGCTATGTCCTCCAACGATGCCCCTTACTGGAAAGAGGCCATTAACAGTGAGATAGAATCCATCATGGCTAACCACACATGGGAGTTAGTTGATTTACCTCAAGGATGCAAAACCTTAGGTAATAAATGGATATTCAAAAAGAAATTGAAACCTGATGGTTCAATAGACAAGTACAAAGCTCGTCATGTAGTCCAAGGATTTAGACAAAAGGAAGATCTGGACTACTTTGATACATATTCACCAGTAACAAGGATAACATCGATAAGGATGCTTATTGCAATTGCATCCATACTTGATTTAGAAATACATCAAATGGATGTTAAAACTGCATTTTTGAATGGTGAACTAGAGGAAGAAATATATATGAAGCAACCCGAAGGGTTTATGAGCTTTGGAAATGAGAATAAAGTGTGCAAATTAGTAAAATCGCTTTATGGCCTTAAACAAGCTCCAAAACAATGGCATAAGAAGTTTGATGAAACTATGTTATCAAACGGATTCACAATAAATGAATCAGATAAATGTGTCTATATAAAACAAGCACATATTGGGTATGTCATTGTTTGTCTTTATGTTGATGACTTGTTGATCCTAGGTAATAACAAGGCCATAATAACATCTACAAAGAATATGTTATCCTCTAGATTTGATATGAAAGACCTAGGACTGGCTGATGTGATATTGGGTGTCAAAATTTTCATAACACCACAAGGATATGCATTATCTCAATCACATTACATCGCCAAGATACTTGAAAAATTCAAGAAATATAATATTATTGTTGCAAAAACACCAGTAGATATGACCCAGAATTGGGTAAAGAACACTGGTGATGGTATCTACCAGCTTGAATACTCTCGTATACTAGGAAGTATCATGTATGCTATGAACTGCACTAGGCCAGATATCGCATACGCTGTAAGTAAGCTGAGTAGATTTACTAGCAATCCTGGTAAACATCATTGGAAAGCGATAATCAGAGTTCTAGGATACCTAATGTATACGCAGAACTATGGTCTACACTATACAAACTATCCTTCAACAGTGGAAGGATACAGTGATGCCAATTGGATAACTGGATCACATGATACAAAATCTACAAGCGGATATGTATTCACATTAGGAAATGGAGCAATATCATGGAAATCATCCAAACAGACTTGTATAGCTAGATCTACGATGGAATCAGAGTTTATTGCACTAGATAAGACTGCAGAAGAAGCAGACTGGCTTCGAAGTTTCTTGGAAGATATTCCTAATTGGAGCAAACCTGTGCCTCCAATATGTATACATTGTGATAGTCAATCAGCTATTGGAAGAGCCAATAGTACATTATACAATTGTAAATCTAGGCATATTCGTCGTAGACATAACACAATAAGACAACTTCTCTCTAATGGTGTTATCACTATAGACTACATAAGGTCTAAAGATAACATAGCGGATCCACTAACAAAAGGCTTGCCAAGAGAGAAAGTTCAAACCTTATCGATGGGAATGGGGTTAAGGCCCATAGAATAAAAGTTTTTCTAAAATGGAAACCCCACCTAGTTGACTGGAGATCCCAAGATCTAGGTTCAAAGGGACAACTAAGTTTAAGAGAAACTTGAAAGCACTGTTACACTCAAACCATTCCTATGATAAGTCAGTGCATTATTTGTTGGAAAATAGGATAAGTATTGATACTTTTAATGATGTCTGTACTTGAGGAATTGTGAATACCCTTTACAGAATCACCTAAGTAAGTGCGAAGGCGCCGCTTCAAAGAGAATTACGAGGCCAAATTCTCTAAGCACTTATGATACCAGGCAGGTGTTCAAGGCAAAAATGAACACATACAGAGAACGAAGGATTATAAGAAACATTTTGTCGTGTGTTATCTATTGTAGAATTACACAAAAGGTTTACAGTTCAAGGACAGTCTATGTCTACTGATTCACCTGTAATTCAAATGGATAAACACTAGGAAAGTTCAAGGCCTCTGTGCTACTTTAACCGATACGATAAATGGTTCGTGAAACTAAGAACAACTATTCATTCATGTGGGGGATTGTTAGAAATGAATGAAATAGGAAGTGGAAGAACTATAGTGTGTATTGAAACAAAGTCCCACATCATGAGATATTTGTTTCAATATCACCATATATATCACAACCCACTATACTAAATCAAAACAAAAGAGGAATAAGGACAAGGAATGGAAGGGATGAGGCAATGTGGCATGGCATGTATGCTTTCATATTAATATTAAATATGTCAAAGATAGGGCCTTGGGCCTTGGGGCTCTTGGGGTCTAGTGATTAAATGGACCACCGACTGCCGTTTCGGCCTGCATGCGCCAAAACGTCTTTTTTTCGAGCGGACGTGTTCGTTCGTTTGAACGGTCACCAGATGCGGCCATTTCCTTCCAGGCGCACACATACAACGGTCACTGCTGTTGGTTTAAGGGTCGCAACCTTTCCAGCAGTCACGACCGCTTCGCATAGGCACCTCCTCCAACCTATAAATAGGCGGCCAGAATATGAGAAAAATACAAGTTCTCTAAAATTCTGTTCCTTCTTCCTCTAAAATCTCTGTTCTAGTGCTATAATCTCTTTAGTTCGTCGGCGCTCCGCCTGCAACCACATCGCTGCGGGGCTGGTCCGTTTCATCCTGGGAAGTAAATTGCTAACAACCGTAAAACTACTACGGCTGCAATATTGTTTCAAGGAAACAGATATTCTCTGGACTCGGACAATAGGTATAATACTATTACAACAATTATTTTTACGGTTCTGCACCGTAGCATTCTGTACCAGAATTAGCCACGCCTTTTTGCTGTTGCTATTTTCGTTCTCCTTGCGAAATTTAGTGACACTTTCTGACGTGACTAATTTTAAACTGGTTTAGTAACATTTCTTAGGTTACTATCAGTTTCTCGACACTTTTACATGATTGCGGATAACATCACCTTCGTTGCTCACTTGGGTATAGCAGCAGTAGCTACATCTTTCAACCACCTAGCCTGCATCATTCTTTTTAGGTATATATATAAGATATGTTATTATATAAGTTTGTATAAGATTTGTTTTAACCTGATGATGTTTGTTTTATGTAGGTCCTGTATATATTGAGATGGGTTGTATGTTTCATTAGTTTATGGCATATAGATTCATATAGGTTATGTCAGTTCTCAAATATATGATCATATTGGTTCAAATTTTAGTATTATGTGTTGTTAATTTTCCAGTGGGTATAATTTTATATGATGCCAAGAGTTTTACATTTGTATATTCATATATATGTTGTAAACCATTTTTTTTTACAAAGCATTTTTCTGTTGGTAATTAGACGTTGATTTTTTTTAAAAGAGTTTGTATAAACGTAAGTTATGTTAAGTGTTGCGGTTGTTTTATTGTATAAAGATTTCAAAGTAAAATTTGCACAACTCGGATTTCCAATCTTATCATTGAAAGTTGCAACCAAACTGATTTTGCACTTGTTTGCATGTTTATTTATTTTATTTTTATTTTTTTTGAACAGCAGTTAGACTTCATGTTCACGATATCATATCTCACTCATGTTTTATCAGAATGGGTTGATTCTATTTTTAAAAAAGAGTCGAAGTTACCTAGTTTATGCATGTCAAATTTCAGCAAAATCCGACATCGTTTGATTAGTGGTCGAGGATCTGGAAGTTTGACCCAGGCAGCTGTTCTTTTGTACGAAATTTTTTTACACTGCTGCAAACACGACCTGAGTTCATGTTTGACGCACCGTATCTCTTCCGTCTTACGTCGGAATACAGTGATTCTTTTTTTTTTTGGAAAGATTGAGTTTTCTATTTTTTGTTTACAAATTTTCAGCTTCATGCGAGGTCATTTGATCCTCTGTTTCTCATCTGGAAGTTAGACTCAGGCAGCTATTCTTTTGTACTTAAAATTTTTTTTTACACTGCTGCAAACACGACTTGAGTTCATGTTTGACGCATCGTATCTCTTCCGTATTATGTCGGAATACAGTGATTCCCTTTTTGTTTAAAAGATAAAGTTTTCTACTTTCTGTATATAAAATTTTAGCTTCATACAAGGTGGTTCAGTCCTCTGTTTCTTACCTGAAAGTCAGACCCAGAGGGGTTTTCAGACCTGAACATTTGACAGTCGCAACATAGCCTGAGTCTATGTTCGTGACATCGTAACTTTTCTCGTCTCTTGTCCAAATCAAGTGATTCTTTTGCAGTTTGAAATACAAGTTTTGATCTTTATTCATACCAAATTTCAGACCATTTCAATCTCGGTAGCACATAGAATTATATTGTTAAACTTTGACGCAGGACATGTTTTTTTTTATTGCTATGTTGAATGTTTTGATTTGATTTTGGCAATTCCTATTTAACAGCTTTGCTCGTTGATTCGTGCCAATCTAGTTTATTTCGGAAGTAGTGCTTGCAATTCGTAACTCCTTTCATTGTCAAACCGCTCTAGCCTCGAAAGGTGAGCAATCACTCACGATTAACGTTCTTTTATTTATTAAATTTGATTTCAATTGAAACGACAATTGAAATATGCTGTTGTTAGTTAATTACACTGTTATATATGCTATTACCTGTATCAGTTCACATGTGATATCTGACACCATTATATGTTATTCATACAATGATAATCCAGTTTGGTTGATAAATGATTGATTGTTGATGTTGACATTGGACGTTAAATTGTTAATGTGTAAGTGATAAATAATTTGAAATTGAAATTGACGTAGGATAATTAGATTTGATATATGCCAAATTTGATTAGATGACATTTGCATAATATGACCTTATTTAAATGTTAGATTAATTGACACGTAGAAATTTTGTTATGTACACCTCGAACCATTGAATGTATGTTGTAAAATTGATGTAGTATGAAATTGGATAATGGATATCAAGTGAAGAACCGTATAAATATTAGTGTTATAATCTTTAATCTACATGAAATGATAGTGTAGATTCTAGAAATAATTATATTAATTTGCACAAATAACAATGTGAATTAATACGATTATTTTGGGGTTATTTGAATTAATTATTGGATTATTATTGATTGTTGTTATTGCTTGTTTATTTACTTTGACACCATCCCAGTTATCACACTGCAAGTTCCCTTTGTTATGCTTTGATTTTTGAATTGAAATGGAATCGGGTTGAAATGATAAATACCCAAATTAAACTTTGACTTAGGGTAGAAAATTAAATAAAACCCGATTGGTCAATAATTTGATTTAAAAATAAAATAAAGATTTTATTTGAATAAATGATAAGGTTTTGAAATGTAGTTGGAATTTGAATTTTTATGAAAGGAAAATGTTAATATTTAATAATATGAAACAAAATATTAACAATGTAATTGATGAAAGAGCGTTGTTTAATTTGAGAAACGATTGAATTAAGTTTGAAATTATTTAATAATTAAGTTTTGAAATTATTTAATAATTAAATAAGATTGAATTATTTAATAATTAAATTGAATTCTTTAATTGAGAGAAAGTGACTTCTTGAATAAGTGAAATTAAGTTTCTTTAATAATTAAGTTTTGAAATTTGTAACTAAGTAAATAAATAAGTGAAATCGAATTTCTTTAACAAGAAATAAAATGTGATTTATTGAAATTAATGTAAGACTTGTAATTTAAAGAATTGATTTGACAAATCCAATTTAATTCAATTTGAAGTTTTGATATAATGAAGTTGAACTTAAGTAATTGATTTAATGAATTGGAAATTTAATAGAAATTGTTTTGAATGACAAATTTATTTAATGAATACTGAATAAAATCGATCAATGAAGTTAAATTGATTTGAATGTTAAATTAAATTAATTTAAATGATTTCAGAATGAAACTTATATACGAACTTGAATCAATATTTGAATTGTTTTAAAAAGAAATTGAAATTGAATTATAAGATTTTGAAATGGTAATTTGGAAGTTTTGAAAGTAAATTATGGGAATGGTTTTAGAAAGACAAATGAAATGTTGGTTTACAAACTCTGATTGAAATTGTAATTGATTTGGTTTTGAATTATATAAACGACCAATCGGTGTAATAATCACGAAAGTTATTAAAGAGACCGGAATCGGTTAGGGACATACTCACTGTCTAAACCGAAAACCACTTTAATAACTATACGCGGAGTGTGATCCAGAATGAAGTGGTTGGAATGATGTACATGATGACTGAAGAAAGAGAACGATAATGGATAGCCTTGACACTTGTGTCAAATTGGAAATGACTAAAACAGGAGCCGCCGGGCCAAATGGGGGTTAGCTACCTCGAGCGAACACACTTCTTCGAAAACTACTCATTACTTGTTGTCGATTGGTGCACCCTTGATTTTGGGAGTGTTGTTTCGCGGTGTTGCGATCGCTGCGGCGATGCGTTCTCACCAGTCCGGATCAGGCAAACGGTAGTTTCACTACCTTGGGTATTGCCTCATGTGCCTTGTCATACTTGTATCCCTTTATACGCGACCACTACGATTTGTTTTGCGTTATACCTATGGAGTACTCCCTGATATCCCACTAGTTTACGGTGGAGTTTACAATGCTGCATAGACTATAACGCTTATATAAAATGTGTTAAGGGGGATAATGGTAACGCCTTAACACTATTTTGATATCTTATATTACTGATAGGCATTATCTACTTATCGTACACTACTACATAGTAGATAGCTTAACGGATCCTTAAAGGATGGTTATTCCAAACATTCTTTGAGTTACTGGTATTTCAATTGCTATTTCACTTGAGTTGGATTTATAAATATAAGAATGTTAATCCTGACTCGAGTGTTTTGTGTTTTCTTTACGCTCGGGTCAGACTGAGTGTACCAGTATTCGAGACTCACCTTTGGAGTTGGAGCTTCGCTTGGAGATCCAGCTATCTATCAACTTTCAGATATTCAGTTGATTCCAGTGATGTATTCTGATATTGTATTTGATTATGTATTCGAGACATCTGTTGTACCTTATTTAACTCTGATATGTATATAGTAGCTTCATGAACTACTATCTTTTGCTTCCGCTGCATTTATTACTCTATGTCTGTGATTATTTATTTACTGTATATGTTCAGTTTTGCCAAATTTAAATTAACAATTCGGTATTTTGAATTATTCAAGTCCGACATGTGCGGATGCGAATGGTCCAAAATAGCGGGTCGTTACAGATCGGACTTGTCGTTTGATCGTACGGGGTCGAAACACCTAGAAATCAATTTAGTTAAAATCAATTAAAATCGATTTGAAATAAGCTAATTTTAACATAACTTCTTCATTCGATGGAATTAGGAAGTGAAACCTATTCCATTGAATATAAAATCATCGAAAACATCTATTTTGATATATGGGATGACCCATTTTCGTTTCGGAGACAGAACGGGCTTTTCGGCCCGTTTTTAGTTCCAATCCAAATCGATCTTGTCCGTTCTTTCTATTTTTTGCTCTGACTATAAATAACTTGTTATAAACCCTAGCTACTTTATATTTTCATTTGTCTGTACGTACATTTCTTTCTCATCTCCTCTTTCCAATGGCAGACAAACAAAAACCCTAATCCCCAAATTGCAATTTCAAATCAAATTCTAATCCAAAAATCAAACTTCTCAAAACTATATCGAATTATATATCGATTTGAAGTTCTCAACGAGCGCAAATGAAATCTGCAATTCATTTTTCATTTTGGTTCATCGTTTGATCAGTAAACATCAAAGAATTCACGGCCGTTCATAGCGCATTGATGAACTTCAACTGATCGACGATTCGTTGGTACGGTATTATGGAGAGAGCCGAGGGGATCGCATCCATGTGAGTTTTGTGATGAGTTAACGGCTAGATCGCCTCGATAAATTTGTTAGGGTTCATTTAGAGGCGGCGTCCGATGGGTTTTTGGACGTCGATCGACATCAGTTGGGGCTCACGGTGACTGAGGAGGCCGGCGAGGTGGCGCGGCACGTCGTTCTGGTTGGCGGCGCCTGGCAGTAGCGGCAGCGATGCACGTGTGAGATGGCAGCAGCCAGTTGATCACGTGTGTACTATAGCAAGAGATAGGGTTTCTGGCTCCGGGATGATGTTTGCTGACGTGTCGAGGTGTTATTGGTTCGTTTGTTTTTTTATTTTCTTTTTATTTTTCGGTTTCAAATGTTCTAACTACCATAACTTTTGCTTACGAACTCAGAATTGGACGCGGTTTCTTTTGTTAGGATCGTTTTCAAATTCTAGACATTTTGACTCTAGTTTGGACGAATTCTGAGATCATTTGAATTTGGGCCCTAATTTGGATTTAAATTCGATTTAAATTCAAAGGTGAGTGATTTGACCCACTCACAACTTCTAAAATTTCTTATGTTAGTTAAATTAATTTTTGATGTGATTAGAAATTTATTTATGGCTGTTTGATATATTTAAATCGTCGTTCCAGTTAATTAGAATTTATTTGAATTAAATTGTCATTTAACTTATTATTGAATTTAAATTGCCAGTTAATCCCCTGTAATTGATAACCTGTTATTTGTTGATATTTATTAATTGATTTGGATGAGGATTGTGTTGAATATTTGATTTGTTGTATTGGATGAATGGATGTTGTATTTTATATCGTTATAAACTGCAAGTTCCCTATGGGTTGAAATGATACATACCCGAATGATCTATAGATTAAGGAAAAATCGTTATGGGTTGAAATGATAGACTCGAGCGATTTTATGGATTTTATTATTAATTCAGGATTGCAATTTGAAATGATATATATAACCGTAACATTTTAAATTGTGGATTGAAATGATAAATATCCGTATCACTTGACCCTAAGGTAGAAAATTATATACGGACACCGGATTGGTTAAATTTAATGATTTTGAACTTCTAAATTTTTGAATTAATAAAAATAATATCTTGAAAAAAATTGATGTATATAAATTGAAGTATTATTGGAAAATCAAGTTTTGTGTTGAAATGTGAAATGGTTTAAAAGGAATTTCTTTAAGAAATTAAATTGGAAGTTTAAAGTTAAACTTTTAAGTATAAATGAAATTCTATCGAAATTAAGTTATTGAAGTTGTTTGAAAATAACTTTGAAATATTTTGAAATTGAAAGGTTTGGAATTTGGTTTGTTGACTTGGAAATTGAAAATGGTCCAAAGGTGTTGAAATGAAATGAATAGTTTAATTTGATAATAATTCCAAATTCATGTTTTAATATAAAATGTTTTAAAAATATATTATTTCAAAATTTCTTATTATTAAGATTTCGAAGTATTAAACTATTTTAACCTTTATTAATTATATTAAATCATTTTAACCTATTTTAAACCATTTAATTTATTTAAACTAATTAACCTGTTTTAACTTATTTTAAATCTAATTAATCTATTTTAAAGTTATTTAATCTATTTTAAATCTATATTAACTATTTATAACTATTTAAAACTATTTTCTTCTAATTTCCAAACTATGTAAAATGGATGGGTTTATATTCAAATTCTCGATTTTTAAGTGAATATGGTTAATGATGTATAACCTAAGTTGGGATTTAAATAACATAATTGGTTTAATATGATATTTTGAAATGAGAGTTTAGCCTATTTTGGAAATATGACTTTTGAAAGGAAATATAATTTCGAACTATGATTTCGAATGTGATATGATTTCAAAGGTGAATATGATTTCTAAAGTAAGTAATGATTTCGAAAGCGATATGATTTGAATTGAATATAATATTTTGATATCAATTATGAAATGATTTTGGAAATGTAAAAGAACCATCCGGTGTGTAATAAGCGATTGGTTGTTAAAGAGACCGGGATCGGATATTGTCATACTCTCTGCCAATACCGAAAACCACTTTGACAACTGTATACATGGTGGAGATTCCAGAATGAAGTAGGATGGTTGGCAATGATCTTATATGAGGTGTATACGTGGATCTGACTCCCATGAGTTAGCTTAAGGTGGCTAAAACAGGAGCAATTGACGGGCCAAGTGAGGTCATTCCTCCGATCGGGCACATTCTTTCGATACTATATTCTGACTTTGCGATTGATTTGGTGGCCACCCTCGATTTTTGATTTGGAAGTGTGTTCCGAGGTGGGCGGTAGTAGCTGCTATGTGTTACCACCAGTCCGGAAGTGTAATTGGTATATCTACTCGGGTATTGCCTAGTTGTGTCGTGTCACCTACCCCATCGAGACCACTACGAGTTTGTTTTGTACCATACCTATGGAGTGCCTTGTGACGAAGTCCAGTACAGACGGGATTACGGTACTATATAGATGTAACAACCCGCATATTTGACAAGTATATATTTGAATATCTTATTTAAATATTTTAGTCGGTAGTCGGATCTTAGTCCGAAAAGCTACTTTTTGCATACAGTCAAATTAGGACTCGAGACCCCTCCCATTGAGTTCAAAATGACATTTGCGATATTTTGAAGTATAAACTTCGATATGTTTGGAGTAAGTGGAATTTTCGTCACTTTTCCCGCCTTTGACTTTGGTTTGGACTGCACCTTCATTAAGCTTAGCCCAACCCCTCCTCTTCATAACTTCATCTCTTCACTAAACATTCAGGCTTCATCAAAAATGGAGGAGGGAAGGGGAAATTAAAACTCCAAGCTCAAATTAAATTGCAAATCCAACATTCAACTCCAAATTCAAGTAGAAGATATTGGATTCAAGCTTTGGATTGCTTCTCCTTGCTTTCAAGCTTCATCTTCATAAATTTTAGTGGAAAGGTGAGATTTTTAATCTCACATCTTGCCTATAACTGTCATTGGATTGTTGGGAATGATCCCCCATCACTTTAGCATGCATATTTGCATTTGGTTTGGATTGGATTGGCGAAAAACTCCAATTTTCAGCGTTTTTTGGAAAATTCCTGCACTTAGGTCGTTCTGGGCGTGCTAGGTCGCTTTGGTCTCGATAGGTCGTTCGCGTGGAAAAGTCACGCTGGCTATAGGTCGCATCTCCTTAGGTCGTTTCCGACCTTATATCACAAGGCGGCTCTAGGTCGCTCGACCCTGCTAGGTCGTAGGTCGCGCATCACTTTAGGTCGCTAGGCCTTCTCTCGTTAGGTCGCTCGCGTGTTAAAGCCTTAGGTCGCTCGCGTGTTAAAACCTTAGGTCGCTCGCGTGTTAAAGCCTTAGGTCGCTCGCGTGTTAAACCCTTAGGTCGCTCGCGTGTTAAAACCTTAGGTCGCTCGCGTGTTAAAGCCTTAGGTCGCTCGCGTGTTAAACCCTTAGGTCGCTCGCGTGTTAAAACCTTAAGTCGCTCGCGTGTTAAACTCTTAGGTCGCTCGGCCGATTCACGCGCTAGGTCGCGAGTATTTAAGTTGCTAGGTCGCTTGGCATTGTGCCGCTAGGTCGCTCGACACTTTAGGTCGTTAGATCGCTCGGGATGGTACCTCGTTAGGTCGCTCGACACTTTGGTGTTAGGTCGTTAGACCTTGTTTTCTACTAGGTCGTTTGGCTTTGTTTAATGCTAACTCGCGAACAACTTTAGGTCGCTAGGTTGTTTGACCTGCTTGCAATTCTTAGCTCGAGACTGTTAGGTCGAGCCACTCTGTTAAGTCGCGCAGCAGCTTAGGTTGCATCACTTATAGGTCGTCTCCGACCTTAAACCACTCGGCTGCATTAGGTCGCATGTTTCACTAGGTCGTTAGGCCTTTACCTCGATAGGTCGTAGGACCTTATAACCCTTAGGTCGTTCGACCTATTTGACTTAAAGCCGTTGCACTTTAATTCGACCACGTTTGGTCGCAAGTTTATTTCTACTATGATGGCTTTGGAACTGATTTCCTTGGATTTTTCTCACGTCTTCGAATGTGAAATTTTGTGATGCGATTTGTTTCAACAATCATTTTGTGACTTGTCACTTTAAAGATGTGAAGGCTTCAATACTAGTAGTGAATATCAAAACTCTTTCATCAAAGCGATTTCAACACTGTTTTAACTACAAAGCTCTTTTCTTCAAACCGTTTTCCAATCTACTAGTATATACAAGCCTTTACTTCACTCGGATGAGAAATCTAATTAAACGGCTTAGTAAAACGAGTGGTATGAAACGCTTGCGTTCACTTCGTCGGTTAATTCTTGGACTTGTTCGATTGAACCTTTTGTGACAATTTTCTAGTGAAGATTTGCAGCTTGTTCGTGAATATTTAAGTTAAGCAAGTGGTTATGGGACATGAAGCTAAACTCATATATTTACTAGCTTGGTGTGATTGACACTTCTTGATGATCATGACGATCATTTTTGTGATTTCATTTAGACTAGCAATTGTGCAATGTCTCTTTGTCTACGAGGGAGACTAAACCCCGTTTGTGTGATGTTTCACCATCACATAAGTGGGGTAGCACCCCATGGTCTTCGGGCCGTTCGTGTGTCAAAATTTAATGGATAGCTTCCATGAGATAGCTTCTCGTTCTTGTGTTACACGTGTTGGTGAGTTTTCATGCTCCCGTTCTTGTGATAGGCCTCCCTCCTTTTTATGTGATTTCTGGATTTTGTGTGTTGATTTCTGGAATTTATGCTTCACCAATTTTCAATGATTTTCATTGATATGTTTATCATTTTTGTGCATTGGTGAATTCGTGTTTCATTGACTTGTTATGAATACAAGTTTGGGGTATGATACCCTATTTTATCTTTGAGAAGATTCTTGTGATATTGATTAATCTCTTGTTGATTTTCAATTACATACTTATAGTAGTATGCCATTATGATTATTACATGTTCATGCCATGTCTGTTACTTTATACCATATCATCTGATATTTATAGCTAGACTGATCCGTTTATTATTTTCTTATAAATAATACTCAGGTCAGACCGAGATGTTACAGGTGCTTCTGCTTGACTTCTCTTCTGGGATTATTCTGACTTTTTGCTAACTACTTAGATTAGTAGTTTTTAGATGTACACATTTGAGATATAGACCTTATGTTGTGTACTTATTCTTTTGTATAGCACGTGTTGCTATTCTTTTGTATTATCGTGGATCTTTCTGACCACTACTTTGATGTACACTTTCATGTGTTATATATATATTCATATCTTCTTCCGTCCTTGTGATATGGATGTCTGTGACTGATTTATGTTATGTATATTTCTATGTTTGTTTCCGAAGATTATTTATAGCCACTATGTGATAGCTTTGGGTTTGTATCGATATGTCGGACTTCCTCCTTAAATAAAGTTCATTCTATACTATCTGACATATCGATGCTCGCTCAAAGAAGTTACATGGATGGTCGCTCCTCAACAGCCTTATTCTCCGTGCTAGTCGACAGCATTCACCGTAATGTTCTTGGCTAGCGTAGGTATAGAGGTGCGGCGTCACAGCTTGGTATCAAAGCCAAACTTCGGAACAATGTAGAATAACTTAACAAGGATCATCGTCCTAAGTCCAACTTAGGAGTCGTGCCTTAGGATTTAATTCGAGTCTTCATACCGATTTATCCTATTTCCTTCTACGAATCCTTGTTTTATCTATCAAGATTTGCTTGATATTTATTTGGAGAATAACTTTTCTTCTTCTCTCTTTCTTAAAGGAGAGAATGTCTAGACCAGGTCGTCCTAGAGCCGGACCATCCACTATCACTCCCCAAGATGTAGTTTTTATGACTGCTCAACAGCTTCTTGATTTAGTAAAGAATGCTCAGGCAGCTGGTCCTAATCCGGAACCTACTCATCCTAAGTCTGGGTTTGCACGCTTGTGCAACGATTATACCAACTTAGGTGGGAAACCATTCAAAGGTTCTGAAACTATTATCGAGGTCCAGGCTTGGTTAAGAACATGCGATCGAATCTTTTCTCGTATGAATCTTGTCGATCTTCACCGTTTTCAGGTGGCATCCAGTATGCTCCAAGAGAGAGCATTGGATTGGTACGAACTTCTTAATCTGAAATTAATGAAGCAGATCTCACCTGGGAGCAATTCCAGGAACGCTTCGAATCAAAATTCGTACCAGAAGCAGAGAAGGTGACATTGGCTCGTCGTTTTATAGACCTTGTTCAAGGTGAATCCTCTGTGACAGATTATGTCGCATCCTTCGAGTCACTGTCCAAATATGGGGTTGAATACATCAACACCCCATTGAAGAAGAACCAGAGATTCGTCTATGGCTTAAACAAGAATCTCAAGAAGCCATTACTTCTAAAGCTAGAAGTTTCTTTCGACCAACTCATTGATATCGCTCTTCGTCTTGAAGAGGCGGATAAGGAAAGTGATGTTGAAGTGGTGGCTTCCAAACCAAACTTCAACAACAAGAAGAGACCAAACAAATTCAAAGGTCCTTATCCCAACAAAAAGGGGAAACCTGCACCTCCGGCAGCAAAGACTTCTACTCCTAGTTCCGGGCAATGCTATAACTATGGTTCTAAGGACCATTTTGCGAACAAGTATTCAAAGCCCCGTTCTTGTCGCTACTGTAAAAGCCCAGATCATTATATACATTTATGCCCCAGACTTCAGGGCAAGAAAGAGGGAAAGCTTAATGTGGCTCAAGCCCCTGGCAACACATCTCGCGGTCAAGGTATGTCTCATTCTGTCCTTGACGGCATTATTATATTTCATGATCAACCTATTAGAGTTCTCTTTGATACGGGTGCATCCCATTCTTTTATATCAAAGGAACTTGTAGACACTTTTTCTCTAAGTGTTGTTGCTTTAATGACTTCTTTAAGAATTGCGAATCCGGTTGGTGGATCCGCAACTCTTAGTCTGCTTTGTAAAGATGTCGAGATTATTTTGTGCGATTTTTCTTTCCTAGCCGATTTGCATGTTATGCGTTACTTAGGCTTTGGAATGATTTTGGGTATGGATTGGCTTAACCATTATGAAGCTCATATCCTATGTCCTGAGCGGACTATTCATCTCCGACATCCGCAATCTGTTAATCAGATTTCTATTATTCTTAAAGATTCGGATTCTGCTTTGGCTGCATCTTTATATTCTTTAAATCCTCGTGATGATGATGAGGAAGATGTCATTTCTCTTATTCGCGTCGTTCGTGAATTTTTCGACATCTTTGAGCCCGTTTTAGGACTACCACCTAAGCGAGCAATTGAGTTCAAAATTAATCTTATACCTGGAGCTCAACCTATTACTCGTCCTCCTTATCGCATGTCCAATAAGGAGAATGAAGAGATGCGCAAACAATTATCCGAGTTGGAGACGAAGCAACTTATTCGCTCTAGTTCCTCGCCTTGGGGAGCTTCAGCTATTTTCGTAAATAAGTCTGATGGTACACTTAGGCTTTGCGTCGACTATCGCAAGCTTAATGATCTAACTATTAAGAATAAATATCTTTTGCCTCGGATTGATGATCTATTCGATCAGCTTAGTGGTGCTAGAGTCTTTTCACAATTGGACTTGGCTACCGGTTTTCATCAGCTTCGTATTGCAGAGGATAGTATTCCTTTAACTTCATTCCGTACTCGTTATGGATCTTATGAATGGCTAGTTATGCCATTTGGTTTAACGAATGCTCCGGCTTATTTTGTTGACCTTATGAATCGAGTTTTCAAAGATTTTCTCGATCGGTTTGTCCTCATCTTTACTGATGATATTCTTGTGTATTCTAAAACCGAGGAGGAACATGAAAAGCATCTTCGGATTGTATTGGAAACTCTTAGGAGCAATCAATTAAAGGCAAAATTTTCTAAATGCCACTTTTGGCAATCTAGTGTGAAGTTTCTCAGTCATATTATTTTCGAATCCGAAATATCTGTGGATCCTTCAAAGATTGAAGCGATTCAAAATTGGAAGAGACCGGAGAGCGTGACTGAAATCCGTAGCTTTCTCGGATTGGCAGGTTATTACCGCTGTTTCATAAAAGACTTTTCTAAGATTGTCGTGCCTCTTACTGGCTCAACGAAGAAAGGTGTTAAATACATTTGGTCGGACAAATGTGAAACTTCTTTTCAGAAATTAAAAGAACTCCTTTCTGATGCTCCCATTCTTGTTATTCCCGAAGGGAATCAAGATTTTGTTGTCTATACCGATGCTAGTCGCGTTTGTTTGGGTGTCGTTCTTATGCAAAAAGAACGTGTTATTGTTTATGCTTCTAGGCAATTGAAGTCGGCTGAGACTAGATATGCCACACATGATTTAGAACTCACGGCTATCGTTTTCGCCCTTTGAATTTGGCGACATTATCTTTTGGGGGAGAAATTCGTGCTTTATACCGATCATAAGTCTCTGAAATACTTATTTTCTCAAAAGGAACTTAATTTGCGTCAATAGAGTAGGCTCGAATTCCTTGCCTCTTATGATCTTGATATTCTTTATACTCTCGGAAAGGGAAATCGAGTTGCCGATGCACTTAGTCGCAAGCAACAAGCGGTTGTTTCTATGATGATATCTGAATGGAAGGATCTCAAGATTTTATCCACTTGTGAAATTCGAGATCGTGTCTCCGATTTATGTTCATCTTTTGTCTTATGTAGCCTTGAGGCTCGTCCTTCTCT
Source organism: Allium fistulosum (assembly GCA_030737815.1). Lineage (NCBI taxonomy): Eukaryota > Viridiplantae > Streptophyta > Magnoliopsida > Asparagales > Amaryllidaceae > Allium > Allium fistulosum. The sequence goes on from CM060902.1 coordinate 1,207,521,444, forward strand.
TTTCGACCGCATTCTTGAAGCTCAACAGCTAGATCCTGAATTGGCTCTTCTTAGCCAGAATATTAGGGATAAAATCGATATTGAAGGTTTGAAAGACTTTGATATCGATTTTCGTGGCGGCATTCGAAAATTTGGTAGACTTATCATACCAAATACTGGAGATCTTCGTAAAGATATTCTAGAAGATTCTCAAGTTCCAAATATTCCATTCATCCCGGTAGCAGTAAAATGTACGCAGATATGAAGCGACTTTATTACTGGGAGGGAATGAAATCTCATATTGCTAACTTTGTTAAGTGTTGCATGACTTGCCAACTTGTTAAGGCCGAACATCAAAGGCCCGGTGGATTATTGCAACCATTGGAAATTCCAGTTTGGAAGTGGGATCAAATTTCCATGGATTTTATTGATGGCCTTCCCCGTTCTCGCTCGGGTCATAATAGTTTATGGGTGATCGTTGACAGACTTACTAAATCTGCCCATTTTATTCCTATTCGGTCGAACCGAACCGTTCCTCTTCTGGCCAAACTTTTTATCAAAGAAATTATTAAACTGCATGGAGTTCCTTCTTCCATTGTTAGTGATCGAGATCCATTGTTTACTAGTGGATTCTGGAAGAGTCTTCAAAAAGCTTTGGGAACGAAGCTTAATTTTAGCACCGCTTATCACCCCTAGTCCGATGGACAAACTGAGCGTGTGAATCAAACTTTTGAAGATCTTCTTCGTGCTTGTGTTCTTGACTTTGGTGGAAGTTGGGAAGATCATATTTCACTTGTCGAGTTTTCCTATAACAACAGCTTCCAAGCTAGTATTGGTATGGCACCTTTTGAGGCACTCTATGGAAGGCCATGCCAATCTCCTTCTTGTTGGCTTGAGGCCGGTGAGAAGCTGGTTTTAGGTCTAGATCTTATTCGTGATTCCACAGAAAAGATTGAACTTATTCGTCATAGGATGAAAGAAGCTCAGAGTAGACAAAAATCCTATGCCGATAATCGAAGAAGGAAGTTAGATTGTGTTTATTCATGTTTCACCTATGAAAGGTGTTGTACGTTTCAGTCGATTGGGAAAGCTAGCGCCTCGATACATTGGGCCAGTTCCCATCACTGAACGTATTGGTTCCATGGCTTATCGCCTTTCATTACCGGCTCAGTTTTCTGCCATGCATGACGTGTTTCACGTTTCTCAATTACGGAAGTGCCTTCGGGATTCCGATTCTATTCTCGAGCCCGGTGTTGTGGAAGAGATTGAAGTTTCACCTAATTTAACGTATGAGCAGAATCCTATTCGAATTATTGCTTCGGAGGTCAAACGACATCGAAATAAAGATGTTCCGCTTGTTAAAGTTCAATGGTCCTCAAATCCTAAGGATTGCTCTTGGGAAACTAGAGAATTCATCGAGCGAACACATCTGGACTTACTTTCTCATGCTCTTTCAGGTGAACTTCTATTTCAAATTTCTTTTGTGTTAATATGCTTTTATGGTTGTTACTATTGTTTTCCGTCTTATATATTGCGAGGACGCAATTTCTTTAAGGAGGGGAGTCTGTAACAACCCGCATATTTGACAAGTATATATTTGAATATCTTATTTAAATATTTTAGTCGGTAGTCGGATCTTAGTCCGAAAAGCTACTTTTTGCATACAGTCAAATTAGGACTCGAGACCCCTCCCATTGAGTTCAAAATGACATTTGCGATCTTTTTAAGTATAAACTTCGATATGTTTGGAGTAAGTGGAATTTTCGTCACTTTTCCCGCCTTTGACTTTGGTTTGGAGTGCACCTTCATTAAGCTCAGCCCAACCCCTCCTCTTCATAACTTCATCTCTTCACTAAACATTCAAGCTTCATCAAAAATGGAGGAGGGAAGGGGAAATTAAAACTCCAAGCTCAAATTCAATTGCAAATCCAACATTCAACTCCAAATTCAAGTAGAAGATATTGGATTCAAGCTTTGGATTGCTTCTCCTTGCTTTCAAGCTTCATCTTCATAAATTTTAGTGGAAAGGTGAGATTTTTAATCTCACATCTGGCCTATAACTGTCATTGGATTGTTGGGAATGATCCCCCATCACTTTAGCATGCATATTTGCATTTGGTTTGGATTGGATTGGCGAAAAACTCCAATTTTCAGCGTTTTTTGGAAAATTCCTGCACTTAGGTCGTTCTGGGCGTGCTAGGTCGCTCTGGTCTCGATAGGTCGTTCGCGTGGAAAAGTCACGCTGGCTATAGGTCGCATCTCCTTAGGTCGTTTCCGACCTTATATCACAAGGCGGCTCTAGGTCGCTCGACCCTGCTAGGTCGTAGGTCGCGCATCACTTTAGGTCGCTAGGCCTTCTCTCGTTAGGTCGCTCGCGTGTTAAAGCCTTAGGTCGCTCGCGTGTTAAAGCCTTAGGTCGCTCGCGTGTTAAAGCCTTAGGTCCCTCGCGTGTTAAACCCTTAGGTCGCTCGCGTGTTAAAACCTTAGGTCGCTCGCGTGCTAAAGCCTTAGGTCGCTCGCGTGTTAAACCCTTAGGTCGCTCGCGTGTTAAAACCTTAAGTCGCTCGCGTGTTAAACTCTTAGGTCGCTCGGCCGATTCACGCTCTAGGTCGCGAGTATTTAAGTTGCTAGGTCGCTTGGCATTGTGCCGCTAGGTCGCTCGACACTTTAGGTCGTTAGATCGCTCGGGATGGTACCTCGTTAGGTCGCTCGACACTTTGGTGTTAGGTCGTTAGACCTTGTTTCCTACTAGGTCGTTTGGCTTTATTTAATGCTAACTCGCGAACACCTTTAGGTCGCTAGGTTGTTTGACCTGCTTGCAATTCTTAGCTCGAGACTGTTAGATCGAGCCACTCTGTTAAGTCGCGCAGCAGCTTAGGTTGCATCACTTATAGGTCGTCTCAGACCTTAAACCACTCGGCTGCATTAGGTCGCGTGTTTCACTAGGTCGTTAGGCCTTTACCTCGATAGGTCATAGGACCTTATAACCCTTAGGTCATTCGACCTATTTGACTTAAAGCCGTTGCACTTTAATTCGACCACGTTTGGTCGTAAGTTTATTTCTACTATGATGGCTTTGGAACTGATTTCCTTGGATTTTTCTCACGTCTTCGAATGTGAAATTTTATGATGCGATTTGTTTCAACAATCGTTTTGTGACTTGTCACTTTAAAGATGTGAAGGCTTCAATACTAGTAGTGAATATCAAAACTCTTTCATCAAAGCGATTTCAACACTGTTTTAACTACAAAGCTCTTTTCTTCAAACCGTTTTCCAATCTACTAGTATATACAAGCCTTTACTTCACTCGGATGAGAAATCTAATTAAACGGCTTAGTAAAACGAGTGGTATGAAACGCTTGCGTTCACTTCGTCGGTTAATTCTTGGACTTGTTCGATTGAACCTTTTGTGACAATTTTCTAGTGAAGATTTACAGCTTGTTCGTGAATATTTAAGTTAAGCAAGTGGTTATGGGACATGAAGCTAAACTCATATATTTACTAGCTTGGTGTGATTGACACTTCTTGATGATCATGACGATCATTTTTGTGACTTCATTTAGACTAGCAATTATGCGATGTCTCTTTGTCTACGAGGGAGACTAAACCCCGTTTGTGTGATGTTTCACCATCACATATGTGGGGTAGCGCCCTATGGTCTTCGGGCCGTTCGTGTGTCAAAATTTAATGGATAGCTTCCATGAGATAGCTTCTCGTTCTTGTGTTACACGTGTTGGTGAGTTTTCATGCTCCCGTTCTTGTGATAGGCCTCCCCCCTTTTTATGTGATTTCTAGATTTCGTGCGTTGATTTCTGGAATTTATGATTCACCAATTTTCAATGATTTTCATTGATATGTTTATCATTTTTGTGCATTGGTGAATTCGTGTGTCATTGACTTGTTATGAATACAAGTTTGGGGTATGATACCCTATTTTATCTTTGAGAAGATTCTTGTGATATTGATTAATCTCTTGTTGATTTTCAATTACATACTTATAGTAGTATGCCATTATGATTATTACATGTTCATGCCATGTCTGTTACTTTAGACCATATCATCTGATATTTATAGCTAGACTGATCCGTTTATTATTTTCTTATAAATAATACTCGGGTCAGACCGAGATGTTACAGGTGCTTCTGCTTGACTTCTCTTCTGGGATTATTCTGACTTTTGGCTAACTACTTAGATTAGTAGTTTTTAGATGTACACATTTGAGATATATACCCTATGTTGTGTACTTATTCTTTTGTATAGCACGTGTTGCTATTCTTTTGTATTATCGTTGATCTTTCTGACCACTACTCTGATGTACACTTTCATGTGTTATATATATATTCATATCTTCTTCCGCCCTTGTGATATGGATGTCTGTGACTGATTTATGTTATGTATATTTCTATGTTTGTTTCCGAAGATTATTTATAGCCACTGTGTGATAGCTTTGGGTTTGTATCGATATGTCGGACTTCCTCCTTAAATAAAGTTCATTCTATACTATCTGACATATCGGTGCTCGCTCAAAGAAGTTACATGGATGGTCGCTCCTCAACAGCCTTATTCTCCGTGCTAGTCGACAGCATTCACCGTAATGTTCTTGGCTAGCGTGGGTATAGAGGTGGGGCGTCACAATAGACTGTAGGAATATATAAAAATGTGTTAAGGGGGAAATGGGTAACACCTTAACACTATTTTAATAGTTTATCTTACTGTAGACATATTATAATAGCATATTATACTACATAGTAGATAGTTTAATGGATCCTTAGGAGATGTGAATCACGAACATCTCTTAAGTTACTGCACTCACGTTAGACACTGGATAGGAGATGTCAAACCCCGTAAACATATCTGACGTCGTTCCACTCATAGTTATTTACCGTTGATTTAAATCACATAAGGTCTTTTAGTTCTGACTCGAGTTTTTTGTCTTTTAAATTCGCTCGGGTCAGCCTGAGCATTTTAGGATTTGAAGACCTTATTTCTGGAGGACAAAAACGAAGATTTGTACTACTTATTTACTATATTTATTCCACTGCATTCATACTATTCTGCTGCATTATTTGTTTATCTCTGATCTGTGTAACTCTGATTTTTGTATTGTATAAGTATAATCAAATGTTTTGTATACAACTTCATGAACTGTTATTTGATTGTTATATTTGGTCATTCCGCTGCGAGATTCTGTTTTGTTTTTTTTTCTTTCTCCATTTTTCTTTTTCACCCCAATAACAATCCGCCCTTCTGTATGGTTTGATTCGGCACGTGTGTCTACATAAAACGTAGAAAAAGGCGGGATGTTACAAATTCACATAAAAATAAATATTATATAACTACCTTTATAAAAACTCATTTTGCTATAAAATGATCCACATCTAAATTTCAAAATATATAATTTTATATGTACAAGGGGACTGCTTGGCCCACTTGCATACTGCTCCCATGTTAGTAGAAGAAGAAAATAATAACCCATTTAGATATTTTATATAGTCCCAATAGGATTTTAAAATGCAATATATTTATATACACATACATATACATATACATATATATATATATATATATCAGTAGTGATAAATATTAATACAAGCAATGTAATTCATACAACATTACCGAACAATTCATAGCAAATCCAACACATCAATCAATCATTCCACTCCACTCACTCATACAAATAGTTAACTTATATCATAACAAAAATTATTATTCATGTCCATATATTTTTATCTCAAAATAAACCTTGTTATTTATTTATTTTAGAATAAAATATTTTTTGTATCATTACTCTTCTCATTTGAATATGTTTATTATGGGCATTGTCTTCCATAACACGGTGAATATGAAAAGACATTAAGGAGCATAGAAACAGTTGGCAAGTCCATAATTAGTGCATCGTTACTCGACCAAAAAAGCATGACCATAAGGCAAAAAGGTCTAAAGATAGCTTGAGATCAATCAAAAGAAAAACACTATTTCTAAGGAGACTAAGTAATTGGTTTGGTAGGACAAAAGAAAAATAGCTCGATAGTAATCACTACCAAACTATTCGGTAGTTGCCTACTACTTAACAATAAAATTGGTATGGTAGGCAACTAGTGAAAATAAATGGTTCGATTTATCCTTGTTAAACCAAACTCTTACCGAAACAAAAGCCATGCCAAACCAAACTCATATCGGAACAAAAGCCAAACCAATTTTGCCGAACAAACTGTTTATACATGGAAAGTACCTATTTTTTCAGATTACCAAGCCAGTCACTATATATTCTCATATCTATAAATACCCCTAGAGACGAATAGTGATGGTAGATAATCTAGAGAACAACAACCAATTTGATCAATGCACTATCAGACAGAATAACTTCCTAATGAACTACAAGTTAGAGAACTATTTACTTTTCTTTAAACAACAGATCATTGTATTTTGTATTACAACATTGCACTCGAGATCCATAAGAAAAGTAATAACTATTTATAGTGGAAGTAGGCACTATTTAGCTGTACTCTTACTGCACTTTACTCGCCGTTGAATATATCAATGGTTTACCCTCTAGAATCAAACAAATCTTACATTCATCAATAACTGTGTATTACAGTCCATATTCGCAGTTCTACAAAACAACTTGGAGGTGTTTTTATTTTTCAAGAAAACATTTTTGGTGCTTTCGTCGGGAGCTTATCCTGACATGCCTCCAAAAACAAAGATCAGGGTTGGTGCTACCAGTGGGAATGCAGGATACACCAGCACACCCAATCATACTACTGCTAATCAGGATGATCATTCTGCAAGCATGTAATACTCTAATTTTTTATAATCATTATGAATGTGATTAAAATCGTTTTAATAAGTTATAATGGATTTAATCGAGTTTAGAGTAATTTTGTATGCAAAAGATAAAATTTTAAAGCTGATGGAATTAGGATCTAAAACTAGCTCCAATATGTTTGGAAGGTCATTTACGTTTGGAAAACATATAAGACTAGAAGGAATCAGAGAATGGAAGAAGTTGAATGAAAGGGAAAACTTGTAAATAAGTGGAGGAAAAGCTTTTAAAAGAACATTCTAAAAATTTGAGGCTTCACTTGCTCATTTTTCACTTTTTATTTCATGTTCATCTTCCGCCTTCCTCAAGTACCTCTCCTCCACTCTCCATAACTCCTTTATCTCGTCACCAAAAATCACTTAAGTATACTCTAAATTCAAGTTAGATATTCCTCCGTAATACCCATAAACTGGATTTTCCTAGAACTGAAAGTTTATCTTAGGATTTCTAACAAAGAGATTTAGAGGAGTGGTTTTCAAGCAAATTTGAGGTTTCTTCTAGCACTGGGGGAGTGGGAATGATTCTTTACTCTATTTGATCTTATTTGCTACTTTTATGCTGGTTTAGTTACTTTGTTGGGTTAGGGCTTACCAATGAGTTATTTGTCTCTTCGTTTAATGATAAGTAGTTGATTTCTTGATGAAGTATATAAGGTTGATTGAATGAAAAATTGAATTGGATTAATGAACCGAGTTATGAATTGAATAATTAAAGATAATGTAGTGACACAGTGGTGAACGACCTTGTCACAAGCTTGACTTTATCCTCGTTTATAGGTTAAAGCAAGTTTATATTATGGAAGGTAACAAGTGCGATAAAGTTGTGAGGAGGCTTGTATATATAGAGTTAATCAAGTTGGGAATAAGAGAATTTTTTTTAGGGAAAGAGTAAGGTGAAGTGAAGACATTTTCTTGTTGAATCATAAGTTTTGATTCATGACAATGAGCATTAAACAACTCAGTGAATGAGACTATATGGGCAAGCGACAAAAAGAGAAAGAAATATGCTGTTAAAACTACAAAAGTGACAAGACTTCAAAACTGAGTATAGTATGTTTATTTGTTGAATTTTTTTAGTCTTAGAATTGTTAAAATCTATCCTCAAGTAGTCCACACAAATCAAAGTTGTTTTAAACTTCAAATTCTTTAAATTATATGTGAACTGTGCACTGACAGTCTGGTCAGTCGACTGACCAAATATGACCAGTCGACTGAACCTACTCAGTTGCATAGATACACTCTGTTTTGCAACAACTTTGAACATTCAGTTGACTGGTCATTTTGGGTCAGTCGACTGAACTTTTCCAACAGCTATTTTTCTGAACAGACACTTCCATTTGCCAAGAGATATGATCCAATTTGAAGAGTTGTGCCTGCTTCCTTTGGTCAAAACTCTTCGTGAATGGTTGCAGCTGTTTATCCACTATATAAACACATAAGATTCACTTCAAAAATCACCGAATTTTACTTTATTTTCTGATCATACTCTCTACTATCTCTGCATTCTAAAAAACAATCACAACTTACATATATTGCTTGAATCTCTGAATCAATTAACTTATTCTTCGATTCAAAGCAATATTCTCCTTTCTAAATCTTTACACACACATATATACTTCAGGAAAAGATTATAGGAAGGTTGTACTATCAAAGACAAATCAGTGTTATCAAGAACACAAAGTGTCAAAGCAATTTTATTGAAACTGTTGAAGTCCTGTTCGGTTGTTCAGGCAAGTAAAGTCCTCTTTCGGTTGTTAGAGGTGGAAAAATCCCGATCGGTTGCTCAGGTGTTGTATACATATTCCTCCGGGATAAGTGAGGGGTTATTGTGAGAAATTCCAGAGGGAAGTCTGGGACTGGACGTAGAACGGGAAGTTCGAACCAGTATAAAAACTCCTGGTGTGCTTATTCTTATTTACTTTACTATTATTATCTATTTCCGCATTTAGATTATAATACATTCCATATTACACGATCCTAAGTGATATCTAACCACACAGTATTAGCTATACGGCATAGCAGTCACCTTCATTTGGTATCGGAGCTTGGCATCTTATAACTGTTACACAGTTATTTGATATTTTTTAATATGGAAAACAACACCAGTACAGGCACTGTCACTAACACTAGTTTTATTGAAAGTCAATCCACTGCATGACCACCACTATTCAATGGCATGAATTATAATTACTGGTCAACTAGAATGAGAATATATATGCAAGCTAATGGTTTTGAAACTTGGAATATTACCTAAAAAGAGTATACCATGCCAACAGAAGATTTTTCAACTTGGACTACTGCACAAAAAACTGATGCTACTTCAAATGCTAAAGCTATGAACATGTTATTCTGTGCATTAGATAAAAATGAGTTTAATAGAGTCAGTATGTGTACAACTGCTTATGAGATATGGAGAACTCTAAAAGTAACTCATGAAGGAACTAACGAAGTCAAACAAAGCAAAATTTCTATATTGAAAAACCAGTTTCAAAATTTCAAAATGAAATCAAACGAAAGTATAAATGACATGTACTCTAGATTTCAAGATATATATCACTCTCTATTAGCATTAGGAGAAAATTTTACTGACTTTGATATAGTATCAAAAATCCTAAACTCTTTAACGGATGAATTGGAAAGAAAGGTCTTAGTTATTGAAGAAGCAAACGATCTTTCCACTATGAAACCAGAAGGGTTAATAGGAAATCTAATGTCATATGAAGTGAATTTGTAGGCAAAGAAAGTCCAAGCACAGGATAAGAAGAATCTAGCATTTCAAGAAGAAGAAGATGATTCTGATTCATATGAAGAGGATATGGCACTTATTGCTAAAAATTTCAAAAAGTTTTTGAAATTCAAAAAGAATAACAAGTTCAGGAGTTACAAAAATAACTCTAGCAACAACAGTAATAGCAATAAACCATCATCTTCTGTCCTAGAATGTTATGAATGTCATAAAAAGGGTCATATGAAGAAAGATTGTCTAGAGAAATAGAAAAACAAATTCAAGAAGAACAAATTCAAAAAGAAAGCATTTTCAGTAACATGGGATGATTCAGATTCTTCATCATCAGAGAGCGACAGTGACACAGAGCAAGCAAATGTATGCTTCATGGCTACAAATGATAATGTAAGTGATCTAAGTTTTGTAGATTTAGTTGAAATCAATTTAGAGCCGGTGGACTTTGCAAAACAAACAAAAAGGCAAAATAAGGAGTTACAAGGAAAACTGAATAGATCTGAATTAGAAATTAGTATGCTAAGAGATGAAAAGAAAATTCTGGAAGAAGAACTTGAAAAATCTCAAGAATCTAATTCTAATTTAGTATCTCAACTTTCTATGATAACTCAAGAATTAGAAATTCAGAAAAATAAAAATGATGATTTATCAGTTGAAATTAATAATTTAAACTCTAACACTAAAGTATTAGAGTTAGAAAAATCTAGTCTCAAAACTAAGTTAGAAGATATTAATATAAATATTTCTAACTTCAATAAAGGACGAGAAAATCTTTCTACAATATTAGAAAATTCTCAATCTACTTCAAATAAAATGGGACTAGGATATAAGAAAAATCCAAAGAAATCTGGAAAGTTTAAAAATAAGTTTAAAAACAAAATTAAGAAAGATATTAAGAAAACGGTTTCTAAAGATTTTAAAACTATTAAAATATGGATTCCTAAAACCAACAATAATTTAATTAAGAATAAGCATATCAAAACATTTATGGAAACTGTTCATAAAAAAATTATATTTATAAAGGTAATTCTAAACCTTCTTGGTTTTGGTTTCCTAAGATCTAACTCTTAGGACCCTAAAAAGAAAAGTGGGTACCATCTTAATCTTTATTTTTTGCAGGTACCACTTAAAAAGAGAGGAAAATGTATTTTAGACAGCGGTTGCTCAAAACACATGACTGGTAATAAAGGCATGTTAACAAACATAGTCTACTCAAAAGGATATATCATCAGCAAAGGCAATGTGAGCAATAACGGTATCTCTAACTCACCTCTCATTACTGATGTTTTATTAGTTAAAAACTTAAAACATAATTTATTAAGCATAAGTCAATTACGTGATAAAGGTTTTAAATATATTTTTCAGAAAATAAATGTAATATTTTTGATAAAAATCAAAATTTAATTTTTGAAGGTTTAAGAGATAGAAATATTTATATTTTAAGTATGAATATAAATTATAACACAAATATGTGTTTAGTAGCTACAGAGAATGATTCTTGGCTATGGCACAAAAGATTTTTTCATATAAATATTAATACTATTAATAAAATAGCTAAAAATAAAATTGTTAAAGGACTACCTGATATGAAATTCAAAATTGATAATATTTGTGATGCATGTCAGTTAGGAAAATTAACAAAATCTTCTTTTAAATCTAAGAAAATCATATCTACAACACAACCACTTGAACTACTACATATGGACCTTTTTGGACCAACTCAAGTTCAATCTATTAATCACAATAGATATGTGTTAGTTATTGTAGATGATTTTTCAAGATATACATGGACTATTTTTATGAAACATAAAAGTGATACTTTTGAGAATTTTAAAATTTTTGTAAAAAGAATTCAAAATATAAAGAATTAAAAGTTAAAAATATTAGAAGTGATCATGGAGGTGAATTTGAAAATGAAGCTTTCGAACATTTTTGTAACAAGAAAGGAATTAATCATAATTTCTCCTTTCCTAGAACACCACAACAAAATGGAGTTGTAGAAAGGAAAAACAGAACATTACCAGAATGTGCACGAACTTTATTAAATGGAAGCACTTTACCTTAGCATTTTGGGGCAGAAGCTGTTGCAACTGCCTGTTATGTTTTGAATCGTGTTTCTATTCGATCATTAACAAAACATACTCCATATGAACTTTTAAATGGTAGAAAACCTAATATATCTTATTTCAAAGTTTTTGGTTCAAAATGTTTTATACTTAACACTAAAGATCAGCTTGGCAAATTTGATCCAAAATCCGATGAAGGAATATTCATAGGATATTCAGAAAGAAGCAAAGCTTATCGAGTTTTTAATACTAGAACTAAAGTAATCGAAGAAACTCTTCATGTTTCATTCGATGAAAGTGTCAAAATTTCTTCTAAAATTCCAAATTTCGAAAATAATTCAAATAAAATTCTGACAAATAATTCAGAAGATGATGATATTATATTTCAAAATAATAATTCTGATATTTCTATAGAAAATGAAAACATTGTTAATAATGATACTATAGTAAGATCTCCTCCAAGAATTATTAGAGATCACCCTGTTCAAAATATAATTGGAGAAGTAAATTCAAATGTAAGAACAAGACATCAATTAAATCAAATGGGCCATATAGCTTTTCACTCTAATATAGAACCTAAAAATATTAAGGAAGCCTCAAATGATGACTATTGGATTATAGCTATGCAAGAAGAGCTAAATCAATTTGAAAGAAACAAAGTTTGGGAATTAGTTCCTAGACCAAGTGATCAATCAGTCATTGGTACAAAATGGGTTTTCAAAAACAAAGCTAATGAACAAGGTAACATTACTAGAAATAAAGCTAGATTAGTAGCACAAGGTTACAATCAAGAAGAGGGAATAGACTATGAAGAAACGTTTGCTCCAGTTGCAAGACTAGAAGCTATATGTATTCTATTGGCTTTGTATGTTTTCATAACTTTAAATGATATCAAATGGATGTTAAAAGTGCCTTTCTAAATGGATATATAAAAGAAAATGTTTTTGTTGAACAACCTCCTCTTTTTACTCATGAAAAATTTCCAGATCACGTTTATAAACTTAAGAAAGCTTTATATGGTTTTAAACAGGCACCTCGTGCTTGGTATGACCGACTTAAAAGCTATCTAATAGAATCTGGTTTTGAAATTGGAAAAGTTGATCAAACATTATTTATTAAGAAAACTAAACAAGATATTTTAATTATACAAATATATGTTGATGAATTATATTTGGTTCAACAAATGAAAAATTATGTCAGGATTTTTCGACTATCATGACAAATGAATTTGAAATGTCACACATGGGAGAACTATCATATTTTCTTGGACTTCAAATCAAGCAATTACAAAATGGCATTTTTATTAATCAAGAAAAGTATTGTAATAATCTAATTAAACGATTCGGTATGGAAAACACCTCTGCCAAACCGACTCCTATGAGTACAACTATACATCTCGACAGAGATGAAAATGGTAAGAATGTCGACCAGAAACTATATCGTAGCATGATTGGATCATTACTCTACTTAACTGCTAGTCAACCTGATATTATGATGAGTGTTTGTTTATGTGCTCGATTTCAAGCAAATCCTAAAGAATCACATATGCGAGCAGTTAAACGTATAATTCGTTATCTTAGCAAAACCAATGACTTAGGATTATTTTATCCAAAAGAATGTCCTTTTGAATTAGTATCTTATAGTGATGCTGATTTTGGAGGAAGTCGGACTGATAGAAAAAGTACAAGTGGAACTTGTCATTTCATTGGACGATCCTTAGTATCTTGGTTTAGCAAGAAACAAAATTGCGTTTCACTATCGACATGTGAAGCAGAATATATATCTGCAGCTTTAGCATGTGCTCAAGTAATTTACATGCAACAAACATTACAAGATTTTGATATAAAATTAAATAAATCTATAATATATTGTGATAACACTATTGCAATAGATTTATCTAAAAAATCCTGTCAATCACTCACGAACTAAACATATTAACATTCGTCATCATTTTCTTCGTGATAATATTGAAAAGGATATAATAAATTTAGAATTTGTAAATTATGAAAATCAGTTAGCTGATATTTTCACTAAACCACTCAATGAAAACTGTTTTATAAAACTAAGAAGAGAACTAGGTATAATTTCTTTATAAGAATTGTAAAATTTCTAAAGTAATTTAAAAAAAATTCAGCCACAAAATTTGTGTTTTGTTTTCATTCTCTAGTTCTTTCAAATTTTACGTAAATCCATCAACTTCCAACTGTTTATTCTCCTATATATATCTCAGAGTTCTGCACTCTATCCTTCCATCAAATTTTGTTTCAAAACATATTTTATCTTTTCTCTACCACAATTTCTTCACAAGAAAATTCAACAAATGGTTTCGCTTACTCTTCCGTCGATTTTTTGACGCCTTCATCTGGTTCGTCAAGCTTACCTACACCTACACCTAATCATGAACCGGCCAGACCGTCAAACTATCACACTGGCCATACTCCCGAAAAAAAGAAGGCGCGACGTTTTCTGTTCTTTGGTTCTCCTCAAACAAAACAAAAAATTGATGATTTACATCATTACCAGAGGGAATCTATAGCAATTCAACGCGAGATGTATTATGAACAGAAAATGAATTCAAGACGCCTAAGTTTTCTGGAGCAGCTTGGATGGAAATTCTGCGGCTCATCTTCATCTGCGGTTCATCAACCTACAAACTCTTCCTCTCGAAATCCATGGGATTAGTCACCACAACCTCCACCCAAGTCTCCGAATTCATGGGAGCATGGAAAACGCTAGTCACCATTGAAACCATATGAAGAGAAGACGTAGAATGAACCAGACAACTCGAAGTCTCCATCCACTCCTTCATCCAAATAATTTATTTTCTTTCTATATTTTTTTAATAGATTTTATTCTTATTTGTATGTAGTATTTAAATATTGAATATATTTTTTTTACCATAATATGCTGCAAAATACTGAGAATAAAAATTCTGTCGACTGAACATATTCGACCAGTCGACTGAATCTGAAAATAGAAAGCTTTCAGACTATATTCAGTCGACTGAATGAATATGGCCAGTCGATTGAATCATGAAACAGAGAGTTTCGGGATATTGTTTCAGTCGACTGACTGTATACGACCAGTCGACTGAATGGCAATTCTGACCTTTTTTAACTATTTTCACCTACCTTTTTAACCCTTTAACCCACTATCTCCTTTTTCACTCTTCACTATTACCTTCTCATTTCAGTTTTCTAAAAACCCTAACTCCCAAAAAATTTAAAATTCCCTCACTACATTGTTATTTCCCATGGCTCTACGTCAACCCAAGAGATCTAGACATGCCTCTACCTCATCCTCTGAGCCAATTGACACTCAAATTGCTCAATGGCTCTATGATTCTGTAGCTCTCCAACGGTGGAACAAAATGAAAGAAGCACGCCTTTTTGAAGGTTCATTTGTTGTCTTTCCCGATTTTGGTCCGTATAGATTTTAAGAGCTAGTAAGGAGAAGCCGTTTAGAGTCTCTCCTAGACCACAATCAGAATAATATCAAGATAAATCACACTTTGGTAAAACTTTTCTATGCAAATTTGAATTTAGGCCATCAAAACCCACGTAATCGTGATAATTGCGTTTGGAGTTTAGTTTGTGGTCGACAAATATTTCTGTCATTAGATCGAATTAGTCATATTCTCCATACTCCAACTGATGCTATTCCATTGGAAGAATTAAATATACCTATAGGCGAGCGAGACGAAGTAAGTCATCGGTTCTTAGAAGATGACATGACAGAACTAAAGTCTATCGCCTTACGTCCTACAGCTAGAATTGTGCATCGAGCCTTAATGCACATAGTTCTTCCTCGTACTGTCTCTTATGAGCTTGTATATCCAAACAACTTTAGGGAGTTATATGCTATTTGGGGAGATGTGCAAATAAATTGGCCTAAGACTATTCTAGATGAATTCTTATCTTTTAACCAAGGTCGTATGAACATTATTTATTATGGAGAATATATTATGCGGCTACTTATGAACCTCCAGGTTCCTATTCCGGATTCCGATACTTCCATTCCCAAAACTCTAAATAGCTGCACAATAAGTCTTATGAAATTGCCACTTAGACCTCTATCTATCATGTCTTTTCAAGAATGGCAATCACGACCTCATCAACAAACTTCTACTCCACAGCAACAACAATCAAGAGTTGACATTCGAACACCAACTCCATCCTAAAGCACTCGGGAATCCATTGATCTAATTGTGCGAAATCAAGTCATTTTGGATTCTCGCATCAAAAATCTCGATAAAAAAATTGACAAAAGATTTGACAAAATTAAGAGCTTCTTTTGGATTTTATGGGATGCGATATCTTGTTCCTCTTCCACCACTACGGAATCTTCACATCGTGATCCGAGAAAATGCCCAGCCCCTCGATTTACTTTGTCTACGTCGGATGAACAAACAAGTTCCGACACAAGTGGCAATGGGGGTGGCAGACAGTTTGTGGGAAGTTCTTCCAGAGGCAAAAATCCAATACAAGTGGAAGAAGAAGAGTCAGAATCAGAATCAGATTGATATTGTTATTACTTGGTGGTAGTAAGTTATCTTTATTTATTCCAAACATTCTACTTCAGTTTATTTTAATGAGCTTGTATAAGTAGCTCAAAACAATTCGATACATTATTTTGTGATTGTAATTTTGTTAGCTCAATGATATAATTATTATTGTTTCCTTTTTTGTCGATGACAAAGGGGGAGAAATTTCTATGACTAACCATCTCTTGCAGGATTAGATATGTCGCCAGATATTCAGGGGGAGATATATATAACTTCCGTTATATATTTCTTAAAATATAGTATCATCTGTAATAGGTTGTCATCAATCAAAATGGGGGAGAATGTTGAATCATAAGTTTTGATTCATGACAAAGAGCATTAAACAACTCAGTGAATGAGACTATATGGGCAAGTGACAAAAAGAGAAAGAAATATGCTGTTAAAACTACAAAGGATACAAGACTTCAAAACTGAGTATAGTATGTTTATTTGTTGAAGTTTTTTAGTCTTAGAATTGTTAAAATCTATCCTCAAGTAGTCCACACAAATCAAAGTTGTTTTAAACTTCAAATTCTTTAAATTATATGTGAATTGCGCACTGACAGCCAAGTCAGTCGACTGACCAAATATGACCAGTCGACTGAACCTGCTCAGTTGCACAGATACACTCTATTTTGCAACAACTTTGAACATTCAGTTGACTGGTCGTTTTGGGTCATTCGACTAAACTTTTCCAACAGCTATTTTTCTAAACAGACACTTCCATTTGCCAAGAGATATGATCCAATTTGAAGAGTTGTGCCTGCTTCCTTTGGTAAAAACTCTTTGTGAATGGTTGCAGCTGTTTATCCACTATATAAACACATAAGATTCACTTCACAAATCACCGAATTTCACTTTATTTTCTGATGGGTGTGTTGTTCCATGGTTCTGTTGGGATTGGTTAGACACTTCAAATTGGTATTTGGATGTAAAGTGTTGGATTTCCAGGATGATTCATTGAATTGCCTTTGGTGGCGTTCGTCCTATATTGAATCATTGAAAATACGAGTTCGAACATAGGGTGTATAGGTTGGTCGCAAGGTCACCATGCCACAATGGGGTGAGGAAGGCTAGGACGACAGTCGTGTAAAGTAAAGAGGTGGGATGAATTCTTTTAGGGATGTCACCCCACCCAGGTTTAGTGTAACGACCCGCAAATTTTTTTTGGTTTTAATAATATATTTAACTGAATTTTTGTGAAATTTTAAATATTTGAATTTGGAAATAAAAAATTTAATATTTGGAATACGTCTATTTAAACATAGCAAATGGTAAATTTTCATCAAATAATATTGAAGTTTATTTTATTATATAATTTTATTCAAATTCAAATTAGTTAAGAATTGATGATAATAAAATGTTTTCCAAACCAGAATATTTTTATATAATAAATTTGCAAATCATCTTCTGAGTGAGACGACATATTTCGTTTAGTCAAATTTTGACTACTATTGCTCCGTTTACCTTAATTTCGACATTTTAACAGCATTTTCAGTACCGGTTATCGATTTTCGATTGGATGATCGGACCACAGATATCTGTGTACCGTTTTGATCGTCTTGTCATGCTGATCTATGTAGTATATTCATATCTATGTTTCGGTGTCCGGTACACAGCAAAGCCGTGAAACGGTTACCCATATCAGTAACCGTTTTGTGTCTTTTTGGTTCATTGCCCTTTCGTTATCCACGTGAAGATCAATGGACTTCTGAATTTAATATTTTTAGCCTTGACCTTCACTATTCCACTGTTTCAATTTTTTTTCATAATTTCGGTTCATCTTTGTTCTTTCGCTCTGCCTCTATCCTTTTCTCTTTGCCTATTGCCTGTGAAAAAGATAAGTGGCATTCATTTTTTCCCAAATCCACCTACATCTCTCTTCTCTACTCTCAAACCCCTCCTTTTCGGCAACCACTCCTTTTCCCTCTGAGCAAACCCAAGCCTCCAAGCTACCACGTCAGCCATGGCCGAAGCCATCACACCCTGCAGCAGCTGTTCACGCGTCCAAACCTCTTCCCCTCGACCTCCCTCCATTTTTCCTCGGCCTCTGCTCATTTCGAAGTCAGCTTCATCTCAGCGAGCAGCCTCTGGCCACCATCCCTTCGTGTTCGCTTCCTCCTCTTCCTTTTGCCGAGATGCTTTTCCATTTTAATTAGGTAATATATATCTTACATTATGTTGTTATATATATGATGGTTATATAGATTTTATCGTATTTTAGCTATGGAGGTTATAATATAAACAGTTATAAAAAGATTGTCACTGTATGATTTATATATATATCAGTCATGCATATATTAATTATATATAGTTTATAGTATATATACACGTTTGTTTATAATAGATTTTGTATATATATGTTTGAGTCTATATATGTTTGAGTCTATATATTTTTTTGCACAGAAAGTTATATATTCTATATGAAGTATTTGGTGTACTTGTTTATTGAGAAATATATATTTGTCTGAAGCATTTACTAAACATATATATACATATATTTTGATCTACACGTTTTTATATAGATGTTATAGTAGAAGTATATATGCATCGGCTCTCATATCTAAAGTGGGATAAATTTAAAGTATAATATGTTATATGTTGTTTGCACACATGTATGAGATTTATATGAATACAAGTATACACAATTATATATAAATGTTTATATTGCAATATATGTATATATGTTAGTACTTATATGTATTATGTATACATTTTATTTTTCCAATATATATTAGTGTTTATAATATATGATAATGCATAAGATTATATACGTATAAAAAATATATATATATGCCTTTTCATAGTAGCCTTGTTAAAGCCATTACCATATGATTAATATTCTATTTTATAAACTGTGTATATATGTTTTAACTGTATGTTTTAAATTGATTTTTAGGCAATTTATACAATATGGATATATGCTAATTTTAATGCATGTGAGTGTATATACTTATATATTAATTTATATAGAAAGTATACATAAGTCCGAGTTTCAAAATTTTATATGAATTTCAGTAAGAGAAAAAATATATATATATATATATATGTATTAAATATTGAAGATATTATATATATATATATATATAATAATCCTTACATTTTCAGTTTATATCTAAACTGATTTGATTTACTTCTACTGATTTTGATTTATCAGCTTGTGCATCGAATTCGTGTCCATCGTGCTTTGTTTCGAAATCTGTGCTTGGATTCGTAATTCATCTCCTTGTCTATCCTCTCTAGCCTCGAAAGGTGAGCAATCACTCACGATTAATGTTCTTATATTTATTAAATTTGATTTCAATTGGAACGACAATTGAAGTATGATGCTGATAGTTATTTATGTTGTTATATATATGTTGTTATCTGTATCTGTTCACCTGTGACATCTGACACCATTATCTATTATTTATATTGATGATATATGCCTGTTATGTTATTATCATATCTGTTATCACTCTGCAAGTTCCCTGTTAGTATAGAATTCACTATGGGTTGAAATGACACATACCCGAATGATCTGTAGAATAAGAGAAAATCGTTATGGGTTGAAATGATAAACCCAAGCGGTTTTCATTTGAATTGAATTTGGGATTGCGGGTTGAAATGATATATACCCGTATATATTTAAATTACGGATTGAAATGATAAGTATCTGTATCACTTGACCATAGGATAGAAAATTTTATACAGACATCGTTGGTCTATATATAAATATTTTGAAAATGATTTCTATTGTTTCGAATTGAATTATATGGTTTTAATAAATATTGATTTTAAAGATTTATTAAAGTTGATTTAATAAAGTTGATATATAATATGTTAAGTATTTATTTAATATATATATTTCAAATATAGAGTTTATAATGATTCCGGTTGGAAAGATAAATTTGAAATTGATTTGAAATTATATTTATTTAAGAATTATACTTAAATAAGTTTGATTTGAAATTTATTAAATTTGAAATTTTAAAGATATGTTTTATAACTTGAATTTGATTAAAAGCGATTAATGAATATTTCAAGTTTAAATAAATTGAAGGAATATTCAGTTATTTTAAATTTGAAGTTTTATTTAAATGATATTAGATTTATTAAGTAAATATTACAAAACTAAATAATAGTGAGGTTAAATTATTATATATACGAAATTATCAAATTTAGTTTTGGAATGTTGAATATTTAAAGCTTTGAAATATATATTGAAATTGAAATAGTTTATTTTATGGTTCAAATATGTATTTGAAATCGATAATTTGAAATGGTTTATTGAGAAACTGAATCGAGTTGAAATTGATGATTTGAGATTTGATTAAATTTGAACTTTGGAATTCGAGTTGATTTGAATCGATTTGTGAAATTTGAGGAAACTATTTTTATATAAAGTATTTTTAAACTATATCTAAAACTATTTATATTTTACTTTATAAATTATTTTAATATAAACTATTTTAATATAAATCATTTTCAATATAAATTATTTTATTATAAACTATTTTAACTTATAACTATTTTATATAAACTATTTTTATTTTATAAACTATTTTAAATATACTGATTATTTTAATATAAATTGTTTTAACTTATAACTATTTTATATAAATTATTTTATTTTATAAACTATTTTATTATATATAATATTATTAATATCTAAACTGTTTAAGAGGAAAGTGTTTTGATTTTAAAAGACTTATGATTTCGAAAGCGTTATAACTTTGGAAAGTGATATGATTTTTGAAATGAATATTATTTTAAGTGAGAAATGATATCGTATTGATATGGTTTTGAAATGGATATGATATTCTGGTTTTGAAGTACGATATTTTTAAATGACCACGGTGTTATAATAACGTTTGGTTGTTAATAACGTATATTACTACATAGTAGATAGTTCCATAGATCCTTAGAGGATGGTTATCCCAAACATCCTTTGAGTTATTTGTATTTCAGTTGATATTTTCACTTGAGTTGGATTTATTGATATAAGAATGTTAATCTTGACTCGAGTGTTTTGTGTTTTGCTTTACGCTCGGGTCAGACTGAGTGTCACAGCATTTGAGACTCACCTTTGGAGTTGGAGCTTCGTTTGGAGATCCAACTATTGATCCAGCTTTCAGATATTCAATTGATTCCAGTGATGTATTCAGATTTGTTTCGAGACTCCTGTGTATTCGAGACTTCTGTTGTATTTTGTTTTAACTCTATTATATATAAATGGTAGCTTCATGAACTACTATTCATTTGTTTCTGCTGCTTATTATTATATTACTCCATGTCTGTGATTCTGTGATTTGTTTATTTACTGTATATGCTGGGGTGATTCTGATATTTTGAGCAATTCAAGTCCGGCATGTGCGGATGCGAACGGTTGAAAATATCGGGATGTTACATTTAGGTTGTCATCCCTACAGGCGTTCGGTCGATTGGTAGGAACTTAGTCGACTAAATGTGATTAAAAATACCAGTTTTCAAAACAGTGCCAAAATAGGCCAAAATTGAGCTTGTTTAGTTGACTGGCATTGGTGGTAGTCGACTGGTTATGGTCAACAAATTGATCGAGTTTACAGTATGGGGATTCCTTGGATTTTTCTATGGTGCGTGATGTTTCGGAAGGACTTTGATGACTCGGACGAGGCTTATGGGATCTGATGTGACTATAGAGCGATGTTTTAGAGTTCTTCGACAAAGGAGCATGTGTAGCTCTAGGGTCGAGACTTAAGGAATGCACTATGATTTATGGTGACTATGAGATGATCGAAAAGTGTAATGGGGACGTGAGTCATGGATCGTGATACTTGGATGATCTATTTAGAGGATGATTATGCAGTTGTGCTTGGTGTGACTTCTACGTAGTTTCAGCTTTAGGTATGACTTCGTTATCTAGGCATCAGGATATCGAAGACAGGTCAGGGTTGAGTTTGATATGACTTACCCATACCCGAGGCCTATAACTGTAGCTTAGGCATTTTTATTTTCCATTGAGACTGCTGGGGGTCAGCCACGGCTTTCACCGAGTGTGATAATCAAAGAGAGATGGGGACGCTTGTCTATACCGGTAATCACAATGAGTTGGCGATGACCAATTTGTTTTCTCTATTGTATGGTAATTGGATGGAAAGGCATAGACTCGTTAGTATCGGTTTTTAATACATAGGCAGGTAGGTTACTTTGCTACCCTAGAGTTAGGATTGTAGTACGATATGTTATTACTCAATATTTTGGTCATAGGTACGATATTGTGTTACCTTAGAGCTTTGACTCATTGTTTGTGCCCATGGGTTTACATATTCCTTAAAGGTGTTTGATGGTTTTTTTCACACCATTGTTAATTATGCTAACATGTTAGATGCAGGAGAAGAGCATGGATAGTACGATAGGCCTTACTCTAGAGCTCTTGCTCATTTATTTTATGTATACTTAGTTTCAATATGGCAATCTCTGGAGTACCACTTAGTACATTATTCATGTCAGATCAGTGTATCAAATATCATATTTAGTAGTGATGTTTCTGTAACACTCCCGCCTTTATACTCAAACTACTCAAGAGTATTATATAATAATACTATTGGGTAATACAGAAAATGAGACGATATGAGGTGCACATGTGATATTCCCTTGGACTAACTCCGGTACTCATATCAAATAAAAGTTCACCATAGATGTACACAGTCTCAGTACAAAACAATAAACATGTGTGCCTTCTAGACTGAACAATACACAATATATATATATGTATATGTATATGTATATGTATATGTATATGTATATGTATATGTATATGTATATGTATATCTATATAGCAAATACCAAGAGAATACAAAGTCAAACGCAGTAATAACATACAATAGAACTATATACATAATCCAATGTATAACAAATATACACTACCACTAAAACATCCAATACATTAATCCAAACGCATCTCAATAATATACAATGACTATGCAATAACACCCTAGTCTCTATCTATGCCCAACATCCACAAAAATCGGTCATCTCGTCCTTGAACCTGAAATGTCTCGAGCTGACCCGAGTTTTATATAAATAACACATGGGCCAGACTATATCTAAATCAAAGGATCAATTTACATGTATAACTTAGTATAGATCTAATAATAATGTGGTAACACCATCAAAAATAATTCAAACCCATAACCGCAACGTCAGTCACACACCATGTAGAGGAAAATTCCATCACCCATATAAATCATGTTAAACAATAAATCAAGGAAATAACATCAAATGAGTGAAATAATTCATACATCTGAATATCATTAATATAAACAATCATAAAATAGGACATGCTCTCAGCAATGCCTCCAATTATCTCTTAGATAATCATAAAGTAGAAGTACCCAGGATCTGTCACATTCATCACAAATAAAACAAATATGCAAGAAATACAAATATGGCATACCCTCAGTAGCCAAGCTCATCTCTTAAATAACCATAAAAGATAGGAAAGTGTCTAACTCGATGCTCTCAGCATCTCTAGTTATCCTCAGTAGCAATATGAACAACATGTATGTGATTACTTAACTACAAGGACTCTCAGTCCAAGGAATAATCAAGAAGCTTGATGATCCCATTAGAATCATCTAGACATTAGCCGCATAGTAATCATATTGGCTCTCAACCAAAAAAATAATTATATGGTCTCTCGAACCTCTAATAATCCACTTGACTCTCGGTATCATAGATAATCAACTTGGATTCTCAATCCAAATAGGCTCTCAGCACCATATATAACTATATCGGCATTAGTCTCGATAAAAAATCTAGATGGCTATCATCCACATCTATAATGATCTTATAAAGGTGATTAAGTAGTGTCAATATCAACAATAACCAGACAGGTGACTAACAGCTCTCAGCCTGCTCTAGGAGCCTTCCTCACATGCTCTTAGCGCTACTTCTACCGTCATCAGTTACCTCGACGGCCATCATGATCCAATATCCATCTAGTGCAAGACAACGCTATGTAATGGTCACGACCCTACAAGTGTCCCAATGGTAACTAACTATTGGCCTTGTGACATGGGGGCAGTGGCTCTTAACCATATACAAAAAAAGTGTGTCACAAATTTGGGGAGCACCCCACAATTACCCCATTGGGATGGATACTAGCCAATTTGGTTTACTCCCTACGGTATAATGAGAGTACACAGAATAAATAGACACTTTTATAGCTCTTAGCCTACTCACTCTCAACGAGCATCACCTTAAATATAATACCATGTATACTCGACCTTGTTAGAGTGACACCTAGTTACAATAAATAATCGAATAATTATCACAACAACATCCCATACCACAGCGTGATACTCAAACGTCTACCTACTACTCATAAACTACACTCAATCTCTTAATATTCTATATAACGAGTCCAATGAATAACTGGAGAAATATTACCGAATGCCACATCCCAAATGGTATTGTAACTCCGTTTATTCAAATTTCTCATCAACCAGAATTAGAATTCATCACAAAATCACATAGAAGGATATCATTACCATATCATACCAAATAACTAAACAACTCAACATCAATGGTGAATCACTCATGTAATTCGATTCAATATATAAGAGAAGAATAATCAAAAAAGTAATATAAAATAAATTATTCTAATAAATAAATGTAACAACCAATAATTCAATATTTAATAATGAATCATTTATAATAAATAACCTTATACAACAAAAACAAATGCTTGGAAAACATAATGAAGAAAAAACTTCCAAAATTATATTTCACCAAATTTAAATAGATTTTTGTTGATAGTAATTTCCATTTAATGAATTAATCACAAAAAAACCTATTTTTATTCCAAAACCTTATTTTATAAAACTTCCAATCCATTAAATCCAAAAATAAAATATACTCATCACTTTTAAAATGTCGTTTCAAATATCATTACATAACAACCCTTTAAATATTTTTACAATAAACACCAAATAAATAAAATATAAATATTCTAAAATTTAATTTATATAATCAAATCCCAAAATTCATCGTTTTCAAATCCTTAGATGTATATTTTTCCAAAACATCCAAAATCACGTTGCACATCAAAATAATTATAGAAATATTTCATAATTTTCAATAACTAAATAATATTTTATAATAAGTTTATAGATCTCAAAAATAATTCTTTTCATTTCAAACTATAATTTATAATTCAAAGCCTTCACTTTATATTCCAACAGTTAGAAATAAATTATTTTCGAAACAACTTTTATATTCAAAATAATTTCCAAGAAATCATTTTATTACCAACTAATTTTATTTATTTATGAATATACTTCAATTTAATTTTAAAATACCAAAGGTAATTTATCAAAGCTTTCAAAAATATTTTAAAGCCAAAAAATCAATCGAACGTCAAAAGTACGAATTATAGAGTAAAATCCTCCAAATCATCAACTATCATTAGTACAATTTTATCGTGTGGTCGAGTCGAATTCCATTGAATTTCGATCATCGATACAATGTACATAATATAAATAAATTACACAAATTGAAATGCAAATGGACAACATCTCCTTTGCATTTCAGACATCCAACAAACACAAAACTCCAATATCACACAATCAATCCAGTATCCTTAACATCTCAATCTAGCATTTCAATTAATATTCCTAATCCATTCATTCAAGCAATATAATCTAATCAGGATATGTATTTATATAAATAGTAAGCGATGAAATAGATATAGATGTGAGTGAGAAAACTCACCAAAACGATGCTTGAACCACCAAATTAGTGACTAGTCCTAGCTCGAACACAAGCGCGGCTGCCACTAGCTATCATTTGCATCGTGAAATACACTTCTCGATCCAACAACGTCATCGCTACTTCCCCTACTTCATTGCTGCCAAGATCGATGATTGATGCTAGCATCTCATTACGACCATAGCCACTCATCTTAGCTAAGCATTCAACAATCATTAGTCTCAACTCCTACGCCTTCTTTTCTTTCACATCGCACCTACCATTATCACCTTCGCTTACATCCATCAACCATTGTGATGCCACAATCAAGCATTGTAGCTGTTTGCGCCAAAATTGGTCACAAACACCCGATAGTCGTTGAAAGCACTAGTACGCAATCACAATTCACAGATAACAGGTATGTAGAGAAATAAAAATGAAGAACACTCAGAAACTTCAAAAGAATAGCAGTAAACAACACAGATTTTATAGTGGTTCGGCGATCTTTCCTACGTCCACTCTGAAGATTATGATTTTATTGATTCACTTAATAACTTCAATCTGTTACAGCATATTATAATGGATGATAGCTCTGAAACAGTGATCATAAGAGGTAAAATTGAATCCGACAGAGTCTGGACGTTGGATCGCAAAAAGATCCCTTTTCTATAGGCTTTAGGGGGCTATTTATAGGCATAGGAGGCTGAGATTGTGCTCAAACTTCGGGAGACTTCTTTTGGCACGTGAGTGGGCCCACGCGACCGGTCCCACCAAGTTTCGACTCGATCTGTGATCGATACGAATTGATTTCGTATCCATCAAGAATTAGTCCAATCAAGCTGAAACTTGGCAGGAACATTCTTTACCTCATGCGCAAGCTTCTGTGAAAATTTCGTAACATTTGGACCTGTAGATCGTGAGATATGATCGATACGAGTTGAAGTTTCTCGGTTGGCTGTTTGCTTCGAGTCCATCACTTTGAATCCATGCCTTCGAATCGATGGTCGCACGTGATAACGCGGCGACGTGGCACGCGCTCCTCGCATCGATCCGCCTTTTGCTCCGAGTTGACCGTGTCGCATCCATGAATATCGCCTCGTTCGTATCAAAGACCGTTGGCTCATTCGAGTCAATAGCCATTGCATAGCTCGAATCCATAAATAACGTGCACTTCGTATCAGTTTGCAGCATGCCCACTTAGTATCGATGGAGGTGGCGTTGTTCGCATCGATGGAAGTTGTCTCCATTCGATCGATACGAACAAGCGTATTTGTGATGGATACGAAGTGAGGACAACCGATGGATACGAACCAAGGTTCTCTGGTGGATTCGACCAAGTGCCTCGTCGATGAATACGAATTTGGCATTGAATGACCGATACGAAGCGTACTACCTGTTAACAAAATCTTGTGGATGGATACGAAATAGATCGATGTGAACCGTGACGCGACGATGGATACGAAAAATGATGGATTCAAAGTAGGGCGCACTAATGGATATGAAAACGGGGTTGTTTCCTTCAACTTGCATCGATCGTAACTTAAGCATACGGACTCGGATTGACTTGAAATTTGGAATGCTGGTTCCCATGGCTCTGTTTGTCGTATCTTGTCAATTGTGGCCTGATCCGGACTCGGTCAAAATTCATCGATATCCATGGTGAAACAGTGTATAACGAACTTTTACGACGAACTATCTTCAGTTTTCCAATCAACTTTTTTGGTGTCACGGCCTTGCCAAAAGGCGGGATAACATTTGCCCCCCAAAACATGCCTTGCGATGGGAAGGTGTGTTTTGTAGTTCCATAAGCTGGATGTTCATATCCTATCATTGACCTGTAAAGAACTTGATAGTCTTTCCTGACCACGAATGATGATCGTTCGCGACCGTATGTCATTTGAGGTAATATGGGACCGTTCGAGGTTGGATGTCGTTCGCGGCAAATAACGAAATGGGACCGTTCGCGGTCGGATACCGTTCGCGGCAAATAAAGAAATGGGACCGTTCGCGGTCGGATGCCGTTCGCGGCAAATAAAGAAATGGGATCGTTCGCGGTCGGATGCCATTCGCGGCAAATAAAGAAATGGGACCGTTCGCGGTCGGATGCCGTTCGTGACAAATAAAGAAATGGGACCGTTCGCGGTCGGATGCCGTTCTAGACGAGTTGTGACTGTTCGCGATCGAGTGCCGTACGACGCAGAAATTTGATCGTTCGCGATCGAGTGTCATTCTAGACGAATTATGATGGATTGTGACCGTTCGTGGTCGTATGGTGCACAAGATAAAATGTGATCGTTCGCGATCGGATGCCGCACGAGGCAGAATATGATCGTTCGCGATCGAATGTCATATTGGGTGAATTGTGACCGATCGTGGTCGGGTGCAGCACGAGGTAGAGTATGCTCGTTCGCGATCGAATGCTGCTCGAGGCAGAATGTGATCGTTCACGATCAGATAGTTAATGGGGCTTGGTATCACTGGAGTCAGATATCACGTTCGGGTGAATTTCTGAATCAGCGATCGTGGCGGTTCGTCACCATACAAGGTGTTCTTGTGGACCGTTCGTGATCCAAAGCATAGGCAAGTAACTTCTTCTATAGAATTGCGAATATCAAATTAACGTTCACATGAATTCCATAACAGAAATATCCAAAGTCTAAATGTCCAAATCAACATGAAACAAAAGCAAAGCAAGGATGTCAAAGTGTAAATTCTCACTACGAGACGGTCAATAATCATTCAGAGCATGCTTGTGGATCGTTCGCGATCTCATACATGTGTAAATGGTTTGATGTTGTTAGTGAGAAGTTTACGACTTGTTCATCGTTATTTAAATCAATTGATAACCATACGGTGCCCCGGCTCGGGGTCACCCCTAGCTGATATAGACGGTGGTCGCTCTGGTTCCACCATTGGAGCTCGCCTTCTCATATACTGAAGTAGCCTACCGTTCCTGATATGCCCTTCTACCTCATCCTTCAGGTGTCTACAGTCATTTGTGCTATGACCGTTCAGCTCGTGGAATAAATAATATTTGTCTGACTTTCTATCGTCGATAGTCGGATCTCGTCGCATTGGTCTACGATCGGCAACTTGCTCTCGGGTGTCTTGGTAGATTCGCTCCAAACCCTCGTTCAGTTCTGAATAAGTGGTAAATCGCGGCTCCCTCCGTTGCCGCTTTGACCTGTCATCATTTTCTTCAGCCTTTCGCTTCCCTTTACCAGTCTCTGCACCTTTTCCAGGTGAATTACCGCCTCTAACTGCATACACATCGATTTCTTCTTCTCTCTCCGTACGAGCATCCTCTAATCGCAAAAACTTTTCGGCTTCATGATAAAACTCTCCCAGGTCCGTAGGTGGATCCTTAGTTAGTGAATTTTTGAACTCTGTGCCATCAGATATTCCAGATACAGCTGCCATCATGACCATAGATGGATCTGGTCGATCCACTGACGCTGCTGTCGCATTAAATCGCGTCAGAAAACTCCTCAAAGATTCCCCGGCCTTTTGTTTTAGAGTCGCCAAACTCATCACGTTCTTGGGTCTCGAAATATGAACCCTGAATTGTCTCATAAACCTTTCTGTCAAATCTGTCCAAGTCCCAATGGAGCCACTCTCCAGTTGTCTAAACCATAGCGCTGCAATGTCCGTCAAATACAATGGAAAGCACCGGGCCATGACTTCTTGTGATGCCCCCAGCACTTCCATGTGCCTCATATACTTCGTTAGATGGACCGCTGGATCCGTCCGCCCATCATACATTTCCACCGATGGTAGCTTGAAGTCTGGTGGATTCCTGGCCTGTCTGATCGTAGGAGTAAAGGGACTCCTATGTACATCCTCCAGATCTCTATTGACTAGTCCGCCTCTCATGGCCTGTCTGACCA
Source organism: Allium fistulosum (assembly GCA_030737815.1). Classification (NCBI taxonomy): domain Eukaryota; kingdom Viridiplantae; phylum Streptophyta; class Magnoliopsida; order Asparagales; family Amaryllidaceae; genus Allium; species Allium fistulosum. Next base: position 1,207,551,195 of record CM060902.1, read on the forward strand.
TTTCTGCCAACCTGTCGTTGTCGTCAGGCTGTGACCTTTGAGTGTTACCTTCGTCCTGCCCCCCTGGCTGAGCGTTCATCCCTCTATTGCAACCAGGTTGCTCGGATGTCCCTGAATCTCTTCCCGGGATTGGATCAACATGCTCTAAGTGTGTGCCCCTGGCTCCGGCGCTGCGCCAGATGGTCCTGCTCCGTTCTGGACTCTGGTTGCTCCTTGATTTTGCGCTCCAAGTTGTCCAATCTGTTGAAGCAAATTCTGGATCATTTCCTCCTGTCTCTTTATCATTGTCTCCATCTCATCCCTGGTGATGAAGATCGATGCTTGGTTTGCCCCCGAGGAAGCCTCTTGACTCCCTTCATGCTGACTTTGCTCTGGCATTTGTCTTTTACTAGTTTGCCTTGTCATATCTTCTCAGATCTGAGCTCTTAATTCTTCAAATTCAACTTCTAAATGGTAGAACTCCTGAATTAGCGTTCTCAGTGAAAGCACCAAAATGTTTGCGCCAAAATTGGTCACAAACACCCGATAGTCATTGAAAGCACCAGTATGCAATCACAATTCACAGATAACAGGTATGCAGAGAAATAAAAATGAAGAACACTCAGAAACTTCAAAAGAATAGCAGTAAACAACATAGATTTTATAGTGGTTCGGCGATCTTGCCTACGTCCACTCTGAAGATTATGATTTTATTGATTCACTTGATAACTTCAATCTGTTACAACATATTATAATGGATGATAGCTCTGAAACAGTGATCATAAGAGGTAGAATTGAATCCGACAGAGTCTGGATGTTGGATCGCAAAAAGATCCCTTTTCTGTAGGCTTTAGGGGGCTATTTATAGGAGTAGGAGGCTGAGATCGTGCTCAAACATCGGGAGACTTCTTCTGGCACGTGAGTAGGCCCACGCGACCGGTCCCACCAAGTTTCGACTCGATCTGTGATCGATACGAATTGATTTCGTATCCATCAAGAATTAGTCCAATCGAGCTGAAACTTGGCAGGAACATTCTTTACCTCATGCGCAAGCTTCTGTGAAAATTTCGTAACATTTGGACCTTTCGATCGTGAGATATGATCGATACGAGTTGAAGTTTCTCGGTTGGCTGTTTGCTTCGAGTCCATCACTTCGAATCCATGCCTTCGAATCGATGGTCGCACGTGATAACGCGGCGACGTGGCGCGCGCTCCTCGCATCGATCCGCCTTTTGCTCCGAGTTGACCGTGTCACATCCATGAATATCGCCTCGTTCGTATCAAAGACCGTTGGCTCGTTCGAGTCAATAGCCGTTGCATAGCTCGAATCCATAAATAACGTACACTTCGTATCAGTTTGCTGCATGCCCACTTCGTATCGATGGAGGTGGCGTTGTTCGCATCGATGGAAGTTGTCTCCATTCGATCGATACGAACAAGCGTATTTGTGATGGATACGAAGTGAGGACAACCGATGGATACGAACCAAGGTTCTCTGGTGGATTCGACCAAGTGCCTCGTCGATGAATACGAATTTGGCATTGAATGACCATACGAAGCGTACTACCTATTAACAAATTCTTGTGGATGGATACGAAATAGATCGATGCGAACCGTGACGTGACGATGGATACGAAAAATGATGGATTCGAAGTAGGGCGCACTGATGGATACGAAAACGGGGTTGTTTCCTTCAACTTGCATTGATCGTAACTTAAGCATAAGGACTCGGATTGACTTGAAAGTTGGAATGCTGGTTCCCATGGCTCTGTTTGTCATATCTTGTCAATTGTGGCCTGATCCGGACTCGGTCAAAATTCATCGATATCCATGGTGAAACAGTGTATAACGAACTTTTACGACGAACTGTCTTCAGTTTTCCAGTCAACTTTTTTGGTGTCACGGCCTTGCCAAAAGGCGGGATAACAGTAGCTTCCTCTATGTCGTGCACACAGCTACCATCTCTTCTTGCTCAACTACGTCATCGCCCTCCTTTAGCTCATGCCAAAACCAGAGCCGTGACTTCCATTCAAGCAGCCTTCATCCTCGCATTTATGCCAGTGTTGCCTGCTTCCTCCATGTCGCAGTCGTTCCTTCTCCCTCTCGACATCGATCGTCGCTGCAGATCCAAGGTGCCTCATGCGTGCTTTTTTTCCTTTTTTAATTTAAGTCGCGATTTTTGATTTGGGAAGTTGGGGCTGAAGTGGGAGAATGGGTATTGGATTTAGTTTGAAAGGGTGAAGCCAAGGAAATAATTTAGAATAAGAGAGATAAGAATATATTTGAATAGGCTTGGGCCTTAATTGCTTTGACCCGATTACCATTCGATTTAAATTCTAACTTACTTTAGTTCAATTAATTTTTCTTCACATTTCAAGTTAGAATTTTAATTCCTGTCATTTTTTGTAAAAATATTTCAATCGAGTTCAATTTAATTTAAACTTCGTTCTACAAGGTATATTTCAATAATTGGATAATTCTATTTAATTCAATGCTTGCTTGTTTTTATTTAATTATTCTTTGTATTGTAACCAAATAAATTTATTTTCCAACTGTTTCAATTATATAAAAATTATTTATATTTTTAATTGATTTATACTTCATTTCGAAAATTATATTTTAACTACACAATTTCATTTATTTCAATACCCATTTATTTAATTTAATTTATTAAAAAAAGCTCTTATTTGAATTAAATTTGAAAAATTATCTTCAACAGTAATAATTATCAAAATTAAATTCAAACATTTTAATTTTAACTAAACTTATTTATTTTACGGCATAGAAAGCTGGGTTGTTACAGTTTCCAATCTACTAAACTTTATTTTTGACTTTGTCTATGTTTCCCTTTTTATATTTTTCTTAAGTAGGTTTAGACTATGGATTTTGGGACATTGCTAGCTGGAGCAGCTCATGGAGCCAAAGTTGTATATTGCTATGATTACTTAATGAGTATTTTGTATATGGACATGTTAGACTTTATATTTTATATGAGGCATACTATTTTAGGATGTTGTATCATTTGAACTCCATTTGTTTAAAGTGTTATGTATTATGATGTTAGATCCTATTATCTTCGTATTATTATGACATTTACAGTCATGTTCATATATACATGTTGGTATTATATCTTATCATTCCATTGAGTTCTGTGCGAACGTATGACAGATGTTCTATTTGGTATCTTTTACCACCCTTAAGAGTTGTCATTTTTGGTACTTGGGGATCAGGGTGCCTTAATTCACAGACATCCAGGTATTACGAATGGCGGGTCTTTAGAAAGTACCCTAGTGCTGGAATACGTAATTTCTAGAGGTGACCTGGAGAAAGTTATGGCCAAATTAAATGACTGCTTTGCTACTCAATAGTGAGTAATGGCGGACCAACTCATGTCATGCTTGGGGAAACTGCAAACCGCTGGTCACGACAATGGAACATGAGACAAACCCCGATCTATTCGATCACGGAGGAGAATGAGGTCATTTTCTGATAGTGAATTTGAACGGATAGCCATAGAGCTAAAGAAAGGAATGCTAAAGAGACAGAGACCATATTACATCTAAAACAATATACTCAACACATGCTGATGAGTGGAGCTATAGAGAAAATTTTATGCAAGTGTTTTCCTTTATTCTTGGTCACTTACCCCTAGGGTCAATCCACTCATAGGCAATGTTGAGTGAGAAATTTATTAGTCAGTTCTATGTGCACATGAAGCAAATAATGTACGCACATCCAGTATCAAATGTCATGTAAAGAGATGATGAGTTGTTATGACAATACCTTATCTGGTTTAACGCCGCAATAGGTAATGTTCAAAGTACAGTTAAGTGACTAGATCTACTGGCACTATATAGTGTCATGCATCCATGTATGAAGTTTGCATAAATACTAAGGATAGAAATATCGACTATATTACAAGATTTCTATTATTAGGCAGTAAAGTATACGAGACTGGAAGATCTTGCATCAAAAAGGAAAGCTGACGTAATCACTCAGATTGGAGAATCTTCTAATGTCAATGTTGTGGTAAAAAGAGGCAAAAAGACTTTGCTAATAAGAAGAAGGATAACAACCATGGTGATCCGGCAGAAAGAAACTAAAGCAAAAAAGGTGGAGGCTAGGACTATGATTTGATGCTTACGCATCTCTTGAGAATATCTTTTGGGCAACCTAGGAAAATCTAAAGCACAATAAGCCTTGACCTAGGAAGGAAAAGTAAGCCGATCTAAACTTTAGAAAGTATTGCCACTTCCACAAGCCACGTAGGCACAAAACTAATGAATGTCATGACTTGTGTGATATCATCAATGAGAACATGCAGAAGAAAAGTTACCATGTGGTAACAAGAGTATCCCTAATCACCACATGCACCAAGGCAGCTACCACACGATAAAAGGGGAGGAGGGCCTAGTGCTACCGCCGGAAACAATGGATGGATAGCGATAAGCAGAATAAAAGGAGGATCTCACATTATTAATAAGAGTTGGGCTAAGATGGAAATGTATGCCAAGTCATTGAAGAACGATGATGAATTTTTGTATGCAGTAGATAAGGAATGAGACGTGAAAGCCTCTTGACGCGATGATATAGAGTTTACCTTCAACGATCAGGACCTGCATGCGAAGCAATATCCACACTCCGACCCAATGGTTATCTCAACTGTAATACCCTGAATATTTGAGATATATTATAACTAAAATTTAACAACATAAAAATGATAATAGGTTAGATTAAATTGTTAAAGGACCTTATTCAAATTAAGGAGGAAAAATAGTCATTTTTTCAACTTTTGAATTTGATAACGAGACATGCACCACCGCATCGACTCGTTTTTCTAATCAAAACAGTATATAAGTTTGTAAAGTTTGGAAATCTTATGAAGGAGATACAGATGAATTAATATGTGAGTGAAAAATCTGGCATGTATGTTGACATACATGAAATGATATGTCGACATACATCCAATTATTACACATATCAACATACATCTTATGATACGTCGACATACAACGGTCTATTAGATTTTTTAAAATTAAATAAAAAAATTTATTTTAGATGGTAGGAACAGTTTTCTTAACTAAATTTAACACTGTATAAGCTCTATTTTAAGCTAAGAAATTTAATTATTCTTCCTTCTTTTCGTCACCATTCATCCTTTTTCATTTTATCACTTTAAAGTGGCATAACTCGCTCATTTTCAATGAATTTGAGCTATTTACTCATCAAAACGACCGTAGAGACAAGTATTACGATTTGGTGAAAAAATTGAGGCAAATTATGGAGGTTTCTATGCACAAAAGAACACAACAACGAAAGGCAGAATTAGTTTGAATCATTTCGAGATATTTTATGAGTGATTCATTGTTTACTTAAGATATAACGCATAGTTAGTACCATGAAAATAATTTTTGGTTTATAATCTATGTAATTGATATTAATACTAGAATTAAGCGATTAAATCATGGGTTTCGGTAGAAATAGGATAAAATGTAAGTAAAATCAACATATATGAATATAATTACAATATGAATGATTCTTTCTGTAGTCACCAATGATTCTTGCTATAGTCACAACATAATCTTTGATAGCACCTTAATGATGTTTAGGAATCTATATGTAAAGGAAACTGAAAGATTTATCCCCGAACTAAATAAACTTTAAACACCAGAAGGCCTGACCCTTAGAATGAAATATACTCGAAATTATGGAGTATATGTCTTGCTTGATGATAACAAATATATCTTTATATTTGATTTTGTCTTTAGAGTGTGTTGCAATTTAAAAATCATCAAAACACAATTTTACCTCTGATTATTTAATGTGTTTGTGTAGTATTGTTTATTTACATGTTTTTTTATAAAATACTGACTATGGAGAAGTTTCATTTCAATGCAAAAAAAAGTTGCATGCATAGAGAAAAGGAATTAAATAAAAATATGAAGCAAAAAGAAATATATCTATACACAATCAGAGGCTGAATATATAAAGTGAAACATCAAGCAATATACTCTGGAAGGTACATCAGATTTTGTTTTCCATTATATTGATTTTTATAAACAAATTATTACACAAATCATATATTTCTCTCGTGTATCATCTCTCATATTTTGTTTTGATGCTCATATCTTCTATGCATGCGAGCCTATATAAATTCATTTACATTCAAAGGAAAACGGATTGGATCATAATAGAACTCCATTTAACAATTCATCTGATCAAAACTACAAAGGAGGCTCCCTAATTCAACCTTCATTAAAATTCGAGCCCAAACACCTCTCATTAACAAACCATTATTCTCAGTCATTGTTCACACTCTTCCGTGATCTGAAATCAAACAGCAATTCAAGTACAACTCTACGACATCCAATTTCCACATACAAACAGCCAGCCTTGACCAGTGTTCAACATCCTCCGATCAACTATCATTACGTCACCAATACGACATCTTCTCCTACAACTCAAAATGTCATATCATCATATCACGAAACAAAATATAAAAATATACCTTTATCAATATGAAACACATCCGATCATTGTAGCAGTCTCCTATCTGCACCAAGGCCTCACTACAGACTCAGGCATAAAGCTTTGACAAGGCAGATCCGGTAATCTTCACTGCATAGAAGCAGTTTCCTATCTCCACCACAACAGCATAAAGTCGTGGATCTCAGATACAAACAAGCAAACTTCATTTCAATTCAGGCAGCAGATCCTGGAGAAACTGTAGAACAATGTAATTCCAACTACATGACTTAGCATATTCAAATGACCAGATAAGCATTTGCCATTGACTCAACAATAAGCATCACCAATATTCTGACAGCAAATGTCAACCCAACATACTCCATAAATCATAGCGCATAACATCTCAGGAGCCGTGACTTGCCTTGTTACAAAGGCGCATTCACCGATTTCAGATCAACTACAATTTGCAAAATCACCACCGAACTTTAGCATCTTCTCCGAACTACAACAACAAACTGAAACTCCACACCACATCATCTACTTCCCGACACTGAATATTCTTTATCGAACCATAGGCAACCGCAAAGGCAAAAGAAGGAAGCATCTCAGATAAGCTTTGTGCAAATTTCTGGTAACCACCAAGTTTTGCTCGGTTTCTGGCGATCGACGCATAGTTTTTCAACATATGTTCGGGTTTTTTTTGGCAGTGGAATATTTATAGTTGGCAAAAAAAATTTCAAGTGGCGGCTACAAGCTTCTAGACGACGGCGAGGTGGTTTGCGGGGTAGGCAAAGCTGCAACATTGAATTGTTTGCAACCAAGTTTATTTAGGGCTTCGAATTTTATAGCCGAAGCAATTTGGAGAAGACATGTTTTTATTTAGAAGGAAATAAGAGAATGAAGGAATTAGGTCACGTGATAAGGAGGGGTGTTTCCTTTTTAATTGGTTTAAGTCTCATTTTTACCTTTCATTGTTTTAGTTTAGCTTAGTTTTTTTATTTCATTTTTTAATTTGAACTCTAGACTTTCTAGTTGAGATAGGTGGTTTAGTTAAGAGATTTGATCTTAGAGTATTGAGTTAAGGTAAGATTACTATGCATAAGATTAGTATATTCAGGTTAGTAGGAAATGCAAGTTTACAGGTGTTGTAAGCATCGAATATATAATTCTAGTAGTAACTTTGAGGGCAGTTGTAGACAATTACGGGTTATTGGCCGAAGCTAGGTATATCTATGTGTTAATTACTTTTCGCATTTATGTTTTTTACATTATTTATCTATTTATCTACGAAATAGTTTAAATACTCTATTCACCCTCCTCTAGGGTATATTGTACGTTCCTAACAGAAATAAGATGCACTAAGATAGGAGGTATATATATTAACATTTACTGTTGTATAAGATAGATTGATATATTTGCTTTGCGATAGAATTGCTTATATGGATACGGTGCTTCCTTATAGTGCTTCGACGATCTAAGAGGAGGACATGATGGTCTGCGACCCAGTAGGGTGTCGGGCTAGTCCATGGCGTGAGTCCAATTTTTTTTAGGAAAGGATATTCATTTCTATAGGGTCCTGAGCTTGTCTGGGATGTGAGTCCATTATATAGACGATGGTAATACAATCTTGTAGGGCCTTAGGCTAGTCTTGGATGTATTTACCTATGCATCAGATAGCTAATTATAGTACAATCCTATAGGGCCTCAGGCTGGTCCAAGAGGTACACTACAAAAAATATTGATTTAGAGACAGAATATTTCAGTCTCTATTAAGACTGTTCAGTCTTTAAATAATGTTTAAAGACTGATTAAAAACTTAATGTCTCGGTCTTTGAATCGCTAGTCCCAAAATAAAGTTGAGGCTGAAATTGCAGTCTCAAAATATAAAGACTGATATTTCAGTTTCAAGTAAGTTTGAAACTGAATTTTTAAAACCGAAATAAAGTCTTTAATCGGTCTTAAATTCAAAACAAAAACACCAAATTTAATCTCGTATAGAACTAAATTTCGTCCTTAAAATACTAAAAACTACAAAAATCCGCACATTTAATCATAAAAATCATCACGCAGTGCATATATAGAAACAAATAAACCATATCCATCAGCAATTTCCAAACAATGCAAACTAATATAAAATGTTGCTCTCATTTAACATCAAATAATATCCAGTGTTACAACTTAAGCCACATATGAATGCAATAATTTCATAGCTAAACAAATAAAAACTAAAACATTAAAGCTACAAATCACTTCAACATCGACCACTCCCTAACGTCTGAACCAGCTTTATGTGCCCTCACCGTCAATTGAACCTGCAATAATATAAGCTTTGTTAATATATAATTAATGCTTAATACGTTCATTCTATAGAAAATTGTACAGAAAATAAACAAAAGTAAAAATAAGTAAAAGAATTATGAGCAAGAAAGTATAAAAACTACTAAACCTCCACAAAAATTTCTTAAACTTTTCTTAAACGTAAGACATCCATCCTCATATTTGGTTAAGTTTTACACACCTTAGAAGATATTTAAAAGATTCAAACTTTAATTCAACTCTTTATGAAAATGTTCAACAGGAAATCAAATCCACATTCCAATTTATTGTGAGTGGTCAACATTTTACTTAACTGATCCACTTAATACATTTTTCTGCAATATAAAATATATTATAAATATACAAATGCAATTGTTTTAACCATACGTACCTCAAAAGAAAACATAGGCAATAGCTAGGAGCTAGGATAGATCAGCAAAAGAGAATCCACGGGGCTTCAAAAATGTTCAAATTGTTTAAGAAGATGATTTTCCCTATTTGCAGAAGAAACGAAATGAATAACTATCTTTTCTTTCTAGTGCGTGTAGTGGAGGATAAGCATTTTTGGAAGAAGAGTTTTATTCTCTCATATGGCATAGGATTTGGAAATTCCTAAAGGTAGTATGTGTGTAGATCACTAAACTGAACCGTCGGATTAACTAAAGATAATAAATACAAACCCTTTGATATGTAGTGGTTAAGGAGTGAAGCAAAGACCAAACTAAAGACTGAGGATCGGTCTCCAAGTATTGTCAAATTATAAAGACTGAAAAGCAACTGGATTTTAGTCTAAGATATTTGCAAATAAAGATCGATTATTTCAGTTTTTTTCTGTTTCAAATTAAAGACAGATAATCATCCGTCTTAAAATGCCAGTCTTAAATAAATGTATTTTTGTAGTGGTATGTATTTACTTTTTAGATATACCTCTTAGACACTGATCAATTATAGTACTATATTTGTAGTATATGTGGTGTAGGTATGACTCACTTACTCGGACTCATGTCTTACCCACTCTTTTCCGTTTTATTTTAGTCACTAGGTTGATGGAGCCTTGGAATTATATTAGAGCATGTGACGATTGCATGGATGTATATATTGTATATATCATAAATAAATGACTTGATTTGACTTATGTTGTGTGGATTTGGATTAGGGTTTGGGTTTGTATTGTATAGACATGTATATATGATGATTTGAATTGATGATTGTTATTTTATATTAGTTTGTTTGCTTCCGCTATGAGACTCGAAAAGTTTATAGTTGGAAATCTTGTTTGGTTTTTGATATCATTTCCCAACGACTCGTCTTTTCGGCTCTTCATGGTTTGAACATCGATTCGGGCATTGAACTAGAGGGTCGAAAAAGCGAGTTGTTACATTTGGTATTAGAGTAAAACTCATCCTTAAGTCAAGGATTAGGGCGTACTGAGAGAGTGTATTTGTATTTTCATATTATATATAAGAGTTAAGTACATATGTACATATCATTTACTGTTCTAGTTTCACTTACCATATTGAGGAGTTTCTAATGAATTCCATTTACCCAATAGATAAAAATGAATACTTTGGTTGGAAATGGAATGGATACCAACACCGATGGGGTGGAGATCTGAGCAAGGACTAGTGCTAGAGTGGATGTAGTAGATATCCCAAGAGTGAATATCCATGCATGGTTCAGATTCTATTTGCAAGGAACGAGCCAAATTAGTACTGACCCTGTTGAACCTATGGTTATTACTACTACGTAAGGAGTGGTTCCTATCAAACCAACACTAACCATTGATTTCCAAAAATTATGTAGGGACTTTTCAGCCTATGAGGGAAGCTATATGTTCGAATGGAACCATACGCAGTATCTCTGGCATGACATAACTCTGATGAAAAGATCTTCAATCTGTCAGGACTTAGTGACATTATTAGGAGGCAACTTGCTTCTTAACACCTACAAGGCGAGGTAACGAATTGGTGAGAAGTAGCTACTATAGAAGTGGAGGAGAATAGTATTACTTGGGCATTGTTTAAGAGAAAGTTTGATATGAAATTTTTCTTGGGAGCGGAAAGGTTTGTGCAACATCCCCCATTCTGAGATCCAAAACTAACCGCTACAGATGTTGTAGTCATCCATAGTTATTAATTCTCAGCGACAAAATGCGGCTATGTTAATCTTATCAATAATCTGAAGCACATAAATATGAAAAAATTTCAAACACAATTCAGAAATAATTTGTACAGTCTATTTCAAAATTTGATTTCATATTCATTACATAATCCTATTTGCGATTCCATATTTAGAGAAAATATAACTATACAAAATACTCTAAGAGTGACATATGAAGATGCCCCCTTGGTTGATCAGAGTCAAATACTTGGAAATTATATAACTTTTCCAATACATCCAAATTGACAAAACCAAACTACACAGCAGAAATAAATAAAGCTCCTAATAGCATATTGCCTCTGGCACCTCTCCGGAAGCTAATTTGTCTAACTGGAAACTTGAAAACTCTTACTCCCGTCCAATCCAAAAGAGTACCCGAGAGTTTAAGGGGGAAAACAAAAACTTTGGGTCAAACAATAGTCTGACGTGAATAATAACCTACCATTTCGAACCAAATAGATATCTAGTGAGACCACGTCGTTGAGCGAAATGGGTTTTCCCCTCCCTAGTATCTTAATCATAACATCTCAACCATATAATATGCTCTTGCATCCACAATGGTTATAACATAATAATATACTACTATGCAAACCTCCAATAAACACAGGATTACCCATCCCATGTTATTAGACTACCTATCTAAGTTTTCTTGGACTATCCATCTTATATTTATGTGGACTACTCATCTCACATATATTAATTTTTTGGATTACCCATCCCCTTCCATGTTGACTACCCATCGTCCATGGTTTCATTAACAAAAAGTTTGTGGACTATCCATCTCATATGTTATTATTACTTGGATTACCCATCCCTTACCATATTGACTACCCATCACCCATGGTTTAGTTATTTAAATATTGTGGACTATCCATAACACATATCCCATTCATTTACTATTGATATGGACTATCCATTACACATCTCATAGTTTTTCTAGGTTAACTATGAATCCTTCATTCACCTCATAGAGACTATCCATCTCCAGCATGATGTGGACTATCCATCTCACATTCCATAGTTTTCCTAGGATGACTATGAACTCCTCATTTAACAATTTAATTCATGTTACCGACATATTTAACCTATATTTATTGGTGTCCCCAATTAGGTTATCTCCCCTTAAAGTTATAACATCTTAAAGTAACATACATTGGTATCCCCAAATGATCTACACCAAATTTATTAAAATATACATTGGTATCCCCAATGATCTATGTCGAATTTATTAAAACATATACTGGTATCCCCAATGATTGGTGTCGAGTTTATTCTACCTTGATGTCCCCGATAAATAATATCAACTTCGTATACTTTTAACACATAGCAATATAAGCATTGGTATACCCAATTTAGGTTTTAAAGTCAAAGTCAAAAAAACATGAGGCACGTTGCCTTTAAATAGGTTGATTTAGATCAATGTCGACGTCCATAACAATGTTGACAAAGAAGCTTAAGGCTCTCTGCCTTTATTAAGATAATCACAAAACACCGGGCATTAAAACCCTTGTCAACCTCTATCAAGGTCGAAGACCAAAAACGTGAAATCTTTTAAAGTATTTAAAACTCTTATCGAAAATGGTTTTGTTGACTTTCATACTTCATAGGTTATCCGCCTATTTAAAACAACATTGACTCCAACAATCAGGGCAACGATACCGCACAACATCGTAGCTAACAATGAAAAGAGACCTCGCCGATCTTAATGAATAGTTGCATCAAGACCGTCGGTGACATCATAAAATAGTTTACTTAACTCACTTCGGCTATTATGCCGCCAAAAGTATATATGAATAAGGTTGACGTTGAGATTTTATCAAAAAAATGGTATGCGGCACCATTTTAAAACAAGGTGATGACATGCAGCATCAATGACCTCGACGTCCCTCTTCAAACACTTAAGTAAGTTACAAGAATGCGTTGCCACTGATGATATGTTTCCCCCGATGTCCACTTCAACCCAGTTGGGATCGCTCTCCAACTACCCAAGTAGTTATCGTGTGCTTCCTTCCTCGTCGTCATCGACACTAATGGCTGCCACGCTATTTTAGCCTTAGTGTGGAGAGGGGCGGTGTGGCATTATTGTAAATGTTGAGAAAACTGATTTATTACCAATAAAAGCATATACTTTTCACCAAATCTAGAACTTTTGTCCAATTTCTATTGGATTAAACAAAACCTTTTTCAAATTCTTTTAAGAAATGCTACCTCATAAATTTTCTTAGTTGCAAAACATATAACACTAATTAATTAATATCCTTAATTAATTATTGTTTTATATGCTTATCTAGCATAATAAATTCATAATAATTCGAAATCACTTGGAAAAAATCCCCAAAAATCATACCATATTCTTCAACATATAAAAATTTCGAGTCAGAAAACCATATTTAATTTAATAATTAAAACCTGAAATTAATCTGATTTCCTCCTTAGGAAATTCATAAAATACTCAATTTAATTTGGAAAATTATAAAATTAAATACTCATCTCCAAAATAATGTTTTACTCAACATACCAGAAAAGCAAAGCTATTGGAGATTAAAACTTAGGTTTTACCCTTAAAACTCACTTAAATAATTTCTTAAAAATCCCATAGATCATTGCTTTCTCGAAACAATAATCAATCAACTAAAACATGGCATAATTTATCAAAAAAATTTGGGTATTACCCATAACCAAATTTGAAATCAATCAATAGAGATGGAAGACCTATTATTCACCTTAGATTTGAATGTTGGAGTTGAGATTTTATTAGTGTTTAGCTTCTCTAAATTTTGCTTAAGTCCCTCTTAAATTTCGTGCTTATTTCTCCCTAGGTTTTGGCCGGCCTCCTTAATTTCTTTTTGATTATTTTGATATTATGAAAAATAAGAATGAATATGAGGGGGAGAGGGTTTAAGGAGTGAAAGTTGGATCTGCCTATTTTTCCCTTATATATATTCTCTTATATGATAAATCTTCAAACAATCTTACTCAGTTCATTAGTAATAACACGACCTTAAAAAATTTCAAATCTCATTTTCCTTAACCATTAACATTATTTTATTTATTCTATCCAATTAAATATCTTACATATTGTTAAACTAAAATTAGGGGTGTTACAGGGTCCTATCCTTAATGAATTTCGTCCTCGAAATTCAGTAAGGACTACAAAATAGCGCATCAAACATGCAAACATTGCTAGTATATCCTACCAGCTATAAAGTCTATATACAACAAATATAGAACCTACCATCATAACAGCTGGGGATAAGTATCCCTAATCTTGTCCTCTGTCTCCCAAGTATAGTCTTTCTCGTTGTCACTCCACTCTTGTTTCTTAACGTTTTCTCATCTCTCGCTACAACATGAACTAGTTGTCTCACAAAGGTCAGATCCGATTCTACTACTAAATCTTCCAATGCAGTCGGAGCAATAGCAATCTCTGGATCATGCACATACTTCGTAGGATGAGAAACTTGAAACACATTATGGACACCTGCCAAACTATTCGGTAACTCTACTTGGTACGCGAGTTTCCCGATCCTCTCTATAAAGGAAACGGTCCAACATATCTCGGTGCCAGTTTCCCTGACTTCCTAAACCATACCACACCCTTTATCGCTGATACCTTAATGAAAACACGATCTCCAACTGAGAACTCTAAATCTTTACACCTTTGATCTTCGTAACTTTTTTGCCTAGACTGAGCTTCTCTCATCCTTTCTTAAATTAACTCAATCTTCTCTATGGCTTCTCTTACCATATCTGGACTAAGGACCAATCTGTTTCCAGTCTCTAACCAACATGCTAGTGATTTGCACGGCCTTCTATACAAAGCTTTGAAAGGCACCATTCCTATACTAGTCTGATAACTATTATTATAGAAAAACCCAATCAGTGCAAATATTCTTCCTACAACCCACCAAAATCTAGTACACAAGCTCTCAACAAACTTCAAGTACCTTATTGACTCTCTTTGTCTGTCCATCTATCTGTAGGTAATAAGCGGTACTCATCTTAAGCTTGGTACCTAATGCCTCCTGTAGACTCTTATAGAGTTCACTAGTGAACAAGGCATCTCTGTCACTGTCACTAACTATACTAATAGGAATCCCATGCGGTCTAACAATATTCTTCATAAACAACTTAGCCAATACAGGTACCATCCTGGTTTACTAAACATGAATAAAATGTGCACTCTTGGTCAGTCTATCCACTATGATCCAAACACTTTCACTTTCCCTATTTGACCCTGGCAACCCGTCAATAAAATCCATGGATATCGAATCCATTTCCAAAATGGTATATCTAAAGACTGAAGAAATCCACTTGGCTTATGATGTTTAGCTTTAACTTGCTGGCAATTTGCACATTACTTCACCCATAAGCCTACATCCTTCTTCATGCCTTCCCAGAAGAAACTTCTCTTCATATCCTAATACATCTTGGTTCCTCCAGGATGAATCATAAACTTCGATCGATGACACTCCCTAGGAACATTCCTCCTTAGGTTTCCAACATCCGGAACATATAACCATCCATTCTTCCTTAACCATCCTCTCTAGCCAATACTAAAATCTTTTAGATCATCGATCTCAGTTCCACCTTACAGTCTTATAATCCTTCCGGTTAGCAATGGATCGTCTCTTTGCTTAGAAGCAATCCTTTCGATCAACATTGGTCGAACTTCCAAGCAAGATAACATGGCTGTACTTTGACTAAAACTAGCAGTCGATCTTAACTACACACTACAAATAGTCAATGCCCCTAAATCCTTTTATTCAACATACATAACTAACACTACTTTCTGATGTTTCTTGATAAATGCATCTACAATTTTATTTCCTTTCCTTGATGTATACTCAATACCAAAATCATAAGATGCTAAAAACTCCAACCACCTCTGCTTTCTCATATTAAACTCTTTCTGAGGGAATAAATACCTCAAAGACTTATGATTCGTATACAACTCGAATCGTTCTCCTAAGAGATAGCATCTTCACACTTTCAATGCGAAAATAACCCCTGCCAACTCCAAATCATGAGTCAGATACCTAACTTCATGTGGTCAGAGCTGTTGAGAAGCATATGCGATTAATTTACCCCTCTGCATCAACACAGCTCCTAATCCAGTGAATTTTAGTTAAAATTAAAACTTTATTATGTAACGTACAATAAATTCAGTGAAATAAATGAACCATATATTAAAATTGTAATTATTGTTTATGTATAATTTATGTTATGTAGTTTATATATTTTTATATCTAAATAAAATGATAAATTTTCATATGAATATGGTATACATATTGAAATTGATATATTTTAATAAATTATTAAATGAATCAACAAACATTATTTAATCGAATTTTTTGAAATACGTTAAATTTAAAATTATGTAATTAGTTTAATTATATGGACTTAAAGATAAATAATAGGAGAAGGATTTTGTAAAAAAATTGTAGAAACTTTAATGCAGATATTTGAAGTTAAAAACATAATTTTATATTATAGTGTATGATAATATTTTGAGATAAATTATTGTTACTAATTTACAAATTAACTTTGTCATTATTGTTTATTTATATAATTTAATGTATGCGTCTGTATATCTTTAAAGTTGAATGGAAAACATAATTTTACTATTTATTTAATATACATATACATATATATATATACATATACATACATACATACATACATACATATATATATTAAGATTGACATATATATTTAGGATTTATAAGAAGAATAGTGTAACATTGATTGAGATTATTTAAATAATCTAAATTTGAGATTTCGTAAGTAATTTAGATACATGGATTTGCGTATAAAATATTAGGAGAGAACGAGGGGGTGAGCTTTAAATAACTATAGAAATGTTAGCATTTAGGTATTTGAAGCTAAAAAAAGAATTTTACAATGCAATTTATGATACATTTATAAATTAAATTTGTTAATATTGTTTATGTGTATATTTATGTTATGTGATTTATATATCTTTATATTTGAATAAATAAAACAATTTTACCGCTTTTAATTGATAAAACATTTATAAATTAAATTTGTTAATATTATTTATGTGTATTTTTATGTCATGTGATATATATATATATATCTTTATATTTGAATAAACGAATAAAAGACTAACAAGTTCAGTGGAATCAAAAGGAAATGAATATACACCGTAGGTACAGCAGTTGACCATTTACTAGGGAATACACTTAGAACTAATTTTGGCTGCATGTATATACTATTTATTATCAAAATTGATGAAGCATGTACATATTTAGAACTTATAGTAGTGCAACATTTTTCAAACCTTTAACTCTTCTAGTTATGATGAACTGATATAAAACTTAACAACTTTTGGTGCTCAGTGTTACATATTTTTCACTGTTCAGGTCAACAGAGAGCTCAACGAACTGATTGAGACACTAAAATGTAAATCTGAGGAAAAGAAAGAACGTATCAAATAACAATTATATGAAGAAGAAACAGACATGAATTCAATTAAAGAAACAGCAGAGGCATCACATACTACGAAGGAAATGAAGTTCGGTACTATTCAAGAAGAAAAGGATACTAAAGTGGATAAAGTCGAAGCTGAAGCTATGCGTGATGCAGATGAGAAGAAGACTGAGACCATCAAAGAAATACCATGTAATAAAGCTCAGAAGAGAGGTAGAAAAAAGAACAAAGCTTCTGTTGTGCCTAGGAAGAACATGAAGAAACAGGCTGATGCAATGAAAGATTAAAACACAGCCCATGTTGCTCATAGTGACTCTCCATCTCAAAAAAGATTACACATGAAGCATTTGATCATTTACAGCTGGAAGCTTTGATAAAAACAATTGTAACAGCAGAGAAATAACTAAGTATTTGCATGAATATGGTTTGCTGGACATGTTAAATATAACAAAATACTAGTATTCTCGATGAATAAATCCAAAAAAATGGAACTATGATCGTAAATAATTATTTCTTAACTAATACCTTTGTTGATTATTTGAAGCACTATGCCAGAAAAATAAATTTCATGTGGTATAAATGCTGAAAAAACAACTATGCTAGTGTAGAAATTGTTATATCAGGCAGTTCTAGAACAGAAGTTTGACAAATGCAAGAATTTGATAACAAAGAAAAACTATACAACATTAAAAACAAAAATTATTGAGCTATATGAGAATTGGTCAATTGATTCACTATTTTTATTTGTTAGTTGTTGGGAATTTTTGCGGTTCGAGACAAATTTGATGGTGATTGTGAAGAAGATAATGTTGTACTTCCGACTTCAAGGATCTATAGAATAAATTCTTTCAGACAATAGTTCAACCCACCAGGTACAAACGGGTTACCGAACTATCGACTTTCAGGATTCAATGAAGCCCTATAACAGCGAAATCGGATTCAAAGTTTGTACGCCTTTGATCTGGGCGTCACTATTTATAGTGGTAGAAAGGTGCCTATTGCTAAGCGTCACATTTTGTAACATTTAGAAAACGTTACAAATTTCCCGCCATTCATTCAAATTCAAGAATCTCGGTTTTGGGTCCTTAACAAGCTGAAATCTGGCCCGTTACTGTTTGCATATGGTCCAAAAATATTTTCGTATCCGTACCCATTTCGGTCGGACGGCGGTGGCGCGCGTGTGGTGTTGTAGGACTTCTCTCCTCACAACAAGGCAAACATGTGGGAGCCCCAACGCCCCCAACATCCACATGAGAAAGCTATATTTATACAAATATAGTCCTTAATTTTCTAGCATGTGGGACTATCTTTTCTTTCTTCTTTCCTTCTTCTCTTCCAAATAATAACCCAAAGCCCCAAAACTTATTTGAAAATTTTACAACAATCTCCCCCAATTTTCAAAATAAGAAAAATTAATAAATAGGATGGCTGCATCACTAGAGTGACTTCCTACATACCCAAGTGGGATCAAGCCTATGTAGTTCTAAGATCAAGTTTTGCATCATCGTGAAAACCAACACATAAATAGAAGGTATCTTTTGGATTTGAACCTTTACTTAGTGTAAACCATTCAAAGCCTTATCGAGATTGTATGGTGAACGAATCTTGAACCAAGTATCCCTAATGATAAAACCGGAACAATCACACATGTTGATTTCATTAGGTAAAGTGTTCTGTATTGCTCAGCACGTTAATGGCCATGCGTTTAAATCCTAGTTCATGAGTCTACTTAGAAAGCGGTCTTACTTTCCTAGGAAACGGCCTGATTTCCATACTCATATAGGTAAGTCTCTTAAGGTGTTTCTGCAATACACCTTTTAAGGTTTCTAGACTTATTAAGGATATATATCCATCCTTTGTTCTTGTAGAATCCAACACTAAATATTATGGGATTATCGATTTAGTGTTCCATAATCATTCTCTTAACTTGTTGGTACCCATTGAACTTTGTCTATCCTTTTCAAGACATAAGTTGGGTTTCTGTTAAAGATGATCAACCTTCATTCACAGACCTTAGTCCCATTTCTTGTGACTTTATAGAAACCATTGCCTTTGGAAGTTTTTCTTCGTTTCTATGTAGTCAATAGTTATAACTCCTCTTTTGAGTAACTGTCTCACCATTTGATGTCTTAGACTCACATGTCTAGACTTTCCATTATATGTCTTATTAGACACATTGTATATCGTTACTTGATTGTCACAGTTAATCAAGACTGCTGGAGATGGCTTCTTCCATAAAGGGATTTCCATTAATGAATTCCTAAGCCATTCCGCTTCTTTACATGCATCTGCTAACGCAATCAATTCTGACAACATTGTTGAGTCAGAAATACAGGTCTGCTTCTTAGAAGCCCAAGGCACAGCAGCGCCTCCTAATGTAAAGATCCATCTAGTCGTAGACTTGGATTTGGATTCTACATTGTTCCAGGTTGCATCACTATATCCTTCTATTATAGCAGGATATCCTTTATAAGATAAACCATATTCAATGGTTCCTTTCAAATAAGCTAAAACTCTGGAAATAGCTTTCCAATGTTCGATGTCTGGTCTAGTGCAATGCATAGCATACATAAGACTCCCAATAACACTGGAATACTCTTGTTGAGAGATAGTACGTCCAGTGTTCTTTTCTAATTTAATACTAGGATCTAAAGGAGTTGGTGCTGTTTTATCATCGTAATGACCATACTTTTGTAGGAATTTCTCTATGTAATGAGATTGAGTTAGTAATAACTTCCCATCTTTCCTAACAATTTTAATTCCCAAAATTACACCAGCCTCTCTTAGATCTTTCATATCGAATTTAGAAGATAGAAACTTTTTAGTTTCATTCACACATGATATATTGGAACCAAATATTAGCATGTCATCAACGTATAAACATATTATAACACTACCGTTGTTATCCGATTTGCAATAAATACATTTATCAGCATCATTAACAATGAATCCATATGACAGTGCAACTCTATCAAATTTCTCATGTCATTGCATGGGAGCTTGCTTTAGGCCATAAAGAGATTTCACTAATTTGCAAACTTTCTTTTTTTTTGGCCTGGGGTTTTGAAACCTTCAGGTTGTTCCATATATATCTCTTCTTCTAAATCTCCATTTAGAAAAGTAGTTTTTACATCCACTTGATGTATGACTAATTTATGAATTGATGCAAGTGCAATTAAACAGCGTATAGAAGATATGCGAGCAACTGGAGCATATGTATCAAAGTAATCTACTCAATGTCTTTGCTTATATCCCTTAGCAACTAATCTGGCTTTAAACTTATCAATGGATCCATTTGTATTCAACTTTTTCTTGAATATCCATTTACATCCTATAGGTTTAGCACCAGGAGGTAAATCAGTTAAAACCCAAGTTTGGTTTAACAGTATGGAATTCATTTCATCATTGATAGCTTCTTTCCAAAAATTGGAATCTCTAGAACTCATAGCCTCAGAATAAGTTTTGGGATCGTCATCGACGTTCATTACATATTTAGTCACATTAAGGACTTCGTCCTTACTGCCTTCTACAAGATATATAATGAAGTCAGGACCATAGTCCTTCTCTATTCTCGCTCTTTTACTTCTCCGTTGTTCAGTACTATTATCTGGTATTGATACTCCCTTGCTGTTTTGAGCAGGAGCATAATCATCGTCATTGATATCAGTAGCCATACTAGGTTCTGGACTAGATGATCTCAATGGGATCTCAATAGTTTGATTTTCAAAAAATTCTACATCTACAGATTCTATAACTTCTAGGGTGTCAAGAATAAGGAATCTATAAGTTATACTATTAAGTGAATATCCTATGAAAACACATTTAAATGCTCTATTTCCTAACTTTGGTCGTTTAGGGTCTGGTTTTCTAACATATGCTAAGCAACCCCAAACTTTAAGTCTAGTTAGGTTAGGTTTCCTATTAAACCATAATTCATAAGGGGAAATATTATTCTATTTAAGTGGTACTCTATTTAAAATATACATGCGGATAACATAGCATCACCCCATAGGTTATAAGGTAAATTAGAACTTATGAGCATGGCATTAACCATTTCTACTAAAGTTCTATTCTTCCTTTCAGCAACACCATTTTTTTGTGGTGTATATGGGGCAGTACATTGGTGAACTATACCTTGGTGTTTACAAAACAAGGTGAATTCATTTGAGAAATATTCACCATCACGATCTGAATGTAATATTTTAATTTTAACTCCTAATTGTGTTTCGACCTCTGCTTTGTAAATTTTGAATTTATCAAAAGCCTCATCTTTAGTTTTCATTAGATATACATATGCATATCTAGTAGAATCATCAATGAATATTATATAGTATTGGTTACCACCATAGGTGATATGACTTTTTAAGTCACCCACATCACTATATTCCAAATCAAGCAAACCAGTTTTCCTTTCTACGGATTTAAAGGATTTTCGGTGTATTTTGGCTTGAACACATATTTCACATTTAGAGATGGTATCGAAATCACAATCAGAAATTAATCCTAATTTATGCATATTTCTAATGGAATTATAATTAACATGTCCTAATCTACCATGCCATAAATTAATAGAATCAACAATATAAACAGAAGATTTCTTTATTAGATTCAACTTAATCATGCCGTTACAAGAGTATCCCTGTCCAATGAATCTACCATTCTTAGACAACACTAGCTTATCAGACTCATACACCATCTTGAATCCTCCTTTGTTAAGAAGGTATCCAGAGACCAAATTCTTACACATATCAGGTACATAAAATACATTTACTAATGTAAGAACTTTTCCAGAGGTGAAAGGAAGTTCTATAGTGCCTTTTCCCAGAACTTTGCTCGGAACCTTATTTGCTCCAGTAACTTCGTCGGTTTCTCCTTTATTTTCTTCGTAACTCTTGAACAGATTACGGTATTTGCAAATGTGAATGGTTGCTCCAGTATCGAACCACCAATCATTATCATTGCTGCTAACGGAGTTCGCCTCTTGCACTACAGCCACAACCGAGTCTTCGACCACATTCACTTTTTGTTGTTTCTTCCGCAGACGGCAGTCTCGGGCATAGTGTCCGGGCTTGTTACAAAAATAACAAGCACCTTTCTTTTTTTTGTTGGTTTTGGAATGATTTTTCTTCTGAAACTGTGTCTCATTCTTTGGCTTTAACTTATCAGTAATTTCAACATTATTTGCCGTAGAATGGGACTCGGTTTGCGGATTATCATCTAGATCGCGTTTGCGAGAGTCTTCTTCAATACGAAGATGACGTTGTAAACTGTCTAAATTATAATCCGTTTCTGCATGCTTCATCTTTTTCTTATAATCATTCCAACTATGCAGAAGTTTAGAAATTATAACTCCAACAACAAAAGATTCAGGGAGATCAATTCCAACATCTTTAAGTTGATTCATCAATAGTAAGATTTCGCTTACTTGTCCAATTATGGACTTATTGGTGACCATTTTGAAATCCATAAAATTGGAAATAAGAAACTTTTTATTACTTGCCTCGGATATGCGGTACTTATTCTCTAGTGCGGTCCAGAGTACCTTCACTGTTTCCAAGGTCCTATGAGCATTGTAGACTAGGGTAGATAGTGCATTCAGAATATGGCCTCTGCATAGAAAATCGTCCTCTTTGCGCTTTGCATGTCTAGCCTTTAGAGCAGCATCATCCTTATCAGTTTCCTCCGGGATTTCTTCCAAGTCATCTTCCAAAATGTAGAACAACTTGACGGTGACCAAGAAAAATTTCATCGTCTCTTGCCAACGAGTGAAATTGTCGCCATCAAAACATTCTAATCGAGTTAGATGCTGATTCATAACTTGTAGAGCGCTTGAACCTTCCATGGTTGAAAATTATTGTCTGAAAACTGTTGGGAATTTTTGCAATTTGAGACAAATTTGATGGCGATTGTGAAGAAGATAATGATGTACTTCCGACTTCAAGGATCTATGGAATAGATTCTTTCAGACAATAGTTCAACCCACCAGGTACAAACGGGTTATCAAACTGTCGACTTTCAGGATTCAATGAAGCCCTATAACAGCGAAATCAGATTCAAAGTTTGTACGCCTTTGATCTGGGCGTCACTATTTATAGTGGTAGAGAGGTGCCTATTGCTAAGCGTCACATTTTGTAACGTTTAAAAAACGTTACAAATTTCCCGCCATTCATTCAAATTCAAGAATCTCGGTTTTGGGTCCTTAATGGGCTGAAATCTGACCCGTTATTGTTTACATATGATCCAAAAATATTTCCGTACCCGTACCCGTAGACAAACATGTGGGAGCACCAAGGCCCCAACATCCACATGAGAAATCTATATTTATACAAATATAGTCCTTGATTTTCTAGCATGTGGGACTATCTTTTCTTTCTTCTTTCCTACTTCTCTTCCAAATAATAACCCAAAGCCCCAAAACTTATTTGAAAATTTTACAACATTAGTGTGTGCCTTATGATTTTAATGATGATTTTCAAATCCTTTATATTGAGCTATATAAAAATCAGTCAACTAATTCAATATTTTTATGGAAACTCGAGTACTAGGAATATAAGAAATGACAATTTGATATTGTATTATGAAAATATAATTGTAGTAGTTATGCTGAAAAAAATGACATTTATTGGAGATGCGAGCACTGATGTACATTTTTCAAAAAAAATTCCTTTTAACTTATTTGGCTTCAGCAATAAATAGCTAGGTCAATGTAAAGCACAACAAAAGAAAAGTCATTACATGAACCGTGATTGGTTCCTTAATTACTTCATGAATTTCATCTTTGATTTTGTTTGATTACGTTACAACAAAAGAATCGTTAAATACCCCCATGATGTCATCTCCCTGATTCGAAGCAACGGCAATAAAATAATGGAAGAAAAGATAATTTGTTTTTCCAATTGATGAACTACATTTATCATCATGTGAACCTTAATCGTGAGTTTCAAGATGTTTTCATTTCAGTAAGTAGCTACTAAGGAAGAATATCAATTTTATTATTCTAACATTTCAGTGACTAGTTCCACATAATAGGAATGGCTATGCTTGGATTCAACATTTCAATGATTCAATTTTCAAATTAAAAGTAGCACTTTAGCACATTGAACCATGTTCATGTTGATAATTTGGTTTCAATTCAAGATTTCAGCAATTCATTTTTCACTTTAAAATAGGATTTTAGCACTTTAAAATAGGATTTTTACCACTTTAGATTAGAGTTTGAGGGTATTTTGTTACATATTTTATGTTAGGATAAACACACATTAAATAATGCTTCACTTATCAATTTTATTATTATCAAAAATAAATTCTTAGTCAGTGAACCTCCGTTTCTTATTTCTTATTGTTTTTATAATCCCAAAAAGAAAAGGGAAAAAGATTTTGCTCTTGGCTTTTTCAAATAATTACAAGAAAAAGAGGGGACTCTGTATATACCACTACAAACTATAGTAATAGGCGATACTTGATAAATTAGTAATACAGGTAAAAATCACATTATACGAACTAAATTTGAAATGAAGCTATATAGATATAAAGCTAGGTTAATATTCGAGTCAAAGTGTATCTACTATGAGCGCAGTAGTTTGTGTCTCTGTTTCTATAGTGATTTACTGATTTCATTGCATTGTCTCCCAACGAACCTCCATTTTGTAATGCTAATAGAACATTAAAAAGGAAAAAAGGAAACGATTATGAGTAGCATGGATAAATGAAATAAAATTCGTATAAATGCCAATGATAGAAAACCATGTTCACAATAGGAACGACTTTGCTTGAATTCAACATTTCAGTGATTCATTTTTCACATTAAAGTAGGACTTTAGCACTTTGAACTATGTTCATGTTGATAATTTGGCTTCAATTTAAGATTTCAACGAATCGTTTTTCACTTTAAAGTATCTCGGTGATGAAAATTCTTTTAACTTTTATTAAATTTGGCAGAAGTATTTTAGGTCATTTAATCTTAATTTCATTGCTTATAATCTTATGTCACTGAAGCCTGTGATAATAATCTAACCCACCAAAAACATTACTATAAATTTTTGCAATATTATTTTATTATCATAGTACAGCTAGAAAAAGATGGAATAAATAGTTATTGTCGTTATCTGACACTTGTATTCTAACAAAGCGTATGTTAAAGATTCAACTTTGACAAATCTATCAACAGAAGTTTTAATATGAGCTACGATTTAATTCTTTCACAAACAGTTTAATTTCTTTTCCACACAAATTCAATAAAATATCTCAAAAACCTTTGCTGTCAAAATTCCACTATATTATAATAAAAATATCAAATACTATAATATGTAAGTGGTATAGATGTGAGGAAGAAGAACTGGTGGATGAAAAGAAAAAAAATTATATAACTATGAACCAAAAGCCATTGAAATATAAATTTTCCATTGATTTCAATAAATCCAACCATCCAATGTTATAGTTACTCAAAAATACTTATGACTTAGTTGATCAAAATGATCATAGTAACAACTGATCTATGTAGCAAGACGGTATAGTTTTATTGTTCTTTTTTTTCCTCAGTTGGCTGAAAAAATAGTTCATGCTATGTAGAAATGACAAAAATCAAGAAGTAAAAGAGAGTAAGAATTCAGTAGACTTAAATAGCAGTAATTCATAACATATAAACCACTAACAGTAAACAATTAAGCTTTAGAATAAATAACCCTTAAACCTTAGTCTTTTTAAGTTGAAATCTTCAGCTCAATCAATTGTACACAAGTACAAAAATCATATATGGAGAATATGATCACATCATGAATAGGTAGGAGGTAAACGAAATTGAAAACAATGAATACAAAGTTAGCATGCAAGTCATGATGTTCTACAATCAATTTATATTAGTACTTCCGGACTCAAACGTTGCACTTCGAGTGTTGATGCAGCACACTGGTTGTCAGGTTAGACCGAACATTAGCTTTTGATGTTAAGTCCACTAGTCATCTTAACTAATTATATGTTTACCATAAAGAAAGTATAAATCATAAAATCAAAATACAGAATTATGTTATTAAAACCAGTATTAGCAACTGTTTGTACCAAAATTGGGCACAACACTCTTCGGAAGTGTTTGAAGAGATAAAATGAAGAAAATAAATGTAAAAAGAGAATTATCTAACAAACACTCCAGACAATAATCAAAAAAACAGCAAAAGAACATAGAGATTTAGAGTGGTTCGGTGTGTTGCCTACGTCCACTATGAAATGATTGACTTTTATTAACTTTTGCTTGCTGGTTATAGCGGATTACAATAGTAAATTTCGAGTACAACAGCGACTTTTGAGTGTAACAATGGTTTCGGCAGAGTCTGGACGTCAAAGAGCCAAAAGGTCCCTTTTCTGTAGGTTCTGGGCTGCTATTTATAGGCGTAGGTTGCAAATATCTCGCTCAGATCTCGGAAGACCTTTTCTGGCACGTGGGTGGGCCCACGCAATTGATCCCATGCGGTGTGCACTCGATCTGTGATCGATACGAATGAATTTTGTATCGATCGTAATTTGGTCCAATCGAGTCGAGATCAAACCTGAACATTCTTGAGGATGTACGCAAGCTTCTGTCAAAATTTGGTAGCATTTGGACTTGTAGATTGTGAGTTATGAACGATGTAACCTTGCGTTTTCTCTAGGCTGTTGAATTCGCATCGATACTTTCGTATCGATCCGTTCGTGTCACTTTTTGGGCACGTGCTTGCAAGTTAACGAGGCGCTAACTCCTCGGATTGATCCACTTTTTATGCCAAGTGACTAAGTCTTTTATTGGAGTGTATCTTGTTCGCATCGATCACCTCTGCCTTGTTCGTATCGATTGTCATTGTTCTGTTCGCATCGATCTCTTAATGGGTTACTTTGTATCGATAGCTGGGGGCCATTTCATATCGATCATTTGATGTTTTATTCATATTGATCGTTGATCGATCGATACGAGCTGTGCAATTGGGATCGATACGAATTGATTCCAATTGATGGATACGAAGTTGGGCGTACACGATGGATACAAACAACAGATAATCGATGGATACGAAGCGATGTTCATTGATGGATACGAACAACAGATAATTGATGGATGCGAATTAGTTCCAATTGATGGATATGAACAGCGGCTAACTGATGGATGCAAACAGACGAAGCTTGATGGATGCGAACAAAGCCTTTCAGTTGATGGATATGAAGAGTGCAGTTTCAGATGGATGGAAGCGGAACCGAAGCGAAGAGAGCGATGTGATGGATACGAACGAATCAATTTCCTTGGCTTGCATCGATCATATCTTGAGCATACGGACTCGGATTGACTTGAAATTTGGAACGTTGACTTCCATAGCTTTGCATATCGTGTCATGTTGATTGTAGCTTGATCCGGACTTGGACAAAATTCGTCGATATCCATATCAGGCATGCGTATAACCGATCTTCGGGACGGACTGTCCTCGGTCTCCGGTTAAGTTTTTGATGTCACGGCCTTGCCAAAAGGCGGGATAACATTTGCCCCCCAAAGTACGACTTGTGAGAACATGACGTGCTTTGAAAAGCTGCAATCTTTACTCTGAACAGTCTTATCCGACTTGTTTGAACGGTTGTTGTCTTCTCGTCGAAAGGTGTTGCCTTTGATTGATCTTCAGTAATGTAAATAATGAATTCTTGGCTGCCATCTATTGTGCTCTGCACTATTGTAACTGAGTGTTGAATGGTGGAAAACTGTTGTTTGTTGTCGTAATTGTCATTAGGTGAGCATTCAATTCCTGTGAACACTTTAATATTTTGAATGTTAGTCTATCATACAGGTACGTATGTTAACCTGACTCTCGTTAACGTTCACATGCCCACGAGTCATTGTCAGTTTTCTCTTACCGAATTCTGTATCGATCCTCTCCTGAACCGGTGTGAAATTCGAGGTGTACCAACGCTTGACGGTTGTTTTGGAGTTTCTCTCTTTTTGATCGAGTTTAAATGTTTGAATGCACGCTTCGTATCGATGGCAATCGATATGAACTTGATGATTTCTTGGGGATGCTTTGTATCGATGGATCTAGGTAGTGGACTTCAGAGCAATGGATACAAAGTTATATCATTTGTATCAATGAGAACTGATGGACACGAACGGCTGTGGCCTGAATCAATGATAAATGGATACGGATATTTTACTTTGTATCGGTATGGTGTAAACCTTTTCAACCGGTCAGTGCGCACTGGGATACGAATCGTCATTCGCTTTTCATATATATATATATATATATATATATATATATATATGCGATTTTGTACTTAGAAAAATTTTACATGCTCATTTGTTTCAAGCTTTTCGCATTGATTGCCCGGCCAAGAAGAAACGAAAACCATCTTCGATCCCAAATCACTCGATTCCCTAATTCTTCGAATTAGCTGCGTAAATTAGGTAATTAACCAACAATCTATCACTAGAAACGACAAGACTTAAGCTTTAACGTCATTCCTTTCGTATTCGCAGACAAGTTTGGTGAAGAGGAGGCCGGAGATGGTCAAAGTAAGGTCGAGGAAGGAGGAGAAAATAATGGCGTTTAGGCTACTTGGAGAAGAAGAAGTCTGGGAGCTTTCGTATCGATCCAAATGTAATGCGGCTTCGTATCGATTGACAAAACTGCCTCATATCGATGGAAAGTGGATACTCGTATCAATCAATTGACGATCGATACTCGTATCGATCCCAAGCGATCAATGCGAGATTTTTGGCCTGGTGATCGATACGAAAATGTCGATGCCGATCGATGCGAAGTATGGAATGTTCAACGGATACGAAACAATCTTTCGGCGATCGATACGAAGTGGTGCACCATGACCGATACGAACTGTGCTCTCATGATCGATACGAACTGTACTCCTGGTGGTCGATCCGAGTCCAAACTTTGATGGATATGAAATTCCTACATACTCGAATATTTGACTCCGACGAGCTTTTGCCATGCATATCTGGACTTAACTACTAAACTGCATATTTGACTACCTTTTGAAGCTCATCGATGGAACTATAACTTGTCAACATTTAATTACCCTCAATGTGAATTGATTTCCAAAGTCTGGATGGCACGGTTGTGACGGTCAGCGATGACGGTCACTCCGATTGAATTCTGAAGTCTCGTCGTTCGAATATTTCTTCAAACTCTGTAGAATTTCTCAAGTAATACGTAGCACTGCACTGCACAACACATTCATACACTTCACACTGGGGAACACACGGGATTATTATCATCTAATGATAGGTTTTGATAAGTTGATTAGGTATGGAGTCTACAAGCTCACAGCAGCAGGAGCTTCAGAGTTCATCTCCTTCAGTCATAGAGATATCGGTCATCGCGGCCGAAGTTATAGATCCAGCTCCGGACGAGCTGCCTAGTGCCAGGTTTATCATGAGCCCATAAGATTCTGTGCCGTCCAACATCTCCGAAGATATGTTGGGGTGGATATGCCTAAGGCATGGTCTACCGTTGGACGACGTCTTATTACCGGGACCGAATGATAGACCGAATGCTCCCCCGGAAGGGTTTACTGCCTTCAACAGGCATTCATGTACAGCCGGGACGCTTCCTCCATTCAATCAATATATTCGGGAAGTGTTGTCTTTCTTTGGAATTGCCCCATCACAGTTACATCCCAATGGATATGCGTTGCTAAACAGTATGTTCATTGTATTCATGGAGCATCTTTTTCGACCCCTGACTCCAATTGAAATCAGATACCTTTTTAATGTTAAGAGTCGGGGAGATAGCCCTTCTTTCACATTCTTAGAGGCGGTCAGGAACTGCCAAGTTGTGACTGGCGCCTTGACCAGATTGAGCTACTTCAAAACTGAGTGGTTCTATGTTCGATGCCCACCAGGGTTCGTTAGTCGATGGTTAGCCAGACGTAAGTGCTGCACTTATTCCAGTAGTTAACAAGTTATCCATAGTTGATGTTGAAACTAATATCGTATTTCCTTTACAGCTGCAATTCCTCGACCTGATGGCGCACACTTTAAAGAAATAGTACGGGTCCTTCAAGAAGTTCCAGGCGAGATGAGAGAAATCGAGTCGGTGCTCACCGACAGGAACTTAAGAATTCTTGGGTTAATCGAACGAAAACAAAGCATAAGACTTGAAGGAGCGCTTAGGGCAGTTCCGACCAAGCGAGTGAAGCATAAAGCACCCAGGGTTGTAATAACTGAGGAGGGTGATGAAGAACACACGCCTACGAACGATGAACCTGTGGCCCGGCCTTTTGACAATTTCCAGGGTTCAAAGGGAAGGAGAAAAGGCAAGGCAGTTACACACAAGCATCATAAATCTTTGAGATGGAAATTTGTAGTTGTGTCCCTGCCAGCCTCCGGCGTTAGAATTTTGGAGGCTCCTCCATCGCAAGTAGAGAATCCTTTTGAAGGACTTGCTGATATTCCAATTTCGGACTATGTGTCACTTCAACACGACACCGGATTGGAGGGGCTTCAAAGTGCTCTAGATTTAAGCGAGTCTCTACCCATCAGTGCGGCCGACATTACCGGTTGGTTGGGAGGTTGCACACACATATACACTTCATGACACTACACGGTTTCCAGCCTTAAGTTGCATGTTTCGAGAATTCACTAACTCTGTTCTTCTTTTACTTTATAGATACGATGAATAGACGAGATTCTATGCTCGGCGGTCTCCATTTAGCGTGCCAATCATCGAGTTCGTATTATGAGTTCCGTCGGAGGGAGGATGATAGAAATCGCGATCGCGGTTATTCCATCCAAGGGCGTTACGAGAGGGATAGAGATAGAGACAGAGAACAAAGATATCGATCCTGATCGCGTTCTCCACCTCCCCAGCTCCCTACACAACCTTCTATTCACAGCTCACATCCCCCAGAGCCTCCACGCCAAAAACCATCTTCTCATGCTCCAAGGTATGAGTCTCTCGTAGGACTGAGGCCGAACCTCCCACTGTTGCTGAACAGACCATCACTGAGCCCACCGGGGAAGGGGCTATCAGAATTTCCCAGTTAAGAAAAGATTTTCCGAACATATGTTTTGACGGCTTCATCTTCCCCCCTCACTTAAAGAAAATTCCATCGGAAGCAAAAACCACGATGCATGACTATATTCATGATATCTATACCCAATATAAGGAGTGGATGAAAGCCGTAGACAAAGCATTGGCAGTGGCCTTCGAGCGGGCAAAGGCAATTGAGAAACTAGAAACTGAACTCGCTCAGAAGGAACGCATTATCCAAGTGTGCAATGATGAAGCCGAATCTTCCCGGAAATCTGAGATGGAGGCCACCCAAAAAGCTGACGAGGCCACTCAATCTATGGAGAGAATGCGACAAACGCATTTTGCTTTGGTGGAGAAGATGGGCCACCGAAACACCACTGTCATAGCCGAACGGGACGCTGCTCTGAAAGAACTTAACGTGCTCAAAGCCAAATTTTCTGAAATCACCAAGGAGAAGGATGATGCAAATAGAGCAGCTCAGGAAGCATGTGAGCAGGCCGTAGTGATTTGGGGCGAACGGGATGCAGCAACGGCTAAGATCCGGGAAGTGGAGGCTAAGGTTGAAGATGAGGTTAAGATGGCGAAGGCCAGGCTAAAGGCTGATATTGAGGATCTACTCATTACGTATAATGCCAACGTCTTGAAGCATAGGAACCTAGCCTGGCTTGATAATTATCCGACACATCTGTACAACGCCTGGGGCCGATTAGTATGAGATGAAAAGGCTGCTCACCAAGCTGAATTGATCGATGAATTTGAGCTTGAGAACCGGATGTTGAGCGAAGATGAACGGAAAGTTCTCCACGATGCCATGATTTCATATGAAAAGGAGAAGATTGGCGCTCGGCATTCGGAGGTCGGAGAAGGCTCTGGTGTCGAGCACCGCGATACAAATCTTGAAACTCTTGTGCCGACTCAACTTGAACCGACTTCCGCGGTTGATTCTCAATCCGTTCCCACTTACAACCCGGATCAACCGCAGTTATCTCAAGCTAGCGAGCAACTCTATGAGGTCGTTCAGCCGCTGACGAGTCAAACTGAGAAAGGTACTCTGAACATTTTGTATGTTTGTCCAAAACTGGAAGCGTACATGAAGTGATTATTAACAGTTCTTCTTTTGCTTTTATCCAGTGATTGATGCTACACCAGTCGTGCCTTCTGCAACTCAAGAACCACATCATATGCAGGAGGCCATTATAACTGAAGCGACCACCACAACGACCACGGAACCGACTGATGGAGCGTAGGGGAGCACACTTATTTTTGATGAGAAGATGATGGAGGAACTCCTCGGTCATCATAGTGACCCTTTTGCAGACTTGTCGTTCATTATGGGTGGAAGCGTTCCAATGACAAGTTCCTCGGCCCCAACTACGGGAGTCTCCAGCGGTGCGCAAACACTTCATGAGGAGGAAATCCTAGCTGAAATCAATGCTAAGATGGAGGTAGCCGCGCGGGGCCGTGGTTTTGGCGGTGGAATGGCTGGACCTGGTCCAGCCCCTTTGCGGATGATATCTCCGGAAGGGACGGTCGTTGAGATAAGTGTGCCTATCCCTCCTCCCACTGTTAATCATGTCCCTCCATCTCCGCCTTCAGGAACCATTCCAATACATCTAAGTTCGGAGGAGGAAATTAATGTAATGCCCCTGACTGGAGATCGGTCGTTGAAAAGCAAGGGTTCAAAAAGAAAACCGAGTGAGAGCTCCAGCGGGTCCACACCGAAGAGGAAACCGAAGAAGAAAAAAGAATAGATACGTCTCTTCGGCTCGTTTTAGAGTAGACAGGAATTTCTTTAGCTTTTGTAGGCCGTGTATAGATGTGGGTTCGGCCCGTGCTAGTAGGATTTTTGGGATAAACTTGTACTTAATTCTTTTCCACAAATAGTTGAAATGAAATTCCATTTTGTCTTCACCTAAATTTTTGTTTATTTGCTTAAGTGTTTCAGCAATTGAACTCCGGTCTGGTACGCTTGTGAAGCTTCGACCCTTGGATTGGATCTGAATTTATTTGTTATGTCCCGAAATCGTAACTATGAGTCATGACCGAACATTAAGCTGGACTCCGATGCCGCACTGTCTCATTCAGCGGTTGGCACTTAAGTTCTGTCCCTAGTTTTATGGACGAATTGTAAAGATCGGATGGCAATCGTGCTTCGCCTTCAACACATCGAGCCTAACGTCGTTGAATTGATGCTGAAACAAGGAAATTCAAGTGGTCGAATCACACTCGCTCATTTATCGACGATTTCATCCACACTCCATGGATTTGCATTTGTATGTCGGCGGTCGGTCTCGCCTGCTTAATTTTCAAGGATATGTCCACGCTCTGGGGACTTAAGTCGTTTTCACGGGTGGTCATTCACGCCTGCTTAATGTTTGCAACCATGTCCACGCTCTGGGGACTTTAGATGGATTCACGAGTGGTCAGTCACACCCGATTTGCATTTATACTCTGACCGCACTCCGGGGACTCAGAGTTGTTTCACGGACGATTGATTCCAATCTGGTTTGTGTTTAAACTCCAACCCACTCTCCGGGGATGTAGAGTTGACATTTATACTCTAGTTCGTACTTTGGGAATTTGGAGTTGATGTTTATGTTGACACTCCAGTTCGCACTCTGGGAATCCAGAGTTAGTTGATGTTTATACTCCAGTTCGCGCTCTGGGAACTTGGAGTTGGCCGACAGATGGTCAATCACATCTGTTCAGGTTTTAGGATTTCGTTCGCACTCCGGGAACGACGAATCTATCAGGATCGTGGATGGTCGGTTCACATCCACCCTAAGTTAACAAGCGAGGTCGTTAGATGGACGGATCCATCCTCCTCAAACTTGGTCAAGATACGGGTAAAGTCGTTAGGTGGACTGATCCACCCTCTTCGAGACCGTATTTGTAATTTTACACTCCAGTTCACACTCTGGGAATCTGGAGTTGGTTGAAGGATTGTCGTGTATCAATCCTTTTTTGAATTCAGTGTGATGACTTGCCCCCGAGCTCGGGTTTCACTTAGCGAGTAACCAGTCATATCATAGTCACTCCCTATTTGAATAAATTCCACCGTCGGGTGGGATTTAGCTCTCCGTGCATAGTGATAGTTGTATGACGCATTCAATAAATCACAGCTCTGGCTCGAAGAGATTGCATTTTATTGCTGAAATAAGAAAATACGGCAAAATCAGTTGCCTTATTACAAATTCAAATTTCGAAATGTAGAAACAAATTGCAAATGAAAAATAGACTGAATAAATAAACAGAGCCTATCATGTGTAGTAGCGACGAAGGCTTTCGCTGTTCCAGGCTCTCGGAAGAGTGAGACCATCAACGGTCGATAATTTGAATGTACCATCTCCGAGCTTTCGTTCAATAACATACGGCCCTTCCCAAGTTGGCTTCATATGCGAAGGGACCGGGTAAATTTTCTTAAGGACGAGATCGCCGAGTTCAAAGGTTCGGGGTCGGACCTTGGCATTGTATAATCGATCGACTCGACTTTGCTGTGCGGCTGCCCTCAAATCAGCCTCTTCACGCTTCTCATCCAATAAATCTAGAGATTCAGTAAGTAATATAGCATTCGTCTTCGGATCATAGTATGTCACACGATGAGAAGGCACTTCTAGTTCGACCGGAATAACAGCTTATGAACCATAAGAAAGAGAAAACGGAGTGTGGCTGGTCGTGGACTTGTGGGTTGTTCGGTAAGCCCATAAATCCATAGGAAGTTCATCGACCCATTTGCCCCCGGCCTTTTCCAGTCGTTTCTTCAGAATAGACTTTATAACTTTATTAACAGCTTCGACTTGTCCATTCGCTTGAGGGTGTGCAACTGCGGATAATTTCTTCTGAATGTGGAATCGTTGACAGAAATCTTTAAATTCAACACTGTCGAATTGGGTCCTATTATCAGTGATGATAGTATGTGGGAGACCAAATTGGCAGATGATATTGCGCACTACAAAGTTGATCACCTTCTTTGTTATGATTGTAGCAAGGGGTTCAGCTTCCGCCCACTTGGTGAAGTAATCAACTGCTACGATGGCGTACTTCGCACCACCTTTGGCTAGAGGTAGAGAGCCAATAATGTCAATGCCCCATACTACAAACGGCCATGGACTGACCATCTGAGTTATTTCGGTAGGTGGGGCTCTTGGAATCCGAGCATGCTTCTGGCATTTGTCGCATTTTCTAGTGTAGTCCGATGCATCATGATTTACGGTTGGCCAATAGTATCAGTATCGGAGCACTTTCTTGGCAAGGGCTTGCCCCCCGGTGTGATCGCCGCATTCGCCTTCGTGCATGTCATGCAACAATCGTTTGATTTCATCGTGAGCGATACACCAGAGTAAAGGGACAGAGTGCCCTCTTCTATACATAACTCCATTCTGAATAGTGAACCGCGAAGCTTTTCGAAGAATCTGTCTCTTTTCACTCCTACGCTCGGCAGGGTTCCATGCTCGAGATAATTTCTGAACGGAGTCATCCATGACTCCTTATCGCGAACAACCCCAAATATCCAATCTGTCTCCATTCGGTCAATGCTCGGGGAAGCTAATGTCTCCACCGGAATGAGTCCCATTTGTTGTGCCTCACTTGTGGTGGCTAACTTTGCTAATGAATCGGCCTTTTGATTGCGCTCTCGAGGTATGCAGTAGATGGCATAATAATTGAACTGATTTAATATTTCTTGAACCTGAGCAAGGTAAGCAACCAGTCTTCGGTCCTTGGCCTGATATTCCCCCCGAACTTGACACACGACCAATTGTGAATCACGATAAATCTCCACAGCAATGATTTTCAAATCTCTGGCAAGCCTCAATCCGGCAAGTAAGGCTTCATACTCAGCTTCATTGTTGGTCGCGTGAAAATCAAACTTTAAAGCATAGCATATAGATCGACCTTTAGGAGTTTCAAGCACAACCCCTGCACCGGAGCAACGGTCATTAGATGCACCATCAGTATGCAGTTTCCAGATATACTTGGGAGATTCACTAGTTTCGGGCAAGTCTACTGGGATGGTAAATTCAGCTATGAAATCTGCTAGGACTTGTCCTTGAATGGCTCGCCTTGGAGTGTAAGTAATGTCAAACTGACTTAACTCCATATTCCATTTGAGTAACCTACCAGATGTCTCAGGCCGCGTAAGGACCTGTCGTAACGGCTGGTCGGTGTAAACGATGATAGGATGAGCCTGGAAATACGGACGGAGCTTCCTCGAGGCAATAACAAGACAATAAGCCAACTTCTCTAGCTTCGGATAATTTCTCTCAGCTTCGGTTAGTCATTTGCTAATAAAGTAGACTGGTTTTTGTATTCGGTCTTCCTCCCGAATTAGGGCAGCACTGATTGCGTTTTCTGATACCTCCAAATAAATGTACAATTTCTCCTGATCGATAGGCTTTAACAAAATTGGCGGTGTGGAGAGGTGTTGAGTTAGTGCTCGAAATGCACCCTCACACTCTGTAGTCCATTCAAAGTTTCGTTTCCCTTTTCGGATCAGGTCGAAGAAGGGAATGCATTTGTCAGTAGATTTTGAAATGAACCTGCTCGGTGCTGCTACTTTCCCATTGAGGCTCTGGACTTGCTTTATAGCTCTCGGAGTTTCATGGTTTCTAATCGCCTAGATCTTTTCGGGATTGACTTCAATTCCTCGAGCGTTGACGATAAACCCAAGGAATTTTCCTAATGCGACCCCAAAGTGACATTTCAACGGATTAAGCTTCATTCTGTATTCTCGAAGGATATTAAACATTGACTCCAGGTCTCTGATATGATCAATGGAGAATCGTGACTTGACTAGCATGTCGTCCACGTATACCTCCATAGTTCTCCCAATCTGGTTAGCGAACATTCGATTAACTAACCGTTGATAAGTTTCCCCTGCATTTTTGAGTCCAAAAGGCATAATCTTGTAGCAATAAAGTCCCATATTGGTTACGAAGCTGGTATGCTCCTGGTCGGGCAAGTGCATGGGTATTTGGTTGTAGCCCGAATACGCGTCCGTGAAGGAAAGGAGTTCATGCCCAGCCGTTGAATCTACGAGCTGATCAATTTGAGGAAGTGGAAAACTGTCTTTAGGGCAAGCTTTATTCAGATCAGAGTAATCGATGCACGTTCTCCATTTCCCATCTGGCTTTCGGACAAGTACAGGATTTGACACCCATTCCGGATATAATGCATCTCGAATAAATCCATTCGACTTAAGCTTGTCTACCTCTTCCTTAAGGGCGGCAGATCTCTCTGGATCCATACCACGCCTTTTTTGTTTGACCAGGACGTGTCGCGGGTCAATGTTCAATGCATGGCTCGCAATGTCCGACGAGATCCCACACATGTCAGAATGCGTCCAGGCAAACACGTCAAGGTTTGCCCGGAGAAATTCAACCAATTCCTCTTGCATTTGTTGGCCTAGCTAAGATCCAATCTTTATCATTCTAGAATCATCGCTATCATCGATCGGGACATTGATCGTCAGTTTGGCCGGAGAAGCTTGACCGTCTTTACTTTCGTCTTCACTTTCGGTATCTCTCGGGTCAAGATCTCTTTGGAAAATGTTGGGGTGCCCAGGCCTTGGCCCAGGCGTCAATTGTCAATTTTCAACAAAGCGGACGCAGAGAGATTCCTCTACGCCCTTTCCTTTTTCTCTTCGTTGAGCATCTCGCAGCACAGCAACATAACAGGCTCGTCCAGCAGCCTGATCTCCTTGAACGACTCCAACCCCATGATCGGTGGGGAACTTCAAAGTCAGACACCATGGGGCAATCGCAGCCCTGAACTCGGCTAGGGCCGGTCGGCCCAAGAAAGCATTATATAGCGAGTCTATATCCAACACCACAAATTGTAACATCTGGACTCTTCGGCGTTCTACAATTCCTAACTCCACTGGCAATTCCACCAC
Source organism: Allium fistulosum (assembly GCA_030737815.1). NCBI lineage: Eukaryota > Viridiplantae > Streptophyta > Magnoliopsida > Asparagales > Amaryllidaceae > Allium > Allium fistulosum. Next base: position 1,207,589,457 of record CM060902.1, read on the forward strand.
TCCAGCGGGTATAGTCGCACTCCCATTGAAACCATGGATACGGTACTGACAAGGTTTAAAATCTTTAGTCTCCATTTTCATCTAGTCATAGGCTCGCTTGAACAATATATTCACAGAACTTCCACTATCTACCAAGATCCTCTTCATCCAAGCAGGACCTACTTGAGCTGATATGACAAGTGGATCGATGGTTGGGGCTTCGATCCTGTCGGCATCTCTGTCTCGGAAGATGATGTCGTCAGTCATCATCTTTTGTTCCTTGGCCGGAGCCCCATCTTCCAAACTACTACAACACTCGAAGCTCGCATGCCTAATAGAACTGGCATACGACTCCATTTCCTTCCAGCTACGGTCTGCTAGATGAGGACCATCACTAACAGTATTTATCACTAACCTCTCGCCAGTACGAGCGGGTTCCTCCTGTCTTGCCTGACTCGGTACATGATTCTGATTTGATGGGCCCGCACCTCCAGACTGCAGCGCCCGTACAAACTTCTCCAACTTTCTCTCTCTTATCAACTTTTCGATGAGATCCTGCAAGTGACGGCATTGATTCGTGTTATGGTCGTAGCTTTCGTGGAATCTGCAAAACTTCCCTGTTTGAATCTGTTTCTTCGATGACTTTTTTGGAGCAGGTTTCTTATATTGAATAGTACTACAGGTCTGTAAATACACATTTTCCAGCGACGTATTCAAAGGAGTGTAGTTATCAAACATAAGAGCCCTACGTCATGGACCACGATTCTAATCCCATTTCCTATTTTGATCACCATTACCTTTCTGCTGATTTTGTTTATTCTGAATGTTCGATTGCACTTTCCTGGAGCTCTCCCCGGATTGTTTAACAGCAACATTGCTCTGAATTCCTTCCATACTAGGCCCTGCGTCATCCTTTTTCCTAGACTGTTTTGCATCCTCCTTTCTCAAGAATTGGGCTGCCTTGGAATAGAAACGGTCCAATGACGTAGGAGGTTTTCTGACCAACCAGTTACCGAACTCAGAATCGGGATCAATCCCCTTAGTCAATGCCATTAGAATGGAGTTATCATTAGGGTTGTTGATCTCAACGCATACATCATGAAATCTCTCTAAATAATGTCTAAGTGTCTTTCCAGGAGCTTGAGTGACACTAGATAAAGTATTGACATCTTTCGGTCTTGCGACATGCATGTGAAATTGCTTAATAAACATTGTTGCCAACTGATCAAAACAAGAGATAGATCGAGGTGGTAAACGGGTAAACCACATAGTTGATATTCCCCCTAGAGAGATTGGGAAGCTTCGGCACTTAACTGCATCATCAGCTCGCGCAGCATTCATCAACCATTCATACTTCAGGATATGTTGATTAGGATCAGAGCTCCCTTCATAAACAGGTAAAGTTGGCATGCTGAATCGCCGAGGTGGTTCAGCATATAGTATCTCATCAGTAAAAGGGGTATGACTCCAGGAGATTCCCCAGTCGTCATTGCTAAGACCCTGACTTTCACGGATCATTTGACAGATCATCGTCGAAATGTCGAGCATCTGGATATTTTGAGCATGTTGGGCCAAGGTGTGGTCGGGTTCCACAATGCGAGGTGGGGCCGATCGTTGTTGACAGTCCGTGTCCCGCCTCCTTGGTTCTACGACTTCGGGGACATAAGGCTCGGGAGTTCGGTTGCGTTGGTGATGGGTCGGATCCGTTCGGTTCCGAGCGTCAACTCCCAAATCAGTAGCGGTGGTAGTACGATGTCAGTAATATGGTATGGGGTAGCGCCTCCTCCGGAGGAGGGTCCAGTCTGATGGCTGGTTGATGGGCCAACTCTCGGTTGCCCAAGATTAAATGTATGCTGATGCCTAGTGGACTGTGTGTAACTTCCATCCAGTCGCGGGCGCGTGGATCTATGATGGTAGTCAGAAGAGACTGAACTTTCGGTGGATGAATAGGAAGCCTGATTCCTCCTGGATCTCCTTCGTCTTTGATGGTTTAGCTGATTGGTCAATTTCGCATTAGCACGGAGCTACTGAGTGAGCGGTTGGCAGCTCTGAGTCAGTTCTTGCATCAGCATCTGGAATTCTTCCCTGGTGACAGGGCCTTGCGGTTCTGATGGTCCGACAGCATTTTGGTCGGTTGGAGGTGGTTGTACGGGGTTCTGTCTGTCTCGTCCTTTTGGATCTGCGGCGGTTGAGGTAGTCCTTGTGTTAACCATGATGGGTAGCGAAGCTCTTTCCTAGACTTGATGCAAATCTGAATAGGATGGAAGAACTTTTAACTTGAATGTGGATATTCTTCTTAGATTTATGCAATCCGATATCGATAGTAGATCCAACGAGCAGGAGAAAAACTGGGTTTTCTCAGTGAAAGCACCAAAGTGTTTGTACCAAAATTGGGCACAACACTCTTCGGAAGTGTTTGAAGAGATAAAATGAAGAAAATAAATGTAAAAAGAGGATTATCTAACAAACACTCCAGACAATAATCAGAAACAGCAAAAGAACATATAGATTTAGAGTGGTTCGGCGCATTGCCTACGTCCACTATGAAATGATTGACTTTTATTAACTTTTGCTTGTTGGTTACAGCGGATTACAATAGTAAATTTCGAGTACAACAGTGACTTTCGAGTGTAACAATGGTTTCGGCAGAGTCTGAACGTCAAAGAGCCAAAAGGTCCCTTTTTTGTAGGTTCTGAGCTACTATTTATAGGCATAGGTTGCAAATATCTCGCTCAGATCTCGGGAGACCTTTTCTGGCACGTGGGTGGGCCCACGCAATCGAACCCATGCGGTATGCACTCGATGTGTGATCGATACGAATGAATTTCGTATCGATCGTAATTTGGTCTAATCGAGTCGAGGTCAACCTTGAACATTCTTGAGGATGTACGCAAGCTTGTGAAAATTTGGTAGCATTTGGACTTGTAGATTGTGAGTTATGATCGATGTACCCTTGCGTTTTCTCTAGGCTGTTGAATTCGCATCGTTACCTTTCGTATCGATCTGTTCGTGTCGATTTTTGGGCACGTGCTTGCAAGTTGACGAGGCGCTAACTCCTCGGATCGATCCACTTTTCATGCCGAGTGACTAAGTCTTTTATTGGATTGTATCTTGTTCGCATCAATCACCTCTGCCTTATTCGTATCGATTGTCATTGTTCTGTTCGCACCGATCGCTTAATGGGTTACTTCGTATCGATAGCTGGGGGGCCATTTCATATCGATCGTTTGATGTTTTATTCGTATCGATCGTTGATCGATCGATACGAGCTGTGCAATTGGGATCGATACGAATTGATTACAATTGATGGATACGAAGTTGGGCGTACGTGGTGGATACGAACAACAGACAATCGATGGATACGAAGTGATGTTCATTGATGGATACGAACAACAGATAATTGATGGATGCGAATTAATTCCAATTGATGGATACGAACAGCGGCTAACTGATGGATGCGAACAGACGGAGCTTGATGGATGCGAACAAAGCCTTTCAGTTGATGGATACGAAGAGTGCAGTTTCAGATGGATGGAAGCGGAACCGATCCGAAGAGAGCGATGTGATGGATACGAACGAATCAATTTCCTTGGCTTGCATCGATCATATCTTGAGCATACGGACTCGGATTGACTTGAAATTTGGAACGTTGACTTCCATAACTTTGCATATTGTAACGACCCGTAAAATTTTCAATAATTTAATCTGTTAGGTTAATAAGTTTTGGGTGATTTAATATAAAAAAACTTTATCTATTAATAATTGAACAATGGTAATTAGAACTAATTTGTAACAATTGAAATGAAGTCCCAATGATGAATAATGTAAATTAGTTATAAATTTGAATGTAAGAAACAAGTGTGAATGTTGAATCATTAATGAGATAATATGTGATAAATAGAAATTGAAGTAAATCAGTGTTAATGGAGTAATTGTAACATTTGATTTGTAAATAATAATGGATTCATTAATGTGGATTAAAGTAATAGTAACGGGTGTGAGTTACTATTTAATTGGCCTATTAATTTAGTTACAATAGTTATATTTGAGTATAAATTTAAATATAAGTAAATAAGGGTAAGTGGTGTATAAATAAATAACTTTGTATAATTGATAGTAATTGAATGAATTCAATATTAGGTAAGTAATTATGATAATTAGTTGAATATATGATAAACTTAAGTGTAAATTAAAGGGTAGTGATAACGGCTGTTATACGTTGCCTATTTAGTCTATAAAATAATTAGAAACTCTTTAATGTCATTAATGAGAATTTATGCAGTAACGGGAGGTGTGAATGTATAAAATAAATAGAAATGTAAATTTATTTATAAAGTAATAAATGGGAAAAAGGAATGGAACTAAGGTAAATTAATCGATTGGTTTTAAATTTTAATTGATGTGTACAATTGACAAGATTTCACATTTAGAAATGTAACATTTTATACAAATTTAAGAATAGAATTTATACAAGATCTTTCTCCTTTAATTGTTGCCTTTTCTTTTCTTGCCTTCTCATCTTTCCTTAGCCGTGAATTCCTCTCATCAATCACGCACAAAAACATTCCTCAAACTCCTCTTTTCATTGCATGCAAACTAGGGAGAAAATTAATTAAATACATCAAGTTATTTGTTTTATAGTGTTGCCTTTTTATTTTCCAAACCATTCAAACTCTTGACTTTATTTGCCTTAGCCATTCACTACACATCTTTAGCCGTTCATTTTGTTGTAACCCTAGTTGCCACTAAGTTGTAATTCACGCACAAAATATTTCTCATCACTTCTCACTTCATCTCCTGAGAAAAAAATATAGAGTTCTAGATCCATGGCTTCTCTTCTTTTTCTTTCTCCTTTTTCTTTTATTTTCTTTTGTTTTTCTTCCTCCTATGCTCGGCCTCTCCACCATATTTCCGACCTCATCTCCTCTCCACCTTCTCCATGATTACCTCCATCACCTCATTACCATCCACCAAACATGGCCGTGACCTATAGATCAAAATCCATCACCAAACAATGAAAAAAACTTAGACTAGATCACATATTCCATCACCTCCTCTCCTATTAGCCTCGGCCACAACCCTACACCACACCACCTTGCTTTGCCTAACCCTAGACGTGCCTATGATTCCTTGACCAGATCTCAACATATAAGGCGGAGCCACATGAAGCCATAGGCCGAACCTTTGTGTGCTTGTAACCCTTCTTTTGCTTGCCTCTTTGCCTTCCACTCTTGTTGTTTAAAAGCAAGGTTATGTTCTTTGTTTCACCTCTTTTCATTATTTTAATTTCTAAATTTTGTGTTGAATCATAATTTTATGTTTGTGATAATTGTTTGCATACAAGATTGGATCTGACTATCCATCTACTCCAAAATCTTGTTCGTGCCTAGTCGTGCTTTCGGAATTTGTTTTGTGTCTCTTGTTTGTTATTTCCAGCTTTAAAAAGGTGAGTTATTCACTCTAGACATACGTACTTTTATAATTGTGAAACAATGGCATGTGAATTGTAGAAATTTATATGTTATGTTAATATGTTCATATATGCATGTGATATGATTTTATGATGTTAAATTCTGTTTATATATTTCTTACATCATATGTTATGACATTATATGTTATACTGTTATTTTTATTTTCTGTTAATCACCACTGCAAGTTCCCTATCACTATGGGTTAAAATGATACATACCCGAATGGATATTAGAATAAGGAAAAATCATTATGTGCTGAAATGATAGGCTTGAGTGATTTTATTGTAATTTATTTTGACTTGGGATTGCGGGTTTGAAATGATAGAACCCAGATTTTTCTTTTTAAATAACGGATTGAAATGATACATATCCGTATCACTTGACCTAGGTTAGAAAATATTATACAGGCCCATGGTTATATTTTTAAATAATATTTTCCTAAAATTTATTAAGTATTTTAAACTTTTAAATATATGAAATTTGAGCTAAAAGTTTTGGTTTAATGATTTAAATATAAGAAGATGTTGGTTTTCTATAAGTTAAGATTTTATAAGTCTATAAGTGGCTTTAATTGAAATTATAAAGATGTGTTGGTTTTAAATAGAATTTAAAGACATTTATTGATGATAAATAACTTAATAATTGAATTTGACTTAATATGGAAGTTTTAAGTCTAACCTAGTAATTGTTATGAATTTCACTTTATGAAACGACATGTTTTGTGTAATAAATAATGTAATTTGAACTAATAAATTGGAATACAGTTTTAAATTGGACATTTGTAATAAAATTTATTTGACTAGAAAATCATAGTTAATTGATGTCTAAATGAATAGATCTAAAAGAAAAATATTTGATTGTTATATTAACTATGATAAGATATTCTTTTGTGAAATGTTATGTTTTGTAAAATAAATGGTTATGATTTTTAAATGGAAAAAATGTAACTTTAATTATGACCTAACTTGATAATTGGAATTTGGTTCTAAATGAAATTGTTAAGTTAAGTAAATAAATGGGAATTTAGTTTTATTTATGAAGTGGGTATTTTAAAATAAAATGTTGGGTTATTTGGTGAAATAAAAGTTAAGTAAAGGAATGTGCTTTTGACTTAATAAATGAATTATAGTTTAATTTGGATATTTATTTATAAAATTTTATCTTATTGAATCATAAGTTTAAAGATATCCAAATGAATAATTTCTGAAGTGGAAGATGTAATTTTATAGGTTAAAAATGGCTAGAATTAGAGTTTTAATGTTTTTGAAAGTTAACAATTTATAAAGTATTGACTAACAAATGACATTAATTTAAATTCGACATTTATTTATAAAAATGTTGTTTTATTAAAATTTACAAGTTAAGTAATATCCAAATAAAAAATTTTGGAAAGTGGAATGAGTTTGATAAGTTAAAAATGAGAAAAATTGAAGATATATTGTTTTAAAGGGTATAACAGAAATTATAGCGTTTCTGAAATGCTGTGGTTAAATGAACTATGGCTGGAAATATACTAAAAAGACGTATAACAGCATTTCTGAAGTGCTGTAATTTCTGGAAATTGAACTATGGCTGAAAATATACTCAAATATACTAAAAGGACCTATAACAGCATTTCTGAAGTGCTGTAATTTCTGAAATTTTTAACTATATGCTTAAATTACTAAATAGACCTATAACAGCAGTTCTGAAATGCTGTAGCTTCTGATTTTGAACTATGTTTTGATATATACTAAATATACTTAACGCAGCACTTTATAAATGCTGCTGTTTTGAAATTTCAATGTTCGAAATGATTGTACGAATGAACTTAGAAATGTTACAACTTTGAAATGAATATTATTTGACATTGAATTTAAATGGTTTAGAAATGAATTTATTTGAAATAGTATTTAATTAAGAATTGTCTTTAAATATATTAGCTTGAAGCTTATTGGAATTGAAGATTTAAGAATGTGACCTTATAAAGTGGTATGGTTTAAGATGATTTAAAGGAATATTTCAAGTTTATTAAATTTAAGGAAATATTCAGTGATTTGGAAATTTGGGTTTTATTTAAATGATATATTGGTTTGGCTTTTGAATTTAAATGATATTATGGCTTTGGTTTTTGAAATGGAAATGATATATTGATTTGGCTTTGAAATGAAATAATATAGTATTTAGTTTCGAAATGGATATGATATTTTGGGTTTTAAAGTAAATGATTTTGAAATAAATATCCATGGGTTATAATAACGATTGGTTGGCAAAGAGACCGGGATCGGATATGGGCATACTCTCTGTCGATACCGAAAACCACTTTGACAACCGTGTACGCAGTGGAGATTCCCGAATGAAGTAGGATGGTGGTGACGATCCTATTGAGGTATGAACGTGGACCCGACTCCCGTGAGTTGGCATAAGGTGGCTAAAACAGGAGCAATTCTCGGGCCAATGAGGTAGCACCTCTGATCGGACGCATTTCTTTGATAACTATTATATTATTTTGTGATTTATTTGGTGGCCACCCTTCGATTTTTGATTTGGGAGTGTGTTCCGAGGTGGGAGGTAGTGGCTGCTATGCGTTTCCACCAGCCCGGATGCGTAATTGGTATATCTACCCTGGCATTGCCTAGTTGTGCCGTGTCACCTACCTTACCGAGCTTTACTACGAGTTTCTATTTATGTCGTACCTATGGAGTATCTTCTCGTAGCCTCTCAAGGTATGCAGGTACTGTATAGACTATTGGCACTATTATGTGTTAAGGGGAATATTGGGTCACTCCTTAACGCTATTTAAAAGTAAGTTTATTTTATTATTAGACATTATTATAATAGAGAATATTACTACATAGTAGATAGTTTAACGGATCCTTAAAGAATGGGCGATCCCAAGCATTCTTTAAGTTACTTGTACCTTTATATTACAGTTCACTTAAGTTGGTTTACATTATATAAGTATGTATGTCCTGACTCGAGTGTTTTGTGTTTTGCTTTACGCTCGGGTCAGACTGAGTGATACAGCATTCGAGATTCACCTTTGGAGTTGGAGCTTTTCTTGGAGATCCAGCTATCTATTTCGCTTTCAGTTATCCAGTTGATTCCAGTGATGTATTCTGATTTATACTTGATTATCATATTGAGACTTCTGTTGTATCTTTTACTTCTGTTGTATCTTGTAACTCTGATGTGTATATAGTAGCTTCATGAACTACTATTTCTTTGCTTCCGTTGCATTGTTATATTACTCTATGTCTGTGATTTGTGATTTATTTTCTGTATATTCTGAGTCTTGCCAAATTTTATTTACAATCTATTGTTTTGAATTATTCAAGTCCGATGTGTGTGGATTTATTTTCGATTTGAATGGTCCAAAATACTGGGTCGTTACACATATCATGTCATGTTGATTGTAGCTTGATCCGGACTTGGACAAAATTCGTCGATATCCATAGTGGGTCTGCGTATAACCGATCTTCGGGACGGACTGTCCTCGGTCTCCAGTTAAGTTTTTGATGTCACGGCCTTACCAAAAGTCGGGATAACAGCAACAAAAAAAGTATGATAATTTCAAATATAACATCAATCCTATGATAAAACTGGAAGCATATATTGATCAATAAACTATATAATTGTTAAGTAGGATAACAACCGGTGTTAGCAACAAAACAGGCATTTGAATGCTCTAAAAATTTATTGATGTAATAATTAAAGCTTGTAGTAGGTTTTAAAGACTGGCTGTAGTAAAAGCAGGTTTTAAAAATATACCAAACTCCATCAATTGCTTTTATTATATATCACTGATGCGATTTATTATTTCAAAACTTAAGCAAGAATAGCTTGGCTTGTAAGAAAATATCAAAAGAGAAAATGCAGTTAAAAAAGTAATAAAAAAATACTTAAGCTAAAATAACTGCAGTGAATAATAGTAAATTATATCCACAATGTATATATGTATGTGATATGTATGTGAGGGAACCATAGCCATTTCAGATCCCAAGTTAAATTATCCATGTCTCAAACAATTTTAAGGGATATCAGCTACAATACTGTTCAATCCCGTAGCCAAGATAGAATTCCCAACCCATTTACAATTTGAGATTCGAAAAAAAAGAAATATACCTAGTGAAGGCAAAGGCGGAGGGGGTGATAACCCTAGAATGAATTTGAGGTGGAGGCGGAGACAGAGGGGGTGATAACCCTAGAACGAATTTTAAGGCGGAAGGGGCAATAACTTAAAACGATAACGAGGCGGAGGTGGCGATAAGCGATAACCCTGGAACGAAATTTTGATTTTCAAAATGAAGATAGACGATAACTAAAAGCGTGGGAAACGAGAGAAGTAAGAATAGAAGATTAAATGACAACCTATCCTTAGTACTTTTATCAATTTACGAAATTCCGAAATTTTATAACGGAAATAACCGTTGTAAAAGTTTATAACAAAAATATCCATTAGAAATTTGTAACAATAATAACCATTACAAATTAGAACAAAAAAAGTGTGACAAAATGGCATGTTTGGTATATTTATTAAATGATATTTGAATCTATATTTTTAAAGTGATAAGTTAATTATATTTGTATTTAATTAATTGGATGTTGTAAAAATAATATTTTGAAGTAATAGCAAGTTGAATGCAATTTATTTATTGAATGGAAATTATCATTTATGGGATTTGTTATAAATACTATTAAGTGAATTTATGAAAGTAATAAATTATTGTGTTTGATCATTGAATTATTTTATGAATGTATTATATAAGGTAGAATTTTAGTTTGATGAATTACTTTTCAATAATAATAGTTTTTAAAGTATTGGGAAGGTAATGCGAGTCTTAGCACATTGGTTATGAAATTTTATATCCTGGCTTAAGGATATTATTTTTAATTAAATATTCTTATTGGAAAAGTAGATTAAATTCGTTGTTCAAAGGAAATCATTAAATATAAAACTTATTGGATATAATCATTATATTCAATTATTAGGGAAGAACTTTAAAATGTATGAATTATTTTTACAAAGGAGTTAAGGGATTTGGAATCGAATGAAGTCTAATTTATAGATTTTCTTATAATCAAATAAGAGGTTTATAATCAAATAAGAGGTTTGTAAATTTATAGATTTTCAAATATAATCAAATGAGAATTTTGTAATTTAATTTTCTTTCAATTGAATATTGGTATTTGAAATTGCAGCGAAGATTTTGGGAAAATTGTATATTAAAACCCGTTTCCAATCAATAAATAATAGTAATGTATATTTTGTATGATTTATAGTTCTGTGTAACGAGAAATCAGAATAAACAAAGTTATAGTACCATATGGTATGGGACTTTCGGTAATATTTGTTCGGTTATTCTTTGGACTTAATATATAGAATAATACTGCGAGAAATTCTAGATTGTTAAGAATTTGAATAAATAGATTAGTAACTCTATGTGGCATGGGACATTCGGTAATATTATTCCTATTACTCTATTGACTCGTGGTATAGAATATTGTGTGAAGTTCAATATGGTGAGAATTTTAAGTAAACGGACTAGCAACACCATCTGGTATGGGGCATTTGGTAATATTATTTTGGTTTCTCTTTTGACTCATGGTATAGAATAATATTATGGGTAGGGATTGTAGTTTACGAGCATTGAGTAAACGAAGGAGTAACACCACGTGGTATGGGACGTCTGCGTTCATATTTGATCGATTACTTTCTGTAAGTGAGGGATACTCTTATTTTATGGGTTAATGTCTAGAAGAAGGATCCGTTGTGTGCCTGCTTGTGTTGTGTATTGTTTTTCTAAATAGACTAGGTCCATCCTAGTTAGCTAATTGTGGGGTCATGCCTTGGATCCATGGTATCACTTTATTATATGTATTGTGTATTGATATCTAGATTGCGCAGTGATATGCCCCGATGCCACAGTAGCTAAACAGTGTGTTAATATCATAATATAGGGCTATGTCAAGAGAACAGAGGTTTCTAATTAAGAAGCCTGATCGGAGTCTGCATTAGGAAATCGGGTGAGCAATACTAGTTCGGAGGTAAAGGTTATGTATTCGAGTGAGTGATCAAATCAATTTTCTTGGAATGATCTATGTACACCATATGGACTAATGAATAGTATTAAGTATTTCTTGTTTGGTTTGTTTTCTAGGTTTGGAATATGGTTAAATTTTGGGGTCAAAATTCTTTTAGGGGGGGTGTTATCCCGCCTTTTAGCAAAGCAGTGACACCAATGAATTGACTATAAACCAAAGACAGTTCGTCCCAAAGATTGATTGTATGCAGGCTTGCTATGGATATCAACGAATTTTGTCCGAGTCCGGATCAAGCTACAATTGATATGACACGACGAGAAAAGCCATAGAAGCCAGCTTTCCAAATTTCAGGTCAATCGAGTTCGTATGTTCAAGATATGATCGATACAAGTCAAGGAAGTCAACATATTCGCAATCCATCGTTTCGCATCGGTCTCATTCGAATCCATCGGCGAACAGTTGTTCGAATCCATCAAGTTCCAGTGGTTCGTATCCATCAGGGGAGTATGTTTCATTCGTATCGATCAGCAACCCTCTGTTCGTATCCATCAGACGACCGCTACTTCGTATCCATCATGGGACCTCTGTTCGTATCCATCGAGCATTGCACTGATTCGTATCCACCAAGTATTGCACTATTCGTATCCATCCTATGGCTTCAACTTCGCATCGATCCACTGTAGTTAATTCCGATCGATGCGAACAATACTAAGTCTATCGATACGAACAGAACCGTACGATCGATACGCGCCGTGCATTGTGAATCGGTACAAATGAAGTCATTTCCTTCGATATGAACAGAATCAATTTAATCGATACGAATTAAGCCATCTCCATCGATTCAAACTATGCAACGGTCTTCGATACTAACGAGGCGAAAGCCTTGAAATGACTCGATCAACTCTGCATAAAAAGTGGATCGATTCGAAGAGTGTGCGCCACGTCAACCTACTACCACGCGCCTGGATCGATCCGAATTGAGGGATACGAGAGCATCGATTCGAATGCGACAGCCTCCATCAAAACGCAAATTTGCATTGATCATATCTCGCAATCCACAAGTCCAAATGCTATGAAATTTTCACAAGAGCTTACGTACAACCTAAAGAACGTTCCTGCCAAATTTCGACTCGATTGGATCGAATCTTGATCGATACGAAATTCGTTCGTATCGATCATGGATCGAGCCGAAACTTCATGGGATCGATCGTGTGGGCCTACTCACATGCCAGAAGAAGTCCCTCGAGATCTGAGCGAGATATCAGCCTCCTACGCCTATAAATAGAGCCCCAGGGCCTACAGAAGGGGGATCTTTTTGGCTCCTTGACGTCCAGACTCTACCGAATCCAACTTTGCACTCCATTGCTACTGTTGTACTCGAATTTCTTCATTGTAAATTGTTGTAATCAGTGATAATCAGCAAGCAAACTTCAATAAAATTATCAACTTCAAAGTGGGCGTAGGCCGGATTGCCGAACCACTATAAACCTTGTGTTCTTTACTGCTTTCATCTAAATTTTCTGAGTGTTCTTCATTTTTAATTATCTGCATACTTATCATTTGTGATTGTGAGCTGGTGCTTTCATTGGTAATCGGGTGTTTGTGACCAATTTTGGCGCGAACATTTTGGTGCTTTCACCGAGAACGGCAAATATTCAGGGATTCTAAAGTTTAGAGTTCAGAATTGGAGAGCTAGAGAATCAGATCTAGGAGGAACTATGGCAAAGCAATCAACAAGAAGACAAAGAACTGAAAGGAGTCTGCATGATGGGAGTCAGGAAGCTTCCTCAGGAGCGAATCAGGCCTCGGTCTTCATCACTCGAGATGAGATGGAGATGATGATGGGAGCCATGCAGGAGGGAATGCTGAAAAGGCAAGAAGAGATGATACATTATCTACTTCGACAAGTTGGTCAAGTTGGAGTGCAAAACCAAGGGAATGCAACTGCAGGAGATGCTATGGATAAGGATCGGGAGCATGGAGCAACCAGAATTCAGAATAGAGCGGGACCATCAGGAGCAGCACCAGAGCTAGGGGCTCACCCGGAGCATGTCGATCCAACTGCAGACAGGATACCAAGTGGAGTTGTGCAACACGACGTTGATAGAGAGATGGATGCTCGGTCAGGAGAGCAGACTCCAGAAATCCCTCGTGAACTCAGGGGGCAGATCAGAGGAAACAGACAAGGGCCACAGCTTGGCGACAGTGACAGATTGGCGGAAATGGTCAGACGAGCCATGAAAGGCGGACTGGTTAATAGAGATCAGGAAGACATGAACAGGAGCCCCTTCGCTCCCGCAATTAGACAGGCCAGGAATCCACCAGAATTCAAGCTACCAACACTGGAGATGTACGATGGGAGGACGGATCCTGCAGTTCATCTGGCACGGTATATGAGGCATATGGAGGTACTGGGAGCATCGGAGGAGGTCATAGCCCGGTGTTTCCCATTGTATTTGACAGACATTGCAGCATTATGGTTTAGATAGCTGGGAAGCGGCTCCATTGGAACATGGACCAATTTGACTGAGAAGTTTATGGGGCAGTTCAGAGTTCACATTTCGAGACCCAAGAATGTGATGAGTTTGGTAGCACTAAAGCAAAGAACGAGAGAATCATTGAGGAATTTTCTAACGTGATTCAATGCAGCGGCAGCATCGGTGGATCGACCAGATCCATCCATGGTTTTGATGGCAGCCGTATCTGGCATAGCTGATGGAACGGAATTTAAAAATTCACTGACAAGGGATCCGCCTATGGATCTAGGAGAATTTTATCATGCGGCCGAAGGATTCTTGCGATTAGAGGACACAAATGTTGAAAGAGAGGAAGGTGAGGGAACAGAAGTTTATGCAGTCAAAGGCGGAAATCCACCCGAAAGAGATTTAGGCAAGGATAAAGGAAAACGAAAAGCCGAGGATTGCGATAATGGACCAAAGCGATCACGAAAAGAACCGAGATTTACTTCCTATTCAGAGCTGAGCGAAACCATGGAACGGATCTACCAGGACACCAGTGGGCAGATTCCTTATCGGAAGCCAATGAGAAGGGACCCGACCAGCAATGAAATGAAATCAGACAAGTACTGCTTATTCCATGAGCTAAGCGGCCACAGTACCAATGATTGCAGGCACATGAGGGATGAAATAGAGGGACATATCCGTAATGGCCTGCTATCGCAATATGTAAGGAGGCGAGCCACAACGGTGGAGCAAGAACAACCACCACCTGCAGCAACTAGGAACGGCTCAAGACCGAGGCATCATCTTGTCATCAACTGATTGAAATAATGATGAATAAGTAGCAAACTCCACACCAACACGATTAAGTCATTTACATATGTACAGGATCGTGAACGATCCTCAGGCATGCTCTGATACGACTATAAATCACATCAATATAGGTGTTTGCACTTTGACGTCCCTGTTTTGCTTTTGTTTTTCATTTCTCATGTTTAGACTTGATTTTGTTTGACATTCCTGTTGAAAGATTTATTTTGAATGAAAGTATTCCATTTGTGATTACTTAACGGCTAAGCCACTTACACATGCACGGGGTCGCGAACGGTCCTTAGGCATGCTCTAAGATGGCGATAAACCATCGTAACAAACAGTTTAGAAACTCACTCGAACGTGAAATCTGACATTAATGATACTAAGTCCCCCTCGGGCACATACAATTCGCCACGAACGGCACCGGACCGCGAATGGTCACAATTCACCACGAACGACGCCCGACCGCGAACGGTCACAATTCGCCACGAACGGCACCCGACCGCGAACGGCACCCGATCACGAACAATCACAAATTGCTTCGAACGGCACCCCGACCGCGAACGGTCGCCATTCACCGAAAACGGTGTTCGACCACGAACGGTCACATGCTACCCCGAATGATATACGATCCCGAACGATCGTCATTCACAGTTAGGAAAGGCTATCAATCTCTTTGCAGGATATTAACAGGATACGAACATCCAGCTTATGGCATTACAAAACACAACTTCCTACCGCAAGGCATGTTTTGGGGGGGCAAGTGTTATCTCGCCTTTTAGCAAGGTTGTGACACCAATGAATTGACTATAAACCAAAGACAGTTCGTCTCGAAGATTGATTGTACGCAGGCTCGCTATGGATATCGATGAATTTCGTCCGAGTCCGGATCAAGCTACAATTGATATGACACGACGAGAAAAGCCATAGAAGCCAGCATTCAAAATTTCAGGTCAATCCGAGTTCGTATGTTCAAGATATGATCGATACAAGTCAAGAAAATAAAGATATTCGCAACCCATCATTTCGCATCGGTCTCATTCGAATCCATCGACGAGCAATTGTTCGAATACATCAAGTTCCAGTGATTCGTATCCATCAAGGGAGTATGTTTCGTTCGTATCGATCAGCAACCCTCTGTTCGTATCCATCAGACGACCGCTACTTCGTATCCATCGTGGGACCTCTGTTCGTATCCATCGAGCATTGCACTGATTCGTATCCACCAAGTATTGCACTATTTGTATCATCATATGGCTTCAACTTCGCATCGATCCACTGTAGTTAATTCCGATCGATGCGAACAAGACTAAGTCTATCGATACGAACAGAACCGTACGATCGATATGCGCCGTGCATTGTGAATCGATACGAACGAAGTCATTTCCTTCGATACGAACAGAATCAATTCAATCGATACGAATTAAGCCATCTCCATCGATTCAAACTATGCAACGGTCTTCGATACGAACGAGGCGAAAGCCTTGAAACGACTTGATCAACTTGGCATAAAAAGTGGATCGATCCGAAGAGTGCACGCCACGTCAACCTACTAGCACGCGCCTGGATCGATTCGAATTGAGGGATACGAGAGCATCGATTCGAACGTGACAGCCTCCAGCAAAACGCAAACTTGCATCGATCATATCTTGCAATCCACAAGTCCAAATGCTATGAAATTTTCACAGGAGCTTACGTACAACCTAAAGAACGTTCCTGCCAAATTTCGACTCAATTGGATCGAATCTTGATCGATACGAAATTCGTTCGTATCGATCACGGATCGAGCCGAAACTTAATGGGATCGATCGCGTGGGCCCACTCACGTGCCTGAAGAAGTCCCCCGAGATTTGAGCGAGATATCAGCCTCCTACGCCTATAAATAGAGCCCCAGGGCCTATAGAAGGGGGATCTTTTTGGCTCCTTGACGTCCAGACTCTGCCGAATCCAACTTTGCACTCCATTGCTGCTGTTGTACTCGAATTTCTTCATTGTAAATCTTTGTAATCGGTAGTAATCAGCAAGCAAACTTCAATAAAATTATCAACTTCAAAGTGGACATAGGTCGGATTGCCGAACCACTATAAACCTTCTGTTCTTTACTGCTTTCATCTAAATTTTCAAAGTGTTCTTCATTTTTAATTATCTACATACTTATCATCTGTGATTGTGAACTGGTACTTTCATTGGCAATCGGGTGTTTGTGACCAATTTTGGCGCGAACAGGGGGAGAGTGTAACGACCCGGAATTTCACCGCTTTGATTTGCAAATATTTAATTAATTTATATTCAAATAATAGGTTTTATGATTAAAATAAAAATCTATTAAATAATAAATAATGATGGTGAAATAGTGTTTTATGAGGACCCATTTCTTCGACTCCCAGAAATCAACACTAATACATCCACGGTATTCACATGCCGTAAATCCAAGTGCTGGAGAAGTGGATTCTCAAGGGTAAGAAAGAAAATAAAGACAAAATAGAATATCACATATATTATGTCAATATAAACTTTACAGCGGAAATTAAAATACAATAATCGGTGTTAAATAATGCATAGTTATAAATTTCTGTCCTTACAAAAGCGAAATACTATAGCACTAGAGTGTGGTGGAAATAGATAAAATTCTTCATAAGATTTTTCTAACTCCCTGCTTCGAGCTTCATCCAGCATTCTTCTAAACTAAACCTAACTACTAGGCTGCTCAGGAAAATTTGGGAACCTAAAGTTTAAGGAAAATAACTCCGAGTCAGTCATGGGAATGGTGAGAACTCAAAATACACGTTTTGAAAACAAAAAAGTATCTCATAAGACCACGCTGCACATAAACACGGAACGGGTTTTAACCTTATGATAACCAAATCATTATTACGTAAAATCACTTGATACTATTTTTAATGACATATCTTTAAAAACATTTGCAAATAAACTTATTAACCTTAGCCGAAATTGTTACATTATTAAATTTCAGCATACCACCTTGTATTACAAGGCTTTCTGCATCTAAAATCGTACGGGCTCTTATTGGAGAATGGGTTTCCATACAAATGACTAAGTGAAGGCACTACCTTCCGGCAGTACAACTCTATAGGAATGTACCGAGGCCCAACAGATGGTCCTCTACCAACACAAGACCGGCCTACCTCTTCCTAGATAGTACTGAATATGTCATCACCCCGGTCGTTACCGACCTACCCGAGCGTGCCTTAGCATACACCACATTAATTTAAACCCAAATGTCATAGCGGGTAGAAATATATCTAGAAGGGGATGATCATACCCTAATGGTTGTGAACCACTTAGCCTTGCTACATCTACCCTGTTTCAGTCATTTCCGCGTGTGAGGCTTGAGGTCATGATTACCTTTCATATAGCACATCATCTTCCTTCGAATGCCACACTACGATTCCATCGATCCCTATTGACTTTCACAAACATACAACCTCCGAGCTCATACGTCTCAGAGAAGGGTGTTAAGCTAAGAGAAGTTGCCTTCTTCGCCACCAAATAGATGTATGTTTATAAAAGTCAACGATGAAATCTCAAGAATGCAATGTCAAACATCCATCCATACAAGTTCATTCTGGGACTGAACGAAACCGAAGACACTCTCCCACCACATCCTATCGGGAATTAACCATAGGATTAGTAGCAAGAAGTCTTTGCAACCCAATGAATTTCAGAAATGAAGGGACTACTACTACTTTAGTATTTGGGAGTTAACTAGAATTATCAACAAGCGGTCCTTTCATCCCAAAAATCTCTAGTATTCATTCTTCATTCTCTCTATCAGGACTTTATTTTCGAACGCATATATTGGTTCGAAGTGGTTTTCGGATAGGAATTACCCCAGATCCGACCCCAGTTCCTTCAAACCAATCATCGATAAAAAGAGGTTTTGTGAATAGAGAATCATTCTTTAATTGATTAAGTTCTTCTTATCAAGTCACTTTTAGAGATATACATTTCTAAAACATTCTTTCCAGTATATATGAGATTATTAAACCTCACTTATCAAAACCTTTGATTACTTAAAACCTTTTTAAATCTTGGAATAATTCTAAATCATTTCATTTTTCACTTAGAAAAATATTTCCAAATCATTTCATTTAAATGTTAACAAAATTTGTTAATTCAAAAACTCATAATTTTGATTGAGTTAAAACCATGTTATCTAGGATGTTAATCCAAAACCAATAATTATTAAGTGAGCAGAAACTATAAAAATCATCTAATTCTACTCAATATCAATTCTCGTATTCAACAAATACTATGGGCGAAAAAATGGTGAAATCACCCTTTAAATTCCACGAATAGTACGAGTTCTCTCTTCGGGATTTAACACCGAGTACAAGAAGATCATCTCCATAAAATCCAAATTGTTTAAATTTGGAAAATATTTTTTTTATTCCTTTTGAAATTTCGATCCGAGTAAATCAAATTTACTATCCCCTCCATCAGGCCAGTCCGGATAGCCAGAGAGAGCAGGAAACTGGTTTTCCAAACCAAGCCAAGACACTATCTCTTTTACACCCATAAGGCGGTCAAGTTATTTGATCGACTCTAAACCATTAAACCTTTAATCATTTCATAAATCCTTCAAATTACCTTTAAAACACTTTATTAATCATTTAAAAATATTTATAAAATAATAGGAAAAGAATGATTGCGTTTAAAACTATATTTCAAAATTTATAAAAAAAGTGCTGTGGAAAGTGCTTTTAGGCTATATTGATCAAAACGACTTTTATTATTTGAAAATTCATTTTTATTACTCAAATCACTTTTAAAGCATTTTAAAACATTTATAAGATTTATTCCATATTTTAAACAATTTAAAACATCATTTTCAAAGAAATCCAGTTTTGGATTCCGAACTGCCAAATCGGGATTTTTCCTAAACTTGTTTTATTCATATTTCAAAATCTACTTACTGGAATCTCGATTTTCTTTCTTCATTGGAAAACTATGGATGTAATAGTTCGAAAAAAAATTATCTCGAAGATTTCCAGGCTATACTCCATCTTTTAAACTTGTTTGACTTTTATGGTGCGAAATCGAACTACCGTTACGCGACGCTCCTATTTTTGACTAAATTTTAAATTCTCATTCAAACTTCACCAAAACATTTTTAAATGTTTATAAAACATTTCAAACACATTTTAAATCATTTTTAAGAGATTTAACAATTCCATATACATCATTTCATTAGTTCAAGGAAAGTGATTTCCTTTATGCTTATCGACGTGTATATTCGTGACTTGCATATATATTCAACATTCATATGAAAACAATCAAACTTGATGATCAAAGCATAATAAACATCCATTTGCAACATCATATCATCATCCAACATATAGTATAATAATTTTAGGAGTTCTCACATTGATTTCCTATCGGGAAAAGGCTATAGCTTCACTAACTCGCGATCCGAGCTCACGAACCCTAACACCTTGCCTCCTAGTGTGCTCGGCCATTCCATGCCAAAAGTGGTGCTTAGCCAAGCATGGGAAATGAGGTGTAGGACTTTGGATTATTATTGAATTTATCGAAAACTAGACCTAAAAATAGGTCATTTTCTCTCAGGTTTTTGGATACACAAATCTACGTATTTGGAAATATGGTCAACATGAAAGTTGTAGGAAATTCTGTCTTTACATTTTAAATAAAAGACTCATCTAATTTGGATTAGTTATGAGGAAGTTAGGGCCAAGAGAAGAAGAGGTATTCTCGGATTCATAAAAACAAAGCCCGAAAAGGAACTATAAAAAAGTGGTATTTTGACATAGTTAGACTCAAAACTAGAAGAAGTACTGAACATAAAAGTTGTAGCCACTGGAATTTTACATGGTTTGAGAAAAAGAATTACCTCATTTGGATCGGATTTGGAGGAGTTATACTCGAAAGAAAAAAGGTATTTTCGGCCATTAAAACTGGGCTTGAAAATTCTTTAGAAAGAATGATGTTTTGAGCTTTGCTAGGCTTCGAATGGGAAGAAGTGGTCAACTAGAAAGTTGTAGCCACTGAAATTTTGAGTGGTTTCAAAGAAGGAATTTCCTCATTTGGGTATGATATGAGGAAGTTAGGCTAGAGTGAAGAAGGTGAAAAAATGTGATGAGAGGGCTATTATAGTAATGGTAAATTTACCATTACCATACTATTACCAGTCAATCAGTTACCATTTTAAAGTAAAGTCGGTATACCAGTATAATTGGTATGGTAATGGTAATTTACCTTTTTCTACGGTAAAACATCGGTAATATTTTTTCAAAACCAACAGTAACGGTAATTTACCAATCTGTTCATAATATATTGATATTCATGTAAGATTTTGTATTATGGGCATTTAGAAGCAAGAAAATAGTTCAATTTATTTCAGTAATTCAACTCAAATGATGATAAATACACTTATTTTCTATGTCCTTTATTAAGTGACCTAATAAGATATATAATGAAGCATCGTTCAGTGTAAAAATATATCAACTTATTATTTTTCTAGACAAAAGGTAATTTACCGTTACCAGTGTAACGGTTACCAGTTTATCGGTATATCAGTCATCGGTATACCATTTAATCGGTAACGATAACAGTAAAAAAAAATTAGTTTACCAGTAAAAACGATACAGTAACGGTATTTACAAAATGGTAACGGTAACCATTACCATAACAGCCCTATGAGAGGGTGGGCTATTTATAGCCAAAGAAAGAGTGTAAAAGAATCTATACACACATCATCACTTCATGGCTTCTCCAATACACCTTCCTCCTCCCTAGGCCAGCAAAATCCTCCCCCCATGTTCCCATCGCTTCCATTTACTTCATGTGTGCATATGTTGACTTATGTAAGCTTAAGGAGGAAGCTTACTTAAAATACCTTTAATTTTTGTATTATGTATGTATTTTTAAGTGTATAAGTATATATGTATGTATACATATGTTCATGTGCATGTTAGTGGATGCATTTGTATGTTACATATGTGTACATGACATATAAATAATGTTGCATTGATTTCGAACAACTGATTTCGAATAACTTTCGTTCGATAAACCGTTGCCAATTGGAGAACCGATTCCCGAACACATTTTCACTTATACTTTAACGTACATATATTTGTAAACAAAATTTGAAAACTATTTTATTATCATTTTAAATGAATTAAAATGATCGTATTTGAATTATAAAACCATATAAATTAGTATTAACAGTTATTTAGAAAAATTGCTATTATACTGATAAAACGATATCGATTTTTCCTTATATATTCAAATCAAATATATATCTTTATAAAACTATTATAGATGATTTCTTATCACTTTATTACTATTCAAAATGAATTATCAGCATTTAAAATAATTATTTGAATAATTAAAATAATTATTAAATCCTTAATCTCAATTTAATTTAATAAATCAATTATCATATTTAAGGGCATTACTAACAATGTCAACAACACATTTTATTTTCAAAAAAAAATCAATTGATTTTATTTTATATTCTTGTTTAAGTATAAAAATAAGTGTATTTATCCAGCTCTGTGCGCGACGTTTTACGATTATAGAGCTATTTACAGATAAAACAGTTTTCGGCCATTTTATCGATTTAGATCTCGAGGAAAATATTTTGTAAATATGTATTCAAAATAAAATTACTATTACTTATTATCACTCAAAACAATATTATTTGAACTATCAATCTTTTATTTGCAGAAATTTAAAAATAAATATAACTTTTCAAAGTGATAAATTTGCGGGTCGTTATATTTTTAAAATTTGTTTAAAAATATTTAGTTCGAAGAAAAATCGAAAATGTGACTGGAATTCGTTTTCCGAATTTTCAACTTTTCGTCGAATAAAAGTTGTCGGAATCGTTGTAAACATATTTACATAAATTTGTAAATGAGTTAGTATGTACATATTGGTATATACATAAGTGTATATACCTAAGTATATAAGATTTAAAATATAAATTAGTAAAAAGTAAACATCACATCACATAAAACATGTTTAAACATTAGTACATATGTAATTAATTGAATGTTTTCTCATGAAACGGAGGGAGGGGGACCAAATGGGGGCATGAGGTGGAGGAGGCTAGGTGAGGTGGCAAGACGGTAGCTGAGGGTAAAGAACAAAGGCATTTAGGTAATTCACTTTTTCTCTTACTTATAAATAGCCATTCACTTCTTCAAATATTTCCTCCTATTTATTTTAACATATCTTTCTCATCTCTTACCCTAATGGAGAAATTATTTTATTGAAACGTTGGAAAATTCCAGTGGCTACAACTTTCGTTTGTATCACTTCTTAAAATTTTGAGCTTAGCCACGTCAAAATATCATTTCTTTGCAAAATATTTTCGAACCTAAATTTTCAAGTACGAAAATAGCTCTTCTTCTTTTGACCATATCTCACTCAAAACCGATCCAAATTGAGTGAATTTTTTATGAAATTGTAGAGAGAGAAATTTCCAAGAACTTTCCTTTGGAAAAAATTTCAAATTCTATGAGTAACTTGTCCAAAAATCAGTTGGAATATGACCCATTTTTGGATTATTTTGGATGGCTTACGGTGAGAAAAGTTTTACTTTTCTTACTAAAGTTTTTGCTTAAGATGTTGAAAATAACCGTTGTTTATTTGTTTAAATATGATGCTTACTTTGTGGGTGATATATCATGGCTTGATTTATTGGAATATATGGTTGAGTTTTATGTATACATGTATTGTTTATGTATGTGGTATGAAATGTTAATTTGTAAGCTTGGAAATGAAACTAAAGGTTAGCAGAATGAAAGTTAGGATCTTGCTAGTGTATATTGTGATGATACATTTATGTGATGTGTTCGTGCTTGAATTCCTATGTGTTGAAGAACTTAGCGTTTAAATTGTTTATATGGCAACATCGAGATCCTTGGGTTTGAAAAATTGTTTTCTAACTTTACTTTTAGAAACGTTTACAAAAGTTTTTATAATCTTATCTTTGTTTTCTAAAGCTTGTTTCAAAGTTTTTATAGCAATTGAAATACGAAATTTTTAAGTTTTGGAAAGCGATTTGACATGAAAATAAAGTTTTGATGTTTTGGGTAATATAGCGATAGTCGCTATAAATGCAGTTCGTGAAAAACGAACTCCTTTTGAATTTAAAATATTTTAACTTAAGTATCTTTTTGAAAAGTGTTTTCAAAACTTAATATAAGTTTTTAAAGGTAATTATTATAAATTATTTATTTATTTATTTATTTAATGATTAATTAATTAATTAAGGTAATTAGTACTTAATCATTTGTTAATAAAGGAAATTAGTACTTAATTATTAATTAAGTAAGTTAGTTATAATTAGTTAATTAATTAAAGATTGTTTATTAATTAATAACTAATTTGTGTTTAATTATTAATTAATAATTAGTAGTTATTTATTTATCCAATAAAGGGTTTGATAATTACTAATTAAGTTAAGATTCAATCAAAACTTAATTAAGATTTAATTATTTTTAATGAAGGTTTAATTATTACTTAAGTTTTAATGAAGTATTATTTAATTATTAATTGAGATTAATTAATTGATAATGATTTATTTAAATATTAATTATTTTAAATTATATTTGATTATTATTTAATTATTTAATTAATAGTTAATTATTATTTAATTATTAATTAAAGGTTTAATTATTATTAAATAATGATTTTAATGTAATTTAATTATTAAATAAAAGTTTTAAAGTTTAAACCAACTTTATTTCTAATGGATCGGTTTTGTTTTGAAAGCAAACTCTCTTTTAAAGAATATTTTTTCCAAGGGATTTTCTTTGTCGGTTACTCTTAGGTAAGCCTAATTGAATATGAAACTCAATGACATCTTTTAGCAGAATGAAATACCGTTCTACTATTAAATTGTAATTGACTTATGTTTAGCAGAATAAAACCCCATTCTGCTATAACTTACTTGAATTGATTATTTTGACATCTGTTTAGTAGAATAAAACCTCGCTCTACTACCATTTGGTTAGATAAAATATAAATGACATCTGTTTAGTAGAATAAATACCCATTCTGCTATTATATTGTTTGGACAATGAAGTGTATGTTAGTAGATTAATATTTGATAAGTGATGTTTTTATATGTGCATAATTGTTATTTGCTTTTGTATACATATCCCCATACTTAAGTTATCTGATGTTTGAATGGAAATGGTATCCCCTTTGAAGTATTTTGTTAAATCTTATGCATGGGTATTACAAAGATAAGTAATTATTTAAATAAAGATGGTTTAAAATAAATTTATTATTTCAATAATAATGTTTTGAAGTTAATTGATTATTTTAATGATAATGATTTAAAGTCAATTAATTATTTTAATAATGGTGTTTTAAAATTGAATAGTCATATTAATAATGATGTTTTAAAGATAATTAATTATTTAAATAATAATGAGATAAAGATTAATTAATCATTATATCAATGATGTTTTCAAAATTAATTAATCATTTTAACTAATGATGTTTAAGGCTAAATAGTTATTTAAATAATTAGGTATTAAAGTTAATTATCATTTTGCTAATAATGTTTAAAGATCAATTTATCATTATAATAATAATGTTTTAATTTTAAGTAATCATTGTTTTAATGATGCTTTAAGATTAATTAATCATTTTAATAATGAAGTTTTAAAAGTTAATAAATTATTTTTAGTAATAAAATTTTAACGTTAATTAATCATTTGAACAAGGATGATTAAGGTTAATTAGTTTTTTTAAAATAGTGTTGTTTTGAAGTAATGAATTAGAATTAAAGCTAATTAATTATTTTAAATAAAGCTATATGAAATAATTAACCATTGTTTTAAGAGTTAATTGATCATTTTAAATAATGATATTGAAGTAATAAATTTTGGTTTAAATTTAATTAATCATTTGATAAAGTTGTTTAAAGTTAATACTTTTAATGTGAAACCCCAGCACAAGTTTGGTTTTAAAAGTAATGTTCGATTCGACTATGGAAAAGTAGTTCTGTAAACGATATCGCGTATATGGAAAGGATTTAGTCATATTTTTAACACTAAACGTCGAGGCATGGACTCGTTTCCATCTCGAAGGTTAAAAATGTCGTCAAGGCAATACCTAGAGGTAACACTACCTTAACTTGCCCACTTTATTTTCAACTAAGGGATGACACTTGCTTGGATTTGATGAGTAGTAGTAAGAATATGAAATTTAATTCTCATATACGATCATTTTTAATTATCCCCGTTAGTTGATTTATTAACTATCGGTTCAGCTTTCTTCATGGTGTATCGTCACCATAAAAATGATTTGTTGCTCTTTTGAGCTTTGTTATCCTTTGTCGAAAATGACTAAAACCAGAAAGAGAGTGGAGGCCAAGTTATGTGGGGTTGCACCCATTAGGGTATATTCACATCCACTTTGGAGTTGGTTTCAGTAGTATGCACATGGAGATGCAAAATACTCGGATTCTTGGTAAGGTTGGTGGGATCCGGCTTGGAGTTCCCAAGAGGTGTTGTAAGAAGGTGACCCTCTCAAGTATATTTTCTAAAGGTATACTTTCGGTAAAGGAGGGCGCATCCTCATATTCATTTGTTGGAAAATTTCCTTATTCATTCCTTTGATTCCAAGTTTTTAATTTAACTTCTTTCTTAATTACATCGGGAAGTGTTGAGATCACTTCACGATGTTTAATTATTCGCATCCATGGATAAGATTGGATATTGTTATTAGGAAAGGAAACCCGTTTCGTAGTTGATGGCATGGTCCCACATATATTGTGGGAAAATTACTTTCCTTATTGTTAATTCAAATCATTGAATTATTTTCTTAATTGCACCGAGAAGTGAGTAAGGTTCTTCTCGATGTTTAATTATTTGTATTCATTCTTTAAGTTTGGATTTTTATCTATCTATGCTCATTTCGTCTTATTTAGATTGTGGTTCTGATTTGTTTCTCATATCTTCATCTATAAATGTTGATCTTGTGAAGTAAAAACCCGTTCAGTGTTAGTGGCGTAGTCTCACAGAATTATCATATGTTGACCCCATTACTTGAGTTTTCTCACGCTGGTATTACCAGACTGATCTGGGTGTTATTTTATTATAACGCTCGGGTCAGATCGAGCACATTTTCCAGATTAGCTTCAGATGCTTTAGAGTTCAAGAGATGAGCTGGATGCCCAAGACGTATCTACGTATTTCTTTATTTTTCCATTGTATTGATTGTTGAATTTATCAGCATTTGTAAGGGCAGATTGTTATAACTGTCTAGGCTAATAATAGGATAGTGTACTCTAATGATTGTTTATAATAAAGTTCTTTCTTTTGTAATGACTTGATATATATATTATATGTTACTTGTCACATTTTTGTGATATTCAATTCTATCTTCTTCTTTCTTCTCCCCAAACAACCTGTCTTTCAGACACTTAGATGATCGACACACGAATACCGAAGATGTATTAAGTGTCGACATTAGGTGTAAGAAAAGCAGATTATCACATTGTGTTATCAGAATTTAGGTTTACCAAACAACTAGGCTTTGGTGGGGTTAACTCATTTGAGATAGGGTAAGCGAGACCCTAGAATGAGTTTGAGCATATATATATATATATATATATATAAGAGCGTGTATTTGTTATTTTCATAAAAATATTTTATATTGTGTTGATTGGTCAGTTTAGTGGTTTATGGATTCGGAAGGGATCTCTAAAATACTTAAACAAGGCCAACCGATAAAGTATTCTTTTAAAATTAGGTAAATGAAACTTTTTTACCTAGATTATATTTCATATATAAAAGAAGATTTTTAGAAAATTGTTATATATATACAGGATATGTTTATTTTTAAAGAATGATAATGTTTGATTATTATCATTTATTGTTGATTAGTTAGGCTTAGATAGTTTATGAGAAATTATTGTTTTAATTAAATTTAACACAAACACCTTGTGAATTCAATTTGATAATTTGACTATAGGGCGTTCGGTGATAATGTTGGGACAAAAATTTAAATTTAAATCTGATTGTAATAAGAGTTGTTTATTATAATCTAAACTAAGAATAAACATTGTGAAATGTAAAAAAAGGTAAAATTATATAAGTTTGTGTATAATTTAATTTATTTTACAAATTTGATTTAGAATTAAAGAAGAATTTTATGTTAACTAGTTCGAGTAGCCGGAAAATAACTAAAAATAGGAAAGGGATGTGTTCGGATGGTAGGCACTTCTTTTAAGTATTACCCTTCTTAGTAAGGGAATATATGATACTATTTGGTAGTACCTAGTTCCTTAGTATTATTTTGGGGTTACCCGAGCTATATAAATATATTTTTATGATTAAAATGTATAAAAATCATTTCAAGAAGAATTTTGAAAAAAAATCGGATATTTGGATCATGAATTTTCTTAAGAGAAATAAATTCAAAATGGAAAAGTTTGAATCAGATAGTGGAACATACTCTCAGGATATCGTAAAATATTATAAAATTAGTTAAGCTTAAGTTAGTTCTATGAAATGTTTACATAAATAATTTTAGCAAAAATAGAATTAGTATTGGTAAGAATCAATAAAATAAGTACATAAGTTAAACGTAGATCATTCCACTTGTCATACAAGTTGGATCCAAGATTCGAGTGCATGACTTTAAGGTGTTCCGCACTGTTACGAATAAGAATCCATCACTCGATTTTTGACGGCGAACACTTGGTGAGGGTTCTTACTATGAAACCAAAGTTTTCTATTATAGTATATGGCTATGTTAGGAGAATGGAGGTTTCTAATTAAGAAACCTGATCGGAGTCCACATTAGGAAGTCGGGTGAGCAATACTAGTTCAGAGGTAAAAGCTATGTATTCAAGTAAGTGATCAAATCAGATTTTCTAGGAATGATCTATGTACATCATATGTATCGATGAATAGTATTAAGTATTTCTAGTTTGGTTTGTTTTCTGGGTTAGGATTATGGTTAAATTTTGGGGTCAAAATTCCTTTAGGGGGAGAGTGTAACGACCCAGAATTTCACCGCTTTGATTTGCAAATATTTAATTAATTTTAAATATTCAAACAATAGGTTTTATAATTAAAATAAAAATCTATTAAATAATAATGGTGAAATAGTTTTCAAATTTGTTTACAAAAATATTTAGTTCGAAGAAAAATCGAAAATGTGATCGGAATTCATTTTCGAATTTTCGACTTTTCGTCGAATAAAAGTTGTCGAAATCATTGTAAACATATTTACATAAATTTTTAAATGAGTTAGTATGTATATATTGGTATATACATAAGTGTATATACCTAAGTATATAAGATTTAAAATATAAATTAGTAAAAAGTAAACATCACATCACATGAAACATGTTTAAACATTAGTCCATGTGTAATTAATCGAATGTTTTCTCATGAAATGAGGGAGGGGGGCCAAATGGGGGCTTGAGTACATGAGGTGGAGGAGGCTAGGTGAGGTGTCAAGAGGGTAGTGGAGGGTAAAGGACAAGGGTATTTAGGTAATTCACTTTTTCTCTTGCTTATAAATAGCCCTTCACTTCTTCAAATATTTCCTCCTTTTTATTTTAACATATCTTCCTCATCTCTTACCATAATGGAAAAATTCTTCCTTTTAGACCGTAGAAAAATCCAGTGGCTACAACTTTTACTTCTATCACTTCTTCAAATTTTGAGCTTAGCCATGTCAATATATCATTTCTTTGCAAAGTGTTTTCGGACCTATATTTTCAAGTCCGAAAATACCTCTTCTTCTTTTGACCATATCTCCCTCAAAACCAATCCAAATTGAGTGATTTTTCTGTAGTTGTAGAGAAAAGAATTTTCAAGAACTTTCCCTTTGTAAACTTTTCCAAATTCCATGAGCAACTTGTCCAAAAATCAGTTGGAAGATGACCTATTTTCGGATTATTTTGGATAGCTTAAGGTGAGAAAAGTTTTACTTTTCTTACTAAAGTTTTTGCTTTAGATGTTGAAAATAACCATTGTTTATTTGTTTAAATATGATTACTACTTTGTGGATGATATATCATGGCTTGATTTGTTGGAATTCATGGTTGAGTTGTATATATACATGTATTGTTTATGTATGTGGTATGAAATGTTGATTTGTAAGCTTGGAAATGAAACTAAAGGTTAGTAGAATGAAAGTTAGGATCTTGCTAGTGTATGTTGTGATGACACATTTATGTAATATTTTCATGCTTGAGTTTCTAGGTGTTAAAGAAATTAGCATTTAAATTGTTTATATGGCGACATCGTGATCCTTGGGTTTGAAAAATTGTTTTCTAACTTTACTTTTAGAAACGTTTACAAAAGTTTTAAAAATCTTGCCTTTATTTTCTAAAACTTGTTTCAAATTTTTATACCAATTGAAATACGAAATTTTTAAGTTTTGGAAAGCTAGTTGACATGAAAATAAAGTTTTGATGTTTTGGGTCATATAGCGATAGTCGCTATAAATGCAGTTCGTGAAAAACAAACTCTTTTTGAATATAAAATATTTTAACTTAAGTATCTTTTTGAAAAGTGTTTCAAAACTTAATATAAGTTTTTAAAGGTAATTATGATAAATTAATTAATTAATTATTTACTTAATAATGTTTATTTAATTAATTAATTAAGGCAATTAGTACTTAATCATTTGTTAATAAAGGAAATTAGCACTTAATTATTAATTAAGCAAGTTAGTTATAATTAGGTAATTAATTAAAGATTGTTTATTAATTAATAATTAATTTATGTTTAATTATTAATTAATGGTTAATTGTTATTTATTTATCCAATAAAGGGTTTGATTAATTACTAATTAAATTAAGATTTAATCAAAACTTAATTAAGATTTAATTATTTTTAATGAAGGTTTAATTATTATTTAAGTTTTAATTAAGCATTATTTAATTATTAATTGAGATTAATCAATTGGCAATGATTTATTTAAAGGTTAACTATTTTAAATTATATTTAAATATTATTTAATTATTTAATTAATAATTGATTATTATTTAATTAATAATTAATTACTATTTAATTATTAATTAAAGGTTTAATTATTATTAAATAATGAGTTTAAATGTAATTTAATTATTACATAATAGTTTTAAAGTTTAAATTTACTTTATTTTTAAAAGAACGGTTTTGTTTTGAAAGCACTCTCTCTTTTAAAGAATATTTTATCCAGGGGATTTTCTTTATCGATTACCCTTAGGTAACCACAATTGAATATGAAACTCAATGACATCTCTTTAGCAGAATAAAACACCGTTATGCTAATTAAATTGTAATTGGCATCTATTTAGCAGAATAAAACCTGTTCTACTATAACTTGCTTGAATTGGTTAATTTGATCCCTTTCTGCAGAATAAACCTCGTTCTTCTATCATTTGGTTAGATAAAATATAAATGACACCTGTTTAGTAGAATAAAACTCCGTTCTATTATCATTTGGTTAGATAAAATATAAATGACATATGTTTAGCAGAATAAACTCCGTTCTGCTATTATATTATTTCGACATTGAAGTGTATGTCAGAAGATTAATATTTGATAAGTGATGTTTTCTATATGTGCATAATTGTTATTTGCTTTTGCATACATATCCACATACTTAAGTTATGTGATGTTTGACTGGAAATGGCATCCCCTTTGAAACATTTTGTTAAATCTTCTTCATGGGTTTTACAAAGATAAGTAATTATTTAAATAAAAATGGTTTAAAATAAATTTATTATTTCAATAATAATGTTTTGAGGTTAATTGATTATTTTAATGATAATGATTTAAAGTTAATTAATTATATTAATAATGGTGTTTTAAAGTTGATTAATCATTTTAATAATGATGTTTTAAAGATAATTAATTATTTGAATAATAATGAGATTAAGATTAATTAATCATTGTGTCAATGATGTTTTCAAAATTAATTAATCATTTTAACTAATGATGTTTAAGGCTAATTAATTATTTAAATAATTAGGTATTAAAGTTAATTTATCATTTTGTTAATAATGTTTAAAGATCAATTTATCACTATAATAATATTTTAAGTTTAAGTTATGGTTTTGTTAATGATGGTTTAAGATTAATTAATCACCTTAATAATGAAGTTTTAAAGGTTAATAAATTATTTTTAGTAATAAAAGTTTAAAGTTAATTAATCATTTAAACAAGGATGATTAAAGTTAATTAATTTTAAAAAAAAAATAGTGTTGTTTTAAAGCAATGAATTGGGACTAAAGCTAATTAATTATTTTAATTAAAGCTATATGAAATAATTAACCATTGTTTTAAAAGTAATTGATCATTTTAAATAATGATATTGAAGTAATAAATTATGGTTTAAAGTTAATCAATCATTTTGATAAAGTTGTTTAAAGTTAATACTTTTAATGTGAAACCCCAGCACAATTTTAGTTTTAAAAGTAATGTTCGATTCTATTATGGAAAAGTAGTGCCATTAATGATATCGCTTATATGGAAAGGGTTTAGTCATATGTTTAACATTAAATGTCAAGGTATGGACTCGTTTCCATCTCGGAGGTTAAAAATGTCGTCAAGGCAATGCCTAGAGGTAACACTACCTCAACTTGCCCACTTCATTTTAAATTAAGGGATGGCACTTGTTTGGATTCGATGAGTAGTAGTAAGAATATGAAATTTAATTCTCATATACGATGATTTTTAATTATCCCCGTCAGTTGATTTATTAACTATCGATTCATCTTTCTTCATGGTGTATCATCACTATAAAATCGATTTGTTGCTCTTTTGAGCTTTGTTATCCTTTGTTGGAAATGACTACAACCAGAAAGCGAGTAGGGGCCAACTTATATGGGGTTGCTCCCATTAGGGTATATTCATATCCACTCTAGAGTTGGTTTCGGTAGTATGCGCGCGGAGCTGTGAAATACTTGAATTCTTGGTAAGGTTGGCGGGATCCGGCTCGGAGTTCCTGAGAGGTGTTGCAAGAAGGTGACCCTCTCATGTATATTTTCTAGAGGTATACTTCCGGTAAACGGGAGCGCACCCTCCTAGTCATTTGTTGAAAAATTTCCCTATTCTTTCCTTTGATTCCAAGTTTTTAATTAACTTCTTTCTTAATTACATCGAGAAGTGTTGAGATCACTTCAGGATATTTAATTATTCGCATCCATGGTTGAGATTGGATATTGTTAGTGTAAAAGGAAACCTGTTACGCAGTTGGTGGCATGGTCCCACATATATTGTGGGAAAATTACTTTCCTTATTGTTAACTCAAATCATTGAATTGTTTTCTTAATTGCACCGAGAAGTGACTAAGGTTCTTCTCGATATTTAATTATTTGCATTCATTCTTTAAGTTTGGATTTTTATCTATCTATGCTCATTTATTCTTGTTTGGATTGCAGTTCTGATTTGTTTCTCATTTCTTCATCTATTAATGTTGATCTTGTGAGGTAAAAACCCATTTCGCGTTAGTGGTTGGTCTCATAGAATTATTATATGTTCACCCCATTACTTGAGTTTTCTCATACTGGTATTACTAGACTGATCTGGGTATTATTTTATTTTAATGCTCAGGTCGGACGGAGCACATCTTCTAGATTAGCTTTAGATGATTTAGAGTTCAGGAGACAAGCTGGATGCCCAAGACATATCTACATATTTCTTTATCTTTCCACTGTATTGATTGTTGAATTTATTAGCATTTGTAACTAAGGACAGATTGTTATAATCGTCTAGGCTGATAATAGGATAGTGTACTCTAATGATTGTTTATAATAATGTTCTTTCTTTTGTAAAGACTTGATATACATATTATATGTTACTCGTCTCATTTTTGTGAGATTCTATTCTGTCTTCTTCTTTCTTTATCCCAAACAACCTATCTTTCAGACACTTAAATGATCGGCTCATGAATACCGAGTATGTATTAAATGTTGTCTTTAGGTGTAAGAAAGGAAGATCGTCACATAGATGTTATATCATGCCAGTTATTATCACACATTGACATATACATTCTAGACATGGTCTGATCCATGTGTTATTTATATAATACTCAGGTCGGTCTGAGACATTACAAGTCCAGGGATGAAGAGACCGGATTCTGATCATTGGGCGTAGATGGTGGTTAGTTTATTAGTTGCCTTGTATACCATTATCTATTTTTGTAGCCTTATGTGTATCGATAACGTTGAGATGCATGTATTGGATTTATACATTGTATATTTTTGAGATAGTGGGAGTTTGATTTATTTTATGTCCAACCCGGACTCGTGTATATTTATTATTATATGTTGATGTTGCTTGGATGACTCTGTGTTCTTTGAGATTTATTTTATATAGTGCTTTGTTCTATCTTAGAAACACACGTATTTATTGCTTTGTGCCAATACTGGGTATGTATAGGTGAGTTGTTTTTTTGAATACGTACCAGTATTAGCCCAAGGGAATATTCATGTGTGATCGCCTAATATCACCTCATTCTCCATATTATCAAACAGAATTACTAGGTAATACTCTTTGGTAGTATGGGTATAGAGGTGGGGTGTTACCATTCTAATGTTCAAGTGCATTCGTCCCGACCATTCTTTAGAAAAGAACTGTCTTATTGGAATTTGAAATGGTGAATAACGATCGACCACATTCCATAGGAGTGTACACTTAGGTTTTGGAGTGTAAAAAAAGTGGATACGTTATAAAACCAAGGAAAACCCAAAACAAAGGCATGTGTGGCCCAGGCTGACACGGGCCAAGTAAGATGGTCCAAGGCATTGCATTGTGTGCTTCGGGTCATGCTTAAAACCAGCTTGGAGAAATAAAAGTGCTGGCAATGGACAAGAATTTAAGGAATGAGCGATCACTAGTCGGCCAAATCCAAGCTTGTCCTCGATCATAGATGAACTCATGCCATCTTTAGCGGCATGCTCCACCACCACGTAGCAGCAGCAACCGACCTTAGGTTAAAGGATTCAGATCTAGGGTTCTTAGAGGTCGGGGTTGACTTGATTGGAGAAGATGATGGTCGAGATGGATATTAGGTGGCGGCGACATCTTCAGGTAATCGGCGGTTGTCTTAAGAAAGCAGCAGTCTGATTCAAGGGACTTTGGTCGAGTGAAGTTAACATTAGGAAGAAGGATGGAAGGAAAGTGAAGATATGATGGTGTGGGAGACAAATGCTAAGTGTCCGGCTTATATACAAGTACCGAAAACTGAGATGGCAAAACAAAAAAACTCGGTACCGACCTAAACTTTTCGGTAGCAACCTAGATTTTCAACTCGAAACCAAAATTAAAGGAAAAGAAAGGGATAAGGAAAGTGACCCATACCCGGGTAAGGTATAGAATGATCTCCAAAGTGTAAATCTTATCCTTAGCATGAGAATGAAACTTCTACTATTTAAAGTAATCGAACGGATATCCGTGGAATAAAAGCAATGCTTGAGGCAACTCTTGGATAACCAATAGACTTGTATGTAAAATGTTATATGCTTATCTTGTTTTTAAGCTTGCTTTGTTTCCAATTGAAGCATACTCTGGGGGAAAGTGTTATCCGACTTTTTGATAAAACGGCTTTCAACCGAATCTAGACACCGAGATGAAGCCCAAGGGAGAAGGACTTGGGAACATGCTTGGAAGAGCAATAGGAAGTGGAATTAAGAGAGTACAAAAGGAGTCGAGGATAGGTTGGTACCGATCACTTTTTGGGAATCTCATTTGGTTTTGAAGCTTAGGTATAGGGATTTCTAGCTAGAGTGATCATCTTGGGGCCCATTTCTGAAGGAGTAGACAAAAAACTCCAAGGAAGTTTTGAAGGAAGGAAGACCAAGCACTGGAAATATCAGAACCTCTCAGAAACAACATGGTTTCTAAGGAAAAGTGCTTGGAGCTTGATGGATCGAAGATAGAAGACCAAGGGAAGGAAGATGGAACAACTTCCTATCATAAAATCAGATCGGTAACGATCACTTATGATCGGTATGATTTTTAACTCTAAAGACTTTGTTTCCCCTCCTATATTCTTAGATCTGATATTATAATTGGTATCTCATAGATCTACGGCTTCGTAGAGGCAATTCCCTATAAATACAAGACTTAAAGCATTTGGAAAAGGACTTTTTGGTACTTTATCCTCTTCGCTCTCTTTCTCTACACAACCTTAGTCACAAATCCAATTAATATTTGTTGCCTTAGGCTATTAGAACTCAAAACCCTTTGTACTTATGACTAAAATATATAAGCAATAATATTACAGTGGATGTAAGCCTCAAATTTACCAAACCACTATAAAAATCCTATGTATTTCTTGCTTTATTTAGGCTAGATCTCTTTATTTCAGTTCATTTTAGGGTGCTATGCCATTTTTAGGTTCAACAATGTTCAAAATTAAGTTCAAAACTTTAAGTTGGGAATATTCCAAACAATAAGTAACAGGCTAAGTACATCGTCTTGAGTGGCGCTGCAATATTGTAAGTATAAATAAATACACAAATTTATAACTGAGATAAGGTTGATTCTAAATTTTGAGAACTTGAGACATTATTATATGATAACAATGTTGTGATATGGTTCGTAAAGGAACTTAATCCTCACTAGAAATCAAGGACCATACTCAAAAGGATTCCGCATGATAAAAGCAGTTTACTAGCGTTGGAGAGAATTAATTAATAAAATAGGCAATTAAAACAATATAGCATAACCTTTCTTTAAGGGGTCAACTCGATTATTTTTTGAGAAAACTAATTGAAGAAGTTAGGATAAATTTCCATAATTGACTCCAAGTGCAAATGGGAGATCGATAGAGTTAGGAGTATGCCTTAGGGGTAATTATGTAATTTATTACATATATCTAACTCGATAACAATTTTGTTTATAATAAAGGTGTTTGATTTCTATAATATACTTTATTATATTATGATATAATTAATTAAGTAATTAATATAAAGTATGTTAAACAAAAAATCCTTAAATGATATATTATGTGACAGTAAATACAATGTATTATAATTAATAGAAATTTATCATAATAAAATAACATATTATCTTAAATATTCCTAGTCAAGATGTTTTGGAATGGGATATCGATTCATCCATTGAGACTAGAGTACGTGAAACTCATCAAAAGTTGGGCAGTGTATTACTCATGGATGTTTGGGGGCACCAAGTGGTTATTTACAGATAGTTACTGGATAACTATGGAATGAATTGCTCGATAGTTTTATATTGGTTGATATAACTAAGATCAAATAGAGAATCTCAAAGTTATGATGTTACACAAGACATGAGAATGTTGTGGAAGTTCAATGTGGATGCTCCACTTTGATTATAGTTAAATCATGGTATAACGATCCATCGAGCGACTATAGTAGGGCTTGAGTGGAAGCAATGGAAGTGAAACACATTTAAATAGAGAATTCTTCTCCTTAGCTATAATTGAGCGAAAGGTAATTGAATGAAGGCATTAATGGATATTTTATGTCATTTTACTACAAGTATTTTCTGCCAAACATGTAAAGAGAAAGGAGTGGGGGGGGAGAGAGAATCTAGTGATTCTATTAGGGAAGTTTCAATTAAAAGAATAAGAAAGGTTTTACTGTTTCAATAAGCAAATCCACTAATTCATTTTTATAGACATTCTTTTTTATTTATTTTTCTCTTCTCTTATCCTAACATTACATAGGAAAAAGTCAAAAGAACATTTTTAAAATATTATCAATTCCAAATCACATGCATTATAATAAGTGGTTCATCATTCTCTTGCAAAGCTGGGTGTGGACCTTGGAGATCTGAGGAGAAATCTTCATGCAAGGTGCAAATCATAGACTACCATTTTAGGTAATCTTTTAATTTTATTGTCGTTTATAGTTACATCATTTGATTGTGTAGATTAGAGTTTATGTATGTTATAACAAATTTATATATGCATGTGCTATCTGATTCAATTTTGTATATTCAAATTGTTTAAATAAACAAATAAGGAAACATGAAAAGTGTTATCCTACTTTTGAACCAAGCCACATCCAGATGATTCAGAACCGTCTAGTGGTCAAATAGTAAACCAGAAATCCAAAACTATAACTCGGTCAGAATTCAACCAAGTTCGAAGATTGGTATAGGGTCTTACTTATAACTTAAGGTTAGCTAACCATATAGGGTCTTACTTATAACTTATGGTTAGCTAACCATTTTCTAGATGAACCAAGTGGCATAGAGGGAAGTCAACAAAAAGAAAATGGAGGTATTATTGGCTTCAAGCACTGACTAGATGGATGTTGATTAGATCTTGGAGGCCGTAGTGGAAAAGAAATCATGGATAACTTCGATCAAGGAGTCCTTAGTGAAAGGAACTCACCTTAATGGGAGGAATGAACGAAGAAATATCATACGCAAGGTATTACGATTAACCGTTCAAGGAGGAGTGCTATATGATAGGATTCTCTTTCCCTACCGTGGTATGTTACTAATGAAGAAGCTAAAAGGATCTTTGCGGTAATCACACTAGAGGACAGATGTTGGTAAGGAAGACTCTTCGCAATGGATACTTTTTGCCAACGATCAACCGGGATGCGGCTGATTACACTACAAAGTGCTATATGTGCCAAAGGGTGTGCAAAGATTCCTAGAGCCCCATCTACCGAAATCATACAAAATGGTCAGCTCATGGCCATTTAGAGTTTGGAGGATTGATATTATCGATGTGTTACAAATGTCGAAAGGTGGATAAAGAATGCCATTGTTGTAGTAGATTACTTTATGAAATGGGCTAAAACGGAATCACTTTCCACGATCACTACGAAGAAAGTGATCAATTTCATAGTGAAGAATATAGTTTGCCGATTTAGGATTCTGTAAACCATCATTCTGATAATGGAACCCAATTCGATAGTGCCGAATTCAAGGATTTATGCAATAAATACCAGATTGAAAAAAGATTTGCAGCTGTAGCACATCCATATATGAATGGACTAGTAGAGGTGGTGAATAAAATCATCAAGTCCATCTTGAAAAAATGATTGACAAAGGCCAAGGGCAAGTGGGCCAATGAATTACCCCTAGCACTATGGGCTTACCGAATGACCTACAAGTCCGTGATCAGCCATACTCTATTCGCCCTGGCCGAAGGATCAAAAGCCATGCTTCCAATTGAATTGGAAGTCTCTTTTCATCGGAAGATTCATTATGATCCCAAGACGAATGAGGGACTCTTGCTCAAGTCCCTCGCTATGATCGATGAGAAGCATGAAGAAGCTGACTTAAGGGTTGCTTCTCACCAAAAATGAGTAGCGAGCTAATTCAATGCAAAGGTCAAGAATCAGACCTTCGAGATCGGCGATCTCACTCTGAAATGGATCTTTCCTGATCTAGTGAATCTAGGCCCGAATTAGGAAGGTCCATATGCCATTGAACACAAGCTTGGAGATGGAACATTCAAGTTGGCAATTGTTGATGAAGTTTCACTTCCAAGGGCATGGAATAGTAAACACCTATAACGCTATTTTGCTTAACTTATCTTCATAAATACCTAACTAGGCTCTGATGTAATAAGACAGGGTCTTCCATTCTTGTGAATGTAAAATGAATCGGCTTTGGAGATCGATGGAACTATATTCTCATTAGCCTAAACTTGTGTTGTAGATAATAACAAAATTGAATGCTTTGCATTTTGAAAATGCAGGAATATAGTTACCTGGATATTAGTGCCGATGAACTCTTTCGATCCATGATTGGATTACGAAAGTATAATCATTTCAGGTACCCGAAGATAGATACCAACGAACTCTTTTAATCAATGATTGGAGCATAGGAGTATAAACGCATTAGGGTCAATCATGAATATAGTTACACTAATATCCTTTGACCTTTGCCCAGAGATTGGCAAGGACTGAACCGTAACTCAGAGTTGGCAAGACTAATTGTGATGCCTAGAGATAGGCATCTTACCCTTTCGGTCTCAGAGATAGGACCCAACAAGAGAATTAACCTCCTAATCCAAGAACGATCGATGGCCAGAACTAGGTGAGATTAGGCTCAAACATCCAGAGATAGGATGGACCGAGTGTGGATATCCGGGATAGACATCCAAAACATTAGTTCCCGAGGACAGGGAATGATACAAAAATCCAACCTTATCCCTGGTCAAATGGAAGAATTTGATTGGAGATAAGCTAAGTAAGCTACGAAATTAGCCATACGGTCATGATTATATTTTACCAACTAAGAAATGTCTTGGTAGCAATAGACTAAAATAAGTAATGACATGCAACCAGGCAATGGTGAGAAATCGTTCACACCAATGTAGTTATGGCAGACGATAACATTGCTTAAATTCAAATGTAATCATAACTAACATAAATAAATCAAGAACATAGGGAAACAAAACAGTGGTCAGAAAAGGAAAACTATTTTATTCACAATAAGCAGACTTTGCAAGCAAAAGTGGGAGTTGTTCACACACAACTATAGCCTATATACACGAATTGAAAACTAAAACAAGCAAAAAAATGATAGCACAACAAAGCCACATCTAGGCATTCTTCTTCTTTTTCTTCTCTTCGGAAGACATCTTTATATGCCTTTTTCTAGACCTACTGCTCCTTCCACCTCTTCGTCCCCCAGATAAGTAGCCCTTAGGGTCAGTACTCCAAATATAATTTCTCTTCGGAGACTCAAGAGCATCAGCTTGCATGCTATTAGGGGCATGGGCAGAAGTGGGAATGACGATGGGTGGTATAGGCAATGAGACTAAAAGGGGAGGAGGAATACCGTCCATTTTTTCTTTCTTGATTTCTTTGACCTTCTCAATATGCAATCTCTTCTCCTTTTGCATTGAAGGTCCAATTGTGTGCCAGGTGGCCCTAGTGATTACTACATCTTTGTCCCCTTTTGTTATGTTAAGGTTGCTTGTGGCCTCTTCGTTCAAAACATGTATCATTTCATCATCAGGACCATGAGTTTGTCCTACCACAGAGGTTGGAATCAAATTAGGGGTGGATACGATAACTGATTCAGTCGCTATAGCTTGAAGGCTCAAAGACAAGTCTTCTTCGGGTAAGGGGGCAAGAACAGACGGACCTAAAACTTGAAAATGGAAAAGTGGAGATTAGAGACATCAATCAGTGTCATGTGAGCCATCTCGAATATATGCAAATGATATACCTTCTGGCGATGTGGAGGTCATATGTGACGGAGTCCCTACAAAACATCCCTCCATGATAGGAGATAAGACAGGAAACTTTGGAAATGATTCTAATTTTGTGTAGCTAGGCTCCTCGGGATTGTAATGAACGTTCGATGAGGATGTCAAAGCAGAAGAAATACCAAGATTCGCCTCGATAGCAGAAGTTGTAGTAGTATTAGAGGAAAGGAATAACAAGCTCAGTGGTTAGTGGCCCTGATGTGGAAGAGGTGGTGGCACCAGATGTACCTATAATTTGCATGGAAGTTTCTATTGTAAGTCCCTTGGAAACAGAAGTACAACTCTCACCCAAATCTTTATAGCTAGGTTTGGGTTGGACCCAGCAGACGAAACATATCGGGTAACAACCTCAATGCTAGAAGGAGTTTGCCAACCTCAAGCACATCTATATCTTAAACCTCGAGGAAATCGAGCTTTAACTTCTCCTCATCAATCTCAACACCATTAGAATGCTCCCATTCTTGCATAAGTATTTCCTCCCAAGCCATAGCTAAGGCCGTAGGGTAGCCTTTGTTAGGCCACCTCAAACTTTCGAACTTGACAACATTCACATAGAATCTGGCCAAAGTAGGCTCAATCTCAGACTTGACTCGATCTTCGGCTATCTTCACCTGGGCCTTGGCTTCTTATTTCGTTTGTTGGGCATCCAATAGTTTGTTGTAGTACTCCTGGGTTTGAGTAGGAGTTTCGTCTTTCTCTTTCTTCTTGGCTCTAACGTGGCTTTCAATTTTTGAATCTTGGAGGCATGTTCATCAATAGTCTTTCATAGCTTTTCATTTTCCAACATAAGGTTATGGCTCTTGTGATAAGTAGCCTCAATCTAGTCCTACTGCCTTTTTGACTGCTCTTCAAAAGACTTTGTCTTCTCTTCCAACTTCTTTTCGGCAACCACTAAAGAGGTCTTAAGTTCTGATACATATGCTCTCTAATACCTATGTTCGTCAAAAAACTTTTTCAAGAACGTTCTTTCAATACGCCCCTAATCCCTAAGGAATTTCAAACCTATGCTATGATACCAACTATGACAACCCGAACCTACCGACACATCGATCTAAAGCCTACGATAACTTTCTGATTTGCGTCGATGCCAAGAAGTACGAGCTGTCGGGGTTTTTTAAACATTACAGAGACTAAGAATATACATATATAATATAAGATATTCTATACTTTCAGATCTCATAGCGGAATGCAACATAATATAAATACAGAAAATATCTCAAAATATGATCTTATAAAATAGTACGTAGTCAAATATAGAGTACATAGAAATACAATACATGTTCTAATAAATATTAAGTACTGAGTGCAATAAGTAAATATATGGAGAGAAATGGAAAATATATAACAACTCCAATGCAAAGCTCGTCTCTCCATGTACAGATCTCGGGCCTATCACTTGTTGTCCTGTCCTCCCATGGTGGGAGAAAAAGAAAGAAAAGGAGTGGGTCGGACAAAAGTATGTTGCATGAGTATATTATTAATATATGGTGATCATAATCGATCGACTTTAGTAATACTCTATGTGATCTTTTGTGCTCTACAAGTATCCATGAATTACTTGTTTACTTTACTTAAGGGGGTTTAGCTCAATACACACATATACTAACTATTTGTGCAGGCTCATTTTTAGGGTCGAACAACTAACCGAACCTCTTGACCACTAATGATTGGCTAATAGCTACTAGGACTATTCTACATAGGATTACCCTACCATTTCCCACATTATGACCACACGTAACTATTCCAACGTAGGTTTCCCTACAGTTACTACCATGGGACTGAGTTTCACATGACTACGACTAAACATGTACCCCAGTTACGCATTGAAGGGGAGCCCGCAATACTGACTCGTCGAAGTGTCTCATCGTCAGCATTCATACTCTCAATGGTAATGTAACGTCTCTTATTGCACCGTGCTGGGATTTAACAACAACACAGCATCACACCGCGTCATTCGTGAATACCAAGGAACTCCCATTAGTGTCTGGCCACACACTTCATCAAGCATCATCATCAGTGTTGCACGTCCACCGTAGAACCTCCTGTGAGTGAAATTTGTAATGGAATAGCCCCCCAATCGAATATTGACCCGTGTTGGATAAATAGCATTTATCTAGTCCTGCAATGTCCTAATGTCACCTCATAGGGAACTAGCTTCCCTACCTATACTAACATCCACACACACACACTTCTTACTATTCTATTTGTAACTTGGGCCTCAGGCCGATGTTTATATTGCGCTCTAGAAATGCCAACCGGTCGACCGCTATATGCTAAAGAGGTCGACCGCTTACCAACGATCTCTCCAGTAAGAGCAGTCGACCGGTCGTTACTATTTAATTAAGGATTATCGTTAATTTTGTTCGTTAATTATCAATTAATCACGTTCGTTTCCAAATTTCCATTATAGTAGCTTACAATTTCATCTTACATCAATTATAGTGAACACAAATTTTCAACTATCAAAACTTCATATTAAAATTCAATTTACAGATTTATAGTAAAACAGTTTACTATTAACATCACAAGTTATGTCAATTCTTTGGTTTACCGATTTATGTTAACAGATCTTGATTAAAAGGGGGAATATCCCATTTAATTATATAATGTTTTCAATTTGATTTCTAGCAACCTAGATCAAATAGGGTATACTAAAATTAATTATATGTAAATTAGGTTATTAACAATATACCCACTCACCTCAGACTCAAGCTCTTCCCTTTGTTCGTTAGTTCTTCGCTTGATTTGACCTTCTTAATCTCACTACTTTTATTTTCATTTTATTTTGAAGAATTTGTAAGTTATGGAAGAGATTAGATTTTGACAGAGTCTGGACGTTTAATCCTAATATTTGTGAATTAGGCTTTGAGTTAGTGTTGTATTTATAGGGTTCAAGCTAATATAGACTACTGATCAACTGCTAGAGAATATTTAGTGA
The DNA here is from genome assembly GCA_030737815.1 of Allium fistulosum. Classification (NCBI taxonomy): domain Eukaryota; kingdom Viridiplantae; phylum Streptophyta; class Magnoliopsida; order Asparagales; family Amaryllidaceae; genus Allium; species Allium fistulosum. The sequence goes on from CM060902.1 coordinate 1,207,633,325, forward strand.
AACCCTAAATGCTATCTAATTTCTTCGCCATAAAGAAAATGTACGATTAAATCCGGATCATTGGCCGCTAAAAACCATCATCTTGAAACATCAACCGGTTGAGCATTATACATGGGGGTGGTCGACTGCTAATGGTCGATCGGTCCCCATTGATCGATGGAGCTCTATTTTAGTATATTTTCTTTCCTTATTATCTTATTTAATTAATTTCAATTCTGAAATTTAAAACGCTTGTAACTTTTCATATTAGCTCCGATTTAAAAATGTTATATATGAAAACTGTCCAAAAAATCGCTAAGAACGCAACGGTGCAAGTTTCGTAGCCATATCCGGATGTTTGAAAAATCCCCTTTTTCCCTTGTTATGTTTAAATTTAATTCTTTTATTAAATTTTCACTTAAATTTTCGAGGTGTTAAATTCTCCCCCTTAATAGGATTTCATCCCTGAAATATCCAAGGACGGAAAAATGTAACTCGTGTGTACAAAAATAAATAACTACAACTATCTACACATCCATCATCCACTGACAGTCGTTGTCCTTATATAATTTCTAATGCAAGAGTGGAATACATAGGAACCTATACTAATGTAAAAATTAGGCAGTCTCCTGATCTACTCGACCTCTTGAAATGCAAGTGCTTATGTCATGTATCCAAAATGTGTGCAACATCCTATGTAAATATACTTGCAATTCTGCATGAATGTGCAACCATTCAATCCATATGCAACAACTATACACATATAACTTAACAAAATAGAACAAGTGATGGCGTAAGTGTATATACTAACTAAAGAATATACTTGCCTAAGTGTGCAAAGACCAATTCAATAAATACATCCACAAGCATCCATCATCCAAAACATGTCCTAATGATGTGTTCGCAACCATTTCTACCATCAATTTTCTTTACCTATGGTGTATACCAAGCTAGAATCTAAAAAGAAAAGTGACTTAACTATCTAAAATTGAAACATACCAGAAAAAAGTTATGGGTGAGTAGCTCAGATCTTCTCCTCAGGATCTCATGTACTCTCCACTAGATCATCTCCCCATTAAACCTTAACAAGATTGATAACCTCATTGTGGAGTTACTTTGTACCACGCTCAAGAATACAAGTGGGTACATGGTGAATGAGTGACTCCCTCTCTATTTCAACCTCCTTTAGCTGACTCGACTTGACTTGAGTATGGCCATTGTATCATGCAAGCACTTTCACAAGTGCGGCACATGGAAAACATCATGTACTCCTGCTAACTTCTCAGGAAGCTTCACCCTTTAAGCTAACTTCACAACCCTATCAGTAATCGAAAAAGGCCCTACAAACCTCGGTGCTGCCTTTCCCAAACTATCGAACCTCATTACATGCCAAAGCGGTGAGACCTTCACAAAAACCATGTCGCCCACCATGAACTCTAAATCTATGTGTCTCCTGTTAGCATAAAACTTCTGCCTATCCTGAGCGGTCTTCATCCTCCTATGGATCAAGTCTACCTTTTCTGATGTCTCCCTCACCATATTCGATCCAAGAATAATCATATCCATAGTGTCCTACCAACACGACGGTGATCTACGAGGTCTTCCATATAACACCATGAATGGTGCCATCCCAATACTCACTTGATAGTTGTTGTTATTGGTGAACTCCACTAGTGGAAAGTGATCCTCCCAAAAGCCTCCAAAATCTAATATGCACATCCGAAGCAAGTCCTCCAACACCCGGTTCATCTTCTTCATTTGTCCATCCATCTATGGGTGATAAGCAGTACTCAAGATCAACTCGATGCCTAAAGCCTCTTGTAGACTCCTCCAAAATTCACTGATAAAAAGAAGATCTCGATCGCTAATGATGCTAGAAGGAACTTTGTGTAAATTAACGATCTCTCCCACGTATAATGCCACCCAAGATGCTACGATCCTCGTACTCCTAACTGGAATGAAATGAACGCATTTGGTCAGTCGATCAACTATGACCTACATACTCTCATTCCCTCTCCTACTCCTAGGTAGTCCATCGATGAAGTCCATAGAAATACTCTCCCACTTCCACTGTAGAATATCCAAGCAACAATCCTCCCGAATTCTTCTGCTCCGCCTTTACCCTTTAGTAAGTCATACATCAAGCTACATACTATGCCACATGCTTCTTCATACCGGGCCAATAAAAAATCTCTTCATGTTATGGTACATTTTGTCCCCGTCGAGATGAATGGTCATCCTAGAGTGATGAGACTCGGCTAGTACCATGTCAATCAAATCCACAATGAGTGGAACACACAATCTACCATCCCTCAGTAACCATTCCCTCGAGTCAATGGCATAATGCCTCAAGTGACTTGACTGCTCTCCTTTTCTAATCCTCTCAAAAATATCCAATAACTCATTGTCTTCCTTCTAACGAGATCCTATGAGGTCCATTAGTGTAGGCTGCACATCCAAAGCTGCAAACAATCCCGAACTAACATCCGATGATGGTCGAAAGTCGAATGTAGAAATAAATTCTAAGCGCTTCCACGCTAAGAACAAAAGACCCAACACTGCATGTTGTCTACTCAAAGCATCGACGACAACATTGCCTTTGCTCAGAGTATATGAGATATCGAAGTAATATGATACTAAAAAGCCCATCCACCGCTACGGCCTTAAATTAAAGTCCTTCTGGGAGAATGAGTACTTCAGAGACTTATGATATGTATACAACTCAAACCGCTCTCCTAATAGATAATGCCTCCATAACTTAAGCGACAAAACAATGGCCACCAACTCAAGATCATGGGTAGGATAATTTCACTCGTGGACCTTCAACTGTCGATTAACACAGCTCATTACTCTCCCTTCCTACATCAACACCACGTCCAACCTTGTACCACATGCGTCAGTATATACTGTGAATGCTTTAGTACCATTGGGGTAGTACTAAAATAGGTGCACTAGTCAATGCCTCTTTCAGCTTAAGCAGCCTCGCACTTCACGTCCCACGAGAGAACCAGATTCTTTTTTGTAAGATGGGTTAGGGCAGAGATTTTAGCGATGTCCTTAATGAACTTCCTATATTAGCCCGCTAAACCAAGGAAACTCCTCACTTTCGTGGTAGTCTTCAGCACATGCCAATCCTGTACTACAGCTACATTACTCGAATTGACCACCAGCCCACTTTCCGTGACAATATGTCCTGAAAAGCATACCTCCTTATGCCAAAAGTGATACTTAGAAAATTTTGCCTTCAACTTATGTTCATGGAGTGTATTGAGCACTTCTTCCAAATACAACCTGTGCTCCTCCTTGCTTTTCGAATAAACTAAAATGTCATCCACAAATACCACCATAAACTTATTAAGCAACCCTCTAAAAACTCAGCCCATCGGATCAACAAAGTAGGTGGGTGCATTGGTCAGTCTGAAGGGCATCACTAACTACTTATAAAGTTTGTCGGTTGTACAAAAAGCAATCTTTTGAATACTATCTTTAGCTACACGCAGCTGATGGAATTTGGTAGGCAAATCAAGCTGTGAGAACACCTTTGCTCCAACCAACTGATCAAAGAGATTGTCTGTATAGGGCAACGGGTAATGGTTCTTCTTTGTTAGCTTATTCAACATCCTATAACTGATGCAAATCCTTAGAGAACCATCTACCTTGTTGACAAAGACAACTGGTGCTCCCCACTTTGAAACACTCCTCCTAATGAAATCCTTCTCCAACAGCTTATTCACTTGCTGTTCAGTTTGTGTTTCTCCTTTGAAGCCATATGCCTTAAGGCTAAGGTGATGGGTTTGGCATTCTTCACAAGATAAATTTAAAAACTCGATCTCTCTCTGGGGTAGGAGGTCGGTAACCTTGGAAAAGACATTTGGGTAATCTCTAACTACAAGCACTAAATCTAACTTGTCATGTGATAGGTCTAATGAATACAAGTAACTCAACGTAACTAAACCTCTGGGATCGCAATAAACATTTAGACTAGGCCCACTACAAGTACCCAACCTAACTACTATCCTATCACTATCAAGAATAGCCCTATAAATCATCATCCAATCCATGCCCAAAATCAACCCAAACCCATAAAATCCTAAGATAAAAGCATCGCTCAAAATAAATAATTTCAAACCCCTACATATCATAGACAAATAAACCAATCCTTCAACAACATTTGATACAACCATAGGGTCGGTAACTATGCTAGTGTCTAAGTGTAACTCATCCACAAGTCTACTGGAAATAAAAGAGTGTGATGCCCTAGTATCAAATAAGGTATGAATGGATAAAACAAATAGAGTTAACACACCTTCAATCATGACCTTCTTCCCTTTGTCCACTACTGGAGGTGCGCTCGAGCTGGGAACTACATCTAGTGCGTAAGCTGAAACCACCTGGGTAAAGGTCTTCTAAGGTGTCGGATGCTCCCGCCTTATGTGCCCGAATTAATTACAGTTGTAACACTTAATCTTCGAACTATCCACCTTGCACTCCTTAACAAAGTGCCCATTTTTACCACATCTCCTACACTGCATATCCTTCTTCTTAATCTTTCCCTTGGATCCTCCTCCGCTCTTGTGCTGATTCTGTTGTGGCGCCATTTCTCTAGACCTCTTTGTTCTTCCTTTACTTCCTCCTCGGAGACAATATTTAGCAAGGTCATCTCCATCAAACACTCATTATCATACCTATGGGAATATGACTAAGAGCCAAACTTTGAAGAAGCTGATTCAGCCTCTTTGCGAACTTCAAAGCCTTCTTGTGAGGGGTATTTATCAGCCCCATTCCAAACCTAGCCAACACATTAAACTAATTAACATACTCTTTTACTGACATCACTTCTTGCTGTAAATAAATAAACTTCTCTAACTACACCCCATCCTCTGCTCTAGAAAGAAACTTCATCTCAAAACGTCTCCTAAACTCCCTCTAAGTGATCTCCCCTTATCAGTCTCCGCCTCTACTACATCCCACCAATCTGTGGCATTTCCCTATAAATGCTAAGTAGCAAGTTGTCTCCTCACCTCATCAGCAAGACCCATCTATCCAAAAATCCTCTCACAAGTACAAATCTATGTCCTAGAATTAACAAATGACTCAATCCCAACATATAGCTTCCCTCCTAGGCTCGCAAATTCCTTACATAACTTAGCAAAATCGACGACAGGTGGGTAGGCAGGAACTGCACCTGGCGCTTGCTCCATGAGTCCTCTATTAGGGTTAAGCTTGGTCTGTCCCCTTGATCGAAAATATCAACAAAACAAATTGGGATGTTCACGTCCGAAATCTCAGCCACGTCGCCTGAGCCTAAACTAGTAGGGTCATTCATCGTTTATTTGTGATTCAGAATTCATTAGCAACTTTTCCATATATAGTATTAGCATGAATAAGCAGAAGATTTATTCGTATTATACTTATATAAAAGGGACAGTTTGGCACAGGTCACTAATAAGTTTTAAAATACACAAAAACCCCAGTAAAAAAAGTTTGTAAATTAGGTCCTTAGAATTAAGTTACCGAATAATGGCATACACTTAAGCAATTATTCAGTGAATAATTGCAGACGTTTATGCAATTATATAAAAAAATTGCAGACATTTCCACAATTAGTCACTGAAAAATGGCAAAAGTTTCCGCAATTATTCACCAAAAAATTGCGGAAATTTCTGTAATTTTTTCAAAAATTTGCGGAAAATTCCGCAATTATTCACCAAAAAAATTGCAAAAATTTCGGCAATTATACACCGAAAAATTGCATAAATTTATGCAACTTTTGGATATAGTTGCATAAATGTCTGCAATTATTCAATGAATAATCGCATAACTATATGCAATTACTTAGTAACTTAATTCTAGGGACCTAATTTACATACTTTTTTTTACTAGGGTTTTTGTGTATTTTGAAACTTATTAGGGACCTGAGCTTAATATTCACTATATAAAATCTTTGGAAAAAATTTTGAAATACTTTATCTATACATACATACATATATATGTATGCACTTTGGAAACTTATTTTGGAAAACTTTTTGGAAAACCATTTAAAAAAACTTTTCTTTTCGAAACACTTTTTCAAGTACGTTCTCTCAGTACACCTTTAATCCCTAAGGAATTTCAAACCTATGCTCTAATACTAATTGTAACAACCCGCACCTTCCAACACATAGATTTAAAGCCTATGGTGACTTTCGGACTTGCGTCGGTGCCAAGAAGTACGAGCTGTCGGGGTTTTTAAAACATTACAAAGACTAAGAATATGCGGATATGATATAAAACGTTCAACACTTTCAGATGTCACAACGGAAGGAAATAAAATATAAGTACAAAAATAACTATCTCAGGAAATATCTCAAAATACGGTCTTAGAAAATAGTATGTAGTCAAATCCATAGTACATATAAATAAAATACATAGTATGTTAAATACTAAGTACTGAGTATGATAAGTACATAGAAGGAAATAAAAAATATATAACAACTCCAATGCTAAGCTTGTCTCTCCATGTACAGATCTAGGGCCTACCACCGGCTGCCTTGTCCTCCTGTGGTAAGGGAAAAAAGAAAGGAAATGAGTGGGTCAGACAAAAGTATTGTAGGGTGCTCCACAAGTGTCCATGAATTACTTCATTACTTTACTTAATAAGGTTTAGCTCAATACACACCTAAACAAACTACTTATGTAGGCTCATTTTTAAGGTCGAATCTCTAAAATTCATGATCAGTTAATAGCTACTAGAACTATCCCACATAGGATTATCTTGCCATTTCTCACATTACGACTACATGTAACTATTCCAACATAGGTTTCCCTACAATTCCTACCATAAGACTAAGTTTCCTACAACAATGACTACACGTATCCTAATTACGCATTAAGAGGGAGCCTGCAATGCCAACTTGCCAAAGTATCTCATCATCTGCATCTGTGTCCACTCTCAATGGTAACGTAATGCCTCTTATTGCATCACACTAGGATCCAACAACAACGCAGCATCATGTCGTGTCATCCATGAAAACCAAGGAACTTCAATTAGTGTCGAGTCACACACTTCATCAAGCATCATCATTAGTGTTGTGTGTCCACCGTAGAACCTCATATGTGTGCAATTTGCGATAGAATCACCCCCGGTCAAATATTGACTCCTGTTGGATAAACAGCATTTATCCAGTCCTGAAACAACCTAGTGTCGCCTTACAGGAAACTTGGTTCCCTACCTATATTAAAATCCACACACACACACACACACATATATATATATGTATAATATACACTAGTAACTATTTTATTTAAAACCTAGGCCTTAGGTCGAGGTTTATATTACGCTCTGGAAATGCTAACCAGTCGACCGCTATATGCTGGATTGGTTGACCATTTACTGTCGACTACTCTAGTAAGAGCAGTCGACCTCTCGTCGTTGATTAATTAAGGATTATCGTTGTTTTTATTCATTAACTATTAGTTAACCACATTTGTTTCCAAATTTCCATTATGGTAGCCTACAATTTCATCTTACAGTAATTATAGTGAACCCAAATTTGTAATTATCAAAACTTCCTATTTACATTCAATTTATATATTTACAGTAAAAACAGTTTAACCTAAGGTTACTATTAACATAACAAGTTATGTCAATTCTCAGGTTTACCGATTTATGTTAAAGGATCAAGATTAGAAAAGGGGAATATCCAATTTAATTCTATAACGTTTCCAATTTGATTTCTTACAACCTAGATCAAATAGTGTATACTAAAATTAACTGTATGTAAATCATCTTATTAACAATATACCCACTCACCTTAGATCCAAGCTCTTCCCTTCAAATCATGTTTGGAAATCTCCCTTCGTTCGTCAGTTCTTCACTTGATTTGACTTTCTTAATCTCTCTACTTTTATTTTTATTTTATTTTAAAGAATTTATATATTAAGGAAGATATTAGATTTTGATAGAGTCTAGAGGTTAGTCCTAATTTTTATGAATTAGTGTTTGAGCTAGTGTTGTATTTATAGGGGTTTATGCTAATATTGACCGTTGATCGACTACTAGAGAATATTTAGTTAAATCCTGAATGTTATTTAATTTCTTTGCTACTAAGAAAAATATACGATTAAATCTGGACAATTGGCAGCTCAAAACAATCGTCCCGAGGCATCAACCGGTCGACCAATATACTTGGGGCGGTCGACCGATCCCTATATGGGTGTCGACCATTGGAGCTCAATTTTTAGTATATTTTCTTTCCTTGTTCTCTTATATTTAATTAATTTCGATTCAAAATTTTAAAATGTTTATAACTTTTCCATACTAGCTCTGGTTTTAAAATGTTGTATATGAAAATTATCTAGAAAATCGCTATGAACATAACGGTGCATGTTTTATAGCTAGATCCAGACGTTCGCAAAATTTCATTTTTGCCCTTTTTATATTTAAATTTAATTCTTTTATTAAAATTTTTCTTAAATTTTCGGGGTGTTATAGGAAGGGTCGGAAAGTGCAGACCTTAATGATCGTTTAGATTGTCTAGGCTCGTGAGAATATGTCATCGACTACGTTACAGGAAACACTGAAGCTGGCATGATATGGTATTGAATTGAGGGGATGGGATCAGGCCTCGTCAAAAATCTATCCAGGCTATATGGCAATGGAGAGCGAGCCCTATATTGATAAGGTAAATTCTACCAATCCCTTTGTCATGGTCATCATGGCGTATGATCTCTCTCGCCTTGCATGTTCCCTTCTGTGATGCCTACTTGAGTCAGACTCGTGAGACAACTCATGATAATGACGCGATGCACTAGGCTTTTGATACTTGCTATCGTAGCTCTAAAGCTCGTTAAAAAGATGTTGGCGATCCATGGAACTTGAAAATAAAATGAAATCAAGTTAAGATATGAAAATTGAAGTCTGACACGTGCAATGTGAGCATTTAGTGATTTGAAGTGTTGTGAAGTGTTAATGTGTTCTAATCCCCATTTCCCCCCTCCCTTAGACCGTAGCCTTGGAGCTTTCCAATAAGGGTTGTCTCCTCTATACTCGTTGTAGGCACATTAGTAGGAAAGCAAATGGAAGAGTCGATGTCACCAATGCTATGTTGTCAAGATCAAAAGAAGCTATTTTATCCGCTATGCTCCTGAACGAGCCATACATTTCTAAATGGAAGGATCGGTATCTATTCTATTACTAAAGATGGAGGTAGCTGTGAAACTAAGCGAGATGGATAATCTTTAACTTTGGTCATTAAGGAATGAGTGGCACTTGATCGTCGCCACCCGTTTCACCAGCAGATTCATGGCCAATGTCTACATCCTCGTCACCACCCCTATCTTCATTTTTATCATCGTTATTATCACCATTGCCTCCTCTTATAGCAATGTCCTCATTCTTGTCTTCCCCCCATATTCTCTTTTGGATTGACTTAGGAAACTTGAACTGGGGAAACATCTACATTTTTCTCAACCTCATGAGCAGGCTGGGCGCCTTCATGAATATTTGGTGCAAAACCTAAACTGTGATAGCGATCCAAGAGGTTGAATTGTCATATTATCTCATCTGTCAACAAATATCTTATCTCTCGTTCTTATGTGAGAATGGCAAGAATGACGTCGAAGGGTACTCGCCAAGGTTGAGCTGGTAGGCTTTTGTGGGATATTTGAGGATTTATGAAAATAAAAAGGTTAACAATCCAAATGAGTTAACATCGCATGATGGTATATGATAGTAAAACTTACGTCCAAACAGCCATTTCTAGGCAAATCCAAGAGGATAGTGTACAAAGAAGTATTCCTCCTTGAAATAGCTAAGTTTGGTGGCCAAGGATTATAAGACATTCTACAACGACACTAGATATACGAGAAAAAGACTTCCTTTTCGAATTTTGAAAGCATATAAGTAGCGAATCTTCTATAATGTCAGCAACTTGCCCAAGTAAAGTATAAAGTCCATGTACATGCTATTTAATGAAGCATAACTGTTCAAGTGAAGTTGGACAAGGGTAAGCCTCATATACTAGAGCACGATCTAGATAAAGTGATTGAAATGAGGGATACACTAAGATAAGCACATGTACCGGTTATATGCAGTATAACCTTCAGGCGGGTTATGGGCCCATTGATAAGGGTCCAGAACAAAAACATCTTCAATAGGAATGCCATGCCTATCACAAATTCTTAAGACAGTCGATCTATCAAGCTTAGACATTGAGGAGTCTGGGGAGTTATCAAGAATTATAGCATCCCCGATATCAACATCGGAGGCAATTCCTGCAAAATCTTTATCCACCATTACAAAATAAATGATCTCTAGATACTACCTAGTTGGATGATGAGGTGGCTAAGGCTGGAAGGCCGATGAAGTAGATAGCATAAAAGATGTTGAGGCAGAGTCTGAATCCGACTTTGTTGCAGACTAAACTACCTTTGATGTAGACAGTGAAAGTCTTGAGGATCGTATACTATCTAACTTGTGTATAATATGCAAATATATAATTCAATGCAATAGTAGACAATAAACAGTAAAATATAAAAAGTGTGCAAACCAGAGTTTTTATACTGGTTCGGACCTCCCGTCCTTCATCCAGTCCCCAAGCTCCCCTTCGGTATTACCTTTAAACAAATTACCCTCACTTCGCCCGGAGGAATAGGCTAATACAAAAGTATCTCTGACAATCTTATGTTCCAATAACACAGTTTTTGACTTATAGTACAAATTTTCATATGATCTCCTTTGAGTATATGAATACGAATGCTTTGAGTTATAGGAAGTGATTTAACCAAAATTCTATTTTGGTTATAATGGATTGAGAGTATATAAATAGTGTATATGCAAGAGAGTGCTTAGAAATCAAGAGAGTAAAAAATAGATTAATTCAAGTTCGGTAAGTTCTATGTCTCAATCAAAGTGATATTTTTAGAATTAGAAAGGTGTAGATGAAGAGTTGTTACTCTTTGAGGAAGTCCTTTCATTCTAATGGTTGCAACTCTTCATTAAAAGATGATTTCCTTTAGTTTCAAAATGAAGTGTCTTTTCAAATATGACAGTTTTTGTCATGACAGACGTCTATGGTATAATGACAAACGTCTGTGACTTGTTTAAATTTTAACCCGAGACTTGTCACAGACGTCTGTGAGTATACCTCAGACGTCTATGAGGTGGAAAAAACCAGTTTTCCACTAGATTTTGATGTATATAAAATTGTGTGTGATCGTGTATGCATATATACTCAAGGAGACCTTAACAATATTTTATCTAGGACTCTTTTATAGTAAAATAACCTTAGCATGGTCAATTAATCTTCGTTTCTCTTTGAGTCTCAATATCTTCAAGCATGGTGTCTTCTTGTAGTATATACCTGCAATTTTGATATAAGTCTATATATGTATATTGATTGTATAGTTGTTATCATTGAAACATAAGTTGGAGGTTCTAACAATCTCTCCCTTTTTGATGATGACACTATACAATCACAAATCAACTATACATTTAAATATTAACCATATAATCAAATATGAACTATAGAATGGAAGTATTATCATGTTTTGTCTCCCCCTATGTATATGCTTCTCCCCTTATGTATATGCATAGATTTCTCCCTCTTTGTCATTATCAAAATGGAGGGAAACGATAAATGATACAAAGATATTAAATAATCATAGCATGTTACAACAAATATTAATGTTCAATATAAAATTAAGAACAAAAGTTGTAAAAATAGGAAAGAAAACAAACATAAGAGTTACAAAATAACAGAAAATAAAGTCTAATTGTATTGATTGTGGGAATAAGATTGGCCTCCATAGTTATCGTAATATTCCCAGTAAGTGGATGGATCCTACTCATATGTACCTGGCCACTACATTTGGTCGTTATACTCCTCATCTTCGTGAATAGAAAGGCCTTGAAATGCCATGTATGGTTGTTAAAAATGTGGAGTACCATACACGTACAACTCATCACTGTATTCTTCCTCTTCCTCAGGTTGTACACGTCAATAAGAGTCTTCCCTCGAGCGCTTCGATCGTGTGATGTACCTTCGGGAGAGGGTTGCGCATGATAAACTGGTGTTTGAACCCGAGGTGGAGGTGTTGGGGAAGGCGAAGATAATGATCGTTAGGAAGATCGGTCACATACCTTACGCATTACTTTTCCTAAAGTGGAGACTATTTTGTCCAAAGTCTTCTCCATCTTTGTCATCCTAGTGGAGAAAAACCGTTCTAATGTCATCATCTTTCTATTTAAAGCTTGCTGATTGGCGGTGATTATTCTTTGATTTTTGATTGCCAAATCAGGAAGAGATTCATTTGGCATTGGTTCAAGATGAACTTCTTGTATTTTGGAGTCTGAATAATATTCGGTACGATGACTGGAGGAAGGTAGTTGTTGGGAAGAATGGGGGAGTGGGTTTGCTGAGGTGCGCTAGTAGGAGAAGGACCATGATGTTCTTGTTGTTGCTGAGTCCATTGGCTGAAGGGAATGGTATGAGGTGGACTCTTCGGAAGATGCATTAGTGAAAGATATCGTGGTCTGTTATCTTTGGTTGGAATTTCTTCGTACTATGAGGTATATGAAGGAATTCCAAGATTTTGCAAGATGCACATTATATATGAGCATAAACAATGGAACGTCGATGCGTAGACCAAAATCATTTAATTTGGTCATGAATAAATTTTGCCCAATTAACCCATAGGCGAGCAAATATGGCATACAAAGCTCTATGATCATTACGATAAATTTGTTCATGACTACCTAAACGAGGAATGATGGTATTACTTATTATACGATTTAATAGTCTAGCCCATGGTCGAAGATAAATGGATTTCGATTATGGCATTCAATCATCCCATATTTGATGGGTAACTTCATCCCTAGGTAGAAGACTGTGATCAGGTATATTAGTTAAATCAATCCCATCATAGGAACATCCTAAAATACAACCGATGGTATACACATCAATTTTAACTTCTTTCCCATAAACACTTGACCATAACCAACCCTCATCATTCTCCGGATTCCAAATCTTTGAAATATATAGATTTGAGTAGAAGAGGTAAATAGCAAGAGGATCAATGATTATCTTATTCGCATCATAGCTAATCAAATTACAACAGCCGGTATCTATAGTAATTCCAAAGATTTCATATTCCATAACATTGGCAAGGCGATAAAAAGGACCTGAGTGGATCTTCTTTTGTGTGAGCGCCTCAAATCGTCTAATTGCGTTGGGATTATTGTGAAGCCATTGGGTAATATGAGCTTGTGTAACCGGTGCTTGAGTGGAGGAAGACAATTGGCCTTGCTTTTGCTTTTTGGAGACGGAAACCTTCTAGGAAGCCATTGATTGAAAATTTTGGAGGTTTTGAAATCTAGGGTTTTAGAAATCAAAAGTTGTAATGGAGGTAAAGTGAAAAGAGTGGTAAATTTCTTTATATGGGGCTGCTGGCTGAGTAGCGGCAAACGTCTGTGAAGAAGTCACAGACGTCTGTGGCTTCAGTAACTTTGAGGCCGAGAGTTTCGACAAACGTCTGTGTTGGATCCACAAACGTTCATGGCTAAAAAAGTTTTAAACAGAGAGTACTCAAAGACGTCTATAATGTATCCACAGACGTCTGTGGCTATAGGGAAATTTTTCACGAAATTGTTGACAGACGTCTGTGCTATATTCATTGGCGTCTGTGATATGCAAATTCTGATATATGGGGAAAATTTTCAATATTAATGAAAAAATTTATTAAAAAAATATTAACCATAATACATATCAACCATTAATAAATAAATATAATTTATATGATATATAACAAAAAATTTAGTGTTTGTCGGAGAAGTTAGAATTATTATTTTGTTGAATATCTCACGGATTTGGCTCAACTTTTGTATCGTCAAGTAATGGCTTGAGTAAAGTCCAACTTGGACGAGCTGGGATGCCAATCCAAACTTGGTTTGATGGTCCTCATTTGCATAGAATTCTCGGAGTAATGTTATGTGCTTTTGTAGGAGTTTCTTGTAATCGAGGAGACTTTTGATGTATGCAATCTTTTGTTGGTGAATGACCACATTGCGATAATACACTTTTCGAGAAAATTTAGATGGGATCCTTGACGACGTTGCTCGTAATACATTTCACGTTGAACGCCAATCATCTCTTGTTGATAGTGATATATCTCATCGACTTTGTCGAAAAAAGATGATGATTTTAGATCAATTAATCGTTTAGCTTTCTTAATTCCCTTTGAAGAAAAGCCGGTGTGATACATTAGTGATGCGATAATGTTTAGAGAAGGAGATAATGTAGGAGTGGTTTTTGTTGGAGATACGTAAGTGTTATCGGTCGAGTGGGATTTATAGTCGATAGCTGAATAGGAAGAGTCATTTTCAGAAGACATTGTTTTATTTGCTTTTTATAAAATTTACCCATGTTTATTTATTTCTAAGTAGTATATAACTGAATTTATAAGATAAAATTTAGTTATATTTAGAAATGTAGTTGAGTAAAAATCCGTTTAACTGGCCGATGGTGTGATTCTTTAGGTTGTGCTTGAAATCTTGCACATAAACAAACACTCATCATAATATCTGGTCTACTAGCGGTTAAGTATAGTAAGGATCCTATCATGCTTCGATATAGTTTTTGATCAAACTCTTTTTCGTGTTCACCTTTGTCTAGATGAGTAGCAGTACTCATTGGAGTGGGTTTACTTGATGTATTATCCATTCCAAAACGTTTTAGTAGTTCTTTATAGTATTTTTCTTGATGTATAAAAATCCATTATTTAATTGTTTTATTTGTAATCCTAAAAAGAAATTTAATTCACCCACACGAGACATTTCAAATTCATTTGTCATTATTCTAGAAAATTTATTACATAAATTTTCGTTAGTAGATCCAAATTTAATGTCATCAACATAAATTTGAACAATTAATATATCCTTCTGTTCTCTTTCGATAAATATTGTTGTATCTATTTTACCAATTTGAAAACCATAATTAATTAAATGTGATTTTAATCGATCATAACAAGCTCGAGGTGCTTGTTTTAAACCATATAATGCTTTATTAAGTTTAAACATGTTTTGGATATTTTTCATGAACAAATAGTGGTGGTTGTTCTACATAAATATTTTCTTTTATAAAACCATTTAAGACAACACTTTTAACATCCATTTGAAATAGCTTAAAGTTATGATGACACGCAAAAGCAACTAATATTCTTATGGCTTCAAGACATGCCACAAGTGCAAAAGTCTCTTCATAATCAATGCCTTCTTCTTGATTGTATCCATGTGCCACTAATCTTGCTTAATTACGCATAATATTTCCGTTTTCGCCAGCTTTGTTTTTAAAACCCATTTTTGTTCCAATTATTGATTGATCGTTTGGCTTTGGTACTAATTCTAAAACATTATTTCGTTCAAATTGATTAAGTTCTTCTTGCATAGCTAAAATCCAAAAATCATCATTTGATGCTTCCTTTATAATTTTTCGGTTCAAAATTAGATATAAACGCTACATCACTCATTTGATTTATTTGTCTTCTAGTGGAAACTTTGTTTTCTGGATTTTCAATTATGTTATCAATAGGATGATCTTTTAAAATGCGGGGTGGTGATTTCAAATCATTGTTATTTTGATTATTATTATTTTCAATCATATTATTTTGATTATTATTATTTTCAATCGTATTATTTTGGTTATTATTATTTTCAATCATAATTTCAATGGCTCTATTTTGATTAATGTTAAATTTTCTTCGTCGTCTTTATTTATATTTTTGAAGTTTTCATCAAACCAGACATGAAGGCTTTCTTCTATAATATTTCATTTGTTAAAAATTTTGTAAGCTTTACTTTGATCGGAATATCCAACAAAGATTCCTTCATCGGCTTTTGAATCGAGTTTACCAAGATTATCTTTTATATTTAGAATAAAGAATTTTGATCCAAATATTCAAAAATATGATACTTTAGGTTTCTTTTTGTAGAACATTTCATAACATGTATTTTTAGTCATAGGTCTAAGAGTTACTCGATTTAATACGTAACAAGCAGTAGCATTGCTTCGGCCTAGAAATTCTTTGGTTAGCCACTGCCATTTAGGAGAGTTTGAGCATATTCTTGCAAGGTGCGATTTTTTCTTTCGACTACTCCGTTTTGTTGTGGTGTTCGTGGAAATGAAAAATTATGAGTAATTGCCTTCTTATTATAAAAGTTTGTAAATAATTCATTTTCAAATTATCCATCGTGATCACTTCTTAAACTTTTTATTTTTAAATTCATTGAAGTCTTAATCCATTTAGCAAAAATTTTAAACATTTCGAATGTATCACTTTTATGTTTTAAAAATAGTGTCCAAGTATATCTTGAAAAATCGTCTACAATTACAAAAACATATTTATTATGATTTATTGAACATACTTGAGTTGGACCTAATAAGTCCAAATGGAGTAATTCAAGAGGTTGTTTAGTAGAGATTTCTGTTTTAGATTTAAACGAGCTTTTCTTTAACATTCCAAGTTGACATGCATCGCATAGATTTTTAACTTTGAAATTTATTTTGGATAATCCTCTTACCAAATTGTTTTTAGCCAATTTGTTTATATATTTGAAGTTTATGTGACAAAATATTTTATGCCATATCCATGGATCATCATGATTTGCAATTAAGCATAAATCTATTATGATTAATATTCATGTTTAAAATATAAATATTTTGATTTCTTGTTCCTTCAAAAATTAAAGTTTTATTTTGATAATAGATATTGCATTTATCTTTTTCAAAATCAATTTTAAATCCCTTATCGCATAATTGGCTTATACTAAATAAATTATGTTTTAAATTCTTAACTAATAAAACATTTGAAATAATAGGAGAAGTAGATATACTGACAGTGATGACGTTTCCAATTCTGATAACATATCCTTTGGAATTATCCCCAAAAGTAATCGTGCCACAATCCATGTAAGTGATGTCTGATAGCATGTTTGCATTTTCCGTCATATGTTTGGCGCATCCACTATCGAGTATCCATTTCTCCTTATTATTGCTTTTGTTTTTTGGGTACCCGCAAAATAATAAAAAGTTTTAATTGGTACCCAATTTGTTCATTAGGGTCCTATGTGTTAGTAGGAGAAGGTAGCCATACCCATGAGGGTTTGGAACCTTTAGAGATGTAATTTTCAATATGAACTATCTCTTTTAAATATACATCTATGTGTTTTTGTCTAATCAATTTGTTACTTGTTTTGGGAATTCATATCTTAATCATTTTTGTTTCCTTATTTTCGTATTTAGATTTTGTTTTTCTAAAATTTGTATATAACGTACTATACTTCTTAAAACTTTGATAATTATTACAAACTAGGTTATTTCTAGAACGTTTATGATTATTTTTGTTAAATCCTAATCCATTCCTATTTCCTAATGGTTTTGAAATCTTTATAAAAATATCTAGATTTTGCTTTCCTTTATTAAATTTTGAAACATTATTAGTAATTTTATCTAATTTATTTCTGAGGTCGGAAATTTCTATATTAGCTAATTCTAAATTTTGTTTCAATTCATACTTTTCTTTTTCAAGTTTATAATTCTCTATTTTTTTATTTTCTATACCATGTGTTAGAGTAGCATTTTGAGATGATAATTTTGTACATTCTTTTTGTGCTAATTCTAATTCTTCTTCTAAAATACTTTTCTCGTCTTTTAACATTCCAATTTCTTATTCGGATCTGTTTAATTTTCACATTTTCTTTATTTAATTTCTTTAATTCTTAATACTTGTCATCTAATTCTATACTAATTTCAAGAATTTCATCATATGTTAATTCAGGACGTACCTCATATGTGCTAGCCATGAAGCAAACATTTGCTTATTTCGAGTCACTGTCACTATCTGAAGAAGAGGAAGAGTAGGAGTCATCCCAAGTTACTTAAAATGCTCTCCTCTTTTTCTTGAAATTTTCGAATTTGTTTTTCTTCTTATCATTGTTGAGTAGTGGACGATCTTTCTTCATATGGCCAAATTTATCACACTCGAAGCATTTTATTGATGTTTGATTTGAGGAATTAGTGTTGCTATTGTTTTGAAATTTCGTCATCCTTTTGAACTTCTTGAACTTATTGTAATTTCTAACGATAAAAACAATCTCATCTTCTTCCAAGTCGGAGTTATCGTTATTTGCCTGAAAGTGATGTTTTTCCATTCGTAATTTTGCTCTTTTCTTGCCTATAAATTAGCTTCATACGACATTAGATTTCCTATTAACTCTTCGACTTTGAGTTGGGAAAGATCGTTAGCTTCTTCGATGGATAAAACTTCTCTTTCCCATTCGTTTTTCAAAGAGTTCAAAATTCATATGACTAAATCAAAATCAGTGAATTTAACTCCTAGTGCCATAAGATCGTGTTGTATAGTTTGAAATGTAGCATACATATCAGTAATTGACTCATTTGATTTCATTTTAAAAGATGAAACTTGATTTTGTAGAATAATTTTTTTTGTTTCCTTGGCTTTAGTTGTGCCTTCATGGGTAATTTGTAATGTATGCCATATATCATAAGCAGTAGTGCACAACATGACTCATGAAAATTCAATTTTATCGAGTGAGCAAAATAAAACATTCATAGCTTTGGCATTATTAGATGCTTCTGCCTTTTGTGCATCGGTCCATGTGCCTATATCAGTGTTAGGTGCTTCATATTTATTTTGTGTTGCTAACCATATTTCTAAACCATTTGCTTCCATAAAAATTCGCATGCATGTTGTCCAATAAGCATAATTAGAGCCAGTGAATAGTGGGGGACGAGCAGTTGATTGACCTTCTTGAAATGTACTTGCCATATTAATAATTTCAATTATGTGTTACTGTAAATTGAAATGACCAAGCTCTGATACCAATTGAAAGTCTTAAGGATCGTATATCATCTAACTTGTGTACAATATGCAAGTATATAATTCAATACAATAATAGACAATAAATAGTAAAATATAAAAAGCATGCAAACCAGAGTTTTTATACTGCTTCGGACCTCCCGTCCTACGTCCAATTTCGAAGCTCCCCTTTGGTATTTCCTTTAAACAAATTACCCTCACTTCACCCGGAGGAATAGGCTAATACAAAAGTATCTCTAACAATCTTGTGTTTCAATAACACAATTTTTGACTTACAGTACAAATCTTCCTATGATCTCCTTTGAGTATATGAATATGAATGCTTTGAGTTATAGGAAGTGATTTAACCAAAATTCTATTTTGGTTATAATGGATTGAGTATATATAAATAGTGTATACGCAAGAGAGTGCTTAGAAATCAAGAGAGTAAAGAATAGATTGATTCAAGTTCGGTAAGTTCTACTTCTCAATCAAAGTAATATTTATAGAATCAGAAAGGTGTAGATGAAGAAATGTTACTCTTTGAGGAAGTCTCTTCGTTTTAATGGCTGCAACTCTTCATCAAAAGATGATTTCCTTTAGTTTAAAAAAGAAGTGTCTTTTCAAATATGACAATTTTTGCCATGACAGACGTTTGTGGTATAATGACAAACGTCTGTGACTTGTTCTAAATTTTAACCCGAGACTTGTCATAGACGTCTGTGAGTATAGCTCAAACGTCTGTGAGGTGAAAAAAAAATAGTTTTCCACTAGATTTTGATGTATATAAAATTGTGTGTGATCGTGTATGCATATATACTCAAGGAGACCTTAACAATATTTTATCTAGGACTATTTTACAGTAGAATAACCTTAGCATGGTTAATTAATCTTCGTTTCTCTTTGAGTCTCAATATCTTCGAGCATGGTGTCTTCTTGCAGTATATACCTGCAATTTTGATAAAAGTCTATATATGTATATTGATTGTATAGCTGTCATCATTGGAATAGAAGTTGGAGGTTTTAACAGACAGACTTGCAGCCATCGCTGAGATACGGGAGGAGGACTGCGATCCATAACTATTGAAAACTTCGTAGATGAATAAGGTTAGATAGAATTTATCTATAATCCCCTTGCTGAAATAAAACCCAGTATTACCAATGCGTAAGACCCAACGAATGTTAATGTATATTGACTAATCAAATCTTGTACATTGACAAGAGGCAATGATATACAATTTAATCTCTACAGTGTGTGTTTAGTGTCCAGAGCACTGTGAATGCAAACACTCCATGTAGATAGCTCACTCAGGCTGGCAAACGAGCATTGTCGTGCAACAGAATCATGCAATTGTTTTTATTCGTTGTCGTATGATTTACGAAATTAGAATTGTTATCCGAAGCGACATAGGATTTCTCTTTGGAAGGATATCGGAGTGAAGTGTCGAATTAAAATACCATTCAAATGTAGGAGCACATTTAATGTGACCATTATCGTAAACTATCCTAATAAAACACGACCATCAATCTCGTCTCAACAAAATGTGCTCAATGACTTCATTCTCCTTTTTCCCTTTCACTTAATTTTTTTTTTAAAATAGAAACTTTTGAAAACCCCATGGCCCTTTGAAAAAACACGAGTCAAAGCCAGGTCTGACTTAAAGTTGACTCAGAGCAGATGGAACAAATTAGTAACTCAAGTCATGCCTAGGGAATTCACACAAAACTTTGAGTTAGCCCTAGGTTTTTCAAGAACAAGTTTAACTTCTTAGTTTTTTAAAATATATTTTATATCCTAAGTCATAACCGATCCAGGAAAAGGGGAATCCAAGCATGGAGCTATGGTCGAGCGAGGATGCGGATCGATGGTCGACAAGTCTTATAGCAACACCACCTACCTAAGTCAAACTAAAGGTGATCAAATGAAAGCTTGTTTAGATCTGAAAAAGGACTGGATCTCAAATCGATCTAAAGGAAAATTGGTGTAAGCCAAATTTGAAGGAGGAAAACTTCGACGGTGGTTAGAGCAGTCAATGGTAAAGTTTTGAGACGATGGTGGTGGTTGAGAGGCGTTCATAGTCAATCGCAGGGATTGACAATGACATACGGTAGGTTCAAAAAATACTTAGGTGAATAATGTGTACGTAAAGAAGGAAAGGGGGCCGAATTTGCTTAAGTATGGGCTCACACCGAAAAGCAGGCAAATAATAAAGTACTGACCGATGAAGCCAAGATCGGTACCGATCTATAAAAAAATGGAAAAGAGAAAACGAAGAAGAAAGAAAAGAAGAAGAAAATGAAAAAAAGATATGTGATGCAAGGAAAGGCAAATTTCAGATATTGAAGTTCTACCCGACCAATTCAAAGAAAGTGCTTCTAGAATTTCCAAAGTTCCAATGGAAAACTTGAACCACAAGCTTCAACTTTTATATTATCCAAGAGATGTGAATACAAAAACTGTTCAAAGCGACATGATGATCCAGAGAAGACGTGCCGCCTTATGAAAACAATTCAGAAAATGGAAACATCTATTCAAAGCAAAGTTTGAAGTCGATAGCTTATCTCGATCCAAAACACACCTTGTTGACAACAAGGTATACTTTTGGGGGCAAGTGTTATCATGCTTTTGAAACAAGTCATATCTAGACGAGTCAGAACTGTCGAGTGGTTGGATCCAAAAATCCAAAATTATAACTCGTAAAGTCATAATTTAACCAAAGCTTAAAGATTAATATAGGGTCTTCTTTGTAACTTGAGGGAAGCCAACCATTTTCTAGAAGAACCAAGTGGCATAGAAGGAAGTTAACAAAAAATTGATGAAGTGCCAACTCGACACCGAGTTGAGCCACTCAGCTTGGTACCGATCCCTGAATATGAACTAACAAAGCAATCTAAAGGAAATTATAGATCAATCATATTAACAACATACATCCTGAGCAATTGGAGCACGGGTCATCCACTTAAAGAAAACAAGAAGTACGAAATCAATAATTCAAAAATGACACAAGTCACAACTCGAACCCTAGTTGATTACTGGGTTGCGAACATGACCACGATCTTCTTCCTATACCTCATCCAGAAGTGGAGAACGTGGGTAGCAAATTCAGAGCTAATTTTGCTGATCTACGTCTATAAATAGGAGGAAAGAGGCACTAAATCGAGATCTTTTTTCTACTTTCTAAACTTTTTGATTTTACTCTGTCGCTTTGTTGGATTCTCATTGAGTTGTGAACACCGAGTTATAAGAACACAGTTTGTAAAATCTTTGAAAATTATTAACAAAGTTCAAGTGAACATAGGCCTTTGCCAAACACTATAAATTTTTGTATGTTGTTTACTTCATTTCCCAATTAATTTCTTTATTTATTCTCTACTAAAATCTGGTCGGGTGTTTGTTCAACTTTTGGCACAAACAAAAATATTTTTTTTTATAATACTAATTGAATTTGTTTTAAAGGTTTGAGACATCAAAACAGTTTTTTAATATAAATTTAATTTATTTTAAAGGTATTCATTTAAAATATGGTTATAAAAGTTAAAGTTTTAAGGTTTAATTTATTAACAAGTTATATAAAGTTTGAATAATTTCCCCAAATAAGTGTTCACATTCAGATTTTAAAGTAGATCATGGAATTATCTTTATAATACTAATTGAATTATTTTAATGGTTTTCATTTAAAATAATGATTACAAAGGTTAAAGGTCAAATTTTACAAGTTATATAAAGTTTAAATAATTTTTTTAAACTAGTGTTTTAATTTAAATTTTGTTAAAAAACATTAATCTAGTTTTGAATTCTTATAGATTTAAAAATGTTAATTTTAAATTTCAAAATGCATAAAATTAGTCGTAGTAAATTTTAATATGTATAAGGCCTTAAATTCAAACGTTGATGTTAACCGGCTTTTTGATCAACCGAAGTTTCAACCGGAATTAGAACGTTAAGAGGAAGACAAAACAATTCACTAACTTGAGAACGCAGTTGAAAAATCAAGAAGATCATACTCAACAAGTATCAAGAGAAAAGGAGCAAAGGAGCAAAGTCAACCACTCGATACCGAGAGAAACCACTTGGTACCGAGAGATTTACTCCACTTTAGACCTCCTAAACCATTTGTACTTAAAGCACTGCCTCAAGTGATTGCCATGGAATATTTTCTCAGAGAATAGACAAGAAACTCAAAGGATTCTCTAGAAGAAAGCAGGAAAAGACAAGAAATATCAAAGAAGTCATTAGAAAAAGCTCAATCTTCAAGGAAAAGTGTTTAGAACATAGCGGATCAGAGATAGGAAGTGAAATGGAGGAAGTAAATGGAAACTTCCACCAACACAATCATCTCGGTACCAAGAGGAACCTCTCGGTACCGAGTGGTTTCAACTGACGACTAGGCCGGTTGCTGCTCTCCAACACTTTTAGGCTTGCATCTGGACTTCGGACTCCATGGGCTTCTGAGTCTACTAGCGAATTCCTCCATAATAACTAACCCTATAGCAACCAAGAGAGGGTTTTTGCACTTCTCCTTCTTCATCCCCTATCTCTCTCTTCACCATAGTCATGAGGGCAGACATTGTTGGCGGTTCTAGGCCTAAGAACCTGTCGATTCTTTGTACTTGGGACTTCAATCTCTCTCGAATCCCTAATGAATAAAATATAACGTGGACACAGGCCAAAGATTGCTGAACCACTATAAAAAATTCTTGTGTCTCCTTTAATTTATTTGCAGTATTTGCTAGATCTCACTGTTTCAACAGATTTTTGGGTGTTGTGCTACTTTTGGCGTCTATAGTTGATTTGAAATGTCATTGAATAAATGGGTAAAGGAAAGAGAAAAGTCCTCCACCTTTTACTCCTCTTAAATGCCTAACTTAAACTCATTAATTGCCATATTATAAATATAAGCAAACCATTGTCAATTACCCAAAAATATTTATAACATATTATATGTATAGGAAAATGAGGAGGAGGAAAAACTTGAGCAACATTTTTGAATGTAGGATGCGACTTGAAAATTTTGGCTGAAAGAAAAAGTTGAGGTGCACAAGTGTAATAACCCACACCCTAGTGGGCCTGAATTTTCGCTAATCCAAAACCCAAGTCCACCAAAGTACGGATCGTTGGTTTGGTATCCTACAAATAAAAAAATAAATGCATATCAAAGCACTATTGATATAATTCACATCGGAATAGTTAATTATAATAGAACATATAGTTACTGACCAAGATTAACACTTCAAATGTTTAATGTCCTTATCAATGTCGAGCATGCCAAAGAAACCCTGATCTTCCACTGTTCCCACCTTGTATCAGTACCCTCCCTCTGAAGCTATCCTACGGGCTGTAATAAGGAGGGAGTCAGAACAACATTCTGGTGACTGGTAAATTATACACTTCGTACATAACACTAGTTTATGTCGATTGCCTTCCTTTACATGTTATGTCTTTTATTATTTAATTAGTTGCCTCGACTCTACGTACGCGTGTGATCCATCTCATCTACTCGTAATAGATTATAGCTACATACATATATATAAATATATAAGTACCACGGTCCTTTATTGGACCCAGATACTAGCCCCGCTAGTATCTCTCTGTTAGCAACCCGCCAGGATCCATCGCCCTCGCCGTATCACGATCTCATCGCCCCGTATATCGAGAGACTCTCGTAGTGCCAAATGACGGCTTTTCAAATATGTTGTCATACTCTATCTAGCTTTGGTAATTTATGACTTGTCCGCTTCCTATTATGGACTTAGGAACTACCACATTCATTTTAAAAGATCTCTTTATGGGTTCACTAGCCTTGCCCTAACAAATAAATTAGTAAGCAATTGTGGCAGTGCATTACCCAACTTGGCCTACTCTATTAAGAGATGTAGCCCAGTTAGGTGTAACCCAGTCTTTCCCATTGACTGTTAAGGACTGATGACATTCTCGCCCTACGATAGCCATATTCCTGTTTTGGTATCAATACATGCCATTATAGTGCCTGATCCCGCTCACCATCTGATTTAGATTGCCTATTGCAATCAAGGCAATACCTCCTCTTTTCTATTATTGAAGCAAATTCTTCTATCTATTGGGGTATTCCTTCATCTATACGCAAGATTATACCCTCCACAGGTCCTATGGTTGGTTATATCCCACATCAGTATAATGTGACACGATTGCTGGTAGCCCCTTGCGGTGGGTAGACTTCTATTGTGTAACACTATTGACCTCGCATTCCAACCCATACTAACGACTAATATTATTCTATTTATAGTTTCATACTAAGTTATTTACATACATATATTTCATGCCCTTCATAACGTATATTTGGATATACATCTATTTAACTTTTATTTTTTCTTTACTTTCAATCATTGATGTTAATAAATCTTACATAACTTGCTTTTGATTTATTCTCATCATTTACTATCATTTGTTATACATTTCTATTTTATTGACTTGCGTGTCATTTATTATTGCCCTTTCGTTCGTCATTATTAGATGAAATCTCCTATTTTCTTTTTAACCAATATCTCTCTTTAGTTGCCTATTTAGACTTATTACTTCCCTATTCGTTCAATTGTACCTTCTTTGTTTACAGTTTGTTTCCTACACCATCTTAAATTACATACTTTAGGTTACTCATTTAAATTGTTTGTTATTATTCCCACTTACATTACTTCAGATATACTTAATGATTTTTATACTTTAGTACATTGGAATTAGTTGTTTTCCCCAAAGGAAATTGTTAACACTATAATTTTATATAAATTACTTAAAAGAGGACCAGTGTTATGTGTGAAATAACACAAACTTATCTTTTATTTTTCTATCGGAATAAACAATACAAAATACGGTGATTTCCTTATTTTGTACATCTCTTTATTTTTGTTTACATTTCTTGTTATTTCAACCAATACACTTTTATTTGTATTTTAGACAATTTATAGGAATTTACATTGTTACACAATTCATTCCAATGTATTAAAACGTTATCTATTTCTCATTTAATTTATAATCAATTCTAATTTATGTTTAATGATTTATATAAGCTAACCAAATCTGAAATCCTAATATGATTTCATTAACAAGTTATTTATAAATCCAGGGACTATTTACATCCCCTAACTTTTCAAATCCAAACATATACAATATCTATCAAGTTCAGGGTTTTTCATAACATATAAGCATATTTTATATAATCATTATGTGTATTTAAATATCCCATTCATGATTTATATCAATTCATTACACGTATAAAATTAAATATCCAATTCTTGATTTATATCTAGACATATATGAAATAGATTTACAACGATACAAATCCAATATCATAACAACGATGTTAATCCAATATTATTACAACGGTGTGTAATATTATTACAAAATACCTAGGCATAATGAGTCAAATATTCACTTGTTCTTTCAATGTTGGTTCACCTCTGAATTATGGAAAAAGCTTCTTGATATGAGCAATATGAGCAGGTAGGTTAGCATGGGGATGAAAAAATGGTATTTGATTTTTAATGCAACAAGATGGTGTAGCTTTTCCTCTAGGGTTATGCTGGTGTGTCTAAAGTTGTGCTTGAGTGAGTTATGGGGTAAAAGGAACAATAGGGTCTTTGATGGAGTTGAGAAGAATAGCAATACTATTTTAATGGAATGTACTAAGAGGATTAAGATGACAATTCTTTCTTGGGGACTTGATCAATCTGCATCCCTGGGCGAAGCTAGACTATATGATAAGTGGGCTTCTTTTGTATCTAGTTGTGTGTTTGTTTTGTGTTTTGTTCTATCGTTTCTTCTGCCTTAGGGTTGTTGTACCTCCTTCTTTCTTTCTTTTAATAAAACAGAGGTAAGGGTCCTTTTAAAAAACCCGGCTTGCCTTCCAAAAAATAATGTAATTTCCCACCCATCTCTTTTTAGCTCCAATTCTCCAGATCTAGATCCATTTCTTTTTTGACTCCGTCTTACTTTAAATTTAAAATATAAAAAGGGTATATATCTATTGGAATTACAGATCTGGAGAAACGATTGAACTAAATTTAGATTTGAGTTTAAGATTTACAATTTACCTTCATTTTTGTATTCTGAATCGATCATATCCTTCTCTTATTCTCTGCTTTTCTCCATTTATATATATTTATAATAGTTTTACTACTTTAATAATTCTTGAAATTGTAGAGAAAAGAGAATGACAGAGCTCCGTACTATGACCCAGAAAATATGAGAAGAGAAGTGAGAAACTAAACCTATATTTATAGGCTCTAGAATCAATCCTATGTGTTAGTTAAAGATTTATTAAATTCGGGCTGTATAGGCCATTTATTACCATCGTTTACTCTAGAATCAATCAACCGCTTATAGCCTTTGGTTAACCACTACCGGTCGACTTGGGTGACTTGTTGGTCGACCTATAGCTTGTTTAATGCGCTAATTAATCACCATCTTCGATTTGTTTATTTTATCCCTTCTTTACACAACCAATATAATCTCCTTCCTATATTAGTTTCTTAACAATTAAGTTAACGTTAACTATCCGTTAACTTTAACCGATACTAATTAACATTAGTTAATTAGTCTTATTTTCTTAAGTACATATGTAATTATTTCCAACTCGAAAATTTCAAACGCTAATAACTTTTTCATTTGAACTCTGATCGGAAAACTTCATATGAAAGTTGATCAGAAAATTGCCATGAACTCGACAATATAAGTTTCGCAGCCAAATTTTGACATTTGTAAAAATTCTATTTTCAACATTGTTATTTATTTATTAAATTCTCTTTAATTAATTAGCGTTAAAATTACAGGGTATTATAGCAAGCATGCACAGCACATGTGACGGGGTAGAGTAGGTGAAGGTGGACGCATGCAGGCGAAGGCAGGCACGCGTTAGCTGACGAGGGTGGACTACATGCGACAACATCGATGATGACTTCAACAAAATTGGTGTACGGAGACTTCGGTGATGACTTTAGGAGTGGAATGCAGGCGAGCAGTGGTGGAGTGGAGATGAAGGTGACTGGTGGTGATAAAGATGGTGACGACAACCAGTAATGGGGAATGAATGTTATATGAACTTAGTATTATATATGTGTACCGTTATATGAATATAGCATTCTATTATCTTTTAGACTAAAATTTAAAACTTGTGTCTTTCAGAATAAAATCGGTCTCAGGTTTTTCCTTTAGACCGATTCTCTCTTCTATATTATATATAAGTATAAGTAAACATGTATATATATGTACGCATGTGTGTGTGTATAATTATTTTATGTGATTTCAAAATAAAACTACGGACAACAAAAACATATATAAAGAGCAAATATGTCAATTACGGTGTAAATTCTAGCACCTATACACACGTACACACTGACTATGTACATTGCTTATATGTTGCACCTGCACTATATACATATAAGTGTATTTGATACGCATTGTAATATATTTAATTTAAATTAAATCAAAATACCTTTTTAAACAAATTAACATCTTATTTATTTAAAAAAGTAGTAGATTGGATTTAATAAACTCTTTTGATTTCATAGGCTCACTAGATCAAAAAATAAGTAATTTTTTAATGAAATCTACGTATTTCATCCGCTTTAGATTGGCTCACTCCCTTCGAAAATGAAATTAATATTATAAAATGATGGTTAATTAGTGCATTCAGATTAAAATAGGATGGCTTAGCAATGTAGTAGTAAAAACATAGAGGCGTTGCATTGTTACAGTATTAACAACCAATTAGCACTACGAGGTTGTATTAATAATCACATAGTCGCACAACGCGATAGTTGTAGCAATGCAATAGTACAACTGTGATATTATTGATGCAATATAGTGGTTCGACTACGTGATTACCTCAGCAACCACATAATTGGACTTTTATGATGTAACAAAATTCCAAATCAAAAATAAAAATAAAATAGAAGCAACTTATCTCCTCTTATTGTTGAAGCATTTTATCAATCCCATCACGATCCATTAGTCTGAAAAGGAATTTAGATTTACTTGATTGAAACTTAAGTTTGTGAAAAATACAGGTCAATAAAGAAATATTTTAGTGTACGTGTTGAAACATAGAGAAGGTAATGTGGGGATATTTTAGTTTAGTTAGTTTTTTGAAATTTAATGGAGCAAATTTAAGGCACCGCTTGAGAGATTTTTTTCTACCAGTTTTGGATGACTCTATATTCAGATGTTGTCATATCCCTTACTTGTGAGTTTTTTCTCGTCGGTTCCTATTAGTTATGAAAACGGTAAAAATCGACGTAATGTAATTTTGATGGTAATTCTCAACCCAAAAGATTAGAGTATTTAAAGAGTTCTTTTTTAAAATTACATCCCTAGTAATCATATTGAAAAATTAATCTTCACATTCAAAATCAAATTAGAGAATAAATAAAAGGATATACATGTAAGATTCCACTGTTTGGACATGAAATAAAACACAATTGTTGACACAGTAGATCAGGATCATTGGATCCTATCGTACTCATTTTGGGGTTGAAATAATGGGGCAATCGAATGGTTGAGATCCCTTGTGTCACTAATTTGTTACCAACTCATGTCTGAATGGAATCTCCCTAGGCCATTTCTACTAAGACCCCATTATTTTTCTTATACGCCCCAATAAAGTAATAAAATTTTATTTACCATTTTAGCCTTCTAAAAACAAAAGAAGATCAGTGTACATGTTGTTCTCTCATGTTATAACAAAACGTAAGTTCATTGATTGAAAATAATAGAAACCTAGTTGGTAACAAGTCTGGAAATAATAGAAATCTAACTTATAGTAAACTTGAAAAGTATAGAAATCTAGTTCACACAAAGCTTAATATCGATGAAAACCTAGTGCGGTGCATATTAAGAAATAACAAATATTTAGTTTTATATAGAACATGGTACATTTTTGAAAATTTGCTTTTCTAGAACGTTGATTCTCCCTCTCCTTCATCGATTATAGATCCCTCTTTCCTTCACATATCTTTTTTGGAGAAAATCCCAAATCAAAATTCAATTGAAATTAAGTAAAAATTAGTTGCTTTAGTAGCTTTATTTCTCTATACCATGAATGAGTTAACAAAAATCTTATTGGATGTTTCCATTAGTAGGATAAAGCTAGTTTGAAGAAGAAGATTAAAAGAAATTTGTAGAAGATGTTTGAATATCAAATGGGTATAAGTGGAATAGGTTGGGTGTAACGACCCGAAATTTTTGTCGTCTTGTGTTTGAATATTAATTTTTAATATTCAATAATATGGTATTTTAAATCAAAACAAAAATCCCTATTAATGATAATTGGTAATAACAGATAGTTTTAAACCAAGATAATATTTTGAATTTTTTTATAAAACAGAAAATTGATTTAATTTGAATTTCTTATATATATATTCATAACAAAAGAATTTATATGTAAGTTAAAAACAAATATAAATTCAAATAAATATAGATGAAAAGAAAAGAATATATTATAAATGGAAATGAATATGGCTTATGAACAATATATTGTTGTATAAATAGAAAGAGTTTAAAATTTTGATTTTTCTTATATATATATATAAGTTCAAAAAGGAAAATATAGTACTTATAAATAAATAAATATAGAATGATAAAAACAATATATATTGGAAAGTGGAAAAAAGAAGAAATATTGTAACAACCCAAAAATTTTGGAAATATTTTAAATGAAAATTCATTTGAAATTTTGAATATAATTATTTTAAAATTGATAAATTGGGAATTTTTAATGTATAATTTTGAGTTTTGATGTGAAATGTTCTTCCAAATTTGATAAAATAAGGACTTTTCTTAAATTTCAAATTTTGTCAACTTTGGTCAAAGCTTGACTTTCTGTGAAAATTTAAAAATTTGAATTTTTAACTTTTACTTTTTTTTAAGATGAATTTAATTCTAATAATTTCTTTGTTTTTCGTTCTGTTAAATTTTGATTTCTACCTCTCAAAACTTATAATTTTTGGCGTATTACACGTAGTTATTTTCTCTTAACATTCATCTTATTTACATTGTGACTTTGGGCTTGTACTAATGGGCTAGGAATTTCTTTAGTAGATGAGAAGCCACCTGTTGAGATGCCTGTATAATATTCTAGGGTTTTGCTAGATGTCTCATTGTGATTTGTGCCTCCACAGAAAAAAAAACAATGTAAGTTTCTTCTTCATCTTCCTCCTCAAAACCCTAGACTTTCTCCCTCCTTTCCTCTACAATTTTTCCTCCTCCTTCCCCAAAAAAATTTCGGCCATGCTCATCACCACACCATCTCCTCTTCCTCCAACCACAAACCCTAACCAAAACCACTTCTCCTCTTTCCTTTTCCCCTTCTTCTTCTTCACAATTTTCGGCCTCTACCTCCCCTCCTCCAACCAAAACCCCATAGCTGAACTTCCTCAACCCCTTCCCCTTGCCTTGCCTTGGCCGTGACCACCTCCTCCATCACCTAATCCCTAGGCTGAGCCCTCCACAACCAAAACCCTAACCCTAGGTCGAACCCCATTCACCAAAACCTGCCTAACCTAGCCAAAACTCCTATGGTCGAACCCTAGCCTAGCCCAAACCCCTATGGCCGAACCCAAACCCAAACTAAACTAGCCTATGACCGAGCATATGCACCCCTAGACAAACCCTATTCACATGTTTACAAATATATGTTTTTCTATTTTTATTTTTCTATGTGAATTATTTGTTTACGTATGGAATCTATTTTATTTTGCAAAGCGTCAGATTTGGATTCTCCTCTCACTCAAGCTTGTCTGTAATTTGTCGTGCTTGTTGTAGTCATTGTGTTGCGTTTTGAATCACTTCTCTAACCAAAGAAAGGTGAGTAATCACTCTTGACAACATACTTATATTTTGGAGAATTGATGACAGTTGAATTGTATGGATTTGTATATGCAAGTTGAGAATTTCACCTATGTTTATATTATGTTATTTCATATCATATTTTACATATTATGATCATATGCCATGATATATTGAATACTGTTATGTTTATTTAATATTCTGTTCTCACACTGCAAGTTCCTTCACTATGGGTTGAAATGATACATACTCGAATGATCTTTAGATTAAGGAAAATTGTTATGGGCTGAAATGATAGGCCTGAGCAATTTTATTTGACTTGGGATTGCGGGTTTGAAATGATATAAAACCCGGAAAATTAATAAATTGCGGATTGAAATGATATATGTCCGTATTTACTTGACCCTAGGGTAGAGAATTTTATACAGACTCCGTGGTTGATTTAAAATGATTTTCTAAAAATTATTAAGTATTTTGGATTTCTATATATGAATCTCAACTAAAATTTAATGTAATAATTTCTGTGAATTTGTTTACATGAGTTAAATTTTTTATAAGAAATAAATAGTTGGAAATGTAAATTTTGGAATCTAATTTACAGTATGAAGGTTAATTGAAATTTAATAATCCGATTTGACTTAATAATGGTATTTTATTTAACCTATAAATTGTAAGTTTTAATTCATGTAATAGTGATTAAAATGATAAATGGTTTTTGAGAAGAAAGAAAAATGTAAGTTAAAACGTACATTTGACATGTGAGTTTTAACTAATGTAAATGGTATAACTTGGGTAATAAAAGTGATAATGTTATTTACTGAAAAGAAAATAAAGTGTAAGTTAATAACGTACTTTTAACTTAGCATAAGGATTTCAGCTTTAAAATTTGACATTATAGTAACAAAGTTATTTAACTAAAGGCGTGGTTTCTTTAATGACCAAATAGCTAAAATTAGAGTAATATAATAAGAATGGTATAATGACTATGATGAAAACTGTAAATATATGTACTATTTGATTATATAAACTATTGTAGTAGGAAGTATTACAGTAACAATTCAAAACTGTTGCGATTTCTTACGATAACAATTCAAAACTGCTGCGATTTCTTAATGTAACAATTCTGCACTGCTGCGGATTCTTACTATAATAATTCTGCACCGTTGCAAATTCTTACAGTAACAATTCTGCACCGCTGCGAATTCTTACAGTAGCATTTCTGTACCGCTGCATTTTCTTAAAAGTGACATTTCCTAAATGCTACAAAATTCTCTAAAGGGTATAGTTCCGTATGTTATGGTTCTAAAGGTTACATTTTTAAGGTGCTATGATTTCTAAATTTTTACGTTTCAAAGGGGTTATAATTAAATGAATTTGGAAGTGTACGACTTTGGAAAAATGGATGATATTTTAAAGAATAATGATATTGAATTTATATGGTTTTGAAAGAAATATGTTTGATATGAAGAATAAACCAATTGAAATTGAATAACCACG
The DNA here is from genome assembly GCA_030737815.1 of Allium fistulosum. Taxonomy (NCBI): domain Eukaryota; kingdom Viridiplantae; phylum Streptophyta; class Magnoliopsida; order Asparagales; family Amaryllidaceae; genus Allium; species Allium fistulosum. The sequence continues at coordinate 1,207,666,467 of CM060902.1, forward strand.
GGTTATAATAACATTTGGTTGTTAAAGAGACCGAGATCAGATATGGGCATACTCTCTGTGTTTACCTTGTGCAAACTTGTGTGTGTGTGTGTAGGCATGTGTTTGAGTGTTAGCTTCAGATTTTAATACACTGTAAAACAAAGCTCTGTAACAATTAAACAAAACACTGTAAAAGAAAAGAAAGAAGAAGCATACTGTTCAAATCGAAACCAAAGCAAACAAGATTTCAACGATTGTAGATTAAAGATTCAAGTGGAAGTTTGCAAAGGTTTCAAGCATGTGGAAGGTGAGAGTTTAATTAGAAAATACCCGGAAGTGTTTAAAATGCTACTCTATTATGTTAACAGTGGAAAATCTCATATATGCTTTAACTTCAAAAATCAATATCTCTCACCTCGATTTGAATTTGCGAACGATGTAAACTAACGAAGTGTTTGTTTTTTAGTATAGATCATGTTAAAAATGATCTGAGGCTTGTTTGTTTTGTATATTGTGAGAAATTACAAAAATACAGTAAGTAACTCAAGCTTTGTCGATTTTGACTTATTCTAAGCGTCGAATCAAGTATGCCATCGTGATTGTCATGTAAAAATAAGATTTTTAGTGCAGAAATCCTGATTTTTAATAGCATAGATTTTGTGAAAATTGAAGATGATCAAAATGTAAAAAAAAAAATTTGGGGTCGAGGATGAACGGGGCGGTGGGCCATTAGCTTTGACATGACCGTGGGAACCTAGACGACATTTCGACAGTGGGGTTTTCGTTCTAGTGGTGTGGGGTGGTAGCGGCGAGGAGTTTTAGGGTTTGGGTTGGTCTTGGTGAGGCTTTGGAACGCGATCAATATTTGGGAGGAGGAGGGGACCGGAATTCTTGGAACTGGGTAGGGAGGAGGCGACGTGGACAAGGGTTTGAATGGTGGTAGTGGTAAGTGAAATAGTGGGAAGAGGTGGAAGCAATTCGAAGTTTTGTGGAGGTGGGTTCTCTGTTGGGTGCGGTTGGAAGGCTCAATCTTTGATCGAGGGTGCTGGAGCGTTGGCGAGGGGTGGGGTGGAACGGCGAGTGGGTGGTGATCGTGCTGGTGGTTTTAGTTGGTCGAACCATCGGCGAGGTGGGCTGTGCACGTGAACGTGCACACGTGCACGCGAGGTTCGTCTATGGCGAACTAGAGCAGGGGTGCGGAAGCGACTTCCAGGCGGTCACATTGGTTCGACCTTGGGTCGATGAGTCATGTGTTGTTTAGGTCGAAGCTCTAGTAGTAGGATTGATAAGTTGTTTTTTTTATTTGTGGTTTTGGCTAGGAATTGAAAAAAAAACTGGAAGAATTTGGGAAAGAAAGGGAAGGGGAGGAGAAGAGGTCTGTAGCGGGTGGGTTGAGTAGGGCTTCGGCCCAAAGAATAATGAAGGGGTTTTAAAATTTAAAATGTTAAATTTTATATATATTTAGAAAATTTTGAAATGTTATAGCTAGTGCATACAATTTTCGATTTACGCGAGATTCATTGCAATGGGTGCGTATCGACGAACACTACGTCGTCGTACGAACTGTTGTCGAGTTTGAATGAGTGAAAATTTATAGTAATTTGAAACGGCCATAATTTAATTAACTAATTTTAAATAAATATCGACGTTTAAATTTATATGACCCGTCTATTGAAGTTATTTGCCCAGATAAAAATAACGATGAGTTAATTTAATTAATTACGATGTTTTTGACATCTGTTTAGTAGAATAAAACACCGTTCCGCTAATTGTGTTTAATTGAACCCCTGTTGGCAGAATAAATTACCGTTCTGCCATTATTACTGACTATGTATGTTTTTGGACATTGACTAGCAGAAATAAAAACCCTGTTCTGTTGTCATATTTGTATGGACATATATTAATTATCCCGATAAATTATATTGGTCAATTTGTTGTTGAATTTATTGTTAAAAATGGATTGACGTGAATATCTGAATCTGCTATTCTAGATTGTTATGGAATGAATGTTAACTTGATTAAGTACCATTGAAATTAATAAGTCTCTTTCCGAATTGGAAGTTGATTTTTGAATCAAAGTTATTGAAAGGATAATTATTATTTATTAATGATGTTTTAAAGATAATTAATAATTATTTAATAATGATTTATGGTTAATTATTTTATGAGTCTTAATGGTTATTTAATTATTGTTCAAATTTATTTATTTTTTTAAAATGTTTAAATTTTATTTTAATTATTTATTTAAGGTTATTTTGTAGTAATTGGATTTAAAAGTTAAGGCCCCGTTTGTTTTCATTTTTAGTTTTTGGTTTTTAGTTTTTGAAGTCTATTTTCAGTTTTTCATTTTTAATGTTTTTAATATTTTGGAAAATGTATTTGGTCTGCTGTTTTGAAAAACAGTTTTTAAACTAAAAATCAAAAATGAGATTCCAAAATAAAAATGATAATTTTAAATTTGTGTAGAATTTGGCTATATAATATACAAACGAGTGAGATAATATCATTTCTAGCATGTCTTCACGGTCAAATATTTCAGTTGATAAACTCATCAACTTGTACATATGCACTAAAATAAGATTACTATCCTCAAAAATTTTCTAACAATTTTGAATTATGAAATTCAAACATGAAGGAAAAAAAAGAGTTTACATGAGCACTAAAAAGATGAAAGCCACATATATACTCCTCGCGTATATGGTCTATAAATGAATAGTAATAATATTTCTCTACGATACAATAAAACAAAGGCATTTCATACAATTAACATGTCGATTGCACTTGTACAAGAAAAAAAAGGTTTTACATGAGTGCTAAAAAGATGAAAGCTACATATATACTCCTCAAGTATATGGTCTATAAATGAATAGCAATAGTGTTTCTCTACGGTACAATAAAACAAAGGCATTTCTTACAATTAACATGTCAATTGCACTTGTACAAGAACATTTGAAGTAAGTCTCATAGTATTCCATTTTCCCTTGCAAAAGTGCAATGCTTGGAGTATCTTTTGATCCAATCGTGGATTAAACATAACAGTCTTTCTCCTGCTCCCTAACATGCTTCTTGCATATGGCTTTTTCCATGAAAGAGGATCTATATTGAAATTCAACTTTGTTGCTTTAGATTAGACTATAAGTCATCTAAAGGAAAAAAGAAAAAAAAATAGCTTTAATTAGATAACAAGAACAAAACTATTATCATTGTAAACATTGCCACACCCTCCTCCATGCTTATTTTTCTTCCATCATCCAAAAGTTCTTCCCTTTTAGAACATCACAAAAATTCAAGAATATATGGTTTCCATTGTTGGGACATTATTTACACGGATGGACATAAGGATGTAGGTGAGCGAAGTGTGTATATTGATGGTGATGTAAAAGTAATTATACATTAATTAGAAATATATCGAAATGGCAACATGAAATCAAATGGGACTACATAAAACTTACAAGATTTAATATGTTCTCCCTTATAAGGAATACTAGCCAAATATTTAAATTAACATGCCAAAACTATGAATGCACTTGCAGCCAACACTCAAGAGAAAGATGCTGTAATATTAAAATTTGTTGTGTATAATTTGCTTTTGTTCACAATTTGTTTTATTTTGCAGCAAAAGGAATGACCGACTGATTTCATATGTTAACAAATTATATAACATGTTATATAAGACACAGTAATGCAATGAATATGAAGATCAGTTATTAACAAATTTCTCTCTCTAGTACCACTTACTCTATCTCCTTACCGTCTCACTCTATTTCCTCACTCTCTTACGTTCTTCTCTTCTGGATTCTAGTTTGTCCTCTCACTTCATCTCTAAAGTCTGTTCTTTCTCTTCTTTCTTCTCAGTTAAGTTCATCTCTATCAAAATGTTGGCAATCAAGCAAATATAAATGCTTGTTTTAACAAAATTAACTGGAGACTCATATGAAAAGAGTAGAAAAAGTATGTCACTGATGTTCATGTACCAAAGCAACATTTTTGAATATTAACATATACTCAAAAATCACAAGGAAACATAAATAAACAACGCAAAAGAAAACAATTTATCTATAGATTGCTTACTAGTTATGTAGACGCTTTTATTGGACCAGACAAGGTGAGTAGTAAAATAGGAGTAACCACCTAAAACAATATCAACAACGTCATCGGTTAACATTTAATTTGGAAACCAAAAGGTTAAATTGATGTTTGAAACTAACCATGGTTTTTCTACCAGCAGCCACTCCCCATCTCATTGAAGTGATCACTATAGGCAATGAGAAAAAATACCAAAGTAGTTCTGAGTCATCAAAGTCCATGTTGTCAATCAAATATTAGATATGGATATATTATCATGCATATGTATGATAAATACATAATGAATGGTACATAAATTTTTTATCGATGACAAATACCAACATAATATAAAATATATCAAATGTCTGTAAGCATTCTACATATCTGTAAATAATTGATATATGTTTTCATTATTCTATAAGAAAAAAGCGAAGGATAATGCTTAAATTACATATTATACCTTTTTTATGCATTTGGAAAGAATAATCATGACCCAATTAACATGCACATTATGGAGGTTTTCATAGATATCCAAGAGAATAGGATTTTGAATCCTATAATTTTCAAATGAATACTGTATATGAAACCAGCCATCTTATCAATATATATTCAGGTTTGGTTCTGATCTCAAATTGTATACCATATATCATTTTATATCATTTTCTTTTTGTCAATATATCAGTCTTCATTGATCAATGGACATGGTTACAATTATCAATAAAACTTAGAGATAAAAGTGCATACAAATTACAAACATAATGGAGTGAGAGAATTGTCTACTGCACTGGAACAAGCGTCATTTTGCTATTTTATTACTGATATCATATGTGATAAAAGTTGGATAAGCATGTTAGCATGTTACTGATTTGGTTATTAGCATCCAAGCTCACTACCATATTTGTAGAAAAGTGCAACATGTAGCTGAAGAAAAAACTAGAAACTTGTTGTCAATGTTCTGAAGCCGATGGAAGGGCTTTTAACTGTGCAAATCCATACACAACTCTGGTTCAATGTATATTTTGATATGGCTTTAAAAATAGTGTTGATAATCTGACTCTATTATTCTCGTCTAATATTAATATCTAACAAATATCAAACCTGAAATTATTTCTCTACCGATTCAATCTAACAAGCAAAACCCTAATTCACAAAAATAAATCAAAGGGATCATTCTTGCTTAACCCTAGATATTGTTAGTTTGAAGCAAACGAGATAACCGTGAAAAAAAATCGAAGTTACCTGATTTTGGGATAATATCTGAAGAAGAATCGCAGTTTCGCTCCCGACCTAATTTGAGATTTCGCGGCCGAAGAAGATAAACAGTGTTTTGAACGTGTTCCGTTTGTGTTTGAGTTATGGATTTGGAGGCTTTTCAAATTGGGCTGAAAACTGGGGAAACAAATAAAAACAGTTTTCAATTTTCTTTGTTAAGCCCATTTTCAAAATTGGCTATTTCCAAAAATGAATTTTACAAAATAGTAAAGCAAACAAGTTTTCATTATTTTGTAAAATTAAAAACTAAAAATACTTTGAAAATGGGCAACCAAACAGACCCTAACCTTTTTAAGAGTTAATTAGTATTAAAGTATTTTTAGTTCAAAGATAATTTGTTCAAATATTAGTAATGTTTTAAAAATAATATATTATAGTAAGCTTTTATAAAAGAGTATTTTTCTAAATTAAACTTGGAAAATTTATATAGAAACTTTATAAGTATCATTTTGAGATAATTATTAAATAAAGTTTTCGAAAAGTAATGGTATACTTTCATGGCGGAAATCGGGAGGCAGAGATCGCCTAAGTTAAGTTTGGATTTCTCTGGGATAGAGACGTAATCATTGAGCTGCGAATCCATAGTTGATACCGCATGGTACTTTCCATATTTATTTTAAAAATATTTCAAATATTTTTGAAGGAAATGGTTTGTGAATATACTTATTCCGGTGAGATAAGTATATACCTTTTGATAAAGAGATTTAATTTATTGAAATTTAAATTAAATAAGACTTAGTGATTTTAGTGGGAAATGAAATCTTTGATTGAATGACTGTTTATTTGATAGTTAAATAACCGACGATCAAATCTGGACCAAAACATAAGTTTGGAAATATCTAGAAGAAACACGGTGATTATATGGTACAGTTACCGTTCCAGGTGCTATACTGTACGTATAAACTCGTTTCATTCTTCTAGGATGATGATAAGGAAAACTGTCCACTAATGGTTAGGAGATGATCTCCGATCTTATTTTCGTATATTTATTTTCTAAAGAACCGGGGTTGAGTTTACCGGAAATATCGAACGTTGTTTTCGAAGAGACCGGGATCAGATAAGTTATCCGAAAACCACTTCGATCCAACGAATATGTTTTCGAAGTGAAGACGAGAGCATGGAATCAAAGTTGGAGCATTGAAGTGCAAGGGCTAATCGCTACTAATCCCGAGGATGATTCCAAAATGGATGTAGTAGGAATAGTGCCTTCGGTTTCGTTCAGACCTCGAACGGATTTGTATGGATGAATGCCATCAGTACATTGTCATTGGATGACAATGAGCATTACAAATGAAAATTCCTTAAAAAAGTAATCGTAGCCTCGAGTCTCATCAACCGGAATGACTGAAAATCAGGGAAGATGCAGCAAGGCTAAGTGGGTCACACCCAATTATGTTTATCACCTTTCTAGATACTCTCGGATATTATAAATACGGTGCATGGGAAAGAGCTCGATAAGGGTGGGAACACCCGGAGTGATAGCATATTTGGTACTATCCAGGTTAGGGGTAGACCGGTCTTGTGTTGTAGGGGATCCCGGCGAGGTCCTGGTACATTTTTCTAGAGATGTACCGTGATAGGTGGTACCCTAGTGCCTAGTCATTGTATGGAATCCATTCTCCAATAAGCGCCGTACGGTTTTGATTGTGCCCAACTATGTTGAAATGTGAGATGCAAGCATTTCAGCCATTTCTATATTTTACTTTGACCTCTACACACTATTATAATATCGCTGGATTTTCTATAAAAAGGGTTTTGGTTACCGTAAGAGAAAAACCCATTATGTTTATGTGTGACGTTGTCTTACGAGATACCTTTGATTTTAAAAGGATTTTGAAAGTTATAATAAATAAAATTCCTTGTGATTTAAATTCTCACGCTGGTTCTACCAGACTGACCCGGACGTGGTTTTTCCTACATGCTCGGGTCAGACCGAGCATATTTCCAGGTTTAGATGGATACTTGGAGCTTAAGAAAAGGAGCTGGAGACCCAGAGACGTATTCTTATAGATGATTATTTTTCCGTTGCATTATCGTTGTGTTTATCAGCAATTGTGAGGACAGAGTGTTATAACTGTCCGTGCTGAATATGTTAATATACTCCGATTTATGTCTGTATATGTATAAGTTACAATTTTGCTTTATGTAAAGATTTGTTCAATATTGTAAATTATTTGTTTCCACTGTGAGATTCTGTGTTGTTGGTTTTCTTTCTATCTTCTTTTTCTTAACTATCCGCCTTCCCGTGCAATTTGGGCTGGACAAGCGTGCAAAAATTATCAGTTCAAATTGTATGGAAAAGTGGGTCGTGACATTGGGGTGGAAACCATTTTCTATAGGATTTTTTTTAGATTAGGCCTGGTTTCGAAAGTAATTATCATATTTAGCCCTGTTTCGAAACTAATATCGAATATAGCCTTGTTTTGGCCAGCTCAGCTCCGAGCTGGCCAAAACATACTGGCGACTTTTCAAAAGTCGGCAGTATTTTTTTTTTGCCAAAACGAGGGCGACTTTTGGGAAGTCGCCCACTGGAGATTTCCCAAAAGTCGCCCGTTTTTTTTTAAATATGGGCGACTTCTGGGAAGTCGCCAGTGGGCGACTTCCCAAAAGTCGCTCATTCGGGGCTCTGCAACATAACCAGAGCCCCCCACTCCCTTCCTTCCTCATTCTCATCTCTTCCACTTCTCTACCCAAAAACCCCAAACCCCACATTTCGAAATTTTTGCCCAAACCCAATTAAATTTCGTTTATTTTTCAACAATAGTAGTAGATTTCGAAGATCTACTTCAAGCGTAGGAAAACGTCATACGGTCGAATCCAATCAAGGTATGCAGTAGAAACCCTAAGTTCTGAATTTAGTTTGCAAACTTAATTTTTTTTTTGCTTGATGTAGAATGGCTCCTAGTTTTATTCCAACTATATGCTATTTTGATGGTGAATTGGTTATTGACGATTTAATGTGTGCGAAATATCTTGGTGGATCTTACAAACCGGCTAAAGTTCGAAGAGGATCTACTTTTGAGCAGTTGAAAGAGTCGGTATATAAAGCAACAAAGATAAAACCAGAAGAGTACGAGATTGAAATAGTTTGCAATTGGCCAACAGATTCCGGATCCAAAGCAATCAAAATTGTTGACGACGAGGATGTTGAATTAATGTTTGCTGCCTCGACCAAATCTATTGAGTTGTTTGTTGAGAAAAAAAGGAGATCGGTTGCAGAGCAAGCAACACCGGCACCTGTATCAAATTTCGGCGTTGAAGAATATTCTAGAATGGTGGGGAACATGAGTACTGGGCAGGGAATTCCGTCACCTAGTTTTAGCAATCCGACTCAGCACATATCGCAATACGGGCAACAACAAATGTATTATGGGTTTCATCCATTCATGAGTTTGCAGCCAAATGTCCAATTTACCTATCCACATTTAACGCAGGACAGCTTTCCACGAATGAGTCAGAGGTATTATTTAGCCGTGATTACATAGAGATATGTTGTATTGAATTTATATTAATATTATATCTATTTTGTATTCCCGTCCAGTTTTACTCCAGTTCAGAATTGCACTCAAAGAAGTGCTAGAGCATCGAGTAGTCGTACAAATGAACGAATGCAGCCAACTCCGCCCGAATTTTACCATTTAAGCCAAAAGTAAGTTAAATATTGCAATATGTTGCAAAATCGTTGGTTTGTAGCAGTAAACTAAAATTGATGTATTAATTTACTACAGCTGCGCAGCAAACAATATTACTACACAGTCATACGTCCAACCACCGAATGAACCAGCAGGTCAAACTATGTGCAATGATGATATGGATGTAGAAGATGAAGAAGATGTACAAGCTGTAGATGTTCCTGCACTTGATAGTATGTCTGTTGTGTCAATACCGGAGGTTGATACTGCCTGGGTGGAAAATATGCAAGTAAACAATGATCCACTGGACTATGATTTTGGAGGTGCAGAAGTAGATTGTGTGGACAACGATGAACCGGAAATGGAGATCCCGATGGATGATGATTTGTGCAGTGCACAAATTATGGCTAAGTCAATTGTAGCAAATGTAAACTTCAACAGCGAATTATTTCTATCATGCAGCGTACAAACTGGTTTCAAAGTTGGCATGGTGTTTGAGAGTAAAGCTAAATTTCTGCAACAACTATCAGAATGGTCAATCTTACATGCGGTGTCCTTTAAGCCAATAAGGTCGAACAAAGAAAAATACACCGCCATTTGCAACGTTGATGACAGTTGTCCTTGGAGAATACATGCTATTGACTCAAAAAAGATACAGGCTGGATGGTGGGTTATTAAAAAATATCCTAGTGATCATACATGTGTTAACCCTACAGTGAACTCAAATCATAGGCAAGCTACATCATCGTTTATGGTGTCGAAGATCATGCCTTTCGTGAAATCTGATTTGAACATTACAGCCAGGACGGTGCAAGTTCTAATGAAGGAACAATTATTTATAAAAATTAGCTATCTGAAAGCATGGAGAGCATTAAGCAAGGCAATTGAACGAATTTACGGCGATTGGGCAGAGTCATATGCCAACCTTCGACAATACTTTGGTGAAATATGCAAAACAAATCTCGGAAGTGTAGGACATGTGACAACTGATGAGTATGGAGTTTTTGATCGTGCATTTTGGTCATTTGGGCCTTGTATTGAGGGATTTGTCCATTGTCGACCTTTGCTTTGCATAGATGGTACACATCTATATGGAAAATACAAAGGCACCTTACTTGTTGCAACAGCCGTTGATGCAAATGATCAGCTATTTCCCTTGGCATTCGCCATCGTTGAGTCCGAATCCAGTGATAGTTGGGGTTGGTTTTTTGCATGCATGCAAAGGTTCATTCACAGCGTGAACAATCGTCGTATTACTTTCATTTCTGATAGAATGAAAGGAATACCTACAGCGTTGCAGAGCAAATGGCTAGCTGCACATAAACATAGATACTGTGCCAGATATTTGAAAGCTAACTTTCAAGCAGCCGGTTTCAAAGACAAACGATTGACCGGTTTATTCTACGCTGCTGCATGTGCCTCTGAGGAGATTGAGTATATAAAGATTCGTGAGGAAATTAAAATCACCAGTGTAAGAGCACACAACTGGATAGAGAGAAGTTTGGGTGGAAAGGAAGAGAATTGGGCTTTATGTAAGGATGATGGTGGTCGTTTTCATGTTATGACGACTAATGCGTCAGAAAGTTTTAATGGTGTACTTAGGGGTGCTAGATCTTTGCCTATTAGAGCACTTGTTGCACGTACCTTCTATCGATCCGTTGATTACTTTTGCCAAAGAAGAGAGTTGGCTAAGAATTCCACACTTCGTGTCACGCCAAAATGGGAAGCAAAAATAGCGGAGAGAGCAAGCGAAGCTAGACGTTGTCGGATTGTCCGTTTCAGTCAAATTGAATGGAAAGTGATTCATTACTTCGGAGATGAATTCAAAGTTATAATCGATGGTAGCACTTGTTCATGTACATGCAACATCCCATTACTGCAGCATCTCCCCTGCGCTCATGTGATGGCTGCTTGTTCGTCGGTGGCCAATGGTGCGAACAGAGCTCATCATGATTTTGCATCACATTGATACTCTGTTCAGAATTACCTAGCGGCATACTCTGGAGAATTTCATCCCGTACGAGATAAAAGGTTTTGGTCACCACACGAAGGTCAAATGGTACTTCCACCTTCTGCAAGGCGAGCTCCAGGAAGGCCTAAGTCAACTAGAATTAAAGGCGTTATGGACGAGATGCAGCCTCCAAGGCCTAATAGATGCAGTAAATGTGGTATGCACGGTCACAAAAGGAGTCGTTGTGATTCAGTTATGTAGTTTTCGTATGCGTGTTATTATTGCTTTGATGTTTGTAAGCTGTATGTTGTTAATGTAAGAACAGTTTGTGTTTTTACTTCATGTGCTATGTTCGAGATGTAAGCTAGTGTTTCGTAAACCTTTACAATACTCGTTCAACGATACATAATACAATTACATATAAATGAAAGCTACCGATACAAATTCAACGATACATAATACAGTTACATATAAATGAAAGCTACCGATACAAATTCAACGATACAATTACATTTGTGTTTACTTCTCCTCCCACAATGTACGAGGACTCAACTTATCGAATGGTACACCCTTATTCAATAGTGCGTTGCGATATTGTAGGTTCAACTTCTCCAAACGGGCGTTTTCCGCTTGCATCTCAAGGGTGTATGCAACTCCCCTCGGACATATTTCTGGATCTTTCCATTTAAAAAAGTTACAACATTCAACATGATTTGGACGTATCTTATTATCGTCGTACAATTCACAACGGTAAAAGCGTCGGCCCGCATTCCTTTCATTCCGACACACAACCACTTTACATTCATCTCCGCAATAACAAAGTACCGGAGGCGGTGTCCGACTTGTACTAGCATTGTTAGTGTTACGACGAGCAAGCACATCCATTAATCTTCCATGAAGTGTTTGATGTTTTGATTCACCGCTATCCATGGCCAATGTCGATGTACCGCCAACCCTAGAGGGGGGCAAGTTTTCAACCTGTGTTTCGGGGACGAAATCAACTGCAACATTTACTTCATCAACCGGCGTAGAGCGTCGTTGTTGTTCAAATTCGTCATACATTTTCATCATCGTCTCGTCGTCTATCTCCCAATTATCCATTCTTGAAAATATCAAAGTTGGAGTTATAGTAAATCGCAAAAGATTAAACAAAATTAATAGAGCTTATGAATCTTACCTTCTTTTGGTGTTTGCAAATCTCAAAAATATATTCTTTTGCCGTCGAAAATATTGAATTTGTGGAAGAGAGAAGTGGGTTAGGTTTTAGGTTCTATAGTTGCAATTTGGTAAAGTAAGTTATGAGGAAGGTTAAAGGGCTGGGTTTCTGTTTTGAAACCCTGCATTTCTGGGGCGCCTTTTGAAAAGTCGCCCCAGAACTGCAGGGTTTCAAAATAGAAACCATGTACCACCAATTGCATTAATTCAACAACGCCTAATTCAACATTTCAATCATCCAATAATTGAACAAATTACAACATCCAATAATTCAACATTTCATTCAAACTCAATCATCCACAAGTCTTATTACTACATCAACCAATTCAACAATTTAATTCAAACAATTAACATCCTCCAATGCAACAAAACAAATCCGGATAACGCATATCAATAAATTATACCATCCTCAGTTCTTCAACCTACGAAGTTCTCGTGGAGTTCGTTTTGGTTTTCTCATAGACAGTGGAATTTCATCCGACGAATCCTCCTCTTCACTTGCTTGTGTAGGATCAATAGGCTGTGAAGGACCGGGAGCAACTTCAACCTGTGTTTCTTGAGATGAAGATGCTCCTTTTCGATGTCCACGTCGCTGATACGTACGAGTAGTGGGAGGCGGAGGAGGAGGCGGTTCGATGAGCAACTGTGCTGGCGGAGGAGGAGGCGGTGGAGGCGGTCTTGGTCTTGTTAGCTTGTTTCTTCCCAAAATACTTTCCAAGATGCGTTTTACACTAAAGCATTTTCCCTGCGACCTTTGAGGAACCTCTTGTGCAAGCTCGTCCACAATTTCTATCGCACGGTAAATGCCGTCCGCCTGCCATGACATAAAATTCAAGATAAGGGATAAATTTCAAATATTGAAATAAAGACTGTGTGCACTACGTACCACATTCCTTTCGAGAGGTGCTCTAGGAGTGTAAGGGTATGCAACAACAGGAGGCGCTGTAGGTGGATCGATGGCACGAAGAACATATCGACGCGTGATGTTCCAGTACCAAGACAGATATTCTTCTTCGGACAATGTGAACTCGCGTTCCTGTTGCGTGTGCACGTAGCGCGCGATCCACGTCTCAATTGCCATAGCAAACTCCCCAGCTTCAATATCGATCCTGTAATGCGGTGGTTGTTCCGGTAAATGCTGGGCCATACCAAACTGCCTCATCACTCGGTCAGGCAGATGATAGGCGACATCATTAAAGCAAATCAGAGGCACCCGAGCAGTCCACAGCTGAATGGAAATGGTACATAAGTTTGGCAGATGTCCAAGCATATCGTCGTACGGGGTCCAAGTCACAGACTGATAGTCTAGCACATCGAGCTCATTACGGTAGAAGGCTACATGACGCCTCGACGATGAAACGGTGCTTTTAGGTCCTACCCACCTGTACAAAAATTAAATTGTGACTTCTCAATTCCAAACATGTATACTTAGTATACTACATAATAAATTATACCTAGCACCGTATGGCAATGATAAATCAACCGCCGTCCTCCTCATCGTTATTCTACCCACGGGTAGATAAGTCCAACACCAAAGCTGCAAATAAAAGATGACACATGGTTGCGGTTGGATAAAAGAATATGGAATAACGGTCGCCGAAAGTAAATAATGGACATACCTGTACTAGACTCACACAACCACCTATGCTTTCGCTCTCTTGCAAAGCAAGCCTAGTCAACTCGCAGTAAGTATATGCTAGAACTGCACTGCCCCACGAATATTGGCGACAAACATCAAAGTTTACTAAAAAAGGAAGCCATCTAAGCCATATCCGTGTCTTAGAATGATCGCATATCAACCTCGAGCATATAATATGCAATATAATGGCCCTGGCTCGTTGCTCAATCTGAATCTCCGTGGCGTCTGCTGGAATGTCGTCCACAAATTGTTCCCTAAACCATAATGTTCGTATCATTTCGTTTCCCCATCACTCCTCAGCTGGAGGAGTTAAACCTAGGAGCTCTTGGCATAAAGTAAGATAATCAGCTGGATCGGGGTTGGTCAACGGAGCACCGTCTATGGGTATGCCAAGTAAGCACGCAACATCACCCAACGTGATAGTCATCTCCCCGGCTCGTAGGTGAAATGTCGATGTCTCCGGCCTCCATCTATCCACCAAAGCGGTGATAAGATGATGATCTAACTGGATGTGCCCCACCCTAAAAACCAGTCCAAATCCAGCTTGGTCTATCAACTGTATAATGCCTGGATGAGCAGATGTTACTCTATTCATTTTAGACGAATGATCTATGGTTTTGTCTGCAGTATTGCCCTGTCAATATATCACAAAAAAATTATCAACATGTTACATACATTACCTTCAGATATATGTACATTTTGAATACTAAGATTTTTACCGCGACAAATTCCGGATTATTCGTTCGATGCCGTTGTTGCATATACAGGACAGATCCATCAATTGGTCCAGGTAACATCTCCGAGTAATCTACACATATACAAAGTAACACTATTCTCAAAATTATTTTTCAACATAACACTACAAATTTACGGATTGTTTTTCAACATTTTACCAATGATTTCAACCATACATAGATACCACAACCATCAATGATTGCTAACAATCATTAAAAACCATAATTTGCAAATTACTTCAAAACCCTAAATTGAAAACTATTTGATTTTCCCATACCTTGAGGCATATTCCGAGTTGAAGAGCTTGCCATCTTGTATTTTGTTGAAAAATAAACGAAATTTAATTGGGTTTGGGCAAAAATTTCGAAATGTGGGGTTTGGAGTTTTTGGGTAGAGAAGTGGAAGAGATGAGAATGAGGAAGGAAGGGAGTGGGGGGCTCTGGTTATATTGCAGAGCCCCGAATGGGCGACTTTTGGGAAGTCGCCCACTGGCGACTTCCCAGAAGTCGCCCATATTTAAAAAAAAACGGGCGACTTTTGGGAAATCTCCAGTGGGCGACTTCCCAAAAGTCGCCCTCGTTTTGGCAAAAAAAAATAATACTGGCGACTTTTGAAAAGTCGCCAATATGTTTTGGCCAGCTCGGAGCTGAGCTGGCCAAAACAAGGCTATATTCGATATTAGTTTCGAAACATGGCTAAATACGATAATTACTTTCGAAACCAGGCCTAATCTAAAAAAAAATCCTTTTCTATAAAATGCGGTGTTGGAAAAAGTTATTTGTGGGTGGTGTAACCATAGTTTTGTGGGATTCTTTCAATAGCCATGTACGTTAAACTCTCAAGTATCGTTCGGCGGTGAATGTTTCCCATTTCCGTTCCCCACGCTTGACGCGGCAATGGGCAGATGACCCATTGTGGTAACGGAAGAAAATGTTGTGTTGGGAAAAGTTTGAACAGAGAATTAATTAATTTAAATTTAACTTTTTTATAAATTTCTAAAATTAATAACTTGCGCAAATGAGGTCTGTTTAGGACGTGGTTTTTTACATTGTGTTCGTATCATAGTGCTTTACATTATGGATTTGGTTTGAACTGAATCCGAACAATTTAAAATTCTAAAATTTAATTAACTGATTAATTTATTTTTGTAAATTATTGATACATATTACTCATTAAAAAATAATAATTAATTAAATATAAATTAATTTTATAAAATACATACATTTCAAATATTTCGTCAGCACACAAAGGCATCTGTGGTGCACACAATATTTCTGCTAAAATGCCCCCCACTTACGTGCTCTGCTCATATTACCGCTGGCTTCGCAAAGAACGGACAGGGTGAAAACGGGTATTACAGAGCTCCCCAAGTGGAGATTTTAACTCTAGCTTCGATTCTAAATAAAATGTTACGTGCCCTCTTTTTCCCTAAATCCGCGCTCGCATCTCTCCCGCCGCGTTGGCATCCCATCTCGTATGTGTTGGCATCCCTGGCACAATTTAAATCCTAACCCTAATTAACTTTGCAGTAGAATTTGCTCAGGTACTCTAATTTTTCATTCATGTTGCTTTTGTATTTTGTAACTTGGATTCAAAGGCATATGAATTTTTTAAATTAATGTCGATTCATGTTTAATATTAGAGCGAACATGATTGAATGCTTGTATGGTTTTTTTGCTAACAGAATGGCTTTATTTAATTTGGAGGGTTTGAGAGTAAATATGAAAGGAAAATGTAATACTATTACGGATTTATAATATTATTACTCAGCGCTGTACTTCCAGGTTAACTAGCCAGCATTAAACCATTTCCCAATAATGTAAACATTGGTGTACTTTCAGGTTTCTAAAATATGCACAATCTACTTGATTATGGGACATACTTGTATTGTTAGTATCAGACACCTTTTCTTCTTTAAGAAGCATGAATTTCACTAGTAAAATATTCACTTTGATTTATTAATGTTTTTGGGTAATTTTCTTCCATATAAAGGTGATATATTTTTAGTGCTTTCTTCTGGGAGTAAATGAATGTGCTAGAGGTAAATTTGGCTAAGTAATTGGCATGTGTTTGTGATCATTGTGGTATCAGAAGTGTCATCGAGTTGGGTTACCTTCTTTCTCCTGTTTTCCTACCAGTAATCGTTTAATTTTGATCATGCTAAAGTATGAGACAATAGTATTGCAATCGTGATTTTTCTCTCATAGTCTTAAATTAACCTTAAACCTTTAGTTATTGCATATAATAATATTTTAATTTTTGATTTATACAACATTATGTGTGTCCAATCTTTTAATTACAGTAGCAATTTCCAATTATATGTCTACTTTACGAATAAATTAACAATAATATCATCATGAGAAAAACTGTAATTAAATGATATTTTATTAGTTATCTATGAAAAAGTAAATTCGAAAGTTTTATATATTAGTATATATTGCTAGTTGATTAATAATGAAATATCCATCCACACTCGACTTTAAAAAACATAGTTTTATCAAGAGAAAAAATATTTTCACACAAATTGAGTGGGTATGATGAAGCAAAATATAATCACACCTAGCAATTAGCTATTAAATAACTATTATATTACACATTATCTTTACAAACTAAAAACAATAACTGTATTGTGTTTAATAGAAGCAACCTTTCAAGTAAACACAACAAAATACATCCTTCTTTTCTTCAAATGAGTGGAAGCATTTGGTTGTTTTATTGTTGTATGATGTTAGATGATATTTATCTCCTCTACAATAAAAAATGATGGAAGGGTAACTTCATTTATTGTTATTATGGTTTTTGCCTTCTGGTTGTTCTAAACTTTTTAGTTCACGTTCAATATTCACGAATTAAGAGTTTTTTGCTACCGGCCAAACTTACTTTTCACAGTTGATCGTGTTATGAATGCATGTCTCATCATCTCCATGCCCTATCGATATCATCATGGCTTGAGATTCCGTCCGACATGTCGGAATTTCGGACGTTCCGACGTTGACCGAGATGGAATTCGGTAAATATACCGATTCCGGATCTAGATCTAAAAAAATCGAAGGAAGTGCTTGAGAACATTAAGAAAGGTAAACAAAAGTTGTTTCAGCATATGTTTGAGAACATCAAACCAATAAAAAATACCTCATAAGGATTACTTGAGCACGAGAGAAACATATTTCGCCATTTAGCAGTTTGAGAAAGTAATCCTTTTCTTGTTGCTTTAGATTTTAGAATTCGGTCCAGTTTTGGAAGAGAATTAGGGTTCAAACGATGTTTTGATGGAGGCAAATACTGATTACAAACAAGAAGTATTTGGGCTGATGAAATGGGCTTTTAAACTATGTTTTAATATTCTGGTAAAGTAATTTATGCTTTTGATAAAAGTTTGATATCTTTGGTTTTTAAACTATGTTTAATATGTCTGGTAAAGTGATTTGAGATGAGATTTGAAGTTTGATATCTTCGGCGTTTGAATCAAAAATGACACAAACATCTAGAAGTTATAATAGAGAATAAAAATTGAAGAAAACAAATTAAAACGAGCAAGAAATGATCACGTAGAGATTTATAATGGTTAGGCAAACTCCGGTCTACGTCCACTTAATGATTTTATTACTTATCTTCTGACTGGGGGTAGAAGTTCTTAGGGGTCGGTATGACCGCGACACTTAAATTTTCAAAAATAACAAGAATATAGAATAGAGTGGAACATAGCCAAAAGATCCTAAAAAATGAGCTCGGAGCCTAAAATCTCACACCAAAGATCTCCAGACCGTTCTCCTTACTATAGACCAGTTCTTCATGAAAATAGGGTGTCACATCATCAAGTTGGATGGGCCGGTATAACTCCAAGATTAGGGGTCGGCACTGATCCATAATATAGTCAAAATGGCTGTCTTCAACTCTTTGCTTCGGCTCGTCTCGTGGTTAGGTTTGTGCTTCCATAGTTGTTTGTACCAATATTAGCTTGTTTCGAAGTTCAAATGATAGAGTTGTAGAAAACAGAGTCGAAGATTCAAGAGTTCACGGGGATCGATAAAGAATCGCGTTGAATCGACAAAAAAACATTGGAAATAGGTTCCCAGTATCAAATAAGGTCAGTGGCAGGAGATGGACTCCAATGATGGAGTTTTTATGGGTCGGTACTGACCCCTAGGGATGGGTCGGTCATCACCCCATAGTTGTGAAGTTTGAGCTTCTGGAATTTTTGCAGTGGATTTGTATTGGTGTTGTGATCTTGGTTGTACTTTGGTTTTTGGGCTTCGTGCTCATCTCTTCGGACATCATAATTTCGAAGTTTGACTCATCGGATTCGTCTGCATACTATTACTGCCTGATCAAAAGGCAGGATAACACTTGCCCTCAAAGCACGTCTTACGAATGGAATGTGTGCTTTGCTCAAGAACAAATGTGAAATCAATATTTGATAGTTGAGCTTTCTGGATACTTCAATCTTGTGAATCGTCTATTTACTTCGGATTCTCTTGTCAACCATGGGTCGTTCCAGACCTGTCATAGCCTAAAACTCTAGACTTTGCTTAAGTGTTGTCTATACATCATCACAATTCCAATTTCATTCAGAGTAATTACATCACATATCAAAACCATCCCGTGCTCATCCGAGATTTATATTATTATCATTTTGATTTCATTCAGAGTTATTACATATCAAAATCGTCCATGTTCATCCGGGATCTATCTGTTTCGTTTTAATTTCAAGACGTTCAAATCCTTTTATCAAAATTAATATATATTTTTGAAGGTTCGATCTCTCCAGATCGTTTCAGATTCAATTTAATGCACGATCTCTTCGGATCGTTTAATATTCAGTTTTCAACGTGTGATCTCTCTGGATCGTTTTATAGTTAATTTAATGTGCAATCTTTTCAGATCATTTACTGTTCAAGTTAAGAGGATGATATCTCCGAATCTTTAATTGAATTTGTGGCTATTTAGGGCCGATAGTTAAATCCGCAATCTCTTCAGATCGTTTATTGAGATCGTGGTTGTTCGGGACCTATAATCAAATCCATAGTTCTTTGGACGGTTAGTCAAATCCATGGCCGTTTGGGGTCGATCATCAAATTCGTGGTCTCTGCGGACCGTTAGTCAATTTCATGATCGTTTAGGGCTGGTAATCAAAATCCATGGTCTCTTCGGACCCTTGCTGAGCCCAATCCGCTTGCTTTCCGACGAGCGGACTCTACGACAAGCAAGCCCATCCACTCACTCTCCGTGAGAGGATTTACTTCTTCCACTCCGGTCCTTGCTATCCAGCCGGGACTTAAAGCGATCGATATTGTACAAGTCTATTCACTCGCTCTCCGACGAGGGTACTTGCACCTTGCACTCCGGTCCCGCCTTTTCGGACGGGACTTTAAAGCGGTGAGTATCGTACAAGTCCATCCACTTACTCTCTAACGTGGGGACTTGCCCTTTGTACTTCGGTTCCGTCTTCCCCGATGGAACTTTAAAGTGATTAATATCAGTTATCATGTTCGAGTGGGTTTCAATAATCAAGGGTTTGTCTAATGCATCAAATTCAAATACTAAGAAACAAAAATCAAACAGTACGATAAATGCCTCTCCGGACGTTACATTATAGCATTGAGCTTAGGGCGTGCCTAGAGACCGATCGATATTTCATAAACAAGTAAGTGTTTAGATTGTATTATTGCATTGTTTATTGAAAGGGAAAGATAGAGTGTGAGGACCGAACCTGATCCTCTGTCATTCCGATCAAGAGATGACTATCCTTGATCTTGATCCAAGGCCGTTTTCATTTGCCATGGTCGATGGCTGCTCTTGTTCCACCATCGCAGCTCGATTTCTCACATACTGCTGTAATCAATTATCTCTGACCCGTTCCTCGATCATATTATGTAGATGTCTGCAGTCATTCGTGTTATGCCCATCCAGCTAATGGATTAAGCAATATTTTCCAAATGTCCTGTCACGATCAGTTGGTTTTCTCCTTGCCAACTTTGATAGGGGATTTGCCCCCGGTATCCAGTTAAATACGTTTTGGAGTTTCATTCAAGTCCGTGTAAGAAAAGAATTTTAGTTTTCTCCTTTGCCGCTTTGATCCATCAAAGCCGTCGTCCATCTTCCTCTTTTCCTTTGCCTTTGTTGGATCCTTCTTCGGGCGGTCCTCCTCCATCCACGGTATTGATTTCTTCCTTATCAGCCTCGGCGTCCTCTTGACGTAGGAATCTCTTGGCCTCATGATAAAAATCTACGAGATCCCTCGGAGGATCCCATTCCAATGCAATCTTGAAGTCTGTCTTAGCGGTTATTCTTGAAACCGCCACTATTAGAACCATTGAAGGGTCTGGCTTATCAACCGCGGCAGCCGCCACATTGAACCTCGTTAGAAAGCTCCCAAGGGTCTCTCCAACCCTCTGCTTCATACTTGCTAACGTCATTACATTTTTGGATCGTGAAATATAGACCCGAAACTGCTTTACAAATCTATTTACTAACTCGCCCATGTGCTAATGGAGCTGTTCTCCAACTGTCTAAACTATTGTGCTGCTAAACCTGTCATATACAAAGGGAAACACCGTCTCATTACTTCTTCAGATGCATCCAGCACCTTCATGTGCCAGATGTACCTCATCAAGTGAACCATTGAATTTATCTTCCCGTCATACGTTTCCAACGTTGGTAACTTGAAATAAGACGGATTCCTAGCGTACCGAATATTTGGAGTGAATGGACCCCTGTTCACATCTTCCATGTTCTGATTAGGCAATCCACCCCTCATAGCTCATCTCACCAACTCAGCAAGTCTGTCATCGTCATTTAAAGGAATTCTAAGGTTAGCAATCTCAGCCTGCCCCCGACTCCACGAGATTTATAATGGTTTGGCAAACTCTGGCTTTCCTCCACTTAATGATTTTAGTGCTTAACTTCTGACTTGGGAGCAGAAGTTCTTAGAGGTCGTACGACTCCGATACTTAGATTTTCAGAATTATAAGAATATAAAATAGAGTGGAACCAGAGCCAAAAGATCCTAAAAAATTAGCTCTACCTCTCTACTTATAAAGGTAGGAAGCCTTCACATCAAAGATATCCAAACCGTTCTCCTTGCTGCAGGCTAGTTCTCCATGAAAATATAGTGTCACATCATCAGTTTGGATGGGTCGGTACAACTCCAAGAGTAGGGGTCAATACCGACCCATCGTATGGCCAAAATGGCTGTCTTCAACTCTGCGCTTCGGCTCGTCTCGTGGTTAGGCTTGTGATTTCATAATTGTTTGTACTGATATTAGCTTATTCCGGAGTCCAAATGATGAAGTCGTAGAAGAACATAGTTGAAGATTCAAGAGTTCATGGGGATCGATAGAGAAATGCGTTGAATCAATAAAACAACATTGGAAATATGTTCCTAGTATCAAATAAGGTAGGTGGGCGGAAGATGGACTCAAATGATGGAGTTTTTATGGGTCGGTACCGATCCCTAGGGATGGGTCGATACTGGCTCCATACCTGTGAAGTTTGGCCTTCTGGAATTTTTGTGGTGGATTACTGGATTTTTATTGATGTTATAATCTTAGTTGTACTTCGGTTTTTGGGCTTCGTGGTCATCTCTCCGGACGTCTTGCCTTGATAATTTCGGAGTTTGACTCATCAGATTCGTCTGCATACTGTCTGATCAAAAGGCGGGATAACAGACGTTTAAACTACGTTTTGATATGTCTGGTAAAATGATTTGGGCTGGGCTGTGAATACAAGCTTGATATCTTTTGGCTTTTAAACCATGTTTTAATATGTTTGGTAAAGTGATTTGGGCTTTTAACAAAAGTTTGATATCTTTGATATAACAGATATGAAAAAGCTTAAAACATAATTGAACCCCGAACAGGTATTTGAAAGGAATTTCCGAATTTTTGAAATGGAACTAAAATTTTAATAATTTCAGATGACCGGAACGGAACTGAAAACCGAAAATTTAAATCTTGGATATCATATATAAATTGTTCAACTTCTCATTTCTTTCACGTTATCTTCTCATCCCATTCATATTAATCGGCTGATACCATGCACAAGATTGTTTAGCTTCTCATTTCCTTCTTGTTAATCATTTGGTATCATATATGAAATTATTTAACTTTTCATTACCTTCGTGTTAATCATTTGGTATCATATACGAAATTGGCATATTGAAGAAGCTGACCATACAAGGACGAACTCCTGTTTGCACAAAGATATATGATATTCAAACAAGCCTAATACTTTTTATGCATTTTCAATATTTTGTGTACTCTGTAATATTCTAAAAATGAATTATGTTAAAAACATTAGGTAGTGTTTGGCTTCAACAGCGAGTTTTATGTGTATGTGAAATGGTGTGGGAGAAGAGTGATTGGAAAAGCCTTGTCCTTCTAACAAAGAGGTGAAGATGAAGAGAGAATATAGTTTTTGATATTTTCCAAAAAGTGGAAAACATAAAAAGAACCATTTTCAATTTTATATGTTAAAATCATTTTCCAAATTGATTATTTTTTACCCCCTTCTCTTCCATGCATTTCAAAATACCGTTGAAAACGCTAAACACAAAAATCGTTTTCAAACTGAAAGCTACCTTAGTATTTTGTGTATCGTATTACTATATTTATATTAAAAAAAAAATTTGATTCATGTACTTTCTGTATCTCAAATTGAGGTATTTTGGGTACTCTTTTTACGTTACTACGAGTCATTTGATTTTTGTTACATTTACTGATGGCATTCACTCATTTATAATTTTTGCTGATGACGTTTTATATTCAGTTACGGATGTATAAAATTTGACAACATTTATTAATGTCATTTGCAGACCGATGTATATAAATTTACCGATGCATAAATTTCTATAACATTTACTGATGTCATTTGCACTCTGGTGGTGTATGTTCAGTTACTGATGTATTTGTAACATCTATAATATATACTGATGTCATTTGTATATTCAATTTAAATTACTAATGTCATTTGTATATTCATGTATGAATTTGATTCTTGCAACATTTGCTGATGTTATTTGTATATTCAGTTAATATTATTCATAATTCAAGTTCAAAATTATGGGTTTGCATCTTTCATCTCCAAATTTACTCAAGTGGCAATATTCAGATTTCGAGTCCAATTTTATATCTAAAATTCAAGTTAGCATTTAAATTTCAGGTACATAATTCGGGTTCAAGCGTTATAAAATTGGCGAACTTATAAATTCATTGCTTCAGGTCCGTACCTCATTATGTAATAACCAACACCAAAACTCTCTCCAAACCTGCATATTTTCATTTTACATGAAAAACGAAATTTCCATGTCCTGTTCCAGTTTTTCTAGTTTTCCCGGTTTCCAACTAGTGGAATTTCGAAGTTGGAGAAATGAAACTCCGAATAAATAGTATTTTTCCATCAACGATCAGAAGAAACTGAAAAAGCTCCGATTTGCACAGAAATTTTCTGTACCGACCCCTAAACCAAACACTTTGACCAACCCGCATAGGTTTGGGTCGAAGGTAGTTCAACCAATACTGATTATTTTGTTCTATCATATAAGTAAATCCTGGCAGTCATGTATAATCAACTGGTAGAAAAGATTGAAAAAAGCAGAAACAGCGAGTTAGGAAGAGATTGAAGTATGAAAAGAACTAAAATACACACAATGCGATGGTAATCTGTAAAATGAAATATTTAGTTCAAGTTTGAGGATTACTGGGTGGAGGTGGCTTTTATATTGTGAATTAGGGTTATTCTTTTAAAACGCGAAAGCGTACATGAGGCGTTTTCAGATCCGTGAGACGAGACATAAACCTCGAAACGTTGAGGCGTAAGCTTTTCGGGTAAAAATAAAACACAAAACATATAATAAAATTTGACATTTTAAATTAAACTGTGCAAAAAATGAAGAACAAATCATTCAGGTCTGACTTTGAACATGTATACATTTTTTTAAAATTAGCTTTTTTAAAAGATAAAAAATAATTAACTTCGATTCTGCAAAATTATTTGGAGATTTCACACAATTTCAGTTTCGATTCCTTCTACCAATTAAAATCGATCTATAAATTTTTTTTGGAGATTCAACAAAGTCTCTTAGGAAATTTTCATTAAATAGCAATAAGAAAATCCATTGCATAGCTCTTAATCGTTGTTTTAGAAACAATCTTACTTAGTGTCAATA
The DNA here is from genome assembly GCA_030737815.1 of Allium fistulosum. Lineage (NCBI taxonomy): Eukaryota > Viridiplantae > Streptophyta > Magnoliopsida > Asparagales > Amaryllidaceae > Allium > Allium fistulosum. The sequence continues at coordinate 1,207,691,120 of CM060902.1, forward strand.
TTTGCAATTAAGGGTAAAAAGATTCTTGAGTTGCATGCCTAGATAGTTTGAGACGTGTGAGGCATACGTTTTGTACGCTTCATATGCCTCAAGTTGTTCAAGGCGTAAGCTTTAGACGTAAAAAGCCTTTTGGGAAAACCCTCAAGGCGTTTCATCTTTCATTACCTCGAGGCGAGTATCGAAAACAATGATCATGGTAGCTTGGTTACATTATGTCAACGGTAGAGTATTCCTAGGGTGCCTCAATTGATAGATAAGGATTTTTTAATACGCTCGTTTATCTCTCTTCTGATTTTTCTTTGAGGAAAATCTCTCTTCTGATTGTATTGTTGATTCACGGTTGCACATATTACATGCAATTGATGAAAGTATTGTATTATTATTCTATTCACATATAGTTTATATTTTCTTCAAGCAAAGTGTTTTGTAGAAATCACTGTTAGCCCATAACTAAGCAGGTAGAGCTTGAAAACCATCAAGATGCATTACGTTTTGTAGTTCACTTATCTAAAATTTATGTAACATAATCGTTTGATGTCATGTTTGGAAACAATTTTTCATTGCTTTGCTCGCCTTGATTTCTGGATTCATAAGAGACTGATTCTTTTTATATTAACTTTCATTTTTATTACTACTTAAAAAATTCTAATTTCATATGCTGCCTCTAATATGATGAAAATGACATTTCATTTTATTCAATGTTGATCTGTTTCCACTGAAAGCATCCTCTATACGAACTCATTTTCTATATTTTTATTACTTCTATTATTTGAAACGTTCTCATCTTTTAGAAAATGCCGTCAATTCCAATTATTATTACTCTAATTTCATTTGCAACTTTATAAGTTACAACATATTGTTTCTATCAGGTCTTTTCCGGTCCAGTAGCAGGATTATATGAAGACAAACAGAGTGTTAGGAGTTATTCAAAATATTGAAAACCTTTCCAATAATATACATGCAACATTAATTGGTAAAGAAGCCACAAATCGGCGGGCCAATGGAAATACCGACTCAAATGTTGAAACATCTATATATACAAGAAAGTGCAGTTGTTTTAATTTAGCTGGATCCTAGAAAAATAGACTGGTTTGCTAAAGCACTTGGTTAACCTAAAATTAAAGGTGGCTTTTAAGGAAAGATAATTGTGGAAATTAGTGGAGCTGCCTTATTTTCAAACTTAATCCACTTCTGCTTCTCCTGAAAAGGTCTTCATGAGACATCCTTGGAACTATTTTTGATGATTTTTTTTTACAATTCAAATCCTACTATGTCGCTATTATTTCTGAGATAAACACGAAAAAACAATGGATTTTTCTAATTTAAAATTTTCAAATATTTGCACTAAATGGTGCAAATTTTCGAAGAGAACAAAATTTAAATTTTTTTGTTTGAATTTTGCTCAAATTAAGTTTCAACTTAGTGCAGATTTAAGTTGTGGAAAAAAATGGAAATTTTACCAACATAATTATAAGGATGTTTTATATAACGTGATTGTTTCTGGAAGGGGAATTTGATCTATTTTGAAACTTTGAAAGGGTGTTTGATAAAACTTTCCAAAATTAAATCTCAGGATAACTTGGTGGTTTATGCACTTTTGATCATTTTGAAGGTAGCTCAATTTTTTTTGATCAAAGTTCCATTCTTATTACATATGCTATGATTGTAATTGCAAAGAGTTAAAAGCTTGCCAAAAAGATTTGGACTCTGGTTTCTGTTTTAGTATTTTTTTTTAAGAATAAGAGTGATAGTTTAATGAAGCAGAGCACTCAGTTTGATGTTTCATTTTAGTTGGATTCTGAAGAAAGATTTGTTTGCTTTGCATTGTTTTACGATGACTTCAATCATCACTGTCTTGGGTTGCTTTTGCATTTGTCTTGCTTCATTGTTGATGTTGGGGAGAGCGAACAAAGGAGGTTTTTCAAGGTAAACTTTTATTAAGATCGTAATTTAGATTAATTGTACGCTTTAGACTAATTGACACTATGTAGATTGAGTTTAATAATATTAGCACGATCGAATAAAAAACTATATTTAGCTTGACATTAGGATTCCAACATTGGTTCTATCATTTTATTGAAGCCCTGTCATTCATCATTGTTATGCTCTTCTTAGTATCAATTTGAAATAGACACGCTTTATTGTAAACAAGTAATATTTTGGATATATTTCTAGCCACGGAAACTTCTTTTTGTGCCATTGTCTTCTCTTTGCCAAAACTAGTTGATGGTTCCACGTTTTCACTATTATAATAAATTAATATCACATGCAATTTTGGTGTATTTCATTCTTTTACCAATCTTTATCACTTGCGTACTCACCTCATAACTTATTCTGTTGTGTGCTCAGATAACATCAAGCTTTGACCCTGAAATAGAATTGATCAAGCCTAGCTCAAAGGAAAGTCTAGCAATACCTTGGGCTAGGGCAACTGGCCTGATATTTGCAACAATCTAGTATTATAAAACCATAGAATTGTAAGTAGTATTGTGGTCAGGTGGTCAGTTACCGAATCACTAGTTGTTGCAATCTAGGTTTAATTGTTTGATTCTTCACAGTTATATTCCCCGACAATTCTCATTTGTTTAAGTTGGTTTGGCTAATGCCGTTGAGTTTAGCCGGTCGGATCAAGTTCCCCAGTCTTTTGCATGTGGCGTACGCATATGAGCTCGCACACATTAACGTAACAAAAATAATCCTCAATGTTATGTGCTTACCAACTCATATGTATACATCACATTTTCAGACAGTCGTTCCAATTACCCGCGTGCGAAACAAACCCTAACAAATACAGACAACCGGACAAGCTTTGAATTTTTATCAGGGCTCATGCTTATTTTATAATTTTATATAATCTGTTTGTTGTATTATGTGTGTGTATGTGTGTACACACACATATGGCAAGAATCTGTTAGTTTCTAAGATGATGGTTTTGATGACAACTTTAGGACTTGTTATAAAATATAAATACTAATATCTTTGTCTAGATATATATGTATATGCAGGATATATATATATATATATATATATATGCAGATACTGAGAATAAAGACTGTACATTATAGAGATTCAAGACTGGCGAATTCAAGATTGTAGAAATCAAGACTGAAGACTCATGAGTATCAAGATTATCAAGAGTTCAAGAGTTCAAGATATCAAGATAAATAATAGAGTCTAGATTTATGTTAAAACTTCATAATAGCACTAAAATCTTTATTTTGATTTTAATTGTGGAATGTAATTCACCTTCTCGCTTTAATAGTGGGATGGAACCCTCGACCTCTTTGGTGGGATGGAATCCACGACCTTCTCTAGTGGAATGGAATCCACGAAATTTTCAAAATGACTTATTTTTAGATTTTTTCAAAACTATCTTTTTAAAAAGACATCTCTCTTTCGGTTTAAATATTTTAGCCTTAATTCAAAAACTATTTTTAATCATATTAATTTCAAAATCATTTCTTGTTTTTAAACTATCTCCTGGTTTTAATGTTTTAGCTTTAATCTCAAAATATTTATATATTTAGTTTTTGTTACTTTTATATTTCGTAAGATCACTTTCCAAAGGTTTTTATAATCATAAAGTATATTCAAAATAGTTTACAAAGTTCTAAGATTGTGTCGACAAACTTTAGAAAGAAAATCTCTTTTAAAACAAAAATCAATTTTCAAAAACTACTAGGGGACGTCGACATGCCTATACCCCATGTCGACATGGTAGCCGTAGATTTTAAAATTCGACTTTTCAAAAGAAGTGTCTATTCGTCAGAACCTTTCATGAATGGACATGACCGTTATTCTCCTATGTATACCAGTAGTTTTCAACGAATTTTCACTTAAGATTTCTTTGTTTTCTCTCCTCTTTCTCTTCCATTTTTATTTTCAAACATTCTTAACAAAATTCTGTCGAAATCCTAAGTGAATCAAACTCGATCGTCTCTAGTTTGATTCTCTGCCACTCTCTCTCAAAGATCTCAGTGCTATTCAGAGTTACAGGATTATTTGTAATCAAAGATCGAAAGATCAAAGTGTATCGAGTCTATCTCTATCAAAGTGTGATTGGAAACGGTGTGATTGTGGCCCGTAAATCAATTGGGTGTGATTGTAGCCCGTAAATCAATTAGGTGATCTTGTAGCCTGGTTAAATTAAGAGAGTTTGCCTTGGACTCGGAGACATGAGGGTGTATCTCGTGACATTGAAATCGAGGTTGTAATACCGACATTATATTTGAAAAGAAATCTGCATAAGAAATTGTGTGGGACTGGATGTAGGGAACTACGAATCAGTATAAAATTTCGGTGTGTTCTTTTCTTTATTGCTTTTATTTGCTATTTGCATCTGTGTCTGGTTCTATGATTGTCTCTGTGTTTGTGAATTGCATCTGTTTGAGTTTAATTTGAAAAGATTTCAAATAGATTCATAAAATTAATTAAACACTATTCATACTCCCTTTAGTGTTACTTCTGACTTAAGATCCGTAATCCGCATTTCCTACAGAATCAGGTACACTTTCATTCCTCCTTGATTTCAATCACACATTCGAATTTGAATAATATATTTTCTCTCTCTTGCCACCTCATTAATATTATTTAAATCGGAACGCGTGGTTGAAATCAAAGGGAAATAGAGGTGCAATAAGAATGAGGTGTAGCCGATCCTTGCACACACGCATTCATATAGTTCATGCTTATATATCCAATGACTGTGGTGGGCATTTGGTGTATGATCTGGGGTAAAGGCAAATATTTATTGAGAGGGGATTAAATATATAAGGATTAGTGGCACCTTATACATATAGTAGAATGTTGCCATCCCATTTGTGACATTTTATATATATGTGTGTGCACGTTTAAACATGTACTTCTTGTACTGGATATAGTGGTCCTCTTTGGTTATTTTTTATGTTTACATACGATATCTCCAGTTAAGTCACTTGATAGTGTTAGAACTTTGTAGCTTGTCATTATCGTAAGATACCGTTGATACTAGGGCTGTCAATTTCCAGCACGATCTGAAACACGACTCGACTCGGTTAAGTTGGCGGGTCATTTTTGGGTCAACCCGAATTTGATCCGTTTATAAACGGGTGAGTTTCTGGTTGATCGTGAACTCGAATTTGACCCGTTTATACTTATATGGATTAACTCGACCCGATTATAACCCAACCCATGAACTCGAATTTGATCCGTTTATAATCCGTTTACGATCCGTTTATAACTCATTTATACCTTATATAGGTTGACCCGACCCGTTGATGACCCAACCCAACCCGGTTATAATCGGGTTACACGGGTCGGGTCGGGTCAACCCGTTTATAATCGGGTCGGGTTCGAGTTGAGCTATTTCTGACATATTTAATAAACGGGTTGACCCGACCCATTTAAAATCAACCCGAACCCGACCCGACCCATTGACAGCCCTAGTTGATGTTTCATAGTTTAAAATCTTCTCTAACTCACCCAACATCTCATTGGAGATCTTGTTTTCACCTTTGGATGAGATGATACATCAAATCTTGTTCATATCTCACTTGACTCGTCTCGTCTGAGTATTTAAATCTCATTGAACTATGAATGAAATTTCAATTCGAGATCACATCCAAAATTATATATATTTACGCATTGTCTTTTCTACTTTTTATATTGGTCTAAAAAAACTATTTAATCTAATTACTATATACCGACTCTGAGATGGAGTCTTGGTGCAACGGTTAGGTCACCCGCATGGTGATCTAGGCATTCAAGTTCGAGTTCGGAAACAGCCTCTTCGCAATGCGAGGAAAATGCTGCATATGTTATTGACCCTCCCAGAGTCTCCTATCATGCGGAAGCCTCGTGCACTGGATTCCATCTTATTGTATACTGACCCTATGATCATTTATCTACTTTTTATCATGATGAGTCCCTACGGAAGACATTATTTATTGTTCAAACATTCACTATGAAATCAATGAAGCTAGTTGGTCTACCACTATTCTAAAAAAAACATTCATATCAACCCTTTTTTTATGCAAGTAAAATATGTTGCAATATTTATTTTTACTTATTAGATAACAATTGTTAAAACATGATTAGAATGTCATCTTTAGACACGTAAGGTACTTCAAGATAGTCTTGAGATGTACTTTAAGGCTTGAGATCTACATTTGAGATATCCTTGTCTCCTTTGAGAGTTCATCTGATACGAGATATCTTTCGTGAAAATGTCTAGACGAAACATGACTGAAATCCGAGATTTGAAACTTTATTTTGAAACACGCACAAATTCATGTTTTGAGCACATTGATGTTATAATTCTTAATGAACCTTTGTTCTTAGCTCTTATATGTACTATTAATAAAGAAAATTGGTCGTATATATTCATCCGGTTGGTCGTTTCAATCGTCGCCAAAGTAACATAAATACCCTTTCAAAATTTAACATTTCATTGCATATTGCTATGCATGTCTACATTAGGTGCATATGTGATCAACGTGTCATACACTAATTTGTCTGCGTATTAATTATAAAACCGTGGTTAATTGCTACATATTTTTCTTGCATGCTCCAAGTAGGAAGCACAAACATATAACTAGTAGTAACTCTAGTTCGTAAACATGCATATTTTATTTGATTGGTACAAAAATAATTACCAACAATTAGTGTTTTAATTGTGTTCAAATAAAACATTTTCATGGAGGTAGATAAAAATTTATAGAAAATCTGGGAAAAAACATGTAAAATTAAATATTTGAAGAGCCTTGTGTTTGGAATCCCTATTATGTTGAACTTAATTCAAAAGAATCCTTTATATTTTTTACTATTGATGTTTAATGTCAGGTGTTCATATTTATTATTCTCTTTATCTACGAAATTGTCGTTTCTCAAATCTAATACGAAACCATAAAAAATAAATTAACAGTTACCGAAAAATCTGAAATTTCTTTTATAAAGAAATAGAAGGAAATCACAAGCGTTACCAAATCAGATGCAAAAAAGTCAAATGTGATTTGCATTATAGGAAAATCAAAAGGATGCTTTTCTGTTTGAAAGTGCCAGCATGCTCTGTACATTCAAAGTTCAAACATGGCCTGCACTTTTAGAATTAGATAGATAATTTGATAATATGAATAAAAAAAATAGAATAATTAATTGGTTATATATATATATATATTCCAGTAAATTGTAAAAATCCAAATCGAGGATTTGAAATTTTTTAAAAATAAAAATTCATGTGAGTGAATTCATTTGAATTGCTTATGCATCAAAACTGAAATCAATTTGTTTTGATTTTAATGCAATATTTGAAAGCTTCTATTTAATATCTTTAATTAATTAATAACAATAATAATAAAGATATATAATTGAATCTGATTTGATTCTTTATAAGAGTCACCCGCTGGAAAGAAAGAGCCCAAATAGGAGAAAGGGAATGAATGAATATAAGGAATACCCTCAAAAGGGGTAGCTCTTGGCCAAGCAATGAGATTCTGATAAGAAATGTGAGGTATAAATCCAAATGATGATAATATTCTTTTATTATTACCCAATAGAGTGTGGGGATCTTACAACACATTTACTCTAGAGCTTAGGAATAGCATCCCATTTATCTGGATATGACAAAAATAGGACGATGCCATCAATTGACAAAATAAAAAATAAAATAAGAAAATGGGATCTGAGAATGAAAAGTAGCACGTGCAGCTTCTTTTTAACTTTGGCTAAAGAACGTGGATGTCAGAATTATTTCTGGTTAAATAAGTAGCAATACATAACAATGAACTATATTTAAGGTCACAATGGAAATCATTAATCATCTTTATGTGTTCGTTCACCACACAATATACAGCGGATGAACTTAATTATTAATATGCTAAATATGAATTAAACTTATTTTCTTTTTAATGCAATGTACCATAACTGTTGGATGGACAGCATGTGCGCATTTGTAACCTACCTAAGATGAAGTATTACTTGTGCATTTATCTATTAATAGGCATTAATTATGATATAAGATCATTATTTATGTATCACTATTCATATGGTCATTTCACATTTCAATATTGTATGATAGCAGATCTAACACTTCCCCTAAAACATTCTTTCAAAAAAATCATTCAAGTCATCATTTAAGTAGAAGTGATGTTTGCTTTCTATCATTCATATCAATATGCACGTAAATTTATTCTTGTTTTTTTTATGCTTCTATTTACATGTAAGAGCTCAAGAGCAATAGGTCTTTTGCCTGAAATGAGGTGTATATTCTATCGATTTTGCCTAATCATGTATTATATGTATTTTTTTCTAAAAAGAAAATGGAATCTCATTACATTCATGTTTTTGTCTGTTGAGTAATTTGCAGGAATGCCTTAACTAATGCTTCCTCACCCAGTGTCCATAACCCAACATCGCATAATGCTGTTACGCTACATGTTGACGAAAAACATGTAGGTGTTATCTTTTTGAATTTTTTTATATATGATGTTTTAATTTATTATTAATTTATTTGATTTATGATTTTTGTAGGTTATGATTGATAATGGGATATTGCAACTTACTTTGTCAAAGCCTGGTGGTAATGTTACTGGAATCAATTATAATGGTGTTGATAATTTGATGGAAGTTAATGACAATGAATATAATGGAGGGTATATACTTATTATTTTGTATTGCCTACTATGGTTTTTACATTCCTATTTGTTCATGCTTCTCAAGCAGACTGCTTTGGCATAACAATTTAAAAAAAAAATCAACACATTTGTTCATTTCAATGAAATATGAAATACTAGTTTTGGATACTGAAAAAATGGACTGAAGCTTTGAATTCGATTACTAAGTGAAACTTTCATTATTATATGATGATATGATGATGATGATGGAGTTTGCTTGAACTTTGATGCATATATATGTGTGTAAAGTAAACTTCAAATATTTTTTCAAACAGATTTGTTATTAGGAATACATGCTTGCTAAAATCTTACTTATTTTCTCTTTCGATATACTGGAAAGTAATCCATTATGTAACTGACGAGGGATGCATGAAGGAGACAGAGCATGATGTATTTAAATTTGTATTGAGCAAAACAGTGCAATATCATATTTCACTTTTGTGTGCATGCGCGCGCTTGAACTCTTAACTCGGTTTTTACATGAATATATAGTAGTTCTTTAAAATTCAATTGACATCTAGGTTTATGTTAAGAAGCATATGAATTGTCAGCGAGTGTTTATTTAAACTACTGTGCTAATATTTTTGGTTGATTGAAATTATGCACCAATTCTGAATGAAAACCCCAGATTTGACCGTTACTGAACCTGATTTGCACTTTGACGATAGGTTCTGGGATGTTGTTTGGAGTGAGCCTGGAAAAATAGGAACCTTTGATCTGTGAGTGAACTTTCAACTTTTAGTTTTAGATGTTTACTTAATACATCATAGTTAATTTTGCCTTGTGTAAAATGTAAAATTTCTTTAACACGTATTTTTTTTACAGGATAGAAGGCACAGTTTTTAATATAATCCATGAAGATGATAATCAAGTAGAGGTTTCATTTGTTAGAACATGGAATGTTTCCTCCAACGGAAAAATCGCGCCCTTAAACATTGATAAACGGTGAGAATAACATACACACGCACAAAAACAAACAAAAACATGCATGTGCATTCATGCATGCGTGCGTGTGCGTGCATGTGCACGTGCGCGCATACATAGTTATATACACACACCTTATAACAAGTGGATAAAAATAGCAATGCAACTGCTCATGTAATGGTGAAAAGACTTTCTTTTACAACTCTCCATTAGGGTTATGATTTAGTCCCATTGTATTGACATATTTTCTAACTTCTACCCAATGTCTATATCATATCTAACTCATCTCGTTACAGGGAGTCCCATAATTTCATGGTTCATATAACTTTACCTGTTTTTTTAAGTTTATCATAGGAGAATTTATTATCTGAATTCTCTTTCTTTATTTCCCTTGTATCTTATTGCTATCTCAAAAAAAAAAAAAAATCTCATCTTTTTAGTGGAGCTATTTTGATTCATTTCGTTTGACTCGCAGTCGTGAAAAACCCTCCGAATACAATGGTTTATCTACTACAAGCCTTTCCACTAATATTTCTTGTCCCTTCTCATGCTGCTCTTTACATATGAGACTTTATTCTTGCTGACATACCTTTTTCTGCCTCTTCATCATTCGTTGGTCTGGATCTAAATCTAAACCTAAATCTTATTGTATAAATTTCTTTTTACCCTTGTTCTGGTTTCCTTATCGGGCATCCATTTCCTGAACTTTTTATAGTGTCGTTAATTTATATCTTTGTGTTACTTTAGAGCTTTGCCTTGGAGACTGCTCTCCTTATCCTAGTCATTTTGATTGACTAGTTCCTCAATATACAAAACATGCACATCCTCCTCCCTTGCTTGACTAACTTCTTCTACCCTTTGCTCATTTCTGTTTTCATTCTACGATAGGTGATGATGTCTCATCTGTGATAGTGGGTCCCCTAGACTCCTGATGTGTGGAATATTGTGCCCCAATTTTTTTGTGCCTTTCTTTTGCATTGATATTGAACATAATGCCCAAACAGTCTGCATGGGTGACTTTTCGGAGGTTTATAGTCATATTCCATGTCAATTTTAATTTCTCACCATTATACAAATTCACTTTGACCACCTTTCAAAAATCAAGTCGTACATTCATATGTACGAGAACCCTAGCATATCCACATTCTTCTTAGTTTTATCTAACTCTACAAGTAGTTCATCCCATAAATACAAATCTGGATAAGGAAAAAAACCAGACCAATATACTTGATGTAGTTGAAACATCTCAAGTGAATCTGATATTTTAACTCTTCTGTTAAAAAAGTATGGTCCTTCACTTACAATTTTTTCTCAATATTCCTGTTTATGGAATTTGATGAACAAATAACTGTTTTGCATGGAGATGATCTCAATCTCCCTTTTGGTTTCTGCACTCGATGATGTATGATATCAGGTGCACACGTTATGGTTTAGCAACAACAACATTTAGAACTTTTCCGCCTATTTGCCAATTTCTGATGTACGTTTTTATAGAAGAGGCTTTGATAGTCTTTGGTTCTCTGAATTTCCATTTCTGCCTACATTTGGATTTTGACCAACTTTCAAAATGTAATTAATACCTTGCAGTACGTTCTTCCAAGCTGGGGATTTTTATTTGCCATACCTCTTACTTTCCTGGCCTCTTATATTGGGATGCCAGAATCATTGATGCTAGATCATTTGATTCCTTATTAATATTTTGAGGAAGTTCTGTATATAGTCACGAGATAATTATTGTTATTTCTTAATTATAGGTTCATAGTACTTGGAGGCTCTTCGGGTTTTTATTCATATGGCATCTTCGAACATTTGGAAGGATGGCGCGATTTTGACATAACACAGCTACGAATAGTATTCAGACCAAGAGAAGACATGTAATTTTTCCTTTTCTTAACACTTGCATTTATATAGCATGTTGAAGTGTTATATACGGCTATAATACAATTGTGATTGAAGAGTGAACATCAATATTTAAGTATTTAACCCGTGCAAACAACTTCCAACACCCAATTATATTATTAAGAATGGACAAGGAGAAAAAAACACTTGACCTAGTTGTCCATGACCGTTTAGTTATTGTGGGAAAACACTTTGATTGTGTAATCATTAATTGATGTCTTGGATTCGACTCGCTTGGCATTTATTTTTATATGTATGTATGTACGTACGTACGTATGTAAATGTATTTGTGCTTGCGCTTGTACAGTTATATTGATCGACATAAAGTTTTACTTTGTGATGCATATTTTACTTATTTCAATGAATGTTATATTTGACGACAATGCGACATAAAATCATCATAACTGGAAACATGCTTGTGTAGACACACGCGCAAACTAAGGACTTTTTCCTTTGATCATTAGGTTCCACTACATGGCACTATCAGACGATAAACAGAGGATTATGCCTATGTACGAGGATCGTTTACCAGGAAGAGGTCGACCATTGGCTTATAAAGAAGCTGTTCTATTAGTTAATCCAATCAATCCTAACCTTAAAGGAGAGGTAAACATAAATCACTGAAAAGAAGTTATTATTCATTTAGATTGATATATTTCATCCATCAATGCATGGATTGTTTCCTTAGGTGGATGACAAGTATGAGTACTCGGAAGATAATAAGGATAATCAAGTTCATGGTTAGATTTCTTCTGACCCTCAGATAGGTTTTTGGCTAATTACTCCTAGTAATGAGTTTAAAACTGGTGGTCCTTTCATGCGAGATCTTACTTCGCATGTGGGTCCTTTTACACTTGCAGTAAGCACTTATTTTACTTCGATGATCTACATGGATTTGGGATACAATGAATCGGTATTTTGTTGTTCAGTATGCCATTTATGTTGTTTTGTAATTCTTTATTTTTAGAAGTTTACAACTACTCATTATGCTGGTGGTGACCTTGTGCAAAAATATAGAGGTGGAGAATATTGGAAAAAAGTGTTTGGCCCTGTGTATACTTATGTAAACTCGGATGCAACATCTATAGACCCACACGTTTTATGGAATGATGCAAAAATTAAGGTAGGTATTCTTATTATTCTATTTATATATTTATAAAGGATTAACGTGTGCTTGCCCAACTAGGCACAAGTTGATATGTATATAATAATTAAATATTCATACGATACGTATGTTTTCAAATGAAAATGAACGTATACCCTAAGAGCATATGTTAACATTACAAAAATTGCTGCAATATCCTATGTGTCTAATTCTTTTTACTTATACTAGTATAAATCACACGTATGTGCATCTAATAGCTAAATGTATTTACTTTTTGTTTAATAAAATTTAGTGAGACACGTGTGCCATAAGTGCAAAACTTTTGATGTTTACAACACTTTTATTTCAAGTAGTCTTGTTGGTGTCAGATGCAAATCGATAGTGAAATTCCATTGATGGATGGTTGAAAAGAGAGTGATGCTGGAGGCCGCAAACCGATGGTGAGATTTCATTGATGGATGGTCATGAATGGACACTATCTAGAATATTTTCAAAATTTCTAAAAGACATGGTGGAAATCATATCGATTGAATTTTCATTATTAATAGTGGAGATTTATAGTTAGGAATATTTTGGGTTTCTAATGTGCTTTTGGGTTTCTTGACATGTTGGGACCTGTTTTTGGTTTTAAAAAGCGACAACAAATGGGAGTGCCAGTTTGAACTTTGGCTGCCTAGGTTGGAGCAACACTAGGTCTGAATTTAAAAGAATGAAGCATCTGCATCCCTAGATTCTAGAGTGATTAGGCTAAATATAAACACTTTCCCTAAATCCATCATCCAACATTGTTATCCAGGGAAGTGGAAATACATTCCCATTTCTCTAGATTTTACTATAACAACTGTCTTTTCATTTATAAAGTTACATGGAGAAAAATATATGTATTTAGTGCTTCCTGTATCTATTCTAGTTGAGTAGTCTAAGTCATTTATTTTATATATATTTGTATCAACACGTCTAGGTTATCCATCTAGGTTATCCTTAATTTGGTCGGGCTACCTGTAAATTGAAAAATCTATGTAGCTCTAACAATCTTATCAATTTAACCTCCTTCAGAACATAAAATATGGTTATACATCTCTACTACTAATAATGTAAATTCACTCCACTAGGTTCAACCGTGTCTTTTTGAAATTTCAAATCTACCCTCCATAATTCACATCACTATGTGCGTACCTGTTGCGTGGAATAATCGTTCTCCATTTCTTCTATAACCGTTTAATGTTTATCAGAATCCCCAATCCCTTTTCTCTCCTACTTTCCCCACTGTCTTCTCCATCTTCCCCTTTCCCAACCTCAAATCCGATTAGAATTCCAATACTCCATGTACGTATTTTGTTACCCTGGCACTAATTTTTGTTCAAGATTTTCAGTTTCATGTTATTTTTTATGTACGTATGGTGCATGTCAAATTATATTTGAATGAAATAAGGAACTTGGTCGTACGGCCCTCATCCATCGGATCACGGTTCTGATATAGGCGATATTGAAGGAGGAATGTTGAAGGGTTTCCAAAGAAATATTATGCCTTTGGGAACTTGAAGGATGGGACCGCAAGAGTCTGAAGCATGCATTTGGAACGACAAACTTGATAATGAAATCGATTATGATTACGAAAATGATTTATTATGGAGGTAATTATGAAATTTGATATTGATATGCTAAAATGTTGTTTTCTAATCTATGTTTTCTTGATGTAAATATGCTCTTTCTATGTTTATGATTTTTAGGTTCATATACTTTATCGTGATGACATACTACATTTAATGTTTATGTTTTCTATTTGTTTACGAAATGAATTATTTGAAGAAAGGCAAGAACTGCTGAGCGTATTTGTGTTCGTCTACAAATTTAGGCACATGTACTGTTTGTACAAATGTAAGAACTAATACTTCAATCACCATATTTCTTTTGTTTATCATCTACTATCCCTATAATTAAAGTACAAAATGAAAAAGAAAAAACAGAAAAAATACATCCTATTTCATCATAGATGTATGTTGTATTTTTGTACCACATGATGCTTTGATTTTTTTTTTTGTATGTAATATTCACTGCTGTTGGTAAGTTCGTTGATACATTCAATTTATGAATGTTGCGGATAACTTTGTTGGCTATATTGAAGATAGTAACCTTGCTTCAGGGTTAAAGTAAAGAAGAGAACATTTGTGTTTCTTTTGATATCCATGTGAGGAAAGATATAAAAACATTATGTAAATATATATAATATAATGTAACTTATGGTTTATATGTTACTTTGAAATATTAATGCATGTGTGTGTGTCATTATATTAGCTCAGTGGGCAACAAATCTATCACCGAGTAATGCACTGTTTTATCTTTTTCCCTTACATGTACCCATTACAAAGTGGAAATTCACACATTGTTCTGTTTTTATTAACATACAAAATTGTGTAAAAAAAAGATAGCGTTCATCCATATATATATATATATATATATATATATATATATTCATAGACAAGCTTGCAAGAAATAAAAAAGACAGAAAAAATTAAGTAGATTTCAGCAAATACTATCTTTCTTGCGATAAATTATTCGTTGCAATTTTATGAACTTTAATTGTAGGCCTTCCCAATCAATTTCCTATTATCTCTAATCCAAATAAGAATCATCATCATAATTTTATAAATTTCATGATACAAAAGCCAAAATATACAGTCTATATGTAATAATATGATGTAAGATACCATGCTTTGCATAGTCAGAATCCATAATTTCTTCATTTCATCTTTTGTTTAACTAATTCAATATTTGTGTTGCTTATGGTAAATTGATTGTCAAAAGATAAATTTTGTTGCTTTTCATCACTTATTCATTCAATTAATTATTCTTTAACATCAAATGTGGAAATAAATTAATGTGGTTTCTCAATACCATCTTTTCACAAATTTGCATGTTTCCAACATCTACTGGATTGTCAAAAATTGAATTTTGTTCTTCTAATAAAGAGAAGTATGTAACATTCACATTATGTGTGATTTGTAAACGAACATTAGGTGTAATTCTTACATTGTATAATAAGTTATTAGTGAAGTTCAGGGTGTTTAATGTGAAATTTTGGTTTGTGTTGTACTTTCACGATGCTATCAAAATTCAGCTCCAATATATATATGTGTTATCACAAGATGGATTAAGGCAAGTCTAAAAGTTGTCATCTTAAGTTAGAACCTTGGAAAGATGTAGGTTGGAAACGCACTGACCCATCAATGTATTTTTGTGCTTATGTTTAAACTGCTCATAAACTATAAGAATATTTACCTGCATCTTTTACTTTCTAATTAGCAACTATTTATTGTTTTAATGACCAAATATTATGTGATAAAACATTTACTTTAGTGGTAAAACTTTTTGGGTTTTCGTGGAAAATTAATACGATTTAATTAGATTAATTGTTAGATGTTTATAATTTGTGTATATGCCATTTATCTATATCATAGTATTAAAATTCAATACCTTTAACATTATTTACTTAGTGGAAAAGGCACTAAGATAAAAAAATGTATACCAACCAATGCATACATGGTACAAAAGAAATATAGTGAAAGATGATAAATGCATGATAGTCTTTAAATATGAGTGCGTATTGTGGTTGAGCTTTAATTGCCCTTTTAATTTTTCCATATTATATTAACCATTTGCTTTAGTTTTGAGTTACGATTATGCAAAACAAAACACGGTTTTAACATCATAAAACAAGGAGAAAAATTATTGTTACCGTGCCTCTACGATTATGGGTGGAATATTAACAAATGCCTCTATAAATGGATGTCTCTAATGATATTAGATGTATATGATGCATCTAAAATGTGTTCAATATTATAGATGTCACATAAAACATTTTAATTGATTAATAACATTAAAGTCACATGTAATTGCCTTTATAGTGTATGAAATATAATTAATAACATGTACAAATTATTGAATATAATTAATAAGATGAAAGAAAACTTTATGCTCATGCACCATGTAACCTTACAAACTATGCATAAAACAATGTTTGCACCGTGCCATCGGCACGGGCTACGTACTAGTGTACATAATATGAAGAAGGGACAATCAAATATCACTTAACTAATGCGAATTAAATGGTCAACTATAGCTATTGAACTTTTATGGTATTTTATAACATCTCTACCCTCACCGTTTACATGCTAAATTGAGCATGCCAAAACAAATTAAATAATACTAAAGAAAATTGCTACACTTACAAACAGAAAACTTATAAATCTCTACAAAACATGGATTATGGAGCTCATGTGTGGGGTTTATTAAGCGGCATTTTTTGTTACTCTTTAAAATGTTTCATATTATGTATTTCAGATGAAAACTGAAGTAAAAAGTTGGCCATATGATTTTCCTCAGTCGAAGGATTACCCAACTGCTCAAGAAAGAGGCTCCGTAACCGGTAAACTATGTATTAGCGAAAGGTATTGTTCTCAAACTGCATATGTTATGACTTCAAGTTTCAACAGCAAAAAGTGAACATACATGGTTAAACTAACTTGCATATAAGTAGGCTCATAAACAAGAAGAGCATACCCGCAGATTCAGCATATGTCGGTTTAGCATTACCGGGAGAATCTGGATCATGGCAGAGAGAATCTAAGGTAAATAAGGCAGTGACACTAAATATTATGCAGCCAACATCGTTAAGCATTTAATCTTGCTTATGTTACATGTTTAGGGGTACCAATTTTGGGTGAAGACCGATGGACATGGATGTTTTACAATTAGTAATGTTCGAACTGGAGAATATAATCTTTATGCTTATGTGCCGGGATTTATTGGAGATTACAAAATGGATGCAAGCATAACTATTACCGAGGGTTAAGTATAAATTACTTGTAAATGTTTATACATTGTCGCAAAAGGGGAAAATACACACAGCAAGTGAGTTAATGCTTTGTTTATAAATTTGTAACAGGTTGTTCAATTGATTTGGGCGATCTTGTATATGAACCTCCAAGAGATGGTCCTACAATTTGGGAGATAGGAATTCCTGACCGTTCTGCTGCTGAATTCTTTGTTCCAGATACAAACCCTTTATACATCAACAGACTATATGTCAATCATCCTGAAAAGTTAGTTTTCTTGTTAACATTGTTTATTCATCTGAAATTTAATGTTATATGAGCCACTAGTAATACAACGGTCAAAGTAGACAGTGTGCACACCCACTGTCCATATATTTTTACACAGTAAAATTTCTCACTTTTCAAACACTTTGGCATATGTGAGAAGCAAGATCAACAGACAACTTTGGCCCATGAGGCAGAGATAATTAAGTTTGATAGGAAGTTTCTGTTACATAGAGGGTTAATATTTCAAACAGTATTAAATAACGTCCCTAAACCATAATATGGGGCACAAGGACATTAGGTCTCCAAAATAAGGGTAGTTGTAACAACTTATTGAGCATATATGGAGTCCACTAGACCTGAAAGTGTCCAGCTGATGATTTAGTGCTCTTTTAGTATCGTCTCCCATGATGTACTCATGTAGCCCCGCATTAGGAGATCGATGAAATTCTAAGTTGTTGAAGTGATAATTTTTTTAACATTCTCACATCTTCTTCTTCTTCTTCTTTTTTTTTCTTTGTTTTTTTTGGGAATAAAAATAGAACTTGTCTTGTGCCACTAGGCTGAGGTGGTTCATGTAACAGGCTCAAACGATAAAGTGCCTGAATTGTTAAACTGAATGAAATCTCGCAGTTTATATGAAACTTACTATTAAGCTGTACTAAGTAATAATGTTAGTGTGATTCATATGTTATTAGACTAATGACCTTGTTTTCGTTGCAGATATAGGCAGTATGGTTTATGGGAGAGGTACACAGAATTATATCCTCAGAATGATCTAGTTTACAATGTTGGGGAAAGTAACTATACTGAAGACTGGTTCTTCGCTCAGGTTACCAGGTACAGATTGAAGTTAAATTTTCAGGCCATGCTAAAGTTTAAAACAAATGCTTGTGTAGTGTGAATTAGTTATATTATATGTATCCTGTAGAAAGGGCGATAATGGATATTTAGGCACAACATGGGAAGTACAGTTTCAACTCAAAAATGTTAACATAACTGGAGCTTACATGCTACGAGTGGCACTTGCGTCAGCCTCGCGCGCTGAGTTACAAGTACATATCTCCTTTTCAGTTTACAGATTTGTAGCACTTACTGTGTTTTTGAGCAAAATAAAGCAATACAAAGGAAAATATTTGTTAGATGCTTCACTAACGATTCCTTTTTGTTTTCTTTGGAAGGTTCGTGTTAATGACTTGAGAGCAGAAACACCTCATTTTAGCACCGGAGTGATTGGACAAGACAATTCGATAGCAAGACATGGAATTCATGGTCTATATTGGTTATACAGCATTGATGTGAGCAAATGGGTTGTTCAAGGATCAAATACTATTTATCTCACACAACCAAGAAGTACTGGTCCTTTTCAAGGACTTATGTATGATTACCTTCGACTTGAAGGCCCATCTGAAATTTAGTGCTTTAAAGCCAAGAAAATGTACTTCAACCAAATCAAGTTGCTGCCAAACCAATATAATTCTATTGTTTTGAAAATATCAAATAAAAGTATTTAATGAGAAAAGTTAAAGAACTTGAATATGAAATAACTGCAACTTGTATCTAGCGTTTTCTTCAATCTATTTGAAGAAAAGGCACGGTCATATATTTTTACATTAGTGGAAATTATGTTTACACCTTTGTATTTTCAAAAATACTAAAAAACTTTTGAGCCTTGTAACAACATCAATCGGTCTTTTGAAAGTTTTGAAAATATAAAGGGTCATCTGAATTTTATATTTTTATAGAAGTGTAAACAGACTAGGGATGGCAATGGGGCGGTTCTAGGGTCCAAACTCGATTGACCCGCCTCTGTTTTGGCCCGCCCAGACCCGCCCCATTGGGTCATCGGGGCGGGTAGACTCGTGACCCGTTCTTGAGAGCTCCGGGTCTAGGGTCGGGTTGGGGTTTGGCTGACCCGCCCCAACCCGACCCGCACTTCTAAGATCTCATGAAATCGCTTTAGTATTATAACGATGATTTGTTAATCTTTATATATATATATATATATATATATATGTGTGTGTGTGTGTGTGTGTGTTTGATTATGACATGGATATTATAATGTTCCAATCAATAAGCTATAAAATGTTTATAGTATTAAGCTGCATCATTGATATTTATGCATATTTTTTTGAATTATTTTATACACCACATTTTTATTATCTTCCTTTATAATTGTAAACACCTTGTTATTTGTATTTAATGTATCATTTAGTGACAACAAATATAAATACATGTACATTAGTACACAATTTTGAATCAATACAAAAACCTTCACCGGGTCTCGGGGCGGGGCGGGTCTACCCTGACCCGTACGGGTCTCGGGTTGGGGCAAAATTCTGGACCCGCACCGGGTCTACGGGACGGGTCTAGGGCAGGGTCTAAAAACCCCGGGGCGGGCCTGGGGCACAAGAGACCCGCCCCATACAAAGCAATTTTTTTTATTAATGTGCATTTGTGCGTGATTTTATTAATGTGAATTACAAAGGTTTAATTAATATGCAGTATACAAAGCAATTTTTTTTTATAACTAGTATGATAAATAATAAATTATAATAACAGGAAATTATTGTCAAGGACAAAATTTCTCAACGTTTTTGCCTCAATGACAGGCCTTCAATATTTTATCCTGAAGGACAACTTTCTTTAGGTATCAGTTTTTAGTCATTGATAGCAGTTTTTAGGTATCAGTTTGTAGTTATCGGTATCAGTTTTTAGATATCAGTTTTTAGCTTGGTAGCAGTTTTGTTGTCCTTGTAAATAATTTTGGAAAATGTTTGTCCTTATGAATAATTGTTAGGAGAATGTTTGTCCTTGTGGTAAAAATATTGAGGTTGTGTCTTTGAGGCAAAAAATATAAAAAATTTTGTCCTTTAAATTAATCCCCCAAATTATAACCGGTGATGAAAATTGCACTTCCACTGAATTGTGAAAAAGCACAATGACGTCTTAGTGATATATATTAAAATAATAGAAGACGTTAATTTGCAAAGAACTAGGCAATGATTTTTAGAAGAAGGTGCTGCTACATAGAGTCATGGCTTGATTTTGTAATTCACTTAGAAAAGTATAAACTAAAAGGTAAAGGTGCATTCCCCAACACATAATCCATTAAAGAATAAATGGTTGTCGAAAAATTACATTCAATATTTCTAGAAAATTTTGTCGATTTTGTTTCACTTTTCAAAACTTATTACGTTTTTAGACCACTTTCAAATTAATTACAAAGACCACTTTTGATAAGCTCAATGTTACGTTGGCAAAAACGTGTTGACGACATTTGAAATGTTGTCTGTATATTTATTCTAAAAAAATTATATCGATGTTATTTCAAAAAGCCGTCAATATTGTTTTAGAAAACAACGACTCTTTTTGTAAAGTCGTCAATTTTTTTATATATTTTATAAGAGCGGCTCTCCGAATGTTGCCCATATTCTGGACCTGTAAAACAACAACACCATTCCATTCTTTTCTCATTTTTACTTTATCTAACATTCAACAAAAAAACTCAAAACCCTCATTCTCTTCTCTTTCAAAGATCTCTTTCCTTTTGCACCCGAGTCAATCAAAATTTGTAATTCATTAGATCTAGTTAAAGGATATCATATCTTTGCTTTGAAACAATCAACATATGATTTTGTAAATCCTAAATTTTTTGTTTGACAATTTTTTATTTCAGTAATCGAATTTGGAAATTGTGTGATTTTGTATTCGTTATCGTAGAATGACACGTAATTTTGTTTCAATTATTTGCTATTTAGATAGTGAGTTGATGATTAGTGAACAAATGTGTGGAAAGTATATTGGTGGTTCTTATGAACCGGTAAACATAAATGTAGTGTAACGACCCGGAATTTCACCGCTTTAATTTGTGAATATTTAATTAATTTTAAATATTCAAATATTGGTTTTTATAATTGAAATAAAACTCTTTTAAGAAATAATTAATGATGATGAAATAGTTTTTAAAATGTGTTTACAAAAATATATAGTTCGAAGAAAAATCGAAAATGTGAATAGAATTCGTTTTTCGAATTTTTGACTTTTCGTCGAATAAAAGTTGTCGAGAATGTTGTGCACATTTGAGTAACACATATACATACAATATAAATAAGTTAGAACTATATGGTATGTATGTGAATGTGTAAATATATGTTATACTTAAGTTTATAAATAAACAAACAAATATATATATATGTGTGTGTGTGTGAGAGAGAGAAACACATGTAGAAATAAGTACATATATGCATTAAATGCATGTTGGCTAAGCATTGTGGAGAGGGGGACAAGGGTGGTGATGTGGCAAGTGGACGTGGAGGGTAAAGGATAAGGCTATTTTAGTAATTTACTTTGTTCTCTTGCTTATAAATACCCCTTTCACTTCTTCAATTTCATCTCTTTTCCTTCTACCGTATCTTTCTCATATCTTATCCAAATGGAGGTTTTCTTTTATTTCATACCGTAGAAAATTTTAGTGGCTACAACTTTTATGTGTATCACTTCTTTAAATTTTGAGCTTAACCATGCTCAAATCTCATTTCTTTGCAGAGCATTTTCGGACCCAAATTTTCAAGTCTGAAAATACCTCTTCTTCTTTTGGCCATATCTCACGGTTTCAAATTAAGTGCTTCGTTTTTTTAAGTTGTAGAGAAAATAATTTTCAAGAACTTTTCCTTTGAAAACTTTTCCAAATTCCAACTGATTTTTAAGTTATCCAAACCACTCCAAACTAATAACGTTCGTGATGAAGTATGATATAGAGCTATACTATTCTTCGAGAGGGTGATTCCAAGATGGAAGATAATAAAATTTTGAATGCTTGTTCGATCCTGGAACAACTTGTATGGATAAATGCTAGCATTGCATCTCTGCTTGGAGGGCAGTGTTAGCATTCAAATATGGTACGTTAGTAGAAGAGATAAAGCGTAGCCTCAAGCCTCACAACTCGAAAGAATGGCGAAATAGGGTATGCAGCAGAGCCATGTGATTAGCTACCATTAGGAGCCGTCATCCCATTCTAGATTGTCTCTTAGAGTAATTTTGCGCATAGGCATCGAGGGGCAAAGTAAAGCAGCCTCGGTGTCAAAGGGATGAGGTAATCCGACTTATCATGTTAAAGGGCAATCCAGCTCTATTGAGCAGAGGGGCAGATGCGTCTGTAGCCCTCAAGTACATTTTCTAGAGGTGTACCATCGAAAGGTAGTCCCTTACCTAACCATCGTTGGAACTCATTTTCCAATACGAACCTTTACGGATTTAGATGTGCCCAACTATGTTGAAATATGAGATGCAAGCATTTCAGCTATATTTTGTATTTATTTTAAATCTAGACATTATGATAATATCGCTAGGTTTTTATAATAAAATATTTTAGTTATCGTAAGATAAAAACCCATCCGTCTTTATGTGCGACGTGGTCTTACGAGATACTTTTTCTTGAAAGATTTTTCAAATATAGCAATCCATATGATTTGTTTTGAGCTTTTCTCACGTTGGTTTTACCAAACTGATTCGGACATTTTTTTTCTATAATGCTCGTGTCAGCCCAAGCATATTTTTGCCAGATTTAACTGGGTTCTTTGGAGCTTTCAGGTGACAAGCTGGATTCTCCAAGAAATAGTCATGTATCTTATATTCTTTTGATGTTTAGTTGTTCTTAATGAATGTTTGTTGTATTTATCAGAAATTGTAAGGACAGACCGTTATAACTGTCCAAGCTGATAATAGGTTAATGTACTCTGGTGTTGTGTATAATAAAGATGATTTCTTTTTGTAAATACTTGTTCGTATTATATATTACTCGTCACGCTTTGCGAGATTCTGTTCTTCCTTTTTCTTTCTTTCACCCCAACGACCTATCTTTCAGACACTTAAATGATCAGCACATGAATACCATGGATGTACTTAGTTTTGTCTTTTGATGTAAGAAAGGCAGATCGTTACATGTAGCAACATAGAACAATTGAAAGAATCAGTTTTCAAAGCTACAAAGACTAAACTTGAGAAGTTGATATAGATTTAATTTCCAACTGACCTACCGATTCCTAATCAAAAGCAATAAAAATAATTTACGATGACGACATCAAGTTAATGTTTTCTACTGTTTCAAAATTGTTAGAGTTGCATGTTCGGGAAACTAGAAGGTTGCCATCGAAACATCCTGTACCATCACCATTGGTTAATTTTGGCCTTGAAAAGTATTCTAGAATGGTGTAAACCATGAACACTCTCAAGGAATTGTTTCCGTCAGTCATAGCAATCCTCCCATGAATGTTACAAATTATGGTTAACAATAAATGTTTTTTTGGATCACCACCTTTCATGAATTATCAATAGGGTGTGTAATATAGTTTATATCCCACCCTGTGCACGTATGAGACAAAGGTAATGCATATTTCAAAATATTCTTATATTATATATTAATTATACTGTAGTTGTTGAAAAATGAGTTTTATCATTTCTAGCTACATTCCACACTGCGCAGTTAAAACGCTTAGCGGTTGCATAGCGGTGGAGAAGCAAAAAGTTATAGCAGGGATAAAGCGGAGATAGAGCGGAAAATAGTGGAGGTGCAAAAGCTTCATTAGATATAAAACCAAATATTCAAAGTTAATTTATTCTCATTCTCACGTCATTTGTGTAGGAAAAAGAAATATTATGTAATCTTATATAACACAATCGAAGTATATCATGATTTATGCAGTCCGCATTTGGTGACTACAATAGATTTCTAACTTTATATAATACTCATGCCTTAAAATTATATTTTTAGCATTGTTGATTTGATTAATAAAAGAATTAGTAAAATCAACCCATTTTATATTAATTTTGCTAAATCGGGTGCTAAAATGACTTGATTTAGCGGGTGTTGCAGAGCTTAAAGCGGATCTACTGTTTAATAATGCTATATTGAAAACACGTAGTGGTTAAAGAGCGCTATGGGCTATAGCATGGATTTTGCAGGGCTTTAACTGCATAGATTCCACATTAACCTAAGCCGCAAAGCTGGATAGTCATATGTCTTGTCTCATTTATCCCACACCCTCCAGTCTATACCATATGAGCCTAAGATCTGCATTGTTTTATAATGTTAAGTGATTGACTTCCATTTTCTCATTAGATTTAAATTCTGCCTCTAATAAAAACGCAGCGTCCCAGAAATGATATCGCAACACAATCCAATGTTCAACCATGTACTGATTTAGTAGCGGCAAATGTTGATGAAACAACATGGATAAATGTGGCTACATATAAACATAATGATCCTTCTCTTAGTAACATAGACGTTACAAGGCCAGAGAATGAAAGCTCTTGGATCAAGAACATGCAAATCAACAATGAACCACTTAACTATGATTTTGCAGTTGAAGACGATATTCATGGAGATAGCGATAAACCAGTGCAACATCTCTAATTTTTGCTCCACATAATTCCAGACATTTCACTAGGAAATATTAAATAAATTATGTGGGAAAATATAAATATATAAATAGTGTGGATAATTTCCATATGAATATGTAATTTAAATTTCAAACTTTAAATGGAGAAATGGTTTAGGGGAAAGGAATCAAATTCTTTAATTATATATGAGGGAAATAAGGAAATAAGGATAACGCATATAATTTATTTCTCCTAACACCCATTCCCCCCTCCAGGTTAATTCGGCCATTCCCACATAAATAAATAAAAGATAAACAAAACATAAAGACTAAAGAAACTCCAATTAAATTTTATTCAACAAAAAAGAAGAAAAAGTGGAAAGCTTAAGGAAAGAAGCAAGACAATTATCTTCACACAAGATCAAACTAAGGTGAGTAATATTTCTATCTCTTTATTGTATGCTGTTTAGTTTCATATTTGTGATGAAACCCCAAATTGTTAGTTGATGTTTATCATGCATATGGTTTAGATAATCATTTGAATATGTTATGGCTATCATTGAATATTTTTAAGTAATTTTCTTAAGGGTCTTTGCTGTAAAAAAGCATTTTCGATATTCAAATGCTTTGAATTTTTGGGATGGTGTTTGGAATGATATTTTGAAAATGAGTTTTAGTCCAAATTATTATGAATTAAATATGAATTTTATAAGTAAGAAAATGGACACTTTCAGTTTTTAATTATTTAAACATGAAATTGATTATTTTATTTTGAAATTTTTATACAATGTTGAAGAGGAAAATTATGATTTTCGAGAATTTTTTAGGATTTTTCACTAGGAATTTTGAATTAAAAGAAATTGTTATATGCAAAAGGGTTTTAAGTGAAAAAGGTAATTAATGACGCAATTAATATAAAAATATACTTTGGAAAAGAAGCGAAATTTTCTCCTTTTGTTTTGCTACAAAATTTTCTAAAAATATTTTGATTAACCAATGAAAATTTGATAAAGAAATTGGTTTGATAAAAGGTTGTTACTTTTAAGAAAATAAATCAGTTTTGTAGATATTTACAAAAATGTCATTATCAACATGCGATAGCCTCTATTTATCAATATGCGATAGCTATATTTTTATCAACATGCAATATCATGTATTTGCCAATATGCGATAGTAGGTATTTATGTAGCGACCTGCAAATTTATCACTTTGATAAATTATATTTATTTTTAAAATTATTTAATTAAAGGGTTGATAATTGAAATAATGTTATTTTGAATAATAATAAACTTATTTTGAATAGATATTTACAAAAATATTTTCCTCGAAATTTAAATCGATAAAATGACCAAAAACTGTTTTATCGAAAACCAGCTCTATAATTGTAAAGCGTCGCGCACACGGCTTGATACATATTCTTATTTTATAATTAAACAAAAATATGAAATAAAATCAATCGATTTGTTTTTGAAAATAAAATGTGTTTTCAACATCGTTATTTATGCCTTTATATTTAATAAATTGATTTATTAAAATTAATTGAGATTTAACTATTTTATAATTAGTATAATTATTCAAATAGTTATTTTTAAATGATAGTAATTCATTTTTAATAGGTTTAAAGTGTTAATAAATCATTTATAATAGTTTTATAAAGACATATAATTGATTTGAAAATATAAGAAAAATCAATATCGCTTTATCAATATAATATCAATTTTTGTAAATAATTATTAAAATTAATTTATATGGTTTTATAAATGAAATGTGATCATTTTAATTTATTAATAATGGTACGAAATTTATTTTCAAATTTTGTTTACAAATATATGTATATATATTGATAAGTAAAAATGTGACCGACAATCGGTTTCCCAGTTTTCAATGATTTAACGAACAAAAGTTGTTCGACGTCGTTTGAATATTGTTATCGTCTTTTGCACATACATATACATGTCACATGCACATCATAACATATATGTGTGTACATGAACACTTAAATATAACATATTACAAGATATTAAAATAATTTCCTAAAACTTAATACTTAAGTAACCAAAAAGCAAACATCAACTCACCTTACAATACCATCACCACCACCACCACCTCAAACATCACCATCACATAGGGGGAAGGGGAGCCGTGCGTGTAGGGGGGGCTAGGAGGGTTGTGGGTCAAGGGCAAAATGGTAATTCTACCATTAGATGTTTTTTTTCAATTTTCTTCTATAAATACCCATCCACTTTCTCATATTTTTTCACCATATTTCACCATATTTTAAAAAGAAGGGAGCCCGGAAGAGCGAAGCTTCTATGAAAGGAAAGTCTGAAATAGTTTGTTATAAGTGTGATAAGAATGTCACTTTGTTAACCAGTGTCGCTTTGAAGATAACAAGAAAACTGCTGACATGAAGGGAGTGATATGCTATAGTTGCAACAAGATAGGACATTTCAAGTGGGAGTGTCCAGAACCGGTCAAAGCTGAAAGAGGAAAGGTTTTCACTTTGGAACCTACAACTTCTCGACCAACAATAGAGGACAAAGGAAAGGCTGCGTTAGGATGTACACATTTTATTTATAGCATTCCTATTAAAGTGTTGTTTGATAAAGGAGCATCATATTCTTTTATCTGTAGATGTTTAGTAGATAAGTTTGTTAGTACCTTAGGTATTGGTTTTGATGACAACAACCGTATGAGATCATATAAAATATAGATACTAATGTTTTTTCAAGTTATATACAGTATGTAGTGCATGATATTAGATAAGTGTTGATTAAGAAGAATATACATATTAAGAGCAGACTCAAGAGGCAGATATAGAGATTCAAGAGTTAGAGATTGAAGACTCATTAGTTTGAAGATTCAAGATATCAAGATAAGTTCTAGAGTCATAGATTATTTTGCTAAAGCCCTGATAGTACTTATTTGATCTCTCTTCATTTTTTTAAAAGGTTTTTAAAATCTATTCTCTGAATTTAACGATTTCCAAATATCCCGGTTTTCAAGAAAAATGATTTTTAAGAATCTCTGTTTTCAAAATGATTTTACAAACATCTTTTCAAAATAGCTTTCAAATGATTCCTAACCTTTTAATTATTTATTTACAAAATTATTATATTAAGTTTTTAAGTATTTTATATTTTAATATACTTTGAATTTATTGTATTTAGATATAGATTTTGGTTTTATGTTTTCTAAATGTTTGTGGTATTTAAAAATATATTTGACATTCATTAATACTTTGATATATATATATATATTCACTTATACTTTATATCTTATTTTATTTTCCAAAATATTTAAATCTTTTATATATTAAAATATTTCAAAATAAGTTTATAAAATTTTCTTAAGTTTTATTATGATTAAAATGTGTATAAACTATGCTTAAATGATTTTACAAAGTATCAAAATATTTTACAAAGCTTAATATTTTCAGAACAATTTTTATAAAGTAATTTTTCAAAATACAAAACGATATGTCGACATATCCGCCTTATGTATGTCGACATGTAGGTCGAGATTTTCAAAATTCAAATTTTGAATGAAAGTATCTTTTCATCGTATCTTTTCACGAATGGACATGACCGTTGTTTCTCTATAAATAAGGGTTCCCTCAACGAATTTTAAAACAACTACTTTCTTATATTTTCTCTTCTCTTTTGCTCTCTTGATTTCTAAAAGAAATTCTACTCAAGATCTTCTCAAATTCAATCAAAATCAAATTGAATCTGTTGAATACTCTCTGATATCTCTTATCTCTCTCACTTAAATCACGATCAAAGTGCTATTCAAGAGGCTATAGGATTATTTGTATTCAATATCAAGAAATTGATTAAACTCTATCTGTAACGACCCAAAATTTCGGTCAGTTGAATTTAAAATATTTAATTGAGTTTAAATATTGAAAAGTTAATTTTTTAAATTTAAGAACTTGGATTTCAAAATATAGCCTTTTAATTGATAATTAATTGTTGAATTTAATAATTGGAATTGTTTGAATAATTGAATTTTGAATTTATTGTGGGTGAAAATGATTTCAAAAGTTGGTTTAAACTCTATTTAAATAAGAATGAAGATAGCAAACTTTTAATTTAGATTTAAAAGCGATTAATTTGGTTTTTATAATAATTCGTTTTAATTAACATATATAAAAATAGCCTTCCGGGGCACTGTCTCGGATTTCAACGAAACCAGTTTCAATAGATCCATAATAGTGAATTATTATCTCATGTCAAAGTTCGTGGCGATTGGACGTATCATTTGGTCGTGCGAGTTCGAAACACGTAGAAATTAATTAAAGGAATTTAATTAAAATAATTCGATTTTGAGAAGATATCTTCTATTTATGATGGAATTAGCTCTCAATATATATCCCATTGTGTTCGGAATAGGGATATGACATATAACGCTAGGCGGCACGCTTCATTTGGAGTTCGGAATTTTCATGGATGAATAGTACTTTGGAAAATGTTATATAAATAGCCCTCAACTTCCTTCATTTGCAAACTAAACTCTAGCTTCTATTTCCAGCTGCCATTAAACTAAACAATCCAATGGCTAATATCGATCGGACCTCTATGGGCCGAATTAGCCTTTGACTTCAACTAGAGAAATGCAGAGAGTATCCATACGAAGCTAACCAACGGTCGGATCATCGAATCATCGCTCGATGTGGCCGAGATTCACCCACATTTCACTGAAGTTTGGGTTCAAGAATTGTGATTTTTCGCACAATGCACGCACTCGTGGCGCAGGTGGAGGTGGTTCGAGGTGGCGCTAGGGGCTGCAGGCAGCGGTGGCTCGGCGATGGGTGCTGGCGAATCGCGTACGAACGAATAAAATAAAAAGTAAGGTCGTGACCTGGAGGAGATAAACGCGCGTGAGGAGGGAAGATTAAATAAAGGTTATATTTAAATTAAGTTAATTTATTTAGTTAATTAAATATTAATTAGATCGAATGTTTATATATCCGTAACTTTCTCGTACGAGGTCCAAATCGAACGCGACGAGTCGTGTTGCGATCGTATCGACGAAGGCTACGGTATGGAGTTGGATTGGATGAATTCGGAGCTAGTTGGAATATTGAATTAAAATTGGACGCTCGTTCAATTTTAACTCAAAACAGAATGCTTTGACGAACAAAAATCAATGTGAGTTAATCTCACCTTTTTAGCTAATCAGAAAATTTATATAGTGAATAAATATTATTTATTGGGTGTTTGGATATTTATTTCTGATCGTTATTGATTGTTTGGATAGATTGCTTGTTAATATTATTGGTTTTGATAAATTCCCACCTATTGGAGCGGATGAGACCCTATTACGTTCCCGTGTAAGAGCGGATGACCCTTTGTATACGAATCCCGCCTCGAAGCGGTTGATTTATATTTTATGATTATATGTTGTCTGTGATTCAGGGGGACATGTTGGAGGGTTCTAATAGGATTCCTCACCAGTATTGGTTCATTTTTTTATATATATGATGATATATGATGTTCTGGAGGTCATGTTGATGTCTTTGATGTGATTTGACTTATTTGGTGCTATGGTGGCACTGGGCCTTATTTTTGGTATTTTGAAATGCTAAAAATAATGATTTGATCTAAAAATGGATTTCAAAGTGGTTTTGAAAATTTATATGTTTAATAATTTTTCTAAAGTAAAAGTATGATTTTTAGATATTATAAGTTAATTGTTTTATAAAATATTTTAAATAGAGATTTTCGATTTGTAAAATAAAGATTTTTAAAATCTTAAAATAAGTCTGTCTTTTATAATTAAGGGATATGTTTTAAAGAAGAAATAGAAATATTTTAATATAAATATTTGTTAACCATTTTATATAAAGTAATATATATATATTTATATATATATTTATATAGGTACATATATTATAATGAAATTTTAAAATGTGATAAGTTATAAAAGTGAGATTTTACAGAAGAAGTGAAGATTTGCAAAATCATAATTACGTATATGTTTTATTTCTGCTGTTTTGATGTTGAAATCATCGGCAATTGTGAGGACATGTGTGGTTTGTATAATCAATTTTATGACTGTCCAGGCTGATGATTATGATTGTTGTTGTACTCTGATGGATGTATGTATATAATAGTTTCTCCCTTGTAAAGACTATTGATTTTATATTATATGTTGTTCCACTGCAATTGTGAGATTCTGTGATTGTTTTAGTTTCTTTCTCTTCTTCTTCTCTTTTCTTCTTCTTTCTTCTTTCTTTCCCATAACTATCCGTCTTTCTGTTCAATTTGGGTTGGACATGTGCAGTTTATTGTCAACTTGAATGGAACGGATTGGCGGGTCGTACACTTGGTATCAGAGCTAACGATTAAGCGCGAACTTTGGCTTTGGTGGGGCAACTCATTAAGAAATAAGGTAATGGAATGCCTTATTATGAGTTTTGAGTGTATTATAGATATGAGTGCGTATTTGTTAATGATATAAAAATGTTTTATATCCTGTTAATTTATCTGTTGAGTGGCTTATGAATTCTGGTTGGTACGTGGGACGCCACGATATCGATAGGGGTTTCTAAACACTTGAAAAAGGCAAACTGACATAGTATTGTTTTGAAAGTTGGTAAATGAAACAATTTTACCAAAAATTATATTTTATATATAAAGGAATAATTTTCAGAAATTATTATAGTTATATATGGAGTGTTTGGTTGTTGGTGAATGATAATATTTGATTATTATAATTTGTTGTTGTTATAATCTAAACAAAGATAAACATATGTAAATTAAGTCATATATGAAAGTGAATTTATAAGTACGAATTATAGAGAATTGATTATGATTAAAACAATCATCATTTGTGAAATGAATTTCATAAGAAGTGATATTTTATAAATATGATTTATAAACGTGATTTATAAATGGAAAGGAAATGGAATTGCCTAAGTTTATTTATAAATATGATTTGTTAATAAAATTGGATTTAAAATAAGAAGTTTGAGAATTTAAATCTCGTTGATTTTGGAAATATTTTTTCTCTCGGAAGTTTTAGAAAAAAAAATAGTATTATTTTGAAAATATTTTGGATTAGAAATATTTGAAATGGAATTTAAAGGGAATAGAAGGCACTGAACTCACCTCAGTTGCTGGAAAATAATTCTGGTGATGACTGCAGCATCATCGACATTTATTTTCAAGTTTCTAAGTGAGGGATTGCTACCCGAGTAATTTAACATTGGGGTTTGTTGTGATAAAACAAGTTTTGAAAAAAATTCAAAAGTACAATTGGATATACAAAGGAGTTATGTAAATATATGATTTTAAAATGATTTGAAATAAAACCGGGTGTTTACAAACCTGAAATTCTATCTAATTGTTTTGAGAAAACCTAAGATAATAAGTTTTGAACTTATAATTGGAAAAGAGTATAGATAAGAAAAGAAATTTGGAATAAAGATATGAAATAAAAATTTAACTTAGGTTAAGTTAAATAAATTAAGTAAACGGTTAAATTAAATCGAAATGGGATTTGAAATGAATTGGATAAATTAATGAAATGAATTAGTGAATTGAATATGGTTTAAAATGTTGTTTAATAAAATTGAATTTGAACTTAAGTTGTAAAGTGAAATAAACAAAGGAAGTGTTGTATAAAATGTTTGTAATTAAACTTAAGTAAATTTTCGTATGGAATGGTCCATAAGTAGTATTGGCATTGAAGAAATATACTAAGTCAAAATAAAATAAAATTTAACTTAGGAAGATTTAAATGAAATGATTTTATGAAATGATCCATAAATGAACTAAATATGGAATGAAATGTTGTTAAACATAATGTGAATAATTGGATGTGAACCAATGAATTTAAATGGATGAGTGTGAATAAAGTTGATGTAAATGATTGAATGTAAATCAATTGAATGGAAGTAAATTGAAATAAATACGTAAGTTGTACTTCTATTATTTTATTCGCATAACTGTTTAATCCAGATTCGAGTATACGATTTCGAGGTGATTTATACCGATCTGAGTTAGGATTTTTCACTCGATTTCTTGACGACTATAACGACCCGTATTTTTGATAATTAAAAATATTAATTTTAATAATATTTTTGAAATTTAATATTGTGAAAAATTAAAATTTATTAATGAAAAGAATAATAATTTGAATGTAATTTAATATTAATTTTTGAACGTTATTGACAACTATTTTAATGTGATTTCAATCAATTGTAATGGTAAAGCTAATTGGGAATGTAATTGTAGAGCTTAAATTGGAAATAATTGTAAGTCAACAACGAATGAATTAAATGTTGTAAATGGTGAAATAATATGCATTTAATTGAGATTAGTTAATATAGAAAATGAAATTAGTTTGGGTAAACAATTTATAACCCTTGGTTGTAAATAATGAATTAATCGATATGAGTTACTAAGCTGTAATAATTGATTTATTAGCATCTCATTGATTAAATCAGTTTGGAATTAATTTGGAAATCAATAAAATTAATGTAGTTGAAATATTGCAGTTAATATAAGAAAAGATGTGGACTGTAGAGTTGAGTGAAGTACAATGAAACTTATGTTAATAATTAAATTATATAAGGAATTGTTGACTTTATATAAAAGACTTTTAAATCGAACTAAAAGATTTTGTTTGGAATTTAAGTTATAATGAATTGATTTATTACAATTGTAATTAAACACTGAAATTAGTGTAATATTTGAATATTGGATTTAACATGGAAAACTGTATTGTAAAGGATTA
Organism: Allium fistulosum; assembly: GCA_030737815.1. Taxonomy (NCBI): domain Eukaryota; kingdom Viridiplantae; phylum Streptophyta; class Magnoliopsida; order Asparagales; family Amaryllidaceae; genus Allium; species Allium fistulosum. The sequence continues at coordinate 1,207,724,919 of CM060902.1, forward strand.
TAATTTTCTGTGTAATCAAGAATGATAAAATTGTTAACTTTTAATTTAGAATTCAAAAGTGATTAAATTATTTTTTAAATAATAATTTATTTAATTAATGTAAAAATAGCTATTTTGGCCACTGTCTCGGATTTTGAGGAAACCAGTTTCATCGGATCCGTAATAGTGAATTATTATAGGATTTCAAGTTTCGCAACGATCGAACTTGTCGTTTGGCCGTGCGAACTTGAAACGCGTAGAGATTAATTAAATGAATTTAATTAAAATAAATTGATTTTGAAAAGCTATCTTCTACATACGATCGAATTAGGCCTCGAAACTAGTTCCATTGTGTTCGAAATGGGTGTAAAACATTAAGAACGCCAGGCGGCACGCCTCGATTGGAGTTCGGGCTGTTTTGGACTTCACGCTATAAATAGGCACACAAAACGAGAAAAAATAATATTAAAATATTTTTGAAACCCTAAATTTTATGGCCGCCATCTTCTTTCTTCCCAATGGTTGAAAATCCAAATTTTGGTTTCAATCAAAAAAAAATTGCAAGAGAAAGAGTTCCAGGCCAAACAAGGCGGATCTAGGGCAGTCTCGGGTCACACTTCGGGTTCAAGAGAAGAAAACCCTGTAGCAACTTCGGATCAGGAACCAAATGATGTGGATCTTGGGTAGTTTTGGCAAAAACTCAGAGCAAGCACCAGATATTTGAGGCGGCAGACCGAAGTTGAACTCAAAGTCGACTCAGGGCCGCCATAAAGGTCTGGGTGAGTGGAGCGAGGTGGTTGTCGGGTAGGTCGAGGGTGCAGGCTGTGGTGTAAAGGAGGTCGAGGTAGAAGGGTAGGGTTGTAGAAGGTAAAGCTAATCACGTTTTTTCCCTTGAATATTTTTAAATTTAATTTAAAATTTAAATCTTCTAACATCGATAACTTTTGCATACAAACTCGAATTTGGATGCGGTTTTCTCCGTTGCAATCGTATCGAAATTTCAAACAACATGGAATTGGTTTGGTTGAATACTGAGACTGTTGGATTTTGGGCCTTTATTTGAATTTTAAATCGACGATAAATCAAAGGTCATTGATTTATCTCACTCGGAAATACTAAACCATCTTATGTTGGTTAAATTAATTTTATGATATGATTAGAAATTTATCGATTGCTGTTTGGTATATTTAAATTGTCATTCAAATTTAATTTGAATTTATATTGAATTTAATTGCCATTTAAATTAATATTGGAATTTAAATTGTTTGTTAAATACCCGATTGATAATCAGTTAATTGTTGTGATTGATTGGTTGATTTTAATGATGATTGTAATGGATGCTTAATTGCCGACATTTGGATGATTTGATGTTATGTTTATTTATATATTGTTATCACACTGTAAGTTACCTTAGTTATTATTAAGAAAATCACTATGGGTTGAAATGATACATACCTAAATGGTTTTATAGATTAGGGAAAAATCATTATGGGTTGAAATGGTAAACACGAGCGATTTTATGGATTTTGAATTTTACTTGGGATTGCGGGTTGAAATTATATATACCCGTAAATTTAAATTATTGCGGGTTGAAATGATAAATATCTGTATCACTTGACCATAGGGTAGAAAATTATATACGGACACCGGATTGGTTAAATTAAATGATTTTAAATCCTTAATTTATTTAAATCCAGTTTTGATTTATATAAACTGAATTATTTTCAAAGTCCAAGCCTTTAAAATTGTTGAAATTGAAATTTGTTTAAATGAATTGTTTAAAGAATTTAAATTGAAATCTTAAATTTGAATTTTGAAATATAAATGAAATTTATCAAAATTGGGTTATTGTAAACGTTTGAATATTTAAACTTTGAAACCTATTGAATTTGAAGTGGTTTAAATTTGTAGTTCAAACATGGATTTGAAATCGATATAAATTGAAATGGTTTTAATGAGGATTTGAATTGAAACCTTTAGTCTTTTGAATTGAAATTGTTGAACTGAGATTGATTTAAATTGAATTTTGGAACTAAAGTTGATTTGAAATTGGAAGAAACAATTCTAATTTGAAAGTATTTTCGATATAAACTCTTTTCATATACAAACTCTTTTAGCATATAAATATTTTTCTCATATAAACCATTTTAATATATTAATAAATTTTAATACATTAACTATTTTTAATATATAACCTATTTTAATATATAAACTATTTCTAATATATAAACTATTTTAATCTATAACCTATTTTAAATTTTATAAACAACTTTTAATATATATATATTATTTTAAATTTATAAACAACTTTTAATATATATTTTAGTATCTATACTATTTTTAATGTTTAACTATTCCAATATATAAACTACTTTCGATACTCAAACTGTTTAAAGTTGGAACACTACACCACAAAGGCTAATTAGGCAGTGCTTAGGGCCGTATCAAAAGCCATTAGGCACGGCCAAAAGCCGTATCAAAAGTAAGCGTGTTTAATAATTAGATACGGCCCAAGACCGTATCTATTTCCACAATTAGATACGGCCCAAGGCCGTATCTACTTGTCGAAATAGATACGGTCCATGGCCGTATCTAAATCTCTAAATAGATACGGTCCATGGCCGTATCTATTGGGAGAAATAGATACGGCCCAAGGCCGTATCTAGTTTGACAAGTAGATACGGCTTTGGGCCGTATCTATTTCTCCCATTAGATACGGCTTTGGGCCGTATCTATTTCTCCCAATAGATACGGCCACGGACCGTATCTATTTAGAGATTTAGATACGGCCACTAACCGTATCTTAGCTGCAATATTTCATTAGCACATTAGCAAAGCACGGTGTATTAATAATTTAATACTTCAATTCACTATATAGTATTCCATTCAGCACGGTAGGAAGATCTATATAACATAGTCGAAACAAAGCAACATCAAACTAACATGGTAGGAAGCAAAGGGGACAACACCGAACGACATAGTCAAACGAACATCAAACCAAACAACGTAACAACATCAAAATGTTAAAAACAAGCTTGTTCCACATCTATCAAACACAAATTAAATGAAGTACTCAAGATCCAAACACAAGTGACACAAGTTGCAAACACAAATTACTACATGTCCAAACACAAATGAAACTAATATAGTTAATGCCAATGTTGATTGAGTTGAACTCATTTCCCAGCATTTTCTTGGAGCACGCCATGAAGCCATGTGCATTTTCTTGGAGCACGCCATGAAGCCATGTTTACCTGTATAAAGACAGCCGGATTGAAAATTAGGCTATGAAAATTACTTATTCTAATCATAAATATAATTGTAACTATGAAGCTGCATAATATTAATTATGATTTGAATGGAAAATTATAATTGTAACTATGAAAAAATGCGGAGCATGACATAGCAGACTTGGTGCTGATAAAGAGTCACGACTGATAAGGATAGTTAGAAGTTTGTATCGCCCATTGACGGATATATTGACGAATATGATGGAAAAGTTAAAGAGAATGGCAAAGTCTGTCCAAAGTCTTAGTATCCAATTCCTGCTAAGGAGCATTGCCTCTGGTTTATGCATTTGAATTTCTATACTCGGCCTTCATTAATTTTGCAATTTTAATCTGTTTTTCCTCTCCTCCAAATGTTGTTTAGAGATAGCATGCATGCAAAGTTCTCATACAAATCATATATGCTATGTATTACTGTGAACTTGTAGCTGGGCTACATTAAATGCTGGAAGTTTAAAATTTATACTTCATCGTTAACCATGAAAGCTTTGTGAGCCTATTAAACTTAAATTGGTATATAGTGGTTCTATATTTTCTTTTCTTTTTTCTAAAGACCTTCCGTAGCATGCGGCACATTCTATTTTTGTATCTTTACTGACTTATCTTGACATTATGATGAAGTGACCTCTAACATGTGATATAACAGTCAGCAATGTTTTTAAATTATGTATAATGAATTTCTCAGGTTCTTACAAATGGTATAGAAGTTAAATTGCAAAGAAATGCTCTAAGTGTGATTGAAGCACCGACCGGTGATGAGGTCGATGATGATTTAGAATGTGATAATATGCAATGGAACTGTTCAGATATGGGTTAGACTCACTTCACACTCTTTTGATCTTTAAATTTAAGTTGCAATTTGAAGTGCATACGTATGTATTTATGTTTATAAGTATATGTTAATGTTTATTTGTGTCTAATGAGCGCACATTAACCTTAATCATCATCATATCATACTGAAACAATAATCGTTTATTTTCAAAATAATAACGCAAAATATATGTATTATACACTATAACAACATTGATTTTTTAAAAGAGTAGGGATTGTTTCATTGTGAATCAATTATTGATGTTAAGGTGTGTTTATTGTGCACATGTTAACATTACCCATAATTATAACCCAGTCTTTCTAAACCAATTGAATCACACAAAGCTTGTAAGTTCATAGCAGAATGCTCATATTCACACATTTAGAGGGAATTAGCATGACAATTTATTGTATCTGTTGAAATTTGAAACTTTTACTGCTTTTTTGATCCAAACCACCTAGTTCCAACTTTTTATGCCTCTGTGTTCTTACTTCTTAGCCAATGAGAGATCGCGAAATTCTGCAAAGAAGTTCATTCTATTTTCATGTGAATATTGTTTTCAAAATTTTACATGCTCTCATTGATTAGGCACACCGGTATACAGAATGTTGTCACTAGGAGATTTGAACTCTCATTTCCTGTCTTCGCCAGCCCAACCTAAAATTGGGCCCTGGGCAAGACTTAAATATGTACCACAATAGTTAAAGAAGATATTAATCTAGAGATAATGCTCCTTAGCAGGAATAGTGTACGCTAAATATGTAGTGAATCGTACTTGTATAATTCTTGTGATATGCAATTTAATGATATCTACACGAAATGAAATACTGAATTACCTGCTAAAGATATCGAATCATAATCTTCGGATGGCACACATACCCACCCACTCCAACATCAACAAAGGTCTCTGCAAATTGATGATTTATTTTGTTTGTTCTCTCATCTGGTAGCAGTATATTGTTCAAAACCAATTTTTCATGTGTGGATGGTATAGATTTCCCATGGATTTTGGACGATGTAGAATCTCGACATACAGTACCTATTGCAATAAAATTTATTGTCTACATCTATCCAACAAAATAACTGCATCGAAAACAAGTAAGAATAAAAAGCAACTAATAAATACCTATTGCTATTATGTCTAGATCAGAGTTGAGGATTTCACATTTTTGATTGTTCACCACATTGGTCGTATCCTGGGATTGAGAAACAACGAATTTAGAAGCATCGGGTTGTGTGTTGCGTTCTCCTTTTTCTATGTTTCCCACCATGTTGATCAGAAGCTCCATTTGCCCAGACAAATTTCCTACTGTACTCTCCAAATTTCCCATCGTACCCTCCAAACTTCCCATCCTCATTTTCAACTCAGCATTGTCTCCACAAACATGTTTCAATCGTTTATGTGCAATTGCAGAAGCCTTAATATTAGTCTTTGGTACGACGGTCCCAACACCGCGGCTCCTACCCCTTGTATCCTTTCCCATCACTTGTGATACGATATCTTCATCCACTGTAAATTTTTCTTCATCACTATCAGTGATCTTTTCCTTCAGTTTCGCAATTTGATCCTGAGATTGCATAATACTTATATGGACACATAGTGCATAAAAGAAAGAAAATTGCTCATGTTCAACTTTAGGAGCAAAAATAACTTACGAAGTACGAAGAATTGGCATCTGATATGCTACCATCTTTTTTCGTGTGTGTTTTTGCCCATACATGACGACGGTTGATATTTGCAGATGGATTTGCAACGATCTGCAATATATCAAATATGTTAGTTCTGATTTTTATCATTTTGGAAAAAAAAAAGAATATAAATTACCATTTCGTGTTCTATTCTAGCGTGACTTTTACGGCCTGTATGGTGAGCATAACTGAGCAATGATCTATTTTTTTTGGCTAACTCCCTTCTCCCGCTCGCTTCAGGCATTGCTTCATTTTTTATGAACTCGTTCCAATCTTCTTGAGCAATTGTAGGTGGACAATTCTTCATTCGTTCTTCGTCATTGTCGAAAGTGTCATAAAAACTTGCTCTCAAGTTTTTTTGTGTCTCCTAAACGCCTCGGACATTCTTTTTAAAAATATTTCCTTTGAAAGCGGGTCGAGCGCATACATTTTCTGCAAAAAGTAAAATACATAAACAAGTTAATCAATTCTATCAGACTTAAAACGGGTTTCAGAAACCAACTGTAACAGGTAGGCATATACATTGCGAATAGAGTCACTGACCATAAATATTTTTTAAATATCGTCATAAATGAAGCAAAGTAAAAACTTACCACCAATTGGTTCCAAACATCATCCTTATATGTGCCGGGTACTTTGCTCCAACTTATGTATGATATCGACACATGAGCTCTTACTAGTTTACCCAGCATAGTGGCGATTTTTCCAGCATTTTCTGAGACTGGAATACCAAATAAGTTTTGATCAACTATTTTTTCTTCTGAACATGATGAATGTGATGATGCTGGATTTTGTGCCATAACTGTAAAATGCTGGAATTTCTGAATACCAAATAAGTTTTGATCACCTCAGCTGTCCTGAAATAAAAATGAAATCAACATCAATGTAAAATTTGTTGTTTGGCCAATAAAAGTGTTCTCATCAACCATCAAGTCATGGCAATAACAAATGTAAAAAAGCAATAACAACGGAAGAACTATAACAATTCAAACGAGAAATGAAGCATTTACCCAATCACAATAACAATTCATCAGTTAACAAATGGTTTTGGTAAGGTCTTCTAATTTTTCATTATCTTCAAAAGCCGATTGATAGACGATAGGAAACTCAATGTCATCCACATTTGTAGTCAACCGTTTTGGTGTATGCAAAACCACAGACCAACCTATATTTTTTAAATCTGTTGAGTAGAACACTTGACTCGCTTCTGATGCAAGAATAAATGGCTCATCATTCACGTTTTCTTTGCTCTTCAATTTCCCTAAATTAACCATGATCAAGTTTGAAACAGGATCTATTTTGCAACCATTGATCTTATCCTCGACCTTTACCCAATCACAATAAAAAACTGTTTGTTTGAAGTCAGTGTAATCCAACTCAAGAATTTGCTGAATGACTCCGTAATACGTTGTTTCTGCTTCCTTATAATTTTTATCTTTACCACTCGCTCTAAATTTTGTAATTGCTTTCATGCATACACCGCTATCTTGTGTTACCATACGATTTTCGTACATTTTCGTGGAAAATAAAAAACCATTCACTTGGTACTTAGTATAACTAAGCGCCGTGAACTTCGGCCCATGCACTAGCCGCCAGAGAGTTGGATCAACATCGATGCACTTCAACAACTACATAAAATACAATAAATAAAACAAAACATGGTCACGAAGGTGTACTGCCAACTTATAACGTGAACTACTGAAGATGCCGTAATACCTCGTTGCGTAACCATAGAGTAAAACTTTGAACGACTTCGACAGTTGTACCTCTGCCTCGTGATTGAAATCTAGTACTTTTCGCATAGGAGTTATACCTCCTACGGAAAACACATATCATACCGAATACATAAATTGAATTAAAAAATGGAAATTCAAAACAAAGGTGTGACCTTACTTCTTCCATTCATCCAATCCATCATACTTATTAAGGACCCATCTACGTACTTGTTCAAACTGCACTTGGGTTAACGTTATATCTTTACCATTATCTAAAGGTATCTCACCAGCAAACTCATCGTCCTTGTCTAAAAACGCTTCGCGGGTATGTCATCTAATTTGATCTAAGCAAATGAAAATGAATGTCATCTAATTTGATCGTCTTCATATTTTTGCACCGAGTGCAAGGGCATAAATACACTCCTTTCTTACCACCATTTTCATCAACAAAACAAATAAACTTCTTCACCCCGTCTATATAGTATGTAGATCTTTGATCAGATTCATTTATCCACTTTTTGTCTATACTGGAAGACATATTGCCCTCCTATATCATATATAGTAGAACATTAGACGTAAATATAATATATATATATATATATATATATATATGAGTGTATATATAGGACGTACTCTAAAAGTCCCAAGTTTGATTTCAGAAATAAGAAAAAAAACATTTATGTAGTAAGTAATATATAACTCTTGTTATATACAATAATTTTATAAATTTGTCTGAATTACCGAAAGAAAGAGAAGTGAATTGTAATCGATGAGTTTAATATAAGAAACATACGTTTTGTGGTAAAACAGAATAAGCATTTTAATGAAAATAAAAGAATGATCTGAGAAAATAAAATGAATGTTTTCATTTTGACTATAAGTATAATTTTATAAAAAGAATAAAATTTGAATTTTAAACAAAAAGTTTACCGCCGTTAAACGGCAGTAGTAGGTAGTATGGAAGTGAGTTTAACACGAAACTTAAAATTTAAGTTAAATTAAAATTGTATGATTAAAACGTGTTTTAATAAGTTAATAAGAAAAGTAATGAATTAGTTTGCGTATTTCAAGAAATCTATTTTTTCAGATTTAATTAAAAATTGATTAATATTTTAATGAAAAATATTATTTTCGACCCTTTTATAACTTCTGATTCTATCCCCTGACTGTGTAAATGAACAACCAGAACTCGAAACAGCCATACCCTCAACAGACTTCAGTTCATTACTGCAACTCAAGTAATTTGAACAAGGTGGAACAGAAACTCAGGTCCAAGAAATGATATTATCCAACCAAATTTTCAAGCCGGTAAATAGGATAATTTGGTTGTTATTTGCTTCCTCTAGATTTCCAATGTCTCTGTCATCTTCAACAGTATAAACCCCATCCAAACAGCTAGATTCTATCTCATCCACAGCTTTAACATTTGTGAAATCTATTTTTACAAAACCCTATTATAACCAGTAACCCCATATTTCTTTATCCCATCAAAAGTAACATCACCACCTTGATCAGTTTCTTCCAAATCACCCCTACACAAATTAACAGTTCTATCCACTGAACCTTTAATCACACCAAAATTTGAATCTAAAACCGACTGCTCAACAAGATTATCAACAACTATACAACTCTTCACTTTATCCCTCTTACAACCATCCAAGACTTCACCCTTGTTCAGAGATATACGTGAACCCTCAGAGAAAACTTTTGTATCATCAATATCCTTTAAACAATCAAAACAGTTTGAGATCTCAATCTCCAAACCATTCCTGGAACAATTAGTTCTTTTAAATTTTCTGTTATGATTAATGCCTAAATTTAAACAATACCACTTGCTCTTCTCCTCGCATACCTGCTACTGCTACCAAACAGCAGCAACCACTTCTTTTCAACCATCATATACTTACTAACAACTGTCACCCAGACTGTCATTCACACTTCCCATATCACAGCACTGAACAAAACACTCCTCATTCAGAAAATACGAAGACATGTCCGAATGAAATGAAGTTTCAAAATTTATTAAATTGACAACATATAAACTAAAACCTAAACACTTTACATGTAAGAAAACATATTGCTCATTCAAAAAATATTAATATATGCTTGAATGAACTCAAGTTTCTAAATTCATTGATTTGACAACACAAAAGTACAATTTTACACGAATCAAAACTTTGTCATGGTTATTACCATTACTAAATCAGGTAATTTCCTTACAGTTTGTAGATTTTATCTGTTTATTACAAAATGACATGTTTCAATAAATAAATGGATAAAATGCTAACAATCTTTGCAGTTGAAATACCAGACTACAAAGGTTTCTACGGAAGGATTCCAAAAGATTAGTCAAATCTACAAAGGTTTCTTGCTATACTTACAAAATTTATGTAGAAATTAATTTTTTTTGCTACACCAAACTGTTTCCAAAAAATTTGCCATTACAACGGCGCTATTTTATAGCACCGGAGTAATGTCCACGCATTACCCCTCTCCTGATACTTGGCTTGCGCCATTAACAATACTTTTATCCACTTATACAACAATATCAAAACCATATATAATGTCAGAACCATATACAACATAACTCCCAAATTGAATTTGATTATTCCCCAAAACACAAACATAACACATGGTTCACATCATTCAGCCCCAAGTTTATGCCTCTTAGGCAGCAACATAAAGCTAACAAATGAAATCTGACGATCCTGCTGCATAGATTCGTAAGTAACAAACCACGACATATGAAGAATGACTTCTGGCAAATCAGTATGACTTTTTGATCTTTTTAACCGATACTACAATGAACACTGCCAAATTCAAAATCAATTAATTATACTATTTGAATTCCATTGCACTTTGGTTGAAATGACGATTTCTATCAATAAAAAGTATAAAGTAGACCATAGAATTTGCCAAACCATTGTAAAAGTTTTGTGCGTTCTATGCGCTGTTTCGATTTCTTACCATTTAATCCATTTCTCTTTCATTTTAAGGTATTACAACAATTTTTTGGCTAACAGTACCGAGAATGCTTCTAAGAAATACACACAGAATACTTTCTAAGGTAAACACAGAGGATGCTTTCAGGATGATTCCTTTCTCTTTGAATGACTCGCGATATATATCATATTGCATATGTTTCGATAAACACTAACAACATTCCAAAGCAGCATAATCAATTAAATTCGAAATGATTAACATGGACAAAATCAAGTTCAATTTTGCGAAGTAAATTAGTTGTTTCTTGTTACCTTTAAAATGCAATAGTCAATTAACTCCGTTGTAGCAGCATAATCAATTAAATCCGAAGCTGTAGCAGAAGCAGAAGCTGGGGGAGATCGCGCCGATGAAAAACCCTAAATTAGGGATTGCGTTTGCGTGATTTTGGATGTTAACGGACGCGAATTTGGGAAAAAGAGACTTGGGAGAACGATGTTTATGTTTCGGAGGGAGAACGAAAAAAACGAGGGAAGGAATGAAGTTGGGGAAAAACACGAGAACGCAAATTTGCAGGGTGTATGATTTTCCAGCCAAAATAGGCACGAATTTGATACGGCTCAAAGCTGTATCAAATTTGATACGGCTAAAAACCGTATCAAAATGTTTAGATATGGTTACTAGCCGTATCCAATTTGATACGGCTTTGAGCCGTATCAAATAAGGCGGATAGGGGTGTGGCTAAAACAGCTTTGTGGTGTAGTGGAACTGTTATGATTTAGATTTAATTGATTGAAATGCGAATATTTTGATATGATGGTTTAACCTATTTTGTGGTTATGTTTTTTTGAAAACGAATATGATTTAAAGTGAATAATGATTTCGAAAGTGAATATGATTTCGAAGGTGATATGATTTTGAAGTGAATATGATATTTTGATATCAATTATGAATCGGTCTTGGAAATGTAAAAGAACCAACCGGAATGAAATAAGCGTTTGGTTGTTAAAGAGACCGAGATCATATATTGTCATACTCTCTACCAATACCAAAAACCACTTTAACAACTGTGCATGTGGTGGAGAATCCAGAATGAAGTAGGATGGTTTGGCGAACGCTACTGGAATGAAGTAAGAGAACGATGATGGATAGCCTTGACTTTTAGGTCATAATTAAAATGACTAAAACATGAGCTATACCAGGCCAAGTGGGGTCGCTCCCCCTATCGAGCACACTTCTTTGATACCATATTTATTACTTTATGATTGATTTGGTGGCCACCCCTAGATTTTATTATGGGAGTGTCTTCCGAGGTGGGCGGTAGTAGCTGCTATGCATTACCACCAGTCTAGGAGTGCAAAATGGTAGTATCCTACCTTGGGCATTGCCTCGTGTGCCTTGTCATATTTATCCTGATCACACCCACTACGAGTTTGGTTTGTGTCGTACACTATGGAGCGCCCTCTGATAGCCCTCTAGTTTACGAAGGAATTACGGTACTGTATAGACTACGACATTTATAAAATTGTGTTAAGGGGAATATGGGTAACGCCTTAACGCTATTTAATACTATATTTTACCGTAGACATATTATAACAGCGTATTGTACTATGTATGTAGATAGTTTAACGGATCCTTAGGAGATGGAATCCCGAACATCTCTTAAGTTATTGAACGCACGTTAGACAGTGGATAGGAGATGTAAAATCCCGTAAACATCTCTGAAGCCGTTACACTCATATTTATTTACTATTGATTTAACCTACATAAGATCTTTTAGTTCTGACTCGAGTGTTTTCTCTTTTCATTATGCTTATGTCAGTCTGAGCTTTTCAGTGTATTGAAGACTACTATCTGGAGGACGAAGACGAAGATTCAGTATATTATTACTATTTATTATATTTATCCCACTGCATCATGTTGTTGCATTATTTATTTATTCCTGATGTATGTATAACTCTGATCTGTATTGTAAAAGTGTAATCTAATGTTATTTATTAACAGCTTCATTAACTATTTATTTAATTATTATATTTTGTCATTCCGCTATGAAATTCTGTGTTTTTTTCCTTTCTTTCTCTTATTTTCTTATTTACCCCATTAACAATCCCCCCTTTTGAATGGTTTGAGTTGACATGTGTGGTTTATTGTCGATTTAAACCGTCCAAAAAGGTTGGTCGTTACAACGGAGAACCCTAGTTATGGATTTTTGCTTGATCCGGATATTCTCTATCATAGTATATGGCTATGCAAGGAAAACGATGGTTTCTAATCAAGGAACCAGATCTGAGTCGGCACTAGAGTGATTGTGTGAACGATACTAGTTCGGAAGTGAAATTGTATGATCGAGCGAGCGTTCAGGTATGGTTTTGCGTACGGATGATATATGTACATCATACGGGCTTTAATAAGTTAAATATTGACATTGAAAGATGCAAACTTATATGATTTTGAATTAATTGGATGAGTATTAATTGTTTGATGGTTTCTTTTGTTGCATTTGCTACATTTTCATATAGTTGTTGTATAGTATATGTTATATATTGGTATTACTTTCTATATACATGTTCTCATTCATTATTGAATGTTTAGTAGGTGTGGATGGTGTATGCTTCACGTTTAGAGCTCGCTTTCGCGCTATATTGATTGTATATGCTTGCTAATATAGTAAAAGGTACACATATCGGATTACATACCGTATTTTTAAATTTTTCTCTACGGATGCCTCACCTTGAAGATGAGATGTATATTTGGGATTATATATATTGTAAATGTTTACGATCGAGCCATGCAAAGGAGACACTGGGAAAAAAATATTTCGTAAATTTAAGAGTTAGAATTTTTTTGACAATTTTAGGAAATTTTTTGATAACTAAAATTTGGATTTTAGTTTTATAACTTGGAATGGTATTAGTTGGGTTTGGAAATTTAATTATGAATTGGAAGACTTAGAAAAGTTTTTATAAGAAGTTACAAATATTTGATTTTGAAAGGTTAAACGACTTAGAAGAATTGGTAATCTATTACAACGAATCTGTTTTGGAAAGTTAATGGGTTTGGGCATTTTTCTTACTTGGTAATTTCGGGGATGAAATTCTTTTAAGGGGGGAGAATGTAACGACCCAGAATTTCGGTCATTTGAATTTTGAATATTTAATTGAGTTTAAATATTGAAAAGTTAATTTTATAAATTTAAGAACTTGGATTTCAAAATATAGCCATTTAATTGATAATTAATTGTTAAATTTAATAATTGGAATTGTTTGAATAATTGAATCCTGAATTTATTGTGGGTGAAAATGATATCAAAAGTTGGTTTAAACTCTATTTAAATAAGAATGAAGATAGTAGACTTTTAATTTATATTTAAAAGTGATTATTTTGGGTTTTTATAATAATTCGTTTTAATTAACATATAAAAATAGCCTTCGGGGGCACTATTCGGATTTCGACGAAACCAGTTTCATTGGATCCGTAATAGTGAATTATTATATGCTGTCGAATTTCATGGCGATTGGACGTATCCTTTGATCGTGCGAGTTCGAAACACGTAGACATTAATTAAAGGAATTTAATTAAAATCGATTTTGAAAAGCTATCTTCTGCTTATGATAGAATTGGCTCCCAATATATGTTCCATTGTGTTCGGAATAGGGGTATAACATATGTAACACTAGGTGACACGCTTCGTTTGGAGTTCGGAATTTTCACGGATGAATAGTACTTTGGAAAATTTTCTATAAATAGCCCTCAACTTCCTTCATTTGCAAACTAAACCCTAGCTTCTATTTCCAGCCGCCATTAAACTAAACAATCTAATGGCTAACATCTATCGGAGCCTCCATAGGCTGGATTAGCCTTCGGCTTCAACTAGAGAAATGTAGAGAGCATCCATACGAAGCTAAACAACGGTTGGATCATCGAATTGTCGCTCAACGTGGTCGAGATTCACTCACATTTCACTGCACTTTGGGTTCGAAAATCATGATTTTTCACGCGATGCGCGCATTGATGGCGTATGCGAGGTGGCACGAGGCGGCGCTGGGGGCTGTAGGAGGTGGTGGCTCGACGATGGATGCTGGCGAATCGCGTACGAACGAAGAAAAAAAAGTAAGGTCGCGGCCTGGAGGAGATAACGGGCGTGAGGAAGGAAGATTAAAGAAAGGTTAAGTTTAAATTAAGTTAATTTATTTAGTTAATTAAATATTAATTATATCAAATGTTTATAAATCCGTAACTTTCTCGTACGGGGTCTAAATCGAACACGAAGAGTCGCGTTGCGATCGTTTCGACCATGGCTACGCTATGGAGTTGGATTGGACAAATTCGAGGTTAGTTGGAATTTTGGATTAAAATTGGACGTTCATTCAATTTTAATTCAAAATGGAATGTTTTGACGAACAAAAATCAATGTGAGTTAATCTCACCTTTTTGGCTAATTAGAAAATTTATATAGTCGATAAATATTATTTATTAGATGTTTGGGTATTTATTTGCGATCGTTATTGATTGTTTGGATGGATTGCTAGTTTATATTGTTGGTTTGGATATATTCCTGCCTATTGGAGCGGATGAGACCTTATTACATTCCCATATAAGAGTGGATGGCCCTTTGTATACGAATCCTGCCTTGAAGCGGTTGATTTATATTTTATGATTATATGCTGTTTGTGATGCGGGGGGGGGGGCAGGTTGTAGGGATCCAAAAGGATTCCTCACCACTGTTGATTTACTTCTTATATATATGCTGATATATGATGTTCTGGAGGTCATGTTAATGTCATTGATGTGATTTGACTTATTTGGTGCTATGGTAGCACTGGGATTTATTTTCGGTATTTTGAAATGCTAAAAATAATGATTTGATCTAAAAATGGATTTCAAAGTGATTTTGAAAATTTATATGTTTAATAATTTTTCTAAAGTAAAAGTATGATTTTTAGATATTATAAGTTAATTGTTTTATGAAATATTTTAAATAGAGATTTTCGATTTGTAAAATAAAGATTTTTAAAATCTTAAAATAAGTCTATCTTTTATAATTAAGGGATATGTTTTAAAGGAGAAATAGAAATATTTTTATATAAATATTTGTTAACCATTTTATATAAAGTAATATATATATCATATAGGTACATATATTATAATGAAATTTTTAAACGTGATAAGTTATAAAAGTTAGATTTTACAAAAGAGGTGAGGATTTGCAAAATCATATTTACGCATATGTTTTATTTCTGCTGTTTTGATGTTGAAATCATCAGCAATTGTGAGGACGGGTTACTATAACTGTCTAGGCTGATGATTATGATTGTTGTTGTACTCTGATGGATGTATGTATATAACAGTTTCTTCTTTGTAAAGATTATTGATTTTATATTATATGTTGTTCTGCTGCGATTGTGAGATTCTGTGACTGTTTTAGTTTCTTTCTCTTCTTCTTCTCTTTTCTTCTTCTTTCTTCTTTCTTTCTCATAACTATTTGTCTTTCCATTCAATTTAGGTTGGACATGTGTGGGTTATTGCCAACTTGAATGGTACAGATTGGCGGGTCTTTACATTATCAAATCATCTGCAAATAATCTTGGGTGTGCTTAATGTCCCTGAAATCCAAGTGGGTGTGCTTGTGTCCCTTTTGAATCAAGTGGATGTGCTTGGTGTCTCGTTTGAATCCAAGTGGTTTTGCTGGTGTCTCATCTGAATCGAGTGAGAGTTTCTAGAGCTCAAAAAATCTGGAGGGTGTGTCTAGTAGCCTTAAAATCGAGATTGTATAAACTTTGATATACCAAAAGAAATATGTACAAGAAATTATACGGGAGTGGATGTAGGGTAACTCTGAACCAATATAAAAATCCTGGTGTGATCTCTCGAATTCTTTACCTTTTACTTTTACTGCATTTATATCTATTTGTATTTGCATCTATGATTGTCAATTTGCATTATTTAAACTATAATCTTAATAGAATTCAAAAAGTTTCATAAAAATTTGTACCTTAAGATCCTTACTTTTGCAAACTAACATTTGGTATTAGAGCATTGGTTTTCAAAGTATTCATAATTTTTACCTTTGAAAATTTTAATGGCGGAAATTATTAATTATATTTTTAACACTTTTATTGAAAAACAATTTTGCGAAATCAACATGACATTGTTTAATAAATTTGCATCCATTTATTATGAAAAGTCACCTGATCTTTTGAAAAGGTATAATTTGCAGGAACAGATATGTTACATGTCTTTTGAAGAGCAGCCACCTAATGATCAAACATTATAAATAAAAAAGGATAAGAGGATATTAGATAGTGGATGCTCAAGGCACATGACTGGAATCTAGAAATTATGACAATTATCGTTTACAATGAGGGTGGATCAGCCATTTTGAAGATGACTCTAATGGATATGTGATTGACACTGACAATGTCGGTAACTCTAAAATTTCTACTATTTCTAATGTTTTTTTAGTTAGGAATTTAAAACATATCCTGCTAAGTATTGGTCAATTATGTTATAAGGGCTTTAAAATTAAATTTGAAAAAGATAAGTGTCATATTGAAGATAATGAGTCAAACATTATTTTTGAAGTTATTAGAAAATGAAACATCTATATGTTAAGTATGAAAGTGTCAAAATAAAATTTATGTTTTTTGTTGAATCGAATGACCCTTGCATTTGGCTCAAAGTATTTGGTCATTTGACTTTCAAACACCTATCTTAAATTGTCAAATATGATCTAGTTAGAGGTCTTCCTAAAATCATACCTTTTGACTCAAACACCTATCTTAAATTGTCAAATATGATCTAGTTAGAAAAAGTTCCTTTAAGTCAAAAGGTATGATTTCTACCTCTCAATCCTTGAACTTCTTCATTATATCTTTTCGATCATTCACAAATACAATCTATAAATCATAATAGATATGTCTTTATAATCGTAGATAATTTTCTAGGTTTACTTGGACAATTTCCTAAAACTTATAAGTGATGCTTTTGAAATGTTTAAAATCTTTGTTAAAAGAATTCAAAACCAATTGTCTATTAAAATTAAAATAGTCTGAAGTGCTAGGATGGAGTATTCGAAAATGAAATTTTTTGTGATAAGAAAGGTATTATACATAATTTTTCATTTTCAAGAACAGCTCAACAAAATGGAGCAGTAGAATGATTCAAGAGTGCGTTAGAACTATGTTAAATGTTAGTAATTTACCCAAAAACTTTTGGACTGAAGAAGTTGCTACAAAATGTTATATATTAAATAGACTTTTAATAAGACCTTCGACTAAGAAAACATCATACAAATTATTACAATAAAAAGCCTAAAGTACCATATTTTAAAGTTTTTGGTAGTAAATTCTTTATATTGAATACTAAAGAAAATTTAGATAAATTTGATCCTAAAGCAAATAAACGTATTTTGATTGGATATTCAAATAGAAGTAAAGCTTATAGAGTTTTCAGTACTAGAACTAACACTATTTGAAGTGATGTTCATGTTTCATTTGATGAAAATGTTAAAACCGATAATAACAATTGTGATGAAGAAGAAAACGGCAATAACGAAAATGGTGGATCAATCAATTTTGTTAATCTTTGAAGTGATGTTGGATCAATCAATCACTTAAACTGAATTGATGGCAATAACGAAGATGGTGGATCCACCATCTTTGAAGTGATGTTCATGTTTCATCTTTGTACCCATAGCCAGATTAGAAGCAATAAGAATCTTACTTGCCTTTGCAAATCATAATAATGTTAAATTATTTCAAATGGATGTTGAAAGTTCTTTTAAAAATGGTTTTATTAAAGAAGATATTTATGTAGAACAACCCCCTCTATTTGAAGATGAAAAATTTTCAAATCATGTTTATAAAGCAAAGAAAGCTCTATATGGTTTATACAAGCACCTAGAACATGGTATGATGACTTAAATCAAATTTTTTACAATCTAATTTTGAAATTGGAAATGTAGATAGTACACTATTTATTAAAAAAAACAACAATGATATTCAACTAATACAAATATATGTACATGATATTATTTTTGTATCAACAAATGAACAACTAAACAAAGAATTTTCTGATATCATGACAATAAAATTTAAGATGAGTCATATGGCAGAACTAACATTCATTTTAGGATTAAAATAAGATAATTAAATAATGGAATCTTTATAAGTTATGAAAAATATGCCAAAGAATTAGTTAATAAATTCGGTATGTCTAATACCAAAGGTAAACCAACTCCTATGGCAACCAATGAAAATTAAATAAAGAAGACAACTCAAAGGATGTAGATCAAAAACTTTATAGAGGTATGACAAGATCTTTACTCTAGATCATTGCAAGTAGACCTGATATAATGCATAGTTTTTGTCTCTATGCAATATATCAATCTCTACCTAAGGAAACTCATCCTAAATTTGTAAAACAAATTTTAAGATATGTAAATTACACACTAGACTATGGTCTTTTCTACCCAAAAGAATATTACTTTGATTTAATTTCATATAGTGATGCTGCTTATGCTAGATGCAAATCAGGCCGAAAAAGTACAAGTGGAACTTGTCACTTTTTAGGACACTATCTAGTTTCCTGGTTTAGCAAAAACCAAAATTCTGTATCTTTATCCACAACAGAAGCAGAATATATTTCAGCAGCACTAACCACAGGTTATTTATATGTAACAAACATTAAAATATTTTGATTTAAAATTTACTAAATCACCAATATACTGCGAAAATACTAGTGTAATTAATTTATCTTCCAACTCATCATGTACGAACAAAACATATAGATATACGACATCACTTTCTAAGAGACAACATAAATAAAGGAATAACCTCACTCAAATTTATAAATAATGAAAATCAAAATAGAAAATATATTAAGGAAACCATTAACTCAAACATCATTTATTAAGCTAAGAAGAGAGTTAAGAGTATGTTCTTTCTTAGAAATATAAAAGTAATAACATACACATTAAAAATTAAAAAAAAGGAGAAACAAGACATCAAAACTACAGTAGTTATGTCGACATATCTATGCACCGTATGCCGACATATGCGGTTATTTTTAGAAATTAGATTTCCCACCTTAATTCAAAATTTGAAATGGCTACATATAACCACTATATTTCGAAAATATTCTCGTTTCACCATCTTCCTGTTTCTGGAAATCACCAATAAAATAAATTAATGGATCCTATTAATTCCAAATGTCCAAGATATGAATCCGCTTCATTTTCCTTCGATTCTCCCACACCAAGCCCTCTCCAAACCTCTATAATGGCCAAAGTAACTAAGATTGAGAGTGACCAGAAGCATACTCTCATATGCTTTCTTAAATGGAAGCAATTCAAATGAGAATGATGAACAGGAGAAACAAGGGCGTATTCTCAAGAATGTGCAAAAATATCTATTGGATAACCCCACAAATCCAATAGTAATTGAGGATGATGCACCAAATGTGGTCATTCATGATCTGGTGAATAAAAATGAAGAGGAAGAAGAAGAGGCGGGGGAAGAAGAGGAAGAAGAGGAAGTCAATGACGATGAGATCAAATGTGTTCGAGAGGTATGCTTTGACAAGTATGGAAATTTAGTTGAACAAAAAGGGAATTTCTGTCTCCATTACCCTTTCCATTCTATTCATGAATTCCCAATTATTAGAAAATCATGTCAGTTTAGATTGACTAGTTTAGGATGTATATATCTAGGGTTGTTTGATTTATTTAAATTGTTGTATGAATTATTTGGACTATATGCAATGGATGAATGATTGAATTGGTTTGGATTGATATTGGCTTGGATTGGTGTGTATAGACTTATGTTAGGATTAGAGTTGATATGATTTTACTTTAATTTGGTTTGACTTTAGTTGTAACGACCCGGGTTTTTCATACAAGAAAAACCGGACCATTTTAGTTAAGAAGAAGAGGTAGAAGAAGAAAAATAGAAAACAACAGCAGAATCTCACATACGCAGCGGAATAAAATATAATAGATAATAACAGATCTTTACACAAAAAGAAATCTATATCTGTTTACATATACATCATCCAAATACATCATCAGAGTACATCACATCAATATCATACAACTGGACAGTAATCATAACTTGTCCTTACAATCTGAATACACAGCGGAATATATAACTCAAATACGGAAGTACGTATCGCCATCCAGCTCCATAGCATCATTTCCTGTAATCTATAATACTCGGTCTGACCCGAGCATCATATAAAACAATACCCGAGTCAGTCTGGAAAACCAGCGTGAGAAAATCACACTCAATTGATTATTAAAGTTTCAAAACCCTTTGAAAACAAAAGCATCTCGTAAGACCACGCCACAAATAAACATGTCGGGTTTTTACCTTACGATAGCTAAACACTTTATATCAAAATCCTCTGATATTATAATAGTGTCTACAGAAAGTAAAATATAATCTAGCTGAAATGCTTGCATCTCACATTTCAACAATAGTTGGGCACAATCAAAACCGTACAAGCACGTAGGGAAAATGGATTTCCAACGAATGACTAGGCACTGGGGTACCACCTATCACAGTACGTGGCCTAGATCATCGTACCGAGGAGTACGCCCGCTCCCCTGCAACACAAGGCCGGAACCATCCCTTACTGGATAATTCCGAATAAAATCACCCCACGGTTGGGATCAGCAACCGCACCACTAAGCCGAAATAAAAAGGGACATCTAGACAGGGATGACCTTACCCTCCAGTGGAAGCTACCCACGAAGCCTTGCTGCATAACCCCTGATTTTCAGTCATTCCCGGTTGATGAGGTTCGAGGCTAAACGATACCTTTTAGAGAACATATCCCTTAGAATGCCCATCGTCCGCTGACGATGTTTCGCAAGCATTCGTCCATACCAGTCTGTCCTGGGTTTGAACGGAACCGAAGGCACTATTCCTACTACATCCATTTTGGAAATATCCTCAGGATTAGTAGCGACTAGCCCTTGCACTTCACTGCTCCATCTTCGACTTCGAACACGTTACCCGAAACGTACAAACCGAATCGAAGTGGTATTCGAGTCTCCAGACCTAGAATCCCGGTATACGGAAACCCGATCCCGGTCTCTTCGAAACGATCAGCGCATTGGCCAATATTGATAGTCGGTTATTTAACTATCAATTAACATCCACAAGCAACCATCACACAATAAATAATTTCCCACATTATTTATTTGCCCAAATATCTTTCCAAGATATATTTCCAAATTTCCAAATTCCTTTTGAAAACAATTTCAAACAGTTTCCGCTTACGGAATACATTTCCAAATATTTATTTCCTTGAAACACCAAGTACAAAACACTTTTAGATTTTAGAATAATTTAAAAACATTTTATTTTAAATATATCTTATAACATTGAAATTAAACTACTTTAATACTTTATTAAAAATATATACTTTAAAATAAACCACTTTATAAATATAAACTAAATTTCTCCTTTTAAAAACATAATAGCAAATCACTTTTATATAATTACGACAATAATATATTTTTGAAAATACTTACTTTGGAAATTAACCTTCAGAAATAATCAATTTTCTAAAACATACTCTTTTAAAAACACAATTAGAACTTTTAACTTATATTAAAAATTACTTTGAAAACGTACTTGGCTATCCAAAGAAATACACTTCTCATTTCCATAAAATAAATCAACATTTATTTTTAAACCAAACCATATTTTTTTATAAATTCTTACCTTGAATTTATATTCAAATATCCACTATATTTTATTTTACTTTATAAACCCAGTTTTATATCTCCAAAATCTCACTTCTTTTAAAATTACAATTTTAAATAACTAAATCAATTTCCAATTGATTTTCCAATTTACTTTACTTTACTTTGAAATAAATTTCCTTTACTACTTCATTTATTTCAAAATACATTAACTTTTAGATTTATTCCTTTATTTGAGTTAAAACCCTTTTTAACTGAAAATACCAATTTTAAACTTCCAAAATTCCTTCTTTAGCCTTTAATTAAATTTAATCCTTACATTCAAAATAAATCCTTTATTCTTTAAATTTAATATCACTTTAGTTTAAAGTTAATATTTCCCTTGTTATTTCGAAGTTTCCTTATTCCAATTCACTTGAAATATTTACTTAAAATTTACTCTTTTATTTCTTTCAAAATCCAATTCAATATATTTTGATAACTCCTTTTTATTGAAATATTCAATCCAACCATATCATCCAATATTTCAATCATCAATAAAATCATCACAGGATATCAATATTCATAGAACAGAATATCAAATAATCTAAATAATTTTGAGGAATCCAGTTGGATCCCTCCAACCTGTTTCCCTGCATCCACAAACGTTAGCACAATACCAATTCCACTTCGAGGTGGAATATCGCGGTATATGGGTTTTATATAAAATATCCGCTATTATGCGGCGCATAGGGTCTCATCCGCTATACAATGCGGGAATATCAACAATTCCAATATATACATATGCCAATATGTATATATTGCTATATACTACTATATATGATATAGCATATTCAATCAATGCAATCATCCAATCAATTATTTAAATTTAACCATTTAAATTTAAAATAAAATTCAACTGAGTGAGATTAACTCACTTTTATTTTGTTTTGCCATCCATTACCATTTATTTCCATTCCAGCTTGTTGCCTTTCAGATTTCGACCTTGAATAAATATTGGATTTATTTTGTCAATATTTGAATTAATCAACCAATTAATTACCATACACAGATTTAAATCAACTAACAATTTAATTTTAAGTAATTCTTATTTATAATAATTTCTTAGTAACTAAAGTAATTAAATAAGATAATCTAACAAATTAATTCCCCTTTATTCAAAATTAAACAAGTAATTGAAAATTGATATATATATATATATATCCATAAATATTTTCTTCAGTTTATATCTTTGCTCATTACTTTTCAAATTAAACCGAAATTTTTAGACTTACTGTCAAAAATCAAAACTATGTACATATGATCAGACTTATACATACATACATAAATAAATTTAAGAAGATAAGTTGTTTTACTATTTCACCTATATCTATGTATATATGTATACATATGTATTTTCTTTTGATTAAAATTAATTTATACCTTTACTGAAAATATTTTTTTTTTTTTTTTACTTAGAAATAAAAGAAAATGGAAAAGAGACAGATTACCTGCTGCCAAACTTCCATCGCTGGCCTCGCCGTTGGCAGCTTCACACGAGCACTCCCCTACCACGAAGTCAACACCTCTACTTCGCCTAGCTGCCATGAATCACTCTCGTCAACGCGAACGAAAGCCTTGCGCGCGCGTGGAGTCACGATGCTCGCCAACCCGAATTCAAACGACCTCGCTGCTCTCCACTTGCCTTCGCCTTCGTGCTTCCAGGAGACCCTCCTCTAGTCGCGATTGTAATCGACTTTCAACCAGATGTCGACATCGGTTCACAAGCCCTAATTGCCAAGTCGCCTCAACCGAACACCCCTTCATTTCAATTCGAATTCGAAATTCGAATGTTTAGATAGCGACCATGAACACGAATTGCTCGATTAGCTTTGAACGAATAAGAAATGTTACAGCCATTCTTATTTTAACAGAGGAAAGTTTGATTTTCCCCTTTTTCTTTTTAATCTGGACTAGCAAGATAGAATAGAAGAGAGGGGCATTCGTTTATCTCTATTATTATATCTTTGTTTACTTAACGAAAAGGAAAGGGAGACAGAAACGATGTTGGCGTGCTTGGAACGTTACACGTGCTGGTGGAGCAGGAATTCCAGCTGAAAAGAAAGAATGTAGGCTGATAGAAAATTTGACTAGACCATAAAAAAATTTTCTTATATTTATTTACTACTTCACCACTGAAGTGTATATTCAAATTGAACTCCCATTTCATATGAATTTCAACTTACTTCAATTTACTACTTCATTTCCAATTTAAATACTTATTCCACATTTCATTCAGATTTTCATTTCTAATAATTTTCTTAAATTCAATTCATCTCCAACTTCCAAAAATTGAATTTTATTTAGCTCGACAACAATCCAAGTTAATTTATTAAATAACTATTTCTCAACTTATTTAAACCACTCCTCTGTTGAGTTCAGTTTCCATTCAACATTTACTTAAGTCAATAACTTAAGTTTATTTTCCATTTAACCAACCCTTTTAAGTTTTATTTCCATCTTTCATTTGATTCTTATTTAATCAAATTCCATCCATTTATTTATTTTCACTTATTCGGATTCCATTCGAAATCCAAACCATTACTATTTTAATCCAATTTCATTAATTCCCAATTCAATTTCATTAACTAATTTATTATCTCATTAGTTCCTCCACTGGTTAAGATTAAATACTTTCTTTTTAATTCCTAATATCACTTCACTTAATTATCTTAAGTTCAATTTATTTTATAATTTAAGTTTGGATTTATTAAGATTGCTCATCTTAGTCGTTTCCATTTGATAATTACAATTTCATTTCTATTAATAAGTTTTAACTTACTTACTTAAGATCTAGGACTATTCATTTAAGTCCATTTCCATCTTCATATCAAATTTCAAATTATTACACTTAAGAACTTAAGAATATGAATTTCTTTACACAATTATAAGCATTTTACATTACCTTTATATCGAATTCAATTCGACTTCAACTTACTTACATTTAATTCAATTCCAATTCTCAATTTTATTTAACTTATCTTAAGTTAAATTCAAATATATTTTATTCACCTTCATATACTCGAATTAAATTTTAATTCCAGGATACCATTTTATACAAGTTTTACAATTCATTCACCTTCAAGTTCTCTAACTCTTTTATCTACCAGCTTATATTACTCATTGAGTTAATTTCATCTCATAATTATAATCCCAGAATTTAACTTTCATTCCTTTCCTATTTCAATCAACTTCATTCTATACTTTATTTTGTTGATTCATTTAAATTTCTACATTTATATTTAAAATAGAATTCCCAGAATTCAATTGCTCGGTTTTTATTTCAAAAACCATTTTGAATCCATAAATAACTCATACACACCTGGTATATCACATCAAATCCCAATTTCCAAAATAATCTGCTTTTACCAAACAATTTTCCCTTTGAATTTTAAAACCAACTCAATTCACAATCATTTTCAATTTAAAACAGTTTGGTAGCAATTTCTCTTAGGAAACTCGAAAATAGATATCGATGATGCTGCAGTCATCACCGAAATTATTTTCCAGCGACCGAAAGAGAATTTAATGCTTTTATCTCTTTAAAACCTTTCAAATATTTTAAATCCCAAATCTCTCTAGATCTCAAATTCGATTCAAAAATATTTCTCAAATAATTCCACTATTATTTCTCCAACACCTTTGAAAACCATTTTAAATCCAAAGGAATTTTAAATCCTTCCAAATTCTCAACTCATCCCATTCATGTTTAAACATTACCTTGAAATTCTATTTCAAATTACAAATTTCATTTGTTTATGAACTTATCTCATTGATTATAAATCACATTTGTAATTCACATTTGTATATAAAGTTTATCTCAATTTATAAATTGCATTTAGTCTATATTTCAAATTCCATTTGTTATATAAATTTATTCTTCAACTTAGGTTATAAGTTTCAATTTCTACTCAATAATGAGACTAACTTATTATTGTCATTTTCTAACAACCAAGCATCCAAATATATATCTATAATAATTTCAAATAATTATTTCTTTTATATACAAAATAATTTGGGCAAAATTATTTCATTCACCCTATTTAAAACAATATTGTGTCGAACTGTTCTATTCAAGTGTTTAGAAATCCCTTCGATACAGTTGTACAGACTGTGCCGACGAAGGTTCATATGCCACTCAATAAATCAACCAACACAATATAAAACCATTTTATATTCACTAACAAATACGCGCTCATATCTATTAGTACTCTCAAAATTCCCAACAGAGCCAAGGTTATCGCTAGCCTAAGCTCTGATACCAAGTGTAACGACCCGGGTTTTTCATACAAGAAAAACCGGACCATTTTAGTTAAGAAGAAGAGGTAGAAGAAGAAAAATAGAAAACAACAGCAGAATCTCACATACGCAGCGGAATAAAATATAATAGATAATAACAGATCTTTACACAAAAAGAAATCTATATCTGTTTACATATACATCATCCAAATACATCATCAGAGTACATCACATCAATATCATACAACTGGACAGTAATCATAACTTGTCCTTACAATCTGAATACACAGCGGAATATATAACTCAAATACGGAAGTACGTATCGCCATCCAGCTCCATAGCATCATTTCCTGTAATCTATAATACTCGGTCTGACCCGAGCATCATATAAAACAATACCCGAGTCAGTCTGGAAAACCAGCGTGAGAAAATCACACTCAATTGATTATTAAAGTTTCAAAACCCTTTGAAAACAAAAGCATCTCGTAAGACCACGCCACAAATAAACATGTCGGGTTTTTACCTTACGATAGCTAAACACTTTATATCAAAATCCTCTGATATTATAATAGTGTCTACAGAAAGTAAAATATAATCTAGCTGAAATGCTTGCATCTCACATTTCAACAATAGTTGGGCACAATCAAAACCGTACAAGCACGTAGGGAAAATGGATTTCCAACGAATGACTAGGCACTGGGGTACCACCTATCACAGTACGTGGCCTAGATCACCGTACCGAGGAGTACGCCCGCTCCCCTGCAACACAAGGCCGGAACCATCCCTTACTGGATAATTCCGAATAAAATCACCCCACGGTTGGGATCAGCAACCGCACCACTAAGCCGAAATAAAAAGGGACATCTAGACAGGGATGACCTTACCCTCCAGTGGAAGCTACCCACGAAGCCTTGCTGCATAACCCCTGATTTTCAGTCATTCCCGGTTGATGAGGTTCGAGGCTAAACGATACCTTTTAGAGAACATATCCCTTAGAATGCCCATCGTCCGCTGACGATGTTTCGCAAGCATTCGTCCATACCAGTCTGTCCTGGGTTTGAACGGAACCGAAGGCACTATTCCTACTACATCCATTTTGGAAATATCCTCAGGATTAGTAGCGACTAGCCCTTGCACTTCACTGCTCCATCTTCGACTTCGAACACGTTACCCGAAACGTACAAACCGAATCGAAGTGGTATTCGAGTCTCCAGACCTAGAATCCCGGTATACGGAAACCCGATCCCGGTCTCTTCGAAACGATCAGCGCATTGGCCAATATTGATAGTCGGTTATTTAACTATCAATTAACATCCACAAGCAACCATCACACAATAAATAATTTCCCACATTATTTATTTGCCCAAATATCTTTCCAAGATATATTTCCAAATTTCCAAATTCCTTTTGAAAACAATTTCAAACAGTTTCCGCTTACGGAATACATTTCCAAATATTTATTTCCTTGAAACACCAAGTACAAAACACTTTTAGATTTTAGAATAATTTAAAAACATTTTATTTTAAATATATCTTATAACATTGAAATTAAACTACTTTAATACTTTATTAAAAATATATACTTTAAAATAAACCACTTTATAAATATAAACTAAATTTCTCCTTTTAAAAACATAATAGCAAATCACTTTTATATAATTACGACAATAATATATTTTTGAAAATACTTACTTTGGAAATTAACCTTCAGAAATAATCAATTTTCTAAAACATACTCTTTTAAAAACACAATTAGAACTTTTAACTTATATTAAAAATTACTTTGAAAACGTACTTGGCTATCCAAAGAAATACACTTCTCATTTCCATAAAATAAATCAACATTTATTTTTAAACCAAACCATATTTTTTTATAAATTCTTACCTTGAATTTATATTCAAATATCCACTATATTTTATTTTACTTTATAAACCCAGTTTTATATCTCCAAAATCTCACTTCTTTTAAAATTACAATTTTAAATAACTAAATCAATTTCCAATTGATTTTCCAATTTACTTTACTTTACTTTGAAATAAATTTCCTTTACTACTTCATTTATTTCAAAATACATTATCTATTATATTTTATTCCGCTGCGTATGTGAGATTCTGCTGTTGTTTTCTATTTTTCTTCTTCTACCTCTTCTTCTTAACTAAAATGGTCCGGTTTTTCTTGTATGAAAAACCCGGGTCGTTACATTAGTTTGATTTGAAAATATGTTTATATTGACTGGATAAGTTTGAATATTTATATGCATTGGATTGGATTGATTAATAAATTTTGTTTTTCTTATTTATCAACATATCACTCTTATATATCACTTTTATATATCATGTAGTACTTTAGCTAGGGGAATTTTGGTTGTATTTATTATGATGACAAAAGGGGAGAAATATATAAAATCCAGGCATAGATTAAGGGGAGTTATATCATATTTTATATACATGGTTGTCATTATTAAAAGAGGGAGATTATTATTATCTTAGGTATTGGTTTTGATGACAACAACCATACGAGATCATATAAATAGATACTAACGTTTTATCTAGTTATATATAGTATATAGTGCCGGATATTTGACAGATGTTGAGTAAGAAGACTGTACTATACCAAGAGCAGACTTAAGTGGCTGATAAAGAGGCATGATACAAAGATTCAAGAGTTAGAGATTGAAGACTCATGAGTTTGAAGATTCAAGATAAGTTATAGAGTTTGTTAAAGCGTTGGTAGCACTTCTTTGATCTCTCTTCATTTTTTTTTCAAAAAGGTCTTTAAAATCTATTCTTTGATTTTAATGATTTCAAATATCCCGGTTTTCAATGATTTTTAAGAATCCCTTTTTTCAAAATGATTTTACAAATATATTTTTAAAATATCTTCCAAATGATTCCTAACCTTTTAATTATTTATTCATAAAATTATTATATTAAGTTTTTAAGTATTTTCTAGTTTAAATATACTTTTAATTTATTGTATTTAGATATAGATTTTGGTTTTATATTTTTCGAATGTTTACGGTATTTAAAAGTGTATTTTTACATTCATTAATATTTTGATATATATATATATATAATTCACTTATACATTATATATTATTTTATTTTTCAAAATAAATTTATATTTAAATCCTTTATATATTAAAATATTTCAATATAATTTTATAAAGTTTTCTTAAGTTTTATTATGATCAAAATGTGTATAAACTATGATTATATGATTTTACAAAGTATCAAAATATTTTACAAAGCTTAATATTTTCAAAATAGTTTTTATAAAGTAATTTTTCAAAATACAAAAGGATATGTCGACATCTCCTCCTTATGTATGTTGACATATAGGCCTAGATTTTCAAAATTCAACTTTTAAATGGAAATGTCTTTTCGTTGTATCTCTTCACGAATGGACATGACTGTTGTTTCTCTATAAATAGAGGTTCCCTTAACGAATTTTAAAACAACTACTTTCTTATATTTTCTCTCCTCTTCCACTCACTTGGTTTCTAAAAGAAATTCTACTCATGATCTTCTCAAATTCAATCAGAGTCAAATTCAAACTCTATTGATTTGATTCTCTATTGAATACTCTCTGATCTCTCTCATTTCTCTCATTCAAATCATGATCAAAGTGCTATTCAAGAGGCTACTGGATTATTTGTATTCAAGACCAAGAAATTGATTTGTAAACTCTATCAAATCATATTTAAATACTTTTGGGTGTGCTTGGTGTCCCTGAAATCCAAGTGGGTGTGCTTGTGTCCCGTTTGAATCAAGTGGGTGTGCTTGTGTCCCGTTTGAATCGAAGTAGGTGTGTTGGTGTCCCGTCCAAATCTGGTGAGTGTACCCAGAGCTCGAAAAATCTGGAGGGTGTGTCTCGTAGTCTTGAAATCGAGATTGTATAAACTTTAATATTTGAAAAGAAATATGTACAAGAAATTGTATATGACTAGATATAGGGTAACTTCGAAGCAGTATAAAAATCCTGGTGTGATCTCTCAAACTCTTTACTTTTTTACTTTTACTCCATTTATATCTATCTATGTTTGCGTCCATGATTGTCAATTTGCATTGTTTAAACTATAATCTTAAAAGTATTCAAAAGGATTCATAAAAGTTAGAAAACACTATTCATCCCCCTCTAGTGTTAAATTAGCCTTAAGATCCGTACTTCCGCAAACTAACATTTGGTATCAGAGCACTGGTTTTTCAAAGTAATCATAATTTTAATTTTTGAAAAGTTTAATGGAAAATATTATTAATTCTATTTTTAACATTTTGTTGAAAAACAACTTTGCAAAATCAATATGACATTATTTTATAAATTTGCATCGATTCATTATGAAAACTCACTTGATCTTTTGAAAAAGTATAATTTGCAAGCATAGATGTATTACATGGCTTTTGATGAACAGTCACCTGATGATCAAACATTACAAATCAAAAAGGATAAGTGGATATTGGACAGTAGATGCTCAAGGTACATGACTGGAAATCCAGAAATTCCGATCGATATAGTTTACAAAGATGGTGGATCAATCAATTTTGGAGATAACTCTAAAGGATATGTATTGACATCGACAATGTCGGTAGCTCTAAAACTTCTACTATTTCTAATATTTTTCTAGTTAGGGATTTAAAACATAACCTGCTAAGTATTAGTAAGTTGTATTATAAAGGCTTTAAAATTAAATTTGAAAAAGGTAAGTGTCATATTTAAGATAATGAGTCAAACATTATCTTTGAAGGTATTAAAAAACGAAACATCTATTAATTAAGTATGAATGTGTTAAATGACAATTTACGTGTTTTGGCTGAATCAAATGACCCTTGGATTGAGCACAATAGATTTGGTCATTTGAATTTCAAACACCTATCTAAAATTGCTAAATATGATCTAGTTAGAGGTCTTTCTAAAATGAATTTTGATGTTAACAATATATGCGATGTGTGTCAATTTGGAAAACTTAGAAAATGTTCCGTTAAGTCAAAAGATGTGATTTTTACTTCTCAATCCCTTTAACTTCTTCATTTAGAACTTTTCAATCCTTCATAAATACAATATATAAATCATAATATATATGTCTCTGTGATCGTAGGTGATTTTTCTAGGTTTTTGTGGACGATTTTCCTAAAACTTAAAAGTGATGCTTTTGAAATGTTTAAAATCTTTGTTAAAAGAATTCAAAATCAAATGTCTATTAAAATTAATACAGTTCGAAGTGATTACGGTGAAGAATTCGAAAATGAAAATTTTGATAACTTTTGTAATAAGAAAAGTATTACACATAAATTTACATTTCCAAGAACATCTCAACAACATGAAGTAGTAGAACGATTCAAGAGTGCGCTAGAACTATGTTAAATAATAGTAATTTACCTAAAAACTATTGGGATGAAGTAGTTGCTACAACAGGTTATACATTAAATAGAATATTAATGAGACCATTGACTAAGAAAACACCATATGAATATTTTATAATAAAAAGCCTAAAGTATTATATTTTAAAACTTTTGGCAAGTAATAGTTTATATTGAATACTAAAGAAAATTTAAATAAATTTGATTCTAAAGCCGATAAAGGTATTTTTATTAGATATTCAAACAGAAGTAAAGCTTATAGAGTTTTCAATACTAGAACTAACACTATTGAAGAGATGTTACATGTTTCATTCGATGAAAATGTTAAAATCGATAATAACAATTGTGATGAAGAATAAAATGGCAATAATGAATTCACAAGTTATATAAAAAATAATGATAATAATAATACGGAAAATACATATCCAATTAAGAGAGCCAAAATATTAAAAGATCATCCTGTAGAATATATCCTATGAAATATAGATCAGTAGTAAGAATAAGAAATCAATTAAATAAAATGAGTAACTTAGTATTCACCTCAAATAATGAACCTTAGAATCCAAAAGAAGCATCATTGGATGATTCATGGATTCTTGCTATGCAAGAAGAACTGAATCAATTCACTAGAAAATATGTTTGGTAACTTGTTCCTAGACCAGAAAATAAATCTATAATTAGAACAAAATAGGTATATAGAAATAAATTAAATGAACAAGGAGAGGTCGTTAGAAATAAAACATGCTAGTTGCTCAAGGATATATTCAAGAAGAAGGCATATATTTTGATGAAACTTTTGCACCCGTAGCTTGAATAGAAGCAATAAGAATCTTACTTGCTTGTGCAAATCATAATAATTTTAAATTATTTCAAATGGATGTTAAAAGTGCTTTAAAGAAAGGTTTTATTAAAGAATATGTTTATATAGAACAATGCCTTCTATTTAAAGATGAAATTTTTTCAAATCATGTTTATAAATTAAAGAAAGCTCTATATGGTTTAAAACAAGCTCTTAGAGCACGGTATGATAGACTTAAATCATATTACAATCTAATTTCAAATTGGGAAATTAGATTGTACACTATTTTTTCAAAATAAATAATAATAATATTTAACTAATATATATATATATACATATATATGTAGATGACATTATTCTTGGATCAACAAATAAACAACTAAACAAAGAATTTTCTGATATCATGACAAAAGAAATTGAGATGAATCATATGACAGAACCAACATTCTTTTTACGATTATAAATAATACAATTATATAATTAAAGCTTTATAAGTCAAGAAAAATATGCCAAAGAATTAGTTAATAAATTCGGTATGTCTAATACCAAAGGAAACCAACTCCTACAACAACCAATGAAAAATTAAATAAAGATGATAACTCAAAGGATGCAGATCAAAAACTTTATAGAGGTATGATAGGATCTTTACTCTATATCGTTGCAAGTAGACTTGATATAATGTATAGTATTTGTCTCTATGAAAGATATCAATCTCAACCCAAGGAAACCCATCTTAAATCCGTAAATAAAATATTAAGATATGTAAACAACAAACTAGACCATGGAATTTTCTACCCGATAGAAGATTCCTTTGATTTAATTTCATATAGTGATCTGCTTATGCTAGTTGCAAATCAAATCGAAAAAGTACATGTGGAACTTGTAACTTTTTAGGACACTCTCTAGTTTGCTGGTTTAACAAAAATCATAATTCTGTATCTCTATCCACAACAGAAGCAGAATATATTTCAGCAGCATTAGCCTGTTCACAGGTTATTTATATACTACAAACATTAAAAGATTTTGGTTTAAATTTTACTAAATCACCAATATACTACAATAATACTAGTGCAATTAATTTTTCTAAAAATCTAATTCATTATGCAAGAACAAAACATATAGATATACAACATCACTTTCTAAGAGACAACGTAAATAAAGGAACAATCTCACTAGAATTTATAAATACTGAAAATCAAATAGCAGATTTATTAACAAAACCATTAACTCAAACATCATTTATTAAGCTAAGAAGAGAGTTCGAAGTACGTTCTTTCTCAGACATATAAAAATAATAACATACAAAATTTAAAGGAGGAGAAACAAAACATCAAAACTACACTAGATATGTCAAAAAATCTATACACCGTATGTCGACATATGCAGTTATTTTCAAAAATCAGATTTCCCTCCTTAATTCAAAATTTGAAATGGCTATATATAACCACTATATTTTGAAAATAAACACACTTCTTTATCTTCTTCTTTCTATAAATCATCAATAAAAATAAATTAATGGATCCTTCAAACACCCAATACATGAATCCGCTTCATTTTCCTTCGATTCTCCCACACTAGGCCCTCTCCAAACCTCTACAATGGCCAAATTAACTAAAATTGAGAGTGACCCGAAGCATACTCTCGATATGTTTTTAAAATGGAAGCAATTCAAATGAGAATGATGAAGGAACTGGAGAAACAATGGCGTAATATCAAGAATATGCAAAAATATCTATTAGATAACCCCACAAATCCAATTGTAATTGAGGATGATGCTCCTAATGTGGTCATTCATGTTCCTGTGAATAAAAATGAGGAGCAAGAGGAAGAAGAGGAGGAAGTAGAGGAAGAAAAGGAAGTCGACGACGATGAGGTCAAATGTTTTGGAGAGGTATGCTTTGACAAGTGTGGAAATTTAGTTGAACAAAAAGGAAACTTCTGTGTCCATTACCCTTTTTGTCCTATTCATAAATCCCCAATTATTAGGAAATCATGTTAGTGTAGATTGACTAGTTTAGGATGTACATATCTAGGGTTGTTTGATTTGTTTAAATTATTGTTTGAATTATTTAGATTGTTTGCAATGAATGATTGATTGAATTGGTTTGGATTGATATTAGCTTGGATTGGTGTGTACAGACTTATGTTAGTATTAGAATTGATTTGATTTAACTTTGGTCTGGTTTGAATTTAGTTTGATTTGAATATATGTTTATATTGACTTGGATTAGTTTGAATATTTATATGTATTGGATTGGATTGATTAATAAAATTTGTTTTTCTTATTTATCAACATATCACTCTTATATATCACTTTTATATATCTTGTAGTACTTTAGCTAGGGGGAGTTTGGTTGTATTTTTGATGACAAATGGGGAGATATATATAAAATCCAGGCGTCGATTAAGGGGGAGTTATATCATATTTTATATACATGGTTATCATCATCAAAAAGGGGGAGATTGTTAGCACCTTTAGGTATTGGTTTCGATGACAACAACCATATGAGATCATATAAAATATAGATACTAGTGTTTTATCAAGTTATATATTGTATAAAATGCAGGATATTAGACATGTGTTGATTAAGAAGACTGTACAGTATCAAGAACAGACTCAAGAGCTAATAAAGAGGTTGATATAGGGATTCAAGAGTTAGAGATTGAAGACTCATGAGTTTGAAGATTCAAGATATCAAGATAAGTTATAGAGTCATAGATTATTTTGTTAAAGCCCTGGTAGCACTTCTTTGATCTCTTTTCATTTTTTTCAAAAAGGTTTTTTAAATCTATTCTTTGATTTTAATGATTTCAAATATCATGGTTTTCAAGAAAAATGATTTTTTAGAATCCCTGTTTTCAAAATGATTTTACAAACATCTTTTAAAATAGCTTTCAAACGATTCCTAACCTTTTAATTATTTATTTACAAAATTATTATATTAAGTTTTTAAGTATTTTATATTCTAATATATACTTTTAATTTATTGTATTTAGTTACAGATTTTGGTTTTATGTTTTCTAATGTTTATGGTATTTAAAAGTATATTTTGACATTCATTAAGGCTTTAATATATATATATATTCACTTATACTTTATATATTATTTTACTTTTCAAAAGAAATTTATATTTAAATACTTTATGTATTAAAATATTTCAAAATAATTTTATAAAGTTTTCTTTAGTTTCATTATGATTAAGTGTATAAACTAGCTTAAATGATTTTACAAAGTATCAAAATATTTTATAAAGCTTAATATTTTCAAAACAATTTCTATAAAGTAAGTTTTCAAAATACAAAAGGATATGTTGACATATCCTTCTTATGTATGTCAACATATAGGCCGAGATTTTCAAAATTTAAATTTTGAATGGAAGTATCTTTTCGTTGTATCTTTTCATGACGGGACATGACTATTGTTTCTTTATAAATAGGAGTCCTGTAAAGACTGGTAAATTTATCACTTTGATAAATTTTATTAATTTTTAAATTTATTCAAATAAAAGGTTGATAATACAAATAATATTGTTTTGTGTGATAATAAGTAATGATAATCTTATTTTGAATAAATATTTACAAAAATATTATCCTCGGAAATCTAAATCGATAAAATGGCCAAAAATTATTTTATGGATAACCAGCTCTATAATCGTAAAACGTCACACATAGAGGTGGATACATACAATTATTTTTATAATTAGACAAGAATATAAAATAAAATCAATTGATTTGTTTTCGAAAATAAAATGTGTTTTTGACATTGTTAGTAATGCCCTTAAATATGATAACTGATTTATTTAATTTAAATTGAGATTTAATGATTTAATAATTATTTAATTATTCAAATAATTATTTTAAATTCTAATAATTCATTTTTAATAGTTTTAAAGTGATAATAAATCATTTTTAATAGTTTTATAAAGAGATATATTTGATTCGAAAATATAAGGAAAAATCGATATCGCTTTATCGGTATAATAGCGATTTTTGTAAATAATTGTTAATATTAATTTATATGGTTTTATAAATGAAATGAAATCATTTTAATTCATTGAAAATGATAATAAATTTATTTTCAAAGTTTGTTTACAAAAATGTGTACGTTAACTAAGAATTTAAAATGTGACCGGGAATCGGTTCTCCGATTGGCAACAGTTTATCGAACGAAAGTCGTTCGGAATCAATGCAATGTTGTTTATATGTCATGTACACATATATAACATATAAATGCATCCACTAACATTCCATGAACATATGTATACATACATATATACTTATACACTTAACAATACATACATAATACAAAATCTAAGATATTTTAAGCAAGCTTCCTCCTTAAGCTTAAATAAGTCAACGTATGCATACATGAAGTGATGGAGCACATGGAGGGGAAGGCATTAACGTGTGGAATAAGGGTAGAAAAGTGGAGATGTGATGGATAATGAAATATATATATTTATTTGAAGTTGCTAAGCCCTTAAGGCTTTCAAGGCTATAAATACATGCATACCTTCATTCACATTTTCACACAACTTTCCATCTTCTTCTTCCTTCTTCTAAAGCTTCCTAAGAGCTTCTTTAATGGCTTCATTTTCTTAGAAAATAATGAGCAAAAGTTATGGCAAAATATTAGTAAAATATATACACATGTATATAATATCGATCCCCTTCAACATGAAGACAATCTCCTCCTTTTCATCACTCAAACTCACGGCCACCCCTTCCCAAAGCAAGGCCGAGCCCTTTCTCCTTCCCTAGCTAGTCCATTAGCAGTCCCAAGGCTATAGCTAGCCACTTCAATGCTTCGGAGCTCAATTCCGTAGAGTTTACTTCGATCGTAGCGGAGCTATAGCCGATTTTATATTAGCTTGAAGGGAAAATGATGGTGAGAACTCCTAAACTATTATACTATATGTTGGATGATGATATGATGTTTGAAAATGGATGTTTAATATGCTTTTATCATCAAGTTTGGTTTTTTAAATATGAATACTGAAAATATATGCAAGTCACGAATATACACGTCGATAAACACAATGGAAATCACTTTCCTTGAATTAATGAAATGGTGTATAAAGAATTGTTAAATCTCTTAAAAATGGTTTAAAATTTATTTGAATTTTTTAATGAATATTTAAAAGTGTTTTGGTGAAGTTTGAAAAGAAATGGAAAATTTAGTTAAAAATAAGCGCGCCGCGTAACGGTAGTTCGCGATTTTGCACCTAAATGTCAAACGAGTGTATATAATGGAATATAGCTCGAAATTCTTGGAGATAAGAATTTTCTGAACTATTATATCCATATTTTTCCAAAAAATAAGGAAAATCGAGATTTCGATAAGCAGATTTTGAAATATGAGTAAAAGAAGTTTTTGAAAAACCCGATTTTGTAGTTCGGAATGCAAAACGAGATTTCTTTGAAAATGATGTTTTAAAATATTTAAAAATATGGAATAAATCTTAAAAATGTTTTAAAATGTTTTAAAAATGATTTGAGTAATAAAAATGAATTTTCAAATAATAAAAAGTCGTTTTGATCAATATAGCTTAAAAAGCACTTTCCGCAGCACTTTTCTATAACTTTTGAAATATAGTTTTAAACTTACCACTCTTTCCCATTTATTTTATAAATGTTTTTAAATGATGTATAAATTTTTTTAAAGGTAATTTGAAGGATTTATGAAATTATTTAAAGGTTTAATGATTTAGAGTCGATCAAATTACTTGACCGCCTTATGGGTGTTAGAGAGATAGTGTTTAGGCTTGAGTTTGGAAAACCAGTTTCCTGCTCTCCCTGGCTATCCAGACTGGCCTGACGGAGGTGATATTAAATTTGATTTACTCGGATCGAAATTTCAAAAGGATAAAAAAAAAACAACTTGGATTTTGTAGAGAAGATCTTCTTGTACTCGGTGTTAAATCCCGAACAGGGAACTCGTACTATTCGTGGAATTTAAAAGGTGATTTCACCGTTATTCCATTCATAGTATTTTTTGAATACAGAAATTGATATTGAGTAGAATTAGACGAGTTCTATATACTCTGCTCACTTAATATTTACAGATTTTGGATTAACATCCTAGATAACATGGTTTTAACTCAAGCAAAATTGAGAGTATTGAATTAAGAAATCTTTGTAAAGATTTAAATGATATGATTTTAGGAATATTTTTCTAAGTATAAAATGAAACGACTTCGAATTATTCAAATTAAAAAGGGTTTTAAGTGAATCAAAGGTTTTGGTAAGAGGGGTTTAAAAATTCCCTATATAACGGAAAAAAGTGTTTTGAAAGTTGTATATCTCTAAAAGAGATTTTTGATAACAAGAACTTAATCAATTAAAGAATGATTCTTTATTCACAAAACCTCCTTTTATCGATGATTAGGTTCGAAGGAACCAAGGTCGGATCTGGGGAAATCCCTATCCAAAAACTACTTCGAACCAATGTATGCGTTCGAAAAATAAAGTCCAGATAGAGAGAATGAAGAATGAAGACGAGGGATTTTGGGATGAAAGGACTGCTTGTTGATAATTCTGGTTAGCTTCCAAATACTAAAGTAGCAGTGGTCCCTTCATTTCTGAAACTCTTTGGGTTGCAAGGACTTCTCGCTACTAATCCTAGGGTTAATTCCTGACAGGATATGGTAGGAGAGTGCCTTCGGTTTCATTTAACCCTAAAACGAACTTGTATGGATGGATGTCTGACATTGCATTTTTGAGATTTCATAGTTGACTTTTATAAATATACATCTGTTTGGTGGCCGAGAAGGCAACTTCTCTTAGCTTAACACCCTTCTCTGAGACGTATGAGCTCGGAGGTTGTATATTTATGGAAGTTAATAAGGATCGATGGAATGACAGTGTGGCATTCAAAGAAAGATGATGTGCTATGATAAAGGTAATCGTTACCTCAAGCCTCACACCCAGAAATGACCAAAATTGGGTAGATGCAACAAGGCTATGTGGTTCGCAACCATTAGGGTATGATCATCCCCTTCTAGATATATTTCTTCCCGCTATGACATTCGGGATGTAAATTAATGTGATGTATGGTAATCGAGCGCTCGGATAGGTCGGTGACGACCGGGGTGATGACATATTTCGTACTATCTAGTAAGAAAGGTAGGCCGGTCTTGTGTTGGCAGAGGTGCAAATG
Source organism: Allium fistulosum (assembly GCA_030737815.1). Classification (NCBI taxonomy): domain Eukaryota; kingdom Viridiplantae; phylum Streptophyta; class Magnoliopsida; order Asparagales; family Amaryllidaceae; genus Allium; species Allium fistulosum. The sequence goes on from CM060902.1 coordinate 1,207,764,644, forward strand.
TTCTGTTGACCTCGGTACATTCCTCTAGAGATGTACTGTCGGAAGGTAGTCCCTTCACTTGGTCATTTGTATGGAATCATTCTCCAATAAGTGCTTGCCATTTTGTTGGTAGAGCCTAGTATGCTGGAATTTAATAATGGTAACAATTTCGGCTAAGATTAATAAGTTTACTTGCAAATATTTTCAAAGATATGTAATTAAAAATAATATAAATTATTTTGACGTATAATGTTTTGGTTATCATAAGGTAAAAACCCGTTCCGTGTTTATGTGCGGCGTGGTCTTATGAGATACCATTTTGTTTTCAAAACACGTATTTTGAGCTCTCGCACCAGTCCCACGACTGACCCGGAGTTTATTTTTCCCTTTCCTTAAACTCTGGGTGCCCTACTTTTCCCCTAACAGCCTAGTAGTCAGGTTTAGTTTATAAGAAAGCTGGATGGAGCTCAAAGCATGGAGTTAGAAGATTTACTGAGGATTTTTATCTATTTCCACCACACTTGTATAGTATTGTATCCCGCCTTTGTAAGGGCAGATATTTATAACTGTCCATGTTTAACTCTGATAAATTTATTTTAATTTCTGCCGTAAAGTTTTGTTTGAAATAACATATGTGAAATTCTATCCTGTCTTATTTTTCTTTCTTACCCTTGAGAATCCGCTTCTCCGGCACTTGGATTTACGGCACGTGAATACCGAGAATGTATTCATGTCAATTTCTGAGAGTTGAAGAAATGGGTCTTTACAAGTCCTCTCAATGAATTTTAAAATAACTACTTTCTTATATTTTCTCTCCTCTTTTACTCTCTTGATTTCTAAAAGAAATTCTTCTCAAGATCTTCTCAAATACAATCAGAACCAAATTCGAACTCTATAGATTAGACTCTTTGATCTCTCTCATATCTCTCGCTCAAATCATGATCAAAGTGCTATTCAAGAGACTAGAGGATTATTTGTATTCAAGTTCAAGAAATTGATTTTGTAAACTCTATCAAATCGTACAAAAATACTGTTGGGTGTGCTTGATGTCCCTAAAATCCAAGTGGATGTGCCTGTATCCCATTTTAATCAAGTGCGTTTGCTTGGTGTCCCATTTGAATCCAAGTGGGTGTGCTGGTATCCCGTCCGAATATAGTGAGTGTACCTATAGCTTGGAAAATATGGAGGGTGTGTCTCGTAACCTTGAAATCGAGATTATATAAGCTTTGATATTTGAAAAGGAATCTATACGAGAAATTGTACGGGATTGGATGTAGGGTAATTCCGAATCAATATAAAAATCCTGATGTGATCTCTCCAACTCTTTTCTTTTTCACTTTTACTACATTTATATCTATCTGTATTTGCATCTGTGATTGTCAATTTGCATTGTTTAAACTATATTCTTAAAAGAATTCAAAAAGATTTCTAAATTTTAGTAAACACTTTTCACCCCCTTCTATTGTTAAATTAGCCTTAAGATCCTTATTTCTGCAAACTAACAAAGTTAAACCTTAAACCGACATACCTTATTACTTCTCTAAGGGTTGCGAATCCGATATAAAGTTATACAACTCGTGGGATGAGATGTGACCATGTCCAGTTTTGAGTTTTAAAGTCATATGTTTGCGTGCAATTTGCATGTGTTTGATTTTGTGGGTCTTGAGATTATTCTGTGTATGAAAAGTCGATATGATGCTAGGATTTTTTTATTAAGATAGAGTAATATCCCTAAAACAAAACTTTCGCCCAATTTTGAATTGTCGAAGCAAGAACCTGATTACCATGACCGAATTATATACTGATTAGATGAACCAAGTTTTAATGCTTGTGTAGTGTTGGGTGCTATGGAAGGCTGGAGGATGAAATTAATCAGATTTTTATATAAGAGAGTACACAAATAAATCTGAGCTTTTTACGAGACTACCACCGAAACGTGCCATAGAGTTTCAAATAGATCTCATACCTGAAGCGGAATCGGTAAGTAAACCACCTAGCAGAATGACACCTACGAAATGAAAGAGTAAAAGGTGCAACTAGTAGATTTGGAAGGGAATAATTTTATTAGACCAAGTAGTTCGTCTAAGGGAGCTGCAGTGGTGTTCATGAAGAAACTAGATGGGTCGCTATGATTGTGTATTGATTATAGAAAGCTGACTGAGAAGATGATAAGAATCTGTACCCTTTGACTATAATAAATGATTTATTCGATTAATTGAATGGAGCTAAGGTGTTCTCACAGTTAGACTTAGCAACAAGTTTCCATCAATTGGGAGCGGCAGAGGGAAGTATATGGTTGACGGGGTTTCGAACAAGATAAGATTTGTATGAATGGTTAGTCATTCCCTTCGGACTAACAAATGTGTCTGCCTTCTTTGTAGACTTGATGAACTGAATCTTTTGAGAGCATTTGGATAGATCGACTTTGGTGTTTATTGACGATATTTTGATATATTCTAAGAATGAATGAGATCATGAGTTCATCTCAGAATAATGCTAGATACGCCGAGGCGACATCAACTAGAGGGGAAGTTTTCAAAATTTCATTTTTTGGAAAAAGAAGTGAAGATTCCTAGATATGTTATTTCGAAGAAAAAATTGTCTATGGATCCTTCGAAGATCAAAGCTATAAATAGTTGAAAAGACCTAAGACTGTTGCTGAAATTATAAGTTTCTTAGGGTTGACTGGCTACTACCGAAGATTTATTAAAGATTTCTCTCGTATATCAGCACCGATGACTAAGTTAACAAGAAAGGATGTAAAGTTTGTTTAGATCGATAAATATGAAAAAGCATTTCAGATGCTAAAGCATTGTAACAACCCGCAAATTTTGAAAATATTTTAAATGAAAATTTATCTGAAATTTTGAATATAATTATTTTAAAATTGATAAATTGGGAAATTAATGTAATATTTTGAGTTTTGATGTGAAATATTCTTCCAAATTTAATAAAATAAAGATTTTTCTTAAAATGCAAATTTTGGTCAACTTTGGTCAAAGTTTGACTTTCTGTGAAAATTTTAAAATTTGAATTTTGAACTTTTTTTTATGAGGATGGATTTAATTCTAACATTTTTCTAGTTTTTGGTTTTGTTAAATTTTGATTTCTACTTCTCCAAATTTGTTGTTTTCAGCGTATTACACGCAGTTGTTTTCTCTTAACCTCTATCTTATTTATATTTTGATGTGGGTTTGTACTAGTGGGCCGAGAACCCCTACAATGATGAGAAGCCACCTTTTGAATAGCCTATATAACATCTCCTAGGGTTTTAGTTAGCCTCCTCATCCTTCATTTGTGCCTCCACAGAGAATTATGTAAGTCTTCTTCTTCTTCATCCTTCTCCTCCAAACCCTAGACCTTCTTCCCCTTTCCTCTACAATTTTCCTCCTCCTCTCCTTAGAAATTTCGGCCACACCTATTCCATCACCTCCCCATCACCAAACTCCAACCAAAACCCCCTTTCCCTCCTTCCTTTCCCCCTCTCCTCTTCACCAATCTCGGCCTTCATTCCCCCTTCTCTATTTTCGGCCACCACTTCACCAAAACCCTACCAAAGCCGAGCCTTGCCACCACAAAACCAAGTCCAAAAGCCCTAGGCCGAGCCTACCTAACCCAAACCACCTCTAAACCCTAGCCTATGCACCCCTAGACAAGCCTCTTCTATTGTATTTTGCAAAAATATATTTTTCTATTTTATTTTTCTATGTGAATTATTTGTTTACATATGGAATTTATTTTATTTTTCAAAGCATCGGATTTGGATTCTCCTCTCACTCAAGTTTGTCCATAATTTGTCGTGCTTGTTGCGCTTTGAATCACTTTGCTAACCAAAGAAAGGTGAGTAATCACCCTTGACAACGTACTTATATTTTGGTGAATTGATAACAATGGAATTGTATGGATTTGTATATGCAATTTAAGAAATTTCACTATTGAATATTATTATGTTATTTCATATCATATTTTACCTGTTATGATCATATGCCATGATATATTGAATATTATTATGTTATTTCATACCATATTTTACCTGTTATGATCATATGCCATGATACATTGAATATTATTATGTTATTTCGTACCATAGTTTACCTGTTATGATCATATGCCATGATATGTTGTATATTGTTATGTTTATTTAATATTCTGAAATCATACTGCAAGTTCCTTCACTATGGGTTGAAATGATATATACCCGAATGATCTTTAGATTAAGGAAAATTGTTCTGGGCTGAAATGATAGGCCTGAGAAATTTTATTTGACTTGGGATTACGGGTTTGAAATGATATAAAACCCGGAAAATTAATAAATTGCAGATTGGAATGATATATGTTCGTACTTACTTGACCCTAGGGTAGAGAATTTTATACAGACTTCATGGTTAATTTAAAATGATTTTCTAAAAATTATTAAGTATTTTGGATTTCTATATATGAATTGTAATGGCCCGTTTTTACGTACCCTTTGAATCGACAATAAACCACACATGCTCAACTCAAATTGCATGAATAAGTGGATCATTAACGGTAGAAAGAAAATAAAGACAGAACATAATCTTACACGAATGGAATAACATATATTATTTCAATAATAATCTTTACAGCGAAAAATTTTAAAATACAATATCAGAGTCTAACCTAGATTCAGCCTCGACAGTTATAACACCTGCCCTTACAAATGTTGACAAATAACAAAACAAATACAATAGATGCATCGGATAATAGAATACGTCCATATAATGATGAAGATCTCCAGCTCTCGTTTGGAAACTCCAACCGTCTTCAACTCAACATGAAACTACTCGGATCTGACCCGAGTATTGAAAATACTCGGATCAGGCTTGATAAACCAGCGTGAGAAAACTCAATAATAAATGACAGTGTCATATATCAGCCTTTAATTAAAATCCTTTGAAATGAAAGAGTATCTTATAAGACCACGCCCACACATAAACACGGACGGGTTTTTACCGTATGATAACTAAAATACTTTTATATATCGAAACATTTGATATTATTTTTAATGACATCTCTTTGAAAACATTTGCAAATAAACTTATTAATCTTATCCAAAATGGTTACCCATATAGCATTTCGAGGCTATTCATTACGCCAATACAAACAAAACCGTAGGTTCTTATTGGAGAATGGGTTTTCATACAAATGACCAGGTGAAGGATCTACCTTCCGAAATAGGTACACCTCTAGATGGATGTCCCAAGGCACAGAACATCTGCCCTCTACCAACACAAGACCGGCCTACCTATGTAACTAGATAGTACCAAATATATCATTCCCCGGTCATTACCGACCTTTAACTGAGCGCTCGTTTCCATACACCATATTAATTTACATCCCGAACATCATAGCGGAAAGAAATATATCTAGAAGGGGATGATTATACACTACTTGGGAATGACCCACTTAGCCTTGCTGCATCTAATCCTGTTTCGGTCATTTCCGGTCTGATGAGGCTTAAGGCAACGGTTACCTTTTCACATAGCACATATCACATCTCTGAATGCCACATTTGCCATTTTCGTTGACTACTAATTGCCTTCCACAAAAATACAACCCTTGAGCTCGTACATCTCAAGGAAGGGTGTTAAACTAAGAGAAGTTGCCTTCTCCGCCACCAAACAGATGTACGTTTGTGAAAACCAATGTTCGTAATCATTAGAAATGCAATGTCAGACAAATGTCCATACAAATTTGTCCAGGAACAGGACAAACCGAAGGCACTCTCCTACTACCACTAGTAGCGAGTAGTCCTTGCAATCTGAAAAATCTCCACAATGAGGAGACCACTGTTATATATAACTCGGGAGCTACCCAGAGCAAGTCAACAAGAAGTCCTCACGCTATAAAGATCCACGGTCTTCAATAATCATCATCTTCAACATGTCTTCATTTCGAACTTATACATTGGTTCGAAGTGGTTTTCGGATAGGGATTACCCAAATCCGACTCTAGTTTCTTCGAAATCCAAATATCGATAAAAAGATGTTAAGTTCATATGTGGATATCAATCATCAATCAATTACTTCATCTTTTTAAATCAAATATCTTTCTCAGATACACTCTTTTCAATTTATTCCATTTCCTTTTCAAATGTATATGGAATCATTAAGCCTCATTTATTAAATCATATGATTTATTAAACTTCTTTACATCTTGGAATAATTCCAAATCATTCCTTTAATCTTAATCAAAGATTTCTTATATTCAAGTTATAACTTTTAACTTAGGGAAAATATTCCCGAATCATTTATTAAATATTAATAAAAGATTTCTTTCTTAACTTCAAATCATATTCTTGCAAATCGAAGGTTTTCATAACATAGCACTACTGCCATCTTAGATATGGTAAATTTCACCTCCAGGGACTAATGGCAAGTAATCCTACATCATGAATATCTTTGTCTTCAATGATCTTTGTCTTTAATATATTTTATTTCGAAAATTAGTTTGATAGGGTTTCAGATAGGAATCACCCAAATCCGATCCCGATTTTTCGGATAGGAATCACCCAAATCCGATCTTGGTTCCTTCGTACCAATCATCGAATAAAAAGATATTAAGTGGTTAAATAACATTCAAAGAATTTGTTTCTTTTCTTTTATTTTGGAAAAACTTAAATATGATCTTTTTAGAGCATCCGGGCTTTCCTTTCGATCTATTCCACCCCTTGCCTAAGAAAAGAAACATAGGCCAAGTAAGTTCAGGGCACTGGTTGGTCCATCCCTATTCTTAGTTAAACACCTTGTTTTATCTTCCCAGATCTCACAGGCAGGACAAATGTACTAGTCGTTTCCGCATACTCAGTTATTAATCTTCATTTTAGAAATGATTTATTAAACTTCCAAATAATCATTTAAAACACTTAATTATTCTTTTAAAATCATTCACAAAATATTTAGGAAAGAATTGTTAAGTTGAAAACTACATTCAAAAGGTTATAGAATTTGCAGCATAAAAGTGCTGCAGAAAGTGCTATATAAGCTTATTTGATTTAAACAACTTTTTAATATTTGAAAATTCATATTTTCCATTCCAAATCTCTTTTAAACCATTTTAATAGATTTATCAAATTTATTTCATATTTTTAATCATTTAAAAATATCATTTATAAAGAAATCACTTTTTGGATTTCGAACTGCAAAACCGCGATGTTTTTAGAAAATTGTTTTGGACATATTTCAAAATATACAAGATGAAATCTTGATTTTCTTTCTTTATTTCTTTAAACATATTTAAATGTTTATAAAACATTTCCAACTCATTTTAAAACTATTTCCAAAAGGTTTAAGCATTCCATATACACCCTTTCATTTTCAAAAGGAAAGTGATTTCCTTTGTGCTTATCGACGTGTATTAACGTGACTCGGTAAAACAATTTAACAATCATTTAAAACAATCAATACTTGATGATCAAATCATATATAAGCATTCATAGAAATCATAACACATCATCAAACATGTATATATATAAATAGAGATTTTAAATAGAGTTTCTCACCATAAACCAAAGCGATAAACTTCCTACCAACATTCTAATCAACAAACACTTCACTAACTACTTCCTACTCCATTAAACACTAGCAAAAAATATCCTCTTTCTTCCAGCTTAGTCAAGGCTTAAGATGGAGGTTGGCCGAAAGTATAAAGAAGAAGCGGTAGAGCTTTGAACTTGAATTTCCAAGATTTTGATCTGAAAAATAGGTTATCTTGTATCTGATTTTAGGCCCTCTAAATCTCAAAATTTAAAAAAGTTGTTAACAAAAAAGTTGTTGAAAATTATTTTATCTTGAATTTGAAAAAAGGAATCATTTAAATCCAAGCTGGTTTGAGGGAGATATGATAGAATGAAGAAGAGGTATTGTCGGATTGACAAAATTGAAATCCGAAAATGCACTTCAAAGAATTGAGTTTCAGGTATAGCAAAGCTCAAAACTGGTAAATGAAATCAACATAAAAGTTATAGCCACTAGAATTTTATATGGTTTGAAAAAAATAATTTTGCATTTTGGATCTGTTTTGAAGAAGTTATGGCCGAGAGAAGAAGAGGTAAAATATGGAGAAAAAAGGTGTTTGATTTAAAGAGGATGAACATTTATTTCTTTTGAATATTTTGTAAATACTTTGATATTGTCTCTTTCTAATATTTTTTCTATCTCTTGGAAGTCATTAAAGAGAAAAGGAAGAAGATAAAGAAGCTTTAGAAAAGAAGAAGAAAAAATGTGAATGAAAGTGAAGAAGGAGGTGAGTATTTACAGAAAAGGTAAGGAATGGAATTTTACAAATTTAACCTCTTATCAAATTATCAAAACACCCTTACTTCAAACTGAAGTAAGCTATATTTTTTCAACCCTTAACATCATCCTTTCACTTCTTACTTTATATCTTAGTCACTTAAAGATTAAGTAAAGAAAAGTAATTATTTTGTTGGATTTTGATGTGATTTGGATTTGATGTTTACTTTTGACTTTTCTTAAACTTACTTACTTTTCTTAATGATGTTCTAGAAGTTTTCTAATATTATTTAGTTAAAGTAAACTTGATTAGCATTAAAATGTGTACATTTATATGTTTCAAATATGTTAATAAAGGTGCGATAACGTTGCGACAACTTTTAATCGATAAAACGTTGATTTTCAACAAAACGTTTTACGGTCACATTTTGACGTTTTTGTTAAACTATTTATTCATGTAAACCAAAATTTAAAATAAATTTATTATTATCTTTAAATAATTAAAACAACCATATTTGACATATAAAATAATATAAAACAATATCCAAATCTTCTTATAAAAATACGACATCGATCTATCGATATGCGACGAAATTTGTCAATTTTGTAAAACAAGTTTTATATATTTATCAAGCCATTATAAATTAAATTACTATTATTATCAAATGAGTTTGATATCGATTATATCTATATTTAAAATGAATTGTTTATCCTTTAAACAAATTTCACGAATATTTATCCTGCTTTATCGGAATCCGACTTTCGTCAATTTTACAATGGAAATCCAAAATCTTTATTCAATATCAAAAATAAGTTTACCATTCTTATTTATTATATAAAACATGATTGTTTAAGTTTGAAAATTCTACATTTGAATATTTAAAATAATTAAATATCCCATTTTCAAAGTGTTAAAATTACGGGTCGTTACATGAATCTCAACTAAAATTTAATGTAATAATTTCTGTAAATTTGTTTACATGTGTTAAAATTTTTATAAGAAATAAATAGTTGGAAATGTAAGTTTTAGAATCTAATTTACAGTATGAAGGTTAATTAAAAATTTAATAATCCGATTTGACCTAATAATGGGATTTTATTCTAACATATAAATTGTAAGTTTTAATTTATGTGATAGTAATTAAAATGATAAAATGTTATTTACTGAAAGAAAATAAAGGGTAAATAAAATGTCTATACCGAAAACCACTTTAACAACTGTGTACGCGGTGGAGATTCCAGAATGAAGTAGGATGGTGGCGACGATCCTAAAGGTATATTTATGTGGACCTAACTCCCGTGAGTTAGCATAAGGTGGCTAAAACAGAAGCAATCGACGGGCCAAGGAGGTAGCTCCTCTAATCAGACACACTTCATCGTTAGCCATTCTATTACTTTGTGATTGATTTGGTGCGCACCTTTGATTCGGGAGTGTGGATCGAGTTGGGCGGTAGTTGCGGCTATGCGTTACCAACAGTCCGGAAGTGCAATTGGTATATCTACCCTGGCATTTCCTAGTTGTGCCGTGTCACCTACCCTAGCGCGCCTTCTACGAGTTTGGTTTGTACCATACCTATGGAGTGCCCTCTAACGGCACCCAGTACGGGTAGGGTTACGGTACTGTATAGACTATGGGAAATAAAAATGTGTTAAAGGGGAAAATGTAACACCTTAACGCTATTTTAATAGTTTACTTTACTTTAGATATTATTATAATAGCGTATATTACTACATAGTAGATAGTTTAACGGATCCTTAAAGGATGGGCGATCCCATGCATTCTTTAAGTTACTGATGCATTTCTTTACAGTTCACTTGAGTTGATTTACATTTTATAAGTACGTATGTCCTGACTCGAGTGTTTTGTGTTTTGCTTTACGCTCGGGTCAGCTTGAGTTTCACAGCTTTGGTTTCATCTTTTTGGAGCTAGAGATCCGTCGGAGATTTAGCTGTCTACCTGATATTTCTATTCCAGTTAATTACACTAAGCTTTTGCTTTTGTAGTAGAGAACTTATGTACCTTGAATTTCCAAATGTATTGGTTTCAGACTTTGGTATTATGTATTAGCTTTGGGACTTTGTATCTAGTAGCTTCATGAACTACTGTAGTTATTTATTCCGCTGCAAGTTATTCTGATATTCTATGTTTGTTATTCCGTGATTGATTTTATTTGCCCTAAAATTTATTAACAATCTGTTGTTTTGAATTATTCAAGTCTGACATGTGTGGATTTATTGTCGATTTGAATGGTCCAAAATGACAGGATGTTACAGTTGGTATCAGAGCTTTGGTTTTAGGAAAACCTTAGCCTACGAGGCAAAAACTCATTAGAGATAGGGTAGAAATACCCTAGAATGAGTAAAATCAATCTTAGAATCATTCTTTGCAAGAGAACGTATTTTCAAGTATAAAATGGTTTTCAAATGGTTTTTAAAGGATTTTAAAGGATTATTTTAGATATAAAATTTTTCTTGTTTTAAAATCTATTTTTCCTTAGAATTTCCCTTCTTTTCAAGGCCACCTTGTTTAATAGAATTCTTTGATTAGGATTTCCGTTCTAGTTGAACCTTGTCTTTTATCCCTCTCCTTTATCGTTGTCCTAAAATTCATTCTTGAATTTCCAGGATGAATCGTAGGAATGCCAGAGGTTAGGGTCGTGGTGTTGCCCCAGTTCCAACACCAGTTGCACCCATTAGGTTTACCATTCTCTGTAAGGAGTTCACTCAGCTAGGTGGTACTAAGTTTACGAGATCAGAGACCATCATTGAGGCTCAGCAGTGGCTGAGGAGTTTGGAAAGGATTTTCGCTGGTTTGGAGATCACCGACGCTCAGAAGCGTCAGCTAGCAGCTTGGCAGTTACAGGAGGCAACCCTGGATTGGTGGGAGTCAGTTACAGCCAACACTATTGAGGCAGATATTTCTTGGGAACAATTTCGGGAGGCTTTTGTGGCAAAGTGGATGCTAGAAGCTGGGAAGTCTCAACTATACATGGAGTTTATGGATCTTAAGCAAGGGGATATGTCATTTTCTGAGTATGAGCAGAAGTTCAACGAACTTTCCAAGTTTGGTCCTAGCTTGATTGATACCCCTCTTAAGAAGAATGAGAAGTTTATAGCTGGAGCTCGCCCAGGGTTTTATGATCGTCTGATTTCTCGTGTGCACAGCCCTTTTACTGGAATGATGGACATGGCTATTAGATATGAGAACCCCAGTTCTAAGGAATCATCTGTTGCTCGTGCACCTTCATCTCAGCCTTCTTCTGGCAACTCTAAGAAGAGGAAATCTAATTTCCATCGATAGAAGCAGAATTGGCTTAAGAATCCAGGTTTAGGATCTTCTTCTTCCCAGAGGCAGCCTGTTGATCTTTCTTCCATCACTTGCTTCAAGTGCGATCAGAAGGGTCACTACGCCAATAGTTGTCCCACTTTAGCCGGAGCTGCTGTTCCTCTAGTTCAGGTGACTAGGCGAGACCTCTACCATGTCTGTCTGCAGCCTGACCACTTCAAGCAGGATTGTCCGTTGTATCAGAAAGGCAAGACATCTGGAGTCTTTGTCATGACTTCTTCCACTTGTGCTCCACCTACTCCACCTGCTCCTAGTGATACCCAAGGTACTCTCCAGAGCACCTTTACTTTGTTTGATTTTCCAATTCGTGTTCTATTTGACACTGGAGCTTCGCATAGTTTCATTTCTGTGGACCTTTGTGATAAGTTTGAGCATATCCTTTCACCTAAGTTTGCAACCGAACCTTTGTGTGTTACTAATCCTATTGGTGGTCCTGCAAACCTTAGTAGGATTTGTAACAATGTGAAACTCTTCCATTCTGACCATCGCTTGTTTGGTGATTTCTATGTTCTTGATTTCGATGCTTTTGACATGTTGCTTGGAGGAGATTGGTTGAAGGTGCATGAAGTTGTTATCTCTTGTAAAACCCAGACGGTTTCTCCTGTTGATAATTTTGGTAAGCCCATGGTGATTCAGTGCCGTATGCCTCAGGATTATGCAGGCAGTTTTATCTATTCTCTTGATTCTTCCCTTAGTGATCTTGATTCTACTTCTATGGTCAAACTCTATTCCGATGTATTTGGTGAAGTCACTTCTTTACCTCCTAAACGGGAAATCGAATTCCGTATTGATCTTATTCCTGGAGCTTGACCTGTAGTTCTTCCTCCCAAAAGAATGGCACCCTGTGAGAAGGTTGAGTTGAGGAAGCAAATTGAAGACTTGTTCTCCAAAGGTTTGATCAGACCCAGTCATTCCGAATGGGGAGCTTCAATGGTTTTTGTCACTAAGTCTGATGGTTCTTTGAGGATGTGTGTTGATTATAGGGAACTGAACATGCTCACTATGAAAAACAGATATCCAATGCCTCGTATTAATGATATGTTCGATCAGCTTTATGGAGCTACCGTATTCTCTCAGCTTGATCTTGCCATCGGTTTCCACCAGCTCAGAATTGCCGAGGAAAGTGTTTCCAAAACTGCTTTTCGTTCCGAGGATGATTTCTTTAAGTGGTTAGTTATGCCTTTTGGTTTGACTAATGCCCTAGCTTTCTTTGTCGACCTTATGAACTGGGTTTTCCGTGATGTTCTTAATAAGTTTGTTCTAGTCTGCGTCGATGATATTCTGGTTTTCTCTAAGTCTAAGGAGGAACATGAAATACATTTGAATTTTTTCTAAAGACCCTTAGCCAAATTCTCAAAATGCCATTTCTAGAAAGATAATGTCCGATTTCTTGGACATATTATTTCTGGTGACGGAGTTTCTGTTGATCCAGTTAAGATCGCTGCGATCAATGTAAGTCTATCTTCTCTTCTTCCTTTGTACATTAATTATTCTATCTCTTTCTCGGTTCTTATTCCCCCTATTCTATTTTAGGATTGGGAAACTCCTAGGACTCTATATGATATCCATAGTTTTCTGGGCTTTGCTGGTTATTATCGGAGATTCATTGAGAATTTTGCTCCGATTGCAGCACCTCTCACCGCTCTAACTCGTAAGAATGCTAAGTTTAGATGGAATGATAAGTGTGAAGCTGCATTCAATGAGTTGAAGTGCAAGCTTACTTCCGCGCCAGTTCTTACCGTTCCAAATGGAAATGAGGGATTAATGGTATACACTGATGCCAGTCGTGAAGGTTTGGGAGCCGTTCTGATGCAGGATGGGAAGGTTATCGCTAATGCTAGTCGTTAGTTGAAGACTCTTGAAGCCAATTATGCAGCCTATGATTTTGAATTGCTTGCCGTAGTTTTTGCTTTGAAGCTTTGGAGACATCATCTATTGGGAACTAAGTTTGAACTCTTTATGGATCATAAGTCTTTGAAATATTTTTTCACCCAGAAGGACTTGAATCTGAGGCAAGTTAGGTGGCTTGAGTTCCTTGCTTCTTATGACCTCGACATCAACTATACCCTCGGGAAAGCTAATGTTGTAGTCGATGCTTTGAGTCGAAAGAAGGCGATGTTGTGTCAGCTTGTTGTTTCTTCTCCTTTTATGGATCGTATTATTGCTAAGCAGGATGAGGATGAGATGCTTGGGCTTATTAAGGAAAATGTTCGTAGCAGGGTTGGTGGTAATAGCCAAGATGGTAGTGGAGCTCAGATCGATGATAAAGGGATTTTAAGGATTAATAATCAGATTTGCATCCCGAATGTCGATGGATTGAGGCAAGAGTTACTTCGGGAAAATCATCGATCTAGACTTTCTATTCATCTAGGTGTGACGAAGATGTACCATGATATGAAGAAGTTGTATTGGTGGAGTGGTATGAAGCGTGATATCTCTCTTTTTGTTAGTCGATGTGCTACTTGTCAACAGGTTAAGGCCAACCATCAGAAGACCGCTGGATTATTGCAACCTCTTGAGGTTCCCAATTGGAAATGGAAACAGGTTTCGATGGATTTTATTGATGGATTACCAAGGACTAGGAGAGGTAATGAAAGTATTTGGGTTATTGTGGATAGATTGACTAAGTCAGCTCATTTCATTCCGGTTAGGTCTAACCGTTCTGCTCCTAGTTTAGCTGAGATTTATATGAGGGAGATAGTTCGTCTTCATGGTGTTCTTGTTAGTATTGTTTGCGATAGAGATCCCATCTTTACCAGTCAGTTTTGGAAAGCTTTTCAGGAATCTTTAGGTACTCGTCTGAATCTGAGCACTGCTTACCATCCATAGACCGACGGTCAAACAGAAAGGGTAAATCAGATTTTAGAAGATCTTCTTCGTGCCTATGTCCTTGATTATGGAGGATCTTGGGAAGATCATCTCTATCTTGTTGAGTTCACCTATAACAATAGTTATCAGGTATAATATCAAATATCTGTTTAGGGTTGTCTTAAACATTTGTTTATCTTATTCCATCTCTTATCATTCAGGCTAGTATCACAATGGCTCCATTTGCTGCTCTTTATGGATGCCCTTGAAAATCTCCGTCTTGCTGGATTGAATCCGGTAATCATTTGGTTCTTGGTCCTGATATGATTCTAGAAGCATCTGAGAAGGTTAAGGTGTAACGACCTGGTATTTTGGACCATTCAAATCGACAATAATCCACACATGTCAGACTTGAATAATGCAAAATAACAGATTGTAATAAAATTTGGAGCAAATAAAATCATTCACAGAATCACAGACCCAGAAATATCAGAATAACTCGCAGCGGAATTTAAAAATAACCATAGTCGTTCATGAAGCCACTAAAATACATAGTCTCAAAACAAGTACAAATTACATAGTCTAAAACCAATACAGTTTGAACAACCACGGAAAATCCCAAATTCATTTGTCTCAGTTACATAAGCTAAAATAAAAGACTGAATAGCAAAACAGATAGCAGCTTGATAAAGATGATCTCTAGTAGTCCTAGCTCCGTGAAGATGAAGTCCAACTGATACTCAGGCTAACCCGAGCGTAAAAATAAAACATAAACACTCGAGTCAGGACATACATACTTATACAATGTAAACCAACTCAAGTGAACTGTAGTAAAGGTACAAGTAACTTAGAAGATGCTTGGGACCGCCCATCCTCTAAGGATCCGTTAAACTATTTACTATATAGTAATATACGCTATATATAGTAGTGTCTAATCAGTAAAGTATAATCATATAGAAAATATCGTTAAGGGGATGGAGAACCTTAAAGCGTCGGATCTTTAAATCAAAATCGTAGTAAAGCTCGATATGGTAGGTGACACGGCACAACTAGGCAATGCCAGGGTAGATATACCAATTACGCATCCGGACTAGTGGTGACGCATAGCAGCCACTACCGCCCACCTCGAACAACACTCCCAATCAAGGGTGGCCACCAAATCAATCACAAGTAATATAATGGTATCGAAGAAGTGTGCCCGATCAGAGGTGATACCTCCTTGGTCCGTCAATCGCTCCTGTTTTAGCCACCTTATGCCAACTCACGGGAGTTGGGTCCACGTATATACCTTAGGATCGTCGCCACCATCCTACTTCATTCTGGAAACTCCACCGCGTACACAGTTGTCAAAGTGGTTTTTGGTATCGACAGAGAGTATGTCCATATCCGATCCCGGTCTCTTTAACAACCAAACGTTATTATAACCCGTGGTTATAAATTTAAAACAATTTATATCAAAATACTTCAAATTAAACCATTTAAAAACAAATTCATTATTCTTATAAATCAAATATTAAATTCCCAAAAAATTTAGCCTTTTCTGAGTTCATTTATTCACTTAAAAACAATAAACGTTAAAATTTTTAGCTTTCACAGCATTTAAAAAGTGCTGCGGTAAGTTATATTTGAAAACAATTTAATTCAGCAAAGGCAACATTTATAAACTGCTATAACAGTTCAGTTTTAAACAAAATCATATTTCAGCCTACTGCAGCTCTTAACAAGTGCTACAGTAGCCCCTTTATTAGGTTCAGGTTCAATCTTAGTTCCTGCTACAACAGCACTTACCAAGTGCTATCATAGCCTTAGTTCATTTTAGTCTTTAGGTTCATTTATATAACCACAACACTTAACAAGTGCTGCAGATTCTACTTAGTTCAGAATTGGTTCATTTCAGAGATGGTAGCATTTCTGAAGTGTTATGAATTGAATTTCCAGGTTTTAAGTGCAATTCCAGCCATAAATAAACTTCAATTTAAACCATTTAAACTTATAAAAATCATATTTTTCACATTAAAAATGTTCATTTAAAACCTTTAACTTATGATTTCAAAAGAGAAGTTTTACAAATAAAATCAAAAATTTACAAAGTTCACTTATTAAATTTCAAGTGTGTCAATTCCCATTTTTCTTTAAACAATTTATTTCAACACTTAAATTTAATTCTCCATTTTTCCACCATTTTAAAACTTAATTTTCATTTTAATTTTATAAATCTTAAGTTTCCATCTTTTCTTTTTAGTCAAATTTTCAAATTTAAGTTACACTTTAAAGTCAATATTTTTTCCCATTTATTTACATTTATCACGTAGAAAAATCATTTCTACTCTAAATAATTCATTTTAAAACTCAATTTAAATCAATTTAATATTATTACAAATATTTAAAATATTTAAAAATATCTAGAAAAATACAGAAAATAACCACGGGTCTGTATAATATTTTTCTAGCCTAAGTCAAGTGATACAGATAATATATCATTTCAATCCGTAGTTTACAAAGAAAAATCCGGGTTTTATCATTTCAAACCCGCAATCCCAAGTAAATAAAATTAAATTGAAAATCGTTCAGGCCTATCATTTCAGCCCATAACGATCTTCCCTTATTCTAAAGTCCGTTCGGGTATGTATCATTTCAACCCATAGTGATTCTATTCTACAGGGAACTTGCAGTGTGATTTAACAGAATAGAATAACAGTAAAATAAAACAAAATATAACAGATGATATGTTATGCAATTTTAACAATTCTAACATCAAATATAAATAAATCATAGGTAATTATAACATCATTTTTATTTATTTATTTATTTTCTACACATTCAGTTGCGGTCATTTCACAATCATATAAGTATGAATATTCGTGTGAGATTTACTCACCTCTACGGAGCTAGAGATTCGAAAAAAGGAAATACGCTATCTATCGAAAGCACGTGGAAAGCACGATCAGTTGTTAGAGGATGCGCCAACTAGATTCAAATCTAAAGCAAAATAAATAAACAAATCTAAGAATGCACGAATAACTATTTTTCAAATGAAGCAACAAAACAAAAAAAACAAGTTGAATAATCGAAAGAAATTACTCGACCACTTCACCATATTCAAAAATTTTAAAGGCTCGGAGGGGATGTAGTGTGTGACTTCAACATACTAAGGTGACAAAAAGGCAATTTTTCATTTCTCTTTTTTTTTCTCCAAAACAAAGGCCAGTGGCATACAGACAAAGATTTCAAAAACACGGTGACAAAAGCAACTTTTGTTCATTCTTTTTTTTTTCAAAACAAAGGTCAGTGAAATATAGACTGAAATAACAAATACAAAGGTGACAACAAATTTTTTCTCATGTCCTTTTTTTTTCAAAACAAGGCTCGGTGGCAACATAACTTCAAAAATAAAAATGCAGAGGTGACAAAATGGAATTTTGTTCATTTCTTTTTTTCTTCTAAACGAGGCTCGGTCTGGAGGAGGGGATGTGGGTGGTCTCGCATGGGGTCGGTGGTGGTCTGGCCTAGGGTCGGTGGTGATCTGTCATGGGGTCGGTGGTGGCAGGGGTTTGGTCTGGAGGAGGGGAGCCGTGGGATTTGGTGGTGGTGGCTGTGGCTTGTCTAGCATGGGGTAGGGTCGGAGAATATGGTGAATGGGAGGAGCATGAGGTGGCAGGCAACATGGAACAAAGTATGCAAAGAAGAACAAACAAAATAAAACAAATGAAAGGAACATGCGGCCATACCTTTATGAAGAATGCTCACGAAAATTTGCAAAGGAAGCTACAGAGAAAATTTTGTGGTCTGGAAATATTTGTGAACGTGGAAAATATAATACTGCTCACTCGATTTATGTAGAAAAAGGCAAAAAATAAAAAGGTTGGATCGGTAGAGAAAATTAGGCAAGAATAAAATGCTTTGAATGGTAGAGGCAATTAAGGCATTCAATTCTATTTAATGGCAAGAAACGTATGGAAGGCCAAAGGAATGGAATAATAACTTACACGTGGAAGATTTTATGCAAGATTTCGAATTCCCAAAGACATTGTACACGGCTGAAGAAACTTGAAATGCTAACGCATAAAATCAATAGACAAAGAATCAAGCAAGAGAAATTGTAAAACGCCCAAAGTAACGTACAAATTTATTTGTTTCTCTTATTAAATACATTTAAAAATGATAACGTTACAATTAGAAAAATAACCCATCGCTTTAAACCAAAATTTAATAGCTATTATACCATAATTAATAAAATTTGATTGTCTAATATAAAGTTAAGGAACGGATGTAAATATACGTAAAAGAAATATAAAGTTAAATTTCCCGTTTCACACTAATTATTACAACTTTTAAAAGTATACAACAAATCTTACCAAAACAAAAGTGAAACAAATGTTACACAATTGTATACACTTCAAGATGAAAATTTGGCATTTATAATTTTAAAATTTAAAATTTTTAATAAAGTTACACTTTTAATTCAAATCAACATTACAGAACGTTTATTTTTAAATAAAAATTTGTTAAAAATTTTGGGCTGTTACATGAGGAGATTAGGAGAAAGATGAGGATTGCTCAAGATAGACAGAAGAAGTATGCTGACAGGCGTAGGAGGAGTTTGGAGTTTTCTGTTGGTGATGAGGTTTTCCTTAAGGTCTCTCCATTAAGAAATGTGATTCGGTTTGGACGGAGAGGGAAGCTCGCTCCTAGGTTTATTGGTCCTTTTCGCATCTTAGAGAGAGTTGGTTCCTTAGCTTATCGTTTGGATTTGCCTGAGAAACTTTCTGGAGTGCATAATGTGTTCCATGTTTCTCATCTTCGTCGGTATCTTCATGATCCATCTTTGATTGTCCAGCCTTCTACTCTCGAGAGTTTGGATGTCGAGCCAAAACTTACTGTCGAGAGGAAGCCACTTCGTATTATCGATAGAGGTACGAAGCAGCTTCGAAGAAAATCTGTCAACCTAGTCAAAGTGCAATGGAGCATTGATGATCGGGATTGTACTTGGGAAACGGAAGAGAGCATTCGTGCTTCGAATCCGGAATTGTTTGTTCTAGGTATTATTCGTTATCCTACCTTATCCTTCTTTGTTTTCTATGTCTCGTTCCTTTTCGAGTACGAAAATTTTTGAGTGGGGGAGAGTGTATCAACCCGCAAATTTTGAAAATGTTTTAAATGAAAATTTATTTGAAATTTTGAATATAATTATTTTGAAATTGATAAATTGGGAAATTAATGTAATATTTTGAGTTTTGATGTGAAATGTTCTTCCAAATTTAATAAAATAAAGAATTTTCTTAAAATTCAAATTTTGGTCAACTTTGGTCAAAGTTTGACTTTTTGTGAAAATTTTAAAATTTGAATTTTGAACTTTTTTTTATGAAGATGGATTTAATTCTAACATTTTTTTGGTTTTTGGTTTTGTTAAATTTTGATTTCTACTTCTCCAAATTTGTTGTTTTCAGTGTATTACACGCAGTTGTTTTCTCTTAACCTCTATCTTATTTATATTTTGATGTGGGCTTGTACTAATTGGCCGAGAAACCCTACAGTAGATGAGAAGCCACCTGTTGAATAGCCTATATAACATCTCCTAGGGTTTTAGTTAGCCTCCTCATCCTTCATTTGTGCCTCCACAGAAATTATGTAAGTCTTCTTCTTCTTCATCCTTCTCCTCCAAACCCTAGACCTTCTTCCTCTTCTCCTCTACAATTTTCCTCCTCCTCTCCTTAGAAATTTTGGCCACACCTATTCCATCACCTCCCCATCACCAAAACCCTTTTTTCCTCCTTCCTTTCCCCCTCTCCTCTTCACCAATTTCGGCCTCCATTCCCCCTTCTCTATTTTCGACCACCACTTCACCAAAACCCTACCAAAGCCGAGCCTTGCCACCACAAAACCAAGTCCAAAAGCCCTAGGCCGAGCCTAACCTAATCCAAACCACCTCTAAACCCTCGCCTATGCACCCCTAGACAAGCCTCTTCTATTTTATTTTTCTATGTGAATTATTTGTTTACGTATTGAATTTATTTTATTTTTCAAAGCGTAGGATTTGGATTCTCCTCTCACTCAAGTTTGTCCATAATTTGTTGTGCTTGTTGCGCTTTGAATCACTTTGCTAACCAAAGAAAGGTGAGTAATCACTCTTGACAACGTACTTATATTTTGGTGAATTGATGACAACGGAATTGTATGGATTTGTATATGCAATTTAAGAAATTTCACTATTAAATATTATTATGTTATTTCATACCATATTTTACTTGTTATGATCATATGTCATGATATATTGACTATTATTATGTTATTTCATACCATATTTTACCTGTTATGATCATATGCCATGATACGTTGAATATTATTATGTTATTTCATACCATATTTTACCTGTTATGATCATATGCCATGATATGTTGTATAATGTTATGTTTATTTAATATTCTGAAATCATACTGCAAGTTCCTTCACTATGGGTTGAAATGATACATACCCGAATGATCTTTAGATTAAGGAAAATTGTTATGGGCTGAAATGATAGGCCTGAGCAATTTTATTTGACTTGGGATTACGGGTTTGAAATGATATAAAACCTAAAAAATTAATAAATTGCAGATTGAAATGATATATATTCGTATTTACTTGACCATATGATAGAGAATTTTATACAGACTCCGTGGTTGATTTAAAATGATTTTATAAAAATTATTAAGTATTTTGGATTTCTATATATGAATCCCAACTAAAATTTAATGTAATAATTTATGTAAATTTGTTTACATGTGTTAAATTTTTTAGAAGAAATAAATAGTTGGAAATTAAAGTTTTGGAATCTAATTTACAGTATGAAGGTTAATTAAAAATTTAATAATCCGATTTGACCTAATAATGGGATTTTATTCTACCCTATAAATTGTAAGTTTTAATTTATGTAATAGTAATTAAAATGTTAAAATGTTATTTACTGAAAGAAAATAAAGGGTAAGTTAAATACTTTTAACTTGGCATAAGGATTTATGCTTTAAATTTGATATTTTAGTAACAAAGTTATTTTACTAAAGGTGTAGTTTCTTTAATGACTAAATAGCTAAATTTGAGTGGTATAATAGGAATGATAGAATGACTATGATAAAACGGAAAATATATATACTATTTGATCATATAAACTATTGTAGTAAGAAGTATTACAGTAACGATTCAAAACTGCTGCGATTTCTTACGGTAGCAATTCAAAACTGCTGCAGTTTCTTACTCTAACAATTCTGCACCGCTGCAGATTCTTACAGTAGCAAATCTGCACTGCTGTGAATTCTTAACTTAACAGTTTTGGACTGCGGCGAATTCTTATAGTAGCACTTCTATACTGCTGCGTTTCTTAAAAGTGACATTTTTAGAATGCTACAATTTTTCTAAAGGGTTATAGTTCCGTATGTATGGTTCTAAAGGTTACATTTTTAAAGTGCTATGATCTCTAAATTCTACGTTTCAAAGGGGTTATAATTAAATGAATTTGGAAGTATTACTACTTTGGAAAAATGAATATTATTTTAAAAGGAAATGATATGGAATTTATATGGTTTTGAAAGAAATATGTTTGATATGAAATATAAACCATTTGAAATTGAAAAACCACGGGTTATAATAACGTTTGGTTGTTAAAGAGACCGGGATCGGATATGGGCATACTCTTTGTTGATACCGAAAACCACTTTAACAACTGTGTACGCGGTGGAGATTCCAGAATGAAGTAGGATGGTGGCGACGACCCTAAAGGTATATTTAAGTAGACCTAACTCCTGTGAGTTAGCATAAGGTGGCTAAAACAAGAGCAATCGACGGGCCAAGGAGGTAGCTCCTCTAATCGGACACACTTCATCGTTAGCCATTCTATTACTTTGTGATTGATTTGGTGCGCACCTTTGATTCGGGAGGATGGATCGAGTTGGGCGGTAGTTGCGGCTATGCGTTACCAACAGTTTGGAAGAGTAATTGGTATATCTACCCTGGCATTTCCTAGTTGTGCCATGTCACCTACCCTAGCGCACCTTCTACGAGTTTGGTTTGTACAATACCTATGGAGTGCCCTCTAACGCACCAAATACGGGTGGGATTACGGTACTGTATAGACTATGGGAAAATGTAACACCTTAACACTATTTTAATAGTTTACTTTACTTTAGACATTATTATAATAAGCGTATATTACTACATAATAGATAGTTTAACGGATCCTTAAAGGATGGGCAATCCCAAGCATTCTTTAAGTTACTGATGCATTTCTTTACAGTTCACTTGAGTTGATTTACATTTTATAAGTACGTATGTCCTGACTCGAGTGTTTTGTGTTTTGCTTTACGCTCGGGTCAGCCTGAGTTTCACAGCTTTGGTTTCATCTTTTTGGAGCTAGAGATCCGCCGGAGATTTAGCTGTCTACCTGCTATTTCTATTCCAGTTATTTCCACTAAGCTTTTGCTTTTGTAGTAGAGAACTTATGTACCTTGAATTTCCAAATGTATTGGTTTTCAGACTTTGGTATTATGTAGTATCTTTGAGACTTTGTATCTAGTAGCTTCATGAACTACTATAGTTATTTATCCCGCTGCAAGTTATTCTGATATTCTGTGTCTGTTATTCTATGATTGATTTTATTTTCCCCAAAATTTATTAAAATCTGTTGTTTTGAATTATTCAAGTTTGACATGTGTGGATTTATTGTCGATTTGAATGGTCCAAATTGGCGGGATGTTACAAGAATTCATTAACCAATACATCAATGTTAGTTGTTTCAAATGGAAATCAAGATTTAGTAGGGTAAACTTATGCATGTGGAACTGGGTTAGTAACTATATTGATGCAAAGAGGTAGAGTTATTGTCATTTCTTCTAGGAAGCTACGACCGCATGAAGTTAAATACCCTACCCATGGTTTGGAGTTGGTTTCAGTGATCTTTGCATTGAAGGCATGGAGACACTATCTTTTTGAAGAACGATTCGATTTGTTTATGGATCATAATCTTTAAACTATTTATTCTCTCGGAAGGCGTTAAATATGCGGCGAAGAAGATGGCTGTAGTTTTTGACATCGTATGGCTTTGGGATTGAGTATACGCCAGGAAAAAGAAATAAAGTTGCCGGTGCACTTAGTAGAAAACATCAGAACGTGGTATTGGCAATGTTTTTTGAATGGAATGATTTAGAGGCGTTGGCTTCTTGTCGAGTTAGAATGAGGTCGACGGCTAGTGTAACACCCATAATTTTAATAAAACTAAATAATTATAATGGACATTTCTGTTATTTTACAAAAGACTAAAAAATTGGTATTTTACAAATGAAGGAATTTGAGGAATCTGATTTTTCCATTGGACCGAGTAGATTTTTCTAGTCCAAATTCATATTTAAAACATCAAAAATGGACATCACATGAAGAAAATACAAACCGTTTACCATACCGCACATATCGGGTTTAGAGCCTATTTGGAATCAAGTTTAAGAATTAATTACAAAAATAAATCAAAAAATTATTATTAAGTAACTAATTGAATTTGTGTGAACTACTCTAAAATGGGTACAATGGTTTTATGTGCATTAAAAGAAAAGTAGGAAAGGTATTTGCATGCACAAATTTGAAACCACTTCACGAGGAAAGTATTAATGATGAAATTATTGCTATGATTAATGAAAGGATACATTACGTACATTAAAAAGAGAATGTAACAATATATTTATAAAAAAAGAATGCATTTAAAGAAAGAAATATTACACATATTAGAAAAGGCATACGACCATATTTATGAAAAAAAGAACAAATTTAATGTTACATATTTTGAAAAGCGAAGATAACAATAATGCATGGAGGGAAACATTATTTTTAAAGCAAAGGTAAGGTACACTATCTCTTTATTAGCGAAGAAAAGGGGATAAATCCGATTTTTAAAACTTGGAAAGATTAATACCAATCAATTACTAATTTATTATGCAATTACTAATTTATTATGCAATTACTAATTTATTATGCAATTACTAATAAAGTGTAAGGTTCCTAAATTTAAATAAACACACACACACAAAGATATATATATATATATATATATGCATATACACACACACACACACATATATATAGACACACACACACATACGTGTATATATGTATGTATACACACACATATACTTTTGAATATTAATAAATGATTCTCTACAATAGTCAATAGTAATAAATGTGTAGAAATCAATAAATAATATTAATTGATTTAAATTATAGTAAATGGTATTTATTCGAATCATAATGATATTAATTGGGAGAATATAAATGTTATATTATTTAAGGAAATAAAAGAAAAGGAATTTCGAGTATATGTAAGAACAAGTAATAGATGAATAAACATATAGTGTTTCCTAGACCTAGGCTTCACCTATGAATATAAAGTCTTAACCCTCACTTCTTTTCACTATAAACCCTAGCCACCACCTCTTTATTATGTATGTACCGTTATTCTTCTTCCATCTCAAAAACTTCTTAAATCTAAACAATACTCCCATTCTCTTCAAAAATTTCACATAAAAAATAAATAAAACGGATATAATTCAAAGAAGAGAGAGATAATTAAAATCAAAAGAGAAGAGAAAAAGAAGAGCAAATCAATCAAGCTTGGAGGCCTAGGAAAGGAGATTCAACTCAAGTTAGAATAAGAAAAGCTTTAAAAGGATGAATGAAAACCCTAGGCATTAATTTAATAAAAATAATTATTGAAAAAGGGAAAAAGATATAATAGTGGGATTCATATCATTGTATGAAGATAAATCCTTATTCATTAAAGTTTGGTTCGATTTGATAAATGAAATTAATTGAATACTCCTTTATCTTACCTTAAATTCATTATAAAACTGGGAATATATATATGTTGTAGGTATATAGGTAGTTTATTGAAAAGTTACATATTAATAATCGTTGAAATTTGCTAGTTGAATTCATATAAACAAAATGTAATGATCCTGAACTCGGCCTTCGAAAATCGGCACCTATACTTCACTTGTACTCAAAATGCCGCAGATTCAAATGCTGATTCTGGGTCTAGGAGCTTATAACACCATTAAGTATAACAACACTGCGGAAGAAAGAAATAGATGATATCATATACAACTCCAATGAATACAATATCCAGTATGATATACAACAATGATATAATTATGATACAACAATATCAGAGATAAATAATAATGCTACAGCGAAAATAACAATAATGGAAGAGATCACTCCAAATGATCTAAAAAAGAGAATGACTCCAACAACTCCAACATCAGCTCGAACCACCATCACGTTGCACCAAGATAAGCAACGTCAGTCATCAACTCCGATGAAGTGAACTAGCTCCAGATAATCTACTAAACCTGGATATCTGAGAAACCCAACTCTAGACTGCCCGTGTGGAAAAATTGTGGGCACCCAGAGTTTAGGAAGGGAACAATAAACTCCAGGTCAGTCATGGGACTGGTATGAGCAAACAAAACAGTTTATCTTTAAAACAAACAACAAAAGAATTTTAAACATTGAAATCCACAATGCTTTTGGAAAATGAAACTACCATAAGGCCTCCCGCCACACACACAATGTAAACGCAGAATTGGAGGAGATTTCTCCTTATGATAGTCAAATATGCTTAATACGAGAAAAATTCTTTGATATTATTACTAGTGCATAGTGTAGAAAGCCATTTCGAAAATATAATATTAATCTTAGCCAGCATACAACCATTATTGTATGCCTACTATAGCTACCATCCAAACAGTGGTGACCACCATAAGTAAATGGCAGGTTCTACAACCAAAACCGTACAATGCGCGTATTGTTTCTTTGGATTTCCAACAAATGGTCAGGCAAAGGATCTTCCTTACTCCGAAATGGAAACGCCTCTGGAAAGACGCCCCGAGAACCTAACCGGATCTCTGCAAACACAAGGCCGACGCTACCTCACGCTGTACAGCTGTAACTAGGTAACTAACACACTGACGCTACCTCACGCTGTACAGCTGTAACTAGGTAACTAACACACAAGTATGCCATCCTCCGGTCGTTACCGACCTTTATCCGAGGATCCTCAACCACAAAGCAACAACCACAAAGTATAATAAATTTGCAGCATCAACATAGGTAAAATATCTGGGCTCCATACCATGATATCACCTTTTATCCAGAAGGAAATGACATACCCTAGGGGCGCGACCCCTAAAAAACCTTGCCGCAACATTCCTGTTTCGACCATTACCAGGTTGTGAGGCTCGACGAAGTCTCGTCCACAAAGCTACGCTTTTTCACAAAGCCATGCTTTGATCACAAATGATCAACGAATGATCATCAACACACAGCAACACTCAGCATACCACACTACCAAATTGGGAGTATATCACTGATAACCTTCAACTACATAACCTCTGAGCTCGTACGTCTCAGAGAAGGGTGTTTAGCTAAGAGAATAAATTCTCCGCCACCAACAGAAATGTATTTGAAAGAAACAGCTTTATATCTCAAAGTGTAGTGTCAGACATACAACTATACAAGTCTGTTCTGGGTTCGAACAGAACCGAAGGCACTTCAAAAAAAGCCCTTGCAATCCGGGTATTCATAATCCCGATCGGATTTCCCATCACTTAGGAAATCTCTATACCGGCGCGACTCAGTGCAGAGACAATCAATAGGTCATCCTATCGTTCTCGCAAATACCCGGTCTTCACCACCGGTCTTCAAAATGCCATCCATGTACGACGTATCATTATTCAGAATGGGTTATATGACACAAAGGTCCTCTCCCGACTAAACCGA
The DNA here is from genome assembly GCA_030737815.1 of Allium fistulosum. Classification (NCBI taxonomy): domain Eukaryota; kingdom Viridiplantae; phylum Streptophyta; class Magnoliopsida; order Asparagales; family Amaryllidaceae; genus Allium; species Allium fistulosum. The sequence goes on from CM060902.1 coordinate 1,207,791,827, forward strand.
ATAACGAGCGCAATTAAAAATCATATGGATACTGGGGTCTCAGTTAAATCACAGCTTAAAGCCCAAAACCTTTCATTCGAATGGTTAAAACCAATTACCATCTCTAATCTTTTAAATAAAAAGATTCATTCAAATGGTTAAAACAAATTACCATTTCCAATCTTTTAAACAAAAAGATTCAATTCACAAAGTTCACCCCATTCACAAAGATTCATTCATGGATTTCAAAACAATTTCCATTTCAATTGAATTAACTCGTTAAATCTTTAAGTCAAGATTTAACTTATAGCTTTCAAAACTGGTTTCCAAAGATTCATTCATAGCCTTTCAAAACAATTCTATTTCAAGTTGGATTAACTCATCCAGTTTTTGAATCAAAGACTCATTTCATAGCTTTCAAAACATTTCAATTCCATTTCAAACTTGAAACCTTTCAACACAATTTGGAAATCCTTTCTTAAAATGAAAGCTATTATTATTTGAAAACAAGTAGTTTTCGTTTCGGAAAAATCGAGTTATATTTACACGAGTTAAAACCCTTGAATTAAATTCAAATTCCCAAATCAATACCTTTAAAATGGTTTAACCCATGTATAACTTGTACAACATCTTTAATCCCTAGTTTCAAATCATAGAATTCAATTTCAAACTTGAATTCAAATTTAAATCAAATTATTTAAATTTCAAGATATCCAAAATATCTTTAAAACTCCTTTCAAAAGCTTTTCATATTAAACCCCAATTTCCAATTTCAAAATCAATTGAAATTAAAATTTCAATTTCAAAAACATTAAATTTAAATCATATGTGACTTAACCGATTTCCACGTGAAATCCATATTTGTGTGTGTATGGAGTAGTCCAGGGGTTTCACACACTAGTGCAACATCATTCAATCATCACAGATAAGAATACAGAAATATAGTTGATAAGAGATATAGCTATAACACTTATCTTTTATTCACAGATCATAGATATATATATCACAGATAATCAATTACAGTCATCCCAAATAAATGAACTATAGTACAGATCACACACAAATCAGCATATATCACACAACATCATAGATCAGGGGATATCAACAATTCAATCATTTAGTCGGGTCCAAACATTCATAGGTAAGGTCAATTTATTTATCTGATTTAATTAAATTAGATTAGTCACTAATCCTGGTTAATTACAAATTATTTTAATTAATTACCCTTTAATTATAAATTAAGAGATTGATTAAGTAATTAACCTTTTTGAAATAATTAATTTTTTATATATATATATGAATTAACTTAAGACTTTTTAAGTTAATTAACAGATTTAAACATTATTTAAGATAAACTGTTTATCTTAATCACATTAATAAATTATATTACTTAATTGATCACATTTGTTAAGTTTATTTAAAATAAGCTTTTAAAACAAAGGTTAGATATACATATTAAACACTTTAACTAAATTAGTCTAAAATAATTTATTTTAAACCTTTGACTAATTCCAAAACTTAATAAGACAATTGTTTAAAAGAATTATTTAAGGAATTTATTTCCAAAAACTTGTTTTGTATTTTTTAAATTTCAAAACTTTGTTAAATAAATTTCCCTTTCCTAAAACACTCGGGCCTAAGCTCCAAATTCCCGATCCCACTCTCGAGCCAGTCTCCATCTTCTTCTTCTTCTTTTCTTTTCAAAATTTGGCTTGTTTTAAATTAAAAAGAAAAAGAAAACTGTTACAACTAGTTTAACATCCGCGTTCCACACAACTTCGGGCCAACGTTCGAAAAATTCGAGTACGAACCCGAGTTGCCTCCTTCTTCCCCAAACCTTTGTAAACAACAGACAACCCATATCACGTGCACGTGCACCAGAGATTGCCAGAGCTCCGATCAACTTCACCACCGTAAACAAATCATCAGCAACCCTGTCGACTAACACGACACCACGAATCGATGAATTCGACGACAAAACGAAAACGAGCTATTTGATCAAAAACTGGAACCCCACGGCTCAACAAAACTTCACCGTGACGATGATCACATCCATCGTCAACCACGCCACTTCGACCAAAGTTGCCCCTACGACCCATGAATATTTTCCCCTAGGTGCGATCGCCATCTCGTGCCCAACGCTGACGAACACTTCCCCATAACTTCATTGACTCAACTGGGTTATTAAACCCTACATTTACTTCGCATGGCCACCATGACGAATTAGAATTTCTCTGATTATTTTTATGATCATCACCGATGCTCAAACTACCTTCTCCAAGAATCACGACCTTCGAATCATTGTTGATCATCGGATTTTGACGAAAATGTCCATTCTGTTCAACTCGCGATTGCTCATCATTTATAAACTTAAAAATCATAATTCCTTTACCTAAAATCATTATTTTGTAATACGAACACAATTATATAATCAGATTGTAGAATTAAAATTTTCGAATTTTCTGATTTATGATGATTTTACTGTAAATAATTATTTTCACAGTATTCACATTTTTTTTTCTTTCTGAAATTATTTTTAAAAGTGAATTCATGATGTTATAAACAATTTCCCTTTAGAAATTGAAGCTTAATTTTGTTTAGAGAGAAAGATATGATTTTTTTCTTTTCAATATGTGGTTCTTTACTCTGTTGATATAACAGAGTTTTATGTCTGTACAGACACCCACATATATCTATTATCAGACATGCAAGGATATTTGGAACATACTTCACATCACAGCTTCAGATATTTACCACACACAATCAAACATAAACAAACTAGAGGAAAGTTTGCTCACCTGATTTTCAGAAGAAACAGAGTTTCCCTTTTATGCTTGAAACAGGCTTTGAAAAGCTGCAAGCTGAAATCTTTTCTTGATTCTCTGGCTTTAGTTGATTTATGTTGTTGTTTGTTTTAAGTTTTGAATGATTTTTCAATTTTAGATTTTTCTCAGTTTTGAAATGAACGAACTGATGAAAAGGAAGATGATGTTTACTCTAGTTTTATTCAGCTTAACTGAAATGGGGAGAAGCTTGATATATAGAAAATGAGTTGTACAGGTGATATATTATTTTGTTTGTACAAATTGATCAGTGATATTTTCTTTGCTTGGTGGCTAATAATTTTACTTCAGTGGCTGATATACATCTTGCTTTGGTGGCTATAGGACATGGCATTTATTACTTGTACAAATTTACTTATTTTATTTTCTTTTACTTCATTTCGGCTGTACAAATGAAGATAGTTGTGTGGCTTCATTTTTTTTTGAACATATGATGTTGTGATGGCTTCATTAATTAGCTTGTACAATATAATTTTTTTTTCCTTTCATTTCGGCTTGTGTACATATATGAAGATATTTGGTGGCTAAAGATACTTATACATATTTGAATGTATTACTTGAACTTGTCTTTTTTTTTCATGTGTACATACTTGTATATTTATTTTCTTTCTTTTCTTTTGCTTTGTCTTCTTACTTTATAATATAAATGAAGTTCTAGAGTTAATATATTGTTATAATTTATCTAAGGAGTTACTTTATATTATATAATCTATCTTATATACATTGATTTCTATTTCTAATTTAACTTATTACTATCGTTTTACTTTAATATTTATTGTCTTATTATTTTTATTTATTTATTATTTTGTAACATGAATAATTTCTATTTTAATTTGTTATTAGATTTTTAGTTAAGTGTTAATTTATCTTATATGTGTGTATTTCTATTTTTATCTATTTTTATTTTATCTTATATAATTTATACATAATTTATTTTACTTTAGGGAAACTCATAATCAATTTATCGATTTATTTCACAAATTTTATTCAAAAATTCAATTAATTATCAATTTAAATTTAATTAAAATCCGGGGTCGTTACACAAAAATAACGATTATAGACAAAACACGTTTACAAATGAACCTTAAGTCAGTACTCAAATCAACAAAGAAGATAAATGAAATGAACAAAATAATAAAACTATAAAAATATGGAAATCCCTATCCAAATGTCTGAAACATTAATCAAACGTCTGAATCAAGGTTTAAACGTCTGGATTTCAGATAGTCTTAACTTGAAACAAATAAGTACAAATTCTACTCGACTTAGACTTCTGAATTCTTTTTCAGACATCTAGAATCAAAGTCAGATGTCGGAGGAAAGAAGCCAGATGTATGGGTGTTTAGAAAAATATTTTTTTAAAAAGAGGTCAGGTGTTTGAAGTAAATTTTCAGACGTATGAATTGTTTCATCAAGCCCTAGTTGAACCTAGACCAAATGCAATCCAAGTAGGGTGAATATGGGGACTTGTCCTCACTTTCTCGAATTTTAGGAGAGTTTATGTCGTTGCATGGAGAGGGTGCAATGGGTAGTAACAATTTTACATTAGATGACATACCTAGGTTAACACTTCATGGTTGGCGTAACGTGGAACTCGACAAGGCATGTGATAGAACCGCAACTAGAAGCACTTATTTTTATTGGGGCATGCCCGGTCACATATTAAAAATGTAGGAACCGAGGAAGGGAGATAGAGACGTCCATAATAGTAGGACTGTATGGCTGGGCAGGGGCTGGACCTTTAAGGGAATCACTATAATGATTTCTTTAGCTTTAGGTTGAATGATAAAGAGCATAAGACACAATTACCATTGAGAAGGTGACATAAATGCTTAGGTAGGCCATTAATCGTTGAGGTAGTATACTCAGCATGATCCCAAACATTGTGATGTTTGCTTAATTTGTAAGTGCGATATACATGGTTCATTATTGAGAATGTTAACTTAATGTTGGTTAGGAAGTTATTTATCGAGATCATACTCTAGGAATTGGCCTAGAGTTATTAGTTGTTGGTTTTTCAACTCTCGGTTGGATACCTCTGTAAGTTGTTTATGGATGTAGGTGTAAATAGAATTATGCCTTATGATTTGTAAAATAATCAATCCGTTACTCGTAATACATGAACAAAAATAGACAACCTAGGTTGTGTAGATTATAAATGAAGCTGCTTGTTTGTGAACATCATATAGTAGTAATACATTTACCAGACTTTATCTGATCCACTCATTTTCTTCCGCTTTTATACCTGTTACAGGAGGACATAACAGTAGGAGATTTGGCTTGGACATAGTGCATGGAGGAGGAGACTAGGTGCCTTGAGTTACATTTGTTATAGTTATTATCCATGTATTTTATACTATATTACTCTATTACCCAGACTTTATGTTGTTATTTGAAGACATCGTTGTATGGATTGTTTATTGCTAATACTATTATCTGTTTTGGTTATTTTCAGCATTTATATTTTATTTCTTTCCACTGTAAAGTCTAAAAGCGTAGAATGCTTAAAAATTTATATTAGTCTCGACGACTCGTACTTCTTGGCATACGTGAGTTCGAATGTCATTTTAGACTTTGAATCGGTTTGTCTAGAGGTGCAAGCTGTCACAGTTGATATTCGAGCTTAGGTTAAGTGATTCTAATAAAATTATAGCACATGAGAGAGCATTATTATAATTTCCTATTATATATATACACGCCACACCCTATATATTTTGACTCAAGGTAGTTGTTGTCTCATTCCTTATAAGCAAACAACTATAAGTTAAGATAATCATTAAGATTATAACCGCAAGGGTGAAAATAAATTCATCCCATTTATTATAACTTACTCCATAAAGATATGCTAATAGAGGTTCCCTATACCAACTAGCATTGGTCAGCAAATTTGGGTCTAACGGTGAATAGAAAAAGAGTAGTACCATTGGATCCATATAAAATAGGTGTGATGTTGATAAGGCGTAAAGGAGACATAAAAGAAGGACTTCTCAAAGTTAGAGTAAATCTCCCCAGTTGAAGTGGAATCCCTTTTCTTATATTATAAATAGTTGAAAAAAGTCCATTTGACTTAAATTGATAGCTAGAGTAGAGTTGGACACTGTGTTGGAGGACAAACCTGAGTTAATCATTTTAGAAGAAGATAGGATAAAACCCTTTACACTTAATGCATTATTAGATGTAGACGGGCTTGTGTAAATTAGGTTGTTTTCATCCACTCCAATTTAAGTGTTAAACCATTAATGTTTTCTAAAAAGTTAAAAATATTATATGCCTCATAGTTTTTTTTTAAAATAAATTGGTTCAAGATTTTCTATGAATGTCCAAACAAATTATATGGAAATTTATGAGAGAAAAATATAGAGTTAAAAGAATTTTTAAAATGAGTTAGAAACATCAGTATTTGAAATATTTGGGGAAGTATAAAATTAGGAATTTGAACTGGTAACCCCTTATTTTAAGCTTTATATAGGGAAAAACTAAATCAAAAGTAATTTTCTCTAGCTATTTTAAAGCTAGTGTAAGGCACATTGTTGCATTTATATTTTGATGTATACCTTGTTTTTGGATTGTGAAACTTCTAAAAGGTAAACTGAAAAAATAAATTTAAAACCCTATGACGACCCACCTCCTCGACCCTTAGAAATTGACACTGATACATCCTCAGTATTCACGTGCCGCAAATCCAAGTGCCGGAGAGGCAGATTAAAATAAAGGTAGAAGACAGAATAAAACAGAATCTCACATCGTATTCAACATTTAATTATACATATGGGTAGTACATGTAGTTACTCCAAATTGCTCCATCAGAGTACTAGTAAATACTAATCCAGCATGATAGTTATAACTGCATATCCTCACAAGTGCTGGTAGATACATCATACAAAATACATTGGAATTAAGAGATTACAAAGGACCCAAAATGCTCCATGCTCCATCCAAAATGCTCCAAGTTACCTAACTACTTGGCCTACCCGTAGAACCATCCAATGGCAGATAGAACCGAATATGACATCACCCCGGTTGTAACCGACCTATCTGGGATCCCATAGCATACACAACATACTCAGCATATATAGAGTAATCTAGAAAGGTGATGACTCCTAATGGTTGCGAACCACATAGCCTTATGGCATGCCCTGTTTAAGCCATTTTCAGGTGATGAGGCCTGAGGTAACGATTACCTTTCACATAGCACATTCCACTTTGAATGCCATATTGTCAATTCCATCATATACCATTGATTCCCACAAATGTACAACCTCTGAGCTTGTACGTCTCATAGGAGGGTGTTAAGCATAGGAGAGTTACTTCCTACACCACCAAACAGATGTACGTTCATAAAAATAAATGTATGTGTATGTTCGAAATGCAATGTCAGACATTCATCCATATAAGTTGTCCAGGTGCTAGACAAACCAAAGGAACTCTCCTACCACATCCTGTAGGGAATCATCCCTAGGATTAGTAGCTAGCGGCCCTTGCATCGAAGATCAAATGAAGATACTACTGCTACATATATATGATATGTGAAATTTCCCCCGAGGGTCAGTGACAAGTAGCCTTTCATTCCATTTATTGTCATTCCATGTCTACACCTTCGAATGTGTAGATTGGTTGGAAGTGGTTTTCAGATAGGGATCACCCAAATCCGACCCCGGTTCCTTTGAACTAATCATCGATAAAAAAATGTAAAGTAAATAGGTGCTTATCATTTGATTAATGGCTTTCTCTTTATCAAAAATATCTTCTAGAGATATATATTTTTAAAACATTCCTTTTTGGTATATACGGAATCAATAAACCTCTCTTTAACATTGGAAATTCTAAAACATTTTCATAAGTCATATTGGAAAACATTATTGAGTTAAAAAGGGTTGACAAAAATTATACTAATTCTACTCAACATCAATTTCCGTATTCAACCTATACTACAAGTCGAATGACGGTGAAATAACCTTTTAAATTCACATGTATAGTACAGTTCCCTCCTCAGAATTTAATACCAAGTATAAGAAGATTATTTTTGTGTAATCCAAGTTGTATTAAATTTGGAAAAATTAAATCTCTTATACTTGCCTCTTTTCTGACATTTTGACCTTATCTATTCCTCATCCAGGAAAGCGGCCAGGTGAGCCAGGGCATTGGTTACACCTGAACATTTCTTACTTTAAGCACCTCATATCTAGATCTCATGAATACAAAAATCCAGTCTACCCATCGGCTTTTACAGCCAAGATAAAATCACTTGATTTTAACAGCTTTTCTTTAAATCATTTATTTAAACTTTTTAATATAAATTATAAAACCTCCAAATCATCTTTAAAATACTTAATTATTTATTTGAAAACATTTCTAAGATAATTGGGAAAAAATACTTAAGTTTAAAGTCATATTTGAAAAGTCATTACAAATCGCTGCAAAAAGTGCTGCGAATAGTGCTTTTAAGGTTATTTGATCAAAACAACTTTTCGATCGTTTAGAAATCCATTTTTGTAACTCAAATATATTTTAAAACATTTTAAAACATTTATAGAATTTATTCCATATTTTAAAGAATCAAAAATATCAATTTTAATGAATTTGTCGCTTTGGTTTCCGACTGCCAAACCGTGACTATTTTGAAAACTTGATTTGCTCATATTTCAAAATCTACCAAACGAAATCTCGATCTTTTTCTTTTTTTTGAAAATTATGATTATATGAGTTTGGAAAATTTTTATTACAAATAATTCCTACTCCGAATCCATCGTATAAATGGATTTAACTTTCTACGTTGTGAAATCGCGAACTGCCGTTGCACGACGCGCCTATTATTGACTCCATTTTCGTAACTTGGAAAAACTTCACCAAATTCGATTTTAGTGTTTATAAAACATTTATAAACCATTTTAAATCATTTCAAAGAGGTTTAATGATTCCATATCACTTTTATAGCTTGATTCGAATAGTGATTTCCTTGTGTAATATCGACGTGTATTTAACGTGACTTGTTTACACAATTAAACACTATATTAAAAAAACCAATACTTGATGATCAAAGCACAGTAAACATCCATAGCAATAATATAACATAATTATATATATATATTGTAACGGCCCGCCATTTTGACCATCGAAAGTCGACACCGAACACTACCACTGTGTTCTAATGTCGTGCATCCAATCGACAAAAGGGCAGATTGTTAGGGTAAATAAAAATAAAAGAACAGAGAACAGATAAAAACAAAATCTCACAGTAGAATCAACAACATATAATGTATCAAGGACAGTAGAAACTGTCATTCCAAACATATAGAGTATATCAGAGTTAAAAACAAACCTTATCAGCTGGACAGTTATAAAATCCCGACCTTACAAATGCTGAAAGGTATACTATGTAATACAGCGGAAAATAAAACTACGATAGGTGAATCTTCAGCTTCTCTTCAAGACCTCCATAACACCATGGACAACCTAGGAAAATACTCGATCTGACCTGAGCATTATAAATAAATAACACCTGGATCAGTCTGGAAATACCAACGTGAGATAACCTGAATAATGAGGAACATAAATAAAAAATCCGTGAGACCACGCCGCTAACGCGGAATGGGTTTTTACCTTACTAGAATAACACCCATATATGCAAGAGCAGAAATAAATATCAAGAACAAATCCAAATAGGAATGAGTATAATTAATATTAAACCAGACTTGATAGAATGGAAATGAACAGAGTAAAATCCAAACTGGACAGAATGGATAGAACAAGGAAAATAGTCCAACTTGATAGAATGGACTAAATAGGGTAACAATCCAAACTTGATATAATGGACTGAAAAACTGTAGATAAACATCATGAAGAGTGGTTGACTCTTCCTGTTGCAATTACAGAAAAACTGATTCAAAGGTTCAAATCAAATCAGTAAAACAAATTTATCTAACGTAACTAGGAGGGTGCTCCCCCCTTCCATGAAAGTATACCTCTAGATAAAATATAGTTGAGAGCACACACGTCACTCTTGGGAACTTCCAAGCTGGAACCCACTTCACACGAGCATCTGAATATTTCACATCAATGCATGCATGCCGAAACCTCTCTACATGATGTGAACATACCCTGATGAGTGCGACCATATGGCTTGGCTCCCACTCGTGCCTTGGTTTTAGTTTTTTCGGTGTTGGATATTAGTGATAAATCGTCTTTGAACGATAAAGCACAATAATGACTTAAAGGGTGCCCCCTTTTTCGCGCCTTGGTTTTAGTCATTTTCGATAAAGGATAACAAAGCTCAATGGAGATATAAATCGTCTTAGATTGACAATAACAAAGAAGCTGAAGTAACCGATAGTTGAGATATCAACTATCGAGGATATAAAACGATTGTATATGCGAATTAAATCTTGTATACTTATCACCACTTATTGAATTCAAACTTGTACCTTTTCTTGGTTAACGGTAATACCGGACAAGTTAAGGTAGCATTACCTCAAAGTCATGTCCAATGATTACTCTTCACTTTTGAAATAGCGACAAGTTTACTTCTTCGATGTTTAGTGCTAATTATACAAGTAAACCATTTCCATATAAGTGATTACCTTTACGGAAATAATCCATTTCCATAAACGAATACAACGTTTTCTTTTATAAATGAACTGAACTTGTGCTTGATTTTCATATTTCCATATTGGTAAAACACTTTTAGAATTAGTTTCTGGTTGTTAAAACGTTAAGAGAATAATTTTTCCAAGTGCGCGGCCCCAAAGGCCTAAACCAACATCAGACTGAACATCTAGAAGGTTATCCAACTTAAAATCCCAATAATCGAGTTCCAATTCCTTTTTTTTGGCAAAGCAGTTCCAATTCCTTTTTATAACTTTAAAACAATTTTAAATATCCTGAAAGAAAATAATCACATTTAAAATCTCTTTTAAATAAACAAATCCATTATTTATAATAAAATAGATAATTATTTCCAGACACTTATATAACATTGGTTAATTAACTTTAAAATCTTTATTAAATCAGTTTAATAACTTTAAAATCAGTTGATTAAAGAAATTTTATTATATTAATTAATTTAGTTTAATCACTTTCATTAAATCAATTTATTTAACTTTAAATATCATTAATTGAAAAGATCAATTAAATTCAAATAATCATTTGTTAAGAATGAATAAGTCATATCAAACATCATTTATTAAAATGATAAGTATTTTTAAATTCTATTCATTAAGTTCAAATAATCAAAAATTATTTGGATGAATTAAATTCAAACTTCACTAGTCAAAACGATTGATTAAAAACATCATTTGTTAAAATGATTTATTTAATTATACAACATCATCAATTAAAATGATCTAACTAAATTCCAAATATCATTAGTTAAAACAATTAAATAAATTTAAAACAATCATTAATTAAAATGATTAACTAAATTTAAATATCATTATTTAAAATGATTTATTACTTTTAAATATCATTAACTAAAATGATTATTAACTTCAATTATCATTAATTGAAATAATTAATTAAGTTCAATAAATTAATTAAACTCCATTATCATTAATTAAAATAATTAATTAAACTCAAATAATCATTAGTTAAAATGATTAATTAAGTATAAAACATCATTAGCAAAAATGATTAATTAAATCTAAAGATAAACCAATTTTTAAATCATCATTTATTAAATTAGTTAATAAATCTCAAAATCATTAGTTAAAATGATTAATTATTTTAAATTATCATTAATAAAAATGATAAATAATTTTTAACATTCTGTTTAGCGGAAACACAAGCTCAAGTTCATATGATAGGGTTTTGAGGATGAAATTTAATAAACGATGGTATAGCAAAAATTGCTATAACGACATTTAAATTATTAAATGAGATATTAGAAATTAATTTCAATTAACCATCAATAACAGCAAACGGATGTAAATAAATAATTTGTGGGTGAGAAACCCCCTTTGGGTCAATTTACATATTTTTCCTACAAAACAATGGTTATGGATAATATATAGATAATCATATGGGTTTATAACGATCAAGTTAATATGTCATCCATTTTCCAAACGGGAATTCAACCAAACAAGCAATCAAACAATTTAACTAACATTAAAACATTCAATAAATGTTTATAACATAATTAATATGATATAATAAAATTAAATGTAAGTTAAACTCACACTGGTTTTCATTTTCGCCAAAACATCCCGATTTCGTACTAAAACCGAACGGTCGTCCGATTTTAGCCTAAATTTTCACTTTCTCCAAATCCAACCAAACAAATTCCATCGCATAGATCTCGACAACACGAGTCCAACGCAAAAAGCAACGTTTGAACCCGACCTCGTATGAGCGAGATACAAAATTTATAATGTAACAACCCTATTGTTAGTTACCTAATTAATTAAATTTAACTATGAATAATTAATATTAATATGTAATTTGTGAGGTTTAAAGTATTTTCATTCTTGTTTAAATGAAGAATTTACAGCTTAATGATTTATTGTCTTCCAAGTAATTTAAAAGCAAATAATAATAATAATAATAATATATCATTATTATTAATTGTAGATTTAATTCAAATTGTTGTAATTATTAATACAACAAATAAGCATGGATTTATTAATAATATATCATTATTATTAATTGTAGATTTAATTCAAATTGTTGTAATTATTAATACAACAAATAAGCATGGATTTATTATTAAAAATGGAGTTGTAATTTATGGAATCAAATTATGATTTAAAACATAAGTTTTAACAATGTAATTATTTCACTTAGGTAAAATAAGATGTTGGTTCACTTGTATTGGATTTAGTCCATTTAGGCCCAATTAGAGTTAAAAATAGGTTGTATTGAGAAGCTTTATACTGTATGTTTCTTTTTCTTCTCACGCTTCTTTTTCTCACTTTCAACCAAACCAAAACAAAAGACAGTAAACAAATTTTATTATCCTTCTCATGAAACCCTAGTTCTTCCCCAAATCAACAAATTAGAAAGTGAAATCAATAGTTTCTTAAGCTAATAAACTCAGGTAATCTATGAAAACCATTTATACATCTTATTGTTCATCAGTTTCAGTTTTTGTTTGCAAATTGATTTTGGAATTTTGGGTCTTTTTCTGAGAATAATAGGAACAACAGTTTTGAGGAGAAAACACTGGTCTTAAACAGTAAACAATCTTCTTCTCTTTGCAATAAGGTGAGTAGTCCTCACCACTATCTCTGAAATTGCTTGCATGGTTGTCTTGATTAATTCAACTAGTAATTTAGATGTTAAATTGAATTAATTTGTTGCTATTATGAAACACTATTTGCTGAAAGTTCCATGACTATGTGAAATTTTGAAATGAATGCTCTTTTGAAAACATGATATGGTTGCTAAAATTGAATTAACAAAATCTCTGTAGTAAAACAGTGATATCTCAATGTAAAATAATCCAAAATGATCCAATTTTTTATGGTAGAAAGTTCTTTTAGTTAGATACAACTTCACTTTGATCACTTTTAAAAATTCTGAAGTTTATTAGATCGAAATTGAGTTTGAAATTGATGGTGTCGCACTGCCCTGTGTTTGTCGGGGTTTAAACCGGAAATTAAAATGGCCATAACTTTTTCATCACTTATCAAAATCCAATAATTCATGATGATTTGGAAAGCATAGACTATCTACTACAACTTTCTTTTGTGGAGTTTTGTGATATTTTGTAGTTTACACATTCAAAAATACGTTTTAGTGTTGCTGTGCCGAGAATAAACGACAACAATAATGAAGTTAAAATTCTAAGAATTCCTTTAGTCATAACTTTTTATTTCTTATCAGAATTTGATGATTCTTGATGTTCTAGAAAGCTTAGATTATCTGCTATAATTTTCTAGTTTTGAATTTTGCATAATTTTGAAGTTTAAATGGCTAAAATTTCATTTCTTTGTCGTTGCCCTGTCAATGAAAGACAAAGTTACTAAATTTAAACCTGAAAATTATTTCGGTCATAACTTTCGAACCGTAAATCCAAATTGGATGTTCTTTTTCTCGTTTGAAAGCTGAGGTTTTCATCTACAACTTTCATGTTTTATGTTTTGTAAAATTATAAAATTATGTGGTCGAAATTGCTGATCTTTAAATCATAAATTTAAGTTAAATGAAATAAATAGATAAGCTTCGTTTACAAGTAATTTTACGAAAGAGAAATATTTATATTTATAAATCTTAGAATTATTTATAAATTAAGTTAATAAATATTAAAATTTATTTTTTTAGCAAGTTATTTTATATATTAAGCATGTTTAGTAAAATATTTATGGATTTGGAAATATGACTTTGGAAATACAAATCTAATCTAATTTTACATAAAAGTGATTATGGATTTGGAATATAAATATTACGATTTATTAAATAAATAATATAAGATTCATGGAATTAGGAAATGTAATTTTGAAAAGTATAAACTTAGTTTATTTATAAATAAAATGGTTATATTTTAGTATGGATTTAGAAGAGGAATTAAATATGGTTTTGTGAATAATATAACAAATGGAAATTTGAGACAACTTTGTGTATATAAGTAAAATCTTGGAACAATTCAGAGTTATGGAATATTTTAGCAAATCTATGAATATTTTTATAAAGTTAAATAATAAACGGATTTATGGAAAATTATAATACGTGTTTTAAATAATAAACTCAAAAGAAAAAAATGTTTTGAGAACCTTAATTCTATAATTTGAGGAGTACTAATAATCGACTTAGTGTCATCGATTGGTTTAAATGCTTTCAAATAATGCTTCATCAAATATGGTATAACTCATTGAATAGAATGTTTGAGTGGAACTTACTAGCCCATTAGCGAATACTCGAATTTCACCGGGTAGTATGGGATGCCTTGGTTAATTTCGTGTGATTGCTATTAGGAAGTATTTTACACTTTAGAGTTGTATTCTCTTCTAGTGTGCGACAAGTGGTTGCTAGATTCTTAAAAGAATGTAGTTCAGGTTTTCCGGTGGTATCCGTAATAAGTGATATTTACTAGCTTTTAGTAAATACTTGGATTTCACCATACGGTATGGGACGTTAAGTAAATACTTGGATTTCACCATACGGTATGAGACGTATTTGTTAAGTTCTTGTGATTACTAAAGGTGATAATATTTGGCACTTTAGAGTTTGCTCTCTTTTGGTGTGCGGCAAGTGGCTGCTAGATCCTTAAGAAGTTTATTTCTAGATTTCTTTTCGAACATAATTATATAATAATATTAAATAAATGTAGGGTTATCGAGCCATGGTTTCTACGATTACCTTGATCGGTATGGACTATCCTTGAGATCATTCTGTGATTCTGTGTTCCCGGTCCGAGTACGGTCCTTTGTATCGGATCGGTTCGAGCGATACCAATTTGTTTGATTGTTTGCCACGGGTATTGAGTACAATCATTGTGATTGTTTTGGACGATCATTACGATCGGTTTGGATTAAGATCTCTTGGATTTTGGATATTTTGATTCTATGACTATTCTGTGTTCGTGAAATAAATATATATTCTTGTGTCTTATGTTAGTGAAATAAATATATATTCTTGTGACTTGTGTTCATGATATATATATATATGTATATATATATATATTCTTGTGTTGTGTGTTCGTGAAATAAATATACGTTCTTGTGTCTTGTGATATGTTAAGTTAATTATGTTATTTTGTGTTTAGTGACTAGTTCGTGTTTGTGACTTAAACTTATAACCCCATTCTAAGTTAATCATTGATAGTTGCATGCTTAGAGATATTGTGTTTTGTTCTGTGAATTCAGTGTTTATTGACTAATAAGTGTTCATGACTTAAATGTATAACCATGTGACTTGTGATGAACTCTAAGTTAAATTAATTCCCATGACTCGTTATATCCTAGACATCTATATTTACTCATATGTAGTTTATTCTTGTGTTATATTCTGTTCTCACCCTATTGGATATTTAGAGATAGTCTGACTCGGGTATTATTTTGCTTGGGTCAGGTCGAGACTTTTCAGGTTACAGGACAAGTTGACCTTTGGATGTTTGGGCTAGCAAGGAGATAAACACTTTTGACTTTTTAGTTTGTCTCATTTAGGAAATTTATGAATATGTTTATAAGATGTACAATTGAGATTAGAGAATTGTTAAACTTGTAAAACAATCGAGTTTAGTGTTTCATTTTTTAAACTCAAAATTTGTATATGTGTAAGTTGAGATTTATTCCATTGTGATCTGTGACTGTTATTTATATGATATATTGTTCGGATTCTGAGAAATCGATGTGTCTATTAATTTGTATTAATACTGTACACGTTAATTGTTCAGATATTAAGTGAAAAGGTATAAATGACGTATCAGTGTTAGTATAAAGATATATCCACATTCGATCGCCCTTAACAAGCCATATTCTTTGGATTAGCAGACGACATTACTTATAACGTTCTTTGCTGATCTGGGTATCGGGGTGGGGTCGTTACAGTTGGTATCAGAGCCATGTCAGAACATTATACCATATAATATTACAGATCTGTAACGACCCATAAATTTCAACTGTTTCAATAACGTAATTAGTTGAAATTTTGCGAAATTTTAAATGATAAATTTTGAAATAAAAATTTAATATTTGGAATACGTCTAGTTAAACATAGCGACTGGTAAATTTTCGTCTGAAAATATGAAAGTTTATTTCGCGCGTAAATTCACTTCAATTTAATCAGTTAAAAAGCGTTGAAAACAAAATGTTTCCGAAACCTAAATATTTTTACATAGAAAAATTCTAAACCATCTTCTGAGCAAGATGTCAGTTTGTCGTTTTTCCAAATTCGGACATCTTTGGCTCCGTCGATCTTATTTTCCAGTGTTTTTCTTGCATTTTCCGCTATTAGAAAATTCGAATTTTTATAATTCAACCAAACCACGGATAATTTTATACCGTTTTGATCGTCTCATCGCGCTGATCTCTACGGTATATTTGTTTGTGTATTTTGAAGTCCGGTACGCAGCAAAATATGCGTAACCGTTAACCGTATCGGTACTAAAATAAGCCTTTTGGTTTTCCAGTAAACATTAGCTGTCGCAACAGTAGGAAAGCAAATGGACATTTGCTTTTATTATCACCTGAATTCAGTTTTACTTTTGAAATTCCTTCGTTCCATTGTATAGCCGGTTACATCTCTTCATTTTACCTAAAGCCGGCTCATCTCTCCACCTTTATTGGCCACGTCGTCCCACCTTCTCTATTGCAAGCTGCATTTTCATTTTCATTAACCTCAGTGCCTGTTCTTTTTATCCCATGCTAGCCTCGCCACCGCTTCACCGACTCCGCCATTGGAACCTCCTTAAACCGCGCCCACCTCTCCACTAGCACCGCACCACTCGAACAACCCACATGAGCCGGCTAGCCACATCCACCCCTGCCGCAACTACATGGCCCCACTTTCCACCATCTTGGCCTACCCTCCCTCTTTGCTCGCCAACAGCCTTCTCATTTATAAAAAAAAAAAAAGAGGTACATATTGTAATTTGTTTAGTTAAGTGGATGGTTTAGTCTATATATTAATTTTTGCATGGGAGGTGTGTACTGTTCGTGTTATATATATCATCTAAGTTTTGGCTTTTGTTGTTCATGCATGTTTACATATAAGTTTATATATAAGTATAGTATATAAGCATACTAGAGTTTGGTTTTTAAAAGATATATGTATATATTTTATTTTATATAGTACGTATTATATATGTAGGATAGTTTAAGTTTCCCATATCATGTGCAACAACTATGATCTGATGGTTGCAGTTTGCAGAATTAGGAAGGGAAATTTAAGTATTCTACTAAATGTAGTTGGATTTGTAGTGTACTGAAGTGTTATTTTGAGCGCGTTAGATGTAAGCTGATGTTTTAGGTAGGGAGCTAAATCGATGTTGATGCATTTTATCTATTTGTCCATGCTAGTAGATATGTTGTCGCTTGGTTTGTAATAGGGGCTAATTATTTGATCAGCGTTTTAAGAATGTTTTACGTTATCAGATTTAAAAGGCATATTCTAAGAAAAAAAAAAAAGATTAGTATACATGATTTGTGTCGTATTTGTATACATAGGCGTATGGTCTGCATAGTGTCAATACTTGCATTGATTTTTGAGTATAAATTTATACTAGTTTATAATATATACGTGAGTTGGAAGCTTGCATATAATATATAGCTGAAGAAGTGTTATACAAATATTCATGGGTCTAAAGGTTTGGTTAGGTGGATCTGTTCCAATGCTATATAAGATCTTGTATTTTACCGCAAATATATGTATAAGTGTCGTTGGTTTTAAACCTGCATATAAGACTTGTTTATGTGTTTTAAAATTTAAACTAATAAGTTTTGAAGTACAGATATGTATATAATTATTGATAAATGTTTGAAATTTTAAATATAATTTTGTATATATGTATTTTATTTGTTATATCAATATCCATTCACTTATATCAATTACCTCCATCAACCCCGTTCTGATTTGTTTCATCTAATTCTTTTATCAGCCTTGACCGTTGAATTTTGGCCGATGTTGCTTTGCTTCGATTCATCACTCAAATTCCAGTGTCTGTATCTATGTGCGTATCCGTGTCACCTTCCGAACTCCTCTAGCCTCTAAAGGTGAGCACTCACTCACGATTAACGTTCTTTTATTTATTAAATTTGATTTCAATTGAAACGACAATTGAAATATGCTGCTGTTAGTTGATTACACTGTTATATATGCTATTGCCTGTATCAGTTCACCTGTGACATCTGACACCATTATCTATTAATTATTTATGCGATGATAATACAGTTTGGCTGATAATTGATTGATTGTTGATGTTTATATTGGAGTAAAATTGTTAATGTTAAATGATAAATAGTGTGAAATTGAACTTGATATAGGATAATTAATTGTTAAATTTGATTAACTGACATTTGTATAATATGATCCCTTTAACTGTTGAATTTATTGACACATAGGATTTGTTTAATTACATTTCGAACCACTGAATGTATGTTGTTAAATTGATGATATATGAAATTGTAAATTGAATGACAAGTGAAGAACCGTAATGTAATAATCTTTAATCTACATGAAATGATAGTGTAGATTCTAGAAATAATTATATTAATTCGTACAAATAACAATGCGAATTAATATGGTTATTTCGGGATTATTTGAATTGATTATTGGATTGATATTGATTGTTGTTATTGCTTGTTTATTTACTTTGACACCATCCCAGTTATCACACTACAAGTTCCCTTTGCTATGTTTTGATTTTGAATTGAATTGGAATCGGGTTGAAATGATAAATACCCAAAAAAAAAAAATTGAATTTTGACCTAGGATAGAAAATTAAATAAAACCCGATTGGTCAATAATTTGATTTAAAAATAAAACGAAGATTTTATTTGAATAAATAATATGGTTTTGAAATGAAGTTGAAAATTGAATTTTTAATGAAAGGAAAATGTTAATAATCTGAAACGAAATATTAACGATGTAATTGATGAAAGTATATTGTTTAATTTGAGAAATGATTTGATAATTAAGTTTGAAATTAAAATCAAGTTTGAAATTATAATTAAGTTTGAAATTATTAAAGTTTGAAATGATTTAATAATTAAGTTTGAAATTATTAAACTTTGAAATTATTTAATAATTAAGTTTTGAATTATTTAATACTTAAATAAGATTGAATTATTTAATGATTAAATTAAATTGGATTCTTTAATAAGAAAAATTGAACTTTTGAATAAGTGAATTTACTTCGTAAATAATTGAAATTGAGTTTTCTTTATTAATTAAGTTTTGGAAATTATTTAAGAAAGTAAATAAGTGAAATGGAATTTCTTTAACAAGAAATGAAAATATGATATTTTTGGAATTAATGTAAGACTTGAAATTTAAAGAATTGATTTGACGAATTTAATTTAATTCAAATTTGTAAGTTTTGTTTTAATTAAGTTGAACTTAAGAATTGATTAAATGAATTGGAAATTTAATAGAAATTGTTTTGAATGATAAAGTAACTTAACGAATATTGAATGAAATCGATAAATGAGTTTAAATTGATTTGAATGCTAAATAGAATTTATTTAAATAATTTCGGAATGAAACTTATATACGAACTTGAATCAATATTTGAATTGTTTTAAATAGAAATTGAAATTGAATTATAAGATTTTGAAACGGAAAATTGGAAGTTTTGAAACGAAAATTTGGAAATTGTTTTAGAAAGACAAATGAAATGTTGATTTACGAATTCTATTTGAAATTGAAATTGATTTGGTTTTTGAAATATATAAACGACCAATCGGTGTAATAATTACGAAAGTTATTAAAGAGACCGGGATCGGTAATGGATATACTCTCTGTCTGAACCGAAACCACTTTAATAACTAAACGCGGAGTGTTGATCCAGAACGAAGTGGATGGTTTTGATGTACGCGTTGACTGAAGAAAGAGAACGATTTTGGATGACCCTTGACATGACTAAAACAGGAGCCGCGCCGGGCCATTGAGGATCGCCATCTCTAGCGGACACACTTCTTCGATACCATATCTATTACTTTTGTGATTCGATTTGGGTGCACCCCTCGATTTGGGAGTGTTGTTCGCGGTGTTGGGGTAGTAGCTGCTATGCCCAACATCAGTCCGGATCAGGCAACTACTAGTATCCTAGTTGGTATCGCCTCATGTACCTTGTCATACTGATTATCCTATTCGCGACCACTACGACTTTGTTTTGTACCTTTAGTATATGGATTGCCCTCTGGTGACTTCCGGTTTTGGGGAAACTACGGTCTTGTATATGCTTTTGGGAATAAACAGGTTAAGAGGTGTATGGGCCCTGCTTAACCCTACTTTGATATCTTTATATTACTGATAGACATTATCTACTTAGCGTACATTACTACCTAGTAGATAGTTTGACGGATCCTTAAAGGATGGTTATTCCAAACATCCTTTGAGTTACTTGTATTTCAATTGCTATTTCACTTGAGTTGGATTTATTAATATAAGAATGTTAATCCTGACTCGAGTGTTTTGTATTTTGCTTTACGCTCGGGTCAGACTGAGTGGTTCAGCTTTCGAGACTCACCTTTGAAGTTGGAGCTTTGCTTGAAGATCCAGCCTTCTATTCTGCTTCAGTATTCGATGATTCCAGTGATGTACTCTGATTTGTATCTGATGTATCGTATTACTCTTCTGTTGTAAACTCTGATGTATTTTATATATTCATATAGTAGCTTCATGAACTACTATCTCTTTTATTTCCGCTGCACTTATTACTCTGTGTCTGTGATCTGTGATTATTTATTTACTGTATATGTTCAGTTTTGCCAAATTTAAATTAACAACGCGGTATTTTGAGCAATTCAACTCCGGCATGAGTGTCTACCTATACACTTATAATGGATGCGAATGGTCCAAAATGGCGGGTCGTTACAGTTGGTATCAGAGCTTTGGTAGCTCTAGGCAAAACTTAACATATAGGGTAAATGTATTTACCGAATCACTCTCATTCGAGTTTCAATCTCTTCCTTTGACTCAATTCCTTTGAATTTTAGAACGTTCCCCTCGGTTCCGAAATTCATTTCGCGTCTTTCACTATTCATCTTCTTTCAATTCTGGAGCACCCCATAACTCCATTCTGAATGTTATCTATAATAGATCGGCGGTCTCGCCAATCTTCGAATGATTCGTAAAGTAGTAAAACTCCTTTATAATAGGCATCGATTCACCGGAGATTCCTGTATCCTCGGGTTATGATGCTATCTATTACCTGTTATACCCGAATTCCATCTCTTGATATCGAGTGTTGATTTACCTCCGAATTCAGCACCGATCCTTGAAATCCATTTGTATCGTCGAGTGAAGAAATGTATTTGTAAACTTATATTTAAAATGTTTTAAAATATATTGTGTTGTTTGAGTTGTTGATGTTGATTTGGGTTTCCGATCGATTCGTCTGATCAACGCTATCGATAGGATTTCCAAAACACTTGAACAGAGCAAACTGACACAATATTATTTTCAAATTTGGAAAATGAAATAAATTTGTTTGATTATATTATGAAAATATAAGTAAAATTTTCTGGAATTTAATAGGTTAATTAAATTGTTTGTTTGAAATGATTATATTTGATCATCATTTATTGTTCTAAATAAATTTATAAATACGGTTTATAAATTGATTTGGGATTTGAAATGAATTTAATTCAGAAATTTGAGAATTTAGTTTCCGGTGATTTCGAACTTTGGTTTTAAAATTTTAAAGTATATATTATTGAAAGTATTTTCGAATAGAAAACGTTTTCAAAGAATTTTTTTAAAATGTTGAAATCAGTGCTCTTCTCTTTGTCGCTGGAAAATAATTTCGGTGATGGCGGCCGCATCATCGACATTCATTTTCGAGTTTCGAAGTGGAGAAACCATTCTGTAGCTTTGCTACGGTTTTGTTTTGAAAAAAAATATTTTGATTTGAATTTCTTCCGTATAATTTGATTTATATATATATAGGTATCTTATTTTAAATTTAATTTGATTTGATAAATATATTATATATATCTCTAAATTGTTTAAAGTTAATCGGAAATCTAATTCTTAAATTTTGTTAAAGGATGATTTTAATTATAAATGAAACCAAAATTTGGAATAAATATTTAAACTTGAATAATTGAATTGGGAAAATTTTATTTGTATATTATTCAACTGCATTCTAATACAACTTACCTAAATCGTTCAGAAGTTGAATATGTAATTGGATAATATATAAGATAAATTGAATTTATAAATAAAATTTGAGTATTTATAATAAATGGTATACACTAAATTTTGATTATTAAGATGTTAATAGAGTTAGATAAGATAATAAGTAAACTCAGTTAATAATGTAATAAATTTGTTTTGAAAGAATTAATAAATTGAAATTTGATCAACATATGAGAACACCTTGAATTTAAAAGAAATTAATAGATGTAAATTTATTTAAATCAAAACTGTTATGTTTTAAATAAATTTATATGGGTTAAATAAATGTGATTAGATATATTAAGTAGAATAAACTTAACAATAATTTGGAATAAAGAAGAATTTAAATTGCTGAAAAAAGTATGATTATAATAAAAGACTATTCAAATTTATGGTTTTATAAGTTGTAAATTGAAGATAATTGGATAATAAGATAATGAATTTAGAAATAGTTGTGATTGATTTTAGTAAAATCAAATGGATTAAATCAATTATTGAATATCAATTAATTTAAATTTGAATTTATATGGTTTAAATTAATTGTTATTCAAATCTGTTTTCTTTCTGGTTGTTTCTATTCTCCTACCTCGTTCCTTTTCGGGGACGAAAAGTTTTGAGTGGGGGAGAGTGTAACGACCCATAAATTTCAACTGTTTCAATAACGTAATTAGTTGAAATTTTGCGAAATTTTAAATGATAAATTTTGAAATAAAAATTTAATATTTGGAATACGTCTAGTTAAACATAGCGACTGGTAAATTTTCGTCTGAAAATATGAAAGTTTATTTCGCGCGTAAATTCACTTCAATTTAATCAGTTAAAAAGCGTTGAAAACAAAATGTTTCCGAAACCTAAATATTTTTACATAGAAAAATTCTAAACCATCTTCTGAGCAAGATGTCAGTTTGTCGTTTTTCCAAATTCGGACATCTTTGGCTCCGTCGATCTTATTTTCCAGTGTTTTTCTTGCATTTTCCGCTATTAGAAAATTCGAATTTTTATAATTCAACCAAACCACGGATAATTTTATACCGTTTTGATCGTCTCATCGCGCTGATCTCTACGGTATATTTGTTTGTGTATTTTGAAGTCCGGTACGCAGCAAAATATGCGTAACCGTTAACCGTATCGGTACTAAAATAAGCCTTTTGGTTTTCCAGTAAACATTAGCTGTCGCAACAGTAGGAAAGCAAATGGACATTTGCTTTTATTATCACCTGAATTCAGTTTTACTTTTGAAATTCCTTCGTTCCATTGTATAGCCGGTTACATCTCTTCATTTTACCTAAAGCCGGCTCATCTCTCCACCTTTATTGGCCACGTCGTCCCACCTTCTCTATTGCAAGCTGCATTTTCATTTTCATTAACCTCAGTGCCTGTTCTTTTTATCCCATGCTAGCCTCGCCACCGCTTCACCGACTCCGCCATTGGAACCTCCTTAAACCGCGCCCACCTCTCCACTAGCACCGCACCACTCGAACAACCCACACGAGCCGGCTAGCCACATCCACCCCTGCCGCAACTACATGGCCCCACTTTCCACCATCTTGGCCTCCCCTCCCTCTTTGCTCGCCAACAGCCTTCTCATTTATAAAAAAAAAAAAGAGGTACATATTGTAATTTGTTTAGTTAAGTGGATGGTTTAGTCTATATATTAATTTTTGCATGGGAGGTGTGTACTGTTCGTGTTATATATATCATCTAAGTTTTGGCTTTTGTTGTTCATGCATGTTTACATATAAGTTTATATATAAGTATAGTATATAAGCATACTAGAGTTTGGTTTTTAAAAGATATATGTATATATTTTATTTTATATAGTACGTATTATATATGTAGGATAGTTTAAGTTTCCCATATCATGTGCAACAACTATGATCTGATGGTTGCAGTTTGCAGAATTAGGAAGGGAAATTTAAGTATTCTACTAAATGTAGTTGGATTTGTAGTGTACTGAAGTGTTATTTTGAGCGCGTTAGATGTAAGCTGATGTTTTAGGTAGGGAGCTAAATCGATGTTGATGCATTTTATCTATTTGTCCATGCTAGTAGATATGTTGTCGCTTGGTTTGTAATAGGGGCTAATTATTTGATCAGCGTTTTAAGAATGTTTTACGTTATCAGATTTAAAAGGCATATTCTAAGAAAAAAAAAAGATTAGTATACATGATTTGTGTCGTATTTGTATACATAGGCGTATGGTCTGCATAGTGTCAATACTTGCATTGATTTTTGAGTATAAATTTATACTAGTTTATAATATATACGTGAGTTGGAAGCTTGCATATAATATATAGCTGAAGAAGTGTTATACAAATATTCATGGGTCTAAAGGTTTGGTTAGGTGGATCTGTTCCAATGCTATATAAGATCTTGTATTTTACCGCAAATATATGTATAAGTGTCGTTGGTTTTAAACCTGCATATAAGACTTGTTTATGTGTTTTAAAATTTAAACTAATAAGTTTTGAAGTACAGATATGTATATAATTATTGATAAATGTTTGAAATTTTAAATATAATTTTGTATATATGTATTTTATTTGTTATATCAATATCCATTCACTTATATCAATTACCTCCATCAACCCCGTTCTGATTTGTTTCATCTAATTCTTTTATCAGCCTTGACCGTTGAATTTTGGCCGATGTTGCTTTGCTTCGATTCGTCACTCAAATTCCAGTGTCTGTATCTATGTGCGTATCCGTGTCACCTTCCGAACTCCTCTAGCCTCTAAAGGTGAGCACTCACTCACGATTAACGTTCTTTTATTTATTAAATTTGATTTCAATTGAAACGACAATTGAAATATGCTGCTGTTAGTTGATTACACTGTTATATATGCTATTGCCTGTATCAGTTCACCTGTGACATCTGACACCATTATCTATTAATTATTTATGCGATGATAATACAGTTTGGCTGATAATTGATTGATTGTTGATGTTTATATTGGAGTAAAATTGTTAATGTTAAATGATAAATAGTGTGAAATTGAACTTGATATAGGATAATTAATTGTTAAATTTGATTAACTGACATTTGTATAATATGATCCCTTTAACTGTTGAATTTATTGACACATAGGATTTGTTTAATTACATTTCGAACCACTGAATGTATGTTGTTAAATTGATGATATATGAAATTGTAAATTGAATGACAAGTGAAGAACCGTAATGTAATAATCTTTAATCTACATGAAATGATAGTGTAGATTCTAGAAATAATTATATTAATTCGTACAAATAACAATGCGAATTAATATGGTTATTTCGGGATTATTTGAATTGATTATTGGATTGATATTGATTGTTGTTATTGCTTGTTTATTTACTTTGACACCATCCCAGTTATCACACTACAAGTTCCCTTTGCTATGTTTTGATTTTGAATTGAATTGGAATCGGGTTGAAATGATAAATACCCAAAAAAAAAAATTGAATTTTGACCTAGGATAGAAAATTAAATAAAACCCGATTGGTCAATAATTTGATTTAAAAATAAAACGAAGATTTTATTTGAATAAATAATATGGTTTCGAAATGAAGTTGAAAATTGAATTTTTAATGAAAGGAAAATGTTAATAATCTGAAACGAAATATTAACGATGTAATTGATGAAAGTATATTGTTTAATTTGAGAAATGATTTGATAATTAAGTTTGAAATTAAAATCAAGTTTGAAATTATAATTAAGTTTGAAATTATTAAAGTTTGAAATGATTTAATAATTAAGTTTGAAATTATTAAACTTTGAAATTATTTAATAATTAAGTTTTGAATTATTTAATACTTAAATAAGATTGAATTATTTAATGATTAAATTAAATTGGATTCTTTAATAAGAAAAATTGAACTTTTGAATAAGTGAATTTACTTCGTAAATAATTGAAATTGAGTTTTCTTTATTAATTAAGTTTTGGAAATTATTTAAGAAAGTAAATAAGTGAAATGGAATTTCTTTAACAAGAAATGAAAATATGATATTTTTGGAATTAATGTAAGACTTGAAATTTAAAGAATTGATTTGACGAATTTAATTTAATTCAAATTTGTAAGTTTTGTTTTAATTAAGTTGAACTTAAGAATTGATTAAATGAATTGGAAATTTAATAGAAATTGTTTTGAATGATAAAGTAACTTAACGAATATTGAATGAAATCGATAAATGAGTTTAAATTGATTTGAATGCTAAATAGAATTTATTTAAATAATTTCGGAATGAAACTTATATACGAACTTGAATCAATATTTGAATTGTTTTAAATAGAAATTGAAATTGAATTATAAGATTTTGAAACGGAAAATTGGAAGTTTTGAAACGAAAATTTGGAAATTGTTTTAGAAAGACAAATGAAATGTTGATTTACGAATTCTATTTGAAATTGAAATTGATTTGGTTTTTGAAATATATAAACGACCAATCGGTGTAATAATTACGAAAGTTATTAAAGAGACCGGGATCGGTAATGGATATACTCTCTGTCTGAACCGAAACCACTTTAATAACTAAACGCGGAGTGTTGATCCAGAACGAAGTGGATGGTTTTGATGTACGCGTTGACTGAAGAAAGAGAACGATTTTGGATGACCCTTGACATGACTAAAACAGGAGCCGCGCCGGGCCATTGAGGATCGCCATCTCTAGCGGACACACTTCTTCGATACCATATCTATTACTTTTGTGATTCGATTTGGGTGCACCCCTCGATTTGGGAGTGTTGTTCGCGGTGTTGGGGTAGTAGCTGCTATGCCCAACATCAGTCCGGATCAGGCAACTACTAGTATCCTAGTTGGTATCGCCTCATGTACCTTGTCATACTGATTATCCTATTCGCGACCACTACGACTTTGTTTTGTACCTTTAGTATATGGATTGCCCTCTGGTGACTTCCGGTTTTGGGGAAACTACGGTCTTGTATATGCTTTTGGGAATAAACAGGTTAAGAGGTGTATGGGCCCTGCTTAACCCTACTTTGATATCTTTATATTACTGATAGACATTATCTACTTAGCGTACATTACTACCTAGTAGATAGTTTGACGGATCCTTAAAGGATGGTTATTCCAAACATCCTTTGAGTTACTTGTATTTCAATTGCTATTTCACTTGAGTTGGATTTATTAATATAAGAATGTTAATCCTGACTCGAGTGTTTTGTATTTTGCTTTACGCTCGGGTCAGACTGAGTGGTTCAGCTTTCGAGACTCACCTTTGAAGTTGGAGCTTTGCTTGAAGATCCAGCCTTCTATTCTGCTTCAGTATTCGATGATTCCAGTGATGTACTCTGATTTGTATCTGATGTATCGTATTACTCTTCTGTTGTAAACTCTGATGTATTTTATATATTCATATAGTAGCTTCATGAACTACTATCTCTTTTATTTCCGCTGCACTTATTACTCTGTGTCTGTGATCTGTGATTATTTATTTACTGTATATGTTCAGTTTTGCCAAATTTAAATTAACAACGCGGTATTTTGAGCAATTCAACTCCGGCATGAGTGTCTACCTATACACTTATAATGGATGCGAATGGTCCAAAATGGCGGGTCGTTACAAGATCTGAGACCTAGATGACTTAGTGTCCTGTCCCTTGGGGGTGTATAGTAGATAGTTATATTGATTATCTAATTAGGGATAAGAATATAAAATGATTATTGGGATAATTTTGGGGGCATAAATTGATTTAAAAATTTTAAATCAATAAATTGGAATTTGTGACATTAAAACCTTTGGGAAATAAGGAGTAAAATCTTTTAGAGTTAAGAAAATTTTGGAATTAAATTAGAAGGAATTAAATTAAAGTGAAATATTTTCTTTTAACAGAAAATTTAGGAAATTTGAGTAAATAAGTTTAATATTAAATGATCTAGGAATAATTAGAGTTGCATAGAGGAATTTCAGACATTGAATTGCTCCGCTGTAAGTGATTATGTACGTTTTGGTTGATTGGTTGCTAGGAATTGATTGCTTGGTTTCATTTATTTAAAACTGGATGTATGGATGTTAGTGATAATAAAATAAATGCATCTAAACTTGTGATTACCTATTGTGTTAACTTATCTGGACATTGTTTAAGGATTTTGATCGATATGTGGGACGCCATGTTATCGATAGAAGTTCATAAACATTGAAGATGACATTTGACATAAGTAATAATTAAAACTTGAAAATTTAAGTACGAATTTCTTTCATTATGGAATAACATGAATTGTTAATATTTCCTATATGATATGAATTTGATATTAAATACTGATATGAATTTTTGAGATAGGTGCAGGTATCTGAAGTTAAATAAATATCATTTACAAGATTATAAATTGTTTGCTTAAGGAATATTAGCGGACTTGCTAATATTTCAAATATAAGGTACGTATCTCGGATTACATATCGCATTTTTGTGTTTTTCCCTACGGGATACCACATCCTTGAGATGAGATGTATATTATGTAATTATATTCATATTGTAAGTTTTCGAAACACTAGCCGGACAAAGGAGATGCTGGCGAAATTTTCCACAAATTTGAGGCATTAGAATATTTTTGAGAATTTTGAGAAATTTTGATAGCTAAAAAAGATTGATTTTTAGTATTATAATTTGGAGTGGTATTAATTAAATGTTTTGGAAATGAAATTAGAAATCAATTAACAAATAATTGTTTTAAGAAGAAATTTATATTATAGATTCTTTCGTTATGGAAATTGCGGGGATGCAATTTCTTTAAGGGAGGAAGTCTATAACAACCCTATTGTTAATTATCTAATTAATTAAATTTAATTATGAATAATTAACGTTAATATGTAACCTGTGAGATTTAAAGTATTTTCATTCTTGTTTAAATGAATAATTTACAACTTAATGATTTATTGTTTTCCAATTAATTTAAAAGCAAATAAAAAAAATAATAATAATTTATCATTATTATTAATAGCAGATTTAATTCGAATTGTTGTAATTATTAATACAACAAATGAGCATGGATTTATTATTAAAAATGGAGTTGTAATTTATGGAATCAAATTATGATTTAAAACATAAGTTTTAACAGTGTATTATTTCACTTAGATGAAATAAGATGTTGGTTCACTTGTATTGGATTTAATCCATTTAGGCCTAATTAGAGTTAAAAATAGGTTGTATTGAGAAGCTTTATACTGTACGTTTCTTTTTCTTCCCATACTTCTTTTTCTCACTTTGAGCCAAACCAAAACAAAAGACAATAAACAAATTTTATTATCCTTCTCATGAAACCCTAGTTCTTCCCCAAATTAACAAATTAGAAAGTGAAATCAATAGTTTCTTAAGCTAATAAACTCAGGTAATCTACGATAACCATTTATACATCTTATTGTTCATCAATTTCAGTTTTTGTTTGCAAATTGATTTTCGATTTTTGGGTCTATTTTTAAGAATAATAAGAACAACAGTTTTGAGGAGAAAACACTGGTCTTAAACAGTAAACAACCTTCTTCTCTTTGCAATAAGGTGAGTAATCCTCACCACTATCTCTAAAATTGTTTGCATGGTTGTTTTGATTGATTCAACTAGTAGATGTTAAATTGAATTAATTTGTTGCTGTTATGGAACACTATTTGCTGAAAGTTTCATGGCTATGTGAAAATTTGAAATGAAAGCTCTTTTGAAATCATGATATGGTTGCTGAAATTGAATTAGGAAAATCACTGTAGTAAAACAGCGACATCACAGTGTAAAGTAATCCAAAATGATCCAATTTTTGTGTGGTAGAAAGGTCTTTCAGTTAGCTACAACTTCACTTTTGATCACTTTTCAAAATTATGATGTTTATTAGATCGAAAATGAGTTTGAAATTGATGGTGTCGCACTGCCCTGTGTAATTGGCTGAGTTTAAACCTGAAATTAAAATGGCCATAAATTTTTCATCACTTATCGAAATTTAATGATTCATGATGTTCTGG
This sequence comes from Allium fistulosum, assembly GCA_030737815.1. Classification (NCBI taxonomy): domain Eukaryota; kingdom Viridiplantae; phylum Streptophyta; class Magnoliopsida; order Asparagales; family Amaryllidaceae; genus Allium; species Allium fistulosum. The sequence continues at coordinate 1,207,822,363 of CM060902.1, forward strand.
AAAGCATAGTCTATCTGCTACAACTTTCTTGTTTGATTTTTTAGTCTACCTGCTATAACTTCCGAGAATAAACAACAGCGATAATGAAGTTAAAAATCTAAGAATTCTTTAGTCATAACTTTTTCATTTCTTATCGGAATTCGATGATTCTTGATGTTCTAGAAAGCATAGATTATCTTCTATAATTTTCATATTTTGAGGTATGCATAATTTTGAAGTTTAAATGGTCAAAAATTCATTTCTTTATCGCTGCCTTGTCAATGAAAGACAGAGTTAATAAATTTAAATCTGAAAATTATTTCGGTCATAACTTTCGAACCGCAATTCCAAATTGGGTGATATTTTTCTTGTTTGAAAGCTGATAATTTTTTCTACAACTTTCATGTTTTAAGTTCTGTAAAATTAAGAGATTATATGGTCGAAATTGCAGACCTTTAAATCATAAATTTAAGTTAAATGAAATAAATAGATAAGCTTCGTATACAAGTAATTTTTCGAAAGAGAATTATTTATATTTATAAATCTTAGAATTATTTCTAAATTAAGTTAATAAATATTAAAAATTATTTTTTTAGCAAGTTATTTTATATATTAAGCACATTTAGTAAAATATTTATGGATTTGAAAATATGACTTTGGAAATACAAATCTAATCTATTTTTACATAAAAGTGATTATGGATTTGGAATATAAATATTACGATTTATTAAATAAATAATATAAGATTCATGGAATTAGGAAATGTAATTTTGAAAAGTATAAATTTAGCTTATTTCTAAATAAAATGGTTATATTTTAATATGGATTTAGAAGAGGAATTAAATATGGTTTTGTGAATAGTATAACCAATGGAAATTTGAGACAACTTTGTGTATATAAGTAAAATCTTGGAACAATTCAGAGTTATGGAATATTTTAGCAAATCTGTGAATATTTTTATAAAGTTAAATAATGAACGGATTTATGATAAATTATAATAAGTGTTTTAAATAACAAACACAAAAGAAAAAATGTTTTGAGAACCTTAATTCTATAATTTGAGGAGTACTAATAATCGACTTAGTGTTATCGATTAGTTTAAATGCTTTCGAATAACGCCTCATCAAATATGGTATAAATTATTGAATAGAATGTTTGAGTGGAACTTACTAGCCCATTAGAAAATACTCGAATTTCACTGGGTAGTATGGGATGCCTTGGTTAAATTCGTGTGTAGGAAGTATTTTACACTTTAGAGTTGTATTCTCTTCTGGTGTGCGACAAGTGGTGACTAGATCCTTAAGAGAATATAGTTCAGGTTTTCTGGCGGTATCCGTAATAAGTCATATTTACTAGCTTTTAGTAAATACTTGGATTTCACCATACAGTATGGGACGTATTAGTTAAGTTCTGGTGATTACTAAAGGTGATAGTATTTGGCACTTTATAGTTTACTTTCTTTTGGTGTGCGGCAAGTGGCTGCTAGATCCTTAAGAAGTTTATTTCTAGATTTCTTTTCGAACATAATAATATAATAATATTAAATAAACATAGAGTTATCGAGTCATGGTTTCTACGATCACCTTGATCGGTATGGACTATTCTTGAGATCAATCTGTGATTCTGTGTTCCCGGTCCGAGTACGGTCCTTGGTATCAGATCGGTTCAAGCGATACCAATTTGTTTGTTTGTTTACCACGGGTATTGAGTACAATCATTGTGATTGTTTTGGACGATCATTACGATCTGTTTGGATTAATATCTCTTGGATTCTGGATATTTTGATTCTGTGACTATTCTGTGTTTGTGAAATAAATATATATTCTTATGTCTTGTGTTAGTGAAATAAATATATATTCTTTTGTCTTGTGGTCATGAAATAAATATATATTCTTGTGTTGTGTGTTTGTGAAATAAATATACGTTCTTGTGTCTTGTGATGGATGTTAAGTTAATTCTGTTATTTTGTGTTTGGTGACTAGTTCGTGTGTGTGACTTAAACTTATAACCCTTTTCTATGTTAATCATTGATATTTGCGTGCTTAGAGATATTGTGTTTTGTTTAGTGAATTCAATGTTTAGTGACTAATATGTGTTCATGACTTAAATGTATAACCATGTGACTTGTGATGAACTCTAAGTTAAATTAATTCCCATGACTCGTTATATCCTGGACATATGTATTTACTTATATGTAGTTTATTCTTGTGTTATATTCTATTCTCACCCTATTGGATATTTAGAGATAGTCTGACCTGGGTGTTATTTTTCTTTGGTCAGGCCGAGACTTTTCAGGTTACAGGACAAGTTGACCTTTGGATGTTTGGGCTAGCAAGGAGACAAAGACTTTTGACTTTTTAGTTTATCTCATTTAGGAAATTTATGAATTTGTTTATAAGATGTACAATTGAGATTTGAGAATTGTTAAACTTGTATAACAATCAAGTTTAGTATTTCATGTTGTAAACGCAAAATTTGTATATTTGTAAGTTGAGATTTATTCCATTGTGATCTGTGACTGTTATTTATATGATATATTGTTCTAATTCTGAGAATTCGGTGTGTCTATTACTTTGTATTAATACTGTACACGTCAAATTCAATTCATATATTAAGTGAAAAGGTATAAATGACGTGTCAGTGTTAGTATAAAGATATATTCACATTCGACCGCCCTTAACAAGCCATATTCTTTGGATTAGCAGACGACATTACTTATAATGTTCTTTGCTAATCTAGGCATCGCGGTGGGGTCGTTACATATAAGTTATCAATAATTTTTAAATTAAAAAAAAATCAAAACAACTTATATAAATTACCAACCTACCCCTCAACTCTTCTTCCTCCTCCTAACATAAACGTGCATAGAGAACACCAAACCCAATTCACGCGTGCACGAAATTCAATGATATAGAGCAACAGACCTCCGTTCGACAAACCGTCGTCGCCATTGTGTTACTCTATGCGAACTCCACTCATCCGACGTCACGACACAATGCTACGTTACCCAGACAATTCACGACCTAGGCCAAAAAAACTCCAGGCCGTACGCACGCGATCTCCTCCTCTCCTTTTGACTTGACGAAACTCAGCGAGGTGCTACTATTCGATAAGAGAAACTCGAATCCAAGCTCTGTTTCCACTAGTTCCCCGAATTAACCGAATTCAAGAACCCTAGATCTGCTGCCTCTAATCGACCTCCATCAAACTGCCGACGCGTGCAAAATAAAGGATATAAAGATGAAGGAAATCATCGTACGAGCTCAATGAATCAAGAGTCATAATTTTTAGTTAAGCATAGATTTTATTTTTGATTTTTAAACTTTGATTTCAAAGTGGAAAACATAATTTTTTTTATCAGGCAATGTTTAAATAGATGGAAAAAGTATGGACAAGCTCAAGGGGGTATGGGCAGTAAGTATGGCCGAATAAAATGAATATATATATATATATATTATTTTAAATTTTAAATTATTAACCAAACATACCCGAAAATCTCGAACTCCAAACAGGGCATGCCGCCTGGCGTTCTATATGTTATAACCCTATTCCGAACGCAATTGAACTTGTTTTGATACCTAATCCAATCGTATGCAGAAGATAGGTTTTTAGACCCAGTTATTATATTAAATTTATGATATTAATCTCAACGTGTTTTGATCTCCCACGACCAAACGATTCATTTGATTGCCACGAAATTTGATGGCGTATTATAATTCACAATTACGGATCCAATGAAACTTTTTTCGTCGAAATCCGAGACTGTGCCCCGGAACAATAATTTCATAGATTTGAATATTTGATTATCGATATTTATCCAACCAATTTATATTTTTAAATATATTTACAAATTGAATTCACCATTATTTATTAATTGAAAAGAGTTAAATAAAGGGGCATTTCACTAGAAGGACAAACTTTGCAGTCCAATTAGTTTCTAGGACACACATCCATAAAAATTAATTTCAAGGCCAAAGTCAGCAAAATAATTACTTTTAAGGACAAAGTTAGCAGTCCAATTACTTTCAAGGACATAATTTCATAGGGTTTTAGGCCTTATAAACTAATTATTTTGCATTTTGTCGTTAAAAGTAATTATTCCAGTTGTGCGTCCTAGAAACTAATTGCACTAGCTAAAGAGACCCTTGTGGCTAATTTCCACTTAAATAAAATTATTAAATCCATTTAATTAACGTTTAATTCACAATTCAAATATTTAATTATTACTTATATATGAATTATAAATTATTAAATTCCAAAATTCAATTATTTTAAATATTTAAAATTAATTAAACATTTAAAATCAAATAACCAGAATTTTGGGTCATTATACATACATACATACATACATACATACATATAGTTTCTTACTTGATTTTCGATCAGACTAACTTTAAAACGGCTATAGCTCCACTATCTCAAAATCGAAGCTAACGACTACTAGCACAATTGCTCCTAGGGGTTTGGCCTTAGTCTTGGAGGCTTGGAAGGGCCCGACCTTGTTAGGGAAGTGGTGGTGGATGGTGTGGCCGTTGGTTGTAGTGGGGGGAAAGGAGTGGATTTGCTTTGGTTTTGAAAAGTTTTGATAATACGTACTTACTATATAATTTTAATTTCTTTTTGCCATAATTTTTGACATAACTTTCTTTAGGCAAGAAGCCATTAATATAGAGAAGAAGAGGATGAAGAGCTTTGGAATTTTATGAAGAAGAAGTGTGAATGAAGTGAAGAGAGGTGGGTGCTACTAATAGGCAAATGTAAGGATGCAAATATCATGATATTTCCACACAAACACATCACCATTTCATCACCACCACCCCCCCTCTCACCTCATCATTATTGGCCGAACTCCCCCTATGTGTGTAGCCATGTGCTTGTGCTTAGGGTGTAAGAGGTTGACTTTAGTTTTACTTATGGATGAAGTTTTAGGAAAATATCTTGCATATTTTGAAATACATATATGTACACACACACATACATACATATATATATATATTATATAAATGTTTAAGCATATTTGTTTTTATATACGAGTTCATGTGCATATAAATGTGTTCATGTATATGTACATGTATGTGTGCATATATATGTCTCAAATGATATAGTTAAGGATTCCGATTTCAAAAATAAAATAAATAATTTTATTACATATTCTCACTCATATACATAAATGAGTGTATGTATCCAGCTCCATGCATAATGTCGGTTGGTCTAAGGGCTATATGTTGATAAAAAGGTTTTTGGTTATTCTATAGATATATCTTCCAAAGTACATATTTTTTTAAATATTTATTCAAAATAAGATTACCAATATTATTTATTGTTTATACCATTATCATTTATGTTAAAAATCCTATATTTGAATATTTCAAAAAATTTCTGAAGTGATGAATTTTGCAGGTCGTTTCATACTTCCCCCTTTAAATGAATTTCATCCTCAAAACTAAGGATAAGAAGAAATTGACTCGAAAAGGAATATAAATTTGAAAAGGGGAAACATATACAAGATATGATAAGTGACCACACAACAGGCGGTGAGTACACTATCTCAATACCACATGCAACTATACATCAATCCTAAACTCAAGATAAGCTTTTCTCCTTCCATCTTATGTTTCCCATGTGCAGTCTTTGGTATCACCACTCCATTGAACTTTAACCAACCTTACCACCTTCCTTCTCAATCGCTTCTCATCGTGATCCATGATTCGAACTGGTCATTTGATAACTGATAAATTTGGTTCTACTTCTAAAACTACTTGGGCAGCTGTTTCTATACTCTGTTTCGGATCATGCACATATTTTTGTAGATGGGATACGTGAAAGACATTGTGCACACCAAACAACCATTCGGGCGATTCAAGATGATAAGCTAATGCGCTATTCCGCTCCAGAATGAGAAAAGGTCCAATAAATCAAGGTGCTAACTTCCCTACCCGATCAAGTCTTACTACTCCTCTCATCGGAGAGACTTTCAAGAATAAAAAATCTCCAACTTAGAATTCCAAATTTCTACGCCTTTGGTCAGCGTAATTCTTCTGCTTGCTCTGGGCTTCTTTCATCTTGTTTTTGATCAAGTCTACCTATTATGAGGTTTCTCGAATCATATCAGAACCAAGTACTAACATATTTTGGTTTCGATCCAACATACTAAGGATCTACATGGACGACCGTATAAAGCTTCGTACGGTGCCATGCCAATACTTGCCTGATAGCTATTATTGTAGTAGAATTCCACAAGATGAAGATAGTTTTCTCATGAACCTCCAAAATCTAAGATACAAGCTCTTAGATTATCTTCCAATACTCGATTTACCCTTTCAGTTTGCCCATCGGTCCGGGATGGTATGCGGTGCTTATACTCGGCTTCATTCCCAAAGCTATTTGTAATGCTTCCCAGAACTTACTGGTAAAGATTGGGTCTCGATCACTGACTATACTGCTTGGGACATCATGCAATCGAGCAATTTCTGTAACGACCCGCCAATCCGTACACGGAAAGACGCGCCGTTTTTAAGAAAGAAAGAGGTGAGAAAATAGAAAAGATAGAGAAGAAGAAGAAACAACAACAGAATCTCAACAGCGGAACGAATAAAATATAATATATCACATAAGAGATTACATAATATCATATACATCAGAGTTACACGGATAATACAACACATACTAGACAGTTATAAACACCTGTCTAGTTAATACAACTCGATACATCTCAATACAATACAGAGATACAACACAACGGAAATACAGATAAACACTAACACAGCGGAATCACTATATATCAATACGCTGAAGCCTCCTGCTCCATTGCACCTCCAGAATACGTCAAAGCTAACCTGAATCCCTTGGCTACCCGTAAAAATTTGGGTACCCGAGAGTTTAGGAAAAACAGAAATAAACTCCGGGTCAGACATGGGTCTGGTATGAGTAAACGGTTTAGGTTGCTTAACTTTGAAAATCCTTTGAAAACAAAAGGTATCACGTAAGACATCCCACGCATAAACATGGAAATGTTTTTACCTTACGCTAACCAAACATTTGATAGGAAATTCAGTGATATTATAATAGTGTCTATGGTTTTCAAGTAAATAAGAAATAGCTGAAATTGTTACATGATTAAATTCCAGCATACTAGCCACAACGTGGGTAATACAATCAAAACCGTAAGGTCTCGTAGGGAAAATGGGTTTCCATCAATGGCTGGGCTACTGGGGTACCGCCCGTCACAGTACGTGGCCTAGATCACCGTACCGAGGACCCACCCTAAGTCCCCTGCAACACAAGGCCGGACCCATCCCTTACTGGATAGTTCCGAATAAAATCACCCCACGGTTGGGATCCACAACCGCACACTAAGCCGAAAATAAAGAGGGACATCTAGACAGGGATGACCTTACTCTCAAGTGGGTGCTACCCACGAAGCCTTGCTGCACCTCCCCTGTTTTAGCCATTCCCGGTTGATGAGGCTTGAGGTCACGATTACCTTTACAGAACTCATCTCTTAGAATGCTCATCGTCCGCCTGACGATGTTCTGAAAGCATTCGATCCATACAAGTTCGTTCCGGGTTCGAACGAAACCGAAGGCATTATCTCGTTACACTCGTATTGGAATCACCCTCAGAGTTAACGACAATAACCCTTGCATTCTGAATCACCATCTCGAATCTATAAGTACTATCTTCGTCAAACTCATTACGGAATCACCCACAGAGTTATACTGACGAATAGTTCTTATACCTCGAGTCTTCACTTGATCCACTTGGATTTCACGACCTAACGTTATTTTGGATCGATGTGGTATTCGGGTCTCCAGACCTGGAATCCCGGTATACGGAAACCCGATCCCGGTCTCATCGAAATCCAAAACCGTATCTTTTAAGGCCAAGTTGTTTTAAAGTTAAAACAATTCAATTCAATATTATCTATATTTTCACAGATAGATAAATCACAATATCACAGATAGATAATCCACAATATCACAGATAGATAATTCACAATATCATCATAAATAGATAATCCATATCACACAGCATCCATATCTGAGATCTCAAACCCTTCAAGGCAAACAATATCATCCATCCATACATAAGCAAGGATAAATAATCACACCATTTATAATTAATTTAAAATGAATTAAATTAATTATCTCATTTCAAAATTAATTTAAAATGAATTAAATTAATTACTTCTTCTCTAATTAATTTAAAGTAAATTAAATTAATCACTTCATCTTATAAATCCTGCTTACAAAATCATTAATTAATTACAAATCAATTTATTAATCATTCTCCAACTTCCATTTTAATTAATCATCTTGGATTAACTAACCTTTAATTGCATTCCAGTAATTACTCTTTAATTAATTTCATAAATTAATTATTCTTAACCATTCACAGTAATTAACCATTAATTACTTCATCAATTACATTTATTAACGAACCTTAATAAATTACTTCCACAAATTAATTAACTATAATTAATTGCATTAATCCTTAATTAATTACATTAATTAATTAACTTCAAATATTCACTTCCATTTATCAACCTAAATCATATACAGGAACTTCCATCTTGAAATTACTTATCTTAATTAATTAACTTCTTAATTAATTATATAAATCCTTATTATTTATTACACCAAGTAATAAATCTTTAATTACTTCTACAAAGTAATCCTACTTTAAATACTTCCCATTAAGTAATTTCCTTCATCTAATTACATCCTGTAATTATTCATTAATTACTTTGCTAAGTAATTATACTATTCAATTTCATTAAGTATTCATACTTAATTAACCATCAAGTGGTTATCTTTAATTAATTTACAATTAATTATCTTGAATCAATCTCATTCATTTGATCCATTACAATTGATAATTCATTTCTTAATTGCCTTTTCAACAAATTTATAAATCTTTAATTACAGATTAATTATTCTTTTAATTATTACTATATAAACCTTAATTATCAATTAATAAGATTTAATAACAATTTAATTAATCCTTAATTAAGCTTTATAGATTAATTATTCCTTATTCATTAACCAATTTATTTATTTCTAAAACTCAATTACCAACTAAGTACTTCTTATTTTCCAATTAATCAACCTTTAATTTCTTAATTAATAAATCCCTAATTCATTAATCTCTAATTATTAGTTAATCAATCATAATCATTAATTAATTCCTTCATTAACTTAATTAACTTCAAAGATAATAAATCTTCTTTTAACTTAAGATAAACATTTTCTTAATTACCATATACATTTAAACCCTTTTATCTTAAAATTAACTTTCATAACATTTATAAAGTAAGGTATAAAGTTTTAACAAAAATTTGTTTTTAAATTTCAAAATCTTATTTTTAAAACTTTTATAAAACTGGGCTTTAAGCCTACTTCGGGTCATACCCGAATGCTACTCGGGTTTAAACCCGTGTTTCCCTGCTTCCCTTCCAATTTCAAAATCTTAATTTACATTTCACAGTAAAAAAAAAACTAGCAGGCCATCTCTCACCAAACACTCGAGTATAAACTCGAGTTTAACATCCCAAAACCCGATCCTCGCTTCGAGTTACCCCCACACCATCTCGAGCAAACACACGCGAAGAACTCGTCTTCCCTAAATCATATGACCCAGATGCCAAAATGCACGTACACGTGCACAGTCACCCTGGCCACCTCCGACCCACACCACGCTCATCTCCATATCGTCGATAGCCCAAATAAGCTTCGCAACCACCCAGAAACGCCAACCAACGTCGAAAGTGGAATCGAGTTATCACGTTCAAAACGTACAGCAACCCACGCCTGGAAATCGCCTCGAACTCCCAATGCCAACCACCGAAAGACCCCAGACTTCGACCTCACACTCTCCGACCATCTACGAAGCCATGCCCAAAGCCTCGTAACACTCGATCGCGTATAGGCATCGAATTCGTCACATTACAGACATGACCAAACTTGCAACCCCAAACCCTAAATCGATCTCGTTTCTTTAATTTATGAAGTAGAAAAATTCTTTAGCATTTTTCCTGTTATCAACAAGTATCAAGCAAGCTTCAACCAGAATTTCAACATTTTAAATTGGTTCGAATGTTAGGAAATGGGAAAATGCAAATTTTATTCAATTTCAAATTACTCTTGAAATACAGAACTAAAAATCTCCATTTTAATTTTAAAAATCCTAATTTGCGAAGTACATTCGAATTACAATCTTGAAACTACAAATTTCTATGATGGATTTTTACATGGTCTTACGAATTTCCCCGTCCTTTCTATTTTACAGTTAACATTCAAATATCTTTTCCTTAACTTCATTTCTAAGTTTAATCTAAGACTAACAAACAATTCTTGTTTGATAACTAGACCAAAATAAAGATCAGCGAGAAAAGAATGGATTAGAACTAAATTGTTAAACTCTGTAATATGGAACAGAGCTGATGTAATCACATCAGACATGCACACAAGAATACCATCATGTACACAGAATCATATACATAGATATACACACGCAAGTTATCATTATCACAAATATTTCACAGCAACAAACATTAACTAATTTAGATTTTTAGATAAAGATGTTTACTCACCGTTTTTGGAAAGAGCAGAGGCTAGAAACTTGATTAAAACTGAAAACTGGAAGAGCTTTAAAAACTGGAATGCTAAGACAGGGACATGATGATTCAACTTGATTCCAGGCTTTTAGTTTGAAGATGAATCTGGCTACAAGCTTGTAGAAAATTGTTTACAGGGTTTTGGAAATGTTTCAGAGGAGATGATTTCTGGTTTGCATTGTTTTAATGAACGAAAAGGAAAGGAGTCTTGATATAAAGAAGACAATGCAGAGGCTAAGTTGTATTTGTACAAGATTTTTATCTTTAGGGTCAGAGATTTTCCTTTAGATGGGCTGATATGATTCATGTTGTACACAAGCATTTATTAATAATGTCATACTTATCCCTTACATTTCAATTCGTATGTACTATGTCTCCTTACTTCTTTTCTTTGCCTGCAAGTCTCCATTTCCATAGTACAAATGTTTATTTAATTGTGTACATCTTGAGTATATTTTATTTTGTTTTAGACTTGCCTATCTACAATGCTATAGTACATATATTTATGTAACTTTGTTCATCTTGTATATATCTTTTCATTTTGCAGGTACACCTTGTATATATATTTACCTTGACTTATTTTTACTTTGCATATGTATGGTAGTAGTTTATACATATGGTCATGGTTGGTATATTTTACTTGCCTGCAAACTAGATACTTAGTACATATATTAACTTTGCTTTAGACTTACCTACTTTAGTAAAGTTGTTACATTTATTTTATTATGTTAGCTTGTATTCACTTCTATTTTATCACTCAATATATTTAACTAATGTATTTTCTATTTTAAACTTAACTTACCAAACACTTTATTTATATTTTATTTATTTATTTATTTTATTTATTTATTTACTTATGTTAAGTATGTTTATAAGTTTATATATTTATATTTACATTTAACCATATATTTGTTTTATATTTATATTTAATATAAACAAGATTTATTTTAATTACAAACATTATTACCAAAATTACATCAAATTATTATATAGATCAAAAGTGAATAAGTAGAGTTTCATTTAAGTTTAGGATATATTTTATTGTAATTTAAATTGGAACACTTCATTTTAAATTTTCAAATTATAGTTTTCCTCTAAACACATAAATATACACATTTAAATAACACTTATTTAATTAGAGATAATAGGGCTATTTAAATCTATTTATAAAATATCACAGATTAAATTTGTAACTAATTATTCTGATTTAAAATCAATTTATAACCATATTTTAAAACAGCACATTATCAATTAATTGGTTATTTATATTTGAAAATAACAATTTTATCAATTTTAAATAATTTAAATAAGAGATTATCCCATTTTAAATTCCTCGAAATTCTGGGATGTCACATTCCTTCCCCCTTAAAAGAATTTCGTCCTCGAAATTTAAAACAAAAGATAATCCAAAGTTTTATTTTATTTCAACCAATTTAGCATACATATCAGCCATATGCAACCAATCAAACAAATTCAATCAACAAACAATCCAATCAATAAACAACACTAGCTATTCGGACACAGATTCAGATAAGCTTCCTAAAAATTCCCCGAGTTTCCCATGTATAGATACTGGAATACTCGCTCTACTGAATCCAAACTAGCTACACTACTGAGCTACTGAGCTCTTACTCAACTAGATCTACAAAACAAGACAGGATATCAGACTACAAATAAGTCTGACTCAACAACCAAAACTCTGTGAACTGCTGGTTCTATAACTAGAGATAGAATCTTACGCGTACTCCCTCAGAGACACATGAAATACAATGAATTCCAGTTATCCAAACTGACAATTCACTCCTGTAATCCAAAACACTTATCCTTAAAAAGAATACAGAAAGATCCAATATACTCCGGAGCTGACCTCGCAGTCTTACCCAATCTTATTGCTCCTTTTACCGAAGAAAATCTCAACAACATCGAAGTCCCCAACTTCGAATTCCAACTTCTTCCGTCTCTTATCCACAAAACTCCTTTGACGATCCTGGCTGCCTACATCCTTTCCCGACCAACCAAAACTTTGCTGATGCTTCAATAACCAACTGGATCAGAATAACTCAACCAAAAAGATTCTCTCTAGATTTACCCAATCATTCAGAATACAACTCTACTCTACCATCATCAGTAGATACAACTCACTTCTCCTATCCGGAAAAGACAAAACATATGCACTGCCAATCTGGCCTCAAATCTAGAAAATTCCTATAGAAATTCTCTAATCTCAGAACACTGCAACTTCCGGTTGCTTCCACTCTAAAACAGCTACCACCATGCTTCCGCTGCACAACTCTGATCTGAAGTAGATAAGAATGTCGATGAACTCGAACAAAACTTAACCAACACCTCCTGGACACACAATAACAGATCCACCACAAACGGAAACGAACTGCTCAAAGAAACAGATGAGTCCTCAGTCAAGGGTACTGTCTTCAGCTACCCTTAGCTAGAAGAAACTCGAAACTAGATACAGAAGAGAAAACACAAATGCTCCACCGATCTCCTTAGCTGCACCACCGGTACCATTTCTGGAATCCAGTCGATACCAACTCAATCTCCAGATGCTGACAAAACTCTGACTTCCTGAAGACATCCAGAAAAATCACTGACAAACCAAGAGAACACTCAGATTATCGCAAGTCACTTTTACGATCAATCCAGCCTAACTCCAAAGAAAACTGCTCTCTCTCAACCAGTCAGAACAGCTTACGCTTATGAAGCCAATCCGTCGAAGAAACGGAACCACTCTGCTGCTTCTGAAATCACCTCAAGAAAAAAATGCCCAGCCAGAAGATTTCCTATCCAAAGCTCCTCGAGAAACTCGGAACACAAACCAAACAGAAACACCCTGCTGAACACAGCCACAATCACCGAAGCAGGCACACTGCCACAACTCCGAAATAGGCACACTTCCTTATCTTGTTCCAAAGAAAACATCTTCAGAAACATCCATAGTCACTGTGTCTCATCACACAGCTACAACATCCTGGGGTATCAAGATATCATGACTTACTTTTGTCCAACCGACAGATCCAAACTCTCAAAAATCCGCTCACACGAGCGCGATCAAACTTGCACTTAAATGATGGACTCTGAATCCTTAACAAGTTTCCTTCAGAGATCAACAAAATCCTTACACCACAACAAAACTTACTTGAGACGGTATTAGATCTACAGTCTCGGCAGATACACTTCCAACCTCTACAAACTCCAACCATTGGTAGTCGTGTTACACACACCACTACCCTATCTACCTTTATAATTTATATTGGAAAATCCGAACAGGTAATCCAACAGATAGGTAGAAATATATATATATATATATATATATATATATATATATATATATATATAGATAAAAAATTACAAGTACGCTCTCTCAAGAAAGACACCACTCTAGAGCTTAGGTATTCGCTCAACCTATCGCTCTGATACCACTGTAACGACCCGCCAATCCGTACACGGAAAGACGCGCCGTTTTTAAGAAAGAAAGAGGTGAGAAAATAGAAAAGATAGAGAAGAAGAAGAAACAACAACAGAATCTCAACAGCGGAACGAATAAAATATAATATATCACATAAGAGATTACATAATATCATATACATCAGAGTTACACGGATAATACAACACATACTAGACAGTTATAAACACCTGTCTAGTTAATACAACTCGATACATCTCAATACAATACAGAGATACAACACAACGGAAATACAGATAAACACTAACACAGCGGAATCACTATATATCAATACGCTGAAGCCTCCTGCTCCATTGCACCTCCAGAATACGTCAAAGCTAACCTGAATCCCTTGGCTACCCGTAAAAATTTGGGTACCCGAGAGTTTAGGAAAAACAGAAATAAACTCCGGGTCAGACATGGGTCTGGTATGAGTAAACGGTTTAGGTTGCTTAACTTTGAAAATCCTTTGAAAACAAAAGGTATCACGTAAGACATCCCACGCATAAACATGGAAATGTTTTTACCTTACGCTAACCAAACATTTGATAGGAAATTCAGTGATATTATAATAGTGTCTATGGTTTTCAAGTAAATAAGAAATAGCTGAAATTGTTACATGATTAAATTCCAGCATACTAGCCACAACGTGGGTAATACAATCAAAACCGTAAGGTCTCGTAGGGAAAATGGGTTTCCATCAATGGCTGGGCTACTGGGGTACCGCCCGTCACAGTACGTGGCCTAGATCACCGTACCGAGGACCCACCCTAAGTCCCCTGCAACACAAGGCCGGACCCATCCCTTACTGGATAGTTCCGAATAAAATCACCCCACGGTTGGGATCCACAACCGCACACTAAGCCGAAAATAAAGAGGGACATCTAGACAGGGATGACCTTACTCTCAAGTGGGTGCTACCCACGAAGCCTTGCTGCACCTCCCCTGTTTTAGCCATTCCCGGTTGATGAGGCTTGAGGTCACGATTACCTTTACAGAACTCATCTCTTAGAATGCTCATCGTCCGCCTGACGATGTTCTGAAAGCATTCGATCCATACAAGTTCGTTCCGGGTTCGAACGAAACTGAAGGCATTATCTCGTTACACTCGTATTGGAATCACCCTCAGAGTTAACGACAATAACCCTTGCATTCTGAATCACCATCTCGAATCTATAAGTACTATCTTCGTCAAACTCATTACGGAATCACCCACAGAGTTATACTGACGAATAGTTCTTATACCTCGAGTCTTCACTTGATCCACTTGGATTTCACGACCTAACGTTATTTTGGATCGATGTGGTATTCAGGTCTCCAGACCTGGAATCCCGGTATACGGAAACCCGATCCCGGTCTCATCGAAATCCAAAACCGTATCTTTTAAGGCCAAGTTGTTTTAAAGTTAAAACAATTCAATTCAATATTATCTATATATTCACAGATAGATAAATCACAATATCACAGATAGATAATCCACAATATCACAGATAGATAATTCACAATATCATCATAAATAGATAATCCATATCACACAGCATCCATATCTGAGATCTCAAACCCTTCAAGGCAAACAATATCATCCATCCATACATAAGCAAGGATAAATAATCACACCATTTATAATTAATTTAAAATGAATTAAATTAATTATCTCATTTCAAAATTAATTTAAAATGAATTAAATTAATTACTTCTTCTCTAATTAATTTAAAGTAAATTAAATTAATCACTTCATCTTATAAATCCTGCTTACAAAATCATTAATTAATTACAAATCAATTTATTAATCATTCTCCAACTTCCATTTTAATTAATCATCTTGGATTAACTAACCTTTAATTGCATTCCAGTAATTACTCTTTAATTAATTTCATAAATTAATTATTCTTAACCATTCACAGTAATTAACCATTAATTACTTCATCAATTACATTTATTAACGAACCTTAATAAATTACTTCCACAAATTAATTAACTATAATTAATTGCATTAATCCTTAATTAATTACATTAATTAATTAACTTCAAATATTCACTTCCATTTATCAACCTAAATCATATACAGGAACTTCCATCTTGAAATTACTTATCTTAATTAATTAACTTCTTAATTAATTATATAAATCCTTATTATTTATTACACCAAGTAATAAATCTTTAATTACTTCTACAAAGTAATCCTACTTTAAATACTTCCCATTAAGTAATTTCCTTCATCTAATTACATCCTGTAATTATTCATTAATTACTTTGCTAAGTAATTATACTATTCAATTTCATTAAGTATTCATACTTAATTAACCATCAAGTGGTTATCTTTAATTAATTTACAATTAATTATCTTGAATCAATCTCATTCATTTGATCCATTACAATTGATAATTCATTTCTTAATTGCCTTTTCAACAAATTTATAAATCTTTAATTACAGATTAATTATTCTTTTAATTATTACTATATAAACCTTAATTATCAATTAATAAGATTTAATAACAATTTAATTAATCCTTAATTAAGCTTTATAGATTAATTATTCCTTATTCATTAACCAATTTATTTATTTCTAAAACTCAATTACCAACTAAGTACTTCTTATTTTCCAATTAATCAACCTTTAATTTCTTAATTAATAAATCCCTAATTCATTAATCTCTAATTATTAGTTAATCAATCATAATCATTAATTAATTCCTTCATTAACTTAATTAACTTCAAAGATAATAAATCTTCTTTTAACTTAAGATAAACATTTTCTTAATTACCATATACATTTAAACCCTTTTATCTTAAAATTAACTTTCATAACATTTATAAAGTAAGGTATAAAGTTTTAACAAAAATTTGTTTTTAAATTTCAAAATCTTATTTTTAAAACTTTTATAAAACTGGGCTTTAAGCCTACTTCGGGTCATACCCGAATGCTACTCGGGTTTAAACCCGTGTTTCCCTGCTTCCCTTCCAATTTCAAAATCTTAATTTACATTTCACAGTAAAAAAAAAACTAGCAGGCCATCTCTCACCAAACACTCGAGTATAAACTCGAGTTTAACATCCCAAAACCCGATCCTCGCTTCGAGTTACCCCCACACCATCTCGAGCAAACACACGCGAAGAACTCGTCTTCCCCAAATCATATGACCCAGATGCCAAAATGCACGTACACGTGCACAGTCACCCTGGCCACCTCCGACCCACACCACGCTCATCTCCATATCGTCGATAGCCCAAATAAGCTTCGCAACCACCCAGAAACGCCAACCAACGTCGAAAGTGGAATCGAGTTATCACGTTCAAAACGTACAGCAACCCACGCCTGGAAATCGCCTCGAACTCCCAATGCCAACCACCGAAAGACCCCAGACTTCGACCTCACACTCTCCGACCATCTACGAAGCCATGCCCAAAGCCTCGTGACACTCGATCGCGTATAGGCATCGAATTCGTCACATTACAGACATGACCAAACTTGCAACCCCAAACCCTAAATCGATCTCGTTTCTTTAATTTATGAAGTAGAAAAATTCTTTAGCATTTTTCCTGTTATCAACAAGTATCAAGCAAGCTTCAACCAGAATTTCAACATTTTAAATTGGTTCGAATGTTAGGAAATGGGAAAATGCAAATTTTATTCAATTTCAAATTACTCTTGAAATACAGAACTAAAAATCTCCATTTTAATTTTAAAAATCCTAATTTGCGAAGTACATTCGAATTACAATCTTGAAACTACAAATTTCTATGATGGATTTTTACATGGTCTTACGAATTTCCCCGTCCTTTCTATTTTACAGTTAACATTCAAATATCTTTTCCTTAACTTCATTTCTAAGTTTAATCTAAGACTAACAAACAATTCTTGTTTGATAACTAGACCAAAATAAAGATCAGCGAGAAAAGAATGGATTAGAACTAAATTGTTAAACTCTGTAATATGGAACAGAGCTGATGTAATCACATCAGACATGCACACAAGAATACCATCATGTACACAGAATCATATACATAGATATACACACGCAAGTTATCATTATCACAAATATTTCACAGCAACAAACATTAACTAATTTAGATTTTTAGATAAAGATGTTTACTCACCGTTTTTGGAAAGAGCAGAGGCTAGAAACTTGATTAAAACTGAAAACTGGAAGAGCTTTAAAAACTGGAATGCTAAGACAGGGACATGATGATTCAACTTGATTCCAGGCTTTTAGTTTGAAGATGAATCTGGCTACAAGCTTGTAGAAAATTGTTTACAGGGTTTTGGAAATGTTTCAGAGGAGATGATTTCTGGTTTGCATTGTTTTAATGAACGAAAAGGAAAGGAGTCTTGATATAAAGAAGACAATGCAGAGGCTAAGTTGTATTTGTACAAGATTTTTATCTTTAGGGTCAGAGATTTTCCTTTAGATGGGCTGATATGATTCATGTTGTACACAAGCATTTATTAATAATGTCATACTTATCCCTTACATTTCAATTCGTATGTACTATGTCTCCTTACTTCTTTTCTTTGCCTGCAAGTCTCCATTTCCATAGTACAAATGTTTATTTAATTGTGTACATCTTGAGTATATTTTATTTTGTTTTAGACTTGCCTATCTACAATGCTATAGTACATATATTTATGTAACTTTGTTCATCTTGTATATATCTTTTCATTTTGCAGGTACACCTTGTATATATATTTACCTTGACTTATTTTTACTTTGCATATGTATGGTAGTAGTTTATACATATGGTCATGGTTGGTATATTTTACTTGCCTGCAAACTAGATACTTAGTACATATATTAACTTTGCTTTAGACTTACCTACTTTAGTAAAGTTGTTACATTTATTTTATTATGTTAGCTTGTATTCACTTCTATTTTATCACTCAATATATTTAACTAATGTATTTTCTATTTTAAACTTAACTTACCAAACACTTTATTTATATTTTATTTATTTATTTATTTTATTTATTTATTTACTTATGTTAAGTATGTTTATAAGTTTATATATTTATATTTACATTTAACCATATATTTGTTTTATATTTATATTTAATATAAACAAGATTTATTTTAATTACAAACATTATTACCAAAATTACATCAAATTATTATATAGATCAAAAGTGAATAAGTAGAGTTTCATTTAAGTTTAGGATATATTTTATTGTAATTTAAATTGGAACACTTCATTTTAAATTTTCAAATTATAGTTTTCCTCTAAACACATAAATATACACATTTAAATAACACTTATTTAATTAGAGATAATAGGGCTATTTAAATCTATTTATAAAATATCACAGATTAAATTTGTAACTAATTATTCTGATTTAAAATCAATTTATAACCATATTTTAAAACAGCACATTATCAATTAATTGGTTATTTATATTTGAAAATAACAATTTTATCAATTTTAAATAATTTAAATAAGAGATTATCCCATTTTAAATTCCTCGAAATTCTGGGATGTCACAATTTCCCTCATGTATATCTCTGCAAGACTTGCAGCTGTTTTCATTGGCTTTACTGTGATAAAGTTAAGCTTTTGGTCAATCGATCTACGATAACCTAAATGCCTTAATTTCCCTTTCTTGATAAGGGTAAGCCATCGATAAAATCCATCGATATTTGGTCCCATTTCCAGGTTAGAATTTCAAGAGGTTGAAGTAAACCAACAATCTTTTGCTGGTTGCTTTTGATCTATTGACAATTTGCACATCTGCTAACATGGATAAAGATGTCCCACTTTATGCTTTCCCACCAAAATGTTCATTTTATGTCATTTTACATTTTGTTAACTTCAAGGTGAATATTAAGCCTGGATTGATGACACTCGGTTAACACTTCTTGTTTTAAGTTGTCAATATTGGAAACACAAATTCTTCCATTTAATCGTAATATCCTATGGTTATCTACTTCAAAACTTCAATTCTGCCCTTTGCTTATATCTTTAATAGTCTTCCTTAGACACCGATCTTCTCTTTGTTTGCTGGAAATTCTCTCTAGAAGAGTCGAAGTCACCACCAGATAAGCTATAACGGCATGCTTTCTGCTTAACGCATCTACTACTACGTTGGCTTTCTCGTGTGTATATAGAATATCTAGATCATATAACACGAAAAATTCTAGCCAATGCTGTTGTCTCATATTTTAGTCCTTCTAGGAAGATACTTTAATGATTTGTGATCTATGAAGAGTTTCAACTTCTCACTTATTTAAAGAAGGAATATTATTTACCAAGTCAAACAAAGTTTATCGAAATAAACTATTGAGAAATTCTCACCCAATAAATAATGTCTCCAAATCTTTAGTGCGAACACAACGGCTAATAGTTCTAAGTCGTGCATTGCATAATTTCTCTTACGCGTCTTTTATTGCCTATTAGCATATGCGATAACCTTCCCGTGTTGCATCAATACCGCGCCCACTCCTTCACCACAGGCATCAGTATAAATGGTTAAACCGCCACTTTCATCAATAATAGTCAGGACTGGAGCAGTAGTTAGCCTTTTCTTAAGTTCCTGAAATGCTTCTTCACATTTCAGTGTCCATTCAAATCTAGCATCCTTCATAGTCAATTTCTTTAAATGATGAGAAATCTTGGAGAAGTCTTGAATAAATCTCTGGTAGTATCTTGCCAATCCTAAGAAGCTGCAATGTCCTTCGGAGTTTGTGGTTGCTTCCTATCTAGAATGGCTGTAATTATTTTGGGATCAACTAAGATTTCTTCCTTTGACACAACATGTCCAAGAACCTTACCTTTTCTTCCCAAAAGTTGCATTTTGAGAACTTAGCCTTGAGCACGTTCCTTTTCAATATTTCTAGTACAATCTCTAAATGCCTTTCGTGTTCTTCTTTGATCTTTGAATATTTAAGAATATCATCAGTAAAAACCAACATGAATTTGTAGAGCACATCTCTGAATACTCTATTAATAAGGTCCACAAAATAAGCGAGAGCATTGGTTTGTCCAAAAGACATAACCAACCACTCGTAGAAATCATTTGGTCCTCTGAATGCAGTTAAAGGAATGCAATCTTCTTCTATTCTTAATTGATGGAAACATGTAGCTAGGTCCATTTTGGAGAATAACATTTCATCTCTACTTGAAATCATTTTCAAAATGACGAACAACCCTCGAATCTCGAAAATAGCATTCATCTCTACTTGAAATCTCTACACAACAAAATCAAATGATAAATTATTTGTGTAATTCATATTTGTGTAACAACTCGAGTCAAGGATTTCAAAATTTGAATTCAATTCAAAATTTGAACGATTTCGATTATAACCCATGCCAATTCAATTTCGAACTCCAAAATGAATTTCAAACTCAAAATGAAAATGGAAACAACTTTTTAAACGAATTTGGCAATGGTAATAATCTTAAACACGTTACGATTGAAAATTTTTGTTCTCAACAAATCCAAACCGAAAATTCTCAACTTAATAATTATATGAAAATAACAATCTTAATGAAGTTGTTGAAAATTCGGTAATTGAGTTGGATTTCAATTCTTTTGAAGGTGTGAAACTCGATTTAAAATTCGATTTTCCTTTTTCCGATTTTGAAAATGTGAATACAACAACTTTGGATTTTGAAAACGATATATGCAATGAAGTTGTTGATAATCCATCAAAGGAAGACGAATTCAACGAACATGATTTCTTTAGACTTTTTGAAAATGAGTTGTTAAATTCTCAAGGGGAAGAGTTACATCACCATTTTGATTTTGAAATCAATAATTTTGAAGAAGTTTTCAATGATAAATTTGAATTTCAATTTGGTGATAATAAACTTAAATTTTAATCAATTATTCTATCAGCCCCGAAAATTATCGAAAATAAAACAGCTCGAACGACTTTTAATAAAGGGAATTTTTACTATAAGGGCCTCTTAGCATCAACTAATTATTTTCTAGGACACCTGTTTAAAATAATTAGTTTCCAGGACACGGGTCGAAAATAAACCCGCTACTTTTCATTAATCCATACCTGCCGCCAGTTCAAAACAAAAATAGGGCTTAGAACAAAATCGATTTCTTCTGTACCAATTTCCATTCCATTTTCTCTTCCCGATTTTTCTGCTTCAGCATCATCGATTTCAGCTTCATCGATTTCAGGTTAAACTATAACGCTTTCATCGAGCAATTTCTACAAGTAAGTTAAACTTAAACTTAAATGCGGAACAAGTAAGTTGTATTTTATTTTGATGTAAATGTTTTAGTTATATGATAAATCGTACTTAAATATTCATTGTTACTGATGCTGATAATAACTTTTATAATGGATTTAAGGTATTTTAGTTCTTGTTATAATTTAACACAATCGACATTTGTTTAATCAAGCATGCCTAAATATTCAATTGCAGATGATACTAAACCCTAGTTGTTAAACTGAACAAGTAATTGTTTAGCTGTTAAGAAAGATAAACGTATCTATCTATTAATGTAAAATATTTAGACTACATGCTAAACCCTAGTTGTGTCCGATATTTACAATTATTTGTTAGATAGGATTTGGTTTTTACAATGATTTCAAGTTATTAGAAAAAAATATAAATCTAATTTAAACCCTAGTTGGAAAAGATAAAAGCATTTATGTTTTTATGTCGAACATTAAAATACAGAATAAATCCTAGATAAATTATTATATCAGCTACTACATATAACATCATAAATACTGAATTTAATTCAATTGCAATTGTCCTGAAGGATTTATGCAAAATAAATATACTTAATCAACTTTTAAGTACAAAAATATTATTCTTCACTCTTTCTAACATTTCATTATATATGACAATTTTTATGCAGCGTAAAAATGCATACAAGGTCTTCTAAGTCGAAGATATTCATTCGAAAAACAACTTGCATATTCATAAACGAAGGTGGAACGCAATGCATAAATATAAGACCTATTTCCAGTCCATTTTGTGATGAACACAGCCAAAGACCGTCACCATTTACAACTCCATTGGTAATTGTTTTCATACTTATGTTTCCCATAATATTTAATTCTAATCTTCATTTTGTATATACGTAATAAATTGAAATCTAGATTCCATATTTTAAATAAAAAAATACCTAAATTTTTTGACCTTACATTGTTTACCTTGGTTAGTCTGCTATTATGTCACTACATTTACGCATACATGCGGGTGTGTGTGTGTGTGTGTTTCTGCATTCACTTCATATATTTTGTATTGGGTTGATGTGCATTGACTTGACTTGTTGCTTTATTTGCAGTCAGTTATCATCTAGCTTGTCTGCACTTGCATTCTCATCTTGTTGACATGTCTACATTGGACTCTGGTTTCAATGTGTATGATGTTGCAAATTCACTTAATGTTTCATACATGTATATATGTAATGTTTGAACACTTCAGTCAGGTTTGGTTACTTCATTTTCATTGATGTTGAGTTGTTTTTATGGTGCATTTGTTTGTGTATGCTGTGCACTTGTTTGCACTGTCACTTTTGAATCTGAATATTCATTGATGTTGTAGCTTTCATGTTGCATTCATACATGTTGTACATGTAATTACTTCAAGGGTATTGTGATGATGAAGATAAAACACATTATCTTTTATCTTTATATACTTTGAAACTTTCTAATTGTAAATTTTCATTTCATCAAATAAATCTTGTTGGTTTTCAGTTGTGAATGTTCATTTATCTTTCATTGGTCTAAATTATAAATTAGAGAATGCGAAATTTTCAAACTGTGATGATTGAAATAGGTCTAAAAAAAATTCAAACATTTGTTCTTTACAACAAAACCTATTGGATTCAATTTATACTTTTGTTTTTTTTAAAAAAAACTTTATATACTAAAAAAGTGCTTTGTCTTTTATTTTTTTAAATAGAGGTACTTTATGTACTAAAAATTATCTTAACCTCAAAAAAATACAAAATAATGTAAATGATAAAACATATTATCATTTTATTCAAATTTTTGTGTAGTAAGATATTTTTTTGATAATCTTGTTATTTTTACCTTCTAATTTATTTTTTGATTTTCCTAAATATAGAATCAAAGTGCACTAACACAAGAATTACCTGATGTGAATGAAAAAGAAGACTTCATATCTGATGATGAAAAAACGTTTTCACAGCAACTAGCAGAAGACAATACTGATTTGGATGATATAGATCAGTATGAAATTAAGAAAATAGATAAGAAGCAAAAAAGGCAGTACACAGGTACTTATAGATGTAATTTGGATGCAGTCTATAAGGTGATGTCAATTATAAAGGAGAAACACATTCTTTCACCGGAAGCAAAAGCTTTTTTAGAAAAAACGCCTTTCAAAAACTTCTTCAACGTTTTTCTTAGTGATTCAATAACAAGACAAGATTTGAGGAAAAGTGCTTCAAATTTAGATGATATCATTACTTCTTTTGATGAAAAAGAAAATGCTTTCACAATTGGAAACAAATTACTCAAAATTACTCCTGAAGAAGTCAGTCTAATTTTTGGAATGCCAATAGCTGGAGAAGACTTGTTTCCTATACCAGCTTCTAACAAAGCCTTAGCCATGGAAAGTTTCTCTAATTTTTTAACTGCCAATTTTGAAGAAGAAGACATATATAGCCAAAAAAAGTTACTAAAAGACTGAATACACTGTTAGAAGAAGAAAAAAGAAATGAAGATATAGTGAAATTGTTGTTGTTGTTGCTAGTTATAAATTTCCTATTTCCAAACAACCAAAGCTACATGCAATGGGGATTCTTGCCGAAGTTGCTGAACTTAAAAAAATTAAATTCAATTTCTTGGCCGCGAGCAATATGTGAAAATGTGTTGAAAAATGTTAAAAAGTATCATGCTGACCCTAGAAGTACACCAGGCTGTACTATGGTGTTACTGGTATGCTTTCATAATTTTAACTAAATGTAAACATATTCAAATTTATATTTAATACAAAATATAAATGCTTTTATCTTTTTCTTGCAGTACTGGATTTGTGAACAACACAAATAGTTGCTGAGAAGGAAAATCTGCAAACAAAAATCCCAAGAATGGGAAAATGGGATTTATCGAAATTGAAAGATTTGGACCTCACTGAGGTTGACAATGACAAAGTATGTTATTTTTTAACTGTACATTTTTTTTGATTTTTTCGAAAGCAATTTTGTAGAATGTTAGTAGTCATATGTTTAATGTGCAAGCTTAACTTGTCTAGTACTTCAATGACAATATATATGAAAGCTTAACTTTAAATTTATTCATTGCAGATTTTAAAAAAAATTGCAGATGTAACAAAAGAAGAAAAAAAATTTCTTTCCAAAAAAAATAAAAGCTATTGAAGTGGAAGTAGACCGAAACAACAAAAGGAAATTAGATGAGTACCAGGAAGACACAAGTTTGAGAAAATCTGAAAAGGAATCTGCTGATAACATAATGGAGCTACAATCAAAAGTCAATTTTTTGTGCTCTGAGATGAAAAATGTTGAAGAATAATTAAAGGAGGAAAGATGTTTAAGAGAAGCAGCTGAAAATAGAATCCAAATTCTTGAAATGAAGCTTCAGAAATTGGAAAATTTAAAAAAGCATGAAGTGGAGGAAAAAGATAATTTCAACAAAAAAACTGAAGCTCAAAAAGGTAAAAAAAAATTGTTGGTATGATTCACATAAACAGTTCTGCTAATTTTCCAACTTTTGATATTATGCAAACTCAAGATTTCATACTAGAAAAGCTGTGATATCCCGGGTTTTTGAGCAATATAAATTTAATAATCTGTATTGATAATTTAATTGGATTGATAATTATCCTATGTAATTAAATTTAAATTGGTTAATTTAATCTTTTAAAGGTAAATAATAAATACTTAATTTGGCAATATTAATAAGATTTGTTTGTTAAAGCTAATAAAATCTTATTCTATTTATAATATATATATTTGATATATATTGTGAATGGAAATATCTTTTGTTTTGTTTTAAAGATGAATTTTCAAATTTGTAATATATATGTATGAATTGTGATTTAAAGCTTTGTTTTAAAATTAATATTTTTCAAAAGATAATTTAAGTTTAATTCAATTGTTTTCAAAATATAAGATAATTGTTTATTTTAAAATATGATAGTTTAATAAGATTTAATAAAAGATTTATTTTATCTTGTTTTCTTTTAATAAGTTCTAAACTAAAATGGTTATAAGTGTGTATATGATTTTAAATAAACTTTTTTTTATATCTCTTAAACTAGAATAATTTGTAAACATAAGTAATATAGAAATAAATTGCTAAATTCACAATTACATAAATATAACATAAGTTAATAAAATTCATTTCATAAATATTAAAATGTAGATTCTTAAACTAAAATAGTTTACAAATAAATAAAACATGACTTTATATAAATCCATAATTACATATAACATAAATATTTTTACAATAAGGATTTAAACATAATATTGCTTGTTTTTAACACTTGTAAAACATATAAAACAAGTTGGACATTTGTCTAATTAGTAATATAACAAGTGGCAATTCTTTTTCTTTATTTAAAATTTTATTTTATATAAAAATGTAGTTGTTAGAGAAACCTGGTCATTTTCTTTCCCGTTCAAAGTTTTCAGTTCAAATCTTTTCCATCTCCTTTTTCTCTCCATCTCTTCTAATGTCAAAGGAAAATCAAAACTATAAGGAAAATCAAACAGCAAACATTCGAATTCAACACTAATACAACTTCAACCTGAGATCAAATGGAAGCAACTAAATCAAACACTGATTCAACTGCAACCTGCAAGTCAGATCTGTTCAACATTTTAAATCAACAAATCTGTAAGCATGCAAGGATTCTGTTTCTTCAGCAAAACAAAATGCAAGTTTCAGTTCAAATATAAGACATCTCTACAACAAGTTTCCAGATTCAACAATTCAAGTTTTTTAAATCAAAAGCAGTTGCCAGATCAAAAATTTAAAGGCCTGGGAAAACTGTTCTCTGCTTTAAAAATGGTGAGTAAATACTTTTAAAAACAGTTTTTAAAATCTATGATTAAACTTTGATGTATGTGATTGATTTTGTTGTGATGATATATTACTTTATATTAATGATGGTTGTGAATGCATGTTGAAATATGAATTGTCTGTGTGTATATAAGTTCCTGAATATATATATCTTCTCTGTTCTTACTTATAGAGTTAAATTTTCTAAAGGAAATTTCATATCTCTCTATTCATGCAAATTTAAGTTTGGATCCTTGAATATAAAATGATTATAGCAGTATATTGTTAATCATAAAAATAGTTTCATGATTTTAAATGCAACAGGTAATTTTAAATATGAAATTTACAGTGAAACTAAAATGTATGTTAAAAATCAACTGCTTTAAATCCTAAATTGAATTACATGCATGTAATCATGATGGAAAATCATGAATTTAGATATGAATTTTGTAATTTTTAGTTGGGTATTTCTTGAGAATTTGGGGTTTGTTCGTTTTGGGAGTTTTGGTGAATTGCCGATTATCCACGCAATAATATGACTTGAAATCTTGATCGAAGCTAGATTGTGAGTTGATGATGAGTGGAAAAATGCTTCAGAATTTTTCCAATGGCCAAGGAGATCGAATTCGATCAAACTAGGGTTTTAGGGGAGTTTTTGTTAGTCTGTTTGTCGAAGTAGTTTCAACGTGGATAGGGGACCGGAATCAATCGCGATAGGGGGAAAAGATAGCTGGAATCGTGGTGAAGCTGCGGCGAAGTTTGCGAGGCTTATCGAGGCGGAGTTCGTCGACGATGGGGGGTTTTCCGATCGATGTGGGTTCCAGTTTTTGGTCGTTGGGTTCGATTTTGATATCGAGGTGGTATTGTCGATCTGGATGTGGAATAGTGATCGCGTGGGTTCATGGAATCGGTGGGGATCGTCGCGGTGATCTACGATGGTCGAAGACGATGGTGCAAGTGCACCACGTGCACGTGAACGTTTTGGGTTATCTGGGATTTGAGGGCTTTGGGGAAGAAGGGGAAAACTCGGGATGCTCTCGTGTTGCTCGCGGGGAAGACTCGAAGCGGAGACGTGTGTCGATTTACTCGAGAGTGACTCGGGGTTTTAGAGGGGTTGACTCGGGTTGATCTGGGTTTTAAACTGATAAGCTTGATTTTAAAAATGTTTTCAAGTTAAAGTGATGTTCAAAGTAATTATAAAGGAATGTTAAATTAGATTTAAATTATATTTAAATAAATAAGTTTAAAGATATGAAATTTGGAATTTCCAAAGTTAAATTATTGTTTATTTAATCTATTTAAGCATGTTTGAATGGATATTCAAGATTTTAAGTGCATATAAAATTATGGGTTTAAATTGTTTTGTTTAAAGGTAAAATTTTATTCAAATATAAAATTATTTCTAAATGTTTAAATGGAGTTTAATGGTAGAATTTAATATGTGATTTAAATGAAAAGTTTATTTTTAAAGATGGAAATTTTATTAAGGCAATTAATAAATAAATCGAATTAAAGGTTAATTACTATTTGAAATTAAGAATAATTACTTAATGAAGTAATTAGTGGAAATGAATGTAATTAATAAATAAATGAATTAGAGATTGAGGGATTCATTCACGATAATCAATTTATAATTAAGTGAGTAAATTTCTTAATGAAGTAATTAATGAATAATTACTTAAAGTAATTAGGAGGAGTAAATTATTCATGGAAGTAATTAGTTGAAGTAATCACTTGTTGTAATCAATTAAGGAATTAATTAAGTTAATTGTTTAAAGTTAATTAATTATGGATTAATTAATTAAAGAATTAAGAATTATTTAATGATGGGATTAATTACTTGTTAATGAAATTAGTTAAGAGAGATCATTTAATGAAGTATTTAGAAGATAATTACTTATGTAAGTAATTAAGAGTTAATTACTTAATTATTTTAGTTAATTAATTAATGTGATTAGTTAAATGTGTTTAATTTAAGATTAATTACTAAGTGTAATTAATTTAAAAGTAATTAATTAATAAAGTAATTAATTAAGGATTATTTGTTAATTTAAATTGATTAATAATTACTTAATGGAGTAATTAAAGATTAATTAATTAGATTAATTAATCAAGGTTAATATAATTAATTAAGGAGTTAATTAATTAAGATAAGTAATTACAAGTTATTAATTACTGTTTATGATTAATTAAGGTAAATTAATGAATGTAGTTGATAAAAATTTAATTATTTAATTAACTAAAAGGTAATTAATTAATGAAGCAATTAAAAGATCATTAATTAATATAATTAATGGAATTAATCAAGGTTGATTAATAAAAGTGATTAATTAAAGTATGATTAATTAATTATAATTAATTGAGGATTAATGCAAATAATTAATTAATTAATTATGGAAGTAAATGAAGAATCATTAAGTATTGTAATTTAATAATAGTAATTAAAGGTTAATTACTGTATATGGTTTAAGGATAATTACTTTAATGTAATTAAAATAATTAATCAAGGAGATTAATTAAAAGAAGATCATTAGGAGATGATTAGTTAATTAATTTGTAATTAATTAATGATAGTAAGCAGGATTTTTATAATCCAAGTAATTAAATTGATATGGAGTTAATCAATTCTGTTTAGATGATTGGTTAATATTGGATGATTGATATTGGGTGATTGGATGATATTGGATGATTTGGATATCTCTGATATATGTGATATGCTGCTTTGTGAGATGAATGTTTGATATAAAGTATCTGTGATAATGTGATTTATCTATCTGTTTATATCATCCTGAATATAAGTTAAATGTTTAAACCTTTAAACAACTTGGCCTTAAAAGATACGTTTTGGATTTCGATGAGACCGGGATCGAGTTTCCAGATTTGGGATCCGAAAACCACATCGATCCAAATTAACGTTAGTCGTTAATCCAAGTGGAGCAAGTGAAGACTCGAGGTGTAAGAACTATTCTTTGTCAGTATAACTCTGTGGGTGATTCCGTAATGAGTTTGACGGAAATAGTACTTATAGGTTCGAGATGAAGATTCAGAGTGCAAGGGTTATTGTCGTTAACTCTGAGGGTGATTCCAAAACGAGTGTAACGAGATAATGCCTTCGGTTTCGTTCGAACCCGGAACGAACTTGTATGGATTAAATGCTTTCAGCACATCGTCAGGTGGACGATGAGCATTCTAAGTGATGTGTTCTGATTAAAGGTAATCGTAGCCTCAAGCCTCATCAACCGGGAATGGCTAAAACAGGGGAGGTGCAGCAAGGTTAGTGGGTAGCACCCAAGTAGTATAAGATTCCCCTGTCTAGAGGTCCCTTCTTTTTATTTCGGCTGTGTGGGCGGTTGCTAGCTACAACCGCGGGGTTTCTTATGCGGGAATTATCCAGTAAGGGATGTTCCGGCCTTGTGTTGCAGGGGAGCGGGCGTACTCCTCGGTACGTTGATCTAGGCCACGTACTGTGACGGGCGGTACCCCAGTAGCCCTGCCATTGTATGGAATCCAATTTCTAATAAGTGCCATCGGTTTTGATTGTATAACCCACTTTGTTGGCTAGTATGCTGGAATTTAATAATGTAACAATTTCAGCTATTTCATATTTATTTGAAAACCCTAGACCCTATTATAATATAACTGGATTTCCTATCAAATGTTTTGGTTATCGTAAGGTAAAACTTTTCCGTGTTTATGTGCGGGAAGTCTTACGAGATACCTTTTCTTTTCAAAGGTTTTTCAAAGTTAAGCAATTTTAAACCGTTTACTCACACCAGACCCATGTCTGACCCAAGTGTTTATTTTCTGTTTTATTAAACTCTTGGGTACTCAATATTGTATTGAGTAGTCGAGGGATTCAGGTTAGCTTTGACGAATTCTGGAGGAGATTTGGAGCAGGTGGCTTCAGCGAGTAGATATATAGTAATTCCGCTGTGTTTGTATTGAGTCTGTATCTCTGTGATGTTTGAGATGTATGATAGACAGGTGTTTATAACTGTCTAATATGAGATGTATAAGTTGTGTAACTTTGATGTATATGATACTATGTAATATTTTATGTGATATATTATATTTCATTCGTTCCGCTGTGAGTATCTGATGTTGTTGTTCTTTCTTCTTTCTTATCTTTTCTTCTTCTATCCCTTTCTTTCTTTATTGACGATACGACTTTCTATGGAGAAAATGTCGGGTCGTTACAGTGGTATCAGAGCATTAGGTTGAGTGAATACCTTAGCTCTGGAGTGGTGTCTATCTTGAGAGAGCGTATTTGTAATTTTTAAAACTATATATATATATATATATATCTACCTAATGTGTTGGATTATCTGTTCGGGTTTTCCAATATGAGTTATAAAGGTAGATAGGGTGGTGGTGTGTGTAACACGACTACCATTGGTTGAAGTCTGAATGTTGAGGTTGGAAGAGTATCTGTCGAGACTGTAGACCTAATACCGTCTCGAGTAAGTTTGGGCAGTTTGGTGTAAGGATTTCTCGGATCTCTGAAGAAAATATTTTTCAAGATTCGGAGTCCATTTTTGGAGTATAAGTTTGGTTGAGCTCGGGTGAGCAGATTTTCTAGACTTGAATCTGTCGGTTGTGCAGAAGTAAGTAACGGTAGCTTGGCGACTTCAGGAAGGAGCAGCTGTGTGATGAAACGCAGTATCTATTGATGTTCCCAGAGTAGATGTTCTTTTTGGAGCAAGATCAAGAAGGTATTGGAGGAACAGTTGATGTCTACCGCAGGAAAGACTCGGCTGTATAGGAATTCTCTGGATATCGAGTAAGAGAGTTTTATCTGTTTTGAAGTATGGGACTAAGGTCGATTAGTTGTTTCTTCGGACATGGTCTCATTGTTTCCCTTAAGAAGAATAAGTTGGTGTTGGTTTGAAGTCCCGAGATTCTTTTGGGATGTCTGCCATCTTGGAGGTCCGTTGTGAGGTTTGTTGATGGTCTTAGTTTGAGAAGCCTTTGGATTAGAAGTTTTTGGTTAGCTGTGTTAGCAGTGCAACTCGAAGTGTTCGGTGTGCTGACGAGGAGGTCTTTGGCTTAGCAGTGTTCTAGAGATAGAATTTGGAAGCAGCAGTGTGGCTCGTTTCTCCGATGGTTCAAGAATCTTTGTGGTTTTTCTATCAGCAGTCCGGAAAGATGGTGAAGACTTTCTTGAAGGGTTAACCTTGTTTGAAAAAGTTTAAGGCTATTTTAATTGGTAAAGAGAGAATAGTTTCTTTGGAATCCAAACTAGGTAGGATCGCAAAAGTGACTTGCGATTAGTTTGGGAATTTATCTTGGGTAATCTTTTGTGTGAGATGGAGGTTTCTCATGTGGAAGTAGGAGCTACTGAAGTAGTCAGAGATTTTCCGGATGTCTTCGAGGAAGTAGAAGTTTGTCTGCATCTAGAGTTTGAGTTCCGTATCGACTTGATTCCAGAAGCGATACCGGTGGTTAGTCTGGTAGTAGGATGGTTCTTAGAGAAAGAAGAGTTGGTATAGCAGCTCAGAAATTTTTTTAAATGGATTGGTCATATCTATTTTTCAAGTTTGGATTTCAGCAAATTTTGGAAGGATCATCTTGTTGATAGGATCTAGAGATCATTTTGTTCTTGGTCCAGAATTGTTTCAAGAAGCATCAGCGAAGGTTAAGCTAATCAGGAAGAGATGAGGTAGCACAGGAATCGTCTAGTGAGTTATGCAGATATGAGACAAGGAGTTTGGAATTCGGAGTTGGAGATTGGAAATTGTTTAAGTTTTTCTCCAATTAAAGAGCTATAAGATTTGGTAAGTCTGGAAGTTAGCACTGAAGTATTTTGGATTTTCCTGTGTTCTCGAGAGAAGTAGTTCTTTGATCTACAGGATTGAATGGCCAGTTTGGATAGCTGGAATTCATTGTATTTCACGTATCTCTGAGGGAGTACGTGTATGATTCATCGCTGGTTATAGGATCTGCAGTTCAGATGGATTTGGAAGTTTGAGCTGGACTTGGGTGTGATCTGATATTCTGTTCAGATTAGTGGATCTAGAGATAAGGAGAGCTCTGGATTATGGGGTGTAGTTTGTTTAGATTCTGTAGAGCGGGTCTCCCGGTGATTTATATCCGGGGAAACTCTAGATAGTGTTAGTAAGATTTATTCTGATTTGTATCAGGATAATTAGTTAGGTTTAATTGTTTGATTGGTTGCTTTGGTTGTTAGTAATTGGATGATAGGTATGCTTTGCTGTTAGAGATTGAAATCTTTGCTGGATTATTAAATTAACTTTGTTTTTAATTTCGGGGACGAAATTATTTTAAGGGGGGAGGAATGTGATATCCCGGGTTTTTGAGCAATATAAATTTAATAATCTGTATTGATAATTTAATTGGATTGATAATTATCCTATGTAATTAAATTTAAATTGGTTAATTTAATCTTTTAAAGGTAAATAATAAATACTTAATTTGGCAATATTAATAAGATTTGTTTGTTAAAGCTAATAAAATCTTATTCTATTTATAATATATATATTTGATATATATTGTGAATGGAAATATCTTTTGTTTTGTTTTAAAGATGAATTTTCAAATTTGTAATATATATGTATGAATTGTAATTTAAAGCTTTGTTTTAAAATTAATATTTTTCAAAAGATAATTTAAGTTTAATTCAATTGTTTTCAAAATATAAGATAATTGTTTATTTTAAAATATGATAGTTTAATAAGATTTAATAAAAGATTTATTTTATCTTGTTTTCTTTTAATAAGTTCTAAACTAAAATGGTTATAAGTGTGTATATGATTTTAAATAAACTTTTTTTTATATCTCTTAAACTAGAATAATTTGTAAACATAAGTAATATAGAAATAAATTGCTAAATTCACAATTACATAAATATAACATAAGTTAATAAAATTCATTTCATAAATATTAAAATGTAGATTCTTAAACTAAAATAGTTTACAAATAAATAAAACATGACTTTATATAAATCCATAATTACATATAACATAAATATTTTTACAATAAGGATTTAAACATAATATTGCTTGTTTTTAACACTTGTAAAACATATAAAACAAGTTGGACATTTGTCTAATTAGTAATATAACAAGTGGCAATTCTTTTTCTTTATTTAAAATTTTATTTTATATAAAAATGTAGTTGTTAGAGAAACCTGGTCATTTTCTTTCCCGTTCAAAGTTTTCAGTTCAAATCTTTTCCATCTTCTTTTTCTCTCCATCTCTTCTAATGTCAAAAGAAAATCAAAACTATAAGGAAAATCAAACAGCAAACATTCGAATTCAACACTAATACAACTTCAACCTGAGATCAAATGGAAGCAACTAAATCAAACACTGATTCAACTGCAACCTGCAAGTCAGATCTGTTCAACATTTTAAATCAACAAATCTGTAAGCATGCAAGGATTTTGTTTCTTCAGCAAAACAAAATGCAAGTTTCAGTTCAAATATAAGACATCTCTACAACAAGTTTCCAGATTCAACAATTCAAGTTTTTTAAATCAAAAGGAGTTGCCAGATCAAAAATTTAAAGGCCTGGGAAAACTGTTCTCTGCTTTAAAAATGGTGAGTAAATACTTTTAAAAACAGTTTTTAAAATCTATGATTAAACTTTGATGTATGTGATTGATTTTGTTGTGATGATATATTACTTTATATTAATGATGGTTGTGAATGCATGTTGAAATATGAATAGTCTGTGTGTATATAAGTTCCTGAATATATATATATATCTTCTCTGTTCTTACTTACAGAGTTAAATTTTCTAAAGGAAATTTCATATCTCTCTATTCATGCAAATTTAAGTTTGGATCCTTGAATATAAAATGATTATAGCAGTATATTGTTAATCATAAAAATAGTTTCATGATTTTAAATGCAACAGGTAATTTTAAATATGAAATTTACAGTGAAACTAAAATGTATGTTAAAAATCAACTGCTTTAAATCCTAAATTGAATTACATGCATGTAATCATGATGGAAAATCATGAATTTAGATATGAATTTTGTAATTTTTAGTTGGGTATTTCTTGAGAATTTGGGGTTTGTTCGTTTTGGGAGTTTTGGTGAATTGCCGATTATCCACGCAATAATATGACTTGAAATCTTGATCGAAGCTAGATTGTGAGTTGATGATGAGTGGAAAAATGCTTCAGAATTTTTCCAATGGCCAAGGAGATCGAATTCGATCAAACTAGGGTTTTAGGGGAGTTTTTGTTAGTCTGTTTGTCGAAGTAGTTTCAACGTGGATAGGGGACCGGAATCAATCGCGATAGGGGGAAAAGATAGCTGGAATCGTGGTGAAGCTGCGGCGAAGTTTGCGAGGCTTATCGAGGCGGAGTTCGTCGACGATGGGGGGTTTTCCGATCGATGTGGGTTCCAGTTTTTGGTCGTTGGGTTCGATTTTGATATCGAGGTGGTATTGTCGATCTGGATGTGGAATAGTGATCGCGTGGGTTCATGGAATCGGTGGGCATCGTCGCGGTGATCTACGATGGTCGAAGACGATGGTGCAAGTGCACCACGTGCACGTGAACGTTTTGGGTTATCTGGGATTTGAGGGCTTTGAGGAAGAAGGGGAAAACTCGGGACGCTCTCGTGTTGCTCGCGGGGAAGACTCGAAGCGAAGACGTGTGTCGATTTACTCGAGAGTGACTCGGGGTTTTAGAGGGGTTGACTCGGGTTGATCTGGGTTTTAAACTGATAAGCTTGATTTTAAAAATGTTTTCAAGTTAAAGTGATGTTCAAAGTAATTATAAAGGAATGTTAAATTAGATTTAAATTATATTTAAATAAATAAGTTTAAAGATATGAAATTTGGAATTTCCAAAGTTAAATTATTGTTTATTTAATCTATTTAAGCATGTTTGAATGGATATTCAAGATTTTAAGTGCATATAAAATTATGGGTTTAAATTGTTTTGTTTAAAGGTAAAATTTTATTCAAATATAAAATTATTTCTAAATGTTTAAATGGAGTTTAATGGTAGAATTTAATATGTGATTTAAATGAAAAGTTTATTTTTAAAGATGGAAATTTTATTAAGGCAATTAATAAATAAATCGAATTAAAGGTTAATTACTATTTGAAATTAAGAATAATTACTTAATGAAGTAATTAGTGGAAATGAATGTAATTAATAAATAAATGAATTAGAGATTGAGGGATTCATTCACGATAATCAATTTATAATTAAGTGAGTAAATTTCTTAATGAAGTAATTAATGAATAATTACTTAAAGTAATTAGGAGGAGTAAATTATTCATGGAAGTAATTAGTTGAAGTAATCACTTGTTGTAATCAATTAAGGAATTAATTAAGTTAATTGTTTAAAGTTGATTAATTATGGATTAATTAATTAAAGAATTAAGAATTATTTAATGATGGGATTAATTACTTGTTAATGAAATTAGTTAAGAGAGATCATTTAATGAAGTATTTAGAAGATAATTACTTATGTAAGTAATTAAGAGTTAATTACTTAATTATTTTAGTTAATTAATTAATGTGATTAGTTAAATGTGTTTAATTTAAGATTAATTACTAAGTGTAATTAATTTAAAAGTAATTAATTAATAAAGTAATTAATTAAGGATTATTTGTTAATTTAAATTGATTAATAATTACTTAATGGAGTAATTAAAGATTAATTAATTAGATTAATTAATCAAGGTTAATATAATTAATTAAGGAGTTAATTAATTAAGATAAGTAATTACAAGTTATTAATTACTGTTTATGATTAATTAAGGTAAATTAATGAATGTAGTTGATAAAAATTTAATTATTTAATTAACTAAAAGGTAATTAATTAATGAAGCAATTAAAAGATCATTAATTAATATAATTAATGGAATTAATCAAGGTTGATTAATAAAAGTGATTAATTAAAGTATGATTAATTAATTATAATTAATTGAGGATTAATGCAAATAATTAATTAATTAATTATGGAAGTAAATGAAGAATCATTAAGTATTGTAATTTAATAATAGTAATTAAAGGTTAATTACTGTATATGGTTTAAGGATAATTACTTTAATGTAATTAAAATAATTAATCAAGGAGATTAATTAAAAGAAGATCATTAGGAGATGATTAGTTAATTAATTTGTAATTAATTAATGATAGTAAGCAGGATTTTTATAATCCAAGTAATTAAATTGATATGGAGTTAATCAATTCTGTTTAGATGATTGGTTAATATTGGATGATTGATATTGGGTGATTGGATGATATTGGATGATTTGGATATCTCTGATATATGTGATATGCTGCTTTGTGAGATGAATGTTTGATATAAAGTATCTGTGATAATGTGATTTATCTATCTGTTTATATCATCCTGAATATAAGTTAAATGTTTAAACCTTTAAACAACTTGGCCTTAAAAGATACGTTTTGGATTTCGATGAGACCGGGATCGGGTTTCCAGATTTGGGATCCGAAAACCACATCGATCCAAATTAACGTTAGTCGTTAATCCAAGTGGAGCAAGTGAAGACTCGAGGTGTAAGAACTATTCTTTGTCAGTATAACTCTGTGGGTGATTCCGTAATGAGTTTGACGGAAATAGTACTTATAGGTTCGAGATGAAGATTCAGAGTGCAAGGGTTATTGTCGTTAACTCTAAGGGTGATTCCAAAACGAGTGTAACGAGATAATGCCTTCGGTTTCGTTCGAACCCGGAACGAACTTGTATGGATTGAATGCTTTCAGCACATCGTCAGGTGGACGATGAGCATTCTAAGTGATGTGTTCTGATTAAAGGTAATCGTAGCCTCAAGCCTCATCAACCGGGAATGGCTAAAACAGGGGAGGTGCAGCAAGGTTAGTGGGTAGCACCCAAGTAGTATAAGATTCCCCTGTCTAGAGGTCCCTTCTTTTTATTTCGGCTGTGTGGGCGGTTGCTAGCTACAACCGTGGGGTTTCTTATGCGGGAATTATCCAGTAAGGGATGTTCCGGCCTTGTGTTGCAGGGGAGCGGGCGTACTCCTCGGTACGTTGATCTAGGCCACGTACTGTGACGGGCGGTACCCCAGTAGCCCTGCCATTGTATGGAATCCAATTTCCAATAAGTGCCATCGGTTTTGATTGTATAACCCACTTTGTTGGCTAGTATGCTGGAATTTAATAATGTAACAATTTC
Organism: Allium fistulosum; assembly: GCA_030737815.1. NCBI lineage: Eukaryota > Viridiplantae > Streptophyta > Magnoliopsida > Asparagales > Amaryllidaceae > Allium > Allium fistulosum. The sequence continues at coordinate 1,207,860,516 of CM060902.1, forward strand.
AGCTATTTCATATTTATTTGAAAACCCTAGACCCTATTATAATATAACTGGATTTCCTATCAAATGTTTTGGTTATCGTAAGGTAAAAACTTTTCCGTGTTTATATGCGGGAAGTCTTACGAGATACCTTTTCTTTTCAAAGGTTTTTCAAAGTTAAGCAATTTTAAACCGTTTACTCACACCAGACCCATGTCTGACCCAAGTGTTTATTTTCTGTTTTATTAAACTCTTGGGTACTCAATATTGTATTGAGTAGTCGAGGGATTCAGGTTAGCTTTGACGAATTCTGGAGGAGATTTGGAGCAGGTGGCTTCAGCGAGTAGATATATAGTAATTCCGCTGTGTTTGTATTGAGTCTGTATCTCTGTGATGTTTGAGATGTATGATAGACAGGTGTTTATAACTGTCTAATATGAGATGTATAAGTTGTGTAACTTTGATGTATATGATACTATGTAATATTTTATGTGATATATTATATTTCATTCGTTCCGCTGTGAGTATCTGATGTTGTTGTTCTTTCTTCTTTCTTATCTTTTCTTCTTCTATCCCTTTCTTTCTTTATTGACGATACGACTTTCTATGGAGAAAATGTCGGGTCGTTACAAAAGCAGACATAAGATAGTTTAAAATCTGACAATTTGAAAGAGCCTGCTTAAGAAAATGCTTCTGAAAATCCAATTGTTGTTGAAGATATTGTCCTAAAAGAACCAAAAAAGAAGAAGAAGCCAACGAATGTTGACAAATGTCCACTACTCGAATATCTTACCGAAGAAAAAAAAGAAATTGTCAAAAAAAATTTCAAAATTCTTGGACGAAACAAGTAAGTAACTAAACTACTTTTGACTCAATTGAATTATGTTATGGTAGAAGTTCCACTCACGGCGATCTGGTTGAATTGGGGGAAGATGTAGGTATTATTGTGGGGCAATCAATTGGGGAACCTGGGACTCAAGTTGAAACTAATTATTTTTAAGGACAAAACTGGGCCATTAGCATTTCTCTTTTCTTTTTAATGTACTGTCAACTGTTTTATGTACAATTCATAAAATTCCTGTAGAGTATGACAATATATTTTTCTTAAACCTGTTATTAATATTTGGCTAACTTATGGTAGATCTGTACCATCCTTTAGTTAATACTGAAGGTGACAATTAAAAAAAGATAAAACTGATTATCTTTTGTATGTACTGTCATATGTTTAATGTACAAGTCACAAATTTGTCAACCATTTTAACCATGTCATAATATGCAAACATTTTAACATTGTCATGTTTGGTAGTGCCATTCAATAAACATCCGATAATGTGTAAACTTTTTAAGTTATGGTTTAATCAGAGTTAATAAACAATTTGTCACTTGTGCCATTCAATAAACAACCTTGTATTGTTGGTGTACTACGTAGCGACTTGATGGATTGACTCAGTTTAACTTAAAAATTGCCAAATTGAGTCATTCTATCAAGTAGTTGGGTTGTATCATCGACAATCCAAGGCTGTTGAAATTTATTAAAATCTAAAGAAAAAAAAGAAATTTTTGGTGATGAATAGTTTGCTGGTTAATGTTCATGAAGATAAAAAAAAGTTATTTAAGCACCTATTATTGTAAGCACCAAGTATTTTTGTTTGCAACCTTACTTTTTTTAATGCACTGTACTTTAGTTAATAATCCAAGTGACAACTAAAAAAAGATAAAACAAATATCTTTTTAATGCACTGTCAGTGTAACGACCCGGCATTTTGGACCATTCGCATCCATTATAAGTGTATAGGTAGACACTCATGCCGGAGTTGAATTGCTCAAAATACCGCGTTGTTAATTTAAATTTGGCAAAACTGAACATATACAGTAAATAAATAATCACAGATCACAGACACAGAGTAATAAGTGCAGCGGAATTAAAAGAGGTAGTAGTTCATGAAGCTACTATATGAATATATAAAATACATCAGAGTTTACAACAGAAGAGTAATACGATACATCAGATACAAATCAGAATACCACACTGGAATCATCGAATATCTGAAAGCTGGATAGATGGCTGGATCTTCAAGCAAAGCTCCAACTCCAAAGGTGAGTCTCGAAAGCTGAACTACTCAGTCTGACCCGAGCGTAAAGCAAAACACAAGACACTCGAGTCAGGATTAACATTCTTATATTAATAAATCCAACTCAAGTGAAATAGCAATTGAAATACAAGTAACTCAAAGGATGTTTGGAATAACCATCCTTTAAGGATCCGTTAAACTATCTACTAGGTAGTAATATACGCTAGGTAGATAATGTCCATCAGTAATATAAAGATATCAAAATAGCGTTAAGTCATGGCCCATTCCACCCTTAACACATTTTTATTCCCACAAGCATATACAAGACCGTAGTTTCCCCAAAACCGGAAGTCACCAGAGGGCAATCCATATACTCAAGGTACAAAACAAATTCGTAGTGGTCTCGCATAAATGGAATACAAGTATGACAAGGCACATGAGGCTATACCCAAGGTAGTGATACTACCATTCGCCTGATCCGGGCTGGTGAGAACGCAACGCCGCAGCGCCCGCAACACCGTGAGACAACACTCCCAAAATCAAGGGTGCACCAATCGACAATAAGTATAAGTAGTTCGAAGAAGTGTGTCCACTTGAGGTATCAATCCTCCATTGGCCCGGCACAGCTCCTGTTTTAGTCATTTCCAATTTGACACAAGTGTCAAGGCTATCCATTATCGTTCTCTTTCTTCAATCATCACGAACATCATTTCCAACCACTTCATTCTGGATCATCACTCCGCGCATAGTTATTAAAGTGGTTTTCGGTTTAGATAGAGAGTATACCCATAACCGAATTCCGGTCTCTTTAATAACTTTCGTAATTATTACACCGATTGGTCGTTTATATATTTCAAAAACCAAGTCAAATTCCAATTTCAAATAGAATTCGTAAATCAACATTTCATTTGTCTTTCGAAATCAATTTCCAAAATTTACATTTCAAAACTTCCAATTTACCATTTCAAAATCTTATGATTCAATTTCAATATCTATTTAAAACCATTCAAATATTGATTCAAGTTGGCAAATATCAGTTTCATTCCGAAATCATTTAAATTACTCAATCTAACATTCAAATCAATTTCAAATTCATTTATCGATTTCATTCAATATTCGTTAAGTAAATTTATCATTCAAAACAATTTCTATTAAATTTCCAATTCATTAAATCAGAACTTACAATTTTGAATTATATTAAATTCGTCAAATCAATTCTTTAGATTTCAAGTCTTCCATTAATTTCAATAAATCGTATTTTATTTCTTGTTAAAGAAATCCAATTTCACTTATTTACTTACTTAAATAAATTTCCAAAACTTAATAAATAAAGAAACCCAATTTCATTTATTAATAAAGTTCAAATTTCACTTATTCAAAAGTCCAATTTCTCTTATCAAAGAATTCAATTTTTATTCAATTATCAAATGATTCAATCTTATTCAATTATTAAATAATTCAAACTTAATTATTAAATAATTTCAAAATTTAATAATTTCAAACTTAATTATAATCTCAAACTTAATTCAATCATTACTCAAATTAAACAACCTTCTTTCATCAATTTCTTTATTAATATTTCATTTCAGATTATTACATATTCACGTTTAAATTTCATTAAATTCAATTTCCAATTTCGTTTCAAAACCATATTATTTATTCAAATAAAATCTTCATTTTATTTTTAAATCAAATTATTGACCAATCGGGTTTTATTTAATTTCCTATCCTAGGTAAAAATTCAATTTGGGTATTTATCATTTCAACCCGATTCCAATTCAATTCAAAAATCAAATCATAACAAAGGGAACTTGCAGTGTGATAACTGGGATGGTGTCAAAGTAAATAAACAAGCAATAACATCAATCAATATCAATCCAATAATCAATTTAAATAATCCCGAAATAACCGTATTAATTCGCATTGTTATTTGTACGCATTAATATAATTATTTCTAGAATCTACACTATCATTTCATGTAGATTAAAGATTATTACATTACGGTTTTCACTTGTCATCTATTACAATTTTCAAACATCATCAATTCAACAACATACATTCAGTGGTTCAAAGTGTAATTAAACAAATCCTACGTGTCACTAAATTTAACAGTTAAAGGGGTCATATTATACAAATGTCAGTTAATCAAATTTAACATTTAATTTATCCTATATCAAGTTCAATTGCATACTATTTATCATTTTAACATTAACAATTTAACGTCCAATATAAACATTAACAATCAATCAATTATCAGCCAAACTGTATTATCATTGCATAAATAATTAACAGATAATGGTGTCAGATGTCACAGGTGAACTGATACAGGCAATAGCATATATAACAGTGTAATTAACTAACAGCAGCATATTTCAATTGTCGTTCCAATTGAAATCAAATTTAATAAATAAAAGAACGTTAATCGTGAGTGAGTGCTCACCTTTCGAGGCTAGGGATGAACGAGAATGAGATGAGTTACGAGTCCAAGCACGAATCAAAGCCAGATGGGTACAGACTCGACGGACAAGCTGATAGATCGAAATTTGATGGAAACGAATTAGAATTGTCTAAAAAAAACAATCGAAACAAAATATATGTTATAACTTCTCTCTAAACAAATTTTTTTTTAGACGTACATTTAAACTAGGATATATATATTATATTTAATTCAAATCAAAATAAATTTAAACACAAATTATATTAAATATAATATTTTTCAAAATCATTATTTTATATACACCGCATATAAACAAACATATCTACATAACAAACTTTGAAATAAATAAGTTATATATACACACATACACACTTTGAAATCATCAATATATGTATTACTAATATATAAGTTATATACCATTCAACGTATAACTTACCCCTGCATAAAAGCCAACAATCAAAACACATGCATATACCAACAAAATGACTCGAAAGGTATAGTTTCAGTGTATGTATGCGAACTAATGTAATATAATATAACTTATATATATACCAAAATGGACATATCATATATATCTCTTACATTATATAAACAATACTTATATCACATAATTCTCAAAAACAAACCAACTACTGTCAATATAATCATACTTATATATGTAAACAAATTATTCATTCTTCAAAGTATAAGTATTTCACAAACAACATAGGACAAGCAGCTTTTGAGTTGGAATATATGCGATTTCGAAGCTATATATAGATACTACTGTAAATATATGTAAATAGTAAAACATGCATTTAGTATCATATACAGTTTATAAAATACTCAGCAAACATATTATACAAACAGTTTAATTACATTATTGTTGATATTATAATAACATATGCGGCAAAAAAAAAAAAAAAAAAACAGGTTTGCAATACTTTACAAAACATATATATATACACGTACTAAACATATTTACTACTGTAAGATGCATCACTGTCCCCCATATATTATAAACTGTACTTACACATATATATGCAGACCCTCATACATGAAAAATAGTTGAAAGTACCAAGAGCTATGGAGACTATTGTATTATAGACTTACCTACCTATACACTATAACCAGCCTGTATATATAAATAATATGGTTTAAACAATCAATATATGTGTAAACTGATAGACTATGACTTGTATAAACTTACAATTTAAAACTCACAGATTTTAAAATTAAAACATATACACATTATACGAGCAGGTGATGAATATGGAAACTAAGATTCTCAGAAAACGAAATGTACAACATATATATACCTACGAGCTACGGCTTCAAGCGAGGAGATGCATGGGTTATGCGCTGTCGTGGTTGGCCAGGGGAGAGGCACTTGGTTGATGGGCGTGGTGGCGGCAGTTGGGGTGGGCACGAGAGGATGAACGGGGAAGAAGGTGGATGGGATGTGGACGGGTTGCCTTGGTTGTACACGGTTGCGTGGTGGTGGGAGAATGGTTGGCGCGGATGGAGGTGGTAGCAATTTTAGTGGACCGGTGGCTGGGAGTCGGCAGGGCGAAAGGCTACTGGCGGAAGGGAAGGGAACGTTGCTGCGTTGGGTGGGTGGGGAGCCACGTGGGAGAGAGGGCGGATGATTGGGTTGAGGGTGGAGCACGTGGTTGATGGGGTTGCGAGAGTCAGATGGTGGTGAGCGGTAAAGAAGGGTGGCAATGAATGTAGGGATGGCTGACATGGAAGGGAAAGAAGGAGGCAAGTATACATGGCCACCAGATTTGTATGAAAAATGAACAGGCTACCAAGTTTGCATGAAAAATGAACGGGCTGGAAGACATTTTTTTTCATTTGATTGTGGGTGAATTTAATGGCCAGGGAGGGGAAGGCAAGCTGTTTGAGGAAGAAGACATGCTTTGCCCTTTTCTCTCAGAATTGAACGTGACCAAACAAATAGCTGAATCAATAGTAAATCATAAAGGGGATTGGGAATGGTAAAGGCCAGAGCGCCGTTGAATACAGCAATTATGAAACAAGTTGGAATTTTAAAAAGGTAGAAAGTTGAATTCAACCAGATATAAATGCTAAGGGCTATTGGATTACACGGAGGATAAGGAAAAGTCTCAGAGCAAATTGTAACCGGTTACCGATACGGTAGGCGTTACGCAAAGTGCAGCGTACAACGGAACTCCGAATTTGGTAATCGAATATACCGTAGGGATCAGCACGACGAGACGATCAAAACGGTATATAGAAATCAGTGGTACGATCATCCGATAAAAATCGATATCGGTACCAGAATACTGCTATTTTGCAGAAAATAAGAACGACGGAGCCAAAGATGTCCGAATTTGGAAAAACGACAAACTGAAATCTTGCTCAGAAGATGATTTAGAATTTTTCTATGTAAAAATATTTAGGTTTCGAAAATATTTTATTTTCACTGCTTTTTTAACTGATTAAATTGAAGTGGATTTACGCGCGAAATAAACTTTCGTATTTTCGGACGAAAATTTACCAGTTGCTATGTTAAACTAGACGTATTCCAAATATTAAATTTTTATTTCAAAATTTTATCGTTTAAAATTTCACAAAATTCCAACTAATTACGTTATCAACAGTTGAAATTTTACGGGTCGTTACATTCTCCCCCACTCAAAACTTTTCGTCCCCGAAAAGGAACGAGGTAGAAGAATGGAAATAACCAGAAAGAAAACAGATTTGAAATACAAAATAACAATTAATTTAAACAATATAAATTCAAATTTAAATTAATTGATATTCAATAATTGATTTAATACATTTAATTTCACTAAAATCAATCTCAACTATTTCCAGATTGATTTTCTTATTATCCAATCATCTTTAATTAACAGTTTCAAATCATAAATTTGAATAGTCATTTATTACAATCATATTTTATTTCAGCAATTTAAATTCTTCTTTATTCCAAATTACTGTTAAATTTATTCTACTTACTATATCTTATCACATATATTTAACTCATATAAATTAATTTAAACCATAAAAGTTTCGATTTAAATTAATTTATATTCACTAATTGCCTTTAAATTCAAGATATTTCATAGGTTGACCAAATTTCAATTTATTAGTTCTTTCAAAACAAATTTATTAATTCTTCCAAAATAATTTATTTCATTATTAACTGAGTTTTATTTATTATTCTATCTAACTCAATTAACATCTTTATAATCAAATTTAGTGTACAACATTTATTATAAACACTCACATTTTACTTATAAATTCAATTTATCTTATATATTATCCAATTACATATTCAACTTCTGAATGATTTAGGTAAGTTGTATTAGAATGCAGTTGAACAATATACAAATAAAATTTTCCAATTCAATTATTCAAGTTTAAATTTTTATTCCAAATTTTGGCTTTATTTATAATTAAAATCACCCTTTTACAAAATTTAAGAATTAGATTTATGATTAACTTTAAACAATTTAGAGATATATATAATATATTTATATCAAATCACATTACATTTTAAAATAAGATACCTATATATATGTAAATCAAAATATATTGAAGAAATTCAAATCAAAATATTTTTCAAAACAAAACCGTAGCAAAGCTACAGAATAGTTTCTCCACTTCGAAACTCGAAAATGAATGTCGATGATGCGGCCGCCATCACCGAAATTATTTTCCAGCGACAAAGAGAAGAGCACTGATTTCAACATTTTAAAATTCTTTGGAAACGATTTCTATTCGAAAATACTTCCAATAATATATACTTTAAAATTTTAAAACCAAAGTTCGAAATCACCGGAAACTAAATTCTCAAATTTCTGAATTAAATTCATTTCAAATTCCAAATCAATTTATAAACCATATTTATAAATTCATTTAGAACAATAAATGATAATCAAATATTATCATTTCAAACAACCAATTTGATTAACTTATTAAATTCCAGAAAATTTAACTTATATTTTCACAATATAATCAAACAAATTTATTGCATTTTCCAAGTTTGAAAGTAATATTGTGTCAGTTTGCTCTGTTCAAGTGTTTTGGAAATCCTATCGATAGCGTTGATCAGACGAATCGATCGGAAACCCAAATCAACATCAACAACTCAAACAACACAATATATAAATCATTTTAAAATTAATTTACAAATACACTTCTTTGCTTGACGATACAGGAATGGATTTCAAGGCAAGGATAGGGATTCAATTTTGATAGAAATCAAATCAAAGAGAATTTTTGATTCGAAGATAAGTCCGAAACGGAAGATAAGATGATTTAAATAACAAATAAGAAGATGGATGAGTTTATATAAATCGCGGGCAACCTTGACCGGATCAACCGTAACTTCAAGAATAAGATCGATGCTGAATTCCGAGGTAAATCGACATTCGATCTCAAGAAATGGAATTCAGGTATAGCAGGAGATAGATAGCATCGTATACCGAGGATACAGAAATCTCTGGTAAATCGATGTCTATTGAAAAGGAGTTTACGTCTTTACGAATCATTCGAAGATTTGCGAGACCGCCGATATTATAGATATCATTCAAAATGGAGTTATGGAGTGCTCCAGAATTTGAAAGAAGACGGATAGTGAGGGACACGAATGAAATTCGGAACCGAGGGGGAACGTTCCAAAATTCAAAGGAATTGAGTCAAAGGAAGAGATTGAAACTCGAATGAGAGTGATTCTGTAAATACATTTACCCTATATGTTAAGTTTTGCCTAGAGCTACCAAAGCTCTGATACCAACTGTAACGACCCGGCATTTTGGACCATTCGCATCCATTATAAGTGTATAGGTAGACACTCATGCCGGAGTTGAATTGCTCAAAATACCGCGTTGTTAATTTAAATTTGGCAAAACTGAACATATACAGTAAATAAATAATCACAGATCACAGACACAGAGTAATAAGTGCAGCGGAATTAAAAGAGGTAGTAGTTCATGAAGCTACTATATGAATATATAAAATACATCAGAGTTTACAACAGAAGAGTAATACGATACATCAGATACAAATCAGAATACCACACTGGAATCATCGAATATCTGAAAGCTGGATAGATGGCTGGATCTTCAAGCAAAGCTCCAACTCCAAAGGTGAGTCTCGAAAGCTGAACTACTCAGTCTGACCCGAGCGTAAAGCAAAACACAAGACACTCGAGTCAGGATTAACATTCTTATATTAATAAATCCAACTCAAGTGAAATAGCAATTGAAATACAAGTAACTCAAAGGATGTTTGGAATAACCATCCTTTAAGGATCCGTTAAACTATCTACTAGGTAGTAATATACGCTAGGTAGATAATGTCCATCAGTAATATAAAGATATCAAAATAGCGTTAAGTCATGGCCCATTCCACCCTTAACACATTTTTATTCCCACAAGCATATACAAGACCGTAGTTTCCCCAAAACCGGAAGTCACCAGAGGGCAATCCATATACTCAAGGTACAAAACAAATTCGTAGTGGTCTCGCATAAATGGAATACAAGTATGACAAGGCACATGAGGCTATACCCAAGGTAGTGATACTACCGTTCGCCTGATCCGGGCTGGTGAGAACGCAACGCCGCAGCGCCCGCAACACCGTGAGACAACACTCCCAAAATCAAGGGTGCACCAATCGACAATAAGTATAAGTAGTTCGAAGAAGTGTGTCCACTTGAGGTATCAATCCTCCATTGGCCCGGCACAGCTCCTGTTTTAGTCATTTCCAATTTGACACAAGTGTCAAGGCTATCCATTATCATTCTCTTTCTTCAATCATCACGAACATCATTTCCAACCACTTCATTCTGGATCATCACTCCGCGCATAGTTATTAAAGTGGTTTTCGGTTTAGATAGAGAGTATACCCATAACCGAATTCCGGTCTCTTTAATAACTTTCGTAATTATTACACCGATTGGTCGTTTATATATTTCAAAAACCAAGTCAAATTCCAATTTCAAATAGAATTCGTAAATCAACATTTCATTTGTCTTTCGAAATCAATTTCCAAAATTTACATTTCAAAACTTCCAATTTACCATTTCAAAATCTTATGATTCAATTTCAATATCTATTTAAAACCATTCAAATATTGATTCAAGTTGGCAAATATCAGTTTCATTCCGAAATCATTTAAATTACTCAATCTAACATTCAAATCAATTTCAAATTCATTTATCGATTTCATTCAATATTCGTTAAGTAAATTTATCATTCAAAACAATTTCTATTAAATTTCCAATTCATTAAATCAGAACTTACAATTTTGAATTATATTAAATTCGTCAAATCAATTCTTTAGATTTCAAGTCTTCCATTAATTTCAATAAATCGTATTTTATTTCTTGTTAAAGAAATCCAATTTCACTTATTTACTTACTTAAATAAATTTCCAAAACTTAATAAATAAAGAAACCCAATTTCATTTATTAATAAAGTTCAAATTTCACTTATTCAAAAGTCCAATTTCTCTTATCAAAGAATTCAATTTTTATTCAATTATCAAATGATTCAATCTTATTCAATTATTAAATAATTCAAACTTAATTATTAAATAATTTCAAAATTTAATAATTTCAAACTTAATTATAATCTCAAACTTAATTCAATCATTACTCAAATTAAACAACCTTCTTTCATCAATTTCTTTATTAATATTTCATTTCAGATTATTACATATTCACGTTTAAATTTCATTAAATTCAATTTCCAATTTCGTTTCAAAACCATATTATTTATTCAAATAAAATCTTCATTTTATTTTTAAATCAAATTATTGACCAATCGGGTTTTATTTAATTTCCTATCCTAGGTAAAAATTCAATTTGGGTATTTATCATTTCAACCCGATTCCAATTCAATTCAAAAATCAAATCATAACAAAGGGAACTTGCAGTGTGATAACTGGGATGGTGTCAAAGTAAATAAACAAGCAATAACATCAATCAATATCAATCCAATAATCAATTTAAATAATCCCGAAATAACCGTATTAATTCGCATTGTTATTTGTACGCATTAATATAATTATTTCTAGAATCTACACTATCATTTCATGTAGATTAAAGATTATTACATTACGGTTTTCACTTGTCATCTATTACAATTTTCAAACATCATCAATTCAACAACATACATTCAGTGGTTCAAAGTGTAATTAAACAAATCCTACGTGTCACTAAATTTAACAGTTAAAGGGGTCATATTATACAAATGTCAGTTAATCAAATTTAACATTTAATTTATCCTATATCAAGTTCAATTGCATACTATTTATCATTTTAACATTAACAATTTAACGTCCAATATAAACATCAACAATCAATCAATTATCAGCCAAACTGTATTATCATTGCATAAATAATTAACAGATAATGGTGTCAGATGTCACAGGTGAACTGATACAGGCAATAGCATATATAACAGTGTAATTAACTAACAGCAGCATATTTCAATTGTCGTTCCAATTGAAATCAAATTTAATAAATAAAAGAACGTTAATCGTGAGTGAGTGCTCACCTTTCGAGGCTAGGGATGAACGAGAATGAGATGAGTTACGAGTCCAAGCACGAATCAAAGCCAGATGGGTACAGACTCGACGGACAAGCTGATAGATCGAAATTTGATGGAAACGAATTAGAATTGTCTAAAAAAAACAATCGAAACAAAATATATGTTATAACTTCTCTCTAAACAAATTTTTTTTTAGACGTACATTTAAACTAGGATATATATATTATATTTAATTCAAATCAAAATAAATTTAAACACAAATTATATTAAATATAATATTTTTCAAAATCATTATTTTATATACACCGCATATAAACAAACATATCTACATAACAAACTTTGAAATAAATAAGTTATATATACACACATACACACTTTGAAATCATCAATATATGTATTACTAATATATAAGTTATATACCATTCAACGTATAACTTACCCCTGCATAAAAGCCAACAATCAAAACACATGCATATACCAACAAAATGACTCGAAAGGTATAGTTTCAGTGTATGTATGCGAACTAATGTAATATAATATAACTTATATATATACCAAAATGGACATATCATATATATCTCTTACATTATATAAACAATACTTATATCACATAATTCTCAAAAACAAACCAACTACTGTCAATATAATCATACTTATATATGTAAACAAATTATTCATTCTTCAAAGTATAAGTATTTCACAAACAACATAGGACAAGCAGCTTTTGAGTTGGAATATATGCGATTTCGAAGCTATATATAGATACTACTGTAAATATATGTAAATAGTAAAACATGCATTTAGTATCATATACAGTTTATAAAATACTCAGCAAACATATTATACAAACAGTTTAATTACATTATTGTTGATATTATAATAACATATGCGGCAAAAAAAAAAAACAGGTTTGCAATACTTTACAAAACATATATATATACACGTACTAAACATATTTACTACTGTAAGATGCATCACTGTCCCCCATATATTATAAACTGTACTTACACATATATATGCAGACCCTCATACATGAAAAATAGTTGAAAGTACCAAGAGCTATGGAGACTATTGTATTATAGACTTACCTACCTATACACTATAACCAGCCTGTATATATAAATAATATGGTTTAAACAATCAATATATGTGTAAACTGATAGACTATGACTTGTATAAACTTACAATTTAAAACTCACAGATTTTAAAATTAAAACATATACACATTATACGAGCAGGTGATGAATATGGAAACTAAGATTCTCAGAAAACGAAATGTACAACATATATATACCTACGAGCTACGGCTTCAAGCGAGGAGATGCATGGGTTATGCGCTGTCGTGGTTGGCCAGGGGAGAGGCACTTGGTTGATGGGCGTGGTGGCGGCAGTTGGGGTGGGCACGAGAGGATGAACGGGGAAGAAGGTGGATGGGATGTGGACGGGTTGCCTTGGTTGTACACGGTTGCGTGGTGGTGGGAGAATGGTTGGCGTGGATGGAGGTGGTAGCAATTTTAGTGGACCGGTGGCTGGGAGTCGGCAGGGCGAAAGGCTACTGGCGGAAGGGAAGGGAACGTTGCTGCGTTGGGTGGGTGGGGAGCCACGTGGGAGAGAGGGCGGATGATTGGGTTGAGGGTGGAGCACGTGGTTGATGGGGTTGCGAGAGTCAGATGGTGGTGAGCGGTAAAGAAGGGTGGCAATGAATGTAGGGATGGCTGACATGGAAGGGAAAGAAGGAGGCAAGTATACATGGCCACCAGATTTGTATGAAAAATGAACAGGCTACCAAGTTTGCATGAAAAATGAACGGGCTGGAAGACATTTTTTTTCATTTGATTGTGGGTGAATTTAATGGCCAGGGAGGGGAAGGCAAGCTGTTTGAGGAAGAAGACATGCTTTGCCCTTTTCTCTCAGAATTGAACGTGACCAAACAAATAGCTGAATCAATAGTAAATCATAAAGGGGATTGGGAATGGTAAAGGCCAGAGCGCCGTTGAATACAGCAATTATGAAACAAGTTGGAATTTTAAAAAGGTAGAAAGTTGAATTCAACCAGATATAAATGCTAAGGGCTATTGGATTACACGGAGGATAAGGAAAAGTCTCAGAGCAAATTGTAACCGGTTACCGATACGGTAGGCGTTACGCAAAGTGCAGCGTACAACGGAACTCCGAATTTGGTAATCGAATATACCGTAGGGATCAGCACGACGAGACGATCAAAACGGTATATAGAAATCAGTGGTACGATCATCCGATAAAAATCGATATCGGTACCAGAATACTGCTATTTTGCAGAAAATAAGAACGACGGAGCCAAAGATGTCCGAATTTGGAAAAACGACAAACTGAAATCTTGCTCAGAAGATGATTTAGAATTTTTCTATGTAAAAATATTTAGGTTTCGAAAATATTTTATTTTCACTGCTTTTTTAACTGATTAAATTGAAGTGGATTTACGCGCGAAATAAACTTTCGTATTTTCGGACGAAAATTTACCAGTTGCTATGTTAAACTAGACGTATTCCAAATATTAAATTTTTATTTCAAAATTTTATCGTTTAAAATTTCACAAAATTCCAACTAATTACGTTATCAACAGTTGAAATTTTACGGGTCGTTACAGTCAGCTGTTTTATGTACAATTCATAAAATTCCTGTAGAGTATGACAATATATTTTTCTTAAACCTGTTATTAATATTTGGCTAACTTATGGTAGATCTGTACCATCCTTTAGTTAATACTGAAGGTGACAATTAAAAAAAGATAAAACTAATTATCTTTTGTATGTACTGTCATATGTTTAATGTACAAGTCACAAATTTGTCAACCATTTTAACCATGTCATAATATGCAAACATTTTAACATTGTCATGTTTGGTAGTGCCATTCAATAAACATCCGATAATGTGTAAACTTTTTAAGTTATGGTTTAATCAGAGTTAATAAACAATTTGTCACTTGTGCCATTCAATAAACAACCTTGTATTGTTGGTGTACTACGTAGCGACTTGATGGATTGACTCAGTTTAACTTAAAAATTGCCAAATTGAGTCATTCTATCAAGTAGTTGGGTTGTATCATCGACAATCCAAGGCTGTTGAAATTTATTAAAATCTAAAGAAAAAAAAGAAATTTTTGGTGATGAATAGTTTGCTGGTTAATGTTCATGAAGATAAAAAAAAGGTTATTTAAGCACCTATTATTGTAAGCACCAAGTATTTTTATTTGCAACCTTACTTTTTTTAATGCACTGTACTTTAGTTAATAATCCAAGTGACAACTAAAAAAAGATAAAACAAAATATCTTTTTAATGCACTGTCAGCTGTTTTATGTACAATTCATAAAATTCCTGTAGAGTATGACAATATATTTTTCTTAAACCTGTTATTAATATTTGGTTAACTTATGGTAGATCTGTACCATCCTTTAGTTAATATTGAAGGTGACAATTAAAAAAAGATAAAACTGATTATCTTTTGTATGTACTGTCATATGTTTAATGTACAAGTCACAAATTTGTCAACCATTTTAACCATGTCATAATATGCAAACATTTTAACATTGTCATGTTTGGTAGTGCCATTCAATAAACATCCGATAATGTGTAAACTTTTTAAGTTATGGTTTAATCAGAGTTAATAAACAATTTGTCACTTGTGCCATTCAATAAACAACCTTGTATTGTTGGTGTACTACACAGCGACTTGATGGATTGACTCAGTTTAACTTAAAAATTGCCAAATTGAGTCATTCTATCAAGTAGTTGGGTTGTATCATCGACAATCCAAGGCTGTTGAAATTTATTAAAATCTAAAGAGAAAAAAAGAAATTTTTGGTGATGAATAGTTTGCTGGTTGATGTTTATGAAGATAAAAAAAGTTATTTAAGCACCTATTATTGTAAGCACCAAGTATTTTTATTTGCAACCTTACTTTTTTTAATGCACTGTACTTTAGTTAATAATCCAAGTGACAACTAAAAAAAGATAAAACAAAATATCTTTTTAATGCACTGTCAGCTGTTTTGTAACGACCGTGATTTATTACCGTCGTAATAAATATTTTTTTTAAATCGGTAACGACCGTGATTTTTACTTGCGGTCGGAGTAAATATATTAATAGAAATTTTTTTATATATATTTTTAATTTAAAATTTGAAAATAAAATAAAATCAATAAATTTAGAAATGCAATTCATTTGTAAGTCAGTTTAATACTTCAAGGTGATGCATGTTTGAAATGTACAGCACTTGCCTTCACGTGGATAATGAAAAGCATATTTGCTCTCTTGACGTTCAAAGTTATAAACATAATATAAACCAAGTGTGAAAGACACATTTTTCATTTGCAATCCTTTCAGTTCGCAGCTACACACCTCATCCTCTACATGTCCTTTTTCTTTCCTTGCTTCCCTAAGGCATGTTGCATTAAATGGATGTGTACCTAAAAGCCTCTCAGCACTTATTTCTTTGACATATATCTATTAAAGTAAAGAAAAAAAATATGCCTTAGCAATATTTTACATTCTTCGCATGCTCTGCAGAACATTAATGGCCAAGTGAGGGTTTTCTCTTTCAGATCTGCGTTATTATTTGGCCTTGAAACAATTGGTGAGTTCAAAAAGCTCACATTTCTAATTTTATTTCTTCTCTTCTGATTTCATTTTTGAATGCGATAGTTTTATTGACTTTATTTTTGCTATCCCCTCGAACACATAGTGTCCAGGCCATCCTTGGTTTTTCTTTTGAATTTTGAGTTGCACGAAGGTGCAGTTCACGCAAACATGGGTATAGATCATTTTTTTTTCGTGTGGGTTAAAGTGTACAGTTTGAAAGCCTTCGCCTGCATCTCATAGTAGATAATATTTCCTTGTGTGCGTGAATGTTGGATTGGGATATGAGTTATATCATATTTATGTGTGAAAAAAAAAAGAAATTTGTTTGTTGATGCAAGAATTTGGTAGCAAGACAGAGCAATTCCATGCAAACATGAATATTAGTTTACCAGACACCTACATTCATAGTTGCGTGCAAATTTAGGTTGAGCTCAGTTCAATACTTCTTATTATCCAATTCTTCTAACATATCTTAGTGTACGTGTGTCTTATAGTATGCATATTGTTGCATATTACCAGGATGTTATAATTTTTATTGAGAACATGTCACATACTCTATTTCAAGTGTACATGTGTTTTGGTTTTTTTTTCTCACGTGTACTTGCATGCATAGATTATTGTATTTTGACCTTGTTAAATTTGTTATGTACGTGTTCTACAAAGTGAGTATATATGAGTATGGTCCATGTCACCTTGTTTGCACTTTAATTCTTGCATACATGAATTTAACTTTGCCAGGTATCATTTTTCTCACTAGAGTTGCATACGTGAGTTGAGTCCAAGGCAACATTATTTTAATTACATTTTTGGTGAGTGCAAGTATAGGTGGCACATAACATGTCCAGGGCATTTGCAATATTTTGATGATTATACAAACAAGGTAGACTACTGTTATAAATTTATATGTGAACCGATGTTTGGTTTTTTAAATGAAATTTTATTGCCATTCTTTTCTAACGAATTATATTTCTACTCCGGTGCTATATTTTTGAAGCGTACTGTTTTGGTGACATTTTTGACGAATAAAAATTACTGTTGTTTTGACTTCAGTAACCGTCAAGTTTAAAGTGAATTTTAAAGCGGTTATCCCGCAACGCTGATTTGGTATCCGTTTCTACGGTGTTTTGTGAAGCGCAATTTGCTTGTCGAAATTGCTACAGATGCTACTAATTTAATCACGTGTTTTAAAAATGGTTTTAAATTTGAAATTGTTTCCAAATTTTTTACAGTTTGCGCTTTCAAAAGAATGAGAAAGTGATTTAAACGATTCAACAAAATTGAGGACTATGAACCCTTACTTTTACTGATTCGCTTAATTCCGGACTTGTCCATTTGAGAACGTAAAGTGTATTTTTATAAAATACACAATTTTACACTTTCAAGGAAACGATGAAGAGATTTAAACGATTTAGCAAAAGTGCGGAGTATGGAACCACACTTTTACTATTTCGGTTAAATTCGGACTCGTTAATTGAAATATTTATTGTTTGATGATTTTGATGATTTTGTGCGCTTTCGAGCCACTATGTTGGACCTTCGGGTCATATGTTGGACCTTCGGGTCAAATACCAGTACTAGACCTTCGGGTCATATGTTGGACCTTCGGGTCATATGTTGGGCGCCAAAAATTATGTTGACAGTACTTGGTAGGCTTCGGCCATATGTTGATGCACGTGCGGCATAGCTAAAACTCGCCATTTGTTGGGATCGATCCACTTTTATGTTGATTTTCTAGTTGTCTGTTTTGATTTCTAGATTTTGGTGAATTGTTGTTTTGAATTCAATTGTGAATTTGAAAGTTGATTTTGATGGAGTTTGATGTGATTTCTTCATTTAACTATGTTGATTTCTTATGTTGAATAGCCTCATTCGAGACTATTATTATTCTGGTTTGATGTTATTCATGATACATTCACTTCTAAGAATAAATTAGACTGATCCGTTTATTATTTTCTTTTAAATAATACTCGGGTCAGACCGAGTTATTTCAGGATAGACGCTATCTCTGATTCAGTAGCAGCTTCAACTTTTGGGATCTCACATTATCTTTTATCTAGCCTTCGAGGAGTTCTTTTGGTTATTTGACTCTCATCTTATGTATGTTGATGTATATGTTTATGTACATTTGGTTCATGTGAACCATCGACTGTTGTAGCATGTATTCCAGACTTGTCTTCCGCTATATATCTGATATTTCTGTTCTGATGTGATTATACTATCAGTGTTGTTATTATGAGTTGTTCTGAATTTTTCTTTAGCCACTGTAGTTTCGTTTTAGATTTGGATTGAAAATATATCTTTGGGAGTAATTTACACAACTCCTATCGATGTAATCAATACTCGTCTAAGGCATAACTTACGGATGGTCGCTTCTCACAAGCCTTATTCTTCGCAATAACAGACGTTATTCCTTATAATAACCTTTGTTATTGTGAGCATAGAGGTGGGGCGTCACAGCTTGGTATCAGAGCTGAAATTCAGAATAAATTGTAATAAACACAGAACAAAAAAAAAGAATGGAACATGTGTTACAACAATTCGGGAATTTTATTCGTGCCTTTCTAATCTATTCTTTCCACTTAACATGTGGAGTACGTCTAGGAATAAATTTTATATTCCGTAGTATTCCATTTGTTAAACTTCTTATCAATTGTGTATTGCTTTATCTAATCCTTTCCTTCTCTTGTCTCTCAGCCTATGGCTGGAAGAGGTAGAGGGAAGCGTTCTTCTGCAGGCCCGTCTAGTGGTTCTCATCCGGACGGTGTCTATATGTCAGCTGATCAGTTTATGGAGCTATTTCGGGGTACTCAGCCTCCTGTTGCTACTCCCGTGGCTCCTAATCACAAGTCTGCCTTCGCTCGCATGTGTAGTGACTATTCCCACCTTGGAGGTCAGCCTTTCAAGGGATCGGAAAGTGTTATGGAAGTTCAGACTTGGTTGCGCACTTGTGAGCGCATATTTTCTCGGATGGATCTTTCAGATCATCATCGCGTTCTCGTGGCATCTAGTATGTTGCAAGAGCGTGCGCTTGATTGGTATGAGCTCTTTATTTCGGAAGTTGATGAGTCCTCTCTCTCTTGGGTTCAGTTTAAGGAACGTTTTGAACTTAAGTTCGTTCCTGAATCAGAAAAGGCTAATCTCGCTCGTAGTTTCCTTGAGTTGAAGCAAGGAAAGTCCTCTGTTTCTGATTATGTTGCATCTTTTGAGGCTTTATCCAAATATGGAGTTGAGTTCATTAATACTCCGCGTAAGAAGAATCTTCGTTTTGTTGATGGTTTGAAGAAGTATCTGAAGAAAGTTCTTTTGCTTCAGCTTAAGCTCTCTTTTGAGGAGCTTGTTGATTCGGCTCTTTGTCTTGAAGCTGTTGAAAAGGAACGTGATAGTTGTGATGATGTTGAGGTTTCTAAGAACCCCAACAAGAAGAGGTTTCCATTTCGTAAGCCAAATTCTAATCAGAAGAAGAAGAAGCAAGCTACCTCTAGTTCTCAGCCTAGTAGTGCACCTTCTGTTCAGAAGGCGTGCTATAATTGTGGTTCGTTGGATCATCTTCTTCGCAATTGTACTAAGCCTCGCATTTGTCGTTATTGCAAGAAAGAAGGTCATTGGGTTTTTGATTGTCCTATTGCTCCTAAGGGTTTCAAATCTGGGAAGCTTAATGTTGCTAAAGCTTCTGGTGATTCTTCTCAGCCTAAAGGTATTACTCCTTCTGTTTTGGAAGGTTTTATTTTATTTCATGGCCGTTCTATTAGAGTTCTTTTCGATACGGGTGCATCACATTCATTCGTGTCGAAGGAACTAGTTGATATTATTCCTTTGGATGTTATTACTCTTCGTGACCCTTTGAGGATCGTAAATCCTATTGGTGGATCTGCTACTCTTGGCTTGTTGTGTGTTGATGTTGAGATTATTCTTTGTGATTTTACCTTTCATGCGAATCTTCATGTTATGGATCATCTTGGTTTTGATATGATTTTGGGTTTGGATTGGCTCGTTCGTTATGAAGTTCAAATTCTATGTCCCGAAAGAACTTTGTATCTCAAGCATCCCGATGCTAGCGAGCAGTTATCTATTATATTGCGAGACATAGATCATGCTTCTTGTGCTCTCATTTCTTCTCTCGAGTCGAAGGATGTCATTGCTAATATTCCAGTTGTTTGTGATTTTTCTAATGTTTTCGAGCCTGTTTCTTGTTTGCCGCCGAAGAGGGCAATTGAGTTCCGTATTGATCTTATCTCCAGTGCACATCCTGTCAGTCGTCCTCCCACGAGGATGTCTGCTAAGGAAAATGAGGAACTCAAGCAACAATTATCTGAGTTGGAAGCCAAGCATTTTATTCGTTCTAGCTCGTCTCCTTGGGGCGCCGCCGTTGTCTTCGTTAAGAAGCCAGATGGTACTCTTAGGCTTTGCATTGATTATCGCAAGCTTAACGAGCTTACTATCAAAAATAGGTATCCATTGCCTAGGATCGATGACATGTTCGATCAGTTAAGTGGCGCCAAGGTCTTCTCCCAACTCGATCTTGCTACCGGATTTTATCAGTTACGAGTTGCGGAAGATAGCATTCCTCTTACCGCATGCCGTACTCGTTATGGTTCTTACGAATGGCTTGTTATGCCATTCGGTTTGACGAACGCTCCGGCGTATTTTGTTGATCTTATGAATCGGATATTCCGAGAATATCTCGATAAGTTCGTCTTGGTTTTCATTGATGATATTCTTATTTATTCCAAATCTGAAGCCGATCATATTCAGCATTTGGAGATTGTTTTGAGCACTCTTCGTCAGCATCAGCTTTATGCAAAATTCTCCAAGTGTCACTTCTGGGAGAATAAGGTGAAATTTCTCGGTCACATTGTTTCTTCCGATGGTATCTCAGTCGATCCTGCCAAGATCGAATCTATTCAAAATTGGAAGAGGCCCGAGACTGTTACTGAGATCCGTAGTTTCCTTGGATTGGTGGGTTATTATCGCCGATTCATTAAGGACTTTTCTCGTATTGCTTTACCGCTTACCACTCTCACGAGAAAAGCTGTTCCTTTTATTTGGTCGGATAAGTGTGAGAATTCTTTCTTGAAGTTAAAAGATCTCCTTACTCATGCTCCTATCTTAGTAGTTCCCGAAGGGAATCATGATCTTGTTGTTTATACCGATGCCAGTGGTTTTGGGCTCGGTGCTGTTCTTATGCAAAAGGATAGAGTAGTTGCCTATGCTTCTACACAACTAAAGCCTAACGAGATTCGTTATGCTACCCATGATTTGGAGTTAGCCGCTATAGTCTTTGCTTTAAAGATTTGGCGACATTATTTATTGGGCGAGCGTTTTATTCTCTTCACTGATCACAAATCTCTGAAGTATTTATTTACTCAGAAAGAACTTAATATGAGGCAACAACGTTGGCTCGAATTTCTTGCTTCATATGATTTCGATATTCAGTATACCCCTGGAAAGGGTAATCGAGTTGATGATGCGCTTAGTCGCAAGCAGCAGGTTGTTGTTTCCACGATGCTAGCAGAGTGGAATATTTTGGAAGCTTTATCTCTTTGTGATATTAGAGACCGTCCTTCAGTTTCTGATTCTCCCGTGCTTTTATTTAGCATGGAAGCTCGTCCTAATTTGTTAGACCGCATTGCCGATGCCCAGAAGCAAGATCCAGATCTTGCTTATCTTTTTCAGAGTTGTAAATCGGAATCCCGAAGTGATGATCTGAAGGATTTCGGTATTGATATTCGAGGTTGTATCCGGAAGAAGGGTAGATTGATCGTGCCTGATATTTCTAATCTTAGAAATGACATTCTTGAGGACTGTCATCGTTCTAAGTATACTATTCATCCGGGCAGTAGCAAGATGTATGCTGATATGAAACGCTTATACTATTGGGAAGGTATGAAGCGTGATATTGCAAGTTATGTAAGTCGTTGCATGACTTGTCAGCTTGTCAAAGCAGAACATCAGCGTCCCAGTGGTCTTTTGCAGCCTCTTGAGATTCCATTATGGAAATGGGATCAGATTTCCATGGACTTCATTGATGGTCTACCTCGTTCGAGGTCGGGCCATACTAGCATTTGGGTGATTGTTGATCGATTGACTAAATCAGCCCATTTTATTCCCATCAAGTCCAATCGGACTGCTCCTTTGTTGGCTAAGCTGTTTATTAAAGAAGTCGTTCGACTTCATGGTGTGCCTAGTTCTATTGTTAGTGACAGAGATCCGCTTTTCACTAGTGGGTTCTGGCAGAGTCTTCAGAAAGCCTTGGGCACTAAGCTCAATCTCAGTACAGCTTATCATCCACAGTCTGATGGTCAGACTGAAAGGGTGAATCAGGTTTTAGAGGATCTCCTTTGAGCTTGCATTCTTGATTTTGGCAGTAGTTGGGAAGACCACTTACCTCTTGTTGAATTTTCATATAACAACAGTTTTCAATCCAGTATTGGTACGGCTCCTTTCAAAGCTCTTTATGGAAGGCCGTGTCGATCACCTTCTTGTTGGTTGGAATCGGGGGAAAAAATTAGTTCTCGGCCCCGATTATATTCGTGAATCTTCGAAGAGGATTGATATTATTAGACAGAGAATGAAGGAGGCTCAGAACAGGCATAAATCTTATGCCGATCATCGTAGGAAGCCTTTGGAATTCTCTGTTGGCGATCTCATATTCATTCGTGTTTCCCCGATGAAAGGCGTGGTTCGTTTTAGTCACTCCGAGAAATTGGCTCCTCGATATGTTGGACCGTTTCATATTACGGAACGCATTGGCCCAGTTTCTTATCGTGTTTCGCTACCTGCTCAGTTTTCGGGAATACATGACGTATTTCATGTGTCACAACTTCGTCGTTGCCTTCGAGATTCAGATTCTGTTATTGATCCTCCTATGTTGCAAGATCTTGAGATCTCACCCGACTTGTCTATTGTGCAAAATCCTATTCGTGTATTAGCTACGGAGGTGAAACGCCTTCGGAACAAAGAAGTTCCGCTCGTGAAGATTCAATGGTCTACAAATCCCAAAGATTGCACTTGGGAAACCAGAGAATTTATCGAGCGTGTTTATCCGAGTTTTCTCTCCTCTTCGGGTGGAGGTGAGCATTCGTATCTATCTTTTCTATTTAATCTTAGATTTGATAAATTGTTGTGTTATTGACTACTTCTAGTTTGAAAATTGCGGGGACGCAATTTTTATAAGGAGGGGAGTCTGTAACGACCGTGATTTATTACCGTCGTAATAAATATTTTTTTTAAATCGGTAACGACCGTGATTTTTACTTGCGGTCGGAGTAAATATATTAATAGAAATTTTTTTATATATATTTTTAATTTAAAATTTGAAAATAAAATAAAATCAATAAATTTAGAAATGCAATTCATTTGTAAGTCAGTTTAATACTTCAAGGTGATGCATGTTTGAAATGTACAGCACTTGCCTTCACGTGGATAATGAAAAGCATATTTGCTCTCTTGACGTTCAAAGTTATAAACATAATATAAACCAAGTGTGAAAGACACATTTTTCATTTGCAATCCTTTCAGTTCGCAGCTACACACCTCATCCTCTGCATGTCCTTTTTCTTTCCTTGCTTCCCTAAGGCATGTTGCATTAAATGGATGTGTACCTAAAAGCCTCTCGGCACTTATTTCTTTGACATATATCTATTAAAGTAAAGAAAAAAAAATATGCCTTAGCAATATTTTACATTCTTCGCATGCTCTGCAGAACATTAATGGCCAAGTGAGGGTTTTCTCTTTCAGATCTGCGTTATTATTTGGCCTTGAAACAATTGGTGAGTTCAAAAAGCTCACATTTCTAATTTTATTTCTTCTCTTCTGATTTCATTTTTGAATGCGATAGTTTTATTGACTTTATTTTTGCTATCCCCTCGAACACATAGTGTCCAGGCCATCCTTGGTTTTTCTTTTGAATTTTGAGTTGCACGAAGGTGCAGTTCACGCAAACATGGGTATAGATCATTTTGTTTTCGTGTGGGTTAAAGTGTACAGTTTGAAAGCCTTCGCCTGCATCTCATAGTAGATAATATTTCCTTGTGTGCGTGAATGTTGGATTGGGATATGAGTTATATCATATTTATGTGTGAAAAAAAAAGAAATTTGTTTGTTGATGCAAGAATTTGGTAGCAAGACAGAGCAATTCCATGCAAACATGAATATTAGTTTACCAGACACCTACATTCATAGTTGCGTGCAAATTTAGGTTGAGCTCAGTTCAATACTTCTTATTATCCAATTCTTCTAACATATCTTAGTGTACGTGTGTCTTATAGTATGCATATTGTTGCATATTACCAGGATGTTATAATTTTTATTGAGAACATGTCACATACTCTATTTCAAGTGTACATGTGTTTTGGTTTTTTTTTCTCACGTGTACTTGCATGCATAGATTATTGTATTTTGACCTTGTTAAATTTGTTATGTACGTGTTCTACAAAGTGAGTATATATGAGTATGGTCCATGTCACCTTGTTTGCACTTTAATTCTTGCATACATGAATTTAACTTTGCCAGGTATCATTTTTCTCACTAGAGTTGCATACGTGAGTTGAGTCCAAGGCAACATTATTTTAATTACATTTTTGGTGAGTGCAAGTATAGGTGGCACATAACATGTCCAGGGCATTTGCAATATTTTGATGATTATACAAACAAGGTAGACTACTGTTATAAATTTATATGTGAACCGATGTTTGGTTTTTTAAATGAAATTTTATTGCCATTCTTTTCTAACGAATTATATTTCTACTCCGGTGCTATATTTTTGAAGCGTACTGTTTTGGTGACATTTTTGACGAATAAAAATTACTGTTGTTTTGACTTCAGTAACCGTCAAGTTTAAAGTGAATTTTAAAGCGGTTATCCCGCAACGCTGATTTGGTATCCATTTCTACGGTGTTTTGTGAAGCGCAATTTGCTTGTCGAAATTGCTACAGATGCTACTAATTTAATCACGTGTTTTAAAAATGGTTTTAAATTTGAAATTGTTTCCAAATTTTTTACAGTTTGCGCTTTCAAAAGAATGAGAAAGTGATTTAAACGATTCAACAAAATTGAGGACTATGAACCCTTACTTTTACTGATTCGCTTAATTCCGGACTTGTCCATTTGAGAACGTAAAGTGTATTTTTATAAAATACACAATTTTACACTTTCAAGGAAACGATGAAGAGATTTAAACGATTTAGCAAAAGTGCGGAGTATGGAACCACACTTTTACTATTTCGGTTAAATTCGGACTCGTTAATTGAAATATTTATTGTTTGATGATTTTGATGATTTTGTGCGCTTTCGAGCCACTATGTTGGACCTTCGGGTCATATGTTGGACCTTCGGGTCAAATACCAGTACTAGACCTTCGGGTCATATGTTGGACCTTCGGGTCATATGTTGGGCGCCAAAAATTATGTTGACAGTACTTGGTAGGCTTCGGCCATATGTTGATGCACGTGCGGCGTAGCTAAAACTCGCCATTTGTTGGGATCGATCCACTTTTATGTTGATTTTCTAGTTGTCTGTTTTGATTTCTAGATTTTGGTGAATTGTTGTTTTGAATTCAATTGTGAATTTGAAAGTTGATTTTGATGGAGTTTGATGTGATTTCTTCATTTAACTATGTTGATTTCTTATGTTGAATAGCCTCATTCGAGACTATTATTATTCTGGTTTGATGTTATTCATGATACATTCACTTCTAAGAATAAATTAGACTGATTCGTTTATTATTTTCTTTTAAATAATACTCGGGTCAGACCGAGTTATTTCAGGATAGACGCTATCTCTGATTCAGTAGCAGCTTCAACTTTTGGGATCTCACATTATCTTTTATCTAGCCTTCGAGGAGTTCTTTTGGTTATTTGACTCTCATCTTATGTATGTTGATGTATATGTTTATGTACATTTGGTTCATGTGAACCATCGACTGTTGTAGCATGTATTCCAGACTTGTCTTCCGCTATATATCTGATATTTCTATTCTGATGTGATTATACTATCAGTGTTGTTATTATGAGTTGTTCTGAATTTTTCTTTAGCCACTGTAGTTTCGTTTTAGATTTGGATTGAAAATATATCTTTGGGAGTAATTTACACAACTCCTATCGATGTAATCAATACTCGTCTAAGGCATAACTTACGGATGGTCGCTTCTCACAAGCCTTATTCTTCGCAATAACAGACGTTATTCCTTATAATAACCTTTGTTATTGTGAGCATAGAGGTGGGGCGTCACATGTTTTATGTACAATTCATAAAATTCCTGTAGAGTATGACAATATATTTTTCTTAAACCTGTTATTAATATTTGGTTAACTTATGGTAGATCTGTACCATCCTTTAATTAATATTGAAGGTGACAATTAAAAAAGATAAAACTGATTATCTTTTGTATGTACTGTCATATGTTTAATGTACAAGTCACAAATTTGTCAACCATTTTAACCATGTCATAATATGCAAACATTTTAACATTGTCATGTTTGGTAGTGCCATTCAATAAACATCCGATAATGTGTAAACTTTTTAATTTATGGTTTAATCAGAGTTAATAACAATTTGTCACTTGTGCCATTCAATAAACAACCTTGTATTGTTGGTGTACTACACAACGACTTGATGGATTGACTTAGTTTAACTTAAAAATTGCCAAATTGAGTCATTCTATCAAGTATGTGACGACCCAGAATTTTGGACATTTAAAATTAGGATATCTAATTGATTTTGAATATTTAAAAGTTAATTTCTAACTTTAATTTCAAATATAACCAATTATTGAATAATTGTAATGTTAAATTTAATAATTGGAATTGAGTAAAATATAGAATCCGGAGTAAGCCGGTTAAAAATAATTTAAAGATTCAGAAAACTTGTATTGTTAATATTGAAGGTGATGAAACTTTTAAATTTGAATTTGGAAGTGATTTGTTCAGTTTTGAAATATATTGTTTAAATTGAATTTAAAAATAGCCTTCCGAGGCACAGTCTCGGAATTCGACGAAACCAGTTCCATTGGATCCGTAATATTGTATTATTATCGGATTTCAAGTTTCGTATTTTTCGGAATTGTTATGTGAGCACACGATGAGTAAATGCGTTGAACTTAAATCGAATTCAATTCAAATTTAGATTTTAAATTAAGTCAAATGTCAGCATTATCTCCCTTGAATCACGCCTATAATCACGAAAGGAAATCGTGCAGAGCATACCTCATTCAGTTTTAAATATCTCGTCCCCCATTTCTTCCTCTTGAAGCCTTCCGTTCTAACTGAAACGAAAATTCATTCGTTTAAAGGAAAAAAAAAATTACGCTACCCTCCTTTTAAATTCGTTCGCAAGCTCCCTCCCTCATTCTCTCATTTAATTCACGAGATCAAAATCCCCCTCTTCCTCTCGAATCCACGAAGTCGAAGTTATTCAGTTTCTCGAGTAGATCATTCCAATCGAAAATCGCGTTCGTATTGTCCGAACTCGTTGTCGTGGGCGCATCTGGGCACGGAACTGAAAGACCAGAGGGGTCGAGGTGCTCGTTCGATCGAGGCAAGGCGACTTAGAAGGGAAGGCGTACTCGAAGGAGCAGCTTAGGGCAAATCACGTGAGCTCGAGTTTGTGATAGGCGATGGGGCAGCTCGATCATTCATAAATGGTAGGAAACGAGGCCGGCACACTCGCGAAAGGGGTCATAGCAGCGTAGCTCGTCCAAGTTGCAGTCTCGATTTGGGGATCGACTTTGGGGATTTATCGCGTCTGCAAAGGGTTCGGGTAGGCGGTGGTTAGAGTCGTGGGTGACTCAGCGAGTTCATTATCGCGAGGTCGAATCTCGCTTGAAGCTTGAGCAGAACTCTTTGGTTTGATTTTCGCGAACGAGTTAAGGTAATTTAAATCTTTAACATTTTAAAACTTTTCGTCACTTAAGTTTGGACCTGTGAAGTAATTATTTAACTTACCAGGAATTAACTGCAAGTTATAAAACAGTTGTCTTAAATTTAATTGGTTATATATAAACATATATATATATATATAGGACAGTAAGGTATATTAACATTTATTTTAAATTGTTTATTTGAAAACAGTAAGTTTAGATTGTTAATTTCAAAACAGTGGATTTTAAATGTTCCCTAAGTTCAAACAATTCTGTTTAACAAATAATTAAATATATATACACCCTATTATTAAGATTTGTAACTTGGTCAGAAAAGGAAATGTAAACTAGGTTGGTTTAACTATCATTTAAAATTGGTTAATTAAAATTATTAAAAGGGTAATTGGTTTTAGATTACTTCAAATATTAATAAATCACATAATGTTTTTCAAGGTTCAAAAATCGGGAAGGAATAAGGAAAGATTTAAGTGACTGCAAACGATAGGCAAAGGTGAGTTAATCTCACTCAGCTGAATTTATATTTTAAATTTAAACAGTTATATTTAAATAATTGATTGGATGATTGCATTGATTGATGTGCTATATATATATAGTAGTATATAGCAATATATACATATTGGCATATGTATATATTGGAGTTGGTGATATTCCCGCATTATATAGCGGATGAGACCCTATGCGCCGCATAATAGCGGATGATTTTACATAAATCCCATATACCGCGATATTCCACCTTGAAGTGGAATTGGTATTTTATATTGTGCTAACGTCTGTGGATGCAGGGAAACAGGTTGGAGGGATCCAACTGGATTCCTCAAGATTATTAGATTATTTAATATTCTATGTTCTGAATATTTGATATCATGTGATGATTTTATATTGGATGATGTGGTTGATTTGGATTGTCCAGTATAATAAATTATAAAATCTATGGAATTGAATTTTGAAAAGAAATAAAGGAATAAAAGTTTAAGTAAAATAATTCGAGGAATTGGGATAAAATTTATAACGAATTGAAATAAAAATAAAGCGATTTGGAATTTTAACAAATATGAAATAAGAGGATTTTGAATTTACAAGGCATAATAAATTTTATACTTAAGTGATATTATTTGAAGAATAAAAGAAGTTATTTTTGAAATTAAGGATTAAAATTAATTTAAAGAATAAATAAGGAGTTTTGGAAATTTGTAATTGATATTGGTAAAAAGGGGTTTAACTCATAATAAGAAAGAAAATCTAAAAGTTAATGTATTTTGGAATAAATGAAATAGCAAAGGAAATTTATTTCAAAGTAAGTAAAGTAAATGGAAAAATCAATTGGAAATTGATTTGGTTGTTTAAAATTGAAATTTTAAAGAGAAGTGAGATTTTGGAGTTTATAAACTGGGTTTATAAAGTAAAATAAAATATCAGTGGATATTAGAAAATATAAATTCAAGGTGGGAATTTATAAAGGAATATGAATTGGTTTAAAAATAAATGTTGATTTATTTTCAAAAGATGGGAATGAGAAGTGTATTTCTCTGGATAGCCAAGTACGTTTTCAAAGCAATTTTTAATATAAGTTAAAAGTTCTAATTTGTTTAAAAATGCATATTTTAGAAAATTGATTATTTCTAAATGTTAATTTCTTAAGTAAGTATTTTCAAAAATCTATTATTGTAGTAATTATATAAAAGTGATTTGCTATTATGTTTTTAAAGAAGAAATTTAGTTTATATTTATAAAGTGGTTTATTTTAAAGTATATATTTTTAATAAAGTATTGAGCTAGTTTGATTTCAATGTTATAATATATTTAAAATAAAGTGTTTTTAAATTATTTAAAATTAAAAGTATTTTGTACTTGGTGATTCGGAGAAAATAAATATTTGGGAAATGTATTCCGTAAGCGGAAACTGTTTTCAAAGGGAGTTGAAAATGGAAATATATCTTGTAAAAGATATTTGAGACAAATAAATAATGTGGGAAATTATTTATTGTGTGATGGTTGCTTGTGGATGTTAATTGATAGTTAAATAACCGACTATCAATATTGGCCAAATGCGCTGATCGTTTCGAAGAGACCGGGATCGAGTTTCCGTATACCGGGATTCTAGGTCTGGAGACTCGAATACCACTTCGATCCGATTTGTACGTTTCGTGTAACGATTTCGGAGTCGAAGATGGAGTAGTGAAGTGCAAGGGCTAGTCGCTACTAATCTTGAGGATATTTCCAAAATGGATGTAGTAGGAATAGTGCCTTCGGTTCCGTTCGAACCCGGGACGGACTTGTATGGACGAATGCTTTCGTGACATCGTCAGGTGGACGATGGGCATTCTAAGGGATATGTGCTATAAAGGTATCGTTTAGCCTCAAGCCTCATCAACCGGGAATGACTGAAAATCAGGGGTTATGCAGCAAGGCTTCGTGGGTAGCCCCCACTTGAGAGTAAGGTCATCCCTGTCTAGATGTCCCTTTATTTCGGCTTAGTGGTGCGGTTGCTGATCCCAACCGTGGGGTGATTTTATTTGGAATTATCCAGTAAGGGATGATTCCGGCCTTGTGTTGCAGGGGAGCGGGCGTACTCCTCGGTATTGTGATCTAGGCCACGTACTGTGACAGGTGGTACCCCAGTGCCTAGTCATTCGTTGGAAATCCATTATCCCTACGTGCCTTGTACGAGTTTTGTTTGTATTACCCACTTTGTGGCTAGTATGCCGGAATTTAATAGATGTAACAATTTCGGCTATTTTAATAAGTATTTGTAAATAGACACTATTATAATATCAGAGGATTTTTATAAAAAGTGTTTTAGCTATCGTAAGGTAAAAACCCGACATGTTTATTTGTGGCGTGGTCTTACGAGATGCTTTTGATTTCAAAGGATTTTTGAAACTTTAATAATCAATTTGAGTGTGATTTTCTCACGCTGGTATTCCAGACTGACTCGGGTATTGTTTTATATGATGCTCGGGTCAGACCGAGTATTATAGGTTACAGGATATGATGCTGTGGAGCTCAGGAGATGAGCTGGATGGCGAGACGTATCTCCCGTACTTGTTTATATATATTCCGCTGTGTTGATTGTTGTACTCTGTTGTATTAAGGACATGATATGGTTATTGTCCAGTTGTCTGTTATATGTTCTCTGGTGTATACTCTGGTGCTATATTATATAAAACTGATATAGTTTTGATTTGTGTAAAGATCTGTTAATATATATTATATTTTATTCCGCTGTGATGGTTAGATTCTGATTTTGTTTTCTATTTTTCTTCTTCTACCTCTTCTTCTTAACTAAAATGGTTCGATTTTCCGGGTCTGGAAAGTCGGGTCGTTACAGTTGGTATCAGAGCCAGGTTGGCGATAACCTTGGCTCTGGTGGGAATTTTGAGAGTATTAATAGATATGAGCGCGTATTTGTTAGTGAATATAAAATGGTTTTATATTGTGTTGGTTGATCTATTGAGTGGCATATGAACCTTCGTCGGCACAGTCTGCGCAACTGTATCGAAGGGGTTTCTAAACACTTGAATAGAACAATTCGACACAATATTGTTTTAAATAGGGTAAATGAAATAATTTTGCCCAAATTATTTTGTATATAAAAGAAATAATTACTCGAAATTTATTATAGTTATATTTGGATGCTTGGTTGTTAGAAAATGACCATAATGAGTTAGTCTCATTATTGAGTAGAAATTGAAAACTTATAACCTAAGTTGAAGAATAAATTTATATAACAAAATGGAATTTGAAATATAGACTATAAATGAAATTTATAAATTGAGATAAACTTTATATACAAATGTGAATTACAAATGTGATTTATAATCAAAGGAGATAAATTCATAAACAAATGTAAATTGTAAATGTGACTTATAACTTGAAATAAAATGTGATAGAATTCCAGAGTAATGTTTGGATATAAAATTGAATGGGTTTTGAATTTGAAGTTTTGGGAAAGGTTTAAATTCCTTTGGATTTAAAAATAGTTTTTTAAAGGTTTTGGGGAAATAATGGTGATATTATTTCATGAATATTTTTGAAATTGAATTGAAATCTGGTGGGATTTGGGATTTAAAAAAAAAGGGTTTGAAATGTTTTAAAGTGATAAAAGCATTAAATTCTCTTTCGGTCGCTGGAAAATAATTTCGGTGATGACTGCAGCATCATCGATGTCTATTTTCGAGTTTCCAAAGAGAAATTGCTACCAAACTGTTTTAAATTGGAAATGGTTGTGAACTGGGTTGGTTTTGAAATTCAAAGGAAAAATTGTTTGGTAAAAGCAGATTGTTTTGGAAATTGGGATTTGAGGTGATATACCAGATATGTATGAGTTATTTATGGATTCAAAATGATTTTGAAATAAAACCGGGCAATTGGATTCTAGGAATTCTATTTAAAATATAAATGTGGAAATTTAAATGAATCAACAATATAAAGTATAGAATGAAGTTGATTGAAATAAGAAGGGAATGAAAGTTTAATTCTGGGATTATAATTATGAGATGAAAATAACTCAATGAGTAATATAAGTTGGTAGATAAAAGAGTTAGAGAACTTGAAGGTGAATGAATTGTAAAACTTGTATAAAATTGTATCCTAGAATTAAAATTTAATTCGAGTATATGAAGGTGAATAAAATATATTTGAATTTAACTTAAGATAAGTTAAATAAAATTGAGAATTGGAATTGAATTAAATGTAAGTAAGTTGAAGTCGAATTGAATTGGATATAAAGGTAATGTAAAATGCTTATAATTGTGTAGAGAAATTCATATTCTTAAGTTCTTAAGTGTAATAATTTGAAATTTGATTATAAAGATGGAAATGGACTTAAATGAATAGTCCTAGATCTTAAGCAAGTAAGTTAAAC
This sequence comes from Allium fistulosum, assembly GCA_030737815.1. Taxonomy (NCBI): domain Eukaryota; kingdom Viridiplantae; phylum Streptophyta; class Magnoliopsida; order Asparagales; family Amaryllidaceae; genus Allium; species Allium fistulosum. The sequence continues at coordinate 1,207,893,866 of CM060902.1, forward strand.
TTATGAATAGAAATGAAATTGTAAGTCATAAATGGGAATCCATTACTTTGAACCATTAAGAGTTATAATTTGAAATTGTAATTATCAAATGGAAACGACTAAGATGAGTAATCTTAATTTTTAAATAAATCCAAAACTTGAATTATAGAATAAATTGAACTTAAGATAATTAAGTGAAGTGATATTTGGAATTAAAAAGCAAGTATTTAATTTTAACCAGCGGAGGAACTAATTAGATAATAAATTAGTTAATGAAATTGAATTGTGAGTTAATGGAATTGGATTAAAATAGTGATGGTTTGGATTGCGAATGGAATCCGAATAAGTGAAAATAAATTGGAAATGACCTAGTTATTAATAAAATAATTCCAGATGAATTGAGTATGGAAAATAAAATTCATAATGATTGAGTGAATGAACCAATTATATTAAATAAATAAATGGATGGAATTTGATTAAAAAAGAATCAAATGAAAGATGGAAATAAAACTTTAAAAGGTTGGTTAAATGGAAAATAAACTTAAGTTATTGACTTAAGTAAATGTTGAATGGAAACTGAACTCAAACAGAAGAGTGGTTTAAATAAGTTGAGAAATAGTTATTGAATGAATTAACTTGGATTGTTTTCGGGCTAAATAAAATTCAAATTTTGGAAGTTGGAGATGAATTGAATTTAAGGAAAAATTGGAAATGAAGTAGTAAATTGAAGTAAGTTGGAATTCATATGAAATGGGAGTTCAATTTGAATATATACACTTCAGTGGTGAAGTAGTAAATAAATATAAGAAAATTTATATTGAACTTAAGAATTGAAGAATGAAATTCTTAAGAAAATTGGTATTGGAAATATACTTAGTAATTTTTAGAACAAAGTTCTAGCATTATATATGTGAACACAACAATGACAGTAAGTGTACTATAATGTAAAATTTAATTTGTTTCTAAGATAAATTTTTTGAAATTATTTTTTAACAGAAAAGCGCAACAGATGGAAACCTGGAAAAGATCAAAAAAAATATGTTTAATCCTTTTATTAAACAAGCACTTCTAAATCCATTATGTTGCAATATATTATTTCCTATACATGGCAATGGACATTGGAGCTTGCTAGAGCTAGTAGTGGAATCATGTTCATGGAACCATTATGATTCTCTACACTTGACCACAAGATCTAAGACATTAAGAAGTGGACATTCAAGGTTTGCTATTAATGTGGTAAGTAAAATACACTGAAAGTAAAAAAGATAAATAGATTTATCATTATTATTAAATATATATATATATATATATATATTTGGCAGAAAGCAGCGGTAAACAAAATCAATAAAGACTTACAGGACGCAGGCGAGAAAACAATTCTGGGAAAGTCTTCATTGATTAAAAATATTAACTGTGCTCAACAAAGCAACGGGTAATTTTCATAATCACTGATTAAAAATGTTTACCTAGGATTTAAGTACATTTTCAGTTATATTTTCATAATCACTGATACAAATGGTACATTATCTAATGCATTCAAGGTATTTGATGTTTTTCTCATGATATTAGTTATTACATAGAAAAGATAAAAGCATTTATGTTTTTATGTAAATGATATAAGTTGTTTGTTGTTTTGGAGCTGGTTTATTGTTAAATGAAATTAATTAAAGAGTTCTTCATAAAATATTAAGTGTCAGATCTTACTTTATTCAACTATTAAAAAAGATAGAAGCATTTATTTTTTGATGTAATGGATATAAGTACATGTTTAGTTATATTTTCATAATCACTGATACTGGAGATTTTTATACAACGATGAATGTTACACAATAACTAAAATTTTAACAAATGCAGGTTCGACTGTGGAATTTTCGTAATGATGTTTATCCAAAAGTTAGCACAAGGAATGGACACAACATCAAAAATCAGTCTAGAACAAGTAAACGCATTTAGAGCACAGATAACTGCACAAATTCTCTCTGATGAACCATACTGCTGGACAATTGAAAAATTCTGCAGTTCAGCTTCAGCAACAAAAGATGTGAACTGACAATGATAGCAACAAATTCTTTGATGTCTAACAGTCCTTTTATCATACATTTGTTAAAATTTTATTTGACTGATGAATTTGTAATTGTTGACTTAGGCCATATTATTTGAATTGTAAAACCTACTTACAGATGTTGTAGACTTGAGTTTGTTTATGTGTATGCTGTGCACTTGTTTGCACTGTCACCTTTTAATCTGACTATACATTCATGTTGTGTCCTAGAAAAAAATTGGGCCGTATAATACAGAGTGTGTTGTGTAATGTGAAGGTTACTGTGATGTTAAGTAATTTGCTAGGATGAGGAAGATAGTGTGGATGGAAGTGCTATGTAGTTAGTGTTGATGGTTGCTGTGAATTTCAGGTTATAAAGGTCGTTTCTGTTGGTGTTGAGGATGTTTTATGTCAAATGACAGAAGTTTGAAGATAGTGATTGGAGTTGCAGTGCAGTGAGAGGTGATGGAAGTCCTGTGAGCTATTTTAGGTTGTGGCAAGTGCAAGGTTGGTCAGTTGTAGGCAGAAGGGTAGATATTAGTGGAAATGAATGATGAAAGTGATGATGCGTGAGAATGGGAAGAAGGAATGCTGGTTGAATACTGCTCTCTTGAAAAAAGAAGTTATTACAAAAAGATAAATAACTATTGGAGATGGATAGGTATTCCACCGTTATGAAAAATCAACAAATATTTCTGCACAAACAAAATTGAACAAATATTTCTGCACAAACAAAATTGAACAAATATTTCTGCACAAAGAAAATTTAAATCAATGACCACAAATATACTTAAGTCCTAAGCTTGTTTGAGGCCAATGATATATCAATTTATCTTTTTAAACAGAACAATTGCAAACAATAGTTCTTCCATACTTTCCATTTCCTGTTAGAAGAGTAACTACCACCTTCATCATTCACAACTTCAAGTGCCTCTGACTACTACTTACTTCACTGCCAACCTCCACTGCCTCACTTCTTAACTACAACACCTCCTCCTTTACAAAAGTCCAAATACCACTCTGTCATACTTTACTTACTAACCATACTTCCATCCCAAACCATTCACAACCTAAAAACTTCACAGTTCTCTGACCATACAAGCAAATACTACTACACCACTGTTTCATTCAATACAAACTGCAGCAACATTCCACACTCAACACTGTCAGAGAAGCCACAACCCACAATTCTTCTTCACTAACCATCATCTTACCAATTCCACACTGACTACCTACCGACAACCATCACAGTGCCTACCAGAAAAGCAGAAACTCATAAACAATTGCATACAACCAAAAGTAATCAAAATCAAATTATATCCAATTCAACATATGCAATAATCCAAATATTCAAGTCAAAGTATTCATAGAACAACCAATCAATCAAATACACTGGACTAATACAATCAACTCAACTATTCAAGTCAAATTATTCATAGAACAACCAATCAATCAAATACACTGGACTAATACAATCAACTCAATTATTCAAGTCAGAGTATTTATAGAACAACCAATCAAATACATTGGACTAAAACAATCAACTCAAATATTCAAAGAACATCCTCTTCTATTATGTCCTTGTTTTTTACACTTTCCACATCTGTTTTGCTTAGCATGAAAGTCATCCCCTTCAATCCTATTCATCCTAGGCCTACCAGCTCCACGAACAGGCTTAGGAGGAAGAACAATAGATGATTCTTCAGCTTCAATTGCTTCCTTATCAAAAGTTGGAATAGGATTGATCAAATGTGAATATGAAGCTCGATAATACTCAGCAGTAAAGTAATTCTCAATATATTCATAAACAGAATTTTTGGTTAAAGAAATACACTTCAAAGCATGCGCACAAGGAAAACCTGTCACTTTCCATTGATTGCAACTGCAAATGCGATTTTTAAGATCAACCTTTTGAGATGTTGGAGAATGAACTTCAAAAATATACCTACAAAATGTAAAATTAAAAACAGTTAAAATATGTACACAGATTGCATTTCCAAAAAATGATTATTAGCACTATATATATTCTCTTTAATCCATCTAATAAATAAGACCCAATTCATGTGCATAGAACTAATAGTGAAAAATAAGACTCATAAACCAAAACAAATAACAACAGGCATACTGTTCATATTTTTTAGAGAAAGTATATCTTATGTAAATTTTGATTTTGACTTTCTTTTTAAAAAAATGATAACCAATCTAGAAAAAAGAAAGCATAAAGGTTATAGTAAGAATTAAAACCAATAAACCTTGACAGTGATTTCAATGGGTAAGGCATCCACTGATTAAGTGGAATTGACTAAAAACATTCCCTTGATGCACCAGATTTGACTTTTCCAAAAATATCAACAGGATTGTCCAAGTCAAGAACTAATATACCATAAGTAAAATGTACAGACTCATCCAGACGAAAATAATGAAAGAGCTAAGAATTACATACAGTGTTAATTATAATGCCACGACTGTCGAGATTCAAAAGATCTAGAGGGGTTTAAAATTTATAAATACTAACAAAATGAAATCATAACACAGGCTACATAGCAAGTTGAAAAAAGATAAATGCATTTATCATTTTTTTCAGAAACTATGAACATCATGTAAAAATATAGAAATAAATACCTAGATGATTTAGAAACACTCCACCCAAATCCTTCTTCCTTCAATTTCAACAAACGAGCTTCCATTTTTGGACATAGCACACTAGTCCACTTTGATGCCTCTTCTCTACGATTAGACATTTGCATCATCAGTTTTACCCTAATTCCATCAAGACAAGCAGTAACAGGCAAACTTCTTTCATCCAAAATCCAAGAATTAAAACTCTCAGCTACATTGGATTATTTTCCCCATATCGCTTCCCCGAAAAAAAACAAATCAGCCCAATGATCATATGGTTTATCATTCAAGTACTGTATAGCTTTGGCACCTCCAATTTCTTTGTACTTGGACATGGCTTTTTCAAACTCATGATGATTAGAAGCTATAGCACAACGCTCAAGTAAATGAGCTACCCAAACACCCCTTCCACTTTTCACAATGCTAGCAATATTATTTTGCATATGATGCAAACAATAAGAATGATGACTATTTGGAAATTTTTTTGGAATACTTAACAATAAACCCCAGTGTCTATCACTTAAAAAAGTTAATATTCTATCACAACTGAGAGCATTCTTTAGGTGTTTTAAAAACCAACTCCAACACTCTTCATTTTCTTTGGGAACAAGAGCCATTACTAATGGGAAAAAACCTAGAAAAAAACAAAAAAAAATAATAATTCACTGTTTATGTATTACATTTGAAACAACAAAAAATTAATTCACTTTTTGTGTAAAAAAAATTATATTTGAAACAGTATTATCTAATAGTAGACAATCACATGTGTAGTCTACGCAGAAAGGGTAGAAATTGCAAAGATATGATACATAATTCATGCATACAATACAAAGAATAATATTCAAACATCTAAAACATATATGCTTTTATCTTTTCTATATGCTGTTTAAATCATTTGTATACCTTATGTAAGAACTTCAAATAAAGAGAAAAATGATAAATATGTTCAATATGTAGTAGTATCTATGATATATAATGACGGCTTAATATGTTATTTAATTCTTTATATTAAAAGATAAATGCATTTATCCTTTTTAACTCCTGTATACAGTAACATTTTGTATATCAAATTAAAGAACATTATATCTTTTACAGTATTTGTTTTGGATCAAATTTACAATAAGAAGAGCATGGCTGTCCATTGAACAATTGTACCTACTTTGTAACTAGTGCAACTAGATTGAAGATGTTAGAGATAAAAACATATATGCATTTATTGTTTGAAATATGACAGATTCTGGTAAATCCAGCATAAGCAGTAGGTATCATGATAAACTGAAAAAAATAAAACATCTAGATTATGTATCTATCAAAAAAAAAATAAAAAAAAACAACCAACATTAATCATCATTAATTTTCAGTTGAATTAAATTGTCAGTTTGAATTCATTTTTGAAACAACCAAATGCACTATATTTGAAACAGTACTATATAACAGTAGACTAATCACTTGAACAAAATGCAGTATGTACACAACAAAATTCACTTGAACAATAACTTAAAGAAACAGTACTATGTAACATAAATACAACAGCAAAAAAAAAATTCAGTACCTTGATTCCCATTTTTCGCAGTGGCAGCCATCAAAATACCACTTCGCCCTTTCAAAAAGGTAGCATCCAAAAACACCATAGGACGACAATAGTTAAATCCAAATATACATGCCTCATAACATACAAAAACTCTCTCAAATTGATTTGTTTCAGAATCCACATCCATACTTGAATAACTATTTGGGTTATTTCTTTCCAATGCCTTCAAATACCAAACTAATTCATTGTAAGATTTCTTTTCATCACTAAAAATATCATTCATAGCCAATTTCTTACCCTTATAAGCAAAGTAATAGCTTAGCTCCACATCATAATCTCTTCTAAAACTTTTAATGATATCCTTGGTTTTTCTTTTTGGCTCATCACGAATTTGATTAACGATTAAACTTTTCACAAGATCACTATTAATGGTTGGACTACTAAGGGAACAAAATCCACCACCACAAGTATGAATCAAGTTAATGTTTTTAACAAATAGTTGGTCCAATTGCTTCAGTTTGCAAGAAGCATGAATCCTAAAAGGACAGCTAGGTACAGCACATCGAACTGTCAATCGTTCTTAACAATTCTTAATATACTGTACTTTAAATCCATTCTTCAAACAATAAGCACTAACTGTTCTACGGAATCCAATAGCAGAATCAAACTGTTGACCAATGCCAGTAAAAAATTCCATATTTGAATTCTTCTTCAACAACTCATGTAAATCCTTTTGTTGAGTAAAACCAGAATCTAAATCATCATCATAACCTAACATATTATTACTTGACTCAACACCAACAACTGAACCAGACTTGCTACTTTCACCAACAAAATTATCCATTGAATCATTCTTCAGCCGTAGAAAAAAAACCAAAAATTCTTCCTTTTTAAACCAAAACAAACACAATATAGCTTGAAGATCACTATCCGTTTCAATATAGGTAGTCTTTGATTCTCGAATATAAAAAATATCAAAGCATAATGGAGTAAAATTATTCCACTGCTCCCAAATCCTATTCCTAACATAAGAAATAGAAGCATCCAATCCAAAACGAGCACTAAAAAAATTGTTATTGAAATCAAACACAACTATAACAGATGAATCACACCTGCAAAAAAAAATGTAAAAAAAATATAAAAAATATAACTATGTGAAACTGATCTTAAATAAAAACTAATAACATAAGACTATTTAAATCATTTTTTATACCACTTTTTGAAAAAGATAAAACAATTTATCTTTTAGAGATCACTATCACTCTTTGGGATAACCTGATTACAACAGTGGAAAATATAACTATGTGAAACTGATCTTAAATAAAAACTAATAGCATAAAACCATTTAAATCATTTTATATACCACTTTTTGAAAAAAGATAAAACAATTTATCTTTTACAGATCACTATCACTCTTTGGGATAACCTGATTACAACAGTGGAACATGTGGAAGAAAAACATTCGTTGTGATTGTACCTATTCAAGTTTACATTGTTGAAAAATCATAGGTGAAAAAGATGATCTGCAAAAATATACTTAATGGTGAAAAAAAAGAGCTAAAAAATTATCATAACAAACACACACTAAGATCAATATGGTCTTTAAAACACATAATCACATTCAATGGCTGCCAAATTATTACTAGAGCCAGAATGGAATTTTGATACACCATTCTTAAACATCTAAACAATCAGAGTTTAATTGCAAACTAAAGAACAAACGAAGCTAAATACACAGTGATTGTGTTATAAGAATAAAACAATACCATTCAGAAGCCATTATTCCAACTACATCAAACAAAACATTCCTCCAATAGATGAAAACAGCCTCCTGTGAAAAGAAACATACAGTAACATCATAAAAAATAGAATTGAGAATGAAAAACAGCAAATAAAAAAGAGACTCACCAAATGAATAAAATCGCCTCACGATTTCCCACAATTAAAGTCGATTTTGATTTGAGAAGAAACTAACGCCTCATGATCGCTTCAATTGCACAAGAAACGACTGCTTTGATTGAACAAGATACGTCTAATTTTCACGACCGCCTAATTTGCAAGATCGGTAGATTTCAGAAGGTACGTAGTTCTTTGAGAAGATGAAGACGCACGCGCCTAATTTTCACGATCGGTAGATTTCAGAAGATACGTACTTGTTTGAGAAGATGAAGACGCACGCGCCTAATTTCCAAGATCGGCAGATTTCAGAATATACGTAGTTGTTTGAGAAGATGAAGACGAACGCGCCTAATTTCCACGATCGATTTCAGAAGATATTTAGATGTTTGAGAAGATGAAGACGCACGCCGCACATAATTGTTCTCGAAAATAATAATTTCAAACCCGTGTCCTGGAAAAAAAATGGGCCATATAATTAGGCCCTTCGTACCAATTTCCACTTTAATAAAACGACATTCGTTTTCCCAAATCAACATTCAACTTTAAAATCATTTATGGTTTGGTTTTCCGAGCTTAAGCTGTGTCTCACATACTTGACGAGACAAATGAATCGGTCTTTGGAAGACCGTTTCATTTACTTTTTGACGATATACTTTCCGATCTCGTGTAAATACCATTCGTTTTCATGTAAATAATAATAAACCTTTCACTTGGGTTGACTATGGGGACACAGTCAAAATCAAGTGTGGGGGGAGACTCATCATCATTTTTTATTTTTCATGGTTTATTTTTAATTTTTCTTTCCAAAATAAAAAAAAAGTTAAAAGCATTTTGATTTATTTCTAAAGAAACAATATAAGATAAATATATGGTTTTGGTTTATTAAATTGAAATTTCTGAAAATTTATTCGTCTTAACAAAAATAAAAATGAAATTTGATTAGAAATAATAATGGTTTAACTAGCATATAGGAAGATTCATACGTGATAATTATGAAATATATCCTAAATGAAAATCTTTGTTTTAAAAAGTGGTTGATTTAAATTAAAGGATATAATATTTTTTTTGTCTTCTAAGTTAAGTGGTGCTAAGATGATTTTGCAAAACTCTCTCTTTCTATTAAATAAAAAAAATTTGAAAAAAAAAATTTCACCTACGGTCGACAGGTGTTCATACTTGTGTGTACACTCGCCATATTCTGTACCTTTCTCACGTAATCCCGAAAGGCGATGCATGATCGGTATATTTGGCCTCAGTTAATCTGAGCTAGGTGTAGGTATATAAAAATTCTTTTATTAATAATGCCTACAATCGATAAGTGTTCACACTTATGTGTTCACTCGCCACGCTCTGTATTCCCCTCACATTAGTCCGCAAGGCAGTGCATGGGTAATATATCTGGCCTCAGTTTACCTGAGTTAGGCATATAAATATTGTAAATATCAATAAAATTTTCAAAAATACAAGAGAGAGTAAACAATTGAAATCCTAGCACTATTTTTGACTTATTTGATTTGACTTGTTATTGAAAAGAAACAAATATACCACTTTGATAAACTTTGATAATCAACAAAGGATCCATTTCATAATTACACTGTGTTATCAACCAAAACAACGGGTTAAACTATATTCTATTTGCTATGATAACTTGATTTTTGTTGGAAATTTTGACAAGTAAATGACTTAAATTTTCAAGATAATAACCAAACCTATATTTAACTTATTTTTGTTAATTTCATAAATATTTCCAAAAGCTCGCATTCATCTCTTTGTAAATAAACCTTACATTTTGTAAATATTTTCATCCTGCATTTTGATTTTGTGTGTACTATCCGCTGAAAACCCTCACGAGACAACACTCGTCCTACCGGGGACACCCAGAGGTTTAACGGCTTGTTGCATACGCTCAATGCAATCGTGCTCCCTATGAAAACAGGTTTATCTTAGTTTTAGTTTATTCGAGGATGAATAAAAAGATAAGTGTGGGGGTATTTGATGTGCATGTAAATGTGCATATTTTTACCACCATATTTATTCTATTTAAATTAAATAAATGATCATATTGGGTATTTTAACTTGTTTTAACCAAAATCCATATTAATTCCAAATTGTCACATATCCATCTTCATATAGAGGCAAAACGGTCATTTGTGTGCATATATTTCTTTGAGAAAAAAATTAATTGGAAATTTATATATATATATATATTTGTGTAGGAATTTGATCTCAAATAGGAGTGGTTTCATGAAGACACATGAATGCACAAAATGAATACAAAGGAATGAAGATGGAAATAATTCAAAGTGAAGAACATGGAGGACCCCACCTACCCACCTACCTTAGTGTACAAATTAGAGGCTAATGCACATGCTTATGAAATTAATGGCTTCATGTACACTTAAATGATGATTAGTAGAAGCTAAGGATTACTTGGCCTCCACACTTTCTCAAGGGTAGTTTGAGCATTCCCCAAATTATGGATTAGGGTTTCATGCTTGTATAAATAACCCATTATGTTCATGTAACCTCTTCTACCCTCTTTAAGCCCTCTTATGGAGGCACTCTCTTCTCTTAGCTTTAGTTGAGAATAATTGTCTTTTCTTTCTTTTCATGGCTACTTAGCCATTTGTTTTTATTTTCATATAACTTTCTTTTCTTATGCAATTTAATTACTTGTTCATTTTACTTTCCTTGTTCATTTACTTTAATGTTGGTAGTGTAGATTTACATTCATGCAAAGTAGATTAGTTTTAATTCTTGTTAATTAGCTTCTCTTTTCCATTAGCTTTCATTTTCCTTTCTTTTTGCTTCCATGTTGCTAGCTACATTTGTTACTCAAATGACAAATATGAGAGGCTAAACCCCTTTAATTTAGGGGTAATGAAGTTCTCTAATTATGTAGCTTTAACTAGTTGTTAATTCATGCTCTCTTTTTGTGCTTAGTAAGAATGATTGAAGTGGTTTAATTGTTGTTTTTGCTTTGAATTTGATAGCCTATATTGTTGACACCAAATAGGCTATGCTTAAACAATCACTAACACTAATTGCCTCTTCATCAAAATATGATTATGGCAAAAGAAAGTAATTTGAAATTAAAATTTGATGGTCTATATTTCTAACCAATAGTTAATAGGCCATACTTAAAATAGATTTCATTTTCATTTTCATTATCAAGTTTCAAGAAAGTTAGTAAGTGGTTTAAGGGGTGTGTTATAGTTTGATGGCTTATGTTGGCTAATCAATAGCACAAATATGCCATACTTATGATAAGCACATCAATTAAAGCACTAATGACCATAAAAGAGAGATTATGATTTCATATGTGTTGAACTACATGATCTAGAGAGTGGATTTATTCTCTAAATTGTCACTTAACTCATATATTTGCTTCTCTTTTCTTTTAGTTAGTTAGTTAGTTAATTCTCTAATTCTCTAGCTTAACTTTCACTTGAAATTGGTATAATTTGATTGAATTGAATTTTTAAAATCACCAATTCCTTGCGGATCGACCCGTATTCACCACGTATTACCAGTGTACGCCGCGTGCTTATGGTTATTTTACTTCTAAATTCGTTCGAAGGTTTTCTAAACCGATAGAAAATCCATCGTCGAACAATGGGTTAGAGGATACTTATTCTTAAACGTTTGCTTATTTATGTCTCGATAGTCTACAAAAAGTCTTAGGGAGCCATCTGACTTTGCAACCAAAACTACTGCTGAGCTCCAACTTGAGCGACTTGGTCTAATTATTCCCTTCTTTAACAATTCATTCGTTTGATTCCTCAATTCATTTATTTCCTTGGGGTCCATTCTTCGAGAATAATGAAAAACAGACCTCACACCAGATATCAAGTCGATTCGAAACTCAATTTCCCTATGTGGGGTAAACTTTTAACTTCCTCAAAAAATTCCTTTAAAATTGGTATTTCTTCTAGATGATTTTGAAATGAATTTAGGGCATACATAAAAATATCCATTACTGGACTTGATTCTTTACATGTTATTTGAAATTTTTTACTTCTTTTATTTTCCAAATGCACCGTCCTTTTAACACAATCAAGAAAAACCTTATATTCAGACAACCAATGCATACCAAGTTTAATCTCAAATCCAATAAAATCGAGGACTATTAGGTCATACGAATTTTTTTGGGATAGGTAGGCAACTTGTACTTTTTCACAAATTATACCTAGATTAGTTTTACAACTTATGGGGTTAAAGACATAGATAAGGGTATCTAATATCTTTGTGGTAAGTTTCAATTTATCAATTAATTCTTTAGAAATAAAACTGTGGGAAGCCCTAGTATCAAATTATACTCTAACTAGATTTGCATTAATGTAGATATTACCTTCAAGAACTCTCTTACCCTTCGCATCAGTCGAAGTTGATGGTTCTTCTTTAGTGGCAAAAGCTCTGACTTGTTCTCATTTCTTTATCCGTGGCAACCCTTCTTTTGGTGCCCTGGTTTGTGACAATTGTAGCAATTCCTATCCCGAGCCTTAGAATTCTTACAGGTGGTGGAAAAATGAACCTTCTGTTGGCAATTATAACAAGTAATATCCTTCAAATTGTTTTCTTTCAGACCTCCTTCTGGCTTGCCTTGCCATGTCTTCTTTCCAGAATGGTTGAACTTCTTCTTCTTTCAGTTTTGTTGCTGCTTTGAGTTATGAGCAGATTCTTTTTGTCTAGATTTCATATCGAAAACCAATGTCTACCAAATCTACAAGGGTTCCCTTTACATGTCCGGTCATCCTATCCTGATATTGCCCCTTCATCCCAGCAATAAACATTTTATTTTTCTTTAAAGGAGTGTCTATTAGACCCGGCCCAAAATGGGACAATTCACTAAACTTGTTGGAATATTCTTCTATGGACATCTCTCCTTTCTTTAAATCCATAAATCTTCGATAAAGGTTGGATTTTCCTGTAGCTGGCATATATTGTTCTTCCAAGACTTCCCTGAACCGTTCCTATGAGAAATTATCTTCTGAATCATTCGGAGTTATGGACTCCCACTATGCTAGAGCCCCTTCTTGTAACTCCCAAGAAGTTAAGAACCTTTTCTGCTCATTCCCAATATTCAATCCCTCAAAATTTCTTTCATAAGAGCGGATCCAAGCCTAAACTTCAATAATGTACTCCGTTCCTTTGAATGGTTTACCATCTAAACTGGTGTAATTTTTGCATAGTGTAGCAAAGTTAATTTGAGGCTGCACAAGGATTACCACTTCATCAATTACTGTAGCATTTGATCGACCGTTGGTGGCCGTAGTGTTGCTACCTCCCCTCGTCCTCTTCTATTACTCATCTCCTATTATCTGCATATAGTAACAAAAAATATTTAGAATTATAGACGAAATTTTATTAGGGAATGGGTATAAAACACGAATATACTTATTCGGATAAAATTTCAAATATGCGCTCTCTCTTACTAAACTCATTCTTGGGTATTACTAACCCCATCTCTAATGAGTTGACCCCATCTAGGCTTAGGTATTCGCTCAACCATAAGCTCTGATACCAAATGTGATGACCCACCTCCTCAACCCTTTGAAATCGACACTAATACATCCTCGGTATTCACATGCCGCAAATCCAAGTGCTGGAGAGGTAGATTATCGGGGTTTTTGAAAAGAAATAAAGGTAGAAGACAGAAAAAATAGAATCTTACATCATATTCAACATTTAATTATACATATGAGTAGTACATGCAATTACTCCAAATTGCTCCATCAGAGTACTAGTAAATACTTATCAAGCCAGGATAGATATAACTGCCTATCCTCACAAGTGCTGGTAGATACATCATAAAAAATACAGTGGCATTAATAGATAACTTTCTACAAAGGACCCAAAATGCTCCATGCTCCATCCAAAATTTTCCAAGTTACCTAACTACTTGGCTGCTCAGAAAAATAGAGCACCGAGAGTTTAAGGGGAAAAGAAAATAAACTCCAGGTCAGTCATGGGAACGGTATGCGAAACTCAAATTACGGATATTTAAAAATAAAGGGTATGTCATAAGAGCATGCTGCATATAAACATGGAATGAGTTTTTACCTTATGATAACCAAAATCTTTACTACGAAAAATCTGGTAATATTATTTTTAATGACGTTCTTTTGAAAAAAAAATTCAAGTAAACTTATATAATATTAGCCGAAATTGTTACATTAATTAAATTCCAACATAATAGGTTCTACAATCAAGTCCGAAGGCTCTTATTGGAAAATGGATTTCCAGACATTGGCAGGTAAGGAACTACCTTCCATATAGTACATCTCTAGAGGGATGTACCAAGGATCAACGACTTTGAAACCTTTGCACCTGGCAAGACAAGCCTACCCGTAGCATCTGGTGGCAGATAGAACCGAATATGACATCACCCTGGTCATAACCGACCTATTCGGGATCCCATAGCATACACAACATACTCGACATATATAGAGTAATCTAGAAAGGTGATGACCATATCCTAATAGTTGCGAACCACATAGCCTTACGACATACTGTTTAAGCCAATTTCAGGTGATGAGGCCCGAGGTAACGATTAACTTTCACATAGCACATTCCACTTTGAATGCCACATTGCCAATTCCATTATACACCATTGATTCTCACAAATGTACAACCTCTGAGCTCGTATATCTTAGTGAAGTGTGTTAAGTATAGGAGAGTTACTTCCTACACCACCAGACAGATGTACGTTCGTAAAAATCAATGTACGTGTATGTTAGAAAAGCAATCTCGGATATTCATTCATACAAGTTGTCCAAGTGCAGGACAAACCAAAAAACTCTCCTACCATATCCTGTCGGGAATCATCCCTAGGATTAATAGCGAGCAGCCCTTGCATCGAAGATCAAATGAAGATACTAATGCCATATATATATGATATGGGAAATTTCCCCCGAGGGTCGGTGACAAGCAACCCTTCATTCCATTTATTATCATTCCATGTCTTCACCTTCGAACACGTAGATTGGTTCGAAGTGGTTTTCAGATAGGGATCACCTAAATCCGACCTCGGTTCCTTCGAGCCAATCATCGATAAAAAAGATGTAAAGTAAATAGGTGCTTATCATTTGATTAATGCCTTTCTCTTTATCAAAAATAACTTCTAGAGATATATATTTTTAAAACATTTCGAGTATATACGGAATCATTAAACCTCTCTTTAACTTTGGAAATACCAAATCATTTTCATAATTAATATTGAAAAACGTTATTGAGTTAAAAAGGGTCGATAGAAATTATACTGATTCTACTCAACATCAATTTTCGTATTTAACCTTTACTATCCGTCGAATAACAGTGAAATCACCTTTTAAATTGACACGAATAATACGGGTTCCCTCCTCGGAATTTAATACCAAGTATAAGAAGTTTATTTTTGTATAATCCAAGTTGTATTAAATTTGGAAAAAATTAAATTGTTTATGCTTTCCTCTTTTCCAACATTTCGACTTTATCTACTTGTCCTCCAGGAAAGAGGCCAGGTGATCCATGGCACTGGTTGAACATCTCCTTATCTTAATAATCTCACATCTGGATCTCATGAATAGAAAAATCCAGTCTACTCTTCGGCTTTTAGAGCCAAAATAAATCACTTGATTTTAACAGCTTTTCTTTAAATCATTTATTTAAACTTTTAAAATAAATTATAAAACCACCAAATCATATTTAAATTACTTAATTATTTATTTTAAAACATTTATAAAAGATTTGGGAAAGAATACTTAAGTTTAAAGCCATATTTTAGAAGTTATTAAAAATCGATGCAAAAAGTGCTACGAATAGTGCTTTTAAGGCTTATTTGATCAAAACAAATTTTCTATCATTTAGAAATCCATTTTTATAACTCAAATCTCTTTTAAAACACTTTAAAATGTTTATAGAATTTATTCCATATTTTTAGAGAATTAAAAATATTAATTTTAAAGAATTTATCGCTTTGGTTTCCGAACTGCTAAACCACGATTATTTTGAAAACTTGATTTGCTCTATTTCAAAATATAATAAATGAAATCTGGATCGTTTTCTTTTGTTTGAAAACTATGATTATAAGACTTTGGAAAATTCTTATTACAAATAATTCTGACTCCGAATCCATTGTATAAATGGATTCAACTTTCTACAGCGCGAAATTGCGAACTGCCATTACGCAACAAGCCTGTTTTGACTCAATTTTCATAACTTGTCAAAACTTCACCAAACTAGATTTTACTATTTATAAAACATTTATAAACCATTTTAAATCATTTTAAAGAGGTTTAATGAATCTATATCACTTTTATAACTTGATTCGGAAAGTGATTTCCTTGTGTAATATCGACGTGTATTTTACGTGACTTGTTTATATAACTAAACACTATATTAAAACAACAAATACTTGATGATCAAAGCATAGTAAAATTTCATAGCAATCATATCACATCATCTATATATATACATACATACATATATATATATACATACAAACACACATACACACACACACACACATATATATATATATATATCTATATTTTCTCACTTAATTTTTGATCGGACTAACTTTAAAATGGCTATAGCTCCGCTATCTCGAAATCAGAGCTCATGACTACTATCACAATTGCTCCTAGGGGGTTCGGCCTTGGTCTTGGAGGCTTTGAAGGGCTCGACCTTGCTTGACAAGTGGTTGTGGATGGTGTGGCTGTGGGTTGTAAAGGGGGAAAGGAGTGGATTTGCTTTGGTTTTGAAGAGTTTTGATAATATATACTTACTATATAATTTTTTATGTCTTTTTGCCATAATTTTTGACATAACTTTCTTTAGGCAAGAAGCCATTAATGTAGAGAAGAAGAGGATGAAGAAACTAGGAATTTTATGAAGAAGAAGTGTGAATGAAGTGAAGAGAGTTGTGTGCTATTTATAGGCAAATGTAAGGATGAAATATCATGATATTTCCACACAAACACATCACCATTTTATCACCACCACTCCCCCCACTCACCTAATCATTTTTGGTTGAACTCCCTTCCCCCATGTGTATAGCCATGTGCTTGTACTTAGGGTGTAAGAGGTTGACTTTAATTTTACTTAAGGATGAAGTTTTAGGAAAATATCCTGGATACTTTGTAATATATATATATATATGTATGTATGTATGTATGTATGTATGTATAAGCATATTTATATGTATATATGTGTTCATGTGCATATGAATGTGTTCATGTATATGTACATGTATGTATGCATATGTATATCTCAAATGATTCGCAACGTTGCACAAATTTTCTACATTGAATCGTTATGGATTCCGACTTCTATTTCCGATCATATTTTCATTTCTTCTTTAAATATATATATATATATATATATATATTTGTAAACAAAGTTTGATAATAATATTTCTATCATTATATAATAATTAAAAAGGATTATTTAATAATTAAAATAATTATTAAATCATTTAAACTCACTTTAAATTCAAAAATAATTTATTTCAAAATAGTGATATCATTGATGATATCATAAAGAGATTTTATTTTCAAAAATAAAATAAATAATTTATTATATATTCTCACTCATATGCATAAATGAGTGTATGTATCCAACTCCGTGCACGATGTCGGATAGTCTAAGAGTTGTTTGTTGATAAACGATTTTCGATTATTTTATCGATATATCTTCGGAAGTATATGTTATTTGTAAATATTTATTCAAAATAAGTTTACTAATATTTTTTTTAAAACCATTATCATTTATGTTAAAAAATATTATATTTGAATATTTCACAAAATTTCTGAAGTGATGGATTTTGTGGGTCGTTATAAACCCTATCCTTGGAAAATATTTCTGTTGCACTTCAAAAAAAAAGAAAAAAATATCACATTTTCTTTTAGAATACACCCTTGTGAAGATTTCTTATTTATAAAAGAAAATTTTAAAAGAAATGTTTACATGCCCACTCTTCTAAGATAAGTTGAATCATTTTGTATAAAAATTTAAATTGAAAAAAAACATGTTATGAATTTTATCATTAGGGAGTGTTTGTTAAAATTGATAAAGAATTTTACAGCTTTAAAGGCCTGATGTTTTGTGTAAATGATGTTAAAGTCAAAGACTTTTGATTTAAAAATAAAATGAAGAACTGAATTGAAAACATGATTGGTATTTTAATTTGAATTTTTATTAGAGTTAGAAGGGTTACACAGCCTATAAAGCTTGAATTAATTAGGGTGAATTAACTAGAATAGTCGGTATGCCAATATGCTAAGGGATTCCTAATTACGGAGTTGTAAAGAATTGGAAGGTTTAGGGTAAATAAAGAAATTAAAATAGATATTTGGTGGCCTTTCCAATCATTATTCCAAGTGGAAGGGTAGGGTACCAGATTGGATTTTCTACAATAATAAAGAGTGAATATCGCTTCATGTTTTATATCCAATATAGTTTGAGTTAC
The DNA here is from genome assembly GCA_030737815.1 of Allium fistulosum. Lineage (NCBI taxonomy): Eukaryota > Viridiplantae > Streptophyta > Magnoliopsida > Asparagales > Amaryllidaceae > Allium > Allium fistulosum. The sequence continues at coordinate 1,207,912,385 of CM060902.1, forward strand.
CTATTCTTAGTAATAGAAGGTTAGGAAGATGTGATTTAGCTAAAACTTATTTAATTTTAGGGAACGAGAATAGAAAACCAAAAGAATGATATGGCGGTAAGAAGTTTCCTTGGTTTGGTTAGCTACTATAAGTGTTAACTGGGTTTTTAACACAGCAGAAGTCAGTAGGAGTTAGAACGTCGGCACGAAGAAAGAACAACTAGAAACTTGGTAAAGATGCTCAAAAGGACTAGAGAATTGAGCTTAGGGAGTTTGGTTGAAAAATTGGCTAAGTCCTTGATTCACCCCTGAATTAAGGCCTTAGATCAACCCCGATTTAAGATCTTAGGTCAAACGACTTGGAACTTGACATGTACACAAAGAAAAACACAAGAAAGGACTAAGAAAAGGTTTGGAGTGGTTTAGCCCCACCAATTAAATCCATCACCAAATTAAGGACCTTAATTCATCCCGAATTAAGGAGAACATTGAGACGGAATCAGAATGACTTGAAATTTGGCAAGAGCACTTAGAAAAGGCAAAAAAGGACTAAGGAACGTTTCACCATTATTGGGACAAGCACCTAAATTCATCCCCGAATTAAGGACCTTAATTCTGTACCGAATATAAGTGCTAAGCCCTGGCACATTCACACTTATCACAAGTGATCCCCTAGTCCCCCTATGCCTATTTGTGAAGTTTCATAGATTTTCAAAGAGGCTATAATCAAGAATGAAGACGCGACGGTCCAAACGACAGATAATCTAAGTCATGGAAGAACGATGATCAAAACTCATCAACAATCTACCAAATTACATGGAGGACATCTAGGTGAAGCAAGGAACTCGACCCAAAAAAACTTGGCCATCAGATGGCTAAGGATTAGATACGGTACCGAATTAAGGACCTTAATATGGCATTGAATTTAGCCCTTAAGTCGGGGATTCACGATATTTCTTGTGTTGTCTTGGATTGGTTTTTGGACTTCTCTGGTAGCGGGCTTCTGATCCAATATGGCTACTACCACTATAAATACAAACCAAAGAGCAACTAAGAGACAATATGGTTTCTGCCATTACTACGCAGAAGCCCTATCATTTCTTCAACTCTTTCTCTACTCAATAGTCACTAAGGCAGTTCCTATAGGAAATTCTAGGACTAGAACCAGTCTAACTCTTGTACTTGTGATTTGTTCAACTAAAAACACTTTGTAATCGCATACAATCAATAATCAAAGCTTTGAAGTGGACGTAGGCTTAGTTAACAGCTAAACCACTATAAAATTCTCCATATCTATTTACTTTTCTACTGCATTTCTATTATATTCGCTCTTTCTAACAGGGCTGGTGTTTTCACATCACACTCTAGGGTGTTGATCCATTTTTTGGGTTAACATTTTTGTGTTTTCATTGAGAATCAATGAACCTAGGCTTAGATCTAGCTCTCAACTTTGGATTGGATAGGTCCAGAAGTTAGATCCACAAATCATACTTTGAAAAGAGTTTGAAGCCTTGCCATAGGAGATCGATGGCGTGTAGAGAGAATAACCTCTAAGAGATCCACGGGTGCAACTGTTGGTAATGATGGACCAAACCACCAGCAAGTTGTAATCAACAATATCACCACCTTACAAATAGGAGTTAATAATGGAAATCAAGCACCGGAATCTTCCGTTCAACATGAAGTTATGACTAAAGGAGAATTTAACCAGATGGTTGGTCAACTTAACCGGAAGATGGCTGATTGCCAAAAATCTCTTATGGACAAGATAAACGCTTTGCTAGTACTACCACCACCAACCACTCCAAAAACTAGGCCGGAAACTGCTGCTTTTGAGGAGCACAAGATTTCCTCTATCTCAGGCTTGCATATGAGGGATAATAAGCAAAAGCAAAAGGAGATGGTTGGTGGAGCTACTGGAATATTTATCGAAAGAAATGGAAGTACTCCACCTACTGGAGCACAACCTGTTGTGAACCCAAATCTTGGAGCGAATGCTCCACAAGGGAATATTGCAATGCTTCTTTTTGATTCTAAAGATGAAATGCAACTTAACAACAAAGGATTGGAATTGAATGCCGACATAAGCAGGAAAAACATCGAAAAGGAAGTTTAAACTGCCATTACAAGGCCAACCGTGCACCAACAGAACTCTACAAGAGTGTATCCCCCGAAGAATGGAAAACCTAGGCTTTAGTTGGCAAACCATGGCAGTTTGCAGAGCCAAACGCTTGGTGTAGCCCTTGAGAGTCGACCTGCGGACTACTGGACTAATGAGACATACATAGCGGATATGGTCAAATGCTTGATGGAAGAAAGTAAGGGCAGAAAGGACGACCATTGAGGTTCTGCACCAAGCCAAACTTCGTTCATTGAAAATATCTTAAGGGAAGAATATCTTGAGAAATTTACCATGCCCACCATATCATCCTATGATAGCAAAAGAACCTAAGTTGCACTTATACAAAGATGTATGGCACATGGATGGAGCTCGAGCTTCAGACATTGTACGTTGCAGATGCTTTCTTATCTTTCTGGAAGGAACCGCATTCATGTTGTTCACTAGACTCCCTTTATGGTCCATATCTACCTTTAGTGAGTTGGAAAGGAGATTCTTGGATCAATTTAGACTTCACATAGCTAAGGCAAAATATGTGATGACTTTATCTGGCTTTTTCCAAGGGCTCAATGAGTCACTGAAATCTTTTATGAACAAGTTGATACCGCTGTTACTGAAGTGAGCAATCCTAACGAGGATATGGTTTTCATGGCTTTGGTTTGAGCTATTCATTTGGAAACGGACTTTGGAAGATGGATTAAAATGAAACGACCAACCAACATGAAGGAATTTAACCGAAAAGCGAGTCAGTATCTAAGATTAGAAGAGGCTGATGCACTAAGACCAACAACGTAAAACCAAAGGAGGTGTTTTAGAGCAATGTAGCCGTTAAGCAAGATTGAAGCAGTTTCACACTAACTGTTGGAGATGCAAAGAAGAATGTCAGCCGAAAAAAGAAAAATTAGAACTCTGGTGATGGGCAAAACGTGGATGCAAAAAGTCTAAGGAAATTCAGGCTAGTGGACTATACGCCATCGAACAATAGTCTGGAAATCATCTATCTTGCAACTCTGGGAACTGAACGCTACAATAAACCACGTAGGAAGAAAATCTCCAAGAGGCAGAAGCAATCACGGAAGTACTGTTGCTTCTACGAGACACATTGGCATAATACTAATGAATGCCGACATATGATAAACTTGATTGAGGAGTTGATAAGGTATAACAAAGTCTAGGAGTGTGTGAAGAAACCATAGAATGATGAATAATCCATGAGACCGTAGGGTCTATCTTCTCAAGGGAAATTGTATAGGCCTAGCTGAGAGGGGCCCCGACCAACTGACGAAAGACGGGTTATTAAGTAGCATCCGAATGTGATGCAACTTTACTCTGCCTTATCTATATATTTTATATTCTACAAATAAGCCACCCAGGGACACTAAGGGCATTGTAAGTAGGTAGGATTTGCCTTTCCTTTTATTTTATCAATAAAGTTATTTGCTTATTGAAATCGCATTTATGTAAGCAACCTGCTAAGTCGACGGGGTCAGATCGACTCGAAAACCATTCATTTGCTGCTTGGACTATTGGAACAGCGTTTGATCATGCTCCATCCATTCGCTTCTTGAACTAATGGAACTGTGTTCTTGAAAGCAACCCGACAAGTCGATGGAAGCAAATTGACTTAAACCACCGGATCGACGGGGAAAATCAATCCTCACCTTCTGAGAATTGACGTTGTCCCGGCAATGTCGGGAAGGCCCAAACACCCGTGCATGTCCATAAGCCACACTCCAGTACTTGAGCCAGTGGAACCACATTCAAGTACGCTCCATTCCTTAGCTGCTTGAACCGAGTCTAAGTACGCTCCATTGCTTAGCTGCTTGAACCGGTGGAACTGCATTCAAGTACACTCCATTCCTTCGCTACTTGAACCGGTAGAACTACGTTAAAGTATGCTTCATTCCTTAGCTTCATGAACCGATGGAACGAACTAGTGGACAACATTCAAGTATGCTCCATTCCTTAGCTGCTTGAACCGGTGGAACTGCATTCAAGTACGCTCCATTCCTTCGTTGCTTGAACTGGTGGAATCGTGTTCAAGTAGGCCCATTCCTTAGCTGCATGAACTGGTGGAACCGTGTTCAAGTAGGCCCACTCCTTAGCTGCTTGAACTGGTTGAACCGTGTTCAAGTACGGTCCATTCCTTAGCTGCTTGAACCGGTCGAACCGCGTTCAAGTATGCTCCATTCCTTAGCTGCTTGAACCGGTGGAACCGCGTTCAAGTATGCTACAATCCTTAGCTTCTTAAACTGGTGGAACCACGTTCAAGCATGCTCCATTCCTTAGCTGCTTGAACCGGTGGAACCACATTCAAGTACGATCCATTCCTTAGCTGCTGAACCACGGAACCGTGTTCAAGTATGCTCCATTCCTTCACTGCCTGAACCGATGGAACCGCGTTCAAGTATGCTTCATTTCTTCACTGCTTGAACCGATGGAACTACGTTCAAGTACACTCCATTCCTTCACTAATTGAACCGATAGAACTACGTTCAAGTACGCTCTACTCCTTCGCTGCTTGGACCGATGGAACTACATTCAAGTACGCTCCATTCCTTCAATGCTTGAACTGATGGAACTATGTTCAAGTACATTCCCCACCTTTACTGCTTGAACTGAAGGAACTACGTTCAACTACGCAATATCTCCTTGCATGCATCCCATAAGTCGGACGTCACTTTTTGGGCCAATGAAACCACATCCAAGTTAGCATTCCTCCTATGTGCCACACCATAAGCCGCACGAAGATGCTTGACCGGTGGAACCGCGTTCAAGTATGCAATACCCTAATACAATATTTTATAAGCTATGTATCGCTCCTTGAACCGATGGAACTGCGTTCTTACAAGTGATGCATAAGCGCCACACATAACTAAGGAAATGCTTCTTACTCTCCGGACGAGATGTATTGACTCCAGAACAGTCAGATCAATGGAAGAATCGATCCTAACTCCATAAGTACCAGCACTGCCTCAATAATGCTAGCAAACCCCTCTGTCTTTAAGCATTCGATACTACTCCGGTAACACTGATGGCTTGCCCAAACTTCCTAAGTACCGATGCCACTCTAGCAACGATGGGAAATTTATTTGTTGCAAGATTGGTAGGAATTGATCCCTGATTTCCAAGAGACTAGTGCTGCCAGTGCCATGAAGGTTCCAAACTACAGGATCGATGGTAAAACTCGATCTCTATCCTTCAAGTAATGGCGTCGCCCCAACAACACTATTAAATCTCAAATCATCAAACTGATTGGGGAATCAGCACATACCTGCTAAAACTCAACATCATAAGATAACCCATGGGATTGAGCTGTTCACGGGTTTCCAGAGATAGAGACTAACACATAGAAAAAACCTCAATACCACACTTGGAGAAGCTCGATCACGATCGAAGCGAAAAGTTCTCGGAATCTAGCATTCAAACCATAAGTTCCTAAAGATAGGTGCTATCATACAAAATAGACTAGGGGCAATCGAAGAGCTGCCTAGAGTAACTGACGCCATCCTGTTGGCTCAGTTTTTCATCAGGTAAAGAGAGAGGGAGGTATGGAAGCATAGTTGGGTTGTGACGTAGCAGGCAGAACTGCCGGACCAAATATTTGGTCCGACACTCTCTGAAATGCCGGACCAAACATTTGGTCCGGCACTCTCTGAAATGCCAGACCAAATGTTTGGTTCGACTTGACATATCAAACACCGGACCAAACATTTGGTCCGATACACAGACATGCCGGACCAAATGTTTAGTCCGGAAAATAAGAAGCTCCAAGGCAAAACACCAAACCAGACATGGAAAAGCAACCAAGCAAAGCATGCTCCTTGACCAACCACCGAATCAGACCTTCCTGCCCAAAATGCCGAACCAGATTCAAGGAGTTATAATCTCAACCTCCACACTCCACAACTCCAATCTATAAATACCAGAGCTCCTCAACAACAATGAGGACCGGAACTTCTGAGAAAAGAGGGAAAACTCTGCTGAGACTTAACCACTCCAGCTGCTCTAAGTTTTTGCTCTTTCTAATCAAACTTGTACTTGTAATCAAATCAAAGAAGTGTAATAAGATGGACAGTGGATGTAGGCATGTTCTGGCCGAACCACCATAAATTTTTGTGTGATTTACTTCCTTTAGCTGCTTTCCAACTCTAAACCTGTGAACTATTCTGTGACTGCAAAACTATCTGTTAATGTATTGGAACATTATAAACTTCATATCAAACAATTTAAACGGGACATAGCCAAATTCGAACTTAGAGGTGTTTGTCCAATTTTTGTGCAAACACATCCCAAGTGTTTAGATCAATTATTCAGAGTATCCAGCCCTTTGGAGCAGGGGTCACACACTAGCACTTGGTAAAATTGAATTAAATCACACCATGGGTCTGTTACACCGAATGGAGAATTTTGGCCATCACAACAGAGCTAAGCAATATAGTACGCTGAATAATTGTGAATCAGAAGGAAAATTGGTCCAACATCCTAGGCACCAATGTTGTACCAGTGACATCGGGAAGTCTAGACCATCATATCGATAAGAGAATCGAACTCCATAGAATTCAGCATCACCCAGAGATAGGCGACGTTGGAAGGAATTTCCAAAATCAAATCGACAACGTCTGGAGGATATAGCTTGCCTTCTATGATTCTAATGCTGCTCGGAGACTAGCAAGGTCGGGAAGGATAACTCTCAACTGTCATAGATTCACTATGGCATGTATGTTAGCTGCTCTAGGAATAACCAGCCTTGCAGAGATCGATATGGTACTTCGACTCCAACCTGCGAAAAACCAGCTATTGTCCAAAGATAGACAACGACAAGGGGAGAACGCTCAGAATCGATCAACTAAAACATTGATTCTAAAATATTAGAACTAACAAATAAGGCAGACATCCGCAATAATGTTATTGGCCCAGCAGAATGCATCTGGCCCGGAACAAGCAGGGTTAATTATTGTAGATTCAAATCAAGCACTACCGAACTCCATCGGTCCATGATCAGGATTGGAAGAGCACAATCGCACTAAGGGCAATGTAACGACTCGTTCTATAGTTTCTAATTTCCTATATATGCCTAGGGTTTACCACTTGGGAATAAAGTTCCGCAAATGGAAGTCAGATTGCAACTTAAATCAGTTAAAGGAAATTCGACCCTATACAAATATGAATAACCATGGAATTGGTTGAATAATGGCCTTACATCGCCAAAAGGGGGCATGTGAGGTTATAAACAAAGCTAGATAATTGAAACTCCCAAGACTCTCATTCCTCCGGAATGAGGCATAGCCTAGAACTAGGCAATGCTAAGAAAGCAGCCACATTGGTTTGAAAGGAATCTACCTAACACTACTGGACCAGACGAACGATTCGATCCCAACTTATAGGACTTCACACTGCCCGAAGACTGGCAGCATTATGGACAGACTCTTATGATCCAATCATCAAAGTGCTAGTTTCTGAAGACTAAAGCTACTACTTAATTGGACTACAACTCCGCCAATTCGGTGGGAAAATTGACTCAATCCGTTAGATCGATAGGAAAATCGATCCCAACCTCTTAAGTACCGGCGTTACCCGGTAACATCGGAAAACATTTTATTTCCTAAGTATCGAGGTTGCTCCAGCAATGCCGAATTTTTTTTAATTTTCTAGGTGCCGGTGTTGCCTAAGCAATGCCAGGAAACTTTCTATTTTCTAAGTACCGGAATTGCCCAGGCAACACTGGGAAAACCTCGAACTGTAGGTCGACGAGAAATACTCACATCGGCAAACCATCGATGCACTAGCATCCAGAGATGAAGTTTGTGCTCAATAGAGTTTCTACCCTTGTCTTCAAAAAAATACCTTTCCTCGAAGATAGACAACAATAGGAGGGCATAACCATTTAATGACCAATCGAATGGTTTGGCTCTTCATTACAAGAATCAACCATTGCCCGAAGATAAGGCGACACCGATGGGAAATCCCAAGGGTTGAGCCGCTCATTTGCAAGTTTCCAAAGATAGGTACAAAACTGAACTTCTAGTATTCAACCTAGAAAGAATTTTGATGAAGCCCAAGGATAGGCAGCCTCAAGAGAAGGTTGCTTGGTACCAAGCAGCTAAGTTGCCAGTTCTTGGAGATAGGAACCGACATATGAACAGGACTTCCATGATAACGTTAGTAGTCAAGAAAGGCACACATGGCTAAGGACAAGTGAAGAAAAATCACGAAAAATCAAAAATTAAATCATCGAACTTCCTCAACACCAGAGTAGGATTGAAAGCCAGACCGGAGGTAATTGAATCATTTGTCCCACACCTTTCTATCTCTCACAAATGCTCGAGTACAAGAATTCAAAAGAGATAGTCTATCTCCTATAAACAGGGATGGGTGCACAAATACTTGGTCGAAAGGGAACCTGACCAAGTCCAAACATGAATAACCACAAAGTTTCTTAGATAGCAGTTCTATTTTGCAAAATAGAGCATTTTAGCAATAAATTGCCATCTAGGTAAATGAAGGTCTTAACATTCAAAAGTTCAGCATTGCCCGAAAATAGGCGATGTCGAGTAGAATCAACTTCCCTCCCTTGGGAATTTGACACCGCTCGAAGATTGACAACATCAAGGAGAAATCCATGGAGTTGAGTCATTCATGTGCAAGTTTTCAAAGGTAGAAACTGATGCATGACTAGGATCTCGACATTAAACTTGGAAGAATTCGGTCACATCGAAGGAAATAATAGCATTGAAAATTCAGATCTTGGTATCAAATACCAGAGTCACTAGTTCCCGAAGATGGAAACTACCATGTGAATTAGGCTGGGGGTAGTCTAACGTATTGCTTAGGAAACCTAGTCTTTCGAAAATGTATGGACTTAGTATTTAGAGTAACCAGCCTATGGACTGGGGCATATACACCTACACTTCGTTGAAATGGACTCGATCGAGCCTAAACCGAAACACAAGCAAAGAAATTGCTTAGATTCTATCAATCTGCACAAAGATGTGACACAATGGAGGTCGCTCCTGCATAAGCACAGCTAAAGATCAGGCCGACAAGCTTCGGGGAATCCCTGCTTGCCCTCCCTCTTCATCCAAAATTCATAAGGCCATGAACTCACTTAGAGAAGGGGTGAGTTTAGCGATAGCTCTATAAGCGCAACTGTGCTTTGTAACTCAGCCGTAATCAATCGTCCCAACATGACAGGAATAAAAGTCGAAGCCTAAGCAGCAAAGGGTCCAACATCCGGAGGAGTGGAAGTTCCTTCGCCAGACTAAAGATATGATGACCGGAAAGTCCTTCTAAATAATAAAACTTAGCGTTCAACACTGTCAAGTATGTTTTAGTTTGAATAATATCCCCTTATGACCAACACCCATAATCCAAGAGAGGTCGACGTATGTTGACCAATCGGGTTCTGAGCATTGACCAAGGCAAGTGCAGTGTGTTATCTATGCAAAGTGAGTCCAATTTCCCAACCACCATGAATGGACCATCTTGTGTAGATATCTCACCCGTGCTAGAAAAACGAGTCACGTCGTACTTTAAGATTATCTTTCTTGGGACTTTCCCATTATCGATGAGAAATCAATAACGGAGCCGTTGTCCGGAGCGACACGGGAAGCTTTTCTGTTTAGGATCACTGGAAGTACAAAAATAGAAAAGTAGTATGATGGAGTCATGCATTATATCCAAATTTGGAATAAATCGTCGCACTAGAATTCAAAATCGTGATAGGAACTTAATCAAACCCACAAAAAGAGACAGTTGAAAATAGAGAGCAAGACTTGACTCGGGAACGGCGTACATTCGTCCGATGCGAAACTTAGCTTCACCCCCGGCTGAGTACAATCCAAAATTCGACCATCTCCTTTTGAAATTGCCACCGTCCCGGAATCATCTCAAGGAGTTTCTATACCAAACTAAAGCACTACGTAATCTCAGGGGTGTAGATATCATTGCCAGTGTAGATAATTGGAATTCTAATTAAAAGCAGAATAAATGGTTAATGGACAATCAACTAAGTAAAAGCAACGTCTCGACGACATCTAAGAAATCGATAAAAAATTCACATGATAGTAATCTGAAACTTGTCTTGATTCAGAGCATACTTTGTTTCCAAAAAAGCATACTCTGGGGGTCAAATGTTAGTTGGGTTTTTAACCAAGCAAAAATCAATATGAGTTAAAACGTTGGTATGATGAAAGAATGACTAAAAATTTGGTAAAGATACACATGAAGACTACACTACACCAAAAATCTGTTTTTGCCACACCTCCTTCCGCCTTATTGGATGCGGCTTAAAGCCGTACCAAATTAGATACGGCTAATAACCGAATCTAATGAATTTGACACGGCTATAAGCCGTATCAAATTTGATACGGCTTCAAACCGCATCTAATTTTGTGCCTATTTCTGGCCCAAACTTTTCCACCCAATATGCACATCTTCCCACCAAATAATTCGATTTCCCCCTATTTAGATACGGTTCTTAGCCGTACCAAATTTGATAGGTGTTTTAGCCGTACCTAATTCGTGCTAATTTTTGGTGCGAACTTTTTACTGCCAAAACACGCCCCAGATCTACTCCATTTCGTTCCTTGCTAATTTTTGGTGCGAATTATTTTCCCCAAATTATTTCGTTCAATTCCTTTCAACTGTTAAAATCCCTCGTTCTTTTCATCATACAGCTCATGGATCGTCTCCTACCGTGGTCCACTCTAACCATCGTTTTGATATTGCAGTCCGCTCTCACCATCATCTCGCGTTAGGGTTCCTCGTCGCCATCCTATTACCCGTTGCTGTCGTCGTAGTTGCTGCTGTCTCGCTAAGGTAAGCCTAATTTGTAATTTCGATTCACCATTGACTGTATATTATACTTGTTAAATTATTTTCATTTAATGCACGAATTCCTGTTTTTTAATCGCATTTGCTATTTCATTGAATGTTAAATTATTCACCATTTGATAATCGCATTTGCTACTGAATTCCTATTTTTTAAGAACTAAAATTAACAGTGGATTCCTATTTTTTTAAGAAGTAAAATTAACAGTTTTAAGCTCAAATAAAGTACATATTTATATACAACACCAAAGTTTCATTATGCTTTTCATCTTTTGGCCATTACATATATATTCCATTGTAAGGAGCAAGCTTTTTGCAGATGGAACTAACCCAAACTTTGTGAACCAAAGTCTCATTATTTTTTTGGGTTTCTGATGGTTTAAGTTCAAATTTTTGTAAATTTTTTATCCACTAGTTCCATGATGCATCTTGAAATTAATTTCTTTGTTTGATCTATGATTTGGCTGACATTCTTATTATATATTTACACAAACAGTTGATGGATGATTTAAATATTGCATATAATAATCGTGATTGTATTTTGAGATATTTGTTTGCGCACTTTCTCCGTTGCAACTTCCTTACAATATTTACATAACATGTATGTTCAAATTTTACTTCAGTTTACCTTTCATCTTGAGATGTTTATACAACTGTTTGTCTAGATTCAATCCTGTGATACGTTTATTCTTTGATCACTTATTTATTTTAGTTGGTTCGTTGATTATTTAAAAATCATTTTTTGTAGACTTAAACATACATCGTAGAAGATATTAACCATCATTTGCATGCATATTTCTTTATTATGCATTGTTTGCTATTTTTTTTACAGAGTTTCCTTAGTTTTACGCTCTATTACTTATTGCTACTAATTTTAATTAAGTACTTCATTCTTTTTTTTATTGCATAACAGCGCATCACTTCTATTACCCTAACAACGTGTAGAGATATTCAAACAATCTTTCAACCTTTGGTTTTGATATTTCCAAATAGTACATGTACACGTAAGACATTGCAAATTGTTTATTTCTATATTGTCACCGAATTTTATATGCATACTATACCTGAATTTTATGTTCATAGATGTACTAATGGTGATTCATGAAGCGTTGGAATCTAATTCATACGATAATAAGGGATGGACGTGAGAAAATATTTGACATTTGTTTATGACATGCTCCTTAACGTTGTTAATTTTTTGTACATATTGCAAATAAATATATTTTTATAGAGTTCTTTATAAATTTTAGATTCATGTAATTATTTTGTTAATGTTGTAACTTAGATTACTGATATTACATGGTTATAAATTGACTTTTCATATGAGTCTAGCTTTCTTGAAAGCTTGCACATGGACAAATGATTAATACAAGTGCTAATGATGACCATGAGAAAAGCATTCTGCCAATGGCACAACAATATAAAAAGCAATTTGGTTGGAAGATGGAGGGCATTGTCCCTTTTTACTCTCTTCCACATTATGCATCATATATAACAAATTGATATACTAACAGTATCATCTTTCTTTTTGTTTACTGACTCGATGTTGACAAGAGAATACCAAACAAAATTGAAAAAAATCTATAGGAACCATTTCATTGCTTCTTTTGTCGATTTACATGATGGTTACTATTTTAAATAGATGGACACTAATCAAGGTATAGAATTTACTTCTTTTGGGGATTGACATGATTGTTATTAGTATAATCAGATAATCTGATTCAAAACAAGTTAAAAAATTCATTATCGTTATTCTTAGGTTAGAATTATCTTTCATACAAAGCTTTATGTGTTATATTTCTTCTACACCATGATGTGGCATCAATGATCTACAACTGTTGGTTTCCAATCAATTACATGTACGGATTATACGATCTTAATACCACTTTCTTACATATATAATGGGACAACAAATATTATTCTTAATTTATACCAAGGTAAAATTGTATTCACGACTCATGTTCTGTTATATATGATATAGGAGGGCGGTATGTCTTTCAGTATAGACAAACAATGGATAAACGAATCTGATCTAAGATCTATGTACTATATAGACGGGGTGCAAAAGTTCATTAGTTTTGTTGCAGAAAACGGTAGTAAGAAAGATGTGTATTTATGCCCTTGCACCCGGTGCAAAAATATGAAGATGATCAAATTAGATGACATTCATTTTCATTTGCTTAGATAGGGTATTATCCAATCATATACAGTGTGGTATTTTCATGGGGAAAAAAGGGCGGAGATGGAAAAACAACAACCAGTTAGTCATGCCACAATTATTGACGAGTCTGAACATAGTAGGATGGAAGATCTGGTCAATGATGCAGATAGATTTCATCATTTTCAACCTAAAAATCTGTTGCCTGATCATGCTAATGTTGGAGAGCAGTCTACTGATTATCCAGATTGGCAGGCCAATGAAAGTAAGAAGTATAAATCACTTTTTGGTAGCGTAAAAGAACCACTTTATCCTTTATGTTCAAAAGGGATTACGAAGCTGTATGCCATTGTGAAACTGAATAGCTTGAAGACCCAATATGGTTTTTCAGATAATGGTGCGACTGCACTCCTCGAACTGATAAAGGAGTTACTTCCCGAAGGTAACACGCTGTCGACAAAGTACTCCGACGTGAGAAGATCATTAAGCAAGTTGGGATGAATTACAAAACTTATGATGCATGCATCAATGATTGCATATTGTACTGGAAAGATGATGCGAACAAAGTTTCTTGTACAAATTGCAAAGAACCAAGATATATGACATCATTCAACGACGAGAGAAAATGCACCAAAGTACCTCGAAAGACATTAAGACATTTTCCTTTAATTTCTAGATTGAAGAGACTGTATACTGTACCATGGATAGCAGATGTGATGACCTGGCATGGTCGTGCCAAGTCTGATCCAACCGTAATGCGTCATCCATGTGACACTTCTCAATGGAAAGCCGCGGATTCTTTTGACCAAACTTTTGCTGCCGAGCCACGAAATGTCATAGTTGGAATAACAGTAGATGGTTTCTGTCCACATGCTTCCCTCTAACCCTTATAGTTGTTGGCCAGTAATTGTAGTACCATATAATCTTCCTCCGTCTATGTGCATGAAAAGGGAGTTCTCAATGTTAACATTGTTGATTTCTGGGCCAAAACAACCAAGGAAGGATATTGATGTTTATTTACAGCCGTTGATAGACGAGTTAAAGCAGTTATAGGAAGGAGTCATTACATTTGACTCGTTAAATAAATCTAAGTTCACAATGAGAGCTAGTGCCAAACAGAGGTGATGGCAATCATAAACATACCCGCGAAGCGTTTTTAGATGAGGACGATGAGTTTGCTGGTGAGAAACCTCTGGATAATGGTAAAGACATAATGTTAACCCAAGTGTAGTTTGAACAAGTGCGTAGATGGGTCCTTAATAAGTACGATGGATTGGATGAATGGAAGAAGTAAGTTCACGAACTTGTCCGGAATTTCAATTTTTTAATTCAATTTATATATACATTTTGATATGTGTTTTCCGTAGGAGGTATAACTCCCATGTGAAAAGTACTAGATTTAAACCTCGAGGCAGGGTTACGACCGTGGAAGCCGTTCAAAGTTTTACTCTATGGTTACGTAATGAGGTATTACATCGTCTTAAGTATTTCACGTGTTTATAAGTGGGCAATACTCCTTTGTGACCATGCTTTTGGGCTTATTTTATTTTATGTAGTTGTTAAAGACTATCAATGTTGATCCAACTCTGTGGCGGCTAGTGCACGGGCCGAAGTTCATGACGCGTAGTTATATGAAGTACCAAGTGAATGGATTTTCATTTTCCACTAAAAAGTACGAAGACCGTATGGTAACACAAAATAGCAATGTATGCATGAGAGCAATTACAAAATTTAGACCGAGTGGTAAGGATAAAATTTATAAGGAAGTAGAAACAACGTATTACGGAGTCATTCAACAGATACTTGAGTTGGATTACACTGATTTCAAACAAACAGTTTTTTATTGTGATTGGGTAAAGGTCGAGGATAAGGTCAATGGTTGCAAAATAAATCCCATTTCAAACCTGATCATGGTTAATTTAGGGAAATTGAAGAACAAAAATATCGTGAATGATGAGCCATTTATTCTTGCATCATAAGCGAGTCAAGTGTTCTACTCAAAAGATTTAAAAAATAACGGATGGTCTGTGGTCTTGCATACACCAAAACGGTTGACTACAAATGTGGATGACATTGAGTTCCTTACCGTCTATCAATCAGCTTTTGAAGACAATGAAAAATTAGAAGACCTTACCAAATCCATATGTTAACTTATTAGTATTCGTACATCACATGATTGTTGAACCATATGCTACCAGATGAGAGAACCAGCAAAATAAATCATCAATTTGCAGAGACCTTTGCTGATGTTGGAGTGGGTGAATATGTGTGCCATCCGAAGTGTATTATTCGATATCTTTAGACGTTGGAGCAGGTATATTTTCTGTTTATGTTAATATTTTATTATGTATTGTTTTTTTGAAAATCTTTAGCATGTTGCACCAAATTTAATAAGTTAGTCTTATAACATGTTGCACGTGTCACATTTTGATTTGAAAAACACCAAACGTGCACTTTAAGCTAAAATCCTAAAAGATAATAACATTCTAGCATGTAGTTATAATTTGAATACAAAATCAAAGTTTCTCCAACAACTATAGAATTTGATAATTTACAGAGATGCTTAACCTTTCCCACTACAACTATACCACTGTAACTGTCAATCATTCAAAAATAAACAATACTTATACAACTACCGACCTATGAAACAACTATATTGGAATTCCTAGTTGATGGTATTCGATGAAGGCTTTTCATTTCTAGTTGCTGAAGGGAAATGTTGAATTTGTAGTTGAAGAGTGATCGAGGCTGGAGTTTGGTGACTTAGGGAGGCAGGGTTGGTTTCTGATGTTTGTCATGGTTTGGCAGAGGTGAAGCAGATGGTAGAAGAAGGTGTGTACTGGAAGTAGAGGACTGGATGCGGATGCTGATGTATGTTGAAGTATATATGCAATGTGAAGTTGGAAGTTGGTGGCTGAGGGGATTTGGTATGTGGCAGAGATAGAGGAATGTAGTTTGGTTGAAACAGTTTGTAGTTGATGGAGGGGTGATCAGTAATGATGTGAGTTGCTATGAGGTTGGAAAAAGCAAGGGGATGTAGCAATTTTGTGGAAGCAATGTCTGTGGTCAGGGAGAAGTTAAGACAGTGAAGTGAATGTATCGGGGTATTTGCCAGTGGGTGGGATGGTGGTATATGCAGTTGTGCAGATGAATGTTGGGAAATTGTTGTATTGGTTTTACAGATGTAGCACATAAATATGTCGTGGGGATATGATTGATGATGGAAGCAGGCAAGCAGGTGGAGTTGTTGAAGTATGAGCAGTTGTTATTGAAGTAAGAGTGGCAAGAAGAGGGTGGATGGATGGTGAACAGGATGGTAATGGTGTTGTATGTGCAGAGTAATGTGCATGGGTTGGTTCGGGCTGATGATTGCAGCACGTAGAGGGGATGAAGGCAGTGGATGGTTTGTGTTTTGTATGTTGTCTAAGGTTGTATGATTGCAGTAGTTTGGGACAGAGAAGTTCAAGGGAGGTAGGAGTCTGATGAGGAAGTTTGATGCAGCGTTTGTGTGAATAGTCGGCAGATTGATGGTTATGTAGTTGGGGACAGTTGTATGTGAATTGTGGAGTTGTGTATTAGATTGCAATGTTTTGATGTGGTATGTATCAATGAAGTGCACTGTTTTGTAAAGTGGTGATGATGAAGTGGAAGTTTAGTGACAGAGGGTTATATGACAGCAGCAAGGTTGCACTGATGTGGGGTGAACTTGTATGCACAGTGATGTTGTAGTGCAACAGGCAGGTTAAATGGTGATTTGATGAAGCAAGGTTGATGACTGTTATTTGTGAGATACTGTAGCAAGCTTTGTGCCTACCAACATCTACAAACATACTTATCAGCATAAGTAAATTGTGCTTCAACCTGTAAACTAAAAAAAACTGAATATTGAATAACACAGGATAGGTAAAATAAAATAGCATGAAATTATACTTTAGCACAATTCAATTCAATTTAGATTATAACATGTTGCACATGTCACAATTATTTTACAAGCTTAAAGTTAGTCTTATATTGTTGTTAACCCTGTTTTCTATCACAAATCTGGCTGTAGGTGATCTTCCTGATGACATGTGCATTGCTGAGTTGAGTTGCTGCACTGTTGTGCCTCGCATTTGTATTATGTAATGTTATTAATTATCAAGTATGAACAACTGTAACGTACTTAGTGGTAGTGCTATGAGCTATGTAGTATGTAGTATCTGTACTACACTGCAATGTACTAATGTGCTAAATGCTAGTATGTAGTATCCGTACGTATTATGTAATGATATTATTTAGTTATTACACATTGCAATTCAGATTATTGAATCATTTGAATGTGCACCGTTTATAATATTATTTGTTTTGATGTCTCGGAATGATTATATATGTGGTATTGGATATGAACTACTGCTGTATGTCCATGGTATATGTGCAGTATCTGAGCAGGTAATTGATCCATTAGATACGGCTAAAAGTCGTATCTAAATGACTAGTTAGACACGGCCATAAGCCGTATCTAGTTGACAAATAGGCAGTAGTTCATTGTTCAATTAGATACGGCTTTTAGCCGTATCTAATAGAACACTTAGGTATGGCTTTTAGCCGTATCTAATGTGTCATTTAGATGCGGCTTTTTGCTGTATCTAATCTTTCATTTAGATACGGCTAAAGGCCGTATCTAAATGACATTAGATACGGCTAATAGCCGTATCTAAACCATAACGACGACATAATTTGATACGGCTTTGAGCCGTATCAAAATATCATTTATGGTGTAGTGCTAGGGAAATGAGCTTAGTGAGTTTGGTTGAAAATTTTGGCTAAGTCCTTGATTCATCTCGAATTAAGGCCTTAGATCAAACCTGAATTAAGGTCTTAGGTCAAAACGACTTGGAACTTGATATGTACACTTATAAAAATACAAGAAAGGACTTAGAAAAGGTTTGGAGTGGTTTGGCCCCATTAATTAAATTCATCACCCAATTTCATCCCAAATTAAGGAGAACATCGAGCCGGACTCTGAATGACTTGAAATTTGGCAAAGCATTTAGAAAAGGCAAAAGAAGGACTTGGGAAAGTTTCACCATTATTGGGCCAAGCACCTAAATTCATCCCCTAATTAAGGACCTTAATTTGATACCGAATATGAATGCTAAGCCTTGGAACATTTACACTTGGCACAAGTGATCTCCTAGTCCTCTTATGCATATTCATGAAGTTTCGTAGATTTCTAGAGAGCCTATCATCAAGAATAAAGATGTGGCGGTCTAAAGGCATGATAATCTAAGTCATTGAAGAACAATGATCAAAAATCATCAACAGTTTACCAAATTACATAGAGGATATCTAAATGAAGCAAGGAACTCGACCTAAAAGGACTTGGTCATCAGATGGCTAAGGATTAGATTCGACACCGAATTTAGCCCCTTAATTTGGCACTGAATTTAGCCCTTAACTCAACGAATCACAATATTTCTTGTGTTGTGTTAGACTGGTTTCTGGACTTCTCTAGTAGCGAGCTTCTGATCCAATATGACTGCTACCACTCTAAATACAAGCTAAAGAGCAACTAAGAGAGGATCTTCTTTTTGCCATTACTATGCAGAAGCCCTATCATTTCTTCAACTCTTTCTCTACTCAATAGTCACCAAAGTAGTTCATATAGCCAATTCTAGGAATTAGAATCGGTCTAACAACTATACTTGTGACCTGTTCAACTAAAAACACTTTGTAATTATATACAATCAATAATCAAAGCTACAAAGTGGACGTAGGCTTAGTTAACAGCCGAACCACTATAAAATTCTCCGTGTCTATTTACTTTTCTGCTACTTTTCTATTATATTCGCTCTGTCCTAATAGGAATAGCGCTTTCACATCACACTCCGGGGTGTTGATCCATTTTTTCGGTTACCAATAAGAAGTTCATTAAAGACTTCATAATTATTTCTAGATTGCTAACACCTTACCAAGAAGAGTTTAGTTTTCATGAGTAACTCAAAATGTAAGCATGATTTTATTAAGCCAAAGGATTTTTTATCTATCTCAAGTCGCTAAAGCATTAGTTGTTTTAACATTGCCGAGAGATAGACGACTGGATTATTGTGGATGGGTGTCATTGATTCGACATTTTTGTAACATTATGCTACGCATGTTGCTTTTGGCTTAGGAAGTTTTAAGTACCAAGCAAGTAGGTTGTTGTCTTACAGTATATGTTTTATGGCATTATTTCTAAGTATTGATGCTTGAGTTGTCATTGCAACTGCAAGTATATTGTTTGAGGGCTAATGTGACATAAGTTCCATATCATGTTCACTAGGCTAGGACATTGTCCATTTTATATGTTGCTAGATAAGTGTGGGGTATGATACTATTTAAGTATTGAACGTTATGCCTATTGAATTAATATGACAAGACATCATTCCACCTTGAGTTGTCTTGACCATAAAATAGTTGCAGTAAAATGGTGAGAAGTTATGTTTGGGAAAGATCTGATTAAGGAGATTGCATTAAAAAATGGTAAAAATTTTGAAGTTCAAATTGCAAAAGATATCTCAGTGCAATTTGTAATTAACCTTACATAAGGAATGAACAATTCAATAATTTGAATGCTCATTAAGTAAAGGATATTGTAATTTGCGCACATTGAGAATGTTGAGGCGATTTTCATGGAAAATAAGATTTGGATAATTTTCGTAGGATTTTGAGAAAAGGATAATGGGATTCCTTTCAATCATCCCTTGGCTTAAAATAAGACTATTTATTTGATAAAACAATCATGAAGTATCGTCTTAAGGGTACACAGTTTGTGTTGCATAACAATTGCATATAAATGATATATCACCCAACCGATTACCTTTAATGCTAAAACAGTTTTAGGTAGGATTTCAATCAAAATTTAGGACTCTACTAAGACTTAGGATTTTGGTTTCTATGTTTGAATGGATACATTAATAAAATAATTTACTAGAATGCTTGAATGATTACTGCTTGTATGCTATAGAACTTAGGATAAAAATTCTGACAAACTAGAAATGTGCTACATTGGTATCATAATTGTTGTAGGATTGGAGAAGCAAAATCATAAGTGAAATG
This sequence comes from Allium fistulosum, assembly GCA_030737815.1. NCBI lineage: Eukaryota > Viridiplantae > Streptophyta > Magnoliopsida > Asparagales > Amaryllidaceae > Allium > Allium fistulosum. The sequence continues at coordinate 1,207,932,550 of CM060902.1, forward strand.
ATACGAATTAAGTTGAACCGACATTAGAAAAGAAGTTACGTTATTTTCATCAATTTAAGAGATCACTACATTTTGATGTCCTTATGTGAAGAGGAAGAATAATAAGAGATTCAAGTCATTTGATACTACGTGAGACATCATCCACTTTTGAGTAGTCTTACCTTAGTATCCAGAAGATGAAGTGATCGATATACCACTGGGATGATTTAAGGTATTAGATTGAGGGTTGCATAAGGCTATGTTTTTGTTAGGGCATACTTGCACTCAAGTTATTAGTTATGGTGCATATCGACATCATTGTATCCGAGTTGGTAGCAAGAATTATAGAAGTATGCCTATGCACATACAGTTTTAGTTACTTAGATCAAGTCTTTATGCCTGTAGTAAAGTCGATAATTTAAGGTTGGAGGATCGATCTAGCTAAGAGTATTGGGAGCCCTGGGGGAAAAATCTAAGCTACCCATTTACAGCTATATTCTAGTATGTCCACATTTAAGTTAGTATAATTACTTGCACACATAGTATTTAGCTTAGTATGTCCCATAGGTAGAAGTATTTGGATGCTAGGAAACATTTTGAATGTGTCACTAGGACATGTTTTGGATGATGGTTGCTAATGAATGTATTTTATTAGTTAGTATAGCATATATGGGCTGATATGTTCATGTTAGCCTACGACACACAATCACCTTATCCATTTTATTTTATTAGTTATATTCATAATGGTTGTTTCATTTTGCATATGTATTGGATGATTGTTCATTCATATAGAATTGCAAATATATAGGACATTACATACCATTTGCGCCAAAAATGGTCACAAACACCCAATTGTATGTGAAAGCACCAATTTCCAAAAACAATATCCAAATAGAAAGATAAGCACGTAGATCACAGAATAAATAGCAGAAAAAGTAAAGGAACACACGAGTTTTATAGTGGTTCGGCAAACTCCGGCCTACGTCCACTCCAATAAACTTTTATTACTGTAAGACTACAAGTACAATTGTTTTTGCCTTAGAAAATTAGTGAAGGAAGAGATAAGAAGTGACGAAGGAGTGCCAGCCATAAAAAGTCCTTTGTAATGAGCCAAGTCTGCTGTATTTATAGGTAAAGACGTGCATGGATCGGGTTGAAATTTCGGCAGAAGAACCTCCAGGCCCATACGACCCGACCCACCAAATTTAGGATCGATCACACATCAAAAATAATTTAGGCCGATCATTCTATACTAACTCCAATAGGGTTGCGATCATTTTTATGGGGTCCCCCATGCCTCTAGTCCATTCACCCAAAGTTTCGCGCCATTACGACTTACCGTTTGTGAGATATCGATCGATCTTTGCTATTTTGACTAGAAATTGGATCATAGGAGATCATTACATTCTTCATCCTTTTGAGCTGCGATCAATCATGTAGGTTTCCCATGATGTTAGCTACTTGCTCTCCAAATTTCATGCAATTCCAATGTACCGTTTGTGAGATATCACGTTGTTCGTAAAACTATGGGTCGTTATGCTGATTTGTATGATCATTCCAATAACGATCGGCCTATTTTCTAAGACTTCATCCTTTTGATTTTCGATCGATCGTAGAGGTGCTCGATGATGTAAGATACTTGCTTTCCAAATTTTGTGCAATTTTGACATACCGTTAATGAGATATTGCATTTTCCGTAAAATTATGGATCATTATTGCTGATTTGTACGATCGTTCCAATAACGATCGACCTCTTTTTCCAAAATTTGGGATTCTTGTCATGCGATCATTTTTGTGGGATCCACTCTTCAATATAGTGATGCTCTGAAAGTTTCAAGTGCATTGGCTTTGTAGATTTTGAGATATTGAACGATCTTTGTCGATTTATGCTGTTTTATGGATCGTTCTCGATCGATCCATATAAATTCTTCATTTGCCCATAACCCGAGTATACGAACTCCTATTGACTTGAAATTTGAAATGTGGCCTCATGGAGCCTTCCTTATCACTTCGTACTTATTGCATCTTGATTGAGACCCGGTCCGAATCTGCCCAACTAATGTCCATAGTTCTAAACATCATCGATTTCCGAGCCTAATAACCGTCTCTCCGGGCTTCCTGTATTGATGATCACAGAAGCCATTTGGCCAACTTTTATGATATACTGCCTAGTCAAAAGGTAGTATAACATTTTCCCCCCAAAACATGCCTTGCGGTAGGAAGGTGTGTTTTGAATTGCCTAAAGTCCAATGTTCGAAACCCGTTGATGACCTATGAACAAATCTGTGATCTTGCCTGATTGTTAGTAATGGCCGTTCGGGACCATTAATCAAATTCGTAGCCGTCCCTGGCAGATGATGATCAAATAGGATTGAGCGGCTGTTCGAGGAAAAATGCGATCGTTTGAGATCGAATGCTCGTTCAAGGCGAAATGCGATCGTTCGAGATTGAGCGCCTGTTCAAGGCATAATGTGATCATTCGAGATCGAACGCCTGTTCGAGGCAAAATGTGATCATTCGAGATCGAGTGTCTGTTCAGGGCGAAATGTGATCATTCAAGATCGAGTGCCGTTCAGGGCAAAATGTGATCGTTTGTGATCGAGTGCCGTTCAGGGCGAAATGTGATTGTTCAAGATCGAGTGTCATTCGAGGCGAAATGTGATCGTTCGAGATCGAGTGCCATTCAGGGCCAAATATGATCGTTTGAGATCGATTGCCATTCGAGGCGAAATACTTGTTTTTCACATTCAAGTGAGTTCCGAAATCATTTGTTATAGTGGTTTATCGCCATTTCATAGCATGCCTAGGGACCGACCTCGATCTCGTACATGTATAAGTGAGCCCCGTATATTAATCGGGCGGGACAGAAGTCACTTATGAGGAGACTCAAGTGTCCATAAAGGATGTTAGGTGCGTAGCGCCCCGGCAAGACAAACAATCTAAGGATGGGATCTTCGTCTATGGGACGAGCCGAGAATTAATTGATTAACGGGAGAGGATTAGTGTCGATTACGCTATTAGCTACCTTTCTTCGTGATAGGGTTTTCTAATCAATCATAATGAGGTGGACAAAAAGCAAAAGGTAATGCCTCAATCCCCAAATGTAACTCCTCTGCCCTTCAGAGGAAAAAGAAAAGATCTCTCATATCTCTCCTAGCGCCCTCTTTGCTTAATAAGCTTAGTGAGCTAGCCTTCATTATCTGGTATCGAATTATCCTTCGCCTTTTGCCTCTAGGCACGTCGGAACCGCATGAGTTCACTTTAATATGGAGTTTTTTTACTTCATGCCATCCCGATCAAGCGATGACGACCAGTGCCCTTAAGTCGGCTCACTCCAATTTGTGGTGGACGATGGCTACTTTTGTTCCATCACCGTTATCTGATTCCTTCTAAAGTCAATTAGATCCGTTCCCTAGTTCCATGGGAAACAGTGCTGATCCATTCTCCTTGGCCGGAGTGTCCCCTCGGTTGCTCCAATCCATATCCAAGTCTGCTAGTTTCCGCTCCAAGTCCTAGATTCCAATTTCTAGCTATTCAGCATCCATAAGTGGTCTCCGATCATCATTTCCATCCTGCCTCTCGAGTCTACGAGGGAATCCCATAATATCCTCTTTCGAACGCGCATCCAAGTTTTGATTGACACCAAACTGCTCAGCACCACCCAGTATCCTACCTGGGATCGACTCAATATGACCTCGGGGCATGCCCCTAAGTATGGATCGATCGACACCGATCGTTCTGGAATGATCGGCCTCGATCGTCCTTGGTTGGTCAAGGGCCGCTCCCAACTGTTCCACTCCATCCTGCATCCTATTAGCTTCGTTTTCTTGGTCCTGATTATGATTTTCCTAAGCTCTTGCTGCTCCAACTCCATGATCCATATTTACAGCATTTCTTGCTACTATATTTCCTTGGTTTTGTGCTCCAGCTTGTCCAATCTATCGGAGTAGATCCTGCATCATCTCCTCCTGTCTCTTTAGCACCTCTACTACATAGTATCCATCATTTTTCCCATTTCATCTCTGGTGATGTAGATAGATGTCTGATTTTCTCCAGCTCCAAAAGAAGCCTCCCGACTCCCTCTATGATGGCTCCTATTTGCTAATGGTCTCCTTGTTGATTGCCTAGTCATTGCTTCCTAGATCCCAGTATCCATGCTTCCAAATCTAAGATCCTAGCTTCCAAATTCGTGGGTGCAAGTCCTTCTCAGTGAAAGCACCAAAAAATTTGCGCCAAAAATGGTCACAAACATCTAGTTGTATGTGAAAGCACCAATTTTGAAAAACAATATCCAAATAGAAAGATAAGAACATAGATCATAGAATAAATAGCAGATAAGGTAATGGAACACACAAGTTTTATAGTGGTTCGGCAAACTCCGACCTATGTCCACTCCAATAATCTTTTATTTATACTATAAGATTACAAGTACTGTTATTTTTGCCTTAGAAAATTAGTGGAGGAAGAGATAAGAAGTGATGAAGGAGAGCCAGCTAAAAAAAGTCTTTTGCAATGAGCCAAGTCCGCTGTATTTATAGGTGACGACATGCATGGGTTGAGCTGAAATTTCGACAGAAGAACCTCCAGGCCCATACGACTCGACCCACAAAATTTGGGATCGATCGGACACTAAAAATAATTTAGGCCGATCATTCCATACTAACTTCAAAAGGGTTGTGATCATTTTTATAGGGTCCTCCATGCCTCTAATCCATGCTCCTAAAGTTTCACATTATTCCGACTTGTTTGTGAGATATCGATCAACCTTTGCTATTTTGACTAGAAATTGGATCATAGGAGATCATTCCATGCTTCATCCTTTTGACCTACAATTGACCATGTGGGTTTCCCATATGTTAGCTACTTGCTCTCCAAATTTTGTACAATTCCAACATACCGTTTGTGAGATATCGTGTTTTCCATAAATCCATGGATTGTTATGCTGATTTATACGATCGTTCCAATTACGATCGGCATATTTTCCAAGATTTTATCCTTTTGAACTACGATTGATCATGCGCATGCTCAATGATGTAATATACTTTCTCTCCAAATTTCATGCAATTTCGACATACCGTTTGTGAGATATCGCATTTTCCGTAAAACTATGGATCGTTATGGCTGATTTGTACGATCGTCTCAATAACGATCGACCTCTATTTCCAGGATTTGGGAGTTTTGTCATGCGATCATTTTTGTAGGCTCCACTCTTTAATATAGTGATGCTCTGAAAGTTTCAAGTGCATTGGCTTTGTAGTTTTTGAGATATTGATCGATCTTCGTCGATTTACGTTGTTTTATGGATCGTTCCCGATCGATCCATATAAATTCTTCCTTTGTCCAATACTCAAGCATACGAACTCCAATTGCCTTAAAATTTGAAATGTGGCCTCATGGGGCCTTCCTTGTCACTTCATATTGAATGAACCTTGATTGGGATCCGGTCCGAATCTACCCAACTATTGTCTATAGTTCCAAATATCATCGATTTGCGAGCCCGATAACCGTCTCTCCAGGCTTCTTGCCTTGATGATCACAGAAGCCATTTAGCCAACTTTTATGATAAACTGCCTAGACTAAAGGGGGTATAACACATACATTTTGGATACATCGTATAAGCACTTGCATTTTAGGAGGTTGACTAGTTCCAAAGACTGCCTAATTTTATATTACCTATATGTCCATATGCATTCCATACCTATATGCACATACTGCATTAGAAATTTAAAACAAAGGACAGTGTTTGTATGGTTGATGGTTGTAGATGTTGGTCGCATGACCGAGTTGCATTTTCCATCGCTTGAAATTTTGGAGACAAAATTCTTTTAATGGAGGAGAATGTAACAACCTATACTTTTAATAAAATAAATAAATAATTAAAAAGGACATTTTAGTAATATCACAAAAGACCAATAAATTCAAATGAAGGAATTTTAAGAATCCAACTTTTCCATTTCGTTAAGTAAATTTTTCTACCAAAAATTCATATATAAAACGTCAGAAACAAACAGTACATGAAGAAGATATAGACTAATTACCGTAGCGCGCATATCGTGTTTAGCGTCCATTTTGAAATTAAATTTAAGAATTAATTAAGAGAATTAATTAAAAGTTATTTATTAAGTAACTAATTGAATTTGTGTGAATTACTCCAAAAAGGGTACAACGGTTTTATGTGCAATAAAAGAAAAGGAGGAAAGGTATTTGCATGCACAAGTTTGAAACCGCTTCAAGGGGAAAGCATTAATGATGAAATTATTACTATAATTAATGAAATGATATGTTACGTGTATCAAAAAGAGAATGAAATAATATATTTATAAAAAATGCATTTAATGAAAGAAACATTATATATATTAAAAAGGGAATATAACCATACATTTATGAAAAAAAGAATGCATTTAATGTTACATAGTTGAAAAGCAAAGATAATAATATATGCATGGAAGGAAAGAATTATTTTAAAGGAAAGCTAAGATACGCTATCTCATTATTAGTAAAGAATAAGGGATAAATCCGACTTTTAAATCTTGGAAAGATTAACACTAATCAATTACTAATTTATTATGCAATTACTGATTTAAGCGTAGGGTTTCCAATTAATGTAAATAATACACACACATATAGATACACACACACACATATATAGATATATATATATATATATGTATGTATGTATGTATGTATATGTATGTATGTATGTATGTATGTATATGTATGTATGTATATATATGTATGTATGTATGTATGTATATACATGTACATTTGAATATTAATAAATGATTCCTGACAATATTCAATAATAATAAATGTTTGGAAAATTAATAAATGATATTAATTGATTTGAATTATAATAAATGGTATTTATTCGAATCATAATGACATTAATTAGAAGAATATGAACTTTATCTTCTTTACGGAAATAAATGAAAACGAAATTTGCATGTATGTAAGTGTTGAGCTGCAAAATGGCACAACACCCCAAATTCGAATTAAAATAGAAAGATCTAGCTATAAAAAATAAAATAAAGTAATAAACATAAGAACTTTTATAATGGTTCAATAAATCTGAGGTCTACGACGACTTAAATATTATGATTTAAAATTTTTGTCACAAGTACAAGGGTTTTTGGTTCTAAATACACTATAATAGCCACAAAGTAGCTACTGTTGTGACAAGGTTGTGTAGAGAGAGAAAGTGAAGAAGATGAAGTGCCAAAAGGTCTTATTTGAGTTGCTATATACTTGCTATTTATAGAGAAATCGCCCAACGAAGTCACGAGATATCGAAATACTAGTTACAACTTTGGATCTAAGAAAGTAGGAGGGAGGCGAAGTCCTCGGATGATAAAACCATAGCGATGCCGACCTAATTTGTTGATGGCAAATCATGCCATCTTCATCAATTTGATCTTCTATTTTTGATCCATTGAGCTCTGAGCACTTTTGCCTTAGTAATCAAGTCATTGCTGAAAGGTTCTGACATTTCTAGCACTTGTCCTTTTCTTTAGAGCTCTTTAGAGTTTGAAACACCCCCACACCCCTTAGTATACCCAAAATGGCACATTAAAAGATGTGGTGCGTTGTAGGTATAGCTAAAACTTTACAGAGACTAAGATTCACAAGACAAATAAATAAAACAGCGGAAACAGTAACTCATTAAAAATTAAAAACCTTATAAATAAGTCATAACCAAAATATGTCTCAAAATACCAAATACATATGTCTTATGAAAAATACCATCTCAGTCACAATATCAGGGTACATAAATAAAATCATCCCTCTCAACAAGTACCAATACATCCCAAAAGTCAAATGAAAAGAAAACTGAAAAAGAAGAATACATGAAGAATCTCCAAGAATATCCCTCCAAGAATGCTGAAAATCTACTGTCCTTGCCTCTGCTGGCCTATGGGGGAAAAGGGGAAAATAGAGGAGTGGGTCAGACTATAAGTCTGGTGAATGGAAGTAACTACTAGTATTTTTAAGCAAGGTAAAGATAATAGACTTATCAATAGTTCTAGTATAAAAGGAAATAAAGGAAAAGATAAAGCTGGAAGAAAATACTGTTTAACTGTTTGCTTTGATTATTTTGATTGTTTGCACTTGTTTTAGATAACTGCTTTGATTAGGCTGAAATCCTAATCCTACTTTAATTAGGCTGAATTCCTAATTCTACCCTTTGATCGGCCTTTTATCTCTGTTGTGTCACCGTGAGCTAGTCTCATCCTGTGGTCCCAAAGCAAAAAGACACCTGCTTAGCGCTTTGGAACTCAATAGCGACTTATATCCCTACTCCAAGGCCGCACGCTCGGCCACCGTTGGCTCGCACTATCTATTCCTCCCTCTTTTGACCTCTTATCTACCCTAAACAACATAAGCGTGCCCAGCCTCACCTGATCTGTTGTGAAACTATCAGTCCTAGTCTGACAGGGTCCTGCCCAGCCTCACCTAAGTGTGTTGTGAGACCATCAGTCCTAATCTGAAAGGGGAATGCTGCCGGTATGGGTCCTAACAAACAAAATCTAGTTGCGCCCCTTGTCCAAATCCCCGGATTTAGGCTTCTATCTGTTGACCACTTATCTACTTTAAACAGCATAAGCATGTCCCAGCCCCACCTAATCTATTATGAGACCATTAGTTCCTGACTGGAGGGGAATGTTGCCGGTATGGGTCCTACTTCTCTCTTTGTTTATTAACTTAGTATAAGTCTTTTAAATAAGCCTCTTCTGTTATCTCTGCTATATTTTCTTATTAACTTATAGTAAGCCTTTAAAATAAGCCTCTTCTGTTATCTATGCTATATTTGCATATTAACTTAACTCTAAGTTTTAAAATAAGCCTCTTTCTGTTCTTTATGCTTAATTATAACCTAGTTATAATTTCCCTTTTATTCTGCCTTCTTAGTTATAACTACTAGTTATAAACTTGCTTGCAAATGTCAAATTTGCCTATTTCAGTCTATTTTTTTATTACAGTTCTTCTTATTTACATCAAATTTTCTATAAATTTAGTATTCTTATATTTTAGTCCATACTAGCGAATTATCCTCTTTTTATTAATTTATTCGCGTAAAAAGGAACAAAAAGAAACTAACATTTACAGACTAAATTCTAACGTAAAACAAATGTCAATGAAATACAAATAACTGTAAATAATAGTAAATAACTATAAATAAATGAATAAAATAGCTAAATAAAAATAGCTGAATAAAATAGACTGAAAATAACTTTAAAAATTAACTATAAACAACTTATATAAAAGCGGTCTCAAAAATTACAGAAAAACTATAACTATTGAGAACCCTATTATTTTAAATTACTTAAAAATCTAAAATAATTACTTAAACACTCACCTATGGTCCTTAGCTCTTTTCCTTGGCCTTCCCGGATCCACTTCTAGGGTATAAAGTATTTTAATTAAAAAGATCTTCTCCTTGGAAAAATATTCCTTTTAGGTTCCAGCCTCAGGTAGTGAACCTAGATGGAGAAAATCTGAATGAGAGAAATAGTTAGGCCTAGGGTCTTATTTATAGTATCACTTGTGGATCTTAGACCGTTGGATTTGAAGATTAAATCTAGCGCAACCACGTCATAGGTTCGATGGGAACCGTCAGATGGAAGCACGGACGCACGAGATGGAATAAAAATCGAAAAACATGTCACTTTGTAATCTGGACGATTACTCGTCCATATGCTTTGGCGCGTCGTCCTGGGCTTCGACCCCCATATGAGTTAGGTCGACCTAGCTGATGGGAGGGTTGACCCTAGGGTCGACCTAGCCCTTATTATTACTATTACTATTATTATTATTATTATTCTTTTGTTTTCTAATTTCTTGTTTAATTCACAACTTCTTCATTCTAGCTCGGATTTTGACAATCTATATATGGAAATTGACCAGAAAATTACCACGGACACAATGGTGCAACTCCCGTGGCTCGGTTCTGATAATTTCACAAAGTTATTTTATTATTTAATTAATTCGTTAATTAAATATTATAGCTTAAATTTCGAGTTGTTATATTCCCCCCTCCTTAAAAGATTTTGTCCCCGAAATCTCCAAGGATAGAAGAATGAAATAAATGTTTTCATCCAAGTTCTACAACCAACTACTCAACCATCATCCATTACATCCATTGTCCTTAAGTTTTCTAATGCAATGTATGATATATACGCAAATAGTGTAGTGTCAATGTCCCTAACTATTGCAAAAGATCGGGTGGTCTACTGATTCAATCGACCTTCTTTTTATGCAATCATGTCCGTTCCATGTATCCAAATGAATGCAAATTCCTAATGATAACTGATAGTTCTATATGAATGCTACAATCATCATCCAAATGCAACAATCATGTGATAATCATCCATTTATCGCAACCATGGAAATAAAATAAAATATGCCAATGCGCACACATTATGCATATGCTTTAGTGTCCTATTTAGGCCGATCCCTAAGAGATAACAGTGCCTAGTGTAAGTATATGCGTCTATTAGAATCCACTAGCAAACACTTGCAACCACTAGCGTCCATCATACATAACATGTTCTAATAACATGTTTACATCAGATCCTACCATCCATAGGTTAAATTCTAAGATCTACTCTCCCAAAGGATAATAAAGGAAAGAACCTATTCAAAACTAAAGATGGAAATAGGAAATTCAAAAACTTACTATCAAATGAGATGTGGATATGAGGTACGAATCTTCTCTTCAGCCTCCAATGTGGCATCTTCAACATCATCTCCCCACTGCACCTTTACTAACGGAACTTCTTTATTCCTAAGCTTCTTGATATCGCATCCAATGATCTTGGTAGGAATACGACGAATAAATGCTTCTTTCTCCACTTCAACCTCTTCAAGTTGACTAGGCTCTACTACCTCAGCTGAATCATGTAAGCACTTTCTCAAGTGCGAAACATGAAAAACATCGTGCGCTCCTACGAGCCTCTCTTGTAGCTTCACTCGATACGCCATCTTCCCTACTCTTTCTACAATGGGGAACGGTCCTACGAATCTGGGGGCTAGTTTCCCATTTGATCCAAATCTCACCACCTTCCTCAGCGCGGATACCTTAATGAAAACCAAGTCTCCTACCTCAAACTCAATATCCCTCCCCCGCTTGTCCGCATAAGATTTCTGCCTATCTTGGGCCGTCTTCATCCTTCTTCTCATTAAATCTATCTTCTCTAAAGTCTCCCTAACCATGTCAGGACCAAGTAGCAATCACTCCGTAGACTCCAACCAACATGAAGGTGGCTTACACGGCCTTCCATAAAGAGTTTCGAAAGGTGTCATTCCAATGCTAGCTTGAAAACTGTTATTATACGCGAATTCCACCAAAGGAAGATGCTCCTACAAAGTTCCTCCAAAATCAAGAATGCACATCCTCACAAATCCTCAAGCACTCTATTAACTCTCTCCATTTGGCCATCCGTCTGAGGATGATAGGTTGTACTCAATCTAAGCTGCACCCCTAAAGCCCCTTGCAAGCTTCTCCAAAATTCGCTAGTAAAAATAGGGTCTCTATCGCTCATTATGCTAGAGGGAACTCCATGAAGTCGGACTATCTCGCGAACATATAAAGATGCCAAATAAGGTGTCGTCCTCTTACTCTTTACCGGAATGAAGTGGGCGTTCTTAGTCAAGCGATGTACAATCACCTAAATATTGGTATTCCCCTTCCTAGATCGAGGTAAACCATCTATGAAGTCCATCGAAACACTATCCCACTTCCATTCGGATACATCCAATGACTGAAGTAATCCTCCGGGCTTTTGCTGCTCCGCCTTAACCCTTTGGCACACAAGACACATAGCTACAAACTCTGCCACATCCTTCTTCATGCCACTCCAATAAAATACCCTTTTCATGTCCCTATACATCTTATCACCACCTGGATGAATAGTCATACGCGAATGATGTGCCTCTACTGGAACCACTCTCATCAAATCACCGGTGCGGGGAACACAAATTCTTCCATCTCTCCTTAGCCACCCTCTACCATCTATGGAATAGCGTTGGAGATGTCTAGAGACCTCTCCTCTACTAATCCTATCTAGAATATCCACGAGTTCGGCATCCTCTCGCTGCCTCGAACCAATCTGATCTATGAATATAGGCCTCACCTCAAGTTCTGCTAACATTCTAGGGGTAATGTCCATAGAGGGATTAAAATGAAAAGTGGAAATAAACTCTAGGCTTTTCCATTCTAAGAACATTGGACTAAGTGTTGCTCTCTTCCTACTCAACGCATCCGCTACTACGTTTCCTTTACCGGGAGTATAAGCTATCTCAAAGTCATATGATGCCAAAAACTCCATCCAACGTTGCTGCCTCAAGTTTAAATCCTTTTTTGAGAATAGGTACTTCAATGATTTGTGGTCAGTGAAGAGCTTGAACCTTTCCCCTAGCAAGTAATGTCTCCAAGACTTGATCGTGAAAACAATAGCGGCTAACTCCAAATCATGGGTAGGATAGTTCCTCTCATGAGTCCCCAACTGCCTACTTCCATAACATACTACCCTCTCTTCTTGCATCAATACTGCTCCAAGACCCATCTTACGTGCATTGGTGTATACTGTAAAAGGCTTAGCTCTGTCGGGTAAAACTAACACCGGTGCACTAGTAAGGGCCTTCTTTAGCCTCATGAAGGAATCCTCACAATCTACGTCCCACACGAATGCCGCATTCTTCTTAGTGAGGCGAGTAAGCGATGCTGAAATCTTAGCAAAATCTCTGACAAACTTCCTATAATAGCCAGCCAAACCTAGGAAGCTTCTAACTTTGGTAGCGTTCTTGGGGGCCTTCCAATCTTGTACTGCTACTACTTTAGCGGGATCCACAGCCAAACCTTCCTTTGAGACTACATGCCCTAAGAAACGCACTTCCTTTCGCCAAAAATGACACTTCGAGAATTTTTCCTTCAACCAATGAACACAAAGTGTACAAAGATCCTCCTCTAGATAAATAGCACACTCTTCCATACTCTTGGCAAACACCAAAATGTCATCCACAAATACTACCACAAACTTATTTAGACATCTCTAAAAACACGGATCATCAAATCTGCAAAATAGGCCAAGGCATTGGATAGCCCAAATGGCATAACCAACCACTCAAAGAATCCATCTGGTGTCCTAAAGGCTGTCTTATCGATGCTATCATCAGCGACTCTAAGCTGATGAAATTCGGTAGCCAAATCAAGCTGAGAAAATACTGAAGAGCCAACTAGCTGATCGAAAAGATTGTCTATCCTAGGAAGTGGGTAACGGTTCTGCTTAGTGAGCTTATTAAACTCTCTATAGTCTATGCAAAATCGAAGGGAACCATCCGCCTTTGTATCGAAGACGACTGGTGATCCCCACTCAGATATGCTCCTTCTGATGAAGCTTTCTCCAACAGCTCACTTATCTGCTTACTTAACTCCTTCCTCTCTCTAGGAGCCATATGTCTCATGGGCAATGCCACTGGCTTAGCATTGTCATTAAGATAGATCCTAAAGTCGATCTCTCTCTTAGGGGGTAGTCCCCTAACCTCCTCGAAGATGTCTGGAAAATCTCTGAAGATTGGAACTGAATCTAACTCTGCTGGTGATGGATCGAGGGAATAAAGGAAGCTCAACATGAGTGACCCTTGCGGGTCGCAAGAAACCTCGAGAGTCCTACCGCTGCATGTCTCTAATCTAATGACTCTCCTCTCGCAGTCCAATATCGCTCCATAAGTGGATAACCAATCCATCTTGAAAATCATCTCATACCGCGAAAATCCCAATACATAGGCATCACAGTCAAACTCTACGCCTAGGATAAAAAATTTCAAACCTCTACAAATCATGGATAATTGTGCCGATCCTCCTATGGGGTTTGAAACAACAATGGGGTCTACTACTAAAGAGATATCTAAGTGCAAACAATCAACTAAGGAACTAGAAATAAAAGAGTGTGATGCTCCAGAATCAAAAATAGTCCAAATAGGAAAATCCGAAATAGAGATCAAACCTTCCACAGTGACTTTCCTACCTTTATCTGGTCCGCTGCTAGATGGTGCTGCATCCAAAGCCTGTATCTGCGCTGTAGGTGCGCCTACTCCTTGCCCCGTCCTCTGAGGAAAAACTTTACTAAAGTGACTAGGCTGTCCACAATTGAAACACTTCCCCATCATTGCTGCCTTCTTATAGTCTTTTGCGTAATGATCAACCATCCCACAGCTATTGCATTTCCCGCCTTTCTTGATCTGTTTTGAGGTCCTCCTCCTTTCTTCTTATCCTTATCCTTCTTATCTTTCCACCACTTCTTCTTAGAATTCTTCGACTTAGGAACCTCCTTAGACTCTCCTTCCTTAGCTGCATCAGATATAAGCACCATCTCCACCAGTGACTCATATGTAGCTCCCATCAGTAAATGCGTTAATAACAACCCTTGGAGGGGCTGATTCAATCCCTTAGCAAACTTCATGGCCTTCTTGTGCAGTGTATTGACAAGCTCCATCCCAAACCGCGACAACTCACTAAATTGATTGATATACTCCTTTACTGAAAGACTTCCTTGCTTCAAACTAATGAACCTCTCTAGCTGCATACTTTCTTCTGCTTGTGACAAAAACTTCCTCTCAAATCTTTCTCGGAACCCATTCCAACCGGTGTTTCTACCTTCCAACTCAACAATCTCCCACCAATAAGAATCCTCCCCTTTTAGCTGCCAAGAGGCAAGCTGAACTCTCTGCCGATCCTCCAATCCTAACAGCCCAAATATCTGTTCCGTACTTCTTAACCAAGCTCGTGCCTCCATGAAATTCTCCGTACTAGAAAATGTCTTGCCTCCTAGATTAGCGAAGTCCTTGCATAGCTTAGAGAAATTGGGTGATACAGGTGGATTAATGGGATTTCCACCCGCCGGTGCTGGATTGGGCGCTTGCCCTTGCACCTCCGGTGTCGTAGCTTGGAGGTATCTACGAAACCAGCCTGGGACTTAGACACCCTCGGGAAGATTAGGGGCATCCGCCATGCTATGCAATGAAAAAGAGAATTTAGGCTCGAAAGAATCGAAAGAAGGTTGAACTGGACTTTGAGGGGATTTTTATAAAAAATCTCTTGAAAAACTATTTCTATAATAAGAGTTTCTTTCTGAAAAATAATTCAGTTTGATGATAAGGTTCTTTTAAAAATAGGTTACTTTTGGAAAATACTTTATTTTTAAAACGAGTTTTTAGGAATCCTGTAACCTTAGGCTCTGATACCAAGTGAAACACCCCACACCCCTTAGTATACCCAAAAGGGCACACTAAAAGATGCGGTGCATTGTAGGTATAGCTAAAACTTTACAGAGACTAAGATTCACAAGACAAATAAATAAAACAGCGGAAATAGTAACTCATTAAAAATTAAAAACCTCATAAATAAGTCATAACCAAAATATGTCTCAAAATACCAAATACATATCTCTTATGAAAAATACCATCTCAGTCACAATATCAGAGTACATAAATAAAATCATCCCTCTCAACTAATACCAGTACATCCCAAAAGCCAAATGAAAAGAAAACTGAAAAAGAAGAATACATGAAGAATCTCCAAGAATATCCCTCCAAGAAAGCTGAAAATCTACTGTCCTTGCCTCTACTGGCCTATGGAGGAAAAAGGGGAAAATAGAGGAGTGGGTCAGACTATAAGTCTGGTGAGTGGAAGTAACTACTAGTATTTTTAAGCAAGGTAAAGATAATAGAGTTATCAACAGTTCTAGTTTAAAAGGAAATAAAGGAAAAGATAAAGCTGGAAGAAAATACTGTTTAACTGTTTGCTTTGATTATTTCGATTGTTTGCACTTGTCTTTATCTCTGATATATTTGCTTATTAACTTAACTCTAAGTTTTAAAATAAGCCTCCTTCTGTTCTTTCTGCTTAATTATAACTTACATTATAATTTCCCTTTTATTCCGTCTTCTTAGTTATAACTACTAGTTATAAACTTGCTTGCAAATGTCAAATTTGTCTATTTCAGTCTATATTCTTTTTATTACAGTTCTTCTTATTTACATCAAATTTTCTGTAAATTTAGTATTCTTATATTTTAGTCCATAGTAGCGAATTATCCTCTTTTTATTAATTTATTCGCGTAAAAAGGAACAAAAAGAAACTAACATTTACAAACTAAATTCTAATGTAAAACGGATGTAAATGAAATACGAATAACTGTAAATAACAGTAAATAACTCTAATTAATATATGAATAAAATAGCTAAATAAAAATAGCTGAATAAAATAGACTGAAAAGAACTTTAAAAATTAACTATAAACAACTTATATAAAAGCGGTCTCAAAAATTGCAGAAAAACTACAACTATTGAGAACCCTATTATTTTAAATTACTTAAAAATATAAAATAATTACTTAAACACTCACCTGTGGTCCTTAGCTCTTTTCCTTAGCCTTCTCGGATCCACTTCTAGGGTATAAAATATTTTAATTAAAAAGATCTTCTTCTTGGAAAAATATTCCTTTAGGGTCCAGCCTCAAGCAATGAACCCAGATGAAGAAAATCTGAATGAGAGAAATAGCTAGGCCTAGGGTATTATTTATAGTGTCACTTGTGGATCTCAGACCATTGGATTTGAAGATTAAATCTAGTGCAACCACGTCATAGGTTCGATGGTAACCGTCGGATGGAAGCACGAACGCACGAGATGGAATAAAAATCGAAAAACATGTCACTTTGTAATATGGACGATTACTCGTCCATATGCTTTGGCGGGTCGACCTAGGTGTCGATCCCCATATGAGCTAGGTTGACTTATAGGTCGACCTAGCTGATGGGAGGGTCGACCTAGCCCTTATTATTTTTTTTCTTTTTTTTCTGATTTCTTGTTTAATTCACAACTTCTTTGTTCTAGCTCGAATTTTGACAATCTATATATGGAAATTAACCAGAAAATTACCATGGACACAATGATGCAACTCCTGTGGCTTGATTCTGATTATTTCACAAAGTTATTTTATTATTTAATTAATTCATTATTTATTATAGCTTAAATTTTGGGTTGTTGCAGAGTTGTTCACCTACTCCTTCAGAAATGGCCCCCAAGATGACCTCTTTAACCAAACATTGATGGACCATAACTTCACAATCAACCACGGTGCCTAAAATCTGGTCATTACCAAGATGTTTCATAGCTATTTTGGGCACCCTAATCCTTTGGAGCTTGTTCCACTATCCTTCCATGTGTGCCTTCCAGTCCTTTGAACCTCTTCGTCTTTATCTTGACGTCCAGTTTCGTTTGTAAGCCGCTTGGCCTAAAAACCAGATAACACTTGCCCCCCGGAGCATGCTTCTATGACGACCACCCTACATCGCCGGCACCCAATATAACTATATAGTGCGGTGCTACAGTGCCCGACCGATGTAGGACGATAATCAAGGGTTGAAAAGAAATAAAACATCACAGAACCTGTGCATGGAATAAAATATAATATACATCACAAATATAAAATAGGAGAGACAGTAATAACTGAGTGAACCAAATATCAAATCACATATTCACATATCTATACTACATAGTTTTAGAGTATAAAAAATGGTAATAAACTCAATTAAATGTCTCATAATAATAGGCAAACATTGTCAAGGTTCCATAGTGTTGCACAGCGGAATAAGCATAGCAATCCATATATAGTACGCGAAGCTCTATCCTGCTCGTTCTCTACACTGCACCATATACACCTAGACCTATTACCTAGTCTACTCATTTAGGAGTACCCAATATAATAAGAAACAAAGGATAAAACCACATGTCCAGACAATAGTATAGTGTGAGCGACAAAATGAATCTCAAAAAACTATACAAGTCGTTATAGTAAGGAACAAAAGGTATAAGAGTCGTACCTGACATGTCCCTGCATCTAAAGAGTTAGCACATAGCATTTATAATATGCTACTCTACTATCATCATCAAATGTACTACGTCCTAAGTATAGTATCGGGTGTCTAGGTATCCATGTCCTAATTACCTACGTTAGGTGACATCCCTAGGGTAACAGACTATGGGAGAAATAGTCAAAGCAAAAATAACATTCATTAAACAATCCTCACTATCACTCAATGTGCTTGGATGTAAGGCAACTCATATGGCACAATCATAAGCCAGAGACCTAATCAAATATCAGTTCTACAGTGCATTATCCATGCCACTTTGTAAGGCTAGGGAATAGACCACAATCATAAGGTCTAGGGTAATCTACGGTCATAAGATCTAGACACAATCATAATCTATGTGGGCATCCCCAAATACTCTCTTCTACACGAGCAAACAAAAAACCTCTAGGTCTACGATCCCTTTGCACATACCTTAATGAAACCCGGTCATTATTCCATCCTACCCATATCCATAATGGAACACATTCATAATTCCATTATCGAGCTCCCTTTATTGAACCCGCCTTTTGGATCATCACTTTGGCTCCAGTCATTGAGCCAATATCATCGAAACTTAACTCCATCCACTCTCGAGTTACTATCATCGTAGTTCCAAAGCTATCACATTGAAGAACTCCAATATTGCTTCATTTCTTCACCATCAATCTTCATCGTGCTGTCACATTACCTTCGAACAATGAACGAACACCTCCAAGACAACCCATGTACCATGTACTTATCGACCTGACCAAAATATTCTAGTCGATGTCGACCTAATCTACTTAGTAACGAGTTGATTTCTTCACCAAATTTTGGTCCTTCTCTAATGCCTCAACTTCCAAGTGGTCAGGTCCTTTCATTGCCCAAGAAAAGTACTGACATCGAGTGCTTTCCTTAGCCAATATTTGGCTTTCGACTTCTAGTATTTCTCTCCTTTACCATCCCGAGGATCGACCTGAAGCACTCTTCCATTTTCCATAACTAAGCCCCGAAGCTAAGTTCCACCAATTTGATTTCCATCGACCACTATTCTTCTCATCGCGACCACTTTCCACCGACTAGAATTTGATGCAACTTGAACCGTAGGCTACCCCATGCTCCGGAGCCCTCCTCCAAGTTTCATCAAATTCCGACCACTTTTGCTTTTGATTTGCCCAGTTCAACCACCTCTTTCCTATCTATTTAAAAGCACTAGCAAACTATATCAAAGCACTATTAGAACTGGTCCAACCCATAGTAGAAGTTATGGGTGAATTTCATTTCATTTTACCATTTTGGATCTTTATTTGGCCTATGAAGTCTAATTTATTTGGAACATTTCTAAATTTCTTTTAAAAAATCTTTATTTTACTTAAATTTATAAAATGATGTTATATTATTTAATTGATGTTTTATTATATATATACGTGTATAGTATACACATATTTATGTGTATGCATGTGTAACATATCAATCCGTGCAACGCATAATGTAACGAACCTGGCTTTTTGACCCTCTAAAAGTCGACATTAATACATCATCTGTATTCATATGCCAAACCACCAAGTTCCAGAAAGGCAGATTGTTAGGGGAAAGAAAGTAGAAAGGGAAGATAAGGAGAAACCAAACAACATGGAATCTCACAATGCAATGGAATAATATATAATATAATCAAGTCTTTACAAAATCAGAGACCTTTTTTTATTCATATACATATCAAAGTTGGACAGTTGTAACACCCGTCCTTACAACAGAAGACAAACTACACACAACACATACACAATGGAAGATATCCAAAATACGAGAGTATATCCTAGGCTTCCAACTCGACTCCATAGCTCCAAAGCATCTAAAGCTAACCTGGCAAACATGCTCGGTCTGACCCGAGCATTATAAGGAAATAACTTCGAGGTCAGTCCGGAATACTAGCATGACTAAACTCAAATCATAAAAATACTTTATTAATTTATTAACTTGAAAAAATCCTTTGAAATCAAAGGTATCTCGTAAGACCTCGCCACACATAAACACGGGCGGGTTTTTATCTTACGATAACCAAAACACCTTTATAGAAAATCCAACGATATTATAATAATGTCTAGAGGTCAAAATAAAATATGAAAATAGCTGAAATGCTTACATCTCACGTTTTAGCATAGTTGGGCACAACTAAATCCGTACGGTGCTTATTGGAGAATGGATTCCACATAATGACTGAGCTACTGGGGTACCGCCCGTCATGGTGCATCTCTAGATAAAATAACACCGAGGATCTTGCTTGGATCCTC
Organism: Allium fistulosum; assembly: GCA_030737815.1. Classification (NCBI taxonomy): domain Eukaryota; kingdom Viridiplantae; phylum Streptophyta; class Magnoliopsida; order Asparagales; family Amaryllidaceae; genus Allium; species Allium fistulosum. Next base: position 1,207,952,705 of record CM060902.1, read on the forward strand.
TAGCAACATAGGACCGGCCTACCCCTTATTGGATAGTACCGAATATGATCACCCCTCTGTTAATAGGCCCCGAAGCATACAAATAAGAGATAATAGCAACTCTAGATAGGTATGATCATACCCTACTTGGGTGCAACCACTTAGCCCTGCTGCATCTCCCCCACTTTAGTCATTCCTGGTTGATGGGCTTGAGGCTACGATTACCTTTCAAGAACATTTACATTTAGAACGCTCATTGCCCTCCAATGGCAATGTGCTGATAGCATTCATCCATACAAGCTTGTTTTGGGTCTGAACGAAACCGAAGGCACTATTCCTACTACATCCATTTTGGAATCACCCTCAGGATTAGTAGCGATTAGCCCTTGCACTTCACATCTTTGTCTTTGATTCCATGCTCTTCACGATGTCTTTAGTTCGCAATGCTTGAGTTGGATCGAAGTTGTTTTCGAATAACATATCCGATCCCGGTCTCTTCGAAACAACTTCCGATAATTTCCGGTAAACTCAACCCCGGTTCTTTAGGAAATAATCAGACAACACAAGAGTGGGAATCACCCCTAACCATTAAGTAAATAATTTTTTTATCATTGTCCTAGGAGAACAAAACAAGGTTTATATGCACAGTACCACATCATGAGGATGACTGTGTCCTATAACTCAAGTGTTTCTCCTAGATATTTCTAGAGTTACGCTTTGGTCAAGATTTAATAGTCGGTTATTTAACTATCAAGTATACAAACATTCAAACATAGATTAAATCCCATTGGATCCACTAAGCCTCATTAAATTAATCTCATACTAATTTAATTACATATCCTTTATTCCCAAAACATTCATATACTTAACCCTCTGGTATAAGTATATATATATATATATATATAAAACCATTTAAGAAAGGTTCTTATTTCCAAAATCCTCTTCAGTTGGTTACTAGAAACGAAGCCGCTTTTGTTTAACTTCCCAAAACTTGACATCTTTAGTTACAATCTCATTTATGGAAATAATCTTTGAATCACAACCAACACTTCATGCAAAACTAATATTATTCCTTAGATAACAATGAAGCCGTTCAAGTTGGGGTATTATTATCTCTCAGACCTTGACTCGACAACACTCTTATTGCTTGGCATAATGGAAGTTTATCATCAAAATATCTTCATATTAAAATCATTTAACAAGGTTATATAACCCATCTCCTTTAAGTAAAAAAACTTCATTTCAGTTATAAATTCCTTTTAATAAAACCCAAAATCATTTATAAACTTCTGTATAAATCACAAGTACACTTATAAGCTCTTATACATATCCAAAATCATTTGTACATTCTTTTGCAAAACTTTAAGATCATTAGCAAAAGAACCCTTTAATAAGAAAATATTCTTGTAAACCAATTTACTTTAAAATCCTTCCATAAATAATGTCATAATCAAAAAGTTATTCTTAAATACCATATTATAAATCAATTAATAATCTCCAAAGTATTACTTAATTAATAGTTAATTAATTTTAAACAATGATATAAAAATCCATCTGCTTATCCAATTTGAAAGGAGGCTTAGAAGTTCACAACGGTACTTAATCGAGCTATCATGATTTTATAATGGCATTCAAGTTATAACAAAAGGGTTTACATAACAATAGATATGTAATAAACCTACAATTAACATAAGCTAACATATACATACATGTTTATAATATCATAATAGCAGGATGGTAATTTGTCCTACTATATAGATGTCCAAACAATTCAATCAATTTACTTACACTATAACAAAATGGTGTTTTCTGCTAACAAATATCATTTAGTCTCCCTAATCAAATAGGGTTACTTAAGGTCCAGACAAGAGATCATTTGATTTGGAATCAACTTGCTTTGAAAAGAATATTGATTTAAAACGAAATCGGTTCGATTTAAAAATCACCCTTGAAAAAGATTTAAATAAGTAAATCAGTTTAAACTCTAATTAAATCTTAATTAAATCAAGATTAAATCCTAATTAACCCTTAATTAGACTTAATGAACTTAGTTAAGTTATGATTAACTCCATAATGAATTTCAGTTAAAGTTAAGTTAAATCGTTATTAGTTAAACCCTGATTAGTTAAATATTAATTAATCACTTAATTAATTGATAATTAATGAATCACTAATCTTAATTAAGTAATTATCAACCACTTAATTATTTTTTATCACATTAAACCTTAATTAAAACTAAATTAATCAAATAATAGTTATTAACTTAACTTAAGTGTTAATTAACTACTAATTACTTCTTAATCACTAATTAAGTGCTAATTACCTTTAATTAATTAATTAATTAAATTTCTAAACCTTAATCACTTTTTAAATAGTACTAATTTAGTTTTAAAAAAACTTTTATAAAACAATCTCAAAAAAATATATTTTGAAATCAAAGTTGAGAAAATCAGTCGAACCGCATCCACGGCGACTATTTCTATAGATGCAGTTCGCTCAAACTTACTTTCAAGCGAAACCACTTTGTCAAAAACATATTATTTCCTGATTGAAACATACTTTAGTAAGATTTAAACTTTTAAACCAAATATGTAAACTTTAATAAAATCAAAACTTTAAACCCTTGAAACAAGTTTTGATTCCAAGTCCGACCTCAAATCCGTCGCGATTTCATATAAAGTTTCAGTTTTGTTTCAACCCATCACGACTATAGTCGAGTTCATCATCGATCATTACAGTACACATCACATTCACATAAAAAATCATGTATATATACATATGCCAATACACACACACACACACATGCTTTACTAACTTTGTATTCGCATACCAAACATCCAATCAAACATAACCAAAATCACCAATCCATATCAATATCAAATCATATGGTAATTAACAAACTTCCATGTTATGATATTATCATATCATGAAGAAATACTAAAGCTAATAATTTTCCAAAAAATAATCATCAAGTTTACTCACCATAAAGATTTCCAAATCTTGAATACTTTAAACTTGTAAAACTTGAAAAACCCAAAACTGCAACTCGAAAAAGGTCATCTTCCTTTCAAATTTTAACTATGTTACTCTCAAAATTTTGAAAAGTGTCAACAGATAAGTTTTAGGATTTTCTTTTCTATATCATTTTATAATAACATTCACTCAAATTGGATCTGTCTGGTGGGAGATAATGTCAAATGAATGAGTGGTATTTTCGGCCTTGGAATTTCTGGGTTCGAAAACACTCTATAACGAATTGAACTTTTGACATATCTATGATCGGAATCTGAAAATGTAGTCAGCATAAAAGTTGTAGCTAATGGAGATTTAGATGGTTTTCAAAAAAGAAAATCTGGATTTGGAGTGTTATTAAGGAAGATACTGCTGAAGGAAGTTGGACAAGAATGGATGAGAATTAGTGGATTTTTAAACAAATATTTCAAATGGTTTTTGATTTTTTTTCTTCTATTAAAAAGAAGAGGAAGCCATGAAACTATGGAGAAAGCTTTAGAGAAATAGGAATGGAGAAGTAAATGCAAATATGGTGAAGGTGGCTTGTATTTATAGAGGTAGAAAGTAGTAAAAATTACCGTTTTAACCTTAGCTTAAATTTTTTTAAACATTTCATCATTTTGTGAAATCAAATCAACATCCCATCTCTCTCATGCATCACATCATCTTCTCAAGTCATATCATATATGTAATTATGGCTAATGATGTTTTCTTATGAAAATATATAAGATGTGACAACACACACACACGTGTATATATATATATATAATGTTTATTATTTTAAATTTATGAATTGCACATCAATTTATTTCTTCCCTTACTTGTCACATCCACTTCCTTCTTTAGTCATATCTTAGGCTTAATGATGATAAATATTATGATATGACAAGAGATAAAAATAATATATGTATATATAAGTTATTTTTTTTAAAACAATGAATTGTCACATCACTTCCTAAACATAATTAACATAAGATAATATATTACTAAGTGTATTATTATATGGTTAATTATCTACTATATATGTGTATATATAGTGCATAAAGGCGAACAACATTTTAGACAACTTTCCGGTGTCAAAAAGTCAAAATTCTGGAAAACATTCTTCTGTCACATTTTTATTTTTTCTATGAACTATCTATTTTGGTAAACAATTTTCAAAAATGAACTTTATAATATTAGTTATAAATTAAAGAGGTCTATTTTTGAGAGAAATGTGTGATCCTCAAAAGTAGAGGAGAGCACATATAGACACACATACATATGTGTGTGTGTGTGTGTCACTGAAAATAAAGGTGCTACCAACATGCCTGGAAGGTAACTAATCATAATACAAAACAAAGAAAAAGGACTCAAGTACATCTAGAATGAGCTTCGGTAAGGCCACCGCCTGTTACACCTCAATATCGAGCTTCCGCAAGGCCACCGCCCGGTAATGAGGTGTTAGAAGTACCCAAAAATCCATGATGCAATCCAGTGTGAATGAGATCGATACACAGCTCCAGCTGAGAATGAACGCCTCACTGCAAACTCAGAAAATCCAGAATGAACGCCTCATTGTAACTACGGATGATCCAGAATGAAGAAAGCCACACTACATACGCGGAAGAACTGGAAAGAAAGCCTCACTGCAAATGCGGATGATCCGGAGTGAAGAATGCCACACTGTAGATGCGGAAGAACTGGAAAGAAACTCCACACTACAAACGCAGAAGGTCTAGAATGAACGTCTCACTGCAATCCTGTAAGTAGCAACCCTGAGAACATGCAAATAGTAATCTAGCACCATTTCTGGCCTAAACCAGCATCTGCAAATGGAACTAAAAAAAATATAAGAATAACACACATATATGTATATAAATTTTTATATACATATATTATATTAATGAAGTAAAACTAATAAAACTAAAGCTAAAATTATAGGACGGAAAAGCCACTAAAATAAGAAACAGACTAAAAAAGAATCCAAGCTCATTATGCAACATCTTAACCAACTCTAAAAATGTAAAAAAGAGATATCGAAATCAAATAGGTAAAAAGTTAATAAAATATGAAGTTAAAAACCTATAAACTAAGACAAAATAAAAATTATCCTTATGCTCCTTTAATCAAAAGAACATTATGATAATCAGTAAAATCATCATTCAAATTTGAGAAAATGTTAATGCTATAATTATTAAAGTTAAAAATATTGTTTTTATGTTTAAATAGCTTAATGCTATTACTAACCTTATTAAGATATTCTTTGAAATGGTTTTTTTTTAGCTAATCTATATTTAGGATTGGAGATCCAATTAAAACAAAATGATGATATTATAAAAAGCAATTTATTAATATGACTATTATTATTATTAAAAAGTCTCTGGTTTCTCTCAAACCAAATATACCAACAAATTATAATGAATTAAGTATCAAGTAAAAATCTATTTTCCTTTTTAAACTTAAATCTTAAATTATTCCAATAATAATCATAATCAGTAACTTTAGTTATAAGACTAAATTTAAATATTTTGAGAGTATTATTGAGAATGTAGTAAGTATCCATGCAATCATAATACACATGTTTAATATCCTCAAAATACAATTTACAAAAAGAACAATTATTATCAATTTGCATATTCTTTCTTTTTTAAAATTCAATAGTATTTAGTTTCCCATGCATGATTAACCACATATGTATTTTAGATTTAGGAGGAGTATTTGTTTCCCAAATAAGTTTAAAAGAGTTATTAGCTAAGCCCGAGAAATTAAGAAATTTATAAAAAGAATTTGAAGCAAATTTCTTACTCTTATCCCATTCCCAGTTAATATTATCATTTTCATTATCAATATTATATAAATTCAATCTAGCAAAAAGCAAAGAAAGTTGCCTAAGGGTTATACCTTCTAAAATTATATTAAAACTAAAATTCCAAGGGGGGTCGTTATCCGGAGAAAAAACATCTAAAATTAAAGCATTCTTAAGGTTATAAATTTCGAAAAGCTCTTTAAATTCTATCCTAAGAGGAATGACAAAAATCCAATGATCGTGCCAAAAAGAAGTATTATTTCCTGAATGAACAACCGTATTAGTACCAAGGTTAAAAATCTCATGACATTTTAAAATTTATTTCCAAAAATTATACAACTTATTAATAACTGTAGGTGTAATTTGGTATAAATTATTGCTACCATTATAATAATGTTTAGAAATAATTTCTTTCCAAATAGAATTATCATTTATATCCCTAAATTTCCATAACCACTTCCCTAATAAAGACAAATTCGTGTTACGTAAATTAATAACTCCTAAACCACCCTCCTTTTTCGATTCACAAACTATTGCACAATTGACTAAACATTTAAGACTACTGTTGGGATTATCACCACTCTATAAGAAGTTCCTTCTTATTTTATCAATTTTATTAATCACCCAATTTGGGAAAAGATGCATAGACATCCAATAGATTGAAAGAGCAAATAAAACAGAGTTGATAAGAACTAATCTACCCGCTCTCGATAAAAGCCTCTCGTTCCAATTAGAAATTTTATTTTAATCTTATCTATAATAATTAACCAGTCGTCATGCTTAAGTTTGGTTGGTCTAATAGAAAAACCAAGATAATTAAAAGGGAAAGTCATAGTTTTACAATTAAACGTATTAGCAACTAAACCTTCAACCTTATCAACTTCATTTAATTCTAAAATGGAACTTTTATCAAAATTAATTTTTATCCCTGAAAGAAGTTCAAAGCAGTATAAAATAAATTTAAGGATAATGACATGATTAGGCAAATGGGAAGTAAATAGTAAAGTATCATCCACAAACTGAAGAATAGAGAGACCATTGCGAGAGATTTCACTACCAACACTCCCCAAAGATCCATTAGTGACCGCTTTTTTAATTATCATAGCAAAAACATCTGCGGTTGAGTTAAACAAAAGAGGCGATAAAGGATCATTCTGCCTTAATCCTTGTTTAGATTGGATTTTATTTCCTAAAATATTGTTAACCATTATACTAGAATTACCAGTTTTAAGCAAAGTCATAATCCAACCAATCCATTTGCGACTAAAACCTCTAGCCAATAATAAATCAATTAGGAAATCCCAATCAACCGAATCAAAAGCTTTCGCAAAGTCTAGTTTTAGCAGAACACATGTAATATTATTTTTACAACAACGGTTAGTGTATTCTTGAACAGCAGCCACTCCATCAATGTTATTTCTACCCTTAATGAAAGAAGTTTGTGAACAATCAATTAGATCATTCATTCTTGTGTTATGTCTTTTATCTAAATTTTTGAAATAATTTTAACAAAACGGTTAATTAAAGAAATAGGTCTAAAATCTTTTAAATTAATAACACCGATTTTTTATGTAATAAAATTACATTTGCAAAATTAATTCTTCCTAATTGTAATTTACCATTATAAAAATCATTAAACATGCTAATTAAATCGAATTTTAAAACATCCCAAAATATTTTGTAAAATAAAATAGAAAACCCATCTGGGCCCGGGGCTTTATCACTAGGCATGTCATTAATAGCCTTCAAAATTTCCTCTTCAGAAAAAGAATTATAAAACTCAGAAAGGTTAATTCTAGAATCAATAGGATAAATATCAGTCCATATGACGTTAATCTTTTGTTTATTCTTAGTACCAAAAATATCTCTATAAAATCAGTAAATGCCATATTAAGATCCCTTTGATCAACTAATTCTACATTATTCACAAAAATAGAATTTATCGTGTTACTACGTTTTCTACCGTTAGCCATATTATGAAATTTTTTTGTATTATTATCACCTTTATTAATCCATTGAATTCTAGATCTCTATTTCCCCATAACCTCTTCTTTTTCTAAAATTGAACTAAGCTCTTCTTTTAAATTAGCGAGAATGTTACGCTCACTTAGATTTAGTCATCTAGTTTCTTTTATCTTGTTAATTTTAAGCATTTCAGAAAGAATATTTTCTTTTCTAATTTTAATACTACCAAAAAATGCTTACTCCAAATTTTAAGAAAGTTCCTAAGACCCTTAAGTTTTAAAATAATTTTTTTTGCAGAATTATCCGTATTTCTGATATTATAAAAATTCATTGAAATCCATTTATTTTTAATTAGATTTGAGAAATTGGATTCTAATAACCACGTTTTTTCGAATTTAAAACTTCTATTAACAATCTTATGATGATCAGACGTAAGAATGGTATGCCAATGGTCAGAATAAGTGTAAGGCAGACCAGAAACTCTACAAATAGGTAATTTATCTTCAATTTCGTCACTGACGAAAAATCTATCTAGAAGGGACATAGACGGGGATTCTCTAGTATTACACCAAGTGGATCCCCTATTAGAAAGTGGTAGTACTATTAAATTAGTATTAATAATGAATCGGTCAAACTCCTCCATAGAAGAGAAATCTCCCTCCCGAGGTGAATGTTCACCTAAAAAACACGTAAGGTTGAAGTCCCCACTCATAATCCAAGATCCAGGAGCGAATGATCTAAACTCCAGACATTCATTCCATAGAACTCTACAACCAATTTTAGAGTTAGGACCATAAACATTAGAAATATTTAATAATGAGTTATCACTAAGGTTAATGAGAATAATATGTAAAGAGTGTTGCTTAGTAATAGTTTGAAAAAGTTTAAAAGAGTTATCTCGCCACCTTATAAGTAAACCCACGAAAGTTATCACTAAGGTTAAAGAGGTCTATTTTCATTATAAAAACTAATATTTGAACATTTAATATTAATTAAATATTCATAAATCAAAGCGATGAAAATCCGGATCGTTACACATAACATGCCCGTGTATGGATGCTTGGATTTACATCGTAACGGGAATGTATGCTCATCCAATATACAAATTTATTATCCAAAATTATATTTATATACTTCTACTTATATATATATAATACTATAGACATGTGTATGTATGCGTGTATATATATAAACTAAATTTGTATTTAAATAATTTTGCACAAATATATAAATATATATGTGTATATATATGTATAAACATAAGTTTGAAATATTAACAATATATAAATATATAAATATGTTTAAATCATTTATAATATATATTAAATATAATATCTTTTTTGCTGTAAGGTCGAAAACAGTACTGGTATAAATATAATTTTTTTAACATATATATAAAAACGTATGTATTAAATACTTATATATTTATATATATATATATATTAATACGAATAAAAAAATTATATTAAATATATAACTACCTAGTCATGCACATGGCTCTATTTTTTTAATGTTTAATTTTCAGATATTAATATTATAATAAATATTTGTACGGAAATTTATAAAATTAATAAAAATTACTTTTCAAAGCTACATTTTGAAATTTAAATTTCCAGTAAAATTTTAGATGATTATTTTGTAATTTGAAAACTTATTATATGATTTTATAATTTAAAACAATTTAAAAATCTATTATTTATTTTCGATGTATATTTAAATATAAAAAAATATAGATTTTATTTTTATTTTTTGCCAAGAGTATAATATGTATTGATCTAATTTTATAAAATATAAAACATGATTTATAACACATATATGTATTTATATAATTATTTATATGATTAATTATATTATTTAAAGATAATATATAAATATATACAAAAAAAATTACTCTTGTTGAAAAATATTATACTTATTAAACATTATGTATAAAATTATATTTCCATATTTTACTCAAATATAAAGTAGTATTTAAGTTGTAAACTATATATATACATATATATATATATATAATTATTACATATTAAATTATTTAAAATAATAAAAATTGTTTTTTAATGTTGAGCCATGCTGCATATAATTATATTTACATATAAATTTTTTGTTTAAACACACACACACACACACACATATATATATATATATAACAAATCAATATTGTGACAATATATTTATATGTTGGAATCATCACCTAACTAACAATAAAATGTATGAAATACACATTATAAATATATATTAATATTTTTAAACATGTTAGGAGTATACCTTATAGCCAAAGCCTATAAGTACACCTTGAAACGATGAGATCTAATCCTCGAATTGATTTCCAATCCAAAAGAGTGCTAGTCCTTGAACAGTTGACTACCAGTTATCGAATATCACTTGATTTCATTTGAACTTATAAAATTAGAAAGATGGAGGGGAAGAGTTGACCAAATTTAGAGGTGAAATGAAGGCTAAAAAAGATTATAACTAGTGTGGTTAGAGATGCTTATATAGAGGAGAATTTAGAGGTATTTTAGGATTAATATCCTACATCATTTCTTACGAATTCTCTTCCATCTTAGTCCTCCATCTCAAAGCCTCTATTGCACCATCTTATAGCCACACCAAGCCCCCATCAAGGCTAAATATGATCAGCCCCTATTTGGGCTTTAAACCCATTTAAAGGCCAAATAAATATTTTGCATTTAAATCCATTTTAAACGTGTATTGATATCGTATATCGATTAATATATTCATAGCTACTATAAATACATTTTATAATATGTTTATCAAATCAAAATTAAATTTTATAATTAATATTTCATAAATATTAATTAATATAATTAATTTATAACAATTACAAATTAATTAAATCATTTGGTCAAAGGAGTATATTATTTTGGTTGTGTGGCACGTTAGGTGTAAATTTGGTCAGTGATTAATATCTAAGTATTCGAATATTAACGTTCACACATCACTAGCTGATGGTGTGACATTTCGACCAAATTTACCACTTACTTGGTTTCGATAAAATCCAATTTTACTTTGTTAAGCGTTACCCGTTTATGACTTTTATTTACTCAATTCTCTTCATCAAAACTGTATCACTTTGGACTTAGGTCAAAATTCCAATATCATCCATATTCAATGATATAGTCAATGCACGAAATTCTTTGTTCAATAATAACAATTATTATTAACCAAACCACTCTAGCCAGAGATTTTGACTTTGAGTTGACTTGGGTTAATCGTGATGCTAACCTTATATAATTGAGGAGACAAATCCTCCCTTGAATAGTGTTTCGCTTCCAATACTTCCACTCGACTCAGCTATAGTCACTCGATGGACGTTGTGCCATGATTTGACTATAATCAAAGCAGAGCTTTCATATTGAAGATCAACAGTATTCCCATGTCGAGAGAACTGTGTAAATAAGTCGCATTGATATTTTCTATTTAACCTTAATTATATTAACCAATAGAAAACTATTGAATGATTCGTTCTATGGTTATCCAATAACTATCGGTAAATAACCCTTAGGTGCCCCAGCAGTCATGAATAATACACTGCTCAATATTTTGAGAGAATAACGTACTCGAGTCTCAATGGATACATCGATATCCAGTCTCAATGCATCTTGACTATGAACATTTAAAATAATGTGTTTATTATATTGTGACACAATACTCATGATTACAGCTATTTGGAATTACAGTCATGAACACACCATTTATGGATTTTCTATCAAGTATATTTTAATTAAATATTTAATTATTTGTAACACATTATAACAAATATATAACAGAAAGAAAAACACCTTTATTACAAACAAGAATTGATTGCAGGGTTAATTAATTACAATAAATTATAGAATTGCTCTAGGGAATACCCCTAACTCTTTCAATCTCCCACTTACACTTGGGGCCAATTATGGAATCTCAATCTCATCCCTTCGATTAGCTTCTCGAGAGTCGGCTAAGCTAGACCCTTAGTGAATGGATCTACTATGTCTTCCTTGTTATCTGCGCTTTGTATCACGATCGCTTTCTTCTCAATGAATTCTCTAATCAGGTGGAACTTCCGAAGAATATACCGTGACTACTTATGTATCTGGGCTCCTTTGCGATCTGCATCGCCGTATTGTTATCACAGAACAATGCCAAATGATACTCGCTATCGGGAATCACTCCAACCTCACTCAAAAACTTATGCATCCAGACTGCTTCTTTAGCTGCTTCATTGAGGGGGTGTACTCGGCCTCCATCATTGAATCAACGTGTTTCTTATTTGGAACTTTTCCATTAAAGGCTCCACCGTTAAGCATAAAGATGTAACCAAACATCGATTTACTATCATCTATATCACTTTGAAAGCTCGAATCTGTAAACACCTTCATAAGGAAGTCTCCACTCCCGTATATGAGGAATAAGTCCTAAGTATTTCTTAAATAGTTAAGTTTACATTTTACGACCGTCCAATATTTTTCTCCAGCATTAGGCTTATGCATTCTAATGCACATGCCATATCTGGTCTAGTACATAGCATAGTGTACATTATGGACCCTAAGTCGAAGCATAGGAGAACATCTTTGTTATCCCGCCTTTTGGCAAGGCCATGACACCAAGGAATTGACTAGTAACCAATGACGGCCCATCCTAGAGATCAGTTATACACAGGCTCACTATGGATATCGACGAATTTTGTCCAAGTCCAGATCGAGCCAAAATTGGTAGGACATGACAAGATAAGCCATGAGAGCCAACGTTCCAAATCCCAAGTCAATCCGAGTTCGTATGCTCAAGTTATGAACGATACAAAATTGGGCGAAAATCAATTACCGGTCGACTCGCTCCCTTCGACTCGCTCCCTTCGAATCGCTCCACATCCCTCAGATGCCAACTTCGACTCGCTTCGCAACACTCAGAAGTGAAGCCATCGACTCGCTTCGCTCAGAGGCCAACTTCGAGTCGCTCAGGTTCGACTTGCTTCACAGCCATCAGAAGTACCTACTTCGACTCGCTTCGCTCAGATGCCATCTTCGACCCGCTCCATTCGAACCACTGATCGACCCCATCAACTTCGACTCCATTGGCGAAGCCACTGCTCAAGCCTCTTAGGATGCTCCATTTCGACTCGCTCGACCAGTGCATACTTCGACTCGCTCGATCTGGGCACACTTCGACTCACTCAATCGGTGAACATTTCGACTCGCTCGAAACAACATCAAGGACAGAGTGAGATTCAAGCGCCACGTCACCGAGTCGAAACAAAAGCGAGTCGAAGGAAACAGCCTACCGAAAACTTCATTTCATATCGATCATATCTCCCAATCAACAAGTCCAAATGCTATGAAATTTTCACAAAAGACTACGTGCATGCTAAAGAATGTCCATGCCAAATATCGACTCCATTGGATGAAATCTTGATCGATACGAAATCTGTTCGTATCGATCACGGATCGGACCGAAACTTCACGGGCTTGGATGTGCGGGCCTGGTCACGTGCCAGAGAGGGTCTCCCGAGATCTGAGCGAAATATCAGCCTCCTACACCTATAAATAGACCCCCAAAGCCAACAAAAAAGGAGTTCTTCTTCCTCTTTGAGATCTCCAACGCCCGGACTCCACCAGATCCAGATCTGAACTCAATTGCTGCTGCTACCAACAAAATTCATTGCTGCAAATCATAATTGCCTGCTGTAAATCATTGAATTCACTTGTAAACACAAAAGAAAGATCAATAAAGCAAACTACTTCATAGTGGACGTAGGCGATACGCCGAACCACCCTAAATTCTTATGTCTCCTTGCATTTTAATGATTCTCATTTCTGAAATTTGGAGTTTTTATTTGATAATTCCTCCTTTTCCATTTAATTTCTTCACTTTATCTCTTCAAAGACTTCCGAAGAGTGTTGTGCCAAATTTTGGTACAAACACTTTGGTGCTTTCACTGAGAAAACCAATTTTTCTCCTGCTCTTTAGATCTCCTATCTATATTGGATTGCATAAATCTAAGAAGAAGATCCAGATCTAGAACTTTGAAGCCCTTCCATTCTATTCAGATTTGCATCAGATCTAGGAAAGGACTTTCATCTCCTCACCATGGTGAGCACACGTACCACTTCTACAGCTGCTGATCAAGGAGCACGGGACCGACAAAATCCCGTGCAATCACCTCCATCCAACCAAAATGCTGCAGGACCTTCAGATTCGTCAGGTCCAATCACTAGGAAAGAATTCCAGACATTGCTTCAGGAGTTGACCCAAAGTCGACAGCATCTGACTGAACAACTGCGCGCCAACACAGAGTTGACTAACCAGCTAAACCGCCAAAGGCGAAGAAGATCCAGAAGAGACCAAGGTTCTTATTCTTCCATAGAAAGTTCAGCCTCCTCCGATGGCCAAACCAGATCCACACGTCCACGGCTAGGTGTAAGCTACACCCAAGCCACGGGACACCAACCTGCTTCGAACCTTGGGCAACCTAGAGCTGGACCATCCGCTAGTCTCCGCACAGAACCTTCAACTCGAGGAGGAGCTGCTCCTTATCATGTTACCGGCAACATTCCTACTACCACCACTGCCGGACGGGGAGGTGATGCTAGAAACCAAGCTGATCCTCAACGTAGCCAACGAGAGCAGACTCCTGAACCTTATGTCCCTGAGGATGTTGAACCAAGGAGGCGAGGCACAGACCGTCGACCGCGTCCGGTCCAGACTCGCGCTGTGGAACCCGACCACACCTTGGCACAACATGCTCCAAGTATCTGAACGCCGGATATACCAGCGATGATCCGCCAAATGATCCGTGAAAGTCAGGGTCTCTCTAATGACGACTGGGGAATCTCCCGAAGTCATACCCCTTTCACCGATGACGTTTTATATGCTGAACCACCTCGGCACTTTAGGATGCCAGCTTTGCCAGTTTATGAAGGAAGTTCTGATCCCAATCAACACGTCCTGAAATACGAATGGCTGATGAATGCTGCTAGAGCCGATGACGTAGTAAAATGCCGTAGTTTCCCCATTTCCCTAGGGGGCATCGCTACCATGTGGTTCACTCATTTGCCACTGCGATCCATCTCTAACTTTGACCAGATGGCCACCAAGTTTGTCGAACAATTCTGTATGCACGTGGCGAGGCCTAAGGACGTTAACACTCTGTCTAGTGTTACACAAGCTCCCGGAGAAACACTTAGACGTTACTTGGAGCGATTCCATGCTGCGTGTGCAGAAATAAGCAATCCCAACGATAACTCTATCCTGATGGCACTGACTAAGGGGATTGATGCTGATTCCGAGTTTGGAAATTGGTTAGCTGGGAAACCACCTACGTCATTGGACCGTTTCTATTCCAAGGCAGCCCAATTCCTGAGAAGGGAGGATGCGAAACAGTCTAGGAAGCAGGATGAGGCAGGCCCAACATCGAAGGTATCCAAAGTAACGTCGCTGTTAAACAGTCTGGAGATAGTTCTGGGAAAATTCAGTTGAACGTCCAAAATAAACAGAATCAGCAGAGGGACAATAGAAATCAGAACAAAAAACACAATCATGATCGTGGACCACGGCGTAGAGCTTCCATGTACGATAATTACACTCCATTGAACACGTCGTTGGAAAATGTGTATTTACAGACCTGCAATACCATGCAATATAAGAAGCCTGCCCCAAAACCACCAACTGAAAGACAAATCCAAACAGGAAAGTTCTGTAGATTCCATGAGAGTTATGGCCATAACACCAATGAGTGTCGTCACTTACAAGACCTCATTGAAAAACTGATACGTGAGCGGAAGTTGGATCAGTATGTACGGGCGCCGCAATCCGGTGGTGCGGGCCCATCAAATCAGAATCGTGCGCCGAATCAGGAAAGACATGAGGAACCCGCCCATGCAGACGGGAGGTTGGTCATCAATACAATAAGTGGTGGTCCTCACCCAGCAGATCGAAGCTGGAAGGAAATGGAGTCGTATGCCAGTTCTATCAGGCATGCAGACTTCGAGTGTTGTAGTAGTTTTGATGAGGGGGCTCCGGCCAAGCAACAGAAAACGATGATGGATGACATCGTGTTCAGGAGCAGAGACGTAGATAAAGTCGAAGCTCCCACTATCGATCCACTGGTCATCTCAGCACAAGTAGGTCCCGCTTGGATGAAAAGGATCTTAGTTGACAGTGGAAGCTCTATGAATATTTTGTTCAAGCGAGCTTATGATCAAATGAAGATGGAAGCCACAGACTTGAAGCCTTATCAATCTCGAGTCCATGGTTTCAACGGAAGTGCCACTATACCCACCGGAATGGTGGAACTGCCAGTAGAGTTGGGAGTTGGAGAACATCGGAGAGTACGGATGTTGCAGTTCATTATTTTGGACATAAACTCCCCTTACAATGCTTTCTTGGGCCGACCGGCCCTCGCTGAATTCAGGGTAGCCATTGCCCCTTGGTGTTTGACCTTAAAATTTCCCACTGATCATGGAATAGGGATCGTTCAGGGAGATCAGGCTACTGCCAGAGCCTATTATGTTGCTGACCCGCGGGAGGCGCAGCGAAAGGAGAAAGGAAAGGGCGTAGAGGAATCTCTCTGCGTCCGTTTCGCCGATAATTAACAATTAACGCCTGGGCCTAGGCCCGGGCACCCCAGCCAATTCCTCAAGGACCTTGATCCAAGAGAAACTGAAGACGAAGGAGAATCTAAAGAAAATCAAGCATTACCGGCCGAACTGACGATTGATATCCCGGTTGACAATGACGATGATTCGAAAATGATAAAGATTGGATCTCAGCTAAGCCAGCAAGCTCAGGAGGAATTGGTTGAATTTTTGCGGGTAAACCTTAACGTATTTGCCTGGCACATTCTGATATGTGTGGGATCTCGCCGGACATCACGAGCCACACTCTGAACATTGACCCAAGGCATGTCGCGCGGTATGGATCCAGAGAGATCTGCCGCCCTTAAAGAAGAAGTAGAAAAGCTTGAAGCGAACAGATTCATTCAAGATGCACTATATCCTGAATGGGTGTCGAATCCTATGCTCGTCCGAAAGCCGAATGGAAAGTGGAGAACATGTGTCGATTATTCCGATCTGAATAAAGCATGTCCCAAAGACAGTTTCCCACTTCCCAGAATTGATCAGCTAGTAGATTCGATAGCTGGGCATGAACTCTTATCCTTCATGGACGCGTACTCTGGTTACAATCAGATACCGATGCATTTACCGGATCAGGAACATACCAGCTTCGTGACCAACCTGGGACTTTACTGCTACAAGGTTATGCCATTCGGACTCAAGAACGCCGGAGCTACTTATCAACGATTGGTCAATCGGATGTTTGCCAATCAAATCGGGAAAAAATGGAAGTATATGTCGATGACATGCTTGTGAAGTCACGACTCTCCACCGACCATGTTAAAGACCTGGAAACTATGTTCAACATACTTCGAGAATACAAAATGAAGCTCAACCCCCTGAAATGTCACTTTGGAGTTGCATCCGGAAAGTTCCTTGGGTTCATCGTTAATGCCCGAGGAATCGAAGCTAATCCTAACAAGATTTGGGAAATCAGAAATCTTGAAACTCCCAAGACTATAAATCAAGTCTAGAGTCTCAATGGAAAGGTAGCAGCATTGAGCAGGTTCATTTCAAAGTCCACTGACAAATGCATTCCCTTTTTCAATCTGATTCGAAAAGGGAAACGAAACTTTGAATGGACCACAGAGTGCGAGGGTGCTTTCCAAGCACTAGTTCAACATCTGTCAACACCGCCGATACTGTCAAAGCCTATTGATCATGAGAAGTTGTATGCGTACTTGGCGATATCAGAAAACGCTATCAGCACTGCCTTGGTCCGAGAAGAAGACGGGATACAGAAGTCAGTGTATTACGTTAGCAAACAATTAACTAGGGCTGAAAGGAACTATCCAAAGTTGGAGAAGTTGGCTTACTGCCTTGTAATCGCATCAAGAAAACTCCGACCGTATTTCCAAGCACATCCTATGGTTGTTTACACCGACCAGCCATTACGACAGGTCCTTTCGCGGCCTGAGACATCTGGTAGGTTACTCAAGTTTAACATCGAACTGTGTCAGTTTGATATGACTTACACTCCAAGACGAGCAATCCAAGGACAAGTCCTCGCTGATTTCATAGCTGAATTCACCGTTCCAGATGACTTGCCCGAAACCAATAAATCCCACGAATATGTCTGGAAGCTGTATACCGATGGTGCATCAAACAACCGGTATTCGGGAGCTGGTGTTGTGCTCGAGACCCCCGAAGGTCGATCTATATGCTACGCTTTGAAGTTTGACTTTCATGCAACCAATAATGAAGCTGAATATGAAGCCCTCTTAGCTGGCTTGAAACTCGCCAGAGATCTGAAAATCATCGCTGTGTAAGTTTATTGTGATTCACAATTGGTTGTGTGTCAAGTACGAGGAGAGTATCAGGCAAGAGATCGAAGGTTGGCTGCTTACTTAGCTCGAGTTCAGGAAGTACTGAATCAGTTCGATTACTACGCCATCTATTGTATACCTCGGGAGCGCAAACAAAAGGCTGATTCATTGGCAAAACTAGCCAGCACAGATGAAGCTCAACAAATGGGACTCGTTCCCGTATAAATGCTATCTTCCCCAAGTATCAACCGGGAAGAAATAAACCGAGTATGCGAAATCGTTCCCGAAAAGGATTCATGGATGACTCCACTCAGAAATTACATTGAGCACGGAACCCTGGCGGAGCGCAGGAGTGAAAAGAGACAAGTTCTTCGAAAGGCCTCAAGATTTACCATCCAGAATGGACTCATGTACAGAAGGGGGTACTCAGTTCCCCTACTCCGATGTATCGCTCACGATGAAATCAAACAAGTGTTGCGTGATGTGCATGAGGGAGAATGTGGCGATCACACCGGGGGGCAAGCACTTGCCAAGAAAATACTTTGCTACGGATATTACTGGCCTACCGTGAATCGTGATGCGTTGGACTATGCAAAGAAATGTGATAGGTGCCAGAAATATGCCCGAATCCCTAGAGCTCCTCCTACTGAGATAACGCAAATGGTCAGCCCATGGTCGTTCGCAATGTGGGGCATCTACATCATCGGTGCTCTACCCCTGGCAAAAGGTGGTGCGAAGTACGCCATCGTCGCAGTTGATTACTTTACAAAGTGGGCTGAAGCCGAAGCTCTCGCTACCATTACAACGAACACTACGCCATAAATGGCCTTCTACAACACAAAAAAAATGTTGGGTCAGGCCCAAAAAATGTTGCCATAGGTCTATGGCAACACTTTTTGGGTGATGCAATTTTTGCCGTTGCCTTAGACCTCAAAGGCAACATTTTGACTATCTAAGGCAACATAAGTAATATTGTTGCAATAGAACCCTATTTGGGTCTATAGCAACATCCATAGGTGTTTGTAGCAACATTCTAAAATGTTGCTATAGATATTAACTTTCTGAATTTGTGGGGCCCACAATGTAGAGCATATTTGATTTTTTAATAGAAATAAATATTTATTTAATAAAATGCTATTGCACAGAATTTGATATTCAAACAGTAATTTATTTAAATAAATATTTTATTTCAACATTTGAAATAGTACAAATTCCCGACTCCACTATTTTACAATTTAATGATATATAACACTGATATTCACATATACAGATATTCCTCGCTACATCACTCAGTTCACTCATTACATATGCAGTTTCAATTTATACAGACACCGACACTGACGAATATAGACATGCACTAACCCGTTCAGCAATGCTGTGAGGATCAATTGCCTGGCCACGTCATGCACGGACACGTGGTTTTGCAGAACCATTAGATGCAATAGTATTATTAGCTTGAGCTGAATCATCCACTTGATGCTGTAGAATATTTCCTTCAATAGATCGTGGCAACTTCAATGTGAAAAAAAAACATCGATAAGATGAGGAAAATTAGTCACAATCAAATGTGGACTAGGATATGACAGCTTAAAACCACAGCCATGTCACAAAGAAAACAAAATTTGATGGTTACGAGCTACAAACCTGTTGGTAAGCATGAAATACAGGCGAATTATTCAAATCAGATTCTGGCCCCATGGAAAAAGATGGTATTTGAAAGTGTTTCATCCCATTTTGCTCCTGTAACTTTATGTTAGGTTGATAAGCACAGAATTCCACCAAACTCCCCCTTCCAATGAACCTGCGATGAACGGTAGCCTGCTTTAAAATTAGGTATCCATACATATTATGGAATAGTGGCAAATTGACAACCACATTAACTCTTGGTAGCGGTAATAAGCAAAAAGAAGTGTCGTACTATCGTTATAAATATGAAATAGGTTAAAGATACGTCAACTACAGTCCATAACAGTCGAAGGACATCTAATTACAGCATGCGGTGCTGCATATGGATATATGTCTAAATTGCATAAGTCGGTTATAAGTTGGAAATGGCTACAATTTAACAAATACATTACCAATTAATACCGAAAGTCAGAAGGTGAAATTTAAATGGAGACTGCACGTGTATGTTTGATATAAGACGGTACGATGCACCAAGAGGTAATGTGCTGCAATAACTCTTTTTTCATGCTCATTTAGCATACCTTGACTATAGTATCTTTGTCTTACAGTACATAACAGTAAATATGCTATTAACCTAAATACCAATAGATAAAAGTTATAATTAATACTATCTGTAACTAAGTAGGGTGACAGCATGTGGTAGCAATTGACTGTAACAGATTGAAGTCAAGGAACCTCGGCACATGAAGTGATATACTGCGTACTACTGTAAGTCAAATATAAGTCCGATGAAGAACTACTCCGTTGGCAGCATCTGCTTTACGGTGAAGGGAAGTAAATATCATGATTCGTTGACATTAAATTAATGTAGAACATCAAACGTGTTTTATAATCAGATGGTTGTAGGATTGCAATATTGTTGGGCTGTCAACTAAACCAAATTGAACTGAACATATATGCAGGTTGAATATGAATCCACAGGCTAACTAAATTAAAGTAAATCATAAATCATAGCAGCGGTAGGTATACAGTTACTGGAAATATTTTCACGGCTGGAATATAAAAACAACTTAGCAACCGGTCCAATCAGAATTTAACGTAATGTATGTTGAAAAACCTTGTTTACATGTAGCAAAATAGTTACCGAGGTCGAGCATTAGCCTATATTTTTTTCTCAACCGAAACCACAAAAGTGGGTACATTAATCAAGCAATGGACAACAACCGTTTTTAGATACATAAGATAGTCTACCAAGGTTAACTAATAATGAATAAATACATACATGGAGCAAATGTTTTTTCTTTGTTATTTTTCTCTATCTTTAAAACTACGAAATACCATAACCATGTCAGTATTTGTGATATCCCGGGATTTTGGGCAATATCAATTTAATAATCTATATTTAAAATTAAATTGATTTGATAATTTTCCTTTATAATTGTAATTTAAATTGATAAATTTATTCTTTTAAAAGGAAATAAATATTTAATTGGTGAATTTATCTTTTAAAAACTAATAAAATGATTTCTATTAATAATGTATATATATATTTGTATATATTGTAAATAGAAAAGCTTTGGTTTGTATCTAATAAACAAATAAAAACATATTTTCAAATTATAGTATATTTTGGGTAATTTGGAAGTTTGGTTAATTTAAAATAAAACTTTTCAAAGATTATTTAAATAGTTAATTATATAGTTTTAAAATTTATAAAAGGTTTGTTGTATTTCTTTTTAAATATTACTTGATATATATGATTTAAAAATAGAAGTTTAAAATACAATTTACATATGGTATTAATTCATTTAATAATAGAAGTAAAATTTATAATCTCTTTTATAAATTATTTAAAATAGTCAAATTTGATATTTTCAAATAATAATTATAATACTTTGTTTTTATAAACATAAATAGATTTTATGGAAATAGAATTGTTACTTTAAATTTAAATAGTAGTTATATATGCATATATATAACTTGATTTTAAATTGGATTTTTAAATTTAATTTAAATATGAATTTGGATTTATAATAGAAATTCAAAAGATGGAAATTCTAAAAATATTTGAATAAGCCTTTAATTATATATATAATTTGTTAATTTACATTTTCTTTAAAAAGAGAAATTCATATATGTATTTACATAAGAATTTATTAATTAAGTTAAAAATCTTTATTAACATTTAAAATATATACTCATTAATTAAAAAGACACATGTTATTTTCCTAAGGCCTTATTTTTACAAGTTTTAGATAATTAATATGATATAGGACAAGTGTCATGTTTTATTTTTATTTTTCTTTGATTTTTGTTAAACCATAAATAAAGTTATATAAACAAACATCTTTCATTTCCTTTTCTTTTCTAATCTCATTTCTAAACAAAGAAAACTGAATATAATTTCTCAAAGTAAAATATGTACCTCCTCAAACCAGAGAAAAACTTATTCAAATCAAAACCTGTAATTCATTTTCAAATAAATCAAATCATTAGCATGCAAGCATTCTTCTTCAATCTGGAATCAAACAAAAATCAAAACCCTGCATGTATTCTTCAAACCTGAGATAAGCAAGCAACCTGGAAATCAAATCTTAAATCATCTCAACAACTTAAAGTTTCCAGTAGCATGCATTCTTCAACAATTCAAGTTTCAAGTTTTAAAAGTTTTCAAAAGACATTTCCAGCAACTCAAGTTCAAAATCTTTTCAAAATTGGAGGCTCTGTTCTTCATCCTCAAAACTATGAGTAACATCATTTTTAAAAACATAAGTATTGAATATCTGTTTGCATGTTGATTACTGGAATGAGTATGCTTTGCATGTATATATATTGGTGAATCTTCTGTGTGTATACGAATGCATATATGTGTGTTTGATGTGTATCTGTTCTTGTCTGTTCTTGTTTTTAAAATTAAGAATTTGGTAAATATTACATTATCACTTCATTCGATCTTTATTAGGATTTAAGATTAAAACAAAAGTTGTTTGTTTCATTTCAAACTTTAGCTTAGAGTTTTAAATTAAGTCAAAATAATATTTACTTAGCTCTGGAAACCATAAGTACTAGAATGCTTAAGCTAAGTCAAAAATTAAATTTAGTAATTCATAGATTCAGGGTTATGAATCAAATCCCTAAACAAAAATCATGATTTTTAAAAATAAAATCACAAATTCTAGTATTAAAATCAGAGAGCAGTTCAGAGTTGTCTGAATTGTGCATTTTGGGTTGTTCCTGTTGATCTAAATGATCGGAGGGATCGAGTTTCCTCCTGGAGGTGGAGGAGTGATCAGAGGTGGAGGAGTGATCAGTGATGATGGGAAAATTATCTGATGATGGTGCATTTCACCGTGGAGATGGCGATGGAGGATTTTGGTCTGTAGCCCTAGTTTGTCTTGGCTGAATGTTTTGGATTGGTTCGACTTCCACAATTGATCGAGTGCAACAAGGCTTTGGAGATTGGAAGCTGGAGTGTTGTCGAAGTCGTGGCCGGAGTTTCAGCAACTCCGGTGGTCGGAGAAGCAAAGACGAAGTTGTTCCAGGCTTTACTTTCTTGTTCCAGTTTGGGTTGGAATGCTCGAATCTGATTTCGAGATTGTTGTGATGATCTGTTGATCGTGATGGGGTGTGGGGATGATTGCTGATGTGAAGAAGCCATCATGGTTGACCCTAGGTGGTCGGAGCCATCGTGCATGTGCACGGTGCACAAATTTTCTGATGAAGTTTGGTTTGGGGAAATTTAGGTACTCGGGTTTCTCGAGTTAATTTCGTGTGTGACTCAAAGATTTGTGTGTGTTGTCTCGAAGCAATTTAAGGTTGGCTCGGGTTAACAGTTGTTATAGGTTTTAAGACCTGACAGTGGTTTTAAAATTTAAGTGAATTCAAATTGAAAGTAGATTTTGAACAAAGTTTTAAACCAAGTTTTAAGTATGAATTCAAATTGAAATTTGTATCCTAGTTTTGAGATAAATTAAAGTTTTATAAAATCAAATATTTAAACAAGTTAAGGTTTAAAGTATAATTTGAAATGAAATTTAAAGACAAATTTAAAAGCAAGAGATTTCAAATGCATTTGTTAATAACAAATAAGTTATTAATAAGGATAATGTTTTTATCTTAAAGATAATTAAGAATTAATGATTTGAGATTCATTAAATTAATAAGGAAATTTAAGGGTGATTAGTTTAATTAATTAATGATTTAGTAATTAAGGGTTAATTTAATTGATTTAATGATTAAGGATCATTAATTAGATAAGTATAGATTATTAATTAATGATTAGAAACTGATTAATCAAGTATTTAAAGAGTAATTAAGATAAAATTTATAAATTAATTAAGTAAATAGAAATTAATTAATTGGTAATTAAAAATTAATTAATTTGTAATTAATAATGGTTTATTAAAAAGTTTAATTACTTAAGGAAAAGTAATTAAAGGATTGTTAGTAGTTAATGAAGATCATTAACTTGGGATTAATAAATAATTAATTAATGTGATTAATTTTAATAATTAATTAGATTAATTAATTTAAAGATAATCATTTGTGAAAATTGTTTAAATATAATTACTTAATGGAAGTAATTAAGAAATTAATTGCTCATTGTAATTAATTGAGTTTAATTTGATTAGTTTAAGTTAATTAATTAAGTTTAATTAATTTAAGATAATCACTTAATGATTTGTGAAGTATAATTACTTAATGTAATTTAATGAAGTATAATTACTTAGGAAAGTAATTAATGGATAATTACTGATGTAATTTATGGAGTAATTAAGGGTAGTTAATTACTTAATGGAATTAATCAAGGGATTAATTAAGAAATTAATTAAGGAGCAATTAATTTATTTAAAGAAGTAATTAAGGGTAGTTAATTACTGAATGTGATTAATCAAGAGTGATTAATAATTATGATTTAATTTAAAGATAATTACTTAATTTAAACAAAATAATTAATAATAAAATGTAATTAGGGATCATTAATTAATATAATTAATGATGTAATTAAGAATTGATTAATTAAGAAATAATTAATAAATGAAGTGATTAATTAATGTAATTAATTAAGGAGTAATGTAATCAATTATAGTTAATTAATTAATGAAGTAATTTAAGGTTAATTACTATAAGTGGTTAAGAATAATTAATTTGTGAAATTTATTTAATGCTAATTACTTGAATGTAATTAAATGTTAATTAATCAAGGATGATTAATTAAAATGAATAATTGGATGATGATTGATAAATAATTAATAGTGATTTAAGCAAGATTTATAATGATGGAAGTAATTAATTTAATTTACTTTAAATTAATTAGAGATGAAGTAATTAATTTAATTCATTTTAAATTAATTTTAGTATGATTAATAGATCATTGCTTATGTATGGATGTATGATATTGTTTATCTTGAATGGTTTGAGATCTCAGATAGGAGATAATTGATACTGTGTGATATGTATGTTTGGTTACATAGTGATGATGATATGAATTATCTGTGTATGATGATAATATGATTATCTGTTGTTATATTGTGATTTATCTATCTGTGTGTATATAGATAATAGAATTGAATTGTTTTAACTTTAAAACAACTTGGCCTTAAAAGATACGTTTTGGATTTCGATGAGACCGGGATCGGGTTTCCAGATTTGGATATCCGAATACCACATCGATCCAAATTAACGATAGGTCGTGAATCTCAAGTGAAGATGAAGATTCAGAGTGCAAGGGTTATTGTCGTTAACTCTGAGGGTGATTCCAAAATGAGTGTAACGAGATAATGCCTTCGGTTTCGTTCGAACCCTGAACGAACTTGTATGGATTGAATGCTTTCAGAACATCGTCAGGTGGACGATGAGCATTCTAAGTGATGTGTTCTGATTAAAGGTAATCGTAGCCTCAAGCCTCATCAACCGGGAATGGCTAAAACAGGGGAGGTGCATCAAGGCTTCGTGGGTAGCGCCCACTGAGAGCGAGATATATCCCTGTCTAGAGGTCCCTTCTTTTTATTCGGCTTAGTGGGCAGTTGGTTGCAAACAACTGCGGGGTTGTCTTGTTCGGAATTATCCAGTAAGAGATGGTTCCGGCTTTGTGTTGCAGGGGATTGGGAGTAATCCTCGGTACGGTGATCTAGGCCACGTACTGTGACGGGCGGTACCCCGGTAGCCCTGCCATTGTATGGAATCCAAACTCCAATAAGTGCCATCGGACTTGATTGTATAACCCACTTTGTGGCTAGTATGCTGGAATTTAATGAATGTAACAATTTCGGCTATGTGAATACTTATTTGAAAACCATAGACCCTATTATAATATAACTGGATTTCCTATCAAATGTTTTGGTTATCGTAAGGTAAAAACTTTTCCGTGTTTATGTGCGGGAAGTCTTACGAGATACCTTTTTCTTTCCAAATGGTTTTCGAAGTTAAGCAACTTTAACCTGTTACTCACACCAGACCCATGTCTGACCCAAGTGTTTATTTTTTGTTTTATAAACTCTTGGGTACTCAAATTTTTACGAGTAGCCAAGGGATTCAGGTTAGCTTTGACGAATTATGGAGGAGCAATGGAGCAGGAGGCTTCAGCGTTGTAGATATATATATATATATAGTAGTTCCGCTGTGTTGATCTCTGTATTGATCTCTGTATTGATCTCTGTATTGTATTGAATTGTAATGTCTAGACAGATGTTTATAACTGTCTAGTATGTGTTGTATAAGCTATGTAACTCTGATAGTCGTTGTATATTATGTAATACTTATGTTATTAATATAATTTATTCGTTCCGCTGTTGAGATTCTATTGTTGTTTCTTTCTCTCTTCTCTTCTTTTCTCTTTCTATCCCTTTCTTTCTTCAAGATGATACGAATTTCTGGTCGATGAAAGATGGGTCGTCACAGTTGGTATCAGAGCGCTAGGTTGAGTGAATACCTAGGCTTTGGAGTGATTTCTTTCTTGAGAGCGTATTTGTAATTTTCAATATATATATATATATATTTATCTCTACCTATTTGTTGGGTTACCTGTTCGGGTTTTCCAATATGAGTTCTAAAGGTAGATGGGGGTAGTGGTGTGTGTGACACGACTACTACCAATGGAAGAAGTCTAAGTGTTGAGGTTGGAAGTGTATTTGTCGAGACTGTAAACCTAATACCATCTTAAGTGAGCTTTGCTGTGGTGAAGGATCTCATCGATCTCTGAAGGAAACCTGTTAAGGTTCGGAGTTTATCTTTGAAGTTGGATGAGCAGAAGCGAGTGATAGTCTTGGTAACTTCCGGAAGAAGTAGCTGTGTGATGAGATACAGTGACTATGGATGTTCCCGAAGATGTTTTCTTTGGAACAAGTTTAAGGAAGTGTGTATGCTTCGGTGTTGTGGCTGAGTTCAGCATGGTGTTTCTGTTTGGTTTGAGGTTCGATTTTCTCGAGGAGCTTTGGATTAGGAAGTCTTTGGCATCAGTGTCAGCAGTATAGCTCGAAGGTGTTCTGTGTGCCGGCAAGGAGGTCTTCTGGCTAAGTAGTTTTCTAGAGTTGGAGAGCAGAAGCAGCAGAGTGGATCCATTTCTTCGATGGATTGGACAGTTAAGTATAAGCTGTTCTGATGGGTAAAGAGAGAACAGTTTCTTTGCAATTTGGCTGGGTTGATCACAAAAGTGACTTGCGATAGTTTGAGTATTCTCTTGGGTTATCAAAGTTTTTCTGGATGTCTTCAGGGAAGTTAGGAGTTTGTCCGCATATGGAGATTTAGTTTTCTTATCGGCTAGGATTCCAGGAGTGTTACCGGTGGTTCAGCCTAGTGGAAGGATGGTTCCTAGAGATAGAGTTTGGTGAAGCAGCTCAGGTTTTGATGGAGTATCTGAGTTTTCTTTATAGATCTGTTGAATCATATTTCCGGGATGTGTTGTCCAGTCTGTGCTTGTGTTCTTCATCAGCATTTTCATTCTACTTCAGATCAGAGTTGTGCAGCGGAAGCAGTTTGGGAGTGCACCTGTTTTGTATTTTCCGGATAGGAGAAGTTTAGTCTTCTGATATTTGAGGAGTAGAGTTTGTTCTTGATTTTGGTTGATCTTGAGGAGATCGGTGTGTTGGGTTGTTGTTGGTCTAGTTTGTTTCTAGAGGCATCGGCGAAGGTTGAGCTGATCAGGAAGGATGTAGGCAGCCCAGGATCGTCTGAAGGATTTTGTGGATAAGAGTCGGAGATTTAATTTTGGATAAGTTTTCTCCGATTAAAGGAGCTATAAGATTGGATAAGACTGGGAAGTTAGCTCTGAGATATTGGATCTTTTCTGTATTCTTGTAAGGATAAGTGTTTGATCTATCTCTGGTTTTAGAACTAGCAGTTCAAGAGGATTTGGTAGTTGAGTTAGACTCGTCTGTAGTCTGGTATCCTGTTCATTTTTTAAGATCTAAATGAGTAGGAGTTCTGTAGCTAATTAGTAGTACAGATTGTTTGGGTTCTGTTGAGCGAGTATCCCGGTATTTATACCTAGGAAACTCTAGGAAGTTTTATCTAGAATTTTGTCTGGATAGTTAGAATTGTTTGTTTGGATGATTGGTTACTATGGTTGTTATCATATGGTTGATAATATATATTGTGGTTTTAGAAATAAAATCTTTGATAGATTATTAAATTACCTTTGTTTTAAATTTCGGGGACGAAATTATTTTAAGGGGGGAGGAATGTGATATCCCGGGATTTTAGGCAATATCAATTTAATAATCTATATTTAAAATTAAATTGATTTGATAATTTTCTTTTATAATTGTAATTTAAATTGATAAATTTATTCTTTTAAAAGCAAATAAATATTTAATTGGTGAATTTATCTTTTAAAAACTAATAAAATGATTTCTATTTATAATGTATATATATATTTGTATATATTGTAAATAGAAAAGCTTTGGTTTGTATCTAATAAACAAATAAAAACATATTTTCAAATTATAGTATATTTTGGGTAATTTGGAAGTTTGGTTAATTTAAAATAAAAAATTTCAAAGATTATTTAAATAGTTAATTATATAGTTTTAAAATTTATAAAAGGTTTGTTTTATTTCTTTTTAAATATTACTTGATATATATGATTTAAAAATAGAAGTTTAAAATACAATTTACATATGGTATTAATTCATTTAATAATAGAAGTAAAATTTATAATCTCTTTTATAAATTATTTAAAATAGTCAAATTTGATATTTTCAAATAATAATTATAATACTTTGTTTTTATAAACATAAATAGATTTTATGGAAATAGAATTGTTATTTTAAATTTAAATAGTAGTTATATGCATATATATAACTTGATTTTAAATTGGATTTTTAAATTTAATTTAAATATGAATTTGGATTTATAATAGAAATTCAAAAGATGGACATTCTAAAAATATTTGAATAAGCCTTTAATTATATATATAATTTTTTTATTTACATTTTCTTTAAAAAGAGAAATTCATATATGTATTTACATAAGAATTTATTAATTAAGTTAAAAATCTTTATTAACATTTAAAATATATACTCATTAATTAAAAAGACACATGTTATTTTCCTAAGGCCTTATTTTTACAAGTGTTAGATATTTAATATGATATAGGACAAGTGTCATGTTTTATTTTTATTTTTCTTTGATTTTTGTTAAACCATAAATAAAGTTATATAAACAAACATCTTTCATTTCCTTTTCTTTTCTAATCTCATTTCTAAACAAAGAAAACTGAATATAATTTCTCAAAGTAAAATCTGTACCTCCTCAAACCAGAGAAAAACTTATTCAAATCAAAACCTGTAATTCATTTTCAGATAAATCAAATCATTAGCATGCAAGCATTCTTCTTCAATCTGGAATCAAACCAAAATCAAAAGCCTGCATGTATTCTTCAAACCTGAGATAAGCAAGCAACCTGGAAATCAAATCTTAAATCATCTCAACAACTTAAAGTTTCCAGTAGCATGCATTCTTCAACAATTCAAGTTTCAAGTTTTAAAAGTTTTCAAAAGACATTTCCAGCAACTCAAGTTCAAAATCTTTTCAAAATTGGAGGCTCTGTTCTTCATCCTCAAAACTGTGAGTAACATCATTTTTAAAAACATAAGTATTGAATATCTGTTTGCATGTTGATTACTGGAATGAGTATGCTTTGCATGTATATATATTGTTGAATCTTCTGTGTGTATATGAATGCATATATGTGTGTTTGATGTGTATTTGTTCTTGTCTGTTCTTGTTTTTAAAATTAAGAATTTGGTAAATATTACATTATCACTTGATTCGATCTTTATTAGGATTTAAGATTAAAACAAAAGTTGTTTGTTTCATTTCAAACTTTAGTTTAGAGTTTTAAATTAAGTAAAAATAATATTTACTTGGCTTTGGAAACCATAAGTACTAGAATGCTTAAGCTAAGTCAAAAATTAAATTTAGTAATTCATAGATTCAGGGTTATGAATCAAATCCCTAAACAAAAATCATGATTTTTAAAAATAAAATCACAAATTCTAGTATTAGAATCAGAGAGCAGTTCAGAGTTGTCTGAATTGTGCATTTTGGGTTGTTCCTGTTGATCTAAATGATCGGAGGGATCGAGTTTCCTCTTGGAGGTGGAGGAGTGATCAGTGATGATGGGAAAATTATCTGATGATGGTGCATTTCACCGTGGGGATGGCAATGGAGGATTTTGGTCTGTAGCCCTAGTTTGTCTGGGCTGAATGTTTTGGATTGGTTCGACTTCCATAATTGATCGAGTGCAACAAGGCTTTGGAGATTGGAAGCTGGAGTGTTGTCGAAGTCATGGCCGGAGTTTCAGCAACTTCGGTGGTCGGAGAAGCAAAGACGAAGTTGTTCCAGGCTTTACTTTCTTGTTCCAGTTTGGGTTGGAATGCTCGAATCTGATTTCGAGATTGTTGTGATGATCTGTTGATCGTGATGGGGTGCGAGGATGATTGCTGATGTGAAGAAGCCATCGTGGTTGACCCTAGGTGGTCGGAGCCACCGTGCATGTGCACAAATTTTCTGATGAAGTTTGGTTTAGGGAAATTTAGGTACTCGGGTTTCTCGAGTTAATTTCGTGTGTGGCTCGAAGATTTGTGTGTGTTGTCTCGAAGCAATTTTAGGTTGGCTCGGGTTAACAGTTGTTACAGGTTTTAAGACCTGACAGTGGTTTTAAAATTTAAGTGAATTCAAATTGAAAGTAGATTTTGAACAAAGTTTTAAACCAAGTTTTAAGTATGAATTCAAATTGAAATTTGTATCCTAGTTTTGAGATAAATTAAAGTTTTATAAAATCAAATATTTAAACAAGTTAAGGTTTAAAGTATAATTTGAAATGAAATTTAAAGACAAATTTAAAAGCAAAAGATTTCAAATGCATTTGTTAATAACAAATAAGTTATTAATAAGGATAATGTTTTTATCTTAAAGATAATTAAGAATTAATGATTTGAGATTCATTAAATTAATAAGGAAATTTAAGGGTGATTAGTTTAATTAATTAATGATTTAGTAATTAAGGGTTAATTTAATTGATTTAATGATTAAGGATCATTAATTAGATAAGTATAGATTATTAATTAATGATTAGAAACTGATTAATCAAGTATTTAAAGAGTAATTAAGATAAAATTTAGAAATTAATTAAGTAAATAGAAATTAATTAATTGGTAATTAAAAATTAATTAATTTGTAATTAATAATGGTTTATTAAAAAGTTTAATTACTTAAGGAAAAGTAATTAAAGGATTGTTAGTAGTTAATGAAGATTATTAACTTGGGATTAATAAATAATTAATTAATGTGATTAATTTTAATAATTAATTAGATTAATTAATTTAAAGATAATCATTTGTGAAAATTGTTTAAATATAATTACTTAATGGAAGTAATTAAGAAATTAATTACTCATTGTAATTAATTGAGTTTAATTTGATTAGTTTAAGTTAATTAATTAAGTTTAATTAATTTAAGATAATCACTTAATGATTTGTGAAGTATAATTACTTAATGTAATTTAATGAAGTATAATTACTTAGGAAAGTAATTAATGGATAATTACTGATGTAATTTATGGAGTAATTAAGGGTAGTTAATTACTTAATGGAATTAATCAAGGGATTAATTAAGAAATTAATTAAGGAGCAATTAATTTATTTAAAGAAGTAATTAAGGGTAGTTAATTACTGAATGTGATTAATCAAGAGTGATTAATAATTATGATTTAATTTAAAGATAATTACTTAATTTAAACAAAGTAATTAATAATAAAATGTAATTAGGGATCATTAATTAATATAATTAATGATGTAATTAAGAATTGATTAATTAAGAAATAATTAATAAATGAAGTGATTAATTAATGTAATTAATTAAGGAGTAATGTAATTAATTATAGTTAATTAATTAATGAAGTAATTTAAGGTTAATTACTATAAGTGGTTAAGAATAATTAATTTGTGAAATTTATTTAATGCTAATTACTTGAATGTAATTAAATGTTAATTAATCAAGGATGATTAATTAAAATGAATAATTGGATGATGATTGATAATTAATTAATAGTGATTTAAACAAGATTTATAATGATGGAAGTAATTAATTTAATTTACTTTAAATTAATTAGAGATGAAGTAATTAATTTAATTCATTTTAAATTAATTTTAGTATGATTAATAGATCATTGCTTATGTATGGATGTATGATATTTTTTATCTTGAATGGTTTGAGATCTCAGATAGGAGATAATTGATACTGTGTGATATGTATGTTTGGTTACATAGTGATGATGATATGAATTATCTGTGTATGATGATAATATGATTATCTATTGTTATATTGTGATTTATCTATCTGTGTGTATATAGATAATAGAATTGAATTGTTTTAACTTTAAAACAACTTGGCCTTAAAAGATACGTTTTGGATTTCGATGAGACCGGGATCGGGTTTCCAGATTTGGATATCCGAATACCACATCGATCCAAATTAACGATAGGTCGTGAATCTCAAGTGAAGATGAAGATTCAAAATGCAAGGGTTATTGTCGTTAACTCTGAGGGTGATTCCAAAATGAGTGTAACGAGATAATGCCTTCGGTTTCGTTCGAACCCGGAACGAACTTGTATGGATTGAATGCTTTCAGAACATCGTCAGGTGGACGATGAGCATTCTAAGTGATGTGTGCTGATTAAAGGTAATCGTAGCCTCAAGCCTCATCAACCGGGAATGGCTAAAACAGGGGAGGTGCAGCAAGGCTTCGTGGGTAGCGCCCACTGAGAGCGAGATATATCCCTGTCTAGAGGTCCCTTCTTTTTATTCGGCTTAGTGGGCAGTTGGTTGCAAACAACTGCGGGGTTGTCTTGTTCGGAATTATCCAGTAAGGGATGGTTCCGGCTTTGTGTTGCAGGGGATTGGGAGTAATCCTCGGTACGGTGATCTAGGCCACGTACTGTGACGGGCGGTACCCCGGTAGCCCTGCCATTGTATGGAATCCAAACTCCAATAAGTGCCATCGGACTTGATTGTATAACCCACTTTGTGGCTAGTATGCTGGAATTTAATGAATGTAACAATTTCGGCTATGTGAATACTTATTTGAAAACCATAGACCCTATTATAATATAACTGGATTTCCTATCAAATGTTTTGGTTATCGTAAGGTAAAAACTTTTCCGTGTTTATGTGCGGGAAGTCTTACGAGATACCTTTTTCTTTCCAAATGGTTTTCGAAGTTAAGCAACTTTAACCTGTTACTCACACCAGACCCATGCCTGACCCAAGTGTTTATTTTCTGTTTTATAAACTCTTGGGTACTCAAATTTTTACGAGTAGCCAAGGGATTCAGGTTAGCTTTGACGAATTATGGAGGAGCAATGGAGCAGGAGGCTTCAGCGTTGTAGATATATATATATATAGTAGTTCCGCTGTGTTGATCTCTGTATTGATCTCTGTATTGTATTGAATTGTAATGTCTAGACAGATGTTTATAACTGTCTAGTATGTGTTGTATAAGCTGTGTAACTCTGATAGTCGTTGTATATTATGTAATACTTATGTTATTAATATAATTTATTCGTTCCGTTGTTGAGATCCTATTGTTGTTTCTTTCTCTTCTTTTCTCTTTCTATCCCTTTCTATCCCTTTCTTTCTTCAAGATGATACGACTTTCTGGTCGATGAAAGACGGGTTGTCGCAGTATTAATGTATTAAATTTTGTACAACGTAACATTACATGATAGTAAATACAATTTTAGTTAATGTGATATACATAAACTGGTTAATAAATCGTTTGCTAGAATAACCGATTCAGCTGACATAGTATGTCATATTCAAGGTAATACACCGTGGAACAGCTAAAATTGAATATGTCTTAAAATGATACTTGCATCGAATCAGTAAGCGTTCTCGATCATATACGACCTGATTTTCCTATTACAATTATCTTACTGTTACAGCAAGGAGTTGAGTTAGTACATAAATATGTATCAAGTTATCATACAACCAAATAAATCAAACCAAATTTGTGAACTACAACAACAAAATGAATGGATGATACCAGGTAAAAATATATGCTATATTT
Source organism: Allium fistulosum (assembly GCA_030737815.1). Classification (NCBI taxonomy): domain Eukaryota; kingdom Viridiplantae; phylum Streptophyta; class Magnoliopsida; order Asparagales; family Amaryllidaceae; genus Allium; species Allium fistulosum. Next base: position 1,207,987,022 of record CM060902.1, read on the forward strand.
ATTACATGTAAAGTTATAGTCAAATAAATAATACTTTTCAGGTTTACCATTCATGCATATATTTACTATAGGATATGATGCCTTATGGTTTGACTGTCGAAATTAAACTACCCGTACCTAAGCGAAAGAAGAAACTGATATTGGTCCGTACTCTATCATTTATGATATACTGTGGTAGTTTAGTGATGGTATGCAGACATGCAATAGAGTAGAGGAAAAAAGCAGCGTAGCCAAAGTCGTCGGATATGCAGTCAGATTTCAAATTGGTTAGGAGCAAAAACATTGCTACTGATCAACGCCTTTATCAATACAGTCGGAATATACCGTTTACCAAAACAGTCATTTGCACCCAAAATTTAGCAGTATGGAACCAACTATCTCTATGAAAAAAAGAACATATTTTGTAGTATACTGACACAAAAAGCATAAGCAGTGGGCACATATACATCTAACTTTGAAACAATCATCAATCTTCACATATTCATGCTATGGTCGTCCGCACAAAAATAATAAGAATCAGTTTATACAAAGACTATGAATGAGAATGGCAAATGGTCAGGTGATGGCCAAAACATGTGGTGCACAGCTATAAACCGTACCATCACATAACAACGTGCCACTAATAAAAGGTGAAAAAGCATATCCCATATTCGAAATCGGCATACAGAACTCAATCAAAACGACCATGGCATGCGAGTAAAACAATACAGTAAAACAACATGTTATAGAAGATGCAGTGACATACGCAGAGGTAGAAAGGAATTACCTGTACAATCCACTGAGTGGCAGGTGGGAAGACGATGATAAATCAGTCCAAGTTGGACTGGCTACTCCTCAGGAAACTTGTTTACGCGAAAGCGGTAATTTGGGAAAACAATCCGCCTCAATTTCCTGGTTGGTTCGAAAAGGGGGTCGACGGTTGGGGGTAATCGATAAACAGCGGGTAGTGGGAGGGAGAGGTGGCGGTGGTGGAGCGGTGGGTAGGAAAGGGGGTCGACAGATGGGTTGGTAAAGGGCGTCATTTTTTTTAAAGTCAGCGGAATAAAAATTAGGGATTGGAAAATTGGGGGTGAGAAACGAAAGCGGGTGAGTGAAAAGTAAAGTGGGAAATGGAAATTGGTAAGGTGTGGATCGATGGTGTGAATCGACGGTTGAGATTTTGTTTTAAATGGTGGTGTGGATCGCTGAGGTGTAATTTTTTTTAATTTTTTTAATTAGAATATATCTATGGCAACACTATATAAAAATGTTGCATCGTGTTACACTTGTTTAGCTAGAGCAACACATTTTTATGGCTAAGGTAACACCAAAAATACAACGTTGCAGTAGGACCAAAATTTTATAGCTGTTGCAACATTTTAGCTAGCAACACCTTGCAAAAATGTTGCAGAAGGTCATCTATGGCGTAGTGGAAGAAAGTAATCAACTTTGTGGTTCGTAACATCATCTGTCGATTCGGTCTCCTACACACCATTATTACGGACAACGGAACCCAATTCGACAGTGCTGAATTCAAAGATTTCTGCAAGCGATTTCACATCCAACAGAAATTCTCCGCAGTTGCACACCCTCAGGCAAACGGACAGGTCGAAGCAGTTAATAAAGTTATAAAGTCCATCCTGAAGAAACGACTGGAAAAGTTCGGGGGCAAGTGGGTCGATGAACTTCCTATAGCTTATGGGCTTACCGAACAACCCACAAGACCGCGACCGACCACACTCCATTCTCGCTTTCTTACGGTTCAGAGGCCGTTATTCTAGTCAAGCTAGAAGTACCTTCTCATCGCATGACATACTATGATCCAAAGACAAATGCTATATTACTTGCTGAATCTCTCGATCTACTAGATGAGAAGCGTGAAGAGGCTGATTTGAGGGCAGCTGCGCATCGAAGTCGAGTCACCCGATTGTACAACGCCAAGGTCCGTCCACGAACCTTCGAACTAGGCGATCTCGTCTTAAAAAGAATCTATCCGGTTCCTTCACATATGAAGCCGACATGGGAAGGACCGTATGTTATTGAATGCAAGCTCGGAGATGGCACATTCAAGTTATCGACCGTCGACGGTCTTACCCTGCCGAGAGCTTGGAATAGCGAGAGCCTTCGCCGCTAATACACCTGACAGGCTATCTTTATCCATTTAGTTTACTTTCCTTTTCTGCAATTCGTTTCTGCATTTCGAAATTAGAACTTGTAATAAGGCAACTGACTTTGCCATACTTTCTTATTTCAGCAATAAAATGCAATCTCTTCGAGCCAGAGCTGTGATTTACTTGAAATGTTTCATATGAACATCACTATGCACGGAGAGCTAAGTTTCACCATACGGTGGAATTTATTCAAATAGAGAGTGACTGCGATGCAACCAATCACTCGCTAAGTGAAACCCGAGCTCGGGGGCAAGCCATCACATCAAAGTCAAAAAAGGATTGATACACAACAATCCTTCATCAACTCCGAGTTCCTAGAACGCGAACCGGAGTATAAACATCAACTCCGTATTCCCAGAGTGCGAAGCGGAGTATAAACATCCAACTTCGAGTTCCTAGAGCGCGAACTGGAGTATAAACATCAACTCCGTATTCCCAGAGTGCGAAGCAGAGTATAAACATCCAACTCCGAGTTCCCAGAGCGCGAACCGGAATATAAACATCAACTCCGTATTCCCAGAGTGCGAAGCGGAGTATAAACATCCAACTCCGAGTTCCCAGAGCACGAACCGGAGTATAAACATCAACTCCGTATTCCCAGAGTGCGAAGCGGAGTATAGACATCCAACTCTGAGTTCCCAAAGCATGAACCGGAGTATAAACATCAACTTCGTATTCCCAGAGTGCGAAGCGGAGTATAAACATCCAACTCCGAGTTCCCAGAGCGCGAACCGGAGTATAAACATCAACTCTGTATTCCCAGAGTGCGAAGCTGAGTATAGACATCCAACTCTGAGTTCCCAGAGTGCGAACCGGAGTATAAACATCAACTCCATATTCCCAGAGTGCGAAGCGGAGTATAGACATCCAACTCCGAGTTCCCAGAGCGCGAACCGGAGTATAAACATCAACTCCGTATTCCCAGAGTGCGAGGGAGTATAAACATCCAACTCCGAGTTCCCAGAGCGCGAACCCGAGTATAAACATCAACTCCGTATTCCCAGAGTGCGAAGCGGAGCATAAACATCCAACTCCAAGTTCCCAGAGCGCGAACCGGAGTATAAACATCAACTCCGTATTCCCAAAGTGCGAAGCGGAGTATAAACATCCAACTCCGAGTTCACAGAGCGCGAACCGGAGTATAAACATCAACTCCATATTCCCAGAGTGCGAAGCGAAGTATAAACATCCAACTCCGAGTTCCCAGAGCGCGAACCGGAGTATAAACATCAACTCCGTATTCCTAGAGTGCGAAGCGGAGTATAAACATCCAACTCCGAGTTCCCAGAGTGCGAACCGGAGTATAACATCAACTCCGTATTCCCAGAGTGCGAAGCGGAGTATAAACATCCAACTCCGAGTTCCCAGAGCACGAGCCGGAGTATAAACATCAACTCCGTATACCCAGAGTGTGAAGCGGAGTATAAACATCCAACTCCGAGGTCCCAGAGTGCGAAGCGGAGTATAAACATCAACTCCGAATTCTCAGAACGCAAGTTGGAGCACGAACAGCGACTCCAGATTCCCAGAGCGTGAAACGGAGCGTAAACACCAACTTCAAGTTCCCGAAGCATGAATCGAAGTATAAGTATCAACTCCAAACTCCCAGAGCACGAGTCGGAGTACAAATGTCGATTCCGGGCCCCCAGATCGTGGACATATGATTAAAACTTCAGCCGGCGTGACCAACCGCCCGTAAGCAAATAAGAATCCCCGGAGTACGGATATGATCATCGACAATCAAACAAGCATGGATGCATTACTCAATCTCCGCTTGCCTCAGACATCCGTTCGGTGGCACAAGACTCAAAATGTTATAAGTAAGAAGCGATTGTCGACTGACGGTCTACAACTCATCCCCAAGGCTGGGGGGCAGGACTTAAGCATCAACCGATGATTGATGCGATGCGACGTTGGAATTCAACACGCTTCCCGGTTGCAAGCCATGTCCACAGTTTCCGAACTTGGCAAACCAAAACAAACTTGATTCGGAATCTGAAACTTCACAAGTGCACTCCAGATGTTTAAACACTAAGACAAATACACAATGATAGAAAAGAAACCAAAAAAGAGAAGTTTCATTTCTATTGTTTGTAAAAGGAGTTCGTATACAAGTTTGTTCCCAAAAAATTCCTACTAGCAGGGGCCGAACCCGCATCTATACACGGCCAACAAAATGCAAGTCAAAATAAGCTAGGGAAGCATGTTTAATCTTTCTTCTTCCTTGGCTTCCACCTCGGTGTAGACCTACTGGAGCCACCGCTGATCTTCCTCTTCGAGCCTTTTTTTTTCGGCGGCTGGCCTTCAGGCGAGGGCATTATGTCAACATCCTCCTCCGAACTCGAATGAATAGGGATGCTTCCTGCAGGAGGAGTCGGAGGGATAGGATCAGATGTGGAAGATGGAATAGCCGCACTGGTACCAGAGAATGTACCGCCGGGCGATACCATTCTGAGCAGAGCTGGACCAAGCACTGCCATCCCACCTCCAAAACTGCCGCCATGAGTTGCCGCATCCATTTCAACAGCAATTTGCGCCAAGATCTCCTCTTCAGCAGCCGACCGAGCCTCGTTGGAAGCTTCAGAAGTCGGCATTGAAAACCTTGTGGCGGGAGCACCTCCGCCCATAACGAAGGGTAAATCAGCTAAAGGGGCGCCATGACGGCGGAAGAGCTCCTCTATCAGTTGTTCGTCAAAAACAAGTGTGCCTCTCTGAATATCGTCAAGAGGTGCTGCAGTAGTCACGGTGATCGCTTTGGTGACAATAGCCTTCTGTGTCTAGTACGACTCTTGAGTAGCGGGAGGCTCGACATGGTCAGCGTCAATCACTGGACAAAGAATAAAGGAACTATTAAAATTTAACTCGAACGAAGGCTTCGACTTAAGAAAGAAAAGTGGAATGTTCAGAATACCTTCCTCAGTTCGACTTGTAGGCGGCAGGGCGGCATCAGTGACTTACGTTGCAGTCGGAGACATCTGCGGCTGATACGGATTATAAGCAGGAACAACCTAGGGATCAACCGTAGACGAGGATTCGGGCTGGGTTGACACGGGAACTTCAAGACTGGCTTCATGGTGGTCAACCCCTGAACCCTCTCCAACTTCAAAGTGCCGGGCGCCAAGTCTTTCCTTCTCATGCAGAATCATTGACTCGTGCATAATCTTCTTTTCATCGTCGTTCAAAATGTGATTCTCGAGCTCAAATTCATCTACGAACTCGCCCTGATGCGCCTCCTTCTCTTCCTCAACCAGCCGGCCCCAGGCGTTATAAAGATGTGTAGGGTAATCGTCGAGCCAGGCTAGACCCCTGTGCCTCAACACATTAGCATTATAAACAACGAGCAAGTCCTCGATGTCAGCCTCTAGCCTGGACTCCGCCGACTTTACTTTCTCCTCAACCTCAGCTTCCACCTTGCGGACTTTAGCCACCGCCGCATCCCGTTCATCCCTAAGCAGAACAGCTTGGTCGCATGCCTCTTGGGCTGCACTGTTTGCGTCATCTTTCTCCTTGGCCATGTCGGCGAATTTTTCCTTAAGTTCATTTAGCTCCTTGACTACCGCGTCCCGCTCGGCGGTAACTGTAGTATTCCGGCCCATCTCCTCCACTAGGGAAACATGTGTCTGCCCCAGCTTCACCATCGCCGCCTTCGCCTCATCAGCCTTTTTGGTGGCCTCAATCTCCGATTTCCGAGAAGACTCGGCCTCAGCAGTCAGCACTTGGATGATCCGGTCCCTTTGAGCGAGATCAGTCTCCAGCTTCTCAAGTGCTTGGCCCACTCAATGGCCACCTTAGAAGCTTTCTCCGCGGCCTTTACCCACTCCCTGTACTAGGTATAGATGTCATGAATGTAATCATGCATCGTGCCTTCTACCCCTGATGGAATTCTCTTCAAGTGAGGGGGGAAAACGTAGCCGTCGAAGCAGATATTTGGAAAATCCTTCTTCATCTTAGCTAATTTAAGGGCCCCTTCTCCTGTGGGCTCAGCAGGGACCTGCTCTGTAATCATAGAAGCCGTAGTCTCGATTATCTAAAGATGAGTTTCAGACCTAGAAGCATAAGAGGACGGCCTGTGATGAGGAGGCTATGGTGGATTTGAAGTTTGGACAGGCAGAGGAGATGGAAGTCTAGGAGGAGGAGAGCGTGATCTAGACTGATGTCGATACTCTCTATCCCTGTCACGACCGTACCTATCCTGATTAGAATACTCGCGATCGCGATCCCTGTCCGAATCCCTTCGGCGGGAATCATAATAAGAAGAAGTTTTTCAGACGGAGCGAAGACTCCCGAGCATCGATCCTTTACCAGACATAGTACTTGTAAATGAGAAACAAGAAAAGAGTTAGTGACTTCTTAAGTTGGTCAATTTACAGTCGTGAATCATGCAGTGTAGTGAAGTGTATGCATGTGCAACCCCCCGACCAACCGAAAATGTCGACCGCACTCATGGCAGGCGACCCGCTTGGTTCATGAACACTATCGAGCTTCTCCATCCCAGCGTCGTGTTGAGACGACACAAAGTCTGGAATCGGAACATCGGCAAGTCCTTCAAAAAGATTCTCTACCGGCGGGGGAGAAGCCTCCGCAATTCTAATCCCCGGGATGGGCAAAGACACGACCACGGATTTAAATATCCCAGATTTAGAGCGTTTGTGAGCAACAACCTTGCCTTTTCTCTTTCCTCCGGAATCTTGAACATCGGAAGAAGACCCGGCCGGGAGCTCAGTATCGGTGGGCATTCTTTCTGGATCAACTTCTTCGGCAATCACGACTGCGGGCGCTTTGCGCTTCACCCGTTTCTTCGGGACCACTCTATGTATCCCTTCCAGATGTATGCTCTGTCTCCGTTCTATCAGCCTGACAGTCCTCAAATTCCTGTCGGTCAGGACTAAGTCTATGTGCCTCTCTTCTCCCGAAAACGCTTGAAGAATCCGAACAAGCTCTCTAAAGTACGCGCCATCGGGATGAGTGATTGCGACTATAAGAAAGGAAAAGTATGTCAGTTTTGAAGTCTGTTACTAGTATCTCAATGATTCGAGAAAGAAATGGCAACACTTACGTCTATCCAACCACCGCCCAGCAAATCCAGGGGGGTACCGAACGTAGAACCATTCAGTCTTATAATAACTTAGCCTTCCCCAGAAGTCCAGTACAATGTGACAGTTTCTGACCGCTTCCAGGAAGGTGAAAGAGGGGCTGTCTCCACGGCTCTTGACGTTGAATAAATATCTGATTTCGATCGGCTTCGGCGGTCGAAAGAGGATCTCCATAAACTGGACGAAGGTGATGTTCAACAAGGCATACCCGTTGGGATGTAGCTGAGATGGAGCTATACCAAGAAACGATAACATCTCCCTTATATATTCATTGAAGGGAGGAAGTGTCCCCGCTGTACAAGCGTGACGGTTGAAAGCAGTAAACCCCTCCGGGGGATTGTGTGGCCTGTCACTTGGCCCAGGAAGTAGCACGTCGTCAAGCGACAAACCATGCCTTAAGCAAATCTGTCCTAACATATCTTCGGAGATACCCGACGGCATGGAATCTGTTGGATTGAGAATAAACCGAGCACCCGAACGCTCATTCGGAGCTGGCTCTATGACTTCGGCTTCGATAACCGGCATCTATATGGTTGGAGGAATAGAACTGGAGAGTTCTGGCTGCTGAGAACTTGAAGGGTCCATGACTAGCTAACTTATAAAAAATCATTGTTAAACTGACAAATAACACTCGTGCATCCCCCAGTGTAAAGTGTGTGAGTGTGTTGTGCAGTGTAGTACTGTATATTATTTGAGAAGATCAACAGGATTGAAGGAAGCGTATAAGCGACGAGACTTCGGAATTCGATCGGAAGGACCGTCATCACTGACCGTCACAACCATACCATCTAACTTTTGACCATCATTTCAAGTCAAAGTTTGTTGTCATTTTTATAAGTTGCAGTTTCATCGACGAGCTTCGATAGGAAATCAGATATGCAGTGAAACGGTTAAGTCCAGTTATGCAAATTTGAAGCTCGTCGGAGGCAATTGTTCAAGTGTGTGAGAAGTTACAAACTTTTTGATGATCAAATTTGTATCGCTCGCGAGAGCCGTGTTCGCATCAATAAGCTATGGTCGTGTGCATATGAGTCAGACTCAGTCAGAAGGTTGGCATGCAAGTTCGATTCGAACTAGAGGGCTCGATTCGAAATCCCCAGTTCGACTCGCTCCCCAAGACCATCGAGTTCGACTCGCTCCCAGGACCACACAGTTCGACTCGCTCTCCAGGACCATCGAGTTCGACTCGGTCCTAAGACCACGCATTTCGACTCGCTCCCAAGACTGCACACTTTGACTCGATCGAAAACCACCCTTTTCAACTCAATCCAAGGCCATCGTTTCGAGTCCATCAGGCGCGACCCCTTCGTATCGATCCATGAATTTAAAGCGCTCGATTCGATGCGAAGCTCCACCATCGATTGATACGAAGACCTTCGCCTCATCATCTCGAAACCCATATTCTAGAGCGACACGAAGCTGAGGCCAGAGAGCTTTCAATCGACCACGACTCTAATTGATTTGACGTTAAGAAAACCCGAGCCTCATCGTTTATGCGTGGATTCGCTTATTGGATTACCTAGATCTAACAGTTAGTTCAAATGATTGAAGATAGGAATCAATTCGAAGGCAGGAATATTTCGTTATTCTCGAGTTTCTGAGCGATACGAAGAAAAGGAAGGAAAACGAAAGGTAAAAAAGTGAAAAACGGCTAAGTACAAAGTATTTATATGGACTTGGAAACAAAGGGAATAAACGCTTCGTATCCCGATGGATTCGAACGCACGTTTCGACTCCCTCTCTAGTGCGTCAATACGAATCTCTCCTTCGTATTGCTTGCCTTCGACTCCATCCCCGTGTCCAGTTCGACTCCATCGATACGAGACCACCCTTTGTATCAATAACCCATTTCGACTTCGACTCCTATGCAGCTCGAACCCTAGACCGAGTCGAACGACCAGTTCGAATCCATCAGGAAATCTACATCGACTCGCTCCACTTCGACTCGCTCAGTTCGAGTCCATCATCAAGTTGAACAAGCGCTTTTCATCCATCAAATCCATCAAATCATGGCTTCCAGAGGCCAACTCCATCAACTCGACATACTTACTTCGCATCCATAAATCCAATGAAAACCATCTTCGATGTTTCAACCCTTCACATCGATTCAGGAGAGGATCGTTACGAAGGAACATTCAAAAGCAACCATCGAACGTTGTTGCAGCGAATTTCACATCGGTTTAGGAGAGGATTGATACATAATTCAAAAGTAAAATAAATTGACAACGACCCGTGGATGTACGAACGTCAACGAGAGTCAGGTTAACATATATGCATGAATGTCGGACTAGTATTCAATATTCCAGATTTTCAGGAATCAGAAACTCATCCAATAACGATTACAACAACAAACGGGTAACCACTAGCATACAGCAATCAGTTGCAACAATACATGGTACAACAGTCGACAGTCAACAGTTTACATTATCAAGAAGGACGGTCAAAGGTTACAGCTTTCATCGAAAAGACAATAACTATTCAGAATAAAGATGGCAGTATTTCAAAGCACATCATGTTTCCACAAGACGTACTTTGGGGGGCAAATGTTATCCCACCTTTTGGCAAGGCCATGACACCAAGGAATTGACTAGTAACCAATGATGGCCCATCCTAGAGATCAGTTATACACAGGCTCACTATGGATATCGATGAATTTTGTCTGAGTCCGGATCGAGCCAAAATTGGTAGGACATGACAAGCTAAGCCATGAGAGTCAACGTTCCAAATCCCAAGTCAATCCGAGTTTGTATGCTCAAGTTATGAACGATACAAAATTGGGCGAAAATCAATTACCGGTCGACTCGCTCCCTTCGACTCGCTCCACATCCCTTAGATGCCAACTTCGACTCGCTTCGCAACACTCAGAAGTGAAGCCTTCGACTCGCTTCGCTCAGAGGCCAACTTCGAGTCACTCAGGTTCGACTCGCTTCACAGCCATCAGAAGTACCTACTTCGACTCGCTTCGCTCAGATGCCATCTTCGACTCGCTCCATTCGAACCACTGATCGAATCCATCAACTTCGACTCCATTGGCGAATCCACTGCTCAAGCCTCTCAGGATGCTCCATTTTGACTCGCTCGACTAGTGCATACTTCGACTCGCTCGATCTGGGCACACTTCGACTCGCTCAATCGGTGAACATTTCGACTCGCTCGAAACAACATCAAGGGCAGAGTGAGATTCAAGCGCCATGTCACCGATTCAAATGGAAGCGAGTCGAAGGAAACAGCCTACCGAAAACTTCATTTCGTATCGATCATATCTCCCAATCTACAAGTCCAAATGCTATGAAATTTTCACAGACGACTACATGCATGCTAAAGAATGTCCACGCCAAATTTCGACTCCATTGGATGAAATCTTGATCGATACAAAATCCGTTCGTATCGATCACGGATCGAACCGAAACTTCACGGGCTTGGGCGTGCGGGCCTGGTCACGTGCCAGAGAGGGTCTCCCGAGATCTGAGCGAAATATTAGCCTCCTACACCTATAAATAGACCCCCAAAGCCAATAGAAAAGGGGTTCTTCTTCCTCTTTGAGATCTCCAACGCCCGGACTCTACCAGATCCAGATCTGAACTAAATTGCTGCTGCTACCAACAAAATTCATTGCTGCAAATTATAATTGCCTGCTGTAAATCATTGAATTCACTTGTAAACACAAAAGAAAGATCAATAAAGCAAACTACTTCATAGTGGACGTAGGCGATACGCCAAACCACTCTAAATTCTTGTGTCTCCTTGCATTTTAATGATTCTCATTTTTGAAATTTGGAGTTTTTGTTAGATAATTCCTCCTTTTCCATTTAATTTCTTCACTTTATCTCTTCAAAGACTTCCGAAAAGTGTTGTGCCCAATTTTGGTACAAACAATCTTCATACGCTTTTTATCCTCATCTGTATAAGGAGCGTCCTTCTTAGAATGGACGATTCCATACTGCGTTGGAACATTTCTGTTAACCCGCTTTTGAGCCAAAGCAGATCTCAACTAGACTTTGAAGATCAAAGAGAGGATGAAACGGCTTGTAAACTTGGAAATACACTTAGAATGAGTAAAGAAATAACTCGGGAAAGTTTTAGAGGGATTAAAGAAAGTGGCAAAGCTCGGTACCAAGCTACATAGGTTGGTACCGACCTATAATTCCTCTGTTGATCACCTCCTAAACTCCATGCTTCTCATATACTACTTCAATAGCTCATGATCAAGTATTTTTCCCAGAGTATGAAAGACCAAATCCACGGTTGATGAGAAGAAAGTCAAGAAAGCAGGGCCACTCAACTGATAGAGGAAAGATTACTAGAATCTACCAAAATTCGATGAAAAGAGGTTGGACCCTATCAACTAAAAGACAAAAGAGTAGAGCAAGAATTAAAGTTGGATTTGTACCAACACTTATCGCTCGGTACCAAGCTATATAGGTCGGTACTGATCTATCTTAATAGGTCATGGGCTTTGATTTACCTTGTACAACATCGGGCCTTTAAATAAACTCTAGTGCAAGCAAGCTTCATACCCATTACCACTGTTTCCCTATAAATACAGGCCAAGCTGCAACCAAAATAGGGGCTGATCTCTCTACCATTAGAGACTTCTTCCTCTTCTTCACATCTAACCTCACCTCCATTAGGTTCAACTAGGAAGCTACTATTTTTTTATTTTAGGACTCAGATTAGAAAATCTTTAGTACTAGTGACTCCCAAACTCTTTAGAATATCATTGTAAATCTGAGATCCACCAGATTGTGGTCAGATCCAATAAAACTAGTTGTAATCCAGAGGGAGAACAACTAATAAAAAAAGATTAAAGTGGACGTAGAACGGAGATTATGATGAACCACTATAAAAATTCTTGTGTCTCCATTTACTTTTTCTGCTTTTGCCTTTACTTTTAATACAACCGATGCTTTCATCAAATTTCTGGATGTTGATTCATTTTCTCGGTTAACATTTTGGTGCTTTCACTAAGAATGAAGCTAGCCTAAAATATTGAAATTTGAAGAAGATGAAGAGACCTAACACTAGATCTAAGCATAGAGGAAGCCAACCAGACCATGAGGGCAGCTAGGAGGTGTCCTTAAATTCTCATCAATCCATCTATATGACTAGAGAAGAGATGAGGAAAATAATGAAGGAGATGTAGGATGGAATGATAAGTAGACAGTAGGAAAGTCTTGAAGCATTTCTCCAAAGGATTGGACAACAAGGAATAGTTGGAGTTGCTGAAATTCAGAACCAAGGATAGAAAACTAATGGAAGAGCATCTGGAGTTAGAATGGAGCAAGCTGGAGCAATGCCCCTACAAATAGAACAACTCGGAATTGACCCAAATATACTCAGTTCTGAGAGAATTATACTAGGGAGCAACGTTGGTGTGGCTGCTAGGATGCCGGGAATGGATAATGTTAGAGCTAGAAATGAAAATCAAAATGTGAATGAGCAACAATCGAAAGAGTATATGCCAGAACTTCCCCGTGGGAATGGAGCATAGAATAAAGCTAGAGGAGCATGTTAGAATACCAATGTGCAGCCATAGGAATACATGCCAGCGTATGTGCCAAAGTACCCCTATAGGAGCAAGGGGAAGAATATCGCTTTTGGTCGAAGACCTTCATTGGATAACGAAAATCGAATTGCTAAGTTAGTAAGGAGAATAGTTAGAGGTGGACCCTAGATCAGAGTTTGGAGGATGTGAATAGGAACTCATTCGCTTCTAATATTCAAAATGTGAGAAATCCTCCCGATTTCAAGCTTTTGATGATGGAAATATACGATGGAAAGTCGGATCCAACGGTTCATCTAGTGATATATATTCGACATATGGAGGTGTTGGGTGCCTCAGAAGTGGTGATGTGATAGTGCTTCCCGCTATATCTAATGGATTTAGCGACGATGTGGTTTAGACAATTGAATAATGGGCCCATTAGCACGTGGACGGAATTAGCGAACACTTTCTTAAGATAGTTCAAAGTTCATGTATCTAAACCAAAGACAGTGATGACATTGTCGAGCGTGAAACAAAGGCCCGGAGAGACCTTGAGAAGTTACTTGACTAGATTCAATGCGGCAACAACTGCAGTCGATAATCCAGATCCATCAATAATATTAATGGCGACAGCATCTGGAGTCTCGAGGAAAATCGACTTCAAGATTTCTTTGGAAAGGGATCCACCGATGGATCTCGTGGAATTCAATCATGAGGCTGAGAGTATTTGCATTTGGAAGACGCCAAAGCTGAGAATGCTAAAATTAATGTTGTGGATGATAAAGGACTGTCTGGAGCAGGGAACAGAAGAAACAAATTGAAAAGTAGAGCCGATGATGACTTCGGGGAATCGAAATGACAAAGGAGGGAGTCAAAATTCTCCTCCTACATTGATTTAACAAAGACCCCAGAGAGGATATATCTGGACACTAGGGGCAGATCCCCTACCGAAAGCCAGCTAGAAGGGAACCCACTGATTGGGAGAGAAGATCCAAAAAGTTTTGCATCTTCCATGAGCAGAGAGGCACGAAACAAATCGGTCCTTCATAATCTGATAGAGGAAATGGTTCGAAGCAACCAGCTGCAGCAGTACATGAGGAACCAAACTTCGATGGTGCAGCCAGAGCAACCACCATCTGTAGTGAATGCATTAAGGAACAACTAAGTATCTGGTCCAAGACTCGAAATCCCATGATCGAGATGGTCAAAACTCAGGTTCGAGTCCCTCGCTTTGCTTTTTCTGGCTTTGAATAATTAGGATAACAATGACCGCAGACTGCTTACACGTGTACGAGACCTATATTTGTCTCTAGACATGCTCTAAGTCGGATGTCTGAGATGACTATTTAGGACAATAATAACCTTAGACCACTTACACGTGTACGAGACCAAGATTGGTCCATAGGCACGCTTTGAGTTTGATGTTTGGGATGAATAATTTGGATTTTTCCTTATTTGCTTTGATTTGAATATTTGACTTTTGAAAAATCCATATTGTATGTGGTGACCAATATTGATTGCTTTAGGTCCCGTCTAGAGAGACGGGACCAGAGTGCAAGGTGAGTTCCCTTGTCGGATATCAAGTGGATGGACTTGTACGATATTGATCGCTTTAAGTCCCTTCTAGAGAGATGGGTCCGGAGTGCAGGATGCAAGTTCCTATGTTGGAGAGTGAGTAGATGGATTTGTATGATACTGATTGCTTTAAGTCTTTCCCAAGGAGGCAGGACGGGAGTGCAGGGTGCAAGCTCCCTTATCGAAGAGCGAGGGATGGGCTTGTATAAAAAGTAAGTCCCCTCACCGGAGAGTGAGCGAATGGGCTTGCTTGGTCATTGTGTCCCCTTATCGAAGAGCAAGTGGATTGCACCCAACAAGAATCTGAGGAGATTGAAACCCTAGATTGGAAGTTAAACGATTCGAAGAGATCGAAACCTTATAGTGAATGTGAAACGATCCGAATAGATCGAACCTTAGAACGGATAAACATTTGATAAAAGGATTTGAATGCCTTGTACTTAGAAAAAAACCAAATAAGCACCGAGCGAACACGGGATGATTTGATATATAAAATGATACCCCTGGATAATGTGAGTCAGCGGAATAGGGATCTTAAAGCTAGATTAACACTAGAGGGGGTGAATAGTGTTTAATGGATTAAATGAATATTTTTCAAATTCTTTAAGATTCTACTTGGAATGATGTAAGTAACAATCATAGAAAACAATCATAGAATCAAAGTGAAGATAAAAGTAAATGCAGTAAAAGTAAAAATGAAAGAATATACTAGGATTTTATATAGGTTTCGGAGTTACCCTACATCCAATCCCGCATAATTCCTTGTGCGGATTTCTTTTCAACAAGTAATTACAAATACAATCTTGATTTCAAGGCTACGAGACACACCCTCCAGAATCCCAATCCCAGGGTAGAGTCACTTGATTTCCAGTCTATAAGCACACCCACTATATTTATGGGCTACTAAGCACACCCGATTGATATTATGGGATACAATTACACCCACAAGTATAGCAGTATGATTTGATAGAGTTTCACAGAATTGGATCTTCAATCTTGATTACAGTTGATCCTATAACTCTTGAATAGCACTTTGATCTTGGTTTGAGTGAGTCAGATGAGAAAAATCATAGAGCAGATGAAGGAGAATCAAACTAGTAATGATTAAATTTGATTCTGGTTGAATTTCGGTAGAGTTTAGGTAGGAACTTATTTAGAAATGAAGAGAGTAAAAAGAGGAGAGAAGAATGAGTAAGTCGATATTAAAAATTCATCTGGAAGTCTGGTATATATAGGGAAACAATGGTCATGTCCATTCGCGAAGAGATATGATGAAAAGACACTTCCATTCAAATTTGAATTCTAAAAATTACGGCCACTATGTTGACATACATTAGTAGGATATGTTGACATATTGTTCACAAAATTGAAAAACACTTTAAAAATATTATTTTGAAAATCCATTGCTTTATAGAATAATTTGATACTTTTTAGAATCATTTAAATATAGTTGTTCAGATTTTAATCAAAATATAACTTAATAAAACTTTATAAAATAATTTTGAAAGATTTAATAAGAATATTCAATATAATGTAAATAATATATATAAAATCAATATAATTATAACTTATTAAAGTATAAACAAAAATTCAATATATATACAAACTTAAAAACACTAAAATAATGTCTTTATAAGTATAAGAGATTGAAAATCATTTCAAGAAATATTTTGAAAAGATTATTTTAAAACCAGGATATTTGAAAAATAATTTAAAACAAAATTAGAGAAGGTGAGAGAGATCGGGAAAGTGCTATCAAGGTTTTAACATAAATTCTATGACTCTATAACTTATATGGAATATCTTAAAATCTTGAACTCTTCAATACTCAGGAGTCTTCAATTATCATCATCTTGAATCTACTCTTGGTATTGTACAGTCTTCTTAATCAACACTTGTATAATATCCTGCACTGTGTACTATATATATCTTGATAGAACATTAGTATATATATTTTATATAATGTCCTATAGCTGTTATCATCAAAACCAATACCTAAGGTACTAACAATCTTCCCCGTCTTGATGATGAAAACTCTGTATATAAAATATAATATAACTCTCCCTAAGTTACAAAACTTCTCTTTAATCTATGCCTAGACTTTATATATTTCTCCCCCTTTGTCATCAACAAAAATAAATGTAACAACCCACATATTTTACGATTGTATATTTAAATGTTTTATTTAAATATAGCATCGTTAATCCGATTAAAGTCCGAAATGTTACTTTTTGTAAACAGTCAAATTGGGACTCGAGACCACTTCCATTGAGTCCCAAATGGCATTTATAACTTTTTTGAGTATAAACATCGATATGTTTGGAGTTGACTAGAATTTTGATATTTTCATTTAGGGCTTTGGGTTTCAGCCCACCAACTCATCTAATACCCTAAAACTCCATTCCCTCTACTTTCATTCTATTATTTTCCTAACACTCTAGCTCAAAAGAAAATGGGGGAAAAGAATGGGAAATAGAAATTCCAAACCCTACTTTGATTTGGAAACTCAAGTTCTTGCTCCAAAAAGCAAAGAGAAGCTTAGGTAAGCATCCTCTTCACCTTCTCCATCTCTATCTCTCTTCAATCTTAGAAATTCCTGAACCCTAACTTAGGAAATATTTGCTTATTAGCTTAGATTGGAGCTTCTTGAGTTGAAGTCGAAGAGGAATTGGCCTTTCCTTTGTTTTAAAGCTTCTCATTCGTGTTTTTGAGTTTTAAAGGTGAGTTCTTTAACTCACATCTACATCTATAACTTTCTTTGTTGTTAGGTATGAATTCCTAACATTTGTGCATGTTCATTTGCTTTTGATTTGAATTGATTTGGTGAATTTTCCAAATTTTAGTGTTTTGGTCCAATTTTATGAAAATCCTTCTATGGAGGTTTGGACATTGATGTTTGTGTGTATCGAAGACCCTATAAGGCCGCATTGTCGCTTGGCAGAAATCCTTAGTCGTCGTTGCTCGATCGATCGCATTTCGTTTGGATTTTCGCCCTTTATGGGCTAGGCTGATTTTTTGCCTACAAGTGAATTTCAGACGTCTGAAGTCCAATTCAGACGTCTGGATTGGAAATTCAGACGTCTGGATTGGAAATCCAGACGCTTGGAATTGGCCCTTGGAAAACGCAAAAAGGCAGAGAGTTGGACCTGACGTCTGGCTCAAACCTACCAGACGGCTGGTTAGCTTTCAGACATCTGGTTTGAGTTTCAGACGTCTGGTAATTTCTAGGAAATTTCCAGAACTCCAATCCAGACGTCTGGATTGACCCCCAAACGTCTGGAACTGTTCATTTTTGCATGTTTAGGCTGTTTTTGAGGGAATTTCCAATGTTAATCGATTTTAGTTGCTCCGATTAGTTGTTATCACTTTTATCGACTTTGATAACTTCTTTTTCGGGATTTTTGGGAATATCCATTTTGATGGATTCGGTATCGATTTCTATGGATTTGATTCACGTTTTTGTATGTGAATTTTTGGTGATTGATTGTCTCTACAATCATTTCTGTGATTTTTCACTTTAAAATACAAAGGTTTCTATACTAGTAGTAAATACTCAAACTCTTTCACAACCACGATTTCAACACTACTTTTAAATACAAAGCTCGTTTTAAAACCGCTTTCCAGTCTATTAGTATATACAAACCTTTACCTCATTCGTATGAGAAATCTAATTAAACGGCTTAGCAAAACAAGTGGTATGAAACGCTTGCGTTTACTTTGTCGGTTAATTCTTAGACTTGTTCGATTGAAATCTTGTGACAATTTTCGAGTGGAAATTTACAATTTGTTCGTAAATATTTAAGTTAAGCCAGTGGTTATGGGACATGAAGCTAAACTCATTTATTTATTAGCTTAGTGTAATCGACACTTCTTGATGATCGATGATGATCATTTTGTTGTTTAGACTAGCGATGTGCGATGTCTCTTTGTCTACGTGGGGGACAGTACCTCGTTTTAAGGAGCTTCGTCTCATTCTTTTTATAGGCTAGCGACCTATGGTTTTATGGAGATCGGTTCATCGGTCGTACCGTTATTGTACTACGTCGTTGTTCCGAATTATTTGAGTTTTCAGGTTCCTCGGGCGTACCGTTATTGTACTACGTCGTTGCACCGGCTCTATGGTTAGCGACCATGGGTTAGCGACCCGTTTGTGATGCACGTGTTGGTGAGTTTTCATGTTGCCGTTTGTGATAGGCCTCCCCCTTTGTGATTTCTGGATTTCTGGTGGTTGATTTCTAGAATTTGTGTTTCACCAATTTTCGTGGATTGCATTGATAAGCTTTATCAATATTTGTGTTTTGGTGAATAATTTAAAGAATACGACATTCTTTTTGGTGTTTGAGAATATTTGAGATATTGTATGATTTTTGTTGTTATCTGATGTATGCTTGTCATAGTATGGCATTATTGTTATCATACGTTTTTGTGATATCTCTTATCCTATCTCATTTTATTTGATATTTATAGCTAGACTGATCCATTTATTATTTTCTTCTTAAATAATACTCGGGTCAGACCGAGGTATTTCAGGTGTTCCTGCTTGACTTCTTATCAGGGTCCGTCGCCTGACTTTTGGCTAACTACTTTAGCTTAGTAGGTTTTGTTGTTATACATTCGAGATATAGACTCCTTGATGTATACTTATTCTTTTGTCTAGCACTTGTATCTATTCTTTTGTGATGTAGTGGATCTAGTTTGACCACTATTTTGATGTACACTTTTATGTGTTATATTCATATCTGTTTCCGCCTTTGTGATATGAATATCTATGACTGATTTGTGTTATGTTTATTTCTATATTTGTTTTCGAAGTCCACTTAGCCACTGTGTAGTAGCTTTGAGTTTGTATTTGATATATCAGATTTCCTCTTGAAACAAAATGTAAGTTATATTATCTGACATATCAGTACTCGCACAAAGCAATTACACAGATGGTCGCTCCTCAACAGCCTTATTCTTCATGCTAGTCGACGGCATTACCCCGTAGTGTCCTTGGCTAGTGTGAGTATAGAGGTGGGGCGTCACAATAACCACCTAAAATTATAACTCTTACTCTAACTCTAACTCCCCCTAAATAAAATACTAAGTGATATATATAAGAATTATATATAATGATGATGGGAATGATTATGAAAATAATAAGTGATATGTAAAATTAGATAATCATGAAATAATCATAATCAATCTAAATATTCGTTTAATCCAATAAAGTTAATGTCACACACCATTCAAATAAATCCTCACAAATCAAATCAATCAAATCCAAACCAAATCAAGGATTATTATTTACATACAATCAAATCTATTTAACCTAGACATTTCGAGGAACTTCAACCCATCCATCAATGCCAAAGATTGGATCAGCTTTGATAGCATCCCAATATTCATCATCTTTGTTGATGGTACACTCTGGATTGGTTGTTAGTTCTTGTTTGTTCAAAGAAGAAATCATCCATCGAATCACATCGAAATGTCTTTCTTGTTCCTTGATCGTCTGCATTTGACTCAATCTAAGTGCTTCTGGTTTCTTAGGATGAAAGAAAGAATGTTCTAGAATGATTCAAGAGTTTGTTCGAGGTTTTTGCAAAGTTTTGATGTGGGGAAGCCATTACTGAAGAGATAAGTTTATATACAAAAAAGAGTGAAGACAGAGACTGAAAATAATGAGTTCTGAAGTGAATGGGTATATATCGGGGTAAGAAGTCATTTGAAATGAATTGGTGTTTGGTAGTTATTATTTTTTTTTTAATTTAAATTTTTTGAAAACTGGACGTTATATGTCGACATACATGCTTGGCATATGTCGACATATGCACTATAATTTTCAAAACTATATTATTTTACAAATCTATTGTTTTAGCCTATACTATATTTGTATGACTTTCCAGAGATTATTGACAATGTATAATAGCAACAAATAGAATGTTCATTAATAATAAGGATGAGTACAAGGAATAAAAGAAAGATACATGAAATTCAACATAAAATTAAAACTAGAAAATCCACATACAAAGACAGCTTAAACAAACAACTAGAAAGATGTGGATGAAGATGAAGAAGAACCACCAAGCTTGCGGATGATCTTTCCAAAGAAGTTATCCATTTTGTTGAAAATTGAGGTAAATCTCTTTGAGAATGATTTCTTAAGCTTTCTTTGGTTGTGAATGATATTCTCTTGATTTTGAGAAGATCTTTGTTGGATGGATTGGGCGGCATATTGATACTTTCCAAGGAAGTATCCTCATCATCTCCTTTTTATTCCTCCTCGGCTTCTATTTCCTCTCCTTCCTCTTCCTCTTCCTCCTCTTCTCTTATTTCTTGCTCCTCTTCCCAAGCCAACCTTTGCTCTTTTTCCGCAAGAATTTCATAAGGTTCGAAAAAGGGTGAAATATGCATAGGTGAAATGTTGGCCTTGTAAAATATTTTTCGAGGAATTGTTACCTCTCCTTTAAAGTCAACACCAAAATAATTCAAAACACGAGTAAGATACACACCATGAAATAGCGTGTTTTCAGGTTTAGAAAGAGTTTTAGGAAAAGTTCATCCAAAATGACTTTAGACCAATTTATGTCATTTTTACCATAAATGGCGAAAGAGTTTTGAAATTTTTTGTGCCGGGTTATTATAATTACCCATTCTAGGAGTGATACTTTATTGCAAAAGAATGCTTAAAATTCTTGCTCTTGGACGTAGGTTTTTGTTTTTAAATTCAAAACCATCATCACTTTCGAACATGTCATGAATTACTTCACGATTTTGAAATTCAATTTGAAAAGTTGAAAGGTATATTCCACTAGATTTGCATCCAAGAATGTGACCTAAAAGTTCACAATTTAAAATAATTTGTGTCCCCTTGACAGTACTCCAAACTTCTCCTTCTCTTCCATCATAAAACTTTCCTTTTAAATTTGCATAAAACATCTTAACCAATTTTGGATAACAAAAGAAATCATTTTGAGTAGCATCAATTAAACCAAGAATTCCATTTTTGCAAACAAAGATAAAAAAGATCATAAGTAGGAAAATCTTAAAAAATAACAAATCTCTGGGAAAGACTTTTCCGAAAGATATATACTCAATATAGGCTTGCATGGCTTCTTGATTATTAAAAAGATATTCTTTTATTTTCATAGAAAGCCTCATGGTTTCCTTAGTATTGCTTGAGGATGCCATTGAAGAGTATTTGAAGAGATAAGAGAGTTTATGATTTTGAATTTGAAAATGAAAGTGAAAAATGAATGAACGGAGATAGAATAAGTAAATAGAGAATCAAATGACATGTTCTCTAGTCAAGAGACATCTTTTTAGAACATAGGAGTTGGTGAAAAGGTGGAGGAAAATTCAAATTTCGAATTTGAAATTGAAGTTCAAAATCTATCTACATATGTCGACATATGCATGTGGGGTATGTCGACATATAGGTCGAAATTTTTCAAAAATGGTTTGTGTTTAACTATATCCTATTTTATTATATATATCTATTTATATTTATTCTATTTACAAAAAAAGAATTTCAAATATATTTTATATTATTATTATATTATTAAAATATTTAAAATATTTAAATTTAAAATATAATCACACAATATTCAACCAATATTATTATTAATCTATACGATATTCCTAACAACTAGTAAAGCAACCAAAAAAATTCATTTAAGAAGCTAAAACTTTTGATATATTAAAAGCGTACCTTTGTCTAATCCATTTCATCATGCTGATCTGAATTATGTATTGTTGTGAAGCACATTTTAGCAATTTCTGTATCTGATTCATTATCACTTGAGGATGTGTCTAAGTCATCCAGTGTTGCAGCATAAGCCATTCTCTATTTTCTAGATGAAGTAGTATTTGGTGTAGTTTTCAATTTATCGAGATGTGGATAGTCTTGTTTTAAATGGCCAGGTTCATCGTAGTTATAACATCTAATGCCATTTCCGCTTCCACTTCTGCTTCTTGGATTTGTGTTGTCATTTCTTTTGAAATCATTCATCCTCCTATATTTTAGAAATTTTCTAAAATTCCTTGTCATGAAAGAAATTTCTTCATCGTCGTCGCTGTTTGAGTCTAGATTATCCATCATTGCATTAAAAGCTATAGATTTCTTCTCTATTGCTTTGCTTTCTCTCCTGTCTTGCATTTGTGCTTCAAAAGACATTAAATTGCCAATTAACTCTTCAATTTTTAGTATGCTAATGTCATTAGCCTCTTCAATTGCAAGAGTCTTTTGATCCCATTCAGGAGTAAGTGAATTGAGGATTTTTCTAACTTGATCCTCCTTAGAAAAACTTTTACCCAGTACACTAAGTGAGTGTACTATATCTTGTAATCTACTATACATATCATATATGGACTCATTTTGAATAATTGAAACTGGTTTGTTAACATGGAAACTTTGGTCTGTTTAACCTTATTTGTGCCTTCATGTGTAACTTGTAAAGTTCTCCAAATTTCAAATGTAGACTTACATATAGATACCCTATTAAATTCATTTCTATCTAGCGAACAAAATAATATATTCATAGCCTTAGACTTACTTTGTGCAACTGATTTTTGGTCAACAGTCCACAGTGCAAAATTAGTCTCGGGTTCAGTGTACTCAGTTTATGTAATATTACAAGTGTCTGAACCAATTGACTGTAAATAAATTTTCATTCTGCATGACCAATATATGTTATTACTGCCACTAAAAAGTGGAGGTCTAGCAGTAGATTGTTCTTCGACAAATGAGTTACTAACAAGTGTATTAACAGTGTTACTAATGGTACTATTACCAGTGTTGGTAGTCATTTACATGTTTTCAAAAATTAGACGATGAATACTTTGAAAACCAATACTCTGATACCAAACGTGAGTCGGCGGAATAGAGATCTTAAGGCTAAATTTACACTGGGAGGGTGAATAGTGTTTAATGGATTATATAAATATTTTTCAAATTCTTTATGATTCTACTTGGAATGACGTAATTAACAATCACAGAATCAAAGTGCAGATAAAAGTAAATGTAGTAAAAGTAAAAAGGAAAGAACACACTAGGATTTTATACCGTTTTGGATTTACCCTACATCCAGTCCCGCAAAATTCCTTATACGGATTTCTTTTCAACTAGTAAATGCAAAAACAATCTTGATTTCAAGGCCACAAGGCACACCCGCCAGAATCCCAACCTCGAGGTAGAGTCACTTGATTTCCTAGCTATAAGCACACTCACTAGATTTACAGTCTACTAAGCACACCCAATTGATTTTACGGGCCACAATTACACCCACAAGTATAGCAGTATGATTTGATAGAGTTTTACCGAATCAGATCTTTGATCTTGATTACAATTGATCCTATAACTCTTGAATAGCACTTTGATCTTGGTTTGAGTGAGAGAGATGACAGAAATAAGAGAGTAGATGAAGGAGAATCAAACTAGTAATGATTAAATTTGATTCTGGTTGAATTTCGGTAGAGTTTGGGTAGGAATTGATTTAGAAATCAAGAGAGTGAAAAGAGGATAGAAGAATAAGAAAGTAGATGTTAAAAATTCATTTGGAAGTCTGGCTTTACATAGGGAAACAACGATATGTCCATTCACGAAGAGATACAATGAAAAGACACTTCCATTCAAATTTGAATTTTGAAAATTACGGTCATTATGTCGACATACATTAGTAGGATATGTCAACATACTCTTCACAAAATTGAAAACCACTTTAAAAATATTATTTTGAAAATCCGTTGCTTTGTAAAATAATTTTATACTTTGTAGAATCATTTAAATATAGTTTATACACATTTTAATCAAAATATAACTTAATAAAACTTTATAAAATAATTTTGAAAGATTTAATAAGAATATTCAATATAATGTAAATAATATATATAAAATCAATATAATTATAACTTATTAAAGTATAAAAAAAATTCAATATATATATATAAACTAAAAACACTAAAATAATATCTTTATAAGTGTAAGAGATTGAAAACCATTTTGAGAAATACTTTGAAAAGACTATTTTAAAACTAGGATATTTGAAAAATAATTTAAAACAAAATTAGAGAAGGAGAGAGAGATCAGGAAAGTGCTATCAGGGTTTTAACATAAATTCTACGACTCTATAACTTATCTGGAATATCTTGAAATCTTGAACTCTTCAATACTCAGGAGTCTTAAATTATCATCATCTTGAATCTACTCTTGATATTGTACAGTCTTCTTAATCAACACTCGTATAATATCCTACACTATATACTATATATATCTTGATAAAACATTAGTATCTATATTTTATATAACGTCCTATAGTTGTTATCATAAAAATCAAAACCTAAGGTACTAACAGATAAGAGACGGACTGATCATGATTCGTAGATGACACTTAACTAAGGATTGGATTCCAAAGCTATAACAAGTCTAAAACAACCATTGACTTGCTAGAGAACCTGAAGGAACTGGACGATTCACCAAGATTGGAATAGTCAGAGAGCTCAACTATCGGAGACTGATTACTAGAATTTGTTCTTGAGAAAAACACGCCTTACATTCAAATGGCATGCTTTGGGGGCAAGTGTTAATCTACTATTGAGCTAAAGTAGATTTCATCTGGACTTAGAAGATTAAAGCAAGGACGACACAATTTGGAAACTTGGAAGCTCACTTAGAAGGACTAGAGAAACAACTCAAGGAAATTTTAGAGGGATTAGATCAAGTGATAGCTCGGTACCAAGCTACATAGGTCGGTCCTGACCTATAATTCCTCTCTAGATCACCTCCCAAACTCCATGCTTCTCATATACTACTCTAGTAGCTCATGATCAAGTTGTTTTCCTAGAGTATGGACAACGAATTCCACGATTGATGAGAAGAAAGCCAAGAAAGTAGGGTAACTCAAGTGATAGAGGATAGATTCAAACAGAAGTCGATGAAAAGTGTTTGGAACTTATCAACTAGAAGATAGAAGAGCAAAGCAAGAATTGAAGTTGGATTTGTAACAACACTTATAGGTTGGCACCGAGCTTTATAGGTCGGTACCGATCTATCTTATTGGGTAGTGGTGCTTTGATTTTCCTTGTACAACATCAGGCCTTCATTTATACTCCAGTGCAAGCAGGCTTCAGAACCATTACCTCTGTTTCCCTATAAATACAAGCCTAGCTGTAACCAAAATAGGGGCTTATTTCTCTTCTATTGGAGACTTCTTTCCCTTCTTTACATCTAACCTCTCCTCCATTATGGTTACCTCGGAAACTACTATTTATTGTTCTAGGACTCAGATCAGCAAATCTCTAGTATTGGTGACTCTTCAACTCTCTAGAAACATCATTATAAATCTGGGATCCACTAGATTGTGGTTGTATGTGATATAACTAGTAATCCAGAGAGACAATAACTAATAAAAAAAGATTAAAGTGGAAATAGGCCGGAGATTATGTCGAACCACTATAAAAAATTGTGTCTCCATTTACTTTTTCTGCTTTTTTCCTTTACTTTTAATAAAACTGGTGCTTTCATCTAATATGTGTGTGTTGATACATTTTATGGGTTAACGGGTTCCACACTCGGAATTCTCCAAACCGAACCCCTTTAATATGGTATCTATGTATAGAGATTGGGAGAATCCCAACAGTCTCTTAGATCTTCATACCTAGTATTTAGGCTGCTTCTTCCAAATCCTTTATTGAGAAGTTCTTGGAAAGCCAAGCTTTTGTTGATTTTAACAACGAAAAATCATTACCAATCAATAATAGATCGCCAACGTATAGCACTAAAAATACGATGGCTTTGCCTTGTTCCTTTTTGTATACGCATGCTCCTATGTGTTTTGATAAAACCAAACTGTTTGATTACTTTGTCAAACACTTGTTCCAACTCCTTGAAGGTTGTTTAAGTCTATAAATGGACTTTAACAACTTGCAAGCCTT
The DNA here is from genome assembly GCA_030737815.1 of Allium fistulosum. NCBI lineage: Eukaryota > Viridiplantae > Streptophyta > Magnoliopsida > Asparagales > Amaryllidaceae > Allium > Allium fistulosum. Next base: position 1,208,013,238 of record CM060902.1, read on the forward strand.
GACCTCACTCCCACTGACCACAAAACCCTCGAGCTGCGACATATAAAAGGTTTCATGTAAATCACCATTTAGAGAAGCCGCCTTTACATCCATTCCATATTTCGTAGTCATAAATGCAACAACGACAAGCATAATCTGAATGGACTTAAGCATGGCTACGGTCGAAAATGTCTTGTCATAATCAACAGTTCGAATTTGACGAAATACTTTCGCAACTAGCCTTGCCTTATAATTCTCTACTTCCCCATCTGCATTTAGTTTTTTCTTAAAAATCCATTTGCAGCTAATGGATTTTATCCATTCGGGTATGCCTGAAAAAGTCCAAACTATGTTTGTACATGAAATCCATCTCCGATTTCATTACTCCAAGCCAGAATGTAAATTCTTTAATCTATAGTGTTTATTGGAATGATAAAGGAGTGTCGTCTTCTAAGGCATAGTCCTCCTTCTTGCCATCCATGAGAAAAATGTAGTATCTCTTTGGTGCACGAGCGAGATTCCTTACTAGACCTTCTAATAGGTTGCGTGTTATCATATACTAGTGAACTCGGTTCTCCTACTATTTCAATCTCAGTGTTAGTCTCTCGGATCTCATCCAAGTCTACAACTTTGCTTTTAATTTCTTTTGGTAGAAATTCCTTTCCTAAATAGACAGCATGTGTGGAAACAATCACTTTTTGTTCCTCTATGTTATAGAAAATATATCTCCTAGAATTCTTGGGATATACTATAAACTTACACAAAGTTGATATCACCTCAAGCTTATTATGGCCAATGTTCTTAACATATGCCGGAAAACCCCACACCTTCAAATAATTGAAGTGAGGTTTCTTCCCGTGTTCCATATTTCATATAGTGTCTTAGGCACAAATTTAGTGGGTGCTATGTTCAGCAAATGCATTGTGGTTTCTAGCGTATATCCCAAATAAGACAGAGGAAACTCAACTTTACTCATTATGGAACGAACCATATCTAATAAGGTTTGGTTCCTTTACTCCTACACACCATCGTGTTGTGGAGTATAGGGTGAAGTAACTTGAGAGATAATCCCATTTTTTTAAGTACTGCTTGAGCTCTTGTCCAATGTACTCGTCTCCCCAATCAGATCGCAGGATTTTATCTTTTGGTTCGTTTGATTTTGAAATTAATTTTTATACCCCTTGAATTTCTCACAGACATCAGATTTGTTCTTCATAAGATACGCATATCATAGTCTTGAGAAATCATCCATAAACGTAACAAAGTAAGAACTATTGTCTTTGGTTACTACAGGCATTGGACCATGTACATCACTATGCACTAGTCTTAACAGTTCATTAACTCTTTCATTGCTCCCACCGAAGGGGTGTTTGGTCATTTTTTCTCTGAGACATGACCCACATGCGTCAAATGATTCAAAATCAATCGATGGTAGAAAACCTTTAGTTTTTAGTTTGTGTAGTCATTTCTCACTAATATGACATAGCCTACAATGCCAAAGATAATTTATCATTTATATTGCTATTTGAATTACTCACAAAACATGCATAATTTGTATTGATCACATAAAATGCAATTTTCAAGAGAACCATCATAATTTACATTCAAATTAATGTTCATAACATTATTTGCATAATGAAATATAGATCTAGTCTCAGACAATCTAAAAACAGAAATAATTTCACAAATAAAGTTTTTTACATAATATCATTTATTTAATATCAAAACAAAACCACTAGGCAAACATAAATGAAAATCTCCCAATGCCCTTGTATCTATGATAGACCCATTAGCAAATTGGAATTTCATTTTGCCCTTTGCCACACGATGTCAGTTCCTGAGCCCCTGTAACGAATTATAAATGTGAGTCCCAGATCCTATATCTAAAATCCAAGACATTTTATTGATTACAAAACTATTTTCAATCATAAATGTACCCAATGAAGCTGCAGAACTACTCTACTTTCTTTCTTTCACAATTTTAAGGTAGCCGCGACAATTTCTCTTCCAATGTCCTTTCTTATGGCAATGGTGACATTTACCCTTATCGGTGGCATATTTCATTTTACTTATATAATAGTCTTATGTATAATATTACATTGATTAAATCTTATTTAGTTAATTTTAACTAATTAACATTTTAATTAATTTTGTATTATCTTAATATAACATTTATATTGAATATTTGTTATATATAATAACCTTTATAGTATAACACATTTATCATATATATGTATATTATTTAATTAATTAACCTTTTAATCAATTTATTTAATTAAAATATTTTAATTAAATTATATTAATTTCAAAATTCATTTCTTATACATACATGTATACTTATGTTATTTTAAACATATTAAAACAACTTAACATATATAATGATATATAATATATGTATACATTTATTAATTAATTAACTTATTTAATTAATTAATTTTCTTAATCTTATTAATAAATTTTTTAAAATTTCAAAATTAATTATATTTATTTTCAAATATTTTAAAAAATCTTATTCTATTATAACTTTTATAATATGTACCTATCTTATTTTAAATTTAATTTTTTAACTTTAAAATCTTTTATTTTTGATTTTCAAATAATTTTGAAAATTAGCCTAAGGCCCAATTCAAAGTGGGCCTTTTTTACTAGGGAGAACCTTTGGGCTCACATATCTATTCAGGCTAGGTTGGTAGCCAGGTAGGGCAAAGTACTTAATTTCCCAAACCCAATCCTCGACATTACTTATGTAGGCACACTCCTATCTAGGTTGTGAGTTTAGTAGTTAACCCTAACATAAATTTTTTTTGACCACATGGGCTAGTAGGCTCTAATACCACTGTTGGAACTGGTCTAGCCTGCATCGGAAATTATGAGTGAATTTCAAATGTTTTAACAATTTTTGATCTTTATTGGGCCTATGAAGTCTAATCATTTAGAACATTTATAAATTATTTTAAATAAAATCTTTATTTTATTTTGATTTATAAAATGATTTTATGTTGTTCGATTAATGTTTTATTATATACATCTATCACACGCGCGCGCACACGCACACGCACGCGCGCGCGTGCACACACACACACATATATATCTATGTGTGTGTGCATGTGTAACGTATTAATCCGTGTAAGGTATAACATGTCTGTGTATAGATGTTAGGATTTACATCGCAACAGACGCGTTAGCTCATCCAATATACAAAAATATTATCCAAATGTATGTTTATATACTCTTACTTATATATATATAAAATACTATAAATATGTGTGTGTGCATAAACTATATTTTTATTTAAATATTTTGTATAAATATATAAATACACACATATACATAAACACATAAGTTTGAAATATTAAGAATATATATATTTATATAACTATATAAATATGTTTAAATCATTTATAAAATATAATAAATATAATTTTTTTGCTATAAGGCCGAAAATAGTATTTGTATGAATATAATTTTTTTAAACATATATGTTTATATAAATGTATATTTATATACTTTTATATATATGAGAGGGCACGATCTTACAGACCATGAGGTACATCAGTATGAATGTTATGGGTCTTCACGTTTTAGACAAATGTAATAAAAATAAGTCTTTTTTTAAAAATAACAAAATTGGCATCGCGCTTTTATAAGAAACTAAAATTTAAAATGATTATTATTGTTTTATAGGAGTTTAGGAGGTTTTCACTTTAGTTATTGGGTTTGTCTCCCGACTAGGGGTAGCTCGGGGGGTGGGGGGGTGGGGTTATTAGTGGGTTGGCGTGAAAGTTGCATTCAGCTTTTGCAGCAAATTATTAATGTCCATTCGTTGCACCTTATCTCTTTAGACTTTTCTGATAATTCAATCCTCAATCTTTCTAATATTTATGGGCCTCACTCCAAGGTCAAGCATAAGGACCTTTGGCATGAATGTCTCACTTTTGGAGCACATGCTCTAGGAACTTGGGTTCTGGGTAGGGACTTCAACGTTACTAAATGCTTAGGGGAGCGGTCTCCTAGAGAAGGAGATTTTACCACTACAGAAGAGTTCGACCAGTTTATCATTGATAGTGATTTGATAGAGTTACCATTAACTAATTGATATTTCACCTGGTCGAACTTTAGAGAGGTCCCATTGATGGCATTGTTGGATAGGTTCTTCATTGGTGACGAGATTGAAGGTCATTTCCCTATCTATAAGGTTATTGGTCTTCCAAGTATTTTTTTAGATCATGTCAAATTACCTTTCTTGCGATAATCTTAGTGGCATTAAAAAAAATTGAATTTGAAAAGATGCGGTTATTAGAAAATAACTTTATGAATATAATTATGAACAAATAGCTTTCCTTGAGTTCTTATAATGCTATATTTTCAGGTAATATAGCCAAGATATTTGTATGCAAACTTAGAGTTTTAGGAATCTTTCTTAAAAAATGGAGCAAGGATACTTTTAGGAGTATTAGACTCAAAAACGAGGATTTACTTTATGAAATCCTAAACATAAATAAAATAATATAAACTAGAACCTTGAACTTATCAGAGAAGGATGTCCTTTCAAACTTAAGGGAGGAATTGAATAAAACATTTACTCTGGAGGAAATTATGTGAAAATAAAGAGCTAGAATTCAGTGGATGGACGAGGGCGATAGGAACATCAAATTTTTTCATGAAGTGCTAACAGCAGAAAGCATAGTAACTCCATTAACTCTCTTATTATTAATGAAGTTGAATTTTTTTATCAAAATGAATTAATTGAGGCTTTTACCAAATATTTTAAAGATATTTTTGGAAATAGGATAAGCCATAGGATTGGAGTTAATTGGGATAATTTATATCCCGTTGATACCTTAATTAACTTAGATGGTTTGGGTTCCCCGTTTCTCGAGGAGGAAATTTTTACGGATATTAATGAAGTGCCATGCGACAATGTGCTAGGTCCTGATGGGTTTCCAGTTTTGTTTTACAAAAAGTTCCGGTCTATTCCAAAATCTGACTTAATTAATATTTTTAATGAATTCTATAATGGTACACTGCAATTAAATAGGTTTAATTTTGCTAATGTTATTCTATTACACAAGAACTTCGGTGCGAATGAATTAAAAGATTTTAGACCTATTTCGTTTCTAATTGCTCCTTTAAAATTATCTCGAAAGTTTCAGCAAATAGTCTTAGTTCCAAAATGAATGATATGATTACTAGTTCGCAAACTGCTTTAATAAAGGGTAGAAATATCACGGATGGGGTTGTGGTTGTTCAAGAGTTCATTAATTTCTACTGTAAAAATAATATTACTTGCACTCTCTTAAAACTAGACTTCGCGAAAGCTTTTGATTCTTTGGATTGGACGTTCCTTAATGACTTATTACTGGCTAGAGGTTTTAGCGCAAAATGGGTAAGATGGATTGTGGCTTTACATAGGACTTGCAATTCTAGTATTATGGTAAATGATATTTTAGGTAGTAAAATCCAATCAAAACGTAGTGTAACATCTCATATCTGGAGGCCAAAAACTAAGCGCTACAGATGCCGCAGTCATCTATAGTATTAACTTCGGGTGACAAAATACGGTATTGCTAATGCTATCCATAATATCAGAAGCACTTGAATATGAAAAAAATCACAGATTTCAAAAACAACATTTTACTGATTATATTTCAAAACACTATTTCATATCCAATTTACATAATCCCTTAACGTTTCCCAGGAAATGATCAAATATCAATTACAAAATGCACCAAGAGCGACATGTGAAGATGCCCCCTTGGTTGATCAGAGTCAATATAGTCATATTTGACTTAATACACATAGCGGAAATAAACAGAATAAACTGTAACTCCTAATTAGCTATCCGTCAGCCACCTACTCATCTCCGGAAGCTTTATTCGCCAAAATTACAAAAACTTGAAAACCTCAACCCTCAACCTACTCAAATCAATTTTGAGCACCCGAGAGTTTAAGGGAAAACAAAAACTTCAAGTTGGACATAAAGCCTAGTATGAATAATGCTACACATCTCGGTTTACTGGTATTAAGCGAGACCACGCCGCTTAGCAAAACGAGTTTCCCCTCATTAATATCCTCTTCAAAACATATATTTTGCAAATCATTTCCTACAACCAAACTGGTTAATCAAACTGATTATAATAATAATAATAGCAATGTCTGTTAAGCTATAATCTAGTAACTAATGGACTATCTGTCCACAAGTAATAAATGGACTGTCTGTCCGTAGACTGGGTTGACGCCCGCAAACTAGACTAACTGTCCACAAATTGGACTAACTGTCTGAATCATTTTCTTAGGGTTAACTACCCTTCATCTTTTTCCTTGAATACCTTTTCAAAATGACTTAAGCTTTTAAATCATACTTATACAAGGAAAATATATTCTTAGCTTTACTCTAAGCTATTTTGCCATGTTATATATACTTTACTCAAAATAATGTTGATGAATTTTAATGAGGATTACCTATCCCCTTAAAATAAGTTAAAATCCTTTTTAACTTGAAAACATTTAGGCTATGCTACCTAGTTAGTATATTCGAAACCTTTGTTTAAAACTTTAAACAACCCTTTCGAAACCATTAAAAATAACTCTTTCGAAACCATTAAAAAGCCTTTCCTTCAAAATCTTTAAAATATTAGACATCCCTCTTTACAACCTTTAAACCATGCATTTCAAAAACATTGGAAAACCTTCCTTCAAAACCTTTCAAGATCATTGGGGAACTACCCCTTCGAAACCTGCATTTAAAACCCTTTCGAAAGCAATAAAACACCAAAACCTTTCAAAAGCCTTTAGGTTTGATTTAAAACATGCAGAAACCTTTCGAAACCATTCAAAAATTTACTCCTTCAAAACCTTTGAAAACCTTTTCGGTCGAAACCATTTTGATTATGCCTTCAAGTAGAGCAAAAGGATCAGAATCCCATTAAGGTCGAAAGCATTCCTTTCAAAATCATTCCTAAGTAAAGAAGTGATGGTATTGAAACCATCCCTCAAAAGCATTAGAGAAGCGGTCAAGTTTAAAAAGCAAAGCAAAGCAACCCTTTCGAAACCAATTTGGTCGGAAGGTAGAGAGAGGCAGTCTTGAATTTCGACTTGGTCGAAAGGAATTTATTAAAAAGAAAGGCGCAACCCAATCTAAACCATTTCTTTAAAACCAATTGACCTGGTCGAATTCCAACCCAAGCAAGCATGCACATTTTCATTTAAAAGTAAAGTATCGCTTCAACCCCTTCGGAACCATTGGTTTTGACCCTATACCTTCTACCTATATCCAATTCACTACGTGCTAGTTCCTGATACCATGTGCATTGGTTTGGATAGATTCGGAGGCAAAGGTAAGGAGGTAAAAGCCTGGTGCCCAAAGCATCAAAACAGTATAAAACCATGTAAATTAGTCCTTTTTAAACTATTTCTTTGTACCTAACCTGCCTTGTTTGTCAAATTGTGATTGGTTGCAAGTTTCTCTTTTATAAAAGTACGGCCAATTTCCAAAATAACAATTTTGAATTATTTACAAAATACCCCTTCTCCTTTTTATAAATATATAAAACATTTAAGTCTCATACTTTAAATAATTTTATTTATCCATTAAAACACTAAGAAAAATTCTACAAAAATTCTAGAAAATAACTTTTAATATGTTTCCTAAAACATATTAATTTCAGACCCAAACCATTAATTATTTAACCGTAAATAATTTTTAACCCAAAATAACATTTTCTTCACTAGAAAATTTATATAAAATCCACATAAATTCATAAAATTCTGAAAATTGAAACCCATCTCTATAATATCATTTCTGATCTATATAAAAATTCGCAAGGCAATTGGATGTCATTTAATAGGATTTTCATATCAAAACATGTCATAAAATCTACATGAACAACCATAAATCATCAAAAAGTATATATAATTATTCCATCATTCAAAAACATGGTAAATCATTACAAATAAGTTCGGATTCAACTTAAAACCGAAAAAGTAAGAAATTTGAGAGGTAGTCATTATTCACCTTAGCTTTAGAGATTAAGGAGCTTGAGATTTGAATGGATTTGATTTGATTTAGCTTCTTCCTTAGCTTTTCTTAATCTTCTTCCTCTTTCTCTTGTTAAAGGTGGTTGGCCTCAAGTTTTTTAAAAAATTAATAAATGAAAAAGGAACGTGCATGAAGATACATGGCTAAGGTTTAAGGGTATAAGAATGGCCTTTACCCCTCCTCTATTTCATTTTAACTCTTAATTTAATTCATTGGTTGAATGGAATGTGTACCCTTAATAAAAAATCAAATCTCAATCCCCTAATCAACACATTATTTTATTTAATTTAACTAATTAAATATCCTAAATAATGTTACCAAAAATATGGGGTGTTACAAACTCCCCTCCTTTAAGAATTTCGTCCTCGAAATTACGACAAGGTACAAAACAAATCAATCAAAGAGGTAAAATATACCATCAAACAAGTCAGTGTAAGTATTTTTAATCCTGCTCTCAATCTCCCAAGTACAGTCTCTATCATCATTGCACCACTGGACTTTAACTAATTTGACTGTCTTGGTTTTAAGCCCCTTCTCATCTCTTGCAACAATGCAAATTGACTTTCTCACTATAGTCAAGTCTGGTTCTACCACTAAGTCATCTAGCACAGTCAGTGCCATAGTAGTCTCCGGGTCTCTAACACACTTTCTGAGATGAGAAACATCGAAAACATCGTGGATTCCTGCCACACTGCTCAGTAACTCGACTCTATTTGCAAGTTTCCCAATTCTCAACAATACGAAAAGGTCCAACGAATCTCGGTGCCAATTTTCCTGATCTTCTAAATCTGATTATGCCCTTCATCAGTGACACCTTAACAAAAACCTGATTTCCAACTGAGAACTCTAAATCTTTCCGTCTTTTATCTACATAACTGTTCTACCTAGACTGAGCCTCCTTCATCCTAGCTCGAATGACCTCAATCTTATCTGCAGCTTCTTTAACCAAATCAGGACCAAGAACTAACCTATCCCCGATCTCTAACCAACAATCGAGAGATTTGCATGGCCTTCCATACAAAGCTTCAAACAGTGTCATCCCAATACTAGTCTAATAACTGTTGTTATACGAAAACTCGACTAAATGCAGACGGTCTTCCCATGATCCCCCGAAATCTAATACACAAGCTCTTAACAAATCTTCCAAGGTTTTGTTAACTATTTCCATTTGCCCATCTGTTTACGGATGGTAAGCAGTACTCATTTTGAGCTTGGTTCCCAAAACATCCTGTAGACTCTTCCAGAACTCGCTAGTGAATAAGGAATCTCTATCGCTAACTATACTACTAGGAATTCTAGGCAGTCTAACTACATTCTTCATAAATAACTTCGCCAAAACAGGTGTCGTCCTGGTTGACTTAACTGGAATGAAATAGGCACTCTTGGTCAGTCAATAAAATCCCATATGCTTTCATTTCCTCTACTAGATCTTGGCAACCCGTCAATAAAATCCATAGAAATAGAATCTCATTTCCAAACTGGAATATCTAATGGCTGAAGCAATCCACTTGGCTTTTGGTGTTCGGCCTTTGCCTGTTAGCAATTCAAGCACTGCTTTACCCATAAGCCAATATCTTGCTTCATACCTTCCTAGAAGAAAATTCTCTTCATATCTTGATACATCTTAGTTCCTCCCGGATGAATAGTGAACTTCAAATGATGGCATTCCTCCAAAACTTCTTTCCTTATGTTTCCTACCCTCGGAACACATAATCTCCCTTTCTTTCTCAACCACCCATTCTGGTCAAGACTGAAATCCTTTAAGTCATCGTTCTCGGTTCCACCTCTTAAAATCTTGATCCGTTCAGCTAACACTGGATCCTCCTCTTGTTTAGAAGCAATCCTTTCAATCATCACCGGTCGAACTTCCAAAAAAGATAATATAATAGTCTCTCCACTAGACCTAGCCTCAGATCTCCACCGAACTCTGCAAGCTGTCAAGGCTTCCAAGTCTTTCCATTCTGCTATCATAGCCAACACTACATTCTAATGCTTCCTGCTAAGTGCATCTGCAACTTTGTTGCCTTTCCCCAGTGTGTACTCGATTCTGAAATCATAAGCAGCAATAAACTCTAACCATCTCTATTGTTTCATGTTCAACTCCTTCTGAGAGAACAAATACTTCAGCGACTTATGATCTATATATAACTCAAACCTCTCTCCCAAAAGGTAATGTCTCCACACCTTTAATGCAAATATCACTGCAGCCAATTCCAAATCATGCGTCGGATATCTAATCTCGTGCGTTCTAAGCTGTCTAGAAGCACTGGAAATCACTTTACCTTTCTACATCAACACAGCTCCTAATCCTGTTCCACACGCGTCTGTATAAACCACCAAATCCTGATTCCCTTTCGAAACAACCAAAACTGGTGCATGGGTCAATAAGTGTTTCAAACTCTAGAACGCTTCCTCACACTTATCGATCCACACAAACTTCACATCCTTCCTCGTTAGCTTTGTCATCGGTGCTGCTATCCGCGAGAAACCTTTAATGAATCTCCGATTATAACCAGTTAATCCAACGAAACTCTTTATCTCAGTCACTGTCTCGGGTCTCTTCCAACTATTCACTACTTCAATCTTAGTCGGATCTACTGAGAACCCTTTCTTTGAGACTACATGACCAAGGAACTTCACTTCCTTCTTACAGAAATGACACTTCGAAAACTTTGCCTTTAGCTGATGCTGCCTCAGCATCTCAAGCACCACTCTAAGATGAACTTCATGCTCCTTCTCATCCTTCGAGTATATCAAGATTTTGTCTACGAAAACCAACATGAACCTATCCAAGTGCTCTTGGAAAACCTGGTTCATCAAATCCATAAAGAATGATGGCGCATTAGTCAGTCCAAATGGTATAACTAACCATTCATATGATCCATATCTGGTCCTAAACGCCATCAAAGGTATACTACCCTTTGGTACTCTGAGCTGATGGAAACCTATCTCCAAATCCAATTGGAAAAATATCTTGGCTTCACTTAACTGATCGAACAAGTCGTCAATCCTCGGCAATGGATATCGATTCTTTATCGTCCTCTCATTCAACTTACGATAATCGATATTGAAACTTTGTGTTTACGGTATTTCGTAAATACGATATTTTAACTATGACAACTATACAATCATTTATAGACTAACTTGTTTTTGCAGGGATTAATCTATGACAAGATTCGACTATGTATAATTTTATATATAAGGTTGTTTCGAGTCCTTGTCTAGAAGTTAAAATATGTTAAAATCTCTCCTATATGATATATACTGTATCTCATTATCATTTCATATGCATATATTTGGTTTAAAGGCAAAATCTCATTTTCATGTTACATTCAGATGTCTGAATGATCCAATCCAGACGTCTGAATCTGGAAATATGAATATTGTAGAATACAATATTCAGACGTCTGAATTAGATAGTTCAGACGTCTAAATTTGGCAATTTTTTACCTATTTGCTTTCTGGTTTGATTTCGTTGCATTTAATTCAGAAGTCTGAATTTTTAATTTCAGAAGTCTGAATATTTACAACGGCTAGTTTTCTGAAAAAGCACTTCCATTCGTGAAGAGTTGCAATCTTTAATCTAATAGATATGATCATAACTCTTGATGATAACTCTTCACAAACAATTGCAACTATTTATTATCTATATAAACACATTAGAATCAAGTTTTCTAACAACAATTCAATTGATTATTATTCTTCTCTCAAAATTCTTGATTCTAATACACTTGTGTTTTCAACATCATTCAAATTCACTTTCTTACTTTCTTATTCTTCACGCATTCACATATATATCATAAAGGAGAAGATTATAGGAAGGGTGTACTATATTCGTGTTACTCAAGAACACATAGTGTCAAGAAATATTGTTTTGTAAAAGTCTCGTTCTGCTGCTCGGGCAAAGTGAAGTCCTCTTCGGCTGTTGAGGCGAAATCCTGTTATGTTGCTCAGGTCCCTGTTCGGCTGCTCAGGGGTTGTAAACTTGTTCCTCCGGGTTAAGTGAGGATTGTTGTTAGTGAAATTCCAGAAAGGAGTCTGGGAATGGACGTAGAACGGGAAGTTCGAACCAGTATAAAAATCCTGGTGTGCTCGTTCATTATTTACTATTATCTGCTATTTGTTCTATTATTCCGCACTGCTTTTGTAGAATTCCATATAACACGATCCATAGCTCATTTTCATTTGGTATCAGAGCAAGGCATCTTATAACCATTACAAAGTTATCTGATACTTTGCTAATATGGAAAATAACACTAGCACTAGTACTGTCACTAACACCAGTTTTGTAGAAGGTCAGTCTACTGGACGACCTCCACTATTCAATGGCATGAATTACAACTATTTGGCTACACGAATGCGTATTTATATGCAAGCAAATAGTTTTGATTCATGAAATGTTACACAAACAGAATACACTACACCCACTACTGCTTATGCAGAATGGACTACTGCTCAAAAGACAGAAGCCACTGCTAATGCTAAAGCCATGAACATGCTATTTTGTGCCCTAGATAGAAATGAATTTAATAGAGTTAGTATGTGCACAACTGCTTATGAAATTTGGAGAACTCTTAAAGTCACACATGAAGGCACTAACAAAGTCAAGCAAAGTAAAATATCCATGCTCAAAAGCCAGTTTCAAAATTTTAGAATGAAGCAGGATGAGTCCATAAATGATATGTACTCTAGATTTCAAGATATCTATCATTCATTACTAGGACTAGGACAAACATTTACGGATTTTGATATTGTCTCAAAACTATTAAACTCTTTAACTGATGATTGGGAAAGAAAAGTCTTAGCTATTGAAGAAGCCAATGATCTTTCCACCATGAAACCAGAAGAGTTAATTTGAAATTTAATGTCCTATGAAGTTAATATGCAGGCTAAAAGAGTACAGGCTCAAGACAAAAAGAATGTGGCTTTCCATGCTGAAAAGGAAGAAGAATCAGACTCAGATGAAGAAGACTTAGCTTTTATAGCCAAAACCTTTAAAAAGTTTTTGAAATACAGAAAAGGGAACAAAAATAATAACAAACGGTTTTTCAACAAGCCGTCAACTTCTGTATTAGAATGCTATAACTGCCATAAGAAGGGTCACTTTCAGAAAGATTGTCCAGATCAGAAAAAATCATACAATAAAAAAATAAGAAGGATAAATTCAAGAAAAGGGCTTTCTCAGTTACATGGGATGAATCAGATTCTTCATCTTCTGATAGTAGCAGTGACAGTGAGAATGAGCAAGCAAATGTATGCTTTATGGCAAAGGAGAATGAGGTTAGTGATCTAACTTTTGATGATATGATTGAAATTAATTCTGAACTTCTTGACACTTTAAAAAATCTCAAAAGAAAATATAAAGAAGCTTTAGAAAATCAAAATAGAGCAGAATTTGAAAGAGATATGTTAAAAGATGAAAAGAAAATATTAGAAGAAGAACTTAAGAAAATTCAAGAATCATCTTCTGATAATTCTCAATTTGCTCTATTAAGTCAAGAAATAGAAACTCATAAAGTTAAGAATGATACTCTAGCCTCTAAAAATCATGAGCTTAAAACAAAAATCAAAATGATAGAGTTAGAGAACACCAGTCTTAGAACTAAGCTAGACAATATCACCAAGAATGTTTCAAATTTCAATAAAGGTAGAGAAAACTTGTTTAAGATTATTGAAAGTTCTCAACTGGCATCTAATAAAAATGGATTAGGTTATGTTAAGAAATCATGAGCTCCACCTACAAAGGAAAATAAAAGGAGAAATGTTTCTAAAACTATACCTTCCATTGAACATTCAAATAGGAAAACCAACGTAAAAACCATAAAAATATGGATTCCTAAAACAAACAATAGTTTGATTAGGAAGAGATATATAAATTCCTTCTTTGAATCTGTGCATAAAAATAAAAACTATATTTATAAAGGGAATACTGAACCTTCTTGGGTTTGGTTTCCTAAGACCTAACTCTTAGGACCCTAATAAAAAGGTGGGTACCAATGTCTTCACTTATATTTTTTGCAGGTACCACCAAACAAAAGAGGAAAATGGATACTAGACAGTGGATGCTCAAAACATATGACAGGAAACAAAGAAATGCTAACAAATATCATCTACTCAAATGGAGGTTCTGTCACCTTTGGAGATAATTCTAAGGGATACATCATCGGCAAAGGCGATGTGAGAAATGTTGGTACATCTAATTTGCCTCTTATTTCTAATGTTTTATTAGTTAAGAATTTAAAACATAATATATTAAGTATTAGCCAATTGTGTGACAAGGGATTTAAAATCAATTTTTCTGAAGATAAATGTAGCATACCTTATTTTTGAAGGTTTTAGAGATAAAAATATTTATGTTTTAAACATGAATATAAATTATAATTCAAATATGTGCTTATTAGCCAAAGAAAATGATCCTTGGTTATGGCACAAAAGATTTTGTCATATTAATTTTAGAGCCATATCTAAATTATCTAAAAATGATTTAGTAAGGGGCTTACCAAAAATGAATTTTAAAGTAGATAATCTTTGTGATGCTTGTCAACTTGGGAAATTATCAAAATCATCCTTTAAATCTAAGAAAATTATTTCTACAATGCAACAATTAGAGTTATTACACTTGGATCTATTTGGTCCAACTCAGGTTCAATCTATTAATCACATTAGATATGTGTTTGTAATTGTAGATGATTTTTCAAGATATACCTGGACTATATTTTTTTAAAATAAAAAATGATACTTTTGAAATTTCAAAACTTTTGCAAAAAGAATTCAAAATCTTAAGGATTTAAAAATTAAAGCTATTAGAAGTGATCACGGAGGTGAGTTCGACAATAAAGCTTTTGAACATTATTGTGATAAAAAGGGTATTTATCATAATTTTTCTTTCCCTAGAACACCACAAAAAAATGGTGTTGTAGAAAGAAAGAATAAAACGTTACAAGAATGTGCAAGAACTTTATTAAATGGTAGCACGTTATCAAAACAATTCTGGGCAGAAGCTGTAGCAACTACTTGTTATGTTTTGAATCGTGTTTCCATCCGACCACTAACAAAGCACACCTCATATGAACTTCTAAATGGTAGAAAACCAAATATTTCTTATTTTAGAACATTTGGTTCAAAATGTTTCATTTTAAATACTAAAGATCAACTTGGCAAATTTGATTCCAAATCCGACGAAGGAATATTCTTAGGATACTCGGAACGAAGCAAAGCTTATCGAATTTTCAATTAAAGATAAAAAATTATTGAAGAAAATCTTCACGTATCTTTTGATGAAAATTTTATATCTAAATATTCTTTTGATGATGATGAAATAACCCCAAAACAAGCTTCAAATCTTCTTTTGATGATGATGAAAACATTGTTCATAACATAAATCAAGTTGATAATTTGATTCAACATGAAAACATTATTCATAATGAAGTAAGATCTCCACCAAGAGTTTTGAGGGATCATCCTGTTCAAAACATTATTGGAGAAATTGATTCAAATGTTAGAACAAGAAGTCAAATTAATCAAATGGGTCATATAGCTTTTCTCTCTTCAATAGAACCTAAAAATATTATGGAAGCCTCAACTGATGATTATTGGATCATTGCTATGCAAGAAGAACTAAATCAATTTGAACGAAATGATGTTTGGGATTTAGTTCCAAGGCCTAGTGACCAATTAGTCATTGGTACTAAATGGGTTTCAAAAATAAAGCTGATGAACAAGGAAATATTACTAGAAATAAAGCTAGGTTAATAGCACAAGGATATAATCAAGAAGAGGGAATTGACTATGAAGAAACGTTTGCACCAGTCGCTAGACTAGAAGCAATACGAATCTTTCTGGCCTTTGCATGTTTTCATAACATCAAACTATATCAAATGGATGTTAAAAGTGCTTTTCTAAATGGTTATATAAAAGAAAATGTTTATGTTGAACAACCTCCTCTATTTGCTCATGAAAAATTTCCAGACCATGTCTATAAACTCAAGTAAGCTTTATACGATTTGAAACACCCCGTGCTTGGTATGATCGTCTTAAAAGATATCTTATAGACTCTGGTTTTGACATTGGAAAGGTTGATCAAAATTTTTTTATTAAAAGAACTAAACAAGATATTTTAGTCATTCAAATATATGTTGATGATATTATTTTTGGATCTACTAATGAAAATTTATGTAAAGAATTTTCAAATATTATGACAAAAGAATTTGAAATGTCACATATGGGCGAACTATCATACTTTCTTAGTTTACAAACTAAACAATTACCAAATGGTATATTTATTAACCAATAAAAATATTGTAATAATTTAATCAAATGCTTCGGAATGGAAAATACTTCTGCCAAACCAACTCCTATGAGTACAACTACCCATCCTGATAGAGATGAAAATGGCAAGAGTGTTGACCAAAAATTATATCGAAGTATGATTGGATCATTACTATATTTAACAGCTAGTCGTCCAGATATTATGATGAGTGTCTGTTTGTGTGCTCGATTTCAAGCTAATCCAAAAGAATCTCACTTAAGAGCAGTCAATCGTATATTACGTTATCTTAGTAATACCAAGGACTTTGGTTTATTCTATCCAAAAGAGTGTCCGTTCGAGTTAGTATTATATAGTGATGTTGATTTTGGTGGATCTCGAACAGATAGAAAAAGTACTAGCGGTACGTGCCATTTTATTGGAAAATCGTTAGTATCTTGGTTTAGTAAGAAACAAAACTGTGTTTCACTCTCTACTTGTGAAGCAGAATATATTTCTGCTGCATTAGCTTGTGCTCAAGTAATTTACATGCAACAGACACTTAGAGATTTTGATATAAATCTTTCAAATTCAATAATATATTGTGATAATTCAAGTACTATTAATTTATCAAAAAATCCTGTCAATCATTCACGAACAAAACATATTGATATACGTCATCATTTTCTTCGTGATTGTATTGAAAAAGGTTTGATAAATTTAGATTTTGTCTCGTCCGAAAATCAATTGGCTGATATCTTCACAAAACCACTTCTTGAAAATGTGTTTATCAAATTAAGACGAGAACTCGAAATCGTCTCTTTTAAAGATTTATAGTTTTTTTTTCTGAAACTTGTATTCATACCATTTTCTGTGAATTATGTTATCTACTTTTGTTAAATTTTGCATTTGTTTTGGTTATATTATATCTTATATGTTTATCAACCGGGTGGTCTGTTGTTGTCCATTCATTTGTTTTCTATTTTTAGCTTTCAATTTGTTTTTCATTCTCTGGAACCTATGTTTCCAAGCACATCTACCACCAGCCTATGCATTCTTTCTATTTAGCCACAAGATGTCTTTCTATTTTTTATCTCTTGTTACTTCTATATTTTTCCACTTTTCGGTTGGGATTGTCTCAATCATTCTAGCTTCAAATTTTTTTACTAAACTATGGATTTTGTCCATTTCTTTGCAATCTTTTTTTGATACCATGGCCTCAAATGGTTACTCATTTGAAGAACCTTCTGCATATTCTTCTGAAGATTTTTCTACACCCTCATCTAGATATCCTTCGGACTTACCATCTCCAACCCCCACTCATCAACCTGCCCGGCATGTTTCTCCAAGCAATCATACCAGTCACACTCCAGAGAAGAAAAAAGCTAGACGTTTCTTGTTTTTCAGTTCTCCTCAAACTAAATAAAAGATAGATGAAATCCATCATTATCAACGAGAATCGATTGGAATTCAACGAGAAATGTACTACCAATCAAAAGTAAACTCGCAACGGCTTAATTTTCTAGAGAATCTGGGTTTTAAAATTTGTGGTGTGTCTCATTCAAATGTTCATCAACCCACTTCATATCATACACCATAACGTCCCCCTATTTCACCTAACTCATGGGAGTGTGGTAGTACCCGACATTCTTTAGAATCATCTAAAGGGAAGGGAAAACAAAAGATTGAACCGAACGAGTATAAAACACCCAAAAAATCGCCTTCTTCATCCAAATAATTTATTGTTGTTATTTATTGTTGTCTGTCCCTATATCGTGTATTCTTTGTTGCATTTTGTTTTAATATAACATCTTGTTCTTAATTGTTTAAAATACTTTAGTTGTATTAACAAATGTGCATTTTTCATCAAATTCAGACGTCTGAACATTGTCGTTGTCACATTTTTTATTTCAGATTCAGACGTCTGAACCTCCTTTTTCAGACGTCTGAAAGTGCTTCAAAATGCACTGTTCTATTCTGTTTTAAAATTTTCGATTTCAGACGTCTGAAATTAAAATTCCAAACGTCTGAATCTAACTGTCGATTCAAAATTCAAGGGCTTTTTCAAATTTTTCCATCCACCAACCTTATTAAAACCTTTCATCTACTACTTCAAACCTTACTTCATCCGAACCAACATCTCTCTATTCTTAAAAACTCCATTTTTTTTAAAAAAGGAGCTTCAAACTCTTCAATTCTATCACAAAATCTCCAGTGCCTCCAAGATCAAAACGTCCAAGGGATTCAACTTCTTCATCTACACCGAATGTAGATCAAAGGCTATGGAATAATGAAGCTAAGAAAAGATTTGCTCAAATGGATAGATCTAGTTTCTTCCCAGGAGCTTTTGTAAAATTTGACGAATTTGCACCCTATAGAATCCAACAAATTGCTTGCTCAAGTGGGTTAGAATCTCTCTTATCCTTCTCTGCAAATAATGTTAAGATAAATCATCTTTTAGTTAAATTTTCTATGCTAATATGAACTTGGACCATCATCATCCCCATAATAGAGAGGACTGTATTTGGACTTGGGTATATGGTGTTAAAATCTATCTTCTCTTAGTTCGTCTTGGAGATATTTTGCAATGTCCTTCATCTGGAACAGATTTGGATGATATTGAAGCTTTACTCTCTTTGGATCAAAGAGATGAAGTCTCCCATATATTTCTTTCTGATGATATCACTAGGCTTACCTCCGTCCAACTCCGACCACAAGCTCGTATTCTTCATCGAGCTTTAATTCGCTCCGTCTTACCGAGAACCGGAAGTTATGAAGTTGTCAACAAACGCAACTTCCAAGCTCTTTATGCCATCTATTCCGGACAATCTGTAGATTGGGGTCATGTTATTCTTGAGGAGTTTATGGATGTTAATCGTCGCCATCGTTATAAAACTTTTCATTATGGTGCCTATATAATCAAAATTCTTAGAAATTATGGAGTAACTTTTCTGGAATCAGAATTTTCACCTATAAAGGAGCTAGGATCCAAAACCTTAGGGCTAATGAACTTGCCTAAGCATCCACAAAACCTTGACTTTATTTCTTTCCAAGAATGGATCACAAACTGAGATCAAAATAGACCTCAACCTCATCATCCTCATCAACACATTGCTCCACAAGCTCCCGAGCATGATGATGATGACATAGAAGTGCTTACTCTCGAATCAACACCAAAACAAGCCTTGGTTACAATTTCTCAAAATCAGGCTAAGCTCAATACCAAGATTGATAAATTCGAGAAGAAAACTAATAGGAAGTTTAATTCTATTCGTGGCTTCCTAAACAAGATTTGGGAACGTATTGGTTGCTCCACTTCCACTTCTACCGAGGTCTTTGATCCCGCTCCCTTTCAATGGTCTTCTAGCTCCGGTACTAACAATGATGAAGATGATGATGACGATGGTGAGGAAGGTGATGATAAACCTAGTTCATCTTTTTAAAATGGTGGTGGTATGGATCTTTCACTTCAATATTTCATAACTATTCTTTTTGGTCTGTTTGTTTTAAATCATGACTTTTCTAGTGTTTTTTATTGTATGAACCTATTTGGTACTTCCGTTATGTCTTTTGATAAGTAACTTAAACATATGCTACTAGATGTTGGCTCTATGTATTTTGCGATGATTCTGTTGGTTCTTTGCTCTCCTATTCTTATTTATATTTTGTTACATATATGATATTTTAACTCTCCTTTTTATCGATGTCAAAGGGGGAGATATACTTTTGAAATATTTCCTATCGACAGGGGGAGTTTATATTAAGGGGGAGTACTTGTATTTCCTGCTTCTATATGATCATATTGTATACTATAATTTTATATAGTTGTCATCGTCAAAAAGGGGGAGAATATTGAAACTTCGTGTTTACGATATTTCGTAAATATGATATTTTGACTATGACAACTATACCATCATTTATAGACTAACTTGTTTTTGCAGGGATTAATCTATGAAAAGATTCGACTATGTATAATTTTATATATAAGGTTGTTTTGAGTCCTTGTCTAGAAGTTAAAATATGTTAAAATCTCTCCTATATGATATATACTGTATCTCATTATCATTTCATATGCATATATTTGGTTCAAAGGCAAAATCTCATTTTCATGTTACATTCAGACGTCTGAATGATCCAATCCAGACGTCTGAATCTGGAAATATGAATATTGTAGAATACAATATTCAGACGTCTGAATTGGATAATTCAGACATCTGAATCTGGCAATTTTTTGCCTGTTTGCTTCCTGGTTTGATTTCGTTGCATTTCAGAAATCTGAATTTTTAATTTCAGAAGTCTGAATATTTACAACGGCTAGTTTTCTGAAAAAGCACTTCCATTCGTGAAGAGTTGCAATCTTTAATCCAACAGATATGATCATAACTCTTGATGATAACTCTTCACGAACAATTGCAACTATTTATTATCTATATAAACACATTAGAATCAAGTTTCTAACAACAATTCAATTGATTATTATTCTTCTCTCAAAATTCTTCATTCTAATACACTTGTGTTTTCAACATCATTCAAATTCACTTTCTTACTTCCTTATTCTTCACGCATTCACATATATATCATAAAGGAGAAGATTATAGGTAGGGTGTACTATAATTGACAAATTCGTGTTACTCAAGAACACATAGTGTCAAGAAATATTGTTTTGTAAAAGTCCCGTTCTGCTGCTCGGGCAAAGTGAAGTCCTCTTCGGCTGTTGAGGCGAAATCCTGTTCTGTTGCTCAGGTCCCTGTTCGGCTGCTCAGGGGTTGTAAACCTGTTCCTCCGGGTTAAGTGAGGATTATTGTTAGAGAAATTCCAGAAAGGAGTCTGGGACTGGACGTAGAACGGGATGTTCGAACCAGTATAAAAATCCTGGTGTGCTCGTTCATTATTTACTATTATCTGCTATTTGTTCTATTATTCCGCACTGCTTTTGTAGAATTCCATATAGCACGATCCATAGCTCATTTTCAATCGATACATAGCCTTAATGACCCATCCAGCTTCTTAGCAAACACTGTGGCTACTCCCCAAGGTAAACTACTTGGTCTGATAAAACACTTGCCTTCCAGATCTAACTGCACCTTCAACTCTCTCATCTTTATAGGGGTCATCCTACTTGGCGGCCTACTCACTGGTTCTGCTCCCGAAACCAAATCTATTCGGAACTCAATGGCTCATCTCGGTGGCAATCCAACTACAGGTTCAAAAACATTCGTGAATTCTCTGACCATGAAAACTCGATTCAGCTCATCTTCCAATTCCATAACACCCAATAAGGCATTCACCTCACCGCTAGAACCTTCTATGCCATAAATAATCATGTTGCTACAATCAGGGTGCCTAAGCGATATTTTCCTATTATGGAAAAATATCCTAGCATCGTACTCACTTAACCAATCCATACCAAGAATAATTCTGAACCCCACAAAATCAAACACATGCAAACTGCAAACAAAAGTATGACCTAACAAGTCAAACTCTAACTGGTCACATCTCAATCCTAGAGTTGCATACCCTCCTATTGGATTCGCAACCCGTAAGGAAGTAACTAAATAAGTGGGTTCTAGGTTAAGCTTATATATCAAACATCTAGATATAAAAGAATATGATGCACCAGTATCAAACAGAATGCTAACAGACATACCATGAATCTGAAGCGTACCTCCCAAAACTGCCTTTCTTTCTTCTAAGCTATTGGCTTTGAAATAGCAGGCTCCAATTGCCCTTTCCATCCTTAGCGGGCTCCTTGCATTGATTCTTATAGTGGCCAATCTGGTCGCAGTTGAAGCACCGGACATTCTTCTTCCCGGTTAGCAATCCTTTGCCTTTCCAGCACGACACTCATTAGCAAAATGCCCCTTCTTGTCGCACTTAAAACAGAAAACCTCAGACCTCCCTTTCTTAGCTTCTCCACCCTTCTGAGCACCCTTCTTAGGAAATAATTTCCTCTTTCGATTCTGCCCAATATGGACCTCCTTAGCCTTACTCATCGCTAGAGAATCAAGCATCACCTCATGCCTTAAAGTCATTTCCACTACAAAGGCAGAAGGATATCTAATATGAGGTAATGTAGCCCTTGCTAACTCAGGCTTCAACCACTGATAAACTTCTCATTCCTCTTCATCACTGTATCCACTGAAGCATACCCATACCTGGCCAACTCCTCAAATCTTCTAGCATACTCCAGAATAGACATCTCTCCTTGCTCTAACTCGGTAAACTTTCTATTCATAGCCGACTGTGCCATCGCAGACATGAACCTCTCCTGGAACCTCCTCTTGAAATCTACCTATGTCAAGGTTTCCTCATCCACACTAGCCGTCACACTGTTCCACTATAACAAAGCTGCTCCCTGAAGCTGTCTCGAATCAAGCCTCCTCTTATGCTCATCATCGAGCCCCAAGTCTGCAAGGATTCTCTCACAGTGCATCAACCAATTTTCTACCTCTATAGCATCCTCTGTTCCCAGAAATGGCTTCCCTCCAAGCTTAGCATAATCTCCGCTCAGCTTAGCATAATGGTTAACTACCGAAACTTCCGGAAGTCCTGCTCCTGCAACATCTCCTCCTACCACTCCAGCTGCAATTCCAGCTTGCATCATATTCATATAAAACTGATACATAGCTCCCATGTCCACTTGTAGGACTCCAGCAACCACATTCTTTGCTTGTGCCTGACCATGGGTCCTCCTCGTATTAGGTCTGGCATTCCCATCGGTGCCCTCCCCTCCTGGGTTAACTCTTCCTTTTCTACCATCCATATTTGTATTCAAACCTCATAACATATAGAAAAATAACCTAACAAAGATAGGAGACTAGAGATAAAGCATATACTTATATATATATAGCAAATACAAGTACGTTACTATAGCATTACCCCATACCCCAATCTTACTCTAATTCCTTAAGATTATGTTTTCAAAAATCATTTTTAATTAAATTCTTTCATAAACCTATGTTCCGATACCAAGTTTTAACATCTCGTATCTGGAGGTCAAAAGCTAAGCGCTACAAATGCTGTAGTCATCTATAGTATTAACTTCTAGTGACAAAACACGGTAATGCTAATGGTATCCATAATATCAGAAGCACTTGAATATGAACAAAATCACAAATTTCAAAAACAAAATTTTACTGATTATATTTCAAAACAATAATTCATATCCAATTTACATAATCCCTTAACGTTTCCAAGGAAATGATCAAATATCAATTACAAAATACGCAAGAGCGACATTGAAGATGCCTACTTGGTTGATCAGAGTCAATATAGTCATATTTGACACTACAATAAAAAGACCATATTACAACTGTATTTTTACAATTGCTAAAAAATGGCAGTTGTAATAAAGTTTTTTACAACTCTTTTTTCAGAAAGTTGTAATAAACTTATTTTCAACAACTCTTTTATTTTGCCAGTTGTAATAGATGCCTATTACAACGTTTCTTTTTTGCCAATTGTAATTGATACCTATTTTTAACAACTTCTGTTTTTGTTAGTTGTAATAGATGCCTATTACAATCTTTTTCATTTGCTAGTTGTAATAGATATCTATTTTTAACAACTCTTTTTTTTGTCAGTTGCAATAGATGTCTCTTACAACCTTTTCCGTTTGCCCATTGTAATAATTAATCAATAATTATAATTAAATAATAATACTTAATAATTAGTAATTAACAATGAATAATGTTTTTTATTAATAATTAATAATTACTATTAAATAATAATAATAATTAATTTGAAAATATGAATAATTAATATTAATAATCACTATTCGATAGTTAGTAAATAATAATATTTAATAATAACCTTAAAAATTAATAATAATTAATCTTAATAATTAATAATCACTATTAATTATACTTAATAATTAATAAATAGTAATTAGTTTTCAAAAATTAATATTAAATATTAAATATTTAATAATCGATAACATATGCATAATGATTATTAATTAAATAACCAATAAAAGATTAATAAAAAATAATCAATAATTGATATTATAATAATCAATTAACAAATAAAAAATAAAAAATATTTAATTAATAATTAATAATTTATAAATATTAATTACTATTGAATAATATTTACTATTAAATAATAGTAACTAATAATTAATTTATAATAATATTTTTATAATAAATAAAAATTAAAAGTTAAAAATCAATATAAAATAATAATAAAAGTTAAAAATTAATATTAAATAATAAAAATTAACAATTAACTAAAATAATAATAATTAATAAAAAATAAAAAATAAATATTAAATACGTAATACTTAAATAAAATAATTTAATATTAATGTATAACAATTAATAACTACTACTAATAAATGTTAGATAATAATTAAATACAACCTTTTCCTTTTACAAGTTGTAATAGATGTTAATTTTCAGCAACTCTTCCTTTGCGCTAGTTGTAATAGACACCTATTACAACATCTTTAGTTTGCATGTTGTAATAAATAACTAATAAATAATAATTAAAATTAAATAATAATTAATATAAAGTTAATAATAAATAATAAATAAATTATAATACTTAAATAATAATAATTAAATATTAATATACAATAATTAATGACTACTATTAAATAATAATAATAATAATTAATTTAAAATACGAAATAATTCATATAATTAATTAGTAGTTAATAATTACTAAATTAATAATCAATAAAAAATAAAATTAAATATTTAATTAATAATTTATAAATAATAATTATTAAATAGTAGTAACTAATATTTAATAATAAACAATAAATAATTAATAATAATAATATAAGTTAAAAATTAATATTGAATAATAATAATAGTAAATAAAAATAAATAGTAAATAATTAAAAATAAAAATAAGTAATGACTAATAATTAATTGTTAATAAGGAAAGTCTTGGCTCCAAAGTCCAAAATTTTCCCAGCATTGCAAAAATTTTCCCTCCAACCCTTATGCCCTTGTCCAGCTCATCAATCCAAACTTGTCACTACGCCTAACAAATCCAAATGCTTTCATTAATCCTACACTTTGAAACAATCCATCCTCCTGATCCGCATCATCGCCTCTCCTCCAATCAAACTTAAGCCCACTTTATTCTCATATACTTTCCATCGCAATCCATTTTTCCCCAATTACCCAAATCGAATCATATCATCCAAACAACTCTAATTTGTGCCATGGCACCCAAAACTGAAAAGAACCCCACAGACAAAAAGACCAAAGAAGAAAAGAAGGCTGTCGTCGAGAAAATGCCAGTGGTAAGAAGCCCGGAGCTGAGAGAAGCTCCTTGCGAAAAATGCAGCAACGACTGCCGATAAAAAGAAGAAGAAGAAGTCGAAGTCTGCTGAAATTTACAAGATCTACATTTTCAAAGTGTTGAAATAAATACATCCCGTTGTTGGAATTTCAAGCAAGGCTATGGGAATCACGAATTCGTTTCTCAATGATATTTTTAAGAGGCTTGCTCAAGAATCGTCTAAATTGGCAAGGTAAGCCAACTATCACTTCACACGAGATTCAATATTTTTTATAATGTTCAAAGTGAACAGTTGAGAAAACAGGTGAAGAATATGTGGAAGGTTAAAGGATAATGGTCGACAGATAAATTTTATGATTAACTATTAAATTTTCTTATGTTTTTAAATTTTTTCAAAATTATTCTATAACGGTAATACTCCACAAACATTTAGCTTAATACCGTTGTTACAATTTTGAATATTATGTTAGATAATTTCTCTTCTCTTTTGATAGATCATAATGCATTTTAACTTTTAGTTTCCGAATGTAATCAATTAACTTTTACAAAATTTACTGGTAGTAGGACAAACTTTAGATTTGACTATTTCATGTTTGGCCTTTTTGTTGCATGTTACACAACCTTGATTTTTTTTATTGCTTAGTTATTAGACACATAAAAAATGTAGTTCATAAAAATGTTCACTGTAATTTTATTGAATGTAAAAATTATGTGAGTAAATCCTACAATCGAACTCTTTATAAATGAAGAAGTTAAAAGCGTAAGTCATATTGAATGCAAAACTTATTTTTATAAACTATATCTTTAACAAAGAAAATGCAAAAATATGTTTTCTGATGTTACATTGTTCTTATGCAAGGCCAGGTGCTGGAGGACAACATCAAGTTCGTTCCTTAGGCTCTGGCAATGGTTAACCAGATCAAGAATAATGCGGTAGCAGCCACCGGCTCGATCCTTGGCACGTACGTAGGACTTGTACTTGATGGTCTTCATGGCATTAGAGTTTGATGTTGAGTATGATTGAGTCAAAGAGATTGTATTGCTTGAATTTCTATAGAAGTTTTCTAGAGATGAAGTGGACGTGGTTGTTTACATCCGTAACTGTGATTTGTAGCCTTTTGTTACAGATTTGCATATGTTAGATTTTCTCTTCTGGTCATATTTAAAACATTATTTTTCAAGTTGGAATTAAATTAATGCTAAGAGATGGAGTGTACTATGTTAAAGAAATACATGGATGTCATGTACCTGTTTTACAATTGTAATTTTTTTTTATTTTGCATTCTTTTTACCACAACTACCAATTGCAATTATCAAAAGATCTTTTACAACTATTAATAGCAGTTGTAAAAGACCGTTTTACAACTGCGATTGACATTTGCAAGACTTTTTTTACAATTGCCGGTGGCAGTTGTAAAAGACTTTTTTACAACTGCCGAAGATCGTTGTAAAAGAATATAGCTCTATTACAACTCTGGATATCACGATGGGCGGCTGGCCGTTGTAATAGACCTATTACAACTGTTTTTGGCAGTTGTGAAATGGTGTTTTTGTTGTAGTGTGACTTAATACACACAGCAGAAATAAACAAAATAAACCGTAACTCCTAATTAGCTATCCATCAGCCACCTGCTCGTCTCTGGAAGCTTTATTTGCCAAAATTTCAAAAACCTGAAAACCTTAACCCTCAGCCTACTCAAATCAATTTTGAGCACTCGAGAGTTTAAGGTGAAACAAAAACTTTGAGTCAGACATAAAGCCTGGTATGAATAATACTGCACATTTATTAAAAACAAAGGCGCAACCCAATCGAAACCATTTCTTTAAAACCAATTGACCTGGTCGAGAGCTAACCCAGTCGAAAGCTATTCAGTCGAAAGCAAGCAGGCGCATTTTCATTTAAAAGCAAAGTATCGCTTCGACCCCTGGTTTCGACCCTATACCTTCCACCTATATCCAATCCACTATGTACCATGTACCTGATACCATGTGCATTGGTTTCCATAGAGTCGGAGGCGAAGGTAAGGAGGCGAAAGCCTGGTGCCGAAAGCATCGAAATACTAAAAACCATGTAGATTAGTCCTTTTTATACTATTTCTTTGTACGTAACATGCCTTGTTTGTCAAATTGTGATTGGTTGCAAGTTTCTCTTTTCTAAAAGTATGCCAATTTCTAGAAATAACAATTTTGAATTATTTACAAGATACCCCTTCTCCTTTTATAAATATATAAAATATTTAAGTCTCATACCTTAAATAATTTTATATATCCATTAAAACACTTAGGAAAATTCTACAAAAATTCTAGAAAATCACTTTTAATATGTTTCCTAAAATATATTAATTTCAGACCCAAACCATTAATTATTTAACCGTAAATAATTTTTAACCCAAAATAAAATTTTGTTCACTAGAAAATTCATATAAAATCCACATAAATTCATAAAATTCTAAAAATTGAAACCCATCTCTAAAATATCATTTATGATCTATATAAAAATTCGCAAGGCATTTGGATGTCATTTAATAGTGTTTTCATATCAAAACATGTCATAAAATCTATATGAACAACCATAAATCATCAACAAGTATATATAATCATTCCATCATTCAAAAGCATGACAAATCATTGCAAATAAGTTCAGATTCAACTTAAAAACGAAAACAATAAGAAATTTAAGATGTAGTCATTATTCGCCTTAGCTTTAGAGATTAAGGAGCTTGAGATTTGAATGGATTTGATTTGATTTAGCATCTTCCTTAGCTTTTCTTAATCTTCTTCCTCTTTCTCTTGTTAATGGTGGTCGGCCTCAAGTTTTTAAATATTTTGATAAATAAAAAAGGAACATGCATGAAGATATACGACCATGGTTTAAGGGTATAAGAATGGGCTCTTTCCTATTTTACCCCTCCTCTATTTCATTTTAACTCTTATTTTAATTCATTGGTTAAATGGCACAGCTACGCTTGAATAAAAAATTAAATCTCAATCCCCTAATCAATACATTATTTTATTTTATTTAACTAATTAAATATTGTAAATAATGTTACCAAAAATATGGGGTGTTACACGTAGGCTTATGCAAGGCAATCCTTGGTCACCACTTTTGATTAACTTAGCGGCTAATGTTTTTGCAAGAATTATTAAGCTAGCTACTAATAATGGAATTTTAGGTAGGGTTGGAAATGAGGTTACGAGTTATGGTCTCTCCATCCTCCAGTACGCAGATGACACAATGCTCTTTACTTCGCCATTGCCTCATCATATTATAGCCCTTAACTTTTAAAAAAAAAGAATGTGCATATTGACTAAAAATGTATTTTCTACAATATGAACCTAGAAACAACTGCACACTTATATTATGAGTGCCAGTTTACTAGGTTTGTGCTTCTGCAGGTTCCTAGAATTTTTGGTTTTAATATTACGTCGAATATTCTTAATTGTGGGTCTTATTGGTCTAGGTTGAGAATTTTCCTTACTCATAGTCGTCAATTCTTATTAGACGCTATTTTCACTATCGCAGCTTGGTATTTTTGGTTTGATAGAAATCAAAGACTTTTCTTCGTCTCTTCTTTAGACCTTATTGGCAGTTATTTATATGGCTCACTCCCCTAAGGGGACTGGACAAGGCTTTCTCTTGGCCTCATCTTTGATGTTGCATTCAACTTTTGTTGCATTTCATATGTTTTCTTTTTCGTTATCTTTTTCATTTTCTTTTTCATGCTCTTTAGCATTTTCCTAGGTTTTCTTAGGGAGGGTTTTTTCTATTTTACTTATATGGGTTCATGGGCAAGAGCCACCTATAGGCTTGTTGGTAGTTCCTTTTTTAAGTGTGAAATAAAATTACATGATTGCTTTCCTCTCTATAGAGGATCGCTCATTTCTCTTAAAGAGTGTAATAATAAATATATATTAATACAAATCAAAATCACAAAATAGTTTATACTAAATATATAACTACTCGATCGTGCACATGGCTGTATTTTTTTATACTAAAGCACAACATACCAATTTGTAATATCATACATATACATCTATGCACACATACAATTCATGCAAATATGATTATCATACAAATTCTAGCCTAGATCTAACTTTTACACTAATACGTCAATATGATCAAAAAGGGGTTGAAAACCTTTTAAAAACCATTTTAATTCATTTTAATTTCGGCCAAAGCATTTATAAAAGTGTGATTAAAGTTAGGAAACATTTTGTCATTAGAATCATGTTAAGAACATCAAATTTAATTAAATAAACATGCATAGAATGTTAGAACCTCTATCCTATGGTTTCAATGCAACAACTATAAAACCACATGTATTATATATATATATATATGTATATATATATATATCTTCTCAATTTACAGGTATACACTACAAGAAATCACTATGCTCAAAGATATCAAGACTCGAAGACAAAAAAAGATTTATGGACAATACTGGGGTCATACTAATATATTAATAGTCTTAGATAAACAATGTAAGATCTCCTTGAGTACACATACAAATAAAATTCAAATATACAAGATTTGCATCAAAACATGTTTTACTTCTGGAATTGCAAGCCACAGACGTCTGTAGAAAACCAATAGAAGTCTGTGACAAGGCTCGGGAAAATTATTCCTGAAGCCACAGACGCTGTGGAAAACCAACAAATGTATGTGATAAGGCTAGGGATTATGTAACGACCGGGATTTTCGACCCTCGAAAATTGACACTAATACATCCACCGTACTACATGCCAGGAGATCGAATGCCGGAAAAACCCGATTGTTAGGGGAAAGAAGAAGACAGAAGATAAGGAGAAAACTAAACAACGTAGAATCTCACAGCGGAACGAATAATCTATAATATACAATAAACCTTTAGACAAAAGAAAAACTGTAATATGTGTATATACAACCATCAATCAAAGTATACTAACCTATTTCAGCCTGGACATTTATAATAACCTGTCCTCATAACCACTGATAACACATCAATGAATATAGCAAAAAATATAACCATCTACGTGAATACATCTTTGGGCCTCCAACTCGTCTCTTGAAGCTCCGAGCATCCAAACTAATCTGTAATATGCTTGGTCTGACCCGAGTATTATAATAAAATAACACCCGAGTCAGTCTGGAAAACCAGCGTGAGAAAAACACACCCAACTGGATTTTTAAGTTATAAGAAAATCTTTGAAATCAAAAGGTATCTAGTAAGACCACGTCACACGTAAACATGATGGGTTTTTACCTTACGATAACCAAAACACTTTTATATAAAAATCCTGTAATATTATAACAGTGTCTAAGTACAAGTACTTATTCAAATAGCTGAAATGCTTACATATTACATTTCAACATAGTTAAGCACAATCAAAACTGTACGGCGCTTATTGGAGAGTGGATTCCATAAAATGACTAGGCACTGGGGTACCACATATCATGGTACACGTCTAGAAAATGTACCGAGATCGAACCTATCGATCCCTGCCCACACAAGACCGGCCTACCCCTTGCTGGATAGTACCGAATATGTCATCACCCCGGTTGCTTTGCAACCCTTTTGAGATCTTATGCACAACCAATACAT
Organism: Allium fistulosum; assembly: GCA_030737815.1. Classification (NCBI taxonomy): domain Eukaryota; kingdom Viridiplantae; phylum Streptophyta; class Magnoliopsida; order Asparagales; family Amaryllidaceae; genus Allium; species Allium fistulosum. The sequence goes on from CM060902.1 coordinate 1,208,044,340, forward strand.
AAATATGTAGATGTAGGGTAATCTAGAAAGGTGACAACATACCCTAATGGGTGTGACTCACTTAGCCTTGCTGCATCTCCCCTGATTTTCTGTCATTCCCGGTTTATGAGGCTTGAGGCTACATTTTACCTTCATGCATACTTGGAATGCTAACACTACCTTCCAGGCAAGCAATGCAATGATAGCATTCATCCATACAAGTTGTTCCGGGACTGAACAAACTGAATCTCCAAGAACTCCATCTTCATTATCTTCATGATATCACAATTCGTAATGCTCAAATCGGATCGAAGAGGTTTTCGAATAATTAGATTCGATCCCGGTCTCTTCGAAACAATCAACGAAATTGGCCAGATTTGACAGTCGGTTATTTAACTATCAAATTACACACATAAGCAGTCACTAAGCCATATTATAAATCTTTCAACATTTAATTCGAATTATCTTTACAAAGATATATATATTCAAATCTCTTCCAATATTTCAATATTTGAAAACGATTCCAAATAATTAAATCCATAACAGGATATCTCAACCTATATCAACACATAGAAATGTTTTCAAATCCAATTTATAATTCATTACTTATAAAAATATTTTTATATAAATCATTTCGTCGCTAAAATATCTCCAAAACCTTTAATTCCTATACTTAGGAAAATATTACAAGTCGGTTTCCCAAAATCATTCCTAATATCCACACTTAGGAAATTTTCATAGCTTATCTCAATCGTATGAGTATAATTATAAACAAAAGAGGATTTTCCCTTTTTCCCACCTAATAAGCATTTACAAATTCATTTGCGAATTCTCAACCCATTATAGCTTATTTTACAAATTTCTAGAATCCATTTCAAATTCCTTTTACAATTTCAAAGAAATGATCTATTATACTTATTTATGATCAACTAACAATTTATAACTCCTTTTGAATTCAGATTCATTTTCCAAAGTTCTCGTATCTAAACAAATTTGGAAATTTCCTTTTCTCAAATCTCTTAAGTTCCCGAATTCCATAATAAGATTTCTCTTATAAACTCACATCCATTCAATAAAACCTTACTTACAAATCTCGAGAGTATTTATAAGTAATAACTTCAATAAATTTCCAAAACTCTACTTTTTAAAATAAGTATTTTAAAGTAAAATAATAATTTTCAAACACATTTAAGTAATTATTTAAAATATCACCATCCCTTGTCAAATAACAATGATAGCTAATTTTCAATTCATTAATAAATAATAATAGTTTTTCAAAGCTTATTATGAAAATTAGAATTTATTTCAATCAATATTAAATATTTAAGTAACTAACTTTCTGAAATATTTTAATCCAATTAATAGTTTAATAAATAAAAATCCTTTTCTAAAACAACTTCACTTCTTGATAAAAATATATTTTTAAAATCCAATATAACAATTTTTATACTTAAAATCTCCCTCGATTTATCACAATCCGATTTACATTTCCAAATTTTATAACTATTTCCCAAATTCCAAAATAGAATCTTTCTAAGCCGATTCCCATATCTCATTTTAAGTTCACATTGTGAATTTATATTTCCAATTTATCTAATGATAATCATTCCACTTTATTTATAAACGTTGTTTATAAATTTATAAACTCATTTCCAGCCGTCCTTTGTTAATATCAGATTTATATTAACAAATCCCATTTATAAATCGATTTCTATTTAAAATTCCATCTAGAAATCTATTTCCAATAAAACCAATTATATTCCAAATCCATTCAAAAACTCGATTTCAACTTCCATTTAAATTTTTTAGAAATATAATTAAAATCTATTGTTCCAAATTCCTTGTATAATTAATTTCAAAAATATTTATTTAGAATCGCTTTGCAAAAAAGTTAAGTGAATTCCAAATCAAATCTTTTTATTTAATTCGCATTCATTCCTTATCGAATATTCCAAATCAATATAAATATTTTTATTTCCAAAAATCGCCTTTTGAATTTCTTTTTAAAATCCAAAATATTCTTTATGGTATTTAAAATACCAAAATAAGGCCAGTGCTACCATAGCATCCAATAAATCAATTCACACAACAATCCATAACAGATTATTCAATCACATCATATATCACTATATATGAAACAATCAATATATTTTTGAGGAATCTAGTTGGATCCCTCCAACCTGTTTCCCTGCAACAACAGATGTTATATAACATAAAATACCAATCCCGCTTCGAGGCGGGATATCGCGGTAATATAGGGTCATCCGCTATTATGCGGGGCGCATAGTATCTCATCCGCTCCAATCGGCGGGAAAAATACCCAACTACTAGTATATACTACTAATATATATACCTAGTATAACATCCAACTGATAATAATAATAATTTATCAATTCATACAATCAGCCAATAAATAATTTTTAACACCTTAAAATAAAACTAGTTATCCAAAATGAGTGAGATTTACTCACCAGAATTCCAATTGTCACTTTTATTTTCTGATTTCGACTAAATTCGAACGGCGTTCGAATTTAGCTAAAAATTCTGGAACCTTTAAATTCAGTCAATCCAATCCCATGTTGAAGATTTTGTCAATACAAATCCAACGCGACTGACCGCGTTGGATTTTGATCTAAAACGAACGAGTTATGAAATTTATAAGAATTTGAATTTATAAAAACAATTATATTACTTAATCACAAATTAAATTTCATTACCCACAAATCAAACCCAGCCCAACTAGAACCCCGACCTGCTTCCACTTTCTTCCCTTGTACACGCACACATTCCTATGCACGATAATGGTCGAACTCCCCTTATACACGCACACACTCCAAGACGCCATAGGCCAAAACCCGTAACCACTATGTGTCCATACCCGTAATCCATACCCCAAAACCCCCCTACAAAACGCGACCTGATACTCCTCCCTCTGCCGTACAATGTCGCGGTCCGCCAAACGATGCTGCACGCTCCCAAATGATCACCATCTCGTCGTTTTTGCTCGACCAATGCACTGCAAACATCGCCTCGGCCTAATTCCTCCACAAATGTCGATAAAATGTAACCCTAGTTCAAACTCGTTCATGACATTACTGTCGAGTTCTTCAAATCACTGCCGCACCTCCCCATTCGCCTATCGACCTAAAGACTTAACTCCAAGGAATCCAGAAATATGTATTTCAATATTTTTAAGGGAATACATTTTGAGCATTTGAATTTTTAAGTTTTTGAAATCTCTTTTTTCTTTATTTTCTGGGATGAGCACGACACTTATATTTGGAAAGGTACAGTTAGGCGCGGCTGATATAGGGTAGGGTGGCTGAGATGGTAAGTTTTGTGGCTGATGTGAAATGAAGATAATATTATATATATTTAAAATTCCAAAATATCTAGATATTTATTTCGGACCTCGATCGATGCGTGCCACCTGGCGTTCCTAATGCTATACCCCTATTCCGAACGCAATGGAACCAGTCTCGAGCCCTAATTCGATCGTATGGAGAAGATAGCTTTTTTGAACCCAATTATAATATTAAATTTTCGATATTTATTTCAACGCGTTTCTATCCCGTACGACCTAACGATACGTCTTATCGCTATGAAATTTGACGGCATATTATAGTTCATTATTACGGACCCAATGACACTGGTTTCATCAAAATTCGAGACTCTGCCCCGGAAAGCTATTTTTATATGTTAATTAAAATGAGTTATTTTCAAAATTGAGTAAATCACTTTTAAATCCAATTAAAAAAATTTATTATCTTCCTTCTTATTAATAGAAATTAAATAAGCCTTTAAACTATTTTTATCCAAATAAAATCCAAGATTTTAAATTATTTAAACAATTTTCAGTTATTAAATTCAACAATTAAATTATCAAATAAATCGTTATATATGAAATTTCAAGTCATTAAATCTATAAGATTAACTTTCAAATATTTGAAATCAATTAAATATTCCAATTTCAAACACCCAAAAATATTGGTCGTTACATTCGTTCCCCCTTAAAAAAATTTCATCCTCGAAATTGCCTAGGTAGGAAAAATGCCCAAACCCATTTCTTTTATAAAACCAATTAGTTGAAATAACCTTCCCAAAATCAATTCGTTGAAACCTTGGTATTGCCTTTACTAAATTTCCCAAATTTATTCATAGATTCCAAATAATATTATCCATACCCTCATTTCAAGTTATAACTCAAAAATCAAATTTTAGTTATCAAAAATTTTCTTCAAAATTTCTAACTCTTTAAATTTTCGAATTTTTTTGCCAACGTCTCCTTTGCGCGGCTAGATCAGAACAACTACAAATTGCGATTACGGCCTAAACCAACAAAAGAAAACAAAAGCCAGGTGGCTCAATCATAAAATCATCAAATTCGAACAATAATTTAACAAGTACCTTTTTGTTGGGCAACCCAATTTTCTTATGAAACCAAAGGCATCAAATTAGCCCTGCTTTTATATACCTGCATCTAATTTACCAATGATGTCCAGTCATATAATTCAAAATCATATTATTTTGCATTTTTAATTTCCAATATTTGTTTTACTTAAGCCCGTACGAGGTACATATCTCATCTGTACGCAATATCAAATTCGATCGGTCGCTCGATCACACAATTTCACCTCTGAACTAGTATTGTTCGCATGACCACTCTAGTGCGGACTTAGATCCGGTTCCTTTATTTGAAACTGCCATTCTCCTTGCATAGCCATATACTATGATAGAGAATCCTATAATCAATCAAAAAACCATATCCAGGGTTCGTTGTCGAGAATCGAGTGAAAAATCCTAACTTGGGTCGATATAAATTATCTCAAAATTCTATGCTCGAATCTAGATCAAATCGTTATGCGAATTAAATAATATACGTACAACCCACGTATTTATTTCGATTGATTCTTAGCTACACCTAATTCATTTTATTCACATTCATTTCATTTATGTTCACTTATTCACAATCATTATTCATATTGCTTAATTCACATTCTCTTATTTACTCACATTCACTTCTTTACATAGTATATTCCCTAATACTATTATCACTTAAACATCATTCCATAGGATTTATTTACTTAAGTTCATTTTAAAACATTTTATACAACTTAAGTCTATATCCATTTTAACTCAAATCCAAATTTAATTTCATTCTCCAATTTCAACATTCAATTTTATCAATCAACGTCCCAAATCATATCCAATTCACTAATTAATTCAATTATCCTATTTTATTCATTTATTTCAAATCTCAATCAATTCCATTTCCAAGAATTATACCTAGCATAACTTAGGCTAAATTTTCCGAATTCACTTTATTTAACTTAATTCAAGTTTAATTTCATTCTACAGTTCAATTTCAAATTTTTAAAGCATTGCTTTAACTTGAAAATTCCAAATTTTATAAGTTATCAAACTTATTTTCTCATATTTTCAATAAAACAATTTAAATGAAAATTCTAGCGTTTAAACACCTCATTCTAAAGTATTTCAAATCATTTTCGAAATCATATATACACACACACACGCACACTCATAATCCCTTAGTATATCAAATCATTCCGTTGGATTTTTAAAAGTCAAAACTAGTTTTTCCAAATCAAACTCCAATGGTAGCAATTCCTCTCTTGGAAACTCAAAAATGAACGTCGATGATGCTGCAGTCATCACCGAAATTATTTTCCAGCAACCAAAGTGAGTTCAGTGCCTTTAAATAAAACCCTTAAAAATATTTCAAAAATACTTTCCAACTAATATCATTATATCTTTTTCCCAAAACTTTGAAAACAATTTTCAAAATTAACAGGATTTAAATTTCTAAATTTCCAGCCTTTAAACCCCTTTTAATTTATAAACTGCTTTTATAAACCATATTTATAATATACTTACAAAATTTCATTTCCTTTCACTTTATATATCACATTTATAAACTATATATTCATATACCCTCACTTGGGTTATATAAAATCACTTCTTAACTGGTAATCTTATTTACATTATAGTATCAACCTTTATTCGATTACAAACAAAAAACAACAAATGATAATAATCAAATATTATCATTCTCTACAAACCAAGCACACCATATATACCATAATAATTTTCTGAAAAATTATTCCTTTATATATAAAATATAATCTGGTTAAAATTATTTCATTTACCCAATTTCAAAAAAATACCGTGTCGCATTGCTCCATTCAAGTGTCTAGAGATTCCTATCAATAACGTTAATTACTCGTATTGACTAGAATCCATAAGCCACTCAACTGACCAATCAACACAATATAAAACAATTTTTATATCACTAACAAATACATGCTCATATATATATACACTCAAACCCATTCTACGGTGCTACTGACCCTATCTCTAATGAGTTACCCCACCAATGCCAAGGTTCTCGCTTAGCCTTCAGCTCTGATACCAACTGTAAAGATCTAGGCTTTTCAACCATCGAAAGCGGGTACACCCAGCATAGCTTACACTCATACCTTGAATTTGCTTTTACGACCAGCCTCTCGACTGTAAGCACCTAGCAAACCAACCACTCAGGGACATGTAGGGGTAAGGGTCTTCCGTTCACAACCTAACAAGAAGCGAGAACCCCCTATCATGCGTGATCCTATCACCAAGAAAATCTGATCCCTGTCCCTTCGAAACGATCAATGAAATTGGCCAGATTTGATAGTCGGTTATTTAACTATCAAATTACACACATAAGCAGTCACTAGGACATATTATAAATCTTTCAACATTTAATTCAAATTATCTTTACAAAGATATATATATTCAAATCTGATACCCCGATCGAGGCATGCCGCCTGGCGTTCCTAATGTTATACCCCTATTCCGAATGCAATGGAACCAGTGTCGATCCCTAATTCGATCATATAGAGAAGATAGCTTTTTTGAACCCAATTATAATATTAAATTTCCAATATTTATTTCAACGCGTTTCTATACCGTACGACCAAACGATACATCTGATCGCTACGAAATTTGACGGCGTATTATAATTCATTATTATGGACCCAATAACACTGGTTTCGTTGAAATCCGAGACTATGCCCCGGAAAGCTATTTTTATATGTTAATTAAAATGAGTTATTTTCAAAATTGAGTAAATCACTTTTAAATCCAATTAATTTTTCTTATTATCTTCCTTCTTATTAATAGAAATTAAATAAGCCTTTAAACTATTTTTATCCAAATAAAATCCAAGATTTAAAATTATTTAAACGATTTTCAATTATTAAATTCAACAATTAAATTATCAAATAAATCGTTATATTTGAAATTTAAGTTATTAAATCTATAAAATTAACTTTCAAATATTTAAAATCAATTAAATATTCCAATTTCAAACACCTAAAATTTTGGTCGTTACAGATTACTATCCCCAAAGCCATGGATGTTTGTGGTTTTCCAACAGACGTCAATCATTTGGGCAACTACAAAATTCTGAATGGATGCTTCTGTTCAATTGAATAATCTCATATGTTCGTCAAAAGATTGCAGCCATCAAATTGACCAGAGTTTATCTAACAGTAAAAACTCCTCATCTGCATCTCCTTAATCCTATAAATACTTCAAAGATTGAGATTTACAAATCAACTATTCTTTTGATTCCTTATTACTCTCTATTTATATATTTGTGCATCTATTGCTTAAATATTCTCAATCTATCATAACCAAAATGTCATTTTGGTTAAACCACTTCCTACAACTCAAAGTATTCATATTCACATACTCAAATGAGATCATAGGAAGAATTGTACTTTTAGTCAAAATTCGTGTTATTCGGAACACAATATTGTCAAAATAAGACTTTTTTATTAGCCTATTCCTCCAGGCGAAGTGAGGGTTATGTGGTTAAAGGAAATACCGAAGGGGAGCTTTGGGACTGGATGTAGGACGGGAGGTCCGAACAAGTATATAATATTTGGTGTGCTCGCTTTTATTATTTACCATCTTATATTCAGTTATTATTCCATGTTTAGTGTAATTAGTAATAAACACTCTCACATTATATATAAGTTGCATTATATAAAGATCCTATATACTTTCATTTGATATCAGAGCATAGTCATTTCAACCTACAGTAACATGTAGTTGAAAAATCATTAATATGGCAAGCATTTTTCAAGAAGGTCAATCAAATGCTCATCCTCCACTATTTACTGGTTCTAACTATGCTTACTGGTCAACTCGTATGAGAATTTTTATGGAAGCAAATATGTTAGAAATATGGCTAGCAACTCAAAACAAATATAAAGCATCTAACATCGACATTATCACTTGGATTGATGAACAAAAACTGCGGCATCTAACAATGCCAAAGCTATGAATGTATTGTTTTTCTCATTTGACAAAAATGAGTTTTCACGTGTCATGCTTTGCACCACTGCGTATGATATATGGCACACTTTACAAGTCAAACATGAAGGCACAACCAAACTCAAGCAAATTAAAATCTCAATTTTACAAAACCAATGTTCATTTTTCAAAATGAAAGCAAATGAATCAATTATTGATATGTATGCTAGATTTCAAACCATTCAACATGATCTTATGGCACTTGGAGTCAAATTCACAAATTTTGATTTAGTCGCATGAATTTTAAACTCTTTGACAAGTGAATGGGAAAGAAAAGTTTTAGCCGTCGAAAAAGCTAATGATCTTTCTCAACTCAAAGTCGAAGAGCTAATAGGAAATCTGATGTCGTATGAAGCTAATTTGCAGGCCAGAAAGGATCAAAATCATGAAAAGAAAAATATAGCATTTCAAGCAAGTAACGAAGATTTAAAATTAGATGAAGATGAGATTGTTTTTATTGCAAGAACTACAATAAATTCAAGAAGTTCAAGAAAATGACGAGATTTCAAAATGGTGGCAAACCAAACTCCTCAAATCAAACATCGATTAAATGCTATGAATGTAACAAATTTGACACATGAAGAAGGATTGTCCACAGCTCAATAATGATAAAAGGAAAGCAAGTTTGAGAAACTCAAGAAAAATAAAAGAGCCTTTCAAGTAACATGGGACGATTCAGATTCATTTTCTTCATCAGATAGTGATAGTGAAAGTGACTCAGAACAAGCAAATATGTGTTTTATGGCTAACAATGATGAGGTACGCCATGAACTTACTTATGATGAAATAATTGAAATCAGCATTGAATTAGATGATAAATATAGAGAATCAAAATATTAAATAAGGCATATATAGGAAATTTAACTAGATCGAAATTGGATTATTAAAAGACGAAAAAAAATCTTAGAAGAAGAATTAGAAATTACTCAAAAAATCTACAACGTTATTACCTCAAAATGATATCTTATTACATGATTTAGAAAATTATAAGTTGGAAAATGTTAATCTTGAAAAATAAAAATTAGAATTACAAGCAAGATTAGATTCTAACAATATTGAAATTTGTGATCTTAAAAGTAAGTTAGATAAAATAAAAAATAATGTGACAAAATTCAACAAAGGAAAACAAAATTTAGAAAATTTGATTAGAATATCTAAACCATTTGGAAATCGAAAGGGATTAGGTTTTAAAAGCAAACAAAGGTCAAAGAATTATAGCACATTATACATCAAATTCAAAAGGCCAAAGTTAGAAACTAAGATTAAGAATTTATACACAAATATGGTTAAAACATGGATTCCTAAAACAAATAATAAACTAACTAGACAAAAGTGTATTGATGAATATTTAAAGAAAGTTGTATATAACAATAATTACATTTCTAAAGGAACCAAATCCTCATGGATATGACAACCTTCTTCTACTAACACATAGGACCCTAAACCAAGAATGTGGTACCTATTTATATTTTCTTATTTTTGTAGGTACCCAAAATTAAAATTAAAAGTAAAACGAAGTGCATATTCGATAGTGGTTGCTCCAAGCACATGACTGAATATGTTCATATGTTATCAAATATAACATATATCGATGGTGGCACCATGACATTTGGAGATAATTCAAAAAGATTTGTCATCAGCATTGGAGAAGTCATTAATATCGGTATTTCTAATTCTCCTATAATTACTAATGTTTTATTGGTAGAAAATTTAAAACATAACTTATTAAGTATAAGTTAATTATGTGATAAAGGATTTAAAATTGATTTCAAGAAAAACAAATGCAATATCTTTGACCATAATAAAAATCTAATTTTTGAAGGATTTGGAAATCGAAACTTATATGTTCTAAACATGAATGTAAAAAAATACTAATTTATGCTTAGCCGCAAATCATGATGATCCATGGTTATGTCATAAACATTTTTGTCACATAAATTTTAAAAATATCAATAAACTAGCTAAAAATAAATTAGTTAGAGGATTACCAAAAGTCAATTATAAGGTTAAAATCCTGTGTGACGCTTGTCAATTTGGTAAATTAAAGAAAAGTTCTTTTAAATCTGAAAAGGAAATTTCCACAAAGACCCCTCTCAAACTACTCCATCTAGATTTATTTGGACCAACTCAAGTATGTTCAATAAATCATAACAAATATGTTTTTGCAATTTTTGATGATTTTTCAAGATATACTTGGATGTTTTTTTGAAACATAAAAGTGGCACTTTTGAAATGTTCAAAATTTTTGCTAAACAAATTAAAAATTAGATGAATTTAAAAATTAGAAGTATACGACGTGATCATGGAGGTGAATTTGAAAATGAACTATTTACAAATTTTTGCAATAAAAAGGGAATTAGTCGTAATTTTTTATTTTCACGTACACCGCAAAAAAATGTTATTGTAGAAAGGAAAAGTCAAACTTTACAAGAATGTACATGAACTTTACTAAGTAGCAGTAACCTACCAAAAAGTTTTTGGGTCGAAGCTGTTGCTACCGCATGTTATGTATTGAATCATGTAACACTTAGACCAATGACTAAAAACACATGCTATGAAATACTTTTCAAAAAGAAACCTAAAGTATCATATTTTTGAGTATTTGGATCAAAATGTTTTATTTTGAACACAAAAGACTAGCTAGGAAAATTCAATTCTAAAGTTGATGAAGGAATTTTTGTTGGCTATTCGGATCGAAGTAAAGCATATAGAATTTTTAACAAACAAACAAACATTATAGAAGAAAGTCTTCATGTTTTGTTTGATGAAAATTTTAAAAATAATAAAAATGATGATGATGAAGAAGTTATAAATAATAACAAAACTAATGTACCTATACATGATGATAATAATAATATTAATAATAACAATAAAAATATGATAACGTCACCACCTAGGATATTAAAAGACCATCCAATTGATAATATTATCGGTGATTTAAATACAAAGGTATCAACCAGAAAACTATTAATTCAAATGAGTCATGTTGCATTTATATCAAATCTTGAACCTAAAGATTATAAAGAAGCATCAAAAGATGATTTTTGGATTATTGCAATGCAAGAAGAACTTAAACAATTTGAGAGAAATGACTTATGGGAACTTGTACCAAGTCCAAACGATCAATCTGTAATTAGAACAAAACGGGTTTTTAAAAATAAAGCGGGTGAAAATGGAAACTTTGTTCGAAATAAAGCAACATTAGTAGCTCAAGGATATAATCAAGAAGAAGGAATTGATTATGAAGAGACATTTTCTCCTGTAGCATGTCTCGAAGCAATACGAACATTACTTGCTTTCGCATGTCATCATAATTTTAAACTTTTTCAAATGGACGTAAAAAGTGCATTTTTAAATGGATTTATAAAAGAAAAGGTTTATGTTGAACAACCTCCAGTATTTTTTCATGAGAAATATCTCAATCGTGTATTTAAACTTAAAAAGGCTCTATATGGATTAAAACAAGCACCTCGTGCTTGGTATGAAAGATCAAAAACTCATTTACAAAATTCCTGTTTCAAATTGGGAAAATTGATTATACATTATTTATAAAAAGAGAAGATAGTGATATACTAGTTGTACAAATATATGTTGAGGACATCATCTTTGGGTCAACCGATGAAAAACTATGTAATGTTTTTTCTAATATAATGAAAAATGAATTCGAAATGTTGCATATGGAAGAATTAAATTTCATTTTAGGTTTATAAATAAAATAACTAAAAGAAGGAATTTCTATAAATCAAGAAAAATATTATAGAGAATTATTAAAACAATTTGGAATGAAAAATACTTCAAGTAAACTAATTCCAATGAGCACGAGTTTACATTTAGATAAAGATGAAAATGAAAAGATTTCGATCAAAAATTATACCAAAGTATGATAGGATCTCTGTTATACGTAACGGCTAGTAGACCAGATATTATGATGAGCATATGTCTATGTGCAACATTTCAAGCACAACCTAAGAAGTCACATCATCGAGCGGTTAAAAGAATTCTATGATACTTCACCCACACCAAAGATTATAAACTTTTCTTTTCTTGGTAGCTCTTTCGAACTCATATCATATAGTGATGCAGATTTTGGTGGTTGGAAGACAGATAGAAAAAGTACGTGTGGCACATGTCATTTCATTGGCCGATCTTTGGTTTCGTGGTTCAGTAAAAAGAAAAATTGTGTGTCTCTCTCAACATGTGAAGTCGAGTATATATCAGCAGCCTTAGCTTATGCACAAGTAATTTATATGCAACAAACTTTTCAAGATTTTGGTAAAATTATAACCAACTCTCCTATATATTGGGATAATACAAGTGTTATAAATTTATCCAAAAATCCGACTAACCATTCTCGTACAAAACATATCGACATTCGTCACCATTTTTTAAGAGATAATGTAGAAAAAGAAATTATCTCTCTTGAATTTGTTAGCACTAAAAATCAAATTGTCAATATTTTCACCAAACTGTTATGTGAACCAACCTTCATAAAGCTACGGCGAGACCTTGGTATATGTTCAATTAACGAATTAATTAATTAAGTATGCCGCAATTATTCATCATTGTGAACATTATTTTTCTATAAATTAAATTTAATTCATTAAATCTTTTTCCAACCACAAAAATAAAACGGTTAACAAATTAATGGTTAGAATAACTCTATCCATACAAAATTCTAACTATAAATAGATTATATAATCTATTTATACATTACTAAAGAAAAATAAAACCGTAAATATTATTTAAAAATTTAAAAACTAATCATGTCTTTTGGTCACGACTCCACTTATTCAACTATTGACTTTAGCTCATCTTCATTAAATAGCACCTACGTATCACCAATTAAAACCACACCTCAAGTCAATTCGATCAGCCTCGCTAAACATTATGGCATCACCTACATATCACACCGGCTTCTCTCCTAAGGAAAAGAAATAAAACGAAAAATTGATCTAGAATCAACATCTCTCACACCAAAGTTGATGCGATATATCACTATAACAAGAAATGATGGGAGTTCAACGATAAATGTATAATGAACAACGTTGTCAAGGATCTCATCTTAACTTTCTTGAAAAATGTATTCTAGCAATTTGTGGTCATTCACAAACTAAAAATTACATTCATCAAAATTCTCCTCGTTTAACAGAAACTCCTGTAAAATCTTATAACATTAGTCCAAGAAATTTCCAATCTCACCATCATCATTATATGGCTTTCCAAGGGATCTCAATTCAAGAAAATGAAGAATATAATGATCAAACTCAATGGCCAACCAATATCAACAAGATCCATCCGCATACTGGGAATATTTTGAAAACTATGGCGGACTGTCCTATTCGTTAAATCGGTATCACTAGCTTCTTTCATTTGCTCTCTTTTTCCTTTGAAGTATGGTATTTAACTTTGATGCATTGTTGTATTACTTATATTTTTGTTATATCTGTTGTTGGACTCGTATTTATTTATCGTTGAATTATCTTATGTTCTATTTGTGTTGATATATATATATAGACACACACGTTGTTCATATATATGTTTTATGCTGTGTATAGTTTCTTTTATTATGTTTTGACAATGACAAAGGGGGGAAATATATGCATGTACAAAGGGGGAGATAAAATTAAGGGGGAGTTATTTGTATCATGACTAATGATTGTATAGTTGTCATCATCAAAAAGGGGGAGAATGTTAGAACCTCCACTCTATGGTTTCAATGACAACAACTATACATTCACATGTATTATATATATCTTCTAAATTTACAAGTATACACTACAAGAAATCACTATGCTCAAAGATATCGGGACTCTAAGACAGAAAAAGATTTATGGACAATACTGAGGTCATACTAATATGTTAATAGTCTTAGATAAACAATGTAAGATCTCATTGAGTACACACACATAAAATTCAAATGTACAAGATTTGCATCAAAACATGTTTTACTTCCGAAATTGCAAGCCACGGACGTTTGTGGAAAACCAACAGACATCTACGACAAGGCTTAGGAAAATTATTTCGGAAGCCATAGATGTCTGTGGAAAACCAATAGACATCTGTGATAAGGCTCGGGATTACTATCCCCAAAGCCACAGACGTCTGTGGTTTTCCAACATACGTCTGTCATTTGGGCAACTGCAAAATTCTGAATGAATGCTTCTGTTCAATTGAATAATCTCATTTCTTTATCAAAAGGTTGCAGCCATTAAATTGAATAGTGTTTATCTAACGGTAACAACTCCTCATCTGCATCTCCTTAATCCTATAAATACTTCAAAGATTGAGATTTACAAATAAACTATTCTCTTGATTTCTTATTACTCTCTATCTACATATTTGTGCATCTATTGCTTACATATTCTCAATCTATTATTCCTACAACTCAAAGTATTCATATTCACATACTCAAAGGAGATCATACAAAATCCATGTTATTTGGAACACAAGATTGTCAAAGAAATACTTTTTTATTAGCCTATTCCTCTAGGCGAAGTGAGGGTCATTTGGTTAAAGGATATACCGAAGGGGAGCTTCGGGACTGGACGTAGGACGGAAGGTGCGAACCAGTATAAAATATCTGGTGTGATCGCTTTTATTATTTACCGTCTTTATATTCAGTTATTATTCCCTATTTAATGTAATTAGTAATAAACACTCTCACACTTATATATATATATATGTATGTATGTATATATATATATATAAGTTGCATTATATAAACATCTTATAGACTTTCATAGAATAGTGAGAGGTCAAGAACCTCTCAGCAAATACCTAAAATACCAATCCTTCCTCTAGTTCTTCAATGGACAGCAAGGAGAACGAATTCAAATCAGCCAAAAATGATAATCTCCAATCCCTCTATGCTAATTACCCTTCTAGTGAAGTTTTGGCTAAGATTAGTAAGGAAAAAGAGAAGATTTTTAATAAAATTTGGTTTAATGGAGGTTTGAGATTATTTTGGGAAATGGAAATATATTTGGAGATGCCCCATCAGCGCCAATTAGGTGAAAATCCAAAATTAGTTAGTGGGCTTATGTTTGGGCCTAATTAATTGCCCACTAATACTGGCCAACAGTAGTCAAAACTTAAAACATGCAGAACTTTCAAATGGTAAGTCCATTTTACTATTTTGAACACTCTACGGAATAGGAAACCATCATCCTGAAGCAATGGAAGAGGTTTTATATGCTAATTCAGTTCCTATCAAAAGTTATAGTCCATATAAGATTTTCAGGGTCAAAATGGTCACATAAACATTTAAAAAAAATCATAAATGTGAAATGTGCCTAGGAGTAACTAACCAAAATCTTAGAGTCATACGACTTTATATGAATTAAATAAATATATATTTTCGATCCTTCGATACGTAAAATATGAGTCGTTACACTCTCCCTCCTTTAGGAATTTCACCCTTGAAATCCAAACAAGTCAAAGAATAAGCAACCATAGTTACCCCGCATGCCTAACTATCACGTGCAATCATCAAACACATATCGAATAAGCAACCATGCAATCAAACGAGGTCTTGAAGCTTCTGGTTTAATCTCGTTATCATAAAGTCGATCCGGTGCAATCGTCATGCTTGAGTCGTACACAAACTTCCGCAAGTGAAAGATATGGAAGATGTTGAGCATGTTGCCATCTTCTGAGGTAAGTCGACCCAATATGCTAGGTATCCAATCCTCTCTACTATTGGAAAAGGACCTATGAATCTCGGTGCCAACTTCCCTTTACTACCGAATCTAACATTCTTTAATGGAAAATCTTCCCAAATACCATATTACCGACATAGAGCTCTAAATCTCGACGTCCCTTATCAGCTTAGCTCTTCTACCTATCCTGAATAGCTTTCTTTCGTTGTCGAATGATATCGATCTTCTCCAATGTTCCACTAATCATATCTGGCCTAAGTATTAGTTTCTTGCCCGCTTCCCACCAACATGAAGGAGCGTTACACAATCGGCCATACAATGCTTCATACAGTGTCATACCAATACTAGACTGATAACTATTGTTGTACGCGAAATCTATTAAATGCAAGTGATTGTCCCATTAGCCTTCGAAATCAAGAATGCAAGCTTGTAAGAGATCCTCTAATATATGATTCACTCTCTCGGTCTGCCCATTTGTTTGCGGATGATACGCTGTACTGAGATGCAGCTCAGTCCTCAATGACTTTTGTAAGCTCTTCTAAAACTCACTAGTGAATAAAGGGTCTCGGTCACTCACAATGCTCACCATGGAATCGCACTATCCACTTCACATACAACTCAGCCAATTTGGATGTCAGTCTAGTAGACTTGATGGGTATAAATAGGGCACTTTTCATCAATTTATCAACAATGACCCAAATGCTATCATACCCTCCTCCGGTCCTCGGCAATCCATCAATAAAGTCCATCAATATATGCTCCCATTTCCACTCAGGAACTTCAAGTGGTTGCAGTACTCCACTTGGCTTCTTCTGCTCTGCCTTTACTAACTGGCAGTTCATACACTTCATGATGAATGTCCCGACATCCTTCTTTATCCCCTCCCAATAATAGTTCTGCATCATATCACAGTACATCTTATTACCACCGACATGTATAGTCAACCTAGAATAGTGGCACTCTCGTAGCAGCTAATCTCGTAATCCATCAACGTTGTAAACAAACAATCTCCCATCCTTACAAAGCCAACCGTCTCGGTCGAGTCTTTATTACTTCATATGTTCATACTATACACCTCCCTCTATATTTTCCATGATCTTTGCTAGTCTAGCATCTCATCTCTGACTAGTACCAATCCGCTAAATCAAAGTAGGTTTGACGTCAAACTCGCCAACATCTCTAGCTCTGACTAACAACGAGGCCTAAAGTCATAGCCGGTAATATACTCCAACGCTTCCACTCTAGAAACATCGCTCCTAAACTGGCATGTCTTCTACTCAATGCATTGACGACTGCAAGTCCCTTACCGGGAGTATAAGAAATGTTAAGGTCGTCGGAGGTTGAGAATTTCAACCATCGCTGCTGGCAAAAGTTAAGATCCTTCTAGAAGAAAAGCTACTTGAAGGATTTATGGTCCATGAACAACTCGAACCTTTCTCCTAATAGGTAATAGCTTCAAATCTTCAAAGCATGCCAACACCAAATCATGAGTCGAATACTTCCTATCATGCAGTTTCAGCTGTCGACTAGCATAATGTAACGACCTGTATTTTTGATAATTAAAATATAAAATTAATAAGATTTTTGAAAGTTAGTATTGTGAGAAATTAAAATTTATGATTTATTAATGAGAAAAAAATTATTAGATCAAAATTTAATAATGTTGATTGAATGTAATTGGTAACAGTTTTAATGTAATTTCAATCAATTGCAATAATTAAGGTAAATAATGATTAGAAACAATGTTGTATTTAATGGTAAAGTTATATGTTATTCAATTAAAATTGGCTTTAATATAGAATATGAAATCAATTATTTAGTACGTAAATTTATTTGCTTTTGTTGTAAATAATAAATTTAGAAATATGTTGAATTACTAATGTATAACAATTGTTTTATTTGTCACCTTATTATTAAATCCGTTTGGAACGAAACTGGTCGAAATCAATGAAATTTAATGTAATTAAGTATTGCTGTTAATAGAAGAAAAGATGTTAACTGTAGAAATTGAGAATAATAAGATGGGAACTTATGTTAAATAAATTCATAAGTTTTGGTTGTTAATAATAAGAGTGAAAATCGAAATAAAAGGATTTATTGGAATTTAAAATATAATTAACTGGGATTGTATTACTATTGTAATTTAATGTTGAAATTAATGTAATGTTTAAATCTTGAGATTTATCATAGAGAATTTAATTTCAAATGATCATTAAATTTCTATGTAATTTCTATTTAATCCAGGATGGTAAAATGGTTAACTTTTAAAGTTGAATTTAAAAGCGATTAAATCAATTTAATAATAATTTATTTAATTAACGTGTAAAATTAGTCTTTTTGGGCATTGTCTCGGATTTCGATGAAACCAGTATCATCGGATCTGTAATAGTGAATTATTATATGATTTCAAGTTTTGTAGCGATCGGACTTATCGTTTAATCGTGTGAGCTCGAACCGTGTAGAAATCAATTAATGAAATTTAAATAAATATAATTTTATTTTAAAAGCTAACTTCTATAAACAATAGAATTTGGGTTTGAAACTAGTTCCATTGAGCTTAGAAATATCGAAAACATATATATTGATATATTGGATGACCTATTTTCGTTTCGGGAATGAAATAGGCTTTTCGGGTCGTTATCGTTTCGACGCAATTCGATCTGTTCCATCCATTCTTATCCATCTATGTCTATATATAGGCTGTTATAAACCCTAGAAGCTTCTTAATTTCATTTTCTATATGTACAATTTCTATCTATCTATTCAATTAACTATTCCTTCTCAATGGCAGACATTTCAAAACACTAATTCCAAATCAAATCGAAAATCCAAACTCCTCAAACCCTATCATATAATATATCATCGCGAAGCTCTTGATGAATGTAGTCTACATTTGCAATTCATTTTTGCAATCAAATCACGGTTTGGCCAGAAATCAGTGAAACAGTTTTGGCCGTTCATTTTAGGGTTTGATTTTAACGGTGGATTTGCAACGGTTCGTCGATCGGGAGGTGCTGCATCGTAGAGGGCGATGAGAGGAGCTGATCTATGGTCTCTATTCGTGTTATTGGTGCACGAAGTCATGGCGATCTGGCCTTGAATGGAGGCGGCGGTGGAGCGTCCCTGGGACGTCGGAGATGGCCGAGACTTAGCCAGAGGGTCTGCCTGAGGTGCTGGTGGTGGCGGCGGGCCCTGATGCGGTCGGAGGTGAGTGTGATGGCGGCGTTTGGATGATCAAGGTCGGCGGCTTTAGGTTTGGGTACGTGCTGCGTTCGATTAGGCTTTGGGAAGAGAGGTAATTACCTTTTTGCCCTCGTTTTTATTTTTTTATTTAAATTTTAAAATTTCTAACATCAATAACTCTTGCATACGAACTCGGATTTGGGGGCGGTTTCTCCCGTTGCGATCGTATCGAAATTTCGGACAATTGAAACCAGTTTGGTTTATTTTGGAGACTGTTCAAATTTTGGGTTTTTATTGGATTTTTAATAGACTATAAATCAAAGGAGAGTGATTTAACTCACTCACGCAACACTAAACCTTCTTATGTTAGTTGAATTAAGTTTATGAAGTGATAAGAATTTTATTGATTGCTGTTGGTTATTTAAATTGTCATTTAAATTTAATTTGAATTTATATTGAATTAAATTGACATTTAAATTAATATTGAATTTAATTGCTAGTAAGTACCTGATATTGATAACTAGTTAATTGTTGTGATTTATTGGCTGATTTGGATGTTGATTGTGATGGATGTCTATTTATTGACATTTTGGATGATTGGATGTTTGTTTATTTTTATATATCCCTGTTATCACTATGTATATCAAGTGACAGCATATAAACTATTATTTGAATTATTTCAAATAAATTAAGAAATAGGTTGAATGATATAAACCTATGACACTTTGATTTGGATTGAAATGATATATATCCATCCCTATAATTAAAATGTAAATAACTGATCACTTGACCATAAAGTAGAAAATTATATACGGACACCGAATTGGTTAAATTAAATGGTTTAAAATCTTGATATTTTGGATTTGATTAAATGACATGGTGGTAAAGGAAATAAATTGTGGATTTATATGAACCAAGTTATTTTCTAATTCGAGCTGTGAAATGTTGAAACTGAAATTGGTTAAAGGAAAAGTGCTTTAAAGAATTGACTTGGAAATGCGAAGTTGTAATTGATATATGACTTTAATTTTGAAAATTGAATTATTTTAAAGATTTGGACCTTAAAATTGAACAATGAGGTTTAATTTGATTTTAAGTGTTTTAAATCCGTAAAATGAAATTGGGCATGAAATAGATATAAATTGAAATGGTTTAAAATAAGAATTGAATTGAATTTAAATCATTGAATTGGATTGTTGAATCAAATTTGAAGTAAAAATGAATGTTTTAAAAATTGAAGTTAATTAGAATTGAAATTGAATAAAGTTGATTTGATACTAAATTGAAATTGGGTTAATTGAATTGAAAGATTGGGAATTGAGTTTTGTTGTTTTGGAATTTGGACATGGATCCAGATTTGTTGAAATGGAAAGAAATAGTTTGATTTGATATTATTTTAAAAATAAATTATTTTTAATATAAACTGTTTAAAATCTATTATTTTTAATATTCAAATTAATTAGATTTTCCAAAACTATTTCACTATATAAAACATTTTCAATACTCAAATCATTTATATTAAACTGTTTTAAATCTCTAAACTATATAAACTATTTTAAACTATTTATAACTATTCAAACTGTTTTTTAGAATTTCAAACTGTGCAAAGTTGGAATGTTTATATTTGAATCGTAGATTTAAATATGAATGTGGTTAAATGAAGTTATAACCTAAGTTGGAATTTGAAATGATATTTTCAAGTGAAAATGACATATTTTGAGTAAATATGATGATTTTGAAATGAAGGATATTGTGAAGTGAATATGATATTTTGATATCAAATATGAATCGGTTTTTAAATATAAAAGAACCAACCGGTGTGAAAATGACGTTTGGTTGTTAAAGAGACCGGGGCCTCTTATTGGCATACTCTCTGTTAATATTGGAACCACTTTAACAACCGTGTACGCGGTGGATAATATCCAAAATGTAGAGGTTGAATTGGAGATGACCCCAGCACCTGTGTCAATTTGAAATGACTAAAACAGGAGCCATACCTGACCAACGAGGCTAGCAACCTCTAGCGGACACACCTCTTCGTATCACTATATTGATGTTTGCTTGATCGGTGCACCTTGATTTAATTTTTAGGGGTGTTGAACGCGGTGTGCCATTAGGGGTTACCACCCGTCAGGAAACGCAAAATGGTAGTATCCTACCTTGGGCATCGTCTCACGTGCCTTGTCATATTCTTTATCCTTATTCATGCCCACTACGATTTTGTATTAGTATGGTACCTATAGGGGACTCACCGGCTACCGACGTTATTGGTTGTGTTACAGGACCTGCATAGACTACCTGCTTAAAAAGTGTTAAAAGGGATCAGTTTAAAGCCTTAAAGCTATTTTAATACTTTACATTACTGATAGATACTACATATATAGCGTATTTTACTACATATAGATAGTTTAACGGATCCTTAGGAGATGGAAAATCCCGCAACATCTCTTAAGTTATTGCACGTACGTTATACACTAGATAGGAGCTGTAAAATCCCGTAAACATCTTTGAAGCTATTACACTCATATTTACTTGTTGTTAATTTAACTTACATAAGAAATTTTAGTTCTAACTCGAGTGTTTTGTCTTTTATTACGCTCTGGTCAGCCTGAGCATTTTAGTGTTTGAAGACATTATTTCTGGAGGACGAAGACAGAGTTTGTATATTATATTATTATTGTTACTCCACTGCATCATTTATGGTATGTTATTGTTTGTACTCTGATTATGTTGTAAAGGTTGTGTAATGTATATTGTAAAACAACTTTATGAACTGTTTATATGATTATTATATTTTGTCAATTCCGCTGCGAGATTTTGTATTTTGTTTTCCTCTTTTCTCTATTTTCTTACTAAACCCCATTGATAATCTACCCTTTTGAATGGTTTGAATTAGATATATGTGATTTATTTTTGATTTAAACCGTACAAAAAGGTGGGTCGTCACAGTTGGTATCAGAGCTTTGGTTTAGAGATACCTTAGCCTGTTGGGGTTAACTCATTAGAGATAGGGTTACTAATACCCTAGAATGGGTCTGAGTGTATATATATGAGAGAGCGTATTTGTTAGTGTTATAAAAAATGTTTTGTATTGTGTTAATCTATTATGTTGAGTATTTATAAATTATGGTCGGTACATAGGACACTATGGCATCGATAGGGGTTTCTAAACACTTGAACATGGTAGATAGATGCAACATTGTTTTTGAAATAGGTAAATGAAATAATTTTTCCAAGTATTATATTTTGTATATATAAAAATATAAAATATATATATATAATTTTCCTAAATTGATATTGTTATTTTGGTGTGTTGTTCGTTAGGAAATTATAATGTCTGATTATTATCGTTTATTGTTTGATTAGTCGAAGTTCTTAAAACTATTGACTAGTGTATGTTATAACAAGTTTAATTTTATAAATAAGGTTTATAAAATATTATTTACCAATGAAATGAATTTAAATTGAAATTTTGAGAACTTAAATTCCGGTGTTTTGAAATTGGTTTTCAAAGATTTGAGAAAAGATAATATTAGTATTATTTGGGAGTATTTGCAAATAGAAATGCCTTCAAAATGTTTTCAAAAGGCACTTCAAAGAAATGTTTTCAAATAATTTTTGAAAGGAAAAAAATTCTGTACTCCCCTCTTCTATCGCTGGAAAATAATTTCGGTGATGATCGCGATATCATTGACTTTCATTTTCGAGTTTCAAAGTGGGAAGACCACTATGGTAGCTTTTCTATACGTTGTTTTGGTGAAATAAATCATGATTTAAATTTCCTAAATATGATTTGATATACCAAGGATATAAGTATATATTATTTCAAGATGATATGAAATGAAATCCGGTATTTAGTCCTTAAGTTTCCTGTTAATTAGTGATTTCAATTATTGAAATAAAAATGGAATCTTGACTATTTTAATGCTCGGAACTTCCAAATTAAAAATATTAAATTAAAAGCTAGATGTTTAATGAAAATATAAAAAAAAATTGAAGTTTGTAACTTATAAATTAGAAGATGATGAAAATTAATAATTGTAAACTATTGAACATTTTTCTTAACTAAAATGAGTAAGATAAATTTGTATAACATTCAATTACATTCTAAAAACATATATAAAACTTACCAGAAATGTTTAAAAAGTTGTAATGTTAATACGAATATGTAATATAATATTATACAAGTAAAAGCTTAATAACAAAAAAATGCTTCAAAATGAACATATATTTATAAAAGAAGAATTAAGATGTTATAAGGAATATTATAAACATAAGTTAATGTTTGAAATGCTAATAATTAAATTGAATAGTTAAAAGAGAATATTATTTAAGTAAATGATTATATACTTAAGAAATGTTGAAATGATTCATAAATAGATTCAATATTAAAAGAAATGCTATTGTGAAAATAAATGTGAATTAAAAAGAAAAAACTTAAGTATGAAATGATTCATTTATGAATATCAATATTAAATGGGAATCAAGTTATATATAACAATAATTGTGAATTAAACTGTAAGAAACTTATGTATTACCTTAAAAATTGATTCATTGATGGTTTCAAATATCGAATGAGAAATAATTTATGTAAGTAAATGTATATAAGTTAATAAAGATGATCTTGTATGAATGAATTAGAAATAAAATTTATGAAAAGTAAATTACGATTTATGGAAATTCACACCAGTCCGAACTAGGATTTTTCGCTCGATTCTTGATGGTGAACATTTGATACAAATTTTTGATATGATTTGTGAATTTTTCTATCATAGTTTGTAGCTATGCAAGGAAAACGTAGATTTCTAATCAAGGAATTGGATGAAAGTCCGCACTAGAGTGATCGGGTTAACAATACTAGTTCGAAAGTGAGATGTGTGTATTCAAGTAAGCAATAAGAATTGATATTGTGTATAAAAGATTTATGTACATCGTGCAAATTTAAATAATATTTAAATTCTATGTTGCTTGGCTTATGGGATGTTTGGGAAATGATACTTCAATTTGTTTAAGGTTGTATGAATAATCTATTAAGTAATCATCTAAGGCTGTTGAGTGTAAGGTACACTTGGTAGTTTATTTATCATCCTTATACAATGAAAGTTTCTGAACCTAGACAAACCATTAGTTTTGATTGATATGGATGTGTGATGGATTTTTGGTTGCATATAATGGTTGTACTGCTTTTGTTTGCATATGATTATTATATATTGTATGTTGCTTGTGCTATAAACTGAAACAACTAATATATTACTCTTTTACATATTTTAACTCTTTTGGATTATGTAAGTATAATACAGGTTTATGGAAGCAATAGCAGTTGCTTTTGATTTCATAAATAAAGTTTGTTCCCCGACAAATAGGTACGTTTTTAGATTACAGTTTTGGAACGATATTTTATTGTTTTTCCCATGGTTTAGCATGTTTATTATTGAAATATGATTTACATACTGTAATTATTGATATTATTATTTTTTCGGACCTAACCGTGCAAAGGAGACTGCCGAAATTTTTCGTAAATTTAGGACTTAGAAATTTTTTGTAGAAGTTGAGTTATTTTCAAATTTCTGTTAAACTTAAATTATGTAAGCTAATTGTTATAAATTGATTGTTTTGAATAAATACATCAAACCTCTTGATCCTTTCTTGTTCCTTTTCGGGGACTAAAAGTTTTGAGTGGGTGAGATTGTAACGACCCGTATTTTTTATAATTAAAAATATTAAATTTAATAAGATTTTTGAAATTTAATATTGTGAGAAATTAAAATTTATGATTTATTAATGAGAAAAAAATATTATTAGCTCAAAATTTAATAATGTTGATTGAATGTAATTGATAACCGTTTTAATGTAGTTTCAATCAATTGCAATAATTAAGGAAAATAATGATTAGAATCAATGTTGTATATAATGGTGAAGTTATATGTTATTTAATTAAAATTGGCTTTAATATAGAATATGAAATCAATTATTTAGTACGTAAATTTATTAGCTTTTGTTGTAAATAATAAATTTAGAAATGTGTTAAATTACTAATGTATAACAATTATTTTATTTGTCACCTTATTATTAAATTCGTTTGGAATTAAATTGGAAATCAATGAAATTTAATGTAATTAAGTATTGTTGTTAATAGAAGAAAAGACGTTAACTGTAGAAATTGAGAATAATAAGATGGGAACTTATGTTAAATAAATTCATAAGTTTTGGTTGATTTAATAATAATAGTGAAAATCGAAATAAAAGGATCTATTGGAATTTAAAATATAATTAACTGGGATTGTATTACTGTTATAATTTAATGTTGAAATTAATGTAATATTTAAATCTTGAGATTTAACATGGAGAATTGAATTTCAAATGATCAATAAATTTCTGTGTAATTCCTGTTTAATCCAGGATGGTAAAATGGTTAACTTTTAAAGTTGAATTTAAAAGTGATTAAATCAATTTAATAATAATTTATTTAATTAACGTGTAAAATTAGTCTTTTTGGGCACTGTCTCGAATTTCGACGAAACCATTTTCATCGGATCCGTAATAGTGAATTATTATAGGATTTCAAGTTTCGTAGCGATCAAATTTATCGTTTGATTATGCGAGCTCGAAACGCGTAGAAATCAATTAATGAAATTTAAATGAATATAATTTGATTTTAAAACCTAATATCTATATACAATAGAATTAGGGTTTGGAACTAGTTTCATTGAGTTTAAAAGTATCAAAAACATATATTTCGATATATTGGATGACTTATTTTCGTTTGGGAACGAAACGGGCTTTTCGGGTCGTTGTTATCGTTTCGACCCAATTTGATCTGTTCCATCCATCATTATCCATCTCTGTCTATATATAGGCTGTTATAAACCCTAGCAGCTTCTTATTTTCATTTTCTGTACATACAATTTCTATCTATATGTTCAATTACCTGTTGCTTCTCAATGGCAGACATTTCAAAACCCTAATTCCCAACTAAACTGCACAAACCCTATCATATAATATATCATCGCAAAGATCCTGACGAACATAATCTACATCTGCAATTCATTTTTGCAATCGAATCAAGGTTTGGCTAGAAATCAATGAAATAGTTTGGGCCATTCGTTTTAGGGTTTGATTTTAAACGGTGGATTTGCAACGGTTCGTCGATCGGGAGGTGCTGCGTCGTAGAGGGTGATGAGAGGAGCTGATCTATAGTCTCCGCTCATGTTATTGGTGCACGAAGTCATGACGATATGGCCTTGAAAGGAGTCGGCGGCGAAGCGTCCCTGGGACGCCGGAGATGTCCGCGACTTAGCCAGAGGGTCGGCCTGAGGTGCTGGTGGCGGCGGCGGGCTCTGATGCGGTCGGAGGTAAGTGTGGTGGCGGTGTTTGGACGATCAAGGTCGGCGTCTTTGGGTTTGGGTACGTGCTACGTTCGATTAGGTTTTGGGAAGAGAGGTAAATACCTTTTTGCCCTCGTTTTTATTTTTTATTTAAATTTAAATTTTAAAACTTCTAACATCAATAACTCTTGCATACGAACTCGGATTTGAGCACGGTCTCTTCTATTGCGATCGTATTAGAATTTCGGACAATCTGAAACTAGTTTGGTTTATTTTGGAGACTGTTCAAATTTTGGGCTTTTATTGGATTTTTAATCGATTATAAATCAAAGGTGTGAGTTATTTAACCGACTCACGCAACACTAAACCTTCTTATGTTAGTTGAATTAAATTTATGAAGTGATAAGAATTTTATTGATCGTTGTTGGTTATTTAAATTTAATTTGAATTTCTTTTGAATTAAATTGACATTTAAATTAATACTGAATTTAATTGCTTGTAAGTATCCGATATTGAGAACTAGTTAATTGTTGTGATTTATTGGCTGATTTGGATGTGGATTGTGATGGATGTTTATTATTGGCTTTTTGGATGATTGGATGTTTATTTATTTTTATATATCTCTGTTATCAATCTGTATATCAAGTTACAACATATAAAATGTTATTTGAATTATTTCGAATAAATTAAGAAATAAGTTGAAATGATATATACCTATGACACTTTGATTTGGATTGAAATGATATATATCCATCCCTATAATTAAAATTTAAAAAACTGATCACTTGGCTATAAGGTAGAAAATTATATGCGGACACCAGATTGGTTAAATTAAATGGTATAAAATCTTGATATTTTGGACTTGATTAAATGACATTGTTTTAAAGGAAATAAATTTTGGATTTATATGAACTGAATTATTTTCTAATTCGAGCTGTGAAATGTTGAAACTGAAATTGGTTAAAGAAAAAGTGTTTTAAAGAATTTAATTGGAAATGTGAAGTTGTAATTGATATATGACTTTAATTTTGGAAATTGAATTATTTTAAAGATTTGGACCTTAAAATTGAACAATGAGGTTTAATTTGATTTAAGTGTTTTAAATTCGTAAATTGAAATTGGGCATGAAATAGATATAAATTGAAATGGTTTAAAATAAGAATTGAATCGAATTTAAATTATTGAATTGGATTGTTGAATCGAATTTAAAGTAAAAATGAATGTTTCGAAAATTGAAGTTAATTCGAATTGAAATTGAAATCAAGTTGATTTGATACTAAATTGAAATTGGGTTAGTTGAATTGAAAGATTGGAAATTGAGTTTTGTTGTTTTGAAATTTGGACATGGGCCAGATTTGTTGAAATGGAAAGAAACAGTTTGATTTGGTATTATTTTCAAAATAAATTATTTTTAATATAAACTGTTAAAATCTATTATTTTTAATATTCAAATTATTTAGATTTTCCAAAGCTATTTCACTATATAAAACATTTTCAATACTCAAACAATTTTATATTAAACTGTTTTAAATCTCTAAACTATATATACTATTTTAAACTATTTATAACTATTCAAACTGTTTTCTAGAATTTCAAACTGTGCAAAGTTGGAATGTTTATATTTAAATCGTTGAATTAAATACGAATGTGGTAAATGAAGTTATAACCTAAGTTGGAATTTGAAATGATATTTTCAAGTGAAAATGACATATTTTGAGTAAATATGATGATTTTGAAATGAAGGATATTTTAAAGTAATTATGATATTTTGATATCAAATATGAATCGGTTTTGAAATGTAAAAGAACCAACCGGTGTGAAAAATGACGTTCTGTTGTTAAAGAGACCGAGGCCTCTTATTGGCATACTCTCTATCAATATTGGAACCACTTTAACAACCATGTACGTGATGGATGATATGCAGAATTTAGAGGTTGAATTGGAGGCATTTGCTAGATTTGAAGAAAGAGAACGATGATGGATGACCCCGACACGTGTCAATTTAAAATGACTAAAACAGGAGCCATACCTGACCAACGAGGCTAGCTACCTCTAGCAGACACACCTCTTCATATTACTATATTGATGTTGGCTTGATCGGTGCACCTTGATTTGATTTTTTGGGAGTGTTGGATGCGGTGGTCCGTTAGGGGTTACCACCAGTCAGGAAATGCAAAACGGTAGTATCCTACCTTAGGCATCGCCTCACGTGCCTTGTCATACTCTTTATCCTTATTCGCGCCCACTACGATTTTGTTTTAGTATGGTACCTATAGGGGACTCACTGGCTACCGACGTTACTGGTTGTGTTACAGGACCTGCATAGACTACCTGCTTAAAAAGTGTTAAAAGGGACCATTTTAAAGCCTTAACGCTATTTTAATACTTTACATTACTGATAGACACTACATATATAGCGTGTTTCACTACATATAGATAGTTTAACGGATCCTTAGGAGATGGAAAATCCCGTAACATCTCTTAAGTTATTGCACACACGTTATACACGGATAGGAGATGTAAAATCCCTTAAACATCTTCTAAGCTATTACACTCATATTTACTTGTTGTTGATTTAACTTACATAAGAAATTTTAGTTCTTACTCGAGTGTTTTGTCTTTCATTACGCTCGGGTCAGCCTGAGCATTTCAGTGTTTGAAGATTTTATTTCTGGAGGACGAAGACGGAGTTGGTATATTAGATTATTATTATTATTCCGCTGCATCTGTATTGATATGTTATTGTTTGTACTCTGATTATGTTGTAAAGGTTGTGTAATCGAATGTATATTGTAAAACAGCTTCACGAACTGTTTATTTGATTATTATATTTTGTCAATTCCACTGCGAGATTCTATATTTTGTTTTCCTTCTTTTCTCTTTTTTCTTATTAAACCCCATTGATAATCTACCCTTTCGAATGGTTTGAGTTAGACATGTGTAGTTTATTGTGGATTTGAACCGTACAAAAAGGTGGGTCTTCACACATAAGCGGCAGCATTTCCCCTCTACATTAGTACCACACCTAGTCCAGTACCACAGGCGTCTGTATATACTATTAGTTCCTTATTCCCCTTCGGAGTACTCAACAAACTCTCCTTCAGACTTACAAATGCGTGTCCATGCTTCGCATCTCAAACAAAAGCCTAATTCTTTTCCATCAAATTGGTTAACGACACCGCTACATTTGAGAAATCCTTGATAAAACATCTATAATATCCAAACAATCCTAGGAAACTCCTCACATCCTTAGTGTTTTTGCGATGGTTTCAATCCTAAACCGCTACCACCCTGGCGGGATGTAACAACCCTGTTTTATGCAATAATATTAAACTAGTTTAATTAAAATAGAAAGGTTTGAATTCGATTCTAACTATTATTATTTTGAAATCAAATTATTATTCAATTAAAGCATATTTAATAAAATGGTTTTGTTATAATAAAATTTAATTAGTTAATATTTCTTTTATATAGATAATATAATAAAGAAAAAATTAATGAAATGTTTTAATGAATATAAAATACTTTAAAGTGAAAATGATTTCATTTACTTGAAATGGATGAAAAGAGTTTTATTTGTTATTTAATAAATTCAATTAATTGTCGAAGATGAATAAGTTTATTTATATCAATTCAATGAATAATTAAATAGAGTGAACTAACATTGAATTGAATATGTACTTATCGAATTATATTTCATAGAATAAAGGGTAAATCAATTTTAATCAGATTGAAATATATATTTGTGGATAAATAACAAGGACTAATATTTAAATTTTAAATGTAAAAGAGTTAAATAAAAAGCAAAGTGGGAATTTAAAAATAATCATTAAACAAATTAGCCTAAACCAGCCCAAAGCCCAACCACTTAAACACTTTTATCCCTTATTCCAAAACAGGCATACCATTTGGTTCCAAAGCCCAAACTCTTTTCTTTTTCTCCTAATTCCAATTCGAAATCGCGTTTCCGGAAGAAAAAAACCCTAGCTAAATTACGCATAAGGGAAGAGGCATGGCCTCGAGTGGCTCATCGATGACGTATGATGGAGGGGTAGGCGCGTTTCTGGTGGGGCGAGGCGGGGCGGGTTGCAGTCAAAGGCGCTGGGTTGGGGATGAAGCGATGGTCGCGCGAAGGAGGCAGGGTTGGCCATTGCGTCATATCGCGGTGATGGGATGCGACGTCAGGAGGCAAGGCATATGTTTAGTTCGAAGGCTTGTGGAGCGGGCATATGCGCGACATGATGACAGCGGGAAGGATTTCGAGCATAATTGATGGATGGAGTCCTTGCGACATTGGTGCAGCAAGGCGACTTGGTGAGTTGGTGATGAGATGTTGCAGTATCGGGCAGCGATTGTTGAAGACCTAATTGGTTTCTGCCCTTCGATAAGGTGAGTTATTTTTAACTCACGAATTCTATTTCTAAATGCTAGAATTTCTTTTGCATGTTATTGGTTGATTGTGTTATAATCTTTGGCTGTGATTGGTTGAACTGGATAGTGCTTGTATGCTTATGATTGATTGATTATATGGTGAGTTATTTTATTTGACTCACACCCTATATCTAAATCAGTTATATCGTTGTTTGTATGCCTGGTTTTAGTTACGAATTTCATAAATATTGGAAAGGTGGAATGATAGGATTGAAATAAATAACATGCCATAATTTTAATTAAATTGGTGTTTAAATTGATTGAATCATGTGTTTAGAATATAAAATTTTAATAGATAGTTGAAATTGAACCAAATGGTTAAAATAAGATTATACGTTAAGATTTAAATTGCCATTTGTAAGTTTGGATTGATGGTTGATTATGAAATGACATGTATATTAGAAACCATCAAAATACATTTGACTTTGTAGTTAAATTATACGATGATTGTGCATTGTTGAAGTGATTGGAGTTGTCGGAAAGCAACTCGGATCGTTTGTTCAAACAAGTATGATTGTTTCAAAATGACTTCCTCAAATGAAACAAACAAACAAGTCATCGAAACGCGGGAGTGGGTACTTATTCTTCCTCATAACCTTACTCGGCTCACGATAATCTACACACAACCTCTGAGAGCCATCCTCCTTAGGTGCGAACACTACAAGTGCACCCCACTCAGATATAGCCTGACGAATGAACCCTCGCTTCAACAGGTTTCACTTGCACCTCCAACTCCTTCAGCTCTCTAGGTGCCATACGCCTCAAAGGCATAACTATCTGCCTGACATGCTTTACTAAATCTATGCAGAACTCAATTTCCCAATATGGTAGTAATTCGGTCAACTCCTCAAATACATTCAAATACTACCACATGATAGGCAGTGATGACAGCTCATCCTGTGGAACCTCGAGCAAATATAGAAAGCTGACCATAATCCCATCCTTCGGTAGGCAGCCAATCACTACTATGCATCCCTCTACGGCCCCAATCATCACCAATAGCTTCTTGCAATCCACCGCTACCGCATACTTCCTCAATCAGTCCATCCCTAAGATAGTCCTAAACCTAAAAAAATTCAAAACAAAGCAATCATAAACAAAAGTGCATCCATGACTCGATAAGACCAAACCATGACAAACCATACATAGGCTACTGGAGCCTTCGATAGGGTTCGTCACAATCAAAGGTCGACCAACTATTTTGGGTTTCAGTCCCAATCTATCTACCAGGTCACTAGATATAAAGGAATGTGAAGCCATGGTATCCAATAAAACATGTATGGGAACATCATAAATAGAAAGCATACCTTGGATAACAACGCTTTTCCCCTTCTTCTTCGATGAGGGAGCACTCGACGAGGTCGGAACTGCATCCAAAGCATATGCCTTCATACCCGTTTCTGTTGCACTAGTTCTGGGAAATTCTTCTGGATATATCTGAATTTTCTACAGTTTTAACATTCCTTCTTTCCATCATCTTTGTAGTATCTAATCCGGTGGCCCTTGTATCCGCAGCCATAACAGACATGATCCTACTTAGCTTTCTTCTGAGCATTCTTTCCATGAAATTGCTTCCTCTTACCATTTCATTTCTTCTTGCATCCACAACCTTGTTGTGATTTTGGCTCTTCCTTAACTACAATGGCTGATTTCGACTTGGGGTACAAACTCTCCTAACGAAGAGCTTTCTCGACAAGTCTCTCAAATGGCTCGTCGATATGACTCACCGGCTTCTCCTCGAGATAATCATCCAACACCATAAGAAAATTCTCATTCTTCCTTAATGGAGTGTCGATGAAGGACATCCCGTATTTTGACAAAGCGATGAACTCAGTAATATGTTCGATGACAAAGATATCTCCCTGCTTTAAATCAGAAAATTTCCTAAATAGTATAGACTTTGAGCAGTCGGAATGACCTTCTCCTCGAACCTAGACTTTAATTGGTCCCAAGTAAACTGATCCTTGGGGGTATCCATAGTAATGGCGATCCACTATTTCATAACCCGCCCTTGAAATTGTCTAGAGGCCAACTTCCTCTTCATGGCATCATCACATCCATATCACCAAAAATACGTTCGCAGGTATCCAACTAATCCTGCACTTTGATGGCTGACTCTGTTCTAAGAAATGATTTGCCTCCCAAGATGGAGTAATCTTACATAGTTTGGTAAAGTTAGCTCACGGCGCTTGTATCTGAGCACCACCACGAACAACAACATTTGTAGCGTCCACTTGAGCATTCTACAACATGTTATCCATCATCATATTGAACATAGCTTGCAAATCAGGAATAGCAGCCCCCGAGCCCGCTCTTTCCTCTACTATAGAAATGAGGATCCTTAGAGTGTTTCTTATTTTGGCTCATTCTTGATCTATAACAAGAATAGTTAATCTCTCATAAAGAAAATTGTATTAATGGTACTCGTGTGTGCATGCAACTTATATACTATATATACTACTGTATAGTTTTGAAAATCAAAATATATAATAAGTATGCACTCTCTCTTGTGTGTATATACATACTCTCAATCTAGTCTAGGGTGATAATTCCTTCCCTATCTCTATTAGACCACGGTATCAACTCAGGTTAATCGTGTAACCTAAGCTTTGATACCAAATATGACAACCTCCATATACCACCAGTACCCAATATAACTAAATAGTGTGCTACTGCGGTGCCCGGCCGATGTAGGACGATCATTAGGAGTTCAAAAGAAATAAAACATCATAGAACCTATTGTATATCACAACGCATGGAATAAAATATAATACACATCACAGATATAAAACAAGAGAGATGGTAATAACCGAGTGAACTAAATATCAAAGCATAAATCCATAGAACTATACAACGTAGTAATAAAGTTTATACAAAATGGTAATAAACTCAATTAATTGTCTCATAATAATTGGCAAGCACTGTCGAGGTGCCATAGTGTTGCATAGCGGAATAAGCATAGCAATCCATATATAATACGGTCATAAGGTCCAGGTAATCTATGGTCATAATAACTGAACACATTCATAATCCAAGTGGGCGTTCCTACGTACCCTCTTCTACACGAGCAGACAGGAAACCTCTGAGTGTCTATGATCCCTTTGTACACGCCTTCATAATGGAACAAGGTCATTATTCCATCCTACTCATATCCATAGTGGATTACAATCATAATTCCACTCATGAGCTCCCCTCATTGAACCATCCCTTTGGATCATCACTTTGGCTCTAGTCATTGAGCCACTATTATTCGAACCTAACTCGATCCAATGTCAAGTTATTGTCATCGCAGTTTTAAAGCTAACTGTAGCTACTAGTCCCCAAACATCCATATGGCATATTCTAGTACTCCTTTGGACTCATGTCTACCAACACCAAATGAAACTTTCATTTGCTTTCCCAATAAAAATTCCTGATAGAATTCCAAACGGTTGAAGCTTTCATCCTTGATCATCTTCCTCTATGAAGGAACTCCAAGCTCTTCTCTGAAACATGACCCAATCTGAGATGCCAAAGTCTGGTAGCATCCAATGCTCGTGAACTATCAACTCTAACACATGACTCTCCAAGAACTATAGATCCTTTCAACAGATAAAGATTCTGAACCATCACTCCTTTCATCAATACAAGAGCGCCATGTATCACCTTTATGCTATCTAACTCTATTGTAATCCTACAACCCAAAGGTACTGGTTGACCTAACGATAGAAGAGATTTCCTTAAACCTAGAACATAGAGGACTCCAGTGATAGTGTACACCGTACCATCGTACAGGAAAATTCACAATGATCCTTCTCCTAATGACTTGCAAGTAGCATTGTTCCTCATTAATATGACACTTCCCTTCTTAACTTCATAAGAACAGAAATACTCCTTCCTAGACGTCATGTGGAAAGACGTCCCTGAATCTAGCATCCAATGGTCAGATACATCGGAAACAAATGCAGTCAATACTTCATCAAAAATAACCTTCTTCACGGCAATAGACGAAGAATCATCTGCTTTGTTTCTCTTCCTCAAATCTAGAAAATCTTTCTTCTACTGACTATGCTTTTTACAATGATGATACCTGTTGTCTCTAGACTTACCTCTCCAATCACTTTCGGGCTTCCTCGACTTGGAATGCCCTCTAACATTATTCTCCTTCTCCTTTTGTAACATCCCAGAATTTTATCATTTTTTATTTTCAATAATTAATTAATTTTAAATATTTAAACAATTTGCGTTTAAGAATATAAATAACTTATATACAAATATAGGTATTATTTAAATGTTTGAATTGAGAATTAAATATTTGAGTTGTAAATTAAATATTAGTTAAATGGATTTAATAGCTTTATTTAACCATCTTAATTGATAAATAATAATGGTAAATTCATTTTGTAAATTTATTTGCGATAATAAATAGTTTAATAAATAATAAGAAAATCAATTATCAAAAAAATGACTTGATTTTTATTATAGTATTTTTAATAGAATTTATTGGATTTTTTCATAATTTTTAATCTAGAATAATATTCAAATTGTCGTTTGACGATTTTTCGACAAACGATGGTATTTTTTTGAATTTTATAGAATAAATTAGTCTGAGTGTTTTATTGTTAATTTTTTACCGTATCGCATTCTAGTGCACGATCGTGTTCTTTTTGTCGTTAGTAGTTCGTACGCGAACTGGATATTGGATAGTGGAGTACCGCAAAACTCTATTTTTTAAACACTTTTTAAGTCAAATTAAAATTTTCAACTTGCACTTGTAGTGATTTGATTTGAATTTGATATGTTGCTTAAGAATATTGTTTAACTTGGAAAAGTTTGATTTCCTTATGGTTAAAGGAGTGCAGTTTATTTGAGGTAAGAGAATTTGGCTAATATAAAATCAAGTCAAAAACTTATCTTTACTTTTCAATCTTGTTCTTCATTTCCAATAAGCAAAATTAGGTCGTGTTTAAGGGCAAAATTTTCCATCAAGTTAGAAAATTGCTGATAAATTTTGAATTGAATTTTACCGCAAGCGCACGGCGTACAATTTTAGTACGTGGCGAGTATGGGTCGATCCGCAGGGAATTTTTGAGATTTTAAAACTTTCTAATCAATCAAATTAGACCAAAATGAGAGAGGATTGTTAACTAACAACAAAATGAAGCTAAAACTTAGAATGAAAATGTGATTAAAAACTATGCGATTAGAAAACAATTTAGAGGCAAATCCACTCTCATATTTATGTAAATTAACAAACATACAATCTATGATCTCTATTTTTGATATTAAGTGACATAAGTGTTGCATTTATCATAAGTATGGTTTATTTATGTTATTAATTAACATAACTTAAACCATCAAACTATAATGCAACAAATAAACCACTTATCAATTCCCATGAAATGAAGCCAAATAAAAAGCTATTTTAAGTATTATCTATTTACTATTGTAATTAGTAATATAGATCATCAAATTTTGTTTTTACTTTCATTTCAAAATCAAAAACCAATTAGCAAATGTTGATGTAATTTGTGTTTATGTTGAATAAGAATAGCTCATTTGCATATGCAACATAAGCTATCAAACCCACTTGTATAAACTTACGTCAAAATCCACTTTCATGAAGTACAAATAAAAGAGATCATAAATCATAGAAATGTTGAAATTACATAAAGTTAGAGAGCTTTATTACCCCTAAATTGAAGGGGTTTAACTACTCATATGTGTTATCATATCAACACATGTAAGTAGAAACTAATTAAAAGAAAAGAGATTAACTACTTGCATGAAATAATGTTAAACTAATTGCATAAATGTAAATCTAAGCTATGAACTTGAAATGAAAGAGAGCATAGAAATAAACATAAGCATAAAAGTAAAGAGAAGCATGTAGAAAAGAAAAGAGAAAAAGGCTAAGAAGCCATTTTTATTCATGTAACTTTGAGCTTACAACTTGCTTGCTAATTTTCCTAAGTAAAAAAATGAGAGTAAGAAGATATCTACATGTACATAAGTGGGCTATTTATACATGCATAAAACCCTAATTCACTTTTTATGGTGCTTCCCAAAATGCCCTTTAGGAAATGTGGCCACCAAGTAACCATTAGCCTCTAATCGATCCATCATCAAATATGCATGAAGCTTTAACCTCCAGTTAGTTATCCATTAGCTTCTAATTGTAGATTTAGGTAAGTGGGTGGGGTCCTCCATGATCATGTATTTAAATTATTTCCATCTTCCTTTCATTGTATTCTCTTGTGCATGCATATATCTTCATGAAACCCTCTTCCATATGCATCCAAATTCCTATAAAAATCATAAAAAATGTCCAAGTAAAAATTCTCAAATTGACACATGCACAAAAATGACCATTTTGCCCCTGTATGAAGAGGAATATATGATGATTTGACAATAATTGAATTTTGGTTTAAACATAATAAAATACCCAAATATGACATTTATTTAAATAAAAATAGATAAAATATGGATGTATGTATATGCACATTTACATGCACATCAAATACGCCCAGAGTTATCTTTTTATTCATCCTCGAGTAAAGGAAAACTAAGATAAATCCGTTTTTGTAGGGAGCACGATTGCATTCGGCGTATGCAACAACCCGTTAAACCTCTAGGTGTCCCCAATAGGACGAGTGTCGTCTCGTGAGGGTTTTCAACGGATACTACCCACAAAATCCAAATGCAAAGTGAAAACATTTACAAAATGCAAGATTTATTTACAATAGGATGAATGCAAGTTTTTGAAAGTATTTACAACTGAAGAATTTACTTTCAAATCGATACTAATAAGTTAAATATATGTTTTGGTCATTATCAAGAAATTTAAGTCCTTTTACTTGTCAAAATTTCCAACAAAAGTTAAGTTATCATAACAAATAGACTATAGTTTAACTCATTGTTTTGGTTGATAGCACAGTGTAACTATGAAACGGATCCTTAGTTTATTATCAAAGTTTATCAAAGTGGTATTTTATTTCTTTTCAATAACAGGTTAATCAAATAAGTTAAAATAGTGCTTGGATTTCAATTGCTTACTCTCTCTTATTTTTGAAAATTTTATTGATATTAACAATATATACATATGCCTAACTCAGATAAACTGAGGCCAGATATATCACCCATGCACTGCCTTTCGGGCTTACGTGAGGGGAATACAGAGTGTGGCGAATGAACACACAAGTGTGAACACTTATTCAATGTAGGCGTTATTAGTAAAAGAATTTTCATATACTTACACCTAACTCAGATAAACTGAGGTCAGATATACTGATTGTACACTGCCTTTCGGGCTTATGTGAGAAGGGTACAGAGCATGGCGAGTGAACACATGAGTGTGAACACATGACTCTAGGTGTTAAAAAATACATATATACAAATGTTTTTTTTACTTATATATATATATATATTGTTTTTTTAAGGAGTGAGAGTTTTGCAAAATCATCTTAGCACCATATAACTTAGACGGTAAAAATGTTATGTCCTTTTCTTTAAATTTACCACTTTTTAAACAAAGATTTTCAATTAGAATATGCTCATACTTAACACATATGAACATTCCTATATACTAGTTAAACCATTGTTATTTGTAATCAAACTTCATTTTTATTTTTGTTAAGACAAATAAATTTTCAAAAATTTCAATTTAATAACCAAAACTTATACTCATTCTATAGTGTTTCTTCAAAAATAAATCAAAATGCTAAAAAGAAAATGTTTTTTGGGATTTTTTTTCTTTTTCTTCTTTTGTTTTGAAAATTGTTGAGTTTAAAGAAAATTAAAATTCAAAAATGCCATGAAAATTAAAAAAATTAAAATGAAACTCCCCCTCACACTAAATTTTGATTGTGTCCCCACAGTCAATGCATGATATAATGAGTGCAATGGGGAAAAATATATACATATTTGCAAAAGATGGTTAACATTCTTACTAGACGTAGCTTGGCTCATGAAGAATCATGAGCTCCTCCTCTTGGTCAATTGGCAATTCCAAGAAAGGTTTCAAACGATGACCGTTGACTTTGAAAATTGATCCATCCCTGGGGTTTTATATTTCTATGACACCGTGTGGAAAAACAGTTCGTACCACAAATGGTCCAGTCCATCTCGATTTATGTTTCCCAGGGAATAAATGAAGTCTTGAGTCATATAAAAGAACTTTTTGGTTAGGCGAAAACGTCTTCCTTAGGATAGATTTGTCATGAAAAACTTTTGTTCTTTCTTTGTAAATTTTTTCGTTTTCATACGCATCGTTCCTAAGTTCTTCTAATTCGTTGAGTTGTAGTTTTTGGTTTTTGCCAGCTTTCTAGAGATCAAAGTTTAAGTTCTTTATTGCCCACAATGCTTTGTGTTCGATTTCAACGAGTAAATGACAAGCTTTACCGTGAACTAAACGGAATGGGGACATCCCAAGGTTAGTTTGAAAAGCAGTACGGTAAGCCCAAAGCACGTCGGTCAATTTCTGAGACCAATCTTTTCGGGTTTTTTTAACAGTTTTCTCCAAGATTTGTTTTGTTTGACGATTTGAAACTTCAACTTGGCTACAAGTCTGAGGATGATACGGAGTGGATAGCTTGTGGGTTATCGAGTATTTCTTCATTAAAGTTTCAAAAGAACGGTTGCAAAAATGGGTTTCGTTATCACTGATTATTGTGTGAGGTGTGCCAAACCTTGAAAAGACGTTTTCTTTGAGAAATTTCACAATAATTATATGGTCCTTAGTTTTGCACGGAACAGCTTCGACCCATTTGGAGACATAATCGACCATAAGAAGTATGTACAAATTTCCAAAGGAATTGGGAAAAGGTCTGTGACGCCCCACCTCTATACCCACGCTAACCAAGAACACTACGGTGTAGTGCTGTCAATTAGCACGGAGAATAAGGCTGTTGAGGAGCGACCATCCATGTAACTTCTTTGTGCGAGCACCGATATGTCAGATAGAATAGAATGCATATCTTTAAGGAGGAAATCCGACATACCGACACAAACACAAAGCTATCACACGGTGGCTATATATATATAATCTTCGGAAACAAATATAGAAATAAACGTAACATAAATCAGTCACAGACAATTCATATCACAGAGGCGGAAATAGATATGAATAAATATACAACACATAAAAGTGTACATCAGAGTAGTGGTCAAATAAGATCCACAATAACACAAAAGAATAGGTACAAGTGCAAGATAATAGAATATGTATACATCAAGGAGTCCAATCTCAAATGTATACAAACAAAAAACTACTAAACTAGAGTAGTTAGCCAAAAGTCGGATGATGGCTCCAGATAGGAAGTCATGAGGAAGCACCTGTAAAATCTCAGTCTGACCCGAGTATTATTTATAAGAAAATAATAAACGGATCAGTCTAGCTATAATTATCAGATAAAGTGATATAGAATAAGAGATATGACAAAAACGTATCATAACCATAATAGCGTACTGTGATAAGTACGTAATTGAAAATCAACAAGAGATTAATCAATACCACAAGAATCTTCTCAAAGATTAAAAATAATGTCATACTCTTTATTTAATTCACCAAGCCACAATAAATGACATACATATTAATGCCAATTGTAAAAGTTGGTGAAACATTAAATTCAGAAATCAACACACGAAATCTAGAAATCACAAAAAGGGGGAAGTCCGAGCACACGGACGAGAAGCGATCTCATGGAAGCTATCCATTTAATTTTCCGAACACACGGATGGCCCGAAGGCAAGTCCGAACACACGGACGAGAAAGGCAAGTCCGAACACACGGACGAGAAAGGCAAGTCCGAACACACGGACGAGAAAGGCAAGTCCGAACACACGGACGAGAAAGGCAAGTCCGAACACACGGACGAGAAAGGCAAGTCCGAACACACGGACGAGAAAGGCAAGTCCGAACACACGGACGAGAAAGGCAAGTCCGAACACACGGACGAGAAAGGAAAGTCCGAACACACGGACGAGAAAGGCAAGTCCGAACACACGGACGAGAAAGGCAAGTCCGAACACACGGACGAGAAAGGCAAGTCCGAACACACGGACGAGAAAGGCAACATTGCTAGTCTAAATCATAAAAATGATCGTCATCGATCATAAAGAAGTGTCGATTACACTAAGCTAGTAAATATAAGAGTTTAGCTTCATGTCCCATAACCACTTGCTTAACTCAAATATTTACGAACAAATTGTAGATCTGCACTAGAAAATTGTCACAAGAGATTCAATCGAACAAGTCCATAAATTAACCGACGAAGTAAACGCAAGCGTTTCATAC
The DNA here is from genome assembly GCA_030737815.1 of Allium fistulosum. Taxonomy (NCBI): domain Eukaryota; kingdom Viridiplantae; phylum Streptophyta; class Magnoliopsida; order Asparagales; family Amaryllidaceae; genus Allium; species Allium fistulosum. The sequence goes on from CM060902.1 coordinate 1,208,085,571, forward strand.
CACTTGTTTTGCTAAGCCGTTTAATTATATTTTCTCATACGAATGAGGTAAAGGTTTGTATATACTAGTAGATTGGAAAACAGTTTTATAAACGAGTTTGATATTGAAAATAGAGTTGAAATCGTTTTGATGATAGAGTTTTGATATTTACTACTAGTATTGAAACCTTTATATTTTTAGATTGACAAGTCATAGAAGTGATTGTAGAAACAATCAATTATAAAAGTTCACATTCGAAGACGTGAATAAAAATCCAAATAAATCAATTCCCAAAACCATCAAAGTAAGAAGTTCCGTTGAATGGTTTTCGGATAAGATTGCCTACGCAGAGTTATACGGGGTTCGACCTAGTGAAGACAAGCGACCTAAGTGTTAAAAAGGCGGGCGACTTAACAAAGTGGCCGATAATAAATGATAACAACAAAAAGGGAATCAACTCGACTTGATTAGAGTTGGATATTCAAGCTAAAAAGGCAAATAGGCAAAACACAGCAGATTCAGACGTCTGAGGTCAAGAATTCAGACGTCTGAATCTGGAAAATAAACTATTTTCCAGAACAGAATTCAGACGTCTGAATCCTAGATTTCAGACGTCTGAAATAGGCACTTTTTAGCCTATTCCTTTTCTGGTTCTAAACGAACCAATTCAGACGTCTGAAATTTTGATTCAGACGTCTGAATGCTGGGAGAAGAAAATTCCCAGTATTCCATTCAGACGTCTGAACCATACGTTCAGACGGCTGAAACTGTTATTCAGGGCATTCCCTGAACCTAGGCCAAAAAATGGCCAAACGACATCGATAACGATCGGTCGAGCAACAACGACTAAGGAATTGCACAAGGATAAGTGTTAGGAATTCATACCTAACAATCGAAGATAATTATTGACTTAGATGTGAGATAAAAAAATCTCACCTTTTCACAAAATCAATGAAGAAGGAGCTTTGAAGCAATGGCAAGAGCAATCACTCTTCAATTCCGACATAACAAGCTTGAATCTAAGCTAAAAGAGAAACATTTCCCGAATTTAGGTTTAGGAAATTTCTGAGATTGAAAGGAGAAAGAGTTGGAGAAGGAGAAGAAGATGCTTACCAATGGCTTCAACTTGGATTTGGAGGTAGAAGCTTGAATTTGCAATTGAAGCTAGGGCTTAGGAATTTCCATTTCCAATCTCTTCCCCCATTATTCTCTTGAGCTTGAGGGTGTTAAGAAATGAGGAATGAATGAAGAGAAGTGGAGTGGAGAGGGGTAATGATATAACCAGATTTGGGCAAGTGGGCTGAATCCAAACCCAAACCCAAAGTCCAATAGAAAATAGCAAAATTCGACTTTCTCCAAACATATCGAAGCTTACACTCAAAAAGATTGCAAACGACATTTTGAACTCAATGGAGGTGGTCTCGAGTCCCAATTCGACTGTTTGCAAAAAGTAGCTTTTCGGACCAAAGTCCGACGAACGACGAAATATTTAAATAAAATATTTAAATATAAAATCGACAAATATGCGGGTTGTTACAAGGTCCCATAAAGTCGATGCCCCAAACATCAATGATTTCGACAATAAGAATGGGGTTTAGATGCATCATACCTCGTCGAGAAATTCATCCAAGCATTTGGCATCGATTGCAAGTTTTGCAAAATTCGAATGAGTCTTTGAAAAGAGAAGGCCAATAAAAACCATACTAAAGCACCTTTTCCATAGTTTTTCGAGGACCGAAATGTCCACTGCACGCTTGATCGTGACAAAATGAGGGAACACTCTTGATTTCGCAATCTGGGATGCAATGTCGAATGACTTGGTTGGGACAATACTTGAACAAGTATGGATCGTCCCAATAGAAATATTTCACTTGGGACATGAATTTTCATTTATCTTGTTTCGACCAAAATGAAGGAGTTTCTTTAGTGAATAAATAGTTCACTATGACGACATACCATGGATCGACGGAGACAGAAAGAAGTTGTTCATCGGGAAAGTTTACATTGATTGGTAAAGGCGATGGTGCGTTGGGAAGATGAGATAAGTGGTTGGCTATGACATTATCGGATCCTTTTTTGTCTATGATTGTAAGGTCAAATTATTGAAGTAAAAGAATCCAATGAATCAAACGAGATTTAGCATCCTTTTTGGCAAAAAGGTATCGAAGAGTAGTATGGTCAGTGTAGATCGTGATGTGTGAACCTATCAAGTAAGATCAAAACTTTTCGAGTGCAAAAACGACAGCTAGAAGCTCTTTTTTGATTGTTGTGTAGTTGAGTTGAGCGTCGTTCAAAGTCATACTCGCGTAGTAAATGACATAAAGGATTTTGTTGATGCATTGTCCTAAGACAGCACCAACCGCAAAGTTAGAAGCGTCACACATTATTTTGAAAGGAAGATTCCAATTGGGTGCGCAAATGATTGGAGAAGAAATGAGTTCATTTTTAAGACGTTCAAAAGAAGAGACACAATTAGAATTGAAATCGAAAGGAACATTTTTTCCTAGAAGAGTAGTCAAAAGGACGAGCGATTTTGCTAAACTCTTTCACAAATCGTCGGTAAAAGCCAGCGTGTCCTAGAAATGATCGAATGTCCTTAACAGATTTGGGAATGGGTAGGTTTGCAATGACATCGATTTTTGCTTTATCTACCTCAATGCCTTTATTTGAGATGATATGTCCAAGGACTATGCCTTGTTTGACCATAAAGTGGCATTTTTCCCATTTCAAAGTCAAATTTTTTTCTTTACATCGATTTAGAACCAACTCAAGGTGATATAAAAAGTCGGAAAAAGAATCACCAAAGATAGAGAAATCGTCTATAAAACTTCTAGAAAGCGTTCAATCATGTCAAAAAGATGCCAACCATGCATTGTTGGAAAGTAGCAGGAGCGTTACAAAGTCCAAATGGCATACGTCGATAAGCAAAGGTACCGAATGGACACATGAAAGTCATTTTCTCTTGATCTTCGAGAGCGATTGGAATTTGGTTATATCTGGAATAACAATCAAGGAAGCAGTAGAATTCATGGCTGGTTAAACGTTCAAGCGTTTGGTCAATGAAAGGAAGAGGGAAGTGATCTTTTCGTGTTGCAGCATTTAATTTTCAATAGTCATTGCAAATACGCCAACCAGTTTGAGTTCGAGTGGGAATGAATTCGTTAGCGTCGTTTGTTATAACGGTAAGTCCGGAATTTTTAGGCACGACATGAATTGGGCTTACCCATGGGCTATCAGAGATGAGATATATGATACCATTACCGAGGAGCTTAAGAGTTTCATCACGAACCGCATCTTTCATTTTTGGGTTAAGCCTCCGTTGCGCATCATGAGTGGGTTTGGCTTTGTCAATTAAGTGAATGCGATGTTGAACAATAGCAGGGCTAATTCCTTTAATATCGGTAATGGACCACCCAATTGCTTCTCTGTTTTTTGAAAGAATAGAAAGAAGAGAAGCTTCTTGGTCAAGAGAAAGATCGTTAGAAATTATGATAGGACAAGTTTCGTTTTCGCTTAAGTGCACGTACTTAAGGTGAGAAGGAAGAGGTTTGAGCTCTAGCCTAGGAGGTGGCTCAATCAAAGAAATCGGTTGAGATTCGGACTCAACCGTGAGAGGTTCGAAAGGAAGCGTGTTTTTGATCTCATGAGGAACACCTTGAAACAATTTCTCGTACTTGGCTTCACGTTCATCATTAAGATTCATCGATTCATTTTCAAAACTTTCTTGAATGCTACTAACTTCCAACATGCCGTCGAATGGTTCATTCAATTGATTTTCTAAATTAAAGATGTTAAGATCGATGGTCATGTTAATAAAAGAAATCTTCATTGAACCGTTTCGACAATTAATCAAAGCATTCGAAGTGGCTAAGAAAGGTTATCCTAGAATCAAAGGAATTTGGCTTGTCAGATTGTTTACAGGTTGAGTTTAAAGGACAATGAAATCGACGGGGAATATGAATTCCCCCACTCTAATGAGTACATCCTCGATTTCTCCTATCGGTTTCTTTACAGACCGATCGGCCAATTGAAGGGTGACCTTAGTCGGTTTAAGCTCACCTAGACCTAGTTGCTGGTAAACTGAATATGGGAGCAAGTTTACGCTAGCACCTTGGTCTAACAAACATTTGTTGATTCTCTTGTCTCCTATTGTACATGAGATCGTGGGGCAACCGGGATCTTTGTATTTAACGGGAATGGATTGAGACAAGTCTTCGCTTAGGCCAGCGGCTAAGAAGACTTTCTTTAGCACTTGAGTGTGTCGTTTTTTAATACACAAGTCCATTAAAAATTTGGCATAGGTCGGTACCTGTTGGATGATATCTAAGAGAGGAATGTTCACTTTGACTTGTTAAAAGATTTCTAACAACTTTTCCATTTGTTCCGAATATTTCTTAGGTCGAAGTCAATTTGGGAATGGGAATCGAAACTCAGTCGGATGGTCTTCTTGAATTGGAAAAGAATTAGACTTAGAATTTGGATCAGGGTTCGATTCGATATTTTGATTGGCATTGTTGGTGGTTTTCGAAGTGTCGAGTGCAATATCCGATAAGTTGTTTGGATTGACAACTTGGTTATTGATTACCTTACCGGATCGTAAAGTAATGATAGCATTCATTTGATTCAAATTGCTATCTTGAATGACATGAGCCTGGCTCAAGTTCATGTTTTGATTCCTAGGGTTTGTAATTGGTTGGCTTGGGAATGTACCTCTTTCTCGTTCACTCACAAGGTTAGCTAATTGACTCATTTGCATTTCGAGCTTAGAGATTGATTGGCTCGTATTTTGCATGTACGCATTTAACGCGTTCTGCGTTTGCGTTGTCATGTTAGTCAAGGCTTCAATACTTTTGTCAAGGGAGGTCATTTGTTTGTCATCTTGTGGAACAAAAGGTTGTTGTGCTTGGTTTTGAGAAGGAGGCAAAAAAATTTGTTGAAATTGTTTCAGTTGGAAAGGAGGATTTGAATTTGAAGCGCTGTTCGGAAATGATTGAAAAAATGGTCGAATCGAACTCGTGTTCGAATTATTTTGATTCCAAGCGAAGTTAGGATGATTTCTCCAACCAGGATTGTACGTTGGAGAAAATGGATCATTCCTAACTTTATTAAAAGCATTAATTTGTTCTAACGAATATGGACACTGATCGGCGATGTGATTTGGATCGTTGCATTTGTAACATAGGACTTGAGAAGCTTGATTCATTTGATTTGAGGAAAGGACATTATTGAATTTAGTTGTCATTGCATCGATTTTCGCTTCTAAGGCCAAAGAGGATCCTATCGAATGAGCGCTTGATCGGGAGTAAATTGATTTTTCATTCGAACGTTCTCATTAGGACGACTTTTCGGCTAGGTTATCAAGAAATTGCCAAGCATCATCGTGATGTTGGGCGAGAAAGTTGCCTTGGCACATTGAATCGAGCATTATTCAATAATTGTTATCAAGTCCATCATATAGAATTTGGCAAAGAGTCCATTTTTCAAAGTTATGGTGTGGACATTTGATTAAAAGTTCCTTAAATCTTTCAAAGTATTTTGCAAATGATTCACCCCCGAATTGATGAAAGATTACAATTTCATTTCGAACTTTTGATGTTTTTTCCAAGGGGAAAAACTTCTTTAAGAAGGTACTGGTAAATTCTTCCCAAGTTTTGATCAAATTCGAAGGCAAACTATACAACCATTTTTCAGCGTAATCGGTAAGTGCGAATAGAATTAACCTAAGTTTGATTCCATCGTCACATAGTTGTTGGAGTTTAATGGTTGCACAAACTTGTTCAAATTTGGATAAAAAGATATAAGGATCATCTCGATCAAGATTGCTGAATTTCAGAAGCGTATTAATGTGATTTGAATGAATCTCAATATGATTGCCCATCGGGGTGGGCAAGGTGATACAAGAATGGATAGAAACTCGATTAGGGAAGATTCAATCCATAAGAGTTCGCGGGGCGTTCTCGTTTGCCATTTCAGGAGGACCGTTTGTTCGGGTTAAACGATTTGTAGAAGGGTATCGAATCCAAGTATTCGTAGAAGTGTCACGAGTCCAAGTACTCATGCACTAGTGAAAGTTGAGAAGCAAACAAAGTTAGAATTGAGTTTAGAGAATGAAATAGGATTTGGAAAATGAAGTGAAAAATTGTTTTTATTTTTTTTTTAAAAAAAATGTAAGGAAACTATTTACCAAGTGAAGTTTATTTTTGAAAAGAAAAGTTTAATTTTTTTTTTCTTTGTTTCTGACCTTTTTTCTGTTTTTTTTTTGCATTTCAAATTTCTATATGTTTTTATTTTGAATTTTTAAATATTTACCAAAAGGATTTTTTTTAAAAAATGGGAATTTGATTTTTGTTTTTGAATTTTCAAATTTTTTTTGTTTTTGAAAAGATTTCCGTTTTTTTGGATTTTTTTTCTTTTTGATTGAAATTTTTCAAAGGAAAGGAAAAAGATTTTTTTTGGATTAAAAACTAAGTTAAGTAAAATTTACAATTTTTTTTGGATTTTTGATTTTTGATTTTTTTTAAATATGCATGTACTAATGCAACTAAATGAATGCAAAGGACTTAATTAGTTTTCTATCCTTAGTAGCTCCTAACCCAAAATTGTATAATCACACTTTGTCTTAAATCAACAAAAATATTTCTTAGCCAGGTAACGGGCAGGGGTTATCGGTGCACCACGAATCACCGTAGCAATGCAACCGAAGGTTTAAGTACCTTCAGAGGAACAATCACTATAATATTTACGAATCACCATAATATTTATAAATGGTTATTACTCTACCGTAGCCTAGACACCAAGAAATAAACTTTTTCAAAGAAGACAATTGTCAAGATACAATTAAGCCCTAGGTGAGCTCGCGACTCCCTTAAGTCGAATGTCTAACCTTTATTATTAGTCAAATTCTACGATGAAATGCGATTTGTGGGCTAAGGAAAGGGTGATGAAATCCCTCACCTTATGTGAATTGGGGTATTGCCCTTAGAAAATAAAAATAAGATGAGATGAATGCAAAGTAAAAATCAAACGTGAATTTACAATGCAACTAAAATGTTGTTTTTGGATTTTATTTTATATATATATACACATATATATATAAATGCAAATGCAAGCAACCAACAATGCAAATCAAATTAAAAACAAGAGATGAAAGCACGATACCAGAGCGTGCAGAATTATTAGCAATTATTTTAAAGCGACAAAATTTTTTAAGCAAGCAAGCAAGCAATTATTTTTGGCAAGCACTTCTTCCTTTTTGAATTTCTTCTTTGGCAACCTGAAATAAAAAGAAAATATATACAATTTTTTTTGTGTTTTTTTTTAAATTTTCAAAAGGTTTGAGCTAAAAACAAAACAAAACAAATCTAAACGAAACAGAAAACAAATTGAAACTTGTTATTATTATTTTTTATATTGGAAATTTTTTTAGCAAGGATATAAGAAAACAAAACTAAAAGAAAGCATATATATATATTTTTAATGAAAAGAGAATAAAACAACTCAAAAAAACTAAAAACAATTCAAAATCAAAGAAAATGGTTTATAACCCAGCCCAATATTAGTCTGCTACCCAAAAATCTTATAACCCGAATCTAATATTAATCAACTTATCAACTTCTCGTTCAAAAAATTGAAGAATTCCCAAAGCTAAAAACCAAATTTCAATTTAAAAATTCTTCAAGTCTGTGTCCTATGCCGCAAGGGAGTTTTATGTTCAGGCGATTGGGTTTTCCAGTCGAATTTGATTGAATGGGTGTCAAACTTTGGGTTCGGCAGTAGCAGTCGAAGCAGTGGTAAAGTGGGATTGGATTTGGGATGACTGAAGTCGCGAAGTGATTGGTCGAGGTGGTAGAGGGTTCGCGATGGAGTTCGGTGATGTTGTCAGGTGGATGTGAGTTCGGGTTGCTGTGTTTTGATGGGTAATGGCTGAGTTAGGGTTTTTCGATGGCGTCAGGTGATGAATTGTGTGGTTTCAGGGGTGGGAGAAAGTGGCAATGGGTTTTGCAGTTAACAAGGCAAGTTGACAGGACAATAGGCTGTGAAGTCTTGGAGTTTGGTTCAGGTGGAGTGAACTGCGATGTTGGAAAGAAGTGAAGTGAATAGTTGTGATGTGGGTGTAGGCGGGGGTTGGTCAGAAAGTTTTGATGGGTTTGTGATGTTGAAGTGAAGCAGCAGTATTTTTGAATGTGATGGTGATGATTGTATAAATGCAAGACTATGAGGAGAGACTTGAATGAAAAATGTATAAGGAGTAGTGAATGTGAGGTTGATTAGGTGGGTTGGAGATGGTAATATGCAGGAGGGTTGTGCTGTAAAGGAAAAGTGTTTGTGAATGTTGTTGCTTGCAGTGTTGTGGTTGGGGTGTAATGTGGTGTTGAAGGGGAATTGCAGTAGTGTATTTTGGTGAAGGAGTTGACAGTTCCAATATGGTTGATGGAGGGAAGGCAATTTGTTAGCAGCAGCAAGGGGACAATGGTAGTAAAGTTGAATGCGATGTGAGCACTGGCAGAGGAGATGCAGTGTGCAGTGAAGAGGTTAGGTGACTGTTAGTAGAATGTATGGTAACTGTCAGTAGAATGTACGGAGAGGCAGTTCTGTCAGTAAAAAAAACTTGTTCGTCGCGAGTTGCTGTGATGAGGAATGTCAGCGATCTGATGAGGTTGTAGCAGATGGAGGAACTGTAGTGGTTATTGATGGAGAAGCAAAGGGTTAGGCAACAAATGATTGTGCTGTGGTGATTGAACTTTGATGAGGAGATTGTAATGGAAATGTATGTGATGAGTTTGGTGATGGAATTCTGTAGTGTTGCAGTAATTTAATTTAACTTCTGTAGAGATGTGGAGGGTTATATGTATGGTTTGGTGGATGGTGAAAATGACTGATCTTAGGAGTTTGATGATTGTAGTCAGAAGTGGATGGTGAAGCAACTGATGTCAGAAGTTATGGCTACAGGCTAGCAGAAAAAAGGGGTTGTGAGATGATCAGAGGTGAGCGACAATAAGAGTCCTGAAACTCGGCCTTCGAAAATCGACACCCGTACTTCACTTGTACTCAAATGTCGTAGATTCAAACGTCGAATCTGGCTCCCCGGAGCTTATAACACCATTAAGTATAACAACACAGTGGAAGAAAGAAAACAATGATATCATATACAACTCCAATGAATACAATATCCAGAATGATATACAACAATGATATCAATATGATACAACAATATCAGAGATAAATAATGATATAGCGGAAATAATAGAAGTGATAACTCCAAATGATCAGTCAGAGAGGCTGAGTCCAACCACTCCAATATCAAGCTCGAACCATCATCACAATGCACAATGATAAGCAAGAGCAGTTGTCCGTAAACTACAAAAATTGAACTAGCTCCAACTAATCTACTAAACCTAACTATCTGAAAAATCCAACTCTAGACTGCCCGTGTGGAAAATTGTAGGCACCCAGAGTTTAGGAAGGGAATAATAAACTCTGAGTCAGTCATGGGACTGGTGTGAGTAACAAAAACAGTTTATCTTTAAACAAACAACAAAGGAATTTTAAACATTGAAATCCGCAATGCTTTTTGGAAAATGAAACTACCATAAGACCTCCCGCCACACACACAATGAAAACGCAGAATTGGAGGAGATTTCTTCTTATGATAGTCAAACATGCTTACTATGCAAAATCATTCGATTATTATTATTAGTGCATAGTGGAAAACATTTCGAAAGTATAATATTAATCTTAGCCAGCATATCACATTTCGTCGTATGCCTACTATAGCTACTATGTTCAATAGCAGGTTACCGCCACATTCCATAGCAGGTTATACAACTAAAACCGTACAAGGCTCGTATTATTTCTTTGGATTTTCCAACAAATGGTCAGGCTAAGGAACTTCCTATGCCACATGGGAACGCCTTTGGAGGGACGTCCCGAGAACCACCTGGCTCTCTGCCAACACAAGGCTGGTTACCCCCTTCCCGGGTAGTAAACCTGAGATATGCCACCCTCGGTCGTTTGCGACCTTTATCCGAGGGCCCTTGATCACACAGCAACAACCACACAGGAAATGAGATTGGAGTAACCACACAGGTAAATATCTGGGCTCCATACCATGATACCACCTTTTTCCAGAAGGAATGGTCATACCGTAGGGGAGCTACCCCTGAAACCTTGCCGCATCTTTCCTGTTTCGACCATTTCCGGTCTGTGAGGCTCGATGAGGTCTCGTCCACAAGACTACGCTTTTTCCACAAAGCCATGCTTTGATCAACAAATGATCAGCAAATGACCATCAACACACAGCAACACTTAGCATGCCACACTACCAAATTGGGAGTATATCACTGATAACCTTCAACTACATAACCTTTGAGCTCGTACGTCTCAGAGAAGGGTGTTAAGCTAAGAGAATAAATTCTCCGCCACCAACAGAAATGTATTTGAAATAAATCAGCTTTATATCTAAAAGTGTAATGTCAGACATACAACCATACAAGTCTGTTCCGGGTTCGAATAGAACCGAAGGCACTTCCAAAGAAGCCCTTGCAATCCGGGTATTCACAATCCCGATCGGACTTCCCATCACTTAGGGAATCTCTATACCGTAGCTACTCAGTGCAGAGACAATCGATAGGTTATCCTATCGTTCTCGCAAACACCCGGTCTTCAACACCGGTCTTCAAATGCTATCCATATACGTCGTATCACTATTCAGAATGGGCTATATGACACAAAGTCCTCTCCCGGCTAAACCGAATAGTGAGCGCAATATTTGAAAACATATGGATATTGGGATTTTAGTTAAGTCACAACTTATTACCCAAAATTTTTCTTCAAATGGTTTAAACAAATTACCATTTTAATCTTTTACACAAAAAGATTTATCTCACAAAGTTCACCCAGTTTCACAAAGATCTATTCATAGATTTTCAAATCGATTTCCATTTCAATTGGATTAACCCATTAAATCTTTAAATCAAGATTTAACTTATAGCTTTCTAAAAGAATTCACTCATAACTTGGAAAACCATTTTTCAATTCAAACTTGAAATTCCTTTAACTTAAATTGGAATTTCATTTCTTATATGAAAGGTTTTATCATTTGAAAACAAACAGTTTTCATTTCAGAAAATCTGATTCATATATACGAGTTAAAGTCCTTGGGTTAAATTCAAATTCTCAAAACCATACCTTTAAAATGGTTTAAATTCATATAAACATATTTATAACATCTTTAACCATAATTTCCAATCATGGAATTCAATTCCATATTTTGAATTTAAATTCAAATTAAATTATTTAGATTGAAAAACTTTACCAAATTATTCAAAATAACTTTTATCTTAAAAACTCCTTTTCAAAAGCTTTAACATTTAACCCAAATTCATTTCCAAAATCAATTGAAATTAAAATTTCAATTTTCAAAAATATTAAATTTAAATCATCTGTGACTTAACTAATTTCCACGTGAAATCCATATTTGTGTGTGTATGGTGTAGTCCAGGGGTTTCACAGTGCAACATCATTCAATCATCACAGATCAGAATACAGAAATATAGTTGATAAGCGGTATAACTATAACGCTTATCTTTTATTCACAGATCACAGATATATAAACTACAGATAATATATTACATTCAACCCAGAGAAACAGATCACAACATAAATCAGGATATATCACAAAGCATCACATATCAGAAATATCAACAATTAAACATCCAATATAATTCAAACATCCATAAGTAGGATCAATTCAATTCCCTGATTAATTTAAATCAGATTAAGATCTATGAATACATTTACTAGTCATGGTAAATTAGAAATCAATTTATTACCAAATATTTAATAAGTTATCCTTTCAATTAATCATTAATTAACCCTTACTTGATAATTAATTCTCTTAATCAATTACAATAACTAATTAATTACTCCTTAATTAATCATTATTACTTAATCACTTTTATTAATTAATTAACTTTTAATAAATTATTTTTTCTCAAATTAATCACCTGAATTAATTCATCACATCCTCCTTAAATTAATTAATTACTTAATCACTTGATTTATCAACTTTAATCATTAATTAATATCTAATTAATAATCCTTAATTACAAATTAATAAATCTTTAAACCTTAAATTACTTATTTAATTAATCCATTAAATAAATAAATCATTCATTTTGATTAACTGGATAATTAATGAGTTATAAATCAATCAATCTTCATTAAATTTAAGGTGAAAATCATTCTGATATTTACAAACATGTTTGAAAACTTTTATTCTCAACTCAAAACCATTTTTTTTAAATATACTTTATGTAACAACCCGCATATTTATCGATTTTACATTTAAATATTTCATCGTTCGTTGGATTTTGGTCCGAAAAGCTACTTTTTGCAAACAGTCGAATTGGGACTCGAGACCACCTCCATTGAGTCCAAAATGCCGTTTGCGACCTTTTTGAGTATAAACTTTGATATGTTTGGAGCTAGTCAAAAATTTGACCATTTGCACTTTGGGTTTGGTTTTGGGTTCAGCCCCTGTGCCAACTTAACCCCCAAATCTGAACCACTCCTCCCCATTCTCCCTCACTTCCTCCTCATTTCAGTCTCAAAGCAAAAATGGTGGGAGAGATGGGAAATTAGAATTCCCAAGCCCTAGTTTCCACTTGCAAACTAAGTTCTAGCTCCATATTCAAAGAGACCCCATTGGTAAGCTTCATCTCCTTCTTCTCCAACTCTTTCTCTTTCCAATTTCAGTTTATTTCCTAAACCTAAATTTGGGAAATGCTTGTTTTGATCTTAGTTGGAGCTTCTTGTGTTGAGAGTGAAGAGTAATTGCTCTTGACATTGCTTCAAAGCTTCTTCTTCATTTGTTTGGGTTCAAAGGTGAGATTTTTATCTCACATCTTAATCTATATTTATCTTCGATTGTTAGGTATGAATTCCTAACACTTATTCTTGTGCAAATGCTTTTGGTTTGGATTGATACGGTGAATATTCCAATTTTTAGTGTTTTGAGTTCAATTCTTTGAAAATCCTAACTTTGATGTTTTGATCATGTTTTGGTGATGAATCGGAGTGCCTATAGGGCCGTCGTATCGATCGACAAAAGCCCCGTAGTCCATTGCTCGACTCGGGTGAAAGTGTGGGAGATTTCTCTCCCACTAGGCTGAAAAACAGCTTCAGCTCGGCACCAGACGTCTGCAGGTAGACTCAGACGTCTGGAGCCTGTTTCAGGAAGTTCCCGAAACTTGCTGCAGACGTCTGAGCTTTTACCCCAGACGTCTGGAGTCTGTGACCTGCTCTATTTCGCATGCTTTTGCCTATTTAGCTCGGGATTTCAATTTCTATCGGATCAGGGTTATCCGATTCGTCGTTATCATTTATTTTCTTCGTTGATGACTTCTTCTCGGGATTTTTGAGAATGTTGCTCGACCCGTCTTCCTCTTAGGTCGTTTGGCTTCACGAGGTCGCTTGCCTTCACTTAGGTCGAACCCCGTATTACTCTGCGTAGGCAATCTTATCCGAAAGCCATTTAACCGAACTTCTTACTTTGATGGTTTTGAGAATTGATTTCTTTGAACTTTACTCACGTCTTCGAACGTGAATTTTTATGATTGATTGTTTCTACAATCACTTCTATGATTTGTCACTTCAAAATATAAAGGTTTTCTATACTAGTAGTAAATATCAAAACTCTTTCATTAAAACGATTTCAACTCTATTTTCAATATCAAAGCTCGTTTCTTAAAACCGTTTTCCAATCTATTAGTATATACAAACCTTTACCTCATTCGTATGAGAAAATCTAATTAAACGGCTTAGCAAAACAAGTGGTATGAAACGCTTGCGTTTACTTCGTCGGTTAATTTATGGACTTGTTCGATTGAAACTCTTGTGACAATTTTCTAGTGCGGATCTACAATTTGTTCGTAAATATTTGAGTTAAGCAAGTGGTTATGGGACATGAAGCTAAACTCTTATATTTACTAGCTTAGTGTAATCGACACTTCCTTATGATCATGATGATCATTCTTGTGATTTAGACTAGCGATTGAGCGATGTCTCTTTGTCCATGTGAAGGACTGTACTTCATTTATTGAGCTTCGACTCAATCAGGAGGAGCTTCGGCTCAAAGTCCGCAATGGGGGACTATACCCAGTCAGGAGGAGCTTCGGCTCATCAGGAGGAGCTTCGGCTCAAAGTCCGCAATGGGGGACTATACCCAGTCAGGAGGAGCTTCGGCTCATCAGGAGGAGCTTCGGCTCAAAGTCCGCAATGGGGGACTATACCCAGTCAGGAGGAGCTCCGGCTCATTTTCATAGGATTGGCCATCCTCTTTTATTGTGATTTCTGGATTTCTTGTTTTGATTTCTGGATTTTTATGTCATTGACTTGTTATGAGTACAAGTTTAGGGTATGATGCCCTCTTTGGATCTTTGAAAAGATTCTTGTGATATTGATCATTTCTCATCGGTTGATCTCCTGTTGATCATCACTTTCATACTTATAGTAGTATGTCAGTATGGATATTCTATGTTTATGCCATATCTATTATTTTATATCATGTCATCTGATATTTATAGTTAGACTGATCCGTTTATTATTTTCTTAAATAATACTCGGGTCAGACCGAGATGTTACAGGTGCTTCTGCTTGACTTCCTCCCGGGATTTGCTACTCTGACTTTTGGCACTACTTAGATTAGTAGTTTTTGGTTGTACGCATTTGAGATATAGACTCTATATTGTGTACTTATTCTTTTGTATAGCACATGTTGCTATTCTTTTGTATTATCGTGGATCTTACTTGACCACTACTCTGATGAACACTTTCATGTGTGTTATATATTCATATCTATTTCCGCCTTTGTGATATGAATTGTCTGTGACTGATTTATGTTACGTTTATTTCTATATTTGTTTCCGAAGATTATATATAGCCACCGTGTGATAGCTTTGTGTTTGTATCGGTATGTCGGATTTCCTCCTTAAAAGATATGCATTCTATTCTATCTGACATATCGGTGCTCGCACAAAGAAGTTACACGGATGGTCGCTCCTCAACAGCCTTATTCTCCGTGCTAGTTGACAGCATTACTCCGTAGTGTTCTTGGCTAGCGTGGGTATAGAGGTGGGGCGTCACACTTTAAACATTCAAGTTGTTTAAAACAATTTAAATTTTTAAAACTTCTTTTATTTCAGAACTAAGATTCAAATTATATTTGAATCCAGATTTAAACCTCTAATTTTAAACTTCACTTACAATTCAAACTTCACCTTAAAATTCAAACTACTTAAACCCTTTTAAAGTAGTTAAAACAATTTAAAATTTTAAAACTTTATTTATTTTTAAAACTGAGATTCAAAACTAACTTGAATCAGTTTTAAACTTAGATTTAAACTCATTTTAAAACTTTGCTTTTCATTTAACTAGCTTTTAAATTTTATTTTTAAAAATTTAAAAACTGGATAACAGGTTTCCTGTAAAACCTGTAACAAGAAAATCAACCCAAGGCACCAACCTGCTGCTTCGAGTCCAATACGAATTTACTCGAGTAAATACTCGAGTTACTCGAGAAAAATCTCGAGTTCACCCTGCTTTCACCCAGATCACCAGACACCATGCTCGGGCACGTGCACGTCGAGGCCGCACTCCTCCAATCAACTCCAGATCGTCGAGCAAGTCGACGATCTCTCCCAGACCATTTCTCGACCACCAGCACGACATCATCCCCTCGAAATCAAAATCGAGCGCGAACTCGAAATCTGGAACAACCATCAGGTTCCACCATCAACCCTGTCAACGCCTCATCCTCGCCACCTCGACCACCAGAGGTCACAAAACTCCGGCCATCGCTTCGTCAACGTCTATGCTTCCATCCCCTCGAGTTTGGTTGAACTTGATCAACCAAAGGTATCGCGTGATCAAAATTTCCAGAGCATACGAAAACTAGGTTTAAAATTTTCAAACGTTCGCCGCCGCCTCCACGTTCAACTGTCGACCATCTCACCATTTTTCCCATGATCATTGATCACTCCTCCACCTCCAAGAGGAAACTCGACTTCCCAGAGCAACTAGATCGCCAGAGACTACCCAAAACACCCATTTCTGATCAACTCGAACTGCTCCCTCATCCCAATACTAAAATTTGTGATTTCACTTCTAAAAATCAAGTTTTTGATTAAGGATTCAGTTTATATACTTGAATCCAGAAATCATTTAATTCAAATTTTCAATATGATTAGAATCCTTCTGTTCTTCTTTCTCTTTACTAAACCTAGCTCCAGATTTAGCTTAAAATTATTTTTAAATTTGATTTCATGTTATGACAAACAAATTTTGTTTATACATCTAGATCTAAAGAAGATTAGAGAAAAGAACTTGATTTTTTTGATCGAATTTTAAACCAGAGCAGAACAACATTCAGTGCACATCCATTCAGTTCATATATATAAACACAATTCATATTTAAAACCATACAATAATTATCACACATTACTTCAGATACTTATTGCATGTAATCGGATTTCATATACTTAAACTTTTAAAAAGTGATGTTACTCACCGTGTTTCCAGAAGAAGAACATAGTTTTTCTTGAACCATGCTTTGAAATGTGCTGGAACCCTCTTCTTGAATTTCTGATCTATTTAGATGTTTGTTGTTTGATTGAATTTCGTTTAAGTTGTGAGATAGTATTTACTTCAGAGGTTACTCAATTTTGTTAGATGGACGAACTGATGAATTGAAGAAGGCTGATATAAAGATGAGTTACAGGGTGATAATTTTATTTGTTTAAGCTGATAAAAAAATATGTTTGTACAATGTTTTATCAGAGATATTTTCTCCTATGGTGGCTGACGTGATTTTCTTGTGATGGCTTGTATTAATTGCCTTGTACAATATACTTATCCTTATTTGATTTTTTTGTATATAAATATTTGTAGTAGTATCTTCTTTAGCAAGCCATTCATACTTGAATGTATTTTGTTTACATACTTTGTTTGTTCATGAATAGTTATATTTGTTTATCTCGCTTGATAACATAAATGAATTTCTATTTTAACATGTTGCTATATTCTAACTAATTTGTATTTTTTTCTTTTATTTTCTTTTCCTTAGTCTTATTATTTTATAATATAAATAATTTTCTAATTTTTATATGTTGTTAGAATTTAACTAATTTGTTTGCTTTATATTTTATAATATATCTTATATACATCTATTTCTATTTTTATTTAATATTATTATTGTGTACTATGGATAATTCCTATATTTTATATGTTAATTTTAGCAAATGTGTTACTTTGGATTTTTATAGTTTACCCTTTTATATATTTATTTCTAGCTTAAATTATTATTATTAATTTTACTTTAATATTTATTGTCTTGTATTTCTCTATATATATTTATTTTATTAATTCAAATCATTATTAACCATCAATTCTAAGTTTAAATCATTTATTTGTTTCCTTGTGTCCAAAGTCTATATTTTTATATTTATATCTAACTCATTTATTTAAGATTTAAATTCAAATTTACTCATATATGCCCATATACATATATATTCACATATATACATATATATACAACATTTAAATTTTAAATGATTTAACATAGAATTTATTTGAATTCGGAGAAACTCGAATCAATTTAACACTTAATTTTAAAAAATTTAATTCAAAATTTCAATTAATTATAAATTTAAATTTAATTAAAATCCGGGGTCGTTACAGCGGCAGGTGATCTCTGTTGATCAAAGGAGGTATGAAGGCACTGTGAACAGACACATTGAACAGTTTAGACAGAAATGAATGTAGTGCACAACAATGCACAATGTAATTTTTTTTAATGAAAGTTGTAAAATAAAAACTTGTAAAGGAAATGGAAAATCAAAATGATTTTTTTTTCATTTTTAAATGTAGAGATGTAGTTGTAAAAATGTAGATGGAAAATTGTAAATGACTTTGAAACTGAATTTTTTTTCTTTTTCGAATGAAACTATGTATTATTTTTAATATGCAAATACAAATAGAACACACAAACAAATGCAAGCAATCAACACACAAACACATTTCAAATTTTTTTCTCTTTTATTTTAATTGCAAATAAACACACAAAATAAAACATACAAAAATCAAATAAAAATAATTCAAAGAATAGAAAATCAAAATCAAAGCAAATTCCCCGGCAACGATGCCAAAAACTTGTTTAACGACAAATTTTCTATCGAGTTAGAAAATCGCCGATAAATTTTGAATTAAATTTTACCGCAAGCGCACAGCGTACAATTTTAGTAGGTGGCGACTACGGGTCGATTCACAGAGCATTTTTGAGATTTTGAAACTTTCTAATCAATCAAATTAGACCAAAATGAGAGAGGATTGTTAACTAACACTTGTAGTGATTTGATTTGAATTTGATATGTTGCTTAAGAATATTGTTTAACTTGGAAAAGTTTGATTTCCTTATGGTTAAAGGAGTGCAGTTTATTTGAGGTAAGATAATTTGGCTAATATAAAATCAAGTCAAAAACTTATCTTTACTTTTCAATCTTGTTCTTCATTTCCAATAAGCAAAATCAGGTTGTGTTTAAGGGCAAATTTTCCATCAAGTTAGAAAATTGCCGATAAATTTTGAATTGAATTTTACCGCAAGCGCACGACGTACAATTTTAGTACGTGGCGAGTATGGGTCGATCCGCAGGGAATTTTTGAGATTTTAAAACTTTCTAATCAATCAAATTAGATCAAAATGAGAGAGGAATTTTAACTAACAACAAAATGAAGCTAAAACTTAGAATGAAAATGTGATTAAAAACTATGCGATTGGAAAACAATTTAGAGGCAAATCCACTCTCATATTTATGTAAATTAACAAACATACAATCTATAATCTCTATTTTTGATATTAAGTGACATAAGTGTTGCATTTATCATAAGTATGGTTTATTTATGTTATTAATTAACATAACTTAAACCATCAAACTATAATGCAACAAATAAACCACTTATCAATTCTCATGAAAATGAAACCAAAGAAAAAGCTATTTTAAGTATGATCTATTCCTATTGTAATTAGTAATATAGATCATCAAACTTTGTTTTTACTTTCATTTCAAAATCAAAAACCAATTAGCAAATATTGATGTAATTTGTGTTTATGTTGAATAAGAATAGCTCATTTGCATATGCAACATAAGCTATCAAACCCACTTGTATAAACTTACATCAAAATCCACTTTCATGAAGTACAAATAAAAGAGATCATAAATCATAGAAATGTTGAAATTACATAAAGTTAGAGAGCTTTATTACCCCTAAATTGAAGGGGTTTAGCTACTCATATGTGTTACCATATCAACACATGTAAGTAGAAACTAATTAAAAGAAAAGAGATTAACTACTTGCATGAAATAATGTTAACCTAATTGCATAAATGTAAATCTAAGCTATGAACTTGAAATGAAAGAGAGCATAGAAATAAACATAAGCATAAAAGTAAAGAGAAGCATGTAGAAAAGAAAAGAGAAAGAGGCTAAGAAGCCATTTTTATTCATGTAACTTTGAGCTTACAACTTGCTTGCTAATTTTCCTAAGTAAAAAATGAGAGTAAGAAGATATCTACATGTACATAAGTGGGCTATTTATACATGCATAAAACCCTAATTCACTTTTTAGGGTGCTTTCCAAAATGCCCTTTAGGAAGTGTGGCCTCCAAGTAACCATTAGCCTCTAATTGATCCATCATCAAATATGCATGAAGCTTTAACCTCCACTTAGTTGTCCATTAGCTTCTAATTGTAGCTTTAGGTAAGTGGGTGGGGTCCTCCATGATCATGTATTTGAATTATTTCCATCTCCATTTCTTTGTATTCTCTTGTGCATGCATATATCTTCATGAAACCCTCTTCCATATGCATCCAAATTCCTATAAAAATCATAAAAAATGTCCAAGTAAAAATTCTCAATTTGACACATGCATAAAAATGACCATTTTGCCCCTGTATAAAGATGAATATATGATGATTTGAAAATAATTGAATTTTGGTTTAAACATGTTAAAATACCCAAATATGACATTTATTTAAATAAAAATAGATAAAATATGGATGTATATATATGCACATTTACATGCACATCAGGTCGTATATTTGAAAGTTCAAATTCAAATCTTGTACTCAACTAAAAATCATTAAATTAAGCCCAATGGGTTCGTATAAGTTCGAGCTTCCAATTCATGGCTTTGCTATTGCGTGCAGTCAAGTTGAGGGTAGTTCGGCATGGATAGTCGAGAACTAATTTCCATTTTTCAGGCTTGGTAGTTGGAGTTAGGCGATGTTGTGATTTTAGATGGGTTTCTCCTTGTGTCGTGCTCCGGATGGCACCTACGATTTGGACTTCGACCATCTGCTAAGATTCTTGACTGTGAGGAGTTTGTTCGAGCGATGTCAGGTCACATTCTTTTAGGGGCAGTCAAGCTTGGAGTTTTGGGGATGGGCGAGTCGAGATGGCGGAGAGTAGTTCAATGGCGAAGTCGGTTCGTGAAATCATTGAGAGATGCTCCGTGTCAGTGATTGAGCAAGCATGACTGTAGCTTTGTATTTGCATTTCTCATACAGGATGTTGGATTTCATTTTGGGAAGAAGGATGTTTTGTTATTAGGGTAATAGTAATTATAAAGTTAATTATATAATTAATAGTTCTAATTTATTTCCAATCATATAAAAATGAATATATTCCTCGCAAAAGGTCATATTCGGACGCGGTCTGTTGTTTGGACTCATAGGTACGTAAGCTTCGCGATGAAATTGGTTTGGTCGAGTTTGGAGCTAGTGAAATTTTAGGCTAAACTTGAACGTCCTTCGATTTTAGATCAAACCAGAACGTGAAATCCACTGGAATTTCGATGACTTAACTCACATTTAGATAAACAATATGATTTCTATTTTGTTATTGATTATTGTTGAATGCTTTAATGGTAATTGATAGTTTTAACAAAAGATAGATAAATGACAAAATTACCCTGATTTAATTTAATTGCTCTTAATGTAGTTAAATTTACTATACCTCATTTGGGACATCTATGTAGCAGAATTAAACCCCATTCTACTATAATAAATTGAATGCATTATTTGGACACCTATCGAGTAGAATAAATCACCATTCTATGCTTGCAAAGTAAAATATTATTATCATTTGACTATTTTTGTGGTTTAAATTCCCGCTTGATAGCGGATGGAATAAATAATCATTTTGTTGAAGGGGACAAAAAGGAGAAGTCAGAGTGTTTTTTGTAGCGAATAGGTCGCTACGGAACACTTAAAAAAATACACATACATATGTCTGTTATACAAGGGACTTTTATAGGGAGACCCTAAGGGGTTTCCCACCATTATATATTTATTTAATGTTATCGGCATCTTATTTATATTCTTTTATTGCTTATATTAATGTTTAGTTAAAAATATTTTTGCCATACTGCTTGAATTGTGTAAGTGTCATATAGCAATTTTCGTTATACCGTCACTTATGAAATATCATCTCCTTAAACTCTTGTGTGTGTTGAACTTGTGTTGGTATTTTTACAAAACAAATGTTTGGTCATGTTTTTTTTACACTTAGGAAGTTGTTTAAACTATATTTTCAAATACTTTAGGAATTGTGAAAATAATTGATAAGTGTTGATAGAAATTTATAAAATGAGTTATAAATTTAATAAGTCATTTTAATAATGATGTTTAAAATTAATTAATCATTTTAATAAATGACGTTTAAAGTTATTAATTGGTTTAAATAAAGGTGTTTAAAATTAACTATTTGATTTAATAAAGGTCTTTAAAGATAATTGATTTGATTCATTTAAAGAGTTATAAAGTTAATTATGGTTTTTATTTTATAAAAGTATTTTTATTTATTATCTTCCAGGTTAATAAACGTTGTTTGAAATTTTTAAATGATAGTTTATAAAAAAGAAATATAATTTTCTTTTTAAAATAAATATTTCTTAAAGCATTTTACAAATATTTGTAATGTGAAAATTAAGCACAAGTAAGAATCGAATGTTTGGAATCTTGATTCGTTTATTGATAACAAGTGTATGCAATTTAATTCCCATATATAATTATTCATTTACTTTCGATAATTAATTTCTCAACTGTCAATTTTGATATCATTTGTGGTGCTTCGTCACCCTAAGACGATTTATTGCTCGTTTTGAGTGTTGGCATCGAACACCATGGAAATTAAAACCAAAGCACGAGTGGGAGCCAAGCCATGTTGGTCGCACCCATTAGGGTATATTCACATTTATCTAGTGGTGTTGATAGCATGCATGCATTGACGTGAGTATATTTGGATGCTTGTAGTTTAATAGGGTCCAGCTTGGAAGTTCCCGAGAGTGTTGCACATGTAGCGCGGGCTCTTAAGTATATTGTATCTAGAGGTATACTTTTAGTGTAGTGGGGAGCACCCTCCTAGTTAGGTTGGATGAATTCATTTCCCTTGAATATATCTCAAACCTTGGAATTGTTCTTTTCATCTTTTATGTTTCATCAATCCAAGATGACTTGTTCCTCATTTGAGCGCTGCTATCCTTTGTCAGAATGACTAAAACCAATGCGCGAGTAGGGGCCAAGTTATTTAGGATTATTCTCATTAAGGTATCTTCACATCTACTCTAGATTGGATTCGGTTATATGCTTCAGAGATGTGAAATACTCGGATTCTCGATAAAGGTTGGCGGGGTAAGGCTTGGAATTCTCGAGAGACATCATAGTTCTTAAGTATATTTCTAGGAGTATACTTTCGATAAGGGGGGTGCACCCTCCTAGTCACTTGTTAGAAAATTTCCATTTCCTAATTCGATTCAAATATTTTAATTGTTTTCTTAATTCACATCGAGAAGTGTCTGAAGCTCTTCTCAATGTTTAATTATTTTTGTCCATTCTTTAAGTTTGGACTTTGATCTTATGTGCGTACATCCTTTCTTGTTCTGATTGTTTCCCATTTCTTCATGTATGGAAGTTGTTCTTGTGAGGTAAAGACCTATTCCATGTCTAGCGGCGTGGTCTCACATAATTATTAAATGTTCACCTTATCACATGAGTTTTCTCACGCTGGTTTTCCAGACTGATCCGGGTGTTATTTTACTTTAATGCTCGGGTCAGACCGAGTATTTTTCAAGGTTGTCGCTGGTGGGACATGGAGCTCATGGAGTAGAGCCAGATATTCACTTGTCATAATACTTATCAGCAATTGTAAGGTTAGAAAATTTATAACTGTCCAGCTGATAAGGTTTGTTTTTAACTCTGATGTACCTTATATCTTGGAGTGACAGTTTATACTGTCGTTGTTATATTGTATGTTGTCTTTCTGCTGTGAGATTTTGTTTTCCCCTGCTCTTTTCTATGATGTTCGTTTTATTTTACCCTTACAATCTGCCTTTCCGACGATTGGATGTTCGGCATTTGAATACCAAGGATGTATTTGGTGTCAAATTTCGATGGTCAAAACGACGAAACGTTACATTTGGTATCAGAGCTAAAGGTTAAGAGAGAACCATGGTTTTGGTAGGGTAATTGACACCCAAGAATTAGTTTGAGAGTATTATATATACAAGAGCGTATTTGTTATTGTGTAAAAATGTATTGTGTTAATTGGTCTATTGAGTTGTTTATGAATTTTGATCGAGACGTGGGACGCCACGGTGTCAATAGGGATTTCTAAACTCTTGAACAAGGTAAACATACAAGATATTGATTTTTTGAAAATTGGTAAATGAAATATTTTACCTAGGCTTATATATTTTATATATATGAAAGAATAATTTTAAAATCTATATAGTTATTTGTGTTGTGTTTGTTTGTTTGAAAATGATAATATTTATTTATTATCATTATTGATTGATTTGTCATGCTCGGATAGTTTCGGAGCATTGACTATGATTTGTTGGTTATTAATTTATGCTCAACCATTTTATGAGCGGTTATCGTTTGGTAGTTGTAAGTACATTAAAACGAACCCCTTTGTGAATTAGGTTTCTTACTATAAGGTGTTCGGAGAAAATTTTTAGTCAAAATGCACCTTTTTATAATGTTGACTAAAAGTAAAAATTTTAATAAAAGTTGTTTAATAGAATCTAAATGTAATGATAAGACATTTTGAAGATAAATATTTGAGAAAATTTTATTATAATATAGGAGAATTATCATAATATAAGATAATTTTATACAAAGGCAATTTAATATAATTTGGTTTATAAAATTGTTCTAAGAAGAGTGTATTATAATAAAGGGAATTTATTATAATATTGGGTGGTTTAAAAGGTAGATTTTATACGAGTGGTATATAAAATGATTTATCTGTTTTAAAAAGAGTTTTTGAGAAATTCAAATCCCAGTATTGCTTAAAATGATTCAAAAAGATTTTGAAAAAGTAATGGTAGTATTACTTAGAAATATTTCTAAGTATAATATTTTGGAAAAGAAATTTCAAGTAGAATGCTTTTTCTTTGGATAATCGGGGAAAACATTTCGATTAGTTTTGTGGTAATTTGAATAATCTTCTAAGTGATGATCGGTTGATTGCTTAGGCGAACATTTTAGTGCACTTAGTATTCTCTTTATCATTGTACGATTGAAATGAGTTCAAATCCAAACGAACCCAAAGCGAGTGTTAGTGGATAAAGTTTTAAAATTATATTATATATCAGAATATTTGTAGCATGATTTCAAAAAGAGTTTCGAAAAAACCCGGGTATTTAGTTCTTAAGTTTCTTTAAGGGGAATTGGTTTCAAAATAAAAAGAGTTTTTATAAATAATTTGATAATGAAATTTTAAAAAAAAATTGGATAGAAAAGAGATGATTTAACTCAAGTTTTTTTTAAATGGGTTGAATTAGATTGGAATGTTTTAATAAGTTTTTCTTGTTAAAACAATAGTTTTATTAATCATCTAAGTTGTATAAACTAATTGGTGATATTGGGCCAACCTGTAAATATCTTCCTTAGGACACTCTAAGGTAAAGGTGTCGAAGGGTTGACTTGGTTTTAAAGATCCATATTTTGTCTGGGCCTCCAATTAAATTTTGAGAAAAAAAAGTAAATAACAAATAAATAATTTTTTTATTTTGTATATACTCTTAGGTTGTAGAGGAGTATTATACAAGTGAATAAAAGTGGAGTAAGTTTTTAATTTAATGTTTTATAAAGTTGTGTCTTTATAAAAAGTTTGTAAACTTAAGTGGAAAATTCATGAAATTATTTATAAATAATTTTAGTCTTGAATGAAATACTATAAATGAAAAATATAAGTGAAAATGAAAGGGATATAGAAAGAGATTTGTATAATTTAGAAACAAATCGAATTGATTATGTCATAATATGTAGATCATTTTATTCGTACGGTTCTAGATCTAAGCTTCGAATGCATAACTTCGGGGTGATTCACACCAGTCCAAAAAAACATTTCTCACTTGATTCTTGTCAGCGAACACTTGATTAGGATTCTCGATATAATATTGAGGTTTCCTGTCATAGTCTATGACTATGTTAGGAGAACGGAGATTTCTAATCGAGGAACCTGATCAGAGTCCGCACTAAGGAGGTCGAGTGAGCAATACTTGTTCGGAAGTAAGAGTTTATGTATCCAAGCAAATGATCACATCAAATATAGCATACAGATGATTTATGTATATCATATGGGCTTAAGCATATTTGTATACTTAGTGTGTGACTTAAGAAAGTGTGAGTCTAAGTAAAATTCTAAATCCTGTTTGTTAGTCATTTGACATTTTAAATAGTGTTAAGTGTTAGTTTATTACCTTATGGAATTTTATTGATTGATAGTGTGGCTTTATAGACTATAATTTATAATGTTGTTTGTTAGAACTTAGATCCCGGTGCTTTCAAAAAAATGTGATTTCGAAAAAAATTTGCAAAAGAAATAATAATATTATTATTTAAAACAAATTTGGTAAGTATTATTATTTTGGAGTATTTAAAAAAGGTTTTGTGAAGTAATTTTACAAATATTTTGGTTTTGACTAAATTTGGGAAATCTGGGATTTTCTCATTTGGAAGACTCGCCAGGTATATTTGTTTACTCTAGTTGTTGTTTTAGTAGAAACCAGAATACCACTGGATGCTCTATATTGTTTTGATTCTAGAGTTATACCATGCATGAGTAGGAGTAGCCTCTCCTTGTCATAATTGATTTTGGCTTTAATCTATTTCTCTTTGGAGGAATTTGAAATATATTTTCAATATAAAAATCCGGGCATTTAGTTCTAAATTTATCTTTTGAAAGGATTGGATGCATAGTATTTAATTATAGAGTATTCTTTGTACTTTTGGTTGCATATGGGCGTTATATTTGTTTATGTTGCTAGTGTATTCCTCTTTTATCAGCATGATCCTCTTTTGTATTATGTAAGTACAGATGTAACAGCCTCAAATTTTCAACCATTCGCATCCATACATGTCGGACTTGAATTGCTCAAAATATCAGATTGTTAATTTAAATTTGGCAAAACTCAACATATACAGTAAATAAATAATCGCAGAATCACAGACACAGAGTAATATAAATTAATGCAGCGGAAACAAAGGAATAATAGTTCATGAAGCTACTATATATATACCAGAGTTAAACAAGATACAACAGATTCTCGAATACATAGATGTCTCAATTTAATAGCCAAATACAAATCTGAATACATCATTGAAATCAACTGAATAACTGAAAGCAGAATCGATATAGCTGGATTCCAAGTGAAGCTCTAACTCCAAAGGTGAGTCTCGAACACTGAACCACTCAGTCTGACCCGAGCGTAAAGAAAAACACAAAACACTCGAGTCAGGATTAACATTCTTATTTCAATAAATCCAACTCAAGTGAAATATCAACTGAAATACAGTAACTTAAAGGATGTTTGGGATAACCATCCTCTAAGGATCCGTTAAACTATCTGCTATGTAGTAATATACGCTATTATAATAATGTCTACAGTAAAGTATACTATTTAAAAATAGCATTAAGGCTTTAAATTTTCCACCTTAACACATTTTTAGGTGTGCCAATAGTCTATGCAGTACCGTAATACCCCGTAAACTGGGGCTACCAGAGGATACTCCATAGGTACGACACAAATCAAACTCATAGTAAAGCACGCTAGGGTAGGTGACACGACACAACTAGGCAATGCCAGGGTAGATATACCAATTACACTTCCGGGCCGGTGGTAACGCAGAGCCGCAGCAATCGCCCACCTCGAGCCACACTCCTGAATCAAGGGTGCACACCAAATCAATCACAAAGTAATAGAATGGCATACGATGGAGTGTGTCTGATCAGAGAAGCTACCTCATTAGCCCATCAATTGCTCATGTTTTAGCCACCTTATGTCAACTCACGGGAGTCGGGTCCACGTATATACCTCATATAGAATCGTCACCACCATCCTACTTCATTCTGGAATCTCCACCGCGTACACAGTTGTTAAAGTGGTTTTCGGTATCGACAGAGAGTATGCCCATATCCGATCCCAGTCTCTTTAACAACCAAACGTTATTATAACACCGCGGTCATTCCAAAATAGTTTATACTTCAAAACCAAAATATCATTTCCATCTCAAAAACATATCAATACGATATCATTTCCATTTCAAAATATTCACTTCCAAAATCATAGTACTTTCAAAGATATAATACTTTCGAGACCAAAACAAATTGAAATAATACTTTGAAATTCATAACTTTGGAAATCATAACACTTTGAAATCATAACACTTTCCTTCAAACAGTTTAGATATTAATAATAGTAAAAAAAATAGTTTATATAAAATAGTTATAAGTTAAAACAATTTATATTAAAATAACAGGAAATTATTGTCAAGGACAAAATTTCTCAGTATTTTAGCCTCAAGGACAAACTTTCAGTATTTTAGCATGAAGGACAACTTTATTTAGGTATCAGTTTTTAAGTTTTTAGGTATCAGTTTGTAGTTATCGGTAGCAGTTTTTAGGTATCAGTATTTAGTTCGGTAGCAGTTTTGGAAAAATGCTTGTCCTTATGAATAATTTTAAAAGAATGTTTGTCCTTATGAACAATTTTTAGGAGAATGTTTGTCCTTGTGGATAAAATATTGAGGTCGTGTCCTTGAGGCTAAAAATATACAAATTTTTGTCCTTTAACTTAATTCCCCCTTAAAATAATTAGTATATTAAAAATAGTTTATATTAAAAATAGTTATATTAAAAATAGTTTATATTAAAAATAGTTATATTAAAAATAGTTTATATTAAATAGTTTATAAAATAATATAAAATAGTTTCCACAAATTCATAAATCAATTCAAATCAACTCGAATTCTAAAATTCACATTTGATTCAATCTCAATTCATCGATTTCAATTCAATTCAGCTCTAAATAAACTATTTCAGATTATATTGATTTCAAATACAGATTTGAACCACAAAATAAACCATTTCAATTTCAATATATTTCAAAGTCAATATATTCAACATTTCAAAACTAAATTCGATAATTTATATATATATATATAATTCACTTTACTATTATTTAGTTTTGAAATATTTACTTAATCATTTCAATATCATTTAAATACAACTTCAATTTACAAATTTAAACCAAATACCCATTAAAAAATTTTAAGTTTGAAATATTCATTTAAGTCACCTTTAATCAATTTCAAGTTATAAAACATATCTTTAAAATTTCAAATTCAATAAATTTCAAATCAACTTATTTAAGTATAATTCTTAAATAAATATAATTTCAAACCAATTTCAAATTTATCTTTCCAATCTGAATCATTATAAACTCTATATTTGGAAAGATAAATTTTACATAAATACTTAAACATATTTTATATTGATTAAATCAACTTTATTAAATCAACTTTATTTCTTTAAAATCGATATTTATTAAAACCATATATTTCTTTTCAAAACCATAGAAATCATTTTCAAACCATAGAAATATTTATAGACCAACGGTGTCTGTATATAATTTTCCATCTTATGGTCAAGTGATACGGATATTTATCATTTCAATCCGCAATTTAAATATATATACGGGTATATATCTTTTCAACCCGCAATCCCAAATTCAATTCAAATGAAAATCGCTTAGGTTTATCATTTCAACCCATAACGATTTTCTCATATTCTACAGATCGTCCAGGTATGTATCATTTCAACCCATAGTGAATTCTATACTAACAGGGAACTTGTAGAGTGATAACAGATATGGTAAATATAACAGGCATATAACATCAATATAAATAACAGATAATGGTGTCAGATATCATAGGTGAACAGATACAGATAATGGCATATATAACAATGTAAATAGCTAACAGCAGCATATTTCAATTGTCGTTTCAATTGAAATCAAATTTAATAACTATAAGAACATTAATCATGAGTGATTGCTCACCTTTCGAGGCTAGAGAGTATAGACAATGAAATTGAGTTACGAAATGCAAGCACGACTTCCAAAGCAAAGCTAGATGGACACGATTCGACGAACAAAGCTGATAAATAGAATTGACAAAAATCGAATCAGAACTGGATCGAAGACGATAAATGGTGTAAGTGAACTTATATATATATATAACTATATATAAATCATATTTTAAATTCCAAACAAATATTAAATTAAATGTATATGTATTTCAAAAATCATTGTTTTAAATAAACATATAGAATAAAACAACATATTTATATAATGAAATTTGAAATAAATTACATATATATATACACTTAATAAAAATGAAAAATACTTGCATATATTGTGTTTGTTCATTTTAAAATATCTATATACATATACAAGTACTAACATAACCCAAACAGACCATAAAATCATTACAGACTAAAGTTTAAAAATCTATATGGTAGACCTGTGGAACATAATATACTTATATATATAATAATAAAGTATATTCAACTTGTCTGACCTTATATATATAACACTTTATATATAGACTTACATACAAGATATATAAACAAATATATATGTGTAGGCGAAGGATATATATATAAACTACAAATATATATTACAGTAAATATATAAACCGCAAAATAAACATGCTATATTTTAAATCAAATATATATGATATCTAGCAGGCCTGTATATACAGACTAACACACATACAACTTATACCTTTGCAAAAGTTGAACTATATATATAAGTAATACTCCTTATATAGTATATTTGAATAACAGAATCTTTATTAGATGTAACATAAACAAAATATATAATCCACTAAATATATACAGATCGAACACTAATTTAAGTATTAACAAATACATATTATATAGACTACAACCCAAAACCCAAGTATATATTAGATAAAATATATACGTATATTGATGTAAATATTTATATATATAACTAACAAATCATCTAAAATTTATATAAACAATATATATACATAAATATATACCTCTTGTATATAAAAGTAGAGAAGTTGGCACAAGAAGGAGGGAAAGTGGATCCGGTTAGTGGATGATCCACACTAGTAAGGGCCCAGGATAGGAGCTATTGGGGTTGCATGAGCTGCTGTCGTGGCAATTGGCGCGAGTGGAATGGAGCTTGGGTGGAGGTAGCAGCCATGGTGAAAGCAATTGGAAAAGAGGACACGTGGAAGGGAAAATATGGCTACAGGTGGATGGAGATTCACGGCTAAGTGAAGAAGTAGGAATACGCGCACGGTACAAGGCTGATGGTGGGTTGGCTGCGCGTCGGCGCTGATGGCGGGTGGAGGCCAATGTGCGGAGGCCAAGAGATGTGGTGTAGATGGTGGCTCACGTTGGTGACAATGGAGGATAGAGGCGGTTGTAAAGGCTATATGCGGTGAGAAGGCAAAACAACATTTCACTCATTCTTTTTTTAAGAAGACAAATGAATGGAATTGGAAAATAAATGAACCAGAGGAAATGACGTAGTGGATAGCCAAACATCAGTAATTAAGTTCTGGGAATTCCAAAGAGCTAGTGACTATTGGTTATCTCACGAAGCAAACAAATGGTCAAGAAAACCAAAAGGGTGTGAATCGGGTACCGATACGGTTACCATTAACTCAGATTCCGCTGCGTACCGGACTTCAAAACACAGAACTGAATATACCGCTGAGATCAGCATGCCGAGATGATCAAAATGGTATACAGATATTAGTGGTACGATCATCCTATCGAAAGTCGATATTCGGTACCGAAAATTCTGCTAATTTGCCAGAAATAAGATAAACGGAGTAATACTAGTCAAATTTTGACGAAATGAAAGATGACGTCTCACTTAGAAGATAATTTACAAATTTTCTATAGAAAAATATTAAGGTTTGGAAAACATTTCATTATCATCAAATATTAACTGATTTAAATTGAAATAGAATTGCACCAGAAAATAAACTTCAGTATTATTAGATGAAAATTTACCATTTACCATGTTAAAGTAGACGTATTCAAAATATTAAATTTTTATTTCAAAATTCAATTATTTAAATTTCACAAAATTTAAATTAAATATACTAATAAAACAAATAAAATTTACGGGTCGTTACACTCGGAGAATAGAAACAACCAGAAGAAAATAGATTGAAATACAAATAAGACAATTAAATTAAAACCATATAAATTTCAATTAATTTATATTCAACAATTTGGTTTAATCCATTTGATTTTACTTAAGTTAAATCAGCTTATAATTCAATCTTAACTATTTCTAAACTTATATTTATTTATTATCTTATTATCCAATTTATTCTAAATCAACGATTTCTAAAATCATAAATTTGTATAGTCATTTATTATACTCATATTTTATTCAACAAATTTAATTCCTCTTTATTCCAAATTATAAATAAATTTATTCAACTTAATATATCCTATCACATATATTAAGTATATTTGTACTTATTTTAACTACTCAATTTACTTAAAATTCCTTTAACATCATTTTATATTGTATAATGTTCAGTTACATAGTTAACTTCTGAATAATTAAGGTAAGTTATATTGGAATGCAATAGAGTATTATACAAATAAAAGATCCTAATTCAATTATTTCAAGTTTAAATATTTATTCAAAATTTTGGCTTTATTCAAAATCATCCTTTAACATATAGAATTAAATTTCCGATTCACTTCAAATCATTTAGAGATAATTATGTATATACCATATATATAACAAATCAAATTAAATTAAAATAATATACCTATATATATATATAAGTCAAATCATACTTAAGAAATTCAAATCAAATTAATTTCTAAAACAAAAGTGTAGCAAAGCTACTGAATGGTCTCTCCACTTCGAAACTCGAAAATGAATGTCGATGATGCGGCCGCCATAACCGAAATTATTTTCCAGCGACAAAAGAGGAGAGCGCTGATTTAAACATTTTAAAATTATTTGAAAACCATTTTTATTCGAAAATACTTTAAATAATATACACTTTAAAAGTTTAAAATCGGAGTTTGAAATCATCGGAAATTTAAATTCTCAAATTCTGGACTTAAATTCATTTAGATTTCAAATCAATTTATAAACCATGTTTATAAATTCATTTATAGAACAATAAATGATAATCAAATATTATCATTTCAACTTCCAATTTAATTAACTTATTAAATTCCAAAAAATTTACTTATATATTTATAATATAATCATACAAATTAATTTCATTTACCAAATTTTAAAATAATATTGTGTCAGTTTGCTCTGTTCAAGTGTTTTTGAATTCCTATCGATAGCGTTGATCAGACGAATCGATTGAAAAACCAAATCAACATCAACAACTCAAACAACACAATATATAAAATATTTTATATAATTCACAAATACACTCCCTCACTCGATGATTCCAGAATGGATTTCAAAGCAAGGATAGAGATCCAAATTCAAAGGGACCCAAATCAAAAGAATTCAAATTCGAAGATAGGCTCAAAACGAAGATAAATAGATTCAGAGAGAGAAAAGAATGGATAGGCTTATATAAATCGCGGGCAACCTTTACCGGGTCAACCGTGACTTCAAGAATAAGATCGATGAAGATTTCTAGGCAAATCAACATTCAATCACAAAAGATAGAATTCAGGCATATCAAGAGATAGCAGCATCTAAACCGAGGATACCGAAATCTTCGGTGAATCAATGCCATTGTAAAGGAGTTTCACCCCTTTAAAAATCATTCTAAGATTGGCGGAACCGCCGATTATAATAGAAATCAATCGAAATGGAGTTATGGAATGCTCCAGAATCCAAAAGAACCCGAATAAGAAAGAAAAGGATGGATTTCAGAACAAGTAGGAGGGTTCCAAAATTCAAAGGAAACCGAATCAAAGAGGAAGAGATTCAAGCACGAACGAAAGTGATCCCGTAATTAAATTTACTCTATATGCTAAGGTTTTCCTAAAACCAGAGCTCTGATACCACATGTAACAACCTGAAATTTTCAACCATTCACATCCATGCATGTCGGACTTCAATTGCTCAAAACATCAGATTGTTACTTTAAATTTGGCAAAACTCGGCATATACAGTAAATAAATTATCACAGAATCACAGACACAAAGTAATATAAATTAATGCAGTAGAAACAAAGGAATAGTAGTTCATGAAGCTACTATATATATAACAGAGTTAAACAAGATACAACAGAAGTCTCGAATACATAGATGTCTCAATATAATAGTCAAATACAAAATCTGAATACATCATTGGAATCAACTGAATAACTAAAAGCAAAATCGATATAGCTGGATTTCCAAGCAAAGCTCCAACTCCGAAGGTGAGTTTCGAACACTGAACCACTCAGTCTGACCCGAGCGTAAAGCAAAATACAAAACACTTGAGTCAGGATTAATATTCTTATATCAATAAATCCAACTTAAGTGAAATATCAACTGAAATACAGTAACTTAAAGGATGTTTGGGATAACCATCCTCTAAGGATCCGTTAAACTATCTACTATGTAGTAATATACGCTATTATAATAATGTCTACAGTAAAGTATACTATTTAAAAATAGCGTTAAGGCTTTACATTTTCCACCTTAACACATTTTTAGGTGTGCTAGTCTATACAGTACCGTAATACCCCGTAAATTGGGGCTACCAGAGGATACCCCATAGGTATGACACAAATCAAACTCGTAGTAAAGCACGCTAGGGTAGGTGACACGGAACAACTAGGCAATGCCAGGGTAAATATACCAATTACACTTTCGGGCCGATGGTAACGCAGAGTCGGAGCAATCGCCCACCTCGAGCCACACTCCCAAATCAAGGGTGCGCACCAAATCAATCACAAAAGTAATAGAATGGCATACGATGGAGTGTGTCCGATCAGAGGAGCTACCTCATTAGCCCGTCAATTGCTCCTGGTTTAGCCACCTTATGCCAACTCACGGGAGTCGGGTCCACGTATATACCTCATATAGAATCGTCGCCACCATCCTACTTCATTTTGGAATCTCCACCACATACACAGTTGTTAAAGTGGTTTTCGGTATCGACAGAGAGTATGCCCATATCTGATCCCGGTTACTTTAACAACCAAACGTTATTATAACACCGCGGTCATTTCAAAATAGTTTATACTTCAAACCAAAATATCATTTCCATCTCAAAAACATACCAATACGATATCATTTCCATTTCAAAATATTCACTTCCAAAATCATAGTACTTTCAAAGATATAATACTTTCGAGACCAAAACAATTTGAAATAATACTTTGGAAATCATAATACTTTGAAATTCATAACTTTGGAAATCATAACACTTTGAAATCATAACACTTTCCTTCAAACAGTTTAGATATTAATAATAGTAAAAAAATAGTTTATACAAAATAGTTATAAGTTAAAAGAAATTATATTAAAATAATTAGTATATTAAAAATAGTTTATATTAAAAATAGTTATATTAAAAATATTTTATGTTAAATAGTTTATAAAATAATATAAAATAGTTTCCACAAATTCATAAATCAATTCAAATCAACTCGAATTCCAAAATTCACATTTAATTCAATCTCAATCCATCGATTTCAATTCAGTTCTAAATAAACTATTTCAGATTATATTGATTTCAAATACAGATTTGAACCACAAATAAACCATTTCAATTTCAATATATTTCAAAGTCAATATATTCAACATTTCAAAACTAAATTCGATAATTTATATATATATATCAAATTCACTTTACTATTATTTAGTTTTGAAATATTTACTTAATCATTTCAATATCGTTTAAATACAACTTCAATTTACAAATTTAAACCAAATATCCCATTAAAAAATTTTAAGTTTGAAATATTCATTTAAGTCACCTTTAATCAATTTCAAGTTATAAAACATATCTTTAAAATTTCAAATTCAATAAATTTCAAATCAACTTATTTAAGTATAATTCTTAAATAAATATAATTTCAAACCAATTTCAAATTTATCTTTCCAATCTGAATCATTATAAACTCTATATTTGAAAAGATAAATTTTACATAAATACTTAAACATATTTTATATTGATTAAATCAACTCTATTAAATCAACTTTATTTCTTTAAAATCAATATTTATTAAAACCATATATTTCTTTTCAAAACCATAGAAATCATTTTCAAAATATTTATATATAGGCCAACGGTGTCTGTATATAATTTTCTATCTTATGGTCAAGTGATACAGATATTTATCCTTTCAATCCGCAATTTAAATATATATATATATATATACGAGTATATATCTTTTCAACCCTCAATCCCAAATTCAATTCAAATGAAAATCGCTTGGGTTTATCATTTCAACCCATAACGATTTTCTCCTATTCTACAGATCGTCCGGGTATGTATCATTTCAACCCATAGTGAATTCTATACTAACAGGGAACTTGCAGAGTGATAACAGATATGATAAAATATAATAGGCATATAACATCAATATAAATAACAGATAATGGTGTTAGATGTCACAGGTGAACAGATACAGATAATGGCATATATAACAATGTAAATAACTAACAGCAGCATATTTCAATTGTCGTTTCAATTGAAATCAAATTTAATAACTATAAGAACATTAATCGTGAGTGATTGCTCACCTTTCGAGGCTAGAGAGGATATACAATGAAATTGAGTTATGAAAAGCAAGCACGACTTCCAAAGCAAAGCTAGATGGACATGATTCGACGAACAAAGCTGATAAATAGAATTGACAAAAATCGAATCAGAACTGGATCGAAGACGATAAATGGTGTAAGTGAACTTATATATATATATAACTATATATAACTATATATAAATCATATTTTAAATTCCAAACACATATTAAATTAAATGTATATGTATTTCAAAAATCATTGTTTTAAATAAACACATAAAATAAAACAACATATTTATATAATGAAATTTGAAATAAATTACATATATATACACTTAATAAAAATTAAAAATACTTGCATTTATTGTATTTGTTCATTTTAAAATATCTATATACATATACAAGTACTAACATAACCCAAACAGACCATAAAATCATTACAGACTAAATATATAATAATAAACTATATTCAACTTGTCTGACCTTATATATATAACACTTTATATATAGACTTACATACAAGATATATAAACAAATATATATGTGTAGGCGAAGGATATATATATATATATATATATACAGATCACCAACTATATATATAAACTACAAATATATATTACAGTAAATATATAAGCCGCAAAACAAACATACTATATTTTAAATCAAATACATATGATATCTAGCAGGCCTGTATATAAAGACTAACACACATACAACTTATAACTTTGCAACAGTCTATATATATAAGTAATACTCCTTATATAGTATATTCGAATAACATAATCTTTATTAGATGTAACATAAACAAAATATACAATCCACTAAATATATACAGATCGAACACTAATTTAAGTATTAACAAATACATATTATATAGACTACAACCCAAAACCCTAGTATATATTAGATAAAATATATACGTATACTTATGTAAATATTTATATATATAACAAACAAATCATCTAAAATTTATATAAACAATATATATACATAAATATATGCCTCTTGTATATAAAAGTAGAGAAGTTGGCACAAGCAGGAGGGAAAGTGGACCGGGTTAGTGGATGATCCACACTAGTAAGGGCCGAGGACAGGAGCTATTGGGGTTGCATGAGCTGCTGTCGTGGCAACTGGCACGAGTGGAATGGAGCTTGGGTGGAGGTAGCAGCCATGGTGAAAGCAATTGGAAAAGAGGACACGTGGAAGGGAAAATATGGCTACAGGCGGATGGAGATTCACGGCTAAGTGAAGAAGTAGGATTGCACGCACGGTACAAGGCTGATGGTGGGTTGGCTGCGCGTCGACGCTGATGGTGGGCGGAGGCCAGGAGATGTGGTGTAGATGGTGGCTCACGTTGGTGATAGTGGAGGATGGAGGCGGTTGTAAATGTTATATGTTGTGAGAAGGCAAAACAACATTTCACTCATTCTTTTTTTTTAAGAAAACAAACGAATGGAATTGGAAAAGAAATGAACCAAAGGAAATGAAGTAGTGGATAGCCAAACATCAGTAATTAAGTTCTGGGAATTCCAAAGAGCTAGTGACCATTGGTTATCTCACGAAGCAAACAAATGGTCAAGAAAACCAAAAGGGTGTGAATCGGGTACCGATACGGTAACCGTTAACTCAGATTTCGCTACGTACTGGACTTCAAAACATAGAACTGAATATACCGCTAAGATCAGCATGCCGAGACGATCAAAACGGTATACAGATATTAGTGGTACGATCATCCTATCGAAAGTCAATATTCGGTACCGGAAATTCTGATAATTTGCCAGAAATAAGATAAACGGAGCAATAACAGTCAAAATTTGATGAAACGAAAGATGGCGTCTCACTCCGAAGATAACTTACAAATTCTTTAGAAAAATATTCAGGTTTGGAAAACATTTCATTATCATCAAATATTAACTGATTTAAATTGAAATAGAATTGCACCAGAAAATAAACTTCAGTATTATTAGATGAAAATTTACCATTTACCATGTTAATGTAGACGTATTCCAAATATTAAATTTTTATTTCAAAATTCAATTATTTAAATTTCACAAAATTTTAGTTAAATATACTAATAAAATATACGGGTCGTTACAACAGGGAAGTAAGAGATTGCTATTTGATTCCTTGAGCACCTGTAATTGCATCGAGATAGTAAATTGCTTGCTAAAATATAAATCAAACACAAATGTGGTACATGGTAGATTTAAAAAAATGGAAATTGGTTGATAATTTCATGCCCTGGATTTGGGGGGCCACTTAGCTTTTGTTTTCTTTTATTGGTTTGGGCATGTTGTTGCGAGTTGTAGTTGTTCGAATCTAGCCACGCAAAGGAGGTGCTACCGAAATTATTTGTAAATAAAGGACTTTAAAAGTCTAATAACCTATTTTAATTAATATTTTTAAATTTAAGGGTTTGGTGACATTTTCTTCCTTTGGGAATTTTGGGGATGAAATTCTATTAAGGAAGAGAATGTAACATCCTAGAATTTTATCGTTTTTGATTTTTAATATTTAATTAATTTTAATTATTTAAATAATTCGTGTTTAAGAATGTAAATAACTTATATTCAAATATAGGTATTATTTAAATGTTTGAATTGAGAATTAAATATTTGAGTTATAAATTAAATATTAATTAAATGGATTTAATAGCTTTATTTAACTCGCCTAATTAATAAATAATAATGGTAAATTCATTTTGTAAATTTATTTGTAATAAGAAATAGTTTGAATAAATAATAAGAAAAATCAATTATCAATAAAATGACTTGATTTTTATTATAGTAGTTTTAATTCAATTTATGGGATTTTTTCATAATTTTTAATCAGCAATAATATTTAAATTGTCGTTTGAAGATTTTTCGGCAAACGATGGTATTTTTTTGAATTTCACAGAATAAATTAGTTTGTATATTTTATTGTTGATTTGTTATCATGTCGCATTTTGGTGCACAATCGTGTTTTTATTTCTGTCGTTCATAGTTCGTATGCGAACGGGATATTGGATAGCGGAGTACTACAAAACTTTATTTTTCAAAACACTTTTTTTTAAAATCAAATTCAAATTCAAAATTTCAACATTTATTTATGGTGATTTGATATGAATTTAATTTGTTGCTTAAAAATATCGTTTAACTTGGAAAATTTTGATTGCCTTATGGTTAAAGGAGTGCATTGGATTTGAGGTAAGAGAATTTCGTTAATATAAAATCAAGTCAAGCACTTATCTTCACTTTTCAATCTCGTTCTTCATCTCTAGTAAGCGAAATCATGTCGTATATTTGAAAATTCAAATCTTATTCTCAAATAAAATCATGAAATTAAGCCCAATGGGTTCGTATAAGTTCGAGCTTCTAATTCATGGCCTTGTTGTTGCGTGCAGTTGAGTTGGGCAGTTCGGCATGGGTAGTCAAGAACTAAGGTTCTATTTTCAAGCTTGGTAGTTGGAGTTAGGTGATGTAGTGATTATAGATGGGTTTCTCCTTGTGTCACGCCCCGGATGGCACCCTCGATTTGGTCTCGACTATCTGCTGAGATTCACGTCTGTGAGGAGTTTGTTCGAGGGATGTCAAGTCGCATTCTTCTAGGGCAGTCAAGCCCAGTGTTTTGAGGATGGGCGAGTCGAGATGGCAGATAGTAGTTCAATGGAGAAATCGGTTCGCGAAATTGTCAAGAGATGCTCTGTGTCAGTGATTGAGCTTGCATGGTCGTGGCT
Organism: Allium fistulosum; assembly: GCA_030737815.1. NCBI lineage: Eukaryota > Viridiplantae > Streptophyta > Magnoliopsida > Asparagales > Amaryllidaceae > Allium > Allium fistulosum. The sequence continues at coordinate 1,208,125,399 of CM060902.1, forward strand.
CTGTATTTGCATTTCTTGTACAGGATGTTGGATTTCATTTTGGGAAGAAGGGTGTTTTGTTATTAGGGTAATAGTAACTATAAAGTTAATTATATAATTAATAGTTTTAATTTATTTCTAGTCGTATAAAAATGAATATATTGCTCGCACAAGGTCGGATTCAGACGCGGTCATTTTCATTTGACTCATAGGAACGTAAGCTACGCAATGGAATTGGTTTGGTAGAGTTTAGAGCTAGTGAAATTTTAAGCTAAAATCGGACATCGTTCGATTTTAGACCAAACCAGAACGCGAAAGCATCCGCTGAAATTTCGGTGAGTTAACTCACCTTTAAATAAACAATATGATTTCTATATTATTATTGATTATTGTTGAATGCTTGAATGGTAATCGATAGTTTTAACAGAAGGAAAATAAATGACAAAATTATGCTGATTTAATTTAGTAGCACTTAACGTAGTTAAACTTGTTATACCTCTTCTGAGGCATCTATGTAGTAGAATTAAACCTCGTTTTGGTATAATAAAATTAAATAGATTATTTAGACACCTATCAAATAGAATAAATCACCGTTCTGTGCTGGCAAAGTAGAAATATGATTATAATTTGACTATTTGTTTTGGTTTGAAATCTCGCTTGATGGCGGATGACATAATAACCATTTTGTTGCAGGGACAAAAATGAGAAGTCGGAGTGTTTTTGTTGCGAATAGGTCGCTGCGAAACACTTTTAAAAAATACACTTACATATGTGTGTTATACAAGGGACATTTATAGAGTGACCCTAAGAGTTTTCTCACCATTATTTATTTATCTACTGTTATATGCATCTTACTTATATTCTTTTATTGCTTATATTGATGTTTTACTAAAATTATTTCTAACATACTGCTTGAACTGTGTAAATATCGTTATAGCAATTTTCGCTATACTGTCATTTATGAAATATCATCTTCTTAAACTCTTATGTGTATTGAACTTGTGCTGGTATTTTTACAAACCAAATGTTTGGTCGCGTTTTTTTACATTTTGGAAGTTATTTAAACTATATTTTAAAATATTTTGGGACTTCTGAAAATAAAGGATAAGTGTTGATTGAAATTTATAAAAGGAGTTATAAATTTAATAAATCGTTTTAATAATGATGTTTAAAATTAATTACTCATTTTAATAAATGATGTTTAAAGTAATTAATTGGTTCAAATAAAGGTGTTTAAAATTAACTACTTGATTTAATAAAGGTCTTTAAAGATAATTGATTTGATTCATTTAAACAGTTATAAAGTTAATTAATACTATTTCGAGAAAATTAATGTGGTTTTTTTTATAAAAGTATTTTTATTTATTATCTTCCAGGATTATAAATGTCGTTTGAAATTTTTAAATGATAGTTTATAAAAGAGAAATATAATTAGCTTTTTAAAATGAATATTTTTAAAAGTGTTTTACAAATATTTGTGATGTGAAAATCAAGCAAAAGTAAGAATTGAATGTTTTGAATCTTGATTCGTTTATTGATATCAAGTGTATGTGATCTAATTCCCATATACAATTATTCGTTTACCTATCAATTTGATATCATTTGTGGTATTTCATCACTCTAAGACGATTTGTCACTCGTTTTGAGCATTGGTATCCAACACCATGGAAACTAAAACCAAAGCACGAGTGGGAGCCAAGCCATGTGGGTCGCACTCATTAGGGTATATTCACATTTATCCAGTGGTGTCGATAGCATTCATGCATTGATGTGAGTATATTCGAATGCATGTGGATTTAATAGGGTCCAACTTGACAGTTCCCGAGAGTGTTGCGTGTGTGATGTGGGCTCTCAAGTATATTTATCTAAAAGTATACTTTCACTATATGGGGAGCACCCTCCAAGTTATGTTGGATAGATTCAATTCCCTTGTTTCTATCTCGAAACTTTGAATTTATCATTACAACTTTTATGTTTCGTCAATCCAAGACGACTTGTTTCTCATTTGAGCATTGATTTCCTTTTTCGGAAATGACTAAAACCAAAGCACGAGTGAGGGCCGAGTGATGTGGATTATTCCCATTAGGGTATCTTAACATCTACTTTAGATTGGATTCGGTTGTATGCTTCGAAGATGTGAAAATGTTCGGATTCTCGATAAAGGTTGGTGAGGTCCGGCTTGGAGTTCCCGAGAGCTATCGTAGTTCTCAAGTATAGTTCTAGGGCTATACATTCGGAAAGGGGGGAGCACCCTCCTAGTCACTTGTTAGAAAATTTCCCTTTCCTTATTTGATTCAAATCTTTGAATTATTTTCTTAATTTGCATCAAGAAATGTCGAATGCTATTCTCGATGTTTAATTATTTTTGTCAATTCTTTAGGTTTGGATTTTGATCTTGTATATGTACATCCTTTCTTGTTTGCATTATTGTTCTAATTGTTTCCCATTTCTTCATGTATGGAAGTTGTTATTGTGAGGTAAAATCCCGTTCAGCATTTAGCGGCATAGTCTTACAGAACTATTAAATGTTCACCTTATTGCTTGAGTTTTCTCGAGCTGGTTTTTCAGACTGATCTAGGTGTTATTTTACTATAATGCTCAGATTAGACCGAGTATTTTTCTAGGTTGTCGTTGGTGGGACATGGAGCTCATGGAGTAGAGCTGAATGTTTACCTGTCATAATATTTTTATTTTTTGTTGTATTATTTACACTTATTAGCAATGGTAAGGTCAGAAATTTTATAACTGTCCAGCTGATAATGTTTATTTTTAACTCTAATGTACCTTGTGTCATGGAGTAACAGTTTATACTATCGTTATTATATTATATATTATTGTTTCCGCTATGAGGTTCTATTTTCCCTTGTTCTTTTCTATGTCGTTCATTTATTTTACCCTAACAATATGCCTTTCCAGCAATTGGATGTTCAGCATTTGAATACCGTGGATGTATTTGGTGTCGACTTTCAACGGACGAAAAGGCGGGTCGTTACACCTTTCTTCCTCTCGCTAAGAATAGTCCTTGACTACTACTAATTTCTCCACTTTTTCCCATATATTTCTTCTAATCCCTCATCTTTTCACTTAGGAGTCTCGTCTTCACAACTTCTAATGTCAGTGTCTCGTGTCATAAATTAAGCTATTAGAGAATACCATGTATCACTTTGGAAGAGAACTCAACCACCATAGCCTTTTTCTCTTCGTCCACATTCAAATCAATATATTTCATCTTCATCATCATGTCATCGAAGAAGTTAAGATGTTCTTTCAATGACATACCTTCCTGCATCTTGTAAGTGTAGAAAGTCTTTCGTGAGCAACTTTTTCATATAGAGATCCCCCAATTTCTTCCAAAACCTCTAGTGGTAGATACACCACTAATTTTGAGATGACGTTCTCGCCCATGGACAATTGGTGGGTAGTAAAGGCATGTGCTTCCATCTCCTTCCTTTCCAGTTATGAGAGATCCACTGGCAATGATTCTGCATCAAACACAACATGATGAACATGATTTCTTCTCAACAACGACTTCATCTTCCACTGTCACTTCTCAAAATTTGTTTCTCTATTCCACTTCTCTGTAGCCAACTACAAACCGAATGTTGCATATGAACCCTTAGTGTAGGTTTCATACTCCTAGATAGGTCTAATCTCACTTTCATCTCCAGATCCAACCATTTTATCGATCACTTTCTACCCCTAGGCTTCAACAACAATCTTCAAAGCTCTGATACCAGAATGTTGAGCTAGATTCACACAAATGACTGCAAATCAACTCAAATAAATGCGGAAGCAATAAGACCATGTTGTAGTGCGATAAATAAACAACAATAAGAGAATCCAAACAACAATTCATAGAAAATAGATAAAGAGTTCACACACAGATTTATAGTGGTTATACTATGACGAAATATTATATATCTACTTTGGGGAGAGGATATTGTATTACTTAAGAAAAGAAAATTTTACAAGATTGATAATGGAGGCTAAGAAGAAGAATAAGAAATACAACTTGAGAGGATGATTCTAATCTCTATAGAAGGATTGTCTTTATATAGAGATTATTACTTAGGTTGAAATAATTGATTTATGGTAATAAATTAATTCTTTATCATTTCTTCTATTAATATGGGAAACGTTTATCTATTTTATTTTTCAGTTTTCTCTAATTTGCACATGTTTGATAAGATTCCTTCTTTAATCAACTGATTAGAGAATTGTTGTAAGAACTACGATTCTCAGTTTTGATGACGACAACTTCATAATAGAAGATTTTAACTACGGTAGTCATAGAAGTGTTGCTACATTCTCGAAAAGAAGAAATAGAATCACATTCAAGCCTCAAAGAACGTCGATTAGCAACTATGAAAAGGGTACTATAAGATTATTTTAATGTGAGTCATATTGTCTTAGATTATGATGTTAAACCTCACAAGAATGTTTTCAAAATATTTCATATTTAAACATAGAGAAAACAAGGTTTTATATATTTTTAAAAAAAATTGGAAGCCGTTGAAAACTAGAAATTAAGTGATTACCGTTGGACCGATGGAAGCCCACCGATGCACCGATGCCCACTTCTTTTCAAATTTCTAAAGACGAGTCTGAAACTCATTTTCACTTCAAACGGGCATGTCTCTTCTTCCTCCTTTAACCATAACCCTCTGCAATGAAAGATTATCACCTCTCTTGATCAGAACCATTCATGCCTATATATAACTATGGTTTTCAATGAACTGATTACTAATCCTCTAATTCTAATCTCAATTTCTAATTTTTGGAAAACCCCAATCTATTCTAATCTACTCTTATCAACATTCAATTCTCAAACTATTTTACAACCTAAACTCTTATTCATTCAAGAAAACCAATTTTTGTGAGTTATAAGAGCTTGCATTGTATTTGGGAAAATCAATGTATCAAAGACATAACTACCGTCGAAGTTTAATTTCTACTAAGATAGTGTAAGAAGACCTGTTCAACGGCTTAGGCAAGTGTAGAAGCCTATTCCTTTGGGAAAAGCGATGATTTCAGTAAGTTAAAGCCAAATGAAGAGATTCTAGGACTGGACGTAGGAGATGGTCCGCACCAATATAAAACGTTTGGTGTACTTATTTTTACTTTATTCTATCTCTTACATGTTTGTAATACTGCACATATATTTACACTTAGCTTAGCCATACACGATCTTATACACTTTCACTTGGTATCAGAACAATGACCTTTCATAAACTATAACGTAGTTAAATTATTATATGGCACAAATTAGCACATTTGTTGAAGGCCAATCTACCGCACGACCCCCACTATTTACTAGCAATGACTATAAGTTTTGGTCAACTAGAATGAGAATCTATATGGAAGCTAATGGTCCTGAAATTAAGATGCTACACAAACTTAATATACAGCAGCCACCACAATTATTAGCACATGGACAGTTGATCGAAAAAATATTGCTACCAATAAATCTAAAGCTATGAACATATTATTTTGTACTTTAGATAAAAATGAGTTTTCACGAGTTATGATTTGTAAAATAGCTTATGACATCTAGCACACTTTACAAGTCACACATCAAAACACAAATATAGTCAAACAATCCAAAATTGCTATGTTAAAAAATCAGTTTCAAAATTTTAGAATGAAGGATAACGAAAATATTTCTGATATGTACTCTCGGCTACAAGATAGTACACGTTCTTTGATTGGTCTTGGTGAAACATTATCAGAATTTGATATTGTCACAGAATATTAAATTCTTTAACAAATGATTGGGAGAGAAAAGTATCAGCAATCGAAGAAGCTAATGATCTCTCTCAACTCAAAGCTAAAGAACTAGTTGGAAATTTGATGGCCAATGAAGTTAGTTTACAAGCAAGAAAAATTCAGAACCAAGAAAAAAGAACTATAGCATTCCAAGTTGAGGAAGATTCAAACAAGATGAAGACGAGATGGCATTCATAGCAAAGAATTATAGGAAATTCAAGAAGCAAGTGAAAAGAGGAAACAACAACAATAATAATAACTCTGGACTTAAGTGCTTTGGCTGCAAAAAAACTGGACATATCATAAAAGATGGTCCACAACAAAAGAATGGAAAAGGAGAATTTGAAAGAAAAAAAGATTCGAAAAAAAGAACAAAAAATCAGCTTAACAAGTTACTTAGGATGATTCTGACTCCTCAACTTCTTCAGACAGTGACAATGACACTGAGTAAGCTAACGTATGTTTTATGGCCATAAAGGATAAGGTACAATCTGATCTAACTTATGACGAGCTACTTGAATTTTGAATAGATTTAGATAAAAAAATTAGAAATTTACGAAAAACGCACAAAGAAACCATAGTTAACTTATATAAGGCAGAATTGAAAATAAATATATTAAAAACTATTTTAGAAGATGTTATTGAATCTCAAAAACAATCTTTAGAAAATTCTATTTCAGAAAATAGGAAAGAAATTTTATGTCAAGAAAAATTAGAATTATCTAAGGAATGTGAGCTCTTCAAGGATTTAAATATTGATTTAAAGGTCATAAATAATAATTTACACTTTAAAGTTAATTATCTTAAAAAAAAATCAATTCTTTAGAAAACAAAAAAATTATTCTAAATAATAAAATAAAAAAACTAGAAAATTCACAAAACTCATTTGAAAATCTAACAAATAAAATTTCTATACTAGAAAAGGAAATTAATTCTTATAGAAATGAAAATGTCAAATTATTAAAAAATAAATGTGAGTTGAACTCAAAAATCAAAAACCTTGAAATAAAAATTTTGGATTTCAAAGAAAAATTAGAAAAAATCTCTTCGAATGTATCAAAGGTATTGAAAATTTATCAAATTTGATAAGAAATTCTAGACCTGTTCACAACAAAAATGGTTTGGATTTTAAAAGAGAAAAGATGAAAAAGGTTTCTAAGAAAAATAGTTTTCTCTATACTAAATTCAAAAAATGTAGTAATACTGAAGAAAATGAAAATACTAAAAGAAAAACAATAAAAATATGGATTCCAAAGTCTAGTAATAATCTTATCAGAAAGTAGTATATAAATAAATTTCTTACTAATGTTCGTAATAACATCAATTTCTTTTAAAGGTTTTATCAAACCCTTCTAGGTATGGTTACCAAAAACTTAACCCCGGGATCCTAACTTAGGAAGAGGGTACCAATAAATTTATTTATTTTTTCGCAGGAATCAACTCACATTAGTAAAAGAAGATGGATTCTTCGTAACTGTAACGAACGAGGTTTTCGACCCTCAAAAATCGACACTAGTACGTCCACTCATTGTATGTCGAGCATTCAAGTGCTGGAAAAACCAATCTTTAAGGGTAAAAGAAGAAGATAGAAGACATAATAAACAAAAAAAATCCTAGAATCTCACAACGTGACGGAATAACATATATCAATCAACATAATACTTTACAAAGTCATTTCAAAAATGATACATCAGAGTCATACTAATACAATTCTACCCTTGGACAGTTATAACATCATGTCCCTACCTAACTGATACAAGATACATATAATACAACCAAAACTAGATAATAACTAGTTATCGATGAAGCCTCCTACTCCAAGCTCCTCCAAGATGCATCTGGGGAAAACCTAAACTAGTTGGCTGCCCATAAAAATTTAAGCACCCAAGAGTTTTAGGGAAAGAATATAAAACACCGGGTCAAACATGGGTCTGGTGTGAGTAAACTCAAACAACTGAATTATTATGTATCAAACCCTTTTAAAATCAAAGGTATCTCGTAAGGCCATACCACACATAAACACGGACGGGTTTTTACCTTACGATAACCAAACATTTATATCAGAAAATACAGTGATATTATCATAATGTCTAAGGGTGAAAATAATAAAAATCAAGTAGATGTGATGCTCGTGAGTGTACATCACAACAATAATAGGTATAATAATAAACCGATAAAGTGCGTTCGCTAATTGTGTAGGATTCCACGGAGGTGCTCTCGATACTTTGAGAAATGGTCCTGCTGCATAAGGATCGGAGATATCCTTCCGAAGTAGCATACATCCCTAGTGATGTACCATAGAAAAAACATAGCTGGTCTTACTAAGACCGAGTGCATCGCCCCATGCATGCATAACAACTGTAGATAACATATAGGTGGAGCCGACTGCACCCTATGGGTTTGATACTGGCCATGCCTCCTATCTCTGGTTTTAGTCATTACCGCAGGTGAGGCTATGTCTGGCATTCCAGCTCACCCACCGCTATCAAAACAGATCACAGAATCCCACATGGATTCCAATACCCAAACGGGTCTTGGAATCACACATGGATTCCCATATCTCAAATAGATCTTGGAATCACACATGGATTTCCATACCCAACGGGTTTCAGAACCATACATGGAATCCAACATCTTAGTATATCACGAAACTCCTTCACAGAACCGTATATGGTTTTTGGAGTGGTTACTGTATGGGTCATCTCTTACGAGTACATTCCCCCGCTCACCGAGCACCCCAAAAACTAATCGTCGATATCCGGAATGCTAAATACCGGTTCTTTAGGAAATAATCAGACAATATATAAGAGCGGGGATCACCCCTAACTGTTTTAATGGACGGATCTCCTTAACATTTTCCTAGAAGAACAAACGAGTTTATATGTACAGTATAGCACCACTGACGGTAACTGTACCATATAATTCCAGTGTTTCTCCTAGATATTTCCAGGGTTAAAATCCTTCGATGTTAAGTGAGGAATTGCTTACCTACCACCAAAATTAAGAAGAATTACATACATAGGCCAAGATTTGATAGTCGGTTATTTAGCTATCGTATAATCAAATAGAGATCATATTTCCTATGGAAACCACCAAGCCTCATTTAATTAAGTTCCCATTAATTAGAATCTCTTTCCAGAATATTTATCAAATTATTCATATACTTATCTCACCAGAATAAGTATATTCACAAACCATTCCTTTCAAAAATACTTGAAAACTTTTAAAAATAGGTATGGAAAGTACCATTCAATATCAATCATGGATCGCAGTTTACGCAATGGTTACGTCTCTATCCCGAAGAAAACACAATAAACTGTAGGCAATCTCTGCCCCTCGAATTACACCATGAAAGTCAACCATTTCTTTCCAAAATCTCTTTATTTCATAAATATCTCCAAATCTATTTATAAAGCTTCTTTAAAAATTCTAAATTTTAATTTAGAAAAATACTCTTTTATAAATCTCAAACCATTTATAAAACTCCTCTTTTCAAATCACTAAACCATTTATAAACCTCTTTCCTAAAATCATTCAAAACCCAACTTATTTTCCAAGTTCAAGCTTCTTCCAAAAATATAACTCCTTTAACAAATCCTTTTATAAAATATCATTTGCAAAATATTATTTGTGAAACACTTTAGGAAAACCCTTTTATTTAGTAAAAACTTCTTTTATAAAGAAGTTATTGCTTATAAATACCTTTATTAAACAATAGTATAACTTGAAAATCATTTATTAACTTTTAAACCCAATTTGGTTAAAGAACTTAAGTTAACTCAAAAACCCACTTTATAAATTCAAAAGAGACTTAGCTATCCCAATGATACAAACTTAAGTTACCATTCAATTTCAATTTGAATTTCAATTCACTTAACATTTGTTTACATAGGTCAACAGTATGTAAATTTAGTTTATATCCAAAACAGGAAATAACATGTCAATATAAACTCCGGCATATACATGTCTAAATAACATAATAGCAGGATGGTGATTTGTTCTACTAAATAGATGTCCAAACAATTCAATAAGTTTATAGCAGAACGAGAATTTATTCTGCTAAAACACATGTCCACACAAGCAACAATTACGTTATAGTAGAATGGGGATTTATTTTGCTATCGGATGTCCAAACAATTAAACAATCAACTTATAGCAGAATGAGGATTTATTCTGCTAACACATGTCCACATAATAAACAATTACATTATAGCAGAACGAGGCTTATTCTGCTAACACATGTCCACACAATCAAACTATTTACATAACTCTTTCATAATTGTTTGTCTACTTGATCGTATCTTCATTTGAATCCCTAGTGTTCAAAACCATCTTTAAAAAAAGAAGTACCTCTATAACAATTTTGATTCTTGGAAAACAAGGATTAAAATCTTAAAACTCCATAAAATGATTAATTACAAGTAAAACTCTTATTAAATCATAATTAATCTTTATTATATTAAACTTAATTTAATTATAAATTAATAAATAATTAAACCTTTAATAAATAATTTATTTATAATTTAAACCCTTAATTAATCCTTTATTAATTATTAGATAATAATTTAAAACCTTTATTAATAATTAAATATTAATTAATCTCAATTAATTAATTAAATAATCTTTTAATTAAAACTTAAATAATAAATTAAACCTTTAATAAATAATTATCTTAAGTTAAAACCTTAATTACTTTATAATTAAAAATAAATAATTGACCTTATATTTGATTAATAATTAACTAAAAATAAATCATATACTTAACTCATAATTAATTAGAAATTAATCTTACTTTTAAAGAATAATTAACTAGTACTAATCTTTATTTAATTAAGATTAATGAACCTTGTTTAATACTTAATTAATTATTAATTATCAAGCTTAATTAATTAATGATTGATTATTAAAACTTAATTAACTTTCTAAAACATTTTTATTAAGTTTATAAAAACTTTCTAAAATAATTTTTAAGTATGTGTAACAACCCTGTTTTCGAAGCCGTAATATTGGATAAATTTAATTTCGAATTCGATTGTGTTAACTTGTATTTTTGAAATAAAATTCTATTTAATGGAAATCTATTTGATAATAGATTATTTTTTTATATAATTTAATTAATAGTAAATTCTTCCTAGGAAATATATTGAATGGGATATAGTGTTATATCTTAAATGTAAAACTTTGTATGATTGAAATAAATGGAAAGAAGTCTCATTTGATATTAAATAAAACCAATAATTGACGAAGATGAATAAATTTACTTACATCAATTCAATAGAGAAATATATATAGTGAGACGATATTGAATTGAATTATTTAGTTATCAAATTATATTTTGTAGTCGGAAGTGCAAATTTGTTCCAATTAAATTGAAATATATTTATAATAAATAAATAAGAGTCTTTTCTTTTTATATAGTTAGAAATAAGGAAGACAGAATACATATTTATATAGTAGATAGAAACTTAAGGGCTCAAGGCCCATTTAAAATTCCATTTCCCTAATTATTTGCAACCAGCCTTCTATCAATAACTTATCCCCAAAACCGTAGACTCCTTCCCTTCTTTTTTTGAAAAATTCCCAAATTTCGAAAGGAAAAAAACAGAAAAAAAATGATCGAAGGAAGGTCGCGTAGGGAAATTAAACACGCGGCCTTGGATCGGCTATCGTGATCGACGATGCGAGAGCGCAGGTGGAAGGAGCTCGCGATGCTAGGTTACAGGCGACGAGTCGAGCGGTGTTAGCTGGAGGGAGGCGACGCTCGAACGGGAAGGTGATGTTGTGATTTGTGGAGCACGACCTTTAGGTCGATAGCTAGTTCGTTTCCAACAGCGACTAGTGTTCGCAATCTTGATTGAACCACAGGGTTCGGGAGCAGGAGAATGGCAGTGCGGGTTCAAAGAGCAACGACAAGGACAGTTGGGTTGGGAAAACAAATGGTATAGGTGAGTTAATTAATTTAACTCACACATCTACATCTATTAAATTGTTTGATATATATAATAATCCCGATAGTTGATCGCATTGGTTGATTGAACCGATTGAGGTTATTGATTGAATTGTTTTAATAAATTGTTTGTCCGTGGTATGGAAAATTTATTGTTAGTAATATATGGATCGTTATCTGGGTTAAAAGAAGTCAATTTGTGAACAAAATTCTATTCGAATTCAAATTGCATTTTATCAACTAATATAAAATTATTTGCATTGTTTGAGTGGTCAGAGTTATCGGAAAACAACTCAGATAGCTAATAATTCCATATTTGGAATTTTATTTAATAAAGCAATGTTGGCTCTAGAGGTTGAATTTTCATTGGATTTATTGTTTAAATTATTTAAATGTTTTTAAATGAATTTCAAAAATGATATTTTATTCATTTTGATCCTTATTGGGAATTAGTTTATAAAATATATAGTTAAATTATATTATTGTGATATCCTGGAAATTTCAAGAAAAATTAAATGTAATAAACCCCTTTATAAATTATTTTAAATTGATATAAATTGTTATTTTCAAACAATAATGATAATGGGCAAAACTTATTATTTCCAAACAAATTAAATATGTATTTGTTTAAAATATATATATATATATATATATATATGTGTGTGTGTGTGTGTGTGTGTGTGTGAGTTGATTTTAAATTGAATTTGAATTTTTGGTTTGAAATTCAAAGAGCAAATAATGTATGATTATTATTAGTGTATAATTAAGATTTTAAAATCCTCTCTTTTAAAAGTTATATATATGTATAAATACTAGAAAGGTATGAATATAAATGCAAAACATAAAGAAAACATATAATTTATATACAAAACTAAATAATGGATATAATATAAAATTATATCAAAAACATTTTAAAATCAGTAATACATGCATATTTACAAATGTAAGTGTTTAAATCATGGAAAATAACAAGTGTAATAATTCTAGCATAAAATTTAACAAGTGTCACTCATATCTTTATTTTGAGAAATTAATAAAAATAAAATTCAAGACTATATGATACTACATCTCTTACTCTTCTCATTTTTTTTCTTTTATTCAAAAACCTCAACCAGCAAGTTAAAGTTAAAGATCAGAAAAAAATAAACCAGAATTCATTTAAACCTGAAAATCCATTCAATATCAAAGCAACAAATCAAACTGTCTCAAATTATCAAACCAGAAAGGAATCAGCTTCAAAACAAAGATTCAAAATCAAGCAAAAGCAAAACAAAGAAGATTCAACTCGAACAAATAACAGCAAGCAATCTTCAAAAAAAATTTCAAAATAAAAGATCAACTAAGTGCCAGTTTTAAATCAAAACCTGACTTCTCTGTTTAAAGCAGGTGAGTGATCTAACCTAGTTTCCTCTGTTTTTTTTAGAAATGCCTGTGAGTAAACAATCATCTGTTATATATTTTGTGCTTGTGATTAAAAATTGGAGTTATGTTTGCATGAATAAATTAAGTGTTTGTGTGTATATATAGATATGTTTTAATCAATGCATGCCTGTATAAATGTATATATAAGTCTCTGTTTGAATAACAGACACATACACATTCAAAACAATTCAATTCCTCTCCATATGTTCAACTTTAGGTTACGATCCTCAAAGGTGAATTGTTAGTAACAACAAAATTTGATTTTTAAAAATATTCTTAAGTTAATTATCGAATAAGTTTACGGGAATAAGTAAAATCACTATGGAAATCAATCCCAATCAGAAAATCAAGTGTTTAGATTTCGAGTTTTGTATGGGTATCTGGATTCGAGATTCAAATTGATGAATTTTAGTGTTGGTTTCTAGATTTTTAAGTGAGTGGTTGTTTAGAATTGTTGAGGTGAACGAATATGGTATATTGATCGAATTCTGGCGATCGGCTATGTGTTGGACGTCGGGGCTGGTACTAGAGGTGGCTGATAGTCTGGTGGTCTTTGGAAAAATACTTGGTGATATTCTCGAACGCCGTGGTGGCGAAGCGACGGAGAACTAGGGTTTTAGTTCAGGTTTGGGTCGAGGGTCTTTGAGTGGCAATGCCGAGTTCGTCGATGCATCGGACATGGCCGGGGTAGGTGAATTAGGAGCGTGAGGTTCTGGCGAAGGAGTAGGCTCGTCAACGTGGTGTCCGATGATCAATGGCGGCGGTGCTAGGTGTTTCGTCTGAGTTTTTTTTTCCTGTAGGTGTTCATTGGTTCGATTTTGTCTTCCGGCGATGTTGGGGATTCTGGGTGGATGGTTTGACTCTAGGGAGGATCGCTGACTCATTGATGGTCGGAGGAGTGGTCGGAGTTGTTCTAATCTCTGGTGCACGTGCACATGTTGTCTTTGTATCGGTTATTGCTGGGATGGTTACAAGGATCGGAGGAGATGATGTTTGGCTCGGGGACGTGCGCGGGAAGTTGGGTAGTTTGCTCGAGTATTTGTTCGGTGGTTTCTTTGTAGTTCGGGTTGTTTTTAAGACTCTAGTTTTTAAAAAAAATTGAATTTATTTTGTACCAGGTTTTAAGTAAATAATTTAGGTAAGTGAAATCAAGTTTTCAAGCAGGGTGTTAACCAAGTTTCAAAAGGAAATATAGGCCTAGCTCTAAAACAAAGTATTAGCGAGTTTAAACAAATTTTCAAAGTTTTAAATGGTTTTAAAATTTGTTTCTTTAGAGGTAATTGAATAATAAGTTAAATTCCTAAATGCTTTCAAAGGTGATTTAAATGATGTAATTAAATAAAGGATTATTTATTTAATGTATTGTAGAATGATTAATTAATGTGTGTAATCAATTTAAAAGATTGATTTATTAATGTGATTAATTAATTAAGTTATTAATTAAAAGAAGATTGATTTATTTATACATATAGTTATCAACAGTTCCTTCCCTCATGTCTGCCCCCGTTGACCTTCCCCTTACCCACAACGTCTTATCAACAGTTCCTTCCCTCACCTCCTCTGACATTACAGTTGTTCCTCTCCCCTCCAACTCTGAAGTCTCTGTCCTTTCCTCTAATCCATCGTCCCTGTCCCCCAGTAAATCTGTCCCTTCAACCATCATCTCTGACCACAATCCTTCCTCTCTGCTTCCGGTCCACTCATTTAGCTCCCCGCTAGTCCCTCCTGACCCTATCCCATCTCGACCTCCTTCCACATCACTCCTACCTCAACCCGTCTTTCCTCCGCCTCCCACTCAAGGTGAACGGAAATGGACTTCGCTTTTTAAGCACAAACCCAAGAATGCTGGGAAGTACATTCCCGTTGACCTGACTCCAGAGTATGAAGATAATGTTCTTCTTCCAACCCAGGCTGTTCTTGATGCTGGTGCTGCGATTTGGAATGAGACACTGGTTGGCTTTTTCCTGGACAAACCATTGTCATAAACAGCTGTAATTTCGAAACTTAAAAATATCTGGAAATTAAAAGGCTCTGTTACAGTTAAGTCAGATGGCACCATTTTCTTATTTAACTTCTCCTGTACTCAGGATAGTATTAAGATTCTTCAAAGTGATCCTATAATTATGAATAACAAGTTGTTCATAGTCAAACCATATGATGCAGCGATAAGTAATGTAACATGCTCAATCACTGCAGTTCCAGTATGGGTCCATTTGTACAATCTTCCTATATTTGCCTGGTCGCCTCTTGGGATCAACTGGCTTTGTAGTCATTTGGGGAAAATGTTGTGTATGGATGAGATGACGGAGAAGCAAGAGAGATTGAGCTATGCGAAATGCTTGGTTGAAGTTAAACCGGATAAGGAGCTTCCCGACGAGTTTATGATTAAACTGGTCGAAGGAGGTTATCAAAAAATATACGTACAATATCTATGGAAGCCAGATGTATGTACTATGTGTAAAAAATTTGGCCATATAAAAGAAAGTTGTGACATTACTGATATCAGTCGAAGAGATAATGACAAGGAAATAAGAGTAGGAGTCAGTAAAGAACACAAAGCAGTTACAACAGAGAAAGCCCGAGTTATTAGAGAAGATAGAGCACTTCAGAAAAGAAATATCAAAACATGGCAACGTGTGAGCAAAAAAAAGACAGTGGCAGTTGTTAAGGAAAATAGAATGGATCAAAATAGAGGAAGCAATGGAAAAAATGAGAATGAAACTAATATAGTTAGAATTGAAGAAGAAAGAAAGGATGACGTAAGAAAAAGAGAGGAACATGAAAATGAACAATGTGGTAATAGAGAATTAAATAATGTAGAAGCAAATGAAGGTGCTACTGCCAAATCTCAAACTCCAATTGACACTGAGAGAAATGATAATTGTCCTGAGAAAGAAAGGAAGAATGATGAAAATGAAGCAGCTGAAACTCTCATAATGTCTAACAAATTTGATGCTCTACTTGATCTGGATGAGGAGGAAAACATGAATGATATGCAAGATGATGGTTTGAGATATGACACACAAGGACATGCTGCACTTGTAAACTCTGAAGTGGAATTTCAAAGTAATGCTCTAAATCATACAAACCAGGAGGAAGAAAAAAGTAAAAAAATGAAACAAGGGAACTTTGTTGAAGTACAAGAAGTGAACAACAAGCAACGACCTGAAACGATCGATGCTGAAAACGAACACGAGGGATCAGGTAGAGAAAATAATAAAGGAGAAGGAACAATCTCAACTGGTAGGAGAAATAGAAAAAATTCAAACAAAGAATCCAAACATAAAAGTGAAACTCAAAAGAAGGAAGAAATGCACAGTAAAGATGTCACATGCACAACGTATCAGTCTGATAAACAACACAATTACTCTTCGCCCCCAGCTAATGTCCCTTCTTCTTCCAACCCTTCCTCTCAACACATATACTCCAAAATCAAACCACCATCAGCCTACAAAGTTCCTCCCCCTATTCTATCCCCTCCAAACTCTCAGCAACCCTCCCCTCCAATTCCAAACCTCCCTTCTCAAACCTCCTCTCCAAAAACTGAAGAAACAAAAAACAAAGAAGCAACCCCCCTTTCAGCCACTATTCCTAATTACCTATCCTCGAAGCAGGCAGTAACAAGGAGTATGAAAATAGAACTACTCAATGCACGTGTTCTCCAATGATGACACGCATTGGAGCATGGAACATACGAGGAGGCCACCATGTTATCAAGCAAGAGCAATGTAAACAACTCATCAAAACACATCAGCTATCTGTCATAGCAATTCTTGAAACAAAGTTAAATCTCTCCTTGACTATCAAGGCAGCAGAATATATTAATCCAAATTGGGATTACATCCACAATCTGAATGAAGCTTCATACGGTAGAATCCTGATTCTGTTCAACCCCTGTCATTTTAAACTCACTCCCATTCTATCCACCTCTCAAATGATACACTGTCGAGCTATTGATCTTTTTGATAATTCATCTTTCTACGTAACCTTTGTATATGCTTTCAACTCGGTAGCTTCTAGAACCTCCTTACTTTCTGTCATCCCAGCTCTAAGACACTCCACCCATCCTTGGATAATTCTAGGGGACTTCAACTGTTTTTCTCTAACTGATAGAGTTGGAGGAAATCCCCTCTCTCTTAATGAAATTAAACCTCTTGCCGATACTCTAATCGATGCGGATCTTGTTATGGTCAAAACTGTAGGTATGCAATACTCGTGGAACAATAAAAGGAAACATGGTTGCAGAACCTTTTCTAGGATAGACCATACATTCTCCAACCAATGTGCTCTAAATAAGTGGCCTCTCCTCTTTAATCATCTCCCTCCTCCTCTCCTATCTGACCACTCACCGCAAATTTTACACCTCCGTGGAGCGGACAAGAGGGGAAAAACAAATTTTAAATTTTTTTAATTCTTGGGTTCTTGAACCCGACTTCAAAAGTACTGTTATAGCATCTTGGAACAAAACTAAAAAAGGTAATCACTTGTTTGTTTTGCAGGAAAAAATTAAAGAGGTGAAGATAGTCTTGAAACAATGGACGGCAAACAAATATGGCAAAGGTGATAAAATGAGCTCTGTGATTAAAGAAAAGCTTATCGAGGTCCAAACAGCAATGATGTCTAATGTTAATAATGCAAATCTCACATCATCTGAAAGTGCTTTGTCTCGTCAATATTATGAAGTGTTAGCTAAAGAAAACGATATGATAAGGCAGAAATCGAGAATAAAATGGAGAGAAAAAGGGGACAGAAATAGTGCTTACTTTCATGCTAGTCTCAAAAATAAACAGAGAAGAGAAAACATTACTACTATCCATGACATGGAAGGCAAACTACACTCTAAACCTGATGAAGTCCAGAAAGCTTTTGTTAATCATTTCTCAGCCTTGTATAGCAACTCTAATAATTTCATCCCGAGTATTGATCAGATCCCTACTGACATCCTGCCTAGACTTAATGCAGATGATTATAGCTTCCTTTGCAATGAAGTCTTCCCAGAAGAAATAAAACAAGCTATGATTTCTCTTAACTCTAATTCGTGTGGAGGCCCTGATGGGTTGAATGCTCTTTTCTACACTTCATGTTGGACAATTGTCTCAGCTGATGTATACAATGCTATTCTCCTATTCTTTAAAAAGTGTAAAATCTTCAGGTCATACAATTACACCAATATAGCCCTTATTCCCAAACTCAAGAATGCTCACTGTGTTAACTAATTCCGCCCTATTTCGTGTTGTAATACATTATATAAATGTATCTCTAAGGTTATTGCAACAAGACTTAAGCATGCCCTTCCTAAAATTGTCTCCAATAATCAAGCTGCCTTCCTTCCAGGAAGAAACATTCTAGACCACGTCCTCCTCTCTCAAGAACTTATCAAAGGATATAAACGTAAGAATTCCCCTCCGAAAGCGATGATGAAGCTCGACATCATGAACCATTTGACATGCTTTAGTGGGACAGTATTGTTCGAATTATGGGATACATGAACTTCCCACCGCACATTATATCATGGATATATGAATGTATCTCCTCACCTACCTATTCTGTAATTGTCAATGGTATGGCAGAGGGTTTTTTTGAAAGTAAGCAAGGCGTTAGGCAGGGAGATCCGCTTTCTGCTTATGTTTTCATTCTTGTCATGGAGCTTCTTACGAGGATGATTGACAAACTAATAGACCAGGGAAAATTTAAGCTTCACCCAACTTGCTCTGAACCTCAAATCTCTGCTTTAATGTTTGCAGATGATTTAGTTGTGTTTTGTTCTCCTAACATCTACACCATCCAGAATATTATGCATACTCTTGATCAGTTCTATTCCATGACGGGTTTAAAAGTTAATCTCAACAAATCTGACATCACTATGGCTGGAGTTAGTGATGTACAGTGTGCTCTAATTACACAAATTACTGGCTTAACTCTTAACTCTAACATTGTTTCATACCTGGGGCTTCCTCTCTCTACATCGAAAATCACAACACCTCAATGCCTTCCTCTTTATGAGAAGATTATTGCGAGACTAAATTGCTGGACCACTAGGTCTCTTAGTCAAGCAGGAAGACTAACTCTAATAAAGTCGGTAATATTTTCAATGCAAGTGTATTGGTCAAGGACTTTCATTCTCCCCTTTAAGTTGATAAAGATGATCAGAAGTGCCTTTATGAAATTCCTTTGGAAGGGCAAAACTACGGGCAGATACATAGCTCCAATAAAATTGCTACGGTTGAGAAGCCAATAAACAAAGGGGGTCTTGGAATACTCAACTTAAAACAATGGAACATAGCTGCCTTTGTGAAGCATATTGATACCTACTATAATTGTCCAGACAGCCTCTGGGCAATATGGTCTGATAGAAATGTGATAAGAGGTAGGAGTTTGTGGAATATGACAAAGCCCCAGAACTTAAGCTGGACGTGGCAGTGTATATTCAAGATAAAGGAGAAGTTTCTTCCTCTTATACAAATGAACACCTACCCAACTTACAACGTGAGTTTCTGGGATGACCCGTGGTTAGACAAGGGGTACATTCTACGTCGTCACCTAACGTATTCTGAGTTTCAGCTGTCTGGGCTACACTCGTCTGCAATGGTCAGGGATGTCCTCTATAATTATCAAAGCACACGTCATTTATCTTCCAATCAACGAATACAAGATATATGGAACAAAATAAGATTGTTTGCCCCACTGTCCACTTCATCAGTTTGTCTGGTTTGGGGCGACAAAAGGACAAGATTCAAAATTGGAGATGCATACGAATACACGATGAAGAATAGTTCTTGTCCAACTTGGAGATGGTGGAAGTGGACATGGAATAATGATAGTAGTTTGAGAGAAAATTTACTGTTTTGGAAAGTTCTTAATCGTGCGCTACTAACCAAAGCAAAACTGACTTGCATGGGCATGAGTGTCGATATTTATTGCACTTACTGCTGTAACCAACCCGAAACGATAGAACACTTGTTCTTTGAATGCCCATTCATTAAGGAAGTATGGACTGATGTGATGGCGAAGCTTCAAAGAACTAATGTCTCTACTGATAACCATGTTGAGTGGGAAAGAATCCATGCGAGATCAGGAAACAAACATGGAGGAAAGCGAATATTTACCGTGGTGATGAAGAGTTTCATAAGCTCTGTCTGGAGAGAACGAAACACGAGAGTGTTTGATGTCATCAATGCAAAAACTGATGTTGTGTTCAGGCAGTGGATAGTCCATGAAATTAATTCCTCTACGAGTATGCTCTCCTTCTCTTTTGATCCGGGCATATTGGCTGCGTTCCAGCTGTGTTAGATGTGTGTTTTCTTTCTTTTTTAATTTCCTGTCTTTTTGTTTCCCTTTGTGATTGTTGCGCCTAGTCTTCTTCAGTCTTCTTTGAGCTATGCTCTTTGTTGTAATTGTTCTGGTCCTTTTGGTGTAGCAATAAAATGGTCGGGGACCATCTAACCCCGTCGGCCTTGCCAAAAAAGAAGATTGATTTATTAAGGGTTAATCACTTAATGAAATTAATAAAAGTAATTAAAGGATAATTGCTTAATGTCATTAATTAAGGAGGGTAATTAATAGGTAAGTACTAAATGTGATTTATTTAATGATTAATTACATAAGGAAGTAATTAAGAATTAATTACTTAGTGTAATTAATTAAAGGATTGACTAATTAATGAAATATATTAAGGGTTAGTAAATTAATGAGTGTGATTAATTAAAGGATAATTAATCAATGTAAGTGATTATAAGATAACTAATTTGAGTAATTAATTAAGGATAATTACTGTAAATGGTTAAGGATAATTAAATTGTGAAATTAATTAAAGGGTAATTATTAAATGTAATTAAAGTATAATTAATCAAGGATGATTAATTAAGATGGATAATTATTGGATGATCAATTAATTGGTTTATAATTAATTAATAAGCAGGATTTAAAAGTAATTAAAGTAATTAATTTAAGTCATTTGTAGTTAATTAAATTAATTAGAGATCGTGTGGTTGATTTATCTTGCTTATGAATGATTGAATGATATTGTATGCCTTAGATTAGTTGATATCTCTGGTATGTGCTGGGTGATGCTATATGATATAATATGTTTGGGTTAAAACGGTGACATCCTGCACTTAAAGTTTGAATTGTATTTCATTTGAATAACTTAGGTTAAGATGACATGGGATTCGAAGAGACCAGGGTCGGGTATCAGTAAATACCCGAAACCACTTCGATTCTTTACAAATTTGAGTTTAAAAGCAAACAGGCCGGAATGAAATAAGTTAAGTATCATGGATATTTAAACATGATAGTACTTCTTGGATATTGTTTTGAGATAAATGATTGTCTTAAATCAGAATAAAACTCGTAGAAAAGTACGAGTTACCCTAGTAATTCATTGAAGTTATATAGCTTGGTATTTCTCATTATATGGGTTTACTCACGCTAGGTTCCAGCCTGACCTGGGTGTTACTTTGATGTAATGCTTGGGTCAGACCGAGTATTACAGATTTTCAGGTGAGGACGTTCTGGAGCTCAAGAGGCGAGCTGGATGGCAGGAACGTAAGGAGTTTACCGATGTATATTTGAGAGTTGTATTGATAGTAGTCTAGATAGGTTGATAACTGTCTAGTCTATTTGTAAATGGTTGTAACTCTGATGTATTGAATGTAAAGTGCAATTACAGTTTACTTTTGTATAACTACTATTATTTGATATTATATTTTATCCGCTGCGAATGTGAGAATCTGTGTTTTGTTTTTGTTTCTTCTTCCTCTTTTCTTCTTTTTCTCTAACAATCCGGAATTTTCGGAGTCAAAATTTTGGGTCGTTACATTTGGTATCAGAGCCGAAGGTTAAGCGAGAACCTTGGCTCTGGTGGGTTTACTCATTATGGATAGGGTCAGTAGTACCCTAGGATGAGTTGAGTGTATTATATATAAGGGCGTATTTGTTATATTCTTATATAAAAATTTTAAAATGGTTTTAAAAATAAATGATTTTTATATAAGTTTATCTTTTGATGTATAAAGAAATAATTTTCAAATTATTAAATATATTAAAGAAATTGGTTGTTGAATCATTGGAATAAAATAAAATAATTAGAATTAAGTGGTAATAGTAATACAACCAAATTGAAATTGAATGAAGATAAGTTTGAAATGGATCCAAACTGAAATTAAAATCATGAATTTGTAGAAGTGTTTTCAGAATAAAGATAATAATGAATTGGTTTCCAAATATGATAATCTTGATTATTATCATAAATGATTGTTGTGTTTAAAAATGAAATGTTGTAAATGATTAAGCAAAATGAAATGTTTAGGGAAGTAAACTTTTAAGCGAGTATGACTTATAAATTGGAATTGAAGATAATTTAAAATTGTGAAGTTTTAAATCGAAGTCCAGAAAACTTGAAATTATTTTAAAGGAATTTGTTTTGAAATTAAAAACCAAGAATGGTTTAAAATTTAAAGTATGACTTGAAGTGCAAAGAAAATAAATGTATATATGTGTGGATATACATAATATCAAAGATGATTTGAAATAAACTCTGAAGTGTTGAGTTTTGATTCTACCTGGAGCGTGATTTAAAAACCCAAAGAGAAATAAGTCTTTGAACTTATAAGTGAGAAGGGATATTGATAAGAAGTTTAAAATTTGAAATGGAGAACTCAAATTGAGTAAGGTTGATTTGATTAAATAAATTGAATTTAACTTAGGGAAGTTAAATGGGTTGTTTTGAAAAGGAATTTTTATAAGTATAAAGGGAATTTATACAAGTATGAAGTGATACAAAGATTTTCAAAGTTATATATATATATAAGGGATTTTATGAGAATGATTTTGGAAAAGGTTTTTGAACCTATGGATTTTGGAAAGGCTTTTGATTTTTGAGAAAAATCAGTTTTTGGAATTTGGAAAGCCAAGTTTGGAACTATCGATTTGGGATATCGATTTTGTGTAAAGGAGATTTTGATATAAATCATAAAGGGTATGATTTGAAGATACTATAAGTGTATAGTATAAAGTGTTTTGAGAATGGCTTTGGGGAAAAAGGCGCTCCCTTCAAATGAACTTCTCAGGAGTGCCACAGGGTGGTACTGCCTTGAACCCTAAGGGGGGTTCTAAAGTTGATCCTGTGAGGAGTCCGGACAAACTAGTTCCTGAGGATTATGTGTAGTGGGTAGCGAAAGTCGAGGGCGCTGATGCCTACAGAGACATTGGATTATGTTGTAACGACAGTGTAGCTCGATGTCACTGCGATTTACTGCGGACCATAGCGGAAGTCGTGTGTGCTGCTGAGAGCCAACGGTCTACGTTTGATTTTGCCGGGATGGCAACGTAACATCGGTAGACTGCGATCTATGAAGACATAGCGAAAGTTGAGAGGCCGTGAGAGCCTAAGGCTACATTGGGACTTAACTGATGTAGTCTGCGATCTATGTGGGAGTGGAGAAGTTTCATTCTTTTGGCAGCGAAATTCGAGGGCGCCGATGCCTACAATTACATGGACTTTTGCTGTGATGGCAACGTAACCCAAGATGTAACTGCGATCTGTAGCGGGTTCCATGGTGTAATCGAGGGGCGCGGAGTGCCTATAGTTACCTATAGATTTTGCCGGGATAGCAATGTAACCATCGGGTTAACTACGACCATGGATGGGGGTGATGATTTCCAAAGCATTCTCACCAAAGATATTACCTCTATTTTCAAAAATGTTTTCTATATTTTTAGCAAATTATTTTCCAAGTATTTTCACTAGATGTTGAAAACGAGTTTACCAAGTACTTATAGATTTTCAGTCTTACGTCTGATCAACGTATGACCGAATTTCTGTGAGAACAAGGACGGACTTGTTGAAACATTAAGTTATAAAATGATATTTTTTTATAAAAACTATTTTAGCAATATTATATAGATTTTAAAGTCTTTTAAAAATGTTCAAAGAGAAAACTTAACTAATATTAAGTAAATTCTGGCTTCGTTCCTTTTCGAGGACGAAAAGATTCAAAGGGGGGAGGAATGTGAGATCCTGGAAATTTCAAGCAAAATTAAATGTAATAAACCCCTTTATAAATTATTTTAAATTGATATAAATTGTTATTTTCAAACAATAATGATAATGGGCAAAACTTATTATTTCCAAACAAATTAAATATGTATTTGTTTAAAATATATATATATGAGTTGATTTTAAATTGAATTTGAATTTTTGGTTTGAAATTCAAAGAGAAAATAATGTATGATTATTATTAGTGTATAATTAAGATTTTAAAATCTACTCTTTTAAAAGTTGTATATATGTATAAATACTAGAAAGGTATGAATATAAATACAAAACATAAAGTAAACATATAATTTATATACAAAACTAAATAATGGATATAATATAAAATAATATCAAAAACATATTAAAATCATTAATACATGCATATTTACAAATGTAAGTGTTTAAATCATGGAAAATAACAAGTGTAATAATTCTAGCATAAAATTTAACAAGTGTCACTCATATCTTTATTTTGAGAAATTAATAAAAATAAAATTCAAGACTATATGATACTACATCTCTTACTCTTCTCTTTTTTTTTCTTTTATTCAAAAACCTCAACCAGCAAGTTAAAGTTAAAGATCAGAAAAAAAATAAACCAGAATTCATTTAAACCTGAAAACCCTTTCAATATCAAAGCAACAAATTAAACTGTCTCAAATTATCAAACCAGAAAGGAATCAGCTTCAAAACAACGATTCAAAATCAAGAAAAAGCAAAACAAAGAAGATTTAACTCGAACAAATAACAGCAAGCAATCTTTAAAAAAAATTCGAAACAAAAGATCAACCAAGTGCCAGTTTTAAATCAAAACCTGACTTCTCTATTCAAAGCAGGTGAGTGATCTGACCTAGTTTCCTCTGTTTTTTTAGAAATGCCTATGAGTAAACAATCATCTGTTATATATTTTGTGCTTGTGATTAACAATTGGAGTTATGTTTTCATGAATAAATTAAGTGTTTGTGTGTATATATAGAAATGTTTTAATCAATGCAGGCCTGTATAAATGTATATATAAGTCTCTATTTGAATAACAAACACATACACATTCAAAACAATTCAATTCCCCTCCATATGTTCAACTTTAGGTTACGATCCTCAAAGGTGAATTGTTAGTAACAACAATATTTGATTTTTAAAAATATTCTTAAGTTAATTATCGAATAAGTTTACGGGAATCGGTAAAATCACTGTGGAAATCAATCCCAATCAGAAAATCAAGTGTTTAGATTTCGAGTTTTGTTTGGGTATCTTGATTCGTGCTTCGAATTGATGAGTTTTAGTGTTGGTTTCTAGATTTTTAAGTGAGTGGTTGTTTAGAATTGTTGAGGTGAATGGATATGGTATATTGATCGAATTCTGGCGATCGGCTATGTGTTGGACGTCGGAGCTGGTATTGGAGGTGGATGATAGTCTGGTGGTCTTTGGAAAAATACTTGGTGATATTCTCGAACGTCATGGTGGCGAAGCGACGGAGAACTAGGGTTTTAGTTCAGGTTTGGATCGAGGGTCTTTGAGTGGCAATGCCGAGTTCGTCGACGCATCGGACATGGCCGGGGTAGGTGAATTAGGAGCGTGAGGTTCTGGCGAAGGAGTAGGCTCGTCAACATGGTGTCCGATGATCAACGGCGGCGATGCTAGGTGTTTCGTCTTAGTTTGTTTTTTTTCCTGTAGGTGTTCATTGGTTCGATTTTGTCTTCCGGTGATGTTAGGGATTCTGGGTGGATGGTTTGACTCTATGGAGGATCGCTGACTCATTGATGGTCGGAGGAGTGGTCGGAGTTGTTCTGATCTCTGGTGCACATGCACAGGTTGTCTTTGTATCGGTTGTTGCTGGGATGGTTACAAGGATCGGAGGAGATGATGTTTGGCTCGGGGACGTGTGCGGGAAGTTGGTTAGTTTGCTCGAGTATTTGTTCGGTGGTTTCTTTGTAGTTCGGGTTGTTTTTAAGACTCTAGTTTTAAAAAAAATTTGAAGTTATTTTGTACCAGGTTTTAAGTAAATAATTTAGGTAAGTGAAATCAAGTTTTCAAGCAGGGTGTTAACCAAGTTTCAAAAGGAAATATAGGCCTAGCTCTAAAACAAAGTATTAGCGAGTTTAAACAAATTTTCAAAGTTTTAAATGGTTTTAAAATTTGTTTCTTTAGAGGTAATTGAATAATAAGTTAAATTCCTAAATGCTTTCAAAGGTGATTTAAATGATGTAATTAAATAAAGGATTATTTATTTAATGTATTGTAGAATGATTAATTAATGTGTGTAATCAATTTAAAAGATTGATTTATTAATGTGATTAATTAATTAAGTTATTAATTAAAAGAAGATTGATTTATTAAGGGTTAATCACTTAATGAAATTAATAAAAGTAATTAAAGGATAATTGCTTAATGTCATTAATTAAGGAGGGTAACTAATAGGTAAGTACTAAATGTGATTTATTTAATGATTAATTACTTAAGGAAGTAATTAAGAATTAATTACTTAGTGTAATTAATTAAAGGATTGACTAATTAATGAAATATAGTAAGGGTTAGTAAATTAATGAGTATGATTAATTAAAGGATAATTAATCAATGTAAGTGATTATAAGATAACTAATTTGAGTAATTAATTAAGGATAATTACTGTAAATGGTTAAGGATAATTAAAATGTGAAATTAATTAAAGGCTAATTATTAAATGTAATTAAAGTATAATTAATCAAGGATGATTAATTAAGATGGATAATTATTGGATGATCAATTAATTGGTTTATAATTAATTAATAAGCAGGATTTAAAAGTAATTAAAGTAATTAATTTAATTCATTTGTAGTTAATTAAATTAATTAGAGATGGTGTGGTTGATTTATCTTGCTTATGAATGATTGAATGATACTGTATGCCTTAGATTAGTTGATATCTCTGGTATGTGATGGGTGATGCTATATGATATAATATGTTTGGGTTAAAATGGTGAAGTTTGAATTGTATTTCATTTGAATAACTTGGGTTAAGATGACATGGGATTCGAAGAGACCAGGGTCGGGTATTAGTAAATACCTGAAACCACTTCGATTCTTTATAAATTTGAGTTTAAAAGCAAACAGGCCGAAATGAAATAAGTTAAGTATCATGGATATTTAAACATGATAGTACTTCTTGGATATTGTTTTGAGATAAATGATTGTCTTAAATCAGAATAAAACTCGTAGAAAAGTACGAGTTACCCTAGTAATTCATTTAAGTTATATAGCTTGGTATTTCTCATTATATGGGTTTACTCACGCTAGGTTCCAGCCTGACCCGGGTGTTACTTTGATGTAATGCTCGGGTCAGACCGAGTATTACAGATTTTCAGTTGAGGACGTTCTGGAGCTCAGGAGGCGAGCTGGATGGCAGGAACGTATGGAGTTTACCGCTGTATATTTGAGAGTTGTATTGATAGTAGTCTGGGATAGGTTGATAACTGTCTAGTCTATTTGTAAATGGTTGTAACTCTGATGTATTGAATGTAAAGTGCAATTACAGTTTACTTTTGTATAACTGCTATTATTTGATATTATATTTTATCCACTGCGAATGTGAGAATCTGTGTTTTGTTTCTGTTTCTTCTTCCTCTTTTCTTCTTTTTCTCTAACAATCCAGAATTTTCGGAGTCGAAATTTCCGGTCGTTACAATTATCTTCTTAACTTATTGCTTATCACAAAATTTCCAATTAAAACTTTAAAGATAAGTAATATTTATTTACAAAATATTTTTTTAAAATTATTAAATAAGTATATAATTTTGGAAATGCTTTAGGGGCAAAAGATAAGATATGGTATTATTTTAGAAAAATGGTTATGAAAGTAATAAATTCAATTGCAAATAATTTTAGCTGTAAAAGCTATTTAAATTATTTTAGAAATAGTTTGAAAGCCTAGGAAAATTATATCTTTGTTTGTATGTATGTATATTTAAATAGATTTTTAAAATAAAGCAAGTTATCAATTATGAAAAGTAAAGCTTTGTTTTAAAAATAAATGTAATTAAGGTTTTTATGTTTACAAATAGTTTATGGTTTTAAAGTGTTTATGAAGTAATATTATATATATATATATATAATTGAAATAAAGTGAATTATCAATTACTTAAATATTGTTTTCATTCAAAGACCTAATAAAGGAATTTTATTTTAAGACTTAAAACTTTGTAACTCTTTTCTTTTTATATATATGAGTTATTGGATTTTAAAAGTGATAAATATGAAAGTAAACTATAGATAAAACAATTTAAAAATCATTCCTATATAATAAAATTTGTATTATTTTCTTTCAAACTATAACCTATTATTGGCTTTAATTGTGTTTAGCCTTGGCTAATTATATACCATTTTGGTATTTCTTTGATGACTTTTGGAAACATTGATTTCGAACAATTAGTGCTTTCGCTTGTGTTTCTATTGAATTTCATGCTTTTTTATGAAACAAAGAATTTTAATAAACGATTGAATTGACGGGTGGTATGGGACACTTTGTACAATTCTTTTGGTTATCATTATAATTTTTTAAATATAGTTTAAAGTAGAAATTACTAGCTTTTAGTAAATACTTGAATTTACTTTCTGGTATGGGACAGTTAGCTAAATTCTTGTAATTACTAGAGTGACAGTAATTAACACTTAGAGTTGTATTATCTTAGGGTGTTTGGATTTCAGACCGATAGATCCCCGAGAGAAGATAACTCATTTTTCATCGATCTGAGAATCGATACATTTTTAGATTTGGGTAGGTAGGGTAGGCAGATCTCATTAGGAAGATCTGTTATGGTGTAAATACGGCTGTCTCTTTCGAAAGGTAGATTTTTACATGCATCGTAGTCTATAGATACTAAAACCTATCATTTAATTTTGTTTTATACAGTTAGACTATGGCTACCTCTTTCGAAAGGTAAATTTTCATAGGACATATTAGGTACATGGCT
Source organism: Allium fistulosum (assembly GCA_030737815.1). Taxonomy (NCBI): domain Eukaryota; kingdom Viridiplantae; phylum Streptophyta; class Magnoliopsida; order Asparagales; family Amaryllidaceae; genus Allium; species Allium fistulosum. The sequence goes on from CM060902.1 coordinate 1,208,154,493, forward strand.
GCTCTTTTCTTTGAGCGGTGTCCCTAATCTACAGTCTCTTTCGAAAGGTTTCCTTTTTATGTAGCGGTTCTCTTTCGGTAGATTTCGTGTCACTGTATTAAACGGATAGATGACTACCATTATTAGTTCATTATTGATGATTATTTCTTCAGAGATTTTTATTATGGATATTCGGTATCCTTTATGGCTCTGAGGAATCTTGAATTGGTTATCACCATATTTTGAGATGATAGTCTATTGAGACTTGATATGTATTTATGAAATGATGATTTGTTAAATATGCCTTATTTGAATATTTGTTTTGGGCATATTTTATTTATGACTTATTTGGTTATTGTTAAGTCGGAATTTTGAGATCTATATTTATTGGTTTGATATGCCTTTTTGAATTTTTGGGTTTTAGGCATATTTTGAGATGACTTATTTTAGAGTTAATTCATTTATGGAATTATAAAGTAGTGAATTTAATTAATGTGCCTTATTATGATTATTTGTTCGGCATATTTTATATGACTTGTTAATTTAAGTCATATAGTTATGATATTAATATCTCACCTTTTTATTTAGATATAGTCTGACCCATTTATTATTTTAATACTCGGGTCAGGACGAGACATTACAGGTACAGGGACCCATTGACCTTTGGATTTTAGGCTAGCATTGAAGTAGGCTATTTTGATAGTTTTAGTTTACTTCATACTTGTATATATTGACAGTTAGGAGTTTATGTCATCTATATTATATATTAGTGACTTTGTACCTGATACAAGATTTTGGATATAATGTATATATTTATGTGGGTCTAGTACTCATATTTTGTAGACTCACATTCTATTATGTATATGATGATGTATATTATTCCACTATGATCTATGACTCTGATTCTGATTTATCTATATTATATAGTGTTTTGAATATTTTTAATCGGTGTGTTTATTACTTTGTATTAGTATTGTACACGTCTAAATTTCAGTTCTGATTCTCAAAAAGGTAAATAAGACGTGTCAATGTTAGTATAAAGATATATTCACATTCGATCGCACTTAACCAGCCATATTCTCCGGATTAGTAGACGATATTACTTATAATGTTCTTTGCTAAACTGGGCATAGCGGTGGGGTCGTCACAGTATGAAACTGAATTTTCAAAAAAAATGGACTTTTATCAAAACTGCATCTATTGCAACTATCGCTGTAGATACCATAACTTCCAAACTTGATTAACATCTCAAATAGTCTTTTAAAACATTACTTTTTAACTTTAACTTACTTTATGAACTTAATATTAAGTTTTGTAAGCAAAACATAAGGTTAGACAATTTAAAAAACTTTTTATATAAAACAAAATAAGTAATCAAAATTAAAATCTCAAAGGATCGCTATGTCGAATACAAACACCTTGCAAGTGATAACCTTGCTCACTAATTTTTCCATTTACTAACTTTACATACTAACTTTCGATATCACTTCCAGTCATAAGACAAGGATCATTTCTTTATAACTAAAAACATCGCTTTAACATTCGATTCACAAATCTACGCTAAACCATAAACTAGCAACATATGTATATCCAAACCATATGATAATTCAACCATCCAAACAATGTATTTTACAACCAAATAGGCAACATAATAAAGGTTGAACCTTTCCACAAAAAGTTATAAATTTACTCGCTAAAATTTTGCAAAACTCTTTTGAAAACTTGAAATACTTTAAACTTGCAAAACTTGGAAAACCACAGAATTTATTTCGAAAATGGATCATCTTTTCCTCGATATTTGGCCATGTTACTCTCAAAATTTGGAAAAGTGGTAAAATGAAAAGTTCTTGGAAATTCTTTTCTCTACAGTTTCAATAAATGTATCACTAAATTTCGAATTGTTTTTAGAGAGATATGGTTAAAATAAGATGAGGTATTTTCGGACTTGAAAATATGGGTGCGAAAATAAGTCAGAAAAAAAATGTATTTTTGACCCAAAAATATTTTAAATCTAAAAAAGTGTTGCAAATGAAAGTTATAGCCACTGGAATTCTACGTGGTTTGAAAAAAAAATATTGATTTAGTGTATTCTATAGGAAGTTATGGTCGAATGAAGTGTGAGTAAAAATGGAGGAAGTGGAGTATTGAATGTAGAAGTGTTTTAACATGTTATGGAAGAGATTTAAGTGGAAAACTATGGTTTTTATCACTTAGGAAATATTTTAGTAGTCATGAAAGATATTTCAAAAGCTTAGGAAGTTTCAACATGAGAAGGAAAATGAGAGAAAATGCAAAAGAAATTAGAAAAATTGGTTTTTATATAAATGGAATAAGTGATATACCATTATATCATCCCCTCCACTAGCTTCACGCCACCTCACCACCCTTGTTCCCTCCATGTTTCCACATGTTTTCCCCATGTCCTCCTCTTATATTCCTAAGCCAACATGCCATTAAATACCTTGAGTACGAAGAGTTGCCAAAATGTCACATCTTGTCTCCTAAGGCATCTTTATATTTTATTTTATTTTAAACCAACTTAATTAACTTAGTAAACTAATAAATCTCATTATATCCTAACCATCTTATGATTGTAACACACACATATATATGTATTGTATATATATATGTATATATATATATGTGTATGTATATATGTATATGTATGTATGTATGTATGTATGTATGTATGTATGTGTATATATGTATTTATGTATGTATGTGTAACGACCCAGAATTTCTGTCATTTGAAATTCGTATATTTAATTGATTTTAAATATTAACAAGTAAGATTTGTAATGTCACATCTTGTCTCCTAAGGCATCTTTATATTTTATTTTATTTTAAACCAACTTAATTAACTTAGTAAACTAATAAATCTCATTATATCCTAACCATCTTATGTTTGTAACACACACACACACAAATATATATATATATATATGTATATATATGTATGTATATATATATATATATGTATGTATATATATGTATATGTATATATATGTATGTATATGTATATATGTACGTATGTATGTGTAACGACCCAGAATTTCTGCCATTTGAAATTCATATATTTAATTGATTTTAAATATTAACAAGTAATATTTGTAAGTCGAATAAATTTAATTTCGAATATAGTGATTTAATTGGATAATTAAATCGATAATTTAATATTTGAAATTGCAGAAATAATTGGAAATTGAATTAAATGTGAATAAAAATGATTTATAAAGTTGTATTAAATCATATTGGAGTTAGAATGATGTTTGTAAACTTTTAAATTTGAATTAAAAGTTAATTTGTAGAAAATTGAATATTTTAATATTTAATTGACGAGTGAAAATAGTCATTTTTCAAACAGTCTTGGATTTCGACGAAACTAGTTTCATCGGATCCGTAATGTTAAATTATTATAAGGTTTCAAATTTCGTGTCGATCGGATTTACGGTTTGTCCGGGGCAAGCCAAAACGCATAGAAATTAGTTTAACCGATTTAATTTAAATTGGTCGTTTATTTCCGTAACTCGCGCATATGATCGAATTAGCCTCCAAAACACGTTCTAGTGTGTTTGGAATGTGGGTAAAACCTTATAAACGCCAGGCGGCATGTACGATTTGGAGTTAGTTTGTAAAGGTTCGTTAAAACTGAATTTAATATTAAATTTATATATATATATATATATATATATATATATATACACGTATATATGCATGGAAAAGGGGGCAAAAACCCTAGTTTTCTCGTGGCCGCCAGCATATTGTTCAATGGCCGAAATTACTTCTCCGTTCTCCCTCAAATCCTCTAAATCCATGCAATGATTTTGGAAACTTTCTACTGGGAAAACGTAGAGCTCGATGAACTCTAGAGATCCAACGGTTGATCGAAGATATCATCATCGTTCAGAGGTGAGAGGAGGCCGCGTTCGTAGGGGGTTGCACATGAATTACGAGGCGAATTAGCAGCCAAGCTCGACCGGTCCTTAGCTGGAGGTGGAGCTTGATTCGAGCTTCGAGGCGCTAGCCTCTGATCATCGTCTCGATCAACGTAGAGATCGCGGCAATCTAGGTTTAAACGGCGGCCAAATGGGTTGCGTGCGTTCGTATTCACCTGGAAGAGGGAAGAAAGCAAGACGCGGCTCTGATCGAGGGTATTGGAACGAATGGCCAGATTTGCCTAGGGTTTGAAAAATTAAAATAAAATTGTAAATTATTATATATAATAAATCGTATAAACTTTGTAAAATCATATCTTTTTGATACGAGGTCGGAATCAAGCGAAACTGGCAGCGCCGGAATCGCAGCGACGAGCAGCTCATCGTGGTGCAGACGTGGAATCATTTCGAGCAAGTGAAAATTTTGCGTTAAATCGAACGTGTTCGATTTAATGTAAAAAAATTGAACGCTCGACATTTTAAAAAGCAAAGGTGAGAACTTCTCACTCAATCGAATTGTGTTTCGATTTAAATTTTAATAGTTAAATTTAAAATTGCTTGATTGTGTGATTGGATGATGATTGTTATTGGATGTGTTGAAATAGACCTTATACGCCGCATATTAAGCGGAGGTTATTATATTAAAAACATATACCGCGATATTCCACCTTGAAGTGGAATTGGTATTATATATGTACTTGGAGTTGATTTCCCGCATTATATAGCAGATGAGACCCTATTGCGCCGCATAATAGCGGATATTTTATAAATCCCATATACCGCGATATTCCACCTCGAAGTGGAATTGGTATTGTGCTAACATATGTGGATGCAGGGAAACAGGTTGGAGGGATCCAACTGGATTCCTCAAACATTTGAAATTATTTCATATGTTGTGTGTTGATTTTTTTAATCACCGTGTGGTTATCTTTGTGAATTGAATTTGGTGAAGGCTATGGTTTAGCCGAATATATTTTTGGTATCGTTGGATACCAGAAATAAATAAAATTGGATTTTCGAAACTCAAGTTGAAAATTTATCGAAAAAATTATTTTTGAGAATTGGATAAATTCAAAAGTAGTTTTAAAAAGATAAAAGTCTTATTTTTGAACTATATTGAATTTAATTTCAAATTTTGGGAAAAAGGGCTTAATAAATGTATTTTGAAAATATTATTTATAAGTTGAAAATTTTATTTAAAATTTGGATTTTTAAATAGATTTGAAGAGATAAAGGAATTTATTTTAAACAGGAAATAATTTGGAAATTCGTTGAAAATTTTGATTTGGTGTTTTGAAATAAATTTGAAAAATAAATTTGAAATTAATTGATTATCAATTTACCATAACTAGTAAAATTTATTTATAGAAATTTATCTGACTTAAATTAATCAGATGATTAAATTGATCCTATTTATGGATGTTTGGATTATATTGGATGTTGAATTATTTGATATCCCAGATATGTGATGCTTTGTGATATATCATGTTCTGGTTTGTGATTTGTGATATCTATGATCTGTGAATGAAAGATAAGCGTTATAGTTTATACTGCTTATCAATTATATTGTTATATTTGATCTGTGATGGTTGAATGTTGTTGCACTATTGTGTTAAACCCCTGGACTACACCATACACACACCAATGTGGATTTCACGTGGAAATCGGTTAAGTCACAAATTTTTGACAATTCTAAAGATTGAATTTTTGAATCCAAATTAGTTTTGGAATTGGAATTGAAAATTTTTGAAAATGAGTTTCAAAAATAAAAGTTATTTTAAATAACTTAATAAAATTGAAATTCGAATAATTTGATTTAAATCGGAATTCAACATTTGAAATTGAATTCAAGGATTTGGGAATTCTGGTCAAAAAGGATTATACAAGTGTAAAAGGGTGTTTATATGAATTTAAACCATTTTTTAAAAGTGTTGTTGTGGAAATTTGAATTAACCCAAAGACCGTAACTTGTCTAAATGAAATCAGATTTTTCCGAAACGAAAACTATTTGTTTTCAAATAATAAAAGCTTTCATGTTAGGAATGAATTTCCAATTTGTGTAAAAAGGATTCTATTTGAAATTAAATTGTTTTGAAAGCTATGAATCGAATTTTGATTCAAAGATTTAATGGGTTAATCAAATTGAAATGGGAAATGATTTGGGAATCTGTGAATGAATCTTTATGAAACTGGGTGAACTTTGTGAAGTAAATCTTTTTGTTTAAAGATTTAAAATGGTAATTTGTTTAAACCATTTAAAGGAAAGGATTTGGGTAATAAGTTGTGACTTAATTGAAATCCCTATATCCATATGTTTTAAATATTGTGCTCACTATTCGGTTTAGCCGGGAAAGGACCTTTGTGTCATATAACCCATTCCGAATAAGTGATATGACGAGATGGATAACATTTAAAGACCGGTGGTGAAGATCGGGTATTTTTGAAAATGATAGGATGACCTATCGATTGTCTCTGCACCGTTAGCTATGGTATAGATATTTCCTTTGTGATGGGAAGTTCGATCGGGATTGTGAATACCCGGATTACAAGGGCTTCTTCGGAAGTGGCTTCAGTTCTGTTCGAACCCGGAACAGAATTGTATGGTTACATTTCTGACATTACATTTTGAGATATAAAGCTGATTTCTTTCAAATACATTTCTGTTGGTGGTGGAGAATTTATTCTCTTAGCTTAACACCCTTCTCTGAGACGTACGAGCTCAGAGGTTATGTAGTTGAAGGTTATCAGAGATATACTCCCAATTTGGTAATGTGGCATGCTAAGTGTTGATGTGTGATGATTATTTATTGATCATTTGTTGATTAAAGCGTGTCTTTGTGAAAAAGTGTAGCTTTGTGGACGAGACCTCTTCGGACCTCACAACCCAGAAATGGTCAAAATAGAAATATGCGGCAAGGTTATGAGGGTCGCTCCCTTTAGGGTATGTCATTTCCTTCTGGAAAAGGGTGGTATCAGGTATGGAGCCCTGGTATTTAACCTATGTGGTTGCTCCAATCTCATTTACTGTGTGATTGTTGATGTGTGATCGAGGTGCCTCGGATAAAGGTCCCAAAGGACCGGGGGATGGCATATTCGTGTAGTAGTTACCTAGTGTAAGAGGTAACCCGGCCGTGTGTTGGCAGAGATCTGGTTAGGTTCTCGGGACGTCCCTCCAGAGGCGTACCCATGTGGCTGTAGGAAGTTCCTTAGCCTGACCATTTGTTGGAAAATCCAAAGAAACAATACGAACCTTGTACGGTTTTAGTTGTATAACCTGCTATGGTATGTGGCGGTAACCTGCTATTGAACATAGTAGCTATAGTAGGCATAAGTGCGGAATGCCTATGCTGGCTAAGATTAATATTATACTTTCGAAATATTTTCCACTATGCACTAATAATAATAATCCAATGATTTTGCGTAGTAAGCATGTTTGACTATCATAAGAAGAAATCTCCTCCAATTCTGCGTTTGCATTGTGTGTGTGGCGGGAGGTCTTATGGTAGTATCATTTTCCAAAAAGCATTGCGGATGTCTTTTACTTCCTTTGTTGTTGTTTTAAAGATAATAACTGTTTTAAGTTCTCACACCAGTCCCATGACTGACTTGGAGTTTATTGTTCCTTTCCTAAACTCTGGGTGCCCATAATTTTCCACACGCGCAGCCTAGAGTCAGGTTATTGGGTCATTCTGGATTCAGGAGATGCTGTAGAGCTCAGTGGCGAGCTGGATGGCGAGGCGTTTCACTTGTATACGATATTATTATTCCGCTGTGTATTCTGTATAAGGACAAGTTGTATAAATGTCCATTGATGTATTGTGTTGTATATTGACTCTGATGATGATGTAATGTATAAATTGATATAGTTCTTGATTTAAAGATTATTCATTTATCTATTATATGTTGTTCCGCTGCGATATGTGAGATTCTGGTATTGTTTCTATTGTTTCTTCTTTCTTTCTTTCTGTCTTCTTCTACCTCTTCTTTTTAACCATAACAATTCGGTTTTCCGGCATTCGATTGCTCGACAGTTGATACAGTGGACGTATTAATGTCGATTTTCGGAAGTCGAAAATCCCGAGTTGTTACGGTATGTATGTATGTATGTATGTGTATGACTATGTCTACTAAGATGTTGAATTGTAATAAAACGTAGGAATTGAACTAGAAAATGGAAACCATTGTTTTGGTCGAAGTTAAAGGTTTTAGAAAAGGTGAATATAAAATTTTCACTAAGTGGATATTTGAAAAGTTAAAGAATTTGGGGCATTTTTCTTACTTTGCAATTTCGAGGACGAAATTCTTTTAAGGGGGAAAGATTGTAACGACCCAGAATTTCTGCCATTTGAAATTCATATATTTAATTGATTTTAAATATAAACAAGTAAGATTTGTAAGTCGAATAAATTTAATTTCGAATATAGTGATTTAATTGGATAATTAAATCGACAATTTAATATTTGAAATTGCAGAAATAATTGGAAATTGAATTAAATGTGAATAAAAATGATTTATAAAGTTGTATTAAATCATATTGGAGTTAGAATGATGTTTGTAAACTTTTAAATTTGAATTAAAAGTTAATTTGTAGAAAATTGAATATTTTAATATTTAATTGACGAGTGAAAATAGTCATTTTTTAAACAGTCTCGGATTTTGACGAAACAAGTTTCATCAGATCCGTAATGTTAAATTATTGTAAGGTTTCAAATTTCGTGTCGATCAGATTTACGGTTTGTCCGGGGCAAGCCAAAACGCATAGAAATTAGTTTAACCGATTTAATTTAAATTGGTCGTTTATTTCCGTAACTCGTGCATATGATCGAAGTAGCCTTCGAAACACGTTCCAGTGTGTTCCGAATGCAGGTAAAACCTTATAAACGCAAGGCGGCACGTCGGATTTGGAGTTCGTTTGTAAAGGTTCGTTAAAACTGAATTTAATATTAAATTAATATATATATATATATATATACGTATATATGCGTGGAAAAGGGGGCAAAACCCCTAGCTTTCTCGTGGCCGACAGCATATTGTTCAATGGCCAAAATTACTTCTCCGTTCTCCCTCAAATCCTCTAAATCCACGCAATGATTTTGGAAACTTTCTACTGGGAAAACGTAGAGCTCGATGAACTCTAGAGATCCAACGGTTGATCGAAGATATCGTCGTCGTTCGGAGGTGAGAGGAGGCCGCATTCATAGGTGGAGCTTGATTCGAGCTTCGAGGCGCTAGCCTCTGATCATCGTCTCGATCAACGTAGAGATCGCGGCAATCTAGGTTTAAACGGCGGCCAAATGGGTTGCGTGCGTTCGTATTCACCTGGAAGAGGGAAGAAACCAAGACGCAGCTCTGATCGAGGGTATTGGAACGAACGACCAGATTTGCCCAGGGTTTGAAAAATTAAAATAAAATTGTAAATTATTATATATAATAAATCGTATAAACTTTGTAAAATCATATCTTTTTGATACGAGGTCAGAATCAAGCGAAACTGGCGGCGCCGGAATCGCAGCGACGAGCAGCTCGCTGTGGTGCAGACGTGGAATCATTTCGAGCAAGTGAAAATTTTGCGTTAAATCGAACGTGTTCGATTTAATGTAAAAAATTGAACGCTCGACATTTTAAAAAGCAAAGGTGAGAACTTCTCACTCAATCGAATTGTGTTTCGATTTATATTTTAATAGTTAAATTTAAAATTGCTTGATTGTGTGATTGGATGATGATTGTTATTGGATGTGTTGAAATAGACCCTATACGCCGCATATTAAGCGGAGGTTATTATATTAAAAACATATACCACGATATTCCACCTTGAAGTGGAATTGGTATTATATATGTACTTGGAGTTGATTTCCCGCATTATATAGCGGATGAGACCCTATTGCGCCGCATAATAGCGGATATTTTATAAATCCCATATACCGCGATATTCCACCTCGAAGTGGAATTGGTATTGTGCTAACATATGTGGATGCAGGGAAACAGGTTGGAGGGATCCAACTGGATTCCTCAAACATTTGAAATTATTTCATATGTTGTGTGTTGATTTTTTTAATCACCGTGTGGTTATCTTTGTGAATTGAATTTGTTGAAGGCTACGGTTTAGCCGAATATATTTTTGGTATCGTTGGATACCAGAAATAAATAAAATTGGATTTTAGAAACTCAAGTTGAAAATTTATCGAAAAATTTATTTTTGAGAATTGGATAAATTTAAAAGGAGTTTTAAAAAGATAAAAGTCTTATTTTTGAACTATATTGAATTTAATTTCAAATTTTGGGAAAAAGGGCTTAATAAATGGATTTCGAAAATATTATTTATAAGTTGAAAATTTTATTTAAAATTTGGATTTTTAAATAGATTTGAAGAGATAAAGGAATTTATAAATGAATCTTTGTGAAACTGGGTGAACTTTGTGAAGTAAATCTTTTTGTTTAAAGATTTAAAATGGTAATTTGTTTAAACCATTTAAAGGAAAGGATTTGGGTAATAAGTTGTGACTTAATTGAAATCCCTGTATCCATATGTTTTAAATATTGTGCTCACTATTCGGTTTAGCCGGGAAAGGACCTTTGTGTCATATAACCCATTCCGAATAAGTGATATGACGAGATGGATAACATTTGAAGACCGGTGGTGATGGTCGGGTATTTGTGAAAACAATAGGATGACCTATCGATTGTCTCTGCACCGTTAGCTATAGTATAGAGATTTCCTTTGTGATGGGAAGTTCGATCGGGATTGTGAATACCCGGATTGCAAGGGCTTCTTCGGAAGTGCCTTCGGTTCTGTTCGAACCCGGAACAGACTTGCTTGGTTACATGTCTGACATTACATTTTGAGATATAAAGCTGATTTCTTTCAAATACATTTCTGTTGGTGGCGGAGAATTTATTCTCTTAGCTTAACACCCTTCTCTGAGACGTACGAGCTCAGAGGTTACGTAGTTGAAGGTTATCAGTGAAATACTCCCAATTTGGTAATGTGGCATGCTGAGTGTTACTATGTGATGATTATTTATTGATCATTTGTTGATCAAAGCGTGGCTTTGTGAAAAAGCGTAGCTTTGTGGACGAGACCTCTTCGGACCTCACAACCCGGAAATGGTCAAAATAGGAATATGCGGCAAGGTTATGAGGGTCGCTCCCTTTAGGGTATGTCATTTCCTTCTGGAAAAGGGTGGTATTAGGTATGGAGCCCTGGTATTTAACCTATGTGGTTGCTCCAATCTCATTTACTGTGTGATTGTTGCTGTATGATCGAGGCGCCTCGGATAAAGGTCCCAAAGGATCGGGGGTGGCATATTCGTGTAGTAGTTACCTAGTGTAAGAGGTAACCCGGCCTTGTGTTGGCAGAGATCCGGTTAGGTTCTCGGGACGTCCCGCCAGAGGCATACCCATGTGGCAGTAGGAAGTTCCTTAGCCTGACCATTTGTTGGAAAATCAAAAGAAACAATACGAACCTTGTACGGTTTTAGTTGTATAACCTGCTATGGAATGTGGCGGTAACCTACTATTGAACATAGTAGCTATAGTAGGCATAAGTGCGGAATGCCTATGCTGGCTAAGATTAATATTATACTTTCGAAATGTTTTCCACTATGCACTAATAATAATAATCCAATGATTTTGCGTAGTAAGCATGTTTGACTATCATAAGAAGAAATCTCCTCCAATTCTGCGTTTGCACTATGTGTGTGGCGGGATGTCTTATGGTAGTTCATTTTCCAAAAAGCATTGCGGATGTCTTTTACTTCCTTTGTTGTTGTTGTTTTAAAGATAATAACTGTTTTAAGTTCTCACACCAGTCCCATGACTGACCTGGAGTTTATTGTTCCTTTCCTAAACTCTGGGTGCCTATAATTTTCCACACGCGCAGCCTAGAGTCAGGTTATCAGGTCATTCTGGATTCAGGAGATGCTGTGGAGCTCAGTGGCGAGCTGGATGGCGAGGCGTATCACTTGTATATGATATTATTATTCCATTGTGTATTCTGTATGAGGACAAGTTGTATAACTGTCCATTGATGTATTGTGTTGTATATTGACTCTGATGATGATGTAATGTATAAACTGATATAGTTCTTTATTTAAAGATTATTCATTTATCTATTATATGTTATTCCGCTGCGATATGTGAGATTCTGATATTTTTTCTGTTGTTTCTTCTTTCTTTCTTTCTGTCTTCTTCTACCTCTTCTTTTTAACCATAACAATTTGGTTTTTCGGCATTCGATTGCTCGGCAGTTGATACAGTGGACGTATTAATGTCGATTTTCGGAAGTCGAAAATCCCGAGCTGTTACAGTATGTATGTATGTATGTATGTATGTTTGTGTATGACTATGTCTACTAAGATGTTTATAGTATGTCAAACAACTTTTATACGATGTAAACTAATAAATCTCATTATATCCTAACCATCTTATGTTTGTAACACACACACACACAAATGTATGTGTGTATATATATGTATGTGTATATATATATATGTATGTGTATATATATATGTATGTATGTATGTATGTATGTATATGTATGTATGTATGTATGTATGTGTATGACTATGTCTACTAAGATGTTTATAGTTTGTCAAACAACTTTTATACGATGGAACATCGAAAATTCGGAAAACGGTTTCCGGTCACGTTTTCTGATTTTTATCGAACTAAATATTTTTGTAAACTAAAATTGAAAAATATTTCACCATCATTATTTATTGTTTAAAATAGTTTTATTCTAATTATAAAAACCATTATTTGAATATTTAAAATTAATTAAATATTCATAAATTAAAGCAGTGAAATTCCAGGTCGTTACATTCTTCCACCTTAAAAGAATTTTGTCCTTGAAATTTAACCACAACCCTAACCCATATAACATTAACATTATACATCAGTTTGTTATATGTACATAGATCATTCTTATACAAAAATATGATTTGATCGCTATTCGAATACATAACTTCCCTTTCAAACTAGTATTGCTCACCCGATTTTCTAGTGTGGACTCCACTCAGGCTCCTTAATTTGGAACCTCTATTCTCCTTACATAGCTGTAACTATGATAGAAAACATTAGTCCCATACCAAAAACCCTCATCAAGTGCTCATCGTCTGAAATCGAGTAATAGATCCTTATTTAGAATGGTGTGAATCACCTCAAAGCCATGTACTCGAACCTTAGACAAACTATATGGAAACGAGAGATGATCTACATCCAACCTACGCACTTCTTTAATTGGTTCCCCCTAATACCAATTCATTTCCACTAAATTATTTATGAAAACATTTCATAAAACTAAACTTAGGTTCGATTTGGATACTACTCCACTACACCATAAGAGTATATAAACCTACTTGATTCAACTATTCCATTTTGCATTCATTTCCCCAAGAAAACTCAAGATCCAAATACCCGCTCTTATTTCAAAAACTTTTTTGAATTGAAACAATATATTTTAACCATAGAAAATATATATACCCGAGTAATTCCAAAATGATACTAAGGAATTGGGTATTATCAAACAGTATCATACACTCCCTTACTAGGAAGGGTAATTCTCAAGAGAAGTGTTTACTATCTAAACACATCTCTTCCCCAAATTTAAGTTATTTTTGAGCCACTCGAACTAGTTAACTTAAAAATACTACTTTTATTTCAAATCTCATTTTTGAAACAATACTTCACATTTTCCAACAAAACATTCATTACCAACTTATTGTAGGTTTGTTCAGGTTGAACTTGTTTTGATTGTACAATGGTAAAGTGATTTACTAAGTGCACCACAATGTTCGCCTAGGCAAACATCCGATCGTCACTTAGAAGATTATTCAGATCATCACAAAACAATCAAGACTCGTTCCTCTAAACCAATCCAAAGAAAACACTTCTTACTTACATTTTCATTCCCAAAATTTTATACTTGAACCAAGATTGCTTTCAAATAATACAATTATTATCTTTCAAAACCTTGAAACATTTTCTAAAAGCCCCAGGATCTAAGTTCTCAAGTTTTCAACTTAAATTCTTTTAATTAAAATACACCTTCTTATAAATTCATTTTATAAACCAACCTTTATAAAATTATCTTCCAAATATTTACTGCAAAAAATTATAACCTTTAATAAACATCTTTTATTACATCAAATTTTACCTTAACATTAACATTGAACGCCTTAGAGTCAAATTGTGAAACTTAATTCACAAGACGTTCATTTCAATGTTTCCCTATTTCTTTCTACCCAACCCATATCTTAACAAGAAGTTATCTATTCACGCTAACAATAGTCAACGCTCAAACTGGACGAGCATGACTAACAAACCCTAAATGGTAATAATAAAATATTATTATCTCCTAACAACAACACCTCAAAAATGTTATACTATTTTTGAAATCATTCTTTATATACAAAATATATTTCTAGGAAAAATTATTTCATTTATCCAATTTCAAAACAATACCGTGTCAGTTTGCCTAGTTCAAGTATTTAGGAACCCTTATCGACAACGTGGCGTCCCATGTATCAACAAGAGTTCTTAAGCCACTCAACAGATAAATCAACACAATATAAAATATTTTGTATTCACTAGCAAATATGCGCTCTTATATATATACACTCAAACTCATAATAAGGCATTCCATTCCCTTATCTTTTAATGAGTTACCCCACTAAAGTTAAGGTTCTCGCTTAATCTTACGCTCTGATACCATAATGTAATGAACGGGGTTTTCGACCCTCGAAAATCGACACTAATACGTCCACTGTATTGTGTGTCGAGCATTCAAGTGCCAGAAAAATGATCGTTAGGGATGAAAGAAGAGGATGGAAGATAGAAGAAACAAAAACGATCACAGAATCTCACAGCGTAATAGAATAACATATATCAATCTACATAATACTTTACAAATTCATTTCAAAAATGATACATCAGAGTCATACTAATACAATTCTACCCTTGAACAGTTATAACAGCCTGTCCCTACCTAACTGATAAAAGATACATATAATACAGCTGAAACAAGATAATAACTAGCTACAGATGAAGCCTCTTGCTCCAAGCTCCTCCAAGATGCATTTGGGGAAAACATGAACTACTTGGTCGTTCATAAAAATTTGAGCACCCAAGAGTTTTAGAGAAAGGAAATAAAACTCCGGGTCAGACATGGGTCTGGTATGAGTAAACTCAAACAACTGAATTATTATGGTTAAAACCCTTTTAAAATCTAAGGTATCTCGTAAGACCATGCTACACATAAACACGGACGGGTTTTTATCTTACGATAACCAAAACATTTATATCAGAAAATTCAATGATATTATAATAATACTGTTTAAGGGTGAAAATAATAATAATCAAGTAGCCATGATGCTCGTGAGTGTACATCACAACAATAATAGATATATAAGCAAAAACTGATAAAGTGGGCTCGCTAATTGTGTAGGATTCCATGGAGGTGCTCTCGATACTTTGAGAAACGACCCTCCTGAATAAGGATTAGAGATATCCTTCTGAAGCAACATACATCCTTAGTGATGTACCATAGGAAAAACATAGCTAGTCTCGTTAGGACCGAGTGCATTACCCCCATGCATGCATAACAACTGTAGATAATGTCTAGATGGAGAAGACTGCACCTTATGGGTTTGCCAACCCTACTGGCCATGCCTCATATATCTGGTTTTATTCATTACCGCTGGTGAGGCTACGTGACGACCCTGAATTTTTGACATTGGAAATCAGAATATTTAATTGATTTTAAATATCTGGATGTTAGTTTAATTTGAAATTCAAATATCAGAATGAATTTGGAAATTTAATTATTGAATTTAATTTATTGCAGTTGGGTAAATTATTGAATCTTCAGTTTTAAGCCGATTAAAAAAATATTTTCAAGGCTTAGAAAATTCATATTTATGATACTGAAGGTAATGGAACTTTCAGAATTGAATTTGAAACTGTTTTGTTCAGTTTTGAATTTATATTGTTTAAATTCAATATAATAACTGGGTCCAAAAACCTATCTTCTCCATACGATCGAATTAGGACTCGAAACCTTTTCCATTGCGTTCGGAATAGGGGTTTAATATTATAAACGCCTAGCGGCACGCCTCGATAAGAGTTCGAGATTGGAAGTTGCATTTAACGAGACGATTTGAATTTGAATTTCAACATTTAGATATATATATATATATATATATATATATATATATATATATATATTATTGGCCAGTCAAAATCCTCTCATGTCCAAAACCTTTCCTACAGTAGCTTTTGCTTTTTAGAAACACTATAAAGACCTTAGCCGACACGCAAAAGCAATTTTGCATGCTAATGTCTTTTCCTGTTCCCCATTCTTTCTTTAAAAGAAAATGCAGATGTATTCGAAACGAAATTTAAAAGCTTCAGAAGAAAAATCATCCATGGCCGAACTAATTTATAAGTCTCCCACTCCAGTTTGATTTCCTCCCTAGCTCGATTCAATTTCGAATCGAATCGTACACTCTAAAAAAAATTTGAAAATTGACAGAGCTTTTCAATTAAATTTCCGAGCTCAAGATCTCGTTCGACTTCAATCGTGAGCCATTCGAATTCAAACCGAAGTCGATTTCGACTTCGTCAAGGAGGGCGAATCCAAGGAGGCGGCGGTGCGCGTCAGGGAGGGGTGTCGCGAGGTGAGCGACAGCTTCATCTAGGGTTTGAGTTGTTGAGGAGGCTTGCGTGCGCGATTTGCGATCGAGTCTTGATGGGTTTCGCGTTGAATGGGCAGCACTCGAGCAGTCAAGGGGATGGGAAGTTCGTCGATGGTCACGAGCTCGAGTTTAGAGTTTGGGCAGCATAGCTCGATTCGTAGCAGTAAGGTATAAACCCAATTTAAATTTTTATTCTATGTATATAAACGTGTATATGAATATGTTACTGAAGGAAATAAAATAAATATTGCACAGTAAGGATATTTTCCCTTGATTTAAATTTATATATATATATATGTATGTATGTATGTTTACATATACACATATTTAACCGACCATTTAATTTTAGAATAATGCTAGTGATTAACTTATTTAATTAAGTGTTACCAAAAGTATTTAAGGGAAATTTTTTAAATAATGTTATTTAAAATAAATCGTTGGTTAATTTAAAACTATCAAAACGAAAATTGATTGTTCGATTATTTCAAATATTAATAAATTGTATAAAAAAATTTATACAAGGTCTAATACTGTGAAGAAGACAAGTCGGGATTGGAAACGTATTGCAAATAAAAGGTGAGATCTCCTCACTCACTTGGTTTGTTGTTGAATTTAAATAGTTGAATTTAAATTCTGGATGGTTTGGATGAATTGGATGATTTATCTATTGATGATATTAGATATAGTAGGATATATATATATGAGTGATTGATATTCCCGCATTATATAGCGGATGAGACCCTATGCGCCGCATAATAGCGGATGATATTTTATTAAACCCATATACCACGATATTCCACCTCGAAGTGGAATGGGTATTTAATTGTTGTGCTAACATCTGTGGATGCAGGGAAATAGGTTGGAGGGATCCAACTAGATTCCTCAAACTGTATGAATTTGTTTCATATGTTGTGTGATGATTTATTGATAATCTGTGAATGATTATATTGATGAATGAATTTGTCGAAGGCTATAATTTAGCTGAATGTATTTTTGGTATCGTTGGATACCAGAAATAAATAAAATTGGATTTTTGAAATTAAAATAGGAAATTTTAAGTAAATTCCTTTTGAAAGAATTGGGTGAATTTACAAGAAGGAATTTAAAAGCATAAACTTGATTTTTGAAATCTTATTGAATTATTTCCAAAATATGGGAAAAGATATTAATAAATGGGTTTTGAATAATATTGTTTAAAAGTTGAAGAATTTATTGAAAATGGAATTTTAAATAATTTGGAAAGAATAAAGGGATTTATTTAAGAGGAAATTAGTTTAAAGGAAAAAGTTTAATAAAATTTAATTTTAACGGACGTTAAAATTAAACTTTGGTCTGAAGGACAAGCGCCAAAAATTGTATTTCTTTCGTACTTCTGTAGTTTCATTTCTTCTACAAACAAAACTTCTTCTTCATCAAACAATGGCAACCCAAACCGAAATCAATTTTCTTCCTCAAACTGATTTAAAAGCGCAATCGACTTCAGAATCTAAGTCGATGGACGTAAATCAAAATATTTCAATAAATCCTGAACAAATAAATGAAGAACCTACGATTTCAAAAAGTAGGGTTCCCAATGCTATGCGTACAGCAGTAAAGAGAAGGCGAAAAACTACTTCATCAACGGCTGTTGATTCGGATGAGATTGACGAAGATACAAAGAGGACGAAAAAACCTAGGGCATGTAAAACTATGAATGAAGACGAAAGGAAGAAACAACAGCTTACTGATGAAAACGTCAACAGAAAAAGAAAAACAAAGGTAAAACAACTGATTATTTTTTAAAATAAAAGATACTTTTACAATGATAGTTCAACTATCATTTGATTTGTTATTGAATGATAGATCAATGTATCATTTGATTTGTTGCATGTATAATATTGATGATAAAAAATAATTAGATGGATACTTATTTAATGATAGTTCAATATATCATTTGATTTGCATGTGTAATATTGAAATATGAAATGATGGATGAACATAGCATTCAGTCTTTGACAGATGGTAGACAATGATAAGATGAATATTTATAGAATGATAGAAATATATAGCATTGAAAAAAATGTTGGACAAACATATCATGATAGAATGATAGTTGAATATATCATTTTATTTACAGTATTTGCTAGTATAGTATGATAAATGATAGTTGAATATATCATTTGATTTTCTGTTTTGATGGTTATAGAATGATAGTTGAATATATCATTTGATTTTCTGTTTTGATGGTTATAGAATGATAGTTGAATATATCATTTGATTTTCTGTTTTGATGGTTATAGAATGATAGTTGAATATATCATTTGATTTACTGTTTTGATGGTTATAGAATGGTAGTTGAATATATCATTTGATTTGTATGCATCATATTAAAATATAATATGATAGATGAACATATGATAGACAAACATAGCATTCAATATTTCGACTTTAGAAGCATACAGTGAAAAAAAGAAATGATAGACAAATATAGCATTTGAAAAAGAATGATAGATGTATATATCACTAGTAAATTATGCGTTCATAGTTGTAAAAATTGATAGATAAAAATAAGAAAGCATTTAAAAAATGAGACATAAAAATAATATTATAGTTTGTTAAATACCGAATTATTCATTCACAGTTTTTTGTACAGGGATCAATAGGTAAAACATTGAAGAAAGCAAAAACTACTGAAGGAAAAAAACCAAAGAAAGTTTCTCAGAAAAAAATCCAGTATAGATGTAGCTTACTGCCAATGATAAAAAATTTCAAGAAAATTAAGGAAAAAAGAGGTTATCTTATAGATCAATTAAATTATTTCAAACAAACACCTTTCGAAAAATTCATGCTAGTGTTTTTCAAAGAAATTTTAACCATAGCTGCTTTTACAAAATCATCAACAACCTTAGATGATATAATAGAAACATTTTCTATCAATGATGAAGCTTTTAAAGTAGGAAATATTTTTTTAAAAATCAAACCTGAGGATGTTTCAATTATTTTTAGCTTACCTTTGTCTGGAGTAAATATTTTTCCAGTACCGAAAATGAGTTTACAAATCCTTCCAGACAATTGCAAAGATTTTGTACTGAGAAACTTTGGAACAATAGAGCACATCACAAAGGATCTTACAATTTCGAAGATAAATAATGTGCTAGAAACACTACAATTTCAACATGAAAATGATTTTCCAAAATTGCTTATAATTCTTGCAATGATAACCTTCTTCTTTCCTGATAACCAAAGATACTTACCATGGGGATATATTCCCTATATCTTAGATCAAAACAAAATGAATTCAGTATCTTGGCCAGTTTCAATTCATCATTCATTGATTAGAGCTTTGACAACTTTCAAAACAAAGCCAAGAAACATGCCAGGTTGTTCCATGCTCCCTATTGTAAGTACAGCAATCTAACTTTATGCTCATGCATCTATCTGTATAAATTAAATTATACACATTATATGTTTTAACAAGTAATATTTTATTTGTAGTTTTTCCTATGTGAGCATGTGAATTTGATACCACCATTAGCAACATACTGTTCAAACTTACCTAGATTTGGGAGGTGGAATATTGCAAGCTTGAAAAAGGTGATCTCAAGAGACGCATTGATGAACATGGACAATAGAAAGGTATTATTTATCACACTAGTATAACAAATATATAATGATAGATAAATATATCATAACATAGTGTATATCAGCAGTTGTCATTTTGTTATTATATCATAACACTAGTATAACTAAAGAATGATAGTCAGATATAGCATCACATGAAAAATGACAACTATATATAAAATTAGTTCATCCTTGTATGTTACCTGATTCATTACTATTTACGTTATTACATAGATTTTTGTTGAAATAAGAAATCTGACTAAAGATGAAAAAGCACTTCTTCAACAAAATAGCCAACAAAAATTTGTCCAGCTGTATAATAATGAGAATATTGGGATGCACAAAATAGAAAATGTGGAAGAGACATCAAAAGACCAAGTTGAGACAATGCAGCAGTACATCATACAGTTAGAAAATAAATTGAAGAAAAGTGAAAAAGAATTAGAAAAGGAAAAACATAAAAGAATACAAGCAGAAGGCATTGTCATACAATTGAAAAAGGAAATCAAGATTTTAAGATCAAAAGAAAAAGTAGAAATAGAACCACCATCATTTGATCTCAAAATAACTCAGGAAATTAAAAAGATGCGGAAAGAGAAAGAACAACAGGATCAAAACAAACCTTCAGAGGCAACAGAAAAATCACCAGCAGTGCATGAAAAAACGCAGAAGAAACCAAGCTCTTTAGTTTTGAGGGTTAAAAAGCGCCAACGAAGGAGTAAAATTGATTCTGATTGCCAATATGAAATTGTGTGCAGAAAAACAAAGAAAAATGTTGACAATGAAAACCAAAAGCAACAATTTGAAACCAAGGAAGGTCAGAAAGAAAATACAAATGAACAAAAACAAGAGGAACAAAATGAAGAATCAGATTATGAACATGAATCTGAAACTGAAACAGATGAACAAGTCACAACAACTGATAATGAAGAAATTATTGATGTTGATGAATACTCACAATCAAGTAAAACCTACAAGAGTAAGGATATCACAAAAAGCAGTATTCTACAATTATTGAATGAAGAACAGCAAAACAAAATTCTTACTTTCTTCAAATTTAACAAAAATGAGAAGTAAGAATTCTAATATTTTTTATTTCATTATATTTGTAACTAAATAAAATTGAAGGAAAATATAGTTATCAATTATTAATTTTCAATTACAGCACTGTAGCATATGAAAAAGATGAAGGACACAAAGGAGGAATCACAATAGTTAAATCTATGCTGGAAGCTGTTCTGTTCGAGGGGGTTACAGATGGACAGGTATGCATCAAATTAAAATTATGATAACTGTCTAGGATGGGAGAATGAGTAATAAAACTAGCATTCATAGTTTTTTAAGTGCATATAAGTGTATAGAATGAGAGAATGATAGTTAAAACTAGCATTCAAAGTTTCAAACTGCATATAAATGTATTGAATGAAAGAATGGGAGTTAAAAATAACATTGATATTTGTAAACCACATATAAATATATAGAATGTCCAAGATGACTGATTAAATGATCATTTGCATTTTTCAACGCATACAATGTAGTAAACATATAAATGAAAATGAATACTAGCATTAATATTCCTGATCCAAAATAAATTAATTATCCCATGAAACTTACAAACTTTGTTGTTTGGTTTAACAGATTATTGATTGGTTTTATTACAATCAAGAGATGTATGAACACAGTTACTACTTCACCACAATGATGATGGTATGTATAATCTTTTTAATATAAATGTTAAAAATTAATATAAAGTATTCTAATACATATAAATGTGCAGAATGCTTTAACACATGACCAACAAACTGTGATCAAAGACATAGTTATACCAACAGTAGATGTCATTGTCAAAGATGAATTTACAGAGAAAATTTTCTTCCTTCTACATTACGCAAACCATTGGAGCTTGTTGATGCTAAATTATGAAACAATGCAGTGGAGTCATTATGATTCAACAAAACCAAAAAATAGATCAACAAGGACTTCAAACCCCAGCTACAACCAAGCCTTCGTTCTTGTAAGAAAAGTATATTTTTGAAATCACTCTAACATTAATATACAGCACTAATTTTACTTCTTGCAAAAAGACAAAATTGAATTGATATTCAAGACAAAATGGGCAGAATTAGGAATACTGAACAAAGAATTTCACAAACCTAAATGCTGCAGCCAAAAAGCCCACCACAGGATTCAGATTCGTAAGTAAAAAATTTCATTTCTTCTCTTGTTTAAACTATTGTTATCCCGCCTTTTGGCAAGGCCGTGACACCAAGGACTTGACTAGATACCGGTGACAGGTCGTCTCGGAAGTCGGTTACACGTAAGGATCGCTACGGATATCGATGAATTTTGTCCGAGTCCGGATCGGGCTGCAATTGATAAGACATGCCAAGCAAGGCCAGAGGAAACGACGTTCCAATTTTCGAGTCAATCCGAGTTCGTATGCTCAAGATATCACCAATGGAAAATGGAGGAGACAACCTTGTATTCGAATCCATAAAAGACCCTATGTTCGAATCAATGAGGTAGGAATGCTATTCGAATCCATTAAGGTCGACTCGATCACCTTCGTATCCAGCAAGTTTTACACGCTTCGTATCCATCGTGGAAGCCTTCCTTCGAATCCATCCCTTTTGCCTGGCTTCGAATCCATCGTGGGAGCCTTCCTTCGAATCCATCCCTTTTGCCTGGCTTCGAATCCATCGAGCACTCCTTAGTTCGAATCCATCCAAACAGACCACACTAAAATCCAACAGTTCGAACCCGGTAGGCAGTCCTCTACTTCGAATCCATATAATAGATACGCCTCGACTCCATCCCATAAGCTACTTCGAGTCCACCCTGTTAAGGTAACCTCGAATCCACTAGGCCACGGCAGCTAGGAATGTGGAGTCGACCCAGTCAATCCGGAGTGGAAACCGGATCGATACGAAGCATACGCACCACGTCACCATCTTCACGTGCAGGAGGATCGATTCGAACGAATCGATTTGAGCATATCGATTCGAACGACTCCAGAATTTGAAAAACACCAACTTGAATCGATCATAACTCGAGTTCTACAAGTCCAAATGCCATGAAATTTTCACAGAAGCTTAAGCACATGATGAAGAATGTTCACACCAAATTTCAGCTCGATTGGATGATTTCTTGATCGATTCGAACCAAGGGTCGAATCGATCCCAAAGTGGGCCCGGATCTCCAGATTTCGGCCATGTGGGCCCCCTGACGTGCCAGAACTGGTCTCCCCTCATTTTAGGCGAAATATCAGCCTCCTACACCTATAAATAGAGCCCCTGGTCATTCAGAAAAGGGGTCGGAGAATTCTAAGTACTGAAGAGCGCCCAGATTCTGCCAGATCTACTCCAGAACACCGCCGCTGCTTCAGATTGACACTTAGCATTGAAATTCAGTTGTATTACATTGTTAACTACTGTAATCTTCAAGTAATCGAGCAATAAAATCATCAAACTTCATAGTGGACGTAGGCAAAACGCCGAACCACTCTAAATCGCTTGTCTTTGCAATTTACTTTCTGTTATTTGGAGTTTTTGTTAGATAATCCACAGTTTTAGTTTTCATTCTGCGCGTTTATCTCTTCAAAGACTTCCGAAGAGTGTTATGCCCATTTTTGGTACAAACACTTTGGTGCTTTCACTGAGAGAAAACCAGCTTTTTTCTCCTGCTCCTTGGATCTACTATCGATACCGGATTGCACAAATCCAAGAGGAAGATCCAGATCTTTGATTCACAGTCCTTCCATTCTACTCAGATTTGCATAAAATCTAGGAAAAGGATTCATCATTCAAAATGGTTAGCACGAGAACCACTTCTACAGCTGCCGGACAAGAAGGTAGGGATGGACAGAATCCTGCTCAACAGCAGCCATCCAACCAAGACAACACTGCCCACTCAGATCCGTCCGGGGCAGTCACTAGACAAGAATTCCAGGTGTTGCTCCAAGAGCTGACTCAGAGTCGGCAACAGTTAGCCGAACAGTTGCGTGCCAATATCAAATTGACAAACCAACTGAACCGCCAGGGCCGTAGGAGGTCCAGAAGGGATGATGTTTCCCGCTCATCCACTGAAAGTTCTGCTTCATCAGACTACTATCACAGATCTACCCGTCCTCGATTAGACGGGGGTCATGCACAAACGACCGGATATCAACCCGCTTTGACTGTTGGACAGTTGAGGGCAGGACCGTCGACCAGCTTTCAGGCCGGGCCCTCCACACAAGGAGGCCCTACTACACAGCATACCGCGGACAATCATGCCACAGCTGCCACAATAGAAACAAGGGTTGATACCCGAAATCTTTCAGAGCCAAATAATCGGCAACGTGGACGTACTCCTGAACCATACGTCCTAGAGGACGCTGAGCCAAGGAGGCAAAATTTGGACCGTCGACAGCGCCCGGTCCGAACTCGCGCTGTGGAACCCGACCACACCTTAGCTCGGCAAGCTCAAAATGTAGCAATGCCAGACATCTCGACTATGATACGTCAGATGATCCGCGAAAGCCAAGGCCTTACCAACGATGACTGGGGACTTTCCCGTAGTCATACTCCCTTCACAGACGAGATACTGAATGCTGAACCTCCTCGGCGATTCAGAATGCCAACCCTTCCTATGTACGAAGGAAATTCTGATCCCAATCAACACATCTTGAAATATTAATGGTCGATGAGCGCCGCAAGGGCCGATGACGCAGTAAAATGTCGAAGTTTCCCCATCTCTCTAGGTGGAATTGCAACGATGTGGTTCACGAGATTGCCACCTAGGTCTATCTCTTCATTTGATCAACTGGCTAAGAAATTTGTGGAACAATTTCGCATGCATGTCGCTAGACCCAAAGATGTCAACACCTTATCCAGCGTTACCCAAGCTCGAGGGGAAACGCTAAGGCGTTACTTAGAGAGATTCCATGCGGCATGTGTGGAGATTAGTAATCCCAACGACAACTCAATCTTAATGGCATTGACAAAGGGGATTGACCCTGATTCTGAATTTGGAAACTGGTTAGCCGGAAAACCACCCGCATCGTTGGACCGTTTCTACTCCAAAGCCGCACAATTCTTACGGCAAGAGGACGCGAAACAGTCTAGGAAGCAGGACGATGAGGAACCCAGGAGCGAAGGAATACAGAGCAATGTAGCAGTAAAACAGTCCGGTGACAATTCCGGAAAAGTTCAGTTGAACATACAGAACAAGCAAACGCAGCCAAGAGGTAACAATGGTCAGAATAAGAAAAGAGATCCAAATCGGGGTACACGACGTGAGGCTCCAATGTTCGATAATTACACACCATTGAATACATCGTTGGAAAATGTGTACCTACAGACTTGCAATACTATGCAATACAAGAAGCCGGCTCCGAAGCAATCGTCGGAGAGGCAGATTCAAACAGGGAAGTTCTGTAGATTCCACGAAAGTTATGGCCACAACACCAATGAATGTCGGCACTTGCAGGACCTCATTGAGAAGTTGATCAGAGAGAGGAAGTTAGATCAGTTTGTGCGGGCACCGCAGTCTGAAGGGGCGGGCCCCTCAAATCAAAATCATGCACAGAATCCAGAAAGACAGGAAGAACCAGGTCGTGTCGGAGGAAGACTGGTAATTAATGTTGTAAGTGATAGTCCTCGAACAGCGAAGCGAAGCTGGGGAGAAGTGAAATCATGTAACAACTTGGCTAGACGAACAGACTTTGAGTGCGATGATAACTTGGACAATAAACCTTCGACCAAGCGAAAGAGAGCGATAATTAACGACATCACTTTCCGAGACAACGATATTGATTATGTCGGAAGCCCGACTACTGACCCCCTCGTGATATCGGCACAAGTAGGTCCAGCTTGGATGAAGAGGATACTAATTGACTGCGGGAGCTCTGTGAATATCCTTTTCATACATGCTTATAATCAAATGAGGATGAATCCCAGGGATTTGGAACCTTGCCAAACTCACCTCCATGGATTCAACGGTAGCTCTACCGTACCTATTGGGGTGGTGAAGTTACCAGTTAGGTTGGGATCTAAGGAACATAGGAGAGTTCGAACATTACAGTTCACTGTGTTGAACATAGTTTTGCCATACAACGCTTTCTTAGGACGACCTGCCCTTACTGAATTCAGAGCCGTAATTGCCCCGTGGTGCTTGACCTTAAAGTTCCCTACCGTCAACGGAGTTGGAGTCGTCCAGGGCGATCAGGTTGACTTGAGAACAGTCATACGCCGAAAACGAGTCGCCCGATTACGTAATGCCGAGGACCGACTTAAAACTTTTGAACGCAATGAGATTGTCATTAAAAAAGAATACCCAGCACTACTACACATGAAACCAACATGGAAGGGATCACATGAGATTAAGCAAGAGCTCGGGGATGATATATATGAGTTAACGACCGCTGATGGTTCAGCTTCACCAAAGGCCTTGGATGGCGAAAGTCCTCGTCGATATTGCACATAACAGGCTATGTTTATCTATTTAGTTTCAATTCTGTTTTAGAATTTGTTTCTGCATTTCGAAATTAGAATTTGTAATAAGGCAACTGACTTTGCCATGTTTTCTTATTTCAGCAATAAAATGCCATCTCTTTGAGCCAGAGCTGTGATTCATTAAATACAATGTACAACATCACGATGCACGAAGAGCTAAATTCCATCACACAATGGAATTTATTCAAGTAGGGATTGGCTATGAAGCAATCAACCACTCACCAAATGAAACCCGAGCTCGGGGGCAAGCCATCACATCAGGCCAGAAATGGGTTGATACACGACAACCTTTTCCTTAACTCCGTACTCCCAGAGTGCGAGGCGGAGTATAAACATTCATTCAACTCCGTACTCCCAGAGTGCGAGGCGGAGTATAAACATTCACAAAATCCCAGAGTACTCCGAGAGCGCGAGCTGGGTACAAACTTTTTAACCAACTCCGTACTCCCAGAGTGCGAGGCGGAGTATAAACATTTTTCTAAATCCCAGAGTACTCCGAGAGCGCGAGCTGGGTATAAATATCAACAAACTCCAGCTTCCGAGAGCACAAACTGGAGTATAAACATTAACTAACTCCGTACTCCCAAAGTGCGAGGCGGAGTATAAACATTTACAAAATCCCAGAGAACTCCGAGAGCGCGAGCTGGGTACAAAACTTTTTACTTAACTCCGTACTCCCAGAGCGCGAGGCGGAGTATAAACATTTTTCTAAATCCCAGAGTACTCCGAGAGCGCGAGCTGGGTACAAAACCTTTTTCCTAACTCCGTACTCCCAGAGTGCGAGGCGGAGTATGAACTTTTTAACTAACTCCGTACTCCCAGAGTGCGAGGCGGAGTATAAACATTTTCCTAAAACCCCAGAGTACTCCGAGAGCGCGAGCTGGGTATAAATACCAACAAACTCCAGCTTCCGAGAACGCGAACTGGAGTATAAACATTAACTAACTCCGTACTCCCAGTACGCAAGGCGGAATATAAACATACATCAACTCCACACTAATCCCCAATGCTGGGGGCAGAACCATAACACATAACAAGTTGGAGACAAAAGGGAAAACATTCTCATTTCCACTATCAACAAAAAGAATCTGATTACAAAATGGTTCAAGAAATTGCTACTAGTGGGAGCCGAATCCACATCTATACATGGCAATAGAGAAATCAACAAAATGCTACCCTACGCAACAAAGATTTAAAGAAAGAGCTCAATCTTTCTTCTTCCTTATCTTCTTCTTCGGGGTAGCCCCACCAGATCCACTGCCTGATTTTTTCCTCAATCGCTTACTCTTTTCAGGCTTGCCCTCCGGCAGCGATATAATGTCGACGTCTTCCTCAGAGCTCGAGGCGACGGAAGTTCTTCTAGGAGGATGAGCTGGAGGCATAGGAGTAGTAGTAGGAGGAGGGACAGGAGCGGTCTCAATCACTACAGTACCGCCCGGTGAAGGCAGGCCCGGGCGGATTCACACCAGCATTCCCTGCTGTCATCTCGGCATCAATCTCAGCCATAACGTCGTCCTCACGAGATACTTGGGCCGCATCAGATGTGCCAATAGCTGGCATAGATGAATTAACGGCCAGAGCAGCCCCACTCACAGCATCAGACGGGTTGACAGAGGGATCGATGGGTTCATTGAGAAGGTCCTCAATCATTTGAGCGCTGAAAGAAAACATATTTGCATCTCCCACTTCGCCGATCAAGGTAGAAGTCGTGATGACTTCAGTAAAGACAACCCCTTGTGTTTGGTGTGGAACTGATAGAGCAAGAGGCGCAGAAACAACGACTTCAGTCACTGAAATGCGACAAAACGGAGATTGTTAGTCAAGTGTGTTGCTTAAAGTTCTCCACAACTAAACTACGAGAAGCGCTCAAGTACCTTCCTTAGTCTGGACCGAAACATGGGTGGAATCATCGGCAGAAGATAATAACGGTTGGTCAGGATTATATGCAAGAACAGATTGGGGATCTACCGCACCAGTGGTTTCGGGCAATGTTGGGATTACGGCTCCAACACTTGCCTCGTGATGCGCGGTCCCCGAACCTTCGCCTGTCTCTAAAGATTGAACGCCAAGCTTTTCTTTCGCCATAGAGATCACCACCTCATGAAGGGTCTTCCTCTCATCCTCGGTGAGCAAACGCATCTCCAGCTCAAAGTCGTCAAATGTTTCATCTGGATGCACTGCTTTCTTCTCATTCACCAGCCGGGTCCAGGCATTGTACAAAATCATGGAGTCATCTCCCAGCCATGCTAAATTTCTATGTAACAGCACATTAGCGTTGTACGTGACAAGGAGATCGTCGAACTCAGCGTCCAGCCTGGACCTCTCCTCCAAAATCTTTTCCTGGATTTCTGCTTCCGCAGACTTGGACTTGACCGCCACCGCAGCAAGTTCGGCCCTGAGAGATACTGCTTGGTTGCAAGCCTCTTGAGCAGTGGCGTTCGCATCATCCTTCTCCTTCACCATTTCAGCGAATTTGGCCTTGAGCTCGTTCAGCTCTTTAACGGCTGAGTCTCGCTCAGCTGCAACGGTGGTGTTGCGGTGGCCCATTTCTTCTACCGTGGCGCAATGTTCCTGTTGCATCCTAGCCATTTTGGCCACGGCGTCCTCGTGTTTCTGGAGAGCTTGAAGTTCAGAATTCCGGGACGTCTCCATTTCAGATTGAAGAACTTCAATGATGCGTTTCTGTTTAGCAATTTCAGCATCACGTTCAGCAATGATCTTCGCCCTGTCAAAAGCTACTCTAGAAGCCTTCACGGCTGCCTTGTACCACTCCTTATACTGAGCATAGAAGTCATGGATATAACTATGAGCGGTGGTCTCAGCTTCCGGAGGGATTCTTTTAAAGTTAGGAGGGAAGATATAGCCATCCATGCAAATTTCAGGGTAGTCATTTTTCATTTGGGCGAGTTTAGCAGCTCCCTCGCTTGTCAACTCAGTCAGAGCTTGTTCAATTATAGCGGCTGCCGTTGATTCCATTCTTGGCCGTTGAGCATCAGGCCGAGAAGATTGAGAAGGCAACTGTTGCTGATGAGATGGCCCTGGGAGGTCTACTGGAGCCCTGGGAGGCGGAGGAGAACGAGATCGGGGTTGGTACTGGTATCCCCGGTCTCTGTCAGAGTAATCATAGCCAGAACGGTTACGCGAGTAATCTCTGTCTCTATCATAACGTTCTTGACTCGAATAGCCTCGCCCATGATCCCTATCTGTCTCTCTCCTACGGGAATCGTAAAATGGAGAAGATTGGCGCACATTCCGAAGCCTATCTAGAGTAGAGCCGCGTCCTGACATCTCACCTGCGATAAGAAAGAATTACGGATTAAAATTCCATAAAGCAATGTTTACCATGCAGAAGTCATGAAGTGCCGTGGAAGTGTGTGTAAATGTGTAAACCCCCAAACCGACCGGAAGTGTTGACCGCACTTAAAGGAAAGGGCTCGTTCATGTTTAGGACATCTTGCAATTCCTCCAACCCAGGATTATGAGAAATCGATATATAATCTGGGATAGGAATGTCGTCAAGCCCTTTGAGAGAATCTCTCGAATGAGAAGGGGCGGCCTCAGAAATCATAACTCCGGAAGCGGGAAGAAACACATCTACAGATTTTCCCCCCTTTGACTTAAGTTTTTTGGAAACGGCGGCCTTGCCTTTCCGTTTTTCTCCCGATTCTTCAAAGTTTCCCGAAAGGTCAGCCATCGGCTCTGAATCTGTGTGGGTTCTTTCATCATCACCCGCCTCGATTATTTTGATTCCGAGTGACCTCTTCACTTTTTTCTTCTTGATTTTCTTCTTGGTCTTCTTCTTATCTTCCTTCTTAGAGGCAGACTTCGCAAATCCTTCAACGACTATGCTTTGATTGATGTCGATCAAACCAAGGACTCTTAAGTTGTAATCATTCAGCACCGAGTCAATATGCCTCAACTCGCTTGGGACTTCTTGAAGACTCCGGACGGTACCCTTGAAACGCCCTCCATCGGGCCTAGAAATAATAGCTGTAAAAGGAATGGAATGTCAATTTTAACACCAAAGAGCTATTGGTCAAGGAAACAGGTTAAGGCGCTTACGTCTAGACAACCATCGCCTAGCGAAACCCGGAGGGCACCGAACGTAGAACCACTCGTTCTTGAAATAGCTCAGTCGAGTCCAAGCTCCAACTACAACTTGGCAATTCCTAACTGCCTCCAAAAATGTGAAAGACGGGCTATCACCCCTACTCTTGAAGTTAAATATATGTCTGATCTCGGAAGGCCTCGG
The DNA here is from genome assembly GCA_030737815.1 of Allium fistulosum. Classification (NCBI taxonomy): domain Eukaryota; kingdom Viridiplantae; phylum Streptophyta; class Magnoliopsida; order Asparagales; family Amaryllidaceae; genus Allium; species Allium fistulosum. Next base: position 1,208,185,445 of record CM060902.1, read on the forward strand.
CGGGCGAAAGAGACAGTCCATAAATATTACAAAGGCACTGTTCAGCAACGCGTGCCCGTTGGGATGAAGTTGTGAAGGAGCGATCCCTAAATATGATAGCATCCCTCTGATATATTGGTTGAAAGGAGGAAGAGTTCCAGCCGCACAAGCATGACGGTAGAATGCTGTATATCCTTCAGGTGGATTGTGCGGTCTATCAGTGGCACTGGGCAATAATACATCACCTAGAGATATGTTGTGCTTTAGGCATATTCGTCCCAATAAGGATTCAGAGATGTTAGACTGAACCGAATCGACAGGGTCCTCAATAAATATAGCCTCTGACAATTCGTCTGGAGCTGGATCGATTACATCGGCAGGGATTTCAGGAATCTCAAGAACCGGAGGAGTCGAGCTCTGTACCTCTTGTTGTTGGGAGCTCGAAGATTCCATAATTAGCTAACTCATCAGAAAGCAACGTTAAGTTCATAACCAGTCCGTGCATGCCCCAGTATAGTGTGTGTAAATGTGTCATGCAGTGCAAGTGCTGTGCATCACTTAAACAAATTTAACAGAATAAAGCGAGATGTTCGTACGACATAACTTGGGAATTTGAGAATGAAAATGACCGTCATCGCTGACCGTCACTTCCACACAATCCAAACGCTACGAACCAACTTCAAGTATAAATCAGTTGTATTATTAGTTAAGTCATAGTTCCATCGACGAGCTTCGAAGGAAATTCAAGTTCAAGTCTTTCAGTCAAGTTCGATTATGCAAGGCCGAAGCTCGTCGGAGTCAAGTATGCTAAAATTCATTAAGTTCATCAGAAAGTAACTTGAAACTGGTCGTAGTTCATATGATGGAACAAGTCAAAAAGTAATGGTCTCAACTTCCAAAGACGTTCGAATCCATCAGCACGAATCGATGCAGGTCGAATCGATGAAGTTCGGTTCCAGGTGCTTCGAATCCATATGGTTCGACTCGATGCAACATTAGGATAGAGGAACACTTCGAATCCATGATCTATACATGACTTCGAATCGATCAAAACTGAGATCCTTCGAATCGATCGGAGTATCGCTACCTCGAATCGATTGCCACGAGCCTTCCTTTTCTCTTAAAACCATCGATTCGAAGCTATGCATTCAAAAACGATTTGAATGACTCGTGCCTGGATCGATGCGAAGCAACGGAAGACAACACCTTGACCGATATCACTCGAAAGGTTTCATTCCTCGATTCCATCGAGTCGACCCACTTCGTTCAGATCTTGTCACTTCTCAGAATTTTCTAAAGGAGAAGATAGTTCTATTTTCCTCATCTCGAATCGTTTCCTTGAATACCTGATTTGATTACGAGTGGAAGCGTGAACGTGTTCGATCGATTCGTGTAAAGCACGTCGGTTATAGCTCTGGGAAGACGATTCGAAGAAACAGCAGAAGCAATGGTAAATGGTAAAAAGTGAGAAGAGAATAGTACCCCGGTATATATAGGAGAAATAAGACGATTCGCCTCCCGGTACAACTGACCGGCTTTAACAGGTAAGGGCATCGACTCGATTCGTTACGGCGACTTCGAATCGATCATAACCCACCACTTCGAATCCATCTCTTGCGAATCTCCTTGCACGGTCGAATCCATCTCAACAACATCGATGCGAGACAACATCGACTCAAAGCACGAGCCCCACGAACCATCGTTTCGAAAGTACATCGGTTCGAGCATTCACAACTTCGACTCCACCAACTCAGAGAACATCAAATCCACGCAATATCGATTCGAAGAGGCACAGCTTCGAATCCATCGCCAACCACTAATGAAAATGGACGAACCGTTTCAATGTTAAAAATTGCTTGTCTACTCTTCATACCGATTCAGGAGAGGATCGATGCGGGAGGATGACCATAGACAATCATAAAAGTAATGATTTAACTCAAATCTCAAATCGGTTCAGGAGAGGACCGATGCAGATTTCGATAGCAAAACCGAACTGACAACAACTTGCGATCGCGCAACGTTAACCAAGGTCAAGATAATACACGTATACACGTATTTTTGACTAATGTTTTGGTCTTTATCATCAACAGGAATCAAATGTTCATCTCGTCATGACTCAAAAGCCCAGACAGCCAGTCACGATTATACGACAGTCGATTACTGCAATACAGGATGCAACTTTCGATAAAGCATGTTGTAGCAATCCAATGAGAGACTGCAGCTTTTCAAAGCACGTCATGTTTACACAAGACGTACTTTGGGGGGCAAATGTTATCCCGCCTTTTGGCAAGGCCGTGACACCAAGGACTTGACTAGATACCGGTGACAGGTCGTCTCGGAAGTCGGTTACACGTAAGGATCGCTACGGATATCGATGAATTTTGTCCGAGTCCGGATCGGGCTGCAATTGATAAGACATGCCAAGCAAGGCCAGAGGAAACAACGTTCCAATTTTCGAGTCAATCCGAGTTCGTATGCTCAAGATATCACCAATGGAAAATGGAGGAGACAGCCTTGTATTCGAATCCATAAAAGACCCTATGTTCGAATCAATGAGGTAGGAATGCTATTCGAATCCATTAAGGTCGACTCGATCACCTTCGTATCCAGCAAGTTTTACACGCTTCGTATCCATCGTGGAAGCCTTCCTTCGAATCCATCCCTTTTGCCTGGCTTCGAATCCATCGTGGGAGCCTTCCTTCGAATCCATCCCTTTTGCCTGGCTTCGAATCCATCGAGCACTCCTTAGTTCGAATCCATCCAAACAGACCACACTAAAATCCAACAGTTCGAATCCGGTAGGCAGTCCTCTACTTCGAATCCATATAATAGATGCGCCTCGACTCCATCCCATAAGCTACTTCGAGTCCACCCTGTTAAGGTAACCTCGAATCCACTAGGCCACGGCAGCTAGGAACGTGGAGTCGACCCAGTCAATCCGGAGTGGAAACCGGATCGATACGAAGCATACGCACCACGTCACCATCTTCACGTGCAGGAGGATCGATTCGAACGAATCGATTTGAGCATATTGATTCGAACGACTCCAGAATTCGAAAAACACCAACTTGAATCGATCATAACTCGAGTTCTACAAGTCCAAATGCCATGAAATTTTCACAGAAGCTTAAGCACATGATGAAGAATGTTCACACCAAATTTCAGCTCGATTGGATGATTTCTTGATCGATTCGAACCAAGGGTCGAATCGATCCCAAAGTGGGCCCGGATCTCCAGATTTCGGCCATGTGGGCCCCCTGACGTACCAGAACTGGTCTCCCCTCATTTTAGGCGAAATATCAGCCTCCTACACCTATAAATAGAGCCCCTGGTCATTCAGAAAAGGGGTCGGAGAATTCTAAGTACTGAAGAGCGCCCAGATTCTGCCAGATCTACTCCAGAACACCGCCGCTGCTTCAGATTGACACTTAGCATTGAAATTCAGTTGTATTACATTGTTAACTACTGTAATCTTCAAGTAATCGAGCAATAAAATCATCAAACTTCATAGTGGACGTAGGCAAAACGCCGAACCACTCTAAATCGCTTGTCTTTGCAATTTACTTTCTGTTATTTGGAGTTTTTGTTAGATAATCCACAGTTTTAGTTTTCATTCTGCGCGTTTATCTCTTCAAAGACTTCCGAAGAGTGTTGTGCCCATTTTTGGTACAAACAACTATCATTTCTATTTTTAAATTGCAGAAGAATGCATGAAATATGCAAAATGATAATTAAAACTAGCATTGCTAATTAACAGTTCATTGATCTGCACTTATTGAACAAAAAGATAATGTATAAGCATGCACATTCCACACACAGCAATGTTGTCTCTATGAATGCATTGATTAATATTGTGATCGAAATATAAAGCTATGTTTTAGAATTCTGGAGTAAAAATTGCAATATTATTTTAGAATTAGGTTTTACTGTAATATGAACTAACATTTGTATATTTGAAACAGACTTGATTGTGCGTTCTTTGTCATGGTAAACATGAAAAAACTGGAGAAGGATGAGGTACCAGAAAAATATCCAAAGGAAATGCTTAGAAACCTAAGAGCTGTAGTGGTGTATAGCATACTCAATGATCCACAATACAGTTGGTCACTGGAGAAACTCTGCAAAGATTCTACATAAAAAAAGCTGTTGCATTGTAACTTCGAAAAACTTTGGATATATTTGAACTGAACCATTTGTGCTAATTAAATTGATATGGAGTCTGATATGGAGTCTAAGATGGAATCTGAGATGGAGTCTGAGATGAAGTTTTATATGTTTTCCAGTAATTGAATTTTGTTCTCAGTGTATAAACTATTTAGATGAATTTGAACTTCTTGATTTGAATTTGATTTGATAATAGTTGTCTAATTTCAATGCATGAACTACAATGTATAAACTATCAATATACTCAAGTGTCATTTTTATTTGTTTTATAATGCTTTTATTGTATTTCTGATGTACCAAATAATGTTTTATACTGAAATGCTAGATAGAACTAGCATTATGCGAAAATACATTTCTCAGTGATTGAATAGTGATCAATAATGTGTGAATTTATCCATATCGAATTTTTATATCATTTCCAATGTTTCAACTCCATTTCAAATATGTTGGCTATTGTTTACACTGTAATGCTACTTATAACTAGCATTAAACTGAAATGATAAACAGATATAGGCAATTATGGATATGGTAAGTGCTGGGGTAGAAACATGGAGATAGTGGTTTTATTGTAATGAAGATATCTCATTTACAAATAACAGAAGATATCTCATTTACAAACTGAAATGATAAACAGATATAGGCAATTATGGATATGTTATTTTCTGAAACAGAGAGATGCAGTTTGCATAATGAAGATATCTCATTTACAAATTACTATTAATTATTTTTTCCAACTGCTGTTTTTAACAATAACAGAAGATATTCAGATGTAGTGTAGAAGAAATATGGGAACAGATGTTCCACAATTTCATATAAACAATACATCATCATACTGAAAAATCATTACAAAACCACTAAAATAATCTAACCAAGTAATCATATAAACAGTATATCATCATCATCAAATCCTTCATTCTTGCTCAAAAGCTTACTCAGTTGTATACAATGAAAGATGATTGATTTCAATGACAGAACACTGAATACTAATTATAATTAAATGCTAGTTACAACTAGCATTCAATTGAAATGATAAGTACATATAACATTGAATACAAATATCAATACCAAAATGCAGAGGAACAGCAGATATCACAAATTTTAAAAAAAAATAACCAAAACATATCACATTTTATTTTCTAATGATTTCACAATGTCTAACTGCATTTTTCTATATGCTTTAGCAGCTGTAAACTTAAAAAACTTCTCAATTGCAGTAACAAAACACATAAATTTTATTAAATTTTTGAAGAACCAAGACAATTCCTTTTGTTGTGGCCAACTTTATTACACTGACTGCATCTGTTTCGTTTACTTTGAGAATATCCAAATCCACCACGCCTCTTTGTAGATGGTCTTCCAGCACCACGAATTTCTTTAGGAGGCCTAATCAAAACATTATTTTCAGCAACAATTGGCTTATCAAAATCTGGAATTGGATTGATAGCATTAGCATATGAAGATCTGAAAGCATTAACAGTGAAATAGTCCTCCACAAAATCATAAACTGATAATCTACACTTGTTAATGCACTTAATTGCATGAGCACATGGAAAACTAGCAACTCTCCATTGATTACAAGAGCATAAACGATTTTTAAGATCAACAACCTGTGACTTAGGAGATTTAACTTCAAACACAAATTCCGAAGACTTAAAAACTTCCCAACCAAAGCCATCTTCTACTAACTTTGACAAACGTTCCTCCATAACAGGACAAAGATATGTTGTCCATAGACAACATTCCTCTCTTCGTCTCGCCATTTGCTCCATAACTTTCACACGAATACCATCCAAACAAGAAGTTATAGGCATAACTCTATTTTCCAAAATCCATGAGTTGAAACTTTCTGCAACATTAGAAGAATACTCACCATAACGCTTTCCTTGAAAAAAAAAATCTGCCCAATGGTCAAACGGTTTATCTCTTAAAAAGATTTCTGCAGATATACCCCCAATATCTTTAAATTTGGAAAGATATCGCTCAAAATCATACACATTAGAAGCTCTAGCACAAAGTTTGAACAACTCCACAATAGATGAATCACCTTTACCCGCCTTGACAACAGTACCAATATTCTGTTCCATGTGAAGTAAACAATAGCTATGATATGAAGAAGGAAATATTTTGGGAACACCTAAAACAAGACCCCATTGACGATCAGACATAAAAACTAAAGGCCGATCTTCATTAAGCATTCCTTTCAGATGGGATAAAAACCAAGACCAATTAGATTCATTTTCGTGCGAAACAATACCCATAGCAAGAGGAAAGAAACCTACAAAATAAATAATTAAGGACAGCTCAGTAATGAGAAACATGGATTATATTAAACATCAAAACCATTATTAAAGGTTAATAATTTCTGTTATACACAGTTAAAGTAAATTCAAAATGATATATGAATATAGCATACGTTATTTAAAAGTCTTTTAGGTACTGCTGCATAAAATTTTATTTCATGTTTTTGTAAACATTTCTACCATAAACATTTGTACTATAACCAGGTCAATCATTTAATAAAATAAAGCCAACAATTCTTGTGTAAACATGGCTGCATTATAATTATGAACAACTTTGAACAATGATAGTTTAATATATCATCACTAGAAAAACAAATGAGTAAATAAAAAAAACTAAAATGAAACTCATACCTTGATTACCATTTTTAGCAGTAGCAGCTAACAAAACACCCGGTCTTCCCTTCAAAGCAGCTGCGTCTAAAAATATTAATGGCTGACAATGTTTAAATCCAAGTAGACAAGCACCAAAACCAATACAAACTCTCTCAAACTGATCAGTTGAACCATTAACTTCCAGGGCCACATAACTACCAGGATTATACTTTTGCAACGCTTCTAAATACCAATGTAAATCATTATATGACATAGCATCATCGCCATATATTTCTTTCAAAGCCAATTGTTTTCCGCTATAAGCATAATAATATGAAAGAGTAAAATTGTAATCTCTTCTAAATTCCTTCATTATATCTGTTGGCTTCTTCATAAGAGCATCTCGAATTTGATCAACAATCAAAGATTTAACAAATCTACTTGAAATATTAACTTTATTAACATCTCTAAGACCGCCTCCACACGAATGAGCAAAATTGTAAGTTCTAATAAAAAACCGAGAGAGTAGACCGGGATCCGAAGAAGCATTAAGATAAAACTTACAACCATCCTTCAACCAAGAGCAATTAACCGATATTCTATCTGGAGAATTTCTTATAAAAATCAAATCATAACCATTTTTTATTTGATATGCCATTAAAAACTCCCGAAAGTCCTCAGCTCCATTAAAACAAAAACCAAGAAAATCCACAATAGTTTTTTGACAACCTTTCTTCAACATATCTTTCAAATAATAAGAAGAATTAGCATGTGAATCACTATTTGAACCAGAAGTACTACCAATTGAAGAGCTTTGGACACTTGCATTGCCTAAACCACAGCCAGCAATATCAGCTTCCTTAACACAAACATTTTCCTTAACAGTAAACTTAAAATATTGACTCTTCTTGAAAATTAAAAAACACACAATACTGATCAAATCTGAATCAGTATCAATGATTATATTCTTATTCTCAAGAACATAAGATATCTCAATAGAAAATGGACTTAGATGTGGCCAAACTTCACAGATTTCAGTCTTAACACCAAACAAAGAGGAGCCCATCGTGAGATGACAAGAATAGCAATTCCCATTATGTTCAAAAATAACTAGCAAACTTTTTGATTCATCATCATAGATATCAGTACTGCAAAAGAAATTAAAAAAACAGTTAACAAACTTACTTAATATTATGACAAAGCAACAACAGAAAATGTTAAATTAACATAGCATAACAAATCAAAATGATAATTAAGACATAAATAAGAGAAATATAAATCAATTAAAAAACAGATGATAAATGAACAGAGCACAAGCAAATTACAACAAAATATGAATACAACAGCAAAAAATGATATATAAATATAGCATAACGAAAAAAACTACATATGAAATTCACTCGTAAGATAGATGAACAGTAAAATTGTAAAACCTTAAACTATACTGAAGAAACAGAATAATACACAATAAAATCTTACCTTGCCATTGAAACAAATCCAAAATAGGAACTGAAATCTGGAAGAAGACAATCTATACAACGTACAAAAACAAAAAAAATAATTACTAATCGAACGATATTTTATCAGAGAAAGATAAAAAGAATATCGAAACAAATAAAAGTAATATACCTGAATGTAACGAAATTGTAAAGATCCAGAGCACGATGAAGATCGACGATGAAAAAACACGACGAAGATGGATGACAATCGAGAAGATCGAATACAAAACGCGTCCTTGAATCGAGAAGATCGACGAACAAAGATCAGTAATATCAAAAATAAGGTGGAGAAGAAACACAGAGGAAAATTTAAATTTTATAGAAGTTTGTCCTTAGAAAGAAAAAAGTAAGCCCACGTCCTTTAGACGAAAAAAAAACATGCGCGTCCGTAGGCCCAAAAACAGAAATAAAAACTTCCTTCAGCCCATTTTCCTGTTTATTTAAAAGGTGATAAATTTTTTTAAATCCATTTGATAATTGATTGGTATTGGAAAATAAATCTTTGGAAAATCAATATGAAAATTGATTTGGTGTTTGAATGAAAAAATTGATTTTGTGTTGAAAATTAATTTGGAAATCGATTTGCAAATATTTCTAAGTATATTTTGGATAAGTGATTTAAATTACTTTAAAGTATTCGAACTTGGCAGATTTCCAATGGAAATAAATAATATCGGAAACTTTATTCCGCAAGTGAAAAGTGATTTGAAATTGGTTTTCAAAGTGATAAAGTGTGGAAAATATATATCTTGCAAAGATATTTTGAAATTTAATAATTTGGAAAAATTATTTGGATTGGATGATTTTTGTGAATATTGTTTGATAGTAAAATATCCAACTATCGGTATAAATAATTTGGGAATTTATTGAGGCTTGATTGTTGTGAATGTTGTTTGATAGTTAAATAACCGACTATCAATGTTGGCCTTTAAAATAGCACTTGAATTTGTTTTCAAAACAAGCGCTCATTATTCGGTTTAGCCGGGAGAGGACTTTGTGTCATATAACCCATTCTGAATAATGATACGACGTTATGGATTGCAATTGAAGACCGGATTTGCAAAGGCTTCTTCCTTTATTGGACGAAGTGTCTTCGATTCTGTTCGAACCCGGAACAGACTTGTATGGTCGTATGTCTGACACTACACTTTGAGATATAAAGCAGATTTCTTTCAAATACATATCTGTTGGTGGCGGAGAATTTATTCTCTTAGCTTAACTCCCTTCTCTGAGATGTACGAGCTCAGAGGTTATGTAGTTGAAGGTTATCGGTGATATACTCCCAATTTGGTAGTGTGGCATGCAAAGTGCTGCTGTGTGTTTGTTGATCAAAGCAAGGCTTTCGTGTAAAGCGTAGCTTTGTGTACGAGACCTCATCGAACCTCACACCCTGGAAATGGTCGAAACAGGAAAGATGCGGCAAGGTTATGAGGGTCGCACCCTTTAGGGTATGTCATTTCCTTCTGGAAAAAGGGGGTATCATGGTATGGAGCCCAGATACTTTACCTGTGTGGTTGCTTCAATCTCATTTACTGTGTGGTTGTTGCTTTGTGATCGAGGGCCCTCAGATAAAGGTCGCAAACGACCGGGGGGTGGCATACTCGAGTAGTAGTTACCTAGTAAGAGGTAACCCGGCCTTGTGTTGGCAGAGAGCTAGTTAGTTCTAGGGACGTCCCTCCAGGGGCGTACCCATGTGGCATAGGAAGTTCCTTAGCCTGACCATTTGTTGAAAATCCAATTCCCAATACGAACCCAGTACGGTTTTAGTTATAGAACCTGCTATTTAACATGGCAGCTATAGTAGGCATAGTATCATGGTACCTATGCTGGCTAAGATTAATATTATATTTTCGAAATGTTTTCACACTATGCACTAGTAATAATATCAAAGAGTTTTCTCGTATTAAGCATATCTGACTATCATAAGGAGAAATCTCCCCCATGTGTGCGATTACATTGTGTGTGTGCCGGGAGGCCTTATGGTAGTTTCATTTTCCAAAAGCATTGCGAATTTCTTTTATTTTCTTTGTGAAAATAACTGTTTTTAAGACCTCACACCAGTCCCATGACTGACCTGGAGTTTATTGTTCCCTTTCTAAACTCTGGGTGCCCATAATTTTCCACACGGGCAGCCTAGAGTTAGGTTATCAATTGGATCTGGATGGATTGCTGTGGAGATCTGGAGGCGAGCTGGATGGCGAGACGTATCACTTATACTAGTATCATTCCGCTGTGTATTCTGTTATGTGGACAAGTTTACATAACTGTCCAGTGATGTGTGTTGTTGTTGTAAACTCTTATGATGTATTGTATAAACTGATATAGTTCTTTGTTATAAAGATTATTCATTCATCTATTATATATTGTTCCGCTGCGAATGTGAGATTCTGATATTGTTTCTGTTTCTTTTTCTTTCTTTCTTCTTCTACCTCTTTCTTTCTTTACCCCTGATGGTTCGATTTTTCGGGTATGAAAAATCGGGTCATTGCAATGTGGTATCAGAGCAATTAGTTAGCGATAACCTTGGCTCGGTTGGGTGTTACTCATTAGAGATAGAGTCAGTAGTACTCTAGAATGAGTGTGAGTGTAATAATAGATATGAGCGTGTATTTGTTAGTGAATACAAAAGAATTTGTTTTATATTGTGTTGACTTATCGGTTAATTGTTTATAGATTCTGGTCGGTGCAGTTTGGCCAACTGTAATCGATAGGGGTTTCTAAACTCTTAAACAAGATAAACTGACATAGTATTGTTTTAAAATAGGGTAAATGAAATAATTTTACCCAAAACTATTTTTGTATAGAAAAGAAATCATTTTTTGTAAATTATTATTGTATATGGTTGCTTGGTTGTTAGGAAGTGATAATATTGAAATATTATCATTGTTATATGGAAATTGAATAAGAAATAATGGTATAACCAAAGATTTGGAGATAAATTCATTTAACAAATGAAATTTATGAATATGAATTGAAAGTATAAGGAAATGAGTTCATATACGAATGGGATTTGTAAATGTAAATTGTAAATGTGATTTATAATTTGAAATAGAATTTCAGGAAGATATTTGAAATAAATTCATTAATGGAATTGAAAGAAAAATGGAATGAAATTGGTAATGTGAATTTATAAATGAGTTTTATAAATTGAAATGAGATGCCAGAGTATTTTTTGCAATACGGATTAAAGGATTTGAATTGAAATTTCAAAGGATTAAATTTCCTAATTTGAAAATGGTTTCCAAAAGTCTGGAAAAAAATTATTTGAGAAGTATTTGTGAGTTGGATATGAAATCTGGTGGGGTTTGAAATTTAAAAATATTTGGGAAAATATTTTGAAGGGACATAATTAATTTCAAAGTTAGTTTTGAAATGTGAGTAATTGTTAAAAAGACTCTGGAATTTCTTTAAAATGTTATGGAATGTAAATAAGTTTGATAACTTATAAAAATATTTGAAATTTGATTGGAATAAGGTTCAAATTGAAAAGGAATGAATTTGCGAATGAACAAATGAGGTTACATTTGTAAATAAATGAATTGGAATTGAAAAATGAAATGAGATTTGATTTGAATCAAGTTGGAAAAAATAAAATAAAATGGATTGAATTCAAGTAAACTAACTTGATAATTTATTAATTCATGAAATAATGAATTGGAAGTTGAATTAGTTAAATTAAAGTTGAGTTGTGAGCTAAATTTGGAAATGGTTTGAATTTGCATATAAATTCAAGTAAGTAGAAAAAATAAATTGAAATTTCCTTGATAAAGATAAAGTAAATTCAGGGTGAATTGAATATGGAAATTTGAAATTTTAAAAGGATAAGTGAATATACTAATTGAATTAGATTAGTAGATGGAATGGATTTGATTAAATGAAAAAATCAAATCAAAGATTTAAATTGGAAATTGTTTACAAGGAAACTATAATTCGAGTTTTGAAATGGTTGTTGTCGAGTTTTGTGAAATGGTTTTGAATGAAAATTGTTTGGATTAATAAAATAAACCGAATGTGAATATGGAATGAAAAATTGAATTGAATGGAATCAATTGGAAATGAAATGGAATTAAAATAAATTGAGTTGGTATCAATTTAAATTAGTTATAAACTAGAATGGATATTCTATTAAGTGAATATCGTTGAATTTGCATATAAATGGTTGCCGTCGACGCAAACGAGGTTATATAAAATTCTATGGGTTATTAAAAGAAAATAAAATTTGATTTTTGAATCAATTGAAATGGATATGAATTCGTTTGGATTAAAAATGAATTGAATGTAAGGAACTGCATTGTAAATCACTTGAATTGAATAGAAATGGTATGTGAATTAGATGAAAGCGATTAGATTTGTATTGAAACTTGATAAATTGCTAATGGAAATAATTTTGAGTGTATTGTTTACGAAAACTACTTGTTTGTTATTGAAAATGAGTAAAATGTTAATAGATTTCCTATATATGTCACTTACGTGTTTAAATTGAGTAAGTACAGGTACATGGGGTCGTTTGGCTGCATTTTGGTCGCGCAAATAGCTAAATAAATAAGCCGTTCTGCTTAAAATGCTAAATAAAGGTACGCCTACGCAATAAAAATAGGAAATATGAACTGTTTTTGTTTTCCGACCGAGTGGGTCGATGTATATATATTTATATCTCTTGCCAAATTGCAAAAGCTCCTCCGTACAAGGAAACTCTGTCAAAAATTTTCGAAAAATTTGGGAGTTAGAAAAAATTTGGAATTTCTGAAAATTTCAGTAACGACAAATGATTTAAAATTTGTAAGCAAATAGAATTGAAAACTGAAGTATTGGAATTCATTTTGAATTGAATTCAAGTAAAATTGAAAAGGGAAATCTAAATGGAAATTGGGAAAAAGTATTTATATTTGAAATGAATTAATAATTGAAGCAAATTGATTTTATATGGAATTGGAATCCAATTTGAATAAAAGTAAATTAAAACCAAGTGGTAAAGTAATAATATAAGGGTATACAAAGTGCCTATATTGAACTTAAGAAATGAATGGAGAAAGTTCTTAAGTAAATTTGGTATTGGAAGTATACTAAGTTAATAATTGGATGAAAATCAAATTGGAATGCTGTGATGGGATATTATTGCAGAGCAGTATACAGGAAATTTAAAAACAAGAGAAACTGGGATTTTGATTGTAGAAGATAAATAAAATTTCTCAACAAAAGGTATGTATTTAAAATTTCTGTATGAATTTGATTGGGTTTTTGATCTAGCCACTTGGCGTTTGTTTTCTTTTGGAATCTGGGGGTCCGTAGGGACATTTTGTAGTCGTACCGAGCTAGCCGCGCAAAGGAGACGCTGACGAAATTTTTCGAAAATTTAGAGAGTTGAAAATTTTTTGAGAAATTTTAGATAATTTAAATTTTGAATTTAAATTTAAATTTGAATTGTGAAGTAAAATAAAGTTGCTTGAAACTATGAAAATGTTTGGAAAATTAATAAGGATGATAGTGTGGTTATGATAAGAAGATTGGTTTAAGAATTTGATAAAACTGTTTGGTTTTGGGAAAATGATAAACGGGTTGAGGATCATTCTTCCTAACTTGTAATTTCGGGAAGAAATTCTTTTAAGGGGGGAAGAATGTGACGACCCTGAATTTTTGACATTGGAAATCAGAATATTTAATTAATTTTAAATATTTGGATGTTAGTTTAATTTGAAATTCAAATATCAGAATGAATTTGGCAATTTAATTATTGAATTTAATTTATTGCAGTTGGGTAAATTATTGAATCTTCAGTTTTAAGCTGATTAAAAAAATATTTTCAAGGCTTAGAAAATTCATATTTATGATACTGAAGGTAATGGAACTTTCAGAATTGAATTTGAAACTGTTCTTTTCAGTTTTGAATTTATATTGTTTAAATTCAATATAATAACTGGGTCCAAAAACCTATCTTCTCCATACGATCGAATTAGGACTCGAAACCTTTTCCATTGCGTTCGGAATAAGGGTTTAATATTATAAACGCTTAGCGGCACACCTCGATAGGAGTTCGAGATTGGAAGTTTCATTTAACGAGACGATTTGAATTTAAATTTAAACATTTAGATATATATATATATATTATTGGCCAGTCAAAATCCTCTCATGTCAAAAACCTTTCCTACAACAGCTTTTGCTTTTCAGAAACACTGTAAAGACCTTAGCCGACACGCAAAAGCAATTTTGCACGCTAATGTCTTTTCCTATTCCCCATTCTTTCTTTAAAAGAAAATGCAGACGTATTCGAAATGAAATTTAAAAGCTTCAGAAGAAAAATCATCCATGGCCGAACTAATTTATAAGTCTCCCTCTCCTGTTTGATTTCCTCCCTAGCTCGATTCAATTTCGAATCGAATCGTACACTCTAAAATAAAATTGAAAATTGACAGAGCTTTTCAATTAAATTGCCGAGCTCAAGATCTCGTTCGACTTCAATCATGAGCCATTCGAATTCAAACCGAAGTCGATTTTGACTTCGTCAAGGAGGGCGAAGCCAAGGAGGCGGCGGTGCGTGTCAGGGAGGGGTGTCGCGAGGTGAGCGACGACTTCATCTAGGGTTTGAGTTGTTGAGGAAGCTTGCGTGCGCGATTTGCGATCGAGTCTGGATGGGTTTTGCGTTGATTGGTCAGCACTCGAGCAGTCAAGGGGATGGGAAGTTCGTCGATGGTCATGAGCTCGAGTTTAGAGTTTGGGCAGCACAGCTCGATTCGTAGCAGTAAGGTATAAACCCAATTTAAATTTTTATTCTATGTATATAAACGTGTATAGGAATATGCTACTGAAGGAAATAAAATAAATATTGCATAGTAAGGATATTTTCCCTTGATTTAAATTTATATATATATATATATGTGTGTGTGTGTGTGTGTGTGTATGTATGTTTACATATACACATATTTAACCGACTATTTAATTTTAGAATAATGCTAGTGATTAACTTATTTAATTAAGTGTTACCAAAAGTATTTAAGGGAAATTTATTTAAATAATGTTATTTAAAATAAATCGTTGGGCAATTTAAAACTATCAAAACGAAAATTGATTGTTCTATTATTTCGAACATTAATAAATTGTATAAAATTGTTTATACAAGGTCTAATACTGTGAAGAAGACAAGTCGGGATTGGAAACGTATTGCAAATAAAAGGTGAGATCTCCTCACTCACATGGTTTGTTGTTGAATTTAAATTCTGGATGGTTTGGATGAATTGGATGATTTATCTATTGATGATATTAGATATAGTGGGATATATATATATATTGGAGTGATTGATATTCCTGCATTATATAGCGGATGAGACCCTATGCGTCGCATAATAGCGGATGATATTTTATTAAACCCATATACCACGATATTCCACCTCGAAGTGGAATGGGTATTTAATTGTTGTGCTAACATCTGTGGATGTAGGGAAATAGGTTGGAGGGATCCAAGTGGATTCCTCAAATTGTATGAATTTGTTTCATATGTTGTGTGATGATTTATTGATAATCTGTGAATGATTATATTGATGATTGAATTTGTCGAAGGCTATAATTTAGCCGGATGTATTTTTGGTATCGTTGGATACCAGAAATAAATAAAATTGGATATTTGAAATTAAAATAGGAAATTTTAAGTAAATTCCTTTTGAAAGAATTGGGTGAATTTAAAAGAAGGAATTTAAAAGCATAAAGTTGATTTTTGAAATCTTATCGAATTATTTCCAAAATATGGGAAAAGATATTAATAAATGGGTTTTGAATAATATTGTTTAAAAGTTGAAGAATTTATTGAAAATGGAAGTTTAAATAATTTGGAAAGAATAAAGGGATTTATTTAAAAGGTGATAAAAAAAATTTAAATCCATTTGATAATTGATTGGGTATTGGAAAATAAATCTTTCGAAAATCAATATGAAAATTGATTTGGTGTTTGAATGAAAAAATTGATTTTGTGTTGAAAATTAATTTGGAAATCGATTTGCAAATATTTCCAAGTATATTTTGGATAAGTGATTTAAATTACTTTAAAGTATTCGAACTTGGTAGATTTCCAGTGGAAATAAATAATATCGGGAATTTTATTCCGCAAGTGAAAAGTGATTTGAAATTGGTTTTCAAAGTGATAAAGTGTGGAAAATATATATCTTGCAAAGATATTTTGAAATTTAATAATTTGGAAAAATTATTTGGATTGGATGATTTTTGTGAATATTATTTGATAGTAAAATATCCAACTATCAGTATAAACAATTTGGGGAATTTATTGAGGCTTGATTGTTGTGAATGTTGTTTGATAGTTAAATAACCGACTATCAATGTTGGCCTTTGAAATAGCACTTGAATTTGTTTTCAAAACAACCGCTCATTATTCGGTTTAGCCGGGAGAGGACTTTGTGTCATATAACTTATTTCGAATAATGATACGACGTTATGGATTGCAATTGAAGACCGGATTTGCAAAGGCTTCTTCCTTTATTGGACAAAGTGTCTTCGATTCGGTTCGAACCCGAAACAGACTTGTATGGTCGTATGTCTGACACTACACTTTAAGATATAAAGCAGATTTCTTTCAAATACATATCTGTTGGTGGCGGAGAATTTATTTGTCACATCCCGAAATTTTCGACTTTTGAAAATTCAACATCGATACTCACTTTATCGACGGTCGAGCAATCGAGTGCCGAAAACTCCAATAGTGAGGGTTTTAAGAAAAAGAAAAGGATAGAGAAGAGGAAGGAAGAACAGAAAGAGAAGAAAGAAAGAAGAAGAACAACAGAACAACAACAGAAACAGAAAACAATATCAGAATCTCACATATCGCAGCGGAACAATATATAATAGATAAATGAATAATCTTTAAACAAAGAACTATATCATTTTATACATACATCAATCATCAGAGTCAATATACAACTCAGTACAACAATGGACAGTTGTATACTTGTCCTCATACAGAATACACAGCGGAATAAATATATCAGATACAAATACTACGTCTCGTCATCCAGCTTATCTCCAAAGCTCCAGAATATCCAGAATATCCTGATAATATAACCCTAGACTGCCCGTGTGGAAATTTGTGGGCACCCAGAGTTTAGAAGGGAACAATAAACTCCGAGTCAGTCATGGTGACTGGTGTGAGATCGTAAAACAGTTATTCTTTAAAAACAACAACAGTAAATTTTAAAGTCAATTCGAAATGCTTTTGGGAAAATGAAACTACCATAAGACCTCCCACCACACACACAATGCAAACGCAGAATTGGAGGAGATTTCTTCTTATGATAGTCAAAGATGCTTACTACGCAAAAATCAAATTCTTTTTGATATTATTATTAGTGCATAGTGTAGAAAACATTTTGAAAGTATAATATTAATCTTAGCCAGCATAGGCATTCCGCACTTATGCCTACTATAGCTACCATCCAAACAGTGGTGACCACCATAAGTGAATGATAGGTTCTACAACTAAAACCGTACCAGTGTCGTATTGTTTCTTTGGATTTCCAACAAATGGTCAGGCTAAGGAACTTCCTCTTCCACGATGGGTACGTCCCTGGAATAGACGACCCGAGAACCTAACCGGATCTCTGCCAACACAAGGCCGGGTTACCTCTGCAAAAATAGGTAACTACTGACACGCGTATGCCATCCCCCGATCGTAACCGATCTTCCCGAGGATCCCCGATTTCCAACAAACCACATAGATAATAATGCAGCAACCACATAGGTTAAGTATCTGGGCTCCATACCATGATACCACCTCTATCCAGAAGGAATGACATACACTAAGGGGCGCTACTCCCTAGAACCTTGCCGCATCCTTCCTGTTTCGACCATTTCCGGGGTGTGAGGCTCGACGAAGTCTCGTCCACAAAGCTACGCTGTGACGCCCCACCTCTATGCTCATAATAACAAAGAGTATTAAAAGAAATACTGTCTATTATTACGAAGAATAAGGCTGGATAGGAGCGACCATCCGTAATTGGCCTTACACTAATATTGGTTATCTCGATAGGAGTGGTATATACTTTTTATTTTTCATCTATTATTTATTTACTCCCATCGACATATCCAATTATCAGTATAAAACAAACTACGATAGTTCATAATAGTTTAGGACATTAGATATAACAATAACACAGATAATATAAATGCGGAACACAGAATAACAATAATCTCATATATATATAACCGATGTCAGTTACAATATAGTTGACACGATACACATGATACAACTACAACTGTCGACTCTAGAAGTTATATATACAAGTACATTATCGACTAATATACATGAATACATATCGTTCTATACAATGACGCGACTACTACAAAATGACACTGACAACTTCAGAAGATATGAAAAGTCTTCAAATCCTGAACAGCAACTCAAAGAAGAAAATCTACAACCTGAAATAACTCGGGTCTAACCCGAGTATTACATTCAAAAGAAAATAATACCCAGGTCAGTCTAATTCAAACCAGTTTATTAGTGCATATAGGCAGTAATAATTTAAATAGACGCCAGTCACAATAATTCCCGTCTATCCGATTCTTTAAACAAAGAAACCGGATAACGGTCAATATAACACTTAACAGTGTTTAGCAAAAATCAGCAGATTTAAATCATCTACAGAGATAAATAACAATTTATCAAATCGACTAATTCAATTTAAAGCAATTGAAATTTTCACTTTAAAACCATCAAAAATTCGATTGGCTGCCGTACACACACGCGTGTACGGCCTCGCCAATACGGCATAAAAGATCAATGCATCAAAAGCAAAAGAAAGATCAATTCAAAACTGTCGAGTTTGGGTGGTTGCAGTGCACGCACGCGTGCACTGCCTCGCCACCACAGCATATACTGAAATATCAATAAGGCACAAAAGGCCAGTGCTCAAGAATTCACAGTGCCAACGAATGCAATAAGCAAGTGTATGATACAGTGAACTACATAACACATCAGCCCTACGACAGTACTACGAGTCAGGAAGTAGTGAGCAAGTCAGAGATGCATAATGAATCAACCACAACATATAGAGCAGCAAGTTAAACAGTAAGCAACTATGATTACCAAGGTCAATGTAAATGCAGACTGAAGTGCACATGAATGCACAGTGCAAACAAAGGTAACAATGCAGACAACATTCGAGTACATCGAACCAGCAAGCCTCAGCATCAACAGTGCAACTCAATATGGCAACAGATCAAACAATGGACTACAAGATAGTGAATCAAAGTGTGGTTTAAACCAGGGCAGATAGCATCAAAAGAATGGATGCACAATTTGCAAACACTAAAGAAAAATTGAAGCAACTCGAGCTCCAGACAATAAACTCAAGCAAAGCAACAGTGACCAAAACAAAGTGGCGAAGAGTACAAGCAGTAAATAATGGACCAGAGAAATCAATTACCAAAATCTAGTGCAATCACAGGTGAACCCAACAAGACAGTCAAATTCGAAGGCAAACTGTCTTGATGGAACAAGAAAGACCAGCAAGCACTCGAGTTGACACTTACAACAAAATCATGTTTAAAATGCCAGAAAGTTAAAACCATGTATAAATATGGTATAAGTCAAATACACCACAGGCATAAATAATTTCTTTTGCCGAAGTCAGTGGTTCGAGCTCAATACCGAAGTCATTTTTCATTTCTCACAATAGATAATATAAGGACACAACTAATATCAAGCCTAAGGCCGTGGATCAGTCATGAAAGAAATCAACATCACCAATTAAATAGAAATGACCTGAGCCATCATGAACTAAAACCAATTATCAAAATTCGAATGGTACAGGTGAAAAAGAAGAAAAACCCCAGAACAGTCTCGTTGCAACGGTGATGGTCGAAGACCTGGAACGACATAAAAATCAAGTGACCGAAGTCAAATAGAACTCAAGCCATAGTGGTCACGAGATAATGTCGTGACAACCAGGAAAAACACAAAATCGAACCCAGTCAAAATTCAATATCATCAGTACCGAGCATCAATTTATACGAATTTGATAAAATCTGGAAAATCACCAATATCCAGACAACTTTGAACGGCCAAGTAAATAAATTGGTAAGTTCCAACAATTTTACACAAACGAAATTACAGAATTCAAACATGTCTGGTTTAAATACCAGTAGCAATAACTTCACAAAAATCAAGCAATTAAAACATCAAAACCATGGCAATCACGAAATCATTTAAAGCCGAAGGAACAACAATTACAACTCGACACTTCAGCAATCAATTTAAAATGGTCAACGTCGAAACCACTAATCATCAGACAAAATCGAACGAAGTCGAAGTCAATAAAACCCAATTTTTTTCACATCAAAACCAATAGATTGAGGTTAACCAGAAACGAACGAAAACCAACAGGGTCGAGAGAATTAGATGTGAGTTTTCACTCACCTCTGTCGAAGCGAAGACGAGCGCGGCAAACCCCCTTCAAGCGACGTCAATTCGAAGTCTCGAAGCCCTCGCAGCCCATGTAGTATCGAAGAGACGAACTTCATCTGAGCTTTAGATCGAGTCTTGAAGTTGCAGCTTCGAGAAGAACGAATTAAGGAGTACTCGAGACCGCCATTCTTCTCTATCGTTTAGATTAGGGATTTGAAAGTGAATAATGGGTAAAGGGGACGGGATATTGAACGAATGAAAATAGAGAGGGGGATCGATTATTTGCCTTGAAAATTTTCACGGCCCCAAACACCTATGGGCCACGATTATTATAAAGCCCACAAATCCTTTTTAACAAATTGTTAGAAGAATTTGCCCTATTAAAACACCCAAGAGAAATTTGCCAACAATAATAATCGTCTAATAACGATAATAAAAAATCACGAAATCCTGGGTTGTTACAGACCTCCCTCCTTATAGGAATTGCGTCCCCGCAATTTTCATAATTAAGGTCGTCATTGACAATTGTTTTTCTAACATAAACTGGTCAAGCTAGAAAATAAAAAACGGGAATACAAACGCCACAGAAATCTTTTATTTTCATAAAAGAAATTTACAAATTCTCAACAAAATCTAATTATCAACAAAAGATGATTAGAAAGCACAATCACAATTCGCAAAACTGCAAATATCTAGTTACCCAACAATTAACTAGAAAACACAAACTTCATAATCAGCTGACTCTAACTATCAACAGCGATAGGTGGAAAATAGTAATTCAATAAAATCAACATAATCTAGACTCAAATAGAGACTAGAAATTCTCATATCAATTATATCGGCAAACAACCAATATCTAATTATCACAACGATAATCCGGAAACATCAAATCATCAAATATCTACTTATTAAAATGATAATCAATTTTCAAATCAACAAATATTCGATTATCAAAAACGATAATCAAATTTCAAATCAACAAATATTCGATTATCAAGAACGATAATCAAATTCCAAATCGACAAATATTCGATTATCAAAAACGATAATCAAATTTCAAATCAAGAAATATTCGATTATCAAAAACGATAATCAAATCTAAATTCACAAATATTCGATTATCAAAACGATAATCAAATCTCAAATCAACAATTATTCGATTATCAAAAACGATAATTAAACCTCAAATCAGCAAATATTCGATTATCAAAAACGATAATCAAATTTCTCAAATCAACAAATATTCGATTATCAAAAACGATAATCAAATTTCTCAAATCAACACATATTTAATCATCTAAAGCGATAATTAAATCTCAAATCAACAAATATTTAATTATCTCAAGCGATAATTAAGTCTAAAATCAGCAAATATTTAATTATCTCAAGCGATAATTAGAAACAACAATTATCTGATTATCAAAAACGATAATCAGAACTCATATCAACAACTATCTAATTATCACAAGCGATAATTAGAAACAACAAATATCTGATTATCAAAAACGATAATCAGAACTCATATCAACAAATATCTAATTATCACAAGCGATAATTAGAAACAACAAATATCTGATTATCAAAAACGATAATTAGAACTCATATCAACAAATATCTAATTATCACAAGCGATAATTAGAAACAACAAATATCTGATTATCAAAAACGATAATCAGAACTCATATCAACAAATATCTAATTATCACAAGCGATAATTAGAAACAACAAATATCTGATTATCAAAAACGATAATCAGAACTCATATCAACAAATATCTAATTATCACAAGCGATAATTAGAAACAACAAATATCTGATTATCAAAAACGATAATCAGAACTCATATCAACAAATATCCAATTACCTGCAGATAATTGGATGCAACAAATATCTAGAAATCAATTAAGAAGACTAGAAAATCAACATAAAAGCTTGGATCGATCCCATCAGATGGCGAGTTTTTAATTCGCCGCACGTGCATCTCAGAGTGGCCGAAGCCTACCAAGTACTCAACATAATTTTGGCGCCCATCAGATTGACCCGAAGGTCCGCAGAGTGACCCGAAGGTCTAGTACTGGTATTTGACCCGAAGGTCCGCAGAGTGGCCCGAAAGCCCAACAAATGACCCGAAGGTCCAACAAATGACCCGAAGGTCCTCATAGTGGCTCGAAAGCACACAAAATCATCAAATATTTCAATTAACGAGTCCGGAATTAACCGAAATAGAAACGCACATGTCCCATACCACGTGTTTTACTAAATCGTTTGATTCTCTTCATCGTTTCCTTGAAAGTGCAGAATTTTCAAAACAACAGATATTCAATTAACGAGTCCGGAATTAACCGAAATAGTAAAAGTGTGGTTCCATACTCCGCACTTTTGCTAAATCGTTTAAATCACTTCATCGTTTCCTTGAAAGTGCAAAATTGTGTATTTTGTAAAAATACACTTTACATTCTCAAACGGACAAGTCCGGAATTAAGCGAATCAGTAAAAGAAAGGGGTCATAGTCCTCGATTTTGCTGAAACGTTTAAATCGCTTCCTCATTCTTTTGAAAGCGTAAACTGTTAAATTTCTGAAAATAATTTTTATTTATTTTATAAAAATAACAATTCACCTTCTCAACTGGACAAGTCCGGA
Source organism: Allium fistulosum (assembly GCA_030737815.1). Lineage (NCBI taxonomy): Eukaryota > Viridiplantae > Streptophyta > Magnoliopsida > Asparagales > Amaryllidaceae > Allium > Allium fistulosum. Next base: position 1,208,208,742 of record CM060902.1, read on the forward strand.
GTTAAGCGAAACAGTAAAAGAAAGGGGTCATAATCCTCGATTTTGCTGAATCGTTTAAGTCGCTTTCTCATCCTTTTGAAAACGCAAACCGTTAAAAATTTGTAAAACAATTTTCATTTTTAAAATGATTGTCCAATCACGTGATTAAAACAGCAAATTAGTAACAATTTCGATAAGGAAATTGTACTTCTCAAAATACCGTAAAACGGTCACAAAACAGCATTGTGGAATAACCGGTTGGAAATCCACTTTTAAAATTTGACGGTTACTGAAGCCAAAGCGACAGTAATTTTAAAACGTCAAAATCACATCAAAACAATTTACATCAAAATGTAATATCAGAGAATTTTCATTCATCAAAATGCCACAAAACACCGTGCTTCAAAAATTTAGCATTGGTGTAAAAATCCCGTTATAAAAATAACGGCAACAAAATACGTTTCATAACCTAGCATCGGTTCAACGTAAAATAAATGCAGTAACGTGCAATTCATTTGCACGCACATTACAATATAAACAAGGAAGTCATTAGAGTGTATCTTCAATGAAGACAACTCAAAACAGCAAAAGCTAATCAATAGATGATTAGTACAAAAGGAAACCAGCGGAAATTTCAACAAAAATCACATATCTGCAATTTCTTCGAATCCTCAATTCGGATTCGAAATTCTCAAAGAAACAAAATAATTACAGCTATGTAAACACCAATTGAAATTCATATCGATTTCGTATTTTGATTTTTAAATCAAAAAGATTATCAGTTGTACTCAGCGAAGACGGTTTCACTGTTTCCGCTGCGCACTCTGATAAATAGAACACAAATCAATCATATCATCAGAACACAATTTCACTATTATTTTTAAATAAAGATATTTAAAAATTTCATCCAAATTTCAAAACTTTAGTTTTGACTCAAAGTACAAATAAAACATCGACCAATAGTTGTAAGATATGTTCCATCCAAGTTATGTTTTATATTATGTCCATAAACCCCAAGCTCTGATACCAACTGTGACGCCCCACCTCTATGCTCATAATAACAAAGAGTATTAAAAGAAATACTGTCTATTATTACGAAGAATAAGGCTGGATAGGAGCGACCATCCGTAATTGGCCTTACACTAATATTGGTTATCTCGATAGGAGTGGTATATACTTTTTATTTTTCATCTATTATTTATTTACTCCCATCGACATATCCAATTATCAGTATAAAACAAACTACGATAGTTCATAATAGTTTAGGACATTAGATATAACAATAACACAGATAATATAAATGCGGAACACAGAATAACAATAATCTCATATATATATAACCGATGTCAGTTACAATATAGTTGACACGATACACATGATACAACTACAACTGTCGACTCTAGAAGTTATATATACAAGTACATTATCGACTAATATACATGAATACATATCGTTCTATACAATGACGCGACTACTACAAAATGACACTGACAACTTCAGAAGATATGAAAAGTCTTCAAATCCTGAACAGCAACTCAAAGAAGAAAATCTACAACCTGAAATAACTCGGGTCTAACCCGAGTATTACATTCAAAAGAAAATAATACCCAGGTCAGTCTAATTCAAACCAGTTTATTAGTGCATATAGGCAGTAATAATTTAAATAGACGACAGTCACAATAATTCCCGTCTATCCGATTCTTTAAACAAAGAAACCGGATAACGGTCAATATAACACTTAACAGTGTTTAGCAAAAATCAGCAGATTTAAATCATCTACAGAGATAAATAACAATTTATCAAATCGACTAATTCAATTTAAAGCAATTGAAATTTTCACTTTAAAACCATCAAAAATTCGATTGGCTGCCGTACACACACGCGTGTACGGCCTCGCCAATACGGCATAAAAGATCAATACATCAGAAGCAAAAGAAAGATCAATTCAAAACTGTCGAGTTTGGGTGGCTGCAGTGCACGCACGCGTGCACTGCCTCGCCACCACAGCATATACTAAAATATCAATAAGGCACAAAAGGCCAGTGCTCAAGAATTCACAGTGCCAACGAATGCAATAAGCAAGTGTATGATACAGTGAACTACATAACACATCAGCCCTACGACAGTACTACGAGTCAGGAAGTAGTGAGCAAGTCAGAGATGCATAATGAATCAACCACAACATATAGAGCAGCAGGTTAAACAGTAAGCAACTATGATTACCAAGGTCAATGTAAATGCAGACTGAAGTGCACATGAATGCACAGTGCAAACAAAGGTAACAATGCAGACAACATTCGAGTACATCGAACCAGCAAGCCTCAGCATCAACAATGCAACTCAATATGGCAACAGATCAAACAATGGACTACAAGATAGTGAATCAAAGTGTGGTTTAAACCAGGGCAGATAGCATCAAAAGAATGGATGCACAATTTGCAAACACTAAAGAAAAATTGAAGCAACTCGAGCTCCAGACAATAAACTCAAGCAAAGCAACAGTGACCAAAACAAAGTGGCGAAGAGTACAAGCAGTAAATAATGGACCAGAGAAATCAATTACCAAAATCTAGTGCAATCACAGGTGAACCCAACAAGACAGTCAAATTCGAAGGCAAACTGTCTTGATGGAACAAGAAAGACCAGCAAGCACTCGAGTTGACACTTACAACAAAATCATGTTTAAAATGCCAGAAAGTTAAAACCATGTATAAATATGGTATAAGTCAAATACACCACAGGCATAAATAATTTCTTTTGCCGAAGTCAGTGGTTCAAGCTCAATACCGAAGTCATTTTTCATTTCTCACAATAGATAATATAAGGACACAACTAATATCAAGCCTAAGGCCGTGGATCAGTCATGAAAGAAATCAACATCACCAATTAAATAGAAATGACCTGAGCCATCATGAACTAAAACCAATTATCAAAATTCGAATGGTACAGGTGAAAAAGAAGAAAAACCCCAAAACAGTCTCGTTGCAACGGTGATGGTCGAAGACCTGGAACGACATAAAAATCAAGTGACCGAAGTCAAATAGAACTCAAGCCATAGTGGTCACGAGATAATGTCGTGACAACCAAGAAAAACACAAAATCGAACCCAGTCAAAATTCAATATCATCAGTACCGAGCATCAATTTATACGAATTTGATAAAATCTGGAAAATCACCAATATCCAGACAACTTTGAACGGCCAAGTAAATAAATTGGCAAGTTCCAACAATTTTACACAAACGAAATTACAGAATTCAAACATGTCTGGTTTAAATACCAGTAGCAATAACTTCACAAAAATCAAGCAATTAAAACATCAAAACCATGGCAATCACGAAATCATTTAAAGCCGAAGGAACAACAATTACAACTCGATACTTCAGCAATCAATTTAAAATGGTCAACGTCGAAACCACTAATCATCAGACAAAATCGAACGAAGTCGAAGTCAATAAAACCCAATTTTTTTCACATCAAAACCAATAGATTGAGGTTAACCAGAAACGAACGAAAACCAACAGGGTCGAGAGAATTAGATGTGAGTTTTCACTCACCTCTGTCGAAGCGAAGACGAGCGCGGCAAACCCCCTTCAAGCGATGTCAATTCGAAGTCTCGAAGCCCTCGCAGCCCATGTAGTATCGAAGAGACGAACTTCATCTGAGCTTTAGATCGAGTCTTGAAGTTGCAGCTTCGAGAAGAACGAATTAAGGAGTACTAGAGACCGCCATTCTTCTCTATCGTTTAGATTAGGGATTTGAAAGTGAATAATGGGTAAAGGGGACGGGATATTGAACGAATGAAAATAGAGAGGGGGATCGATTATTTGCCTTGAAAATTTTCACGGCCCCAAACACCTATGGGCCACGATTATTATAAAGCCCACAAATCCTTTTTAACAAATTGTTAGAAGAATTTGCCCTATTAAAACACCCAAGAGAAATTTGCCAACAATAATAATCGTCTAATAACGATAATAAAAAATCACGAAATCCTGGGTTGTTACATACGCTTTCTACAAAAAGCCCTGCTTCGGGTCAAACAAAATGATCAATCTATGATCACAAAGATATAAGATCAAACAAATGATCATATCACAAATGATCAAACACTGATCATTTCACAGCAACACTTAGTATGCCACTTTACCAAATTGAGATATATCGCTGATAAATTTCAACTACATAACCTCTGAGCTCGTACGTCTCAGAGAAGGGTGTTAAGCTAAGAGAATAAATTCTCCGCCACTAACAGAAATGTATTTGAAAGAAATCAGCTTTATATCTCAAATTGTAACGTCAGACACACAATCCATACAAGTCTGTTCCGGGATCGAACAGAACCGAAGGCACTTCTCACGAAGCCCTTGCACATCCGGATAATTTCTAATCACGTCCGGACTTCCCGTCACTAAGGGTGATAAAACCTCTAAACCGGAGATCAGCCGATGTAGAGTAACTCGACGGTAATCCTTCCGTTTTCAAAAATATCCGGTCTTCAACACCGGTCTTCGAATGCAATTCATAACGACGTATCACATATTCAGAATGGGTTATACGACCCCATGGTCCTTTCCCGGCTAACCCGAATAGTGAGCGCTTATTTTAAAAATAAGTGTGGCATTCAAATTCATCCAATTCACAACAAATACCTATCTAAAGGTAATTATTGATAGTCGGTTATTTAACTATCAATAAAAATGCGCAACATCATCAGATTCCAAATAATTTTCCAAATTATTTCATCTTCAAAATATCTTTACTAGATATAAAATTTCCACTGCAAAAATAAATCAACGTTTATTTTTAAACAACTTCCCTTTCTTTTATAAATTCCATAGTGAATTTATATTTCAAAAATATCTACTGATATACGATTTTCAAATCGATTTCAATATTCAATTTCAATTTATCTTTACGAAGATAAATTCTCAAAACGTTCATTTCATATTGGAAAAGCATTTCCATACTTATTTAATAATAAGTAATTCACAAATCATTTATTTTCAACATTTGAAAATATTCAATATACTTAAATCAAATTAAGTATATATTTCATTCTTTAAGGAAATCATTTATTTTAACAACATCTATTTGAGTCAAAACGAATGTTACGTAAAACATCGTTGCGACGACTCAAAATCACTAGTATAAGGATTCGAAATTTAGATAGATATATAAATACCAATACTACATCAAAACATTTCCTTTTGGAAATCATTTACTATAACAACAGTGTTGTAGTCCACCATTTCCTTATTTTTCGAAAACGTCTATTTCAACAAGAACTGCGGAAATCTATGCTTTCGATATTCAATATATTTTAAAACATCGTTTAAAACAATTAACTTCATTTCAAATATCACTTTCCCAAAATAATATCCATTTTACTTAACAATATATTCACTGTCCAAAATCGTGAATATACTTCACTAATCACATTTCACTATTTAACTCATCAAATTCAATTTATTTCGAATTTATAAAACAACGCTTATAAATTCCATTTCTGTTTTATAACAACTTCGGTTTATAAATCTCCTTTTATTAATTTCTATAATACACTTATTAAAATAAGTGATTTCAGATTTATAAAACAACGTTTATAAATTCAACCTTATATTTCACAATAACTTTGATTTATAAATCCCATTTATTAACAAGTTCGATCAATACTCCCTTTAAAGGCAAAAATCCAGTTTTATAAGTTAATTTCTTATAAATCTTCCATTCTACAATTTCATTCATTTTAACTTCACAATTTATAAATCTATAAATTTCATTCTTTTTAACTTTACAATTCATACATCTATAAATTTCATATCGATTTTCCAAATTCGCTTCAATTTGCCAATTAAATTTCTAATTGGACTTCCCACTTATTTCTTTTTAAATAAATTCCTTTTAAAGAAAATCAATTTCTTTGTCTCTTTCAATCTATTTAAAAATCCAAATTTAAATTAAATTCTTCAATTTATAATCACTTTTTTTATGAAATCCATTCATTTAGCAATTTCACTTTATTCTGGAATTTATTCAATAAGATTATAAAAATCAGCTTTTATACTTTTAAATTCCTTTCTTCGAATTTATTCAATTTCTAAAAATTTATTTACTTACCAATTTCTATTTTGATTTCAAAAATTCAATTTCATATATTTTTGGAATCCAATGATATCAAACATCCAATCAGCTAAATTTTAGCAATCAAATAATTTCCAGATATCAATATGATTAATAACATCAATATAATCATTCACAGATTCATATCACAGTATAAATAAATTCACTCAATATGAGGGGTCCAGTTGGATCCCTCCAACCTGTTTCCCTGCATCCAAAGATGTTAGCACAATACCAATTCCGCTCCAGTACGGAATTATCGCGGTATATGGGTTTTATAAAAATCCGCTTACTAACGGCGCAATAGGGTCTCATCCGCTATACGAGGCGGGAATCAATCAATCCAATATATACATATGCCAATATGTATATACTGCTATATATATAGATATATCCTATCATATCTAATAGCACATTCAAACAAATCAATCAATAACTGCAATTCAATCATAAATCTGAGTGAGAAGATCTCACCTTAGCTTTTAAATTTGCCATCCCATTTCCATTTTTTGATTATTTCTTCACGGTTTAACCTTGTATAACAATTTACACAATATATCAATATTCGAATTAAATCGAACACTTAAATTATTGTTCTATTTATTTACTTAGCCAAATTTTTATAACTGTAAACTTCCATTTATATAAACTGTAAACATTTATTTTTCTGAAATAAATCTTTTGTTTTACACTTGAATATTCTGCAGTGAATAAAAGTTTAACTTTCTGTTTTACTGTATAAATGCAAATACTCATATTATTATCTTGAAATCACATATATGTTAAAATTACCTTACTGTAATATTTTCTTTTCCTTTTGAAACTCATGTACACTTATAAATTAAAATCTATGTACATTTTAAAATAAATCTTTACAGATTCCAAAATAAGTTTTATGTATATACATATATACTTGACAGCATTGTAAATCTATTTTTTACCAAATTCTATAACATTTTAAATTTTAAAACTTTATCTGTATAATATTTATTTTTTTTCTGTGCATATATTTTCACTGTAACTCATTTATCAAATTAAATTTAAAATAAAATGATACCTCACCTAACAGAAGGAGGCGACCCAGGCTTTGACTAACATTTACATCACCGCAAAGTCGCCTCATCGAAGCACCATCGCTTGAACTCGCGACTGCCACCTTCCACAGCCTAGTCGAACATCACCCTTCAGACGAGAGAACGCGCGCCACCAATACGAGCACCATCGAACTCGTGCTCGAGAACCCATGCCGCTGCCATCACCGTTCTTCGATCGCCTCGTCGCCAAATCCATTGCGACCAATATCTGGATGCCGCCGCCTCCTAGAAATCGCCAGCCACTGCCCCGTGCTCGAGCGCCTCCGCCTCCACTCGAGCAACTCGCGACGCGACCCCACCTCGATTTCGAACTGCCTCGATTCGCCACGAACCCCAATATCCTACTCGCGATCCATTCCCAGGCTAACCAACTTCGGCCTCGACTTCCACGTGCTCGAGTTCGAGCTCACGCGAAAACGAAATCGCGACATCCCCTTTTTGCGAACGCCGCGTCGAAACCCTCCGCTCAGTCGCGATTAAATCACGATCCCCTACTGCCCTTCGAACTGAACTCGCGAAACTCCTCCCTCCCTCAGTTCGATTTGAAGATGATAACGCAATTGTTTCACGTGTTCGAGCATTGAGTTCGAACGAGATGGCTTTGGCTCTAGCTTCTGTCGCCATTTTTCTTTTATCACGAGAAGATTTCGATTTTGAATATCAGAGAGGGATGAGGGAGATTATACAAATGAAAAGAGGCATGGTGTACACGATTTATTTTCGTGATTCTCGGCTTGATTAAAGGCTGAAACAAAGGGAATGGTCGTGGTGATGTGAACTGATATAATTACCAATTTTAAATTGAATTCAATTTGAAAATTTCCAACGCGTTTATGTGTCGTACGGTTACGTATTAGCTTCGAAAAATACGAAAATTGAAACCCGACAATAATTCAACGTTACGGACCCAATGGAACTGGTTTCGTCGAATTCCGAGACCGTTTGAAAAATGACTATTTTTAAATATTGATTCAAACAATTAAATTTCAAAACTGAACGAAACAGTTTAAAATTCAATTCTGAAAGTTCGATTATCTTCAGTGTTATCAATATAATTTTTTACAAGCGTTTGAAATATTTTTCTTTAGCTTTAAATTGAAGATTCAAATTTTTATTCAGCATCCAACAGATTAAATTCTGTAATTAAATCGCCAATTTCAAGGTTATATTCGGAATTCCAATTAAATTATCGTTCAAATATTTAAAATTAATTAAATATTCTCAATTTAATTCGTTCAAAATTCAGGGTCGTTACAGACTTCCCTCCTTAAAAGAATTTCATCCTCGAAATTACAAGTTAGGGAAAATGGTCCTTAACTCGTCTACTATTTTTCACAATCCAATAATTTTATCTAATTTTATCAAAACAAATCTTCCTACTAAAGATTCGTTATTAGCTTAACTAGTTTTCCAACTTCAATTATAAGTTTCAAAACAACTTTGTTTTACTACTCTATTCAAATTTAAATTCAAATTCACATTTTAAACTTTCAAATTTTCTCAAAATTTTTCTAACGCCCTAAATTCCCGAAAAATTTCGCCAGCGTCTCCTTTGCGCGGCTAATACGGTACAACTACAAAACGTCCCTACGGACTCTCAGATTTCAAAAAGAAAAAGAAAAAGCCAAGCGGCTAGACAAGAAATCAGCAAATCTCATATTATAATTCAAATACTTACCTTTTGTCGAGCAATTCAAGTTCTCTTCAAAATTAAAATCCCAATTCCTTTACACCTGTATATCCTACTAGCCATAATATCTAGTTACACATTCAAATCATTTTGCAAATTTGATTACAAAATTTTCAATATAAACTGCTTATATCATCTTTACTTCACTATTGAAGTTATATATCTATTTCATTCAATTTGAACTCTCATTCCAATTCATTTGTTACTACTCCAATTTATTTATTCAAATTCGGTTTCAACTTCATTTACTACCAAATTCAAAAAAAGTTTAACATTCAGTTTTAATCTCATTCACTTCATTCAATTAGCTTCACTTACAAATTTTTAGTTTAATAGTTCACTTTGTTTTCCACAAATCTAAATTCAATTCAGTCTTACTTACCAATTCAAAATGAATTTTTACATTAAATTTCATTTTCTTGCATTTGCTATTGCAAATTCATTTACTCATTCGTAATTTTATCCATTTTCAATTCGAATTCTCATTTCAATCGAATTTCAAATACTTTATAAGTCTTCGACTTATTTACAATTTGATTTATAAAGTCATTTGTACATTCATATTACTAATTTCATTCCTTTATGAATTTTATCTTCAAATATTTTTCTAGAACTTTATTTCAAACTATATATCACATTAATATTTCATATTCACAAATTCTATTCATATATGAATTCATTTCTTTTAAGTTAGATTTTTATTTAAACTTAAACTTTACAAGTTATCGACTTCATAATATTTCATAAACATTTTCATATAGCATTCCAGAGTTTTTTCAACATTTCAAAAATCATTTTTGAAAACAATTCAAACTATCCTTTGAATTTCTAAAACAAATTTCAAATTTTTCAAACAACTTCCGTTTTAAAACAATTTGGCAGCAATTCCTCTTCTGGAAACCCGAAAATGAACACCGGTGATGTCGCGATCATCATCGGAATTATTTTCCAGCGACCGAAAAGAGTTTAGAGCTTTCAACTCTCCAAAATACTTTTCAAAACCTTCAAAATTCATTTTCAACTCAAAAATGATTTAAACTTTCCAAATTTCCAAATTTTCCAGATTCTTTCAAAACACTTCCAAATACTCCTCTGGAATTCCATTTCAAATTATAAGTCACATTTATAATTTATATTCTCAAATTTCATTTGTATATGGATTAATTTCTTAACTTTGGAGTTACGATTTCAGTTTCTTATTCAGTTTCAATAGTAATGATAACATTTCAATATCATCACTTTCCTAACAACCATGCATCCATATACTATGATAATTCATAGAAAATCATTTCTTTTCTATACAAAAAATAGTTTTTGGGCAAAATTATCTCATTTACCCTATTTAAAACAATACTGTGTTAGTTTATCTTGTTTAAGAGTTTAGAAACCCCTATCGATTCCAGTTAGCTAGACTGCACCGACCAAAATCTATAAACAATCAACCGATAAGTCAACACAATATAAAACAATTTCATATTCAAATAACAAATACGCGCTCATATCTATTATTACACTAAAACTCATTCTAGAGTACTACTGACTCTATCTCTAATGAGTAACACCCAACAGAGCAGGGTTGTCGCTTAACCATATGCTCTGATACCACTTTGTCACATCCCGAAATTTTCGACTTTCGAAAATTCAACATCGATACTCACTTTATCGACGGTCGAGCAATCGAGTGCCGGAAACTCCAATAGTGAGGGTTTTAAGAAAAAGAAAAGGATAGAGAAGAGGAAGGAAGAACAGAAAGAGAAGAAAGAAGAAGAACAACAGAACAACAACAGAAACAGAAAACAATATCAGAATCTCACATATCGCAGCGGAACAATATATAATAGATAAATGAATAATCTTTAAACAAAGAACTATATCATTTTATACATACATCAATCATCAGAGTCAATATACAACTCAGTACAACAATGGACAGTTGTATACTTGTCCTCATACAGAATACACAGCGGAATAAATATATCAGATACAAATACTACGTCTCGTCATCCAGCTTATCTCCAAAGCTCCAGAATATCCAGAATATCCTGATAATATAACCCTAGACTGCCCGTGTGGAAATTTGTGGGCACCCAGAGTTTAGAAGGGAACAATAAACTCCGAGTCAGTCATGGTGACTGGTGTGAGATCGTAAAACAGTTATTCTTTAAAAACAACAACAGTAAATTTTAAAGTCAATTCGAAATGCTTTTGGGAAAATGAAACTACCATAAGACCTCCCACCACACACACAATGCAAACGCAGAATTGGAGGAGAATTCTTCTTATGATAGTCAAAGATGCTTACTACGCAAAATTCAAATTCTTTTTGATATTATTATTAGTGCATAGTGTAGAAAACATTTCGAAAGTATAATATTAATCTTAGCCAGCATAGGCATTCCGCACTTATGCCTACTATAGCTACCATCCAAACAGTGGTGACCACCATAAGTGAATGATAGGTTCTACAACTAAAACCGTACCAGTGTCGTATTGTTTCTTTGGATTTCCAACAAATGGTCAGGCTAAGGAACTTCCTCTTCCACGATGGGTACGTCCCTGGAATAGACGACCCGAGAACCTAACCGGATCTCTGCCAACACAAGGCCGGGTTACCTCTGCAAAAATAGGTAACTACTGACACGCGTATGCCATCCCCCGATCGTAACCGATCTTCCCGAGGATCCCCGATTTCCAACAAACCACATAGATAATAATGCAGCAACCACATAGGTTAAGTATCTGGGCTCCATACCATGATACCACCTCTATCCAGAAGGAATGACATACACTAAGGGGCGCTACTCCCTAGAACCTTGCCGCATCCTTCCTGTTTCGACCATTTCCGGGGTGTGAGGCTCGACGAAGTCTCGTCCACAAAGCTACGCTTTCTACAAAAAGCCCTGCTTCGGGTCAAACAAAATGATCAACCTATGATCACAAAGATATAAGATCAAACAAATGATCATATCACAAATGATCAAACAGTGATCATTTCACAGCAACACTTAGTATGCCACGTTACCAAATTGAGATATATCGCTGATAAATTTCAACTGCATAACCTCTGAGCTCGTACGTCTCAGAGAAGGGTGTTAAGCTAAGAGAATAAATTCTCCGCCACCAACAGAAATGTATTTGAAAGAAATCAGCTTTATATCTCAAATTGTAACGTCAGACACACAATCCATACAAGTCTGTTCCGGGATCGAACAGAACCGAAGGCACTTCTCACGAAGCCCTTGCACATCCGGATAATTTCTAATCACGTCCGGACTTCCCGTCACTAAGGGTGATAAAACCTCTAAACCGGAGATCAGCCGATGTAGAGTAACTCGACGGTAATCCTTCCATTTTCAAAAATATCCGGTCTTCAACACCGGTCTTCGAATGCAATTCATAACGACGTATCACATATTCAGAATGGGTTATACGACCCCATGGTCCTTTCCCGGCTAACCCGAATAGTGAGCGCTTATTTTAAAAATAAGTGTGGCATTCAAATTCATCCAATTCACAACAAATACCTATCTAAAGGTAATTATTGATAGTCGGTTATTTAACTATCAATAAAAATGCGCAACATCATCAGATTCCAAATAATTTTCCAAATTATTTCATCTTCAAAAATATCTTTACTAGATATAAAATTTCCACTGCAAAAATAAATCAACGTTTATTTTTAAACAACTTCCCTTTCTTTTATAAATTCCATAGTGAATTTATATTTCAAAAATATCTACTGATATACGATTTTCAAATCGATTTCAATATTCAATTTCAATTTATCTTTACGAAGATAAATTCTCAAAACGTTCATTTCATATTGGAAAAGCATTTCCATACTTATTTAATAATAAGTAATTCACAAATCATTTATTTTCAACATTTGAAAATATTCAATATACTTAAATCAAATTAAGTATATATTTCATTCTTTAAGGAAATCATTTATTTTAACAACATCTATTTGAGTCAAAACGAATGTTACGTAAAACATCGTTGCGACGACTCAAAATCACTAGTATAAGGATTCGAAATTTAGATAGATATATAAATACCAATACTACATCAAAACATTTCCTTTTGGAAATCATTTACTATAACAACAGTGTTGTAGTCCACCATTTCCTTATTTTTCGAAAACGTCTATTTCAACAAGAACTGCGGAAATCTATGCTTTCGATATTCAATATATTTTAAAACATCGTTTAAAACAATTAACTTCATTTCAAATATCACTTTCCCAAAATAATATCCATTTTACTTAACAATATATTCACTGTCCAAAATCGTGAATATACTTCACTAATCACATTTCACTATTTAACTCATCAAATTCAATTTATTTCGAATTTATAAAACAACGCTTATAAATTCCATTTCTGTTTTATAACAACTTCGGTTTATAAATCTCCTTTTATTAATTTCTATAATACACTTATTAAAATAAGTGATTTCAGATTTATAAAACAACGTTTATAAATTCAACCTTATATTTCACAATAACTTTGATTTATAAATCCCATTTATTAACAAGTTCGATCAATACTCCCTTTAAAGGCAAAAATCCAGTTTTATAAGTTAATTTCTTATAAATCTTCCATTCTACAATTTCATTCATTTTAACTTCACAATTTATAAATCTATAAATTTCATTCTTTTTAACTTTACAATTCATACATCTATAAATTTCATATCGATTTTCCAAATTCGCTTCAATTTGCCAATTAAATTTCTAATTGGACTTCCCACTTATTTCTTTTTAAATAAATTCCTTTTAAAGAAAATCAATTTCTTTGTCTCTTTCAATCTATTTAAAAATCCAAATTTAAATTAAATTCTTCAATTTATAATCACTTTTTTTATGAAATCCATTCATTTAGCAATTTCACTTTATTCTGGAATTTATTCAATAAGATTATAAAAATCAGCTTTTATACTTTTAAATTCCTTTCTTCGAATTTATTCAATTTCTAAAAATTTATTTACTTACAAATTTCTATTTTGATTTCAAAAATTCAATTTCATATATTTTTGGAATCCAATGATATCAAACATCCAATCAGCTAAATTTTAGCATTCAAATAATTTCCAGATATCAATATGATTAATAACATCAATATAATCATTCACAGATTCATATCACAGTATAAATAAATTCAATCAATATGAGGGGTCCAGTTGGATCCCTCCAACCTGTTTCCCTGCATCCAAAGATGTTAGCACAATACCAATTCCGCTCCAGTACGGAATTATCGCGGTATATGGGTTTTATAAAAATCCGCTTACTAACGGCGCAATAGGGTCTCATCCGCTATACGAGGCGGGAATCAATCAATCCAATATATACATATGCCAATATGTATATACTGCTATATATATAGATATATCCTATCATATCTAATAGCACATTCAAACAAATCAATCAATAACTGCAATTCAATCATAAATCTGAGTGAGAAGATCTCACCTTAGCTTTTAAATTTGCCATCCCATTTCCATTTTTTGATTATTTCTTCACGGTTTAACCTTGTATAACAATTTACACAATATATCAATATTCGAATTAAATCGAACACTTAAATTATTGTCCTATTTATTTACTTAGCCAAATTTTTATAACTGTAAACTTCCATTTATATAAACTGTAAACATTTATTTTTCTGAAATAAATCTTTTGTTTTACACTTGAATATTCTGCAGTGAATAAAAGTTTAACTTTCTGTTTTACTGTATAAATGCAAATACTCATATTATTATCTTGAAATCACATATATGTTAAAATTACCTTACTGTAATATTTTCTTTTCCTTTTGAAACTCATGTACACTTATAAATTAAAATCTATGTACATTTTAAAATAAATCTTTACAGATTCCAAAATAAGTTTTATGTATATACATATATACTTGACAGCATTGTAAATCTATTTTTTTACCAAATTCTATAACATTTTAAATTTTAAAACTTTATCTGTATAATATTTTTTTTTTCTGTGCATATATTTTCACTGTAACTCATTTATCAAATTAAATTTAAAATAAAATGATACCTCACCTAACAGAAGGAGGCGACCCAGGCTTTGACTAACATTTACATCACCGCAAAGTCGCCTCATCGAAGCACCATCGCTTGAACTCGCGACTGCCACCTTCCACGGCCTAGTCGAACATCACCCTTCAGACGAGAGAACGCGCGCCACCAATACGAGCACCATCGAACTCGTGCTCGAGAACCCATGCCGCTGCCATCACCGTTCTTCGATCGCCTCGTCGCCAAATCCATTGCGACCAATATCTGGATGTCGCCGCCTCCTAGAAATCGCCAGCCACTGCCCCGTGCTCGAGCGCCTCCGCCTCCACTCGAGCAACTCGCGACGCGACCCCACCTCGATTTCGAACTGCCTCGATTCGCCACGAACCCCAATATCCTACTCGCGATCCATTCCCAGGCTAACCAACTTCGGCCTCGACTTCCACGTGCTCGAGTTCGAGCTCACGCGAAAACGAAATCGCGACATCCCCTTTTTGCGAACGCCGCGTCGAAACCCTCCGCTCAGTCGCGATTAAATCGCGATCCCCTACTGCCCTTCAAACTGAACTCGCGAAACTCCTCCCTCCCTCAGTTCGATTTGAAGATGATAACGCGATTGTTTCACGTGTTCGAGCATTGAGTTCGAACGAGATGGCTTTGGCTCTAGCTTCTGTCGCCATTTTTCTTTTATCACAAGAAGATTTCGATTTTGAATATCAGAGAGGGATGAGGGAGATTATACAAATGAAAAGAGGCATGGTGTACACGATTTATTTTCGTGATTCTCGGCTTGATTAAAGGCTGAAACAAAGGGAATGGTCGTGGTGATGTGAACTGATATAATTACCAATTTTAAATTGAATTCAATTTGAAAATTTCCAACGCGTTTATGTGTCGTACGGTTACGTATTAGCTTCAAAAAATACGAAAATTGAAACCCGACAATAATTCAACGTTACGGACCCAATGGAACTGGTTTCGTCGAATTCCGAGACCGTTTGAAAAATGACTATTTTTAAATATTGATTCAAACAATTAAATTTCAAAACTGAACGAAATAGTTTAAAATTCAATTCTGAAAGTTCGATTATCTTCAGTGTTATCAATATAATTTTTACAAGCGTTTGAAATATTTTTCTTTAGCTTTAAATTGAAGATTCAAATTTTTATTCAGCATCCAACAGATTAAATTCTGTAATTAAATCGCCAATTTCAAGGTTATATTCGGAATTCCAATTAAATTATCGTTCAAATATTTAAAATTAATTAAATATTCTCAATTTAATTCGTTCAAAATTCAAGGTCGTTACATTATTCTCTTAGCTTAACACCCTTCTTTGAGACGTATGAGCTCAGAGGTTATGTAGTTGAATGTTATCGGTGATATACTCCCAATTTGGTAGTGTGGCATGCTAAGTGCTGCTGTGTGTTTGTTGATCATTTGTTGATCAAAGCAAGGCTTTCGTGTAAAGCATAGCTTTGTGGACGAGACCTCATCGAACCTCACACCCCGGAAATGGTCGAAACAGGAAAGATGCGGCAAGGTTATGAGGGTCGCACCCTTTGGGGTATGTCATTTCCTTCTGGAAAAAGGTGGTATCATGGTATGGAGCCCAGATACTTTACCTGTGTGGTTGCTTCAATCTCATTTACTGTGTGGTTGTTGCTTTGTGATCGAGGGCCCTCGGATAAAGGCCGCAAACGACCGGGGGGTGGCATACTCGAGTAGTAGTTACCTAGTAAGAGGTAACCCGGCCTTGTGTTGGCAGAGAGCTAGTTAGTTCTCGGGACGTCCCTCTAGAGGCGTACCCATGTGGCATAGGAAGTTCCTTAGCCTGACCATTTGTTGTAAATCCAATTCCCAATACGAACCCAGTACGGTTTTAGTTGTAGAACCTGCTATTTAACATGGCAGCTATAGTAGGCATAGTATCATGGTACCTATGCTGGCTAAGATTAATATTATATTTTCGAAATGTTTTCACACTATGCACTAGTAATAATATCAAAGAGTTTTCTCGTATTAAGCATATCTGACTATCATAAGGAGAAATCTCCCCCATGTGTGCGATTACATTGTGTGTGTGCCGGGATGCCTTATGGTAGTTTCATTTTCCAAAAGCATTGCGAATTTCTTTTATTTTCTTTGTGAAAATAACTAAAGACCTCACACCAGTCCCATGACTGACCTGGAGTTTATTGTTCCCTTTCTAAACTCTGGGTGCCCATAATTTTCCACACGGGCAGCCTAGAGTTAGGTTATCAATTGAATCTGGATGGATTGCTGTGGAGATCTGGAGGCGAGCTGGATGGCGAGACGTATCACTTATACTAATATCATTCCGATGTGTATTCTGTTATGTGGACAAGTTTACATAACTGTCCAGTGATGTGTGTTGTTGTTGTAAACTCTGATGATGTATTGTATAAACTGATATAGTTCTTTGTTATAAAGATTATTCATTCATCTATTATATATTGTTCCGCTGCGAATGTGAGATTCTGATATTGTTTCTGTTTCTTTTTCTTTCTTTCTTCTTCTACCTCTTTCTTTCTTTAACCCTGATGGTTCGATTTTTCGGGTATGAAAAATCGGGTCATCACAGGCTACGTCTGGCATTCCACCTCATGCACCACCATCAAAACAGATCATGGAATCCCACATGGATTCCAATACCCCACCGGTTCTTGGAATCATACATGGATTCCCATATCTCAAATAGATCTTGGAATCACACATGGATTCCAATACCCCAACTGGTTTTGGAACCACACATGGATTCCAACATCTCAATATATCACAAACGCCTTCATCGAACCGTATATGGTTTTTGGAGTGGTTACGGTACGAGTCATCTCTTACTATTACATTCCCCCGCTCATCGGGCGCCCCAAAAACTAATCGTCGATATCCAGAATGCTCAATACCGGTTCTTTAGGAAATAATCAGACAATATATAAGAGCGGGGATCACCCCTAACCATTTAAGTGGATGGATCTCCTTAACATTTGTCTTAGAAGAACAAACGAGTTTATACGTACAGTATAGCACCACCGACGGTAACTGTACCATATAATTCCCGTGTTTTTCCTAAATATATCCAGAGTTAAAATCCGTTGAAGTTAAGTAGGGAAATGCTTCCCTACAACCAAAATTAAAAAGGATTACATATTTAGGCCAAGATTTAATAGTCGGTTAAATAACTATCAAATAATCAAACAGAGATCACATTTCCCATGGATACCACTAAGCCTCAATTGATTAAATTCCCATTAATTAGAATCTCTTTCCGGAATATTTATCAAAATATTTGTATACTTATCTCACCGGAATAAGTATACTCACAAACCATTCCTTTCAAAAATACTTGAAAACTTCTAAAAATAAATATGGAAAGTATCATCCAATATCAATCATGGATCGCGATGCATGCAATGGTTACGTCTCTATCCCAGAGAAAACATAGTAAACTGTAGGCAATCTCTGCCCCTCGAATTATGCCATGAAAATCAACCATTTCTTTCTAAAATCACTTTATTTCATAAATATCTCCAAATCTATTTATAAAGCTTCTTTAAAAATTCCAAATTTTAATTTAGAAAAATACTCTTTTATAGATCTCAAGCCATTTATAAAACTCACTTTTCAAATCACTAAACCATTTGTAAACCTCTTTCCTAATATCATTCAAAACCCAACTTATTTTCCAAGTTCAAACCTCTTCCAAAAATATAACTCCTTTAACAAATCCATTTATAAAATATCATTTGCGAAACAATCTAGGAAAACCCTTTTATTTAGTAAAAGCCCCTTTTATAAACAAGTTATTACTTATAAATACCTTTCTTAAACAACATTATAACTTGAAAATCGTTTATAAACTTTAAAACCCAAATTGGTTAAAGAACTTAAGTGAACAAAATCCCACTTTATAAATTCAAAAGAGGCTAAGCAATCCCAATGGTACTACTTAAGTTATCATTCAATTTCAATTTGAATTTCAATTCACTTAACATATGTTTACATAGGTCAACAGGTATGTAAATTCAATTTATATCCAAAACAAGGAATAACATGTCAATATAAACACCGGCATAAACATGTCCAAATAACATAATAGCAGGATGGTGATTTGTCCTACCAAATAGATGTCTAAACAATTCAATCAGTTTATAGCAGAACGGGAGTTTATTCTGCTAAAACACATGTCCACACAAACAGCAATTACATTATAGCAGAACGGGATTTATTTTGCTATCAAATGTCCAAACAATCAAACAATCAACTTTAACAGAACGAGGATTTATTATGCTAACACATGTCCACACAATAAACAATTACATTATAGCAGAACGGGGATTTATTCTGCTAACACATGTCCACACAATCAAATCATTTACATAACTCTTTCACAATTATTTGTCTACTTAATGGTATCGACATTTGAATCCCTTGTGTTCAAAACCATCTTTACAAAAAGAAGTACGTTTAAAACAATTTGATTCTTCGAAAACAAGGACTAAAAACTTAAAACTCCATAAAATGATTATTACAAGTTAAATTCTTATTAAATCATAATTAAACTTTATTTAAATTGAACTTAATTTAATTTTAAATTAATAAATAATTAAACCTTTAATAAATAATTTTTTTATAATTAAACCCTTAATTAATCCTTTATTAATTATTAAATAATAATTTAAAACCTTTATTAATAATTAACTATTAATTTATTTATTTATCTATTAATTAAAAATTAAATAATAAATTAAACCTTTAATAAATAATTATTTTAAATTAAAATCTTAATTAATTTATAATTAAAAATAACTAAACTCTTAAATAAATAAATAAATAAATAAATAAATAGTTGACCTTATATTTGATTAATAATTAATTAAATCTAAATCATATACCTAACTCCTAATTAATTAAAATTAATCTTACTTTTAAAGGTTAATTAACTAATACTAATCTTTATTTAATTAAGATCAATGAACCTTATTTAATACTTAATTAATTATTAATTACCAAGCTTAATTAATTAATGATTAATTATTAAAACTTAATTAACTTTCTAAAACATTTTTATTAGGTTTATAAAACCTTTCCAAAATAATTTTAAAGTAGAAACTGAATTTAAAAAAATGGACTTTTGTCGAAACTGCATCCATAGCGACCATCGCTATGGATACCATAACTTCCAAACTTGATTCTTAAATAGTCTTTTAAAACATTACTTTTTAACTATAACTTGCTTTATGAACTTAATATTAAGTTTTGTAAGCAAAAAAAAGGTTAGACACTTTAGAAAACTTTTTATTTAAAACAAAGTAAGTAATCAAATTTAAAAACTCAAAGAATTGCTATGTCAAACACAAACACCTTTCAAGTGCTAACCTTGCTCACTAATTTTTCCATTTTCTAACTTTACTTACTAACTTTCCATATCACTTCTAATCACAAGACAAAGATCATAACTTTATAACCAAAAACATCGCTTTAACATTCGATTCACAAATCTACGCTAAACCATAAACTAACAGCATATATACATCCAAACCATATGATAATTTAACCATCCAAACAATATATTCTACAACCATATAGGTAACCTAATAAAGGTTGAATCTTTCCTCTAAAAGTTAGAGGTTTACTCACTAAAATTTTGCAAAACTCTTTTGAAAACTTGAAATACTTTAGAACTTGCAAAGCTTGGAAAACCACAAAAATCATTTTGAAAATGGGCCATCTTCTCCTTGATTTTTGGCCATGTTACTCTCAAAATTTGGAAAAGTGGTCAAAATAAGATGAGGTATTTTCGGACTTGAAAATATGGGTCCAAAAATGAGTTAGAAAAAAATTTATTTTTGACACAAAATATTCGAAATTTGGAAAGGTGGTTCAAATGAAAGTTGTAGCCACTGGAATTCTATGTGGTTTGAAAAAACAAAAATCTCGATTTGGTGTATTCTAGAGGAAGTTATGGTCAGAAGAAATGTGAGTAAAAATGGAGGAAGTGGAGTATTGAATGTAGAAGTGTTTTAGCAAGTTATGGAAGAGATTTAAGTGGAAAACTATGGTTTTTATAACTTAGTAAATATTTTAAGCCATGGAAGATATTTCAAAAGCTTAGGAAGTTTCTACATGAGAAGGAGAATGAGAGAAAATGGAAAGAAATTAGGAAAATTAGTTTTTATATAAATGGAATAAGTGGAATTATGAATATAACCTTGTATCATCCCCTCCATTAGCTTCACGCTACCTCACCACCCTTGTTCCCTCCATGTTTCCACACATTTCCCATTGTCCTCCTCTTATATTCCTAAGCCGACTTGCCATAAAATACCTAAAGTACTAAGAGTTGCCAAAATGTCACATCTTGTGTCTTAAGGCATCTTTATATTTTATTTTATTTTAAACCAACTTAATTAACTTATGTAAACTAATAAATCTCATTATATCCTAACCATTTTATGTTTGTAACATACATACATACATATATATATATATATATATATCTGTGTGTGTGTATGTATGTGTGTGAAGATGTCTACTAAGGTGTTTACAGTATGTCAAACAACTTTTATACGATGGAACGTCGAAAATTCGGAAAACGGTTTCCGGTCACATTTTCTATTTTTCATCGAACTAAATATTTTTGTAAACTAAATTTGAAAAATATTTCACCACCGTTATTTATTATATAAAAGAGTTTTATTTTAATTATAAAAACCATTATTTGAATATTTAAAATTAAGTAAATATTCATAAATCAAAGAAGTGAAATTTCGGGTGGTTACAATAGCGATTGTTCCAACAACGTGACTGGAAACTCTAACATGCTTACAAATATCAGACCACTGGATGGAGGAACCGTATCCTTTGGTGATAATTCAAAAGGATACATCATTGTAATTGGCAATGTCAGCAACGATGGTAATCCAAATTCACCTTTAATTGCTAATGTTTATTTAGTTAAAAATTTAAAACAGAATCTAGTTAGTATTAGTCAGCTTTGCGATAACGATTTCAAAATTAAATTTGAAAAGATTGTTGTAAAACTTTTCATAAAAATAAAAAATTAATTTAGATGGAATAAGAAAATGAAACCTTCATATCTTATATATGAAAGTTAATAATGATAGTAACCTATGCCTTATAACAAATACAAATGATGCATGGATATGGCATAAAAGGTTTTATCGTATTAACTCGAAATCATTAAATAAATTAGCAAAACATGAAAGTGTTAGAGGTTTTCCAAAATTAAATTTCAAAGTAAATAATTTATTTCATGCATGTCCAAAGCGAAAACTTAAAAATCTTCATTCAAATCTGTAAATGAAATTTCAACTAGTAAACCTTTAGAACTATTACATCTAGATCTATTTGGTCCAACACAAGTAAGATCTATAAATCATAATAAATATTTTTTCATAATTGTTGATGATTTTTCAAGATATACTTGGACCTTATTTAAAACATAAAAGTGACAAGTTTGAAATGTTTAGAAATTTTGTAAAAAGAAATCAAAATTTAAAAATAAAAAACATTCGAAGTGATCGTGGAGGAGAATTCGATAACGATGAGTTTACTAACTTTTATAATAAAAAGGGAATTAACCATAAAAAAAATTCCAAGAACACCACAACAAAACGATGTTGTGGAAAAAAAGAAATAGAACTTTACAAGAATGCGCTAGAGCACTGTTAGCACCACTTTACCTCAGAACTTTTGGGCTAAAGCGGTTGCTACTGCATGCTATATTCTAAATCGCGTTTCAATTCGTCCTAGAACTGAAAATACTTCTTATGAACTTTTTTACCAATAGAAGCCAAAAATATTGTACTTTAAAGTTTTTGGATCAAAATGATTTATTTTAAACACCAAAGATAATCTTGGTAAATTTGAATCTAAAGTCGATGAAGGAATTTTTGTCGGCTATTCAGAAAGAAGTAAAGCTTATCCTGTGTTTAATAAAGGAACTAATACAATTGAGGAAACTTTACATGTCCTTTTTGATGAAAATTTTAGTAAAAATGATGATGATTTAGAAATAAACATTAATCAACCATCTACTCCCTTTCAGAATGAAGAAAATAAGGACAATGGAATTTCTCAAAAAATAGTTAACTCATTAAACAAAATAAAAATAAAGAAACTTCAAGAATATTAAAAGATCATACAATTGAAAATATACTAGGAGATGCTAAGACTAAAGTCTTGGCTAGAAAACAACTTAATGAAATGAGTCACTTAACTTTTATTTTTACAATATAACCAAAAAATTACAAGGAAGCAGGAAAAGATGAATATTGGATCATTACTATGCAAGAATAATTAAATTAATTTGAACGTAATGATGTGTGTGGATTAGTCCCAAGGCCCAACAATCAAGCGGTGATAAAATGGGTATATAAAAATAAAAGTGATGAAAATGGTGATATAATAAGAAATAAAGATATAGACTAGTTGCTTAGGGATATAATCAGGAAGAAGGAATCAACTATGATGAAACCTTCGCTCATGTGGCATGACTTGAAGCAATTATAATATTTCTAGCCTTTGCTTGTCATCACAATATCAAATTATATCAAATGGATATCCAAAGTACCTTTCTAAATAGTTTTATAAAAGAAAATGTTTATGTTGAACAATCACCATATTTAAACATGAAAAATATCAAGCCTATGTTTATAAACTTAAGAAAATTTTATATGGTCTTAAAGAGGCACCATGTGCTTGGTAAGATAGATTAAAAAGCTATTTAATGAATTCTGGATTTGAGATCGGAAAATTTGATTCAACACTATTTATAAAACATAAAAATAATGATTTATTAGTTGTTCACATATATGTCGATGATATTATTTTTGGATCTACTAATGAAAACTGTGTACATAATTTTCTGATACAATGAGAAAAGAATTTGGAATGTCCCATATGGCGAATTAAATTATTTTCTCGATTTACAAATTAAACAACTAGAGAATGGGATTTTTATTTCACACGAAAAATACTGTAAAGATTTAAATAAGAGATTTGATGTCGATAATATGAGTAGCAAGCCAACACCTATAAGCACAACTATTTACCTAGATAAAGATGAGAATGGAAAGAACGTCAACTAGAAACTTTATAGAAGTATAATTGGATCTATACTATATTTCACTACAAGTCGCCCCGATTAAATGATGTGCGTGCCTCTGCGCCCGTTTTCAAGCTAATCCTAAGGAGTCATACCAACGAGCTATTAAAAGAATTTTATGATATCTAATTAGAACTAAGAATATGGTCTTTTCTATCCTAAAGGATGTCCATTCAAATTAATATCCTATAGCGACGCTGATTTTGGTGGATAAAGTACCAATAGAAATATCTCTGGTGGTACTTGTCATTACCTAGGTCAATCCTTAGCCCCTTGGTTCAGTAAAAAGCAAAATTACATCTCCCTATCTACCTGTGAAGTAGAATATATCTCAGCTGGTTTAGCTTGCGCTCAAATAATCTATATGCAGCGAACTCTAAAGAATTTTGGTATTAACTTAACTAAGTAACCTATCTACTGTGATAACACCATGCTATAAATTTGGCAAAAAATCTCATAAATCACTCAAGAACTAAACACATTGATATTAGACACCATTTTTTAAGAGATCATTTTCAAAAAAGAAAATGTTACTCTAGAATTTGTAAACACTAAAAATCAAATTGTAGATATATTTACCAAACCTTTAAATGAAAATACACATATTAAACTACGACGTTAATTAGGAATTTGTTCAATTAATGACATACAATAAACTAAATATAACAAGTTTTGGATTTTAAAAATTAATAATTTCAATCTATTGAATATTGCAACTTTATTTGATATGTAATATATAGGTTTTAAATTAACTTTGTTTACATGTTAAATATCAACAAACTCATATATTCCATTAATTATTTCTACATAATTGTATAAATATTCAATTATATTTGAATTAAGAATTCTTACAATATTTATATAATTTTTTCTACAAACTTAAAATCATAAATCTCAAACTTTTAGAAAATTCAAAAATATAAATATAAATCACCAACTTGAATAGAATTAGATTTAATATTTGATTATTTTTGGAAAATAATTAATTCTTTCTATTTAAAGCTTTCTAGAAAATGCAATTAAACCTCACACCGGTGCACCGGTTAAGGTTAACTGGTCTACCGGTGTCGGTTTTGGTTCACAGTCGAAATTGCTTATATCTTCTTCTCTTACTCCACTTCTCATTTTTCAAACCCAAATCAGTTTTCCCAAAAGCAACCATTTCTACTACCAAATTCTTTGAAACCTTTTGATTTCTTGATTAAAAATCAAATCATTTACTATGATAAGAGAGAGAAGAAGCATATCTTCGACATCCTTTGGATCTATTGACAAAATTCTCACCGACTAAGTTAAAGATTGTTTGAATAATAAGCGTGAAACATAAAGAAATTCATATCATTAATAGCAAATGAATACCTAAGCGGGAGTTCGGTAAATTTAAATTTCTTAAATCTCTATGATATTCAAAATTTATTCACCCGAATTGAATCGGTGAATATTATAAACATGAATGCATATGAGATTGATATTTATCCTCGCTGCATTGTGCTTTTTTATGCAAATCTTGAAGTAGGTCATGATGATAGTGGTATAGTTTTATCAACTAGTGTTAAAGAAGCGGAACGAAAGTAAGTGAGGGGAAATTTTAGGAATTTCTTCGGATGGATTGGCTTTAAATGAAATCATATTTGACGAATAACCCATTTTACGACTAATTCTTAACAATATTTGTGGAAACTGGACTGCATCTAACTTAACCCACTAAGCTCGCATTGTTATTCGTATCTTACAACATAATTTGATTCCAAAGACCATCAATTTTGATGAGATTTATCCATTGGTTCGTAAGGCCACATATGCCATATTGGGAAATGTTTGGGGTAATTAGGTGAATGCTATTATGAATAACATGGTTGAGAATAGGTCAGCTGAAAGGAGAAGATATAACCCCTATGGAATTCTTATTACCATGATTCTTCGATGTCTCGGTGTTGTTTTAGATGATGAGACTCCTACTAGACATCCTTACTCGTGTGTTATTGATAGTAAAGTATTAAAAGCTATGAAAATTCCATCAACATTGAGCGAAATTATTATTAAGACCCTGATACACGAGTCATTTCAAGAATACTTTCCTGGACCCTCTTCTCCACCTCAAGACTCTCCTATACAGATGTTGGGGAACTTTTTCGTCCTCCAACTCCTCAATTAAGTGTAATTAATTAACAAGCTAGTTACTTTACTAATTTGAATTAGCAAAATTAAGTAGTCTTAACTTTACTGCGAAGTGGTGATTATGTCGCTGGATGCTTACACAATCAGGTAGTTGCACTTGAACTGTTTGTTAAAATATCAAGTCCAAATAGTATTTAATTCAAGCACAAATAAAGCTAGATTTGGTACTATAAACTAAGCAGAAAAATAACAAAAGTATGAAATAGTAAAGGCAGAGGGGTTTTACGTGGTTCAAACTTTAAGGAATCCTACATCCACAGAATAAATTTCTCTTTCTTCCTTTTTCAGTTTTTGGCATAAATTTCCATGACAGACGATACAGTAAAGCTTAACTGTATCGAAAAGAGAAAAAGGTAAAAGTCCTTTTTATGCTACAGTGATTTTTTTATTTATAGCCTTGAGACGAACGTGGATTACTAGAATTCTTTTCTTACCGTTATGCCTCAGCTCTTGGATTCTACCAGATGTCGTCTATCCGTGTTGACTATTTGACGTGTTCGGATTGCTGACATGTCTTTAGCAGGAAGCTTGAGTGAAGGCGGATGCTCCTGAAATTAGAACAGGAATATTTGAGATAGTGGCGGAAGAATTTAAATTTGAATTGACCTTATATGTGAGCCCTCATGGAACATTAGATGTCGTGCATCGGTTTCAAGGTACTACCATCGTATCTGCACTGACTGATGGTGTTGCGGTGCTTGTATCTTTGTTGCTTATAAAATTTGTTCTTATTTGTTTGGCCTCATATCAGGGTGGAGTTGCACTGCCTTGCTTTAGCTTGGGCATTAGTGATGTGCTTGTGGACGTGACTTGGCTGCGATTTGAGTTGTCCTTATTGCCAGCATGCTTGGGTTGCTGATGAGAAGAAGGAAGAGCTCTATATCTTTGTCGCCTATATGTAAGTATGGTTCTGTGTTGAAGCATATCCTGAGTGGCCCTGTATGCAGCTCTTTGGAGTGGTTGTGACCCTTCGCGGTACTACTTAGGTTGTCCTTGGTATGTGCTGGTGCAGAACTATTCTTATAGGTGTTGACAAAGTTTGGGCTTTGGAGATGTGGTCAGCTTAGTTCAACATGTGCCGCTATTTCCTTATGAGTGTAGTATTTGTTCTTCTACCGCGGTTCCCTTGATTGCAGGGTTCGGGTCAGGTTAAGTACTGTAGCTTCTAGATGGCTCCCTGCACAGTATGCCTTTGTTTGATTCCAAACCTTTTTTCTTTTTGTATAATCTTCTAGATATGAGAGCAGTCTTCCAGGTCTCGTGCCATGCCCCATTTTCCTTTAATGCGGTTCGAGGTAAGAACGGGTGTAACACTTGCCTCTAAGTCTGCAGCTACTGCAAGTCATGGTAGACTTGTCATTTTGAGCACCTGATCTGCATATCATGTTAGTTCTGTCTACTCTTCCTTTCTTTTCGATAGTGGGAAGGTCTTTTCGGTTGTTCTTGTATTTAATGCTCCTGTGCATGTGCCAACACAGTTTAGCTCATGGCAACGTCACACTTATCCGATCATAAGTTGTTGTTACTGAGCTGGATGATCAATCCTCTGCTCTTTGATTGACATACGGTTCTTCTTAGCCTTCTGCATCGAGTTCCAATAGTTCATATTGTCGTGGAACGGTCATATATGGCTAGTCTTATGATTTTGAGTAAGATTCTTAACATAGCTTTCATTCAGAGATATCACTTCATGATGTGACCCTTACTGGCAAAATTTGAGTAAGTTTTGTACATATATTTACAATAGACAATTGCATTATGGTAGAAATGTAAGGGGCTAACTAAGTATTGGTAACTCGGCTTTTTGATATATAACTGGCGAGCTTTGAGTAGTGTTTGGATCTGTACCTGATTGATAACTTGCGGTACATTCCATGTATTATGCTTTCTTTTGCCAAATTTTAGGATAAGCTCCAGAGGTAGTTCATGCCCCACCCCCCACACCCGGATCTTTACCCTTAACTTTATTTGTATATTTGATATGACCTGCCTCCATGCTTGGGGGCAGACTGTAGCTTTATTTTTAGCATCACCGTTCCTATTTGAGGGATTTCCATTGTAATTCATGTCTTGCATAGTATGTATAGTTTTTTGAATGACAACGGTGAGGCTGTGAAATTGTTTTTGTGTGCTTGACATGGTCTGCTCCGCTGTTTAGGTGCAGACTAGTATTTTTGTATTTGACTGAGAAGTCAGGTTATGCATATACAACCCTCGCATGCGTATGATTTTTTGTAGTGGTTCTGCCTATCTAATATCCGTACGTCCAATGTGCTATGTTAAATTAGTTAACATGGAGGAGTTTTTATACTGGTTTCGGCCGTCCAATATCCCTACGACCAGTTTGGATATAATATGATTGCTATCATAGGAATATTTATACTAGGGCAGGCAGTCTAATATCCCTATGTCTAGTGCAGTAATTTTGGCTGAAGAGCCAAATTGTGTTGATGCAATTACAAGTGTTTGAGTCCAGTTTCACCGTTTTTAGTGTTGAGAGTGTCGTTCTTGTCTACCGACCTTGCATGTTTCTTGATCAGTAGGCGGTGAACTGCTAAAGTACATGGTGAAATCATGCTAAATTGTAATTAACAGAGATATTTTTATACTGGTCCGTGCCGTCGAATATCCTACGTCCAGTTTATTGTATTGTTACTTTTTTTATAATACTACAATATACATTACATAAGCAGTGTAAATTAGACGGAGTAAGGTCTGAGGTGTTCTAAGTTCCAAATTCTTGGAACTAGGTTGCCATCGGGTCTCGATAACAGGTATGCCGCGATCGCTAGAACCTCTACTATAACCAATGGACCTTCCCAATTTGGTCCTAGTGCCCCATTTGCTGGATCCTTTGTATTGGCCATTACTCTCCGTAGTACTAAGTCACCTTTGCAGAAGTTTCTTTCTTTAAGTCTCTCGTTATAATTCTTTATCATCCTTTATCGATATGCGGCTGCTACCACTGCCATCTCATCCCTTCTCCCCTAGATGAGATCTAGGGCAGCTTCTTCCAATCTCTTATTCTTTTCGGTGGTATATGATATTCTTCTATGTGATGGGACTTATACTTCAAAGGGTATCATTGCCTCATATACTTAGGTTAGTGAAAAAGGAGTGTGGCATGTAGGAGATATGGTTGAAGTTCGGTAATCCCATAGCACTAAAGAGAGTTCCTCTGCCCACTTTCCTTTAGCTTTTTGCAGTCTTTTCTTGAGCAGTTTTTTGATGCTTTCGTTTGCAGCTTCAACCTGTCCATTTGCCTATGGACGAGCGATCGAGGAAAAACATATTATATTGCCATTCTTCTCACAAAGTTGCGTGAATTCTTTGCTTTCAAACTGGGTACCATTATCAGAAATGATTTTGTGAGGTATTCTGTATCTAGTGATTATGTTCCTTACTACCAAAGTGACTATCTTATTTGTAGTAATCATGGCTAGGGATTCTGCCTCTACCCATTTTGTAAAGTAATCTATAGCCACTATGGTGTGTTTTACTCCTCCTTTTGACATTGTAAGTGGCCCTACTAGGTCCATCCTCCATATATCGAATGGCCATGGGCTTGCGAGTAGGATGAGCTCATGGGATTGTTGTTTGGGGATACTAGCAAATCATTGACATCTGTCACACTTCTTACAAATTCCTTCACATCTTAAAGCATGGTAGGCCAATAGTAGTCATGCCTTAGCACCTTTTTTGCTAATTTTTTCATCTAGAGTGATCTCCGCATTAGCCCTTATGTACTTACCTCATGATCCATACCCCTTCTTCCTTGGAAACGCACATAAGTTAAGGGTAGAATACCTCTCTTGTATAATGTGTCATCAAAGAAGGAGCTGTATGGAGCCTGGTATATTATCTTTCGAGCCTTATTTCTATTTAGAGGTAAGACTCCATTTAAGAGGAATTTTTTTAATGGGAGCCATCCAGTTATTCTCCTCAGTTTGTTGAGGCAGGGGCTCACTGGCGGGTTGCTCTTGGCTCTTCGTTGTCTCCTGATTTTTTGTACCTTAAATGGCGGTCCACTAGGCTTGTGTCAGGACCAGTATTCGATTCGATTCTGTTATACTCGGTTCTTCTTGATGCCTAATTGGTACTACCTTTATTTCATTGGCCACTTTGGTACTAGCCAGTTTTACTAAGGAGTCAACGGATAAATTGCTTTCAAGTGGATTTACTCTATCTCAGATTGTTCGAACTACTATAGTAATTTCTTAGATAGTTCCACATATTTGGCTAAGGTTGGCTCCTTCGCTTGGTAATTGCCCTACACTTGATTCACAACTAATTGGGAATCACTATGAATTTTAATGTGGGTTATCTTTATTACCTAGGCCATTCGTAGGCCTACAAGGAGAGCCTCATATTCCGCCGCATTATTGGTTGCTTTGAAACCGAGCTGCACTGCTCCATGCAGATTCTGCCCATTTAGGGTGATCACTATGTATCCAATTCCTACCCCTTGTCCATTCAGTGCTCCATCTATGAACAACTGTCAGAACTATGGGGTGTTTGCTTCTCCCTCTAAATGGGGTTCACTAGTAAAGTGCATTCTGCGATGAAATCTATAAGTGCTTAACCTTTGATTGCCCTCTTGGGACAATAGGTGATGTCATACTGGCTAAGCTCCATTGCCCATTTCAGTAAGCGACCTGATGTCTCTAGTTTCTACAGTATTTTCCTAAGAGGTTTGTCTATGAGGACTTTGATGGATACGTTTGAAAATAGGACCACAACTTTCTTACTGTCAGAAGCAGGTTGTACGCAAGCTTTTCAACAACTGAGTAGTTTAGTTATGCCCTGGACAATCGCTTTCTTGTAAAATAAATGGTCTTTTGTGTCCCTTCATCCTCTCGTACCACTTAAGCACTAATAACTCAATTAGTTACAGCTAAATAAATGTATAAGTTCTCACCTATCAACGGTTTCGATAATATAAGAGTATTGACCTAATGATCTTTCAGGTTTTGGAAGGCGGCTTCACACTCCTCATTCCATTTGAAGTTTTCCCCCTTCTTCACTTAGTCGAAGAATGGGGTGCACTTGTCTGTGGCTTTGGATAAAAATCTACTAAGGGCTGCTACCCTGCCATTTAGACTCATCAAGTCCTTTGGTTTCTTTGGGATTCCCATTTTTCTTATGGCCCCGATCTTCTCAGGGTTTAATTCAGTGCTACGTGCACTCACTATATACCCTAGGAACTTGCCTGACTGGATGGTGAAGGTGCATTTTAGAGGGTTTAACTTTATTTGGTATTGCCTTAGGACCATGAAGGTCTTTTCCAAGTCTTTGAAGTGGTTTGATGCCACTTTTGACTTAACCAGCATGTCATCCACATATACCTCCCCATTCTTTTTCAGCAAACATCATACTAACCAACCTCTAGTAGGTTATCCCTATGTTCTAGAGTCTAATTAATGACATTATCTTGTAGCAGTATAACCCCTTATCTGTCACAAAACTAGTATGCTCTTAATCTGTTTCAAACATGGCTACCTTATAATATCCCGAATATGCATCCATAAATGAAAGTTATTCGTGCCCACTAGTTGCGTCTACCAACTGATCGATCCTTGGTAAGGGAAAACTGTCCTTTAGGCAGGCCTTATTGAGATCGGTGAAGTCTATACAAGTTCTCCATTTCCTGTTGGGCTTTCTTACAGGTATTGGGTTGGCAATCCACTTTGGGTAGTATACCTCCCTTATGAAGCCATTTTCCTTTAACTTCTTAACCTCTTCATGTAGAGCGTTATATCTTTCCTGGTCTAGAGTTTTGCGCTTCTTTTTGAACAAACGAGTATCTGGGTCGATGTTCAGTGCATGACAGATGATAGCTGGGTCTATTCCTTCCATGTAAGAATGAGCCCAGACAAAGACAGCCATTAACATTTTTAAGAAGTCTATCAATTCATCTCGTGCCTCTCCACTAAGGTTCTTTCCTATCCTAAGCACCTTTGCAGGGTCCTCTGGATCTATTTGTATGTCTTCGAGATCATCTATTGGCTTTAGTCCTTTCTTTTTCACTCCTAACTTCGGGGCTATCTAACTTTTTGATTCCTCTTCTGGTGGTGAGTTCACAGAAGATGCCTATTTTTTAGCTTCATTAGAGAAATACTACGTGTAAATCGAATTAAATTTGTTGGTGCCAATCATGTGCATGTATGTTCTTTTCACTTTTCTCACAAGTTTCAGGGGCACAATATTACTCGCCTCAGTATTAGTTCGAGTATCCGACACCGCTGCAGTTTTAAGTTCCAATTTGACTTCTTTTTTATTATTACAAATACCATAAGAGACAGCAGAATAGTTTGGAATAATTTTATTGCTAGAGCTAAGAGTTATACTATATAGTTCCCTAGTTAAAAATTGTTCCCCTCTCACTGACCCTATTGCCACTGGAGTGCTGAATTTTATGAGCAGGTCCTTTTGAGAGATGATTGCCCCCAGGTCAATTAAAGTAGGTCTTCATAAGAAAGCATTGTAAGGTGAGGGATGATCCATAATTAAGAAACTTGCATAAAATGACTTGTGTAATGGTGCCTTTCCAGCTGTAACGAGCAGACACGCTGATCCCACTGGAATGGTAGCAGTTTGTTGAAACCACAGATCGGTTTCGGGTTGGATTTCAGGATTTCTAATGGTAATTTCATCTGACCATAAGCAGACTTGAAGATGACATTCATTGAACTTCCAGAATCGACAAAAGCTTTCCTCATAGTATGATTTGATATATGTACTATAGTGAAAAGTGAGTCTTGGTGTGGGAACATAACTCATGCTGCATTAGCCGCCGTGAAGGTTATTTCTGGCGTAGGTTTCTATTTGATGTGGAAGATTGCCTTTTGAGTCTTGGCCTCTTACACCTACCCCTCCTATGACATTTTTCTTATACCGACGAGGTGTGCTTCCCTATGGATTGAAGCTATCAGGTTTGAAGGGTTGCCAACTTGGGGTTCATTAGGATCTGGAGTCAGATTTCCGATCA
Source organism: Allium fistulosum (assembly GCA_030737815.1). Classification (NCBI taxonomy): domain Eukaryota; kingdom Viridiplantae; phylum Streptophyta; class Magnoliopsida; order Asparagales; family Amaryllidaceae; genus Allium; species Allium fistulosum. Next base: position 1,208,241,977 of record CM060902.1, read on the forward strand.
TGTCTCCACCATTTTCCCTCTAGAAGCTACCCAAATAACCCTTCTTGATTAACCTCTCAATCTCATTCTTTAGGTGTCGGCAGCTATCAGTATGATGACCATTTGCTCAGTGAAAGCGGCAGTATGCTCCACCTCGGTTTTGCTCTAGTTTCTTTCCCTTATGCGGTAAGTTATATGCTAACTCGGCTTTGGTCATCTCATATATCTCCCCAGGGGTATGAGTGAGGGGGTTTATGCAGTGAGGTTTAGCTCCTTCTACCACTTCGTAGGGGGGTGATGTCCGTTTCCACCCTTTTTCTGTCATAACATATGGCAGAAGTCCCTTGAGACTATGCTACCAACCCGCCTTCCTCCATCCTGATGTAACCAGCTTCCCTTTTGTAGAAAGCCTTCATGCTATGGCAAGACTTCCTACTGGTTTTGTCCTACATAGCAATTCCTCTTCTAATCCGGCATTAGCCGCCATTAGTAATGCTTCTTCACTGGTCGCCCCAATTCAGAGAGCTTCTGCCTTGAAGCACTTAATGAAACCACGTAGGCTTTCGTTCTCCTCCTGCTTCACACATAACATGGTATTAATGTCTAGAGTGGCTTTTCTTCCAAATTGAATTGTCTTAGAAAATCAACAGATAATTGTCTCCAAGATCGGACTTCCCCTGATCCATATCTTCTGAACCACCGTGAGGCTGCACTAGATAAGTATACAGGGAATAACTTGTATCGGGTTATCCGTCTAACCTTCAGGATGTCCATGAAGCATTCGAAGGTACTGAGATGATCATCTAGGTTGGTAGTTCCGTCAAAGTTGTCAATTATAAAGGCTTTGAATTTATTAGGAAAATCTGCCTCAACAACGATCTCACTATAAGGGGTGCAAATTTCTTACTCTGTCTTTTCTCCATTGTTCTACCGGTAAATCTTCGCTAGCTGATCTATCCGATCTCTGAGCTGATGGATTTTATATTCTCTTAGGTTAACTTGGTATGAGTTACTATCAGATGTGGTGTCTCCATCATTTCTGATAGATCAGATTTGTTTTTCAAGTAGTAGGGGGTTTATATTGGTTGGCTTGGTTTTGATTCGAGGATTAGCCTGGATTTTGCTTCTCAGCCCAGCATCAGATTTTAGTCCAGTGTCACTGTTCCCGTTTATGGGAGTGTTGTTATCGTTCCCTGGCTGAAGGTCCATCACAGTGTGGGAGAGATGGGGGTAAGCTGTGGAGTAGGGAGGTGAGGATGGCCCGTGAATGAAGTGTTGGATCATTGTCCTTTCTAATCCTTTCATGCGTTGGTTTATTTGGTGTGTGAAGGATTGGAATGCAGCTAGGATGGGGTCTACGGGGGTATCGGTTGAGGCCCCGGCTTCATCTTGGATTTTTGAAGGTATAAGTGGTTTAGTGGCAGTCTTCGCTGCCAAGTGTGAAGGTTCTTGGATTGGAGTGATAGGTGAATCAGTAGGATTCATGGTATAGGGCGTAAAGTTTCACTGGATGTGAGAAGTGAATGGAGGAAGAGGCCCTCCTTCTAGAGCCAAAAGATGTTGGGGTAGTTTTTCGTCCTCCAACTCCTTAATTTAGTGTAAAGTAATTAATATGCTAATTAATTTACTAATTTAAATTAGCAAAATGAAGTAGTCTTATCTTTTCCGTAAAGTGGTAATATGTTGCTAGATGCTTACATAATCGGGTAGTTGCACTTTAATTGTTCGTCAAAATATCAAGTCCAAATAGTATTTAATTCAAGCATAAATAAGGCAAGATCTAGTACTGTAAACTAAGTAGGAATATAACAAAAGTAAGAAATAGTAAAGGATACAGGGAATTTACATGGTTCGAATTGTAAGGAATCCTACATTCACGGGGAGAATTTCTCTTTCTTCCTTTTTCAGTACTTTGGCAAAAATTTCCATAATAGAATATACAGTGAAGCATAAATGTATCGAAAAGAGAAAAAGGTAAAAGTCCATTTCATGCTACACTGCTTATTTATTTATAGCCTTGAGACGCACATGGATTACTAGAATTCTTTTCTTGCCATTATGCCTCGGCCCTTGGATTCCGCCAGATGTCGTCTATCCATATTATTTATTTGACATGTTTGGACTGTTGACATGTCTTTGGCGGGAAGCTTGAGTGAAAGCGGGAAATTCCAAAATTAGAGAAGGAATATTTGAAATGGTGGTGGGAGAATTAAAATTTGAATTGACCTTGTATGTGAGTCCTCATGTGGATATTAGGTGTCACTCATTGGTCTCAAGGTACTACCATTGTATCTACGCTGACTGATGGTGCTGCGATGCTTATATCTTTGCTACTTATCAGATTTGTGCTTGTTTGTTTTGCCTCATATCAGGGTGGAGTTACACGGCCTTGCTTTAGCTTGGGCGTTAGTCTGCTGTGCTTGTGGAAGTGACCTGGCTGCGATTTGAGTTGTCCTTATTGCCAGCATGCTCGGCTTGCCAATGAGAAGAAGGAAGAGCTTTATGCCTTTGTCGCCTACCTATAAGTATCGTTCTATGCTGAAGCATATCATGAGTGGCCCTATATGCATCCCTTTGGAGTGCTCGTGACCCTTTGTGATACTGTCTAGGTTGCCCTCAGTATGTGCTGGTGCAGACCTGTTCTTGTAGGTGTTGACATAGTATGGGCTTTGGATATGCGGTCAGCTTAGTTCAACATGCACTACCCCTATTTTCTTATGAGTGCGGTATTTGTTCTTCTACCATGGTTACCTTGATTTTAGAGTTTGGGTTAGGTTAAGTACTATAGCTTCAAGATGGATCCTTACGCAGTATGCATTTGCTTGATTCCAATCCTTTTTTCTTTTCATCTAATCTTCTCGATATGAAGGCAGTCTTCCTGGTCTCGTGCCCTGCCCTGTTTTCCTTTATTGCGGCTCGAGGTAAGAATGGGTGTAACAACAGACATCTCTTTCGGAAGCTCATATACTTGATATCCTTGAAAGACAAGAACAAATGATTCAACAAGTACGAGAAGAGTAGTTAGAGCAGAAGAAAGAGATTAGGATTATTAGATCATTACTGACACAACTATATGGTTCAGTATGTACTAGAGAGAGCAGTGTAGGCACCAATGTTGCGCTCCAAGCCCCGTTGGTTTCTCAGCCTTTTGTTCATGACTTCCATGTAGGACTTCACAACTCTGGAGCAGCCGGTCCGACATTTCAAGCACCTAGACCAACCAGGATAGGATCGATAGGGAGAGAACTAAGACCACATGCTACCATACTCATGCTTCAGGCTCTCTAGTTCGTCCTCCAGTACCGGCCAGACATCACATAGGGTTTGCTGAGTCTGACCGTACAATTCCTTCCGGTTATCATGATTCTCCTTGATATCTAGCTCCTTCACATCAGTATTGCTCCTTAACTTCTATTTGCATTAGTTTGTACTATGGCATTTGATATGGTGTTTGCATTATTTACTTTGCATTTTTGTTGTTATTGGCTAGTTAGTTTGCACTTTAAAAACATTTGGCACTTGTCTGTTTGAACATTGTAGTCATTTGTAATATGTTCATATTGCTTGTGTTTATGACTAGTTATTTTATCTCTTCTCCGCGCTTTGTTAATATATTGCTTGTGTTTGTGAGTAGTCATGTACATATCATGTCATATAACATTCACTAGTACAAAACAGATCAGTTGCTTCGCCTCATTTGTGTCGGTTGTCCATAAAACCGACACAAATAGTGTAATTTGTGTCGGTTGTTTATTAACAACCGAAACTATTGACTTATGGGGTAAAAAGAAAATGTTAAAAATGTAATTTGCATCTGTTGTTCTTAAGAAACCGACACAATTGAAGGGAAGCAATAGATTTACTCGTGTCGGTTGTTTGAACAACCGACACAATTAAATACAATAGCATCGGTTGTCCAAAAACCGACACCATAGACACACAACTTTCGCCCAAATCCATTTCAGCCGCCCCCGCGAACCCTAAATTTTAGAGGGAAAATTTGGCACGTCTCTTCTTTTCTTCTTCGAAGTGGTTTAGTTACTCTCGAAGTCAAAGTGAACCTCGAAGCGATTCAGCAATCCACGTACTGAGACTTCAAGTACGCCTGGCTTGTTGAATCAATCCGCTCCAACGTGCTCGATGATGAAGAGGAACACGATTTGGTCCACCAATCTTGAGATTTTTTCCAATAACCTCTAGATCAATCACGCTCTTTCACTTCAATCGTATTTCTCTTGCTTTTCTGCCTTCGGCTTGCATCTATCTTCTCGAGCCTTGCTTTGATCTCCCGTCGACTGGTTAATTTTAGGTACTTCTGTTTTTATGCTAATTATTGGCATATGGATTTTTGAAATGAATTTGAATTCATGTGTTTGCTATTTGATCATTACTTTATGTATGGAAGAAATGGTATTTGATTTTTAAATAAATAACTATAGTATTTAGGTTTCAATTCACTGAAACTAGTTTAAGAAAACAAGATATAATGTCTTTTGTTTATTTAATTAATACCAGTCTATTTAATCGGCTATTGTTAGTTCCAGTTTTTCTAAATCAGTTCTTCAAAATGATAAGGTGTTCTTTTTTTCTTTAATCCACTCATTATCATTTGCACAATTAGAAGTCTAATTTGTATCATTGTTTAATTGTAAAGTTTATGTCAATGTTTATGCACAGTTGTGTTATATGTCTGTGAAATTTGTTAGAAACCAACCGACCTACACTGACATGACCGAGTCCTTAACTGCACTCGTCAAAACCAATCCCTAATTATTACAGCAAAATTCAAGTATATTATAAAAAATGACAATGCAGCGATCAATTTGAAGTATAAGCATTTTAGTCGCAGCCTCGATCTCATCGATAAATGTTTTTGTTAATTCTTTTTTACAGATCTTGAAATGTAGATTTGTGTTGTGATTTACAGTTTAATTTTGCTGTGAGATTAATTTAGTTACTATAGTAATCAATGCGAAGGTAAGTACACGAATGTTTAGAAAATGCAGTTGGATTATTCTTTATATTTTTCAACTACATCATTGTATATAATAGCTCTCAATTTCCAAAAAATAAAGAGCTATATTTAAATGTCTCTCAAGTTGTTCTTCATTCGTCGAAATGAAAGATTCGTTCAATCATTTTCCATTCTAAACAAATTAAAGAGGTCCTGTTGCCAAAACAAAAATCCACTATTCATTTGGCTCTTCATCCTGGTAAAATGGAGAACGACTGGGGGACTAGCTGTGTTTTGTTTTTCCATTTGCAAAATTAGAGAAAGACATAAGGATTGGAGATGCTCTAGGCTCGGTTAGCTGAGCTATTGGATGGGGAATGTGCTTGAAATTTTGTTATTTCATTTTAATTTAGCAGTAGATAGTTGATAGAATCCTTCATAAATGTAGTGAAATTTATAGTATTATTGTAACATTACTTATCCCTGGGACCAAGGGCAAGTCTAATGACACCTTGGACTAAAGCAACCGACTTGTAACATGACAAACATCCACTCAGACTATGTATAAATAATTTTAGTAGTTTATATGGTATACTGTAAGGTCATTATCTATTTCAATTTCTGAGTCATGCTCATCTTTTTTTCTCTTTTAGCTTTATGATTTTGGGCCTATTATTTTCCTTTTTAACTGAATGATCGATTGGAGGAAAGTAAAGCTTTTGGACCGTCACTTCTTATAATGCATCTATTATCTCACCTTTTGTGTAGTGATACTGTGCATATCCAAATGGTAAAATACTGTGCCTTATACCAAAGTACCGTTTTCGAGACTACGTTGGATTGTTACATAAATAGACTATCATCATGGTCCCGTTTTCAAACGCTTTTTTGCTTGATTACTCTTTCTTCCCACAGCACTTCCTCCAATATTATTGTCGTCGTCTAATATAAACTGTTTTAACACTCGTTGTTCTGAGATGCAATTCTAAATGTGCATTGTGTGGTTTCTGCTTGTTCTTCGTCGTTCTCCCACCAGCTTAATAATTGTCTTGCTTCTAACATTTTGCAAATAAATTAAAAAAAAAACTACCATGGAGGACTTGGGTGAAGAGCATTTGAGTTAAATTAATCGTTGCATGCGTTGAATTGGGATTTTTACATAAAGAGGAAATCCATATAACAACGAGTTGAAATATAAAATATGATTTACCATAGTTTCTAAACATCGAGTTTCCTCTGTTGTTGGCATAGCGGAAAATATCCAACTGTCACGTCAGACTGATACCCAACTCATGACGCTCGTGGTTGGGATGCCTAGAGTGAATGCTCACAGCATTCAAGCAATTTAATTGTGATTATCAATTTAATCCATTTACAGTTAAGAAGAATCTTAACTGTACTCCTAAAATTAGTTTGTTCCATGCATCAAAACTTCATTGTCTTCTTATTTATAAATATTAATCAATGCACAATGCTACAACACCTCAAACAAGAAAACCCAAAACTATTTAAATAACAAATTGTAGCGGCAACTCTATCTTTCAGCTGTTTTCAATAGCTATGTGATATGTTGTATACTAAAAATATGTATTATGATCAAATGAGTTATAAGAACTAATTTGATTTACTATATAAATTTACATCGTTTTTCAACAAATTTTCCACTAATAAGTGGTATAAATATTTATTATTTCAAGATCTTGATTCTTTCTTAGAAGATGAAGTACTCATTTTAGACGCTTGTGAAATTCAGTCTGATCGCAAGGTGTCTGCTGTCTGGATAGTCAGCAAGGCCTTGAAACTTATCCAGACATCGATCAGGCTGCTTTTGGCACCACTGGCCGCTTTATTGTCTCCGTAAGTATTTATATTTTATTTTAAAATCTAGAACTTATCTTCAGCTAATAATTTATTTATTTATCGATGCAAAGGTCTGGAAATGGCTGGTTTGAGACATTGTTGAATAGCCATAATAATGTTTGCTCATATGGTGAGATATTCTCAGTAAAAGAGGGGAGGAAAAACTTGACAACAATAACCAAAACATTGGACAAAGTTTATAACCTTGATTGGTTTAACAATGCTTCAAAAAATGAGTGCATAGCTGCAGTTGGCTTTAAATGGATGATGAATCAGGTACTTCTATACTTTATATTTATTTAGGCTTTCATAGAGAGCTTTTTGGCGTGGATTTTGTAACTTGATCTTTCTTCTGATATAACAATGCAAATGCAAATTTAAGGACCATACTGGTTGATGTTTGGATGATTTAACATAATTTAAACTCATATTCTATAGACATTCTAATATATGGATCGAAGCTAGTTTAGCAGATGATTTTATATGACTTTTATGCTTATTGACGGATATTCATTTTTCTAACCTATGCTTTTGGTTGCCCAAGAGATGGACTGGCCTGTTTTTAGCTGATGCGTATCTTTTAGGCTTTGAGTGCTGCTAGTGCAAATATAAAATAACTCACAACAAAGTTGCATGCTTTACTTTCTTCTTTGCATGTGCATTAGCTTATTTGCACATTCTAATTCTAGAAAGTTTATGACATTTAATTTTTGTTCTTGGTTGTGGAGAAAATGCTGGAATAGTGTTGTATTGTTTGGTTAGATTGTTCACTATAACAGCAGTAACCGGTCTTCATTCAACTGCCTGTATGCAATTCATAGGATGTTGATGTTTGATGCCTCTTAGTAAGTAGTATAAGATTTTCCCTTTCCTCATTCGTCTTTGCTTAGTGCTGCCTCTTGTTCTCAGATTATATGTATACCATTAACCACATGTTATATTCCTTATTATTAATAACTTCATAAAGGAAAAAAGATAAAAATTAAAATCAATGTCATTCGATGGTTTTATCATGATCATTTTAGCTGTATTTGACTGGCCTTTATCTCGAGCCATTGTGTAAAAGTGCAAAGCATGCCTTATAATTTTTAAAATAGTTACTTGATCACTCTTGCGTTCTATAGTAAAAGCGTAGTCCATAGGAGTCTTCACACTTACCAATTCTGCTTCTGCCAACTTGAATAATTGGTCCTAATGTTTGAAATATCAATTATTGTACACCTATTTATAGTCTTGTATGTTCCTTTTGACATTCAACCAAACTCAGGAGTGCAGTGGAGTGAGGAGGTGAAGGCGAGTCTAGTGGTGTGCTTGAACTTGGCGGTGGGGGTTCAGAGCACGTGTGCATATGCCTCGGGTACAGCCAAGTAAAAGAAATCTCTACAGCCAACAAATGCCTCTAACCAAGGGCAAAGCCTGGTTTTCCCAAAAAGGCAGCAGTTGTTTGCCGAAAGACATTTCGAAGGCCCATACCACCCAGCATATCAGAGCTGCTGCGAAGGAGTAAAGGGCCATGAAGGCCGAGTTCACAGCCCACTTTTTTTTACTATACTATCGTAGATGATTACTAGGCCCGGTACACTTTGAAGCTCAGCTAGTGATGCTGCGGTTAGCTGACATGCGTTGTTGCCTTTGTTGAGCCAGTCTGGTGTTGCGTCTGATGTTGCTAGATTTGGAGGTATTGCTGTTACATTTATCGTTTTTCTTCTTCTTCCTTCTGTATTGGTTTAATTGTTATAAGTTGATATGCTAATATGAGGTTGGCTGGGTTTATATATGTGATGTGAGTAGAGTTGCATTGTGTTTTAACTGGTTGTTTGTATTTGTTTTGTGTGCTTAGGTTAGGTTTGATTCTTGTATATACCTTGAAAATTAGGAAACTGATTTGTCCTAGGATACAAGAAAAATGCTCACTTTTTTAAAAGGACATTTTAAAAACTGATTGAAGGAAGTGAATGTGTTGATGGTGAAATGAATTTGCCCAAGGAGGTGGAGATCAGCACACCATTAACTGATCATCGTAGTAGTTGTTAATCAACGCACCCGAGCAAATTACAATATGCAAACAAAACTCAAGAGACGGATCCCTTTGCAGACTTGCAGGTAAACAATTCATAGTTGAATTTATAAACGTATACGATTTTATGTATTTGACAAGTGCAAACATTTTGTAGTCTATGGTAGTTGTAGAATTTAAAAATAGTTTGGAAATTAACTTATTCCTGCAATACCAAGTTTGCTCATCAAGGTAGGGACATAGTTCTTGCAATCTTCTACATGCCTCATGAATTCCATTTGCTTTGCATAATAATCCCATGTCTGCAATAATATGCAAGAAGAGTTAGGACGAATTGCAATGATGTGCTTTTAAATATTTGAAAATTATAAACTAAAAATAGATATGTACGTTCGTGCATTTTGTTTTTCTCAACGGTGTATCAGCTCCCTTTTGGCAAAATCTTTTAAAGTTTTAAACCGCAGCAAACATGTTTCCTTATGGTGGTATAGTGGAAAAAGTTCTTTGGTATAGTAATGGAGGTAAAAATTTGTAACCTTTGGAAACTACTATTGAATAATATTACCACACAGAAGGCTCACATGTATTTGAGCCCCTTTTCTCCAATATGAAAACTATTGTTTCTACGTTTCCTTTTGCACATATTTAGGGAAGGAATCAAATTTAATTTTAGTGTGAAAATAGTTATAATGGACGATGATTGTTCTAATACAATGAGCATTAGGAAGTGTGTCACATAGGTCATGAATGCTAATATGTTAGAGTTTGAAATTAGAACAGAACAGACAGAAACAATTGCTACTGCAAGTTAAAGACTTAAATTAGAACTGTAGTAAAGAAAATATATAAAAGAAACCTTAATTTGTTCATTTGCATTGATATGCTTTCTTATAGAATTCATTGTTTGTGTTATGTGGTTACAGTGTGTACTAGAACTGTTAAGGCATTTGAAAAACAACTCTCTACAAATAAAACTGAGAGAAGATACCGAGAAAACTACATCCGATGCTATTAATAACAAGTACGACTTGATTTTGGATGAGTTGGAAATAGTAAACAAGGAAATAATTTTTTATATATATTGCAGAGTATTCAGCTTATGCATAAATGTATAATATTACCATAAATGTGTATTTGAATGTTTTGGAGAGAGTGAAGTGATGTATGTTTGTGAAAGAGGATAGCAGTTTGATGGTTATGAGGAGATATCACAGTTGGTGATGAAGTAGGGGCTGTCTGTAAAACAGGGATCTCGAAATGAATTTTCTTGTAGCTATCATTTAGTTTGTTTCCAATATTCAGCTTATGCATGGTTCAACCTGTGTTTGAATTACATTCCTCTCAGACTGATCTTTTATATATATTGCAGAGTATTCCTGACTTAATTATTGTCTTTTGTATAACAATTCTCTTAATTGCAGGACTTTGTACGAGACGGTTCTTATAACCAACAAGAGATAGACGAGGTTCGAGAGAATTTAGCTAGTTATATCATGTATAATTGGATGTAGTTGGTTGTGTACGCTGATCTTTTGTAACGTACGTTGGTATTTTGTTATGTACGTTATGTTTGTGATAGATTATATTCTATTTTGGTCTGTAAACATGAATTATGTTGATGGATAATATAATTATATTTTTTGTTCAATCAGTTCATAGTAACGTTGGTTTATAAAAAATTAAAATTCAATTTCATACTGTTTCTATAATCTTAAACGGTAATAATATTTTTTTTTGCTTCAGATATTACTTGTGTCGGTTGTTACTTCAAAGGGAACCGATACAATTTTATATCAATTGTGTCGGTTGAACAAACAAACATAACCGACACAAATATCAATCATTTGTGTCGGTTGTTATTAAAGAACCGACACAAAACTATGAACAGTTGTGTCGGTTTTTCTAAAAGGACCGACACAATAAATGGCGGTGTGCTTCACTATACAAGCTGATTTGTGTCGGTCTTTTTAGAAAAACCGACACAACTGTTCATAGTTTTGTGTCGGTTCTTTAATAACAACCGACACAAATGATTGATATTTGTGTCGGTCGTACAACCGACACAACAGAAAAATGTCTTTTGTGTCGTCTTCATATGAGTCGGTTGTAAAACCGACACAACAGGGGTTACACAACCGACACAAATGACCAGTTTTGTACTAGTGATTATCTCCTTTTTGATGTGACAAAGGGGGAGAAATGGTCATATGCATACATTCAGTGGGAGCACTAAAATATCTTTTGTACTAACGGAAGAGGAGTATTGCATTTTGCCATTTGTGTTATTAAATTTAAAATATTTTATGAAAAATGCATATATAAGTTGTCATCGTCAAAAAGTGGGAGAATGTTAGAGCTACAATTCTCAGTTTTAATGATCACAACTTCATAATAGAAGATTTCAACTGCACTAGTCGGAGAAGTGTTGCTACAGCCTCGAAAAGAGGAAATAAAATCACATTCAAGCCTCAAAGAACGTCAATTAGAAACTATGAAAAGGGTACCTACGAAAAGGGTACTTCAAGATTATTTTAATGTGAATTACTAATTTGCCAAAAAACATAAATGGCATCCCCCTCCTCCCACCTTATCCATTCCTCCTCCTTTCCCTTCCTATCCACCTCCCCTATTATCCATTCCTCCTCCTTACCTACGTTTCCCTCCTCCACATCCTCCTCCTCCCCTCCACTTCTATTCGCCCCTTCTCCCATCATAACTACCGTTCAAAATCACTCCCCGAGCATATCCAGATCTACCAAACCCACTAACCACTACTGTGCCAAACCGTGCTTGTAATGCTGATCACCTCTATCCTCTCAACCAAACCTCCCTTCGAAGCCCACCCCATTCTAGACCACCATATATGAATCGTCTTACAACTCTCTACAACCCAAGAAACCCTATCATGCTTGTCACTTCCACAAATGAAAACACATACTGCAAAACCCTCATGGTCATCTCTTTTCCAGAGCGTGTTGGGATCAACATGCCACGTCATTTCAAAATTCTTATGGATGGAATCCCTAAAACAATCCCTCCGGAAGTTACTGGAGAAATCATCTTGTCGGATTCTTCTTAGACGGCTCTCTTTCTTACCTCACATTTGTATCCCACTTAAAAAAGATCTGGAAACTACATGAAGAGGTGGACATCAAGTCGGACAACACAAACTTCTACTTCAAATTCTTTAATGACGAGGACAAAGCAAAGATCCTCCAAGCTAACCTGATTTTCAAATGAAGTAAAATGTTTATAATAACTCTATGGAACCCATCTTTTGGGAGTGCCCAAGAACAAATTAAAAGTGTACCAAATTGGGTGCACTTTTATAAAATTCTGATAATTTCTTGGATGCTTATTAGTATCAACTAGCTTGCTTGCCATATTGGAAGGCTAGTCTATTTTGATGAGAGCACGGAAAAAGTTAAAACGCTTCAAATATGCCAAAGCGCTAATAGAGATCACTCCAGATTGGGAACTGCCAAAATACATAGAAACAAATGGGCTAGGTGAGGGTTGTCCAAAGGTTCAGGTTGTCTATGTCTAGACTCCAAAAATATGTAAAGGCTGGTATTTAGTCACACGATGCAAGAATGTGATAGGCAACTCAATTCTTCTGCTGTAAATAATAACAATGCCGAGGAATATGAAAACTATTTTCAAGAACTTAACCCTTGCTAGGAAAACACAACAACCAACAATGCACCCTCTGTTAACAATACAAATACCAAACCCAAGCGACAAATATGGAGAAAAAAAAAACAACCCCATCTCAATAAAACGCACCACCCAAGGAAGCCTTAAACATGCTACACCCTCATGCAAGTGACCCCTCTATGCAAAGAAGTAATTAGTAGCAAATTAGTAGTTCTCCAATCATCTCACAAAAAACAAATCTCATCACTCAATGTAACACTACGACCGATGTCCCCTCTCCCAACATTAATAACCCACCTAGCCTCTCTAACCCTCCACATGCATCGAACTCTGTCATCCACATTCCTCTCTTCATGGAAATGTCCCATCCTCTACAATCAATCAAACTTGCAACTCATCATCCAACCATTCAAGCTCACCCACACAGCTATCTATCATTACCTCACCATGCAAACCTCGTTCAAATCCAAAAACGTCAGCAATTCTCTCTCTAAATCCATTTGCACTGCTTGAAAGCATCCAAGAAATAACTCATCCAAACAATGCCTATGAATCACTCCTATCTTTAAATCAGCTCAACATTTCTACATGCAACTCAACTCTCTCCTCTTCAGGAACTGACTCAACCATTCACATGCACAATGTGCACATTCCACCTCAAATATGAACGACCTCTGCATCTCTTCACCAACCACAAGCTAATTAAGCTCAATAGCATCTACCTTTATGGTAGCCATCTTTCTCACTACTCAACCCACATCCTTCAACCCAGACACCATCATCTCTTCTTCCAATAGCATGCAAATCTCTCTTAACTCTACTTATCTTCACATCTCCCTTTCCCCTCATCTTGAACTTCCTCCACCTCCTAATTCCAACTACCTGAACAACCTTATGATTCCTAATAAACCCCAGGGCAGCAATAAAAATAGGAAAAAGAAGAGAAAATCCCCAAATTCAATAGATGACCTCGATGAAGGCATGGAATATGATCCCAACCAAACTGCCCCTAAATATGATAGTAATCTAATAAGCAGCACTCTTCCTTCTAATTGACACATAAGAAGACATCCCTCTCTACTCTTACCTCCTCTAAAACTCTAATGATTGAAAACATTACCTACTGGAACATAAAGGGTGCACACTTTCCCTCAAAGCAATTAGTTCTAAAAGGTATCATAAAGGAAAATCATATTCACCTTCTCTGCAGCTTGGAAACAAAGCTAAATCACACCCCTAACACACAAAGCGAGCAAACTCACTGCTCTTTCCTGGTGGGCTAATCACAATCTTGAGCAAGCAACCAATGGCAGACTTTTAGTCCTCTGGAATCCTTCAACCTTCAACCTTACAAAGCTAGCAGCATCTGAATGATTCATTCACTCTAGTGCCATCCATGTCCCTCTTCCTCACCTTCCACGTATCTTTTGTCTATGCCCAAAATCATAATGAACCCAAACATGGTTTTCTATGGAACTTACATTGCCTTTCCCCTACCTTATCTCCATGGTTAGTTCTTGGAAAATTTAACTACATGCATCTCTCTTCCCCAAAAGATGGCGGCAAACTATAAACTATTAAAGATCTTGCCCCATTAAACCAAGCGCTGCTTAAATCTGAACTCCTGCCTATACAATCCTCTGGCTGCTCCTACACGTGGACTAACAAAAGTACGTCCGGGAACATAGCACTATGCAAATAGACCATGTTTTCCTGCACATACATGCTCTAACCCTCTGGCCTAATCTTCTGTGTGAAACCCTTCCTCCTTTAATTTCTGACCATTCCCCTCTCCTTCTCTCTTATGTGGAGGAGGCCAGTCCCTCAAAAGGAATAACTTTCAAAAAAATTAATTCTTGGCTAACTCATAATGATAATGATTTCAAATTCATTTCAATGCAGGTTTGGTGCACCAGCAAGCAAGCAAACCCAATCAACTCATTACAGCAGCATAAACTCAAAGTTCTCAAACACAAACTTAAAGCTTGATCCTCTATCACCTTTGGCAATGGCTCCAAGGAATTCGAGGCAATCAAGCTGGAGCTTGCTCAAACTCAAATTAATCTTACCACTAACCCTTGCAACCTCTCCTTGATTGATAAAAAGCACAGGCTCTGCCTAAAGCTGCAGCGAACCATTGACATGGAAGCCTATATGATAAGACAGAAAGCTAGACATAAATATGAAAAGGATTATGATAGAAAAACCAAGCTATACCACAATGCTCTCAACATCAAACTCGCCAGAGAAAGAATTCTTCCAATAAATGATAGAAATGGTATCAACCATAAAACTACATATGGCATTAACTCTACCTTCATTGAGTACTTTGCTTCCATTCTTACCAATCCTGACCCTCATGAACTTGACCTTTCCCTGCTCTACACAGTCAGCCTTCCATGTATCTCTCCCTCCCAAGCCCATAATTTAAATTCCAAAATAATCCTAGCTGAAATCAACGGTGCAATGTTCTCCCTTAAATCATCTACTATTGGTGGATCTGATGGCTTCAATTTCTCTTTTTTCAAAAATTGTTGGCAAATTGTGGAAGGAGACCTCATAGATGCGGTCTAGTATTTTTTCAAAACCAATAACCTCCTAAAAGGTATTAATGCAACTGCTATCACTCTTATTCCAAAGAACGACAACCCTCAACTGTGTCTAAGTATATGTCTATTGCATTTTGTAATGTCCTTTACAAGTGTATCACAAAAATCATTGCTATAAGAATACAGGCTGTTTTTCCCTCAATCATCTCCAACAATCAGACGGCTTTTATCCCTAAAAGGTCAATTAGTGACAACATCCTACTACTATAAGAATTGCTCAAGGGATATGATAGAGCGACAATCTCCCCAAGATGCATGATTAAACTCGATATTCAAAAGGTCTTTAATACCATAGCTTGGAATTCCATAATCGCTATCATGTCAAGGATGAACTTTCCTAAAGCTTTCATGGCCTATTTCTACACTTGCATCTCCACTCCGCAATTTTCCATAGCTAGAAATGGATCTCTTCACGTTTTTTTTGGGGACGTAGGGAATTTGTCAAGGTGACCCGATCTCAGCCTACCTTTTTATTTAGTTATGGAAGTTCTGAATTCTCTGTTACTTCAACAAGTCAGACTTAGACATTTCCAACTTTACCCAGCTTGCAAGTCTCCCTTTATCACCTACCTACTCTTTGCCGATGACCTTGTCATCTTTAAAATGCCTGCCAATCAAAATATCTGATCATCCTTGATATTCTTCATTCCTTCCATGCTATAATAGGCCTGCAAGTCATACTTCAAAAATCCAACATCTTAATTGCGGGTTTTGGATCCCCTAAGTAAGCAAGAAATAGTCTCTTCCTCCAATCTATAAGAAATGCCCACCGATGCCTTTTATCTTGGAATGCCATTAATCACAAAGAGAATCTCAAAAGAAAAATGCCTTCCTATGTTTGAAAAAATTATTCATAAACTCCACTCTAGGCCAAATTCCAAATTCTCTCAAGCCGAAAGACTTACCATCATACAATCCATTGCCTTCTCCATGACTATCTACCAGACCCGACACTACATCCTCCCCAAGAAACTAATCTTAATGATCTCTAGTGCATTAAACAAATTTCTTTGGCATGTAGATCCATTCTCTGAAAAGATGGTTTGGACGACATTCCATAAAGTATTAATCCCTAAAAAGGCAAGAGGACTTGGTATAACTAACCTGAAAACTTGGAACATGGCAGCAATATCCTCCTACATCAATAAGCTTTTCGAACAAAGAGACAACCTCTGGGTTCAATGGGTAAGCAGTAACCTAATCACATTTTTGGACCATGCCTATTCCCTCTAATTCTAGCTAGAGCTGGAGGAATATGCTATGCTTGTGAGAGTGTCTTCTTCACTTGGTTCAATGCAATGCTTCAACAACCTCCACCCAAAACTTGTGGACCTTTCCCTGGGCCAAGTCAAGCCTATTCCAAGACAATGTTTTAAACGTCAACCTTAAGTCCTTGCTGGTATTCCCCTTCGTGCTCGTGCAAGTGATTACATCACTGAAGGTAGTGTGAACCTCCCATACTATAGTTCATTTCAAGTCAAGCAATTATGGCACTTGATATCCTTAAGCAAACTCCCTAAATCTGAATCTCACATCCTTTGAACAAACAAACGCCGAAGCCACTCCATAGCCCTAGTCTACAAAGAGCTTCTCAATCTATCCGACCAGCAGGCTTTCCCCTGGGCCTCTCCAATTTGGTCCATGGGTTCTAAAGTCAAGGAGAACTTTCTTCTCTGGAAAATTATGGCAAATGCAGTTCTAACAAAGGACAAGCTTACATCATATTGAATAATCAATGACAGTCGCTATGAACTATGCGGCACCGAAGTAGAAACTAACACCCATATCTTCTTTAAGTGTGCATACGTTTATAGCATTTGGGCTAGACTCCTCGCAAACGGTGATTTCCACAAAGCATCAGGGAATACCAAGCAAGAATGGCATAACATTTACAAGGCAACTAGGTGGAGGACCCTAAAAACAAGTGTAATGCTCATACTTCCCAAGCGCTTTATAACGATGATCTGGGCCGAACGAAATGGAAGGATTTTAAACTCTGGTAGATGTTCTACTGCCGATCTATATCGGGTAAATACATGCAAAAATGTTAATTAGTTTACATAAGAGAGACCGAGGAAGATGCTTCTCTTTTTTTCCTCTATATGTATGGGCTAATGTAAATCCCTTTTTTGGCCTTTTTAGTTTAATATATGGGCAAGGCTCCCTTAGCCTATTACCATTAAAAAAAGATTATTTTAATGTGAGTCATATTGTCTTAGATTCTTATGTTAAAACTCACAAGAATGTTTTCAAAATACTTCATATTTAAATATAGCGAAAACAAGGTTTTATATATTTTTAAACAAATTTGAAAGCCTCCAGAAACTGGAAAATAAGTGCTCGCCGATGTACCGGTGGAAGCCCACCGATGCACACTTCTTTCCAAGTTTCCAGAGACAAATCTGAAACTCCTTTTCACTTCAAACGGGCACCTCTCTTCTTCCTTCTTCAGCCACAATCTCTGCAGTGAAGGGTTATCACCTCTCTTGATCAGAACCATTCATGCCTATAAATAACTATGGTTTTCAACTAATTGTTTAACTAATTCTCTGATTCTAATCTCTATTTCTAATTTTCTAAAAACCCTAGTTTATTCTAATCTACTCTTATCAACATTCAATTCTCAAACCATTTTACATCCTAAACTCTTGTTCATTTCGATAAAATCGATTCTTGTAAGTTATAGGAGCTTGTATTGTATTTGAAAAATCAGTGTATCAAAGGCATAACTACTGCCAAATTTTATTTTCTACTAAGATAGTGTAAAATGGCCTGTTTAGTGGCTCAAGCAAGTGTAGAGGCCTATTCCTCCGAGCAAAATGAGGGTTTTAGCGAGTTAAAGCTAGAATAAGAGATTTTGGGACTAGACATAGAATGATGGTTCGAACCAATAAAAAAAGTCTAGTGTGCGTATTTTTACTTTACTTTATTCTGTCTTTTATCTATTTATAATACTGCACATATTTAATACTTAGCTTAGCCATACACGATCCTATCACTTTCAATTATTTGATTACTTCAATCTTCCATATAATTCTCCTTCTCATGTAGTTAATTTATTGCTCTCTTTAATGCAATAAAAGAGGCAATATATTTGAGTCATTATCTCAAATATCTTTCAAATTTTCTTTAATTGAAAATATTATATCGCCGAAATCAACAATATCTTCCAAATCATCTCTAATATAGAAATATTGTATCATCGAAATCCAATAAACTAGGCTTTGACTAACAAACACCTTCAGTCAAACCCCGCTTCTTTAATACTTCAAGGCTCTCCTCATCAACATTACCTAAATGAAGATGTCATATCTAAGTAGAATCTAAAACATAATAATCGGTAAAAACTACTGAATCTTTTAAGATTGTCTCTCCATGAAGCATATAAATATCATCAACTTGCACCCCTTTCATCGCTACCGCGGAAACTTTTGCCACTCTTAGTTTCCTCTAACTACTATTATTCTTATACCAAGTCTACTCAAAACTCTAACTAGCAACAAACTCTTACGCAGCATCGAAACATGTCTAACATCCATGATAGTTCTAACAATACCATCAAACATTCTAAACCTCACACTTTTGATGCCCACAACATGACAAGATGTGTCATTCCCCATATGAACTGCTCCACCATCAATCTTCCTATAATTGACAAAACGATTTCTATCTGGCGTCATATGATAAGAGGCTTCAGAATACTTATACTCTCTAAAGGTGAAATACCGGCTGAAAATAATAATGTATCACTATTGCTACTATCTGCATCCGATCTAAGTGCTACCTAAACTGAAGCTTTCTTCTTCTTTTCTCTCTTGTTTCTAAGAGCTGGACATTCCTGTATGAAATGCCCCTTCTTCTTACAATAATAGAAAACACCCCTTCTAGGATCTATGAAGTATGACCTATGCATATCTCTCCTACCTCCAAGGAGCTTCTGGCTCTTATCTCTTCTCTAAATGAATCAAGTTATTGTTGAAGAACATCGTCATTAGTCTTCACCTTCCATGTCCCTAAAACTTCTTTTCTAGCAAATTTGATGACGCCGTAATTTTTCATACCACCACTAGAAGAATTTTTTATTGATAACTAATTTAGAAAAAGCCAGCTAACTCTGATATCGATTTGATTGAATCTCCACATAAACTTTTCTATCTCCGTATAATAAATATATTGACTAATTAATTGATTAATTAATTAATTAGTTTCATTTTCTAAAAAATAATCATATATGACTTTCCTTTTTTTTCTTTCCACATATAGCCTAATTAATTGATTGATTTAATCAATCAATTATTTCCTTGTCATCTTTAAAAAATATTTGAATCACATAAATTCAACAATTTTTAGAAAGATGAATTTCCGCTATGGCTAGGCAAGGAAACCTCAAATCTTTTTTTTTCCATTAGATAACTTCTTTGATTGCTAATTACAATTAGATTTTAGAAATGAAAGAAGTGAAGAAAATATGTAGGACATAAATCAATTCCTCTGTTCATCAAAAGGTTACAAAGAAACCTTAAATTTAAAACTAATCTCAAATCCAAAACGCTAAAACAATAACCCATATATGATGGCTAACTCCTATGGATACTTATTTATATCTGTTACCAACAAGTAATATTCACAAGATAATTGATATAAAATAAATCTAGAAGATCTCGGTCATTAATCAAAATATTCTACTAAATCTTCATTAAAAAAAATATCAAACAAAAATATTATCTTAATAAATTTTTTTTTTCAAAACTGTGATACGAAATATTTACTTAACTAATATTTATTTTCTTTTATTGTGGTGTAGCATAGATCACAATAGATAGATCGATCCTAATTTCACCAATATTTCTGTTTTAGTGGATTGCGTGTGCTTTTAGTTTATACTTCTTTTAAGGGACATTAAGAAATCAATTTGTGACTCTATGTAGCAGCACCTTCTTCTAAACATCATTGTCCAACACTTTGCAAATTAACGTAGTCTATTATTTTAATAATATCTCAATATGACATCATCGTGCCTTTAACGAACAGTTATCTGATTTTCACTTGTTTTGTTTGTTAATCCCTAAGCTTTAATGACAGAAATTTGGAGAGGAAACATGCTTTTCTATGTAACGAACACGGACGCGGCATTTTTTTTCCTCAATTCGGTGGAAGTGCATTTGCCATCACTCAGTTATATTTCCTTGAGCTATCAAATATTCTTGGACAAACTGCATTGGTTAATGAGTACACGAGCAGAGGAACTAGTCTGTTGCACCTGATTTGTTGAATAATCATAAAGGCAACCCCGATCAATTGAGGAGGCATAGTATCCCAAATATTTCACCATAATGTAAAAATATATGATCATACGAATACATAAAAAATAACACTAAATACAAGTTGCAAGTTTTTTCCTATCAAACTCCTTTAACTCTATTTTTGTTTAGTATTTTCAAAACAACAGAATCATAGTGGTCTGATAGCAACTTGATTTAGTTGTACGTTTTCTTAGCTTTATAGCACTAAATTTCAGATGGTCCTTCAAGTCGAAGGTAATCATACATAAGTCCTTCAAAAGGACCAGTACTTCTTGGTTGCGTGAGATAAATAGTATTTGATCCTTGAACAACCCATTTGCTCACATCAATGTTGTATAACCAATATAGACCATGAATCCCATGTCTTGCTATCGAATTGTCTTGTCCAATCACTCTGGTTCTAAAATGAGGTGTTTCTGCTCGCAAATCATTGACGCGAACCTTCCAAAGAAGCAAAAAGGAATCATTAGTGAAGCATCTAACAAATATTTCCCTTCATATTGTTTAATTTTGCTCAAAAACACAATATGTGCTACAAACTGTAAACTGAAAAGGAGATATGTACTTGTAACTCAGCGCGCGAGGCTGACGCAAGTGCCACTCGTAGCATGTAAGCTCCGGTTATGTTAACATTTTTGAGTTGAAACCGTACTTCCCATGTTGTGCCTAAATATCCATTATCGCCCTTTCTACAGGATATATATAATATAACTAATTCACACTACACAAGCATTTGTTTTAAACTTTGGCATGGCCTGAAAATTGAAAATCAATCTGTACCTGGTAACCTGAGCGAAGAACCAGTCTTTGGTATAGTTACTTTCCTCAACATTATAAACTAGATCATTCTCAGGATATAATTCTGCATACCTCTCCCATAAACCATACTGCCTATATCTGCAATGAAAACAAGGTCATTAGTCTAATAACACTGAATCACACTCTCATTATTATTCAGTACAACGCAGAAAAAAGATGGTAAGTTTTATACCAACTGAAAGAATTTATTAATTTTAAGAATACACACATAGAGTCGACAATTAAAACCGAGAACTATAAACCCAAACCGAACCAAGAAGACCCGAACCTGATGGGTCTCGGATCAAGTCTGGATAATGAAAACCACCATAAAGAGCCGATCAAACCCTAACTGACCCGATCCGAAGTACCCGACAAAAAACATTAAAATATATGCATTTTTAGTATTATTACGTATAGCCGAACCCGAACCGAAGCTCGGGTAGGGCCGAGTCTAGATTTTAAAATGTAGAGGCTGGACAAAACCCGACTCACCTAGAACCGAGGCCCGCCGGTTCAGGCCAGGTCCATCAGGTCCGGTCTAATTGTCACACCTATGGACACATTATTGTTTGTGCCTGTTACATGAACCACCTCTGCCTAGTGACTCAAGCCAAGTTGCGATTTTATTCTAAAAACGCTGTGAGAATCTTAAAAAAATAACGACAATGCTGGTACACCGGAAAGTCTTTTTGTTATTTTCTGCGGTCAGATACAAATGCTGCGTAGGGGTCCACGGCGAAATTACATAATTGCCCCGCTGAATTCAGCAGATTAAGCCTAATTATACACACCGGCAGATAATGACCGAAAATCGCTTGGTCAAAGTAGCGCTGTCCAAAAAATAATCACTTAAACAACTTAGTATTTCACTGATCTCCTAATGTGGGTCTACAGAGTACCTTATGGGAGACAACACTAAAAAATCACTAACTCATCATCCGGACACTATCATCTCTAGTGGACTCCATATATGCTGGTGCTACAACTACCCTTATTTCGGAGACACAATGTCCTTGTGCCCCATATTATGGCTAAGAACATTATTTGATACTGCTTGTAATATTAGCCCTCTACGTACCAGAAACTTCCTATCAAACTTAATTATCTCTGCCTCATGGGCCGAAGTTGTCTGCTGATTTTGCTTCTCCCATATACCACAAGTGAGAAACTTTACTGCATAAAAATAAATTGATATTGGGTGTACACACCATCTACTTTGACCGTTGTATTAATAGAAGTTCATATAAGGTTAAATTTAAAACTAACTTTTCAGGATGATTGACATATAGTTTGTTGATATATAAAGGGTTTGGGTCTGGAACAAAGAATTCGGCAGCAGAACGGTCAGGAATTCCTATCTCCCAAATTGTAGGACCATCTCTTGGAGGTTCATATACAAGATTGCCCAAATCAATTGAAGAACCTGTTACAAATTTATAAACAAAGCATTACCTAACTTGCCGTGTGTTTTTCCCGCATTATTTTGCAATGTATAAACATTTACAAGCAATTTATACTTAACCCTCAGCAATAGTTATGTTTGCTTCCATTTTGTAATCTCCGATAAATCCCGGAACATATGCATAAAGATTATATTCTCCAGTTCGAACATTACTAATTGTAAAACATCCATGTTTATCAGTCTTCGTCCAAAATTGGTACCCCTAAACATGTGATATAAGTCGAGATTAAAGGCTGAACGATCAACATCGTATAATATTTCATGTCACTGCTTTATTTACCTTAGATTCTCTCTGCCATGATCCAGATTCTCCTGGTAAAGCTAAACCGACATATGCTGAATCTGCAGGTAAGCTCTTCTTGTTTATGAGCCTACTTATATGCAAGTTAGTTTAACCAGGTATGTTCACTTTTTGCTGTTGAAACTTAAAGTTATAACATATGAGATGTAGGTGATGTTAATATGCAATTTGGGAACAATACCTTTCACTGATGCATAGTCTACCAGTTACGGAGCCTCTTTCTTGAGCAGTTGGGTAATCCTTTGACTGAGGGAAATTATATGGCCAACTTTTTACTTCAGTATCCATCTGAAATACATAATAGCAAAATATTTTAAAGACGGTTCAGAAGTGCCGCTTAATAAATGTCTTTGCATGTTAGCTCCAAAATCCATGTTGTACCCATATGTCATTAAATCTCTACTATGTAGGGTTTTACAAGCTGTTTTGTTTGTAAGTGTAGCAATTTTCTTTTGTATTATTTAATTTGTTTTGTTGGTACAGTCAATTTAGCATGTAAAGGCGGAGGGTGGAGATGCTATAAAATACTATAAAAGTTCAATAGTATGATTGACCTTTTCATCTCCAATAATTAAGTGATTTTTGATTGTTCCCTTCTTCATACTTATGTACATGTATAACAATATTTTAAGAAACCCATCAGTTCTACCGACATGTTAAGAAACCCAAAATCATACCAGAACCAGAATATAAGAGGTAATACCCTGAATATTCCTAACTATAAATAAAATATATTGAACACATAGGATACCTCTATTAATAATAGAAATAGAAGCGCAATCTTTTGGTCCGACCATGAACTTCCTAAAATACCCTTTATTCATATATAATTTAATTATTATCTATTATTTCACATACAAGTACGTAAAAATAATCGGTAAAATCCTAATCAAATGCAGATGTTGTTCATATTATTTTTAGTCTATATTTCTAGACTAGACTGGAACTATTCAAACTAAGTTAATACAAAAACATTTCAATGAATATATTTCTAGGCTTGCGTGTCCAATGAAATGACAGTAGATCAAATACTACTATTGCATCAGATGATAAAAGAGTCTTATAGATAATTCAACACATCTTTAATAATAGTTATAATACTTTTGGTGTCATAATTTTTTGGTGTCAGCGTGAACTACCAAAAATATCTTTCTACAGATATTAACAAACTTTAATATTCCTTATAAATTACATATAACAGTTAAATTTCTTTACAAATTCAAAATGTTCATCTACGCTTAAAAATATGATCTAACGAATAAACATCATTTACAAATTCGTTGTTTATTAATTAATAATATAAATAAAATTCAAACTAATATAAAATTAAATGTCGCAACTTAGAAATGAAAATTTAAATTAACTACACATGATTTCAACGTAAAACAGTGGCTAAATATTTTTGTAAATCATTTTCTCTTGAATGTGTTAATCATATATAAATTGTAGAAGAACAATTCATGCACGAAGCACATGTCATCATCACGCACGAAACGTGTGCCATAACACTCGTAATAATAACAATTTTGCAATTTTAACATGTGCTCTTAGGGTGTATGTTCGTTTTCCTATGTAAAAACAAATTAACATATCATATGAATATTTAATGATTATATACATATCAATGTGTGCCTGTTTGGGCAAGCACACGTTAACCTTTTATACATATATCTTTATCTTTATTAATAATTGGAATAGAGTTGCAATTTTTTGGTTCGACCGTGAAATTTTTAAAATGCCCTTATATAGAAATAAGATCATGAGTTCGAATGCCGCTCAAAACAAAGATAACAACTATTTTCAAATAAAATTTTTGATACATAAATTGTATCACAAGGTCAAGTCGTAATTTCCACAATGTTTTTCGTTAACTTTTGGACTTTTACTCATCAAAGCTATATAAAATATTAAAATTAAATGAGAGTTCGAATCCCGCTCAAAATAACATCTATTTCCAAGTGAAAATTTTGATGCACAAATTATATTTCAAGTTCAAATTTTAATCCAAATGTAATTTTCACAATATTTTTCTTTGTAACGTTGAACTTTTGCTTATCAAAGTTGTGTAAACAAATTAAAGTTTAATGATTTTATATCATCATGTAAGGGTTTTTTATAAGCATGTGCATTGCAGGTGTCAAAAAATCTCGTATAAAATAATTAGAATACCTACCTTAACTTTTGCATCATTCCATAAAACGCGTGGGTCTATTGATGTTGCATGAGAGTTTACATAAGTATACACAGGGCCAAAAACCTTTTTCCAATATTCTCCACCTCTGTATTTTTGCACAAGGTCACCTCCAGCATAATGAGTACTTGTAAACATCTAGAAATAAAGGATCACAAACATAAATGCCATACTGAACAACAAAATACCAATTCATCATCTCCCAAATCCATTTAGGTCGTTGAAGTAAAATGAGTACTTACTGCAAGTGTAAAAGGACCCACATGCGAAGTAAGATCACGCATGAAAGGACCACCAGTTTTAAACTCATTACTAGGAGTAATTAGCCAAAAACCTATCTGAGGGTCAGAAGAAATCCAACCATGAACTTGATTATCCTTATTATCTTCCGAGTACTCATACTTGTCATCCACCTAAGGAAACAATCCATGCATTGATGGATGAAATGTATCAATCTAAATGTATAATAACTTCTTTGCAATGATTTATGTTTACCTCTCCTTTAAGGTTAGGATTGATTGGATTAACTAATAGAACAGCTTCTTTATAAGCTAATGGTTGACCTCTTCCTGGTAAACGATCCTCGTACATAGGCATAATCCTCTGTTTAACGTCTGATAGTGCCATGTAGTGGAACCTAATGATCAAAGGAAAAAGTCCCTTAGCCTGTGTGTGTGTGTGTACACACACAAAAAAAGAGCATGTTTCCAGTTATGATGATTTTATGTCGCATTGTCGTCAAATATAACATTCATTGAAATAAGCAAAATATGCATTACAAAGTTAAACTTTATGTCGATCATTATAAATGTACAAGCGCAAGCACAAATACATTTGTTCATGCACATGCATGGAAATAATTAGGTCATGTGTATCTTGTTTTTTTTAATATATAAAAAAAATAGCTAATAAATGCCAAGCGAGTCGAATCCAAGACATCGATCAATGATTACACAATCAGGTGTTTTCCCACAATAATTAACGGTCATTGACAACTAGGTCAAGTGTTTTTGCTCCTTGTCCAATCTTAATAATATAATTGGGTGGTGGAAGTTGTTTGCACGGGTTAAATATTAAATATTGATGTTCACTCTTCAATCACAGTTGTATTGTCTATAGCCTTATATAACACTTCAACATGCTATATAAATGCAAGTGTTAAAAAAAGGAAAAATTACATGTCTTCTCTTGGTCTGAATACTATTCGTAGCTGTGTTATGTCAAAATCGCGCCATCCTTCCAAATGTTCGAAGATGCCATATGAATAAAAACCCGAAGAGCCTCCAAGTACTATGAACCTATAATTAAGAAATAACAATAATTATCTCGTGACTATATACAGAACTTCCTCAAAATATTAATAAGGAATCAAATGATCTAGCATCAATGATTCTGTCATCCCAATATAATAGTGAGAAATAACACTGTCGCTCCTAGAGAGGCCAGGAAAGAAGAGTATGGCAAATAAAAATCCCCAGCTTGGAAGAACGTATTGCAAGGTATTAATTCCATTTTGAAAGTTGGTCAATCCAAGTGTAGGCAGAAATTGGAATTCAGAGAACCAAAGACTATCAAAGCCTCTACTATAAAAAACGTACATCAGAAATCGGCAAATAGGCGGAAAAGTTCTAAATGTTGTTGTTGCTAAACCATAACGCGTGCACCTGATATCTTACATCATCGAGTGCAGGAACCAAAAGGGCGGTTGAGATCATATCTATACAAAACAGTTATTTGTTCACCAAATTCCATAAAAAAGAATATTGAGAAAAAATTGTAAGTGTAGGTCCATACTTTTTTGATATGAGTTACTGATATCAAATTCACTTGAGATCTTTCAACTACATCACGTATATTGGTCTGGTTTTTTTCCTTATCTAGATTTGTATTTATAGGATGAACTGCTTGTAGAGTTAGATAAAACTAAGAAGAATGTGGATATGCTTGGGTATCTAGATTTTTCTTCTATTTGTTTTTTTCTGTTACTTTGTTTATCGGGTTTGTGGGTCGCTTTCTTTGTATGTCTTGCCGTATTTTGTGAGCCGTTGGAGAAAGGCTTGTTTCTCCATTTTTTTATAATATTCTGATTTTTGGAATATATATATATATATATAAATGTACGACTTGATTTTTTAAAGGTGGTCAAAGTGAATTTGTATAATAGTGAGAAATTAAAATTGACATGGAATTTGACTGTAAACCTCCGAAAAGTCACCCATGCAGACTGTTTTGGCATTATGTTCAATATCAATGCAAAAGAAAGGCACAAAAAAAATGGGGCACAATATTCCACACATCAGGAGTCTAGGGGACCCACTATCACAGATGAGACATCACCTATTATAGAATGAAAACAGAAATGAGCAAATGGTAGAAGAAATTAGTCAAGCAAGGGAGGAGGATGTGCATGTTTGTATATTGAGGAACTAGTCGATCAAAATGACAAGGATAAGGAGAGCAGTCTCCAAGGCAAAGCTCTGGAGTAACAAAAAGATATAAATTAACGACACTACAAAAAGTTCTGGGAAATGGGTGCCCGATAAGGAAACCAGAACAAGGGTAAAAAGAAATTTATACAATAAAATTTAGGTTTAGATTTAAATCCAGTTCAAAGAAAGATGAAGAGGCAGAAAAAGGTATGTTAGCAAGAATGAAGTCTCATACGTAAAGAGCGGCATGAGAAGGGAACAAGAAATATTAGTGGAAAGGCTTGTAGTAGATAAACCATTGTATTTGGAGGGTTTTTCACAACTTTGAATCAAACAAAATGAATCAAAATAGCTCCACCTAAAAAGCTGAGATCTCATTTTTTGAGATAGCAATAAGATACAAGGGAAATAAAGAAAGAGAATTCAGATAATAAATTCTCCTGTAATAAACTTAAGAAAACAGGTAAAGTTATATGAACCATGAAATAATAGGACTCCCTGTAATGAGATGAGTTAGATATGATATAGACATGGGGTAGAAGTTAGAAAATATGTCAATAATATGGGAGTAAGATCATAACCCTAATGGAGAGTTGTAAAAGAAAGTCTTGTTACCATTACATGAGCAGTTGCATTGCTATTTTTTATCCACTTGTTATAATGTGTGTGTATAATTACACACGCACGCGCGCGCATATATATAAAACACAAACACGCATGCACGTGCACATGTTTTTGTGTGTGTGTTATTCTCACCGTTTATCAATGTTTAAGGGCGCGATTTTTCCATTGAAGGAAACATTCCATGTTCTAACAAATGAAACCTCTACTTGATTATCATCTTCATGGATTACATTAAAAACTGTGCCTTCTATCCTGTAAAAAAACGCGTGTTAAAGAAATTTTACATTTTACACAAGGCAAAATTAACTATGATGTACTAAGTAAACATCTAAAACTGAAAGTTGATAGTTCACTCACAGATCAAAGGTTCCTATTTTTCCAGGTTCGCTCCAAACAACATCCCAGAACCTATCGTCAAAGTTCAATATCAGGTTCAGTAACAGTCGAATTTTGGCTTTTTATTTGGAATTGGTACAAAATTTCAATCAACCAAAAATATTAACACGGTAGTTTAAATAAACACTCAGTGACAATTCATATGCTTCTTAACATAAACCTAGATGTCAATTGAATTTTAAAGAACTACTATATATTCATGTAAAAACTGAGTTAAGAGTTCAAGCGCGCGCACACACACAAAAGTTAAACAGGATATTGCACTGTTTTTCTCAATACAAATTTAAGTACATCATGCTCTGTCTCCTTCATGCATCCCTCATCAGTTACAGAATGGATTACTTTCCAGTATGTCGAAGAGAAAATAAGTAAGATTTTAGCAAGCATATATTCCTAATAACAAATCTATTTGAAAGAATATTTGAAGTTTGCTTTACACATATATATGCATCAAAGTTCAAGCAAACTTCATCATCATCATCATATAATCATGAAAGTTTCGCTTAGTAATCGAATTCAAAGCGTCAGTCCATTATTTCAGTATCCGAAATTAGTTTTTCATGTTTCACTGAAATGAACAAATATGTTGATTTTTTTTTTTAAATTGTTATGCCAAAGCAGTCTGCTTGAGAAGCATGAACAAATAGGAATGTAAAAACTATAGTAGGCAACACAAAATAGTAAGTATATACCCTCCATTATATTCGTTGTCATTAACTTCCATCAAATTATCAACACCATTATAATTGATTCCAGTAACATTACCACTAGGCTTTGACAGAGTAAGTTGCAATATCCCATTATCAATCATAACCTACAAAAACCATAAATCAAATAAATAAATAATAAATTAAACATTGTATGAAAAAAAATTCAAAAGGATAACACCTACATGTTTTTCATAAACATGTAGCGTAACGCCACTATGTGACGTTGGGTTATGGACACTGGGTGACGAAGCATTAGACGTTAAGGCATTCCTGCAAATTACTCAACAGACAAAAACATGAATGTAAAAATAAACACCTATAATACATGATTAGATAAAATTGATAGAATATACACCTCATTTCAGGCAAAAGACCTATTGCTCTTGAGCTCTTACATGTAAATAGAAGCATTAAAAAAACAAGAATAAATTTCCGTGCATGTCGATATGAATGATAGATAGCAAACATCACTTCTACTTAAATGATGACTAAAATGATTTTTTGAAATAATGTTTTAGAGGAAGTGTCAGATCTGCTATCATATATACAATATTGAAATGTGAAATGAAAGTATGAATAGTGATATATAAATAATGAACTATATCATAATTAATGCCCATTAATAGAAAACTACACAAGTAATACTTTATCTTAGGTAGGTTACAAATACGTACATGCTGTCCATCCAACATTTAGGTACATTGCATAAAAAAATAAAATAAGTTTAATTCATATTTAGCATATTAGTATTTAAGTTCATCCGCTGTATATTGTATGGTGAACGAACACATAAAGATGATTAATGATTTCCATTGTGACCTTAAAAATAGTTAATTGTTATGTATTCTTACTTTTTTACCCAGAAATAATTCTAACATGCACATTCTTTAACCTAAGTTAAAAAGAAGCTGCAGATGCTGCTTTTCAAATTCTCAGATCCCAATATTTTACTTCTTATTTTTTCATTTACTGGCATCATCCTTTTTTGTCATATTCTGATAAATGGGATGCTATTCCTAAACTCTAGAGTATATGTGTTGTAAGATTCTCTCACTCTGTTGGATAATAACAAATGAATGTCATCGTCATTTGGATTCACACCTCACATATATTGTATTAAAATC
This sequence comes from Allium fistulosum, assembly GCA_030737815.1. Lineage (NCBI taxonomy): Eukaryota > Viridiplantae > Streptophyta > Magnoliopsida > Asparagales > Amaryllidaceae > Allium > Allium fistulosum. The sequence continues at coordinate 1,208,272,394 of CM060902.1, forward strand.
AAAACAAATTGATTTTTTTGATGCATAAGCAATTCAAACAAATTCACCCACGTGAATTTTGATGTTCTAATTTTTCATATCCTCGATTTGGATTTTTGCAATTTACTGGTATCAAAGTTATGAAGTAGTTTTCCCATGCACTTTGTAAAGCTAAAAGCAAACCGATATTTGCACTTCCATGATTTACCTTGTTTTTTAACACATTTAATTCTGAGTTTTAACCTTACATGCACTGGTTGGTAATTATACTATATATAAATAAACAAATTAATTATCACATTCTAAAGTGCATGCCATGTGTGCACTTTGAATGTGCAGACCATGCCTGCACTTTCAAAGGGAAAAGCATGCTTTTGCTTTTCCAATAATGCAAACCATATTTGACCTTTTTGCATTTGATTGATCATGCTTGTGATTTTGTTCCATTTCTTTTGATTTAAGTTCAACATAATAGGGGATCCAAACACAAGGCTCATCAAATATTCAATTTCATAGTTTTCCAGACTTTCTATAAACTTTTATCTATCTCCATGAAACATGTTTTATTCGAACACAACTAAAACACTAATTGTTGGTAACTATTTTTGTATCAATCAAATAAAAACAGCATGTTTACAAATTAAAGTCACCACTAGTTATAAACTCGTGCTTCCTACTTGGAGCATGCAAGAAAAATATGTAGCAATTAACCAAGGTTTTATAATTAATTCGTAGACAAACTAGTGTATGACACGTGTGATATGCATCTATGCACCTAATTTAGACATGCAATGAAATGTCGATTTTTTGATAGGGTAATTATGTTACTTTGACAACGACTGAGACAACAAACTGGATGAATTGTATACAACTAATTTTTTTATTAATAGTTGATATAAGAGATAACAGCAAAGGTTCGTTAAGAACTATAACATCGTGTGCTTGAGACATGTATTTGTGCATGTTTCATAACATGAATTCAAATTTCGGATCATGTTCACATTTAGTCTAGACATTTAGTGAAGATATCTCATAGCAGCTGAGATCTCACAAGTATATCTCGAATGTACACCTTTGGTTTCAAGGTACATCTCATGACTATCTCAGAGTACTTTATGCGTCTACAAGTGACATCTTAATAATTTTTTAACAATTGTTATCTACAAAAATAAAATAGAAATTGTAACATATTTGACTTGCATAGAAAAAAGAGTTTATATGAATGTTATTTCTAAGAAGAGTGGTAGGTCTACTAGCTTGATTGATTTCATAGTGAATGATTCAACAATGAATAAATAATGTCTTTTGTCGTAACTTACCTTGATAAAAACTAAAAACATGATAGAGTATTAGTAAATACTAACTAGACTGAGTAATTTTTTGTTGGATCCCTATGGAAAGTAAAAAAACATGTCACGAATTAAAGATATATAAAATTTTGGGTGAGATCTCGGATTGGACTGAGATTTCAATATTTGAACGAGATGAGTGTCAAGTGAGATATGAATGAGATTTGATGAATAATCTCATCCAAGTGTGAAAACGAGATCTCAAATGAGATATTGAGTGAGAGAGAATTTTAAATCATGAAATTAGTGCATCAACGCTGTCCTCCGATAATGACAAGCAACAAAGTTCTGATAGTATCATTAACCTGATTGGAAATAACAATATGTAAACATAAAAAAATAACCAAAGAGGAGTACTCGTGCGCACCCACACATATACACACACTACACACATAAATACATACATACATAGATATATGTGTGTGTCTATGTATAAGCATGAGCCCTTATAATAAATTCCAAAGCCTATCCGACCGTTTCTATTGGCCAAGCCAACTTTAAAAAATGAGGATTATCGGATTGAGGATTCAAAATCGAATTGAACAAATATAATATTTGGAGTAAATATATATTCAGACTTTTGTATTAGTCTCGGAGATCAAAATATAGACAAGGCTTGTACAATGTCTATCAGTTTACAAAATATCTAACTCCTACCGGGTTAAAAAGTTCTTAATATACAATAGGAACATTGCATAATTTTTGAACGAATCATCTACGTTCAAATCAATCACACCAAAACAATTTGTTCAACTATACGAAGTTGGAATGGAAAAAACAATTCAACCAAGATTAGTCGATGTACAACTTTGAAATTTGATAATGAAATACAAGTATTTTGTAAGGTCACTAAACCCTAAAATACAATTGCTAGCAGAATATTTTATAACTTCTAGAAATACAAATTCCACAATTATAAAACATAAAAATAATGAAAAAGAATCTTCGTCTTCTTCCTCTAATATATTACAACGTTCACAACCAGTACATCAAATGGCGGATGTTGAACTTACACCTGAAATCCTAAAAGGTATTAATCATCGTATGAGATTTATACAGTAAAATCCTATATAGGAGGACAAACGGTGAAAGTACTTGAAAAACAAAAAGAGCGGGAGTCGGATCATATGGTTTTTAAGATTTCCTCATTAAATATAAAATGTCATTAGTGACAAAAAAATTTGTCAACCTTGGAGTTATGATAATACGTTTTGAAGAGCAAAGTTTACTTACGAACCACCAGGCTTAATGATGGAAAAAACGAAAGAATAAATGGCATCTAAAGGTAAATAACACAAAATGTGAAGTGGTCCGCCGAAACCGCCTACGTCCACTGTGAAGTTCTTTTACTATATGACTTTTTTACAATTACAATTAATTGCAAGAAAATAATAAGAAAACATGATTCGTCTAAGACTAATGAAACCGTTAATCTATGAGAGCTACTGTATCAGGAGATTTGAGTAGTGGATTACGGATTCTAAACTTCTAGGCCTCCTCCATCGGGGTCTCAACCAATCGGGGTCTCCTCCACTGAGAGCCCAACCAACCAGGGTCCCTCCACCGAAGCCCAACCAACCCCTTGGAAGTGGTCATGCATGGGTTTTTTATAACAGTTGAACTGATGCTTCAATGACTAATATTATAACGATCTGTATTTTACGTATCGGAGGATCGCTAATATCATTATTTAATTCAGATAACGTCGTATGACTCTAAAACTTTGGAAAAGGGTTACTAGGAACATTTTCCATCTATAGAATTTTTATCGGACATTTCGGACCTAGAAATTTTTGTAAAACCTGTAACTTTGATAGGGTTTGAATTAGGATCTGAAATTATTTCAATTAGACCAGGCTTGTGGTTTCTCTTTTCGTACAGTGGTTGATGCAGTTCAGGCCAGAGATGAAGGCATAAGTCGTCCCCGACAAGGAAAAGGGGCTACGACGTAAAACCCTAAGTCGTCCACAAGCTAAAGCTAACAAGGAAGATATAAGTCGTCTGCGACTTAAGGAAAACGTTTTGAGTCGTCTACGACTTAACTGGATGGAAGGCATAAGTCGTGACCGACTTAAGGAAATAGGTATGAGTCGTTCACGACTCATCGAAGACGAGGAGGTAAGTCAACCACGATTTATGGAAGAGGCTGACATAAGTCGTCCACGACTTAAAGACAGAGCTATAAGTCGTCTACGACTTAAGAAGAAGGATCCAGGAAGAGCAACACGAGTTGAGAACAAACAAGGGATAAGTCGTCTACGACTTAAGAGAAGGGATGAGTCGATGCCGAGTTACGACTTAAGATGAGTCACCTGGTTTCCATAAGTCGAGAACTGGGTTAAGTCGTTGTGGTGTGAGTCGTAGCTCGTGTACTGGGTAAGTTGGCATATATGTTAAATCGGAGGATATCTTATGTCGGAGTCGAGTTAAGTGGTGTGTGTTGTAACGTGTTGTATTTTCTATTTGTTAAGTCGTAGAACGCATTTGTTTTTAAGTCGTCTGTTTGTATGTCGTTGTACTTAAGTCATAAGTCGTGGTGATTGTGTTGTAATCTGATAAGTCGTAAACGACTTATGGTGAGTCGTCTGTTTTGAGTCGTTTACTTTTGAGTCGTTACTTTTAAGTCGTAAGTCGTGTGACTTATGTTGAGTCGTAGGTCGTAGGTGATGAGTCGGAAACGACTTAAGACTTATGTAATTTTTTGGAGATGTGTTGTAGCCTATAAATAGGCAAGTTGTGTCATTTTGTGGTTGTTGAATATTGAATAAAATTCTCTTTTGTTAGCTTTGTGCTTTCAATTTCAATTGGTAGTTGAGTGTATCTCCTATCTCCACTTACGTCATTCGAGTGCGCTCGAATCATCGTTTGTTGAAGCCGATTCACGGTATCTTGTGCGCAAGATCAACGTCGAAGAATTGTAGATCTCTTTCCCGGTATCTTCGGATCAACGAGTCAGAGATAGCTAGAATTTGGCATCTTCGGATCAACGAATTTGGGCATCGCAGTATTCATCAATCCACCGATTACTACATTCATCGTATTATCTTGTTTTGTAATATCCGCTGCGTCATTTGGTATCAGAGCCTGTTTTAGAAATCATAGCTAAATCGAGTCTTGGAGCCGATTTGTTTGAAGTTTGAAGCATCAAATGTTAGCCGAGCTTGAAGTGAGGAAGCCGAGCTAAGGAGAGTGTAGACCGAGCATCATTGCATTGTCTAGCCGAGAATTGTGATTTGGAGAAGTTGTGTTCATCGTGTTCATCGCGAAGTTGCAACAAAGTGGGAGTTTTCGATCCATTTCATTTTGGATCTAAGTTCGAAAGGTGTTTGAAATTTGGAGTGGAGCCGAAAGTCAAAGTTTGAAGGTTTGATCATGCCTCCGAGATATGTTAACCGTCATCATAGTGTTGCAGATTTATATGAGAGAGAAGATTCTGAACAGAAGAAGCAACGTAGTGATGAAAGATTCAATAAGGATTTCGAGAAAGTAGAGAGAATGAAGTTTGACATCAATCGAAATCAACGGAGAGTATCGCCACATTATGATTATGAGAAAAGAAGTAAAGAGGACGTGCATGGACATAGAAGAGTCGATGTTCAGAATCGACGACGAAGTTCAACCAATTTTGAAGAGGAAAGTTATGGTGATCGTGTTCATTTTCGATATTCTGGTCAAGGGAAAAATCGATACAAGAATATTGAAGAGGATGGTTATACATGGAAATCAAGAAAGGATACGGAGATTCCAGAATTCCGAGGTGGACTACAAGCAGAGGAATTCTTGGACTGGTTATCCACGGTTGAAAATGTTTTTGAGCTCAACTACGTTCCTGAGGATCGTCAAGTGAAGCTAGTTGCTGCAAGTTTGAAAGGAAAAGCTATGGACTGGTGGCAACAAACTAAGTCAACCAGAGAGAGGATGAAGAAGTCTAAAGTTGTCAAGTGGGATAAGATGAAAAGGATGATGAAGGCAAATTTCTTACCCTACAATTATCAAGATCGTCTTGATCAACAATTGCAGAAGTTGAGTCAAGGGAGTCGAGGAAAGGGTGTGGTTCCAAACTCCAGCAATCAAAATCATGTTGTTCATTACAATAGAAATGTTTCTAAGAGAGTCAATGAACCAGTTGTATATGGAATCACGAAGGCAAGTGTTGATGAACGAGTTAAGCAATATCATTGTCAGGAGTTTGGCCATCGAAGTTTTGAAGGTACAAAGTCCCAGAAGAAACCCTTTGTTGTAGAAGAATGTGAAAGTGAGGATGTGGATGATACTACTGAAAGCAAGACAGAAGAGGAAGAGGAATCAACTAGTCCATTACCTTTCGGCGAAAGTGCTGAAGAATCGGAAGGTAGTGCTGAAACCTTGGTTAGGTATGAGGCAAGCGAAGAGCTTAAAACTCTCGAGGAGGTTAAACCAATGTTAGAAGAATTTGAAGTGGTCGGACATACAGAATCATTCGCAACCTTACCACTAAAGTTTGACAACGAAGATGAAGAGGTCGAGTTGGAGAACGAAGAATGTAATTTGATTGATGAAGTTAACTTTTATCAACCACCACAATTTGACGACGATGAAGAATTTTTGCCAGGATTTGAGGAATCTTTATCAGGGAGAGTAAAAGTTTTGTCAATAGAGAAAGGAGGTAACTTGTTGTGGGGGACTGTTGAAATTGACTTTTATGAACCGTCGAAATTTGACGATGTAGAAGAAATTGAGTCAAAGTATGTGGAGGTAGAAGTTGATTACTCTTCATTGCCACAGTTTGATGTTGATAGTATGGAAGAAGAAGCTGTGTTCGGGATGGAGGAAATTGATTTGACAGTGGAGGATTCTTATTTAGCACCTGAGCTTATGGATGAGGGTCAGCCGAGTATAAATTCCTTAGTTTCCAAGGAACATGAACAAAGCGAGAGTGAAACAGAAGAGAAGGCAGAATCAGATAGTTTTTTATTTTTGAAAGACTTCATCATTGAAATAGAAGATGATGATGAGTTATCAATGATGATTGAACCTGGAGAAAATTCTGATTTTGAGAATCCTGAAGAAGATGAAGTATTTGAAGAATGTGAGGATGAGATGTCTGAGGAACTGCTTGAAGAATCTAGTCTTGTATGCTTAGAAGAGCTTGACGAAAAGGTGGAAATTAGTACTGACTTGTTTATGTTATCCGGGCAAGGAACGAGTGAAAATCTTGATGTCTATGAGGAAGTTGGATCAGAATTCGATAAGTCTGAAGTCGAATACTCTGAAGAGATACCCGAAGAGTTACCATCTCTACAAGACATTCAACCTCAAACTGAACTCGTACCAGATGCTGCTTTACTGCTAGGATCGTATGATCTTATAAGTCTGGAGGAACAAAAGGGGTTGATACGACAGGAAGAAGTGAATGATTGTCAGTTGAAGTTGACTAATGATGTCCACGCTACCAACATTGCCAGTGTCGATTGCTTGGAACCATATTATGAACCTAAATATGTTGAAGGAGAAGCAAGTGGGAGTTCATTTCAGTCAGGGGAATTTGATGCAACACGTCAGGGATGATTCAAGATGATGATACATCTGAACGGGATAAGGAAAGACAAGAATCTGAGCATGAGTCATCACAATTTTTCGGTCGAGGTTTCCCAAGTCATTCCATGATTGTAAATTTCCTTATATCTTCACACATTTTAGACATGTTTTGTTTCTATATCACATCTTCCTATTGGCACAAACAATTTGGTATACGACACTATTCTTATGAAGTTCTATGCTATCTGAAGTGGATCTGGCATCTAGTGCTGAGTTTAGTCCGTACTTTTCCACATGCCATATCCATCAGGTCACTTTCTTATGCCGCCTGCCTAATGCCACGTCTGTTCTATTCCATTTATTATTTAGCTCGAACCATAACATCCAAAATACAAAACAAGTTTAATCTCAAAAATGGTTATCACCAGGGCTGTGTCAAACTAGATAATGAATGGAAGACAGCATCTCGAAGAAGGAAGCTTTTAAATTCGAGGACGAATTTCTCTCAACCTGGGGAGGATGATGCAGTTCAGGCCAGAGATGAAGGCATAAGTCGTCCCCGACTTAAGGAAAAGGGGCTACGACGTAAAACCCTAAGTCGTCCACAAGCTAAAGCTAACAAGGAAGATATAAGTCGTCTGCGACTTAAGGAAAACGTTTTGAGTCGTCTACGACTTAACTGGATGGAAGGCATAAGTCGTGACCGACTTAAGGAAACAGGTATGAGTCGTTCACGACTCATCGAAGACGAGGAGGTAAGTCAACCACGATTTATGGAAGAGGCTGACATAAGTCGTCCACGACTTAAAGACAGAGCTATAAGTCGTCTACGACTTAAGAAGAAGGATCCAGGAAGAGCAACACGAGTTGAGAACAAACAAGGGATAAGTCGTCTACGACTTAAGAGAAGGGATGAGTTGCTGCCGAGTTACGACTTAAGATGAGTCGCCTGGTTGCCATAAGTTGAGAACTGGGTTAAGTCGTTGTGGTGTGAGTCGTAGCTCGTGTACTGGGTAAGTTGGCATATATGTTAAATCGGAGGATATCTTATGTCGGAGTCGAGTTAAGTGGTGTGTGTTGTAACGTGTTGTATTTTCTGTTTGTTAAGTCGTAGAACGCATTTGTTTTTAAGTCGTCTGTTTGTATGTCGTTGTACTTAAGTCATAAGTCGTGGTGATTGTGTTGTAATCTGATAAGTCGTAAACGACTTATGGTGAGTCGTCTGTTTTGAGTCGTTTACTTTTGAGTCGTTACTTTTAAGTCGTAAGTCGTATGACTTATGTTGAGTCGTAGGTCGTAGGTGATGAGTCGGAAACGACTTAAGACTTATGTAATTTTCTGGAGATGTGTTGTAGCCTATAAATAGGCAAGCTGTGTCATTTTGTGGTTGTTGAATATTGAATAAAATTCTCTTTTGTTAGCTTTGTGCTTTCAATTTCAATTGGTAGTTGAGTGTATCTCCTATCTCCACTTACGTCATTCGAGTGCGCTCGAATCATCGTTTGTTGAAGCCGATTCACGGTATCTTGTGCGCAAGATCAACGTCGAAGAATCGTAGATCTCTTTCCCGGTATCTTCGGATCAACGAGTCAGAGATAGCTAGAATTCGGCATCTTCGGATCAACGAATTTGGGCATCGCAGTATTCATCAATCCACCGATTACTACATTCATCGTATTATCTTGTTTTGTAATATCCGCTGCGTCAGTGGTCATAATAGAAAAACGAACTTACCGTTTATGAAATATGGCTATTTAAGTTCCGTTTGCTACTGGATAAATTAGTGCAGAATTAAACCAAGCTCATTCTTAGGTTCACTAATGAATTTCGAGAATTATGCCTAATTGAGGCTGTAGGGACTGATCTCATTCATTTCTCTCTTTCTCAAAACAATTCCAAACCTCTGTTAGCCTTAATTTCATCAAAAAGTTTCTCTTTTACTTACTAATCTTAGCCTAAATTGTCATTAGAAGAGTAATTAGTAAAGAAGATTGTAAATCTATCATTTTTGTTGCCTTGGGATCCAAATTACTGCTGTTCATTTCGGATTTGAGGAGAAAAGTTGATATTCTGAGTATTAGGCGAGTGGTTCTTGACCTCTCGTTATTTTATGGTTGTCCATATAGTTAAAATATGTGTTTTTAACATTATTTTGATAGAAAATTCTAACTTTAATTACATCTTTAAAAATGATTATAGCTGAAATTAAAAAATTGGACTTGATGTCAAATGTTTTACAACTTTTAGAATTTGCATGTTAATCTTGTTTGAATTGCTTGTATATGTTTGATGAATGTGTATGAACAATAAATATGTTTGGATGAATTGTTTTGATATAGTTTGTTAGTGCTTTAGTGAAGTTCGGAAAAGAGGTCGTCGAATTGGGCAAAACAAAGGTCAAATTGATCGGAATTCGATAAAACTCGGAGAAGAGGCCCTGAAGCAAGTGAGGAGCCCAAGTAAGATGATCTTACTTTTTGATTGTCTGTCTAACTTTGAGACGGAACAAAACCGAAAAACTAAGGACCCGTTTGGTTTCGTTTTAAGTTTTGTGTTTTGTGTTTTCAACATACACTACAAAATACAAGAAAACATGAGAAATTTTTTTACAATTCTTAGCCGTTACAACGATGGACGGGAAATGGATTGGAGGAATTGTTTTCCATCCTTTTGTTATGTCTCAAAACACGAAAAATCAAATAAACTTGTTTTCTATTTTCTATGTTAATTTCATTTTTCAAAATTGTGTGTTTTCCAACAATGCATAAGAAATGCGAATTTTTTTTGGACAAAAACACAAAACTAAAAACAGCAAACCAAACGGGCCCTAGAATTCTACAGTTCTTGAGATCACTAAAGCTCGGACAACTATGAACAATCGCACAAGAAGAATAAGTTGAACAACAAGACCAAAAAGGACATGACACCCTCATGCAAGACATGACTGGGAATAACTCCCCGGATGATGAGCAACTGCCGCCCTTGAAATTGGTGAATAGCAATGTTTTGAAAACCGAACCGTAAGTCGGACCGTTGTATCTAAAGGTTCAAGGTTTTGATGGTCGGACCGGTCGAACCGCTGAAACCTTGCATTTTTATTTTTTTAACGATTTGTACATTCCAAATTGAAAAATATAGACTCATGTTGTTTAATACATGATATTGACTCATGTCATAAAAAATACCAAACACATATTATTACTCAAACACAAGCAAAATATATCTCATATAACATGATCTTAAACATACAGACCGATAATAATTCACATATAATAGTTGAAAACATCGTATAAATACCACAATAACATAAACTTGAACATTTCATCATGGTTTTAACCTCAATCACACATTAAAGTTAACATGTATATAATAGTTGACACCAACATATTAATAATAAAATAACATGAACCTGCAACATGGTTTTATGCATAGTGCTATTAGAGGAGTTTGCAGCAGCAAAGAGCCAAATGATGGAATTTGTAGTTTAGATTTTAGTACCATTATGATTTTTGAAATATAGATTTACTTGTTTTTTTCAAAGCAATACAAAAGATGAAAATGAGAGAGAATTATAGGATGAGAAAATAGGAAAAATTAAAAGAACCGCGGTTCAACCGGATAAAATTAATGGTTGGACCGCCGGTTTGAAGGTTCGACCGGGGTTCACGCATGACTAAGGTCTGATTAAGTTCCGAACCGTGATGATCCAAGGTTCAGGGTTATTCGAGGTCGAACCGAGGCTGGGTCGGGTTTTCAAAACACTGGTGAATAGAAACATGGTGGTCCTACCTACTCTAAAAAAAGATACCTAACACATCTAGAAAAGATGATAGCAGAGAAACTTCCAAATAAAAGGTGACACATCAGCTAAATAATGCACAATACGTTTAATACTTGCCAATTTTATATTTCATACCTATCAAACACATTTCGTACCTACTACACTACAAGGGAAACGTCTCAAATCTACCAAATAATAGAGGGCAAGGGCATGTCATACAGGAACTTCTAAGCTATAAATTCAAGGCCTTCCTTTTTTCCACCAGGGATATCAGATATATTTGTAATGAAAGTTTGTTTAAGTTTATTTCCTCTGTACTTAGCTATATTATAATGGAAGAATTAGAAAAAAGAACCAGCTTTGAAGAAAAAAATTAGGCGGAAAGATATCAAATTTTATTTTTAGGTTGTAAGACAAATGTTAGTTATAATTAACATTATATTCAACTTTTATACTATATAAAATGCTAGTTATAACTAACATTATATTCAGTTTTACACTATACAAAATGATAGTTATAACTAGTAATTAGCCTTTTTTTTCTATGTTTCTCGTTGTGCCTGTTTTTCTGTATTGGTAATATTATCTACTACTTTAATAAAATCTTTGTTTTGCATCCTGCAATAATCAGCATTTCATTTATTTGTTATCAGTGACAATGACACAAAGAGAAGGTAGAAATATATTCAAAAAAATTACTTCATCCACGATAAGGAGTGCCTATTTCAAGTTGATATTAAGAAAAGCATAAAATGATGAATGACAGGGCTTAAAAAAAAAAAAGTAGACCACCAATGTTGGAATCCTAATGTCAAGCTAAACTAATTTTTTTATATTAAATCATGCTAATATTATTTAACCCGGATCTAGATAGTATCAATTAGTTTAAAGCATGCCGATGGTTCTAAACTGTACAGTCTTAATAAAAGTTTACCTTGAAAAACCTTCCTCTTTCGTTCTTCCCAACAATAAAGCAAGACAAATGCAAAGGCAACCCAAGAAAGTAATGGTTGAAGTCATCAGAAAACAATATGAAGCAAACAAATCTTTCTTCAGAATCCAACTAAAATAGAAACCCAAGCCCAAAATCTTGTTGGCAAGCTTTAACTCTTTGCAATTACAATCACATCATATAATAACGATGGAACTTTGGTCAAAAAATTTGAGCTACCTTCAGAATGAATCAAAGCGCACAGTCTGCCGAGTTACCCTGTGATATTATTATGGAAAGTTTTGTTAGACACCCTTTAAAAGTTTCATAATATATCAAATCTCTCTTCCAAAAACACGTTTCACGAAACTCCTTTATGCTTATTTTCAAAAAAAAAAAAAATCTTTTCTATTTTTCTTTTTCACAACTTAAATTTGCACTAAATTAAAACTTAATCCGAGAAAAATTCGAGAAAAAAATCTAACTTTTCTCTTTTAGAAAAATTTGCAGTTTTTAGAGCAAATATTTGCAAATAAAGTGCAAATTCTTAAAAAGGAACGTTTGCACTTTTTAGTGCATATATTTGCATAAAATGTGCAAATATTTTCATAAAATGTGCAAATTTTCAGAAAGAAAAGAAAAGGATTGTTTTTTGTTTCCCTTGTTTTGCTCGGAAATAATTGTGATTTAGTATAAGCTAGGATTTGAATTGTGAAAAAAAATGAAACTAACAATTGACGACAATTATTTCAGGGTGTTTCGTGGAGGACATTTTTGGGAGGAGTAGAACTGGATTAAGTTCGAAAACAAGGCCGCCCCGCTAAATTCCACTATTATTTTTACCTTAAAGCCACCTGTAAAGTTATGGTAACCAAGTCCTTTAGCAAACCAGTTTATTTTTCTTGGACCAAGCTAAATTTAAACAACTGCACGTTCTTGTGTAGATGTTTCAACATTAGTCAGTATGGTCATTGGCCTCGATTTGTGGCTTCTTTGCCAATTACTGTTGTATGTAAACTATTGGAAAGGCTTTCAATATTTTGAATAACTTCCAGCACTTTGTTCATCCTCATGAAATCCTGCTACTGGACTGGCAAGACCTGATAACGTTCTAAGTTCTAATTTATATAGTTGCAAATGAAATTAGAGAAGGAATAAATTGAATTGACAGCTTTTTTTAAGGATAAGAACATTTCTATCAGTTGTGGCTCGCACTAGCAGATGCATGGATTAGAGTAGATAAAGTACCACATCCAAATAAACATAGAATAAAAGAGGTGCGTGTGTATGTGTGTGTACATACATATGAGATTGGTAGTGCATAAAATTGGGAAGTTCTTTTGTTATAATGAAATTTGAATAAAATGAATCATCATAACTGAACTACAGACAGCACATGTCAAATTATTATGTTACATAGATTTTACATAACTGAACTACAAAACGTAATGCACCTTGATGGTTTCAAGCTTGGTTATGCTCATAGGCTTGGTTAAGGGCTAACAATGATTTCTACAAAACATTTTGCTTGAAGAAAATATAAATATATGTGAATGGATTACTAATACAGTATTTTGATAATGTAAAATGTGCACTCTTGTGTATTCACTGCGTTGTGAACCAACAATACAAAAGGAAAGTGACATAAATGAGCAAATTTTTTTTTTCCTTTCAAAATGTTTCTTTTCTTCTCTGTCAGCTGAAGCACTCTACGATCATCAATGGACTACTCTAAATTTGACATAAAATAACCAAGCTACCCTGATTCACAGTAGAAAAGCCACGTCCACCCAGTTATCCACAAACTCGAACTAAAACTATTTCAACTTACAGATTACTATCAATTAGTGTTTGTTTCAGTTCGGGTAGAGCCTTGGCGCAACGGTTTGGTCACCCGCATGGTGATTTGGACTTCCAGGTTCAAGTCCGGAAACAGTCTTTTTGCAATGCGAAGGAAAGGCTGCGTGCATCATCGACCTCCTCAGAGTCCGCTATCGTGCCGAAGCCTCGTGCATTGGGTTCCACCTTTAGTGTTTGTTTCAGTTCTTTTCATACTTCAAGCCTTTTCCTAACTTGCTGTTTCTGTTTTCTAATCTTCTACCAGTTGATTATGCACCACTGCCAACATTTACCTAAGTGATAGAACAGGATAATCGGTATGGGTTGAACTACCTTCGAGCCAGACCTATGTGGGTTGGAAAAAGTATTTAGTCGAACCCATTCCGACCAAACCTTTGTGCAACCTTAGATTCTTGTATGCATTGTAAACAATGAGGGTACAATGTGGCTAAAGATTATAAATTTCTAGCTAATCCATATAATCCTCAGCATTCGCGTGAAATAATTAGTTATATGTTTATATGCATATCATGCTATTCTGAATGTGCACGGTGATTAAACAATTCAATTCTTCTTTCTAGCGCTTGACCAATATTTAAATCTCAGCTGCTTCTTACTGGTAGTGAAAATAGTATGGTAAATGGTGATAAGACAAAAGGAATACTATCAGAACAAAATCATGGTCTACAAACAAAGCTAAGCAAACATCTCAAAAGAAATTTAATTTTTTATGTAGACAGTAGTTACTGGTATATTTCACAGAAGTATGCATAGCTTGATGTAGTTCCAACCTATGCAGTTAAAGCCTGCGCTACAATTTTACAATTTAGCATTCATAAATAGCGGATCCGCTTAAAACAACACCATTTAATGTTAAACCCGCTAAATCGGAATTTTTAGCTGCTACTATAACAGTTCCCAAAAGTTGCATTCAATTCAGTTGTTGGAATGAAGAGAATAAGAGTGTGTGGAAGTAGTGGATTGGCTAGTTAATTTACAGTAGATAGATTGCAGCCATGACTTGATAAGAATGCATTTTTTCATGATTGTCGATCGATTTTTTAAAGTTGATCTATTTTACACTGAAAATAAGAAGGATAAAAATTAAAGGCTCATTTTCAAAGAAAATTTATTTTAATTAAATTCTATTTTAGTTAAATTTACACTTAATTACTACTTATGTATGTAAAAAAGTTATGTAAAACTTTTATGTCTTACTTTGAAGTTATCCACCATTTTCCACTATATCCTAGCAAAAACCTTTTTGCATCTCCACGGCAGTGGAACCGTTGAACATTTCTACTCCACAAGTTCAAACGTAATCGACATCCATCTTCCCAAAAGTCGTACTGTAGAAGAATGATGGTAACACACAAATATTATTTGTCGACAGTGATTAATACTTCAGCTCTTGTAGGATCTAGATTAACCCTAGAGGGGGGGTGAATAGGGTTATAGCAAATTTTCTCTAATTAAAACACGAAAACAAACTGCAGAGAAATAAATATGCTGAAAAATAAATCACACACAAAATTTACCCAGCTTCGGCAACCCCTGCCTACTGCTGCATTCCCAGATTTCTATTAGGATTAAACAGTCTCCCGCTTACAAACACTCTAACAGACTCGCAAACCCTACTACCGCCTATAGAGTTTTGCAAACTCGCAAACTCTGCTCACTGAACTAATCCTAACTAGACAATCTGACACAACCTAAAACCTAGGTGGTGATTTACTCGGATTTAATTCGAAAAATACAAACTTCGAAAATAAAACAAGAGCAAAAATAAATAAACTTGAATTGTTTTTGCCCTTAAAATAAAAGCTATAAACTAAAGCCTTTGTTTAATTACCAAGGCCGGCCCTTTTAATAATTTCCCTTTTATTTTTATCGGTCCGCTTGTTTCTTGAGATAATGGTGACTCTCGTTCCTCTTTGCAACTGAGATTAGGGCTTTGGCTCGTTCGTTGTTGTTCTGAATTTCAATTTTTTATCATTTTGCATCTTATTGGGCCTATAAAGTCTTAATTGATTGCTTGCCCTGCAAAAAAAAAGTCTTAATTGATTTAGTCTGATCTAAATTAACTCTAAATAAAACCATTATTTTATTTTATTTATTGATAAATGGGTTTTATTTGATATTATATATATAATATAGTGTGTACATGTGTATCGTATACACATGTACATGTACATGCTTGTGCAATATATAAAATGTGCATGGTTTAACATGCTGATATCTAAGTGATGGGATTTATACCGCAACAGATATGTTAGCTCCTCTATATACATATATGATGTCTAATATATATATATATATATATATATATATATATATATATATGCATGTGTGTGTGACAACCCGCACCTCCTGACACACAAAACCAAAGCTCAGTGTGGCTTTCAGTCTTATGTCGTGTTGAGAAATGCGGATTGTCGGTGTTTTTTCTTTAACATAAAATCATTATAGAGACTAAATTAATAGATATAATCCAAGATAGGATACACTTTCAGAACTTACAGCGGAAGGAACAAAACATATAAAACTGAAAAATATCCATCTCATAAAATATCCAAATCACAGTATCAGAAAACCAGTACGTGGTCTAATACCAAGTACATAGAAAATATCACTCCAAGTTTGATAAAAGAGATAAAATGTACTAATAAGATAGATAAATCCATGGAAAGCAATGATAAAAGCAGTCTCCAAAGGTAAGCTCGACTCTTCAAGTATCAGGAGTAGACCAATCACCTACTGCCATGTCAACCTGTGGTAGGGAAAAAGAAGGAAAAAGAGTGGATCAGACAAAAGTCTGGTGAATGAGTACAAGTTTAATTTATGATGATCATATGTAGTTAACTTTAATACCACTCTAGATGACATAGGGTATGCTATAAGTGTCTGTTAATTCCCAAGGTCCATTACCTAAGGGTTCTTGTCCAATACATACCTACACTACAACTTGTATAGCCTACTACATGGATAGAACTACATATCGAACCTTACAACTAACGATCGACCACCGCTTCTGGAGCTAGCCAAGAAGGAATCACCGCCATTGGGCTATTGTGGAAATAAATTTCCACTTATATAACTACATAATGCTACTATGGAGACTACTACCCACTAATATCACTACCACTAGGCTATTGGAGAACCAACTTTCCCGTAAGTACGACTATCATACGTAATCCCAACTATGCATCAAGGGGGAACCCGCAATGCCGACTCGCCAAAGTGTCTCATCGTCCGCATCTGTATCTGCCTCTTGATCATAATGTTGGCCTCTTATTGCACGACCCGGTATCCTCCATCGGAACTGTTTCACGTCACATCATAAATCGTGCATAATAGGATTTCGATATTGTAACGACCGAGGATTTTCAACCCTCGAAAATCGACAATAATACGTCCACTATATTGCGTGCCGAGCAATCGAATGCCGGAAAACTCGATTGTTAGGGAAAAAGAAAGAAGGAAGAAGATAAGAAGAAACTAAACAGCATATAATCTCATAGCGGAACGAATAATCTATAATATACATCGAATCTTTACACAAAAGTTGAACTGTAACATATGTATATACTAAAATCAATCAGAGTATACTAACCTATTTCAGCCTGGACAGTTATAACATCATATCCTCTCAATTGCTGATAAATACAACACCGAACATAGTGGAAAAATAACCATATACGTAAATACGTCTCTGGGCCACCAATTCGTCTTCTGAATCTCTTAAGCATCCAAACTAATCTGTAATATGCTCGGTCTGACCCGAGCATTATAATAAAATAACATCTAAGTCAGTTTGGAAAACCAACGTGAGAAAAACACACCCAATTGGAATTTAAAGTTATAGAAATCCTTTGAAAATCAAGAGTATCTCGTAAGACCACGCCGCACATAAACACGGATGGATTTTTACCTTACGATAACCAAAACATTTTCAATAGAAAATCCATTTATATTATAATAATGTCTAGGGGTCAAAGTAAAATATGAATATAGATGAAATGCTTGCATCTTACGTTTTAGCATAGTTTGGCACAACTAAGTCCGTACGGTGCTTATTGGAGAATGGATTTCATACAATGATTGGGCTACTGGGGTACTGCCCATCACGGTGCATCTCTAGAAAAATAACACCAAGGTCGAACCTATCGACCCCTACCAACACAGAACCGGCGTACCCTTACTGGATAGTACCTAATATGATCACTCCTCCGTTAATGAGCCCCGAAGCATACAAATAAGAGATAATAGCGACTCTAGATAGGGATGATCATACCCTACTTAGAAGCGGCCCACTTAGCCCTGCTACATCTCACACGTTTTAGTCATTCTCGGTTAATGAGGCTTGAGGCTACGTTTTACCTTTTATGTAGCACTTCCTACTTATGCTAATACCGCCTTCTAGGCAACAATGCAATACCAGCATTCATCCATACAAGTTCGTTCTAGGACTGAACAAAACACTTAAGAGCTCTGTCTCTAATTTCATCTTCAAGATATCTTCACTTCGAAATGCATTCGTTGGATCGAGGTGGTTTTCAGATAACATACCCGATCCCGACCTCTTTGAAACAACTTTTCGATAATTCTCGGTAAACTCAACCCCGTTTCTTTAGGAAATAAATAGTCAAAGATAAGATCGGAGATCACCTCCTAACCGTTAGTGGACAAATTTCCTTATCATTCTCCAAGGAGAACGAAACGAGATTTATACGCATAGTACAGCATCATTGGAGATGACTGTGCCATATAACTCACGTGTTTCTCCTAGATATTTCCAAGATTACGTTTGGGTCCAATTTCGATAGTCGGTTATTTAACTATCGAATAACAACATTCAATTAGGGATTTAATTCCATAGGAAAAACCAACATTGGTTAAACATATAAGCAATCACTAACCTCCTTTTATAAATTTTTCCTAAATAAAACCATTTGTAAATTACTTGTATAAGAATACTTTTACAAAGATATATCCACCAATTCCTACATTTTCAATACTTAGAAAATATCCATATACTTATCTCAATGGTATAAGTATATTTACAAACTGAGAAAGATTCCTTTTTTATTTGATTCAAAAATCATTCATAAACTCCTTATAATTCTCTAAACCATTTATAAACCATTTTACAAACCTTCTGGAACCATTTATAAAACTTCTTTTATACATTTCAATCGCTTATAAATCCCCTTTGTACATTTCTAAAACTCATTTATAAATCCTTTATAAATCTCTAAACTATAAATCCATAAACCTATTTCTTAAAACTCGTTTATAAATATCTATTCTTTTATAAAACTCTTTCCCCTTGCAAACAATCTTCCCGTAAATCTTCAAACTATTTTATAAATTCCTTTACAAAATCCAAGTCTCCCGACTCTATTCATGGGTCTCAGAAAACATATATAAATAATTAAAAATCTTTTTACTTCAAAACACCATTATATAATAATAATTATAAACAATAAACATTATAAATAAATGAAAATTATTAATTGTGAAACATCTTAAATAATAATTAATAATTTAAAAATATTGTTTAAGAAACAATAATAATTAATCTTTACCATTTTATAAATAAAAATAATTTATTTTCAAAACCTTATTAATAATCCTTATTATTAATTTCCAACCATAATTATTCTTGAAATAATTAACCTTTTAACATTTTGATACATTCCTTAAAACGATGTTAACTATAAACCAATAGTTTTAAAATAGTATTAATATAATTAATTAACCTTAAAATAATCTTACTATAATTAAATAACTTTACAATAATATAAATTTAACTAAATATTTTAGAAAAATATTAATATAATTAAACAACTTTAAAACAATATTAATTTAACTAAACAACTTTAAAACAATATTAATTTAATTAAATAACCTTAAAACAATATTAATTTAATTAAATAACCTTAAAAATATTAATTTAATTAAATAACCTTAAAACAATATTAATTTAATTAAATAACCTTAAAACAATATTAATTTAATTAAATAACCTTAAAATAATATTATTATAACTAAATAATTTTAAAATAATATTATTATAATTAAATAACCTTAAAATAATATTAATATAATTAAATAAATAATCCTTAAAACAAAATATTTTCGAAACCCAATTTCGGATTTAAAAATTGTTTCTTGTCTCAAAAACCAATTCCGACTTAAACGACAATTTATAGTATTTTTAAAATACTAATTTGAGGTCAGTAGCCACCCAACACTTAACCAATATCGATATTGATTTTCTATCACTACTGGGTTTTATTTTCAAATTAAAGCGATGTTATAACCACAATGTCCATAATCATGTCCATTATTTAATAATCCATATAAAAGAAATATTACTGAAACAATTCAATAAGAGCGAGGAATCCCGTTGGATCCCTCCAACCTGTTTCCCCATGCATCACAAACGTTATATAATCATAAAATATAAATCAACCGCTTCGAGGTGGGATTCGTATATAAATGGTCACCCGCTCTTACACGGGAATGCAATAAGGTCTCATCCGCTCCAATAGGCAGGAATATTCAATCCAACTAGTTTAATATAGTAATTCATTCAAAATAATCATCTAACAATTTTTATCAACTGTATATCATACTAGTTAACTAAAAAGGTGAGTTTAACTCACCGAAATTTTCTGTCGTCCCCGAGAGGTTTCGGTTTGGAACTAAAACTGAATGACATTTGATTTTAGCCTAAATTTCAATAGTCTTCAAATTCTTCCAAACAAATTCCATTGCGAAGCTTTCGTCGTTACGAGTGCAACGCAAAAATCCGCGTCTCGATTGAACTTCGTTTGAGAGAGTTATGCAATTTTTAAGTTATCGATTTATTTTTAATTTAAAACAAACAACTTTTATATATAATTACAATCCTTCTTCTCCCTCAAACCAACTCTCTCTTGTGCACGAAACCCCTGCACACCTCCGCCTCGTTCATGCACACGCCCCATGATGCCTCCGACCATGAAATCCAAAACGAATCCCACCATCGAACTTCTCTCGACGTGAGCATCCAATTCCCCCACCCCGTCTCGAGCTCGACCACTCACAGTAAAACACGACCTGCCACTTCCCTTCGCGCATTCGCTGTAGCGACGCGATCCTCCCAGAGCCGCCGAGCTTCACCAAATCGTCCCTGAGCTGCGCCTCATCACCCACAACTCCAATCTCGCCTCCATTCCTCGAATCAATGATTAAAACTTCGAAAAAATTAAACCCTAGCCAATGAAACCCATTCGACATTACTGTCGAGATCTGTAAATCACTGTCGCACTCTCTAATACTCATATCATATGAAGATCCTAACCTATGATTCCAACGAACCAACATTTTCATTTTTTTATCAAGTGTAGATTTACATTTTGATTTTTGAAGTTCTTTTTTTTCTGTTATAGGCAACAGCTTTAAGAAGGAGAAGGGGCATGGCTGACGTGGAGAAGTATGTGTTGAAGTATGGTGGAATGGTGGAGACATATGGGTTGTGTATGGTTTGATAAAAATATATATTCTTTTTTCAATTTAAAATATCGGGTTACAAAACGTTCGAAAATTTCGAACTCCTATCGAGACGTGCCGCCTGACGTTCTATATGTTATACCCATATTTTGAACACAATGGAACTTATTTCAAGACCTAATTCGATCGTATGTAGAAGATAGATTTTTAAACCAAATTATTATATTAAATTTTCAATATTAAATTCTACGCGTTTCGATCTCGCACGACCAAATGATACATCTGATCGTCATAAAATTTGACAGCGTATTAAAATTCACTGTTACGGATCCAATGAAACTGGTTTCGTTAAAATCCGAAACAGTTCCCGGGAAGGCTATTTTTACCCGTTAATTTAAATGAATTATTTTCAAAATCAGTTAAATCAATTTAAATCCAATTTAAAAGTTTTATTATCTTCATCCTTATTAAATAGAATTTTAATAAGCTTTGAAATCATTTTTATCCAACTTAAAACCCAAGATTCAATTATTTAAACAATTTCAATTATTAAATTCAGCAATTAAAATTATCGATTAAATCGTTATATTTGAAAGTTTAGCTATTTGACTTATAAATTTAATTATTCAATATTTAAAATCAATTAAATATTACAAAATCAAATGACTGAAATTCTAGATCATTACACTCTTCCCTCCTTACAAAGAATTTCGTCCCCGAAATTGCCAAGGTAAGAAAAATGCCAAAACCCATTACTTTTTAAAACCAATTAGTTGAAATAACTTACCAGATCCTTTTAAGTCTTTAACTTCCTAAAATCAATTTGTTGAAACCTTGTTATTACCTTTTTCTTTAGTATTAAATTTCATCCATAGATTCCAACTAATATCATCCCATTCAATCATTTCAGATTATAACTAAAAATCATATTTTAGTTATAAAAAATTTCTTCAACATTTTCTCAAAAATTTTCTAACGTCTTAAATTTATGAAAAATTTCGCCAGCGTCTCCTTTGGACGGCTAGATCAGAATAACTACACATCGCTATTATGGGCCCAAACCAACAAAAGCCAAGTGGCTCAACCATAAAACCATCAAATTCAAACAGCAATTTAAATATGTACCTTTTAGTCGGGCAACCAATTTTACTTATGAAACCAAAGACATCAAACTAGCTCTTGCTTTTATATACCTGCATTTTATTTACCAATGGCATCCAATCATATAGTTCATAATCATATTAATTTGTATTTCCAATTGTCAACATTTGCTTTACCAAAACTCATACGATGTACATATATCATCCGAATGCAATATCAAATCCGATCGCTCGCTCGATCACACAATTTCACTTCCAAACTAGTATCGTTCACATGACCACTCTAGTGCAGACTTAGATCTGGTTCCTTGATGAGAAACCGTCATTCTCCTTGCATAGCCATATACTATGATAGAGAATTCCAGGATCAATCAAAAATCTGTATCTAGTGTTCGCCGTCGAGAATCGGGTGAAAAATCTTTGCTCGGACCAATGTAAATCATCTCAAAACTATGTACTCGAATCTGGATCAAACCGTTATGCGAATAAAATAATCTACGTACAACTTGCGTATTTATTTCAATTGATTTCTTAGCTATCCCAAATTCTTTTATGCATGTTCATTTCATTTACATTCACTTATTCACAATCATTATTCACATTTCTTTATTCAATTTCATTATTTACTTAGTATATTCCTTTCAATACTAATATCACTTAAAAATCATTCCATCCACTTTTTACTTATGTTTATTACAACATTTTATACAAACTTCTTATGTTTATTATCACTTCACACTTAAGTCCATATTCGTTTTAAATCAATTTAAATTTCATTTAACTCAGTTCATCATTTAATTTCAGGATTCGATTCTATCAAACAAATTCTAAACCATATCCAATTCACTAACTTATTTAATTAGTTCATCCACTAATTCATTTCAAATCTCAATCAAATTTATTTCAAAATTTATTTTATTTAACTTAACTTAAGTTAAATTCCATTTTAGAATTGCTTTTCTTAACATTCATATTCAACAGTTTTTAACTTTGTTTTACTTACAAATTCTCAAAATTTATAAGTTATAGAACTTATTTTCTCATATTTTCATAAAACATTTAAATGAAAATTACCTTGTTCTTATTTATTTCAAATCATTTTGAAATCATATATATACTAATCCCCTTGGTATATCAAATCATTCCTTTTGAATCTTAAAATCAATACTAACTTGACAACAAAACTCCAATGGTAGCGATTCCTCTCTTGGAAACCCGAAAATGAACGTCGTTGATGCTGCAGTCATCACCGAAATTATTTTCCAGCGACCGAAGTGAGTTCAGTGCTTTCTATCTCTTTAAAAATCTATTTTGAATATTTTTATTCAAAACATTTGCCAAATAATATTACTATTATTTTCCCAAAACTTTGAAAAACCATTTCCAATACCAACGGGAATTAAATTCTCAAATTCCTAGTTTTTAAACCCTTTTTACTTACAAATCATATTTATAATATACTTCTGAAATTTCATTTCCTTTTCATTTATAAATCCGATTTATAAACCATATTTATATAATCTCACTTTGGTTATATAAAATCATTCCTTAATTGTTAATCTTAGTTTGCATTATAATAATGACAACTTTTATTAGAGCATATAACAAACAACAAATGATAATAATCAACATATCATTTTCTAACAACCAAGCACACCATATATACTATAATAATTTCTGAAAAATTATTCCTTTATATATAAAATATAATAAAGGTAAAATTATTTCATTTACCCAATTTCAAAACAATACCATGTCAAATTGCTTTGTTCATGTGTTTAGAGATCCTTGTAATAAAGTTAATTACTCGTATTGACAAGAATCCATAAGCCACTCAACAAATCAACTAACATAATATAAAATATATTTTTATATCACTAACAAATACGCGCTCATACATATACCCTCAAACTCATTCTAGGGTGCTACTGACCCTATCTTTAATGAGTACCCCACCAAAGCCAAGGTTCTCGCTTAACCTTCAACTCTGATACCAAATGTAACGACCGAGGATTTTCGACCCTCGAAAATTGACACTAATACATCCACTGTATTGCGTGCCGAGCAATCGAATGTTGGAAAACACGATTGTTAGGGAAAAAGAAAAAAGGAAGAAGATAAGAAGAAAACTAAACAACACAGAATCTCATAGTGGAACGAATAATATATAATATACATCAAACCTTTACACAAAAGTCGAACTGTAACATATGTTATGTATATACAGGGCATCAATCAGAGTATACTAACCTATTTCAACCTGGACAATTATAACAGTCTGTCTTCACAATTACAGATAAATACAATACTGAACACAGCAGAAAAATAACCATATACGTAAATACATCTTTGGGCCTCCAACTCATCTTCTGAAGCTCCAAAGCATTCAAACTATTCTATAATATGCTTGGTCTGACCCAAGCATTATAATAAAATAACACTCAAGTTAGTAATTGGAAAACCAGCGTGAGAAAAACACACCCAACTGGAATTTAAAGTTGTAGAAAATCTTTGAAAATCAAGAGTATCTCGTAAGACCAAGCTGCACATATACACGGATGGATTTTTACCTTACGATAACCAAAACATTTTCTATAGAAAATCTATTTATATTATAATAATGTCTAGGGGTCAAAGTAAAATATGAATATAGCCGAAATTCTTGCATCTCACGTTTCAGCATAGTTGGGCACAACTAAGTCCCTACGGCGCTTATTGAAGAATGGATTCCATACAATGACTGGACTACTGTGGTACCGCCCGTCACCATGCATCTCTAGAAAATAACACCGAGGTCAATCCTATCGACCCCTGCCAACACAGAACCGATCTATCCTTTACTGGATAGTACCGAATATGATCACCCCTCCGTTACTGGGCCCCGAAGCATACAAATAAGAGATAATAGCGACTCTAGATAGGGATGATCATACCCTACTTAGAAGCGGCCCACTAAGCCCTGCTGCATCTCACACGTTTTAGTCATTCCCGGTTGATGAGGCTTGAGGCTACGTTTTACCTTTTATGTAGCACTTCCTACTTATCCTAATACTGCCTTCTAGGCAACAATGCAATACCAGCATTCATCCATACAAGTTCGTTCTGGGACTGAACAAAACACTTGAGAGCTCCATCTCCAATTCCATCATCTTCAAGGTATCTTCACTTTGAAACGCATTCGTTGGATCAAAGTGGTTTTCGGATAACATACTCGATCTCGGTTTTTTCGAAACAACTTTTTGATAATTCCAGGTAAACTCAGCCCCAGTTCTTTAGGAAATAAACAGTCAAAGATAAGATCAGAGATCACCTTCTAACCGTTAGTGGATGGATTTCCTTATCATTGTCCTACGAGAACGAAATGAGATTTATACACATAATACAACATCATCGGAGATGACTATGCCATATAACTCACTTGTTTCTCCTAGATATTTCCAAAGTTACTTTTGGGTCCAATTTCGATAGTCGGTTATTTAACTATCGAATAACAACATTCAATCAGGATTTAATTCCATAAGAAAAACCAACATTGGTTAAGTATATAAGCAATCACTAGCCTCCTTTTATAAATCTTTCATAAATAAAACCATTTGTAAAATACTTATATAAGAATACTTTTACAAAGATATATCCACTGATTTCTATATTTTCAATACTTAGAAAATACCCATATACTTATCTCAACGGTATAAGTATATTTACAAACTAAGAAAGATTCCTTTTTTAATTGATTCAAAAATCATTCATAAACTCCTTATAATTCTCTAAACCATTTATAAACCATTTTATAAAACTTTCGGAACCATTTATAAATCTTCTTTTATACATTTCAGTCACTTATAAATCCCCTTTGTACATTTCTAAAACTCATTTATAAATCCTTTATAAATCTCTAAATTATAAATCCGTAAACCTATTTCTTAAAACTTGTTTATAAATATCTGACCTTTTATAAACTCTTTCCCCTTGCAAACAATCTTCCCTTAAGTCTTCAAACTATTTTATAATCTCCTTTACAAAATCCAAGTCTTTCGACTCTATTCATGGGTCTCAGAAAACATTTATAAATAATTAAAAATCTTTTTACTTCAAAACACCATTATATAATAATAATGATAAACAATAAACATTATAAATAAATTAAAATTATTAATTGTAAAACATCTTAAATAATAATTAATAATTTAAAAATATTGTTTAAGAAACAATAATAATTAATCTTTACCATTTTCATAAATAAAAATAATTTATTTTCAAAACCTTATTAATAATCCTTATTATTAATTTCCAACCATAATTATTCTTGAAATAATTAACCTTTTAACATTTTGATACATTCCTTAAAACGATATTAACTATAAACTAATAGTTTTAAAATAATATTAATATAATTAATTAACCTTAAAATAATCTTACTATAATTAAATAACTTTAAAAGAATATAAACTTAATTAAATACTTTAAAATAATATTAATATAATTAAACAACTTTAAAACAATATAATTTAATTAAACAACCTTAAAACAATATTAATTTATTAAATAACCTTAAAACAATATTAATTTAATTAAATAACCTTAAAACACTATAATTTAATTAAATAACCTTAAAATAATATTATTACAATTAAATATCCTTAAAATAAGGTTGTTATAATTAAATAACCTTAAAATAATATTAATATAATTAAATAGATAATCCTTAAAACAAAATATTTCTGAAACCCAATTTCGGATTTAAAAATTGTGTCTTGTCTCAAAAACCAATTCCGACTTAAACGGCAATTTATAGTATTTTTAAAATACTAATTTGAGGCCAATAGCCACCCAACACTTAACCAATACCGATATTGATTTTCTATCACTACTGGGTTTTATTTTCAAATTAAAACGCTGTTATAACCACATTGTTCATAATCATGTCCATTCTTTAATAATCTATATAAAAGAAATATTACTGAAACAATTCAATAAGAGCAAGGAATCCCGTTGGATCCCTCCAATATGTTTCCCGCTGCATCACAAACGTTATATAATCATAAAATATAAATTAACTGCTTCGAGGCGGGATTCGTTTGTAAAGGGTCATCTGCTCTTACACGGGAACACAATAGGTCTCATCTGCTCCAATAGGCGGGAATATTCAATCCAACTAGTATAAATATAGTAATTCATTCAAAACAATCATCCAACAATTTTTAACAACTATATATCATACTAGTTAACCAAAAAGGTGAGTTTAACTCAC
Organism: Allium fistulosum; assembly: GCA_030737815.1. Taxonomy (NCBI): domain Eukaryota; kingdom Viridiplantae; phylum Streptophyta; class Magnoliopsida; order Asparagales; family Amaryllidaceae; genus Allium; species Allium fistulosum. The sequence continues at coordinate 1,208,299,641 of CM060902.1, forward strand.
CGAAATTTTCTGTCGTCGCCGAGGCGTTCCAGTTTGGAACTAAAACCGAACGACGTCCGATTTTAGCCCAAATTTCAACTGTCTTCAAATTCGTCCAAACCAGTTCCATTGCGAAGCTTTCGTCGTTATGAGTGCAACGCAAAAATCCACGCCTCGATTGGACCTCATATGAGAGAGTTATGCAATTTTTAAGTTATCAATTTATTTTTAAATTAAAACAAACAACTTTTATATATAATTGCAAATATACCCCTCAACCCTTCTTCTCCCTCAAACCAACTCTCCTGTGCACGAAATGCCTGCACACCTCCGCTTGTGCACGCACACACCCTATGGCGCCTCTGACCATGAAATCCAAAACGAATCCCACCATCGAACTTATCTCGACGCGAGCATCCAATTCCCCCACCTCGTCTCGAGCTCGCCACTCACAGAAAAACGCGACCTACCACTTTCCTTTGCCCATTCACTATAGCTACGTGATCCTCCCAAAGCCATTGAGCTTCACCAAATTCGTCCCTGAGCTGCGCCTCATCACCCACAACTCCAATCTCGCATCCATTCCTCGAATCGATGATTAAAACTTCGAAAAACTAAAACCCTAGCCAATGAAACCCATTCGACATTACTGTCGAGATCCCTAAATCACTGCCGCACCCTCTAATACTCATATCATACGAAGATCCTGACCCTATGATCCCAACGAACCAACATTTTCATTTTTTATCAAGTGTAGATTTACATTTTGATTTTTGAAGTTTTTTTTTCTGTTACAAGCAATGGCTTTAAGAAGGAGAAGGGGTATTGCTGACGTGGGGAAATATGTGTTAAAGTATGGTGGAATAGTGGAGAGATATGGGTTGGGTATGGTCTAATAAAAAATAATAATAAAAAATTCAATTTAAAATATCGAGTTATAAAACGTTCAAAAATTTCGAACTCCTATCGAGACGTGCCACCTGGCGTTTTATATGTTATACCCCTATTTTAAATACAATGGAACTTGTTTCGAGACCTAATTCGATCGTATGCGGAAGATAGCTTTTTGAACCAAATTATTATATTAAATTTTTATTAAATTCTACGCGTTTCCATCTCGCACAATCAAATGATACATCCGATCGCCATGAAATTTGACAGCGTATTATAATTCACTATTATAGATCCAATGCAACTGGTTTCGTCTAAATTCAAGACAGTGCCCCGGAAGGCTATTTTTACCCGTTAATTTAAATGAATTATTTTCAAAATCAGTTAAATCACTTTTAAATCCAATTTAAAAGTTTTATTATCTTCATCCTTATTAAATAGAATTTCAATAAGCTTTGAAGTCATTTTTATCCAACTTAAAACCCAAGATTCAATTATTTAAACAATTTCAATTATTAAATTCAACACTTAAAATTATCAAATAAATCGATATATTTGAAATTTTAGCTATTTGACTTATAAAAATAATCATTCAATATTTAAAATCAATTAAATATTACAAAATCAAATGACTGAAATTCTGGGTCGTTACAGTTATGTTGGGCCATACTTAATCAGGCATCCTCATTAGTGCTGTGCGTCCACCTGGAACCTCTTGTCAGTGCCATTTAAGATAAAAATCACTCATGTCGAATAATCAACCCCAAGTTGGGTAAACAACATTTACCCAATATCGCAATGACCTAGCGTCCGCTGATCGGGAACTAGTCTCTCTACTATCTCTAACATACACATTTGATTTAACCCCAAATTAGGCTCAAACAAACAATTAACATTTATATAATTTTTATCTTAAATTACATAATTTTTATTACTAACCCGGGCCTTAAGCTGAGGTTTAAATTCTGCATTTTACACATCTACTAGTAGACCGTTAACCCTGACCGATCAACCGCTATCGAGCAACCGCTAGGGATCAATGATCGATCGATCGTAAACTAAATTTTAGGGTTCTTTCGATTTTAATTATCGATTGTAAATTTTTGTTTAATTCATGTCGTTAGCTGTTTTCAGTGAACCTTAATTGCTAATTCGACTAGTCCATATTCTAAATTTTAATATCAATTTGTAAGATCTAGGGTTTACATATTTTGGGGTTTCTGATTTTAGGGTTTGCTGATTTTAAAGTTGTTCGGTTTAATGTTAAAAGAGGTGTGCTAACATGAATGTTAAGTTTATCAAATTACTATAATTCCAATTTCTACTCCATATTACAGGTACCAAATTAGAGTTTTACAATTTCAGTTATAATTTCCTAACTAGTTAGAATAGTTTAAACATGATTGTACTAATCATCTAACCAATATTGTTCTCACTCATCTCAAGCCTAAGCTCTTCCTACTGCTTTGCATGGGAATCGGCCTCTGTATGCTTGCTCCACTTGTTCCATATAGATCCAATTGATTGTGTTCTTCTAGTTTGATTTTATTTTGATTTTTGAAGAAATTTAGGGATAGTGTAGAGGTTAGAATTGGATAGAGTTTCGGTAAAGTAAACTGCTATCAGAATTTTAGGGTTAGGTTCGGCTTGAAATTATAGGGGTTGGCAAATAGTTTAGGCTGTTGGATTTAGGTTGGTGAATCTTTATAGTGATCGCATACGCTCATCTAATAGTTGGCAACGAAGTAACGAATCACCACCATTCGAACACATCATAACCCACTAGATTTAACGCACCTACGGTCAACCGCTACACCATCTAGGTCGACCGCTACCGGTCGACCATCGACCCCGCTGGGTCACCGGTCGCCTTGTTGAATTGTGTAATTTTATTTTTAAGTTTTTGTTCTATTTTCAATTATTCCAATGTCCATAACTTTTTCGTATTAACTCTGACTGTGAAGTGTTATACATGCAAATTGTCCATAAAATCATTATGAATGCAATGATGCAAGTTTCATAGCCAATTTCGAACGTTTGTGAAGATTTTATTTTAGTCCTTATTTTATTTTAATTTAATTTTCTTATTAAATTTCTGTTAATTTTTGGAGTTTTATATTTCCTCCCCTTTTATATTTCTGAAATCTCAATAGACGAAAAAATGTAACTTATACACACAGAAACCAATAGCTACATCCGTCTACTCATCTATCATCCATGGACAATCATTGTCCTTAGAAATTTTCTAATGCAATATGTACATATATATGCAATGTGAAATGCACATGAACCTATACTAATGCAAAAGGTAGGTAGTCTACTGATCCAGTCGACCTCTTATCATGCAAATGCTCATGCCATGCATCCAAATGTATGTAACATTCTAAGTGAATATACTTGCAATTCTATATGTATGCACAACCACTTCAACTCATATGCAACATCCATATGCATAACATGCACTAGCATCACAACAATCAAAAGATAACGTGCTACAAAAATATGTGTGTATATACCTAAAGGATATATTATCCTAAATGTGTAAAAGATAACAGTCTAAACAATACATGCAAATACGTCCACTAGCATTCATCATCCATAACACGTCCTATTGACATATTTACAACCATTCCTACTATTCAATGGTCTTTACATAAAGGGTATGCCAAGCCAAGTCATATACGTAAGTAATCTATACCTATAAGAATTAAATTGGAAATGTACCAAAAAAGAGTTATGGGTGGGTAGCGTGGATCTTCTCCTCAGGCTCTCATGTACTCTCTACAGGGTTGTCTCCCCATTTGATTTTAACAAATTTGATCTCCTTGTTGTGAAGTCGCTTTGTGCCATGCTCAAGAATATGAGTGGGTGCATGGCGAATAAGTGACTCCCTCTCAACCTCCACCTCCTCTTTCTAACTCGGCTCAACCATGGTAGCTATCATGCATGCACTTCCACAAGTGTGACACATGGAAAATATCATGTACCTCGCTAACTTTTCCGGAAGCTCTACTCTATATGCAAACTTCCCTACTCTAGCAGCTATCGGAAAAATCCCTACAAACCTCGGGGCTAGCTTCCCTATCTTACCAAATCTCATAACATGCCTAAGGGGTGGAACCTTCATAAACACCATGTCGTCCACTGTGAAATCTAACTCCGTACGTCTCTTGTCAACATAAGATTTATGTCTATCCTAAGTGGTCTTCATCCTCCTCCGGATCAAGTCCACCTTCTCTAATGTCTCTGTCACTATATCTGGTCCAAGAATAATTCTATCTATAGTGTTCCACCAACATGACAGTGATCTATATGGTCTACCATATAATGCCTTGAATGGCGCCATCCCAATACTCGTTTGATAACTATTATTGTAGGTAAACTCCACCAACGGTAAGTGATCCTCCCAAGAACCTCCAAAGTCCAAAATGCACATCTGAATTTAGTCCTTCAATACCCGATTCACTCTCTTCGTCTGTCTGTCCGTCTGTAGATGATATGCGATGCTCAAGCCTAACTTGATCTCTAAAGCCTCCTGTAGACTCCTCCAAAACTCGCTGGTGAAAAGCAAATCTCGGTCGCTAACTATACTAGTAAGAACTGTATGAAACCTAACGACCTCTCTTACGTATAGAGTCGCCAAGATGCCACCATCCTCATACTCCTTACTGGTATGAAATCAGCACACTTCGTCAACCGATTAACTATGACCCAAATGCTCACATTCCCTCTCCTACTCCTCGGTAAACCATCTACGAAATTCATAGAAATACTCTCTCACTTCCGCTGAGGAATATCTAATGGCTGCAATAATCCTCCTGGCTTTTTTTGCTCTACCTTTACTCCTTGGCAAGTCGTAGATCTAGCTATGTACTCTGCACATGCTTCTTCATACTGGGCCAATAGAAGACTCTCTTCATGTCGCGATACTTCTTGTCACCGCTGGGATGAATGGTTATCCTAAAATAGTGAGACTCAACTCGTACCGCATCTACCAAATCCATAGTGTGAGGAACACAAAGCCTACCATCCCTCTGTAACTATCATATCGAGTCAATGACATAATGCATCAAATGACTCGATGACTCTCATCTTCCAATCCTCTTAATAACGTCTACTAGATCCTTATCCTCCTTTTGCCTAAATCCAATACACTCCATCATTGTTGGTTTCACATCTAAAGCTACTAGTAATCCCAAGGTAATATCTGATGATGGTCGGAAGTCGAATGTAGAAATGAACTCCAAATGCTTCCACTCCAAGAACAAAGGACTCAATACTACATGTTGTCTACTCAAAACGTCTATCACTACATTACCCTTGCTCGGGGTATATGAGATATCAGAATCATACGATACAAAGAACTCTATCCACCTTTGCTACCTTATGTTCAAGTCCTTTTGGAACAACAAGTACTTCAAGGACTTATGATCTGTATATAGCTCAAACCGCTCTCTTAAAGGGTAACACCTCAATGGCTTGATCACAAAGACAATGACCGCCAACTTAAGATCATGGGTAGTGTAGTTTCTCTCGTGGGTCTTCAGCTACCTCCTCGCATAACACACCATCCTTCCTTCTTGCATCCAGACCGTGCCTAACCCCCTAACACAGGCATCAGTATAAACTGTAAATGGCTTCATCCCGTCGGGTAATACCAAAACTGGTGCACTTGTCAACGCCTCCTTCAATTTGATAAAAGCATCTTTACATTTTGCATCCCACGAGAAAACTAGATTTTTCTTGGTAAGACGGGTTAGAGTGGCAAAGATCTTTGTGAAATCCTTAATGAACTTCCGATAATAGCCCGTCAAACCAAGGAAACTTCTCACCCCCATAGCATTCTTCGGCACAAGCCAATCCTGAACTACTGCCACTCTACTAGGATCAACCACCAATTCACTTTCTAAGACGATGTATTCCAAATAGCGTACCTCCTCCCTCCAAAAGGGGCACTTCAAAAACTTTGCCTTCAACTTATGTGCACATATTATACTAAGCCCTCCTCCTAAGTGCAATGCATGCTCCTCCTCGCTCCTCGAATAGACTGGGATATCATCTACAAATACCATGACAAAATTGTTAAGCAACTATTTGAAAACTCGACTCGTCAAATCAACAAAGTAGGCAGGTGCATTGGTCAGTCCAAAATGCATGACTAAATACTCATAAAGTCCATCGGATGTACGAAACGCTGTTAAAAACCCCTAGTTTTAAATAACATTATTAAGGAGATTTAATTAGATAAATTAAATAGGATAATATAAAGGTTAAAGTGGTTAAGAGATTGGGATTTGTATAATTAAAAGGTAGTCGTGTCTTAGGAATGAATAAACAAATGAAACAAGAAAAGTAATAAGATAAGGGCAAAATAGGAATAGGACATATTCTTATACCTTAAACCCTTAAGCCATTCTCTTTTCCACATTCACAAACTAAAACTAAATACAAAGCTTGGCCGACCACCATTAGAAGATAACAAGGGGATGATAAGCAAGATTGCAAGAAGGAAGCTTAAGCTAATTAATCAAAGAGCAAATCTCAACCTCCTTAACAACAAGCTAAAGGTGAATAATAGATTACATCTCATTTTTATTATTTACAGTTTCTAGATAAGATCCAAAATTGTTTTGCAAGTAAAATGCCATGTTTTTATTGTTTAAATAAATATATATACTTGTTGATGATTTATGTTAATTCATATAGATTTTATGATAAGAATTGATTTGGAAACCTATTAAATGATATCCAAATGGCTTGTGTTTTTGATATAAGGTCAGAAATATTATTTTAGAGATGGGTTTCAAGTTTCATAATTTTCTGAGTTGTTGATTATGAATTTTCTAGTAAATAAAATGGTTAAATTGGGTTTAAATTAATTTCGGCTATTATATATTAGCTTTGGGTCAGAATTTTAATATGTTAGAAAACATATTAAAAGTGATTTATGGGAATTTTTGGATAATTTTCCTAAGTGTTTTATAAAGTATATAAAATTATTTAAGATATGAGACTTAAATGTTTTATATGTTTATAAGAGAAGAAGGGGCAATTTGCTAAATGTTTTAAATTAATAATTACTGAATTCAGCGGCACATTTAGAAAAGAAATTGGCAACCAATCATACGTTGACAAATAAGGCAAGTTAGTTGGAAAGATATTACTTTATAAAGTTAAAAACCTGTTTTGTAAAAGATTGTTGTTTCGCCACTTTTGGCAACTACCTTTCGACCTTATACTACCGCCACCAAACTAGTTGAAACCAATACACATAGTATCAATGACTTGTTATGTAGTGGATTGGAGATAGGCAAAAGGTATAGGGTCAAAACCATGCTTTCAAAGGGGTCGAGGCCTTTGTTTTGCTTTCAAAAGAGATGCCGCTTGCCTTGCTTTTAAAAGAATTCTTTCAAAAGGGTATTAATAAGCTTTCGACAAAGATTGCCGCCTTTTTGTTTTAAACAAGCCTTCGACGGGGTCGAAGCCCCTACTACCGCATTCTACCTTTTGACCTAGTTGAGGCCGCTTTTCTTATGCCTTTAAACATTGGTTTCGAAAGGGTGCTTTCGCTTTTAATAAGAAGCCGCTTCTCCATGCTTTTGAAAGGGGTGGTTTCAAAACCATCCACTTTCATTTACTTAGGAATATTGCTTTCGAAAGAGTTGCTTTCACCCTAGTTCTTTTTAAGACCCTTTGTTCTATTGAAGGATAAACCCATAGGTTTCGAAAGAAATGGTTTTAAATGGTTTCGAAGCTATGTTCCACCAACTATTACTTGAACCCAATGTTTTCGAAAGGTTTGTTTGAGTAAAAGACTATAATGCTTTCGAAAAGTTTATAATGAAGGTTTCAAAGGGGAGGTACCCCAATGTTTTCGAAAGGTTACTTGAGTCTTCAAAATGGAAGGTTTCCAATGCTTTCGAAGGGTAAATTTAAAGAGTTTGAAAAGAGAACGTCTAAGGTTTATAAAGCTTTTGAAGGGATATCTTCAATGATTTCGAAAGGTTATTTTAAAGGTTTCGAAAGGTATGTTTTGGCTTTTCGGCCTAGTGATCAAGGTATATTAGTCAACTTATTTGAAAGGGGTACTTTCAGTAGATTCAAAAGGTATTGTTTAAAGTTTTAAGCAAAGGTTTCGAATAGTTTACCTTGGTTTTATGGCCTAAAAGCTTTTACGTTAAAAAGGGTTTTAACTTACTTTAGAGGGATAGGCAATCCCATTATATTGCATCAACATTGTTTTGTGTAAAGTATATATATAACTTGGCAAAGAGATTTGAGTAAAGTAAAGAGCATATTTTGCTTGTTTAAGTATGATTTAAATGGTTAAATCAATTTGCAAGAATGTTTTCAAGGAGAATTTGATGGGATAGTTAACTCTAATTAAATGACTCAGATATTAGAATACCAATGGGACAGGTATAGGGTTGTGCCCTATACTTTAGCTAATAAGCCCCTAGCTAATATAAGTCCAAAATTCCAGTATGTAGGGCTTTGTCACAGGCAAGAATAAAATGTAGTTACACACAGAAAGGAATATAAAGAGGAAAGATAAGTTATTGGTGAGCCCGAAAAACCATTAGGTTCAGTTGACCTTAGAAGAAGATAGTGAAGGGCAGTTAGCCCAGAAGTGTGTCTAACAAATGTTAGATAGTTGATTGTATCTGGTGGGCCCGAGTCAGCCAATGTTAATAGTTAGCCAAACAAAACTATATTTTGGGGAAAAATAGTCCATTGCTTACCTGATATATATGCATATATGATATTTCTATTACTGCTTTAATAAGTTTGATTGCAGGATTTGATTTGCAAAAGATTTATTTTAAAAAGGGATATTAGTGAAGGGAAAACCCGTTCCGCTAAGCGGCGTGGTCTCACTTAATATCAAATAACCAAGATGTATAGTATTATTGTAACGACCCATAAATTTTAACAGTTTTAATAACGTATTTAATTGAATTTTGGTGAAATTTTAAATTTTAGAATTTGGAAATAAAAATTTAATATTTGGAATAGTCTAGTTAAACATAACAAATGGTAAATTTTCAATCAATAATATTGAAGTTTATTTTATTGTGTAATTTTATTTCAATTTAAATCAGTTAAAAATTGATAATAATAAAATATTTTCCAAACCTGAATATTTTACACAGTAAATTTCTAAATCATCTTCTGAGTGAGACGTCATCTTTCGTTTTTCAAAAATTTGGACTGTTATTGCTCCGTCGATCTTATTTTCGACGAAATAGCAGCATTTTCGTACCGATATCGACTTTTGAAAGGATGATTGTACCACTAATATCTTTATACCGTTTTGTTCATCTCGTTGTGCTGATCTCCGTAGTATATTTAATTCCGTGTTTTGAAGTCCGATACGCGGTGAAACCCGTGAAAACGGTTAACTATATCGATACCACTTTTACACTTTTGATAGTTGTGTCCATTCAAATTTCAAACAGTCGGAATAAAGCAGCCACTAGCTTTCATTTTTTTTCATTTATTTCATCATTTACAAAAAAATCGACCGTTGCCATCCCATCTCGTTTTGAAATCTGAACGTATAAAAAACTGGTATACATTTTATTAAATGTGAACGGTTCATTTTATTTTATATTTTTTCCTTTATAACTTCCTCTCTTTTGGAATGCAAAACTTCATTTTGCTGTCACTCTTCTTCTCCTCCCCCTCTCAGTTACTCTCTTCCTCTCCTCTTTAAATTTTAGCCTACCACTTCCAATTTTCCATTCCATCTTCCTCATCTTCTCCACCACAACTAGCACCGCCTCCCTCCCCTCTTTCTGCGCGTGCAGCAGTTTCTGGCCCACCATTGTTTCCTCCACGTTTTCTTCCACCGTGAGCAGCCTCTTCCTCCTCCTTGCTCGAGCTCACCCTACGTGTAGCCTCCACTCCTGGATCCACAGCCCACTACCGACCGAGATCTCCACCCCCTCCAACCGAGTTCACCACCATCATAGCAGCCGTAAGTCCCCTCTCCATCTTATATATTTGATATTTATGTAAAGCGTATGTATACATATGTTGCAACTCTCTTCTCTGTTCTTTTGCGTTCTGTGCTTATATATACACGTTGTATGAAAAAATCGAAATTTTATTTAGGTTCATATATTATATAATATACAAGCATACAGCAAAACTCCTTCTCATCTTTATTTTGTTTATTTTACAGTAAAGTAAAATATTTTATGTTCATAGATGTTGGCATATATATATATATAAATATGTCAGTATATAAAATTGGTGCATGCATATATTTCATTTTATAACAATATTGTATTGTATGTTGGTTTGGATTTTATTATATATCAAGTCTGTAACTTATGTATTATACCATGGTGGGTACAGATATAGTTAGTTGCACACGTATATATATAGTGTCTGTATGTGATTTTGAGTAGTCAACATATATGTATGTATATTGTCTGCACATTTTGTTGTTTTATGGTCTGCACATTATGTGTGTACATATACAGCCTACATAGTTGTTTGATCTAATTTTACATATATTCGGTTTATATGTAAAGATGTATAAGACTTTATGTAATACTTTGTTATACATATGTATATTTTATAAGTTCAGGTTAATATAGTAGATTATATTCAGTAGAATTTATATATATATATATATATATTCATGTAAGTTTTTCATACACTGTTAGTTATATATATGTATGTATATTGTTGCATCATGTAGTCCAGGTCATGTAGCTTATGTATGTTATAATCTAGGAATTCATAGTAATTCTTACAATATATATTGATTTTAAATACAATATGTATATAAGTACATGTGGGTTTGGTTGCAAATGCCTATAGAGATTTATTTAGACATATTTAAATTTAATATAGGTTTGAGGATAATTATATATTTTTTATTTTTACTTTAACTATATGTTTAAATTGATTTTGAAATTTAAATATATATATAATATATTTTGTTCTCATCAATTCCTATTTACCAGCTTTGATCATCGAATTCGTGCCAACCTTAACTTGCTTCGAAATTCGTGCTTGGATACGTAACTCATTTCATTGTCAAATCTATCTAGCCTCGAAAGGTGAGCAATCACTCAGGATTTACGTTCTTATATTTATTAAATATAATTTCAGTTGAAACGACAATTGAAATATGCTGTTGTAGTTGTTTACATTGATATATATGCTATTATTTGTAACTGTTCACCTGTGGGATATGACACCATATCCTGTTGTTTACATTATATTGTTATTGATCATATATGTCTATTATATTATTATCATATCTGTTATCACTCTGCAAGTTCCCTGCTAGAATAGAATCCTTATGAGTTGAAATGATACATACCCGAACAATCTGTAGAATAGGTGGAAATCGTTATGGGTTGAAATGATAAACCCAAGCGATTTTCATTTGAATTGAATTTGGGATTGTGGGTTTGTAGTGATATATACCCGTATATATATAAATTACGGAAATGATAAATATTCGTATCACTTGACCATAGGATTGAATAAAAAAATTATACAGACACTACTGGTCTATATATATAAAATATTTCAAAAATGATTTCTATGGTTTTGAAAGGATATATATATATGGTTTTATTTAAGTTCGAAAATATTATGCATATGAATAAGTTTTAATACAAAATAGATTTAATAATAAGCTTTAAATTTAGTCAAGTTGATGTAAGTAAAATACAATATGTTTAAGTATTTATTTAAGAAATTTTTATTTTAAAATAGATTTTATAAAGATTCTATAAGTTAAGGTGGGAAAGATGAATTTGAATTTATTCGAAATTGTATTTAATTAAGAATTTTGTTTAACTAAATCGATTTGAAACTTCTTAAATTTGAGGGTTTTAAGATATGATTTTATAACTTGGTTTCGATTTAAAGTGATTAAAATGGATATTTCAAGTTTTAAATAAATCGAAGGAAATATTTAGTTTAATGTAATTTAAGGTTATTTAAATGATAATGGATTTATTAAGTGAATGTTTCAAAACTAAATAATAATGAAGTTAAAATAAGATATATATGAAATTATCAATTTAGTTTTGAAAGTGCTATAATTTGGAAATATATATTTGGAATGGAAATGATATTTTGGTTTTGAAGTATAAAATATTTTGAAATGACCACGGTGTTATAACGACGTTTGGTTGTTAATAGCGTATATTTCTACATTGTAGATAGTTCCACGGATCCTTAGAGGATGGTTATCCCAAACATCCTTTAAGTTACTTGTATTTTAGTTGATATTTCACTTGAGTTGGATTTATTGATATAAGAATGTTAATCCTGACTCGAGTGTTTTGTGTTTTGCTTTACACTCGGGTCAGACTGAGTGATACAGCAATTTAGACTCACCTTGAAGTTTTGGGCTTCACTTGGAGATCCAACTATCGATTCAGTTTTCAGCTTTTCCAGTTGATTTGTTCAGAGATGTCACTAGTCTGTATTTGAGATATTCTATTGTATTTTATTTCAAACTTTGTTATTGTAGTAGCTTCATGAACTACTATTTATTAATCTATTCCGCTGCATTCTGCTATAATACTCTGTGTCTGTGATTCTGTGATTATTTTATTTACTGTATATGCTGAGTTTTGCCAAATTTAAATTAACAATCTGATATTTTAAGCAATTCAAGTCCGACATGTGCGGATGCGAATGGTTGAAAATATCGGGATGTTACAGTTGGTATCAGAGCTCTGGTTTTAGGAAAAACTTAACATATGTAGTAGATTTAATCACATAATTGCTTTCATTCGTGGTTGAATCTCTTCCTTTTTGATTCGGTTTCCTTTGAATTTTGGAACGTTCCCTCGGTTCCAAAATCCATTCTTGTTTTCCCCTATCCAAATTCTTTTGATTCTGGAGTATCCCATAACTCCACTTCGAATGATCTCTACAAAAAAATCGGCGATCCCTCCAATCTTTGAATGATTTGTAAAGGGGTGAAACTCCTTTACAATTGGCATTTATTCACCGGAGATTTCTATACCCTCGGTTTAGATGCTGCTATCTTTTGCTATGCCGAATTCTATCTCTGGCGATCGAATGTCGATTTGCCTTAGATTTCTGCATCGATCATATCCCTGAAGTCATGGTTGACCCGGTTAAGGTCACCCGCGATTTATATAAGTATATCCATCTTCTATTTTGTAATTTAATCATCTCATCTTCGTTCGGGCCTATCTTCGAATTAGAATTCTATTTTAATTAGAGTTCCTCTAATTTGAATCTTTATCTTTGTTTTGAAATCCATTCTTGAATCATCCTTTGAAAAATCAGGTTTGTTTGTATTTTAGAAATTGTTTATATATCGAAATTATTATTTTGATAAGTATGATTATATTATATATATAAAAGTGAAAATGTTTTCGATAAGGATTATATACCTTTTTAAAATGAGGATTTAAAGTTTTGAAAGGATTTGAAAATTTGAAAATTATATAAGGAATTGATTTATATAAAAATGATTTATAATTGAAGGGTTTTAAATTGGAAATTTGAGAGATTGAACTCTGGTATTTTGAAACTTGGTTTTAAGATTTTGAAAATATATAATGATACGATTGAAAGTATTTTCCGAATAAGAAATGTTTCAAATGACTTCAAATGAGTTTCAATGATTCGAAGAAATTTCAAAGAAGTTTTCAAGAAAATAGAAGTCCAGAACTCACTTATGTTGCTGGAGAATAATTTCGGTGATGAGTGCATGCATCATCGACATTGATTTTCGAGTTTCAGAGTGGGGGATAGGCCACTTTAGTTGATTTGCTATGCGATTGATTTTGTGAAACCGATTTTGTGAAACCAATTTTGATTTCAAATTCCGAAGTATGATTTGATATTCGAAAGATATATGTATTTATATTTGAAACGATTTGAAGTAAGCCCGGTGTTCAATACTCGAGTTTCGGATTTGATTTGGTATAACCTTATCTTTCGAAATTGATTTACTGATTAGTTGCTGATTTCCAACTCTTGGATTGGAAATTTGATTTCTCCGACTATTTTGAATGTTCGAACACTTCCAAATCGAGGTTTAATTTTCAAAGCTATTTCAAAAAGCATAAATTATTTGATAAAGTATATAAGTTTAGTTTTGTAAGTTAAGTATGAAGTAATATGATTTAAATAAATTTGAAACTGTTTTGGTAAGTAAATGAATAAGACTATTTTGAATTATACTAATATGGAATTTAGTTTTGAAATGTTTTGAATAAAATTTAGTTTTAAATGTTTTTAACTTAGTAACATCTTTTATAAAACTATATATATATATATATATAATAATAATAATAATAATTTCAAAAGGGTAAATTTGATCTTTCAAATAGAAATAAATAGTTTAAAGGTTTTAAAGGGATGGTTATAAACTTGGTAATCATTTTGGGTATAATTGATTTTAGGAAAATATTTGGTTTCGAAAAATAGATTGGAATTGAAAATCCAGTATTTATATGATGATTTTGGAAATGAATTCGTTTGACCTAAATTATGTTGATTTGGAAACTTGGATTATTTTCTAAACATATTATATGGAAACTTTAAAACTGAAGATATTTAATTTGGAAGAAATAATTTAGTGAAATCGTATATGATTTTGAAACTAAACTGATATTGAAACGAATTGAAATTGAGAACCTTATTTTACTAAATAATTGATTTGGGAGTTATCGAACTTATATAAAATTGATTTGTATAAGTATGAAGTTGATTCGAAACTATTGATTTGGAAAGGTACTCAATTTGAAAAGTGAAATCTTATATAATCGAAGTCTATATAAGTGTGATTTGATATACTTTTGATTTTGGAAAGTATTCGATTTGAAAATGAAATCTTATATATAATGGAATTTATATAAGTATGATATTTGAAATTTATTTGAAAAGGTACTATATGATACATATTTTCGAAGTAAAGATATGGAAAGTGCCTTCTACTTGATATCCTATTTGTGGCCACATTTAGGATTCATTCTATCGATATTATTCTCTCTGATTTGGGTTTTTCGGATATGATACTCGAGTGTCCATCGAATTCAATGGCGTTACCCATGATCTTACGAACTCGACTGCATAGCGTAATTCGCAGAGCCATGACGACTTACGGGTACGGATGTTTCCTGGGGGATCCAGGCGTAACCATTGTGTATCTGCGATCTATGGTCATTTAGTAGCGTAATCCGCAAGGCAGAGATTGCTTAAAGGGTACGGATGTTTCCTGGGGAATCTAGGCATAACCATTGTTATGTATCCTACGGTCTACAGTTTTGTTGTGGTGGCGTAATCCGCAAAGCGGAGATTGCTTAAAGGGTACGGATGTTTCCTGGGGGATCCAGGCGTAACCATTGTTATGTATCCTGCGGTCCACAGTTTTGGTTATTATGGCGAAATTCGCAAGGCAGCGATTGCTTAAAGGTACGGATGTTTCCTGGGGGATCCAGGCGTAACAATTGTGTATCTGCGATCCATTATTCAGTTGATTTATTTGGATTGTACTTTCCATATCAGTTTTGAAGGTTTTCTAGTATTTTCACTGGGTGTTGAAACGAGTCTACTAAGTACTTGGAGAATTCTAGCTTTGCGCCTGATCAACGCATGGCCGGAGCCTGCAGAAACGAGGATAAACTTGTGAGACATCGAGTTATAAAAGTATTTTTGAAAGGAAAATTTGTTTCGATACAAAAGTATTTTATTATAAAAGTATTTTCAACAAAGAAATTTTGTATTAACATTTGAAGTTGAAATTCTTTTGGTTCTAAATTAATTATTCGTGCCTGATACTATTCTTTTGAATCTACCTTATCTGCTTAGCTTTATTTATTCACCTATATTTTGTTTTTCCGAATCTACCCTCTTTCCTTTTTGAATACATCCTTTTAAAATATTGTTTATTTATATACTACATGGTTAAATGGTAAATGTATTAGTGTTATAAATATTTTAGAAGTTATTAATAAATAATTAATCATTTACTTTAAATATGTTTTATTTGAAAAGTATCTTGAGATAAAATTTATAAATTTATGAATTAGGGATTTAATGTTTTCAATAGCTTCTTTGTAAAAATAAGTAATGGTGTAACTAATTATTTTCAAATAGTTTTCATATATTTATAAAGGTGTTATTTAAACATATAAATAGTATTTATAAAGGAAGCAAGAAATTTTACAAATGGGTTTTTAAAAGTACTAAGGTATTAAAGAAAATTGAATTTCAAATGAAGTTTTCAAATGAATATTTCGAGTAAAATTTATATAGTTTTAAATTAATTGTTTATTCTTGACTTTCAATCTACTTTTATTTTTGGTTGTTCTATTCTCCAACCTTCTTCCTTTTCGGGGATGAAAAGTTTTGAGTGGGGGTGAGTGTAACGACCCATAAATTTTAACAGTTTTAATAACGTATTTAATTGAATTTTGGTGAAATTTTAAATTTTAGAATTTGGAAATAAAAATTTAATATTTGGAATAGTCTAGTTAAACATAGCAAATGGTAAATTTTCAATTAATAATATTGAAGTTTATTTTATTGTGTAATTTTATTTCAATTTAAATCAATTAAAAATTGATAATAATAAAATATTTTCCAAACCTGAATATTTTACACAGTAAATTTCTAAATCATCTTCTGAGTGAGACGTCATCTTTCGTTTTTCAAAAATTTGGACTGTTATTGCTCCATCGATCTTATTTTCGACGAAATAGCAGCATTTTCGTACCGATATCGACTTTTGATCGAATGATCGTACCACTTATATCTGTATACAGTTTTGTTGATCTCGTCGTGCTGATCTCCGCAGTATATTTAATTCCATGTTTTGAAGTCCGATACGCGGTGAAACCCGTGAAAACGGTTAACTGTATCGGTACCACTTTTACACTTTTGATAGTTGTGTCCATTCAAATTTCAAACGGTCGGAATAAAGTAGCCACTAGCTTTCATTTTTTTCATTTATTTCATCATTTACAAAAAAATCGACCGTTGCCATCCCATCTCATTTCGAAATCTGAACGTATAAAAAACTGGTATACGTTTTATTAAATGTGAACGGTTCATTTTATTTTATATTTTTTCCTTTATAACTTCCTCTCTTTTGGAATGCAAAACTTCATTTTGCTGTCACTCTTCTTCTCCTCCCCCTCTCAGTTACTCCCTTCCTCTCCTCTTTAAATTTTAGCCTACCACTTCCAATTTTCCATTCCATCTTCCTCATCTTCTCCACTACAACTAGCACCGCCTCCCTCCCCTCTTTCTACGCGTGCAGCAGTTTCTGGCCCACCATTGTTTCCTCCACGTTTTCTTCCACCGCGAGCAGCCTCTTCCTCCTCCTTGCTCGAGCTCACCCCACGTGTAGCCTCCACTCCCGGATCCACAGCCCATTACCGACCTAGATCTCCACCCCCTCCAGTCGAGTTCACCACCATCATAGCAACCGTAAGTCCCCTCTCCATCTTATATATTTGATATTTATGTAAAGCGTATGTATACATATGTTGCAACTCTCTTCTCTGTTCTTTTGCGTTCTGTGCTTATATATGCACGTTGTATAAAAAACAAAATTTTATTTAGGTTCATATATTATATAATATACAAGCATACAGCAAAACTCCTTCTCATCTTTGTTTTGTTTATTTTACAGCAAAGTAAAATATTTTATGTTCATAGATGTTGGCATATATATAAATATGTCAGTATATAAAATTGGTGCATGCATATATTTCATTTTATAACAATATTGTATTGTATGTTGGTTTGGATTTTATTATATATCAAGTCTGTAACATATGTATTATACCATGGTGGGTACAGATATAGTTAGTTGCACACGTATATATAGTGTCTGTATGTGATTTTGAGTAGTCAAAATATATGTATGTATATTGCCTGCACATTTTGTTGTTTTATGGTCTGCACATTAGGTGTGTACATATACAGCTTACATAGTTGTTTGATCTAATTTTATATATATTCGGTTTATATGTAAAGTTGTATAAGACTTTATATAATACTTTGTTATACATATGTATATTTTATAAGTTCAGGTTAATATAGTAGATTATATTCAGTAGAATTTATATATATATATATATATATTCATGTAAGTTTTACATACACTGTTAGTTATATATATGTATGTATATTGTTGCATCATGTAGTCCAGGTTATGTAGCTTATGTATGTTATAATATAGTAATTCATAGTAATTCTTACAATATATAGTGATTTTAAATACAATATGTATATAAGTACATATGGGTTTGGTTGCAAATACCTATATAGATTTATTTAGACATATTTAAATTTAATATAGGTTTGAGGATAATTATATATATTTTATTTTTACTTTAACTATATGTTTAAATTTATTTTGAAATTCAAATATATATAATATATCTTGTTCTCATCGATTCCTATTTACCAGCTTTAATCATCGAATTCGTGCCAACCTTAACCTGCTTCGAAATTCGTGCTTGGATACGTAACGCATTTCATTGTCAAATCTATCTAGCCTCGAAAAGTGAGCAATCACTCACGATTTACGTTCTTATATTTATTAAATTTGATTTTATTTGAAACGACAATTGAAATATGTTGTTGTAGTTGTTTACATTGATATATATGCTATTATTTGTAACTGTTCACCTGTGGGATATGACACCATGTCCTGTTGTTTACATTATATTGTTATTGATGATATATGCCTATTATATTATTATCATATCTGTTATCAGTACGCAAGTTCCCTGTTAGAATAGAATCCCTATGGGTTGAAATGATACATACCCGAACGATCTATAGAATAAGAAGAAATCATTATGGGTTGAAATGATAAACCCAAGCGATTTTCATTTGAATTGAATTTAGGATTGCGGGTTTGTAGTGATATATACCCATATATATAAATTATGGATTGAAATAATAAATATCCGTATCACTTGACCATAGGATTGGAAAAAAAGTATACAGATACCGCTGGTATATATATAAAAAATATTTCAAAAATGATTTCTATGGTTTTGAAATGATATATATATATATATATGGTTTTATTTAAGTTCGAAAATATTATGCATATGAATAAGTTTTAATACAAAATAGATTTAATAATAAGCTTTAAATTTAGTCAAGTTGATGTAAGTAAAATACAATATGTTTAAGTATTTATTTAAGAAATTTTGATTTCAAAATAGATTTTATAAAGATTCTATAAGTTAAGGTGGGAAAGATGAATTTGAATTTATTCGAAATTGTATTTAATTAAGAATTTTGTTTAATTAAATCGATTTGAAACTTCTTAAATTTGAGGGTTTTAAGATATGATTTTATAACTTGGTTTCGATTTAAAGTGATTAAAATGGATATTTCAAGTTTTAAATAAATTGAAGGAAATATTTAGTTTAATGTAATTTAAGGTTATTTAAATGATAATGGATTTATTAAGTGAATGTTTCAAAACTAAATAATAATGAAGTTAAAATAAGATATATATGAAATTATCAATTTAGTTTTGAAAGTGCTATAATTTGGAAATATATATTTGGAATGGAAATGATATTTTGGTTTTGAAGTATAAAATATTTTGAAATGACCACGGTGTTATAACGACGTTTGGTTGTTGATAGCGTATATTTCTACATTGTAGATAGTTCCACGGATCCTTAGAGGATGGTTATCCCGAACATCCTTTAAGTTACTTGTATTTCAGTTGATATTTCACTTGAATTGGATTTATTGATATAAGAATGTTAATCCTGACTCGAGTGTTTTGTGTTTTGCTTTACGCTCAGGTCAGACTGAGTGATACAGCAATTTAGTCTCACCTTGAAGTTTGGGGCTTCACTTGGAGATCCAACTATCGATTCAGCTTTCAGCTTTTCCAGTTGATTTGTTCAGAGATGTCACCAGTCTGTATTTGCGATATTCTGTTGTATTTTATTTCAAACTTTGTTATTGTAGTAGCTTCATGAACTACTATTTATTAATCTATTCCGCTGCATTCTGCTATAATACTCTGTGTCTGTGATTCTGTGATTATTTTATTTACTGTATATGCTGAGTTTTGCCAATTTTAAATTAACAATATGATATTTTGAGCAATTCAAGTCCGACATATGCGAATGCGAATGGTTGAAAATATCAGGATGTTACAATTATTCACACTAGGCTTTATGTCTGACTCGAAGTTTATGTTTTCCCCTCAAACTCTTGGGTACCCAAAATATGGTTTGAGTAGATTGAGAGTTGAGGTTTTACAGGTTTAGTAGGTTGGACGAATAAGCTTCTGAAGACGTGCATGAGACAATGCTAGTTATATATAGGAGCTATTTAATTTTATTTCCACTGTGTTGTATTAAGACTGGTTGTCTATTTAGTACTCTGATCATCCAAGGGGGCATCTTCATATGTCGCTCTTGGCGTAATTTGTAATAATTATATTTGATCGTGTTAGTCCTTGAGATGATGATTTTGATGACAACAACCTTAGGACTTGTTATAAAATATGAATACTAACGTTATGGTTTAGGTATATATGTATATGCAGAATATAAACATGCAGGTACCAAGAATAAAGACTGTACAGTATAGAGATACAAGACTGATGAATTTAAAGATCGAAGATATCAAGATTGAAGACTCATGAGTATCAAGAAATCAAGTTATCAAGAGTTCAAGATTTCAAACAGTACAAGATAAAGTAGTTAGTCTAGAATTATGTTAAAACTTCTTGATAGCACTTACATCTTTATTCGAAATTTATTCATGGAATGGAATCCACTTCGAGCCTGTTAAAGGGATGGAGTCCTAGTAGGATGGAACCCATGACAATATCTAGTGGAACATATAGTGGTCCTATTTTGATATCCACTAATTTTATAAAAATGTTTTTCAAAAATATATCTCTTGTTTTTTAAAAATGTTTTCAAAACTTTCTTTTCAAAAAGACATCTCTCTTGTTTGAAATATTTTAGCTTCAAAACTATTTTTATCATTTTTAATATTTTGATTTCAAAATTGTCCTTCTTTTTAAACCATCTCTTGTTTTAAATATTTAGCTTTAAAATAATTATATACTCAGATTTTAAATCACTTTATAGATTAAGATTTTATATATTAAAAATTATTTTCTAAACTCTTTTATATGTTTAAATATAGTTACAAAGTTTAGAAATTGTTTTGACAAATTATAGAAACCAATTTTAATAAGAAAATCAAAACATCAATTTTGCCTTGAGCATATCGATATCCCTCAACCCCCCATGTCGACATGGTGTCCGTTATTTTCAAATTTCAAATTTCAAAAGAAGTGTCTATTCGTCGTATCCTTTCACGAATAGATATGGCTGTTGCTCTACTATAAATACCAGTAAGTTCTAAACGAATTTTTATTAGATTTCATTTATTTTCTCTCCTCTTCATCTTCCACATTTATTCTAAAGAATCCTAAACTATACTCTGCCAAAATACCAAGTGAATCAAACCCGATTATCTCTTGTTTTATTCTCTGCCACTCTCTCCATAAGATCTCAGTGCTATTCAGAGTTATAGAATCTTTTGTAAATCAAACTATTGAGTAAAAGGTGCGGTTGAGCCTTGAAATTAATTGGGTGTGATTGTAGCCCCGGAAATCAATTAGGTGATCTTGTAGCCTGGTTAAATCAAGAGAGTTTGCCCTTGACTCGAATACAGGAGGATGTACCTCGCAGCCTTGAAACCGAGGGTGTAATCTGGGAGATTATTTTGATAAGAAATCCGTACGATTGTACGGGACTGGATGTAGGGTAACTCCGAACCAGTATAAAATCTTGGTGTGTTCTTTCCTTTACTGCTTTTATTTTGTATTTGCATCTGTGTCTGATTTTGTTATTATATCTGTGTTAGTGAATTGCATTTGTTGGTGTTTAAATTGAATAAAATTCAAAAAGATTTAAAAAAATCCATAAAACACTATTCACCTCCCCTCTAGTGTTATTCCAGCCTTAAGATCCGTAATCCGCATTTCTCACATTTGGTATTAGAGCCTTGGTTTTCAATGTTTTCATAATCTGAATTTTGAAAAGTTTTAAAAATGGCTACCAACACTGGTTCTGTTAACACTATCACTAGTTCATTTGTAGATGGTCAGTCTACTGCCAGACCACCACTTTTTAACGGCAGTAACTATGCATATTGGGTATGTAGAATGAAAATATATTTACAGTCAATAGGATCACTTGGAATATCACATAAACTGAATATTTTGAACCTACAACTAGTTTTGCACAATGGACTGCTTAGCAAAAGACTATTGCACAAAATAATTCCAAAGTCATGAATATTTTATTTTGTTCACTTGATAGGAATGAATTCAATAGAGTATCTGTTTGTAAGTCTGCATATGATATCTGGAAAACTTTGCAAGTAACTCATGAAGGAACAAGCAAAGTCAAACAGACCAAAATATCCATACTCACAAATCAGTTTCAATTATTCAAAATGAATTCTAATAAGTCCATTTCGGATATGTATAGTAGATTTCAGAAAATTGTGCATTCTCTAATATCATTAGGAAATATTTTTTCCGAAGAAGATCAAGTCAAAAAAATTCTAAATTCTCTTACTCCGGGATAGGATCAGAAAACTCTTGCAATCGAAGAAGCAAATGATATCAGTACTTTAAAGATTGAAGAATTGATTGGAAATCTAATGTCGTTCGAAGTACAAATGCAAGGAAGAAGAGATAGCAAGGCATTCGGAAAGAAGTCAATTGCGTTCAATACATTAACAGATGGATCAGAGTCGGGAAGTGACGATGATGAAGAAATAGCTTTCATGACAAAGAATTTTCGGAAGTTTCTGAAATATAGAAAGATGAACAACTTCAAAAAGAATGATCATAGGAATTCTGGAAATCATAATGAAGTACCAAACCACGTCAAATGTTTCAACTGTGACGAACCAGGTCATCTCAAAAGAGACTGTCCGCATCCTGAAAAGCAAAAGTTTCCTACAAGCAATGATTATACAAAGAAAAGGAAAAGAGCGTATACCGCTACACTAGATGATTCAGACTCAGACTCATCCTCAAGCAATGATGATCAGAAGATGGTTCAAATATGTGCTTTACGGCTATTCATGATTCCGATGATCTCAGAGATGCGAATCTAGAAAAAGGTACACGTTTACAATATATTGGTTGAAATTGTTTGCTTAAAATTGTTTGATTGTTTTTGAAATTATGTGTTGTTTGAATTTTAAATTTTTTATTATTATGTTTATTTTTAATTTTAATATTATTATATTTTTTATTAAAAGAGTATTATTATATTTAATATTACTCCAGAAAATATATAGACATTAAAAATAATATATGTATATAGATATTAAAGTATATAGGAAAATATAAGTCACATGAATTCTCTGACCCATGTCGACATGGCCCTACCCATGATGTCGACATCCCTGTGAGAAATTTGAAATTCAAATTTGAATTTAAATCTTTGAATTTCCCTCCACCTTTTCACCGAATCCAATGTTCTGGAAAGGTACCTCTTGACCAGAGAACATGTCTATTGAATATCTATTTATTTCCATTGTCTTATCATACCTTTTCACTTTCATTTTAAAATTCAAACTCTCTTTCACTCTTTCAAACTATCTACTCTCTTCAAAAATGGCTTCTTCAAGCACTCCATCCACAATGAGGCTGTCCAAAACCATTAAAGAGTATCTCTATAATGATCCGGAAGCAATCAAGGCTTATATAAGCTATGCTAATTTCGGAAAAGTTCATACGGGTAAGTTTGCTATCTTTAGCGATTTCTCTACATATAAAATCAATACTCTTCTTGAAGAGAATCATATCCTTAGTCTTTTTGACAACTCTCAAAATGATTTTGTTTGTTACCCAAATCTTGTTAAAATGTTTTATGCGAATTTGAATCGCGGTTTTTATGAAGGAAATGAAGATAAAATTTGAAGTTGTGTTAAAGGCACTAAAATTGTTTTAAATTGTGAAATTTTGGGCAACATTCTCAATTGCAAGAACTCGGGAATAGATCTTTCTACTTTTAATATTGATGAACATGATCGTAAGACATTTCATCACATTTTCGAAGGAGATGACAACTTTGAATTTAAAAATCGCAACTTTCGTCTAAAAGCACGTATTGTTAATCTTCTTTTGCAACATACTATCACTCCTAGATCGCGAAATTTCAACAACCCGACTTTAAAAGTTTGTAAAGCTCTTTTTGCTATCTTTGGTCATTATGACATTAATTGTGCGCAAGTGATTATGGATGAACTTCGTCCTAAGAATTTGGAAATAGGTGAGAATACCTTGTATCATGGAATCTATCTCACTTGGATTTTTAATTATTTTGGCGTTGATTACAAAAGGGAAGAATTTGTTTCAAGAAAAGTGTTTAATCATGCCAACATTTCTCTCATGAATATTCCTTTCATATTTCAACAATATGTATCTCTTTCCGAAAAGGATGAAAGATTGGCACATGAAGATACGGAGGAAGAAGATGAAGAAGAAGAAGAAGGAGAGGAAATGGAAATTGAAGAAGATAACGAAGAAACCTCCTTGAAAAGTATTGAATATCCTACCAATACTAACAATCCTTCCAACAAAACTCTCCTCAAAAATCAAAAGATTATAGTGGAAAATCAACGAATTCTCAAAAGATCCGTTAGTAAGAAATTGGATAAAATGTCCACTAATATGTACAAATTCTTTGCTAAAGTTGGTCAAAATCTTGGCTTATCATCCTCCTCCTCATCCTCTAGCACATTCTAAGAACTAGGTTGTGATGTATTAGTTTGTTTTGTGTGAGCTTGTATTGTTCTTTTTATCATATTATGTAGTATCTTATGTATCATCTATTTATAAAAATCATCTATCTTATGTTTTCCTACCTTATCGTGTCTCTAGAATAAATGCTAGTATAGTATATAAGTTTATATATATACATACTTATTCACAAAATAAATAAGACACATAAATTAACAGACCCATGTCGACATGCCTCTACCCCCCTATGTCGACATATAAGTGTCAGATTTGGTTATTTTTTAAATTTTGAAATTAAAATAACTAACTTGTGCCTATTCATTTTAAACGAATTTCTGCCTATTTAAACACCTGTTTCTTCCAGAAATTTGTAATCTTTTTCATTTCTACTTATCTCTATTTGCATCTCTTCACTACTTATCAAAAATGGCTTCCTCTTCTCAAACTCTAAGTGATAATCTTGAAGAAACTCTCAATTCATTCAAGAATATACTTACTTTTATTCTCCGCAATCAAAAGCACTTAGAACTAAGTCAAATGCAGATGATAAAAGAACAAGAGAAGCATTTCGATGCCCTCCGTTGGATGATTTTTGCTCTCAACAAAGATGATATCGATGCAAATCCTGTAGGAACTTTGATTCAAGATAATGAAGATTGGGAAGTTATTAAAAAGGATCCTATCTTTGGAGAAGAAGGATGGGTTGAAGTTCCTAGAAACATTTGATCTCCTTATGGTTTGAATTGCTTGTTTTTGAATTGTGTGATTTGATTTGATTTGATTTGATTTAATTTGCTTTGATTTGATTAGAATTGATTTGGTCTGAATGGATTGTATAACATTATATGAAACATAGTATATATTTATTGGGTTTAAACTTTCATATTTGTCATGTCTTTATTATTAACTCATGTTATTTTATATATATATATATATATACACACACTCCATCATAATTTGTCATGGGTACTCCAGTATAAGACTAAGGGGGAGTTATATAAATTTAGAATTAGTTTTTTGTTGATGAAAAAGGGGGAGAAGTATAAAATAGAGTAGTTAGGCTTAGATTAAGGGGGAGTTATAGTGAAGGTAAAGTATAGTTTATAAACATAGGTTGTCATTATCAAAAAGGGGGAGATTGTTAGTCCTTGAGATGATGGTTTTGATGACAACAACCTTAGGACTTGTTATAAAATATAAATACTAACGTTATGGTTTAGATATATACGTATATGCAGAATATAAACATGCAGGTACCAAGAATGAAGACTGTACAGTATAGAGATACAAGACTGATGAATTTAAAGATCGAAGATATCAAGATTGAAGACTCATAAGTATCAAGAAACCAAGTTATCAAGAGTTCAAGATTTCAAACAGTACAAGATAATGTAGTTAGTCTAAAATTATGTTAAAACTTCTTGAAAGCACTTACATCTTTATTCGAAATTTATTTGTGGAATGGAATCCACTTCGAGCCTGTTAAAGGGATGGAGTCCTAGTAGGATGGAACCCACGACAATATCTAGTGGAACATATAGTGGTCCTATTTTGATATCCACTAATTTTATAAAAATGTTTTTCAAAAATATATCTCTTGTTTTTTAAAAATGTTTTCAAAACTTTCTTTTCAAAAAGACATCTCTCTTGTTTGAAATATTTTAGCCTCAAAAATATTTTTATCATTTTTAATATTTTGATTTCAAAATTGTCCTTCTTTTTAAACCATCTCTTGTTTTAAATATTTAGCTTTAAAATAATTATATACTCAGATTTTAAATCACTTTATAGATTAAGATTATATATATTAAAAATTATTTTCTAAACTCTTTTATATGTTTAAATATATTTACAAAGTTTAGAAATTGTTTTGACAAATTATAGAAACCAATTTTAATAAGAAAATCAAAACATCAATTTTGCCTTGAGCATGTCGACATCCCTCAACCCCCCATGTTGACATGGTGTCCGTTATTTTCAAATTTCAATTTTCAAAATAAGGGGCATCTTCATATGTTTCTCTTGGCATAATTTGTAATAATTATATTTGATCAAAACCTGGGAATCGATTATGGGATTATGTAATTTAATATGAGATACTTATTTGAAATGTAATCAGAAAAGTTGCTATAGTCTGTGTTGATTTTATTTCATATTCATGTGCTTCTAATATTATGGATACCATTAACATGACCGTATTTTATCACCGGAAGTTAATACTATGGACGACTGCAGCATTTGTAGCGCTTAGCTTCGGGCCTCAAGCTAGTGGATGTTATAGCTGTCTTTTGGATACTACCATCAGCTACTCGCAACTGATGGAATTCGATAGCTAAATCAAGCTGTGAGAACACCTTAGCTCCAACCAACTGATCGAAGAGATCATCTATGCGGGGCAGTGAATAACGATTCTTCTTGGTCAATTTATTCAGCTCCTTATAATCGATCCAGAGTCTTAGAGAATCATCTGCCTTGGTGGCAAAGACAACTGGTGCTCCCCATTCAGAAATGCTCCTCCTAATAAAATCATTCTCCAACAGCTCATTTACTTGCTTGTTTAACTCATTTCTCTCCTTTGGAGCCATACGCCCTAATCGTAAGGTGATGAGTTTAGCATTCTCAACAAGATAGATCCTAAACTCGATCTCTTTTTGCGGTGGAAGACTGGTAACCTCCATCTAGGAAATCTCTAACTACAAGCACCGTAACTAGCTCATCATGTGATATGTCTAAAGAATATAAGTAGCTCAACAAAACTATAATGATCCTACCACTATACCCATATTATTAAAGAACATTACAAGTAATGTCGTCTAATAACATGGAGAATACGGCTGGTTAAGGGTGATCGAATGTGAATATATCTTTGGACTAACACTGATACGTCTTTATTACCTTTTGAGGATCTGAACTGAAAATTTTGACGTGTACAGTATTAATACAAAGTAATAAACACACCGATTAAAAATATTTAGAATAATATATAATATAGATAAATCAGAATCGGAGTCATCGATTACATTGGAATAATATACATCATATACATAATAAAATGCGAGTCTACAAAATATCAGCACTAGACCCACAAAATATATACATCGTATCAAAAGCACTACATCAGGAACACGGTGATTACTAAATAATTTACATGACATATCCTCCTAAATGTCAATATATACAAGAATGAAATAAACTGAAATAGTTAAAATAGTCTACTCCAGTGCTAGCACAAATACAAAGGTCAATGAGTCCCTGTACCTGTAGAGTCTCGACCTGACTCGAGTATTGTAAAATAAATGGGTCAGACTATATCCAATAAAATGGTAAGATACTAATATCATAAATATATGGCTTAACTAAAAAATAAGTCATCTCAAAATTTGTCTAAAACTAATTGGTCATAATAAGGCATATCAAACCAAATCACCATTTCAAAATCCATATCAATATATGACTTAACAATAAAATAAGCCATAATAAAGATATGCTAGAACAAATGATCAGAATAAGGCATATTAAACCAAATCACTATTTCATAAATCCATATCAAGTCTCAAATGGACCATCATAAAAAAAATATGGTAATAACAATTCAAAATTCTCCAAAGCCAAAAGATACTAAATATCCATCTAAAATCTCAAAAGAAAAATCATCACTAATGAAATAATAATGGTAGTTAACTATCAGTTTTAAAAACAACGACACGGAGCCTAACTCAACAAAATAGACTCTGCCACATAGTGTGTTAGTCTAACTCAAAAAATAGACTAATCGTCTAACGCAACAAAATAGACTAGCTATGTGAATTTGCCTAACTCAACAAAATAGGCAAACATTGTCTAACTATATACCAAATAAACTGATAAGGCTACATGTAACACCTATCCAAACAGCAAAAGAACAACCGCATTATACCAAAACAAACCTAACACAACTAAATAGGTTTGCCTACCCAAATCTACGAATGTATCGACTCTCAGATCGATGAAAAAATGAGTTATTATCTCTCAAGGAAGGATCTATCGACTTAAAATAAAATCCGAACACCCTAAGATAATACAATTATAAAGTGTAGATCACTGTCAGTCAAGTAATCATAAGAATTTAACTAACTGTTCAACACCAGATAGTAAATTCAAGTATTTACTAAAAGCTAGTGAAATCCACTCAAACTTTATTGTAACGACCTGAAATTTTCAACCATTTGCATCCATACATGTCAGATTTGAATTGCTCAAAATATCAGATTGTTAATTTAAATTTGGCAAAACTCAGCATATACAGTAAATAAATAATCACAGAATCACAGACACAGAGTAATATAAATTAATGCAGCGGAAACAAAAGAATAGTAGTTCATAAAGCTACTATATATATATAACAGAGTTAAACAAGATACAACAGAGGTCTCGAATACATAGATATCTCAATACAATAGTCAAATACAAGATCTGAATACATCACTAGAATCAACTGAATAACTGAAAGCTGGATAGATAGCTGGATCTCCAAGCGAAGCTCCAACTCCAAAGGTGAGTCTCGAATACTGTATCACTCAGTCTGACCCGAGCGTAAAGCAAAACACAAACACTCGAGTCAGGATTAACATTCTTATATCAATAAATCCAACTCAAGTGAAATATCAACTGAAATACAAGTAACTCAAAGGATGTTTGGGATAACCATCCTCTAAGGGTCCTTTAAACTATTTATATATAGTAGTGTACGCTAAGTAGATAATGCCTATCAGTAATATAAAGTACCAAAATAGCATTACCATTATCCCCCTTAACACATTTTATATAAGCGTCATAGTCTATACAGCACTGTAAACTCCACTGTAAACTAGTGGGCTATCAGGGAGTACTCCATAGGTGAAACAAATCGTAGTGGTCGTGCATAGGGATACGAGTATGACAAGGCACATGAGGCAATACCCAAGGTAGTGAAACTACCGTTTGCCTGATCCGAACTGGTGAGAACGCATCGCCGCAACGATCGAACACCGCGGAACAACACTCCACATTCAAGGGTGCGCACCAATCAAAACAAGTAATGAGTAGTTTACGAAGAAGTGTGTCCGCTGGAGGTAGCTAACCTCACTGGCCCGGCACGGCTCCTGTTTAAGTCATTTCAAATTTGACACAAGTGTCAAAGCTATCCATTATCGTTCTCTTTCTTCCAATCCAGCAACGTCATCATTCCAACCACTTCATTCTGGATCACACTCCGCGTATAATAGTTATTAAAGTGGTTTTCGGTTTGGACAGAGAGTATGTCCCTAACCGATCCTGGACTCTTCAATAACTACGTAATTATTACACCGATTGGTCATTTAATAAACTTTCAAAATAGTTTATATTTCAAAACCGAAATATCATTGCCATTTCAAAACCATATCCATACGATATCAATTTCACTTAAAATAAATCCATTTCCAAAATCATATCACTTTCCAAAGTTATATCGCTTTCGAAATCGTAAGTCTTTTAAAATCAAAACACTTTGGAAATCAAAACCTTGAAATTCATAACACTTTGAAACTATAGTTTGAAATCATAACATTTTGGAATTCATAACACTTTCCTCTTAAACAGTTTAGATATTAAAATTAGTGTATATAATAAAATAGTTTATAAAATAAAAATAGTTTATATACAATAGTTATAAGTTAAAATAGTTTATAGTAAAATAATATATATTGAAAATGATTTATATAAAATAGTTTATATTAAAATAATTTATAAAGTAAAATATAAATAGTTGTAGATATAGTTTAAAAATACTTTATAAAATAAAATAGCTTCCACAAATTCACAAATCGATTCAAATTAACTCGACTTCCAAATTCAGCTTAATTCAATCTCAATTCATAAATTTCAACTCAATTCAATTTCTCAATAAATCATTTCGAATTATAACGATTTCAAATACAGATTTGAAACACAAAATAAACCATTAAATTTCAATATATTTCAAAGCTTTAAATATTTCACATTTCAAAAACTAAATTTGACAATTCCATTTATATCTCAATTTAATTTCATTACATTTAGTTTCTGAGATATTTCTTTAATCATTTCAATACATCTAAATACAACTTCAATTTACAAATTTATATAAACAAAATATCCCATTTAAATTTATATAAGTTTGAAATATTCATTTAAGCCACTTTTAATCAAATTCAAGTTATAAAACATATCTTAAAATTTCAAATTTAATAGATTTCAAATCAAACTTATTTAAGTATAATTCTTAAATAATTAAGAATTCCAAATCAATTTCAAATTTATCTTTCAACCTGAAACATTATAAACTCTATATTTGAAAATATAAATTTTACATAAATACTTAAACATATTTTATATTGATTCAAATCAACTTTATTAAATCAACTTTAATAAATCTTTAAAACCAATATTTATTAAAACCGTATATTTCTTTCAAAACCATAGAAATCATTTTTCAAAATATTTATATGTATAGACCAACAGTGTTTGTATAAAATTTTCTACCCTATGGTCAAGTGATACAGATATTTATCATTTCAATCCGTAATTTATATATATACGGGTATATATCTTTTCAACTCGCAATCCCAAATTTAATTCAATGAAAATCGCTTGGGTTTATCATTTCAACCCATAACGATTTTCTCCTATTCTACAGATCGTTCGGGTATGTATCATTTCAGCCCATAGTGAATTCTATACTAACAGGGAACTTGCAGAGTGATAACAAATATGATAATAATATAACCGAAATATATCATCAATATAAATAACAGATAATGGTCTCAGGTGTCACAGGTGAACAGATACAGATAATGGCATATATATAGCAATATAAATAACAGATAATGGTGTCAGATGTCACAGGCGAACAAATACAGATGATGGCATATATATAGCAATATAAATAACAGATAATGGTGTCAGATGTCAAGAACAGATACAGATAATGGCATATATATAGCAAATGTAAATAACTAACAGCAGCATTGTGCAGTTAAAGCGCCTTGCCGCTCCATAGCGTTTGAGGTGCGAAAAGTTGTAGCGGAGATATATCGGGGATATAACAGGATATAGCGGATGACTTTAAAAAGAGGAATGATGAACAATCTACATTAAAAAGAGGAACAAGTATTACTTATTATTTCCCACCAAGCAAAAAAAGTTATAAAAAATAATGATAAACAAAGTTGACACTTGAAAAGTTAGAACTAGTTATAATAACCAACAGCCTATATCATTGTTACATCAACTTTGAAGTTACCATAAAACTTAAAAGCAAGATATCAAGCAAAATGCTTATTTATAGGAAAAGGGGATATAGCGGGGCAACAAAATCGGGGATATAGCGGATTATTGCCCTAATATCGGGGATAATAGCGGATCCGCTATATTGGGCCGCTTTATTGGAATATCGTTGCCCCAAAAGTCCGCTACGGGATATATCGAGGATATATCGGGGCAATATCGGGGAATTGACTGCACAGCAGCAGCATATTTCAATTGTCGTTTCAATTGAAATTAAATTTAATAAATATAAGAACATTAATCATGAGTGATTGCTCACCTTTCGAGGCTAGAGGAGTTTGACAACAGAATGATCTACGAATTCCAAACAAATCAAGATGAGCACGAATTCGATGAAGCTGATAGATAAGAAATTGACGAAATAATCAGAATCTGCTTGATATAGACTGAAACGAAATATATTTAGTTTATATTTTCTTAATCCAATGTTAAATCTAAATACCAATAAATAAAATCTCAGTCCATTTAATAAAACCCAAACTTATGTATACATTTCTTTATATAAATAAGTATATAAACATAAACAAACTCATATACGTTAAAATAAAATAAGATATATATATATATATATATATAATTTCAAATCAATATTTTAGCTTTAACACTTCTAAAATAAAATATATATTCAGAAACCAAATGCATACAATAAAGTCTTTAAAAATCATAAATCTTTGAACACACTTATCTCCTACCAAAATATTCATGCAATCATTATATAACTCACACGTACTATATATATCAACTAATTTATAAGCTACACACATAAAAACCAATATTAATAAAACAATATAAAACCCAACCCATGTTGTAACCAACGAAATAAGATAAACATATATATACTGTCCAACCTATACTACATATTATATATCTAATAAAATATAAAATGACACATATATTTAGACAAAGCAAACGAATACAGTAATATATATTATACCCAAACTTATAACTTTATATAGCTTAACAAAGTATACATACTATATATATAACAACTTATATAACCAGATAGCTTATATAAATAGATAACCAATAACACACTTCCATAACTTTATAACAATAGACCATTCATATACGTTGAACATATAATTCCTTTCAAAGTATATATATATATATAATTTCTATATTTGAACCCAAACTTAAATATACTTATTTAAGCTAACATTTATACAGACTGGGCTAATATATAACTCGCGTAAACCTTCACATATATATAAGTAGACCATAAGACAACACAAATATGCGTACGGATTGAGCAAAATGCATGCAGACAACCCAAACTTTCAAATATAAATTACTTTATTATTATTAATGAAATTTACTAATACAACTTATATATATATATATATGTGCACGTATGAAAACAAAAGAAGCTGGCAATATACAAAACTATATACATATCCTGCCGACGTCTTTAGATGCATGCAATTATCATAGCATATATATAAAACTTAAGTACTTATATATATATAAACCAATATGTATATAAATAGTACACACATATGAAAAATCAAGTATATATAGTTATACAGTACAGCTAATTTACAAAATATAAAGCTATATATATAAACTTACCTGGGTATTGTATGAAATATATATTTCTAACATTTCCAATACAAAGAATATATATGTATTAATAATTAATATATATTACCTTATATCCCATACTTCATATATAATTGAAATCACCAAAGATAGTATAGTTTATAACACGCACGACTACAGGAAGGAAAGGAGACAACGATTCGAGGGAGCTTGGTGGAGCCGAGGCTTGCTCTTGGTGGCGGCGTGGCTGAGTAGTTTTGGCGCAGGTTGCTCGGAGCTTTCAAGGAGGGCGAGGGAAAAAAGAAGATGGAGGTGTGAAAGGCGGATAAGGCTGACTGGGTGAGGATCGATGGTGGTCTCGGCGAGATCGGAGCAAGGTGATTCATGTGAAGGAGGGTGGTCGGATCTCAGTGCCAAGGTGGGGATATGCGTGAATAGATGGGAGGCCGAGATAGGTAGGGAAAAGGAACAGGCAGAGGAAAAAGCTTTGTGAAATTTTATCTCTGTAAAGTAACATTGGGAAGGAGAAAAAGTGGAGCAGAGAAAATGAACAGAAAGAAAGTGAATAACCAAAAGCAAAGAATATATTATATTAGAGTGGAAATAGTAAGAGTCATGCCTTGATTCGGGGAATGTCATCAATGCAATTAATTGATGCTTGGGATGACACGGTTGTAGTTTGAAATTCAAAAGAAAACAAAAGGTCTCGGATCCAATACCGATACAGCTACCGGTTTCGCGGATTCTACCGCGTACCGGGTCTCAAAACACAGAAATGAATATACCATAGAGACAAGCGCGATGTGACGATCAAAACGGTATACAAATATTAGTGGTACGATCATCTGATCAAAAGTCGATAATCGATACCGAAAATACTGCTATTCCGTACGGAAA
Source organism: Allium fistulosum (assembly GCA_030737815.1). Lineage (NCBI taxonomy): Eukaryota > Viridiplantae > Streptophyta > Magnoliopsida > Asparagales > Amaryllidaceae > Allium > Allium fistulosum. The sequence continues at coordinate 1,208,334,070 of CM060902.1, forward strand.
AATCCAAACGGAGCTAGAAACGTCTGAAATTTGCGAAACGAATTACGCAGTCTTAATCAGAGTGTTCTAAATAAATTTTCTCATGTTGACATATTTAGGTTTCGGAACACTTTTAATTTCAACTGTTATCAACTAATTTAAATTGAAATAAAATTACACGAGAAAATAAACTTCCATATTATCTGATGAAAATTTACCAGTTGCTATGTTAAAATAGACGCATATCAAATATCAAATTTAAATTTCAAAATTTTATTGTTTAAAGTTTCACAAAAATTTCAATTAAATATATAAATAAACAAGTAAAATTATCTAAAATTTACGGGTCGTTACATTTATTTAATAAATTATAATAATAAGCGAAAGAATTGTACGAAATGTCTCATACCAATCCGACAATTTAATCGTTTATTAAAATTCTTTGTTTCATAGAAAAGCACGAAATCTCACTAAAATTCAAATCTAAAATAAATAAAATAAAAGAGTTTTAAATAAATTTTATATACACAATGATATAATTCTCCCAAAATCACATTTTAAATCCTTAAATTCATTTTAAGGAAAAGTTGTTTATTTACAAAGGCTTTTTTAAAACAATAACATCATTTCTAATCATTTAAACTTCTTTTATAACAAAATCACTTGAAACTGAAATTATTACTTTCATAGTAGTTTTTATAAAATAATACTATATTTCATCTTTTGCCTTTAAACATTACCAAAATTTTATACTTAAAATAGTAGATTTAAAAAGGTTTTATAATTAAATAATACTCATTTTAAAAGCTTTGAATAGAAAATTTTGAAATAAGAAATAAGTTAATATTTTTTATATAATTTAACTATATTCTATAAACTAAATTCCAACAAGGATCAAAATAGATAAAATCTCATTTTGAGAATCTTTTAAAAACATTTAAACAATTCAAACAATAAATTCATCCAAAATGCATCTTTTAGAGCCAAATTGCTCTAAAAAATCATTCCATAAATAAAATTTCTTTAAGATCCGAGTTGCTTTCCAACAACTCCGATCACACGACGACATACAAGTATCGACATACCATAAAATTTTAAATTCACAAACGAACGGAGTCACGTTTGTAAATTTACACTATCAAGCCATTCAAGGAATCAACATCCCAAACCAATCAAGTTTATTCAACTATATGCAAAACATAGAACAATTCATCGTATGCATTCATATTTTAAACCAATTCAATAACTAAAAATCAACAATTATCACCCAAACAACCATATCACGACATGCATACAGATATTCATTTATTTAGATATAGAAGTGTGAGTTAAAAATAACTCACCAAATCAAAGAGCAGAAAACCAATCACTCGGCCTTAGCTTCCATTTCAAGATCAACGATCAACTCCTGAAGCTTGCGCACAGCACTCATCGTCGTCACTTCCACCATCGCATCAATCACCTCCACAAGTGTTTGTGCCTCCAGCTGTAGCCGTCATGGCGCGTCCCTCCATGTCGCCTCAAGCTCTAGGTCACCATTAGCATGAAGCTCAAGTCATGCATCAACCTATCGCCAATCCCCTTCCTCGAGGTATCGCTGGTTCTCGGCTCTTCCATGCAATCACTACTTTTTTTATTCTCTTGACATCGATCGCGGTTTGTGAATTAGGGGATTAGGTTTAGATAATAGAACGGGCTGAAGATGAATTTAATATCGGGTTTGGTTTTTGAGCAAGGTATTGAAGTGGAATTTGGGTTATATTAGTAGGCTTGGGCTTCTTTTATTTTATTTTTGCTTTGACCTTAATTTTAATTCAATTTAGTCCTTAATTGATTTCCTTTTGCTTATTAATTTAAATATCGATCTCTATCATTTATTTATTTGTAAATATAATGCAATCTTGTTTAAATCAATCTACACTATATTTTTCAAAATATATTTCGATAACTAGACATCTCATTTCAATTCAATACTTATTTATTTTTATTTAGTTATTCCTTGCATGGATATGAAATAAATTTATTCATCTTCATTAATTTATTAATTTGATTAAATATCAAATAAAACTTCTTTTCATCTATTTCAATAATATATATAATTATTTACACTTTAAAATATTTTATATTTAATAATAATACTTTATCCAGTTTAACATATCTTTTGGAAAAAAAATTATTAATTAATTCAATTTGTTAAAACAAAAATCTATTGTAAAAATAAACTTCAATTACATAAAATCTTATTTCCAAAATACTTGTTATCAACAATCAAATATGAATACTTCTATTATAATTAAAATTTTCTAATATTACAGCTTCGAAAATAGGGTTGTTCAATAACCGATCCTTAGGGGTTGCAATAAACCTCCAAGCTATCTCCACTATACGTGCTTAATTTAACGACCTTCCTATCACGGTCTAAAATAGCCCTATACATTTTCATCCAATCCATGCCTAATATCAACCCAAACCCAGAGAATCCTAATACAAAGGCATCACAATCAAAATCGACACCTGGAATGAGAAACTTCAAACCCCTACATACCATAAATAAATAGGTCGACCCTCTTACGTGGTTTGACGCAACTACAGGTATACTAGTGTGTAAGTGTAAGTCATCAAAAAGTCTACCAGAAATGAAAGAACGTGAAGCCCCAGTATCAAATAAAGTGCGAATAAATAAACTGAAAAGAGTCAACACACCATCGATCACCAATTTCTTACCCTTTTCCACCACTGGCTGCGCGCTTGAGCTAGGGACTACCTCCAATGCATAAGATTGAACTACTGAGTAGAAGTCTTTTGGGGTGCTGGACAAGCCCACTTCACATGCCCAAATTGATCGTAATTATACACTTGACCTTTGAAAGATCTGTCTTGGCTCCTTCAAGAAATGCCCCTCATGCCACACTTTCTACAACGCACATCCTTCTATTGTATCTTTCCTTTAGGTCCAACCCCCTTTAAGATGCTTCTACTACACTTTCCCTCCAGCCTTCTTGGGTTCTTCTTCCTTAGCTCCCTCCATGGAGATGGTGTTTAGCAAGGCCATCTCCACTAGACCCTCATATGTAGCACCCATAGGAATGTGACTCAAGCTAAACCTTGGAGAGGTTGGTTCATCCTTTTAACAAACTTTAAAGCCTTCTTAGCGGGGCATTGATCAGTCCCATCCCAAATCTAGCTAGCTTATTGAACTGATTGACGTATTCTTTCACTGACAGGTATCCTTGCTTCAAGTGAATGGACCTTTCCAACTGAACACCTTCCTCTGCCCTAGAGAGAAACTTCGTCTCGAATCGCTTGTAAAACTCCTTCCAAAAAATCTCCCCTCCATCACTCTCAGACTCTACAACCTCCTACCAGGTCAAGACCTCACCCTGTAACTGCCATGTAGCTAACTGCCTCTTCATCTCGTCAGTCAAACCCATCAAGCCAAAGATCCTCTCACAAGCACGGATCCATGTCCTCGAATTCACGTAGGACTCTGTCCTTATGTATGGCTTTCTTTTAAGGCTAGAAAAATCTTTGCATAGCTTAGCAAAGTTTGAAGCGATAGGTGGATGTATAGGAACCACACATGTCACTCTAACCGTAGGATCTCTAGTGGGATTTAGCTCGGCCTATCCCCTCGCCTATAGGTACCAGCGGAACCATATCGGGATGTTCACACCCGGAACCTCGGCTGCATCGTCGGAGCATGAACCTACGTTGTAACATCCCAGAATTTTTAGTACGGGATCTGTGGACATTTAATTCATTTTAAATGTTCAATGTGGATTTTGAATTGGTTTGAACTAAAAAGAATTGGTTTAAACTAAAATAACAAGTGATAATTTCTAATGTGGAGATTTAATCTGAGATTGGATAATAATAATTAAATATGCGAAATTGGGATAAAAGGTGAATTTGGGGTAAATGATTATAAAAATGGTGTTTAAATGTATTTTTAGGTTCGATTGGTTATAAATAATATTGTTGGATTTTTAGATGAATTTAAAAGTCAATAAATTAATATTTGGAATTTTATATTAATTTAAAAATGAATTTAATATTATTAAATTGCAAATTAATCAGATTTTAGTCTGAAATGAGCCAGAATGATTTTTAATGTGTTTATAAATTTTATATGATTTATTGTTAAGTTAATAAAATTTTAAAAGTGAAATTTTAAGCGTTTTCGTTAATTTTGAAAATCGCCTGATTTAATAGACGAGTAAAATAGCCTTCCGGGGCACAGTCTCGAAATTCGACGAAACTAGTTCCATTGGATCCGTAATAGTTAGTTATTACCAGATTTCAATTTTCGTAGCAATCGGAGTTGTCGTTTGACCGTGGCAGCTCGAAACGCATCGAAATCGATTTAACCGATTTAATTTTAAATTGATCATTTAATTTCGTATCTTGCGCATACGATCAAATTAGCTTATGGAACCTGTTCCATTTTGTCCAGAACATGGAAAAAACCCCAGATTAGCCTGTCGGAACGTGAAAATTGAAGGTTGTTTGCATTAACTGTTAAATCGAGGAATTTTATAAATAAAATAATATTAAACGATATAATATATATATTCACATTATCAAAACCCTAGCTCAAATAGACCGGCCTCCGTTTGTTTCTTCAATGGCCAGTATCTCATGTCTCTTCCTCCTCGAATTCTCCTCATCCAAACGTTTTTAGGCCGAGTCTCCAACTAGGAAATCGATGAGGACTAGGAGATCTAGGCATCTGACGGTAGTGATGGGTTTTGGCGAAGCGTAGAGGGGACTGGGGGGCCGCGTTTGCTGGGAGTTCGCGCACGAACTGCGAGGTGGTTGGGCAGTCGAGTGCGATGGGGATGAGACCGGAGGTAGGTGTTGGAGAGGGGCTTCGTTTGAAGGGAGCTGATCGAATTTTCGTTGAGTTTCGTGGCCGCGATTGGCAACCCTAAGTGGTGATGATGGGTTCCAAAACCCTGAAGACGCGTACGGGGAAGAAGATGATAGTTGGGCTGCGATCTCGTGTGGAACGTGGGCCACGATTGTTTTGGGTAAAATGTTAAAAAGAAAATTGTTTTAAATTGTTGTTCGAACTTTATAAAATCATAACAAATTCATACGTATTCAGAATTTGGCGAAACTGAAGGCGTTGGAATCGCAGAGAGGGACACTACGCGATGGTGCAGTTCCGGAATCATTACGGGCAAGTAGAAATTTGGGTTAAATCGGACACCGTCCGGTTTGATTTAAATTTCGAACGCTCGCCGAAACTCAAAGTGAGTTTTTCTCACTCACATCTGGATGCTAGGCATTTTAAATAGTTAATATTTAAATATCTGTGTGGATGGATGAATATAATTGTTATTATCAGTCTGGATTGATATTTATATTGTGATGTGCTAATATTTGTGGATGTAGGGAAAAACAGGTTGGAGGGATCCAACTGGATTCCTCACGATGTAGCAATTATTTTATAATTGATAGTGATACCTGTTTATATGTTGTGATTGATAAATCTGGAATTTTAAATTGTTCTGTGAAATTGTGGTATAAATTATAATTCCAGAATTAAATTATAAATGAAGAAATTAGGGATTTAAAAGAAATTAAAGAAATTGTTAAATAAGGAATTTAAAGGAATATAAAAATTGGATTCTGTTTTGAAATGGAAAATGTAAATTGGTAAAATTGGGATTTTAAATATTGTGGGAAATTTATCAATCGTTGAATGTGAAATATAAGTTTTCTGGAAATAAATTCTATGAAATTATAAATCGAGTAAAATAACAGTGGTTTATTTAATGATGAATAGTGATATCCGGAAAAGTAAAAATATGTTAAAATGAAGCTTCCGAATATAAATGTACAATTTTAAGTGTTAATAGAATATTTTTAAAATTCCGTTTTCTCCATTGGAATTTTATTTAAGTAAATTGAAAATATGGTTTCCATTGAAAATTCACCAAAATGTTTATTTAAAAATGTTTAAACTATATTTAAAAATGAATTTCCGGAAATGAAAAATTGTGATTTAACTTCGGAGGAAGTTATAGTTAAGTATGGAATTGGAAATTTATGTTGAAATCATAAAGTGACTTGAAATAAATCAGTGGATTTATATGAAAGAGTACTTTGGAATGTTTTGGAAACGGGAAAGTGTTTCCCTGGGAAAACCAAGTAAATGTTTTATAAAAAGATTTTATTTAACTAAAGGTTAAGTTTTAAATTATTTTAAAAAGTATTTTTAAGAAATGTTATTTTAAAGAAATAAATTAATAATTTTAATACCGTAAATAATTTGGAAGTATATTATTAATTATTTTTATAAATGGCTTATTTAAAAGTTGGTTTTTGGCTTAAGTTGTTAAAATTAGCATTTTTCTTCTTATAACGCTATTTTGAATTTAGTTAAACTAAAACCTTATCTTTAAATCAAAGTTTATGTGTTGATAACGAGTTTCCTTCACATATTTTAAATTTATATTTTGAGTAAATAAATAGAAGTAATTTTCATATTTTAAAGTATATTTCAGTATAAGTATTTTTAACTGTTTTAAATGCAAATTATTTATACTTGGTTATTCCCGATGGGAATGAAAGGTAAGAGATTTACCTTGTAAAGGAAGAGTTTGGAAATTGTTTTCAAACGATTTTTGGAAAATGGGAAAATATATCTTTGAAAGATATTAGAGGAAAATAAATAATATGGAGATTATTTATTGTGTGATAGATGTGTATGGATGTTTGTGAACATTAATTGATAGTTAAATCACCGACTATCAATATTGGCCAAATGCGCTGATCGTTTCGAAGAGACCGGGATCGAGTTTCCGTATACCGGGATTCTAGGTCTGGAAACTCGAAAACCACTTCGATCCGGTTTGTACGTTTCGCGAAAACGATTTCGGAGTCGAAGATGGAGCAGCGAAGAGCAAGGGCTAGTCGCTACTAATCCTGAGGATATTTCCAAAATGGATGTAGTAGGGGTAGTGCCTTCGGTTCCGTTCGGACCCGGGACGGACTTGTATGGACGAATGCTTTCGTGACATCGTCAGGTGGACGATGGGCATTCAAAGTGAAATGTTCTGTAAAGGTAACGCTTAGCCTCAAGCCTCATCAACCGGGAATGACTGAAAATCAGGGGTTATGCAGCAAGGCTTCGTGGGTAGCCCCCACTTGAGAGTAAGGTCATCCCTGTCTAGATGTCCCTTTTATTTCGGCTTAGTGGTGCGGTTGCTGATCACAACCGTGGGGTGATTTTACTTGGAATTATCCAGTAAGGGATGATTCCGGTCTTGTGTTGCAGGGGAGCGGGCGTACTCCTCGGTACTGTGATCTAGGCCACGTACTGTGACAGGTGGTACCCCAGTGCCTAGTCATTCGTTGGAAATCCATTCTCCCTACGTGCCTTGTACGAGTTTTGTTTGTATTACCCATGTTGTGGCTAGTATGCCAGAATTTAATAGATGTAACAATTTCGGCTATTTTATAAGTATTTGTAAATAGACACTATTATAATATCAAAGGATTTTTATAAAAAGTGTTTTAGCTATCGTAAGGTAAAAACCCGACAGGTTTATTTGTGGCGTGGTCTTACGAGATGCTTTTGTTTCAAAGGATTTTTCAAAATATTTATGATGCGCTGGTATTCCAGACTGACTCGGGTGTTATTTTATTATAATGCTCGGGTCAGACCGAGTATATTTTCAGGATAGGTTGCTATGGAGCAGGAGAGGAGCTGGAGTCGGGACATATCATTCGTACTTGTATTATTCCGCTGCTGTGATTGTTGTATTGACTGATTGACTGGATATTGATGATTGTATTATGACATACTCTGATGATGATGTATTGTATATAAACAGATATAGTTTTCATTTTGTGTAAAGATCTGTTCTATATATTATATTTTATCCGCTGCGACTGTGAGGTTCTGATTTTGTTTAGTTCTTTCTTCTTCTATCTACTTTCTTATTCTTCTACAATCTGTCTTTTCCGGCATTCGATCGTCGGCATATTATACTGTTGAGTATTTTGTGTCGATTTTCGAGGGTCCAGAAGGGCGGGTCGTCACACTTGGTATCAGAGCATAGGTTGGCGACAACCTAGGCTTTGGTGGGAAAATTACTCATTTTAAATAGAGTCAGAAGTACTCTATAATGAGCTGAGTGTAATAATAGCTATGAGAGCGTACTTGTTAGTGGATATAAAATTGTTTTTGTACTGTGTTGATTTATCGGTTGAGTGTTTATGAATTCTGGTCGGTGCGGGAAGTACAACCGTATCGATAGGGGTTTCTAAACTCTTAAACAAGATAAACCGACATAGTATTGTTTTTAAAGCGGGTAAATGAAATAATTTTACCCAAAATTATATTTTGATATAAAGAAATAATTTTCTAAATTATTATATGTATTGGATGTTTGTTTGGCTGTTAATACTATAATCAAATAAGAATGTGAAATATGATCTAAAATTTGGAATGATTTCTAAGCAAATAAGAAAATGAGAATTTAAAATATTAAAATGGTTTATAACCGAATGGAATTGACTGAATATGTTTTAAGTAAGAAGAAGTGTAATTAAATTTGATTTAAACCATAATTTTGACCCCGGAAATTTTTGGAAAGGGATTTCAAATGCATTTAAACAAAGGCTTGGAAATTTAACATTGTGGAAATGTTAGGGATGTTTTTAAAAGCATTTGAAGGAATGGAATATATTTTGGGAAAATATTTTTGAATAGAAATTGTTTTGAGGTGGATTTTGGAAGTGGAAAGCATTGAACTCACTTCAATCGCTGGAAAATAATCCTGGTGATGCTGGCCACATCATTAGAATTCATTTTCGAGTTTCTAAAGTGATGGATTGCTACCAAAATAGTTGATTATGATATTGTTTGGACTTGTTTGAGAAACAAGTAATTTTAGAAATTTTCAAGAAGGAAAATTTTTAGTAAAAGCAGATCGTTTGGGATTTGGTATTTGATTTGAATATCAAAAGAGAAATGTGTTGATTTTTATTTCAAATTGGTTTTGAAATAAATCCGGGTAAATTGAATTCTGGGAATTCTATTTTGTAATAAAAATGTGAAAGTTGAAATGAATCAACTATAAACTTATAAGATAAAGTTGATGTAATTAAGAATTTGGGTTAAAAATTGAAATACATCAACTAGAATCGTGCAAGTGAAGTTGATTTAAGTAAGAAGGGAATGAGATTTTATCCTGAAATTAAAATTTAATTTGAGTATATATGGAAGTAAATGGAACTATTAAAATGAATGGGAAGTTGAATTTAACTTGGGATAAGTTAAATATAATTGGGAATTGGAATTAAATTGAGTTGGGTTCAATTGAAAAGTGAAATGACTTTGTAAATATGGGTCATTGTGTAATAAATTGTACTCATAAGCTATTGAGTGTTATACTTATAATCTAAAATTGTGAATATTCTTAAGAATTCAGGGATACAAATATATATAATTTGGGATTGTAATTATAAAATGGAAATGGGCCTAAATGAGCAATCCAAATCCATGAATAAAAATGAAATTGAAGTTCTTTAATGGAAGCAATTGAATGGGTGGCAAATTCAAACTTAACCATAAATGAAGGTGAATGGAATATATTTGGTTTAACTTATGATAAGTTAAATAAAATTGAGAATTTGAAACTGAATTAAATCTAAATGAATTGGAATTAAATTGAAGTGTGATTAAATGGAAATGGATTATAAAAGAAATGCAAATGTTTCAAGTTTAAAATAAAATTTGTTTGTAAATCAAATTGGAAATGTAAGTTAAAACAAAAATGTAAGAAAGGCATATGTAGTCATGTTGAAGTGGAAATGAATTGGTGAAATAAATATGAATGGTATATAGTAAATTTGAATGTAACTCATTCAAGTGAAATAAAATGAAGTTGGACTTGAATAAGTAATTTGAAAAGTGATTGAAATCTTTGAATTGTTGATAAGATATGGTTAACATGGTTAATGATGAAGTTTGCTTGGTTTGGTTATGAAATGGATATGTTTGGCTTGCATTTATATTGGAAATATTATGAAAAGGCTCATATCTTTGAAAACTGATGAGTTTGTTGAGTAAGTACAGGTACGGGAGGCGTTCGAGAGTGTTGGAGCGCGTATGTACGATATATTAGCCGCTCGCTATTAAAAATTTGCTATAAGGTACGCCTACGCAAATATAATTGGGAAATGATATATATATATTGTGATATATTTTGGTTTCCGGCCATGTGAGCCGATGTATATATATTTGTGTATCCTGCGATATCGCAGAAGCTCCTCCGTACAAAGGAGACTCTGCCAAAATTTTTCGAAAATTTTGGGAGTTAGAAAATTTTTGGGATTTTGGAAAAATTTATTAACTTGGGAAGTTATTTTGAAATAAAGTTAAAATAAAGGCTTTAGAGTAAATGTAGCAATTGAGTTTGGGATTGGGCTAAATGTTTGGAAAGTGAATATAAGCTTTTAATTCAGCAAATTGGATAAGTAAGTGAGTTTGAGAGTATTTTCTACCTTAGCAAATTTCGGGGACGAAATTTTTATAAGGGGGGAGGAATGTAACATCCCAGAATTTTTAGTACGGGATCTGTGGACATTTAATTCATTTTAAATGTTCAATGTGGATTTTGAATTGGTTTGAACTAAAAAGAATTGGTTTAAACTAAAATAACAAGTGATAATTTCTAATGTGGAGATTTAATCTGAGATTGGATAATAATAATTAAATATGCGAAATTGGGATAAAAGGTGAATTTGGGGTAAATGATTATAAAAATGGTGTTTAAATGTATTTTTAGGTTCGATTGGTTATAAATAATATTGTTTGATTTTTAGATGAATTTAAAAGTCAATAAATTAATATTTGGAATTTTATATTAATTTAAAAATGAATTTAATATTATTAAATTGCAAATTAATCAGATTTTAGTCTGAAATGAGCCAGAATGATTTTTAATGTGTTTATAAATTTTATATGATTTATTGTTAAGTTAATAAAATTTTAAAAGTGAAATTTTAAGCGTTTTCGTTAATTTTGAAAATCGCCTGATTTAATAGACGAGTAAAATAGCCTTCCGGGGCACAGTCTCGGAATTCGACGAAACCAGTTCCATTGGATCCGTAATAGTTAGTTATTACCGGATTTCAATTTTCGTAGCAATTGGAGTTGTCGTTTGACCGTGGCAGCTCGAAACGCATCGAAATCGATTTAACCGATTTAATTTTAAATTGATCATTTAATTTCGTATCTTGCACATACAATCAAATTAGCTTATGGAACCTGTTCCATTTTGTCCAGAACGTGGAAAAAACCCCAGATTAGCCTGTCGGAACGTGAAAATTGAAGGTTGTTTGCATTAACTGTTAAATCGAGGAATTTTATAAATAAAATAATATTAAACGATATAATATATATATTCACATTATCAAAACCCTAGCTCAAATAGACCGGCCGCCGTTTGTTTCTTCAATGGCCAGTATCTCATGTCTCTTCCTCCTCGAATTCTCCTCATCCAAACGTTTTTAGGCCGAGTCTCCAACTAGGAAATCGATGAGGACTAGGAGATCTAGGCATCTGACGGTAGTGATGGGTTTTGGCGAAGCGTAGAGGGGACTGGGGGGCCGCGTTTGCTGGGAGTTCGCGCACGAACTGCGAGGTGGTTGGGCAGTCGAGTGCGACGGGGATGAGACCAGAGGTAGGTGTTGGAGAGGGGCTTCGTTTGAAGGGAGCTGATCGAATTTTCGTTGAGTTTCGTGGCCGCGATTGGCAACCCTAAGTGGTGATGATGGGTTCCAAAACCCTGAAGACGCGTACGGGGAAGAAGTTGATAGTTGGGCTGCGATCTCGTGTGGAACGTGGGCCACGATTGTTTTGGGTAAAATGTTAAAAAGAAAATTGTTTTAAATTGTTGTTCGAACTTTATAAAATCATAACAAATTCATACGTATTCAGAATTTGGCGAAACTGAAGGCGTTGGAATCGCAGAGAGGGACACTATGCGATGGTGCAGTTCCGGAATCATTACGGGCAAGTAGAAATTTGGGTTAAATCGGACACCGTCCGGTTTAATTTAAATTTCGAACGCTCGCCGAAACTCAAAGTGAGTTTTTCTCACTCACATCTGGATGCTAGGCATTTTAAATAGTTAATATTTAAATATCTTTGTGGATGGCTGAATATAATTGTTATTATCAGTCTGGATTGATATTTATATTGTGATGTGCTAATATTTGTGGATGCAGGGAAAAACAGGTTGGAGGGATCCAACTGGATTCCTCACGATGTAGCAATTATTTTATAATTGATAGTGATACCTGTTTATATATTGTGATTGATAAATCTGGAATTTTAAATTGTTCTGTGAAATTGTGGTATAAATTATAATTCCAGAATTAAATTATAAATGAAGAAATTGGGGATTTAAAAGAAATTAAAGAAATTGTTAAATAAGGAATTTAAAGGAATATAAAAATTGGATTCTGTTTTGAAATGGAAAATGTAAATTGGTAAAATTGGGATTTTAAATATTGTGGGAAATTTATCAATCGTTGAATGTGAAATATAAGTTTTCTGGAAATAAATTCTATGAAATTATAAATCGAGTAAAATAACAGTGGTTTATTTAATGATGAATAGTGATATCCGGAAAAGTAAAAATATGTTAAAATGAAGCTTCCGAATATAAATGTACAATTTTAAGTGTTAATAAAATATTTTTAAAATTCCATTTTCTCCATTGGAATTTTATTTAAGTAAATTGAAATATGGTTTCCATTGAAAATTCACCAAAATGTTTATTTAAAAATGTTTAAACTATATTTAAAAATGAATTTCCGGAAATGAAAAATTGTGATTTAACTTCGGAGGAAGTTATAGTTAAGTATGGAGTTGGAAATTTATGTTGAAATCATAAAGTGACTTGAAATAAATCAGTGGATTTATATGAAAGAGTACTTTGGAATGTTTTGGAAACGGGAAAGTGTTTCCCTGGGAAAACCAAGTAAATGTTTTATAAAAAGATTTTATTTAACTAAAGGTTAAGTTTTAAATTATTTTAAAAAGTATTTTTAAGAAATCGTTATTTTAAAGAAATAAATTAATAATTTTAATACCGTAAATAATTTGGAAGTATATTATTAATTATTTTTATAAATGGCTTATTTAAAAGTTGGTTTTTGGCTTAAGTTGTTAAAATTAGCATTTTTCTTCTTATAACGCTATTTTGAATTTAGTTAAACTAAAACCTTATCTTTAAATCAAAGTTTATGTGTTGATAACGAGTTTCCTTCACATATTTTAAATTTATATTTTGAGTAAATAAATAGAAGTAATTTTCATATTTTAAAGTATATTTCAGTATAAGTATTTTTAACTGTTTTAAATGCAAATTATTTATACTTGGTTATTCCCGATGGGAATGAAAGGTAAGAGATTTACCTTGTAAAGGAAGAGTTTGGAAATTGTTTTCAAACGATTTTTGGAAAATGGGAAAATATATCTTTGAAAGATATTAGAGGAAAATAAATAATATGGAGATTATTTATTGTGTGATAGATGTGTATGGATGTTTGTGAACATTAATTGATAGTTAAATCACCGACTATCAATATTGGCCAAATGCGCTGATCGTTTCGAAGAGACCGGGATCGAGTTTCCGTATACCGGGATTCTAGGTCTGGAAACTCGAAAACCACTTCGATCCGGTTTGTACGTTTCGCGAAAACGATTTCGGAGTCGAAGATGGAGCAGCGAAGAGCAAGGGCTAGTCGCTACTAATCCTGAGGATATTTCCAAAATGGATGTAGTAGGGGTAGTGCCTTCGGTTCCGTTCGGACCCGGGACAGACTTGTATGGACGAATGCTTTCGTGACATCGTCAGGTGGACGATGGGCATTCAAAGTGAAATGTTCTGTAAAGGTAACGCTTAGCCTCAAGCCTCATCAACCGGGAATGACTGAAAATCAGGGGTTATGCAGCAAGGCTTCGTGGGTAGCCCCCACTTGAGAGTAAGGTCATCCCTGTCTAGATGTCCCTTTTATTTCGGCTTAGTGGTGCGGTTGCTGATCACAACCGTGGGGTGATTTTACTTGGAATTATCCAGTAAGGGATGATTCCGGTCTTGTGTTGCAGGGGAGCGGGCGTACTCCTCGGTACTGTGATCTAGGCCACGTACTGTGACAGGTGGTACCCCAGTGCCTAGTCATTCGTTGGAAATCCATTCTCCCTACGTGCCTTGTACGAGTTTTGTTTGTATTACCCATGTTGTGGCTAGTATGCCAGAATTTAATAGATGTAACAATTTCGGCTATTTTATAAGTATTTGTAAATAGACACTATTATAATATCATTTTCTTCGTGATTGTTTGGAAAAAGGATTAATAAATCTAGAATTTATCAATACTGAAAATCAAATAGCTGACATTTTTACTAAACCACTAAATGAAATTTCTTTTATAAAACTAAGACGAGATTTAGGTATAATGTCGTTTAAAGACTTATGAATAAAATAAAATTATTATAATAAAAAATATATATATATATAATGATGAAAAATATAAAATTATTTTTTCTGACCAGAGCGGTACTCGAACTCATGACTTCTGACTTTTATGTAAGATGTTGTAGTATAGCCACTTGGGCTATGGGTGTTTCTTGTTCTAGCTCTGTTTCTAATTTACATCATTGAAACTTGATTTCAGAATATACTATTTTTTAACTCTAAAGCATTGTATGTCATTCATTTGTAAACAGTTTTTGTTTAAAGAATTATGTGATTAAAACTAAAATTTGATTTTAGACCACTATTTTTTTAGAAAATATGGTTATATATATACATACATATGCTTATTGAATAGAGCATCAAATACAAAACAAAAACTTAAAACAAAAAATGTCTTCTAATAATGATGTCTACAATTCTGAAAATTCTCATCTCTCTTATACTTCCCCGGACGACGACTATTCTGATCGTATCCCCGAAGGTGGTCCTTATCCTACATTTCCAATGCCAAATCGTGTTTTAGAATTTCCCTCTCCAGATAATGATCCCCGACACAGGTGGAAACCATGGGAAGACTCCCATACAGGTTATACACCTGATAAAAAGAAAGGGAAAAAGGAAATGGTAGTAACTCCATCAACCAAACAAAAGATTGATGAAATTCATCACTACCAACAACAACAGATGAATATGCAAAGGGAACTTTATTACGAACAGAAAGTCACGGCAAGACGTTTAAGCTTCCTTGAAAAGATTGCCATGAAATTTTGTTCATCTAAGAAGGATGATGTTGCTGAACCTTCTTATAGAACTCCATCTCCCTCTAACCATGTTCAATCTCCAATAGCTCCAATATGGTCACCGGTAGAAAACGTTCCATCTCCAAATTCATGGGAACGTCGATGCTAATTCATCATGGCTATATTTTAGTATATATATGTTATTTTTTATATAAGCTGTATAAATAAATATGATGTAATAATATGATTATATTTCTATAATTCTTATTTAAAAAAAAACAAACAACAGCATGACATGCTTTCGGTCGACCGAAATGCCTGAACCGGTCAACTGAAGCTGTCCCGAGAAGTTTTTAAAAACAGATTTCTTCCAAGTCGGTCGACCGAAATACCTGACTCGGTCAACCGAAAGTATTTCCCGAATAACAGTAGAATATTTTTTAAAACTCGGTCAACCGAATTCCCTGCACCAGTCGACCGAAGCTTTTCCCGAAAGTTTCAGCACTGTTCTGAACCTAAACTCGGTCGACCGACCCAGGTCCTTCAGTCGACCGAACGTGTTATTCTGCTAAAATTGCCTTCATATTTTAACCCAACCCTTCACCTTTTTATCTCACCTCTTCACTTTACTCTTCCACAACAGATTTGAACCCTAGCTCCCATTACAACCTTTCTAAACTTCTTCAATTTCTTCAAGAAAAATGGCTCCCAAAAAGAAATCTAAGACTACCGCTGGCCAATCTTCCTCAACTCCTGTAGATTCTCAAATTGCTTCTTGGTTAGTAAGTGAAAAAGCTTTAGAAAGATGGATAAAGCTTCAAGATGCAAAAATCTTTGAGGAGTCTTTTGTAAGTTATCCTGATTTTACCGCCTACGGTGTTGAAAACGCCGCTCTTGAAAGTGGTCTTGATGCTTTTCTTGACCATAGGAAGAACAACTTGAAGATTAATCATATAATGGTCAAGTTATTCTTAGCAAATCTCAATCTTGTCAATCCACCTAGAAACACTGAAAATTGTGTTTGGACTTCGGTATGTGGCACATCGATGTTTCTCTCCATTGATCGAATGAATCATATTTTAAATGCTCGACCGGGTGGAATCTCATTACATGATGTAGATTGTAATCCATCAACTCGTGACCACCTAAGTCACTTATTCTTTGAAGATGATGCTACCGACTTAAGGCAAACTTCATCTCTCCGACCTAAAGCACGACTTTTTCATCGATTCATGATGAAGTCTATTGTTCCAAGAGGAGGGTCGTACCACTTAGTATATCCCGAAAACTTCAAGGCGTTATATGCTATGTGTGGAAACATTCGGGTAAATTGGACACAACTTCTTATGGATGAATTCCTTACATTCAACCAAGGAAAAATGCTCCATATTTACTATGGAGAATACATAATGCGGTTGATTAACAACTTTGTCACTCATGCACCGGAATCCGAAACATCCAAAGTTCGTACTTTTGACTCACGAACAATAAAATTGATGAAGTTACCCGATGCACCATCCCAAATCACAACCTTTCAGCAATGGCGTACCATTCCACGAGAACAACTACGTCGTAGCTATTCTACTCCTCAACCCTCCACTCATTCCACAGAACGTTTAACTCGTCAAACCTCTATCCAAAGACCACCTCCCGGTACTAGCACAGCGGCTGCCATAGATATTTTAGCCCAAAATCAACTAGCTTTGGATTCTCGCCTTCGAAAAATTGATGGCCGTTTCAAATAGATCAAAGGCTTCTTTGAAAATTTATGGGATGCCTTATCATGCTCTTCTGAAGCCGGTGCTTCATTTGTTGCTCCTGGAAAAAGACCCGCACCAAATTTCTCTTGGTCTACATCCGAGAACACAAGTTCCAGCACATCGGCAACTCCCGCACCTACCACTCACAGACGGGGTAAGGAACCGGCTCCTCTCGATGAAAATCTTCATCCAGAACAGTGGGATACCGACGATGATGAGGAGTAATTGTAGTATTTTTTTAAATTTATTTTAACTTTCAACAATCTCTTGTAGTTTATTTTGTTTCTTAATTAATTATTATGTTATGTTCTAAGCAAACATCTTTAAATTATTTCTAATTAAGCTCAAAGAATGTACCATGTAAATTTAAAATGTTTTTTTTTGCATTACTTCAATCTGTTATAAGTATTCCTTTTTGTCGATGACAAAGGGGGAGAAATGTATGCAAATTAACGAATTTTTGCAGAAAAGTCGCCATATATTCAGGGGGAGAACTATAATATATATGTCAATATTACTTCGTCACATAAGTATTGTCATCAATCAAAAAGGGGGAGAATGTTGATTCATGAGTTTTGATTCATGACACAAGCTTCAGAGATCATACGACGAGAATGCTATATGAAAGCGACAAAAAGAGAATAAGTGCATACCATGCACTACAAAGGAGATAATCTTACAAATCCAGAGATTAGTATGGATATTTTATTTTATTGAGTCTTAGAAAAATGTTAAAATCATTCCTCAAATAGTTACACAAGCACACAAAACTTTTTATATCAAAATGGTGTTCACTGTGCATATAACATCAGGTCGGCCGACCGACCAGGATCCTCGGTCGACCGACCCTGTATCATATGCACAGTGACTTTCTGTTTTGTATACGTTTTTCAACTCAGCTGACCGGCCAGGTTTTCCGGTCGACCGACCAGAGAAAAACGGCTAGTTTTCTGAAGAGACGCGATCTCTTCATGAAGAGTAATGTCCTCTATTTCAAGAGGTATGGACACTACTGTTGACTAAAACTCTTCATGAAAGATTACAACTCTTCTACAACTATATAAACATATTCAATTCACTTCTACAATCACCAATTCTTGTTTATATTTCTGAAATCTAATCTCTTTTCATTTCTGCAAATAAAAGCATTCACTCTTATTCAATATCACTAGAATCCTTGAATTTATTCATATACTTCGATTCTACGTGATTATCTTCCTTCTAAATCTTCACACACATACATATTCTTGAGGATTTGATTATAGGAAAGTTGTACTATCAAAAGACAATTAGTGTTATTTAGAACACATTCGTCAACAAACATTTTGTATTAAGTTGAAGTCCTCTTCGGTTGTTGAGGCGGAAAAATTCCTGTTCGACTGCTCAGGTGTCGTATACCTATTCCTCCGGGTTAAGTGAGGGGTTTAGTTTAAATCCAGAGGGTATTCTGGGACTGGACGTAGAACGGGAAGTTCGAACCAGTATAAAAATTCCTGGTGTGCTTACTTTAATTTTTACTTTACTGTTATTACCAGTTTCCGCATTAATATACCATATTACACGATCCTTAGTACTACACGTACACTTTCATTTGGTATCAGAGCAAGGTCATCTTATAACCATCACAAAGTTATTTGATATTTACTTATTTTTAGTAATATGGCAACCACACAAATTAACGATACTAACACTCACACTAATTCTAGTTTCACAGAAGGTCAATCGACTTCACAACCTCCACTTTTCAATGGTATAAATTATAATTATTGGTCAACTAGAATGAGAATCTATATGCAATCAAGTGGGTTTGATATCTGGAATATTATACAAAGGGAATACACAATTCCTACTGGAGAATACTCGAATTGGAGTAACACACAAAAACTAGATGCTACATCAAATGCTAAGGCTATGAATATTTTATTTTGTGCATTAGATAGAAATGAATTCAATAGAGTTAGTATGTGTACTTCCGGCTATGAAATTTGGAGAACTCTTAAAGTTTCACATGAAGGAACGAACAAAGTTAAATTGAGCAAAATTTCTATGCTGAAACATCAATTTGAAAACTTTTAAATGAGGCCAAATGAATCTATAAATGACATGTACTCTAGATTTCAGGATATTTATCATGCTCTATTGTCTCTAGAACAAAAGTTTACTGATTTTGATGTTGTTACAAAAATCTTGAATTCTTTAACGGACGAATGGGAACGAAAAGTCCTAGCTATTGAAGAAGCAACTGATTTGTCAACATTAAAACCAGAAGAATTGATAGGTAATTTAATGTCCTACGAAGTAAATTTGCAGGCAAAACGAAATGGAGCACAAGAAAAGAAAAATGTAGCATTCCAAGCAGAAAAAGATGATTCCGACTCAGATAATGAAGATATGGCAATGATCGCTAAAAATTTCAAAAAGTTTTTGAAATTCAACAGAAACAAATTCAAAGGAAACAAAAATAATTCCAACAACAATTCTAATAGCAGCAAACCATCATCTTCAACAATGGAATGTTATGAATGTCACAAGAAAGGACACATGAAGAAAGATTGTCCAGATCGTAAAAAGAATAATTTCAAGAAGGACAAAAAACGAAAAGCTTTTTCAGTCACTTGGGACGACACTGACTCATCATCCTCATCAGAAAGTGAAAGTGATAATGAACAAGCAAATGTATGCTTCATGGCTTCGTCAGACGATGTAAGTGATTTTACTTTTGAAGATTTAATTGAAATAAATTCTGAATTAGTAAATTTAACAAAACAACTTAAAAAGAAAAATAAGGAGTTGCAAAGAAAGTTAGATAGAACAGTTTTAGAAGTAGATATGTTAAAAGATGAGAAGGTAATATTGGAAGAAGAACTTGAAATCTCTCAACAATCGAATTCTAACTTATCTTCTCAAATTACGTCAATATCTGAGGAACTAGAAATTCAGAAAAATAAAAATGATGTTTTACTTTTTGAAAATAATGATTTAATATCTAAAATTAAGGATTTAGAGTTAGAAAAATCTAGTCTTAAAATAAAATTTGATGATATTTCTAAAAATGTTTCTAATTTCAATAAAGGAAGAGAAAATCTTTCTAGTATACTAGAAAACTCTCAAACTTCCAACAATAAATCTGGACTAGGATTTAAGAAACAAAATAATTATGCTAAAAGTAAAATTAATAATAAAATTAAGAAAGATATTAGGAAAACAGTTTATTCAAATACTAAAACTATTAAGATATGGATTCCAAAAACCAATAATACATTGATAAGGAATAAACATATCAAAAGTTTTATGGAAACTGTTCATAATAACAAGAATTATGTTTATAAAGGGAATTCTGAACCCGTATGGGTTTGGCTTCCTAAGATCTAACTCTTAGGACCCTAAAAAGATTGGGTACCAACTTTTTATAATTTTTTGCAGGTACCACATAAAAAGAGAGGAAAATGGATTTTAGATAGCGGTTGCTCAAAACACATGACTGGAAACAAAGAAATGTTATCAAACATTATATACTCAAATGGAGGAGCAGTCACCTTTGGAGATAACTCAAAAGGGTATATCATCGGCAAAGGCAATGTCAATAGCAATGGTACATCTAATTTACCTCTCATTACTGATGTTTTATTAGTTAAAAATTTAAAACATAACTTATTAAGTATTAGTCAACTATGCGACAAAGGTTTTAATATAACTTTTTCAGAAAATAAATGTAACATTTTTGATAAAAATCACAACATTATTTTCGAAGGAAATCGAGATAAAAATATTTATATCCTAAATATGAATGTTAATAATGATTCAAATTTGTGTCTAGTAGCTAAAGAGAATGATTCTTGTCTTTGGCACAAAAGATTTTGTCACATAAATTTTAATACCATCAACAAACTTGCTAAAAATAAATTAGTTAAAGGGTTACCCGATATAAAATTCAAAACTAACATATTTTGTGATGCATGTAAATTAGGAAAATTAACAAAATCTTCTTTTAAATCAAAGAAAGTAATATCTACAGAACAACCACTTTAACTTTTACACATGGATCTTTTTGGTCCAACTCAAGTGCAATCTATTAATCATAATAGATATGTTTTTGTTATTGTAGATGATTTCTCTAGATATACTTGGATTTTCTTTTTGAAAAATAAAAGTGATACTTTTGATAATTTTAAAGTTTTTGTTAAAAGAATTCAAAATATTAAAACTTTGAAAATTAAAAATATAAGAAGTGATCATGGAGGCGAATTTGAAAATGAAGTTTTTGAACAATTTTGTAACAAAAAAGGTATTAACCATAATTTCTCTTTTCCTAGAACACCACAACAAAATGGAGTTGTAGAAAGGAAAAATAGAACGTTACAAGAATGTGCAAGAACTTTACTAAATGGAACAACTTTATCGAAACAATTTTGGGCAGAAGCTGTAGCTACTGCTTGTTACGTACTAAATCGCGTTTCTATTCGACCATTAACTAAAAATACACCATATGAACTTCTAAATGGAAGAAAACCAAATATTTCATATCTAAAAGTTTTTGGTTCCAAATGTTTTATTTTAAATACTAAAGATCAACTAGGCAAATTCGATCCAAAATCCGATGAAGGTATATTTGTTGGATATTCGGAACGAAGCAAGGCCTATCGAATTTATAATAAACGAACTCAAATTATTGAAGAAAGTTTACATGTTTCTTTCAACGAAAATTTTAAAAATATAAATCCGAGTGTTACTATTGATTCTGATGATGAATCTACTCAGAATGAGAATATTAGTACAAATGAAAATCTTGATATTCATGAAACCAATACAAATATAACTTCCAATTTAATAAAATCTCCACCTAGAATTTTAAAAGATCATCCTGTGCAAAATATAATTGGAGAAGTTAATACGAATGTTAAAACCAGACATCAATTAAATCAAGCTGGTCATGTTGCTTTTCTTTCTAACATAGAACCTAAGAATATAAAAGAAGCTTCAACTGATGACTACTGGATACTTGCCATGCAAGAAGAATTAAATCAATTCGAACGAAACGAAGTTTGGGAACTCGTTCCTAGACCTAGTGATCAATCAGTCATCGGTACTAAATGGGTTTTCAAAAATAAAGCAGATGAACTAGGAAATATAACAAGGAATAAAGCTAGATTAGTTGCACAAGGATACAATCAAGAAGAAGGTATTGATTACGAAGAGACGTTTGCTCCAGTCGCCCGACTTGAAGCAATACGAATATTATTAGCTTATGCAAGTTTTCATAATTTTAAACTATATCAAATGGATGTTAAAAGTGCATTTTTAAATGGATTCATAAAAGAAAATGTTTTTGTTGAACAACCACCTTTGTTTAATCATGAAAAATTTCCGGATCATGTATATAAACTTAAAAAGGCGTTATACGGTTTAAAACAAGCACCACGTGCTTGGTATGATTGTCTTAAAAGTTATTTATTAGAATCTGGTTTTGAAATCGGTAAAGTAGATCAAACACTTTTTATTAAGAAAACTAATAAAGATATTTTAATAATTCAAATATATGTTGACGATATTATTTTTGGCTCGACAAATGAAAAATTATGTCAAGAATTTTCAACCATAATGACAAATGAATTTGAAATGTCTCATATGGGAGAATTGTCATATTTTCTTGGATTACAAATTAAACAAATTGAAAATGGAATTTTTATTAATCAAGAAAAATATTGTTATAATTTAATCAAACGTTTTGGTCTTGAAAATACTGCTGCCAAACCAACTCCTATGAGTACAACGGTTCATCTCGATAGAGATGAAGATGGCAAAAGTGTTGATCAAAAGTTATATCGTAGTATGATAGGTTCTTTACTTTATTTAACAGCGAGTCGCCCCGATATTATGATGAGTGTCTGTTTATGTGCTCGATTTCAAGCAAATCCCAAAGAATCACATATGAGAGCAGTTAAACGCATTATTCATTATCTAACTAAAACCAAAGATTTCGGACTATTTTATCCGAAAGAATGTCCTTCTGAATTAGTTTCCTACAGTGATGCTGATTTTGGAGGAAGTCGGACGGATCGAAAAAGTACGAGCGGAACGTGTCACTTCATTGGACGTTCCTTAGTCTCTTGGTTTAGTAAGAAACAAAATTGTGTTTCTTTATCAACATGTGAAGCAGAATATATATCTGCTGCTTTGGCATGTGCACAAGTCGTATATATGCAACAGACATTACAAGATTTTAATTGTCATCTTGAAAAATCAATAATTTATTGTGATAATACCAGTGCAATAAACCTTTCAAAAAATCCGGTCAATCATTCCCGAACAAAACACATAGATATTCGTCATCATTTTCTTCGTGATTGTTTGGAAAAAGGATTAATAAATCTAGAATTTATCAATACTGAAAATCAAATAGCTGACATTTTTACTAAACCACTAAATGAAATTTCTTTTATAAAACTAAGACGAGATTTAGGTATAATGTCGTTTAAAGACTTATGAATAAAATAAAATTATTATAATAAAATATATATATATATAATGATGAAAAATATAAAATTATTTTTTCTGACCAGAGCGGTACTCGAACTCATGACTTCTGACTTTTATGTAAGATGTTGTAGTATAGCCACTTGGGCTATGGGTGTTTCTTGTTCCAGCTCTGTTTCTAATTTACATCATTGAAACTTGATTTCAGAATATACTATTTTTTAACTCTAAAGCATTGTATGTCATTCATTTGTAAACAGTTTTTGTTTAAAGAATTATGTGATTAAAACTAAAATTTGATTTTAGACCACTATTTTTTTAGAAAATATGGTTATATATATACATACATATGCTTATTGAATAGAGCATCAAATACAAAACAAAAACTTAAAACAAAAAATGTCTTCTAATAATGATGTCTACAATTCTGAAAATTCTCATCTCTCTTATACTTCCCCGGACGACGACTATTCTGATCGTATCCCCGAAGGTGGTCCTTATCCTACATTTCCAATGCCAAATCGTGTTTTAGAATTTCCCTCTCCAGATAATGATCCCCGACACAGGTGGAAACCATGGGAAGACTCCCATACAGGTTATACACCTGATAAAAAGAAAGGGAAAAAGGAAATGGTAGTAACTCCATCAACCAAACAAAAGATTGATGAAATTCATCACTACCAACAACAACAGATGAATATGCAAAGGGAACTTTATTACGAACAGAAAGTCACGGCAAGACGTTTAAGCTTCCTTGAAAAGATTGCCATGAAATTTTGTTCATCTAAGAAGGATGATGTTGCTGAACCTTCTTATAGAACTCCATCTCCCTCTAACCATGTTCAATCTCCAATAGCTCCAATATGGTCACCGGTAGAAAACGTTCCATCTCCAAATTCATGGGAACGTCGATGCTAATTCATCATGGCTATATTTTAGTATATATATGTTATTTTTTATATAAGCTGTATAAATAAATATGATGTAATAATATGATTATATTTCTATAATTCTTATTTAAAAAAAAACAAACAACAGCATGACATGCTTTCGGTCGACCGAAATGCCTGAACCGGTCAACTGAAGCTGTCCCGAGAAGTTTTTAAAAACAGATTTCTTCCAAGTCGGTCGACCGAAATACCTGACTCGGTCAACCGAAAGTATTTCCCGAATAACAGTAGAATATTTTTTAAAACTCGGTCAACCGAATTCCCTGCACCAGTCGACCGAAGCTTTTCCCGAAAGTTTCAGCACTGTTCTGAACCTAAACTCGGTCGACCGACCCAGGTCCTTCAGTCGACCGAACGTGTTATTCTGCTAAAATTGCCTTCATATTTTAACCCAACCCTTCACCTTTTTATCTCACCTCTTCACTTTACTCTTCCACAACAGATTTGAACCCTAGCTCCCATTACAACCTTTCTAAACTTCTTCAATTTCTTCAAGAAAAATGGCTCCCAAAAAGAAATCTAAGACTACCGCTGGCCAATCTTCCTCAACTCCTGTAGATTCTCAAATTGCTTCTTGGTTAGTAAGTGAAAAAGCTTTAGAAAGATGGATAAAGCTTCAAGATGCAAAAATCTTTGAGGAGTCTTTTGTAAGTTATCCTGATTTTACCGCCTACGGTGTTGAAAACGCCGCTCTTGAAAGTGGTCTTGATGCTTTTCTTGACCATAGGAAGAACAACTTGAAGATTAATCATATAATGGTCAAGTTATTCTTAGCAAATCTCAATCTTGTCAATCCACCTAGAAACACTGAAAATTGTGTTTGGACTTCGGTATGTGGCACATCGATGTTTCTCTCCATTGATCGAATGAATCATATTTTAAATGCTCGACCGGGTGGAATCTCATTACATGATGTAGATTGTAATCCATCAACTCGTGACCACCTAAGTCACTTATTCTTTGAAGATGATGCTACCGACTTAAGGCAAACTTCATCTCTCCGACCTAAAGCACGACTTTTTCATCGATTCATGATGAAGTCTATTGTTCCAAGAGGAGGGTCGTACCACTTAGTATATCCCGAAAACTTCAAGGCGTTATATGCTATGTGTGGAAACATTCGGGTAAATTGGACACAACTTCTTATGGATGAATTCCTTACATTCAACCAAGGAAAAATGCTCCATATTTACTATGGAGAATACATAATGCGGTTGATTAACAACTTTGTCACTCATGCACCGGAATCCGAAACATCCAAAGTTCGTACTTTTGACTCACGAACAATAAAATTGATGAAGTTACCCGATGCACCATCCCAAATCACAACCTTTCAGCAATGGCGTACCATTCCACGAGAACAACTACGTCGTAGCTATTCTACTCCTCAACCCTCCACTCATTCCACAGAACGTTTAACTCGTCAAACCTCTATCCAAAGACCACCTCCCGGTACTAGCACAGCGGCTGCCATAGATATTTTAGCCCAAAATCAACTAGCTTTGGATTCTCGCCTTCGAAAAATTGATGGCCGTTTCAAATAGATCAAAGGCTTCTTTGTAAATTTATGGGATGCCTTATCATGCTCTTCTGAAGCCGGTGCTTCATTTGTTGCTCCTGGAAAAAGACCCGCACCAAATTTCTCTTGGTCTACATCCGAGAACACAAGTTCCAGCACATCGGCAACTCCCGCACCTACCACTCACAGACGGGGTAAGGAACCGGCTCCTCTCGATGAAAATCTTCATCCAGAACAGTGGGATACCGACGATGATGAGGAGTAATTGTAGTATTTTTTTAAATTTATTTTAACTTTCAACAATCTCTTGTAGTTTATTTTGTTTCTTAATTAATTATTATGTTATGTTCTAAGCAAACATCTTTAAATTATTTCTAATTAAGCTCAAAGAATGTACCATGTAAATTTAAAATGTTTTTTTTTGCATTACTTCAATCTGTTATAAGTATTCCTTTTTGTCGATGACAAAGGGGGAGAAATGTATGCAAATTAACGAATTTTTGCAGAAAAGTCGCCATATATTCAGGGGGAGAACTATAATATATATGTCAATATTACTTCGTCACATAAGTATTGTCATCAATCAAAAAGGGGGAGAATGTTGATTCATGAGTTTTGATTCATGACACAAGCTTCAGAGATCATACGACGAGAATGCTATATGAAAGCGACAAAAAGAGAATAAGTGCATACCATGCACTACAAAGGAGATAATCTTACAAATCCAGAGATTAGTATGGATATTTTATTTTATTGAGTCTTAGAAAAATGTTAAAATCATTCCTCAAATAGTTACACAAGCACACAAAACTTTTTATATCAAAATGGTGTTCACTGTGCATATAACATCAGGTCGGCCGACCGACCAGGATCCTCGGTCGACCGACCCTGTATCATATGCACAGTGACTTTCTGTTTTGTATACGTTTTTCAACTCAGCTGACCGGCCAGGTTTTCCGGTCGACCGACCAGAGAAAAACGGCTAGTTTTCTGAAGAGACGCGATCTCTTCATGAAGAGTAATGTCCTCTATTTCAAGAGGTATGGACACTACTGTTGACTAAAACTCTTCATGAAAGATTACAACTCTTCTACAACTATATAAACATATTCAATTCACTTCTACAATCACCAATTCTTGTTTATATTTCTGAAATCTAATCTCTTTTCATTTCTGCAAATAAAAGCATTCACTCTTATTCAATATCACTAGAATCCTTGAATTTATTCATATACTTCGATTCTACGTGATTATCTTCCTTCTAAATCTTCACACACATACATATTCTTGAGGATTTGATTATAGGAAAGTTGTACTATCAAAAGACAATCAGTGTTATTTAGAACACATTCGTCAACAAACATTTTGTATTAAGTTGAAGTCCTCTTCGGTTGTTGAGGCGGAAAAATTCCTGTTCGACTGCTCAGGTGTCGTATACCTATTCCTCCGGGTTAAGTGAGGGGTTTAGTTTAAATCCAGAGGGTATTCTGGGACTGGACGTAGAACGGGAAGTTCGAACCAGTATAAAAATTCCTGGTGTGCTTACTTTAATTTTTACTTTACTGTTATTACCAGTTTCCGCATTAATATACCATATTACACGATCCTTAGTACTACACGTACACTTTCAAGGGCTAGTCGCTACTAATCCTGAGGATATTTCCAAAATGGATGTAGTAGGGGTAGTGCCTTCGGTTCCGTTCGGACCCGGGACGGACTTGTATGGACGAATGCTTTTGTGACATCGTCAGGTGGACGATGGGCATTCAAAGTGAAATGTTCTGTAAAGGTAACGCTTAGCCTCAAGCCTCATCAACCGGGAATGACTGAAAATCAGGGGTTATGCAGCAAGGCTTCGTGGGTAGCCCCCACTTGAGAGTAAGGTCATCCCTGTCTAGATGTCCCTTTTATTTCGGCTTAGTGGTGCGGTTGCTGATCACAACCGTGGGGTGATTTTACTTGGAATTATCCAGTAAGGGATGATTCCGGTCTTGTGTTGCAGGGGAGCGGGCGTACTCCTCGGTACTGTGATCTAGGCCACGTACTGTGACAGGTGGTACCCCAGTGCCTAGTCATTCGTTGGAAATCCATTCTCCCTACGTGCCTTGTACGAGTTTTGTTTGTATTACCCATGTTGTGGCTAGTATGCCGGAATTTAATAGATGTAACAATTTCGGCTATTTTATAAGTATTTGTAAATAGACACTATTATAATATCAGAGGATTTTTATAAAAAGTGTTTTAGCTATCGTAAGGTAAAAACCCGACATGTTTATTTGTGGCGTGGTCTTACGAGATGCTTTTGTTTCAAAGGATTTTTCAAACTTTAATAATCAATTGGGTGTATTTATGATGTGCTGGTATTCCAGACTGACTCGGGTGTTATTTTATTATAATGCTCGGGTCAGACCGAGTATATTTTCAGGATAGGTTGCTATGGAGCAGGAGAGGAGCTGGAGTCGGGACGTATCATTCGTACTTGTATTATTCCGCTGCTGTGATTGTTGTATTGACTGATTGACTGGATATTGATGATTGTATTATGACATACTCTGATGATGATGTATTGTATATAAACAGATATAGTTTTCATTTTGTGTAAAGATCTGTTCTATATATTATATTTTATCCGCTGCGACTGTGAGGTTCTGATTTTGTTTAGTTCTTTCTTCTTCTATCTACTTTCTTATTCTTCTACAATCTGTCTTTTCCGGCATTCGATCGTCGGCATATTATACTGTTGAGTATTTTGTGTCAATTTTCGAGGGTCCAGAAGGGCGGGTCGTCACATACGTGATCACTCATCTTCTATCTGTGAATTTTAAGAATTTAATTAGCAACTTTTCATAGATAGTATAGGCACAAATAAGAGAGATAACATTGGCATGAAAAAGAGAGATTGCGATATGTATAAAATCTTTGGAAAGCTTTTTGAAATTTTTTACTTGTATACATATATATTTTTAAAACTCAATTTTGAAAACTTTCAGAAAACCTTTTGAAAAACCTTTTTTTCAAAAACTTTTCGAATATAACTCTTAATACGGTCCTAATCCCTAAAGAATTTCGAACCTATGCTCTAATACCAACTGTGATAGCCCGCACCTTCTGACTCACCGAACCAAAGCTCAATGAGACTTTCGACCTCGTGTTGTGCTGAGAAATGTGAATCATCGAGGTTTTTCCTTTAATATAAAAACACTACAGAGACTAAATTAACAAATATAATATAAGATATGCTAACTTTTAGAACTCACAACGGAAGGAACAAAACATATAATACTGAAATATATCCATCTTAGAAAACATCCAAACCACGATCTTAGAAAAGTAGTACGTGGTCCAATATAGAGTACATAGAAAATATCATTCCAAGTCTGGTAAAAGATATAAAATGTACTGATAAGATAGATAAATATATGGAGAGCAAATATGATAAAAGCAGTCTCCAAAGGTAAGCTCGATTCTCCAAGTGTCAAGAGTGGGCCAATCACCTACTACCCTATCCACCTATAGTGGGGGAAAAGAAGGAAAAAGAGTGGTGTAATGTTCTGCCTTTCTTATGCCTAAAGACGACACTTAATACATCCTTGGTATTCGTGTGCCGATCATTTAAGTGTCCAAAAGACAGGTCATTTAGGGTGAAGAAAGAAGAAGACAGAACATAATCTCACAAAAATGTGATGAGTGACATATAATATGTAAATCAAGTATTTAGAAAAGAAAGAACTTTATTATAAACAATTATCATAGTACACTATCCTATTATCAGCCTAGATAGTTATAACAGTATGTCCTTATAAATGCTGATAAATTCAATAACCAATACAGCGGAAAAATAAAGAAATACGTAGATACGTCTTGGGGATCCAGCTTGTCTTCTAAACTCCAAAGCATCTGAAGCTAATCTGGAAAAATATGCTCGATCTGACCCGAGTGTTAAAATAAAATAACGCCTGGATCAGTCTGGTAATACTAGCGTGACAAACCTCAAGTAATAGGGTGAACATATAATAATTCTGTGAGACCATGCCACTAACACGGAACGAGTTTTTGTCTCACAAGATCAACAATCATAGATGAAGAAATGGGAAACAAATTAGAACTACAATTCAAACAAGAATAAATGAGCATAGACAAGGTAAAAATCCAAACTTAAAGAATGAACACAAATAATTAAATATCGAGAAGAACCTTAGTCACTTCTCGATGCAATTAAGAAAGAAGTTAATTTAAAAACTTGGAATCAAAGGAAAGAAAAGGGAAATTTCCAACAAATGACTAGGAAGGTGCGCCACCCTTACCAAAAGTATACCACTAGAAATATACTTAAGAGGGTCATATACTCTGTGACACCTCTCGGACACATCCAAGTCGGACCCCGCTAACCTTACCGATAATCCGAGCATTTCACATCACAATGCACAAAACCGAATCCAATCTAGAGTGGATGTGAAAATACCCTAATGGGAGCAACCCCACATAGCTCGGCTTCAACTCGCTCTTTGGGTTTAGTCATTTCCGACAAAGGATAACAATGCTCTAAAGAGCAACAAATCGTTTTTAAGGTGACAATACACCATGAAGAAAGCCGAATCTAATAGTTAATAAATCAACTATCGGGGATTAGTAAAATGATCATATATAGAAATTAAATTTCATATTCTTACTACTACTCATCGAATCTAAACAAGTGCTATCCTTTAGTAGAAAATGAAGTGGGCAAGTTGAGGTAGTGTTACCTCTAGGCATTGCCTTGATGATATTTCTAACCTTCAAGATAGAAGCAAGTCCATGCCTCGACATTTAGTGTTAAAAGTATGACTAAATCCTTTCCACATAAGCGATATCGGATTATAGAAACTTCTTTTCCATAACTGAATCAAAACTTTCACTTTTAAAAGCAGACTTGTGCTGGGGTTTCACATTTAAAAGTATTAACTTTAAACAACTTTATCAAAATGATCGATTAACTTTAAACCAAAATTTATTACTTCAATATCATTATTTAAATGATCACTTAACTTTAAAAACAATGGTTAACTATTTCATAAAGCTTTATTTAAAATAATTCATTAGCTTTAATCCCAATTCATTGCTTCAAAACAACACTTTTTGAAAAAATTAATTAACGTTAGCCATCCTTGTTTAAATGATTAATTAACTTTAAACTTTTACTATTAAAATAATCAATTACCCTTAAAACCTCTGTAACGACCTGCCATTTCGAGCCATTCAAATCGACAATCATCCACACATGTTAGACTTGAATTGCTCAAAACAACAGATTGTTAATTTATATTTGGCAAAACTTATCATATACAGTAAATAAATCAATCACAGAATCACAGACACAAAATAATATAACAATAAGCAGTGGAAATAGATAATAGAAGTTCATGAAGCTATTATAGAACATTAAAGTCTAAAAAATATATACAACAAAAATCTCAAATAAAAAATAGTCTCAAATATATAAACAGATGACAAGACTGGACATAAATAATTGGCAATAGCTGAAATAACTGAAAAGCTGAATGGACAAAAGACAGATCTCCAAGCGAAGCTTCAAGCTCCAAAGGTGAGTCTCAAATGCTGTGACACTCAGTCTGACCCGAGCATAAAGCAAAACACAAAACACTCAAGTCAGGATTAACATTCTTATGCAAGTAAATCAACTTAAGTGAAATATCTAGGTGAAATGCAATATAACTTAAAGGATGTTTGGGATTCCATCCCTTAAGGATCCGTTAAACTATCAACATATATAGTACAATATGCTACATAGATAATGTCTATAATAAAGTAAAATATTAAAATAGCGTTAAGGCATTACCCATATCCCCCTTAGCATATTTTTATATATATTCCCGTAGTCTATACAGTACCGTAATTCCTCCGTAAACTGGAGGGCTATCAGAGGGCACTCCATAGGTATGGTACAAACCAAACTCGTAGAGAGCACGATAAGGCATATGACAAGGCACGTGAGGCAATACCAAGGGTAGGATACTACTGTTTTGTGGATTCGGACTGGTGGTAACACATAGCAGCTACTACCGCCCACCTCGAAACACACTCCCATAATCAAAGGTGCACCCAATCAAATCACAAAGTAATAGAATGGTATCGAAGAAGCATGCTCGATTGGAGGTGCGACCTTACTTGGCCCGGCGTGGCTCCTGTTTTAGTCACATCAAGCTGACTCGCGGGGTCGGGGATGCGTTAATACCTCATACAGAATCGTTTGCCAAACCATCCTACTTCATTCTAGAATCTCCAACACGTACACATTTTTTAAAGTGGTTTTCGGTATTGGCAGAGAATATGACAATATCTGATCCCGGTCTCTTTAACAAACAAACGCTTATTTCACACCATGGTTAATTTATTTCAAATAGTTCATACTTTATATCAAAATATCATATTCATTTCAAAATCATATCTCTTTCGAAATCATATACACTTTCGAAATCATATTCGCTTTAAATTATAATTTACTTTAAATTATAATTAACTTCCAAAATCATAAACAAAAATAGGTTAATCTATCAAGTCAAAGTACTCACATCTAAATCCATTTAAATCTAAATCATAATAGTTCCAACTTAACAGTTTAAATATAGAAAATAGTTTATATATTGCAATAATTATAAATTTTAAAATAGTTTATATATATTTAAAAATAGGTTATAGATTAAAATAGTTTATATATTAAAAATAGTATACATATTAAAGGAGTTTATGTAAAAAATAGTTTCAACTTAGAATTGTTTCTTACACTTCCATAAATCAATTCAAATAAACTTTAGTTCCAAATTTCAATTTAAATCAACCTCAGTTCATCAATTACAATTTAATTCAAATCCTCAAAAAAACTAATTTTAGTTTATATCGATTTCAAAATTTAAACTCAATTTGATAAAGTTCATTTATTTTCAAAATCCAACTTTAAATTTTATTTGAATTTGAAAATATTCACTTAACCATTTTATTAACCATTTAAATAAAATCTCAAATTATAAATTTAAATCAATATTAAATATTCAAATTCAATTTTATTTAAGTTTGAAATATTCATTAAATCACCCTTATCAAAAATCAAGTTGTTAAGTTATAAAATCGTATCTTTAAAAATCTTAAAATCAATAAGTTTCAATCAATACTTATTTGAATTCTATTCTTAAACTAGTTAAATTACAAATAAATTTTATTTATCTTTCCAATCCTTAATTCATTAAGTTATTACAAAATCTATTTTAAAATTATAATATAAATTCAAATAAATATTTAAACATATTATATATATTAGTTAAATTAAATTTTATTATATTAATTATTATTAAATTAAATGTTATTATTATTAAATCGATTTTAAATCTTATTTATATGTATATTTAAAAATAATAAAGTTATAAGTAAAATTTTTATAATTTACATTTAAACTTAACTTATAATTTTAAAATTTATAAACATATAAATTTAAAAATCTAATTTTTTTTTCATATATTAAAATTAAAATATCTTTATATTATATTCTGAAAAATCAATACACATGTATTTCTCCTTTTCAAATTTTGGAAATCATTTAAAAAAAATAGACCAACGGTGTCCGTATATAGTTTTCTATCCTATGGTCAAGTTATATGGATATTTATCATTTCAATCCACAATAATTTAATATTTACGGGTATATATCATTTCAACCCGCAATCCCAAAATTTCCACATCAATAAAATCGCTTGGGTTTATCATTTCAACACATAACGATTTTCCCTAATCTATAATATCGTTTGGGTATATATCATTTCAACCCATAGGGAATTCCTAAACTAACAGGGAACTTGCAGAGTGAGAACAATAAAACAATGATATAAAATAACATAAAATGACATACATATCAATGACAAGCATAAATAATCATAACCAACAATTTAAATAAAATATATATAACAGGTTATGGTGTCATATGTCAATTAATGTAGGTAAACAATTGCAGAAAATAGCATATGATACTTAACAATTTAACAATTCAAATTTAACAACATATTTCAATCGTCATTTCATGTGAAATAAATTTACTAAATACAAGAATGCTAATCGTGAGTGATTGCTCACCTTTCGTGGCTAGAGAAAAACAACGAGAATGAGAAGCGCAGAAACGGATACACACGGACAAGCTAGAGTTGCGGAAATAATCTCCGGACAGCAACGGAAACAAGCAAAGCAAGGTGGACTAGAGATCGATGGAAACAATATATATATATATATATATTATATTTTTTCTTAAATCAATATTCAATTTAAAACACATATCAAAATTAAATCAATCTCTCTCTCTCTCTCTTTATATATATATATATGTAACAACCCAAATTCCAGTGGTCCGGATTTTTCGCAAAAATGCTAAAAACCAAGCCCATTGAAGCCCGAGTTGGTTATTTGGTATCCTGAAAATAGGCAAAGACAAATATATCAGAGCTCAATAATTTATCTCACAGCAGGATTGACTAAAATATAATAGTAAGTAAATACTCACCCAAATGATAACACTTTCTAAGCAAGTGTCATAAAGCCCAGAAGTCTCTGCGATCTACCTAACCTGTAGGATGTTATGAGGAGGGGGTCAGAACAAAAGTTCTGGTGAATGAATAAATTGTTTACTTCTAGGCTTAATTCTACATATATCGTTTTATTTCCATTTACTCTTATATTAGGTTCATTAGGTTACAATACTCTCGTCTCTGTTCGTGAACCGTGCCCATCTACTCCATAGTAGATTAAAACCTAATAACTAATATATACATATATATAGTTATATGCCCAATGACCATATTGGTCCTAGGTACCGCCTATGGTACCTTCCGTATCCTCCTCGAAAAGGGCTCCATCATTTTACTTCGAGAGCGTTCTGTAACTACATCTGTAAAGGACTGCTTCGAAAGGCCTACAATACAGATGCTCCATCGTCTTGCTCCATAGCTATATCTGTAAAGGACTGCTTCGTAAGGCCTACAATATAGATACTCCATCGTCTTGCTCCGCGAGCGTTCCGTAGCTACATCTGTAAAGGACTTCTTCATAAGGCCTACAATACAGATGCTCCACTACTTACTATGAAAACGTAAATCGCATTCGCACTAGTCTATGCCAGTGCTCAAACATCCATAATGTACCATCCAGTGCGTACATTGAGGACTACGTAATCGTTCTGTCTACTATCTGAATCCTACCAACAAGGTCTACCTTGTACGGAATTCAGTCGAGGATTTTCTGTATCTGTAAAGGACTGCTTCGTTAGGCCTACAATACAGATATTCTAGTTGTTCTGTCTCTTTTTCATCGTGGCTATGGCCCCATGCAGCCACCCCTCAACTAACCGAAAGACTTCTAAAAAGTTAAGTGGCCATGCCCTACTGCAAACAATCTAACATCAAAATAGCGGTGCCCCTAATCCAATGTCTCGATAGTGAAAGAATCATTGGCTTGATGGTTTAACTCTAGTCTTTCCCGAAATCGCTCTTGGTCTTGATGATGGTCGATATCCACATGCGACTATCCGTAAACTTAATTGCAAGTACTGGACATACAAATACCCTACTCCGAACACCAAGCCCTTCTGACTGCCTACAAAGGTCTACTTCGTTAGGCCTACAATGCAAATGTAGTCAAGGCATACTCTCTTGATGGAACACCTACAGACCTGCCTTCGAGGGTGGAGCTTCGTTAGGCCTACGCAGAGGGTCGTCCTAGAGTATCCTCACGTCCCGTTGAAGTCTCGTACTTCCTTGAAGCCCAAAAATACTTAGTTGGATGTGCTTCTCCATTTCTGAAATCCGTGATGAACTGCTTCGTTAGACGCTTCATCCTTTGGGCTGCTCCAAACGCATCTCAATTCTTTTATTAGACCCTAAGTCTAATCTTTTAATTTGCGTTTAGTTTACTTTCTTATTCTGTTGGCTACTTATTTACCCTAATTAGCATATTCTTGCCCTCGTCTCACCTCTATTTATTGTGAGATTTCCATTTATTTAATAGGGAATGCTGTGGGCATGAGCCATATTCATTATCTTGCTTATTTAACTTAATATAAATCTTAAGTTCATTAAAAGAAGCCTCTTTTATCATTACTACTTTATTTGCTTATTGACTTAATATAAATTATTTAAATAAGCTTTTACCATTATTATTGCTCACTAATTTATTCAAAGTCTCAAAATAAGATTTTCTATTCTTATTACTTAATTATAACATATGTTATAATTCTACCTGTAATTGTCATTTTCTCTTCTTTTATAGTCCGTACATAATTCCAGCATTTCTTTTCTGTTCTAATTTTCCTTCTTTTATTATGATATAGAATATTCTTTTATTCTCTTATATTATATAATTCGCTTATCATAATAACTTTCTTCTTAAATAGTCTGCGCAGTGAATGCGGACCTAGGTTCATTATCGTTTACAGCTTCAAGTTCTTATCTAATAATTTACTTGATTCATGTCATACTTTGCTTTATTATCTTCTATTCTAGGAAGTAATTCTATTTTATTTGGTTGGTTATGAAAACTATATTTAAAAATCCATTTCCATATTTTAATATTAAATAATACTATAAACAATAATCTGTAACTGCTAGATATTTCTTTTACTATTTTGGAATAGTGTAAAATACAGTGGTTTCTCTATTTTACACTAATTCTCTTTTTCTTTCTTTTATTCTAGAAATTACGTTCACTGTTGTCTTTTAAATATTAAATTGTAGAAATGTATCCTATTTTCTAAACTAACCAATTAACCTTTTAGTTACTCCTAAATCCAGTTATTAGATTAATTAACTTTTCTCATTTTAACGTAAGGTATTACAGTAATTCCATTCCTCAAACTTTTATTACTTTACATCTTATTTCCTTCATTTCAGTATTCTTAATTATTTAATCCATATTCACGTTTAATCTATTCTAGTCCATACGCGAAGAAAGAGAAGAAAATAGAAGAAGAATGACGCCTGCATAGAAATCCAAAACGTAGAAACATATGTAAATAAATACTAATACTGTAAACTGTAAATTCCTTATAGTTCAGCATAACTTAATTAATAGGATTAATTATTGAATAAAATTATCTAAACGGGAATTTAACGATAATATATCTTAAACTTAAAAGATATATAAATAAATCCACTCACTTGACGTCCTTAGCTTTGCCTGTGCTCAGGTTGGCTCCATGGTCCTTTTGGATCCCCCTCAAGGTGCATAATATTTCAATTTAGAAGATCTTCTCCCTAGAAATATTTTCTTTTTAGGGTCCAGCCTTTTGGCCAAGGACCCAAAGAAATATTTTCTATTTAGGGTTCAGCCTTAGGCCAAGAACCCATTAGGAGAAAATCTAATTGTAAGAAAAGAGCTAAGCCTAGGGTTCTATTTATAGGGGAGCTTGGGAATCTCAGACCGTTGGATTCTTGGATTAAACCTAGAGCCACCACGTCACAGAGTGGTTTGGAGCCATAGGATCGAAGAACGTATGACTCAGATCGCGTTTAAAACCAAAAATACGTCATTGACGTGTAGGATCGATTTCACCCTAGAGGGGGGGTGAATAGGGTGATACTATCAATTATAAAAATTTAATGCGGAAGTTTATAAAATATTTTCAACATGGATCTCAGCAGAATAATAGCAGCACAGATAATAGCAGAATAGTGAATGTAGAAAATAGAGCACACAGATTTACCCAGCTTCGGCAAAACCCTGCCTACGTGCTGCCCCAAAGGTTTCTACTAGAAATTAGATAGTCAGACGCTTACACACGTAAAATTGCGACAGCCGCTATCGACTAACCTAACTCTACGCTCAAAACCCTGCCACAACTCAGTCACTGAGTTGTGAATTCTCGAACTACACCACCGTAGCTCGTCCTCTAGTCACACGACTAGAATTTACACGGGATTAAAAGAAAAAATGCAAATTTAAAAGCAATTAAAGTAATAAAACCCTAATTTAAAAAGCCTAAAACACTATCTCTAATAAACGGCCCACAATAAACAAATTAGTCCCTTTTTCCTTTTTATTATTCGGCCGGTATCTTTCTTCTTTGTGAAAGTTGTTCGTTCGTTCCTCTTTGCTATGAAATTAGGGCTTCTGAGATAATCGAAGTTGTCGTCTGATTGTAAGTCGACTACAATTGCTGTTTCTCTGACTTGCTTCGGTAATCGACTGCTTCTTCAATTTGAACATAGCTCTTTCGATTTTGATTGAGTTCGACGATGAATTCGGTATGTGATTTGTTACTTTTGCTTTACTATTTTGCTTGCTTGAACTCAATCGATGATTCGAGTTGAATGATTATTGTTCTCTGTTTAGCTCGAACTCGAATAATCTTTTATGGCCGATGATGTTACGGTTTTATAGGATTCAAATTCCTATATTTTCGTTTGTATAAATTTATTTGAATTCGTCAATTACTTTGCGTTGGCCATTGATCTTCGTTTGGATGCTTGAGATGATTACTGACTTTTTCAATTTACTTGATTAACACGGTGTTGTTTATGACTTGGTTCGATTTCTTGGCCACCATGATTTTGGTTTGAAACTGTTGCATTTGACTATATTCTCTTGCGACCTTGTTTTTGATTCGAACTTCTGCATCACTGTATATGTGCTGTGTTGATTGAACTGTGGCTTGATTTCTAATAATTTGAAATCTCCTACGACACTGTTTTGGTTCTGGTTGCATGTGCTTGTGCATTTGCATCATATATATGTGTGTTATCTTTGGATTTCATGTATGTTGTCATTGCATATATTGTTTACGACTTGGTCTTCTTTTTGCATGCTTGCTGCTACTTTGCACATGCTTCGATTCATGTATACTTGGTGCCTGGTCTATGTAAGTCTATTGCATTCACTCTGTTGTTGTCTGGTCAACACTTGTTGTTGGTCTTCACTGCACTTGAATATGTACTTGTTTGTCTGCTGCCTTGAATTCTCTGGCATTGGATTTTATTCCATTTTGACTTCGGCCACTTTGAAAATTCCTGCTTGATTCATATCCTTGCTGTCACATTGTTTTAAACTTGTTTATCACCATATATGTACATTTGGGTTATACTATGTTTCACCTGGATTTGTACTTTTAGTCTTTACTGGTATCACTGGTGCACGTGCTTATGTATTGACAGTTGAGGTAGTGCCATTGTTATTTGTATTGACAGTTTTGCAGTCTTGCTTTATGTAGTAATTGCTCTGACCAGTTCATTGCATTCATATTGTTGCTCCGTTGTATATCCACTTGGGTTTGGTTGCTTTGTTTATTGGATTGTGTCTTTGTGCCATGCTATTTTGAATTTGGAGCTTGTGAATTTCATTCCTGGTCTGGTATACATGTGCACTGCCTGTATATATGTGTACATGTTGTAGCTTGATTCTCCGGTCACTATCCTGAGCAGTCGAACTATATTCAGTTGAGTTTCATATCAATTGAAAGTCTGGGGTGCATTGAGTTTTGTCCACTGATCAATCGAGTCTGCACTGGATAGTTGCTGTTCACTGAGTTGAATCCAGCTTATAGCTCGGGTTTGACCTTTTGCACACCTGTCCCTGCAATTTTATCAAGTGTACATTGGTGTGCACGGCCTTGCGGCATGTACAATGATATACCGTGCATGTCATAAGTTGTTCGTGTATGATGAATTCAAAATTAAATGATGACGAACAACCCAAATAACTAAGGCAAATAATATTTTCAAAATCACTTTTTATTTTATACTGCAAAATATTTTCTTTTCAATTTTACTGTGTTAGTGTTTATTTTGCAGATCGCTCAGATGCTGGACTCAATCTGGAATAGAGTTGAAGATTAATACGAGTGAATGAGTGAAATGTAGTGAGGTGCAAATGTAAATGGAAAATTGTGATGTAATCAAAATTGTATTGTAATTGAAATTGTATATATATATATATATATAATGAGAGCTTGAATTTGTACTATTCAAAATTGTAATAAATATTTGTTTGAATAAAATATCCGTTTGAATTTAAATTCTGTGTTATTTATTTTATTCAACAAATATTTATTAATTATGTGAAAAATAAAATAGTACATTAACAAATACATTTAAATGAATATATATATATGTTTATTATCATCAAACAAAAATCATATAGTGGCATATTCAACAATCTCATCCTTTTGATGATAACAAACATATATTTAAGATTTTGATTTTATTAAATGTATTTGATCATTCAATTTGCTCCCCCCATTTGAATGCTCCCTCTCAACACAAAGCTTCCCCTTCATATATGCATGTAAATAAATAAAATATGCAAATGAGCCTAGATGCAAATAGAAAATATTTGACCTTTATTTGCCAAAATCTTAACTTTTCTCTCCCCTTTTGTTATCAGCAAAAGAATAATAGTGTTAGAAAAATAGAGATAAAGTTATAGAGATTAATACAACATTAATACTCAATTGAGTATAAATATTAAATTTCAATAAAAAATCAAACAAAAATCATAAATACTCTGTTTGATGCATATTCCACTTTAGAATGATATGGATAATGTCATCATACAAAACCATATAGTTGTGTCTATTTATGGTATATTTATATCAGGAATTTGAATATCTACTAACCATGCATAACCGTTAGGACTTTTAAATGAGATTAGTAGTATTCCAAAATTTAAAAATAAATAAATGAATTCAAGTATCTTCTAACCACGCATAACCGTGAGGACTTTTAAATGGGATTAGAATCAACTTGTCTATTTAATTAATCAATTTTGATATGCGTTCCATACATGCATAACCGTGAGGACTTTTAAATGAGCATGAAAGCACATAATCAAAAATCCAAGTAATTCACTCATGCATAACCGTGAGGACTTTTAAATGAGAGTGAAAACTTTGGATGTTTTTATTTGCTAAAAATATAATAAAATGAAAAACGAATGATTCCCGTTTAAAATACCACATATTGACATATTATACTGGATTTTGATGAGTGATGGTCGATAGAAAAATGATAGAATTAGAGATGGTCATGGAATTTTTACCAAACAAATAGTTTTTATAACTCTTGTTTAAATTTCTAAAGAAATTTATTAAATATACTGTCTCAAGTTATAATATATGATTAATATCAACACTCATAACTTTTTCAATCACTATTTATCTTTACGATAATTAGTAGGGGGTCAGATTAGTTAATGTAGTCATTTGAAATCAAATTCAAAGAATTATCAAATTTTCTAAATCGACTAATCTGAAACAAGGTCAACAAATGATTTTCTAGAAGGGGGTTTTAGAAAAATGTCTGCTATTTAAAAAATTATTTCAAGTGAAAAATATGCATATATTTTCTTTGAAAAACGATGCAGCTACTGAATGTCTCAACATAAATCACGTTTCACTAGTAATTTTTCTATCAACTAGATTACCAGTGTAATCTGCATCTGAATTTTCCTTCAACTCAAGATTATCATTAATTGAATGTTATAGACCAGATCATGAAGTGTGCAACAAAATATCTCAAAATCCTTTTTAACAGCTTTTAAATGAACTTGAATTGAAGCCGTGCAAGTTTAAATATAGTGACCATAGTGTCAGCAGTAAAGTAACCAGTATATCCACGTGTATCAAGAGTAATCATCAATCAACAAAACACCATCATTTGACCAAACAAATTTATATGAATTAGTTCAAAGATGAAAAGATGATTGGTCAACATTTTGAATAAGTCAGAATCAAAATCATCATTCATTTCATCATCACATTACTGGCTGATTTAATTCTGATTATGGTGCAGATTATCACATTTAACATATCGTTTAAAATAAATATACCATTACCTATTTTACCTTTGTCGATAATTTTTCGTTGTTGCCCATTGTGATTCTGCCATCTTTATACTAGGCTAAGGAACTTTAATTTGTCGCCCGTTGTTTGTCTGGAATAGCCAGAATCCAGATAACACTATTTTTGTTCCTTAGCCTGCCACCACACCTACACGAGAAAAGATTTTTGTGATCTATTTGTTTTTATAGGTCCATGGTTGTTATTGGCAACAGATTTTGAAATATAATTTTATGGAGACCCAAAACTATTTATATATGTTCCTTTCGGCACCCAGATTTGTTTGACTTTGAGGGATTTTATATTCGTGCCTTTTGGAACCCAGATTGGAATAGTTTTCACATTTTTGGGTCTATACCAACACATGTTTTGATTGTGTCCAATTTTTCTACAAATTGTGCACTCGGATTTGACTTGATTAATTTTAACAGGTTCAGATTGATTATACCCAAGTCCTTGTCTAACTGTATTAACAGTTTGTTTCCCTAATAGCATATTCAACGATCTTTCACTTTTAGAAAATTTTCTTAAAGTCGTCGACAGTTGTTGGACTTGTGTTTTGAGTGATTCGTTTTCGTTCAATAATTGAGTGCACTTTTTAATAGAATTTTCTCTTCTAGTGTTTTCACTCTCTTTCAAAATCAGAATATCATTTTCAAGCGATTTAATTTTAATTTTTGATTTTTTAATCTCTTCTTCGAATGTTGGACACTTTTCACACTTAGGGCTTCTACTTTGATAGTTTTTAACTAATTGATCAAGCTGTTTATTTAAATCTATCAAAGTATCTCTTTGTGATTCAAGTTTAGCGTATCTTTCCCTAAGTCGTTCAAAACAGCCATTTACTTCGTGGAAATATATAAGTAATTCTGAGTGAGTAAGTTTTGATACCTCGCTTGGCTCATCATCGTCATCGCTATCAATTATATCACCTCGAAAGCACAGATCTGCTTTCTCACTCTCACTGCTGGTGCTTTTATAATCATCATCACTTTTATTCCACGTGGCTACAAAATTTCTTCTTTTCGATTTCTTTTCTTGGCCGTGTTGATTTTTGGGACAATTGGGCTCGATATGACTGGGTCTATTGCACTTGTGACAAATGATCTCGTGTTCTTCTGAGTTGTCTAGTCCTTTGATTATTCTGCTTTTCAATTGTTGATTTGGAGCTGGATTTCCGTATTTATGGTTCCACTTTTTGAATCTCTTTATTAGTAGTGCCAGCTCAGCTGCTCCATTATCAGCATCCTCGTCACTACTGCCTTTTACCAATCCTGTTAGGCACGTCTCTTTAACTGAGTCGATTGTGGAGGATTTCTCCTTGCTGTTGACTTTTGCACCATATATTGCATCAAAAGTATTCCAGATATCCTGTGCATTTTCACAATGAGAGATGAAGTTAAAATTATCTTGATTAATATGAGAATATAGTATATGCATAGTAAGAGCATTAATCGAAGTAATTCTCTCGTGTGTTATATCACACCCATTTTCAATAATATCCCAACATTTAACATTAACAGATTTTAAATAAAATTCCATTTTTAATTTCCAATTCAAAAAATCTGTTCCATCAAAAACAGGAGGAATAATATTGGAACGACCCTAAGAAAAAGCATTAAAAGAAGCCATTTTAAAAATTCAAATTTGTAAAAAATTTGGTCTTTGAAAAATCAAACTTTTTAAAACAAAAATGGCTGTTATTCCTAGCTCTGATACCAATTGTAGGATCGATTTCACCCTAGAGGGGGGGTG
The DNA here is from genome assembly GCA_030737815.1 of Allium fistulosum. Classification (NCBI taxonomy): domain Eukaryota; kingdom Viridiplantae; phylum Streptophyta; class Magnoliopsida; order Asparagales; family Amaryllidaceae; genus Allium; species Allium fistulosum. The sequence continues at coordinate 1,208,377,613 of CM060902.1, forward strand.
AATCGGGTGATACTATCAATTATAAAAATTTAATGCGGAAGTTTATAAAATATTTTCAACACGGATCTCAGCAGAATAATAGCAGCACAGATAATAGCAGAATAGTAAATGTAGAAAATAGAGCACACAGATTTACCCAGCTTCGGCAAAACCCTGCCTACGTGCTGCCCCAAAGGTTTCTACTAGAAATTAGATAGTCAGACGCTTACACACGTAAACTTGCGACACTCGCTATCGACTAACCTAACTCTACGCTCAAAACCCTGTGTAACGACCCGTAAATTTCAACCGTTTTAATAACGCAATTAGTTAAAATTTTGTGAAATTTTAAACGATAAAATTTTGAAATAAAATTTGAAATTAGGAATGCGTCTAGTTAAACATAGCAACTGGTAAATTTTCGTCCGAAAATATGAAAGTTTATTTCGCACGCAAATTCACTTCAATTTAATCAGTTAAAAAGCGTTGAAATTAAAACGTTTTCAAAACCAAAATATTTTTATATAGAAAAATTCTAAACCATCTTCTGAACAAGACGTCAGTTGGTCGTTTTGCCAAATTCGGACATCTTTGGCTCCGTCGATCTTATTCTTCTGCGTTTTCTTGCATTTTCCGTAGTACAAAAATTTCGAATTTTATAAATTCAATCGTACCACTAATATCTGTATACCATTTTGATCGTCTCATCCCGCTGATCTCTACGGTATATTCAATTCGGTATTTCGTTGTCCGATAAGCGGTGGAATTTACGTAACGGTAACCGTATCGGTACCGGATCCGTTGCCTTTCGTTTTCATGTGCGTTCAAAAATTTGGAACGTACAATAAATTGTTTTAAATTTCCAACGTATCATTGTTGATTGGAGCATCTGTTTTCCTTCCGCCTCTTCGGTCCATACGTTAGTGAAATTTATTGTAAAGTTATTTGCAATTGCTATTTTTCAACTAACGCCTTGTTTTCTGTAGCCTTTATATTAACTTTTCTTTCGTTGCTTTCGTTGCTTCTGTTCACAAAGATATGATATCAATCATATAAAATTTGATACTAGCTTCAATGAAATGTGAAAGGCCACTGCCACCAATATATTTGCCTGCCACTATTAACATTTCTTCCAAAAAAAAAAATCACGTTCTATTCTTTTACCTACCTCTCCTCTCATACCTCTCCTCTCTTTTAGGCCATAGTATTCATTTTTCATTTTTTTTTTGTTTACTGCCAACCGAGGGCAAGGCCCCTCCATCCCCTCTAGTTCCATGCACGTATGCGGCATCGCCACCGCAAGAAGGCAAACCCTAGGACGGAGCCGCCCCTCTCCCCTCACCGAAAGAAAGTCTGCCCTAGGCCTCCACCCTCCGACCAAAGCAACAACCACCCTCCACAGGCCTCACCCTGCACCAAGTCAACATGTCACCGCAACCGGCGCCCGCCTTCAACGTCACCAGACCGAGCCTTTCCAGCTGACCCGACCATCCCAGTCCGCCTCCATCCTTTACCCCAAACGCAAAGTCGAAGGCCGACCCATCACCGCGCCATAGTTTTCCTTCGCCATTCCCCTTCCCTCGCCCTCTTTTTGGTTGAAGGCTTGCGGCCGCACAACCTCCCCTCTAGTCGAGCAATACCCGAGCCGCCGTGCTTCGCCCAGCCCAGACCCGGCCGCAACTCACCTTTGCAAGCGTCTCCGACGCAGCTCCTTCTTCCCTCCACTTGAACCCGACCACAGCTTCTCCCCTTGCCGAGCTCCTCTTCATTTCTGAATTTTCCCAAGGCCGAGCAGCAGTCCTTTGAACGAAATAGTAAGGCTATTCGGGTTTATGTATATATTCACGTTTCCAAAATTCTTACATTTCAGTATATTATTGTGTTTCACGGTCTGTTTATATAAATTTAAAGGATACATATAGTATATAGGCTTTGTGAAATAACTTCTTTTATGATCTGTTGAGTTATAAAAGTTATGTATGTTGTTATGCATATAGGATCAGAGCTATGTATATATTAGCTATATTAGTAGTACACTGATCACATGTTATATATGGATATTGCAGTTTAGGTATATAGTGGACTATATGTTAACTTATTTATATACATATATTTTGTATTGATTTGGATTGAAGTATTGTAGGAGTTAGCAAAATATTTGCCTGAGAACTTTGTTGAGACTGTATGCATACTTTAATAAACATTATTTTCAATATAATATAAAGACTGTGTTTTATATCAAAGTATATATATTCCAAATGAATGAAGACCTTATTTTAAATCCATGCTTTAAAGGAAAATTTTGGCAATAAGCTTAATATTGTAGTTGCAGTGTGTACATGTGTAGGATATGTCATGTTGTAAGTGGTTATATATATTTACTCCACTTTGGGTGCATACATATTATGTAAATTTTTGAGTTATACATTATATATTATTTCCAGTTGCATAGATACTTGGGATATATGGTCTATTCATATATAGGCTGGGTACATTTTGTTTAATTTGTTCCTCTATTTTGTTTTGTTCCATTTTAGTCTGCATAGTATATTGTTTATTGACTATTGGTTTGTACGCATGTTATAATATCTAAATCATGAAGGGTCGGTTCATACATACATAGATTTATATGTATAGTTATATATATATATATGTTGATCTATACAGAACGTGTGGTCTGTAGTTTGTTTCAAAACTATTTATATTTTCTTGAAACGTATGTATATAATTTTAACGAGTTTCAAAATTTATATCGGTTAAGAAAATATATATTGTTTCGGTCTACATCAGCTGTTTCTGATCCATTTTCATCAATCTCTATTTATCAGCTATGTTCGTCCAATTCGTGTCATCTAGCTTTGTTTTGGAATTCGTGCTTGGATTCGTAACTCAATTTCATCGTCTATTTCTCTAGCCTCGAAAGGTGAGCACTCACTCACGATTAACGTTCTTTTATTTATTAAATCTGATTTAAATTGAAACGACAATTGAAATATGCTGCTATTAGTTAATGACACTGTTATATATGTTATTACCTGTATCAGTTCACCTGTGACATCTGACACTATTATCTGTTAGTTATTTATGCGATGATAATACAGTTTGGCTGATAATTGATTGATTGTTGATGTTTATATTGGACGTTAAATTGTTAATGTTAAAATGATAAATAATATGCAATTGAACTTGATATTGGATAGTTAAATGTTAAATTTGATTAATTGACATTTGTATAATATGACCCCTTTAACTGTTAAATTTATTGACACGTATGATTTGTTTAATTACATTTTGAATCACTGAATGTACGTTGTTAAATTGATGATGTATGAAATTGTAATTGAACGACAAGTGAAACCGTAATGTTATAATCTTTAATCTACTTGAAATGATAGAGTAGATTCTAGAAATAGTTATATTAATTCGTACAAATAACAATGCGAATTAATACGGTTATTTCGGGATTATTTGAATTGATTATTGGATTGATATTGATTGTTGTTATTGCTTGTTTATTTACTTTGACACCATCCCAGTTATCACACTGCAAGTTCCCTTTGATATGTTTTGATTTTGAATTGAATTGGAATCGGGTTGAAATGATAAATACCCAAATTGAACTTTGACCTAGGAAAGAAAATTAAATAAAACCCGATTGGTCAATAATTTGATTTAAAAATAAAACGAAGATTTAGTTGAATAAATAATATGGTTTTGAAATGAAGTGAAATTTGAATTTTTTTTAATGAAAGGAAAATGTTAATATTTAAAAATCTGAAACAAAATAAAAAAAATGAAATTGATGAAAGAACGATGTTAAATTTGAGAAATGATTGAATTAAGTTTGAAATTATTAAAATTTGAAATGATTTAATAATTAAGTTTGAAATTATAATAAAGTTTGAAATTATTAAACTTTGGAATTATTTAAAAGTTAAGTTTGAATTATTTAATAATTAAATAAGATTGAATTATTTAATGATTAAATTGAATTGAAATTCTTTAATAAGAAAATTAAACTTTTGAATAAGTGGATTTTACTTCGTAAATAATTGAAATCGAGTTTCTTTATTAATTAAGTTTTGGAAAATTATTTAAGTAAGTAAATAAGTGAATTGAATTTCTTTAACAAGAAATAAAATGTGAATTTTTGGAATTAATGTAAGACTTGTAATTGAAGAAATTGATTTGACGAATTAAATTTAATTAAATTTGTAAGTTTTGATATAATGAAGTTGAATTTAAATAATGGATTTAATGAATTGGAAATTTAATGGAAATTATTTTGAATGATATAGTAACTTAACGAATATTGAATGAAATCTATAAATGAATTTAAATTGATTTGAATGTTAAATTAAATTAATTTAAATGATTTTCGAAATGAAACTTATATACGAATTTGAATCAATATTTGAATTGTTTTAATTAGGAATTGATATTGAATTATAAGATTTTGAAATGATGATTTGGAAGTTTTGAAACGTAAAATTTCGGAAATTGGTTTAGAAAGACAAATGAAATATTGATTTACGAATTGAAATTGAAATTGAAATTGATTTGGTTTTGAAATAAATAAACGACCAATCGGTGTAATAATTACGAAAGTTATTAAAGAGACCGGAATTCGGTTATGGATATACTCTCTATCTAAACCGAAAACCACTTTAATAACTATACGCGGAGTGATGATCCAGAATGAAGTGGTTGAATGATGTACGTGATGATTGAAGAAAGAGAACGATGATGGATAGCCTTGACACTTGTGTCAAATTGGAAATGACTAAAACAGGAGCTGTGCCGGGCCAATGGAGGATTGATACCTCAAGTGGACACACTTCTTCGAACTACTTATACTTGTTGTCGATTGGTGCACCCTTGATTTTGGGAGTGTTGTTTCACGGTGTTGCGGGCGCTGCGGCGTTGCGTTCTCACCAGTCCGGATCAGGCGAACGGTAGTATCACTACCTTGGGTATAGCCTCATGTGCCTTGTCATACTTGTATTCCATTTATGCGCGACCACTACGAATTTGTTTTGTACCTTGAGTATATGGATTGCCCTCTGGTGACTTCCGGTTTTGGGGAAACTACGGTCTTGTATATGCTTGTGGGAATAAAAATGTGTTAAGGGTGGAATGGGCCATGACTTAACGCTATTTTGATATCTTTATATTACTGATAGACATTATCTACTTATCGTACACTACTACATAGTAGATAGTTTAACGGATCCTTAAAGGATGGTTATTCCAAACATCCTTTGAGTTACTTGTATTTCAATTGCTATTTCACTTGAGTTGGATTTATTAATATAAGAATGTTAATCCTGACTCGAGTGTTTTGTGTTTTTGCTTTACGCTCGGGTCAGACTGAGTAGTTCAGCTTACGAGACTCACCTTTGGAGTTGGAGCTTCGCTTGGAGATCCAGCTATCTATCCAGCTTTCAGATATTCGATGATTCCAGTGATGTATTCTGATTTGTATCTGTTACTCTTCCATTGTATCTGGTTTAACTCTGATGTATCGTATTACTCTTCTGTTGTAAACTCTGATGTATTTTATATATTCATATAGTAGCTTCATGAACTACTATCTCTTTTATTTCCGCTGCACTTATTACTCTGTGTATGTGATCTGTGATTATTTATTTACTGTATATGTTCAGTTTTGCCAAATTTAAATTAACAACGCGGTATTTTGAGCAATTCAACTCCGGCATGAGTGTCTACCTATACACTTATAATGGATGCGAATGGTCCAAAATATCGGGTCGTTACAGTTGGTATCAGAGAATTGGTAGCTCTAGGCAAAACTTAACATATAAAGTAAATGTATTTACAGAATCACTCTCATTCGAGTTTCAATCTCTTCCTTTGACTCAATTCCTTTGAATTTTAGAACGTTCCCTACGGTTCCAAAGTTTCGTTCATGTCCCTCACTATTCGTCTTCTTTCAATTTTGGAGCACCCCTTAACTCCATTTTGAATGATATCTATAATAGATCGGCGGTCTCGCCAATCTTAGAATGATTCGTAAAGGAGTAAACTCCTTTACAATAGGCATTGATTTACCGGAGATTTCTGTATCCTCGGTTTACGATGCTATCTATCTCCTGCTATACCTGAATTCTATTTCTTGAGATCGAATGTCGATTTACCTCAGAATTCTACAATGATCTTATTCTTGAAGTCACGGTCGACCTGGTTAAGGTTGCCCGCGATTTATATAAACTTATCAAATCCTTTTACTTTGTTATTTGGTCATCATATCTTTGTTTCGAACTTATCTTCGAATTGAAATTCTCTTTGAATTGAGTCCATCAAATTTGAATCTCTATCTTTGCTTGAAATCTATTCTTATATAGTCGAGCGAGGAATTGTATTTGTAAATTAACATAAAAATGTTTTATATATTGTGTTGTTTGAGTTGCTGATGTTGATTTGGGTTTTCGATCGATTCGTCTGATCAACGCTATCGATAGGATTTCCAAAACACTTGAGCAGAGCAAACTGACACAATATTGTTTTCAAATTTGTTTGATTATATTGTAAAAATATAAGTAAAATTTTCTGGAATTTAGAGGATAATTAAATTGGTTGTTTGAAATGATAATATTTGATTATCATTTATTATTCTAAATGAATTTATAATATGGTTTATAAATTGATTTGGAATTTGAAATGAATTTAATTCAGAAATTTGAGAATTTAGTTTCCGGTGATTTCGAACTCTGGTTTTAAAAAAAAAAAAATTTAAAGTATATAGTATTAAAAGTATTTTCGAATAGAAATCGTTCTAAAGAATTTTAAAATGTTGAAATCAGTGCTCTTCTCTTTGTCGCTGGAAAATAATTTCGGTGATGGCGGCCGCATCATCGACATTCATTTTCGAGTTTCGAAGTGGAGATACTATTCTGTAGCTTTGCTACGGTTTTGTTTTGAAAGATATTTTGATTTAAATTTCTTCAGTATAATTTGATTTATATATATAGTTATCTTATTTTAAAATTTAATTTGATTTGATATAAATATATTATATATATATCTAAATTGTTTAAAGTTAATCGGAAATCTAATTCTTAAATTTTGTTAAAGGATGATTTAAATTATAAATAAACCAAAATTTGGAATAAATATTTAAACTTGAATAATTGAATTGGGAAAATTTTATTTGTATATTGTTCAACTGCATTCTAATACAACTTACCTAAATCATTCAGAAGTTGAATATGTAATTGGATAATATATAAAATAAATTGAATTTATAAATAAAATTTGAGTGTTTATAATAAATGTTATACACTAAATTTGATTTTAAAGATGTTAATAGAGTTAGATAGGATAATAAGTAATTGAATAATAGATAAGACCAATAAATGTGTTTTGAAAGAATTAATAAATTGAAATTTGATCAACTTATGAAAATACCTTGAATTTGAAAGCAATTAGTAAATATAAATTAATTTAAATCGAAACTTTTATGGTTTAAATTAATTTATAATGGGTTAAATATATGTGAGTAGATATATTAAGTAGAATAAATTTAGCAGTAATTTGGAAAAAAAGAAGAATTTAAAATTGTTGAAGAAAATATGATTATAATAAAAGACTATTCAAATTTATGGTTTTAAAAATTGTAAATTAAAGATAATTGGATAATAGATTAGAAATAGTTGAGGTTTATTTTAGTGAAATCAAATGGATTACATCAACTATTGAATATCAATTAACTTAAATTTGAATTTATATGGTTTAAATTAATTGTTATTTTGTATTTCAAATCTTTTTTTCTTTCTGGTTGTTTCTATTCTCCTACCTCGTTCCTTTTCGGGGACGAAAAGTCTTGAGTGGGGGAGAGTGTAACGACCCGTAAATTTCAACCGTTTTAATAACGCAATTAGTTAAAATTTTGTGAAATTTTAAACGATAAAATTTTGAAATAAAATTTGAAATTTGGAATGCGTCTAGTTAAACATAGCAACTGGTAAATTTTCGTCCGAAAATATGAAAGTTTATTTCGCACGCAAATTCACTTCAATTTAATCAGTTAAAAAGCGTTGAAATTAAAACGTTTTCAAAACCAAAATATTTTTATATAGAAAAATTCTAAACCATCTTCTGAGCAAGACGTCAGTTGGTCGTTTTGCCAAATTCGGACATCTTTGGCTCCGTCGATCTTATTCTTCTGCGTTTTCTTGCATTTTCCGTAGTACAAAAATTTCGAATTTTATAAATTCAATCGTACCACTAATATCTGTATACCATTTTGATCGTCTCATCCCGCTGATCTCTACGGTATATTCAATTCGGTATTTCGTTGTCCGATAAGCGGTGGAATTTACGTAACGGTAACCGTATCGGTACCGGATCCGTTGCCTTTCGTTTTCATGTGCGTTCAAAAATTTGGAACGTACAATAAATTGTTTTAAATTTCCAACGTATCATTGTTGATTGGAGCATCTGTTTTCCTTCCGCCTCTTCGGTCCATACGTTAGTGAAATTTATTGTAAAGTTATTTGCAATTGCTATTTTTCAACTAACGCCTTGTTTTCTGTAGCCTTTATATTAACTTTTCTTTCGTTGCTTTCGTTGCTTCTGTTCACAAAGATATGATATCAATCATATAAAATTTGATACTAGCTTCAATGAAATGTGAAAGGCCACTGCCACCAATATATTTGCCTGCCACTGTTAACATTTCTTCCAAAAAAAAAAAATCACGTTCTATTCTTTTACCTACCTCTCCTCTCATACCTCTCCTCTCTTTTAGGCCATAGTATTCATTTTTCATTTTTTTTTGTTTACTGCCAACCGAGGGCAAGGCCCCTCCATCCCCTCTAGTTCCATGCACGTATGCGGCATCGCCACCGCAAGAAGGCAAACCCTAGGACGGAGCCGCCCCTCTCCCCTCACCGAAAGAAAGTCTGCCCTAGGCCTCCACCCTCCGACCAAAGCAACAACCACCCTCCACAGGCCTCACCCTGCACCAAGTCAACATGTCGCCGCAACCGGCGTCCGCCTTCAACGTCACCAGACCGAGCCTTTCCAGCTGACCCGACCATCCCAGTCCGCCTCCATCCTTTACCCCAAACGCAAAGTCGAAGGCCGACCCATCACCGCGCCATAGTTTTCCTTCGCCATTCCCCTTCCCTCGCCCTCTTTTTGGTTGAAGGCTTGCGGCCGCACAACCTCCCCTCTAGTCGAGCAATACCCGAGCCGCCGTGCTTCGCCCAGCCCAGACCCGGCCGCAACTCACCTTTGCAAGCGTCTCCGACGCAGCTCCTTCTTCCCTCCACTTGAACCCGACCACAGCTTCTCCCCTTGCCGAGCTCCTCTTCATTTCTGAATTTTCCCAAGGCCGAGCAGCAGTCCTTTGAACGAAATAGTAAGGCTATTCGGGTTTATGTATATATTCACGTTTCCAAAATTCTTACATTTCAGTATATTATTGTGTTTCACGGTCTGTTTATATAAATTTAAAGGATACATATAGTATATAGGCTTTGTGAAATAACTTCTTTTATGATCTGTTGAGTTATAAAAGTTATGTATGTTGTTATGCATATAGGATCAGAGCTATGTATATATTAGCTATATTAGTAGTACACTGATCACATGTTATATATGGATATTGCAGTTTAGGTATATAGTGGACTATATGTTAACTTATTTATATACATATATTTTGTATTGATTTGGATTGAAGTATTGTAGGAGTTAGCAAAATATTTGTCTGAGAACTTTGTTGAGACTGTATGCATACTTTAATAAACATTATTTTCAATATAATATAAAGACTGTGTTTTATATCAAAGTATATATATTCCAAATGAATGAAGACCTTATTTTAAATCCATGCTTTAAAGGAAAATTTTGGCAATAAGCTTAATATTGTAGTTGCAGTGTGTACATGTGTAGGATATGTCATGTTGTAAGTGGTTATATATATTTACTCCACTTTGGGTGCATACATATTATGTAAATTTTTGAGTTATACATTATATATTATTTCCAGTTGCATAGATACTTGGGATATATGGTCTATTCATATATAGGCTGGGTACATTTTGTTTAATTTGTTCCTCTATTTTGTTTTGTTCCATTTTAGTCTGCATAGTATATTGTTTATTGACTATTGGTTTGTACGCATGTTATAATATCTAAATCATGAAGGGTCGGTTCATACATACATAGATTTATATGTATAGTTATATATATATGTTGATCTATACAGAACGTGTGGTCTGTAGTTTGTTTCAAAACTATTTATATTTTCTTGAAACGTATGTATATAATTTTAACGAGTTTCAAAATTTATATCGGTTAAGAAAATATATATTGTTTCGGTCTACATCAGCTGTTTCTGATCCATTTTCATCAATCTCTATTTATCAGCTATGTTCGTCCAATTCGTGTCATCTAGCTTTGTTTTGGAATTCGTGCTTGGATTCGTAACTCAATTTCATCGTCTATTTCTCTAGCCTCGAAAGGTGAGCACTCACTCACGATTAACGTTCTTTTATTTATTAAATCTGATTTAAATTGAAACGACAATTGAAATATGCTACTATTAGTTAATGACACTGTTATATATGTTATTACCTGTATCAGTTCACCTGTGACATCTGACACCATTATCTGTTAGTTATTTATGCGATGATAATATAGTTTGGTTGATAATTGATTGATTGTTGATGTTTATATTGGACGTTAAATTGTTAATGTTAAAATGATAAATAATATGCAATTGAACTTGATATTGGATAGTTAAATGTTAAATTTGATTAATTGACATTTGTATAATATGACCCCTTTAACTGTTAAATTTATTGACACATATGATTTGTTTAATTACATTTTGAATCACTGAATGTACGTTGTTAAATTGATGATGTATGAAATTGTAATTGAACGACAAGTGAAACCGTAATGTTATAATCTTTAATCTACTTGAAATGATAGAGTAGATTCTAGAAATAGTTATATTAATTCGTACAAATAACAATGCGAATTAATACGGTTATTTCGGGATTATTTGAATTGATTATTGAATTGATATTGATTGTTGTTATTGCTTGTTTATTTACTTTGACACCATCCCAGTTATCACACTGCAAGTTCCCTTTGATATGTTTTGATTTTGAATTGAATTGGAATCGGGTTGAAATGATAAATACCCAAATTGAACTTTGACCTAGGAAAGAAAATTAAATAAAACCCGATTGGTCAATAATTTGATTTAAAAATAAAACGAAGATTTTAGTTGAATAAATAATATGGTTTTGAAATGAAGTGAAATTTGAATTTTTTTTAATGAAAGGAAAATGTTAATATTTAAAAATCTGAAACAAAATAAAAAAAAATGAAATTGATGAAAGAACGATGTTAAATTTGAGAAATGATTGAATTAAGTTTGAAATTATTAAAATTTGAAATGATTTAATAATTAAGTTTGAAATTATAATAAAGTTTGAAATTATTAAACTTTGGAATTATTTAAAAGTTAAGTTTGAATTATTTAATAATTAAATAAGATTGAATTATTTAATGATTAAATTGAATTGAAATTCTTTAATAAGAAAATTAAACTTTTGAATAAGTGGATTTTACTTCGTAAATAATTGAAATCGAGTTTCTTTATTAATTAAGTTTTGGAAAATTATTTAAGTAAGTAAATAAGTGAATTGAATTTCTTTAACAAGAAATAAAATGTGAATTTTTGGAATTAATGTAAGACTTGTAATTGAAGAAATTGATTTGACGAATTAAATTTAATTAAATTTGTAAGTTTTGATATAATGAAGTTGAATTTAAATAATGGATTTAATGAATTGGAAATTTAATGGAAATTGTTTTGAATGATATAGTAACTTAACGAATATTGAATGAAATCTATAAATGAATTTAAATTGATTTGAATGTTAAATTAAATTAATTTAAATGATTTTCGAAATGAAACTTATATACGAATTTGAATCAATATTTGAATTGTTTTAATTAGGAATTGATATTGAATTATAAGATTTTGAAATGATGATTTGGAAGTTTTGAAACGTAAAATTTCGGAAATTGGTTTAGAAAGACAAATGAAATATTGATTTACGAATTGAAATTGAAATTGAAATTTAAATTGATTTGGTTTTGAAATAAATAAACGACCAATCGGTGTAATAATTACGAAAGTTATTAAAGAGACCGGAATTCGGTTATGGATATACTCTCTATCTAAACCGAAAACCACTTTAATAACTATACGCGGAGTGATGATCCAGAATGAAGTGGTTGAATGATGTACGTGATGATTGAAGAAAGAGAACGATGATGGATAGCCTTGACACTTGTGTCAAATTGGAAATGACTAAAACAGGAGCTGTGCCGGGCCAATGGAGGATTGATACCTCAAGTGGACACACTTCTTCGAACTACTTATACTTGTTGTCGATTGGTGCACCCTTGATTTTGGGAGTGTTGTTTCACGGTGTTGCGGGCGCTGCGGCGTTGCGTTCTCACCAGTCCGGATCAGGCGAACGGTAGTATCACTACCTTGGGTATAGCCTCATGTGCCTTGTCATACTTGTATTCCATTTATGCGCGACCACTACGAATTTGTTTTTTACCTTGAGTATATGGATTGCCCTCTGGTGACTTCCGGTTTTGGGGAAACTACGGTCTTGTATATGCTTGTGGGAATAAAAATGTGTTAAGGGTGGAATGGGCCATGACTTAACGCTATTTTGATATCTTTATATTACTGATAGACATTATCTACTTATCGTACACTACTACATAGTAGATAGTTTAACGGATCCTTAAAGGATGGTTATTCCAAACATCCTTTGAGTTACTTGTATTTCAATTGCTATTTCACTTGAGTTGGATTTATTAATATAAGAATGTTAATCCTGACTCGAGTGTTTTGTGTTTTTGCTTTACGCTCGGGTCAGACTGAGTAGTTCAGCTTACGAGACTCACCTTTGGAGTTGGAGCTTCGCTTGGAGATCCAGCTATCTATTCAGCTTTCAGATATTCGATGATTCCAGTGATGTATTCTGATTTGTATCTGTTACTCTTCCATTGTATCTGGTTTAACTCTGATGTATCGTATTACTCTTCTGTTGTAAACTCTGATGTATTTTATATATTCATATAGTAGCTTCATGAACTACTATCTCTTTTATTTCCGCTGCACTTATTACTCTGTGTATGTGATCTGTGATTATTTATTTACTGTATATGTTCAGTTTTGCCAAATTTAAATTAACAACGCGGTATTTTGAGCAATTCAACTCCGGCATGAGTGTCTACCTATACACTTATAATGGATGCGAATGGTCCAAAATATCGGGTCGTTACAGTTGGTATCAGAGAATTGGTAGCTCTAGGCAAAACTTAACATATAAAGTAAATGTATTTACAGAATCACTCTCATTCGAGTTTCAATCTCTTCCTTTGACTCAATTCCTTTGAATTTTAGAACGTTCCCTACGGTTCCAAAGTTTCGTTCATGTCCCTCACTATTCGTCTTCTTTCAATTTTGGAGCACCCCTTAACTCCATTTTGAATGATATCTATAATAGATCGGCGGTCTCGCCAATCTTAGAATGATTCGTAAAGGAGTAAACTCCTTTACAATAGGCATTGATTTACCGGAGATTTCTGTATCCTCGGTTTACGATGCTATCTATCTCCTGCTATACCTGAATTCTATTTCTTGAGATCGAATGTCGATTTACCTCAGAATTCTACAATGATCTTATTCTTGAAGTCACGGTCGACCTGGTTAAGGTTGCCCGCGATTTATATAAACTTATCAAATCCTTTTACTTTGTTATTTGGTCATCATATCTTTGTTTCGAACTTATCTTCGAATTGAAATTCTCTTTGAATTGAGTCCATCAAATTTGAATCTCTATCTTTGCTTGAAATCTATTCTTATATAGTCGAGCGAGGAATTGTATTTGTAAATTAACATAAAAATGTTTTATATATTGTGTTGTTTGAGTTGCTGATGTTGATTTGGGTTTTCGATCGATTCGTCTGATCAACGCTATCGATAGGATTTCCAAAACACTTGAGCAGAGCAAACTGACACAATATTGTTTTCAAATTTGTTTGATTATATTGTAAAAATATAAGTAAAATTTTCTGGAATTTAGAGGATAATTAAATTGGTTGTTTGAAATGATAATATTTGATTATCATTTATTATTCTAAATGAATTTATAATATGGTTTATAAATTGATTTGGAATTTGAAATGAATTTAATTCAGAAATTTGAGAATTTAGTTTCCGGTGATTTCGAACTCTGGTTTTGAAAAAAAAAAATTTAAAGTATATAGTATTAAAAGTATTTTCGAATAGAAATCGTTCTAAAGAATTTTAAAATGTTGAAATCAGTGCTCTTCTCTTTGTCGCTGGAAAATAATTTCGGTGATGGCGGCCGCATCATCGACATTCATTTTCGAGTTTCGAAGTGGAGATACTATTCTGTAGCTTTGCTACGGTTTTGTTTTGAAAGATATTTTGACTTAAATTTCTTCAGTATAATTTGATTTATATATATAGTTATCTTATTTTAAAATTTAATTTGATTTGATATAAATATATTATATATATATATCTAAATTGTTTAAAGTTAATCGGAAATCTAATTCTTAAATTTTGTTAAAGGATGATTTAAATTATAAATAAACCAAAATTTGGAATAAATATTTAAACTTGAATAATTGAATTGGGAAAATTTTATTTGTATATTGTTCAACTGCATTCTAATACAACTTACCTAAATCATTCAGAAGTTGAATATGTAATTGGATAATATATAAAATAAATTGAATTTATAAATAAAATTTGAGTGTTTATAATAAATGTTATACACTAAATTTGATTTTAAAGATGTTAATAGAGTTAGATAGGATAATAAGTAATTGAATAATAGATAAGACCAATAAATGTGTTTTGAAAGAATTAATAAATTGAAATTTGATCAACTTATGAAAATACCTTGAATTTGAAAGCAATTAGTAAATATAAATTAATTTAAATCGAAACTTTTATGGTTTAAATTAATTTATAATGGGTTAAATATATGTGAGTAGATATATTAAGTAGAATAAATTTAGCAGTAATTTGGAAAAAAAGAAGAATTTAAAATTGTTGAAGAAAATATGATTATAATAAAAGACTATTCAAATTTATGGTTTTAAAAATTGTAAATTAAAGATAATTGGATAATAGATTAGAAATAGTTGAGGTTTATTTTAGTGAAATCAAATGGATTACATCAACTATTGAATATCAATTAACTTAAATTTGAATTTATATGGTTTAAATTAATTGTTATTTTGTATTTCAAATCTTTTTTTCTTTCTGGTTGTTTCTATTCTCCTACCTCGTTCCTTTTCGGGGACGAAAAGTCTTGAGTGGGGGAGAGTGTAACGACCCGTAAATTTCAACCGTTTTAATAACGCAATTAGTTAAAATTTTGTGAAATTTTAAACGATAAAATTTTGAAATAAAATTTGAAATTTGGAATGCGTCTAGTTAAACATAGCAACTGGTAAATTTTCGTCCGAAAATATGAAAGTTTATTTCGCACGCAAATTCACTTCAATTTAATCAGTTAAAAAGCGTTGAAATTAAAACGTTTTCAAAACCAAAATATTTTTATATAGAAAAATTCTAAACCATCTTCTGAGCAAGACGTCAGTTGGTCGTTTTGCCAAATTCGGACATCTTTGGCTCCGTCGATCTTATTCTTCTGCGTTTTCTTGCATTTTCCGTAGTACAAAAATTTCGAATTTTATAAATTCAATCGTACCACTAATATCTGTATACCATTTTGATCGTCTCATCCCGCTGATCTCTACGGTATATTCAATTCGGTATTTCGTTGTCCGATAAGCGGTGGAATTTACGTAACGGTAACCGTATCGGTACCGGATCCGTTGCCTTTCGTTTTCATGTGCGTTCAAAAATTTGGAACGTACAATAAATTGTTTTAAATTTCCAACGTATCATTGTTGATTGGAGCATCTGTTTTCCTTCCGCCTCTTCGGTCCATACGTTAGTGAAATTTATTGTAAAGTTATTTGCAATTGCTATTTTTCAACTAACGCCTTGTTTTCTGTAGCCTTTATATTAACTTTTCTTTCGTTGCTTTCGTTGCTTCTGTTCACAAAGATATGATATCAATCATATAAAATTTGATACTAGCTTCAATGAAATGTGAAAGGCCACTGCCACCAATATATTTGCCTGCCACTGTTAACATTTCTTCCAAAAACAAAAAAAAAATCACGTTCTATTCTTTTACCTACCTCTCCTCTCATACCTCTCCTCTCTTTTAGGCCATAGTATTCATTTTTCATTTTTTTTTTGTTTACTGCCAACCGAGGGCAAGGCCCCTCCATCCCCTCTAGTTCCATGCACGTATGCGGCATCGCCACCGCAAGAAGGCAAACCCTAGGACGGAGCCGCCCCTCTCCCCTCACCGAAAGAAAGTCTGCCCTAGGCCTCCACCCTCCGACCAAAGCAACAACCACCCTCCACAGGCCTCACCCTGCACCAAGTCAACATGTCGCCGCAACCGGCGCCCGCCTTCAACGTCACCAGACCGAGCCTTTCCAGCTGACCCGACCATCCCAGTCCGCCTCCATCCTTTACCCCAAACGCAAAGTCGAAGGCCGACCCATCACCGCGCCATAGTTTTCCTTCGCCATTCCCCTTCCCTCGCCCTCTTTTTGGTTGAAGGCTTGCGGCCGCACAACCTCCCCTCTAGTCGAGCAATACCCGAGCCGCCGTGCTTCGCCCAGCCCAGACCCGGCCGCAACTCACCTTTGCAAGCGTCTCCGACGCAGCTCCTTCTTCCCTCCACTTGAACCCGACCACAGCTTCTCCCCTTGCCGAGCTCCTCTTCATTTCTGAATTTTCCCAAGGCCGAGCAGCAGTCCTTTGAACGAAATAGTAAGGCTATTCGGGTTTATGTATATATTCACGTTTCCAAAATTCTTACATTTCAGTATATTATTGTGTTTCACGGTCTGTTTATATAAATTTAAAGGATACATATAGTATATAGGCTTTGTGAAATAACTTCTTTTATGATCTGTTGAGTTATAAAAGTTATGTATGTTGTTATGCATATAGGATCAGAGCTATGTATATATTAGCTATATTAGTAGTACACTGATCACATGTTATATATGGATATTACAGTTTAGGTATATAGTGGACTATATGTTAACTTATTTATATACATATATTTTGTATTGATTTGGATTGAAGTATTGTAGGAGTTAGCAAAATATTTGTCTGAGAACTTTGTTGAGACTGTATGCATACTTTAATAAACATTATTTTCAATATAATATAAAGACTGTGTTTTATATCAAAGTATATATATTCCAAATGAATGAAGACCTTATTTTAAATCCATGCTTTAAAGGAAAATTTTGGCAATAAGCTTAATATTGTAGTTGCAGTGTGTACATGTGTAGGATATGTCATGTTGTAAGTGGTTATATATATTTACTCCACTTTGGGTGCATACATATTATGTAAATTTTTGAGTTATACATTATATATTATTTCCAGTTGCATAGATACTTGGGATATATGGTCTATTCATATATAGGCTGGGTACATTTTGTTTAATTTGTTCCTCTATTTTGTTTTGTTCCATTTTAGTCTGCATAGTATATTGTTTATTGACTATTGGTTTGTACGCATGTTATAATATCTAAATCATGAAGGGTCGGTTCATACATACATAGATTTATATGTATAGTTATATATATATGTTGATCTATACAGAACGTGTGGTCTGTAGTTTGTTTCAAAACTATTTATATTTTCTTGAAACGTATGTATATAATTTTAACGAGTTTCAAAATTTATATCGGTTAAGAAAATATATATTGTTTCGGTCTACATCAGCTGTTTCTGATCCATTTTCATCAATCTCTATTTATCAGCTATGTTCGTCCAATTCGTGTCATCTAGCTTTGTTTTGGAATTCGTGCTTGGATTCGTAACTCAATTTCATCGTCTATTTCTCTAGCCTCGAAAGGTGAGCACTCACTCACGATTAACGTTCTTTTATTTATTAAATCTGATTTAAATTGAAACGACAATTGAAATATGCTGCTATTAGTTAATGACACTGTTATATATGTTATTACCTGTATCAGTTCACCTGTGACATCTGACACCATTATCTGTTAGTTATTTATGCGATGATAATACAGTTTGGCTGATAATTGATTGATTGTTGATGTTTATATTGGACGTTAAATTGTTAATGTTAAAATGATAAATAATATGCAATTGAACTTGATATTGGATAGTTAAATGTTAAATTTGATTAATTGACATTTGTATAATATGACCCCTTTAACTGTTAAATTTATTGACACGTATGATTTGTTTAATTACATTTTGAATCACTGAATGTACGTTGTTAAATTGATGATGTATGAAATTGTAATTGAACGACAAGTGAAACCGTAATGTTATAATCTTTAATCTACTTGAAATGATAGAGTAGATTCTAGAAATAGTTATATTAATTCGTACAAATAACAATGCGAATTAATACGGTTATTTCGGGATTATTTGAATTGATTATTGGATTGATATTGATTGTTGTTATTGCTTGTTTATTTACTTTGACACCATCCCAGTTATCACACTGCAAGTTCCCTTTGATATGTTTTGATTTTGAATTGAATTGGAATCGGGTTGAAATGATAAATACCCAAATTGAACTTTGACCTAGGAAAGAAAATTAAATAAAACCCGATTGGTCAATAATTTGATTTAAAAATAAAACGAAGATTTTAGTTGAATAAATAATATGGTTTTGAAATGAAGTGAAATTTGAATTTTGTTTAATGAAAGGAAAATGTTAATATTTAAAAATCTGAAACAAAATAAAAAAAAATGAAATTGATGAAAGAACGATGTTAAATTTGAGAAATGATTGAATTAAGTTTGAAATTATTAAAATTTGAAATGATTTAATAATTAAGTTTGAAATTATAATAAAGTTTGAAATTATTAAACTTTGGAATTATTTAAAAGTTAAGTTTGAATTATTTAATAATTAAATAAGATTGAATTATTTAATGATTAAATTGAATTGAAATTCTTTAATAAGAAAATTAAACTTTTGAATAAGTGGATTTTACTTCGTAAATAATTGAAATCGAGTTTCTTTATTAATTAAGTTTTGGAAAATTATTTAAGTAAGTAAATAAGTGAATTGAATTTCTTTAACAAGAAATAAAATGTGAATTTTTGGAATTAATGTAAGACTTGTAATTGAAGAAATTGATTTGACGAATTAAATTTAATTAAATTTGTAAGTTTTGATATAATGAAGTTGAATTTAAATAATGGATTTAATGAATTGGAAATTTAATAGAAATTGTTTTGAATGATATAGTAACTTAACGAATATTGAATGAAATCTATAAATGAATTTAAATTGATTTGAATGTTAAATTAAATTAATTTAAATGATTTTCGAAATGAAACTTATATACGAATTTGAATCAATATTTGAATTGTTTTAATTAGGAATTGATATTGAATTATAAGATTTTGAAATGATGATTTGGAAGTTTTGAAACGTAAAATTTCGGAAATTGGTTTAGAAAGACAAATGAAATATTGATTTACGAATTGAAATTGAAATTGAAATTGATTTGGTTTTGAAATAAATAAACGACCAATCGGTGTAATAATTACGAAAGTTATTAAAGAGACCGGAATTCGGTTATGGATATACTCTCTATCTAAACCGAAAACCACTTTAATAACTATACGCGGAGTGATGATCCAGAATGAAGTGGTTGAATGATGTGCGTGATGATTGAAGAAAGAGAACGATGATGGATAGCCTTGACACTTGTGTCAAATTGGAAATGACTAAAACAGGAGCTGTGCCGGGCCAATGGAGGATTGATACCTCAAGTGGACACACTTCTTCGAACTACTTATACTTGTTGTCGATTGGTGCACCCTTGATTTTGGGAGTGTTGTTTCACGGTGTTGCGGGCGCTGCGGCGTTGCGTTCTCACCAGTCCGGATCAGGCGAACGGTAGTATCACTACCTTGGGTATAGCCTCATGTGCCTTGTCATACTTGTATTCCATTTATGCGCGACCACTACGAATTTGTTTTGTACCTTGAGTATATGGATTGCCCTCTGGTGACTTCCGGTTTTGGGGAAACTACGGTCTTGTATATGCTTGTGGGAATAAAAATGTGTTAAGGGTGGAATGGGCCATGACTTAACGCTTTTTTGATATCTTTATATTACTGATAGACATTATCTACTTATCGTACACTACTACATAGTAGATAGTTTAACGGATCCTTAAAGGATGGTTATTCCAAACATCCTTTGAGTTACTTGTATTTCAATTGCTATTTCACTTGAGTTGGATTTATTAATATAAGAACGTTAATCCTGACTCGAGTGTTTTGTGTTTTTGCTTTACGCTCGGGTCAGACTGAGTAGTTCAGCTTACGAGACTCACCTTTGGAGTTGGAGCTTCGCTTGGAGATCCAGCTATCTATCCAGCTTTCAGATATTCGATGATTCCAGTGATGTATTCTGATTTGTATCTGTTACTCTTCCATTGTATCTGGTTTAACTCTGATGTATCGTATTACTCTTCTGTTGTAAATTCTGATGTATTTTATATATTCATATAGTAGCTTCATGAACTACTATCTCTTTTATTTCCGCTGCACTTATTACTCTGTGTCTGTGATCTGTGATTATTTATTTACTGTATATGTTCAGTTTTGCCAAATTTAAATTAACAACGCGGTATTTTGAGCAATTCAACTCCGGCATGAGTGTCTACCTATACACTTATAATGGATGCGAATGGTCCAAAATATCGGGTCGTTACACCCTGCCACAACTCAGCCATTGAGTTGCGAATTCTCGAACTACACCACCGTAGCTCGTCCTCTAGTCACGCGACTAGAATTTACACGGGATTAAAAGAAAAAATGCAAATTTAAAAGCAATTAAAGTAATAAAACCCTAATTTAAAAAGCCTAAAACACTATCTCTAATAACCGGCCCACAATAAACAAATTAGTCCCTTTTTCCTTTTTTATTATCCGGCCGGTATCTTTCTTCTTTGTGAAAGTTGTTCATTCGTTCCTCTTTGCTATGAAATTAGTGCTTCTGAGATAATCGAAGTTGCCGTCTGATTGTAAGTCGACTACAATTGTTGTTTCTCTGACTTGCTTCGGTAATCGACTGCTTCTTCAATTTGAACACGGCTCTTTCGATTTTGATTGAGTTCGACGATGAATTCGGTATGTGATTTGTTACTTTTGCTTTACTATTTTGCTTTCTTGAACTCAATCGATGATTCGAGTTGAATGATTATTGTTCTCTGTTTAGCTCGAACTCGAATAATCTTTTATGGCCGATGATGTTACGGTTTTATAGGATTCAAATTCCTATATTTTCGTTCGTATAAATTTATTTGAATTCGTCAATTACTTTGCGTTGGCCATTGATCTTCGTTTGGATGCTTGAGATGATTACTGACTTTTTCAATTTACTTGATTAACACAGTGTTGTTTCTGACTTGGTTCGATTTCTTGGCCACCACGGTTTTGGTTTGAAACTGTTACATTTGACTTTATTCTCTTGCGACCTTGTTTTTTATTCGAACTTCTGCATCACTGTATATGTGTTGTGTTGATTGAACTACGGCTTGATTTCTATTAATTTGAAATCTCCTGCGAAACTGTTTTGGTTCTGGTTGCATGTGCTTGTGCATTTGCATCATATATATGTGTGTTATCTTTGGATTTCATGTATGTTGTCATTGCATATATATATTGTTTACGACTTGGTCTTGTTTTTGCATGCTTGCCGCTGCTTTGCACATGCTTCGATTAATGTATACTTGGTGCCTGGTCTATGTAAGTCTGTTGCATTTCACTCTGTTGTTGTCTAGTCAACACTTGCTGTTGGTCTTCACTGCACTTGTATATGTACTTGTTTGTCTGCTGCCTTGAATTCTCTGGCATTGGATTTTATTCCATTTTGACTTCGGCCACTTTGAAAATTCCTGCTTGATTCATATCCTTGCTGTCACATTGTTTTAAACTTGTTTATCACCATATATGTACATTTGGGTTATACTATGTTTCACCTGGATTTGTACTTGTAGTCTTCACTGGTATCACTGGTGCACATGCTTATGTATTGACAGTTGAGGCAGTGCCATTGTTATTTGTATTGACAGTTGTGCAGTCTTGTTTTATGTAGTAATTGCTCTGACCAGTTCATTGCATTCATATTGTTGCTCCATTGTATATCCACTTGGGTTTGGTTGCTTTGTTTGTTGGATTGTGTCTTTGTGCCATGTTGTTTTGAATTTGGAGCTTGTGAATTTCATTCCTGGTCTGGTATACATGTGCACTGCCTATATATGTGTACATGTTGTAGCTTGATTCTCCGGTCACTATCCTGAGCAGTCGAACTATATTCAGTTGAGTTTCATATCAATTGAAAGTCTGGGGTGCATTGAGTTTTGTCCACTGATCAATCGAGTCTGCACCGGATAGTTGCTGTTCACTGAGTTGAATCCATCTTATAGCTCGGGTTTGACCTTTCGCACACCTGTCCCTGCAATTTTATCAAGTGTACATTGGTGTGCACGGCCTTGCGGCATGTACAGTGATATACCGTGCATGTCACAAGCTGTTCGTGTATGATGAATTCAAAATTAAATGATGACGAACAACCCAAATAACTGAGATAAATAATATTTTCAAAATCACTTTTTATTTTATACTGCAAAATATTTTCTTTTCAATTTTACTGTGTTAGTGTTTATTTTGCAGATCGCTTAGATGCTGGACTCAATCTGGAATAGAGTTGAAGATTAATACGAGTGAATGAGTGAAATGTACTGAGGTGCAACTGTAAATGGAAAATTGTGATGTAATCAAAATTGTATTGTAATTGAAATTGTGTGTATATATATATAGCTTGAATTTGTACTATTCAAAATTGTAATAAATATTTGTTTGAATAAAATATTTGTTTGAATTTAAATTCTATGTTATTTATTTTATTTAGCAAATATTTATTAATTATGTGAAAAATAAAATAGTACATTAACAAATACATTTAAATGAATATATATATATATATGTTTATTATCATCAAACAAAAATCATATAGTCGCATATTCAACATGACGTACCTGGACGAGGCTTCGTCCAGGCCGTATGCGGGTCGACCGGGCAGTCGACCGCCCATAGCCACCGGTCGACCGTGCGGTTGACCTTGGGGCTATTTTGGTCGGCCTATAAATGATTGTGTGTGTGTATTTTCTTTTTCTTTCTGGCTTTTGTTTCGTTTGTAACTTCTTCATATTGGATCGGATTTTGACAAGTTATATATGGAAACTGATCATAAAACCACCTCGGACGTAATGGTACAAGTTCCGGAGCCATATTCTGATAATTCCAAAATTATTTATTTTCATTGCTTATCGTCATTCGTTAAATTCTAGCTATATAAAAATGCAGGGTGTTACAATATATTTAAAAATCAATATTAAATTTAAAACACATATATTTTAAAATCAATATAAATATACACATACACTATATTTTAAAATCAATACTTCAAAACCAATATGTATAACAGAATCGAATACACTCGACCACATGTAAAACTGTAAATAAAATATATAAAACAAAAGAGGTCATAATGTAGACAGCTTATATATATTAAAAAAAATCTTTTATAAAACAAAGAAGAAGGCTTGGAAAAGAGGGGTGGTGGGTCTGTCAAGTGGTGGAAATATAGGGTAAAGGGCTTGCAGAGGCTGTGGGTCTTGGCTGGCATTTGGCAGTTGCGTGGCTGTCGAGGAGAGGCGGTGGCACTGGAGTCGGCGGGCTGATGGGTGGAACAGTGGGATGCGGATGCTTGGAGCTGCAGTTGTGGGGTAAGGAGAGGATAGGTCGGGTCGTGCAAGGCTGAGGGAGGCGTAGCTACTGCTACAAGAGGTGGAGGCGATCTGGAGGCTGTTGGCGGCGGTGCACTGGAAGGGTTGATTGGGTGGCAGGGTTTGGACATTGAGATGGAGTGGGTTTTTGGGTATGATGTTGTTGTCCAGTCACGTAGAGGAGCCAGGGTGTTCGGATGGGTCAGGCTGCGAGTGGCGGAGGGGTTTGCTAATGTGGCTGCATGGGGTGTTGGTGGATCTGCTATGGAAGTGGGTGCGGTTGTGGTTCTCTGGTGCAGACATTAACAATAGGAAGGTGGAGATGGGACGTGGGAGGAGCAAGGACGTGGTTGTGGCTTTCAGGGGAGAGAATGGCTACGGAGGTTTGGTGTAGGGGCATTCAAGCTAAGGATGGCCTCTGGTGGCTCTTTGTGGGAAGAAGGCGAACTGGCCAGAGGGTGGGAGTGGTTTGCTAGGGGTCTGCTCGGTTCAGGTAGTGGGAGATGGGCCAAAGGTGGTCGGCTATTGGGTGATGGACGGCGAGTTGGAGGGTGATGGAGTGGAGGGGTTGCTATGTAAGCGGAGGGGGCCGGGCTTGAGTTGTGGCAGGTGGGGAGTTGATCAGGTGATAACTGGAAGGTGGTCGGTCGAAGCTTTGGCGAATGGCGGATTTGTGCAGATGGTTGCGCAGTGAGGCGTTCGGCGGCACAAGGTCGGAACGGAGGTGGTTGATGACGGTGACGGGTTTGCCAAAAGAAAAGGGCAAGCAAGTTTTTCTCAGAAGCCATTATATATGCAACTAAGTTATAATATTATTTTTTAAGCAAATGATCAGAACAAAGGAAAGAATGAGAGAGAGAGAGCAAGTTCCAAGGCAGATGTATATAAACTTTATAATTTATTATTCTTAAAAGCTAAGAATTACATGAAAAAGGAAGTGGATTCGGCAAAAGGTCTAGCGAACAGGTTCAAAGCAAAGAATGCCAACTGACATAAAACTTTATACATGTGAACTATATAATATATTTTATCTTTTCTCAAATGAATTCACAGACCCAAGAAAGGAACAGAACCAAAGAATGAAAGTAAACGAACCAGCAATATTGAAATAAGGGGGACAGTCAAAAACCAATATGTTGAATTCAAAAAATATTAAAAGATAATGGCTATTGGGTTTTCAACCGGGACTAATGAAAAGACACAGAACACAAAAAGGCTCAAACGGGTACCAATATGGCTAATTGTTTTGCAGATTTCGCCGCGCACCGGACGTCGAAATACACAAATGAATATACTGCGTAGATCAACATGACGAGACGAATAGAATAGTACATAGATACCAGTGATACGATCATCCTATCAAAAGTCGATATTCGCTGCCAAAATGCTGCTAAACCATCAAAAATAAGAGAAACAGAGCCAGAGCAGACCAAATTTGGCGAAACGAAATATGACGTCTCACTCGGAAAATGGTTTATATTTTTATCATGTAAAAATATTCAGATTTTGAAATGTTTTATTTTCAACAAATTAAATGATTTTAAATTTTAATGTAAGATTACATAATAGAACTTTCATATTTACCAATGAAAATTTGTCATTTGCTATGTTTAAATAGACGCATACCAAATATCAAGTTTTCACTGCTAAATTTTAATTATTTATTTTCATGAAGATTTCAATTAATTACATTATAAAAAAAATCGTTAAAATTTTCGGGTCGTTACACTCTCCCCCACTCAGAACTTTTCGTCCCCGAAAAGGAACAAGATAGGAGAATAGAAGCGACAGAAAGGAAAGTTTGATTCGAAATACAAAATACGAAATATAATAATTAATTCAAAACCATATAAATTTCATTTTTTGGACATCTTATTACCTACATTTATATTGTATATTATTCAATTACATTCAAACCTTTTTTCCAAGTAAGTTTTATTAATGTAACTGAGTGTAATTGAGCACTATACAAATTTACCTTTTATTTACAACATTTCTATTAAGCAAAATTTAGTTTGAACATTTTATATTACTTAAGTTTCTCTAGTATAACCTTCAATTACATATTCACATCAACATTTTAACTTTTTTAATATTTCAGGTAGTTATATATGCTATAGAATGCAATTGAGTATTATTCAAATTAATTTTATCCTAGTTCAACTGTTTCAAGTTGTTTCCATTTAATTTCTCATTTTAGACACTCCAATTATTCAAAAAATTTGCTTTATTTCAATAGTTAAACCATCACTTAACATAAAACTTAAGAGTTAAGTTTTTGGTTTCCTTTCAAACCATTTTGAAATATATATATATATATATATTATCAATCAAATCATACTCAAGAAATTCAAATCAAATCCATTTTCCAAAATAAAAGTGTAGCAAAGCTACTAAGTGGTTTCCCCACTTCGAGACTCAAAAATGAATGTCGATGATGCTGCAATCATCGTCGAAATTATTTTCCAGCGAAATAAGAGGAGGGTACAGACTTACTTCTTTTAAAATTCTTTGAAAACAATTTCCATTCAAAAATACTTTCAAATAATATTTTTTCTTCTAACCTTGAAAACCAAATTTTGAAAAGCACCGAAAATTTAAATTCTTAAGTTTTATGTTCCTTAATTTAAATTCATTTGCAAATAAGATTTATAAACCATATTTATAAAATTTCAACTCTAAATAACATACAACAATAGTTAATGGTTTAGGAATGTTAAGAAACAATAAATGATAATCTAGTATTATCGTTTCTAACAACTAATTCATTTAAATATCTAATTTCAGAAAATTATACTTATATATAAAATATAACCACACATAAAATTATTTCATTTACCAATTTCGAAAACAATATTGTGTCAGTTTGCTTTATTCAAGTGTTTTGGAATCCTATCGATAGCGTTGGCCAGACGAATCGATCGAAACCCAAAATTCAAACTTAACAACTCAAACAACACAAAGTAAAACATTTTATATTAGTTACAAATACGCTCCTCCGGATGATTCAAGAATAGATTTTAGAACAAGGATAGAGATTCAAATCTAGAGGAACCTGATCCAAGAGAATTCTAACAGGAAGATAGGCTCGAAAGGAAGATAAGATAATTAAATTACAAAAGAGGAAAGATGGATAGACTTATATTAATCGCGGCGACCTTAACTGGGTCAACCGAGACTTAGAAAATGAGAATATCATCAACGAAAACCAGGACAAACTGGTTGAGAACATCGCAGAAAACACGATTCATGCGATTGACGAAGAAGGCAGAAGCATTGGTTAATCCAAAGTGCATGACTAACCATTCATAGACACCATTCGTCCACGAGGAAGGACAACATGTCGAGCTCCAGGAATAAGATCGATGTGGATTCAATTTCCCACTTAGGAGGTACAGGAGTGACTTCACCAAAACATCAGGATAATCCCTGACTATCGGGGTGGAGTCAAGATCATTAGGCTGAGGGTCAACCGAAAAGATAAAACTGCTTGAAAAATCCTGAGGCAATCTACATTCGATCATAAGAAAATTACCCTGGTCATCTACTAGAGCAACGGTTCGGGCTTTGCAAGAAATAATAGCATCAAAACCGAGGACATAGAAATCTCCGGTGAATCGACGCCTGTTGTAAAGGAGTTTCACCCCTTTACAAATCATACAGAGGTTGGCGGGATCGGTGATGGGATTAGTCACACGTAAGGATGAAATTGCCAATTGAGGTGGCAAGATGTGCTCAATTTATTGCGGAGATCAACATAAATAGAGCTATGGGATGCTCCAGTATCAAGAAGAATACGAACAGGAAAAGACAAGGATGGATTTAAAATAAAGGTAAAGATCCAAAATTCAAAAGAAATCCTAATCAAAGAGAATCCTAACAAGGAATTTCAAGCTCGAACGAAGATGATTCTGTGATTAATTCTACTCATTCTAGGGTATTACTACCCTATCTCTAATGAGTTTTTACTCCATATGCTAAGTTTTGCGTAAACTAGAATTCTGATACCAACTACAACAACCTGGCATTTCGAACCATTCAAATCGACAATCATCCACTCATGTCAGACTTGAATTGCTCAAAACAACAAATTGTTAATTTGTATTTGGCAAAACTTATCATATACAGTAAATAAATCAATCATAGAATCATAGACATAGAGTAATATAACAATAAGCAGAGGAAATAGATAAATAGTAGTTCATGAAGCTACTATATAACATCAGAGTCTAAAACAATATACAATAGAAATTTCAAATACAAAATAGTCTCAAATACATAAGCAGATGACAAGACTGGACATAAAAAACTAGCAGTAGCTGAAATAACTGAAAAGCTGAATGGACAAAAGACATATCTCCAAGCAAAGCTCCAAGCTCCAAAGGTGAGTCTCAAATGTTGTAACACTCAGTCTGACCCGAGCATAAAGGAAAACACTCGAGTCAGGATTAACATTCTTATGCAAGTAAATCAACTCAAGTGAAATGTCTAGGTGAAATGCAATATAACTTAAAGGATGTTTGGGATTCCATCCCTTAAGGATCCGTTAAACTATCTACATACATAGTACAATACACTACATAGATAATGTCTACAGTAAAGTAAAATATTAAAATAGTGTTAAGGGTTAACCATATACCCCTTAACACATTTTTATATATATTCCCATAGTCTATACAATACTGTAATTCCTCCGTAAACTGGAGGGCTATCAGAGGGCACTCCATAGGTACGGTACAAACCAAACTCATAGAAGGCATGATAAGGCATGTGACAAGGCACGCGAGGCAATGCCCAGGGTAGGATACTACCGTTTTGCAGATCCAGACTGGTGGTAATGCATAGCAGCTACTACCGCCCACCTCGAGACACACTCCCATAATCAAAGGTGCACCCAATCAAATCACAAAGTAATAGAATGGTATCAAAGAAGCATGCTCGATCGGAGGTGCAACCTCACTTGGCCCGGCGTGGCACCTGTTTTAGTCACATCAAGCTGACTCGCGGAGTCAGGGCTGCGTTAATACCTCATACAGAATCGTTCGCCAAACCATCTTACTTCGTTCTAGAATCTCCACCACAAACACAGTTGTTAAAGTGGTTTTCGGTATTGGCAGAGAGTATGACAATATCCGATCCCGGTCTCTTTAACAACCAAATGTTTATTTCACACCGTGGTTAATTCATTTCAAATAGTTCATACTTCATATCAAAATATCATATTCGTTTCAAATCATATCTCTTTCGGAATCATATACACTTTCGAAATCATATTCACTTAAAAATATAATTTACTTTAAATTATAATTAACTTCCAAAATCATAAACACAAATAGGTTAATCTATCAAATCAAAGTATTCGCATTTAAATCCATTTAAATCTAAACCATAATAGTTCCAACTTAACAGTTTAAATATTGAAAATAGTTTATATATTGAAATAGTTATAAATTTTAAAATAGTTTATATATTTAAAAATAGGTTATAGATCAAAATAGTTTATATATTAAAAATAGTATACATGTTAAAAGAGTTTATATCAAAAATAGTTTCAACTTAGAATTGTTTCTTACACTTCCACAAATCAATTCAAATCAACTTTAGTTCCAAATTTCAATTTAAATCAACCTCAGTTCATCAATTTCAATTCAATTCAAATCCTTAAAAAACCAATTTTAGTTTATATCGATTTCAAATTTAAACTACTTCCCTTTCAATAGGTTTCAAAGTTTAAATATTCAAACATTTACAATAACTCAATTTGATAAAATACATTTATTTTCAATATCCAACTTTAAATTTTATTTGAATTTGAAGATATTTACTTCACCATTTTAATAACCATTTAAATAACTTCTCAAATTACAAATTTAAATCAATATTAAATATTCAAATACAATTTTATTTAAATTTGAAATATTCATTAAACCACCCTTATCAAAAATCAAGTTGTTAACTTATAAAATCATATCTTTAAAAATCTTAAAATCAATAAGTTTCAATCAATACTTATTTGAATTCTATTCTTAAACCAGTTAAATTACAAATAAATTTTATTTATCTTTCCAATCCTTAATTCATTAAGTTATTACAAAATATATTTTAAATATTTTTGTAAACTAATTTGGAAAACATTTCACCATTATTATTTATTATTTGAATATTTAAAATTAATTAAATATTCTCAAATTACAACGGTGAAATTCTAGGTCGTTACAAGTGGGCTGGAAAAAAGTCTGGTGAATGTGTACAAGTTTAATGTGTCATAATCATGTGCAGTTAACTTTAATACCACTCTAGATGACATATGGTGTGCTACAAGTGTCTGTGAATTCCTAAGGTCCATTACCTAAGGGTTCTTGTCCGATACATACCCGCACTATAACTTGTATAGGGTACTACCAGGATCGAACTACATATCGAACCTCACAACTAAAGAGCGACCACCGCTCCTAGAGCTATCCAATAAGGAAGCACCGCCACTAGGCTACCGTGGAAATAATTTTCCACTTATATCACCACACATGCTACTGTGGAGACTACTCCCCCCTAATATTACCACCGCTAGGCTACTGGAGAACTGATTTTCCTCTAACTACGACTACTACATGTAATCCCAACTATGCATCGAGGGGGAATCCGCAATGTCGACTCGCCAAAGTATATCATCGTCTGCATCTGTATCTGCCTCTCGATCATAGTGTTGGCTACATATTACATGCGCCGAGATCCTCCATCGAAACTGTACCACGTCGCGTCAGAATTCGTGCATACTAGGATTCTTGTTATGCCGGGCCACACATCATCAGGCATCCTTGTCGGCGCTGTGTGTGCACCGTGGGACCTCATGTAAGTCCCATTTGCGACGAAAATCGCCCCTATCAAATAATCGACCCCCAAGTTAGGTAAACAACATTTATCTAACACCACAACGACCTAGCGTCCACTGATAGGGAACTAGCTTTCCTACTATCTCTAACATACGCATTTAACCCCAAATTAGGCTTAAACAAACAATTAACATTTATATAATTTTTATCTTAAATTAGATAATTTTTATAACTAACCTGGGCCTTAGGACGAGGTTCAAATTCTGCATTTTACACGTTTACCAGTTGACTGCTAACCCTAACCGGTCGATCGCTACTGGTCGACCGTTGGGGATCAGTGGTCAACTGGTCATAGACTAAATTTTAGGGTTCTTCCAATTTTAGTTGTCGATTGTAAATTTTGGTTTAATTCATGTCGTTGGCTATTTTTATTAAACTCTAATTACTAATTCGACCAGTCCATATTCAAAATTTATCAATTTGTAAGATATAGGGTTTACAGATTTAGGGATTTCTAATTTTAGGGTTTACAGGTTTAAGGTTTACTAATTTAAAAGTTTTTCAGTTTAATGATAAAAGAGGCATGCTAGCATCAATATCAGTTTATCAAATTATGATAGTTCCAATTTCTACTCCATATTACAGGTTTCAAATTAGGGTTTTACAATTTCAATTATAATTTACTAACATCCTAAATCAATTCGAATAGTTTAACCTAACTGTAATAATAATCTAATCAAAAATGTTCCCACTCATCTCAAGCCTAAGCTCTTCCTATTGCTTTGCTTTAGAATCGCTCCTCTGTATGCTTGCTCTGAAAGTCTATAGGATCTTTTTAAGTAATGCAACTTATATACATGTGAGAGTGTATATTACTAACTATATTAAGTAGATAATAATGATTGAATATAAATAAGGTAAATAATAAAAGCAAGTACACCATATATTTTATACAGGTTCAGACCTCCCGTCCTACGTCTAGTGCCGAAGCCCACCTTCAGTATTTTCGTTAATCAACTAACCCTCGCTTCACCCGGAGGAATAGGCTAATACAAAAGTATATCTCTGACAATCTTGTGTTTAAAATAACATGGATTTTGACTGATAGTACAAATCTTCTACGATCTCCTTTGAGTATGTGAATGTGAATGCTTTAAATTGTAGGAAGTGGTTTAACTAAAATTATATTTCAGTTATGATAGATTGAGAGTATGTAAGCAATGTATGCACAAGAAAGTAATAAGAAATCAAGAGAGAATAGATTCAATTAATTCAATTCAAATTAATTTGTCATTCTCAATTATTGTAGTTTTTTTAAATTTAAAAAGATGCAGATGAGGAGTTGATACTGTTAGATAAGGTTATTCACTTTTATGGCTGCAACCTTTCGATGAAGAATTGACTTATATTTATTTAACAGAGGTGTCTATTCAGATTTTTGCAGTTGTTCAAATGATAGACGTCTGTGAGGAAACCTTAGACGTCCATGGCTTTAGAAAATAATTTCTCGAGTATGGTCACAGACGTCTGTGGTTTTTCCTCAGGCGTCTGTGGATGGTAAATTCAGTTTTTGAATGCATTTTAATGTATATGAAATTGTGTGTGCATATATATTCAAGGAGACCGTACAATGTTTTTTTAAGACTCTTAACATATTTGAATAACTTTACTTAATCATAGCATGGTCCATAGGTCTTCGTTTATCTTCGAGTTCCAAAATCTTTGAGCATGATGATCTCTTATAGTATATACATGTAATCTTAATAAGATGTATAATATATATGATTGTATAGTTGTCATTGAAACCATAAAATAGAGGTTCTAACATGCTCCATATAGATCTAATTGATTGTGTTCTTAGTTTGATTTTATTTTGGTTTTTGAAGAATTTTAGAGTTGGTGGAGAGGTTAGATTGGAT
The DNA here is from genome assembly GCA_030737815.1 of Allium fistulosum. NCBI lineage: Eukaryota > Viridiplantae > Streptophyta > Magnoliopsida > Asparagales > Amaryllidaceae > Allium > Allium fistulosum. The sequence continues at coordinate 1,208,410,347 of CM060902.1, forward strand.
AGAGATTCGACACAATAAACTGTTATGAGAATTTTAGGGTTAATTTAGGCTTGAATTTATAAGAGTTGGCAAATAGTTTTGGCCATTGGATTTAGGTTGTTGAATTTTTACAGTGATCACGCACGCTCATCTAATACTTGGCAACGAAGTAAAGCATCACCACCGTTCGAACAAGTTGCAACCCACCCATTTTGACACTGGTAAGGTCAACCACTACCCCATTTTGGTCGACCGCTACTGGTCGACCTTTTATCCTCTACCGGTCGACCTACGACCCCACTGGATCGATCGATCGCCTTGTTAAATTCTGTAATTTTATTTTTAAGTTTTTATTCTATTTTCAATTTTTCCAACTCCCGTAAAACTCCGATTTCAAAGTGTTATATATGAAAATTGTCCAAAAAATTACTACGAATGCAATGGTGCAGGTCTCATAGCCAAATTCGGATGTTTGTGAAAATTTCATTTTAGTCCTTGTTTTATTTTAGTTTAATTTTCTTATTGAAAATTTGTTAAATTTTCGGGGTGTTACAATATATGTATGTGTGTATATTTTTAATATGTAATTATACTTATATTTAATTAAATATATAAATTTATATGCAGATATAAACATATATTTTTATATACATATAAATTAATATTTTAGTAATACTATTTATGATATAAAGTGTGATGTATAATTAAGCATATATATATATAATATGTGTATACACACACTTCATTTTGGCTATATCTAAATTTGACGATTTTTTTAATTAATAAATTCGTACGGGATTTATTGCTTTTTTAAAAATGAAATAAAATCCACATGGAAAAAAACTTTTTTTAACTTGTAATAAAATATTTTATAATGTGAGTAAATTTGTGTATATTGAAATATACAAGTATGTACTCGTAAAATAAAATATATATATATATACACACACACTCGAATTTAATATATATATATATATACACATACATAAAAAAATTGAAATAAAATTATGTTTAAAATTTAACAATAAAATTTACAAACCTTTTATGTGTGTTTATTTAATTAAAAAATTCAATTTTTGTTAAAGCTCTTTTAAAATTAGTTATTAATTTGAATTTTTTTCACTAGGCCGAAAATGAGATCACATACACATACAATATTTTTTTATAGCTACAATATATATATATATATCTGTGTGTGTGTGTGTGTATTCTAGATTGACAGTATACACATAAGGATTCATGATATAAAGCTAATCTAACCAGATATAATAACATAATAAATGATAAACATATATGTAAACAACTATGTAGTAAATTTTTACCTCTACTGTACCCTAGTAATGACATCTTGAATGCTGAATCAATAGAACTCCTAGGATTGAATTTAATCTCTTTCAAAAAGTACTACTAGTCAAAGAGATCTATACACCTTTATTTTATTTGATTCAAACTTGTATTTAGTTTAAAAAAATGGAGGAGAAAAGGTTTAGAGTTTTTGGACAAAATTTAAGGGAGAGGAGAGACCAAAAGTAAAGTGTAAAAAGCGAGGGGCAATGCGTTTAAATAAAAGAAAAGGAAGAGCTGAAAAAGAGAATCTAGATCCATCCTTGCCTCCACCGATTCAAACCCAAAAATATCAACATATCCCCCTCTTTCCCTCTTGGTTTGGCCAGCCAAACCATGCGCCCTTATAGGCTTCCATCCCACTTCAGTACATATCAAATAATTTACATTTAAATCAAATTCAAATGTACATCGATATCGTATATCGATATGTGTGTATATGACTTTTATATATACACTATTTTCAATACTGATCAACACAAATCAAATAAAAGTTTATAATTAATATTTCATAAATATTATTAATTCAATTAATTTATAAAAATTATAATTTAATTACGTCAGGTGGTCTCCAGAGTATTCAATATTGCGGATGTATGATACTTAGGTGTAAATTCGATCAACGATCAATATTAAACAATTCGAATATTAACACTCACATGTCACCTTAACTAGTGGTGTGATAGTTTGGCTGAATTTATTGCTTACACATTTTCAGTAAAATCCTATTTTACTTATTTTAAGCGGTCCTCGATAGTGATAATTATTTCACCAATTCTCTTCGTCAAAATTGTATCACATTAGGACCTATGGAATTTGGTATTGGTCTAAATTCCTATATCGTTAACATTCAACTTGTATAGTCCAAACACAAAGTCCTTGATTCAATAATAATAATTATTATTAACCGAACTGCTCTGAACAGAGACTTTGATTTTGAGTTGACTATAGTTGATCGTGACACGAACCACATATAACTTAAAAGATGAATTCTCTATTGAATAATGTTTCACTTCCAATGCTTCAACTTGGACCTAACTATAGTCATTTGATGGACGTTGTGACGCCCCACCTCTATACTCACACTAGTCAAGGACATTACGGGGTAATGCCGTCGACTAGCATGAAGAATAAGGCTGTTGAGGAGCGACCATCTATGTAATTTCTTTGTGCAAGTACCGATATGTCAGATAGAATGACTTTCATTTCATTTCAAGAGAAATCCTACATATCAAATACAAACTCAAACTACCACACAGTGGCTATGAGGCCTTCGGAAACAAATATAGAAATAAGCATAACACAAATCAGTCACAAATATTCATATCACAAAGGCGGAAACAGAAATATAACACATAAAGGGGTACATCAAAATAGTAGTCATACAAGATCCACTACATCACAAAAGAATAGGTACAAGTGTTAGACAAAAAATATGTATACATCAAGGAGTCTCTATCTCGAATGTATATAAGCAAAAACTACTAATCTAAAGTAGTTAGCCAAAAAATCAGATGATGGTCCCTGATAAGAAGTCAAGTAGAAGCACCTGAAATACCTCGGTCTGACCCGAGTATTATTTAAGAAGAAAAATAATAAACGGATCAGTCTAACTATAAATATCATATAAAATGAGATAGGATAAGAGATATCACAAAAGCGTATAATAACAATAATGCCATACTGTGATAAGTATACATCAGATAACAACAAAATCATACAATATCTCAAATATTCTCAAACACCAAAAAGAATGTCATATTCTTTAAATTATTCACCAAAACACAAATATTGACAAAACATATCAATGCCAATCGCAAAAATCGGTGAAACACAAATTCAAGAAATCATCTACTAGAAATCCAAAAATCACAAAAAGGGGAAGGCCTATCACAAACGGGAGCATGAAAACTCACCAACATGTGTATCACAAATGGGCCGCTATCCCATAAAATGAGCTGGAGCTCCTCCAAACAGGGTATAGTCCTCCCTTGCGGACTATGAGCCAAAGCTCCTTCTATGAGCCGAAGCTCCTTCAAACAGGGTATAGTCCCCCCTTGCGGACTATGAGCCAAAGCTCCTCCAAACAGGGTATAGTCCCCCCCTTGCGGACTATGAGCCAAAGCCCCTCCAAACAGGGTATAGTCCCCCTTGCAGACTATGAGCCAAAGCTCCTCCAAACAGGGTATAGTCCCCTTTGCGGACTATGAGCCATAGCTCCTCCTATGAGCCGAAGCTCCTCCAAACAGGGTATAGTCCCCCTTTTACGGACAAAGAGACATCGCACATCGCTAGTCTAACTCACCAAAGGATCATCATTGATCGATAAGTGTAAATTACACTAAGCTAGTAAATAAATGAGTTTAGCTTCATGTCCCATTACCACTAGCTTAACTTAAATATTTACGAACAGATTGTAGATTTCCACTCAAAAATTGTCACGAGAGTTCAATCGAACAAGTCCAAGAATTAACCGACGAAGTAAATGCAAGCATTTCATACCACTTGTTTTGCTAAGCCGTTTAATTAGATTTCTCATACGAAAGAGGTAAAGGTTTGTATATACTAATAGATTGGAAAACGGTTTTAAAAGCGAGTTTTGTATTAAAAATGGTATTGAAACCATCTTTGTGAAAGCGTTTGAATATTTACTACTAGTATAGAAACCTTTGTATTTTAAAAACTGACAAATCACAGAAAACGATTGTAGAAACAATCGATCAACCAAAAATTCACATTCGACGACGTGAATCAAAAACCATAAAAATTAATATCAAATCCATCAAATGGATATTCCCAAAAACCCAAAGAAAGAAGTCATCAAAGTCGATAATAAGTGATAACAACTAACCGGATCGACAAAAATCGATTAAAATTGGAAATCCACTAAAAAACAGCCAAAATAGGCAAAATGAACAGTTCCAGACGTCTGGGGTTTAATCCAGACGTCTGGATTTGGGTTCCGGAAATAATTCAGAAAACCCCCAAACGTCTGAAATTTCAAAGTAGACGTCTGAGCCCTGACCAGACGTCTGAACCTATAAATCAGACGTTTGGAATTTGTCTCTGCCATTTTAGTTTCTACATTCTTATATTTTTTCTCCAGGGACCATAACCAGACGTCTGGACTTGAGCAACCAGACGTCTGGTCACCTGGCCTAGGCAACAATTTGCCTAGGCCATGATGGCCAAAACGATTCGGGAGCGATCGGGCGAGCAACCAAAACTAGGGATTTATGCCAAGCGACAACCCAGCCTTATAGGCTCTTCGATACACCCCAAATATCATGTCCAAACATCCATAGTAGGATTTTCATAAAATTGGACTTCAAAACCAATAATTGGAAAATTCACCAAAACAATTCAAATCAAAAGCAAATGAACATGAATAAACGTTAGGATTTCATACCTAACAACAATGAGAGTTATAGACGTAGATGTGAGTTCAAAAACTCACCTTTAAACCCAAAAACAACGAATGAGAAGCTTTAAAACAAGGCAAGATCAATTTCTCTTCAATACACCTCTAGAATCTTCAATTTATTATCAAAGGTGAAGTTTTTCCTAGGTTAAGTTATAGGAATTTCTGAAAATTGAAGAGAGATTGAGATGGAGAAGAAGAAGGGGATGCTTACCTAAGCTTCTCCTTGATTTTAGAGCAAGAACTTGAATCTCCTAATCAAACTAGGGTTTAGGAATTTTAATTTCCAATATTTTCCCCCATTTTTCTCTTGAGCTTGAGTGTTAGGAAATAAGGAATGAAATGAATGAAGAGGAGTTGAGTTAGAGTGTTTGATAAAGCAGTTGGGTTCTCTTGTTAGGTTATTGGGCTAAAACCCAAACCCAAAGCCCTAAAAGAAAATATCAAAATTCTAATCAACTCCAAACATATCGATGTTTATACTCAAAAAGGTCGCAAATGTCGTTTTGGACCCAATGGAAGTAGTCTCGAGTCCTAATTCAACTGTTACAAAAAGTAGCATTTCGGACTTTAATCCGACTAACAATGCTATATTTAAATAAAATATTTAAATATATAGTCGTAAAATATGCGGGTTGTTACAGACTCCCCTCCTTAAAGAAATTGCATCCTCGTAATAATTAAGAGGAAAACAAAATGTAACAACCACATACAAAGGCATAACAACACAAAAGAAGAAATTTTGAAATGAGAAGTTCACCCTAAAAGAGCACGAGAGAGTAAGTCCGGATGTGTTTGCTCGATGAATTCTCTAGATTCCCAAGAGCAATCTTTAGGATTTGAGGACCATTGAACTTTCACAAGCGGAACATCTTTATTTCGAAGGCGTTTAACCTCCGAAGCAATGATACGAATAGAATGTTGCTCATAAGTCAAATTTGGTGAAACTTCAATTTCTTCAATTACACCGGGCTCAAGAATAGAATCAGAATCCTTAAGGCATTTTCGTAGTTGAGAAACGTGGAACACGTCATGAATAGCAGAAAATTGAGCTGGTAAATAAAGGCGATAAGCCACGGAACCAATGCTTTCGGTGATAGGAAATGGACCAATATATTGAGGTGCTAATTTCCCCGAACGACTGAAACGCACAACATCCTTCATTGGTGAAACACGAATGAACACCAAATCTCCCATAGAAAAATCTAATTTCCTTCGCCGATTATCGGCATAGGATCTTTGCCTACTTTGAGCTTCTTTCATCCTATGACGAATAAGGTCAATCTTTTCTGTGTAATCACGAATAAAATCTGGACCTAAAACCAGCTTCTCACCGGCCTCAAGCCAACAAGAAGGAGATCGCCATGGCCTTCCGTAGAGTGCCTCGAAAGGTGCCATACCAATACTAGATTGGAAGCTATTATTGTAGGAAAACTCAACAAGAAAATTATGATCTTCCCAACTTCCACCAAAATCAAGGACACATGCACGAAGAAGATCTTCAAAAGTTTGATTCACATGCTCGGTTTGTCCATCGGACTGAGGATGATAAGCGGTGCTAAAATTAAGCTTTGTTCCTAAAGCTTTTTGAAGACCTTACCAAAATCCACTAGTAAATAATGGATCACGATCGCTAACAATAGAAGTAGGAACTCCATGCAATTTAACAATTTCTTTGACATAGAGTTTAGCCAAAAGAGGTATGGTCCAATTAGACCAAACGGGAAGAAAATGGGCGGATTTTGTAAGTCTATCTACAATCACCCATAAACTGTCATGACCCAAACGAGAACGGGGAAGACCGTCAATAAAGTCCATGGAAATTTGATCACACTTCCAAATTTGAATGTCCAAAGGTTGCAATAACCCACCGGGCCTTTGATGCTCGGCCTTTATGAGTTGGCAAGTCATGCAACGCTTAATGAAGTTAGCAAAATCAGATTTCATTCCATCCCAATAATAAATTCGCTACTACTACTGGGATGAATGGTAAATTTAGAACGATGAGAATCTTCTAAAATGTCTTTACGAAGATCACAAATGTTTGGCATAATAAGTCTACCAAACTTTCGAATGCCACCACGAACATCGATTTCAAAATCTTTCAAACCATCAACCTTATTTTGATCCCTACAACTTTGGCTAAGAAAAGCCAATTCGGGATCTTGCTTTTGAGCTTCAAGGATGAGGTCTAAAAGAGAAGGACGAGCCTCAAGGCTACGTAAAACAAGAGATGAACATGAATTGGATTCACGATCTCGAATCTCACAAGTGGATAAAGTCTCGAGATCATTCCATTCGGATATCATCATGGAAACAACCACTTGTTGCTTACGACTAAGGGCATCGGCAACACGATTTCCCTTTTCGGGAATATAGAGAATATTAAGATCATAAGATGCATGGAACTCGAGCCAACGTTGTTGATGCAAATTAAGTTCCTTTTGAGAAAATAAATACTTTAAAGATTTATGATCGGTGTAGAGAACAAATTTCTCTCCTAAAAGATAATGATGCCAAATTCTAAGAGCGAAATTACAATGGCCGCGAGCTCTAGATCACGAGTGGCATATTTAGTCTCGGCAGGCTTTAACTGTCAAGAAGCATATGTGATAACACATTCCCTTTGCAAGCGAATGGCACCCAAACCAATACGACTAGCATCGGTACAAACAGTGAAGTCTTGGTTCCCTTCGGGAATCACAAGAATAGGAGTATCGGAAAGGAGTTCTTTTAAATGATCATATTTCCTGAAAAGCTAAGACATTCAAAATTATAATTAACTTTATGTAATCATCTTTTTAGAAAAAATTTCCTTTTTACAAGTCAATTTATTGTGTCTGGCTGTCTCATCATAGCGTTTAGGAGATTCCTATCGATAACGTTGATCAAGCGCATCGACCAGAATTCTTAAAGCACTCAATGGGCAAAACAACACAAAATCATCTTCTATATGATAAACATGTCTCTTAAAAATTTTACGAATATTCTTTGCTTGTTTTAAGAACAAAATCCAATTATACTTATAAATATCTTATTAAAAATATTTGCAAATTTTAAATTGTTGTTTTCTTCCATAATCAATGAATACAAGGATGGTCTCATCGAGATATTCGTAGAATACTCGATTCATAAAATGGATGAAATAAGCTAGACAAACCGAATGACATCACGAGTTACTCATAAGAATCATAACGAGTGCGGAATGCGGTAAGTGGAATGCTACCCTCCGCAACTCATAGCTGATGAAAACCGGTGGCAAGGTCGAGCTGAAAAGACCTTAGCACCACTCAATAGATAGCCTAGGTGATAATCCTAAGACAAGCTCAAATATACCGGAAAATTCACAAACTACTTGAATGAGAGAAATAACACTTTCCCCATCATGTGGGTTTAAAGAATAAAATGATGCCACCAAATTTGGAAATCAAAATCATTAAGAATAATAGAAATCTGCTTAATAGATTGAGAATGTCAAAGATGGATAGTCCTCCCGGGACATAGGATGTGGGCTTCATAACGATTAAGCCAATCCATTCCCAAAATCATTCCAAAACCTAAGTAGCAATCGGATCGGAAAGCATAATCGCATAAAATAATCTCGACATCTCCACAAAGTAAACTGAGTGTTGCGGATCTACCAACCGGATTCGCAATTCTCAATGAAGTCATCAAGCCCATAATATTTAAAGAAAAAGTAACAACAAGTTCTTTTGATATAAAAGAGTGAGATGCACCCGAATCAAAAGAAATTCGAATAGGAAGATCACAAAATAAAATAATGCCATCAAGGACTGAATGAGAAATACCTTGACCAAGAGAAGTGTTACTATGGGCTTGCATAACATTCAGCTTTCCCTCTCTCCTACTTTGAAGTTTGGGATATGAAGATAAAAGATGACCCAAACCTTTGCAATAGCGACAAGTAAGAGGCTTCGGACACTTATTCGCATAGTGGTCCATAGAACCACAATTGTAGCATTGTCCATGACTAGAGGTAGGAGTCTTTGCTATTGAAGTTGCATGCTTCCCTTTCTTGTTGGGATTAGGGATTTTGAACTTAATATGCCTCTTCTTATTGATGTTGAAGTTTTGTTTGGCATCCACAACTTCAACATCACTTTCTTTATCGGCCTCTTCTAGTCGAAGAGTGATATCTACAAACTGGTCGAAAGGAACTTCTAGTTTCAGAGGTAAAACCTTTTTAGGGTTCTTACTCAAAGCACAAATAAACCTTTGATTCTTTACAAGATCCAAAAGTTGTTGGGCAGACATGAATACTCCATCCTGAGGAGTAGCACTGGATTGACCAGCGCTAGGACGGCCGGTCTAACCATTTCTCTTCTTTAAGAAAGAAAGAAAGAAAGAAAGAAAGAAAGAAGAGGAAAAAGGTTATTCTCAGAATGAATATCAAACAAACTTGAGTGATAAAACAAGGCATCATAATAGAAAATAGGATAGAACGGGTCCTAAGACTCGGATAAATCCTAAGGCACGACTCCTAAGAAAGACTTAGGACAATGGTCCTTGCTAGATTATTCCATATCGTTCCGAAGTTTGGCTCCGATACCAAGCTGTGATGCCCCACCTCTATACTCACTCTAGCCAAGGACACTACGGGGTAATGCCGTTGACTAGCACGAAGAATAAGTCTGTTGAGGAGCGACCATCTGTGTAATTGCTTTATGCGAGTACCGATATGTCAGATAGAATGACTTTCATTTCATTTCAAGAGGAAATCCGACATATCAAATACAAACTCAAAGCTACCACACAGTGGCTATGAGGCCTTTGGAAACAAATATAGAAATAAGCACAACACAAATCAGTCACAGATATTCATATCACAAAGGCGGAAACAGATATGAATATAACACATAAAGGGGTACATCAAAATAGTGGTCATACAAGATCCACTACATCACAAAAGAATAGGTACAAGTGTTAGACAAAAAATATGTATACATCAAGGAGTCTCTATCTCGAATGTATATAAGAAAAAACTACTAATCTAAAGTAGTTAGCCAAAAAATCAGATGATGGTCCCTGGTAAGAAGTCAAGTAGAAGCACCTGAAATACCTCGGTCTGACCCGAGTATTATTTAAGAAGAAAAATAATAAACGGATCAGTCTAGCTATAAATATCATATAAAATGAGATAGGATAAGAGATATCACAAAAGCGTATGATAACAATAATGTCATACTGTGACAAGTATACATCAGATAATAACAAAATCATACAATATCTCAAATATTCTCAAACACCAAAAAGAATGTCATATTCTTTAAATTATTCACCAAAACACAAATATTGACAAAACATATCAATGCCAATCGCAAAAATCGGTGAAACACAAATTCTAGAAATCATCTACTAGAAATCCAGAAATCACAAAAAGGGGAAGGCCTATCACAAACGGGAGCATGAAAACTCACCAACACGTGTATCACAAATGGGTCGCTATCCCATAAAATGAGCCAGAGCTCCTCCAAACAGGGTATAGTCCCCCCTTGCGGACTATGAGTCAAAGCTCCTCCTATGAGCAGAAGCTCCTCCAAACAGGGTATAGTCCCCCCTTACAGACTATGAGCCAAAGCTCCTCCAAACAGGGTATAGTCCCCCCTTGCGGACTATAAGCCAAAGCTCCTCCAAACAGGGTATAGTCCTCTCTTGCGAAGTATGAGCCAAAGCTCCTCCAAATAGGGTATAGTCCTCCTTTGCGGACTATGAGCCGTAGCTCCTCCTATGAGCCGATGCTCCTCCAAACAAGGTATAGTCCCCCTTTTACGGACAAAGAGACATCGCACATCGCTAGTCTAACTCACCAAAGGATCATCATTGATCGATAAGTGTAAATTACACTAAGCTAGTAAATAAATGAGTTTAGCTTCATGTCCCATAACCACTAGCTTAACTTAAATATTTACGAACAGATTGTAGATTTCCACTCAAAAATTGTCACGAGAGTTCAATCGAACAAGTCCAAGAATTAACCGACGAAGTAAACGCAAGCGTTTCATACCACTTGTTTTGCTAAGCGGTTTAATTAGATTTCTCATACGAATGAGGTAAAGGTTTGTATATACTAATAGATTGGAAACCGATTTTAAAAGCTAGTTTTGTATTAAAAATGGTATTGAAATCATCTTTGTGAAAGCATTTGAATATTTACTACTAGTGTAGAAACCTTTGTATTTTAAAAAGTGAAAAATCACAGAAAAAGATTGTAGAAACAATCGATCAACCAAAAATTCACATTCGACGACGTGAATCAAAAACCATAAAAATCGATATCAAATCCATCAAATGGATATTCCCAAAAATCCAAAGAAAGAAGTCATCAAAGTCGATAATAAGTGATAACAACTAACCGGATCGACAAAAATCGATTAAAATTGGAAATCCACTAAAAACAGCCAAAATAGGCAAAATGAACAGTTCCAAATGTCTGGGGTTTAATCCAGACGTCTGGATTTGGGTTCTGGAAATAATTCAGAAAACCCCCAGATGTCTGAAATTTCAAAGCAGACGTCTGAGCCCTAACCAGACGTCTGGACCTATAAATCAGACGTTTGGAATTTTTCTTTGCCATTTTATTTTCTGCGTTCTTATATTTTTTTCTCCAAGGACCATAACCAGACGTCTGGACTTGAGCAACCAGACGTCTGGTCACCTGGTCTGGGCAACAATTTGCCTAGGCCATGATGGCCAAAATGATTCGGGAGCGATCGGGCCAGCAATCAAGACTAGGGATTTATGCCAAGCGACAACCCAGCCTTATAGGCTCTTCGATACACCCCAAATATCATGTCCAAACATCCATAGTAGGATTTTCATAAAATTGGACTTCAAAACTAAAAATTGGAAAATTCACCAAAACAATTCAAATCAAAATCAAATGAACATGAATAAACATTAGGAATTCATACCTAACAACAATGAGAGTTATAGACGTAGATGTGAGTTCAAAAACTCACCTTTAAACCCAAAAACAACGAATGAGAAGCTTTAAAACAAGGCAAGATCAATTCCTCTTCAATACACCTCTAGAACCTTCAATCTATTATCAAAGGTGAAGTTTTTTCTAGGTTAAGTTATAGGAATTTCTGAAAATTGAAGAGAGATTGAGATGGAGAAGAAGAAGGGGATGCTTACCTAAGCTTCTCCTTGATTTTAGAGCAAGAACTTGAATTTCCTAATCAAACTAGGGTTTAGGAATTTTAATTTCCAATCTTTTCCCCCATTTTTCTCTTGAGCTTGAGTGTTAGGAAATGAGGAATGAAATGAATGAAGAGGAGTTGAGTTAGAGTGTTTGATAAAGGAGTTGGGTTCTTTTGTTAGGTTATTGGGCTGAAACCCAAACACAAAACCCTAAATGAAAATATCAAAATTCTAATCAACTCTAAACATATTGATGTTTATACTCGAAAAGGTCGCAAACGCCGTTTTGGACTCAATGGAAGTGGTCTCGAGTCCTAATTCGACTGTTTACAAAAAGTAGCATTTCGGACTTTAATCCGACTAACGATGCTATATTTAAATAAAATATTTAAATATATAGTCGTAAAATATGTGGGTTGTTACAGACGTCGCGCCACGATTTAACTATAATCAAAGTTGAGTGTCCATACTGAAGTTCAACTGTATTCTCAAGTTGAGAGAAATGTGTAATTTTGTCACTTTGATATTTTCCATTTGACCTTAGTTATATTAACCAACAGAAGACTATCAAGTGAGTCATTCCACAGTTATCCAATAACCATCGGTACGTAACCCCTTGGTGCCCTCAGTAGCCATGAGTAACACATTTTCCTATGTTTGGAGAGTGTCACGTACCTTAGTCTTAACGGATTATCGATATCCAATCTCGATCACCTTGAATAGGAATAATTAAAACAATATGTTCATTTTATCGTGATAAACTGCTTATAATTAAAGTATGTTGTAATTATTATCACAAAACATATTTTTTATGGATTTTCTATAGTATACATTAAATTAAATAAATAATAAATATAACACATTATATCATGTATATAATAGAAAGAAAACACCTTTTATTTCGAACAAGATTTTATTATAGAGTTAATAATTTATAGTAAATTATAGAATTCCATAAGGGCATACCCTTAAACTCTATCAATCGCTCACTTGCACTTGGGATCAATTATGGAATCTCTACCACATTCCTTCGATTAGTTTGATGAGAACTGATTGTGTCAGCCTCTTCGTGAATGGATCTGCAATGTTGTTTTAACTATCTACTCTATAAATCAACTCTCTCCTATGTTGATAAAATGTCTTTATCATATGGAACTTTTTGGAATATGTTTCTCAACTTCTAGTGAGCTCTAGGTTCTTTTGTGATTTGTGTCATAACATTATTATAACATAATAATTATACGATTTTATCAATATTTGGATTCACCCCTATCTTAGTTATAAATTTGTGTATTTATATTTATACATTGCTTTTATTATGGCGATATTCAAGGCGATGTACTTAGTCTTTTTGTTGAATCAGCCACAACCTTTCGGTTGGAACATTTCCAACTTAGAGCTCCTTACCTAAGGTTTGAACATGAATTTAATATTGACATATTATACTCAATATCACTTATGAAGTTCGAGTCTGAATACTCCTTCATAGGAGTTCATAGTTTCTATAAACAATACTCTAGCATTTCATAAATACTCGAGAACACTCTAAAGCACCATTTAGTGATCTTAATTTTGATTTGATATTTGCTTCATGTATCTAATACATTAGCTAAACAATATTGTAAACAATACAACATGCATGATAACTCCTATTGCTAATGCATGAGGAGTCCATCTTACATGCTTTATATTAAACAGTTTTAATATGGTGTATGTGCATATCATTTTGGGACATTCACATCATCCTTTATACTTATTAGAGAAGATGTCATTTATAAACCCAATATTGAGTATTGAATAACTAGACTAGAACTGATATTAACATAGGTACATCGCTAACAATCAACAATATGTTATTCACTTATATTTTTAGAAATATATATATACCTGTTAATATTCTTTCTTATGGACAAGCGCTTCCTCTGTATTTTTTGACTGAAAATCAAACTATTTGATATTTTTATCAAAATACTTGTTCAAATCTGATGCTTTCTGAATGATATTTTTGTATCCTTCTAGGATCATATTCGAAAACCCACTAACTCAATATCACTCCCACTGACTTCGAGACATTTTGGTTGTTATGTGCAAACAATCTGTTTTAAATCATTATTTAGAATTTTATGTTTCCAGTTTTCAACATATATGACCAAAACACAAAATCATTCCAACGATAATTTTTTGAGTAAAATCTAAATTAACTTGAGCATGCCGAATGATGAATCCGTTACAATAATTTTAACTATTCAAAATTTACAATGTTATTCATGTCGATGTTGCTTATTATGTTCGAATTGTATTGGTTTTCTTCTTGGAAACACAATTACTACCAATGGATCATATTCCTTTCGACTACAACTGTCAATATCTTATTGATACCATACTTGGAATCTATTTAGGATTTGCACATCATACCATATAGCAGAGTCAATACTCTTTATGGTTTTATTAATATCCGAGGAATATCTATTTTTAACATTGATATGAAATTCATAGTTTCTTATTAATGTGGAAGAATATTTATTAGAAGCTCTAATTGTTGTGTTAGTTTTGCTTAGTTAATTTCATTTCATTCCTCGTTTTGGTTAATTCCTTCACCATGAAGTTAGAGTTTCTTAAAACAACAATTGTTTCTCAATACAATGGAATATGTATTCATGAACATTTTTTGAATTACCTTTTATAAAACTGATTTGTTTTTAGTTTACGAAACTCATGATCAAAACAAAAATTGGTAGTCTAATGACGATCATCCCCAAACTCCTTTCGAGGTAGTCCACACAAGATGCCTCACGCACAATTATTACTTATAGTCTTTCGATTAGCAAAACCTAAAACTCTTTGACCTATTATATGTTGGGGTTCCTTATAAACCCTAATCTTGTATGATATTGTATACAATGCTTTAGATGAAATTAATTTTAACTTTGTGTACTATTCTTAAGCACACGACCTTATAGAAAGAAGTTAATTCGACTTCACTCATTATCGATCATACTTTGTCCAACAAAATATGAATACTCCATAATGATACATCATTATGTACCATATCGAGGAGTGACTTTTGAGATTGAATCTTTGTTCATGTTTAGGTAAATTTGGAACTCTTTCCAATATACTCATCTATTTGATCTAATCAAATCAATTTATTTTCTTTAGCATGTTATGGTTTTTACTTCCGTTATATATTCTATGAATTTATCGTAGACATACTACATGTGTATCAAATACACATATTCATGTTTATGATATTTTATCGATGAATTTAACGAAGTATGTGGAACTATTTTGGTATTATTAGACTTAGAATTGCATATATCTATATGTATCGATCCGAAGAGTTCACCAATTCATATTTTGCTCCCACTCAATGGGTGCTTTGCCCTTTATTGTTTGAGGTATAACTCACAAGTATATATGATTCATAATCATATAATCAAAGAATTATTTCTCTAAACTGTAACAACCCGAAATTTTATTATTTTTATTTGTGAATATTTAATTAATTTTAAATATTTAGTTGATGGTTTTAATAACTAAAATAGCCCTCTTTTAATTTATAATTAATGATAGAAAATTCATTTTATAATTTGGTTTACAAAAATAACCAGTTAAAAGAAAATTATATAATGTGAATGAAAATCTATTTCGAAATTGTCAATTTTCCCATTAAAAAGTTATTAAAAAGGTTGTAAAATACCTTAATATATTTAAAGACACACTTATAAAATTAACGAGGACTTGATTAAGTGTGTAAAGGATAATTTATGTTTACTTAAGGGATAAGATGTGACAAATTTCAAGTTTTAAATCAAAATAAAATATGAAGTCACTTATCACTCACACCTCTTACACCATAGTACTAGGTAATGCATTACATGTTGGATAAAAGGGTTTCACTCTTGGTCTAACATGTAAAAGAGGAGAGGAGAAGATGGTAGGGTGATGTGGCAACATATTAGTGGAGGGTATGGTACAAAAGGGTAATTTTGTAATTTTATAACCTCATTTTATATAAAACAAATTCAACTTTTCTCTCTCCCCTCCACCATTTCATTTTCTACCTTTTCTAAAAAAAATACATCTTCTTTTAAGTTTTCAAAAACCTTTAATGACTTCCACTTTAAATTCTCAAGTTTAAAAATAAAAAAATTCTACTTTAAAACCTTTTAAAATCTTATTTAAACTCTTATTTTCCTATCCACTTCTCTTCTATTTCAACTTTTTAGCCCTACCTCCACCTCACCACCAAGGCCATGCCCCTCTAGCTCCATGGCTGAGCCATTTTGAGCCTAGGTCGGGCCCATTTCGTGGGTTGAGTCCAAAAAAGCAAGTTTTCCCAAACCAATTTTAAAGTTCTAACCTTTTTGCAATTTGAAAACATTTTGGTGAGTAAAGCTCACATCTTTAACAAGTTTTAACCTTTTTATTTTGTTTTACTTATCACTATGTTTTGTTGGATGGTCGATTGTAATTTGATGTTGTTTTATGAGATTATACATGTGTTTATATGTGCTTGTATGTGGTATTAGTTATTGACTTGAAATGAAGTCAAAAAGTTAGTAAAGTTGCAACTTATGATCTTTGTATGATAAAGTTTGGATCTTTATATGTGTTTGTGGTTTGTGATATGTTTTGTAGGCTCTGGACATGATTATGTGGTTATATGTTAAGGGAGTTAGCAATTTTGTATGGTTAAGCGATAAGTATACTTTTGTGAAACTATGGTTTTTAGTTTGAAAAATCAAAAATCTTTTTCAAGTCTAAACTTTGTTTTAGTTTTCAAAATACTTGTTTTATGTTTGTAAAAGTAAATAGGTTTTCAAAAGGGTAATATTTCAAAAGAAACATAGAAAACAATTTCAAGTTATGGCATCAATAGTGATAGTCGCTATGGATGCAGTTTTTTGAAAAAAGTTCAACTTTTTACAAACTTGAGTTTTACACATAAGTAAACCTTAGAAATATTTTCTAAACTTAATAAGAAGTATTAAGAGAGTTAATTATGTATTAATTAATTAATTTTTAATAATTAGGTTTTAATAATTAGGTTTTAATAATTAATAATTAATTAAGTATTAAACAAGGTTTATTAATTTTAATTAAGTGGAGATTAATTACTAATTACTTATCTTTTAAAAGTGAGATTAATTTTAATTAATCTTTTATTAAGTAAGATTAATATTCAATTAATTATGAATTAAGATATGATTTATTATTAATTAATTATTAATTAAGTATATGGTTAATTATTAATTAATTATTAGGTAAGTGTTTAATTATTCTAATTATAAATTAATTATGGGTTTTAATTTATAAATAAAATATTTATTAAAGGTTAATTATTTCTTAATTAGTAATAAAGTTATGTTAAGACTTCATTAAGAACTAATTATGTTTTTAAAAATGATTTAACTTGTACTTAATTATTTAAAATGAGGTTTATGTTCTAAATTACTTTGTTTTCAAAGGATCAATTTGTTTAAAGGAAACTTTCTTTTACAAAGAATAGTTTTGAACACAAGGAATTCTATTGTCGATACCACTAAGTAACCATACAAATGTGAAAAGGTTATACTAAACTTTAACATGTTTAGTAGAATAAATCCCCGCTCAACTATACCTTAATTAAGTAGATTGTTGGACATCTGTTAGCAGAATAAAACACCATTCTGCTATAGCTGAAATTGAATAGATTGTTTGGACATCTATTTAGCAGGAAAAATCACCATCCTGCTATTATGTTAATTGGACATGTATCTGCCAGTTGGTTTGTATTGACGTGTTATTCCTTGATTTGGTTATGGATTATATATATATACACATATATATATGTTAGTTTATGTAAATTACTGTTATATAACTTGGAAATTAAATTTAGTTAACTTGATTTAGTACCGTTGTGGTCATTAAGCCTCCTTTCAAATTTGTAAATTATGGTTTTTTTTAAATTGACTTTATTTTATATCATTTTAAGGTTAATTGTTTAAAATAATTTCGTAAGTTGACTAATTATTTTAATAAAGGTATTTACAATTGATATTTTGTAAATAATATTTACAAAGGATTTATTTAAAGAAGATTTACAAATGATATTTGTAAATGATTTTGGATATTATAAAAGGAGTTTTATAAATGATTTTGGATCTTTATCGAAGGAGTTTTATAAATGGATTTTGAAACTAAACAAAGGAGATTTCATAAATGAAAGAGATTTATTAAAATGATTTATTTAAGAAATTTATAAAATAATTTGAGGTGAGGTTTTTGTTAACCGACCTTCTTAATTATGGTGGTGTGAAACTTTTGTTCCATGAACACCAAAGGAATAGTGTTTGGGGTTATCTTTATCTCTAATTTAAATAACATTTGTTTGATCCTTCTAATATGATTTTGAAATAAGAAATCTTTCAAAATATTTTATGAATATACTTATGCCAATGAATTAAATATATGAATATTTTGATAAATATTTTAGAAAGAGATTTAAATAAATTAAAGATTTCTTTTGAGGCTTAGTAGTTTCTATAGATAATTAAATCTCTGAAATGTTGCTTGTTTGTTTATTTGATAGTTAAATAACCAACTATCAAATCTTCACCTGTTTTAATTCAAGAAGTATGTTGTGCATATTCGAGTTCCCCGATGAGGGCTCGAATACTTGTTGCATACTTCCAAAGAACCAGAATTGAGTTAGCCAGAAATTGCCGCTAAGGTGGGAGACACCAGTTTCAGATAAGTATGACTTATCCAAACCACTCCAAACTAATAACGTTCATGATGGATCGTTATGAAGTATGCTATGGAGCTATACTATTCTTCCTGAGGGTGATTCCAAAATGGAAGATAGTAAATGTTGAATGTTTGTTCGATCCTAAAAAAACTTGTATGGACGAATGCTGGCATTGCATTTCTGCATGTAGGGCAGTGTTAGCATTCCAAGATGGTTTGCTACGAGGAAAAGGTAATCATAGCCTCTCAAAGCCTCGCACCCCGAGAATGACAAAAACAGGGTAAGCTGCAAGGCTATGTAGGTCGCACCCATTAGGGTATGATTATCCCAAGATCTAGTGTCAATGCCTCTAAGTATGCTTCGAGGACCTTTTTTTGGTTATTGATCACAACCAAGGAGTGATCATATTCGATACTATCCAGTAAAGGGTAGGCCGATCTTATCATGCCGAGGAAAGGTTTTTTGATCTCACTGTACATTTTATCTAGAGGTGTGCAGATTTTCGGAAGGTAGTCCCTTACCTTGCCATTTGTTGGAAATCCATTCTTCAATAAGCGCCTTCGATTTTTAAGCATATCCCTATTATTGTTGTCATGTACACAGATCACAGGTACTTATATATTTACTTTAAACCCTTAGACATCATGGTAATATCATTGGATTTTCATATAAAATGTTTTGGTTATCGTAAGGTAAAACTCGTTTGTGTTTATGTGCGGCGTGATCTTATGAGATACCTTTGATTTTAAAGGATTTTATAAGGTATAATAAAATTCCTTGTGATTTTAGTTTCTTACGCTGGTTTTACCAGACTGACCTGGGCGTTGTTTCTTATAATTCTCGGGTCTGATCGAGTATGTATTAAGATTAGCTTTGGTTGCTTTGGAGCTCAAGAGACGAGTTGGAGGTCCAAGACCTATCTCTCGTATATTTCTTTATTTTCTTTTAGATGAAATTTGTATCAGTTATGTAGGGACAGGTAGTTATAACTGTTCCAAGTAGAAAGTTGTACTATTATGACTCTGATGTATTATTTTGGGAATGATTATGTAAAATTTTATATTGATTATTATATATTGTTCCTTTGCATTGTGAGATTCCATATTGTTTATTTTTCTTCTTTTCTTCTTTCTTCTTCTTTCTCCTAACCATCTGTCTTTCCGGCACTTGGCTGTTCGACACGTGAATACTGTGGATGTATTAGTGTCGACTTTTGAGGGTCGAAAGACAGATCGTTACATGTGGTATCAGAGCTGTAGGTTAAGCGAGAACCTTGGCTTTAGTGGGGTAATCTCACTAGAGATAGGGTAAGTAACACCGTATAATGAGTTTGAGTGTATTATATAAGAGCACGTATTTGTTAGTGATATAAAAATGTTTTATATTGTGTTAATTGATATGTTAAGTGGCTAATGAGTTCTGATCAATGCATCTGGCCAACATTAACGATAGGGGTTCCAAAACACTTGAACAAGACCAACCGGCACGGTATTGTTTTAAAATTGGAAAATGAATAATTTTACCTAGGAATATATTTTATATATACAAAAATGATTTTCAAAAATAGTATAGTATCTTTGGGATGCTTGTTTAATAGGAAATGATAATATTCTATTATATCATTTAGAATTTGGTTTAGTCATGCTCATCTAGTTTGAGCATTGTCTGTTGTTGAACGTTATAGGTTGCTTCTTTTTTCTAAACATGGGTTGGGTAAATAGAAAATCGGGAAACATTGAAATGAACACCTTATGAATTAAGTTTCACAATTTGATTATAAGACGTTAGGTGTTAATGTTGGGCTAATGATTAGGTATAATAAAAGATGTTTGCTAAAAGGAAAGTTAGAATATTAGAAATAATTTTATAAAAGAAATGATTTTATAAAATGGATTTATAAGAATGAGTCCTTAGAATAACGATTTAAGCAGGAAACTTAAGTACTTAAATCCAAGTGCCTTTGAAAAATGGTTTTTAAAGTTTTGAAAAGCAATAATAGTATTATTTGGAAGTATTTTTGTTAAGAAAGAGAAATTTTTGGGTATGGAAATTTTAAGTAAAAAGTATTTTCTTTGGATTGGTTCGGGTAATGAGCTTCAATTTATTTTGTGACAATCTAAATAATCTTCTAAGCAACAAGAGGATGCTTGTTTAGGCGGACGTTGTAGTGCACTTCGTAAATTATCCTCTTTATCATTGTATGATCGATACAAGTTCAAATCCGAACGAACCCATAGTAAGTTAGTAATAAATATTTTATTGAAAATATGTAAAGAATTATTTGAAAAAGGAGGATTTTGAAATAGAAGAAGTATTTTTAAGTTAACTAGTTTAAGTGGCCCGAATATAACTTAAAATAGGGAAGAGATGTGTTCGGATGGTAAACACTTCTCTTGAGTATTACTGTAACATCCCCATTTTTAGATAGTTAAATAATCAAATAACGATAAACAGTGAAAATAAGCATTTTTGGAATTGTCAGACTATGGCCTCGAAACTTATACCATTGTGTTCGTGGCGATTTTCTGATCAATTTCATATATAACTTGTCGAAATCCGAGTTAATATGAAGAAGTTACGAGAAGAATAAGAAATCAGAATTATATAAATATATAAACAATTAAACGAAAAAAAAGAGTAGGACCCCATGGGTCGACTGATAGGTCGACCAATAGGTCGACCCGCAAAGCACACGGGTCGACCTGCGTTTTGCCTTGGACGAGAAATCGTCCAAGGACGTGCCGAAGTTTTATAAGTTGATTTTCGCACAATCTCGAGCGTTGTTTTCTGGATCCAATGATTCGCAGCAAGCCCGTGACGTGGTTGCACCAGATTCAATTCTAAAATCCGACAGCTTGAGATCCCTAAGATTCACTATAAATAGAACCCTAGGCCTTGCTATTTGCTCACAATTAGATTTTCTCCCAATTGGATTCATTGCCTGAAGCTGAACCCTAAATAGAAAATATTTCTAGGGAGAATATCTTTTTAATAAAAATATTAGACGCCTTAGAAGTGGATCCAGGAAGGCCGTGGAATAAAGCTAAGGACGGTGGGTGATTGGATTTAAATTTTATATCTTTTATGTTGATAATATATAATATCGTTAGATTCCCGTTAAATATTTTAATTCAGCATTAGAACTAATTTCAGTAATTAGTTCTACTAGTTAATTATGTTGAAACTGTAAATTTTGTAAGAAAAGTTTGCTTATATTTAAATGTTATTTATATGGAAAAAAAAGAAAAGAAACCCAATTAAATATAAGTAATATTAGGCATAGAAGTTGTAGAGAAAGGCATAAACCTAAAAGTGAGTAATTTACAGTAAATTATGTTAAAACGGGAGAAATGAATTAAAAAGGGGAAAATCTAATAACTTGATTTGGAATTTAGTGATAGATTAGTTGGTTGGTTTAGAAAAAGGAATACATTTCCATAGTTTAATATTGTAAGAATAACGATAAACATAATTGCAAGAATAAAAGTAAGAAAAATGGAATTAGAGCAAAACAGAGACATTACTGTATTTTGCATTACCCAACAATTAAAGAAACAATAAAAGAAATATCTTGCAGTTACGAGTTATTGTTTATAGCATTATTTAGTATTAAAATATGAAAATGGATTTTTAGCACAGTTTTTGTAGCCAACCAAATAAAATAGAACTACTTCCCAGAATAAAAAAGAATAACGTGGAGCATTAAAGATATTAAAGAAGAAGAAATAATCAAGTTAATTATTTGACAAGGCTAGAAACAATAAACAGAAAATGTGACTAGATCTGCATTTACTACGCAGATAGTAGAATAAAAAGTAAAGTAGTTATTATGATAAGTAACTTATGACAGTTGGACGTAGTCCCAAGTTAAGACAGTCATATAATATAAGAGAACTAAAGAGAATTTAGTATCATAATAAAAGAAGACAGACTAGAATAGAAAAGAGACACTTGTAATTACATTTATAACATGTAGGTTATAAAAGAAAGAAAAGAATATAAAAGTGACAATTGCAAGTATAATTGTAACACGTAGGTTATAACTAAAAAGAAAGAAATAGAAGAGGCTTATTTTATCAAACTTAGATCTTGGATTAAGTTAATAAGCAAAAATAATAGTAGTGGCCCATACCGGCAGCATTCCCTTTCAGGTCTAGGACCGATGGTCTCACACGTGGGTGGAGCTAGGCATGCTGATTAGGGTAAATAAGTAGCCAACAAAATAAAAAAAGTAAACTAAACGCATAATAAAAGATTAGACGTAGGGTCTAATAAAATGGTAAGGTGCGTTCGGAGTAGCCCAAAGAGAATTTGGATAAAGAGCCTAACGAAGCAGTTCATCATAGATTTTTAGTACAGAAAGAGCACGTTCAACTTAGTTATTTTGGGCTAGAAGGAAGTACGAGATTTCAACGGGACGTGAGGATACTCTAGGATGGCCCTCTGGGGTAGGCCTAACGAAGCTGCACCCCCGGAGGCAGGTCTGTAGGTGTTCCATCAAGAGAGTATGCCTTGACTGCTTTTGCATTGCAGGCCTAACGTAGCGGACCTTTGTAGGCAGTCAAAAGGCTGGTGATGGAGTAGGGTATTCGTATGACACCGTACTCAAGTTTGCGAGTAGGTTACAGTGGGCAGGACCCATAAGGATAGTCACATGCGGGTATCAGCCATCATCAGTCAGAACGAGTTTCGGAAAGACTAGAGTTAAACCAACAGGCCAATGATTCTTTCACTATCGAGACATTGGATGAGGGTACATCCAATTGGATGTTTAGATTGTTTGCAGTAGGGCACAGCCACTTAACTCTTGAAAAGTCTTTCGATTAGTTGAGGGGGGGCTGCGTGGGGCCATAGCCACGATGAGAAAAGAGACAGACCAAGTAGAATATCTGTATTGTAGGCCTAACGAAGCAGACCTTTACAGATATAGAGAATCCTCCGACTGAGTTCCGTACAAGGTAGACCTTGTTGGCAGAATTCAGGGAGTAGACAGAACGATTACGTGTAGTCCTCAAGGTACGTACGGAGTGGTACATTGTGGATATCCGAGCACTAGTATAAGCTAGTGCAGATGCAGTTTCACGTTTTCATAGTAGACGATGGAACATCTGTATTGTAGGCCTCGCGAAGCTGTCCTTTACAGATGTAGTTACAGTATGCTCTAGTCATGAGACGATGGAGTCCTTTTCGAGGAGGATACGGAAGGTACTATGGGTAGTACCTAGGACCGATGTGGTCTTTGGGCTTGTAGCTACACATATATATTGGTTATTAGGTCTTAATCTACTAGGGAGTATATAGGTACGATTCACGCACAGAGGCTAGAGTATACCCAATAAACCTAATATAACAGAAAATGGAAATAGAATGGTATATATAGAATTATGCTTAGAAGTGTATAATTTGTCCATTCACCATAACTTTAGTTCTGACCCCCTTCTCATATCATCCCACAGGTTAGATAGATGGTAGAGATTTTTCGGCTTTGAGACACTTGTTTAGAAAGTGTTATTACCTTGGTGAGTATTTACTTATTACTATATTTTACTCAGTTCCACTATGAAATATTTATTTGAGCTCTGGTATATTTATCTTTGCCTATTTGCAGGATACCAGACACCCAACTCGGGCTTCAGTGGATTTGGGTTTTAGCATTTTTGCGAAAAGTCTGGACCCACTGGAACTCGGGTTGTTACAATTACCCTTATTGATAAGGGAATATATGATACTGTTTGGTAATCCTTAGTATCATATTGGGCTACTCAAGCTATATGTATATTTTCTATGAATTAAATATATAGTATTATTTCAAAAGATTTTTGAAATAAAACCGGGTATTTGGCTCCTAAGTTTTCAGAATGTAAAGGTATCTTGATTTAAAATGGTTAATAGATGAAGTTTTAAAATTGAATTAATTTAATAAGAAAGTTTAATAAACTTGGTTTTATTAAACAGTGTCTTTTGGATTTTAACACTTAGGAGGTTAAATAGTATTTAATGTTATTGGGCCGGCTAATGAACACCTTTACATTAGAGGTGTCAAAGAAAAAGTAGACTCTAGGATGGAGTTTGGGTACCAACTTCCTACTCTTCTTAGGTACTTACCAGATCGAATGATTAAAGAATTTGAATTGGTCGACTCAATTTTAAAGATCCAAAAAATTTTCATGCCTACATCTAAATAGTTAAAAGTAAACAGAATTAAAAATCAAATGTTTTGTGTGTGTGTGTGTATGTATATACACACTCTTAGGATGTAGGAGGGTATTATCCAAATTAATAATTTTAGATGATTTTATGAAAGTCTTCATAAATAAGTTGTATCATTTAAAAATGTTTGAACCTAAGATTGAATTTTTATGAAATGATTTCATAAATATTTGTGGGAGGGAAAGATGGTAAATGCGTAAATAAGAACCTTTAGATGTGTAACGGACCACTTTTTTGCACAGTTTAAGCGGACAATCAACCACATATGACCCACTCAAATTGAACAAAAAGGCGGATAGTTAGGAAAAAGAAAGAAGAAAGAAGACCACAAGAAAATAAACAACACATAATCTCACAGCAAAACTTATAATCTATAATACGCAATAAATCTTTAGACAAAGAAAAATGTAATATACATACACCAATCAGAGTACACTAACATATTTCAGTCCGGACAGTTATAACAGTCCGTCCTTACAACTGTTGATAAATACAACCAACGGATAAAATATTGGAACACAAAGGAATACGTAGATACATCTTGGACCTCCAGCTCATCTCCTGAGCTCCAATGCATCCAAATCAATATGTAAATATGCTCGGTCTGACCCGAGCATTGAAAAGGAAGAATGCCTAGATCAGTCTGGTAAACCAGCATGAGAAAAACACACCCAAATGGAATTTAATGTTTACCAAAAACCTTTTAAAAAAAGTATCTCGTAAGACCACGCCGCACATAAACATGGATGGGTTTATACCTTACGATAACCCAAACATTTTCTTATAAAATCCATTGATATTATAATAGTGTCCAAGAGTCAAAGTAAAATATGAATATAGCTGAAATGCTTTCATCTCACATTTCAACATAATTGGGCACAACTAAGTTCGTACGGCGCTTATTGGAGAATGGATTTCATACAATGACTGGGCTACTGGGGTACTTCCCGTCACGGTGCATCTCTAGATAAATAACACCGAGGAACTCGCCAGGATCCCCTGCCAACACCAAACCATCCTACCACTTGACTAGTAGTATCAAATATGATCACCCCTTGTTTCATAGGCTCTGAAGCATACAAATGAGAGATGATATCGATTGTAGAGAGGGATGATCATACCCTGATGGGAGCGACCCACTTAGTCTGCTTCATCTCCCTTGTTTCAGTCATTTCCAGTTGATGAGCCTTGAGTCTACGTTTTACCACTTATATAGCACTTCCCACTTGGAATGCTAACACTACCCTTCAAGCAGCAATGCAATGCCAGCATTCACCCATATAAGTTGTCCAACAGATGGACAAACCGAAGGTACTACTTCTATTACATCCATTTTGGAATCACCCTCAGGATTAGTAGCAAGCAACCCTTGCACTTCTTAGAGCTCCATCTTCAAATTCTGTCATCTTTAAGATGTCTTCACTTTGAAACGCTTGAGTTGGATCGAAGTGGTTTTCGGATAACATACCTGATCCTGTTCTCTTCGAAACAACATTCGGTAGTTTCCAGTAAACTCAACCTTGGTTCTTTAGGAAATAAACAGTAAAAAATAAGAGCGGAGATCACCTCCTAACCGTTAGTGGACGGATTTCCTTATCATTTGTCCTAGGAGAATGAAACAAGATTTATACGCATAGTACAACATCATCGGATATGATTGTGCCATATAACTCACAGTTTCTCTTAGATATTTCCAAAGTTACATTTTGGATCCATATTTGATAGTCGGTTATTTAACTATCCACAAACATACATCCAAATCAGGGATTTATTTCAAAAGGGAAAACAAACATTGGTTAAGCACATAAGTAACCACTAGCCTCCTTAATTAATCTTTTCATTAATTAAATTCATCTTGGAAGTACTTGTATCAAAATACTTTTACAAGCATATATTCATAGAACAAAAGAAGATTTCCTGTTTACACAATTCTAAAACCATTATAAACACGTTTATAAATTTCTAAAACCCATTTATAAACTATTTTATAAATCTCTAAAAACCATTTAAAAATGTCTCTAAATCATTTCTCAAATCATTTATAAACTCTTTATAAATCCATAAAACTAATTATAAACTCCTTTTATAAAACTACAAATCCATTTCTATAATTTGTTTTATAAATATCTAACCATTTATAAAACTCCTTTACCTTATAAATATTCTTCCTTTAAGTCTTAAAACCATTTTATAAATACTCCTCTTATAAAACCCATGTCTGTTTATAAAACTCTATTTATGAGTCTCGAAAACATTTATAAATAAATAAAAGTCATTTTTCTTCAAAACACTATTATTTAATAATAATTATTAACAATAAACATAATAAATAAATAATAATTACTATTAAAATAATAATTAATAATTTCAAAACATTATTAAATAAACAATAATAATTAATCTTTACCATTATTATAAATAGTAATAATTAATTTCCAAAACATTAATGATAAATCATCATTACTAATTTCAAGCCATATTAGTTATTTAAATGATTAGCTTTTCAAAATATTAAAATAATGATAAATAACTTTAAAACAATATTAAATATAAATAAATAATCTTTAAAACAATATTAAATATAAATAAATAATCTTTAAAACAATATTAAATATAAATAAATAACTTAGAAAAGACAGATAAAAAGGTTGGAGTAAAATAGAAGTTAAATCCTTTAAAACGAAATATTTCTGAAACCCAATTTCAGATTTAAAATCATTTCCTGGCTCCAAAACCAACTCTCATTCAAATGGCATTTATAGTATTCTAAAATAAAAATTTGAGGCCAATAGCTACCCAACGTTAACCAATATCGATATTGATTTTCTATCACTACAGGGTTTAAGTTTTGAACATATAACAATGTCATAATCAATAGAGCCAACAATCAGGTTTAATATCCAATAATTCATATGATAGGAATATTATTGAAATTAAAATTAACAGTGGCGAGGAATCCTATTGGATCCCTCCAACCTGTCCCCGTGCATCATAAACAGTATATAATCATATAATATGAGTCATCCGATACTAGATGGGTATATAAAAAAGGTCCTCCGCTCCAGGGGCCGGAATAAAAACCAAACCAACCGATAAAATAGTGAATCATCCAAACATCCAATCAACAATTTTTATCGACTATAAAACATTACTGGTTAACCAAAAATGTGAGTTTAACTCACATCGATTCCAGTAATTGCCAAAACGTTCTGGTTTGGATTAATATTGAACTGGCGTTCAATTTTAACACAAATTCTACAAGCTCCAAATCCATCCAATCCATCTCCATAACGTAGCATTCGCGGATACGATCGCAATGCAACTTGTCGCGTTCAATTTGGACCTCGTATGAATTAGATATGAATTAATGAACATTTGAGATTATTTAAATTATAATTAATTTAAATTAATAAAGTTATTGAACTAATTACCATTCCCTCCTCACTCTTGTTTACAACCCAGGCACGCAAGAACCCAACATCGACCACGATTCCCATCGTGTCGCCGCCTCGAGTCACCTACCGCCACGAGCTCACCGAAGACTATCGTCTACATGTCGTGCCGATCCCCACTGGTCTGACCCACCCACGTGCCGCCAACGTCGAGCAAATCAAACCTAAACGCCGCACCGTTCATCTCGAAATTGCCGCTGCCGCAATTGATCATTTGCCATGAAACTTCGTCAGCGCCTCGCCCTTGCCTTCCTCGACATTTCCCCTTCAAACCCCATTACCTAAAAGTGCCTAGAATCGTCGAAATTCTCGAAAGTAGTTTCGATGTTCAACTATGAACTGCAGCCACTATGCAACGAACCATGACGATCCCTTCGTTGATTGCATTCGCCATCTCGACGCGAACAAAACTCTAGTTGAAAACTTTGCCTGATTTGGCCTTGAGTTGCTTTGATCGAGCATGGCTTTTATATGAGGAGATGATTTTAATTCGAATTTTCAAATTCTTTTATTTGTTACAGCCGATGATTTATATAAGGGAAGATGTATGGTCTAGGCATGGGAAAGGTATGACTGAAGTATGGGCTATGGGTATGGTGTACATACTATTTTATTTGAAAATATCTGGCTCTACACGTTCGAAAAATCTCAAACTCCTATCGAGGCATGCCGCCAAACGTTCTATACTAAGTACCCCTATTCTAAACTCAATGGAACAAAATCAAATTATATTAATTTAATTTCCTGTAATTAATTTCTAAGGGTCTCGAGCTCACACGACCAAATGATACGTTTCACGAAATTCTTTAATATACAATCATTTATTATTACGATCCCAATGGCATTGGTTCCATCAAAATCTGAGACAGTGTCCCGAAAGGCTATTTTTCACCAGTTAGTTAAAATGAGTTATTACCAAACTAGTTTAAATCACTTTTAATTGAAAATTAAAAGTTACTATTATGATTCTCATTTAAAAAGAAATTGAATAAGCTCCCGTAATCATTTTTATTTGAATTAAATCCAAGATTTAATTATTAAATAATTCTAAATTTGAAATTTAAGTTATTTGACTTATGAAATTAACATTTCATATTTAAAATTAATTAAATATTTCAAAATCAAATGTCTAAGATTCTGGATCGTTGCATTCTTCCTTCTTTAAAAGAATTTCATCCTCAAAATTTCCGAGGTGAGAAAATGTCCCAAACCCATTAACTTTTCAAAACCAATTAGCTGAAATAGATTATAAAATTTTCTAAGTCTTTAAATTCATCCACAGATTCCAACTAATACCATTTAAAGTTCTAACACAAAAATCAAATTTTTTCAAATTTATCAAAAAATTTCTAATGCCTTAAATTTACGGAAAATTTTGCCAGTGTCTCCTTTGTGCGGTTCGATCGAATTTTTTTACAATATATATAATCACAAATAAACATCTCATCTTCAAGGCCGAGGCATCCCATAGGGAAAAATATAAAAATACGATATGTAATCCGAGATGTGTACCTTTTCTTAATATTAGCAAGCATATACATTCAATATAATGTGAAAGCGGGCTCCAAATGTGAAGCATACGCCTCAGCACCTACTAATCAATCAACAACCAATAAGAACAAGTATAGAGAAAGTAATATCAATATATAACATGTACTAACACAATAACTATATGCAAATATAGCAAATGTAACTAAGGAAACCATCAAACAAATAATATCCATCTAATTAATTCATATCCATATTAATTTACATTTTCCAATGTCAACATTTAATTTATTAAAGCCCATACGATGATCGTATACCATCTGTATGCAAAACCATACCTGGTCGCTCGCTCGATCATACAATTTCACTTCCGAACTAGTATCTTTCCCACGACGCTCTAGTGGGGACTCAGATCTGGTTTCTTGATTAGAAGCTATCACTCTTCATGCATAGCCATATACTATGATAGAGAATCCCAAAATCAATTAAAAATCCATATCCAATGTTCGCCATCGAGAATTGAGTGAAATCCTAACTCGGATCGGGGTAAACCACCTAGAAATCGTATATTCGAATCCGGATCAATAGTTATGCGAATAAAAATATCTACGTACATCTTACGTATTTATTTCAATCGGTTTCTTAGTTATACCAAATTCTTTTTATTCACATTCATTTCATTTACTTTCATTTTCCATATTCATTTTCATTTACATTCATTTATTACTTAGTATTTCTTTTAATACTAATATTAGTTAAGAACCATTCCCTCAAATTTTACATAAGTTTATTATAAACATTTCATATGACCACTAATGTTTATTATCACTTCATAACTTAAGTTCATATCCATTTCAAATCAAATTCATTTTCATTTAACTCATTTCATTAATTCACTTCATTTACCTTTACTTGAGTCAAATTTCTTTTCAAAATTCATTATCTTTAACTTAACTTAAGTTAAATTTCATTTCATAGCATAATTTCTATATCCAATTTAGAAGTTCCGATTGCCCAAAATCATCGGAAATCTCATTTCATTTTAATAAATGAAAATTTACAACATATCAAATGAGGTACAAAAGCCAATCTACTCTAATGCATAGGCTACATGCATCCATATAATACTTAGTTGAAAATTTCAGAATTAAATACTCGGATTTATTTCAACTCAATTTTGAAATAATATATGACATAATATATCTCCTCTTGTATAACAATCATATTTGGGATTTAAATCAAACTTGTTTTACCAATCTCTTGGAAACCCGAAAATGAACGTCGATGATGGTGCAATCACCATCGAAATCATTTTCCAACGACCGAAGTGAGTTCAGTGCTTTATATCTCCTTTTTAACACTCATTTGAAATATTTCTATTCAAAATACTTTGAAATAATTCTATTATTATTTTCCTAAAACCTTTGAAAAACAATTTTCAAAATCAATTGGATTTATATTCTCAAATTCTCAGCTTTTAATCCGTTTTATTTACAAGTCATATTAATAAAATTCCTTTATATATAATTTCACTATGGTTATATAAAACCATTTCTTAATTGTTTATCTTTGTTGACATTATAATAACAACAACTTTTATTAGAACAACAAACAATAAACAACAAATGATAATAATCAAATATTATCATTCACTAACAACCAAACACACCATATATACTATAATAATTTCTGAATTTTTTTCCTTTATACATAAAATATCAAGGTAAAATTATTTCATTCACCAAATTTCAAAACAATATTGTGTCGATTGGCCTTGTTCAAGTGTGTAAAGATTCCTATTAATAACGTTAATTACTTATATTGATCAGAATCTATAAGCTACTTGACAGATCAACCAACACAATATAAACATTTTTCTATCATTAACAAATACACGCTCATATATATATACACTCAAACTCATAATAAGGCATTCCATTGCCTTATCTCATAATGAGTTACCCTACCCAAGCCTAGGTGTTTGCTAACCTCGCTTTGATACCACGTTGTAACGAACCACTTTTCCGTACAGTTTAAGCGGACAATCAACCACACATGACCCACTCAAATTGAACAGAAAGGCGGATAGTTAAGGAAAAAGAAGAAGAAAGAAGACAAGAAGAAACTAAACAGCAAAGAATCTCACAGTGGAACAAATAATCTATAATATGCAACAATTCTTTAAACAAAGAAAAAATGTAATATACATACACCAATCATAGTACACTAACATATTTGGGTCCGGACAGTTATAACAGCTTGTCCTTACAATTGCTGACAAATACAACCAACAGATAAAATAGCGGAACCCAAAGGAATATGTAGATACGTCTTTGACCTCCAACTTATCTCCTGAACTCCAATGCATCCAAAAAATATCAGTAAATATGCTCGGTCTAACCCATGCATTGAAAGGGAAGAATGCTTGGATTAGTCTGGTAAACCGCATGAGAAAAGAACACCCAAATGGAATTTAATGTTTATCAAAAACCTTTCATAAAAAAAGTATCTCGTAAGACCACGCCGCACATAAACACGGACGGGTTTTTACCTTACGGTAACCAAAACATTTTCTATATAAAATCCATTGATATTATAATAATGTCTAGGAGTCAAAATAAAATATGAATATAGCTGAAATGCTTGCATCTCACATTTCAACATAGTTGGGCACAACTACGTCCATACAGCGCTTATTAGAGAATGGATTCCATATAATGACTGGGCTACCGGGGTACCGCCAGTCACGGTACATCTCTAGATAAAATAACACCGGGGACCTCGCCAGGATCCCCTCCAACACAGAACCGACCTACCACTTGACTAGTAGTACCGAATATGATTACCCCTTGTTTAATGAGCCCCGAAACATACAAATGAGAGATAATATCGACTCTACATAGGAATGATCGTACCTTGATGGAAGCGATCCACTTAGCCCTACTACATCTTCCCTATTTTAGTCATTTTCGGTTGATGAGGCTTGAGACTACGTTTTACCTTTTATAGCACTTCCCACTTGGAATGCTAATACTACCCTCCAAGCAGTAATGCAATACCAGCATTCATCCATACAAGTTGTCCAGCGGATGGACAAACCGAAGGAACTACTTCTACTACATCTATTTTGGAATCACCCTCAGGATTAGTAGCAAACAACACTTGCACTTCAAAGAGCTCCATCTTCAAATTCTGTTGTCTTTAAGATATCTTCATTTGGAAACGCTTGAGTTAGATCGAAGTGTTTTCGGATAACATATCTGATCCCAGTCTCTTCGAAACAACTTTCAATAGTTTCTGTTAAACTCAACCCCGGTTCTTTAGGAAATAAACAGTTAAAGATAAGAGCGGAGATAACCTCCTAATCGTTAGCGAACAGATTCCCATATCGTTTGTCCAAGGAGAATGAAACGAGATTTATACACATGGTACATCATCATTGGAGATGACTGTGCCATATAACTCACGTGTTTCTCCTAGATATTTCCAAAGTTATGTTTTGGGTCCATATTTGATAGTTGGTTATTTAACTATCCACAAACACACATCCAAACCAGAGATTTATTTCAAAAGAGAAAACCAACATTGGTTAAGCACATAAGTAACCACTAGCCTCCTTAATTAATCTTTCCATTAATTAAATTCATCTTGGAAATACTTGTATCAAAATACTTTTACAAGGATATATTCAAAGATCGGAGGAAGATTTCCTTTTTACACAATTCTAAAACCATTTATAAACTCCTTTATAAATTTCTAAAACCCATTTATAAACTATTTTATAAATCTCTAAAAACCATTTTAAAATGTCTCTAAATCATTTCTCAAATCATTTATAAACTCTTTATAAATCTACAAAAACTAATTATAAACTCCTCTTATAAAACTATAAACCCATTTCTAAAATTTGTTTATAAATATCTAACCATTTATAAAACTCCTTTACCCTGTAAATAATCTTTCTTTTAAGTCTTTAGACCATTTTACAGAACTCCTCTTGTAAAACCCAAGTCTCTCGAAAACATTTATAAATAAATTAAAATCATTTACTACAAAACACTATTATATAATAATAATTGCTAATAATAAAAATATAAATAAATAATAATTACTAACATCAAAACACCTTAAAAATTATAATTAATAATTTCAAAACATTATTAAATAAACAATAATAGTTAATCTTTACCATTATTATAAATAGTAATAATTAATTTCCAAAACATTAATAACAAATCATCATTATTATTAATTTCAAGCCATATTAATTATTTAAATGATTAACTTTTAAAAATATTAAAATATTGATAAACAACTTTAAAACAATATTAAATATAAATAAATAATCTTTAAAACAATATTAAATATAAATAAATAACATAGAGAAACAGTAAAAAGGTTGGAGTAAAATAGAAGTTAAATCCTTAAAACAAAATATTTCCGAAACCCAATTTCAGATTTAAAATCATTTCCTGTCTCAAAAACAAACTTCGACTCAAATGGCTATTTATAGTATTTTTAAAACACAAATTTGAGGCCAATAGCTATCCAACGTTTAACCAATATCGATTTTGATTTTCTATCACTATCGATTTTAAGTTTTGAACATATAACAATGTCATAATCAATAGAGCCAACAATCAGGTTTAATATCCAATAATCATATGATAGGAATATTATTGAAATTAAAATCAACAATGGCGAGGAATCTTGTTGGATCCCTCCAACCTGTCCGCCGACATTACAAATAATATATAATCATATAAGATGGGTCATCCGCTACTAGGCGGATATATAAAAAAGGTCATCCGCTCCAAAGGTGGGAATAAAAACCAAACCAACTAATAAAACACTGAATCATCCAAACACCCAACCAATAATTTTAATCGACTATAAAATATTACTGGTTAACCCAAAAGGTGAGTTTAACTCACATTGATTCCAGTAATCGCTAAAACGTTCTGGTTTGAATTAAAATTGAACAAGCGTTCAATTTTAACCTAAATACCTACTAGCTCCAAATCCATCCAATCCAACTCCATAACGTGGCATTCGCTGATATGATAGCGACACAACTTGCCACATTCAATTTGGACCTCGTATGAATTAGATAT
This sequence comes from Allium fistulosum, assembly GCA_030737815.1. NCBI lineage: Eukaryota > Viridiplantae > Streptophyta > Magnoliopsida > Asparagales > Amaryllidaceae > Allium > Allium fistulosum. The sequence continues at coordinate 1,208,445,252 of CM060902.1, forward strand.
GAATTAATAAACATTTGAGATTATTTAAATTATAATTAACTTAAATTTATTAAGTTTTTAAAATAATTATCTCTCCCTCCTCACTCTCGTTTACAACCAGGCATGCAAGAACCCAACATCGACCGTGATTCCCATCGTGCTGCCCCCACCTTGAGTCGCCTGCTACCGCCGTGAACTCACCGAAGACCGCTGCCTCTATGTCGCGCCAACTCTCATTGTTCCGACCCCCCATGTGCCGTCGACGTCGAGCAAATCGAACCCAACCGCCATGCCATTCATCTTAAAATTGTCGCCGCCGCAGTTGATCATTGGTCACGAAACTTCGCCAGTGCCTCGCCCTCACCTTCCTCGACATTTCCCCTTTAGACCCCATCTCCTAAAAGTGCCTAGAATCGCTGGAATTCTCGTAAGTAGATTCGACATTCAATTACCAACTACGGCCACCACGCAATGAACCATGACTATCCCACCATTGATTGCACTCGCCATCTTGACACGAACAAAACACTAGTTGACAACTTCGCTTAATTTGGCCTTAAGTAGCTCCGATCGAGTATGGTCTAGGCATAGGAAAGGTATGGCTGAAGTATGGGCTATGGGAATGGTGAAGGGCATGCTAGGGTATGGTGTACATACTATTTTATTTGAAAATATCCGGCTCTACATGTTCGAAAAATCTCAAAATCCTATCGAGGCATACTGCCTAACGTTCTATACTAAGCACCCCTATTTTGAACTCAATGGAACTATTATTATGACCTAATTCGATCATATACAGAAGTTACCTTTCCAAAATAAAATTATATTAATTTAATTTCATGTAATTAATTTCTAAGGGTTTCGAGCTCGCACGACCTAAAGATATGTCCAATCATCATGAAATTCATTAACATGCAATAATTTATTATTACGGTCCCAATGGCACTAGTTGCGTCAAAATCCGAGACAGTGTCCCGGAAGGCTATTTTTCACACGTTAATTAAACAAAACAAGTTATTACCAAACCAGTTTAAATCACTTTTAATTGAAAATTAAAAGTTACTATTATTATTCTCATTTAAACAGAATTTGAATAAGCTCTTGAAATCATTTTTATGTGAATTAATTCCAAGATTCAATTATTAAATAATTCCAATATTTGAAATTTAAGCTATTTGACTTATAAAATTAACATTTCATATGTAAAATTAATTAAATATTTCAAAATAAAATGTCAAAATTTTTGGATCGTTATAAGATGAGTACGTAGATTGTGCGTAGATCATTTCCCTTTCTTATATAGTTCTTGATCCAAGATTCGAGTACATAACTTGAAGTGTTTTACACCATTCCAAATAAGGTTTATCACTCAATTTTTGATGGCAAACCCTTGGGAGGTTTTTTAATGTGGAACTAAAAGTTTTCTAGCATAGTATATGGCTATGTAAGGGGAACGAAGGTTTCTAATTAAGAAGCCTGATCAGAGTCTGCACTAGTGAATCGGGTGAGCGATACTAGTTTGGAAGCAAAGCTATGTATTCGAGTGAGTGATCAAATCAGATTTTGCATAGAAACAATTTATGTATATCATACGGACTGGTGTGTAGTGTTAAATGTTGCTAGGTTAAGATTATGGTGGAATTTCGGGAACAAAATTCTTTTAAGAAGAGAAGAATGTAGCAACCCGAATTTTATCGCTTTGATTTGTGAATATTTAGTAAGTTTAAATATTTAATTAATGGTTTTAATAATTAAAATAGACCTCTTTTAATTTATAACTAGTGATAGAAAATTCATTTTTGAATTTGGTTTACAAAAATAATCAGTTAAAAGGAAACTAGAAAATGTGATTGAAAAGCTTTTCAAAATTGTCAATTTTTCCCCATTAAAAAGTTGTAAAACACCTTAATATATTTAGAGACTTATAAAATTAATAAGAACTTGATTAAGTGTGTAAAAGATAATATACGTTTACTTGAGTTAAAGGATAAGATGTGATAATTTTCAAGTTTTAAATCAAAATGAAATATGAAAAGTCACTTACCACTCACATCTCTTACACCATAGTACAAGGAAATGCATTACATGTTGGATACATGGGTTTCACCCTTGGGCCAATGTGTAAAAGAGGAGAGGAGAAGATGGTGGGGTGACGTGGCAACATATTAGTGGAGGGTATGGTACAAAAGGGTAATTTTGTGATTTTATAAATTCATTTTATATAAAACTAATTCAACTTTTCTCCCTCCCCTCCACCATTTTATTTTCTACTTTTTTTAAAATTTTACATCTTCTTTTAAGTTTTTAGAAAATTTTATTGACTTCCACTTTAAATTCTCAAGTTTTAAAAAAAAATCTATTCCAAAACCTTTCAAAATCTTGTTTAAACTCTCCTTTTCCTATCTACTTCTCTTCTTTTTCAAGTTTTTAGCCCTACCTCCACTTCACCATTAAGACTGTGCCCCTTTAACTCCATGGCCATGCCATTTTGGGCCTAGGTCGAGCCCATTTCATGGGTTAAGTCCAAAAAGCAAGTTTTTCCAAAGCAATTTCAAAGTTCTAACCCTTTTGCAATTTGAAAACATTTTGGTGAGTAAAGCTCACATCTTTAACAAGTTTTAACCTTTTTATTTTGCTTTACTTATTACTGTGTTTTGTTGGATGATTGGTTGTAATTTGATATTGTTTTATGTGATTATACATGTGTTTATATGTGTTTGTATGTGGTATTGGTTATTGACTTGAAATGAAGATAAAAAGTTAATAAAGTTGCATGTTATGATCTTTATGTGATAAATTTTAGATCTTTATATGTTTTTGCAGTTTGTGATATGATTTGTAGGCTATGGACATGAATATGTGGCTATATATTAAGATTGTTAGCACTTTTGTATGTTTAAGCGATAAGTAATCCTTGTGTGAAACTATGGTTTTTAGTTTGAAAGATGAAAAATCTTTTTCAAGTCTAAACTTTGTTTTAGTTTTCAAAATACTTGTTTTATGTTTGTAAAAGTAAGTAGGTTTTTCAAAAGGATAAGATTTCAAAAGAAACTTAGAAAATAATTTCAAGTTATAGCATCCATAGCGATAGTCGCTTTGGATGCAGTCTTTTAAAAAAAGTTCAACTTCTTACAAACTTGAGTTTTATACATTAGTAAATCTTAGAAATGTTTTCGAAACTTAATAATAATTATTAAGAGATTTAATTAAGTATTTATTAATTAATTGTTAATTAATTAAGTTTTGGTAATAAATAATTAATTAAGTTTAAACAAGGTTTATTAATTATAATTAAGTGATGATTAATTACTAATTAATTATCTTTTAAAGGTGAGATTAATTTTAATTAATCTTTGATTAATTCAGATTAATTTTTAATTAATTATGAATTAAATATATGATTTATTTTTAAGTAATTATTATTTAAGTATAGGGTTAATTATCAATTAATTATTAAGTAAGTGTTTAATTATTCTAATTCTAAATTAATTAAGAGTTTTAATTTATAAATAAATTATTTGTTAAAGGTTAATTATTTCTTAATTAGTAATTAAGTTAAGTTAAGACTTAATTAAGATTTAGTTATGTTCTAAAAAGGATTTAACTTGTAATTAATTATTTAAAATGGGGTTTAAGTTCTTAATTGCTTTGTTTTATAAAGATCAATTTGTTTAGAAACAACTTTCTTTTACAAAGAATAGTTTTAAACATAATGGATTCTATTGTCGATACCATTAAGTAACCATACAAATGTGAATAGGTTATACTAAACTTTGACATTTGTTAGCATAATAAATCCCCATTCTGCTATACCTTAATTAAGTAAATTGTTGGACATCTGTTAGGAGAATAAAACACCATTCTGTTATAGCTTAAATTGAATAGATTGTTTAGACATCTATTTAGCAGGACAAATCACCATCCTGTTATTATGTTAATTGGTCATGTATCTACCAGTTGTTTTGTATTTTCATGTTATTCCCTGATTTGATTTTTGATTTTATTTACATATATGTTAGTTTATGTAAATAAGTGTTATGTGACTTGGAAGTCAAATTTGGTTAAAATGGTAACTTGATTTAGTACCATTGGGGTCACTAAGCCTCTTTTCAAATTTGTAAGATTATGGCTTTTTTAAAATTGACTTTAATTCTATATCATTTTGAGGTTAATTGTTTTAAATAATTTTGTAAATTGTCCAATTATTTTAATTAAGGTATTTACAAATGATATGTTGTAAATAATATTTATAAATGATTTATTTAAAGAAGATTTACAAATGATATTTGTAAATGATTTGGGATAATATAAAAGGAGTTTTATAAATGATTTTGGATATTTATAGAAGAAGTTTTATAAATGAGTTTGGATATTTATAGAAGTAGTTCTATAATGATTTTGGATATTTATCGAAGGAGTCTTAAGACATGATTTTGACTTTAAAAATGAGTTCAAAACACATTTAAAGCATATCAATATATATATATATATACATATATATATACATATATATATACACACACACATATATATACACATGCATATATATATACACATATATATACACACATACATATATATATACATACATATATATATACATATATATAATAAGGCGAGATATGACAAATCACTCACCAAACCCTTAGAAATCCAAGTTTTGCTTGCTAATCGAGACAATTCCAAAAAAAATAGTAAATGCCTTATTTTTCTTCTTCAAAAATGTAGATTTGAAGATCTCTAACTAATCCTCTTGTTAATCTACCATTAATCTATGATTTAGACTTGATTTGGAGGAGAAATGAGAAGGTATTGGATGAAGAATGAGTTAATGGAGGCTTAGATCTATTTGGAAGATGAAGGAATGATTTGGGGATGTTATTTTAACCAATTAATCCTTAAACACGAAATGGGTTATTGGATCTCTCTCTAATCTCACAAATTACCCACTAAGCTACTCCAACAACTGCCAAACTTCAAACAGCCATATCTCCTAGTCAGAAAGTCCTAGTCACTGTTATGACCACTTGGCGGAAATGGAAGCCATTATATTTTGCTAATGAAAGTGGTCTCGAATGCTAATTCGGCATCTATTAAAATTTATAGTCGTTACAATTTTTCATGGAAAATTGTCCAATAAAATTTCTCAGGGTCAAAAATATCACTAGCCAACATCCCCCAAAGTTATAGTGTCGTACAACCTAATACAAATTTAAAAACAATATTTTACGACCCTCTAATAAGTAAAATATAGGTCGTAACACTAGATGTATGGCACAGTTGTGTTATGTGTAATTTAATATTTTTCAAGAGAGCAAACTACAGTTAGAAGAGAGAATTAAAAAAGTAAGGTACACAAGAATTATAATGGTTCGGCCAAAAGGTGGCTACATCCACTGTCCATTTTCATTATTCCCTTTATAGATCAATTATATAATGATTTAAATACAAGATACAACGAAAAAGTCAACTATTGCTCCTAGGAATTCTGCTTGGCTAGCTCAGTTCGGCTGATTATTGCTATTTGGAATTACCCTCCATGGTTGTCGAATGTTTAGGTATTAATAAGAGTGAAAATATAAGGAGGTTGGGCCAATAAAATAGGCAATTTCCTTATTTACCTTTCTCGGTTCAGTTCTTTCCCTATACAGAAGATACGATCTAGAATTTCCATGTAAAAAATATTGAATCCAAAATTTCTTATATATGTCGCCTAGTTTGGTTATAAGAAAAAAGGGAGTTTGGTAATGTCCTGATCGATAGGTAAGCATAGTCTAGTTCCTAATCCTCTTTAGCCTTTGACACCTCTGGGTCCGATATTTTGGCTGCCGAACTTGAATTCCTATTCAGTAACGACACTACTTGATAAGGAATCTTGTTCGGTGATTATACTATTGGACATGAATTCTTGTTCGGTAGTGATACTACCGAACAAGAAATCTTGTCTGGTAGTAGTACTATCGGAGCTAAGGGTCCTACCGAGCAAAGAAGGCATTTGTGCTTTTCTTTGTTCCCTTCTTTGCTTCTTCTCATGCCACTTCACGATCTCCTTGCCTTCCTGCTTTGGATCCTTGGTTAAGCCGTAACCTTTGTGTCATTGGTATTTTAGCTATTTCTGGTCCTCACATCAACTCTCTGTATTCACCGTTTCATAGGTGGTAACACCCACAACAGATTATATAAAAAATAAAAATATGAAATACAAATAAATTTAAACTATTGTAGATCTAAATGGGAACTAAAAGGATTTTGATGTGGCATTAAAGAGCCATTAAGAGAGATTTGCATATTCTAATTTACATTTCAAAGGCAATTAATGAGAGTTGTCGCTCAAAATAACCCCTTTATATAGTTTAAGTAAAGTTAATTTCATAATAACATAGCAAATATACACACACACACAGACATATACATGGTACTATCAATATGTGTATACAACCATTTAAATATATTATAATATACAAACATATGTGCATACTTAGGCGTTTATATTCTCGACATGCATGTGAATTTATCACATGTATATGTAAGTGTAATATATGTGGGTATATAATAGATATAAATCTCAATATGTATGCATGTGTGTGTATATGTATGTGTAGTTATACGCATGTTCATTCATTATTCTGTTATCATGTTTGTGTATGAGTATACACTAGATATATTCAGAATCAATATTAATGAATTTAATTGATATGATTAATTAAATAAATTTTAAATATTTTAAAATAAAATATGATTTTTTGAAAAAAAAAGATTAGATCTAATGCTAGTTAATGGAATTTATAGGCCTATTAAAATCCAAATAATACTCTTTTTCTAAAAACATTACACATTTCACCTGCCGCAAACGGACCAGATGTGGAGGAATAAGGGTGAATTGTGTACGTGAAAGAAGACTTTGATTAGAAATGAATAGCTAATTAAATTAGAGGTTAATTTAGTCATTTTCATTTAATTTTCTAAGGTGAGAATCGCAAATTTTAATTCCCCTTGGCAACTTTTTAAATTAAAATTTTTGACTTCTTTTAATTTTCCTTAACCAAAGTAATAGTCTCTTTGACTAGGTATGCCAATGGATATTTTCAAATTGTTGTATTTCCAAATTTAAAATGGATTTGGAATAAAATAAATTAAGAATGTAAGGAATTGTCCTTTTATGTAATTTAATTCTTATATTTAATAAAATAGGAACAATCTTTGATAAAATGAGCAAACAAAATAAATGGAAATAATTTCATAATTTAAAATATGAATTTTTCCAAAGGTTAATTTGCTTATTTATTTTAATAGGAGATTTATGACAAATGTCTTTCAATTCTAAAATTATCACAAGTGTTGTAAATTTAAATAAAGGTTAATATTGAGATTTATTGTTAAAAATAAGATTTTTCAATTAATAATTTATTTTATTAAAACTATTGAGAATAACCTTTTTATTCAAAAGTTGTGTTTAAATTTTACAAGATATTTCAATACTAATAGAAATGAGAATTTGACATATTATTTGTTTTGGGAAAATTAAAGAAATCAATGGTTGTTAAATAAAACATTGTTTAGTATAAATTGGTATTTACAAAGTGATAAAACAAAGCAAATTAGTAGCACTTTTCTTTAGCAACACTTTGCTATTGGATCCATACCTTAACTCATTTAGCCCAAATAAGAGAAATAAGAAATGAGAAACCTGTACGTACAAGTTCTCATTCTCATTTCACTCTCGTAAACCAGAAAACATAAATTCTTTTAAATCTCAAAACCCTAATCCCCAACAAAAGTTATAAATCAAAGGGATTGTATTAATTCAGTTGTAAATTTATAAAAGGTAATCTCTTCCACCTATTCGTGTATCTATTGTAGATCAATTTCAGTTTTAGTCTCTGATTGTAATCATTCCTCTCCAATTTCTAAAATTAACCTAGGTTAAAGCTGAAATAGAAAAGCCTAGGTGAATCCAAGCTTTAATCCTCGATTTTAGATTTATTTAGGTGAGTTTATCTCATAATTTCTAGTCTAAAATGGATGTGTGTTGCTATTATATGAAATTACTTGAATCTATAGTGAATATGATCTTAATGGGGTATTGAATCTACTGTCACTTTGAATTGATTCTTTGTTTGCTAAAAACCCACCTTATATAATCATGATTTGCATCTGATTGTATATGTTTATATCCTTGCATGAGCGCTTATATAGTGCTTCAGACCCCAAGAGAGTCAACATAGGAAAAACGAGCGAAATCGGATCGTCGGAAGGCCATCAGAGCCGCTTGAGAATCAACCCAAGTGACACAACTGGTGGACTGGTCTACACGACCGGTGCACCGATCGCAGCCTAGAATTGATTCTCAGGCTGTGTTATTTTGGTCCCCGATCGCCCCGTTCACCACTCGTTTGTCCGATTGATCTCCTGATGTTGTTTGCCTTGTTTTGATGTTGCATTTCATATCAATTTCATTACCATTTCCAGAGTTTGGTTTGTGAATTGATGAATTCATTTTGGTGTTTCCATACCATAGAATTGCTTTATGGGTCTTGGGGGTAATACATAACTTTTTGATGCACGTTTTCAACTTGGATTTATAAATGGCTAATTTCTAAATTAAACCATTTTATCAAAATCTTTTTAAGTATAAATCTAATTTCTATATAAAGAATTTTTAGACATATATATATTATTTGTTCTCTTTAGCAATGGTTTGAAAAGTGTACTTATATATATATATCAGGTAAATAGGCACAAGGAAGAAGTTGCAAAAAAATTTAGTTTCAAGGACAACAAGTTTGCTTTTTAGTTTGAAAGACACTTTTTAGTGTAAACTGAAAATGATAGTTGCAACTATCATTGTAACAACCCTGTATTTTACAAATATTTTTAAATTGATTTTTCCAGATTTAAAAGCTTTATTTATGAAAAAGAATAAATTTTGTTATTTTTAATATAAACTTTGACTTTGATGTGGATTAGAATTCCAAATATGACTAAATTTAATATTTCCTGAAAATGTGAATTTTGGTCAATAATCAAACTTTGACTTTTAAGTTTAAATTTTTAATAGTTTGAAATTATAAATTTTATCTTTTATTATGAAAATAGATTTAATAACTTGAACACCACTTTTCGTTTCGTTGAAAACGGAGTTAAAATGTAAAAGTTATGTACATTTCAATTTTTAGTATAATTTGTTTATTTATGCAATTTTGCCTATTTTAAATTTTTTTAAATCATATTTTCTTTCTTATATTTTGTTTTAATATGTGTTAATATGTTTTTTATGTATATTTTGTCTTTTTATGTTTTTAAATTGATAATAGTATTTTTCCAAAATTTATTGTATTTATTTTTCATTTTAAAGGCTGTTTTCCTATTTTCTGCTATTTTCTTCATTAAAAATTATATGTAAATTAAATTTTAAATATTTATTTTGTGAATATATTTTTATTTTATGTTATTAGTTATGTTTAAAATTATATTACAAGCTCATATGATTTTTCCAAAATTTATTCCAATTAATTTCAAATTTTCTAGACTAGTTTACTATTTTTAGCTATTTTCTTATTTAACCTTATATAAATTAATAAATATTATATATATTTTTATATTTTGATAGATTTTCGAATTATTATCTGGTATTACTATTATTACCAGAAATATAAAGTTATTTAAAATAAAATAAAGAAATATGAAAAGGTTTTGACTTTTGAATTGCTTTTGACTCTTTGAATTCCACCTCTTCATTTTCCACCAACTCTTCATTTCTTTTGACATAACTCTCCACATTTTCAGCCGATCACTTCATTTCTCAACTCACGTATCTTTTTCCTCCTTCCTGAACAAAAAAATTTCGGCCTCCCCTTGATTGAAGAGTTTGGTAAAATTCTCTCTCTTTTTCTTCTTTTTCCACTTATGTTGATTTTTCTAGTTTGATTTTTTTGCACTTGTATCACCTCATGTAGGTTTGGCCATGCCTCCCTTGCTGCTTAGCCGCCTCCACCACCTGATGGCACACCACCAACACCTCCTCCTCACCAGCCATCCAAGCCATGAACCCCCTTGGTGATGCATATCAACAAAAGTTTCAAAACACCCCTTCATACTAGCCTAACCGAGCACCACACTCATTCCATCACCTTCCACCACCCATGGCCGCCACCAACACCACCTCCACCACCTCCACCACCTTCTGGACCCTCTGCCACATCATCACAGTGGACCCCACTCCTCTGGCCATGACACATAGGGCCTTGGTAGAGCCCAAATCCTTGTCAAAACCCATGTGTATGCATGCTTATGTATGTTATTCACTTCTACCACTTTGGCACCATCACAAATGACCTCTAGGCCGACCCATACCCACCATAACCTGACCCAAACACCTGCTATTGTCATGTATTTTCCATCATGGCTGAGCCTAGTAAAGGTAAAAAGCAAGTGCAAAGCATTTCTATTTGATTCTGTGCAGCCTATTCTACTGTAGTTTTGATCGTAGCTGATTTGAAACTCATCGTTGTTATATTGTTTTGTTTGAATTATATTCAAGGGATTTGATACTTTGGCTCCTCCACTCTTATTTGAATCGTGTTATCGTGCTTGTTTGGATCCCATTCGTGCAGTCGTCGTCGTTTCTCCAGCACAAAACTGTGAGTTATTCTCACCAGACAATATGTACCTATATAACTAGTAAATTGACACCCTGTGAATCTGTAGAAATATATTATCATGTTATATATGCCTATATTATTATCATATGATGTTCACACCTGTTATTACACCTGTTATATCATATGTTACTATTATTTAATGTTATTCTATTATTTATATCAGTTATCACCATTGCAAGTTCCCTGTAGATTAGAATCACTATGGGTTGAAATGATACATACCCGAACGGACTTTAGAATAGGGAAAAATCGTTATGGGCTGAAATGATAGGCCTGAATGGTTTTTATTTAATTTATTTTAACTTGGGATTGCGGGTTTGAAATGATAGAACCCGGATTTTTCTTTTTAAACTGCGGATCGAAATGATACATATCCGTATCACTTGACCTAGGCTAGAAAACTATATACAGGCCCGTGGTTATTTTATAAAGTGTTTTGGATATTTTTAAGTATTTTAAAAATTATAAATTTATGAAATTTGATTTAAATAGATTTTGAAATGTTTAAAATAAAGAAATTATGATTTTTCTATGTGTTAAAAATGTAATTAATGAATGGTTTAACTGGATTTTTGAAATATAACTTAAGTTGGAAATTTGGAATTTGGTTAAAAATGATATTTAAGTTATATAAATAAAATGGATATTAAATTTTATTTGGAAATGGTAAATATGATAATTTGATTAAATGTGAATTTAAGTGATTTATTAAAGTATTATTGATTTTTTTCTATGAATTTAAGTGGTTAAATAAATGAATGTTTAAAAGTGATCTTTTAAAATATAACTTGACTTGGAAATGTGAAATTTGGTTTTAATTAAAGGTTTTAGTTAATTAAATAAAATTGGAAATTTAGTTAAATTTGTGAAATGGTAATTTAAATTTGAAGTGTTAAGTTATTTGTTGAAATGTGAAGAATTGGAAACTTTTACACTTAAATTTATTAAGTAAATTGTTGAAAATTGGATTTAATTATAAGAAATTTATTGTGAAAAAGATACATGTTAAATGATATGTAAATGAATATTTTAAATGTTAAATTATGATTTTTAAAATGTTTAAAGAGTTTAAAATGAAGTTATTTAATTGCTGGAAATACACTAAAAAGCTGGAAATCACTTTTAATAGCATTCAGAAATGCTATGGTTCTGAATTACACTAAAAATTGAATAAAAGGGCTACTACAGCATTTCTGAAATGCTGCAGTTGCTGTAGTTGAACTTATAGGCTAATATTGAACCCAGGTCTATTATAGCATTCTCTGGAAATGCTATAATGGTCTGCAGTCTTTGCTGAAACCAAATTTAACCCTTGTTTTGAAATCTGAACTACCGCAGCACTTCTGAAATGCTGTCTTTTCTGTTTTGAACTATAATTCAACTAAAACTGAGTTTTAACAGCAGTTTTAAGTGCTGTCTTTGCTGAATTAAAAATGTTTTCAAATATAACTTATAGCAGTTGTTTTTAAATGCTGTGAAATGCTGAAATTTTAATAATTAGGGTTTTTGACTTAGTAAACGAACTCAGAATGGTTTGAAATTTTGGAAATTGAATACTTGATTTGAAAATATAATAATTACACTTTTAAAAGGTTTTAATGAATTACTTTGATTGGAATAAACTATTTAAAGGTGATTTGAAATGATAGTAAATGAACGATATCTTTGAATTTAAAAGGTATTTAAAGTTGAATATTTGGATTTGAACTGATAGGATATTTTATTTTAATAAAATGGTTTGAAATGAAGTTTTGTAAGGATATGATATTTTATGATATTAAAATGATTTGAAATGAAGTTTTGAAATGATATGATATTTTAAAAATATGGAAATGGTTTGGAATTGATTTAATCTTTATTTTGATAAAGATTTGGATTTGAAATGATATTCTATTTTGAAGTATAAACTGTTTTTAAACTTATAACCACGGGTTATAATAACGTTGGGTTGTTAAAGAGACCGGGATCGGATATGGACATACTCTCTGTCTTACCGAAAACCACTTTGGCAACTGTGTACGCGGTGGAGATTCCAGAATGAAGTAGGATGGTGGCGACGTTCTTAAGGTATGTTACGTGGACCCAACTCCCATGAGTTGGCATAAGGTGGCTAAAACAGGAGCGATCTCGGACCAGTGAGGTAGCACCTCTTCTCGGACACATTTCTTCGATATTATACTCTTACTTGTGATTGATTAGATGGCCATCCTCCGATTTGGGAGTGTTGTTCGAGGTGGAACGGTAGTGGCTGCTATGCGTATCCATCAGTCCGTGTGCGTAATTGGTATATCTACCCTGGCATTGCCTAGTTGTGCCGTGTCACCTACCATATCGAGCTTTACTACGATTATGATTTTAAGATCCGACCGCGTTAAGGTTCTCCATCCCCTTAACGCTATTTTCTATATGATTATACTTTACTTATTTAGACACTATTATAATAGCGAATATTACTACATAGTAGATATTTTAACGGATCCTTAGAGGATGGGCGGTCCCAAGCATCTTCTAAGTTACTTGTACCTTTATTACAGTTCACTTGAGTTGGTTTACATTATATAAGTATATATTGTCCTGACTCGAGTGTTTTGTGTTTTGCTTTACGCTCGGGTCAGCCTGAGTTATTCACAGATTTGGATTTCCACTCTCTTGGAGATTTGAATCGCTGGAGATTATCTGCTTGTCATGTCCTATCTATTTCAGTTCCGTTGTTCTACTCAGCTTGTACTTGGTTATTTTATTGAGACTTTTGTTGTACTCTATTTCTTCTGTTGTATCTTATGTAACTCTGATATATTTATATAGTAGCTTCATGAACTACTATTTCTATTACTTCAGCTGCATTATTTTACTCTGTGTCTGTGATCTGTGATTATATTTATTTACTGTATATTCTGAGATTTGCCAAATTTTATTTACAACGCGGTATTTTGAGCAATTCAACTCCGGCATGAGTGTCTACCTATACACTTATAATGGATGCGAATGGTTGAAAATATCGGGTCGTTACAGTTGGTATCAGAGCTTTGGCTTTGAGGCAAAACTTAGAATGTATGGTAAATTTATTTACAGAATCACTTTCGTTCGAGTTTGAATCTCTTCCTTTTGATTCGTTTTCCTTTGAATTTTGGAACGTTCCCTACGGTTCCGAAATTCATTCGTGTCCCTCACTATTCATCATCTTTTGATTCTGGAGTATCCCATAACTCCACTTCGGATGATCTTCATAGTGAATTGGCGGTCTCGCCAATATTCTAATTTTCTTGTAAAGGGGTGAAAATCCTTTACAATCAGCATCGATTAACCAGAGATTTATATTTATCCTTGGTTTAGATGCTAATATCTTTTGTTATTCCAAACTCTATCTCTTGAGGTCGAAGGTAGATTTACCCCAGAAAATCCACATTTGATCTTATCCATTAAGTCAGGGTTGACCCGTTTAAGGTTGTCCGCGATTTATCTAAGCTTACCCATCTCTCTACTCTGTTTAATCATCTTATCTTTTGTTTCCAAACTCTCCAAACATTTTGAACTATGTTTGTAAATCTATGTTTTGTTTTATATATTGTGTTGTTTGAGTTGTTGATGTTGATTTGGGTTTCCGATGTTGATTTGGGTTTCCGATCGGTTCGTCTGATCAACGCTATCGATAGGATTTCTAAAACACTTTGACAGAACAAACTGACACAATATTATTTTAAAAATTGTTAATGAAATAAATTTTGATGTATATAAGTAAATTTATGGAACTTAATAAATTGATTTAAATTGATAATTTGAAATGATAATACTTGATTTATCATTTACTGTCTGCAAATGAATTTATAAATAGTTGTTTATAAATTTATTTGGGAACTGAAAGGAATTTAAAACAATAAATTTACGAATTTAATTTCCAATGGATTCAAACCTTGTGTTTAAAGTTTTAAAAGGATATATTATTTAAAGTATTTTTGAATAAAAAATTTGTCTCTAAAGTATTTTAATGTTAATTTATTATTATTATTTCGTTCTGAATTATTTTTGATCTGAATCTTTAAACAACGATGACTTCTTCATTTAAATTTCGATCGCGAAGCTTTATGTATGAAAGTTGCTCAGAAGATCGCAATGAATGCAATGGTTTAAGTTTCGTAACCAAATCCTGATGTTTGCTTAATTTCTATTTTTAGCTTTATTATTAAATAATTGATTTTTTTAATTAATTTTTTGTTAATTTTATGGGGTGTTACATTCTCCCCTAAAAAATTTCTTCCTTAAAATTCCTAAGAGACAAATAACGTAACGTTCACTCTACAACCATGTTGTACAACCAAGTTATCTACACAGCATCTATTCAACCAAAAATGTAATGTGATTATGAATGGAACATATTTAGAGGTGAACTCAACCCTAGCGTGAATGCAAGATTGTGACATATAGGCACATATGCAAATAACCTAAATATGCATGAAGTTCTATATGAATGCAATAACAATAGGAAAAATGTGGCAATCATCCTCTATCATCCATCTAGCAACTACGATGCAACAAAAACCTGTATAATTCTAAATTTAAAGAGATAAAATTTTCCAGAGAAGAGCTGGATGAGGAGTGCTCGCCTTTTCTTCTGTTTTCTAGGTGTTTTCAATGAGATTGTCTCTGTTTGTACATCCCCAACTGATCAGGATTTATCTCAACGACTATATCACTTACGTAGCTTTCCAAGTGTACATTGAAGACATTGTTAACTTCAGGTTTTTCTATATCCCCAGTGGTACATGATCTTTCATTCTGAATTTTTAGTTCCATTAAGTGGTGCCATGTCATTCCACGTCATTTCTTTCTCAACTTTAATCAAACATAACTCAGAAGTATTGTTCTTCTATCTAGGAGAAGTTATTAATTTCTGATCCTAAAGTGAACAAGCATTGCTTGTAATCATAAATTTTTATAATACCTAATCCTAAAATTAGGGAGATTGTCTAGAGGCCTAAAATAATATTTTCTACCTAAGTTTCATTAAATGTTTTTTCTCCTTTAGTATAAGTGTTGATTAAAAAGAGACTTTAAATCTTCTTATTAACATACTTTTGAGTTCTATATATTGTTTTCGATGGGAATCACCTTCACATCTAAGCATGCTAGATCTCCATTTAATCATCATCCATATTTGTCCACACATCACACGATATCTCGTACTTCAATATTGGTGACTCTGTAAAGTGACATGTGGTTTCCGCATCTTTTACAAGTTAGCTCTATTTAGAGTTATCTCAAATGGATGAGGTCTAACTTCCCCTTAATCTGTTTTGACGACCATTTGGTTCATCCTGATATGGTATTGCCTAAGATGATAACCCTTGGATCCAAGTGGTATGCTACCCTATGTTTGGGTGAATTCTATGTTAACCTAAACGCAATCCCAAATAACTTTATAGAGGTTGCAGTGATAACCCAAGCACTACCATCTGTACAACCATAATCCAAAAATATGTATAGTGAGATGACATCCTACTAGCATGGTGAACATCAAATCCATAACTGAATAAATATATGTAGCCCCATAACGACCAAAATATCTGAATAATGACACACATGCCCAAAATATCATTATCACCCACCTTCACTAGCTAAATATTGTAAGACCTTTCTTTAGTATAATATATCTACTCTTTGCAAAAAATGTCATCATCTCTTCCGTTACCTTAACTTATCTGAGTGGTATACTTAAACATCATGTTATTATTTTAAGGTAATTATCGATAATATTCTTAAAATGTTTACTAGCATTCTCTTCTTCATATGACCTTCCAAATTCCTCCAACTATGAGCATTATGTGTATTAAAACATCTAAACCGTTTAAAAATTAATTGATTATTTTTTTCCAAAAATTAAAAAAATTCCTAAAAGGAAAACCATTTGGTTTTTTATTACATAAGTTTCTTTTCAAAACAAGATGGTAATTTTTTATGCCAAGGTTTTTACATTTCTAAATCAAATACTTTCCCCAATTAACTGGGAACCAAATGGACTAAAAACAAAAAGGTCAAACACATTTAATTTTATTTATTTTCTTATATTTTCATCGTCATTGTTTATTTATAAAAACTCTTCTTTTTAATAAGGCGAAAGTTTCATATTTCACCAACCGTTAGTTTTAAAACCATCTTTTAGCCTTAAAAGTACAGTTCCAAATTTTATGTCATGTAGTAGCCCTTTTCTCTTAATATATTTATAAAATTTTCTAAATTCCAATTTTAATGGTAGAAAGAGATAGTCATGCGGTTTAGGCCTAATGTGTTGCCTACATATAAAACTTTATTAATAAAGGCTCATTTCTTTTAGCATGAACTTACTTCAAAAAGTGAAGTCAATTTCTCCTAACTTTTCCTTTTTAGATCACTTTTCTTTAGTTTAACCTCCTCAAACAAAATGTGTTGTTTCAAAACCTTCCTAAGGTTTCCACTTCTAATCACTGTAACATGGATAGCTATTGCTCATAGCTTTTAACCTTTCTCAATTTTTCCTAAATAGTCGTCCCTATTTACTCCAAATCATGGTTGGTTTGACCTTCACTTCTTTCTATAAAATCATTAAATTTCATAGTCATAAAGTACTTAACCCAAATTTTATATCTTTAAAAATATAAACTTAGAACCTTTTTTACTAGATTCAACAATTGCTTAATTTTCAAAAGGACCCACGAAAACTCCTCGTTTTAACCAACTTTAACTATATGTGTCGTAACTTTTAAAACTATAGTTTAGGATTTATGAAGTAAGTTTATGTAAAATCCCCCACTTTAAGGCTCGAAACAAAGTGTTATCGATGCTGCATTCATCCATTGTATTTATTTCCGGTGATAAAATGCGACTATGTTAATCATATCAATAACCAGAAGCACATTAATATGAAAATTTTCAACACAATTTAATAACAAGTTTCCCATTATACTTCATAAATAACTTTTCATATTCATTACATAATATCATTCCCAATCCATGTTTGGAAATATAATTATTACAAAATACTCCAAGAGCGACATATGAAGATGACCCTTGGTTGATCAGAGTCTAACACTTGACAATTACATAACTTGCCATTACATTCATACAGAAAATATTAAACAACACAACGGACTAACTCCAAAATAACTAGATTGCCTCCTGCATGTCTCTAAAAGCTTATTTGTCTTACTGCTAACCTGGAAACCCTTCCTCCCGACCTACTCAAATTAGTACCAGAGAGTTTAAGGGGGAAAACAAAAACTTTGGGTCAGATGAACAGTCTGGTGTGAATAATATGCTACCATCTCGAACCAAAAATAGATATCTGGTGAGACCACGCAGCTAAGCGGAACGGGTTTTCCACTCTCTATTATTTTAATCAAAACACATTACCATATACTGTGCTCTCGCATTCATAATGGTTAGAACATATGAAATAAGTTTTTGCAGTCATGCAATATAAATTGGACTACCCATTCCAATTTTTATTAGACTAGCCATCTTAATTCTCATATGATTATCTATCTTAATTATAATTGACTGTCCATCTTATATTTATGTGGACTACCAATCTCACATGTAATTATTTGGATTACCTATCCCATACCATATGGACTACCCATCCTACATGGTTTCATTATCAAAGTTATGTGGACTATCCATCTCACATATAAACATTTTTATGGATAATTTATCCCCTCGCATATGGACTTCCCATCACATAGAATTTCATTTATTTAAAATGATGTGGACTATCCATCGGACATCTCATAGATTTCTTAGGATGACCATGTGCCCTTCAATAACCATATGGAGACAATCCATCTTCGTCATGATGTGTACTATCCATCACACATCCCATAGTTTTCCTAGGACGACTATGAACCCTTCACTTATCAATCTAATTCATGTTCAACCCAAAATTTATGTCTATTGGTGTCCCTAATTAGTTGTATACCCCTTAAACTTATAACATCTCAAAATGATATGCATTGGTATCCCGAATGACTAATGTCGAATTTATGGAACAATTGGCAAATCAAATAACATACATTGGTATCCCCAATTAATGTCAAAATAAAGACCTATGGCTCGTCGCCGTTTATATAGAAGATTTGCAGCATTCATGCCGCACTATACAATGCCGAACCTCTATCCAAGGTTACAAAACAAAATCATAGATTTTTATAAATCATATGGCTAATTGGCCAAAATCATAAGGTTGTCGACCTTCTTAACATTGGCTATCTCACCCTTTAAAACATAGTTTAAATATTCATAAAACCAAGCATTTTCAGTATATAAAATAGAGATAGGCGGCATCAATACCGCATATACCCTATGACGAATCTCTATCCAAGGTTAAAAAACAAAACTTATATTATTTTAAGTATAAAAACTTAGGTCGATAATGAGGTTGTCAACCTACGTACGATAAAGGTTATCCACCTTTCAAAGCAAAACTTTTGTTATCATAAAAACAGGCAACACAGCGTATAAAGCCTCAGTGGAGGTACAGAAGAAAGGAGGCACCAATAACCTGGCAAGGTCGCCGAAAACAAAGGATTATAGGATGCCGACGCTGATGAACGACGGCATTATTACTTTAAGTTAAAACAGTTACTTGCGGCATTGTTAAAGTAATAGGGAAACCATGGAACTTCAGCTATTATGTCGCAAAACATATAATGTCGATATTGATGACTTACGCCGTCAATGATTCCCACGACCTTGAGATGCCTTATTCCCATAACGACGATGCCACAAGCATGACCCAATGCATCCCATACTTCTTATATAAGTATCTCATGCATTATTCCATGTCGATGCCACTTTTCATTACTGATGTTGAACAACATGGGAATGCCACATATCAGTGGCGTAGTGGTAGTTATCATAAAAACTATTTTCTTCCCTTTTAAAGTAAATTCTTTTTATCTACTCCCAACTCTTGTCAAAATATGATTGGTCAACAACAAAACTTTAAATTTTCATTTAAGATTTGCTGATATAAAATTTACTTTCCCAAATCATTCATCAACTCCAAAAGCGACATATGAAGATGCCTCTTGGTTGATCAAAATCTAACAATTGGCAATTATATAACTTACCATTACATCTATACAAATAATATTAAACAACACAGCGGATTAGACAAGAACTCTTAAATATCAAGATTTCCTCCTGCACATCTCCAAAAGCTTATTCATTATACACAACTTCTGCCTACTCAAATGAGTACCCAAGAGTATAAGGGGAAAAACAAAAACTTCGAGTCAAATGAACAACATGGTGTGAATAATAACCTACCATCTCGAACCAAAAATAGATTTCTAATGAGATCACATCGCTAAGCGGAATAGGTTTTCCTCTCACAAGTATCTTAATCAAAACACATTACCATATATTGTGCTCCTGCATCCACAATGGTTAGAACATAGGAAATAAGTATTTGCAGTCATGCAATATATATTGGACTACCCATTCCAATTTTTATTAGACTAGCCGCCTTAAGTCTCATCTCACTATTTGTCTTAATTACAATTGACTATCCATCTTATACTTATGTGGCCTACCCATCTCATATGTAATTATTTGGATTACCCATCCCTTAACATATGGACTACCCATCCTATATGGTTTCATTATTAAAGTTATGTGGACTATCTATTTCACATATAAACATTTTTATGGATTATCTATCCCCTTCCATTATGGATTGCTCATAACATATGGTGTAATTTATTTAAAATAATGTGGACTATCCATCGCACATCCCATAGTTTTCCTAGGATGACTATGAACCCTTCAATAACCATATGGAGACTATCCGTCTTTGGCATGATGTGGGCTATCCATCACACATCCTATGTTTTCCTAGGATGACTATGAACCCTTCACTTATCAATTTAATTCGTGTTTAACCCAAATGTTCAAACTATGTCTATTGGTGTCCCCAATTAAGTTGTATACCCCTTAAACTTATAATATCTCAAAATGGTATGCATTGGTATCCCCAATGATTAATGTCGAATTAATGAAACAATTGGCAAATCAATAACGTACATTGGTATCCCTACTTAATGTCAAAATAAAGACCTATGGCTCACCGCTGTTTATATAGAAAATTTGTGGCATTCATACCGCACTATATAATGCCAAACCTCTATCCAAGGTTAGAAAACAAAATCATAGATTTTTATAAATCATATGGCTAACTATCGAAATCATAAGGTTATCGACCTTCTTAACATTGGTTATCTCGCCCTTTAAAACATATTTTAAATTTTCATAAAACCAAACATTTTCAGTATATAAAATGGAGACAGGCGGTATCAATAACGCATATACCTTATAACGAACCTCTATCCAAGGTTAAAAGACAAAACTTATATTATTTTAAGTATAAAATCTTATGTCGATAACAAGGTTGTCGACATACGTATGATAAAGGTTATCCACCTTTCAAAGCAAAACTTTTGTTATCATAAAAACAAGGAAACACAGCCTATAAAGCCTCAGTGGAGGTACAGAAGAAAGGAAGCACCAATAACGCCTGGCAAGGTCGCCGAAAACAAAGGATTATAGGATGCCGACGCTGATGAATGACAACATTATTACTTTAAGTCAAAATATTTACTTACGGCATTGTTAAAGTAACGGGGAAAGCATGGTGCTTCAGCTATTATGTCACAAAACATATAATTTCGACATTGATGAATTACGCCATCAGTGAGTCCCACGACCCTGAGATGCCTTATTCCTATAACGACGATGCCACATGCATGACCCAACGCATTCCATACTTTTGATATAAGTATCTCATGCGTTATTTCACGTCGATGCCACTTTTCATTACTGATGTTGAACAACATGGGAATCCACATATCAGTAGCAAAGTGGTAGTTATCATAAAACCTATTTTCTTCCCCTTTAAAGTAAATTCTTTTTATTTACTCCCAATTCTTGTTAAAATATGATTGGTCAATAACAAAACTTTATATTTTCATTTAAGATTTGCTGATATAAAATTTACTTTCCCAAATCATTCATCAACTTAATTAATTAATTTCCTTAATTAATTATTAATTAAAAAATGCCTTTCTAGCTTAATAAATCATAATAATTCATAAACACTTGGGAAAAATCCCCAAAAATCAAAGAAATTCAGAATTTTCATATTCTTCACCATATAAAAATTTCAAGGTCGAAAAAATTATTTAATTATTTCTAATAATTAAACTTGAAATAAACCCGTTTGTACCAAAATTGGGCATAACACACTTCGGAAGTTTTTAAAGAGATAAAATGAAGAAACTAAATGGAAAACGAGGATTATCTAACAAAAACTCCAAAAACAGATAATGAAAGTAAAAGAACGCACAGAAACACAAGAATTTAGAGTGGTTCGGCGTGTTGCCTACGTCCACTATGAAGTTGATTGCTTTATTGATGTTTCTTTGATGATTACAATTGATTTCAGCGGGTTACAGCAGATAACAATGATTTACAGTAGTGAAATTCGTTAGTAGCAGCAGTAATGGAGTTTAGAACTGGATCCGGCAGCGTCTGGGCATTGGAGAATTCAAAGAAGAAGAAGCTCCCTTTTCTGTTGGCTCTGGGGGTCTATTTATAGGTGTAGGAGGCGGATATTTCGCTCAGATCTCGGGAGACTTCTTCTGGCACGTGAGTAGGCCCGCGCGACCAAGCCCACAAAGTTTCATCCTGATCCGTGATCGATACGAATGAATTTTGTATCGATCAAGATTGCATCCAATGGAGTCGAAAATTGGTGTGAACATTCTTTAGCATGCACGTAAGCTCCTGTGAAAATTTCATAGCATTTGGACTTATGGATCGCGAGATATGATCGATATGAATTGGGATTTTCGGTTGGCTGTTTCGTTCAACTCGATCATTTCGACTCGATCCTGTTCGAATCGATAGTTGCGCGTGATCAAGTGGTGACGTGGTGAGCATTCTTCGGGTCGACCCGCCTTCTTCGCTAAGTTGATCGAGTCATTCCATGACCTTTTCTTTTTCGTATCGAGGTATTTGTCTTGTTCGCATCGATAAAGGATGCACAGTTCGTATCGATGGAAGTCCCTTGGTTCGCATTGATTGCTATGCTCCATTCGTATCGATTATCATGCTTTGGTCGCATCGATGAAGGATGCACAGTTCGTATCGATGAAAGCTCCTAAGTTCGTATCGATTGTTGTGCTTTGCTTCTTGCCGATGGATACGAAGTAGGAGTTTTTTGGATGGATACGAAGTGGACATTGGATGATCGAGTCGAACTGTGGCTTCCTGATGGATTCGAAGTCGATCGATACGAAGTGGACATTGGATGATCGAGTCGAACTGTGGCTTCCTGATGGATGCGAAGCCGATCGATACGAAGTGGACATGGGCTGATCGATTCGAACAGTGCCTTCCCTGATGGATTCGAACTCGATCGATTCGAACAGTGGCTAGCTGATGGATTCGAACTCGAGACTGTTTTTCATCTGATCTTGCATCGATCATAACTTGAGCATATGAACTCGGATTGACTTGAAATTTGGAACGTTGACTTCCATCGCTTCGCTCGCCGTGTTTTGTCAATTGTAGCTTGATTCGGACTCGGACTAAATTCGTCGATATCCATGGTGAGTCTGCGTATAACCGATCTCTAAGACGAACCGTCATTGGTTTCTAGTCAAGTTCTTGGTGTCACGGTTTTGCTAAAAGGCGGGATAACATTTGCCCCCCAAAGTACGTCTTATGGAAACATGATGTGCTTTGAAGTGCTGCAATCTTCATTCTGAACAGTTATCGTCTTTTCGATGAAAGTTGTAATCTTTGACTGATTTCCCCAGTAATGTAAACTGTTGACTGTCAACTGTTGTACCATGTATTGTTGTAACTGATTGCTGCTTGACTGAGATTAGCTGTTTGTTGTTGTAATCGTTATCAGATAAGTATCCAATTCCTGTGGATGTCAAAAATTGAATATTAGTCCGACGTATATGCACATACGTTAATCTGACTCTCGCTGACGTTCACGAGTCGTTGTCAGTTTATCTCGTATTGAATTCTGTATCGGTCCTCTCCTGAACCGATGTGAAATTCGAATTATAACAACGCTCGATGGTTGTTTTTGAATGTTCCTTCATAACGATCCTCTCCTGAATCGATGTAAAAGGTTGAAATATTGTCTTTGCATTGGTATTCATTGTATTGATGGATACGACATGAACATTTCATATCGATGGATGTGAGGTCAGATGGATACGAAACGATCGTTCGTATCGATGGATTTAAATGCTTTCAGAACAGCCCTTGCCGTGCATTTCGAATCGATGGACCTGGTGTTATTGGATACGAATAGACAACTCACATCGATGGGTACTGGTCTCTGAGAGCTGTGATTCGATGGATTCGAACTGCATGGTTCATATTGTTGCACTGGGGATGGAGTCGAAGGTGATCGATACGAATAAGGGCTTCGCATCGATGGATTTGGTGACGACTTCGTATCGATACAGACTCGAGTTCATGGATTCGAACAGTTGTTTCAAACCGATTCAGAGATGACATATTGCAACCGGTTGAGTTTACTGGAATGCGTATCATTTTTTACCTTCGCACTCGAGTCCATCTAAATAATATGGGCTTAGTCGTTTTTTACTTTTTACTTTTTACTCGCTCGTTTCTTTTGCATTGCCTTCGTATCGCTCCAAAGCCTCGGAAAAAGAAAAGTTCTTGCCTTCGAATCGATTCAGAAACCTTTAACCCCTTCAACCAGTTATCAAAATCAGGTAATTAATTGAACAAAGTCACTCCCAAAATGATGAGATTCAAATTCCCATGCCATTCCATTCGAATTCATGTCCGGACGTGGTTTGGGGAAGTAGATATTGCACGAGGTCGAGGAAGGAGAAGATGGAGTTCAAATTGATCTGGGGAAGAAGGAGTGTGGAGGAAGATGGCTTGGTCCTCGTTTTCGTGTCGATCTGGAGTCAGGGCTTCGAGATGATGAGATGGAGGTCTTCGTATCGATCGATGGTTAAGCTTTTGCATCGAGTCGGGATGATCGATGCGAGTGTCTCGAGCATGTAGATCGATACGAAGGGGTTGCGTCTGATGGATTCGAAACCCAGAGTTTTCGATCGATTTGAATTATGCTCCAAGGGATCGATACGACGACGAGCCAATTGATGGATGCGAAATGATCACCCTGAATCGATTCGAAGTCTTCAGCTTTTAACCGAGTCGAACTCGCACACAGATGAATACGAATTACCGATGCGAACAAGGCTCTTGGGATCGATACGAATTGAACGTTAAAGAACTTGTAATTCCCTGTACACCTGAAAAACTGACTCCGACGAGCTTCAAACTTGCATAATTGGACTTGACCTTAGAATGGCACATCTGACTGTCTTGCGAAGCTCGTCGATGGGACGATAATTTAACAAAACGATAACAAACTTTAACTTGGATCGATTGCTAATATCTAGATGGCACGGTTGTGACGGTCAGCGATGACGGTCATTCCGACTGAATTTCGAAGTCTCGTCGTTTACATGCTTTCTCCAATTCTGTAGAACTTCTCAAGTGATATACAGTACTGCACTGCACAACACACTCACACACTTTACACTGGGGGATGCACGAGCATTATTGTCTATTTAACAATGATTTTTCATAAGCTAGTTGGTCATGGAACCTTCAAGTTCACAGCAGCAGGAACTCCCGAGTTTAATTCCTTCAATCATCAAGATATCGTTCATCGAAGCCGAAGTCATAGATCCAGCTCCGGACGAGTTTCCAAACGCTCGGTTCATCTATCGTCCTCAAGACTCTGTGCCGTCCGGCATCTCTGAAGATATGCTGGGGCGGATTTGTTTAAGACATGGTTTGTCGCTTGACGACGTATTATTGCCAGGGCCAAATGATAGGCCACACGCTCCCCCGGAGGGGTTTACTGCTTTCAACCGTCACGCTTGCATAGCGGGGACACTTCCTCCTTTCAATCATTATATAAGGGAGATGTTATCATTCCTCGGAATCGCTCCATCCCAGCTACACCCTAACGAATATGCCTTGTTGAATAGCACCTTCATCCTGTTTATGGATATTCTCTTTCGACCACCAAAGCCGATCGAGATTAGATATCTATTTAACATTAAGAGTCGTGGAGATAGCCCTTCTTTCACCTTCTTGGAAGTGGTTAGGAACTGTCAAATAGTAACTGGGTCCTGGGGAAAGCTAAGTTACTTTAAAACTGAATGGTTCTACGTTCGGTGCCCCCCTGGATTTGCTAGGCGATGGTTGGATAGACATAAGCGTTGCAATCTTTCTCTTGAATTATCGAGATAATAATAACCGACCTCAAAATTGACATACTTTTCTTCTTTCACAGCCGCAATCTCACGACCTGACGGTGGATACTTCAGAGAGCTAGTCCGGATCCTCCAAGCGGTTCCGGGTGAAGAGATACACATTGACTTGGTTCTAACCGACAGAAACTTGAGAATTATCGGGCTGATTGAACGTAAGCAAAGCATACGGCTGGAAGGGACACTTAGAGCGGTCTCGAAGAAGCGGTTGAAACGGAAAGCGCCCGAAGTCGTAATAGCCGAAGAAGTCGATCCAGAGAGGAGGCCCACTGATAATGAACTCCAAGCTGGGCCTTCTTCCAGTTTTCAAGATTCAGGAGGAAGGAGAAAAGGCAAGGCAGTTGCTCATAAGTGTTCTAAATCCGTGAGATTGAAATCCGTGGTTATGTCCTTGCCCATCCCGGGGATTAGAATTTCGGAGGCTCCTCCCCCGCAAGTAGAGAATCCTTTTGAAGGGCTTGTTGATATTCCGATTCCGGATTATGTGTCGTTTCAATACGACACCGGGATGGAGGAGCTTGACAATGCTCTTGAGCTGAGCGGGTCGCTTGCTATGAGTGCAGCCGATATTTTCGATTAGTCGGGGGGTTGCACATACATACACTTCACTGCACTACATGATTCATAACTGTAAATCATCCAACCCAAAAGATCACTAACTTTTCCTTCGTTTCTTGTTTTTAGGTACAATGTCCGGAAGAGGATCAATGCTCGGGAGCCTTCGCTCAGCTCAAAAATCTTCTACCTACTATGACTCCCGCAGGAGAGACTCAGATAGAGACCGCGATCGCGGGTACTCTAGTCAAGAGAGGTACGAGCGGGACAGGGGCAGAGAATATAGACACCGATCTAGGTCTCGCTCTCCACCTCTTAGACTTCCATCTCCACCTCCTGTTCTTGTTCCACACCCGCCAGAGCCTCCATGACATAGACCGTCTTTTCAAACTTCGAGGTCCGAAACTCAACACTAGCGAGTTGAACCGTGCCCCCCATAATTGCAGAGCAGGCCATTACTGAGCCCACGGGGGAAGGGGCTATTAAAATTGCTCAACTGAGGAAGGAGTTCCCGAACATATGCTTTGATGGCTACGTCTTTCCACCTCACTTAAAGAGAATCCCATCTGGAGTAGAAAACACGATGCATGACTATATTCACGACGTCTACACCCAGTATAGAGAGTGGGTAAAGGCTGCAGAGAAAGCTTCTAAGTTGGCCTTTGAGCGAGCCAAAGCTATTGAGAAGATGGAGTTCGAACTCGCCAAAAAGGACCGAATCATCCAGGTGCTCAACACCGAGGCCGAGTCTTCTCGGATATCTGAAATTAAGGCCACCAAAAAGGCTGACGAAGTGACTGTGGCGATGGATAGGTTAAGGCAAACGCATGTTGCCTTGGTGGAGGAGATGGGCCATCGAAACACCACAGTCACTGCAGAACGGGATGCCGCGGTTAAGGAACTCAACGAGCTTAAGGCCAAATTTGCTGACATGGCTAAGGAAAAGGATGATGCGAACAACGCGGCCCAGGAGGCGTGCGAGCAGGCTGTTCTACTCCGGGGTGAACGGGATGCGTCTGTGGATAAAGTCCGCAAGGTGGAGACTG
Source organism: Allium fistulosum (assembly GCA_030737815.1). Classification (NCBI taxonomy): domain Eukaryota; kingdom Viridiplantae; phylum Streptophyta; class Magnoliopsida; order Asparagales; family Amaryllidaceae; genus Allium; species Allium fistulosum. The sequence goes on from CM060902.1 coordinate 1,208,472,870, forward strand.
AGGTTGAGGAGAAGGTGAAATCGGCCGAGTCCAGGCTAAAGGCTGATTTCAAAGACCTTCTCGTTGTTTACAACGCTAACGTGCTGAGGCACAGGGGTCTAGCCTGGCTCGATGATTATCCGGTGCATCTATATAACGCCTGGGGCCGATTAGTTGAAGAAGAGAAGGAGGCGCATCTGGATGAGTCTGTAGATGAATTTGAACTCGAGAATCGCATTCTGAATGAAGATGAAAGGAAGATTCTCCACGAGTCGATGATTCTGCATGAGAAAGAAAGGCTCGGCGCCCAGCACTTTGAAGTAGGAGAGGGTTCTGTAATACCCCAAAATTTTGGGAAAAATCATTTTGATAAAATGATTTAATTTTGAAATATTTAGATTTAAATATGGTGAAATTCTTGGGATTAAATAGTGTGCAAGGATATGTGTGCACATGCACACTGGAAAATGGCACAGGGGAAATCCAAGAATTTGTGAAAAAATAAATATATAGGGAAAAGAAAGCATTTCAAATATAATTTTGAAATGTGAATTATTCTGTCCTCAGATCACATGTATTATTTTGAAAAAAAAGAAACATCAAAATGACATGAAATGTAATACAAGTCAATATGCTTGTGTAGGTAAAAATAGAAAAGGAGATTTCCAGAAAAGAATAAAAGCATAAATGAAAACTGAATCACACATTTAGCATGACTTGGGTAAGTAATTAAAAATAGCCATTTTCTGGAAAAGTAAAAAAAAAGGTACTAACTATAATGGACTAAAGTGGCCGGGGCATTAAGGAGGAAAATGTGAAAATGCAAAATGCATGAAGATGGTCAGGATAGAAATGGAATTTTGTATAACAAAACCCTAAGAGAAAACACTGGTATAAATAGGCAGTTTTGGCCAGGAAAACATTTTACCCCGAGTTGCTCAAAATAATAAGAAAGAAAGGAAAATATTGAAAGGAAGAAGAAAACACACATACATAAGGATTCTTTGGATCAAGAGAAGGAAGAACTTAGGTGAGTAACCTCACTGAATTCATGGCATTAAGACCTGAGAGGAGGCAGCCACTTTTTATATTGCCATTTACATATTGCTGGTTTTGATGTATATGATTTCATTAATGCTTTTTGGATGTTTATTTTGAATCTGTTATGATTTTATTATGGATGTTTTTTTATGATCTTTGACTTGTTGAGATATTTGCCTTTGGATGTGCAATTTACTGTTTTATTTTACTCAGAAATGTTAAGGTCCAGAATCTTAAAATTATATATAGAGAATACTCTCAACTGTTATAGATCTATGGCATGGAAATTTTACCAAAGAAAAATGTTGGGAGCTGCATTATACTTGATATAAGTGCTGAGGCTTGAGAAGAAAGATATTAAGGGTGCAATAGAAATTTTCTAGGTGCTGAGCTCTTAATCAAATTGAAAAAAAAGGGAGCTCACAAGCTAAAACTATGATTGAGCCAGATCATGAATCTGATTCAATCATAGAGGCTTGCAGATCAATATAACAAGACATGCCATGCCTCTTTTACAGTTGAAAATATTCTTATATTTTTACTGAGATCAAGACATAATGTCCACATTTTTGGAAATAACTGTCTACTTAATTTCTGAGTAAATTATGCTAGGAAAATTTATGGGTGTGTCCATGTTTGCAATGACAAGTTCACTTAGCTATATGATGATAATATTTAAATCAATGCACTAGTAAATAAACTAGGGAAGGGAAGGCCAAGAAGGCTGCTGGAATGCTTGTTATATTTGATGTATGCAAGTTGGCACATGGTTTGTTTAAGCACTGAGATCTTTGTGCAATGATGTGAATTAGTTCATTGCAATGTGTCCCTGTGATTCCTTGATGGCAGATAAGGCAGGAATTTAAACTGAATTTATACAACCTGTACATGAAGAGATAGGAATATGCATATTTCTTAGGTTGGTTGGTAAGGAACCATGATTGTTCCAGTGAATGCACATGTTGCAAATAGATGATTATGGTTGCCTGATTATGAATGCAGGTATAGGAATGATAGATGGAGTTATCATACCTGAGTCACTTTATTTACACAATGATATAATAAGTGATTGCAGAAATTCATTCAAATAACGAGTTACTACACTCATATTCTTTGTTGTTTAATATCATGAATATACTGATGTTGCTCATACCAGATCATGGATCTGACCCTTATTTGCTCATGGCATATGGGGGTGTCTCATTTTAAAATGAGGCAGCCACCAATGCTCTTTCAAGAAATGTAGGAGCTAAGTAGAAAGTGAAGTTATGGCAAATGAAAAGGGATTGAATGAACATGCTTGCTAATTTTAATAAGAGCCTAATATGATTTTATCTGCATGTATTCATGAGACAGTTGTGTTTGAACTTGATGTTATGTAATGAACTTGCTATGTTTGATTGAACTGGTTGTTTATCTGTTGAATATTGCTATGCATTAAGGTTTAAAAATTAAAAGAAATATCTGGGTTGAAAACCAGAAAAATATGCTTAAGTATTACTCGCTGTGCAGTTAATGCCCCGCTATTACCTCGCTATAACCCCGCTATATCTAATAGCGGGTTTCTGCCACTACGATTTTTCCATATAGCCCCACAATATAGCCTTTCCGCTTTAATCCCCGCTATATCCCGTTATTTTCGCTATATTCCGCTATTCCCGCTATATCTTCTTTAATAAAATGAATTGAAAAATTCAATTTATACATTATAAAAATTATGAAACTAATTTATTTGATTTAATTTTTAATATATTTTCAGAAATGAAAATACTCTAATATTCTATTAAATTCAATTATGTTATATAACAGTTTTACGTTTATTTAAAGTATATTCGCACATGTTTTTATTTAAAAAGTATTTATGTATTAGTTATAATTCAATTGAATGATAATTTTTCATTTAATTACCATTTATATATTCGTAAAAACATTAAGTACGAGTTTTATATGCTATTTTAAAGCCATCCGCTATATCCCGCTATATCCTCGCTGTATCCCCGCTATGACTTTTTGCACCTCCACCGCTTTGAATCTGCTGAGCGCTTTAACTGCACATTAGATATGAAAGCCTGGGAAAATAAATATACATATATGTATGTGAGCAAATGTTTTGCATAACTTATATTATGTATTGGTCAATTCTTGAGACATAGCAATGCACTAAGTTCTTAGAATAAAATCTGGATTTAACTAGAGGTAAACTTATGAAGATTTAAAGCATTTTTACTGTAATACTTTGTAAACCAGTTTAATACCACTTTTTGAATTGTTTTGAGAAAAGTAAATATTTTGCAAGGCTTCAGATATAATGCCATTGCCTTGAACAAGTGTTTGTTAGACACAAGACACATGGGTTAACCAGCTTCAAATGAGTGAAGTTTTGGTTGACTATATTTGATGGTATTTTGAATGTAAAATACATTTCAAAAGCTTTAGTTTATTTAGCAATTGTTTCACCACAACCAACTTTCAAAAGCCATACCAGATATGCAATCTGGACAGGTTTGCACTATCAAAACCTGGAAACACACATTATTCTTTTAAATATTTTTAAGTTCAAATTCTTGTCACAGCAAATCTTATGCAAATACTCAACTTACAATGTGTTATATAGGCTAAGATTGAAATAAACAAGTCATATAGATTGAATCAAAATAAGAAAGTTTCTAGAAAATACATAAGTGAAAAATGATAAGAGAATATATCATTTTCTGGTCTTAGCCAAACATCAATATATTCGAACTATGGAAAAAAAAGAGAATCCCAAATACCTTGACCAAATATGGACAGGATTTATTAACATATTATAAATATTCAAAAGAACAAGGTAATTAACTATATGCGGATTTCTTCAAATCCAAACTAAACAGCATGCTCTTGTTTAACAAATGGAATTAAAAACATACTCTGATTTTAAACAAGAGGAACACATACATCCTCATATGTATGTGTATATATTTAGGAATAAACTGATATATTTATATTGGTAGAAAATATTGGATCCTGGATGAATTGTTTGAAAAGAAAATAACTCTGAGAATATTAATTATAGGATTGTAAAAAAAAATTAAGCAAAATAAGGAGGGTCATTTCAGGTTCTGGGGTTGACCATCATGAGGCGAGTCTTGAAGTTCCGGCATCAACCCAGCCTGAATCCTTGCCTGCGGTTGATCCCCAAGCTGTTCCTGCCTACAATCCGGATCAGCCGCAGATGTCTCCGGCTACAGAGCAAGTTACTGAAGTCGTTCAGCCGCCTACAAGTCAAACTGAGGAAGGTATTCTGAACATTCCACATATCTGCCTTAAGTCGGAATCTTTATTTGAATTAAATTCTGACAGTTCTCTTATTCTTTGTCCAGTGATCGATGCTGCACCTGTCGGGCCTCCTGTTACTCAAGAATCATATCAGACGTAGGAGGCTATTGTTACCGAACCGATCACTGTAACTACAACTGCCCCACTTGATGATACGCAGGGAAGCACACTTGTGTTTGATGATCGGCTGATGGAAGAACTCTTTCGCCGTCATGGCGACCCTCTTGCCGACCTGCCATTTATTATGGGTGGAGCCACTCCTGCTACAAGTTCTTCAATGCCAACTACTGATGCCCCCAGCGAGGCTCGAGCGGTTACTGAAGAGGAGATGTTCGCACAAATCGACGCTGAAATGGAAGCAGCGGCTCATGGTGGCAGTTTTGGAGGTGGGATGGCGGCACCCGGTCCAGCCCCGCTCAGAATGATATCTTCTAGTGGTACAGTTTTCGACACCAGTGTGCCCATTCCACCTTCTACACTTGATCATGTTCCTCCGACTCCGCCTTCAGGAAGCATTCCTATTCATTCGAGCTCGGAGGAGGATGTTGAGATCATGCCCCCGCCTGGAGACCGACCACCGAAAAGCAAAGGCTCAAAGAGGAAGGGTAGTGGCAGGTCCAGTGGGTCTACATCGAAAAGGAAGCCGAGGAAGAAGAAAGATTAGACACGCTTCCTTGGTTTATTTTGACTTTCATTTTGTTGGTCGTGTATAGATGCGGGTTCGGCCCCTGCTAGTAGGAATTTTTTGGGACAAACTTGTACATGAATTTCTCTCATAAATAGTAGAAATGAAACTTTTCTTTTTTAGCTTCTTGCGTATTTGCTTAAGTGTTTCAATATCTGAAGTGCACTTGTGAAGTTTCATGTTCCAAGTCAAGTTTTTTTTTTTGCCAGGTCCGGAAACTGTGGACATGGTTTACGACCAGGGAGTGAGTTGAATTTTGACGTCGCACTGCTTCAATCAATGGTCGATGCTTAAGTCCTGCCCCAAGTCTTGGGGGTGAGTTATTGAACATCACCGCCGAATGGATGTCTGAAACAAGTGGAGACTGAGTGATTCATCCATACTTGCTCGATTATCGATGATGATATCTGCACTCCGGGGATTATCATTTGTTTACTGGCGGTTGGTCACGCCGGCTTAAGTTTTAATCATACGTCCGCGCTCTGGGGACTCGGAATCGACATTTATTCTCCGACTCGCACTCTTGGAATTCGGAGTTAGTATTTATACTCTGTTTTGCATTCTAGGAATTCAGAGTTAACGTTTATACTGCGTTTCACACTCTGGGAATCCGGAGTTGGTGTTTATACTCCGACTCGCACTCTGGGAGTTCGGAGTTGGTATTTATACTCACATTCGCGCTCTGGGAATTTGGAGTTGATGTTTATACTCCGTTTGCACTCTGGGAATCCGAAGTTGATGTTTATACTCCGACTCGCACTCTAGGAGTTCAAAGTTGACAAACAGGCGATCAGTCACATCCGTTGTAGGTTTTTGTATTTTGCTCGCTCTGGGAACGAAAGGTGTATCATGATCGTGGATGGTTGGATCACATCCACCCCGAGTTAACAAGCGAGGTCGTTAGGTGGATGGGTCCACCCTCCTCAAACTTGGTTCAGATACGGACGAAGTCGTTAGGCGGACGGATCCACCCTCTTCGTAGACGTATTTTAATACTCCAGATCGCACTCTGGGAACCTGGAGTTGAGTAAAGGATTGTCGTGTATCAATCCTTTTTTGAACTTTGGTGTGATGGCTTGTCCCCAAGCTCAGGTTTCACTTAGTGAGTGACCGGTTGCATCACAGTCACTCCCTATTTGAATAAATCCCACCGTATGGTGAGACTTAGCTCTCCGTGCATAGTGATGATCATATGAAGCATTTCAAGTAAATCATAGCTCTGGCTCGAAGAGATTGCATTTTATTGCTGAAATAAGAAAATATGGCAAAGTTAGTTGCCTTATTACAAATTCTAATTTCGAAATGCAGAAACAAATTGCAAAATGGAAAATAAACTAAATGAATGAACATAGCCTGTCATGTGTAGTAGCGACGAAGACTCTCGCTATTCCAGGCTCTTGGCAGAGTAAGACCGTCAACAGTCGATAATTTGAATGTGCCATCTCCGAGCCTTCGTTCAATAACATTCGGTCCTTCCCATGTTGGCTTCATATGCAAAGGAACCAGATATATTCTTTTCAGGACGAGATCGCCTAGCTCAAAGGTTTGCGGGCGGACCTTGGCGTTGTACAATCGGGTGACTTGACTTCGATGCGCAGCTGCCCTCAAATCAGCCTCTTCACGCTTCTCATATAATAAATCAAGAGATTCGGCAAGTAATATAGCATTTGTCTTTGGATCATAGTATGTCACACGATGAGAAGGTACTTCTAGCTCGAGTGGAATAACGGCTTCTGAACCATAAGAGAGAGAGAATGGAGTGTGACCGGTCGCAAATTTGTGGGTTGTTCGGTAAGCCCATAAATCCATAGGAAGTTCATCGACCCACTTGCCCCCGACCTTTTCCAGTCGCTTTTTCAGAATGGACTTTATAACTTTATTGACCGCTTCGACTTGTCTGTTCGCTTGAGGGTGTGCAACTGCGGAGAATTTCTTTTGAATATGAAACCGTTTGCAGAAATCTTTAAATTCAACACTGTCGAATTGGGTTCCGTTGTCAGTAATAATGGTGTGTGGGAGACCGAATCGACAGATAATGTTACGGACTACAAAGTTGATCACTTTTTTCGTCGTTATGGTAGCAAGTGCTTCGGCTTCAGCCCACTTTGTAAAGTAATCAACTGCGACAATGGCGTATTTCGCACCACCTTTTGCCAGAGGTAGAGTACCAATGATGTCGATGCCCCACATTGCAAACGGCCATGGGCTGACCATTTGCGTTATCTCGGTAGGCGGGGCTCTAGGAATTCGAGCATGCTTTTGACATTTATCGCACTTCTTTGCATAATCTGACGCATCGCGGTTCACAGTCGGCCAATAATATCCATACCGAAGTATCTTCTTAGCAAGTGCTTTCCTCCGGTGTGATCGCCACATTCTCCCTCGTGTACATCGTGTAAGACTCGTTTAATTTCATCGTGAGCGATACACCGGAGTAAAGGAACAGAATACCCTCTTCTGTACATGATTCCATTCTAGATGGTAAATCGTGAGGCCTTCCGAAGGACTTGTCTTTTTTCACTCCTGCGTTCCAGCAGAATTCCGTGCTCAAGGTAATTTCTGAATGGAGTCATCCATGACTCCTTATCGGGAATGGTTTCACATACCCAATCTATTTCTGCCCGATCAATGCTTGGGGAAGTTAACGTCTCTACGGGAACAAGTCCCATTTGCTGAGCTTCGCCTGTGCTGGCTAACTTCGCCAATGAATCGGCTTTTTGATTGCGTTCTCGAGGTATACAATAAATGGCATAATAATCAAACTGATTCAGTATTTCCTGAACTCGAGCTAAGTAGGCAGCCAGCCTTCGATCTCTCGCCTGATATTCTCCCCGAACTTGACATACAACTAATTGCGAATCACAATAAATTTCCACAACAATAATTCTCAAATCTCTGGCAAGCTTCAATCCGGCTAAGAGGGCTTCATATTCAGCTTCATTATTGGTTGCATGAAAATCAAACTTCAAAGCATAGCATATAGATCGGCCTTTGGGGGTTTTGAGTACAACTCCAGCGCCCGAACATCGGTCGTTTGATGCACCATCAGTATACATCTTCCAGACGTATTCGGGAGATTTACTGGTTTTGGGCAAGTCCTCTGGAATGGTAAATTCAGCTATGAAATCGGCTAGGACTTGTCCTTGAATGGCTCGCCTTGGAGTATAAGTAATATCAAACTAACTCAATTCGATGTTCCACTTGAGTATCCTACCAGACGTCTTAGGCCGCGTAAGGACCTGTCGTAACGGCTGGTCAGTGTACACAATAATAGGATGTTCCTAGAAATATGGTCGGAGCTTCCTTGATGCAATAAAAAGGGAATAAGCCAACTTCTCTAGTTTTGGATAATTCCTTTCAGCTCCAGTCAATCATTTGCTAACGTAGTATACTGGCTTCTGTATCTTGTCTTCTTCTCAAAAAAAGGCAGCGCTGATAGCGTTTTCTGATATTGCCAAGTATACGTACAACTTATCATGATCAATAGGCTTTGACATGATAGGTGGTGTGGATAGATGCTGAATTAGTGCTTGGAATGCGCCTTCACACTCCGTGGTCCATTCAAAGTTTCGTTTTCCTTTTCGGATTAGACTGAAGAAGGGAATGCATTTTTCAATGGACTTTGAAATGAACCTGCTCAATGCTGCTACTTTCCCATTGAGACTCTGGACTTGCTTTATAGTTTTCGGGGTTTCAAGATTTCTGATTGCCCAGATCTTTTCTGGATTAGCTTCGATCCCTCTAGCATTGATGATAAACCCAAGGAATTTTCCAGATGCAACTCCAAAATGACATTTCAGTGGGTTGAGTTTCATTCTGTATTCTCGAAGTATGTTGAACATAGTTTCCAGATCTTTAATATGGTTAGTGGAAAATCGTGACTTCACAAGCATGCCGTCTACATATACTTCCATGGTTTTCCCGATTTGATTGGCAAACATTCGATTGACCAATCGTTGATAAATAGCCCCGGCATTCTTGAGTCTGAATGGCATAACTTTGTAGCAATAAAGCCCCAGATTGGTTACGAAGCTGGTATGTTCTTGATCAGGTAAATGCATCGGTGTCTGATTGTAGCCAGAATACGCGTCCATGAAGGATAAGAGCTCATGCCCAGCTGTTGAATCTACTAGCTGATCAATTCTGGGAAGCAGGAAACTGTCTTTGGACAAGCTTTATTCAGATCGGAGTAATCGACACATGTTCTCCATTTTCCATTCGCTTTCGAACGAGCACGGGATTTGACACCCATTCGGGGTATAGCGCATCTCGGATGAACCCGTTTGCTTTAAGCTTTTCTACCTCTTCTTTAAGGGCGGCAGATCTCTCTGGATCCATACCACGCCTTTTTGTTTGACCGGGACATGTCGCGGGTCAATGTTCAAAGTGTGGCTTGCGATGTTCGGCGAGATCCCACCCATATTAGAATGCGTCCACGCGAATACGTCAAGATTAACCCGTAAAAACTCAACCAATTCCTCTTGGGTTTGCTGGCTTAGTTGAGACCCAATCTTTATCATTTTCGAATCATCATCATTGTTAATTAGGACATCGATCGTCAGTTCGGCCGGGATGCTTGACTTTCTTTAGATTCTCCTTCGTCTTCAATTTCTCTTGGGTCAAGATCCCTTTGGAATTGGCTGGGGTGCCCGGGCCTAGGCCCAGGCGTTAATTGTCAATTATCAACAAAACGGACGCAGAGAGATTCCTCTACGCCCTTTCCTTTCTCCTTTCGATGCGCCTCCCGCAGCTCGGCAACATAACAGGCTCTCGCTGCAGCCTGATCTCCTTGGATGACTCCCACTCCACGATTAGTGGGAAACTTCAGGGTTAAACACCACGGGGCAATAACTGCCCTGAACTTAGCAAGGGCCAGTGGGCCCAAGAAAGCATTATAAGGGGAGTCTATGTCTAACACAACGAACTGTAATATCCGCACTCTCCGGCGTTCTCCAACTTCCAACTCCACTGGTAGTTCCACTACTCCAGTGGGTATAGTAGCGCTCCCATTGAAACCGTGGATTCGGGACTGACATGGTTTCAAATCCTTGGCTTCCATTTTCATTTGGTCGTAAGCTCGTTTAAACAAAATATTCACTGAGCTTCCACTGTCAACTAAGATCCTCTTCATCCAAGCAGGACCTACTTGAGCTGAGATGACCAGTGGATCGATAGTGGGAGCTTCGACTGTATCAGCATCTCTATCTCTGAATATGATGTCATCAATCATCGTTTTCTGTTGTTTGGCCGGAGCCCCTTCATCAAAACTACTATAACACTCGAAGTCTACATGCCTGATAGAGCTGGCATACGACTCCATTTCCTTCCAGCTTCGGTCTGCTGGATGAGGACCACCACTTATTGTATTAATAACCAACCTCCCGCCAGTACGAGCGGGTTCCTCTTGTCTTTCTTGATTTGACGTACGATTCTGATTCGATGGGCCCGCACCTCCTGACTGCGGCGCCCGCACATACTGATCCAACTTTCGTTCACGTATCAGTTTTTTAATGAGATTTTGTAAATGACGACACTCATTTGTATTATGGCCATAACTTTCATGGAATCTACAAAACTTCCCTATTTGGACCTGTCTTTCTGTCGACGGCTTCGGGGCAGGCTTCTTGTATTGCATGGTATTACAGGTCTGCAAATACACATTCTCCAGCGACGTATTTAATGGAGTATAATTGTCAAACATGGGAGCTCTATGTCGTGGACCACGGCTTTGATCTCGCTTCTTACCCTGATTTCCACTGTCCCTCTGCTGATTCTGCTTGTTTTGTATATTCAACTGAACTTTTCCTGAACTCTCCCCGGATTGTTTAACGGCGATGTTACTCTGAATTCCTTCAATGTTGGGCCCTGCATCATCCTGCTTCTTAGACTATTTCGCATCCTCCCTTCTCAAGAATTGGGCTGCCTTGGAATAGAAACGGTCCAATGACGCAGGCGGTTTTCCAGCTAGCCAATTTCCGAACTCGAAATCAGGATCAATCCCCTTAGTCAATGCCATCAGGATAGAGTTGTCATTGGGATTGCTTATTTCTGCACACGCAGCATGGAATCGCTCCAAGTAACGTCTAAGTGTTTCTCCGGGAGCTTGAGTAACGCTAGAAAGAGTTTTAACATCTTTAGGCCTTGCTATGTGCATACGGAACTGTTCAACAAACTTGGTGGCCATCTGGTCAAAATTAGAAATGGATCGTGGTGGCAAACGAGTAAACCACATAGTTGCAATGCCCCCAGAGAAATGGGGAAACTACAGCATTTTACTACGTCATCAGCTCTCGCAGCATTCATCAGCCATTCATACTTCAGGATGTGTTGGTTGGGATCGGATATTCCTTCATAGACTGGTAAAGTTGGCATCCTGAAGCGCCGAGGTGGTTCAGCATACAATATGTCATCGGTGAAAGGGGTATGACTCCGGGAGATTGCCCAGTCGTCATTGGTGAGACCTTGACTTTCATGGATCATTTGGCGAATCATCGTTGGTATATCCGGCATTCGGATATTAGGAGCATGCTGTGCTAAGGTGTGGTCGGGTTCCACAGCGCGAGTCTGGACCAGACGCGGTCGACGGTCTGTGCCTCGCCTCCTTGGTTCAACATTTTCTAGGACATAAGGCTCTGGAGTATGATCTTGTTGGCTACGATGAGGATCGGCTTGGTTTCTAGCATCAACCCCTTGTTCGGTAGTGGTGGTGGTAGCAAGGTTGCCTGTGACATGATAAGGAGCAGCACCTCCTCGGGATAAAGGTCATGTATGATGACTAGTGGATGGTCCAGTTCTGGGTTGTCCAAGATTCGAAGCAGGTTGGTGTCCTGTGGCCTGGGTGTAGCTTACATCCAGCCGTGGGCGTGTGGATCGGTGATGACCATCAGATGAGGCTGAACTCTCTGTGGAAGAATAAGAACCTTGGTCTCTTCTGGATCTTCTGCGCCTTTGGCGATTCAGCTGGTTGGTCAACTCTGTGTTGGCGCGCAGTTGTTCAGTTAGCTGTTGCCGACTCTGGGTCAATTCTTGGAGCAGCATCTGAAACTCTTGTCTGGTAACCGGGCCTGATGGATCTGAAGGTCCGGCGACATCTCGGTTGGATGGAGGCAATTGCACGGGATTCTGTCGATCCCGTCCTTCTTGATCAGCAGCTGTAGAGGTAGTTCGTGTACTTACCATGGTGAATTAATGAAAGTCCTTTCCTAGATCTGATGCAAATCTAAATAGAATGGAAGGGCTTCAAGATCCGAGATCTAGATCTTCTTCTTGGATTTATGCAATCCGGTATCGATAAGAGATCCAAGGAGCAGGAGAAAAATCGGGTTTTTTCTCAGTGAAAGCACCAAAGTGTTTGTACCAAAATTGGGCACAACACTCTTCGGAAGTTTTTAAAGAGATAAAATGAAGAAACTAAATGGAAAAAGAGGATTATCTAACAAAAACTCCAAAAACAGATAATGAAAGTAATAAGAACGCACAGAAACACAAGAATTTAGAGTGGTTCGGCGTGTTGCCTACGTCCACTATGAAGTTGATTGCTTTATTGATGTTTCTTTGATGATTACAATTGATTTCAACGGGTTACAGCAGATAACAATGATTTAAAGCAGTGAAATTCGTTAGTAGCAGCAGCAATGGAGTTTAGAACTGGATCCGGCAGCGTTTGGGCGTTGGAGAATTCAAAGAAGAAGAAGCTCCCTTTTCTGTTGGCTCTGGGGGTCTATTTATAGGTGTAGGAGGCGGATATTTCGCTCAGATCTCGAGACACTTCTTCTGGCATGTGAGTAGGCCCGCGCGACCAAGCCCACAAAGTTTCGTCCTGATCCGTGATCGATACGAACGAATTTCGTATTGATCAAGATTGCATCCAATGGAGTCGAAAATTGGTGTGAACATTCTTTAGCATGCACGTAAGCTCCAGTGAAAATTTCATAGCATTTGGACTTGTGAATCGCGAGATATGATCGATATGAATTGGAATTTTCGATTGGCTGTTTCGTTCGACTCGATCCTGTTCGAATCGATAGTTGTGCGTGATCAAGTGGTGACGTGGCGAGCATTCTTCGGGTCGACCCACCTTCTTCGCTGAGTTGATCGAGTCGTTCCAGGACCTTTGCCTTGTTCGTATCGAGGTATTTGTCTTGTTCGCATCGATAAAGGATGCACGGTTCGTATCGATGGAAGTCCCTTGGTTCGCATCGATTGCTATGCTTCGTTCGTATCGATTATCATGCTTTGGTCGCATCGATGAAGGATGCACAGTTTGTATTGATGAAAGCTCCTGAGTTCGTATCGATTGTTGTGCTTTGCTTCTTGCCGATGGAAACGAAGTAGGAGTTTTTGGATGGATACGAAGTGGACATTGGATGATCGAGTCGAACTGTGGCTTCCTGATGGATTCGAAGTCGATCGATACGAAGTGGACATTGGATGATCGAGTCGAACTGTGGCTTCCTGATGGACGTGAAGCCGATCGATACGAAGTGGACATGGGCCGATCGATTTGAATAGTGCCTTCCCTGATGGATTCAAACTCGATCGATTCGAACAGTGGCTAGCTGATGGATTCGAACTCGAGACTGTTTTTCATCTAATCTTGCATCGATCATAACTTGAGCATATGAACTCGGATTGACTTGAAATTTGGAACGTTGACTTCCATCGCTTCGCTCGCCGTGTTTTGTCGATTGTAGCTTGATTCGGACTCGGACTAAATTCGTCGATATTCATGGTGAGTCTGCGTATAACAGATCTCTAAGACGAACCGTCATTGGTTTCTAGTCAAGTTCTTGGTGTCACGGCCTTGCCAAAAGGCGGGATAACAAAACCTAATTTCCAACTTAAGAAATTCGTAAAATATTTATTTTAACTTGAAAAATATGAAATTAAAAAACCATCACAAAAATATCATTTACATATCACATAAAAAATCAAGGCAATTGAAGATTAAATACTTAGGCTTTACCCTTAAAACTCATTCAAATAATTTTATAAAAAAATCCATAAATCATTATTCTATCCAAACAATGATTATACATCTAGAACTTGGCTAACACTATCAAAACAATTTGGATACTACCCATAGCCGAATTCAAGACAAGAAATGGAGTTGTTCTACTTATTATTCACCTTAGATTTGATGTTCAAGTTAATATTTGACAAAGCTTTTAATTCCCGTGGTTTTCCCGTTGATTTGCCTTAGTTTTCCTCTTCTAGTTTCCATAGTAATGGCTTGCCTCTTCACTTAGGCTTTAGATTGTTTTTGACGTTGTAAAATGAATGAGAGGGTGAGGGTTTTAGAGATAAAAGGTAGATATATTCCAAATATACCCTTCTCATTTATTCCTTCTTAGATCAAGTTTAAACAACCTTGATTAATTGATGAATGATGACTTGACCTTATAAATTTTCAAACCTCATTTCCTTATCCCGATACATTATTCTATTTAATCCATCCAATTAAATTTCTTGAATAATGTTAAACTAAAATTAGGGGCATTACAGGCTTTCCCCTTAAAGAATTTCATCCTCGAAATTCAGTAAGGACTGCATAACAAGCATATCAAACATGCAAACAATGCCAGTATATCCTACAAGCTACTAAATCTATATACAACAAATATAGAACATACCATCATAACAACTCAGGATAAGTATTCATAATCATGTCCTCTGTCTTCCAAGTATAGTCTTTCTCGTTGTCACTCCACCAGACTTTCGCTAATTTGACTGTCTTGTTCCTTAACCTCTTCTCATCTCTGGCCACAACACGAACTGGTTGTCATATAAAATTCATACTCGATTCCACTACTAAATCTTCCAATGTAGTCGGAGCAATAGTAGACTCTTGTTCACGCACATACTTTCTAAGGTGAGAAACATGAAACACATTATGGACTCCTGCCAAACTACTCGGTAACTCTACTCGGTACACAAGTTTCCCTATCCTTTCTATAATAGGGAACGATCCAATATATCTCGGTGCCAGTTTCCCTGACTTCCCAAATCATATAACACACTTCATCAGTGATACATAAATGAAAACATGATCTCCAATTGAGAACTCTAAATCCTTATGCCTTTTATTTACGTAAATTTTCTGCCTAGACTGAGCTTCTCTCATCCTAACTCGGATTAGCTCAATCTTCTTTGTGGCTTCTCTCATCATATCTGGACCAAGGACCAATCTGTCTCCGGTCTTCAACCCACATGACGGTGATTTGCATGGCCTTCCATACAAAGCTTCAAGGGACGCCATTCCTATACTAGTCTGATAACTATTATTATAGGAAAACTCAACTAAGTGCGAATGGTCTTTCCATGACCCACCAAAATCTAGTACATAAGCTCTTAACAAATATTAAAGTGCCTTATTGACTCTCTCTGTCTGCCCATCCGTCTATGGGTGATAAGCGGTACACATCTTGGGCTTAGTACCTAACACTTTCTGTAAACTCTTCTAGAATTCAATAGTGAACAAAGCATCTCTATCACTGACTATACTACTAGGAATCTCATGTAGTCTAACAATATTCTTCATAAACAACTTAGCCAATACATGTGCCGGTTGACATAACGGGAATCACTTGGGCAGTTTGTCCACTATGACCCAAATACTTTAATTTCCCCTATTCGACCTTGGCAACTCATAAATAAAATCCATGGATATCGAATCCCACTTCCAAACTGGTATATCTAAAGGCCGAAGTAATCCACTTGGCTTCTGATGATTAGCTTTTACTTGCTGGTAATTCGCATATTGCTTCATCCATATGCCTACATCCCTTTTAAGACCTTCCCAAAAGAAACTTCTTTTCATATCCCGATACATCTTAGTTCCTCCAGGATGTACAGTAAACTTCGATTGATGACACTCCCTAAGAACTTCCTTCCTTAGGTCACCAACATCTGAAACACACAACCGTCCCTTCTTCTTTAACCATCCTCTCTGGTCAAGACTAAAATCTTTCAAATCATCAATCTCAGTTCCACTCTCCAATCTCCTAATCCTTTCGACTAGTAATGGATCATCCGTCTGCTTGGAAGCAATCCTTTCGATCGGTATTGGTCGAACTTCTAAACAAGACAATATGGCGGTACTCTGATAAGAACTAGCAGTCGATCTTAACTATACACTACAAGTAGTTAAAGCCTCTAAATCCTTCCATTCTGCCAACATAGCTAACAATACATTTTGATGTTTTCTGCTAAGTGCATCTACCCCTTTGTTTCCTTTCCCTAGTGTATACTCAACCAAAACCATAAGCTGCTAAAATCTCCATCCACCTCTGCTCTCTCATATTCAACTCTTTCTGAGAGAATAAATACCTTAAAGACTTATGATATGTATACAACTTGAATCTTTTTCCTAAGAGGTAGTGTCTCCACACTTTCAATGCAAAAATCACCACTCCCAACTCCAAATCATGAGTTGGATATCTAACTTTATGTGGTCTGAGCTGTCGAGAAGCGTAGGCTTTAACTTAAGGAATGCTTCCTCACATTTATTGGACTAAATAAACTTTACGTCCTTCTTGGTTAGTTCCATCAGGGGTGCTGCTATCCGTGAGAAATCTTTAATAAATCTCCGGTAATAGCCAGCTAATCCAAGAAAACTCCTCATCTCAGTCACCGTCATGGGTCTCTTCCAACCATTTACAGCTTCAATCTTAGTTGGATCCACTGACAACCTTTTCTCTAAAACTACATGACCAAGAAACTTCACTTCTTTCTTCCAAAAGTGGCACTTTGAAAACTTTGTTTTTAGTTAATGCTGCCTCAATGTCTCAAGCACTATTCTAAAATGAATCTCATGATCTCTTTCATCCTTAAAATATATAAAAATGTCATCAATGAACACCAACATGAACCTATCCAAGTGCTCTCAAAAAATTCAGTTCATCAAGTCCACAAAGAAAGTAGGTGCATTAGTCAATCTGTACGGCATTACTAACCATTTGTATAAACCATATCTCGTTTGAAACGTCGTTAAAGGAGTACCGTCCTCCGCCATCCTCAATTGATGGAACCCTTCGTCAATTCCTATTGAGAAAATACTTTGGCTCCACTCAATTGATCGAACAAATCATCGATTTTTGGCAAAGGATATATATTCTGTATCGTCTTCTCATTCAACTTACGATAATCAATACAAAATCTAAACGACCCGTCTGGTTTTCTTCATAAACACCGTGGCCGCTCCCCAAGGCGAACTACTTGGTCTAATAAAAATCTTTCCTTCTAAATCCACTACACCTTTAACTCTTTCATCTCAGTAGGTGTCATCCTGCTAATAAGGTCTACTTACGGGTTCAGCTCCAAGAACAAGATCTATTCAAAACTTAATAACTCATTTCAATGGTAGTCCTCTGTAAATTCTTTTATAACATAAACCCGATTTAACTCAGCTTCCACTTCTGTGGCACCCAATAAATCCCAAACTTTTGAATTCGAATTCATAATTAAGTATATGATTTGGTCACTACTATCAGGTGTCTTAATGATATTTCCTTATCCTGGCAAAATATCCTAGCATCATACTTGGTCAACCAATCCATACCCAAAATAATCCAAAAACCCAAAAAATTAAACATAATCAAACTGCAGGTAAAAGTATAACCTAGCAACTCAAGCTTTAGATAGTCACTTCTCATCCCAAGAGTTGCATAACCTCCTATTGGATTAGCTACCCTTAAGGAAGTAATAAGGTTGATGGTTCTAAATTTAACTTATCTACTAAACACTGCGAGATAAATGAATGCAATGCTCCAATATCAAAAAAATACTCTAACTGGTATGTTATGAATCAAAAGCATACCATTCATCACAAACTTTCCTTTCTCAACTGTAGTCGGTCTCGATGCGGACGGCTCCAAAGCAAACACATTTCCCTTTCTTGCCTTGGCCGCTTCTGGACATTTGTTCTTGTAATGCCCCACTTGGTCGCAGTTAAACCACTTCACATTCTGCCTTCCCACGACCACCTTACAATCACCAGATCGACACTCATTAGCATAGTGCCACTTCTTGTCACATTTATAACAAACGATATATGCTTTCCCTTTTTGGTAGTTTCACCCTTTTGAGATCCCTTCTTCTTAAAGAATTTCTTCTTCTTACTATGGGAACCTTGAGTCTCCACTGACTTCTCCTTCTTGAAAGTCGAAAGAATTTCCTCATTCCTGATAGCCATTTCCACCACTACATTTGATGGATCCTTTAGATATGGCATAATTGCCCTAGCAATCTCTGGCCTCAACCCCGGATGAACTTCTCATTCCTCTTGATCACGGTGCTGGTGGTAGCTATCCATACCTAGATAGCTCATCAAACTCAACAGAGTATTCCAACACCACGTTTCCCCTTGCTCCAATTCCATGAACTTCCTGAGTAGGTCAGACTTGGCTACCTCAAATAAAAATCTTTCTTCGAATCTCCTTCGGAGTTCATCCCAAGTCAATTCCTCTTTTGGTACACCTACGGTCACCCCGTTCCACCAGAATAAAGCAGCTCTTGCAAATGTCTCGAAGCTAACCTCTTTTCCGCTCGTCATTCAGATCCAAATTAGCAAAAATTCTTTCACAATGCAGCAGCCAGTTCTCCACTTCGATAACATCTTCAGTTCCGAGAAAAGGCTTACCATCAAGACTAGTATAATCTTGGTTCAGCATAGCATAGTTATTACCAGCCGGTGCCACGGGATTTACTCCTCCGGTGATAGCAGCATTTCCCCCAGCCACTCCTACAGCTGCTCCATCATGTTTCATATTTACGAAGAACTGATACATAGTCCTATATCTATTAATGGGGGATCCAACACCTACATTAGCTTTTGCATTTTGATTAGCATTTACCTGTTGACCTTGGTTCCTTCTGGTATTGGGTCGAACATTTTCATTGGTTGTAGTGCTTCCTCCACCAAGATTCACTCTTCTGTTTCCTACTTCCATATCATACTTTCTTGTAATCTGCATACGAGCCTTAATAAGATACAAAATAATGGTCTAACAAAGATGGGAGAATACATACTTATGTACAGCAAATACAAGTACATTACTATAGCGCTATCTCATACCCAGTCTTATTCTCTGATTCAGTAGGATTATGTTTTCAAAAATCTATAAATCTTTTTAAGTTTTACATAAACCTATGCTCTGATATCAAATTGTAACATCCCCCACTTTGAGGCCCAAAACTAAGTGTTATGGATGCTACAGTCATCCATAGTATTAATTTTTAATGATAAAATGCGGCTGTGTTAATCATATCAATAATCAAAAGCACATGAATAAGAAAATTTTCAACACGATTTAATTACAAGTTTCCACATTACACTTCATAAATAAGTTTTCATATTCATTACATAATCCCATTCGCAATCCCACGTTCAGAGAAAATATATTTATTACAAAATGCTCCAAAAGTGATATATAAAGATGCCCCATTGGTTGATCAGAGTCTAACAATTGGCAATTATATAACTTACCATTACATCTATACAGACAATATTAAACAACACGGCAGATTAGATAAGAACTCTTAAAAATCTAGATTGCCTCTTGCACATCTCCAAAAGCTTATTCATTATACTGAAAACCTGGAAACCCTTACTCCTGGCCTACTCAAATGAGTACGCGAGAGTATAAGGGGAAAAACAAAAACTTCGGGTCCGACGAACAGCATGGTGTGAATAATAACCTACCATCTCGAAGCAAAAATATATTTCTAATGAGATCACGTCGCTAAGCGGAACAGGTTTTCCCCTCACTAGTATCTTAATCAAAACACATTACCATATACTATGCTCATGCATCCACAATGGTTAGAACATAGGAAATAAGTATTTGCAGTCATGCAATATATATTGGATTACTCCTTCCAATTTTTATTAGACTCCATCTTAATTCTCATATGACTATTTGTCTTAGTTACAATTGACTATCCATCTTATATATATGTGGACTACCCATCTCACATGTGATTATTTGGATTACCAATCCCTTAACATATGGACTGCCCATCCTATATGGTTTCATTATTAAAGTTATGTGGACTATCCATTTCACATATAAACATTTTTATGGATTATCTATCCCCTCCCATTATGGATTGCCCATCACATATGGTTTAATTTATTTAAAATGATGTGGACTATCCATCGCATATCTCATAGTTTTCCTATGATGACTATGAACCCTTCAATAACCATATGGAGACTATTCATCTTCGGTGTGATGTGGGCTATCCATCACACATCCTATAGTTTTCCTATGATGACTATGAACCCTTCACTTATCAATTTAATTCGTGTTTAACCCAAATGTTCAACCTATGTCTATTGGTGTCCCCAATTAGGTTGTATACCCCTTAAACTTATAATATCTCAAAATGATATGCATTGGTATCCCCAATGATTAATGTCGAATTTATGAAACAATTGGAAAATCAAATAACATATATTAGTATCCTCAATTGATGTCGAAATAAAGACCTATGGCTTGACGCCGTTTATATAGAAGATTTGCGGCATTCATGCCGCACTATATAATGCCAAACCTCTATCCAAGGTTAGAAAACAAAATCATAGATTTTTATAAATCATATGGCTAACTATCGAAATCATAAGGTTGTCGACCTTCTTAACATTGGCTATCTTGCCCTTTAAAACATAGTTAAATTTTCATAAAACCAAGCATTTTCGGCTTATAAAATGGAGAGAGGTGGCATCAATACCGCATGTACCGCATGACTAACCTCTATCCAAGGTTAAATGACAAAACTTATATTCTTTTAAGTACAGAACCTTATGTCGATAACGAGGTTGGTATGATATAGGTTATCCATCTTTCAAAAAAACCGTTGTTCTCACAAAACAAGGCAATATGGCCTATAAAGCCTCAGTGGCGGTATAGAATAAATGTGGCACCAATACCACCTTGCAAGGTCATCAAAAACAAAGGATTATAGGATGCCGACGCTGATGAACGACAACATTATTACTTGAAGTCAAAACAGTTACTTATGGCATTGTTAAAATAATAGGGAAAGCATGGTACTTCGGCTATTATGCCGCAAAACATATAATGTCGACATCGATGACTTACGCCATCAATGATTCCCACAACCCTGAGATGCGCTATTCTTATAATGACGACGTTGCACGCATGGCCCAATGCATCCCATAATAATGATATAAGTATCCCATGAATTATTCCGCCGAACAACATGGGAATGCCGCATATTAGTGGCATAGTGGTAATTATTATAAAAACTGTTTTCTTCCCTTTTAAAGTTAATTCTTTTTACCTACTCCCAATTCTTGTAGAAATATGATTGGTCAACAACAAAACTTTCTATTTTCTTTTTAGATTTGCTGAAACAATATTTACTTTCCCAAATCATTCATTAACTTAATTAATTAATTTCCTTAATTAATTATTGATTTAAAAATGCCTTTATATACATAGTAATTCATAAACACTTGGGAAAAACCCCAAAAAAACATAGAAATTAAGAATTTTCATATTCTTTACCACATAAAAATTTCAAGGTCGAAAACATTATTTAATTATTTTTAATAATTAAGCCCGAAATAAACCAAGTTTCCACATTAGGAAATTCATATGATATTTGTTTTAACTTGGAAAATTATGAAATTAAAATTCCATCTCCAAAATATCGTTTTACATAACATATCAGAAAATCAAAGCAATTGAAGATTAGAAACTCAGCTTTTACCCTTAAAACCCATTCAAATAATTTCATAAAAATTCCATAAATCAATTCTATCTAATCAATGAATATACATCCATAACGTGACAAAAATTATCAAAATAATTTGGATACTACCCATAGCCGAAATTCAAGAACAAGAAATAGAGTCGGTCTACTTATTATTCACCTTAGATTTGATGTTGGAGTTCAGATTTGATAAAGCCTTTAATTCCTTTGGTTTCCCCTTTGATTTGTCTTAGTTTTCCTCTTCTAGTTTCCCTAGTAATACCGAGCCTCTTTCCTCAGGCTTTAGATTGTTTTTGATGTTGTAAACTGAGAATGAATGAGAGGGTGAGGGTTTTAGAGACAAAAGGCGGATCTATTCCTAATATACCCTTTTCCTTTATTCCTCCTTAGATCAAGTTTAAATAATCCTGCTTAATTGATTAATGATGGCTCGACCTTATAAATTTTTAAATCTCATCTCCATGTCCTGCAACATTATTCTATTTATCCATCTAATTAAATTTCCTAAATAATGTTAAACTAAAATTAGGGGGTTTGTAGTTTATCTATTAAGTTAAAAAGTCAATGTTATAAATTTAATTTAAAAAGATCATTTCTTTTAAACAACGCATTATTTCATTCTTTTCAAATAGCAAGAGTCAAGTTTTTGTTGCATGAATAGTCATCAAATCAATTATCCCTTTAATTTTTTTAACTCAAACCATTATTAAGTTTTACATTCAAAAACTCAATTACCAAACCAATTTTCAAAAATGCACTATTACGGTGTTTCTACAATATCTTCTATAACTTTAAAAAATAGAAATTGGAGTAGATAAAGACAACTTTCATGCTATTATTTTTCTATTACTCATGTTATTTCCACTTTCAACCTTAGCGGAGACTCTAATATCATATGAGGAGGACATTTAAAAGATATATGCAATTACTGCCCATATTTATGGAAACTATTCATTTTTCCTTTGTTTTGCCTTTAATCTCTTACATGGTTTCTAACTAGATTGTTATGATATAAATTTCTAACATTGCTTCTATTTGAATTTCCTAATGTCGCTACTATTTTAATTCATTGTATCTAAATTGCTTTTATTTAAACTTCTCCTCCTTATATAGCTCCTTCTCTCTTTTATTTAATTGTTTTCTTCATTGGATTATTTCAGTGCATTCGCCTACTACTTTAGGCATTGGGCTTTTCTCCATTAACATGAAACTGGTTACCATTTGTGTGTAAATCCATTTCAGTTATTTTTCTCCGCATTTTCCTTATACGGGAATATTTTTCCAATTTCCAACATCGAGTGTTCTTACCCTTCCATTCTCTTTACCTCATTCAAGTCAAGTAACATTGTCATTTATCTACCCCTTAAAAAAGAAGTTTAAAACTTCTAAATTTATGGAAATAGAATAATCATGAAGCTAAATATACGTCTTATTTTCAATATGTTTTAAAAAGAGAGATTATCAGTTTCTCCTTATTCTTTACCAAAAACCATTTTGAATTTTAGTATACTCGGTTTTAGCTCCCCTAGAAATTTTTTAAACAAATCATTTTATTAAAATTTCTTGAATTTTCTAGTATTTATCAAGACTCTATTTTAACAGGATAGTTTATATGATGAAAAAGTTAGTATTTGCTTACTTTTCAAAAGCGATAACTTTTTAGTGATAGGGTTCTTTTATTTTTAAATAAATTCTTTGAAATCCATTTCAAATATTTTAAGAAAATTTAAAATCTTTATTAAATTCTTTCACATGGGGTCGGACTTGGGAATGGATTTTTGTTTGTCCATTCTTTTGGACTTTTCTTCTTTTTTAATTATTCTTCACTTATCTTCATTAAGAACATATTAAAATCTGGCTATTATCTTGGGGTGGTTAATACACACCTTTTTGCAGGAACTTGCTCATTCCTATTTATACCTTACCTCTAGATATTGCAATGTATAGTTTCTTACTTTCTATCTTTCTAGACGAAATGTACGTCATCAATCGGCAATACAATGAAATCCACAATCGTAGGGCTAACTAGGCTTAGAAAATGAGTCAAGTACCATCCAGCTTCAAGGACCCTTCTATATGTCATGCTCATGCTCTTCTAAGCCATAGTCTTACTATATGGCCTACTTCCCATGGGATAGTCGAGGTAAGTGAATAAATTTAACTGAATTTATTTTTCCAACTCATAGTTGTCTTATCCATCTTTTCAAAATATGATCGCAACTACTTCTATAGTCGGAATTTATAGAGTTTGATGTGTAATATATATATATATATAAATGATTCTAAATAAAAGTACAAATATGTTCACTCAATGTATCCTAATTCTTATGATCGACTAACCTAAGCTTCGATACCAAATGCAAAAACCCTCTTCGAAACGGGCCTAATTTTCGATCCAATAAAGGTCCATCAAACCATAGATCCATTTCGGAGCTAGATGCTGGATGGATAATTGATTTAACAGAATAGTATGCGGAGCTATCTATCTATGCTTTTAGAGTCTCACAACGGAAGGAATAAAATAAAGTACCTATCTCATAAAATAGAATCACATGAGTAAAATGTCACAAAAGTGCATAAAACACGTTTGATACATAGTCTGGGTACATCATAACAACATAAATTGATAACTATAATAGATAACTTCTCGCCAAGTCTCCACCATCTTCTCCATACTCATCGTTGTACCTAACCTGTAAGTTATAATGAGGAGGAGGTCAGAATAATAATGTCTGGTGAATGAAAACTTAATAACGGTATATTGGCAGTAAGTAATTGAACAAGTATTATGTCTTATGTATTTATTATACTTTCCTAAGTATATCTCTAACTGTAGAATAATGGCCCTACAAGCTTAAGTCCATGACTATATATGCAGATGTAATGCAACTATGGAGTATATAGATTCAACAACCTATCTCCCATTCAATCATATCATAACGATGCAATAGGAAGTATCAGGGTTACTTAAGACCTTTTAAATAAGGAATAAGCAGACTCACCAACCATTTAATACCTAGACCTAAGGCGAACTCCTCCTGGCACTTCCTAGCTGACATCATAGAAAATCTATTAAAACCACTTAATACTTCTTAGACAGGGAAGAGGCAGACCCACCAACTATTTAATACCTCAACCCTAAAGGGACTCTCCCTAAGAGATTTGCACCAACGCCTTATAAAATAATCTCGACTATTTAATACTTCTTAAATAGGAAAGAGGCAGATCTTAACAGCCATTTGATATCTCAACCCCAAACCCAACATTTTTATGAGAAATTCCCTAAGTCATTTAATACTTCTTAATAGGGAGGAGGAAAACCCTAAACCATCCATTTAATACCTCATCCTCGAAGTAGACACCTCGTGGAACTTCCCCATCCTTATGGCCCGTAACCCAACTGCGACATCCCACATTAGTCCGACTATTTGCAGGTGTTGGTGACTGGATTAGCTGGGCAGAGTCACCCTATAAAATTGGGACTAATCTCACGTACACCGTGGTTACTTATTATAGGCGATGTCGCACATCAGTTACAAAAGTCACACTACTGGTAGCCAGATTAGCTAGGTAGACTTCTATGTGCTTTCAACTAACCTCGCATCCCTATAACTTAGCCATATTCCCACTCCCCAAAACTAAATGTTGAATTATGCCAACACACACAGACACACACACATATATATATACACACACATGTATATATAATATATATACATCTCACCCGTATTTACATATTTAAAGGCCTTATAAGGGAAACTCCTTATTTCGCCTTTATTTATGGAATAAATTCCATAATTATCCTTAACTCATTTTATTAGATTTATTGTTGATTATTATTTGTCATTTATTTGTCGATTTCTTTATTAAATGTCATATTTATTATATATGTTACAAGTTTGTAATTTTAGTTGGTCAATTCAAAATTTAAAAGAATACATTATTATTGCATTTATGTTTAACTTTAATTTATGGTTGATTTGTTTCTATATTTATTAAACTAATTTGTCCATTTCTTATCTGGGGTGGTATGTTAGTTTACTGTGCCAACAACTGCAATTTCTATCAAGTCCCAATCCAGTATAACAAATTACATAATAACTAATATCATCAATAAATTAGGTACACTAAATAGACTTGTATATATTCAAATTAGAATCTACAACATGTAATTCATTGTATGTTAATATAGTAAAACCACGGCCTCTTTTTCTGAAGAAACAAATTTACAATACAAATATTTTATATTCCATACAATTATTTTAACCGTCGAAATAGAAAGTGTAAGCTACGACTAAGAGGAAAAATCCCCTTTTTCGCTACTTTGCACACCCATTTCTATTTTCCATATAGAATACTTTGTCACTACAATGAAAATTTGAGAGGTAGAATCAAACGGAATACAAAATATCCATATTGTGACAATAGCAAATTAAATTCTATCATATTAAAATAAAACAATTAAAATTTCAATAAATCTCAAAATTTACATATTATGGGGAAATTTTAGGATTTTGAATAGATAAGTTTTAGCATTTAAAATTTTCCGAGGTACAGTACAAATCCAAAAACAAACTACTATAACACTTCCGCCTCTATACCCATACTGTCTAAGAGTATTACAGAGTAATACTGTCAGATAATATGGGGAATGAGGCAGTATGGGGTACATAACTGAACATTCCTTGGGTTAACACTGGTACATATTAAAACATTGAATAAATAACTCACCTATATGTACATAGTATCTACACAAAGCAATAAACACGTGTGCCACCGGGATAGAACAATACATAATATACATTAGGTATCAGAGATCTTAGAGTCAATGTCGCTGCTATAATATACAAGACAAAATATATAACATATGTCTAATATACATCACAATTATATACATATAAGGGACTATACAACACATGATATTAATTTACAATGAAAAATATCCAATCTCCTCTATGCCCAGAGAATACATGAGCTGGTCTCATAGCCCCGAACTTGTAAAGTCTCGAACTGACCTGAGTATAATAAATATCACACGAGTCAAACTGTGTCTAAATCAAGGTTTAATAAACATACACGACTCGATATATGCAAAGTATTATAACAACATGGTAACATCCATAATATCAATAAATATATGGTAATATATGCATGATATGGAATTAAATATATTTTAGACAATCACAAATGTATTACGTAACATCAAATACCACAAAACTTGCATAAATGTGTCATCACCCATATAGAAGTAACTCAAATCAGAAATCATGGAATCAATATAAAATGGGTGAATCATCCATATCTAAAAATCATCATCAAATCCAGAAATTAATAAGAGATATCACCAAGTATAGTCAAGTTAGCACACGGCATTGCCCAAATATATCTAAAATAATAAAATGTCATCATCAATAAAAATATATTCTGCCTTTCTATAAAATCATATACAATAAAAAGACATGAGAATCCACTATACTTTGGACACCAATCTAGATATAATCTCATCTCCTTATGCAGAAATAAATGGTGATGGGAAATCAAATCATATTGTATGGGTTACACTACCCAATAATCTCATAATATCTGGGTTACGCCACCCATTCAAACCACAACATGGTTATCCGCCATCATCAAAGCACCTGGGTTATTCACCCGGATCCACTCTAATACTTAGGTGAGGTATATATAGATAGTATGTACTCATCTATCAATCCATGTAGAACCAGAAGGTAAACTGACAGCTACCACTATGCCATAGATGGCCTATTGCAATGAAAATACAATATGTTGCTAGCTACAATGTAACGATAGCTATGCTGATTTTTGTCTATTACAACATTAGCTTTAGGATTTAGCATAGATATCAACACTATGTTGCAGTAGCTATAGACTTATAAAAATATTATAAAAAATGAGTGCGGGCAGAAAAAAAGCGGGCTGAAATAATTTTTAACGCGGGAAGCAAAAACAAAGCGGCAAAAGTTAGCAAAATATTGAAGGGTTTCATTCAAACACTTAACAAAATACGTACTCCGCCGCTCAACCTCTCAAACACTCAAACACTCTGCGATTTCAATTAGGGCTAAAAGTTCTAAGTTTACAAGCTTAATTGGGGTTCGATTAAGGCAAGTTCGA
Organism: Allium fistulosum; assembly: GCA_030737815.1. Classification (NCBI taxonomy): domain Eukaryota; kingdom Viridiplantae; phylum Streptophyta; class Magnoliopsida; order Asparagales; family Amaryllidaceae; genus Allium; species Allium fistulosum. The sequence goes on from CM060902.1 coordinate 1,208,500,765, forward strand.
GTTCAAGTTCAATTAGGGCTTCGGTGTTTCAATTAGGGCTTCGGTGTTTCAATTAGGTCTTCAATTGGGGTTCGTTTGGGTTTCGAATTTTAGTTAGGGCTTCGATTTAATCTGCTGCTTAAGGTATCACTCTATGTATATTTCAAGTTTTTCCTGATTTGATTGTTGTGTTGCCTAATTTACTGATTTACTTGTGAGTTCAGGTGTAATCATATTCCTGATTTTATTATTGTGTTTGTCTTTGTATGTTATTTGTGTGTAAATTAGTGATGAACGACAAGGAAAAAATATGGGCAGAACTTCCTAAGTTCAGTGAAGGATATATCAGTGGAGTGAAACGTTTTATTCAAAATACTTTTTCTAGATTCGCGGTAGGTGATGAAATTACATGCCCATGCAAAAAGTGTCATAATCGCAAGTGGCATCGTCAAGAGGTAGTCTACGACCATCTGATTTGGAATGGTCCATCTGAATTGTACGTGAAATGGATTTGTGAGGTTTCCTGTCTAGATCCTGAAAGAAGCGATAACGATATGGATCGTGAAGCGGGAATAAATTTTGGAGATAATCTCAGTGAGATGTTGCATCGTACTTATGGAAATATGCAGAACAATGAAGGTGGATCTTCTGATGGAGAAAATGGAGTAGATGTCGATGCTAGAAAATTTCATCATCGTGTTGAAGAGGGAAAGCAACTATTATATCCCGGGTGTACTAAATTTTCGTGATTAAGTTTCATCGTCAGGCTTTATTCTTTAAAATGCCTACATGGAATCACCGAGTCTGCATTTACCGATTTATTAGAGTTGCTAAAAGAAGCTTTTCCACAAGCCCACATCCCTTTATCTTTCAATGCTACCAAAAATATCATTAAAGATTTAGGCCTCGATTACCAAAGAATACATGCATGTCCAAATGACTGCATGCTATATTGGGCAGAAAATGAAAAGGAAAATAACTGCAAAACTTGTGGTTTTTCAAGGTGGGCTATACCGGAAAAGAAAGTGAGTGTTAACAATGATCCGGAGCAGCGGATTCACAAAGTACCAGCAAAAGTGATACGTTATTTTCCACTAAAACCAAGGCTGCAAAGGATGTTCATGTCCAAGGAGTATGCAGAACTTATGATATGGCATGTAGTGGGATGAAAAATGATGGCAGACTTCGACATCCAGCTAATGGCGAGGTTTGGAAGATGATGGATGCCAAATATCCTCATTTTTCATCTGAAAACAGAAATATCAGGTTAGGAGTAGCAGCTGATGGATTCAGTCCTTTTCGTACAATGACTACAGCTCACAGCACATGGCCAATCATATTGGTAAATTATAACCTTCCACCTTGGTTATGCATGAAGCCAGAAAATTTGATACTTTCAACCCTTATCCCTGGTCCACAGTCTCCTAAGAATAGCATTGATGTCTACATGCAGCCTCTTATCGCAGAATTGAAAGAATTATGGGGTCTTGGCATACAAACTTATGATGCCTTAACTGGTGCTAATTTCACGTTACGTGCAAGCGTGTTATGGACAATCAGCGACTTTCCGGGCTATGCAATGTTATCCGGCTGGAGCACAAAGGGTTATTTAGCTTGTCCCGTATGCCATTTCGAGACTTCTTCAACTTACTTAAAACATAGTAAAAAAATGTGCTACATGAATCATGGGAAATTTTTAGATCCGGAACACAAGTGGAGGTTTGATAAGAAAAGGTTCAATGGTGAAATTGAAATGGGAACATCTCCGGGAATTTTATCCGGGACGGACATTGAAGAATTATTGGCTGGTTATGAAAATATTTTTAGGCAGAAAGAGGTCAACAAGCATAAAAATGAATCCCCTTTTAAAAAGAAGTATATATTTTTTAATTTACCATATTGGAGTCACAATGTATGTTGACATAACCTTGATGTTATGCACATAGAGAAAAACATTTGTGATAACATACTTGGTACTTTACTAAATATTGATGGGAAGTCGAAAGACCATTTAAGTGCTCGGTATGATTTACAAGAGATAGGCATCATGGAGGTCCTTCATCCGGTTCTATCAGCTGATGGGAACTACCTTAAGATCAGGGCTGCCATATTTGCAATGACGAACAAGGAGAAAGAAATATTTTGCTCGATGTTGGAGAATGATAAACTGCCTTATGGTTGTGCAGCTAATATCAGCCGGTATGTAAACAAGAAAGAGAGGAAAATTGCAGGGTATAAGAGCCATGATGCTCATTTTATTCTCCACTACTTGCTGCAATTTGCTGTGAAGAAATCTGTAAAACCTGAAGTTGCATTACCTATGATAAGATTAGGTGCATTTCTAAGAAGTCTTTGGAGTAAAATTATCAATTTGGCTGATCTCAAGAGGCTACAAAAGGAAATTGTGGAAATTCTTTGTCAATTTGAGATGATATTCCCAAATGCTTTCTTCGATATAATGGTGCACTTACTAGTTTATTTATGCAAGGAAATTGAATATGGTGGACCTGCACATCTTCGTTGTATGTTTCCTATTGAGCGTTATCTTTGTAAATTGAAATCATATGTTTGCAACAAAAGTAAACCTGAGGCGTCCATTGCTGAAGGTTATCTTATAGAAGAATGTTTGATATTCTGTTCAAGGTTCTTAGGTGGCGATGGAGCAGGAAAAATGAAATTTGAAACCTGTCCACAGAATATGGAATATCCTATTGGCACAAGAAGAAACAAAGATGGAAAAGGTATTCATCTTAAAGATTCTCAATGGATGACATGTCACCGTTACATTCTATTCAATTGTGGTAACAAGGAAATAGAGAGTTTACTTGAGTAAGTTTTTAAGTTTTATTTTTATTTTAGTAATTATTGAAGAATTAGAAAATTTGTTTCTATCTTTTATTAACCAGGTCTTTATTCTAGGGAACATCGAGCTTTAATTGATGGTCATGCATTATCAAAAAAAAATAAAAGAGAGAGAGAACACAGTGAAGAATTTTGGAAGTGGTTAAAGGAAGAGGTTGGGAAAAAGGAGGACATTTCAAAAGAAGTACAACTACTTGCAATGGGCCCTCTTCCAACAGCTAAGAGGTTTACTGGATATGTTATCAATGGATACAGATTTTAAACAAGGTTCAGAGATGCCAAATGTACAACACAAAACAATGGTGTATTTTTGACAGCCTTGACTACTAGCTTTGTAGGTTCGAAAGATCAAAATCCATTGGTTGGTGAAGTTAATTACCATGGATCAATTGAGGAAATATTAGAACTAGATTATTGGGGAGAATTTAGTGTGGTTTTATTTAAGTGTTGTTGGTACCAAGAAGAGAAAGATTTATATGGGCTGACTCATGTCAATTTTAATCGATTGTGCCAGAAATCTGATCCTTATGTTATGGCTTCACAAGTACAACAGGTGTTTTATATAGAAGATCCAATTGATAAGATGTGCCACAATGTTATCAAGAAATTGCCGAGAGACTGGTGTGAAATCGAAAGCGAAGATGCAAATGAAGATTTGAATGATATCCAGCCTGCTTATGGAATGGGAAATCAAGATTTTGATGTTCGTTGGTGTAGATATGATGTCCCAATAAGACGAATCCGCCTTCCACCTAGTAGAGTGAAAGAAAATGCTTCTTAATTTCTGTGTATCACTATCATATTTAATTAAGTAACTAATGTACCAAATTTAAGTAAGAAAATGTTGTTTCTGCCTTGATTAAATGTTGTAACTGATGTATCATATTTGTGGCTTTTTTGTCTCTTTTTTAGTGTTTCTGCCTTTATTACATTTTAGTGAAGTGACTGTTTTATTTTATAATGCAGTTGGTTTATTTTAATTTGTAATTATGTCATTCTAATGTTAATTCCTTCGTTTTGTGTAGGATGGAGGCAAATCTTAAATTCCATCACAAGGGAAAATTTGAGAAGAATGGATATGTTGGTGGAGAAGAGACTTCTGTCATGGGCGTTGATCTGGATATGTTTTCTTACACGGTATTGATGGAGCATGTCAGGGATGAGCTAAAGTACACTGAAATTGGAGGAGTATATTCATGGAAAGGTCCAATGAGTGGGTGGAAATTGGTGACCAGTGATGCAGATCTGTGGGAATTGATGCAAATAAAAAATAATGGTGATTACATTGATTTCTATGTCGACACCGTGGTCGATGATAAAATTGAGCCAATGAAACAAATGCAGCCACATGTCATCGTAAGCCCAAGGAAGAATCTGCTGTCTCCAGGTATAAAAATATCTTTTCGTTTGTACTATTTTGATGAATTTGGTCATAAGAAAACTAACGATGAAACAACCTATTTATGATTACTTTCAAATGAATTTAAACCAAGATCCAATTTTATTATATATGAAATTCCTCTCCTTATTTAGCAAAGCGATATATGTTCCAAAATAAAAATAAAAATAACTACATATATGTTCCAAAATAAAATATCACCTCACTCAAACAAATAAGCAAAATAAATATTAGTGATATATGTTCTGTTTATGATATAGAAGTTTGTAACTAAAAGAATAACAAGCAGGCTATATAATCTGATCTGTCACATTAATCATCCAGCAAATGTTTTTATTTCAATTTTAATGTATTAATTTTTCTTGTATCTATTTATTATTTTTGCATTTTCACATTAATTTACGACTCAATAGCTATTAATAACATTTGCTAAAAAAGTACATAAAATCTATAAAAATATAAATGAGCCTTTCTTTGCCCCCTTTGGCATAGAAAACTCAATTCTTCTTTTCCAAACCAGTGTCCGTCATGCTCATGCATTTGTACGCATTTGGTCAATATACGTCTGCAAGTTAGATGCATATTAAACATTAAATATGAGTCCAATCCATCTCTGTGGAAATTAAGTAATTTGTAAACTATTGGATACACTCTTAACTCTTAAGCATATGGATGTCAAGTTGATGCCTGTCTTTTGTCTGTTGTATGTTGATGGCTTTACTGCCTTGCTAAGCTTAAATAATTTTAGTATTATATATATGTTCATGGCTCATGGGTTAATCACGGGGTAATCTTAGTTTTGCATCAGAATCTAAGATGAATCATGGGATATTTGTTATCTCTGTGCTTACAGTTAATAATCTAAAAGCATAGACATATGAGATATTTACTATGCAAATTTTCCTTAGCTCAGCCTTGAATTTTGCAAAATTGATACATCACTTGATACTATGCTTGAAAAAGCTCTGATATTGTTGCTACATATATTGTGATTTTATACTTGTTGTTTCTTTATTTTTGCACTTGTAAGCTCCTTGAGAACTTACTGTTGCTCTATTTTTGCATCTGTGAGTTGCTTGAGACTTTTAGCTTGTGTGCACTTGTGGTTTCTGTTCTTCATTTGAACCGAGATTTGTTTTTATGTAAAGGCGATCATATTTACCTTAGTTTTGCTTTGACTTTGAGTATAATTTCTGAATTGATTAGTGATATATGTTCTGGAAAAATTGGTTTGATATCCTTTTGCTGTCTAACTTTTTTCATTTAATTTGTATCAGTCCAACGAATCAGATGGAGAACATTTTGTTAAAACTCGCAAGCGGAAAGAAGGAAAGGTGTACAAGACTGATACTTTAGTAATGAAGTACAGAATTGTAAGAATTTTATTTTCTCTTCAATCAGTTGTCAAAATATGCTTCATTTTGCGCATCGATATTTTTGTAGAATTAGATCCTGTTTTGTTGAAACCTATAGCAGGATATTTTCTGAATCCATTTTAAAACTATTAATAGATATTGCAAAACAATTCTTGTTTAAGAAACTTGTTTCAGAATTGTTAATTTTATTTAATGTCACATTTTGAAACTGCTTTATTTTGCAGGATAAGATTAAAAAAGCAATAGGTGAAGGAGGAAGTGATGGAGTTGTTCAAGAAATGATTTCTGATGGAAAGTCGCACGGTCCATCTTGGCTTATAGGACGGCACACAAAGTCTGCAGAAGTTTCAAAATATGCCCCAACAACAGCACATACATACATGAGCTGGCAGCGAAAATAAGGGAAAATATAGCTGACGAAGTCGAAGCAAAGGTGAACAAGAAGGTCCAAAATGAATTTGATGCAAAGGTGAACCAAAAAGTTCGGGAGAACTTGACATGGGTGCTTAAGAAATTAGGCGAAGGAAACCCTGACATGCAAATTGATGTTGGGGATCTTTGTGCGACCGTCTGCAGTGATGGCACTGGAGGCACTAGAGGCGCTGATGGCACTGATGGCACTGAAGGCTCGCAAATATGAATGTACTGTTAATAAGTAGAATTTAGTATGTACTGGCTGTAACTATGAATACACTGGCTATGCTTTTAAGTATGTTTTTTATTTTGTACTTGACTAAGTAAAACTTGTGTTGCTGGTTATTCTGAAATGAAAAGTTCTTTGTTGCAGTGTAATGTTGCCATTAGATATGATATAATGTTGCAGTATAATGTTGCCATAGATATGATATAATGTTGCAGTAGTATAATGTTGCAGTACATTTCCAATTTAAATTGCAAAAGGTGTTGCCATAGATATGATATAATGTTGCAGTATGTGATGTTAAATGTGGTAATAAACTGGAAAAGTATTGCCATTGGATGGTAAAAGTGTTACCATAGATTAATGAATTTGGGCCCCACAACAGGGTTCCGTAAAGGTGGGCCACAGAATTAGTGGGCCCCACAATGTGGGCCCACAAGTTGGGGCCCAGATTGTGGGGCCCACTTTTTAGTAAATTTGGTACCTGTGGCAACAACAGAACCGATGTTGCCCTAGGGCCGCAAAGATGTTGCCTTTGACTCTAGGGCAACGCGGCAAAATGCATCACCGATAAAGTGTTGCCTTTGCCCTTTTTTAGCCTACAGCAACATTTTTTGGCACTTCCTGCATCACTTCTTGGGTGTTGCAGTATGCAATCTATGGCGTAGTGTACCCTTCCTGCTCTAGGAGCCCAGGCCTACACCGCATGGATCCGCTCCTACGGTCTTCAGTTACTAACCTGGTATCGTGATCATATCCACCGCATGTCATAAACACGCTCATAGACTACGTTATTCATTGGCCACGACCCGGATCACACCCCTAAGGTAACAGACTCCTGACCTTCGAAACCAAATAGGCTAAGGCTACACCATTCGAAGGGCTACACCACCCTCAAGGCTACTCTGCCTTAGGCTGCACCGCCTTTCTCTAAAATCCCATGATGTGCATCAAATATAATAATAAAGGTATCATAGATTTGGGCAGGACACCACGATCAGGCTGCTAGGGTAGACACCGGCTATCTGGTTCCCACTAACTCCTAATCATATCCCGGAGTACTTCATGATAGACGACTTACATATGGGTACACCCACATAACTCAACATCTATAAACATATATAGGTACACCCCCATAAATCTATGTCTATAAACTTGCACTGCTCCGAGCATACATATAATTGCTCTACACCGACCATCCAAACTTGCTCTACATTGAGCATATAATCTTGCTTTACCTCGAGCAACACCTCACGTAAGTATAATCCAAGTTCTCGTCACTTGAGCGGCATTTACTTCCAATGAATAACCGAAGAAGTATTACATTGGCATCCCATACCATCGTGTGATGCTCAATCGTTTACCCACTGCTCATAAATTACACTCAAATCTCCACAAATATTCAATATAACGAGTCCAAAAAATATCGAAGAAATATTATCGAATGTCCCACAACAAACGATATAATAACTCCGTTTATTCAGATTCCTCGCTATATAGAATTAAATAACAAAATCAATACTAAAATATCACAAATCTATACAGAAGGATGTCATCGTCGTATCTTTCCAAAACACTAATCAAAACCACCATCAACAATGAATCATTCATATAATTTAATTCAATATACAAGGAAAGAATGATCAGAAAAGTAATATAAAATAAATTATTCAAATAAGTATATATATATATATCTAAATGTATAACAATAAACAAATCAATATTCGATAATCAATCATAATATATAATCTTATATAACAAAATAAATACTTAGATATGGATAATAAAAATGTATAATTTAGAAATAACTAAACTCAAACATAATATATTATGTACAATAAATAACTAATCTCTCAGTCTTTTATGAAACTAAATAACAATTTAGTTTTCACAGATAGCATTAAAAAATCCATTTCTTTCATTTGATAACCCAAAATAGATTGTAAAACTAAATATCAAGCTTAAGACTAATTCCATAACTTTCTATAACTAAATACTATTTATAAATAATTATAACATCCAAATCAATTTTATATATTTATAATCAATCGAATACAATTTCAAAGCTTGATTTATATATTAAAGTTTCGTACTTTGAAAATTATAAAATATCAATTATGGATCATATCTATTTTTTAATTTAAATAACAATACTATTAAATTCACTTTATTAATTTTTATTAAACTTCAAATTATAATTTCCTTCGTATATTTAATATCTAAGTATATAAATATACATATATTTTAATTTAAATATGTATAACAATGCTAGCACATATACACAAGGTACACACACACATAATTGCTCACGTGCGCACACACGGCCTTACACACACTCATGCTGCTGCACACAGAAGGTCCACTGGTGCATTGGTCATCCATGACCGGTCCATCGGTCGGTTATGCTTTATGCTAGGATCGATCACTTTGATCGATCTCTAGTTATCTACTTCTCAATCCTTTACTGATTCACCTCCAGTTCAATGCACACACATCATCCTTACTCAAACTACAACCCAAGCACATGAAATAGCAAGAATAATATGATTTAAACATAGATATGTGAGTGCATACACTCAACCATACATTGTCTTCTTCTTCCTCTTCCTATAAACGCATGCACATAGAAATACATAACCTCAATGAAACCCAAATCCATTCCTCACGCAAGTGTGTACTGGCATTGTGATGCATATTTCCGATTTAGGGAATTTAAAACAATTTATTAGATTTCATATTAAATTTGAAAGTGATAGGGTTTGATTAGATTTTTGATTTTATAATGTCAGGAGATGAATACATTGGTATATTATTTGTAGTTGGAGATGAAAAATCGAGAGAAACAAAATTATGGAGAATGGGAAAAGTCAGGATACTTGGTTTTAGGGTTTGGATTATTTGGGCTTAGGATAGGATTAAATAGGCAAGTGTGTGTAGGGTTTGGGTTATTTGGGCTTAGGCTTGGACTAGGATTAAATAGGCAAGTGTGTGTTTATGTTTATTTATTTTCTTTTTCAATTCTACTTCTTTACATAAGTCATTTTTATAAAATTAAATCATAATAATATTTCAAATAAAAATTATACCTACAAAACTCAATTATTAACTCATCACTATAAAATTTCTAGAATTCATTTTCCTATATTTTAACTTATTTATATTTAAATATTCAATACTCTCACTTTAAGGTCAATTTTAAATAATTTCCAAACTAATTTTACTTTACAATTTTATAACAAATATTTATTCTCAAAACTATTAAATTTCATAACTAATTAACTTTGTTATAAAATTCCAATATTCTAAAATAAATTTAAATTATCTATTTTGAATTCCAAAATTCCATTTTTAATTAGTTAAATATTTATTATTATTTACTCTTAAAACCGAGTTGTTACAGACTCCCTCATTAACAAAATTGTGTTCTTGTAATTTCTTAGGAGAAATATATTCAAAGCTAATAACTCCATCGTCAATTTAACAAATCTCACAAACTTGATTTTTCGAATGATTAATAATATTTGTACTCTAAAAGTTCCTTTATGGTCAAAATATACTATTCAATATTCGTTAATTTATACATACTTATTTAAATTTCCAAAAATTTATTCCATATTACTTTATAAACTCACTTAAGTTCATAATATTTTAATATAATACTAGATTATCAAAGTCGATATAATGTTAATGCATATTTATTTCATAAAACTGTCCAAATTTCAAATTTTAAAATTTTAAATAATTATACTTTTTTTAAATATTCCTTATTCGCTTAATCAAAATGTCCAAATCATATTAAATAATTTATAATCGCGTAAATTATAATATCCTAAAATTCTACAAATTAATTTCAAATATTAATAATTATAAACTATTCAATTATAACTCCAAATTCATAAATACTTTTTTTACTCGTTATTATAATGGTGATTTAATGTCCGTAGACTTAAATTCAATTCATTTATAATTTCTCAAAAACTTCACATAATTCATTTCAACACATATCATATTTAAAATCCATGAGCACTATAAAGTACAATGATGTTGCCTCGCCATAAATTTCTAGTGGCTTACTTCGCCAACATGCTGCAGTGTTGACCATGTGATCAACATTGCCTCACCATGGCTTCAGCCTTCCACTGATACTCAATGGCCGCAATAGCCATAAATATACATATGAAAATATAACTTCATCATCTTCAAAATACTAAATATAATTATTTTCAAAACATCATTACAAAACTTTCTGTCCATATGTCTCATTCTAGTGTTTAAGAATTCTTATCGAATACGTGTGCATCTGCATTGATCAGATTCTTAAAACACTCAATGGACAAATTGACATGATTTTATTACAAACATTTCTATAACATTATTTGTACAAATCCGTAAACATACTTGCCTTTATAAAATAATTATTGGTTTATATTAAATTTAGGTAAGTACCATGCTTTATCATAATGTTTCAAAGTAAAACATTTTCTAAAAAACTATATACATATAAATTAAAAATCTTTTCTGGAACAAATACTAATAAATCCTCATAACATTCATGCACAACCTCTAAATATACATCAATCAATAAACCCCTTTTGATACTTTAAATATCTCATCGCAATAAGAAATTATCATACTCAATATATATATATATATAGATTTCTTATCTATAATAAATACTTAATAATATCCAAACATTTTTCAAAACATACTATGAATATCAATTTTTAAATCAAAATACCATTTCACTAATCATTATACTATACCAAGCTATAACTTATTCCAGTAATCATTATATAGTATCAAACATACACTTCTCGCCTTTATTAATAGCAAACAAAGATATAAATTTAAACATGTTTTCCAAATTTTAATATTACATATGGATATTCAACCAATAATAAAATTAATTCGACACAAATAATTATTAATAACCAAACATGCATAAAATATAACGACCATGGTACTCGGTGGAAAACCAAATATCAGTTTCCACTGCGCACTCTAATCAAAATCAAATCAAAACACAACAACTCAATATTAAGCCACTCAAGGTCAGTCATTTTCTATTTATATTCATACTCAAAATAACAAAATCCAAATATCTTATTTATATAGAAAATAGCAAATACGTCCCCAGATGGTTACCCCAATAATCATCCTATATATATTCCTATTATCCCTAATTATAGGGTAACTACCCAACACACCCAAAAGGAACATGGACTCCAAGTCTCATCTAAGGTCTTAACCCGTGTCCCTTATATACAATGTATTGTTCTGAACCTTGCTCTGATACCAAATGTAAATACCCTCATCTTTGTACTCATGCCATCCAAGAGTATTATGAAGTAATACTCAGATAATACAGAGAATGAGGGGTACACACATGAATATTCCCTTGGGTTAACACTGGTACATATTAACATCGAATAAATAACTCACCTAGGTATCGGAACAAAGCAATAAGCACATGTGCCTCTAGGATAGAATAATACACAATGTACAGTAGATACCAGAGATCATGGAGTTAATATCGCGACAATATTATACAAGGTAAAATATACAACATATGTCTAATATACATCACCAGAATATACACATAAGGGACTATACAATACAGGATATTAGTTTACAATTTAAAATATATAATCTCCTCTATGCCCAAAAAATACATGAGTATGTCTCATAGTCCCTGAACCTATAAAGACTCGGACTGACCCGAGTATTATAAATAACACACGGGTCAGACTATGTTTAAATCAAGGGTTAATAAACATACACGACTCAATATATGCAAAGTATAATAACAATATGGTATCATCCATAATATCAATAAATATGTGGTAACATATGCATGGTATGGAATTAATTATATCTTAGACAATCACAAATGCATTACGTAACATCAAATACCACAAAACCTTGCATAAATATGTCATCACACATATAGAAGTAACTCAAATAAGAAATCATGTAACCGATATCAAATGGGTGAATCATCTATATCTAGAAATCATCATCAAATCTAGAAATTAATAAGAGATATCAAAAAAATATAGTTAGGCTAGCACACGACATTGCCCAATTATCTCTCAATCTCAAATAATGAAATATCATCATTAATATAAAATATAGGCCGCATGTCTATAAAGTCATATACAATAAAAATACATGAGAATCCATTATACTTTGGACACCAATCCATATATAATCTCATCTCCTTAGGTAGAAATAAATGGTGACGGGAAATCATATCGTATAGGTTGCACTACCCAATAATCTCATAATATCTGGGTACGCCTCTCAGTCAAACTACAACATGACTATCCGCAATCTCCAAGTGCACCTGGGTTATTAACCCAAATCCACTCTTTAAGTGAGGTATATATAGATTGTATATACTCATCTATCAATCCATGTAGAACTAGAAGGGAGACTGACAGCTACCTCGCCTGCTCAAGGAGCCCAAGGCTACACTACCCAGATCCGCTCGTACAGTCTTTAGGTACTAGCCTAGTACCGTGATCATATCCACCACATGCCATAAACACAGCTTATAGACTACGCTATGCATTCATCACGACCTGGATCAAGCCCTCAAGGTAAAAGATTGTCGGCCTTCGTGAGTCGTGACTAAAATGGCTAGGGCTATATACCGTAAGGACTACACCGCCCTAAAGGCTACTCTGCCTTAAGCTACACCGCCTTTCTCTAAAATCCCATGATGTGCATCAAATATAATAACCAAAGTGTCACAAATCTAGGGCGTGACCCCACAATCAGGCCGCCAGGGTGGGCATTGGTCATCTGGCTCCCGTTAACCCCAAATCATATCCCAGAGCACTTCATGATAGATAACTTACATATGGGTACACCTCCGTAACTCAACATCTATAAACGTATATGGGTGCGCCCCTATAAATCTACGTCTATAAACTTTCTCTACTACGAGCAAATATATACTTACTCTACACCGAGCATCTAAACTTGCTCTACACTGAGCATATAATCTTTCTCTACCCCGAGCATCACCTCACGTATGTATAATCCAAGTTCCCATCACTTGGTGACATGTACTAGAAATGAATAACCGAAGAATTATCACATCGGCGTTCCATACCACCGCGTGATGCTCTGCTCATAAATTACACTCAAATCTCCATAAATATTCTATATAACGAGTCCAAAGAATAATGAAAAAATATTACCGAATGCCTCATCCCAAACGGTATTATAACTCTGTTTATTCAGAATCCTCGCTATATAGAATTAAGTAACAAAATCAATATAAAATATCACAAACCTATACAGAAGGATGTCATCACCATATCTTTTCAAAACATTAATCACAACCACCATCAATGGTGAATCATTCATATAATTTAATTCGATATACAAGAAAAGAATGATCAAAAAAGTAATATAAAATAGATTATTTAAATAAGTATATGTATGTCTATATTTATAACAATAAACAAATCAATATTCGATAATCAATCACAACATATAGTATTATATAACAAAATAAATACTTAGATATGGATAACAAACACGTATATTCTAGAATTAACTAGATAATTAACTAAACTCAAATATAATATATTCTATATAGTAAACAACTGATTTCTCAATCTTTTATAAAATTAAATAATAATTTAGTATTCACAAATAGCATTAGAAAATCCCTTTCTTTCATTTGATAACCCAAAATAGATTGTAAAACTAAATATCACGCTTAACAATAATTCCATAACTTTCTATAACTAAATACTATTTAAGTAATTATAACATCCAAATTAATTTTATATATTTATAATCAATTAAATACATTTTCAAAACTTGATTTATATATTAAAATTTTATACTTTGAAAACTATAAAATATCAATTATGGACCATATCATTTTTTTCATTTAAACAACAATACTATTAAATTTTATGAATTTTTATTAAACTTTAAATGACGCTTTCCTTCATATATTTAGTATCTAAGTATATAGGTATACATATATTTTAATCTAAATATGCATAACAATGCTAGCACATATACACAAGGTGCACTCACAATTGCTCACTACAACAACCTGCCTTTTCGACCCTCAAAAGTCGTCACTTAATACATCCACGGTATTAGAATGCCGAGTATCCAAGTGCTAGAAAGGAAGATTGTTATGGTAAAAAGAAAAAAACAGGGGAAATATAATCTTACAACGAAATGACAACATATAATATAACAAAGATAGTGAACTGTCGCTCTAAGATACATAGTGTATCAGAGTTAAAAACAAACCTCATAAGCCCGGACAGTTATAACTTCCTAACCTTATAATTGTTGAAGGGTATACATAATAATACAGTGGAAAATAAAAATACTACGGCAGGTGAACTTCCTGCTCTCTCTCCATGAGCTCTATGTCTAACCAATAACAAGTTGAAATGGTACTCGGTATGATCCGAGCATTATAATAAAACAACACCTGGATCAATCTGGAAAACCACCATGAGAAAACTCAAGAAATATGGTAAACATATAACAATCTGCGAGAGCATGCCACTAAACATGGAACGAGTTTTACCTCGCAGAAACCACATCCATACATGAAAGAGTGGAAACAAATTAAAAAAAACCAAACTTGAAAGAATGGGCATAAATGAGATCGAAATCTAAACTTAAATAATAGACAGAAATAATTAAACATCAAGAAGAGCACCAGACACTTCTCCATGCAATTAAGAAATAATTCAAAGATTTCAATCAAATAAGGAATTTTTTTCCAACAATGACTAGGAGGGTGCACCCCTTATCAAAAGTATACCTCTAGATAATATACTTAAGAACTATGATGGCTCTTGGAAACTGTACAGTTAAAGCGCCCTGCCGCTCCATAGCGTTTGAGGTGCGAAAAGTTGTAGCGGAGATATATCGGGGATATAGCAAGGTATAGCGGATGACTTTAAAAATAGGAATGATGAACATTCTATATTAAAAAGAGGAACAATTATTACTTATTATTTCCCACCAATCAAAACAAGTTATAATAAAGTAAAGATAAACAAAGTTGACACTTAAAAGTTAGAACTAGTTATAATAACCAACAGCGTATATCATTGTTACATCAACTTTGAAGTTACCATAAAACTTAAAAGCAAGACATCATGCAAAATGCTTATTTATAGGAAAGGGGGATATAGCGGGGCAACAAAATCGGGGATATAGCGGATTATTGCCCCAATATCGGGGATAATAGCGGATCCGCTATATTGGGCCGCCTTATAGGAATATCGTTGCCCCAAAAGTCCGCTACGGGATATATCGGGGATATATCGGGGCAATATCACGGAATTGACTGCACAGCTTGGAAAATGTCTAAGCCAGACCCCACCAACCTTAACGAGAATCTGAGCATGTCACATATCCATGCGCATACAACCGAATTCAATCTAGAGTTGATGTAAAGATACTATAATAGGAGCAACCCCACATAGCTTGACGTCCATTCGCTCTTCGGTTTTAGTCATTTTCAACAATGAAAATCAACGCTCTAAATGAGCAACAAATCATCTTAGATTGATGAAAAACAAAATAGAGTATCGAAATCAATAGTCAAGAAATCAACTATGGGGGACAACGTAAATAATCATATATGGAAATTTAAATTTCTTATACTTATCACAACTCGTCGATCCCGAACTAGCACTACCCTGGGGAAAACAATGAAGCTGTATAAGTAAGGGCAGTATTGCTTTCCACCTTGTCACAACAACATTCTTAAATTTAGAATATCAAGAGTTCCTTCAACGTTTAGTGTTAAGTGTAAGGCTAAATATTTTCGTAAACGAGTCAAACTTTTAAAACATTTGACTCGCACTTGTGCTTGATTTTCACATCATAGATATTTGTAAAACACTTTAAAAACATTCTTTAAAATATATTTTTAAAGAGCTAATTATATTTCTAAGTGTATTAAAAAGAAGGGTCAAAAAACAAATGTCATTTAACATTGTTTATTATAAACCCAAAAACCAATTACACTTAGTTTTATCATTAAAACAATACTCCTCCAAGATTTAAGATTATTAACACTTATTAAGTCAAGTAATACCTTTTTTTCAAACCAACCTTTCAAAATCATTTATTATAACAAAAGTGTTATAATCCATGAATTCTTCCTCAATTCTTGGAAACATTTATCACGACAACCATGTTGTAATCCACGCTTCCTTTCCACTTCAAAATTCTCATAAATACTTGAAAATATAGTTTAAATATTCATTTCCAATAATACTTGATAGATCTCAAGTTTAAAATTATATTCAAAACTCCAAAATTATTTCCTTTATTTATTTCAAAAACCTCTTCTTTAATAATTTAAAATAAATCCTTTAATAGATATATAAATTACAAACCACTTTTTAAAACACTTAAATACGTGTTATAAAGGTTCACTAGAGAGATTAAAAAAGAAAAACCAAGTTTGAAACCATTTTATAAAAGTTGGAAATAGTGCCGCTAAAAGAGTAGGAAAAATCCTTTTAAATGGTTACTAAGATAAATGCTATAATTTCTTTTTAGAACAACATACAATAGGTCTAGTATGTATTCCCAAAAATTTAGAGAATTTTGAGGTCAATAAAAATCATTTGAAAATCATTGAAAATCTTGACTTTCGAACTAAAAAAATAACGCTACCATATATTTATTTTGTAAAAACACAAGCACCTTTGTAAAAACACAAGCACCAGTTCAACACAAAAAGATTTAAGGAGATCATATTTCAGAAGAGACGATATAGCAATAATCGTTATAACGACACTTACATAAATCAAATAGTATGCCACAAATATTTCAACTAAACATCAATATAAGCAACATAAGAATATAAGTAAATCAATATTGGTCAGAACCCCTTAGGGTCTCTCTACAAACATCCCCCGTAAACCACACATATGTATGTGTATTTCGAAGTGTTTTGTAGTGACCTATTCGCTATGTACACTTCGACTTCCTCTTGCTTTTATTCCCTACAAAAAACGGTTATTTATGCCATCCGCTTCCAAGAAAGAATCAAATCCAAACAAAAAATCAAACAACAATTTATAAACTATCATCCAAGCAGTCAAAAATAATCTATAGCAACACAAATATCATATTGTTTATTTAGAGGTGAATAAACTCACCAATATTCCAATTGATGCTGAAGCGTTCCGGTTTGATTGACGTTCGATATTAGTCCAAAATTCCACTTGCTCTAAACCTGATGAAATCAATTCCAATGCGTAGATAATGCCCCTACGAGCATAATGCCAAAAACCGCATCTTGATTGGACCTCGTATGCAATAGTTATTAAAATTATAAGAATTCGAACTAGAAATTATTAATAAATTCACTAATTACTTTAATTAGTTTTAATTACCACTGTAACGACCCACTATTTTGGACCATTCAAATCGACAATAAATCCACACATGTCGGACTTGAATAATTCAAAACAATAGATTGTAAATAAAATTTGGCAAAACTCAGAATATACAGTAAATAATCACAGATCACAGACACAGAGTAATATAACAATGCAGCGGAAGCAAAGAAATAGTGTCCGATCAGAGGAGCTACCTCATTGGCCCGTCGATCGCTCCTGTTTTAGCCACCTTATGCCAACTCACGGGAGTCGGATCCACGTATATACATCAATAGGAATCGTCGCCACCATCCTACTTCATTCTAGAATCTCCACCGCGTACACGGTTGTCAAAGTGGTTTTCGGTATCGACAGAGAGTATGCCCATATCCAATCCCGGTCTCTTTGCTAACCAATCGTTATTATAACCCATGAATATTTATTTCGAAATAATTTATACCTCAAAACAAAATATCATTTCCATTTCAAAACTAGTTTATACTTTCGAAACCAAAATATCATATTCAACTAGTTTATACTTCAAAACTAAAATATCATTTGAATAAACCCAAATTTCCAATCACTGAATATTTCTTTCAGTTTATTTAAACTTGAAATATTCCTTTTTAAATCATCTTAAACCAAAACCACTTTATAAAGTCATATTCTTAAATCTTCAATTGCAAATCAATATATTCAAAGAAAATTCTTACTTAAATACTATTTCAAATAAATTCATTTCCAAAATCATAGTACTTTCAAAGTTATAACACCTTTGCAACCAAACACTTTGAAACCATAATACTTTGAAACCGTATCAATTTTAAGATGTTATCATTTGGAAATCATAATATTTAGAAAAATCATAACACCGTTAAAAATAATATTCATTACCAAAGTTATAGCATTATTAAGTTCATTCGTTCAATTATACCAATTTCGAAAACATTGTATTAACTTATAAATTTCAAAAATGGTTTATATTTCACCTCAAAACATATTCATTTAAACCATTTAAATTCAATGTCAAAATCTTCCAAAATAAATTCATTTCCAAAGTTCATTGAAATTTCAGCCACAATGGCACTTATAAAGTGTTACGGTAAATATATTAACATTTCAAAAACATTGCCAATTCAAAACAGCAGCACTTATAAAGTGCTACAGTAGGTATTTTAGTGTTGTGAAACAGTTCAGTTTCAGAAGCAGCAGCACTTATAAATTGCTGTAGTAGACATATTGGTATTTTCAGAAATAGTTCAAATTCAGAAACAGCAGCACTTATAAAGTGCTGTAGTATTTTAGTTATTTCAGAACATAGTTAAATTTCAGAAACAGCAGCACTTTGGAAATGCTGCCAATATAATTCCAGATTTATTATAACATTTTAGAAACATTAAAACTTTAATTTTTAACCATTTTAACTTATAACCATATCTTTACATTTCAAAAATATTCATTTGGATATCATTTAACTTATGATTTAAATAAAATAACTTTTTATAAATAAAATATCCAAATTAACTATAATTCATTTATTAAGTCAAAAGTACACTATTTACTTAACTTTTTATTTTAACAAATAACTTAACACTTTATTTGAAATACCCATTTTCATAAACAAAATATTCTTTAATAAATTAAACTTCACATTTCCATATAAAACCAAATTTTCCATTATAAAGTTAAGTCATAATTTAAGATACATTTTACCATTTTAAATCATAATTATTTATTTTACAAAACAAATCCATTTCATACATAAAATTATTTATTTTACAAAACATATCCATTTCATACATAAAATTATTTATTTTACAAAACATATCCATTTCATACATAAAGTTATTTATTTTACAAAACATATCCATTTTATAAAATAAAATCTATTAAAATCACTAGGTTAGAATTAAAATTCCATATCAAATCAAATTTAATTATTTAATTATTTATCATCACTGAAGATCTTTAAATTCAATTTAAAACCAATATATCTTTAAAATTCAAGTAAAACCACTTATTGACTTATAAAATTTTAACTTATAGAAAACCAATGTATCTTTATATTGTAAATCATTAAACCACAATTTAAGTTAAAATTTCATAAAATAAAATTCAAAAATACTTAATAATCTTTAGGAAAATATTATTTAAAACTTATCCATGGGTCTGTATAATATTTTCTAACCTAGGTCAAGTGATACGGATATGTATCATTTCAACCCGTAATTTAAAAAGGAAAAATCTGGGTTCTATCATTTCAAACCCGCAATCCCAAGTCAAATAAAAATACAATAAAATCACTCGAGCCTATCATTTCAGCTCATAATGATTTTTCTTTATTCTAAAATCTGTTCGGGTATGTATCATTTCAACCCATAGTGAAATGGAACTTGAAGTGTGAGATACATAAAATAAAATAACAGTAGAGCATATAATATCATATCAGGTGATGTAACAAATATATAAGCAGTATATAACATCATATAATCATATCACAGGCATATATGAACATAGCATATTAATTTCTACAATTCACATGTCATTGTTTCACAATTATATAAGTACGAATGTCGAGAGTGATAAACTCACCTTTTAGAGTTAGAGATGACAATTTGAAACACACAACTATACTTCGAAAAGCATGACAAAGCACGAATAGATTTGAATGGATGAAGAGTCAAGATCCAAATCTTGTACACAAACAATTACAACAATTATAAGTGTATGATTCAATATTAAAGATTAGAAATTAAAATAATGAAAAATAAGAATTTAAAATGACATAACTTGCTTTACCCAACACAAGTGGCTCGGTCACATCACTATTGGGCTAGACCATTTCAAAGTATGCTCGGCCATGATGGGTTAAAGGCATGTATGCTTGGCTATGAAGGCAAAAGGTACGGCTATGACACAAGAATGTGAAGAGGTGACAAGTTATAAACAATAGGAAGGCAAAAGGTCAAGCACTTGTGCTTTATTGGTTCGACCATGGTTCAAAGGGGCTCGACCTGGGTTGGATCTTGGTCAACTGGTCACGGCAAGGGGTGTTTGGTCATGGCATGGCATGTAGGGGGTGGTGGAACAAGGGTGGCCGAGGCTAACAAAGGAAGATGTAATAATGAAAGGCTTGTGATGGTTTTGGTCAAGTTTTGGTGGTGGATCTAGATCTAGGGGTGTCGGCCATGATTGGAGGAGGTGAGGTAGAGGTGATGGTCGGTCATGGAGGAGGTGGAGAGATGGTGGTCGGAAATATAGGTGGAGTGGCCGAGTATAGGAGGAAGAAGAACAAAAGAAAATAAAAGAAAAAGGAGGAAGAAAGAGAGGAGAAGCCATGGAAACTTACAGTATCTTTTTTTCCTCTTTGTACGCAAATAAAATGGGGAGAAAGAGAAATGTTGTACGTGAATTGAAAAGAGAATGAACGGCTATAGGAAGTAATGCATGGCTATGAGATGTTAAAGAGCTAGGCAAATGAAAAGGCAAAGGAAAAGGAAAAGGCACAAGTTAAAGAAAGAGAAACCGAAGTCCTTTGAATTTTCCAACCCTATATTCCAAATAAAAATCCAATTAAATATCAAAGTGCAAATCAAAATAAAATAAAAATAGAAAATACAAGTATAGAAATGAACATAGGAAATAGAAAATAAAAATACAGAAAATAATTATGTATAAAACGCTGTATTTTATCAAATTTAAAAAGTACAAAACAGAATTTGACGAAACGAAAAGTAGGACAATTATTAGAATTATATTCTGCTTCAAAGAAAAAGATTTGAAATTAAAATTTCAAAATTAAAAATTTCAACTGTAAGTCAAAGTTTGACCAAAGTTGACCAAAATATAAAATTTCCAGAAAATAATTGTTTTATTATATTTGGAAAAATAAATTACAAACAAAATCCAACATTACATTGGAAAATTCCAATATTTCAATTTAAAATGATTTAAAAATCAAAGTTTTCAAATAATTTTAATTTAAAATATTTGTTAAAAATATGGGTTGTTACACTCTCCCCCACTCAAAACTTTTCGTCCTCGAAAAGAAGCGAAACATGAAAGACCAAAGAAAGATAAGATAGAACAACGAATAATACCTGAAACAACACTTCCGGATTCGAAGCACGTATGCTCTCCTCCATCTCCAGGTACAATTCCTATCATTGGTACAACACTGCACTATGACCAGGTTGACAGATTTCTTCTCAGCTGCTTCGTACCTTAATCGACAATACAAAGTGGCTTCCTCTCGACAGTCAGATTAGGCTCAATATCCAAACTCTCGAGAGCAGAAGGCTGGACAATAAGAGATGGATCATGAAGATACTGACAAAGATGCGAAACAATGGAATACAATATGTACTCCAGAAAACTTCTCGGGCAAATCCGGCGATAAGCCAAAGAACCAACCCTCTCTAAGATGCAAAAAGGACCAATGAACCGAACGATTACCAGATTCAATCCAGCAAGATAGAGATCTGCAAGGTTGTCTATAAGAGCAACAAATGGAGACATTGCAATACTATCCTGGGTATAAAAGATAAAATGAGATAGATAAAGGATTAAAGACAAGGTAAAACAGAAAATTGAAATTATACTTGATAATCGTTGTTATAAGTAAATTTCACAAGATGGAGATGATCTTCCCAAGATCCTCCATAATCAAGAACACAAGCACGAAGAAGATCCTCTAGAATTTGATTCACTCTTTCCGTTTGACCGTCGGTCTATGGATGGTAAGCAGTGCTCAGATTCAGATGAGTACCAAAGATTCTTGAAAAGTTTCCAACAGACTGGCATAAGCAAATAACCTTCCATTCTCTAACAAGATAGTGAGAAATAAGGACAACCGAAATGATAGAGTTATGATATGAAATCACAAAGAAAGATGAGAAGAAAGACTTACATTGATCGCAGCAATCTTAACTGGATCAACATAAATTCCATTACTAGAAACAATATGTCCGAGAAATCGGAGTTCATCCTTCCAGAAATGGTATTTCAAAATTTTAGCCTTCAACTGATGATTCCTAAGAGTCTCCAGAACAGATTTCGACTGTGACTCCTGCTCTTTTCTTGACTTGGAGAAGACAAGGATATCATCAACAAAGACTAAAACAAACTTGGTAAGCACATCACGAAAAACACGATTCATCAATCAACAAAGGAAGCAGGGGCATTAGTCAAACCAAAAGGCATAACTAACCATTCATAGAAAACCATTCTCAGTACGGAAAGTAGTCTCGGGAATGCTTTCCTCAGCAACACTGAGCTGGTGAAAATCAGTGGCAAGATCAAGTTGAGAGAAAACAGTAGCTCCATGGGCTGACCAATTCGAAATTCGATTTCCCACTTAGAAGGTAGGAGAATGGAAATAACCAGAAAGAAAATAGATTGGAAAACAGAATAAGATAATAAATTTAAAACCATGAAAATTTCAACTTAAATTAATAATTGATTTCATCTATTTGATTTTCAACCAAGTTAAATAAATCTTAACTATTTTTAATCTCATTATCTCATCATACAATTATCTTAAATTAACAATTTTCCAAAGTCATGAATTTGAAAATCATTTATTATACTCATTATTTATTCACTAAATTTCATTCTTCTTTATTCCAAAAATTATTATTAAATTTATTCCACTTAATATATCTAATCATATTATTAAGTTTATTTACACTTTTTTATAACTGCTCCAATTTATTTATAAATTCCTTTAACACCATTTTATAGTGTACATTATTCAATTAACCTTTTATTCTATTTACCTCTATTAATTTTTTATACTAAAATTTAAGTGTATAACATTTATTATAACCACTCAAATTCTATTTATAAAATTCTTTTTATATTGTATATTATCCAATTACATATTCAACTTCTTATTAATTTAGGTAAGTTATATTGGAATGCAATAGAATATTATACAAATAAAATTTTCTAATTCAATTATTTCAAGCTTAAATATTTATTCAAAAATTTTGGTTTCATTTTATAATTGAAATCATCCTTTAAGATAAAATTTAAGAATTAAATTTTCGGTTAACTTCAAACTATTCTAGAGATAAATAAATATATATACAATATATATATCAAATCAAATTTTAAACCATATATCAATATATATATTATAAATCAAGTCATTTTTTAGAAATTCAAATCAATTTAATTCTTCAAAGCAAAACTATAGCAAAGCTACAATATGGTCTCTTCACTTCGAAACTCGAAAATGAATGTCGATGATGCTGCAGTCATCACAGAAATTATTTTCCAGCGACAAAGAGAAGAGCACTGATTTCAAACTTTAAAATTCTTTAGAAACAATTTCTATTCGAAAATATTTTAAATAATATATCCTTTTAAAACCTTAAAACCAAAGTTCGAAATCATCGGAAATTAAATTCTCAAATTTTTGGTTTAAATTCATTTAAATTTCCCAATTAATTTATAACCATATTTTACAGTTCAATTATTTATATCTGAAACAAAAGCCAATGGTTACAAGATATATACAGAGTCAAATATTATTTCTTAACATCCAATTCAACTAACTATCAAAATTCAGAAAATTATACATATATAAAATATAATTATACAAAATGTATCCCATTTACCAAGTTTGAAAACAATATGGTGTCAGTTTGCTCTGTTCAAGTGTTTTGGAGATCCTATCGATAGCGTTAATCAGACGAATCGATCGGAAACCCAAATCAACATCAACAACTCAAACAACACCATATATATTAAAACATTTTAAATATTAGTTTACAAATACACTTCAATAATGATTTGAAGATAAGTTGAAACAAAAGACAAGATGATTAAATAACAGAACAAGGGAATGAATAAGCTTATATAAATCACTGGCAACCTTAACCAGGTCGACCATGACTTCAAGAATAAGATCGATGTAGAGTTCTGGGACAAACGTACATCCGATCTCAAGAGATAGAATTCGGGATAACAAAAGATAGATAGCATCATAAACTGAAATCTTCGGTGAATCAATGCTAATTGTAAAGGAGTTTCACCCCTTTACAAGTCAATTTGAGATTGGCGAGACCGCCAATTTGTTATAAAGATCATTCGGAGTGGAGTTATGGGATACTCCAGAATCAAAGAAGGCGAATATGGGAGAACAAGGATGGAATTTTTTTTGGAATCGCAGGGGATGTTCCAAAATTCAAAAGAAATCGAGTCAAAAAGGAAGAGATTCAAGCTCGAATGAAAGTGATTCTGTAAATAAATTTACCATATATGCTAAGCTTTGCCTGGAGCCAAAGCTCTGATACCAAATGTAACGACTCACTATTTTGGACCATTCAAATTGACAATAAATCCACACATGTCGGACTTGAATAATTCAAAACAATAGATTGTAAATAAAATTTGGCAAAACTCAGAATATACAGTAAATAAATCACAGATCACAGACACAGAGTAATATAACAATGCAACGGAAGCAAAGAAATAGTAGTTCATGAAGCTACTATATATAAAATAACAGAGTTCAACAAGATACAACAGAAATCACGAATATAAAGATGTCTCAATACAATGGTCAAATACAAGATCTGAATACATCACTAGAATTAACTGAATGACTAAAAGCAGAATCAATGGATGGATCCAAGCGAAGCTCCAACTCCAAAGGTGAGTCTCGAATACTGGTACAACTCAGTCTGACCCGAGCGTAAAGCAAAACACAAAATACTCGAGTCGGGACATACATACTTATACAATGTAAACCAACTCAAGTGAACTATAATAAAGATGCACAAGTAACTTAAAGGATGCTGGGGACCGCCCATCCTATAAGGATCCGTTAAACTATCTACTATGTAGTAATATACGCTATTATAATAATGTCTAATAGTAAAATAAACTTACTTTTAAATAGCGTTAAGGAGTTACCCATATCCCCCTTAACACATAATAGTCCCAGTAGTCTATCCAGTATCAGCGTACCTCCAGATCGGGAGGCTACCCTAAATACTCCACATGCTACGGCACAAAACCAAACTCGTAGTAAAGCTCGATATGGTAGGTGAAACGGCACAACTAGGCAATGCCAAGGTAGATATACCAATTACGCATCCGAGCTGGTGGTAACGCATAGCAGCCACTACCGCCCACCTCGGAATACACTCCCAAATCAAAAATCGAAGGGTGGCCACCAAATCAATCACAAAGTAATAGAATGGTATCGAAAAAATGTGTCCGATCAGAGGAGCTATCTTATTGGCCCGTCGATCGCTCCTGTTTTAGCCACCTTATGCCAACTCACGGGAGTCGGATCCACGTATATACATCAATAGGAATCGTCGCCACCATCCTACTTTATTCTGGAATCTCCACCACGTACACGGTTGTCAAAGTGGTTTTCGGTATCGACAGAGAGTATGCCCATATCCGATCCCGGTCTCTTTGCCAACCAATCGTTATTATAACCCATGGATATTTATTTCGAAATAATTTATACCTCAAAACAAAATATCATTTCCATTTCAAAACTAGTTTATACTTTCAAAACCAAAATATCATATTCAACTAGTTTATACTTCAAAACCAAAATATCATTTGAATAAACCCAAATTTCCAATCACTGAATATTTCTTTCAATTTATTTAAACTTGAAATATTCCTTTTTAAATCATCTTAAACCAAAACCACTTTATAAAGTCATATTCTTAAATCTTCAATTGTAAATCAATATATTCAAATAAAATTCTTAATTAAATACTATTTCAAATAAATTCATTTCCAAAATCATAGTACTTTCAAAGTTATAACACCTTTGCAACCAAACACTTTGAAACCATAATACTTTGAAACCATATCAATTTTAAGATGTTATCATTTATAAATCATAATATTTAGAAAAATCATAACACCCTTAAAAATAATATTCATTACAGAAGTTATAGCATTATTAAGTTCATTCGTTCAATTATACCAATTTCGAAAACATTGTATTAACTTATAAATTTCAAAAATGGTTTATATTTCACCTCAAAACATATTCATTTAAACCATTTAAATTCAATGTCAAAATCTTCCAAAATAAATTCATTTCCAAAGTTCATTGAAATTTCAGCCACAACGGCACTTATAAAGTGTTACGGTAAATATATTAACATTTCAAAAACATTGCCAATTCAAAACAGCAGCACTTATAAAGTGCTACAGTAGGTATTTTAGTGTTGCGAAACAGTTCAGTTTCAGAAGCAGCAGCACTTATAAATTGCTGTAGTAGACATATTGGTATTTTCAGAAATAGTTCAAATTTAGAAACAGCAGCACTTATAAAGTGCTGTAGTATTTTAGTTATTTCAGAACATAGTTAAATTTCAGAAACAGCAGCACTTTGGAAATGCTGCCAATACAATTTCAGATTTATTATAACATTTTAGAAACATTAAAACTTCAAATTTTAACCATTTTAACTTATAACCATATCTTTACATTTCAAAAATATTCATTTGGATATCATTTAACTTATGATTTAAATAAAATAACTTTTTATAAATAAAATATCCAAATTAACTATAATTCATTTATTAAGTCAAAAGTACACTATTTACTTAACTTTTTATTTTAACAAATAACTTAACACTTTATTTGAAATACCCATTTTCATAAACAAAATATTTTTTAATAAATCAAACTTCACATTTCCAATTAAAACCAAATTTTCCATTATAAAGTTAAATCATAATTTAAGATACATTTTACCATTTTAAATCATAATTATTTATTTTACAAAACAAGTCCATTTCATACATAAAATTATTTATTTTACAAAACATATCCATTTCATACATAAAATTATTTATTTTACAAAACATATCCATTTCATAAAATAAAATCTATTAAAATCACTAGGTTAGATTTAAAATTCCATATCAAATCAAATTTAATTATTAAATTATTTATCATCACTGAAGATCTTTAAATTCAATTTAAAACCAATATATCTTTAAAATTCAAGTAAAACCACTTATTGACTTATAAAATTTTAACTTATAGAAAACCAATGTATCTTTATATTGTAAATCATTAAACCACAATTTAAGTTAAAATTTCATAAAATAAAATTCAAAAATACTTAATAATCTTTAGGAAAATATTATTTAAAACTTATCCATGGGTCTGTATAATATTTTCTAACCTAGGTCAAGTGATACAGATATGTATCATTTCAACCCGTAATTTAAAAAGGAAAAATCTGGGTTCTATCATTTCAAACCCGCAATCCCAAGTCAAATAAAAATACAATAAAATCACTCGAGCCTATCATTTCAGCTCATAATGATTTTTCCTTATTCTAAAGTCCGTTCGGGTATGTATCATTTCAACCCATAGTGAAAGGGAACTTGCAGTGTGAGATACATAAAATAAAATAACAATAGAGCATATAATATCATATTAGGTGATGTAACAAATATATAAGCAGTATATAACATCATATATATAATCATATCACAGGCATATATGAACATAGCATATTAATTTCTACAATTCACATGTCATTGTTTCACAATTATATAAGTACGAATGTCAAGAGTGATAAACTCACCTTTTAGAGTTAGAGATGACAATTTGAAACACACAACTATACTTCGAAAAGCACGACAAAGCACGAATAGATTTGAATGGATGAAGAGTCAAGATCCAAATCTTGTACACAAACAATTACAACAATTATAAGTGTATGATTCAATATAAAAGATTAGAAATGAAAATAATGAAAAATAAGAATTTAAAATGACATAACTTGCTTTACCCAACACAAGTGGCTCGGCCATATCACTATTGGGCTAGACCACTTCAAAGTATGCTCGGCCATGATGGGTTAAAGGCATGTATGCTTGGCTATGAAGGCAAAAGGTACGGCTATGGCACAAGAATGTGAAGAGGTGACAAGTTACAGACAATAGGAAGGCAAAAGGTCAAGCACTTGTGCTTTATTAGTTCGGCCATGGTTCAAAGGGGCTCGGCCTGGGTTGGATCTTGGTCAACTGGTCACGGCAAGGGGTGTTTGGTCATGGCATGGCATGTAGGGGGTGGTGGAACAAGGGTGGCCGAGGCTAATAAAGGGGGAAGTGTAATAATGAAAGGCTTGTGATGGTTTTGGTTAAGTTTTGGTGGTGGATCTAGATCTAGGGGTCTCAACCATGATTGGAGGAGGTGAGGTAGAGGTGATGGTCGGTCATGGAGGAGGTGGAGAGATGGTGGTCGGAAATATAGGTGGAGTGGCCGAGTATAGGAGGAAGAAGAACAAAAGAAAATAAAAGAAAAAGGAGGAAGAAAGAGAGGAGAAACCACAGAAACTTACAATATCTTTTTTTTCCTCTTTGTACGCAAATAGAATGGGGAGGAAGAGAAATGTTGTATGTGAATTGAAAAGAGAATGAACGGCTATAGGAAGTAATGCACGGCTATGAGATGTTAAAGAGCTAGGCAAATGAAAAGGCAAGGAAAAAGGAAAAGGCACAAGTTAAAGAAAGAGAAACCGAAGTCCTTTGAATTTTCCAACCCTATATTCCAAATAAAAATCCAATTAAATAATCAAAGTGCAAATCAAAATAAAATAAAATAAAAATAGAAAATACAAGTATAGAAATGAACATAGGAAATAGAAAATTAAAATACAGAAAATAATTGCGTATAAAACGTTGTATTTTATCAAATTTAAAAATTACAAAACAGAATTTGACGAAACGAAAAGCAGGACAAATATTAGAATTATATTATGCTTCAAAGAAAAAGATTTGAAATTAAAATTTGAAATTTAAAATTTTCAACTGTAAGTCAAAGTTTGACCAAAGTTGACCAAAATATAAAATTTCCAGAAAATAATTGTTTTATTATATTTGGAAAAATAAATTACAAACAAAATCCAACATTACATTGGAAAATTCCAATATTTCAATTTAAAATGATTTAAAAATCAAAGTTTTCAAATAAATTTAATTTAAAATATTTATTAAAAATATGGGTTGTTACAACCACACAAATCCATCTTCCCCAAATTATCAAATGCCCGTACACACAGAAGTGATACACCCAATTCGTCGTGCATCTCCTCCCCCTCTCTCGCTCGTCTCTTAACGTAATCACGCTCCGTCAACTCTGACGGACTCCTCTTCCCCATCTCTACGCATCGCACACCACCATACGAAGCTCAATCGACTCCAGGGGGATCCGACCTAAAGCACGCACAAGGGACAAATGCAGGTCGCATTTTGCAATAGGGGATCGACCCTCACCAAACTTCCACCGCCAACCTCTCTTTGCACAAGAAACACAACCCCACCATCGCCTTCGCCTAATTCACCCTCCATCACCTGGAAAATAAAACCACCATGACAAAACGTCGATCATGGCAAATCTCGACCGCTTTCGACGATACTTATATAGATTCGAAGTACATACTCACATGAGTTCAATGAATCTTGTTTCATAATTTTTCGGATTTTGAATTTTGAATTTTGAAGTGGAGAGTTAAATTTTCTTTTTACTGTAAAAGAAGAAAGAAGGAAAAGAAGAAAAGTAAGAGGGAAAGTGAAAAATGAAGACTAATCCAAGAGTTGAGCTTTGTTTGTTTTACAATTCCCGGTACGTCGCTACACAAAATTTCGTTTGCATATGAACCACAATAACTAAAATAAAATATGATCGCCACAACAATTCAACGTGATCTCAAAATAACAATAAAATACACCAGTTATCTTATTCTGTGAAATTTCAAAAATACCATCGTTTGCCGAAAAATACGCCAAACGATGATTTAAATATTTTCCGAATTAAAAATTATGAAAAAATCCTATAAATTCATTTAAAAACACATCAATAAAAATTAAGTCGTTTTATTAACAATTAATTTTCTTGTTATTTATTTGAACTACTTATTATTGTAAATAAATTTACAAAATGAGTTCACCATTGTTATTTATTAATTAAAACAAGTTAAAGAAGGTACTAAATCCATTTAATTAATATTTAATTCACAATTCAAATATTTAAATAATCCCTATATTTGAATATAAGTTATTTATATTATTTTGGGATGTTACACCCGCGTGCACACATAATTAAGCACACACACGACCTTACACACACTCAAGCTGCTGCATACACAAAACTCCAGCGGTGCACCGGTCATCCATGACTGGCTCACCGGTCGGCCATGCTTTGTGCCAGGATCGATCGCTTTGATCGATCTATGGTTATCCACCCCTCGATCCTTCATTGATTTGCCTCCAGTTCGATGCACACACATCATATTTACTCAAACTACAACCCAAGCACATGAAATAGCAAGAATAATATGATTTAAGCATAGAAATGTGAGTACGTACACTCACCTACACACTATCTTCTTCTTCCTCTTCCTATAAACGCACACACATAGAACTCCATCACCTCAATGAAATCCAAATATGTTCCTTATGCAAGTGTATATTAGCGTTGCGATGCATATATCCAATTTAGGGAATTTAAAACAATTTATTATATTTTATATTAAATTTGAAAGTGATTGGGTTTGGTTAGATTTTAGATTTTATAAAGTCAAGAAATGAATACGTTGGTATATTATTTATAGTTGGAGATGAAAAATTGAGAGAAAGAAAAGTCTTGAGAATGGGAAGAATCAGGATACTTGGTTTTAGGGTTTGGGTTATCTAGGCTTGGGCTAGGATTAAATAGGCAAGTTTGTGTGTTATATTAAGCGCTAAGCGAGACGAGACGATAGAAGCCTAGATTCGGTTAATGTCGCTTAAGCGCCGCTTAAGCATCGCCTAAGCGCTACTTAATTTGTGAGTATACATTATTCATATCAATATAAATTTATGCAAAGAGATTATATTAAGTGCATCAATGCCTGTGTATGCACGAATTAATCACAAAGAAGTAAAGTTTCACTTTGAAATTAACTCATAAATTCATAAGTTGTAAAATTTTGGATTTGACTTTCATTATTCATTAAAAGTAAGTATACTTGAGTTGAGTACAAATCGTGCACATTTGTCTAATAAATAGTCATATCTTAATATAAAAAACTACCCATCATCCATCAACCCACATGATAGAAAACAAGGAAATTTTGTTAACGAGTGTCGCTTTTATGCTATAACCTCATTTCTTCTTATTTTAATTTTTTTTGCTTGGTAGTGCTTAATCATTGCTTAAATTTAAGAAAAGCACAAATAAGTGCCAATTAAGCGCGCTTAAGTACTCATCGCTGAATTCTATGGCCTTTTCAAAAAAATTAAGCGTTGGATATGCATTTAGCGCTTAAGCGATACTTAAACGATACTTAAGCCCGCTTTTAATAATATATATATATGTATGTTTATTTATTTTCCTTTTCATTTCTTATTCTTTACATAAGTCATTTTTATAAAATTAAATCATAATAATATTTCAAATAGAAATTATATCTACAATACTCAATTATTTACTCATCACTCTAAAATATCTAGAATACATTTTCCCATATTTTAAGTTTTCTAAATTTAAGTATTCAATATTCTCACTTTAAGCATAATTTTAAATAATTTCCAAATTAATTTTATTTCACAATTTTATAACAAATATTTATTCTCAAAGCTATTTAATTTTATCACCAATTACCTTGTTATAAAATCCCAACATTCTAAAATAAATTCAAATTATTCATTTTAAATTCCAAAAAATCATTTTTAATTCATTAAATATTTATTATTATTTACCCTTAAAACCGAGTTGTTACAACTTTACAAATTTCTATTAAGGAAAAATTAAGATTTCCACTCACAGATAATCCCAACTGAAATCTCCTTGGATTTGCCTTCCGTGCAGCTGCTTATCTTTTCCTCCGATTTATCTCCTTTTTATTGTATAATGTATAATAATTTTGAGAATTAAGAGTTTAAAATATAGATTTATGCGTATAAGATTTAACGCCTTTTCCCTTAACTTTTCTTCTCCCGTTCTTTTCCAAAACTCTAGATGTATACATTTATTTTTGGTTTTGGGTTTTAGAAATTTTTATGGAGGAAGAGAATTTGCAGAATCTGGTTACCAGGTTTAGATTTGTATGAAGAAAAATGAGGGGACCAACAATTTATTTATAGCTGCTTGGATGCGCTAGCGATCGACCGGCCCATAGAGACGGTCCACTGGTGGGTTTCGTTTTGTATTATTTTCGATCCAAATCTTCAAACATGCATAACTTCTTCATTTGAACTCCGATTGTAAAGCTTTATATATAAAAATTACTCAAAAGATCGTCACGAACGCAAATCTGACGTTTGCTCAATTTTTAATCTTAGCTTTGTTATTAATTGATTTATTTTCTTAGTTAATTTTACCGAGTATTACAACTAGTTGAAATAATCTATGCAATGAAATAAGTTTTAAGATCCAAGTTCCTAATAGTTTAGGATCACATTCCAATTACACATTTTACTCAATCTAATTAATTAACTAATTAGTTTATGTACAATTTTTATGGATCATTGCATTATTTCCTTTTCTCCTACAAAGTCTCATGTTTATTAAAATATGATGTAGTTTACTCCAAAAACTCCTACCGCAAAGAGATATAATTTACCGATTTTCAATTTTTTTTTTCTTGGATGCTCTATTGTCATTTGAATCTGTTGTATTTTATTTCAAGTACTTTAAAAAGCATTTGGCTTATTTAGGGATGATGATGAGCCTGGTTTAGGGTCCAAATCCAACTGACCCATCTTTATTTTGATCCGACAAGACCCGCTCCATTGGGTCATCGGACGGATAGACTCAAGACTTGCTCTTGAAAGCCCCGGTTCTAAGTTTGGGTTGGAGCTTGGCTAACCTGCTACAACCGACCCGTATCCTACCGAGCTCATAATATCATTTAATTATGATTGTTGGTCCATTTAAACAAAAGTGTTCATAACGAAGATATCGTAATGTTTTATTTAATAATTTATAGTATTTTAAAGTACTAAGTTGCATTATTACTAATTGTATAACAAAATCTACATATTGTTTGAATACTAACTAGCATTTCATTTTGTTTCTTGTTACATGCTCATTATTATCTACAATCAACATTTTTTTAAGGGACAGTTTGGCACAGGTCCCTAATAAGTTTCAAAATACACAAAAACCCCAGTAAAATAAAGTTTGTAAATTAGGTCGCTAGAATTAAGTTACTGAATAATAACATACACTTATGCAATTATTCAGTGAATAATTGCAGACATTTATGCAATTATATCAAAAAATTGCGGAAAATTCCGCAATTATTCATCCAAAAAATTGCGGAAATTTACGCAATTTTTTGAAAAAATTGCGTAAATTTCCGCAATTATTCACCCAAAAAATTGCGGAAATTTATGCAATTTTTTCAAAAAGTTGCGGAAAATTTCGCAATTATTCACCAAAAAAATTGCATAACTATATGCAATTACTTAGTAACTTAATTCTAGGGACCTAATTTACACACTTTTTTTTACTGGGGTTTTTGTGTATTTTGAAACTTACTAGGGACCTGAGCCTAATATTCACTTTTTTTAATGTCTATCTTTATTACACATAAAAATATTAGTGCATGCAAATCGAAATACAACTTTTGAGAGAACATACAAAATCGCAACAGGTTTTGAAACGGTTTAGATCTTACGCCGACCTCTATGGATCGAAAACATACACCATCGGGTCTCGAGAGGGGTTTAACCCATTCCTAGGCTTATCACAGAACAATCATCCAAACAGTGGAATATGTAAGAAGAACCATTACATTCATGATCTACCGTCGCTTTGAACGGACGGTTAGATTGGGTCCAAAGAATGCACACTCTGATCTTCAATCAGCTCCAAAGCCACAATCCTCTCCACAGAAATCTTGCGCGGACAAATTTTTGTATCCCACCTTCAATTTTTCGTATTTTCCGTATCTTTCAGAATTAATGGCGTTAAAATCGCCAGTTAAAGCTTTAAGCTTCTATGCACCTTCATCATCACCCTCTTCATCGAGAACCAATCCGAGGGTTTTTCTAGTTTGCCCTCCCCTCAAAACTTCTTTCTTTAATGGTGGAGGTAAGAATTTTCAAATAGCACCGATTAAATTTGTAGTCTACTTGATTACATTCATATGCTTTTGTATTTTTTAATTCGAGCAACTCTGTGTTGATTTTGTGGATTGAATTACTGAGTTTCAGTTCCGATTTGTTGGTACATACTACATACCACATGTACTATCAAGAATGGTCCAACTACTTATACTACGGAATATTACAACAAAGTCCGCTATATAGTTTAGCATCCTCTCAGTTGCTACTTACAGACATGAATTGAAAGCACTGTTTTCTAATTTAACCAACACATTATCATGAGTATAGTTAAGCTGATTACCAGTGACATTGTTAAAACTTCATTGTTTTACTTTGTATGAAACTGTATAAAAGCCATATTGATCACATGAAACCTAAACCCATTATTTGTTCTTTTTCAAAATTATTATAATCCCATAGATTTTGCTGGTACAAAGCTATGGTCAATAAAATTCTATATGTGTTATCAGTCAAACGGAAATGAAGTCAAGTCAAGATAAGACAATGGACAGTTCATTGATTCATGAAATCTTATATATCCATTAGGATTTATGTCTACTATCTGCTATATATATCTGATGAAAGTTCATTGTGATTGATATTGTTGCAATTGTTCATATGATATTAGTTGTCTTCAATTCTTATGCAATGTGAGGATGCAATTTTTTTTAATTTATGATTATTAATTCGCTGATGTCATAAACATAGGCATAGATGTCATCAAGTTATAACGATAAGCCTTAAATATAAATTATATGCTAGTGGACAATGTATATCGAGAACAAGTGTGTAGTTTGTTCGGTTTTGGCCATCATTCATTCTTGTTGGGTTATAGAAGTCTCGTCCCTGAAACTTTATAGTTTATCCTTTTTCTTTTTGGTATCAGTTTGCAAAAATGCGAATCAGCGCATAAAACTATTCAAATAATCCAGTATGTTTACTTATTTAACAGTAAAAACATTTGTAGCTACTAATATTGTGTGCATGCTTTATTACTTCATAACTAGTCGTAACATATTTTTGGCCATGCATTTGTAGCTTTGATGATCTAGGATTGGTTGAAAATTCATGTACCATCATATTAACAACAAGAGCTTACGCAATAGTCACAATAGCGGCGAGTTGAATGATAGTTTACATTTATTAAAAGCTTAATCCCGTATCATTATTTTTATGTTGGATCATAGAGTCTGCGCATGACGTGGTAAATGACGTCTGCCTTTTTTAATTCCTTATGCATGTGCTTAATTTTTTTTAAAATTATACGTCATAATTAACTGAACTAAACTAATATAAATTTTTTCAACTAACAGAAATCTAAAATGAAGTTTTCATAATCACTTCATTAAAACTCATTAGACATAATTTCATAAGTATATGATATAATTTAATTATATTACATCGTTTGGTGTCTAAACATTTGTTTAGAAGTTTAATTTTGAATTGAAAGCTTATAGCTATTGTTTAGCAATTATATTTCATGTATAAGCACGTATATCTTAAGCAAGAAAAATATATGAAGATACTTCATTATATTTTGTTTTGTAACGTGTTATTTAAGCAAACTATTTTCTTTTGTGCTACATTTGTTTATTTCATTTTTTTATTTTACTTTGTACTTTTTTTAAACAATTATTTAGTATATTTTGATCACATTGAACTACACAATCATGTAATTTAGGTCTCACGTCAATACGTCATATCATTGTAGAAATAATTATATAATACATTAAATCTTCAATATTAGATTATGCATATATGATTGATCTTACATTACAACTTGCTATAAGAATATCACATAAATAAAGTTAGATTTTTCATATTAATAACCACATGTGCTTGTCTTTAAACGAAGAGAAAAAAAAGAAAAAACCATTCTTTAGAGCCTAACAAAAGTAAAGCAATTTGTAGACACAAGTATACGATGCTAATTTTTATGCATTTTTTGATCGTGAAAAGGAATGAATTAATAAATTTATAAATAAGAAACAGCAAAAATGAAACAAAAAGATGCACCTTTTAGGCCGTGAATCATTTGCACCTTTGCGCCATCTATACGCCTTTTCATGTCTGCTGGGCCTTGGGACCAAAAGGCACAACCGCCGTGCCTTATCGTGCATTGCGTCATGACACAAATTTCATAACTATGTGTTGGATATTTGTTAAGATAATCCATAGGAATCTATTGATGGCAATCTCTTACGCATACCCTGGAGTTTCAACTATTCAAAAATTAAACTAGTTTAAACTATTTTATTTTTTAAAGCGAGTCTATGCTCTATTCACATGATAGACAAGTCACTACTAATTAATAAAGTGTGTTGCTATCAACATTCAGGTAAGTGCTAATGACCGCCATGCAAATACTTTTTTTACACACTGTGGTCGGCGCACAACCGCCGTGGCCAGTAGGGGTCGCGCGGTGGTTGGTTGCCGACCGTGGTGGCCGCAAGCATAAATCTGAGTGTCGATAGCAGTGGACTTAATAAATAGTTTTAACAATATAAAATCAGTTTCATCAAGTTGCAACTTTATCACC
Organism: Allium fistulosum; assembly: GCA_030737815.1. NCBI lineage: Eukaryota > Viridiplantae > Streptophyta > Magnoliopsida > Asparagales > Amaryllidaceae > Allium > Allium fistulosum. The sequence goes on from CM060902.1 coordinate 1,208,538,058, forward strand.
ATTAACGGATTTAACTTTGTATATAGTGCGAGGATGATACATTTTGCATTAAATTATTTTTTTACCAAATATTTATGAAAATTTTAAGGCGAACAAATTAGTATAAAAAATGGTAAAGAGATTAATCAAATATCTCGATAAGATACATTCCCGTGAAAGTCTTAAACATATTTTAGACTTAAATCAATAAAGCAATCGGCTTTGTAAACTTCTTTTCATCTTGAGATGATTAAATTACGAGATTGCTCCTTTTTAGTACTTTTTACGGAGAAATTTAAGTATATGCGATGCATATGTTGTTTGGAATCAAGAAACTGGTAGTGTCTTTTATTTATTATTCTATACTTCCATAAAATGTATTTTTATCTTGCACCACTAATTTTCTTTTATGTATTTTATTATGTATAAGATCCAGATGTATTAGTTGATGTAGGTATATAATTTACTAGTACACTTCCCCACTTCTATTTTGTTATTTGTCTGCTTTCACATTTAAAACAGATTATTCTCAATGAAATGAAGCTATATGATGTATCAGTTTTTCCCTGATCTTTTTTCTTAAATGTGCTTTTGTAGTTGGAACTCTAAAGGTTACTGTAATGCAACCTTCAAAGAACAATATATTGAGATGTGGTGCTCTTGGTTCTCGCATGAATCTTTTTGATAGATTAGCAAGAGTAGTGAAGGTGAAAAGTAGAAAATTTTATATCCATGCAGTCATATATTTCATGCTCTAAAATTTGATCAATTTTATGCTGTTTTTTGATGAAGTCGTATGCAAATGCATTACTAAGCACTGTAGAGGATCCGGAGAAGATCTTGGATCAAGCCGTAATTGAAATGAATGACGACTTAACTAAGATGCGTCAGGCCACAGCACAGGTACTTGTTTATATTGTGCTGTCACAACAATTTGTTAACTTCATATTAGCTTGTAAGTTCTCCGACATAAACAAAGCATAAGCTTTTTGTTTGTCAATTATTAAAAAGAACATAGCTCAATACAAAGAGCTCCATGCAAGGGCACGAAAGCAATCATATAGGAATCTAGCACTCACTTAAAAATTATATATAAAGTGACGATGTCCAAGACTGAACCTAGGATCCATGGGAAAAGGTTCACATTGCAGCGATGTCAAACCTACCCCTTAATAATGATGGGATAAAAAAAACACAAATTGATAACAATGTTTTGAACTCATGAGCCTATATAAGGGCTTTGGATGATAGATCTCTATTATTAGTTATAGTAGAAAAAATTCTTTCCCATAACCATCTATCAAATCAAAGGTTCTAAATATCGGATTTTGGTCACATTTCGCCTTGAATATTTTAAAGACTAATCTCGTATCAGTCGAGACCTTGGATATCTGTCTCAGATTTACATCTCTAGTCCTGAGATTTATTTAGGAATATGTTATCTTCAACATTGATTTGCATATAACTGAATTCATAAATACTGGTTGTCGAAAAATAATTCAACGTACTTGATTTGCAGTAATAACACAACTGTTGTTAGTAGCTCGAAAAAGCATCCACGCTATGTTAAACATTCTTTATGCCTAATAGAATATGTTAAACAAAAGAAGGAAAAGGCCCTATCAAATTTTTGATAACCTAACATAATATGATTATAACATGCCTACAACCTTAAAAGTCATTTTTGGCAAAGTATGTTGAACAAAAAGCGAAAATAGCCGAACAACTAACTTTCTTACCTCCTTTTTTTTTCATAATAATAGTTCGAAGCAATGAGATCATGGCAGCAACACAACATAAGATAAGTCTGACTATATAGCATACAATACACAAATGACACGAGAACGATGACTCACACATAACATCACTACATATCATCTATCGCACATCCTCCAAGTGGGTGCAAACTCTATAACCTCTTTTAATGAAGAATAATTTACATCTTTAAATGTGATAGTTTATGACAAGTAAAAAATGATCGCAATAAAATAGTCAGTATTAAAACAAATCAGACTTGAATAGTGCAAGTATTAAAAGAAAACTAACTTTGAAGACTCATTAACAGGTTATAGTTAGGCTTAAATACAAAAATATGATCATGGAGTTAAGTAAAAAATATGAGGGTTAAGTACATAAAATTTGAATTTTGCTACGAAATTTGAAAATTGCTATGAAATTTGAATTTTGCAGTAGTGAATTTGCTCTGAAAATGATCAAAATAGAAAATTAAATAAAAGACCTAGCAATTTTATAATCTAAAAGATAAGAAGAAAAAGAAATAAAAAGCAGAACAAAAACTAGAGTTAGGGGAATTTTACTGAATAGAAAAGGTAAGAATGAAGTAAAAAAGATTATCAGGTTTCAGGAAAATGAAGAACGAGCTCTCGGTGTTCATGGCAAAAAAGAAAAAGAAATAATGTGTTGTATGTTATGATAAGGAAAAAAATGAAGGTATAAATTTCAAGCCCAGTCCAACAAAAAATGAAAAAATGGGAAACATCTCAACTCGGCTGATATTTCATAAACAAATTTAGGTTGAGATCTCGTTCGAGATTTCAAAATCTCATCCTAGATTTAGGTGAACCAATATGGAATCAGTACGTGATTTTTCAAGTCGCCTAACCCTGAAAACGAGATCTCAGTCATTATCTCGTTCGAGATAACCGAAATTAAAATCTTAACCGAACCACAAAATATTATGGCCTTTTTAGTAAGAATATATATGTAAAAATCAAAAGTTAAAATTTTGATGCTTTTACTATATCTTTCTAAATTATATGCATTCAAACTAATGTCTTCTTCGTGGGATTTGGTAAGGAAGGGGAGGGGGTGGGGGGGGGGAGCGACTATCTTGTGTTGGTCGAGCTAAGGGTTTGGTAAGGAGGGGGGGGGGGGGAGCGACTATCTTGTCTTGGTCGAGCTAAGCTTCAAGGTTTAGGGAAAGTCACCAAGGGGATCAAGAGGGAAATGCTCCCATTTTAGAGGGAAAAATGTCATCATATAACGTAGCATTTTAACAACTGGAGTATGATATTTGAACGACACTATAAAATCTATACAACAGTTGGAGCATTTGTGGAATGTTGTTAAAAATTTATCGTTTGGATGCAACTAAAGATGAATTGTTTGGGTGTGACTAAAGATGCATCATTTGCATTGCTTCGATTCACCTTTGGCTGCATCGCTTCGATGTATCTCTTGCTGAATCACTTCGATGCATGGGTTTGATATATTGGTTTGATGTAGTAATAACTACATTGGAGCAATGTAGTCAAAACCATTATAACTGAATATTTAAATTTAGTTGTATGTAAAAAATCAAAATTTAAAATTTTGATGTTTTTACTAAATATTTCTAAATTATATGCATTCAAAATAATGTCTCATTCGCATGTGTTTGGTTTTGTGGGGTGGGGGGGGGGGCTCTTTCGTCGTGGTCGACCTAACGCTTTAGGTCATGTGGGTTGAGGGAAAGTCACCTCTTATGGGGATCGAGAGGGCAATGCTGTCACTTTAGGAAAAAAGATCATCGTATGATGTAGCAAATTAACAGCAATTGGAGTGTGACATTGAATGACATTATACAATCTACAGCAGTTGGAGCATTGGTGCAGTGTAGTTAAAGATGCATCCTTTGGATGCAACTTCAGTTGAATATTTTGGATGCAACTAAAGATGCATCGTTTGATGCACATTTAGCTACATCTCTTCGACGTACCTTTTGCTGCATTACGTCAATGCATGGGTTCGATATATCGCTTTGTTGTAGTTAAAACTGCATCGGGTCAGTGCAGTTTAAACTACATTATAACTGCATCGGGTCAGTGCAGTTTAAATTACATTATAACTCCATAGGGTCCATGCAGTTAAAACAACATACACATTCAAAACTACATCGGTTTGATGCAATTAAATTTGTCTTTTAAAGAATATGATTTTTAAAAGTTAAATTTTATATCAACGATGCTTATTAAAAGGAAGCCTATAAAATTTGCGTTTTAATAGTGAAAACAACCTTACTTTCGACATTTCTATAAACATTATTATGCCGCATTTTAAAGTTAAAAAATAAATGGATTTATGAGATAAAGTGGATGAGGGTAACAAAGCAGAACCTCATTTACATCGAATTACATCATTGACACGTGCTTTACATTTACTTTTACAATGGCTGTTCTATTGGCAGCTGATAATGATATTAGTATGAAATGTAATTTCATCCCAAAGGATTCTTTCTCATGTATCAAGCATAGTAGCATAGCGAATGTGGATCATGAAACTATATTATTAAAAATACACTTGAGTATCGCCTGAGCAATGGTTGCACCTTCATTGGCTTCTGTTTTACCATTTCGAGCTTAAAGTGTGAATGCTATTAAGCACACTGAATAGCATCGTACTTTGTTTAAGTCACAAATAAGGCAAATTGAGTAAAAAAAAATCATTTTTAATTTGTTGCATTCCCAACTCATAAAAATACATTAAATTAGAAAGCAATAATAATTTATGCTGCTTTTTCCTTAAAAAAATCAGACTGTATGATCACTATTTTTTGTATTTTATTCAAATTTAATCTTTAAACTTTAAAATATATATAATGGAGAGTTTTTGAAAGAACCTCTACCTTAAATGTGATATTAATACCTAACCACTTAATATTCGTTCCATTAGAGGTGTCCTTTTGTTCTTCAAATTTTATCAAAATCAAACAAATTCTTTTATTTTTTATATGCAAATGTTTTCTATTAGTGGCAGATCCAATAAAATAAGCATTGAGGTGAACAAATTTTACATTGTTTAAGCACCTTAATGTACGTTACTTGTATTTTAATTAATTTATTTTGTAGCTTAATATTCTTTTTACATGCATCTTATATATTTTAGGTCCTGGCATCACAAAAACGATTGGAGAACCAATATAAAGCTGCTCAACAAGCTTCTGATGATTGGTAAAAATCACAAATTGCTATGAAACTACTGTCAAAGTTTTGTTCCCTAATCATTTATGTAAGATTACTTGTAACAGGTATAAAAGGGCACAACTTGCCCTTAATAAAGGAGACGAAAATCTTGCACGAGAGGCTCTGAAGAGACGCAAATCTTATGCTGTAGGTATTCCTTCATACCTTTATCAACCAAATTCTCCATTTATTAAGTTTGTGGAAAAATTAGTTAAAACAATGATCAGATGCATAATTTTTAAATTTATACCCATTTAACATTGGATGAGCTTTTTATTTTACAGATATTGGAATTTTATTTCAGCAACATATTATTTACTTGGCTCATCGCACCATAATATATTTACTTATGTTTTCTTTGTAACAACCCCTTGAAGTTTATTCAAGCCAATCACCCTTTATTGAAGTTTGAAAATGTTTCTATGCGTATCATGTAATGGTTCATTATGCATCATCCGTATACTATATACAGGTTAACCATTAGACATCTGACTATATCGTCAACTATTATCTCTTAGTTAAATAGTTATTCAGGCTGTCGGATTGCAACATTTTAAAATATTTAGTACTTAAATATATATGTCCACTCAAAAGTCATCTGAAGATTCTGAACGACCAGTAGCACTACTTTTACTTTATAGTTCCCTTCATGATTTTAATTATTGACTGATATTTCTTACATAATTGACCCACAAACTCCTCCAAATGCTTTATTTAGACTTCAAATGGGATAATACGATGAATGATTATATTAATTGGTTGCGCAGCTATAGGCCAAAAAGCAAAATAAAATAAAATAATAATAATCCAATCAATCACTTGGATCAAAATCTAAGATTGATATATAGCTATCATGTAACAGTTACATGTTTCCTGCAACACTTGTTGAGGTGTTCGGAATCAAATAATGTAAACTACTGCATGCAATATACAAACGTGAATGGGGACTTGCAGTCCTTGCTAACAGATGGATCATGTACACATACATATACACAGTATATGACTGATATAAGCGACATCAAGTATTGTATTGTACGCTAAGGGAATGCTCGGGGAATGCAAGCGAAGCTGGGAGCACTATTGACTGAGTGGAATGAGAAAAAAGTCGAGAGAGATTAGTGTTGTTGGCCATTTGGGAACGTAGAATCTTGCAAAAAAAGCAGAATGATTATTTTGTGATGAATGTTTTCAAATATATTCCCATCATTTGATTTACATGTAATCAATGTGTGTAAAAAAAAAAGCTTTCTACATATGCATCGTTCAAAGCAACGATTTTTTACCAGATGATATTTGATATTACTGGAGATGATGCGAATTTGTAAACTAAAAAAGCAACTCCCCAATTAACCAAACGAATAAGGAAAGCAATTGGCACGGGACGAGCACAGGGAAGAAAATCATTTTTATTCCCGGTATCCGAAGAAACAGTAAAGCATCGATGTTCAATTGATATTGATGCATGCATGCATGTTTGTTTGTTTGATAAATAACAGATCTAAATGTGACAAATATTACACTTGATAAATATTATTTAAAAATACCTTGCAAAGTTCATTCCATTATTACTGGATGTCTGACACGATGTTTCCAGAAAATTCCGATGTCTTTAGAATTTGATTTTACTTTATTTTTCTTGAATTAGTTCACGAACTTTTATTCTTCTAGTTTTCAAAGGATTCATTTGCCTCAATAATATATTCTAGAAACATAACTATACATGGTGCAAAAAGCTAGGGCTTTTGCGTAAGTTAGAGATGGAAGCAGTTTTATGATTATCAAATTTTGTAACATTAGTTGTGTTATTTTTAAATTAAAATAAAGGCGTGTTTATAGAGAAGGAAGAAATTTCAAAAAGTAAAAAATAGCTGATATTCACAAACGTTGGCATCTGCCCACCACCTAGTTTCTCTAGCATTCGACGTGTCAAACACTGCAGTAATATCCTTGATGTGTTTTATGTCGTAAGCCATTGTTCTATGCCATGACAGAGCAACCAAATGACCATAAACACATCCGGAGCTGATCCCTTGGGACTGTATATTGCATGATAGCTGTTTTCGACAACTTTAACCCTAACCACTACCATATTGGAATAATTGAACAATTTTATGAACCATAACCGCCATGGTATTGGATGATTAATCATATAAATGGTAAGGGTACCAACCATATAAGATTAACAATTTAATCAATTATTATTTACAAATCTACGTGTTTCACACTTTTTGTGTAGTACCAACTTGAGTCATAAAACCATAATAAAGAAACTATATGAAAATAATAAATGCATCAAGAAAAAAACAACAAATAGCTGTTTTTTATGTTCTAGTCCGCAAAAATTAATATGGTTCAACAAACGTATTTTGGTACTTATAATTTCCAATAACAGTTTTTTTTTCCTTTAATGTACATAGTATAGTATAATAACAAAGCTGCAATATATTTTTGTTAAGTTTTTTACTTACCATATGAGCTGAATAAATTCATATTATCAAAATTTTAAAACGGGTATCAACGTTGTAGTTAACTGCCCTGAAAAAGGGTCCACACCGCTACTGTGGGAAAAAAAAAACAACGGATGGTTAACCAAATCGTCAAAAGTAAGATAGATGGTCATTGTTTATTTTTATTTTTAAAGCTTACCATACATATGTTGCACTTGACTAAATGGTTGAAAATAATCAATATACCAACTGCAACAACTCTGGAGTTTAGACCCCATGCGACCATATATTACATACCTTATGCTTCAATCTATGTTTCATTTAGTTTGAATTTTGAATGCTTTAAAGCATGATAGAAATATATTACCAATGTAATTAGGATTATCATTAATATCTCAACAATGTTTTCATATATGCTCAGATGTAATATGATATAAATCAATAGTTTCATTTATGATTATTTTTTAATGTATAGTTATAATATTTTGGCATTACACCATTTTGGTTTAAATGAAAAGGACCAAAATTATCCTCTAATATATTAATAAAACAAGTTTTTATTTAAATAAATAAAAAAATTTAATGCAATGAAAATATAAGTTCAAAATACACATTTTTTTTTGTTTTTCTAAACAATTGATAAATTCCAAAAAAAAATATGTGATTCTAATTTGAACTAAAAAATTGGATAAATATTTTTTTAGCAACAAAAAAAACCATAAACAAAAACTATAATCGAATTAGGTACAAATTCAAAATCATGATTTTTAGCATGCATGAACATAGTTATGAAAGATACGTCATGTCACGTACTTTAGTTATGAAAGATGCATGAACAACATTATCAAAACAAATCTACATACTTTACCATATTATTTTGTAATATAGCATTGATCATATATGAACAAAAATGTTGATGTTTGTATATATATTATATATTTATTCATATGATAATACGATAACAATTTCTCAGTCAAATTGATGTTGAATTTAAGTTATATATTTTTGCGATCAAATATATTTAATAGCTATGAAGAAAATTATAATATAAAATCACAATGCAATACAAAATTTAACATGTTGAAATAACACAAAATCAAATGAATATATCAAAAGAGCATCACATTAATGAAATTTACGCATCTCTTTATTTTCTCATTTTAGATATACAAAAGTATCTAGAAGTTTATAATTTGAAATTAATTGCCAAACGATAGCCATAAGCTTTTACCTCAAAATTTAACTTCTAAAGAAATGATTAAACATTCAACAAGATAGTATAATTGATTGATTGTATGTTTTATTCTTAAAAACTTTTAAAAAAATACATCCATTTTGTCATTTTTTACAACAAACATTATTTAACAAATGAAGTGATTTTCATTGTTGATAAATGTATAAGAAAACCATTGTTTTTTTGAAACACTGTGACAAATGAACTATAATGAAGTATTCTCTATTTATTAACATATCATATTTCTTTTTACGTACCATATTGAGTTTGTTAGGCAAATTATAAGGACTCACACCGATTTTTATTTTTATTTTTTGTTTATGAGTAACATATTATATTTTCAGATTTTAAAGTCATTTAGAAAAATATAAAAAACTCAATGTTTTAACCAGATTTATATACTTTTCTATGCATAGTTATTTATGGTGCACAAAGGCACACAACTTTTCCAAATCTTGGCGCACAACATGTTAGATGGTGCTCACTTTTCTGAATTACTGGGTGTGTATTAAATAATTGTATATTTATTATATGTCTTAATTAGTTAAACAAGACTATTGAATATAATATTATGAGCATGGATTTGGAGCACAAAAGTCTACGAAAGGCACACATTTTAATTGGAATTTTTGAAAATTATCATATAAAAAAGAAAAATTAACATATTTTGAAATCGAATAAGGTACTAACATGTAGATAATTTAAGATAAACAAAATAAAATTCCAGTTTTATGTCATGTGAGTAATTATAAAAAAATGTCAATGATTTTTTTTTCTTTTTGAGTTTTCATTATTAAAACTAGTGTGTAACCCGTGCGTTGCACACAGTATATTTAAAAAAAAATAGTTTTATAAATATTTTTAAAACTTAAATTTATTATGCATGATATGGTGAAGTTATTGAGATAAATAAGTTATGCATTAAACTAATTACAAATATAATTTTTGTTATATGATTCGTGTATTTTTATATTTGAATAAAAACTAAATTGTTATTTTTACAGATAAAATTGCGTTATTGCTAATTTATTAATTTTTAGGATTTATATTTATTAGGCAAATAAATGGAGGTTAGTATTTTTAATTTTAAAATTAGTATGATTGTACATTTACATAGATAAATGTTTGTACATAGGTTTTTAATTTGGTATTTAAGGCATATAATACATTTTATTAAAAGATAAACAATATATAAATTGATATCAAATATTACTTGAGAGAATGACAAAAATACCTAAAAGTGAATGCGTAATAGTATTGATCAATATATTTTAGGCTCTTACAGTAAATAAAAAAAGTACATGATATTATTAAAGTGATAAAAAAATTATCTATTAAACAACTAAAAGAAATGTTAACCGAAAATAAGACATGTAACGCTAAAAACAGATCTTTATTTCAACTATGTAAAAATAATAATTTAATTTTCAATCCATTGTTTCATACCTTGATAATTTTATTTTACAACAAAAATTTTCAGAAAATGGTTAGCGTCTACCTCAAAAAGACAATAAAATACAAAAAATATATTTTTCAATTAAATTATTGTATATTTTTATTTATTAATTAACGTAATATATGAAATAAATAATTAAAATTTAACATTTTTATAAAACATGTTAACAAAAAATATAATTATTTTCCAATTTCCAATTAAAAATATTCATCACTTATTATTAATTTTGGTGTCATTCTTAACAAACATAAATTTTATCAATAGTAAAAAATTCACTTGATGTACCAATTTTAAAAAGAAAAAACGTTATATATGTTTGTAATATTACACCAATTTTAAAAAGAAAAATAATAGTGTATATGTTTAGAATAAAATAACATCTTTAGAAAGAAAATTTATGTATATGTTTCTTTATTGTAAAATATTAATTAAAAAAAAATCGGCTGAATTTGAATTTATAATAATGTAAGAGAATTAAAGGTAGTTTTCATGTATAATTGTGAAAATTTGAATTGTATGGACTTGAATGAAAAATTAGTTTTACCATTTTTGTTAATAAAAATCGGTAAATAGTACATGAAATTGTCATTTTTTTAGTTATTAGACCAAATAACAAATATTATTTAATTGCATTTATTTCAAAAGTTTGAATTTAAGATCACACAATTAATTTAAATACATATGGACTTGAATGTAAAAAATAAGAGAAATCTTGGAAGAATTTAGTAAATAATAGCAGAAATGATTAATGTTGATATTTAAATATAAAATGTTACGATAAAGAATTAGTAGTATATTGTAATAAATTTGGTAATAATAAATTATATAGAGATTTGAAAATGAAATATCTTGAGAGAATTAAGGAGAGGAGAAAAATCCTAGAATTAATAAGAATCCAAGAAATTCTTCTGCTTTACTATTATTTAATAGATTACATCATCTTTCCTAATTTACGAAAATAATAATCTAAAAATGCATTTTTGAAAGTAAATTAAAAATATCGTTTTCTAATAAAAAAAGTCACAATCACAATTCATTCTAATGGAAATTTAAATTAGTATAACGTAATATTTGTTTTAAATCAAAAAATTGATTAATGTACATAAAAAAAAAGAATCTAAAATTGAATTAAGGGATATTTTGTTTCATGGGTAAACTTGTGTCCATTTTTATCTCTAAGCCAACAACTTCGGAAATTAGTGAGAACAACAAAACAAGAGATTGAATTCACTTGTGTTTCTGAATGATGCGCTTTTCATTCAATGTACTCGCGATCCGTTGCTCATTTTAAGGGTTGGAATGATGATCAGTCGCCCATGAGTTCAGGTATTGATCTGATGATTCTATCTCTAGGCATCCTTTCAGTCATAACCTTGAGTTGTTATAAATATCAGGCATGGGTCATAGGTTCAAATTGTCATAGTCAACTCTCGGATAATTACTCTTTTGCCCCCAGTCTCAGATTGGCGGATGCATTACGCGGACGGTCTGGTCTCGTCCTAGCTGTGTCTATACTGTAGTTCAAGCTTTAAGAACCAGGGTTGACTGATGAATGGTTGAATCATATTAATCTTATCTTCTTGTTCGTGCCCCAAAGTCTGGGGAATATCTCGATAAGTGGCAGGGTAGATAATGTTCGCTTCAATTTTGTATTCTATCCCATTGAACCATGGGGTCGAGTTAACCGATGGAAGGCTGAGTCGTGCCTATCTTGTATTATGTTCTAGTCTTTCCTCTTGGCGGAATACATTGTTACTTTGCCAACATTCGGACATAAGCTAGATTCTGTACGGTCAATGACATTCACTTCGCTGCTTATGTCGTCATACTTTGGGCAAAAACTGAAGAGTGAATCGTCCAGTCAGATCCAATGCAGGATTGATGCTTCCCTTGTCGAATCCAGGGTAAGAATCAGTGTGCAGATGTTTAGGTTGCACTTGTTTTGAATTGCTCTTTTAGTCGGATCATGGTAAGAGTCAATGAATGAATGATCGCGTTGCATTCATTTGGAGTTGGGTGATCAACCATGTCCATTTCGATTTACGTTCTCCCGTCGGATTTAGGGATAAAGTTAGCTCGAATGCGGTCATGTCATGCTCATCTGGTCTCATGCTCTTCCTGACGAATTGAAGGAAGGTAACGGAGGACAAATGGTCAAGTCACACCCATTCGTGGTTTATTCTTCTATCCATGCTCTGTTGGTCGAAGGTATTCGATAGAGTTCGGGTCACATCGACTTGTAGACGAAGAGGACCGAAATTGACCATCGATTCAATGGTACGATGTGAAAGGTGCAGATCGATATTGCCCGTCGATCCGGCGGTACGATATAATTGGTTGCCCAGAACTTCGGGCATCATTCTGATTGGTTAGCATTAGGGTCTCCTTGTAGTCGTTGCCTTAAGTTGTAAAGGACGCTAAGTCGAAGACGTAGTGAGTCACCTTTCTCTTCTTTAGGTGATTTTTACTTCTACCTCTAGTCTTGAGTTAGAAGAGTTAGTTCGTGGATGGTCTAATTGCACCTGTAGTGAATTTACACTCCTCACGTCGAGTTCAGGTCAGAGTCGGAGAATGAATGGTCGAATCATATTCATTCGTTTGTCCATTCTTGTAGCCACACTTTGGGGATCAGAGTCAGTTGAAGGGCCATTCATCACACCTATTTGATGTTTATACCCCTGTCCACACTCTGGGGACTAAGTTTTTTTGTAGAAAATGGTCAGACCGTGTTTTCCTCGGTCAATTCCTCTGCCCCCAGTCAAGGGCAAAAGTCGAAGTGTGGCCGGTCAAATTACAACAACTTTAGTTTGATGCTTCTCCCACTGAACCGTAGGAAGGAATTGATTGGCGGATGGTTATGTCACATCCGTTCATGTTGCACGCACAACCCGTCGGTTCACTGGCGAGAGTTAGCAGATGAACGGTCATGCCATGTTCATTTGCGGTTGGATGGTAGTAATATCAATTCAGAATGGGACATCCAGCTAGGTCCGTTTTTCGAATCTACGCCTCCCTGTCGAATCAAGGAAGAAATTTTGTCTTGTAGGGTTGGAGTGCATCCCTATAAATTTACGTTATGAGTCCCATGCCGGGGACAAGAGTTGATGCATGGACGGTTGTGTCACGCCCGCTTAGTGCTGGATGGTCGGATCGCATCCAATTTTGTGTGTTAAGTGTGCCCCAGTGTCAGGGGAAGATTGGAGAGCAGACGGTCGAACCACATCCGCCTTTTGTACTACAGAACTTGATGAGGAACCATAGCCGATAGATGGACAGTCGAATCACATCCCTTTTGGTATTCATATTCCAAACCATGCTTTGAGGACTGAAGTTGGTTGATGGGTTGTTAGTCACACCCATTTGGTGTTTATACTCTAGCCTGTGCTCTCGAGACCGAAGCAAGTTGATGGGTGGTCATTCGCATCCAATTGGTGTTTATACTCCAGTCCACACTCTGGGGACTTAGAGTTAGTTGAAGTTTATTCTTCAGTTCGCACTATGTGAATTTGGATTTGTTGATGTTTATATTCCAGTTCGCACTTTGAGAATCTGGAGTTAGTTGATGTTTATACTCCAGTTTGCACTCTGAGAATCTGGAGTTGTTGATGTTTATACTCCAGTTCGCACTCTGGGAATCTGGAGTTGTTGATGTTTATACTCCAGTTCGCACTCTGGGAATCTGGAGTTAGTTGATGTTTATACTCCAGTTCGCACTCTGAGAATCTGGAGTTAATGTTTATACTCCGACTCGCACTCTGGGAGTTCGAAGTTGATGTTTATACTTCGTTTCGCACTCTGGGAATCCGGAGTTGATGTTTATACTTCAGTTCGCACTCTGGGAATCTGGAATTAGTTGATGTTTATACTCCAGTTCGCACTTTGGGAATCTAGAGTTGGTTGATTAGGTATGTGGACGGTTGTATCATATCCACCCTGAGTAGGCAAGCAAAGTCGTTAGATGGACGGATCCATCCTCCTCGAGCTTGTAAATATTGAAGACGAGGTCGTTAGATGGACTGATCCATCCTCCTCGGGTTTAGGTTGAACACGGGCAAAGTCGTTAGATGGGCGGATCCATCCTCCTCGAGTCCATGTCCGTAAGCTTATACTCCAGCTCACACTCTGGGAGCCGGAGTTAGTTAGAGGATTGTCGTGTATCAATCCCATATTGCCGCAGTGTGATGGCTTGTCCCTGAGCTCGGGGTTTCACTTAGCGAGTGATCGGTGGGATCCCAATTAACTTCCACTTATAGGCCCCTCAACGAAGGATGAGATTTAGTTTATGGACGGTTGAATCACGTCCATGTTCGTTTGGATTCCACTTTTGCTAAGCCTAAGGAGTAAGATTAGTGCTCTGGCAAGCTTTGTGCTCGAGCATAGGAAAGGATGGTCGAACTACATCCACTTTGAGTTGTATATTTTCCCTTAAGTCGGGTGCAAGAATTGGAGAGCAGACGGTCGAGTCACGTCCAATTTATACTTTGCATTCTTTCGATCGAGCTAAGGAAGAGAGTTGAAATGACAGCTCGTGATGGTTAGCGAGTAGGCAGTCAGTCGTTGATGACTTTAAATTGAGGGTTGTACCCTGATGAAGTTGGTTTAAGGCATGACTGTTTTGCCGAATTACAGAAGCAAACTGGAGAGTGAACGGTCAAATCATATCCACTTTAAACATGTGTTCTCAAATAACCCAAAGTGTCTAATGTAGGATTGGATGCATGGATGGTGCCGTTGCGTCCACCCTTGGTGTGATTCCGATTTTATCGGGCATCAGCAGAAGCGTAAGTATTTTGGCGAGCTTTAAGTACGAGATGGAGAGTACATTGTTGGGATATATCACTCCAAGTCTTTCCCAGATCTCCAATTAAATTGCATAGGCGGATGAGTGGATGGTCGGTTGCATCCACTTTGTACTAGAGTCCTGACCTTGTCGGTCTCTTCCGCTTTGATGCCTTGCCCCCAGTCAGGGGCATATAGTAGCCGATGAGTGGTTGAATCATGCTCGTCACGATGATACCTCAATGATTTGATCATGGTCCGCGGAAGTTGTTTTGCACCCAATCTTAAGTACTCGGTTACCTGCATCATTTGCAAGTAGTTTAATTCAAATAGGTCATATTTCGCAACGTAAATGAAATTGAATTAGAAATAATTCAAAAGAGATCAGATCAAATCTCATTGATAAGTGATGCAGCGTCGTATGCTCGCTATTGCACTTAAGTCCAGCCCTTCTCAGTTGGAAGTCTAACGCAAATGGTTCAATTTGATCAAAGTCCTTGATCGATAGGGGTCAGATGTTCCCGGTCCTTCGTTTTATGGGGCTTGCACATATTGTGGGAGCTATCCTTCCTGGAGCAGCCTTATGGCGTTGGCGTTCACGGTAGCCATTTAGAGAAGAGGAGTTTTCCGATCTAGAGTATGGAGCAGGTCCCCTCCTTATCTTGCTATGTTGATCCTTCATCTGATTCACCAACTCAATATTAGCCTAGACATGTTGATGGCATTCATCACCCTTGGAGAAATCCACGCGCCATTCCCACTTCATAGGGTAGTGTCGGGGGTTGCATTTCCATAGTACACCGACATAGTTAACATGTTGAATTTTCACTGGAAGCTCTGCATGTAGGATGGTTTCAACGAATAGGTCTCGACTGGGAAAGATTCTCCAATCGACATTATGATCAGGTCCATTTTATTGCCTAGTGGTCTTGTAACACTGGTGAATGATGTATGCACGATTGCCCGATGTTCGAGTGGTTTGGTGATGCCGATTGGATGGTGAGTTGGTAAAGATGGGCTCATAGATTGGTGATTATTTCTAATTTTTACCCAGGTAGGAGGCTCATATAAGATAGTGAGGACGTCCTTTTAAGGTTGTATGTCGTGCTTCTAGTCATATGGACACGGTATGATTAGGATGCAGGCATTTGAAGATGGTTCAACGGTGACCAGCTATGTTTTGAGTTAGCAGAGTAGACAGCGTTGGGTAGTCGTCATATTAGCCATCGTACCATAGTTGTCAATTCAGGAGTTTAAAAGCTAGTCAATTGGGGAAAGTTGCAGTCCACCATAGAAGCATGACATATTAACCAACTCTAGTTCTTGGCATATTAGCTAGGTTCTCCAGCCTCTGGGAGTACGGTTGAGTAGTATTTCTTTACCCATTCCTTGTGCAACTCAACATTTGTTGTTGTGATCTCTTATGTCTTGTTCAGTCATGGAACAATAAGAAGCACGGATGGAATGTTCCTTCATTAAATTGAGCTTTGAATTCACTATGCGGGTGCTCTGCGCTGCGACTAGGGTTCGGGGGGTTTCCCCCGAAATTTTTTTAGCCTCTTTTTAGGAAATCTGGGTAGTACCCGAATTTTTTTTTAAAATTTCGTATCGATACGAATTGGACGCAGATGGATCGATACGAACAGCGTGTGAGTATCGATACGAATTGGAGCAGTTGCGATCGATACGAACAGAGCATAGGTGATCGATACGAACAGAGCGATGTGAAGCAGATCGAGTCGAACAGAGGCTCTCTGATGGATGCGAAGCGGAGCGAGTCGAACAGAGGCTCTCTGATGGATGCGAAGCGGAGCGAGTCGAACACATGCTCTCTGATGGATGCGAAGCGGAGCGAGTCGAACACATGCTCTCTTGATGGATACGAACAGGAAAGTGGCGATCGATACGAACAGAGCGATGCGAAGCAGATCGACACGAACAGAGCGCTCTCGATCGATACGAACAGGAAAGTGGCGATCGATACGAACAGAGCAATGTTAAGCAGATCGATACGAACAGAGCGATGCGAAGCAGATCGATACGAACAGAGCGCTCTCGATCGATACGAACAGGAAAGCGGCGATCGATATGAACAGAGCGATACGAACAGTGATCGATACGAATTTTGACATATTTTCTAGATACGAAATGATGGATACGAAAATGATCATATTTTCTTGATACGAAATGATGGATACGAAATTGATCATATTGTCTGGATACGAAATGATGGATACGAAAATGATCACATTTTCTGGATACGAAATGATGGATACGAAAATGATCATATTTTCATGGATACGAAATGATGGATACGAAATGATCACATTTGCATGGGGTATGACAAAGCACAGCTTTCCACTTCCAATGATCAACCAACTGATGGACCTGACCATCGAACATGAATTACTCACATCCATGGATGCAAACTCCAGATACAATCGAATACTGAAGCATGTCCTAGACCAGAAATACGGCTGTTTCATTATTGACCTAGGCCTATAGTGCTATGCTGAAATCCCTGGATTCGAACTTGAGAACGCTTATGCTACTTACCAAAGAACGATTAACAGATCATTCAAAAATCATATCGACCGGTCGATGAAAGTAGATGATGTTAATATGCTCGTGAGATCATGACTATCAAACGACCATATCGATGACTTGACAGAGGTATTCAGTGCTCTTCAAAAAATGCAGGATGAAACTCGATCCTTTGAAATGCTCTTTCACCATTACATCAGAAAGATTCTTTGTTTTCATCCCTCCTTTCCAAATTCATACCATTCTCATATCGTTGTCCCTCATCACCACCACCGCACCTCTTACCGTCGCTCCACTTGTACTCGCTTTGTCCTACCGTCATCACACCAGTTGCCTCCACCTCACCTCTTTATCTGCTAGTCATCATCTAAACCTCAAATTCCTAATTTGTTGCAAATCCAAGCATACCACATAATCTCACCACCTGATGCATAATTATGTTTCACCACCTCACCATGACACTACTTCCCGCCTCCTCTTAGGGTCACTTTCTTGCTAGTAACCGTCGGTAGTAAATAAAGTAGCAACATGTATGAAAATGTTATTATACAGTATCATTATGCGAATAAATTATTATTTTTAGTAGAACAATAACAAATACAAAATGCTACTATAACGTAGCTTTTTAAAAAATCATTTCAACAAATTTTGTTTTTTCAAAGTAACAGGTTCAAAATGCTACCTATATAATCATTATTTTAAATCTCTCATATATTGTCCGAGATCTCCTTTTCAACTTAAACAAGACGAGACATCAAATCTCATCCATACTCCCTCGACATTCATCTCATTCGAGATATTCAAATCTCACCCGAAATATGGATCGAAATTTCAATCCGAGATCTTATCCGAAATTATACCGTTTATTTTGCATAATATTTTTTATTTTTATATAGATTCAAAAGAAACTATTCAATCAATTATAGTTTACCAACTTCTTGAGCACGTTCTTTACTTTTTACCTTGACGAGTTATAGCAAAAGACTTCACCTCTTTATTATGTTAAAATAAAAGGATATTAGTCAACCATTACCAAATAAATTAAGCTAATCAAACTACTACTCTTCTAAAAACATTCTTTTTTCTACGCATCAAGTATGTTATAATTTTTACTTTTACCGAGAAAGTTATAATTGTTAAATAAATCTTTTTGAAACATCAATTTTAGACACGTAAGTTACTCCAAAATATTCCGAGATCCACTTTAAGACCCGAGATGTCAATTCGAGATGTACCCCCGATATACACTCATCTCGTCCGAGATCTCCTTCGATATGAGATAGCTTGTGTAAAAATTTCGAGATGAAACGTGACAGAAATACAAGATTTAAAATCTTGTATATATATTACAAAGAAGTATCTTGTATATAATATATTATATAAAAGAGACTGCATACTTGATAAAAAATGTAATTTACAAACAATGTAACAAAACGGTAAAAAAATAAAACTAAAATTAAACAGTAGCAAAACGTAGCATTAAATCGTAGAAAATAAATAAATATAATGAGGAATGAACAGACACTATATAGTAGCGTTATAACATAAATTGCTCTATAAAATTTCAATTCACATAATGCTGTTATAAAAAGCACTATAGTGAAAATGTTACTACAAGATAGCAGTGTAACATCAAATGTTATTCAGTTTTTTTAATAAACACAAAATGTTACTAGCAGTTCATAAAATGCTACCACAACTCATAAAATGCTACACGATTCATTAAGTGCTACCATAATCCATAAAATACTACCACAAAATAATATTATGAGCATAAATATATATAATTTTTTTAAGGCATAAAATGCTACTAGACAACAACATTACTGGCTAATAGCATCTTCTTCTCCAATTTGAAGTACCGTTTTATAACCACCATCACCACATCATCAGAAAAACCATAGTCGGCCACTTTACCATCACAAAAAATCACCACCATCAGATCACTCCAACTTTGAAACCACCGTTGTCGCTTCAACTCCAAAATCCTAACCAATTTGTCTCGCCGCAACATTTCACGACGTCTTCCCACTAGCCAACCTAGCCGCCATCACCAGAACCAACACCGATGTCTATCGCACCCTCCTCCAAGTCCGTTGCTGAAAGTTAGACAACCCTAACTTAGCATTGTGTCTTCAGCCAATTTTTTGGACTTTTACTGTAATTACATCTATCAACATATACTTTTAAATGCACATAATGTCTATCTGCATCCGCATTAGAAATCATTTTCGAATATTGGATATTCACATCCGCAGATACAGACAATTACAAATATTTGATTTTTATCCTATCTGTTTACAATCAATCTATTTTGAAGTATAAATAAAAAAAGATTTGGTTCGACATAAAACTATTTTAGCATCAATGTTTATAGAAATACAACAAATTAAAATATGATGGTAAAAATTAGTTTTGAGCAGGAATTATTCATTTATATACATTTGATGTAAATTATTACGTTGATAAAAGAGCAAATGTCAATCATTCTAGGTAGTAAAACACACATAATATAACCTATTATTTTAAAAAAATTCAAAAGGATAGTTTTCGAATGCGGATACCACCATATCCATTTCCGTATCCGTATCTTTTCCCAGATTTCAGATTTTTTTCGAATAGATGCAGACGGATTTTGAATTTTCGGGTATCCATTGACAAACTTAACTGTATTTTCATTGAAACTTTATCCTTGAGACAAAGCAGGTTGTTCTTGTGATCCAAAAAGAACTGAAGTCTATCTTTCACACAATTTTCCTGATTGAATAATAATAAATGATTGAGCTAAGGTAATAAATCTAAATCATGTACATACACACACGCGGTCGCGGTTGTATGTGTTTTCCTTTTATATTCGTTAAAAAAAATTGTACTAACTTTGTAGAACTGTAATCAATATGCACTAAACTTTCGATATATGCTCTTAGAAACTTATCGTATCCATAAAAATATTATATATATGCATATTTATCACACATGCGTCGCAGATACATACATAGCAAAGTACTTATACATATAATTATAAAATGAAAATATTGCTTATTTGCTCTGTAATCTGATGTAAGATCACAAAACAATATTAAACTCCTAAGAAGAAACATATCAAGTAAATTCACAAGCATCTTACAAGCGGGAAACATGTAGAAAGCTGGTGTTTCTTACTAAGAATCTTGCTTTGATATTTTTTTAATTGATTATATTTAATGTGAACGTTATGTTAAATAGCTTAGAACACACTTCAAAAGAAGGCAAAAACATTTTTTTTGCAATAGAAACATTACTACTATTATCACAAAATAAGTTTGATAAATTATTATGTTTGTTCATTAAAATGGGTAAAAATCTGTCTTAACCATCCTATATAATTTCATAGCAACATTGAATTTCTTTAATAAATTTATGAGATTTCATAACAATATTTATGAATATTTGTCTTTTATTAAATTTATGCTTATTTCGTTCTCAGCTTTTGTCACAACATCCTCTTACTAGCTTTTCTTTTTCCCCTTAATTCACTTGAGTTAATCCTAATACTAGCTATGGTTTAAAGCATTGAAATCTACTTAATAAAATATAAAATGGAATTCATTATACACAAGGAGACATCCTATTTAATATTTAATTTCAGTGCCTTCTTTTCTCTATGATTTTAATATCATGCTTCCAATGATTCCTCTCTCTCTCTCTCTCTCTCGTTTTGTTTTTTTTTGCACTACAAATACTATTAGACTTGCTAAAAAAAGTTTTTCAGTTTCTGTTTTTACTCAAAAATACATTTTGAGTTTACTGCCGATAATTTTATCCACTTTTTGCTTCCATTGTTTTTGTATTACAGACACAGTAGCCAGATGTTAGTAAAATTTTCTTAGTTTTTACTGGAAAGTTTGAAATGTTTAGATTTTGATTGATTTTTCTCATATATATATCTTTGACCACTTGTATGTTTATATTTTTTTTAAAGAAAAGATTCCAATTTTAGAATGTTTTCCAAAGAATTAGAAATCTTTTTATCTATTTTTCCCTACCTTTTTCAATCAAATGTTTTTTCTGATGATTTTATAATATTGAATCGACATAATAAAAATATATGAAATAGTATCCATTACATAGAATGTGGCAGCCAAGAAATTTTTGTTTAAAAATTTTGTTTGCTTCATAATTTACACCAAGCTTCTCGATAGTGTTGCAAACTCTATGAACAATTATTTGCTAAAAGCCTAAAACACTCCTCAAAGACTATTTTTTCCCTTAAAAATTCTTATTTTTTTAAAAAAAAATGGTTCAAGTTTTTGGGTAAATGTTCAACAAAAATTTGAATTATCTGATAATTTTATTTTCTAAACTCAAAATTTATGGCTTGCTCTAAATATAATATTTTTTATATAAATATGCGATGATGATTTTTTTAAATAAAATAAGAAAGCTATTTTTTTCTGAAATAATTCATCATGTATGATGTGACACTTCAGATCATCTTCAACCATTTATATTATGCAAAACTGTGGTTTGGCAAAGATGGAAAACCAAATAAAATCAATCTTTTTAGATCAATTTTTATGAAGTATAAGTTTGCCAATAACCAGCCTTGGCGCAACGGTTAGGTCATCTGCATGGTGATCTGGACGTTCAGGTTCCAGTCCGGAAACAGCCCCTTCGCAATGCGAGGGAAAGACTACGTACATTATCGATCTCCTCAGCGTCCGCTATCGTGCTGCAGTCTCGTGCACTGGGTTTCACCTTTATAAGAGATTGAATTCACTTGTGTTTCTGAATGATGCGCTTTTCATTCAATGTACTCGCGATCCGTTGCTCATTTTAAGGGTTGGAATGATGATCAGTCGCCCATGAGTTCAGGTATTGATCTGATGATTCTATCTCTAGGCATCCTTTCAGTCATAACCTTGAGTTGTTATAAATATCAGGCATGGGTCATAGGTTCAAATTGTCATAGTCAACTCTCGGATAATTACTCTTTTGCCCCCAGTCTCAGATTGGCGGATGCATTACGCGGACGGTCTGGTCTCGTCCTAGCTGTGTCTATACTGTAGTTCAAGCTTTAAGAACCAGGGTTGACTGATGAATGGTTGAATCATATTAATCTTATCTTCTTGTTCGTGCCCCAAAGTCTGGGGAATATCTCGATAAGTGGCAGGGTAGATAATGTTCGCTTCAATTTTGTATTCTATCCCATTGAACCATGGGGTCGAGTTAACCGATGGAAGGCTGAGTCGTGCCTATCTTGTATTATGTTCTAGTCTTTCCTCTTGGCGGAATACATTGTTACTTTGCCAACATTCGGACATAAGCTAGATTCTGTACGGTCAATGACATTCACTTCGCTGCTTATGTCGTCATACTTTGGGCAAAAACTGAAGAGTGAATCGTCCAGTCAGATCCAATGCAGGATTGATGCTTCCCTTGTCGAATCCAGGGTAAGAATCAGTGTGCAGATGTTTAGGTTGCACTTGTTTTGAATTGCTCTTTTAGTCGGATCATGGTAAGAGTCAATGAATGAATGATCGCGTTGCATTCATTTGGAGTTGGATGATCAACCATGTCCATTTCGATTTACGTTCTCCCGTCGGATTTAGGGATAAAGTTAGCTCGAATGCGGTCATGTCATGCTCATCTGGTCTCATGCTCTTCCTGACGAATTGAAGGAAGGTAACGGAGGACAAATGGTCAAGTCACACCCATTCATGGTTTATTCTTCTATCCATGCTCTGTTGGTCGAAGGTATTCGATAGAGTTCGGGTCACATCGACTTGTAGACGAAGAGGACCGAAATTGACCATCGATTCAATGGTACGATGTGAAAGGTGCAGATCGATATTGCCCGTCGATCCGGCGGTACGATATAATTGGTTGCCCAGAACTTCGGGCATCATTCTGATTGGTTAGCATTAGGGTCTCCTTGTAGTCGTTGCCTTAAGTTGTAAAGGACGCTAAGTCGAAGACGTAGTGAGTCACCTTTCTCTTCTTTAGGTGATTTTTACTTCTACCTCTAGTCTTGAGTTAGAAGAGTTAGTTCGTGGATGGTCTAATTGCACCTGTAGTGAATTTACACTCCTCACGTCGAGTTCAGGTCAGAGTCGGAGAATGAATGGTCGAATCATATTCATTCGTTTGTCCATTCTTGTAGCCACACTTTGGGGATCAGAGTCAGTTGAAGGGCCATTCATCACACCTATTTGATGTTTATACCCCTGTCCACACTCTGGGGACTAAGTTTTTTTGTAGAAAATGGTCAGACCGTGTTTTCCTCGGTCAATTCCTCTGCCCCCAGTCAAGGGCAAAAGTCGAAGTGTGGCCGGTCAAATTACAACAACTTTAGTTTGATGCTTCTCCCACTGAACCGTAGGAAGGAATTGATTGGCGGATGGTTATGTCACATCCGTTCATGTTGCACGCACAACCCGTCGGTTCACTGGCGAGAGTTAGCAGATGAACGGTCATGCCATGTTCATTTGCGGTTGGATGGTAGTAATATCAATTCAGAATGGGACATCCAGCTAGGTCCGTTTTTCGAATCTACGCCTCCCTGTCGAATCAAGGAAGAAATTTTGTCTTGTAGGGTTGGAGTGCATCCCTATAAATTTACGTTATGAGTCCCATGCCGGGGACAAGAGTTGATGCATGGACGGTTGTGTCACGCCCGCTTAGTGCTGGATGGTCGGATCGCATCCAATTTTGTGTGTTAAGTGTGCCCCAGTGTCAGGGGAAGATTGGAGAGCAGACGGTCGAACCACATCCGCCTTTTGTACTACAGAACTTGATGAGGAACCATAGCCGATAGATGGACAGTCGAATCACATCCCTTTTGGTATTCATATTCCAAACCATGCTTTGAGGACTGGAGTTGGTTGATGGGTTGTTAGTCACACCCATTTGGTGTTTATACTCTAGCCTGTGCTCTCGAGACCGAAGCAAGTTGATGGGTGGTCATTCGCATCCAATTGGTGTTTATACTCCAGTCCACACTCTGGGGACTTAGAGTTAGTTGAAGTTTATTCTTCAGTTCGCACTATGTGAATTTGGATTTGTTGATGTTTATATTCCAGTTCGCACTTTGAGAATCTGGAGTTAGTTGATGTTTATACTCCAGTTTGCACTCTGAGAATCTGGAGTTGTTGATGTTTATACTCCAGTTCGCACTCTGGGAATCTGGAGTTGTTGATGTTTATACTCCAGTTCGCACTCTGGGAATCTGGAGTTAGTTGATGTTTATACTCCAGTTCGCACTCTGAGAATCTGGAGTTAATGTTTATACTCCGACTCGCACTCTGGGAGTTCGAAGTTGATGTTTATACTTCGTTTCGCACTCTGGGAATCCGGAGTTGATGTTTATACTTCAGTTCGCACTCTGGGAATCTGGAATTAGTTGATGTTTATACTCCAGTTCGCACTTTGGGAATCTAGAGTTGGTTGATTAGGTATGTGGACGGTTGTATCATATCCACCCTGAGTAGGCAAGCAAAGTCGTTAGATGGACGGATCCATCCTCCTCGAGCTTGTAAATATTGAAGACGAGGTCGTTAGATGGACTGATCCATCCTCCTCGGGTTTAGGTTGAACACGGGCAAAGTCGTTAGATGGGCGGATCCATCCTCCTCGAGTCCATGTCCGTAAGCTTATACTCCAGCTCACACTCTGGGAGCCGGAGTTAGTTAGAGGATTGTCGTGTATCAATCCCATATTGCCGCAGTGTGATGGCTTGTCCCTGAGCTCGGGGTTTCACTTAGCGAGTGATCGGTGGGATCCCAATTAACTTCCACTTATAGGCCCCTCAACGAAGGATGAGATTTAGTTTATGGACGGTTGAATCACGTCCATGTTCGTTTGGATTCCACTTTTGCTAAGCCTAAGGAGTAAGATTAGTGCTCTGGCAAGCTTTGTGCTCGAGCATAGGAAAGGATGGTCGAACTACATCCACTTTGAGTTGTATATTTTCCCTTAAGTCGGGTGCAAGAATTGGAGAGCAGACGGTCGAGTCACGTCCAATTTATACTTTGCATTCTTTCGATCGAGCTAAGGAAGAGAGTTGAAATGACAGCTCGTGATGGTTAGCGAGTAGGCAGTCAGTCGTTGATGACTTTAAATTGAGGGTTGTACCCTGATGAAGTTGGTTTAAGGCATGACTGTTTTGCCGAATTACAGAAGCAAACTGGAGAGTGAACGGTCAAATCATATCCACTTTAAACATGTGTTCTCAAATAACCCAAAGTGTCTAATGTAGGATTGGATGCATGGATGGTGCCGTTGCGTCCACCCTTGGTGTGATTCCGATTTTATCGGGCATCAGCAGAAGCGTAAGTATTTTGGCGAGCTTTAAGTACGAGATGGAGAGTACATTGTTGGGATATATCACTCCAAGTCTTTCCCAGATCTCCAATTAAATTGCATAGGCGGATGAGTGGATGGTCGGTTGCATCCACTTTGTACTAGAGTCCTGACCTTGTCGGTCTCTTCCGCTTTGATGCCTTGCCCCCAGTCAGGGGCATATAGTAGCCGATGAGTGGTTGAATCATGCTCGTCACGATGATACCTCAATGATTTGATCATGGTCCGCGGAAGTTGTTTTGCACCCAATCTTAAGTACTCGGTTACCTGCATCATTTGCAAGTAGTTTAATTCAAATAGGTCATATTTCGCAACGTAAATGAAATTGAATTAGAAATAATTCAAAAGAGATCAGATCAAATCTCATTGATAAGTGATGCAGCGTCGTATGCTCGCTATTGCACTTAAGTCCAGCCCTTCTCAGTTGGAAGTCTAACGCAAATGGTTCAATTTGATCAAAGTCCTTGATCGATAGGGGTCAGATGTTCCCGGTCCTTCGTTTTATGGGGCTTGCACATATTGTGGGAGCTATCCTTCCTGGAGCAGCCTTATGGCGTTGGCGTTCACGGTAGCCATTTAGAGAAGAGGAGTTTTCCGATCTAGAGTATGGAGCAGGTCCCCTCCTTATCTTGCTATGTTGATCCTTCATCTGATTCACCAACTCAATATTAGCCTAGACATGTTGATGGCATTCATCACCCTTGGAGAAATCCACGCGCCATTCCCACTTCATAGGGTAGTGTCGGGGGTTGCATTTCCATAGTACACCGACATAGTTAACATGTTGAATTTTCACTGGAAGCTCTGCATGTAGGATGGTTTCAACGAATAGGTCTCGACTGGGAAAGATTCTCCAATCGACATTATGATCAGGTCCATTTTATTGCCTAGTGGTCTTGTAACACTGGTGAATGATGTATGCACGATTGCCCGATGTTCGAGTGGTTTGGTGATGCCGATTGGATGGTGAGTTGGTAAAGATGGGCTCATAGATTGGTGATTATTTCTAATTTTTACCCAGGTAGGAGGCTCATATAAGATAGTGAGGACGTCCTTTTAAGGTTGTATGTCGTGCTTCTAGTCATATGGACACGGTATGATTAGGATGCAGGCATTTGAAGATGGTTCAACGGTGACCAGCTATGTTTTGAGTTAGCAGAGTAGACAGCGTTGGGTAGTCGTCATATTAGCCATCGTACCATAGTTGTCAATTCAGGAGTTTAAAAGCTAGTCAATTGAGGAAAGTTGCAGTCCACCTTAGAAGCATGACATATTAACCAACTCTAGTTCTTGGCATATTAGCTAGGTTCTCCAGCCTCTGGGAGTACGGTTGAGTAGTATTTCTTTACCCATTCCTTGTGCAACTCAACATTTATTGTTGTGATCTCTTATGTCTTGTTCAGTCATGGAACAATAAGAAGCACGGATGGAATGTTCCTTCATTAAATTGAGCTTTGAATTCACTATGCGGGTGCTCTGCGCTGCGACTAGGGTTCGGGGGGTTTCCCCCGAAATTTTTTTAGCCTCTTTTTAGGAAATCTGGGTAGTACCCGAATTTTTTTTTAAAATTTCGTATCGATACGAATTGGACGCAGATGGATCGATACGAACAGCGTGTGAGTATCGATACGAATTGGAGCAGTTGCGATCGATACGAACAGAGCATAGGTGATCGATACGAACAGAGCGATGTGAAGCAGATCGAGTCGAACAGAGGCTCTCTGATGGATGCGAAGCGGAGCGAGTCGAACAGAGGCTCTCTGATGGATGCGAAGCGGAGCGAGTCGAACACATGCTCTCTGATGGATGCGAAGCGGAGCGAGTCGAACACATGCTCTCTTGATGGATACGAACAGGAAAGTGGCGATCGATACGAACAGAGCGATGCGAAGCAGATCGACACGAACAGAGCGCTCTCGATCGATACGAACAGGAAAGTGGCGATCGATACGAACAGAGCAATGTTAAGCAGATCGATACGAACAGAGCGATGCGAAGCAGATCGATACGAACAGAGCGCTCTCGATCGATACGAACAGGAAAGCGGCGATCGATATGAACAGAGCGATACGAACAGTGATCGATACGAATTTTGACATATTTTCTAGATACGAAATGATGGATACGAAAATGATCATATTTTCTTGATACGAAATGATGGATACGAAATTGATCATATTGTCTGGATACGAAATGATGGATACGAAAATGATCACATTTTCTGGATACGAAATGATGGATACGAAAATGATCATATTTTCATGGATACGAAATGATGGATACGAAATGATCACATTTGCATGGGGTATGACAAAGCACAGCTTTCCACTTCCAATGATCAACCAACTGATGGACCTGACCATCGAACATGAATTACTCACATCCATGGATGCAAACTCCAGATACAATCGAATACTGAAGCATGTCCTAGACCAGAAATACGGCTGTTTCATTATTGACCTAGGCCTATAGTGCTATGCTGAAATCCCTGGATTCGAACTTGAGAACGCTTATGCTACTTACCAAAGAACGATTAACAGATCATTCAAAAATCATATCGACCGGTCGATGAAAGTAGATGATGTTAATATGCTCGTGAGATCATGACTATCAAACGACCATATCGATGACTTGACAGAGGTATTCAGTGCTCTTCAAAAAATGCAGGATGAAACTCGATCCTTTGAAATGCTCTTTCACCATTACATCAGAAAGATTCTTTGTTTTCATCCCTCCTTTCCAAATTCATACCATTCTCATATCGTTGTCCCTCATCACCACCACCGCACCTCTTACCGTCGCTCCACTTGTACTCGCTTTGTCCTACCGTCATCACACCAGTTGCCTCCACCTCACCTCTTTATCTGCTAGTCATCATCTAAACCTCAAATTCCTAATTTGTTGCAAATCCAAGCATACCACATAATCTCACCACCTGATGCATAATTATGTTTCACCACCTCACCATGACACTACTTCCCGCCTCCTCTTAGGGTCACTTTCTTGCTAGTAACCGTCGGTAGTAAATAAAGTAGCAACATGTATGAAAATGTTATTATACAGTATCATTATGCGAATAAATTATTATTTTTAGTAGAACAATAACAAATACAAAATGCTACTATAACGTAGCTTTTTAAAAAATCATTTCAACAAATTTTGTTTTTTCAAAGTAACAGGTTCAAAATGCTACCTATATAATCATTGTTTTAAATCTCTCATATATTGTCCGAGATCTCCTTTTTAACTTAAACAAGACGAGACATCAAATCTCATCCATACTCCCTCGACATTCATCTCATTCGAGATATTCAAATCTCACCCGAAATATGGATCGAAATTTCAATCCGAGATCTTATCCGAAATTATACCGTTTATTTTGCATAATATTTTTTATTTTTATATAGATTCAAAAGAAACTATTCAATCAATTATAGTTTACCAACTTCTTGAGCACGTTCTTTACTTTTTACCTTGACGAGTTATAGCAAAAGACTTCACCTCTTTATTATGTTAAAATAAAAGGATATTAGTCAACCATTACCAAATAAATTAAGCTAATCAAACTACTACTCTTCTAAAAACATTCTTTTTTCTACGCATCAAGTATGTTATAATTTTTACTTTTACCGAGAAAGTTATAATTGTTAAATAAATCTTTTTGAAACATCAATTTTAGACACGTAAGTTACTCCAAAATATTCCGAGATCCACTTTAAGACCCGAGATGTCAATTCGAGATGTACCCCCGATATACACTCATCTCGTCCGAGATCTCCTTCGATATGAGATAGCTTGTGTAAAAATTTCGAGATGAAACGTGACAGAAATACAAGATTTAAAATCTTGTATATATATTACAAAGAAGTATCTTGTATATAATATATTATATAAAAGAGACTGCATACTTGATAAAAAATGTAATTTACAAACAATGTAACAAAACGGTAAAAAAATAAAACTAAAATTAAACAGTAGCAAAACGTAGCATTAAATCGTAGAAAATAAATAAATATAATGAGGAATGAACAGACACTATATAGTAGCGTTATAACATAAATTGCTCTATAAAATTTCAATTCACATAATGCTGTTATAAAAAGCACTATAGTGAAAATGTTACTACAAGATAGCAGTGTAACATTAAATGTTATTCAGTTTTTTTAATAAACACAAAATGTTACTAGCAGTTCATAAAATGCTACCACAACTCATAAAATGCTACACGATTCATTAAGTGCTACCATAATCCATAAAATACTACCACAAAATAATATTATGAGCATAAATATATATAATTTTTTTAAGGCATAAAATGCTACTAGACAACAACATTACTGGCTAATAGCATCTTCTTCTCCAATTTGAAGTACCGTTTTATAACCACCATCACCACATCATCAGAAAAACCATAGTCGGCCACTTTACCATCACAAAAAATCACCACCATCAGATCACTCCAACTTTGAAACCACCGTTGTCGCTTCAACTCCAAAATCCTAACCAATTTGTCTCGCCGCAACATTTCACGACGTCTTCCCACTAGCCAACCTAGCCGCCATCACCAGAACCAACACCGATGTCTATCGCACCCTCCTCCAAGTCCGTTGCTGAAAGTTAGACAACCCTAACTTAGCATTGTGTCTTCAGCCAATTTTTTGGACTTTTACTGTAATTACATCTATCAACATATACTTTTAAATGCACATAATGTCTATCTGCATCCGCATTAGAAATCATTTTCGAATATTGGATATTCACATCCGCAGATACAGACAATTACAAATATTTGATTTTTATCCTATCTGTTTACAATCAATCTATTTTGAAGTATAAATAAAAAAAGATTTGGTTCGACATAAAACTATTTTAGCATCAATGTTTATAGAAATACAACAAATTAAAATATGATGGTAAAAATTAGTTTTGAGCAGGAATTATTCATTTATATACATTTGATGTAAATTATTACGTTGATAAAAGAGCAAATGTCAATCATTCTAGGTAGTAAAACACACATAATATAACCTATTATTTTAAAAAAATTCAAAAGGATAGTTTTCGAATGCGGATACCACCATATCCATTTCCGTATCCGTATCTTTTCCCAGATTTCAGATTTTTTTCGAATAGATGCAGACGGATTTTGAATTTTCGGGTATCCATTGACAAACTTAACTGTATTTTCATTGAAACTTTATCCTTGAGACAAAGCAGGTTGTTCTTGTGATCCAAAAAGAACTGAAGTCTATCTTTCACACAATTTTCCTGATTGAATAATAATAAATGATTGAGCTAAGGTAATAAATCTAAATCATGTACATACACACACGCGGTCGCGGTTGTATGTGTTTTCCTTTTATATTCGTTAAAAAAAATTGTACTAACTTTGTAGAACTGTAATCAATATGCACTAAACTTTCGATATATGCTCTTAGAAACTTATCGTATCCATAAAAATATTATATATATGCATATTTATCACACATGCGTCGCAGATACATACATAGCAAAGTACTTATACATATAATTATAAAATGAAAATATTGCTTATTTGCTCTGTAATCTGATGTAAGATCACAAAACAATATTAAACTCCTAAGAAGAAACATATCAAGTAAATTCACAAGCATCTTACAAGCGGGAAACATGTAGAAAGCTGGTGTTTCTTACTAAGAATCTTGCTTTGATATTTTTTTAATTGATTATATTTAATGTGAACGTTATGTTAAATAGCTTAGAACACACTTCAAAAGAAGGCAAAAACATTTTTTTTGCAATAGAAACATTACTACTATTATCACAAAATAAGTTTGATAAATTATTATGTTTGTTCATTAAAATGGGTAAAAATCTGTCTTAACCATCCTATATAATTTCATAGCAACATTGAATTTCTTTAATAAATTTATGAGATTTCATAACAATATTTATGAATATTTGTCTTTTATTAAATTTATGCTTATTTCGTTCTCAGCTTTTGTCACAACATCCTCTTACTAGCTTTTCTTTTTCCCCTTAATTCACTTGAGTTAATCCTAATACTAGCTATGGTTTAAAGCATTGAAATCTACTTAATAAAATATAAAATGGAATTCATTATACACAAGGAGACATCCTATTTAATATTTAATTTCAGTGCCTTCTTTTCTCTATGATTTTAATATCATGCTTCCAATGATTCCTCTCTCTCTCTCTCTCTCGTTTTGTTTTTTTTTGCACTACAAATACTATTAGACTTGCTAAAAAAAGTTTTTCAGTTTCTGTTTTTACTCAAAAATACATTTTGAGTTTACTGCCGATAATTTTATCCACTTTTTGCTTCCATTGTTTTTGTATTACAGACACAGTAGCCAGATGTTAGTAAAATTTTCTTAGTTTTTACTGGAAAGTTTGAAATGTTTAGATTTTGATTGATTTTTCTCATATATATATCTTTGACCACTTGTATGTTTATATTTTTTTTAAAGAAAAGATTCCAATTTTAGAATGTTTTCCAAAGAATTAGAAATCTTTTTATCTATTTTTCCCTACCTTTTTCAATCAAATGTTTTTTCTGATGATTTTATAATATTGAATCGACATAATAAAAATATATGAAATAGTATCCATTACATAGAATGTGGCAGCCAAGAAATTTTTGTTTAAAAATTTTGTTTGCTTCATAATTTACACCAAGCTTCTCGATAGTGTTGCAAACTCTATGAACAATTATTTGCTAAAAGCCTAAAACACTCCTCAAAGACTATTTTTTCCCTTAAAAATTCTTATTTTTAAAAAAAAAAATGGTTCAAGTTTTTGGGTAAATGTTCAACAAAAATTTGAATTATCTGATAATTTTATTTTCTAAACTCAAAATTTATGGCTTGCTCTAAATATAATATTTTTTATATAAATATGCGATGATGATTTTTTTAAATAAAATAAGAAAGCTATTTTTTTCTGAAATAATTCATCATGTATGATGTGACACTTCAGATCATCTTCAACCATTTATATTATGCAAAACTGTGGTTTGGCAAAGATGGAAAACCAAATAAAATCAATCTTTTTAGATCAATTTTTATGAAGTATAAGTTTGCCAATAACCAGCCTTGGCGCAACGGTTAGGTCATCTGCATGGTGATCTGGACGTTCAGGTTCCAGTCCGGAAACAGCCCCTTCGCAATGCGAGGGAAAGACTACGTACATTATCGATCTCCTCAGCGTCCGCTATCGTGCTGCAGTCTCGTGCACTGGGTTTCACCTTTATAAGTTTTCCAATAACCATCCTTTTATTTTATGGTCGCTTCTTTTAATAAAAATCCAAATTAATTTTTCCTTTCAATTTTGAAATTCTTACATACATACATATATTTCAAATTTTGATAGAATGTCCCTTTTGTTTACATTTTAATATTGAATTTGCTTCATCCGTTTAATGAATTAGAAATGGTTTCATGTTATCTTTGATGCGACACATCTGTTATTCTATTTTTCACCCTTCCTTTTGCGGTTTTTAACTAGAGCTTTTCTACGATTCTATTCTTTATTTGTGTACAAGAGCTGAACTTGTTTGACATTGAAATTTATTCGCAATAAATATGCATATTATTATTTTTAATGAAACGACCATTTTGTTTGCTTTCGGACGAAAGCAAACAAATTGTTCGGGACGAGGTTTTCCTTGGGAAATCGAGATTTAGTGGATGCAAGAATCTCCCTTGGATTCTATTGGCAAAAGAGTCGGTGCAACCATTCCGGTGCGACGCCCGATCGGCCTTTTTTCCCAGTCAACCCTAAGGAAATCGAGTGCTGAAAAGCTAAGTATGATATTTTGGCCTCAATAACAGAAATCGAGATTTCTTTTTTCAACTCCTTGTAATTGGAAAAAAAAGGCTTTCTTGTTAAATTTTAATATATAATTGAAAATAAAAATCAATCTTTAATCATTTTAGTATCATATATGATCCAGCCAACACTTTTCTAAATCAATTCGATATTGAATTTTTTTTAATAACAATCTTTTAGTCTTTAAATTGTCAAAATATAAATTTATCCTTGCTAAACATTTTTCTTCACATATATTTGTCTGTTTTGTTGTGATTTTCTTATTTCATGCATTTTTTTCATAATATCTATTTCTTCCCTTTGAAAAGATAGGTAAAATATGAATAAAAAATTATGCAGTTTCATCTTATTGTTTCTTTTTCCGGATTATTATTATTAGCAGTATAAGTATTAGTATTAGTCACCACTGTCCCAGTGTTAAGGCGCTTTGGCTTTGAGCCTTTGATCCATGAGGTCATGGATTTGAATCCTACACATCACGTAATTCGAACCATCGGACATATGTTGATTTGTCGTATAGCATGACATATATACTACCTAAGACTTGTAGTATAACCATGTACTACCAACTAAGTATCCAGTTTCAAAATAAAATAAAATAAATAAGTAAAAAAAAAGTCATTTGAATCAGAATTGAAAACTATCGTAATAACGACCTTATTGTAACCTTACGTCGATGGTATGTGACTCAACCATTTTTCAGTTTCCATAAATTTTTAACTTATTTTATTGAAGCATTTTTATTTCATTCTTCACTTCAAATATAAAAAAGACATTAGCACAAATATACTTAGTTTCATCTATTGTATTAATATTCAAGTTACTAAGCTATCTCAAATTTATTCTTTTCAGTTTAAACTTGAACATCAAAGTATTAAACATGAAACTATATTTTCTGATTATAAATTAGGTTACCATATCTAATATAAACCGTGTATAAACCACAAATCACATAGTAGCAAATACATATACAGCAGGATCATTCAAAATGCTGTGATTTTCCATAATAACAATCTTACTTACAATTTTTCCTTTCTCCTTAATTTGATGAACCATATAGATATTTTTTTTACCATATAAAAGTTATTAATATATATTATCTGCTTAGTACCTGAGAAAATTGAGATAGCTTAATAATAGTCAGTATTTCACATTTTTTGAGCTTAGTACTGATTTAAAGTGGCAGTAATGTAACTAGAAAAACGGTTACTTTTAAGATAATTTTTGTACTAAAAATCCACAAATATTTGTTCACAAAAGTTTCTGAATGTTATAATATTCTTTTTTTTGTTTTCTGTTTTAAAAATTCAATTTTTTAGTTTGTGTTCGAGTCTTTATACTGTTTTTGGATTATTATTTTCATTTTATGATCTTATATTATCATTTTTTATTATGTGAAAAACAATCAAAATTTGTGGTTTTTATTCAAAATTTTGCGATTTTGAAGATTTTCTAAGAGGGAAATATGTTTTATTTATTTATTTAATATCGAATTTGAACTATAAAATGTTATCGAAGCAGAATGAAATCTTTCGATCATCTCAATCTTATAGTAGAACTTAGTTATGATCCAGTGATTTTTTTCTTCATAATTTCTTATTTCTTGGGACCTTACTTATGTAAATTTACTTTCTTTTGTCAGTTTCTCCATTTTAGGTAAATAAATAGATTATTTATATTGCTATATCTTTTATGGTATAAACTGCCAATTTTTGCTTTTTATGTTACACTTGAACGTCTAAGATTAAAATTAATATTTTCTGAGTACAAATTATGTTATCTTATTTAATATCGATTGCATGCGGAGCACTGGTCTTGCACTAATTATTACTAACTATAAAAAGAATCCTCAATTTCAGTTGTCAACACACTGAACTATTCAAACTGTTCATCTGTATCCACGAAGACTTGTCACTCCTCTTCTTCTGCGCTCATCCAATTCTTTCGGCCAATGATGTTTCATGGGATGGAGCGGGTAGGATTGCTGATAATGTGTTTAGAGAAGGATGAGTGTGAATGATACCAGTGTGAGATTGTATTTAAAAAAGATGAGTAAAACATTTTCCTCATGTGCTGCGCGCATACCTTGTGTGGTCGTACGAGTATGCAGTAATATGAAGACTGGTTTATAAATTTCTGCATGCTCTTAGGAAGTGGCTTGAGTAAACTTGATGTATATTTTTACTACAAAGGCTTTACATATAAGAAAATTTGATATCAATTTTTATGCTCATCTCATGATCTGCAAAATTTGAATATTCGTACAAGGTTATGACTCTCAATCTCATTCATATTTTCTTGTTGTAAATTTCAGGATAACGCAAGCAATTTAAAAGCACAGCTTGATCAGCAGAAAAGCGTAGTCGATAATCTAGTATCTAACACCCGAGTAAGTTCAGTGTTTCATTTCATCAAACTGTTCTGTATTATGTCCGTTATGACTCATTAAATTAACAATGATTAATGAATTACTTTTGGCATTTGTACTTTCTTCTTTCTTAAGTACACAGAATTGTGCATTTTCAGATGTTCTATATTTTATATCGGTTTATGTATGTAAGTTAGCAAGTATTTATTGTATATGACTTCCATTTTTATTCAAGGAGAACTCGTCCTTCATTTTTGATGTGATTTCTTTCTTTTCATTCTGCTTTTGTAATATATTAGGACTTCGCAAACAAGTATTTTCTATTTTGAGAGAGTTGGTTCTGAGCTACCATGGAGAGAAATATTTCCTGTAACTCCTTTGTAACAGAATATGGAACAATTATATTAGTGTTTGATTTGTTGCCAACGGTTCATTTGCATAAGTAACCTTGGAATTGGGGAGAATCTTATCCCTGGCACCTCATCTTTTTGTTTAACACTTCTATTCTCATCGTTCACCAAGTTTAAATGTTGTGCTGATTGTTTTTCTGCAAGTCTCCTTACATATTATGAATTTTTATTTCTAATAAAAACTCCATTAACTGAATTTAATTAATTGTTCCATAAAACAGTTTCTTTTTTTATTAACTCCATCACTTTCATTTCCGTTGACAGCTTCTGGAGAGCAAGATTCAAGAGGCTAAGTCAAAGAAAGACACTCTAAAAGCTCGTGCACAATCAGCAAAGTTTGTTTACTTTTCTGCTTTTATTTACTAGGATATCACTTTTTTTCACTAATTCACGAATCATTCTAAGTCAATAAATATTACTTTCATCAGGACTGCAACTAAAGTTAGTGAAATGTTGGGGAATGTAAATACAAGCAGTGCCCTTTCAGCATTTGAGAAGATGGAAGAAAAAGGTAGGCCTCTAAATGTAAAACAACTGCTTTTCCTCCCCACCCTATTATATCTTGGAGTCTGGACAGATGTGACTCACATGATCTATAAAATATTCCGCTAAACTGAACATTGCAGCTCGAAATTATAATCCAAAGTAACACAACAGTATGTTTGTTACTTTACTCGCAAAGAAACTTACCCACATGTGTTTTATTCTTATGTAGAAGCACTTATCCAAATGCACTTTTGGTAAAAGTGGCGTGGCTGTTGGTGGTTGGTTTTACTCAATATTTTTATGCCTAAAAGTGATTTTAGTTATGTTATTGGAAAAACTATTCCTAAAGCACTTCTATATAGCACCCTTTGTTTTCTGTTACATGTATCCACCTAAAAAGCTTGTTTATTTAAATCTGTCATAAGGATAGTATTTTTAACCATGAAAAACAGACTTTTTTGAGTGATATTTTATATGATAATTATACAAGTTCATTATTATTTTGTAAGATATATTGTTAGAATTTTTGATATGGATACACGAATTTGTTGATCGGAAGATTAGGCAAAGGAATTTTTCTTCTTTTAAGCGGGTAGAAAAAACAATTCTATCAACAGAATAATGGTCTCTAGATAATTCAGGATTTAGAGTTTTCGTTGACAAAACTCGTTCTGAATGTTGTATGTATGCATACTTCGAATTGGTCAATTTTCTAGAAGGGTGAACTATTCAGGGAAAACATAATATTTGTTTAGGAAATAATATTATTTTTGATATATTATGGCTACGATTGAAGATGAAATATAATTGATTGTTATAATTAACCCATGGCAATTATAATAAAAGTGTTAGTGTTGACCATCGCTAAGCGAATTGAGAATTAGGGTTTGAGACTATATTTTGGTCATTAATAAAAGGTTTTTAGTGAATTTCATAAAGGAGAAAATCAAAATGAGTTATCCTGTTGATTTGATTAATGTCTCCATTTTTCTTCTTAACCTAATTGTGCATTGATCCTTAAAATCCTAAAACACATACACGTACACACAGAGAGACCTTTATTGAGTGATGTTTTATATGATAATTATACTAGTCCATTATTATTTTGTAAGACATATTGTTAGAATTTGAGATACGAATACACAAATTAATTGATTGGAAAATTGGACAAAGGAAAAAAGAAAAGAGATATTTTAAGTGGGTATAAAAAGCAATTTTATCGACATAACCTTGAGTTCCATCGACAGAATAATGGTCTCTAGAAAATTCAGGCTTTGGAGCTTTGTCGACAAAACTCCTTCAGAATGTTGTACGCACACTTCAAATTGGTCAAATTTCTAGAAGGGTGAACTATTATAGGAAAACATAATATTTTTTAAGGAAATAATATTATTTGTGGTATATTATGGCTATGATCGAAGATGAAATATTTTTTATTGTTATAATTAATTGGTGGCAACTATAATGAATATGTTAGGGGTTAGCCATCACTAAGTGAATTGAGAATTAGGGTTTGAGACTATATTTTAGTTATTAATAAAAAGGGTTTTAGCGAATTTCACAAAGGAAATTTTTTTAATGAACCATCAGATTTGATTATGTTGTGCGGAAATTTCAATTAATCTGCACTAACTCCAAAAACGCAGCGGAATGCTAAAGTGCAGAAATAATCAAAATAAGGATCTAGCTTGTCGATTAATTATCAACCGCCAATTCAATGAAAAATAATCACCAAAGAAAGAGAAACAGAAGAGTAGAGAACACAGAGATTTAACATGGTTCGGCTAGATTGCCTACGTCCACGGACCCAACAACTATTCTTTATTTCACTGAAGAAAGAGAGTACAAAAGAGAGAGATTACAAAATTATAGGCAGTAGTGGAGAGACTAACCTATAATTACAAATTGAATAATCAATTTATCCAAAGACTTGTTTACGCTCAAAACCCCTAATTGATTGGCTGCAGAAATTAGGGTTTACTGAAGAAGAGGATAATGGTGGATGCTCTCTCACACTCACACACATATGAAGATGAACTTCCTTCATTTAAATAGGCATGAAAATGAAGGATGCTTGCAGATGAAGAAAAATAATTTCCAGATTATGTTTGAAACCTTCCCGAATATCCATGATTTGATTTCTATGTAAATGGATAATAATAATCTTGGTTTCCATAATTTTCCTTGTTTGAATCAATCTCCATCAGCAATTTTTTCTTTCCCCATATAACAAATTCTTTGACTAATTAATTAGTTAGCAATTAATTAGTTTCCTTTCTCTAAAAGATATCACATACATCCTTCCTCTTTATCTTTCCATATATAGCCTAATTAATTGATTGAATGAATCAATTAATTATTTTCTTGTCTTCTTTAGAAATATTTGAATCACATAAATTCAACACTCCACCTTGATTCAAATAGAACAATCTCTCTACATCACCACATCTCGACAAATTGTTGGGTCTACGTCAACAAGCTCAATGTGAACTAGTTTGGGCAATATTGCCCAAAAAGCGCTTCCAAATCTTTCCCAAGCACAAGAAAGATAGTATGCACATCAACAAACAAAATGCATACGAGCAAATACCAAAATTCTTCGACAAATCCGATGTTGGAGACGAACATGTAGATACTAAGCTTCGAGAGACCAATGGAGATTTGACAGCGTGATTCACCTTCTCCATTCCAAATTGAGTGAGGACATACTCAACCTTATCTACTCCAATCTCCTCGACAAGAATTTTGTTAGACTTTCCTAAGTCAACATCAGCAGACTCACCAACAAGCTCCACAACATTTAAAGCATAAGATGAAGAATCATCGCTACAAATATGCTTACAAATAGGGCCAACTGAACCAAAAGGCCTTTCCAGTAAGTGAGCTCCACCTAGAGTCTGAACCTTGTATTCTTCTCATCAACCATGGTATCATCGGAAATACCAATATCTCTCCGAATATGAAAACAATCTGATGACTCCAAATGTGTTTGGCAATTTTCCGTCCTCCCAATGTCATCACTTGATAGAGGCTCCACCTTCAACAGAGACCTCTCATCAAATATCGCATGCCTGCTAGTCACAATTCTCCTAGTTGTTTTACACCACAACCGATACCTCTTCACTCCTTCTCTATAGCCTAACAAAATGTGCTTGCTTTCTCTAGGCTTCAACTTATCATGTAATCAACAGGCTCTCTTTTCCATATCTCTTCTGGGATCTTCATATCTATGGCAATAGAAGGTGTGCGGTTGATGAGAAATACTGCCATAGATATCGCTTCTGCCCAAAATCCCTCTTCAAGATCAGCAGTCGTTCTCAAGCTTGTAGCTTTCTCCCACAATATCCGACACATGCTCTCCGCCACTCCATAACAATGTGGCTCAACAGAAATAGAAAAATCTCTAGTTACATGCTCGGACGCACAATAGTTAGTGAATTCTTGTGACATAAATTCACTACTATTTTCAACTTTGAGTACCTTCAAACGCTTTCTCGACTGCTTCTCTACCAAGGTCTTCCACTTACAAAATTGGGCAAATATTTCATCTTTGGCCTTTAAGAAATAGACCCAGACCTTACGTGAGAAATCATCCACAAGTAAGACGAAGTAACTGGCTCCACCAAAAGATGCAATTGGGATGGGTCCCCACACATAAGAATGAACATACTCTAGAAACTCTGTTGTTCTAGGTCTTCCAACATCAAATGTGACATGCTTCTTATTTCCAAAAGAACAATCTCCACAAGAGCTAGGCTTTAACTGACAAACATCATCAATCAACCCACGCTTCTTTAATACTTCAAAACTCTCCTCATCAACATGACCTAAACGAAGATGCCATAACTGAGTAGAATCTGAAATACTAGAATCAGTAGAAACTACCGACTCTTCTAAGACCGTCTCTCCATGAAGCACATAAATATCATTAACTCGCACCCCTTTCATCACTACCAAGGAACCCTTCGCTACTCTCAAATTCTCTCCATCTATTATTATCTTCATACCAAGTTTACTCAAAGCTCCAACTGATAATAAACTTCTACGCAGCATCGGAACATGTCTAACATCTGTGATAGTCCTAACAACACCATCATGCATCCTAAACTTCACACTTCCAATGCCCACAACATGACAAGATGTGTCATTCCCCATATGAACTGCTCCACCATCAATCTTCTTGTAACTGACAAAACAGCTCCTATCTGGCGTCATATGACAAGAGGCTCCAGAATCAATCACCCAACTAGTATGCTCTAAAGGTGAAATACTAGCTGAAAATAATGATGTATT
Source organism: Allium fistulosum (assembly GCA_030737815.1). NCBI lineage: Eukaryota > Viridiplantae > Streptophyta > Magnoliopsida > Asparagales > Amaryllidaceae > Allium > Allium fistulosum. The sequence continues at coordinate 1,208,579,185 of CM060902.1, forward strand.
ACTATCACTTCTATCTGCATCCGATCTAACTGCTGCCGCAGCTGAAGCTTTCTCCTTCTTCTCTCTCTTCTTTCTAAGAGTTGGACAATCCCGTATGAAATGTCCCTTCTTCTTACAATAACAGCAAACACCCCTTCTAGGACCCTTGAAGTGGGACCTATGCATATCTCTACCTCCAAGGTGCTTCTGGCTTTTATCTCTTCCTCTAGATGAATGAAGTTGTTGCTGAAGAACACCGTCATTAGTCTTCACCTTCCATGTCCCTAAAACTCCTTTTCTAACATATTTGGTGATGCCATAATTTTTCATACCACTACTAAAAGAATTTACCATTGATAAATAATCTAGAACAAGACAGCTGGCTCTGATACCAAACTGTTGTGCGGAAATTTCAATTAATCTGCACTAACTCCAAAAACGCAGTGGAATGCTAAAATGCAGAAATAATCAAAATAAGAATCTAGCTTGTCGATTAATTATCAACCGCCAATTTAATGAAAAATAATCACCAAAGAAAGAGAAACAGAAGAGTAGAGAACACAGAGATTTAACGTGGTTCAGCTAGATTGCCTACGTCCACGGACCCAACAACTATTCTTTATTTCACTGAAGAAAGAGAGTACAAAAGAGAGAGATTACAAAATTATAGGCAGTAGTGGAGAGACTAACCTATAATTACAAATTGAATAATCAATTTATCCAAAGACTTGTTTACGCTCAAAACCCCTAATTGATTGGCTGCAGAAATTAGGGTTTACTGAAGAAGAGGATAATGGTGGATGCTCTCTCACACTCACACACATATGAAGATGAACTTCCTTCATTTAAATAGGCATGAAAATGAAGGATGCTTGCAGATGAAGAAAATTAATTTTCAGATTATGTTTGAAACCTTCCCGAATATCCATGATTTGATTTCTATGTAAATGGATAATAATAATCTTGGTTTCCATAATTTTCCTTGTTTGAATCAATCTCCATCAGCAATCTTTTCTTTCCTCATATAACAAATTCTTTGACTAATTAATTGGTTAGCAATTAATTAGTTTCCTTTCTCTAAAAGATATCACATATATCCTTCCTCTTTATCTTTCCATATATAGCCTAATTAATTGGTTGAATGAATCAATTAATTATTTTCTTGTATTCTTTAGAAATATTTGAATCACATAAATTCAACAGATTAATGTCTCTATTTTTCTTGTTAACCTAATTGTGCATTGATCCTTAAAATCCCAAAACACATGGAGGGAGGGAGGGAGGGGGAGGGAGGGAGGGAGGGGGAGGGAGGGTTTGTATCACATGTAAAGAGTCTCAATAGGAAAGCATACTTGGTTATCATATGAACATTTTCCTATTTATTCTGAATTTGTTACCGACTAATGTAGGTTTCATTTAAAATTTGAAATTCGTTAATTAGCTTATAAAAAAATATACTAGCATAACACCAGGGTGTCAAAAGACTAGTTCATCTTACATGTTTTCAGCATTACAACAATTTACGCATTCAGTTTCCTCTTTGCGTTCAAGTGTTAACTGTACCGAATATTTATTGTTTTCTATGTGATTGCTCAACCTACTAGTTATGGCTATGGAGTCACAAGCAGAGGCCCTTAATCAGTTAACAACTGATGACTTGGAAGGAAAGGTAACCACTATTCTTGGATATTTATTTTTTAACCGTTAAGTTGTCAAGTCTCTAAATCAATCTTAATATTCTGACAGTTTGCACTGCTTGAAACCTCATCAGTAGACGATGATCTTGCAAACCTTAAACGGGAGATATCAGGAACCTCACTGGTATGCCTTGCTCCTTGAAAAAATATTTACTTCTTTATAGTTTAACAACTTCAGATGAACTGATGTTCCATACTTGAGTTAGGATCCAGATTAACCGTCTGTACGACACTAGTCAGATACTATGATGCATCTTCTAATTCAGTCGCTCTATTGTAGTTTTGAAATTTCTTTTATCGCTTGTTTGTTATTGTACATGGATTCTTCATCCATATCACATTAACATATCAGATAAGTTTCTATCAGATCTCTTAGGATTCACTGATCCAGGTTGATGAAAATTGTAAAAAGATTTTAGAAAATTTATAGTTCAGTTTATTTGTCTTTTCAAAATTTCCAGAATGAATATTTATCTGGCCATAAATCTACGGTGAATTAGGCAAAAGGCAATAAACTTGTCGATTAGCTCAATGCACTTGAACTTAGATGCTTAAGCAATATTTAGTTTTTTATGGTTGAATGTAAAATAACTTGTATGCAAGTCTTATATACATGATTTTGACTTATAGCCTTATCAATTCTACATTTTATATGCAATTTAATCTGTATTAAGAAATCAAATATAACATGAAAACTGAATTACCATGAACCTACTCCATCATATTATATTTGAAAACTTAAAGATTAAACTTTCAAAAATACCACGACAAATTGTTTTAAAAATGCAGTGCAAAGCGCAAATCTGTATTTATTACCTAGTTCTAAATTTGTTTATAGATGTGATATGGACTCGACAAACTAGAAAATGGAATAATCTTTTGCTTTGCGTAATCTACCCCCAGTAAAAAAAAGTGAGGTGTTCAAGCATGAGAAGCTTTGAAGCACAAAATGTAAAAAACCAAACTGTTGAAGATACGGTGTTATAAATGTTGCTTAAGTGATATTCAAGTGTGCTTTTGATAACATAGCTTAAGAGGTATAAATTACCATTTAATGATACTTTAGCTCTGTGAGTTTGAGTTGAGATTGAAATTGATATATCAGATCAAGGAGACATGCTAGTTTATTCAAATGACAGTAAAGGTTACCTCATGGACAGGGTCGTGCTCTTTTTATGTGCGGGAGTAATGAAAATCTTATCGCATTAGCAAAATTCACAATTCACCTAGGTCATAAGATGCTATTTTTAAATATTTATTATTCAAACGGAGTACTTATTTTGATGTCTCATGGATTGAATCCAAGACCTCTACAAGCTCAGTTTAGAGGGACTTACCACTTGAGCTAACAAGAGTTGATGTTTTAAACCTTAAATCCAATGTAAACTAATAGAAACATTACAGTGGATATCAGATGGTCATTTGATGCTCCAGAGTATTATATATGTGTCCTTTTGTTTTTTTAGTTCCAACCTAATAAATGCTGTAAAGAGGCTTAAATTATAAATGTGTTATTCAGAACCTAAACCCAAAAGCATGGAAATATGGAAAGTTAAGTCTATCCTGTATCTTAGTGCAGTATACTGAAATGATACCCTAGTAATAGGCTTGCATAGTGTACTTTACTAATAAGCTTGTAGTGTAATACAAGGAAATTTGTCCTCTCTGCTAATAACCAACTTTAAGGAACTTCAATGCTATCATTGTCATTTTAATGACATCAATGAACACATGAATGTAATAGCGGCCTGTATGTATCATTTGCAGAAAGGGGAGCTCCCTGCTGGAAGAACAACAGTTAGCAGCTCGAACTCGCAATTTCCATTCAAAGATTCAGAAATTGAGAATGAGCTGAACGAACTACGCAGAAGAGCCAAGGATTATTAAGTTATTATTCTTAACTTTCCGGGTGTCCATATCTATTTCTTGTTTAAAAATGCTCGGCGATCAATATGTCTGTAATAATTTAGAAATTTAATTAATAGGTATTTTTGTCTATGTTTGTAAATGATTTCTCAAGTCAAATCTTATAAATTCAGTACTTTATGTTTGAGTCTCGATGTGTTAAAGGATTGTGACGTTTATTAATATATAGTAGCTCATTGACAAGTACTATGGAGGCACAAACATCTTGGTGTTTTTGCATTTCCTTTTGATCTATCATATCCATTTTTTTTTAAACCTTCTTTAACGCAGCTTTTTAGCTGTCAGCCACCTGGGAATCCCCACACTCAAGGCTTGAATACAGGATGCGATGAAAAGAGATTGATTGTGGAACATTTTTATTTAGTATTTAAAAAAATAATAATCAATTTAGCTGTTTTCGTAAAACAAATATAAATATGATTTTACCATGTCGGCGTTGGTTCAGCTAACACATCTTGGAAACATTTGAAAATGCATCAGCAGAAAAATATATGATAAAATTACATTGATGCTTTCTGATAGTTGTTAGGAGAAAATCCCGTAAAAAAAATAAAAAAATAAATTTCTTCCATAGCACCACTTGAAATGTGGCCATGTGATATTTTGGATAACAAAAATTAATTAGTTAGGTGATTTTTAGTTTTGCCATGATAAAATGCTGAATCATAGCCTTTGTGATAAACACAAGCTAAAGTTTGTTATTTGTTTTGAAGTTAGCCTATATTATACGTTTTATGACGTGGTTGAAATTGATAAAGCAAAGTCATATTAATTAAAAAACCAAATAGCAAACAACATCAATAAGGAAAAAAGGGAGAAAGATTGTAACACTAGTTAATGGGTTAGGATTTGTTAGGTTCGCTTTATCAATCCGTGTATCGATTTAGCTTTTACGATCCGAATTCAGATTCAACTTGATTTTTACTAAGATCGGGTACAATTTCATTACTATCCCATTAAGGAGCCACACCCGATTAATAATTAGAGAGATTTTGGTTTCCATTTTCTAAAAAAACATTTAACTTTATATCATTTCTGCAAAAATAATGTAAATCAATGTCCCTCTATTTGTATGTATAAAATTGTTATTCAAAGTAATAATCAGCTGTGTTGTAAATTTTCTTCTCGATCATTATAGAATATAATATTCTTTTTGAATGTCTTAGAAATATAAAATTTTGAATCCAATATACACAAATATGTTATAAGTCTACAAAATACTACAAAATTGTATTGAAAATATTTATCGTGCATAATGATTGATGTGCCATGAGCAGATTATAGAATAATCGTTGGATCATTGTTTGTCATGCAAAAAAGTTAAAATGCAATTAGTTTTAGATGCATTACAAATATTTACATTGCTATATTTGTAGCGAGACAAAACAAAATAAATGCAAATTACTTATATTGCTATTGCAGGGTATTCACCTACGATGGATCTAAGATGGAAAGATGTCGAAAGACAAAATATCCAAACGAGTTGCAATGAGTATACCGAGAAATGATCAAACAGGTAAGACGAAGAGATAAAAACGGTGATAAATGATTAGGAGTGAGGGAAAAAGAGAAAATTTGGCTAAGTTTGTGAAGTGGTCCTATATCGTTTGGAAAACATGGTCTGATAACGAATGAATATTCTACTGAACCGTAAAAACAATTTCGTAGTCATTACTTGACCCATTTTCTATCTTCTTTCTCTTACATCCTTGATTTAACCTCAATGTCATATTACAACTCTAGGACTTGGTTAAGTGTCAAGTACCAAACCATTTTCATCGTTTAGTAGACAACACTTAATCAATTTATGCATTCTCTTCTCTTTGAACCATTGCTCCATCAAGTACCACTAATCCAAGCAGTATCGACTATAATCCCTCGACCAGAACTTTATACACAGATTGTGGATATTTGAACTACTACAAGGTTAACCAATTCTTATGCCTTAATTTGTGGATCTGAGACAACTTTGAATCAAGCTATTTTCTACGGGAAATCCAAGTAGATTCAAGCGAAACACTTGTCTATAAATACCCTTATACTGTTATACATGTACAGTAATGAGGACCAAAATTTTGCTTGTAAAATAATCGATCAGAATACCTCTTAGCAGCCATATCGATTTTCTACAGCTATAATGTTGTTCTTTTGACATATAGATCGCTGTATTATTGTTTTAACTTTGTTGCTAAGATCTATAAAAGAAATAACAATGGACTGTAAACATATATTTGGCAGAACAACTATAAAAAGTGCATTATTTTTCTTGCATTTCTGTTGCATTATCTGCATGTGTTAACTATGTCTGCAATCTTAGTTAGTATATAAGTCCAATTATACAGAGATATAACTGCATAATACATAGTTCTAAATCACATTTTAGATATACAACTCTTCACACATTTTTATGAGATTTTTCCCATTGTATGAGCAAACATTTTTGGTACTTTCACTAAGAAATGAGCATAAGATGTAGATCTACTTGATTACTTGCAAACAGTTTCGACTCCTAGACCCAAACGAAATAAAGCTAGAACCACAAGCAAGGACACATAGTTACTGCTAGTCATCAAGAGGATATTCATAATGAAGAATCTACAAGCATATAGCCCATGCCCACTGTGATAACTACAGGCGATTAAGGTAAAGTTGTGGCTGAACTGAATGCTCGCTTCGCTGCACAATAGCAGGCTATAGTGGACAAGCTAATGACACACCTTGGACAATATCTGATCAGAGGTCTTAACTATGATGAGAGGGAAAGATCTCATAGGAAACATAGAATAATAACACACTCTAGTCCTGGAAGTAGTAGTTCTACACATGATAACAGACATACAAAGTGATAGGAACATGAACAATACAGAGATTGATCCAAGAAGTGGTCTGAAGTTGCGCCTAAGAATAGGTTTGACACCAGACATAATCAGACCAGTGCTGAACCAAGTATAACTATGATGGAACCTAATCCTTTGCAACATGAACCCCCTTTTCGAGCTAAGGGGTTTGTTAAGGAAGGGGATAAAGCTCATATGGAATGCTCTAGGAGTAGATATCATACTCATGGTCGTTACTCTAGTCGACATGAACCTGAACAAAGAAGAAATTCACCGTATAGGAAAAAAACACAGTCACCATGCTGATCGACATACTGATTACCCAACTAGGAGAGAATCTCCTAAGACAAAGGATAGTTAAACTCGAATAATTAAGGATTATCTCCATAGAGAGTATGGTGAGGGGTGTACTGGAACTATGATAAGCAATCCACATACGAGTTTGTCACTACTGGGAATCCAAGGGATTTAAAGGTGCCAAAGATGCAACCTTATAAAGGGTTGGAAAATCCCATCATGCATCTGCAAAGATATACACAACATATGTTGAAGGGTGGAGCTATAGAAAAAGTCTTGTGCAAGTGTTTTCTATTTTTTTATTTGATTTAGCCACCATATTGTTCTTTAGGCTTCCGTCTATTTCATAGAAAATGTTATGCGAGAAGTTCATTAGTCAATTCTGCATCCATGTGGAGCAACCAAAGGATGCTACTCATAATATGGTTTAAGCCTTCAAAATGATGGTTCCAACGCCATCAAGTTTTTCCCCAAACACTTTTATATGATAAATAATGGTTTCGAAAGGGATACTTTCATTTATGTTCACTTTGACCTAAAAGATATTTTAAATATAAACCCAATGGTTTCGAAAGAGGTACTTTTAAATGGTTTTGAAGCTAAGCTTCTATAATTAAATGGTTTCACTTTAATACATTCGAAAGGTTTCGAATGTAAGGTTTTAAAGTGTTTCGAAAGGCAGATGCCTAGAGTTTTGAAAAGAAGATTTTAATGCTTTCGAAAGGAAGTTTTCCATGGTTTCGAAAGTAATGATTAAAGGTTTCGAATGCCTTAGTTTTCAAAACAAATAACCCAATCTCATTTTAAAGGAAAACCCATGGCTAAGATAAAGTAGTTTTGAAATGGTTTAAGTATGAAGTTTTGAAGAAGCTTTTCCTTGATAAAATAGTAGGTTAAAGGGATTAACCATGCTTTATATGAAAGTGATTTCAAGGATATTAAACCACAGGTGTTGGTATTATTATGTTATTATGTTTACTTCTTCATATATATATATATATATATATATATTCACATTGTAATGGACCCATAACTGTATTTTGGGAAAAAGGGGCAGAATAACCAGCTAGGATGACCCAGTAGTGAATATAAATGGAATTAACTCCTGAATCAGTAGAATTGCATCTAGGAGGTCAGACAGACCAGAATGTAAGATGCTTAAATATTGAAGTTTTCAGGTAGACAGGTTCATATTGAGCCCATAAAAACTATGTTTAGGAAAAAGTTATTGGCATAGGCCAATAGGTTCATAGTAAACCCATGAAAACTATGATTAGATTGAGTTATTGACAAGGGCCAGTAGGTTTGTAGTGAATCCATGAAAACTATATCCGGATTAAGTTATTGACAGTAGTCAATAGGTTCATAGTCAACCCATGAAAATTATGATAAAAGGGAAGTTATTGGGGGATACTAATAGGTTCAGGGAGAACCCATGAAACAGTAAAGTTATTGGCAGGGGCTAATAAGTTCTTAGTGATCCCATGAAAACTATGGGACTGGACAGGGAGTCCATAAGTATTAAACAGGTTATTAGTCAGCCCATGAAAACTATTAGGTTAATAATGACCCTAAAAACTATAACTGATACAGATAGTCAAAAATGAATGAGGATGAAAATCCAGAATTGGTTTACTTGTTTACATATCATCATATTATTTTGAAATGTTATGTTTTAACCATTATGGATGCAGGAGCACAATATATGGTTTTATAAAGTTTTAGGATACTAGTGAGGGGAAAACCCATTTCACTAAGCGGCGTGGTCTCACTAGATATCTAAATGGTTTGAGATGGTAGATTATTATTCATACCAGGCTTTATGTCTGACTCGAAGTTTATGTTTTCCCCTTAAACTCTTGGGTGCTCAACTGATTTTGAGTAGTTTGAGAGTTGAGGTTTTCAAGTACCTCTTTAGACGAATAAGCTACCGGAGACATGCAGGAGGCATGATAGATATTTAGATTTCTCTTTTATTTTGATTCCGATGTGTTTTTATTGTAAGAAAAAGTTGTTTAATTACCTAGTTATATACTCTGATCATCCAAGGGGGCATCTTCATATGTCGCTCTTGACGTATGTTGTTATAATTATATTTTCTCTAAACGTGGTTCTCGTATTGGGATTATGTAATGAATTTGAAATGCTTTGAAATGGAATGAGAAAGTTGTTTGTTGATTTTAAATTTTTTCCATATCCATGTGTTTCTGTTATATCAATGTATCTAACATTACCGTATTTGATCGCCGAGGATTAATAACTATGGATGACTGCATCTTCCATAGCCGTTAGTTTTGGGCCTCCAAGTGGGGGATGTTACACTCTTCCTCTTTTACCATTCATACTTGTTTTTATAAATTCCTATCTCTTAAAACTTTTCTCTATGTTATATTTATGAAGTCTAATTCATTTTAATTAGTTAATTGTTTTGATAAATCCCATAATTTCAACTTCTCATTTAATGATCCCATGATCAAATATTTAAATTAAATGCTAATATATAAAAATAGGAGTGTTACACTTATGATCAAATGAGGATGGATGGGCCGGATTCGAATCCATATAAATCCTACATCTACGGATTTACCGGAGAGGCTACAGAGCCTATTGGAGGTGTTGACTTATCGATGGAGCTTGGTGAAGGTGACCGCAAGAGTTTTGGGGTGCAGACCTTCATTGTGGTAGATACGTACGATACTTACAACACTTTCTTGGGACGACTGACCCTTTCTAGTTTCAGAGTGGCCCTAGCCCCATGGTGCTTGATGATAAAGTTCCTGATTGAGAATTATGTAGTAGCCATTCTAGGAGATCAAAGTACAAGATGTGAATGCTATGTTGCAGAGCTGAGAGAGGCAAATCGACGCAAAAGGGAAAAGGTGTAGAAAAGACACCCTACATCAAATTAATTGAAGCATAGAAATCACCACCTAAGCCATGGCTCGGATGGAATAGTAAATTTTACAAACCTATGGATCCTAGGAAAGAGCTAGAGGATGCAAAGGTAGCCCCAGCCGAGAAGATGATTAACTTTCTGGTCAATAAGAATGACCCTACTCATGTCCTAAAGATCGGATCTCAGCTTAGCATGAAGACGAAAATGGAGCCGGTAGGGTTTCTCTAGGCAAACCTATATGTGTTTTCCTTGATGCATTCCGATATGTGTGTAATTTCATAAGTGACAGCATGCCATACATTAAATGTGAATGCGCGATGCCCTTTTGTGAAGCAGAAGAGGTGTAGCCTGGGTCCGAAACGATCTGCTACGTTAAAGAAAGAAGTGGATAAGTTGAAGGCTAAGGGCTTCATTCATGATGCTATATATCATGAATGGGTATTAAATCCAGTGTTGGTACTCAAAAAGCCAATGGAAAATGGCAAACGTGGTATTCAGATTTGAATAAAGCATGCCCAAAGGATAGCTTTCGCGGCCGAAGATTAACTAACAAGTGGACTCGACTGTCGAACATGAGTTGTTATCCTATATGGATGCTTATTCTGGTTGCAATCAGACACCAATGCATGTTCCAGACTAGGAACATGCCAGTTTTATCACCAATCTGAGACTGTATTGTTACCGTGTTTTGTCGTTCAAACTGAAGAATGCAGGAGCTACCTCCCAGAGATTGGTAAATTCAATGTTCAAAGATTAAATCGGACGTACAATGGAGGTTTATGTGGACGATATGATAGTGAAGTCACGGTGATTGGTGAACCATATAGGAAACCTCTCGGAGATGTTTGATGTGTTTTGAAAATATGGGATGAAGCTCAATCCATTGGAATGTTTTTTAGGAGTCGCATCGGGCAAATCTTTTGGTTTTACAGTAAACTCAAGGGGAATAAAAGTTAATTTAGAGCAGATTGGAGCATTGAAAAATGTCTAAGCCCCAAAAATGAAGAGGGAAATGTAGAGCTTGAATGGAAAGGTCACTGCACTGAGTTGGTTCATCTCAAAAGCGATGGATAAATGTGAGTCATTCTTTAATGCCCTAAAAAAGGAGAAAGAGAAGTTCGCCTGGATAGAAGAATATCAAAAATGTTTCCAGGCCTTACTTGATCACCTGAAGAAATCACCAGTCTTATTAAAACCTTTGGAAGGAGAGGACTTATTTTTTTATTTGGCAGTGTCTTTTCATGCACCGAGTGTTGCCCTAGTACATGAAGAATCCAAAATCTAAAGGCATGTGTATTACATCAGCAGGCGGTTCACTATAGCAGAGAAGAATTATCCAAGGTTAGCGAAGCTAGCTTACCGCCTATAGATTGCTTCGAGGAAGTTGAGACCTTACTTCTAAACTCATCGATAAAAGTGTTGATTGATCAACCTACAAGACAAATGCTGCACCAACTCGAGACTTTAGGAAGGTTACTGAAGTGGAACATTGAGCTTATACGGTATACCTACCATCCTAGAAGAGATACAAAGATAGACATTGGATGATTTCATTGTCGAGTTTGCCGCCTGGGATAGAGAAGGTGCGGAACGACTTGCTCAGTGGAACTATACACAGGCGTGGTGTTCCAATGAACATAGCTCTAGAGCAGGAGTGATCTTAATAACCCCAAAGAAACAGACAATATTTTATGCTTTGAAGCTTGAGTTTCTTGCAATGAATAATGAAGCTGAATATGAAGCATTGATCGCGGGCCTTAAATAATGAAAGAATTAGGAGTAAAAGCATTGCATATACACATCGACTCTCAATTGGTGGTTTGTTAGTTGAAGATGGAATTTTAGGCTAAGGAAGTGAGACTCTTCCCTTGCCTGACGAAGGTTCTGGAACTATTGAATGGCGTCGAATATTACACGATAATGAACATTCCCAGAGGGGACAACATGAAAGTTGATTCATTAGCCAAGCTGGCCAACTCTGGGGATGCGCAGCTTATGGATTAACTCCAGTGGAGGTTTTGTTGGCTTCAAGCATCGACCAGGTGGATATTGGTTGGATCTTGGAGGCTGAAGAGGAAAATGATTTGTGGATGACTCTAATCAAGGAATTTTTGTTTAAAGGAACTCTCTCGAGTGGAAGAAATAAGCGAAGGAATTTTTTTTGCAAAGTACCGTGACTTATTATTCAAGAAGGAGTACTATATATGAGAGGATTCTTCGCTCCCCTATTACAATGTGTTACAAATAAAGAAACCAAGAAGATTCTTATCGATGTACACAAAAGGAGTTGTTGTGATCATACTGGGGGGTAGTATTTGGCAAGGAAGATTGTTTGCTATGAAATTTTTTGGCCTACAATCAATTAGAATGCAATTGGTTACACCAGAATGTGCCATAAATGCTAAAGATTTACGAAGATTCCTAGAGCCCCATCCACGGAACTTACATAGATAGTTAGTCCATGACCATTTGCAGTTTGGGGACTTAATATAATTAGTGTGCTATAGATGTCCAAAGGAGGAGCAAATTATGCCATTGTTCCAGTTGACTACTTCACAAAGTGGGCCGAAGCGAAACCAATGGCCACGATCATTATGAAGAAAGCGATCAACTTTGTGGTGAAGAACATCATATGCTGATTTGATGGACGATTCCACTCAATTGATATTTCCATAAGACAATGCCGCTCATAACCGACGCCGCATCCTAATGACAACACATTTCATCAATCTTTATGGAATGTCGCACATCCATAAGTGCGATATTGATGCCTAGAGTCGTCAATATCTACGAAAATTGCTATGCCACTCTTTATCAATACTGCCTTATATCAATGTCTTTCTTTGCTAATGCTTAATGTCGCTTCTGACCGCTGTCATCAACGACTAGTTGAGCATTTTAATGCATAAGGTTATCATGGCCAAAGGCTATTACTGCTAAGACGGTGCCAAAGTTCCGCTATTTACTAAGGGATGCTGAATGCCATCATTAAACAAAGCCTAGCGCCGTGCAACATTGATGTTGCTGAAACCAAGCGTGTCGAAGCCATGGGTCAGCTGTGCGCTCACCCCTATAAATATAGACCTAAGGGTCATCGAGGGGGCATGTTGATTTTCTTTTCTCAACTCTCAAAATTAAACTCTTATAACCCTAAATAGAATTGGGGACAATTCTAATCTGACTATAATCATGCATGATTTATATGAACAAGGACGTGGACATACATATTACCTTGATTGTATACTTTGAACATTATTGGACATGAATATGTATATAATAAAGCTCTTTAGACCCAAAGCAATTGAGATTCTATTTTGTGTGGATTCACATGAGCTTCGGTCTAAACCTATGTTTACATACATATCTCTAATCTTGCCTATTACATATGAATATTGGACTATGAACACAAGCACTATTTAATTAGTTTATTGACAAGCTTAATGGGCTATTTTGCATACTTACCTCTTATCTTTTTTCTCCTTCAGATTTATGACATGGGATTTGGAGTGCCCTATTCCTAAGGACCATATAGATTCTCGAATATTTTATTCCAAATGATCTTAAGGGCATTATAGCAAAATGTTCCAAATGACCTTAAGAGATCTCGAATATTGTATTCCAAGATGACATATGAAACTATCAAATGGGCAACATCTAAAACCTATGAGCATTATAGTCCATCTCCTAATAATATCATCTTGTACGTGGCCTCGAATGTTAGATTTGTTCTTAATTCGATCAATACCAATCAAGCCACCCTTAGTTATGCTATCAAATATACTCGAATCAAGTGTTCGTTTATCATTCACGGCATTATGGGTGTTATACCAATTTTTGGTTTAATATTTTGGCGCTAGAAGAAGGGCTCGAACCACCACTCTTGTTTGATTCTCTTCTCAAACTAATTTAGGTAAATTTGTATTTCAGGAAAATGGGAAGATTAAAGTGCAACGCTCCAAATGAAGAAGTCATGCCAACGCCGATAGTAGAAGAAAATATTGTTCCCAACTTTAACTTGGGAAATGCAGAGTTGGGACAACTGTCAAAGCCGGCACAGCTTACCAATAGCGAGGCTAAGATAAAAAACAAAACAACAAGTATTAATGATGAAAGAACTTTTTGAAGGAATCCTTGCTCAAAAGTCTTCAAAAACCACCGAGCTTGCAGAAGGAGAGAGGTAGAGTCTCCAAGAAGGGGCTTAGATTTCTCTTTCCTCAGAAACAAAAGCAAGCTCATTATGACACCACAAAAGAGAAAAAATCACCATTAATCTAGGGCAATCAAGTTTTCTCCAAGGTCTTTGGCAGATAACATGTTAAGGTAGATTACCAAGTGAGATTGGAGGAGAGATCCAAGGAGCAATATGGAAGTTCAACCTCCAAAGGATACAAATCTATTAGAAGCAATTATCACAGTGACGAAGCTTATCTAAGAGACATGGCCGAGAAGATGGCAAAGGATATGCTTATTCTTAAAGGAAAAAGAACTCTTGATGATAGGGTCAATAATAACCACCGAGAAGCTCCCTTCATAGAAGAGATCGTGTCCATTAGGATCCCGTCCCACGTCAAAATTCCGTCCTTAAGATATAATGGAACCACTGACCCAGATGATCACTTGATGGCCTTTGAAAGTCATTTGGATTTATACAATGCTTCTGGGACTGTGCATTGCAGGCTTTTCCCTACTACTTTCCAAGGTGCATCAGCCAAGTGGTATAGGAACTATCATGAGAAAACCATCTACTCCTGAAGCAATTCTCTTATGAATTCTCGATGTAGTTCTATATTTGTAAAGACCCTACTATCGACTACACTGTAATGGCTAATATTAAGCAAAGACCGAGGGAGTTATTAGCCAATTATCTAAGGAGGTTCAATATAGAGGCACTGAAGACAAAAGGGATGACCATAAGGACAAGTTGGTGGAAGTACACTCAAGATTGATTGAGCAAACTCCATTCTAAAAGGAGCTCTATATACACGGATGCAGAGACTTACAAAATTTCCACTTCTAGGCTGACTCGTATGGATGAAATATTTCATGCTAAAAAGAAAGCTCAAGCCAAAAATGAGTCCGAAAAAACAGGCTATAACCACAACTATTAGAAACCAAGATGGAAGGAAGTCCCTGACACCGATCACACTGCCCTGAAAGCCGCTATCTTACATATACACTATGGCAAGGGAAAACGATGATTTCCCAGTCTCATACAAAGCTAAGACTAATCCTAAACCAATAAAAGGGGAAGACTATTGCGCTTATCATAAGTCGAATGGGCATAAAATTGATGATGTCATGTTTTGGCATGCATAATTTAGCATACGATTTGCTCTGGATGCTTAAAGGAGTTTGTTAAAGATAACCAAAAAGTGGCTCGTTCTGAAGATCCCCACTGAAACTCCAAAACAATGCTGCCAACTTAGTGGAAAGTGACGATCAACCGGATTCCATACCGCCCCTCAATAGAATTGTTGTGATCTATGAAGGACCGCATCTAGCTAGAAGTAGTAAAGGAGCTAGGGACCACTATGTTCAAGAAGTAAAGGAGGAGATTTTCCGTATTCACAAAGAACAATTTCTCAAGAATCCCAGGTTCCAAATTCAGATGCACAGCCTAACTGTAACTCCACAAGAGCTAAGGGGAGGAGTTCGTCATCCGCACAATAATCCACTCATGATTACTGCTCAAATTGGTTTATCCGTGGTTTCAAAAAGTTTGGTAGATACGAGAAATGCAGTCAATGTGATCTTTAAACATGCTTTTGATCAAATGGGACTTCCAGAGGAGAAACTAGAGCCGGAGCTTTGAACCTATTTTCGGGTTCAATAATAAAGGATTAACTCCTCTTGGGAAAATAAGGCTTTTGGTATAGATGGGAATTCCGCTCAATTCCAAGATATTTGAGACTTTCTTTGTTATCATGGATCAACCATCTTATTATAATGCTTTCTTTGAGGGGCAACTTTGGATGAAGTTGATGCTTTTGTTTCACCAAAATACTTGATGGTGAATTTCTTAGCCAAAAATGGTTGGAGAACAATAAGGGGAGAAAAATTTAGCTCTCGTGAGGTGTATTTTGCCACTCTTGAGCAATATAAATGGGACAATCTTTCTTATTATGACTCGGGAAAAACCGAGTTAATAAGAAATGACACTAGTAAGCCTTTGGGTGAGAGTTTCTCAAACCAATCATCCAAAGCAAAGATGGAGCCTATTGAGAAAACTAAGCATGTATTGAGAAAATTTGATTTCTCTAGGAAGAAAAGGAAAAGGAAGGAAACAAACCTGGTGGAGAATGAAACAGAAAGTGAAGAAATTGTCACTGAGTTGGATTGTAGAAGTGAGCAAGAATGAATGAAACCCACAGAGGACATCGAGGAAATAGATCCAATTGATCCAGCAAAGATAGTTAATGTTGGAAAGGAGTTGGAGAGCAAACTTAAAGCAGAACTAATTCAATTCCTTCTGTCTAGCAAAGATGTATTCGCATGGACCCATTTAGATATGGTTGGGATAGATCCACCTATTATGTGTCATCCTCTGAATATCAATTCAAATATGACACCTATTCGATAGAAAATGAGCAATTTGATAAAGTCCGGTCCAATGCATTAAAAGAGGAAGGCAAAAAAATTACTTGCGAATGGTTTCATCAAAGAGGTACTTTATCCGAAGTAGTTGACCAATCCAGTGTTGGTCAAGAGGCAAGTGGAGAATGTATGTTGACTATCCTAATCTAAACAAGGCATGCCCAAACGATTGCTACCCCCTTCCGAGAATAGATCAGTTGGTCGATGCAACCTGTGGGCACAAACTTTTGTCTTTCATGGATGCCTATTCTGGCTACAATCAAATTCTTATGTTCAAGCCAGATGAGGAGAACACTAGTTTCATAATGGATTGGGGAACCTATTGTTATAAGGTAATGCCCTTTGGGTTAAAGAATGCTGGCACTACATACCATAGATAGCTAAGCAGAATGTTCAAAGAGCAAATTGGCCAAAATATGGAAATATACGTGGATGATATGTTAGTATATTCTCATGAAGGGAGCATCCATTTAAAAGATCTTAAGGAGATGTTCGGGGTATTGCAAAAGTATCAAATGAAACTCAACCCACAGAAGTGTTCTTTTGGAATTCAATTTGAGAAGTTCATGGGATACATTGTGAGTGCCAAGGAATTGGAGATAACATTGACTGGATTCAGGCTATTAAGGACATGGCGGAGCCCAAAACGAGTAAAGACATAATGCGTCTAAATGGAAGGGTGGCAGCATTGAATAGGTTTATTTCCAACGCCATCGACAAATGCATTCCATTCTTTGATGTGATTAGGAAAAAGATTGGAATGGGGACAAGACTGTCAAAAAGCTTTCAAGGAGTTGAAAGACCATCATGAAAAACCACCAATCCTGTCTAGTCCCGTAGAAGGGGAAAACCTTTATGTTTACATGGTAGTTTCTGAACATGCAGTTAGCTCTTTATTGATAAAAGAAGAGAAATGGATTCAACTCCCGATATACTATTTAAGCAGAATGCTAAAAGATGCAGAGACTAGATATCCAGTCATAGAAAAGGTAGCATACTGCTTAATGCTCATAACATGAAAATTAAGAGCTTACTTTCAAGAACATCCTATCAAGGTTTTATCAAATTTCCCACTTAGCAAGTTTTTAGCAAACCAGAAGCATCAGGAAGATTGGTAAAATGGGGAATAGAGCTTAGTCAATACCGACATTGAATTCCTATCTTAGGTAGCAATCAAAGGTCAGGCTTTAGCTGATTTTATTAATTAGTGTATGGGTATCTTCAAAGAGCAGACAGAAAAGGAAAAAGATTTTAAATCCAAATGGCAGCTATTCGTAGATGGAGCTTTGAATGAACAAGGGGCTGGAGCAGGATATGTCATTATCACCCCCGATGGACATTGCTTACATTATGCAATGAAATTGGGATTTCTAGCCACAAATAATGTGGCAGAATACGAATCAATGGTGGCAGGACTCACTTTGGCCCTACAATTGAATTTACTAGAATTGAGATCTTCGGCGATTCCCAACTAATAGTAAACCCGTTGAAACAAACATACCAGATGAAGGACGCCAAGTTAGTCTTAAATGTAAATAAAGTATTAAAAATGCTGAAACAATTTAAGGATTTCTCAATACACCACGTACCAAGAGAAAAGAACTCTCAAGCTGATTCTTTAGCTAAACTAGCTAGTTCGCGGGGAGAGCCAGAAACCCGGATTTTTCCAATAGGCTAACAGCCAAGTCCCAACAGAGAAGAAAAGATTCTCAAATTAGGGAAATAATTGATGGTATTGACCAAATCTTAAGCTCTAGCACATAGAGAGGAGGAAAGAGAAGATAAAGGTGAGATCTCACAAGAGAGATTCTACCATTTAGAGACAATCAATCATTATAAGAATAATTGGCTGAACCTCATTGTTGAATACCCTGTAAATGGAACACTACCGACCGACAAAAAGGAGGTAATAAGGATTAAGCATCAGGCTCTGAATTTTCTTGTAGTGGACGGAGTACTTTATAAGAAGGGATACTCTCTTCCCTACTTAAGATGTGTCAACCCAGAAAGTGGACTAAAACTATTGAAAGAAGCCCATAAAGAATTTTACGGAGATCATTATAATGGGATAAAACTAGCCAAGAAGGTCATGAGAAAAGGCTTTTATTGGCCTCAAATGACTAATCATGCCATTGACTATGTGAAAAGATGCAACAAGTGTCAAAAGTTCTCTAAAATCCCACATCTATCGCCGAGTGAATTAACTTCAATCTCAAGCCCATGACCTTTTGACATATGGGGAATCGACCTAATAGGACCACTTCCTATATCTAAAAGAGTAGCCAAATAAGCTACAGTGGCTATTGATTATTTAACTAAGTCGGTAGAAGTAGAACCCTTACCAAATATCACATCTAGAAAAGTACTCTAGTTTGTAATCAAGAATATCACCACCAGATTCGAAATCCCACAAAAGATAATATCTAATAACGAAACTCAATTTGAAAGAGAAGAATTCACTTGATTTTGCAATAGTAATGGAATCGTTAAATGCTTTGCATCTGTAGCTCACCCTAAAGCTAATAGAGTCGTTGAGGCAACCAATAAAACTATCAAAACCATTCTTAAGAAACGATTAGACAAAGCAAAAGGAAACTAGGTTGGATAACTACCTCTAGTATTATGGGCATATAGAACTTCTTCTAAAACAGCAATAGGACATACTCCGTATTAATTAACATATGGGTGTGAAGCAATGCTCCTAATTGAGGTGAAGGTGCCCTCTCATTAAAGAGTTGCATATGCGTTCAATCCATATCAAGAATTGAGGAAAGAATCCTTAGCTCTAATTAATGAGTCAAGGGATAATGCAACCATACAGACAACTGAATACTAGCAAAGGATATCTAAGTATTACAACTCGAAAGTAAAAGAAAGATCATTCCAAAAAGGGGATTTGGTGTTTTGAAAAGTTATGGCAAATACTAAAAACCCGATAGATGGACCACTTGGGCCAAATTGGAAAGGACCTCTAATCATACACAAATTAATCCTATATGGGACCTACAAGTTATGCCGACCTTATGGCAATGTGATAGCAAGAACATGGAATGTTGAACATTTACGACCATATGTAACACCCCTAATTTTAATTAACATTATCCAAAAGATTTAATTAGATAAACTAAATAGATTAATGTGATGAGTAGTGTGATAAGGAATTGAGATTTAATAATCAATCGGGTCGAGCCATAAGTAACTAACTAATTGGTTAATAAGATTTTTTGTGACTTAAGAATAATAGATATATGAGCGGGGTAATTTAGAAATAGAAAAACCCTTCATACCTTGAACCCTCCCTCTCCCATATCATTCTCAATTTCACAAAACATAAACAATCAAAAGAATAAAAGGAGGTCGGCCATTGCTAAAGAGGAAATCATAAAAAATCTAAAGGAAATTGAAGAACAAAGTTGGGGAAAATAAAGCACTCATCAAATCTCAACTCTATTATCAAAATCAAGGTGAATAATAATCGAAACCATCTCATTTTTGTTACATTTTGATTGTTAAATTTTGGTTCAGATTTGAAATTGAATGGATTGATGATCGAATGATATGCCATGCTTGATTTTGCTGTGTTTTGGAATAATAATGAATTAAATAAATTTTAAGAAATTAAATGATTGGTTTAGGAGCAAAACCATAGTTAATTATCTCCAAATGATTCGAATTTTGGGTATAAAATGATATTTTGGAGATGAGTTTCTAATTTTGTAAGTTGAAATAAATATTTTATGAATTTCCAAAGAAGGAAATTAAGTTATTTTGGGTTTTAATTATTTAAAATAATTAAATATGGAGTTTGGTCCTGATATTTTTATATGATGAAAAATATATTTTCGAATTTTTGGAATTTTTAGGGATTTTTTCTAAGAGATTTCAAATTATTATGAATTTAATATGCTGCAAAAGTATTTAAATTATTAATTAATTAGGGCTATTAATTAATTAAAGTTGATAACTATTTTGGATCTTGAAAGTTGCATGCGGCAGTTTTCTGAAAAAAAGAAAATGTTAAAGTTTTTCATTCTCCAATAGAAACTTGACAATTATGGTTTGGTGAAAAGTAATTGCTTTTAATAGAAATAAATCGGTTTTCTTGATAATTACGGTAATGTCATGTTGCCTATATCCTCTCCGAATCTTAGAAGCGCCATGTACATGAGTGTTGAAGTCGGAGTGAAAGGCAGCATAGGGTAGTTACATCGGTAGTTATGTAATGTTTCCAAGTAGGCCGAAATCAACCTCATCGACAATATAGTATCGGAGGCAATGGAACTCCGTAATCCATATAAATGTTTAAAAAGCTAAATGTCAACATCGACGACATCGAATGTCTTCATCGCTGTTTTCAATGATGCCGCACTTAATCACTTTGATTATTTTTAAGACTATGGCAGTGATGTTGCTTCATATGACTTCAACCTTATAATGATAATAAGCAGCATAGTAGCCAAAGTGGGTCAAATTTAAAGGTTTTATTATAACGTCGAGAGTCTTAGGATCGATGTGCATCAAGGTCGGCGACCTTATGTTTTAGAGTCAATGCCTCAGGTCCACGACGTCACACTTCATCTTTTAAGGCCAAAGATGCTTGTTTTTATGTCAGCTAAAATTGTTTTAAAAAGTGGCAAAAAGGCCTATGTCTAGAGGGTCAATGACCCTATATCTTCGGCAATTGTCCGTATAATTTATAAAGGTTTTAAGTTTTGGTCTTCGACCTTAGATAGAGGTCGACGAAGGGTATTGACACCACTTGTTTTAAGGTTTTTAATAAAGGCGGAGAGCCTTAAGCTTCTTAGTCGACACTATATTATCGTCAACATTGATCTAAATTGACCTATTAAAGCGGCAACCTTATACCTTTTTTTTCAAATATAAACATGGTAATAAATAACGTGATTTATAAATGGCATAAGACTTTGGTATCGTATAGAGCTATGTATTTCCTTGTATTAAATATGGATTAAGGGAATTTATCATATATCATTATGAAAATGTTTTGAAGGAATTTAATGATGGAAAAAGCCCAATTTTTGAGCTATTTACCAAAGGGAATATTACTTAAGGTTAAGTAATTATGAGACATGAAAGATTATTTATTGAACATAACTGAATGATGGATGTTATATGTTCTTGTGTTTATGTAATCAGTTGTTATGCATGTTATTATTATCATACTCACATCATTTATGACTCATAACTGCATTTTGGGGTGTTAAGGGGTAGAATAACCAACTAGGTTGATCCAGTAGTGAGTATAAACAGTATTAACTTCTGAGTGAGTATAATTTCATCTAGGAGATCAGAAGTATAGGATTTCCAAAACTGATCAAAAGATTATTGATTTAGACAGGTTATTGGAAGGGTCCAATAGGTTCATAGTCATCCCATAAAAACTATGACATGAGAAATGTTATTGGAAGGGTCCAATAGGTTCCTAGTGATCCCACAAAAACTATGTCCGGATGATGTTATTAATAGAAATCAATAGGTTCATAGTGATTCCCTGAAAACCATGATTTGAAAGATGTTATTAAAGAATCCAATAGGTTCATAGTAAGCCCATGAAAAATATGATTGGAAGGTTATTGGTAGAAAACAATAAGTTCTTAGCGATCCCATGAAAACTATGAAGTTGGACAGATTCTCCCTAAGAATTAAGACATGTTATTAGTCAGCTCATGAAAACTAATAGGTTTATGGTGACCCTAGAAAATTTATGAATTTGGACAAATAGTCAGATAAATTGGGATGATAATCGAGGTTATATTGCATTCTTGCATATCATCATATATTGTTATGTTTTAGCCATTATGGATGCAGGAGCACAGTATATGGTTAATGTATTTTGGTTAAGATACTAGTGAGGGGAAATCCCACTTCGCTTAGCAGTGTGGTCTCACTACATATCTATTTGGTTCAAGATGGTAGGTTATTATTCACACTAAATTTTTTGTCCGACCCGAAGTTTTTGTCTTTCCCCTTAAACTCTCGGCTACTCATTTGAGTAGATCGAGAGTAAGAGTTTTCAGGTTTCCATTAGGCGAATAAGCTTTCGGAGGCATGCAAGAGGCATTCTAGCTAATTAGGAGTTCTTATTTGATCCGCTATGTATTTAATTTTATTTGAAAGCATGTAAGAGCAAAGTGGTAATATTGTCGAGTATTTAACTCTGATCAACCAAGGGGACATCTTCATATATTTCTCTTGGAGTATTCTGTAATAATTATAATTTCTCTGAATGTGGGTTTATGAATGGGATTATGTAATAAATATGAAATATCATTTGAGAAATAAGATGTGAATATTTTTATTAAACTGTGTTGAATTTTTTTCATATTCATATGCTTCTGATTATTGATATGATTTATATAGCCATATTTTATTGTCGAGAATTAATTAGTGTGGATAACTAATGCATCCGTAGCAGTTAGTTTTGGACCTCAAAATGGGGGATGTTATAAGTTGGTATCAGAGCATAGGTTTATGATTAAAAGAATTTTAAACCTAAAGAGTTTTTGAGAACACAATCCTAATGAATCAGAGAATAAGATTGGGGTATGGAATAATGCTATAATAACATACTTGTATTTGCTATATATAAGTATGTATTCCATCTTTATTCTCCCCTCTCTCTAAGATCGTTCTTCTGTATCTTGCTAAGGCTCATATGCAGATTTACGAGAAAGAAAGATATGGAAGCAGGAAATGGAAAAGTGAATCTTGGTGGCAGAAGCACCACAACCAATGGAAATGCTCGGTCCAGTACTAGGAGGAACCAAGGTCGATAGGCAAATGCTATTCAAAATGCAAATGCAAAAGTTGGTGATGTGACCCCACCAGTAGATATGGGACTATGTAACAATTCTTCATCAATTAGATGCAAGCTGGAGCAGCTGCAGGATTAGCCAGAGGGAATACTGCGAATACTAGAGGAGTCAATCCCATAGCACTAGTTGGCAATAACTGTGCCTTGAGCCGAGTTTACACCAATCTGGGTGGAAAGCATTTTCTGGTAACTGAAGATGCAATTGAAGTGGAAAACTGGCCGTTGCACTACTAGAGAATTTTCGCTGATTGGGATTGAATGATGAGCAGAAAAGGAGATTGGCTTTTAGACAGTTGCAGGGATCCATTTTATTCTGGTGGAACGAAGTTACCGTAGGAGTGCCTGAGGAGTTGACTTGGGTAGATTTTCGAAGGAGATTCGATGAAAGATTTTTGTTTGAAGTGGCTAAGTTCGCTTTGCTCAGGAGGTTAATAAAATTAGAGCAAGGGTATATGATGGTAGTGGAATATTCTACTAAATTTGATGAGCTATCTAGATATGAATACACTACCATTAGAGCAAGAGAAATGAGAAGTTTATCTAGGGGTTGAGGCTGGAGATTGCTATGGCAACCATGCTGAATCTCAAAGATCCATCGAACGCAGTGCTGGAAATGGCTATCTGGAATAAAGAAATGCTTTCTACTTTTAGGAAGGAGAAGTCGTAGAGACTCAAGGTTCCCAGGGAAAGAAGAGGAAGTTCTTTAAGAAGGAGGAAGCTCAGAAGGGCGGAGTTGCCAAGAAAGGGAAAGCTAATGTTGTTTGCTTCAAATGCAACAAGAAAGGACATTATGCTCATGAGTGTCAGACTCGTAAAGGGAAGAAGGTTGCAGAAAAGAAAAGTGTGAAGTGCTTTAACAGTAACCAGATAGGGTAGTACAAGAATCAGTGTCCAAAGCTAGTCAGAGTGGACAAAGGAAAAGTTTTCACTTTAGAGTCTCCAAACCAACTATTGCTGAGAAAGGAAAGTCTATGATGGAAGGTATGCTTTTGATTCATAGCATACCAGTTAGAGTATTGTTTGATACTGTTGCATCGTATTCATTTATATCGTAGTGTTTGGTAGATACGTTATGTTTAGAACCATTATACCTTGTTACTTCCATGAGGATAGCTAATCCAATAGAAGGGTACACAACTCTAGGGATGAGATGTGACCATCTAGAGTTTGAGTTGCTCGGTTATACTTTTTCCTGCAGTTTGTATGTATTTAGTTTCGTAGGCTTCAGGATTATTTTCTATATGGATTGGTTGAGCAAATATGATGCTAGGATATTTTGCCGGGATAGGAATATATCAGTTAGACACCCTAATAGTCGTGATCAAATTATATACTCAGCAGATAACTTGAGTGTGGATATTTGTACTTTGTTGGAAGCAATGGAAGTAGAAAATGAAGTGAATTGGGTTTTAGTTGCAAGGGAATTTGCAGATGTTTTTGAGCCTATTACAGGACTATCACCGAAACGAACTATTGAGTTTTGAATAGATCTTGTACCAGAAGTTGAACCCGTAAGTAGACCACCTAGCAGGATGACACCTACCGAGATGAAGAAGTTAAAGGTGCAGCTAGTAGACTTAGAAGGAAAGAGTTTTATTAGACCAAGCAGTTCGTCTTAGGGAGCAACCCCGGTGTCCTTAAAGAAACCGGATGGGACGTTAATATTGTGCATCGATTATCATAAGTTGAATGAAAAGATGATAAAGAATCGATATACTTTACCGAGAATTGATGACTTATTTGATCAGTTGAGTGGAGCTAAAGTATTTTTCCAGTAGGATTTGGCGACAGGGTTCCATCAATTGAGAATAGCTTAGGATAGTATTCCTTTTACGGCGTTTCAAACGAGGTACGGTTCGTACGAGTGGTTAGTGATACCATTCGAATTAACTAATGCACCAGCTTTCTTTGTGGATTTAATGAACTGGATTTTCCGAGAGCACTTGGATAGGTTCATGTTAGTGTTCATTGACGACATTTTGACATATTCTAAGGATGAAAGAGATGATGAGATCCATCTTAGAATAGTTCTTAAGACGTTGAGGCAACATCAACTAAAAGCGAAGTTTTCGAAGTGTCATTTCTAGAAGAAAGAAGTGAAGTTCCTTGGTCATGTTGTTTCAGAGAAAGGGTTGTCAATCGATCCAACCATGATCAAGCTGTTAGTAGTTGGAAAAGACCCGAGATAGTGACCGAGATAAGAAGTCTTCATGGATTAGTAGGAGATTACTGGAGATTTATCAAGGATTTCTCATGGATAGCAGCGCCTTTGACTAAGCTAACCAAAAAGGACATGAAGTTTATTTGGTCGGATAAATTTGAGGGACATTCCTTAAGTTGAAGCATTTGTTGACCAATGTGCCCGACATTAGTAGTTCCAAATGGGAATCAAGATTTGGTAGTGTATACGGATGTGTATGGAATAAGATTAGGAGATGTATTGATGCGGAGTGGTAAAGTGATTGCCTACGCTTCTCGGAAGCTCAGAACACATGAAGTTAGATATCCGACTAATGTAACGACCCGAATTTTTAGCCATCTGTTATGAGAGTAATTAACTAATTTTAAATATTGAAATATTAATTTTTTTATAAGTCGAATAAATAAATTTTCTGATATCTGAATATATAAATTTTGGAGACTATACTGAATTTTCAAACGTTAATTTCTGAATATGATAATATATACATATACATACATACATACATACATATACATATACATATACATATATATATATATATATATATAATTTCACCACTTCAAACTTATGACGACAAAAATATATATAAGTCTATATATATATGGATATATGTTTATAAAAATAGTGCATATGTAAATAAATATATATATATATATATAAGCATGTATGTATACATGTATAAACTTCATGATGGAAAATTTCAAACTTATGGTAAAATATACATGTATATATATCTATATGTATATATATATGTAAATATGATAAAATAAATACGTATATGTGAATATATATACACACATAGGAAGCATCATGATGGCAAACATCAAATTCAAGCACACAAGAAATCAAATCGTCCCATATTAAATCAAATCAACACACAAAATATCAAATCACCACAAAAGATCAAATCAATCCACATGAAATCAAATCAAAGAAAAAGCAAAAGAAAAAAAATGAGAGATGAAGCATGTGCATATCAGCCACCCTAGTATATACTCAGCTACCCTATTGATCTACTGCCTTCCTCCCATTCTCTTATATACACATAGCCATATGGGCTTGTTCACTTATTCATACAAAAAAAAAGAAAACAAAATAAGGATCTGCCGTCTTGATAAATAGAAGATTAGTTGATCAAAGATTGAAAAACAAGCACCAGTGTTCACCTATTTCAAAAGACTGTGAGCAAAACAACCTTGTTTATGTACTAGTTATTAGATATATATATATATATATACCTAATTGTGATTTGGATAAATCTGTAATCTATGACAAATGTTTAGGTGATTGTTATGTTAATATGTATGTGTATGAATGTGTAAAACAAGGTCAGTTCCATCCTACAATCTAAAAATCCTGTAACATCTTCTCTGTGCATGTTGTTTTTAAACAGTTAAGTCTATCAACTTCAAAAATCAATAGCCCATCATCCAATCAGTTTTATCACATGATTCCAAAACAAAAGTCATCTGTTTTTTAGTATAGAATGTTTTATCTATGGATTACACAGTTTTGATCGGTTGTTGGAAAATAGGAATTTTAAGAGTGATTTGAGATTTTTTTTGTTTTGTGTGGAGGTAGAGATTTAAAGTTGATCAGATTTGGGTGTAATGGCGAATCACGGCGACATAGATGATTTTGTGACTCGGCATTGGGGGTGAAGGATGATTGGACGATGGCACATCTGCGAAAAATGGCATGGTAATTTCTGGATGGGTATGTAGGCGAGTCAAGGAGATTTTAGGGTTTAGTTTGGGTTTCGTTTCGGTTCATAGGCAATGGCGATGACGAGAGGATGAGATAGGCGTGCGCTAAGGGGGGAAAGAAAGAGGAAGTGATGACGAATCTTGGGTCAAAGTCTGGAGGTGGATGATCAACCGTGGAGGCATGGCGAGGCGTTGGGGTGGTTTCGGTTCGTTCCAGGTTTAGGTTGAGGCATTGGAATTTTCAAACTGAAGTTCGATCGAGTTTCCAGGTGGTCAATCGAGTTAAGATGGTCGAGGGCGACTTGATTGGATGGACGACGGCACGAGACGGTGACCGGATGCCCTGGGTATGTGCACACATTCGTGCACATGCGTTCGTGCACGTTCCTAGAGATGGAATGAATAAGAGAGGAGAGAAAAGGAACTGGAGGGAAGGGAGGAAAGGAAATCGGTCGGTTAAATTTGAATTGGGCTGGGTTTGGAAGAAAATGAAGTAAATTTAGTTCATTTTCATATTTTATAAATTTTTAAAAAAAACTTAAACCCTATTTTCTTATTCGATTGAAATCCAATCAACGAACAGATTTTTGCGTCGATGCCCTATCATCGAATACCTCCATATGAGCTAATATCGTCGAGATTTCTACAGTGTGAAAATTTAATTGTTTATAAAATTTTAAGTGAATAAATAAGTAAATTCTTACTTGATTGATTATATGTGATTTAATCAAATAAATTTTTAAATGGACTGTTTAGTTGTAATTAACTAAGATTAAATCATTTTATTTAATTTCTTTAATTTATAAATAACCTAGATCAAAATATATAACTTGACTTAGTTAAATTGGAACCAATTAAATTATGGGTTATAAATTGATTTAATATTAATTAAAATCGTTGACTGAGTTAATAATTTATTCTTTGACTGATATTGCTCTTAGATATTGTTTCAATTATCTATTGTCTGTGCCATTAAGTAGCCAAACAAATTGAAGAAGTTAGAATAAAACGTTGACATGTTTTGTTGAAAGCAAATCGACTTGGACTGATCACTATTTTGAATTTCAGAAAATGTGATGATTGCAAGCGAATTAATTTCGATGGACAGGTCATGATAAAGTAAACATATGGAATGAATTCCCATATGCGAATATTCATACCCTGATTGTAGAATTGTTTATTTTAAACAACTTGGCCTTTAAATTTTTTTACCGTTTTGGATTCAATGAGACCGGGATCCGTTGTGTTTATATGTGACGGGGTCTTACGAGATACCTTTGTTTTCAAAGGATTTTAAAATAGTTATATCTCAAATTGAGTGTGTTTTCTCACGCTGGTTTTCCAGAGTGGCTCGGGTGTTATTTTATTATAATGCTCGGGTCAGACCAGGTATTACAGATTTAGGTTAGAGTGCTTTGGAGCTTAGGAGTTGAGCCAGATGATTTCAAACATATATCACATACTTGATTATATTATGTTGTGTGTGTAGACTGTATAGTCAGCATTGGTGAGGACAAGTTATAATAACTGTCCATATTGATATATTGATTATTGTACTATGATAATTGTATATATATTGACGGTTACAGTTTTCTTTGTATAAAGATCTGTTGTTATATATTATATTTTGTTCCGCTGTGATTGTGAGATTCTGTGTTGTTGTTTCTGTTTCTTCTTCTATCCTTTTCTTCTTAACCTCTAATGATCTGGTATTTCCAGCACTGGATTGCTCGGCATTCTATACGGTGAATGTATTGATGTCGATTTTTGAGGGTCGAAAATCCCAGGCCATTACAGTTGGTATCAGAGCTTTGGTTTAGCGTATAATAAACTTGTAAGATAAGCTCAATGAGTGTATATACGTATAAGAGAGAGCGTATTTGTTAGTGATATAAAAATATTTTGATATTAATAAATGAAATGATTTTAACTTGGATTTTATATAGAATATAAAAGAATGAATTCTATAAACTGATAAAATCAATCTTGACTGTTGATGATGATTGTATGTTATCTCTTTGTTGATTGATTGTTCGATTAATATGGATGTGCATATTATCGCTTATTGATTGATGAGTCATGCTCAGCCAATTTATGAGCATTCGATTATGGTTGGAAAATTTTGGTTTTTGAAAAATATTTAACCAATTGAGAAACTGCATGTTTAACATGGATTTTGAAGTGAATATATATTTGAATTTTCCCCTGTATCATTTTATAAAGTAATGGATACCATTTGAAAATGATATATGAGATATGATTTATCTAGACATGGTTAATAAATAAACAAAAAGTTATTCAAACTGAAAATTTGAGAGTTTTGATTTCGGGATTTTTTTTGAAATTGGTTTTAAGATTCGGAAAATATATAATAGCATAATTTGAAATTATTTTCCAAATAGAACTATTATAAATGATTTCAAAGTGATTTCAAAAAGGGATTTTCAAAAGATTTAAAAGAAATGAAGTTCGGAACTCACTTATGTCGTTGGAAAATAAATTTTGGTGATGTCTGCAGCATCATCGGCATTCATTTTCGAGTTTCAAAGTGGGGGAGGCCACTTTAGTAACTTTGCTACTTGATTGTTTATGAAACCGATTTGATTCAAATCCCTGAAGTATGATTTGATATTCGAAAGAAATATGTACATATTTATTTCAAACGATTTGAAAAAAACCGGTGTTCAGTTCTCGAATTTTGGATTGAATTATATTATGAACACATGTATCCTATGCATTAGGATTGATTGATTGTGCATCTTGTTGAGATGATTAATTGCCGATTTCCAATTTTGAATTGGAATTTGATTTTTCCGACTATTCTGAATAGTTGAACACTTCCAAATTGAGAATTAATTTTCAAAGCTAAGAATTTTTGTAAAGTATATAAATTTTTGTTTTGAAGATTTTAAAATAAAAACTAATGGAAGTTGAAATATTTAACCAATTGAGAAACTGCATGTTTAACATGGATTTTAAAGTGAATATATATTTGAATTTTCCCCTGTATCATTTTATAGAGTAATGGATACCATTTGAAAATGATATATGAGATATGGTTTATCTAGACATGGTTAATAAATAAACAAAAAGTTATTCAAACTGAAAATTTGAGAGTTTTGATTTCGGGATTTTTTTTGAAATTGGTTTTAAGATTCGGAAAATATACAATAGCATAATTTGAAATTATTTTCCGAATAGAACTGTTATAAATGATTTCAAAGTGATTTCAAAAAGAGATTTTCAAAAGATTTAAAAGAAATGAAGTTCGGAACTCACTTCTGTCATTGGAAAATAAATTTTGGTGATGTCTGCAGCATCATCGGCATTCATTTTCAAGTTTCAAAGTGGGGGAGGCCACTTTAGTAACTTTGCTACTCGATTGTTTATGAAACCGATTTGATTCAAATCCCTGAAGTGTGATTTGATATTCGAAAGAAATATGTACATATTTATTTCAAACGATTTGAAAAAACCGGTGTTCACTTCTCGAATTTTGGATTGAATTATATTATGAACACATGTATCCTATGCATTAGGATTGATTGATTGTGCATCTTATTGAGATGATTGATTGTCGATTTCATATTTTGAATTGGAATTTGATTTTTCTGACTATTCTGAACAGTTGAACACTTCCAAATTGAGAATTAATTTTCAAAGCTAAGAAATTTTGGAAAGTACATAAATTTTAGTTTTGAAGATTTTAAAATAAAAACTAATGGAAGTTGAACAAGTTTTAAAAAGCTAAATATTTTGATAAGTAAATTGTATAAGCTTATTTTGAATTATACAAGTATGAAATTTAGTTTTGAAATGTTCTTAAATGAAAAGAGTATTAAGAAATGTTTTGAATATAGTAAATATTTATAAATCTTATTTTTTTTGCAAATTGATTTTTCTTAAGCAGTTCCAACTTTGTGTAAATATGAAAAATAGTTTTGAAAGGTTTATAATGGTATTTGTTTCAAGAAATAATTTGAACCTAGTAAATGTTTATGAAAAAAGAAAAAAAATTGGTTTGGAAGTTTTCGAAACTATATAAAATGAATTGTATAAGTATGAAGTTAATTCGAAAACTATTGATTTTGAAAGGTACTCGATGTGAAAAGCGATGATCTTATATATAACAGAATTATATAAGAATGATATATTCGAAATTGATGATTTGAAAGGTACTATGTGTAGTATGATATACATTTTGAGATTGAAAATATGGTAAGTACCTTTTGTTGACTATCTACTTTGTGGCCAAATTGTGGATACATTCTATTGATTCTTTGATTTGATCCCAGATGGACTTGGGTGGATCCAGAAATGGGTCCTAACCGATATAGGTTGTCCGGACATAATACTCATGAGTTTTCTTTGACTCGGCTGCATAGCGAAATTCGTAGGGCTGTAAAGGCTTACGGTTACGGATGTTACCTAGGGGACCCAGGCGAAACTATTGTGTAACTGCGATCTATGGTCGTTTTCGGCGTAATCCGCCTGGGTAGAGCGATTGCCCTGAGGTACGATGTTTCCTGGGGGAACTGGGTGAAATCATTGTGTATCTGCGGTCCACATGGCGTAATTCGAGGGGGCAGATGATTGCCTTGAGTCTATGAGTGATAGCGACGTAACCACCAGTGTTACTATTAAGTAGACTATGATCCATGCGAGTGTTTTGCATAGCGTAATTCATAGAACAGTGATTGCTCATAGGTACGGATGTTACCTAGGGGCCCAGGCGTAACCATTGTGTATCTACCATCGATGGTTGTTTTGGATGTCATGGCATAAGACGTTGGGTAGTGACTACCTAAAGTTGCCTGAGGCCGCGTCGCTTTGCCCTCTCGACTTAACGAGAGAGCGACCTTAGGGACTATGTTCCATGACGATCCCGTTCGTTTGATTTCGGTGATTGGATTGTACTTTCCATATCTATTTTAAAAGTTTTTTCAAGTATTTTCACTGGGTGTTGAAATGGGTTTACTAAGTACTTATAGATTTCTAGTCTTGCGCCTAATCAACGTATTACTAGGTTCTTTAAGAATGAGGATAAACTTGTTGAAACATCGAGTTATAAAAGTATTTTTGGAAGGAAATTTTTTGTCGATATAAAAGTATTTTGTTATAAAAGAATTTTTAACAAAGAAAATTTTCAACATTTAAGTATTTTAGAATAAAAAAAATTTTAATAAAGAAAATTTTCAAACATTTAAGAATTGAGAAAGAAAAAAAAAACCAAAATAAAAATGGTTAAATATTGAATAAAAAATGTAAAAAAAAAATCCAAACTTGAATTATAAAATAAATTTGAACACAAGTTAAACCAATTGAAGTGGTTTTTGAAATAAAAATCAGATATTGAATTATAAATTGGAAGTGAACTCATTAGATAAATTAATTAGTTAATTGAATACAAAAAAATGGAACTTAACTTGGTTAAGTAAATTGGATTGTGGATTAAAATTGAAATTGAATGTGGAACTTGAGTTATAAATGAAATTCAACTTAAATATAAGTGAATTAAATATATGTTGAAATGTGATCGAATAAAATAGAAATGGATTGAAATGGTGATGACTTAAGTTATAAATAAATTCAATGTAAATGTAAAGAAATTGAATATGGCTTTGGGATATTATTTAAATGAATTCGATTATGAAACTAAGTTTTGAAGTGCAAATGAATATATGAGTTGTATAAAAGGTTATAATAAACCTTAATATTAATTTTATTAAATGATTCTCAAATAATATAGTGAAAATTGAGATATGCCAAGCAAATGGAAATACGAATCAGTCAACGATAAATAAATTGAATAACAATCAATTTAAATGAAATGGAATTTGATTGCAATGGAAATAAACTTAAGCTACATAGTTGAATTAATTGGAGATAAACAAATTAACTTAAGTTAATATTTTTGGATGGAAGCTTAGCTAAAATAAATTTATGAAATGATTCATAAATAAATTTGGCATGGATTGGATTGATGTTGAAAATAAAAATGGACCGAACAAGATTTTTGTGAATAAACTGAATGTGTATTAATAGAAGTGGAGAACTTAATTTAGAATCAGTCTAAAATGGGTTATAAGCTTAAGTGACTATTTTATTATATGAATATCCCCGAATTATCATGGAGAATTTGTCGTTTGTCGCAAACGGAAGTAAATAAAATTATACAATATATATGGAAAGTGAATAAATTGGTTTAGAATCCATTTGAAATGGATATGAATATATATTGTGTAATATGAATTGAATGCAAATAAATGGTTGTGAATCGTTGGAATTGAATAAATTAGGTATAAATCGATTTGAAGATAATAATATTCATATGTTGGAAACCTTATAATTGTTTTTAAATACATGTGTAACATGTTGGTTTATGCAATCTAGGTGTTTGCATGAAGGTGAGGTCATTTAATTTCATAAATTATGAAACTTACGGGTTTATTGAGTAAGTACAAGTATATGGGAGACTATGGATAGTATGAGGGAAGCCTATCTAGAGATGATGTTAGGATAGCTAGTTGTTGGTTTGTATAGTGTATGCCTTGTTTGCTATGGTTGATAGTGTATTACTTATGTATGTGCTTTACGATATCAATATATGACTTTTGTTATGGCTTGAATTATCTTTTTGCTTTCTAATTTCGGGGACAAAATTCTTTTAAGGGGGAGGAATGTAACGACCCAGATTCTTAGCCATCTGTTATGAGAGTAATTAACTAATTTTAAATATTGAAATATTAATTATTTATAAGTCGAATAAATAAATTTTCCGATATCTGAATATATAAATTTTGGAGACTATACTGAATTTTCAAACGTCAATTTTTGAATATGATAAAATAAATAAATAAATATATATATATATATATAATTTCACCATTTAAAACTTATGATGACAGAAATATATATAAGTCTATATATATATGGATATATGTTTATAAAAATAGTGCATATGTAAATATATATATATATATATACATATATGTATAAACTTCATGATGGCTAATTTCAAACTTATGGTAAAATATTCATATGTATATATATGTGTATATGTAAATATGATAAAATAAATATGTATACGTGAATATATATATATATCTATATATATGTGTGTGTATATATATATACATAGGAAGCATCATGACGGCAAACATCAAATTCAAGCACACAAGAAATCAAATCGTCCCAAATTAAATCAAATCAACACACAAAATGTCAAATCACCACAAAAGATCAAATCAATCCACATGAGATCAAATCAGAGAAAAAGCAAAAGAAAATAAAAAGAAAAAACGAGAGATGAAGCCTGTGCATATCAGCCACCCTAGTATATACTCAGCCACCCTATTGATCTACTACCTTCCTCCTATTCTCTTTTATACACATAGACATACAGGCTTGTTCACTTATTCATACAAAAAAAAGGAAATAAAATAAGGATCTACCTTCTTGATGAAAAGAAGATTAGTTGACCAAAGATTAAAAAACAAGCACCAGTGTTCACCTATTTCAAAAGATTGTGAGTAAAACAACCTTGTTTATATACTGGTTATTAGATATATATATATATATACACACACCTTATTGTGATTTGGATAAAACTGCAATCTATAACAAATGTTTAGGTTATTGTTATGTTAATATGTATGTGTATGAATGTAACGACCCTAATTTTCGACCCAATTTAAAATTTTAAATTCATCGTTTAAATAAAAATTTTGAAAAATTATAACGATCTCAATTTACGCCCAAACTTTATTTGTGACATACGTCTAGTTAGATATGGACATAGAAAAAGTTTCGTTGAAAAATATTACAGTAAAGTCCGTTCGCGTTTTACTGTATATCAGTCCATATAAAGCTGCGAAAAATTTATCTTCAAAATCTAAATATTTTTACACAGTCCGCTTGTAAAAATTATTCTGATCAAGATTTTATAATTCGTTTCGTCTAAAACTGTCATCGCCTGCTCCGTTTATATTATTTTGCAAAACGCACAATTTAAGCGGCGTAAATGCAAATTTTACAAAATCATCGTATCACAATAATCTGTGTACCGTTGGAAGCGCATCGTCACACTGATCATAACGGTATACTTATTTGCACAAATCGGAGTTCGACGTTAAACGTTGCGCTAATTTTACCGTTCCGGACGGACCGGTTAAGTAAAATCTCATCCCAAATTCTTTAACCGTTTACAAAAGGAAGCTGAATATAAAGTCAGCTGGTACATTAATAGGGTAGTTGGAAGCTGGGGGGTTACCTTGGAAATAGGGTGAACGTTGGGAATTCACGTAACGTTTGGAATTTTAAGAAATATTTACTGTCCCTAACTTAGTAAAGAAACGCATCATCCTCAATCACTGTACCTCTTCACAATTCATTCGAAATCTCTCAGGTAAACAACCCCTCCTCCTTCTTCTTTTCATTTCTTTTACTGATAATAAAAAGTGTCGGCCGAAACCAAAGAAATTCCACTCCGCCTCCACTTCATCGCTCCCTCTCCACCTAGCACCGCCGTGTCCACTCTCACATAACCCCAGCCGCCAATTCACACTCCAGCCTCCGAAATTAACCTCTCTCACTTCGCATCTACTCCGCCGCGACCTCATCTCCATACCAGCCCCTGCGCCACCAATCTCAGCATGTGTTGTGAATGCTGTGCACGCCGTGCGCCTTCACATATAGGCAACAGTAGGTGTTTGTGGTCATTGAAGTAGAAAATGGAGGAACCGTATGTTCTAGCAACATGCTGAAGGTGGGATGGTGATGATATATATACAGTGTGTGTGGAGTGAAAGCATATGCAGTTTGAGAAGCATTTTTCCATTTTGAATCTCGGTTTGGAAAGCTTTTTGCTTTATGCGTGATGTAGTATATATTTAAAAAAAGGGGTAAAGAATAAGCACATGCGTGCTTTTGTTTAATATGGTCCAAGTCAACAAAAGGTGAGGACAAATGTTGATTTGGAACAAGGCATTACTGTAGCACTTTAGGGGCAGCGTGGTGTTATGGTATGGAAAATTGGCAGATGGACTTAAATTGGTGATCAAAGTTTGTATTTGTAGTTGTGGGAAGAGTGGTGAAGGTGTACAGCTATGTTGGTGATGCAGCATGTAGAAGGGGGAGTGAAACTGTGTATGTGTGGTGTGGTGGATGCTGCACGCATATGAAGTAAACTGTGCGCGAGTAATAGGGTGTTGTGGCCAGTTTGTTTTATTTTATTTTATTTTTTTTAAAAAAAAAAAGAAAAAAAAAAGAAAAGAAAATCAACTGGAACGGTATCGATTTGTTGTGTAATTAGTAACCGACTTTTCTTTGCTTGTTGCATCGACCGACTGAGCTTCTTTCGCAACAGCAAATTTTTAGCTCCGTTCTTTTCCTCCGTCTTCGGTAAGCGCATTTATATAAATTTATAAATTATATACAATGTTCATTGTATTAATATCGTTTCCTTTTGTCGATATTACAGTGTCCGTTGTTTGTGCTGTACCATCTCTTTTCTGCTTCTTCGTGCTTCGCCGCCAAATTTCTCTATCCACGAAAGGTGAATTAATTTTCACGACTATATTCTTATGCAAGTTTGAATTGATAAATGATTGCTATGTGATGTTGAATTGGATGTAAATTGTTATTGTTAAGTGATAAATCAATTGCAAGTAAAAAAATTGGATATAGGATGATTAATGATTTAAAGTGAATTATATACGTCGAATTTTGATTGTTAAACTTGACCCCTTTATATGATGAATATTGATTGATTAAATTGACCCTTTAAATTGTTGTCACGTAGAATTTGATAAATGTCACTTTGGACTATTGAACGTATTGAATTAACTGTTGTAATTGAAATTGAACGATAAGTGAAACCGAAATGTTATAATCTTTAATCTACATGAAATGATAGTGTAGATTCTAGAAATAATTATATTAATTGGCGTAAATAACAAACGCGAATTAATACGATTATTTCGGGATTATTTGAATTGTTGAATTGTTGCAAATGGATGCTATTGCTTGTTTATTTACTTTGACACCATCCCTGCTATCACACTGCAAGTTCCCTTTGTATGTTTTGATTTTGAATTTAAATAGAATCGGGTTGAAATGATAAATACCCAATTGAGTGAATTGGCCTAGGATAGATAATTAAAATAAGAAACCGAACGGTCAACAAATAACGTTTTGAAATTGAGACTTATTTGGAATTATGGAATGAACTTAGAAAACTGTATTGTAATTTGGTAACGTAAATAATAAATAAATTTGTTTGAAATAAATAAAAAGATTTTATTGAATTGAATAAATAAATTTGTTGAAATAAATAAAATGATTTTATTGAATTGAATAAATAAATTTGTTGAAATAAATAAAATGATTTTATTGAATTGAATAGATAAATTTGTTGAAATAAATAAAATGATTTTATTGAATTGAATAAATGAAATTGTTTTGAAATAGATAAAATGGATTTTATCGAATTAAATAAATTAGATTTGTGGGAATAAAGAAATGAATTTAATTGAAATAAATGAAAACGAATTAATGTAATGAATTAAAACGGATTTGTAAATTTATTTGATTAAACAAAGTGTTTTGACAAAGTTAATCGAAATGAGATTTAAGAAGTAAATAGGATGGGGATAAAGTGATGTAATTTCGAGTTTTGATAAATAAATAAACGAAGTTTTTACAAAGTGAATGTAGTAAATGAAATTTATATAGTAATGAACCTAGGAATGTAAATACGGATTTAAAGAATAAAACTTGATTTAATTAGTTGAACTAAGATTGACTATTTCATGTAATCCATGAATTTGAATTTGATTTAATAAGTGAAATGCTGATTTAACGTGAATACTTAAAATTTTGATAACTAAAGGGCTTGAACTAGAATTTCTTTTCAAAATATGAATTTTAGTAATTGAAACGAATCGAATTGTGAAATATCAAATTTGGAAGTCAAATTTGCAACTTGACCTTTGGATTTGATTTGTTTTAACTTTAATAAAAAGTTGACTGTTGGGTAATTAATACGTAGTTATTAAAGAGTCCGGGATCGGATTATGGACATACTCTCTGTCGATACCGAAAACCACTTTAATAACTAATATACGCGAAGTGTTGATCCAGAATGAAGTGGACGGTTTTGATGAACGCGTTGACTGAAGAAAGAGAACGATTTTGGATGACCCCTGACATGACTAAAACAGGAGCCGCGCCGGGCCATTGAGGTTCGCTACCTCTAGCGGACACACTTCTTCAATACCTTATCTATTACTTTTGTGATTCGATTTGGGTGCACCCCTTGATTTGGGAGTGTTGTTTCGCGGTGTTGGGATAGTAGCTGCTATGCCCAACATCAGTCCGGATCACGCAACTACTAGTATCCTAGTTGGTATCGCCTCATGTACCTTGTCATACTGATTATCCTATTCGAGACCACTACGATTTTGATTTGTACCTTTAGTATATGGATTGCCCTCTGGTGACTTCCGGTTTTGGGGAAACTACGGTCTTGTATATGCTTTTGGGAATAAACAGGTTAAGAGGTGTATGGGCCCTGCTTAACCCTACTTTGATATCTTACTTTATGGATTAGACATTATCTATTTAGCGTATTCTGTAGGTAGTTTATCGATCCCTTAATGATGTTTATATTCACCTTTGAGTTATGGACTTTATTATATGCATTTGATTATCCTGTATAAGATTTTGAGTCCTGACTCGAGTGTTTCTTTTGCATATGCTCGGGTCAGTCTGAAGATATTCCGTTGCTGGTCAAGGTTGGTCGAAGATGCTGAAGGCTTAGCTTTTATCTATATCATTTTATTTTCAGTATTTGATGTACTTATGTATTGGACATCTTGTATCTCTTTTCAGTCGCTTTATGTTGAGACATTGTTGTATTCTCTGTAGTAGCTTCATGAACTACTATTATGACGATGTATTTTCCGCTGCATTATTCTGTGACTGTTCTGAGTCTGTGATGTTGTATTGATTCTCATTTACATTTATGTACTTATAATCCCATAATGTTCTGTGTTTTGTATTATTTAAGTTGACAAGTGTGGATTATTGTCAATTTAAATGGTCCAAATATACGGGATGTTACAGTTGGTATCAGAGCTCTGGTTTTCCCAAAAACCTTAGTTCGGGATTATAAAGAAACTCATTAGAGATAGAGTAGAAATACTCTAGAATGAGGAGAATCAATTCAATATCCAAATCCTTTCAAAAATTCAAGCTCCTTTGATTCGTTGATTAGTTTTCTTAGCATTCTATTATCTTATCTTTGGTTCTAAATCTCTTTTGGTATTTCAGGATGAGTACCAGAAGAAATGTTAGAGGTGGAAGAGGCAATGGTCCTGCCCAGGCTGCACCTGCCGCTCCAGCTCCTGTCAAATTCACTACTCTTAGCAAGGAGTATTCGCAACTGGGAGGTACTAAGTTTTCTGGATCCGAGAACATCATAGAGGCTCAGCAATGGCTTAAGGGTTTGGAGAAGATATTTTCTGGATTGGAGATTACTGATGCCCAGAAGCGTCAGCTTGCTGCTTGGCAACTCCAAGATGCCGCACAAGATTGGTGGGAATCCGTTACTTCTCGTATCGAGGAGAACACCATCACTTGGGCCCAGTTTAGGTATGAATGGTTTGGATTCTAGTGGTTTAAAATTCTTTCTTCTATCTTTGAAATGATTGTTCATCTAGTCTATCTTTTGGATTAGGGATACTTTCTCGGCACAATGGATGCCAGCTGCTGGGAAGGCCCAACTTTATAGAGCTTTCATGGATCTAAAGCAGGGCAATATGACTTTTTCTGAGTATGAGAGAAAGTTCAACGAACTCTCCAAGTTCGGACTCGGCTTGATTGATACACCACTTCTGAAGAACGAGAAATTCATTATGGGAGCCAGAGCAGAGTATTATGACTTACTTACCGGCCACATCCATTGCACCTTCACAGAGCTTGTTGACTATGCCCTTAGATATGAGGCAAAGCCTAAGGGATCCACTGCCAAGGCTGCCCCTACTCAGCCCTCTTCTAGCCAGCCCGGGAAGAGGAAGATGAACTTTGATCAACAAAAGAAAGCTTGGCAGAAGACTAAAGGATTGGGATATGCTCAGAAAAGCCCTATCGATCTTGCTAATATCACATGCTTCAAGTGCGATAAGAAGGGCCATTATGCTAATAGTTGTCCATCTACCGGAGCTGCTATTCCACCACCTTCTACGACTAGGAAAGATTTATGCTATGTCTGCCTCCAGCCGGGTCATTTCAAGAAAGAATGCCCAATGTATAAGCGTGGCACACCATCTGGAGTATTTGCTATCACCACTCCTACACCACCTCCACCACCTGCTCAGGATGACCAAGGTACCTTACGAAGTACTTTTTCTTTACATGATTTACCTATTAGGGTATTATTCGATACTGGTGCTTCTCATAGCTTCATATCTATTGATCTCTGTAATAAGCTCAAATTAGAACCTACTCTTGCTACTACTTCCTTATGCGTCTCCGACCCTATTGGAGGACTTGCCAACCTCAGTAGAATTTGTAAAGAGGTCGTGCTCTTATATGGAAGATATCGATTCACTTGGGATTTTTATGTGCTTGGCTTCGCAGCATTTGACATTTTGTTAGGTGCTGATTGGTTAAGAAAATTCGATGCTGTTATTTCTTGCAAAGCTCGTTTTGTTTCTCTAGTCAATGACCAGGGCCTACCGCTTGTCATTGAATGCAAATCACCTCAGAAATATGCCGGAAGCTTCATATTCTCTCTTGATGCTCATCCGGATGATCTTAGTACTACACCTATTGTTCAGAAATTTCCCGATGTATTTGGAGAGGTTAACTCTCTACCGCCCAAACGGGAAATCGATTTTCGTATTGATCTTATTCCTGGAGCTACGCCCGTAGTTCTCCCACACCGAAGAATGGCTCCTAAAGAAAAGGGCGAACTAAAAACTCAAATCGAGGATCTTTTTGCTAAGGGCTTGATTAGAAGAAGTTGTTCCGAATGGGGCGCTGCAGTTGTATTTGTCACCAAATCAGATGGATCTCTTCGCATGTGTGTTGATTATAGAGAGCTCAACAAGCGCACTCTCAAGAACCGTTATCCGATGCCTCGCATCAACGATTTATTCGACCAGCTTCATGGTGCTAAAGTTTTCTCACAACTTGATCTAGCCACTGGGTTCCACCAACTCAGAATAGCGGAAGATAGTATCCATAAGACAGCTTTCCGGACCGAGAATGGATTCTATGAATGGTTGGTTATGCCATTCGGGTTGACCAACGCACCTGCTTACTTCGTCGACTTGATGAATCGAGTCTTCCGTGATGTCCTTAACAAGTTCGTTCTTGTATTCATTGATGATATTCTTGTCTTCTCTAAGGACAAGGAAGAACATAAGACACATCTTCGCTATGTTCTTGAAACTCTCAGAAACCATCAGCTTAAAGCCAAGTTTTCTAAATGCCATTTCTGGCGAGATGAAGTGAGATTCCTTGGCCATATTGTTTCTGAGAATGGCATTTCAGTCGATCCAGCTAAGATTGCCATAATTAATGTAAGTTCTATCATATTCGAAATTCTATTCAAACAATCTTATCTCTCGCTAATTTATATCAATTAATCTACAGGATTGGGAGACCCCCAAAACTCCTACTGATATCCGTAGTTTCTTGGGTCTAGCTGGATATTATCGCAGATTTATTGAGCACTTTGCCCGGATTTCTGCTCCTCTTACTGCTTTGACTCGGAAGGACGTTAAGTTCATTTGGAGTGAGAAGTGTGAATCAGCTTTTAATGAGTTGAAGCACAGGTTAACTTCAGCCCCAGTTCTTGCAGTCATCGATGGAAGTGAAGGATTGACTGTTTATACAGATGCTTGCCGAGAAGGTTTGGGCGCTGTTCTTATGCAAAATGGGAAGGTTATTGCTTATGCCGGTCGTCAGTTGAAGACCCATGAATTGAACTATGCCACTCATGATCTTGAGCTTCTTGCTGTTGTATTTGCTTTGAAACTTTGGAGGCATCATCTTTTGGGAACAAAGTTCGAACTATTCACTGATCATAAGTCCTTGAGGTATATCTTTTCTCAGAAGGATTTGAACCAGAGGCAAGTCCGATGGCTTGAATTCTTAGCTGCATACGACCTCAACATCACTTATACACCGGGGAAAGCAAATGTTGTAGCAGATGCTTTGAGCCGCAGCAAAGCATTGTCTTGTTGCAATCTTATCGAAGGCATGTTATTCCGGCTTAGTATCTCTCCATCTCTTATGGATCGCATCAAAGCTAAGCAATATGAAGACACTTTGCTCTATCGTATGAAGGAATTAGTTATGGGTAGAGTAAGTAATGCCGACAACAAAGTGGGTGCACAAGTTGATAGTGATGGAGTTTTGAGGATCGACAATCGTATTTGTGTTCCTAATGTCGATGGTCTTAGACAGGAAGTGCTGCGAGAAAATCATAAGTCTTCGCTTTCATTTCATCCCGGTGCTACCAAAATGTACCAGAATATGAAGAAACTATATTGGTGGAGTGGAATGAAGCGCGATATTTCTATCTATGTTAGCAGGTGCACCACTTGCCAACAAGTTAAAGCAGATCACAGAAAGACAGCAGGATTGCTCCAACCGCTAGAGATTCCAGGTTGGAAATGGGAGCAAATTTCTATGGACTTTATTGATGGGCTGCCAAGGACTAGAAAGGGTAATGAAAGCATATGGGTAATTGTCGATAGACTGACGAAGTCCGCTCACTTTATTCCAGTCAAGACCACTCGTACAGCTTCTAGTTTGGCCGAGATATACATGAGGGAAGTTGTTAAACTTCACGGTGTACCATCTAGTATTGTATGCGATCGAGATCCTATTTTCACCAGTAAATTCTGGAAGGCATTTCAGGATACCTTGGGCACCAAACTGAATCTGAGCACAGCATATCATCCTCAGACAGATGGTCAAACTGAGAGGGTAAATCAGATTTTGGAAGATCTTCTCCGGGCTTGTATTATTGACTTTGGTGGATCTTGGGAAGACCATCTTCACTTGGTTGAATTCACTTATAATAATAGTTACCAGGTAAAGAATTTGAATTTCAAATTTGAATAAGTATATTTGAATTTGAATTAATTATCCTTTATAAACCAGGCAAGCATTGGTATGGCACCGTTCGAAGCCTTATATGGACGGCCGTGCAAATCGCCAGCTTGTTGGATTGAGTCGGGAGATCGATTAGTGCTCGGACCAGAAATGATTATGGAAGCTTCTGAAAAAGTCGAAGAAATCAGGGAGAAGATAAAGACGGCACAGGATAGACAGAAAAGCTATGCCGACAAAAGGAGAAGAGATCTCGAATTCGGTGTAGGAGACAAAGTATTTCTGAAGGTGTCGCCTTTGAGGAACATTGTTCGATTTGGAAGGAAAGAGAAATTAGCTCCCAGATTCGTTGGTCCATTTGAGATTACAGAAAGAGTTGGAACATTGGCATATAGAGTTGCATTACCAGAAAAGTTCGCTGGTGTTCACAACGTGTTCCACGTCTCACACCTTCGCAAGGTTGTACACGATCCATCTATGACCATCCCTAC
This sequence comes from Allium fistulosum, assembly GCA_030737815.1. NCBI lineage: Eukaryota > Viridiplantae > Streptophyta > Magnoliopsida > Asparagales > Amaryllidaceae > Allium > Allium fistulosum. The sequence continues at coordinate 1,208,622,774 of CM060902.1, forward strand.
TGCTCAGTTGGATGAAATAGTTATTGAGCCTGACTTGACTATTGAGCGAAAGCCACTTCGGATAGTTGATCGTGGGACAAAGCAACTCAGAAGGAAATCGGTAAATCTCATCAAAGTACAGTGGAGTGCAGATGAGCGGGATTGCACGTGGGAAACTGAGGATAGCATTCGAGATTCAAACCCCGAACTATTAATTTCAGGTATTATTCAAATTTCTTGAAATCTATCTTGACTTTTCTACTTATTTCATTTCTACTTCACTCGTCTCGTTCCTTTTCGAGGACGAAAAGTTTTGAGTGGGGGAGATTGTAACGACCCTAATTTTCGACCCAATTTAAAATTTTAAATTCATCGTTTCAATAAAAATTTTGAAAAATTATAACGATCTCAATTTACGCCCAAACTTTATTTGTGACATACGTCTAGTTAGATATGGACATAGAAAAAGTTTCGTTGAAAAATATTACAGTAAAGTCCGTTCGCGTTTTACTGTATATCAGTCCATATAAAGCTGCGAAAAATTTATCTTCAAAATCTAAATATTTTTACACAGTCCGCTTGTAAAAATTATTCTGATCAAGATTTTATAATTCGTTTCGTCTAAAACTGTCATCGCCTGCTCCGTTTATATTATTTTGCAAAACGCACAATTTAAGCGGCGTAAATGCAAATTTTACAAAATCATCGTATCACAATAATCTGTGTACCGTTGGAAGCGCATCGTCACACTGATCATAACGGTATACTTATTTGCACAAATCGGAGTTCGACGTTAAACGTTGCGCTAATTTTACCGTTCCGGACGGACCGGTTAAGTAAAATCTCATCCCAAATTCTTTAACCGTTTACAAAAGGAAGCTGAATATAAAGTCAGCTGGTACATTAATAGGGTAGTTGGAAGCTGGGGGGTTACCTTGGAAATAGGGTGAACGTTGGGAATTCACGTAACGTTTGGAATTTTAAGAAATATTTACTGTCCCTAACTTTTAAAAGTAAAGAAACGCATCATCCTCAATCACTGTACCTCTTCACAATTCATTCGAAATCTCTCAGGTAAACAACCCCTCCTCCTTCTTCTTTTCATTTCTTTTACTGATAATAAAAAGTGTCAGCCGAAACCAAAGAAATTCCACTCCGCCTCCACTTCATCGCTCCCTCTCCACCTAGCACCGCCGTGTCCACTCTCACATAACCCCAGCCGCCAATTCACACTCCAGCCTCCGAAATTAACCTCTCTCACTTCGCATCTACTCCGCCGCGACCTCATCTCCATACCAGCCCCTGCGCCACCAATCTCAGCACGTGTCGTGAATGCTGTGCACGCCGTGCGCCTTCACATATAGGCAACAGTAGGTGTTTGTGGTCATTGAAGTAGAAAATGGAGGAACCGTATGTTCTAGCAACATACTGAAGGTGGGATGGTGATGATATATATACAGTGTGTGTGGAGTGAAAGCATATGCAGTTTGAGAAGCATTTTTCCATTTTGAATCTCGGTTTGGAAAGCTTTTTGCTTTATGCGTGATGTAGTATATATTTAAAAAAAGGGGTAAAGAATAAGCACATGCGTGCTTTTGTTTAATATGGTCCAAGTCAACAAAAGGTGAGGACAAATGTTGATTTGGAACAAGGCATTACTGTAGCACTTTAGGGGCAGCGTGGTGTTATGGTATGGAAAATTGGCAGATGGACTTAAATTGGTGATCAAAGTTTGTATTTGTAGTTGTGGGAAGAGTGGTGAAGGTGTACAGCTATGTTGGTGATGCAGCATGTAGAAGGGGGAGTGAAACTGTGTATGTGTGGTGTGGTGGATGCTGCACGCATATGAAGTAAACTGTGCGCGAGTAATAGGGTGTTGTGGCCAGTTTGTTTTATTTTATTTTATTTTTTTTTTAAAAAAAAAGAAAAAAAAAGAAAAGAAAATCAACTGGAACGGTATCGATTTGTTGTGTAATTAGTAACCGACTTTTCTTTGCTTGTTGCAGCGACCGACTGAGCTTCTTTCGCAACAGCAAATTTTTAGCTCCGTTCTTTTCCTCCGTCTTCGGTAAGCGCATTTATATAAATTTACAAATTATATACAATGTTCATTGTATTAATATCGTTTCCTTTTGTCGATATTACAGTGTCCGTTGTTTGTGCTGTACCATCTCTTTTCTGCTTCTTCGTGCTTCGCCGCCAAATTTCTCTATCCACGAAAGGTGAATTAATTTTCACGACTATATTCTTATGCAAGTTTGAATTGATAAATGATTGCTATGTGATGTTGAATTGGATGTAAATTGTTATTGTTAAGTGATAAATCAATTGCAAGTAAAAAAATTGGATATAGGATGATTAATGATTTAAAGTGAATTATATACGTCGAATTTTGATTGTTAAACTTGACCCCTTTATATGATGAATATTGATTGATTAAATTGACCCTTTAAATTGTTGTCACGTAGAATTTGATAAATGTCACTTTGGACTATTGAACGTATTGAATTAACTGTTGTAATTGAAATTGAACGATAAGTGAAACCGAAATGTTATAATCTTTAATCTACATGAAATGATAGTGTAGATTCTAGAAATAATTATATTAATTGGCGTAAATAACAAACGCGAATTAATACGATTATTTCGGGATTATTTGAATTGTTGAATTGTTGCAAATGGATGCTATTGCTTGTTTATTTACTTTGACACCATCCCTGCTATCACACTGCAAGTTTCCTTTGTATGTTTTGATTTGAATTTAAATAGAATCAGGTTGAAATGATAAATACCCAATTGAGTGAATTGGCCTAGGATAGATAATTAAAATAAGAAACCGAACGGTCAACAAATAACGTTTTGAAATTGAGACTTATTTGGAATTATGGAATGAACTTAGAAAACTGTATTGTAATTTGGTAACGTAAATAATAAATAAATTTGTTTGAAATAAATAAAATGATTTTATTGAATTGAATAAATAAATTTGTTGAAATAAATAAAATGATTTTATTGAATTGAATAAATAAATTTGTTGAAATAAATAAAATGATTTTATTGAATTGAATAGATAAATTTGTTGAAATAAATAAAATGATTTTATTGAATTGAATAAATGAAATTGTTTTGAAATAGATAAAATGGATTTTATCGAATTAAATAAATTAGATTTGTGGGAATAAAGAAATGAATTTAATTGAAATAAATGAAAACGAATTAATGTAATGAATTAAAACGGATTTGTAAATTTATTTGATTAAACAAAGTGTTTTGACAAAGTTAATCGAAATGAGATTTAAGAAGTAAATAGGATGGGGATAAAGTGATGTAATTTCGAGTTTTGATAAATAAATAAACGAAGTTTTTACAAAGTGAATGTAGTAAATGAAATTTATATAGTAATGAACCTAGGAATGTAAATACGGATTTAAAGAATAAAACTTGATTTAATTAGTTGAACTAAGATTGACTATTTCATGTAATCCATGAATTTGAATTTGATTTAATAAGTGAAATGCTGATTTAACGTGAATACTTAAAATTTTGATAACTAAAGGGCTTGAACTAGAATTTCTTTTCGAAATATGAATTTTAGTAATTGAAACGAATCGAATCGTGAAATATCAAATTTGGAAGTCAAATTTGCAACTTGACCTTTGGATTTGATTTGTTTTAACTTTAATAAAAAGTTGACTGTTGGGTAATTAATACGTAGTTATTAAAGAGTCCGGGATCGGATTATGGACATACTCTCTGTCGATACCGAAAACCACTTTAATAACTAATATACGCGAAGTGTTGATCCAGAATGAAGTGGACGGTTTTGATGAATGCGTTGACTGAAGAAAGAGAACGATTTTGGATGACCCCTGACATGACTAAAACAGGAGCCGCGCCGGGCCATTGAGGTTCGCTACCTCTAGCGGACACACTTCTTCAATACCTTATCTATTACTTTTGTGATTCGATTTGGGTGCACCCCTTGATTTGGGAGTGTTGTTTCGCGGTGTTGGGATAGTAGCTGCTATGCCCAACATCAGTCCGGATCACGCAACTACTAGTATCCTAGTTGGTATCGCCTCATGTACCTTGTCATACTGATTATCCTATTCGAGACCACTACGATTTTGATTTGTACCTTTAGTATATGGATTGCCCTCTGGTGACTTCCGGTTTTGGGGAAACTACGGTCTTGTATATGCTTTTGGGAATAAACAGGTTAAGAGGTGTATGGGCCCTGCTTAACCCTACTTTGATATCTTACTTTATGGATTAGACATTATCTATTTAGCGTATTCTGTAGGTAGTTTATCGATCCCTTAATGATGTTTATATTCACCTTTGAGTTATGGACTTTATTATATGCATTTGATTATCCTGTATAAGATTTTGAGTCCTGACTCGAGTGTTTCTTTTGCATATGCTCGGGTCAGTCTGAAGATATTCCGTTGCTGGTCAAGGTTGGTCGAAGATGCTGAAGGCTTAGCTTTTATCTATATCATTTTATTTTCAGTATTTGATGTACTTATGTATTGGACATCTTGTATCTCTTTTCAGTCGCTTTATGTTGAGACATTGTTGTATTCTCTGTAGTAGCTTCATGAACTACTATTATGACGATGTATTTTCCGCTGCATTATTCTGTGACTGTTCTGAGTCTGTGATGTTGTATTGATTCTCATTTACATTTATGTACTTATAATCCCATAATGTTCTGTGTTTTGTATTATTTAAGTTGACAAGTGTGGATTATTGTCAATTTAAATGGTCCAAATATACGGGATGTTACAATGAATGTGTACAATAAGGTCAGTTCCATCCTACAATCTAAAAACCCTGTAACATCTTCTCTGTGCATGTTTTTTAAACAGTTAAGTCTATCAACTTCAAAAATCAATAGCCCATCATCCAATCAGTTTTATCACATGATTCCAAAACAAAAGTCATCTGTTTTTTAGTATAGAATGTTTTAAAATTGATTTCATTCAATTTTATCAAGAAGAGAGAGAGAAAACGATATCCAACAGTGAATGGGTCTTATAGGGTCGAGATTCGACCATCGTAATTTAATCTATGGATTACACAGTTGTGATCGTTGTCGGAAAATAGGAATTTTAAGAGTGATTTGAGATTTTTTTGTGCTGTGTGGAGGTAGAGATTTAGAGTTGATCAGATTTGGGTGTAATGGCGAATCACAGCGACGTAGCTAATTTCGTGGCTTAGCGTTGGGGGTGAAGAATGGTTGAACGATGGCGCATTTGTGAAAAATGGCATGGTAATTTATGGATGGGTGTGTAGACGAGTCGAGGATATTTTAGGGTTTAGGTTTAGTTTAGGTTTGGTTTCGGTTCATGGGCAATGGCGGTGATGAGAGGACGAGATAGGCGTGCGCTAAGGGGGGTGAGGGGAAGAAAGAGGAGGTGATGGCAAATCTTGGGGCAAAGTCTGGAGGTGGATGATCAACCGTGGAGGCATGGCAAGGCGTTGGGGTGGTTTCGGTTCGCTCCAGGTTTGGGTTGAGGCATTCGAATTTTCAAACTGAAGTTCGATCGAGTTTCCAGGTGGTCGATCGAGTTGAGATGGTCGAGGGTGACTTGAGTGGACGGACGGCGACACGAGACGGTGACCGGATGCTGTGGGTATGTGCACACATTCGTGCACATGCATTCGTGCACGTTCCTAGAGATGGAATGAATAAGAGAGGAGAGAAAAGGAACTGGAGGGAGGGGAGGAAAGGAAATAGGCCGGTTAAATTTGAATTGGGCTGGGTTTGGAAGAAAATGAAGTAAATTTAGTTAATTTTCATATTTAATAAATTTAAAAAAAAACTTAAACCCTATTTTCTTATTCGATTGAAATCCAATCAACGAACAGATTTTTGCGTCGAGGCCCTATCATCGAATACCTCCATATGAGCTAATATCGTCGAGATTTCTGCAGTGTGAAAATTTAAATGTTTATAAAATTTAAAGTGAATAAATAAGTAAATTCTTACTTGATTGATTATATGTGATTTAATCAAATAAATTTTTAAATGGACCGTTTAGTTGTAATTAACTAAGAATACATCTTTTTATTTAATTTCTTTAATTTACAAGTAACCTAGATCAAAATATATAACTTGACTTAGTTTAGTTGGAACCAATTAAATTCTGGGTTATAAACTGGTTTAATATTAATTAAAATCGTTGACTGAGTTAATGATTTTTTCTTTGACTGATATTGCTCTTAGATATTGTTTCAATTATCTATTGTCTGTGCCATTAAGTAGCCAAACAAATTAAAGTAGTTAGAATAAAACGTTGACACGTTTTATTGAAAGTAAATTGACTTGTACTGATCACTATTATGAATTTCAAAAAATGTGATGCTTACAAGTGAATTAATTTCGATGGACAGTTCATGATAAAGTAAACATATGGAATGAATTCCCATATATGAATATTGACACCCTGATTGTAGAATCGTTTATTTTAAACAACTTGGCCTTTAAAATTTTATATCGTTTTGGATTCAATGAGACCGGGACCCGTCATGTTTATATGTGACGGGGTCTAAGAGATACCTTTGTTTTCAAAGGATTTTAAAATAGTAATATTTCGAATGAGTGTGTTTTCTCACGATGGTTTTCCAGACTGACTCGGGGGTTATTTTATTATAATGCTCGAGTATTACAGATTCAGGTTAGAGTGCTTTGGAGCTTAGGAGTCTAGCCGGAGGATTTCAGACGTATATCACGTACTTGATTATATTCCGCTGTGTGTGTAGACTGTATAGTCAGCACCGGTGTGGACAAGTTGTTATAACTGTCCATATCGATATATTGATTGTTGTACTTTGATAATTGTATATATATTGACAGTTACAATTTTCTTTGTATAAAGATTTGTTGTTATATATTATATTTTGTTCCGCTGCGATTGTGAGATTCTGTGTTGTTTCTGTTTCTTCTTCTATCCTTTTCTTCTTAACCTCTAATGATTTGGTATTTCCAGCACTGGATTGCTCGGCATTCTATACAGTGAACATATTGATGTCGATTTTCGAGGGTCGAAAATCTCGGGCCATTACAACTAATGATTTGAGTTGGCGGCGGTGATTTTCGCATTGGAGGATGGAGTTTTTAGCAACTTACGATTTCGATATTGATTATACATCAGGGAAAGGAAATAAAGTTGCGGATGCCCTTAGCAGGAAATATCAAAATGCAGTGTTGGCTCTGTTGGCAGAATGATCTAGCAGCATTGACTAGTTGTAGTGTGCAGTTAAGATCAACTGCCAGTTCTAGTCAAAGTACTGCCACATTGTCTCGTTTGGAAGTTCGACCGATATTTATCGAAATAATTGCTTCTAAACAAAGGGATGATCCAGTGTTAGCTGAACGGATCAGGAGACTGGAAAGTGGAAATGGGATCGATGATCTGAAAGATTTTATTCTTGACCAGAGAGTATGGTTAAGAAAGAAGGGACGGTTATGTATTCCGAAGATGGAAACCTAAGGAAGGAAGTTCTTAGGAAGTGTTATCAATCGAAGTTTACTATTCATCATGCGGGAAACAAGATGTATCAAGATATGAAGAGAAGTTTCTTCTGGAAGGTATGAAAAGGGATGTAGGCTTATGGGTAAAGCAATATGCAAATTGCCATCAATTGAAAGCCAAACATCCGAAGCTAAGTGGGTTGCTTCAGACTTTAGATATACCAGTTTGGAAGTGGGATTTGATATCCACAGATTTTATTGATGGGTTTCCAAGGTCAAATAGGGGAAATGATAGTATTTGGGTCATAGTGGAAAGACTGACCAAGAGTGCACATTTCATTCCTGTTAAGTCAACCAGGACGGCACCCGTATTGGCTAAGTGGTTTATGAAGAATATTGTTAGACTGCATGGAATTGCTAGTAGTATAGTCCTTAACAGAGATGCTTTGTTCACTAGCAAATTCTGGAAGAGTCTATAAGAGATATTAGGTACCAAGCTTAGGATGATTACCGCTTATCACCCACAGATGGATGGACAGAAAAAGAGAGTCAATAAGGTACTTGAAGATTTATTGAGAGCTTGTGTACTAGATTTTGGTGGGTCGTGGGAAGGTTATTTGCACTTAGTTGAGTTTTCTTGAAATAATAGTTATCAGGCTAATTTAGGAATGATGCCTTTTGAAGCTTTATATAGAAGGACGTGCAAATCACAAGCATGTTGGTTTAATTTCGGAGACAGATTGGTCCTTGGTGTAACAACCTAAATTCCAATGGGTCCGGATTTTTCGCAAAAATGCTAAAACCCAAGCCCACTGAAGCCCGAGTTAGGTATCTGGTATCTTGCAAATAGGCAAAGACAAATATATCAGAGCTCAAATAAATATCTCAAAGCGGAACTGAATAAAATATAATAATAAGTAAATACTCACCAAGATAATAACACTTTTTAAACAAGTGTCTCAAAGCTGGAAATTCTCTACCATCTACCTAACCCGTGGGATGTTATGAGGAAGGGGTCAGAACTAAAGTTCTGGTGAATGGATAAATTATACACTTCTAAGCTTAATTCTACATATACCGTTTTATTTCCATTTTCTGTTATATTAGGTTTACTGGGTTTATAATACTCTTGCCTCTATGCATGAATCATACCCATCTACTCCCTAGTAGATTAAAACCTAATAACTAATATATATGTAGCCATATGCCCAATGACCGTATCGGTCCAAGGTACTACCCATGGTACCTTCCGTATCCTCCTCGAAAAGGACTCCATCGTCTTGCTCCTAGAGCATTCTGTAACTACATCTGTAAAGGATAGCTTCGTGAGGCCTACAATACAGATGTTCCATCGTTTACTATGAAAACGTAAAACTGCTTCTGCACTAGCCTATACTAATGCTCGAACACCCACAATGTACCACCTAGTGCGTACCTTGAGGACTATACGTAATCGTTATGTCTACTCCCTGAATCCCGCCAACAAGGTCTACCTTGTAAGGAACTCAGTCAGGGATTTTCTATATTTGTAAAGGACAGCTTCGTTAGACCTACAATACATATATTCTACTTGGTCTGTCTCTTTTCTCATCGTGGCTATGTCTCCACGTAGCCACCCTCAACTAATCGAAAGACCTCTAAAGAGCTAAGTGGCTATGCCCTACTGTAAACAATCTAAACATCCAATTGGCAGCGTCCCTTATCCAATGTCTCGATAGTGAAAGAATCATTGGCCTGTTGGTTTAACTCTAGTCTTTCCCGAACTTGTTCTTGATTGATGATGGCTTGATCTCCGCATGCGACTATCCTTTTGAGTCCTGCCCACTAAAACCTACTCGCAAGTCAGAGTATGGTGTCATACTCCATTCATCAACCTTTTGACTGCCTACAAAGGTCTGCTTCGTTAGGCCTGCAATGCAAAAGCAGTCAAGGCATACTCTCTTGATGGAACACCTACAGATCTGCCTCTGGGGGTGCAGCTTCGTTAGGCTTACCCCAGAGGGCCATCCTAGAGTACTCTCACGTCCCGTTGAAGTCTCGTACTTCCTTCTAGCCCAAACTAACTAAGTTGGACGTGCTCTTTCTATACTAAAATCTGCGATGAACTGCTTCATTAGGCTCTTCATCCTTTGGGCTATTCCAAACGCATCTTACCATTTTATTAGACCCTACGTCTAATCTTTTATCATGCGTAACTTCTTCGTATTAATTTGGATTTCGATAAGTTATATATGGAAATTGATCAGAAAATCGCCATGAACACAATGGTATAAGTTTCGAGGCCATATTCTGACAATTCCAAAAATGTTTATTTTCACTGCTCATCGTTAATTGGTTAATTAATTATCTAAAAATGCGAGGTGTTACATTATCCCACCCTTTAGGAAATTTCATCCCCGAAATTCGACAAGGGTAAAATTATGTAATTCCTCGCATCAATCACATCCATTTTGTGTACATCCAATTTTGCGACCATCCGTGTCCTTGTGCAAAGTGTCATTCAACACAAAATATATGCATGTACATGAATTTCAAAGCGGTACCTCCTATTTGAATGTTTTTCTTCTTTAAAAATTTATTTTAAAGCATGATGCACACACCCTAAATATACTTGCAATTTCTATATGAATGCAATCTTTTGAAAATTCAAAACGGTTTTCATCCAATTTTTCCCACACTCCTATTGAATAGGGGTGTAGTTCAACGAATTTTACATCCAAATCCTATCACACAACTTTTAATATTCGAATTTCAGAAAAAAACTAATTTTCCGAACTCGATTTCTTATGTCAGAAAGAAGGTAGAAACGGAAAACCTTACGTTTACCGTTTTACTTTTGTGCACCTCTTTCCCCGTACTTGGAACTTATGCCGCTATTCTATACAAATCTCTATTTTCTTTCCCAAGCACGGTTTACATAAGAAAAACTTTCCTTTTCAAACTTTTTCCCAAGCACGGTTTACATAAGAAAAACTTTCCTTTTCAAACTTTTTCCCAAGCTTAATTTATGGGAAAAAATGGATTTTTCTTTTGCAATTCTCATTTATTTTTATTGACATTTCTGTCGCTTTCTTTAGATCTTACTGTTTTTCTTTTACTTACTTTTATCTACTTTTACTTTTCTTTAATATAGCAGCTAAAAGCAGCTATCTTCTAGGGCTAGGAGGCCTAGGACCATGTCCACTCTAACACAGAAAGGTCCTACTCTAGGAATCCAAGTAACTCATATGCTCCTCCTGCCGTCTATTACTTTTTACTAACTTATGCTGTATTACTCACGATGAATAAGATATATTCATCTCTTCCCTTCCATACTCAAAATGGAATAACCAGGTCTCATTTACTACAACGAATAAGGATTTCAATCTATGCAGTCTCTATCTAAAAATGCAACTAAGCTTGGAGAAATTTTCTCTTTACCTTTCATTTTTCCCCAACTAAGGTCTATCTATCCCAACCACGTGTGTCTTACTATCTTACTAATATCACTTCCCTATTCTTCTATAGTCTACACACATGAAGCAACATTCCTAGGTTCTCATCAGTGTCCTATACACTTTACGGGAACTTTTATTATTACTACAAAAAGCAATCACTGTTATCTCCTACACAGCCTTACCCTTTTTCCCGTCATACCTAGGAAATGATTCCTATCTACTCTATATTTAAAAGTTTGGTTTGGTATTTATCATTTCATTTTAAAAATTAAAGCTTCATAAAATTCCAAAACTCTTGCCTTTAAAAGTGTTACTTCGAAGTTTCTATTAAATTCAAAGGTACTCCCCAAACCTAGAGGGGAAAACTTACAAATTCTAAGTTCAAAGCTTATTCCTCTTTTCCTTTTAAAGACCTTAATAGCTTTTCATAAAAAAAATTTGGATTTTAAATTTAACTGTGTACTAAGTTTTTCTCTTCCAAAAACTTAATTACTTTTTCACCCAACCATTTTTCTTTAAAACATGCCTTGCTTGTCTTTAAAACATTTTTCTTTTCTTGACTTCCAAAAATGTCCTCATATGTTTTCAAAACATTTTCATGTCATAGATTTTCAAATTTACAAAAACTGGAGTTGATTAGAACCATTATTTTATCAAAAGTCCCTTAACTTTCTTACTCTTCCAATTACCTAACCTTGGAGGAGTTTCTAACTTACTACAAATGGGGACTTTCTACAAAGGCAAGCAACCAATGCGCATAATCAATGGAAAAATATGAAATTTCTATTTCTTAGCTTTCCTACTAAGGCCCTCTATAATATCCCTTCTAACTAACACTGTCTCTAATTATCACACTTTTTATTACACCTAATAGCTTTATACCTTAATGTATTAGAACTACTTTCTCTTATGAGAAACCATTAACGCTAAAACCTTCTATGAATCCTTTAAAAGAGGATTTCATGTTTATGTGAAATTACAAGGAACTTATTTTATATTTCATCGAAATAGGCTATACAAAATATGGTGCTTTCCATACCTTGTACATCTCTTCCACGTATTCCTTATAACTTGCACAAAACATCTTCACTTGTGGTTTGGTTTCATAGAAAATTTTACCATTATTCATTTCATTCCAATAGATTAAAGTATGTTTAATCTATATTCACTTACAATAGATATTTCCTACGAAATTTATTAATTTCCTAATATTTGACTTACATCTTTTTCAGAAGAATTCATTTTCAAAACTGTTTTAACATTTTCATAACTAGAAAAAATTTCCATATACTTATTTAAATAATAAGTGTGCTTACAAACCATTTTATTTCTCTACTTAGAAATTATCTTCAAAACACATTTTTATTTGGGTTAAAACAGATGTTGTGTAAAACACCGTTACTACAACCCAAAATTACTAGTATGTGGATTTAGTTAAAATAAATATTAATAAATCCCATATGCTATGTAAAAACATTTCCTTTAGGAGTCACCTACTATAACAATAATGTCATAGTCTATGCTTCCTTTATTTTTCATGAAAACATCTATTACAACAATAAATGTTGTAACCTACGTTTTCGATACTTAACACACTCTAGGTTTTTATATTTTAAAATCTTTGTTTACCTACAAGGAAACTAGCGAGCTATACATGCTCTATAATTCTTCAAAAAGAATTAAAATTCACATCATATAAAAACCAATTTAAATTTCATACAACTTTTTTTCTTCAAAAACCCAATATTTACTTCAAACATATCAACAATTATATTTCAACTTTTTAATTCCAAAAAGTTTCGTTTTATTGGGCTAGACATAAAGTGGATTTTCTTCTTACTACCCTAGGAATATCCTTCATAAACTTTGGAAATCTTATTCCCTTACTAAAATCTGTTATTCCTTCCAAAATAAAAATACTCTCCTCATGATCCCTAGGGTACTTTCCCACTTCTTATGACATATGGTTACTAATCTTCTCTCAAAGCATAGCTTATTGTACACTATAAATCGGTAATAACTTAGGGCTCAACACTCTTGGGTCATCCCAAACCCAACAAGCAAACTATGCACAAATGTACTTCTAAAAACTTTCCATATGTTAAAATCTATAATTGGGGTCTATTTGTATTTTAGCACATAATATTTTCATATTTTATTCAAAAATACAAATATGTTCGCTCACTATCTACCCAGGAACCCTAAACCTAGGCTCTGATACCAAATGTAACAACCTGAATTCCAATGGGTCCGGATTTTTTGTTAAAATGCTAAAACCCAAGCCTACTGAAACCCGAGTTGGGTATTTGGTATCCTGCAAATGGGCAAAGACAAATATATCAGAGCTCAAATAAATATCTTATAGCGGAACTGACTAAAATATAATAATAAGTAAATACTCACCAAGGTAATAACAATTTCTAAACAAGTGTCTCAAAGCTGGAAAGTCTCTGCCATCTACCTAACCTATGGGATGTTATGAGGAGGGGGTTAGAACTAAAATTCTGGTGAATGGACAAATTATACACTTTTAAGCTTAATTCTACATATACAGTTTTATTTCCATTTTCTATTATATGAGGTTTACTGGGTTTATAATACTCTCGCCTCTACGCGTGAAGCATACCCATCTACTTCCTAGTAGATTAAAACCTAATAACTAATATATATGTAGATATATGCCCAATAACCGTATCGGTCCTAGGTAATACCCATGGTACCTTCCATATCCTCCTCGAAAAGAACTCCATCATCTTACTCCTAGAGCATTCTGTAACTACATCTGTAAAGGATAGCTTCGTAAGGCCTACAATACAGATGTTCTATCGTCTACTATGAAAATGTAAAACTACGTCCGCACTAGCCTATACTAATGCTCGGACATCCACAATGTACCACCTAGTGCGTACCTTGAGGACTATACGTAATCGTTCTGTCTCCTCCCTGAATCCCGCCAACAAGGTCTACCTTGTACGGAACTCGGTCGGGGATTTTCTATATCTGTAAAGGACAGCTTTGTTAGGCCTATAATACAGATATTCTACTTGGTCTGTCTCTTTTCTCATCGTGGCTATGGCTCCACGCAGCCACCCCTCAACTAATCGAAAGACCTCTAAAGAGCTAAGTGGCTGTGCCCTACTGCAAACAATCTAAACATCCAATTGGCTGTGCCTTTTATCTAATGTCTCGATAGTGAAAGAATCATTGGCATGTTGGTTTAACTCTAGTCTTTCTCGAACTCGTTCTTGATTGATGATGGCTTGATCTCCACATGCGACTATCCTTCTAGGTCCTGCCTACTAAAACCTACTCGCAAGTCAGAGTACGGTGTCATACGAATATCCTACTCCATTCATCAACCTTTTGATTGCCTACAAAGGTCCGCTTCGTTAGGCCTGCAATGCAAAAGTAGTCAAGGCATACTCTCTTGATGGAACACCTACAGACCTGGCTCCGTGGGTGCAGCTTCGTTAGGCCTACCCCTGAGGGCCATCCTAGAGTACCCTCACGTCCCATTGAAGTCTCGTACTTCCTTCTAGCCCAAACTAACTAAGTTGGACGTGCTCTTTCTGTACTAAAATCTACGATGAACTGCTTCGTTAGGCTCTTCATCCTTTGGGCTACTCCAAATGCATCTTACCATTTTATTAGGCCCTACGTCTAATCTTTTATTATGCGTTTAGTTTATTTTTCTTATTTTGTTGGCTACTTATTTACCCTAATCAGCAAACCCATTCCTACCTAACTATTGTGAGACCATTAGTTCCTGACTGAAAGGGAATGCTGTTGGTATGGGCCACTTCTATCATTTTGCTTATTAACTTAATACAAGATCTAAGTTGATAAAATAAGCCCCTTCTATTTCTTTCTTTTTAATTATAACTTATGTGTTACAATTATATTTGCAATTGTTACTTTTATATTATTTTCTTTCTTTTATAACTTACATGCTATACGTGTAATTACAATTGTCTCTCTTCTATTCTAGTCTGTCCTCTTTTATTATTTGATACTATATTCTTTTTAGTTTTCTTATATTATATGACATATTAGCTGGGGACTACGCCCAATTATCACAAATTACTTATCATAATAACTACTTTACTTTTATTTTACTATCTGCACAGTAAATGCAGATCTAGGCACATTTCTGTTTATTATTTCTAGTCTTATCAAATAATTAACTTGATTTCTCCTTTAATTTCTTTAACTCTTCACTTTATTCTCTTTTATTCTAGGAAGTAGTTCTATTCTATTTGGTTGGTTACAAAAACTGTGCTAAAATTCCATTTCCATACTTTAATACTAAATAATGTTATGAACAATAACTCGTAATTGCAAGATATTTCTTTTATTGTCTCTTTAATTATTGGATAATGCAAAATACAGAAACGTCACTATTTTACACTAATTCCCTTTTTCTTTCTTTTATTCTTGCAATTACGTTTATAGTTATTCTTACAATATTAAACTATGGAAATGTATTCTCTTTTCTAAACTAACCGATTAATCTGTCACTAACTTCCAAATCAAGTTATTAAAATTTTCCCTTTTTAATTTATTTCTCCCGTTTTATCATAATTTATTGTAAATTTCTTACTTTTAGGCTTATGCCTTTCTCTATAACCGTTAAGCCTAATATTATTCATATTTAATTGGATTCCTATCTTTCTTTTCCATATAAATAATAATTAAATATAAGCTCTCTTATAGAATTTAAGTTTCAACATAACTAATTAGCAAAACTAATTACTGAAATAAATGCTAAATTAAAATATTTAACGGGAATCTAACGATAATATATCATAAACGTAAAAGATATATAATTTAAATCCACTCACATGTCGTCCTTAGCTTTGCTCCATGGTCTTCCTGGATCCCCTTCTAAGGTGTCTAATATTTTTATCAAAAAGATCTTCTCCCGAGAAATATTTTCTATTTAGGGTCCAGCCTCAGGCAATGAACCCAGTTGGGAGAAAATCTGATTGTGAGAAAATAGCTAGGCCTAGGGTTCTATTTATAGTGTAGCTTGGGGATCTCAGACCGTCGAATTTTTGGATTGAATCTGGAGTCACCACGTCACAGGCTTGCTGCGAGTCGTTGGATTCGAAAAACGATGCTCTAGATCGCGCAAAAATCAAATTTGAAGAGTTCGGCACATACCTGGGCGAATTGTCATCCAGGACATAATGCGGGTCGACCTACAGGTCGACCTGTGTGCTTTGAAGGTCGACCTGTGTGCCTTGGGGTCGACCCATGCTATTTTTTTTCTTTTCCTGATTTTCGTTTCTCTCTTAACTTCTTCGTATTAACTCGGATTTCGACAAGTTATATATGGAAATTGATCATAAAATCGCCATAAACATAATGGTATAAATTTTGAGGCCATATTCTGACAATTCCAAAAATGTTTATTTTCACTGCTCATCGTTATTTGGTTATTTAATTATCTAAAAATGCGGGGTGTTACAGTTGGTCTAGATATGGTAAGAGAAGCCACAGAGAAGATTGAGTTAATTTAAGGTAGCATGAGAGAAGTTCAGTCTAGGGAGAAAAGTTACGAAGATAAAAGGCGTAAAGATATAGAGTTCTCAGTTGAAGATCGTATTTCGTCAAGGTATCACCGATGAAAGGTGATGTACAATTAGGAAAGTCAGGGAAACTGACATCGAGATATATTGGACCGTTCCCTATTATAGAGAGGATCAGAAAACTCACGTACCGAGTAGAGTTACGTAGTAGTTCGACATGTGTTCATAATATGTTCCATATTTCTCATCCTAGGAAGTATGTGCAAGATCTAGGGACTACTACTGCTCCGACTACACTGGAAGATTAAGTAGTAGAACCGTATCTAATTTTTGTCAGATAACCAGTTCGAGTTATAGTGAGAGATGAGAAGAGATTAAGGAGCAAGACAATCAGACTAGTGAAAGTCCAATGGAGTGACAACGAGAAAGGCTATACTTGGGAGACAGAGGACATGATTAGGGATACTTATCCTAAGATGTTATGATGGTATGTTCTATATTTGCTATATATAGACTTTATAGCTAGTAGGATATACTAGCATTGTTTGCATGTTTGATATGCTTGTTTTGTAGTCCTTACTGAATTTCAAGGACGAAATTCTTTAAGGAGGGGAGCTTGTAACACCCCTAATTTTAATTAACATTATTTAGGAGATTTAATTTGATAAATTAAATAGAATAATGTGATGGGTAGTGTGATAAGGAATTGAGGTTTGATAATCAACAGGGTCGAGCCATAATTAACTAACTAATTGGTTAATAAGATTGTATTATGACTTAAGAATGATAGATATATGAGAGGGGTAATTTAAAATTAGAAAACCCTTCATACCTTAAACCCTCCCTCTCCTTTATTATTCTCACTTTCACAAAACGTAAGAAATCAAAAGAATATAAGGAGGCCGGCCATTGCTATGGAGGAAATCACGAAAAATCTAAAGGAGATTCAAGAATAAAGTTAGGGAAACTAAAGCACTCATCAAATCTCAACCATGTGATCAAAATAAAGGTAAATAATAATCAAATCCATCTCATGTTCGTTACATTTTTATTGTTAAATTTCGATTCAGATTTTAGATCGAATGGATTGATGATTAGATGATATACCATGCTTGATTTTTCCATGTTTTGAAATAATATTGAATTAAATGGATTTTAAGAAATTAAATGACATGATTAAAAGGAAAACCTTAATTAATAATCCCCAAATGATTCGAGTTTTTGATAGGTGGTAGATATTTGGAGATGGGTCTTTAATTTCATAATTTTCTAAGTTGAAATAAATATTTTGTGCATTTCCTAAAGAAATTGATTTATTTTCGGGTTTTAATTATTTAAAATAACTAAATATGGAGTTTGGCCCTGAAATTTTTTTATGATGAAGAATATAAGGTAGTGTTTGGTTTAAAAACGAATTTTGTGTTTTCGGTTTTCAATATGTATACCAAATATGAAAAGAATGGAGGGACGACGGAGGGGATGAAAGAAAGACGGATGAGAGGACAAAGAGGATGAAGGGACGATGGAAGAATGAACTGTTTCACGTGCTTGTGTTATTTTTCAAAACATGAAAAATAAAAAAAGTTGGTTTCTATTTTGTATGTTAACTTTGTTTTCTAAATTGATCATTTTCGGTAATATACATGCATCGTGTGCATTTTTGCATGAACAAAAACTCAAAACTAAAAGTAATAAACCAAACACTATCTAATATTTACGAATTTCTAGAATTTTTAGCGATTTTTCCTAAGGGATATTGAATTATTATGAATTTAATATGCTGGAAATGTATTTAAATTATTAATTAATTAAGGCTATTGATTAATTAAAGTTGATAAAAATTTCGGATCTTGAAAGTTGCATTCGAAGTATTCTGAAAAAAAGAAAATGTTAAAGTTTTACATTCTCCAACAGTAACTTAACAAGAATAGTGGTTTGGTGAAAAATAATTGTTTTTAATAGAAATAAATCAGTTTTCTTAATAATTATGGTAATGCCTTGCCGCATGTATCCTCTCCACACCTATAGAATCGCTATGTCCATGAGTGTCGAAGTCGGAGTGAAATAAAGCATAGGGTAGTTACTTCGGTAGCTATGTAATGTTTCCAACTGGGCCGAAGTCTACCTCGTCGACAATATAGTATCGGACGCAATGGTACTTCATAATCCATATAAATGTTTAAAAAGCTAAATGTCGACGTCGACAATGTCACATGTCTTCATCGCTGTTTTTAATGATGCCGCACTTAATCACTTAGATTATTTTCAAGAATATGGCGGTGATGCCGCTTTATATGACTTCAACCTGATAAAGATAATAAGAGGCATAGTAGTTGAAGTGGGTCAAATTTAAAGGTTTTATTAGGACGTCGATAGTCTTGGGTCGATGTGCATCAAGGTCACTGACCTTATGTTCTAGAGTTGATGCCTCATGTCCACGATGTCCCACTTTATATTTTAAGGTCGAAGAGGATTGTTTTTAGGTCAACTACAACTGTTTTAAAAGGGGCGAAGAGGCCTATGTTTTCGAGGGTCGATAACCCTATATTTTCGGTAGTTGGCCATATAATTTATAAAGGTTTTAAGTTTCGGTCTTCGACTTTGGATAGAGGTCGACGAAGGGTATTGACATCGCATGTTTTAAGGTTTCTAATAAAGGCGGAGAGCCTTAAGCTTCTTAGTTGACACTATATTGTCATCAACACTAATTTAATTGACTTATTTAATGCCACAACTTATACCTTTTTTCAAATATAAACATGGCAATGTAAAGTGATTTATAAATGGCATAAGACTTTTGTAACATAAGGAGCTATATACCTTTATTAAATATGGATTAGGGGGTTTATCATATATCATTAAGAAAATGTTTTCAAGGAATTTAATGATGGAAAAAGCCCAAGTTTTGAGCTAAATTTTCCAAAGGGAATATTACTTAAGGTTAAGTAATTATGAGACATGAAAGATTATTTATTGAACATAATTAAATGATGGATGTTATATGTTCTTATGTTTATTTGATCAGTTATTATGCATGTTGTTGTTATCATACTCACATTATTTATGTCCCATAACTGCATTTTGGGGTGTTAAGGGGCAGAATAACTAACTATGTTGACCTAGTAGTGAGTGTAAACAGAATTAACTCCTGAGTGAGTAGAATTGCATTTAGGGGATCGGATAAATCAAAAGTATATGGTTCCCAAAACTGACCAAAAGATTATTGATTTAGACAGGTTATCGGAAAGGTCCAATAGGTTCATAGTTATCCCACAAAAAATATGCCATGAGAAATGTTATTGGAAGAGTCCAATCATTCCTAGTGATCCCATGAAAACTATGTCCAGATGATGTTATTGATAGAAATCAATAGGTTTATAGTGATCCCATGAAAACTATGATTGGAAGGTTATCGGTAGAAACCAATAGGTTCTTAGTGATTCCATGAAAACTCTAAAGTTGGATAAATTGTCCCTAAGAATTGAGACAAGTTATTAGTCAGCCATGAAAATTTATAGGTTCATAGTGACCCTAGAAAAACTATAAATTTGGACAGACGGTCAGATAAATTAGGATGGGTAATCCAAGGTATATTGCGTTCTTGCATATCATCATATATTATTATGTTTTAACCATTGTTGATGCAGGAGCATAGAATATGGTTAATGTATTTTGGTTAAGATACTAGTGAGGGGAAAACCCATTCCGCCCAGTGGTGTGGTCTCACTAGATATATATTTGATTCGAGATGGTAGGTTATTATTCAGACCAGACTTTTTGTCTGGCCTGAATTTTATGTCTTTCCCCTTAAACTCTTGGGTGCTCATTTGAGTATATCGAAAGTAAGGGTTTTTAGGTTTCCATTAGGTGAATAAGCTTCCGGAGGCGTGCAGAGGGATTCTAGCTAATTAGGAGTTCTTATCTGATCCGTTATGTGTTTGATTTTGTTTTAAAGTATGTAAGGGCAAATTTGTAATATTGCCTAGTATTTAACTATGATCAATCAAGGGGTCATCTTCATATGTTGCTCTTGGAGTATGTTGTAATAATTATATTTTCTTTGAACGTGGGTTCATGAATGGGATTATGTAATGAATATGAAATAGCATTTGAGAAATGAGATGTGAATTTTTTTTATTAAACCGTGTTGAAATTTTTTCATATTCATGCGCTTCTGATTATTGATATCGTTAACATAGCTGCATTTTCTCACCGAGAATTAATAATTATAGATGACTGCATCATCCGTAGCAGTTAGTTTTGGGCCTCAGAATGGGGGATGTTACACCATACTTCCCGATAATGGAGGAATAAAGAAGTTGATATAAGAATGTCTATTGGATCAAGGGAAAGATTCTCCTTAAACAAATAGAAAAAGCCTTTAGTGCCGTCATCAAAGGCCTCATTGAAGCGTCTCCTAGACGGAAATTGAGTTAGACTCTAGTTCTGCTTAAGATAGCTACCCAGAGAGTTGGACCATCATTCATTGCCCCAATCAAAGGCCTTACTACCTCCTAGAGGAAGGCGGAGTAAGTCTCTGGTTCTACTTAAGATGGCTGCCCAGTACACCAGACTAAGCCTTCAGTGCTGTCATCAAAGGCCTCACTGAAGTGTCTACTAAAGGGAGATTGGGTAAAACTCTGGTTCTCTTGAAGATGGCTACGAAGAGCGCCAGACTAGCCTTTAGTGCCATTATCAAAGGCCTCACTAAAGCGCCTCCTAGAGGGTGGTCGGGTTAGTCTACTGTCCTGCTTGATGAAGCTAACCGAACGCACCGGACAACAAGACCTAAATCATCACCTAAGATGGTGATAAGGGGTTTGATCCAAGATCATCACCTAAGATGGTGCCGTTTAAATTCAAAAGCAAATCTGACTCTATACTAAAGAATGGATCAAAAACAATCTTCTAGAGGAAGATCTCTCAAAAGCAAGCCATCTATACTCCAAAACAAAATCAATCTATCTTCTAGAGGAACATCTACCAAATATGAGCCGATTAGCGCTCTAAAGCAGAAACAATCTTCTAAAGGAAGATCCGGCGAATATGAACCGTTTATGTTCCTAAGCAAAAGCAATTTTTAATTGCCAGAAGAATTTCTACTCTTCTATTATTATTGCCAGATAAGGATTTCTGGTCCTCTATTATTATTACCAGATAAGGATTTCTGGTCTTTTATTATTGCCAGATAATGATTCTGGTCTTATATTATTATCAAATGGGATTTTTGGTCTTCTTTTATTGCAGATGGATTTCTAATCTTATATAATTATCAGATGGATTTTTGGTAATAAATGGGATATTTGGTATTCTTTTATTGCTAGATGGATTTCTGGTCTTTTGTAATTATTAGATGGACTTCTGGTCTTCTATTATTATCAAATGGGATTTTTGGTCTTCTATTGTTAACAAATGGGATTTCTTGTTTTTTTTTGCCAGATGGATTTTAGTTCTTTTATAATTAACAGATGGACTTCTGGTCTTCTATTATTATCAAATGAGATTTCTGGTCTTTTATTATTATTAAATGGGACTTCTAGTCCTCTATTACCGTCGGGAGGTTTTCTCGTTTTCCATTCGGATTGCGATTAACATATGGGTTTTCTAGTCTTCCATTATTGCCAGACGATTTTCTAGTCTTTTATTTAGATGGACTTTCTGGTCATCTTTCCATATAACATTCTAGTTTCCTACTCAAAATATTATTCCTGCTAGATGGGTTTCTGGTCTTTTATTCATGATATTGCCAGAGAAAATTTGTAATGCTCCCTTCTATGATATTGCTAGATAATCTTATGGGCTTCCATTTGAAAACATACAGCAAAATTATAATCTTAAGTCATACAAATAATGTAGACAATATATGCCTATTTATAACTCAGTCAAATCCAAAAGGGAATTGCTATTAAAATTGAGTTTAAAGTTAATAACGAAAGTTACCATTCACCTTATGTTTTAAAGGAAAACAGGATTGGAAAGGGAATCTCATAAGGAATCGAGAAAGCAATGAAATTCTTGGTTTTATATTAAAGTGTAAAAAGCTTCTTCTATACAAAAGGGAGCAAATGTTATCCACATAATTTCAATGCCGAAGGTAATACTATAAGTGTTGGCGTCACAATGAAATCAATGCCGTTAGGACCAAAGTTGAAGGAATGGTGATGAACCAATGACCGAAATAATAAAGATGGATCAATGCCGAAAGCCTACGGTACCACTTCTCGTGTAGCGTCGCAACATAGCTATGTTGCATCTCCTACAACTTCGCATTCCATTCGTACTGTGCTCCATCAATACCTCACCTTGTCAATAAGAAACATGCAGAAAATCAGAGCAATGTCACTCGTATTCATGCCGCCATACTTCAATGCCACATTCCACTGAAGACATATATCACCGGTGCCGCATTACATTATCATTGCACTTTGGAGATATCACTACAGACCTCTAAAGAGACGTTGATTATGAACTTTGGCAATGTCCATGAAGGCTATTAAAGTAGATGCTGCTCTACAATGATGCCACTCTATATCAATGCTGCATTTAATGTTGCTCTTCATCAATGTTTTCTGTAATCCATGTTGCATTCTTTTAATGCCGCCCTTTATCAGCACCGCCTATTATTGATATCGCCTATCAAATTATGCCATATATTACCAAGACCGCTATACACTGATGTCGTATTGTATCACTACCAAAGCTATTCAATGGATGAGGCAACTCCAATGATATTATAAGACAATGCCGCTCAAACTAATGCCGCATCCTGATGACAGCGCGTTTCATCAATCTTTAGGGAATGCCGCACATCCATAAGTGCGATATTGATGTCGAGAGTCATCAATATTTGTGGAAATTTCTATGCCGCTCTTTATCTATGCTATGTTATATCAACGCCGCTCTTCAATAATGCTTATTGATGTTTCTGATTGCTGTCGTCAATGACCAATTACGAGCATGTCAATGCATAGGGTTATCAAGGCCGAAGGAATTAGTGCTAAGACGATGCCAAAGTTCTGCTATTTACCAAGGAATGCTAAATGCCATCATTAAACAAATCCCAACGCCATGCAACATTGATGTTGTCGAAGCCAAGCGTGTCGAAGCCATGCGTCATGTTGTGTGCTCACCCTATAAATACGAACATCGGGGTCATGGAGAGGACATGTTGATTTTCTTTTCTCAACTCCCACAAATTAAACTCTTGTAACCCTAAATCGAATTGGGGACAATTCTAATCCGACTGTAATCATGCATGATTTATATGAACAAGGACTTAGACATACATATTACCTTGATTGTACACTTTGAACATTATTGGACATGAACATGCATATAATAAAGCTCTTTAGACCCAAAGCAATTGAGATTCTATTTTACATGCATTCATATGATATTTGGTCTAAACTAGTGTTTATATGCATATCTCCAATCTTGCCTATTACATATGGACATTGGGCTATGAACATAAGTGTTATTTAATTAGTTCATTAACAAGCTTAATGGGCTATTTCGCGTACTTACCTCTCATCTTCTTTCTCCTTTAGATATATGACATGGGATTTGGAGTGCCCTATTCCTAAGGACCATATAGATTCTTGAATATTTTATTCAAAGTGAACTTAGGGCATTCAAACATCTTGTTCTAAATGATCTTAAGAGATCTCGAATATTATATTCCAAGATGACATATGAAACCATCGAATGTGCAACATCTAAAACTCATGGGCATTATAGCTCATCTCCTAATAATATCATCTTGTACTTGGCCTTGAATGTTAGATTTGTTCTCGATTCGATCAGTACCAATCAAGCCATCCTTAGTCATGTTATCAAATATACTCGATTGAAGGATTCATTTATCATTCATGGCATCATGGGTATTATACCAATTTTTGGTTTAACAATTGAGTAGGTTCATTGGATTTTTAGGCATACCTTATAGGCCATGTAGCAAGTGACGATGAAGTGGGCGTAGTTGGGGTTTTGGAGAAAAGAACATGATCGGGTTTTATTGAGTATCGATCCATACTTATAGGCAAAGTAATGCAAGCTCCGTGTTGTGTATAAGATGTCCTTCCCAACCCTCTATCACGATCACCGCGGCATTTGTACTCTCTTTCATGCATTTTTTGCTCTTTCCTATGACGCCTTGCTAAGTCAAATTCATGTGACGACTCACGGTGTTTGCACGAGGTACCAAGCATACTTGGAGATCATCAAAAAGATGTTGATGACCCATTTAACCTGAAAAGAAATATAGCCAAGTTAGGACATGGAAGTCCAGGGATAACACGTGCAGTGAAAACATGCGATGGCTTTATGTGTCATGCAATGTTAATGTATCCTAGTGCCCTCCACGGACCATGCTCATAAAGTTTACTAATAGGAGTTATCTCCCGTACGACGGTCGTAGGCACATCTGCTGTCAAACGAATGGGTGAACCTATATCACCAAGACTTATATTGTCAAGACTATAAGAAGGAATTTTATTCGATATTCTCTTAAGTGAGCCATATATGTCTCCAATCTGAGAAGCCGGTGTTTCCTCTTTAATTAGAGCATGTTGTAGCTATGGAACCGGATGGGGTGAGATGACCTTTAGCTTTGGACTATGAGGAATAAGTGGTACTTGATTGTCACCAACCATCTCTCTAGTGGACTCGTGACTAAGGTTCACATCCTCACTACCACCTTCGTCCTTATTACTATCACATCATCATCGTCTCATCGTGATCTCCTTATTATACGATGTTATCATTACCATCACCCTTCACATTCTCTTCTTGATTAATTGAAGGATGTTGACTCGGAGGAATTTCTTGGTTCTCTTTAGCTTGAGGCTTGACCTCAGCTTCTTAAGTGGGTTGAGAACCTCTATGAACATTGGGCATGAGGCTAAGACTACGATCATTATCTAAAAGATGAAAGTGTCGCACCCTTCATCCATTAGAAAAAATCGCATATCTTGCTCTTTAATAGGAATAGCTTGCAAATCCTGGATGGTACGTGTTAGAGTTGCATTACTAAGCCTCTACGGAATATCTATAATGTTGTGAAATAAAGGAGTTAGCGATTCAGACAGGTTAACTCCATTGAAATAAAGTAGGATGGTAGAACTTACATCTCGACAGCCATTTCTATGCAAAGCAAGGTGGATAGCATAAAAAGAAGCAATCGTCTTTGAAATAATCGAGTTTCTTCCAAAGCCTAATGATGATGTGGTAGCCCTTATATGGTTCTAAGTAAGTGAGAGAATGACTTTCTTTCTGATTATTGAAGCCGCATCGATAGTAAATCTCCTCCAATGTAGGTGCCCTGCCCAAATGATAAAGACAGATCGTGTGCATGTTGTTTAACAAGACATAGCTATTTGGATGAAGCTGGACAGGGGAAAGCTTCATAAATTGGAGAATGAGTCGGATGAAATGAATGAAAGGAAGGACGCATTTGAAAAGACATATATATTGATTGCACGCAGTATAGCGCTTGGGCAGATTATAGGCCTTGTGAAAGGCTTAGGAACTAGAACATCCTCGAAAAGAATGCCATGCCACTTATAGATTCTTCTAACACACGATTTGTCTAACTTGGACATTGGAGAGTCTAAAGGATTACCTAGAACTATAGCACCTCCAAGATCGACAATGGGGGCAACCCTACGAATGCTTCATCCGCCATTACAAAAGGAACAACCTCTAAAGACTGCCTCATTGGACGACAAGGTGAATGTAGCTAGAAAGATGAGGAGGTAGACAGTGCTAAAGATGTCAAAGTACAGGCTGACTTTGTTGTGGATGGAACAAACTCTGATGTAGACTGACCTACACCCATAGTAGTGATACGCGAGGAGCATCTGCCATCCATAACTACTGAAAAGGTCCACGGATTAGCATTTGGAAGAATTTAACTTTGGTCTTCATGTTGAAATATAATCCTATGTAGTCAATGTATAAGGCCCAATGGTTGTCAACGTGTATTTACTAATCAGATCTTATACGTTGATGGGGGCAATGATATATAATTCCATCTATGTAGGGTGCATCCTATGTCCAGAGCATGGTTAATGTGGACACTTTATATAGATAACTCACTCGTGCTGGCAAATGAGCACCATCGCACAATGGAATTGAGTGTTGGATTTTACCTATCGTCGTAGGATCTATGATAACAGAACCATCATCCAGAGCGACATCGAACTCTTCATTGCAAGGACACTGGAGTGAAGTGTCTAGTTTAAAATGATGGTGAAAAAGTCCACTGAATGCCAAAATGCGTTCGATGTGACCGTTATTTAAACCATCCCACCAGAACTCGACCATCGATTGCATTTGACCGCAAATCATCAAAAATAATCAACTTCCCCCTTGAACTCAAAATACTTAACAAAATTTCCTTGAGAATCCAAGGCCAAACAGAAAAGTCAAGCCAAAGCCTAGCAGGACATGAAGTCAACCCAAAGCATTGCCAAAGAAATGAAAATTGGAGTTAAGCTCGAGAATTTTGCGAGAAACTCTGGGTCTAATTTCATTTATCAAGTATGCTTTGAATCAAAGTGTTTTGTGAACCATAGCTATGCCAAAATGGGAAGATGAAGCCCCATTGGTAGCTGAGTGCGGTCAATGACCATGCACGTACACCGACAACCCCAGAACAGTGTCGTCACCCACCTAAGCCCAAAGTGATCTTGGCAACGATGTAGAGACAGGGGATTCAAATCAAAACCTAATTCGAATTGGGGCATATCTGAGCAAATGGAAGCTAAGATGGATGGATGAATGTTGGTAGTGGTGGTAGAGAATCAGGGGCGGAGTTAAAGCAGTGGCTATGTAACTGATGTCAAAGTCAAAGGTCGGCTATGGTTGGAAGCTTAGGTTCAAAAGTTACCAAAGTAAGTGAAAGTGAAAAATAGAAGAAGGGAATGGTACTTAGGTAATTTCAGAAACATAAATAACGCCCCTAAAGTTGGTACCCAGTCATGCTTTACAACTCGGTGCTAGGTTAAAAAATTTCAAAAAAAGAGACAAAGAGGGAGAAAAAATGGACTTGATGGCAATGGACAATGAAAATAGAAAAATTCAAAGTAAAATGATCTTACTAGGCCAATTGAAAAAAGGGACTTCCAAGGAATTTCCAGAATCCAAATGACAAATTCGGATAACACACTTCAGCTATTGTATCATCCAATGGATATGAATCCATTACTGTTCAAACTGATGTGACAATCCGAAGAAGACATGTTGTTTTGTAATAATGGTTCAGGGAATAAAAACATCTATTCAGATCAGAGTTTGAAGTCGATAGCTTGCCTTGGTCCAAAGCACACCTTATTAACATAAGGTATACTTTGGGGGGGGGGGTAAGTTTTATCCTACTTTTGAAACAAGTCATATATGACGAGTCAGAACCATTGAATGGTCGTGCGATAGGCTAGAAATCCTAAATCGTAATTCCAAAAATCAAAGCTAAAGTAAATTCCAAAGGGTTGGTGTAGAATCCTACTTGCCACTTAAAGACAGTTAGCCATTTTCCATTTGAATTTAAGTGGTAAAGAGTAAAGTTGAAAAATACAAGTACAAGTGTCAAGTGGGTGCCGAGTTAAGCCCCTCAACTCGAAACCAAGTTAAGAGTGTTGAGTTAGGTTCCCCCCTCTAAGAAGTCAAAGTCAAGGGAAAACATGAAGAATTAAGTCCAGAAGAACCACAAGTCGGTGCCTATGAAGCTCAACTCAGTACCGAGTTGAGAACCCATGTGCTGATTTGGCTCAATCATTCTCTGGAGCCTTCTAAAGGATGTGGAGAATGTAGGTAGCAAACATAGGAGCCAAATTCGCTGATCTTTGTTTATAAATAGGAGGAGAGGAGCACAAAAACAGGATCTTTTCTTTTCAAACTTTCTGATTTTAGTCTGATACTCCGTTGGATTCATACCTAACTTATAAGCAACCAAGATATAAAATCATAGTGGTATAGAATCTAAGAAATCATCAACAAAGTTAAGTTGACATAGGCCAGAGTATTTGCTAAACCACTATAAATCCTCTTGTATTATTTACCTCATTTTTCATTTATTTCTTCATTAATCTCTACTTATAATCTAGTTGAGCATTTGTCCAACTTTTCGTGCAAACATTTATTAAGTTTGTATCTTTGAGTAAATCAACACATACCAACCATACATCTATTTAATTAATTTTAAGACTTTAAATAAATAATTAAGTTGTTATAAAAATTTAATAAACCATTTGTATTAATTTTATTATTAATTTATAACATTTATAAATTAATTTTAAATTGGTCGAACTTGGAGAATTATTAACAACACGGTTATGTTGTTTCTCTGGGGTGAACTTGGTCCTCAGTCAATATTTAAACAATTTGAAAATTAAAGCCTGTAAGACTTTGCTGAAGTACAATATTAAGGACAAGCTTAATCGCTTATAGATCAATTATGCCAAATCCAATTCTAATCTTTATTAAGTTGCACCGTGTAATGAAAAGTTTTTCATGTTTTCTTTTTGCCACCATGTATCAGTAATATATCTAGAGTTTGGTCTAAGGTAGTAAACTCTATTGATATTTACAGTTAATTGCATAGACT
This sequence comes from Allium fistulosum, assembly GCA_030737815.1. Classification (NCBI taxonomy): domain Eukaryota; kingdom Viridiplantae; phylum Streptophyta; class Magnoliopsida; order Asparagales; family Amaryllidaceae; genus Allium; species Allium fistulosum. Next base: position 1,208,651,802 of record CM060902.1, read on the forward strand.
ATATTAAAGTCTCTGGTTCAATCCAATAATATTTGTTGATTAACAATTTACTATAGCCAGAGATTTGACTTTAAGTTGACTACCAATTATGGTGATACTAACCTTCTACAATGAAGGAGATGAATCCTCCCTTAAGTAGTGTTTCAATTAATGTAGTTTAACGCGTACCCAACTACGGCCATAACATAGTCACTATGCCATGTGCTTGACCATAATCAAATACCACCTAGCTACTTTAGATCAGTAGTACCCTCAAGTATGAATATTACTACACATCATTACAATGAGATCCTCTACATTGACTTAGTTGTATTAAACTATAGAAGTCTATCATTGAGTAGTTCTGTGATTGCTTTAAACAACCACAAGTACATAACCACTTGGTGCCCTCAACGACCATAATTAATTCATCGTCCACCATATGGAGAGTGTTACGTACACTAGTCTCAATGAAGTATCTATATCATTTTCTCGATACATCTTTACCGGGAACATTTAAGAAGTAAATATTTAGATATCTATTCAAACCTCATGGTTACGAATCAATTTACAACTACAATCAATAAAATACTTTCTCCTAAGGATTTTCTTCTTGTATATGTTTATCGTATTATTATCATTATTTATATCTCTATATAAAACATATATAAAAAATAAAATCAAATGCATACTTTATTTCGAACAAGATAGTTTGTAAGAGTTAAGTTATATAACTATTTGCATAATTGCCCCTGGAGCACACCCTTAATTTCTATTAAGTCTAACTCGATAGATCCCAAGACTAATTTTAAGGAAAGATGCTGAAAATAGAATTAGGATTCATACCCATAAATAATGAAAGAGGTCCCTCTAGTGAGTGAAGAGCTAAAGAACATTCTATAAGCTACTATTGGCAAGTGCTCCTGTATGAAAGTATATGCTATCGGTACCAAGACAGTAAACAAATACGAATATTTATAAGAATCCTATGAAAACTAAGCATTTAGACAAACTACATGGATTTTAAAAATTAGATATATTATTTTTATTCCAAAGGAAACTACAAATATACGTATGTAAGTTACCGTCGAAGCATAAATGAAGAACAAATATCAATAGTCAATCTATATTAACTAAGCCATGATAGTGGCTTTACCTCGACCTTCAACTTTCTCTTTAAGTTCCAGAAGAGAGCATCTAGGTGCTTTGACTTCACCAAAATCTCAAATAATAGAGGTATGACTAACCATTCAGAGCAAGGAATATCTACAGTCAACCGATTTATATATACCAAACCTAAGTGTGCTTTGTTGTGTTGTTCAAATGATACTATCCAATTCATCTTTGTTTGATATGAATGATAAATAGAAGCATACTCACAATGACCTTTGATCTAAACAAACCAACATTTGGTTAACTTGACTATTTTATTACCAATTTTTCTCCTATATAAATGTATGCGGCACAGGTCCATGATTCAAGCATAGGAAACAAAGAAACTATGCAATACATATAAGAGGGTAAAGCGTGCTATGGCCTCGTTAAATAAGAATTGCACAAAATACTGCACATGAAATCCAATAGGCTATATCCAAGTGCAACCAAATAGCCTAGAATTCATGCAGCTGTCAACCAACCTACATTAGCCAAGCAAAAACAGGCCATAATGTACAAACTTAGAGACCACACTATCTAAAGTGAGGAACCCTTAAACTGCGCACACATACAGTTGAGTGAAAGGTTGAGGGTTAACCTGATCCAACAACATCAAATTCTGCTAACACACCCAAAATGGGATGCACTAAAAAAAACTAAGACAAAACTTAATATGAACTAGGACTAAACCAACAGAGGAAAAGTTGGGCTATCACCCTCCCTTTCAGGACTGTGCTACTACCATAGGAATGACAGCGCCTCTCCTTCCATGTGGGTTGCGCCGCCACCGAGAAAGGACTGCATCGTGAAATCCAAGAAGACTACGTCGACTCCCCCAACTTGAATAATGTCCTTGCTTCAAGCCGCATCCAGGAATCCATATCTTATGTCAAATGCAATGTAACAAACAAGTCAAGTGCTGCTTTCAGTTCAAACTCAGAAGTTCATCCCAAATGTTCAAAATTCAAGTCTCCAGCTTAAACTCCAAATTCAAAATTCCTACCTTCAGTTAAATCTTCCAACTAAGGAAATTGCCCAAACCACTAACCACGTCAGCCATCTATGCACAAATCAATAAGAAAAATGGTGAATGACATGTTGAAGGATCAGATGGTGGAGAAGGAAAACCGGATTAGGGAAAGTAGCAATCCACGTTATGTCATAGTACTATAAATAGTAGATTACTGTAGCTGAGAAAGGGAATTTTGGGATATTCTCTAAATTTTGTACTAAATATACTTGTACTCTCTACCATTAAAAAGTTTCGTTAGCAAAAAGAATATAAGAAAAGATTTGACCTGTGGATGTAGGATTCTTTGAAATCCGAACTATGTAAATTTCTGTGTCATTTACTTTTTGTGCACCTTTTTATTTGCTATTTCTAGTATTAGATCTCTTTGATTTTACTTAGATTGGATATAAGTTGAACTTGTCATTTTAACAAATAATTAAAGTACGACTCCCCAATTGTGTAAACGTATAATACCATAATTACTACCCTTAAGGTGAATATAATATTACATAAATTGGTTGATTCACAATTACAAAAACATATTGCACCATATTTACTTCATAATTAGTTTGGTGTTGTGAGATGAAAAATCTCACTAACATTTTGGCATTAGAAGGAGAGTCGAACTCCACCAAACCTTAACTAAATTACCTACATCCTTAGTTCCTATAACTTCCTTGAAATTTGAAATATGCAACCCGCAAACTCTTACACTCCTCCTCCAGAATAACCTGAACTCCTAGCTACGAAGCTAGTAACAGACCCTTCACTTCCTCATGTAAACCCCTCTACCTACAACAGAAAAGGGCCAGTGATCCCATACTTGATACTCTCAATGCCTTTGTTGCCCCGATCAATGACAAGATGGCTAGGATCAAAAAACAAGTATCTTAAAAATCCCCATGGTCATCAAACTTCCATAGCTCCACAGCATACCACTAATGTTCACCTGATGCACTACAAGCACAAGTACGGGACAACCACAACAATCTCATTAATGAGAACGGTGATATTAGAATATTAAGCTTAAGACCAAGAGCAAAGAACACGGCCCAAATAATCCCGAACATTAAATCCAAACCACCCAATATAAACCCACTATTTTTGAAAAACACAATAATCCAACTGCCCAAGATGCGGATGAGGCTACCTCGGTTTGTAGAGGCAGCTCATCGCGTATAAGCACAGAAGATAAAGAGATACGGGAGCTAAAAGCCCATATAGAATAGTTGGTAAACTGTGTGAGTAGTACAATAAGGAAGGAAGAAGGGCAGAGTGTTCTTCCCTGTTTAGTGAAGCAATCATAGAATCTGATTTCCCAAACAACTTCAAGGCCGCTATCATCGAAAAGCATGATGGGTCATCAAATATGAATGATCACCTATCCACATTGAATACTACATGGACATATTAAAGGTGGGAAGGTTAGCTTGCTGCAAGTTGTTCCCTATGTATCTTGCACGGACAACCTCTAGATGGTTCAGGACGTATTCACCAGGAGAGATTCTGTAACGACCCGTATTTTTTATAATTAAAAATATTAAATTAAATAAGATTTGGGAATTTAATATTGTGAGAAATTAAATTTTATGATCTATTAATGAGAAAAATAATTAGTATGATTTAATAATGTAGTTTAAATGTTATTGACAACTATTTTAATGTAATTTTAATCAATTGAAATAATTGTAAAGTTAATTTGGTTATAATTGTAAATATGGAATAAATTTAATGTTGGATTCAATGTTGAAATTATCTGTTATTAATTGAAATAGGTTTATTATAGAATATGAAATCAGTTTTGGTAAGCAATGTATAATCTTGGTTGAAAACAATAAGTTAATGGATATGAATTACTAATGGATAACAATTGTTTATTCTCACCTTAGTATTTAATCCGTTGGAATTAAATTAGTAATTAATGAAATTAATGCAATTGAAATATTATAATTAATATGGTAAAAGATGAGAACTGTGGAATATGAATGTAAAAAATGTAAACTAATGATAATTATATTCATAAGGTAATAGTTGATTCAATAATAAGAGTGAGAATCAAAATAAAGAATTTATTGGGATTTAAATTTTAATGAATGAATTTATTGCAGTTGTAATTGAACGATGAAATTAATGTAATATCTAACCCTTGGAATTAGCATGGAAAATTAAAATCTCAAATTTAATAAAAAGAAAATGTTTGTGAAAGAGAGAGAAAGAAAAAAAATGATATGATATATAGTTTAAAATAATATAGTTTAAATTTAACCTCTTCCACTAAAAAAAATCTCAAATTTAACCTCTTCCGCTAAAAAAAGAGAGAGAAAGAAAAAAAAGAAAAATAATATATAGTTTGTTGAGTCGTCATATTCGCATGTGTGATAGCTTGGATCTTGTGTTGGTTGCTTGTGATCTCGATCTCCATCTTGTTTGAATAGTTGTCACCTTCGTTAGCCACGAAAGGTGAGAAATCACTCACGATTAATATTCACATGAATAAGTGAATGGATATCATAGGAAATGACTAGGAAATGTTTTCTTAGTTAGAAATTTTGTTAGCTTATAATTATATGATTGATATGATTTTATATGTCCACTATGTGCTATTTAACACGACATATGATATGATATGATTCACTATATGTTACATGTTTTTGTATGTTAACGATATGACATGATATGCTATTTCGACACATAATATGTTATGTTATGTTAGTAATATGTTAAATCACATATATGTTATGTTAGTAATATGTTAAATCACATATATGTTATGTTATGTTAGTAATATGTTAAATCACATATATGTTATGTTAGTAATATGTTAAATCACATATATGTTATGTTAGTAATATGTTAAATCACATATATGTTATGCTAGTAATATGTTTAGGTCACATGTATGTTATGTTATGTTAAGTAGTATATTTTATGTCACATGGTGAGTTGTTATGTTATGTAATATGTAAAGACCCGCAAATCCGTCTTCCGAAAACCCGACACTGCTACGTCCACTGTAGCAACTGTCGAACAATCGGATGGCGGAAACGCGAACTTTAATGTTTAAAAGAAGAGGTAGAAGAAAAGATAGAAGAAGAAGAAAAGAGGAAGAAAATAGAGAAGAAGAACAACAGAACAACATCAGAATAGAAAACAATATCAGAATCTTACACATCGCAGCGGAACAATATACAATAGATAATTACTAGTCTTTTAAAACAAAGAACTATATCAGTTTATACATACATCAATCAGAGTCAATATACGACTCAATACAACACAGCACATCAATGGACAGTTATATAAACTTGTCCTCATACAGAATACACAGCGGAATAAATACTATCAGATACAAATACTACGTCTCGTCATCCAGCTTGCTTCCAAAGCTCCAGAATATCCAGAATATCCTGATAACATAACTCTAGGCTGCCCGTGTGGAAATTGGTGGGCACCCAGAGTTTAGAAGGGAAACAATAAACTCCGAGTCAGTCATGGTGACTGGTGTGAGATCGTAAAACAGTTATTCTTAAAATAAACAACAGGAAAATTTTAAAGTCAATTCGAAATGCTTTTGAAAAATGAAACTACCATAAGACCTCCTGCCACACACACAATGCAAACGCAGAATTGGAGGAGATTTCTTCTTATGATAGTCAAAGATGCTTACTACGCAAAATCAAATCCTTTTTGATATTATTATTAGTGCATGGTGTAGAAAACATTTCGAAAGTATAATATTAATCTTAGCCAACATACGACCAGTATCGTATGCCTACTATAGCTACTATGTTCAATAGCAGGTTACCGCCACATTCCATAGCAGGTAATACAACTAAAACCGTACAAGTCACGTATTGTTTCTTTGGATTTCCAACAAATGGTCAGGCCAAGGAACTTCCCATTGCCACGATAGGTACGCCCCTGGAAAGGCGACCCAAGAACCTAACCGGATCTCTGCCAACACAAGGCCGGGTTACCTCTGCAAAAATAGGTAACTACTGACACGCGTATGCCATCCCCCGATCGTAATCGATCTTCCCGAGGATCCCCGATTCGCAACAAACCACATAATAAGTAGTATCCACATAGGTTAAGTATCTGGGCTCCATACCATGATACCACCTCTATCCAGAAGGAATGACATACACTAAGGGGCGCTACTCCCTAGAACCTTGCCGCATCCTTCCTGTTTTGACCATTTTCGGGGTGTGAGGCTCGACGAAGTCTCGTCCACAAAACTACGCTTTCTACAAAGCCATGCTTCGGGTCAAACAAATGATCAACCTATGATCACAAAGATATAAGATCAAACAAATGATCATATCGCAAATGATCAAACACTGATCATTTCACAGCAACACTCAGTATGCCACGTTACCAAATTGGGAATATATCGCTGATAAATTTCAACTACATAACCTCTGAGCTCGTACGTCTCAGAGAAGGGTGTTAAGCTAAGAGAATAAATTCTCCGCCACCAACAGAAATGTATTTGAAAGAAATCAGCTTTATATCTCAAATTGTAACGTCAGACACACAATCCATACAAGTCTGTTCCGGGATCGAACAGAACCGAAGGCACTTCTCACGAAGCCCTTGCACATCCGGATAATTTCCTAATCACGTCCAGACTTCCCGTCACTAAGGGTGATAAAAACCTCTAAATCGGAGATCAGCCGATGTAGAGTAACTCGACGGTAATCCTTCCGTTTTCAAAAATATCCGGTCTTCAACACCGGTCTTCGAATGCAATTCATAACGACGTATCACATATTCGGAATGGGTTATACGACCCCATGGTCCTTTCCCGGCTAACCCGAATAGTGAGCGCTTATTCAAAAATAAGTGTGGCATTTAAATTCATCCAATTCACAACAAATACCCATTCAAGGTAATTATTGATAGTCGGTTATTTAACTATCAATAAAGATGCGCAACATCATCAGATTCCAAATAATTTTCCAAATTATTTAATTTCCAAAATATCTTTACTAGATATAAAATTTCCATACTTTCAAAAATAAATCAATATTTATTTTTAAACAACTTCCCTTTCTTTTATAAATTCCATAGTGAATTTATATTTCAAAAATATCTACTGATATTCGATTTTCAAATCGTTTTCAATATTCAATTTCAATTTATCTTTACAAAGATAAATTCTTAACAAACATTTCATATCATATTGGAAAAGCATTCCATATTTATTTAATAATAAGTAATTCACAAATCATTTATTTTCAACATTTGAAAATATTCAATATACTTAAATCAAATTTAAGTATAAATTCATTCTTTAAGGAAATCATTTACTATAACAACATTTATTTGAGTCAAAACGAATGTTACGTAAAACATCGTTACGACGACTCAAAATCACTAGTATAGGGATTCGAAATTTAGATAGATATATAAATCCCAATACTAGACAAAAACATTTCCTTTCGGAAATCATTTACTATAACAACAGTGTTATAGTCCATCTTTTTTTTATATTTCTCGAAAACGTCTATTTCAACAATAAATGTTGAAATCTATGGTTTCGATATTTCCCACATTTTAAAAACATCTTTAAAATGTTTACTTCATTTTTAATGTCACTTCTCCAAAAAAAATGAATCCATTTTATTCAATAATATATTCACTGTCCAAAATCGTGAATATAATTCACTTAACCCAATTTCAATCATTTCTACACATTTTATTTCAATAAAAATTCGCTATCCAAAACGCGAATATATCTTCTTTGAATAACCTCCTATATTTACTTTATCAAATCCAATTGATTTCGAATTTATAAAACAACGTTTATAAATCCTATTTCTATTTTCTAACAACTTCAATTTAATAAATCTCCTTTATTAACAATTCGATTCATAATTCAAATCTTATACCAACAATCCATATTATAAGTTAAATACTTATAATTCCTTTATTTTACAAAATCATTTCCATTTGTAAGTTCACAATTTATAAATTTCATTTATTTATAAATTCTTAAAAATTCATTTTAACGCTTATAAAAACTCGTTTTATAATACCAACATTTTAATTTATGAAATGTCAACTTTATAAACCTTTTAAGTAAACCGTTTATAATATTTTAAAAATCTCAATTTAAACCATTTTATAAATCAATCAACTATTTATTCCAAAAATCACTTTTCGGTTATATTTCACAAAGATCTTAACTTTTATAACTTTAAAATTTGAACGTTTATTTATTTAAATAAATCACTTCAAAAATTCAATAAAACGTATAATTTCAAAGATCACTTTAAAAATCCTTTTAAATTAAATGTCGTTATTTTTAAAACTTGAATCCGATGATGCAACAGCACCAATTAGTCAATCACAACATCAAACATCATATATCAACATATGATAACAGAATATACATCAATATCTGTAAATAAATAAATACTGGTGAGGAATCCAGTTGGATCCCTCCAACCTGTTTCCCTGCATCCACAGATGTTAGCACAATACCAATTCCACTTCGAGGTGGAATATCGCGGTATATGGGTTTTTATAATATATCCGCTTACTAACGGCGCAATAGGGTCTCATCCGCTATACGAGGCGGGAAATCAATCAATCCAATATATACATATGCCAATATGTATATATTGCTATATATATATATATAGATATATCCTACTATATCTAATATCACATCCAATAGCAATCAATAACTGCAAAAATTCCACATTCAATTTGAGTGAGAAAAATCTCACCTTTCTTTTAATTTTCCATCCATTTTTGTTCCAGTTTGTTTTCTCCAAAGTTTGGCCTTGCATAAATTTTTTTATACAATCGATTAATATTCGAATTAAATCGAGTAACCAATTTTCGTTTTGATAGTTTTAATCATTCAGTGATTTTGATTTTTTTTATTTTAAACCAGTTTCTTTTAATAAAATTAGTTTAACTAAAAATTAACTCTGAAACTAAATTTCCTGCTAATATACCTACTTATCTCTTGTAATTTAAAACAGATATTTCTTAACTTAAATTGGTACTTTTAATTTAAAAAAAAAATCCCTTTTAAATAAATTTAAATCACCATTTCCTTTACTGTAATTATATACATATATACTTTCTTTAAACTATCTATATATTTATTTATTTTAAATACTTCTGCTTATTAACAAAAATTATTACAGTATCATTTTTTTTCTTTTACTGTTAACAATTTAACATTTTTAGAAAAAGAATCTAAATTTAAAATTCATATATATATATATATACGTATACATGTATCTTTCAGATTTTAAACTTGAAATAAATTCGTTAACATATGTTTATACCTTAAACCCGAGATCAAACTTTCCTAGCTCGTCGACCAGCGCTTGCCTCCTTCACCATCGCGCCTCTACATGAACCCCCCTTCTCCATCGACCTGGGTACGAACCCCCCCACCGAGCCTCACGAGTGCCACTTTACCATGCATCGCCTCGTCTGAGAGCTTCCATCGCCGTTGCTCGAATACCAATCGAAGCCCTCGCGTGAACAACCCTAGCTCGCGACTTCGCAACTCGAGTCACCTACTCCAGACCCTAATCGCGACCAAGCCCTAACCTCGTCGCCTCACGCGCGCGCGAATCTGACACTTCGCCCTCATTTGCTTCGAATCGGAGGCGATTCCCACTCCGACTACCCCCGGCTTCGGCCATGATTTAAAAATTTTGAACGAACGAGGAGTTCGTTATTTTCTTCTTTTCGGTTTCTCTTTCATTTGGCTATTACGAATTGAAGAAAATGAGATATAGAGGGCGCGATTCCCCTTCTCGGCCATTGATTTATTGAAGATTTTTGAAGCTCTGCGTTTTTATTTTTTTGAACGAAATGTTTTCTCGCGTGAGGTATAAGCGAGATGAAGGGGAGACAAGAGATCGTGGTTTTGCAGAGAGCAACGTGTTTGCTTCGTGATTCTCTGCGTAATTAAAGGAGACAACGTACTGAAATTTGACTTAATTCAAATTTAAACTAAATTCAACTTAAATTTCAACGCGTTAACCTATCGTGTGCTCACCCAACAGCTCCGATAAATACGAGATTTGAAATCCGATAATAATTCAATATTTCGGACCCAATGGAACTGGTTTCATCGAATTCCGAGACTGTGTGAAAAATGACTATTTTTAAATATCGATTCAAACGATAAAAAAAATTCAAAACTGAACAGATTGTTTCCAAATCAATTTCTGAAGCTTCTATTATCTTCAGAATTATCAATACGAATTTTAAAAGCTTTTGAAATATTTTTCTTTAGCTTAAAACTGAAGATTCAAATTTTTATTCAGTTTTAATAGATTAAATTATAAAATTTAATCGTCAAATTCCAAGTTATATTCGGGATTCAAATTAAATCATCGTTCAAATATTTAAAATAAATTAAATATTCTCAATTTAATTCTTTCAAAATTCTGGGTCGTTACAAACTTCCCTCCTTAAAAGAATTTCATCCTCGAAATTACAAGTTAGGAAAAAAAAATCCTTAACTCGTCTACTATTATTCAACATCCAAAACCAAATAGTTTTTATCAAATTTCAAAACAAATCTTTCTACTAAAGATTCGTTATCATTCAACTAAATTTCTAAACATTTTCATAATTTTCTAACATCATTGTTTTCCTTAACAATTCAAATTTAAATTCAAATTCAAATTTAAACTTTTAAAATTTTCTCAAAAACTTTCTAACACTCGAAATTTTCGAAAAATTTCGCCAGCGTCTCCTTTGCGCGGCTAATACGGTACGACTACAAAACGTCCCTACGGACTCTCCAATTTCAAAAAGAAAAGAAAAAGCCAAGCGACTAGACAAGAAATCAACAAATCTCATATTGAAATTCAAATACTTACCTTTTGTCGAGCAATTCAAATTCATCTTCAAAAATCAAATCTAATTTCATTATAACACATGTATATCCTACTAGCCATAATATCTAGTTACATATTCAAATTATCATTTTGCACATTTTATTATGAAATTTTCAATATAAACTGCTTATACATTTCTAGCTTACTATTGAAGTTACATATTCAATTTCATTCAATTTTTCATTTCAAAATTCCATTTGAATTCAATTTCATCTTTTATCTTTAGTTCATAACTATACTATTCTAAATTAGTTTTATTTACTAATTCATTCGTCTTCAATTTGAATTTCATTCCAATCAGATTTCAAATATTCTATAAGTTATCAACTTATTTACATCTTGATTTATACAATCATTTATACATTCACATTCACAATTCCATTTCATTAAGGAATTTTATTTTCAATTATCTTCTTGGAATTCTATTTTCATTTATAAATTCATTTACAATTTATATTCACCATTTTATTCATATATGAATTCATCTCTTTATATTTCAATTCACATTTATAAATTTCATTCGTTAAATGGATTTTTATTTAAACTTTAAACTTTACAAGTTATCAACTTCATAATATTTCATAAATATTTTTATATAGTATTCCAGAGTCTTACAACATTTCAAAGCCATTTTGAAAACAATTCTAATTACCCTTTGAATTTCCAAAACAAAACCCAAATTTTCAAACAATTTCCATTTAAAACAATTTGGCAGCAATTTCTCTTTTGGAAACCCGAAAATGAACACCGGTGATGTCGCGATCATCATCGGAATTATTTTCCAGCGACCGAAAAGAGTTTAGAGCTTTTCATTCCTTCAAAACATTTTTCCAAAATCCTTTGAAATTCATTTTCAAATCAAAAATGATTTAAACTTTCCAAATCTCCAAAATTTTCAAATTCTTTTCAAAACATTTCCAAAAACTTCTCTGGAATTCTACTTCAAATTACAAATCACATTTATAATTTACATTCTTTAAATTCATTTGTATGTGAATTTATTTCTTAACTTTGGAGTTACAATTTCAATTTCTTATTCAATTTCAGTGATGATAATTCACTATTATTACTTCCTAACATCCATGCAACCATATACTGTAACAATTTACAGAAAAATCATTTCTTTTATATACAAAATATAATCGAGGTAAAATTATTTCATTTACCCAATTTAAAACAATATTGTGCCGAATTGTTCTATATAAGTGTTTAGAGATCCCTATCGATAGAGTTGTACGGACAATACCGACCAGAATCCATATATCACTCAACAAACCAATCATCACAATATAAAACAATTTTTATATTAACTAACAAATACGCACTCGTATCTATTATTACACTCAACTCATTCTAGAGTACTGCTGACTCTATCTCTAATGAGTAACACCCAACAGAGCAGGGTTGTCGCTTAACCATATGCTCTGATACCACCTGTAAAGACCCGCAAATCCGTCTTCCGAAAACCCGACACTGCTACGTCCACTGTAGCAACTGTCGAACAATCGGATGGCGGAAACGCGAACTTTAATGTTTAAAAGAAGAGGTAGAAGAAAAGATAGAAGAAGAAGAAAAGAGGAAGAAAATAGAGAAGAAGAACAACAGAACAACATCAGAATAGAAAACAATATCAGAATCTTACACATCGCAGCGGAACAATATACAATAGATAATTACTAGTCTTTTAAAACAAAGAACTATATCAGTTTATACATACATCAATCAGAGTCAATATACGACTCAATACAACACAGCACATCAATGGACAGTTATATAAACTTGTCCTCATACAGAATACACAGCGGAATAAATACTATCAGATACAAATACTACGTCTCGTCATCCAGCTTGCTTCCAAAGCTCCAGAATATCCAGAATATCCTGATAACATAACTCTAGGCTGCCCGTGTGGAAATTGGTGGGCACCCAGAGTTTAGAAGGGAAACAATAAACTCCGAGTCAGTCATGGTGACTGGTGTGAGATCGTAAAACAGTTATTCTTAAAATAAACAACAGGAAAATTTTAAAGTCAATTCGAAATGCTTTTGAAAAATGAAACTACCATAAGAACTCCTGCCACACACACAATGCGAACGCAGAATTGGAGGAGATTTCTTCTTATGATAGTCAAAGATGCTTACTACGCAAAATCAAATCCTTTTTGATATTATTATTAGTGCATAGTGTAGAAAACATTTCGAAAGTATAATATTAATCTTAGCCAACATACGACCAGTATCGTATGCCTACTATAGCTACTATGTTCAATAGCAGGTTACCGCCACATTCCATAGCAGGTAATACAACTAAAACCGTACAAGTCACGTATTGTTTCTTTGGATTTCCAACAAATGGTCAGGCCAAGGAACTTCCCATTGCCACGATAGGTACGCCCCTGGAAAGGCGACCCGAGAACCTAACCGGATCTCTGCCAACACAAGGCCGGGTTACCTCTGCAAAAATAGGTAACTACTGACACGCGTATGCCATCCCCCGATCGTAACCGATCTTCCCGAGGATCCCCGATTCGCAACAAACCACATAATAAGTAGTATCCACATAGGTTAAGTATCTGGGCTCCATACCATGATACCACCTCTATCCAGAAGGAATGACATACACTAAGGGGCGCTACTCCCTAGAACCTTGCCGCATCCTTCCTGTTTTGACCATTTCCGGGGTGTGAGGCTCGACGAAGTCTCGTCCACAAAACTACGCTTTCTACAAAGCCATGCTTCGGGTCAAACAAATGATCAACCTATGATCACAAAGATATAAGATCAAACAAATGATCATATCGCAAATGATCAAACACTGATCATTTCACAGCAACACTCAGTATGCCACGTTACCAAATTGGGAATATATCGCTGATAAATTTCAACTACATAACCTCTGAGCTCGTACGTCTCAGAGAAGGGTGTTAAGCTAAGAGAATAAATTCTCCGCCACCAACAGAAATGTATTTGAAAGAAATCAGCTTTATATCTCAAATTGTAACGTCAGACACACAATCCATACAAGTCTGTTCCGGGATCGAACAGAACCGAAGGCACTTCTCACGAAGCCCTTGCACATCCGGATAATTTCCTAATCACGTCCAGACTTCCCGTCACTAAGGGTGATAAAAACCTCTAAATCGGAGATCAGCCGATGTAGAGTAACTCGACGGTAATCCTTCCGTTTTCAAAAATATCCGGTCTTCAACACCGGTCTTCGAATGCAATTCATAACGACGTATCACATATTCGGAATGGGTTATACGACCCCATGGTCCTTTCCCGGCTAACCCGAATAGTGAGCGCTTATTCAAAAATAAGTGTGGCATTTAAATTCATCCAATTCACAACAAATACCCATTCAAGGTAATTATTGATAGTCGGTTATTTAACTATCAATAAAGATGCGCAACATCATCAGATTCCAAATAATTTTCCAAATTATTTAATTTCCAAAATATCTTTACTAGATATAAAATTTCCATACTTTCAAAAATAAATCAATATTTATTTTTAAACAACTTCCCTTTCTTTTATAAATTCCATAGTGAATTTATATTTCAAAAATATCTACTGATATTCGATTTTCAAATCGTTTTCAATATTCAATTTCAATTTATCTTTACAAAGATAAATTCTTAACAAACATTTCATATCATATTGGAAAAGCATTCCATATTTATTTAATAATAAGTAATTCACAAATCATTTATTTTCAACATTTGAAAATATTCAATATACTTAAATCAAATTTAAGTATAAATTCATTCTTTAAGGAAATCATTTACTATAACAACATTTATTTGAGTCAAAACGAATGTTACGTAAAACATCGTTACGACGACTCAAAATCACTAGTATAGGGATTCGAAATTTAGATAGATATATAAATCCCAATACTAGACAAAAACATTTCCTTTCGGAAATCATTTACTATAACAACAGTGTTATAGTCCATCTTTTTTTTATATTTCTCGAAAACGTCTATTTCAACAATAAATGTTGAAATCTATGGTTTCGATATTTCCCACATTTTAAAAACATCTTTAAAATGTTTACTTCATTTTTAATGTCACTTCTCCAAAAAAAATGAATCCATTTTATTCAATAATATATTCACTGTCCAAAATCGTGAATATAATTCACTTAACCCAATTTCAATCATTTCTACACATTTTATTTCAATAAAAATTCGCTATCCAAAACGCGAATATATCTTCTTTGAATAACCTCCTATATTTACTTTATCAAATCCAATTGATTTCGAATTTATAAAACAACGTTTATAAATCCTATTTCTATTTTCTAACAACTTCAATTTAATAAATCTCCTTTATTAACAATTCGATTCATAATTCAAATCTTATACCAACAATCCATATTATAAGTTAAATACTTATAATTCCTTTATTTTACAAAATCATTTCCATTTGTAAGTTCACAATTTATAAATTTCATTTATTTATAAATTCTTAAAAATTCATTTTAACGCTTATAAAAACTCGTTTTATAATACCAACATTTTAATTTATGAAATGTCAACTTTATAAACCTTTTAAGTAAACCGTTTATAATATTTTAAAAATCTCAATTTAAACCATTTTATAAATCAATCAACTATTTATTCCAAAAATCACTTTTCGGTTATATTTCACAAAGATCTTAACTTTTATAACTTTAAAATTTGAACGTTTATTTATTTAAAATAAATCACTTCAAAAATTCAATAAAACGTATAATTTCAAAGATCACTTTAAAAATCCTTTTAAATTAAAAGTCGTTATTTTTAAAACTTGAATCCGATGATGCAACAGCACCAATTAGTCAATCACAACATCAAACATCATATATCAACATATGATAACAGAATATACATCAATATCTGTAAATAAATAAATACTGGTGAGGAATCCAGTTGGATCCCTCCAACCTGTTTCCCTGCATCCACAGATGTTAGCACAATACCAATTCCACTTCGAGGTGGAATATCGCGGTATATGGGTTTTTATAATATATCCGCTTACTAACGGCGCAATAGGGTCTCATCCGCTATACGAGGCGGGAAATCAATCAATCCAATATATACATATGCCAATATGTATATATTGCTATATATATATAGATATATCCTACTATATCTAATATCACATCCAATAGCAATCAATAACTGCAAAAATTCCACATTCAATTTGAGTGAGAAAAATCTCACCTTTCTTTTAATTTGCCATCCATTTTTGTTCCAGTTTGTTTTCTCCAAAGTTTGGCCTTGCATAAAAATTTTTATACAATCGATTAATATTCGAATTAAATCGAGTAACCAATTTTCGTTTTGATAGTTTTAATCATTCAGTGATTTTGATTTTTTTTATTTTAAACCAGTTTCTTTTAATAAAATTAGTTTAACTAAAAATTAACTCTGAAACTAAATTTCCTGCTAATATACCTACTTATCTCTTGTAATTTAAAACAGATATTTCTTAACTTAAATTGGTACTTTTAATTTTAAACAAAATCCCTTTTAAATAAATTTAAATCACCATTTCCTTTACTGTAATTATATACATATATACTTTCTTTAAACTATCTATATATTTATTTATTTTAAATACTTCTGCTTATTAACAAAAATTATTACAGTATCGTTTTTTTTCTTTTACTGTTAACAACTTAACATTTTTAGAAAAAGAATCTGAATTTAAAATTCATATATATATATATACGTATACATGTATCTTTCAGATTTTAAACTTGAAATAAATTCGTTAACATATGTTTATACCTTAAATCCGAGATCAAACTTTCCTAGCTCGTCGACTAGCGCTTGCCTCCTTCACCATCGCGCCTCTACATGAACCCCCCTTCTCCATCGACCTGGGTACGAACCCCCCCACCGCGTCTGAGAGCTTCCATCGCCGTTGCTCGAATACCAATCGAAGCCCTCGCGCGAACAACCCTAGCTCGCGACTTCGCAACTCGAGTCGCCTACTCCAGACCCTAATCGCGACCAAGCCCTAACCTCGTCGCCTCACGCGCGCGCGAATCTGACACTTCGCCCTCATTTGCTTCGAATCGGAGGCGATTCCCACTCCGACTACCCCCGGCTTCGGCCATGATTTAAAATTTTTGAACGAACGAGGAGTTCGTTATTTTTTTCTTTTCGGTTTCTCTTTCATTTGGCTATTACGAATTGAAGAAAATGAGATATAGAGGGCGCGATTCCCCTTCTCGGCCATTGATTTATTGAAGATTTTTGAAGCTCTGCGTTTTAATTTTTTTGAACGAAATGTTTTCTCGCGTGAGGTATAAACGAGATGAAGGGGAGACAAGAGATCGTGGTTTTGCAGAGAGCAACGTGTTTGCTTCGTGATTCTCTGCGTAATTAAAGGAGACAACGTACTGAAATTTGACTTAATTAAAATTTAAACTAAATTCAACTTAAATTTCAACGCGTTAACCTATCGTGTGCTCATCCAACAGCTCCGAAAAATACGAGATTTGAAATCCGATAATAATTCAATATTTCGGACCCAATGGAACTGGTTTCATCGAATTCCGAGACTGTGTGAAAAATGACTATTTTTAAATATCGATTCAAACGATAAAAAAAAATTCAAAACTGAACAGATTGTTTCCAAATCAATTTCTGAAGCTTCTATTATCTTCAGAATTATCAATATGAATTTTAAAAGCTTTTGAAATATTTTTCTTTAGCTTAAAACTGAAGATTCAAATTTTTATTCAGTTTTAATAGATTAAATTATAAAATTTAATCGCCAAATTCCAAGTTATATTCGGGATTCAAATTAAATCATCGTTCAAATATTTAAAATAAATTAAATATTCTCAATTTAATTCGTTCAAAATTCTGGGTCGTTACATAATATGTTATATGATTCATGTTATGATATGTTATGCAATGATATGTTATGTAATTTATTTGTTTAAATCACACTGCAAGTTCCCTTTATATGTTAGTTAGGGAAATCACTATGGGTTGAAAAGATACATACCCGAATGGCTTTTTAGATTAGGAAATTGACTTAGGATACGGGTTGAAATGATATACACCTGTAAAATTAATTATTTTGGGTTAAAATGATACATACCCTATCACTTGACCATAGGGTAGAAAACTTTATACGGACACCGTTGGTCGATTTTAAATTATTTTCTAAATGGTAAAGCATGTTTGATTTATAAATTTGATTTATAAATTTAATTTAATGATTTTATTTTAAAAAAATTATATTTGGAAAATAATTTATTTTATATGTTTTAAAGTTTCAAATTATAAGTTAATATATGGTTTTAAATGTAAATTTAAGATTTTAACTTAAAATTTTATTTAGTTTTAAATATATAATTTAAATAGTTAAAATTTTAATTTAATAAAATATTCAATATAGTTATATATATATTTTAAATTTAATTAAAATAATAAGTATAGTTTTGATTTAAGATAATAAATATAGACTTTTATAATAACTTTAATAGATAAAGATTTTAGAATTTTGTAAGAGGTTTTGTAAGGAATTTATAAAAGTTTTGTAAGAGATTTTATAATGGATTTTATAAAATGATTTTTCTTTTAAAATATTTTCATAAAGGATTTTTTGTAATGGTTTTATAAAGGAGTTTATAATGGCTTTAAAGGATTTTATAAAGGGGTTTTATAATGAACTTGTATAAAGGTGCAACAACCCGAAATTTGAGCTATAATTATTAATTAACGAATTAACTAACCAATAAAATAAGTTTGTGAAATTGTCAGAATCAAGCTATGGGAGTTACATGATTGGGTCCATGGCGATTTTCTGATCAATTTCCATATATAACTTGTCGAAATCCGAGTCAGTATGGAGAAGTTACGAGAGAAACAAAAATTCAGAATTTAATAAAGGAAAACGAAAAAAAATATACTAAGGCGTAGGTTGACCCAAGCTTGAGTCAGGTCGACCTTAGAGTCGACCTCCACCATGCCTAGGTCGACCCGCCTCTTTTAATGGATGTAGATTCGTCCAAGTTGATGCAAACACATCATATTTTGATTTCTGAGTGATCCTGTGCGTTCGTGCTTCCATCCGACGGTTCCTAGAGAGCCTATGATGTGGTTGAACCAGATTTAATCTTCAAACCAACGGTCTGAGATCCCTAAGTCACACTATAAATAGAACCCTAGGCCTAGCTATTTTTCTCATTCAGATTTTCTCCCAATTGAGTTCATTGCCTGAGGATGAACCCTAAAAGGAAAAGTTTTCTTGGGAGGAGATCTTTTTAATAAAAATATTCTACGCCCCAGAAGTGGATCCAGGAAGGCCAAGGATTAGAGCAAAGGACCACAGGTGAGTATTTTGTAATTATTTTAGATTTTTAAGCAATTTAAAATAATATGGTTCTCAATAGTTGTAGTTTTTCTACAATTTTGAGACAGTTTTTATGTAAGTTTATTTATAGTCAGTTTTTAAGTAAATTTCAGAATTTCTTTTCAATCTATTTTTATTCAACTATTTTATTTAGTTATTTTCAAGTTATTTATAGTTATTTACATCTTTTTTAAGTTAGAATTTAGCCTGTAAACGTTAGTTTCTTTTATAGAGATTTAACCCCTTTTTACGCGAATAAATTAAAAAGAGAAGAATTCGCTAATATGGATTAAAATAGAAAAAAAACACTAAATTTACAGAAATTAGATGTAAAACAAGAAAAACTGAAATAAAATAGAGATGGACTGAAATAGGCAAATTTAATATATTTGCAAGCATAATTATAATAAGAGGTCATAACTAAAAAGAGAAAATAGAAGAGTAACAGTTGCAAGAACAATTATAACATAGGTTATAATTAGAAAGAAAGAAATAACAGAAGAGGCTTATTTTAAAACTTAGATTAAGTTAATAAGAAAATATAGCAGAAATAACAGAAGAGGCTTATTTTAAAACTTAGATTAAGTTAATAAGAAAATATAACAAAGAAAGAAATAATAGAAGAGGCTTATTTTAAAACTTAGATCTTAAGTTAATAAGCAAACATAGAAGTAGGGCCCGTACCGCCAGCATTCTCTTTCAGTCAGGAATTGATGGTCTCACAATAGTTAGGTGAGGCTGGGACACGCTTATGCTGATTAGGGTAAACAAGTGGCCAATAGATAGAAGCTCAAATCTGGGGATTTGGGTAAGGGGCGCAAACTAGAATTTGTTTGTTAGGACTAGTACCGGCAGTATTCCCTTTCAGGACTAGGACTGATGATCTCACAACAGCTAGGTGAGGCTGGGCAGCATTCCCTTTCAGGTCTAGGACTGATGGTCTCACAACAGTTAGGTGAGGCTGGGCATGCTTTTTCTGATTAGAGTAAATAACAGGTCACAACAGGGGGCGACAGTTAGTGTGTACCGGCGATGACCGAGCATGTGGCATCGATTAGGGTAAATAATTCGCTACTGTATTAATATTCCAAGCGCTAAGAGGTGTCTTTTGCTGTGATCAACAGGATTGGTTCACAGTGGCACAACAGAGATAGAAGGTCAATCAAAGGGTTGAATTAATATTTCAGCCTAATCAAGATAGCAACTGAGATAGATTAGGTTTTCAGCCTAATCACTGTAGGACAAGTGCAAACAATCAAAGCAAACAGTCAAACAAAATCAGAAACAGTATTTTATCCGAGTTTTATCTTTTCTGTATTTTGCTTTCATGCTAGAACTATTGCTTAGTCTATTATCTTTATCTTGCTTAGAAATGCTAGTAATTACTTCCACTCACCAGACTTATTGTCTGACTCACTCCTCTATTTCCCCCTTTTTCCCCCCAATAGGCCAGCAGAGTTGAGTTGATTCAGGTTGCTTGGAGACCCATTTCCGAAGTTTTCTCATTTTAGATGTATTCTTCTGCTTTTCATCTTTTTTATTTGGCTTATGATGGATTTGGCACTTGTGAGAGGGATTATTATTATGATTATTATTGTTATCTTTGTACTCTGATTATTGAGACTGAGATGTATTTTCATGACACATGTTTTTATGACTTATATTGGAATAAAGTTTAATTTTCAATGTCAAGTTATTATTTGATTGTTTCCGCTGTTTTTACTTATTTGTCTTATGAATCTTTGTCTCTGTGATGCTTTAGCTTACCTATAATGCACCATATCCTTTGGTGTGCCATTTTTGGGAATACTAAGGGGTGTGCGGTGTTTTATTTGGGATTAGAGCCTAAGGTTACAGGATTTCTAAAAACTTGTTTTAAAAGTAAAGTATTTTTCAAAGGTAACATATTTTCAAACTATTTTTCAGAAAGAAACTCTTAGAAATAGTTTTCAAGTATAAGAGAGTTTTTATAAAAATCCCCTCAAAATCCAGTTCAACCTTCTTTCTATTCTTTCGGGCCTTTATTTTCTTTTCTTTACATGGTATGGCGGACGCCCCAAATCTTCCTGAGGGTGTCCAAGCCACTGCCTGGTTCCATAGATACCACCAAGCTACGGCACCAGAGGTGCAAGGGCAAGTGCCCAATGCAGCACCGGCGGGTGGTGATCTCGTTAATCCACGTGCAGCAGCCAATTTTTCTAAGCTATGCAAGGACTTCGCCAGTCTAGGAGGCAAGACGTTTTCCGGCACAAAGGATTTTGTAGAGGCACGAGCTTGGTTGAAGAATACAGAGCAGATATTTGGGCTATTAGGATTGGAAGACCGATAGAGTGTTCAGCTTGCATCTTGGCAGCTGAAGGGAGAAGCTTCTTACTGGTGGGAGATCATGGAGATGGAGATTAGATACATTGGTTGGTTTGGATTTCGGGAAAGGTTTGAGAGAAAGTTCTTGTTGCAAGTCGAGGAAAGCATGTCGTTGGAGAAGTTCATTAGTCTGAAGCAAGGGAGTCTTTCGGTGAAAGAGTATATAAATCAGTTTAATGAGTTATCGAGGTTCGGGATGGAGCTTGTTAATACACCGCATAAGAAGGCCAT
The DNA here is from genome assembly GCA_030737815.1 of Allium fistulosum. NCBI lineage: Eukaryota > Viridiplantae > Streptophyta > Magnoliopsida > Asparagales > Amaryllidaceae > Allium > Allium fistulosum. The sequence goes on from CM060902.1 coordinate 1,208,673,790, forward strand.
CAAGTTTGCTAAGGGTTTGAACCAGCCCCTCCAAGGGTTGGCATTGACACATGTACCTATGGGAGCGACTTATGAATCACTTGTGGAAATGGCTCTTGCTAAGAAAGAAGAAGTTAAGGACGTTCCTAAATCAGAAAACTCTAAGAAGCAGTGGTGGAAGAATAAGAAAAGGACAAGAAGAAAGGAGGAGGACCTCAGAAGGGACAAATCAAGAAGGGCGAGATATGTCATAATTGTGGATTGGTTGGGCATTTCACAAAGGACTGTAAGAAGGACACAATGAAGGAGAGGTGTTACAACTGTTGGCAGCCTGGACACCTCAGTAGAGCTTGTCCTCAGAAGATGGGGGCAGAGAGCAGGCGCACCTGCGGTGCAAGTACAGGCTTTGGATGCAGCACCTTCTAGTAGTGGACCAGATCGAGGTAGGAAAGTCTCTGTAGAAGGTTTGATCTCTATTTCGGATTTTCCTATTTATACTATTTTTGACTCCGGAGCATTACATTCTTTCATTTCCAATTCCTTGGTTGATTGTTTGCACTTAGATATTTCTCTAGTAGTAGACCATATAGTTGTTTCAAACCCCGTAGGAGGATCGGCACATCTATCCATGATTTGTAGGGGTTTGAAACTTTTTACACTAGGCGTAGAATTTGACTGTGACACCTATGTACTGGGATTTTCGTGATATGGGATGATTTTGGGGATGGACTGGTTATCCACTCATGGTGCGATATTAGACTGCGAGAGGAGAGTCGTCAAACTAGAGACATGTAGCGGAAGGACTCTCGAGGTTTCTTGCGACCCACATGGGTCAGTCATGTTGAGCTTCCTTTATTCCCTTGATTCATCACTATGACAGTTAGATTTAGTTCCAGTTGTTAGAGATTTCCCAAACGTTTTTGAGGAGGTTAGGGGACTACCCCCTAAGTGAGAGATCGACTTTAGGATATATCTGAATGACAATGCTAAGCCAGTGGCATTGCCCGTGAGACATATGTCTCCTAGGGAGTGGAAGGAGTTAAGCAAGCAAATTGGTGAGCTATTGGAGAAAGGCTTCATCATACGAAGCATATCTGAGTGGGGAGCGCCAGTTGTCTTCGCTACAAAGGTGGATGGTTCCCTTCGACTTTGCGTAGATTATAGAGAGTTGAATAAGCTTACGAAGAAGAATCGTTACCCACTTCCTAGGATAGACGATCTTTTCGATCAGTTGGTTGGCTCTTCAGTATTTTCTTAGCTTAGGGTCGTTGACGATAACATCTAAAAGACAGCATTTAGGACACCCGATGGATTCTTTGAGTGGTTGGTTATGCCGTTTGGGCTGACCAATGCCCCAGCCTATTTCATAAATTTGATGAGCCGTGTTTTTCGAGATGTCCTAAATAAGTTTATTGTAGTATTTGAGGATGACATTTTGGTGTTTTCCAAGAGCATGGAAGAGCATGCTATTCATCTTGAGGAGGTTCTTCGTACACTTCGTGTTCATCAGTTGAAGGCAAAATTATCGAAGTGTCACTTTTGGCGTAAGGAGGTGCGTTTCTTAGGGCATGTAGTCTCAAGAGAGGGTTTAGTTGTAGATCCCGCTAAGATAGTAGCAGTACAGGATTGGAAGGCCCCCAAGAACGCTACCGAAGTTAGTAGCTTCCTAGGTTTGGCTGGTTATTATAGGAAATTTATCAGGGTTTTGCTAAGATTTCAGCACTTGAGGTTAAGCCTACCCTTATAGATCAGATTAGCTCAAGGCAGCGAGAAGATTCAGAGCTTGTGAATATTCTGGATAGGATTAGCAGAGGAGAGGTCTCTAGACATCTCGAACCCTATTCCATCAATGGTAAAGGGTGGCTAAGGAGAGATGGAAGACTTTGTGTTCCCTGCAATAGTGATTTGATGAGAGCAGTTCTAGCAGAGGCACACCATTCTCGGATGACTACTCATCTGGGCGATGATAAGATGTATAGGGACATGAAGAGAGTGTTTTATTAGAGTGGCATGAAGAAGAATGTAGCAAAGTTTCTGGCTAAGTGTCTTGTATGCCAGAGAGTTAAGGCAGAGTAGCAGAGGCCTGGCGGATTGCTTTAACCATTGGATGTACCCGAATAGAAGTGGGATAGTGTTTCGATGGACTTCATAGATGGTTTACCCCGATCTAGGAAGGGGAATACCAGTATTTGGGTGATTATAGATCGTTTGAATAAGAGCACCCACTTTATTCCGGTCAAGAGGAAGAGGAAAACACCGTATTTGGCATTCTTATACGTTCGTGAGATAGTCCGACTTCATGGAATTCCCTCTAGCATAGTGAGCGACAGAGACCCTATCTTTACTAGCAAGTTTTGCAGGAGCTTGCAAGAAGCTTTAGGTACATAGCTTAGATTGAGTACAGCCTATCACCCTCAAACAAATGGCCAAACGGAGAGAGTTAATAGAGTTCTTGAGGATTTGTTGAGAATGTGCATTCTTGATTTTGGAGGGACTTGGGAGGAGCACCTTACTTTAGTGGAGTTTGCATACAACAATTGTTTTCAAGCTAGCATTGGGTGGCTCCTTTTGAAGCCCTTTATGGAAGACCTTGCAAGTCACCTTCGTGTTGGTTGGAGTCTACAAAAAGATTGCTACTTGGTCCCGATATGGTTAGAGAGACTTCAAAAAAGATTGATTTGATTAGAAGAAGAATGAAGATGGCCCAAGATAGACATAAATCCTATGCAGATAAGCGGAGAAGGGATATTGAGTTCGAGGTAGGAGATTTGGTTTTCATTAAGGTGTCTCCGCTAAGAAAGGCAGTGAGGTTTGGATCAAGTGGGAAACTTGCTCCCAGATTCGTAGGACCGTTCCCCATTGTGGAAAGGGTAGAGAAGATGGCATATCAGATAAAGCTACCGAGAGGCTCGCAGTAGTTCATAATGTTTTTCATGTTTCGCACTTGAGAAAGTGCTTACATGATTCAGCAGAGGTTGTGGAACCTAGCCAACTTGAGGAAGTTGAAGTGGAGAGAGAAGCATTGGTTCGTCGCATTCCTACCAAGATCGTTGGGCATGATATCAAGAAGCTTAGGAATAAGGAAGTCCCAATGGTTTAGGTGTAGTGGGGAGATAGTATTGAGGATGCTACGTGGGAGGCTGAGGAGAAAATACGTACCTCTTATCCGCATCTTTGCAATGGTACATCTTGAATTTCCTATTTCCATCTTTAGTTTTGAATAGGTTCTTTCCTTTAGTATCCTTTGGGAGGGTAGATCTTAGGATTTAACCTATGGATGGTAGGACTGAATGTAAACATGTTACTAGAACATGTAATGTATGATGGATGCTAGTGGTTGCAAGTGTTTGCTAGTGGATGTTAATGGACGCATACACACACACTAGGCACTATTATCTCTTAGGGATCGGCCTAACTAGGCCACTAAAGCATATGCATATGGATGTGTGTGCACTTGCATTTTTTATTTTATTTTCATGGTTGCTATAAATGGGTGATTATCATATGATTGTTGCATTTGGATGATGATTGTAGCACACATGTAGAACTATCAGTTATCATTAGGAAATTTGCATTCATTTGGATACATGGAACGTACATGATTGCATAAAAGGAGGTCGACTGAATCAGTAGATCGCCTAATCTTTTGAATTAGTTAGGGGCATTGACACTACACTATTGCATATAACATAAGTTGCATTTGAAAGCTTAAGAACAATGGATGTAATGGATGATGGTTGAATATGTGGTTGTAGAATTTGGATGAAAATATTTATTTCATTCTTCTGTCCTTGGAGATTTCGGGGATGAAATCCTTTAAGGAGGGGAGAATGTAACAACCCTAAATTTGAGCTATGATAATTAATTAACGAATTAACTAAACAATAAAATAAGTTTGTGAAATTGTCAGAATCAAGCTACGGGAGTTGCACCATTGGGTCCTTGGCGATTTTCTAATCAATTTCCATACATAACTTGTCGAAATCCGAGTCAGTATGGAGGAGTTACGAGAGAAACAAAAATTCAGAATTTAATAAAGGAAAACGAAAAAAATATATACTAAGGCCTATGTCGACCCAAGCTTGAGTCAGGTCGACCTTATGGTCGACCTCCACTATGCCTAGGTCGACCCGCCTCTTTTAATGGACGTAGATACGTCCAGGTCGAAGCGAACACGTCATATTTTGATTTCTGAGCGATCGTGTACGTTCGTGCTTCCATCCGACGGTTCCTAGAGAGCCTATAACGTGGTCGCACCAGATTTAATCTTCAAATCCAATGGTCTGAGATCCCTAAGTCACACTATAAATAGAACCCTAGGCCTAGCTACTTTTCTCATTCAGATTTTCTTCCAATTGGGTTCATTGCCTGAGGCTGAACCCCAAAAGGAAAATTTTTCTTGGGAGGAGATATAATAATATCCTACGCCCTAGAAGTGGATCCAGGAAGGCTAAGGATTAGGGCTAAGGACCACAGATGAGTGTTTTGTAATTATTTTAGATTTTTAAGCAATTTAAAATAATAGGGTTCTCAATAGTTGTAGTTTTTCCAACAATTTTGAGACAGTTTTTATGTAAGTTTATTTACAGTCAGTTTTTAAGTAATTTTAGAATTTCTTTTCAGTCTATTTTTATTCAGCTATTTTATTCAGTTATTTTCAAGTTATTTACAGTTATTTATATCTGTGTTAAGTTAGAATTTAGCCTGTAAAGTATAGTTTCTTTTATAGAGATTTAATCCCTTTTTACGCGAATAAATTAAAAGAGAAGAATTCGCTAATTTGGATTAAAATAGAAAAAACACTAAATTTACAGAAATCAGATGTAAAATAAGAAAACTGAAATAAAATAGAGATGGATTGAAATAGGCAAATTTAAGATATTTGCAAGCATAATTATAACAAGAGGTTATAACTAAAAAGAGAAAATAGAAGAGTAACAGTTGCAAGAACAATTATAACATAGGTTATAATTAGAAAGAAAGAAAAAACAGAAGAGGCTTATTTTAAAACTTAGATTAAGTTAATAAGCAAATATAGCAGAAATAACAGAAGAGGCTTATTTTAAAACTTAGATTAAGTTAATAAGCAAATATAACAAAGAAAGAAATAACATAAGAGGCTTATCTTAAAACTTAAATCTTAAGTTAATAAGAAAACATAGAAGTAGGGCCCATACCGGCAGCATTCCCTTTCAGTCAGGAACTGATGGTCTCACAATAGTTAGGTGAAGTTGGGACACGCTTATGTTGATTAGGGTAAATAAGTGGCCAACAGATAGAAGCTCAAATCTGGGAATTTGTTTGTTAGGACCAGTACCGGCAGCATTCCCTTTCAGGATTAGGACCGATGGTCTCACAATAGCTAGGTGAGGCTGGGCAGCATTCCCTTTCAGGTCTAGGACTGATGGTCTCACAATAGTTAGGTAAGGCTGGGAACACTTATGCTGATTAGGGTAAATAAGAGCTCGCAACAGGGGGTGACAGTTAGTGTGTACCGGCGATGACCGAGCGTGCGACATCGATTAAAGTAAATAATTTGCTACTGCGTTTCAAGTGCTAAGAGGTGTCTTTTGCTGAGACCAATAGGATTGGTTCACAGTGGAACAACATAGATAGAAGGCCGATCAAAGGGTAGAATTAAGATTTCAGCCTAATCAAGATAGCGGCTAAGATAGGATTAGGGTTTCAGCCTAATCACAGCAATTTAAGACAAGTGCAAACAATCAAACAATCAAAGCAAACAGTTAAACAGAATTAGAAACAATATTTTATCCAAGTTTTATCTTTTCTGTATTTTCCTTTCATGCTAGAACTATTGCTTAGTCTATTATCTTTATCTTGCTTAGAAATGCTAGTAATTACTTTCACTCACCAGACTTATTGTCTGACCCACTCCTCTATTTCTCCCTTTTTCCCCCCAACAGGCCAGCAGAGTTGAGTTGATTCAGGTTGCTTGGAGACCCATTCCCGGAGTTTTCTCATTTTAGATGTATTCTTCTGCTTTTCATATGCCTTATCGAGCCCTGATCCCCTTAGGTGGAGAATCCAGAACGAAGTAGGATGATTTGGCGAACGCTTCTGATATGAAGTAAGAAAGCAGCCCTGACCCCCTTGGGTCAGCTTAATATGACTACAACAAGAGCTATACCGGGCCAAGTGAGGTTGTTCCTCCGATCGGGCACATTTCTTCGATACCATATCTGTTACTTTGTGATTGATTGGTGGCCACCTTCGATTTGATTATAGGAGTGTGTTCCGTGGTGGGCGGTAGTAGCTGCTATGTGTTACCACCAATCCGGGAGTGCAAAACGGTAGAATCCTACCCTGGGCATTGCCTCGCGTGCCTTGTCATATGCCTTATCGAGCCCACTACGATTTTGGTTTGTGTCGTACATACGGAGTGCTCCCTGATAGCCCACCGGTTTGGTGGAGTTTACAGTACTGTATAGACTACGTCATTTATAAAAATGTGTTAAGGGGGATATGGGTAATGCCTTAATGCTATTTTAATACTTTACTTTATGATAGACATTATATGTGTAGCGTATTGCATTATATTTGTAGATAGTTTGACGGATTCTTAAAGGATGGAAATCCCAAACATCCTTTGAGTTATTGATGCATTTCACTTGAGTTGATTTACTTGCATAAGAATGTTAATCCTGACTCGAGTGTTTTGTTTTTGCTTTATGCTTGGGTCAGCCTGAGCTTTTCAGTATTGAAGACTATCTTTCTGGATGACGAAGACGAAGATTTAGTACATTATTACTATTTATTATATTTATCCCACTGCATCATGTTGTTCCGCTGCATTATCCTATTATACCTATTGTATGTATAACTCTGATTGTATTGTAAAAGTGTAATCAAATGTTACTTGTAAAACAGCTTCATGAACTATTTATTTGAGTATTATATTTTGTCATTTCACTATGAGATTCTGTGTTTTGTTTTCTTTTTTTCTCTTATTTTCTTATTTACCCCATTGACAATCCTTCCTTTTGAATGGTTTGAGTTGACATGTGTGGTTTATTGTCAATTTAAACCGTCCAAAAAGGTGGGTCATTACAGTTGGTATCAGAGCTTTGGTTTAGCGATAACCTTAGCTTTGTGGGGTTTGACTCATTAGAGATAGAGTAGTAATTCCCTAGAATGAGTCTGTTTGAGTTTGTGTGTATATATATATATATATATGAGAGAGCGTACTTGTTAGTGTTATAAAATATTTTATGTTGAGTTTACTTATCCATTGAGTTATTTATGAATTCTGGTCGGTGCATGGGACGCCATGTTATCGATAGGGGTTTCTAAACACTTAAACGAGGCAAGTCGACATAATATTGTTTTAAAATCAGGTAAATGAAATAATTTTTCCTAAATTATTTTATATATACAAAAATATAATTTTCAATGGATGTTAGTTGTTAGGAGATGATTATATTTAGTTATCATCGATTATTGGTTGAATTAAAATAAAACGAATACTTTATGAATTTTATTTCACGAAGCGTTCGATAATTAAATTTAATTGAAATATAATTATAACAAGAATTGTTTACAATAACAAATTTATAAATTAATTAAAGGTTTTGATAATAAGGTAATGAAATTTGTATTAAGTATATTTATAATGTAGCTTATAAAAAGGAAGGATTTAATAGTCGAGAATTTTTGAATTTAAAACCTGTTGCTCTCAAAATTGTTTTCAAAGCCTTCAAAATTAATAATAATATTATTTGAAAGTGTTTTGACTAGAAATATTTTTTTTAAAAAAAAATTTGAAAGGAATAAAAGCATTGAACTCGCTTTGGTCGTTGGAAAATAATTCTGGGGATGACTACAGCATCGCCAGTATTCATTTTCGAGTTTCTGAGTGAGAATTGCTACCAAAAGGAATTTCTTTTCGATTAAAACAAGTTTTGATTGTGAGGAAATATTCTAAGTATGATTTTGATGAATATATGAAAATAGTTTTGAACTTATAATTGAAAATAGTTTATAGTTTATGAATTTGAACAGGAAAATAAAATATAATTTTAAATTGGTTAAACATTTTGGTTAGGCAAATTTGAATTTGAGATATGAAAAGAAAGAATCAACCTAAGAAATGCTAAATAGATCGAGTTAGTGAAACAAAAGAAATAAAATGAAGTCTAACTCAAGAAAGCTTAAATAAAAGTGAGTTGCATTGAAATGAATTAGATAAAATAATGGAATGAAATTTTAAGTGAATAAATTGAATAACTTATAGGTTTGAGAAATATTGAGCTAATAACAAATTTTAAATTTGTTGAATGTGAATGATGGAAAAAAAGAGTTTAACTTAGATAGTGTTGAATAAATCTAGTAATGGATTAAAATGAAGTGCAGTTTAACTTGACATTAAATGAATTAAATTGGATTTGAATGAAACTATTCCACTTAAGCTATAAATGAATTAATGAAATGAATGCGAACTTGAATTATAAGATGAAATGCAATTTGAATTGTGAAGAAATTGAATGAGAATAAATGAACGTAAGAAAATTAATGCGAGTAATTGAAAAATAAATATGAAGTGCATTTTATAAAATGGTTGCAATAGACTTAAATGGTTTACAAATAAGATTGGTATCAAGGAAAATATACTAAGTGTAAGGAAAAGAAATTTTTACTTAAAATAAGATTGTATGAAATGGAATAATGTTATAAAATGGTTCATAAATGGATTTATATGGAATAGGTTAAACCAAAAGTGAAACAATTAGAATTTCACAAATTGAATTGAATAAATTAAATGTGAATGAAATAGATGTGAATAAATTTGAAGCAAACCAATCAAAGGATAATAAAATTTGGATGTTAATAAGAAATGAAATGTACAAATTAAATATGGATATTAGATAATGTAAATTGATATAGTTATGATCTTATAAAATGAATATTAATGGTTGAATGATCTATTGTAAACAATTATTATTACTGTTTTGATTGCATATGATTGTTGTGTGTTGTGTATTTGTGCTTGTTTTTTGTGCTTTTTTATAAGTAAGTTGTAATTTCTGTAAACCTATATCGGAGTGGCGTAATATAAGCGTAGTGAAAGTTTTGTAAACAAGATTTTAATGTTTTATAAGTTGATTGTTTGAATAAAATATATCAAGTGTTAAATTTCGTACTTAACCCCTTTTCGAGGACGAAAAGTTTTAAGTGGGGGAGAGTGTAATGAACCGTATTTTTGATAATTAAATAAGATTTGGAATTTAATATAGTGAGAAATTAAAATTTATGATTTATTAATGAGAAAAATAATCAGAATATGATTTAATAATGTTGTTTGAATGTTATTGACAACTATTTTAATGTAATTTCAATCAATTGAAATAATTGTAAAGTTAATTTGGTTATAATTGTAAATATGGAATAAATTAAATGTTGGATTCAATGTTGAAATTATCTGTTATTAATTAATATAGGTTTATCATAGAATATGAAATCAGTTTAGGTAAGCAATGTATAATCTTAGTTGTAAACAATAAGTTAATGGATATGAATTACTAATGGATAACAATTGTTTATTCTCACCTTAGTATTTAATCCGTTGGAATTAAATTGGTAATTAATGGAATTAATGCAATTGAAATATTACAATTAATATGGTAAAAGATGATAACTGTAGAATATGAATGTAAAAAAAAATGTAAACTAACGATAATTATATTCATAAGGTAATAGTTGATTCAATAATAAGAGTGAGAATCAAAATAAAAGAATTTATTGTGATTTAAATTTTAATGAATGAATTTATTATAGTTGTAATTGAACGCTGAAATTAATGTAATATTTAAACCTTGGAATTAACATGGAAAATTAAAATCTCAAATTTAATAAAAAGAAAATGTTTGTGAAATTTCAATTTTTGGTCAAATTTAGTCAAAATTTGAATTTGAGTTGAAATTTTAAAATTTGTTCTTTTTTTATAATTCTAAACTGAATTATAAGATGGTCTCCATTTTTCGTTTCGTCAAAATTGGACTCCTATTGCTCTAAATTTGCAATTTACAGTGAAAAACTCCCATAAAATAACAGTGTATATTGTGTGTATTTTACATAGTATTTCATATGGTATTTTCTAGTGTATTCTAAATGGTATATGACTCTTGGGCTCTTAGGAAGTCTCTTGGGCTTCAACTGACACCTTTAATTCAGACACCTTTACTCTTCTACGTACAAACTCCTTATCAGAAAGAAACTACGTACAAATTTTCTGCTATCTCATTTCTGCCTTCCTCAAATCAGAAACTTTCTCTTCCACCATTGCTCCTCCTCTCTTCCTCCAATCTTCTAAAACCCAAATCATCCTCTTCCTTAACCCTTTCCTGCTCTCCTCTCTTACCCTCTTCTCTCTCTCCTCCTCTTCTCTCTTTCCCTCTTCTCTCTTCCTCTCCTCCTCTTGCCTTGCCGTCCATTCCCTTGCCTCTCCTTTGCTTGGTCGAACCTCTTCCACTAAAAAAGAGAGAGAGAAAAGAAGAAAAAAAGAGAAAAGAAAAAAAAGAAAAAAATATAGTTTGTTGAGTCGTCATATTCGCGTGTGATAGCTTGGATCTTGTGTTGGTTTCTTGTGATCTCCATCTCCATCTTGTTTGAATAATTGTCACCTTCGTTAGCCATGAAAGGTGAGAAATCACTCACTATTAATATTCGGATGAATAAGTGAATGGATATCATATGAAATGACATGGAAATGTTTGTTTAGTTAGGAATTTTGTTAGCTTATAATTATATGATTGGTATGATTTTATATGTCCACTATGTGGTATTTAACATGACATATGATATGATATGATCCACTATATGTTACATGTTTTGCTATGTTAACCATATGACATGATATGCTATTTCGACATGTAATATGTTATGTTATGTTAGTAATATGTTAAATCACATATATGTTATGTTAGCAATAGGTTAAATCACATAATATATTATGTTATGTTAGTAATATGTTAAATCACATACATGTTATGCTAGTAATATGCTAAATCACATACATGTTATGCTAGTAATATGTTTAGGTCACATGTATGTTATGTTTGTTAAGTAGTATATTTTATGTCACATGATGAGTTGTTATGTTATGTAATATGTTATATGATTCATGTTATGATATGATATGCAATGTTATGTTATGTTATTTATTTGTTTAAATCACACTACAAGTTCCCTTTATATGTTAGTTAGGAAAATCACTATGTGTTTAAATGATACATACCCAAACGACTTTTTAGATTAGGAAATTGACTTAGGGTACGGGTTGAAATGATATATACCCGTAAAATTAATTATTTTGGGTTGAAATGATACATACCCTATCACTTGACCATAGAGTAGAAAATTTTATACGGACACTGTTGATCGATTTTAAATTATTTTCTAAATGGTAAAGTATGTTTGATTTATAATTTTTTTTTTAAATTTAATTTAATGATTTTATTTAAAAAAATTATATTTGGAAATAATTTATTTTATATGTTTTAAAGTTTCAAATTATAAGTTAATATATGGTTTTAAACGTAAATTTAAGATTTTAACTTGTAATTTTATATAGTTTTAAATAGTTAAAATTTTAATTTAATAAAATATTAAATATAGTTTAATATATATATTTTAAATTTAATTTAAATAATAAGTATAGTTTTGATTTAAGATAATAAATATAGACTTTTGTAATAACTTTAATAGATAAAGATTTTAGAATTTTGTAAGAGGTTTTGTAAGGAATTTATAAAAGTTTTGTAAGAGATTTTATAATGGATTTTATAAAAAGGATTTTTCTTTTAAAAGATTTTCATAAAATGGTTTTATAAAGGAGTTTATAATGGCTTTAAAGGATTTTATAAAGAACTTGTATAAAGGGATTTGAAAGCATTTAAAGGAATTTGCGTAGAAGTTTGTGAAAAGGGGAAGAGTTGCAAACTGTTTTGGAATTTATAAATAGCTCTATAAATGGTTTTAAAGCATATAAATAGTTCATAAATGGTTTAAGAGAGATTTATAAATAATTTTCGAAATTTATTGAAAAAAATCTTCCTCGGCATTAATGAATATATTTATAATTTTGGAACAAGTATATGGACATCTTGATATGAAGGTATAAACTGTTTTCTGGATTTATTATTATAAATGTTTTATAAAATGACCACGGTGTGAAATAGGCCTTTGGTTGTTAAAGAGACCGGGATTGGATATTGTCATACTCTCTGCCAATTCCGAAACCACTTTAACAACTGTGCATGTGGTGGAGAATCCAGAACGAAGTAGAATGGTTTGGCGAACGTTTCTGATATGAGGTAAGAACGCAGCCCTGACCCCCTTGGGTCAGCTTGATATGACTAAAACATGAGCTATACCGGGCCAAGTGAGGTCGCTCCTCCGATGGGGCACATTTCTTCGATACCGTATCTGTTACTTTGTGATTGATTGGTGGCCACCTTCGATTTGATTATGGGGGTGTGTTCCGTGGTGGGCGGTAGTAGCTGCTATGCGTTACCACTAATCCGGGAGTGCAAAACGGTAGAATCCTACCCTGGGCATTGCCTCACGTTCCTTTTCATATGCCTTATCGAGCCCACTACGATTTTTGTTTGTGTCATACCTATGGAGTGCTCCCTGATAGCCCACCGGTTTAGTGGAGTTTACAGTACTGTATAGACTATGACATTTATAAAAACGTGTTAAGGGGGATATGGGTAACGCCTTAACGCTATTTTAATACTTTACTTTATGATAGACATTATATATGTAGCGTATTGTATTATATACGTAGATAGTTTGACGGATCCTTAAAGGATGGAAATCCCAAACATCCTTTGAGTTATTGATGTATTTCACTTCAGTTGATTTACTTACATAAGAATGTTAATCCCGACTCGAGTGTTTTGTTTTTGCTTTATGCTTGGGTCAGCTTGAGCTTTTCAGTATTGAAGACTATCTTTCTAGAGGATGAAGACGAAGATTTAGTACATTATTACTATTTATTATATTTATCCCACTGCATCATGTTGTTCCGCTACATTATCCTATTATACCTATTGTATGTATAACTCTGATTGTATTGTAAAAGTGTAATCAAATGTTATTTGTAAAACAGCTTCATGAACTGTTTATTTGAGTATTATATTTTGTCATTCCGCTGTGACATTCTATGTTTTGTTTTTCTTTCTTTTCTCTTATTTTCTTATTTACTCCATTGACAATCCTCCCTTTTGAATGGTTTGAGTTGACATGTGTGGTTAATTGTCGATTTAAACCATCCAAAAAGGTGGGTCGTTACAGGTTCATTCTTCAATGTACCTACCAGCAGATTTCCGTAGACAATTCCAAGCAGGGTGAGAAACTTCACCAGACCCAAATACCCTATCCAATGTTAAGCAAAGAGACGAAGAAAGCTTATGTAGCTACATCAAACGCTTCAAGGAAGAAATGATAAGGATGAGGGTTACAAATGAGGGTGCATTGTTGAGGGCAGCTCACTCAGGAGTAAAGAGAGATACATACATGTGGGATAAGAATAGTAGGAAACCCTGTAAGTGTATGAACGCTTTTTATTAAAGGGCAAGCGGGTATATACAGACTGAAGAAGTGAGTGCAGCCAGAGGAGTTGCTATAGGAAGAACTGCTCCAACACATAATGGAAGGAAGCGGGAGGCAGAAGCTTACAACAACCCACCTACGAAAAGGCTAAGTGAATTCAACTTTGCAATCAAAAATCCACTCACTCATACTCCAGGGTAGATCTACGAACTGACTTTTACAGAATTGTCATGCAATGTCCCAAATAAAGGAAAGAAGGAAGAGTCAAACAAAGGTGGGGCATACTACAGATTCTATAGAGTGAATGGACATCATAATACAGAATGGGTACTTAAGCACTTTCCAAAAGGATCTGTAACAACCCGAGATTTAGAAATCTTTAATAGTCGCCAAAATGACGATCGAATCGTTTGATTAGTGCCATTGGAGTTTAAAATATTGTTGTAATTCTTGAAAAAAATTTGGTTAGTGGTGATACGGACTTTAAATCCATTTAGCCCAATTCTTTGGTTGCCATTTGGTTGCAAGTGATAATCGTGAAAACCCGATCCCCTCTCTCTCATTTTTCATTCATTTTACCCTAAACGTTCGAGAGAAAATAAATGGCGGCCACGAAGTAGGGCTTCGTCGAAAATGATGGAGCCGTTGTTTCTATCGATCGAAGCCAAGAAATTGTTGATCGAAGCTCTCTATAATTCATCTCCTTCAATCGGTGTTCGTCTTCGCTTCCAATCAAGGTGAGTGATACTTGTCACTCACATCTAATTCTTAACTCCATGATTCTGCTATTGTCGTATTATTTTGTTGATGTTTGGCATGACTTCGTTCACTTTATCTTCGGCTGCTAAATTGTGGTTCGAAGCTGTTGATTTCTCTGTTGTTTTCAATTCATTCGTGTTGAATACTTGACTGGCTTATGGTTTTGGTTTGAAACTGTTACCATTGAATTTAGTGGACGATGTTGATTTCGTTCGTGGCCACCAGGATTTGATTTCTGTTAACATCGGTCACTTGATTCTGATTTTAGTACGAATTTTTGGGATGATTTATGACTTGGGGAAAAATCGTATATATTTTCGTTAGTGGTTCATTTTGACTCCAGTCATTAATTGTTGCTGTGAGTTATTATGTAACATATTCGACTTTAACTTTGTTATGCTATGGTATTGTTAGAATCATTCCTCAAAAATAATTCCTTTCTGGCATCTATTTGCATTGAACTTGACTACTTTCTGCTATCGCATGACCTCGGCAGTTACGTCTTGTTCAAAGTTGATATTTGCATTTGACATTGGTCACTTGATTGTGTGAAAGTATGAACTTATTTGATTTTAGTTATTTATCATTGTTTTGAAATTGTTACGATGCCTCTGAGCATGTTGCATTGCCTGTTTTGTGGGGATAGTTGGACTTGAACATATGTGACTTCGACATTTAACTATCTTGGTTCAAAAACTGCTGCTTTGATTTTTCAGATGCACTTGAATATGCAAATGCCTTTAAGCTTTTACCAGTCTTTGTTGTACATGAGTACATCTTGAATCTGTCTGGCTTTGATTTTCACTTTTCAAGGCAGTTTACATTTCAATGACATTGCAGTATCTTGCAGTCTTTATGTATTTGTTACTTTTAATCATCACACTTTATCAGGTAGGTTTAGTTACACCTTTCTCTGGTCTAACCATTCTTATTCTTTGAGACTTTGAAATGGATAACTTATTTTCCATTCTTGGTGATCATCCCCATATGTTTATATACATATATGTATGTATATGCATGTGTGGTACACTTCGTGGCATCTTTATTTGTGTGGCACACTGATCTGGCCTGGTCATTTATGTTCATCTGCTTGGAGCTTTTGTTGCATTGTCCAGTTGAGGTTGGGCTGCCTTTGAGTTTCAGATATGTAGTATGTATGTCGCCATGTAGCTTCATGAATCTTACTATAGTTTTTAATGTCACTGATGTTGGTTTTCTTCTTTGGTTCTGTCTATGGCTTAAAGGGTTACTGATTGACATAGAAAGTCTTGTTCCTGTAATATCATTTGCAGTCAACATTTGTTTGGATCTTGGCCTAGAGCTCTATCCATTAGCTCATCTCTGATGCATTTGTTCACTTTGGTTCAGGGGTAATTGAGTCAGTGTCCCAGATCATGTCACTATTTTCTGGTCTGGTTTGCATTCATATTTGCTTGATGCTTAGCATTGATCTTGATTTCTGGTCTTGATGCACTTTAGTCTGCATTTTGATATTTATTATGCCACTGGTCTTGTATTTTGGGTTAAACAAGGTCTGCTCTTTTGAGTGGCAGTTCATGCCTCCCCTTCAGTTCACTGTCGTGATTCATGGGTACACTTGATACTTTGACCAGCCTGTTTGTTTATCACATCTGCTTCATTACTTGAGCCTGTTTCACGTTATCACTTGAGTACATTATAGTCTTCATTGCACTTGATAATGATGTTAAACTTGGAGGATCATTTCTGTAGTCACGGCACTGTGTTTCATTTGTACATCACTGTGCTTTGTTTTCATTTGTGCACTCCACTGCCTTGTGCATTAGAGTTGAACCCGACTTTCTCTGGGTTTGACCTTATGCGCGTTTCGTGAATTTCCGTTGGTCTTTTATACATTTCGTATGATAGTGGCGAGGCAGTGCACGCGTGCGTGTACTGCAGCCCTATTAGATTTGACAGTATTAAATTGATTTGGTCGATTTGATAAATTGTTTATTTATCTCTGTTGATGATTTAAATCTGCTGATTTTTGCTAAACACTGTTAAGTGTTATATTGACTGTTATCCGGTTTCTTTGTTTAAAGAATCGGATAGACGGGAATTATTGTGACTGTCGTCTATTTAAATTATTACTGCCTATATGCACTAATAAACTGGTTTGAATTAGACTGACCTGGGTATTATTTTCTTTTGAATGTAATACTCGGGTCAGACCCGAGTATTTCAGGTTGTAGATTTCTTTCTTTGAGTTGCTGTTCGGGATTGAAGACTTTTCACATCTTCTGAAGTTGTCAGTCATTTTGTAGTAGTCGTGTCATTGTATAGAATGATATGTATTCATGTATATTAGTCGATAATGTACTTGTATATCTAACTTCTAGAGTCGACCGTTGTAGTTGTATCATATGTATAGTGTCAACTATGTATTAACTGACATCAGTTATATATATCTGAGACTTTTGTTTTTATCTGTGTTCCGCATTTATATTATCTGTGTTATCGTTATATCTAATGTCCTAAACTATTATGAATCATCGTAGTTTGTTTTATACTGATAATTGGGTGTGTCGATGGGAGTAAATAAATAAGATGAAAATGAAAAAGTATATACCACTCCTATCGAGATAACCAATATTAGTGTAAGGCCAATTACGGATGGTAGCTCCTATCCAGCCTTATTCTTCGTAATAATAGACAGTATTTCTTTTAATACTCTTTGTTATTATGAGCATAGAGGTGGGGCGTTACAGTTGGTATCAGAGCTTGGGGTTTATGGACATAATATAAAACATAACTTGGATTGAACATATGTTACAACTATTGGTCGATGTTTTATTTGTACTTTGAGTCAAAACTAAAGTTTTGAAATTTAGATGAAATTTTTAAATATCATTATTTAAAAATAAAAAGTGAAACTGTGTTTTGTTGATTTGATTGATTTTTGTTCTATTTATCAGAGTGCGCAGCGGAAACAGTGAAACTGTCTTCGCTGAGTACAACTGATAATCTTTTTGATTTAAGAATCAAAATACGAAATTGATATGAATTCCAATTGTTGTTTACATAGCTGTAATTATTTGTTTCTTTGAGAATTTCGAATCCAAATTGAGGATTCGAAGAAATTGCAGATATATGATTTTTGTTGAAATTTCCGCTGGCTTTCTTTTGTACTAATCATCTAGTGATTAGATTTTTGCTGTTTTGAATTATCTTCGTTGAAGATACCTTTGAATGATTTCTTTGTTCATTTTGTAATACGTGCAAAAATTTGAATTGCACGTTATTGCATTTATTTTACGTTGAACCGATGCTTGGTTATGATACGTATTTTGTTGTCGTTATTTTTATAACGGACTTATTACAACAATGCTGAATTTTTGAAGCACGGTGTTTTGTTAAAAATTTTAATAAATGAAAATTCACTGATGTCACATTTTGATGTGAATCCTTTGATGAGATATTTGGTGTTTTAAAGTTTCGGTCGATTTGACTTCAGTAACAACAAAATTTTAAAAGTGGATTTTCAAGCGGTTATTCCGCAATACTGATTTGTAACCGTTTTTACGGTATTTTGAGAAGTACAATTTCCTTATCGAAATTGTTACTAATATTGCTGCTTTAATCACGTGATTGGAAACCCATTTAAAAATGAAAATTGTTTTATAAATTTTAACGATTTGCGTTTTCAAAAGAATGAGAAAGCGACTTAAACGATTCAGAAAAATCGAGGATTATGACCCCTTTCTTTTACTGTTTCGCTTAACTCCGGACTTGTCCAGTTGAGAATGCGAATTGTTATTTTTGCAAAATAAATAAAATTGTTTTCAAAAATTTTACAGTTTGCGATTTCAAAAGAATGAGGAAGCGATTTAAACGTTTCAGCAAAATCGAGGACTATGACCCCTTTCTTTTACTGATTCGCTTAATTCCGGACTTGTCCGTTTGAGAATGTAAAGTGTATTTTTACGAAATACACAATTTTGCACTTTCAAGGAAACGAAGAAGAGATTTAAACGATTTAGCAAAAGTGCGGAGTATGGAACCACACTTTTACTTTTTCGGTTAATTCCGGACTCGTTAATTGAATATCTGCTGTTTTGATGATTTTGATGAATTTCACACTTTCAAGGAAACGATGAAGAGAATCAAACGATTTAGTAAAACACGTGGTATGGGACATGTGCGTTTGCTATTTCGGTTAATTCCGGACTCGTTAATTGAAATATTTGATGCTTTCGTGTGCTTTCGAGCCACTATGATGGACCTTCGGGTCATATGATGGACCTTCGGGTCATATGATGGACCTTCGGGTCAAATACCAGTACTAGACCTTCGGGTCACTCTGCGGACCTCCGGGTCAATCTGATGGGCGCCAAAAATTATGTTGAGTACTTGGTAGGCTTCGGCCATATGTTGTTGCACGTGCGGCGAATTAAAAACTCGCCATCTGATGGGATCGATCCAAGCTTTTATGTTGATTTTCTAGTCTTCTTAATTGATTTCTAGATATTTGTTGCTTCCAATTATCTGCAGGTAATTGGATATTTGTTGATATGAGTTCTGATTATCGTTTTTGATAATCAGATATTTGTTGTTTCTAATTATCGCTTGTGATAATTAGATATTTGTTGATATGAGTTCTGATTATCGTTTTTGATAATCAGATATTTGTTGTTTTTAATTATCGCTTGTGATAATTAGATATTTGTTGATATGAGTTCTGATTATCGTTTTTGATAATCAGATATTTGTTGTTTCTAATTATCGCTTGTGATAATTAGATATTTGTTGATATGAGTTCTGATTATCGTTTTTGATAATCAGATATTTGTTGTTTCTAATTATCGCTTGTGATAATTAGATATTTGTTGATATGAGATCTGATTATCGTTTTTGATAATCGGATAATTGTTGCTTTTAATTATCGCTTTTGATAATTAAATATTTGCTGATTTCGAATTTAATTATCGCTTTAGATAATTAAATATTTGTTGATTTTAGATTTAATTATCGCCTGAGATAATTAAATAATTGTTGATTTGTTGTTTTAATTATCGCTTTAGATAATTAAATATTTGTTGCTTTGAGATTTAATTATCGCTTTAGATAATTAAATATTTGTTGAATTTAGATTTAATTATCGCCTGAGATAATTAAATAATTGTTGATTTGTTGTTTTAATTATCGCTTTAGATAATTAAATATTTGTTGAATTTAGATTTAATTATCGCCTGAGATAATTAAATAATTGTTGATTTGTTGTTTTAATTATCGCTTTAGATAATTAAATATTTGTTGCTTTGAGATTTAATTATCGCTTTAGATAATTAAATATTTGTTGATTTTAGATTTAATTATCGCCTGAGATAATTAAATAATTGTTGATTTGTTGTTTTAATTATCGCTTTAGATAATTAAATATTTGTTGCTTTGAGATTTAATTATCGCTTTAGATAATTAAATATTTGTTGATTTTAGATTTAATTATCACTTGAGATGATTAAATATTTGTTGATTTGAAATTTAATTATCGCTTTAGATAATTAAATATTGATTGATTAGAAATTTGATTATCGTTTTTGATAATCGAATATTTGTTGAATTTGAAATTTGATTATCGCTTGTGATAACCGAATATTTGTTGATTTGAGAAATTTGATTATCATTTTTGATAATTGAATATTTGTTTTATGACTATCGTTTGAGATAATCAGATATTTGATTTGTCTTCTGATTATCGTTTGAGATAAGTAAATATTTGCAATTTGAAAATTCAATTATCGTTTTGATGATTGAATATTTGCGATTTTTAAGATTTGAGCTTCGTCTTTCTCTCTGGCGATTCAGGTGAGTAATTTGATTTACTCACATTCAATTCGTGCTCTGTATGGGATTTCTGCTCTGTTTTCCTTCTCTTTTAGTTGCTAGAACTCGATTGATTCTTGCTCTTCATAGTCGTCTGATTTTGATTCCTTGATCCCCTCGATGTTGATTCTTTTGATTTGAAACAGTCGAACCTTTTGATTTTATACCTAGTACTTCCCCGTTGACATTTTCTTTGTTTATGCATTCGACAGTGCCATGCTCTTTTGGTTGTTACATTTTATCCATTTATTCCCTATGATTGCGTGGACGCAATTTTTATAAGGAGGGGAGTCTGTAACAACCCGAGATTTAGAAATCTTTAATAGTCGCCAAAATGACGATCGAATCGTTTGATTAGTGCCATTGGAGTTTAAAATCTTGTTGTAATTCTTGAAAAAAAATTGGTTAGTGGTGATACGGACTTTAAATCCATTTAGCCCAATTCTTTGGTTGCCATTTGGTTGCAAGTGATAATCGTGAAAACCCGATCCCCTCTCTCTCATTTTTCATTCATTTTACCCTAAACGTTCGAGAGAAAATAAATGGCGGCCACGAAGTAGGGCTTCGTCGAAAATGATGGAGCCGTTGTTTCTATCGATCGAAGCCAAGAAATTGTTGATCGAAGCTCTCTATAATTCATCTCCTTCAATCGGTGTTCGTCTTCGCTTCCAATCAAGGTGAGTGATACTTGTCACTCACATCTAATTCTTAACTCCATGATTCTGCTATTGTCGTATTATTTTGTTGATGTTTGGCATGACTTCGTTCACTTTATCTTCGGCTGCTAAATTGTGGTTCGAAGCTGTTGATTTCTCTGTTGTTTTCAATTCATTCGTGTTGAATACTTGACTGGCTTATGGTTTTGGTTTGAAACTGTTACCATTGAATTTAGTGGACGATGTTGATTTCGTTCGTGGCCACCAGGATTTGATTTCTGTTAACATCGGTCACTTGATTCTGATTTTAGTACGAATTTTTGGGATGATTTATGACTTGGGGAAAAATCGTATATATTTTCGTTAGTGGTTCATTTTGACTCCAGTCATTAATTGTTGCTGTGAGTTATTATGTAACATATTCGACTTTAACTTTGTTATGCTATGGTATTGTTAGAATCATTCCTCAAAAATAATTCCTTTCTGGCATCTATTTGCATTGAACTTGACTACTTTCTGCTATCGCATGACCTCGGCAGTTACGTCTTGTTCAAAGTTGATATTTGCATTTGACATTGGTCACTTGATTGTGTGAAAGTATGAACTTATTTGATTTTAGTTATTTATCATTGTTTTGAAATTGTTACGATGCCTCTGAGCATGTTGCATTGCCTGTTTTGTGGGGATAGTTGGACTTGAACATATGTGACTTCGACATTTAACTATCTTGGTTCAAAAACTGCTGCTTTGATTTTTCAGATGCACTTGAATATGCAAATGCCTTTAAGCTTTTACCAGTCTTTGTTGTACATGAGTACATCTTGAATCTGTCTGGCTTTGATTTTCACTTTTCAAGGCAGTTTACATTTCAATGACATTGCAGTATCTTGCAGTCTTTATGTATTTGTTACTTTTAATCATCACACTTTATCAGGTAGGTTTAGTTACACCTTTCTCTGGTCTAACCATTCTTATTCTTTGAGACTTTGAAATGGATAACTTATTTTCCATTCTTGGTGATCATCCCCATATGTTTATATACATATATGTATGTATATGCATGTGTGGTACACTTCGTGGCATCTTTATTTGTGTGGCACACTGATCTGGCCTGGTCATTTATGTTCATCTGCTTGGAGCTTTTGTTGCATTGTCCAGTTGAGGTTGGGCTGCCTTTGAGTTTCAGACATGTAGTATGTATGTCGCCATGTAGCTTCATGAATCTTACTATAGTTTTTAATGTCACTGATGTTGGTTTTCTTCTTTGGTTCTGTCTATGGTTTAAAGGGTTACTGATTGACATAGAAAGTCTTGTTCCTGTAATATCATTTGCAGTCAACATTTGTTTGGATCTTCGCCTAGAGCTCTATCCATTAGCTCATCTCTGATGCATTTGTTCACTTTGGTTCAGGGGTAATTGAGTCAGTGTCCCAGATCATGTCACTATTTTCTGGTCTGGTTTGCATTCATATTTGCTTGATGCTTAGCATTGATCTTGATTTCTGGTCTTGATGCACTTTAGTCTGCATTTTGATATTTATTATGCCACTGGTCTTGTATTTTGGGTTAAACAAGGTCTGCTCTTTTGAGTGGCAGTTCATGCCTCCCCTTCAGTTCACTGTCGTGATTCATGGGTACACTTGATACTTTGACCAGCCTGTTTGTTTATCACATCTGCTTCATTACTTGAGCCTGTTTCACGTTATCACTTGAGTACATTATAGTCTTCATTGCACTTGATAATGATGTTAAACTTGGAGGATCATTTCTGTAGTCACGGCACTGTGTTTCATTTGTACATCACTGTGCTTTGTTTTCATTTGTGCACTCCACTGCCTTGTGCATTAGAGTTGAACCCGACTTTCTCTGGGTTTGACCTTATGCGCGTTTCGTGAATTTCCGTTGGTCTTTTATACATTTCGTATGATAGTGGCGAGGCAGTGCACGCGTGCGTGTACTGCAGCCCTATTAGATTTGACAGTATTAAATTGATTTGGTCGATTTGATAAATTGTTTATTTATCTCTGTTGATGATTTAAATCTGCTGATTTTTGCTAAACACTGTTAAGTGTTATATTGACCGTTATCCGATTTCTTTGTTTAAAGAATCGGATAGACGGGAATTATTGTGACTGTCGTCTATTTAAATTATTACTGCCTATATGCACTAATAAACTGGTTTGAATTAGACTGACCTGGGTATTATTTTCTTTTGAATGTAATACTCGGGTCAGACCCGAGTATTTCAGGTTGTAGATTTCTTTCTTTGAGTTGCTGTTCGGGATTGAAGACTTTTCACATCTTCTGAAGTTGTCAGTCATTTTGTAGTAGTCGTGTCATTGTATAGAATGATATGTATTCATGTATATTAGTCGATAATGTACTTGTATATCTAACTTCTAGAGTCGACCGTTGTAGTTGTATCATATGTATAGTGTCAACTATGTATTAACTGACATCAGTTATATATATCTGAGACTTTTGTTTTTATCTGTGTTCCGCATTTATATTATCTGTGTTATCGTTATATCTAATGTCCTAAACTATTATGAATCATCGTAGTTTGTTTTATACTGATAATTGGGTGTGTCGATGGGAGTAAATAAATAAGATGAAAAAGAAAAAGTATATACCACTCCTATCGAGATAACCAATATTAGTGTAAGGCCAATTACGGATGGTAGCTCCTATCCAGCCTTATTCTTCGTAATAATAGACAGTATTTCTTTTAATACTCTTTGTTATTATGAGCATAGAGGTGGGGCGTTACAGGATAATCCAGTCATTCCTCCTCATAACCAATCACTTGACCCTCACGAGGACCTCGTGGGAAACCCAATACTCTCATAGCTTCAATTCATGGGGGATCCCATCTTGTAGGCGAAAGTAAGAAGGCATAGGAGAGATACATCCAAGAAGCGTGCTCTGAGCATATGACCTTGTTTCATATCAAGCAAAAGCATATGCCAGATATCACCTTTACCTCTGCAGATTCAATTGGCATTACATTCCCATATAAGGACCCTCTACTAATAACTGTGCAAATTTCAAACTGCACAGTGAAGAAAGTTTATTCGGATTTAGGAAGTTTTGTGAAAGTTACCTTTAAAACAACATATGCCAATATAAGGCTCCCAGTTGAAATCCTGAAGCCAAGTCCAAAACCAATATATGGCTTTAATAACATAGCAACTATTCCAATGGGATTGGCCCAACATCTTGTTACTACGGGAACTTCGTAACTGCATAAATCTTTCTACCCAAGCTTCCTTATTATAGACCAGCAATCTCCATATAATGCTTTCTTGGGAAGACTCGCATTGATAGAGATGGGAGCAGTTGTCTCCTAGAAAGACTTGCTTATGAAGTTTTACACCTCTGTAGGAGTTAAGAGTGCGACAAGAGAACAATTATAGCTAGGGAACTATACAGTGTAACTTTAGAGCCCATCAATAGAATTGTTCAAAATTATACTATTGTGTCTTCTGGTTTATGTAAAAATGAAGATGAAAATAACAAGCCAATTCAATGAACTACGTTGTAACTGAATTATAAGGTAGATAATAAACAAGGTTATCCTGCGACTAGAGTATCTGCAAGAAAAAAAAGGATATTAATTGCATATGGTTGGAAAGGATGAGTACGACTTCATGATTGGAATTGATGGAAATTGACATCGAAAATTAAAGCAGTCAAAGTGAAATTATCCTACCTAGCCAATTGAAAGAAAGGGATTGCAAAGGACTTCTCGAAATCCAACCGAAGAACTCGAACTACGCATTTCATCTATTGTATCATCCAAAGGATATGAATCCTTAACCGTTCAAAGTGATTGACAATCCAAAGAAGTCACATTGCTTTGTGAAAACAGTTCAAAGAATGAAAACATCTGTTCAAATCAGAGTTTGAAGCCGATATCTTGTCTTGATCCAAAACACACCTAGTCAACACAAGATATACTTTGGAGGGCAATTGTTATCCTTCTTTTTAACCAAGGCATATCTAAATGAGCCAGAGCTGTTGAATGGTCGTGAGATAAGCCAGAAGTCTTGAATCATAACTTTGGAAATCAAAGTTAAGTAAAGTCCAAAGGATTGGTGCAGAACCTTAATCGCCACTTAAAGATAGTTGGCCATTTTCTAGATGAATCAAGTGAGAAGAGCAAAGTTGAAAAACACAAGTACAAGTGTCAAGTCGGTGCCGAGTTGAGCCCCTCAACTCGATGCCGAGTTAAGAGTGCTCAGTCATCTTCCTTCCACTAAGAAATCAAAGTCAAGGCAAAGCAAAAAGCATTATGTCCAGAAGAACCACAAGTCGGCGCCTCTAAAACTCAACTCGGTACCTAGTTGAGAACCCAAGTGTTGATTTAGCCACTATCTTTCTCTAGAGTCTTCTACCGGACGTGGAGAACATGGGAAGCAAATATTGGATCCAAATTCACTGATCTTCCTCTATAAATAGGAGGATAAGAGCACAAAAAGGGATCTTTTTTTACTTTATGAACTTTCCGATTTTAGTTTGATATCCATTGGATTCTTACTTGACTTGTAAGCTACTGAGTTGTAAAATCACAGCGGTAAAGAATCTTAGAAATCATCAACAACATTTAAGTTGACGTAGGCCAGAGTATTTGCCAAACCACTATAAATCCTCTTGTGATTATTTGCCTCATTTTTCATTTATTTCTTCATTAATCTCTACTTGTAATATGATTGAGAATTTGTCCAACTTTTGGCGTAAACATTTATTAAGTCTGTATCTTGAGTAAATCAATACATAACAACTATAAATCTTTTTAATTAATTTTAATCTTTTAAATAAATAATTAAATTGCCATAAAAATTTAATCCAACATTTGTATTAAATTTATTATTAATTTATAAACTTTATAAATTAATTTTAAATTGGTCGAACTTGGAAAATAACCAACAACACGGTTATATTGACTCTCTGATGTGAACTTTGTCCTTGTCAATATTTAAACAATTTAAATACTGAATCTGGTATGGTATTTGCTGAAGTATAATATCAGCCCCAAGTTCAGTTGTTTATACTTCATTTAAGCAAAATCAAATTTCTAAGTTGCATCTTGTAATGATATTTTTTGCACGTTTTATTTTGTCATCACTATAACATTTAGATATCCGGAGTTTGATCTAATGTCAAAAACTCTATTAACATCTATAGTTAATTGCATAGACTATATTAAAGTTCTTGATTCAATCTGATAACATTTATCGACAGATGGTTTACTCTGGCCTGAGATTTTGGCTTTAAGTTGACTACCAATTATGGTGATACCAACATTCTATAACAAGAAGGCAAATCCTCTCTTGAGTGGGTCTTTACTTCAAGTAGTTCGACACGTACCCAACTATGGTTGTAACATGGTTGTTGTGCCTTGTGCTTGACCATAATCAAAGTATAACCTAACTACTTAAGATCGACATTACCCTCATGTATAAAGACTACTGCACATCGTTACAATTAGAAGCTCTATTTTGACTTAGTTGTATTATAGAAGACTCTCATTGAGTCGTTCTATGATTGTTCCAAACAACCACAAGTACAAACCCCTTAGTGCCTTCAATGTTCATGAGTAATTCATTATCCGTCATATAGAGAGCATTACATGCATCTCAAAAATGTATGGATATCCTTTTCTCAATAAATTTTGACTAGGAACATTTAAGAAGTAAGTATTTAGATATCGATTCAAAACTCATGGTTACGAACACATTCACAATTGCAATCGATAAAGTACTTTCTCCTAAGGATTTTCTACGTATATATTCTTAACATATTATTATCATTATTTATATCTTTATATAACAACATATATAGAGGAAAATAAAACCAAAGAGATACTCTATTTCGAGCAAGATTGCTTACAAGAGTTAAGTTATATAACTATTTACATAATTATCATTAGGGAACACCCTCAACTCTATCAATCTCCCACTTCCCCCTAGGGCAATTATGGAGCCTCATGCCCATGCCTTCGACTAGTCTACCTAAATTAGACTGAGAAAGTGCCTTAGTGAGTGGATCTATGGTGTTATCGTTAGTATCTACTCTTTCAATTATGATTACTCCATCACTACAAAAATGCCTTATTATTTGGAACTTGCGAAGGACGTGCCTTGACTTCTTGTGAGTTTGTAGTTCATTAGCAATCTGTATTGCTACATTATTACCGCAATATAAGAGGGTCAAACCTTTAATGGTTGGGACTACTCCTAGCTCCTTAATGAAATTACGCATCCATATTGCTTCTTTTGCAGCATCATTCAACGCGATGTATTCAGCCTCTATGGTAGAATCAACTATAACTTCCTGTTTGGAACTTTTCTAGCTAACGGCCATTCCATAGAGAGTAAACACAAAACCTAAGACTGATTCATTATTGTCGGCATCACTCTAAAAAGTTGAGTCCTATTACCGCTTCATAAGAAGTTTTTTGTTTTCATATATAAGAAACATATCCTTAGTATTTCTCAAATACTCGAGGATGACCTTAAATGACGTCTAATGATTTGCGCCCAGATTCGATTGATGTTGGCTAACTGTGCCTTGTGCAAGAGCAACATCTATCCTAATACATAGCATAGCGCACATAGTGGATCCTACTGTCGACATCCTACTCATACGTTGTCTTTCTTCATCAGTAGATGGTGAGTCATTCCTAGAAAGTACAATTCCATGTCGCATTGAAACATTTCCATGCTTCTAATGTTACATACTAAATCTTCTTAGTACGATATCTATATACATTGACTGGGACAAGCCAAATATCCTTTTAGATCTATCTCTATAGATCTTTATAACAATTATAAAGGATTCCTCTTCTAAGTCCTTCTTTGAAATGTTATTGGAAAACTAAGCATTGATTGTAACATTGGTATATAATTATCAATCGGTTGTAAGTTGTGAGTATAAATTTAAGAATGTTATAACACCATCTGTTCTTTCCTATATACACACACTTCCTCTATGTTTTGACTAAAATCAAACTATTTGATTACCTTATTAAAACAGTTATTCCAATTCCTAAATGCTTGCATAAGACCATAAATTGATCTTAAGAGTAAACATTCCTTGTTTCCACTCCCACTGACCTCGAAATCCTTTAGCTTTGGCATATAAATAGTCTCTTCTAAATCACCATTTAGAAACGTTGTTTTGAAGTCCATTTGCCACACCTTCTACTCTACTAGTAGAATCCAAATAGATTTTAAGCATGACAACTAATGAAAACTTTTTGGCATAATCAACACCCTGAATTCGACGGGAAACTTTTGTCACCAACCTTGCTTTATAGGTCTTTATCTCTCCATCTATGCCAATCTTTTTCTTAAAATCCACTTGCAGTTGATAGGTTTCACCCCTTCAGGTACATTCTCTAAAGTCTAAACTTTCTTTTGTACATGGAATCCATTTTGGATTTTGTTACATCAAGCTATAACGTAGAGTCTTTACTCTCCAAGGCTTGTTTTTACTTTCCAAGGTTTGTTAGTGTGTGAGTATATCATCGTCATGAATGAAGAAATTCACGTTCTCACTTCAATGAGAAACATGTTGCATCTCTCTGGCATGCGAGATTCTATATTAGACCTTTTAATATGTTATACATCTTTTATGGATGTTAAACTACTGTCTAAATATCTGGTTCCTACGGAAGTTTCTTGGATCTCATCCAAGTCTATCTTACTACCACTAATTTTGTATGAAAGAAATTCATCTTCCAAAAAGATAGCATGTTTCGAAATAAATTTTTATGATATAATATGTGCCTACAAGAATTTTATGGATACCCTATAAACTTACACTAAACCGATCTTGCCTCATGTCTACAAGGGTTTGCTTTTTGAACATAAGCCGAACAACCCCACACCTTAAGGTAACTAAGGTGGGGTTTTTTACTAGTCAATATCTTGTATGGGATCTTAAGCATAGATTTAGATGGTACGTTACTTAACATATATGTCACAGCTTCTAGCATATATCCCCAGAATGGAAGAGGCAACTTAGTATCAGTCATCGTCATTTGAACCATGTTCAAAAAAAAATTAATTCCTTCTTTCCAAAACACCATTATGTTAAGAAGTATAAGGAGGAGTGGCTTGAGAGAGTTTTACATTCTCTTTTAGGTACTATTAGAGCTCATATTCAATGTACTCACCACCCCAATTAGATTGAATTATTTTAATTTCCTATTCGTTTGGTTTTCTACTTCGTTTTTATATTCTTTGAATTTATGATAGACCTTTGATTCGTGTTTCATAAGATACACATATCCATATCGAGATAAAACATCGATAAACTTTACGAAGTAAGAGGTTCCACCTTTGGTAGTTGTAGACATAGGAGTACATACATCAGTACGTACTAGTCCTAATAGTTCATTAACTCTTTTATTACTTCCATTGAATGGGTGCTTGGCCATTTTACCTTTTAAGACACGATGTAAAAGTTTCAAATATCAATAACCAAAAGATGGTAGAAACCCTTGGTTTCTTAACTCATTCGGTTGTTTCTTACTTATATGGGCTAGTCTATAAAGCTAAATATAGTTGTCATTTATTTTAGGTGCATTATTATTTTCAATAGCAAATACATGATTATGATTAAGTACAATAAAATCATTACTTAAAGTACATAAAAAGGTTTTATTTCCATAACAAATATTCATAATATTATCGTTACAAATAAAACTCTATTTGTTTTCCATAAAATCGAAAAATAGAATTATTCCACTAATAAAGTTCGGCATATAGTAACAATTATATAAAATAAAACCATGTCTACCAGCAAGCTTTACATGGTAATCCCTACCGCGACAGCATCTATAGCAGTTCCATTTGCAACTTGGAATGCCATAGTTCCTCATGCAACGAGCCTCTTACTCATAATTCCCTATAACAAATATGATCTCCAAACCTAGTATCTAAAATTCAACTAGAAGCACTTATAGATAAATAATTTTCTTAAATGAAAATAACTTTAGGAGTGGAATCATATACTTTCCCTTAAGCATCTTAAGAAAATATGAATAGTTCCTCTTCCAATGCCCCTTCTTCGAGCAAAAGTGACATCTACCTTTCTCTTGATGTACCTTTTCTATACCTTTGCCACCCTTCTACCTATGTTTTCTCTTCTACGAACTATTCAAGGAAGAAGATCCCTTGGTAGCAAGCACCGCAGTTGGCTCTTTCCTGAACATACTCTCAGTCATCTTTAACATATTAAGGAGATCCACAACAGTACACTTCAATGAATTCACACTGAAGTTCAATGTGAACATACCAAATTGTGGAGTCGGTGATCCAAGAATCAAATTGGTTTGTAGGTCTTCATTAAGAGTCGATCCTAACTCTACCAATCTATTAATATACCCAATCATATTGAGTACGTGATCTTAGATGGGAGTGCTCTTACTTATCTTCATATGGAAACATTTCCATGACGTACCTTGTGATACGAGAGTGCTCACCATACAACTTTTGTTGGTATTTGAATATGGCTTGAACATCCACATTCTCATACTACCTTTGGAGCTTGATGTTCATAGTCGACAACACTTAGAATTGAGTAAGTTCATAGTCTAGCCACCATGACTTGTAGGACTCGACCTTTTCGGGGTTCGCATGCTTATCGAGTTTGGCCATGGGCTCATTGCGACCATATGCCAGAGTTTCTCATAGGTTAGTGAAAATTTAACGTTTCTTAACCCATCCTTATTGTTTTCTCCTATTAGTATGTTTTTTGTCTTGAAATAGCTTCATGGTTTCCATTTGATCTATGCAAATATATCACATTAAATTAGATAACACTACATACATTCTTATACTTATTATATTGGTTTATTATATTAATTCTAATAGGCTCCCACTGAGTTCTACATCACTCAAAAATTCTAAAAAAAGATACGGGAATTTCATAAATCCATTTCTGGGTTTTAGGACTCACTTATCATGTTACTACAACCTTGAGGGTGTTCAGCAAATTTTAGTCTCCATAAATGGTAAGTAACTCTTTACTATTTATATCTCGTATATTATTCCTAGCCTCACTTTTATTTTTTCATAATCATCTTATGTCCTTGAGCATGCTCAACAAATCATAAAGTACATTAGAGACTCTTGACCCCCCTTATTTTGTGATAGCCTAAGGGTAATTATATATGTAACCCTTGAGGGTGCTCAACAAAGTTACATAATATTATTACCCATCCAGGGACAATATAAACATCACTTTAGATATTCTATGGCTTAAGAGTACCCAACAACCATAGGTATGTAAAGTAATCTATTTATATTGTCAATTATGGAGATAAATTATATTTTAAATTAATAATTTAAAATAATATTTATTGAGTATTATCAACATTGTAAGGGAGATGAGTATATCTCCTGACATTATATGTCTCTACATCCACTGTGAACTCCCTTAAGTTTGTATGGGTGTTTAATCCTTTAAACCTCTCATTTTGTTTATACCTATAATATATATATATATATATAAAATTTATCATAACATTTGTAAATCATTAAGTGTTATATATATATATGTATGTATGATTGTATCCTTTTATTAAATAAACATTTTAATTAATTATAAATATAACATTTATATTTATAATGTATAAATAATTTTAAATTTTGCATTTTAGAACTCATTATAAAAAATTCATACTTTATTAAATTTAAAATAATTTTAAATTTGTTTTATAATATTTATATATGCTTATTTGCATTAACCTAAACTTAAGACACCTTTAAGCCTTCCACTAGGCATACCGTTGAAACAGACCACTTCGACGAGCCAGGTAATGTCCAGGAGATTTTTTGTTCATAAAAATGTTCCTTGGTTAGAGTAACCTTCTCCATAGTTAAAGCACATTTTTCTTAGACATCCAACTAATTAGTTTTTCTAAATAGCTGCCCTACATGTTAGTTAATTATTCATGTG
The DNA here is from genome assembly GCA_030737815.1 of Allium fistulosum. Lineage (NCBI taxonomy): Eukaryota > Viridiplantae > Streptophyta > Magnoliopsida > Asparagales > Amaryllidaceae > Allium > Allium fistulosum. The sequence goes on from CM060902.1 coordinate 1,208,705,571, forward strand.
AACAAATGCAGGCTCTGATACCGTTGTTGGATCAGGTGCATTGGCAGCGGGGTAAAAGAAGCAAATCTAAAAAAAATCATTTTATTAATTTTCACTAGATTGTATTTTGTGTTTACATAAATAATAATTTTGTATTAAAGCTTATTTCATAGCGATTAATAAAAGAACTTAGGATTTTAACTGTAATTTAATTAATTTGGATCAAACATTTATGTATATATGTTAATTTGTTCATAACATATGTTATTATGCTATTTATTTAGTTTAATTTTATATTTTAACTTTATAATATGTTTGCATTCAAAATGCAACATTATATAAATATAACATACCATCCTAGGGCATATACAAATAGATTAATGTCATATGTGAATTATAAACCATTAGGACCTATGGTTAATACATAAGGTATGATGCCAAAAAGTTGTTATTGATGTCACAAGGTTTTATGATGTTGTCCTATATAAGTTCATATAAATATATATATATATATATATGTTCTTTATTTATCCATAATTTTTTTATTAATATTATATATATATATTATTACCGATATGTATGTAATTATATAAATAAATTAATTAATAAAAAAGCCAATGGGGAATCGAACATATGGACACTGGTTGAAGCTGCCGCCATTTTCAAGAGCTAGGGTTGCGTGAGCTTAAGTATGTAGAGCAAGGGTTTTGCACTGTTTTTGCTGAAGTGATAATGAGCATATTCGAAATGGGTTGAAGACGGGTTATTATTTGATAATGTATTTGTATTTTTTATCGTATTCATAGTGTATATGTATTGTATAATGAATATTGTAAATTAATATATGGAGATAATATGTACCTTTTTCCTCTACAAGGCACGTATACAAGTTAGGGGGTTGCAAGGTTTTACTGAGGCATATTCTAGAAGTATGTTATAATTTCAATATTAGAGTACCAATTTTCAGAAATTTTTTAACTTGTGTGTGAATTTTAAAAAAATTAATAAATTGCAAAATATAATATTATGTTTATAACTTTAAATAATTTAATTTTTTCAAGATTAATAAAATGTTTTTTTGTAAACAATGCCGTGAGCAAATTATAATAAACTTTTTTTTGTAATTTATAGACCGTAAATACACACACACACACATACATACATATATTTAATTATAAAACAAAATCATTTTAAAATCAAGGCGGGAAAAATGAAATGTTTTTTCCACGAGCAATAAACATAATTTTGAAATTTTGAACTTTAAAATTTTATAAATATATAAATCAGATCAAAAATTTTAAATCTGAATTAAAATATATAAATATTTACATGGATATATTTTATATAATTAAATATATGATTTTTAAATATTCAAAATATTAAATTTATATTTTAAATTTTTTTGGCTGAATATATAAATAGAAATGGAAAGCATATAAACATATATATAAGAGTTGATTCTATAATGAATTATTACCTTTTTTATCTTACCGATTATCAACATCTTGATTGCTAGTTGTTTCCTTTTTGAAATTCTAGTCCTTTCTCCTTGATTACGAAATGCAACTCTATCTATAAGGAGCCACCAATTTTCTAATAATGGAGGCTAGGGTAAGGGTTTGCTTGTGTATGGAGAGTACGAAGAGGCCGGCTATTTATAGCCAATTAGATCAAAAATATCTACCATCCTTTTCTTTAGATCTGAAGACCGTGTCTCCAACCCCTCCACTATTTTGCCCCTCCGCATGGGCTCCCATGACTTTAGGCTTAATTAATTTAACCATTAAATTAATTATTATTTATTTAATTTATTAAGCTTGTATCTTAATTAAATCAATATATAATAATTATACAACGTTTTAATTAATTTTATGGCTTTAAATAAATATTTAAAATGCCATAAAAAATTAATACAACATTTGTATTAATTTGTAAGATTTATAAATTAATTTTAAATTGATCAAACTTGGAAATTTACTAACAACACAGTTATGTTGACTCTCTATTGTGAACTTGGTCCTCGATTAATATCTAAACAATTTAAATATTGAAGCCTGTAAGACTTTGTTGAAGTGCAATATTGAGCACAAGTTCAATCGCTTATAGATCATTTAGGCCAAATCCACTTTCTAATCTTTATTAAACTGCACCTTGTAACGATAAGTTGTGCATGTTTTCCTTTCACCATCACTGCATCATTAAGATATCTAGAGTTTGATCCATGGTCGAAAACTCTATGAATATTTATAGTTAACTGCGTAGACTACATTAAAGTCTTTGTGTAACGACCCGTAAATTTTATTTATTTATTTATTTATTTATTTTATTAATGTATTTAATTGAATTTTGTGAAATTTTAAATAATAAAATTTGAAAATAGAAATTTAATATTTGGAATACGTCTAATTAAACATAGCAAATGGTAAATTTTCATTTGAAAATTTGGAAGTTCATTTTCTTGTGTAAATTTTATTTTAATTCAAATCAGTTAATATTAGGTGATAATAAAATGTTTTTCAAACTTAAATATTTTTATATAATAAATTTGTAAATCATCTTCTAAGTGAGACGTCATATTTCGTTTCTCCAAATTTGGACTGCTATTGCTCCGTCTACCTTATTTTCGACAAAATAGCAGCATTTATGGTACCGATTATCGACTTTTGATCGGATGATCGTACCACTGATACCTGTATACCGTTTTGATCGTCTCGTCGTGCTGATCTCTACGGTATATTCCATTATGTGTTTTAATGTCTGGTACGTGGCGAAACCTGTAAAACGGTTAACCACACCGGTACGTCTTTTGGTTTGCAATGACCATTCACTTTCCACCGTATACATTAATTAGCCGTTGGTCATTAAAATTCTTGAATTCGGTAGATGTGACCTTTACTTTACCACTGTAGTAGATGTGACTTTTGCTTTTCCACTGCTTGCTTTTATTTCTCTGGTACAGTGCTCATTTCATTTGAGAAACAAAATTTATAATTAAATGTACAGCTTGCATATTATTATTTCCTATAGCAAATTCCTGTAGCAAATTTCGTGCCTCTCCTTTTTTGCAGAGCGTCTATTCCTCTTCTTCTTCATCCTCCTCTACCCATGCATGCTTGGCTTCCAACAAAACCCATCTTCTTTCTTTTCTTTCATCTTCTCAGATCTATGCAAGCCCCCTCAACCAATTGCCGATCTCCACGTCTTTCTCTCATCCCCTGCAACCCCGCGCCTAAGCCTCCACCTCAAGCACATCACGCTGGCCCTCACCAAGTCCCGACCACCCTCCTTTCACCATAGCCGAGGCCACAACAACCACCAGCTCGCCATTCTTCCTTCCTACCTAGCTTTTGCCGGCCTCAGCCACTCTTCCTCCCACCGCACGAGGCCGAGACCCCATCGTGCCACCCGAGAGCAGCAACATCTTTTTTTTAAAGCAAGTGGTATATATCGTATATATGTAAGTAAATATAATTTTTTTGTTGGTTATAAATATATAGTATATATGTTATACTGTTTATACATTTACAGTAATATAGTGAGCTTGCTTTCATATTGATGTTCTTCCTTGTTCTCGAGGAAGCATTTATTTTGATCTGGTTTATATTATATGTGATTTCAATCTATTATATACTATATATATAAGTTATTATTTATTTATATGTATAGTTTATATATATATATATATATATTCTAGTATGTATATATATTTTTTCGCATAAAGCCTGTTTTGAAAAAAAACTATGAATATATTTTCAGCAAGACTCTGGAATAACAGAAAGCTGCTTGCAAACCAATTTCAATAGAATTTGATCTATTGTTACAAACAACATATTCATCGGTCAAGTTTTCATTAGCTATACCTATGGCATTGCTATATTTATATATAACTAGTTTCTTCTCTATATATTTATATATTCAATTTATTGCGTTCTTTATATACATAAAAGTATTGTTATTTTGAAAAAACATTAATATGGGTTTTTAATAAATTTATAATCTGTATTTATACAAATTGTAAACTATGTTGGTTAGATATAAAGTTACATGTAGCTTATAAAGTTTATATAAGTATAGTTTTAAAAATACGTTAAACAATATAAATTAGTTTTGGATTGGTTTATATATATACTGTTGTGACAGTATTGTATATTGCATGAAATAAATGATTTCGCATGCATGTATATTTACAGTTATATACCGAAGTATATTATATAAGAGATTCATATAAAAGGAAAGTTTAATATGTTTTGTTGGATTTTGAGCACCCTATTTTATTAAGAATGTACATTTGCTTTGCTGTCTACCTTCAGCTGAGAGAAAATTTAAGTAGTATATATATTATATTATATAGTAGTTGTACGAGTCTTTTTTAATATAGATGTGTACATAAGATATTAGTTTTAATATATAAAGGTTGTTTATACTATGCAATCTATGATGGCTATATGTTTATATAATACGTGTTTCATTGTATAGTACGTGTGTATAGATATTGACTTTAAATACTATATATATATATTGATAATGGGTATTAAAGTGTATATAAGTTTATATTAGTTCAATATATATATATATATTAGTTATATTTCACGTTGAGTATACATTTCATTCTGTTGTGCATAGATCTATATATTGCAGTTTATAGATATTATTTTAAATGTGTATTTTAAAATTTTGGTTTCAAAGAAAAATTTATAACGTATATTTTGTTTCAGTTATATCATAATGGTTTTGATTCGTTTTATCACTTCCTATTTATCAGCTTGTCCGTCGAACTCGAGTCCATCGTACTTTGCTCTGAAATTCGTGCTTGGATCCATAACTCATCCCATTGTCTTTTCTCTTTAGCCTCGAAGGTGGGCAATCACTCTGATTAACGTTCTTTTATTTATTAAATTTGATTTCAATTGAAACGACAATTGAAATATGCTGCTGCTAGTTATTTACATTGCTATACATATGTCGTCATCTGTATCTGTTCACCTGTGACATCTGACACCATTATCTGTTATTTATATTGCTATATATATGCCATTATCTGTATCTGTTCACCTGTGACACCTGACACCATTATCTGTTATCTATATTGATGATATATGTATGTTATATTATTATCATATCTGTTATCACTCTGCAAGTTCCCTGTTAGTATAGAATTCACTATGGGTTGAAATGATACATACCCGAACGATCTGTAGAATAGGAGAAAATCGTTATGGGTTGAAATGATAAACCCAAGCGATTTTCATTGACATTGAATTTGGGATTGCGGGTTGAAAAGATATATACCCGCATATATTTTAATTTGCGGATTGAAATGTTAAATATCCGTATCACTTGACCATAGGATAGAAAATTATATACAGACACCGTTGGTCTATATATAAATGTTTTGAAAATGATTTCTATGATTTGGAAATAAATATATGGTTTTATAAATATGGATTTCAAGATTTATTAAAGTTGATTTAATCAATATAAAATATGTTTAAGTATTTATATAAAATATATATATATATTTTTAAATATAGGGTTTATAATGATTCGGGTTGGAAAGATAAATTTGAAATTGATTTGAAATTATATTTATTTAAGAATTTACTTAAAATAAGTTTGATTAAAAATGTCTTAATTGAATATTTCAAATTTACATAAATTGAAACGGGATATTTTGTTTATTTAAATTTGTAATTTGAAGTTGTATTTTGATGTTATTTAAATGATTAAGTAAATATTTCAAAACTAAATAATAGTAAAGTGAATTTAATATATGTATATATATATATGAAATTATCAAATTGAGTTTTGAAATGTTGAATATTTAAAGCTTTGAAATATATTGAAATTAAAATGGCTTATTTTGTGGTTCAAATATGTATTTGAAACTGATAATTTGAAATGGTCTATTTAGAAACTGAATCGAATTGAAACTGATGATTTGAGATTTGACTAAATTTGAAATTTTGGGATTGGTGTTGATTTGGAATTGATTTGTGAAATTTGAGGAAGCTATTTTATTATATAAAGTATTTTTAAATTATATTTAAAACTATTTATATATGTTACTTTATAAATTTATTTCATATAAACTATTTCAAATTATAACTATTTTCATATAAACTATTTTAAATTATAAACTATTTTATTATATACTATTATTTATATTTAAACGGTTAAGTGGGAAATGTTATGATTCCAAAGCATTATGATTTCTAAATTTTGATTTCCAAAGTGTTTTGATTTTAAAAGACTTACGATTTCGAAAGCGATATAACTTTGGAAAGTAATATGATTTTGGAAATGGATTTATTTAAAGTGAAAATGATATCGTATGGATATGGTTTTGAAATGGCAATGATATTTCGATTTTGAAATATAAACTATTTTGAAAGTTTATTTAATGACCAATCAGTGTAATAATTACGTAGTTATTGAAGAGTCCGGGATCGGTTAGGGACATACTCTCTGTCTAAACCGAAACCACTTTAATAACTATTATACGCGGAGTGTGATCCAGAATGAAGTGGTTGGAATGATGACGTTGCTGGATTTGAAGAAAGAGAACGATAATGGATAGCCTTGACACTTGTGTCAAAATTTGAAATGACTTAAACAGGAGCCGTGCCGGGCCAGTGAGGTTAGCTACCTCTAGCGGACACACTTCTTCGTAAACTACTCATTACTTGTTTTTGATTGGTGCGCACCCTTGATTTAGAGTGTTGTTTCACGGTGTTGCGATCGTTGCGGCGATGCGTTTTCACCAGTCTGGATCAGGCAAATGGTAGTTTCACTACCTTGGGTATTGCCTCATGTGCCTTGTCATACTTGTATCCCGATACGCGACCACTACGAATTTTTTTTGTATTATACCTATGGAGTACTCCCTGATAGCCCACTAGTTTACGGTGGCTTATATAAAATGTGTTAAGGGGGATAATGGTAACGCCTTAACACTATTTTGATACTTTATATTACTGATAGGCATTATCTACTTAGCGTATACTACTATATGTAGATAGTTTAACGGATCCTTAGAGAATGGTTATCCCAAACATCCTTTGAGTTACTTGTATTTCAGTTGATATTTCACTTGAGTTGGATTTATTGATTTAAGAATGTTAATCCTGACTCGAGTGTTTTGTGTTTTTCTTTACGCTCGGGTCAAACTGAGTGTACCAGTATTCGAGACTCACCTTTGGAGTTGGAGCTTCGCTTGGAGATCTAGCTATCTATCCAGCTTTCAGATATTCAGTTGATTCCAGTGATGTATTCTGATCTTGTATTTGACTATTGTATTCGAGACTTCTGTTGTATCTTGTTTAACTCTGTTATATATATATATAGTAGCTTCATGAACTACTATTCTTTTGTTTCCGCTGCATTATTGTTATATTACTCTGTGTCTGTGATCTGTGATTATTTTTATTTACTGTATATGCTGAGTTTTGCCAAATTTAAATTAACAATTCAGTATTTTGAATTATTCAAGTCAGACATGTGTGGTTTTATTGTCGATTTGAATGGTCCAAAATAGTGGGTTGTTACACTTTGGTTCAATCTAATAGTATTATTTGATTAACCATGTACTCTAGCTAGAGATTTGACTTTAAGTTGACAACCAATTGTGGTGATACTAACCTTCTACAACGGAAGAGATGAATCGTCTCTTGAGAAGTGTTTCACATCAAATAGTTCAACATGTACCCAACTATGGCTGTAACATGGTCAGTATGCCATGTTCTTGACCATAATCAAAGTACAACCGATCTATATCCTCAAGTATGAAGATTACTGCACATAATTACAACGATATCCTCTATATTGACTTAGTTGTATTAAACTATAGAAGACTCTCATTGAGTAATTCTATGATTGTTTCAAACAACCACAAGTACATAATCACTTAGTGCCCCCAACGACCATGAGTAATTCATCACCCACCATATAGAGAGTGTTACGTACATTCAGTCTTAACTGATGTACTATATCATTTTCTTGATACATCTTAATTAGGAACATTTAAGAATTAAATATTTGTTCAAAGTAAATATGTAGATATTGATTCAAACCACATGGTTATGAATGCATTTACAACTTCAACCAATAAAATACTTTCTCCTAAGGATTTTCTACTTTTATATGCTTATTGTATTATTATTGTTATTTATATCTCTATAAAAAACATATATTAAAAATAAAATCAAAAGTATACTTTATTTCGAACAAGATAGTTTGTAAGTGTTAAGTTGTACAACTATTTGCATAATTGCCCCTAGGGCAGACAATTAACTCTATCAAGTCTAACTCAATAAATCCCAAGACTAATCGAAAGAGAAGATGCTGAAAATAGAATTGGGATTCATACCCAAATAATAATTAAAGAGGTCTTTCTAGTGAGTGAAGAGCTAAAGAACACTCTACAAGTTATTATTCATAATTGCTCATGTAGGAAAGTATACGCTATCGGTACTGAGATAGTAAACAAATACGAATATTTATAAGAATTGTATGAAAGCTAAGTATTAGACAAGATGGATTTTAAAAAATTAGATACCTTACATACAGTCCAAGGTGAACTATAAATATGCATATGTAAGTTATTGTCGAAGCATAACTGAAGTATAAATATCAGTGGTCAATCTATATTAACTAATCCATGATAGTGGCTTTACCTCGACCTTCAACTTCCTCTTCAAGTTTCAGAAGAGAGCATCAGTGCTTTGACTTCCCCAAGATCTCAAATAACGGAGGTATGACTAACCATCCAGAGCAAGGAAAATCTACATTCAATTAATTCATATGTAGCAAACCTATGTGTGCTTTGTTGTGTTCCTCAAATGATCCTATCCAATTCATCTTTATTTGATATGAACAACAAATTAGAATCATACTCACAATGACCTTCAATCTAGACGATCCAACATTTAGTTAACTTGACTATTGTTATAACCATTTTTCTCCTATAAAAATGTACCACTGTAGATCTATGATCTATACATAGGAAACAAAGAAATTGCATAAGACAAATGAGAGGGTAGAGCGTGCCATAGCTTTGTCCAAAAAGAATTGCACAAATTACAACATACGAATTCCAATAGGCTATATCAAAGTGCAACCAAGTAGCCCTGAATTCATGCAGCGTCGAAGTACCAACCTGTATCGGCTAGGCAAAAATAAGCCTTAGAGTACAAACTTAGAAACCACATTCTCCAAAGCAAGGAACCCTTAAACTGGGCACACACATACAGTTGAATTCAAGGTCGAGGGTTAACCTAATGTAGCGACATCAAATTCCGCCAACATAACCAAATGGTGTGCACTAAACAAAGCTAAGATGAAACTTAGCATAAACCAGAACCAATAGAGGAAAAGCTGCGCCACCACCCTCCCCTTTAGGACTGGGCTAACACCTTAGAAACAATTGCATTGCTCCATACACGTGGGTTGCGCCTCCACCAAGAAAGGACTGCATTGTTAAATCCAAGAAGACTGCACCGACTCCACAACATTGACAATGCCCCCACTTCAAGCCGCATCCAGGAAGCCATATCTTATGTCAAGTGCAACGCAGGAAACAAGTCAAGTGCTGCTTTCAGTACAAACTCAGAAGTCCATCAAAAATGTTCAAAATTCATGTCTCCTGCCTAAACTCCAAAATTCAGAATTCCTACCTTCGGTTAAATCTTCCTACCAAGGAAATTTCCCAAACCACCAGCCATGTCAATAGTTTGTGCACAAATAAATAAGCAACGTGGTTAATGACACATGGAAGGATCAGACGGTGGAGAATGAAAGTTGGATTGGAGAAATTACCAATCCGCGTGATGTCATAGTACTATAAATAGAAGATTACTATAGAAGAGAAAGGAACTTTTGATATATTCTCTAAATTATGTACAAAATATACATGTACTATCTGTCATTAAAAAGTTAGTGCCAACAAAAAGAATATAAGAAAAGATTTGACCTATGGATGTAGGATTTCTCAAAATCCAAACCAAGTAAATTTCTATGTCTTTTACTTTTTCTGCACTGTTTTATTTGCTATTTCCAATACTAGATTCTCCTTGATTTTACTTAGATTGGATATAAGTTGAACTTGACATTTTAACAAATAGTTAAAGTGCAACTACCTAGTTATGTAACCATGCAACAACATAATTACTAACATTAAGGCAAACTTAGTATTACTTAAAAATTTTGATTCTCAATTAGGGATGCGTATTGCACTTTAATTGCTTCATAATTAGTTTGATGCCGTGAGGCAAAAAATCTCACCAATATTTTGGCATTAGAAGAAGGGCCAAACCCCCGCAAACCTTAACTAAATTACCCATATCCTCAATTCCCATAGCTTCCCCGAAATCTGAATCATGCAAATTACAAACTCTTCTACTCCTCTTCCACAAGAACTTGAACAACTGGCTATGAAGCTAGGTAACAGACCCTTCACTTCCACATCTAAACCCTTTTACCCACTACAGAAATAGCCACTGACCCCATACTTGATACTCTTAATGCCTTCGTTGCCCAGATTAATGAGAGGATGGCTGGGATCGAAAAACTAGTATCTCAAGAAACCCCAAGGTCATCAAACTGTCATAGCTTCACAACACACTACCAATGTCACCTGCTACACGATAAGAACAAGTAAGGGACAAACATGACAACCTTATTAATGAGAACGATGATAATGGACTATTAAGCTTAGGGTTAAGGGAAAAGAACAAGGCCCAAATAAACCTAAACATTAAATCCAAAACAACTAATATAAACCAGCTATTATTGGAAAAAACAAAATAATCAAACTGCCCAATATGCGAAAGAGGTTGCCTCGGTCGACAGAGGTGGCTCATCGCTTATGAGCACAAAAGGTGAAGAGATATGAAAGCCGAAAAACTATGTAGAACAGTTGGCTAAATTGTCCGAGCAGAACAACAAGGAAGGAAGAAGGGAAGAGTGTTCTCTCCCATTTAGTGCAGTAATCATAGAATCTGATTTCCTAGATAGCTTCAAGTCCCACACCATCGAAAAGTATGATGGGTCATCCAACCCGGATAATCACCTATCCACCTTTGAATACTACATGGACATATCGAAGTTGGGAAGGTTAACTCACTACAAGTTGTTCCTTATGTATCTTGCAGGGGAAGCCTCCAAATGGTTCAGGAGGTATTCATTAGGAGAGATCCATTCTTGGATGCAATTGTTAGTGGGTTTCCATAGACAATTCCATATGGGGAGAGAAGCTTTATCAAACACAAATACCATATCCTGCATTAAGCAAAGAGATGATGAGAGCTTATGCAGCTACATCAAACGCTTCAAGGAAGAAATGATAAGGATAAGGGTTACAAATGAGGATGCTTTGCCGATGGAAGCTCACTTAAGAGTACAAAGAGGTATAAACATATGGGATAAGAATAGTACGAAACGATATAAGAGTATGAAGGCTTTTTATGAAATGGCGAGAGGGTATATACACACCGAAGAAGCGAGAGCAATCAAAGGAGTTGCTACAGGAAGAACTGCTCTAACACACAATAAAATGAAGTGACCAGAATAGAATTGGAAAACAACGTCCCAAATAAAGGAAAGAAGGAAGAGCCAAACAATGGTGGGGCATATTACTGATTCCACAGAGTGAATAGACATCACCCTGGTAACGGCGCAATCTAAAAAATAAGATTAAGAGGTGGATACAGAAAGTGTACTTGGGCACTACTAGAAGGATATTCCAGTCACTCCTACGCATAACCAGTCACCTAACCCTCACAAGGACCTAATAGGAAACTCTAATATTCTCATAGCTGCAATTCATGGAGGACCTCATCTTGCAGGCCAAAGTAAGAAGGCATAGGAGAGATATTCCAATAAGCTCGCTCTAAGCATAGGTCCTTATTTCATATTAAGCAAAAGCATGTGCCAAATATCATGTCTACCTCTACAGATTCAGTTGGGATTATATTCCCACATCAGGACCCTCTAGTGATAACCGTGTAGATCTCAAACTGCATAATGGAGAAAGTTTTTGTGGATTTAGGAAGTTCTTTGAATGTTACCTTTATAACAACATACGACAAAATGAGACTCCTGGCTGAGATCCCGAAACCTAGTCTAGAACCAATATATGGCTTTAATAACATAGCAACTATTCCAACGGGAATGCTCTGACTTGTTATTAATGTGGGAACTTCTGCACTGTATAAATCTTTCTACGCAAGCTTCCTAATAGACCAATAATCTTCGTACGATGCTTTCTTGGATAGTCCTGCTTTGATAGAGATGGGAGTAGTTGTCTCTTGGAAAAACTTACTTATGAAGTTTCACACCTCCGTCGGAGTTGGGAGTGTGAAAGGAGAAAAATTATAGCTGGGGAACTATACATGTAACTTTGAATCCTAGCAATAAAATTATTTCAAATTATACCATTGTTGTCCTATGGTTATGTAAAAATAAAGATGTAAATAACAAGCCAGTTCAATGAACTGCATCGTAACTAAGTTCCAAGGCAGATACTGAAATAAGTCATCCTACGACCATAATATCTATAAGAAAAACAAAAGGATATTATTTAAATATGATTGGAACGGATGAGTATGACTTCATGATTGGAATTGATGGCAATGGACAATGAAAATAGAAGCAGTAAAAGTAAAATAATCCTACCGCCAATTGAAAGAAAGAGACTTCCAAAACCGCCAATTGAAAGAAAGGGACTTCTAAGGACTTTCGGAATCTAAATGGCGAACCCAAACAACGCACTTCAACTATTGTATCATCCAAAAGATATGAATCCATAATTGTTCAAAGTGATGTGACAATCTAAAGAAGACGCTTTGCTTTGTGAAAATAGTTCAGAGAATGAAAACATCTATTCAGATCAGAGTTTAATGTCGGTAATTGTCTTGATCCAAAGCACACGTTGTTAACATAGGGTAAAATTTAGGGGCAAGTTTTATCCTTCTTTTGAACCAAGGAAATATCTGGATGAGTCAGAACCAGTAAATGGCCGTGAGATAAGCCAGAATTCCAAAATCATAACTCTGGAAATCAAAATTCAAGTAAAGTCCAAAGGATTGGTGCAGAACCCTACTTGCCACATGAAGACAGTTAGCCATTTTCCGAAAGAATCAAGTGGTGAAGAGAAAAGTTGAAAAACACAAGTATAGTGTCAAGTCAGTGCTGAGTTAAACCCCTCAACTCGATCCCAAGTTAGGAGTGCTGAGTCAGCTTCCCTCCCCTAAGAAGTCAAAGTCAAGGCAAAGCAAAAGGTATTAAGTCTAGAAGAACCATAAGTCGGTGCCTATGAACCTCAAGTCGGTACCGAGTTGAGAACCCAAGTGTTGATTTGCCCACGATCTTTCTACGAAGCCTTCTACCAGATGTGGAGAATGTTGGTAGCTAATATGGGAGTCATATTCGCCGATCTTCATCTATAAATAGGAGAAGAGGAGCACAAAAATGGAATCTTTTCTTTACTTTTGAAGTTTTTGATTTTAGTGTGACACTCTATTGGATTCTTACCTAACTTGTAAGCAACCAAGTTGGAAAAACATAGTGGTATAGAATCTCGAAAATCATCAACAAAGTTTAGATTGATGTAGGCCAGGGTATTTGTTAAACCACTATAAATCCTCCTGTGTTATATACCTCATTTTTCATTTATTTCTTCATTGATCTCTACTTATAATCTGATTGAGCATTTGTCCAACTTTTGGCGCAAACATTTGTTAAGTTTGTATCTTGAGCAAACAATACATAACAACTATACTCTTTTTACTTAATTTTAAGGCTTTAAATAATTAAATTTCCATAAAAATTTAATACAACATTTGTATTAATTTTATTTTTAACTTATAACATTTATAAATTGATTTTAAATTGGTTGAACTTGGAAAATAACTAACAATACGATTATGTTGACTCTTTAATGTGAACTTGGTCCTTGGTTAATATTTAAACAATTTAAATACTGAATCTAGTATGGTATTTGCTAAAGTATAATATCAGGCCCTAGTTAAGTGGTTTATAAATCATTTAGGCAAAATCCAATTTCTAATCTTTATTAAGTTGCACCTTGCGACGTTATTTTGTACACATTTTATTTCGTCATCACTTTAACACTTAGATATCTAAAATTTGGTCTAAGCTCAAAAATTCTATTAATATCTATAGCTAATTGCATAGCCTACATTAAAGTTGTTGGTTAAATCCGATAACATTTATCGACTAATGATTTACTCAGGCTTGAGATTTTGACTTTAAATTGACTACCAGTTATGATGATACTAATCTTCTACAACAAGGAGGTGAATCCTCTATTGAGTAGGGTTTCACTTTAAGTAGTTCAACGTGTATCCAACTATGGCCGTAACATGGTCGTTATGCCTTATGCTTTATCATAATCAAAGCTATTAGGAAGGTGGAAGTTATAGATAAGCCCAAAGAATAATGAGTCTAAATGGGAAAGTAGCAACTCTAAGAAAGTTTTTCTCTAAAGCCAGAAGCAAATGCATTCCTTTCTTCAATCAAATCAAAAAAGCTAGAAACATCGAATTGATAGAGGAATGCAAATAAGCTTTTGAAGTATTAAAAGACAACTTAGCCAGTCTTCCTATTTTCCAAAGTCGGTCTTAGGTAAGGATCTATTTGTATACTTGGCTATAACTAATCAGGCTATGGGTGCAGCAGTAATAAGAGAAGAAGCAGGTGCATAAAGGCTAATATACTACACTAGCAAGCCCAAAGACATAATGAGTCTAAATGGAAAAGTAGCAACTCTGAGAATTTTTTTCTCTAAAGCCAGAAGCAAATGCATTCTTTTCTTCAATCAAATCAAAAAGGCTAGAAACATCGAATGCATAGAGGAATGCAAATCAGCTATTAAATATTAAAAGACAACTTAGCCATTCTTCCTACTTTCCACAGTCGGCCTTAGGTAAGGATCTATTTGTATACTTGGCTATAACTAATCAGCTATGAGTGTAGCAGTAATAAGAGAAGAAGCAGGTGCACAAAGTATAATATACTACACTAGCAAGCGCCTACATGGAGCCAAACTAAACTATTCAATGATAGAGAAGCTAGCTTACAACCTACTACTTACGGCATGAAAGATGAGGCCATATTTCTAGGTGCATCCCATTAACATACCGAAAGACAAACCATTAAAGCGGATACTTCAAAAGCTTGAGACATTTGGTCGCCTCTTAAAGTAAACTATTGATCTGAGCCAATACGATATTTCCTACTGGCCTCAAAACGCTATCTAAGGTCGGGCTTTGTCCGATTTCATCGTAGAAAGTGTTAGTCCTTGAGAAGGATGGTTTTGATGACAACAACCTTAGGACTTGTTATAAAATATAAATACTAACATTATAGTTTAGATATATATATATGTATATGCAGGATATAAACATGCAGTTACCAAGAATGAAGACTGTACAGTATAGAGATACAAGACTGATGAATTTAAAGATCAAAGATATCAAGATTGAAGACTCATGAGTATCAAGAAATCAAGTTATCAATAGTTCAAGATTTTAATAGTACAAGGTAATTATTGAGTCTAGAATTATGTTAAAACTTCATGATAGCACAGAAATCTTCATTCCATATTTCATTTGGGATGGAACCCATTTCTACCTTCTTAGTGGCTTACAAACCCACGACAAGTAGCTTACAAACCTACGACAAGTGGCTTACAAACCCACGAACATCTTGGTTTTGTACAAGTTCTCGAGTCCTGATGTGATGAGATATTCTGCAGGAAGAAGCTTGCAAAACTACTTCAAAATGGTTTTTCAAAACTGCTTTTCAAAATGTTTTAGCCTTAAAATATTCTTCGTTTTTGTTTTTAAATAAACTCTTCTTTTAAACTTCGTTTGTTTTTAAAACTATCTTCTGATTTTTAAATATTCTTTATAATATATATATACTTGAGATTTAAAATCAAATTTATATATACATTCTAAAATATATTTTTCTACTCTTCTTTATTTTAAAACATAGGGAAATTAGTTTATTTTACTCCAGAATCATTTCATCTTGTTTTCCTTTCAATATCATTTTCAAAACAAATTTTACATTATTTTTAACTAGAGCATGTCGACATCCCTCAACCACCCATGTCGACATGGTGCCCTTTAAATTCAAAATTCAAATTTTCAAAAGAAGTGTCTATTCGTCGTATCCTTTCAGGAATAGATATGGCTGTTGATTTCCTATAAATACCAGTAGTTCTAAACGAATTTATCATCAGATTTCATCTGTTTTCTCTTCTCTTCATCTTCCACATTTATTCTAAAGAATTCCAAACTATACTCTGCCGAAATACCAAGTGAATCAAACTTGATTATCTCTTGTTTGATTCTCTTCCACTCTCTCCGTAAGATCTCAGTGCTATTCAGAGTTATATGATTATTTGTAAATCAAAACTGTTGAGTAAAAGGTGCGGTTGAGCCTTGAAATCAATTGGGTGTGCTTGTTGCCCCGGAAATCGATTAGGTGATCTTATGGCCTGGTAAATCAAGAGAGTTTGCCCCGGACTCGAATACAGGAGGGTGTACCTCGTGGCCTTGAAATCGAGGGTGTAATCTGGGAGATTATTTTTGATAAGAAATCCATACGTTTGTGCGGAACTGGATGTAGGGTAACTCCGAACCAATATAAAATCCTGGCGTGTTCTTTCCTTTACTGCTTTTATTTAGTATTTGCATCTGTGTCTGATTCTATGATTATATCTGGGTTTGTGAATTGCATTTGTTGGTGTTTAAATTGAATAAAAATATTTAAAAAATCCATAAAACACTATTCACCCCCTTATAGTGTTATTCCAGCCTTAAGATCCGTAATCCGCATTTCTCACATTTGGTATCAGAGCAAGGTTTTCAAAGTTTTCATAATCTAAATTTTGAAAAAGTTTGTTTAAAATGGCTATTTTTAGGGATTTTGTTAACACTAGTTTAAATCTGTTCAAATCATCATTGTCTCATAAGTCTACATATAATTATTATAGAAAACCAAGTTATCTACCAAGTTTTTATTCTGTGCATAAAGAAAATTGTTATATGGCTTTTGAAGAATCAACACTCAATGGACAAATTGTGCAAATCAAGAAGAATAACTGGATACTTGATAGTGGATGTTCAAGACACATGACTGGTAATCCAGATATGCTGAATGATATTATCTATAAAGATGGAGGATTGGTTAACTTTGGAGACAACTCAAAAGGATATGTGATTGGCATCGGCAATGTCAATAACTCTAAAACTCCTACTATTTCTAATGTTTTATTAGTTAAGAATCTGAAACACAATCTGCTTAGCATTAGTCAACTTTGCGATAAAGAATACAAGATTAAATTTGAAAAAGATAAGTGTCACATCGAAGATAAAAATTCAAATATTATATTTGAAGGAATTAGGAAGAAAAATATTTACATCCTTAGTATGAAAGTTTCAAATGATAACTTATGTCTTTTGGCTAATACAAGTGACCCTTGGATTTGGCATAAAAGATTTGGTCATTTAAATTTCAAACCGTTATCTAGATTATCAAAACTTGACTTAGTTAGAGGTCTTCCCAAGTTAAACTTTAAAGTAGATAGTATATGTGATGCTTGCCAATTAGGAAAACTTAAGAAAAGTTCTTTCAAATTAAAAGATATGATTTCAACTTCAAAACCTCTTGAGTTACTTCATCTAGATTTATTTGGTCCATCTCAAATTCAATCAATAAATCACAATAAATATGTCTTTGTAATTGTAGATGATTATTCTAGGTTTACATGGACAATTTTTATGAAACATAAAAGTGATACTTTTGATTCATCTAAAATTTTTACAAAAAGACTTCAAAACCAAGTTTCTTTAAAAATTATAACTATTCGTAGTGATCACGGTGAGGAATTTGAAAATGAAAATTTTGAGAGATTCTGCAATAAAAAGGGAATAACTCATAATTTCTCTTTTCCAAGAACTCCACAACAAAACAGAGTGGTAGAAGGTAAGAATAGAACGATTCAAGAGTGTGCTAGAACAATGCTTTCTGATAGTAACTTACACAAAAACTTTTGGGCTGAAGCAGCCGCTACAGCTTGTTATATATTAAATATGATTTTAATTAGACCATTAACTAATAAAACACCATATGAATTACTTTACAATAAGAAACCCATAGTAGCTTATTTTAAAGTTTTTGGTAGTAAGTGTTTTATTCTTAATACAAAAGATAATTTAGATAAATTTGAACCTAAATTTGACAAAGGTATCTTCATCGGATATTCTAATAGAAGTAAAGCATTTAGAGTTTATAATTTAAGAACTAACACTATTGAAGAAACAATGCATGTATCTTTTGATGAAAATTTTAAAGATACTGTACAAATAGAAGATGAAGAAGATTTTGTAACTTTAAATAATGAACCTAATGAAACTAATTGTGAAATCATTCAACCTAATAAAAGAATTAGGCTATTAAAAGATCATCGTATAGAAAATATACTAGGTAATATTGAATCTGTTGTTAGAACTAGAAATCAACTAAATAACATGAGTAATGTAGCTTTTATATCAACTATTGAACCTAAAAATACAAAGGAAGCATCATTTGATGATTCATGGATTCTTGCTATGCAAGAAGAATTGAATCAGTTCACCAGAAATGATGTTTGGGAACTTGTTCCTAGACCTGAGGATAAAAGTATAATTGGAACAAAATGGGTTTATAAAAATAAAATGAATGAACTTGGTGAGGTCGTGAGAAATAAAGCTCGATTAGTAGCACAAGGTTATTGTCAAGAAGAAGGAATAGATTTTGATGTAACCTTTGCACCCATAGCAAGATTAGAAGCCATTAGAATTCTACTTGCTTTCGCAAATTATAATTATTTCAAATTATTTCAAATGGATGTTAAAAGTGCTTTTCTAAATGGATTTGTTAAAGAGGAAATTTATGTTGAACAACCTCCACTCTTTGAAGATGAAAGATTTCCAAACCATGTTTTTAAACTTAAGAAAGCTCTATATGGTCTGAAACAAGCTCCTAGAGCATGGTATGACAGACTAAGATCTTTTTTATTACAATCAAATTTTGAAATTGGTAAAGTAGATAATACTCTTTTCATTAAAAGAAATAAAAATGATATTCAACTAGTACAAGTTTATGTAGATGATATTATTTTTGGTTCAACTAATCATGAAATGAATAAAGAATTTTCTGAAATAATGACAAAAGAGTTTGAGAAGGGTCATATGGGTGAACTTACTTTCTTCTTAGGTTTACAAATAAAACAATTAGATAATGGTATCTTTATTAGTCAAGAAAAATATGCTAGGGATCTAGTGAGTAAATTTGGTATGACTACTGCGAATGGAAAACCCACTCCCATGGCAACCAATGAAGCTTTAAGTAAAGAAAATCTTTCAAAAGATGTAAATCAAAAACTATATAGGGGAATGATTGGATCACTACTCTATATCACTGCAAGTAGACCTGATATCATGCATAGTGTTTGTCTCTGTGCAAGATACCAATCTCAACCCAAAGAAACTCACTTAAAAGCTGTGAAACGTACCATAAGATATGTTAAACATACTTTTGACTATGGTTTATTTTACCCTAAAAATGATTCATTTGATTTAGTTTCTTATGGTGATGCTGACTATGCTGGTTGCAAATCTGACCTAAAAAGTACAAGTGGAACTTATCACTTTCTGGGTCATTCTCTGGTGTCATGGTTTAGCAAAAAGAAAAATACTGTTTCTTTATCAACAACTGAAGCAGAATATATCTCTACTACTTTGGCTTGCTCCCAAGTCATTTATATGCAACAAACTCTAAAAGATTTTGGATTAACAATTTCAAAATCACCAATTTATTGTGATAATTCTAGTGCAATAAATTTGTCTAAAAATACTACTCATCATGCTAGGACTAAACATATTGACCTCAGACATCATTTTCTCATAGATAATATAAGTAAAGAAATTATTTCTCTTGAATATATCAATTCCGAGAATCAAATTGCTGATATTTTCACCAAACCCTTAAATCAACCTATATTTACTAAATTAAGAAGAGAACTAGGCATTTGTTCAATAACTGAGATATAGAATATAGATATAGTAACATATATATACAAGAATATCAATTTTTTCATAAGGATGTCGACATACCCCTACCACCTATGTCGACATACAACGGCAAAATTTTAAAATTTGATTTTCCCACTAAAATCAGTTTGGTAGTTATATAAACCTATGTATTTCGAATTTTTCTATCTTCTCACTTTTATTTCTTTGAAATAAAACTTCTGTAAATTAAAATTAATGGCCTCCTCCATTAAATCAAACCAAATTGACACCATTTCTTTCCCTTCTCCTCATTCTGGTCCTTTCCAACGCACTACACTGGCACGTGTGATAAAGATTGAGGAATCTATGAAGGATGCCATGCAAATGTTTACTGAATTTCAAGTTGTGCAACTAAGGATGGCAAAAGAATAGGAAAAGCAAGGAAAAATTCTTTGGAATTTACAAAAATTCCTAATGGATAATCACGCAAATCCTATCGTAATTGAAGAAGATTCTCTGAACATTCATGTGCATAATCCTTTAGAGCACAGCGAAGAGGAAGAAGAAGAAGAAGAGGAAGAAGAAGAAGAAGCACCTATGGAAGAAGACGACAACATGGTATGTGTAGGCGAAGTCTTTTTTGACAAAGATGGGAATATGGTTGAACAATGTGGAAACTTTTGTTTTCATTATCCAAATTGTTCGATTCATAGATCTCCGATTGTCAAAAACTCTCGTTAGTATTGTTATTCTATAATTTGTGTACTTAAATATATTTGTATGTTTATGTTTCATATATACATGTAAATATAACATCATATATCATAATATATTTGTTCTACTTATTATACTTCCTTATTAGTATTTAATTTAAATAGTATTAGATTAAGGGGGAGTTTAGGATTAGTTTTTGTTGATGACAAAGGGGGAGAAATATAAAATAGAGTAGTTAGAGTAGTTAGGCTTAGATTAAGGGGGAGTTATTAGTTTTAGGGGCAGTTATTGAAGGAGAAGTATATTTTATAAACATAGGTTGTCAAGATTGAAGACTCATGAGTATCAAGAAATCAAGTTACCAAGAGTTCAAGATTTTAATAGTACAAGGTAAGTATTGAGTCTAGAATTATGTTAAAACTTCATAATAGCACGGAAATCTTCATTCCATATTTCATTTGGGATGGAACCCATTCTACCTTCTTAGTGGCTTACAAACCCACGACAAGTAGCTTACAAACCTACGACAAGTGGCTTACAAACCCACGAACATCCTGGTTTTGTACAAGTTCTTGAGTCCTGATGTGATGAGATATTCTGCAGGAAGAAGCTTGCAAAACTACTTCAAAATGGTTTTTCAAAATGATTTTCAAAACTGCTTTTCAAAATGTTTTAGCCTTAAAATATTCTTTGTTTTTTTTAAATAAACTCTTGTTTTAAACTTCGTTTGTTTTTAAAACTATCTTATGATTTTTAAATATTATTTATAATATATATACTTGAGATTTAAAATCAAATTTATATATACATTCTAAAAATATATTTTTCTACTCTTCTTTATTTTAAAACATAGGGAAATTAGTTTATTTTACTCTAGAATCATTTCATCTTGTTTTCCTTTCAATATCATTTTCAAAACAAATTTTACATTATTTTTAACTAGAGCATGTCGACATCCCTCAACCCCCCATGTCGACATGGTGCCCGTTAAATTCAAAATTCAAATTTTCAAAAGAAGTGTCTATTCGTTGTATCCTTTCACGAATAGATATGGCTGTTGATTTCCTATAAATACCAGTAGTTCTAAATGAATTTATCATCAGATTTCATTTGTTTTCTCTTCTCTTCATCTTCCACATTTATTCTAAAGAATTCCAAACTATACTCTGCTGAAATATCAAGTGAATCAAACTTGATTATCTCTTGTTTGATTCTCTGCCACTCTCTCCGTAAGATCTCAGTGCTATTTAGAGTTATAGGATTATTTGTAAATCAATATTGTTGAGTAAAAGGTGTGGTTGAGCCTTGAAATCAATTGGGTGTGATTGTTGTCCCAGAAATCGATTAGGTGATCTTGCGGCCTGGTAAATCAAGAGAGTTTGCCTCGGACTCGAATACAGGAGGGTGTACCTCGTGGCCTTGAAATCGAGGGTGTAATCTGGGAGATTATTTTTGATAAGAAATCTGTACGTTTGTGCGGGACTGGATGTAGGGTAACTCCGAACTAGTATAAAATCCTGGTGTGTTCTTTCCTTTACTGCTTTTATTTAGTATTTGCATCTGTGTCTGATTCTGTGATTATATCTGGGTTTGTAAATTGCATTTGTTGGTGTTTAAATTGAATAAAATTCATCCATAAAACACTATTCACCCCCCTCTAGTGTTATTCCAGCCTTAAGATCCGTAATCCGCATTTCTCACAGAAAACACAGCTTCAACAACCCAACCCAATGAGGAATTGAAAGAGCCTCCAAAGTTTTGGAAACTCTATGTGGATGGCGCATCCAATAACCAAAGGGCATAAAGTGGGTATGTACTTGTTACTCCGGATAAGTAGAAGTTGTATGGAGCAGTTCAGCTAGAGTTCAAAGCAACAAATAATCTCATAGGATATGAAGTACTCATTGCCGGGCTAAAAATGGCATAGATAACAAAGGTAACTCACATTAAATTTTATAGTGATTCACAACTTGTTGTAAATCAAGTGCAGGAAATTATTAAACTAAAGAACCAACTCTGGCCAAATACGTGGGACCGCCCAAAGAGTTATTCGCCTAATTTGAACATTTTGATATAAAGCAAATTCCTAGGAAGGAAAACTCTTCGGTGGATTCTTTAGCTAAGTTGGCTAGCACTATGGTTGCATAGGAAATGAAGGCGGTTCCTATAGGACATTTAACTTAATCGAGTATTTCCAAAGCACAATTGATTCTGGTGATGGTGCAAGCTCAACGAGCAAGAGGTCAAGAGACCGTAAGCCAAGGGAAACAAGTGAGATTCAGTATAATCATACCCCACCAATAGTAGATCAAGAAGAAGCGGAATCTTGACTGACTCCCATCAAACGCTCCTTGTTTGAAGGAATTTTTCCAACAGATAAAAATATAGCAAGGAATATTAGATATCAAGCTCACTACTTCATGTTCTTTGATGGAATACTCTATAAAAGGAGTTATTCAACCCACAATTTAAGATGTGTGTTGAAAGAAGGAGTTAGAATCATTAGAGAAGTTCATGAGGGATACCGCGGAGACCATTCTAAGGGGATGAAGTTAGCTAAGAAAATATCGAGACAAGGCTATTTCTGCTCAGAACGACGCACAGTAGTTCATTTGTAGATGTGACATGTGTTAGAGATTTGCTAGTATCCCAATACTGCTCCTGCATGAACTTACCCCATGACCAGCTCATGGCTATTTATTGTATAGGGAGTTGACTTAATAAGCCTGCTTCCAATCTCCAAAGGGGGCATGATTGCAGTAACTACAGTAGATTACTTCATCAAATGGGTGGAGGACGAACCCCATGCAACCATAACTTCTAAGAAGATAGTCACATTTATGGTTAGAAATATTATCACCAGGTTTTGGATCCCCTATAAAATAAATAATCGACAATGGAACATAATTTGAAAGCAAGGAATTCTATAACTTGTGTGAGAATGGCAATAAAAGTTTCTCCTCTTTAGCTCATCCATAAGCAAATGACAAGACGAAGCAGAAAACAAAATGATAAAAAAGCTGCTAAAAAAGAGGCTTACGAAGGCCAAAGGAAAATAGGTGAAGTGTAACACCCCTAATTTTTGTTTAACATTATTCAGGACATTTAATTAGATAAATTAAATAGAATAATGTGGTTGATTAAGGAGTTGAGATTTAATTGTCAATTAACTTGGCCGTGACTAAACTAATGAATGTATAAGTATGTTTATAATTTATAAGTTAGGAAAATAAGGGGAGGGCAATATGGGAATAGCCACACCCATATACCCTTAAACCCACCCTTATTCTCACCTACCATTTCATAAATCAAAATACACATAAAAGAGAAGATATAGCTAGCCATTAAAACACCTTAGGAGATCAGCAAATTTGAAAGATCCAAGAGAGAAAGATAGAAGATTAAAGCTAAGGCAAATTTCAAACTCCAACAACTTAATCAAGGTGAATAATAGTGCAAATCATCTCATTTTTCCTTGTTTTGGTTCGGTTATGGATAGTAACTAAATGTAATTTGCCGTGTTGATCATGTTTGGATCTAATAATCATTGTTTAGATATAATAATGATTTATGGTGATTTATTGGAAGTTTTATGGAATTAAAATGATGGGTTTTAAAGTATAAACCTTACTAAACTACCTCCAAACGACTTGATTTTTACTAAAATACCTCCAAACGACTTGATTTTTGGATATGTTGTGTAAAACATAATTTTGGAGAGTGGTTTTTAATTTCATAATTTTAGGAGTTAACAAGGATATTTTATGAATTTCTTAAGGTGAAAAAGGCATTTATTTCGGATTTTAATTATTAAAAATAATAAAATAATGAATTTTGCCCTGAAATTTATATATGAAGTAGAAAATGTTATTTCAGATTTTTGGGATTTTTCCCAAGTGATTTCGATTTATTATGAATTATCTAAGCTAAAAAGGCTTAATAATTATATTAAAATATTAATATAATTAATTATTTTGAAAATAATTTTGGAAATTATAAAATCTGATCTATAGCAGTTTTTCTGCAAAGAAAGTGTTAAAGTATGTCATTAACCAATAGAAATTTGACAAAGAATAGGAGTTGGTGAAAAGAATATACTTTAATTAGCAAAATAATAGTTTTCAAGTTATTTACGACTCTGCCATTCAACCTTGTCGAAAGCACGTTTCGACTGCATCATTCTGCAGCAGTTCTGGACCCTTCTGTAGCATTTTCGAAAGCAACTTTCGACATCATTATTCTGCAGCAGTTCTGGACCCTTCTATAGCATTTTCGGAAGCAACTTTCGACTTAGTAACCTTTCGACTGCATCATTTTGCAGCAGTTCTGGACCCTTCTGTAGCATTTTCGTAAGCACCTTTCAACTTAGTAACTTTCGACTGCATCATTCTGCAGCAGTTTTGGACCCTTCTGTAGCATTTTCGGAAGCACCTTTCGACTTAGTCACCTTTTGATTTAGTCACCTTTCGACTCCGTCGAAAGCTACCTTTCGACTCCGTCGAAAGCTACCTTTCGACAGTAGTTGTAAATGTAGCGGAATCCCTTTTATCGCAGTTTTCTCCAACTCTGTTTGCAAACTTCAAATAGACATAACTCTCTAGCAGTAAGGCTGTTTTTCTATTATGAGCACTCTACGGAAAGTGAAACCATTATTTGAAAACAATGGAATATGTTAGAGACCTTAATTCTACATCTATAAAAAGTTATAGCTAAAACAAAGTTTTATATTTTCGAAGAAGTTGATTACTTTGCTTTCGAATATGTTTGCTTGGTTTTCTTTGCCTTCAAAGGGGATACTTTCGAAGGGGTTGTAAAATTGTTTTCTTTTAACCAATTTTTATACTTTCAGAAGGGGTATTTTCAACTGGTTTCGAAGCTAAGCTTCTAAAGTTAAATGTTAATACTTTAATATATTCGAAAGGTTTCAAAAGGTAGAATTAAAAGAATTATAAGGCAGGAGCCTAATGTTTTTAAGAGCTTTCGAAGGAGGTTATCCTATGAAATCGAAAGCTAGGTTTCGAAAGGTTTTATAACCGAAACTCTATTTTTAAAGGAAAACCCCATGGCTGTATTAAAGGAGTTTGTATAACGGTTTAAGAAGAATCCATCTTTGATAAATTAAACCCACATGAGTGGTGTTGCTATGTTGTTATATTGCTTCTTCTAATATGAATATATTTACTTTATAATGGACCCATAACTGCATTTTGGGGAAAAATGGTAGGAGAATCAGTTAGGTTAACCCAGTAGTGAAAATAAATTGAACAAACTCCTGAATGAGTAGAATTGCATCCAGGAGGTCAGGAAGACCAGAATATAGGATGCTAAAATATAAAGGAAATATATTGGCAGGGGCCAATAGGTTTACAGTAAGCCCATGAAAACTGTATGATATTAGCAGGGGCCAATAGGTTAATAGGTATCCCATGAAAACTATATATAAAAGAGGATGTCAGATAGACAGGTTCATAGTTAGTCCATGAAAACTATGTGTAAATGAAGATGTGAGATAGAAAGGTTCATAATAAGCCCCTGAAAACTATGTAATTGGACAGGGAGTCCTTAAATGTTTAACTGGTTATTAGTTAGCCCATGAAAACTAATAGGTTAATAGTAGTCTTAGAAACTATAATTGAGACAGATAGTCGGAATGAATGGGGATGGGTAATCCAGATTTGATTTGCTTGTTTTTCATATCATCATAATGTTTTGAAATACTATGTTTTTAACCATTGTGGATGCAGAAGCACAGTATATGGTTTTATAAAAGTTTTAGGATACCAGTGAGGGGAAAAGCCGTTCCTTTAAGTGGCGTGGTCTCACTAGATATCCAAATGATTTGAGATGATAGACTACTATTCATAGCAGGCTTTGTGTCTGACTTGAAGTTTTTGTTTTTCCCTAAACTCTTGGGTACTCAATTGATTTTGAGTAGTTTGAGGTTTAGGGTTTTTAGGTTCTCTTCTAAGACGAATAAAGCTTCAGGAGGCATGCAGGAGGCAGTTAGTTATTTAGAGTTATCTTTTTCCGTTGTGTATTTGGATGTAAAGGCAGTTTTGTTGGCCTTATTATATACTCTGATCAACCAAGGGGGCATCTTCATATGTCGCTCCTTGCGTATGTGTAATAATTATATTTTGCTGAATGTGGTTAATGTTTTGGGATTATGTAATTAACATGAAATATTTTGAATGGAATGTGGAAACATGTTTTTGCATTGTTAATTTTTTTCCATATTCTTGTAATCTATGTATTAATGAATCTAGCACCGCCATATTTGGTCATCGAAGATTAATGACTATGGATGACTACAGCATCCGTAGCCGTTAGTTTTGGGCCTCCAAGTAGGGGGATGTTACAAGTTGGTATCAGAGTATAGGTTTATGAAACTTTAAAAGAAAGTTAAACCTAAAAGATTTTCAAACATAATCAAATGAATTTGAAAATATGATCAGGGTTTGTGTTAACGCTATAATAACTACTTGTATTTGATATATTTATAGGTATATATGTATAAGTACGTGTTCCCCTCTCTCCGAGACCGTTCTTCTATATCTTACTAAGGCTCGTATACAGACTTACGAGAAAGAAGATATGGAAGCAGGAAACGAAAGAGGAAATCTTGGTGGAGGAAGCACTACAACAAATGGTAATGCTCGGCCTAATACCAGGAGGAACCAAGGTCGACATGCTAATGCTAATCCAAGTGCAGAGGCCAATGTAGGTGCGGGAACCCCACCAAGTAGATATGGGGATGATGTATCAGTTCTATGTCAACTTGATGCAAGCTGGGTAGAGGTAGCTGGAGGTAATGCTGTGAATGCTGGAGGAACCAATCCTGTGGCCCCAGTTGGCAATAACTATGCCAAGTTGAGAAGGGATTATACCAGTCTGGGAGGGAAGCCTTTTCTTGGAACAGAGGATGCTGTTGAATTTGAGAACTGGACTTTGAACTGTGAAAGGATCTTTACTGATTTAGGCTGGGATGTTGGAGAGAAGAGAAGGCTAGCCTCTAGACAGTTGCAAGGGTTAGCGCTTCATTGGTGGAACAGTGTGACAGTCGGAGTTCCAAAGGAAGAGCTGACATGGGCTAATTTTAGAAGAAGATTCGAGCAGAGGTTCTTGTCCGTGGTAGCCAATTCGGCATTGATGAGGAAGTTCATGGATCTTGTACAAGGAGAGATGTCAGTGATTGAGTATGCTGCTAAGTTTGATGAGCTGTCTCGATATGGTTATGCATTGGTTGACACTGATGTCAGAAGGAATGAGAGATTCATTCGGGGTTTGAGGCCAGAGCTAGGTAGAATGACCATGACTTGTATTAGAGAGCCTTGTCATGTAGTGATGGAGATGGCCATTCGACATGAGGAGATGCTTGCTGTGTCTGTTAGGGAGAAACCAGTTGAGTCCCAAGGCCCTCAGGGAAAGAAAAGGAAATTCTTCAAAAAGAATGGAGCCCAGAAAAGGGATGCTGCCAAGAAGGCAAAGGCTGATTTAGTGTGTTATAAGTGTGATAAGAAGGGCCATTATTCCAACGAGCATATAACTGGTAAAGGAAAGAAGCCTGTAGAGAAGAAGAATGTGAAATGCTTCAACTGTGACCAAGTTGGACATTATAAGAGCCAGTGTCCAGAGCCAATTTGGGCGGACAAAGGGAAGGTGTTTGCTATTGGACCACCGTCTTCTTCTAGACCTACTGCCGTAGAGAAAGGGAAAACTTTGATGGAAGGTATGCTTTTGATTTAGAATATATCAGTTAGGGTACTTTTTGATACCGGTGCATCACACTCGTTTATATCACAGTATTTGTTTGATAGGTTATGTATAGAACCCATATACCTTGTTACTTCCTTAAGGGTTGCAAATCCAATAGGAGGGCATGTAACTCTTGGGAAGAGATGTGACCAGTTAGAACTTAATTTGTTAGGTCATAAGTTTGCATGTAGTTTGTATGTCTTTGATTTCATAGATTTCAGGATCATTTTGGGTATGGATTGGTTGGGTAAGTATGAGGCTAGGATATTTTGCCAGGATGGGGAAATTTCATTGAGACACCCAGATAGTCATAATCGAATCATCTTCTCAGTGGAGAATTCCAATAAATATGTTTTTGCTTTGTTAAGTGCCATGGAGGTTGGAGATGGGTTTAGTCGGATTTGTGTAGCAAGAGAATTTGCAGATGTATTTGAGTCGGTCACCGGATTACCACCGAAATGAGCTGTACAGTTTCAGATAGACCTTGTATCGGGAGCTGAACCTATTAGTAGACAGCCTAACAGAATGACACTGACAGAGATGAAGGAATTGAAGGTGCAGCTAGTGGATCTTGAGAGAAGGAATTTCATTAGACCAAGCAGTTCGTCTTGGGGAGCGGCCGCGGTGTTTGTAAAGATACACGATGGGTCGTTAAGGATGTGCATCGACTATCATAAGTAAAACAAAAGGACGATCAAGAATAGGTACCCTCTGACGAGGATAGATGATCTGTTTGATCAGTTGAGTGGAGCCAGAATATTTTCCAAATTGGATTTGGTGACGGGGTTCCATCAGTTGAGAGTGGCAGAGGATAGCATTCCTTTGACGACATTTCAGACTAGATATGGCTTGTATAAGTGGTTGGTGATGCCATTTGGATTGACAAATGCACCTGCTTTCTTCGTTGATTTGATGAACCGGGTTTACCGAGAGCACTTGGATAAGTTCATGTTGGTATTCATAGATGACATTTTAGTATACTCAAAAGGTGAAAGAGAGCATGAGATTCATCTTAGAGTGGTGTTGGAGATGCTGAGGCAGAATCAGCTAAAGGCGAATTTTTCCAAATGTCATTTTTGGAAGAAATAGGTTAAATTTCTTAGTCAAGTAGTTTCAGAGGAAGGATTGTCTGTTGATTCAGTTAAGATCGAGGTAGTCAATAATTGGAAGAGACCAGAGACGGTAACCGAGATCAGGAGTTTTCTTGGACTTGCTGGCTATTATCGGAGATTCATTAAGGATTTCTAGCGGATAGCAGCACCTTTGACTAAGTTGACCAAGAAGGATGTGAAGTTTGTTTGGTTAGACAAATGTGAGGGAGGGTTCCTTAAGTTAAAGCATTTGTTAACCAATGCCCAAGTGTTAGTAGTTCCAGATGGTAACCAAGGGTTGGTAGTATACATAGATGCGTGTGGAACTGGATTGGGAGCAGTATTGATGTAGAAGGGCAAAGTTATTGCTTATGCATCTAGGCAACTTAGACCGCACGAAGTAAGATATCCTACTCATGACTTCAGTTGGCTGCAGTGAATTTTTCCTTGAAGATTTGGAGGCATTATCTTTTGGGAGAGAGATTTGATTCATATATCGATCATAAGTCATTAAAGTAATTATTCTCTCAGAAGGAGTTGAATATGAGGCAGCATAGATGGCTGGAGTTTTTGGCTGCTTATGATTTCGGTATAGAATATACTCCTGGAAAAGGTAATAAAGTAGTGGATGCTCTCAGTAGAAAACATCAGAATATAGTGCTAGCGATGTTGGCAGAATGGAAAGATCTAGAAGCTTTAGCCAGTTGTGGTGTGCAGTTGAGATCTACTGCTAGTTCTAGTCGGGGTACTGCCATGTTAGCTAGTTTAGAAGTTCGACCAGTGTTGATCGAGAGGATAGCTTCTAAGCAGAGAGAAGATCCATTTTTAGCCGAGAGGATTAGAAGGCTTGAGGTATGATCTGAGATTGATGACCTAAAGGATTTTAGACTTGACCAAAGAGGATGGTTGAGAAAGAAGGGACTATTATGCATTCCAAATGTGGAGAACTTGAGAAGAGAAGTTCTTGATGAATGTCATCGATCCAAGTTTACGATTCATCCTGGAGGGTCCAAGATGTATCAAGATATGAAGAGGAGCTTCTATTGGGAAGGCATGAAGAGGGATGTTGGCTTCTTGGTTAGGCAGTGTGTTAACCGTCAACAAGTGAAGGCCGAACATCAGAAGCCAAGTGGTTACTTCAGCCTTTAGATATTCCAGTCTGAAAATGGGATTCGATATCGATGGATTTTATAGACGGGTTGCCAAGGTCAAGTAGATGAAATGAAAGCATATGGGTTGTTATGGATATGTTGACCAAGAGTGCCCATTTCATTCCGGTAAAGTCAACAAGAATGACACATATCTTAGCAAAGTTGTTTATGAAGAACATAGTTAGACTTCATGGAATTCCTAGTAGTATAGTCAGTGACAGAGATGCATTGTTTACTAGCGAATTTTGGAGGAGTCTACAAGAGGTATTAGGTACCAAGCTCAAGATGAGTACAGCTTATCACCCACAGACGGATAGGTAGACTGAAAGAGTCAACAAGGTATTTGAGGATTTGTTGAGAGCTTGGGTGCTAGATTTTGGTGGATCTTGGGAGGATCACCTACATTTGATTGAATTTTCCTATAATAATAGTTATCAGGCTAGTATAAGAATTGAAGCTTTGTATGGAAGACCATGAAAATCGCCAACAGTTGGTTGGAGACTGGAGACAGATTGGTCTTAAGTCCGGATTTGCTTAGAGAGGCGTCAGAAAAGATTGAGTTAATCCGAGGATGGATGAGGGAAGCTCAATCCAGGTAGTCGAGTTACGCAGATAAAAGGCGTAAAGACCTATAGTTCTCAGTGGGAGACAAGATTTTTATTAAGGTATCACCGATGAAAGGTGTGGTACGGTGTGGAAAGTCAGGAAAGTTGGGCCCAGGTATGTTGGTCCATTTCAGATTATTGAAAGGATTGGAAAGCTCGCATACAGAGTAGAGTTACCGAGCAGTTTGGCAGGTGTCCATAATGTATTCTATGTGTCTCATCTTCACAAGTATGTGCATGATCCAGAGACTACTATTCCTTAGACAGAGTTGGAGGACTTGGTAGTAGAGCCTAATTTGACTTTTGTTAGACAACCAGTTCAGGTTGTAGCAAGAGATGAGAAAAGATTGAGGACCAAGACAGTCAAGTTGGTGAAAGTTCAGTGGAGTGACAACGAGAAGAACTGTACTTGGGAGACAAAGGACAAGATTCGAGATGCTTATCCTGATCTGCTTTGAGGGTGTGTTCTATATTTGTTTTATATAGACTTATTGGCTGGTAGGACATACTAGCTTTTGTTTGCATGGTTGTTATGCTTGTTTGTAGTCCTTACTGAATTTCGAGGACGAAATTCTTTAAGGGGGGGAGCCTATAGCACCCCTAATTTTTGTTTAACATTATTCAGGATATTTAATTAGATGAATTAAATAGAATAATGTGGTTGATTAAGGAGTTGAGATTTAATTGTCAATTAACTTGGCCGCGGCCAAACTAATGAATGTATAAGTATGGTTTATAATTTATAAGTTAGGAAAATAAGAGAAGGGCAATATGGGAATAGCCACACCCATATACCCTTAAACCCTCCCTTATTCTTACCTACCATTTCATAAATCAAAATACACATAAAAGAGAAGATATAACCAGCCATTAAACCACCTTAGGAGATCAGCATACTTGGAAGATCCAAGAGAGAAAGCTAGAAGATTAAAGCTAAGGCAAATCTCCAACAACTTAATCAAGGTGAATAATAGTGTAAATCATCTCATTTTTCCTTGTTTTGGTTCGGTTATGGACAGTAACCGAATGTATTTTGCTGTGTTGATCATGTTTGGATCTAATAATCATTGTTTGGATATTATAATGATTTATGGTGATTTATTGGAATATTTATGGAATTAAAAAGACGGTTTTTAAAGTAAAAACCTTAGCAAACAACCTCCAATCTACTTGATTTTTGGATATGTTGTGTAAAACATAATTTGGAGACGGATTTTTAATTTCATAATTTTCGGAGTTAACAAGAATATTTTATGAATTTCCTAAGGTGAAAAAGGCATTTATTTTGGGTTTTAATTATTAAAAATAATAATAATAAATTTTGTCCCGAAATTTTTATATGATGTAGAAAATTTTATTTCAGATTAGTGAATTTTTGGGATTTTTCCCAAGTGATTTCGATTTATTATGAATTTTCTAAGCTAAAAAGGCTTAGTAATTATATTAAAATATTAATATAATTAATAATTTTGGAAATAATAAAATATGATCTGTAGCAGTTTTGCTACAAAGAGAGCGTTAAAATATGTCATTAACCAATAGAAATTTGACAAAGAATAGGAGTTGGTGAAAAGAATATACTTTAATTAGCAAAATAACAGTTTTCAAGTTATTTACGACTCTGTCATTCGACCTTGTCGAAAGCACCTTTCGACTGCATCATTCTACAGCAGTTCTGGACCCTTCTGTAGCATTTTCGTAAGCACCTTTCGACTTAGTAACCTCTCGACTGCATCATTCTGCAGCAGTTCTGGACCCTTTTGTAGCATTTTCGGAAGCATCTTTCGACTTAGTCACCTTTCGACTCCGTCGAAAGCTACCTTTCGACAGCAGTTGTAAATGTAGCGGAAGCCCTTTTGTAGCAGTTTTCTTCAGCTTTGTTTGCAAACTTCAAATAGGCATTATTCTCTAACCGTAAGCCCGTTTTTCTATTGTGACCGCTCTACGAAAAGGAAAACCATCATTTGAATACAATGGAATAGGTTAGAGACCTTATTTCTGCACCTATAAAAAGTTATAGCTAAAACAAAGTTTTATATTTCTGAAGGAGTTGATTACTTTGCTTTCGAATATGTTTGCTTGGTTTTCTTTGCCTTCAAAGGGGATACTTTCGAAGGGGTTGTATAATTTTTTTCTTTTAACCAAGTTTTATACTTTCGAAAGGGGTATTTTCAACTGGTTTCGAAGCTAAGCTTATAAAGTTAAATGCTAATACTTTAATATATTCGAAAGGTTTCGAAAGGTAGAATTTAAAGCATTATAAGGCAGAAGCCTAATGTTTTTAAGAGCTTTCGAAGCAGGTTATCCTATGAAGTCGAAAACTAGTTTTCGAAGGTATCGAAAGGTTTTATGACCGAAACTCTATTTTTAAAGGAAAAACCCATGGCTATATTAAAGGAGTTTCTATAACGGTTTAAGAAGAATCTATCTTTGATAAATTAAACCCACGGGAGTGGTATTGCTATGTTGTTACATTGCTTCTTCTAATATGAATATATTCACTTTATAATGGACCCATAACTGCATTTTGGGGAAAAATGGTAGGAGAACCAGTTAGGTTAACCCAGCAGTGAATATAAATTGAACAAACTCCTGAATGAGTAGAATTGCATCCAGTAGGTCAAGAAGACAAGAATATAGGATGCTGAAATATAAAGAAAAGATATTGGCAGGGGCTAATAGGTTTACAGTATGCCCATGAAAACTGTATGATAATTGCAGGGCCCAATAGGTTAATAGTTAGCCCATGAAAACTATGTATAAAAGAGGATGTCTGGTAGACATGTTCATAGTTAGCCCATGAAAACTATGTGTAAATGAAGTTGTCAGATAGACAGGTTCATAGTAAGTCCATGAAAACTATGTAATTGGATAGGGAGTCCTTAAATGTTCAACCAGATATTAATTAGCCCATGAAAACTAAAATTTAGCGCAAGCGCACGACGTACACTTTGTAATACGGGGCAAATACGGGTCGATCCGCAGGGAATTGGTGAGATTTTAAAATTTTCAATTCAATCAAATTAGACCAAAGAGAGATGAAGTTGTTAACTACAAAAAAGAAGCTAAATCTAGAATTAAAATGTGATTTAAAAACTATTAAACTAGATGACAATTTAGAGGCAAATCCACTCTCATATTTTTGTAAATCAACAAACAAAGAATTTATGATCTCTAACATGATATTAAGCGAAATAATCGTTGCATTGATCATAAGTATGGTTTGTTTATGTTATTAATTAACATAACTCAAACCATCAAACTATAATACAACAATTATACCTCTTATAACTCTCATTAAAATGAAGCCAAAGTAAAAGTTATTTTAAGTATGATCTATTTACTATTGTAACTAGTAATATAGATCACCAAATTTCATTTTTACTTTCATTTCAAAATCAAAAATGGATTAGCAAATGATGATGCAACTTGTGTTTATGTTGAATAAGAATAGCTCATTTGCAAAAGCAACATAAGCTATCAAACCCACTTGTATAAACTTGCATCAAAATTCACTCTCATGAAGCATAATCAAAAGAGATCATAAATCATAGAAATGTGGAAATTACATAATATTTGAGAGCTTCATTACCCATAAATTGAAAGGGTTTAGCTACTCATTTGTGGCATTGAAGCAACACTTGTAAATTTCAACATGAAAGAGCAAAGAAATGAAAACTAAGCAAAGGAAGAAAGAGAGATTAACTACTAATTAATTACATAAAAATTAAAGCTACACTACTTGCATAAATGTAAATCTAAGCTATAAACATTAAAGGAAAGAGAGCATAGAAATAAAATTAACAATAAAATAAAGAAAAGCATGTAGAAAAGAGAGAAGAAAGAGGATTGGAAGCCATTTTTATTTCATATAACATTGAGCTTACAATTTGGTCTCTTAATTTCCTAAGTAAAATGAAAGAGTAGATGCCCTTTACATGTACACAAATGGGCTATTTAAACATGCATAAAACCCTAATTCCATTTTTAGGGTACTTCCCAAAATGCCCTTTAGGAAGTGTGGCCACCAAGTAACCATTAGCCACTAATTAATCCATCATTTGTTGTGCACGAAGCTTTAACCTCCACTTAGTTGTCCATTAGCTCATAATTGTACATTTAGGTAAGTGGGTGGGGTCCTCCATGATCTTGAACTTGAATTATTTCCTCTTCATTCCTTTGTATTTTATTTGTGCATGCATGTATCTTCATATAAGCCTCTTCCATATGCATCCAAATTCCTATAAAAATTATCAAAAAATGTCCAAGTAAAAATTCTTAAATTGACACAAGCACAAAAATGACCATTTTGCCCCTGAATGAAGATGAAAATATGATGGTTTGAAAATAATTGAATTTTGATTTTAAACATGTTAAAATGCCCAAATATGATGTTTATTTCAATAAAAAGAGAGAAAATATGGATGTAAATATATGCACATTTACGTGCACATCAGGAGTCCTTAAATGTTCAACCAGATATTAATTAGCCCATGAAAACTAATAGGTTAATAGTAATCATAGAAACTATAATTGAGATAGATAGTCAGAATGAATGGGTATGGGTAATCCAGATTTGATTTGCTTGATTTGCATATCATCATAATGTTTTGAAATACTATGTTTTTAACCATTATGGATGCAGGAACACAATATATGGTTTTATAAATGTTTTAGGATACTAGTGAGGGAAAACCCGTTCCGCTAAGCGGCGTGGTCTCACTAGATATCCAAATGATTTGAGATGATACTATTATTCATACCGGGCTTTATGTCTGGCTCGAAGTTTTTGTTTTCCCCTTGAACTCTCATTTTGAGTAGTTTGAGGATTAGGGTTTTCAGGTTCTCTTCTTAGACAAATAAAGTTTCCAGAGGCGTGCAGGAGGCAGTTAGTTATTTAGAGTTATCTTTCTTCCGCTATGTATCTGGATGTAAAGGCAGATTTATTGGCCTTATTATATACTCTGACCAACCAAGGGGGCATCTTCATATGTCGCTCTTGGCGTATGTGTAATATTTATATTTTATTGAACGTGGTTAACATTTTGGGATTATGTAATGAACATGAAATGTTTTGAATGGAATGTGAAAACATGTTTTTGAATTGTTAAATTTTTTCTATATTCTTGTGATCTGTGTATCAATGAATCTAGCACCACCGTATTTGGTCGCCGAAGATTAATAACTATGGATGACTGCAGCATCCGTAGCCATTAGTTTTGGGCCTCCTAGTAGGGGTATGTTACATGAAGGAACTACTTTAGCATTATGGGAATATATAACGCACATGAGGTATCCTATGGGACACACCCCATTCTCTTTAATGTATGGTTGTAAGGCTATGTTGGCAGTCGAAGTGGACACATTGGCGCTTTCATAAATGGGGGAATAGAATTCGTTTCTAAAAGAGGCTGCACTAGACTTCATAAAAGAAAGAAGAGATATGGCAGCAATTAGAGCTGCAGTTTATAAGTAAGGGATGGCTAGAACATATAACTTATGACTTAGAGAAAGGAAGTTCCATAAAAGGGACCTAGTCCTAAGAAGAGTAATGGCTAACACAAAGGACCAAACATAAGGAGGGCTTGAACCGAATTAGGAAGGACCCTTATTAGTGGTTGAAGCGCCTTAAATAGCTCATACTGCCTTTTTAGACTAGTGGGAACATAATCCTAAGGGTATGGGACCCAATGCACCTCTGGCCTTACTTCGTTTAATATTTCATTTCTTGTAATGAAGTATGATGTGCTAATTTCTTATTAAAGTAAGTTAATAAAATAATAAACTGGATGTAGGAATATTGGATGACCCAAACTACTATAAAAATCTGCTTGCCAATTTTGTTTCCCTGTAAATTATATAAGAGTTATAACAACATAAGTTGGATTTTTGACTAAAACTTCATTAGATGTATGGATATTAGACTACCCAAACCAGTAAAAAATGCATGAAATACGGGGTTGTAAATACACGACTTGACTTTATAGTCGAAACATAAAAATCTACACCCCAAAATGAGGCAGATCATGCCAAGCGCATGATAAAGAAATTATGTCATGGTCAAAGTCAAGAGTTGCTGCGAAAAGAAGAAGAAAGTCATGCAGTAGAATTTAAGGAAAATTAATAAAAAATATATGAAAAGCTCAAAAAGGTACACATACAAATTTAAAATTCTTTCCAAATTACAATACAATTCATCATGATATGCTAAGTATATACAAAAGAAATACACATCCAAATGCTAAGGTTCAACAAAGTTGCTAAGAACGCCCTAGTCAGACTCTGAATCCCTAGTTAAGAGCTTTCTTTTCTTGCTAGAAGCTTGGGCAGCGTGAAGCAAAGATATCTCAATTATAACGACCGAAGAACGACGAGGTGCACCTACAATAGGAAGCCATGTGTCATAGTTTGCACCAGCACAAGGGTTACCAAGGTCTTTGTAACACCCCATATTTTTAGTAACATTATTTAGAATATTTAATTGGATAAATAAAATAAAATAATGTAAGATGATTAATAGATTGAGATTTGATTAAAATTAAGGGTAGCCATGCCATGTTAATGTATAATTCAAAATGAGATAACATGAATAAGATGTGTTAGGAAATAGGGAAGGGCAAAATGGGAAATATGATGGAATTATACCCTAAACCCTTAGGAAAACAAACACATGTTCATTCCATTTTTTCAAGCAAAAACAGCCTAAGGCCGACCACCATTTTCAATCTCAAGAGAAGATAAAAGCTAGGATTTCAAGAAGAAGAAGAAGTGAATCAACTTGCTCAACATCAAATCTCATATCTTTAATCACAAAGCTAAGGTGAATGATTACTACATCCCATTTTTCTATTATTTTTCGGATTTAAAGGGTAAACCAAAATGATTTTGCATGATTATGCCATGTTTTGGATGATTGAAAGTTTATATATGCTTGTTGATGTTTTATGCATATTCATGTAAGTTTTTATGATATATTTGATATGAAAACTCTATTGAATGACATCCAAATGCCTTGCAAATTTGAATGTAGATCGGAAATGATATTTTAGAGATGTGTTTCAATTTTCATAATTTTCTGAATTATGGTGGATTTTATATTAATTTTCTAGCGAGAAAAATATTTATTGGGTTATAAATTATTTACGGCAGGATAAATAATTATTTGGATTAGAAATTTATTTATGTTAGAAAACATAATGAAAAGGATTTTTTGGAATTTTAATAGAATTTTACTAAGTGTTTTGATGAATATATAAAATTATTTAAGGTATGGGACTTAAATGTTTTATATATTTAATTAAGGAGAAGGGGTATTTTGCAAATGATTCAACTTAAATAACTAGCTCTGAAATGTGAAGCACTTGTTAATGGTAAAGAAAAGAGGCAACCAATCAGAATTTTACACGTTGATGTGCACGTAAATGCATATTTTTACATCTATATTTAATCTATTTTTATTTCAAATAAATGTCATAATTGGGTATTTTTACATGTTTAAAACCAAATTTCAAATATGCTTTCAAGTCATCATTCATACATCAATATGGGGGTAAAATAGTAATTTTATGCATGAATTAATTTTGAGAATATTTAATTGCACATTTTCTTTTTAATTATAGGAATTTTTGGATGCAACTATGATGGTGTTTCATGAAAGTTATGAATGCACAAGGATGAAAACAAAGGAATGAAGATGGAAATAATTCAAACCATGCATCATGGAGGACCCCACCTATCCACTTACCTTAATCTACAATTTGAAGCTAATGGACAAGTTAGTGGAGGTTAAAGTTTCATGCATACGTAATGATGGATTAATTAGAGACTAATGATTACTTGGTGGCCACACTTCCTAAGGAGTATTTTGGAAAGCCCTCTAAAAATTGGATTAGGGTTTTATGCATGTATAAATAGCCCTCTTATGTACATGTAAAAGATCTTCTTCTCTTTTAATTACTTAGGAAATTAGAATGCAAGTTGTAACCTCAAAGTTATATGAAATAAAAATGACTTCCTAAGCCTCTTGTTCTTTTACTTCTTCCTTGTTCTTATTTTATTTTTCTTGTTCATTTTTATTTACTTGCTCTTTCATTTCATGTTAGTAGCCTAGTTTTACTTTTATGCAAATAGTTTAGTTTCTCTTTTATTCTAATTAGCTTTTACCTTCTTTGCTTTTGTTTTAATGTTGAAATTTACATGTGTTGATATGATAACACAAATGAGTAACTAAACCTGTCAATTTAGGGGCAATTAAGCTCTCTAATATTATGTAAATTCAACATTTCTTGTGATTTATGGTCTCTTTTATGTTGTATTTACAAATAGGCTATTCTTATTCAAACATAAACACAATTTACATCATCATTTTACTAATTGATTCTTGATTATGAAATTAAGGTAGAAATAAAATTTGATGATCTATGTTACTAAATACAATAGTAAATAGATCATACTTAAAATAGTTTTTGCTTTGACTTCATTTTCATGAGACTTGATAAGTGGTTTTATGTCTTGTATTATAGTTTGATGGTTTAAGTTATGTTAATTAATAACATAAATAAACCATACTTATGATAAATACATCACTAATTCCATTTGAGATCAAAATAGAGAGATCATAGATTATTTGTTTGTTGATTTAAAAAAATATGAGAGTGGATTTGCCTCTAAATTGTTTTCTAAATTCATTTTTTCATTCACTTGTTCTAGCTAGTTTTTACATTTTTAGCTAATCAAAATCTCAAGTTTGGTTTAATTTAATTGAATAGAAAATATTAAAATCTAAACAATTCCCTACGGATCGATCCGTATTCACCACGTACTAAAAGTGTATGCCGTGCGCTTGCGGTTAATTTTTAATTTAAAATTTTCGGCTATTTTCTAAAGTAATAGAAAATTGGCTGTCAAACAAGTATTTGGCGCTGTTGCCGGGGAATTTTATTTGACTTTAGTTTCTATTTTTCGAATTACTTGTTGTTTGATTTTTGTGTGTTTTTCTTTTGTGTGTGTATTTCATTTAAAAAAATGTGTTGTGTGTTTGCGTGATTTGTGCTTGCATTTGTTTGTTTGTTTGTTGCTTATCTATTTTACATTTGCATTTCTATTTAAAAAACAGGCACAATTTATATAAAAAATATATATTTTTTATTTCTCATAATTGCATTTACATCTTATGTTTTGGTCAAATACATTTCAGTTACATTTGCATTTTCAAAAAAAACAGTGTACATTTGTGCACCGTTCACTGTGCATTGTGTTGTGCACATTTCTACCAAGTCAACTCTACAAACCTCTGGCCCCCATAACTTCATACCATTTCTGCTTCATACCATTTCACTTCAATCCACCATATCAAAACCGTGCTTGCACAATATCATACTATCCTCATATCACCATCTCTAACCTGCACACACTTGTGCATAAACAGCAGCCACCTTCACTTCAACAGTGTTCCACCACCAGAAACAAACCATAACATTCCCCTTCATCATCGCTTCATAACTTCACATCAAACATTGCTGCCAAACACTTGCCACAAACACCCTGCCTTCAACATAATTTTCTGCTGCCGTACCACAGTTCATAGTCTACTACATATCTCCTTACTTACCACAAGCTAACAACTTCACCCCAGACTGCAACAGTCAACCCCCACAT
Source organism: Allium fistulosum (assembly GCA_030737815.1). Taxonomy (NCBI): domain Eukaryota; kingdom Viridiplantae; phylum Streptophyta; class Magnoliopsida; order Asparagales; family Amaryllidaceae; genus Allium; species Allium fistulosum. The sequence goes on from CM060902.1 coordinate 1,208,746,604, forward strand.
CAATAACAATCTGTCATCTCCAATCCAACAACAGCCTCTGACCAACTTCTGGTACCATACTTTCCATCACACATCACCACACCACACTTACCTCTGCTTGAAGCCATACTTCACATTCACATTCAACAACAAACCTTTCTTCATCTTCCTTACCATCTCTGATCACCATATTTCTACCAAACTATACTGCTGCATTGCCTCTTGCGGCCATCCTTGCTGCACCATCCATCCCTAACCACCACTACACTACTGCACATTAAAAACATGAAAACCAACTGACCACCCCCAGCCACAACATACAAGCTTCCATAAGCTTGCAACTGCTGCCTCAAGAATCCATCAACTGTACATTTACAAACATCTCCTCTACCCTGCTCCACCCCTACCATTCAATCATTCCACTGTAACATCAATTACACATTGGAAAACCCCCATTGTCTTCATATCAATTTTGCACAGTTATATACATCACACTCCATCCACATTTCAATTTCCTACAACAACTAACATATCACCCTTCTTCTACCAGTCCAGCCATTTCCAGCCATCAACATACAACAACTTGCATCCCTGTCATTCTTCAATTGCTTCACCAACTTCTCTACAACTTCATACAACACTACCAATTCTGGCACCATCCTTCTACTTACTGATCAACCACCACAGACATCACAGCAACCACATCTTCTAAAATTACATCAACCTCTATTGCATACAATTCTGACCACTGCTTGTACACAAGCACATCACATTTTCAAACTTCAACCTTCTTAACACTGCTGCATACCAGTCATCAACCTCCTCAAAACACCAGCAACCACAAACCCTTTAACATTGTGCCACTGCCATCTTCTTACAATCTCCTACACATTTCACAATTCAAACCTGCCATCACCACCAGCACTTCACTAACTCACTGTAAATAGCCTCACTCTCCTCCAACCATCAAACTTACATCATCCATACCTCTAAAACCACTATCACCATCAAGTTCCAACATCAGAAAATATATCACACTGCACGTTGCAGTTAACCAAACCACTATCATCCACTATCACCATCAAGTTCCACAACCATCTCCTGCCTGCAGTTTCACCAAACCACCCTCCAATCACAGCAAATACTCTGCCGAGCAACTCCAACATCAAGCATCTCCAATACCTGAATCCAAGACTTCGACCAAATCCTCTGCCGAGTACCTATATACCACCAGCCAAACCAAATCGCCATCGACCACAACCCAAACTTCATCTTTTCTTCATGACTTCCCCCTCAATCATTCAACAACTCCAACACCTTCTCTAGCAACCACCAAGCAATTCCTGCAACTCAAATCGAACGCCGCGAGACTTCCCAAAATTCAATTTGGGTTGCGATTGATTTTTTTGTTTTTTTTGTTTTTTGAGAATTTTGGTTGAGAAAACTTGAGTTGAGGTTAATCTTACGTGCATTTGTGTTAATCTATTTCAGTTTGAGTAAGGAATTGTTTGGGTCGGGCTTTTGCTAATTTTGTTTTTAATTAAATTCTTCTTTAAAGACTTTTATAAAGTGTGTTGTAATTCTTTTTGTTAAAAATCTTCTTTGGTTATAAAAAAAATAATTTGTTTTAGAAATATATTTATATAAATCTTGTTCCACAATTTTCAGGTCGTAGGAAATAAACAGGAATTGCTGTTTTTAACTGCTCCGCTTGTTTGCTTGCTAAAAAAATCGCCACAAAAAAATAAAAAATAAATTGCTAATAATTCTACACGCTTTGGTATCGTACTCTCATCACCTGTTTTTATTTATCTTGCATTGTTGGTTGCTTGCATTTGCATTTATATATAAAAACAATTTCAAAAAAAATTCAAAAACAAAACAAACTTCATTGTAGTTGCATTGTTAATTCACGTCTAATTTTTGCTTTGCATTCATCTTATCTTATCTTTCTTTTCTAAAGGCAACACCCAAATCCACATAAGGTGGGGATTTCATCACACCTTCCTTGGCCTACAAATCGCATTTCATTTTAGAATTTGACTAATAATAACGGTTAGACATTCGACTTAAGGATGTCACGAGCTCACTTAGGGCTTAATTGTATCTTGACAGTTGTCTTCTTTGAACAATTTTATTTCTTGGTGTCTAGGCTATGGCAGAGTAATAACTAGTTATAAAAATTACGGTGATTCGTAAATATTATACTGGTTGTTTCTTTGAAGGTACTTAAACCTTCGGTTGCATTGCTACGGTGATTTTTGGTGCACCGATAACTCCTGCCCGTTACCTGGTTAAGAAATATTTTTGTTGATTTAATACAAAGTGTGATTATATAATTTTGGGTTAGGAACTACTAAGGATAGAAAATTTGTAAGTAAGTCATTTACATTCATTTAGTTGCATTAGTTCATGCATATTTTAAAAAAAATCCAAAAAATCCAAAACAAAAAAAATTGTAAATTTAACTTAACTTACTTTTTTCTAAATCCAAAACAAAAAATCCTTTTAAATCCTTTCCTTTGAAATTTTTCAATCAAAATCAAAAATCCAAAAAAAATATTCTTAAGTTTCTTTTTTTCTTGAAAAACAAAAATCCAAAAAAATATATAATCTTTTCAAAAAAACAAAAACATACTAAAAAAAATTTGAAAAATCAAAAAAAAAACAAAAATTCCTTTTGGTAAATATTTGAAAATTCAAAAAAAAATACAAAAACAAAAACATATAAAAAAAATTTGAAAAGCTAAAAATAAAAATAAAATCAAAATTCTCTTGGTAGATATTTTTCCTCCTTTTAAAAACAAATTTTCACTTCAAATCTTGTTTCATTCTCTAAACTCGATTCCAACTTCTTTCTCTTCCCAACTTTTAATTGTGCATGAGTACTTGGACTCGTGACACAACAACGAACACTTGGACTCGTAATTCATCAACAAATCGTTTAACTCGAAAAAACGATCCTCTTGAAATGGCGAACGAAATGCCCCTTGAACTCTTATGGATAGAATCTTTCCCGATAGAGTTTCTATTCCATCTTGCATCACGTTACCTGCTCCAACGGGTAACCATTTCGAAATTCACTCAAACCATATTGCCGCGCTTCCAAAATTTGGCAATTTTGAACACGATGACCCATACATTTTCTTGGCGAAATTCGAACAAATTTGTGCAACCATGAAACTCCAACAACTTTCTGATGATAGAATCAAACTCCGATTAATTCCATTCGATCTTACGGATTGCGTTGAAAAATGGTTGTACAGCTTACCATCTAACTCGATTAAAACTTGGGAAGAATTTGTGAAAGTTTTCTTAAAAAAGTTCTACCCCTTGGAAAAAACATCTAAAATCCGAAATGAAATTGTTAATTTTCATCAATTTAGGGGAGAACCGTTCAGAAAATATTTTGAAAGATTCAAAGAGCTTTTGATAAAATGTCCACACTATAACTTCGAAAAATGGACGCTTCGCCAAATCTTATACGATGGACTTGAAAACAGCTCACGAACCATGCTCGAATCAATGTGCCAAGGCAATTTTCTTGCCCAACATCACGACAATGCTTGGCAATTTCTTGAAAATCTAGCCAAAAAGTCATCCCAATGGGAACGTTCGAACGAAAAATCTATTTACTCACGATCGAGCGCACACTCGATAGGATCATCTTTGGCCTTGGAAGCTAAAATCGACGCAATGATTAATAAATTCGACAACGTTTTTTCATCGAACCAAATGATTCAAACTTCCCAACCCATGTGTTATAAATGCAACGATCCTAATCATATAGCCGACCAGTGCCCTAATTCTATCGAACAAATCAATGCTTTCAATAAAGCTAAAAATGACCCATTTTCTCCAACAGACAATCCTGGTTGGAGAAATCATCTGAATTTTGCTTGGAACCAAAACAGTTCCAACATGAATGTGGTTCGTCCCAATTTTCAGGTATTTCCAAATAATGCTTCGAATCCTCCCTTTCAACCCAATCATTTCTATCCAAATTTTATGGGTCCGTCTCATAATCAACTGCAACAATCAAATTTTTAACCAAATCTTGCTCCCCTTCCCCAAGAAGATAAACGTTTAAGTTCACTTGAGAAAAGTCTTGAAACGTTGGCTAAAGCCACCACTCGAAGCCTCCAATCAAACAATAATTTGCAAAATTTGTTAACCTCGTATATGAAAAACACAAGCCAATCGATTGCAAAAATTGAAATACAAATGAGTCAACTAGCCACATCTGTAAGTGAACGCGAATGAGGAAAATTCCCAAGCCAGGCTGTTCCAAATCCCAAAAATCAAAACGCTAATTCGAATCAAGCCCACGTTGTTCAAGATAGCAACGTAACCCAACTGAATGCTGTCACAACTTTGCATTTCGGTAAACAAATCAATAATCAAGTCATTAATCCAAACAATTTATCGGAAATCCCTCTTGACACTTCTAAAACAACAAACGAATCTGAACAGAACGTGGAGCCTAACGTTGAATCGAATGCCAATCAAAATTCTTCTTCTACTCAAGTAGACCCGCCTACCGAGTATCGTGTTCCATTTCCACATCGTCTTCGACCAAAGAAACACTCGGACCAAATGGAAAAGATGTTGGAAATTTTTAAACAAGTGAAAGTTAACATCCCGCTTCTTGACATCATTCAGCAAGTTCCAACTTACACTAAATTTCTTAAGGACTTGTGTACCAAAAAGCGACACACTCACATGCCCAAAAAAGTCTTCTTAGCTGCTAGTTTGAGTGAAGTCTTGTCCCAATCCATTCTCGTTAACTACAAAGACCCTGGCTGCCCCACGATTTTGTGTACAATTGGAGATAAGATGATTAACAAATGCTTGATAGACTTAGGCGCGAGTATCAATTTGATTCCATACTCTGTGTACGAACAATTAGGCTTAGGTGAGCTCAAACCAACAAAGGTCACGCTTCAATTCGCTGATCGTTCCATTAAGAAGCCCGTGGGATAAATCAAGGACATGCTCATTAGAGTAGGGCAATTCATATTCCCCGTTGATTTTATCGTTCTCGAAACACAACTTGTGACCAACCCTACGAGTCAAATCCATTTGATATTAGGCCGACCATTCTTAGCCACCTCAAATGCCTTAATCAATTGTCGCAACGGTTCGATGAAAATCTCTTCTGGAAACATGGCTTTGGATCTTAACATTTTCAATCTTGAAAATCAATCGAATGAACCAAGTGACCAAACGTTGAAAGTTAGTGCCATTCACGAAAACTTCGAAATGAGACGATCGACCTTAACGATGAACGCGAGGCTGAGTACAAAAGATTGTTTCACGAAATCCCCAATGAGATTGAATACACGCTCCCCTTTGAATCGCTTCCAATTGAGTCTGAATCTCAACCTAATTCTTTGACTGAGCGACCCCCGAGGTTGGACCTTAAACCCCTTCCCGATCACCTTAAGTACGCATACTTAGGTGATAACGAAATGTTTCCTGTCATAATTTCTACAACTCTCTCTCTCTCTCTTGATCAAGAAACTTCCTTACTTTCAATCCTTTCGAAAAACAAAGAAGCACTTGGATGGTCGATCACCGATATAAAGGGATTTAGTCCCGCTCTTGTTCAACATCACATCCATTTAATTGACGATGCCAAGCATGTTTGTGATGCGCAACGCAGGCTTAACCCAAAAATGAAGGATGCGGTGCGTGATGAAATTCTTAAACTTTTTGACAACGGTATCATATAGCCAATCTCCGATAGTTCATGGGTTAGCCCAATTCACGCCGTACCGAAAAAGTTTAGACTTACCGTTGTCAAGAACGATTCTAATGAACTTATTCCAACTCGTACTTAAACGGGTTAGCGTGTTTGCATTGACTATCAAAAATTGAATGTCGCAACACGTAAGGATCACTTCCCTCTTCTTTTTATCGACCAAATGCTCGAACATTTATCCGGTCATGAATTCTATTGTTTTCTTGATGGTTATTCTGACTATAACCAAATTCCATTCGCTCCCAAAGATCAAGAGAAGACAACTTTCACGTGTCCCTTTGGCACTTTTGCGTATCGACGTATGTCCTTTGGCCTTGGCAACGTTCCTGCTACGTTTCGAAGATGCATGGTCAGCATCTTTTCTGATATGATCGAACGTTTTCTTGAAGTGTTCATGGACAATTTTTCTAGCTTTGGAAACTCATTTTCTGAATGCTTACACCATCTTGAATTGGTTCTTAAATGATGCAAGGAAAACACTTAACGCTAAATTAGAAAAAATGCCATTTTATGGTCACTCAAGGCATAGTCCTTGGACGTGTCATTTCAAATAAAGGCATTGAGGTAGATAAAGCGAAATTCGATGTCATTGCAAATCTACCCATTCCCAAATCCGTTAAGGACATTCGCTATTTCCTAGGCCATGCCAGTTTTATCGACGTTTTGTGAAATACTTTAGTAAGATCGCTCGACCTCTTACGACCCTTCTTTGAAAAGACGCTCCTTTCGATTTCAACTCTGATTGTATCTCTGCTTTTGAACGTCTCAAAAACGAACTTGTTTCTGCTCCTGTAATTTGCTCATCGAATTGGGATCTTCCATTTGAGATAATGTGTGACACTTCGAACTTTGCAGTTCGTGCTGTCTTCGGACAACACATCAACAAGATCTTTCACGTTATCTACTACGCTAGTATGACTCTGAACAATTCTCAACTCAATTACACAACTACTGAAAAAGAGCTTCTAGCGGTAGTTTTTGCTCTCGAAAAATTCCGACAATATTTGATAGGCTCACACATCACTGTTTACACGGACCATTCCGCTCTTCGATGTCTTTTCACTAAAAAGGACACTAAGTCTTGCTTAATTCATTGGATAATTTTACTATAAGAATTTGACCTTACAATTAAGGACAAAAAAGGATCCGAAAATGCCATAGCCGATCACTTGTCTCGTCTTCCCAATGCACCATCGCCTTTACCAATCAATGAAAACTTTCTCGACGAACAACTTCTTTCTGTCTCTGTTGATCCGTGGTATGCCGACATAGTGAACTATTCAGTCACTAAAGAAACTCCTTCATTTTGGTCAAAACAAGATAAATGAAAATTCACGACCCAAGTGAAATAGTTCTATTGGGACGATTCATACTTGTTCAAGTATTATCCCGACCAAATCATTCGGCGTTGCATCCCGGATTGCGAAATCAAGAGTGTTCTCTCATTTTGTCACGATCAAGCTTGCGGTGGACATTTCGGTCCTCGAAAAATTGCCGAAAAGGTGCTTCAGTGTGGTTTCTATTGGCCCACTCTTTTCAAAGACTCATTTGAATTTTGTAAAACTTGCGTTCGATGCCAAATGCTTGGACGAATTTCTCAACGAAATATGATGCCTCTAAACCTCATTCTTACGAACGAAATATTTGATGTTTGGGGTATCGACTTTATAGGACCTTTTCCCAATTCTTTTGAAAATTTGTATATTCTTCTCGCCGTTGATTACGTCTCGAAATGGGTCGAAGCCGTTCCGTGTAAAACCAACGACCATAGAATTGTTGTGAAATTCCTTAAAGAAAACATCTTTTCGAGGTTCGATACACCTCGCACAATAATCAGTGATAACGACACCCATTTTTGCAATTGTTCTTTTGAAACTTTAATGAAGAAATACTCAATAACCCACAAGTTATCGACTCTGTATCATCCTCAAACTTGTGGCCAAGTTGAAGTTTCAAATCGTCAAATAAAACAAATCTTTGAGAAAACTGTTAATTAAAATCGAAAAGATTGGTCTCATAAATTGACCGACGCGCTATGGGCTTACTGTATCGCTTTTAAAACTAACCTTGGGATGTCCCCACTTCGTCTAGTTTACGGGAGAGCTTACCATTTACCAGTTGAAATTGAACACGAAGCATTGTGGGCAATAAAGAACTTAAACTTTGATCTTGAGAAAGTTAGCGGAAATCGAAAACTACAATTCAACGAACTAGAAGAACTTAGGAATGACGCGTATGAAAACGAGAAAATATACAAAGAAAGAACAAAAGTTTTTCATGACAAATCTACCCTAAGAAAAATGTTTTCGCCTAACCAAAGAGTTCTTTTATATGACTCTAGACTTCATTTATTCCCTAGGAACTAAAATCGAGATGGATCGGACCATTTGTTGTACGAACTATTTTTCCACACGGTGCCATAGAAATACAAAACCCTAGGGATATATCGATTTTCAAAGTCAATGTTCATCGTTTGAAACCTTTCTTGGATTTCCAAGTAACAAAGAGGAGGAGCTCATGATTCTTCATGAGCCAAGCTACGTCTAGTAAGAAATGTTAACCCTCTTTTGTAAATATGTACATATTTTTCCCCGTTGTACTCATTATATCATGCACTGATTGTGGGGACACTGTCAAAATCAAGTGTGGGGGGAGTCATCTTTATTTTTCATGGTTTTTTTTTGCATTTTCTTTCCAAAACATAAAAAAATTAAAAACAAAAAAAATTCCAAAAACAAATTTTCTTTTGTTTTTGCATCTTGATTTATTTTTGAAGAAACAGTATAAGATAGGTATACGTTTTGGTTCTTAAATTGAAATTTTTGAAAATTTATTTGTCTTAAAAAAAATAAAAATAAAGTTTGATTACAAGTAACGACGGTTTAACTAGTATATAGGAAGATTCATGGGTAATAATTATGAAGTATATCCTAATTGAAAATCTTTGTTTAAAAGAGTGGTTGATTTAAAGTAAAGGCGATAATATTTTAAATCTTTTAAGTTAAGTGGTACTAAGATGATATTGTAAAACTCTCTTTCTAAAAAAAATATTGAAAAAAAAACTCTTGTTGTATATATGTATATATTTTATTAACACTTAGAGCCATGTGTTCACACGTAAGTGTGAACACTCGCCATGCTCTGTACCCTTCTCACGTAAGCCCAAAAGGCAGTGCATGATCGATATATCTGGCCTTAGTTTATCCGAGTTAGGTGTATGTATATAAAAATTCTTTTGTTAATAATGCCTACAGTCGATAGGTGTTCACATTTGTGCGTTCACTCGCCACGCTTTGTATTCCCCTCATGTAAGCCCAAAAGGCAGTGCATGGGTCATATATCTGGCCTCAGTTTTCTAAGTTAGGCATATGTAAATATTGTTAATATCAATAAAATTTTCAAATAAAGAGAGAGTAAACAATTGAAATCCAAGCACTATTTTTATTTATTTGATTTGACTTGTTATTCAAAAAGAATACCACTTTGATAAATTTTGAAAATCAATTAAGGATCCATTTCAAAGCTGCACTATGTTATCAACCGAAACAACTAGCCAAACTAGATATTATTTGTTATGATAACTTAGTTTTTGTTGGAAATTTTGATGAGTAAAAGGACTTAAATTTCTTGATAATGACCAAAACTTATATTTAACTTATTCATGTCGATTTGAAAATAAATTATTCATTTGTAAATATTTTAAAAAACGTGCATCCATCTCATTGTAGATAAATCTTGCATTTAGAAATTTCTAATGTAGCATTTGGATTTTGTGGGTAGTATCCGCTGAAAACCCTCACGAGAAACCACTCGTCCTACTAGGGACACGTAGAGGTTTATCGGCTTGTTGCATACGCTCAATGCAATCATTTTTCCTATGAAAACGGATTTATCTTAGTTTTTCTTTATTCGAGGACGAATAAAAAGATAGTGTTGGGGTATTTGATGTGCACGTAAATGTGCATATTTTTACAACCATATTTAATCTATTTTTATTTCAAATGAATGTCATAATTCGGTATTTATACATGTTTAAAACCAAATTTCAAATATGCTTTCAAGTCATCATTCGTACATCAATATGGGGGGAAAATAGTAATTTTGTGCATGAATTAATTTTGAGAATATTTACTTGCACATTTTCTTTTTAATTATAGGAATTTTTGGATGGAAATAAGAAGGTGTTTCATAAAGATATGCATACACAAGGATGGAAACAAAGGAATGAAGATGGAAATAATTCAAATCATGCATCATGGAGGACCCCACCTACCCACTTACCTTAATCTACAATTAGAAGCTAATGGACAAGTTACTGATGGTTAAAGTTTCATGCATACTTGATGATGGATTAATTAGAGACTAATGATTACTTGGTGGCCACACTTCTTAAGGGGTGTTTTGGACAACACCCTGAAAATTGGATTAGGGTTTTGTGCATGTATAAATAGCCCTCTTATGTACATGTAAAGGATCTTCTTCTCTTTTAATTACTAGGAAATTAGAATGCAAGTTATAATCTCAAAGTTATATGAAATAAAAATGGCTTCCTAAGCCTCTTGTTCTTTTACTTCTTCCTTGTTCTTATTTTATTTTTCTTGTTCATTTTTATTTACTTGCTCTTTTATTTCAGGTTAGTAGCTTAGTTTTACTTTTATGCAAATAGTTTAGTTTCTCTTTTATTCTAACTTTTACCTTCTTTGCTTTTTTTTAATATTGAAATTTACATGTGTTGATATGATAACACAAATGAGTAGCTAAACCCCTTCAATTTAAGGGTAATGAAGCTCTCTAATATTATGTAAATTCAACATTTCTTGTGATTTATGGTCTCTTTTATGCTTCATGAGAAGTAAATGCTGATGTAAGTTTATAAAAATGAATTTGATAGCCTATGTTGTATTTACAAATAGGCTATTCTTATTCAAACATAAACACAATTTACATCATCATTTTACTAATTGATTTTTGATTATGAAATTAAGGTAGAAACCAAATTTGATGATCTATGTTCCTAAATACAATAGTAAATAAATCATACTTAAAATAGCTTTTGCTTTGACTTCATTTTGATGAGAATTGATAAGTGGTTTTATGTGTTGTATTATAGTTTGATGGTTTAAGTTATGTTAATTAATAACATAAATAAACATACTTATGATAAATACATCACTAATTCCATTTGAGATCAAAATAAAGAGATCATAGATTATTTGTTTGTTGAGTTACAAAAATATAAGTGTGGATTTGCCTCTAAATTATTTTCTAAATTCATATTTACATTCACTTGTTCTAGCTAGTTTTATATATTTAGCTAATCACAATCTCAAGTTTGGTTTAATTTGATTAAATAGAAAATTTTAAAATCTAAACAATTCCATGCGGATCGACCCGTACTCACCTTGTACTAAAATTGTACGCCGTGCGCTTGCGGTTAATTTTTAATTAAAAATTTTCGGCCCTTTTCTAAACCAATAGAAATTTGGCTGTCAAACACAGTAAAGCAGGTAGGTGAAAAGAACTATTTATTTCAGGCTTTAAAATTGTTCCATTGCTTTTGGTACCTACTTTCGACCCAGTTGGCTTTCGACCAAGTCCCTCCGCCTCCATCTCCATCGAAACCAATGCGCTTAGTATCAAGAAATTGGTACGTAGCGAATTGGATAGAAGGCGAAAGGTTTGAGGTCAAAACCATAGGTTCCAAAGGGGTCGAAACGTCAATTTGTTTTTTAAATTAAAATGTGCCTGCTTGCTTTCGACTAAATAGCTTTCGACTCAGTTGGCTTTCGACTGGGTCAATGGATTTAAAAGAAATGGTTTTGAATGGGTTGCACTTTAGTTTTAAATATTTGCTTTCGGCAAAGTCAAAACCTTTTTAGTTGTCGCCTTCTACCTTTCGACTGCAATGCTTTCGAAGGGAATGCTTTGCTTTTAAAACTGGGCCACTTCTCTAATGCTTTCGAAAGAATGTTTTCAACACCATCACTTCTTTACTTAGGAAATGGTTTCAAAACAGAAGCTTTCGACTTAAATGTTTAAAAGACCCTTTTTTCTATAATTGAAGTATAACCCAAATGGTTTCAAAAGAAATGGTTTAACGGTTTCGAAATAAGTGCTTTTGTCTTCAATGGGTTTCTTATCCTTTTGCTTTACTTGAAGGCATAATTTAAAAGGTTTCGACTGAGATGGTTTTTAAAGGTTTCGAAGTAGTGAACTTTGAATGGTTTCGAAAGGTTTCCACATGTTTTAAATTGAACCCAATGTTTTCGAAAGGTCTAGTATTTCAATGTTTTTGAAAGGTCTAATATTTCAATGTTTTCGAAAGGGTTTTAATGAATGGTTTCGAAGGGGTGGTTCCCCAGAGTTTAGTAGGGGTCGAAAGGGAAGGTTTTTCTTTATTTTCGAAGCTTTTGATGAAAAGAAAGGAAGGGTTATTCCAATGTTTTCGAAAGGCAATGTTTAAAGGTTTTAAAGAGGGATGTCTATTATTTCAAAGCTTTCGATGAAAAGAAAGGAAAGGATTTCCTAATGTTTTCAAAAGACAAGGTTTAATGGTTTCGAAATAGGTAAAGGTTTTCATCAACAAGGGGTTGAGTAATATATATATATAACATGGCATGGTGATTTTGAGTAAAGCATAGAGAATATGTATTTTCCTTGTGTAAGTATAATATAAAGATTTAAATCAAATTCGAAAGAGTTTTTCAAGGAAAATTTAAGGGAAGTTATCCCTAAAAGAAAATGACTCAGATATTAGAATATCAGATTGGACTGGTATAGGGTCGCGCCCTATACATTAACTATTGGCCCCAGCTAATTTTGTCTAAAATTCCAATGTGTAAGGCTTTGTCACAGGTAAGACTAAAATTATGGTTACACACAGAAGGGAATATATGTTTGTATACAATTGGTTATTGGTGAGCCTACAAAACCATCAGGATCAGGTGACCTTGGGAGATGTTAAGTTAGGGACATACTATCTAGATGAGAAGTATTTAACATATAGTTAAGGACAGACCGTCCAGAAGAGGTGTGTCTAACAGATGTTAGATAAATGTTATTTTGTCTGGTAGGCCCGAGTCAGCAAAAGGTTAATAGTAAGCCAAAAAAAACTATAGTAATCGGACGGATAGTCCATTTGTTACCTGATATGTATGTTTACATAATATAATGATGCCTTATAGTTTTAACAGGTTTTGGTTGTAGGATAAAGGTTTGCAAAAGATATGTTTTAAAGGATGTTAGTGAGGGGAAACCCGTTCCACTAGGCGGCGTGGTCTCACTTAACATTAATAACCGGGATGTATAGTATTATTCACACCTAGCTTTATGTCTGACTTGAAGTTTATGTTTTCCCCCTTAAACTCTCGGGTGCTCAAAAATTGATTTGAGTAGGCTGAGGGTTGAGGTTCTTTCAGGTTTAGTAGGATGACGAATATAGCTTCGCAGGAGAGAAGGAGGCTAACGGATAGCTATTTAGGAGTTGTCGTTCTTTATTTTGTGTTTATTTCCGCTATGTATGTATTGGGTCAATTATGACTATATGACTCTGGTCATCCAAGGGGGCATCTTCGTATGTCGCTCTTGGCGTATTTTATAATAAGTATATTTTATCATCACCTAGGAAACATTTGGGATTTATGTAATTTGAATATGAAACACATGTTTTGAAATGTAATGGAAAAAAATGTTGTTTTGAAATATGTGCTTTGTTTCATATTCGAGTGCGTCTGGTATTATAGATACCATTAACATAGCTGTATTTAGTCATCGGAAGTTAATACTATAGATGATTACATCATCTGTAGCACTTAGCTTTGGGCCTCTAAATAGGGGATGTAACAGCTTGGTATCAGAGCATGGTTTATGAAATACTTTAGCTAAAAATGATTTATGAAAACATAATCCTAGGAATTAGAGATAGGATCGAGGTATGGGACAACACTGTAGTAACATACTTGTATTTTCAATATATATAAGTATACGCTATATCTCTAGACTCCTATCTTTGTTAGGCTATTCTTCTGTATCTCACGAGGTTTGAATACAAATATGGACGGAAGAAGTGGCAGGGTTAATCTTGGAGGAGAAAGCACCACCACAAATGGAAATGACTGACCAAATGCTAGAAGAGGTCCAGGTCAGGCTCAAGCTTAAAATGTTGGTGCTGGGGTTCCCCAAGTGGACATTGGAGTCATGTATCAGTTCTTCATAAACATGATGCAAGCTGGAATTGCAGCTAGAGTTGTTGGAGGTAATACTGCTGGAGGTGGAGTTCAAGAAGCTCCAGTAGTCAATCAATATGCTAACTTGAGCATAGACTATACTAGGATTGGAGGAAAACCGTTTATCGGAATGGAGGATGCTATTGAAGTAGAAAACTGGCTGCTACATTGCGAGAGGATTTTTGCTAACCTAGGTCTAAATGACGAGCAGAAAAGGAGAATTGCTTCAAGATAGCTTCAAGGAGCTGCTTTGTTTTGGTGGAATACTATAACCGCTGGCGTGGATGAAGAGACCATGACGTGGGCGGAGTTCAGGAGGAGGTTTCAAGAAAGGTTCATGTCAGTAATGGCGTAGTCTATCTTGGTCAGGAAGTTTGCTAAGCTGGAGCAAGGAGAAATGTCAGTTCTGGAATATGCCAATAGATTCGAAAAGTTAGCCTGGTATGGGTATGCCACTGTTGACACAGTGTTGAAAAGGAATGAAAAGTTCATTAGAGGTCTGAAGCCAGAGTTGGCTAGAGCAACTTTACCACACATCAGAGATCCGTGTGATGTGGTAGTGGAAATGGCATTGAGACATGAAGAGATGTTAGCTTGCTTGGAGAAGAAGAAGGAGAAAGAGGTCCAGGTTGGATAGGGCCAAAAGAGAAAGTTTTTTCACAAAAAGAATGCTTAGAAAGGAGGTGCGGCAAAGAAAGGAAAGTCAGATTTGGTCTGCTATAAGTATGTTAAGAAAGTCCATTATGCTCATGAGTGTCGGGTAGGCAAAGAAAAGAAGGCTGCTGAGAAGAAAGGGATCAGATGTTTTAACTGTGATCAAATTGGGAACTATAAGCCAGCAAAAGGGGATAAAGACCAAGTGTTTGCATTGGAGCCTGCTACATTAAAGCCGACTACGTAGGAGAAGGGAAAAGTAGTATTGGGAGGTACTCTTCAAATCTATGGTATGTCTGTTAGCGTTTTGTTTGATACTGGTGCATCACACTCTTTTATTATCTCGATGTTTGGTAGATAAACTTAATCTAGAACCCAAATATTTAGTTACTTCCTTAAGGGTTGAAAATCCGATAGGTGGCTACTCAGAGTTTGACCTGCTAGGTTGCACCTTTGTTTGCAGTGTGCATGTATTTGATTTTGTTGGGTTCAGAATTATATTGGGTATGGACTGGTTAAGTAATTATGATGCTAGGATATTTTGCCTCGATAGGAAAATATCACTTAGACACCCAGATTGTAATGATCGAATAGTTTATACCGTAGGAAACCCCAGTTGTGAGGTGAATGCCTTGTTGGGTGTTATTGAATTAGAGGATGAGTTAAGTTGCGTTTTCATAGTTAGAGAATTCGTGGATGTGTTTGAACCTATAGTTGGATTACCACCGAAATGAGCCATTGAGTTTCAGATTGATTTAGTGCCTGGTGCAGAACCGGTGAGTAGGACGCCAAGCAGAATGACGCCAACAAAGATGAGGGAGTTAAAAGCTCAGTTAGTAGATTTGGAATGAAAGAGTTTTATTAGGCCGACTAGTTCACCATGGGGTGCAGCCGCTGTATTTGCTATGAAGCTGGACGGATCGTTAAGGCTATGTATCGATTATCGTAAGTTGAACGAGAAGACGATAAAGAATCGATATCCACTGCCAAGGATTGACGATTTGTTCGATCAGTTAAGTGGGGCCAAGATATTCTCTCAATTAGATTTGGCAACAGGTTTCATCAGCTTAGAGTAGCGGAAGACAATATACCTTTGACGGCGTTCAGGACGAGATATGGGTCGTACGAATGGTTATTCATGCCGTTCGGACTCATTAATGCGCTGGTGTTCTTTGTAGATTTGATGAATCGAATCTTCCGAGGGCACTTGGATAGATCATGTTGGTTTTTATAGATGATATTCTAATATACTCTAAGGATGAGAAGGAGCATGAAGTTCATCTTAGAGTTGTGCTAGAGATGCTGAGGCAGCATCAGCTAAAGGCAAAGTTTTCAAAGTGCCATTTTTGGAAGAAGGAAGTGAAATTTCTTAGTCACATGGTTTCGGAGAAAGGATTGTCAGTTGATCCAAAAAAGATCACAACCGTTAATAATTGGAAGAGGCCAAAAATGGTAGCTGAGATAAGAAGTTTTCTTGGATTGGCCAGATATTATTGAAGGTTTATAAAGGATTTCTTACGGATTATAGCACCGATGACTAAGCTAACACGAAAGGACGTAAAATTTGTATGGACCGACAAGTGTGAGGAGGCATTTCAGAGCTTGAAGCACTTGTTGACCCTGCACTTATGTTAGTGGTTCCGGAGGGGAATCAAGATTTAGTTGTTTATACTGATGTGTGCGGAACAGGATTGGGAGATGTACTAATGTAGAGGGGTAAAGTGATTTCCTATGCTTCTAGACAGCTTAGGCCGCATGAGGTTAGGTATCCAATGCATGACTTGGAATTGGCTGCAGTTATATTTGCATTGAAGGTGTGGAGACATTACCTTTTAGGAGAAAGGTTTGAGTTTTATACAGATCATGAGTCGTTGAAGTACTTGTTCTCTCAGAAGGAGTTGAACATGAGACAGCAAAGATGGTTGGAGTTTCTAGCCACTTAGGATTTTGGAATAGAGTACACACCCGGAAAAGGAAATAAGGTAGCAGATGAGCTTAGTAGGAAGCATCAGAATGCAGTATTAGCTATGGTAGCAAAATGGAAAGACTTAGAAGCATTGTTAGCTTGTAGAGTACTGTGGAGATCTGAGGCTGAGTCTAGTAAGGGATCTGTTAGGTTGTCTTGTTTAGAAATCCGACCGGTAATCATCGAGAAGATAGTTTCTAAATAGGAGGAGGATCCAGTTTTCGTAGAACGAATCAGAAAGTTTAGGGAAGGGATGGAGAGCGATGACTTAAAGGGTTTTTGGCTTGACCAAAATGGACGCTTGAGAAAGAAGGGCAGATTATGTGTTCCAAATATGGGAGACATAAGGAAAGAGATTTTGGAGGAATGCCATCGTTCAAAGTTCACTATCCATCTAGGAGGAACGAAGATGTATCAAGATATGAAGAGAAGTTTCTTCTGGGAAGGCATGAAGAGGGATGCTGGCTTATGGGTGAAACAGTGTTTGAACTGTCAGTAGGTAAAAGCCGAGCATCAAAAGCCGAGTGGATTGCTTCAACCATTGGACATTCTAGTATGGAAATGGGATTCCATTTCTATGGATTTTATAGATGGATTGCCTAGATCTAATAGAGGGAATGAAAGTATATGGGTCATAGTAGACAGACTGACTAAGAGCGCCCATTTCATTCCGGTTAAGGCAAACGGGACGGCACCTGTATTGGCTAAGTTATTTGTGAAGAATGCGGTTAGACTGCATGGAATTCCTAGTAGTATTGTTAGCGATAGAGATTCTTTGTTTACTAGTGATTTCTGGAAGAGTCTTCAAGAAAGTTTAGGAACCAAGCTCAAGATGAGTACTGCTTACCATCCACAGACTGATGGGTAGACGGAAAGAGTTAACAAGATCTTGGAGGACTTGTTACAAGCTTGTGTATTGAACTTTGAGGGATCATGGGAAGACCACCTACACCTAGTCGAGTTTTTTTATAACAATAATTATCAAACTAGTATAGGAATGCCACCGTTTGAGGCTTTGTATGAAAGACCATGAAAATCACCTGCATGTTGGTTAGAGACTAGGGATAGATTGATTCTTGGTCCTGATTTGGTAAAAGAAGCAGCAGAAAAGATTGAGCTGATAAGGGTGAGAATGAAGGAAGCTCAGTCTACACAGAAAAGCTATGCAGATAAAAGACAAAAAAGATTTAGAGTTCTCGGTTGGAGATCATGTTTTCATCAAAGTATCGCCGATGATAGGTGTTATCAGGTTCGAAAATACAGGGAAGTTAGCACCACGGTTCGTAGGACCGTTCCCTATTATAGAGAGGATCGAAAAACTGGATTATAGAGTAGATATGACTATAGCACCGACTGTGTTAGAGGACTTAGTAGTGGAACTAGATATGACTATAATTAGGAAGCCTATCCAAATAGTCGAGAGAGATAAGAAGAAGTTGAGGAACAAGACAGTCAAATTAGTGAAAGTCCAGTGGAGTGACGATGCTAGAGACTGTACTTGGGAGACGGAGAGCAGGACTAGAGACGCTTATCCTGATTAGTTTTGATGGTATGTTTTACTTTTGATTGTTTAATGTGTTCCTTATCGTAATTTCGAGGAAGAAATTCTTTAAGTAGGGGAGATTGTAACACCCCATATTTTTAGTAACATTATTTAGAATATTTAGTTGGCTAAATAAAATAAAATAATGTAAGATGATTAATAGATTGAGATTTGATTAAAATTAAGGGTAACCGTGCCTTGTTAATGTGTACTTCAAAATGAGATAACATGAATAAGATGTGTTAGGAAATAGGGAAGGGAAAATGGGAAATAGGATGAACTTATACCCTAAATCCTTAGGAAAACAAACACACGTTCATTCCATTTTTTCAAGCAAAAACACCCTAAGGCCGGCCACCATTTTCAATCTGAAGAGAAGATAAAATCTAGGATTTCAAGAAGAAGAAGTGAATCAATTTGTTCAACATCAAATCTCATATCTTTAATTAAAAAGCTAAGTTGAATGATTACTACATCACATTTTTTTCCCTAAAAACATAATTTGATTGATTATAAAGAAAAATTAAGTCAAATCATGGAATGAAGTGCTTGAATACATCAATTGCGCGCTTTACGGCTATGTTGGCCTCCAACCCTCTCTTGCTTAAGCTTTTCCATCAAATCCAAATTCACGGTTATGGGAGCTCCAATCGCTGAAGAATGTGAACGTAAGGAAGTCAAAATTAAGGACTGCCCATGGGGATCTGATCAAAATATCTGGTCTTCAAGCACATTAGTTTGTTTAATAGCTACACACCACACTCATTCCAAACATTTAAAATTTTCGTTGTTTTCTTGTTTGTGAATGCATTAAATAATTTATAAGCAGTCGAACAAACTTCAACCTTCACTTCCTTTTTAGAGCCACCCAACTTCTTCTCATAAGCAACCTTTAACTCGTTAACCTTCCTTTGATAATAGGTTGCAACTTCCTTTTTCCACTGAAGGACCACCTCGTTGTCCAAATGAAGAGGAGGTTTTAGAACTGCAATTGTGGAGGATGCATTGGAAAAAGCAATCTCAGAAGTTGGTTTATCTTCTTCGGCCATTTGATGAGCAACTTTATTATTAGATAGCTTCTCAAAAGTTTTCTCAAGTTTCTTACTTTCATCCTCATAGGAAATCCTATACAACCCCTCAACATCTTTTAATAATTCCTCCGAGTCTACAATTTTCTTCTCTAAAGAATTTAACTCAGCCTCAAGGATTTCGATCTTCTCATTTCGTGGCCTTCAGGTCTGAGTGTTGCTTGTTAACACAATCGTGCTGCTTAAGTAAAGCCTTCTTAGATTCACTTAGCTCTTTCATCTATTCACAAAGATATTTTTCTATTCACTACCTTTCCATGTCCAAATGAAGGGGATCATCATCAATAGCCACCAAATCACCAACAACATTTTTGCAATCTTTGGGAAAGTTAGCAAGGGTTGGGTCAGGTGTTGATAGGACGTTGAGTTTTGCATCACACAAAAGATAAAGTAATCAAATAAAGAAGTAGATGTGCATAAATAATGGAAGTTTTATTAAATGACATTATACAATACATGCCATACACTTTGTCACAATTACCTCAACTAAGTCTTTCCTTAGACTATAATAAGTGGGGATGCCCTAAAGAAAGTGGTTCATACCATAACGTGGAATCCCACTTGCATATCACTAGGTTATAAAGCGCATCCCTCTCATGAATAACTTTCGTAATCCTGAATAAAAGTTCTTGAGATTCCTTCCTTAGTTGGACAGTAGATTTTCCACCTCAATTTCTCTCCTACGAACAAAGGCTATCCTCCTTGATAACCTTTCTACATCTTATTTTCCTAAACTTTCAACTTTCCCCTTTGAATATTGAACTAGGTTATCCTCTTTGAATGACTTTACTAAAACAGGGTCAACGTTAACAATTCCTACCCAAAAGGAAAAGAACATTAATTCAAGCATGCAGCAATGTCAAATTTTTTTACCTATTGTTAGAAATCATAGCAACGCATGAATAATAGAGCTTAAGTGAAATACTAAAACACCTGAATCCATTCATTATAAAAAAATTCATAAAAGATTATCATAAAAACAACTAAAGATACTACTGTATCGAAAATATCATTGCAAAATTTTCAAATCCTAAGGAACAACTAAAAATGATAAAGCTAGGGTTTAAGTGTTTACTTCAACGAGGGAGGCTGCTTTGGCTTGATCAGTATTGACAGCAAATGGAGCCTTGAAATTATCCTCGGTGTTTGAATCGTTTTAAGAATCATGAACAGAAGTCAAAGGGGAAGCTGCTCCACTACGTTCACTAAACCATAACTTGCTATAGTGATCTTGGGCAGATTTAGCGACTACAAGTTTCGTCAAGAATTCAAAGCTTACTTCTGCCTCAGGGTCATCGAGACGTTATGCGAAGAATTATCTCTTAAATTGTGCATGTGCATGATAAAGGATGTTATAGGTCGTGGATTTGGCCACTTTTATCATTTTGATCAATCTCCTTTGTAGTTGTTTCCCCTCTTTTCTCCGCTTCTGTCGGAGTATCCTCGATTTTTGTTGCATGAGTCCTTGTCTTCATGAATTTCGCATTAAGTACATCAAGTTTTTTCTTTAAACTCTCCACCCTTTAACGCCCAGTCTAAACATCTCTCTTGAGTTTCTGAACCTTAACTAGTGCACTTAACAATGCAGGTTTAGAAGTCAAAACTCAACAATGTAGTACCATGGCCAATACACACCCTTATCAAAAATGAATAACAATAATAATAATAAATAAAATAAACAATAACTCAGCAGATGAAAATCTACAATAATTTATGGAAGTAAGGAAAAATCTTGTATGAAATAAACTTCTGTGAAGACTTTGGAAAACTACTATAGTAGGCAGATCAGAGACTGAAAAGAGCAGTGGAGGCAAAGGAATAGACCCAAGGGTCAAGACATCATCAATGTTAAGATGCCCAATCTGCTTGGCCAAAGCAGAAACAACATCGCCCTACATAATAGGCAAAAAGTGCTAAGTGGATGAGAGCGCATTGAGATAAGGCACAAACATAGCACGATGTTCACGAAGATATAAGTGGGGGAGGAATAGGAATACCGATGGGTAGCCCACTCCCATCTCCACCCATAGGGGCATCACCCTTCCTTTTCTTTTTTGGCTTCTTAATCTTGAATATTTCTAGTAAGTCAGACTTGTGCCTATATAATTCAATCAACAATACATTAAAAGACATATATGATAATAAAAATTAGAAATAACTAGTACACGACCAACCATCACTCAAAAGCATATGAAAATGAGGATAAAATACATATACCATATGGCTTAAAACCGATAGAAACATAAATGAATACAGAACGTAAGAAGAAGTGCTGCTGGCTTTAGAAATCATACTTATGCAGAAAAGCTTCAGTGAAAACATTAGAACATTCACGAGTATCCTTGTCAAGCTTAAGCATATTGGCTCTACTTACTGAAAACAAATCTCACTCAACACTTGAGAAATCAAGACGCTTAACTAAAAAAGGAAGAGAAAATAGGGAGAGTGTGCAAGTCAGGGCAATAAAAAATGAATGATGAAATGATGAAAAAATAGGAACAATATCAGGAGATCTAAAGGAGGAGGTAAAGTCGTCTCGATTAGAAATATAGAAAAATTGATCCGCCCATTTCTGAGCCTTGCGGGGAGAAATTAAGAAGATAGATTTCAAAGCTTAAACATAGAGAAATCCATCACAGCCGGCAGCAGTGCTTTCACGAATCGAATATAAGAACAACAATTCCCGACAAATGGGCCCAGTTGAATTCTCAACATATAAGATGAAAGTGGATGTGAGCAGATAATAAGAGATAGGAGACAATTGAATTAGGGTCAAATTGACAGTAGCTAACCACTCGCTAATGATGAGATGGAGTGGGAGATAGAATCCATTTCAAATGTGTTCGGATGTTATAAAAACAAATCCTTTTGGAGGAAAATGGATGCAACCAGAAGGGGTAGGAACTCTAAATGCATAGTCCTAAACCCAAAAATATTCAGAATCCCCTCCGCTGGGCTCTCTTTGAAGATAGCCAAAGTCAATTCGATAAAAGGGGTTGAGCTCCGACCCTAAGTACTCGAAAGATCGTCAATTGCCATGAATAACTAAAGGAGAAAATGAATATAATAGAACGCTTTTGGGATCTTTAACCAAAATGAAAAGAAAATTTTATTCATCATCTAACAAAAAAATGTATATATAATAACAATGATAAAAAATCATTATCAACAATCAGTCAAATCAACCAGACTCGAGAATGGATAGAAAGCGATGTCGTCTTAAGATTGAATTAATCAAGCAATCCATATAGAAATTTCACCAAACACATTATAGGCATGATCTTGCATGCTAGAATAAATAAAAAGGGAAGGAAGATATATAAAGAAGATAAAATAGTGAAGAGAAATCCACCTTACAATTCAGGATAGTATATATACTAGAGCGAGAAAGCGTTGTGGAGGAAGAAAAACCACAATAATTTGATTTTTGAATTTTTGAATAAGTAAGAATAGAAATGAGAATGGAAAGAGAAAAGTTATGTAGTTTTTAGCAAGAGAATCTCAACCCTAAAAATTTAACAATATAAAAATCGATGGTCGTTAGATATTAATAATAATGATCCAAAATATATAATAAACGAGGTGAATTTACTAAAATTCAAAATGATTTATATGCAAATGGTCAGAAAAAGTACCATTCATAATAAGACATGTGTACAAGGCATTAAATGCAAAGTGATTGTCTAGAAAATTAAGGAATGAAAAACTAGGTATGAATATAATAAGTCTGCCCTAATACTTATTAGTGGAAACTTGGGGCACAACTATTATACCCATTTTTATCCTATAAAAATATATGCAGCTTTGGCCATGATCCAAGTATAAGAAATAAAGAAACCATGCATGACAAATAAGAGGGTAAAGCATGCCATAGCTTCGTCAAAAAAGAACCGCACAAAATACGACACATGAAGTCCAATAGACTATATCCAAGTGCAACCAAATAGCCAAAAATTCATGTCACCATCAAAGTACCAACCTACATCAGCCAGGCGCAAATAGGCCCTAAAGTGCAAACTTAAGAAACCATGCTCTCCAAAGCAAGGAACATAAACTGTACACACACATAAAGCTGAATCCAACGTTGAGGATCAACCTGATGAAGCAACATCAAATTCCGCCAACACAACCAAATGGGATGCATTAGACAAAGCTAAGATGAAACTTAGCATAAACCTAAACAAAACCAATAGAGGAAAAACTACGTCTCCACTCTCCCTATTAGGACTATGCTACCACCCTAAAAATGACTGTGCCGCTCCTTCCATGTGGGCCACGCCGCTACCATGAAAGGACCGTGCCATCAAATCTAAGAAGACTGGGTCAACTTCCCAACTCAGATAATGCCTCCACTTCAAGCCGCATCCAGGAAGCCATATCTTATGTTAAATGGAACGCAGCAAACAAGTCAAGCGTAGCTTTCAGTTCAAACTCGGAAGTTTATCACAAATGTTCAAAATTCAAGTCTCCCACCTAAATTCCAAATCCAATATTCCTGCCTTCGGTTAAATCTTCCCACTAAGGAAATTTCTCAAACCACCAACCACACCAGCAGCCTGTGCACAAATCAATAAGCAACATGATGAATGACTCGTGGAAGGATCAGACGATGGAGAAGGAAAGCTAGATTAGGGAAAGTAGCAATCCACGTTATGTCATAGTACCATAAATAATAGATTACTACAGCAGAGAAAGGGACTTTTGGGATATTCTCTAAATTTTATACTAAATATACTTGTAATCTCTGCCATTAAAAAGTTTGTGCCAGCAAAAACAATATAAGAAAAGATTTGACCTGTGGACGTTGGATTCTTCGAAATTAGAATGACGTAAATTTTTATGTCTTTTACTTTTTTACATCTTTTTATTTGCTATTTCCAGTATACTGCACTGTAATTGCCTTATAATTAATTTGGTGTTGTTAGACAAAAAAATCTCACCAACAATGATCAACATTTTCCTTCCAATTTATTGAAGATCTCGGTCTACTATTACTCAAGACGAGCATATGTCTTTTTCACCTGCTCCTCTTTAAATTGATTAAAAGGAATAATTGTGCCTTCTCTACCTATGACTAGCACTTCTACTTACTTTCGATAGGCTCTAATACAATCATTCAGAAGACTGCGTTGGAAGACTGCTACTTTAATGGGAATTACCTTTTTATGCAAAGAGGGAGTTTTCATCGATCTCTTAGCTCGATCTCTTTTGGATTCTGATCCTGAAAGATATGCTAATGTGGCTCCTCTCTTTTTGGTTGCATTTCTTTTAACTTTATGTTTGATAGATCATTGTGTTCTTCATGAGCTAATTATGGAGGCAAATGGTTATATTTAATAGATCATTGGCTAATTGTGTCGACGCTTCCTCCATAACCAAAATAATTTCTAGAAAAGATCCTGTTAACCCGCCTTTTGGTATGGCAGTACATAGGCAGATTTAGCCTAACAGACTTCACAATTATCAGGCTGATGAGGGTAGAGCGACGGTTGTAGGACCTGAAGGTAAAGTACAAATGGTTATACGAAGCCAGAGTTGGATGGAGTTGGTAGATAAACGATGCAGGGAGCTTAAAGTATGGATGTTAGCTTGGAACCCAAGGGATTAACATAGCATAAGAGGGATCGACATAGCTTTGTAGCATAGGAGGGATCAGCATACCTTCATGGAGTAGGAGGGATCAGCATACCTTCATGTAGTATGAGGGATCGGTGTACCTTCATGGAGTAGGAGGGATCGGCGTGCTTCATGGAGGATGGATCGACATACTCCATAAACTAAGGATTGGCATTGTCAGGTGGGTGAAGTAATAAAGGGATCGGCCTGATTAGAGGAGAAGGATCGGCATTGTCAGGTGGGTGAAGTAATAAAGGGATCGGCTTGAGTAGAGGAGAAGGATCAGCATAACTTAGTGAAATCAAAGGGATCGACGTGACATGATGGAACTCGAGGGTTCGGCATAGGCATTAATACATGGATCAGCACGGCATGATTGGTCATGTGATGGATCGGCATGACATGATGGAAGTATATGGATCGACATAGCATATACATTTGTATGATGGATCGGCATAGTTGAAGTACTGGAGAGATCGGCACAAATAAGTGCGCATGGATCGACGTAAGCATAAGGGAATGGATCGGCATGGTCCATTTGGAACGGTTGGGCAGAAAAAGCCTCCAAGTGGATTTGAACCAAAGATTAAACAAAAGCATGAGTTCTACCTGCTCAATCTGCGTGATATTTGAAATACCAACATGTCTAAACATGAAGAAGCCACCATAAGGATCGCTGCTCTAGAATTGACCAATGGATGGATCAGTACCGGTCCATCTTCATTAGGATTTGGGCCTAGAGACCCCTATGGTGGGTCCATTTGGATAAGAAGGTCTTATAGACGAAGTTTCAAAGAGATTAGTGCATGTCTTCCCCTATAAATACAGCAAGCATGGTATCAGAAAAGGGATCTTCTTTCTACTTCTCTTCATCTTCTACCTAGGCTATACTCTGCCATTTTTATTCTTGATTTTCATGGATTTGTAACTGTAATCAGCGGTATAAATTAATAAAGAAAAATCTTTAGAGTGGATGTCGGCCGGAATTAGTCGAACCACTATAAATCTGTGTCTCTATTTGCTTGCTTTCTAATTGTTTTAATTTTGTTCTTCATTCATTTCTCTTCATATTTCTGCGTTTGGATTGGATATTGGTGCTTTCACATAATTGGGTGTTGGTTTTGCAAATATTGACGCCATCATTTTGGTGCTTTCACTGAGAAGGACTTGCACCAGCGGATTCAGAAGCTAGGATCTTAGATTTGGAAGCTTGGATACTTGGATCTAGAAAGCAATGGCTAGGCAATCAACAAGGAGAGCGCTACCAGAAAGGAGCCACCATGGAGGAAGTCAGGATGCTTCCTCCAGAGCTGGAGCTAATCAAGCTTCTATATACATCACCAGCGATGAGATGGAAATGGTGATGGATGCTATGCAGGAGAGGATGCTGAAAAGGCAGGAGATGCAGAATCTACTCCAACAAGTTGGACAAGCTAGAGCACAGAATCAAGGAGTTAAAGCAACATGAATCGTTGAAAATCAGAATCGGGAACATGAAAATGGAGCCAATAGACAAAGAAATGGAATAGAGCAGTCGGGGGTAGTCCCCTGCCAACCTAGAGGGATCGGCACCGATCCCTCCAGAGGGATCAGTATGATCCCTAAAGGCTAGGGGGCATGCCCCTGGGTCTGGTTGATCGTGATGTTGGAGAACCTGCGATCGACCCCATGGAGCTTGGTGCGAATCAGAATTTGGATGCTCGTTCAGAGGAGTACGTTCCAAAATTCCCTCGTAGACTCGGGGGGCAGCTTGGGCATGATGATAGGAGACTACCATTGAAAGACAATGATAGGTTTTCATAGATGATAAGGCAAGCTATGTGTGAAGGATTGGTGAATAGGGATCTAGAGGATGTAAATAGAAGTCCATTCGCTCCGAATATCAGGCAAGCTAGGAATCCATTGGAGTTCAAACTACCAACGCTTGAGACATATGATGGGAAAACGGATCCCGCTGTTCACCTGACGAGATACATGAGACACATGGAAGTGATGGGGGCATCGAAGGAAGTCATGGCACGGTGCTTCCCCTTGTACTTAACGGATATAGCTGCACCATGTTTCAGGCAGTTGGAAAGTGGCTTTATTAGCACATGGATGGAATTGATCAAAAGGTTTATGAGGCAGTTTAGGGTTCATATCTCGAGACCCAAAAAATGTGATGAGTTTGGCAACAATGAAACAAAGGACTAAAGGGTCCCTGAGGAGTTTCCTAACACGGGTTAATACCGCGGCGGCATCGGTAGATCGTCCAGATCCATCCATAGTTTTGATGACAGCTGTATCTGGAATTGCTGATGGCATGGAGTTTAAGGATTCACTGGCCTGGGATCCACCTATGGATCTTAGAGAGTTTTATCATGAAGTAGAAAGGTTCCTGCGGCAGGAAGACGCACGAGCAAACAAACCGGAGGTGAATGCTGTGCAAAGTGGAGGATCATCAGGAGATGTAAACAAGAATGATAAAGGCAAACGGAAAATGAATGATGGCGTTAATGTGTTGAAGAGGCAATGGAGAGAACCAAAATTCTCTTCTTATACAGATTTGACTGAATCTTTGGAAAGGATTTATTTGGGTACTCGAGGACGTCTTCAGTATGAAGGCCGACAAGGAGGAAACCCTCCGAACGTGAGTGGGCATCAGGAAAGCATTGCTTATTCCATGAGCTGGATGGCTACAATATAAATGATTGGAGGGATTTGAAGGATATCATTGAGGAACACATTAGGAATGGTTAGTTACAACAATACATAAGGACTTGGGCTGCGGCGGTGGAACAGGAGCAGCCATCGTCCACCTCGAACGAAAATGGCAATGGATCAAGGCATTATCGTTAACTTGTCATCAATTTATTGGGATGGCATGGACTAAGTAATAAACTCCACAGTAATATGGCTAAGTCACTTACACATGTACGGGATCGAGGACGATCCCTAGGCATGCTCTGAGATGATGATGAACCGTAGTGCTCGGGTTTGTGAAATTTTGTTTTTTCTTATTTGTTTCGAACTTCGATTTATTAGTTGTACGGAATTTTATTTTATGGACTTAGGGATGCTTAAGTCTGGATTAATGTAATAAATAACACAGGTCACGGTTATGGCCCCAACTAAAGAGACGGGGCAATAACCGTGAGTCTCGAGTCCCTTCGCCAGAGAGAAATAGGGTGGATTCATACATGGATTAAGTCCTCGACTAGGGATCAAGGTCGGAGAAGGATATCCCACAGATTAAGTCCTCAATTGGGAACCGAGGTCGGAGAAGGATACCCCACAGATTAAGTCCTCGATTGGGAACCGAGGTCGGAGAAGGATACCCCACAGATTAAGCCCTCGACCAGAGAGTCAAGGCCAGAGAATAAAACCCAACAGGTCGTCGACTATGGATTGTGCTCGGCAAGGATCCGAAGGGATCAAGGTCGTCGGGTATGGACTATGCTTGGCAAGGGGTAGGTCGCTTCGCCGAAGAGCGACAGGATCGGCCTACTTAGGTCATCGAGTACGGATTGTGCTCGGCAAGGATTCGGTGAGATCAAAGATTTGGATTAGGCTAACAACCCGGAGAGGTCTATGGATTTGGATATCGACCCGAAGCGGTCCTTAATTTGGATAAAACGACCCAGAGAGGTCTATGGACTTGGGTATGGACCCAGAGCGGTCCTGGATCGACCCAACTAGGTCTATGGATTTGGATATGGACCCGGAGTGGTCCCGGACTTGGATAAAACGATCCGGAGATATCGTGGATTTGGTTAATGAATTTGGAATGGATTCAGAATTGGATATCGACTCGGAACGGTCTTGGATTTCGCTAATGATCTGGAGAGATCAAGGAATGGGATTAGCAACGGGTTGGATTCTGGATTGGAAAATATGGAAATCGACGGATTATGGACTTGGGTTTTGGATTTATGGCAATTCAAAACACGCCTTCCTATCGCAAGGCATGTTTTGAGGGGCAAAGTGTTAACCCGCATTTTGGTAAGGCAGTACACAGGCGGATTTAACCCAATAGACTTCATAATTATCAAGGCCGATGAGTGCAGAGCCACGGTTGTAGGACCAGAAGGTAAAGTACAAATGGTTATACGAAACCAAAGTTGGATGGAGTTGGTAGATAAAAGACGCAGGGTGCTTGAAGTATGGATATTAG
Source organism: Allium fistulosum (assembly GCA_030737815.1). Lineage (NCBI taxonomy): Eukaryota > Viridiplantae > Streptophyta > Magnoliopsida > Asparagales > Amaryllidaceae > Allium > Allium fistulosum. The sequence continues at coordinate 1,208,775,592 of CM060902.1, forward strand.
CTTGGAACCCAAGAGATCGGCATAGCACAGGAGGGATCGGCATAACTTTGTAGCATAGGAGGGATCGACATAGCTTTGTAGCATAGAAGGGATCGACATACCTTCATGGAGTAGGAGGGATCGGCATAACTTCATGTAGTAAGAGGGATTGGCATACCTTCATGGAGTAGGAGGGATCAGCATGCTTCATGGAGGATGGATCAACATACTCCATAAATGAAGGATCAGCATAGTCAGGTGGGTGAAGTAATAGAGGGATCGGCCTGAGTAGAGGAGAAGGGTCGACATAGCTTAGTGGAATCAAAGGGATCGGCGTGACATGATGAAACTTGAGGGTTCGGCATAAGCGTTAATACATGGATTGGTACGGCATGATTGGTCATGTGATGGATCGGCACGACATGATGGAAGTATATGGATCGGCATGGCATAGACATTTGTATGATGGATCGACACAGTTGAAGCACTGGAGAGATCGGCACAAATAAGTGCGCATGGATCGACGCAAGCAGAAGGGCATGGATCTGCATGGTCAATTTAGAATGGTTCAGAAGAAAAGGCCTCCAAGTGGATCTAAACCAAAGGTTAAACAAAAGCATGAGTTTTACTTGCTCAATCGGCATGATATTTAAAGTATCAACATGTCTAAACATGAAGAAGCCACCATAAGGATCACTGCTCCAGAATCGACCAATGGATGGATCGGTACCGATCCATCTTCATTGGGATTTGGGCCTAGCGACCCCTATGGTGGGCCCATATGGATAAGAAGATCATGTAGCCGAAGTTTCAGAGATATTGTGCATGTCTTCCCCTATAAATGCAGCAGGCATGGTATCAGAAAAGGGATCTTCTTTCTGCTTCTCTTCATCTTCTACCTAGGCTATACTCTGCCATTTTTATTCTTGATTTTCATGGATTGTAACTGTAACCGGTAGTATAAACTAATAAAAGGAAAATCTTTGGAGTGGACATAGGCCGGAGTTAGCCGAACCACTATAAATCTGTGTCCCTATTTGTTTGCTTTCTAATTTTTTTATTTTGTTCTTCATTTATTTCTCTTCATATTTCTGTGTTTGAATTGGATATTGGTGCTTTCATATAATTGGGTGTTGTAGCCAATTTTGACGCCAATAGATCCATTGCGATCTTCAAGGTCTCATATAGACTATCATAACTCTGCGTTTTTGATAATTAGCTCAGCGTTATAATCTCTTGCATGCATTATAGCTCATAATCGATTTTCCTCTAATTATAATGTTTCATTCATTCTTTTCTCAGATTTTAAATGATAAACATTCATATTATATTATTTTTGATAAATGCAAGAGCTTGATTGTTTTCCATATAGTTACATCATTCAACGCTCTATAAATAGAATATGAATGCAATATGAGAAAAGAAGCAAGCGATGAAGAACAACAATTTCATTAAATAATAAAAGATGAGTCAATATAATTAGTAGAAGGAAAAAACATGAAATTGGCTAGTACAACAACTTCTTATTATTCAAAATTATTCTAAGGCATCTTGCTTGAGTAATTCCCAGACTCTGAGATGTATCGATAGACATTCTTGATCTATTGAAGTAGATACGTCCTTGCCCTTACCACAAATAAGTTTTGATGCTAAAAGGTTAGATGATGAGGAAGATGAACTCTCTAACATATTATTTTACAGCATAGCTAAAGCAAGGTTTATGGGATTATACCACTTCATCAGTTTCAACTATCCGTAGAGGTTCTGGACTCATAAGCTTAACCTTTGGTATGGCGGTAGAAGTGATTATTATGGCAATACCCTAATATAGTTTTGAGAGAACCCCTATAATACCCCAAATTTTTTGTATATAACTTAAATAGTAATAATAATAAATAAATTTGAAAACGAACTAGAGGGTATTTTGGTAAATTTTCATAAGAATGGCAAAATGGTAATTTTTCAAATAGTTGAATTAGCTGACGGGAGTCACACAATTGCATAGATCTCGTTTTTCTGGTCGAGATGGAGTATTCATTTGTTTAAATTGAACATCGTATGAGTGAGATATCATAATGAAGTGGGTTGAAATCGTGTGCGGGCAACGGGCCATATTGGGTTAAATGGGGTTGGGTCCTGTAATTTGAATTCAAATCAAGTAATGATTCAGATTTGTCCCTCTGAAGCCTATTTTAAAAAGTATGTACAATTCTATTTCTATTTTTCCTTTCTCATTTCTGAAATTGTTGAACCATCCTTCTTCCTCCTTTCATTTCAATACCAAATCTTCGTTTCTCAATGAAATTCAACGAGACGAAGAGCAATAGAATCGTCGAGAGACTCTTTATCTTTTGGAGTATGAATTGGAGGCTATTATGAAGTTTTTAATTTTTGGAATTTCTTGACAACGGGCAAAAGTTGGGTTTGTTGACCTGATTTGGTCACTGAATCCTCTCTGATCATGTATAATGCTTTGATAATGATATATTATGGTTTAGGGCTAACTTAGGGTTTAATTATGATGTATATAAATCTGAATGATGAACTTAGAAATTAAGTGATGAAGAAGAACGCATATTATTTCAAAAAAATTGTAGGAACTTAATTCTACACAAATTTGAATTAGAAACTTGAAGAAAACATAATTTAGTGATATATATATGTGTGTGTGTGTGTGTGTGTTAGGACCCTAGAAACATAGTAGATATGTATACGTATGATATAGAATCGTCAAAACGAAGAATGAAGCAAATAATTGAAATCTGGAATCGAAAGTATAAAAAACAAAAAGAAATCCCGTAACAGGGATGTGCACCGATGCATCTGTGGTGTACACCGGTCCACCGATATACAACCTAGATTTGGGTATTTTGGGCTTTTGAATGCCTGAATCGATGTGCAATGATCTGACTTTCTACTTGGTTCTCTCTTGTGACTCTTTGGTAACATCTTGATGTGTATGGTTACTGTTTGGATGTGTAGTTTGATGATAATGATTATGTATTGGTATAGTGTATATGGCTTTGGAATGATAAACAAGTACCTGAATCACGTAGCGCACGTGATGGGTCCATGGTTCATAATATTGACATGAGGTCTCCTATAGAGCAACGAGGCTAGTCCAGGAGATTTTATGTGGACAAAAGTCAACCTATAGCGCGCGTGGCGGGACTAGGCATGAGTCCAATATGTATTACTATTCTTTACCATAGGTAACTAGACCAGGTAGTAGCTGCAGACGTGTAATCATTTACCGCGGATGGTGAGACCATATTACGTATCAAGGATCTTTTACCATAGGTGTTCGGGGTCGTATCATTTTTAGACAGTATAATATTGTTCTATAGCGCGTGAGGTGGAACCAAAAGGTATTATACTTTAGACTTAAATCATGTTATATCACTGTTATGGTAGTATATGTGTATTAGATTGGCTTCACTTACTCGGTCGTATGTCTAATCCACTCCTATATTTTCTTTTATTCACATTATTCAAGGTGATGGAGTCTGGACACATGATAGACTAGGAGGCATGGAATCGTACGTATTGTAAATATTATATATAAATGTTGTATACAATCTGTATCTTAAAAACATGATGTGACAGTATGTGGAGTTGAATGGGTTTGGTTTGTATACACCGATGTAGAAATATTATCTATGTAAATAGATATATTTGTGTAATAAGATATTTTGTGTGACCATTCGCTGTGAGACTCTGAAAATTATCATTTAGTATAGTTTTGTTTTATGCTCTCTCTATATATCAGTATCTATCTCCAAACGACTCGTCGTTTTGGGACTTCATTGTAAGGTTATGGGGTTCTGAAATGACAGGTTGTTACATTTGGTATGCTCTACATTTGGTATTAGAGCATAGGTCATTGGATCAATGATGTATTGAGAGAGCTTACTTCTATATTTTATAAAATATTTAATATAATATATAAAAATAGAATTGAATATATAGGAATACACTATTTCATATTCCAGTTTATGATTATCTAGTTATCTATCGAGGAATTGCTAATGAATCTCATTTACAGACAACCGAAGTATGAATATTTCAGAGGAAACTGGAATGAGGACCAATGTTGGTGGAGTTAATGCCAGAGCGGGTATGAGTAATCGAGTGGATGTCCCTGAGATTCCTGGCATGAACATGCCCATTTGGTTCTGTAGGTATCTCTAAGAAACTACTCAGACTAGTACCACTACTACCTACATCTAACCAGTTGCTGAACCGAAACTGTGGTTGGTTTTCCACCATCAAATATTGACTTTTTGAAACTCTATAAAGATTTTTGCAACTTAGGTGGGAAGCCATATACAGGTACAGAATCATATGCATCAACTAAGACATGGATAACAAACTGTGAGAAGATATTGGGCTTATTGGGATTAAGTGATATGACTAAGAGGCAGTTGGCAGTTTGGCATCTACAAGAAGAGGCAGCAATTTGGTGGAAGATTGTCATAGCTGAGGTAGAGGAGAATACTATTACTTGGGAGATTTTCAAAAGGAAGTTTGAAACGAAATTATTTTCTGGGGCTGAGAGGGAAATGTTGTTGGAAGAGTTTATTCAGCTTAAGCAGGGGAACATGACTATAAAGGAGCATGTGATCGATTTAATGAGTTAGAAAAGTTGGATTTAAATTGATAAATTCCCAAGAGAAGAAAGCTATGAAATTTGCTAAAAGATTGAATTCACCACAGAGGGAATTAGCTTACAGCTAGGTACCATTTGGAGCAACTTGTAATGGGTTAGTTGAGGCAGCTTTATTGAGTGATGTGAGTGGAGATTTGAATAAGGAGCGAGCGTCGGTTGGAGATCAGAGTAAGCGCAAAAATGAAGGACCGCAAGGTGGGCAGAAAAAGAAGTAGGCTATTGTATGTAGGAGGTGCAGTAAGATTGGAGACATAGCTAAGAATTGTGGGGTAAACCTCTAGTAAGAAACAAAATGTTATCGGTGTGGTAAGATGGGACATTTGGCGAGAGATTGTAAGTTGAAACAATTAGGACAACAAGGACAACCGGGATAACATGGACAATTGAAGGGGATTAAGTGTTATAACTATAACCAGATGGGACACTATAAGAGGGAGCGTCCAACAATACGAAAGGAGGTCGTATTGTTAAGGCATATGCACTAGAGGATGTACCCATTACAAGCATTGCACCAATAGCCCAGGAATAAGAGAAGTCAATTATGGAAGGTAGTTACTACTCTTTGACTTACCTGCCAGAGTTTTATTTGATACTAGTGCATTACATTCATTTACAGCCAATGAATTAGTTGAAAGACTAGAAAGAACCCTTGATATTGTGCATGAAATTATTAATGCGTCGAATCCTGTTAGGGGATTGATACATTTATCTACTATTTTCCATGGTCTTAAGTTGGTCATAAACGGTGTAGAGTTGAGTTGTGATGCGTATGTGCTTAGCTATGCGGGGTATAATTGATCTTGGGAATGGATTGGGTGGCTCGGTATAGAGTAGTTTTGGATTGTGATAGGAGGATTTTTCATTTGAGTAAATGTGATTTAATAGTTCGGTGTGAGCCTGATGTTTCCATGATGAAGTCATATTTGTATTTGTTAGACATATCGCATGATGGGTTGCATTTATCCCTGTGGTTAAAGATTTTCCAAACGTACACGCTGAGATTTCTGGATTTCCGCCATATAGAGAAATTGAGTTTAGGATTGACCTTGAGAAAGACGTTGGGCCTATGGCGATGTCTTTGAGACATATAGCTATGAAGGAGAGGAGAGAGTTGGATAAACAAGTTTCGAAGTTATTACATAAATGGTTTATTAGGCAAAGTATTTCAGAATGGGGAGCGCCTGTTGCGTCGATTATCGAGAATTGAATAAGCTTATGAAGAAGAACCATTATCCATTCCTCGAATTGATGACCTCTTCGATCAACTTGTTGGGGGCAAAGATTTTCCCGTAGCTTGACATTGCTACAGGATTTCATCAGTTTAGAGTTGCGGATGACAACATTCCGAGGACCACTTTTCATACTCTGGACGGATTATTTGACTGGGTTGTGATGCCATTAGGGCTGACGAATTTCCTGACTTATTTTTTTTGACTTGATGAGCAGGGTCTTTCGAAAGCAACTAAATAGGTTCGTAGTTGTATTTGTGGATGATATCCTAATGTTTTCTAGAGATGAAAGGAGCATGAGCTACACTAAATATTACTAAATGTACTAAAAAGGAATCAGTTAAGGGCAAAGTTTTCAAATTGCTACTTTTGGAGGAGTGAGATCCAATTTTCAGGGAATGTTGTATTTGGTAATGGGTTAACAGTAGACCCAAATTGAAATAGCAGCTGTTAAAGATCGAAAGGATCTAAGGAATGCTTCAGAGTACATAGTTTTTGGGGATTAGCTGGGTTCTATCCGAAATTTATAAAGCAATTTGCAAAAACTCTACATTATTGATGAAGCTTATGGAAAAGAGCCTGGTTTATGTTTGGAGTGCGGAGTGTGAAGAGGCATTTGTCAAGTTGTAGGAGATGTCGACGAGCGCACCTGTTATGGTTATTCCTGATGGTACCAAACCATTTACTGTTTATACTAATTCTAGCAGTACTGGTCTTGGTGCTATCTTAATGCAGGAGGCAAGGATTGTAGCATATGCGAGTCTATAGTCGAAGACGCATGAGGAGAATTACTCTATAGAAGATTTGGAATTGGTTGTGATTGTATTTGCCTTGAAGTCATGGAAGCACTATTTGCTAAGGGAGAGGTTTGAGTTATTTACAGACCACAAGTGTGACGACCGCCCTACACCGTCGATATCCAATATACATGCATAATGTGCTATAGCGGTTTTCGGTCAATGCGGGGCAATCATCAATGGTTGTAAAGTAAATAAACAACACAGAACCTGTTGTATATCTCACAGCGCATCGAATAAAATATAATTGTAAACATCTCACATATAAAACGAGCGAGATAGTGAATAACTAAATGAATCACAACATTAGACTATATAGATCCATACAGTAAATAGCATAAGCGATAGAGTTACACATCAGACAATAACTCATAAAAACTGTGTCTAAATAGTAAGGTGCTAGCATGCTCCATAGTGTTGTGTAACGGAATAGCAAATGAGTACATGTAATAATACAAGAGAATAACCTCCTCCTGCTCATCGCCTATCCAGCTCCACGTGCTAAGTAGACCTGATATCCCTAGTCTACTCATTTAAGAGTACCCAGAGTAATAAGAAGCAAAGCATAAAACTTCGAGTCCGACAACAGTCTAGTGTGAGCGGTAGAAATCTCGAATACTATAAAGTCAACATGTTAGGACAAATGGTATGGAAAATCATACCTCACCTGTCCGTGCATCCACAAAGTTAGCACATATAACAGATATACGCTACTCTATGATAGTCATCATGGGTGTACTATACATCAAGGTATTAAGAGTGTCTAGGTATCTGCATGGAGAATATCTACGTCGTGTGACATCTCTAAGGTGATAGACAATCAAGCAAATATAGCATCCATCATCTGTCTTCACATTCACTCACTCAGTGCGTTGGATATATGATACTCATATACTCCATCTCGTCATCAAGGACTACTCAACGTCCCCGGTTACACGATCCATTGGGGTACAGACAGGTTCTAACGTAAACAAACTCTGCCATATCATCACTATGTCCTCACGTCAATGGACTATAGTATAACCCTGCCCAGGTCCTAACTTCAACGGACTCTAGGGTCCGAGCAAATCGGTTCCTAACGTAAACGGACTCTGACCAAATCCTCATGTACCCTTATGTCACAACCGTGCCTCATCATCTTGAGTATCAATAATCCCTTTGCACACTTCATCCTAGCAGAGCTTATCCGCATCCCGGTACTGTCCGTATAACTCCAGTCTGAAGTCATCGTGGTAGGGAACTATTCTAGAAAGCTATCGTTAGTCATATAATTTCATCGTTCATCCCGTAACCTTTTTCCAATAGTTCCTTCAATCTGACTTGTCGTCGCCTACTCTGTATTTCGAAGTATCACTCTTCCATCATCAAAGCCATCACCCCTCATCACAGGATCCCCATGTCGAGTCACGAGTTGTCATCGTCGAAAATCGTCAAAACGGTCGTTGAAAAACTCACCTCAGGGTTGGCCAAAAATCAGACCCGAAGTAACCACCATATTGACTTGAAGCAGACCCTAAATTTTTTAGCCCGAAGTCAGACCCTGTAAACTCAGAAGTTTCTCCAAGTGTGGTTAGGGACCGGTATCGATCCCTGACTTGACTCATTTTCTCCAAGCAAACAAGAATTTGACTCCAAGCATCGTTTGTCACCGAACCATGCCCCATGGTTTAGTACCGACTCTAAGCAATATGAAAATAACTCCAAGCACCGTTCATCACCGACCGAGCACTTGAAATTTCTATGACTCTAAGCGAACCATGTGTGACTCCAAGCCAATGGCAAATTTCCTCGGGTCGGATGCCAAGTAAATTACCACCGAGCCATCAATATCAAACCATCTTCTTTTGTTCCAAACTCGAGCAAACGAATTCCAAACAACTTGAAATTTGAAATGTAGATCCAAGGGGTCCTTTTTAGCTTACCCTATGGATCACATGTCATTTGGACAATGTGAACTTTATGGGTCATCGCCAATCGATCCATCTTCAATCGACCAAAGCTCGAGCAAACAAACTCCAAATGACTTGAAATTTGAAACGTAGCATCATGAGGCCTTCCTTATCACCTCACATCTATTGCACCTTATTTGGACCAATTTTTTTGGATCGGTACCGATCCATAAGAACACGTTTGTACAAATTAAGTCCAAATCATCTAAATTTCATATATATATATGGTGTGATATAATCTAAAAACATTTTTAATATTTTTAAATAATTTTTAAAACATCATTTAGGGTGTCAATGACCTAATCAGAAAGTGAGAGATCTAATCACTCACCAAGTACCTAAATTTACCGCTCTTCCCCTTGAATCCGAATTGGACAGCAAGCAATCGGAATTTCCAAGCACAAAATTGATGAATCAAAAATCCCTCTTCACTAGCTGCCCCTCTATTGAAGATCTAGGTAAGATTTAGCCAAGAAAAGGTGAATCTTTGGAAGAAAAGATGATAAATGAAGGTTTGGAGATGTTTTGGGAAGATGAGAAGTGAATCATCTTAGCCCCATTACCCCTTCCTAGCTCCTAAAATCCAAAACGGGCTAATGGGCTTGGGTTTGGGCCCATCTAATTACCCATATATCCGCCCAGAAGCCCTTGAAACTTAAAATAGCAATATCTCTCAAACAATAAGTCCGTTTTCCTATTATGACCACTCTATGGAAAGAGAAACCGTCATCTAAAGAAATGGAAGTAGTTTCAGATCCTAACTCACTCTCATCAAAAGTTATGGGTCATACAAGATTTTCAAGGTCAAAATGGTCACAATGAAATTCAACAAAAATTATAGAGATGGAAAATATCCTTAAGAATCATTTTCCAAGATACCGGAGTCATATGACCTCATACAAAAAATAATAATAACATTTTATGATCCTATGATAATACGTAAAATATGGATTATTACATTCTCCCCCTTAGGATTTTCACCCCTGAAATTCCACAATCAAGTCAATAGGGTCATCCTGCATGCCTAACAATCATATATAAACATAGCAAACCATCACACATCAAACATGCATAGATAACAATAAATGAAAATGGAAACATCTAAGCATATCCTAGCATGTAGGACACTATGCCATGATATATTTCATGATATCATGAGCGAAAGTAAAATTGATAAATAAGAAGTCTAACTAAGTAAAGAGCTCTGGATATGCTGTCCTCATGCTCTCCTCGATCGTCCAAGTGCAATCGCCTTCAGTATCCCTTCATTGACTTTCACTAACTTCACCATATTCTTTCTAAGCTGCTTCGTAACACATTCGATGATACGAATTGGCCTACAAGGTCTCAAAACCTCTGGTTCAATCTCGATATCATCTAGCTGATCTGATGCAATAGTTATGCCTAAGTCGTACACAAATTTCCGCAAGTGAGAGACATGAAAGACATTGTGCATTCCCACCATTCTTTCAGCTAGATCAACTCTTAAGCAAGGCTCCCTATCCTCTTTAATATCGGAAAAGGACCAACAAATCTCTATGCTGACTTCCCTCTACTACCGAACCGAATGACATTCTTCAATGGAGAGATTTTGACAAATACCATGTCGCCGATAGAGAAGTCATCCCGACATCTTTTATCACCATAGCTTTTCTGTCTGCCTTGGATAGCTTTCATCCATTGCCGAATGATCTTGATCTTCTCCGATATTACTCTAACCATATCTGGTCCAAGTATCAGTTTCTCGTTCGCTTCCTATGAATAAGAAGGAGCATTGCACGGTCGTCCATATAATGCCCAAATGGTGCCATAACAATGCTAGACTGATAACTGTTGTTGTATGACAATTCAACAAGGTGTGCATACAACAAGGTGTAAGTGATCATCCCACGATCCTCCAAAGTTGAGTATGCAAGCACGCAAGCGATCCTCTAAGGTACGATTCACTCTCTCAATTTGGCTGTCAGTTTGAGGTTGTTAAGCTGTGCTGAGGTGCAGCTTTATCCCTAACGCCTTCTATAAGCTCTTCCAAAACCCACTAGTGAACAATGAGTCTCAATCACTCACAATGCTCTTCGGCACACTGTGGAATCGTACTACCCATTTCACATACAGTTCGACCAGTTTTACTGTCGTTCTGCTTGAGTTGATAGGTATAAATCTAGCGCTCTTGGTAAATTGATCGACTATAACCCAAATATTGTCGTACCCTGCTCGAGTCCTTGGCAGTCCATCAATAAAATCCATTAATACTTGTTCCCATTTCCACTTGGGAACTTCTAGCGATTGCATCAAACCACTAGGTTTCTTCTGCTCTGCCTTCACCAACTAGCGGTTCATGTACTTCGAGATGAATGTCCCAACATCTTTCTTCATCCCTTCCCACTAAAAGGTCTGCCTCATATCATGGTACATCTTATTACCGCCGAGATGTATAGTCAATCTCGAATGGTGGCACTCTCTGAGAACCTCGTCCTTCAACCCATCGACATCAGGAACAAACAACCTCCCATCCTTATGGAGCTAACCATTTCGGTCGAGTCCGTACCATCTCATATCCTCTGACTTTACTCCAGTTTCAGTCTTTGCAATGATCTCAGCTAATTTGGCATCACGTCTCTAACTAGTACCAATCTGCTCAATCAGAGTACATCTGATAGTCAAACTCACCAACATCTCTGGCTCTAGCTCGCATCAAGGTCGGAAATCATAACCAGCAATATATTCTAACTGCGTCCTAGGAATATAGCTCCCAAACTGGCATGTCTTTTGCTCAAGGCATCAACAACTACATTACCTTGGTGTATATGCATTGTCAAAGTCATAGAAGGCTAGGAACTCTAACAATCACTGCGGGCAAAGGGTAAGATCCTTCTGTGAAAAGAGGTACTTCAATGATTTATGGCCAGTGAATAGCTCAAACCTCTCCCCCAAAAGATAGTTCCTTCAAATCTTCAGCCAAACACAATCGCTGCTAACTCTAAATTATGGGTCGGGTATTTTTTCTCATGTGGCTTCAGTTGTTGACTAGGATATGCAACACCTTTACCTTTCTACATCAATACTGCATCCAGTCCAGTAACACAAGCATCGGTGTATACCGCCATATCCTCATTCCCGCTCAGAGTAGTCAATACTGTTGTAGTCGTCAACTTTCTTTCAGACTTACAAATGCATGTTCACTTCTCGCATCCTAAGTAAAAGTCTAATTCTTTTTCGTCAAGTGAGTCAATGGTGCTGCTACCTTAGAGAACTCCTGGATGACTAGTCTATAATATACAACTAACCCCAAGAAACTTCGCACATCCGTAGCGTTTTTGGGTCTAGTCCAATCTTGAACTCCTCCGACTTTTGAAGGATCAATGGCAATGTCCTGCTCAGAAACAACGTGGCCTAAGAATCACACTTATCTCCTCCAGAAGTGACATTTAGAAAACTCCGCCTTTAGTTGGTGTTTCTCAACAACTCTAGCACTATCCTCAAATGCTTCTTGTGTTCTTCCTCTGTCCGTGAATAGACAATAATATTGTCCATGAACACAAGCATGAATTTATTTAGCTGAACCCTAAAGACATGGTTCATGAGAATAACAAAGTATGTCAGCACATTGGTTGGCCCAAACGTCATAACCAACCACTCATAGAATCGAGATGGCGTACAAAACCCTATACTTGGCACACTCTCCTTCGCCACTCTCAGTTGGTGAAATCCTGTTGCAAGATCCAACCGGAAAATACTTTAGCACCATGAAACTAACCGAACAAGTCATCAATACATGGGAGTGGGTACTTGTTCTTCTTCGTCACATTATTCATCTCATGGTAATTGTTGCCGACAAAAATAGCCATCAACACCCAAAGTAATGTGAAAGCACCAGCCTTAACGGCAATCCAGAAAATAGCAATAAAGATCGTAAAAATAAGCAAATAAAAAGAAGAAAAGATAAAAGAGACGAAATTTTTATAGTGGTTCGGCAAAATCTATTGCCTACATCCACTTTATAATTTATTTATCACTTGTAGTTTCATATTACAAGAGATTTTAAGGAGAAGAGGAGAAGTCATATTTTCTATTTCATTTTTTTCCTTTTTCTTTTGCAATACTAGGTGTATTTATAGCTGTAAGCCTTGACCCAGTGATGGTGTGGAATTATAGTGACGCTAACTAGGCTGATATTAATTGCACCATAATCTTCTTATTTAAGATAAGGATGAAGGGAAATAAGGAATATTTGATATGGAAATGGTTGGCATTAATTAGTAATAAATAAGCAGGTTATCATGGCATTTATTAGGCATTAAATCCGGCTTTGATGGGTAATGAATTGGTATTTAAAGTGGAGATATGGCTGGTTTTTGTTAAGTAATGAATTGGTATTTATGGTGGAGATATGGCTGCTTTTTATTAATTTCTTCTTCAAGGATGGTGATTAATTTGCTGGATAACATTTGCCTCCCGAAGTATGCCTTGTTGGGAACGAGGTATGCTTCGCTCAAGAACTTGTGTTGGTGAAAGCAAATTTGTTGGAATCAAATTCTCATCTCTCTGGATGTTTGACAGATGTTAAGTGTCGGACCATTCCAGCACAAGGAGATAGAGTTAATCATTCCTATTCGAGAGCATTCATATTCAAGAGATATTTTAGAGAGCAGTTCACATGTCGCTTTATAACTTTTGATTGAAAACAAGATCGATGTTGTAAAGATTTTTGAAAGTTGTCGCTCTTAGGAACGAATTAGAGCATGGCTGGGGACCGTTCGGGTCGCTCATCATATGTGTAAGTCGTTCTCTAAGCACTAACCTTTAAAACTGGTTTTATGCAAGAAATCAGTTTTTTACGAGGTGTTGCTCCTAGGAAGGAATCAGAGCATTGGACCGCTTACATTCAGGATCACTTACATGAGTAAATCGCTTCCCAAATGCTAACCTTTAAAGCATTTTTTGATGATGCAGAATTCAAATGCAGAAAGGAATCTAAATTCTAGATCTCATTTTTTTAGTTCAGTTCAGTTGATGATAATTTCTATTTGATTAGCAGACCCTAGAGTCCAGTACTTATCTGAGTGAGGGGCTTTGCATGTCCCCTGTTTTCGGTCCTTGCTGGTTGCCTCCAGCTATTTGCTTCATGGTAGAAGGAAAGTTTGAATGAGAGGATGCCTTCTGATTGCCCCCTTTCTGAGTTCCTTCCATAGCACTTTTCCTTGTATGAGGCTTCTTCATCTTCTAAAAGATAGATCTAGGAACCTGTTTTCTAGATCTAGATTTTTTCCTTTCAGATCTAGAGTTGGATCTTCTTCCTAACATAGAATAAGCTTCAGATCTGAGATTCCCTTGTTCTTCTTAGTGAAAGAACCAAAATGTTGCCGATAAAAATGGCCATCAACACCCAAAGTAACGTGAAAGCACCATCCTTAATGACAATCTAGAATATAGCAACATAGATCACAAAAATAAGCAAATAAAAAGAAGAAAAGATAAAAGAGACATGAAATTTTTATAGTGGTTCGGCAAAATCTATTACCTACATCCACTTTATAATTTATTTATCACTTGTAGTTTCATATTACAAGAGATTTTGAGGAGGAGAGGAGAAGTCATATTTTCTATTTCATTTTTTTCCCTTTTGTTTTTGCAATACTAGGTGTATTTATAGCTGTAAGCCTTGACCCAGTGATGGTGTGGAATTGTAGTGACGCTAACTAGGCAGATATTAATTGCACCATAATCTTCTTATTTAAGGTAAGGATGAAGGGAATTAAGGAATATTTGATATGGAAATGGTTGGAATTAATTAGTAATAAATAAGCAGGTTATCATGGCATTTATTGGGCATTAAATCCGGCTTTGATGGGTAATGAATTGGTATTTATAGTGGAGATATGGCTGGTTTTTATTAAGTAATGAATTGGTATTTATGGTGGAGATATGGCTGCTTTTTATTAATTATTTGAGGTAATAAATGCAAGGAAATCAGGAAGTAAATCTTTAGTTTCTTCTTCAAGGATGGTGACTAATTTGCTGGATAATAGTAATCAGCACATAACCTAAGGGAACAGTCTGCCTTCGTGGCGAATACTACTGGCGCTCTCCACTTAGATATACTCCTGCGAATGAACCATTTTCGCAAAAGCTCATCCACTTGCACCTCGATTTCTCTCTACTCTCTAGGTACCATCCTCCTCAAAAGCATCACTATCGGTCTGGAATCTTTTGTCAAATCAATATGGAACTCAATCTCTCTGTATAGCGAAAGTCCAGTCACCTCCTCAAATACGTCAGGATACTCCCTAGCAATAGGCATTGATGAAAACTCATCACATGGGATATCGAGCGAATATAGAAAGCTAACCATCGCATCGTCAGCTGGAAGGTAGCCTAACACTACCGTCCACCCATCATCTAGCCCTATCATCATTAATGACTTCTCATAATCCACCATCACTCCATATCTATGAAGGCAGTCCATCCTCGGTACAATATCGAACCCCATAAAACCTAAAACATAGCAATCACAAGCAAAAGAACATTCATGACTCGATAAGACCAAACCACGATAAACCGTACACAGGCTAGTGGAGCCTCCAATAGGGGGTTCATCACAATCAAAGGTCGATCAACAATTTCAAGTTCAAATCCTAACTTACCTACTAAGTCACCAGATATGAAGGAATATGAAGCCTCGGTATCAAATAAAACTCATATAAGAACATCATAAATGGAAAGCATACCTTGAATAACGATGCCTTTCCCTTCTCTTTCGTCGATGGAGCATTTAACGAAGTCAGAATGGCATTCATAGCATATGCTTTCACCACTTGCTTCTGCTTCAAAGGTTATGGACAGTCTCTCTGAATGTACCCAACCTTGTTGCAATTGAAGCATTTCTTTCCGTTGAGTTTGCAGTCCCCGCTAAAGTGGCCTTTCCCTCCACAGTTATAATAAGTAGGTCCACCTTAAGCTTATTCTTCTAAGAATTCGTTTTCTAGAGCTGATTCCTCTTATTGTTCCACTTCTTCTTTCCTCCCCTGCTCAATTGCGGCTTCGGATATTCTTTTGGAACAATAACCTTCAGCTTTGGATAAAGACTCTCATGCCTCAAAGCATTCTTGACTATCATCTCAAAAGTCTCATCAATGTGGCTCACGAGCTTCTCTCCTAAGTAATCATCCAAGCCGATAAGGAGCTTCTCTTTCTTCTTCAATGAAGTGTTAATGAAGGACATTCCATAGTTTGATAGAGCATCAAACTCAGCAACATATTCAAAGACCGTTATATCTCCCTACTTAAGATCCATAAACTCGACTTCTAAGCAACCGGGATAAACTTCTCTTTAAAGTAGGCCTTGAACTGATCCCAAAAACTAATCCTCGGGTGTAGCAATTTTCATGACATTCCACCACTTCATCGCCCTTTCCTGAAGTTAATGTGAGGCTAACCTCCTCTTCATAGCATCATTAAGTTTAAGATCATCAAATATGTGCTCACAAGTGTCGATCAATCTTGAACTTCCATTGCCAACTCCGTTCCTTCGAACGGTTTGCCACCAAGACTAGTACAGTCCTTGTTTATCTTAGCAAAGTTGGCTCTGGGTGCCTGCATAGGAGCACCTCCATAAGCAGCATCATTTGGAGCGACTACTTGAGCATTTTGCAGCATTTTCTTCATCGTAGTATTAAACATGGTCTACAAATTGAAATTAGTAGCCCATGAGCTCACTCATCCTTCAACTCTAGAGGTGGTGTTCCTAGTAGTATTCCTTGTTTGGCGACTCATCATTCAATTTGCAATAAGGACATCAGTTTCTCTTTAAGAAATTCTACTTAAGTAGTACTCATGTGTGCAGTGCGATTTATATACTATATAGTTTTGAAAACCAAAATATATAAGAAGTATACACTCTCGTATGTATATTCTCACGATCCAGTCTAAGACGAGAACTCCTACCCTATCTTTACTAGATCGCGATATCCTTTAGGTTAAACAACGCAACCTAAACCCTGATACCAAATATGATGACCGGCCTACAATGCCGACACCCATTATACCCGAATAATGTAATGTAGCATTGTTTGGTCGATGCGGGGCGATCATCAATGGTTGTAAAGTAAATAAACAACACAGAACCTATCGTATATCTCACAACGCATCGAATAAAATATAATAGTAAACATCTAAGAATAAAACATGTGAGACATCAAATAACTGAATGAATCACAGCATTAGAGTATATAGATCCATGTTGTAAATAGCATAAGTGGTAGAGTTATACATCAAATAATAACTCATAAAAACTATCTCTAAATAGTAAGGTACTAGCAAGCTCCATAGTGTTGTGTAGCGGAATGTCAAATGAGTACATATAATAATACGAGAGAATAGCATCCTGCTCGCCACCTGTCCAGCTCCACATGCTAACCAGACCTGATATCCCTAGTTTACTCATTTAAGAGTACCCAGAGTAATAAGAAGTAAAGCATAAAACCTTGGGTCAGACAATAGTCTGGTGTGAGCGATAGAAATCTCAAATGCTATAAAGTCAACATGCTAGGACAAATGGTATGGAATATCATACATGACCTGTCCTTGCATCCATAGAGTTAGCACATATAACAGATATACGCTACTCTTGATAGTCATCATGGGTGTACTATACATCAAGGTAATAAGGTTGTCCAGGTATCTGTATCGATAATATCAACGTCGTGTGACATCTCTAAGGTGATAGACAATCAAGCAAATATAGCATCCATCATCCATCCTCACATTCACTCACTTAGTGCGTTGGATATATGATACTCATATACTCCATCTCGTCATCAAGGACTACTCAACTTCCCCTATCACTCGATCCATCAGGGTGTAGACAGGTTCTAACATCAACAAACTCTGCCATATCATCACTATGTTCTCGCGCCAATGGACTATAGTATGTAACCATACCCAGGTCCTAACGTCAATGGACTCTGGGGTCCGGGCAGATCGGGTCCTAACATCAATAGACTCTAATAAAATCCTCATACCCATATCTCATGAGTGTGCCTCATTGTCTCGAGTATCCACAATTCCTTTGCATACATCATCCGTAGTAGAGCTCATCCTCATCCCAGAACTATCCTTATAACTTCCGTCTAAAGTCGTCGCGGTAGGGAACTATTCTAGATTGCCATCATTAGTCATAGAATGTCATCATTCGTCCCGTAACCTTCTTCCAACAGTTCCTTCAATCCAACTCGCTATCGCCTACTCAACATCTCACAGTATAGCTCTCCATTGTCCAAGCCATCACTTCTCATCGCGGAATTCCCATCGTCGAGTCACGAGTGGTCGTCATTGAAAATCGTTAAAAATCAACAAAACGGTAGTCAAAAAACTTACTTCAGGGTTGGCCAAAAATCAAACCCGAAGTAACCGCCATATTGACTCAAACAGACCCTGAAAATTAGCCCGAAGTCAGATACTTGTAAACCCAGAATTTTCTCCAAGCGCGCTCTAGGATCAGTGCTGATTCCTGACTTGACTCATTTTCTCCAAGCAAACATGAATTTGACTCCAAGCATCATTCATCCCCGAGCCATACCCCATGGTTCGGTACCAAACCCTAACAAACATGTAAATAACTCCAAGCACCGTTCATCATCGACATAGCACTTCAAATTTCTACGAATCCAAGCAAACCATATGCGACTCCAAGCAAATGGCAAATTTCCTCAAGTCGGACTCCAAGTAAATTATTACCACCGATCCTTTAACACCGAACCATCTTCTTTTACCCATAACTCGAGCATACGAACTCTAAACAACTTAAATTTTGAAATGTAGCTTTAGGGGGTCTTTCTCGGCTTACGCTATGTATCACGTGTCATTTGGATAATGTGGAATTTATGGATCATCGTCGATCGATCCATCTTCAATTGATCATAACTCGAGCATACAAACTCTAAATGACTTGAAATTTGAAATGTAGCATCATGGGGCCTTGCTTATCATCCCACGTTGATCGAACCTTATTTGGACCAATTTGTATGGATTGATACCGATCCATACATACCAATCCATAATAACACATTTTTACAAATCAAGTCCAAATCATCTAAAGTTCACATATATGGTGTAATATGTTCTAAAAACATTTTTAGTGGTTCTAAATAATTTTTAAAACATCATTTAGGGTGTAAAATGACCTAATTAGCAAGTGAGAGATTTAATCACTCACCAAGTACCCAAATTTACCACTCTTCCCCTTGAATCCAAATTAGACGGCAAGCAATACGAAGTTCTAAGCACAAAAATAATGAACCACAGATCCCTCTTTGCTAGCTATTGCTCTAGTGAAGATTTAGACTAGATTTAGACAAGAATAGATGAATCTTTTAAAGGAAAGATGATAAATGGAGATTTGGAGATATTTTAGGAAGATGAAAAGTGAATCATCTTAGCCCCAACACCCCCTTCCTATCTTCAAAACAAGAAATGGGCTAATGGGCTTAGGTTTGGACCTGCCTAATTACCCATATATCTGCCCAGAAGCCCATAAAACGTAAAATAACAATATCTCTCAAATGGTAAGTCTGTTTTCCTATTACAACCATTCTACGGAAAGTGAACTCATCGTCCTGAAGTAATGGAAGTGATTTCAGACCTTATCTCATCACCTATCAAAAGTTATAGGTCACATAAGATTCTTAGGGTCAAAATGCTCATAAAGAAATTCAACAAAAATTATAGATGTGGGAAATGTCCCTAAGAGTCGTTTCCCAAGATATCAAAGTCATACAATCTCATATAAAATAAATAATAATATTTTATGATCCTACGATACGTAAAATACGAGTTGTTACAACAAGTCGTTGAAGTATTTATTCTGGCAAATGGACTTAAACCTAAGGTACTAGATGGAATTCTAACAATCTTATTATTTTGGTTTTGCTTATACCTCTGTAAAGGGTAATGTTTTTGCAGATGCATTGAGTAGAAAGCATGTGACATTGAGTCCCGTGATGTTAGAGATAAGGCAACTGGAGTATATTTCAATATTCAATTTTTGACTACCAACGAATGTTACACTTGGATTATTGGCAACCTTAGGGTTAGACCTGCAAGAGTGGATAGTGTTGTATGAATCGAAGGAAGGATGCAAAGTTAGTTGAGATTATGGACCGGCTTGAGAAAGATGAGAAGTCGAGTCCTTTGGAGTGATATACAAAGGATGGGAAATGATACTTGAGGCGAGATGGAAAGTTGTGTGTGCCGAAGTTGAGGGAACTGATTGACCAGGTGATAACGAAGCATTATCATTCTAGGATGAATATTCATCCTAGCAGTGACAAAATGTATAGGGATATGAAGAGAGTCTATTATTGACCAGGGATGAAGATAGATGTGGTGAGATGCCTCACTTGTCAGAGAGTTAAGGTGGAGTAGAGTAGACTGAGTGGATTGCTGATGAAGTGGGAAAGTGTTTCAATGGATTTTATAGATGGGTTACTAAGGTGTAGAAGAGGTAATGAGAGTATTTGGGTAGTGGTGGATCGATTAACGAAAAGCGCACATTTCATTCCTATAAAGAGCACAAGGATGGTAGTATCTGTAGATGCATTATATATTAAGGAAGTGGTGAGGTTGCATGGTATACCTATGAATATTATGAGTGACAAAGACTCACTCTTTACGAGTGAGTTCTGGAGGACCCTACATGATATCTTGGGTATAGAGCTGAGTTTAAGCACAACATATCACCCTCAGATGGACGGACCTACCGAGAGGGTGAATAGGGTGTTAGAGAATTTGTTGAGGGCATGTATTCGGGATTCCGGTGGTGCTTGGGAAGATCATTGCCATTAGTGAATTTACATATAATAATAGTTATCATGCTAGTATTGGGATGACGCCGTTTGAAGCATTGTACAAAAGGCCATGTAAATCACCTTTGTGTTGGTGGGAGTCGATAGATAAGGTGATGCTTGGACCACAGATGATAAGGGATACATCAGGGAAAGTAGAGTTGATATGAAAAAGGATGAAGGTGGCATGGGATAGACAGAAATCATATGCTGGTAAAAATCAAAAGGAGCCAGCATTGGAAGTTGGTGATCTTGTGTTCGTAAAGGTATCGCCTCTTTAGAATGTGATGAAATTTGGAAGCTCCGAAAAGTTGGCGTCGTGATTTATTAGACCGTTTAAGGTATTGGAGCATATTGGAGGATTGGCCTATAGGGCGGACTTATCGGAAAGAATGCATGGAGTCCATAATGTATTCCATGTATCACATTTGTGAAAATGTGTACATGACTCAGCTACAGTGGTGGAGCCTAGTTAGCTAAAGGATGTGGAGTTAGAAGCTAAAGTGAGTTCATCTAAAGGACCTACATGGAAGGTGGAGCATGGGATTTGAAGGATGAGAAATAAAGTGGCAGAGAGTACATTGGAGCCTGAGGAGAAAATTCAACTTCTCATCTTTAAATCTTTACTGATATGTTCTTTTGATTGGTGTGATTTGCTAGGAATTAGGTTATGGTTGCTTAGTTTGGAAGTTTGGACTTTTATGCGATATTTTTTTGATTTTCTACTATATATTATCTCTAATGTCACTAAAGTTCCATTCATATAAAATTGCAAGTTTTTATACTAGGGTTGCTATGCATCATGCCTATTATGTCATATCTTGCATTCATATAGGATGCATTTATCGCTGCATTATGCTAGATTTTCATAAGTATCGCGATCTGTATATGTTTAAAATGGCTTTAATCTAGATGGTTGCCTTTTTTTGAATGGTTGTGCATGTGCACGAGTGATATGGATGTGCAAACGAAAGAGCGAGTGTCTATTACATTTTCCGTTCCTTTAGAATTTCGGTGACGAAATAATTTTAAGGGAGGAGAATGTAATATCTTGAAATTTTGTATATAACTTAAATAATAATAATGAATAAATTTGAAAATGTGCACGAGTGATAAGGATGCATTTATCGCATTTAATGCATTATGTCTTCACTTTGGCCTTCTACTCCCAGTTGAAATCTACTTGGTTAAATACCCGGTTAACACTTAATCTTTAGAGTATGCTTTTGTTAAGAACCTTTGCAGTTAAAGCGCTCGGCAGATTCAAAGCGGTGGAGGTGCAAAAAGTCATAGCGGGGATACAGCGAGGATATAGCGGGATATAGCGGATGGCTCTAAAATAGCATATAAAACTTGTACTTAATGTTTTTACAAATATATAAATGGTAATTAAATGAAAAATTATCATTTAATTTAATTATAATTAATACATAAATAATTTTAAATAAAAACATGTGCGAATATACTTTAAATAAATGTAAAACTGTTATATAACATAATTAAATTTAGTAGAATATTAGAGTATGTTCATTTCTGAAAATATATTAAAAATTAAATCAAATAAATTAGTTTCATAATTTTTATAATGTATAAATGCAATTTTTCAATTCATTTTATTAAAGAAGATATAGCGGAAATAGCGGAATATAGCGGGAATAACGGGATATAGCGGAAATAGTGGGGCTTAAAGCGGAAAGGCTATATTTTTGGGCTATATGGAAAAATCGTAGCAGCAAAAATCCGCTATGAGATATAGCGGGGTAATAGCGGGGCATTAACTACACAGTTAAGAACAAAGCATGCTCTGGATCAAGACAAATTCTAACTTATTATCCGTGATTCCAGTTGACTGTTCAGGTATTGCTTCGAAGCATTGCCTTTATTTGGTAGATTTTCCTTTAACTGCTTTGCATAGACAGAATTCCGTTCCTCGTGCTAAGAACAAGATCTACACTATTAAGATCGCACCACGCTTTAGACTAGTATGCTTCTCCCTCCTGCCATGCTTTCACCAACTTTCGGGGTAAACGAACTCTCGATACCCAGATCATTTGTCTTCTCGAAATCTTATATAAGCTGAGGACGTATGAAACTTTTTCTACTCTTTCACTTTCCTTCTGCCTTGTACCGAGAGAATTTGCCCTGAGCCTTTGAACTTCCAACCTCTTCCATTTTCTCATGACTTGATCTCTGACACTTACCATCCCATCACCGTAGATCAACTCCTATTATCGTCGACAATCACCTTAATGCTGTCAATCACTTGAACACTGCTAATCAAATAAATGCCGCTAAACACTTGAACGCCACCACCTCATTTAGATTGCTGCCGAAAGCTTTTGGTGCCCGATCCAATTCAAGCATCTCCCTCTAATCAAAATATTTAATCAACTAAGGTTGGTGATTGATGGCTGGCTCGGCGATGGTGATGATGGTGGTGGTGCGACCGATTGCCCTTGAGAGGAGATGGTCGAAGTTTGGATTGTGCTTGATCTAAGGTAAACTCAAGTTTGCCCTAGGTCATGTGCAAGCCATTTTGGAGATAAATCTGGCTCTCCGTCTTCGACTAACTCCTATCAACGCACAACTGAACTCGTATTGCCGCATGATTTCCAATAGGATAGTTCACTTTAAGAACGGTCATGTTGGATGATTCCATCGCATTGCTTTTCCTATTGCTGCACTTCCAGTGATCTTGAAAAGAAAGCTTTTGCATCGCTCCAAACAACATTTCCATTGTGCGGTGTGTCATGTTATCTAGCATGAGCGGGTAATCTACAACGAATGGTCTGTTCGTCATGTACAGGACACGAGACTCACATTGTATAGATCGACACTTTCACTTGCCCCGGTCAACGGTCGAAATTCGATTGGTCAACACACGTCAACATCCTTTGGATTTTGATCACTAGTCACACGGTTTGTTATTTAAAATAAAACATACCTCAAAATGTTTAATGCCAAGTTTTACTGCTTGGAATGACTCGTCGATCGCCATGCCTCGAGTCCGGTGAGGGCACATCTACTCCTCTTGAAGTTGGGTCCTTCACAGCTCAAGCTTCACCTTCTATCCCCGTCAGACCCAGACGTTCGATTACTGTTGAGTTACAAAGCTTAGCTATTCCAGTGGTTCCACTACAAAATCAACCTCCCCCTTGAATGAATATATTGGATTAAGGGTCTTAAATGATCTGCCCGATCAAATGTTGTCTGTCCTTTCCATGAAAATGCTTCAAAATATATGCCGCCGGCACAGAATTCCTGAGGATGATGTACGACTTCCCAACTAGGGTGAACGAGCACATCTTCCTCCTTTAGGATACATAGCTTGCAACAGGTATATGTGTCTCGGTGGTGCTATGCTGCCAATCAATCTGTTCCTTTGCATGATTTTATAAGAGCTTGGGTTGGCTCCAGCTCAAGTCCATCCACATGGTTACATTCTTTTGAGCTCTCTGTATGTTCTCCTCATCAATCGCTTTAATAGGACCCCTACTTTCCAAAAGCTTACCTATCTCTTGATGACGTGTTTGCCAATTTAAGCGACTTTGATATTTCTGTTACTGATTTCCTTGCAGAAGGCTCTCACGACTTCAACTTCTCTCCTGGAGTAAACATAAATGAAGGTGGAGAAACTCCATCTTTACATCCATGCGAACATGGTTTGTAGAGTACTCATGGGGTCATCGGCATCATCATACACTTCACTAGGATCATATACACGCATTCTTGTATTCATTTACATTCTAAAATTTTGACACTTATCCTATTTTTCTTCTTGTCTTAGGTTCCATGGACTGCGATCGATATCAAAGGCTCTCATGCAATGCTGGTGAGTATCGTGTCCAGACTCCCAATCCCTATACGCCTCACTCGAATATCAAAGCCATTATGAGACTGATGAAGAATGGCATAAAAGGAAGGAGCGTGAAGCATCTGATGCCCACAAGGCTGACAGAGAGAGGGAGAAAGAAAGGAAAAGAGAGAGGAAAAAGAGACGGGTAGAAGACGAGTTGTCTTGTGATCCTGCCAAACGCCAAAGAGAATCCTCTGAGCATCATGGCCCTTCTTCTGATGCTGGTCTACCCTATTCTGAAGCTCTCACTTCTTTACAACAAGTCCCCACTTCTCACTCTCTTGCTACAATAATGCCACCTACTTCCAAGGGAGTCTCTACTCCCTTGTTTACCCTTTGGATACTCCTCCATACTTACATGTCGCGATTCTCAAGCTCTTCTTGCATGGCATGAAATTCGACCAGGACATCAAGGATATTCCAATGGAAGTGGCGGATCAGGATGTTTGAAATGTCCAAAAGCACATCAATGAAGGATGCAAGTGGAAAAAACTATGCCAACCCCCTCTTTGATGTGAACGGAATCAACATACCAACATCAAGTCCTTCGATTTCAAGAAGGAGGAATTTAAATGGATCATCAAGAACCAAGAGAAGGACATGTTAAGGTCATAAGAGAGAGGGACGCAACCCTTGAAGCAAAAGCCAAGTCCAACAACTTAAAGGAAGAAATGAAGTTGGATTATGGTCATGCCGAGATTGTGATGTAGAATGAGATAAAGGTTGCTCATAAAGTAGGTGCCGAGCTGAAAAAGCAAGTTAAAGAGAAGGACTAGGCCCTTACTCAAAAGGATGAAATTATACGAGCTAGGGACCAAACTATCTCGAAATCGGCAGCCGAACTTGAAAGGCTTTGACAGGAAAACCATAAGCTTCATAAAGAGAAAAGGAAGCTAGTCGATGATTGGGAGCACCCGTCGACCAAAAAACTTGCCAAAGGTATCGAGCTTGCAGTTTCTCAAGGAGCTTAAAGAACTTTAGGAGGCGAAGCCTAGAGAGAGACGAGCTAAATGACAATCTCCAACACTTCTATACCAGTGTCATTATAAATTCGAATCTGAAGTGGTTGGCGGATGACTATCCTGAAACTCTTGCCGACGCCTTGGAAGAAGTGCTATGTCGGGCCGCATGGACCGACGACAATCGTTCCGGGGAAGAACTGATGGCTATTTACCTTGATGCTGAGAACATAGAATTACCTGCAGTAGGGAAGGCCATCCTGGGTGAAGAGGATGCTAATGCTACCGCTGCCGCCATTGCTAAATCTCTCACTAGCTCGAGCTTATCGGGTCAGCACGAAGTGACCACTCCAAAATCCGGAGAGCCAGCAATGATTATTTTTGCCTTCATCGGGGTTAGCTCAAAAACCGCTCGTGTGACTCCAATTTCTGCAGCAATCACTTCTCATGAGCTATATATTCCTTCCTCCATGGGTCAAACGGAGGAGCACGTGACTGAAAAGGGAGAGTTCACGATTTCTATCAGGGATTGAAGCCAGAGCTAAAGTATATCTCTTGTTTTACCAGTCTTCAAGAAGCTTCAGTTCTCTCATGAATCCATCATTAAAATTTATCATTCTGTTTGCCAACTTGTAAGTCAACTGCGTTTACCTCCTCCTCTAAGCATGTAGGTTTTGGGATCTACAGCCATCTACACCGTGTCTACCTCTGTCTTGACGGGACTGAACATCTCTACTCCTCGTTTCGGCTCTGGCCTAGGACCTGATTTTGAGAAAATAGTTACCCTGGAAAAATTGGTGGATATTTCTGTGTCCTGGGAGGAAGACCTTATTATAACCAGAGCCATGGACCCCATTGATCAAACTACTTTGGCAGAAAGGTTGAAGGCTGATTTTGAGAAGATCCGGGTGAAATCCGAGCCTAGCACCATGAAGCCCCTATCTTCGACTCCTACGAGTCCCACATCTAAGATCCCCCCAATCAAGATCAAGACACCCAAAACTAAACCAACCAAAGCTCCTGCCAACAAATCTAATGACCCTCATAACATAACTGATGAAGAGTCTACCCATTCAAAGGGCAATACTCCCCTAAGCAGGGTGATTAAAGATGATAAGAAAAGGCACAAGACTCATCCTGGAGGTTCTAATGGCAAAGGTGGTAAAGGCGGCAAGCGAGGAAAGACTAACTAGATAGTACCTGGAGCTTACCAGCTAAGAGTCTTGTGGAGTCTGTATCTTTTTCTGTTTTGTTTTCAATAGGCTGAGATTGTGTGGGCATGGCCCCCTCTTCAAGATGTACATAAAAGTTGTGGTAATGAAAGATTGACTTTTGTCCTGTAATCTTTCTCTTATTTACTTTCATGTACCTTTATGTGTTATATTGTGACCGTTGTCATATTACTGCCTGTATATATAATAAAACTACTTGTACTACAATCTTCTTATATTATACATAACAGCTTTTGTGCAATATGCATATTTACCACATTCTTGTGCATGTAAATAGTGCTCATGTGATTGCTTTAGTCGCATCCTATTACTTAGCCCTGTTTATAGCTGCCAAAATGCTTCATTCGGCTAACCAAAACCATTATTTAACCAACTCTATGGTTATTCCCGTCGATGCCTGGTCAGGTACCTTTCGACCGGTTATTTGCATGCTTATCCCTATTCATGGGATTTATTATTCCAAATGCCAAACTTCGGGCATTTACAAGTTAATAGTGTTATGGGAAAAAAAATTCGATTGCCCCTAGTTTAAGTGTGATTTTCCAGTGCTAACCTTGGACCGTGAAAGCTTGGTAAATTCCTATTTTCGAGCCTTTATGACTATCCTCACTTATCCTCGACTAAGCATGTCCCACTTGGTTGCTAGCAGTGTCATTTAGAATCCTATTCATATACCAGGTCCTATCTCCGCAAACGAGTGATTTTATTACTTGATTCCAAGTATTATTTTCTCAATGCTGCCTAATTCCAGGCTGCATTTGAAATTTTCTAAGTTCAGAGTTGGAAATTCGGCCGTGCACTAGTTTTTATCTACGAAAACCAGCACACTGGCAGCTCAGTCCTGAGAAATCCTTCTTTAACATTGCCTATCTCCGGGTAACGACTGATATTCGCAGGTTAGAATTAAATGATCTGATCCATTCGAAAGTGATATCACCTTCCTGGCATTGCCTATCTCCGGGCAATGACAGGTCCTGGAGCTGAGGTTGAAAATTAAATCAAGCACCGGCTTATGTCTTCAAAGCTAGTGCATCGGTGGTTCCATTCTAAGGGTTTTTTTCTTGGCATCGTCTTTCTTCAGGTGATGGCACAATCCTACATGCTAGGATCGAATTATCTGATAAATCCCTGGGTGAGTCGTTTGACCTTATATTGTCACCTATCTTTGGGTAATGGTGGATTCCTAAAGGTCGGAGCCGAATGATCCGATCGATTCCTAATTATATTGTCTAACCTTCTCATCGTCTTCAATCTTCGAGCAATAGTGAATTCTTGAAGGTTAGTGGTTTTTCTCCCTGACGTCACCTATCTCCGGGCAGTGCCAGATTCTTAGAGGTTAGAGTGTCTCCTTCCAAACGTTGCCTATCTCCGGGCAATGCCCGATTCCTGAAGGAGGGGGTCAAATTACCCAATCGACCCGGGAGTGAATGAACCTTCTTGATGTCACCTATCCCCGAGCGTTGATTTTCAGATGGTTGGGGTTTATTTTTTCCATCAACCTAGCGGTTCAAGTCGAATTTCGCCATCGACCTGGCGGTTCGAGTCGATTTTCCTCATCAACCCAGCAGTATGAGTTGATTTTCCCCATCGACCCAGCAGTTTAAGTCTACTCTCCATCCATTATCCTAGGATAGAGGAGCATTTCCTCGGTTGTTCTACTAATCGCGCAGACCAGGTGTTTTGCTTACAAGAGCACGATTCCATTGGTTCAAAAAGCTTGCTTTATTTGCGAATGAAAAGAGTGGTGAGTCCTACCTTATTACATTGCCCTCAATGTCCCTTGGTGGCTTATTGCTAAAACAAATGAAGAAAACTAAGTGTGGTAGTGCCGGAGCAGATCGTTGTTCCATGCACGTGCGATAGAGATTCCATCAGTAGTTGCCAGCTTAAATGTTTCGTCTCCAAGCTTCTGATCGATCATGTAGGGTCCTTCCCAATTCGGGCAGAGCACTCCCATACCCGAAAGAACTCGTTTCAAAATGAGATCCCTACCTCAAAGATGCAGTTGCAAACCTTGTCGTTGAAGTGTCGTGCTATCCTTTTCTGATGGGCGGCAACCCCTAATTCTACTTCTTTTTTTTCATCGACCAAATTGAGAGACTCAAGCAGGAGTTCCTCATTCACCTTCGGCTAGAAATGCCTTTTACGATGAGAAGGGACTTTAAGTTTTATCGGGATTATTACTTCTGACCCATAAGCCAAAATGAACAATGAGTGTCCAGATTCAGACTTATATGTCATCCTATAAGACTATAGTAGTGGAAGCTCATCAACCCAGTTGCCTTTAGCTTTAGTCAATTGCTTTTTCAAGGTGGATTTGATGATCTTGTTCACTGCTTTCACTTGCCCATTTGCCTACGGATATCCCACCGTGGATCCCAATTCTGTAAAGTTTGCCGAAATTCTTGAACTCAGCACTCTCGATCTAAGTTTCGTTGTCTATGATGATCATCTAGGGTACTCCGAACTTGCAAATAAGTTTCTTTATTACAGAATTGATTACCTTTTTCATTGTAATCATGGCAAGCGGTTCTGCTTCAGCCCATTTCATAAAGTAATTTACTGCAACGATAGCATATTTGGCTCCTTTTTCGCTATAGTAGCACACCGATAAGGTCGATTCCCCAAATTGCAAATGGCCATGGACTGATCATTTGCGTTAGTTTCATCGATGTAGCTCTTGGTATCTTTGCAAACCTCTGGCATCGATCACACTGTTGTGTATAGTTAGCTGCATCTTGGTTTATTGTCGGCCAGAAATATCCATAGCGAAGTATCTTCATTGCCAAAGTCTATCTCCCGGTATGATCACCATAACAACCCTCATGGATTTCCATGAAGATGTTCCTAGCCTCATCCTTGGCTACATACTGAAACAAGGGAGTTGAGAATCCTTTCCTGCACAGTACTCCGTCTTGCATCATGAACCATGGTGCTTTTCGAAGCAGCTTCTTCCATTCTTTTCTATCTCTTAGGAGAGTCATGTTAATCAGATAGCCTTAGATTGGGGTCATCCATGACTCCTCTTTTTCTGTGGTCTCTAGAATCCAATCGACGTCCATCTGATTGATGCTAGGAGTTGTCAAAACATCTTCTGAAACTAATCCCATTAGCTACGCTTTCCCAGAGCTAGCTAGCTTAACTAGTGAGTCGGCCTTTTCTAGGGACATGTGTTATTGTATAATGTTATATGTCTTCAAGCAGTTCCAGTGCTTTTAACAAGTAAGGGGCTAGACTCACGCCATTGGCCCGGTATTCTTTTTTAATTTGGCAAACCACTAGTTGGGAATCACTAATTATATGCGGCGTCTTTATCCTACTTCCTTTGCTATCCTCAATCTCACTAACAATGCCTCGTACTCCGCTTCATTATTAGTCTAGGAAATTCCCGTTGTAGTGCTTAGCAAATTGATCATCCTTCCGGTGTTTCAAATACTACGCCTGATCCCGAGCTAAATTCATTTGAAGCGCTGTCGACAAATAACTTCCAATGGGAAGATTCAACTGCAACATCCTCTTCCTCATCCTCATTACCACGCATGGTAAATTCAACGATGAAGTCAATGCCTGCCCATTTATTGCTCTCTTATAACGGTAATTGATGTCATACTAACTTTGCTCGATATTCCATTTCAGCAACCGTCCCGAGGTCTTGGGCCGGTATAATACCTGCTCTAAAGACTGATTTGTCGATACCTTGATCGGATGTGCCTGTAAGTAGGGTCGTAACTTCCTGGATGCGATCAGTAAACAATATGCGAGTTTCTCTACCTTTAGTTAGTTCTTTCTAGCACTAGTGAACCGCTTGCTGATATAGTACACCGGTCTTTGGATCCTTTCTTCCTCGCCACTAATGCTATAACAACCCACACCCCAGTGGGCCTAAATTTTCACTAAACCGAAAACCCAAGTCCACTAAAGTATGGATCGTTGGTTTGTTATCCTGCAAATAAACAAATATATGCATATCATAACACTATTGATATAACTCATAGTGGAATAGTAAAATATAATGTAACTGATAGTTATGATCAAGATTGGCACTTTCAGTGTCTACCGTCCTTGTCAATGCCGAGCATGCATTAGAAAACCTGTCCTTCTACTATTCCCACCTTGAACCAGTACATGTCCCTCTAAAGCTATCATACGGGTTGTAATAAGGAGGGGATCATAACAACGTTCTAGTGACTGGTGAATTATGCATTTTGTACATAACACCAGTATATGCCGATTGCTTTCCATTACATATTATGTCTCTTATTATTTTACTTAACCATTTTGACTCCATGTACGCACATGACACGCCGCAACTACCCGAAGCAAACATAACTACATATGTGTATGTGTGTGTGTATAAGTACCACAGTCCCCCTTTGGACCAAGATAGTATCCTGTTAGTATCTGTAATATGGCACCACTTCTGGATCCACCATCAATGTAATATCTCATCTGTATGGAACTGCATCTCATATTACAACTGCCCACACAACTATGCATTAGGGTGGGGAACCCAAAATGCAAACTCGCTAGGGTTTCTCATTGTATGCACCCCTATCCACCTATTAATAGTAGTTTACGCCTCGCCGTGTCTCGTAGTGCCTAACATGGCATCACAATTGCTTAGCCGTATTCAATCTTGCCTTGGGGATTTACTATTTGTCTACTTCCAATTGTGGACTCGGCTCCACTACCCCATTAATTTTGAAAGATCTCTTTTGTGGATTAACTAGCCCTGCCCTAACAAACAAACTAGCGAACAATTGTGGTAGTGCATTTCCTAACGTGGCTAACCCTAGTAGGAAGCGTAGCCCGTTTGGTGTAACCATGTCTTTCTCATTGACCGTGAAGGACCGATGACGTTCTTGACCTATGACAGCCCACTCTTGATTTGGTACCAACACATACTGACATAGCGCCTATCCCCCTCATAATCCCATTTGGATTGCCTAATGCCATCTAAGTAATATCCCCTACTAAAAAGTTGAAGTAGACATTACTGGGGTATTCCTTCACCTATACGCAAGTGTATATAACTCCACGGGTCCTATAGTTGGATATGTCCCATATTAGTATAATGTATATACAACTACTGGTAGCCACTTGCGATGGTAGGCTTCTATTGTGTAACACTACTGACTTCGCATTCCAACCCATTCTAATGACTATGTCATTCTTATTTACTAAGTTATATGTGTATATATATATACACACACTGCACGCCTGACATAATGTATATTTGAATATACATTCATTTAATTATTACTTTTCTTTTCTTTCAATCATTGATGTTCAATAAATCTTACATAACTTACTTTTGATTTATTCTTGTCATTTACTATCATTTGTTATCCATTTCTAATGTATTGACTTAAGTGTCATTTATTATTTTCCTTTCATTTAACATTATTGGATGAAATCTCCTACTTCTTTTTTAACTAATATCTCTCTTTAACTATTTATTTAGACTTATTACTTCCCTAGTCATTTAATTGTATCTTCTTTGTTTACCGTTTTTTTTCTACACCATCTTAAATTACATACTTTAGGTTTTCCATTTAAATTGTTGTTATTATTCCTACTTACATCACTTTAGTTATACTTAAGGATTTTTATATCATAATACTTTGGAATTACTTCTTTTCCCAAAGGAAATTGTTAACACCGTAACACTCTATAATTTACTTAAATGTGGACTTGTATTATATGTGAAATAACAAAGAATTATCTTTTATTTTTCTATTGGAATAGACAACACAAAATACAGTGATTCTCTTATTTTGTACATCTATTTCTTTTTGTTTACATTCCTTGTTATTTCAACAAAATACAGCGATTCCTTGTTATTTCTTTATATTTGTATTTTTAGATAATTTATAAAAATTCACATTGTTACACAATTCATTTCAGTGTATTAAAATATTGTCTAATCCCAATTTAATTTATAATCAATTCTTATTTATGTTCACTAATCAATATAAACTAACCAAATCTGGGGTCCCAATATGATTTCATTAGCATGTTATTTATAAATCTAGGGACTATTTATACCCTGTACATTCCAAATCCAAACGTATATAATATTTATCAAGTTTAGGGTTTTCCATAACATATAGGCATATTTTCCATAATCATTGCATGTATACAATCAAATATCTCATTCGTGATTTATATTATTTCCTTACGCATATAAAATTAAATATCCAAATCCTGATTTATATTTAGGCATAAATGAAGTAGATCTATAACATTATGAATCCAATATTATTACAAAATATGTAATTTTCCACTCACCTTGCTATAGCTTTTCAATTCTCCAGATCTAGATCCATTTCCTTTTTATTTAACTCCCTCTTACTTTAAATCCAAAATAAAAATAGGGTATATACCTATTAGAATTACAGATCTAGGGAAAGGATTGAATTAAATTTGGATTTGAGTTTAAGATTCACGATTTACCTTTGTTTCTATATTCTGAATCAGTCCTATTCTTTTCTTCTCTTATTCTCCACTTTTCTCTACTTATAAATATAATATAATAGTTTTACTACTTTTTAGAATTCTAGAAATTGTAGAGAAAAGATAATGGTAGAGCTCCGCTCTGTGATGTGGAAAATTTGAGAAGAGAAGTGAACTAGGCATGTATTTATAGGCTCTAGAATCAATCCTATTTGTTAATAAAAGATTTATTTAATCCACGCCATTTGGCTACGTATTACTGCCCATTTTTCATCCGCACCGATTGACCGTCCAATACCTATGGTTAACCGATCATGTTTAATTGCGGTGATTTATTATCGTTCTATGATTTGTTTAATTTTCTTACTAATTAAAACGACCGATATAATTTTCTTCCCATTATGATTTTCATAACGTTTAGCTAACATTAATTTTCTGTTAACTTTAACTAAGATTAATCAACGTTAGTTGATTATTTTTATTTCCTTAAATACATATAATAATTTCCAACTCAAAAACTTCAAATGCTAATAACCTTTTTGTTTGAACTCTTATCGGAAAACTTTAATATGAAAGTTAATTAGAAAATTGCCACGAACCCAACGGTGTAAGTTTCGTAGCCAAATTCTAATTTTTATAAAAATTATATTTTTCAATGTTATAGTTTATTAATTAATTTCTTTTTAATTAATAATCGTAAAAATTATGGGGTGTTACAAATGTTGCACTTAGTGTGAGAGCAGATATTGCTAGGTAAATGAACAAATCCTCCTCTCTAGTGGTTTGGATAAAATCGATGGTGTTTCCATGTTCCTCAATAATTCCTCAAAGGCATTCTGATAATTCAGATTCCATTCAAAGTTCTTTTTCCCCTTCTAGAGAGCATCAAAGAAGGTTATGCATTTATCTATAGCCTTCAAGATGAACCGACTTAAAGCAGCAATCTTTCCATTCAAGCTATGTAGCTGTTTCTTCCTAATTGGGGTTTTACGTTCCTCATTTATCTACTTTTGATTAGCCTTGATGCCTCGTGCATTGACGATGAACCCTAGAAATTTCCCCAACGCTGAACATTTCAGTGGATTTAGCTTCATTCCGTATTTTCATAAAACTTCAAACATCTCAGATAGGTCATCCAAGTGGTTTCGCGATACACGAGACTTCACAAGCATGTCATCTGCGTATACCTCCATTGTCCATCCGATTTGATTCTTGAACATGGTATTTACCAATCTTTAGTATGTAGCCCCGGCATTCTTCAAACTGAACGGCATCACTCGGTAATAGTACAGCTCCAAATCTATTATAAAGCTAGTATTCTCCTGACCCGGTATATGCATTGGAATTTAGTTATAACCCGAGTAAGCATCCATAAATGAGAGCAACTCATGTCCTGTACTTCTGTCCACCAGTTGGTCAATCCTAGGCAAAGGAAAATTGTCCTTTGGGCATGCCTTATTAAAATCTGAATAGTCGACATGTTTGCCATTTTACATTTAACTTCTTGACCAACATGGGGTAGATACCCATTCGGGGTATAAAGCATCATGGATAAACCTGTTTGTCATCAGCTTATCCACTTCTTTCTTCAACGCAGTGGATCGCTCTGGACCTAGATTGCGTCTTTTCTGTTTTACGTAGGAACTTTGTGTCAATATTTTGTGCATGATAGGCTATCTCCGATGATATCTCGCACATATCTAAATGTGTCCAGGTGAATACATCCAAGTTTCCTTAGAGGAAATTCACCAACTACTTTCTTAAGTTAGCGTTGAGCTGAGATCCAATCTGCAGGACTTGAGTAGGATCATCCATGTCAATTGGAACATTCACTGTTAGCTCTGCCAATGTTGGTCGCCCTTCTCCTAATTGCTTCCTACGATCCATAACCTTGTTAAAACGGCAATGGTTCCCAAGCCAGGGTCCAGGCTTCAATTGCTATGCTTGCAAATCCTGAATGTGAAGAGCTCTTTCCACATTCTTGCCTTTCTCACTTCGCTTTGTTTCTTTGACTTCTACGACGTAGCACTCTCTTCCAGATCTTTGGTCACCTTTCACTACTCCGACTGCGTTTTCCGCAGGGAACTTCATCACTAAACACCAAGGTGCCAATGCTATCCTGAAATCAGCCAGAGCCGGTAGAGCTAAAAAGGCATTGTATGCTGAATACTCATCCACGATAATGAACTTTTGAATTTGGACTATACTACGACCCCCTTCGCCTAGTTCTATAGGCAAATCAATTATTCCAATTGGCTATTTTGCTTCGCCCATAAATCCTCGAATCTTGGTTTTATAAGCTGTAACTTTCTTCAGCTGATTGAAAGTTTTCCTGAATAGTATGTTCACCAAACACCCAGTGTCTACCAGGACTCGACGTATAATTGCCAGTCCAATTTCAATTGTTACTACCATGAGGTTAAAACTTGGCATTTCGATTCTGTTAGCATCTCTATTTCTAAATATGATATCATTCTTTGCTACTTGGCTGGAGCTCCATCTTCTACAATGAGGCATCCCTTCTACAGTACATGCTTTGTAGAGCTCGCATACCGTTCCATTTCCCTTTAGCTTTTCTTTGCTGGATGGGGTCCTCCACTTATGATATTAATGATTAACTTTCCATCGTTTCACCTGGGTTCATCTTCACTCGATCGAAGCTGATTCTCTTGGACAAGCGGCCCTTGGGGTCTCACCACCTGACCGCTACCCTGTGGTTCTTTGACATTCTGTTAGAGCCTATTCTTCCTTATAAGTTCTTCAATAAGGTCCTTCAAATGTCGACACTCATTAGTGTTGTGTCCATGAGTTTTATGGAAACGATAGAACTTTCCGCAGTGCCTTTCCTGCTCATTTGCCTTCCTCCTTGACGGTTTCTTATAGTGACTAGGTATATGTTCTCTAATGTATCGTTCAGAGGAGTGTAATCTTCCAGTCTTAAAATCCTTGTGCACTTCTTGTAGTCATTATGCCTACTTCCAAGGCCTTGATTTTGTTTCTTTTGGTTATCAGAGTTTCCGACATTAGTTGCCCCATTACCAGTGCTATCTCCAGGTTGTTTTACTGCCACATTACTCTGGATAACCATCGTTGACTATCCGTCTTCGGCATTGCCTGAAGCTAGATTTGCAATTTCCAAGTGCGAAAACTAGTAAGCCTTTCGATTAAACTCCTCCATAGTTGTAGATTGCTTCATCTTTAGCCATCTACCGAAATCCGTCTGGGTTAATGCCCCAGACCAACGCCATGAATACTAGATCTTCTTTTGGATTACAAAATTAGTAAAGGCAACATTAAACCGATTCAAGAACCTTTTCAATGACTTCATAGGCCCTTGATATATGTTCAGCAAGGATATCATATCCTTAGGTCATGCAGCATGCTGTCGGAACTACTTAATAAATTTCCTAGCTAACTCATCGAAAGTCAGCATGGATCTTGGTGTGAGCCTTGTAAACCACATTGACTCAACTTCTTCCAAGAGGATAGGGAAGCATCAGCATCTAGCGGTATCTGTTACCCTAGTGCCATCCATGTTCCATTCATACTTTAGTAAATGTTGTCTAGAATCAGTAATTCCATTGTACGATGGCATGGTTGGCATTGTAGCTTCCTAGGTACTCTTTTCTCAAAGTATTTTCCATGAACGGAATCCAACTTGGTGTAGAACCCCAATCTTCATTCTTTCTGCCTCTGCTTTCTTCCACCAACCGCTTAACCATATCAGCTACATATTCCTTGTTGGCACGATACTTTGAAGGT
This sequence comes from Allium fistulosum, assembly GCA_030737815.1. NCBI lineage: Eukaryota > Viridiplantae > Streptophyta > Magnoliopsida > Asparagales > Amaryllidaceae > Allium > Allium fistulosum. The sequence goes on from CM060902.1 coordinate 1,208,812,320, forward strand.
TGACTATTAGGGGCTACACCGAGTGTTTGACTCCATAAACATATCGGTTTGCCAGTTGACAACTAGGTTCTCAAGACACCGGGAGAACCACTCCTTCAGTATTCTGTGGGCATGTGGTTAGTTCATCTACGGCTGTTTCAACTCTGTTTCCATTAGCACCAGTGTTGAGCGAGATACTACCGGACCAGCTCCACCAAAGTCCCACTGCCGGACCAACTCCAAGTGTTGAGCGAGATACTACCGGACCAGCTCCACCAAAGTCCCACTGCCGGACCAACTCCAAGTGTTGAGCGAGATACTACCGGACCAGCTCCACCAAAGTCCCACTGCCGGACCAACTCCACTACCGGACTAGCCACCCTCCAAACTACAACAAGCCAACCTTATTTCCATACCAGCCGAATCAAAGGCAAAGGAGGTACTGCCGAACCAAACACCCACTCACTCACCACCGGACCAAGCTACGCCCTCACCACCGAACCAAACACCCAATCGTCTCCTACCACTGCCGGACCAAGACATTCCGAACCAACACTACCAGGCCAGATCGCGTCAGCTCAGGCCCATCAGCAGCCGTATACATCCAAGACCCCTACCCCCAGCCTCACTCTATAAATAGAGGGGCAGGGGTACAACAATGGGGACAAGTTTGAGAGCTCAAGCACGGAGAGAACTTTCAAACAACTTTCTTTTACTTGTATCAAAGCTTTGTACTTGTAATCTAAACAAGAGAAGAGAAATAACATATAAAGTGGACGTAGGCACATTCTGGCTGAACCACTATAAATATGCGTGTCTTTTTATAGTTTAGCCCCTGCTTTTCATATATTTGCATAAATCACTCAAATCACTAAGAACAACATAAGATCTACCAAATCATACGACTTTGAGGTGTTTGTCCATTTTTTGTGCAAACATTTTTGGTGCTTTCACTGAGAACTAGAAGCTCGAAGCTTCAGCTTCATCCACTTAACATTTTTCCTAACAGCTTTGTTCGCCACTTGGAAAACATGCCTCCCAAACCAAGAAAAGATGTTAACAAAGGAAAAAACATCGCATCCAGCAGTCTTCCAGATCCAACTATCACGAATCAAGTAAATCGTCCTCCTCCAACAGCAGTAACAAATAAAGGACAGGCTAATCCGACCCCTCCTGCCACAGAACAGCCCGCAGCAATTACTAGGGCAGATTTAGATAGGGTTGTGGTCGAAGTAACTAACCGCTTCACGTCCCAGCAGGAAGCCTTGGTGGACCATCTCATGTCACGCTTAAGGGATGCTGAAGAATCCAACCGCAACACTGAACCATGGGGCGAGTCCCAGTCTGGAGGATCTCAGAGACAACAAAGGTCTTCCTTCTTCGAAGGAGCTAACGTCAGAAGTAGCCATGGTAGGAGCCGAGATCGAGCACAGCCCGAAGTTAGGCCTGAGGAAACGTTTGGTACCGAACCCAACAGGGGAGGTACCGTACGAAGGTCAACTATAGCTGAGCCCGTCATACTGCCTAACCACGGAAACGCCAGTGAACGGGGCCGAGCTAGAGTCCAGCCCGAAGTTGGACCCGAGGAAGTGCTTAGATCAGAACCCAGCAGGGGAAGATCAAGGCAAGGGCCAACTGTAGCTGACCCTAGCATGCTCCCAGAAGATCAAAGGCAGCCACTGGAAAACATGAGGAATGATAGACGATACCATCCCTACAGGTCATCTGGACGGAATCAATCCCACAGAACAGAACCAAACTCATTTCTATCTGCTCCAAATTCTGATGAAAGGATGGCACGCTTATTCAGAGAGTGCGTCCAACGGGAGCAAAGAGATCGAGGGATAGGCGCTAGGGTAACCAGCCCTTTCGCCCGCAATATCGAAATTGCTATCACTCCCCGAGAATGGAAGATGCCAACAATGGAACCTTACAAAGGAACCTCCGACCCCGTTGTACACTTACAGAGGTACACACAACATATGCTCATGAGTGGAGCGACAGAGGGAGTACTGTGCAAATGCTTTCCGCTCTTCTTAGCAGATCTCGCTACCTCCTGGTTCTGTCATCTACCCCAGGGATCTATCAGCTCGTGGGAAATGTTGAAAGAAAAGTTTATCAGTCAGTTCCGCATCCATGTGGAACAACCTAAGGACGCTTATTCCTTATCCAGCGTCAAACAGAAACCTGGAGAGAAACTGCAACAATACCTAACCCGATTCAATGCCGCAGCAGCCGCGGTCCAAGATGCCGATGAGAAGCTTATCCTAATGGCCCTCTGTAGTGGTGTGCATCCGGACACTAAATTTGCTAGAAGGTTGACGAAAGAAAAACCAGCTACTTTACCCGATTTCTTCCATGAAGCCGGGAAATATATGAGGCTTGAGGATGCTGCCGTTGAGGGGCAGTCAGGACAGCAGAATAAGCCAACTCACAGCAACGCCCCTGCTGTAGCAAGGGACGTTCGAAGAAATGATTCCAGAGACAATGCTGGGGGCAAGAAGGGAGAAAAGCGCCTATATCGGCCTGGACCGAGATTCGACACTTACACTCCTTTGAACGAGACCGTCGAAAATATCTTCCTTGCCACCCAAAGCGAAGTTAGATACAAACGCCCACCATACAAGAAGGAATCAGATAACGCACAGAAGTCTGGAAAGTTCTGCCGCTTCCACGAATCTCACGGGCATGATACCAATGAATGCCATCATCTCCGGGATCTGATTGAAGAACACATCAGAAGGAAGAAACTGGAACGTTATGTAAAAAGTCAGGACAGGGCTCCAGCTCCTGCCAATGAAAACCCAAGGCTACCCTCACCAGAGACCGGCAGAGGAAACCGCAATGCTAGCAGCTCTAGTCAAGAGAAGATAGTGGTCCATACCATCTCAGGAGGACCGCACATCGCAGACAAGAGCTGGAAAGAGATGGAAAGATATGGAAAGTCGCTTAGAGACAGTAAAGACTGTGTCAATTTGGTTATAGAAGAACGCCACCCGAAACAGAAAGAAAGTGATGACATCACATTTGGTAAGCTTGACCTGGAAGGAAGGCAGTACCCTCACGTGGATCCCATGGTTATCTCTGCTCGGCTCGGTCCCGCCGAAGTTTACCGAATCTTAGTAGACACTGGAAGCTCAGTGAACATCCTGTTCAAACATGCATTCGACAAAATGAAATTATCAATGAAGGATGTATCTCCCTGCGATAAACCACTACACGGTTTCACTGGAGATGCGAAGATGCCCCTCGGGCAACTAGACCTCTTTGTTGAGATTGGAAGCCATCCCCGCTCCGTTGTACGAAAACAGACGTTTGTGCTAATAGAAAACCATTCGGCCTATAACGCCTTCTTAGGAAGGCTAGCCTTGTCTGACTTCCAAATTGTCCTAGCCCCATGGTGCCTAAAAATGAAATTTCCAATGGACAATAGAGTAGGGGAAGTAGAAGGAGACCAGGACGTTGCTCGAGACTGCTATGTGACTGAACTACGCAACAACCACAGGAAGGATAAAGGGAAGGGCGTAGAGGTTGCCCTCTGCACGAAAAGTCTAGAAGCGTAGCAACTAAAGAAAGCCCCTCCTCTTCGATATACCAGCGACCCTTTCAATGAATTAGACCCTAGGGACAAAGGGGAGGGGGCCACCGCCGAGCCTGTAGAGGCTATGGAGTTTGTATCTGTAGACAAGCACGACTCAAGTAGACTGTTGAAAATTGGGTCCCAACTAAAAGCAGAGTTGAAGGAACAACTCATCGATTTTCTCCGCCACAACTTGGATGTATTCGCATGGTCACACGCTGACATGACCGGAATCTCCCCCGACATAGCATGCCACGTATTAAACATTGATCCTACCAAGGCGCCCGTAAAACAAAAAAAGAGAAGTATGGGGGCAGAGCGGTCAGCAGCCCTCGACGAAGAAGTAAAGAATCTGCTCGCCAATGACTTCATACGAGAAGCCGTCTACCCGGAATGGATCGCTAACCCAGTACTGGTAAAGAAGGCTAATGGGAAGTGGCGAACATGCATTGACTTTTCCAACCTAAACGACGCTTGCCCAAAGGATTGCTTCCCACTTCCCCGAATCGACCAGCTTGTAGACAGCACAGCCGGGCACGAGCTCTTATCTTTTATGGACGCATATTCAGGGTATAACCAAATTCCTATGCATGCTCCCGACCAAGACCACAATAGTTTCATCACCGACCGGGGTTTATACTGCTATAAGGTAATGCCCTTCGGACTTAAAAATGCAGGAGCCACCTACCAGCGCCTCGTCAACAAGATGTTTGCGAGGCTAATAGGGCAAACTATGGAAGTATACGTGGATGACATGCTAGTAAAGTCAAGGAAAGCCGACGATCACGTAAGCCACCTAGGCGAGATGTTTCAAGTACTTCGACAGTATGGAATGAAGTTGAATCCTCTAAAATGCTCCTTTGGAGTGTCATCAGGAAAGTTCTTAGGATTCATCGTCCATGCCAGAGGGATTGAAGCAAACCCTGAACAAGTCCGAGCGCTAAGGGATATCAATATACCTTCCACTCGGAAGGAAATGCAAAGCCTGAATGGAAAAGTGGCCGCCCTAAGCCGATTCATCTCCAAAGCAACGGACAGGTGTGTCCCCTTTTTCGAAGCTCTAAAGAAAGACAAAGGAAAGTTCGAATGGACCGACGAATGCCTGACCGCTTTCCTTAACTTAATCGAACACCTCCAGAAACCACCGGTACTCTCGACTCCAAGCGAAGGCGAAGAATTATACCTATACCTTGCTGTGTCATCTCACGCCCTAAGCGCTGCCTTGGTAAGGGAAGACAACCGCACGCAGCGGCCGGTTTACTTCGTCAGTAAGAGGTTTACGGGGGCAGAAGTCAGATAACCTAAACTTGAGAAGCTAGCATATTGTTTACTAGTCACATCCCGAAAACTGCGTCACTACTTCCAGTCCCATTCCATCAAAGTTCTGACCGATCAGCCGCTGAGGTAGGTACTCCATCGTCCCGACACTTCTGGGAGACTACTTAAATGGTGCATCGAACTAAGTCAGTATGATATCACCTATCACCCTCGCACCGCCATCAAGGGACAAGCCATGGCTGATTTCATTGCAGAATTCACTACCAACGAAGATAAGGAGCAATTGAAAATAGCAGAAGACATCAAGTGGAATCTCTTTGTGGATGGTGCATCGAACGAACAAGGCTCGGGGGCAGGTGTGGTAATAATCACTCCCAGGGGAAACAAACTGCACTATGCTATAAGGTTGGAGTTCGCTGCCACCAACAACGACGCAGAATATGAAGCAGTGATAGCCGGACTAGAACTTGCCGTAGAAATCGGAGCCAATTCTTTGTGTCTTCACAGCGATTCTCAACTTATTGTTAATCAAATACTAGGAGAATTCCAAGCTCGAGAAGAACGACTCATAGCATATTTAAAGAAGACCAAGTTACTTCTCAGCCGATTGGACCACTACTTAGTCAAACACATCCCTCGGGAAGAGAACCAAGAGGCCGACGAATTGGCAAAGCAAGCAAGTATGAGAGACATCGCCATCTTCGGAGCAGTAACCATCTCAAAGCAACTGACCCCAAGTTTTGAACAAGTAAATCTGATAGCTGCAACCGAAGAAGCAACTTGGATGACTCCCATCCGAGACTACCTACAAAGTGGCACACTACCCAACGGGCATAACGAAGTCAAGAAAATCTTGAGGAAAGCCTCCCGCTACACAATACAAGAAGACATCCTCTATCGGCGTGGATTCTCTAACCCGTTATTAAGGTGTGTCGCTGGGAGGGAAGCCAAGGAAATCTTATTCAACATTCATCAGGGAAGCTGCGGAGATCACACCGGAGGGCAAACATTAGCAAAAAAGATACTCCGGTATGGATATTTCTGGCCCACCTTAAGCAAGGACGCCTTAGATTTTGTCAAAAAGTGTGACAGATGCCAGAAGTTTGCTAAGATTCCGCGGCTACCAACAACTGAGATTACTCAAATGACCAGCCCTTGGCCCTTCGCAATATGGGGAATTGACTTAATCGGCGAGCTACCAATGGGCCGAGGCGGGGCCAAATATGCTATAGTGGCAGTCGACTATTTCACCAAATGGGTGGAAGCGGAACCTCTGAATAAAGTATCTTCAGCAAAAGTTATTAACTTCTTGATCAAAAATGTTCTGTGCAGGTACGGAGTCCCACTCAAAATCATATCAGACAATGGGCTTCAGTTTGACAGCGAGGAATTCGCCAACTGGTGCCAAGAGCACGGAATTCACAAAAGCTTCTCATCCGTAGCGTATCCCCAGGCAAACGGACAAGTCGAAGCCGTCAACAAAATTCTGAAAACTCTAATAAAAAAGAAGCTCGAAAAGTCAAAGGGCGCTTGGGTGGATGAACTTCCTACGGCACTATGGGCCTATCGCACATCTTTCAGAACATCGACGGGGCACACTCCTTTCTCTTTGGCATACGGATCGGAGGCTATGCTCCCAGTTGAAACCATTGTGCCTTCCCACCGTAGGATCCACTATAACCCAGAAGAGAACGAAGAACTCCTTCACATGTCTTTGGATCTAGTTGAGGAGAGAAGAAATGATGCAGTCCTTAAAGCAGCAGCCCACAAACAAAAAGTGGCGGCACAATACAACTCCAAAGTCAAGCATCGTACCTTACAAGAAGGGGATCTTGTCCTCAAGCGAATCTTCCCTCGCCCCGGAGCGCTAGACCCAATCTGGGATGGACCATATGTAATTCATAAAGATCTCCACAACGGAGCTTATATTTTGTCAACAGTGAACGGAGAGGTGTTCCAGAGGGCATGGAACATCCAACACCTTCGTCGATACTTTTCTTAACTTGTATTGCCCATATGAAGTGAATTAACAAAGAGAATCAGTGGACGTAGGCATTTTCGTGCCGAACCACTTTAAAAAACCTTGTCTCTTTTTTAACTTGTTCCTTTATATCTTGGTTGCTTGTTAACTTTATCCTTTTCTGTTGGACAAAATCCTGTGCATACAGCATTTCAATTCGAGGCACTCCACAGCACAACTTCATCTGGACAAGACCTAATAGGTACTATGCGAATCTATGCCCTCGCCAATGAGACACTTTCACTCCAGCATCCCTCTGCTATGGGTTAACTCATTGCTCGCGACGGCCCTTAAAGCCAACTGTAATGAGCCGATTATAAGCCACCGAGAAGGCCGATTATAGCCGAGGCAGCTCATTACGGCGTTCGGCTCGCCGGCAACTGTGAACCGACTATAAGCCCCAACATAAGGTGTGGCCAGCCAGGGGCAGTTCACGGTTGACGATCGGCACCCACGCTAGCCGGCCACAGTAAATCGAATAATACCCACGAATACGGGCCATAATGGCCCGGGTAGTTACTGTGCGCGATCTCGGCTCCGATGTGTCTTAAGTGCGGCTGTGGTAAAAAAATAATTAACTCCCCGCGGAGGCGTAAGATGGGTGACAAATGTCTCCAAGACCCACAGCTAGGGAAAATGACTACAAAGCCCGTTTTCCACGAACTTAAGCACATCGAAGGCCTTCCGTGATTGGAAGTTTTACTATTTCACATATTTCAATTTTACTTAAGAAACTTTTCTCCTATCCTCTGTAACAATCCCTGAAGTACAGGACACAGAACAAGAGACGCTCGCTAATAGAAGCAGATACTCACAGCAAGATATTGGACTGCGTCCCTTACTCGGTCACACAGGATAGTCAAAGCTGCCATCTACAAGCAAAATATAAAGGGCGGTATTTCCTTCTTTCATATATGACTATAATTTATTCACACCTCATGCTAACATTGCAAGTCATGAAATTATGACATCAAACACAATTTAATTACAAGAATATGCATAGCTATATTTCTCATACGACATGTCAAAATAGCAAAAACATTCAAAAGACGACAAAATCAGCTTAAGTTAAAGAATTACACATCAAGAATAGAGCTATTTATTACAAGTAGCAAAAATTACAACCTAAGAGTTACTCTACTATTTTAAGACTAACATATACAACCATGTCAAGTCCACAAAAAGAATTTTCCAAGTCCAATCAAGGAGCCGGCTGCGTCGGAGTATTGACCTTATCCTGTTGCCCACCTGTTCGGTCAGAGAATGGAATCATTAGTGATGAGCAAACAGAGTTAACAAAAGAAGAAACTAAAGAAGAAAAGGTTACCAGCAACTTCCCCTTGATCATCTTGGTCGTCATCCCCTACTTCCACGCCTGCCTCCTCAGCTGCAAACAACCGCATCCCCTCCTTCACCGCTATCTTCTCCTCCTTGGTGAACTGAGCGGTTACCGCATCCATCCTAAAGGCTGCTCCACCCTCCTTATCCGCCTCAGCCTTGGCCTCCTCTAAAGCCCTGAGGTAAATCCTAGCCATAACCCGGGGGTAGTCGTCCATCCAAGATAAGCTGCCCTGCTTCCAAAAGCGAAAGTACATATCCTGCAGCATATCATCCATCATCCCCTCATTTTCCTCAAACTCTCTCATACGAGCCTCAGAAACCGATAGCCTCGCAATGGCAGCATCCCTCTCCAGTCGGTATCGCGAGCAGTCAGCCTGAAGGGACCTCCTCATCACCTCCAACTCCTCCTTTAGCCTGACCTGAGCAAGCTCTGCAGCTTCAAGCTTCCTCGACAGCTCCTCTACCTGCTTGAGATCCGCCCTCCGAACCTCGTCCACTGTCGAGATGGCCATATTTATCTGCTCCTTACAGGCAGCCTCTATCTTCCGCAATTCCGCCTTACTAGCCTCCTCCATAGTCTTCCTCAACCGCCCGGAGGAAGCCTCATGCTGAGAAATCTGAATGGCCTGATCAGCAAGTTGTTTGGCCTGGTCCGAAACCATCAATCGTAGTCGGATGTTGGCACTCCCAATCTCCTCTCCAGCCTTAACCAGCCGGGCATGATGCCCCATCAGCTTCCTAGTCTCCTCCGCCACCTGATCAATGTTAGCCTTGGCCTCCTCTCCCATGGTAACTATCCGAGTAGTAAGTAAATCGAGATCTCAGGACTTGGCCTCATCAAGCACCCGTACCATGGGATTGCGGGGAAGAAGGTGCTCACTGGTAACCTCGTCAAAGGTAATATCATGGGAACTTGGATCCAGATCAGGATGACCCGCAAATGGATTACGAGCCAAGCCAGGACGATCAATCTGAGTAACGGTAGGATTTTCAGATGGGTGCGGAGAGAGTGCGAACTCAGTATCCTCCTCCGTGATATCGTGAAGAGGCTGAACTGGGGGCTGAGGACCAAGTGAAGGTTCGGATAAGGGATGACTCCTTTTTCTCTTTTGAATACCCTCTTCAATAACCCCGAGAAGAGGACGGTAGCCGACTACATCCCCGGAACGGTGGGTCGAAGGCTTCGGCTTGGCGGAAGCTTTGGAGAGCTTGTATTGTTCAAGCCTGTGCCGAAGATCTGAGGCCTTGGCCGTTTTACCTGCTCCTAATATGAAGAACAAGTGTCACAAGCTTACATTGATCCATAATTCGAGAAACGCGGTAAATTAAAAGTTAAAAGAAGAAAGGAAACACATTAGTTATACAAACCCTGGGGAGGAGTAGGATACTGCAATAAGTCCTGGATTTCATTCCAGGATGGGAGCGGATCATAAAATATTCCTAAGTCCCTATCATAAATGGAGCCTGTAGGAGTCAAAAGTTCACCTTGAGTCGTCGGAGTCACCTTGGCTGGAATAGTCTGAGAAGACTCGCTTGCACCGGTCTCGGCCTTGTCAGCTTTCCCGGATTTCTCTACCAAAGCCGGTTCTCCGTCCAGCCCCTCGAAAGCTTGGTGGAATGCATCATCCGTCCACTCCTGAATCTCGCCTGCTTGCCCAGGAAGCAAGGCCCCGATGCCATCGCCACCATCACCACCTTCCCGGTCATCTCCACCCTCACCTCTCTCCTCCTCCACATATTCCTTCCCCGGAGTAAGTGGACAAGTGCTAGGGGAAGGACCATCCGACTTCTTAAGCTTCTTACCTCCGACCATTGGAGATTTTGAGAAAGGTTTCCTCTTGCCACTCTCTACTGTGACACCTCCCTTAGCTTGAGCAGCCGCCCTCTCCTCCTCCGTTTCCCTCTGCTTGACTACTGACTGCTGTGGAAGGATCAAATTATACTCCAGAAGAGTCACATTTCTGATCAGGTAAGCAGCCGATCTATCTCTCCCGGGGATAGCTTCTATCTCAGCCGCCATCTGAACCAGGCGATCAGTCTCCACAACCGCAAAGCCACCTGTCGCTAGCAAAAAATGAAAACGTATGAGAAGAAGCATCGCAACCAGAATGGAAATTATAAACAAAGCATCGACTTACATCCAGAGGTGAAACGCCGAATAGAAACAGAGTCGTCCCTGACGAAGAACCACTACTTCTTGAACATGCTGTACTTAGAATACAGATCCAAGACCGGCTTGAAGGTTACAACTGACTCCAAGCTGATGTATGGGGACCCCTTCTTATATCCCCTCAGATTATATAAGTACCGGACCTCCCGGTTGGAGGGAGCACGCCCATGCTTCCTTTGAAAGATGACAAAGAGGCTCACCAATATAGTATAAGAGTTGGGTTGAAGCTGGAATGGAGCCACCTTTAGATATGTAAGAAAGCTGAGTACCCAAGCATTAAGAGGCGGGATGGCACCACACATACAGTGGTATCTGCTGTAGGCAAAGTACCCTTCGGGAGGGTCATATGGCATAACTTCTCTCCCTAGAAACAGCATGCGCGCCCTATCAATTCCAAAAGAACGGGAGATGACATCAAGCTGCTCTTCCTTAAGGGAGCTGGGAAAGCAATCGGGCGGGGAGTTCACAAGCTCCTGAGGGCCGTACCTGTCCACTAGTGATCTCGGGGTAGATCCGTGACGTTCCGGTCCTGGCTGAGCAGAGGGCACTGCGGAAGATTCTCCTTCGCCCTGGGACTTCTTTTTATCTGATCGAGTTTATGCTTTTCGAGACATTTATCTGTAGACACAAGAAAGCACATCGTTAAAGCATACGGACAGTGTAGTTTGGAATCTCACTTGTAATTCGAAATACAAGTTTCATTTCGGTAATTCAAGTGCAGAATCTCCATTCGGCAATTCAAGTACGAAATCTCCATTCAGCATTTCTCAAATTTCATTCGGCATTTCTAGGTATCAGATTCATTCGGCTTCCTCAGGATAAGGTACATTCGATATTAAACTTTATGTTCATTCGGTAAAAAAAAAGGGCCATCCGATAGTCACCTGATTCAGCTACGCGTCTGGTTCGACGATATGATTAACTTAGCAATAAGAGCTGATTCGGCTGTCTCGTTCGGTAGTAGATGATGGAAGCCCTAGGCCCTTACTTATAGGCGAAGGTGAACCCCCGAACAACTGGTTCGGCACTAGGAGCCGGATGAGGATGACCAAATCAGATAACCCAAAACAAAGCAGGACACGTGCATGCACATGCCCTACTTTGGGGGGCAAGTGTTGAGCGAGATACTACCAGACCAGCTCCACCAAAGTCCCACTGCCGGACCAACTCCAAGTGTTGAGCAAGATACTACCGGACCAGCTCCACCAAAGTCCCACTGCCGGACCAACTCCAAGTGTTGAGCGAGATACTACCGGACCAGCTCCACCAAAGTCCCACTGCCGGACCAACTCCACTACCGGACCAACTCCAAGTGTTGAGCGAGATACTACCGGACCAGCTCCACCAAAGTCCCACTGCCGGACCAACTCCACTACCGGACCAGCCACCCTCCAAACTACAACAAGCCAACCTTATTTCCATACCAGCCGAATCAAAGGCAAAGGAGGTACTGCCAAACCAAACACCCACTCACTCACCACCGGACCAAGCTACGCCCTCACCACCGAACCAAACACCCAATCGTCTCCTACCACTGCCGGACCAAGACATTCCGAACCAACACTACCAGGCCAGATCGCGTCAGCCCAGGCCCATCAGCAGCCGTATACATCCAAGACCCCTACCCCCAGCCTCACTCTATAAATAGAGGGGCAGGGGTACAACAATGGGGACAAGTTTGAGAGCTCAAGCACGGAGAGAACTTTCAAACAACTTTCTTTTACTTGTATCAAAGCTTTGTACTTGTAATCTAAACAAGAGAAGAGAAATAACATATAAAGTGGACGTAGGCACATTCTGGCTAAACCACTATAAATCTGCATGTCTTTTTACAGTTTAGCCCCTACTTTTCATATATTTGCATAAATCACTCAAATCACTAAGAACAACATAAGATCTACCAAATCATACGACTTTGAGGTGTTTGTCCATTTTTTGTGCAAACAACCAACATCCAACTCAAAATCATCGTCATCAAGCTGGAAATCTTCTTTCTTATCAGAAACATCCATCATATTAGCTTCCTATGCCCCATTCTCCATAACATTCCTCTTGATATCGAGAGTAATCCTCTTAGTACATGGTGGTCTTCTTATGGGAGAGCATGTGTAATTCCTCCTGCAACTACTCCCATAACTCCAACAACTACCTCCTTCTGTTTTTGCTACCATCCTTTATTTTTTGCCAGAAACAGAGGAGTTCTCCTATTCTAATCTATTTGAAGTTTCCTCTCTAGTTCTCCTTGTCCTCTATGGTTGTAGGTTTAGCAAAGCATCCATCTTGTCCATAATACATTCTGGTTATCCACCATTTTTTGGTTCAATCCCTACAGCATCTTATCCAGCCCTCCTCTAGTAACCGCTTCCTATTGAGCAGATGATTCTGGTGTCACTCGTTAGTTACTAACTTCAACTTGGTGAGCATTCCCTTCATCACCACTAGCTACTGCTCATGTGGATCTACCAGATCTTCTAGTCCCCATTAACTTAAAATAGAAAACTTTTAAATTCTTTATGCAAAACTTTTAGATTTAACCACTGGACCTCTTCAAATCCAAAATAGCAAGCTAGTCCTAATCTTGAGTTGGATTTCTCAATGAAACCACCATAATGTTGACGCCAAAAGTGGCACAATACCCAAATATGATCTGTCGTAGGATTAGATCTAGCAGAAATAACAGTAAAAATACAAAAGAACGTAGAAAAGTAGAGAGATATAAGATTTTTATAGTGGTTTGGCAATCTATAGCCTACGTCCACTTTATATTTTTATTAATTATGGATTTGATAAAGAATTAAAGTCACTGGTACAAGGGATTGAACAGTTCTTAAGCCTAGAACTGCCAATAGTATCTACCTACGTGACTATTGTGAGAGAGAGAGATAGGAGATGAAGAAGGAGTAGAGTTCAAGATCCTTTTTGGTTGTTATAGGGCTAGTATTTATAGAGAAGCAACTATATAGGTTTAGGAGCCTACTTGAGTTGAAATTCAAAAGCAAGCCCAGGGATAGACAAATGAGCATGCCGGTCCAATTGGCCAAAATGACCTCTCGATACCGAGTTATTGAGACTCTTTATCTTTTGGAGTACAAATTAGAGGCTATTACAAAGTTTGTAATTTCTAGATTTTTTGGACAACTGGAAAAAGTTGGGTTCTTTGACTTGATTTGGTGAGTTAATCCTCTCAAATCATGTATAATGCTTTGATAAGGATATAAGATGGTTTAGGGCTAACCTAGGGTTTAATTATGATATATATAAATTTGAACGGTGAAGTCAAAAAATAAGAAATGAAGAACGTACTTTATGTTAGAAAATTTATAGGAACTTAAATCGACACAAACTTGGATTAGAAACTTAAAGAAACATAATTTGATGATACATAGATATATATATATATATGTGCATGTTAGGACACTAGAAACATATTAGATATTGTGTGTGTATATGATATAGAATCATCAAAATGAAGAATGAAGCAAATAATCAAAATCTGGAATCAAATGTGTACAAAACAGGAAGAAATCTCGTAACTGGAATGTGCACCGATGTGCACGCTGATCCACTGGTGTACAATCCAAATTTGGGTATTTTGGGCTTTTAAATGCCTGAATCGACATGCGACGATCTAACTTTCTTCATGTTGTTCTCTTGCGATTCTTTGGTCATATCTTGACACATATGGATACTGTTTGGATGTGTAGTTTTGTGACAATAATGATGTATGGATGTAGTGTATATGGCTTGGAACTATAAGTGAATACCTAAATCTCATAGCGCACGCGACGTTTCCATGGTTCATGGTATTGATGTGTGGTCTCCTGTAGAGCAATGAGGCTGGTCCAGGAGTTTTGATGTGGAAAAAATCGACCTGTAGCGCACGTTGCAAGACTAGACATGAGTCTAATACGTATTACTATCCTTTACCATAGGTGGTAAGACCAGGTAATGGTTGTAGACGTGCAATTTTTTACCGCAGGTGGCGAGACCGGATTACATATCGAGGATCCTTTACCGTAGGTGTTCGGGACCAGATCATTTTTTCTTAGTATAATGTTATTCTATAGCGCATAAGGTAGGACCAGAAGGTATTATAATTTAGACTTAAATCATGCAATATCACTATCAGTATACATGTATTAGATTGGGTTCACTTACTCGGACATATGTCTAACTCACTCTTATACTTTCTTTTATTCACATTATTCATGGTGATGGAGTTTGGAGACGTGATGGACCAGAAGGCATGGTATCGTACATATTGTAAATATTATATATAAATGTTGTATATAATCTTTACCTTAAAGACATGATGTGATAATGTGTGGAGTTGATTGGATTTGGTTTGTATAAACTGAGGTAGAAATATTATCTATGTAAACATATATATATTTGTGTAATAAGATATATTGTGTGATCATTCATTGTGAGACTCTGAAAGTTATCAGTTAGTATTATTTTTGTTTTATGCTCTCTTTGTATATCAATACATATATCCCAATGACTCGCCATTTCGGGACCTCGTTGTGTAGTTATGGGGTTCTGAAATGGGGGTTTGTTATAACTCCAACCAATTTTTCCTAAGAGGTTCATCTCCCTGGTACATATCTAATAACCAATGCGGTTCTTGGAACATATTATCTTGGTCTTAAGAAACAACTTTGACTTAATCCATATAGTCTAAGAATTTACAACTTAACTTATGATGTCCTAACCTTAAGGACTTAAACATTTAAACACATGTTTTATTATGAGTCCTCAGCATAGTGTAACCAACCGGATAACTTTATATTATGAAGCCTACTTGCATGTAGTAGTTGTTTGAGGATTTTATGACTTTAAAAATTCGAGAGTATTCAGCTTTATTTAGTTTTAATAAAACACTTATAGGAGATAATCAAAGAGGAATGTTTTATCGTTTAGTATATACAAAATAAGTAAAGTATAAATAATAATTAAGGGAAAAAGTTTTAACCAAATTCTTTACTATAAGGGTCAACCTTTGCCCTCCTCGAAGAAATTTGAACTTGATGAAAGAAACCAAAGGTTGAATTAACTTGCACTAATGAAGATTTTCAGTGCTAAGGAGCATCTTCCTTCACCTTTCAGCTCCAAGAAGATTGTTGATAGGGAGGAAACAAGCATCAAAGATTGGGTCTTTCCTTGGCTTCTCGAATCTATTTAAAGGTACAATATATGAAATTTAGCACTTAGGATACTAAAAGAAATCAAACTCAAGTACGAATAACAAACTAGCATGTAAATGATGTGATAACTCTCAGGTCAAAGCCCATACATAGAATATCTTCTAGGCAACCATCTTATTCAGTGGCCTAATAAGCGACTGCTTCTTATGGATTTGTAAGTAAATAGAGGATGGTCATGATCCTCTTTTAGATCCATAAGACCGAAATGTAATATACCTTGGTGGGGGTAAGGTCTATATGCCCTTGATACGGTAATAATAACAGAACTCACAAAATTATAATTAACGTGGTTAAACTGTAAGGGTTAATGTTGTAAAAATGTAATTGGTCGAATCAGCAAGGGGATATTGGAAAAAGTGCCCCTACTTGGAGGTATTTAACACCCCCAAACAAAACAATTTTCAATACAAAGTAAATTTTGGAGGGGCATGTGTTATATCACATTTTATAGAGGTGGTATCTTTTGTTCTTTTCATATATAAATCTACAAGATAATTTGTTTCCATATAATTTTCGATGATGTCAAAGGAAGCATCTTAACTCAATAGTAAAGACACCAAAGGTGTGATTGAATGCTCTAACACGTTAACCAATATGAAGTAGTTAAATAGTTAAACTTGAAAGTTTTAATATTGAGGGACAAGTATTTAATTCAATTCCTCAATTCCTATGCTATTAACATCATGTTCTAGCTGTTATGTAAGTACGGACTCTGGATACCAAATTTAAAAGTTGAGTAGTGCCAAAGCACCTCGATACTTAACCAAATATTCAAGGCAATAAAGAATAAATCAACTTGGACAAGTGTGCCACAAGCATTTTCAGTACTATTTACTATTAAACCTTCTATGTTTAAGCTAGACACATGTAAAGTCTCGCCCAAAGGCAATAAATGGATGAAGAGGCAGCGATAAAGAATACATCAATAATCTACAAGCACTACTCAATGCATGTTGGATCAATGCTAAGTGTCTGCAATCCAACGGTCGAATCAACCTAGTATTCCATAAAATCAATCTACACCCATACTAAACCCCTATAAAAGGCACAACCAATGCAATGTGGGGGATTTCATCCAAATACTAAGGTAAAGGTGTACTTTTCTACATTGGATCTTTTTGTAACAACTCAAGGTCTTGTCATCGTAGCTCTACCTTTTGATTTTTTGCTGTTGTTGTAAAGGGAATTTACACCAACAACTATCATTCTCCTAGGCTCATAATTCATTTATCTTTTCACAACTCTTAAGAAGATTACAACCATTGATGTTTTTCCCTTATAGAGGTTAGTGTTATTCACCTTGGTGTTTCTCTTCACATTCTCACCTTCGAAGTCTAGGTAAATTGCACTCATGAAGGTTACTTTCATTCACAGATGTTTACCTTCATTGTCTCAATAAATTTACCTCAAGAAGGTTACAATCATTCAACTTGTTGTTTAGCCAACAACATTTCTCGTTTAGTAATGTAGTTTTCCCTCATGAAGTTACTATCATTCAGCTTGGTACTTACCATAGTGCGTTCATGATGATTTGTACTCACGGGTGTTACTAAAGTTCACCTTGGTGCTTATATCTAACACTTAATAATTTAGTTAAATCATTACAATACCCTAGTTAATCCCGTATTGAGTTTTGTAGGTGCTTCCTTAATTAACACCGAAGGTAAGCTTGTCATATCATTTCCTCGGCTTGCATCGGAGAACACTGGAAGTCCTTCTCTAACATTTCATCACAATTTTTACCAACGACCAACGCTCATATCCCAAACGAAGGAGTTCCCCAAGTCTCCTTAGTCATATTCCAACTATCCAAGCATTAATCATCCCTGGCATCAATAGTTCTCAATTGAGTCATCACAGTCTTGGTTCTATTCAAAGCGCATGACCCTCATCATTTACCCTCGTTACTGGCACGTCCTTGGGCCCTAACTTTAGGGTTCGATGTTTCGGTAAGGACTATTGTTTAGTGATTGTACTTAATTATTTATTCTAGGTTGGTTTTTGTACACATTCTGCTTTAATATATATTGGGCATGCTAAGTGTCAAATTATCGCTAGTCGGTACAATTACCATTTGTACTTAAATTCAAGGAAAGCATGTAGGAGAGATTTTTCTTTCCTTATATTTAGGTACATAAAACTTTTAATTAACACTTATGCTTAATTAACACTCTCGGCATCCTCCACGAGGTTTGGTAGAAACCATTTTCACTTTTAAAAATCATTATAAATAATTTTAGAGATTCCTAAATAATTTCCATAAATTCATAAAATCATTTTCTCACTAAAACAAATCGGCTTTAGGCAAACAAATGGTATTTTTAATTTATTTCTTCCTTTTAAAATCTTTCTTCACCTTTTTAAATCCATATAAATTCTATAATATTCATATACATATATATATATATCAATTTCTCAAAGAAATACATTTTCAAAAAATCATAGCTTAACTTTTAACTTCGACTCGAGTGTTTTTAAGCTCAAAATAAGGGGTTTTGAGGTCAATCTCTTCGTTTTCTATTCTTTCAAAGTACTTATACACTCCCATAACCATCTAATGACATTTAGTTCTTAACCCCATTATAAAAAACACTTGTAAATATCATGCTTTAAGAAAAACTAAATTATTTAATATGCATTGAGGTAATATTACTCACATAAACACAAAGATGAAGGTTTCCTTGAACTTTCCTAACTCCTGCTTTCCTAAAGTTATTTATTTTCTTTTTTTTCCTTGAATTACCTTTGGTCGAAAGTTATTATGAAGCAACTAATTTCTTTTAAGCTTTTTTCTTGTTTTTGCAAATGAGGATAATGGAATGTAGAAGAGGCAAACATGGGATTATCATGTGGACATTTGGGCTTCGGCTAATATTGGAGGCCCATAGAGGAAAAAAATCCCTTTGAACTACATATTCAATTTTATCCTCTTCTCAAAAAAAAAACTATAAACTTATCTCGGTTATAATTAATTATTATAAACTTAATTTAGTATTTTAAACTTATTTTTAATTCTCTAACCCATGTTAATAACAATCACATCATCTTATTATTCATATTAAATTAATATCTTCAATGTAATTAAAAATATATAAAATAGAGATCTTACACGAACCTTCAAGAAGAACTTATAATTCATGTATCAACACCTCATGGAAAGCACACAATCCAGGGGTAATATATGGTGTTTAGAGAAAGCAATAATGTAGTTCTACTACAGCAATAATTCCTTAAATATCTATCCAAAGGACATTTGTGATCATTTTGTATATCTCTCTCCAAGTCAAGGTTTTAAAAATCATTAGGTAGATGTTAGGTGCTAAGTAAGGAGTAGGGCTTAAATGCTTATGCAGGGATTAACAGGTGATCAATCGAAGTTATGAATTTTTGAAAACTAATGTATTTTGGATAAAATTTTAGTATTTGGTTTAGTGTTAATGGATATTTATTGAAAAATTGGGATTTGAATGTTCTTAGAACTAGCTAAGAAGGTTAAACCACCTACAGTTAGCATATATATGTTAATACATGGTATTTTGCCTCGAATAATACCTAACTAGTGCCTTGATACATGTTTAGATTCTTAGATGAGAAGGTACTTGTATGGGTGGCCTGGGACGGATGGTTAGGTGGTAAGGATTGCTTAGCATCTAGGCAGGTCTTAGGTGGAAGCCTAGAACTTTATGTATTCCCCTATTTGTAGCGTAATAATGTACAGAAATGGCTATAACAGATTTTCTGCTATTTATATTAACAACTACTCTAGGAGAGAGCTTACTTCTAACTTCGTATAAATAGACATCAAATTTTGAATACTTTAAGGATAATCGACCACTAGCTCTCGTGACCTTCTATAACCCTTGTTGAGGTCAACTTTCTTTATGATTTCAAGGAAGTCCTCGAATGTACTATCCTTTTATACGCATATTATTAGATGAAGCAAATTGTTTGAAGATATACAGCATTAAACCGATGGCTCCCACCTCATCAAATATCTCGGGTTGACATTGAAACACCTCTCTGTGTACATAAAACATTTTCGACATAAAGCATTGGCACTGATTTTGCCTAAAACTCTGAACAATGCATATAATAGAAACAATCATCAACTCAAAGTATGCATCTTTGAAAGTGGAAAAATATAGTACATCATGTATATCTGACACAAGTGCATGTGTGTATTGGGTGTGTGTGTATAGACACACATACAAATGATATGATCGTAGTAATAATGTCAAATGCATAAATTATCAACCATACATGCATGTATGTTATACATATGAAGCATAACTATACCATGATAGAATAATATAACAAAATACCACCTCGATGTTTCTCAATGCATGTGAGCATTGGGAGTTACTAAGAATCATAATGACAAACAAGCTAAACATAGAAGTGTGACATGATTGAATTACTGACAGCGGAATAGTTACTAAGAATAAGAATAATAATAACTCATAGTGGAATAGTAAAATATAAAAACATATAGTTGTTGACAAAGATTGACACTTCCAATATCTAGTGTCCATGTTAGTGTCGAGCATTCATTAGAAAACCCGTCCTTTCACTGTTCCTGCCTTGCATAAGTACATGTCACACTAAAGCTATCTTGTAGGTAGTAATGAAGAGGGAGTCAGAACAATGTTCTGGTGATTGGTAAATTATACATTTTACACATAGCACTAGTTTATGCCGATTGTCTTCCATTACATGTTATGTCCTTTTATTTTGCTTAGTCGTCTCGACTCCACGTACTTGTGCGATATGCCCCCATCTACCGAAGTAGACCATTATATATATATATATATATATATATATATATATATATATAAGTACCATCGTCCCTCCTTGGACTAAGAAATTATTCCTATTAGCATCCCTAACATAGCACCTCGTCAAGGACCATCAACAACGCAGTATTACATCCATATGGAACTACATCTCATATGATGACTACCCATTCTTCAACTACGCATTAGGGAGGGGAACCCAAAATGTCGACTCGTCGATGTGTCTTATCATCTTCCTCCGTGTCCACTTCTCAATGGTAGTTTATGCCTCGTCGTTCATCTGTAGTGCCTAACAACGGCGTTGCAATAGCTTAGTTGCACTCTCTCGTCTTAGGGATTTACTACTTATCTTCTTTCTATTGTGAACTCAGCTCCACGAACTATAGAGGATTTAGCCCCTTGGACTACCCCATTCATTTTGAAAGATCTCTTTTATGGGTTAACTAGCCTTGCCCCTGACAAACAAACTAGCAAACAACGTGGCGGTATATGACCTAACATGATCTACACTAGTAGGAGGTGTAGCCCATTAGATGTAATCTTGTCTTTCCCATTGACTGCACAGGACTGATGATGTACTCAACCTATGTACAACACTTACTCCTGATTTGGTACCAACACACACTGACATAGTATCAACCCTCTCACCATACTATTTAGATTGTCGAACACAATCAAGGCAGTAAATCCCCTAATTTGTTGAAGTTGACTCTACTAACGGTATTCCTTCACCTATACGCAAGCATATATAAATCCATCGGTCCTACTGTTGGATATGTCCCACATCAGTAAATGTATACATAACTGCTGGTTGCCCCTTGCGGTAGGCAGACTTCTATTGTGTAACACTACTGACCTCGCATTCCAACCCATACTAATGACCATGTCATTCTTATTTACTAAGTTATTTACTAACTTTTAATAATTCACGTCTGTCATAAACGCATACTTGAGACTACGTGTGTGTATATGTATTTGTGTGTGTGTATTTATATATATCTTCATTCATTCTTGTTTAATTATTGTGCCTCCACTATTTACTTTCAGTAATATTTCTCTACTTTGTTTATGTGTTTACATCTTATTTAGTTTAAGGTCATTTATCGCTTTATTTTTTAAAATATTTAAATACCTTTGCTCATTTACTTCCCATTTTCCCCCACTATTTTACTTTCTGTTTCTATTCCTTTTTTCCCTTTAATTCCCTACCTTGTCTTAGAGGACTATCTATACCCTTTTTAATTTAAATTATGATTAGTCTACTTTTCCACTTCTTTTATCTCATTTACATATTAGTAATATTGGGCATATTATTAAACCATTTTTACTATCACATTTATACTCTTCAATTAGTCCTTAGGAAATTCTGCATTTTAATATTACATTTATCCTAAATGGAAAGGTTAATGTTACTACGAATATGTTTGTTGAGCATCTAAGGAGGACATGACGATTTGGAAGATACCAAGTGATGCCAAGCTTAAAGAAGGTAAAGTTATCGGGCAAAGGGATTCCGAGTCTCTAAAGGAATCGAACATCTAATAACAATGAGGTGCCAAGTTCTAAGGATGTTGAATGTTCAAGTGGTTAACAAACAGTGAAGAGGTGATGAGCCTCGAGGTAACGAGCCTCTATAACAGCAAGTGTTGTCAAGCATTTAACAAGTAGAAGGTGATGTTGAACATTAGCAATAAAGAAGAGTATTGAGCTTGTAAGGGGATGAAGATGTCGAACTAGTAAATGTTTAGAGACGTCGAACTACAACAAACTTGAAGGAACAAGAGATGTCAAGCCTTTATAACATAAAACGTTGTAAAGTATGTAGCAAAGGAAAGATGATGCACCACAAAAGGATGTCGAGCATCTAACCGCAAGTGTAGGATATTGAGTTCCTATGAATAACAAGCCTATGATGCATCAACTATTATCAAGCCTCTACAAAAGTAACTATTTTAGAGCATCAACTAATAAATGATGTCGAGCTTCAAAACTAGCAAAGGGTTTCGAGCTTTTACAAGAAGCAAGGGATACCAAAACTTCAGAGATGTAGAAGATGTCGAGTTTCTACAAAGAGGATTATGTTGTCGAACTTGTGTAAGCAAGTGATGTTGAATCTCAAAAATGGGATTCCGAGGTCTCATCAAAATGGTGCCATCAAAGCACTTGGATTCAAAGCCGTGCCATGTATCAATCATCCTGCATGATTGACATCCCTATAAATAGGCCCCCATCGACATTTAAAGAAGGGCGATTAACTCTTACCCTATTTTCTCAATTTTTAAAAGTTGTAAATTCTAAATCAAATTGGGGATTTTTTTAGAGCCAATTGTACTCTTGTAACTTTTTGCACATAAGGACTTGTACATTAACCTTGCATAGAAAACTACTCTTGAACTTGCCCAATTGACTATTCGTTATAATGAACATGCATATGCCTTATCTTTGGACTTGGACTTGAACAATGGACATGCATATGACTTATCTTTGGATTAGGACTCGAACTTGGACTTACATATACACTTAAACTGACATAAGGCCACTTAAGCCCATATTTAAACCAGCCTTGACTTGCTTTGTATATTTGGTTAGCGAAGAAATTTGTTAATAGTTTGGCACTAGAAGGAGGGCTCGAACCTACGTCTCCCTGCATATCCCTGCAGAGGACTTTCCATATCCAGCATATCCATATAAAGGACTTTCCATATTTAGTATCTCCCTATTAAGGACTTTCCATATCCAATATATTCCTATAGAGGCTTTCTGTACTTTTCCTGACCTACTAAACTGCATATGACCATCTTTGAATAAGGATCTTTCGAACCTCATATTACCAAGCCAACTTATCAAGTCATCCATACTCTTCAATTCCATGAATAACAAGTACTAAGAAACTTGGCATTGAAAAATCTTATGGAAAAGAGGTAGCTAATTCCCTATGACCTGGATAACTAGAGCATAAATCCATTCCATATGGGATCTACCCTAAGCTTCTCTTGTTATCCTACTCTGGGAAAAGACAATAAGAAAAGGAATGACTCGTTCTTGGAAATGAGAAAAACTATACAGCTTCAAGCTAAAGAAACCATCTTCGAAAATGAAATAACAAAGGAATTCGATGAGTTGCCTAAAAGTGGAAGGGAATAATTGATTGCTCACCCACACCAATCATAATTCGAGAATTTTTAAAGAGAAAACTTGTTGTTAGAGCTAATGAGCCTATCCATGTTACAAAAAATCCAAATGAGACCAAAGACACAATTCCCTAGGATTTCCCGAACTGCTAGAACTCGTTACCTTACCACCTCCTATGAAAACATATATCTCCTAACTAAAGAGAGGTTAGACTATTGGCCTTCAAAGAGAAAGCGACAAGGAAATGAAGCGTTAAAACCATAAGGACTGAAGAACAAACACAAAACTAATCAATCTCGAGCCCTAAAAGGGATGATAAAAAAAATTTAGGAAAAGGAGAACTCCAAGAGTTTGTTTTGAGCAAAAGACTAATGTATCTGCACAGATTAAGTGCTTAATAAAGAGAAATGTTTCATGAAAAGGGTGAATAAAATAAAGGAAAAGCCTTTGATCCTGCCACAAGGGCCTGGTTAGAGCACCTCCTAGAGGGAGGCTAGAGCAAGCCTTTGGTCCTGCCTATACGGCCTGGCCAAAGCACCACAAGCCTTTGGTCCTGCCTATGTGGCCTGGTCGTTGTACCTCCTAGAGGGAGAATGGAGTAAGCCTTTAGTCTCGCCTAAGATGGCTTGGCCAAATTACCGACCAGCCTTAGGTTCTGCCTATAAGGCCTGACCAGAGTGCCTCATAGAGGGAGGATGGGTAAGACTTTGGTTCTGCTTAAGATGGCTAACTAAATGCACCGACTAGCAACCTTCGGTTCCGCCTATAAGGCCTGACCAGAGAACCTCCTAAAGGGAGGACGGGTACGACTTTTGTTTTACCTAAGATGGTAACCAAATGCACCGACTAGCCTAAATCCTTGCCTAAAAGGTAAGATGGGGCAAAAGGAATCAATTAGAGCCTAAACCCTAACTAAAAGGTGAAGAAGGGGTAAATGAAATCAATCAGGCAAGTCTAAATCCATCTTAGAGATTGGCCAAAGTAATCTTCTAGAGGAAGAGCAGTCATACACGAACCAATCATACACCAAGGCAAAGTTAAAGTAACCTTCAAAAGAAAGGACAAGTAACTTTTCATGCTCATATAGTCTTGGAAAAGTCATCGAATAGTTATCCGAGAAACCCAAACCAGGGGAGAGAAGTTTTAAAGCTAGCAAAAGTAATAATATTTGAGCAACGAAAATTCATTTATGAAGTCATTTAGCCTAGAAAGATAAAAAACAAATTGATCCAAATTTTTACCAAATTTAAAAGAAAAGGATTTAAAGAGAAATTAGAGATGAAAAGACTTTTCTAAATCATTCTTCGAGGAAGTAAAGAGCAAAAAAATCTATCAAAGACCACAGATCATATTGAATCAAATCTCAAACAACTCAATGAGTTCGAGTACAAGAAAAGAATAAGGAAAAAAATTCAAGGTTCATTCAAAATATCAACTATTCAGGTACAAAGTTATTTGCTAAGTATACATACAAAAAGTTGCAAATATAAAAAAAAAGTTATTTAAGTTTTCCCGAGGAGGAGATTAAGGGAGTGGATAATGTTGATATACTTTTGTTCCCCTTTCCCTCAACCTCAAATAGAGATGGATGACTTTCACTTGAAGTAAGGGAATTTCTAAGTAAAAGAGGAGGGCCTCCAGTATTCTTGAGATGATCTACACATCCATATAAAAGAAGTATTGATAACGTCTATATCCCACTTATGCTGCTCTATTCAACCTTCGGTTCATTTATGGACCTAAGAAGAAATAGTCAATTTTTAAGACAAAAACAGCTACTATTTTAAGCAAATAATCTATAAGGGAATCCAATTGGGAGTTTTCGAGTGACATCACCTCAATTATTTTTAATTGAGACTTAAGGTATTGCACCTTCCTTTTTAGAATGTCAGTGGTTGAAGAAGGTTTGGTAATATGATCAATCGCCACATCCAATAATTTTTTGAGTTTCCTTTCCTTCTTTTGGATAATATTCATATCATCAATAGAATCAACTTGAATCTTTAATGCATGCTCAAGCATTTTATTGGCTCCATAGAAGGTTTTGACCTTGCTCTCTAGCTCTTTAACTTTTTGCTCAAGAACATATTTTTCACATCCTAACTTCTCAACCTGACTTTGATAATTATTGAGATATTTTGAAACTTGTTCATCCCATTTTCCTTTTAGAAACCGGAAGCAATCATACATATACTCTCGGCACCATTTGGCAATTTCTCCATCATCCAAACTCGGATGAGGATTTTCCAAGGAAGAAATTTTCTTTTTACCAGTTGAAGACTGGGCTCTCGTTGTTCTATTAGGAGTAAGATTGGGAAGGCTAGTTGCCTCTACTTGCAATAAGCTCTAGAGATTGGCATGATACCTGGCTTTTTAGGACTTTAAGATTCTCAATTCCCTGATGTAGGCGAGCAATTTCTGCATCAATTTTGATTTCTTGATCTAGGGATCTGGATAGGCCTACTCCCCTATATTCTTTCTTAGCTCTTCAATCACTTTGTCCTTATCTTTATTTACACCTCTAAACTCGAGGACATTTCATTCATACTACATAATGTTAACTTTAACTTGTAGTATTTGTTATATCATTGCACTCTTCTGGGTTGTCTAAAAATGGCATAACTGTAGCATCTTGAGAAGAGCGCTTTCTAAAGTCTAACATTAATCTAGTTTGAGTTTGTCCAGTCAAGAAAGGAGTTCAAGACCGCCGGATGCAAGCATTAATTGACTTTCCTGTTAAAAATAAATAAAAGGAGACGAAATATATACACGAGAAATGTGCTCTTTTATTAATAACAACAAGGTTTACAAGCATGAAAGTTCAAATTACATTAACAGTTCAAGCTTTACACATTTAATTCTTAAGTTTAGAAGCAGCAATTTGAACTTTTTTGAGTGAACCCCCAGACATAGGGAAGACAGAGT
This sequence comes from Allium fistulosum, assembly GCA_030737815.1. NCBI lineage: Eukaryota > Viridiplantae > Streptophyta > Magnoliopsida > Asparagales > Amaryllidaceae > Allium > Allium fistulosum. The sequence goes on from CM060902.1 coordinate 1,208,838,745, forward strand.
CAAAGGAAGTGTTAAAACCATAAGGAATAATAACTGGGACAAACTGATGATAATCTCATCTTTCGATAGGGGGACTAGAATCTTAGCATAATTAGACCGGATTTCTTCAAGAAAATTATCTTTTTCATCAACTAAGAACTCAAGATATAAGTGGGGGAGTTGTGTGTAGACTTCTTGAAGGTCTCTAAAAAACAGTATTTTGTCAATCGAGAGATTTTGAGGGTTAATGTTTTCTCCTTAAATTTTTTTGTAGCTTGACAAATTTACTTAAGAATTCTTTTAAAATGGGAATGTCTAATGGTTTCTTAACCTGTACATTTTAAGAAAAACAGACTAAGCCGCAAAAATAAAAACGTTGAAATTTATAAACATTGTACGAGTTACATAGTACAACAACAAAATCACTTAGGTTCATATAATATGGACCCTTTGTAAAATTCAGAAATAAATTTCTCTTTGTTAAACTTGATCTTCTTAGGAGGAAGGGTGGTAGGGAAAAGTCGAATGGCCACGATCCTAGGAAGCATCCACCATTCCCCAAGTTGAGCATCGGTCCCTTGATCATTCAAATAACGATTATGAAGACGCCTAAGTAAACCCTTACTCTCCTTCCCTAGAAAGGAAAAGTCAATAAAAAGATTCCTAGTATAGATTTTATAGAGGAATTCCACTAAAGTGTCCCTATCTTCAATAAGCATCCAAAAAAGTGTGGTCAACTCCACGTTCTCCTTTAAAACACTTTCTCGATGAAGGCGAGATCATTTTAAGAGCAAGGTTGCTCGTTTCTTTTTGAAATCTTTAATATTTTTTCATAAATGAGAAGGCTCCTATACTTTTCAGATAGGCCATTGTGGTCTTCAACCAATTTCTCTATTTAATCGCAGCACATCTTTCTCGCTCTTCTTGTGTAAAATTTCAAAGTGTTGTTTGTTTCTTTTCCTTAAGTAAAATAGTAAATTTATTAACTAAGGCTAACAGAGAATTATAAGCATTTAAAGATAATATTCTTTACACCTATACCGTAGGAGCTTATGAGGCAGAAACTCAAATTTTCTCCTTGCCTGATTCTTTGCTAGCAGCTTGTATATCCTTTGCTGAGGTGTCCTCCTGAGGAGTATTATGAGGCTCGAGATGATCGAGAACATCCGTATTATGAGAAGATGAGCCCAAGCCATGGCCACCTAACCCATTACAACCACTTCCTGGTCCTTCGAGGTCTTTATTACCATCACCCCCATCCTTCCCAAAATCGTTGTCGTCTTCATCGCCATCGTTGTTATCTTTATAACCAGCTCAACTATCATCATCATCCATGTCTTCATCGGGCAGAGGATCATCAAAATATAGTAATTCCTGAGGATTGATGGCCTCCTCTTTTGGGAATTCACCTTGCAATGACCTAGGAACTCTCCCCAATTTAAGGTCGAACCTCCTTTTGAACTTGCCTCTTAATGCTGGTAGTAAAGGGAAGTCCAACCCTGGATAGTGATCTATATTATCAAAATACGTGATAAAAAGGTCTTCCTCATAACATTGCTCCTTTATTTGAGAAAGGGATTGGTCTATAAAGAAATAAACTTTTTTTGGCATCGTTAACAATGTTATTTGTATAAACAAGAGCAGCCTCCATTGCTTTCCACACCATCCTTTAAGGTTGTAACTTGTGCAACCATTTGATTATTCTCAGTTTTGACCTGCTCAAGCTTCTTTTCTAGGGATTTTACCCTCTCTTCAACCGCTAACCTCGCTTTTCTCTCTTTATCTAAATCAGAGGCTAGTTTATTCTTTTTAGTAATAACCTTGTCTCTCTTTGTAGTGACTTCAAGAATTTGGCCCTCAAAGGACCTGACCTTATCTGTCAATGATGAAATCTGTTCCTTAAACTCTAGGACTTGATTAACAAAGTCATGAGAGGCTTGTTGAATAAAAAACAAGTGCTTAGCTACCTATATATAATAAATAAAATATATAGAGCCAAAATTTGTATTAACCAGACATGTGACGATATGTACCATAATAAGCTGTTGAAAGAGAATGTGGAGATGGTCCTTAGAAAAGGCAGAAGGCTGCGGTGGCATTAGAGAAGCCAAAGATGGAGATTAGATGACGGAGCAAACAAAATTATCAAAATCCGAAGGGATGGTTTGAGCCAAAGCTTCATAAGGGAGAGATTCAGAGGAAGGAGTAGTCGGTCCCAATTCGGGTACAAACGTTGAAAGATAGTTTCAAATAAGGGGTTCATGATGGCAATAATAGGGCTTGCGGTATGAGCGAATTCTGTTTGGTCCTGAGGATTCTGATCTGGTAGGCTGGAGTCTTAGTTGATTGCATCGTAGTTGCATTCAATTCCTCGGAAATAATAGCAAGCGACTGATCTTCTCCAAATTTGGCCTTTTTAGATAGAGGAGGAATTGAAACACTAGACAAATTGTCAGAATCCTTTTTCCTTTTGTGACTCTTAATAGCCTTAAGGGCGTTAGCGATAGAGTCAACAACGAAAGCAACTTTGTTCGTCGCAACCGAGGTGAAGGTAGGAGCTTTTGCTTTCTTGGACTTAGCAATCGAAAGGATAAGAGTTGAACCTAAGTAAAAGCAGGAACCATAAGATGACAATATAGAAATTCTATCAAATCGTATTAAGAAATTATCGAAAGAATCATGTTGAATGAGAAAATATGGAGAAAATGCATTTTGGTTGCCTACAACCAAAGCTTGTTTCCCATAAGTATCCTTCTTGATCATTGGAGGCATACCAAGCACTTTATGATTCTCCAGAATCAAGGAATACTTTCGAAGGTTAACTTCGATTAGAATTTTAAACCTATCCCCAGTAGTCTGAGAAACCAGGCTCAAGGCACAAATTGTATTAGCGATAGAAGAATTCGTCCCTTAGAAGTAGGTTCTAAACAAGAATAGCCATTAGAAGAGAACAACAAAATATAGTATAAGTAATAGAGAGAAAGCAACAAGACTTACTAGGGGTAGAGGAAGACCCCTTGATTCTATGGGTATGGCTCTTAATATAAAAGAACTGGTTTTCCAAATTATTGGTTCTGTCGATCAAATTAATGATTAAGCTCCTTGGATAAGGAAGGAGGCGATACAAGGTACTCGCTGGTTGTTTCCCCCACTTTAACCAGATTTACTAATGAATGGTTTTAGTATCAAGTAAGGAAAGGTCGGCTTCCTAGGCCAGTATCTTAAGGTAGCTTATATATGTATAATAGTTGGATAGCGATTGTATTGGAGCAGTTCCCAGGTGGTCCAAGAATTGTACAAGGAATTCTAGAAAGGGAAAGTAGGCCGAATGGAAAATATGGATTGGAGTAAAAGCAAAGAATCTTTCTGTAGGATTGTCTATCCTTGAAGATGGGCCAGCCACCCTAGCTTCCACGTTAATAATGCCAAACTATTGGAGAATAGTATTTACCTTATCCTGAGTAGTTATAGAAGATTGAATGGGTCTATAGTCTCCTTTCTCTAAAGCAAGAAAGGATTTAGAGCCCTTCTTGCTAGCCATTTTCCTGTCAAGTAATATCATGCATAAATCATGGAAGTATCACATATTTTATAAAAGTCTAAAGTACTTAAGAAAAAGAAAACGAAAATTTAATTCTTTAAGAATAGACCTAAATAAATAGGTAACCAGATGTTGAACTCATAAATAGTTAGTGAGTTCGTAAATAATTAAAGCTCCTTTAACTCGTTATCGAGTTATAATAAGATGTCGAACTCTTAAATGGTTAACCAGTTTGTAACTAGAGCGTCTTAACTAGTTATCAAGTTTATAACAAAATGTCGAATTCATAATTGGTTATCGAGTCCATAACAGGATATCGAACCTGTAACTAGTTATTGGGTTTATAATAGGATGTCAAACTCATAAATAGCTAGTGAGTTCATAACCAGTTAAAGAATCTTTTTTATAACTAGATGTTGAACTTATAGAAGATATCGAATTTGTGACTAGCTAACTATACTATTAGTAGTGTTATCGAATTTGTAACTAGTTAATAACTCTCTAAAGAGTTTTCGACTTTGAAACTAGTTAATAATATTGTAGCAGGTTGTTGAGTTTTTAACTAGTTAATGGTTCATTAAGTAATTGTTGTATTAATAACTAGTTATCGAGTCATTGGCTAGTTGCCAAACTTACAACTAATTGGAAAGCATATAACTAGTTATAGAGTCTATAACTAGTTGTTGAGTCTCAGCTAACTGTTGAGTTTACAATTAGCCAGTGAGCCTATAACTAGTTAGCAAACCTCTAGCAGGCTATTGATTCTCTAAGTAAATGTCGAGTCTTTAACAATTACCAAAACCCCAATTAATTATAGAATTTCAAGGACATTTTTAGGTCAATGATAGTTATCATAACTATGTTTCTTATAAAATTTCTGTTAGTCCTCTAGGACAGAAAATTGCAAATAACTTTTGAATTCAAGCACGAGAATGCTCAAATCACGAGAGTATTTGAATTCAAATTTCCAATCAAACCCAAGTAATCCGTAAGTACCCGATTCATAAAACCCTAGTTTTAAAAAATCAAAACCCCCCCTTTTCTATATTCAAATCGATTGAAATAGAAATCGAACCTTAGATTATGTTTGAATACGATAGAAATTGAAGGCCTCCTTTTGAAATCGTAAGATTGAAAAGAAAAATTATAATTGCAATTTGAGTTTTTAAGTTTTAGGTGAAGCTTTGGGAGAAGAAAAGGAAGGTATTTATAGAAGAAGAGAGAAACAACAGGGAGCATTAATTCTCATTCGAATGAACATATGAAATTGAAAGCATCGATATGCCAATAAGTAGCAATACCAAAGTAAAATTATACTAAAATATAATATGCTTCTACCGCACAAAGGAGGTAAATGTTACTACAAATATGTATGTCGAGCATCTAAGATGGATATGTTGATTTTGAAGATGACAAGTGATGTCGAACTTTAAGAAGGTAAAGTTATCAAGCAAAGGGATTCCAAGTCTCTAAAGGAATCATACATCTAATAACAAAGAGGTGTCGAGTTTCTAAGGATGTCGAATGTTCAAGTGGTTAACAAACAGTGAAGAGGTGTCGAGTCTCTAAGAGGTAACAAGCCTCTACAACATCAAGTGTTGTCAAGCATTTAACAAGTAGAAGGTGATGTCAAACATTAGCAATAAAGAAGGGTATCGAGCTTGTAAGAGGATGAAGATGTCGAACTAGTAAATGTTTAGAGATTTCAAGCTACAACAAACTTAATAGAATAAGAGATGTCGATCCTTTACAACACAAAACGTTGTAAAGTATGTAGCAAAGGAAAGATGCTGCACCACAAAAGGATGTCGAGCATCTAACCACAAGTGCAAGATATCGAGTTTCTATGAATAACAAGCCTACAATGCATCAACAATTATTGGGCCTCTACAACAGTAACTGTTTTAGAGCATCTACTGATAAATGATATCGAACTTCAACACTAGCAAAGGGATTCAAGCCTTTACAAGTAGCAAGGTGTAACATCCCGAAAATTTTCGACTTTCGAAAATTCAACATCGATACTCACTTTATCGACTGCTGAGCCATCGAATGCCGGAAACCCGAAAAGTTATGGTTTTAAGAAAGAAGAAAAAGGTAGAAGAAGAAGATAGAAGAAAAAGAAAGAAGAACAACAGAGCAAGAGAACATCAGAAACAGAAACAATATCAGAATCTCACACATCGCAGCGGAATAATATATAATAAATAAACACTAGTCTTTTAAAACAAAGAGCTATATCATTTTATACATACATCAATCATCAGAGTCAATATACAACAATGGACAGTTATATAACTTGTCCTCATACAGAATACACAGCGGAATAAATACTATCAGATACAAATACTACGTCTCGTCATCCAGCTTATCTCCAAAGCTCCAGAATATCCTGAATATCCTGATAATCTAACTCTAGGCTGCCCGTGTGGAAATTGGTGGGCACCCAGAGTTTAGAAGGGAACAATAAACTCCGAGTCAGTCATGGTGACTGGTGTGAGATCGTAAAACAGTTATTCTTTAAAATAAACAACAGAGAACTTTAACGTAAATTCGCAATGCTTTTTGGAAAATGAAACTACCATAAGACCTCCCACCACACACACAATGCAAACGCAGAATTGGAGGAGATTTCTTCTTATGATAGTCAAAGATGCTTACTACGCAAAATCAAATCACTTTTGATATTATTATTAGTGCATAGTGTAGAAAACATTTCGAAAGTATAATATAAATCTTAGCCAGCATAGGTACCATTATATTATGCCTGCTATAGCTGCCTCCTGAGGAGACAGGTTATACAATTGAAATCGTAAGGGCTCGTATTATTTCTTTGGATTTCCAACAAATGGTCAGGCTAAGGAACTTCCTATCCACGATGGGTACGTCCCTGGAATAGACGACCCGAGAACCTAACCGGATCTCTGCCAACACAAGGCCGGGTTACCTCTGCAAAAATAGGTAACTACTGACACGCGTATGCCATCCCCCGATCGTCACCGATCTTCCCGAGGATCCCCGATTTCCAACAAACCACATAGAAAAATAATGCAGTAACCACAGAGGTTAAGTATCTGGGCTCCATACCATGATACCACCTTTATCCAGAAGGAATGACATACACTAAGGGGCGCTACTCCCTAGAACCTTGCTGCATCCTTCCTGTTTCGACCATTTCCGGGGTGTGAGGCTCGACGAAGTCTCGTCCACAAAGCTACGCTTTCTCAAAAAGCCCTGCTTCGGGTCAAACAAAATGATCAACCTATGATCACAAAGATATAAGATCAAACAAATGATCATATCACAAATGATCAAACACTGATCATTTCACAGCAACACTCAGTATGCCACGTTACCAAATTGGGATATATCGCTGATAAATTTCAACTACATAACCTCTGAGCTCGTACGTCTCAGAGAAGGGTGTTAAGCTAAGAGAATAAATTCTCCGCCACCAACAGAAATGTATTTGAAAGAAATCAGCTTTATATCTCAAATTGTAACGTCAGACACACAATCCATACAAGTCTGTTCCGGGATCGAACAGAACCGAAGGCACTTCTCACGAAGCCCTTGCATATCCGGATAATTTTCTAATCACGTCCGGACTTCCCGTCACTAAGGGTGATAAAACCTCTAAATCGGAGATCAGCCGATGTAGAGTAACTCGACGGTAATCCTTCCGTTTTCAAAAATATCCGGTCTTCAACACCGGTCTTCAAATGCGATTCATAACGACGTATCACATATTCGGAATGGGTTATACGACCCCATGGTCCTTTTCCGGCTAACCCGAATAGTGAGCGCTTATTCAAAAATAAGTGTGGCATTCAAATTCATCCAATTCACAACAAATACCTACTCAAGGTAATTATTGATAGTCGGTTATTTAACTATCAATAAAGATGCGCAACATCATCAGATTCCAAATAATTTTCCAAATTATTTCATCTTCCAAAAATATCTTTACTAGATATAAAATTTCCACACTTTAAAAATAAATCAACGTTTATTTTTCTAAACAGTTTCCCTTTCCTTTATAAATTCCATAGTGAATTTATATTTTCAAAATATCTACAGATATTCAATTTTCAATCGTTTTCAAATATTCACTTTCGATTTATCTTTAAGAAGATAAATTCTCAAAACAGTTCATTTCATATTGGAAAAGCATTTCCATACTTATTTAAAAATAAGTAATTCACAAATCTATTTATTTTCAACACTTAGAAAATATTCGATATACTTAAATCAAAGTTAAGTATATAATTCATTCTTTAAGGAAATCATTCTTTAAACACATTTTATTTGAGTCAAAACGAATGTTACATAAAACATCGTTACGACGACTCAAAATCACTAGTATAGGGATTCGGAATTTAGATAGATATATGAATTCCAATACTACATCAAAACATTTCCTTTTGGAAATCATTTACTATAACAACAGTGTTATAGTCCACCATTTCCTTATTTTTCGAAAACGTCTATTTCAACAATGAATGTTGAAATCCATGTATTCGATACTTATCACGTTTTAAAACATCTTTTAAAACAATTGCCTCATTTCGTAATATCACTTTTCCAAAACTATCCATTTTACTTAACGATATATTCACTATCAAAAATCGTGAATATACTTTACTATTTACATTTCCCTATTTTCTACACGTTTTATTTCAATAATAATTCGCTATCCAAAATCGCGAATATATCTCCTTTGATAATCTTCTATATTTAATTTATCAAATTCAATCGATTGGTTTCCGAATTTATAAAACAACGTTTATAAATTCCATTTTCTATTTTCTATAACAACTCCGGTTTATAAATCTCATTTTATTAACTTCAAAAATTCACTTATAAGAATAAGTGACTTCGGATTTATAAAACAACGTTTATAAATCACATTTGTACTTTATAACGTTTTCAACTTATAAAAATCATTTCATTTTGCAATTTCTATTAATATCCCATCTAAGTGCAAAAGTCAAATTTATAAGTAAATTTCTTATAAATCTTTTATTCTACAATATCTATTTACTTTATAACTTCACGTTATAAATCTATTAATTTCATTCACTTATGAAATCCATTTATACTTCTTTCTAACACTTATAAAAATTCGTTTTATAAGTCCAATATTTTGATTTACAAAAATATCAATTTTTATAAATATTTCTATACAGATCGTTTATAGTTATTCAAAAATCCCAACTTAAACCATTTTATAAATAAATCGACTTTTATTTCAAAAATGACACTTCGGCTATATTTCACTAAAAATTATAACTTTTATAACTTTAAAATTTCACGTTTATAAATCGATTCAAAAATCCCATAAAACGTATATTTTCAAAAATCACTTTAAAAACCCTTTTAAAGTAAAAGTCGTTATTTTTACATTTCAAAACTGAATCCGATGATGCAACAACACCAATCAGTCCATCACAACAGTCAATATCATATATCATCATATGATAACAGAATATATCAAAATATCTGTAAATAATCAATACGGTGAGGAATCCAGTCGGATCCCTCCAACCTGTTTCCCTGCATCCAAAGATGTTAGCACAATACCAATTCCGCTCCAGTACGGAATTATCGCGGTATATGGGTTTTTATAAAATTCCGCTTACTAACGGCGCAATAGGGTCTCATCCGCTATACGAGGCGGGAAATCATCAATCCAATATATACATATGCCAATATGTATATATTGCTATATATATAGATATATATCCTACTATATCTAATATCACATCCAATAGCAATCAACACAATCAATAACTGCAAAAATTCCACATTCAAATTTGAGTGAGAAGATCTCACCGTGATTTTAATTCTGATTTCAGCGTTTATTTCGAATAAAATTAAACACGCGTTTAATTTTACCCGAAATTCCAACTAGCTCCAAACGACTCCAAATCAGTTGCATCGCGAAGTACACGTCGAGACGATTCCAACGCATTTTGTTTCGTCATTTTCTGATAACGTATGACCAAGATACAACATTTTAAACATTACACGATATAAATTATAATTTATTTACAAATTATTTTTAATTTCAAACCCACAGCTTCATCACATCCGTTCGTTCTGGAGATGAAATCAAAGCCGTGCGCGCGTGCTCTTCCCTCCCTCTTCCAGTTTAAACACGCGACATCAACCCATCCTTGCCGCCTCCAAACCCTAAATCTCAAGGCCAATTCGAGTAACCTGTAGATGATCTGACACCTCCACGGCGTAGCCCCTGCCGTCGCTAACCATCGAGCCAAGTGCGGCGTCTTCCGGTCGCCCCTAGCACCCCCTAGACGAGCACGAACGGCCTCCATTTCGGCTCACTTTCCCATCGATTCACAGCTCCAAACGCGATCATGACCGTTGAAATTAAAGTACTCGACGTGCTCTCGATCTTTCATTTAGGAAGTTGGTTGAATCGTTGTGTAGATTTGAAGAAATTAGGAGAAGAAGTTTGGACGTTTTCAGCCATTAAAATTGCAAGTGGCGGCTGAAAGATGAACCCTAGGGTTTGTTTGCAAAAAGAAAATAGCTAGGTCCTTATATAGAAAAATTCACAAATTACTATTCACCCCGGATTTTCCGAACTCCAAATCGAGCGTGCCGGCTGGCGTTTCTAGGGTTTACCCCGTGTTCCGAACACAATGGAACAGGTTTCGGAAGCAAATTCGATCGTCTGTGCAAGATATGGAATTAAACGACCAATTTAAATTAAACCGATTTAAATCGATTTCGAGGCGTTTTAATTTGTACCGGACGAACGGTAACTCCAAAAATTACGAAATTTGAAACCATGCAATAATATCACATTACGGATCCGATGAAACTGGTTTCGTCGAAATCCGACACTGTTTGAAAATTGACTATTTTAACTCGACGATTTAAAATTAAAACGATATCAAAGCGTTTCGAGCTGCCAGGGTCAAACGACAACTCCGTTTGCTACAAAAATTGAAATCCGATAATAACTAACTATTACGGATCCAATGGAACTGGTTTCGTTCAATTCTGAGACGGTTCAAAAATTGGCTATTTTACAGTCGATAATTAAATATTAAAATATTCAATTTTCACAGATTAACTCCAATTTCAATTTTAAAAGTTCTATAACCTTTCTATAACTCCAGTATGATTAAATAAGATTTTATAAATCATTTTCAATCATTTTAAACTCGATTTTCAATTATCTCTGGAATTTCACTATTTAATTTATCGATTTAATTATCAAATTAAATCCAATATTCGAAAAATAAATCATTCGACTTCTAAATTCCATTTATTAATATTTAAAATCAATTAAATATTCGAATTTTAATTATCAAAAATCCTGGGTCGTTACAGACTTCCCCCCTTAAAAGAATTTCGTCCTCGAAATTACAAGTCAGGAAGAATGGTCCTTAATTCGTCTACTATTTTTCACAATCTAATAGTTTTATCAAATTGTTAAAACAAATCTTTATATTAAAGATTCGTTATCATTCAACTCGTTTTCCAACTTCAATTATAAGTTTTCAAACAACACTGTTTAACTTCAAAATTCAAATTCGAGTTTAAATTCAAATTTTAAACTTTCAAAATTTCTCAAAAATTTTCTAACGCCCTAAATTTCCGAAAAATTTCGCCAGCGTCTCCTTTGCGCGGCTAATACGGTACGACTACAAAACGTCCCTACGGACTCTCAGATTTCAAAAAGAAAAGAAAAGGCCAAGCGGCCAGAGAAGAAATCAACAAATCTCATATAGAAATATAAATACTTACCTCTTGTCGAGCAATTCAAATTTATCTTTGAAATCCAAAATTCCAATTCACTTACACCTGTATATCCTACTAGCCATAATATCTAGTTACATATATTCAAACCATTTGCCAAATTTTATTACAAAATTTCAATATATACTTCTTATATCCTCTTTAAATTCGCTATTGAAGTTACATATTCAATTTCGTTCAATTTTTTTCATTTCAATTTCATTTGAATTCAATTTTTTTCATTTCCCATTCATTTGTATTTAGTTTACCATTTCAACTAAATTTGGATTCAATTTACTTTCAATTCTGAAATATTGAATTTTATCAATTATCTGTCATTTACAACTGCACTATCTTACATTTAAACTGGATTTCAAATTCCATACGAATTTTAATTCATCTTTCATTCACAATTATTCAATTCAATTCATTGGCTTACGAATTCGAAATGAATTTCAACTTTCAATTTCATTTTCATTTAATTGATTCACTTATACTTACTTTAATTCAACTTAAAATTTCTTAAGTTAAATTTATTAAATCAAAATGCAAATTGTATAAGTTATCAATTTCATAATATTTGATAAATATTTTAAATAGGATTCCAGAGTCTTTTCAACTTTTCAAAAACCATTTTGAAAACAATTCAAATTATCCTTTGAATTTTCTAAAACAAAACCCAAATTTTTCAAAACAACTTCCATTTAAAACAATTCGGCAGCAATTTCTCTTTTGGAAACCCGAAAATGAACACCAACGATGCCGCGGTCATCATCGAAGTTATTTTCCAGCGACCGAAAAGAGTTTAGAGCTTTCATCTTTCCAAAATACTTTTCAAAACCTTTGAAATTCATTTTCAAATCAAAAGGAATTAAACTTTCCAAATCTCCAAAATTTTCAAATTCTTTTCAAAACATTTCCAAAACTTCTCTGGAATCCTACCTCCAATTATAAGTCACATTTATAATTCACATTCTTAAATTTCATTTGTATATGAATTCATTTCTTATTCAATTTCAGTGATGATAATTCACTATTATTACTTCCTAACATCCATGCAACCATATACTATAGTACTTTATAGAAAAACATTTCTTTTTTATACAAAAATAGTTTTGGGCAAAATTATCTCATTTACCCTATTTAAAACAATACTGTGCCGAATTGTTCTATATAAGTGTTTAGAGATCCCTATCGATAGAGTTGTACGGACAATACCGACCAGAATTCATATACCACTCAACAAACCAATCATCACAATATAAAACAATTTTATATTCACTAACAAATACGCGCTCATATCTATTATTACACTCAAACTCATTCTAGAGTACTACTGACTCTATCTCTAATGAGTAACACCCAACAGAGCAGGGTTGTCGCTTAACCATATGCTCTGATACCAAATGTAACATCCCGAAAATTTTCGACTTTCGAAAATTCAACATCGATACTCACTTTATCGACTGCTGAGCCATCGAATGCCGGAAACCCGAAAAGTTATGGTTTTAAGAAAGAAGAAAAAGGTAGAAGAAGAAGATAGAAGAAAAAGAAAGAAGAACAACAGAGCAAGAGAACATCAGAAACAGAAACAATATCAGAATCTCACACATCGCAACGGAATAATATATAATAAATAAACACTAGTCTTTTAAAACAAAGAGCTATATCATTTTATACATACATCAATCATCAGAGTCAATATACAACAATGGACAGTTATATAACTTGTCCTCATACAGAATACACAGCGGAATAAATACTATCAGATACAAATACTACGTCTCGTCATCCAGCTTATCTCCAAAGCTCCAGAATATCCTGAATATCCTGATAATCTAACTCTAGGCTGCCCGTGTGGAAATTGGTGGGCACCCAGAGTTTAGAAGGGAACAATAAACTCCGAGTCAGTCATGGTGACTGGTGTAAGATCGTAAAACAGTTATTCTTTAAAATAAACAACAGAGAACTTTAACGTAAATTCGCAATGCTTTTTGGAAAATGAAACTACCATAAGACCTTCCACCACACACACAATGCAAACGCAGAATTGGAGGAGATTTCTTCTTATGATAGTCAAAGATGCTTACTACGCAAAATCAAATCACTTTTGATATTATTATTAGTGCATAGTGTAGAAAACATTTCGAAAGTATAATATAAATCTTAGCCAGCATAGGTACCATTATATTATGCCTGCTATAGCTGCCTCCTGAGGAGACAGGTTATACAATTGAAATCGTAAGGGCTCGTATTGTTTCTTTGGATTTCCAACAAATGGTCAGGCTAAGGAACTTCCTATCCACGATGGGTACGTCCCTGGAATAGACGACCCGAGAACCTAACCGGATCTCTGCCAACACAAGGCCGGGTTACCTCTGCAAAAATAGGTAACTACTGACACGCGTATGCCATCCCCCGATCGTCACCGATCTTCCCGAGGATCCCCGATTTCCAACAAACCACATAGAAAAATAATGCAGTAACCACAGAGGTTAAGTATCTGGGCTCCATACCATGATACCACCTTTATCCAGAAGGAATGACATACACTAAGGGGCGCTACTCCCTAGAACCTTGCTGCATCCTTCCTGTTTCGACCATTTACGGGGTGTGAGGCTCGACGAAGTCTCGTCCACAAAGCTACGCTTTCTCAAAAAGCCCTACTTCGGGTCAAACAAAATGATCAACCTATGATCACAAAGATATAAGATCAAACAAATGATCATATCACAAATGATCAAACACTGATCATTTCACAGCAACACTCAGTATGCCACGTTACCAAATTGGGATATATAGCTGATAAATTTCAACTACATAACCTCTGAGCTCGTACGTCTCAGAGAAGGGTGTTAAGCTAAGAGAATAAATTCTCCGCCACCAACAGAAATGTATTTGAAAGAAATCAGCTTTATATCTCAAATTGTAACGTCAGACACACAATCCATACAAGTCTGTTCCGGGATCGAACAGAACCGAAGGCACTTCTCACGAAGCCCTTGCATATCCGGATAATTTTCTAATCACGTCCGGACTTCCCGTCACTAAGGGTGATAAAACCTCTAAATCGGAGATCAGCCGATGTAGAGTAACTCGACGGTAATCCTTCCGTTTTCAAAAATATCCGGTCTTCAACACCGGTCTTCAAATGCGATTCATAACGACGTATCACATATTCGGAATGGGTTATACGACCCCATGGTCCTTTCCCGGCTAACCCGAATAGTGAGCGCTTATTCAAAAATAAGTGTGGCATTCAAATTCATCCAATTCACAACAAATACCTACTCAAGGTAATTATTGATAGTCGGTTATTTAACTATCAATAAAGATGCGCAACATCATCAGATTCCAAATAATTTTCCAAATTATTTCATCTTCCAAAAATATCTTTACTAGATATAAAATTTCCACACTTTAAAAATAAATCAACGTTTATTTTTCTAAACAGTTTCCCTTTCCTTTATAAATTCCATAGTGAATTTATATTTTCAAAATATCTACAGATATTCAATTTTCAATCGTTTTCAAATATTCACTTTCGATTTATCTTTAAGAAGATAAATTCTCAAAACAGTTCATTTCATATTGGAAAAGCATTTCCATACTTATTTAAAAATAAGTAATTCACAAATCTATTTATTTTCAACACTTAGAAAATATTCGATATACTTAAATCAAAGTTAAGTATATAATTCATTCTTTAAGGTAATCATTCTTTAAACACATTTTATTTGAGTCAAAACGAATGTTACGTAAAACATCGTTACGACGACTCAAAATCACTAGTATAGGGATTCGGAATTTAGATAGATATATGAATTCCAATACTACATCAAAACATTTCCTTTTGGAAATCATTTACTATAACAACAGTGTTATAGTCCACCATTTCCTTATTTTTCGAAAACGTCTATTTCAACAATGAATGTTGAAATCCATGTATTCGATACTTATCACGTTTTAAAACATCTTTTAAAACAATTGCCTCATTTCGTAATATCACTTTTCCAAAACTATCCATTTTACTTAACGATATATTCACTATCAAAAATCGTGAATATACTTTACTATTTACATTTCCCTATTTTCTACACGTTTTATTTCAATAATAATTCGCTATCCAAAATCGCGAATATATCTCCTTTGATAATCTTCTATATTTAATTTATCAAATTCAATCGATTGGTTTCCGAATTTATAAAACAACGTTTATAAATTCCATTTTCTATTTTCTATAACAACTCCGGTTTATAAATCTCATTTTATTAACTTCAAAAATTCACTTATAAGAATAACTGACTTCGGATTTATAAAAAAACGTTTATAAATCACATTTGTACTTTATAACGTTTTCAACTTATAAAAATCATTTCATTTTGCAATTTCTATTAATATCCCATCTAAGTGCAAAAGTCAAATTTATAAGTAAATTTCTTATAAATCTTTTATTCTACAATATCTATTTACTTTATAACTTCACGTTATAAATCTATTAATTTCATTCACTTATGAAATCCATTTATACTTCTTTCTAACACTTATAAAAATTCATTTTATAAGTCCAATATTTTGATTTACAAAAATATCAATTTTTATAAATATTTCTATACAGATCGTTTATAGTTATTCAAAAATCCCAACTTAAACCATTTTATAAATAAATCGACTTTTATTTCAAAAATGACACTTCGGCTATATTTCACTAAAAATTATAACTTTTATAACTTTAAAATTTCACGTTTATAAATCGATTCAAAAATCCCATAAAACGTATATTTTCAAAAATCACTTTAAAAACCCTTTTAAAGTAAAAGTCGTTATTTTTACATTTCAAAACTGAATCCGATGATGCAACAACACCAATCAGTCCATCACAACAGTCAATATCATATATCATCATATGATAACAGAATATATCAAAATATCTGTAAATAATCAATACGGTGAGGAATCCAGTCGGATCCCTCCAACCTGTTTCCCTGCATCCAAAGATGTTAGCACAATACCAATTCCGCTCCAGTACGGAATTATCGCGGTATATGGGTTTTTATAAAATTCCGCTTACTAACGGCGCAATAGGGTCTCATCCGCTATACGAGGCGGGAAATCATCAATCCAATATATACATATGCCAATATGTATATATTGCTATATATATAGATATATATCCTACTATATCTAATATCACATCCAATAGCAATCAACACAATCAATAACTGCAAAAATTCCACATTCAAATTTGAGTGAGAAGATCTCACCGTGATTTTAATTCTGATTTCAGCATTTATTTCGAATAAAATTAAACACGCGTTTAATTTTACCCGAAATTCCAACTAGCTCCAAACGACTCCAAATCAGTTGCATCGCGAAGTACACGTCGAGACGATTCCAACGCATTTTGTTTCGTCATTTTCTGATAACGTATGACCAAGATACAACATTTTAAACATTACACGATATAAATTATAATTTATTTACAAATTATTTTTAATTTCAAACCCACAGCTTCATCACATCCGTTCGTTCTGGAGATGAAATCAAAGCCGTGCGCGCGTGCTCTTCCCTCCCTCTTCCAGTTTAAACACGTGACATCAACCCATCCTTGCCGCCTCCAAACCCTAAATCTCAAGGCCAATTCGAGTAACCTGTAGATGATCTGACACCTCCACGGCGTAGCCCCTGCCGTCGCTCACCATCGAGCCAAGTGCGGCGTCTTCCGGTCGCCCTAGCACCCCCTAGACGAGCACGAACGGCCTCCATTTCGGCTCACTTTCCCATCGATTCACAGCTCCAAACGCGATCATGACCGTTGAAATTAAAGTACTCGACGTGCTCTCGATCTTTCATTTAGGAAGTTGGTTGAATCGTTGTGTAGATTTGAAGAAATTAGGAGAAGAAGTTTGGACGTTTTCAGCCATTAAAATTGCAAGTGGCGGCTGAAAGATGAACCCTAGGGTTTGTTTGCAAAAAGAAAATAGCTAGGTCCTTATATAGAAAAATTCACAAATTACTATTCACCCCGGATTTTCCGAACTCCAAATCGAGCGTGCTGGCTGGCGTTTCTAGGGTTTACCCCGTGTTCCGAACACAATGGAACAGGTTTCGGAAGCAAATTCGATCGTCTGTGGAAGATATGGAATTAAACGACCAATTTAAATTAAACCGATTTAAATCGATTTCGAGGCGTTTTAATTTGTACCGGACGAACGGTAACTCCAAAAATTACGAAATTTGAAACCATGCAATAATATCACATTACGGATCCGATGAAACTGGTTTCGTCGAAATCCGACACTGTTTGAAAATTGACTATTTTAACTCGACGATTTAAAATTAAAACGATATCAAAGCGTTTCGAGCTGCCAGGGTCAAACGACAACTCCGTTTGCTACAAAAATTGAAATCCGATAATAACTAACTATTACGGATCCAATGGAACTGGATTCGTTCAATTCTGAGACGGTTCGAAAATTGGCTATTTTTACAGTCGATAATTAAAAATTAAAATATTCAATTTTCACAGATTAACTCCAATTTCAATTTTAAAAGTTCTATAACCTTTCTATAACTCCAGTATGATTAAATAAGATTTTACAAATCATTTTCAATCATTTTAAACTCGATTTTCAATTATCTCTGGAATTTCACTATTTAATTTATCGATTTAATTATCAAATTAAATCCAATATTCGAAAAATAAATCATTCGACTTCTAAATTCCATTTATTAATATTTAAAATCAATTAAATATTCGAATTTTAATTATCAAAAATCCTGGGTCGTTACACAAGGGATAACGAAACTTTAAAGATGTAGAAGTTGTCGAATTTTGTAACGACCCGTAAATTTAACCGTTTTAATAACGTAATTAGTTGAAATTTTATGAAATTTTAAACGATAAAATTTTGAAATATAAATTTGATATTTGGAATGCGTTTAGTTAAACATAGCAACTGGTAAATTTTCGTCCGAAAATATGAAAGTTTATTTCGCGCGTAAATTTACTTCAATTTAATCAGTTAAAAAGCGATGAAAATAAAATATTTCCGAAACCTAGATATTTTTACATAGAAAAATTCTAAACCATCTTCTGAGCAAGATGTCAGTTTATCGTTTTTCCAAATTCGGACATCTTTAGCTCCGTCGATCTTATTTTTCTGCGTTTTTCTTGCATTTTTCGCTAGTTGAAATTTCGAAATTTTATAATTCGATCGTACCTCTGATATATGTATACCATTTTAACCGTCTCATCGTGCTGATCTTTACGATATATTCGATCCTGCGTTTTGACGTCCGACATACGACGGAAAAGGTGAAACGGTCAGCCAGCTCGGTAATCGTCGTCCGAGTCCATTTGTTTCCTATGACCGTTCAAAACTTCCCACCATATAAAATGAATAGCCACCCCTCTGCGAATATTTGGAAAGGGGAAATGCATGGCTTTTATTATCCCAACTTTCAATAAAGTTTATTTTGTGCCTTTTCACTACGTATCGGTTCATTTTAATTTTTATGGCATGCGTTGCTTCTCTTGTGCTCACTGTTCATTTTACCCTCTTTCTCCTTCTTTTATTTTAATTACAGAGAATTTGGTCTGTAACTTTCCCTTCCCTTTTACAACACAACTCTCCCCTCCTTCCTCTTCCCTTACTTCACTATGCTACCATATACCACCACGCAAGCAAGCTTAGCCATCTCACCACCTTCCCTTCGGCCACCACAACCAACACTCCACCCTTTGACCAGCCACATCATCAGCATGTGCGTTGCCTCCATCTCCGGCCTCCTCCTCTTGTTCCCAGTCACGGCCTTCGCCACTGGAGCTGCCGAGAGCACCACCTCCACCAACGCAGCGGGCCGACACCTCAAACCCTCTGCATGCCGTAGATCCACGCAACCGAGCCCACACGTGACAGCCGAGCTTGAACTGCACCTCCTCCATCCGCCGAGACCCCTATTTCCTTCTACGTGGACTGCCGACTCCACCTAAACCTCAACTCAACCCCGCAAGCCTTCGATCCCAGACACCATCGGTCCTTCCACTTCCTCCTTCCCTCCGATTCAAGCCGAGCCTAGCCTAGTCTCGCTAGCAACCACCGAGTCTTGTCGTTCATCTCTAACTCCTCTACCCACCTAAAACACTGCACAGCCTAACAAACTTCTTTTGGTAACTTCCCCTTCTCTGTTTGTTATAATGTTAGTATAAGTATAGATATTTAAGTATGTTGTAGGAGTATAAACAGTTATATAATACTATAGTAGATTTTATTCGCATATATATATTATTGTATATATATATATATAAAGTTGCAAATTATAGCAGTTTAGTTAATATTCAAGTGTATACGCAGGTCATAGTAGTTATGTATATATTTATATCTACTGTATAGTTATGTAGGTGTATATTATGTTTCCATAGATATGTTATAGTATGAGTGCAGTACTATATTATATGTATTAGTCTCAATATATATTTGCTAATATTATGGTTCGATATATTAAGTTAAGTTTTGTTTTAATTTCATGTAACATTTTTCAGTTTAATAAGTAGATATATATGTAGTGTTTTGTTTTGTAAGTGTATATGTTATATACATATTAGAGTACATAAAAATGATTTTATATTAGGGATAAGTCGGCATGCCTATTCAAACTGAAAATATCCTCTTCTGACTTTATATGTATATAAATATGTGTATATTATTTTATAAACTGTATTTTCCATGTTATGCTATGATTTTATTTGTAATAAACATTTGAACTGCTGAAAATATATTAGCTTTTCTATCTAATCAGTTGACATATAAAATATATGTTTAAATATGGGTTTAGTTTATATATATATGTATGCTGAAATTCGAAGTACTTATATTTGTTTGGGTGTTTTGCTATATTTATACATTGATGTTATAAGGTAAAAGTGTGGTCTGTATATAAACAATACATAAGATTGGTTGAAATATAATTTTATCTAGCTTAGTGTTTATAATAAGTTGTTTGTATATATATTTATATATAGAGACCTCGGTTATGTGTTAAATTTAAAATATTAATTTTAAGATGATGTTTTAATTGATTATTTAATATATGAAGATACTTTCAAATGAAATGTATTATATGTGCAAAGTATATATGTCCGTTTTATCTATTGATTTTAATATATTATGTGTATATATGTTGATTTTAATATATGTGTTTTAATTTAAAACGAATGATTTTTTTTATACATGTATATTTAATATGATTTCTATATATGGTAATATATAGTTATATAAATTCACTTATACTAATTATTCTATCGATCCAGTTCTGATTCGACTTTGTCAATTTCTATTGTCAGCCTTGCTTGTCAAAATTCGCATTCAATCTAGCTTTGCTTTGGATTCGTAACTCATCTGAGTCTCGTTCCTCTCTAACCTCGAAAGGTGAGCAATCACTCACGATTAACGTTCTTTTATTTATTAAATTTGATTTCAATTGAAACGATAATTGAAATATGCTGCCATTAGTTAATTACACTGTTATATATGCTATTACCTGTATCAGTTCACCTGTGACATCTGACACCATTATCGGTTAATTATTTATGCAATGATAATACAGTTTGGGTGATAATTGATTGATTGTTGATGTTATATTGGACGTTAAATTGTTAGTGATAAATGATAAATAGTATGCAAAATTGAAATGGATATAGGATAGTTAACAATTTTAAAACTGATTTATATGTTAAATTTGATTAGTGAATATGACCCCTTTAATTGTTAAATCAATTGACATGTAGAATAGTGATAATTACACATTGAACCATCGACGTATATTGGATTAATTGTTGTAGTGTAAAAATTGAAATTGAATGACAAGTGAAAAACCGTAATGTAATAATCTTTAATCTACATGAAATGATAGTGTAGATTCTAGAAATAATTATATTAATTCGCACAAACAACAATGCAAATTAATACGATTATTTCGGGATTATTGATTTGATTTTTGGATTGATATTGGTTGTTGTTATTGCTTGTTTATTTACTTTGACACCATCCCAGTTATCACACTGCAAGTTCCCTTTGCTATGTTTTGATTTTGAATTAAATTGGAACCGGGTTGAAATGATAAATACCCAAATTGAACTTTGACCTAGGATAGAGAATTAAATAAAAAACCCGATTGGTCAATAATTTGATTTAAAAATAAACGAAGATTTTATTTGAATAAATAATATGGTTTTGAAATGAAGTTGAAATTTGAATTTTAATGAAAGGAAAATGTTAATATGTAATAATCTGAAACAAAATATTAACAAATGTAATTGATAAAAGAATGTTGTTAAATTTGAGAAATGATTGAATTAAGTTTGAAATTATAAGTAAGTTTGAAATTATTAAACTTTGAAATTATTTAATAATTAAGTTTTGAATTATTTAATAATTAAATAAGATTGAATTACTTAATGATTAAATTAAATTGAATTTTTGGAATAAGTGAATTTTACTTCGTAATAATTGAAATTGAGTTTTCTTTATTAATTAAGTTTTTGGAAAATTATTTAAGTAAGTAAATAAGTGAAATTGAATTTCTTTAACAAGAAATAAAATGCGATTTATTGAAATTAATGTAAGACTTGAAATTTAAAGAATTTGATTTGATGAATTTAATTTAATTCAATTTGTAAGTTTTGATATAATGAAGTTGAATTCAAATAATGGATTTAATGAATTGGAAATTTAATAGAAATTGTTTTGAATGTCAAATTTACTTAATGAATATTGAGTGAAATCGATAAATGAATTTAAATTGATTTGAATGTTGAATTAAATTAATTTAAATGATTTTCGAAATGAAACTTATATGCGAACTTGAATCAATATTTGAATTGTTTTAAATAGAAATTGAAATTGAATTATAAGATTTTGAAATGGTAATTTGGAAGTTTTGAAACGTAAATTATGGAAATTGATTTGGAAAGACAAACGAAATGTTGATTTATAAACTCTGATTGAAATTGAAATTGATTTGGTTTTGAAATAAATGAACGACCAATCGGTGAAATAATTACGAAAGTTATTAAAGAGACCGGAATCGGTTATGGACATACTCTCTGTCTAAACCGAAAACCACTTTAATAACTATACGCGGAGTGTGATCCACAATGAAGTGGTTGGAATGATGTACGTGATGATTGAAGAAAGAGAACGATGATGGATAGCCTTGACACTTGTGTCAAATTGGAAATGACTAAAACAGGAGCCGTGCCGGGCCAATGGAGGTCAGCTACCTCAAGTGAACACACTTCTTCGAACTACTCATTACTTGTTGTCAATTGGTGCACCCTTGATTTTTGGGAGTGTTGTTTTACGGTGTTGCGGTCGCTGCGGCGATGCGTTCTCACCAGTCCGGATCAGGCAAACGGTAGTATCATTACCTTGGGTATTGCCTCATGTGCCTTGTCATACTTGTATTCCCTATTCGCGACCACTACGAATCTGTTTTGTACCTTTAGTATATGGATTTCCCTCTGGTGACTTCCGGTTTTGGGGAAACTACGGTCTTGTATATGCTCTTGGAAATAAAAATGTGTTAAGGGTGGAATGGGCCATGACTTAACACTATTTTGATTTCTTTATATTACTGATAGACATTATCTACTTATTGTACACTACTATATAGTAGATAGTTTAACGGATCCTTAAAGGATGGTCATTCCAAACATCCTTTGAGTTACTTGTATTTCAATTGCTATTTCACTTGAGTTGGATTTATTAATATAAGAATGTTAATCCTGACTCGAGTATCTTGTGTTTTTGCTTTACGCTCGGGTCAGACTGAGTGTACCAGTATTCGAGACTCACCTTTGGAGTTAGAGCTTTGCTTGAAGATCCAGCCATCTATTCTGCTTCAGTATTCGATGATCCCAGTGATGTATTCTGATTTGTATCTGATGTATCGGGTTACTCTTCCGTTGTATCTGGTTTAACTCTGATGTATCGTATTACTCTTCTATTGTAAACTCTGATGTATCTTATATATTCATATAGTAGCTTCATGAACTACTATCTCTTTTATTTCCGCTGCATTTATTACTCTGTGTCTGTGATCGGTGATTATATTTATTTACTGTATATGTTCAGTTTTGCCAAATTTAAATTAACAACGCGGTATTTTGAGCAATTCAATTCCGGCATGAGTGTCTACCTATACGCTTATAATGGATGCGAATGGTCCAAAATAGCGGGTCATTACAGTTGGTATCAGAGCTTTGGTAGCTCTAGGCAAAACTTAGCATATAGGGTAAATGTATTTACAGAATCACTCTCATTCGAGTTTCAATCTCTTCCTTGACTCAATTCCTTTGAATTTTGGAAGGTTCCCCTCGATTTCGAAATTCATTTGTGTCCTTCACTATTCGTCTTCTTTCAATTCTGGAGCACCCCATAACTCCATTTTGAATGATATCTATAATAAATCGGCGGTCTCGCCAAACTTCGAATGATTCATAAAGGAGTGAAAACTCCTTTACAATAGACATTGATTTACCGGAGATTTCTGTATCCTCGGTTTACGATGCTATCTATTCCACGCTATACCTGAATTCCATCTCTTGAGATCGAGTGTTGATTTACCTCGGAATTCAGCATCGATCTTATTCTTGAAGTTACGGTCGACCCGGTTAGGATTGCCCGTGAATTAAATTCGATTATGTCGATTGAGTTATCTTATCTTTTGTTTAGAACTTATTATCGAATCAAAAAATTCTCTTTGATTTGAGACCATCAAATTTGAATCTCTATCCTTGCTTTGAAATCCATTTTTGTATCGTCGAGCGATGAAGTGTATTTGTAAATTTATATTTAAAATGTTTTAAAATATATTGTGTTGTTTGAGTTGTTGACGTTGATTTGGGTTTTCGATCGATTCGTCTGATCAACGCTATCGATAGGATTTCCAAAACACTTGAGCAGAGCATACTGACACAATATGGTTTTCAAATTTGGTAAATAAAATAAAGTTTGTATGAGATATATCAGTATGAATTTTCTTTAACTAAAATGTTAATAAATTGATTGTTGGAATGATAATATTTGATCATCATTTATTGTTTTGTAAACCATTGATTATTGCAATATAATAAATCAATTTATAAAACTTAGTTATAATTTGATTTGGAATTTGAAGTGAATTTAAATTGAAATCTGAGAATTTAAATTTTCGGTGATTTCAAACTTTAATTTTAAAGTTTTTAAGTATTTAAAATATTTTCAAATAGAAATCATTCCAAAGAAATTTTAGATGTTTAATCAGTGCTCTTCTCTTTGTCGCTGAAAAATAATTTCGGTGATGGCGGCCGCATCATCGACATTCATTTTCGAGTTTCGAAGTGGAGAAACCATTCTATAGCTTTGCTACGGTTCTGTTTTGAAAAAAATTTATTTGATTTGAATTCCTTCAATATATTTTGATTTACCTATATATAAGTATCTTATTTTAAAATTTAATTTGATTGATATAAATATATGATATATAACTCTAAATTGTTTAAAGTTAATCGGAAATCTAATTCTTAAATTTTGTTAAAGGATGATTTTAATTATAAATAAAACCAAAATTTGGAATAAATATTTAAACTTGAATAATTGAATTGGGAAAATTTTATTTGTATATTGTTCAACTGCATTCTAATACAACTTACCTAAATCATTCAGAAGTTGAATATGTAATTGGATAATATATAAAATAAATTGAATTTATAAATAAAATTTGAGTGTTTATAATAAATGTTATACACTAAATTTTGATTATAAAGATGTTAATAGAGTTAGATAGGATAATAAGTAAACTCAGTTAATAATGAAATAAATTGTTTTGAAAGAATTAATAAATTTGTTTTGAAAGAATTAATAAATTGAAATTTGATCAACATATGAAAATACCTTGAATTTAAAAGAAATTAATAGATGTAAATTAATTTAAATCGAAACTTTTATGGTTTAAATTAATTTATATAGGTTAAATATATGTGATTAGATATATTAAGTAGAATAAATTTAACAATAATTTAGAATAAAGAAGAATTTAAATTGCTGAAAAATATGATTATAATAAAAGACTATTCAAAGTTATGGTTTTAGAAATTGTAAATTGAAGATAATTGGATAATAAGATAATGAATTTAGAAATAGTTGAGGTTGATTTTAGTGAAAATGGATTAAATCAATTATTGAATATCAATTTATTTAAATTTGAATTTATATGGTTTAAATTAATCGTTATTTTGTATTTCAAATCTATTTTCTTTCTGATTGTTTCTATTCTCCTACCTCGTTCTTTTTCGGGGACGAAAAGTTTTGAGTGGTGGAGAGTGTAACGACCCGTAAATTTTAACCGTTTTAATAACGTAATTAGTTGAAATTTTATGAAATTTTAAACGATAAAATTTTGAAATATAAATTTGATATTTGGAATGCGTTTAGTTAAACATAGCAACTGGTAAATTTTCATCCGAAAATATGAAAGTTTATTTCGCGCGTAAATTTACTTCAATTTAATCAGTTAAAAAGCGATGAAAATAAAATGTTTCCGAAACCTAGATATTTTTACATAGAAAAATTCTAAACCATCTTCTGAGCAAGATGTCAGTTTATCGTTTTTCCAAATTCGGACATCTTTAGCTCCGTCGATCTTATTTTTCTGCGTTTTTCTTGCATTTTTCGCTAGTTGAAATTTCAAAATTTTATAATTCGATCGTACCTCTGATATATGTATACCATTTTAACCGTCTCATCGTGCTGATCTTTACGATATATTCGATCCTGCGTTTTGACGTCCGACATACGACGGAAAAGGTGAAACGGTCAGCCAGCTCGGTAATCGTCGTCCGAGTCCATTTGTTTCCTATGACCGTTCAAAACTTCCCACCATATAAAATGAATAGCCACCCCCTCTGCGAATATTTTGGAAAGGGGAAATGCATGGCTTTTATTATCCCAACTTTCAATAAAGTTTATTTTGTGCCTTTTCACTACGTATCGGTTCATTTTAATTTTTATGGCATGCGTTGCTTCTCTTGTGCTCACTGTTCATTTTACCCTCTTTCTCCTTCTTTTATTTTAGTTATAGAGAATTTGGTCTGTAACTTTCCCTTCCCTTTTACAACACAACTCTCCCCTCCTTCCTCTTCCCTTACTTCACTATGCTACCATATACCACCACGCAAGCAAGCTTAGCCATCTCACCACCTTCCCTTCGGCCACCATAACCAACACTCCACCCTTTGACCCGCCACATCATCAGCATGTGCGTTGCCTCCATCTCCGGCCTCCTCCTCTTGTTCCCAGTCACGGCCTTCGCCACTGGAGCTGCCGAGAGCACCACCTCCACCAACGCAGCGGGCCGACACCTCAAACCCTCCGCATGCCGTAGATCCACGCAACCGAGCCCACACGTGACAGCCGAGCTTGAACCGCACCTCCTCCATCCGCCGAGACCCTTATTTCCTTCTACGTGGACTGCCGACTCCACCTAAACCTCAACTCAACCCCGCAAGCCTTCGATCCCAGACACCATCGGTCCTTCCACTTCCTCCTTCCCTCCGATTCAAGCCGAGCCTAGCCTAGTCTCGCTAGCAACCACCGAGTCTTGCCGTTCATCTCTAACTCTCCTCTACCCACCTAAAACACTGCGCAGCCTAACAAACTTCTTTTGGTAACTTCCCCTTCTCTGTTTGTTATAATGTTAGTATAAGTATAGATATTTAAGTATGTTGTAGGAGTATAAACAGTTATATAATACTATAGTAGATTTTATTCGCATATATATATTATTGTATATATATAAAGTTGCAAATTATAGCAGTTTAGTTAATATTCAAGTGTATACGCAGGTCACAGTAGTTATGTATATATTTATATCTACTATATAGTTATGTAGGTGTATATTATGTTTCCATAGATATGTTATAGTATGAGTGCAGTACTATATTATATGTATTAGTCTCGATATATATTTGCTAATATTATGGTTCGATATATTAAGTTAAGTTTTGTTTTAATTTTATGTAACATTTTTCAGTTTAATAAGTAGATATATATGTAGTGTTTTGTTTTGTAAGTGTATATGTTATATACATATTAGAGTACATAAAAATGATTTTATATTAGGGATAAGTCGGCATGCCTATTCAAACTGAAAATATCCTCTTCTGACTTTATTTGTATATAAATATGTGTGTATTATTTTATAAACTGTATTTTCCATGTTATGCTATGATTTTATTTGTAATAAACATTTGAACTGCTGAAAATATATTAGCTTTTCTATCTAATCAGTTGACATATAAAATATATGTTTAAATATGGGATTAGTTTATATATATATATGTATGCTGAAATTCGAAGTACTTATATTTGTTTGGGTGTTTTGCTATATTTATACATTGATGTTATAAGGTAAAAGTGTGGTCTGTATATAAACAATACATAAGATTGGTTGAAATATAATTTTATCTAGCTTAGTGTTTATAATAAGTTGTTTGTATATATATTTATATATAGAGACCTCGGTTATGTGTTGAATTTAAAATATTAATTTTAAGATGATGTTTTAATTGATTATTTAATATATGAAGATACTTTCAAATGAAATGTATTATATGTGCAAAGTATATATGTCCGTTTTATCTATTGATTTTAATATATTATGTGTATATATGTTGATTTTAATATATGTGTTTTAATTTAAAACGAATGATTTTTTTTTATACATGTATATTTAATATGATTTCTATATATGGTAATATATAGTTATATAAATTCACTTATACCAATTATTCTATCGATCCAGTTCTGATTCGACTTTGTCAATTTCTATTGTCAGCCTTGCTTGTCAAAATTCGCATTCAATCTAGCTTTGCTTTGGATTCGTAACTCATCTGAGTCTCGTTCCTCTCTAACCTCGAAAGGTGAGCAATCACTCACGATTAACGTTCTTTTATTTATTAAATTTGATTTCAATTGAAACGACAATTGAAATATGCTGCCATTAGTTAATTACACTGTTATATATGCTATTACCTGTATCAGTTCACTTGTGACATCTGACACCATTATCTGTTAATTATTTATGCAATGATAATACAGTTTGGGTGATAATTGATTGATTGTTGATGTTATATTGGACGTTAAATTGTTAGTGATAAATGATAAATAGTATGCAAAATTGAAATGGATATAGGATAGTTAACAATTTTAAAACTGATTTATATGTTAAATTTGATTAGTGAATATGACCCCTTTAATTGTTAAATCAATTGACATGTAGAATAGTGATAATTACACATTGAACCATCGACGTATATTGGATTAATTGTTGTAGTGTAAAAATTGAAATTGAATGACAAGTGAAAAACCGTAATGTAATAACCTTTAATCTACATGAAATGATAGTGTAGATTCTAGAAATAATTATATTAATTCGCACAAACAACAATGCAAATTAATACGATTATTTCGAGATTATTGATTTGATTTTGGATTGATATTGGTTGTTGTTATTGCTTGTTTATTTACTTTGACACCATCCCAGTTATCACACTGCAAGTTCCCTTTGCTATGTTTTGATTTTGAATTAAATTGGAATCGGGTTGAAATGATAAATACCCAAATTGAACTTTGACCTAGGATAGAGAATTAAATAAAAAACCCGATTGGTCAATAATTTGATTTAAAAATAAACAAAGATTTTATTTGAATAAATAATATGGTTTTGAAATGAAGTTGAAATTTGAATTTTAATGAAAGGAAAATGTTAATATGTAATAATCTGAAACAAAATATTAACAAATGTAATTGATAAAAGAATGTTGTTAAATTTGAGAAATGATTGAATTAAGTTTGAAATTATAAGTAAGTTTGAAATTATTAAACTTTGAAATTATTTAATAATTAAGTTTTGAATTATTTAATAATTAAATAAGATTGAATTATTTAATGATTAAATTAAATTGAATTTTTGGAATAAGTGAATTTTACTTCGTAATAATTGAAATTGAGTTTTCTTTATTAATTAAGTTTTTGGAAAATTATTTAAGTAAGTAAATAAGTGAAATTGAATTTCTTTAACAAGAAATAAAATGCGATTTATTGAAATTAATGTAAGACTTGAAATTTAAAGAATTTGATTTGATGAATTTAATTTAATTCAATTTGTAAGTTTGGATATAATAAAGTTGAATTCAAATAATGGATTTAATGAATTGGAAATTTAATAGAAATTTTTTTGAATGGCAAATTTACTTAATGAATATTGAGTGAAATCGATAAATGAATTTAAATTGATTTGAATATTGAATTAAATTAATTTAAATGATTTTCGAAATGAAACTTATATGCGAACTTGAATCAATATTTGAATTGTTTTAAATAGAAATTGAAATTGAATTATAAGATTTTGAAATGGTAATTTGGAAGTTTTGAAACGTAAATTATGGAAATTGATTTGGAAAGACAAACGAAATGTTGATTTATAAACTCTGATTGAAATTGAAATTGATTTGGTTTTGAAATAAATGAACGACCAATCGGTGAAATAATTACGAAAGTTATTAAAGAGACCGGAATCGATTATGGACATACTCTCTGTCTAAACCGAAAACCACTTTAATAACTATACGCGGAGTGTGATCCAGAATGAAGTGGTTGGAATGATGTATGTGATGATTGAAGAAAGAGAACGATGATGGATAGCCTTGACACTTGTGTCAAATTGGAAATGACTAAAACAGGAGCCGTGCCGGGCCAATGGAGGTCAGCTACCTCAAGTGAACACACTTCTTCGAACTACTCATTACTTGTTGTCGATTGGTGCACCCTTGATTTTTGGGAGTGTTGTTTCACGGTGTTGCGGTCGCTGCGGCGATGCGTTCTCACCAGTCCGGATCAGGCAAACGGTAGTATCACTACCTTGGGTATTGCCTCATGTGCCTTGTCATACTTGTATTCCCTATTCGCGACCACTACGAATCTGTTTTGTACCTTTAGTATATGGATTGCCCTCTGGTGACTTCCGGTTTTGGGGAAACTACGGTCTTGTATATGCTCTTGGGAATAAAAATGTGTTAAGGGTGGAATGGGCCATGACTTAACACTATTTTGATATCTTTATATTACTGATAGACATTATCTACTTATCGTACACTACTACATAGTAGATAGTTTAACGGATCCTTAAAGGATGGTCATTCCAAACATCCTTTGAGTTACTTGTATTTCAATTGCTATTTCACTTGAGTTGGATTTATTAATATAAGAATGTTAATCCTGAATCGAGTGTCTTGTTTTTTTGCTTTACGCTCGGGTCAGACTGAGTGTACCAGTATTCGAGACTCACCTTTGGAGTTAGAGCTTTGCTTGAAGATCCAGCCATCTATTCTGCTTCAGTATTCGATGATCCCAGTGATGTATTCTGATTTGTATCTGATGTATCGGGTTACTCTTCCGTTGTATCTGGTTTAACTCTGATGTATCGTATTACTCTTCTGTTGTAAACTCTGATGTATCTTATATATTCATATAGTAGCTTCATGAACTACTATCTCTTTTATTTCAGCTGCATTTATTACTCTGTGTCTGTGATCGGTGATTATATTTATTTACTGTATATGTTCAGTTTTGCCAAATTTAAATTAACAACGCGGTATTTTGAGCAATTCAATTCCGGCATGAGTGTCTACCTATACACTTATAATGGATGTGAATGGTCCAAAATAGCGGGTCGTTACAAGTTTCTACAAGGGGGATTATATTGTTGAACTTATGTAAGCAAGTGACGTCAAATCTCAACAATGGGATGACGAGGTTTCCTCAAGATGGTACCATCGGAGCCCTTAAATTCAAAGCCGTGTCATGTATTGATCATCCCACATGATTGACATCCCTATAAATAGTCCTCCATCAACACCTAAAGAGGGGCGATTCACTCTTACCATATTTTCTCAATTTTTAAAAGTTGAAAACTCTAGATCAATTGGTATTTTTTAGAGCTGATTGTACTCTTGTAACTTTTTGCACATACGGACTTGTACATTCAACTTTGCGTAGCATACTGCTCTTATATTTGCCTAAGTGACCATTTGTGATAACGAACATACATATGACTTATCTTTGGACTTGGACTTGAACAATGGACATGCATATGACTTATTTTTGGATTTAGACTCGAACTTGGGCTTGTATATACGCTTACACTTGCATAAGGCCACTTGAGCCCTTATTCAAACCAGTCTTGACTTGCCTTGCATATTTGGTTAGCGAAGTAATTTTCTAACAGTTAATGCTGTAAAATTCTATATCTTACCCAAAAGGGAATTTGTGTTACGTTTGGAATTGCAAGGAATTATCTTTTCGTAGCTGAAATAGACAGGACAAAATATACGATAAATATCGCTATTTTATACATCTCTTTCTTTTTTGGTGTATTCTTTTTTATTTCAATCGCAACACTTTTATTTATAAATCTGAAATTATATAGAAATTCACATTGCAACACGCTATATAATTCAATAAATTAAAATACTACTTAAATTCCAACAACTTATTATGACAACTCAATTTACATTTTAACTTGCACAAGTCATTTTAAATTTACAAATTTGGAATTCATCGCATATATTATAAGTTTTGGGGGCTACTCCAACTATATACTAAATTCAGGGACAATTAATATACAATATTTTCTAGATTTACATACATGTAATACATAATTCAAGTTATTAATAACATAATATGTAGGCAAGGTTTATAATTTTATTTCATGCATACAAATTTAGCCTACAACTCTAATTTACATTTTAGGCATACATGAATAGATCTACAAAGATATAAATCTAATATTACATAAAAATACATAATTTCCCCTCTATTTTTCAGCTTTCCAAATCTCTAGATCCAATCCCAGTTATTCCATTTTGACTCCATTTTCTTCCTATTTGGATATATACACCATAAGCGTATACAGATCTATTAGAGATCTCGATTAGAAAATAGATTTGGATTTGATTTACATTTCAGATCCAGATTTACAATTTACTTTGGCTTTGGCGATTCGATTTGACCATATTCTCTTCCTCAATCATCTTCTACGATTCTTCAATTATATATACGTATAAACTATAACTATTCTTAAGAATTTAGAATTGCGAAGAAGAGAAAATGGAAGAGCTCCAGCGTCGCTTAGAAAATATGAGTCTAAAAGTGAGGGTTTAGGTTTGTATTTATATAGGTTCAAATCAATGCCAGCCGTTCGGTTGAAGTATATTGAATCTGGGCCATTTGGCCATGAATTACTATTGACTTTACCAAAGCAACGGTCGGCCACTCCATGCCTAGGGTCGACCGCTATCTGTCGACCAGCGTGCATCAGGGGTCAACCTATCAGGTATTATGGTTGCGGTTAAATTAATGTCATTTGATTGGTTATATTTTATTTCATGTTAAACCGATTACGTTATTTGTTTCCCACTATATATATTTTTGTCATATTTTATTTCCTGTTAACCTTTTTTCACGTCTAAGTTTCCACTAACGTTAGTAATAACATTAATAAAATTATATTACCATAATTACATATATAACTATTTCCGACTCGAAAGCTTCAAACGTTAATAACTTTTTCATTTGAACCCTGATCGAAAAACATTATATATGAAAATTAATCAGAAAATCGCCACGAACCCAATGGTGCAAGTTTCGCAGCCAAATTCTGACTTTATAAAACTTCTATTTTTTGGTGTTATTATTTTTAATTAACTATCGTAAAATTAAGGGGTGTTAGATTCTTACCCCTCAAAAGAATTTCGTCTACGAAATTCCTTAAGGACCGAATAATGTAACATAATGTACAACCATTCTAAACTAACCAATCAATTAGTGTACAACCAATTTTCCAACCGATCATGTACAAGTGCATGGTGTATCATTATGTAGAATAATTCTAATCGGCGCCTCCTATATGAATGCATTCTTTTAAAACAGTTTTGAAAATATGGTGCAAGCAACCTAAATATACTGGTAGTTCTATTTGTATGAAAACTTTAAAACGCAAAAACTTGGTTATGCATCCAAATTATCCCACATTTCTGCGAATAGAAGTATAGTTCAACTAATTTTTCGTCCAATCTGTACCATCTAAAATCCTAGCACACCGTTGCTAACATCCAAATTTAGAAAAATCCAGTTTTTTAAACCTATATTCTAATGTCAAAAAAGGGTCTAGATGAAAAATTCCATATTTCCATTCTTCTCTTATGTACCTTTTTTCCACTGTATCTTTGAACCTTCTCTTTTTCCCCTAGTTCTCTTTTGACTTTTCCAAGTATAGTCTGCATAAGTTAATTTTATTTTAAATTTTTAAAACATAATTTTTTTATAACTAGTTTAGTTCACCTACCGACAAGGTATGGAGGAAGTGACTCCATAGTTAAAACAGCTATTTCCTTTGTCTCTAATCGTATTTTATTTTACTTTCACTTCTGCTGCATAGTAAAATCCAAATTATCTAACCTGTCAACTACCTCCCCTATGCTAAGTATGTGGCATTTCGAAAATTAGTTCTCTTAAAATAAATTATGCCACATCCAATGAAATCGGGGTTTAGTCAATAGTTTAACGTCCATAGTGGACTCTATCTAACTACGCAGTTTCAACTTTTTAAAAACTTTTCTTTTATTTATAACAACAACCAACACGCAAGTTCATTTATAAATTTCAGCTTTTAAGGTACAGGGACATTGACCCGTGACTTCTCAACAGACTTTCCCTGTCCTTTGCTTGCCATTTATCTTCCCAAAACTTTAAGGTTTTTGGGACTTAACTTTACTTTTCTTTTAGTACCAAATTTAGTAAATTCCTTAATTTATTTATAAACTTCCAGCCTTTTTATTTATTTATTTTGCATTAGTTAGATGTCTACATGAAATTTTCTTACTTACACAATTTTCCCATTAATATAGCGGTCCACCCAGAAAACCAATTTTCAAAAGGAATATTTCTCATGATATCATACGCGTTTTACAGAAACAACTAATGCTTATAACCTAAACCTCAAGAAACTATTTTTGGAAGCTGCCCTTCAACATCAAATGACTAACGATGTCATGGCCCTATCACTCCTTATTGGTGATTATGGATCTTTCTAACGTGCCATCATTCTCCAACCCACATATATTTACTTTCTTTTATGGCTTCCGATGAATAAGATCTATCTGTTACTACCATTACCACACTTTATGGAATAAATGTGCATCCCCACACTGTAGCGGGTAAGAAACACAAACTATGTACATTTAGAATAGCTTATTGGCAAATTGGCTTAGCGGGATAACTTTTTCGCCCTCTATTTTGTCTTCCTCAAATTTGAGTCTACCAATGTCCTCCATGTGTGTTATCCATCTCATTACCCTCTGTTACCATCTTCTTTTAATCCAAATCTTGGTATTTACTTTCTTCATCCTTGCTCATTTATACGAGCATGCCCTAGAACTCGTAAAAGTGTATTTTAATATCATTTATCATTCCCTTGCGGCTCTTCTTATAGCTTGCACACATGTTTAACAAAGCATTCTTAGGTTCTCACTAGTATTCTTTACACTCTGTAAGGATTCCTTATTATTACTCTATGAGTAGTCATCGCTATCTTCTTCATAACCTTATTTTTTACCTCACCTTACCTAGGCAGTCATTTCTATTTATACCTTGTTTAAACTTTTGGTTTGGTCTTCGCCAATTTTCTTCGAAAATAAAAACTTAAAAATTTTAAAGTATATAATCCCAAAAATTTTATCTTTAAAAGTATAACTTAGAAACTTTTTTGCAAATTCAAACATAACTCAGTGTCTTAACTTTTAAACTATAATAAAATTTTCAAAAGTTCTTTTCCTTTTAAAGACCTTTTTCAACTTTCATTTCTTAATAATTGGGATTTTTAACTCAAACCAATCCTTAAGTTTTTCTTTTTTAATACTCAATTGTTATACCAAACCGTTTTTTTAAAATGTACTTTATAGTATTTCTAAACATCATTTATAATTTTAAACAATAAAAACTGGAGTACATAAGAACAGCTCTCACTCTACCATTTTCTTATCACATATACTATCTTTACTTTCAAACCTTGGCAGGGTCTCTAATATCATGTGATAAAGACTTTTAAAAGATATTTGCAATAAATGGGCATAACAATGGAAAATGTCCATGTTCCTTTATTTTGCATTTAATTTCCTATGTTGCTCCTTATTAGATTACTAGCATTATCTTTAATATGATATCTGAACATTATTTCTAATTACTAACATTATTTTACATAAATGCATAGTAATGTTTTTATTTATATTTTATAATTTTATTACTATTCGTCCTTCCTCTACCTAAACTGTTTTTATTCCAATTGCTTCTCTCAATTTACTATCTTCTTAGTTGAACCGTTGCAGTGCGTTCACTTACTGCATTATTTTTGGGTTCTAATCTTCTTTCTCTTTCTTTTTACCCCATTTCAAACTTGTACCACTTTCTATTGTCCACCCCTAAAAATAATATTCTAACTTAAAAAAATTCAACTTAGAAAAATCAATAAGCTACATATGTTCTACTATTTTTTTCAAAAGAATTAACATTTTTATTAAACCCCACGTGCTATTATTTTTGGTCCAACAAAATTTAAATTTTTTGCTAAAACATTTTATTTAATATAACATAGTTATTTAATTTATTTTATTTTTTCTCAAAAATTTAATATTTACTTACTTTTCAACAATAGGGTTTTTTTACGTTCAAATACATCCTTTAAAAATCATTTCAAATATATTATATGTATTTTCTCAAACTTTTATATTAAAATCATTTCGACTTTTATATTAAATTCTTTTATATGGGGTCGGGCTCAGAGCTGATTTTTATTCATCCCTTCTTTTGGACTTTTCTTCTTTTCTACTTACTTCCTGTATCTCCCTTTTTCCAATATTAAAATCCGACTATCATCTTGAAGTGATTGCTTCACACTTATCTTTGGGAACTCGATTCCTTACGGATATCTATAAATATGGACTTATACTTCCCCTTATCTTGACCTTCTGTACATTATCAATCGGCAAACATATGGAGATCTACAATTATTGGGCTAAAAGGGCCCAACTAGGGAGTCACGTACTATCCAGCTTCAGGGACCTTCCATATGCTTCACTCATGCTCTTTAAAATTCAATGCCTTTTCATACGACATATTTCCCATGGGGTACTTGGGGTAGAGTACATCTTCAACTTCATCCATTTTTCGACTCATAATCGACTTACCCATCTTTTTAGTGTATGGTTGCAATTACTCTATAGTCGCAATTTATAGGATTGGCATATAATATATTTATATTTGTAAGAAAAATACAAATACATTCACTCAACGTTTCCTAATATAATTTTTTTTCAAGATTGACTAACCTAAGCTTTGATATTAAATGTGACAACCTGCAACCCGGTGGGCCTGAATTTTCGCCAAATCGAAAACCCAAATCCACTCATGTATGGATCGTTGATTTTGTATCTATAAAATAAACAAATAATTGATTATTCAAAGCACTATCGGTATAACTCACAACAGAATAGTAAAATATAATGAAACATATAGTTACTGATCAAGATTGACACTTCCAATATCTAATGTCCCAGTTAGTGCCGAGCATGCATTAGGAAACTTGTCCTTCCACTATTCCCGCCTTGCACCAGTACCCGTCCCTCTAAAGCTATCATGTGGGTTGTAATGAGGAGGGGGTCAGAACAACGTTCTGGTGATTGGTAAATTATACATTTCACACGTAACACTAGTTTATGCCAATTGTCTTCCATTACATGTAATGTCCTTTTATTTTACTTAGTCGTCTCGATTCCACGTACTTGTACAATATGCCATATCTATCCGAAGTAGACAATACCTATAGACGTATATACATATATAAGTACCATCATCCTCCTTTGGACTAAGATATTATTCTACTGGTATCCCTAACCCAACACCTCATGATCCATTATCAACTTAATATCACGTCCGTAGGGAACTACATCTCATATTATGACTACCCGTTCTCTAATATGCATTGGAGAGGGGAACCCGAAATATCTACTCGCTGGTGTACTTCATTATCTTCATCCATGTCCACCTATCAACGGTAGTTTATGCCTCATTGTGCATCCGTAGTGCCTAACAACGGCGTTACAATAGCTTAACCGTATTCTATCTCACATTGGGGATTTACTACCTGTCTACTTCCTATTGTGGACTCAGCTCCTCGGACTACCCTATTCGTTTTGAAAGATCTCTTTTATAGGTTAACTAGCCTTGCCCCTAACAAACAAACTAGTAAACAACTATGACGTTGCATGGCCTAACATGATCTACACTAGTAGGAGGTGTAGGTTAGGTTAACCCTTTCTTTCCCATTGACTGCGTAGGACCGATGAGATACTCAACCTATGTATAACTCCTACTTCTGATTTGGTACCAACACACACTGACATAGCATCGAGCTACTCACCATCCTATTTAGATTGCCTAATGCAATTAAGGAAATACCCTCCCAATTTATTGAAGTGGACTCTACTGAGGGTATTCCTTCACCTATATCCAAAACGTATATAAATCCATGGGTCCTATAGATGGATATGTCCCACATCAGTATAATGTATACATAACTGCTGGTGGCCTCTTGCGGTGGGCAGACTTCTATTGTGTAACATTACTAACCTCGCATTCCAACCCATATTATTGACTACATCATTCTTATTTTCTAAGTTATTTACTAAATTTTAATATTTCATGCCCATCACAAATGCATACTCGAGGCTATATATGTGTAATAGAGAACCAAGCTTTGCTTGCAAACTCTATAGTATAGGGCCACCTAGTCCACAACCGCACACTTTTACACTGTATTATAGTTCCCCTTGGACATCACTACATTGGGTAAATTTTACTCGGGGGATAGTTACTCAGGGTTGGGATCGAACCCGCATCCTTTCACGAGATGAAGACCTCCTGTCCACTAAGCTACTACCATGGACTATATATATGTATATATATCTATGTGTTTATATAAGTTAACCCAAAAAATTAGATCAACACCCAGATATCAAATGAAAGCACCAATTCAGATGAAAGTAAAATAAAATGTAGAAAATAGACAAGAACACACAGAAGTTTTTATAGTGGTTCGGCATAATCTCCAGCCTACATCCATTTCAATATTTTATGTTAGTTGATCTCTCTCTGGATTATAACTTGTTAGATCCGATCTGGCCATAATGAAGTGGATCCCAGATTTACAATGGAGTTAAGAATGCTATTTGATGAGAATAGAAGTGAAGAAAGTTTAATGGAAGCTCCAAGTCTAAGAGTGTTGAAGGAGATCCAACAGAAAAAAGCCCTTTTTTGGTAACAAGTAGGTTAGTATTTATAGAGGAATTTGGCAGCATAGAGTTAGAGGCCCAATAGCAATGAAGTACAAGAGATAGCATGAAGTCATGCCAGAAGATCCAAGCAGACCCAAGTCAAATCCTAAACTCGGTGCCGAGTTAAGGTCCTATACAAGGGGCCAAGTTTAGGTGCTTGGCCTGATCATGGTGAAATTTTCCCAAATCCTTCTTTTCCCTTTTCTAAGTGCTCTTGTCAAATTTCGAGTTATTCCTATTTCGTTTCGATCTTCTTTGTCCAGTTGAAGATTCTTTAGTGATAACTTGGTACTAACTCAAATCCTTAACTCGTCAAATCCTTAACTTGGGGTTGACCTATGGCCTTAACTCGGGGTTGAGTTGCCAATTTTCCAACCAAATTTCCTGAGCTCAATTATCTAGTCCTTTTAAGTATGCCTCCACATTTCCAAGTCTTTTCGTCCTTGTTTGAATCTTCTAAGTTCAGTTGAAATCTTCTTTAGCTCAAAAGCGGGTTAACATTTGCCCCTCAAAGTATGTCTTTCGAATGTAAGGCGATCTTTGCCCAATAACAAGTTCCAGCAGTCCATAATCAAATTTCGATAGTTGAGCTCTCCGGCTATTCTAATCTAACTCTCCGGCTGGTCCAATCAAAATCATGCTCTTTGGCTACGCAAATCAAGCTTTCAGGCTATCTGAATCCTGATCTATCATCTGGAAGTACCATCTCTCGAATCCAAGTCATCCTGCGTTTGCCCAAGGCTAATCTTCCTTTCTTCGATTGCAAGGTATCTAAATCTTTTTATCCAATTTTCATCCACTCTAGGGCATGGTCTCACCAGACCATTCATCTTCCAATCTAGGATATGATCTCTCCGAATCATTCTTTATCCACTCTTAGGTTCAATCTCTTTGGTGGTCACTTGCTGAGTCCAATCTGCTTGCTCTACGGCAAGGGGACCCAACGACCGAGTAGGTCCATCCACCCACTCTCCAGTAAGGGGACCTACCCTTGACCTCTTCGAGTCCTTGTTGAACCCAATCCACTTACTCTTCGACAAGAGGACTCAACGACAAGCAAGCCCGTCCACTCACTCTCCGGTGAGGTGACTTACTTCTTGCACTCTGGCCCCATCCCTCCGGATGGTAGCTTAAAGCGATCCAATCCGTACAAGCCTATCTACTTACTCTCCAGTGATGGGAATTTCACCTTGCACTCCATCCCTGTCACTCTGGATGGAACTTAAAAGCGATCAATATCGTACAAGCCATCCGCCCGCTCTTCGACGAGGGGACTTGCACCCTGCACTCCAGCCCTGTCTCTTCGAACGGGACATAAAAGCAATCAATATCAATCATCACATTTAATGTGGATTTTTCAGAAGTTAAATATTCAAATCAAAGCAAAGCCAACAAGTAGAAATCCTAAGCGTTCATCTCAAACATCCGACTTGGAGTGAGCCTAGGGACCAATCTAGGTCTCATACACGTGTAAGTGGTCTGAGGTTATTATCACACTAAATAATCGTCTAAGTCATCCGACTCATAGCGTGCCTAGGAACTGTATGGGATCCCATACACATGTAAGCAGCCTGAGGATATTATCTTTATTACATAACGAAGAAAGAAGAATATAATAAAAGAAATGAAAAAGTAAAGCGTAGGAATCGAGTTCGACTTGTTCATCCCGATTATGGGATTTCGAGCCTCAGACCAAATCCCTGTTTATTCCTTGAAGTATTCACTACATGTGGTGGTTGCTTCTACCGCACCATTTCAGTTTGGTTCCTCACATACTATTGCCGCTGGTTGCTCCAAACCAATTCTTCTATTAGATCACGAAGGTACCGGCACTTGTTCGTTTTGTGTCCATCCAGCTCATGGAAGATACAAAACATTCCAGATCGTTTCTCCATATCAGTAGGTTCTCTCCAAAATGGCTTTCGATAAAGGATCTGCCCCTATTATCCAAATATATGCTCTTCGGGGTTTCGGTCAAGTCAATGTAGGAAGAGAATTTCGGCACCCTCCTTTGTCATTTTGGTTCCCGAAGTCGTCATCAGTTTTCCTTTTTTCCTTTGTCTTTTCCATTTCCTGCTCCGGACAGTCCTTTGTCGTCCACAATGTTAACTTTAGCATCCTCATCATTAGCTTCGGCGTCCTCTTGATGCAAATGTCTTTTAGCTTCATGGTAGAACTCCGTAAAATCTATCAGTGGATCCATGTCCAATGCAACTTTGAAGTCGGTCTTGCTTGCAACTCCAGATACTACCGCCATTAAGATTATAGATGGATCCTGCCTATTGATGACTGCAGCTACCGTGTTGAATCTTGTCAGATAGCTTCTCAAGGTCTCTCCGGGCCTTTGTTTCATGCTTGGTAGCGTCATCACATTCTTCGATCGTGAGACGAGAACTCCGAACTTCCTCAAGAACTTACTCACCAAATCGGTCCACGTGCTAATGGACCTATTCTACGGTTGTCTAAAATACATCGCAACCAAGTCCATCAAGTACAATGGGAATTTAACATCCCCCACTTGGAGGCCTAAAACTAACGGCTACGGATGCTGTAGTCATCCATAGTTATTAATCCTCGGTGACCAAATACGGCATGTTAGATACATTGATACATAGAAACACATGAATATGGAAACAATTTAAAACATCAAACAAGATCACATTCCATTTCAAAACACTTCCAGTTCATTCCCACAATCGCTAACCACGTTCAGAGAAAATATATTTATTACAACATACCCCAAGAGTGACATATGAAGATGCCCTCTTGGATGATCAGAGTATATACAGGAAATTTAACAACTTTTCCTTTACAAAACAACACGGCGGAATCAAAATAAAAGTAAACTCTAGATAGCTATCATGCCTCTTGCACGTCTCCGGAAGCTTATTCGTCTAATGAGGTACCTGAAAACCTCAACTCTCAAACTACTCAAAATCAATTGAGTACCCGAGAGTTTAAGCGGAAAACATAAACTTCGAGTCAGACATAAAGCCTGGTATGAATAATAATCTACCATCTCAAACCATTTAGATATCTAGTGAGACCATGCCGCTTAGCAGAATGGGTTTTCCCCTCACTAGTATCTTAAAACCTTTATAAAACCATATGCTGTGCTCCTGCATCCATAATGATTAAAAAAATTCAAAACAATATGATATAAGGATATGCAAAACAAGTGAATCAATTCTGGATTCCCCATCCCCGATCATTTTGACTATCTGTCTCGGTTATAGTTTCTAGGATTACTATTAACCTAATAGTTTTCATGGGCTGACTAATAACCGGTAAAATGATTACGGATTCCCTGTCTAGTTACATAGTTTTTATGAGATCACTAAGAACCTATTGGTAACTCCAATATCTTTATTCTTATCCTAGTTTTCATGGGCTGACTAGGAACCTACTGACATCTGCCAATATCTTAATCTGGATATAGTTTTCATGGATTCACTATAAACCTATTGGCCCCTGCCAATATCAAATCGTAGTTTTCATGGGCTAACTATGAACCTGTCTTTCTAACATCTTCATTTATACATAGTTTTTATGGGCTCACTATGAACCTATTGGCTTCTGCCAATATCTTTTCCTATACACAGTTTTTATGGGCTTACTGTGAACCTATTGGCCCCTACCAATATCTTCCTTTAATATTTTAACATCCTATATTCTGCTCTTTCTGACCTTCTGGATGCAATTCTACTCATTCATGAGTTTACTTAATTTATATTCACTACAGGGTAAACCTAGTTGTTTATTCTGCCCTTCCCCAAAATACAGTTATGGGTCCATTACAATGTGAATATATACATATATAAAGAAGCAAACATAATAAACTTGGTTAATCCCTTTAACCTTTTAATCAAAGAAAACTTCTTCAAAAACTACTTTTCAAAACACTTTATTTATTTATGCCATGGTTTTCTTTTAAAATGAGATTGGGTTATTTGTTTTGAAAACTAAGGTTTTCGAAACGTTCAAAACCTTGCTTTCGGCCTTACTGGATAACCTCCTTCGAAAGCATATAAATCGCTTTTCAAAACATTAGGCCCCCTGCCTTTCGAAACCTTTCGAATGTAATAAAATATTACTTATTATCTCTTAGAAGCATAGCTTCGAAACCATTGAAAGTCTCTCTTTCGAAACCTTTGGGTTTATGTTTAAAAAAATCATTTAGGTCAAAGTGAATATAACGAAAGTATCTCTTTCGAAACCATTCTTTATCATATAAAGGTATTTGGGAAAACTTGATGGCGTCGGCACCATCCATTTCGAAAGCTTCAAATCATTTAAGCAAAAACTGAAGGATAGCATCAAAACCCCTTTTCGAAGCCATTGCCTTTGAAATCCTTGGACCCTTTCGAAAGCATTTAGGAAGTGGCTTAGAACATCTTTTAAAACAAACGTTACCCTTCGAAAGCATTGATTACTTCAAAACACTCGAAAAGCAAAAGAACGGCAGCAGGGCTTCGACTAGGTCGGAACCCCTTCTTTCGAATGCATTCTTTTATAAACAAAGGTCTTAGTTGAAAGCTCTACTTTTAAACAAAGAAAGGCGGCAACAAGTTCGAAAGCAACTGGGTATCGACTTGGTCGAAAGTACCCTTCAAAAACAAGGCAAGCGTATATCTTTTAAATTAAACAATGGTTTCATCTCTATCGAAAGCAATGCCTTCGACACCTTGCCTTCCGCACTTCACCAATCCACTTCGTACCATGTGTATTGGTTTGGACTGGGTTGGTTTTGACTGAGATGAAAAAGAGGCATTGAAGTCGAAAGGCACTTCTAAATAGAGGCGGAACCCACTTTTCTAGGTAAACCTAATTTAATACCAATTAAAGTAAACACTTTCTAACTAACCTGCCACGTGTAAACATACGATTGGTTGCCTTAACTTTTCAAATTCTTTACCAAAATAACTGTCGCTTAATTTCAGATTCAAATCAAAGTTAATTTAGCAAATAAGCCCTTCCATTAAGCAAAACCAATATTGCAAATAAGTCCTCCTTCTAAAATAATTTAATTTCCATAGTAAATCACTTAGAAAAAATCCCCAAAAATTACATAAATTCACTTTCATCATGTTATCTAACATATCAAAATTTCAGACCCAAATTCTTGATATAATTTCTGAAATAAGTTTTTAAACCCAATTAACCATATTTTTCTTTGAAAATTCGTAATAATCTTTCCATGGCTTGGAAAATTATCAAAATTAATAACCCAACTCCAAAACCATGTTTTACATAACATAAATTTTTTCCATGGCATTTGAAGATCATTTACAATCGGTTTTTCCCTAAAACCATATAAATCCTCATTTAAACAATCTTAGTTAA
The DNA here is from genome assembly GCA_030737815.1 of Allium fistulosum. Classification (NCBI taxonomy): domain Eukaryota; kingdom Viridiplantae; phylum Streptophyta; class Magnoliopsida; order Asparagales; family Amaryllidaceae; genus Allium; species Allium fistulosum. The sequence continues at coordinate 1,208,882,868 of CM060902.1, forward strand.
ATAAATTTATTATAATTCAAGCATATCATCATCCAAATCATCATAAAAATGAATATAATCTTAAATCCAAAAATATATGATCATAAAACAAAATAGATATGGTATCAATTATTATTCACCTTGATTATGATAAGGAGATTGGATTGAGATTGAGATTTATTTCCCTAACTTTAATCCTTAGCTTTACTTTGATTCTTCTTCTCTTTTCTTCCTAGCAATGGTCGGCTACTTTTTACGTTTTTGTTTTTGGACGTGAATGGGAAAATGAAACGTGAATATATAAGGGTAAGGGGTTATGTGCAGCTAATTCCCATTATGCCCTTATGTAAATTAATTAACGTAAACCATTCTTAAGCCCATTTAATTAGTTAATTGAGCACGGCCTAAATTTTATTTTCATAATTCAATCCCCTTATCACTTAACATTTACATTATTTTATTTTATTTATCTAATTAAATCTCCTGAATAATGTTATTAAAAATTAGGGGTGTTACAGGATCTCCTTCTTAAAGATTTCGTCCTCGAAATTCAGTAAGGACTAAATACTAAACATAGCAATCATCTGTAATGACTCCTAACAGCCATACTAGTCTACCTTACTAGCAATTATCTATATAAATCTAATATAGACATACCCTCAAAGCAGATCAGGATAAGTATCTCGAATCCTGTCCTCTGTCTCCTAAGTACAGTCCTTCTCGTTGTCGCTCCACTGAACTTTCACCAACTTGATTGTTTTGTTCCTCAATCTTTTCTCATCTCTTGCTACAACCCGAACTGGTTGTCTAACAAAAGTCAAATTAGGCTCTACTACTCAATCTTCCAACCCTATCGGAGGAATAGTAGCCTCTGGATCATGCACATACTTGCAAAGATGAGACACATGAAATACGTTATTGACACCTGCCATAATGCTCGACAGCCCTACTCTGTATGCAAGCTTTCCAATCCTCTCTATAATTTGGAATGGACCAACATATCTCGGTGCCAGTTTCCCTGACTTTCCGAACCATATCACACCTTTCATAGGTGATACCTTAATGAAAACCCTGTCTCCAACTGAGAACTCTAGGTCTTTACGCCTCTTATCTACGTAATTTTTCTGTCTGGACTGAGCTTCCTTCATCCTTTCTCGGATCAACTCAATCTTCTATGACGCCTTCCTTACCAAATCTGGACCTAAGACTAATCTGTCTCCAATCTCCAACCAACATGTTGGTGATTTGCATGGCCTTTCATACAAAGCTTCAAAAGGCGTCGTTTCTATACCAGTCTAGTAACTATTATTATAGAAAACTCAATCAAATGTAGGTGATCCTCCCAAGATCCATCAAAGTCTAATACACAAACCTCAATAAATCCTCGAGTACCTTGTTGACTCTCTCTGTCTGCCCATCCGTCTGAAGGTGATATGCAGTACTCATATAAAGCTTGGTACCCAATACTTCCTGTAGACTCTTCCAGATTTCTCTAGTGAACAAAGCATCTCTGTCACTTACTATGCTACTAGGAACTCCATGTAGTCTAACTGTGTTCTTCATGAACAGCTTAGCTAATACAGGTGCCGTCCTGGTTGACTTAACTGGAATGAAATTGGCACTTTTGGTCAACCTGTCCACTATGACCCATATACTTTCATTTCCGCTATTTGACCTTGGCAACCCGTCTATAAAATTCATGGATATCGAATCCCATTTCCAAACTGGAATCTCTAGAGGTTGAAGCAATCCACTTGGCTTCTGATGTTCGGCTTTCACTTGTAGACAGTTTGCATACTACCTAACCCACAAGTCAACATCCCTCTTCATACCTTCCCAATAGAAGCTTCTCTTCATATCTTGATACATCTTGGTCCCTCCAGGATGAATCGTAAACTTGGACCGATGACTTTCTCCAAGAACTTCTTTCCTCAAGTTCTCAACATTCAGAACACATAATTGCCCCTTCTTTCTCAACCATCCCTTCTGGTCAAGACTAAAACCTTTTAGATCATCGATCTCTTATCTAACCTCAAGCCTTCTAATCTTCTCGGCTAATAATGGATCCTCCTTCTGCTTAGAAGCAATTCTCTCGCTTAACACTAGTCGAACTTCTAAACAGGATACTATGACAGTACTCTGACTAGAACTGACAGTCGATCTTAACTGCACACTGCAGGTAGTCAAAGCTTCTAAATCCTTCCACTCTACCAACATAGCCAATACCACATTCTGATGTCTTCTGCTAAGATAAACCGCCACCTTATTACCTTTCCCTGGTGTATACTCTATACCAAAATCATAAGCAGCCAAAACCTCCAGCCACCTCTGCTGTCTCATATTTAACTCCTTCCGAGAGAATAAATACCGTAAAGATTTATGATTGGTATAAAGCTCAAAAATCTCCCCTAAGAGATAATGTCTCCAAATCTTCAATGCAAAGATCACCGCAGCCAATTCCAAATCATGAGTAGGATACCTCACTTCATGCGGTCTAAGCTGTCTGGATGCGTAGGCAATAACTTTACCCTTTTGCATCAATACTGCCCCCAATCCAGTTTCGCATGCATCAGTATACACCACCAACCCTTGGTTTCCTTCTGGAACTACTAAAACTGGTGCATTGGTCAACAAATGCCTTAACTTAAGGAATGCTTCTTCACATTTGTCAGACCAGACAAACTTCACCTCCTTCCTGGTTAACTTAGTCAAATGTGCTGCTATCTGTGAGAAATCCTTGATGAATCTCCGGTAGTAGCGAACAAGTCCAATAAAACTTCTAATCTCAGTCACTGTCTCTGGTCTCTTCCAATTATTCACAGCTTCGATCTTATCTGGATCGACTGACAAGCCTTTCTCTGAGACCACGTAACCAAGAAACTTAATCTCTTTCTTCCAAAAATGACACTTACTAAACTTTGCCTTCAGGTGATTCTACCTCAGCGTCTTCAGTACCACTCTAAGATGAACTTCATGCTCTCTCTCATTCTTAGAGTATACTAAAATGTCATCTATAAACACCAATACAAACCTATCCAAGTACTCTCGGAAAACTCGGATCATCAAATCCACAAAGAAAGCAGGTGCATTCATCAATCCAAATGGCATCACTAACCACTCATACGAACCATACCTAATCCAAAATGCTGTCAAAGGAATATTGTCCTCTGCCACTCTTGACTGATGGAAACCTGTCGCCAAATCCAATTAGGAAAACACTCTAGCTCCACTCAATTGATTGAACAAATCTTCTATTCTCGAGAAAGGATACTCATTCTTAATCGTCCTTTCATTCAACTTACAATAGTCGATACACATCCTCATCGGCCCATCTGGTTTCTTCACGAACATTACGGCCACTGCCCAAGGCGAACTGCTTGGCCTAATAAAATTCCTTACTTCTAGATCCACTATATGCACCTTCAATTCCTTCATCTCAGTAGGTGTCATCCTTCTAGGTGGTCTACTCACAGGTTCAACTCCTAGCACAAGATCTATCCAAAACTCAACAGCTCGTCTCAGTGGTAGTCCTGTGACCGGCTCAAAGACATTTGCAAACTTTCTTGCTACTCGAACCTAACTTAGTTCTTCTCCCACTTCCATTGCACTTAATAAAGCACAACTACTCCGGTCAGAATTCTACACTGAGAATATAATTCGGTTATGACTATCTGGGTGTCTTAGTGATATCCCCCCATCCTGGCAAAATATCCTAGCCTCGTACCTCCACAACCAATCCATACCCAGAATGATTCTGAAATCTACGAAATCGAAAACATACAAACTTATGACCTAACAAATCAAGTTCTAACTGGTCACATCTTAACCCTAGAGTTGCATACCCTCCTATTAGATTCAGAACCCTTAAGGAAGTAACAAAGTATGTGGGTTCTAAGCATAACCTATCAACCAAACACTGAGATATAAATGAATGTGATGCACCGGTATCAAAAAGTACCCTAACTGGAATACTCTGAATCAAAAACGTACCTTCCATCACAGTCTTCCCTTTGTCAGCTGCAGTAGGCCTAGCCGATGTTGGTCCAATAGCAAAAACTTTCCCTTTGTCCGCCCTGACTGGCTCTGGACACTGATTCTTGTAATGCCCAACTTGATCGCAGTTGAAGCACTTCACATTCTTCTTATTTACAGCCTTCTTCCCATTACCTGACCGGCACTCTTCCGCATAATGACCCTTCTTGTCACAACATAACAAACTAAATCAGCCTTTGCCTTCTTGGCAGCTTCTCCATTCTTCTTAAAGAACTTTCTCTTCTTTCCCTGAGAATCCTGGGTTTGGATTGGCTTCTCTTTAGCACAAACAGCAAGCACTCCTCATGGCGGATTGCCATCTCCACAACCACATTACAAGGATCACGGATATGTTTTAGGGTCGCCCTAGCAAGCTCGGGCCTCAGTCTCCGAATAAACCTCTTACTCCTTCTGATGTTAGTGTCTATAGTAGCATACCCATATCGAGACAGCTAATCAAACTTAGTGGCATACCCATAAACTTTCTCATCAACGTCGATTTAGCAACCTGAGATAAAAACCTCTGTTCAAATCTCCTTCTGAATTCAGCCCATGTCAACTCTTCCTCCGGAACTCCGGTAGTAACACTATTCCACTAATGAAGTGCTGACCCTTGCAACTGTCTAGAGGCCAACCTTCTCTTCTGCTCATCATCTAATCCCAAATCAGCGAAGATACACTCATAATGCAAAATCCAATACTCTACTTCTATGGCATCCTCCGTTCCCAAATGGTTTCCTTCCAAGACTGGTGTAATCTCTACTTGGCTTAGCATAATTATTCCTAACTGGAGCCACAAGATTAGCTCCTCTAATATTACCAACAACCCATGCTTGCATCATATTGACAAAGAACTGATACATCGCCCCATATCTACTAGTGGATTTCCAGCACCCACATTGGCATCAACATTTTGGTTAGCATTAGTCTGTCGACCTTGATTCCTCCTGGTATTAGATCGAGCATTTCTGTTGGTTATGGTGCTTCCTCCACTGAGATTTCCTCTTCCGTTTCCTGCTTCCATATCTTCTTTCTCGTAAATCGGCATACGAGCCTTAGTAAGATAAAGAAGAACTGTCTAAGAGAGAGGGGAATATGTACTTATATATCTATATATCAAATACAAGTACGTTACTACAGCATTAACCCAAACCCCGATCTAATTTTCAAATTTATTGGATTATGTTTAAAAAATTTCTATGTTTAATTTCTTTTAAGTTTCATAAACCTATGTTTTGATACCAACTTGTAACATCCCTCTACTTGGAGGCCTAAAACTAAAGGATACGGATGTTGTAGTCATCCATAGTTATTTAATCCTTGGCGACCAAATACGACGATGTTAGATACATTGATACAAAGAAACACATGAATATGGAAAAAATTTAAAACATCAAACAATATCCCATTCCATTTCAAAACACTTCCAATTCATTACATAATCCCACAATCGTTAACCATGTTCCGAAAAAATATATTTATTACAACATACGCCAAGAGCGACATATGGAGATGCACCCTTGGATGATCAGAGTATATATAGGAAATTTAACAACTTTTCCTTTACAAACAACATAGTGGAATCAAAATAAAAGAAAACTCTAGATAGCTATCATGCCTCCTACACGTCTCCAAAAGCTTATTCGTCTAATGAGGTACTTGAAAACCTCAACTCTCAAACTACTCAAAATCAATTGAGTATCCGAGAGTTTAAGCGGAAAACATAAACTTCGAGTCAGACATAAAGCCTGGTATGAATAATAATCTACCATCTCAAACCATTTAGATATCTAGTGAGACCACGCCGCTTAGCAGAACGGGTTTTCCCCTCACTACTATCTTAAAACCTTTATAAAACCATATACTATGCTCCTGTATCCACAATGGTTAAAACAATTCAAAACAATATGATATGAGGATATGCAAGACAAGAGAATCAATTCTGGATTCCCTATCCCCATTCATTTTACTATTTGTCTTAGTTATAGTTTCTAGGATTACAATGAACCTAATAGTTTTCATGGGCTGACTAATAATCGGTAAAATGATTACGGATTCCCTATCCAGTTACATAGTTTTCATGGGATCACTAAGGACCTATTGGTAACTCCAATATCTTTACTCTTATCCTAGTTTTCATGGGCTAACTAGGAACCTATTGACATCTGTCAGTATCTTAATCAGGATATAGTTTTTATAGGTTCACTATAAACCTATTGTCCATTGCCAATATCAAATCATGGTTTTCATGGGCTAACTATGAACCTGTCTTTCTGACATCTTCATTTATACTTAGTTTTTATGGGTTTACTATGAACCTATTGGCTTTTGCCAATATCTTTTCCTATACATAGTTTTCATGGGCTTACTGTGAACCTATTGGCCCCTGCCAATATCTTCCTTTAATATTTTAGCATCCTATATTCTGGTCTTCCTGACCTCCTGGATGCAATTCTACTCATTCAAGGGTTAACTTAATTTATATTAACTACTGGATCAACCTAGCTGGTTATTCTGCCCTTCCCCAAAATACAGTTATGGGTCCATTACAATGTGAATATATACATATATAAATAAGCAAACACAATAACTTGGTTAATCCCTTTAACCTTTTAATCAAAGAAAACTTCTTCAAAAACTTTTTTTCAAAACACTTTATTTGTTTATGTCATGGTTTTATTTTAAAAAGAGATTGGGTTATTTGTTTGAAAACTAAGGCTTTCAAAACCTTCAAAACCTTGCTTTCGGCCTTATTGGTTAACCTCCTTTGAAAGCATATAAATCTCTTTTCAAAATATTTGGCCCCTGCCTTTCGAAACCTTTCGAATGTAATAAAGTATTACTTATTATCTCTTAGAAGCATAGCTTCGAAACCATTGAAAGTCTCACTTTCGAAACCTTTGGGTTTATATTTAAAAATATCATTTGGGTCAAAGTGAATATAAACGAAAGTATCACTTTCGAAACCATTCTTTATCATATAAAAGTATTGGGGAAAACTTGATGGCTTCGGCACCATCCCTTTCGAAAGCTTCAAATCATTTAAGCAAAACACTGAAGGATAGCATCGAAACCCCCTTTTGAAGCCATTGCCTTCGAAACCCTTGGACCCTTTCGAAAGCATTTAGGAAGTGGCCTAGAACATCTTTTAAAACAAACGTTACCCTTCGAAAGCATTGATGACTTCAATACACTCGAAAGGTAAAAGAACGGCAGTAGGGCTTCGACCGGGTCGGAACCCCTTTTTTCGAATGCATTCTTTTATAAACAAGGGTCTTAGTCGAAAGCTGTACTTTTAAACAAAGAAAGGCGGCAACAAGTTCGAAAGCTCTACTTTTAAACAAAGAAAGGCGGCAATAAGTTCGAAAGCAACTGGGTATCGACTTGGTCGAAAGTACCCTTCAAAAACAAGGCAGGCGTATATCTTTTAAAAATAAATAATGGTTTTGTCTCTATCGAAAGCAGTGCCTTCGACACACTGCCTTCCGCACTTCATCAATACACTTTGTACCATATAAGTGATACGTTGTGTATTTGTTTTGGCCTGGGTTGGTTTCGACTGAGATGAAGCGGAGGCATTGGAGTCGAAAGGCACTTCTAAATAAAGGCGGAACCCACTTATGTAGTTAAACCTGATTTAATACCAATTAAAGCAAACACTTTCTAACTAACATGCCACGTGTAAACATATAATTGGTTGCCTTAACTTTTCAAATTTTTTACCAAAATAACTGTCGCTTAATTTCAGATTAAATCAAGGTTAATTTAGCAAATAAGCCCTTCCATTAAGCAAAACCAATATTGCAAATAAGTCCTTCTTCTAAAATAATTTAATTTCCATAGCAAATCACTTAGGAAAAATCCCCAAAAATTACATAAATTCACTTTCATCATGTTATCTAACATATCAAAATTTCACACCCAAATTCACGATATGATTTCTAAAATAAATTTCTAAACCCGATTAACCATAATTTCGTTTGAAAATTCATAATAATCTTTCCGTAGCTTGGAAAATTATCTAAATTAAAACCCAACTCCAAAATCATGTTTTACATAACATAAATTTTTTCCATGGCACTCAAAGATCATTTACAATCGGTTTTTCCCTAAAACCATATAAATCCTCATTTAAACAATCTTGTTTAAATCAAATAAATTTTAATTCAAGCATATCATCATCCAAATCATCATAAAAACGAATTTAATCTTAAATCTAAAAACATATGATCATAAAACAAAATAGAGATGGTATAAATTATTATTCACCTTGTTTATGATAAGGAGATTGGATTGAGATTGAGATTTATTCCTCTAGCTTTAATCTTAGCTTTACTTTGATTCTTCTTCTCTTTTCTTCCTAGCAATGGCCGGCTCCTTTTTACGTTTGGGTTTTCGAACGTGAATGGGAAAATGAAACGTGAATGGTGTAGGAACGAGAATATATAAGGGTAATGGGTTTTGTGCGGCTGATTCCTATTATTCCCTTATGTAAATTAATTAACTTAAACCATTCTTAAGCCCATTTAATTAGTTAATTAAGCACGGCCTAAATTTTATTTTCATATCTCAATCCCCTTTTCACTTAACATTTACATTATTCTATTTAGTTTATCTAAATAAATCTCCTGAATAATTTTATTAAAATTTAAGGGTGTTACAGGGAAGCACCGCCCTATTACCTCCTTAGAAGCACCCAACACCTCCATATGTCAAATGTATCTCATTAGATGAATTGTAGGATCCAACTTTATGTCATACATTTCTATCGTTGGAAGCTTGAAATCTAGAGGATTTCCTGCATTTCGGATATTGAAAGTGAGTAGATTCCTGTTCACGTCCTCTTAGCTTTGATCTGGGGTTCCACATCTGATCATTCTTCTTACCAACTTAGCAAGCCTATTTTTGCTGTCCAACGAAGGTCTCCATCCAAAAATTTTGCCCCTGTTCCTGTAGGGGAATTCTGGCACATACTCTGGCACATATTCCTCCAGTTACACATTAGCGTTCTGATCTACATTTTGGTTTCATTCCATCCTCCATTCCTATGAGAAGTTCTGGCACATATCCCTCCCATTGTTGTTCACACTACAACAAAACAGGCTTTTTACAACGGGCAATGCCCGTTGTAATATGTGTTCCATAACGGGCAGCCGACCGTTGTAATAGGCGATGTTGTAATAGGTTGACCATATTTTACAACGGGCAATGCCCGTTGTAATAAATCTTTTTACAACGGGCAATGCCCGTTGTAACACACCTTTTTACAATGGGCAATGCCCATTGTAATACATGATATTGCAACTGTTTTTGCCCGTTGTTAAAAAGATTCAAATGAGAAAAAAAATAAAACTACTACAATGCACGTGTAAATTTTAAACTAATTTGAATTGAAATAAAATTATTATACTAATGACAACCATATTACTCATATTTACTAAAAATAGCAACAAAAATTTATATTTCAAAATAACAAAAAGATTCATCTATTCACATCATTCATAAAATTTTACATAGTTACAAACTTTCTGCTGTCGAGCACGAAGTAACAAACTTAACTCGGTTTAAAACTCCCTCACTTTCAGCCAGCTTTTAAGTTCATCTAGATACTCAACATTTTCTTTGAGATGTTTGTCATATCCGCCTAAAGAAAGAAAACAGCAGTTATTTAACAAACAAATAAACCAAGTATGTGAACTCTAGATAAAAGTAGACTTGCCTGCGATTGTCAAAGTGGCTCCTGATGAACTATTGTCTAAACCAGTACTGTCCAATGAACGAAGCAGCGAAAACGCAGATATTGCTAGTTGAAGATTCTTTTTTCGTTCAAACCGATTAATTGAAAAGAAATTCAACCTAACAAAACAACCAATAAATGTCAAGAAAAATTAATAACTCTAATGTCAAATACAAAAACAGATTAGTTGCCTGTAAGCACTTGGTTTATCAAACTGGTCCACATTGACTGCAGGATAAAGAATATCCGGTCTAATTCCTCTTGAATGAAGTGATTTGAATGTCTTGGCAAAAGTGGATGCAGTAAACCCACTATTAACTAGTATTAAATCTGCCATACCTGCAAGTGGTTACAATGAGACATCATGTAAACGAATTAGTCGTAGTAAAATAGATAAATATGAAATGAAATTTGTGACTAAACAAACCAGTTGTGGACTCTTCAAGCCAATCAATTGGTTTGCGATACAATCTCCTGACAGTGGTTGTATGTTGAGCAAGCAACATATCAGGAAAATGGCAGTAAAATATTACCTGCAGAGACATAAACAAGCAGGAATAGGATTTGTCAGCAAATCCATAAATCATGGCTTTTTTTACTTGAATAAAGTTGCAATAGATAAGGTTAATTCTGCAACCAAGTAAAAGGTTAAATGTGAAAAGGAGCCTCTTATAGAATATAATTTGAATTGCACTTATAATCTGTTAGGCAATGTCATTTACCAGCAGGTAGGAGATACATAACATAAAGAAGTTCACTAAGAATTCCAATTTTAAGGTGAAATCAGATGATGGTAACATACATGAACCTATCGAGTAAATTAAGATTTTCTTTAAGATATCACAATGTTCAACATGATGTTGTTTTGGTAATAAACTATATCCCCATTAGATTACAGTTTTTGCATCTATTAGAATTATGTATAAACAAATGTGTACATCTTGAATCTGTTTCCAACATTTGATGTTATTATGCAAATAAGAAAGAAAAAATGTGCATGTCTTTAAAGTTACTAAACTACGATCAAGGAGTGCATAATCACACATTGCAGCTCGGTGCTCCTATAAAACAATTTCAAGTCAGACCCACAAGAAATTGAGATTCATAAGAATGTGGTTTCATGCACCCAAATTTCTTTTTCTGTTGCAAGCAGACTCCGATTTATAGTTGTAGGCTGTCATCGAATAACAATAGTTTCTGCACATATACCTTACGTGCTAGCCAACAAACAATGATTTACATGCTATTAGGTATTATACAAGAGAAGGTTTGCTATTCGACGCAAAAAAGGTTTGCCTACTGACCCAAAAAAAAAGGAAACACTCTCCTATATAAAAATCAAATTTTTACCAGATACTTTCTACAATTACGAAAATTACCTTGGTAAATCGTTTCATTTTTATCAAGGGAATGACAATAGACACCTGGTCCACCAACACAATATCAAATGAAGGCCATAAGAAAAGCACACAAAATCTTAACAAAACATAAAAAAACACATACCGATTGTCTCATCCATTCACAAAGACCCACACTCGCCACGGGTCGGAATCCTCGTATTCGAAACGGCATCCACCATGTCCACCCTCGATATCCATAACCCGTATATTCATTTTCGGTTGAAACCCTTGTCGATCCTTTGTCTTTCTTGCGACAGAGTGGTTCAAAAATAAGGTTTTATTAGCTTTGATTAAAAAAATTCACCCGATGCAAACATATTTGAAATAGACAATGAAATTTAATAGGTAATTCGGGCTTGAAAACCATATTAAATAGACAATGATCTAAGCCATATGGATTTAGTAACCTGCAAAATTTGGCGATCCACTCTTAACTTGCAGCTCTGAACTACAAATTAAATCAAACATTGGCTATATAGGCCATGAAGAGGCTACCTTTAGAGGGCTGGACCCGAGTGGTTTTTTATATGAAGTTTTAGATATGTTTGTATTTGATTTGATCCACTCAATCAAAAATATTAAATCAAATTGATTATTGAATTCAAAAATATATCAGCAATTCAAAGTTCATAATACAATTATATTTTTCCAAATAAAATAAGTCCATTCCAAACCAAGTCAAAATTATGCAAAACAAATTGCCTTCTATATTTACTAGTTTCGTATTTTCATATAGCTGGCCATGGTTAGCTGACTGTTTATTTGTCATGAATGATCATAGCAAATCAAAACACACTTAACTGCAAAAATAAAAAGAAACAACAAATTATTGTTTCATAATTCAAAATTATTTAATTGCTAGTATTCTTAAATATATATTTTAGAAATATGTAAAGATAACTAATTCATTGTCATTGGCAGACGAAAAAGCTTACTATGCAGCAAGGGACCCTCTTGCAGCCCTAAAGAAATACATGGTGGAGAAAAACCTGGCTACCGAGTCCGACATCAATGATATCCAAAGGAAAATAGATGACATTGTAGACGATGCAGTTGAATTTGCAGATCAAATCCCAGTGCCTCCTCGTAGTCAGCTCTTGGAAAACGTTTTTGCGGATCCGAAAGGTTTTGGAATCGGACCCGATGGGAAGTACAGGTGCGAGGATCCTCAATTCACACAAGGCACTGCTCAAGTGTAATACATTTTTCAAGTTCCTCCCTTGTTTTGAATTCGGTTCTGGTCTGTTATTCGCTGCAATTCACACAAGGAGATGAGATGTTTTTTTAGTCAAAGATGGACTGGATTTAGGAGAAATCAAAGAATTCAATAAGAACCAAAATAAAATTGATGAACAATTAAATAAAACAAAAACCAGACAAGCAAAAGTACCTGACTGCAACGAAAGAAAAATATTGCAAGGAATACGGAAGCAAGGAGTCAAGCGATAGGCGAAATTGCAGACAACGATTTCCCGAATTGGTAGCTGCCAGCTTGACTTCATTCACATCTGATTCAATCATTTCACTGGCGAAAGTAGGGTTATACAAAAAGGAGATTCGTACCTGAATAATGAGGAGGCGGAGCGAAATCGCGAAACTTGATTTGATTTCGCGTTCCCTAGGAGAAGAAATGATTTCACGTGCCCAAGGAGAAGAAATGATTTCGCGTGTCGAAGCATCAGCAACAAATTGAAGCGGCAACTCAATTCTCAAAAAACCCTAGTTTTGGCAAAGAGGACGAACGCCATTATTTTTCACAATGATGCGGCCGAAGAAAAAAAAGAAAAAGGGATAGTGATTTATTATTTGATGTTGGCCCTATTACAACGGGCATGCATTACAACGGGCATGTGACCGTTGTAAAGTTGGCATCTATTACAACGGGCCTAAATTGACAGGCTATTACAACGGGCAACCAATGCCCGTTGTAAAAAGGGTTTGTATATGACATCTTTTACAACGGGCGCAAATGGACCGTTGTAATAGTCATCTATTACAACGGGCAACCAATGCCCGTTGTAAAAAGGACGTTGTAATAGAGTATTTTTGTTGTAGTGTCATTTACGTTTTGATTTGGTTTTCTAGCTCCATCGTTGTCCATTCCCAGCATTGCAGTAATCACACCAACGTTGCCTGAGTATAATCCTTTTGGTGCTGATTTTGTTTGGGTTGGTACCGAGATGTTCTGTTTGTGGGGTGCTATTCATGTTTGTTTTGCTTCTACTCTAGATGCTCCTGCATTAGCTCCTCATCCTTGGTTCTGACCTGCAGCTATAGTTATTCCTTGTTGTCCAATCCTTTGGAAAAAATCCTTCCAACATCTCATGTTGTCTAATTATCATAATATCTTGCATCTCCTTCATCATTCTCTCCATCTCATCCTTGGTTACGTAGATGGATTGATGAGAATTTGAGGACACCTCCTAACTGCCGCCAGGCTCTGGTTGACTTCCTCCAACCCTAGATCTAGTGATAGGCCTCTTCTTCTCCAAATCTTAGATTCAAGCTTCAAGTCTTCAAATGTGGCTCTTCGCTCTCCATGAAATCACCAAAATGTTAACCCAAAAAGTGGATCAACACCTAGATATCAGATGAAAGCACCATTTCAAATGAAAGTAAAAGAAAAGGTAAAAAATAGACAAGAATACACAGAAGTTTTTGTAGTGGTTCGGTGTAATCTTCGGCCTACGTCCACTTCAATATTTTTTCTTAGTTGATCTTTCTCTGGATTACAACTTGTTAGATCCAATCTAGCCATAATCTAGTGGATCTCAGATTACAATGGAGTTAAGAATGTTATTTGTGGAGAATAGAAGTGAAAAAAGTGTAATGGAAACTCCAAGTCTAAGAGTGTTGAAGGAGATCCAGTAGAAAGAAGCCTCTTTTCTAGTAGCACGTAGGTTGGTATTTATATAGGAATTGGGAAGCATAAAGTCAGAGGCCCAACAGCAATGAAGTCCAGAAGATAGCGTGAAGTCATGCCGGAAGACCCAAGCCGACCCGAGTTAAATCCTAAACTTAGTGTCGAGTTAAGGTCCATAACTCTGAGCCAAGTTTAAGTGCTTGGCCCAATCATGGTGAAATTTTCCCAAGTCCTTCTTTTCCCTTTTCTAAATGTTCTTGTCAAATTTCAAGTCATTCTGGTTCCATTTCCCTCTTCAACGTCCAGTTGAAGATGCTTTAGTGATAACTCAGCACCAACTCAAATCCTTAACTCGGTACCAACTCAAATCCCTAACTCGTCAAATCCTTAAGTTGTCATTGACCTAATGCCTTAACTCAGAGTTGACCTATGGCCTTAACTCGGTGTTAAGTTAAGGAATTAGCCAATTTTCCAACCAAATTTTCTAAGTTCAATTCTCTAGTCCTTTTAAGCTTGCCTCCAAGTTTCCAAGTCATTTCATCCTTATTTGAATCTTCTAAGTCCAATTGAAATCTGCTTTGGCTCAAAAGCGGGTTAACAATATATATCTTCTTCATTCTTGTTTAATTATTATGCCTCTACTGTTTATTGTTTAAAATATTTCTCAACTTCGTTATGTGTTTACATCTTATTTAGTTTAAGGTCATTTACTGCTTTCTTTTTTAAAATATTTAAATAGCTTTTCTCATTTACTTCCCCTTTTTCCCCACTATTTTAATTTATGTTTCAATTCCCTTTTAACCTTTATTTCCCTACCTTATTTTAGAGGACTATCTATACTATTTTTAATTTAAATTATTACTTGTCTATTTTCCACTTATTTTCTTTCATTTATATCTTATTTATATTGTGTATATTCTTAGACTATTTTTATTATTACATTTATACTCTTTAAATTAGTCCTTAGCGATTTCTGCATTTTAATGTATTGGAATTACATTTCTCCAAAATGGAAAGGTTAACACTGCATATTTCTATATCATAGCCAAAAAGGGAATTTGTGTCACGTTTAGAATTACAAGGAATTATCTTTTCATAGTTGAAGTAGATAGTATAAAATACGATAAATATCTATGTTTTAAACATCTCTTTCTTTTTAGGCGTATTCCTTGTTATTTCAACTGCTAAACTTTTATTTATAAATCTGAAACTTGATAATCTATAGAAATTCACATTGCAACACGCTATATAATTCAATAAATTAAAGTACCACTTAAATCCCTACATTTTACTATAACAACTCAATTTACACTTTTACTTGCACAAGCCATTTTAAATTTACAAATCTAGAATTTATCACATATATTATAAGTTCCGGGGACTGTTACTATTACATACTAAATTCAAGGACTATAAATACCCAATATTTCGAGGTTTGCATACATGCAATATATATATATATATATTAAGTTATTAATAACAGAATATGTAGGCAGGGTTTATAATTTTATTTCATGTATACAAATTTAGCCTACATCTCCAATTTACATTTCAGGCATACAGGAATAGATCTATAACAATATAAATCTAATATTATATAAAATATATAATTTCTCACCCATCTTTTTAGCTTTCCAAATCTGCATATCTAATATCTGTTATTTTAGTTTGACTACCTTTTCTCCCTATTTGGATATATATACCGCAATCATATACAGATTTGTTAGAGATCTAGATTAGAAAAGAGATTTGGATTTGATTTACATTTTAGATCTGGATTTACAATTTACCTTGGCTTTGGCGATTTGATTTGACCTTATTCTCTTCCTCAATCATCTTCTACGATTCTCCAATTGTATATACGTATAAATTATAACTATACTTAAGAATTTAGAATTTTGTGCAGAAGAGAATATGGCAGAGCTTCAGCGTCGCTCCGAAAATATGAATCTATAAGTGAGGGTTTAGATTTGTATTTATAGGGGTTCAAATCAATGTCAGCCGTTCGATTGAAGTATATGGGCTGTTTGGCCATGAATTACTATTGAATTTACCAAAGCAACGGTCGACCGCCCCACGCTTAGGGTCGATCGCTTCCGGTCGACCAACATGCATCAGCGGTCAACCTATCATGTATTATGGCTACAATTAAATTAGCGTCACTTGATTTTTTATATTTTATTCCATGTTAAATCGATTACGTTAATTGTTTCCCACTACATTATTTTTCTTAGATTTCATTTAACACTAACATTTCTTAACATTTAAGTTTTCAATAACTTTAGTAATTAACGTTAATTAATTTTTATTGCCATAATTACATAATAATTATTTCTGACTCGAAAACTTCAAACGTTAATAGCTTTTTCGTTTAAACTTCGATCGTAAAACATTATATATGAAAATTGACCAGAACATCGCCACCAACCCAATGATGCAGGTTCCGTAGCCAAACTCTGATATTTATAAAAATTCTATTTTTTGGCTTTATCATTTATTAATTATTATTTTTAATTAATTTTCATAAAATTACGAGGTGTTACATCAAAGAATTTTAGGAATATTGCTAAAAACTGCAGATTGACTCGCAAGCAGCAATAATGGCTCAAATAGAAACAATAACTACTTAAAACTCATGACTCAATCCAAAGGCAGACAACTTTACATCCATTTTTGTTTTAAAGCTAGCTTAAACCAATAAGAGGGGATTTTCAAAATAGAACCAATATATTACTCAATTTTGAAAACTGCACAAGAAAAAACCAATACATGACTTGTACGCCCACTCAAAACATGCTATATCAATGTTCAGTGTCAGGAATCCAATGGCCAACTCAACCTAGTATGTCACATCATCGATCGACGCCGACTTTAAATCCATATAAAAGGCACAAATCTCAATGCAGTAAGGGGGTATCATCCAACTACTAAGATAAAAGTGTACTTTCTACATTGGATCTTTTCGTCAACTAACTAATGGAAGATTGCTAAAACTTGTAACTCTTAGCATATAATCTCGAAAGAAAGAAAGTGTCCAAAGTGGAAATAAGGATTTCTTGAACCACTATAAATCCTTGTGTCTCTTTACTGCTTTCGCTATTTACTTAGATACATTCGGCATTTTCTCTACTTTTGGAACTTGTACCTATTTGATCATCCTAGACCTTAGGATTTACTCTTAAACTAAGGTCTTATCACTAAAGCACTACCTTTCGATCATTGATGTTGTTGTAGGGGAAATTTACACCAACAACTATCATTTGCTTAGGCTCATTCACAACTCTAATGAAGGTTACTACCATTCACCTAGGCATTTTTCACTCATGGAGGTTAGTGCCAATCGCCTTGATGTTTCTTTTCACGTTCTCTTATATGGTAAGTTACTCTCACTGAGGTTACTATGGGATTGCTACTATGTGAAGCCATTGAATTTCTTTTAAGCTTTTTGTTTTGTTTCTGCAAATGAGAATAATGAAATGTATAAGAGGTAAACATGGGATTATTATGTGGACATATTGGCTTAGGCTAAATTAGAGGCCCATATATGAAACTAAATTCCTTTGCACTACATATTCAATCTACTCTCTTCTCAACAAACACTAATTAATTATCCAAGAATAAAGCGAGAGGTCCTTGTTTTTTATATTGTTATAAGGAAAGTCCCTACGGAAATGAATATATAATAAGGTCTCTATTTTTGAAAAATAGAAAACGCAAGGTAACTTGCACTTTTGTGACATAAAATGCAAAGAAACTTGCAGTTTTCGACAAAAAAAATATAAAATTTGATAATTGTGAAAAACTATAGTTATTTACTAAAATTATACTTAAATAACAATTATTATTATTTACGAATAAAGAAGTTTGATTTTTCAATTTTTGGAAAACTTTTGAAAAGCACAAGTTAATTTGCACTTTCTATCAGGAAACTGCAAGGTAATTTATGCTTTCTAATTTAGAGAATACTGTACTAATTTACATATTCATTACTACAGGATATTTTCTTATAACAACATAAGAAATAGAGACCTGGTGTGCAAAGCCCCTTAATTATTTCACTTATAATTAATTTTTTCTAAACTTAACTTTTATTTCTTTGACCTATATTAATCAATTATCATCATATTTGGCATATTAAATTAATATCTTTGACGTGATTAAAAGCTTATAAACATGGATCGTTACACATGACCTTCAAGAAGAACTTCGAATTTGTGTATCAATACCTAGCGAGAAAGCGCACAATCCAAAGGTAATATAGTGCTATTAGAGAAATACTTCCCTTAAATATATATTTAAAGGATTTTATGACCATTTTGGTATACACTTCCAGCCAAGATTACAAACATCGTTTGGTGAATGTGAGGTGTAAAGTAAGGATTGGGGATTAATCGCTTATGCAAGGAATAATCAGTGATAAACCGAAGCTAGGAATTTTTGATATCAGGTATTTTTGATTTAACTTTAGTATTTGGTTTAGTGTAAATGGATATAAATTGAAAACTTAGGGATTTGGATGTGCTTAGAAGCAGTCATAGAGTCAAGACGACCTATAATTAGCACATAGATGTTTGTATGTGGTATTTTGCCTCGAATAATACCTAACCATTACCGAGATACACATTTAAATCTTACATGAGACGATAAGCATTGCCTGCGTTGGCCTGCACGGGTGGTAAGATGGTAAGCATTACTTAGCGCCTAGGCAGGGACTAGGTGGAAGCCTATAACTCTATGAATTCATCTATCTGTAGCGTACATTGAATGTACAGAAATGGCTATAGCGGAATTTCTATTATTCATGTTAATAGCTACTTTAGGAGAGTGCTAGCTTCCAACTTCATCCAAAAGACATTAAATTTTGACTACTTTAAAGATAATCAACCACTAACTCTGGTTACTTCTACCACCCTTATTGAGCTCAAGTTACTTTACAATCTCAAGGAAGTCCTTGAGCGTACCATCCTCTTATACCCATGTTATCAAATGAAACAAAGATAACAGTTTAAATGTATAAAAAAATGGAGCATTAAATCGATTGTTGTTGCCTTTTCGAATATCTTGGGTTGACATTGTAAACCCTATCTATGTACATAAACATTCTCAGCATAAAGCGTTTATACAAGTTTTGCCAAGAACTCTGAACCGTGCATGTAATACAAACAATTATCAACTCAAAGTATGCATCTTTATAAGTTTAAAATATAATGCATCATACATCTGATACAAGTGCACAAGGGATTGTGTGTACACACATACACATACATAAATGATATGACCATAATAATAATGTCAAATGCATAAATGATCAACCATTCATACATATATGATGTATATACGAAGCAGACCTATACCATAATAAAATAATATAACAAAATATCAACTTAATTTTTCTCAATTCGCTAATTATGTTCAAAGCAACATGGAATTTAATACTATTCCTGTGAGTATCTGTTAACCCGCCTTTTGGAAAAATCGTGGACAGGTGGATCTAACTAAAATCGGCTACTCATTTATCGAGACTGAAATATGATGGGTTGGAGCCAGCTGGATGGATAGACGGTCAGTCAGGGATGGTTTGATATACATGGCTCGGCCTAGGTGGGTCGGCAAATGCCGCTCGGTCAAGGACGAAGGACACACATGGCTCGGTCTTGGTGGGGTCGTCCGGCCTTGATGATGTGGTTCGGCCTTGGAGGCATGGATCGGTCGAGGAGTGGAGAGGAAGTCATATGTCGGTTGGCATCGATCGCTCGGTCTGGAAGTCATGAGTCATTCGACATAGGTCGTTCGGTCTGGAAGTCATGGGTCGCTCGGCATTGGTGGCTCGGCATTGGTGGCTCGGCGCAGGTGGCTCGGCGCAGGTGGCTCGGCATAGTTAAAGTATGGGTCGGCTACATTGTCGTTTGGTCACTTCGAGTCGTTCGGCTCGTGACTTCGGGTCGGCTACGTGATAACATGGGTCGACATCAATGCATGGTTCGGCCGCATCAAGTCTTTGGATTACTTCGAGTCCAAAGGGGATTTACTTCGAGTCGCCTTGGTGGATTTCCTGGGTCGGCAGCATTTGGGCAGGGAGTTGGTCGAGGCTATAAGTTCTGGATCGGTCGTGGACATAGCGGGCTTTGGGTCATTCAGGAAGCCCAGTTACCTGCATTTGCCTATAAATACACCATGTGGGTCTCCAGATAGGGGGATCTTCTTTTCGACTCTCTTACTTTCTCTTTTCTAAGGCCAAGGCAACTCTGCCATTTTGTAACTGTAATTGGTTCTAACATCAATAAAAAGTAAACTTCTGGAGTGGACGTAGGCCGGAGTTAGCCGAACCACTATAAAATATGTTGTTCTTTACTGCTTTCATTTTAATTTTTGTTGTTCTTCATATTAATATCATCCACGTATAATCTATCTGTGAGTTATGACTGTGATTTGGTGCTTTCATCTGGATTTGGGTGTTAGTGACCAATCTTGGTGCTAACATTTTGGTGCTTTTACTAAGAAGGCTAGCACTCAGGGATTCTAAAGCTTAGAGTTTGGATTTGGGAAGCTAGGGGATCGGATCTAAAAGGAGACTATGGCAAAGCAATCGACCAGGAGGCAAAGGACAGAGAGGAGTCAGCAAGAGGGAAGTCACGAGGCTTCCTCTGGAGCTAATCAAGCCTCTGTCTACATCACTAGGGACGAGATGGAGATGATGATGGGAGCTATGCAGGAAGAATTGTCGAAAATACAGGAGGAGGTAATGCAGAATCTACTTCGATAAGTCGGGCAAGCTGGAACACAAAGTCAAGGGAATGGACCGACTGCGGCTGCTGGCAATGCATAACAAGGAATCGGAGATGTAGAAGTTTCTAGTGGTCAAAACCAGAACCAGACTGGAGGGAGTGAAGGAAATCAGCATAGGCCTAGGGGCAGACCCCCAGGATTGGATATTGAGAGAGCTATGAATGAAGCTCGGCGAGCAGGGACCAACGTGAACGTACATGGCCAACATGAAGAGTACTACCCAGAGTACCCTCCAGGACATAAGGGGCAAGGTGGAGATGTGAACAGGGGACTACCACCAGACTGAGATGAGCGAATGGCTGGATTAATACGAAGGATTATGAGAGGAGGACTACCGAGCAGAGGCTTGGATGAAGTCAGTCGAAGTCCTTTCACTTCGGAAATCAGGAATGCAAGGAACCCTCCAGAATTCAAACTGCCAACACTGAAGGCCTATGATGGGAAATCAGATCCAACTATGCATGTAACCAGATACATCAGACATATGGAAGTGCTGGGGGCATCCGAGGAGGTGATGGCAAGATGTTTTCCTCTATATTTGATGGATTTGGCTGTACTCTGGTTCAAGCAGCTAGAGATCGGATCGATCAGGACATGGGGTGAGCTAGTGGAACGCTTCATGAGACAGTTCAGGGTCCACGTGATGCGACCCAAGAATGTGATGACATTGGTATCAATGAAGCAGAGGACCGGAAAGTCCATGAGAGGTTTTCTAATGCGGTTCAATGCAGTCGTAGCTTCAGTAGATCGTCCAGATCCATCAATGATTTT
The DNA here is from genome assembly GCA_030737815.1 of Allium fistulosum. Classification (NCBI taxonomy): domain Eukaryota; kingdom Viridiplantae; phylum Streptophyta; class Magnoliopsida; order Asparagales; family Amaryllidaceae; genus Allium; species Allium fistulosum. Next base: position 1,208,904,436 of record CM060902.1, read on the forward strand.
GATGGCAGCGGTAGCAGGGATTGCTGAGGGCACTGAATTCAATGATTCATTAGCACGGGATCCACCACGGGATCTTGGAGAGTTCTATCATGAGGCGAAAATATTCATTTGGTTAGAGGATTCACGTGTCGAAAGGCAGGAGATAAACGCCATGCAAGGCGAAGGAACGTCTGATGAAGGACGAGGAATGGATAAAGGAAAGCGCAAGCTGGACGATGGACCTGGCGGCTCAGACAAACGGACAGGAGGTCGAGAACCCAAATTCACGACGTACGCGGACCTGACAGATAATTTGGAACGGATCTGCTTGGACACTCGGGGACAGCTCCCCTATCGAAAACCACCCAGGAGGGATCCCACTGAACGGGAACGCAGGAGCGGGAAGTACTGCCTATTCCATGAGCTGGAAAGGCACTCCACGGATGAATGCCGCCACCTGAAGGATGTGGTGGAGGAACATGTTAGAAGTGGCAGGTTGCCACAGTATGTGAGAAATTGGACTGGAGCAGTAGAACATGAGCAGCTACCGCTTGGGTCAAACAGGAACGACTCTGGAATGGGGTCACGACTCGTCATCCACTGATCGTGATGGCAAGGACCGAGTTCAGGATTTGGACTCTGGTCATCGAATAATCTTTTTTGATTTTTTTTTAAAATAAACAGCATGTATGCCACTCACACATGTAAGGGAACCAGAGTGATCCCCAGGCATGCTCTGAGATGGTAATAGGCTGCTTTGCCCGGAGAGGCAACCCTTAGCTTTTTCTGTTTTTTTCTTATTGGACATTTGGACTTTGGATTTGATAAATGGATTTTGTTTTTATGAAACAAACACCTAACCGGAGAGTTATGAGATGGATATTGGAAGTCGGTTGGAAATTAATCGCTTAATTTTCAGGGACACTGAACCGGAGTGCATGGAGCGACGCCGCTTCGCCGTAGAGTGACAGGATCGGCTCGCTCGTCGTTGTTTCCCCTTCACCAGAGAGTGACAGGACGGGATCCAACAAGAGCCCGGAGAGGCTACAATCGGTCTAGGACTTAGGCCATGACATCGCTTAATGTTCAGGGATACTGAACCGGAGTGCAGGGAGTGATGCTTCTTCGCCGGAGAGCGACAGGATCGGCTCACTCAACGTTGTTTCCCCTTCACTAGAGAGTGATAGGATGGGATCCAGTAAGAGCCCGAAGAGGCTGACATCGGTCCAGGAGGATTAGGGCATCGCTTAATGTTCAGGGACGCTGAACCGGAGTGCAGGGGATAGGTTGCTTTGTCGGAGCGCAACAGGATCTGCCTATTCAATCGTTAAGTTTGGATCGAGCTTAGCAACGGTCCGGAGAGGCCATCAACAATCTGTAAAGATCATAGGATTCGATTACTGACTTCCAAGGTGTGAAATGGATTTGGATAGTGGCTTCGAACAGCTACAGATTTGGATAAAGACCCGGGGAGGTCCTGGATATGGATTCTAGGACCCGAAGAGGTCCCCGCTTAGGATTTGGAACCGGCAAGGTCCTCGATTTGGACTACAGGACCCGGAGAGTTCCCGAACTCGGATAAAATGATCCGGAGAGATCGTGGATTCAGTTAGTTGATTTCGGATGGATGTGGAATTGGATGAGGATTCGGTTACTGGATAGGAATTGGATATCGACTCGGAGCAGTCGTGAATTTGGATAAGTATACGGCAATGGCACTAGGATAAAATGGATTGGATTATGGATCGGAAGGTATGGCTATGGATAACATATAGACTTCGGATATCAGATTTGAGGCTATTAAAAACACACCTTCCAATAGCAAGGCATGTTTTGAGGGGCAAATGTTAACCCGCCTTTTGGCAAGGTCGTGGACAGGTGGATCTAACTAAAATCGACTACTCATTTATCGAGACTGGAATACGATGGGTTGGAGCCAGCTGGATGGATATATGGTCAGTCGGGGATGGTTTGATATACATGGCTCGGTCTAGGTAGGTCGGCAGATGCCGCTCGGTCAAGGACGAAGGACACACATGGCTCGGTCTTGGTGGGGTCGTCCGGCTTTGATGATGTGGTTTGGCCTTAGAGGCATGGATCGGTCGAGGAGTGGAGAGGTAGTCATATGTCGGTTGGCATCGGTCGCTCGGTCTGGAAGTCATGGGTCATTCGGCATAGGTCATTCGGTCTGGAAGTAATGGGTCGCTCGGCATTGGTGGCTCGACGCAGGTGGCTCGGCATTGGTGGCTCAGCATTGGTGGCTCGACGCAGGTGGCTCGGCATTGGTGGCTCGGCGCAGGTGGCTCGGCATTGGTGGCTCGGCATAGTTAAAGTATGGGTCGGCTACATTGTAGTTTGGTCACTTTGAGTCGTTCGGCTCGTGACTTCGGGTCGGCTACGTGATAACATGGGTCGGCGTCAATGCGTGGTTCGGCCGCATCAAGTCTTCGGATTACTTCGAGTCCAAAGGGGAATTACTTCGAGTCGCCTTGGTGGATTTCCTGGGTCGGTAGCATTTGGGTAGGGAGTTGGTCGAGGCTATAGGTTCTGGATCGGCCATGGACATAGCGGGCCCTGGGTCATTCAGGAAGCCTAGTTACCTGCATTTGCCTATAAATACACCATGTGGGTCTCCAGATAGGGGGATCTTCTTTTTGACTCTCTTACTTTCTCTTTTCTAAGGCCAAGGCAACTCTGCCATTTTGTAACTGTAATTAGTTCTAACATTAATAAAAAGGAAACTTCTGTATTGGACGTAGGCCGGAGTTAGCCGAACCACTATAAAATCTATTGTTCTTTACTGCTTTCATTTTAATTTTTGTTGTTCTTCATATTAATATCCTCCACGTATAATCTATCTGTGAGTTATGACTGTGATTTGGTGCTTTCATCTGGATTTGGGTGTTAGTGGCCAATCTTGGCGCTAACAGTATCTGAGAATTATTAAGAATAATAATAACAAACAAGTTAAACATACACTACAAGGAATCATCAAAGTAGAGACTGTAAGTTAAAGACTGAAATTTTTCAGTCTTTATAAAAGGATAAACTAAACCAAAATTTTCAATTTCTAATTATAATGTTTAAAGACCGAAGTTCAATTTCAGATTTTTCTTTAACGTTTAAGACTCTTGACATCAGTTTTTAGTTCAATTTCTAGTTTGTCTTATACATTTAACATCTAATGAACAAAAATTTTCTTTTCTAATCTCAGAGTCAAGATTATTAATCCATGTGATACATTTTAGAGTACATATAGATCATTATTTCAAATTAAACTAGCATCCCACAACCTTTGAATCGAGGCCACTCTCGACAATACTTAATACATTATTTTCAAAGATTACAATATTTACTCCACTTCAATAAATACTATCAATGCCATTGCCACAGATGTTCTCTACCTCCTTACTTATAAACTCATTCCCCATGAGTCCAAAACAATTGATTTTCTTGAATTCCTTAATTTCATGATAGTAAAACAAAATATGTATATCTCATTTTGTACATCATGAGCTTTTTGTGTCCTAATAGAATTTCCCTACACATCACGGACAACCATACTTGAAATTAACTTTCAACAAACTGAGATTGATATAGATCAATCGTGTTTCCATTCTTCTTTAAATGCATAGCATGTAAGATGCATTATGTTCATGCTTGATTCTATCATGCAACTAATATACAACATCTGTAAAATGTCACTAATATGATGAATAGTCCATTCTTATACAACAATTTTACCACAGTTATTATAACAACCCGGAAATTCGAACATTTCATTTTCTAATATCTCAACTTTTGAAAATGATTAAGTATTGAAAATATGATTTTATAACCTTGTTAAACACTTTTTAACTAATAACTAATGATAGAACATTTCTTTTTGAAATGTGTTTACAAAAATATATTCTTTGAATAAATATTGAAAATGTGACCAAAAAACGTTTTGTTAAAAATCAACTTTTTGTTCAATAAAAGTTGTCTAATACCTTTGGGCTTATGTAACAAGCACATGAAAACATTAGCAAGTGCTTAATCCTCCTTATTAATGATGGGAATTAATTAACCTAAAAGCTTCTAGAAAAAAGGACTTAAAGGACCCTTTATTAAAGGAGGAAAAGGTGGAGTGATGTAGGAAAAGCATAGTGTGTAAGAGGCATGGATGCATATGGCTTCAGGGTTGACCTAGGAAGGTATTGGTGGTCTTTTGCCACTATTTCCCAAGCTTATAAATAGAGGGCAAGGGCTCTCTCATTCTTACAATTCATAAACTCAAAGTTATAAGTATTTACATGCCTTCCACTTCTCAAAGTTATTAAACCCAGAGCAACTCTAAACTAGTTCAAATTCCTCCAAACTTAAGCTATCATCGTAACATAGCTTATAACATCATTCCATCACCTCAAACCTAAGAAGTTTGGAGCCATCCTCTCCAAATACCCAATAGCCGTAGCCAAATAAGGGTGTTCGGGGCTTGGCTATGCAATTCTTGTCCCCCTCTCCTCCTGTTCGTGCTCGATCATGTGCTCATGTGTTGAAGTAAGGAAGTTGTTGTAGTGTTGTTAGAAAGAGGTTGAAGGGAATCAACTTTAATTGGTTTAAAAGTGAATTATCTCACTCATTAAAATAAAATTATAAACTTGTCACAAGTTAAGTCAGAAACTTGTTGAGATTGCTTGTTATAAACTATGATAATATACCCTAACTACTTAAAGTTATAACCCTTAATTATGTGCTTTACAAAGCATGTGATTTCTTTAAGTATTATGCCTTAAAAAGCTCTGAATTGTGTTGTTAAATAAATACATGTAACCGAAAAATTTAAACATTGAATTTGGACACGTTATTTAGTATATATGTTATTTCATGCTTCTTTGCGATATGACTTGAATTTAGGAATCATATATGCCTATATAAGTGAATGATATTAAATATTAAATTGGACACGGAATTGTCCATATAGCGATAGTCGCTACGAACGCACTTTGAAATCTCTTTCTTTTATATCACTTTTTAAAATCCATATTTTTCTTATTTTCAAACGAAATTTTTTCTATACTTATAGAAGTATAAAAGATAGTAAGAAGTGAAGTTTAAAATCTATTTAGTTTATAAAACAAAGTTAGTAAAGTTATGGTCCATATAGTGATAGTCGCTATGGATGCACTTTGGAAAAACAAGTTTTTGTGAAGTTTAAAATGTTATTACTTTGGATATTTTTATGGAATATTTTCAAGAGAGTTTTATAAAATAAATATAAGTATTTTAAAGGTATTTATTTATATATACATAAGCATATAAAACTATTTTTTATCTCTTTTATTAAAATAAGAACTTTTATACGCTTTCCTTTCTTAACTTATTCTAAATTCTATATTCCTTATTAAATAAAACTATTATACATATTTATATCATTTTTAAAAGAGTTTCTAACTTATTTATACAAGTAATTTCAAAAGACTATTGTTTTGGAAGAAGGGATGAAAAGTAACACTTAAGTATGATTGTTTATGGAATGTTAGTTTTTCTATGGTTAACACTAAAAGCCGAACGAGGTAGGCTTCTCTTTTATTATTTATGAGAGTCAAGGTTGATGTTCGAGTAGGGATGGAGCAATAGAGCTCTAACCTACCGGCTTCCCTCTTGACCGAGGAATAGTAAAGCTGGAAGGTCGAAAACGTGTTAAGTATACGAACCTTGATTTCTATAAGCAAGCGCTCGAGACTCGATAATCGATTAGTCGACTACTGATCTTGAACAAACTTAACTTAGGAAGTATATGAAAGGCTTAATGAATTTATACCAATGAGAACCACTGGGGAGCAGCATTGCTACAAAATGCCTCTAGCTTTCGGTTACTTCTAAAAGAACCAGGATTGAGTTAACCGAAAATTCATCGATTAGTTTTGTAGAGTCCGAGATCAGTAAGTGTTTTACTTACCAAATACCACTTCAAAACTATTATACAGTTCAGTTTGGAAGAGGTCGTTGAAGTGGACTATATTCAAGTGAAGAAAATTTATGTGGAAGATGTCGAACGTAGCCTCGACATCGGAAAATAACTAAAAATAGAGTAGGCACATAGCCAACGAGGTTTAGCTAACCACAGAGGGTACAAATTAACTCCATTATCTAGAGTATGCTTATCGGTTGTTGCTAGTGGGATTTGATGGTATTCGGAACACGTTTTCTGCGTGAACCAGCTATGTCTTAATTATTTGGTATATTTTATCTAGATCTATATGACGCTCAGAAAGGTACTTTCTGACCCTTCTCGGGATGCTTGCCTCGAGATACTCCTACCTATTTTCATTTCCGTTGACTACTATGTATGTATTCATCATTATGAGGATAAGCAATTATAACTGTTAAGGTTGATTTTAGTACTTAGTCATTTTGTAACTCTGAGATTAATATATGTTGGAGTAACTCTTTGTAATACACTTTTGTATATTATATATTATCGTTCCGCATGTAGGATTCTGATATTGTGTTCTTCTTTCTTGTTATTTTTCTTTTATTCTACCCTAACTTTCTGTCTTTCCGGCACTTTGGTGCTCGGCACATGAATACCATGGATGTATTTGTTGAATATGCTAGTATATGATTTTTGTTTGATGATAATAAACATATATATATATATTCATTTAAATGTATTTTTTATTGCACTATTTTATTTTTCACATAATTAAATAAATATTTGCTAAATAAAATAAATAACACAGAATTTAAATTCAAATAGATATTTTATTCAAACAAATATTTTATTACAATTTTTGAATAGTACAAAATCTGTGCTCTCACTATATATACAAAATTTCAATTACAACACATTTCAATTTACATAACTTCCCTCACTACACATCACTCGTTCACTCATATTTGTTCTTCAGCTGTATTCCAATTTGTATCCAGCATCTGAATTATCTGCAAAATAAACACTGACGTAGTAAAATTGAAAAAGAAATATTTTTGTAGTGTAAAATAAAATGTGTTTTGAAAATATTATTTGCCTCAGTTATTTGGGTTGTTTTTCATCATTTAATTTTGAATTCATCAAACACGAATAACTTGTGACATGCACAATGTATCACTGTACATGCCATAAGGCCGTACACACCAATATATACTTGATAAAACTGCAAAGACAGGTGAGCAAAAGGTCAAACCCAAGCCGAGGCTGGATTCAACTCAGGTGAAATACAAATACATCACAAAATTGTCGAGTACAACAAGAAGCCAAAACCAGACCATGCTAACAAGTGCACAAATGTGTACACATGAACAGACTCGATAGTGGAGTCATGAAACCAAAATAAAATGTACAAACCACCAATGAATTGATGAATACATATACAAGTGCACCACAACCAGATCAGTTTCCAAAATCAAAATGACAAGTGTAGTGCAAAGCAACATAATCAACTGGAAACAATGAGACAGCAGCTCAAATGAACACAAGTGCAAGACCAAGTCTGAAAACAATGCACACTATGATCACACACATATCAAACCAGTTCAAAACATGCAAAAGACTCAACTGTTCTGGGGTGAACCAGATTACAAGACCACCAGTGAAACAAAAGCCCCAAACAAATGAACACAATATCAATGTAACTCAAGCAGACAAAGGCATTATATATATGTACTCGAGGCAACCAGAGTGCTTGCATAAATGCAACTAAACTCAACCTGACCAGGCACAAGTCCAGACACATTGAACAACAATAAATCAAACAACATATATATATATATATATGTAGTGACAATATGGGATGCAGTGAAGTAGTAAACAACATGTATACATATGCAGTGGCAATATAAGATACAATGGATGCAGTTCAATATACAAGCAAGACTACAACTTCAAGCAAACTACATGGTGCAACAAACATACATAAATATATATATATATATACACATATGCATACATACATGTATACATATATATGCTATGCACATGAATCAAATGGCCACGGCCAAACACAAAAAAGAAGGCGGCAGAGAAAGGTACACAAGTGAATGGAAACCACCAAAGAGCAACAAAACTTGAGTATCAAAACAGGTTAACTTCAAGTGAAAACAAAATGCAAAACCAAACTTCAATACAAGGAACTGTTAACATATGCATATGGTCAGACACAAGGCAGTACATGATGCAATGCATCAAGACAACCATGCAAGAGTAAAAGTTGTAGTGTAACCCGAAGCAACTCGAGCTAGCATATCAGACTGCAACAATGTTCAATGTAACATGGCAACATAAGGATGCAGTAATTATTTTTCTCACAAACATACATGTATACATATATACTTATATATGTATACACATAACCAGTTGCAGTAAAAAAGTCAAGATTTGAAAGAAAATGAAAAAACAACAATCAACAAAAATTTGAATCAAAACCGTGGTGAACAAGGTAGAGTTCGAACAAGTCAGAGTAAAAGCCAGGTGATAACGCAAATTGAACAAGTCCATATAATATTGCAAGTACAATAATCAAGTCAAGTGCCGAAATCAGAGATGTCAACAGAGAAAAGAACGGAACCAAATCCAAAGCAAATGCAAGCCATGGTGACCAAGCAAGCTTAACAGGAAAATATACGAATTGAAAAAGTCAGAAAACATCACCAACATTCGATTACAAATCAACGGCCGAGCTAAACTATCAGACGATTTCAAGTGAACGATAATTTAGGGTTTTATTCCCTATAAATACCATCAACATCATCGGCAATCAAAAAGCATCGAATTCAAACAAATTAACTAGTAAAGCAAAAAGCATAAATCACATACCAATTTAGTTCGAAATCGATAAAATTGGAGCGACCAAAATCATATCATAGTCAAAGGATCGATTGTCCAAGCCAAACAAAGCAAATAATCACTACAATTGATCAAGTACAGGAGGCGTCTCCAATTCAAAGCAAAGCCCTAATTTATTTTGAAAAACGAACGAACGAGCAAAGAGGCAGACATTTTTTCACAAAGCAAAGAATACGGGCCGAAGACATAAACAAGAAAAAGGGGACTTCTATTTATTTTATATTGGGCCGGTTTCTTTATAATTCATTTTGGGCTTAATTTATTAAATAGGGTTTTGTATATTGTTTTTATTTTGTATTTCTCTTTTAAACTTTTGTAAAATTCTAGTCGTGTGACTAGAGGACGAACTACGATGTTGTAGTTCGAGAATTCGCAACTCTGTGGCTGAGTCGTGGCAGGGTTTTGAGCGTAAAGTTAGGTTTGTCGATAGCGGGTGTCGCAAGTTTACGTGTGTAAGCATCTGACTACTTAATTTCTAGTAGAAACCTTGGGGGCAGCACGTAGGTAGGGTTTTGCCAAAGCTGGGTAAATCTATGTTGTTCTATTTCTGCTTTTATTATTCTGCTATTATCTGTGCTGCAATTATTTTATATATTTCCGCATTAATTTTTATAATTGTTAGTATCACTCTATTCACCTCCCCCCCCCCTCTAGAGTGAAATCGATCCTACAGTATTTAGTGTCAACATTCGAGGATCGAAAAGGCAATTGTTACATTGTGGTATCAAAGCACAAGGTTGAGCGAACACCTTGATATTGGTTAGGTATGGCTCATTAGAGATAGGGTAAGTGATGTCCTAGAATGAGTCGAAAGCATTATACATACCATAGCATATTTTTTATTGCAAAATTAGATTTTTAAAATGTTTTCTTAAAAATATTCCCTTCCTAATAACCCTTTTCTTCTAAATCAACCCTTTCTTTGAATTAATCCCTTCTTAGTAAATCCTTTCCTTGATATAACTTTATCTTGTAGTATTCTAAAGATGTTTTGCTATAAATTCAGTTAGCAAACTGAGAGAACTCATGCTGCAAGTGCTAGAGGTGGTAGAGGTCGTGGTGGTAGATATAGTACCGTTACCAATGGTGGGACTCAAGCTCCAAGAAATGTTGCTCCTGTAGTTGAACCTAGGGTGAACGTAGTGGAGAAAGTGGTGCAAGTTCAGCATCCAATGAACTTTGCTTCGTTCTGTTAGGATTTTGAAAGGCTTAGTGGTCAAAGGTTCAATGGGACTGAATCGATTGTTAAGGTGCAGACGTGGTTGAGGTTGTGTGAGACGATCTTTGGGGACTTGGAGTTAGGTGGTGCAATGAAGTAATGCTTGGCTTCTCTTCATCTTTCTGAGGCTGCCATGGATTGGTGGAGTTCTATTACTGCGGATATCCTAGAGAACATTTTTTCTTGGGCCCAGTTTAGGAAGGAATTTGAGAGTAAGTTTGTGCCAGAGGCGGGAAAGACCTTTTTATTTAGGAGCTTCTTGGATTTGAAGCAAGGTACCATGACTGTGGCAGAGTATGAGAATAAGTTTCGCATTGTCTCATTTTGGGCCTGGTATGATTGACACGCTCTTAAAGAAGAATTAGATGTTTATAGTTGGTATGGGTCCTAAGTTTAAGTGGGATATGACTAATCATCTCATGAGTTCGTTTGTTGATTTGGTGAATATGGGCTTGAGGTTTGAGAGCTTGGCACCAAAGCATATAGTTTCTGCACCAAAGCCCCTTGCTTTTGTGCCAGTTGGGGGTAAAAAGCAAAAGTTTCAGGCAAAGGATAATTCCCACATTACTTGCCATAAGTGTCTTCAAAAGGGTCATTAAGCCAATAAATGTCCATCCGACGGAGGATGGCAGGTAGTAAGGGCACTAAAGGGGAAGGCACCGCAGTTTGCACCACAGGGTTGCTATAAATATCATCAACTAGGTCTATTATCGAATATGTCCTTTGCTCAAGAAAGGGGAGCAGCCTAAGGTCTTTGCTAATACTTCAGCACCTTCCACTTTAACAGCTAAGGGGAAGCAAGTTCTGGAAGGTATTCTATCTATTTATGGCATTTTTATTCATGTCTTGTTTGATACTGGTTCTTCTCATAGCTTTATCTCTAGTAACCGTGTTGAAAGACTTTAGTCTGAAACCAATTATGGTTCATAGTCCCATTTGTTTATCGAACCCTGTAGGGGACTCGGCCAATCTTAGCACGTTATGTGAAGGAGTTCTAGTTATTTATTATGACAAGCTCCTTCCATGTGATATGTATGTCCTTGAATTTCTTGGTTTTGATGTGTTGCTTGGCGTGGATTGGTTATCTCAATATCATGCTATTTTAGATTGTGATAAGCAAACTATATCATTAGTTTATGGAGGAGGGTTCAAAAGGTGTCTTGCAGAGAGCCTATTTCGCTTATGAGCAGTTTCCTTCATTCTCTCGATATGGTAGATGGAAACTTGGAGTCGATTTCTGTCGTTCGAGAATTTTTTGATGTATTTGCGGAAGTTTTTGTTTTACCACCTCATTGTGAAATCAAGTTTCGTATAGATTTGATTCCTGGTGTTAAGCCTATTGTATTGCTTGTTCATATATTGTGCCCGAAGGAGAAGTTGGAGTTAGCCAATCAGATTAGTGACATGTTACAGAAAGGTCTAATCCGACCTAGCATTCGAATTGGGGGCGCCCATCATATTTTCCACTATGGCGGACGGTTCCCTAAGACTTTGTGTTGATTACCACGAGCTCAATAAGCGGACTATTAGAAAGAAGTATCATTTGTCCATAATTGATGACTTGTTTGATTAGCTTCATGGAGCCCATGTATTCTCTCAGCTTGACCTTGCTACAGGTTTTCATCAATTAAGGGTGGCAGAGGAAAGTGTGCCCTTGACAGCTTTTCGTTCTGATCAATTTTATGAGTGGTTGGTTATGCCATTCGGTCTAACCAATGCTCTAGCTTATTTCGTTGACTTGATGAATCGTGTCTTTTGTAATGTCTTGAACAAATTCATGCTTGTTTTCATTGATGATATTCTAGTTTACCAAGACCGAGGAGGAGCATTCTCTTCATTTGAGAATTGAATTAGAGACATTAAAGGAACATGTTCTTAAGGTTAAGTTCTCGAAATGTCATTTCTGGTGGTCAGGGATAAGGTTTTTGGGGCATGTTGTTTCTGGGGATGGTATTTTTGTTGATCCGACGAAGGTTATGGCTGTTCAAGATTGGAAGAGACCTGAAAGCGTAACGAGGATTTGAAGCTTCTTAGGTTTGGCTGGTTATTATTGGAGGTTCATTCAAGATTTCTCCAAGATTGCTTCACCTCTAACGACTTTGACAAAGAAAGATATCAAATTTGTTTGGATGGGAAAATGCGAGATTGTATTTAGAGAGTTGAAAAAGAAGTTGACTAGCACCCCCGTTCCAAACGAAGATGAAGGTCTTACTATTTACACTGATGCTTATGGAACATGATCAGGTGCTGTGTTAATGCAGCATGGGAAGGTGCTTGCTTATGCTAGCAGACAGCTGAAGCCGCATGAGACTAGATATGTGACGCATGATTGGGAGCTTTTGACAGTGGTCTTTGCATCAAAGATGTGGAGGCATCATTTGTTGGGTGAGAAGTTTGAGCTTTATGCGGACTATAGATTTTTGAAGTATCTTTTCACTCAAAAGGATTTGAACTTGAGGCAGCAGCATTGGTTGAAGTTTCTTGTAGCATATGACCTTGAGATTTCATATACACCAAGGAAAGCTAATGTTGTAGCTGATGCGTTAAGTAAGAAGTATACTGTTGTGGCTAGTAGGGAGGTTCGTCCAACTCTTATCGGTCGTATAAAGGATAACCAGCAAAGCGATGGTCATCTTTCTCGGCTAGCTAAAGCCGTTAGTAAGAATGTTGCTTCGGAGAAGTATCCAGGATTCGAGGTAGATAACCAAAGCATTTTAAGGGTGAATGGAAGACTGTGTGTTCCGAATGTTGACGGCATTAGATAGGAGATTCTTTCGGAGAGTCATCATTCAAGACTAACGATACATCTGGATGTAACTAAGATGCATCAAGATATGAGACATACATTCTGGTGGGAAGGTATGAACAGAGACGTTTATATCTTTGTAAGCAGGTGTCCTAATTGCCAGCAGGTGAAGGGTAGTCATTAGAAGACGGCTGGTTTTCTTCATCCACTAGAGGTTTCGAAGTGGAAGTGGGAGCAGATTTCTATGGATTTTATTAATGGTTTTCCTAGATCGAGGAGAGGTAATGAAGGCATTTGGGTTATTGTGGATAGATTAACCAAGAGTGCATACTTCTTACTGGTTAAGGCAACGAGGATGGCTTCTAGTTTGGCTCAGCTGTACATTAAAGAGGTTGTTAGGCTTCATGGCATTCCATGTAGTATTGTGAGTGACCGAGATCCGATCTTCACAAGTCATTTTTGAAAGGGTTTGCATGATGCGCTTGGAGCGGAGCTTAGTGTAAGCACAGCTTATCATTCTCAGACAAATGGACAGATTGAGAGGGTGAATGGCATTTTGGACGATTTACTTAGAGCTTGCATTCTTGACTTTGGAGGATCCAAGGAGGATCACTTACCGCTTGTTGAGTTTTCTTTTAACAACAGTTTTCAGACGAGTATTGGGAAGACGCCTTTTGAGGCATTGTATGGAAGGCCGTGTATGTGACGATCTGTTTCTTTGACTCTCAGAAATCGACAATAATACATCCTCGGTATTCACGTGGCGCAAATCCAAGTACTGGAGAAGCGGATTCTCAAGGGTAAGAAGGAAAATAAAGACAGAACAGAATCTCGCATATATTATTTCAACATAAACTTTACAGCATAAATTACATTTATCAGAGTTAAACCTGGACAGTTATAAATTTATGTCCTTACAAATGCGGAATACTATAGTACAAGAGTGTGGTGGAAATAGATAACAATCTTCAGAAAAATCTTCTAGCTCCATGCTTAGAGCTCCATCCAGATTTCTTCTAAACTAAACATGACTACTAGGCTGCCCGAAAAAATTAGGGCACCCAGAGTTTAAGGGAAAGGAAAATAAACTCTGGATCAGTCACGGGACTGATGTGAAAACTCAAAAATACGCATTTTGAAAACAAAAAGGTATCTCATAAAAACACGCCGCACATAAACACGGAACGGGTTTTTACCTTATGATAACCAAACATTTACTACGCAAAAATAACATTTGATATTATTTTTAATGACTTTTCTTTGAAAACATTTGCAAGTAAACTTATTAATCTTAACCAAAATTGTTACATTGATTAAATTCCAGCATACTAGCCACAAAGTGGGTTCTACAAACAAAATGGCGGGCACTTACTGGAGAATGGATTTCCATACAAATGAGCAGGTAAAGGGACTACCTTCCGACAGTACATCTCTAGAGGAATGTACTGAGGCCCAACTGATGGTCCTCTACCAACACACGACCAGCCTATCTCTTCCTAAATAGTACCAAATATGTCATGACCCCGGTTGTTACCGACCTATCCTAGCGCTCATTTACCAAACACCACATTAATTTAAACCCGAATGTCATAGCGGGTAGAAATATATCTAGAAGGGGATGATCATACCCTAATGGTTGCAAACCACATAGCCTTGCCACATCTACCTTGTTTCGGTCATTTCCGGGTGAGAGGCCTGAGGTAACGATTACCTTTTCACATAGCACAACATTTTTCCTCTTTTGAATGCCACATTGCCATTCGATAATCACACAACTAATTTCTATAAACATATAACTCCCAAGCTCGTATGTCCTAGGAAAGGGTGTTAAGTTAAGAGAAGTTGCCTTCTCCGCCACCAAGCAGAAATACATTTATAGAGATCAATTTATGTGATTTTAAAATGCAACGTCGGACATACGTCGATACAAGTTCATTCTAGGACTGAACGAAACCAAAGGCACTCCTACTACCACATCCTGTTTTGGGAATCACCCCTAGGATAAGTAGCGATTAGTCCTTGCACTTCGAAGATTTTCATAACGGAGCACTACTGCCACCATAAATATATGATATGGTAACTTTCACCTCGAGAGACTAGTGGCAAGCAGCCCTACATCATGAATATCTTCGTCTTCAATGATCTTATCTTCAACATGTTTTACTTTGAAACGTAAATTGGTTCGATGTGGTTTTCGAATAGGAATTACCCAAATCCGACCCTGGTTCCTTCAAACCAACCATCGATAAAAGAGTTCAAGTAAATAGATGAATAATATTTGATTATTTCATTTCTTTTATCAAAAATATCTTTTAGAGATATATAACTTTAAAACACGTATTTTCGGTATATATGGAATCATTAAACCTCCCTTTTCAAATTCTTTGATTACTAAAACCTTTATAAATCTTGGAATAATTCTAAATCATTGCATTTTTCACTTAGGAAAACATTTCCAAAATCATTTCATTTAAATCTTAACAAGGATTTCTAAATTCAAAACTCGAAATTTTATTTAGTAAAAACCGTGCTATCTAGGATGTTAATCCAAAATTAGTAAATATTAAATGAGTAGAATCTATAGAAATCATCTAATTCTACTCAGTATCAATTCCCGTATTCAACAAATACTATGGGCGAAATAACGGCGAAATCACCATGTAAATTCCACGAATAGTACAAGTTCCCTCTTCAGCTTTAATACTAAGTATAAGAAGATCATCTCTATACAATCAAAGTTGTATTTAGTTTAAATTTGAAAAATTATAAATCTCTTTATACTTAACTCATTTCCGACATTTCGACTTTATCTATCCCTCGCCCAGGAAGCGGCTAGGTGAGCCAGGACACTGGTTGCTCCTGAATATCTCCTTAGTTTAAGCACCTCACATCCGGATCTCACGCATAGAATAATCCAGTCTACTCGTCGACTTTTAGAGCCAAGATTAAACCACTTAATTTGTAATAGCTTTTCTTTAAATCGTTTGTTTAAATTCTTTTTAAATAAACTATAAATTTTCCAAATCATCATTAAAACACTTAATTATTCACTTGAAAACATTTATAAAATATTTGAAAAAGAATTGTTAAGTTTAAGGCTATATTTTAAAGGTTATACCAAAGTGCTACAAAAAGTGCTTTTTTAAGCTATATTGATCAAGACGACTTTTTATCATTTGGAAATTCTTTTTTATAACTCAAATCACTTTTAAAAGATTTTTTGGAATTTATTTTATATTTTTAAACAAATTTAAAATATCATTTTCAAAGAAATCCTTTTATGGATTCCGAACTGCAAAACCGCGATTTTTCCAAAAACTTGTTTTACTCATATTTCAAAATCTACTTATCGAAATCTCGATTTTCTTTATTTGTTTGAAAACCATGGATATAAATAGTTCAGAAAATTCTTATCTCGAAGAATTCCGAGCTAAATTCCATCTATACACTCATTTGACTTTTATGGCGCGAAATCGCGAACTTCCGTTGCACGACGTGCCTATTTTTGATTAAATTTTCCATTACCTTCACCAAAACACTTTCATATGTTTATAAAACATTTCAAATTCATTTTGAAACTATTTTATAGAGGTTTAAAATCCATATACACCAATTCATTTAATATAGGAAAGTGATTTCCTTTGTGCTTATCGATGTTTATTTTCGTGACTTGCATATATATATTCAACATTCATATTAAAAAACCAATCAACAATCATAATCAAACATATATAACATCCAATAACATATAATACTATAATTTAGGAGTTTCTCACTTTTAGTTATATGTTGCTAATTACTTTTTTCAACATTCATCAACCAAACATCCAAACATCATTAACATCCAAGTAGTTATGTTTAACATTTATAACTACTTATAATGGTTTAAAGTTAGAGTTCTCACCAATATCCAAACTGTTTCACTTCCTACCAACATTCATACTAATCCACGCTTCACAATCTACTTCATACTCCAATTAAACATTACCAAACAAATTCTTCTTTCTTACAAGTGCTCGACCAAGGCTTGAGATGGAGGTTGGCCAAAAGTATAGAAAAGAAGTGGTGGAGTTTTGACCTTGAATTCTGAAAACTAGGTCCGAAAAATAGGTTATTTTCTCTCTGATTTTTTAACATTCTACTCTTTGAATTTGGAAATTTGGTCAACATGAAAGTTGTAGGAAATTCTTTTCTCTTGAATTTTAAAAAAAGAATCACTTGACTTCTATTTGGTTTGAGGAAGTTATAATCAAAAGAAGAGAGGGTATTCTCGGATTCATAAAAATGAAGCCCGAAAATGCACTGTAAAAAAGTGGAATTTTGACATGGTTAGACTCAAAACTGAAGAAGTGCTAGACATTAAAGTTGTAGCCACTAGAATTCTACATGGTTTGAAAAAAGAATTACTTTATTTGGATCTGTTTTGGAGGAGTTATACTCGAATGAAAATGAGGTATTTTCGGCCTTCAAAACCGGGCTCGGAAATGACTTTGAAAGAATTGAAATTTTGACATAGTAAATCTTAGATTTTGAAGAAATGATGTGAATAAAAATTGTAGCCAACTCAATTCTCTTGAATTTTAAAAAATAAATTTCTCAATTTGCATTATTTTTGAGGAAGTTATGGTCGTGAGAAGAAGAGGTAAAATATGAAAAATAGTGAGTTTGGTTTTGAGGCGAATTGATATCAAATTTATTTTGTATATATTTCGACATTATTTCTTTCTAAATTTTTCTATGACTTGGAAGCCATTAGAGAGGAGAGGAAAAAGATGAAGAATCTTAAAAAAAGTGAGAAGAGAAAGTGTGAATGAAAGTGGAGATGGAGGTGGGTATTTATACATGAAGTTTACACACAAAAGATCATAATACCCTTAAACCAAAACTCATTTCTAACCACATATTTATTCCTCCATTTCAATGCAAGATTAGACCTTTAACTACTAGCATTTAATGAGATGGAAATTATGTGAAAGGAGGTGAAAGGTGATGGTAAAGTATTTTTATTAAAAAGTAGAAATTAAATCAAAAGATTTTACTTACTTTATAAGTTTTCAAAAGTAAATTCTCTTGGTCATTTTGTGCTAATTGTAAATGTTTTCAAAATGTGTATTAATATGTGTTAAAATTATGTTAACAACGTTGCAGCGATTCAAAACAACTTTTGTTCGACGAACGGTCGAAAATCCGAAAAACGATCGTCGATGACATTTTCAGTTTTTAATCAAACTAATTATTTATGTAAAAAAACATAAAAATAAGTTTCTTATCATTTTTAATTAATTAAAACAAGTTTATTCAAGTTATAAAACCATATTAAATAATATTAAAATCTAGTTGTAAAAATACGACGTCGATTTGTTAAAGTGCGACGAAATTTGTCAATCTTTACAAAACTATTATAAATGATTTATCATCACTTTATAACTATTCAAAATGAATTACCTTCATTTAAAATAATTATTTGAATAGTTAAAATAATTACTAAATCATTAAATCTCAATTTAATTTCATAAATCTATATTTAAATACGATGTCATTATCAATGATGACATAAATACATTTAATTTTCAAAAATAAAATAATTAATTTATTTCATATTCTTGTTCAATTATAAAAATAAGTGTATGTTTCCAGCTCCGCGCGCGACGTTTTTCGATTGTAGAGCTGGTTATTGATAAAACAGTTTTCGGCCATTTTATCGATTTAAATTTTGAGGAAAATATTTTTGTAAATATCTATTCGAAATAAGATTACTATTATTTATTATCACTTAAAACAATATTATTTGTATTTCAACCTTTTATTTGAATAATTTTTAAAAATAAATAAAATTTATCAAAGTGATAAATTTGCGGGTCGTTACAGTGTAAGTCTCCTTCGTGTTAGGTAGAACCGGGAGACCACTTAGTGCTCGGACCAGATATGATCCATGAGGCTACGGATAAGGTAGTAGAGATTAAGAAGCACTTGAAGGTAGCTTAGGGTAGGCAGAAGAGCTATGTTGATGTGAGACGTCGAGACATGGAGTTCTCAGTTGGGGACTTTGTGTTTATCAAAGTTTCTCCGATGAGTGGTGTAATTAGGTTTGGTAAGGGAGGAAAGTTAGCACCACGTTTTATTAGACGTTTTCTGATACTTGAGAGAACAGGCACTCTAGCTTATCTGATTGAGTTGCCAACTAGCTTATCGGGTGTACATGATGTATTTCACGTATCTCGTCTACGAAAGTATGTACATGATCTTACTTTAATTAACAAGCCATTGCAGCAAGAGGATTTGGAGGTTGAGCCCGACTTAACCATAGCGAGACAGCATATTCGTATTATTGATCGTGATACAAAGAGATTAAGGACTAAGGTTGTTGAATTGGTTAAGGTGAAGTGGAGTGAGGATGTGCGAGATTGCACTTGGGAGACGGAGGAAAGTATTAGAGCCTCTTACCCTAAGTTATTTCTTAGCCAGTAGATTCTGTTGTATCTTATCTTTATTGTGCACTCACTGGTGGAGTCACTTAGCTTGTATCCTTGTATATATTGAGAAGTATTATATATATATATATATATATATATATATATATCCTTTCTTTTATTCTCCTTGTATTGTTCTTGTTTGGATTTCGGAGACGAAATATCCTAAGGGGGGAGAATGTAACAACCCGGAAATCGAACACTTCATCCTCTAATATCTCAACTTTTGGAAAGTGATTAAGTATTGAAAATATGATTTTATAACCTTGTTAAACACTTCTTAATTAATAACTAATGATAGAAAACTTTTTTTTTGAAATGTGTCCACAAAAATATATTCTTTGAATAAATATTGAAAATGTGACCGAAAAACGTTTTGTTAAAAATCAACTTTTTGTTCAATAAAAGTTGTCCAATATCTTTGGCTTATGTAACAAATACATGAAAACATTAACAAGTGCTCAAACCTTCTTATTACTGATGGGAATTAATTAACCTAAAAGCCTCTAGAAAGGAGGACTTAAAGGACCCTTGATTTAAGGAGGAAAAGGTGGAGTGATTTAGAGAAAGCATGGTGTGTAAGAGGCATGGATGCATAGCCAACGAGGTTTAACTAACCTCAGAGGATACAAATCAACTACATTATCTAGAGTATGTTTATTGGTTGTTGTTAGCGGGAGTTGATGATATTTGAAACACATTTTCTACGTGAACCAGCTATGTCTTCCTTATTTGGTATATTTTATCTAGAGATATACAACGCTCGAAAATGCACTTTCTGACCCTTGTCATGAGGCTTGCCCCGAGGTACCGAGGACCCTCCAACGAAAGTCCATCTATACGAACGTTCCTTGGCAGTTTTAAATGTACTCTAATATGTTGTAGTGTGACCAATGTAAGCATCACAGCTATTTTCATATTTATATTACACATCTTAGACAGTACTTATAATATCACCTAATGTAAATCTCAATTGAGTTGGGTTCTTTCGAGGGGAAACCAATCCGACAATTCGGTTGATGTGGAAGTACTATTATGTGTTTATATGCATTTTTGAGTTTCTCATACCAGACTTATGTCTGACACGTGGTGTTTCTTTTTCCAAAACTTCTCGTGTACTCTTTCGAGTAGATCGAGTAAGGTAGGTCTTAGGGTTGGATGTTTCATGCTTATGGAGACAAGCTGGATGCTCCCACCTATCTATCTACCTACCTATTTTCATTGCCGTTCACTATTATGTATGTATTCTGCATTGTGAAAACAGACGGTTATAACTGATTTTAGTACTTTGTCATTTGTAACTCCGAGATTCATGTATGTTAGAGTAACTTTTTGTACTACATTTTTGGTATATTACATATTATTGTTTCGCATGTGAGATTTTCATATTGTGTTCTTCTTTTTTGTTTTTTTTCTTTTATTTTATCCCAACTTCTATCTTTCCGACACTTGGGTGCTCGACACACGAATACCATTGATGTATTTAGTACCGACATTCAAGAATCGAAAAGACGATTTTTACCGTTGTGTAAAAAAAGGATATATTTAAAGAAATAGAGAGATGAAAAAAGTTATGCTGGAAAAAAGATCAAAAAGAAAAGAAGAAAAAAACTTTTAACATGTAAAAGTAGCAAGGTACTAAGTTCGTACCATTAGAAAATAAGAAAAGACCAGACGGTATATAATTAACGCATAATTAGAACAAAACCATGCCACACGATTAATACCAGATTCATTACCAACAATCACATAACCAATTCCTAATACGAGATCTTGGTACTCTTCTTGTTTCGGACTACACAAGAAGATTTCATTGTTGGCTCAACAATGATATTAATTCAAAAGGAAGCCGTGATATGACAAACTAAAACCTCAACACGGTATTACTTTGTAAACTCTGTTTGCTTTCCAATCTATCAACCAACACAGCAGTTGAATTTATCCTTCGGACCAAGTAATGTGAAAATGGATCAAATGCCAAGTCAAAACTAAATATCAAGCATGATTCAATATGGTAGCATTACAAAATTAGTCCAAATTTTGGACAAAAAGTTGGTCGGATTTTAAAATTACGAACATCAGCTACAATTGAAGAAAACTTCAAACAAGAAAATACTGCAAAAATTGGGACTAATAGAGTAAAGGTATTTGGTGTCCAAAAAATGAAGACAATAAAAATACAAAAATATGCATCTACTACAATATTAATTGCTCCCAACTGTACAAAGCATTTTAGGAATATTGCTGGAAACTGCAAGTTGACTTGCGAGTAGCAATAATGGCTCCCAGAAATATTACTGACTTACAACTCACCATTCAAGACAAAAGCAGACCATTTTAGATCCGTTTTTCTTTTAGAGCCCAGTCCGAACCAATCGGAGGGGCTTTTCAAAATGGAACGAACATACCACACAATTTTGAACGCTGCACAAAAAATAATCAATACAAGACTTTATTTATGTCACTATTGTTTAGGGTTCTTGCTCGAGCCTAAAGGAGGTTTCAATTCGTCTTCATCCTCGAGATCGCTAAATGAAACATCATCTTCATTTCCAAATGAAACGATCGTTCTTGAAACACCCACCTCTTCCTCATCCAACCAATCATAATCGTTATCATCATAGTCATGAAAAGAGGAAACAGAGAAATCGCCAACTAAATTCTTATTCTTGCCCTGGGAATTAACTACATTTTCTTCGCATGGGGGTATATCTTTAGTTTCAACCTCCTTTTTCTCGTTTTGAGGATATGAGGTTGGGTAGTCAGATATAGTGCATAGGTTAGAAGAATAGGTTTCAGGCGCTCGAGGAGAATATGTAGTATAATCGATATTTCTTTGACTTCTGTTTAAAAGTTCAGTGTCTGATTTTGATCTCTTATGCAGCTTTTGTAACAGCATTGCCCTTGCTTCATCAATCTAAAAAATGGGGAAATAACTCAATAATCTAAGCTGTTTTATAATTCTAAATGGCTGCATAGCACAAGTTTTTATATAACAAAAAAATGCATATTCTGCTTGTGGCTTCTTACTTGTCAAAACTTTGTTATCAAACTAGCACAAGTTTTGCAAAATTCAATCTGATATGATTAGTTGTTTGAAAACCTGAACTAGATATATTAGTATAGAAACATGCAAATTATAGGTAGAAATACATTGTTATGTAGGAAGAATTTATATAAATCAACACTGTTTGTGTCCCACTAACAAGATCCTTACACTACACTTTATTTTCTGGCACATTGAGCGACCGTTATATAAACAACACTTTGGTGAGTGTTAATTACTAAGGTTCAAAATGAACAAACAAAATGCATACTTTCAGATAGAAATCATGAAGAATTTGTTGATAATGTTCTTGCAAATTCATGACACTTACGCTGTGCATATTTTATTTTATTTTAAGAACATGAAAAGTTTAAAAAATATAGCTCAGCTTACCTGAGGGGTTGCCAAAAGTATAGCATCATCTTTATTGAGCCGAGAATGTAGCAATATAAAATAAATTTTCCAGAAACACCCTTCAGTCATATGGGCTGGGCAGAGTTCAATTTTTAGAGCTGCTAATCTTGGTTCAAGATTTACTACAGCTTGAGCGTGCTCTTGTTGGTTAACAGACATTCTAAAATCTGAATGAAAATTACAACTGGTAAGAAACTAAAGGAATGAATGCAATAAGGACACTGAATAATCAATGAATAAATCTTGTTTTACAAGTATTTAGGGAATGGCATGTTTGGCTAGAAATTCTGAGATCCATAAAAACCATTTTTTAGGATTACAATGAATAACTCAAGTTTGTAGTTGAGCGAGATTGAAGAAGTTACTCGAAATTAGGCAATAGAAGGATCCAATTCAGTATGTGAAGCTTAAGTCTGAAAACAACCTTTTTATCACCCAACATTAGTATTTCAGGAAAATGAATTACATAGGTAAGAATCATAGCCGGAGCTAGGATTTCATACTGACCCGGGCTAATAAAAATTTTGATATGTCAAAATAAATATTAATACAATAAATAAATATAATGATGGACATGTAAATCATTTTAACTAACATTTATGAGAGTACGGATAAATCGATTTCACAATTATAAAACCGTGGACATGTAAATTAAACTCGACCGTCAAACAATTCCAATTAATATCAAAGGAAAAGTGATTACCAACCAATTGGTTCAAAAGTTTACTAAATTAGGGTTTTAAACCGAGAAATGGAATAAACCAAAGTCTTATTTATTGAAAAGTAGCATATAAGTAGCACCATAGCAATTTTAACAATAAAATTTAATAGTGACATTTTTCACAAATACTTTGTTTTCTTTTATATTTTTCTTTTGAATTGATCTGAAAATGAATGGATACTCAATAGGTGGGATGGCCAACCTGTTAAATAGTTTAATGGACTAAATTAGCATTGAGTTTGTTGCAAGTCTTTTCTTTTGAAATCTATGTTATAAGTCTTTTCATATATTTAAGAATATGGACCTGGGCTGTGCCCAAGTATGCATCGGCATGCATCTGTCCCTGGTAAGAATGTAAATCAAAATTTCCAATTTACCAGATACATATAAATAAGAAACAGGAAAATATAAGATGCCTAGTGAATAAAAGAAAATAAGACAAAATCATTGGAAGTGGGTTAAATTCAGATTCAGATATGGAGACCTAAGAAGTTGCCTTATATCATCGTGTATCACAATGAAGACGAGAAGTTAAAACAATACATTAATGAATGTTGGATTCCATCATTGTGATTAGCATTAAATAAATACTTCATGCGTTTAATTTTCAGCAGCGGGCATACGTTGAGTGTAGGCATACCATGTTTGCCATAATTATGAGTCCAATACGCCTCTTATGGTACCATCAAAGCAAATGATAAATATTTCATATATGGAAAAAGAAAGCTTAAAGTAAGTTGCTTTTACTAATTAGAGGCTCTAGCCAAAAAAATAAATAGGGCTTTACAATTAAAGGCCTGTCGTTTTACTGCTGTACATCAGATACTGCTTAAGGCTATAAATCTTATCCAAAATCTATTAAATAATGGTAAAGAGGAAAATTTTCCTGCTCTCTTGTTAATTCTAGGCATTTCCTCATCTCATCTTTATTCTCTCCTGATATTTTATTTTCAGCTTCCTACAATTTATTATTATAATAATTATTACAAAGTTTTACTAACTCTCTTCATTATCATTTTACATTTAAATGTCAATAATTAATAATTTCTACTATTATTTTTAACATTCTCCAAAGTTTTATCACGTTTTACATTTAAGTCCATATATTTAATTAATTTTACATTTAAGTCCATATATTTAAATTACTAAACGACGTAAAATTTGAACTTTAAAACAAATCAAAATAACTAATATTTATCATTTGGTCTAATAGGTCCTAAAAAATTAATAATTTAGCGTGTTGCATACCTCACTTATATTGACAAAAATTATAAAACTAATATTTCAGTCAAATCCATATAACTTAAAATTTTCACAATTTTTGATTTTTTTTTCCCACAATTATATACAAAACTATCTTTTATCCCTTAACATTATTCTAAATCCAAATTTATATAATTTATTTCTTTCTAAACTTAGCGCTTTATTACAAAAAAAATACACATAAATTTTCTTGCTAAACTTTGTATATTGTTACAAACATAGACAATGTTCTTTTTTAAAAATTGATACATCAAGTGGATTCTTTCTCATTAATAAAATTTATTTTTGTTAAGAATAACAATGAGTTAATGATAGGTGATGAATATCATAGTTTGTAATTTTGAAATAAATGAATATTTTTAGTTGATATATTTTCTGAAAATGTTAAATATTACTTATGTATATTCATAATTTACGTTAATTAATAACTAAAATATACTTTATTTCGATTATAATTGTTTTTCTTTTGTAGTTTATTTTATTTTTGAAGCGGATGTTAATATATTTTTAAAAAAAGTTTATTACAAATTAAGATCAATGATGTACAAAACAATGGTTTAAAATCCAAATTATTATTTTTACAAATTAAAATAACAATATAATTTGTAATGTTTCTTTTAATCAAACATTTCAGTTAGTCATTAAACGAATATTTTGTTTATCACTTTGATAGTATTATGTACCAATTTCTGATGTTGATATTAACTGCAAGAGTTTAAAATGCATAAAAATATACCGATTCATTACTATTACACTTTCATTTTTAGGTTTTCTGCCATTTCCTAAGGTAATATTTGAAATACAATCTATATATCATTTATCTTCTTAAAAGGTACTAAAAGCGAAATATTAAACTCAAAATATATGTATAAAAATATTTATTTATTGAATATTTAAAATTATTAATTTTAAAATTAATTTAGAATACTAACTTTAATTTATTTTCTTAACAAATATTAAATGCTAATAAATAATAAATTAGTATCAAAGTCAATATTATCTACAAAATGATAATTTAATATTTTTTTTACAAATAAAATACATAAATCACATAGCAAAAATTACATGCTTAAAAAATAATAAGGTAAATGCATTATACGGTTATCTTAACCAATTCATCGTATATTACACAATAAATTCAATTCTTTAAAAATATGTATAAAATTGTTTATCTGAATCATACGGTGTGCAATGCACGGGGTACACACTCATATAATAATATAAAAAGAATTTGCACCTATGGCAATTTTCTCTCTTCTTAATCCTCTCATGCTATTTAATTTCAAAATATTTTAATATAATTTATGGTTTTTGAAATTATTATTGTTCTGCAAATTCTCACCAACCATATTACATTCAAATGCCCATCTTTTATAATTTTAGAGTTAAATACTTTCACTCAGTTTTCTGCAATATTTTACTTTTAAATCCATACATTTAAGTTAACTAAATATCCTAATTTAAACAATTCAAGATAAACTAAATTAACTATATCATTCATTGTTTTAACTATTAATAAAAAAAATTGATATGTATCATATTTTTATTAACAAAAGTGGAAAAAAAATGTTCAAATGTAAGAATATTTAAATCACATAATAAACATTAAATACAAAAACGTTGGAAACAACTTTAATTTATATTTTATTTATCTCAATAAATTATCTATTGAATAAATAATAGTAGGGCGGAGAACTTTGAACCATCTCATTAGTTATGTAAGTTAGTTCGCTTAGTTATAAAAGTTTTGTCCCCTCTCTTTCATTCTCTCATAATTTAAAAAAAAATTGTGCAATTTATCATTTTAACAATTATACACAATGTTTACTGATTCTTTTCATGGGTTTACACTCAAATACCTACATTTTTATAACAATGACAATAAAAATTTCTCTTCGATTTGATCTTACCATATTGCACTCAAGTCCGGATATTTGAATTAATTAATTAATTTAATAGTTAATCATAAATTATTAAGTAAATTTGAGTAACTGATAATTATTAATTTGTCCAATAAATTTTAAATGCTATCAATTTCAATATATATATATCACATTCTTATTAATACAATTGTAAAATCAATTTTATTCGAATATAAATTATGTATATCACTTAACAAATATTATATACATAAAGAATGATAAAAAGTTTGATGTATAATTGCTAACACAACATATTTACCATATACTATATAAATAATTTCTATTTTATCAATATTTATGTATACAATGCTTTTACAACTTTACTGTGTGCAACGCACGGGTTACACACTAGTAATATTAAAATTACAAAAACAATTAGGTGAAGAATCATCAGCGATTAGACATATTAGATAGTTATTTTATTCTTTATCAATCCCTTAACTCCGCTCAATCAACAACACATGATATAACTTAATTTGAAAGGGAGTGTTAAATTTGAACTCGAGCAGAATATCCAATTGAAACAAATACCCCTAATTTCAAATCAATAAAATATTTTAAGTCGAATTCCTCCGAAAAATTATGCAGTCTGGTAAGATTTCTCTTGGAAAAAAGCCAAATAGTCCCCTATGTAGTGAACAAAAATATATATGCAACTGTATTAATGTGGGATTCAATGCTTGAAATGCTTTAAAAGATATGCTGGAGCAACTGAAACCTTTTGAATAACACAAATTCCCGTCTTGTCCTCCCCTATATGGAGTTTGAAATGTTAAAATGGTATCTATCGACTAATGGCAGTAAAGCAAAAGTATTTCTTTTTCTCTCCTAAATTCTCTTGTTTATATTTCTATTTTAGTCAGGTTCCACCTTTTATATTTCTATTTTAGAACTCGTACCCTTGAAAAATCTTGTCTACTTCTAAATTCCTCATCTCTTCTTGTTCATTGATATTTTTACTTTACTCATTCACATCTTCAAAAATTGCATCTACTTCCAGTTTTCTCATCTCCATTTGTTCCTTTATACCCTTCATTTCAATACCTCACATATTCAAATTTTTCATCAATTTTCTTATTTTCTCATCAACGTTTATACTTAGTTCCTTCGCAATTCTCCATGCCAAAAAATATGTCCTCGACGTTTTTTCATTCAAAAAATAAACGAACTGTAAATGCAAGTTTAAATCACCAAGAACATTTTAACCACTACAACCTCACCTCAAAGTAGTATATCGCAAGCCTACTAAAAAAATCCTCATAATTCTACCAAATGTTATAAACTAATTTGTAAAACAGAATTAAATTACAATATTTCTGCCAGTACTATCTCTAATGGTTTTCAATAACATATTATAGTTCATAATAGAATAATTATTAATGTTTATATTACACTCATAACAACAAAAAAAGAGTATATTTCTCAATAAAAAATATCAAAATTTTATCATTGTTTTCTAAAGCATATCTGTGTGCAACGAACGGTTTCATGCTAGACAAATATGGATGGCAATACACTTAGATACTTTAAATGAACAAATTCTAGACCACAACCTACACTTTTTATAGGAGTAGTGCTGCAAATGCAATAAGAATGTGTTAATTACCCATATTAGAGCCCTCTCCTGCACTCCTATTTCCTTTGTTCCTTTTTTCCATACTAGAAGACAACTAAATTCATTACTACTAGGAATAAAAATAGTGAGCTGTTGAGGTCATTCCAGTGAACAGGAGTTTTGAAGATTTGTAGTTTGTACTACCTTGGTAATACTTTAGATTACATATTCTATATCAAGGGTTATCTAACGACTACGTAGTAGGTCCATGGCACTTAAAGAGATTATTAAAAAGCTGCTAAAAATTAAGAGAAATATACTTGAATATTGAATTTTTAGATAAATGGTGGTAAGAATTACAAAACACCATTTTTCCCAAAGAATAGTAGAATTGGGCAATAGTAAAATGTTGACATGCATCAAATAACCAAATTAGGCGATAGTAAATATTGACATGCATAAAATAACGCAGTGGACATGCCAGCAGAAAATTATTGATATTTCAACAGCAATATGAATCACACCAAAAAGTTGATTGAGTCTCATTTCCCTCAACCATAAACAACCATGAGAGCGAGTGAGGAAACTGAAATGATAATTGGTGTCAGAAGATATGCACCCTAGGCCTCCAGATCCACACTTTAGACGGGCATTGTCAAAAAAAATGCCAGTACTAAAATATATGAAGTGCACATACTGGGATTGGCCAAATTCATGGCAAAGAGAAGATTTATAATTTCTGCTCATAATTAACGATATGACTTTCTAATAGCTCTTATCCCATGGTCCTCTGCTATCGCACGATAATATAATCTTAAGGGTGTGTTTATTGCAAAGTAACAACAACAACGATGCTGACTAAGAGAAACACACCTATCAATGTTATGGTAAATAAAAACAGGTCGTCAAGTTATCAACTTAGTAGCAAGTTAAGCAAAGGCCGTACGTGACAGGTTTTTCTATCATTCCTACACACAATCAGACTAGCCAATTTAAGAAAGCACAGCAAAGCGCAAGATCTGTACCTTAAGCTTTTTTACACCTTGCGCGGCATGCGCTTTTTTGTGCAAAATTGCAACTGCTATTTTATTATGCCTATTTGTTAATTTTAATATAGTGATCAAAGTTTAATGTTTTTTAATATTAATTTTGTATAATTATTTCTCTAAGTAGTTCAAGACTTCAAATCTAAAGTTGTACAATAATAATTAATAACATTGTAATTCAGCAATTAATAACGTTTTGAATCAATATAATCTCCAGAAAATTGATGTAACAGGTTAATAACATCATAAATGGAAAGTAATAATCATAAAAAAATATGAAAAAATAAATAAATTAGAAAGTGAGAAATCATTCCTTCGATTAATTTCAACTTCAAATCTAAGCTTTTGAACGAAAGATGAACGGTTCGATGACAAAAAGGAGTGAATTTGCCATTACCGTAATATTCATGGGAAGCAAGAAAGAGATTCTAGACGGAAACCGTAAAAACAGAAGAAAACGAAAAGGAATTTAAGAAAACTAAAGAAGAAAGTATTGATATGGTCGCATTTTTGCTAAGGCACAAAAAAGGCATCATAATTCTTTTCAGCTTTTGCAAAAAAGCGCACTTTTGTTCACCTTTATTGACATCTGAACCTTAAAAGGTAGAAACACGCAACGGTTGTGCCCTGAGCTTTTTTGAGCCTAAACGCGCTTAAGCGCATGCCTTGACTACTGTGCACGCAATGGCTTATAACAGCCAAATCTTCATATGATGTGCAATACAACTTCAATAACCCATTGATGCTTGCATAAGTGCAATCGCATAATTTCCAGTATAACATCATACAAAAACATGAATATAAAACAAGGACAAATCCAATATTAAACTTTTGAATGAACTACGATTTAAGTATTGCTATGTTATTTAGTTGAACTTTTCCAAACTTATTTAACATTTGTCAACATTTCGCATAAAAGGCTACTTGAATTTGTAGTTTCCAAGTGGCATTACCTTGCCATAAGAACAAATACGGGAGGTAGTTCCATAGTTATGAAAGGCACGCCATGACACAAGGCAAGGCACAACAATTGCACATAGTGGCTTGATGGTGCAGCGCATAAGAGAAGGCTCGCTAAATGGCACGCATAGCTCACTAAACTTTTGCTATTTTTGAATAAAATTGTCTTTTTTCTCATGGTACAAAAATACATAAAATTAGTATTCATCATACGATCGTCTGTAGATTAATTTGTTTTTTAGGTTTTAAAAGCAACATTTTTTTAAAATATTTTTACCTGAAGATAAACACGTGTAGTTATCGTTGGTAAGAAAATTAATCATTTTATGTAATATCCTAAAATTAAGGTGTAATATAACATTGATCATGTATGCACAAACTCATATTGATGTTGGAATGTATTACATATTTATTCATACGTTGATATGATGACGAAACATCAAAATATAGACCTTTTTAGTTAGATGCGATCAAAATACATTAAATAAATTTTATAAAAACAATATTATAAAATAAACATATCAAAGTACCACGAAACGAAATAAATATACCGTAATAACATCATACAAAGCAAAATATGATGAACCACCATATCTCTTCGTTTTTTTCACTCAACACATAAAATAAATTGTAAGCATATACATGAAATTTAATTAATAAATAATAACTAAGTTTTTAAGTTGAAATTTAACGTCCAAACACATGATTAAACATTGAACGATTTAATTTAATTTAATGATATTTTATGCTAATTTCATTATGTTAAATGATTAAACAAAATCTTCTTTTATATCTATTGGTAGAAAATATATAAATTATGTTAGTCATTTTATATCTAGATAAGAAGGTTTTATGCTTTTTTGCAATCATGCGCCATTAATAATTATGGGTATTTGATGTATGTGAGTGCAAATATGTTCGAGTTAATGTGTGACTTGGATTATAATTACAAACCAAAAATAATCTTAAACATTATTACACAAATCTCACTCATCCAAATGTTACCCGTTGCAATGAGGACTAAACTTTTGATAACATATGACAATGATTGTTTAATTTTTGCAATGAATGTATTAAATGTATAAAAGAAGATTTATAATACTCGTATTTTGGATGCTCGTTCTTGGAATTAAATTATAACTAAGTCCTTAACCGGAACTTCCAACGTCCACTTTTTGAATATTGACCGCTATCAAAATGAGCAATGTTATATTTTCATTCAATAATGATTACATCAATCGAAAATATCAAAAGTTCAATCAATGAATAACTAACAAAATCCAGTACCAATATGAAAATATATGTACTAATAATCACGTGTTGAGTACTTCTTTATTTTTCTAAAGTAAATATCATATGTACGAACAATGTGTAATTTGGTTTTCATTCAAGATGACCATTATACAGATGAGATTAAGAAGGTCGTGTTTGATAAGAATAGAGCACATTTTGACCATTATTGAAACCAAGGTTCGAGATCTCGATTTCGATCTCGGTTTCTATCTTCTATAATTTTAAGAATTTCGATCTAATCCGTAAATTTCAGGAATTTTGATTGCAGTTTCATATTTCGTTATTTATTTTTCATATAATCACATATCTATTTTTCAATTTATTAAAACATTTGTGTAATTTATCGATAGTCTAAAAATAAGATACAAGAGAACAATATTGATTGATTATAAATTATTCATAAAACAAATAAATATTTATTCATTACTTCGTTTTCAATTCAAAGTTAAAACAAAGTTAAAATCTCAAATTTTGAATATTCATATATTTGAAATTCAAATTAATTCTTATTTTTAGTTTCTTCTATAAATTTGAAGTTTGGCAGTCTTTTCATTAAAACGTGGTTTTGATTTGGTTCCATTTTGATCTCTACTGAAATCGAAACAAAATGATCGGAAATCTCTCGGCCGAAACCTCAAACCTTGACTGAAATTATTACTTCAACGTCATCTATACAAAATGCACACATATGTGAAAAAATAGCTATATGTGTAAAAAAAAGTACGAAATGAATTAGTGTGCGATTAAGTTTCAATACATTTAACAAACAAGTGTACTTAATTATATAAAACAAGGTTTCAAATTCCAACCGATACACCGCAATTCCTGCCATTCCAATCCAATTCATGCCCGAGTAAAGTCAAAATTTGAGGTAATTCCATTTTCGGACATTAATAGTCAAATAACCATTTGCGCCAGCGAGCAAATCCAAATTTGCTGTCGTAATTGGGACATCGAAAGTACTAAACGAGCTTTTATTGAGTAAATTTGCAATTTTATTTCTTTTGTCCATGAAATTGAAGTTTGCGGAAGGAGGGAAGAGGGAGGGTTCGATATAGATGAAGGAGGGAAGCTAGAAGTGGAACGGAACGATGGAATTAGGAACATAAGGTTCATTTGTGTTAAAACTTCATAGTGGGCTATCGGGTTGATATGAGTTGAATATCATGACATAAATTGGATTTTATTTATTAAGTGGATTATGAATTAAGTTATTTAGTTAATAGCTGGCTATTGAGGGGTTTAATTTATGAACTAATTATGAATTTGGCTAAATTTCTATTTGTTCATGAGATTTGAATTTAATAATTTGTTTTATATAAAAGTATCAGAATTTGCAAGTTAAACTAATTATGATTTAGGCTAAATTTCTATTTGTTCATGAGATTTGAATTTAATAATTTGTTTTGTATAAAAGTATCAGAATTTGCAAGTTAAGATTAAAGCGAAAAATCTGAAATTTCAAAACAAAAACAAAATTAAGTTATCAATAAATGAAATAGAAAATAGAATATTAAACTGATAAAAGGTATACTTAAATACGTCATATGTATTATAAGCGAAATATTCAGAGTATATAATGAATGGTAACAAAAACTGTATCTAAAAATTTGAATACAACGATGATTAGTATTTTAGTGTTGCACTTATTCTTGTTGATTCTTAAAAAATAAAAAAACAATACAAGATAATCTTATACTGCTTAAGTTATTATGTGAGAAGAAATCTTATATATTTTCAAACAAATATGATGATTGAAAACATAAATAAGATAATAATAATAAAAAGTAAAAATCATGTCTAACAACTTAAAATTGAATTAAACAACGAAAAAATAGATCAATGAAAGTAAAGATAAAAAATAATCAAAATTATACGTAGGTCGTGTCTTTTTAAATTAAATTATGATAAAAATAGTGGAAAGTTATTTTTAAATAAATTAATATGTACATTAATCTCGCGGAGAATTTGAATTATAATAATGTCATGTAATTTCACTTTTGAAGAACACAAAAAATTAGACGTCCTTTCAATAGCTTTACGGCAGTAATTTTTTGTTTCAAGAAGAAGTCAAATTATCAATTTGGAAGCACATGAATTGCCGATTTTTAAAAGTTACTTCGCGGCTTTATTTGGAAACAATCATTTTTAGTTTTTATTTTCAACCTTTAAAGCAGGTCATGTTAATGTTACTTTCATTTTTAACTTATAAATGGGACTGTTGCCAAATTGGTTTTTCTGGACATTTAAAATTGCAGAGGGCTTTTAACATTTGAAACAATTCTGCTTTTTATTGCTGAAAGGAGTCCTTGGTAATCAAGTAAAAATTTATAAGCTTTAAACTAATCAAGGATTAATGAGATAATATCATCTGAATTAATAAATCATAAAATAGGAAATTTTATTTGGACACAAATTGTTGATACAAATCCGACACAATATATCTTAACCATTAGATCTTCCATTGATTTCCACCTTCTGTGTAAAGATAAAGAAATTAAATGACCAATATTGTTTGTGTCAAATTTGTATTTTATTTTGTGTCTCAATAGTCGCTC
This sequence comes from Allium fistulosum, assembly GCA_030737815.1. Classification (NCBI taxonomy): domain Eukaryota; kingdom Viridiplantae; phylum Streptophyta; class Magnoliopsida; order Asparagales; family Amaryllidaceae; genus Allium; species Allium fistulosum. Next base: position 1,208,938,458 of record CM060902.1, read on the forward strand.
CCATTACAAAATGGGTACAATACAGAAAAAAATTCCAAATTCTGGGAATTTTTCTCCTTCTTTTGTTTGTTGTGCTATTCAATCACTTTTTTTTATGTATTTGTCCAATTTATTTATTTTTGCTTGCTGCGCTTGTTTCTAATAAAAAGTTCTGAATCCAAGTTTTGATTTAAAAATCAGAACTTTTTATGTTTTGTTTTTTATCAGTGTTCTGAATAAAGCTATCTATTCATACAAAATAATTCAGAATATTTTTAGTGCTTATTTTTTGTTCAGAATGCTGAATGAAAACAAACAAGTGATTATTCAGAATTCAACAGTTAACATTCAGACTTCAGCAATCAGAATTCAGCATTTTAAACAAATGGAGCTTAAGTTCTTACTTGATACCAAGAATCACAAAATGCTATTCCTAGCTAGCTTATTGAAAAGGACAAGGTAATGAATAAAGAAATGAAACCAATACCTATTGTATCTTCAAATTCATGAAATAAAGGGAAATCAAGCCATGTTTCTGGATGCATCGCTATATTCCTTGCAAATGTCAACACTTCTTCCGTCACTCCAATAACATTTTCCTCCTCCTCGACCTCTTCACTGCGTTCTTCAATTTCTTCTTCACTACGTTCTTCAGTTTCATCTTCACTGCGCTCATCAATTTCATCTTCACTGCGCTCATCAATTTCATCTTCACTGCGCTCATCAATTTCTTCTTCCGATCCAAATTGAACCAAAGTACTAGACAATTTCGAGATTCCTCTCCTAAACTTGCCCCCAATTTCAACAAAATCATTTCGAATCTCATGAAAAGTTGGTGACGATTCATCGCTGACGGTTGGATCGGGATCGGGATCGGGTGGTAAATTGGACGGAGGAGGAGCGAGGAAGGTAGCAAAGCCCCTGAATTGGCGGGTTAATGTTTCAGTCAACTCGGATAGGTCTTCCTTCACGCCGCGATTTGGGTCGCCGGAGGTTGAGGCGGCGCCTACATCTTCTTCTTTTTCATTGCTATCCGGATTATGATCAGAGAGAAGTGAGTTAGCAAGAGAGCTAGGCAGCCATGACATTTCTCTTTCTATTTGAACGGGAGTTTGTTTATTAGAAGGCTCAAAATGCGAGGCGAAACATTGTAACGATTAGAGTGGAATGGAAAATTCTGCTGATAACCCTCCCTCGTAGTCGGTGAGGTCCATGTGCTCAAATAATTTGGATTTTCAAAAACTATTTGGAGGATGCTTCACAATGTAATTTGACTATGGTGTATAGGCTCATCCAACAGTTCAATAACCATAATCTTACGGTTTTAGCATTGGTGCTTCGGATGGTGGTTATTTCTAACACTCTACGTGTATATATCTATAAATTACCGTTGTGTGGTAATCAGGACCGGTTCCAGGGCAAGTCCAGTTAGACGGCCGCCTAGGGCAACCCTCCGGATAGGAGGCAACATGGTGGAGGAGATGGACGGTTAACATAATTTATCTTTAGAAACATGTTGTATTTGCTATTAACAAAGTGAGATTTGGTGTAGTGGTTATATTTATGTTCTCTAATAATTAGGTTGTAGGTTCAATTCCTGGTTGCCATGTTGTATTTGGATTTTCATTTACTTCATCTAATCTTTTGTTTGCCTGCAGCAACCCAAGTTTTTACAATTTCTTAAGCTGGCTCGGGTGGTATTCCGAGTTGGTAGAAGGTTGATGCATGAATAATGTTGGTCCAACACATACCATACCAACGGTGAAAATGGTAATTCATGATATTTGTTATAAACTAAAAAGAGATAAGAAGCCATTAGAAAAGTTGAGAGAGGAGAAAATGTTATTCACTAATATATCAATTATTGGTTAACTCAATTACATTACATAGGCTACTTTATATATAGGCCTTGAAGCATGAGATTGAACATATCTCATGATGTGGGACTAAATAGAAAAACACAAAAGCATATTCAGTTTTATATTTACATATATTATAACACTCTCCCTTGAATATGCGTCTTCAAAATCTTGGATGCTCATATGGTAGCTAGAAATTGTTCCATTTGAAACGTCCATGATAATTGCTCCCCTCATTATTATCTTGTTTTCATACATCCATTCAATCGTTATGAATATTGTCTGTTGTCTCATTAAAAACCTATGTTAGGAAAACCTAATGGAAAAACCTTAAACGAGAAAAAAAAGTGCAACTTGAAATCATAGATATCATACAATGATATTCCTTTTAAAGAGTTTGATACTTCGGGATCAAAATAATGCCTCATTAAAACCCTACTAAGAAAAATCCAATGGAAAAACTCTTAGTGAAGGAAAAAGAGTACAATGACATATTTTATTTTCTTATTTCTTCAAATGAAGCTTGATACTTCTGGATCAAACTAATGCCTTGTTAAAATCTTACTAAGAAAAACCCTATGAAAAAAATCTTAGTCAAGGATAAAAATACAATTTAACTTAAATAACATATTTGAGATGTTATTTCTTGAAAAAGAAGTTTGATTCTTCTAGATCAAGATAATGCCTTGTTAAAACCTTAGTAAGCAAAACCCAGTGTGAAAAATCTTAAATAAGGAAAAAAAGTACATTATAACTTATTTTCAAATGTTACTGAGGAGTTGATACTTCTGAATCAAGATAATGCCTCATTAAAACCTTACCAATAAAAACCCAGTGGGAAAAACCTTAGTTAAGGAAAAAGAGTGCATTATAAAATACTTATGGATGCTCCCCCTGATTTAAAATTTTCCTCTGAATTCGTATTCGTCTTTCGATAACTCAAATTGGTTATAGATAAAATCTGGATCCATAAATATGAATCTCATTAATAATACAATTTATTAATAGTTTCCTTCAATACAATCAAATTTTCTAATATTGTTTCTTCCAAATATGATTTGCATTTTGTATGCTACTTTTATGAAAAACACTTCATGTGCTTTCATTTTTGTGCTTCAAATTAGTTTTGCGTATTGCAACTATACATCTTTCATGAATATTAAAATTTTCATTACAACATTACTAAAAAGCATGAAGTAATCTACTCATCTTGAAGTATATCAAGATTTTCATTACAACAATGTTTAGAACAAGGTTGTAATCTACACTTCATGTCTTTTGCATTCTTTATAACCACAAAATTTATATATATTCTTCAGGAATTTGTATACTTTAATAAGTATTTGCATATCGCAACTACCACTTCAATGGATATTAAGAGTTTCATTACAACAATACTTAAAAATAGGAAGTAATCTACTCATCATGAATTATATCAAGATTTTCATTACAACAATACTTAAAAGAAGTTGTAATCTACGCTCCCTATTCTTTACCTTCTTTATAACCACCAAAATTATTTATATTCTTCAGGAATTTGTGTACTTTCATTGTTTATTATGATTTAAACAATATTTATACCTTCAGGGTATTTTAAGTGTTTCAAACACTTTCACTACTTCAAGCAATTCAGTTATCTCTAAAAATTACATGCCCATGGCACTTAACATGTTGTTGATACTATATGTGCTTTAATAACCTTAGTGTGCTTTTGCCACTTTATATACATGTTTCTAATTTTATTTTGTGGACTATAGGTCCACATTTCTTATTTAGGAGAATTTCATGATGACCAATCATGTTTTTCTCTAATCCAGGATCTTTAATCCATTTATAAACATAAGCGCTTTATTATTTATAAATTTATAATCAATGATTATTTATTGTCAGTTCTAGATATGATTTGTTGAGATCTCTTTATTTATCATATTTTAGGTACCTAAACCACTTCTAGCGTTATTTGACAATCATTTCATGAATCTCTTTCAGAGCACCCTTAAGTGTTTCTTCAAGAACACTCACCTCCTTTATTTGGCATCTTTATTACTTACTCCAAAAATACTTTGAACTGACTTTTGAACCACATTTCAGATGTGGTTTACACATTTTGATTCTTTAGGGATTCAAATCTATATTAGAGAAAGTCTACTAGGGATATTATTGATAATTATTCAAGTTACATAATATTTTGCATCGTTGTATATTTTAACAAATATTTACACTGATGATCAAAATGAGCTTGTATCCCTTTATCCTCCCCCTCAATGTTGACAAACATTATCACATTAAATAATAATCATCTTTGGATTCTCATTTTGATCTATTATGATATTGCTATTAGAAAATACACCATATATATTAATAGTAGGAGGATAATTCTTTTATCAGTTGATAAAATGCATTCAATTTGATATTTCTTATTAGAGGTTATTCTCGTTCATTGATCTATCCAATTAGAGGAATTTACTTATTGTGTAGATCATTTGAATACATACATGACTTCAGGTTATTCAACATTTATGTTGATTGAATTTTAAATCACTAAATAATATCTATGCATAATCTATAACATGAGCTTATAACAAACTTCAGATTGTTAGCTGAATATTTACATATATGGATGTATACGTGCGTTCACGTATTACACATATATTATAAGTTTTCATATTCTTTCTCATTTGAATTAGTGATTTTTTAGAAAAAACTATTATAAGGATTCAAACTATTAATTTCTATTTATAAATCAATGTCAATGTGAATCCGTCAAAACCGCATGATAATGTTCAAAACATTTGGTTTGGAACCATATCGAATTTCTGGTTCGAACAAAATATACACACAACTTCAAGTTGTTAAGTTTTATTCCTCAATTATATCTCAAATACCAGTTTTGAACATTAATTATGATTACTTATCAAAGAATAATTTATAATTGCATATAGACATTTCTACACATCTCTTTTGAGAGTTCTGCAAAAAAAATTAGAGCAAAAATAATAATAAGAGTATCTTTGGATACTTGGAATGTTACAGATACAGATATTCTCAAGACCGTATGTATAGCTTGCACGAAAATTATGATATGAAATATAGACTATCTCTTCAGGAGAATATTTAAAGATATTTCTTCAAGAAATGATTATGCATGTAATATTTCTTATGAAATAATAACTAGGAACATGACCTTTATGATATAATTAGACATATGAACATACAACAATATATTCTAAAGATAATTTAATTTCTTACCTATTTGGGAGGTTTGATATAATTATAATGAAATATATGATACACGTTGCATAGCTCTCAAACTTTTAGGATCTAATCTAAACTAAATTAGGATCCTTCATAATCAAATTTCTATGCATTTATTTGGTTTAATAAAATTACCAAATATATAAACAAATCTCTTCTAGAGATATGTTATCATTTCCTAATTTATTAGTCTCTTTTAGGGATATTTTATTATCACCACTTCTGGAGTGAATTTATCTCTTCTAGAGATATATATGCACTATTGGAATGTCATATCAATGTACAATATTTCTTTTGTAGAAATTACATAATTACTATCTTTACAGTAACATAAAACATCCCTACTGGAGATTTTTGTTGTAACTATCTTTGAAATAACTTATCAAACTTTAAATACAGTAACAAAATTAGATGCAACAAATGAAAGTAAGATGCGAAGATAAAACCACTACTTCTGGAGTGTAATATTAGTATACAATTCCCTTTTTTTAGGGATAAATTATTGTTATTACTTCGAAACTGTTATATGATATTCCTTCAGGGAATATAGTGTTTCTTTTTAAGGAATTGCAATGTAACAAAAATAAAATTCCTATAACATCTCTTTTGGGATGTTGGATTTTGCAATATAAATATAAATAAATCTCTAAAACATCTCTTCAAGAGATTAGTATACACACACACACATCCGTGTATATAAATAGTATGGCATATGAATTACCTATTCATACCAAAAAATAAACGTCCCTTTCCAAGGTTAAATTTATAGTTACTTTTTCAATCCGGTGATGTTTGAAATATCATATAACATAATATCTTCAGGATATTTGGTTAATATAATGTAAATGTGAAGATATAAGGTAATGTATAACTCATTTGGAGATTTTTGTAATCTCTTGAATGCAACATCATTATCTCATATAATGATTTATTAATTTCCTTTAACTTCTTCAAGAAGTACAACCTTATCATTTTACACAATTTCAATAGAGCTTCGGGCTTCTAATTCATGAACTTTAAGTCATTACTTTGTTATTCTCAAATTTTGTGTAAACTTCTCCTTTTTATTTTTTATTTTTTTATTTGGAATCTTGTACATTTTGAAAAATTAAAAAAAAATACTGACAAGAATTCAAACTTGTAAACTTTATCAAAAAGTCTTTTCATAATTCAAGACTTCAGGTCTTGGACTTTGAGTTATACAACTTCTATTTAAATAATTTCTTTGCACAACTTCAGGTGGTTGTCAAAACCTATTTCCATTTGACGATTAAATTTTCTGATCCTTTTTTTAGTTAGAACTTCTGGTTCTTTATTTTGAGGAAATTTGTAATTCACTAATTTATTGAAACTAAACCTTTTATCATTATAGAAACTGCAGGTTCTCAATTCTTATTTCCTTTTTTTAAGGAAATATTGGAAGATATTAAGCTTATCATGTAAGCTTTTATTAATGTTTCCATTCACTTCAGATGTGCTAAATCAAAATCAATGTTATATCTAAACTCAATACGATCTTCTAGATACGTATTATCTTTATATTTGTTTCTTTAAGAAACAATATAATATTTCTTCTGGAAATATAAATCATATAACAAAATAATTTTCAAAGCCTTCATTCAAATCTAAATTAAATCAAAAGGTTTTCAAAATGAAAACTCCATTTACCAACCATGTTTGATTTCTCAAATCCATGTCCAAACTAAATACAATCAAATTCAATAAATTTGCTTGAATCAACAATATCAAATTTTGTCAAGTTCAAATTTGCATTCCAAAATAAATGAACTCAAAAACATAAAAATAAGCATGATATTGAGATCTACAATATAATAAGATCAGAAAAATAGCAACAACAAAAAAATTAGATCTAAAATATAATAACTAACAAAATAAGAATGAGATCTCAAAGTTTAGATTTATATAAGATCTAAAATTATAAGACCAACATAATAAAATCTAAAAGATAAGACAATAGATTCAGATCTGGAGAAGTAGATCTAGAATGGAATGAGATCTAAAAAAAGGAAAAGAAAAAATGATTTGGAAGATTAGATCAACCAGATCAGAAAAATGACTTACCGTTTTGAAATCTATAATTGGATCTGGAAAAGAATAGATTTGATTTCATAGATCATCACAATTGTAAATATGTAATTTTTTTTGTAGAGGTCGTGCCGATAACGTGTTATAAACTAAAAAGAGATAAGAAGCCATTAGAAAGGAGGAGAGAGGAGAAAATGTTATTCACTAATATATGAATTACATAGAGATTGGTTAATTCAATTACATTACATAGGCTCCTTTATATATAGGCCTTGGAGCATGATATTGAACATATCCTATGATGTGGGACTAAATAGAAAAACACAAAAGCATATTCGCTTTTATATTTACATATATTATAACAATCTTCGTATTTTAAATCAATAATCGAGTGAAAATAATCATTATATCGTGGCAACTTTAAGCTCTTCTTGAATGTTTTTTAAATCATTTACATTGAAAATTAATACTGTAAAACTATCGATAACTGTGAAGCAGTAATTATGAACTATTGTCGAAGTCGTATGATATGTTATTTTATGTGAAATGACAAATGTTAAAGATTTAAGAAGTATTACTTGAATGATATAAATTAAGAAATATTGTGAAAATGGTAGTACATTGTGGTTAACAAAATAAAAACTGACTACGAAATATTATCTCTTATAGAGTCGAAGTATGCATCTCATGGTGATTGCATAAGTGCATTCATGAGTTTTATGGCACACCACCTTAGACCGTGATTATATTAGAGACATCTTCATTTCGTTTATTTCTATGGATTAGGCCCGATCAATCATCCTATCGGCGTTTGGTGCATACTCTAATAAAGAGATAATGGCCCAACGCCCACATTTCACTTTTCTAATTTTGAAATAGGACCGACCCTGATGGTTTTTTGTATGGTGTTTGGTATTGAGATTGGGTTTGTAAAGCATACGTCATTGGCATTCGATGGTAGTTGTGAGTTGACTGCAATATTGTTGTTTTATTTATGTCATCAAACTGAGGAACTTGTTAACAATAGAATTGTTAATACGACTGTTTGCACGACTATAACATCACACATAAAGATAATGTTGATATGAGTGATTCTGTTATTCAGGTCTTTTTTCGTATCTTTTTGGTTCGACATATTTATCAAACCAAAAGAACATGATCTATTTGGGTTCTGTTGGCATCTTGCAACTGTATCCAATCTGACTTACTATATACTATTTGAAGGGGCATAACTATACTTGGTGTGATCTATATTGAAGGGGCATAACTATACTTGGTGTGATCTATATTGCACTCGACACATATGTTGTTGGCGATGTTAATCAATCATCCACGTTTTGGTATATTATTCCGGTTTGGTACCGAGTAAACGACAAATATGCTCCCACTTCTTCGTGAGCTAGCAATTGTTAGCATTGATTGCTAATTTTTTAAAGTTGAGATGATAGAAAATCTGTCGAATATATAAAAAATACGCTATACAGGGCAAAGCACAATTTCATGGAATCACGTGTGTAGTTAGATATGCAAAAGTGGGAAAATATATTTTGTACTCCTTAGAATTGGTATTGGATGCTCCTACTGGAATATAAGACCAGCAAACGTAATCATGCTCTAATAATGGCTTATTGTATGTTAAAGCATACGATTGTTTTATATACATATGCCTCGATATGTATTTTAAAAAAGAGATGCTGGTTATAGCTCATTGCTAACGTGTGTATTCTCTGTGATCTTTTAGCATGTGATGATATGTTTAAGAGACAACGTTATATGTTCTGTTTATATCATTGTGGACAAACAAGTTGGGTCAATAGATGTGGAATCGTTACTATACTCGTATATTGCAATGTTTATTCGAAACGAGTGGCTCTATTTCATTATATGTTACTAAATTATTCACACGGGATTATCTTAATCACATTGAACCCTACATATCACCTGATAGAATTTTAGCATTGATGTTGGTAATAAAGTCCATGTCTTTCAAGTATATAAAACATCCTCGTAATAATGATTATTTTCATGTGTTTAGGGTTTATAATATTAGTGGGGCCACCACGATATTCTTGGAATGCCTTCAGCTGGTTTGTACTTCACATGGAGTACTTAGTATGTTAATACTTCACATTTGTACTATTGTTGGGATAAAAATTGAGAATAAGGCTATTTGTGTGTTTAAAGTTTTCACATAACTTGGAAAAGAAGTGACGGGTTAAGGTAGTTCTTTAGTGCATGACACTATCACATAACTAACACGTACATGGTATGCATCAAATATATCAAACATAAACTAATGCATAGATTGAGTGGTTCAAATAGAGTTAAGAGTATGCTCTAAGGACAATTCTGTAATTTATTGTAAACTATTAACCTTGTAATAAAATCTCATTCGAAATAAAAGGTGATTTTTTCTATTATATACTTGTCATAATGTGTTAAGTTAATTAATTATTTAGTTTAAGTATATTTAATATGATATGTTATCTGATAGTAATTGCAATATGTTGTAATCATGAGAAATTTATCACAATAAAAATTAACATATTGTTTTAAATATTCCTAATCAAGATATTTCGAGACAGGATATCGATACATCTGGTGAGACTAGAGTATGTAATGCCTCCAATTGTTGAGCAGTGTATTACTAATGGTTGTTGGGGACACCAAAGGGTTACATACTGATAGTTATTGGATAACTATAGAATGACTCATTCGATAGGTTTTTGTCGGTTATATAACTAAGGTCAAATAGAGAATATCGAAGTGATGATATTACATAATTCTCTCGACTTGAGAATACTGTTGAACTTCAATATGAATACTCAACTTTGATTACAATTAAATCATAGCACAACGTTCATTGAAAGATTATAGTTGGGTTTGAGTTGAAGTAGTAGAAGTGAAAAACTATTCAATAGAGAATTTGTCTCCTCGGTTATATGAGGTTAGTATAATGGTCAGCTGTATTCAACTCAAAGTCAAAGGCTCTCCTAGGGCACTTCGGTTAATAAAATTGTGATTATTAAACCAAGGACTTTGTGTTTGGATTGTTCAAGATGAATGTTGATGATATTTGAATTTTGACCAAAACCAAATTCCATAAGTCTTAATGCGGTATAGTTTTGACGAGAAGAATCGGTGTAAATAATCGTTACTACCAAGTACTACTTATAATACTAAAATTGGATTCCACCAAAAAATGTGTTTGTGGTAAGTTCATTTAAACTACCACACCATTAGCTAAGGTAGCGTGTGAACATTAATATTCGAATTGTTCGATATTAATCGCTAACCGAACCTTTGAGTTGCACAACCGTAATGTTGAATACTCCAAAATACCACATGATTTAATCAAATTATAATTATTATAAATTAATTAATATTTATGAATTATTAATTATTAAATTGTGTTCAATTTATTTAAATCGGTATTTAATAAAATGTGCATATAAAGGTTATATACAGGTCCATATAGCACATACATAGGTCGGCTATAACAGTATGGGGTGAAGGCGATATTTGATTGCAATATCTGGTTTGAATTGGTAAGGAGAAGAGGTAAATAGGGAGATCTAAATCTCCTCCTTTTGCTCCTTCCAATTGATTATATAAACCACCCTTCCTCTCTTATTTTATTTCGCTTTTTTGGAGCCTCCACCCTACTATCTTTGGCCAAAAATAACATAGGGGTTCCACCTTCATTTCCAAATAAATTTAAATCAAATTAAATCTATTTTAAAGGTGCGGTGTTCTCTTCCGTCGGCGGCTGCAATTTCTAAAGGAGTACAGATTAGATCTAAGGGGTTTTGATTCAACATTTAAGGTGCACATTTAAGGCTACATCCATTGTTAATTTCAATACTATTTTCTACTATATACATATTCATCTATATCAATATGTTAATATAATTTGAAGTATGTTTTATCATGAATTTACATATATATTTAATGTTGGAATTTACATATATATACACATTCATTTAAAGAAAAAATCTGTATACATTTAAATTAAATACATATAATTTTGGCCCATTTAAAATAAAATAAATTTTTGTAAATAATATTAATTTTAAACAACTACTAAAATTAAATATGAATTTAGTGATTATTATACAAATATATATATTTCATAATATCTATCTATAAATATATACCCACATATATATTTACTTTCAAAAAAAAATTATAAATGCATATACATGCATATATATAATTATAAAACACAAATAATTTATCAATACTTTGAATCCTTTAAAATCAAGATACATGTTTAAAATTAAATAATAACAATTTTTTTAAAATCTGTACGGATCATACTTTTTAAAAATATTATAAAATTCATACAAATTTTATAATTATAAGACACACGCATGCATATATATATATATATATAATAAATCAGCATGGATTTATAATAAAAAGAATTCACTTTAAAATGTTTCGGCCAAGAAGAAATAAAAAATTAAAATTTTAAATATATTTAATTTATAATTATTAGTTAATATTCTATAAATAAATATTAAAATTAAATATGATATGTTTAAAATGTTATTAAAATTTTTATATGTGTGTGTGTGTCATATTAACATTTGAAATTTAAATTTAAACTTAAAATAGATATTTCTTCTTAGATCTTCATCTAGTTTTTAAATTCAAAATATCTTTAGATATTTTGGATATTTAATTAAATCCTTTTGAATTGGTCAATTTTAAATAAACATAATTAAATACATAAATGTGTGTGTGTGTGTCTGTGAGTGTGTGAGTAAATGAATATAAATAACAAATTACTAATGGATAACAAATATGTATATAAAGGGACAAACGTGTATGTTGTGGTGTAAATCCCAGCATTTATATACAAGCACATTAAACTATGTACACATCTATATGTTGTACATGCACGGTACACGTATATGTATATATGATACACATATACATTATACACACACACACACACACATATATATATATATATATATATTATACAACCAAATTTAAATCTTTTATATAAACTAATAAAATAAAAGAATGATTTTATTTAAAATTATTTAGATTGGATCCAAATTAATTTAGACTTCATGGGCACAATAAGATCTACAAATGGAAAAAAATGGAAATTCACCCAACCCGCTGCATGTTGGTCCAGTTCCTTCAATGTTATCAAAGCCCAATAGCCTATATGGTCTAAATTGCTAATATTAGGGATAACTTACTAAAGCATACTCATTTAACAAGTTGTTTAGAAAAGCAGTGTCGAATGTTGAGTTTAGGTAATCAAGTACTCTACCCAAGGCTTAAAAGATAAAGTAAACTGAAAAGTCCCTAAGAGCATCTCCAACGGTCATGAATTCAGCCTTGATAGTAAAGTTTGATAGATTTGGCCACTCGAAAAGTGAATATTACCCTTAATATTAAGGGTAATATTTAGTGGCTAATTCAGTATTCTGAATTGGTCATGGACGCCTATTAAATAGGCATCCAGAACATATGGTGATGTATTATAACATTTCAGCTGACTTCTCTCTTCGTTCTGTGCATTAAAGTAACACTTAAAGTTAAAGAAATGATTAGAAAATTTGATTTGCCAATAAATGTAACACTTAAAAACTGAAATGATTAAAGTAGCAGGGAAAGTAACACTTCCTAGTGATTGGGTGCCTATTAAATAGACGCTCAGTTGCTGGACTCCCTACGAATATTAAGGGGGTAATATTTAAAAGGTTGAATATTACCCTTTTAACCGTTGGAGATGCTCTAATATAAAGGTTCGAATTGATTTTAGGCCTTAGGCTAATTTTCTAAATCTTTTTTAAAATTATAAATAATATTTTAAATTTAAGATGTTAAGTTTAAAATATGTAAGAAATTTTATAATGTTATAAAACATTTTTCAAAATTGTTTTGAAAAATAATTAACTATTTTCGAATATTATAATAATAATTAATTGGATTAATTGAATAAACAATCAATTAAAACTATATTAATTAAATAAAAACATATACAATGATACATGTAAATTTATCTTATGTTGAAGGAAACTAATAAACAATTTTCGAAATTAAATTTAATTAAAATTGTTTTAATTAAATAAATAAATTAAATGTTAATTAATAAATAAAATACATGTGTTATGATATACGTGTATTACTATAAATGTTATAATATATGTATTCATTCTAAAATGCTTAACATGAATAAAAATAAATCAATTAAAATGTATGCTAATTAATTAATTAAGATATAATTAATAAAATTAATATAAGATATAAGTTAACTAAAATTATAGACTATTATATACGAATTAAACTTATATAATATGAGTATAATAAAAGGTGGAACTAGAATAAATACATATATGTAGTACGTATACTGTGATTTCGAATGTGTCTTATACTCGAATTATGAGATTATTTCATAAGAAATACATTATTCCATAAGTTGATATCACTTAAGTAATTATATTAAAGATTATGAATCTTTAATATAAATGTTATCCTCTATCATTTATATATTAACAGATTACTTGCATACTCTTTAATTGTTGATATTCCTTATGCTAAAGATGTTATTTGTAGTATTATTAGTATGTAGAATAAATGAGGTAAGATATATGCATGTATTTATTGATATTCCTCAAGGTACGTGCATTTATACTTAGTCCATCGCGAAATAGTAAGTATGAGTGAATAATCTCTTTCAATTGATTGATATTTCTCAAAGGTTGAAATGAGATTAAGACAAAGACCATGAGTTAAGAGTTGTATGTGATACAACCAATAAGGTGTTATCCATCGCACATGGGCCTATAATTTATTGATATTCCTCGTCGGAATCCTAAGGCATGCGAGTCCTAACACCCACTAAAGAAGTCGAAAGATCTCTATATTTCTCTTAGGGTTCTGAGAAATATAAAAAGTTTAGTGGGAGCTTAGTAGTAAAATGAAATATAATGTTTAGCCTCACTAATATTATAAGAACATTTGTTATGAATTTAATGGCCTAATCTACTATTTGCAAAAAATGTCTATACCAAAGTTGTTTTCTGAAAACGAAAAACTCACTAAACCTATCTGCATAGGCTGGTTAGAGCAATCAAAATAGCACTTACACTCGAACGCTTATGGTCATTAATAACTGAACCTCCTAAAGTAAGAATCGCTGATCATGCGCACCCCGAACTAATAACTGCTTATAACAAACTAGAAATCGCCTAAGTTTACGTGTTGTCTACATTAGACAAACTATTGCAAAGACAGCACCAAAACATGCATGTCCATCAAAACTTCGATATCCTCAAAGCATTGTTTGTGGATTAATCTCGTTCTGTGAGGTGTGAGATTACTAAGAAAATTTTCAACACGAAGATGTCGAAGGGCATGAAAGTGGACATGTAAGTCTTAATGACGAAAGGCTATATGATAGACTTGCATAATTAGACATCACGATAAGCAATGAGTTGTAAGTGGACTTGATCATATGTTCTCTTACTCCACATTTTCAGTTATTCATACTAAACTATAATATGAACCAGTTGAATGTAAGCCTAGTGGAGCTACTCAATATGTTGAGAACGGCTATTATCCAGCCTTATGACTGGGCCGTATTTGGATGAGTCTGATCGATCAACCTAAAAAGTTATCGAAGTAGGAAGTTCAGAAGTATAACTTTCGAACTCAGATGTTAAGTCCGACCAATGGATCAAGTCCAAAGATAACAAATGGTCTCAAAGAAAAGTCTCACACACCCCTATATCCTAAGCAACAAAGTCAAAAGTCAAAACACAAAAGTGTATGGATCGGTACCGAACCCTGAACAGGGATCGGTACCGATCCCTAAAAGTTCACCCAAACGATCGCTTGCCTCATGCACTACCAAGCTAGAGTGTTTACAACCACGTTCATTGTAACAGCCCAAAATTTTTAACAAATTTTTATTTAAAAAATAAACATTCTGTAATGTTGATTTGAATTAAAAGTGTAATAATTAGTATGAAACGGGAAATTTAGACTTTACATTTCGTTACGTATATTTACATCCGTTCTTAACTTATATTAAACAATCAAATTTATTAATTATGGTAATAGCTATTTAATTTTGGTTTAAAATGATACGTTATTTTATTGAAAGAAACCGTTAGCATTTTCAATTTTATTTAATAAAAGAAACAAATAAGTTGTACGTTACGTTGGGCATTTCGTTATAATTTCTCTTACCTTTTCCTTTGGCCACTTGATTTTTCTTGCGTTAACATTTCAAGTTCAGCCGTATATTTCAGTTTGGAATTTCAAAAATCTTGCCAAAGTCTAGCCTAAAATCGTGCGCTTGAAGATTATTTCTTCATTTGCCTTCCTTACGTTTCTCCAATTAAATTGCCTTAATAGCCTACCGTTCAAAACTTTTATTGCCTTCTCTCTCATAAATCAAGTGAGCATCTGTAAAATATATTATTCGTTCACAAGAATATTTCCAGACTGCAAATTTCACTTTAGCCTCCATCATAATTCTCGTGAGCATCTCGTGAAGGTAAAAGACAGCATGCTATTCTTTCCATTTTGTTATTTCGTTTTGATCTTCTTACATGCTTTATTTGATTCTGTTGCCTGCTTTCATGCTCCTACCCCATATTTTTCCGACCAAACGCAATACCATCTCAGCCGACCACAGCCTCCAAGGCAGCCAACTCGAATGACCTCCGCTCTGACTCCCCACCACAGTCTCGGCCTAGTCCCCACGTCTCCAACTCCAGGCTTGACGTCGCCGACCCCATGCCTTTCACCCTACCCCACGCCAGACCACCACCGCCTCCAACCTCACACCGAGACCGAGATCCCACTCCTCTAACCCATGCCAAACCCATCGTGAGCAGCCCCTAACCCACGTCACCTCCACCCCATACGAGACCACCACGTCAGCCCCTACTCCATGCTACCACCACCGAACCCAGACCGAGACCGCCTCCAACCCCAGGCTGACCAACCCACTGTGCCGCTTCCCTTTGACTTTGACCCCTGGCCACGAGTTCAAGTGACGCAGCCTCCGAACCCTCATGACCAGAACCCCACGCCTTTAAGGTGGTCGAGCCTATGTATTTTGAAGTTATAAAATATTTGTCCTCTGACCTTGGTTCTGAGAAAAAAAATGATGAACAAAATTTACCTCTGGCACTTTTACTTTTGAAGTTAAATATGCCAGACCGAGCCTTGTTTGAAAAAGTTTGTTTGTCACCTTGTATTTGGTAGTAGAGTTTCCCCAGAGCTTTTGTTTTGAAGTTATAAATCTGTATTCCCTCTGGCCTTGTATTTGAATCAGGGAAATGAAAGAGAAAAAAAACTGTTTTGTCCCTTTGTATTTTGGTATCTTAGTTTATATTTTCGACCGAGCCTGGCATTTGAAAAAAAGGGAAATGAGAAAATTTGCTTTTGGCACCTTTGTAAATTTTGTAGTTGTATATTTCCGAGCCTCTGTTTTGAAGTCACGGGCAAAATGTCCTTCGAGCCATACTTTTGTTTCAATTTGTTGACAGTTGATTTATTCAAAAATGTTGATGTAATTGAAGTGCGTTAACATATTCAAATATTTGCTTTATTCTTTTGACTCTATATTTGAATCTAGTTGGCTCTTCCGCTAACAACTGATCGTGCTTTTCGCGTGCTTTCGATAGATAGCGTACTTCTTTTTCGGATCTCCAGCTCCGTAGAGGTGAGTAAATCTCACACGAATATTCATACTTATATGATTGTGAAACGACCGCAACTGAATGTGTAGAAAATAAATAAATAAATAAAAAATGATGTTATAATTACCTGTGATTTATTTATATTTGATGTTAGAATTGTTAAAATTGCATAACATATCATCTGTTATATTTTGTTCTTATATTACTGTTATTCTATTCTGTTAAATCACACTGCAAGTTCCCTGTAGAATAGAATCACTATGGGTTGAAATGATACATACCCGAACGGACTTTAGAATAAGGGAAGATCGTTATGGGCTGAAATGATAGGCCTGAACGATTTTCAAATTAAATTTTATTTACTTGGGATTGCGGGTTTGAAATGATAAAACCCGGATTTTTCTTTGTAAACTACGGATTGAAATGATATAGTATCTGTATCACTTGACTTAGGCTAGAAAATATTATACAGACCCGTGGTTATTTTTCTGTATTTTCTGGATACCTTCAAATATTTTAAATATTTGTAATAATATTAAATTGATTTAAATTGAATTTTAAAATGATTTATTTTGAATTGAAATGATTTTTCTATGTGATAAATGGAAAAAAAAATGGATAAAAATATTGATTTTAAAATGTAACTTAAATTTGAAAATTTGACTAAAAAGAAAAGATGGAGACTTAAGTTAATTGAAATGAAAATTAAGTTTTAAAATGGTGAAAAAAAATGGAGAATAAAATTTAAGTGTTGAAATAAATTGTTTAAAGAAAATGGGAATTGATCCACTTGAAATTTAATAAGTGAACTCGGTAAAGTTTGATTTTATTTGTAAAACTTCTCTTTAGAAATCATAAGTTAAAGGTTTTAAATAAACATTTTAATGTGGAAAAATATGATTTTTATAAGTTTAAATAGTTTATTTTGAAATTTATTTTCTGGAAATTAACTAATTCTGAACTAAGTGGAATCTGCAGCACTTGTTAAGTGATGTGGTTATATAAATGAACCAAAAGACTAAAATGAACTAAGGCTATGATAGCACTTGGTAAGTGCCGTTGTAGCAGAAACTAAAATTGAACCTGAACTAATAAAAGGGCTACTGTAGCACTTGTTAAGAGCTGTAGTAGGCTGAAATATGATTTTGTTTAAAACTGAACTGTTATAGCAGTTTATAAAGGTTGTCTTTGTTAAATAAAATTGTTTTCAAATATAACTTACCGTAGCACTTTTTAAATGCTGTGAAAGCTGAAAATTTTAACGTTTATCGTTTTAAGTGAATAAATGAACTCAGAAAAGGCTAAATTTTTGGGAATTCAATATTTGATTTATAAGGATAATGACTTTGTTTTAAATGATTTAATTTGAAGTATTTTGATATAAATTGTTTTAAATTTATAACCACGGGTTATAATAACGATTGGTTGGCAAAGAGACCTGGATCGGATATGGACATACTCTCTGTCGATACCAAAAACCACTTTGACAACCGTATACGCGGTGGAGATTCCAGAATGAAGTAGGATGGTGGCGACGTTCTTAAGGTATGTTACGTGGACCCAACTCCCGTGAGTTGGCATAAGGTGGCTAAAACAGGAGCGATCTCGGACCAGTGAGGTAGCACCTCTTCTCGGACACATTTCTTCGATATTATACTCTTACTTGTGATTGATTAGATGGCCATCCTCCGATTTGGGAGTGTTGTTCGAGGTGGACGGTAGTGGCTGCTACGCGCTCCATCAGTCCGTGTGCGTAATTGGTATATCTACCCTGGCATTGCCTAGTTGTGCCGTGTCACCTACCATATCGAGCTTTACTACGATTTGTGATTTCTCCCGTAGCCTGTGGAGTATCGAGGGTAGCCCCCATTTTGGGAGTATGCTAATACTGGATAGACTACTGGGACTATTACGTGTTAAGGTGGAAAATATAAAGCCTTAATGCTATTTAAAAGTATGTTTATTTTATATTAGACATTATTATAATATCGAATATTACTACATAGTAAATAGTTTAACGGATCCTTAAAGAATGGGCGATCCCAAGCATTCTTTAAGTTATTTGTATCTTTACTACAGTTCACTTGAGTTGGTTTACATTGTATAAGTATGTATGTCCTGACTCGAGTGTTTATGTTTTATTTTACGCTCGGGTCAGCCTGAGTATCAGTTGGACTTCATCTTCACGGAGCTAGGACTATTGGAGATCATCTTTATCAAGCTGCTATCTGTTTTGCTATTCAGTCTTTGAATTTAGCTTATGTAATTGAGACAATGAATTTGGGATTTTCTGTGGTTATTCAAACTGTATTGGTTTTAGACTATGTAATTTGTACTTGTTTTAAGACTATGTATTTTAGTGGCTTCATGAACCACTATGGTTATTTTTAAATTCCGCTGCGAGTTATTCTGTTATTTCTGTGTCTGTGATTCTGTGAATGATTTTATTTGCCCCAAATTTTATTACAATCTGTTATTTTGCATTATTCAAGTCTGACATGTGTGGATTATTGTCGATTTGAATGGTCCAAAATAGTGGGTCGTTACATTTGGTATCAGAGCCAGGTTTTAGGCAAACCTTAGCCTATGGAGCAAAAACTCATTAGAGATATGGTAGAAATACCCTAGAATGTGTGAAATCAAACTCAGAATCATTTCTTTGTGAGTGAACGTATCTTCAAAGTATAAAATGATTTTTAAAATGATTTAAATGATTTTCAAATGATTTTTCAAAGATTATTTTGATATAAAATTTCTTGTTTTAAATTTTTTTTCTAAACTTCCTTCTTTCCGTATCTACCTTGTTAAGATTGTTATTAGGATATTCATCCAAGTGATCTTATCGTGTCTTATCCTAGCTTATCTTTGTCTTCTCTGTACCTTTATCCTAAATTCATTCTTGATATTTCCAGGATGAATCGTGGAAATGCTAGAGGTAGGGGTCGTGGTATTGCCCCAGCTCCTCCACCGGTTGCACCTGTTAGGTTTACTGTTCTTTGCAAGGAATTCTCTCAGCTCGGTGGTACTAAGTTCACTGGTTCAGAGAGTATTATCGAAGCCCAGCAATGGCTATGGAGTTTGGAGAGGATATTTACTGGTCTTGAGATCACTGATGCCCAAAAGCGTCAGTTGGCAGCATGGCAGCTGCAAGAGTCAGTCTTAGATTAGTGGGAGTCTGTTACGGCCCACACTAACGAAGGTGATCTTTCGTGGGAGCAGTTCAGGTATCCCTTGTGTTATCTTGAATTTTCCCCATTTTCTTTTCCTTTTGAATCTATATTAAGTTCGGTTCCTGTATCTTCTTTCCAGGGAGGCTTTTGTGGCAAAATGGATGCCCGAAGCTGGGAAATCTCAGCTTTATCATGAATTCATGGATCTCAAGCAGGGTACCATGTCTTTTTCAGAGTATGAGCGGAAGTTCAATGAACTTTCCAAATTTGGTCCAGGTCTTATCGACACTCAGCTAAAGAAGAATGAGAAGTTCATTGCTGGAGCTCGTCCTGAGTTCTACGACCGTCTTATTTCACATGTTCATGGCACTTTTACTGAGCTCATGGATATGGCTATTCGCTATGAGAACCCTACTTCCAAGGGTCCTGCCGCTTCTGGTGCTCATGTATCACAGTCTTCCTCTGCAAATTCCAAGAAGAGAAAGCCCAACTTCCACCAGCAGAAGAAAAATTGGCTCAAACATCCGGGCTTAGGATCTTCAGCATCTTCTCCTTCCCAGAGACACCCTATTGATCTATCCACCATTACCTGCTTCAAATGTGATCAGAAGGGACATTATGCTAATAGTTGTCCTACTTTGGTTGGTGCTGCTGTTCCTCCACCTCAGGTTTCCAGGAACGATCTTTGTCATGTTTGTCTTCAGCCGGGTCATTTTAGGAAGGACCGTCCTTTATATCAGAAGGGAAAGCCATCCGGTGTATTTGCTGTCACATCTGCTTCATCACCTGCTGCACCTACTCCTGCTCCTAACGATGATCAAGGTACTCTTCAGGGCACCTTTTATTTATTTCAGCATCCTGTTCGTGTTTTATTTGATACTGGAGCTTCGCATAGTTTTATTTCTATGACTATTAGTGATAAGTTTGAGCATCTCATTTCTCCTGGGTATGCTTCTGTTCCTTTATGTGTTTCTAATCCTATTGGGGGTCCTGCGAACCTTAGTAGGATTTGTAGAGGAGTGAAACTCTTCCATTCTGATCACCGCTTTAGTGGTGATTTCTATATTCTTGGTTTTGATACTTTTGATTTATTGCTTAGGGATGATTGGTTAAGAAATCATGATGCCCGTATCTCGTGTAAATCCTGAATTGTTTCTCTAGAAGATGATCAGGGAAATCCTCTGGTTATTCAGTGTTGTATGCCTCTTGATTGTGCTGGTAGCTTTATTTATTCTTTGGATTCTTCCCCTATCGACCTTCAGTCGACTCGCATCGTCAAACTCTATCCCGATGTATTTGGTGAAGTCACTGCCTTACCTCCTAAGCGGGAAATTGATTTTCGTATTGATCTTATTCCCGGAGCTGAGAATGGATTCTTTGAATGGTTAGTCATGCCTTTTGGTTTGACTAATGCTCCTGCTTTCTTTGTTGACTTGATGAATCGTGTCTTCTGTGATGTGCTTAATAAATTTGTTCTAGTCTTTGTGGATGATATCCTCATTTTCTCTAAGTCTGAAGAAGAAAATGAGTCACATTTGAAATCTGTTCTTGAGACTCTTCGAAATCATCAGTTAAAGGCTAAATTTTGGAAGGATGAAGTCCGATTCCTCGGGCATATTGTTTCTGGTAATGGAGTTTTCGTTGATCCAGTCAAAATCACTGCGATCAATGTAAGTCTCTCTTCCTTCTCTCCCTTGTTTCATTCAATTTATTCTATCTTTCCTATTATCCTTCTATCCCTATTCTGTGCAGGATTGGGAAACTCCTAAGACTCCTACTGATATCCGTAGTTTTCTGGGCCTTGCCGGTTATTACCGGAGATTCATTGAGAATTTCGCTTGGATTGCTGTCCCTTTCACTGCTTTAACTCGGAAGAATGCTAAGTTTATTTGGAGTAACGAGTGTAAGGCTGCATTCAATGAGTTAAAACACAGACTTACTTCCGCACCTGTTCTTACCGTTCCAAATGGAAATGAGGGATTAACGGTATACACTGATGCTTGTCGAGAAGGTTTGGGAGCTGTTCTGATGCAGGATGGTAGAGTGATTGCTTATGCTAGTCAACAGTTGAAGACCCATGAAGTAAATTATGCTGCCCATGATCTAGAGTTGCTTGCGGTTGTTTTCGCTTTGAAGCTTTGGAGACATCATCTTTTGGGTACTAAGTTCGAGCTTTTCATAGATCATCAGTCTTTGAGGTATATTTTCTCTCAGAAGGATTTGAATCAGAGACAAGTTAGGTGGTTAGAGTTCCTTGCTTCTTATGACCTCGACATCAACTATACACCGGAAAAAGCTAATGTTGTGGCGGATGCTTTGAGTAGGAAGAAAGCTTTGTTGTGCCAGCTTGTTGTTTTTTCACCTCTTGTGGATCGTATTATGGCTAAACAGGATGAAGATCGGATGCTTAGATTGATTAAGGAGAGTGTTCGAAGTAGAGTTGGAGGTAGTAGCCTTGATGGCAGTGGTGCTCAGATTGACGATAAGGGTGTATTGAGGATTAATAATAGGATTTGTGTCCCGAAGGTTGATGGATTGAGACAGGAGTTAATTCGGGAGAATCATCAGTCCAGACTTTCTATTCATCCAGGTGTAACCAAGATGTATCAGGACATGAAGAAGTTATATTGGTGGAAAGGTATGAAGCGAGATATTTCCATTTTTGTTAATAGATGTGTGACTTGTCAGCAAGTCAAGGCAGATCATCAGAAGACTCCGGTTTTATTGCAGCCTCTTGAGATTCCCAATTGGAAGTGGGAACAAGTTTCTATGGATTTCATTGATGGTTTACCGAGGACTAGGAAAGGTAATGAGAGTATTTGGGTTATTGTAGATAGATTGACCAAATCAGCTCATTTCATTCCGGTCAAGTCTACCCGTTCAGCTTCTAGTTTGTCTGAGATTTACATGAGGGAGATTGTTCGTCTCCATGGTGTTCCTCTCAGTATTGTTTGTGATCGTGATCCTATCTTTACTAGTAGGTTTTGGAAAGCCTTTCAGGATTCTTTGGGTACTCGTATGAATCTGAGCACTGCTTACCATCCACAGACCGACGGTCAAACGGAAAGGGTGAATCAGATTCTAGAAGATCTTCTTCGTGCTTGTGTGCTTGATTATGGAGGGTCTTGGGAAGATCACCTCCATCTTGTCGAATTCACATATAACAATAGTTATCAGGCCAGTATTGAGACGTCCCCGTTTTCTGCTCTTTATGGACGACCTTGTAGATCTCCTTCTTACTGGATTGAATCCGGTAATCGTTTGGTCCTTGGTCCTGAGATGGTTTTGGAAGCTTCTGAGAGAGTTGAAGAGATTAAGAGGAAGATGAGGATTGCTCAAGATAGGCAGAAGAAGTACACTGATCGTCGAAGACGGAGTTTAGAGTTTGCTGTTGGTGATTTGGTTTTCATTAAGGTTTCTCCCTTAAGGAATGTTATTCGTTTTGGTCGTAGAGGAAAGCTTTCTCCTAGATTTGTAGGTCCTTTCCGCATTTTGGAAAGAATTGGCTCTCTTGCTTATCGTCTGGATTTACCCGAGAAATTTTCTGGAGTACACAATGTCTTTCATGTATCTCATCTTCGTCGCTATCTGCATGATCCATCTCTTATTATCCAGCCTTCTGCTCTTGATAGTTTGGATATTGAGCCAAATCTGACTGTTGAGAGGAAGCCACTTCGTATCGTCGATCGAGGTACGAAGCAGCTAAGAAGGAAATCTATCAACCTGGTCAAAGTGCAGTGGAGCATTGATGAACGGGATTGCACCTAGGAGACGGAGGAGAGCATTCGTGCTTCGAATCCGGAATTGTTTATTTCAGGTACTTTTGCTCTACTGTCTTATCTTTCTTTGTTTTCCTTCTTTGTTCCTTTTCGAGGACGAAAAGTTTTGAGTGGGGGAGAGTGTAACAGCTCAAAATTTTTAACAAATTTTATTTAAAAAATAAACATTCTGTAATGTTGATTTGAATTAAAAGTGTAATAATTAGTGTGAAATGGGAAATTTAGACTTTACATTTCGTTACGTATATTTACATCCGTTCTTAACTTATATTAAACAATCAAATTTATTAATTATGGTAATAGCTATTTAATTTTGGTTTAAAATGATACGTTATTTTATTGAAAGAAACCGTTAGCATTTTTCAATTTTATTTAATAAAAGAAACAAATAAGTTGTACGTTACGTTGGGCATTTCGTTATAATTTCTCTTACCTTTTCCTTTGGCCACTTGATTTTTCTTGCGTTAAATTTCAAGTTCAGCCATATATTTCAGTTTGGAATTTCAAAAATCTTTCCAAAGTCTAGCCTAAAATCGTGCGCGTGAAGATTATTTCTTCATTTGCCTTCCTTACGTTTCTCCAATTAAATTGCCTTAATAGCCTATCGTTCAAAACTTTTATTGCCTTCTCTCTCATAAATCAAGTGAGCATCTGTAAAATATATTATTCGTTCACAAGAATATTTCCAGACTGCAAATTTCACTTTAGCCTCCATCATAATTCTCGTGAGCATCTCGTGAAGGTAAAAGACAGCATGCTATTCTTTCCATTTTGTTATTTCGTTTTGATCTTCTTACATGCTTTATTTGATTCTGTTGCCTGCTTCCATGCTCCTACCCCATATTTTTCCGACCAAACGCAATACCATCTCAGCCTACCACAGCCTCCAAGGCAGCCAACTCGAATGACCTCCGCTCTGACTCCCCACCACAGTCTCGGCCTAGTCCCCACGTCTCCAACTCCAGGCTTGACGTCGCCGATCCCATGCCTTTCACCCTACCCCATGCCAGACCACCACCACCTCCAACCTCACACCGAGACCGAGATCCCACTCCTCTAACCCATGCCAGACCCATCGTGAGCAGCCCTTAACCCACGTCACCTCCACCCCATACGAGACCACCACGTCAGCCCCTACTCCATGCTACCACCACCGAACCCAGACCGAGACCGCCTCCAACCCCAGGCTGACCAACCCACTGTGCCGCTTCCCTCTGACTTTGACCCCTGGCCGCGAGTTCAAGTGACGCAGCCTCCGAACCCTCATGACCAGAACCCCACGCCTTTAAGGTGGTCGAGCCTATGTATTTTGAAGTTATAAAATATTTGTCCTCTGACCTTGGTTCTGAGAAAAAAAATGATGAACAAAATTTACCTCTGGCACTTTTACTTTTGAAGTTAAATATGCCAGACCGAGCCTTGTTTGAAAAAGTTTGTTTGTCACCTTGTATTTGGTAGTAGAGTTTCCCCAGAGCTTTTGTTTTGAAGTTATAAATCTGTATTCCCTCTGGCCTTGTATTTGAATCAGGGAAATGAAAGAGAAAAAAAAACTGTTTTGTCCCTTTGTATTTTGGTATCTTAGTTTATATTTTCGACCGAGCCTGGCATTTGAAAAAAAGGGAAATGAGAAAATTTGCTTTTGGCACCTTTGTAAATTTTGTAGTTGTATATTTCCGAGCCTCTGTTTTGAAGTCACGGCCAAAATGTCCTTCGAGCCATACTTTTGTTTCAATTTGTTGACAGTTGATTTATACAAAAATGTTGATGTAATTGAAGTGCGTTAACATATTCAAATATTTGCTTTATTCTTTTGACTCTAGATTTGAATCTAGTTGGCGCTTCCGCTAACAACTGATCGTGCTTTCCGCGTGCTTTCGATAGATAGCGTACTTCTTTTTCGGATCTCCAGCTTCGTAGAGGTGAGTAAATCTCACACGAATATTCATACTTATATGATTGTGAAACGACCGCAACTGAATGTGTAGAAAATAAATAAATAAATAAAAAACGATGTTATAATTACCTGTGATTTATTTATATTTGATGTTAGAATTGTTAAAATTGCATAACATATCATCTGTTATATTTTGTTCTTATATTACTATTATTCTATTCTGTTAAATCACACTTCAAGTTCCCTGTAGAATAGAATCACTATGGGTTGAAATGATACATACCCGAACGGACTTTAGAATAAGGGAAGATCGTTATGGGCTGAAATGATAGGCCTGAACGATTTTCAAATTAAATTTTATTTACTTGGGATTGCGGGTTTGAAATGATAAAACCTGGATTTTTCTTTGTAAACTACGGATTGAAATGATATAGTATCCGTATCACTTGACTTAGGCTAGAAAATATTATAAAGACCCGTGGTTATTTTTCTGTATTTTCTGGATACCTTCAAATATTTTAAATATTTGTAATAATATTAAATTGATTTAAATTGAATTTTAAAATGATTTATTTAGAATAGAAATGATTTTTCTATGTGATAAATGGAAAAAAAATGGATAAAAATATTGATTTTAAAATGTAACTTAAATTTGAAAATTTGACTAAAAAGAAAAGATGGAGACTTAAGTTAATTGAAATGAAAATTAAGTTTTAAAATGGTGAGAAAAAAATGGAGAATAAAATTTAAGTGTTGAAATAAATTGTTTAAACAAAATGGGAATTGATCCACTTGAAATTTAATAAGTGAACTTGGTAAAGTTTGATTTTATTTGTAAAACTTCTCTTTAGAAATCATAAGTTAAAGGTTTTAAATAAACATTTTAATGTGGAAAAATATGATTTTTATAAGTTTAAATAGTTTAAATTGAAATTTATTTTCTGAAAATTAACTAATTCTGAACTAAGTGGAATCTGCAGCACTTGTTAAGTGCTATGGTTATATAAATGAACCAAAAGACTAAAATGAACTAAGGCTATGATAGCACTTGGTAAGTGCCATTGTAGCAGAAACTAAAATTGAACCTGAACTAATAAAAGGGCTACTGTAGCACTTGTTAAGAGCTGCAGTGGGCTGAAATATGATTTTGTTTAAAACTGAACTGTTATAGCAGTTTATAAAGGTTGTCTTTGTTAAATAAAATTGTTTTCAAATATAACTTACCGCAGCACTTTTTAAATGCTGTGAAAGCTGAAAATTTTAACGTTTATTGTTTTAAGTGAATAAATGAACTCAGAAAAGGCTAAATTTTTGGGAATTCAATATTTGATTTATAAGGATAATGACTTTGTTTTAAATGATTTAATTTGAAGTATTTTGATATAAATTGTTTTAATTTATAACCACGGGTTATAATAACGATTGGTTGGCAAAGAGACCGGGATCAGATATGGACATACTCTCTGTCGATATCGAAAACCACTTTGACAACCGTATATGCGGTGGAGATTCCAGAATGAAGTAGGATGGTGGCGACGTTCTTAAGGTATGTTACGTGGACCCAACTCCCGTGAGTTGGCATAAGGTGGCTAAAACAGGAGCGATCTCGGACCAGTGAGGTAGCACCTCTTCTCGGACAGATTTCTTCGATATTATACTCTTACTTGTGATTGATTAAATGGCCATCCTCCGATTTGGGAGTGTTGTTCGAGGTGGACGGTAGTGGCTGCTACGCGCTCCATCAGTCCGTGTGCGTAATTAGTATATCTACCCTGGCATTGCCTAGTTGTGCCGTGTCACCTACCATATCGAGCTTTACTACGATTTGTGATTTCTCCCGTAGCCTGTGGAGTATCGAGGGTAGCCCCCATTTTAGGAGTATGCTAATACTGGATAGACTACTGGGACTATTACGTGTTAAGGTGGAAAATGTAAAGCCTTAATGCTATTTAAAAGTATGTTTATTTTATATTAGACATTATTATAATATCGAATATTACTACATAGTAGATAGTTTAACGGATCCTTAAAGAATGGGCGATCCCAAGCATTCTTTAAGTTATTTGTATCTTTACTACAGTTCACTTGAGTTGGTTTACATTGTATAAGTATGTATGTCCTGACTCGAGTGTTTATGTTTTATTTTACGCTCGGGTCAGCCTGAGTATCAGTTGGACTTCAACTTCACGGAGCTAGGACTATTGGAGATCATCTTTATCAAGATGCTATCTGTTTTGCTATTCAGTCTTTTAATTTAGCTTATGTAATTGAGACAATGAATTTGGGATTTTCTGTGGTTATTCAAACTGTATTGGTTTTAGACTATGTAATTTGTACTTGTTTTAAGACTATGTATTTTAGTGGCTTCATGAACCACTATGGTTATTTTTAAATTCCGCTGCGAGTTATTCTGTTATTTCTGTGTCTGTGATTCTGTGAATGATTTTATTTGCCCCAAATTTTATTACAATCTGTTATTTTGCATTATTCAAGTCTGACATGTGTGGATTATTGTCGATTTGAATGGTCCAAAATAGTGGGTCGTTACATTCATGCTATGTGAAATGGTTCGCAAGTTCATATCAACTACCACCATCAACACACCAGTCAAATGCTCTTG
This sequence comes from Allium fistulosum, assembly GCA_030737815.1. Classification (NCBI taxonomy): domain Eukaryota; kingdom Viridiplantae; phylum Streptophyta; class Magnoliopsida; order Asparagales; family Amaryllidaceae; genus Allium; species Allium fistulosum. The sequence continues at coordinate 1,208,966,743 of CM060902.1, forward strand.
CTCCATCCTCGAACCAAGGAATTCACTCAGATCCAAGCCTCTAGCAAAGCAAATGAAATAAGAAAGACGAAAGCATGAACAAGTCAAGCTTACATAAGATTAAAGAAGAGGTCCTGGAGACAACTTCGTGGATTGGTACCGATCCCTGGATATTGCTATGATCTTCTCAGCACAACCCCTCCTAGATGTGGGGAACGTGGGCATAAACGTGGTGGAGAGGATTTCAGCAACCTGCAGTTATAAATAAAAGGATAAGAGCATAGTTTGAGGGATCATTTTTTATGTTTAACTGAATTCTTGTATTCCTTTGTAATTCCATGGGTCATCACCAATCCCCAAGAATAGCTTTATAAGAACTCATCAGAGATCATCAACAAAGTTTAAGTGTATGTAGGTAAACAATTAGCCGAACCACTATAATTGCCGTGTGTTCTGTTTTTCCTCATTTTAAAGTTATTTTCTTCATTTTATTCTCTAGTTTTATTGTCTGGGTGTTTGTACCAATTTTTGGTGTAAATTTTTTGGTGCTTTCATTGAGAGTTAAACTCAAGATAATCGGATTTATCATCTATTTTTGGTTGTCTTAATCCACGAGATCGATATGTTTGCTTTGTTTTAGTAATCCACTACTACTCGGATTCCAGCAGAATCCATTGAAGGATTATCTTGACTTATGGCTCCATGAAAAGAGAAGTCAACTGCTTCCAGGCCTACTAGTGATGCCAAGAACATCGAATCCAACATGTTGAAGAAGTTGCACCGCCAAACGTTATTGAAATCCAAAACCCTTTAGATATGATAATGAGAGTTGAGATGGACTGGATGATAAAGGAGATGAATGACAAACTACATGAGTGTCGGGTTGAGGTGAATAGGCAAATGAAGGAGAGTCTTGATTTACTAAACCAACTGATAGTCGTAGAAGGAATAGGAAGGAGCGGACTACTTCTGATTCAGAGGAGTACGGTTCTTCGTCATCTGGTGAGAAGCATAGGGATGGAAAACAAAAGATGAAAAGAAAGGAAGTCGATACTTCGAAGGAGAGATTGGTTTTTTCCGAAGTGGAGGCTTAAGGATCAGCACCGAACCCATTGTAGGGATCGGTACCAAACCCTCTATGCTCGACTTGGTCAATGAGCGTGTTAATGTCTTAAATAATGATGTTGGAGGTGATGTTGGTCATGCTACCAGAGATCAGAATGTTGATAACTTGATTTTTGTTGGAAATTTTGACAAGTAAATGACTTAAATTTTCAAGATAATGACCATAACTTATATTTAACTTATCTGTGTCGATTTAAAAGTAAATCCTCCATTTGTAAATATTTTCGAATTTTTGCATTCATCTCATTGTAAATAAATCTTGCATTTTGTAAATACTTTCATTTCACATTTGGATTTTGTGGGTAGTATCCGCTGAAAACCCTCACGAGACAACAGTAGTCCTACTGGGGACACCTAGAGGCTTAACGGCTTGTTGCATACGCTCAATGCAATCGTGCTCCCTACGAAAATGGATTTATCTTATTTTTTAGTTTATTCGAGGATGAATAAAAAGATAAGTGTGGGGGTATTTGATGTGCACATAAATGTGCATATTTTTACCACCATATTTAATCTGATTAAATTAAATAAATGATCATATTGGTTATTTTAACATGTTTGAACCAAAATTCAAATTATTTTCAAATCGTCATATATTCATCTTCATATAGGGGGAAAATGGTCATTTTTGTGCATATATATTAATTTGAGAAAATTTAATTGGAAATTTCTATATTATTTTTGTAGTAATTTGAACTCAAATACAAGTGGCATTAAAATATATGCATGCACAAAGAAGATACAAAGGAATGAAGATGGAAATAATTCAAAGTCATGGATCATGGAGGACCCCACGTACCCATCTACCTTAATGTACACTTAGGAGCTAATGCACATGCTAAAAGGCCATTAAAGCTTCATGCACACTTAATGGATGATTATTGGATGCTAATGATTACTTGACCACCACACTTCCTAAGGGGTAGTTTGGGTAGTTCCAAAAAATGGATTAGGGTTTTAAAACATGTATAAATACCCTATATGTTCATGTAATTAGCCTCTCCTCTCTTAGGCTCTTCTCTTTAGTTTAGTTTAGGATCAAAAATAAAAGAAAGCTCTCTTCCTCTTTTCATGGCTACTTAGCCATTTTTATTTCATGTAATTTTCCTTTTTTTATGCAATGTTAATTAATGTTCTATTTTATTTACATGCTTCTCTTCTTATGTTAGTAGTGTAGTTTACTTTTCATGCAAGTAGATTAGTGTTCATTCTTTTTACTTAGCTTTTCTTTTCATTTTGCTCTCTTTTTCCTCTTCTTTTTGCTTCATGTTGTAAGCTACATTTGTTTATATGATTACAAATATGAGAGGCTAAACCCCTTCAATTTAGGGGTAATGAAGCTCTCTAGTATGTAGATTCAACATTTGATCATTTATGTTCTCCTTTTGTGCTTAATGGAAATATTTGAAGTGGTTTAAATTGTTGTTTTAGCTTTGAATTTGATAGCCTATATTGTTGACACCAAATAGGCTATGCTTAAACAAACAATAAACACAAATTGCCTCTTCATCTAAATATGATTATGGCAAAGAAGTGAATGTTGAAATTAAAATTTGATGGCCTATATTTCTAAACAATAGTTAATAGGCCATGCTTAAATTAGATTTCATTTTCAACGTATTGTCCTTTTTCATGAGAGTTAAAAGTGTATTAGTGGTTGTGTTATAGTTTGATGGTTTATGTTGGGCTAATTAATAGCACAAATATGTCATACTTATGATAAGCACATTAACTAATTTCACTAATGACCAAAAAAGAGAGATCCTAACTTCATTTTGTTGATTTATGTGATCTAGGGAGTGGAAATTACTTATAATTGCCTTTACACTCTCATATTGTTATCTATTTTCTTTTGCTAGTTTGTTAGTTTTCTCATTTTCTAGCTTAACAATCTCTCGACTTTGGTATAATTTGATTGAGTAGGGATTTAAAACCTAACAATTCCCTACGGATCGACCCGTACTCGCCACGTACTAACAATTGTACGTCGTGCGCTTGCGGTAATTTTATTATCAATTCGTTCGATGGATTTCTAACCGATAGAATTCCCGTCGACAAACAACTGTATCTTAAACAAATATGTCAATCATAAAATGTGCACCTACAACCACAATGGTTAGAACATCGTAACATAATCATATGCAGGCAAGTAATATGGGTAAGTCTGACTAATCCGACTTTATAGGGTTATACAATCCCTCACCCTACCCAACTTCATAAAATAGACTATCTGTCTTAAATTTAATAGACTATCTGTCTTAATTCATGTAGACTACCCATCTCACATATTCTATGGATTATCTATCTCAGTTTATGTGGACTACCCATCACACATAGTCTATCTACTTAAGGTCATGTGGACAATCCATCACACGTGTCATAGTTTTCCTAGGATTACTATGAACCCATCAAATCATAGAGGCTATCCATCTCATATATATCATATGGAGTATCCATCACACATCTCATAATTTTCCTAGGATTACTGTGAAACCATCATAAATCATATAATAACAAGAATATAATATTATTCTTTCAAATGTACTCAATCTACATTCATTGGTATCCCCAATGAGATTGCTGAACTTTTAAAACATATAGTTTGCCGAACCATTAAAACATTGGTATCCCCAATGAGGTTGCTGAACTTCTGAAACATATAGGTTGTCGATCCTTTAAAGCATTGGTATCCCCAACGAGGTAGTCAAACTTCAAAAACATATGGTTTGTCGAAGCTCTAAAATATATGGCTTATCTAGCAATTAAACAAAAACTATTCAATTTGTAAACTTATGGCACACATGCCGCTAAATAGGATGTTGAAAACAAAAATTCTAATTTTGTAAAGCGTAAGGCTATAATATGAAAAATCAATGGTTATCGACTTTTTAAAACACATAGGCTATCGTGTTTTTAAAATCAAAGATTTTGGTTAGCAAAACATAAGGTTTTCAAGCCAATAAACAAGGTTGTCGAATTTATAAACATACGACATCTCTACCGTAAAACATGAATGTTGAAAACATAAACATACGACATCAATACCGCAAAATTATAGAAGTTGGAAATATATATGACAAGAGGTGCCAGGTTTAAAAATTCTAGGGATGCCAAACCTTAATATCCTGGAAGGTGTCAGACCCTCAAAACTTGGTGTACCAAAAATTTGAAAAGCTTGAGGGTTACCAAACCTTTAAAAACAAAGAAGGTGTCACACTTTTAGAAATAATGTAGAGTCCTGAAACCTTAGGGTATCGTGCCTCCACAACCTTGAGTTATTAGACTCCTATAGTAATTGATGTCGGACTTCTATATAAATAGATACATCACATATCTACTAAGTAGATATCGCATGTATCACCCCATATAGATGTTGGACCTATAAATCTGATACCTCCTACAACTATCGTATAGTTATTCTTAGTATCGACTTTTCATAGATGTCTCATAACAAAGGGATGGGGTGCCGAATATCTGCAATTGCATTTTTGTAAATAAGTATAAAATTGATTTATTTCTTTTTAAAGCTATTTCTTTTCACCAACTCTTGCCTTTTGTCAAAATATCATTGGTTAACCAAAATCTTTTCCTCTTCTTCTCAGAAATTTACTAGAAACATCATTCACATTAAACCAATTTGCAAATCTTTGCAATTAACATCATTAATAAATATTAATTAATAGCCTTTTTCTAACATAATTAATTCATTGAAAATCATAACCTCTTGGGAAAATCCCTAAAAATACCAAAAATCAAAATTTATGTCTTCTTTCACATATAAAAATTTCGAGGTAAAAATAATTATTTGATTAATTTTAATAATTGACACCCAAAATAAACTATCCTTTCCTCTTATAAAATTCATAAAATATTCATATATAAACTCGAAAAATCATGAAATTGAAAACTCATCTCCAAAATAAATGTTTTACACGTCATATCAAAATTTCAAGTTAATTGGAGATTATAAATTAGGTTTTTACCCTTAAAACCTATCATAATAATTCCATAAAATTCCCATAAATCATTGATCATCCAATTGAGGATAAAATCAACATAGCTAGACATGTTATCACTAAACAATTTGGATTCAATCTAGATCCGAAAACAATACCACAAAAGTGAGATGGATACTATTATTCACCTTAGATTGGATAAAGAGATTAAGATTTATTGTTGATTGATTTCCCTAAGTTTTTCCCTTGAATCCTGTAAAGTTTCTCCCTTTTTCTTCCCTTGGTAATGGCCGGCCTCTTGTATTAAATTTTGATTATGTGAAAATGAAAATGAGGATTAATGAGGGAGGAAAGGGTTTCAGGAATGAAATAAGGAACTATTCCCAATTTGCTTCTCTCATTATTTCTCTTCTATCCTATGTTTAAAATAATCTTATTAATTGATTAATTAAGGCCCGACCCAAATTAATTATCAGTCTCATTCTCCTTGTCTCCACACATTACATTATTTTATTTACTTTATCTAATTAAATCTCCTGAATAATGTTAAAACAAAAATTAGGGGTGCTACTTGTACATGAAAGGATTTTCTATCCCCTTGTTGCGATATATTGCTGGCAACGAAGTCAAGAGAGTCCTTACGGACATGCGCAAGGGACATATGTTGATCACACAGGGAGGAAGATCTTAGCCAAGAGGATTTTTTGCTACAGATATTCTTGGCCCACCGTCAACCAGGACGCAACTGATTACGCCAGGAGGTGCAATAAATGACAGACATTTGCAAAGATTCCTAGAGCCCTGCCAATGAAAATTATGCAAATTGTCAGTCCATGGCCATTTGCAGTCTGGGGTATTGATATCATTGGTGTGTTGCCGATGTCTAAAGGTTGTATGAAATATGTTATCGTTGCAGTTGATTACTTTATGAAATGGGCTGGGGCCGAACTGCTAGCCACGAATACCACAAAGAAAGCAATCAACTTTGTAGTTAAGAACATAATTGTCGATTTGGAGCATCATAAATAATCGTCTTCGATAGTGGGATCTAATTCGATAGTGTTGAGTCTAAAACCTTTTGCAATCATCATCACAACGAGAAGAAATTTGCGGCAGTAGCACACACGCAAGCGAATGACAAGTGGAAGTTATGAATAAAATAATCAAGTCCATTCTAAAGAAGCGACCGGAGAAGGCCAAGGGCAAGTGGGTTGATGAATTTCCATAAGCACTTTAGGCTTACAGAACAACCCACAAGTCTACGACTGCCATACTCCATTCGCCTTAGCCTATGGATCAGAGGCTATTATTCTGATTAAATTGGAAGTACCTTAACATCGAACAACTCATTATAATCCTAAAATGAACGAGAGGCTCTTGTTGGAGTCACTCAACACGATTGATGGGAAGCATGAAGAAGCTGAACGGAGAGCCGATGCCCATCGAAAATGGGTGTTGCGACATTACAACACCAAGGTCGGGAATCGTACTTTCGAGATGGGCGACCTTGTCCTCAAAAGGATCTTCCCTGGTCCTATGAATGTGGGCCCGAGCTGGGATGGCTTGTATATGAGTGAACATAAGCTTGGAGTTGGAACATTCAAGGTGGCAACCGTTGATGGGATTTCACTCCCACAGGCGTGGAATGTGAACATCTACGACGCTATTTCACTTAAATTAGACCTTGTATATATGTAATCAAATTTGATGTAAAATGACAAGATCTATCATTTTCTATAAATATCAAATGATTTGGCTTTCAGAATTGATATGTAAGTATTTTCATTAGCCTAATCATAAGTTGTGAATAACAACGATATTACACATGTCTGCATTTTAACAATGCAGGTATTCAAGCGACCGAAGATACACCCCACCATGAACTTCTATGGTCCATGATTGGACACATGAAGTAATGTCATTCCAGGTATTCAAAGATAGATACCGATCGAATCCTTCGACCTACGACTTGAAGGCAGAAGTATAAATACCTAAAGGTAGAGCGAGATAGTTGACCCAAACAGCTCGTGCCTAGAGTTTAGCTGAGCATCAATGCCTTGCCCAAAGGATGGTGAGGTAAAAGGTCAACGCCCAGAGTTAGGCGATACCTTACACAAACGTCTAGAATTGAGCATTTGAATCACCGGTTCAGGTGATCAATACAAATCAAACCCCCGGGACCAGGCATGGTCGAAACAAAACATCAATGAGGCGGATGTTCAAACCATCATCCTAGGAAAACGAACCTGGTCGATGCCCGGAGACATGCATGACCAAACAAAAGTACCCAAAGATGGGTGTCCAAATCATTACCTCTTGATTGTTAAAGTAATGCAGTCCCGATTCGTATTAGTGGTCGAATGGAACTCGACCAATGATGCAATGATATAAGCTGTTAATTTAGGAAGTTGACAATAGAGGAATGGTTCACATATACATAAATGAAGATGATTAGTGCATTTCTCAAAGTTCAAATAAATCAACACCGGGCTTTAAAGAAAGGCATGTCTAAATTTTATTAACATGTCGCTTGAACCAAAAGCGAGGGTTGTACTTTCACAACTTCAGCCTATATACATGAGTCTTGGAAAAAAATTAAAGACAACAAAAACAAGGAAGGATGCGACTATATCTTCTCCTCCTCCTCCTTCTTCTCCTCGAAAGAGGGTGTTCCAGACTCATTGGGTTTCCTCCAGCTTACTTTCTTTGCCTTTATAGCCTTTTGAAGGATCGCTCGTCGAAGTCTCAGGGGGAACAAAGAGAAGCTGCCGGGTAATGAGATGGACATGGGGAGGTATATCGACATCTTTCTCCTTCTTGATCTCCTTAGCTAGTAGGACTCGAGTTTGGAGCATCTCTTCCATGGTACGCCCAAGGAAAGATCAGAAGCTCCAGTTATAATGATGTCCTCTTCCTTCTGTGCCTCGTGAAAGTCTCTTGTAGCCTCCTCTTCCAAGGCATGAATCATTTCATCCGCGGGGCCCTGAGTCTTGCCGGTTGGAATATCCGAGAGCGTTTGGGAGGCAGACACGACTACCGATTCTGTAACTATATCTTGTGTCCCTGCTGACAAGTTTTGTTCAGGAAAAGAAACGATTGAAGGCTAACCTAAAACTTAGAAAACATAAAAGGAAAGGTTTATGATGTCGACTAACGTCATATGAGCCATCTCAAACACTGACGAGGTTAATGAAATACCTCCAGCAGATATAGATCCAACATGAGTCAGCGTGCCGCCTGAGTCCCCTTTTGCAATGGGAGATAACATGAGTGGCCTTGAAAGCAAGGGTTTGTCAAGATTGTATGCGGCATCTTTCATGGATGATGGAACTATGGAAACCCCAGAAGTTTCCCTGGCAGTAGAAATGATCATTAAGTTGGAAAGGATTGTGGCACTTTCAATAACTAGTTGTACCGATGTCAAAGGAGTGGTGACATTCACTGGCGGGTCATGAAGAGCAGATCTAGAGCTCTCAGCCAAATCTTTCTTAACCCCGAAGGCCAGCACAAGATGTATAACTGACTCACCAGCTTTAAGCGCCTCCAAGTCCTCTTCATCCAAGAGCTCAAGCTTCAATTTCTCCACATCAATTTCAGCCCCACCAAAGAACTCTCGCTCTTGCCTGATAATCTCTTCCTATGCCAGAGCCAAGGACACCGGGTCTCCATCATCGAGCCATCTCAAGTTCCCAAACTTGATAACATTCGCATTATAATTGACGATTATTGGCTTGAAATTATCCTTAACCCGCTTTTCGACAGCTTTGACTTGCTTTTCGATGTCTTTTGCCCCGGCCTCTACAGCATCTCTCGTTATGCGACTTTTCGTTATCTCCTCACAATAGTCATGGGCCTATGAGAGGGCTTCATCTTTCTCTTTCTTTTCAATTTCTAGCAGCCTTTTCAATTCTACCACCTCCTTTGTGAGACAATCATTCTCTATAGACAAAATGTGACTTCTGTGGTGGGCGACCTCGATCTGTTTTTAATGGCTTTGTCACTTCAGCTCGAAAAACTTAGTCAAATCATCCTTCTTCTTGGCCTCTTCCAATGGTTTGTTTATTTTTTGGACTTCCCCATCAAGGTTAGCTACGATATGCTTATCTTTCTCAGCCGAGAGTTTCATGCCTCCAAGTTCCAATTTCCTTTTACATAAGCAATCTGAAATAACTTCAATTATCTGCTTCCACTTGAAGTACTGGTCATATACATCATCAACATAGGCCATAGTGTCTATTCTAACATAAAGGGGAATGTCTTTCAAGTCAGGAGCGAAAACGACATCGTTGAAAAAGGTTTTTGGGAATTTGCATTTTAGATCCTTCAGGTGGGGTTGGAGGAAATTTCCATCTTAGTGGTAGTAGTGGTCCTTCCGATTGGCCCTTTTTTAGCCCTCTAATGGGAAGAACTAGAAATAACAGGCCCAAACAATTGCTTAGAACAACAAGGCCCAAGATAAGATGTTGTCTGTTGTGTTGTTAGGGAGACCGAAACCGGAGCGTGAAAACCCCCAATAGGTGGAACGTCGTCAGCTCTCATGGAAAATATGTCCATGCTTTGAGGGAGAGGTGGCCGAGACCTATGTCATGAAGGCAACTCACGAGATCGATAACTCCTGTCTCGGCTCCCTTGATCCCGACCCGAGCACCTACCGGTATCAGAATCATAAGTTGAACCATGTGAATGAGTGTGTGATCCATGCCTTCTATGCTTCTTACTCTGGTTTAGGAGGGTATCATACATGCTCTTGAGCTCTATTGTATCTGCAAATAAAACACAAATGGATCGGCGATAATGAAATGAGAATGTAGTACAGATTAAGCAGAATGTAGTGTCATGTAAGCATGTGTATGTGACCTAGTGTCCCCCACGGACCATAGGCCTGAAGTGTAACGTACGACTTTTACGACCCTCGATTGTCCACCCTAATACATCCACGGTATTCATATGTCGTGCACCCAAGTACCGCAAAGATCGATTGTTAGGGTAAAAGAAAAAGAAAGAAAAAAGAGGAGAACAAGAACATCAAAATCTCACATGCAAAACGATAATATATAATATCTCAAAAAATATTTACTAAAAGAAAACTTTAATATACATACAACAATCAAAGTAAACTAACATATTATTAGCTTGGACAGTTCATAAATGCTGATAGATACAAAACAAATAGCGTAGTGGAAAATAAAATACATTGATAGGTCTTGGAGGCATCCAGCTTGTCTCCTGAACCTCTAAGCGTCCATAGCTAAATCAAGAAGTATACTCGGGACTGACCCAAGCATTATAGGAAAATAACACCCGGATACGTTAGTGTGAGAAACTCAAATCATATGGATTTTTATATTTATAAAACCCTTCAAAAATAAAGGTATCTCATAAGACTACGTGCAAATAAACACAAATGGGTTTTTACCTTACGATAACCAAACCATTTCTATTAGAAAATCAAATGATATGATAATAATGTCCAGGGTGATGAATATAAATAAGAAATGGCTATGTTGCGTGTGAGTGTACACTACAACAATAATAGGTATACAATCAAAACCACTAAGGCACGTTCGCTAATTATGTATGATTTCCATGAAGGTGCCCTCAGTACTTCGAGGATGATCCTCCTGCACAATGATCGAAGATATCCTTCCGAAGCGGTGTACATCTCTAGTGAATGTACCATAGGAAAAATATACCTAACCTACTAAGACCGAATGCATCACTCTCGCATGCATATCCATAAGTATCTTTATAGTGGAGTAGCCTGCAGCTTATGGGTTTTCCAACCCTACTGGCTATACCTCCGATCTCTGGTTTCAGTCATTACTACTAGTGAGGCTACGTCCGACATTTCAGCATATGAGCCACAACTCGAACAGATCTCGATACACGAGTGTCCGACCCAAACAGATCTCGGAACCACACATGGATTCCCATATCTCAACTGATCTCAAAATCACACATGGATATTCCCATATTTCAACAGGTCTCGGAATCACACATGGATTCCCACATCCTAAATAGATCATAAACAACTACATGTGTTCGAGCATCTCAATCAGATCTCAAATCTCCACATAGATTCCAGCATCTCGAACCAATTACGAACCTTTTTCAAAGCATAGAACACGTATATGGTTTTGAAGTTGTTACGGTTTCGAGTCATCTCATATAAGAGCACTCCCTCACTTATTGGGCACTCCAAAACCAATCGATCAATCAATCTCAGTTCTTTCGGAAATAAACAAACAATACATAAGAGCGGAGATCATCTCCAAACCAGACGGATTTCCTTATCATTTGTCCTAGAAGAGGAAAATGAGTTTATATGTACAGTATAGCATCACTGAAAATAAGTATACCGTATAATTCCCATGTTTCTTCTAGATATTTGTAGAGTTATATTTTGGCCAATTTAACAATAATGAGAATGATCGTATAAGGAAACTAAGTCTCATATACTTTCCGTACACAAGTAATCGCACAAGCATGATTGAAACACACAAGCATGATCAGGTCATATAAACAACTTCTAATCCTCTTTTTAATTTAGTGATCCTTTATTAATTAAAACATCTTTTATTAGTAAAACTCCTTTTTACTCTATAAACTTCTTTCGTTGATCAAAACTCCTAATTTAGTTAAACTTAAAACTTTCATTATTAATTAATCCAATTTATTAATTCAAAACATTATTTAATTAAACTCCTTTTAAAACTTCTTTATTAATGAAACTTCACTTATTAATTAAACTTTACCTTTTTAATTATAACTTCACTATTCATTTCTATACATTTCAATACTCTCAAAAGTATTAGTATACTTATCTAAATAGTATAAGTATATTCACAAATTAATAACAAGTTTTACTTACTTAAAACACAGTAAAAGAGGCTAAAACATATGTCACTTAAACATTGTTGCTAAAAACCACTTCTCTCTTTTATATTTTAAAACTTATACTTTTCTATCTTTTTCCAAAGATTTCATACTTGTACCATCTTTAAAATTTCATTATTAAAGTTCTAAGTATTTTTCAAAATCATTTAACTACATTGTTCCACTATAAAATATAATTCAAGAGTTTAAAAACAAATGTCTCTAAACACTGTTTACTACAAACCTAAAACACTTCACACTTAATCATTCATTTTAACACAAGTGTTGAAATCCAAATTTTCCTTCTTACTTTATAAAATGCTTAACTTGCTTTTTATCAAATTTATATACATGTACTGAAAACCCCTTTTACAATAATATATACACACACACTAATTTATTTATAAGATAGGATATTCAATGAACTCTAAAAACAATTTTAAAAGATGTTATATTAAATAAGATTTAAATTACTTATGTAGTATAATTACAAATTTTCTAAAAACTATATATACCTAAAAATACTTATAATATGGTTTAAAATATTTTACTCAAAACATTACTTTAAAATACTTTAATTTATAACTTATTTAAAAACCATAAAAGCATGTTTTTTATTTTAAAACTGTTTACTTTGAAATTCATAAATAATTATAAAACATATTTAAACTTTAAACTTCTTATTAATATACTTTAATAACTTTTCACAAAACACCTTTAAAAAGATTTAGCAAAATATCTAAAGTAAAAACCATTTTTACTTTACTAAAAACCAAGATTTTCAACAAAACTTTATTTCACAATTTCTATAACTTTCAAAACCAATTCCTTTAGGTCAAGCACACTCAAAACATGTATATTGAACAACCCAATATACATTTCCTAATATATTCACGTTTTAACCAATTTAACCAGTGAAAAACTTAGGGGATTTCAAAGTACATTTATAGCGACTAATTCACATTAAACATTCACACACAATTTCGAACATCATCAAACAACAACATTACCAACCATGTAAACAAGTCCGAGCCACGATACATGTTTTAGAGGGTTATAAGAGAGATTATACTACATATAATGTTGTCATTTGCTTTCCAAAGCAAAGGGGGTCCAAAAGTAATAATTGGTATTGTTATCTATTTTAGTTTATATTTTGCACAACAAACATTATATATACAACATATACAAATTAACCAGCGAGTAAACTCACCCAAGCCTAAGCCAATCCAAGACGTAGATAATCTCGATATGAGTGCAACGATGAAGAGGACGTCTCGATTGGACCATGTATATAAAAGTTATTGGTTTTATAAGAATTCAGATAAATTATTTTAATTCATTAATTAAATAAATCAACTAATCAACTAATTACCTTAATCCTTCTTCCTCAATCTATTCTGTAACACCCTGCATTTTTAGTTAATTAAATAATCAAATAACGATGAACAATGAAAATAAACATTTTTGGAATTGTTAGAATATGGTCTCGAAACATATACCATTGTGTCCATGGCGATATTCTGATCAATTTCCATATATAACTTGTCGAAATCCGAGTTAATACGAAGAAGTTACAAAAAGAACAAGAAAGCAGAAATATATATATATATATATATATATATATATGGGTCGACCCATAGGTTGACCCACAAAGCCACAGGTCGACCTATAGGTCGACCCGCATTTGCCCCTGGACATTAAATTGTCCAGGGATGTGGCGAACCAAATAGATTTGATTTTTATGCGATCGAAGCCGTACGTTGATAGATCTGATGGCTCCGAACGACCCTGTGACGAGGTGGTTCCAGATTCAATCCAAAAATCCAAAGGTCTAGATCCCCAAGCTACACTATAAATAGGACCCTAGGCCTAGCTATTTTCTCCCAATTGGGTTCATTGCCTGAGGCTGGATCCTAAATAGAAAATAATTCTAGGGAGAAGATCTTCTTAATAAAAATATTAGACACCTTAGAAGGGGATCTAGGAAGGCCATGGAGCAAAGCTAAGGACGATAGGTGAGTGGATTTAAATTATATATCTTTTACGTTTATGATATATTATCGTTAGATTTTCATTAAATATTTAATTCAGCATTTATTTTCAGTAATTAGTTCTGTTAATTAGTTATGTTGAAAAATGTAAATTTTATAAGAGAGCTTATATTTAATTATTATTTATATGGAAAAGAAAGATAGAAGTCCAATTAAATATGAATAAAATTAAGCTTAACAGATATTGAGAAAGGTATAAGCCAAGAAATTTACAGTAAATTATGCTAAGACAAGGAAAAATAAATAAAAAGGAGAAAATTTAATAACTTGATTCGGAAGTTAGTGATAGATTAGTTGGTTGGTTTAGAAAAGAGAATACATTTCCATAGTTTAATATTGTAAGAATAACGATAAACGTAATTGCAAGAATAAAAAGAAAGGAAAAGGGAATTAGTGTAAAATAGGGACATTTTTACATTTTGCATTATCCAATAATTAAAGAAACAATAAAAGAAATATCTTGCAATTACGAGTTATTGTTTATAGCATTATATAGTATTAAAATATGGAAATGGATTTTTAGCACAGTTTTTGTAACCAACCAAATAAAATAGAACTACTTCCTAAAATAGAAGAGAATAACGTAAAGCGTCAAAGAAATTAAAGAAGAAATCAAGTTAATTATTTGACAAGACTAGCAACAATAAATAAAAATGTGTCTGGATTTGCATTTACTGCGCAGATAGTAGAATAAAAGCAAAGCAGTTATTATGATAAGTAAATTTATGACAATCGGACGTAGTCCCAAGCCAAGATTGTCATATAATATAAGAGAACTAAAGGGAATTCAATATCATAATAAAAGAAGACAAACTAGAATAGAAAAGAGACACTTGCAATTATATTTATAACATGTAGATTATAAAATAATATAGAAGTAACAATTGCAAGTATAATTATAACATAGGTTATAATTAGAGAAAACAGAAAAGGCTTATTTTAAAGCTTGCACTAAGTTAATAAGCAAACATAGAAGAAAGGCCCATACCAACAGCATTCCCTTTCAGTCGGGAATTGATGGTCTCACAATAGTTAGGTGAGGCTGGGACACGCTTATGCTGATTAGGGTAAATAAATAGCCAACAAAATTAGAAAAGTAAACTAAACGCTGAATAAAAGCTTAAATGTAGGGTCTAATAAAATGGTAAGATGCGTTTGGAGCAGCCCAAAGGATGAAGAGCCTAACGAAGCAGTTCATCACATATTTTTGGCATAGAAATAGCACATCAAACTTAGTTTATTTGGGCTAGAAGGAAGTACGATACTTCAACGGAACGTGAGGGTACTCTAGGATGGCCCTCTGGGGTAGGCCTAATGAAGCTACACCCCCGGAGGTAGGTCTGTAGGTGTTCCATCAAGAGAGTATGCCTTGACTGCTTTTGCATTGCAGGCCTAACGAAGCGGACCTTTGTAGGCAGTCAAAAGGTTGATGAATGAAGTAGGAAATTCATATGACACCGTACGACTTGCGAGTAGGTTTTAGTGGGCGGGACCCAAAAGGATAGTCGCATGCAGAGATCAAGCCATCATCAACCTAGAGTGAGTTTGGGAAAGACTAGAGTTAAACCAACAGGCCAATAATTCTTTCACTATCGAGACATTATGTGGGTGCAGCCAATTTGATGTTTAGATTGTTTGCAGTAGGGCACAACCACTTAGCTCTTTAGTGGTCTTTCGATTAGTTGAGGGGTGGCTACATGGGGCCATAGCCACGATGAGAAAAGAGATAGACCAAGTAGAATATCTATATTGTAGGCCTAACAAAGCTATCCTTTACAGATATAGAAAATCCTCGGCTGAGTTCCGTACAAGGTAGACCTTGTTGGCGGGATTCTGGGAGTAGACAGAACGATTACGTATAGTCCTCAAAGTACGCACTGGGTGGTACATTGTGGATGTCTGAGAATTAGTATAGGCTAGTGCGGACGCATTTTTACGTTTCCACAGTAGATGATAGAACATCTGTATTGTAGGCCTCACGACGCTGTCCTTTTCAGATGTAGTTATAAAACGCTCTAGGAGCAAGACGATGGAGTCCTTTTCGAGGAGGATACGGAAGGTACTATGGGTAGTACCCAGGACCGATGCGGTCATTGGGCATGTAGCTACATATATATATTTGTTATTAGGTTTTAATCTACTAGGGAGTAGATGGGTACAATTCACGCATAGAGGCGAGAGTATTATAAACCCAATAAACCTAATATAACAGAAAGTGAAAATAAAACGGTATACATAGAATTAAGCTTAGAAGTGTATAATTTGTCCATTTACCAGAGCTTTAGCTCTGACCCGCTCCTCATAACGTCCCACAGGTTAGGTAGATGGAAGAAACTTTCCAGCTTTGAGACGCTTGTTTAGAAAGTGTTATTATCTTGGTGAGTATTTACTTATTATAATATTTTATTCAGTTCCGCTATGAGATATTTATTTGAGCTCTGATATATTTGTCTTTGTCTATTTGCAGGATACCAAATACCCAACTCAGGCTTTAGTGGGCTTGTATTTTAGCATTTTTGTGAAAAATCCGGACCCACTGGAATTCGGGTTGTTATATATTCCATGCCGAATCACTCTGTAACAGATATATGAACAACCCATAGCAGATCATCTTCCCTTCTCCCTATCTCATCCAATACTCAACGAAATTGTGCAATGTCACCTCCGATGAACTCCACTCTGCATTCTCTCCACCCCAATCACCACCAATTACAGTTGAATGCCTCCAATGAAATCGCAACCTAGCATCAGTACGCAACAAGGAAAATGTCATACTCCCTAATTTGCAATCAGACTCCAAGTCGTCACCTCCCCCCGGATGCACGTCGCCAAGAGAAACACAAGAGTGCTCTCCTCTTCGCCCACCTCCTATATCTCCAACAAGGTGGAACCCTAGTTACAACCATGAATAGTCAATCTCCTCCAACCACCACCGCACGCCATCAAACTCGTATGGATTTGAAGCCCTCTCTATTTTGAACTCAACAAATCCAAACTCATCAGTTTTCGTTAACCGTAGCTCTCTAATTAATTTCAGAAAGAAGGTGGCCATGTATAGGTTTATATGTAAATAAAAAAAGAGGTAGAGAAGATGGAATAAGGAAGGGGTGTGGGTGTGTTTATATAATAAATTATGTTATATTTAATTCTCTAAAAATAAATCATAATGCGTTTCGAGCTCGTACGATCACACAACACGTCCGATCGGCAGGAAACTCATTCGGCATACATCACCTCATTATTTCGGTTCTAATGGCACTAGTTTTGTCAAAATCCCAGACAATACTCTAGAATGATAATTTCACGCATTGATTAAAAGTATTATTATTAAAATAGTTTAATCACATTAGTTATTATTTAAAGTTTACCTTCATTATTATTACTTAAAAGGAGTTAATCAGACTTATTAAATCAATTTTATTACATTAAATCCAAGATTTAAATATTTAAATAATTCCGATATTTAAATATAAAGTGTTCGAAATTTTGGGTCCTTACGTGAAGTTTGCTAACAAGGGTGATCTCCCTTGCACGAGTGACATGCACTTCGTTTGGTAGAAGGATAGGGGAATCGATATTCCCAATGCTGATGTTGCCTAGGTCATAAGAGCCGAAGTCATTGAGAATCAGACCAAGATTATCATACATGTCTTCGGAGGGTGGAATAGAAGTTTTTTCTGTTACTGTGGCTGAAGAAGGCTCTATAGAAGTTAGCAATGTGACGATCTTTATTTTGAGTCATTGCTTCAAGAGAAAAGCTTGATCACCATCGCCTCTATCACCAGAGGACTCACGACCGATATCAATATCATCATCTCCTCCACCACATCTTCTTTCCTCAGTGTGCTCGTGAACCTCTTCGGTCTTCACAAATGGACTCGAAACTAAGGGCACCTCTTGGTTGTCATCGCTCTCCTTCGACGAGGAACCTTCATCATCGGCTTCGGGAATGTAGCCAACACTACGACCTTCTTCCAACAAATGGTAAGCACACAAATTCTCGTTAGTAAGAAGTGACTTCATGTCCATTTTCATGAGCGTAACTTGATGGAGAGATGCAAGATGCTCGCCAAAGCTACACCACTAGTCCTTCTCTTACTATTTGCATTAACAAGAAGAAATCATGTGAATAACTAAAGTTACATTGTCCACATAAAAAGCATGAAGGTGAGACTTATGCCCATACCACAACCTCTATGCAAAGCTAGGCGGACAACGCACAAAAAAGAATTCATCTTTTAAATAAATTAATTTGTTTCAGAGACCCATTACAATTCAACAACCCGTGGAAGATTCTAGATATGTAAGTGAAGAGGACCTTTTTCGGTATTTGAAGCTATACAAGTAGCAGATCTCCCAAGTGCTCAGCTCGCGATTCAAATGGGGGGCAAAAATGATATAAATGTTGTTTAGAAAGGCATAGCTGTTGGGATGCAGTTAGGCCAGAGCCAATTTCACGATCTGCAAAATTGTATGGATGAAGTTGCTAAACGACAGGACACAACCGACCATACACATATACTGGTTACAAGCATGTATCCTACCGGTGGGAGATGCACCTATTGATTGCATGACGGAACCAATGCGTCCTCATACGGGATGCGATGCATGTTGCATATTCTTTGAAGCAATGCCACGTCAACTTTTGATGCTGGAGAATCCTATGGATCATCTAAAATAATGGAATTGCCCATATCTATGTCAGGGGCAGCTCCAACCGCAGGCTCTTCGATTGGCGCAAAAGAAATCATTTCTAAGTTTGTGCTGCTTGATGACCTATTGATTGAGTATGTCTCGATGCAAGAACTATGGTGGAACTATACTCTATGTCAGATTCCACATATTTTGATGTTGATGGACCTATTGCCATAGTGGAGAGACGCTCGGAACGTCTACGACCCATAACTAATAAAGCTTCACATATAAGTGATATCAAACACATTAAATACTATAATCTTCATGTTGGAAAGGAGGCCTGTAAAGTCAATGTACCAAACTCGACGGATATCAACGTGTGCTGATCGATCGAGTCTCGTACATCGAGCAACAATGTGCAGTTAAGAGTAATGTGTAGCATAAACATACAAAATCATGCAAATTGAATCTATCGCTTGACAAGAGAATGATGCGCTCAAGCATAGGTTTACATCCAATGCGACCGTTATAAAAAACCGTCCCGATGGAGCATGAATACCAACCATCGTTTGAACATGATCTCTCAGGAATTCATTTGACTTATAGATCCTTCCTTTGACCCATCACACTATTGCAATGGAAGTTCTAATAATTAATAAGTCAAGGAAAGGATTGAATCAAGACAAGTGAGCAACTAGTTAAGCACCCTAGCCAAAGACTCGAACACCAAAAATCCCAAGTTTGGGATTGGTGTCGAACCCTATGGGTGCAAGGATAATGTCCAGGTGTGATTTTAGGGACAAGCGATGGTTAGCCACTGGTGATCCATGCAAAGCAATTGTGCCATCTACCTAATTTGGTTCAACTCTAAGAGGACTAAGGTCGATTCTTGTTCAAGGTTCAGATTCTGGATTGATCATGTGTTTCATGCCTCTAGGGAGGCAACTGGAAGCGGCAAGTTCAACGGAGTTACTGGTGAGATGATGTGGTAGCGACAGCTAGTGGCGGCAGCTCTAGACAAGGGTCAAATCGAGGTCGGAGGTGTATTAACGCTGGCAGCAAGCTTGGGCATGAGATAAAAGCAAAGTGAATAATAAAGTGTGAGATCGACCCCTTTATAATACCCGACCCAATAACTTAGGCGAATAAGTAGCCAAAATTCCAAAAGGCAGGGAACAGTACTGATCCCTGATCAAGGGTCGCCACCAAACCATATATATATAATGATGATGATGTGCATACATTTGTACACATATGTACGTGTGCATATGCATGTGAATGAAAAGAGCATGACAGGCTCGCACATGTTAGCATGGCATTGGACTATTAGAATTCCAAAGAAAAGGTCCAAACCTGTAGAATTCAAGCGAGGAAATTGTTGGAAGCTTTCCTTGCTTGGAACAACAAGTTTGAAGAGCATGATTTTAACTTTATACTACCTGGAATTTGCAAGCCTAAACCAAACAAAGTGCTACAACGACTGACAAAGGATGCTACACTTCAATGAAATAGTTTAAAGGAAAGACGATATGTCTATGAAGCACAACAAGAGGCTAGCAATGCGGATCCTTCGGGTTGTCCTGTTTCAAAGTACATCTTGATGAGAACAAGATATACTTTAGAGGGAAAATGTTATCTAGACTTATGACTAGGCCATACTCGAACGAGTCTGATTGGTCAAACTGGAAATTTGTGAAAGCAAGAAGTCCAGAGTTATGACTGCCAAACTCAGATGCCAAGTCCGACCAATGAATCAAGTCCAAAGATAACAATGGTCTCTAAGCAAAGTCTCATACATGGATCAGGTCCAGGATATAACTTCCTGGATCGGTACCGATCCTCGAGCATGGATCAGTACAGATCTTTGGATGTTGTTGATGTGGCCACAATCTTCTCAGCACAACACCTCCTAGACATGGGAAACGTGGGCACAAACGTGGTGGAGAGGATTTCGGCAACCTGCATCTTTAAATAGAGGGATATGGGCAAAGTTTGAGGGATCCTTTTTACTGTTTAACTAATTTCTTATATTCCATCATAATTTCATGGAACATCATCGATCCCCAAGAGCAGCTTTGTAAGAACTCATCAGAGATCATCAACAAAATTAGCTTTGTAAGAACTCATCAGAGATCATCGATCCCCAAGAGCAGCTTGGTAGGGTGTTTGCCACATGTCCTCCTAGCTTATATTTTCGCTATCCACTTTGTACTATCAATATTTGACACCTTCTCTGTATTGTTAATTCTCGACGCCTTCTTTGTGTTTAGATATTCGACATCGTCTTATTTTTGCTGTAGAGATTTGATATCAGTTGCTATAGTAAATGCTTGTATAAGCTCGCCATCTCTGATCATCATCACTTGATAATCTTTCATACTCGTAGCAGCTTGATATTACTATTATAAGCATAATAACTTCATGTTAGAAGCTTGGCATCTTTAGGTGGTATAACACTCTTTCTTTGTTTCATGCTCTACAACATTATATTACAGAGGCTCAACATCATTTGGGCCATAGAGACTCGATATACCCTCTTTGCAACTAGGTGTTCAATATCCCTTAACAGTGTGGAATCCTTTAGAGATTCGACATCTCTTGGTAAGTAGATTTTTGATACCCTCCTTTAGATACATGCTCAATATCTTTATGCTTGGCACACTTCTTACTTACATGCTCGACATGCTTACCCATTTATAATTTTGGTGTTTCCTAGAAACTCGGTATCTTTCTTTAATGTTAGATGTTCGGTATCCCCTTTCTTTGTTACATATTTGGCAATGTTATTGGTTCTAGCAGCTTGACATCCCTTCTGCCATTATAAAAGCTCACTATCCCCACTTCTTTTTAAGCTTGAAGTGTCTTATATTTACAAGTTTGACAACTTTATAATTTTATAGTCTCGATATCACCTCCTCAAAACTATTTCAATGTTCATAGGCTTGATACCATTTCTTTAGGATATAAAGTCTTGACATCTTTCTTGCCTTTAGATTTGATAACCCTTATGGCGTAATATCTTCGATTAAGAGCTCAACAAGTACCTTTATGTTAGGTGCTTGCATATTTGTATTAGCACTATCTTTCATTGCTCCTATATCATCTTGTTGACTTAATTACTCTTTTTCCTCTTTATTATTCTTCTAACATAGTAGTTAGAAAATATGTGGATAATATTTACCCCCTTCTCTGTATAAAAAAGAATCTTTTTGCAGTTTAGTATAAAACCAAATATCTTATCACCTTTCCAGCCTTCTATTAGATTTTCTCTTTAATCTTGTTTTTCCTGAAAAATATAAAGTAAATGATGATGACTTCCATTATTTTCAAGAAATTATTTCTTTCCAAAATTGATTACTTTGCTTTGTAAATTTGTGAAGAAGTTTCCTTATTGATCTTCACAACTTTGAAAACTTGGTTTTAAAACTCATTTTCTTGGAATAATTATCGGATTAGCAGAATTTTAGACAAATCCATTTGGATTCGGGAAAGACATGGATCGATTTGCCTTTTTCCTTGTATAAAAGTAGCTTTTTACAATTTAGTATATAGCCAGGTTCAATTAAGAAGACTAGAAAACCAGAAGTCCATCTGATGGGAAGATTATAAATTCAATTGATCAGAAGACCGAAAATCCATCTGGTAAGAAGACCATTAATTCATTTGATAAGAAAACCAAAAATCTATCTTAAATTCAATAAGAAGATCAAAAAACTATCCGGTTAGAAGTCCAGAAATCCGTCTAGCAAGAAATCCATAAATTCTCTTAATAAGAAGTCTAGAAATCCATTAGGCAAGACGATCATGGATTCATTAGTCGAGAAGACCAGAAACTCATCTGGTATGCATAACATAATTTCGTTTGAAAAGAAGACCAAAAATCCATCTGGTAATAATACTATATTTCATTTGAATAGGAGACCAAAAATCCATCTGGTAATAATACCATTATTTCACTCGAATAGAATACCAAAAATCCCTCCGGTAATAATACCATAATTTCATTTGAATATAAGAGAAAAAATCCCTCTGGTAATAATACCCTAACTTCATTTGAATAGAAGACTAGAAATCCATCTGGTAATAATACCATAATTTCATTTGAACAAAAGACCAGAAATCCCTTTGGTAATAATGCCATAGAAAACCAGAAATCCATTGGGTAATAAGACCATAATTTCATTCGAATATAAGACCAGAAATCCATCTGGTAATAAGACCATAATTTCATTTGAATAAAAGACCAAAAATCCATCTGGTAATAATACCATAATTTCATTTCAATAGAAGACCAGAAATGTAACGACCTGGAAATTTGAACACTTCATCTTCGAATATATCTGCTTTTGGAAAATGGTTAAGTATTGAAAATATGATTTTTATAAGCTTGTTCAACACTTTCTAATTAATAACTAATGATAGAAATTTATTTTTGAAATTTGTTTAGAAAAATATTTTTTTAATAAATATTAAAAATATGACCGAAAAGGTGATCGTTACAAGAAATCCATCTGGTAATAATAACATATTTTTATTTGAATAGAAGGCCTGAAACCCGTTTGGCCTCAACTAATAGGAGACTGGAAAGTTGAGTCATAACAGAGATTCCCATTATTTACTAGAATATTTTTGACCAAGAGATTCACAACTTTTCAAACGTCCATATTTGACGCTGAGATCTTTAGTTCTGGGTAATTAGATAGTTCTTGTCCCTTCTTTGAAGGTTACTTTAGTTTAGTGCCGAATTGGTCGTGTTTCTTTGTACTTCCTCTTAGGAGATTGCTTTGACCAATTATTAGGATGAAGTCACACTTGTCTGATTGATTCTCTTTTGCCCCTTTTAGCCTTTTACATAATGATTTTAGCTTTGATTGGTCTCTTTCGCCCCTTATCACCTTATAGGCGATGATTTAAGCTTTGATTGGTCACTTTCGCCCCTTATCACCTTATAGGTGATGATTTAAGCTTTGGATGATCTCTTTCTCCCCTTATGGGTGATGATTTAGGCTTTGATTGAGCCCCTTATTACCTTAAAGATAATGATTTAGGCTGGTCAGTGTGTTTGGTTAGCCATCTTAGGCAGAACCAAAGTCTTACCCATCCTCCCTCTATGAGGTGCTACGGTCAGGCCTTATAGGCGGAACTGAAGGCTAGTCGGTGTTTTGGCCAGGCCATTTTAGACGGGACCAAAGGCTTACTCTGTCCTCCCTCTAGAAGGCGCTCCGACCAGGCCATGCAGGTGAGGCAGAAGGCTTGCAATGCTTTGGGCAGGCCATCTTTAGGTAGAACCAAAGGCTTACTCTGACCTCCCTCTAGGAGATGCTTTGACCAGGCCTTTGTGGCGGGATCAAAGGCTTTTCCTTCGCGCCTTATTACCTTATAGGCAATGATTTGGGCTTTGATTTCCTTATAGTTCCCTCCTTTTATTTGATTATTGATTCCGTAGATATACTTGTGGCGGGATCAAAGGAAAGTAAACCCTTAGATGTTCGGCATTCCTAGTTCTTGCTATTACATTGTCATTAGGTCGGCACAGTCGATAAGTTCCTGGTGGGAATACTTGTGGATAATGAGGGGTCCTCGTGAGTTTAGTCCGAGTGGTCCATATTTTGGACTTTTGGTATTTAGCATGACCTTTTAGAGTACTGAGTATCCTTTTTGGAATGATCTTTCCTTAACTTTGGAGTTATAGTATCTTAATATTCGACCGTTTATATGGTCGCTTCATCCCTTAGTTCATTAATCAAATCTAGGGACTCTTCTCTTAGCTCTTGATTAGGATTAAAAGCGTATGTAATCGTTCGATGGGATGGTATTTCAACTTCAATTGGAAGCATGGCTTCACATCTTATAGAGTATGTCCTGTTGCAGTCTTAGTAGAAGTTCGATATACCTAAAGCACAAATGGTAGTTCTTCTACCTAATTTTCTTTTACTTTGTCCAACCATTTCTTGAGGATAGTCTTAATGGTTTTGTTGGAGGCTTCAATGACTCCATTAGCCTCTAGATGAGCGATGGATGAAAAACTTTCGATTATTCCATTCTCATTGCAGAATCTAGTGAATTTCTCGTTTCAAAATGAGTTCCATTGTTGGATATTATCTTACATGGTATTCCAAACCAAGCGATTATGTTCTTGATCACAAATTTTAGCACTTTTCTTGACGTTATTTTGGCTTTGGTTCTGCCTCTGCCCATTTGGTAAAGTAGTCGATGGTTGCTACTACGAACTTGGCTTCACTTTTTTATATAGGCAACGGTCCTATCAAACCTATTCCCAACACATCAATGTGCCATGAAACTTGAAATTGGGGTAAGAGTTCATTTAGCGGTATATGTGGGATTGTTGAAAATCTTTGACATTTTTCACATAATTCTCAGCGTCATTATTCATATGGGACTAATAAAAACCTTATCTTATGACCTTTTTGGGCCAACTTTATGCCATTAGGATGATTCTCTCAAAACCCTTTATGGGCTTCTCTTAATAGTTTTGAACCATTTTCTTGGCTAACATGCTTTAAGTAAGGGAGCGAATATCTTTTTATCAAAGTGTTCCATTTATCATAGTAAAAGTTGGAGCTCAGTGTCTTATCCTTTTAGCTTTTCCTTTGTCTTTTGGTAATCTCTTTTCTACTAAGTACTTAATAATGGGTGTTATCCAATTGTTCTCAAATTGACTGTTTATTTCTGTATGAATGGTTCCTTCTTGGTTTTCACCATTATGGCTTCTTAGTTCATCTTTTCATTTTTAGTAGAGACTTAGTATGTACGTGACTCTTTTGACAAGTTCACAACATCAGGGTTAATTTCTCTACCCGGTTCTCTTTTCCAACGTTGTGGATAATTCGTTCGAATACATTTCATGACTTTGTCGATAATCCATATTGAGGTTATGTAAAGATGAGTTTATGATTGTCAATATCTTGGAACTTATATATCGTTGATGTTAATCTTTGTGGAAATCCATATTTAGGACATTCCATATTGGTACTACTACTTTGTTACTACTTGAGACTTCAGAGACTTTCGCTATTTCATTTTCGGATGATCTTTCTAAGTTTAGACCGAATTCCATAGCCAACAACATTCTTACGTATAAGTCAGTGTAGTGTTTAAATATTACCATTGGACGACGATTTAACCTCCAATTGGTTGGATGAATAATTGGTTGTGACCTAAATTTTTCTTCCTTTTGAGTCAAATAGTGGTTTTCTATTCCATTAGAGGCTGCGGGTTTGAGCTGGAGCGATGTTAGATTACATAGAACTTATTTTGTCTCAAAGGATTAACTATTTTGTCTTGACTTACTCTGTGGCTAATGACTTCTTATATTGTTTCTTTCTTTACCTTACCCCTTATGGCTGGAATGATCCATATAAAAATTCTTTTAAAATTTCCTCTCACGGCTCCACTCATTTCTCTTGAGCAGCTTATTATAGATGTAAGATTATTCTTGGTCATGGTACGATAATA
This sequence comes from Allium fistulosum, assembly GCA_030737815.1. Lineage (NCBI taxonomy): Eukaryota > Viridiplantae > Streptophyta > Magnoliopsida > Asparagales > Amaryllidaceae > Allium > Allium fistulosum. Next base: position 1,208,992,844 of record CM060902.1, read on the forward strand.
TATATCTATCATTCCAATTTTCCAATGTTCCTTGATATTAGGTTGGAGCTCATTCACTCAGTCGCCATTACCGCTTTATTTCCCATACGTTGATGATGGTGGTTACTTACTCCTTCTTGAATCTTTCCTTGTTTAAAGTAAAAGTAACGTATTTAAACATTAGTATGCCGAAACTATGAGGTGATACATTAATAGCGTTGGATTTTCCTTTCTCTACGTATAAGAATTTGTCATCGATACTCGAGATTTGAAGATTAAAATCCTGCTTTCATACCAATTTGTTCTTTTGACTGTTCAAAACCATGGTTTTCAATGCACACACCTCTATCTTTCAACTTCTCGAAAGCTATTTGAATAATTAAAAAAAGCTGATGCCTCAAGTAAGGGATTCTGTATCTATTGTCCGAAATCCAAATTTTAGCCTTAAAATGCTATAAGCTATTTTTGCGATTAGCCACTCTTTTTGGTTAATATTGGTAATATGCGATTTCATTTTATAAAATTTAAAGATGATCTCATTAAAAATTATTTCGGGTTAAAATTGTGCCCATCGCGATAAAAACCACATATTATTTTGCAAATTGCTTTTGAAATAGGAATGTGTAAATTTTCTTAAATTAGTGGAATATTCAATAGTAATTAAACTCCCAAAATTCTATCTTTTGACAAATAGGGTTTCAAAATGAAAATACTTTATCAAAATAAAGGGTGGTTTGTATTATCCCACCTTATTTGGTTAGGTAATAGATTTAAGAAAATCATGGAACTTTGAAGAGTGATTTTTCAAAAAGCCAGAGGACTACAAAAAATATCCCTTCTGGAATTGATCCAATAGGAGGGTCTGGGGATATCCTGGACTTAAGAAGTCATATCAGTTACAATGTTGGGAATGGTAAGCTTGGATTGCAGGAGACAATCTGCTTAAAATGTTATCCTTCCATTTAGCCCCATCACAATCTTGACTTGTTCTTGGCTCTGCCTTATCCTTGATCATCTTGATTTGGTCAGGAATGGCCTCAAATCTTCGAGTGTTGACGATATGCCCTTTGACATGTAACCCCTACATTCTTCAGCTCAAAGGACATGATTTTGTACTAGTAGGTTCCCCAGTCTGTTACAAAACCCGTGTCTTCTTCATCTGATTTGAACATGGAATTTGATTATATTCTAAGTATGCATCCAAAAAAGATTACAGCTTATGTCCACTTGTGGCATCAACTAAGGAATCTATTCTAGGTAAATGATAATAATCTTTGAAGCATGCCTTATTTAGATCAGTGTAATCGATGTACACTCTCCCTTTTCCTTTGCACTCTTCAACTAGTATAGGATTAGCCGACCATTTGGGGTAAATGACTTTTCTAATGAATCCATTCTCAAGTAACCTTCAACTTATACTTTATTAGCTTGAATTTTATCAAATTGCCTTTTCTTTTGTCGAACAGGGACAATATTTGGATCTGCATTTAGAGCATGGCTCACAATTGCTGGATCTATCATGACCATGTCTGAGTGAGTTCCGACGAACACATCTTTGCTAGATTAAAGGAGTTGGGTAAACTCTCTTCTGAGACCATCACCTAGTTCTTTTTCGATTTTTACTGTTTATTCCCATCTTCTGCTATGCTCCCGATGCAATCCCCTACTTAGCTTCTATTTTAGATTATTCTCTTACCTATTTAATATTGTGCCCCCGGCGCGGTCCCTTTACATTCTCTATTTTAGTTTATTCTTTAATCTATTTTGTTCCCTTGACTCAGCCTCTTTAATTTCCCCCTTTTAGATTATTCCTTTATCTTTCTTGTGCCCCCAGCATGGTTAAATGCCTCTCCTCACCTTCCCAAGGTATGCATTCGTGAATGCCTCCCTTACCTTCCCAAGATGTGCATCCACTTAAAAATTTGTTTAATTTGAAACTACCGCCACGGTCCCTGAAAGTTGAATGTCTCACCTCACCTTCCCAAGTTGTGCCTTCGAGTGAGCGTCCCCACCCTACGTTTATAGCCCTTCCAACCTATTTCTAGTGCAAGAACCCTTCCCCTTACTACCTTGGTCTCTTTTCGAGTCCTACCTATTTGTCCTTTATAAGATTTCATTAACTTCTTTCCTTGGCGTAGTACCACTATGCCCTAAACTCTGAGCGTTGTATACTTTTCTTATTAAGAGTTCTCTTTCGAATTGCAGCGCAGTATGATCTCTACATATTGAGGCGCAGTTCGGTCTTTTCCTACTTTTCATTTTTGCGGCGTGATACATCTTCCACAAATTGCGGCGTAACTCTACTTTCCTCTGAAAGAAATCCCTTTGCAAATCTCTACCTCTTTCCTGTATGCGCGGTTCTCTTATAACTGTTAGGCCGTCATCTAAACTCCATACTTGACAAAATCTATCATGTCTAACAACGTCTTTACATGTGCCGTTATCCTCTTCATCACTATTTAACTTTCCAATATCAACAGTGTCCTTTATTTTTCTATTCAAAAAATTATTAGGATATGTTTCCCTATTCACCCGAAACTTGTTTTGTTATATAATTTTATATTACAAGCGTCCTCATAGTTCTCCCCTTTTTCCTAGTGCAGCACTTAACTCATACCAACTTATTTTCATCTTAGGAAACTTTACTAAAATCCTAGAAAACCCATGAACACTTGTTTCAATATTCTCTACCTTTTTCTTCAATTTAAGGGGGTTTTCCTTATTTATTTTCTAGGTGTTCTTTAAAAATTCATAATAAATCATTTGGAACTAGAAAGTTTCTCAAATTAAAAACCCATTTCTATAATCATGGTTAGATTTTCATATAAAACTTATATAGCATTTCGAAATCATTATGGTGGAGAAATACATCTAAACATCCCATGTTCATCTATTTCTCCCTAAAACGCTCATTAAACTTGTAGAAATCATTAGATTAGGAAAACACATCCGAACATCCCATGTTCATCTACTTTTCCCCAAAAAACATTCACTAAACTTGTATAGTTATTAATGAAAATCCATATGAAACTCCATCAGATGTAAAAACATACAAATGCATATCGATAACATACATTAGGGAATGATATAAAAAGGTTAAGTATTACTCATCTAGATCTTTGAGATATCTTGCTTTAGTTTTCTAAATCCTCCCTTTAGCTTGCATTTTGCTTATCTTATCTTTATTTGCCCTCTTTAAGCTACCACCATTAGTGTTTCTCTCAAGCTTTTATTTTTATTTTTAGTAGAATGAAATGAAATGAATGAATAAGAAAGAATAATCCTTATTGTTCCAACACAATTTGGACTTAGGCCCTCTTACTCTTTGACATTAGTTCATGTACCCTTTTTTCCTTCTTATTTAACTCATTTTGACCTTATAGTTAATTAATTAAATTAATCTGAAATTAAGGGTTGTCATAATTGGCCTTTGGATCTTGCTCTCCTTATGTACTAATGTTGAGCTTAGTGCATGAACATACAATGTTTAGTAGATGTACAAATCTTCTCCTTTTAAATTCTTTGACGGTATTAATAATTACCCCATATGCTATAACAAATTTTGGAAAGCATTTGACATTTCTTCGTCCAAATGAATCTTCCTCTCTCTTTCTTGAGATCATCAAAAAATGATATACACTTATCGGTTTCCTTTGAGATGAATCGACTCAGTGCGATGACTTTACCATTCAAACTTTGCATCTCCCTCTTCGTCTTTGAGGCGGTAACCTATCTTAGCACTGAATCTATTTTGGGTTAGCTTCAATGCTCATTGAGTTCATGATGACATCTAAAAACTTGTCTGATGCAACTCCAAAAGAACACTTCAGTGGACTAAGCTTCATTCTATACTATTCCATACTTTCAAAGTACATCGAACATCTTTGGGAGATCACCCATGTTATCCACCGTATGCTGTGACTTCACCATCATATTGTCTAAATAGATCTCCATAGTCATTTGACATGATCTTTAAACATTTTGCTCACTAATCGTTGGTAAGTAGCTCCGGCATTCTTCAAACCGAACAACATGACTCGGTAACAATACAGACTTAAATCTATGATGAAACTTGTATTCTCCTGATCTGGGACATGCATCACTATCTGATTATAGCCAAAGTACGCACCCATAAAAGATAGCGGTTCATGTCCAAACGTTCCATCCACAAGTTGGTCGATCCTCGACAAAGGGTACCAGTCGTTTGGGCATGCCTTATTCAAGTTGGAATAGTTAATGTATGTCCACCACTTCCCATTCTCCTTTTTAACTAACATAGGATTCAATACCCACTCTGGGTACAGTGCATCATGGATGAAGTAGTTTTCCTTTAGCTTATCAACTTCTTCATTCAATACAGTGGATCGCTCTAGTTTCATATTGTGCCTCTTTTGCATCACATGAATATTAGGTTCACATTCAATGCATGGCATGCTATCTCCAGCGAAATTGCACACATATTGGAATGCGTCCAAGCAAACACATTTGTGTTTTCTTGAAGAAACCTACCAACTCCTTCTTCATCTTTAGGCCAAGCTGGAACCTAATCTTGAGAACCCATGTAGGATTGTCATTATCAATCAGAATATCGATCGTCGGCACTATTGGTGCAACCCTTGCTTCCTCTAACTCTTTTCATGGGTCCATAGGTTTTTGAAATTTGCCGTGGGACCCGAGCTAGGGATTGGGCGGTAGCTGTTATACTTTTAAAGATTTGATACTGAGAGGCTTCTTTGCATCCTCCCTTTTCTCTCACCGATTCACATCTTTGATCTTAATGATGTAGCACTCTCGATCTGTGCTTTGGTCACATTAAATCACCCCCAATCCATTCCCAGTCCATAATGCGATCAGAAAACTAGCAAAGGTCGGTTGATCCAGAAAAGTTTGTATAGTAAAAGTCCATCCACTACAATAAGCATTTGTACCCACATGCGGTCTCCTTATCCCAACTCTACCGACAATTCAATAAACCCTGCCGACTCCTTAGCCTTTATAGTAAATCTTTGGATGCAGGATGTACATGGCTTCGGATCCTTTTCATTAAGGTGCATCTCATCAAAGGTTTATTTGAACAAGATATTCGTTAAGCTCCCATAGTCAATAAGGACTTGATGCACCGTCTTTAGCCTAATTGCAGCCGTAATCACCATAGGGTCAAGCATCGACGCTTCAATCCTATCAACTTCTCTATTTCGAAACACAATGTCACTAGTTATAGTTCTCTGTTTCTTTGTTGGAGTCTCATCCCTTATGGCAAAACATGCTTCTCGAGGCATTTGCCCCATCGAGCCGCCATATCACTCCATGTCATTCTAACTCTTTTACGTAGGATATGGACCTCCAAAATAGTATTTATCACAATTCGTCTAGATGGTTGTCTTGATCCCTCTCCATTGGATCCAACTTGATTCCCTTAGGAAGACTGTAATACCTCGAAAAATCAATAAATATTTTAATTAAATATTAATAATATGATAATATGAAAATAATTGGAATTAATGAATTAATTAAATTAATTAAATATAAGGAGGGACAAAATGGTCATTTTTCAAACATTAGAATTTGATGACAAAACCAGCGCTATTGCAACTATCTCATTTTTCTGATTCGCGTAGTATATTTGTTTGCCTTGTTGAAAGTCATATGAAGGAGATATGAGCGTAAGAACGTCAAACTTCAAATTAGCATATCTTTCACATTTCTTAACGGAATTGAACGATCTGCCTATCGAAATGACCGTATGGACGAGGACAATGATAAAGAAAAGGATTTGGAGGAGAAAAGGAAGATTTATGGCAAGAAAGTGGAAGGATAGCGAAGGTAGGAGAAAATTTTGGTGTTTTGGTGAATGAATATTGTCCAATCATGTTATAGTGCCATGATATTATTATGAGATGATTTAGAGTTTCATTAGTGTTGAAATTTTGATAAAAATCTAATAGATATTAGTTGTAATGGCTACTAAGTAAATTGTAACATGAATAGAAAGTAAAACTATAGTCAGAATATTTGGAGAGGAAGAGAGCGTTACTTTTACTTCTGGAAATCAATAAAAACCCATTTTGGTATTAACTTTGAATCCAAATCCTAATGAAACCTCAAACTAATGTACACATATGTGTTAGAAATTTAGATTTTTTTGTGTTTGTATATTAAATCATCATAACAAACCGAGATTGAAAGAAATGAAACATGGAATGCAAACACAAAATTCTGAAGTAAATCGCATACTTGGGATTTACACCGGTGCACCGGTGGGTAAGGACCAGTCCACCGATAGTCGACCCAGTTTGAGAATTTCAGGAATTCGCTTGCCCGAATCGACATACGACGCTTCAGCCTTTAGCGTGGTATTCCCCCATGGCTATTTAGTGACTTCTTTGACTCCTATAGTAACTGTTTTGGACGTGAAGCTTGGCGATGATGATGAGATACGAGTGTAGTATAAGTAGTGTTGAACAATGAATGTATACATGAATCATGTAGCACGCGAGGCGGGTCCTTGGTTCATGGTATTGACATACAGTCTCCTATAAAGCAATGAGGCTAGTCCAGGATTTTGATGTGGAAAAAAGTAGATTTGTAGCACACGCGGCGGGACCAGACGTAAGTCCAGATTGTATTACTATCATTTACCATAGATGGCAAGATCAGATAGTAGCTGTAGACATGTAATTCTGTACTGTAGGTGACGAGACCGGATTACATATTAGGGAACATTTACCATAGGTGCTGGGGAGCAGATTATTCTTAGATGGTATAACATTATTCTGTAGCACATTAGATAGGACTAGAAGGTGTTATATGTTATACTTGAATCATGCTATATCATTGGCATAGTAGTATACATGGATTAGATTGGCTTCACTTACTCAGACATATGTCTGACCCACTCCTATATTTTCTATTATATTGTTCAAGGTGATGGAATCTGGTAATTAGGTGGATCAGGAGATGTGGACTCTTATATATTGTAAATATTGTACATAAAATATTTTAAATAATTTTTATATTAAAGGCATGATGTGGTAGTGTGTGGATTTTATTGGATTTGGGTTGTATAAACTTATGTAGTAACATCAACTATGTAATCAGATATATTTGTATGATATAATATATCGTGAGACCATTCAATGTGAGATTCTTAAAGTTTGTAACGACCTGGAATTTTGGATTGGTAAAAATCGTCGAAGACCCGTCCGTTCTAAAACTATGAATTAGAACTACCAACTTAATACACAATATTTGATAAATATTTAACACTATTAAATTGTATAGGGTACAATTTTAATTGTACAAGTTATCAGAATAATCAATTCAATCTATTAGTGTGCTTTAATATAAACCCAAAATCAAATACTGCAAATAACTGTAAATCTACCACCATGCAACTCTGATGAGAAACAGCAATACCCTTACCTGCGAACTAAATAAACAATGTAAATTCAGAATAAAATAGTAAGCAAAAAAATACATCAATACACGATATATAGCAACAACAAACAGAAAATTGTCATGTTATTATTGGGGCTGCATCACTACCACTTGTGACTGCCTACATACCTCTATCTAATTGGGTACCCAATTAGATAGAGGACCAAGCCAATGTAGTTCTCCTACCGCAAATAGGACTCATGGAGCCTACGATGCACTAACCATATGCAATTCCCAAAACTACCCATGCTTAATCTTTACATTAGATTTTTCAAATCTAATTACCTTTACGGAAATTATCTCTTTGGACTTTATTCCCGAATTCTTATTTCAAAATTTTTGGATATATATCTTTTATATTCAAACTAGTCATTTACTTCAGGATCTGAAAACAAATCACCCTTTTGAAACGATACCAGTATACAAGCATACAAAACTATATGCTACCAAATCTCGGAAGGTTTCTAGCCATAACCAGGCCCCTAGGTCTAGCCTTCCAAATAAATAATAGTTTGATGCATCCCTCTACTCTAACGGACTATATCGAGGCTACAGAACATCTGAACCTCCTTTGCCCATGCGTTTCGTAGATTATGGGTTACCCGAATCTTTGGTAACATAACAAATCACTATATATCCCGAAGTGGCAAAATCATTTACACTAATAATTACAAATACTTCTAATCTATAATAATTTCCATTTCCAAATCCTTTCAAAAATCATCTTAAAACCATCGGGTTTAGTCCTCGAAATACTTTCCGTTTTATAAAACATTTTTATAAAGCCATTCTTTATATAAACCACTTTTATATAAAATCACTTCAAAATATTTATTCTCAAATATCTCTTTTTTATCTTTTAAAGGAAAACATTTCATATCATTTCAACTTGAAAACCAATTTTCAAAACAATTTATTAAATTGAAGTGATCTAAACATTATCGCTAAACACCTTATAGTCAAATCGTGAAATAAATCATAAGGTGTTAGCTTATAATTATTTTCTACCCAGCCCATGCATATGGATAATTAATTGCTCATAAACTGGTCGAACAAAGTGAACAATCAATAAATAATAATTAGTGCTCATAAACTGGCCGAGCGCAATCCAAACAACCAAATAATTAATCAACAATAGTAATAAATAGCAACATATGTATTTATTAAATAATTAACAATCAATATCAAACAGATCAATTATCGAATAATAATAAATCTACACAGTTTATAATAGCAGAATGGGGATTTGTTCTGCTAATAAAATATCACTAATATTTTATCAATATTTTATACTTCTCTAAACATATCAATAAACTATACCAGTGTGTTTTATTTGTTAATACTAATCTAAAGTCAGAGACCACGGGTCAAATGGACTTCGTATGGGTTACTTATCAACTTTTAAAGTTAAAATTTTTAATTAACTAATCGAGGAAATAATTATATTAATTAAACAATCTCACCTAAGCCCGTGCTAGCAAAGCCCATTTCTACGCCGGCCCAAACTCATGCAAACCCGATTGCCGGTAAAAGAAAGTCCCTGCTACTTCTCATTAATGCATGCAAAGGTCCATATTAATTTGGACCTAAGTGCAATTTCATTTGAAATGAATAGTAACGAATCCCCTTTTCTTTCCTTCTTTCATTTTGTTGCTACTTCTTCCTTCGCTTGACACATTTTCCTGTTGCCACGCTCATGTTTCCACTATGTGTCCACCTTGCGCCTTCCTCCTCACTGCTCACACATGCAACCTCCACTTCTTCCTTCCTTATATTTCTTGCATGTACCTGCCAATCAACATGCATACAAACTCCTCTCCACTTCATGCAAACAGACACGCACCACACATATAAACTTTCACACACAAGTGCACACACACAAATAAATACTCATACCTACATAGCCATGCACACATGCACATATTCATGCACGTACACACCCAAAGCCATGCACACTCACTCACGCACACCACACAGTACACACAAATGCACGCATGAATACACACAGGCAGAAAGTTCAACAGATAATATCTTTCTCTTGGCTTATCTATCTTGAGTGCAACATGAACAAAGTGTTGCTTATTTTATCCTCTACAACTTTGTTGTTTACACTTTTGGCTAATTTTATGTGTAGAGGAAGTTATGGGATTTATGAATTGAAAATGGAAAATGTTTGTATGAGTTTTCATTTAAAGAAAGGGATAGAAAATAATGTCCCCCCTTTGTGTCCATGCATGTCCAAATATATATAGTTGATGCACTCTTAATGGCTAAGAAAACAAAGTACCAACCATTTAATGCAAAAAAAAGAATACTCAAGTGCAAGTACATGCGTATGTGAAATGCAACGTATTGGGAAAGATATTTGTGTGTGGTTTAATATAGTTATAATTTAAAATTTTGGGGTACGGCGCTACACAATATCACGTTCGCGTATGGACCGCGAATGATAAAAATAAAAATACAATCATGCTCAACAATGTAAGACGATTACAAAACGTAATAAAATAGACAAGTTAACTTATTCTGTAAAATTTCAAAAGTTCCGAATTAAAAATTATGAAAAAATTCTATAAATTAAATTAAAAATACATCATCAAAAATTAAGTCTTAATTTGAAACACATATTTTATTATAATTTAAAATTGAATTCGAATATTTAAATAAATTAAATATTCAAATTTGAAGACAAAAAATTACGGATCGTTACAAAGTTATTAGTTAGCATTGTTCCTATTTTATGCTTTGTATATATGTCAACATGTATCACATAAAGACTCGTTATTTCGGGACTTTTTGTGTAGTTACGGGGTTTCGAAAAGGGCGGGTTGTTACAAAGATTGTACTTGAGGTTAATTATTCGACGTCTTGCCAGCCTACGGGTTCCTCATATACTTTTGCAACTACTTTTTACGAACCAAATCTTCAATACTATCTCTCAGACGCATATACTCATTCGTATTGTGCCAATGGATCACATGGAAGCGATAATACTTTCTTGAGCATCTCTCTTCTTTGGTCGCCTCCCTTTGAGGCCACTTCCTGTAACGCTCAGTACCTCGTTGCAAGGTATATATTCTCAACGGAATCGGTCAATTCCGTGTAATCTCCAGAACGGGTATACCTGATACGCTTCTTGAAGTCCAATTTCTTTCAACCAAGGTTTTGATTTTTTTGTTTACTATTATTTTGTTGCTAGTATTCACCACAACGTCTCCAGCACTGTTACCACTCTTTTGACAGCAATGTTGCTTTGTATCACTCTATTCGGTCCCTCCTAACCGTCAATAGCTAGTCCAGCAGCCAAATGTACCTCTTCCAAGCCCAAAAATTGAGTTGCTTTGCGTTAAAAATCCTTCAACGTGCTTGGTTCTTTTCTCTTGTGCCAACTGCCAAAATCACTCCTCCGGCAAACCCATTCATCAATGCCATCAACATGAATTCCTCATTGGGGTTGCTTGTCTCAGTCACAGCTACATTAAACCTTTTCAAGAAACTCTTCAAGGTCTCTCCAGACCTCGAATGCAAATTAGACAATGACATAACGTCCTTTGGTTGGACTATATGGACCTGAAAATGCTCCATAAACTTCTTGACTAACTGATCAAACGATGATACGGACCTTGGTGTGAACCGAGTAAACCACATCATCGTTATTCCTTCTATGAAAATTGGAAAACATCTGCATCTTACGGGATCCGCCGCACGGGTAGTATCCATGTTCCATCCGTACTTCAATAGATGTCACCTAGGGTCCATCATGTTGTTATAACTTGGCATGGTTGGCATCACAAACTTCTTAGGATACCTGTAACATTCTCCACTCCGAGACTCGAAAATAGACGTCTATGATACTGCAATCGTCACCGAAAACCATTTTCCAGTGACAAAGTGAGTTCAGTATCATTTTGCACAACATAAGTGAACATAGCTGCTAAATAACTTTTCCCTTACATCAACTTGAATTACATAATTCATTATATCATTTTTAACTCGATTCATCCCATGCAAGGGTAAATATAATAATAAAATCAGAGTAGTGTGTGTCAAACATATGAAAATGTCAACACCATACGTGACCAATTATAAATCCTGGTTTTACATGGCGAAATTTCAAAATTACTTTTATTAAATAGAAAACCTCCTGCTTTTTTCAGGGTCTTTGTTCGTCCTTTAAAAGATACGTGTCTATTCCATAAACTCATCCTACTCGAATGAGTGCTTGTGAGTTTATGGAAAATAATAAAAACATGGGTCAAACATAAATCCTGGTATGATTAAAACCTTTACCCTAATCATCCATAACAAGACCATGCCGCTAACACGGAAAAGGTTTTCCCTTCACTTTATCATCACCAAGATACATCATATATGTAAACAACATAATATAGAAACGCAACCATATGCATATATCCCATCAAGAACTATATCCAACACTTATCATCCAATTACGAACCACGTCATATATCAATTAAAAGTAAGCATACCCTTTACTTAGCATCCTATTATGAACCATGTTATACAAACATTCATCATCCATCCAAACATCACTTATAATCTCTTATATTAGATCGTTAAGTTATCATTAACTTATTTAGTGATTACCTCCCTAGATCTATCCACCACTAATTCATCTTTTCTCCAACAACGTCACCTGATGAAATGACCACTCATTCCACCAATGGGAGCCACCTTGACTAGAGCCACCCTGACTCTCCTAAGAGGTTGAATATAAGCACGTTGTATACATTCTTGTAAGCACCTTTACTAAGCGTCAATAGACCCTTTTAGTCCCCGAAACACTATCATTCACATTGTTGATTTATTTATCTTAGTTATAACATTACCTTGATGTTTTGGCACCCTGCCACGACACCCTGCCTTAGCTCCCCTTTAGAGTTTATAAATCTTTTAGGATCGAACTCTATCGTGGCACCCTACCATATACCATTGGACTTTAGACTAAAAGTCAAGGACCGTACCATCCAATAACTCCATGAGACGGTATATCTTTATGATCATGATTCAACCCTTTTCCTTTATTCATTAGTTGTGCACCCTACACATTTGGATAAGGCATCTTTATTTATCATTTAAATGATACCCTATCATTTATTAGCTTCTCTAAGCTTTCTTCTGTTTCAAGATAAGTGAACACAATTTTAACTTGAAAACCGTCTTTCAAAGTGCCCTAAGCATTCTTCCTTTTACTTAGAAAATATAGCATCCCATGCTTTCCTGAGTTATCGTCAGTCGTCACGAGCTAGCTATCCCATAACTTTCGAATGTTTGTATATTTGACTATCCCATATCCATTATGGTTCAATAGCTTCCAACGTTATCACATATTACCTTTCAAGTAATGGTTGTGGGTTAACTTCCCTATATCCATCGCATACTATCTTGTATATAGTCATCGTGTACTAATTCATCAGATGCCATCGTATGTTAATCCACCTAAAGCCATCATGTGCTAACTCGTCTAAAGCCATCGTGCTTTATCTCATTTGTAGTCATCGCGGGTCATACCATATGAACCATCGCGTGCTATTTCACCTGAAGCCATCATGTGTTGTCTCATTTATAGCCACCATGAGCTATCCCTTCTATAGCCTTCATGAGCCATCCCTTCTGTAGTCTTTGTGTGCTAAGTTCCATGCTTAGCTTTCATCCGTTAAGCTCAATAGAGCTCACGTTTGATAGCTCTTTCAAAGCTATCGTGGGTAGATACCTGGAATGCTATCGCGTGTTAACTCATTTATAGTCATCGTGGTTGATATAAGCCATCGTGAGTTAAATGGAAATTTTGTAATAATATTGAAAACTGATTAATTGCCTTATTAAGTATTAACTTCACACCAAATGTCATTTGATGTCGAATTCTCATTAGCTAATGTTTATCTTTACAGTTTACTTTTCAAAAATGGGCTAATAATAACTTCCATTTGTTGATTAATTATCATCAATTAATAACCCTTTTCCTTAGCCATTTGATCCATATAAAATCGAAAATTGATGGGGAAAATCCTAAAAATTCAACAAAAATCATTTTTATCATATTTTACCTTTTTCCAAAATTTCAGGTCAAAATAATCGATTTTATTATTCTTAATAATTAATTTGCCCAAAATTAACTATTTTCTTAACTTAGAAAATTCACAAAAATTCAAATCAAATTCCAAATATTCTGAATTTTAAAACTCATTTATATTTCATTAGTATAGACATCATATTAAATTTTCGTGGCATTTAAATATGAACGGATCATATTTTACTTTAAAATTTTCAAACATAACGATGTTTTTATCATTCAAACATGGTTTATCGTCATCAAAACATACATATAAATCAAATCTGTACCCAATAGGTGGGTATAGGTTTCTAAGAATGATTTTACTTACCTTTGCTTAAGAACCTAGTTTGATCTTCCTTATTCCTTAAATTTGAATGCTTTAATCTTCTAGCTTTGAAATCTTTTTCTTTCTCTCTTGCAAAATAATGGTCGGCCTTGACTTTAAGCTTTATGGCTTTGTTTGTAAAAATGAAGTGGAGTGAATGAGCAGTTAGGGCTAAAGAAAGAAGTATAGTGTTTTTGGCTTAGGAAAATATCGCATTCTAGCCTAGTCACACGATTACATTTCCATTAACACAAACATTCCCATTCAAAATTTAAATTGATTTTCATTCACAAGGTCAAACTTAATTGCTCTAGTTATGCCTAGTCCATTCAAATTAACTTTATAAGGTGTCCCACACTTAATCAATCAAATCTCCTTTAGGTATTTCTTACAAATAAATTTGTCTTATTCATCTCTTTAATAATATCTTCTTATCGTTAATTTAATTTAATTTCCCATTTTACGGACATTCCAAAATATGGGATGTTAAAGTCTCCTCCTCTCCTTACAAAAATTTCATCCCCGAAATTACGATAAGGAAAAAACATTTAAACTAACATCTTGAAAGTGCAAAGTCATCATCATATAAGTACACACGAGTACAAAGATTACACCGGTGCCCTTGCTAATGTAACTATCAACCATCAAGCAAAAGGTATCAGTACAAATACTAATACATAGTCATATCATATATGAGTACACTAGTACCCTACTAATCCATACAATAGACAAACAAAGTGCTCTACTATACACACACACACACACATGAATGCCTGAGATAAATTCCTAATCGTATCCTCTACCTCCTAGGTACATCTTCTTTATTGTCACTCCATTAGATGCGAACAAGTCTAATAACTTTGTTCCATAATTTCTTCGTATCACAACCTACTATCCCCTTCAGCCGTCTCACATATGTCAAATCTAGATCTACAGATAAATCCTCAATCTCCCTCGGTACCACTACCGAACTTGGGTCATGCACACATTTCCTCAAATGCGATACATGGAAAACATTATGCACAGTCGTCAAACTACTTGGTAGCTCAACTCGATAGACAAACTTACCAATCTGCTCGATCATTGGAAACGTTCCTACATATCTAGGTACCGACTTCCCCACCTTTCCAAAGTGCATTACTCCTTGCATTGGAGAAACTTTCACAAATACATAATCGCCTACCGCGAACTCAAGCTCTTTCCTTCGCTTGTCGGCATAACTATTCTGCCTCGATTGAGTTGCCTTCATTCTAGCACGAATCAACTCTACTTTCTCAGTAGCTTCTCTTAACAAATTGGGTCCTAAAAAAAGTCTATCTCCAGTGTCCATCCAACATACCGGTGACTTGCATGGCCTACCATACAGTGTCTCAAATGGTGCCATTCCGATACCCGACTGGTAACTATTATTGTAGGCAAACTCTACTAGATGTAAGTGAACTTCCCAAGATCCTACGAAATCTAATACACGAGCTCTCAGCAAATCCTTAAGTACATAGTTCGTCCTCCCTATTTGCCCATCAGTCCGTAGTTTGTAAGCCGTGCTCAAGTTTAACTCTGTACCCAATGCACTCTTTAAACTTTTCCAAAACTCATTGGTAAATAATGGGTCTCTGTCACTTACGATACTATTTGATATCCTATGTAGTCTCACTACATTCTTAACATATAGTTTCGCTAAGCTAGCTGCCATCCTCGTAATCTTTACCGGGATAAAATGGGCACTCTTAGTCAGTCCATCGACTATCACCCATATGCTATCATTTCTCATCCTCGACCTAGGAAAACCATCAACAAAGTCCATAGACACTAAATCCCACTTCCAAGTTGGTACTTCCAAAGGTTGAAGTAAATCGCTCGACCTTTCATGTTCGACCTTCACTTGCTGGTAAGTGAAGCACCTCTTCACACATTCTCCTATATCTCTCTTCATCCCTTCCCAAAAGAAGGCTCTCTTCATGTCATGATACATCTTCGTACCCCCGAGATGAATAGTAAACTTCGATCGATAACTTTTCTCTGAGACTTCCTTACAAAGATTTCTTATATCTAGAACATAGGGTTTTCCTTTCTTTATTAGCTTAGCATTCCTTTAAGTCTATCTCGAATTCTTTCAGATCCTCAACATCTGTCCCCATTTCTAATCACCTAATCCTTTATGCAATTATTGGGTCCTTCTTCTGCTTTGCAGCAACCTTATCCACAAGTGTTGGATGTACCTCTAAACTTGCTAAAATGCTCGGATCTCTACTCGATTCAGTATTCTGCCTATAATGCACTCCGTAAGAGGATAACGTCTCTAACGTCATCCATTCTTCAATCATGGCTAACACTCCATTTCAATGCTTCCTACTCAAAGCATCGACCACCTTATTTCCTTTTCCTAGCATATATTCTATCCCAAAATCATATGCCACCAAGAATTCTAGCCATCTATGCTACCTCATATTCAATTCATCCTAAGAGAATAACTATTTAAGGGACTAGTGGTTCGTATACAACTCAACACATTCTCCCAACAAGTAATGTCTCCAAATATTCATCACAAACAGTACCACTACTCACCCCAAGTTATGAGTCAGATATTTAACATCATGCGGTCTCAACTACCTCGATGCATAAGTTATCACTCACCATCTTTGCATTAGCACTGCTCACAAACACGTTCCACGGGTGTCGGTATACACTACCAGATCTTAGTTCCCTTTAGGCACGATCAATGTAGGAGCATTTGTCAATAACCTCTTCAAATCCAGGAATGACCCTTCACACTTATCGGTCCACACAAACTTCTCGTTCTTCTCGATCCACTTAGTTAAGGGTGCTGCTATACAGGAGAAATCCTTGATGAATTTACGGTAATAGGCAGCCAACCCCAAGAAACTTCTCATTTTCATGACCGTCTTTGGCCTCTTCCAACCATTAATAGTTTCTATCTTTGGTGGATCCACGGCCAATCCATTTTCTGAAACCACGTGCTTGAGAAAATTCACCTCCCGTTTTCAAAATAGCACTTCGAAAATTTCCCCTTCAACTTGTGCTATCTCAACGTCACCAATACCAATCTAAGATGGACTTCATGTTCTATCTAATCTTTTGAATAGACTAAGATAACATCAATGAAGACCAACACAAATCTATCCAAATAATCACGAAAGATTTGCTTCATAAGATCAACGAAGAACACATGGGCATTGGTCAATCCAAATGGCATCACTAACCACTCATATGAACCGTACAATGTTCAGAATGCGATCAATGGAATATTATCTTTTCTACTTTTAGTGGATGGAAACCCATTGCCAAGTCTAGCTACGAGAATACTCGAGTT
Organism: Allium fistulosum; assembly: GCA_030737815.1. NCBI lineage: Eukaryota > Viridiplantae > Streptophyta > Magnoliopsida > Asparagales > Amaryllidaceae > Allium > Allium fistulosum. The sequence goes on from CM060902.1 coordinate 1,209,009,989, forward strand.
CTACTCAACTGATTAAAAAAGTCATTTATCATGGGCAAAGGATAATGATTATTCATTATCAACTCATTTAGCCTACAGTAATCAATGCATATCCATAAAAATCCATCCGACTTCTTTATGAATACCGTGGACGCTCCCCACGGTGAACTACTCGAACTAATGAAACTTTTATCCTCAATTTCCACTAGTTACTTCTTTAATTTCTCCATCTCCTTGGATAGTAGTCTGCTAGGTGTTCTACTAACAGGTTGCGCCCCCGGCATCAAATTTATCTACGAATCGTTGCCCTTCTTGGCGGTAATCCGGTTATAGGTTCGAAAACATCTGCAAATTCTCAAACTACACGTACTCTACTGATCTCATCTTCTTGACCTTCCATAGCATATAACATCAAGTCCAACTTCTCCTTCATTACGTCCATTGCTATCATAATCCTTTCTTCTTTCTTCGGATTTCATACGGAGATAATCCTATCTGCATAATAAATCCTAGCATCGTTACGCACTAACTAGTCCATACCCAAAATCACCCCATACCCTACGAAGTCAAATACATATGGGTCGTAAACAAAAAAGTGTCCACACAAATCAAACTCAAGGTCCATGCACCTTAATGCAAAAGTGGCATACCCACCGATTGGATCAACCACATGTAAAAACGTAATCAAATAGGAAGTGTCCAATTCTAAAATATCAACTAATTCTCTCAAAATGAAAGAGTGAGTAGCACAAATATCAAACAAAACTCTAACTCATATACTAGAAATCAAAATCGTACTTCCAAGCACACCTTTCCTTTCTCCTCAGCAGTTGGTCCAAATGAAGGTCCAGATGAATGTCCTTCCAAAGCGTAAACCTTTGCCCGCTTTGCTTTCGGGAAATCCCTCTTCTTATGGCCTGGCCTATTATAGATAAAGCACTTGGCCATGTCCTTGTTCGTGGTTGAGTACACTTAGTGGAGTAGTGCTCCTTTTGGTCGTAATTAAAACAAACGACATCAACTATGATCGGCTTTTAAGTCCTTCCTCAACAGGTCTTTCCTCCTTTTTGATTCTTTTTGCTCTTCTGATATGATTTGAATCTTTTCTTCTTCCCACCCTTGGGTTAACATTGGCTTTCTTCCCCTTATGAAACAAGTGATCATATTGTTTTTCCATCTCAACCATTATATCAAATGGAGACAATATATAAGCCATTAGCTTGTGATTCAGCTCTTTTCTTAGTCCTTCAATGAACCTCACATTCTTCTTCAGCAAAGTATTGATATGTTCCCTTCCATACTTCAATAAAGCATTAAAGTGTTGAATGTACTCTATTAAAGTCATCTCTCCCTGCTTCAAGCCAAAAGGCTCTCTACACAAGCACTTTTATGAAATTCGAGGATAAACTAAGCCTTAAATCGCTCCTTAAACTGCTCCCGGGATATCTCCTCCTCTATGACCTCAGTAATTACAGCCTTCCCCCAATCTAATGCATCCTCCAAAAGATGATGAGAAGCCAACATTCTCTTGTTAGCATTATTATATCCCAAGTCTCTAAAACACTTACATACCTTCAGCCAATTTAATACCTCTAAGGCAGACTCCTTCCCATGAACTCCTTTCCCCCACAACTCTTGAAATCTTTGTTCAATTTAGAAAAGTCTACTTCTCTTGCTACCTCCTATCTCGAATCAACAACTCCGGCTAGTTGTTGCCACATCATCTCCGTCATAAACCTGAGGAATAAAGCATTCACGTCCATTCCTCCTTCGGCTGGGGCAAGCACTTGAGTACCGGCTTCAGTATGAACTTCTGGGTTTACCTCCCTTCCTTAGTCGTTGGTTTTTGTACTATCATCTCCTCTACTAGGATTTGCTCTCGCGCTTCCTATAGCCAAATGTTAATTACATAGATCCATTTTTTCCTTCTACATAAGCAAGGGTTCATAAGAAACATAAGTAAAGAGAGTGTTTGTGTACTATCATCTCCTCTACTAGGATTTGCTCTTGCACTTCCTATAGCCAAACATTGGTTACATAGATCCATTCTTGCTTTCTATATAAGCAAGGGTTCATTAGAAACAACACTAAAGAGAGTAATCAATCTAGAGGAGTGCATATATTCTCTTATATATATATCAAAATACAAGTACGTTATATATATAGCATATGTCCTTCCCAAGGTGTTCATTTTCTACTAATAAGTTTCTTCCTAGTTCTATTTTACTTAAGTGTTCCACTAATCTAAGATCTGATACCACGTTGTAACATTGCCTACTCCTAGACTCGAAAATAGACGTTAATGATGATACAGTCATTACCGAAATCATTTTCTAATGACAAAATGAGTTTGGTAATTATTTTGCATAACATAAGTCAACAGAGCAACTAAATAAATTTTCCATTACATCAATTTGAATTACATAATTCATTACATCATTTTTAACCTAATTCTTTCCACGCAGGGGTAAATATAATAAGAAAAATCAGAGTAGTTTGTGTCTGACATATGAAGATGCCAACATTGCACATAACCAGTTATAAATCTTGGTTTTACATGATGGAATTTCAAAATAAAATTTATTAAATAGCAAGCCTCCCGCTTTATCTTCGAGGTCTTTATTCATCCTTTAAAAGATACCTATCCATTCCATAAATTCAGCCTACTCAAATGAGTACCCGAGAGTTTATGAGAAATAATAAAAACACGGGTCAAGCACAAAGCCTGGTATGAGTAAAACATTTACAATAATCGTCCATAGCAAGACCACATCGCTAATACCAAAAGGGTTTTTCCCTCACTTTATCATCATCAAGATACATATACATATACATATACATACATACATATATGTATGTATGTATGTATGTATGTATGTAAACAACATAACATAGAAAAGCAACCATGTGCATATATCCAATCAAGAAGCATACCCTACACTTATCATCCAGTTATGAACCATGTCATATATCAATTCAAATTAAGCATACCCTATACTTAACATCGTATTATAAAACATGTCATACAAATATTCATCATCCATTTAAACATCACCTAATCTCTTACTTTAAGCTATCATCATTAAATTATCATGAACTTATTTAGAGATCTCCCTAGGTCTATCCATCACCAATTCATCTTTTCTCCAACAATGTCACCTGATGAAATGATATTTTCCTTGTTTAAGTTTGATTTAAAGGTTTTAAATCAGTTTGAGAAAAGGTTTTCAAGGAAAATTTAAGGGAAGGTTTCCCTAAGTAAAATGACTCAAATATTAGAATACCAAATGAGACTGGTATAGGGTCGCGCCCTATACATTAGCTATTAGGGTAACAACCTGAATTCCAATAGGTCAGGATTTTTCACAAAAATGCTAAAATCCAAGCCCACTGAAGCCCGAGTAGGGTATCTGGTATCCTGCAAATAGGAAAAGATAAGTATATTAGAGCTCAAATAAATATCCCACAACGGAACTGACTAAAATATAATAGTAAGTAAATACTCACCAAGGTAATAACACTTTCTAAACAAGTGTCTCAAAGCTGGAAAATCTCTGCCATCTAACTAACCTGTGGGATGTTATGAGGAGGGGGTCAGAACTAAAGTTCTGGTGAATGGACAAATTATACACTTCTAAGCATAATTCTACATATACCAATCTATTTCCATTTTTTGTTATATTAGGTTTATTGGGTTTATAATACTCTCGCCTCTGTGAGTGAATCGTATCTATCTACTCCCTAGTAGGTTAAGACCTAATAACCAATATATATATATATATGTAGCTACATGCCCGAAGACCGCATTGGTCCTAGTACTAACCATAGTACCTTCTGTATCCTCCTCGAAAAGGACTCCATCGTCTCGCTACTAGAGCGTACTGTAACTACATCTGTAAAGGACAGCTTCGTAAGGCCTACAATACAGATGTTCTATCGTCTACTATGAAAACGTGAAACTACATCCGCACTAGCTTATACTAGTGCTCGGACATCCACAATGTACCACCCAGTGCGTACTTTGAGGACTATACGTAATCGTTCCGTCTACTCCCTGAATCCCGCCAATAAGGTCTACCTTGTATGGAACTCGGTCGGGATTTTCTATATCATTAAAGGTCTGCTTCGTTAGGCCTACAATACCTATATTCTACTTGGTCTGTCTCTTTTCTCATCGTGGCTATGGTCCCACGCAGCCCCCCTCAACTAATCGAAAGATCTTTTAAGAGCTAAGTGGTTGTGCCCTACTGCAAACAATCTAAACATCCAATTGGCTGCGCCCCTCATCCAATGTCTGGATAGTGAAAGAATCATTGGACTATTGGTTTAGCTCTAGTCTTTCCCAAACTCGCTCTGGTTGATGATGACTTGATCTCCGCATGCGACTAACCTTTTGGGTGCTTCCCACTAAAACCTACTCGTAACTAGGAGTATGGTGTCATACGAATATCCTACTCCATCGTCAACCTTTTGACTACCTATAAAGGTCCGCTTCGTTAGGCCTGCAATGCAAAATCAGTCAAGGCATACTCTCTTGATGAAACACCTACAGACCTACCTCCGGGGGTGCAGCTTCGTTAGGCCTACCCCAGAGGGCCATCCTAGAGTATCCTCATGTCCCGTTGAAGTCTTGTACTTCCTTCTAACCCAAACTAACTAAGTTGGACGTGCTCTTTCTATACTAAAAATCTACGATGAATTGCTTCGTTAGGCTCTTTATCCAGATTCTCTTTGGGCTATTCCAAACGCACCTTACGGTTTTATTGGACCCTACATCTAATCTTTACTTTGCGTTTAGTTTACTTTTCTTATTCTGTTGGTTACTTATTTACCCTAATCAGCAAGCCCAGCCTCACCTATGTGTGTGACCATCAGTCCTAGACCTGAATGGGAATGTTGCAGGTATGGGCCACTTCTATTATTTTGCTTGTTAACTTAATCCAAGATCTAAGTTTGATAAAATAAGCCTCTTCTATTTCTTTCTTTTTAATTATAACCTATGCGTTACAATTATACTTGCAATTATTACTTTTATATTCTTTTCTTTCTTTTATAACCTACTTGTTATAAATGTAATTGCAAGTGTCTCTTTTCTATTCTAGTCTGTCTTCTTTTATTATGATACTAAATTCTCTTAAGTTCTCTTATATTATATAACAGTCTAAGCTTGGGACTACGTCCAATTGTCACAAATTACTTCTCATAATAACTTCTTTACTTTTTATTCTACTATCTGCACAGTAAATGCAGATCTAGTCACATTTCTGTTTATTGTTTCTAGTCTTGTCAAATAATTTACTTGACTGCTTCCACTTCACATTATTCTCTTTTATTCTAGGAAGTAGTTCTATTCTATTTGGTTGGTTACAAAAACTATGCTAAAATCCATTTCCATATTTAATACTAAATAATGCTATAAAAAATAACTCGTAACTGCAAGATATTTCTTTTATTGTTTCATTAATTATTGGGTAATGCAAAATACAGTAATGTCTCTATTTTGCACTAATTCTCTTTTTCTTGCTTTTATTCTTGCAATTACGTTTATCGTTATTCTTACAATATCAAACTATGGAAATGTATTCCCTTTTATAAACCAACCAACTAATCTATCACTAACTTCAAAATCAAGTTATTAGATTTTCCCCTTTTTAATTCATTTCATAATTTACTGTAAATTTCTCACTTTTAGGCTTATGCCTTTCTCTATAACTTTTAAGCCTAATATTACTTATATTTAATTGGATTCCTTTCTTTTTCCATATAAATACCATTTAAATATAAGTAAACTTCTCTTATAAAATTTACAGTTTCAACATAACTAATTAGTAGACTAGTTACTGAAATAAATGTTGAATTGAATATTTAACGGGAATCTAACGATAATATATATCATAAACATAAAAGAGATATAATATAAATCCACTCACCTGTCGTGCTTAGCTTTACTCCATGGCTCTTCCTGGATCCCCTTCTAAGGCGTCTAATATTTTTATTAAAAAGATCTTCTCTCCAGAAATATTTTCTATTTAGGGTTCAGCCTCAGGCAATGAACCCAATTGGGAGAAAATCTGATTGTGATAAAATAGCTAGGCCTAGGGTTCTATTTATAGTGGTGTCTGGGGATCTCAGACCGTCGGATTTTTGGATTGAATCTGGTGCAACCATGTCACAGGCTCGCTGCGGATCGTTGGATCCAGAAAACAATGCTTCAGATCGCTCGAAAAATCAAATTATAAACTTCGGCACGTCCCAGGACAATTTTACGTCCAGGGCAAAACGTGGGTCGACCTGTATTCTTTATGGATCAACCTTAGGGTCGACCTGCTGGTCGACCCGTGGGGTCCTTCTATTTGTTATTTTTATTCGTTTAATTAATTATATATTTCTGATTTCTTGTTCTTCTCGTGACTTCTTCGTATTAACTCGTATTTCGACAAGTTATATATGGAAATTGATCAGAAAATTGCCACGAACACAATTGTATAGGTTTTGAGGCCATATTCTGACAATTCAAAAAATGCTTATTTTCACTATTCATCATTATTTGATTATTTAATTATCTAAAAATGTGGGGTATTACAATTAGCCCCAGCTAATTTAGTCCAAAAATTCCAGTGTGTAGGGCTTTGTCACAAGTAAGACTAAAATTATGATTACACACAAAGGGGAATATATGTTTGTATATAGATAGGTTATTGGTGATCCCGTAAAACCATTAGGATCAGGTGACCCTGGGAGAGGATAAGTTAGGGAGAGACCACAGATAATTAAGGATAGACCGTCCAGAAGAGGTATGTTTAACAGATGTTAGATTATTTTTTTATGTTGTCTGGTAGGCTCGAGTCAGCCATAGGTTAGTAGTTGTCCAAACAAAAACTATAGTGTTCAGATAGATAGTTCATTTGTTATTTGATATGTATGTTTACATAAAATGCTTTACAGTTTCAACTAGTTTTGGTTGCAGGATTATGACTTGCAAAAAATATGTTTTAAAATGATATTAGTGAGGGGAAACCTGTTCCACTAAGCGGCGTGATCTCACTTAATATCAAATAACCGAGATGTATAGTATTATTTACACCAGGCTTTATGTCTAACTCGAAGTTTATGTTTATCCCCTTAAACTCTCGGGTGTTCAAAATTGATTTGAGTAGGCTGAGGGTTGAGGATTTACAGGTTTTAGTAGGTTGATGAATAAAGCTTATGGAGATGAGCAGGTGGCTGACGAATAACTATTAGGAGTTACTGTTTTGTTTTGTTTTATTTGGTTGTGTTGTATTTAAGACAGTTATGTCTATATAGTACTCTGGTCAACCAAGGGGGCATCATCATATGGCGCTCTTGGCATATTTATGTAACAATTATGTTTTATCAGAACCTGGGAAATGATTATGGGATTATGTACTTTGAATGTGAAACATGTGTTGGAAATGTAATGTGAAAAGATGTTTTTCTTGGAATATGTGATTTTGTTTCATATTCAAATGCTTCTAATATTATGGATACCATTAACATAGCTGTATTTAGTCGCCGGAAGTTAATACTATGAATGACTGTAGTATCTGTAGCGCTTAGCTTTAGGCCTCTAGATAGGGGATGTTACACATATCTCTTATCATCTTCTCAATCTCGGCTTTTGTTACAACTTAAGTTGGCTGAGATGAAGGTCCCGCTAGATCAACCGGCTAGTTGATCTCCTCTTCATAATGAGATTCTTCATTGTCCCCTTCAATCATAGCTCCAGATCTAGCACTCTTCTCTTAACTGGAAGCCATCTCTCATCAGATCGATAGTAGGTTCTTTCCAAAAATCAAAGTAACACTAGATCTACACCAAAGAAACTCTAGATCTAGCTTTTAGACTTCTTCAAATCCAAATCGAAAGTGCATATCTATGCTTGAGAATGACCGCACATTCTAAGAGCATAAAAATATTGTGCCAAAATATGGTACATCCTAATTTGAATAAAAATGAGAACATTCAAGTAAAAATGAAATGAAAAACGAGGGAAGACGTTATTTTTAAAGTGGTTCGGCCTCAATTTGATCGCTTATATCCACAATCAACTTTATTTTGATTAGATTTTACAACTTTAGCTAATTAATCATACAATGATTTCAGAGAAGAAATAATTGAAAACAAAAATGGTAGAGCATAGTTGCTTAAAATCGAATAAAGATCCAAAAGTCCATCTTTCTTTGCTATAGGAAGTATATTTACAGTTGAGATCCTCCTTCAAAGTAGCTTGCGCATGTGGGAACAAGTAAGAAGTCAGATCTGAAATTTTAGGAACGATGATCGTGCAAAAATCGATAATCCAAACCTCTCGGTGTCGACATGATCATGTCGATGCCGACATTTTGGTTAACTTGCATCTTTTATTCTTCTTCATATTTACTTAAGTCTTCAAGCTTTGGACCTATATGTTAACAAAGTTGTTCCTCTAAATCATGTCAGTACGGACACGATTTGTCCATTCATATTTTTGTCTTTTTTCTTCGAAGTATTGTTCAGCATTGTCTAAAGCTCAAAGTGGGTCCCCCATCTTCAACATCTCGATATTAGTATGATCAATCAAGTCGGTACCGACTTATTAAGCCTTATGCAAAACTTGGTCAACTTCTTGTGCTTTATTTATTCATCGTCTTGAATATCAGATCCATCGAGATGTTGTTCGGTCCAAATGCCAAATAACGGTCGTACTCTTTTTTCTTACTACCCTGATAAGGTTTTTTAAAGAGACAAATTGATTAACGGTTCTTTCCAAGTCCAATATTCAATGTGTGTGTGTGTGTATAATACATTATAATTATGCGATATGAAATAAAATACGCACACTGCATATGATGTAGTCACTAATCTTGATGATCAAATATGCATCCCATGTTTTTTACCTCATGAATTATTTGGTTTAGAATATACTATACTTATAATCTTGATTAACAAAAAAAATATACAATCAAATATATTAAATTGATTATATCTAAAATTAAATTAAATTAATTAAAAAATATATGAAAGTTGAAATAGAAATAGAATTAGTTTTAAACATATACCGAAATTACATTAAATATGATTTATGGTGGCGATATTATTTATTATAACGCAAATTAAGACCAAGTGCAAACTAATAAATATTTCTTTTGAGTTTGCCCTTTTTTACCCCACCACCGATGCATCTGATCTAACATTAAGTTCTATATGCTTTTACCGTAACCTAAACTGATATGTGTCAGGTAACTGACCAATCAATATAATCATAATTAGTAAACATACAAAGGAATAAACATGCATAAAATGGCACATAATCTTACATGAACATAACTTAATGCAACTACCATGACTCAAACATATGTAGCTCTACGAGAAAAAAATAATAATCCAACATACATTTTTTCATATATTAGTTATGTCTATGCCCGCCTTGAATATCTCATTTTCAAGTTTCATGGCATAATCGATGGTGGGTAATGGCTTGTTAATCTAATGGTAGTGTTTTTTTGGAAAATTACCCTAGCGTGGTGTCAAAACCGGGAAAGAGGTCATACACAAGATTAGAACCACACCACCTATTATCGTAAGGAAGCGATGAATAACCATCTACTCCTACGCTAATATCGATCCACATAACAATGTCAAAAATGTAAATCCAAGCTTTCCATATGGAAAAGTGAGTGGTCTTATATCATTGAAGAGTAGTAGCTGGATCTAGATGAACATTCTTCATTCATAACTCTATGGATACCAAATGTTAAATTACATAATAAGTTAATCCCTACTGTTAACGAATTTATTCGTTAACCTAAAAGTATATAGAAAGCAGAGTTCTATTGAGGAGAGGTTATAGCAAGACTAGTTTAAGTCGTTAATATGCCTTGAGATCAAGCCATGTCGATGTCGTGCACATTTGAAGCCAAATTTTGTGTCATGCCGTGAATCATATTCATTCAGTATGCAAGTCAATATGCAAGTCAACGTACTAGTCAATAAACAAGTCAATATGCAAGTCTCAATCCAAGAGTCAACTTGTCAAATATGCTATGCAAGTCCTAAATCATAAACGAGTGAATACAAAAGTTACGAGTCAAAGTCAAATTGATATACTAGTCACAAATCATAGTTCATTACATCAAATATGCCATATAATTGTTTGGTCCAATCTTTTATGTGTGCATAGTTCAAAAGTTACAATCGGCGAAAATCCTCAAATTGATATAGGGTTTACAAAGTTGAAAATGAAAGAAGAGTGGACATAATTGTTCGCCTTTACTCCATAACCCTTAGGTCCATATTTATAGGTGTAATAAGCAGCGTGGCTGCTTGGAGTCGACATCACTAGTTCTCGGCTTTAACAGCGTCACTGGACATTAACTTCGACGTTCTTAGGCGCACAACTAAGCTTCAATGTTGTTTAAATAAAGATGATATTCAGCATCGCCAACGCTCATTATGATCATGAATAGCATTGATGGACAACGACGTTGGTAGGAAGCATCTTCAATGTCTCCTATGAATATCGATAGCGTCTTTATAGATGCTTGATGTTCCACGAGTGTTGTTGGCATGATACTGGCCAATGGCGATATCAGTGACGACCAACTTGAATTGACGTATGGACGAAGAAACCTTTGATTAAGAGCAGCGTCGACGGCAACTATGGACATTGACGATGAAATTCATCAGCATCGCATCTATAAATGTGTGGCATTCTTCAGGTGTTGATGAAAGTTGGCACTAGTGGTATTGGTCTTTGGCGACATTAATGACGTGTGGTTCTTCCTAAAAGGCAACCCTAATGAATGAAGCCGTTGAACTGGAAGTATCATCAATGAGACATGACGACATTGATTGCGGATGGCATCAACAATGAGCGATGTCAACGAAGTGCAATACTAATGTTGTCTTGGTTTCTTGGCCTTATTGATGATGCGCGATGCCACCGTTGATGTGAGTCGGCATCATTGGTGTCAGCTTTAAATCATTCCCCACTCTTTCTAGGGTAACAACAATAGTAATAGATGGGATATGACATCGATGAAGTACGACGTCGATTGCCCATGGTATTAACTAGGTTCGATATCACTGCTTCTTTAACTACTCACGACGTTGTGTGCATTCCTTTATTGACGAGGAGCGACGCTATATCTTTTCAATACTAATCTGTATATTCTTGACATCGATTTGTGGCATCATAAGCACATCGCTTGTCATCTATCCTCGAGCATAATAACCTTAGTAACACTTGCCCTCCTAGTATAGAGGAATTTGTTGAATTTTCAAGTCAATATTGCTGACACTATATTTTCTGCCTATTGATATCCCAAACAGATTTGAACCATCCATTTAAATTCAATCCAACGGTGTCTGTGCACCCATTTCCCTTTATAAATAGCTAGGATTCTCCTACTCTCTTTTCTTACCTGCAATCAAAAACTTCAGGCAAGAAATCAGACATTCCAAAGAAACTATAATTTCCTATTTTTCAAGCAACCGACTTCTCATTCAGCTATGATTTTCAAACCAGTCCAATTAACAAGTCGATTCAAATGATTTAGTATTGAGGTTGCTATTAGGATTCGATTTGGTTTTGCCAATTTCAAATTGGCGTTAAAGTTTAACCATGAAATTTTGATGTTTATTAATCGGGGTGATAATTGATCTAGATTAAATTAGCCATAGATTTTATTCTACATGTATGGTCTTGATGTCAATCTATGTAGGTATTATATCTGATATGTTCCAGGTTAATTGTTGAAGAAGTTGTTCTATTAGACCCTAAACCCATTACTGATTAATTATGTTGACACTCATGATGCTGTTATGATGAACGACACCGATGGTCTTTGATGTTGCTGTGATAATCGAAAATGTTACATTATCTTGTTATTTCATTAGCTAACTTTTTTAATACGAACCTTTTATATTGCAAATAACGAGAGTGAAACGTGATGATCCACTTAGAGTTACAAACATCACTGTTATTAAGACGTCTAAATCAATTAAACGCGACATCAATAATCTTGGTATTAATTAAGGTCGATGTTGTGATACTAGCATGACCCACAACGTCAATAAAGCCCTTTATTAACCCATTATCTCGATAACTCAACACCCCTATGTTGTTAATGGTTAAGATAAGATTCAACAACCTTTTATTATCAAGATAAAATGTATATCAATTAGATGTGACGTCATCTAATCATAACCGGCATCGTTTGCTTTCATTGCTAGTTTATTAAGCTTTAATTTGATATCGATAATCTTACTATTTTCATAACTGTTTTGATATCATTGCTTACAGATTGTTATTTTTACATGTTACAAGTTGTTTAACTGATGCATATCAACCCACATCATTATCATTCACCAATGTCGACGACCCTCATTGTTTTGACATTAGTCACAGTAGCGGTATTTACAAATACTTTATGAGATAACCAAGGTGATACCCGGCGTCGATAAGGTTCTTAATCTATCACCTTAATAACGCAAAACTTGCATATTATATGCGACTAAGATGAGACGTGTTAACCTTTTACTGTTAAATGCGACTTTACTCAATTATAAATGGTGTCAACTACTTTCATCATTGACGTTCAACTTAATACCGATAGTCTTATAGTTTGCTACCATTGTTCTATAGCTATCTTTAATATTATAAGTTAAGATTCATTTTGATATCATTTATTTTATGACTAGCACATTATCAACTCACTCCATCTTTATTTATTGACGTCGACAATCTTCCTTACTTCAATATTGGATATAGTGGCGGTGTTCACTAAGGCTTTATGACATTCATCATTGTCATAGCTAATGACTTATGTTTATTAACGTCGCGTAACCATTTTTATTTAATTTTGTATAACTTCTTCATGGAACTCTCTTATTGGAATTGAAATTAATGTCATTTAAGAGATGTTATCTTGTGAGTAGCATAAACTTTGTCACTTTGATAACAAATAGACTACTTAAACAATTTTTTTTTACTTGGCATGTACTAAGTCTAATATGAACATGATTACTTCTTAAGTTTGGAATGCTATCACCCGGTAGGGTAATGGAAGGTCATCAATCCAACAAGAAGTCTATTAAGAAACCTAGTAGAGGGCCTAAACCTTCACCTTCAACCAGTAAGACAGTTGATAATCTCTTGAGCCCATCATATATAATGACTGAGGAAGAGGTGAATTCTATTCTTGAGTAGTCTGGCATTACAGAGATTGAAGCCATTCTGACCGTCTCTATAGACAACATCTATAATCCACTAGAGGGATATTTCGCCTTTACTCCCATAACCATCTGTCATGCTAGTTATCTTCCTTTTCCTAGCTTTCTCCAAAGATATCGGGAACATTTGGACATCACATCAATACAATTTTTGCCAAACTCCTATACATATTTGACTTGCTTAGAAGTCTTGGCTTGGGAGGCGGGACTTCCCTCCCTTAGTGTTGAGATTCTTTATTCGATAGCTAGTCTTGCTAAGGCGGATACACAATCAGACCATCAATTGTACCGAATCCACCCTTATCCGAAAAGTATTATTTCTAAGGGCATCAACAAGGAAAAAGGATGGGAAACTCAATTTTTTTGTCAAGTGCTTTTCTAACATCAGAGAGACATTCTCTATCGCTGATAAGATTCTCATCCTTAGTTACCATTTTCCAGTTTATTATCTTTTATTGATAAGCGTCTGTTCTCAGATTCTACTCCAAAAGAGCTAAGCTTAGATAACCAAGTAATTGTGTTGTCTTTAACTCATGCGGCAGAGAAGATAGGGAATAGGCTAAAATTGTTAACTCCAACTAAGCCTCTTAAATATTTTATTATTTTAGATCATCACAATATCCTAATAGAACCTCATATAGTGAAATACAATGCCTAGGGAAAACGTTCGTTGGTGATGAGCAAGTCAAAATCCTTTACTTCTAATTCTCCTATTCAGCCTAATTCTGCTGGTAAATTACAATTTACCTAAAATAGAATCCCTGATGCTACCGGTTTACTAACTTTTCCTTTTGCTTTAGGCTCGTCTGCCTTCATCATTGCACCCGAAGAAGCAAGTGTAAAAGATGGTGTTTCTAAGAAGAGGAAGAGCAAAGATGAAGCTTTAGTTCTGTCCCAACCAATCAAACCCGTTTCTATTAAAAGCGCCATTGCCAAAGCCATTGAGGCGTTAGACACAGAAGAAGAAACATACAATGATGCTTTTATTAACATTCCTCCTTCCCCTTAAAGTAAGAAGTTCAAACTTGCGGGTGAATTCTCTCCCGTTGTTGTGGATGAGGAGGGGCATGTAAACGTTGATTCAAGTCCTAAGGCGGTGAATTTAGATAGAGCTCCGGGGAAACACAAGGAGGCTCAGACTCCCAATTCCCTCTTGAATATTATTTTCCTACCTCCTCATCATCCATTTGCCACATGTGTGCTGATCTTGGTTTGCTTCTTTCTCCAAATGATCCTCTTCCTTCGTAGGCTCAGACTCAGTCCTCAGCAATGAATTTCGAAGAACTCGCTCGATTGGCCATTCAGTCTCCCTCCATCACTTCTCTTGGATCATTACAAACTCCAGCTTATTTTGATGATTACCTTTTAATTATTCTTAAACAACTTATATCGATATGTTTTTCTGTTCACTCGGTTAATCTTAGCTTTATAGATTTTGTTTTGACTTAGACGGGTTATATATTCTAGGTAGGGAAGTATATGTTTCTTCTTTGAGACGTTTCTCAAGGGCTTTCCAATGAAGTGGCCAAGTTTAAAGAAAAGATCTCTTCACTTAATAATAGTATGATCGATATTGCTATGGCAAGAGATGAGGCTATTCTTGAAAAGGACAAATTTGCTTCCTTTCTTGATGAGGAAAAGAAAGCTAAGCAGTCGTTGGAAGAGGAAATAAAAAACTTGAAAGCTAACCTTGAGTTAGCTAATAAATTCAAAGTAGATCTTGAGAAGGTAATCGAGGAAAATTCTGAGCTAGCTAAGAAGAACAAGTTGTTGAAAAAACAACTGTAAAGGAAGTCTAGTATCTTAGCTTATTTGAATTACATTGTCATTAATGCCAAGAAAAAAGTCACTTCCTTCCTTAATGTTTCCCTTCCTAAAGTCACTGAAAAGTGTTACGAAGACGCTTTGTATGTAGCGTATGCTAGCAACATCTGAAAATGCCTAAATTTGGACTTTCCATCTCTTCTAGACTTGAATGAAAAATTTAAGAGGAAGTTCAATCTTAGGATGAAAAAGGACAAGAAGACTCTTGTAGAAGAATTTCCTATCAAAGAGGAAATTGATTCTAAAAAATGGCTAACATTTGATGATGCTTCAATAGATGAAGAAACAAAACCCGATGGAGAAGAAGAGGACGACGACGATGATACTGATGATAATAATGATGATAACGATAACGGTGATGATCGTGATGACGGTGGAGGAGGTGATGGAATGGGTCTCTTTTGACAGCCAGATGATAAAGATGAATCTAGTGATGCTAACCCAGACTCAATTGTTCAGGATGCAGAAACCACCAATGTACATTATCCTCTAAGGAAAGGTTCTCCTAAGAAAGAGAGCGCTCCCCAAGGCCAAAAGCCCGAGGGAAAATAGAAGATTTCTTCGTCTCCAGTTCCACTTTCTCAAGTATGGATCTCTTTATTCAAACATTTTAAGTTATCAAGTAACTTTTAGTTAATACATTGCTTACTTTAGCTAAAGGGAAAACCGAAATACCATTATGACGTTATGCTTGAAAAGAAGCAAATGGAAATAAACTGGTTGAACAAAGAATTGGATAGACAGTTGAAAGAGTACAATGAGTTATCCGAAAAATATAAGAACCTTGCAACTAGCGCAACAAAACTAAGATACCTTAAAGAAAGAGAAGTTGTTCCACGGATGAAGAGAGTACGCCTCTATTGGGAAAAACTCTTAGTAGAAAATGCCAAACCGATGACTCTTTTTTGGATGTTGATTGATGATAATAGCATACTTTGAAAGAGTTTCTTTATAGAGCATATTCTAAAGGCAAGTTCGTTGACTTCTCCTATTTAGGCAACAATTACGGGGGTTTGCTCAGATGCTTTCATCGCAGATACTTGGATGAGCATAGATACGATCCTCATCCTGGATTATGATGGAATCTTCCTAGAGTTGCACCTATACCTCTTTCTTCTCGTTCTCTTCCTCCCGAAAACCTCAAATATAATTGGAAAAGATTTATTTTCTAATTGTATAAGAAGTCGATTTTATATAAACCTGAGTAATTGTATAATTATATTATGTAACTCAAGTAGCTTATAAACTTTTCTCCCTCGTTTCTCTTTTGTGTAGTCTAATTTTCATATTTTGCACATATTTGGAAAATTTGAGTAGTCCTTTTTCTGTGGAATTATTGAATAAGTTTGTCAAGCTAAAGAAGGATTTCAAGGAAAATTCTTCAATTCTTAGGACGTCTCAGTTAGCAAGACACTGTTTTCTTAGAGATCTACAAGAAGTCTACATGGTATTCCCTTATTTTCGCTTTCAGTTCATGGGTGATGAGAAAGACAAACTACTCAGAGAAATCCAAACTTATCATGCCAAATTAATATGTGATCGCGCTAGCTCTTCGATTAGGGAATGGGATTATCATCGATTCCCTTCGGTTTATACTCCAGAAGGAATTAAAGCTTCTTTTGATTCTACTTTTACCTTATCGGTTAGGTCATTTGAAAGAGCTAAAATTGTAGTTTCAAAACTTTGAATATCAGTTGAATGTTTAAACATAGAATTGTGGTAAAACTTGATTTTATTTCTCATTTGTAAACTTTGTTGTTATCAATGAAAAAGCTTATTCCCTTCTGTTGATTTTTATTTATTTTGATTAGGAAAACCAACTAGCACTGGCTTCGGATCTTGCAGATGTTCTTTCAAGAGTAATTGAAATTAAAGATATATTAGTTGCTGACATTGAAAAGAGGAAGTCCTTCCAAGATGCTTCAGCTTTGTGGTTTCCAAACAACCCAAATGCACAGAAGTGGCACATGAAATACTATCAATTAAGGTTGACATTTAGAAAGCATAAAGAAGAAACCTTGAGCTTAGAGTATCAGATTGATGAGAAGGTCAAACAATCTCAAGCATTGAGAGAAAATATTAATACAACTTTAATTTATAAACCTCAATTGAGATTGATGCTGAAATGGACAAATTATATCAATGAATAAATGATCTTGAAGTGGAATTAATGAAGAGTCAAGTATCTTGTCAATCTCTGGAATATATTGCAAGAGGAGGCGAATCCAGCCTACCTACTCCTACTCTTAAAGAGCGACTAGATCTCAGTTTTTAGCTAGTCAAGAATTTGCCACTCTAACAAGCCCACCTCCTGGCTTAAGTAATGAAGTAATCTCCAAATGGGGCAAACAAGTAAAATTTAAGTGTATGCAACACTTCAACAAGAAGTGGAATTAAATAAGTATCTCAACATCTTAATGATTATGAAAGCAAAGTTGAAAAGCTTGAGAGCGAGAAATACATTTTCAAACAAGATATTAAAGAGTTAAAGAGCATGGTTCAAACTTTGAGAGGAGCCAACAGGACTCTTCGTCATGCTTTGAAGATTCAAATTGATTCAGTTGATGATGCAAAGACTATTCTGAGGAAGGACAAGAAAATCAGAAAACTTCTGGATGTGGCCATTCACCACATTACCGGTCCTTTATTTGCCAAGGATTTAGAGAAAACAACACGTAACCTTAAGCCTTAGCAATAATTTGGTTTAAATTGATTTTTCTTTTATCTGATTTCTGTACCTATAACTTTATACATGAGATATTAGATTGTAAATAAATTTGAATGAATATTACCTCGGTTGTAGTTTCGAATCGGATACTGATTCTTGCAAATCACTCGACGATCAATATCTTTCTTTTCTGCGTTTTAAGCTTTTGATGTATAACTTGATATATAGATATATGTGTCTCCATTAGTAGATATTCAATAGTTTGTTTAGTAATGGAGATTCCCATTAAATGAATTCAAATCTAAATCGTGGATTGATTTAGAGATGTTCTGCCACCAGAAAATCCTTCTGTTCAGCAATAAATAAAGACCAGAAAACCTTATTTGGCAATAATAAAAGAAGACTAGAAATCCTTATCTAGCAGCAATAGAAGATTAAAAATCCTTATCCAGCAATAATAATAGAAGACCAGAAATCCATATCTTATAATAATAATAAAAGATTAGAAATCCTTATCTAACAATAATAATAGAAGGCCAGAAATCCTTGTCTAGCAATAATAGAAGACCAGAAATCCTTCTTCAAAAATAATAGTAGAAGATGAGAAATCCATATCTGGTAATAATAATAGAAGACCAAAAATCCTGATCTAGCAATAATAGAAGACCAGAAAACCTTATTTGGTAGCTGAAAATTACATTCGTTGGGAAGCATCAATAACTCACATTTGATGGACCTTCCTCTAGAAGATTTAATTGATTTGAAGCACTACTTGGCTTGGATTTTGGTAGATCTTTCTCTAGAAGATTGATTAATTTGGTGCATTACTTGGCTGGGACTCCTTATCACCGTCTTAGGTGATGATTTAGGTCTACTGTCCGATGCTTTAGTGAGGCCTTTGATTACGGCACTAAAGGCTGGTTTGGCGCTTTGGACAGGCCAAACGCTTACCCGTCCTCCCTTTAGTAGGCGCTTCGGTGAGGCCTTTGATGATGGCACTGAAGGCTGGTTCCGTGCTTTAGTGGGGCCTTTGATGACGGCAATAAAGGCTTACTTCATCCTCCCTCTAGGAGGTGCTTCAGTGAGGCCTTTGATGATGGCACTAAATGCTTGTTCGGTGCTTTAGTGAGGCATTCAATGACGGCACTAAAGGCTTACTCCATCCTCTCTGTAGAAGATGCTTTGTCCAGGCCTGCTTAGCAGGGGACAAAGGCTTTAGCCCCTTACTACCATCTTAGGCAGTGGTTTAGGCTTTCCATTATTTTTAGGAGAGTTTAACTCCTTAACCATGTAGATACACTTAGAAGATATGACTTTATTGATGATTGACTTAACATCTTCTTACAAATTCACTCAGATTTCCTTGTCCTAAGAGATTGTTGATTATTCCCTTCAAGCTTCGGCAGTGATAGGTATCATGGCCGTTAGAGCGATGGTAATTATAATATAATCATCCAAGATTCCTTTCATTCTTTGGTCGCTTCTTTTGAAAAGGCTAATAGTTGAGTTTATCCTTAGTCAAGAGATAAATGTTCTCATAGGAAGTGCTAAGAGAGCAGTTCTTAGGAAGTCGTAGTTTTTTGAAAGTTGATCCTTCAAAATTCCTTTTGACTTTTTTATGCATGACATGCTCCTTAACTTTTGTAACAAGCTTTCTTTTTAAAGAGTCTCGAGTTTTACCCAGTTTTTTAGAATGGTTGAGGACATTTTCCCACTTTCTGGTGAATCAATTGAAGTCTCTCTCTATTTCCTCTTCGAAAGTGGTCCCCTTGCCTTTGAGTTGAATCTCCCTTTTCCTTTTCAAGAAAACGTTATATCTTTTGTTCTGCCTTCCTAGGGCAAAGACCGGTGTTGGACCAATATTAAATGGATACACACTCCACTTTTCGTGATTGTAAGGAACTACTTGTTTCCTTTTTTTCTTCCATAGTTCGTAGTGCCATAATCCTCAATGTTTGTTCTTCATGAAGCCGGGGATCAGTAAGTTGGCTTAGTGACTTGAGCCTCGAAGGATCCTTGCTCGGAGATTTCAACACGATTAATTGGCATGACTAAGAAGAAGTTAGTTGATGCGATTAACTGGTGTTGAAAATCAAAGGTAGGTTAGCTTGGAGATGGGATATGCTTGGTAGGGGCAAATCCTTTAAGCCCCAAATATGCAAGCTTGGGTAGTTCCACTTAGGTTTTAACGGAATCGAAGGTTCAAGCCCTCCTTTCAGCGTCAAAACGTTAACAAATTTATTCGTTAACCCCAAAAGTCTATAGAAAGCAGAGTTCTATTATGGAGAGGTTACAACAAGACTAGTTTAAGTCGTTAATATGCCTTAAGATCAAGTCTGTGTCGATGTCGTGCACATTCGAAGCCAAAGTTTGAGTCATGTCGTGAATCATATTTAGTTAGTATGCAAGTCAATATGTAAGTCAATATACAAGTCAATGTGTAAGTCTCAATCCAAGAGTCAACTTGTCAAATATGCTATGCAAGTCCCAAGTCATAGACGAGTCAATACACAAGTTATGGGTCAAAGTCAAATTGATATACTTAATTCATCAAATCAAATATGTCATGTAATTGTTTAATGTCTAATCCCTTATGTGTACAAAGTTCAAAAGTTATAATCGGTAAAAATCCTCAAATTTATTTAGGGTTTACAAAATTGAAAAATGAAAGAAGAGTATAGAGTTGTTCGCCTTTACTCCATAACCCCTAGATCCATATTTATAGGGGTAGATAAGTGGCATGGCTGGTTGGAGTCGGCATTGCTGGTTCTCGGCTTTAACAGCATCGTTGGACATTGACTTCGACGTTCTTAGGCGCACAGCTAAGTTTCAGTGTTGTTTCAATAGAGATGATATTCGACGTCACCAACTCTCATTATGATCACGGAATATCATTGGTGGAGAACGACGTCGGTAGGCAACAGCTTCAATGAGTTTTATGAATATTGACGACTCTTAACATTGACATCGCCTTTATAGATGCTTGATGTTCCTCAAGTATTGTTGGCATGATATTGGTCAATGACAATATTGGTAATGACCAGCTTGAATTGACGTATGTACAAAGCAATCATTGATTAAGAGAAGCGTCGATGACAACTATGGACATTGACGATGAAAGTCATCATCGTCGCATCTATAAATGTGCCGCATTCTTCAGGTGTTGATGAAAGTCGGCACTAGCGACATTGGTCTTTGGCGACATTAATGACATGTGGTTCTTTTTAAAAGGCAACTCTAATAAACGATGACGTTGAACTGGAAGTATCATCAATGAGATGCAACGACATTGATTGCAGATGGCATCAACGATGAGCGACGTCGACGAAGTGTAATACAAATGTTGGCTAGGGTTCCTGACCTTGTTGATGATGCGCGATGCCACAGTTGATGCGGGTCGGCATCGTTGGTGTTGACTTTAAATCATTCACACTCTTTCGAGGTAACAATAGTAGTAATAGATGGGGTACGACATCGATGAAGCACGACGTCAATTGCCCATGGTATTAACTAGGTTCGATATCTCCACTTCTTTAATTACTCACGACGTTGTGTGCATTCCTTTATTGACGAAGAGCGGCACCATACCTTTTCAATACTAATCTGCCTTATATTCTCGACATCAGTTTCTAGCATCATAAGCCATCGCTTGTCATCTATCCTTGAGAATAATAACTGCAGTAACACCTACTATAATGCATTGTTCCAATAAAGAAAGTCTTTGATAAATAAAATATTAAAAAACTGGCTGAATCCAAACTCATGTAGAAAACTAATGTCTTTAGGTATGTTTGTCAGGTGCTTATGATGGTATTTCAAAGTAATAGACAGTGAACCACGAGGACGAATATTCTAGGCCATTTGAAATTAATGACACATTGAATGTGTATTGGCAAATAAACGTAGACCAATAGACTAGTAGTAGTTGAGAAATGTTAAATATGATATAAGGCAACAAAAAAATACTTACAAGTATATTCTTGTTAGTGTGCTAACATGCACTTTGTTATCCGTAAGCAACCGAAAGTTTAAAAAACCTTCTCCACATTCAAACTAGGGTCTCGATTGCATTCAACTCAACAACTCTATTGATACACTGAGCCAATCCCCAACAACTCTTGCTCACCCTAACATCTCGACCGCCTCTACGGCGCCTTTGTCCTCCACAACCACCTACGCTCCATTTGCCTCCATCTTCTTCGTTTCATTCACCCTCTTTGTTCTTTTCGATCAAAGCTGCGTCAAATAACTCTTCAATCCATGGTCGTACCCAAAAAGCAGAATCAAATTATCTCCTTCAAAACCTCCACTGTCGCCATCGCCACTGTTTTCTCCATGAATTTTCTGAAAAATATTTAAATGATTTAGTTATTTCTGAACGCGTAGGTTAAAAAGTAACGTTTATTTTGCTCAGTTTCAAATGAAAACTAACGTGGGTTTTGGTAGTGTTTTTGGATCTAAAAATGAAATGGGAAGGAGAAGACGACAAATGAATAAAACTACAAACCCTTGCCATTTTAGAAATAAAACGGCAAATTGTTGTCATTTGATTCTGAACAAGTAAAACAATACACATTGTTATTTTATCTGTTTATGAATTGTTTGTTGAAGCGTTCCTATGATTGCTTCTGAGGTTTCTGGATGAATGCACGATTCTTTTAAGTGAATAGTGAAAATGTTTAAAGTAGACGTATTGGTTGTTGCGAATGGTCTCATTCATCAGTATTTAAACAAGAAATCCCACGTATATGTCAACCTGCAGAAATGGATTGAAAGTACTGGGTGATTTACAATGTCATGGCTCGCTAAATTTAATACAAAAATTTCTGAAAAAAACCCAAAGGAATTCAAGGCATTTGGTCAAAAACAGTATTGTATAGCACTGTTCGCATTACGGAAGGTTAAGATAAAAGAAAGACTGACTACTCACGGCCAAGGGTGAAATACGGTACCTTTTCTTAACAAATTTCACAAAATGCAGAGATTTTTTTGGATCTCCGATTCCAAGCAACACAGCTTGTAGACATAACGTGAACCTCATAGGGATAAACATTCTCTATAATTTTTTTCAACAATATAAAACTCACAATCAAACAATACAAATGCTATTACATGTATAAAGACCTTTCCAACTACAATTCTAAAACCTTTAACATCGTAAAAGAATCGACATATTGAAGCGAAAATAAACTGCTTCAACGCAGCAAGCAATCTTTAAGAAACGGATGCAAAAAATTCACATATTTATCCCACAAATGCTTATACCTACTAATCGCCAACTTAAGCCAAGGCTTCATGTTACCGTTATAGTGTACAACTGCAGCGCTCTCAGTCAATCTATCATCGATATCCACATCATATCCCAATCCAAGTACATGCCATCTTCTATCTAGAGGCTCGACTAACCCATAAAACGTTAAAAACCCAATAGGTAAAGTACCTCCTTTCCAAAGTACTGAATCGACATTCTCCATTTGCCAATGATTGTACTTCGAAGTTATATTCTCCCTTTTCCAAGCTATAAGGTCAAAAACATTCAACCCAAAAGCCCAGCCACAAGCTTGTGGGTCGTACTTGGAGCTAATGCGTGTATCTGAAAAGTTAAGATACCTGTAAAACCTATGATATCCTTCAAGGCAAGTTTCTACTGCGCCATTCACGTTTCCATGCAAGTCTAGTGAAAATAAAGGAATCAAATCTTTCTGAACAACGATATCGTCTTCGAGAAACACTACCTTTTCGATAGACGGATGCATTTGAGGGAGGTAAAATCTCAAATGATTGAGTAAAGTCGCTGTGTCTGCCTCTTTGTTTAACCAAGAAAACTCTTCCAAGCTTCGAACGTTTACAGTGCATCCATTGAAATCGTTCATCAGAAACCAAGTTAACATGGGTAGGTAGTTTACTTCATCAGTGACGATATGAAACACTAGCAACTTAGGATGTTCAGCATTGGATATTGTGGAGTTTATCACTACGGAAGTAGCAAGGACGTTGTCTGAAAATATGCAGAAGTGGTACAGATTGTTATCGACGAGTTTTGGAGAGTTTTTCCGCTCTTCTGAAGCTTCTGTTAATGATGGGTTTTTGAACCATGCTTCGTTGAGTTTGATGTTTAGGCAATGGAGGCTCTTAGGTACCGATTCAGATGCAAGCTTGGCGTATTCAATGCCTTGGGCTGTAGCTGCATGTGCACGCTCTTCCAGTGCTTGAACGTGGCTTTTTAGAGTTGTTATTATTGTGCTGATATCGTAATGAGAGTCTTGAGCTTTGTAGATTAGGTGGGATAGTTTTGTTATTATAGGTTGAGCTTCTTCAAGAGTGATGGCTTTTCCTCTCACTGCTGCTTGGGATAGTAACCTTTGGCAGCTACGGATTTGTGTGCTTAGCTCCCAAGCTAGTTGAAGGTTGCTTTTTTCTTTTGCTATGATTACGTAAGCTTTGGCTAGAGTCATCTGGTCTGCTAATTGCCTTGCAAATGAGGTGGTGCTCAGCAGTTCTTCGGTGAAATTTAGGGTTTTGTGGGAGTCCTCTGTCAGTGTTGAAGTTGTTTCCTAGTAGACATAAAAGAAAAGAAATGAAAAATGTTATATGCGAAACATATTATTAATTATCATCCAAATTTTCTAAATTATAGAACACTAACTTGTTAAAGGAAATGGATATGAAAATTGAAATAGCACTTAAGTACACACATTTTGTTCAATGATAAAATGAGTGGATCCCAGAATATATGGTACATATACATCTTTATAGCCAACAAGTGAGAATAAGAAACAATGATGATGTCCGATGCAAGTGTTAACAAATTAAACTATGTATTGGCAGCATATGATATAAGCATGATATTGTTTAGCAGCATATATGATATAAGAATGATATTCGCAATCATCCCCAATAACCTTCTACTTCACAGCAATTGAAGTCCTATTAATTAAATCTCAGCCATCTGTCCTCCAGCTCTCCCCTAGAGGTACCCAAAAAATCATCGAAGAAATTAACAATCATCCAGAAATACAGTCTCGGTTTCAACATTTCTATAGCTGTTTCACTAATTCACATCAAGTTTTCATTTTCAACATGCCCTGAAAATCCCTTAGGAACGGAATCTTGATTATATGTCAATTAAAAATGTATGTGATAGGCATTATTACAGTACTGTGCACGTGTGTTGCATGCAAGCTCAGGTCATTTCTATTTCTTTTATTAGATACATACTTACGTACAACATGACTGTCACTGGAAAAAATCATAATGAGTACATTTTAGCAGTAGGAACAAACCAAAATTCCTACTTTAATATGAAGATATATTATGCACCACCCAAACAAAGCAATATAATAATAATGCCTACCACATACTTTTTCAATTGGGAGGGAGGGAGGGAGGGGGGGGGGGGAGGAGAGGGAGGGAGACCCAAGTACTAGGTCCTCAAAAAAATAAGTAGTCATTTCACTTTGTAGTTTCAACTCTCTATGGTCTTTATTGCATACTAAATTACTTAGATCATAAGATTCATGTTTCATTGTATACACGCTTTTATACATAGTTTTAAATATTTTATTTTTATTAAAATGAAAAAAGGTATAGTTGTCACGGAAATCAATTAAACCTTTGGACTTGTTCTTCAAACTTGTCGGTTTGAAAGAAAATTTAAATGTAGAGTTCCAAATTGTGCTGGGATTTCAATACTTCTTTCTGGCATATCCATCTTATGCTTTTTTTCGAATCACAGTAGTCAAGAGGAGCAAAGACAAGACTTATAAGGTGTAACAACCCGCATATTTTACGATTGTATATTTAAATGTTTTATTTAAATACAGCGTCGTTGGTCGGATTTAAGTCCGAAATGTTACTTTTTGCAAACGGTCGAATTAGGACTTGGGACCACTTCTATTGAGTCCAAAATGGCGTTTGCGACTTTTTTGAGTATAAGCTTCGATATGTTTGGAGTAAGTTAAATTTTGCTACTTTTCTATTGGGTTTTGGGTTTGGGTTCAGCCCACTAGCTAACTTAATACCCTAACTCAGTCCCTCTCCTTCCATTCACTCATTTTTACTTCTAAACTTAAGCTAAAACTGAAAATGGGGGAAAGGAAGAAGAATTAGAAATTCTAAGCCCTAGTTTCCTCTTGCATACTTGAATTCTTGCTCCAAAATCGAAGAGAAGCTATTGGTGAGCTTCTTCTTCATCTTCTCCAACTCCTTCTCCTTCAATTTCAGAAAGTTTCCTAAACCTAATTTAGAAAATGTTTGTTTTAATCTTAGATTGAAGCTTGTAGAGTTGAAGTGGAGAGTGGTTGGGTGTTTCCTTGCATTTGGTCTTCTCATCCTTTGTTTTTGAGTTAAAAATGTGAGTTTTTAGAACTCACATCTAAGTCTATTGCTTTTGCTGTGGTTGGATATGAATTCCCAATCTCTATTCATGTCTATTGCTTGTGATTTGGATCGACTCGTTCCGATATGTTTTGGCCACTTTGGCCTAGGCAAATTGTTGCCCAGACCAGGTGACCAGACGTCTGGAAGCCAAGCTCAGACGTCTGGTTTGGACCTGGAGTGAAAAAAATAAGCATACGGCAAAAGATGGAAAAGTCAGAAACCATACTCAGACGTCTGATTTCTAAGTTCAGACGTCTGAATGGTTTCAGACGTCTGGTTGAATTTTCTGGAAAATTTCCAGAGGCCAAAACCAGACGTCTGAATGCACTCCTCAGACGTCTGGAATCGCCATGTTTTGCCTATTATGCCTATTTTTCTTATGATTCCAACTTTTGTCGATTCGTGTTGATCCAGATAGTTGCTGTCAATTATTATTGTCTTTGATGATTCTTTTTCTTGATTTTCATACACGGGTTTTTATAAAGTGATCTTTTAAATTGTATTAAAAGCTCGTTCTCCAATTTATAATTTCTATTTAAAACACACACAACTTTGCACTTCGAGCGAAGAGGGAGAAGAATTAAATGATTAAATAAAACGGGTGCAACGAACACGTGCGTTTATCTTTTCAGTTAATTCCTAATCTATTCGTTTGACTGTTTTGATCTCTGGGTCTGATTTACCGATAAGATGAAGTGAACTTTGTACTGCTTTGAGTGTGAAATTCACTAACGGTTAGTAAACCGTTTAGTGCGAACGTGGGGTATGTGACTCACGTTAACATTTTCCGGGTTCCTTACTGAGAGTTGTGACACATTCCGCCGGACAGTGGTGTCCAGTACCGCCACTACGGTTTGTTGCCTTTTGGCGTTGCCTTCGGGTTTTTTGCCCTATTGTATCGCTTTTGGAGTTGGTCATTCGTCACCGCTCGAGAGATATAGTATCGCTTTTGGAGTTGGTCATTCGTCACCGCTCGAGAGATATAGTATCGCTTTTGGAGTTAGTCATTCGTCACTGCTCGAGTGATATTTGGGTTGTTGCCTTCGGGCGTGTGAATCCTTGTTATACAGTACTGAGCTCGAGCATCTTTTGTTTCTTTGATAATTATATTTCCCTAGTGCATCGCTTTTCGGTGTAGGTCCTTTGAACCACACGATATATAGCGACTACCTTGTGGAAACTTGTGTACCTTTGTTGGTATTTGTTATTTGTCTTTTGGCTTGTTTGGGATATGATATCCTTTGTTTATTTGAGTTGTCTATGATATGAGGCTTGTTATGATTCATCTTATGTTAGATGATTTGGTTATCTCTTTTGAAGATATTTGTGGTACTTTATGATTTTGTATGTTCATTACCATTGGTATATCTAACTGATTTGTTTAGCCAGACTGACCCGTGTATTTTATACTCGGGTCAGACCGAGATGTTTCAGGTTAGGTACTTTGGACTTAGCTTATTTTGCTTCCGCATGGACTACTCCGCTAGCTCCTTTTTGTCATAGCTTTTTGTGTAGTCCTTTTTGTCTGTATCTCTGATATGTATTCTTTTGACTTGTCTGTATATACAGTGGTTTGCTTTACCACTTGACATGTCTCAATTTGTAAACTCTGTAATGTATCTGTGTATGTGTAAATGTTAGTGATGATTTACTGTTCTGTGATGTATATTACATTTGAGTTGTTATATTTTATTCTGATAGATCATCAGCCACATATGGCTTTGTATTAAGTATTTATTGGATATGTCGATCCATTTAAGTAAGAAGTGGCATTATCGGCATATTCGATAGATAATTAAGACAAGGCTATAGATGGTCGCTCCTAACCAGCTCTATTCTCTGCATTAGCATGCGGTGTTACCTTGTAATACTCTTTGCTAATGTGGGTCTCGGAGTGGGGCATCACATAAGGCTAGCTTTACATAGATATAATATCACCAATCTATAGAATAAATAGCTATTGGTACTTTTAAATAGCAATCGAAGAATGGTAACAACATATATATAATGTGCATCACCGAAGTCAGCTCACTAGTACACAAATAAAGACTGCTGTAACCCATTTAACTTAAGAGGAATGGACTTACTAGTACACAAATCAAGACTATTGTAACCCGTTTAACTCAGAGGCATGCGCCACAAAAGAATTTTAATGTGAAACTAAATACAATAAAGCTCCATTCAAACCACATTAAACCAAGAAACCAGATTAGATTAACTGCCAGTTATCTCAATTTTGAACCTCAAACTTATTTGGTTTGAATGAAAAGTAAACCAGTATTTTAATAAACATTAATAATGGAATTGTTCCGATTTTTTAACTATCACTTGATTCACTTCAAAATATGCCAGGAGAACAAGAGTTAATGTCAGAACACCCAAAATTTAAAGCCAATGCTTTTAGAATATAGAGCCATAGCAAAAATTCTGTAGTAGAATATAGTGCGCTTATGGAATAATATCCAGTTGTACTAATAACAAAATATCAAATTCACCAATAAGTATAAAATACTGTAAAAAGGAACTACGACAATTTGGAGTTGACTCAGTTTCATTGCTTCTTTAATTTTATTTTGTGTTTGTTCAGTAGAAGTCAAGGATAATGAAATTATGTATGTTCAATGTTCAATGTATATAGACTAGACGTTCGACCATCCAAGTTTACGAAACTTAAAAATGCACACTGATCAAGTAAGGGAATAACTTGTACGTATTATTATTAAAAAATGTGCAATATAGATATTTTTGCAAACTCCTACATATTAAAACTATAATATCCAAACATGTGCAGTTAAAGCGCTTAGCGGTTTTACAGCGGTTGAGGTGCATAAAGTTATAGCGGGGATATAGCGGAAAATAGCAGAGGTGCAAAAAGTTTCATTTAACATAAAATCAAATATTTAAAGTTAATTTATTCTTATTCCCACATCATTTGTGTAGAAAAAAGGAATATTATTTAATCCTTCATAACAAAACCGAATAATATCATGATTTATGCATTTCAAATTTGGTGACTGCAATAAATTTTTAACTTATATTGAGCACTTATGCCTTAACATTAGGTCGTTATCCTAACTTTATCGATTTGTTTTAAAAGAGAACGAGTCAAATCAACATTTTTACATTAATGTTGCTAAAGCGCGAGCTAAAAAGCCTTGTTTTAGCGGGTATAATGAAAAATAATGGGACTTAAAACGGTTCTAATGTTTAATAGAGCTAAATTGAAAAGACATGGCGGTCGATGAGCACTATGCGCTATAGCAGAGATTTAGCGGAGCTTTAACTGTCCATATCCAAACAAATGATTATACACATTGTATCCGTACCCACCAACTAAAAGAATATAATTAAACTTGGAAGATAAAAAGGATAGAATTTCTAATAACAAGACATTCATGATTCATTACTTTGGTATTGAAAAATGTCCAAGATAAAGCAATCGGTTGCAACAAACCAGTTGATTTGAAATCTGCTCAACAATGGCAGTTTAGATTCTACTAAAAGGTCGTGTGATGAAGGTAGATATCGTTCATAACATGATTACGTACATAACAAGGTTGAAAATTTTGGTAATGCAAATGATATTGACAACGTTTTAGCATTGGAAAGGCAACTTGTGTTGTCATAGCCGGTATGCAGTATAGCATAACTTGTTATTCTCTAATGAAAAGGAAATACCAATTATAAACAAAAGTTAATTCTACACAATAATTACTTGTATTACGATGGTGATGTTTGATGGGACATAATAACTTGTGCATTACAATGTTATTTACAGAATTGATTACATAAAGCGTTCTTCATTCTTAAAGCTGGCATGTATAACAAATCCATGATAGGTTATAAGATTAAATTTAGGCAACTTTTATTTTCATCCACAAATTTTGTTAGTTAATCCACGGTTTGACTTTTATTAAGTTAATCCACACACTTTTTTATTTTTGAACTAATAAAATAAACACAATTTCCTCACATTTCCTTTCATTTTTGAACTCCATTCAACACACTATTCGCATACTCATGCAGAATATTAATGCTTCCAAACTGACTTCACAGATTAAACCCTCATCAGATTCTTTAGCCTCACCACTTTCACCTTCTCATCAATCTTCAATCATTATCATATTATCAAAATGCATGCTTAAGCATTTTCATGACTCCTAGTTGGCAATACCAATATAACTCCACAAGAATATCATCAACAATACAGTATCATATTTATAAACCTGTAGGCTATGGCTGAGAGCAATATGCCAGTGTAGTTGACCTCCTTCCTGGACACTCAGCAAATTACTTTATTCCTTAAAAAAAATTAAGTTTTTGTCAATACACGTTGATCGATGCTTCCAGACCTACGCCTTGTTCACCCAATGGCAGCAGTTTCCAACTTAACTTATGAAGAGCCATTTATGTGCATCCAAGTTGAAGGAAAATGTGCTGTCAAATCCTATTAATGCAGTTTGTGATTCCCTTCACCTTCAACACCGACTCCTCCTGTGCCTCAATGGGCAACATGTGTTGTGCAAAAATGGTAGCGCTTTGCGAAAGCTTATATCAACGGATCTTTGTCACCCAAATCACAAAGAGATAACTTGGATTGAAAACAAGACGGAATTGAAATTAAAAGCAATAAGACAAGATATTCCACCCAACCACCCACTTTATTGATTCACCAAAATTTTTGTTTACAATTAATAGAACAAAGCTAAAATAAACAAAATACCATTGAATCAATAACCAAATTGAGAAAGGGAGCAAATATCTATATGGCTAAATTGTTGGAGAAGAAGAACAAAATGAAGAAGAGAAAATTATAAATAGATTTTCCACCATATGTTTATCCTCTCCTCTAGTCTCTATTTATATAATCAATTTACTTAATGTCCAAGTTAACATTAGAGGCAAAAAATAATTTGATTAGCAAATTAGAGAAAGAAATAAACATACTTAAATATGCCTATTTAATCAGAGGAAACAAAATCTTTTCTTTCTTTCTTTTGCATATTTCTTTCCCTCTATGTGTGATTTTGTATCACCAAAATTTAACACTCCACCTTGATGCAAAATCACATATCTCCAACATATCAAGCATGCCATATATAGATCTATCACAAATCCTCATATCTCAACCGCACTAAATTACAAACCTCAACCACCGTCTGCAAGTGATGCATCTCCCACATGAGGTGCACCACACAAATCCGGTCTCAAAAATGTTTGTAATACCACAAAGATCTCCGTCTTGTCTTTGTGGATTTTGCAACTCGACACCCGTCTATCACTCGATCTGAGCTCATTACCTGATCACTATCGATCCCCCGAGCATCATCAACATGAAGACACCTGTTTAAAATATGATCCTCAATGCTAGAATCATAAGCAGTGACCACATTAACCTCTCCACCTTGCTGTGGACTAGGTTCTTCAACCGTCACTCGCTTTCCATAGTCGACTACAGAACCAACCAAGCTATAAAGGTTTCCTTCTTCCAATACTCCTCTCATCCTTACACGACCACCTTTCTTCACTCTCAAAACTCCACCTTGAGTCTCATAAGTGCAACCACGGCGATCCAACTGACCGAGAGAAATAAGATTATGCGAAGAAGTGGGTACATGTCTGACTCCAGAGACTTCTCTAACCACACCATCATGCATACGAAACCGGATAGATCCAATACCACAAATCGGTAGCTCTTCTCCATTGGCTGTCCTAATCATGCCGACACTCTTCTCATAAGAAGAAAAATAATTCACATCTCTACATATGTGAAAACTAGCTCCCGAATCCATCTTCCAAGGCTTATTTTCACTAAAGAGGACATCATAAGAAGCATCACTATCGGTACCTTCAGCAAAACCTGCATGTGCATCACTGCTAGTATCACCATGCGCAGCCTTTTTCTGATCTCTTTTATAAGCATAACACTTGCTACGTATGTGACCTTTCTTATTACAATAATGACAAGTGATAACACCTTTACCATTAGCATCCTTCTTCTTCCAAATTGTATCTTTCTTCGAGTCCCTTGCCACCATAGCCTCACTTTGAATTGATTTCATACCTGACCCTTTTCTTCTAAGCTCCTCATTCAAAAGACTACTTCGAACAGTTTCCAAAGAGATAGTTCCATTAGCATTGGAATTACTCAATGAAACAACCAAAGTTTCCCAACTTTCTGAAAGCGAACTCATCAATAAAAGAGCTTGTAACTCATCATCAAAATTGACCTTCATATTTGCCAATTGATTTATTACATCCTGAAATTCATTCAAATGCTCTGCAACAGACTTCTCTTCATCTAATCTCAGTTGTACCAACTTTCGAACCAGAAAAACCTTACTAGTAGCACTCTTTGACTCATACAAAGATACCAACTTGTCCCACAAAGCCTTCGCGGATTCACAACTAGCCACATGATGGAAAACTGAATCATCAAGATACTGGCGAATCAAAGCAATCGCCTTCTTATCCATCTTCTTCCATTTTCCCTCATCTACATCAGAGGGCTTCTTTCCATCTCCATCAATTGGATCATGAAGATCATTGAGGTACAGAACATCCTCCATCTTAGGCTTCCAAATACCCCAATTTTTCCCATCCAAAATAGCCATCTTCGAAAATGAAATCATATCCGACATCAATAATTTTTCAATCCAAAATTACTCTAAGCTTTGCGATGATCTGGCTCTGATACCAAACTGTTGTGCAAAAATGGTAGCGCTTTGCGGAAGCTTATATCAACGGATCTTTGTCACCCAAATCACAAAGAGATAACTTGGATTGAAAACAAGACGGAATTGAAATTAAAAGCAATAAGACAAGATATTCCACCCAACCACCCACTTTATTGATTCACCAAAATTTTTGTTTACAATTAATAGAACAAAGCTAAAATAAACAAAATACCATTGAATCAATAACCAAATTGAGAAAGGGAGCAAATATCTATATGGCTAAATTGTTGGAGAAGAAGAACAAAATGAAGAAGAGAAAATTATCAAATAGATTTTCCACCATATGTTTATCCTCTCCTCTAGTCTCTATTTATATAATCAATTTACTTAATGTCCAAGTTAACATTAGAGGCAAAAAATAATTTGATTAGCAAATTAGAGAAAGAAATAAACATACTTAAATATGCCTATTTAATCAGAGGAAACAAAATCTTCTCTTTCTTTCTTTTGCATATTTCTTTCCCTCTATGTGTGATTTTGTATCACCAAAATTTAACAACATGGTCTCTGTCTTCAGTGTGCAACGTGCCAAACCCCTGCAATCCCACATCATCTCATGGGCCACCACATGCATATCCTTCCTTTAGCATCCCCACCAGTATATGCTTGTAACATACCCCAATGACTTGCATGCTTCTGTTGAGGTACGTGTTAAGCATGCAGGCTGCAACTTAGAATGATAACTGAATGCATAAAGAACAAAGAGGATGCATAGCGAGGATTGCTTCTCACAAGACACTTTGAAACCTATGTTTCATGTTTTATATCCATATATTGGCTGGAAAAAATGTGAAAAATGGAACAATAGGTGCAGCGGATTAATGCCATTAATTATGGAGGGAATTTGCATGTCTTTAGACTACATATAAAGAGAATTTGATCATGTTCGGATGAGTTAGAAATCAAATGGCTCTTTAATGTGGGTTGACAACTAACAAGAACTTTGCCTTATAAAGTAGAGTACACTGTACTGCATCTTTTTATACAAGTTGAATTCAAGTGCTAGATTCTGTACCTACAATTAGCTGAACCATGAATGAATATTGAAACTATAAACAGTTGGTTTGTACATTGAAAATCCTTAGTGTGGAGGCAAAATTTCAATACTGTAGTGTTTTAAAGGTTTAGTGATGAAAACAAAATGACATCAAAATTTATATTCTGGTTCAATGGGTAAATTGAATATGAAAGAAGAGAAACATGAAAAAGCAGAAAAGCTAGTAATAAGTAATTAGTGGATGAAGTAAATAATTTTAATATAAATTTAAATGTCCAATATTTCTATTTTATAGGGTGGAAAAACTATTCGTTTGACCGTTTTGACCTTTGGGTCTGGTCTGGTATCAGTTAAGATTTGGGATTAAGAAACACAATCATACTTTGCGACATCTGAGAACAGGTTGTAGCTAAAGTTCCACCCTATATTATTATATACCAGCATCAAAGCTTACAATACTTCAATTTTTTCACATTTGAGCAACATAGTATACATCTATAGTACCCGTCTATGTGTGTACACACATATATAGTTTTGTGGAAATTACGATTTGCCCCTTATCTTCAAACTTAATATCTAAAAACCTGTAACAACCCGCATATTTTACGATTTTATATTTAAATGTTTATTTAAATATTGCATCGTTAGTCGGATTTAAGTCTGAAATGTCACTTTTTGCAAACGGTCGAATTAGGACTCGGGACCACTTCCATTGAGTCCAAAATGGCGTTTGCGATCTTTTTGAGTATAAGCATCGATATGTTTGGAGTGAGATGAATTTCGCTATTTTCTATTTGGGCTTTTGAGTTTGGATTTCAGCCCACTAACCCTACTTATCACTCTAACTCACTAACTCTTCATCCATTCACTCATTTCTTTTTCTCTAGCTCAACTGAAAATGGGGGAAGAGAATAGGAAATGGAAATTCCAAACCCTAGTTTTCTTTTGCAAACTCAAATTCTTGCTCCAAAATCAAAGAGAAGCTTAGGTAAGCCTTCTTTTCACCTTCTCCATTTCAATCTCTCTCTAATTTCAGAAATTTCCTATAACCTAATTTAGGAAATACTTGTTTTGATCTTAGATTGGAGCTTGTAGAGTAGAAGTGAAGAGTGGTTGATCTTTTCTTTGCATTTGAGCTTCTCATCTTTGTTTTTGAGTTAAAAGGTGAGATTTTTGAACTCACATCTAAGCCTATAGCTTTTGTTGTGGTTGGGTAAGAATTCCTAACATCGATTCCTTGTCCATTTGCTTTTGGATTGAATTGGTTTTATGAAAATTCCAATTTTTAGTGTTTGAAGTTAAATCTTTAAAAATCATAACTTTGATGTTTGATCATGCTTTTGGTGGCGTATCGAAGAGCCTATAGGGTGGGTTGCCGATTGGCGTAAACCCCTAGTGCCCATTGCTCGTCCGATCGTGATTTGTTGGATTTTGCCCCCACAAAGAGGGCTAGGCTGATTCTGCTTTGGTAGCAGGTTCAGTCGACTGAACCAGTAGGTCAGTCGACTGAACCAGAACCCAGGAATTTGCCTAGGTCTGTATCAGTCGACTGACCGTGGGGCAGAAAACTTCGTACCCATGTGTCAGTCGACTGACACAGTCGACACCCTGGGTCAGTCGACTGACCTGGAAACATAAAGTTTAAAGTTTCCAGGCACTGAGCCAGTCGACTGACCCCCTGGTTCAGTCGACTGACATGCTTGTCTCAGCCAAATTGTTTATTTTGCTTTGATTTCCAATTTTTATCGATTCGTGTCGATCCAATCAGTTGTTATCGCATTTTTGACTTTGATGATTCCTGTTTAGATTTCGTACACGGGTTTTTATAAAATGATCTTTTTAAATTGTATTAAAAGTTCGTTTCTCCAATTTATAATTTCTATATAAAACACACATAATTTTGCACTTCGAGCGAAGAGGGAGGAGAATTAAATGATTAAATAAAACGTGTGCTATGAACATGTGGGTTTATCTTTTCGGTTAATTCTTAATCTATTCGTTTGACCGTTTTGACCTTTGGGTCTGGTTTACCAATGAGATGAGGTGAACTTTGTACTGCTTTGAGTGTGAAATTAACTAACGGTTAGTAAACCGTTTAGTGCGAACGTGTGGTATGTGACTCACGTTAACATTTTTCGGGTTCATTTCTGAGAGTTGTGACACATTCTGCCAGTTAGTGGTGTCCAGTACTGGGTCTCCGGACCTTCGCCACTACGGTTTGTTGCCATATAGTATCGCTTTTGGAGTTGGTCATTCGTCACCGCTCGGGAGATATTGGGTTTGTTGCCTTCGGGCGTGTGGATCCTTGTTATACAGTACTGAACTCGAGCATCTTTTGTTTCTTTGACAATTATATTTCCCTAGTGTATCGCCTTTCGGTGTAGTTCCTTTGAACCACACGATATATAGCGATTACCTTGTGGAAACTTGTATACCTTTATTGGTATTTGTTATTTGCCCTTTTGGCTTGTTTTGGGATATGATATCCTTGGTTTATTTGAATTGCCTATGATATGGGGTTTGTTATGATTCATCTTTTGTTAAAAGATCTGGTTATCTCTGATGGAGATATTTGTGGTATTTTATGACCTTGTATGTTCATTATCATTTAGTTTATCTAACTGATTTGTTTAGCTAGACTGACCCATGTATTTTATACTCGGGTCAGACCGAGATGTTTTAGGTTAGGTACATTGGACTTAGCCTATTTTGCTTCCGCATGGACTGTTCCGCTAGCTCCTTTTTGTTATAGCTTTTTGTGTAGTCCTTTTTGGCTGTAACTCTGATATGTATTCTTTTGACTCGCCTGTATATTGTGGTTTGCTTTACCACTTGACATGTATCATGTTGTAAACTCTGCAATGTATCTATATGTGTAAATGTATATGTTGATCTACTGTTCTGTGATGTGTATTACATTGAGTTGTTATATTTTCTTCTGATAGATCCTTCAGCCACCTATGGCTTTGTATTAAGTATTTATTGGATATGTCGATCAATTTAGGTAAGAAGTGGCAATTGTCGGCATATTCAATAGATAATTAAGACAATGTTATAGATGGTCGCTCCTATCCAGCTCTATTCTCCGTATTAGCAGACGGTGTTACCTAGTAATACTCTTTGCTAATGTGGGTCTCGGAGTGGGGCGTCAGCTTGGTATCAAAGCTGAGTTCAGAACAAAATATGATAAACATAGAACAGAGACACGTATTATGGTACATCAAAGGGTGGTACGAATGTTACAAATCTTTGAATCATCGTGCCTTTATTCTTTCCGTGCCTTTGAGGTAGATAGAATTTTGGGAATACGTCTAGGAATGCATTTTATTCCGTAGTATTCCATGTTTGAATTAATGATATCTACCTTGTGAATAATCTTTATTTTATCTTATCTTTCAGCTAATGGCCGGAAGAGGCAGAGGACGACGCTCGGATGCTGGGCAACCCAATGACTCGCATCCGGACGGCGTTTATATGTCTGCCGATCAGTTTTTGGAGTTGTTTAGGAGCACTCAGCCTCCAGCTCCTATTCGAGCATCTCCTCTGCGCAAGTCTGCCTTTGCACGCCTGTGCAGTGATTTTTCTCATCTTGGAGGAAAGCCATTCAAAGGCTCCGAGTCCGTTCTTGAAGTCCAAGCTTGGATTCGCACATGCGAGCGTATCTTCTCTCGCATGGATCTTTCTGACCATGATCGAGTTCTTGTAACTTCTAGCATATTGCAAGAGTGTGCCCTTGATTGGTACGAGCTTCTTGTAGCCGAACTTGATGAGTTTGTTCTTTCTTGGACTCGGTTTCGGGAACGATTCGAACTCAAATTCGTTCCTAAATCTGAGAAAGTTTTATTGACCCGTCGCTTTCTTGAGTTGAAGCAAGGGAAGTCCTCCGTCTCTGTGTATGTTGCATCATTCAAGGTCTTATTTAAGTATGGTCTTGAATTCATTAGCACTTCTTATAAGAAGAATATGAAGTTTGTCTCTGGTCTTAAGAAATATCTTAAGAAGTCTTTAATGCTCAAGCTTAAGCTTTCTTTTGAGGAGTTGGTTGATTCGGCACTTCATCTCGAGGCCATCGAGAAGGAGTATGATAGCGGTGATGATGGTGAGGTTCGCAAGAACCCCAATAAGAAGAAGTTTCCATTTCATAAGCGGAAATTTTTCCCTTCCAAGAAGAAAAAGCTTATTGAATCTGGTTCTAACTTTCAATCTGCTGGAACACCTTCCATTCGGAAGTGTTTCAATTGTGGTTCTCCTGATCATATGATTCGAGCTTGTCCTAAGCCTCTCTTCTGCCATTATTGCAAGGAAGGTCACCGTGTTTCCTCCTGCCCTACTGCTCTTGCTAGTGTCAAGTCTGGCAAGCTTTATGTTGCTAAGGCTTCTGGAGGTTCTTCTCAGCCCAGAGGTATATCTTAATCTATTTTGAAAGGTTCTATTTTATTTTATGACCGTAGTATTCGAGTTCTTTTCGATACGGGTGCTTCGCATTCTTTCGTACAGAAAAAGCTCGTCGATGATTTGTCTTTGGATGTTTCTTATATGGTTACTTCGTTGAGGATTGCGAATCCTATTGGGGGATCCGCAACCCTTAGCATGCTTTGTGATGATGTTGAGATTGTTTTATATGGCTTTTCTTTTCGTGTGAATCTGCACGTTATTTCTTATCTGGAATTTGATATGATTTTGGGTATGGATTGGCTAGTGAGATACTATGCCAAGGATTATTTGTTCTGAAAGAATTTTATATCTTCGACACCCAGATTCGTCTACTCGGCTATCACTTGTTCTTCGGAATGTGGATAATTCCGAAATAGCTTTATATTCTCTTGACTCACGAGATGATGATGATATATCTCGTATTCCTATTGTTTGTGACTTCTCTGATGTTTTTGAGCCGGTTTCGGGTTTGCCACCCAAGCGAGCGATCGAGTTCCGCATTGACCTCATTCCAGGCGCGCAGCCAGTTGGGCGTCCTCCCACGAGGATGTCTACAAAAGAAAATGAGGAACTCATGAAGCAGCTTTTAAAGCTTGAGTCCAAACAGTTGATTCAGTCCAGTTTTTCACCGTGGGGTGCCGCGGTCGTCTTCGTGAAGAAGTCCGATGGAACTCTTAGGCTCTGCATCGACTATTGCAAGCTTAACGAGTTGACCATCAAGAATAGGTATCTGTTGCCTAGGATCGATGATATGTTCGATCTATTGAGTGGCGCTAAGGTCTTCTCTCAGCTCGACCTTGCCACTGGTTTTCAACAGCTCCGAGTCGCGGAAGATAGCATACCTTTTACAGCTTTCCGCACTCGATATGGTTATTTCGAGTGGCTCGTTATGTCGTTCGATTTGACGAACGCGCCTACTTTCTTTGTTGATCTTATGAATCGGGTATTCCGGGAATATCTCGATAAGTTCATCCTTGTGTTCATTGACGACATTCTTGTTTATTCTAAATCTAAAGCCGAGCATGCTAATCACTTGAGAATTGTCTTGAGTACCCTTCGTCGCCATCAGCTTAAAGCCAAATTCTCCAAGTGCCATTTTTGGGAGAATAAGGTTAAGTTCTTAGGCCATGTTGTATCTTCCGACGGCATTTCGATCGATCCCTCAAAGATCGAAACCATCCAGAATTGGAAGAGGCCTGAGAATGTTCATGAGATTCGTAGTTTCCTTGGATTGGCGGGTTATTACCGTCGGTTCATCAAGGGTTTTTCTCGTGTTGTGCTTCCTCTCACCAGCCTTACTCGGAAAGGCATTCGTTATATTTGGTCTGATAAGTGTGAAGCTTCCTTTCAGACATTGAAGGAACTTCTCACTAATGCTCCTATTCTTGTGGTTCCCGAGGGGAATCATGATCTTGTTGTCTACACCGATGCTTGTGGTAGTGGTCTCGGTGCCGTGCTTATGCAGAAGGATCAGATAGTTGCTTATGCTTCTAGGCAACTGCGTCCGAATGAAGTTCGCTATGCCACTCATGATCTTGAGTTAGCCGCCATTGTCTTCGCCTTGAAGATTTGGTGACACTATTTATTAGGCGAGCGCTTCATTCTCTATACCGATCATAAATCCTTGAAGTATTTATTCACTTAAAAGGAACTCAAGGCAACAACGTTGGCTCGAGTTTCTTGCCTCATATGACTTTGATATCCAATATACCCCTGGTAAGGGTAATCGTGTTGCTGATGCGCTTAGTCGCAGACATTCGACTGTCGTTTCTATGATGCTTGCCGAATGGGATATTCTTGAGACTCTATCTTTTTGTGATATTCGTGATCAAGCTCCATCCTCTGATTCTCCGATAGTATTATTCAGTTTGGAAGCTTGACCCTCTCTATTGGATCGTATTGCCAAAGCTCAACGGGGTAATCCTAATCTGGTGCATCTTATTCAGCTTTGTGAGACTGAATCCCATGATGAGGCGTTGCGGGATTTCAGCATTGATTTTCATAGGTGTCTTCGCAGGAAGAACCGTCTTGTTGTGCCTTCTGATTCTGCACTTAGACATGACATTCTTGATGACTGTCATCGTTCTAAGTATACCATTCATCCTAGCAGTAGTAAGATGAATGCCGATATGCATCGCCTTTATTATTGGGAAGGCATGAAGCGCGATGTGACGAATTATGTGAGTAATTGCATGACTTGTCAACGTATTAAAGCCGAACATCAGCGCCCTTCTGGTCTCCTTCAACCTCTAGAGATTCCATTGTGGAAATGAGATCAGATTTCAATGAATTTCATTGATGGCCTACCTCGTACGAGATCGGATCATTCTAGCATTTGGGTTATTGTTGATCGCCTCACCAAATCAGCTCATTTTGTTCCTATTAAATCTAATAAGACTGCTTCTCTTTTGGCTAAGTTATATATCAAGGAAATCGTGAGACTTCACGGTGTTCCTAGTTTGATTGTGAGTGACCATGATCCTTTATTCACAAGTCATTTCTGGCAGAGTCTTCAGCAAGCTTTGGAAACAAAGCTTAATTTCAGCACAGCTTATCATCCACAGTCTGATGGACAGACTGAACGGGTGAATCGTATCTTGAAGGATCTCCTCCGTATTTGTATTCTTGATTTTGGAGGTAGTTGGAAGGATCATCTACCCCTTGTAGAGTTCTCCTACAACAATAATTTTCAGTCCAGTATCGGTATGGCTCCTTTCGAAGCCTTGTACAGAAGGCCATGTCGATCACCTTCTTGTTGGTTGGAATATGGGGAGAAGCTTATTCTTGGCCCAGATTTTGTTCATGATTCTTCTGAGAAGATTGATCTTATTCGTCAGAGAATGAAAGAGGCACAGAGTCGTCAGAAATCATACGCGGACAACCGTAGAAAGCCTCTCGAGTTCTCGGTTGACGATCTCGTCTTTATTCGTGTTTCTCCTTTGAAAGGGGTTATGCGCTTCAGTATGACATGGAAATTGGCTCCTCGCTTTGTATGACTATTTCCTATTATTGAACGTATTGGCCCTGTGGCTTATAGAATTTCACTTCCAGCTCATCTATCCGGTGTTCACAACGTGTTTCACGTCTCTCAGCTTCGGAAGTGTCTTCGAGAATCGAATTCTGTTATCAATTCTCCTAATTTGCAAGGGCTTGAGATCTCACCAGACTTATCTATTGTACAGCAGCCTATTCGCGTACTTACCTCGGAGGTGAGACACCTTCGGAACAATGACGTGCCGCTCATTAAACTTCAATGGTCCGCTAATCCCAATGACTGTACTTGGGAAACCAGAGAGTTTATCGAGCGATCCTATCCGGGTTTTCTATCTATGCTTAGCAATGGTGAGAATATCTTTTTATCTCAAGCTTATTTTCTTTCCTTTTTGGGTGTGAGTATGTAGTTGTTACAAATTCTTCTCTAGGAATTGCGCGGACGCAATTTTATTAAGGAGGGAAGATCTGTAACAACCCGCATATTTTATGATTTTATATTTAAATGTTTATTTAAATACGTCGTTAGTCGGATTTAAGTCTGAAATGTCACTTTTTGCAAACGGTCGAATTAGGACTCGGGACCACTTCCATTAAGTCCAAAATGGCGTTTGCGATCTTTTTTAGTATAAGCATCGATATGTTTGGAGTGAGTTGAATTTCACTATTTTCTATTTGGGCTTTTGAGTTTGGGTTTCAGCCCACTAACCCTACTTATCACTCTAACTCACTAACTCTTCATCCATTCACTCATTTCATTTCTTTTTCTCTAACTCAACTGAAAATGGGGGAAGAGAATGGGAAATAGAAATTCCAAGCCCTAGTTTCCTTTTGCAAACTCAAATTCTTGCTCCAAAATCAAAGAGAAGCTTAGGTAAGCCTTTTTTCACCTTCTCCATCTCAATCTCTCTAATTTCAGAAATTTCCTATAACCTAATTTAGAAAATACTTGTTTTGATATTAGATTGAAGCTTGTAGAGTAGAAGTGAAGAGTGTTTGATCTTTTCTTTGCATTTGAGCTTCTCATCTTTGTTTTTGAGTTAAAAGGTGAGATTTTTGAACTCACATCTAAGCCTATAGCTTTTGTTGTGGTTGGGTAAGAATTCCTAACATCGATTCCTTGTCTATTTGCTTTTGGATTGAATTGGTTTTATGAAAATTCCAATTTTTAGTGTTTGAAGTTAAATCTTTAAAAATCATAGCTTTGATGTTTGATCATGCTTTTGGTGGTGTATCGAAAAGCCTATAGGGCTGGGTTGTCGATTGGCGTAAACCCCTAGTGCCCATTGCTCGTCCGATCGCGATTTGTTGGATTTTGCCCCCATAAAGGGGGCTAGACTGATTCTGCTCTGGTAGCAGGTTCAGTCGACTGAACCAGTAGGTCAGTCGACTGAACAAGAACCCAGGAATTTGCCTGGGTCTGTATCAGTCGACTGACCTTCTGGTTCAGTCGACTGACCCTGGGGCAGAAAACTTCGTACCCCTGTGTCAGTCGACTGACACCCTGGGTCAGTTGACTGACCTGGAAACATAAGGTTTCCAGGCACTGAGCCAGTCGACTGACCCCCTGGTTCAGTCGACTGACATGCTTGTCTCAGCCAAATTGTTTATTTTGCTTTGATTTCCAATTTTTATCGATTCGTGTCGATCCAATCAGTTGTTATCGCATTTTTGACTTTGATGATTCCTGTTTAGATTTCGTACACGGGTTTTTATAAAATGATCTTTTTAAATTGTATTAAAAGTTCGTTTCTCCAATTTATAATTTCTATATAAAACACACATAATTTTGCACTTCGAGCGAAGAGGGAGGAGAATTAAATGATTAAATAAAACGTGTGCTATGAACATGTGGGTTTATCTTTTCGGTTAATTCTTAATCTATTCGTTTGACCGTTTTGACCTTTGGGTCTGGTTTACCAATGAGATGAGGTGAACTTTGTACTGCTTTGAGTGTGAAATTAACTAACGGTTAGTAAACCGTTTAGTGCGAACGTGTGGTATGTGACTCACGTTAACATTTTTCGGGTTCATTTCTGAGAGTTGTGACACATTCTGCCAGTTAGTGGTGTCCAGTACTGGGTCTCCGGACCTTCGCCACTACGGTTTGTTGCCATATAGTATCGCTTTTGGAGTTGGTCATTCGTCACCGCTCGGGAGATATTGGGTTTGTTGCCTTCGGGCGTGTGGATCCTTGTTATACAGTACTGAACTCGAGCATCTTTTGTTTCTTTGACAATTATATTTCCCTAGTGTATCGCCTTTCGGTGTAGTTCCTTTGAACCACACGATATATAGCGATTACCTTGTGGAAACTTGTATACCTTTATTGGTATTTGTTATTTGCCCTTTTGGCTTGTTTTGGGATATGATATCCTTGGTTTATTTGAATTGCCTATGATATGGGGTTTGTTATGATTCATCTTTTGTTAAAAGATCTGGTTATCTCTGATGGAGATATTTGTGGTATTTTATGACCTTGTATGTTCATTATCATTTAGTTTATCTAACTGATTTGTTTAGCTAGACTGACCCATGTATTTTATACTCGGGTCAGACCGAGATGTTTTAGGTTAGGTACATTGGACTTAGCCTATTTTGCTTCCGCATGGACTGTTCCGCTAGCTCCTTTTTGTTATAGCTTTTTGTGTAGTCCTTTTTGGCTGTAACTCTGATATGTATTCTTTTGACTCGCCTGTATATTGTGGTTTGCTTTACCACTTGACATGTATCATGTTGTAAACTCTGCAATGTATCTATATGTGTAAATGTATATGTTGATCTACTGTTCTGTGATGTGTATTACATTGAGTTGTTATATTTTCTTCTGATAGATCCTTCAGCCACCTATGGCTTTGTATTAAGTATTTATTGGATATGTCGATCAATTTAGGTAAGAAGTGGCAATTGTCGGCATATTCAATAGATAATTAAGACAATGTTATAGATGGTCGCTCCTATCCAGCTCTATTCTCCGTATTAGCAGACGGTGTTACCTAGTAATACTCTTTGCTAATGTGGGTCTCGGAGTGGGGCGTCAGCTTGGTATCAAAGCTGAGTTCAGAACAAAATATGATAAACATAGAACAGAGACACGTATTATGGTACATCAAAGGGTGGTACGAATGTTACAAATCTTTGAATCATCGTGCCTTTATTCTTTCCGTGCCTTTGAGGTAGATAGAATTTTGGGAATACGTCTAGGAATGCATTTTATTCCGTAGTATTCCATGTT
Organism: Allium fistulosum; assembly: GCA_030737815.1. Classification (NCBI taxonomy): domain Eukaryota; kingdom Viridiplantae; phylum Streptophyta; class Magnoliopsida; order Asparagales; family Amaryllidaceae; genus Allium; species Allium fistulosum. The sequence goes on from CM060902.1 coordinate 1,209,054,466, forward strand.
TGAATTAATGATATCTACCTTGTGAATAATCTTTATTTTATCTTATCTTTCAGCTAATGGCCGGAAGAGGCAGAGGACGACGCTCGGATGCTGGGCAACCCAATGACTCGCATCCGGACGGCGTTTATATGTCTGCCGATCAGTTTTTGGAGTTGTTTAGGAGCACTCAGCCTCCAGCTCCTATTCGAGCATCTCCTCTGCGCAAGTCTGCCTTTGCACGCCTGTGCAGTGATTTTTCTCATCTTGGAGGAAAGCCATTCAAAGGCTCCGAGTCCGTTCTTGAAGTCCAAGCTTGGATTCGCACATGCGAGCGTATCTTCTCTCGCATGGATCTTTCTGACCATGATCGAGTTCTTGTAACTTCTAGCATATTGCAAGAGTGTGCCCTTGATTGGTACGAGCTTCTTGTAGCCGAACTTGATGAGTTTGTTCTTTCTTGGACTCGGTTTCGGGAACGATTCGAACTCAAATTCGTTCCTAAATCTGAGAAAGTTTTATTGACCCGTCGCTTTCTTGAGTTGAAGCAAGGGAAGTCCTCCGTCTCTGTGTATGTTGCATCATTCAAGGTCTTATTTAAGTATGGTCTTGAATTCATTAGCACTTCTTATAAGAAGAATATGAAGTTTGTCTCTGGTCTTAAGAAATATCTTAAGAAGTCTTTAATGCTCAAGCTTAAGCTTTCTTTTGAGGAGTTGGTTGATTCGGCACTTCATCTCGAGGCCATCGAGAAGGAGTATGATAGCGGTGATGATGGTGAGGTTCGCAAGAACCCCAATAAGAAGAAGTTTCCATTTCATAAGCGGAAATTTTTCCCTTCCAAGAAGAAAAAGCTTATTGAATCTGGTTCTAACTTTCAATCTGCTGGAACACCTTCCATTCGGAAGTGTTTCAATTGTGGTTCTCCTGATCATATGATTCGAGCTTGTCCTAAGCCTCTCTTCTGCCATTATTGCAAGGAAGGTCACCGTGTTTCCTCCTGCCCTACTGCTCTTGCTAGTGTCAAGTCTGGCAAGCTTTATGTTGCTAAGGCTTCTGGAGGTTCTTCTCAGCCCAGAGGTATATCTTAATCTATTTTGAAAGGTTCTATTTTATTTTATGACCGTAGTATTCGAGTTCTTTTCGATACGGGTGCTTCGCATTCTTTCGTACAGAAAAAGCTCGTCGATGATTTGTCTTTGGATGTTTCTTATATGGTTACTTCGTTGAGGATTGCGAATCCTATTGGGGGATCCGCAACCCTTAGCATGCTTTGTGATGATGTTGAGATTGTTTTATATGGCTTTTCTTTTCGTGTGAATCTGCACGTTATTTCTTATCTGGAATTTGATATGATTTTGGGTATGGATTGGCTAGTGAGATACTATGCCAAGGATTATTTGTTCTGAAAGAATTTTATATCTTCGACACCCAGATTCGTCTACTCGGCTATCACTTGTTCTTCGGAATGTGGATAATTCCGAAATAGCTTTATATTCTCTTGACTCACGAGATGATGATGATATATCTCGTATTCCTATTGTTTGTGACTTCTCTGATGTTTTTGAGCCGGTTTCGGGTTTGCCACCCAAGCGAGCGATCGAGTTCCGCATTGACCTCATTCCAGGCGCGCAGCCAGTTGGGCGTCCTCCCACGAGGATGTCTACAAAAGAAAATGAGGAACTCATGAAGCAGCTTTTAAAGCTTGAGTCCAAACAGTTGATTCAGTCCAGTTTTTCACCGTGGGGTGCCGCGGTCGTCTTCGTGAAGAAGTCCGATGGAACTCTTAGGCTCTGCATCGACTATTGCAAGCTTAACGAGTTGACCATCAAGAATAGGTATCTGTTGCCTAGGATCGATGATATGTTCGATCTATTGAGTGGCGCTAAGGTCTTCTCTCAGCTCGACCTTGCCACTGGTTTTCAACAGCTCCGAGTCGCGGAAGATAGCATACCTTTTACAGCTTTCCGCACTCGATATGGTTATTTCGAGTGGCTCGTTATGTCGTTCGATTTGACGAACGCGCCTACTTTCTTTGTTGATCTTATGAATCGGGTATTCCGGGAATATCTCGATAAGTTCATCCTTGTGTTCATTGACGACATTCTTGTTTATTCTAAATCTAAAGCCGAGCATGCTAATCACTTGAGAATTGTCTTGAGTACCCTTCGTCGCCATCAGCTTAAAGCCAAATTCTCCAAGTGCCATTTTTGGGAGAATAAGGTTAAGTTCTTAGGCCATGTTGTATCTTCCGACGGCATTTCGATCGATCCCTCAAAGATCGAAACCATCCAGAATTGGAAGAGGCCTGAGAATGTTCATGAGATTCGTAGTTTCCTTGGATTGGCGGGTTATTACCGTCGGTTCATCAAGGGTTTTTCTCGTGTTGTGCTTCCTCTCACCAGCCTTACTCGGAAAGGCATTCGTTATATTTGGTCTGATAAGTGTGAAGCTTCCTTTCAGACATTGAAGGAACTTCTCACTAATGCTCCTATTCTTGTGGTTCCCGAGGGGAATCATGATCTTGTTGTCTACACCGATGCTTGTGGTAGTGGTCTCGGTGCCGTGCTTATGCAGAAGGATCAGATAGTTGCTTATGCTTCTAGGCAACTGCGTCCGAATGAAGTTCGCTATGCCACTCATGATCTTGAGTTAGCCGCCATTGTCTTCGCCTTGAAGATTTGGTGACACTATTTATTAGGCGAGCGCTTCATTCTCTATACCGATCATAAATCCTTGAAGTATTTATTCACTTAAAAGGAACTCAAGGCAACAACGTTGGCTCGAGTTTCTTGCCTCATATGACTTTGATATCCAATATACCCCTGGTAAGGGTAATCGTGTTGCTGATGCGCTTAGTCGCAGACATTCGACTGTCGTTTCTATGATGCTTGCCGAATGGGATATTCTTGAGACTCTATCTTTTTGTGATATTCGTGATCAAGCTCCATCCTCTGATTCTCCGATAGTATTATTCAGTTTGGAAGCTTGACCCTCTCTATTGGATCGTATTGCCAAAGCTCAACGGGGTAATCCTAATCTGGTGCATCTTATTCAGCTTTGTGAGACTGAATCCCATGATGAGGCGTTGCGGGATTTCAGCATTGATTTTCATAGGTGTCTTCGCAGGAAGAACCGTCTTGTTGTGCCTTCTGATTCTGCACTTAGACATGACATTCTTGATGACTGTCATCGTTCTAAGTATACCATTCATCCTAGCAGTAGTAAGATGAATGCCGATATGCATCGCCTTTATTATTGGGAAGGCATGAAGCGCGATGTGACGAATTATGTGAGTAATTGCATGACTTGTCAACGTATTAAAGCCGAACATCAGCGCCCTTCTGGTCTCCTTCAACCTCTAGAGATTCCATTGTGGAAATGAGATCAGATTTCAATGAATTTCATTGATGGCCTACCTCGTACGAGATCGGATCATTCTAGCATTTGGGTTATTGTTGATCGCCTCACCAAATCAGCTCATTTTGTTCCTATTAAATCTAATAAGACTGCTTCTCTTTTGGCTAAGTTATATATCAAGGAAATCGTGAGACTTCACGGTGTTCCTAGTTTGATTGTGAGTGACCATGATCCTTTATTCACAAGTCATTTCTGGCAGAGTCTTCAGCAAGCTTTGGAAACAAAGCTTAATTTCAGCACAGCTTATCATCCACAGTCTGATGGACAGACTGAACGGGTGAATCGTATCTTGAAGGATCTCCTCCGTATTTGTATTCTTGATTTTGGAGGTAGTTGGAAGGATCATCTACCCCTTGTAGAGTTCTCCTACAACAATAATTTTCAGTCCAGTATCGGTATGGCTCCTTTCGAAGCCTTGTACAGAAGGCCATGTCGATCACCTTCTTGTTGGTTGGAATATGGGGAGAAGCTTATTCTTGGCCCAGATTTTGTTCATGATTCTTCTGAGAAGATTGATCTTATTCGTCAGAGAATGAAAGAGGCACAGAGTCGTCAGAAATCATACGCGGACAACCGTAGAAAGCCTCTCGAGTTCTCGGTTGACGATCTCGTCTTTATTCGTGTTTCTCCTTTGAAAGGGGTTATGCGCTTCAGTATGACATGGAAATTGGCTCCTCGCTTTGTATGACTATTTCCTATTATTGAACGTATTGGCCCTGTGGCTTATAGAATTTCACTTCCAGCTCATCTATCCGGTGTTCACAACGTGTTTCACGTCTCTCAGCTTCGGAAGTGTCTTCGAGAATCGAATTCTGTTATCAATTCTCCTAATTTGCAAGGGCTTGAGATCTCACCAGACTTATCTATTGTACAGCAGCCTATTCGCGTACTTACCTCGGAGGTGAGACACCTTCGGAACAATGACGTGCCGCTCATTAAACTTCAATGGTCCGCTAATCCCAATGACTGTACTTGGGAAACCAGAGAGTTTATCGAGCGATCCTATCCGGGTTTTCTATCTATGCTTAGCAATGGTGAGAATATCTTTTTATCTCAAGCTTATTTTCTTTCCTTTTTGGGTGTGAGTATGTAGTTGTTACAAATTCTTCTCTAGGAATTGCGCGGACGCAATTTTATTAAGGAGGGAAGATCTGTAACAACCCGCATATTTTATGATTTTATATTTAAATGTTTATTTAAATACGTCGTTAGTCGGATTTAAGTCTGAAATGTCACTTTTTGCAAACGGTCGAATTAGGACTCGGGACCACTTCCATTAAGTCCAAAATGGCGTTTGCGATCTTTTTTAGTATAAGCATCGATATGTTTGGAGTGAGTTGAATTTCACTATTTTCTATTTGGGCTTTTGAGTTTGGGTTTCAGCCCACTAACCCTACTTATCACTCTAACTCACTAACTCTTCATCCATTCACTCATTTCATTTCTTTTTCTCTAACTCAACTGAAAATGGGGGAAGAGAATGGGAAATAGAAATTCCAAGCCCTAGTTTCCTTTTGCAAACTCAAATTCTTGCTCCAAAATCAAAGAGAAGCTTAGGTAAGCCTTTTTTCACCTTCTCCATCTCAATCTCTCTAATTTCAGAAATTTCCTATAACCTAATTTAGAAAATACTTGTTTTGATATTAGATTGAAGCTTGTAGAGTAGAAGTGAAGAGTGTTTGATCTTTTCTTTGCATTTGAGCTTCTCATCTTTGTTTTTGAGTTAAAAGGTGAGATTTTTGAACTCACATCTAAGCCTATAGCTTTTGTTGTGGTTGGGTAAGAATTCCTAACATCGATTCCTTGTCTATTTGCTTTTGGATTGAATTGGTTTTATGAAAATTCCAATTTTTAGTGTTTGAAGTTAAATCTTTAAAAATCATAGCTTTGATGTTTGATCATGCTTTTGGTGGTGTATCGAAAAGCCTATAGGGCTGGGTTGTCGATTGGCGTAAACCCCTAGTGCCCATTGCTCGTCCGATCGCGATTTGTTGGATTTTGCCCCCATAAAGGGGGCTAGACTGATTCTGCTCTGGTAGCAGGTTCAGTCGACTGAACCAGTAGGTCAGTCGACTGAACAAGAACCCAGGAATTTGCCTGGGTCTGTATCAGTCGACTGACCTTCTGGTTCAGTCGACTGACCCTGGGGCAGAAAACTTCGTACCCCTGTGTCAGTCGACTGACACCCTGGGTCAGTTGACTGACCTGGAAACATAAGGTTTCCAGGCACTGGGCCAGTCAACTGACCCCTGGTTCAGTCGACTGACCTGCTTGTCTCAGCCAAATTGTTTTTTTGCTTTGATTTCCAATTTTTATTGATTCGTGTCGATCCAATCAGTTGTTATCGCATTTTTGACTTTGATGATTCCTGTTTAGATTTCGTACACGGGTTTTTATAAAATGATCTTTTTAAATTGTATTAAAAGCTCGTTTCTCCAATTTATAATTTCTATATAAAACACACACAATTTTGCACTTCGAGCGAAGAGGGAGGAGAATTAAATGATTAAATAAAACACGTGCTATGAACACGTGGGTTTATCTTTTCAGTTAATTCATAATCTATTCGTTTGACCGTTATGACCTTTGGGTCTGGTTTACCGATGAGATGATGTGAACTTTGTACTGCTTTGAGTGTGAAATTGACTAACGGTTAGTAAACCGTTTAGTGCGAACGTGTGGTATGAGACTCACGTTAACATTTTTCGGGTCCCTTTCTGAGAGTTGTGACACATTCTGCCAGTTAGTGGTGTCCAGTACTGGGTCTCCGGACCTTCGCCACTACGGTTTGTTGCCCTATAGTATCGCTTTTGGAGTTGGTCATTCGTCACCGCTCAGGAGATAATGGGTTTGTTGCCTTCGGGCGTTGCCTTCGGACGTGTGGATCCTTGTTATACAGTACTGAGCTCGAGCGTCTTTTGTTTCTTTGACAATTATATTTCCCTAGTGTATCGCCTTTCGGTGTAGGTCCTTTGAACCACACGATATATAGCGATTACCTTGTGGAAACTTATATACCTTTATTGGTAGTTGTTATTTGTTTTTTTGGCTTGTTTTGGGATATGATATCCTTGGTTTATTTGAGTTGCCTATGATATGAGGCTTGTTATGATTCATCTTTTGTTAAAAGATCTGGTTATCTCTGATGGAGATATTTGTGGTATTTTATGACCTTGTATGTTCATTATCATTTAGTTTATCTAACTGATTTGTTTAGCTAGACTGACCCGTGTATTTTATACTCGGGTCAGACCGAGATGTTTCAGGTTAGGTACATTGGACTTAGTCTATTTTGCTTCCGCATGGACTGTTCCGCTAGCTCCTTTTTGTTATAGCTTTTTGTATAGTCCTTTTTGGCTGTAACTCTGATATGTATTCTTTTGACTCGCCTGTATATTGTGGTTTGCTTTACCACTTGATATGTATCATGTTGTAAACTCTGTAATGTATCTGTATATGTGTAAATGTATATGTTGATCTATTGTTCTGTGATGTGTATTACATTGAGTTGTTATATTTTATTCTGATAGATCATTCAGCCACCTATGGCTTTGTATTAAGTATTTATTGGATATGTCGATCCATTTAGGTAAGAAATGGCAATTGTCGGCGTATTCAATAGATAATTAAGGCAAGGTTATAGATGGTCGCTCCTATCCAGCTCTATTCTCCGTATTAGCAGACGGTGTTACCTAGTAATACTCTTTCCTAATGTGGGTCTCAGAGTGGGGCGTCACAAAACCTCTCTCAAAACAAGTTTCACGAAACACCTCTTTTCAATATTTTCAACGAAAATGTGTAGTGTAGACTACAAATATTTAAAGTTGCAAATTTTTATTTTATAAAAATATGCAGTGTAGACTGCAAATATTTGCAATGTAGAATGTAGATTTTCATTGAAAGAAAAAACGTGTGAAACTGTTTTTAACAAGGGGCGGACTTGAATTTGAAACTTATGAAGGATGTTTGAAAAAACGTCCCTATAATTTTTAATCATTATCACTCTTTAACTGTAAATGGTTCATAAAGAAAGGGGAAAAAACAAGCTTAAAAGATGGCTAGGGGAAATGGAAGTAGCTTCTTCCAAACTTCAAAAACACGAGGCTTTGGTAACGAATATCATGATGTTATAACATATAAACCATAGGTTATTGGGCCGGTAAGAAAAATAGCTGTTTACATTTGATTAAACAAGACACACGCATGCACAATACATGCATGTACATGTGTTGTTTTAGAATTCATAAACAAACCATTCATACTATGTGTGTGTGAAGCCATACATACAAACACATACATAGGTAGTAGCCATGAAGCATCGGGACCGTTAATCTAAAAATCTTATAATTGCTTGACATTTGGCAGAATAATTTGGATCATTGAATAGAAATTGCATAAAACAAAATAATCAATCAATATATAAGATTAAAACAACAAGGCTAGACTTTTTACCAAAAAAAAGTTCGTGATCAAAAATAAATATTAGTTCAAAAAAAGTAACAGCATATCATTGACGAATGAATTTATATTGATGGACGAAACTTGAGATTTATGGTTATGAGGGAATCAGGCAGGAGGATAAAATTTAAGAATTTTGTTTGGATCTTAGGCCATAAGTTTGAAAATTTGACGAGGACAACTACTTCTTCACTAACTTCACATCTTCTCTTCCCCACCCCAAATTTCACATCCAGCCCGTCACTTAAAGGCCTAAATCTGCAATGCCTCACCACCCACATCTTCACTGCATCACCGCCAAAATATCCACTACCTCCATAATCATCCAGCACCATCATCCTACCCCAAACCCAAAATCATGGCAAAAAGTTTGGCCACTAGATGTAGCTGCTGCATCACCACTTGACTCCATCTCACAAGAATTATAATCGACACAACAGCACTAACGAGCAAGAATAATCATCGACAAAATAAAAAATATTAAATTAAACTATCATTATATGAATATATAATGCTATATTCATTTTTACAGCTTAAAAATGTTAAATTAAACTATCATTATATGAATATATAATGCTATATTCATTTTTACAGCTTAAAAATGTTAAATTAAACTATCATTATATGAATATATAATGCTATATTTATTTTTACTGTTCAAAAAATGCTAATTATAATTAGACTATAACTTCAAAAAAACAAAATTTGTTGCCTCCAACCACCATTATCTCCGCTGTTAATTCAATCGTCGCCTCCAAGAGTCCTTGCGCTGCCTCCAAGAACCTTCGACATTGTCGCTATTACTCTAATTCCATCATATTATTTTAATAGTAGGACTTCTGGTGAAGAAAAGGCAAATGTTTTTTTTTTCAATAACTGTCTTTGGAGCCAAAAAATTTCCTAACTTTGTCCTTGTGCATATTTTCCACTCTGGTTATTAACCGTAAAAGTAATGGATCAAAGTCCAAATTCTAATAATCTACCACCATGGAGATTCGGCTCATATAAGAAATTTGTGTAGAAGTTTAGAAGTTTTTTTCATCCAGAAAAATATTCATGGGCCAAGGAATTGTGAAACATTAGCAGAAGCGGTTCACTAAAAAGACCTTTATGATTAAAAAAAGAGGTCACATAAACTTCAGTAAAACCTTGTTGATGCTCGTATGACCTTAAATCGGCAGAAATAAAATATATCACTCTTGGATAAATTTGTATTAAACTCAAGGGATCCTGATGAAAATATTCATCTGGGATATAAACGGTTTCTGCTTTCGTGAATTAAATACAACATTTTCAGTTTTCCATATATAATCAATAATAAAGATATCTCGGAGATTCAATGAAATTTCCGGTAAGTTCTTACACAGCATGAAATTGTGGAAAACAACCAAATTAGATTAGACCCTTGGACGTGCATCAGCAAAATTAAACAATGCAGAGGTTTGTTTATTCCATGTGCCTTTAAAAGTATATGTAGCACAATGACTCATTTTACCTCATATAAGTGGACATGTTAATGTTAATACTTACAAAAATAATAGCACAACGTGCTACGGAACTTTGATTCATATACTGTTTACGTCCACAAATAAATAAATATAGAAACTGGAGTTTACTGATGGCCAACTATAGTGATCACTGTCAGTTAATCAATCATAATAATCAGATCTATCTGTTACTAACGACAACACAATGAATGCAATCAAAAGATAAAACCACAACTCAGTTCCCTTCGAATCACAAAATCACATATCAGATCATAATAAATGAAATACTACGCATACCTGAATAGGCGGATCTAATCGATCGTGATGCTGATGATGAACAACAAACAAGATCAAACCAGCAAATACGAAGAATCCAATAAGCAACCAGATCCAATTAGAGATCTTTCTTCGAGCTGGGCGCCTTAAATCTGGCGCCCTTCGACGCATATCGGCAGAATAAGAAACACTTGAAAAATCTAAATAAGTCTGCCACTACAGCAAAGAATTGTCTACGATAAAAATTCAATTCAAACGCCCATGTTTTGGATTTCAGGGGATTAATAGAGAAAACCTAGATTTGATATTTTTATCAAAGGGTTTTCATCGATAAGGAATGATGTTAGCTGGCTCAGCAGTTTGTTTCTTTTTGTTCCCCCCACTGAGTGCTTTTTCATAATAACATGAAGAACACGTAGTTTTGAAGGTATCGAATATGATTTGCAATTGACATTATTTTAATATTAAAATTGCATTCCTCTGGAAGGTCTTTAATGGTTACTTTTTCCTTTTCCTCTTTTATGTTTTCAATGCATCTTTCTCATCTTTTTTACGCATTTTAATTTCATCTTCCAGCTTTTCTTAATCTTATGAAATTTCAAACTTCCATACATTAGCAGAAAACAATTTCCTCAAACTTTTCTGTATTTATATCCGCCTCCCGTTTTTTCTCCTCTAATATTGCAACGAATTATTTGCATAGTTGCATGTTTTGTTACGCCTCAATCTTAATTATCCTAACGTTAAATAAGGGTCGTTTAGAGAATGAATCATCTCTCCTACTGCGCTATGGCATAGGCGATGAATTAGCACGGGTTAATATCATTGTGGTATATTGCTTCTCTTCTCTAAACAGGTATGTTATAACCCTAATTTTGCCATTTCAGATGTTTGTTTTGCTTTGTTTTTTATGTTTCTTACTCTGTTCAATCGTTTTCAGGAACTTCCCCTTCGACTCAATCCATTTCTGAGATTCTGTTTGTCGAGCATAACCCTGATTTCGGTATGTCTATTATTAGTTTCAGTTTCTTATTTTGCTTTATTTTAATTGCTTCTTTGATTCGGCCAAGGCTTAACTTTCTTCCTGTTAGTCTGTATTTAGTACTTTTGCTTGGATTAATATAGTCAGCATATATTATTGTTTAATTTCCTTTTTTATCAGGCCTATTTGTATTCGTTTCAAATTATAATGTTTAGTTATTGACACCGTTGGTGAGTGAAAATATAAAATTAGTATTCAACATTAGTTGGTTTTCAATATAATCACCTGTTTTTACCATTATGAAGCTTAGATTTTGTTGTCCTTTCGATTATTGGCTTCTCTTTGTTTTAGATTCAAGGACAAATTATTATATTGCTGCTAATTAATAACACCTTTGTTATTTCGGTTGAGCAAATTTGTTTATAGGTAAAATTGTCTAGAATCATATTGTTGTAGTTATGAATAAGTATTTTCACTATCTCCTCGACTTATTAAGTTGAGGGATTCATTATGGAATTTTCCTTCTTATTAGCAACGTGCAAGTGGTCTTATAAATGTAAATTTATTTCATAAGAATACCAAAGTTATATATCATTTACTTCCAAATTATGATAATTTAGGTCACGTAAGGAGTGAAAGGTATTTGCAACTATAAGTTCTTTATAACAAGTACTTAAAAGAAGTGTTTTAAACATCCGATCTAACCACGATTTGACCATGGTTAATCTTCGACCTTAGAGCATTACGTTTTTGAAAATCAAATAACCTTGCATGTACGAACCGACGAGCAAACCTCAAAACCTTGAAAAAAATCTATGGACCAACATCTTTGAACCACGCAGTTATTCAAATTTAAGAAAAAAATTGGCTATAATTATACCTTTTAGTGCATAAAGTAGAGGAATAAATTGCAACTATAATTATAGCTTCTAGTGCATGAATTATCTCTGTTAACAAAGCAATTAGTTAACTTGGCTATGTATTCATTTGTTTCCTAAAATATTCATGATCTTATTAATATAGAAAATAACTAAATGAAAGATATATTAGGATACTCGATGTTTTTTTTCTTTTTAAGTTGTCTTCTTGGTAAACATATCTATTATACTATTAAGTGGTGTTATTTTTAGTTCGCAAAAATAAATTGAATTAAAGAAAATATTGCCAAGAACTTGATCTTAATAAAGCATCATTTATACATAAGGTATGCTATGTTTTATTATGACTTTAATTTTGATATTCTCAATTATTTAGATTTATTAATTTCTTTATATGGATATTGCAAATTTATTACTGCATATAACTACATTAAATATATTATCAACATTTAGTTTCATTTCAGAAAGATTGTGCTGCCATACTGTTGATGTTGATTTATTTGTTTATTTATTGACATCGTAGACTTTTCCCTGGAATCTAACCATGTATACTAACAATTTTTTTCAGTTCATTTCTTTTAGTTGTTTCACCTGCCAATTGAAGAGACTGATACAAAACCATATAATTAATTGATGATGAGGAAAGTAACTTCTATGCATCAACTGAAGAAATGGGTATGACACGATGCAACTAATTGATGATGGAGTGGAACTTCTATGCATCAAGGGATGAGATGGCTACTTTCGGGTAAACCAATTTTAAGTTACTTTTTAATTGCAATATTAGGTCATATCAGCTGAAGCTTGACTTTCTCCTTATGCTCATTAAATTTGCATATTTATTGCTTTCGATTTTTATGGTACATAAAGCACCTGTAACATGTCAGCAATATTCATTCATTATCAATATAACTTGTCTTTAATCATATATTATATTTTAATTTTTGGAGTATCAAAGAAAATATCAATTGTAAAGTAGTTACTAAATGTGGTTACCAATACTTTTTGGGTTAGACTAACATATCTCCAACTCACACACTTTTATAGCTTAAAAAATATAAATAATATGTGAAAATATATTTTGATTAAAAGATTCATTTCTTTCAATAAATCACAAATATGTGTATATATGTAGCTAGGCCTCATATTTAATGGAATGAAGTAACCAAAAAAAGAAAGATTGAATGATAAACTTTATTTATTGAATGATGTACATCAGTTGATTTTGTTCCCAGTTCAGTCTACCATTGTTTTTGGAATTAATACCACCTCAATTCTTTGATTTAATTGTAGCTAGCCATTGGAACTTTTTTTGCACTGACTGCAGCAGATTATACTTCAAGTATACAAAATTTCAGTTGGTAATTTGTACCCACATTTTAACACTAACTTGCAGCAGATACTGTGACTGACGTGGAAAGCTCATATGAAATATAAAACACTGCATCCATTGAAACTAAAGGGGGTACAGATTCGAAGTTAACTCCATGATAATAGTAGAGAACAGTAGACAAGTTAAAATAATAACCAAGTTGAACGAGTAAGGTAGCATTGATCCATTCATAATTAGTTTTCTTTGCTCGACATGAACACTGACAGAAACAAGGAGGTAGACATTAATGTGGTGGATTCCATTACCAGGGATGCATAAAGGCAACACGAGGTTGTTATTGTCTTCAGTGCGTGGACTTTAGTGATGTATAGGTAGAGCTACATGGATGCAACAACTTATACTGTCAGTAAACTATGATAACACTATTATAAAATACATTGAAGTCTGTGGTATTTTTAAAAGAAAATTAAAGGATGTGCATCCATGTATATTTTACAGTAACAATGAATTCTTAGTAATTTTGATCAATTGTAATTTAGTATAGTTTTCACACACATTCGCAAAGCATCCAAATAGTTAATGTTGTGGCCTACCTCAAAAATATCTGGATGGTTTTATATTTTTCCTACCGTGTTTGTTGCTATTTCAATCGAATACATCCATGTGTAAGCCCATTCTATCCAAAATAAATATTTCTTTTGCAACTGAAGGAATATGCTCATCATTTTCTTAGCACACATGAAGCTTACATTGTAGCACTAGGTATTCAGAGGCATGTATATTGTTTTCCGTAATATGGGTAATGTGAGACAAAACTGAGGAGTTGGTTTTCCTTTCAATTTTATTCGATCGCCTTTAATTCATTTTTTGAGTACTGATGAACTAATTAAAGACGGTAGAGCTTTATTTTGAGCTTGGTTTTTAGCATTTATTTTTTTAAAATTTATGGTATTAGCTCTATTGTGGGAGGTTAGATTTTCTTTACTGCTTTTTGATGGTTGTAGATGTGTTATTTGTTGCCTTATTGATCTTAGATGTTTTCATTCTTATTGAGTTTATTGTGCCTTTGATATTTCCTTATAAGCAATTACCTTCTAATCGCTATAAATTTGCACTGTGGCCAAATATATCGGTCAATAATTAATCTAACAAGTATAAAGATGCAATAACGAGTGAATTATCATTTGATCACTAATGGCTTCTCGATTCATGTTACAAATAGATTGCCTTTTATTTTTGAAATTTTAAACGAAAACCGTGTACGAAGCACGGGTTCGCACTAGTAATATAATAATATAAACACTACAGTTTTGAACACTAAAGAGTTAATTTTTGTTTTGTTTCATTTTGTATTTTGCGTTTTTAAAATTCATTACAAAGTATGGAAAGAGCGGAGGAAATTATTTAAAATTTTAGGTCATTATGATGGAGGGACGACGAAGGGAATGAAAGGACGATAGAGGACGGCGGAGGTGATGGAGAGATGGCGAGGAATGTATCGTTTCTCGTGCTTTTGTTATTTCTCAAAACACGGAGAATAAAATTTTATTTTCCATTTTGGATGTTAATTTTATTTTTCGAGTTGGTTGTTTTACAAAAAATACATGTGTCGTGCGCCTTTTCGTTTGAACAAAAATCTAAAATTAAAAATGACAAACCAAATGGAACCTTATATTTTACGAGTGTTTCATATAAAATAAATGTGTTGCTAAAAACATCTAGCAAACCACCAACTAATATCGTAAACTATTTTAATTAACCTCAATTAATTAAGATACTTCATAATACCACTTTTATTTCTCCACTCGGTCATGAATCACCGAGCTTAATACCTTCTTTATCTCAACACGCATTGTTTTCTTTATCACGTCTAAAACCTAAAACCCTAATACCCAACTTCATCACACAATTTATCCTCTCCTGCTTATTTTATTCCTTCGTCATTTTCATTGCTCTCTAACCCTAGCTACCTAAAATCTCCAAAGTTCAAAATCACGTTATCAAAATCGATTAAATGTTCAACTTTGGATTGCTAACCAGTGAAGGCAGAGAACATTTCTAAGGAAGAAGGCGACTTGGTGAATAATCAATGTTCTAAGAAAGAAAATGAGGTGAGTTTGATTTACATTAATTTTGTAGTTTTTTTAATGCTATTTTTCAATGTTTACTTGTTCTTTAGAGTTTGTTCAATCTTTTTTGTGGTATTTAGAAATGACAATTACTGTTGAGATGCTTGATTTTTCTTGGTGACTCTACTTAATTTTTTCAGTGTTGCGAAGTGAGGAAAACTACTTTACTGAAGATGACGAAGAAGAAGAAGGAGGGAAGTCATGGTTATATGAAATGGTAGTCTATTTCATATATTTGATGGTATGAAATAACATGTATGGTGATTAGGTGTGGCGTTCTTTAGAAATGGTGTTAGCCAGCACTTTTGTGAGCGTTTTTAGCAACACACTAAAATAAAATTAACACGAAGGATACAAATCCGATTAATAAAATATTTACTACTACCAATTTTGTCCATTACAAACTCTAAATCTTTTACTTCTTTCTAAAAATATTTATCTACATCTTCCTCCAAAAAGAAGATAACCGTGAGAACATAGAATTCTTTCCGTCCTTGATGTCGGATCCAAACTTTACTGAGAAGGTGATGGCAAGGTAACCCTAATTAAAGCATGTTTTTTTACTGCGGTAAAAACTAGGCTTCGTCGCTTGTTGATTCCTCTGTAATAAGGTAGATCGGTGGCGTCAACAAACACTTCGTTGCCTAAAAACGATGGAGTTAAGCCATTTGAATTTTTTTAGTTCGGTAGGGGCTATGCGCATAGTTCAATTTTCCTTGGCAGTTGCTCTTTATTTTTAATTTATGTTGGTTAGTAAATTGGGTCCGTCTATTGACCCCCCGGTATTTCCTCTTCACCCCCCGGTAAAAATCTTAAAATTTTATTTCCAATTATACCCTTTAACAGTTAAATAGATATCTTATTCAATTTACTGTGTCTATTCATCTTCATCTCTCTTCCGTCTGCTGAAATTGATATGGAGGATACGAGCACTACAGATGACTACGTACAACAAAATCAGGTATGCTTCCTTCATGGCTGCTACTATACTAGGAACTTATATAATCATAGTGCCATATACACTAGGAATTGCTCAAAACCTAGTTTGTCATGTACTAGGAAGTGATGAAAACATTGTTCGTTACATACTATGCTCGTTTTTTATTTTCTAGATTGGATGGGTGGACGAAGAAGATGAAGAAATTGTTATGGATTATAGTAATGAGTTCACAACATATGATGTATGTAATTTATTTTAGTATTATGTAAATTAACTTATTTTCTAAATTGAAAATTTCTCACTTTTTTTATTGTATGAAGGTATTTCCAAATAGATATAAAATGAAAGAATGGATTGATTTCACTGCTAGAAGGAATGCGATGGTAGTGGTAATCTTAAAATCGGATATTAACAGTAGCGATAGAAATCCAAGAATTATATTTGGATGTGAGAGAAGTGGAGCATATAAAGAGTACAAAGGCAAAAAATCTAACAGTATTAGATTAACAAGTACAAAAAAGTGCAATTGCCCATTTCGTTTGAAAGGTGTTAAACTTCATAGTTCAGATAATTGGAGATTAGAAGTAATATGCGGTGTTCATAATCATTCTGCACTTTACAGTTCGGAAGGCCACTCTTTTCTTGGTCGACTAACGGAGGATGAAAAAAAATTAGCCGTTGAAATGTACAAAAATATGGTGAAGCCAAAAGCCATTTTGCACACTATAAAACAAAACGATCCATCCAATAGTACAACAATTAAAACAGTATATAACGTTCTGTCTAGGCACAAGAAAATGGATAGAACGGGTCGTTCTCAAATACAATATCTCTTGAGCAAGCTTAAGGATAAAAATTACTTCGAATGGCATCGTAACACTTTAGATGGAAGTGATGTAATTACTGATATATTTTGGGCTCATCCTACGAGTATAGATTTGCTAAGAACATTTCCACATCTTCTTGTTATGGATTGTACTTACAAAACAAACAAATATAGAATGCCGTTGTTGGAGATTGTCGGTGTCACGTCAACTAATCAAACCTTTTGCGTTGCTATTGCATATCTCGTATCTGAACGTGAAAATTACTATCTTTGGGCCTTAAATCGTCTTCAATTGGTAATGATTGATTGTGATGTAGAAATGCCAAGTGTCATTGTCACGGATAGAGAGATAGCATTGATTAATGCCATTAACATTGTTTTTCCCCAAGCAGCTCATATTCTATGCAAGTGGCATATCGAAAAAAATATTCTTGCTTTTATTCAAAGAAGAGTTACGGGTACGAAAAAAGAAGGAAAAAAGCAATTTTTTCAAGATTGGACCAATTTATGTGAGTCTGGAAATATTGAGCAATATAATAATAATCTACAAGATTTGCAGTTCAAGTATGGTGAGTACCCAAAGTTAATAAAATATATTACTGAAAATTGGCTTGAGACATGGAAAGATAGATTTGTACATGCTTGGATCGACAATTTTATGCACTTTGGCAACTACACATCAAATAGGTAAGACACTTGCTTTTATATTTATTTAATTATATTATAATTTTTTATAATAATAACTTAATATCTATTCTCTTTTAGAGCCGAGGCCGCACATGCTAAATTAAAAAAACATTTGGCCACAAGTCAATGCAACTTCGAAAGAGCATGGGAGAGTATGCATTCACTGCTTGAACTATCTTTTACCGAACTAAAAGCTTCATTTGAAACAAGCCTATTAAAAGTAGCTCATGTTTATCATAAAAAAGAATTTAAAAATCTACGTGGTGTAGTTTCGCTTGCGGCTTTGGAGCTAATTCATTCCGAGCTTCTACAGGTAAATTCTTATGAAATTGTAGATGATGACTTATGCGGATGTGTCATTCGTAATACACACGGACTTCCATGCTTTCATGCGTTAGCAAAAGTAGGTCGAAATGTTGAAATACCTTTGGATTTGATTCATGTTCATTGGACTAGATTGCATATTATAAAAATGGGAGAGAAAAGAGATTTTAGTATGAAGAAAAAGCTTGAAGAAATGCTAAATGAAGTTATGAAATTGGAATTACCGCATCAAATGCAAGTCTATAAGAAAATAAAAGAGATTATTTATCCGCAAACATCAACTCTTGCATCTCCGATTAGCAAAGTCAAAACCCGTGGAAGGTCTCATAAGAAAATTGATACTTCAACAAAAAGGTTACCTTCCGCATTTGAGCTTGGTGAATGTGCTTCAACCCAATGTAGCGTAGCTAAAAAACAAAAAGTTGATCCTTGTATTTCGGTAAAAAAAGAAAAATTGATTGTTCGTAGACCTAAAAATATAAATTTAGGTGTGTATGAAAATAGCATACCAAAAGAGTGGAAGCCATACATTGAAGGAATTGTAGACGTGGATATGGATGGTAATTGTGGATTTAGATGTGTTGCCTCTTTTTTAGGATTAGGAGAAGATCGATGGTGGCAAGTTCGTAAGGAATTAATGGAAGAACTTGAAGAACATCAAGAAATATATGAACAAGTGTTTATTGAAAAAGGTAGAACCTCCTATTTGCTAAATGTGCTTAATCACGAATTTGGCGGTGCCGAACCAAGTAAATGGATGATTATGCCCGAGATTGGGTACATAATAGCTACGAAATATAATATTATCGTTTTTAGCATTAGTGATAGTTTGAGTTTGACTATACCACCTTTAAGAGGAGAATTTCCATCTCAATTGCAACATCATGAATTAGGGATTCTTCATGTGAACAATGACCATTTTGTTCAGGTATTATGCGGTATTCTTTTATTTTTAATGATTAGATGAAGGATGTGCACTTACAATGAAATGTTTTTGTTTGTATAGGTCGTCTTACAAGCGAACCATCCGGTACCACCCGTTTATATCAAGTGGTTTGCTAATCGTCATGTTGAAGCTGAACAATGGGAGTATATATTACGAGATAGAAGAGAAGAATGGGAAAAGTTTGAAAATTGTGATAATATAGCTAGATGGGATTAGCTGAATATTATGTACTTGTTGAATTTTGTAGAATTAATGTCAAATTTCATCTAATGTAGTGACAATGTTATTTGAAATCAAATTTTATTTTGAAGTTGAAATTGAAATTGTTGAATTCTTGTTTGAAATTGTTGAAACTCAACCTTGAATCTTTCAGTTTTATTGCATGAAATTAATGACATGAATCATTTAGTGTCTTGCTTGAATTTGTGTGGTAAAATTTTAACAGTGTTTTGAATATTGGTTGACAGAGCTATATTTCTGTGGGAATATCTAACTACTGACTGTAAAATGAATAAAACAACGTCTTTGTTACGCTTGGAATACATATTTCAACGTAGATATCAGACGCTGATACGGCGAAAAGTTCGTTGTTGTCAGGGAATGTGTAAACAGAAGTTCTATTTCCTTGAAGCAGTTTAAACAATTTGCAGTGGACGGTGGAAAAATAAAAACAACGTCGCAGCCTAGCGTTGATAGGCATTAAATATCGGTAGTACATTGCGTTGAAACTACTTAAATTACGTCCATCTGTGACTATAAATAGGCAAAATAACGTAACTTTTGGACGCCAGTGGAAAAAAAACCACGTAGTTATCAGGGAATGTATTAACAGAAGCTACTCCTCTTCGAACACGCTTGGGTAAAGCGTTGTTTTCCTTGTTGCAATGCCTGTTACAAGCATTGAACATTATATATCCACGCCTTTCACTTTTTTGTTAAACAGCATTTGTTAAACGGCAGCAAAAATTCTATTCCTTTTTGTTAAACATGTCTACTTCACCAAATTACTTTTTGTTAAACATGTCTACTTCACCAAAATTCTATCCCTTTTTGTTAAACAGCATTTGTTAAACAGCATTAATGCAATGCCTGACACACGCAGCAAAAATTCTATTCATTTTTGTTAAACATGTATGTCACTTTTGTTAAACGGCAGATACATCCTTCACAAAATTACAATATTTAAAACAGCAGCAAACTTTTGTTAAACAGCATAACAGAACATACGTTGATAACAAAATTCACAAAATCCTTCACAAATACTTCACCAACTTGGACAGAATTACATAACAACAAAAAAATTACAATATTGATAACAACAGCAAATGTTTTTCTACTTGGACAGTATAAATTTGAATTGTATGCTGACCGTATACAAATGATCATAGGATGGAAGAGTTTCTCGTTGACGTGGTTTTTCATTGTCCGGTTGAACTTTTACTATGGTGCGAGGAAAATACCAATCAAAATAATCATCAGTCACCGTAATAGCCGACCCGGAAAGTGGTACAGAACGATATTTCTTACTCACGCAATGATTTTGCCATTCATTCCATAAGTTTTCCACAAAATCATAAAGCACTTTATAAGTTTTTGAAGTAGCACCTCTCTTTTTACTTTTCGATGGAATAATAGGTCGTGGAATATTTTGAACTCTACCAAATTGCCTCAAAACTCGAGTAGGATGATACGGTTCTACAACACTTAGGCATAACAAACAACTAGAGTACCATGCAATTTGTGGAAAAGGATGAAATTCTCGTGCGTGCATGTACGGATCAAAGATTACCTAAATAACAAACAAGCAATTTTTATCATAGTTGTAATGTAATAATCTACAAAAGAATATGTTATGCTTCTTTGTTCAAAAAATACCTCACGTTCTTCAATATTATCGAGATAAATTCTTAAAGGCTGTATAGAATAGCGATGGTCATTTGCAGGATCCCAACGAGCTGCTCTCGGTGATTTATCGTTATAAAGTTGAGTTGACGGATGCAAATTCAGAAAATGCTCATAGATCCACGATTCCAACAGTCCTAAGTATCCGGCTATCTGTTTTACTTCCACTCTACTCGCTAACCCAAGTTGTCTATACAACCAACATAGAGTTGCTGACCCCCAAGAATAACTATGTATTTGATCCAAATTAGCAAGTTGTTTTAAGTATTGTACGGATACATGTGACTTGCTTTTATCCACAAATAGCGTATTCCCAACTAGATAAAGCAGATATGCACGAGCAGCTTGTTTAATTCTTTCAGCTTCCCATTCATCACAGACACCATCAAAAATTTCATGCAACTTAGTGAAGGTTATTTTATATCCTACACTATCCTTCATTATTTCTTTGATTTCTTCCTTACTAATTCCTAAATTACTGACGACCAAATCTATCATATAACTTTTGGGTTGATCAAATGTTTGTATTGGTAATCCTTCGACTGGAATATGCAGCAAAGAAGCAACATCATCTAATGTAATTGTTATCTCACCAAATGGTAAATGAAAAGTATTTGATTCAGGATGCCAACGCTCGACAAAGGCAGAGATAAGATACTTGTTTACTGTGCTATAACAAGTTTCTAATATGGGATATAATCCCAAAGATTTTAAATATTCCCTAAAAATTGTTGCATTATCTGGAATTTCCCAATTTAAAACCTTTGTTCCATGATTTACACATATAAGAGGCTCATGTTCCTAAGAAAAATGTTGAATTAAATTAAAGTTCCAAAAAAATAATGTATTATGTTTAAATTAATAGAACATACCTTGCCACTCCAGATCGACGAAGCAATATGGGTGTCATAACTACTAATGATGTCGGTAAGTTGTGGACCACCATAAGTTGGTGGTGTATTGGGTCTTTCTGAAGAGGTACCGATGACATCCTGGGTTTGTTGTTCAATATTGTGCTCTTCAATATTTTGCTCTACATTTTGTTCTTCAACATTTGACTGCTCTTCATTGTCTATGTTAACATTCTGCTCCTCTGATTGCTTATTCTGACTTTGTTTTCTTGCTTTCACTCGTCTATTTCTTTCTGACGCTGTTAAACGAGTTCGGCCATGGGTAGTAGATTCAGGAACTTCAGATATATCTATAAATGTATATATGAATCATTTCCATTATTAAAATATAATCAACTATGTCATAATTAAATTATATATATACATCAGTTCAAGCATTTGCTTTGCTAATGTTATATATCAGTTGCTACAATTGCACTTGCATTTGCTAATGTTATATGAAAATATGTTGTAGCAAGCTAACATGATCATTTCATATGTTGTAGCAAGCTAATGTTATATGAAAATATGTTGTAGCAAGCTAACATGAAAATAGTTCTATCAAGCAAACAAGCTAGGGATCGATTTCAATCAGCAAATCAGCAAACAAGTTCTATAAAGCAAACAAGCTAGGGACCATCTGTTTGGCCTCAATCAACGCCAGTGCTTGGCGTTGATTGAAAACAAACAATGCCTCAGGCTGCGTTGTTCGTTATCAATCAACGCCAAGCACTGGCGTTGATTGAGAACGACCAACGCCGACTGAGGCGTTGGTCGATTTCAATCAACGCCAAACACTGGAATTGATTGAAAATGACCAACGCCTCAGGCGGTCTAGGTTGCTGAGCTAATCTGGGTTAACCGAAGAATTCGAAATCTTACCATTACCATGTTGTTGCTTAGATCTTCTTTTCGCACGTTTGGCTTGCTGCTTCTACTTTACCATTACCGCGAACTTCTAGGGTTTTCTTCTAGGGTTTTGGTTGAAAAAAAACGAAACAGTGAAGGAAGAGGAAAGTAATCGGTGTTAACGATATGGAGAAGGGTAATTTGGAAATCACCGGGGTGGGAAAAGGAAAAAGTGGGGTGAGAATTATTTTCTAAACTAAACGGGGTGAGGAAAGCAATAAACGGGGTGAGGATAGACGTGCCCTAGTAAATTTTGTATCGTTGAGAAAATCCATATATTTGTAACTAATAAAAAAAGCTAAAAAATGGTGTATGTTTCTTGCTCGCTACCGAAATTTTCTTCTTTTTCCTCGTCTACTTTTCCTCAACTTCGTCGTTTCCATTCTTATTCTTTGATCGAGATGCTCCTACATCACGCTCTTACGCCCAGGTTGTTAAGGGATCCAATTCTCTAACATCGCGTTCTCAGGTTTTCTCTCAACCATCAATTCGCAAGAAATGGATAAAATCTAGAATAGGGAGAAAGTTTTGTTATCGATGTGGGAATTTGTAGCACATGGCAAAGACTTGTAGAGATCCCATAAGATGTTTCGACTGTGGAGATGTTGGTCATAGAAGATTCAAATGCTCGAGGAAATCTAATCTTAATTCTGAAAGGAGTCGCTTTTTTTCTAATACCGACCATGGATTTCAATTCGTCTTGAAATGTATGTTGCTCAAAAGAATTTTGCTGGATTAGTTATGGGTGCAGAGGATGGAAGGGATTGGGCTCTTAGAGGAGTTGTTCTGTCACTTTGATTCTATTAACGCGGTGAATATAGGAAAGAATTATTAAAAAAAAATTGGTGATCCAAGTGATTATTTTGGTGATGATGCTTCTTCTGAGTTTAAAGAGGAATCGACAGTAGAAAGACTGTATATTTCCAAGGAGCCAATTGAGGTTTTAAAAGGTTCCAATTCTTTTGATACTGCTCAAAGGGTGGATTCTTGCTTCCTTGATCCATTGCTTTTGGATCATGATGTGGAACGTTGTAATTTGAATACTCTTTCTTCGGTCAATAATGCTGTAGCAATTGGTTTCGGTTATGCTGTTAATCCAAAGGAGGGTATGGTTTCTTCATCTATTTCGACAGATCTGAATAATGATTTTGTTCTAATAAACAATAAAAGATCCAGAGCTCGTCCTGGTGTAGTGGAGAGATTCGAAATAGAAACCGCTAATAGTTTTGATTTTCTGGAGACTGAGGTGGCTTCTAATAAGGATTCTGAGTCATTGATGCAAGATAACAGTGCTCTTGATTGCCATATTAATTCTGATAGTTCATTGGAAGATATTGAAAGGGGTGTGGTTAACATGGTAGATGTTGTAGATAATTCTGTAAGTAATTTTAAAATGGTATTGATCAGAATATGGTGTTACATAGAAGTGAGGAGAAGATTGGATTGGATGGTTATGCTTCTTTGTTAATTGATGATGGTAAAAGCATTGGTTTTGGGGATGTTTTACTTATTAATGTGGGTGTTTCTGTTGGTTATATTGAAGGGGGTTCTGATCTGAGAAATGTTGTTCATGTATCTAAAGCTAATAGCGGTATCAGTAATATCAATGTAGTCAGTGATGAAATACATAGTGATGGTGATGTGTACGAGAGCATATTCTCAAGAAATGTTTTATCTGAAATTGAAGAGGATGGGGAGATTCGATATGCTATTGAGGGTGATACTGCAGGCAATCGAGGGATAAACTTTGATCAGAGTATTACAGTTTCAGAAACTAATATAAGCAGTGGAGATTTGCAAAAGATGGTGGTGCATAAAAACATGCACACTGATGTAGCTGAAACTTACAAGAGTATTTACACTATTAAGGAAGGTAGCTGCCAGTTTGAAAATTCTAGAATTGATTCTCATTCAAATTGATTCTCACTCAAATGGGGTTAGTGATGCCATTATTGAATTTTCGAATAGGTTGGTTGATGTTGATATGCAGATTGAGGAAGGCATGGTTAAACTAAGTTTTGATGATGTTTTTACTGGCATAGCATCTTATGGTGGTCATGTGTCTGAAGAAATATCTAAATGTAAACTCGTTTCTCAACCTGTTGCAATGGAGGATGTCTAATATATGATAAATTATGGTGATTTCTCTTGTTTAAATATGATTGAGGATGGTAAAGAGGTTGGAGATGTTAATTTTGGTGGTACGAATTGTTTTGTGGCTGATATCAAATCCCAGATTTATCCAAATGTTCAAAATGCTAATGTGTCAGGAGATACGTATTTTGATGAGTGTAACGACCCATAAATCTTCGATAATATAAATGGTTAATTAAATAACACTTTGTGATTTAATCTTGGAGAAATAAATGTTTGTAACTTATTAATGAAATAATAAGTAAAATAAAACGTAACAATGATAATTTAAGCTAATTATTGATAAACTGAATGAAATTATAATAAATTTAAATGGAGTAAAATATTATACTTGTTTATGAATTGAATATAAGGAAATAAGTGGAGCATTGGTAATTAAAATTAATTATTGACAATTGAAATGAAAACCCAATAATGACATAGTGTAAATTGTGCACTTGGTTATAAAACTGAAAATAAGTAAATAAGAGTAAGTATTGAATTAACCAATGAAATAGTATATTGATTAATAGTAACTGAATGTAAATTAAGGTAATAAGGTTAATGCAAGTTGATAAATAACTAATTTAGTGCAATACTAATTAATTGAAACAATTGTAAGGTTATAATTGATTGAAATTAGTAAATTGGGAAATAAATTCAAGTTATATTAATTGATGGAATAATACGTAATAAATTGTAATTTGATAGAATCAATGCTAGTTAAGTAACTATAATAATTGTTGGTTGATAATTAAGTATGAATGTGAGTAAATTAGGCAAATAGTGATAAATTTTTAATTGTTTACCCATTCATTTAATTTATTGAATTAGATCTAAAGCAATTGCAACATTTGTTTGTAATAATAGCTTATAAGTGAAGTTAAATGTTAATGGTAACAATTATTATAAGTTAACCATTTATTTAGTATATTAAATTAAAACTGGCAATCAATTGCAATAAATCCAAATTAAAAAGTTATGTTAGTGTAAATTAAGGAAATAATTGGAAATAATGTCAATTTTATTTATAATATGACAATTTGTTGAATAATAGGAATGGAAATTAAGTTTTATCAATATATTGGAATTTAAATTATGATAATAGGATTAATTGCAAATAAATGAAAATAAATATTTAAATATTACATAAATGGGAATTTAGATGAAATCTGAGAATATTAATGTAAACAATAATGAACCAATATTAACTTCATCCTTTTGATAATAATAGGTTGAACAATAGGGTGAAAGGTCAATTAAATGGAATTATGGAAAAATTAAATTGGTAATTTCTATAGTTATTGAAATTGAAATTAAATATGGTAATTAGCGAAATAATTAATGTTGAATTTACATAGAAATTTGTTTTAAGCTATTATAATTGTCTAAGAAATCAAAAGTGATAAAATATGTAAATTTTAGAATTTGGATTGAAATAGTGATTTAATTAATTTAATATTAATTTATTTAATTAACTGGAAATTAGCCATTTTGGCCACTGACTCGGATTTCGACGAAACCAGTTTCATCAGATCCGTAACAGTGAATTATTATAGGATTTCAAGTTTCATAACGATCGGGCTTGGCGTTTGATCGTATGGGCTTGAAACGCCTTGAAATCGGTTAAATTGAAATTAATTGAAATCAATTTGAATTAACTTGATTTTTGCATAACTTCTTTATACGATGGAATTTGGACTTGAAACCTGTTCCATTGATTTTAAAATATTTTAAAACATCTATTTTGATATATGGCTAGACCCAATTTCGTTCCGGAGTCAGAATGGGCTTTTGGGTCATTTATCGTTCAACGATCCAAACCATTCTTATCCGTTCTTTTTATTTTTCAACCATACCTATATATATCCAGTTATAAACCCTAGCCTATTTCTTATTCCTCATTTCTGTACGTATAATTCAGCTGTCTCTCCTCTTCAATGGCAGACAAACAAATTCTCACTTCCAATTCCAATTACAATTCAAAACCAAATCAAAAATTAAATCTCCTCAAACTATATCAAATTATATATCGATCTGAAGCTCTCGACGAGCGCATATCAGATCTGTAATTCGTTTTCCAATTTGAACTTCTGTCTGCCCAAAAATCTGAGAACAATTATCGGCCGTTCATCACGTTTCGCTGAACGTCGTTGGATCGTCAAATCAATTGTACCAGCGTGTAGAGGTGATGGAACGTAGGCCATCGGTGTTGTTCGTTCGTGAAGATATAGCGGCTAGATCGACGACAATTCGTGGATTAGGGTTCGAAACCCATACGGCGGCACGGTGAAATTCTTGACCGGAGTTGGTGAAATCACTGCTGTGGGTGCGGCCTAGGTTGGTGGTCTCGGGGAGGTGCTCGGTTTGGGGTGAAAGGCGGCGTAGGTGGCGTTGTATTCGGTCAACGACCGGTCAAAGTGAAAGAGCTGCCGTGCTTCTCTGGTTCGAACGCGTTGGTTACTATACGCGTGAAAATGGAGATGCTGACGTGGCTTGAGATAGTAGGGGTGATATTGTTGTTTTGTTTTATTTAAATTTAAAATTTTCAATTGTTCTAACGCGTATAACTTTCGCATACGATATCTATTTTACACGCGGTTTCTTTTGTTAGGATCGTATCTGAATTCCGGAGTTTTTGACGTTGGTTTGGATGAATTTGGAGACTATTCAAATTTTGGGTTTAAATTGGATTTAAATTCAATTTAAATCCAAAGGCGAGTGTTTTAACCCACTCACAACTACTAAAATTTCTTATGTGTGTTAAATTAATTGTTGATGTGATTTAAAAGTTTATTTATGACTGTTTGACATATTTTTAATCATCATTTCAGTTAAATTGAATTTATTGGATTAAATTGTTATTTAATTTATTATTGCATTTAAACTGCCAGTTAAATTATTATTTGATTTATTATTGCATTTAAATTGCTAGTTAAATTATTATTTGATTTATTATTGCATTTAAACTGCCAGTTAAATTGTTATATAACTTATTTTTGAATATAAACTGCCAGTAAATACCTGTTATTTATTTTCTGTTCTGTATTGATGATATTGTTGAATTGGATGATGATTGTGATAAATGGTTGATGGTCGATATTGGATGAATGGATGTTGTATTTATATTGTTATAAACTGCAAGCTGTTATGCATTTTTATTTCATTCGGGATTGCGGTTTGAAATGATATATAACCGTATTTTTATTTTTAAATTGCGGATTGAAATGATAAATATCCGTATCACTTGACCATAGGATAGAAAATTTTATACAGACACCATCGGTCTATATATATCTATATATATTTGGAATGATTTCTATGGGTTTTGGAAAATAAGGGTTTATATATATACTAATTTTGATATTATATAAATATTATTTTATATATAGTTAAATTCTAAAATTTAAGCTATGTATAACTTGATGATGTTTTAAGTTTGATTTACGAATATTTCAAGTTTGAGCTTTATTTAAAGGATATGTTTTGAAATGGCAAAAATATTTTGGTTTTAAAGTATATACTATTTTGAAGTAAAAGATATGGTTTTGAAATGACAATAATATTTTGGTTTTGAAGTATATACTATTTTGAAATAAAAAAATATGTTTTGAAAGGGCAATGATTGTGTTTTTAAAAGTATATATATTTTTAAATGACCACGGTGTTATAATAACGTTTGGTTGTTAAAGAGACCGGGATCGGATATGGACATACTCTCTGTCGATACCGAAAACCACTTTGACAACTGTGTACGCGGTGGAGTTTCCAGAATGAAGTAGAATGGTGGCGATGATCCTAAGGTATATACGTGGACCCAACTCCCATGAGTTGGCATAAGGTGGCTAAAACAGGAGCGATCTTGGACCAGTGAGGTAGCACCTCTTATCGGACGCACTTCTTCGATACTATTCTATTACTTTGTGATTTTTGGTGGCCACCCTTCGATTTGGGAGTGTTGTTCGAGGTGGGCGGTAGTGGCTGCTATGCGTCACCACCAGTCCGTATGCGTAATTGGTATATCTACCCTGACATTGCCTTGTGTGCCGTGTCACCTACCATATCGAGCTTTACTATGAGTTTCTATTTGTGTGGTACCTATGGAGTATCTTCTCGTAGCCCCTCGGGGTATGCAGGTACTGTATAGACTATTGGCACTATTATGTGTTAAGGGCTATATGGGTAACCCCTTAACGCTATTTAAAAGTAAGTTTATTTTATGATTAGACATTATTATAATAGTGAATATTACTACATAGTAGATAGTTTAACGGATCCTTAAGAGATGTGAATCCCGAACATTTCTTAAGCTACTGCACTCACGTTAGACACTGGATAGGAGATGTCAAACCCCGTAAACATCTCTGACGCCGTTTACACTCATATTTAATCATTGATTTAACTTACATAAGATCTTTTAGTTCTGACTCGAGTGTTTTGTCTTTTCAATTCGCTCGGGTCAGCCTGAACATTTCAGGATTTGAAGGCCCTATTTCTGAAGGACGAAGACGAAGATTTCATTACTACTATTTATTATATTCCACTACACCATTGTATTCCGCTGCATTACTTATCATTCTCTGGTATGTGTAACTCTGATATGTATTGTATAAGTATAATCAAATGTTTTGTAAAACAGCTTCATGAACTGTTATTTGATTATTATATTTTATCTTTCCGCTGCAAGATTCTATTTTGTTTCTTTTATTTCTCCACTTTTTCTTATTTACCCCATAACAATCCGCCATTCTGTATGATTTAAGTTGGCACGTATGTCTGCTTAAGTGTACAAAAAGGTGGGATGTTACATCTGGTATCAGAGCTTTGGTTTAACGATAAACCTTAGCTTTGTGGGGTCTGACTCTTTATTAATAGGGTAGTAATACCCTATGATGAGTCACTGAGAGTATATATATGAGAGAGCGTATTTGTTAGTGTTATAAAAAGGTTTTTATACTATGTTAATTTGTTCCGTTTTGTATTTATAAATTCTGGTTGGTGCATAGGACGCTATGTAATCAATAGGGATTTCTAAACACTTAATAGGACAGACCGACACAATATTTGTTTTAAAATATAGGTGAATGAAATAATTTTTCCTATTATATTTTCTATATATAAAATAAAATTTTATAAATGATATATATATTTGGTTGCTATATATTGGTTGTTAGGTAATGAAATTTATAAATAATAGTTGAAATAAGATTGAAAATAAAATAAATCAAATTGGAAATTTTAGAACTTAAGTTCCGGGATTTTTGGAAAAATTTCTTTTGAATGATGATTGGAATATAATAATAATATTATTTAGAAGTATTTTTTGATATAAATATTTCAACATAATTTGAAAGAATTGTTTTAAAGAAAATTTTGGAAAGAGATAAGTTCTGTACTCCCCTCTCTGTCGCTGGAAAATAATTTCGATGATGAGTGCACGCATCATCGACATTCATTTTCGAGTTTCGAAGTGGGAAGACCGCTGTAGTAGTTTTACTGCAGATTTATTTTGATAAACAAATATAAATTTTAAATTGTTTTAAATATAATTGAATATATAAGTTGTAAGTATATATTTATCTATTATTTTAAAATGATTTGAAATTTAACCCGGTATTTAGTTCTTAAATTTCCGTTCATTAATAGTTTCAATTATTGTGGTGAAATGTAATGTAACTAATTAATAATTGGAACCTTTAATAAAATAAGAGAGTTAATGCTGAGTTTTAAATGGAATTAAAAGAAATTTGGAATTTGTAACCTGTCAACCAAGGGATATTATGATTGAACATTAAGTTAATTTAAAAGAGATAAAATAAACTTGTGTAACTTTCAATTTCATTCTTAAAGGCATAAATATAACTTACCAATTTTAAAAGTTGAGATGTTAATAAGGAAGTGTAATGGAAAATTATACAAGTAAACCTAAAAGTAATGAAAGTATTCAATGCATTCTCTAATAGATAAGGATTTATTTGTTAGAGTTGTTATGAACTTAAGTATAATTGAAAATGTTATTAATTAAATATAATAGAAATATAAGTATTATAGGAAAATGATTATAAACTTAAGTAAATAAATTGATATGCTAAGAAATTTGAAGTGAACATAAATATCATAATTAAATAGATGTAAATAAATGAAATTAAGTAATAATGAATGAATGAATAAATATAATGCAATAAAAAGGAAGAAACTAACATGACACTAATAAATGAAAACGAATATTTGTAAGTAATAAATGAAATAAACGCTGAATCAATGAATAAAAGTAAATGTTTGTAAGAAGTAAATGTAAACTTAAAAAGACAATTCATTATATAAATGAAAAAGAAATAAAACAATAAATGTTATGATATGAAATTTATAATAATAAACTTAATTTATTGTTTGAAATAGTTGTCTGCCTTGGTTTATGAGTTGTTAGGGTAAAAGATACTTTAATTGCTTAGATGTATGAATAATCTATGGAATTTATCTAAGACTGTTGAGTAAATGGAATACTTCATAGTTATTTGTCATTTTATGTGATATAAAGTGTCTTAACCCGAACAAACTATTTATTTTGTTTGCTATGGATGTATAGTTGATTCTATTGATTTCATATGATTATTGTATGCTGTGATTGCCAGTGATTGTTGTTTGGGTTGATTTGTTTGATAGTGGGTGAAACAACCTTAAATATTTCATTTTATATAATTATTAACTCTTTTTGGATTATATAAGTGAAATACAGGTTATGGAAGCAATTGCTACTGCTTTTGGTTTCATAATTAAGCGTTGTTTGCCCGACAAATAGGTACGTTCTCGGATTACGGTTTTATAGCGTTATTTTTATTATTTTTCCTGTGTTGGGATATATTATTTTGGAAAATATATGTTATATATTGTTATATTTGATATTATATTTTCTCCCGAACCTCTCCGTACAAAGGAGACTCTGCCAAAATTTTCTGTAAATTTTGGACTTAGAAATTTTTTGAAAAGTGTTTTCCAAACTTTATTAATTTGAGTATAAAAGATTTACTGGCTATAAATTTGTATATTTTATTTGAATTAATTAATTTTGTAAATTTATTTGTTTATAAAGTTAATATTTATAAGATGTATTGTTTACTTAATTCCTTCTTTTTCCCTTCTTTTCCTTTTCGGGACGAAAAGTTTTGAGTGAGGGAGAGTGTAACGACCCGTAAATTTTCGTTAATATAAATGGTTAATTAAATAAGACTTTGTGATTTAATCTTGGAGAAATAAATGTTTGTAACTTATTAATGAAATAATAAGTAAAATAAAACGTAACAATGATAATTTAAGCTAATTATTGATAAACTAAATGAAATTATAATAAATTTAAATGGAGTAAAATGTTATACTTGTCTATGAATTGAATATAAGGAAATAAGTGTAGCATTGGTAATTAAAATTAATTATTGACAATTGAAATGAAAATCCAATAATGACATAGTGTAAATTGTGCACTTGGTTATAAAATTGAAAATAAGTAAATAAGAGTAAGTATTGAATTAACCAATGAAATAATATATTGATTAATAGTAACTGAATGTAAATTAAGGTAATAAGGTTAATGCAAGTTGATAAATAACTAATTTAGTGCAATACCAATTAATTGAAACAATTGTAAGGTTATAATTGATTGAAATTAGTAAATTGGGAAATAAATTCAAGTTATATTAATCGATGGAATAATACGTAATAAATTGTAATTTGATAGAATCAATGCTAATTAAGTAACTATAATAATTGTTGGTTGATAATTAAGTATGAATGTGAGTAAATTAGGCAAATAGTGATAAATTTTTAATTGTTTACCCATTCATTTAATTTATGGAATTAGATCTAAATCAATTGCAACATTTGTTTGTAATAATAGCTTATAAGTGAAGTTAAACGTTAATGGTAACAATTATTATAAGTTAACCATTTATTTAGTATATTAAATTAAAACTGGCAAACAATTGCAATAAATCCAAATTAAAAAGTTATGTTAGTGTAAATTAAGGAAATAATTTGAAATAATGTCAATTTTATTTATAATATGAGAATTTATTGAATAATAGGAATGGAAATTAAGTTTTATCAATATATTGGAATTTAAATTATGATAATAGGATTAATTGCAAATAAATGAAAATAAATATTTAAATATTACATAAATGGGAATTTAGATGAAATCTGAGAATATTAATGTAAACAATCATGAACCAATATTAACTTCATCCTTTTGATAATAATAGGTTGAACAATGGAGTGAAAGGTCAATTAAATGGAATTATGGAAAAATTAAATTAGTAATTTCTATAGTTATTGAAATTGAAATTAAATATGGTAATTAGCGAAATAATTAATGTTGAATTTACATAGAAATTTGTATTAAGCTATTATAATTGTCTAAGAAATCAAAAGTGATAAAATATGTAAATTTTAGAATTTGGATTGAAATAGTGATTTAATTAATTTAATATTAATTTATTTAATTAACTGGAAATTAGCCACTTTGGCCACTGACTCGGATTTCGACGAAACCAGTTTCATCGGATCCGTAACAGTGAATTATTATAGGATTTCAAGTTTCATAATGATCGGGCTTGGTGTTTGATCGTGTGGGCTTGAAACGCCTTGAAATCGGTTAAATTGAAATTAATTGAAATCAATTTGAATTAACTTGATTTTTGCATAACTTCTTTATACGATGGAATTTGGACTTGAAACCTGTTCCATTGATTTTAAAATATTTTAAAACATCTATTTTGATATATGGGTAGACCCAATTTCGTTCCGGAGTCAGAACGGGCTTTTGGGCCATTTATCGTTCAACAATACAAACCATTCTTATCCGTTCTTTTTATTTTTCAACCATACCTATATATATCCAGTTATAAACCCTAGCCTATTTCTTATTCCTCATTTCTGTATGTATAATTCAGCTGTCTCTCCTCTTCAATGGCAGACAAACAAATTCTCACTTCCAATTCCAATTGCAATTCAAAACCAAATCAAAAATTAAATCTCCTCAAACTATATCAAATTATATATCGATCTGAAGCTCTCGACGAGCGCATCTCAGATCTGTAATTTGTTTTCCAATTTGAACTTCTATCTGCCCAAAAATCTTAGAACAATTATCGGCCGTTCATCACGTTCCGATGAACGTCGTTGGATCGTCAAATCGACTGTACCAGCCTGTAGAGGAGATGGAACGTAGGCCATCAGTGTTGTTCGTTCGTGAAGATAGCGGCTAGATCGACGACAATTCGTCGATTAGGGTTCGAAACCCATACGGCGGCGCGGTGAAATTCTTGACCGGAGTTGGTGAAATCACTGCCGTGGGTGCGGCCTGGGTTGGTGGTCTCGGGTAGGTGCTCGATTTGGGGTGAAAGGCGGCGTAGGTGGCGTTGTATTCGGTCAATGGCCGGTCAAAGTGGAAGAGCTGCCGTGCTTCTCTGGTTTGAATGCGTTGGTTACTGTATGCGTGAAAATGGAGATGCTGACGTGGCTTGAGATGGTAGGGGTGATGTTGTTGTTTTGTATTATTTAAGTTTAAAAATTTCAATTGTTCTAACGCGTATAACTTTCGCATACGATATCCGTTTTACACGCGGTTTCTTTTGTTAGGATCGTATCTGAATTCCAAAGTTTTTGATGCTGGTTTGGATGGATTTGGAGACTGTTCAAATTTTGGGTTTAAATTGGATTTAAATTCAATTTAAATCCAAAGGTGATTGTTTTAACCCACTCACAACTACTAAAATTTCTTATGTGTGTTAAATTAATTGTTGATGTGATTTAAAAGTTTATTTATGACTGTTTGACATATTTTTAATCATCATTTTAGTTAAATTGAATTTATTGGATTAAATTGTTATTTAATTTATTATTGCATTTAAAATGCCAGTTAAATTATTATTTGATTTATTATTGCATTTAAATTGCAAGTTAAATTATTATTTGATTTATTATTGCATTTAAACTGCCAGTTAAATTGTTATATAACTTATATTTGAATATAAACTGCCAGTAAATACCTGTTATTTATTTTCTGTTCTGTATTGATGATATTGTTGAATTGGATGATGATTGTGATAAATGGTTGATGGTCGATATTGGATGAATGGATGTTGTATTTATATTGTTATAAACTGCAAGCTGTTATGCATTTTTATTTCATTCGGGATTGTAGTTTGAAATGATATATAACCGTGTTTTTATTTTTAAATTGTGGATTGAAATGATAAATATCCGTATCACTTGACCATAGGATAGAAAATTTTATACAGACACCGTTGGTCTATATGTATATATATATATTTGGAATGATTTCTATGGGTTTTGGAAAATAAGGGTTTATATATATACTAATTTTGATATTATGTAAATATTATTTTATATATAGTTAAATTCTAAAATTTAAACTATGTATAACTTGATGATGTTTTAAGTTTGATTTACGAATATTTCAAGTTTGAGCTTTATTTAAAGGATATGTTTTGAAATGGCAAAAATATTTTGGTTTTAAAGTATATACTATTTTGAAGTAAAGGATATGGTTTTGAAATGGCAATAATATTTTGGTTTTGAAGTATATACTATTTTGAAATAAAAAATATGTTTTGAAAGGGCAATGATTGTGTTTTTAAAAGTATATATATTTTTAAATGACCACGGTGTTATAATAACGTTTGGTTGTTAAAGAGACCGGGATCGGATATGGACATACTCTCTGTCGATACCGAAAACCACTTTGACAACTGTGTACGCGGTGGGAATGAAGTAGGATGGTGGCGACGATCCTAAGGTATATACGTGGACCCAACTCCCGTGAGTTGGCATAAGGAGGCTAAAACAGGAGCGATCTCGGACCAGTGAGGTAGCACCTCTTATCGGACGCACTTCTTCGATACTATTCTATTACTTTGTGATTTTTGGTGGCCACCCTTCGATTTGGGAGTGTTGTTCGAGGTGGGCGGTAGTGGCTGCTATGCGTCACCACCAGTCCGTGTGCGTAATTGGTATATCTACCCTGGCATTGCCTTGTGTGCTGTGTCACCTACCATATCGAGCTTTACTACGAGTTTCTATTTGTGTCGTACCTATGGAGTATCTTCTCGTAGCCCCTCGGGGTATGTAGGTACTGTATCGACTATTGGCACTATTATGTGTTAAGGGCTATATGGGTAACCCTTTAACGCTATTAAAAAGTAAGTTTATTTTATGATTAGACATTATTATAATAGCGAATATTACTACATAGTAGATAGTTTAACGGATCCTTAAGAGATGTGAATCCCGAACATTTCTTAAGTTACTGCACTCACGTTAGACACTGGATAGGAGATGTCAAACCCCATAAACATCTCTGATGTCGTTTACACTCATATTTAATCATTGATTTAACTTACATAAGATCTTTTAGTTCTGACTCGAGTGTTTTGTCTTTTCAATTCGCTCGGGTCAGCCTGAGCATTTCAGGATTTGAAGGCCCTATTTCTGGAGGACGAAGACGAAGATTTTATTACTACTATTTATTATATTCCACTACACCATTGTATTCCGCTGCATTAATTATCATTCTCTGGTATGTGTAACTCTGATATGTATTGTATAAGTATATCAAATGTTTTGTAAAATAGCTTCATGAACTGTTATTTAATTATTATATTTTATCGTTCCGCTGCAAGATTCTATTTTGTTTCTTTTATTTCTCCACTTTTTCTAATTTACCCCATAACAATCCGCCCTTCTGTATGGTTTAAGTTGGCACGTGTGTCTGCTTAAGTGTACAAAAAGGTGGGATGTTACAATGAGTGTGGGTATGAGTGGTCTGATTGTAATAAGGTGGTGAATTCTAATTTGGTAGTAAATGGGGGTGTTTTAGCGGTTGGGGATTCTTCGTCTATTGAGCATTGCAATACGGGTATTGGATTGTCAGAAGTTGATGTGAAGGATGGTATTGAATCAGTATTTATCACTTAATCTAAAGGAGGCGACGACAACAAAGCCTCTTTTATTTCTTCAACGATTAAGAGAGTTAGGCATAGGAAATCTGTTGCTATTAGCGGGTCAGTTCTTCATAATGCCAAGATCCGCAGTAGTCATTCTCAGTTTATGGGTGAGTTTCCTAATTCGAGGGCCATGAGAGGCACTACGAATTCAGGCTTAGGTATGATTTCTGATTTGGGTAGTACTTATTCTTCTTATGCTCTAGGTAGTTTGTCTTCATCTGAGTTATGCCAGTTAGCTAGGGATATTGCTTTTGTTTTTTCTGATGTTGAGTTAGATACTGCATTCATTAGAAGTAGGGAATTTAATAGGGTTAGATCGGTTGGTTTATGAGGATGATTAGTTGGAATATCAAAGGTTTACACGATTTAAATAAGTGTGATAAAATCAAAGCTTTTTTAAAGACTATTCTATTGACATTGCACTTTTACAGGAAACTAAAATCGAATGTCCTGATATTCGTTTTTATAGAAGATTGGGTGCTTATCATTTTAGGAAATGGGCTTATTTACCTTCTGTTGGCGCTTCTGGGGGTTTACTTATTGGGTGGCGGGATAACTCATTTAAATCACTCCAATGTATTTTTAAACAACACTCACTGCATATTATTCTCATTAATCTTAGTGATAATTCTTTTTTAAATATTTTTAATGTTTATGGATCAAACTCAAAAAATGGTCGTCACATTCTTTGGAATGAATGTCTAGAATTTAGATCTTTTGCTCCTGGTTCTTGGATTTTGGGAGGTGATTTTAATGTTACACATTTTCTAGGTGAGCGTTCACCACAGGGAGGTGATTTCTCTACTATGGAGGAATTCGACCAATTTATTGTTAATTCTAATTTGATTGAACTTCCTCTTTCTAATAGAGCTTTTACATGATGTAATACTAGGGAGTCACCATCTATGGCTCTTCTTGATAGGTTTTTTGTTAGTGATGAAATTGAGGATAAATTTTCTATATGTAGAGTTTCTGGTTTGCCTTACACTTATTCTGATCATTGTCCTATAATTCTTACGTGTGAACATCATAGAGTTATTATCAAATCTTTTAAATTTGAAAGAACGTGGTTATTAGAATCCAATTTTTCGAATTTAATTAAAATAAATGGATTTCTATGAGCTTTTATAATATTAGAAATATGGATAATTCTACAAAAAAATTATTTTAAAGCTGGGGTCTTAGAAACTTTATTAAAAATTGGAGTAAGAATGTTTTTGGTAGTATTAAAATTAAAAAAGAAAACATTCTTTTCAAAATGCTTAAGATTAACAAGATAGAAGAAACTAGACAACTAAATCTAGGTGAGTGTAACATCCTTGCTAATTTATAAGAAGAGCTTAATTCTATTTTACAAAAATAGGAGGTTATGTGGAAACAGAGATCTAGAATTCACTGGATTAATGAAGATGATAATAATATCAAATTTTTTTATAATATGGCAAATGGTAGAAAATGTAGTAATACAATTAATTCTATTTTTGTGAATAATGAAGAAATGGTCGATCAAAGAGATCTTAATAAGGCTTTTACCGACTATTATAGAGATATTTTCGAAAATAAAAATAAGCATAGAATTAATGCTAGATGGAATGATCTTTATCCTTTCCATTCTAGCGTTGACCTTTTGAGTTAGATAATTCTTTTTCTAAAGAGGAAATTTTGAAAGCTATTAATGACATGCCTGGTGATAAATCCCCGGGTCCGGATGGGTTACCTATTTTCTTTTACAAAATATTTTGGGATGTTTTAAAAGTCGATTTAATTAGCATGTTTAATAAATTCTATAATGGAAAATTGCAATTAGGAAGATTTAATTTTGCAAATGTTATTTTACTGCACAAAAAAATAGGTGCTAATAATTTAAAAGATTTTAGACCCATTTCCTTAATTAATTGTTCCGTTAAAATTATTTCAAAATTTTCAGCTAATAGACTTAGTATAAGAATGAATGATCTAATTGACTGTTCACAAACTGCTTTCATTAAGGTGAGAAATATCACTGATTGTGTGGTTGTTGTTCAAGAATACATTAATCGCTGTTGTAAGAATAATATTACTTGTGCGATTTTAAAATTGGACTTTAAGAAAGCTTTTGATTCAGTAGATTGGGATTTTCTAGTTGATATAGTTATGCTAGGGGTTTCATCATAGATTGATTAGCTGGATCATGAATTTACTTAGAACTGGTAACTCTAGTAATATGGTTAATGGTATTTTAGGTAATAAAATTCAATCTAAGCGAGGTTTAAGGCAAGGTGATCCCTTATCGACTCTTTTGTTTAACTTAGCCGCAGATGTTTTTGCTAAGATAATTAAAAAAAAGGTTGATAATGGATCTTTGGGGAATGTTGGTAATGAAATCTCGCGTAATGGGATATCAGTCCTTCAATTTGCGGATGATACCTTACTATTTTCCTCTCATTTGCCTAGGCATGTTAATACTCTTAAATTTATTTTATATAGTTTTGAACTTCTATCAGGTTTAAAATAAATATTGATAAAAGTTCGGTTTTAGTTTTAAATGATTTTGAAAAGGTTGAAAATTTAATTGCTAATACGCTTAATTGTAAAACTATGAATTTTCCATTTGATTATCTTGGTTTTTTTATTAGACTAACTAAACTTAAACATGATAATTGGTTTATTATCATAGATAAAATTAAAAATAGGATTTCTAATTGGAATGGAAGATTTTTATCGAGAGCGGGTAGATTAGTTCTTATAAACTCTGTTTTATCAGCTCTCTCGATCTATTGGATGTTTATACATCTTTTTCCAGAATGGGTGATTAACAAAATTGATAAAATAAGAAGGGAATTCTTATGGAGTGGGGAAAACTCTAACAACAGTATTAAATGTTTAGTTAATTGGGAAACTGCTTGTATATCCAAAAAGGAAGGTGGTTTAGGAGTCATTAATTTGCGTAACATGAATTTATCTTTGTTAGGGAAATGGTTATGGAAATTTAAGGATATTAACGATAATCCTATTTGGAAAGAAATCATTTCTAAATATTACTATAATTATAGTAATAATTTACATCAAATTATTCCTACAGTTATAAGTAAATTGTCTAACTTTTGGAAATCAATTTTAAAATGTCATGAGATTTTTAACCTAGGAACTAATACAATAGTTCATTCAGGAAATAATACTTCTTTTTGGCATGACCGTTGGATTTCTGTTATCCCTCTTAGGATAGAATTTAAAGACATCTACAAAATTTGTAACTTTAAGAATGCTTTAATTTTGGATGTTTTTTCTCCCGAAAATGACCCCCCTTGGAATTTTAGTTTTAATAGAATTTTAATAGGTGCCACTCTTAGGCAGCTTTCTTTACTTTTTGCTGGATTGAGTCTATATAATATCGATAATGAAAATGATAATATTAGTTGGGAATGGGATTAGAGTAAGAAATATACTTCTAATTCTTTTTATAAATTTCTTAACTTCTCGGGTGTAGTTAATAACTCTTATAAATTTATTTGGAAAACAAACGCTCCTCCTAAATCTAAAATTCATATGTGGTTAATCATGCATGGAAAACTAAATACTATAGAATTTTTTTAAAAAAGAAAATTGATAATAAATGTTATTTTTGTAATATGCATTTAGAAGATATTAAACATGTATACTATGATTGCATAGATACTTACTTCATTCTGAATAATACTCTCAAAATCTTTAACTTTAGTCTTACAATTAAAATTTCTGATTGCGATCACTATTGGAATAATTTTAGATTTAAGTTCAATATGGAAAATAGATTTTTACTTGACACTTTATTCATTATAATTTGTTGTTATATTTGGTTTGAGAGAAATCGGAGAATTTTTAATAATAATAATAGTTATTTTAACAAATTGATTTTTATAATTCCTTCATTTTGTTTTAATTGGATCTCAAATCCAAAATATAAATTAACTAAAAATAATCATTTCAAAGATTATCTCTACTACTAATAATGATAATTCAACCCACATAACTTCACCCGTGTCTTTTCGAAGTTCCCATAATGCCCTTTTTACATTTTTTTCGTCCACTTCTCGCATCATCCTGCCTTTCGAAAACTTAAAAAAACCCTTGCTCTCATTTCTACCTCACCGCAGAAAAAGGTAACAGTGGTTCCAAATCCATTTCGATCCATGATTCCAGATCCAAGACGATTCAAGATTCATAGCAATTTCAAACCCAACGTCTTCTCCAACTACAGTTTACGATCGAGCGACGGCTGTTCAACTGAACCGCACAAATTAGCGTTACTTTAGTGCGATTCTTCTCCAACTTCGAGTTAAGATCCACAATCATCAACCGTCAACCATCAATTATCAACTACTGATTGTAGATCGACCAATCGATGATCGACTAAGGTAAGTCTACTGAGCCGTGGTTCAAAATTCAACTACAGATTATTGACTAAACATGCGTGGTTTGTTAATGATATGTTTCTCATGCTTAATTTTATTCTATAGCATTTGGAATTTAGATTTTTGTTCCTTCTTTCCTACTAATTCATTGTACTGCATTAATAGCCTTAATTCATTTTGATGCACCTGGCTTTTGTAAACATAAATCATTAGCACTACATAACTGTTTATGTGCAGTACACATTATCTAAGGAATTGTTTGATACATGAACTATAAATTACCGATTAAGGTGAAGTGAACCTATGTCAACAACAAACAATAGTTATTAGAATGCACATCGATTAGATTTTCTTATTCAGAAGCTTTAAGCAATTCGCACATTTCAGATATTAAGCATGTAGAAATGTTTGTAACCTTTTGTTAACATAGTTCATATGCATAAATTTGAGATTACGCATAGTAAATGGTGAATTTAACTCTATACAACTAAACTTATCCACTTTCAGCTGCTTTCATATATTTTTAGAACTGCTTTCCCTTGTTAAATGAATTAGCCTGGCTGCATATGCATTGATTAAATGCATAACCAATTTAGATAAGTAAATTGGGGAAATTACATGCTTGATCTACATAATATGCAATCAGTTTTGACTATCAGCTTTGACTAACAAAACTGATTTTACTATCAATTTGATAAGTAAATAACGGAAATTCCATTGATAAGGAGATGTATTGGCAATTAATTAAATGGAAAGTTTATAATTAAACAAAAGTTCCACTTTGATTATTGTTATCCAGCCTTTTGACCAGGAAGTATCTAGACTGAATTGATGAGTAGAACTTGAAAGCTATTGAGGTAGAAGGACCAGGGAGATAGCCGTAAAGTCCAAAAACTAAGTACAACCGAGATTACAAGACAAAAGACAAGACTATCTCAAGAGTTCCAAGACTTGATCCATCAAGTTGATGGATCGGTACCGATCCATAGGATCTTCCCAAAATTGCTCCAATTCCCTTCTACCACTTAGTCTTATGCCAAAAG
Source organism: Allium fistulosum (assembly GCA_030737815.1). Taxonomy (NCBI): domain Eukaryota; kingdom Viridiplantae; phylum Streptophyta; class Magnoliopsida; order Asparagales; family Amaryllidaceae; genus Allium; species Allium fistulosum. The sequence goes on from CM060902.1 coordinate 1,209,096,395, forward strand.
CTTATTCCCACCTCCATCGATCGATCGCCTATTGTTTGCTATCGAACGCTTCGTGCAGTAGAAATCAACAACTCTACTCCTCCACTGATCCATCATTTGGACTCAAAAACAAGATCATAATTATACAAACAAGTTGGAAAACACAAAGCTAACGGTATATTACTTTATCCCAAAGTGGTTAGAAGGATCCATAAGATAATCTTATGGATCGGTATCGATCCATGCCTATGGATCGATACCGATCCATAGCTGTTTGCTGATAAGGCCACGTTTTTTCGAGATAAACTACTCCTAGACCATGGAGAACGTGGAGGAGGATGTGTTGGAGCTTTTCCCGGCGACCTACAGTTATAAATAGGCATGGAGGGGCATCATTTCAAGGATCTTTTAGCTCTCTTTCCATTTTAACATAATCTTTTGTAATTGCCTGTGGAGTTGTACCGAACCATAAGAACAACACTTGTAAAATAACAGTATTTTCAATAAAAATTTCAAGTGGATGTAGGAAATGATTAGCCGGACCACTATAAACAAGTATTGTTTTGTTTTTACTCATTTTAACTTAATTTTCTTCAACTTCATTCTCTACCTAATCTCTTGGGTGTTGGTGCCATATTTTTGATACTAACATTTTGGTGCTTTCACTGTAAACCGATTCTCAGTCTATTTGTATCCATCATCTACTATTAGATAGCTTAAATCCAAGAGATAGCTCCAATTTTCTTCGTTTTAAAAGTTTTTAACCACTCAGATTTTCAAAAAATTTACACAAGTGATTTCTACCATGGATCCAAGAAGAGATCGATCCACCACTTCATGTGTTGCTGAGAATGTTGAGAATGCTATTTCCCAACATGTTGAGGAGGTCGCACAGCAAACTGTTAACGAAGGTCAGAACCCAATAGATGTGATTAATAAGGTTGAGAAAGACTGTATGATGAAGGAAATGGAAGATAAGCTCCAAGAAAGCCGCAATGAACTGAATTAGCAAATGAAGTAGAGCTTGGATTTTCTGAATCAACTAACAAATAGCCATATGAGAAGCACGAGAGATAGAACATCTTCTGGTTCAGAATCTGACAGTTCCTCATCGTTGGAGCAAAGGCAGAGGAACATGAAGCAAAATATGGTTCAAAAACACACCGGAAGATCGAAACAGAAGACGGGATCAAACCGCTCCCAAGGCTTATGGATCGGTACCGATCCATTTGGAGGGATCGGTACCAAACCATATAATCATGGTTTGGGTGGTTGACTTCTGAGTGATGGTGGAGGTTTGGCTTTGAGACGTGTTGTAGACGACCATAATGTTGGAGATCAGTAGGGTGCTACAGATCCGCCATGAAGAAATTATGTGCACGGAACTACTGAATGAACGGTTCTCCCAAAGTCTTGAGAACCCAAGTATTGTGAACCAAATCAAGAGCATTTGTTGGCCAAACACTTGGGGCAAATCATGATTACCACCGTTCAGTACTTCCACCTGAGTCGGATTTGACTGAAATGTCAGGAGACTTATAAGTGACAGCCAACATCGGAATAATTATGAGTGGGGTTCCTTCCCGAGCCAGAATCTGTTCACGATATCGCGAGGAATACCCGAGGAGGTTTGTAATGCCGACGATGCCATCATATAATGGCAAGACAGATCGAGACAACATTTGATACAGTACAACTGGCATATGGATTCTGCCAGAGCTATAGATGCTGTACGATGTCGTTTTTTCTTAATTTTCCTAGAAGGAGTAGCAACGATGTGGTTCACCCAGCTGTTACTGAGATCCATATCGTCTTTCAAGCAATTGACATGGAAATTAATTAAGCAATTTCATATGCACACAACCCATCCAAAGGATGTCATGTCACTTTTTAACCTCTTCCAAGGAGGGGGAGAGTCTTTGAAGGATTTCTTGCATAAGGTTTGATACCACGGTGATCGAAGTCAGTAATGAATAGGAGGATATTGTGCTAAATGCGCTGATTATAGGGATCCATCCCGAGACTGACTTCGGGGGATGGTTAAAGATGAAACCGCCCATCGGCAATGGATGTATTTTACAGAAAGGAAAATCAATTCTTGCGTTTGGAAGAGGCAAGTGCTAGCAATAGGAAAACCAATGTCGGACATTAGGCGGAGGCAATAAAAATTAATATTGCTATGAAACAGTCTAGAGGGAATTCCTTCAATGTTGATGCTAATGTAGAGAATCGAAGTGGTGAAAAAAGAAAAAAACATTGATGGGGCTAAAGATAAGAAGTCAAATTCAAAGAGACATCCGAGAATTCCGAAGTTTGATAATTATACTCCATTTAACAACTCGATTAAGAAAATATATTTAGCTACTCAGGTTAAAGAGTAGTATAGGAAGCCAACTCCCAAGGAGTCGACCGAAAAGGAGAAAAAGTCCGACAATTTCTGCAGATTTCACAAAATGCATGGTCACAACACCAATGAATGGAGACATTTGCGTGACGTAATTGAAGAGTTGATTCACAAAAAGAAATTACAATAGTTTGTGCAAGCCCGCAGGATGGTGGGTAAGGAACTTCAAACCCCCAACAGGGGCAAGCTGGGCCTGTTGTTGATGAGGCCATGCGGCTTGAGAAATGTCTTGTGATAAATACTATTATCAATGGACCGCATCTAGCTAAGAAAAGTTGGAACGAGATGGAATGATATGTGGGAGCATTAAAGCATATAGTGAATGAGAGTTGTTTTGCCATCAAGGACGATGTTCTGGCAAAGCAATTCAGAACTATGGCAGATGATATCATGTTCTGAAACATAGATGCTAATGGTGTAGAGCCCCGATGATTGATCTACTTATGATATCAGCCATGATTGGCCTTGCTATTATGAGGAAAGTGTTGGTTGATTGTAGAAGTTTAGTCAACATCCTTTTTAAGAAAGCCTACGACCAGATGCTTCTGGAGGGTAAGGACTTAAAGCCTTGCAAATATCGGATCTAGGGATCTAACATGACTGCTACTAAGCCTGTAGGATGCGTAGATCTGCCGTTAGTACTTAGAGAAGGTGACCATAAGAGAGTGCGGGTCGTGCCTTTTGTTGTATTAAATATCTACTCAGCCTACAATGCTTTTTTAGGCCGACCGGCCCTTGTTGTATTTTGAGCAGGCATCACTTCGTAGTGCTTAACAATGAAGTTCCTAACCGAGAATGGTGTGGGAATGGTTCAAGGAGATCAGGGACTTAGCCGCGAGTGTTATGTCATCGAACTGAAAGAGACGAGGCACATAGAGAAAGGAAAGGGTATAGAGAGGACTCTCTGCATCAAGGCCCTGGATGCATAGCAATCACCGCTTGAGCCCTGGCTCGGGCAACATAGTCAGTTCCATAAGGATATGGATCCACGGAAAGAACCAAAGGATGGAAAGGCAGCTCCAGCCGAGTTGACAATCAACATCCTGATCAGCCGAGATGAACCTACACGGGTCTTGAAGGGTCTTGAAGGTCAGTTTGCAGCTTGGTGTGAAAATGATGATAGAGTTAGTTGGTTTTCTTTGGGCAAACCTATATATGTTCGCTTGGACTCACTCAGACATGTGTGGAATATCGCCAGAGATAACAAGCCACGCATTAAATATAAATCCCAAATGCATTTCTATAAAATAGAAATGCCGTAGCCTGGGTCCGAAGAGATACGCTGCACTTAAAGAAGAAGTGGAGAAGTTGAAGGATAACGACTTTATCTGTGACGCCCTATACTCGGAGTGGGTATCAAATCTAGCCTTGGTGAAAAAGTCGAATGGGAAGCGGAGGACATTCATATACTATTCTGGCCTAAATAAGACGTGCCCGATGAACAACTTCCCATTCCCGAGGATTGATCAGCCGGTGGACTCAACAACCGAACATGAATTTTTATCATTCATGGATGCATACTCTGGATACAATCAGATACCGATGCACATACCAGACCAGGAACACGCCAGCTTTATAATCGATCTGGGACTGTATTGCTATCTTGTTACGCCCCTTGAATTAAAGAACGCTAGAATGACTTACTAGAGATCGGTGAACAATATGTTAAAGATCAGATTGGACGCTCGATGGAGGTTTATGTGGTTGATGTCCTTGTTTAGTCACGATAATCGATGAACCACTTAGATGATTTGGCAGAGATATTCTGCGTTCTCCAAAAGTATGGGTGAAGCTTAACCATTTGAAATGCTCATTCGGCATTGCATCAGAGAAATTCTTAGGCTTCATCGTGAACTCCCGTGGAACCGAAGTCAATCCAGAGAAAATCGAAGCGCCGAGGAATAACAAAGCCCCGGAAACAATCAAAGACGTTCAAAGCCTGAATGGAAAGGTCGTTGCCCTAAGCTGATTCATCTCCAGAGCCACCGACAAATGCATCCTTTTCTTTGATGTGATCAAGAAGGGAAGAGGAATTTTGCTTGGACACGAGAATATAGTTGCATTCTAGACTCTGGTTGATCACTTGAAGAGACACCTCATTCTGTCAAAGCTATTGGATGATAGGGACTTATTTATTTATCCAACGGTGTCGATGCACGCCCTGAGCGCCACACTTGTGCACAAGGAGTCCCGAATCCAGAGGCCGGTGTACTACATTAGTAAGCGGTTGATAGGAGCAGAAAGAAATTACCTGAAGCTGGAAAATCTCGCATACTGCCTGCTAGTCGCTTCACGAAAACTCCGCCTCTATTTTTAGGCTCATCCGATCAAAGTTCCGACCAACCAGCCTTTGAGAAAGTCCTGCAATGACATGAGACCTCTAAAAGGCTGTTAAATGGAACTTAGAATTGAGCTAGTATGACGTAACTTATCATCCCTGAAGAGCGATCCAGGGTCAAGCTTTGGTGGATTTCATTATTGAATACACTACGCGAGATGATATTCCAGAGAGCTGTAGAGAGCAGAGTGCCAGATGGATGATGTACACGATTGGTGCATCTAACGAACATTGTTCTGGTACTGGAGTCATGCTGGTGACTCCTGGGAACATTCGATTTGTTATGTCTTGAAACTTGACTTTCCCACTACAAACAGTAAAGCAGATTATGAGGCCTTGATTTTGGTACTTAGGATTACCAAGGAGCTGGGAGTTAGGACTTTTCATATCTTCTATGATTCCCAACTGGTAGTATGTCAAGTGCGGAAAGAGTTTCAAGTGAAAAGATCAGGACTAGCTCCTTATCTGAACTGAGCCTTTGGGTTGTTTAGAGATATTGAATATTACACGATGACACATATTTCTAGAGAGGAAAATGTGAAGGCCAACTCACTAGCTAAGTTGGTCAGTTGCGGAGATGCACAACCCAAGGGCCTAGTTTCGGTGGAAGTACTGTCGACTCCAAGCATCGTCCAAATGGATGTCGATTGGATCTTAGAGGCCGAATCTAAGGAGTCATGGATGACTCTGATAAAGAACTATCTACAGAGATGAATCCTTCCAGACAGAAAGAATGAACGATGTCAACTCCTTCGTAAAGCTGCAAGACTCATCATCCAGGAAGGAGTACTTTACAGGAAAGGATTCTCAGTTCCTATGCTTCGGTGTGTCGCCGACATTGAGGCTAAGCAAGCCTTGAAAGAAGTTCATGAAGGGGCATGTGGAGACCACACTGAGGGGAAAATCTTGGTGAAGAAGATCCTTTGTTATGGGCATTTCTGGAAAATTATCAACCGAGATGCAGCTGATTACATCAGAAAGTGTGACAAGTGCCAGATATTCACCAGGATACCAAGAGCCCCGCCAATAGAGATTACCCAAATGGTCAATCCATGGCGGTTTGCAGTTTTAGGAATCAATATTATTGGTGTTTTACCAATATCTAAGGGTGGTGCGAAGTACGCCATCATTGAGGTTGATTAATTCACCAAATGGGCCGAGACAGAGCCATTAGCCATGATCACCATAAATAAAGTAATCAAATTCATAATCAGAAACATCATCTGTCGTTCTAGGGTTCCATAAATGATTATCTCCGATAATGTGACCCAATTCGACAGTGTCGAGTTTAAAGATTTCTATCAGAGGCACCATATCGAGAAGAGGTTTGCTGTAGTAGCACACCCTCAGGCGAATGGACAGGACGAGGTAGTTAACAAAATCATCAATTCCATTCTCAAGAAGCAATTGGAGAAGGCTAAGGGCAAGTGGGTCGATGAACTTCCATTGGCACTTAGGGCTTATCGAATAGCCCATAAGTCAGTGACTGGCCACTCTCCATTTTCCCTAGCTTACAGATAAGAAGCTATGATCCCGATTGAACTTGAAGTACCTTCTAATCGAGTGACTCACTATAGTCCATGGACGAATGAGGAACTCCTGCTGGAGTCTCTCAATATAATCGATGAGAAGCGTGATGAAGCTAACTGAGAGCAGCAGGGCATCAGAATCAAATCGCAGATACTACAATACCAAGGTCAGGACTCGAACCTTTGAAATTGGTGATCTCGTTGTCAAACGAATCTTTTCTGGCCTTGAGAACTTGGGCCTGACATAGGAAGGTCCGTATGCAATTGGAAAGAAGCTTGGAGATGGCACAGTCAAGTTGGTAACGGTGGACGGGATCTTACTCTCATCGCCATGGAATAGCGAACACTTGTTGCGTTAATTCAGTTGAATGTAAATTTATACATATTTAATCAAAGCTGTGAAACTAGACAGAATCTGTCATTTCTAGTGTTTATAAAAGAAATGACTTCCGAAGCTTATGAATCCGTCTATGCTTGATTTTACACTATGATTAGTGACATTTAATTAGATGATCTACATGTGCAAAATGCAGGTGTGGAGGTACCCGAAGATAGGTGCCAAGCAAGCTTTCGCGATCCATGATCGGATGACATGAAGCTCAACCACACTTGGCGTCCGGAGATATGCTAAACAACACCTCAAACCACAACTTGGGGGCAGGAATATAAACATTCAAAGGCTGAATAAGATAGTTCGTCTCTACTGCTCATGCATAGAGTTTGGCAGAGCATCCACACCTTGCCTGGAGCAAGCATAACAAAAGATCTACGCTTGGAGATAGGCGGGTTCTTACTTACATCGATCAACGCTTAGAGTTAGGCATGATTGAAGACAAACATCCTGGAAAAGGATGTTTAAACCACTATGATTAAGTAGTTAACTCCGACCGATGCCTAGAGTTTGGCATGGTCAGTACATGTATTCCAGAGAAGGATGTCCGAAGAGACATCCGAAGATGAATTACCTCGATTGACGCCTGGAGTTAGGCACAATCGCACTCAAAAATCCTTGAAATGGATGTTTAAGTTAACTTTCTAACCAAGTAGAGTTTGACCAAGTTTCAGAGTCGACTATGGTCATATACGAACAAACATTTTGGCGATCATTCTATACTCGCAAATGATGGAATATACTAGTAACTTAGTCCGATGATGATGAAAAGTGGACCGCAAATACATTGAATGTAAAGCGTATTTCTCGAACATTTGGATAAATTCACATAAGACTTGAACAAAATAAAAGGTCTTTATTATTCATAACCAAAATAAGACTTAGAAAAAAGTAAAAGTGTTATTGATAACTAGATTGAAAAAAAGCTGGTTCCTAATAAAATACAACCAAAAGCACAAAGGAGGTAGATGATCGTTTCTTAATCCGCTTCATTTTCCTTTTCTTCTCTGTAGAAGATGGCTCACCGGATCCCTTCAGTTCCTTCTTTATTCTTCCTCCACTTCCTTTGCCCTTCGAAAGCGAGCTCAAAAAACATGGGCATACATGCTTTATGTGCTCCTGGTCATGGGTAGCATGACCAAAGAAAAAATGGTCTCGACGGGTAAAGCTATTGACGGAGGAGGAGGAAAAAATTCAATCAGCTCTTGCTTAATTTCGGCAGCACACTTAAGTTGTTGTTCAAGAAGTTCGCTCATTAAAAGCCCTTGAGCAGGAATAATCGACCCGGTGATCTGGGCATCATCATCAGCTCGCATACCCTGGAGATCACCTGGCCCTTCTTCTTACAAAGCAAGAATCATCTGCGTGCTAGGGCCCAGAGTGTCGCCAACTGGAAAGCTCGGAATCATCCCTAAGACTGTCATGACCGTTGAATCGATCGTTGTCACATGTTATCCAGGCTGGGAGCCCTCCTTCGGGGAATTAGAAATCGCAGGCTGACCTGAAATTTGAGAAAGATGAATTGAGAGATTAGCTACATCGACCGACATCATATGGGCTCTCTCAATATGGGTGAGGTCTACAATATACCTCCACCAGATTGAAGCTCAATGTGGGCAGCCGTACCACCCGAGTTCCCCTCCTGAATAGCAGATAGCATGCTTGTTTTGTGGAGTAGCGACATATCCGTATTGTACTTGGAATCTAAAGGAGTGATAAAGGAAGTAGGGGGCCCAGAGGTGAGACTGGTATCAATATCCTGAGGAGTAGTGCAAGAACCTTCGGCTTGATCTTTTTGAACTGTAGCAGCCAACTCCGGATGTAAAATGAGCTCACCTGCTCTAAGTGCCTCGATTTCCTCTAGACACAGAATCTCTTTCTCCAGTTTTGCCAAGTCCACCCTGCATCCTTCTGAATGTTCTCACTCTTCCCGCACAATTTTCTCCCATGCCATCGCTAGGATGTGGGGATAACCTTGTCAAGCCACACCAAATCTCGAAACTTAAGAATGTTGGCATTATAGTTGGTGATGAGTGGATCAAAGCAATCTTTACTTCGCCTCTCTCCAGCTGCCACCAACTCATCCACCTTCTTAGCTTTTTCCAATGCACCGTCTCTCTGCTTATGAGCCTCAATGGTTTCTTCGCGGTTTTCTTAAGCCATTTGGAGGGCCTCATCTTTCTCCTTCTTTTCTTTTTCAAGTTGTGCCTTCAGCCCCTTCACCTCTTCGGCTAATTCATGATTTCTGTGGTGGGCGTACTTAACTTGAATTAAGTCATTCTTTCTTTCCTGCTTGACCGTCACATTTAAATCCTTGACCTTTTGATCAACAACTTCCTATACTTTCTTTAGCTCGATGACTTCTGCATCTAGATGAGCAATAATCTCATCATTCTGATTTAATGTCAGTGGAAGTCCGACGATCTCAGTCTCTAAACTCTTGGCATACTTTGAGATTTGCTTAGCTAACCTCCTCCAAGTGAAGTACTAATCATACACATCATCAACCAAGGATACCATCTACTCCCTAATATGCAGAGGAATATCTTTTAGATTTGGAACAAACCTAATTCCTCAAACTTGAGCTTCGGGAAGTGACGTTGCAATTCGGCTATATAAGGATTAGAGGCGATCGGTTATTCTTTTTCGATGATAGGCTATTCAACAGGCTTCTCGATAGGCGCTTTATCATATCTACGTCAAGAGGCATCGGAAGTAGTGAATTTCGATGGATGATGAGAGTGCTGAGAAGTATGAGACGGCGGTGGCTGCTTGGTAGAGAGGGGAGCACGAGAAGGATCATCGCGATGAACGTCGTCGTCGTGACTAGAGTGTTTTTTCAAACCCTTGGATGAGGGTGACCTAGACCTTGATCGACACCTACACGATGAGTCATGCGTCCTATAGTCTTTCTCTCTGCTCCCACGATATCTACTTGAATGCCGACTGCAACCGAAATCATAACTGGGCTTGTGGGGTCTCGTGGTTGGTCTACACCTAGGCTGATGTCCCATCTGATCCTGAAACTCCTCAAAGAATCCACATCATCCTATGGAACCTGCAAACAAAACGAAAATAGATCAGCTTTGATAAGATAGAAGCATGACATAAATTATGCAGAGTGAAGTGCATGCGTATGTGCATGCAGGAGTCTTAGTATCCTCCCGATGGATTGTGGGTTTGAATTTTGCTAATAGGGGTAATCTCCCGTACTTGGTAGAAGGCACGTCTTCTTGGAAATGAATGAGGGACCCAACATCCCCTATACTCATATTAGTGAGGCCAAAGGAGTCGATTACATCTGGAATTGGCCCAAGACCTGCAAAAGGATCCCTTGAAGGCTGTACAAGAGTTTCAAATGCAGTTGTGACTAATGGAGGTGGAATCAGAGTCTTCTTTTTTCCAATTTTAATCTTAAGGCTTCTTCTTTGAAGAGGTTGTTTGTCTTCATTTTTTTCATCATCATATGGATCACGACCTACGTCAGTGCCTGCATGGCCTACTCCTTCTCCCTTATCACCACCTCTAATTTCACTTTCTTCCATGTGCTCTTATATATCACCAGTCTCAACTACTGGACTTTAGACTGGGGGCACCGTTGAGTTTTCACCATCATTTCTGGACAAAGAATCATCCTTATCACTATTAGAAGCTTCTAGAGCAAGACCGACACTACGACCGGGGTCTAACAGGTTGTAGGCTCACAAGTTTTCATCACTTAGAAGCATCCTAACCTCTCTCTTCCTCTAGAATCTGATGAAGTTGTCAAAAGGTTTTAGCCAAAGTCACATTTCCAGGCCTACATGATACATCTACAAAGAACGAAAAAGAAGTTAAGCGATAGCAAAACTATGAACTTGAGCTTGTACGAAAAGAATAGGAACATAATTTATGGGGAGATAGCCATAGTTGTGGAAATCCAAGAGGACAATGAATGAAGAAGAATTCATCCTTGAAGTAATTAGTTTATTCCAGATGCCAACGACGATTCGACAACCCCTGGATGGTTCTAAGAAAATGAAAGAGGGATTTCCCTTGCAATGCTTGAAGTTGAATAGATATTAGATCTCTTGATTTTTGGGGACTCAGTCGAAGTGACGAGCGAATATAATGAACAAGCTATGAAGGAACGCGTAATTGTTTGAATGAAGCTGAGCTGGAGCTAGTCTTATAAAATGTAAAACTCGTTGGATGAACTGATTAAATGATGGGATGCATCTTGTCGAGCACATATATTTGTTGCATACTGTATATCCATACAGAGGATGATGTGCTCTCTGATGGCATGTGGTAACCAATACATCTTCGAACAGAATACCATGCTTATCACAAATTCTCCTAAGAGATCATTCCTCGATCTTTGAAGCAACGGAATCGGTCGGATCATTTAGTATTACTGCGTCATAAGTAGTGTCGAGGGCAGGTTCGACTTTCGGGCCTTCTACAGTCCGTACTGGAACTTTCAAAATAGGTTTTTCCACTTGTGGATTTTCTGGTTAGGGTACATGTTGTGGTGGAATTTGTCGACCAGATGGGACCAGAGTCGAGCTTGATTCAGTGTCTGATTCGCCATATTTGGACATTGATGGGGCTGTAGCTTGAGCGGAGAGACGCTTAGAACATTTGTGAGCCATAACTATCAAAACCTAACACATAATTAATATCAGATCGTTTAAAAAGTTGTACCGCGTGCCAAAGTGGAAGCCTAATGCAGTGTTATGCAGTGTCGTGTAGTGTCGGTTTTCGAAATTGTACAACATTTTATTTAAGAGTCAGGAGATTATCCGAATTTACCATCTTCACTGACCGTCCCAACGGATTTCAAATTGATGACCATGCAAGAAAAACTTCTCAGAATTCGGGAAACACCATGAAGAAAAACTCAAACTTTTGGTAACATCACTAAGATTGTAAAAACAAGCTTCAAGGTAGAAATTTGCCTGAGGGTTAGATCGGTACCGATCCATTCCCTTGGCATGAACTTCTACCTTAAGCTTGCTTCCCCGATCTATTGCATAGCCATCAATGTGATATTTATCCAAGTTGTCCATCAGTCCATCATCCTACCTATTGATCGTTAAAATCAAGATTATGCTAAAACTCAAGTGTGAAGCATGAATCTAGAAACGAGTTTGGAGATGAAGTGATGGTTCAAGTGTGAACTATGGTTCGAGTTCAACCTATGCATAACAAATGGCATGTGTCCAGAAGAGGAGGCGATGGCGATTCAAAGGTTGGAGGGTGACGACGTTAAATTCGATTTTGAAGGCAAGTTCTTTTAATGGCAGGCCAGTACTTTGAATCAATTTCAAGAATAAAGTGAGGAAGAAACAAAAGCCGCTTGAGTATACATAGCCCATGAACCAAAAGAATAGGCAACGAATTCGCCTCATTCTGAGGCCATAGTTTGGTATTGAGCCACGCCCATGGTTCGGTACTGAATGATAAAAAATATAAAAATATAAAAAAATATATGTATAAATATATATGTCTAATGTTTTACAGGAGCCAGTGTGTACATGGAACCAGGGCACAATGAAAAATCAAAGTACTTGTGCGTGTACATGCTTAACATCCAAAAACTGGAATCAAAAGAAAATAGATTCAAACCCGAAAGATCCGAAAAGGAACCGGTCCAAAATTACCAAGCTTGGAATGATGGATCATGAGAACGTGCTCCAATTTTATAGTCCCAGATGCTAACAAAACATCGTAATGAATGGCTATAGACACAACACTTTACCGAAATGGTCCAAAGAAAGGATAACAACTATTCGAAGCACGGATTGGAGTCCGATATGGTAATCTCGACTTGTCTCGATTAAAAGCACATTGTGTTTGTAACAAGATTTATTTTGGAGGGCAAGTGTTATCTAACCAGGCATTATCTTGACTGACTTGACAAATAGAACTTGAAAGCTATCGAGGTAGAAGGTGTAACACCCCTAATTTTTAATAACATTATTCAAGGATTTAATTAGATAAATTAAATAGAATAATGTAAATAATTAGAGTGATAAGGGGATTAATATTTGAAAATAAACCTAGAGGCCGAGCTTAATTAAATAAATGGGCTACAAATGGTTATACATGTTAATTAATTAACACAAGGGTATTAGGGTAAATATCGCACCATATTTCCATCACCCTTATATTCTCGTGCCTTAACTATTCACGTTCATTTTGACAAAAAAACAAATGTAAGAAAAGAGGGGAGCCGGCCATTACTAGGAGAAAAGAAGAAGAAGAAAATTCAAGCAAAGCTTAGGATTCAAGCTAGGGGAAATTAATCTCAATTCAATCTCCTTATCCTAAGCAAGGTGAATAATAATCTATATCATCTCTATTTTGTTTTTACGATCATTTGTTTTCGGATTTAAGATTAAATCCATTTTAATGATGATTGGATGATGATATGCTTGGATTATAACATATTTGATTTAAACAAAAATTGTTTAAATATGATTTTATACGGTTTTAAGGGTAAAATCGATTATAATGATTTTCGCATGCCATGAGGAATTTATATGTTATGTAAAACATGATTTTGGAGTGGGTTTTAATTTACATAATTTTCCAAGTTATGGAGAATTTATTATGAATTTTCAAAGGAAAATATGGGTAATTGGGTTTAGAAATTTATTTCGAAAATTATATTGAGAATTTCGGTTTGAAATTTAGCTTTGTTAGATAACATATTAAAAGTGAATTTATGTGATTTTTGGGGATTCTTCCTAAGTGATTTACTATGAGAATTAATTTATTTGAAAGGAGAACCTAAATAATTTAATTGTTTTGCTTAATGGAAGGGCTTATTTGTTAAATTAATCTTGGTTTAGATCTGAAATTTTGCGGAAGTTATTTTTGTAAAGAATTTGAAAAGTTGAGGCAACCAATCAAATGTTTACAAGTAGGCATGTTAGTTAGAAAGTATTTGCTTTAATTGGCATAAAATCAATTTTTACCCAGAAAAGTGGGTTCCGCCTCTTTCAGAGGCACCTTTTGACTCATAGCTTCCGCCTTCAATCAAGTCGAGACCTACAAGGTCGAAACCCACGAAGCCGAAACCAACACATAAGGTATCAACATTGGTACGTTATGGATTGGAGAAAGGTGGAAGGCATGGTGTCAAAATTTAGCTTCCGATAGGAACAAAACCTTTGTTTTGTTTTATAAAGAAATGTGCCTTACTATTTTACTAAATGCTTTCGAAGGTGTTGAAATATATGTTTCGAAGGGGTCTTTTGAATAGCTTTCGAAAGAGGGTTGCCGCCTTATTGTTTATATTATAGCTTTCGAATGAGTTATTTAGTTTCCAAACTAATGATTTCAAAAGAGGTAGTTTCAACCTAGCCAAAACCCTTCTGCCGACCTTACGCCTTTCGAAGGAATTAAAGATATCAATGCTTTCAAAAGGTAGCCTTTTTTTGTAAATATGAGCCACTTCCTAAAGCTTTCGAAAGGGTTCAAGGGTTTCGAAGGTAATGGCTTCGAAAGGGGGTTTCGATGCTATCCTTCATTGTTTTGCTTAAATGTTTTGAAGCTTTCGAATGGGTGGTTCCGAAGCCATCAACTTTTCCCAGAATAATTTTATATAAATATTAATGGTTTCGAAAGGGATACTTTTGTATGTATACACTTTGACCTAAAAGATATTCTAAGTAAAAACCCCAATGGTTTCGAAAGGGGTACTTTTATATGGTTTCGAAGCTATGCTTCTATAATTGAATGGTTTCACTTTAATACATTCGAAAGGTTTTGAAAGAAAGGTTTTAAAGCGTTTCGAAAGGCAGGTGCCTAGAGTTTTGAAAAGAAGATTTTAATGCTTTCAAAAGGAAGTATTCCAATGGTTTCAAAAGTAATGATTAAAGGTCTCGAAAGCCTTAGTTTTCAAAAGAAATAACCCAATCTCATATAAAGGAAAACCATGGCATAATAAAAGAGTTTTGAAATGATTTTAAGTATGGAGTTTTGAAGAAGTTTCCTTGATTAATAAGTTAAAGGGATTAATCGAGTTTTATATAAAATGATTTCAAGGATATTAAACCACAGGTGTTGGTATTATTATGTTATTATGTTTACTTCTTTATATATATATATATTCACATTGTAATGGACTAATAACTGTATTTTGGGGAGAAAGGGCAGAATAACCAGGTAGGTTGGCCCAGTAGTGAATATAATTAACTCTTGAATGAGTAGAATCGCATCCAGGAGGTCAGATGGACCAGAATGTAGGATGCCTACATATTGAAGTTGTCAGATAGACAGGTTCATAGTAAACCCATGAAAACTATGTTTAGGAAAAGTTATTGGCAGGGGCCAATAGGTTCATAGTAAACCCACGAAAACTATGATTAGATTGAGTTATTGGCAAAGGCCAATAGGTCTGTGGTGAACCCACGAAAACTATATTCATATTAAGTTATTGACATATGTCAATAGGTTCCTAGTCAACCCATGAAAACTAGGATAAGAGGGAAGTTATTGAATTTACCAATAGGTTTAGGGAGAACCATGAAACAATGATGTTATTAGCAAGGACCAATAGATTCTTAGTGATCCCATGAAAAATATGAAATAGGATAGGGAGTCCATAAATTTAAATAGGTTAATAGTAAGCCCATGAAAACTATGAAATAGGATAGGGAGTCCATAAACATTAAACGGGTTATTAGTCAGCCCATGATAACTAATAGGTTAATAGTAACCCCAGAAACAGTAACTGACAGATAGTCAAAATGAATGAGGATGGGTAATCCAGAATTGATTTACTTGTTTTGCATATCATCGTAATATTTTGAACTATTATGTATTAACCATTATGGATGCAGGAGCACAATATATGGTTTTATAAAATTTTGAATAAGATACTAGTGAGGGGAAAACCTGTTCCGCTAAGCGGCGTGGTCTCATTAGATATCTAAATGGTTTAAGATGGTAGTTTATTATTCATACCAAGCTTTATGTCTGACTTGAAGTTTATGTTTTCCCCTTAAACTCTCGGGTGCTCAATTGATTTTGAGTAGTTTGAAAGTTGAGGTTTTTAGGTACCTCTTTAGACGAATAAGCTTCCAGAGACGTGCAAGAGGCAAGATAGCTATTTAGAGTCCTTTACTACTTTGATCATCCAAGGGGGCATCTTCATATATAACTCTTGGCGTATGTTGTAATAATTATATTTTCTCTGAACATGGTTCTCGCATTGGGATTTTGTAATGAATTTTGAAATGCTTTGAAATGGAATGAGAAAGTTTTTTGTTGATTTTAAATTTTTTCCATATCCATGTGTTTCTATTATATCAATATATCTAACATTACCGTATTTGGTCGCCGAGGATTAATGACTGTGGATGACTGCAACATCTGTAACCGTTAGTTTTGTGTCTCCAAGTGGAGGATGTTACAAGTTGGTATCAGAGCATATGTTTATGAAACTTAAAAGGAATTTAAACCTAAAGGATTTTCAAACATAATCCAATGAATCAGAAAATAAGATCGGGGTTTGTGTCAATGCTATAGGAACGTACTTGTATTTGATATATAGATATATATAAGTATGTATTCCCCTCTCTCTTAGACTGTTCTTCTGTATCTTACTAAGGCTCATATGCAGATTTACGAGAAAGAAGATATGGAGGCAGGAAATGGAAGAGGAAATCTCGGTGGAGGAAGCACCACAACCAATGGAAATGTTCGACCCACCAAGACCCGGGTCGACAGGCTAATGCTAACCAAAATGCAGACGCCAATGTAGGTGCTGGAAATCCACCAGTGGATGTACGGGCGATGTATCATTTTTTCGTCAATATGATGTGAGCTGTAGTTGCTGTTGGGGTTGCTGGAAATGTAGGAGGAGCTAATCGTATGGCTCCAGTTGGGAATAATTATGCTAAGCTGAGTAGAGATTACACTAGTCTTGGTGGGAAGCCATTTATGGGAACGAAGGATGTTATAGAAGTTGATAATTGACTATTGCATTGTGAGAGGATCTTTACTTATTTGGGTTTGGATGATGACCATAAGAGGAGGCTGGCCTCTTGGCGGTGACAATGAGTAGCGCTTCATTGGTGGAATAGTGTCACCACCGGAGTTCCATATGAGGAGTTGACTTGGGCAGATTTTAGAAGGAGATTTGAACTAAGGTTTTTATTTGAAGTTGCTAAGTCAGCATTGATGGGAAAGTTTATGGATCCAGTGTAGGGAGAGATGTCGGTAATTGAGTATGCTACTAAGTTTGATGAGTTGTCCATATATGGGTATGCTACTATAGACATCGTCATCAGGAGGAATGAGAGGTTCATTTGGGGATTGAGACCTGAGCTTTCTAGGGCGACCCTGACACATATCCGTGATCCTTGTAATGTAGTTGTGGAAATGGAGATTCGCCATGAAGAAATGCTTGCTATTTGTGCTAAAGAGAAGCCAGTTGAAACCCAAGGTTCTCAGGGAAAGAAGAGGAAGTTCTTTAAAAAGAAGGGAGCCCAAAAGGGGGAGGCTTCCAAGAAGACAAAGGCTGATTTAGTTTTCTTTAAGTGTGACAAGAAAGGTCATTATGCTCATGAGTGTCGGTCAGGCAAGGGGAAGAAGGCTACAGAAAGAAGAATGTCAAGTGCTTCAACTGTGTCCAAGTTGGGCATTATAAGAATCAGTGTCCAGAACTAGTCAGGGCAGACAACGAGAAGGATTTTACTGTTGGACCATCATCTGCTAGGCCAACTGCAGCTGAAAAAGGGAAGACTGTGATGAAAGGTACGCTTTTGATTCAAAGTATACTAGTTGGGATACTATTTGATACCGGTGCATCACATTCATTTATATCCCAGTGTTTGGTTGATATGTTATGTTTAGAACCCACATACCTTGTTACTTCCTTAAGGGTTGCAAATCCGATAGGAGGGAATGCAACTCTAGGGATGAGATGTGACCAGTTAGAACTAGAATTGTTAGGTCATAAGATTGCATGCAATCTGTATGTTTTCGATTTCGTAGATTTCAGAATTATTTTGGGTATGTATTGGTTGAGTAAGTATGAGGCTAGGATATTTTGCCAGGATGGGGAGAAATCACTAAGACACCCTGATAGTCATAACCGAATTATATTCCCAGTGGAGAATTCTGACCGAAGTAGTTGTGCTTGGTTAAGTGCTATGGAAGTGGGAGAAGAGTTAAGTCAGGTTCGAGTATCAAGGGAGTTTGCATATGTCTTTGAGCCGGTTACGGGACTACCACCAAAACGAGCTGTCGAGTTTCGGATAGATCTTGTGCCAGGAGATGACCTGTAAGTAGACCACCTAGCAGGATGGCACCGACTGAGATGAAGGAATTGAAGGTGTAGCTAGTGGATCTAAAAGGAAGGAATTTTATTGGACCAAGCAGCTCGCCTTGGGGAGCGGCCGCGGTGTTTGTGAAGAAACCAAATGGGTCGTTGAGGATGTGTATCGACCATCATAAGTTGAACGAGAGGAAGATTAAGAATAAGTATCCTTTGCCGAGAATAGATGATCTATTTGATCATTTTGTGGAGCCAGAGTGTTTTCCCAGTTAGATTTGGCGACAGGTTTCCATCAGTTAAGAGTGCCAGAGGACAGTATTCCATTGGCAACATTTCGAACTAGGTATGGTTCATATGAGTGGTTAGTAATGCCATTCGGTTTAACGAATGCACCTACTTTCTTCATGGATTTGATGAACCGATTCTTCCGTGAGTATTTGGATAGGTTCGTGTTGGTGTTTATAGATGACATTTTATATACTCTAAGGATGAAAGGGAGCATGAAGATAATCTTAAAGTGTGCTTGAGACGCTGAGGCAGCATCAGCTAAAAGAAAAGTTTTCCAAATGTTATTTTTGGAAGAAAGAGGTTAAGTTTCTTGTCATGTGGTTTCAGAGAAAGGTTTGCCGGTCGATCCAGATAAGATCGAAGTTTTTAATAATTGGAAGAGACCAGAGACGGTGACTGAGATTAGAAGTTTTCTTGGACTTGCTGGCTATTACCAGAGATTCATCAAGGATTTCTCGTGGATAGTAGCACCTTTGACTAAGCTAACCCGAGAGGATGTTAAGTTTGTCTGGTCCGACAAATGTGAGGAAGCATTCCTTGAGCTAAAGCATTTTTTGACCAATGCACCTGTGTTAGTAGTTCCAGACGGAAACCAGGGGCTGGTGGTGCATACCGATGCATGCGGAACTAGATTAGGAGCTGTGTTGATGCAGAAGGGTAAAGTTATTGCCTATGCTTCACGACAGCTTAGACCGCATGAAGTTAGATATCTTACTCATGATTAGGAGTTGGCTGCGGTGATCTTTGCATTGAAGATCTGGAGACATTATCTATTAGGGGACAGATTTGAGCTATACACAGATCATAAGTCTTTAAGGTACTTGTTCTCTCAGAAGGAGTTGAATATAAGACAGCAGAGGTGGTTGGGGTTTTTGGCTGCTTATGATTTTGGTATAGAGTATACACCTGGGAAAGGAAATAAGGTAGCAGATACTCTTAACAGAAGACATCAGAATGTGGTGTTAGATATGTTGCCAGAATGAAAAGATTTAGAAGCTTTGACTACTTGTAGTGTGCAATTAAGATCAACTTCTAGTTCTAGTCAGAGTACCGCCATGTTGTCCTGTTTAGAAGTTCGACCAGTATTAATCGAAAGGATTACTTCTAAGTAGAAGGAGGATCCAGTGTTAGCCGAGAGGATTAGAAGGCTTGAGGTTGGAACTAAGACCGATGATCTAAAAGGTTTTATCCTTGACCAAAGGGGATGTTGAGAAAGAAAGGACGGTTAAGTGTTCCGAATGTTGAGGACTTAAGGAAAGAAGTTCTTGGAGAATGTCAACGATCCAATTTTACGATTCATCTTGGAGGGACCAAGATGTATCAAGATATGAAAGGAGCTTCTATTGGGAAGGTATGAAGAGGAATGTTGGCTTGTGGGTTAGGCAGTGTGCAAACTGTCAACAAGTGAAGGCCAAACATCAGAAACCGAGTGGGTTGCTTCAACCTTTAGAGATTCCAGTTTGGAAATGGGTTTCGATATCCATGGATTTTATTGATGGGTTGCCAAGGTCAAATAGGGGAAATGAAAGTATATGGGTCATAGTGGACAGGTTGACAAAGAGTGCCCATTTCATTCCAGTTAATTCAACCAGGACGACACCTGTTTTAGCTAAGTTGTTCATGAAGAACATAGTTAGACTACATGGGATTCCTAGTAGTATTGTCAGTGACAGAGATGCTTTGTTCACTAGTGAATTCTGGAAGAGTCTACAGGATGTATTAGGTACCAAGCTTAGTATGAGTACTACGTATCACCCTTAGACGGATGGGCAGACAGAGAGAGTCAATAAGGTACTCGAGGATTTATTGAGAGCTTGTGTATTAGTCTTTGGTGGATCTTGGGAAGATCACCTACACTTAGTGGAGTTTTCCTACAATAATGGTTATTAGACTAGCATAGGAATGGCGCCTTTTGAAGTTTTGTATGGAAGGTCATGCAAATCACTAGCATGTTGGTTAGAGACTGGAGACAGATTGGTCTTAGGTCTAGATCTGGTTAGAGAGGCGACAGAGAAGATTGAATTGATCCGAGAAAGGATGAAGGAAGCTCAGTCCAGACAGAAGAGTTGCGTAGATAGGAGGCGTAAAAACCTAAAGTTCTCAGTTAGAGATAAGGTTTTCATTAAGGTATCACCGATGAAGGGTGCGGTACGATTTGGAAAGTCAGGGAAAGTGGCCCCGAGATATGTTGGTCCATTCTAGATTATAGAGAGGACTGGAAAGCTCGCATACAAAGTAGAATTGCCAAGCAGTATGCCAGGTGTCCATAATGTATTTCATGTGTCTCGTCTTCGCAAGTATGTGCATGGTCCAGAGACTACTATTCCTCTGGCAGGGTTGGAAGATTTGGTAGTAGAGCCTAATTTGACTTTTGTTAGACAACCAGTTCGGGTTGTAGCGAGAGATGAGAAAAGATTGAGGAACATGATAGTCAAGCTGGTGAAAGTTCAGTGGAGCTACAACGAGAAAGACTGTACATGGGAGACAGAAGACAAGATATAGATACTTATCCTGATCTGCTTTGAGGGTATGTCTATATTAGTTTTATATAGATAATTGCTAGTCAGGTAGGCTAGTATGGTTATTAGAAGTCGTTACAGATGATTGCTATGTTTAGTATTTAGCCCTTACTGAATTTCGAGGACGAAATTCTTTAAGGAGGGGGAGCCTGTAACATTCTTAATTTTTGATAACATTATTCAAGAGATTTAATTAGATAAATTAAATAGAATAATGTAAATAATTAGAGTGATAAGGGGATTGATATTTGAAAATAAACCAAGAGGCCGAGCTTAATTAAATAAATGGGCTACAAATGGTTATACATGTTAATTAATTAACACAAGGGTATTAGAGTAATTGTCGCACCATATTTCCATCACCATTATATTCTAGTGCCTTGACAATTCACGTTCATTTTGACAAAAAAAAACAAACGTAAGAAGAGGGGAGCCGACCAATACTAGGAGAAAAGAAGAAGAAAATTCAAGCAAAGCTTAGGTTTCAAGCTAGGGGAAATCAATCTCAATTCAATCTCCTTATCCTAATCAAGGTGAATAATAATCTATATCATCTCTATTTTGTTCTTACGATCATTTGTTTTCGGATTTAAGATTAAATCCATTTTAATGATGATTTGGATGATGATATGCTTGGATTATAACATGTTTGATTTAAAAAAAATTGTATAAATATGATTTATATGGTTTTAAGGGTAAAACCGATTATAATGATTTTCGCATGCCATAGGAATTTATATGTTATATAAAACATGATTTTGAATTTGGGTTAATTTTCATAATTTTCCAACTTATGGAGAATTTATTATGAATTTTCAAAGGAAAATATGGTTAATTGGGTTCAGAATTTTATTTCGGAAATTATGTTGAGAATTTGGGTCTGAAATTTAGATATGTTAGATAATATATTAAAGTGAATTTCTGTGATTTTTGGGGATTTTTCCTAAGTGATTTACTATGAGAATTAAATTATTTTGAAAGGAGGATCTAAATGATTTAATTGTTTTGCTTAATGGAAGGGCTTATTTATTAAATTAATCTTGGTTTAGATCTAAAATTATGCGGCAGTTATTTTTGTAAAGAATTTGAAAAGTTGAGGCAACCAATCACACGTTTACAAGTAGGCAGGTTAGTTAGAAAGTATTTGCTTTAATTGGCATTAAATCAGTTTTAACCAGAAAATTGGGTTCCGCCTCTTTCAGAAGCAACTTTCGACTCTTAGCTTCTGCCTTCAATCAAGTCGAGACCTATGTAACGACCCACTATTTTGGACCATTCAAATCGACAATAAATCCACACATGCCGGACTTGAATAATTCAAAACAATGGATTGTTAAAAAATTTTGGCAAAACTCATCATATACAGTAAATAAAATAATCACAGATCACAAACACAGAGTAATATAACAATAATGCAGCGGAAACAAAAGAATAGTAGTTCATGAAGCTACTATATATATATAACAGAGTTAAACAAGATACAACAGAGGTCTCGAATACAATAGTCAAATACAAGATCAGAATACATCACTGGAATCAACTGAATATCTGAAAGCTGGATAGATAGCTGGATCTCCAAGCGAAGGTCCAACTCCAAAGGTGAGCCTCGAATACTGGTACACTCAGTCTGACCCGAGCATAAAGAAAACACAAAACACTCGAGTCAGGATTAACATTCTTATATCAATAAATCCAACTCAAGTGAAATAACGACTGAAAAACAAGTAACTCAAAGGATGTTTGGGATAACCATCCTCTAAGGATCCATTAAACTATCTACTATGTAGTAGTGTGCGCTAAGTAGATAATGTCTATCAGTAATATAAAGTATCAAAATAGCGTTAAGGCGTTACCATTATCCCCCTTAACACATTTTATATAAGCATCATAGTCCATACAGCACTGTAAACTCCACCGTAAACTAGTGGGCTATCAGGGAGTACTCCATAGGTATAACACAAAACAAATCGTAGTGGTCGCGCATAGGAATATGAGTATGACAAGGCACATGAGGCAATACCTAAGGTAGTGAAACTACCGTTTTCCTAATCCGGACTGGTGAGAACGCATCGCCGCAACGATCGCAACACCGCGAAACAACACTCCCAAATCAAGGGTGCGCATCAATCAAAAACAAGTAATGAGTAGTTTACGAAGAAGTGTGTCCGCTAGAGGTAGCTAACCTCACTGGCCCGGCACGGCTCCTGTTTAAGTCATTTCCAATTTGACACAAGTGTCAAGGCTATCCATTATCGTTCTCTTTCTTCAAATCCAGCAACGTCATCATTCCAACCACTTTATTCTGGATCACACTCCGCGTATAATAGTTATTAAAGTTGTTTTCGGTTTGGACAGAGAGTATGTCCCTAACCGATCCCGGACTCTTCAATAACTACGTAATTATTACACCGATTGGTCATTTAATAAACTTTCAAAATAGTTTATATTTCAAAATCAAAATATCATTGCCATTTCAAAACCATATCAATACGATATCACTTCCATTTCAAAACCAAATATGATATCATTTCCATTTGAAATATTTCCATCTCAAATATATCCATTTACAAAATCTTAGTACTTCAAAGTTATAACACTTTCTAAATCAACACTTTGGAAATCATAATTCTTTGGAAATCAACGTTTAGAAATCATGGTGCTTTGGAATCATAACACTTTCCTCTTAACCAGGTTAGATAGTAAAATTTGTATATATGATAAAATAGTTTATAAATAAAGTAGTTTATATAAATAGCTATAAGTTTAAAATAGTTTATAATAAAATAATTTATATTAAAAATGATTT
Organism: Allium fistulosum; assembly: GCA_030737815.1. Lineage (NCBI taxonomy): Eukaryota > Viridiplantae > Streptophyta > Magnoliopsida > Asparagales > Amaryllidaceae > Allium > Allium fistulosum. The sequence goes on from CM060902.1 coordinate 1,209,119,924, forward strand.
ATATTAAAATAGCTTATATTAACATAATTTATAAAGTAAAATATCAAAAGTTTTAAATATAATTTAAAATTACTTTGTAAAATAAAATAGTTTCCTCGACTTTCATAAATCGATTCAAATCAATTCGAGTTCCAAATTCCAAATTTAATCAAGTCTAAATCATCAATTTCAATCCCAATTCAATAACATTTCCAAGTTATATCGATTTCGAATACCGATTTGAACCACAAATAAACCATTTTAATTTAAATATATTTCAAAGCTTCAAATATTCCACATTTCAAAACTAAATTCGATGATTTTATATATATATCAATTCACTTTTCTATTATTTAGTTTTGAAATATTTACTTAATTATTTCAATATCATTTGAATACAACTTCAATTTACAAATTTAAATAAACAAAATATCCCATTTAAATTTATATAAATTTGAAATATTCCTTTAAGTCACTTTTAATCAAATTCAAGTTATAAAATATATCTTTAAAATTTCGAATTTAATAGATTTCAAATCAAACTTATTTAAGTATAATTCTTAAATAATTAAAAATTCCAAATCCAATTCAAATTTATCTTTCAACCTGAAATAATCTAAACTCTATATTTGGAAATATAAATTTTACATATATACTTGAACATATTTATATTGATTCAAATCAACTTTATTAAATCAACTTTATTAAATCTTTAAAATCAATATTTATTAAACCATATATTTCTTTCCAAAACCATAGAAATCATTTTCAAAAATTTATATATATAGACCAACCGTGTATGTATAAAATGTTCTGCCCTAGGGTCAAGTGATACAGATATTTATCATTTCAATCCGTAATTTAAATATATACGGGTATATATATATATCATTTCAACCCGTAATCCCAAATTCAATTCAATTGAAAATCGCTTGGGTTTATCATTTCAACCCATAACGATTTTCTCCTATTCTAAAGTCCGTTCGGATATGTATCATTTCAACCCATGGTGATTCTATACTAACAGGGAACTTGCAGAGTGATAACAGATATGATAATAATATAACAGGCATATATCATCAATATAAATAACAGATAATGGTGTCAGATGTCACATGTGAACTGATACAGGTAATAGCATCTATATAACAGTGCGAATAACTAACATCAGCATATTTCAATTGGCAGATAATGGTGTCAGATGTCACAGGTGGACTGATACAGGTAATAGCTTATATATAACAGTGTAAATAACTAACATCAGCATATTTCAAATGCCGTTTCAATTGAAATCAAATTTTATAAATAAAAGAACATTAATCGTGAGTGATTGCTCACCTTTTGAGGCTAGAGGATAGATACTGAAGTTGAGTTACGAAATGCAATCACGATTTCGATGGACAAGCTGATAGATAAGACATCGACGAGAATGAATCAATTTGGCTTGATAAACTGAAACAAATAAATATTATATCCATATATATATATATATATCCTCTAATAATCAATATAAATTTTTAAACTCAGATTTTAAAACTAATATATTACTTCTAAAGAAAATCCAAATCATTAATTATTATAAGAATCAATATAAACAATTTTATATATTATGTATATAACCTAAACAGTATTTGAGAAATTTAAAAATCTATGTATACATACTATATAGCTTACTCAACTTATATAATTCGACATACATAGTTCATAGCTTACAAAAATCATATATATATATATATATCCATATACAAACTTAGGTAACCTATATGTGTATAAACTGAACATCATAACTATATAAATAAAATATTATAACATGCTTAAAATCAATATTATTGTATACATATATACCTATATACTTAAAAAAACAATACTGTTACAACCCTACATGTGTTTATATAAGCTACTAAATATATTTTTATGTATATAAACTGCTCAGGCTCACACCAAGATGTGTATATAAATTATAAATATAGGAGATTAAGCTAAGCAGGCTACATCCAATATAACCATGCATATAGTACTATATTGCAAGCTTATTTTATAAATATGTATATATAAACATACATTGAAACTTTATATATATATAAATTTGGAAATCATGCAGATTGCTAACAACATACATTACTGTAACAACAAGTAAGACTAAAATATATGTTTATATATAAAATCATGTACTGACATACACACTCGTCAAAATAAATAAAAGGAATCTTTAAACAAAATATATATAAACTGACTGTTTATAACTCGTATGCCTAACAGGTTAAAGTTTATACAAACACATATATTTTATATTAAATGTATGTATATTACGATTTAGTAAAAATAAAGTATAACACAGATTTGAACAAAATACATTTACAAATCATACAAAATAAACTATAAAATATATATACAAGCAGTTATATAAATAAATAAACAAACTTATATCTTTATACTCCTGCAAACTTACAACTAAAGAACATGGGTCGGCTCTAATATACTGTAACAATGGATTATAAGTTATATAAACTAATATATATATTTTTATTTTCCAACAGATTTCCAACTAAAATAAAGTAACGGCATATATATACTTATATATAAAACTGTTCACAAACCTTAATAATGTTTGAAACCAAAAAAAATATATCATAATATATATAAAAGAATCTTCCTTAATTTATATATCAAAAACTCAATCTTTGACCTTCAAAACATATATATATTACAAACAAAAATCTGGTTTAAATTTACAACAAAATATACCTCTAGGTATAATACTCACATACATACGAACTCTGGTAGAGGCTGTGGTGTGCCGTGGCGGTGATTGCAAGCTTGGGAGAGGGGAAGAAGGCGAGTTTTTTGTGCTCGGCTTAGGCTATGGTGGAAGAAGAGGGGAAGACGGTGAAGGTGAAGAGGCCACTTTGGAGAGGGAAGGCGGAGGAGAAGTGGAACGGTCAGGGTGGGTTGCTTCGGCTACTGGGTGATGACCGATAGTTTTGGGCATGCGAGGCGAAGAAAAACGTATGGGTGGAGGCCGAAAATGATAGAGGAGAAGATTGCAGAGGATATGTATGAAACATTTTATAAAACTGCTGTTAAATAAAAATTTGTCTTGGAAACATAAAAAGGTTGGACGAACAAAATTTGAAACAAATAGTGAAATATTCAACGTAGGGAATTGTAAAGGTCTAAAGTCTTTGAATTCAAGGAATTAGATGCAAATGACCGTTGGAATTTACACAGTGGATAGCGAATAAACAAATGAGTTCAAAAATTCAAACGGTACCGATACGGTTCAACGTTTACAGATTTTGCCATCCACCGGATGTCGAAACACCCATACGAATATACCGCGGAGATCAGCACGACGAGATGATCAAAACAGCATACAGATATCAGTGGTACGATTGAATTATAAAAATTCGAATTTTCTACTAGCGGAAAATGCAGCAAAACGTAGAAAAATAAGATCGACGGAGCTAAAGAAGTCCGAATTTGGAAAAACGAAAAATGACGTCTTAGTCAGAAGATGAATTGGAATTTTTCTATGTAAAAATATTCAGGTTTGAAAAACATTTTATTATCATTAATTTTAACTGATATAAATTGGAATAAAATTACACTAGAAAATAAACTTCCAAATTATCTGATGAAAATTTACCAGTTGCTATGATTAATTAGACGCATTCCAAATATCAAATTTTTATTTCAAAATTTTATCGTTTAAAATTTCAATTAATTACGTTATTAAAACAGTTAAAATTTACGGGTCGTTACACTCTCCCCCACTTAAAACTTTTCGTCCCCGAAAAGGAAGGCGGTAGGAGAATAGAAACAACCAGAAAGAAAATAGATTGGAATACAAGTAAAACAATTAATTTAAACCATATAAATTTCAATTTAAATTAATTTATATTCAATATTAAAATTTAAATTGAAGATATTTCATTCAATTGATTTAGTTTCAAATTTATAAATTCTTTCAAAACAAAATTTATTTAGTTTATCTCATTTATTCATTGTCTTATTATCCAATTATCCTCTATTAACAATTTTATAAAATCATAAATTTGAATAATCATTTGTTATAATCATATTTTATTCAACAAATTTAATTCTTCTTTATTCCAAATTATAATTAAATTTATTCCACTTAATATATCTTATTACATATATTTAAACCATATAAATTAATTTAAACCATATAAATTAACTTAAACCATATAAATTTCAATTTAAATTAATTTATATTCAATAATTGATTTTAAATTCAAAGTATTCCATAAGTTGATCTAATTTCAATTTATTAATTCCTTCAAAACAAGTTTAGTTGTCTAATCTATTATTCAATTAACTTATTATTCTATTTATCTCTATTAACATCTTTATAATAAAATTTAAGTGTATAGTATTTATTATAACACTCAAATTTTATTTATAAAATCATTTTATATTATATATTATCCAATTACATTTTAACTTCTGAATAATTTAGGTAAGTTATATTGAAATGCAATTTAGTACTATACAGATAAAATTTTCAAATTCAATTATTTCAAGTTTAAATATTTATCCAAAATTTTTGACTTCAATTTATAATTGAAATCATCTTTAAATCATAAACTTAAGAATTTAAATCTCCGATTTACTTCAAACAATTTTGAGATAAATATATATAGTATATATCAGATCAAAATTATATCTTTATATATATAATAAATCAGGTCATACCACAGAAATTCAAATTAACTAAAATTTCCAAACAAAGTGTAGCAAAGCTACTGAATGGTCTCTTCACTTCGAAACTCAAAAATGAATGTCGATGATGCGGCCGTCATCACCAAAATTATTTTCCAGCGACAAAAGAGAAGAGTACTGATTTAGAACTTTAAATTTCTTTGGAATGATTTCTATTTGAAATACTGGAAATATATACACTTTAAACCTTAAAACCAAAGTTTGGAATCACCGAAAATTTAAATTCTCAAATTCTTAATTTAAATTCATTTCAATTCCAAATCAATTTATAAAGCATGATTTTATTTATTTAAAATGTGGCAATTGAACAATGGTTTACAAGATAATAAATGATAATTAAAAATTACCGTTTAACAACCAATTTAATTTCAGAAAATTATACTTATATATAATTTTTTTATTTCATTTACCAAATTTGAAATGATATTGTGTCAGTTTGCTCTGTTCAAGTGTTTTGGAAATCCTATCGATAGCGTTGATCAGACGAATCGATCGAAAACCCAAATCAACATCAACAACTCAAACAACACAATAGATAAAAACATTTTAATATTAATTACAAATACACTCCCTCACTCGATAATTCAAGAATGGATTTCAAAGCAAAGATGGGATTCAAAGTAGAGAACTCTAATCAAATAGAATTCTGACTAGCAGATAGGCTTAAAAGGGAGATAAGATAATTGGATTTCGAACTAGGAAAATAGATAGACTTATATAAATCGTGGGCAACCTTTAACCGGGTCAACCGTGACTTCAAAATAAGATCGAGGTAGAATTCTGGAGCAAATCAACATTCGATTGCCAGAGATAGAATTCGGTATAGCAAGAGATAGCAACATCGTAAACCGAGGATGAGGGAATCTTCGGTGAATCAGTGCTGGTTGTACAGGAGTTTCACTCTTTTACAAATTATTCAGATATTGGCGAGATCGCCGATTTATTATAGAGATCATTCGATGTGGAGTTATGGGATACTCTAGAATTAAAAGACACGAATAGGGGAGACACGAATGGACTTTGGAACCGAAGAGAACGTTCCAAAATTCAAAGAAAACCGAGTCAAAGAAGAAGGAATTCAAGCTCGAACGAAAGTGATTCCGTAATTAAATCTACTCTATATGCTGATTTTTGCCTAAAACCAAAGCTCTGATACCAACTGTAACGACCCACTATTTTGGACCATTCAAATCGACAATAAATCCACACATGGTTAATTGGGTTCAGAATTTTATTTCGGAAATTATGTTGAGAATTTGGGTCTGAAATTTAGATATGTTAGATAATATATTAAAGTGAATTTCTGTGATTTTTGGGGATTTTTCCTAAGTGATTTACTATGAGAATTAAATTATTTTGAAAGGAGGATCTAAATGATTTAATTGTTTTGCTTAATGGAAGGGCTTATTTATTAAATTAATCTTGGTTTAGATCTAAAATTATGCGGCAGTTATTTTTGTAAAGAATTTGAAAAGTTGAGGCAACCAATCACACGTTTACAAGTAGGCAGGTTAGTTAGAAAGTATTTGCTTTAATTGGCATTAAATCAGTTTTAACCAGAAAATTGGGTTCCGCCTCTTTCAGAAGCAACTTTCGACTCTTAGCTTCTGCCTTCAATCAAGTCGAGACCTATGTAACGACCCACTATTTTGGACCATTCAAATCGACAATAAATCCACACATGCCGGACTTGAATAATTCAAAACAATGGATTGTTAATAAAATTTGGCAAAACTCAGCATATACAGTAAATAAAATAATCACAGATCACAAACACAGAGTAATATAACAATAATGCAGCGGAAACAAAAGAATAGTAGTTCATGAAGCTACTATATATATAACAGAGTTAAACAAGATACAACAGAGGTCTCGAATACAATAGTCAAATACAAGATCAGAATACATCACTGGAATCAACTGAATATCTGAAAGCTGGATAGATAGCTGGATCTCCAAGCGAAGGTCCAACTCCAAAGGTGAGCCTCGAATACTGGTACACTCAGTCTGACCCGAGCATAAAGAAAACACAAAACACTCGAGTCAGGATTAATATTCTTATATCAATAAATCCAACTCAAGTGAAATAACAACTGAAAAACAAGTAACTCAAAGGATGTTTGGGATAACCATCCTCTAAGGATCCATTAAACTATCTACTATGTAGTAGTGTACGCTAAGTAGATAATGTCTATCAGTAATATAAAGTATCAAAATAGCGTTAAGGCGTTACCATTATCCCCCTTAACACATTTTATATAAGCATCATAGTCTATACAGCACTGTAAACTCCACCGTAAACTAGTGGGCTATCAGGGAGTACTCCATAGGTATAACACAAAACAAATCGTAGTGGTCGCGCATGGTAATACGAGTATGACAAGGCACATGAGGCAATACCCAAGGTAGTGAAACTATCGTTTGCCTGATCCGGACTGGTGAGAATGCATCGCCGCAACGATCGCAACACCGCGAAACAACACTCCCAAATCAAGGGTGCGCACCAATCAAAAACAAGTAATGAGTAGTTTACGAAGAAGTGTGTCCGCTAGAGGTAGCTAACCTCACTGGCCCGGCACGGCTCCTGTTTAAGTCATTTCCAATTTGACACAAGTGTCAAGGCAATCCATTATCGTTCTCTTTCTTCAAATCCAGCAACGTCATCATTCCAACCACTTCATTCTGGATCACACTTCGTGTATAATAGTTATTAAAGTGGTTTTCAGTTTGGACAGAGAGTATATCCCTAATCGATCCCGGACTCTTCAATAACTACGTAATTATTACACTGATTGGTCATTTAATAAACTTTCAAAATAGTTTATATTTCAAAATCAAAATATCATTGCCATTTCAAAACCATATCAATACGATATCACTTCATTTCAAAACCAAATACGATATCATTTCCGTTTCAAATATATCCATCTCAAATATATCCATTTACAAAATCTTAGTACTTCAAAGTTATAACACTTTCTAAATCAACACTTTGGAAATCATAATTCTTTGGAAATCAACGTTTAGAAATCATGGTGCTTTGGAATCATAACACTTTCCTCTTAACCAGTTTAGATAGTAAAATTTGTATATATAATAAAATAGTTTATAAATAAAGTAGTTTATATAAATAGCTATAAGTTTAAAATAGTTTATAATAAAATAATTTATATTAAAAATGATTTATATTAAAATAACTTATATTAACATAATTTATAAAGTAAAATATCAATAGTTTTAAATATAATTTAAAATTACTTTATAAAATAAAATAGTTTCCTCGACTTTCATAAATCGATTCAAATCAATTCGAGTTCCAAATTCCAAATTTAATCAAGTCTAAATCATCAATTTCAATCCCAATTCAATTAAACATTTCCAAGTTATATCGATTTCAAATACCGATTTGAACCACAAATAAACCATTTTAACTTTAATATATTTCAAAGCTTCAAATATTCCACATTTCAAGACTAAATTCGATAATTTTATATATATATCAATTCACTTTTCTATTATTTAGTTTTGAAATATTTACTTAATTATTTCAATATCATTTGAATACAACTTCAATTTACAAATTTAAATAAACAAAATATCCCATTTAAATTTATATAAATTTGAAATATTCCTTTAAGTCACTTTTAATCAAATTCAAGTTATAAAATATATCTTTAAAATTTCGAATTTAATAGATTTCAAATCAAACTTATTTAAGTATAATTCTTAAATAATTAAAAATTCCAAATCCAATTCAAATTTATCTTTCAACCTGAAATAATCTAAACTCTATATTTGGAAATATAAATTTTACATATATACTTAAACATATTTATATTGATTCAAATCAACTTTATTAAATCAACTTTAATAAATCTTTAAAATCAATATTTATTAAACCATATATTTCTTTCCAAAACCATAAATATCATTTTCAAAATATTTATATATATAGACCAACTGTGTCTGTATAAAATGTTCTACCCTATGGTCAAGTGATATGGATATTTATCATTTCAATCCGTAATTTAAATATATACGGGTATATATATATCATTTCAACCCGTAATCCCAAATTCAATTCAATTGAAAATCGCTTGGGTTTATCATTTCAACCCATAATGATTTTCTCCTATTCTATAGTCCGTTCGGGTATGTATCATTTCAACCCATGGTGATTCTATACTAATAGGCATATATCATCAATATAAATAACGGATAACGGTGTCAGATGTCACATGTGAACTGATACAGGTAATAACATCTATATAACAGTGCGAATAACTAACATCAGCATATTTCAATTGGCAGATAATGGTGTCAGATGTCACAGGTGGACTGATATAGGTAATAGCATATATATAACAGTGTAAATAACTAACATCAGCATATTTCAATTATCGTTTCAATTGAAATCAAATTTTATAAATAAAAGAACATTAATCGTGAGTGATTGCTCACCTTTTGAGACTAGAGGATAGATACTGAAGTTGAGTTACGAAATGCAATCACGATTTTGATGGACAAGCTGATAGATAAGAAATCGACGAGAATGAATCAATTTGGCTTGATAAAATGAAACAAATAAATATTATATCCATATATATATCCTCTAATAATCAATATAAAATTTTAAACTTAAATTTTAAAACTAATATATTATTTCTAAAGAAAATCCAAATCATTAATTATTAAAAGAATCAATATAAACAATTTTATATATTATGTATATAACCTAAACAGTAATTGAGAAATTTAAATATCTATGTATACATATTATATAGCTTACTCAACTTATATAATTCGACATACATAGTTTAGCTTACAAAAATCATATATATATCCCTATACAAACTCAGGTAACCTATATGTGTATAAACTGAACATCATAACTTATATAAATAAAATATTATAACATGCTTAAAATCAATATTATTGTATACATATATACCTATATACTTAAAAAAACAATACTGTTACAACCCTACATGTGTTTATATAAGCTACTAAATATATTTTTATGTATATAAACTGCTCAGGCTCACACCAAGATGTGTATATAAATTATAAATATAGGAGATTAAGCTAAGCAGGCTACATCCAATATAACCATGCATATAGTACTATATTGCAAGCTTATTTTATAAATATGTATATATAAACATACATTGAAACTTTATATATATATAAATTTAGAAATCATGCAGATTGCTAACAACATACATTACTGTAACAACAAGTAAGACTAAAATATATATTTATATATAAAATCATATACTGACATACACACTCGTCAAAATAAATAAAAGGAATCTTTAAACAAAATATATATAAACTGACTATTTATAACTCGTATGCCTAACAGGTTAAAGTTTATACAAACACATATATTTTATATTAAATGTATGTATATTACGATTTAGTAAAAATAAAGTATAACACAGATTTGAACAAAATACATTTACAAATCATACAAAATAAACTATAAAATATATATACAAGCAGTTATATAAATAAATAAACAAACTTATATCTTTATACTCCTGCAAACTTACAACTAAAAGAACATGGGTCGGCTCTAATATACTGTAACAATGGATTATAAGTTATATGAACTAATATATATTTTTATTTTCCAATAGATTTCCAACCAAAATAAAGTAACGGCATATATATACTTATATATAAAACTGTTCACAAATCTTAATAACGTTTGAAACCAACAAAAAAATATATATCAGAATATATATAAAAGAATCTTCCTCAATTTATATATCAAAAACTCAATCTTTGACATTCAAAACATATATATATTACAAAAAAAATCTGGTTTAAATTTACAACAAAATATACCTCTAGGTATAATACTCACATACATGTGAACTCTGGTAGAGGTTGTGGTGTGCCGTGGCAGTGATTGCAAGCTTGGGAGAGGGGAAGAAGGCGAGTTTTCTGTGCTTGGCCTAGGCTATGGTGGAAGAAGAGGGGAAGACGCTGAAGGTGAAGAGGCCACTTTGGAGAGGGAAGGCGGAGGAGAAGTGGAACGGTCAGGGTGGGTTGCTTCGGCTACTGGGTGATGGCCGATAGTTTTGGGCATGCGAGGCGAAGAAAAACGTATGGGTGGAGGCCGAAAATGATAGAGGAGAAGATTGCAAAGGATATGCATGAAACATTTTATAAAACTGCTGTTTAATAAAAATTTATCTTGGAAACATAAAAAGGTTGGACGAACAAAATTTGAAACAAACAGTGAAATATTCAACGTAGGGAATTGTAAAGGTCTAAAGTCTTTGAATTCAAGGAATTAGATGCAAATGACCATTGGAATTTACACAGTGGATAGCGAACAAACAAATGAGTTCAAAAATTCAAACGGTACCGATACGCTTCAACGTTTACAGATTTTGCCATCCACCGGACGTTGAAACACCCATACGAATATACCACGGAGATCAACACGACGAGACGATCAAAACGGCATACATATATCAGTGGTACGATTGAATTATAAAAATTCGAATTTTCTACTAGCAGAAAATGCAGCAAAATGTAGAAAAATAAGATCGACGGAACTAAAGAAGTCCGAATTTGGAAAAACGAAAAATGACGTCTTAGTCAGAAGATGAATTGGAATTTTTCTATGGAAAAATATTCAGGTTTGGAAAACATTTTATTATCATTAATTTTAACTGATATAAATTGGAATAAAATTACACTAGAAAATAAACTTCCAAATTATCTGATGAAAATTTACCAGTTGCTATGATTAATTAGACGCATTCCAAATATCAAATTTTTATTTCAAAATTTTATCGTTTAAAATTTCACAAAATTTCAACTAATTACGTTATTAAAACAGTTAAAATTTACGGGTCGTTACAACCTACAAGGTTGAAACCCACGAAGCCGAAACCAAAACACAAGGTATCAACATTGGTACGTAGTGGATTGGAGAAAGGCAGAAGGCATGGTGTCGAAACTTAGCTTCTGATGGGAACGAAACTTTTGCTTTCTAAAGAAATGCGCCTTCCTGTTTTACTAAATGCTTTCGAAGGTGTCGAAATATATGCTTTCGAAGGGGTCTTTTGAATAGCTTTCGAAAGAGGGTTGCCGCCTTATTGTTTAAAGTATAGCTTTCGAATGAATTACTTAGTTTCCAAACTAATGATTTCAAAAGGGGTAGTTTCGACCTAGCCAAAACCCTTCTGCCGGCCTTACGCCTTTTGAAGGAATTGAAGATATCAATTCTTTCGAAAGGTAGCCATTATTTTGTAAATACGGGCCACTTTCTAAAGCTTTCGAAAGGGTTCAAGGGTTTCGAAGGTAATGGCTTCGAAAGGGGATTTCGATGATATCCTGTAGTATTTTGCTTAAATGTTTTGAAGCTTTCGAATGGGTGGTTCTGAAGCCATCAACTTTTCCCCAAACAATTTTATATAAAGACCAATGGTTTCGAAATGGGTACTTTCGTATGTATTCACTTTGACCCAAAAGATATTTTAAGTAAAAAACCCAATGGTTTCGAAAGGGGTACTTTTATATTGTTTCGAAGCTATGCTTCTATAATTAAATGGTTTCACTTTAATACATTTGAAAGGTTTTAGAGTGTTTCGAAAGGCAGGTGCCTAGAGTTTTGAAAAGAAGATTTTAATGCTTTCGAAAGGAAGTTTTCCAATAGTTTTGAAAGTAACGATTAAAGGTCTCGAGCCTTAGATTTAAAACAAATAACCCAAGCTCATTTTAAAGTAAAATCATGGCATAATAAAAGAGTTTTGAAATGATTTGAAGTATGGAGTTTTGAAGAAGTTTCCTTTGATTAATAGGTTAAAGGGATTAACCGAGTTTTATATAAAATGATTTCAAGGATATTAAACCACAGGTGTTGGTATTATTATATTATTATGTTTACTTCTTTATATATATATATATATGTATATATATTCACATTGTAATGGACCCATAACTGTATTTTGGGGAGAAAGGGCAGAATAACCAGGTAGGTTGACCCAGTAGTGAATATAATTAACTACTGAATGAGTAGAATTGCATCCAGGTGGTCAGACAGACCAGAATGTAGGATGCCTAAATATTGAAGTTGTCAGATAGACAGGTTCATAGTAAACCCATGAAAACTATGTTTAGGAAAAGTTATTGGAAGGGGCCAATAGGTTCATAGTAAACCCATGAAAACTATGTTTAGGAAAAGTTATTGGCAGGTGCCAATAGGTTCATAGTAAACCCATGAAAACTATGATTAAATTAAGTTATTAGCAGAGACTAATAGGTTTGTAGTGAATCCATGAAAACTATAACCGGATTAAGTTATTGATAGATGTTAATAGGTTCCTAGTCAACCCATGAAAACTAGGATAAGAGGGAAGTTATTGGAGTTACCGATAGGTTCAGGGAGAACCCATGAAATAATGATGTTATTAGCAGGGGCCAATAGGTTCTTAGTGATCCCATGAAAACTATGAAATATGACCGGGAGTCCATAAATTTAAACAGGTTAATAGTAAGCACCTGAAAAACTATGAAACTGGATAGGGAGTCCATAAACATTAATTAGGTTATTAGTCAACACATGAAAACTAATAGGTTAATAGTAACCTTAGAACCTATACCTAAGACAGATAGTCAAAATGAATGGGGATGGGTAATCCAGAATTGATTTCTTATTTTGCATATCATCATAAAATTTTGAACTGTTATGTTTTAACCATTGTGGATTCAGGAGCATAATATATGGTTTTATAATGTTTTGAATAAGATACCAGTGAAGGGAAAACCCGTTCCGCTAAGCGGCATGGTCTCACTAGATATCTAAATGGTTTGAGATGGTAGTTTATTATTCATACCAGGCTTTATGTCTGACTCAAAGTTTATGTTTTCCCCTTAAACTCTCGGGTGCTCAATTGATTTTGAGTAGTTTGAGAATTGAGGTTTTCAAATATCTCTTTAGACGAATAAACTTCCAGATACGTGCAAGAGGCATGATAGCTATTTAGAGTCCTCTTCTATTTTGATTCCGCCGTGTTTTGTTGAAAAGGCAAAGATGTTTAATTGCCTAGTTATATACTCTGATCATCCAAGGGGGCATCTTTATATGTTGCTCTTGGCGTATGTTGTAATAATTATATTTTCTATGAACGTGGCTCTTGTATTCGGATTATGTAATGAATTTTGAAATGCTTTGAAATGGAATGAGAAAGTTGTTTGTTGATTTTAAATTTTTTCCCATATCCATGTGTTTCTGTTATATCAATGTATCTAACATTACCGTATTTGGTCGCCGAGGATTAATGACTATGGATAACTGCAGCATCCGTAGCCATTAGTTTTGGGCCTCCAAGTGGGGGATGTTACAGAAGGCCCGGGGAGATAGCCGTAAAGTCCAAAAACTAAGTATAACCAAGATCACGAGACAAAAACAAGGCCATTACAAGAGTTCCAAGTCTTAATCCATCAAGTTGATGGATTGCCCATGGATCGGTATCGATCCATAGGATCTTTCCATAATTGCTCTACTTCCCTCTTACTACTTAGTCTTGATGCCAAAAGCTTTTTCCAACCTCCATAGATCAATCGTCCATAGTTTGCTATCGGAATCTTCAAGCATAGAAATCAGCAACTCTACTCCTTTACCGATTCATCATTTGAACTCTAAAATAAGCTCATAACTATACAAATAAGTTGGAAAATACAAAGCAAATGATATTGCTTCATCCCTAAGAGCTTAGATGGATCCATAAGATATTCTTATGGATCAGTACCATTCCATACCCATGAATCAGTACCGATCCATAGCCGTTTGTTGATAAGGCCTTGTTTTCTCAAGATAAACTGCTCCTAGACCATGGATAACGTTGAGGAGGATGTGATGGAGTTTTTCTCGATGACCTATAGTTATAAATATGCATAGAGGTGAATCATTTCGAGGATCTTTTAGCTCTCTTGCAATTTTAACATAATCTCTTGTAATTTCCTATGGAGTGGTACCAAACCGTAAGAACAACATTTGTAAAATAGCAGTATTATCAATAAAATATCAAGTGAACATAGGCAACGATTAGCCGAACCAGTATAAACGTGTGTTGTTTTGTTTTTACTTTTAATTTACTTCTCTTCAATTTCATTCTCAAACTAATCTCTTGGGTGTTGGTGCAATATTTTGGTACTGACTACTATAGTTAAATTATGGCACGACATCCATTGAACGACTATAGTTGGGTCGAGTGGAAGTATTGGAAGTGAAACACTATTCAAGAGAGGATTCGTCTCCTAAGTTATATGGGGTTAATATCATGGTCAACATAAGTTAACTGAAAATCAGAATCTCTGGTAAGAGTAGTTTGGTTAATAGTAATTGTTATTAATGAACCAAGGAATTTGTGTTTGGCATACAAGGTTGAATATAGACAATATTCGAATTTCGACCATAACCAAATTCCATAAGTCTAAAGTTATATAGTTTTGACAAAGAGAACTGGTGTAAATAATTGTCACTGTCGGGTAATGCTTAAACTAGTAAAATTAGATTTTACCAAAAAGATGTGTAAGCGATAAACTCGACCAAAATATCTCTTCACTAGCTCAGGTGATGAGTGAACGTTAATATTCGAATAGTTCGATATTAATCGCTGACTGAATTTACACCTACGAGTCGCACAACACATCGATAGATTCTACAAAATACAACATCGTTTAATTGATTTATAAGATATTGTAAGTTAATTGGATTAATTAATAACTTAGGAAAATATTAATTAATTAATTATTTGATGTATTGGATGCCATTAATATTTTTTGTGTCATTAGAATTTACTTGAGTGTATATATAAAAGTGGTATATGTACAAATCGATATAAAATATCAATGGGGGTTTAAATTTGATTTAATTATAACTATTTGCAAAGTGTTATTGAACAAATTAAAGGGATATAAAACCTCTTTCATTACAATCCATATAAATAAAAAGAGACCTGAAAACCCAATGGTTGGATCTATAAAATGAGTGGAGAAGGTTAAAGAAGGTTACCTTTATAAATACATCGTCTTTCATTCACTTGCCTCTCCTAATCATTCTCTTTCAAAACCCTAGCCTCATATTACTTTTTTAACATTCATGGTCAAAAATTCAAGGCAAAATTTAAGAAAAATATTATTTTCATGGGATCCAATTAAATCAATCAAATCAAATATTGTTCTCTTTCGCTTGCAAAGCTAGGAGCCTGATTTAGATTTAGGTCTAGTAGCGTCTATCAATCAAGTTGCATTCAAGGACTGCATCAATTAGGTATGATGTTATAGATCTATTTATTTGATTATTTTGCCAAATTTGCATACGCATTTGTTGTCCATCTTTAATTTGTATTGTATAGATCTGAAATTTTTGAATTTGGTGTTTTGAATTGGATCTGAAAATAACAACAATGGTTTTGATTGTTGAATCTTATTGTTCTCTTTATGTTGATGTTGGTGTTATTTTAGATCTTAATATAATAACTAATTAATTATTATATTTATTTATTTATTTAGTTGAATGTCAATGGTGATTTCATTATTTCACAATTAGTTTTCTGTAACAACCCGCATATTTTACGATTATATATTTAAATGTTTTATTTAAATATAGCATCGATAGTTGAATTTAAAGTTGGAAATGTGACTTTTTGTAAACAGTCGAATTTGGACTCGAGACCACTTCCATTGATTTTAAAACGACGTTTACAACTTGTTTGAGTATAACCATTGATATGTTTGGAGTTGATTAGAATTTTGGTATTTTATTTGGGCTTTGGGTTGTGTTCTAGCCCACTAACCCAACAAGAGAACCCAAACTCTTCTTCCTAATAACTCCAACTCCACTCCTCTTCATTTATTCATTCATTCCACTCATAATTTCCTAACACTCAAGCCCTAGGAAAAATGGTGGGAAGAGGAAATTAAAATTCCTAAGCCCTAGTTTCTCTTAGGAATTCAAGTTCTAGTTCCAAAATCAAGGAGAAGCTTAGGTAAGCATCCTCTTCATCTTCTCCATCTCAATCCCTCTTCAATTTTCATAATTTCCTATAACCTAACTTAGGAAATATTTGTATATGATCATAGATTGGAGCTTCCAGAGTTGACCTTTCCTTGTTTTAGAGCTTCTCATTCCTTGTTTTGAGTTTAAAGGTGAGTTCTTGAACTTACATCTATGTCTATAGCTTTCATTGCTGTTAGGTATGAATTGCTAACATCTATTCATGTTTAATTGCTTTTGATTTGTATTGGTTTGGTGAATTTTCCGATTTTGGTATTTGAAGTCAAAATCTTTAAAGATCCTATCTTGGATGTTTGGACATGTTATTTGGGGTGTATCGAAGAGCCTATAGGGCTGGGTTATCGCTTGGCATAAATCCCTAGCCTCCATCGCTCGTTCGATCGCTTCTGAATCGATTTGGCCATCATTGGCCTAGGCAAATTCTGCCCAGGTCCAGGCAACCAGATGTCTGGTTAGGGTTTCTAGAAAAGTTTTAAAATGAAAGACAAAAAGAAAATTCCAGAGCCCAGGACTAGACGTCTGGTTAAGCCCAACCAGACGTCTGGAAGGCTTCAGGGGAAAAACAAAAAAGAGAAAAGAATTATAAGATTCTAGAACCCAGGGCCAGACGTTTGGCTAAACCTACCAGACGTCTGGATTTGTGGAATTAGCCTATTTTTGAGTGGATTTCCAATTTTTATCGATTTTTGTTGATTCGGTTAGTTGTTGTCATTTATTATCGACTTTGATGACTTTTTTTTGGAATTTTAGGAATATTCATTTGATGGATTTGATATCGATTTTTATGGTTTTAATTCACGTCGTCGAATGTGGATTTTGGTGATAGATTGTTTTTACAATCATTTCTGTGATTTTTCACTTTAAAATACAAAGGATTTTATACTAGTAGTAAACACTCAAACTCTTTCAAAATAAATGATTTCAACATTTACATTTAATACAACGCTCGTTTTTAAATCCGTTTTCCAATCTATTAGTATACACAAACCTTTACCTCATTCGTATGAGAAATCCAATAACGACTCAGCAAAACCAATGGTGTGAAATGCTTGCATTTACTTTGTCGGTTAATTCTTGGACTTGTTCGATTGAACTCTCGTGACAATTTTCGAGTGGAAATCTACAATCTGTTCGTAAATATTTTAGTTAAGCTAGTGGTTATGGGACATGAAGCTAAACTCGTTTATTTACTAGCTTAGTGTAATTTACACTTACTGATTAATGATGATCATTTTGTGATTTAGACTAGCAATGTGCGATGTCTCTTTGTCTACGTGGGGGACTAAACCCCGTTTCGGTGGTGCTTTGGCTCAAATTGGTGGGGTAGCGACCTATGGTATTCGGGCCATTTGTGGAGCTTCGGCTCAAATTTGATGGATTAGCGACCATGGAATAGCGTTCCGTTTGTGATACACGTGTTGGTTAGTTTGCATGCTCCCGTTTATGATAGGCCTCCCCCTTTGTGTTTTCTGGATTTCTAATTATTGATATCTGGAATTTGTGTTTCACCAATTTTTGTGATTTGCATTGATAAGCTCTATCAATATTTGTGGTTCGGTGAATAAAAATAAAGAATATGACATTCTTTTTCGTGTTTGAGAAAATTTGAGATATTGTATGATATTTGTTGTTATCATATATTTTTGTCATATCTCTTATCCCATCTCATCTTGTATGATATTTATAGCTAGACTGATCCGTTTATTATTTTTCTTCTTAAATAATACCCGGGTCAGACAGAGGTGTTTCAGGTGCTTCCACTTGACTTCTTAGCAGGGACTAGCTTCTGACTTTTGGCTAACTACTTTAGCTTAGTAGTTTTTGTTTTTATGCATTCGAGATATAGACTCCTTGATGCATACATATTCTTTTGTCTAACACTAGTACTTATTCTTTTGTGATGTAGTGGATCTTGTATGACCACTACTTTAATGTTCACTTCTATGCGTTATATTCATATTTGTTTCCGCCTTAGTGATATGAATATCTGTGACTGATTTGTGTTATGCTTATTTTATATTTGTTTCCAAAGGCCACATAGCCACTGTGTAGTAGCTTTGATTTTGTATTGGATATGTCAGATTTCCTATTGAAATGAAATGCGTGTCATACTGTCTGACATATCGGTACTCGCACAAAGCAATTACACAGATGGTCGCTTCTCAATAGCCTTATTCTTCATGCTAGTCGACGGCATTACCCCGTAGTGTCCTTGGCTAGTGTGAGTATAGAGGTGGGGCGTCACAGCTTGGTATCAGAGCCAAACTTTGGAACAATATAGGATACTATGACAAGGATCATTGTCCTAAGTCTCTCTTAGGAATCGTGCCTTCGGATTTAATTCGAGTCTTAGGACCCGTTCTATCCTATTTCCGTTTATGATGCCTTGTTTATCAATCTAGTTTATTTCAATTCATTTTGAGAATAACCTTTTTCCTCTTCTTTGTACCTTTCTTAAAGAAGAGAAATGATTAGACCTGGCCGTCCTAGTGTCGGTCAATCTAGTGCTACTCCTCTAGATGGCGTATTCATGTCTGCCCAACAGCTTTTGGATCTTGTAAAGAATGCCCAAGCTGCCGGACCCATTCCTGAGCCTACTAATCCTTCTAAATCTAGGTTTGCACACTTGTGTAGTGATTATACCAATTTGGGTGGAAGGCCATTCAAGGGTTCCGAAAGCGTTATAGATGTGATATCCCAGAATTTCAAGAAGTTTAAAATGTGATAATCTCTAAATTTAAATTATTTTAAATAGATAAAATGGTTATTTTCAAATTTAAATAACCCAATAATAATAATATGATATTTTAATTATGGTATAGATTAATTTTTAATAAGAATAATTATTTTAATATATTTGGGTATAAAAATATATGAACAAGGCTTTTATTTAAGATAAGACTTTTGTTTTATTTTGTTTTCCTTAAAGAGATTTTGTAATAAATTTAGGTAATAAATTTAGGAAGTATTTATTTAATAGTAAATTAAATAAAAAGGTATATTTACACTTAGAAATGAATTAAATATATTGTATATGATTTTATTAGAATATAATTAATATTTATTTTATTTTTCTTTTAAGGGTTTCATTTATTTATAATATAGGAAAGCATTTATTTAATAAGATATGTATTTATCTATTTAGGAAATAAATATAAAAGCTTTTATAATCTTTTAAAAAAATAATATAAAAATAATTAAGGACAAGTGTTAACTTTATATGCATCATAAATACATGTGTAAGATCATTAAGCAATGGTAGAGACAAGTGTCAACCATTTGTTTTATTTTCTTTAAATTTTTATTAAATCTAAATTAACTATATAAACTTCTATCTTTCCCTTTCATTTTCTTTTCCTAATTTCAGTTCAAAGACAAAAACTAAAACCAAAAGAAAATTTATCAAACCCGAAATGATCTCCAGCCCAAAACTGAAATGATCCTCTCAAACCAAAAATATACAACCTGAAATCATCTCAAACCAGAATCAAATCTCTCAAATTAAAACCCTGCAAATTCATTTCTTCGACCAGAAACAACTTGAAAACACTCCTCAAAACAAATCTGCAATGTACAATCATGACCTGTAACCATGTTCCTGTTTCATAATTTAAGTCTGTAACCATTCCAAGTGCATGTAATATAATCTGAAGTTTTCAAGAGCTTTCCAATCTTTTAAAGAAATCAAAGAAAAGTTTCCAAAACATTTCAGTTTTTAAAAGCAAGCTTTCCTGTTTTTAAAGAAATGAAGCAGTTCAGTTGCAAAGCTTCCAGTTATAACTTCTCTGTCAACATTTAAAGGTGAGTAAACATCCTTTTCAAAAGTTAAAATGGATTAAATTTGCTTTCATATGATTGTTGAATGAAGTAACTTTGCATGTTTATAGATATGGATGTATACTGTTTGTATGTATTGAACTATGTATATATGCCTCTGTTTCCAGATTGTTGTGATAACCAGATTACCAAATTCCATACCTTCTTGTTTATTCACTGTTAACACTTGGATTATAGACAAATTAGTTTAGTTTTAATATAATCTAAGTACTAAAAATATAAACAAGTATATATGTTTTGAAATATGTTTGCATTTGTGTAATAACAGTAGAGATCCTTTAAAACATGAAAAAATCAAATGATGAATTTGATTGATTCAAGTTCATGTATTGAATCCATTTGAAAAGTTAGGATTTTTAGAATCAAAGTCAAGATTTTAAATGAAGTAAGGAATAAGAATTTGGCAATTTTCTGGAATTGGGATTTTGGGTGATATTTGATGATCACGAGGTCTATGGGGATCGGGATTTTGGAAGGAGGTAGAGGATGGATCTGGTGGTACGGCAAAAATGGGTGGTGAGTTGTCTGATGGTCGTGGCAACGGCGGCAGGTGGATTTGGGTTTTAAACCCTAATTTGGTCGAAGTCTGAAAACAGTGTCAAGGCAGAGTCTCTGGTGAATCGAGTTTCACCAGACTTAGGGAAATTATAGCTTTGAAGGTCAGCAAGTGTGTGGCCGGAGTTCCAGGAGTTCTGGTGGTCGGCGGCGGCAGTTCGAGGAAGATTCAGGCGAGGGGTTAGTTCCAGGAATTTATCGAGTTACCTCGATTTCGATATAGAATTTGTTTGTGTGGTTGGGTTGTCGGAATCAGATAGGTTGGTGATCGTCGAGGTGCGAGGGTTGTCGGAGGTGGTCGGAGCATCGCCAGTGGTCTGTGCATGTGCACATGTGTCTTCGCGTATCTGGGTGTAGTGGGTGTTGTGGTGTTCAGGAAAGTCTGGGTTTGGGGAAGACAAAGTTGCTCGGGTTCGAACGCGTGTGGTTGAGTGTTTGACTCGAAGTCGATACGATGCGGGTAACTCGGGGGTTGGCTCGGGAAATTCGAAGGGAACTCGGGGTTTCAGCTGTTTTTACTCGGGGTTGTCTTCGGGAACGAAAGTGATTACTTGTTTCAGATTTAACTTAAAATCTTAAGTTAGTAGATTAATGATAGTTAATCCCTAGAGTTTATTAAATAGGGTTTTAAATGATAATTCAGAAGTTAAGTAAGATAAACGATTTATCTTTTATTTAATTAATTAATGGATTAATTAAATTAATTGTTTAATAATTAAGGGTTATAAATTAATTAGAGATTAATTAATTATTAAAGATTAATAAATGTAAGTAATTAGAGATTAATTACTCAAATGATAATTTCTTAATGTAAGTAATTAAGGATTAATTTGACAAGGGTTAATTAATTAAATTTGTAATTAAAAGATTAATGTAATTAGTTAAAAGAACAACTAATAAATGTAAGTAATTAGAAGATCTTTGATTGATAAGAGTAATTAAGGATGGATAAATGTGAATGGATAAAGAATAATTAAATCATGTGATTAATTAAAGGTTAATTACTTAATGTAATTAACGAATAATTAATCATAGATGATTAATTAAGATGAATAATTAACGGATGATTTATTAATTGGTTTGAAATTAAATAATCGTTAAGTATGCAAGATTTAAAGGTAATTAAAGTAATTAATTTAAATCATGGGTGGTTAATTAAATTAATTAGAAATGGTGTGACAAATTTATCTTGCTTATAGATGATTGTATGATATGGAATGCCTCGAATTAATTGATATCTCTGATATATGATTCGTGATACTATGAGAGATGATATGTTGAGATTGAACTGTGATAATATGGATTATCTATCTATGATGAAATGTTGTATTCTGAATTTTAAATTGAATTGTATTCACTTAAACAACTGGGTTTTAAGGATGACATTAAATTCGAAGAGACCGGGGTCGGATATCAACAATATCCGGAACCACTTCGATTAGTAATCTTTAATTCTTTATAGATGTGAATATGGAATCTAATAGGCTAGAATGAGGTAAATTTAAGTAAACCGGACTATTTAAACTAAGTAACGGTACTTAGTATTGTTTTGTGGAATAAGTGTTGGCTATAACTAGTTAAGAACTCGTACTAAGGTACGAGTTACCCCGGGTTTTAAATAAGTTCTATGAATTGAAATTTCATGTTAGATGAGTTTACTCACGCTGGTTTCCAGCCTGACCCGGGTGTTACTTTGATGTGATGCTCGGGTCAGACCGAGTATTACAGATTTCCAAGTAAGGACGTTCTGGAGCTCAGGAGGCGAGCTGGATGGCAGGAACGTATGGAGTGTGATATATTGTTATTTATTGGGACGAGTTATTTTAACTGTCCAGTGATTTAGAAATGTTGTAACTCTGATGTATTAAAATGTAATTGACTGATACAGATTTCTTTGTATAACTGATATTATTTTTGATATTGTATTTTGATCCGCTGCGAATGTGAGAATCTGTGTCTTGTTCTGTTTCTTTCTTCTATCTCTTTTCTTTTTCTTCTAACTATCTGGAATTTTCGGGTTCGAAATTTCCGGGTCGTTACACTTGGTATCAGAGCTAAAGGTTAAGCAAAAACCTTGGCTCTGTTGGGATTACTCGTTAAGGATAGGGTCAATGGTACCCTAGAACGAGTTGAGTGTGTATATATATATATATATATATATATGAGAGCGTACTTGTTATTTTCTTATATAAAGGTTTTAAAATGATTTTAAAAAATAAATGATTTTTATATAAGGTTATCTTTTGGTATATAAAGAAATAAATTTTCTAATTATTGAATATATTAAAGAAATTGGTTGTTGAATGATTGGAATTAAATAAAATAATAAGAATTAAGTGGTAATACAACCAAATTAAAATTGAATGAAGATAAGTTTGAAAAGAATTCAAACTGAAATCAAAATCTTAAATTTGTAGAATAAAGATAATAATGAATTGGTTTCCAGATATGATAATCTTGGTTATTATCATAAATGGTAGTTGTGTTTAATAATGAATGTTGTTAATGATTAAGCAGAATGAAATGTTTAGGGAAGTAAACATTTAGGTGAGTAACTAAAGCTTAAATCAGTTTAAATCTTGGTGCATGCAGTAAATTCTTGAAGTAAAATTGTGATAAATGTTTGAAATAAACTCTAAGTATTGAATTTTAAATTTTCTTGGGAATGTGATGTGAAAACCCTAAATGAATTAAGTTTTTAAGTTTAAAAAGGGGGAAAGATTATTAATCTGAAGTTTAAAATTTGAATGGGAATTTAAATTGTGTAAAGTTGACCGGATTAAGTAAATTTAATTTAACTTGGAGGAAGTTAAATAAGTTTGAATGAATAACTTGAATTGGAAATTTCAAGATGAAATTTAAATTTAACTTGGAAAGTTAAATGGTTGTTTTTTTAAAAAAGGGGAGTTATGAGTGATCTCAAAATGGGTTTGAGATCTGGAAATTGAATAATGGATACTGTAAATTGGTGTTAGGATAAATTTGGATGTTTATTTATCCTGATATTATTCTATTGTTATAAATAATCAATGAAATTGAGAATTGGTTTTGAAAATTGAAAATGGATAATAAATTGGAATCTGAAGAATAAATTGTTTTGAATTCTTATTTGAACTTTGTAATAAGTTAAGTAAAGATAATTTTAAAATGAAATTTTGGAATTTAGGTTCAGAATTAAATGGTTTAAAGATTTAAGTTGTTAAATTAAAAATTTAGGTTGATTTGATTTAAAAAGTAAAGGTTAATTTAATTTAAAGGATTAAATCAACATTTAAAATTTTAACTCAAATTTATGAAATTCGAGATGGTTTTAAGTTGAGATTTGAATAAAATTAGTTCAAATTGAATTTGATTTAAATTAATTAGAATTGTGATTAAAGATGGATAAGCATAATTTTAAAATGGGAAATTTGAATTGAAATAATTTGAAATAAAATTAAAGTTGAATGAGTTCAAATTCAAATGGGAATTTGAGTTAATTCAAACTGGAATTAATGTGAATTGAAATTTTTTCAATTTGAAATTTATTTGAATTAATTTGAAATTGTAATAAAAGTTGAATAGGTTTAAAATTCAAATGGAATTTGATTTGAATTAGGAAAGAAATTGAGGATTAATTCAACTTGAATTGAGGTTAAATCAATTTCAATGGAAATTAAAGTTATTTAAATTGGAATTGAGTTAATTTAAATGGAGGTGGAAATTTAAATTGAATTGATGAGAATTGAACAGTTTGACTCTGGTTTATTTTCAAAATAAATTGTTTTAATACAAATATATTTTTCCAAACTATTTACTATACAAATCTTTCTTTTTAAACCCCAAACTATCTTATACTTATTTTACAATTATTTTTGGAACTATTTAACAATTTTTCAACTGTTTTATAACTACTTTATAACTAATTACTATTTTACAACTATTTTACAATTATACAGATATTTTACAAACTAATAACTATTTTTCAACTACTTATCTATTTTAAAACTTTTTCAAGCTATTTTTAAATTTAAATTGGTCAGAGTTCAAACTGTTTGTAATTGAAGTAATAACTCAATTGGATATGGAAGCAATTGAGAATAAGTGAACGAAATTAAAGGAAATGTGAATAGAAAGGAAATTGATTTGGCTAATAACCAATAAAGATAAATACGTAGGATATACGTATATTATTCTATTCGCATAGTGATTTGATCCAGATTCGAACACAGAATTTCGAGATAGTATTATCGATCCGAGTTGGGATTTTTCGCTCGATTTTCGACGGCGAACCTGGATATGGATTGTTGATTGGTTCTGGATATTCTCTATCATAGTTATGACTATGCAAGGAGAATGACGGTTTCTGATCAAGAAACCAGATCTGAGTCCGCACTAGGAAGTCGGGTGGACGATACTAGTTCGGAAGAGAAATTGTGTGATCGAGTGAGCGATCAGATTAATATTGCGTACGGATGATATGTGTACATCGTACGGGTTTGAATGAAATTGATATAGAAATTTGTGGATAAGGATTGTAAAATGGTCTTTGAAATGAAAAGTATATTTGTGAAATATAATGGAATTGGATATTTCTTTGGTTGAAATTTACTTTATGGAGGTAAGTAAATGGTAAATAACTTTATAAAGAAATCAAACTTGAATATTTGATTTGGCAATATATAAAGTTATATTTTGTAATATGATAAACTTCCCTTGTTGAATCTAGTCAGAATAAAAAGGGTTTTGAAATATTTGAAGTATATAAAAAAAAGTTTTATACAAGTTTGAAATGATCCAAAGTTTTCAAAGTTATATATATCTATATCTATATATATAAAGGATCTTATGAGAATGATTTTGGAAAAGGTTTTTGGAACCTATGGATTTTGGAAAGGTTTTTGATTTTTGGAAAAATCAATTTTGGATTTTTAAAAGCCAAGTTTGAGAATTATCGATTTTGGTAATCGATTTTGTGTAAAGGAGATTTTGATAAATCATAAAGGATATGATTTGAAGATACTATAAGTGTATAGTATAAAATGTTTTGAGTATAGCTCTGGAGAAAAAGGCGCTTCCTTGAAATGAACTTCTTAGGAGTACCACTGGGTGGTACTGCCTTGAGCCCCAAGGGGGGTTTTCTAAAGTTGATCCTGTGAGGAGTCCGGACAAAACTAGTTCCTGAGGATTATTTGTGTAGCGAAAGTCGAGGGGCTGGTGCCCACAGAGGCATTTGAGTTATGCTGTGACAACAATTTAACTCGATGTCACTGCGATCTACTGCAGACCATAGCGGAAGTCATGTGTGCCGCTGAGAGCCAACTGTCTACGTTTGATTTTATATCGGTAGACTGTGACACTATGGTAACATAGCGAAAGTCGTTTGAGCCGCTGAGAGCCAACAGTCTGCGTTTGATTTTATATCGGTAGACTGCGACCTATGTGGAGGAGTTTCATTTTGACAGCGAAATCGTGTGTGCCGCTGAGAGCCAACAGTTACATGGACTTTTGCTGCGATGGCAACGTAACCCTGGAATGTAACTGCGATCTGTTGTGGGTTCCATGGTGTAAATAGTTACATGGACTTTTGCTGCGATGGCAACGTAACCCGTGATGTAACTGTGACCATGGATGGGGGTGATGATTTCCAGAGCATTCTCACCAAAGATATTTCCTCTATTTTCAAAACTGTTTTCTATATTTTCAATAATTTATTTTCCAAGTATTTTTACTGGGTGTTGAAAACGGGTTTGCTAAGTCCTTATAGATTTTCAGTCCTACGTCTGATCAACGTATGACCGAATTTCTGTGAGAACAAGGATGGACTTGTTGAGACATCGAATTATAAAAAGTATTTTTTTTATAAAAACTATTTTATAATATTTTAAAGTGTTTTAAAAAGTGATCAAAGAGTAATTTTTCTACTAATCAGTATTGAATAAATTCTAGCTTCGTTCCTTTTCGAGGACGAAAAGATTTTAAGGGGAGAGGAATGTGATATCCCAGAATTTCAAGAAGTTTAAAATGTGATAATCTCTAAATTTAAATTATTTTAAATAGATAAAATGGTTATTTTCAAATTTAAATAACCCAATAATAATAATATGATATTTTAATTATGGTATAGATTAATTTTTAATAAGAATAATTATTTTAATATATTTGGGTATAAAAATATATGAACAAGGCTTTTATTTAAGATAAGACTTTTGTTTTATTTTGTTTTCCTTAAAGAGATTTTGTAATAAATTTAGGTAATAAATTTAGGAAGTATTTATTTAATAGTAAATTAAATAAAAAGGTATATTTACACTTAGAAATGAATTAAATATATTGTATATGATTTTATTAGAATATAATTAATATTTATTTTATTTTTCTTTTAAGGGTTTCATTTATTTATAATATAGGAAAGCATTTATTTAATAAGATATGTATTTATCTATTTAGGAAATAAATATAAAAGCTTTTATAATCTTTTAAAAAAATAATATAAAAATAATTAAGGACAAGTGTTAACTTTATATGCATCATAAATACATGTGTAAGATCATGAAGCAATGGTAGAGACAAGTGTCAACCATTTGTTTTATTTTCTTTAAATTTTTATTAAATCTAAATTAACTATATAAACTTCTATCTTTCCCTTTCATTTTCTTTTCCTAATTTCAGTTCAAAGACAAAAACTAAAACCAAAAGAAAATTTATCAAACCCGAAATGATCTCCAGCCCAAAACTGAAATGATCCTCTCAAACCAAAAATATACAACCTGAAATCATCTCAAACCAGAATCAAATCTCTCAAATTAAAACCCTGCAAATTCATTTCTTCGACCAGAAACAACTTGAAAACACTCCTCAAAACAAATCTGCAATGTACAATCATGACCTGTAACCATGTTCCTGTTTCATAATTTAAGTCTGTAACCATTCCAAGTGCATGCAATATAATCTGAAGTTTTCAAGAGCTTTCCAATCTTTTAAAGAAATCAAAGCAAAGTTTCCAAAACATTTCAGTTTTTAAAAGCAAGCTTTCCTGTTTTTAAAGAAATGAAGCAGTTCAGTTGCAAAGCTTCCAGTAATAAATTCTCTGTCAACATTTAAAGGTGAGTAAACATCCTTTTCAAAAGTTAAAATGGATTAAATTTGCTTTCATATGATTGTTGAATGAAGTAACTTTGCATGTTTATAGATATGGATGTATACTGTTTGTATGTATTGAACTATGTATATATGCCTCTGTTTCCAGATTGTTGTGATAACCAGATTACCAAATTCCATACCTTCTTGTTTATTCACTGTTAACACTTGGATTACAGACAAATTAGTTTAGTTTTAATATAATCTAAGTACTAAAAATATAAACAAGTATATATATTTTGAAATATGTTTGCATTTGTGTAATAACAGTAGAGATCCTTTAAAACATGAAAAAATCAAATGATGAATTTGATTGATTCAAGTTCATGTATTGAATCCATTTGAAAAGTTAGGATTTTTAGAATCAAAGTCAAGATTTTAAATGAAGTAAGGAATAAGAATTTGGCAATTTTCTGGAATTGGGATTTTGGGTGATATTTGATGATCACGAGGTCTATGGGGATCAGGATTTTGGAAGGAGGTAGAGGATGGATCTGGTGGTACGGCAAAAATGGGTGGTGAGTTGTCTGATGGTCGTGGCAACGGCGGCAGGTGGATTTGGGTTTTAAACCCTAATTTGGTCGAAGTCTGAAAACAGTGTCAAGGCAGAGTCTCTGGTGAATCGAGTTTCACCAGACTTAGGGAAATGATAGCTTTGAAGGTCAGCAAGTGTGTGGCCGGAGTTCCAGGAGTTCTGGTGGTCGGCGGCGGCAGTTCGAGGAAGATTCAGGCGAGGGGTTAGTTCCAGGAATTTATCGAGTTACCTCGATTTCGATATAGAATTTGTTTGTGTGGTTGGGTTGTCGGAATCAGATAGGTTGGTGATCGTCGAGGTGCGAGGGTTGTCGGAGGTGGTCGGAGCATCGCCAGTGGTCTGTGCATGTGCACATGTGTCTTCGCGTATCTGGGTGTAGTGGGTGTTGTGGTGTTCAGGAAAGTCTGGGTTTGGGGAAGACAAAGTTGCTCGGGTTCGAACGCGTGTGGTTGAGTGTTTGACTCGAAGTCGATACGATGCGGGTAACTCGGGGGTTGGCTCGGGAAATTCGAAGGGAACTCGGGGTTTCAGCTGTTTTTACTCGGGGTTGTCTTCGGGAACGAAAGTGATTACTTGTTTCAGATTCAACTTAAAATCTTAAGTTAGTAGATTAATGATAGTTAATCCCTAGAGTTTATTAAATAGGGTTTTAAATGATAATTCAGAAGTTAAGTAAGATAAACGATTTATCTTTTAATTAATTAATTAATGGATTAATTAAATTAATTATTTAATAATTAAGGGTTATAAATTAATTAGAGATTAATTAATTATTAAAGATTAATAAATGTAAGTAATTAGAGATTAATTACTCAAATGATAATTTCTTAATGTAAGTAATTAAGGATTAATTTGACAAGGGTTAATTAATTAAATTTGTAATTAAAAGATTAATGTAATTAGTTAAAAGAACAACTAATAAATGTAAGTAATTAGAAGATCTTTGATTGATAAGAGTAATTAAGGATGGATAAATGTGAATGGATAAAGAATAATTAAATCATGTGATTAATTAAAGGTTAATTACTTAATGTAATTAACGAATAATTAATCATAGATGATTAATTAAGATGAATAATTAAGGGATGATTTATTAATTGGTTTGAAATTAAATAATCGTTAATTATGCAAGATTTAAAGGTAATTAAAGTAATTAATTTAAATCATGGGTGGTTAATTAAATTAATTAGAAATGGTGTGACAAATTTATCTTGCTTATAGATGATTGTATGATATGGAATGCCTCGAATTAATTGATATCTCTGATATATGATTCGTGATACTATGAGAGATGATATGTTGAGATTGAACTGTGATAATATGGATTATCTATCTGTGATGAAATGTTGTATTCTGAATTTTAAATTGAATTGTATTCACTTAAACAACTGGGTTTTAAGGATGACATTAAATTCGAAGAGACCGGGGTCGGATATCAACAATATCCGGAACCACTTCGATTAGTAATCTTTAATTCTTTATAGATGTGAATATGGAATCTAATAGGCTAGAATGAGATAAATTTAAGTAAACCGGACTATTTAAACTAAGTAACGGTACTTAGTATTGTTTTGTGGAATAAGTGTTGGCTATAACTAGTTAAGAACTCGTACTAAGGTACGAGTTACCCCGGGTTTTAAATAAGTTCTATGAATTGAAATTTCATGTTAGATGAGTTTACTCACGCTGGTTTCCAGCCTGACCCGGGTGTTACTTTGATGTGATGCTCGGGTCAGACCGAGTATTACAGATTTCCAGGTAAGGACGTTCTGGAGCTCAGGAGGCGAGCTGGATGGCAGGAACGTATGGAGTGTGATATATTGTTATTTATTGGGACGAGTTATTTTAACTGTCCAGTGATTTAGAAATGTTGTAACTCTGATGTATTAAAATGTAATTGACTGATACAGATTTCTTTGTATAACTGATATTATTTTTGATATTGTATTTTGATCCGCTGCGAATGTGAGAATCTGTGTCTTGTTCTGTTTCTTTCTTCTATCTCTTTTCTTTTTCTTCTAACTATCTGGAATTTTCGGGTTCGAAATTTCCGGGTCGTTACAATAGAAGTCCAAGCTTGGCTTAGAACATGCGATCACATCTTTTCTCGCATGAATCTTATGGATGTACATCGAGTCCAAGTGGCTTCTAGCATGCTCCATGAGAGAGCATTAGATTGGTATGAGCTTTTGATTTTGGAAATTGTTGAAGAAGATCTTACTTGGGAATAATTCCGAGAAAGGTTCGAGTTAAAGTTTGTGCCGGAAGCTGAAAAAGTAACTTTAGCCCGACGCTTTATTGACTTTGTTCAAGGTGAATCTTCTGTGACAGATTATGTCGCATTTTTTAAATCCCTTTATAAATATGGGGTCAAGTATATTAATACCCCATTGAAGAAAAATCAAAGGTTTATTTATGGGTTGAATAAGAACCTCAAAAAGGCTTTACTTTTGAAACTAGAAGTGCCTTTCAATCAGCTTGTAAATATCTCTCTTCGACTTGAAGAGGCCGATAAAGAAAGTGATGGTGATGTTGGGGGTGCCAAACAGAATTTCAATAACAACAAGAAGAGGCAACTCGACAGTAAGTTCAAAGGCCCTAATCCCAACAAGAAAGGGAAGCAAGCAACTTTAGTAGCAAAGACTCCTACTTCTAGTCATGAAGAATGCTACAATTGTGTAACTAAGGACCACTATGCAAATAAGTGTTCGAAGCCCCTTACTTGTCGCTATTGCAAAAGTTTGGGTCATCCTAAATCTTCGTATCCCAAACTTCAAAGCAAGAAAGAGGGAAAGCTGAATGTTGTGCAAGCCCCAAGCAACACTTCTCTTGGTCAAGGTATTTCTCATTCTATCCTTGATGGCATTATTATGTTTCGTGATCATCTTATTCGAGTTCTTTTTGACACGGGTGCATCTCACTCTTGTATATCAAAAGAACTTGTTGATAATTTTTCATTGAATGTTATGGGCTTGATGACTTCATTAAGAATTGCGAATCCAGTTGGTGCGCAACACTCGGTTTATTTTGTATGGATGTTAAAATTATTTTATGTGATTATGCTTTCTATGCCGATGTGCATGTTATGCGTTACTTAGGTTTCAGAATGATTTTGGGAATGGATTGGCTTAATTGTTATGAAGCCCACATCCTATGTCCCGAGAGGACTATCCATCATCGACATACCCAATATATTAAGCAGATTTCTATTGTTCTTAAAGATTCAGATTCCAATTCGGTGGCATCCTTATATTCTCTAAATCCACATGATGACGATAATGATGATGAGGAAGATGTCATTTCCCTTATTCACGTTGTTCGTGAATTTCCAGATATATATGAGCCCATTTTAGGATTACCACCTAAGCGAGCAATTGAGTTCAGAATTAATCTAATCCCTGGAGCTCTACCCATCACTCGTCCTCCTTATCGTATGTCCAATAAGGAAAATGAGGAGATACATAAACAATTATCTGAATTGGAAGCAGAACAGTTTATTCGTTCTAGTTCCTCTCCTTGTGGAGCTTCAGCTATCTTTGTAAAGAAATCTAATGGTACACTTAGGCTTTGCGTTGACTACCGCAAGCTTAATGATCTCACCATCAAGAATAAATATGCCTTACCTCGGATTGATGATCTATTCGATCAACTTTGTGGTGCTTGAGTCTTTTCACAGTTAGACTTAGCAACCGGTTTTCATCAGCTTCGAACCGCAGAGGATAATATTCCTTTGAAATCATTCCAAACTCGTTATGGGTCTTATGAATGGCTTGTTATACCATTTGGTTTAATGAATGCTCCAGCTTATTTCGTTGACCTTATGAACCGAATTTTCAAAGACTTCCTCGATCGATTTGTTCTCATCTTTATTGATGATATTCTTGTTTATTCTAAAACCGAGAAAGAGCATGAAAAACATCTTCGAATTGTGTTGGAAACCCTTAGGAGCAATCAATTTAAAGAAAATTTTTCTAAGTGCCACTTTTGGCAATCCTGTGTGAAATTTTTAGGACATATTATTTCTGAATCCGGAATTCCATGGATCCTTCAAAGATTGAGGCGATTCAAAATAGGAAGAGACCGGAGAGTGTGATGGAAATTCGTAGCTTTCTTGGATTGGCATGCTATTACCGTCGTTTCATAAAAGACTTTTCTAAAATTTTCGTGCCCCTTACTAGTTTGACAAAGAAAGGAGTTAAGTACATTTGGTCAGACAAATGTGAAGCTGCTTTTGAGAAATTAAAAGAACCCCTTTCCAATGCTCCTATTCTTGTGATTCCTGAAGGGAACCAAGACTTGATTGTTTATACCGATGCTAGTCGTGTTGGTTTGGGAGCCATTCTCATGCAAAGGGAATGTGTTACCGCTTATGCTTCTAGGCAATTAAAACCTGTCGAGACTAGATATGCCACTCATGATTTAGAGCTCGCGGCCATTGTTTTCGCCCTTAGAATTTGGCATCATTATCTTTTGGGAGAGAAATTTTTTCTCTAAGCCGATCATAAATCTTTCAAGTATTTGTTCTCTCAAAAGAACTTAATTTGCATCAACAACGTTGGCTAAAATTCCTTGCATCTTATGATCTTGGTTTTCTCTATACTCCCGGAAAGGAAAATCGTGTTGCAGATGCCCTTAGTCGAAAGCAATAAGTGGTTGTTTCCATGATGATATCCGAATGGAATGATCTCGAGACTTTGTCTACTTGTGAGATTCGAGATCGTGAATCCGATTCATGTTCATCTCTTGTTTTATGTAGCCTTGAGGCTCATCCTTCTCTTTTAGACCGCATCTTTGAAGCTCAAAAGCACGATCCCAAATTGGCTCATCTTAGCTAAAGTTGTAGGGATAAAAATAATACTGATGGTCTGAAAGACTTTAAAATCAATGCTCGTGGAGGCATTCGAAAATTTGGTAGACTGATTGTGCCAAATATTAGTGATCTTTGTAAAGACATTTTAGAAGATTCTCTTCTTTCTAAATTTATCATTCATCCCGGTAGTAGTAAAATGTATGCGGACATGAAACGACTTTATTATTGGGATGGAATGAAATCTGATATTGCTAACTTCATTAAGCGTTGCATGACTTGCCAACTCGTTAAGACCGAGCATCAAAGGCCCAGTGGGTTATTGCAACCTTTGGACATTCCAGTTTGGAAGTCGGATCAAATTTCCATGGACTTTATTGACGGTCTTCCCCGTTCTTGTTCGGGTCATGACAGTTTATGGGTGATTGTAGATAGACTTACCAAATCCGCCCATTTTCTTCCCGTTCGGTCCAACCGGACCGTACCTCTTTTGGCCAAACTCTATGTTAAAGAAATTGTTAAATTGCACGGAGTTCCTACTTCTATTGTTAGCGATCGTGATCCGTTATTTACTACTGGATTTTGGAAGGGTCTTCAAAAAGCTTTGGGAATGAAGCTTAACTTTAGCACCGCTTATCATCCTCAGTCCGATGGACAAACCGAGCATGTGAATCAAACTCTTGAAGATCTCCTTCGTGCATGTGTTCTTGATTTTGGTGGAAGTTGGTAAGATCATATTTCTCTTGTTGAGTTTTCTTATAATAATAGCTTCCAATCTAGTATTGGTATGGCACCTTTCGAGGCACTCTACGGAAGGCCATGCCGATCTCCTTCGTGTTGGCTTGAAGCCGGTGAGAGGCTAGTTTTAGGTCTAGATTTTATTCGTGATTCCACAGAAAAGATTAACCTTATTCGTCATAGGATGAGAGAAGCTCAAAGTAGACAAAAATCCTATGCCGATAACCGAAGAAGGAATTTGGAATTTTCTGTGGGAGATTTGGTATTCATTCGTGTTTCACCTATGAAGGGTGTTATGCGTTTTAGTCGATCGGAAAAGTTAGCACCTCGATATATTGGACCATTTCCCATCACCGAACGCATTGGTTCCATGGCTTATCGCCTTTTATTACCGGCTCAATTTTCCACTATTCATGACGTATTCCACGTTCCTCAACTACGGAACTACCTTAGAGATTCCGATTCTATTCTTGAGCCCGGTGTTATTGAAGAAATTGAAGTTTCACCTAATATGACCTATGAGCAACCTCCTATTCGTATCATTGCTACGGAGGTTAAACGCCTTCGAAGTAAAGATGTCCCGCTTGTGAAAGTTCAATGGTCCTCAAATCCTAAGGATTGTTCTTGGGAATCCAGAGAGTTCATCGAGCAAACACATCCAGACTTACTCTCTCATGCTCCTTAAGGTGAACTTCTCACTTCAAAATTTTCTTTTGTGTTGTTATGCCTTAGAGTGGTTGTTACCTTTTATTTTCTTCTGAAGTATTGCGAAGGTGCAATTTCTTTAAAGAGGAAGTCTGTAACAACCCGCATATTTTATGATTATATATTTAAATGTTTTATTTAAATATAGCATCGTTAGTTGAACTTAAAGTCCAAAATGTGACTTTTTGTAAACAGTCAAATTTGGACTCGAGCTTCCATTGATTTTAAAACGACGTTTACAACTTGTTTGAGTATAAACATTGATATGTTTGGAGTTGATTAGGATTTTGGTATTTTATTTGGGCTTTGGGTTGTGTTCTAGCCCACTAACCCAACAAGAGAACCTAAACTCTTCTACCTAATAACTCCCACTCCACTCCTCTTCATTTATTCAGTTTTTCCACTCATAATTTCCTAACACTCAAGCCCTAGGAAAAATGGTGGGAAGAAGAAATTAAAATTCCTAAGCCCTAGTTTCTCTTAGGAATTCAAGTTCTAGTTCTAAAATCAAGGAGAAGCTTAGGTAAGCATCCTCTTCATCTTCTCCATCTCAATCCCTCTTCAATTTTCATAATTTCCTATAACCTAACTTAGGAAATATTTGTATATGATCATAGATTGGAGCTTCCAGAGTTGACCTTTCCTTGTTTTAGAGCTTCTCATTCCTTGTTTTGAGTTTAAAGGTGAGTTCTTGAACTTACATCTATGTTCAATTGCTTTTGATTTGTATTGGTTTGGTGAATTTTCAAATTTTGGTATTTGAATTCAAAATCTTTAAAGATCCTATCTTGGATGTTTGGACATGTTATTTGGGGTGTATCGAAGAGCCTATAGGGCTGGGTTGTCGCTTGGCATAAATCCCTAGCTTCCATCACTCGTTCGATCGCTTCTGAATCGATTTGGCCATCATTGGCCTAGGCAAATTCTGCCCAGGTCCAGGCAACCAGACGTCTGGTTGAAAAATCCAAACGTCTGGTTAGGGTTTCTAGAAAAGTTTTAAAACGAAAGAAAAAAAGAGAATTCCAGAGCCCAGGACCAGACATCTGGTTAAGCCCAACCAGACGTCTGGGAGGCTTCAGGGGGGAAAAAGAGAGAAAAGAATAAGATTTCAGAACCCAAGGCCAGACGTCTAGCTAAACCTACCAGACGTCTGGATTTGTGGAATTTTGCCTATTTTGCCTGTTTTTGAGTGATTTCCAATTTTTATCGATTTTTGTTGATTCGGTTAGTTGTTGTCATTTATTATCGACTTTGATGACTTCATTTCTAGATTTTTAGGAATATCCATTTGATGGATTTGATATCGATTTTTATGGTTTTAATTCACGTCGTCGAATGTGGATTTTGGTGATAGATTGTTTTTATAATCATTTCTGTGATTTGTCACCTTAAAATACAAAGGTTTTTATACTAGTAGTAAACACTCAAACTCTTTCACAAAAAAATGATTTCAACATTTACTTTTAATACAAAGCTCGTTTTTAAATCCGTTTTCCAATCTATTAGTATATACAAACCTTTACCTCATTCATATGAGAAATCCAATTAAACGACTTAGCAAAACAAGTGGTATGAAATGCTTGCGTTTACTTCGTCAGTTAATTCTTGGACTTGTTCGATTGAACTCTCGTGACAATTTTCGAGTGGAAATCTACAATCTGTTCGTAAATATTTAAGTTAAGCTAGTGGTTATGGGACATGAAGCTAAACTCATTTATTTACTAGCTTAGTGTAATTTACGCTTATCGATCAATGATGATCATTTTGTGATTTAGACTAGCGATGTGCGATGTCTCTTTGTCTGCGTGGGGGACTAAACCCCATTTTGGTGGAGCTTCGGTTCAAATTGGTGGGGTAGCGACCCATGGTCTTTGGACCGTTTATGGAGCTTCGGCTCAAATTTGATGGGTTAGCGACCATGGAATAGCATTTCATTTGTGATACACGTGTTGGTGAGTTTGCATGCTTCCGTTTGTGATAGGGTCCCCCTTTGTATTTTCTGGATTTCTAATTATAGATATCTGGAATTTGTGTTTCACCAATTTTTGTGATTTGCATTGATAAGCTCTATCAATATTTGTGGTTTGGTGAATAAAAATAAAGAATATGACATTCTTTTTGGTGTTTGAGAAAATTTGAGAGATTGTATGATTTTTGTTGTTATCATATTTTTTTTTCATATCTCTTATCCAATCTCATCTTATATGATATTTATAGTTTATTATTTTTCTTCTTAAATAATACTCGGGTCAGACCGAGGTGTTTCAAGTGCTTCCACTTGACTTCTTAGTAGGGACTAGCTTCTAACTTTTGGCTAACTACTTTAGCTTAGTAGATTTTGTTTTTATACATTCGAGATAGAGACTCCTTGATGTATACATATTCTTTTGTCTAGTACCTATACCTATTCTTTTGTGATGTAGTGGATCTTGCATGACCACTACTTTGATGTTCACTTCTATGTGTTATATTCATATCTGTATCCGCCTTAGTGATATGAATATCTGTGACTGATTTGCGTTATGCTTATTTTATATTTGTTTCCGAAAGCCACATAGCCACTGTGTAGTAGCTTTGAGTTTGTATTGGATATGTCAGATTTCCTCTTGAAATGAAATGCGTGTCATACTGTTTGACATATCGGTACTCGATTAAAGCAATTACACAAATGGTCGCTCCTCAATAGCCTTATTCTTCATTCTAGTCGACGTCATTATCCCGTAGTGTCCTTGGCTAGTATGAGTATAGAGGTGCGGCGTCAAATTTTCTGTTTCAAAACACACAAACACACACACATACATATATATGTATGTATATAGATGTATTTGTATTAAAATTAATTGAAAACCTATTTTACAATGAAACTTTTAGAAAAAACATTTTTATACACACACACACATACATACACACACACGAAAAAACTCACATACACATCTTGACGTTAATGAAGATCTTTTTTTAATGTAGAAATCTACATGTATCAACATTCTAATTTTGTTTAATAAATTTTACTCTATTATTACTTGTAAAATATCTATATTGTGGTTTACTTTAAATTATTAACATATATAAACATAGGTTATATTTGGACTTATAGATTAAGATATGTTTTCGAATTGTTTTACTAAATTAAATCATTGCCTGTTTTGGAAATAAATCTTGAATTCAAACTAGTCGACTAGGTTGAATCAATTTAGACTAATTAAAGGATTCATTAAAATATGCGTGCGCACACACACACATATTATATATATGCACTCATATAATTTTAAACAATGTTTTGGACAACCAATGTGTATATAAAGGGAGAATGTGTCTGTTTTGGTGTAAACCCCAAAATCGAAACTCGTACACACTAACTGTATATACAATATGATATATTGCACTTACCCAATATACATTAGAGTATATTTCGATATACCCAATATATTATAAGTGTAAATGTGGTTATCTATGTCATTTAATTAATCCATCAATCATTTAATTAAAGGGGAAGAAATGAAAAGTTTTCACTGTCCAATTAAGACCACATACACTCTCATTAATTAAATAAGTTAAGTGAAGAAAATAAAAGGTTTCCTTCTTTAAATTAAATATAACAGGTAAAGTTCACACACAAATACATATAAGAGTATATTTG
This sequence comes from Allium fistulosum, assembly GCA_030737815.1. NCBI lineage: Eukaryota > Viridiplantae > Streptophyta > Magnoliopsida > Asparagales > Amaryllidaceae > Allium > Allium fistulosum. Next base: position 1,209,158,625 of record CM060902.1, read on the forward strand.
ATATACTCTAATTTATGTAAAAATTAAATTCATGTAAGTCTTGAAAAAAAGAATTTTATTTAAAAATATTTTAGATTGGATCTAAAATCCCTTTTAGACTTCATATGCCTAATAGTTCATAAAGGATTTTTTTTTGAAATTTATTCTTTAAATCCGCTACGAGCTGGCCCTGTTCCTAATAGCTATCAGAGCCCAATAGCCTATACGATCTAAATTAGCCATATTAGAGCTAACTTATTAAGCTTGCCTACGTAGTACGTTGTCCAGAAAAGTAATGTATAGGATTGGAATTGGGTAATCAATTACCATATCCTACCTGGTTACCGGCCTAGCCTGAAAGGTGAAGTGAACCCAAAAGTTGCCCCTAAGAGAAAAGGCCCAATTTGAATTGGGCCTTTGTCTCATTTTCAAAATAGTTTTGAAAATTAAGACAAGATTTTAAATTTAAAAGTTAAATTTAAAACAAAAACATGTTTATTATAAAAGGTTATAATATAACATAAATTTTTAAAATATTTGAAAAATTAATGAAAATTTCAAAACATTTGAAAATATTTAAACATTAATTTCAAAATTTAAAATTTATTAATAAGATTAATAAAATAAATCAATTAAACAAGTTTATTAATTAATACTTATATGCATGTATTATATATATATATATATTGATATATGTTATGTTATTTTTAAAGCGTTTAAGATAACATAAGTATATATAGATGTATATAAGATAAATTTTCGGAATTGATATGATTTAATTAAATTTATTAAATTAAATTAATTAATTAAAGATTAATTAATTAAATTAATAAATTGAAGGCTAATTAATTATAAAGATACACGTATATATAAGATATATGTGTTATACTATAAAGGTTATAGTTTATATATATATTCAATAAAAAAGTTATATTGGAATAATAAAAAACTATTTAAAAAGTTAATTTATTAAAATTAATTAGATAAGATTTAATTAATATAATGTTATACATAAAATTGTTTAATAAGTTAATGAAGTATAAAAGTTATACAATAATTAAACTTATATAATATGAATGTATAAACCAAAGGTGGAACATTAAAGAAACCCAAATTGACTTACATAATAAATACTTACATAAACGTATGTATATCGTGATTTCTGATGTGTTCGACACTTGAATCACAAAGGTATTTCATAAGAAATACATTATTCTATAAGCCGATATCACTCAATTAAATATACTGATTACTATGAACCTTTAATATAAATGTTGTACTCTACCATTTATATATTAATAATTACTTTCATACTATGTGGTTGTTGAGCAAACTCAAGTAGGAGATGTTATGTAGTATTATTAATATATTAACTAGTTGATTAAAGATAAATATATGTATTTCTTGAGCAAACTCAAGGCACATATATATACTTAGGCCGATAGTAAAATGGTAGGTATGAGTGAATAATTTTTTTCAATTAGTTGAGAAAACTCAAGGTCGAAATGAGATTAGGACAAGGAAACATAGGTTAGGAGTTGTATATGACACAACGGATAAGGAGTTATCCCTCGTTTGTGGGGCTATGACTTGTTGAGCAAACTCAAGGTCAGAATCTCACGACAGACGAGTCCTAACACTCATTAATGAAACCAAAAAACTTCTATGTTTCATCTTAGGGTTTGGAGAAACATATCAGACTAGTGGGAGCCTTATTAGAAAATGAAATAATAACATTTAACATTTCCAATATTGTAAGAACATATGCTATACAATGTTATATATTAATATACATTGATAAATTTGTGCATCTAATATAACTGATAAAAGTTTGTTAATTAAAACATACAAATGAACTGAATTGAAGATTGACAAATAAAAATATAAAATATATTTACTACTAAATACTTCTAGCATTTTAATGTTTCAATACCCATTCAAGCACCTAATTTTGCAACTACTAAATACATTCGTGGTTTGGTGGTTTATGTGTTTATTTAGCTGAGACCTTGTATTGCATACTATAATTTTCAAACTCTAAAGCAATACAAGACTATGGATATTTGATCCATGTACTGTCACATACAAATGTTATATGGTGAATGGTCATAGTTCTTAATATACTTCGATGTAACTAATTCATTCAAAATAAGTGAATAAACCATATTATAAGATCGATTAATCAATTTGATTAATTATATTGAAGATCATATTGTGTTAAATATAACATTAGACCAAAATTAAAAAAGAATCTGAGAACTTGAACGCTAAAATGTCAGTTTTGATCATTTTACATAAAGTACAATATAATTGATGTCCTTAATGTTAAGGATGATCGAATGCAGTTTTGTAAAGACTTCATTATGATATTGTAGCAAGGTTTTTGTTTTGAATGGTTCGATCATTTAAAAAGGAAACTGAATGTACAAGAGTAGACATGATTTAAGATATAGTTGCGATGAAAAGAGTGAATTATTACTTATACTTCATAAAGAAACATCGGAAACAAAAATTATAAAATCATAATTGATACTTAACATTGGAATAAGAAATATAATTTCTATTTCGAAATGTATTTTCATATAGAAAATTGTTTTCTTTGAGATATATTTCTATGAGTTCCAGATAATTGATCAAAGAAACCCCTACTGCAAACAAGTTACAGTATATGAAATAAATAGTCTATATTAAGTGGATGATGGACCTATGTTTCAGTGCAATATTATAGTGATGGCAGAAATAGTGGGAGCAAACCACATAACACTTATTGATTGCATCAAATTACATAAATTGTTTTTGTAAAATGTGCCACATGTTATTTATGAAATAACATATGTTCTTTGGTGATAACTAAAGAATAAACATGGTTTTATTTAAATTAGAATATTATGAATATTCGTTATGAAATAAAACTATGATGTAGTATTTGTTTTCATACGAAAAGTGATGCATTGGAAAATACCAAAGTATATGAAATTATTTACAACTATTTTGGAATTATAGACTAAGCCGTTAGTCTAAGAAGTAATTCTTCAATCATATTATTTATGAATGGCGCTAGTGAATTATGCCTTAGATAATTAAAGGAAAAGCACTCATTCAATGGGAGAGTCATAAAAGTTGATGAACTCTTCGAGTTAATACATGTAGATGTATGCAATCACAAGTCTGATAATACCAAACGGTTCCACACGCTTCATTATATTTGTAGATGAATTACCGCAAGCATGAATGTATGCATTTGATACATATGGGGCATGTCTATGATAAGTTCATAGAATATAAAATGGAGGTAAGTAAAATAACAAAAGAAATGATTCGATTTGATTGAATGGGTAAGTATATAGGAAAGAGTTCCAAACGTACCTAAAATGAATATAGAATTAGTCTTAAGAGTCACTCCTACCTATAATAAATAATGATGTATTGATTAGGAGTAATCGAGCTTAGTGGATAAAGCACGATTAATATTGAATGAACTTGAGTTCAATTTTTTCTTATTAGGTATACACTTACACTAGGTTAAAACTAATATCATCCAAAGAATAGGTTACAAAATCATACAAGATAAGGATTTATAAGAAACCTCATTGTGTCCTAAGCCAAGGAGTTGACGGGTTGTGTGAGTTGAAAGACGGCATGTATAATGTACGTAAGAGACCTTGTGTGAATCACACCAAAAGAAGTTTGGGATGATAGTCATTGGATGACTGATATATGTTATGAGTGTGAACTAGACCAAATCAGCTTTATGTATTGCAATTCATAAAATGTATATGAATGCCCATTGTGTTGCAATAAGAAACAATTGTTGTTTCAAGAAATACCAACTTCGTAGCAAAGGAATTTCTTTGAGAAATTGTTGGTAGTAAGATGGATGTGGATGCCATCCAAGGTTAAAACTAATTACAGGGGATGAAATGAAATATACTAAACCTAAATGAACACAACACATTAGAATGTCTAATGAGTATGCTTGCATGTCAAAGAGAAACTACGAGTTTCTTGTCAATATCAAGACTAAGCAATCCTCAGTTGTTTAGTTAAACTTATAAGCATATTGACTCTATGTTATCATACGATGCACAAATCCGAAACAGATTCCAAGTACATTACCGAAATATGATTTGGATAATTGTACCCAAAGAGATATGATCCATCGGTCACAAATATATCTTTAAGAGAAAGATAAATGCAGTTGAAATATAGTAAGCAACATAGATAAGAATAACATCATGAATTTCAATTGTAAGAATTAGCATAACAGATCGCATTCGATGTGCTATCACCTAGTATGACTGTGTTTTGACACATATATATTGAAATAGAAAAATTTTAGATAAAGATTTAGACTAGACTATTTGCACATAAAAACCACAATGTCTCAAAGTTAATGTGAGTGATATTGAATTTATGGATTTTGGGTATGATTCAAGAACCATACAAAAGTACGTTCGAAAAGCATCAATATTGAACAAGTATTTTGATAGAAATATCAAATAGTTTGATGTCAGTCAAAATGCAGAGGAAGCATGTGCCCATAAGAAAGAACATTGAAGGTACATTGGTATTTCTAAGCATAAGAAAATGACATGCTACTGATTGTTAAAGATGTACCTGTGTTAAAAGTTAGGTTTTAGTTTTTTTAATACTCGACATTGGATTTGCAAATGATGTCAGTTATAGCGAGTATAAAGGACATTGAGAATCTCCCAGACAATATGCATTAACACGTTATTAAAATGTTTAATAAGAAACATGTAAGATGGATTCGTTTGCATTAGCATTAGGAATTATCATACATGTTATGTTGTCTACAATATCATGATTTTTTTATGTGTTTGACACATAAAGAAATAAAAAATCCAAATTAAGGCTACTAAATGGTGGTTTAGAGTATTCTCGTTGATTTACGAAATACAGGAGAATTGTTTATAGAAACAACGAACTACTCATGAAGGAGTATTTGGACTTACACTTCATATGTGATATTGAGTATGGTACGTCATTATAAAATTCATACTCAAACGTTGGTTAAGAAGCTTTAAGTTAGAAATGTTCCAAATGAGAGTTTGGGGACGACTCAATAAAAGGCCAAGTACAACGCCATGAATAGTGCCACAATAAAAGCAATGTATATACATAGTAAATACAAAATTTATGACTTAGATGAAGGGTGATTCCAAATGTTGAGAATCCCATAACATTGTTATATGTTAATAATATTGTGATATAGTTCATAACAGAACTTAGTGCTCACTATTGGTCGAGTGACATTCCCCGAATTATTCCACACGATAAAGGTAGTTTATCGGCGTCGAAGAGAGTTGATTGACATAGTAGATAATTGATACATAATAGCATACCCATTCACTGAGGTACTAACCCGATTGGTTTTGAAGAAACCAACTGAAGAAGTTGGAATAAGATTCCCAAATTCACCTCTAGTTCAAGTGGGAGATTGGTAGAATTAGGGGAATGCCCTAGGTGCAATTATATAATTTAATACATAAATCTAACTCGATAACAAATTTTGTTTGAAATAAAATGTGTTTTCATTCTATTATATGTTTGATATTATGTGTTATATTAATTAATAATCTAACTAAAAGTGTATTTAATAAAAAAATTCATAAACGATATGTTTTGTGATAGTAGTTATAAAATGTTGTAACCAGGAGTAATTTATCAGAATGAAAATAAACATGCCATTTTAATATTCCTAGTCAAGATGTATCGATCTGATGCATCCATTGAGTCTAGAGTACGCAACACTCTTCAAATGTTAGGCAGTGTATTACTCATGACTGTTGGAGCACCAAGGGTTTACATACTAATAGTTATTTGATAAATGTGGAAAGGCTCACTCGATAGTTTTCTGTTGGTTGGTATTAAGGTCGAGCAAAAAATATCGAAGTGACTAATTTATACAGTTCTCTTGACTTGAGAATATAATTGATCTTCAATATGAAAGCTCCACTTTGATTATAGTTAAATCATGGCACAACGTCCATCGAATGACTATAGTTGGGCCGAGTGGAAGTATTAGAAATTAAATACTATTCAAGAGAGGATTCAACTCCTCAATTATATGGGGTTAGTATCATGGACAATTGAAGTCAACTCAAAGTCAAAATCTCTGGCCATTGTAGTTCAGTTAATAATAATTGTTATTATTGAACCAAGGACTTTGTGTTTGGACTATAGAAATGAATATGGGACGATTTTGGAATTTTAACCATAACCAAATTTCGTAAGTCAAAAGTGATATAGTTTTGACGAAGAGAATTGGTGTAAATAATTATCACTACCAGGTAATGCTTAAATAAATAAACTTGGATTTTACCAAAAATATGTGTAAGAGATAAGTTTGGCAATAATGTTATTCCATTAGCTAAGGTGACGAGTGAAAATTAATAGTTCGATATTAATCGTTGACTGAATTTACACTTGCGAGTCGCACAACCACATTGATAGATTGTCCAAAATACCACATGACTTAATTAATTTATAAGTTGTTATAAATTAATTAATATTTTTTAAAAATATTAATTAATTATTTATTTGATGTATTAGATTCCATTGTCATGGCTCGGTTTTTTCAACCTTCGAAAATCGACATCAATGCGTTCACTGTATTACATGTCGAGCAATCGAATGCCGGAAATACCAGATTGTTAGGAAAAAGAAGAAAGAGGTAGAAGAAGAAACAGAAAAAACAACACAGAATCTCATAATCACAGCGGAACAATATACAATAGATAATAACATGTCTTTATACAAAAAGAACTATAACTGTTAGTTACACATTACATTATTAGAGTACAACACATCAATAACACAATACCAGACAGTTATAATAACTTGTCCTCACAAAAGCTGAATATACAGCCTATAATACACAGCGGAATATAATCAGATACGTGTGATATGTCTTCGTCATCCAACTCGTATCCTGAGCTCCATAGCATCCTATACTGTATCTGTAATACTCGGTCTGACCCGAGCATTATAATAAAATAACACCCGAGTTAGTCTGGAAAACCAGCATGAGAAAACACACTCAATTTGAATTATTAAAGTTATCAAAATCCTTTGAAAAACAAAGGTATCTTGTAATACCATGCCACACATAAACACGACGGGTTTTTACCTTACGATAACTAAAACATTTCATATCAAAATCATCTGATATTATAACAGTGTCTAAGTACAAACACTTAGTCAAATAGCTAAAATTGTTACACTAAATAAATTCCAGCATACTAGGCTCTACAACCAAAACCGTAAAGGGCATGTATTGGAGAATGGATTCCATACGAATGACTAGGCACCGGGGTACCACCTGTCACAATGCACATCTAGAATAATGTACCGAGGACCACGCGGGATCCCCTGTAACACAAGACGGACCACCCCTAACCTGGATAGACCGAATATGCTATCACCCCGGGTGTTCCCACCCTATCCGAGCTCCTTCCATGTATCGTAGTAATAATATCCGAGGGTATCTAGAAAGGTGATAAACATACCCTAAATGGGTGCGACCCACTTAGCCTTGCTGCATCTTCCCTGCTTTTCAGTCATTCCCGGTTGACGAGGCTAGAGGCTACGATTATCTTTTTAAGGAATTTTCATTTAGAATGCTCATTGTCCATCAATGACAATGTACTGATAGCATTCATCCATACAAGTCCGTTCTAGGTCCGAACGGAATCGAAGGCACTATTCCAACTACATCCATTTTAGAATCATCCTAAGGATTAGTAGCGATTAGCCCTTGCACTTCACTACTCCATCTTCGATTCCATACTCTTGTTTTCCCTTCGAAAATGTATTCGTCGGATTAAAGTGGTTTTCAGATAACTTATCCGATCCCGGTCTCATTGAAACAACGTTCGATATTTCTCCGTAAACTCAACCCCGGTTCTTTAGGAAATAAACAGACGAAAATAAGATTGGAGATCACCTCCTAACCGTTTGTGGATGGATTTCCTTATAAACGTCCTGGAAGAACGATACGAGTTTATACATACAGTATAGCACCTCGAACGGTAACTGTACCACATAATTCCCGTATTCCTCTTAGATATTTCCAAAGTCATATTTTGGGTCCAGATTTGATAGTCCGTTATTTAACTATCAAATAAACAATCATTCAACCAAATATTTCATTTTCCACTGAAAACACTAAATCTCCTTTTAATTTAATTTTAATAAATTAAATCTCTTATCAAAAGTCATGTACTTATCTTATCGAATTTAGTATATTCACAAACTATCCTTTTCAAAAATATTTGAAAACCCTTCTAAAATAATATGGAAAGTACCACTGCGGTATCAACCATGGATTCACAGCTCAATGGTTACATCTCTATCCCAGTGAAATCCAAAACTTAATTGCAGACACTCACTGCCTTCAATTACGCCATGAAAGTATACCATTACTTTCCGAAAACTTCATTTAATAATTTCTCAAAATAATACTTATAAAATTTCTATATAAATTTCCAAGTTAATTTTAGGCGAATACTCTTTAAATAAAAGTTATCATATAATATAAATATTGAATAATTTATATTTTAAAATAATAATACTAGTTAATTCTTAAACGATAATTGACTTAATAATTTATATCTTAAACTAACCCAATTAATAATTAAATATACTTTAAATAATTTAAAATAACTAAATAATTAATTTTCTGAAATATTAGTAAACACTTTTTAATTACCTAGTTAATAATTAAAAATCCTTCTTTTTTTAAAACAAACTTAACTTCTCAGAAAAAATATATTTTTCAATTCCATTATAGCCAGTCTAATACTTTTAAATCCCTCTCAATTTATCACCAATTTGATTTACGTCCCAATTTCGTAAATCCTCTTTCACATTTCTAAAAATAAATTTACCATTTATTTTTAAGCCGATTTACCCATCTCCTTATAAATCCTCACCGTGAATTTATAACTTCAATTTATCCACTGATAATCACTTCACTTTATTTATAAACCTTGTTTATAAATTCCATAATCTCATTTCCCGTTTATAACGGTTTCATAATACTTATCGATTATAAATCGATTTTCTAAATTAAATTCCATTTTTAATAATTTCTTAAATAACCCAACTATATTCCAAACCCTACTAAATTCCGATTTCACTTCTATTTCATAAATTTTAAATTGTGGAAATTGGTACGAAGGGCCTAATTATATGGCCCATTTTTTTTCCAGGACACGGGTTTGAAACTATTATTTTCGAGGACAATTATGTGCGGCGTGCGTCTTCATCTTCTCAAACATCTAAATATCTTCTGAAATCGATCGTGGAAATTAGGCACGTTCGTCTTCATCTTCTCAAAAAACTACGTATATTCTGAAATCTGCCGATCTTGGAAATTAGGCGCGTGCGTCTTCATCTTCTCAAACAAGTACGTATCTTCTGAAATCTACCGATCGTGAAAATTAGGCACGTGCGTCTTCATCTTCTCAAAGAACTACGTACCTTCTGAAATCTACCGATCTTGCAAATTAGGCAGTCGTGAAAATTAGACGTATCTTGTTCAATCAAAGCGGTCGTTTCTTGTGCAATTGAAGCGGTCGTGAGGCGTTAGTTTCTTCTCAAATCAAAATCGACTTTAATTGTGGGAAATCGTGAGGCGATTTTCTTCATTTGGTGAGTCTCTTTTTTATTTGCTGTTTTTCATTCTCAATTCTATTTTTTATGATGTTACTGTATGTTTCTTTTCACAGGAGGCTGTTTTCATCTATTGGAGGAAGGTTTTGTTTGATGTAGTTGGAATAATGGCTTCTGAATGGTATTGTTTTATTCTTATAACACAATCACTGTGTATTTAGCTTCGTTTGTTCTTTAGTTTGCAATTAAACTCTGATTGTTTAGATGTTTAAGAATGGTGTATCAAAATTCCATTCTGGCTCTAGTAATAATTTGGCAGCCATTGAATGTGATTATGTGTTTTAAAGACCATATTGATCTTAGTGTGTGTTTGTTATGATAATTTTTTAGCTCTTCTTTTTCACCATTAAGTATATTTTTGCAGATCATCTTTTTCACCTATGATTTTTCAACAATGTAAACTTGAATAGGTACAATCACAACGAATGTTTTTCTTCCACGTGTTCCACTGTTGTAATCAGGTTATCCCAAAGAGTGATAGTGATCTGTAAAAGATAAATTGTTTTATCTTTTTTCAAAAAGTGGTATATAAAATGATTTAAATGGTTTTATGCTATTAGTTTTTATTTAAGATCAGTTTTACATAGTTATATTTTCCACTGTTGTAATCAGGTTATCCCAAAGAGTGATAGTGATCTCTAAAAGATAAATTGTTTTATCTTTTTCAAAAAGTGGTATAAAAAATGATTTAAATAGTCTTATGCTATTAGTTTTTATTTAAGATCAGTTTCACATAGTTATATTTTATTTTTATTTTTTTTACATTTTTTTTGCAGGTGTGATTCATCTGTTATAGTTGTGTTTGATTTCAATAACAATTGTTTTAGTGCTCGTTTTGGATTGGATGCTTCTATTTCTTATGTTAGGAATAGGATTTGGGAGCAGTGGAATAATTTTACTCCATTATGCTTTGATATTTTTTATATTCGAGAATCAAAGACTACCTTTATTGAAATGGATAGTGATCTTCAAGCTATATTGTGTTTGTCTTGGTTTAAAAAGGAAGAATTTTTGGTTTTTTTTCTACGGCTGAAGAATGATTCAATGGATAATTTTGTTGGTGAAAGTAGCAAGTCTGGTTCAGTTGTTGGTGTTGAGTCAAGTAATAATATGTTAGGTTATGATGATGATTTAGATTCTGGTTTTACTCAACAAAAGGATTTACATGAGTTGTTGAAGAAGAATTCAAATATGGAATTTTTTACTGGCGTTGGTCAACAGTTTGATTCTGCTATTGGATTCCGTAGAACAGTTAGTGCTTATTGTTTGAAGAATGGATTTAAAGTACAGTACATTAAGAATTGTAAAGAACGATTGACAGTTCGATGTGCTGTAGCTAGCTGTCCTTTTAGGATTCATGCTTCTTGCAAACTGAAGCAATTGGACCAACTATTTGTTAAAAACATTAACTTGATTCATTCTTGTGGTGGTGGATTTCGTTCCCTTAGTAGTCCAACCATTAATAGTGATCTTGTGAAAAGTTTAATCGTCAATCAAATTCGTGATGAGCCAAAAAGAAAAACCAAGGATATCATTAAAAGTTTTAGAAGAGATTATGATGTGGAGCTAAGCTATTACTTTGCTTATAAGGGTAAGAAATTGGCTATGAATGATATTTTTGGTGATGAAAAGAAATCTTACAATGAATTAGTTTGGTATTTGAATGCATTGGAAAGAAATAACCCAAATAGTTATTCAAGTATGGATGTGGATTCTGAAACAAATCAATTTGAGAGAGTTTTTGTATGTTATGAGGCATGTATATTTGGATTTAACTAGTGTTGTCCTATGGTGTTTTTGGATGCTACCTTTTTGAAAGGGCGAAGTGGTATTTTGATGGCTGCCACTGCGAAAAATGGGAATCAAGGTACTGAATTTTTTTTGCTGTTGTATTTATGTTACATAGTACTGTTTCTTTAAGTTATTGTTCTACTGAATTTTATTGTGTACATACTGCATTTTGTTCAAGTGATTAGTCTACTGTTATATAGTACTGTTTCAAATATAGTGCATTTGGTTGTTTCAAAAATGAATTCAAACTGACAATTTAATTCAACTGAAAATTAATGATGATTAATGTTGGTTGTTTTTTTATTTTTATTTTGATAGATACATAATCTAGATGTTTTATTTTTTTCAGTTTATCATGATACCTAATGCTTATGCTGGATTTACCAGAATCTGTCATATTTCAAACAATAAATGCATATATGTTTTTATCTCTAACATCTTCAATCTAGTTGCACTAGTTACAAAGTAGGTACAATTGTTCAATGGACAGTCATGCTCTTCTTATTGTAAATTTGATCCAAAACAAATACTGTAAAAGATATAATGTTCTTTAATTTGATATACAAAATGTTACTGTATACAGGAGTTAAAAAGGATAAATGCATTTATCTTTTAATATAAAGAATTAAATAACATATTAAGCCGTCATTATATATCATAGATACTACTACATGTTGAACATATTTATCATTTTCTTTTTATTTGAAGTTCTTACATAAGGTATACAAATGATTTAAACAGCATATAGAAAAGATAAAAGCATATATGTTTTAGATGTTTGAATATTATTCTTTGTATTGTATGCATGAATTATGTATCATATCTTTGCAATTTCTACCCTTTCTGCGTAGACTACACATGTGATTGTCTACTATTAGATAATACTGTTTCAAATATAATTTTTTTTACACAAAAAGTGAATTAATTTTTTGTTGTTTCAAATGTAATACATAAACAGTGAATTATTTTTTTTTGTTTTTTTTCCAGGTTTTTTCCCATTAGCAATGGCTCTTGTTCCCAAAGAAAATGAAGAGTGTTGGAGTTGGTTTTTAAAACACCTAAAGAATGCTCTCAATTGTGATAGAATATTAACTTTTTTAAGTGATAGACACTGGGGTTTATTGTTAAGTATTCCAAAAATTTTTCCAAATAGTCATCATTCTTATTGTTTGCATCATATGCAAAATAATATTGCTAGCATTGTGAAAAGTAGAAGGGGTGTTTGGGTAGCTCATTTACTTGAGCGTTGTGCTATAGCTTCTAATCATCATGAGTTTGAAAAAGCCATGTCCAAGTACAAAGAAATTGGAGGTGCCAAAGCTATACAGTACTTGAATGATAAACCATATGATCATTGGGCTGATTTGTTTTTTCTGGGGAAGCGATATGGCGAAAATAAGTCCAATGTAGCTGAGAGTTTTAATTCATGGATTTTGGATGAAAGAAGTTTGCCTGTTACTGCTTGTCTTGATGGAATTAGGGTAAAACTGATGATGCAAATGTCTAATCGTAGAGAAGAGGCATCAAAGTGGACTAGTGTGCTATGTCCAAAAATGGAAGCTCGTTTGTTGAAATTGAAGGAAGAAGGATTTGGGTGGAGTGTTTCTAAATCATCTAGGTATTTATTTCTATATTTTTACATGATGTTCATAGTTTCTGAAAAAAATGATAAATGCATTTATCTTTTTTCAACTTGCTATGTAGCCTGTGTTATGATTTCATTTTGTTGGTATTTATAAATTTTAAACCCCTCTGGATCTTTTGAATCTTGACAGTCGCGGCATTGTAATTAACATTGTATGTAATTCTTAGCTCTTTCATTATTTTTGTCTGGATGAGTCTGTACATTTTACTTATGGTATATTAGTTCTTGACTTGGACAATCCTGTTGATATTTTTGGAAAAGTCAAATCTGGTGCATCAAGGGAATGTTTTTAGTCAATTCCACTTAATCAGTGGATGCCTTACCCATTGAAATCACTGTCAAGGTTTACTGGTTTTAATTCTTACTATAACCTTTATGCTTTCTTTTTTCTAGATTGGTTATCATTTTTTTTAAAAAGAAAGTCAAAATCAAAATTTACATAAGATATACTTTCTCTAAAGAATATGAACAGTATGCCTGTTGTTATTTGTTTTGGTTTATGAGTCTTATTTTTCACTATTAGTTCTATGATGAATTGGGTCTTATTTATTAGATAGATTAGAGAGAATATATATAGTGCTAATAATCATTTTTTGGAAATGCAATCTGTGTACATATTTTAACTGTTTTTAATTTTACATTTTGTAGGTATATTTTTGAAGTTCATTCTCCAACATCTCAAAAGGTTGATCTTAAAAATCGCATTTGCAGTTGCAATCAATGGAAAGTGATAGGTTTTCCTTGTGCGCATGCTTTGAAGTGTATTTCTTTAACCAGAAATTCTGTTTATGAATATATTGAGAATTACTTTACTGCTGAGTATTATCGAGCTTCATATTCACATTTGATCAATCCTATTCCAACTTTTGATAAGGAAGCAACTGAAGCTGAAGAATCATCTATTGTTCTTCCTCCTAAGCCTGTTCGTGGAGCTGGTAGGCCTAGGATGAATAGGATTGAAGGGGCTGACTTTCATGCTAAGAAAAACAGATGTGGAAAGTGTAAAAAACAAGGACATAATAGAAGAGGATGTTCTTTGAATATTTGAGTTGATTGTTTTAGTCCAATGTATTTGATTGGTTGTTCTATAAATACTCTGACTTGAATAATTGAGTTGATTGTATTAGTCCAGTGTATTTGATTGATTGGTTGTTCTATGAATACTTTGACTTGAATAATTGAGTTGATTGTATTAGTGCAGTGTATTTGATTGATTGGTTGTTCTATGAATACTTTGACTTGAATATTTGGATTATTGCATATGTTGAATTGGATATAATCTGATTTTGATTACTTTTGGTTGTATGCAATTGTTTATGAGTTTCTGCTTTTCTGGTAGGCACTGTGATGGTTGTCGGTAGGTAGTCAGTGTGGAATTGGTAAGATGATGGTTAGTGAAGAAGAATTGTGGGTTGTGGCTTCTCTGACAGTGTTGAGTGTGGAATGTTGCTACAGTTTGTATTGAATGAAATAGTGGTGTAGTAGTATTTGCTTGTATGGTCAGAGAACTGTGAAGTTTATAGGTTGTGAATGGTTTGGGATGGAAGTATGGTTAGTAAGTGAAGTATGACAGAGTGGTTTTTGGACTTTTGTAAAGGAGGAGGTGTTGTAGTTAAGAAGTGAGGCAGTGGAGGTTGGCAGTGAAGTAAGTAGTAGTCAGAGGCACTTGAAGTTGTGAATGATGAAGATGGTAGTTACTCTTCTAACAGGAAATGGAAAGTATGGAAGAACTATTGTTTGCAATTGTTCTGTTTAAAAAGATAAATTGATATATCATTGGCCTCAAACAAGCTTAGGACCAAGTATATTTGCGGTCATTGATTTAAATTTTCTTTGTGCAGAAATATTTGTTCAATTTTGTTTGTGCAGAAATATTTGTTCAATTTTGTTTGTGCAGAAATATTTGTTGATTTTTCATAACGGTGGAATACCTATCCATCTCCAATAGTTATTTATCTTTTTGTAATAACTTCTTTTTTCAAGAGAGCAGTATTCAACCAGCATTCCTTCTTCCCATTCTCATGCATCATCACTTTCATCATTCATTTCCACTAACATCTACCCTTATGCCTACAACTGACCAACCTTGCACTTGCCACAACCTAAAATAGCTCACAGGACTTCCATCACCTCTCACTGCACTGCAACTCCAATCACTATCTTCAAACTTATGTCATTTGACATAAAACATCCTCAACACCAACAGAAACGACCTTTATAACCTGAAATTCACAGCAACCATCAACACTAACTACATAGCACTTCCATCCACACTATCTTCCTCATCCTAGCAAATTACTTAACATCACAGTAACCTTCACATTACACAACACACTCTGTATTATACGGCCCAATTTTTTTCTAGGACACAACATGAATGTATAGTCAGATTAAAAGGTGACAGTGCAAACAAGTGCACAACATACACATAAACAAACTCAAGTCTACAACATCTGTAAGTAGGTTTACAATTCAAATAATATGGCCTAAGTCAACCATTACAAATTCATCAGTCAAATAAAATTTTAACAAATGTATGATAAAAGGACTGTTAGACATCAAAGAATTTGTTGCTATCATTGTCAGTTCACATCTTTTGTTGCTGAAGCTGAACTGCAGAATTTTTCAATTGTCCAGCAGTATGGTTCATCAGAGAGAATTTGTGCAGTTATTTGTGCTCTAAATGCGTTTACTTGTTCTAGACTGATTTTTGATGTTGTGTCCATTCCTTGTGCTAACTTTTGGATAAACATCATTACGAAAATTCCACAGTCGAACCTGCATTTTTTAAAATTTTAGTTATTGTGTAACATTCATCGTTGTATAAAAATCTCCAGTATCAGTGATTATGAAAATATAACTAAACATGTACTTATATCCATTACATCAAAAGATAAATGCTTCTATCTTTTTTAATAGTTGAATAAAGTAAGATCTGACACTTAATATTTTATGAAGAACTCTTTAATTAATTTCATTTAACAATAAACCAGCTCCAAAACAACAAACAACTTATATCATTTACATAAAAACATAAATGCTTTTATCTTTTCTATGTAATAACTAATATCATGAGAAAAACATCAAATACCTTGAATGCATTAGATAATGTACCATTTGTATCAGTGATTATGAAAATATAACTGAAAATGTACTTAAATCCTAGGTAAACATTTTTAATCAGTGATTATGAAAATTACCCGTTGCTTTGTTGAGCACAGTTAATATTTTTAATCAATGAAGACTTTCCCAGAATTGTTTTCTCGCCTACGTCCTGTAAGTCTTTATTGATTTTGTTTACCGCTGCTTTCTGCCAAATATATATATATATATATAATTTTTTTTAATAATAATGATAAATCTATTTATCTTTTTTACTTTCAGTGTATTTTACTTACCACATTAATAGCAAACCTTGAATGTCCACTTCTTAATGTCTTAGATCTTGTGGTCAAGTGTAGAGAATCATAATGGTTCCATGAACATGATTCCACTACTAGCTCTAGCAAGCTCCAATGTCCGTTGCCATGTATAGGAAATAATATATTGCAACATAATGGATTTAGAAGTGCTTGTTTAATAAAAGGATTAGACATATTTTTTTTGATCTTTTCCAGGTTTCCATTTGTTGCGCTTTTCTGTTAAAAAATAATTTCAAAAAATTTATCTTAGAAACAAATTAAATTTTACATTATAGTACACTTACTGTCATTGTTGTGTTCACATATATAATGCTAGAACTTTGTTCTAAAAATTTTGTTTTTCTGAACCAAAACCAATCAATAACCTACATTTCCAAAAAAAATATGGATTAAGAATAGATTTTATAATGAAGCAAAGAAAATAATTTATAATGACGCAAAGTATAGTTTTTTGTACTTACTTGACCAGAAATATATTCTCCATAGAGAAGTTCTTCTATCATACTTTTTGTGATGGTGATGAAGTTTTCATCGTCACAAGTAAATGCTTCATCACTAAAAAATTAAGATTAGTATGTTCTGTGTTGTAATGCACTTACAGTATAAAAGAAAATTAATTAAGATTGGTATACTGAAAAAGTAAGATTAGTATGTAATGAAATATTTTTTAACAAAAGAAAATAACAATAGTACATACTGTACAGGAATTTTATGAATTGTCATACTGTACAGGAATTTTATGAATTGTACATAAAACAGCTGACAGTACATTAAAAAGATATTTTGTTTTATCTTTTTTTAGTTGTCACTTGGATTATTAACTAAAATACAGTGCATTAAAAAAAGTAAGGTTGCAAATAAAAATACTTGGTGCTGACAATAGTAGGTGCTTAAATAACTTTTTTTATCTTCATGAACATCAACCAGCAAACTATTCATCACCAAAAATTTCTTTTTTTTCTTTAGATTTTAATAAATTTCAACAACCTTGGATTGTCGATGATACAACCCAACTACTTGATAGAATGACTCAATTTGGCAATTTTTAAGTTAAACTGAGTCAATCCATCAAGTCGCTGTGTAGTACACCAACAATACAAGGTTGTTTATTGAATGGCACAAGTGACAAATTGTTTATTAACTCTGATTAAACCATAACTTAAAAAGTTTACACATTATCGGATGTTTATTGAATGGCACTACCAAACATGACAATGTTAAAATGTTTGCATATTATGACATGGTTAAAATGGTTGACAAATTTGTGACTTGTACATTAAACATATGACAGTACATACAAAAGATAATCAGTTTTATCTTTTTTTAATTGTCACCTTCAATATTAACTAAAGGATGGTACAGATCTACCATAAGTTAACCAAATATTAATAACAGGTTTAAGAAAAATATATTGTCATACTCTACAGGAATTTTATGAATTGTACATAAAACAGCTGACAGTGCATTAAAAAATATTTTGTTTTATCTTTTTTTAGTTGTCACTTGGATTATTAACTAAAGTACAGTGCATTAAAAAAAGTAAGGTTGCAAATAAAAATACTTGGTGCTTACAATAATAGGTGCTTAAATAACTTTTTTTATCTTCATGAACATCAACCAGCAAACTATTCATCACCAAAAATTTCTTTTTTTTCTTCAGATTTTAATAAATTTCAACAGCCTTGGATTGTCGATAATACAACCCAACTACTTGATAGAATGACTCAATTTGGCAATTTTTAAGTTAAACTGAGTCAATCCATCAAGTCGTTGTGTAGTACACCAACAATACAAGGTTGTTTATTGAATGGCACAAGTGACAAATTGTTTATTAACTCTGATTAAACCATAACTTAAAAAGTTTACACATTATCGGATGTTTATTGAATGACATTACCAAACATGACAATGTTAAAATGTTTGCATATTATGACATGGTTAAAATGGTTGACAAATTTGTGACTTGTACATTAAACATATGACAGTACATACAAAAGATAATTAGTTTTATCTTTTTTTAATTGTCACCTTCAATATTAACTAAAGGATGGTACAGATCTACCATAAGTTAACCAAATATTAATAACAGGTTTAAGAAAAATATATTGTCATACTCTACAGGAATTTTGTGAATTGTACATAAAACAGCTGACAGTACATTAAAAAGAAAAGAGAAATGCTAATGGCCCAGTTTTGTCCTTAAAAATAATTAGTTTCAACTTGAGTCCCAGGTTCCCCAATTGATTGCCCCGCAATAATACCTACATCTTCCCCAATTCAACCAGATCGCCATGAGTGGAACTTCTACAATAACATAATTCAATTGAGTCAAAAGTAGTTTAGTTACTTACTTGTTTCGTCCAAGAATTTTGAATTTTTTTTTGACAATTTCTTTTTTTTTCTTCGGTAAGATATTCGAGCAGTGGACATTTGTCAACATTCTTTGGCTTCTTCTTCTTTTTTGGTTCTTTTAGGACAATATCTTTAACAACAATTGGATTTTCAGAAGCAATTTCTTGAGCAGGCTCTTTCAGACTGTCAGATTTTAAACTATCTTGTGTCTGCTTTTCTAGTATGAAATCTTGAGTTTGCATAATATCAAAAGTTGGAAAATTAGCAGAACTGTTTATGTGAATCATACCAACAATTTTTTTTATACCATTTTGAGCTTCAGTTTTTTTGTTCAAATTATCTTTTTCCTCCACTTCATGCTTTTCTAAATTTTCCAATTTCTGAAGCTTCATTTCAAGAATTTGGATTCTATTTTCAGCTGCTTCTCTTAAACATCTTTCCTCCTTTAATTGTTCTTCAACCTTTTTCATCTCAGAGCACAAAAAATTGACTTTTGATTGTAGCTCCATTATGTTATCAGCAGATTCCTTTTCAGATTTTCTCAAGCTTGTGTCTTCCTGGTACTCATCTTTTATTTTTTTGGAAAGAAGTTCTTTCTCTTCTTTTGTTACATCTGCAAATTTTTTTAAAATCTGCAATGAATAAATTTAAAGTTAAGCTTTCACATATATTGTCATTGAAGTACTAGACAAGTTAAGCTTGCACATACACTTTCTATACTCATTTGGTTTTCTGTAATAAATTTAAATATGAATAAATCAAGAAAAATGTTTAATATGTATAACTATATATCAAATATAAGTAATGCCTAAGTTGTTATAAAATCATTTACATTAATAGATAAATGTTTTTATCTTTTATAGCTTTTAAGCATGGTAAAATTAATGAAGAACTTTGGAGTTGGGCAGAAACTGAATTGTACTTAAATCATTATGTACTTATGTATTTAAAAGTAGCATACCTTATCATTGTCTATTTCATCAAGGTCCAAATCTTTTAATTTTGACAAGTCTCATTTTCTCATCCTTGGGATTTTGCTTTCCAAATTTTCTTTTTCATCGATGATTTGCATCCTTTCACAAAACCAATACTGCCAATAAGACCATGCAAATAAGCATTAACAATTAACATTTTTGTAAAAAGCATTGGTATAAATTTATTTATATTTAAATCATACCAGTAAGACCATAGTACATCCAGGTGTGCTTCTTGGATTAGCATAGTATTTTTGAACATTTTTCATGACATTTTCACATATTGCTCTCGGCCAAGAGATTGAGTTAAATTTTTTTAAGTTTAACAGCTTTGATAAGAAGCCCCACTGCATGTAGTTCTGATTGTTAGGAAAGAAAAAAGTAATAATCAACAAGAGCAACAACAATTTGACTAAATCTTCATTCCCGTTTTCTTCCTCTATCATTTTTTTCAACCTTCTTGTGACTGTCTTCTGGCTAATTATGTCATTTTCTTCGAAATTTGTAGTCAGAAAGTCTGAAAAACTTTCCATTGCTGTGGCCTTATTTGAAGTTGGTATTGGAAACAAATCCTCTCCAGATAAATTCATTCCAAATATAAGGCTAACTTCTTCAGGTGTGATTTGCAGCAGTTTGTTTCCAATTTTGAAAGCTTTTTCTTTAATACTGAAAGAAGTAATTAGTTGGTCTAAATTTGAAGCACTTTTCCGTATGTTTTGCCGTTCTATGCCATTGGTCAGAAACATATTAAAAAAGTTTTTGAATGGCGTTTTGTTGATATAACCTTTTGCTTCTGAAGATAGAATCTTTTTTTCCTTTACCGTCATCATAACTTTGTACACAGCATCTAAATTACATCTGTATGTTCCACTGTACAGATGTTTTTTCTGTCTTTTCAGCCTGTTTTGAATTTCATATTTGCCAACATCATCTGACTCATCTGTTTCAATATTTATTTCTTCAGAATCATAACTTGCTTCATTTAGTTTTTCTGAAATTGTTCCTTCGTCATCTGAGTTTGTTAGATGTTCTTTTTCAGTCATTTGTGAGATTTGCTGTGTTGGTGTACCTTCATCCTACATTCATGAAAATAATATCATTAATTAGGATCCTAAATTTATTTCTGCATATTCATGAAGATAATATCATTTTGCTCAAGAATCATAATGCACATAAAGTATAATAAACCCTTTTGTTGAGTAAATATGTAGTACTGATGGCTATTTTTTCTTCCAAAGTATAGAAAGATAATCTGTTTTATCTTTTTTAGTTGTTTAAGTAATGGTCATTTAGAAATCTGAAAACTTAAAGAGAATGAAACACAAAATAGCCATCAAAATATTATTTATAAAAAAGATAAACTCTTTTATCTTTTTTAACAAAGCATTAGCAACAAATTATCCATTACAAATTAGTGATCAGTTATTAGAATTTCATCATCACAATAGCCTTGAAGTAATTACATGTACAACATGTATGAATGCAACATGAAAGCTACAACATCAATGAATATTCAGATTCAAAAGTGACAGTGCAAACAAATGCACCATAAAAACAACTCAACATCAATGAAAATGAAGTAACCAAACCTGACTGAAGTGTTCGAACATTACATATATACATGTATGAAACATCAAGTGAATTTGCAACATCATACACATTGAAACCAGAGTCCAATGCAGACATGTCAACAAGATGAGAATGCAAGTGCAGACAAGCTAGATGATAACTGACTGCAAATAAAGCAACAAGTCAAGTCAATGCACATCAACCCAATACAAAATATATGAAGTGAATGCAGAAACACACACACACACACACATGTATACGTAAATGTAGTGACAGAATAGCAGACTAACCAAGGTAAACAATGTAAGCTCAAAAAATTTAGGTATTTTTTTATTTAAAATATGGAATCTAGATTCCAATTTATTACGTATATACAAAATGAAGATTAGAATAAAATATTAAGGGAAACATAAGTATGAAAATAATTACCAATGGAGTTGTAAATGGTGATGGTCTTTGGTTGTGTTCATCACAAAATGGACTGGAAATAGGTCTTATATTTATGCATTGGGTTCCACCTTCGTTTATGAATATGCAAGTTGTTTTTCGAATGAATATCTTCGACTTAGAAGACCTTGTATGCATTTTTACGCTGCATAAAAAATGTCATATATAATGAAATGTTAGACAGAGTGAAGAACTATTAATTAATATCATTTAACAAAAAACCAGCTCCAAAACAACAACAACTTAAACCATTTACATAAAAACATAAATGCTTTTATCTTTTTTACCTAGGGTTTAACATATCTGTATATTATATGTAGTAACTAATATCATGAGAAAAACATCAAATACCTTGCATGCATTAGATAATGTACCATTTGTATCAGTGATTATGAAAATATAACTCAATAATGTACGTAAATCCTTTACATCAGAAGATAAATGCTTCTATCTTTTTAAATAGTTGAATAAAGTAAGATCTGACACTTACTATTTTACAAAGAACTCGTTAATTAATATCATTTAACAATAAACCAGCTCCAAAACAACAAACAACTTAAACCATTTACATAAAAACATAAATGCTTTTATCGTTTTTACCTAGGGTTTAACATATCTGTATATTATATGTAGTAACTAATATCATGAGAAAAACATCAAATACCTTGCATGCATTAGATAATGTACCATTTGTATCAATGATTATGAACATATAACTCAAAAATGTACGTAAATCCTTTACATCAGAAGATACATGCTTCTATCTTTTTAAATAGTTGAATAAAGTAAGATCTGACGCTTACTATTTTACGAAGAACTCGTTAATTAATATCATTTAACAATAAACCAGCTCCAAAACATGTACCTAAATCGTTTACATAAAAAAAATAGTACATACTTGTAGAGGAATCGATGAAGAAAAATTGATGTTTAACTAAATAATGGTAGAAATCTTCGATCACAAATTGTCTAGTCGTTTAGAAAACTCTACTTTTTTATTTTAGATTTTGATTTTGTTTTACTGGGTTCTGAAAAAGGAAAAGGAACGAGAGAAAAAGTAACGGAATGGAGGGATAAAGTAACAGACGTAACGTGTATTAACTTTGGTCCTAGAAATAATTATTTTAAACTTGTGTCCTAGAAACTTATTGTTTGATGGAAAGAGGCCCTTATGGTAAAATTTCCCTTTTAAATTCTTATTTAAAATCTAGTATAAAAATTTTCATATTATATTTTCAAATTTCCCTTTTGTTTTCCCCAAACTATTTTAAATCTCGCTTTTAAAATAAATCCTTTTACACTTAAACAAATATTGCTTAAGTTTTCTTATTTAAAATCCTTTTATTTAATCTATTCCAAAATCTCTATTTTTCCATATTCCGAAATTATTAAGTACAAATTTAAAATCAACTATTTAATTTACCCAAATTCATTTATTTTTAATTAATCCAAGTTTCACTATAAATATTTTTATTTCCAAAATCCCTTTTAAATTTCTCTTCCAACTCAATATTTATATTTATGATATTTCAAAATATCAAAATCTAGGCCAGTAATAGCATAGCATCCAATAACTTCAAATTACACTATAATCTATCACAGATTATTTAACAGTTCATATATCACTATATATGAAATTAAATTCAACATTTTTGAGGAATCCAATTGGATCCCTCCAACCTGTTTTCTTGCATCCATAGATGTTAATACAACATAAAAATATCAATCCCACTTCGAGGGGGATATCGCGGTATATAGGGTTATTCGCTATTATCCGGGGCGCATAGGGTCTCATCCGCTAAAATATGCGGGAACAATCACTCCAATTACTAATATATATACTACTATATATAATATCACATTCAACTGATAATAATTTATCAATTCAACCAATCAATCAATAATTTATTTTAACTATTTAAAATTAATTGCAGTAAATCCAAAATTGAGTGAGGTTAACTCACATTTATTTTGTTGTCGCATTCGCGTTCGAATTTAACTAAAAATTCTGGAACTCCAAATTCAGTCAATTCAATTCCACTGCGTACATCCCGCTAACACAAATAAAATGCAGCTTGTTTCGTTCAAATCTGATTCCGTATGGAAAAGATATAACATATATAAGATTTACAAGTTCTTAAAACGTATATATATACTTGAGTTAGATTGAGATTTTCAAAAACCCATACCAATCCATCATGCAACCGGCCACCTACTCTTTCTTTTTTTTTCCTTTCCCTTTTTTTATTCAGCCCAAAAGCCCACGAAGCAAAACCCCAACCCACTATCTCCTTCTTCCCCCTAAATAATTGCCTATAGCCAAGAATTTGTGCACACCCATCGCCACGCATGCACGCATACCCATGACACCACGAACCATCGTGCTATTTGATGATCTGACCACACCAACGAACTCTCCACCTCGATCTCCATCCACCTATGCCTACAAACCCACGATCGAACCACCGAACAAAAAACTGACCTGACACCCAATCGTGCTCGACCCAAAACACACGACCACCATACTTGAACCGCATGTGCCAAAAACTAGGTCAGAGCTACCCTTCAACACCACTATCCTGATGCCACAAACCCTGAAGCCTACCATCCCCTAAATCCTACCCTAGGCTAAACCTTAGCCCATCATGTCATTCGACACTCACTGATGACCCCCCAAATCAAAGACGCACCCTACAAAACCTATATCAGATTGAAGCCCTTGTCGAACTATGAATTTAGGAAGTTGTTTCGAGATTTTTTAGATTAGTGGATTAGGAGATATAAATTTTTGAAGCTTCATCCATTTTTTTCGAAATGTACAGTTTTTTTTTCATTTTGAAACTAACTGGAAGAAACGTACTGATTTAAAAGGAGGAGGGAAGCATGTACAAGGAGCAAGTATGGTAGGCTAGGGTGGCTCAATGAATAGTAGAGTTGACCGAAATGATGTAATTGCAGCTGAAAAGAGGTTAACTAGACACTATATCAATTTAAATTTCAAAATGTCTCGATCTATGCAACTTAAAATCTCGAATTCCTATCGAGGTGTGCCGCTAGGCGTTTAAAATGTTGTACCCCTATTCCGAACGCAATGGAAAAGGTTTCGAGTTCTAATTCGATCGTATGGAGAAGATAGCTTTTTTGACCCAATTATTATATTGAATTTTTGATATTAAATTCAACGCGTTTATATCCCGTACGACCAAATGATAACTCTAAACATTGCGAAATTTGAAATCCGATAAGAATACACTATTACGGATCTAATGGAACTAGTTTCGTCGAATTCCGAAATTGTGCCCCGGATGGCTATTTTTAAATGTTAATTCAAACGATATATTTTTAAAACTGAACAAATCACCCTTAAATTCAATTTAAAAAGTGTTATTATCTTCACTATTATTAATATAAATTTTTTAAGCCTTTAAATTATTTTTATCAAGCTTAAAACTCTAGATTCAATATTTTAACCAATTTTCCATTATTAAATTCAAAAATTAAATTATCCAATAAATTGTTATATTTGAAATTTAAGTTAAAAATTAACTGTTAAATATTTAAAATCAACTAAATATTCTAATTTCAAATACCCAAAATTCTGGGTTGTTACACCATTAATATTTTTTTATGTCATTAGCATTTACTTGAGTGCGTATATAAAAGTTGTATATGTACAAATCGATATTAGATATCGATGGACGTTTAAATTTAATTTAAATATAATTATTTGCTAAGTGTTATCGAACAAATTAAAGGGCCATAAAACATCTTGAATTACAATCTATATAAAGAAAAAGAGGCTTGAAATCCAATAGTTGGATCTAGAAAATGAGTGGAGGAGGTTACGGAAGGTTACCTATATAAATACCATGCCTTTCATTCACTTGCCTCTCTTAATCACTCTTTTTCAAAACCCTACCCTCCATATTCCTTTTCTAACATTCATGTCCAAAAATTCAAGGCAAAACAAATGAAAAATTTATTTTAAGGACATCCAATTAAATCAATCAAATAAAAGGTGGTTCTCCTTCTCTTGCAAAACTAGGAGACTGATTCAGATTTGGATATGGGAGCATCTATCAGTCGAGGTGCATTCAAGGACTATATCTATTAGGTATAATCTATTCCATTTTATGTGTATATTCATCACAATGATATATATATATTTTTGATTATTTTGAAAATTTTGTATTTGCATTTGTTGTATATCATTAATTTGTATATATATGATCTAAAATTTTTGAATTTGTTAATTTGAATGGATCTGAAAATAATAATAATGGTTTTGATTGTTGATTCTTATTGTTTTCTTCATGTTGATGTTGGTGTTATTTTAGATCTGAATATAATAACTAATTGATTATTATACTTATTTACTTAGTTGAATGTGAATAGTGATTTCATTATTTCACAATTAGTTTTTTGTTTCGAAACACACACACACAAACATTATTATTTGAAAATTATATATATATATATATTTATGCTTGTTTGTATATGTATTTGTATTAAATTTAATTTGAAACTATTTTACAATGAATGTTTAAAAAACACACCTGTATGTATGTATATATATATATGGGTATGTGTGTGTATATATCATTACATGTGTGTACATGCACATACACAGGTTGACATTAATGGAGATCTGTTTTTAATGCATAAATCTACATGTATCAACATTCTAATTTTTTTTAATAAATCTTACTTTATTATTACTTGTAAAATATCTTAAATTCAAACTAGTTGACCTAGTTGAATTAATTTAGACTAATAAAAGGATTCATTAAAATACGCATGCATATATATATATATATATAAATTATGTTTGTGCATGCACTCATATAATTTTAAATAATGTTTTGGACAACCGATGTGTATATAAAGGGAGAATGTGTATATTGTGGTGTAAATTCCAACACCAAAACACATACACATTAACTACGTACACAATATGATATATTGCACTTATCCAATATATATTAGAGTATATTTGGATATACTCACAATATATTATAAGTATAAATTTGGTTACCTATGCCGTTTAATTAATCCGTCAATCATTTAACTAAAGGGAAAGAAATGAAAAGTTTTCTCTCTCCACTTAAGACCATATATCCCCCATTAATTGAATAAGTTAAGAGAAGGAAATGAAAGGTTTCCTTCTCTAAATTAAATATAATAAGTAACGGTCATACACAAATGCATATACAAAAGTATATTTGATATACTCTGATTTATGTAAACATTAAATTCATGTAAATCTTAAAAAAATAAGAATTTTATTTAAAAATATTTTAGATTGGATCTAAAATCTTCTTCATGCTTCATGGGCCCAATACATCCTAAAGGAATTTTTTTTTGAAACTTACCCTTTAACTCCGCTGTGGATTGGCTCACTTCCTTCAGTCATCATATGACAATGTTATGAGATTTTCAACATTTGGAATCATCCACAGCTTAGTCATAAATTTGTGCATTTATTTATATTTCTTACTTTGTATAGCCTTTGGTTGAATCGACTGATACTTATTGTTCGGAACAGTTTCGACTTAAAGTTCTTAAGTTTGAACATGAATATAGGATTGACATATTATACTTGATGTCATAATGAAGTTCGAGTCTGTGCACGTCTTCATAAGGAGTTCACTATTTCTATAAACAATTATCTAGGTATTTCATAAATACTCGAGAACACTCTAAACTGTCACTAAGTGATTTTAATTTGGATTTGTTACTTTCTTTATGTATCAAATACATGAGTAAAGTGTGATACTATAGACAATACAACATGCATGATAATTCCTATTGCTAATGCATAAGGAACTCATCTTACATGCTCCATATTCAATAATTTTAACATTGTGTCTGTGTATATCATTTGGTACAATCCCATCGTCCTTTTATGCCAATTATAAAATATATCATTTTCAAAACCAATGTCGAGTATCAAACAACCATCAACTGGTTTTAAAATGAATACATCGTTAACAATCATAACTTTGTTGTTTACTTGTAGTTTTATAAATATATTTTAGTACATATTAATATTCTTTCTTTAAGGCACATGCTTCCTCTACATTATGACTGAAATTCAGATTATTTGATATCTTTGTCAAAATACTTACAACTCTGATGCCTACCGAATAATACATTCGTATCATTTCTTAGATCATATCCATACTCACAAAATTGGTCATTGCTCCTATTGACTTCGAGACATTTTGATTGTTATGTGAGATAATCTATTCTAATACATTATTTAGAATTTTTATTGCAACATACATGTACCAAAACTGTAATGACCCGTAATTTCGCTATTTCGAAAATGAGATATTTTTATTTTAAATTTAAAAAGGTTTAGAACTTAAGTAAATATGTTGTAAACAATGAATAAATAAGGAGAAATTATTTATCTTATGATTAATAATGGAAAATAAAGAATTTGGATTTTTTTCACAAATCAACAAAAGTTAAGTTTTGTTAAAAATGAATAAATGCTCAAATAAATAGTTTTAAATATTTAGTTGAAAAGTTAAACTATATCGAAATCACTTAATCAAGATAATAAAAGTATAATATAGGTTTGAAAAATATATTTATAATCGTTTTACAAAATTATTCAAAATTTGCCACATTTTGTCAATGCAACTTCAAAATTCAATATTTTGATATTAATCCGAACGATATGAGATTTTAGCCTAGATATACTTGTTTTAATTCATTTAATATAATAGGAAATCAATTTTTAAGTTTGGTTTACTTTAATATATACTTTAGCAAAAGCGTCAAATTTTGACTGTAAAATTTGTCAATAACAACGTTTTCAGTTGTGACAAGTCGTCGCAACGTTAAATGATCATATGCACTTTATAACTTATATAATACCATTTTTCAAAATATATAACACTTGTGTTTACATCTGGTAAATCAAAATATCTTCTTTTTATAAAATAAATAAAATAAAATGATAAAAAATGGAGATAATGCATGATTTGACAAAAGAGTGTATAGTAAGCTAAGAAAACAACATCATTTCATATCTTTCTTTTCTCTTATGCAAGATGGAACTTATACACATAGAATTCAAGCAAATGGAAAATGAAAAGATATCAAACTAAAGGAATTAGTGACCCATATGCTTACCATTAATGCACACTTACAAATCCATTTAATGCAAATCTAATCAAGGCAGAAGTCTTCTTCTTAAGATCAAAATCTAAGAAAGAAAAGAGTGTAATGGTTCATATCTTTAACATCATAATTAATGCATATCCAATCTCTCTTTTCATGCTTAAGAAAAGATGTATATTTAAATACAAAAATGAGAAGGGTAGTAAAGTCATTTGCCACTCAATTCTCCACCTATAAATACAAGGCCAAACTCCACTTCATCTTCATTCAAAAAAAATCACAAACTCTTGCTCTCTTCCTCCATTCTTCTTCCACCTTCAAGCCATACACTATCTCCAAGCTTCTACCCCCTCTACCTTCACATAACCCCTCCTCCACGCCCAAACCCATGCACCACCTCCCCCTACACGACCACACCATCCTTCACCACCCACCAACAACTGCACCCGAGCCACCCAGCAACATTCCAGCCCCTCCGTCCCCAAACTCGAGACCCTATGGCCACACACCCCCTACCCGATTCCAGACCCCCCTATACACACGTACCCACTCCCCTTAGCCAAACCTGAGCCATACCCTAGGCTACGCACCCCTTAGCCGAGCCTACTCTCCTCTAAAGCACGCCTCAATATATATAAAAAGTAAAAGAAAAGAAATGAAAATGAAATCGGGAATTCGAGACGTTCGACGAAAAGGCACACTAGTTCGTAGTAAAGTTTGACGGAGTGGAAAATGAAGGTGAGAAATTCTCATCGCTATTTAATTACATTGATTATAAAGTTTAATTATTATGTTTGATAATCACCATTTGATGATATGGATGTTTGAATGACTGTTTGAATATGTTGGATAAATAGTAGAGTTATGCTAATATACCCATTTATTGATAATCACTATGCTATAAGAATGGATGTTGTGTTAATGATGAATATTGAAAATGATTATGCTCATTTTTGATTAAGTAATCCCCTTTGTTAAATAAGACTCAACTTTGGAGATATGAGATACTTTGGAAAAATAAGTCTCTTTTTAAATGAAATTGAAATTAAAGTTAAAGTAAAATAGAATTTGAATTTAAAAGTGAAATTGGATTTGAAATCGAAGTTAAAATTGAAAGTGAAACTGAAATTGATTTTGAAAATTTAACATTGAAATTAAAGTCAGATTTGTAATCAAAATTGAAATTGAATTTGAAATTAAGTTTAATTTCAAGTTAGAATTGAAATTGAATAGAAATTGGATTTGGAAATTTAATAATAAAATAACATGAATATAACAATATTATAATACGGAAATAGTGAAAATACACTTTAAAACTAGGCTCGTCGCGCAACGGTAGTTCGCGATTTCACGCCGAAAAGTTCAAACAAATGTACAGAATGGATTACAGCTCGGAATTCTTCGAGATAAGAAAATTCTAGACTATTATATCCATATCTTCTAAACGAAGAAAGAAAATCAAGATTTCATTAAGTAGATTTTGAAATACGTCCAAAACAATTTTTCAAAAAAATCGCGCTTTTGCAGTAAAATGACCAAAACATAAAATTCCTTAAAATGGATATTTTTAAATAATTAAAAATATGAAATAAATTTGATAAATCTATTTGAATAGTTTAAAAGAGATTCAAATGGAAAAATATGAATTTTCAAATATTAAAAAGTTGTTTAAATCAAATAAACTTATAAAGCACTTTCCGCAACACTTTTCTACTGCCGTTTCTACGGCTTTTTTTTAAAAAAAAGGTTTAAACTTAACGATTTTTCCTAGAATCAATTATGAATGTTTTTAAAAGGATAATTAAGCGTTTAAAAGATAATTTGGAATCTTTATAATCAATTCCAAAATAAAAGCTAATAATTGAGTATCTAGAAATGACTAGTACATTTGTCCCACCTGTGAGATCTGGGAAGATAAAACAAGGTGTTTAACTAACGTTAGGAATGGAGCAACCAGTGCCCTGAACTTAACTGGCCTATATTTTCTCTTCTTAGGCGAAGGGTGTAACAGATCGAAAGGAAAGCCCGGATGCTTTAAAAAGATTATATTATGTTTTTCCAAAATAAAAGAAGATTAGTATTATCCAAAATTCAAGCAATCTCCAAAATGAATAAACTACAACTTGGATTGCATAGAGATAATCTTCTTATACTTGGTATTAAATTCCAAAGAGGAAACTCGTCCTATTCGTGGAATTTAAAAGGTGATCCCACCATTATTCCGCCCATAGCACTTGTTGAATACGGAAATTGATATTGAGTAAAATTAGAATGATTTCTATGATCCTATTTACTCAATAATGTTTTCTAAGATTGATTTAGGGTTTACAGCATCAATGTCTCAAATAACAATGTTTTTCACCCATTTAAAAGTTAAGAAGTTCTGGATCGATGAAAAGTAAGAAAATAGGAAATGTTTTCCCAAGTAATAAGTGAATTAACTTAGAATTACTCTAAGATTAAAAAGGGATTTGTAATTAACCAAAAGAATTATAGTTAAAAGAGGCTTAATAAATTCTGTATACTCATATTCACTTTTTTATCAATGATTGGATTTCGAAGGAACCGGGGTCGGATTTGGGTGATTCCTATCTGAAAACCACTTCGAACCAATTTAAGTTTCGAAGTAAAATATGTTGAAGACATTGATATTAGGATTTTCATAGTGAAGAACTGCTTGTTGATCATTTGGGGATAAACTCCCAATATACTTATAGTAGCGGTGGTTTCTTCGTTATGAAACATCAAATGCAAGGACTATTCGCTACTAGGGATGGCAATGGGGCGGGTCTAGGGTCCAAACCCGGTCGACCCGCCCTTGTTTTGGCCCGTCAAGACCCGCCCCATTGGGTCATTGGGGCGGGTAGACCCGTGACCCGTTCTTGAGTACTCCGGGTCTATGGTCGGGTTGGGGCTTGGCCGACCCGCCCCAACCCGACCCGCACTACAAACATCTCATGAAACCACTTTATTACTATAATGATTTATTAATCTTTTTAGTTATAAGTGATTCTAGCATGGATATTAAAATGTTCCAATCAATATCTATAGAAAAAATTAGAGTATTAAGTTGCGTCATTGATAATTATACAATAACATATGTATATATTTTCTGAATTGTTATTGTAGACATCATTTTTATTAACTTCCCATAGACACATTGTTATTTTTATTTCATATATTATTTGGTGATAACGAGTATAAACAAATAAATATATGTGTGTTGCTACATAATTTTCAATCAATACATAGAGACTCGTCGGGTCTTGGGGCGGGTCGGGTCTACCCTGACCCGCACGGGTCCCGGGTACGGGGCAAAATTCCAGACCCGCACCGGGTCTACGGGGCGGGTCTGGGGCGAGGTCTAAAAAATCCGGGGCGGGTATGGGGCACTAAAAACCCGCCCCAACCCGTCCCATTGCCATTCCTATTCGCTACTGATCTTAGGGGTGATTCTCAAAACAGGATGTGGTAGGAAAGTACCTACGATTTCGTTCAGTCCCAGAACGAACTTGTATGGAGGAATGTCTGACCTTGCATTCTAAATCACATCGAGTGATCTCTATATAATGTATATCAGTCGGTGGCGGAGAAGACACCTTCTCTTAGCTTAACACCCTTTGCTGAGACATTCGAGCTCAGGAAGTTATACATTTGAGAATCAGTCGTGTGAATGTGGAATGGCAATGTGGCATTCAAAGTGAAAGAAGATGTGCTATGTGAAAAAGGTGTTCGCTACCGCAAGCCTTATCAATCGGGAAATGACCAAAACATGGGTAGATGAGGCAAGGCTATGTGGTTCACAATCATTAGGGTATGATCATCCCCTTCTAGATATATTTCTACCCGCTATGACGTTCGGGTTTAAATTAATGTAGATGTATGCTAGAGCGCGCTCGGATAAAGGCCGGTAATAACCGAGGGATGACATATTCGGTACTATCTAGTTATAAAGGTAGGACATTCTTGTGTTGGTAGAGGAACTTTGTGATGGTTCCTCGGGACATCCACTTAGAAGTGTACCCATCGGAAGATAGTCCCTTCATCTGGTCATTTGTATGGAAACCCATTATCCAATAAAATCCTTTACGAGTTTGATTGTATAACCCACTTTGTGGCTAATATGCTACAATTTAATCAATGTAACAATTTCGACTAAGATTAATAAGTTTATTTGCAAATGTTTTCAAAGGATGTCATTAAAAATAATATCAAATGATTTGATATAAAAATACTTTAGTTATCATAAGAGAAAAACCCGTCCGTGTTTTTGTGTGGGCGTGGTCTTATGAGATACTCTTTCTTTTCAAAAGGATTTTATTTCCAAGGCTGATATATGACACTATCATTTATTATTTGAGTTTTCTCACACTGGTTTATCAAGCCTGATCCGGGTATTTTCAATACTCGGGTCAGATCCGAGTAGTTTCAGGTTTAGTTGAAGATGGTTGGAGTTTCCTCAGGGGAGCTGGAGATATTCATCTACGTATGGACGTATTCTATTATCCGCTTTGCTTATTCTGCATTGATTAATGATTATAAGCATTTGTAAGGACAGATGTTTATAACTTTCTAAGCTGAAATTAGGTTAGACTCTGATATATGTATTTTAAAAGTTTTCCACTGTAAAGATATTTGTTTAATATTATATATTATTCCCTTCGAGTGATATTCTATTCTTTTATTTTCTTTATTTTACCCTTGATGATCCAACTTTCTATTCACTTTGGATTAGACATGTGTGGTTTATTGTAGACTCAAAGAGTATGGATTTTCGGGTCTTCACATTTGGTATCAAAGCTTAGGTGGAGCGAATACCTGAGCCTTATAAGGGTAAGACTCATCAGAGATGGGATTAGTAATATCCTAGGATGAGTAACTCATTAGAGATAATGTCAGTAACATCCTAGAATGAGTTTTGAGAGTATTATATATATGAGCGTGTATTTGTTAATTTTATAAAAATGCTTTTGTTTTAAAGAAATTGGTAAATGAAATGATTTTACCTTGGTTTATATTTTGAATATACAAAGGGGATATTTTTGGGTTAGAAATTAAGGATTGTTTGTAATTTAGCTTAGTAAAACTAAAATATGAATACCTTGTGATTGGAATTGCATGATTTGACTATAAGATATTCCATATAGAATCAATTAGTTGAAAGCTAGAATTTAGAACTTTAATCATATACCCCTAGACATTTGGTTATTAAGAAATAATGATTTAATGATCATCAAAATTGATGGATTTAAAAGCTAAGTACAAATATCTTGTGAAGTAAAATTCACGATTTGACTATAAGATATTTGATGATAATATTGAAGCTAGAAGTTATAATTAGAGAAAGTAAAAAGAAAATGCACACTTAGAAAAATTCTTATCAATAAGATAGAAAAAGATAAGCCTAAACTGAGACTTTGGGTAAATATAATATAAAAGGGTAAGTTCTATAACTTATAAAGGAGATAAGATAATTTGAAATTTAGACACTTTGATTAGGTTAAAATCAAAGTGAAATTTAGGAATAGAAATATAAGCAATATCATCCTAATATAAAACTTTGAATTAGTGATACATTTAGGGTAACATTTGTAATTCAAAATGAAGTAAGATTGGAAGTGGATAGGTTAGAAAAAGTTAAAAAAAGGGAAGTTTTGAATAATATAGTTAGTAGTTGATTGTTGGATGAAAATATTTAAATAACAAACACCATATGAATTAAGTTTCACAATTTGACTATAAGGTATTTGATGGATTTATGGTTAAGAAATTTGATTTAGAAATGGATAGGTAAATAAGTTTAAGATCTTAAGTAAATTTATATATCTTTTAAGTTTGTCTTATTAATATATGGATAAGATAAATAATATTAGCTAAATTAAGACCTTAAGTAAATAAAACTAAGGATTAAGTTTTATAACTTATTAATTTGATATAATAGTAGAATTCCACATTCGTTAAACACCCTAATTGAAGTAATAATAGTTTGAAGTTTGGGGATATGTATATTTACTTGTAACACCCCACGTTAAATCACAATTATATATGCAAATAATTTAAATAACTTATATACGTTTGAAATTTTAAAACAGAGAAATATTTGTAAATGGGGCAACTATTTAATATTATTTGGAATACATACATACACATATATATATATATATTTGTGTAACAAATAAATTAGAGAGAGAAATTATATAAAATCAATTAATAGGGAAGATTAATTGATGGTGTTTGTTTAAAAGGGAAATTAATATTCAATTAATTAGTAGATGTGATTAATTGACAGGAACTGACAAGAAATGGAACATATATTGTAGCAACTAATTGATATGATTAGAAACATATATGTTAGTGCGAGAGAATAAAATGGAGGAAGAGAAATTTATGCAAGTAATCAATTGTCAATTAATAAACATGGGGACTTATGGTAACATATATAATTAAGATTTTGACTCAAAATTCAATTATAGACTATATGCATGCAATAATAATGGGAATAAAATAAATTAATATGCATATATGTGACAAATTAATATGGTGTTGATTGGCATATTAATTTGGTAAGAAATCACAGTGCAGGCAGGGATTAATTGGATAATAAATTAATTCTAGGTATATATGAAATCTATTAATTGGTGATTAATAAGGGAATCTTATTTAAAGAAACGTCACATTTAAAAATATATGTTTCCATAGATTGCGAGAGAGAAGGGGAAAGTGATTAATGAAAAGATTGTTGGAGAATTAATTTGAAATAAAAACAAACGCAGAAGAAAACATATTAATTTAATGTCCATAGACTGAGTGTACGCTTTAGATTTTAGGGTTTTATATCTAATGGTTAGCACTGATTTGAACCACTATAAATATAGGTGCAGAGCCTCAGTTTTATTCTCATTATTTTTCTCTTGCCTATAGAAGCTCTGCCATTTTTCTATCTCTTCTACAATTTCTTAATAACAAAATTTTAGATCTAATTCACACGAATTTAGATCTAAATAGAAAGAGAATAGAATTAATTAGGGAATTAGGAATTGGTTCAAATCAGAAGGCTATGTCAAAGGTAAAACCCTAGATCTAAGTTTTAATTGCTATTTCTAATCCAAATTTCTTCCTTTTCTCTTTTAAATATTATAAATATGTAAATATATCATTTGTAATTCCAAATAGGGATTACAAGGGAGGTGAATATAAATGTTAGGGATAGATCTGAAATAAAAACGGAGAGATTTGGAAAGCTAGCAATGTTAGTGGATTTATTTATATATCTTTTAAGTTTAAGATATATTATCGTTAAATTCCCGTTTAGATAATTTTATTCAATAATTAACCCTATTAATTAATTTATGCTTAACTATAAGGAATTTACAGTTTATTTACAGTATTAGTATTTATTTACATCCGTTTCTACGTTTTGGATTTCTATGCAAGCGTCATTCTTCTTCTATTTTCTCCTCTTTCTTCGCGTATGGATTAGAATAGATTAAACGTGAATATGAATTAAATAATTAAGAATACTGAAATGAAGGAAATAAGATGTAAAGCAATAAAAGTTTGAGGAATGGAATTCCTGTAATAAATTACGTTAACATGAGAAAAGTTAATTAGTCTAATAACTGAATTCGGGAGTAACTAAAAGGTTAACTGGTTGGTTTAGAAAATAGGATACATTTCTATAATTTAATATTTAAAATACAACAATGAACGTAATTGCTAGAATAAAAGAAAGAAAAAGAAAATTAGTGTAAAATAGAGAAACCACTGTATTTTACACTATTCCAAAATAGTAAAAGAAATATCTAGAAGTTACGGATTATTGTTCATAGTATTATTTAATATTAAAATATGGAAATGGACTTTTAAATATAGTTTTCATAACCAACCAAATAAAATAGAATTACTTCCTAGAATAGAAGATAATAAATCTGTAAACGATAATGAACCTAGGTCTGCATTCGCTGCGCAGACTATTTAAGAAGATAGTTATTATGATAAGCGAATTATATAATATAAGAGAATAAAAGAATATTCTATATCATAATAAAAGAAGACAGATTAGAACAGAAAAGAAATGTTGGAATTATGTACAGATTATAAAAGAAGAGAAAATGACAATTACAGGTAGAATTATAACATAGGTTATAATTAAGTAATAAGAACGAAAAAGCTTATTTTGAGACTGAATAAATCAATGAGCAATAATAATGGTAGAAGGTTATTTAAATAATTTATATTAAGTCAATAAGCAAATAAAGCAGGAATGATAAAAGAGGCTTATTTTAATAAACTTAAGATTTATATTAAGCTAAATAAGTAAGATAATGAATATGATTTATACCAACAGCATTCCCTATTAAATAAATGGAAATCTCACAATAGATAGAGGTGAGACGAGGGTAAGAATATGCTAATTAGGGTAAATAAGTGGCCAACAAAATAAGAAAGTAAACTAAACGCAAATTAAAAGATTAGACCTAGGGTCTAATAAAAGAATTGAGATGCGTTTGGAGCAGCCCAAAGGATGAAGCGTCTAATGAAGCAGTTCATCGTGGATTTTAGAAATGGAGAAGCACGTCCAACTTAGTATTTTTGGGCTTCAAGGAAGTACGAGACTTCAACGGGACGTGAGGATACTCTAGGATGACCCTTTGGATAGGCCTAACGAAGCTGCATCCCCGAAGGCAGGTCTGTAGGTGTTCCATCAAGAGAGTATGCCTTGACTGCATTTGCATTGTAGGCCTAACAAAGCAGACCTTTGTAGGCAGTCAGAAGGGCTTGGTGTTCGGAGTAGGGTATTCGTATGTCCAGTACTTGCAAGTAAGTTTAAGGATAGTCGCATGCAGATATCGGCCAGCATCAAGACCAAGAGCGATTTCGGGAAAGACTAGAGTTAAACCAACATGCCAATGATTCTTTCACTATCAAGACATTGGATGAGGGGCACCGCCATTTGGATGTTAGATCGTTTGCAGTAGGGCACAGCCACTTAACTCTTTAGAAGTCTTTCGGTTAGTTGAGGGGTGGCTACGTGGGGCCATAGCCACGATGAAAAAGAGACAGACCAACTAGAATATCTGTATTATAGGCCTAATGAAACAGTCCATTACAGATATAGAAAATCCCCAACCGAATTCCGTACAGGGTAGACCTTGTTGGCGGGATTCAGATAGTAGACAGAACGATTACGTAGTCCTCAATGTACATACTGGGTGGTACATTATGGATGTTCGAGCACTGGCATAGACTAGTGCGGACGCGATTTACGATTTCATAGTAAGTAGTGGAGCATCTGTATTGTAGGCCTTACGAAGCAGTCCTTTACAGATGTAGCTATAGAACGCTCGCAGAGCAAGACGATGGAGTATCTGTATAGTAGACCTTACGAAGTAGTCCTTTACAAATATAGCTACGGAGCAAGATGATGGAGCATTTGTATTGTAGGCCTTACAAAGCAGTCCTTTACAGACGTATTTACGGAACGCTCTCAAAGCAAGACGATGGAGCCCTTTTCGAGGAGGATACGAAAGGTACCATGGGTGGTACCTAGGACCAACATGGCCATTGGGCATATAGCTACATATATGTATTAGTTATTAGGTTTTAATCTACTATGGAGTAGATGGGCACGGTTCACGAATAGAGGCGAGATTATCGTAACCTAATGAACCTAATATAAGAGTAAATGGAAATAAAACGATATATGTAGAATTAATCCTCGAAGTATATAATTTATTCATCCACCAGAACTTTTGTTCTGACCTGACGCAGCAGCGGAATACAAAAATGATAATTCGGTGAAAGTAGCAATTGGTGGATTGAAAGAATACTGAATGCCCAACTCCGTTGATCCAAAGATGCCGGAATCTAGCTATCCCAAACACGTTGATCGCGCACGATACCGTGTTTAAAGATCTACGATTCTTCGACGTTGATCAAGCGCACTTGATTCCGCGAATCGGCTTCAACGATCGTTGATTCGAGCGCACTTGAATACCGAAGGTGGAGATAGGAGATCACACTCAACTACCAATTTAAATGAAAGCACAAAGCTAACAAACAAAATTTTATTCAAAATCAACTAAACTATTACAAGTGACCCAACGCCGCTATTTATAGCTTTACAACTCAACACACACAATTCCGTACAACACTTAGGTCGGCCACGACCTAACAAACATCACTGACTTACGACCCAAAACAAGACACGCAACCTATGACTTAACTAAGGTCGGCAGCGACTTATCAACAGCACAAAGAAAAACAATACAACATATTACAACTCCATATTTACAACACAACATATAGGTCGTCCACGACCTAAACATCACGACCTAAAAAATATCACGATCTAAAACCTCACGACTTAACACTTGACCGACCTAAAAACAAGGCAGCGTCTTCCAGAAGTCCAGGTGGCATGAGCTTCAGCGAATCATAGCAAGTGGCGACCTAAAGCTTCTCGCGACCTAACTAAGGTCGTAGGTCATTCACGCGACCTAACTTAGGTCGTAACTCGGTAGGTCGTTCGAGCGCCTTTTCCTTTAGCTTGTTAACTCGCGAGTCTCCACTAGGTCGTTGTCGAGCTTCACTAAGTCGCTGGAACAACTTAAAGGCATTATTAGGTCGATCACGACTTAGGGCTTCGTTAGGTCGGTCACGACCTAGTACTTCATTTTGTATCCCTCTCTCGTTAGCTTCAAAGTTCTTAGGTCGTATACGACCTATCATTTCCGAACGACTTACGAGTTTGTTAGGTCGGTCACGACCTAATATTTGGCCTGCATCATGACCCCCTCCTCATAACATCCTACACATTAGGTAGATGGCAGAGACTTCTCAGCTTTATGACACTTGCTTAGAAAGTGTTATTATTTGGGTGAATATTTACTTACTATTATATTTTAGTCAATTCCGCTGTGAGATATTTAATTAAGCTCTGATATATTTGTATTTTCCTATTTGCATAATACTAGATTCCCAACTCGGGTTTCGGTGGGCTTGGATTTTAGCATTTTTTGCGAAAAATCCAGACCCACTAGAATTCAGGTTGTTATAATACTCTTAGGAAGCAAAGGTATATTATACAAGTTTAAGTCATATTTGTATGCTTAAGTAATAATGGATTTAGTAATAAGTAAATGGTTGTGAAATAAACTTAGATTAATAGAAATTTTGAAAAAATATATTACGTAAAAATGAATGTGAATAAATACATAAGTTATACGTAGATCATTTCGGCACATAAATTTTTGATCTAAGATTTGAGTACAGAACTTTGTGGTGTTTACACAATCCGAGAAAGGATTTATCACTCGATTTTTGATGGTGAACATTGATAAGGGCTTATGGTTATGCACTTGAGTTTTCTATCATAGTTGAGAGCTATGTAAGGAAAGCAATGGTTTGTAATCAAGAAGCCTGATCAAAGTCCGCACTAGGAAAATCGGGGGATCGATACTAGTTCGGAAGTAAAGTTATGGATTCGAATAATAGATCGAATCAAATATCACATATAATATGATGTTTTGGGTCTATCTACATAATAGTTGGATAGTTATCTTAAATAGTAGGCACTAAGATATAGATGTTAGACTTATGTTTTGGTATGTATATATATGGACCTCAGGTGTGGTACATGCTCAGGTCGGGGGATGGGTTATGTTGGATGTATTCATTTATGTTGATATAGTATCAGTTTGGTTGTTTTTGGAAGTATAGTCTATTTCGTAGTTGTGTATATTATATTAAGTGTGCAGTATGCACCGGGATGGGTAGGATAAGAGTTTGACTTGATGTATGTATGTATGTATAACCTTAAGTACATGATAAGTACTCAGGTTGGTATGGGGAATCTATGTTCCATGTATGTATGTCTGGTGTTAATTGTTCAGTGTTGTTATGGTATTAACCTTCTTTTTATATATGCAGTTTTTCTATCATCGGTATAAATAAGCCAGGATGTTTGAGGATACTAGTATGAGATAGATTCCTTTATCTAACTTTCATTTCGAGGACGAAATGCTTTTAAGTAGGGGAGAATGTAACAACCCGTAATTTCGCTACTTCGAAAATGAGATATTTTATTTTAAATTTAAAAAGGTTTAGAACTCAAGTAAATATGTTGTAAATAATGAATAAGTAAGGAGAAATTATTTATCTTATGATTAATAATGGAAAATAAAGAATTTGGATTTTTATCACAAATCAACAAAAGTTAAGTTTTATTAAAAATGAATAAATGCTTAAATAAATAGTTTTAAATATTTAGTTGAGAAGTCAAACTATATCGAAATCACTTAATAAAGATAATAAATGTGTAATAGGTTTGAAAAATATATTTATAATCGTTTTACAAAATTATTCAAAATTTGCCACATTTTGTCAATGCAACTTAAAAATTCAATATTTTGATATTAACCCTAACGATATGAGATTTTAACTTAATAAACTTGTTTTAATTCATTTAATATAATAGGAAAATAAATTTTTAAGTTTGGTTTACTTTAATATATAGTTTAGCAAAAACGTCAAATTTTGACTATAAATATTTGTCAATAACAACGTTGTTTTCAACTTTAACAAGTCGTCGCAATGTTAAATGATCATATACACTTTGTAACTTATATAATACCATTTTACAAACTATATAATACTTTTGTTTACATCTTATAAATCAAAATATCTTCTTTTTATAAAATAAATAAAAGAAAATGATAAAAAATGTTGTTAATGCATGATTTGACAAAAGAGTGTATAAGTAAGCTAAGAAAACAACATCATTGCATATCTTTCTTTTATCTTATGCAAGATGGAACTTATACACATAGAATTCAAGCAAATGAAAGTGAAAAGATAGCAAACTAAAGGAATTAGTGACATATATGCTTACCATTAATACACACTTAAAAATCCATTTAATGCAAATCTAATCAAGGAAAAAGTCTTCTTCTTAAGATCAAAATCTAAGAAAGAAAAGAGAGTAATGATTCATATCTTTAACATCGCCATTAATGCATATCCAATCTCTCTTTTCATGCTTAAGAAAACGTTTATATTTAAATACAAAAATGAGAAGGGTAGTAGAGTTATTTGCCACTCAATTCTCCACCTATAAATACAAGGCCAAACCCCACTTCATCTTCATTCAAAAAAAATCAAAAACTCTTGCTCTCTTCCTCCATTCTTCTTCCACCTCTAAGCCATACACTATCTCCAAGCTTCTACCCCTTCTACCCTCACATACCCCCTCCTCCACACCCAAAACCGTGCACCACCTCCCCCTTACACGAACACACCCTCCTCCACCACCCACCAACAGCCGCACCCGAGCCGCCCAGCCACATTCTAGCCCCTCCGTCCCCAAACCCGAGACCCTACGGTCACACACCCCCTACCCGAGTCCATACCCCCTATACACACACATACCCACTCCCCTTAGCCAAACCCAAGCCATACCCTAGGCTACACAACCCCTAGCCGAGCCTACTCTCCTCCAAAGCATGCCTCCATATAAAAAAAAGAAAAAAAAGAAAGAGAAAAGTAAAAGAAATGAAAACAGAATCGAGAATTCGAGACGTTTGAGAAGAAGCATGCTAGTTCATAGTAAAGTTTGATGGAGTGGAAAATGAAGGTGAGAAATTCTCATCGCTATTTAATTACATTGATTATCAAGTTTAATTGTTATGTTAGATAATCACCATTTGATGATATGGACGTTTGAATGATTGTTTGAATATGTTGGATGAATAGTAGAGTTATGCTGATATACCCATTTATTGATAATCACTATGCTATGAGAATAGATGTTGTGTTAATGATGAATATTGAAAGTGATTATACACAGTTTTGATTAAGTAATTCCCTTTGTTAAATAAGACCCAATTTTGGTGATATGAGATACTTTGGAAAAATAAGTCTCTTTTTAAGTGAAATTGAAATTAAAGTTAAAGTAAAATAGAATTTGAATTTAAAAGTGAAATTGGATTTGAAATCGAAGTTAAAATTGAAAGTGAAATTGAAATTGATTTTGAAAATTTAAATTGAAATTTAACATTGAAATTGAAGTTAGATTTGAAATCAAAATTGAAATTGAATTTGAAATTAAGTTAGATTTCAAGTTAGAATTGAAATTGAATAGAAATTGGATTTGGAAATTTAATAATAAAATAATACGAATATAACAATATTATAATATGGAAATACCGAAAATACACTTTAAATACTATAAAAAGTGAAAATATTGATTTAAAATAATTTGTAATGATTTTATAAGTAATAAAGTTCAATTTGAATGAATTATTTCAAGTATTGAAAAATGAGTCAAAACTAGGCTCGTCGCGCAACGGTAGTTCGCGATTTCGCGCCGAAAAGTTCAAACAAATGTACAGAATGGATTACAGCTCGGAATTCTTCGAGATAAGAAAATTCCGGACTATTATATCCATATCTTCTAAACAAAAAAAGAAATCAAGATTTCATTAAGTAAATTTTGAAATACGTCCAAAACAATTTTTTAGAAAAATCGTGCTTTTGCAGTAAAATGACCAAAACATAAAATTCCTTAAAATGGATATTTTTAAATAATTAAAAATATGAAATAGATTTGATAAATCTATTTGAATAGTTTAAAAGAGATTCGAATGGAAAAATATGAATTTTCAAATATTAAAAAGTTGTTTAAATCAAATAAACTTATAAAGCACTTTCCACGGCACTTATCTGTTGACGTTTCTACGACTTTTTTTAAAGGTTTAAACTTAACGATATTTCCTTGAATCAATTATGAATGTTTTAAAAGAATAATTAAGCGTTTAAAAGATAATTTGGAATCTTTATAATCAATTACAAAATAAAAGCTAATAATTGAGTATGCGGAAACGACTAGTACATTTGTCCCACCTGTGAGATCTGGGAAGATAAAACAAGGTGTTTAACTAACGTTAAGAATGGAGCAACCAGTGCCCTGAACTAACCGGGCCTATATTTTCTCTTCTTAGGCGAGGGGTGGAACAGATCGAAAGGAAAGCCCGGATGCTCTAAAAACGATTGTATTAAGTTTTTCCAAAATAAAAGAAGATTAGTATTATCCAAAATTTAAGCAATCTCCAAAATGAATAAACTACAACTTGAATTGCATAGAGATAATCTTCTTATACTTGGTATTAAATTCCAAAGAGGAAACTCGTCCTATTCGTGGAATTTAAAAGGTGATCCCACCATT
Organism: Allium fistulosum; assembly: GCA_030737815.1. NCBI lineage: Eukaryota > Viridiplantae > Streptophyta > Magnoliopsida > Asparagales > Amaryllidaceae > Allium > Allium fistulosum. Next base: position 1,209,202,860 of record CM060902.1, read on the forward strand.
ATTCCGCCCATAGCACTTGTTGAATACGGAAATTGATATTGAGTAAAATTAGAATGATTTCTACGATCCTATTTACTCAATAATGTTTTCTAAGATTGATTTATGGTTTACAGCATCAATGTCTCAAATAACATTGTTTTTCACCCATTTAAAAGTTAAGAAGTTCTGGATCGATGAAAAGTAAGAAAATAGGAAATGTTTTCCCAAGTAATAAGTGAATTAACTTAGAATTACTCTAAGATTAAAAAGCGATTTGTAATTAACCAAAAGAATTATAGTGAAAAGAGGCTTAATAAATCCTGTATACTCATATTCACTTTTTATCGATGATTGGATTTTGAAGGAACCTGGGTCGGATTCGGGTGATTCCTATCCGAAAACCACTTTGAACCAATTTACATTTCGAATTAAAATATGTTGAAGAAATTGGTATTAGGATTTTCATAGTGAAGAACTGCTTGTTGATCATTTGGGGATAAGCTCCCAATATACTTATAGTAGCGGTGGTTTCTTCGTTATCAAAAATCCAATGCAAGGACTATTCGCTACTATCCTAGGGGTGATTCCCAAAACAGGCTGTGGAAGAAAAGTACCTTCGGTTTCGTTCAGTCCCAGAACAAACTTGTATGGAGGAATGTCTGACCTTGCATTCTAAATCACATTGAGTGATCTCCATATAATGTATATTAGTCGGTGGCGGAGAAGACACCTTCTCTTAGCTTAACACCCATTCCTGAGACATTCGAGCTCAGGAAGTTATACATTTGTAGAAATCAGTCGTGTGAATGTGGAATGGCAATGTGACATTCAAAGTGAAAGAAGGTGTGCTATGTGAAAAAGGTGTTCGCTACCCCAAGCCTCATCAATCGGGAAATGACCAAAACATGGGTAGATGCGGCAAGGCTATGTGACCCTTAGGGTATGATCATCCCCTTCTAGATATATTTCTACCTGCTATGACGTTCAGGCTTAAATTAATATGGACGTATGCTAGAGCGCGCTCGAATAAAGGTCGGTAACGACCGGGGGATGACATATTCGGTACTATCTAGTTATAGAGGTAGGCTAGTCTTGTGTTGGTAGAGGAGCTTTGTGATGGTTCCTCGGGACATCCATCTAGAGGTGTACCCATCGGAAGGTAGTCCCCTCATCTAGTCATTTGTATGGAAATCCACTCTCTAATAATATGCTGGAATTTAAGATTAATAAGTTTATTTGCAAATGTTTTCGAAGAATGTCGTTAAAAATAATATCAAATGATTTGATATAAAAATACTTTAGTTATCAATAAGGAAAAACCCATCCGTGTTTATGTGTGGGCGTGGTCTTATGAGATACTCTTTCTTTTCAAAAGGATTTTATTTCTAAGGCCGATATATAACACATTCATTTATTATTTGAGTTTTCTCACACTGGTTTATCAAGCCTAATTCGGGTATTTTCAATACTCGAGTCAGATCTGAGTAGTTTCAGGTTTAGTTGAAGACGGTTGGAGTTTCTAAAGGGGAGCTGGAGATATTCATCTACATATGGACATATTCTATTATCTGCTTTGCTTATTCTACATTGATTGATGATTGTTAGCATTTGTAAGGGCAGATGTTTATAACTGTCTAAGTTGAAATTAGGTTAGACTCTGATATATGTATTTTAAAAGTTTTCTGCTGTAAAGATATTTGTTCAATATTATATGTTATTCCCTTCGAGTGAGATTCTATTCTGTTCTTTTATTTTCTTTATTTTACCCTTGATGATCCGACTTTCTGTTAACTTTGGGTTATACATGTGTGGTTTATTGTTGACTCAAAGGGTATGGATTTTCGGGCCTTCACAAAAACTCAAAATCATACCGAGCGATAAATTTTGTGAGTAAAATCTGAATTAGCTAAACCACGTTGAATGACGAATCTGTTACATCTATTTCAACAATGGAAATTTACGATATTATTCTTACAACGTGGTTTATATTCCAACCGCATTGATCTTCTTCTTGAAGACACTTTTGCAGCCGATTGATCTTATCCTTTCGGGTACCAATATCAAAATCATATTTTGATAATTTACTTAGAATCCATTCAAGATTTGCACATTATGCCACATGGTAGAGTCAGTACTCTTAATGGCTTACTTAAGGCTGAGGAAGTTCTTTTCTCAACATTAATAAAATTCATAATTTTCTTTAATGTGCAAAATTTATTATTAGACATTCTAATGTGTCATGTCTATTTAGTTTAGTTAATTTTGTTCCATCCTTCGTTATTAGTTTTACTTTTGGATTGTACCCAAATACATTTTACAACCAATAATTTCTAAAAGAAATTCCTTCGTTGTGAATTTGGCGTTTCCTGAAACAACAATTGTTTCTCAATGCAATAGAATATGTATTCATAAACATTTTATGGACTACCTAAATATGTGTGAAATTGCTTTAGTTTATGAGAATTATGTTCATAACATAAATTGATGAATTAATATTGATCTGTCTCAAACTCCTTTGTGGTGGTCCACACAAGATCCTTTATAAGTAAGTATCACATGTAACCTCTCGACTAAAACAATCTATCAACTCCTTGATCTAGAATATGAAGGGGTTTCTTATAAACTTTTTTCTTGTATGATCTCATATACTATTCTTTAAATTAAATTAAATTTTAACCTTACGTACTGCTCTTAAGTACATGACCTTACAGAAAGAAGTTAACTCAACTTCACTCATTTTCAATCGTATTTTGTCTAACAAAGTTTGTTTACTCATTATCGATACATCATTATGTATCATATGGAGGAGTGACTTTTAACTTTGAATTTTTTATCCATTTTTATGCACTTTTGGAACCATTTCCCTTTATACTTGCCAGTTCAGTCAAATCGAATTTTCTTGTTTCCTTTGCATATTACGTTTTATACTTCCCTTTTATATTCAATGAACTTATCATAAATATAGTACTTGAATCAAATACACATGTTCATTTTATGTTAATTCATTTGTGAATTAAGTGAAGTATGTGGAACTGTTTTTGGTATTATTAGACTTTCGATTGCATACATCTTTATGTATCAATCTGAAGAGTTCACCAACTCTTATGTCGCTACCACAACACGGAGGCTTTGTCCTTAATTCCAAAATAATTGTAACAAATTGTAGATATTTTTGTGTTCTTTAGTGAATGTAACAAACACCGTTATTCTAATAGATTTATCTCGTAACAAATATTCAAAACATTCATCACAAAATAAAACTATCTTAACTTTTAGCCAGTACTGAAATTAATTATTATTTCATAAATAATATTTGGTATATTTACGACAACAATTTTTCGTACCTTTGATGCATCAATTAATAAGTATTATATGCCATGCTCTCATTATTTCCGTCATTACTATAATAGCATATGAAATATGAAGCTCCATTCAACTACTTATTATGGATTATTCGTTTCTTTTACTATAACTAGTTTATAGTCGAGAGTTTTCAATCAAATATCTTAAACTCATTGAAATAACTTTTAGTTTTTTATATGGAAAACACAATTGGAATAAAATTACATATATCATTCCATATTAAGTATCTACTAGTATTTTATATAATTTTCATTTTAGACATCACTTCATGATGTACAGTTGACTATTCACTCTATTCATCCCAGTTATGTCTAAGTTACAGCCACTCTTGTACGTTCACTTCCCTTTTCTAAAATGGTCGAACCGTTCAAAGGAAATCTTTATTATAATCAATCGTATCAAATATATGATTTTGCATAATGGTTTATTTGCTTATTTTCAATAAACCAATTTTATTGAAGTTCCATTGTAACGACCCCGAATTTTATATAAATTTAGATTGATATTTAAATTTATTTTTGAATAAAAATTGTGAAATGAATCGATAAATGAATGCGAGTTTCTCCGAATTCAAATAATCTATGTGTTAAATCATTTAAATTTAAAAATAAATATACATAGAGGGATATAAGACAATGAGTATTAAAGTCAAATTAATAATAAAAATTTAAGCTAGAAATAAATAATGTAAAGATCAAAATACACTTACAAAATAATAAGACAAAAGAAAGGAAAAATAAAATATATAAAAGCAAGCTATGTATATACACTTGCAAGAGAAAGCATATATTCAAGTGTAAGCAAAATATAAGTATGTGCACTTGTAAATAAAGAAACATAAAGTACAAAGTAATTAAATGCTAACACCACAACATTATTATCTCAGCCGAAAAGAAAACATACAAACCAGACAACATTTGTAAAAGAAGCAAGCAAATATAAATATGAGTATGCAAAGAAATATATTCAAGCATAAGTGTGAAAACAGACAACATAAAGAAATGAAGAAAATATAAGCATGAAGGCATAAAGTACCTTCAGCCGAAATGAAAGAAAGCAAAAGAAATAAAATAAGCAAATTTGTAAAAAGGCAATTAATGTTAGCCACCACAAATTTATCATCTCGGCTACAAGCAAGATCTGTAGCCAAGAAAAGGAAAAAAAATCTCTGGCATAGTTGTACAAACAAGAAAATGTCAACCTGTACAAAATAATATCATCCCCTGTAACTTCATTCTTCATATACATATCATCTTCCTTTTCATTCAGTTTCGTTCCTTCAAAGCTAAGAAAAAACTGAAGTGAATATCAACTAAAAACTTCAACAAAATTCAATAAAAACAACAATCTACTATCAATACAAATTCCAGAAATCAAAGAGAAGACTTCAGCTTGTTTCAACTCAGTTAAAAGCAAATCAAACATCAAAAACTAAGCTTCAGTTTCAACTCAATTATATCAAGTAGCAGATCAAAAAACAAATGCCAGCTTTCAAATTTAAATTTGCATTTCCAGGATTTCTCTGTTTCCAGTTAAGGTGAGCAAACCTTTTGAAACCTCTAGTGTGTGATCTATGGTTGAATGTGTGCTTAAGATTTGTTTGAATAAGTGCAGATATGCGTATGAATGTATATATCCACTATGCATGTTGATAAACATGGGTATTTATCCCTGTTTGCAAGTTCCAGGTTTCCAGAAACCTGTTCAAAAGAAAAAAAAGAAAAAGAGAAAAAAAATCTAAAACGCTGCTTCTAGTTGTTATTAGATTAGAATGCCAAAATGAAATATGTTCAAATTCACACAAACTAAATTTTAAAAATAAGTTTTCAAGACAATATGGAGGGTTGTTGTCTGGAAGAAGAGGAAAACAGTATAAAATCAAAGTTTATCAAATTTTCAACTTGTATAGATCCAAGTTTCATTAACATCATCTAAAACCATTTCAAAATTTATGATTTTTAGAACAAAAATTAAGATGTTTAGATTAGTATTTCAAGTGCAGTTCATATTTGAACAAAGTTTGCTTTTCGACCATTTCCTGATGATCACAGAGACTGGAAGGATAGAGATTGAGGATAGAGGAAGGTGGTAGGCTGGCGTCTTTGGGAAAAATGGGTTTCTATTTTTTTGATCATCGCTGGCGATACTACGATGAAAACTAGGGTTTTGGTTCATGTTTTGGGTATGCTTGGAAATGGGATCGTGGTAGTGTCTCAAGGTGATCGAGTTCGATGGGACCATATGTAACAGCTTCGTGGATAAACAGAGATGAAGTGAACGGAGACGTTCGTCGTCTGATGGTCAGAGGAGCGACTTCGAGGAGGATGTTGGCCATTGAGCTGCTTCCAGTTTTCAACTGGAATGCTAAATTTTGTCGAGGGTTCGTGATTGGGGTTTGGTGATCGAGAGGGGGTTGCTGCGTCGATGATCGATGTGTCGAAGTTGCCGTGGATGATCGGAAGTGGCTCCGGTGGCAGTGCACGTGCACAGTGGTGACACGAGAAATAGGTTTGGGGAAGAAGGCTTTATCTCGTGCCGAGTTCGAGTGTTCTTCGTGATAGGCTCGAAGCAGTTGAGGTAGGGGAAACTCGTGAGTTGTTCCGTGTATTCTGGTGTTAGAACTCGGGTATTTGTTCGATTAACACTTGGTTTCCTCAGGTATAAATGGTTCTGTTTCAAGTGTTAAGTGTTAAGCAAAAATGAGATTTTCTCGCGTGTGACTAGGAGCAGGTCTCGGGGTAACTAGGGGATTGGCCCGGTTTGAGAATTTTGTGCAAAACAGTTTTTAAGTTAAAAAAAATTTAATCAAGTTTATTAAGTTAAATTTGGTTTTAACGACTTTTAAGTGTAAAGGTATATTGAGTTCTGAATTTAAACTGAAAGTTTAAAATGGTAAAATAGAAATTTGAAATAAGTTTAAATCTAAGTTTTAAATTTAAATTGTCGAACTACTTCAAAGTTTAAGCCGGTTTATTTGTTAAAAGGTAATTAATGATTGATTAATGAGATTCATTAAAGGATGATTACTTAACGAAAGTAATTAAGGATTTATCACTTACTATAATTAATTTTGAATATTTTGATTAATTAAAGGTTAATTATTTAATGATTTAAGGTGGATTGATTTATTAATTAAGGTTAATTAATAGAAATGGTTTGCAATTAATAATTAATTAACCAAGATTAGTAATTGAATTCATGGGTAATTAATCTGATTTAAATTTATCAGATAACTAATTGATCTTACTTATGAATATTTGAATTCTATTGAGTGCTTTCTATTGATTGATATCCCTGATATATGATGTTTTGTGATATACCCTGATTTATGCTATGATCTGAAATTTCTATTTCTGTGATATATTACTATATGAATATGCAAACCCTTGGCCCGTAAAACGGCACTTGAATTTCGATGTGATAGGGAGTCGGATTCCAGTTGGTTATCCGAAACCCACATCGAATTGTAATGATGAATCTTTGTGACTGATAAATTTATTTTATCTATGAAGTTATGAATGAAGATAAGCGTTATCGATTATACCGCTTATCGATATATCTGTGATGATTGATGTTGTGCACTATTGTGTGAAACCCCTGGACTACACCTTTACACACACCAATATGGATTTCACGTGGAAATCGGTTAAGTCACAGATAATTTAAATTTGATGTTTTTGAAATTGAAATTTCAAATTTTAATTGATTTTTGAAATTGGAAATTTGGGTTTAAAGTGAAAAGCTTTTGAAATGGAATTTCAAATATAAAAGTTATTTTGAATAACTTAATCGAGTTTTGGAAATTTAAATAATTTGATTTAAATTTGAATTCAAGTTTGAAATTGAATTCTATGTTTGAAACTAGGGATTAAAGATGCTGTACAACTTATATATGGGTTAAACCATTTTAAAGGTATTGATTTGGGAATTTGAATTTAATTCAAGGGTTTTAACTCGTGTAAATATAACTGGATTTTTCTGAAACGAAACTATTTGTTTTCAAATAGTAAAAGCTTTCACAAAAGTAATGAACTTCCAATTTGTGTTGAAAGAATTTCAAGTTTGAAATGGAATTGAAATGTTTTGAAAACTATGAAATGAGTCTTTAATTCAAAGACCGAACGAGTTAATCGAATTTGAAAATGGAATTGAAATGTTTTGAAAGACTATGAATGAATCTTTGGAAATGAGTTTTGAAAGCTATAAGTTAAATCTTGACTTAAAGATTTAACGAGTTAATTCAATTAAAATGGAAATTGTTTTAAAATCCATGAATGGATCTTTGTGAATGGGGTTAACTTTGTGAATTGAATCTTTTTGTTTAAAAGATTAAAAGTGTGGAAATTGTTTAAACCATCGAAGGTTTTTGAAATGAATCTTTTTGTTTAAAAGATTGGAAATGGTAAATTGTTTTAACCATTCGAATGAAAAGTTTTGGGCTTTAAGCTGTGATTTAACTGAGACCCCAGTATCCATATGATTTTTAATTGCGCTCGTTATTCGGTTTAGCCGGGAGAGGACCTTTGTGTCGTATAACCCATTCCGAATAATGATACGTCGTATATGGATCGCATTTGAAGACCGATGGTGAAGATCGGGTATTTGCGAGAACGATAGGATGACCTATTGATTGTCTCTGCACTGAGTCGCGCCGGTATAGAGATTTCCTAAGTGATGGGAAATCCGATCAGGATTGTGAATACCCGGATTGCAAGGGCTTCTTCGGAAGTGCCTTCGGTTCTGTTCGAACCCGGAACAGACTTGTATGGATGTGTGTCTGACGTTACACTTTGAGATGTAAAGCTGGTTTCTATCAAATACATTTCTGTTGGTGGCGGAGAATTTATTCTCTTAGCTTAACACCCTTCTCTGAGACGTACGAGCTCAGAGGTTATGTAGTTGATGGTTACTAGTGATACATTCCCAATTTGGTAATGTGGCATACGAAGTGCTGATGATCAATTGTTGATCAAAGCGTGCTTTGTGAAAAAGCGTTGCTTTGTGTAAAAAGCGTGGCTTTGTGAAAAAGCGTGGCTTTGTGGACGAGACTTCGTCGAGCCTCACAACCCGGTAATGGTCGAAACAGGAATGTTGCGGCAAAGGTTTGTAGGGGTAGCGCCCCTAGGGTATGTCATTTCCTTCTGGATAAAAGATGATATCATGGTATGGAGCCCAGATATTTTACCTATGTTGATGCTGCACAGTTATTATACTTTGTGGTTGTTGCTTTATGATCGACGTACCTCGGATAAACGTCGGTGACGACCGGGGGATGACATGACTCGTGTGTTAGTTACCTAGTTACAGCTGTACAGCATGAGGTAGCGTCAGTGTGTTAGTTACCTAGTTACAGTTGTACAGCGCGAGGTAGCGTCGGCCTTTTGTTTGCAGAGATCCGGTTAGGTTATCGGGGCGTCTTTCCAGAGGTGTTTCCATTTCGGTAAGGAAGTTCCTTTGCCTGATTATTTGTTGGAAATCCAAAGAAACAATACGAACCTTGTACGGTTTTTAGTTGTATAACCTGCCATGGAATGTGGCGGTAACCTGTTATTGAACATGGTAGCTATAGTAGGCATACGATACTGGTCGTATGTTGGCTAAGATTAATATTATACTTTCGAAAGGATTTTCACACTATGCACTAGTAATAATATCAAAGGAGTTTTGTTTGCGTAGTAAGCATATTTGACTATCATAAGAAGAAATCTCCTCCAATTCTGCGATTGCATTGTGTGTGTGGCGGGAGGTCTTATGGTTGTTTCATTTTCCAAAAGCATTGCGGATTTCAATGTTTAAAAGCCTTTTGTGTTTGTTTAAAGATAAACTGTTTTTTTTTTGCTCATACCAGTCCCATGACTGACCCGGAGTTTATTGTTCCCTTTCTAAACTCTGGGTGCCCACTATTTTCCACATGGGCAGTCTAGAGTTGGGTTTTTCAGATATTTAGGTTGAGTAGATTATCTGGAGCTAGTCAGTCCTTGGACGACTAACCTTGCTTTCCGCTAGCTATGGATTGGAGCATTCTATTGGAGATATTCTATCCACTGCTGGTGTTATCTGTTTTCTTTCCGCTGCTATTTCTTGTATCATATCTCTGATGTATATTGATATCTGTTGTATCATTCTGTTGTATCATATTGTATCAGATTTTGTATCTGTCATTGTATCAATGTTATGTAATTGATATATTCTTTTTCCGCTGTGTTGTTATACTTAATGGTGTTATAAGCTCCGGAGAACCAGATTCGGCGTTTGAATCTATGGCATTTTGAGTACAAGCGAAGTACGGATGCCGATTTTCGAAGGTCGACTTTTGGGTCTTCACATTCATACATTACGAACTATTACCGTACACCATATAACATCTATATTTAATCGAATATGGATAAAATATCTTTATTCTTGTATTGTTTAAGGGTTCAAAACCCATGCAAATAATACAAATACTTAGGCAAATAAACACTTAAGCGATCAAGTTATAAATGTGTTTAATAGTGTATAATTAGGTTCATACATGGGTCTTGAAGTGACAACATACTAAAAGATTTAAGGTAAGTATATCTTATATTTCTTTTTCAATCTTTAATTTTGTTCAATTGTATATTTCTATCAATATTTTTTTTTATCAATTACATTAGTTGCACAAATTTATCGATGTAGATTATATTAACTTTATATAGAAAATTTTGTTCAATATTAAAAAGGTTAAAAGGTTACCATTCGTTTTTTTAATAAGGTTCCCACTAGATTTTTATGTTTCTCAAAACCCTAAGAAAAACATAGAAATCTTTTTATTTCTCTAATGGGTGTTAAGAATTTCTTGCCTTGGGGTTCTGATCTTGAGGAACGCTTAACAAATCATAAGCGACGGATAACACTTTATCAATTGTATTATATATAACTCTTAACTCATGGTCTTTGTCCTAATCTCATCTTATTCTTGAGGAAAGCTCAACAAATCAAGTGAGATTATTCACTTGTACCTGCTATTTTTCAACGGCATAAGTATAATGCATGTACTTGAGGAAAGCTGTAACATCCTGAAATTTTTAACCATTTGCATCCATACATGTCGGATTTGAATTGCTCAAAATATCAAATTGTTAATTTAAATTTGGCAAATCTCAGCATATACAGTAAATAAAATAATCGCAGATCACAGACATAGAGTAATATAACAATAATGCAGCGGAAACAAAAGGATAGTAGTTCATGAAGCTACTATATATATATAACAGAGTTAAACAAGATACAACAGAAGTCATGAGTACATAGATGTCTCAATACAATAATCAAATACAAGATCTGAATGCATCACTGGAATCGACTGAACAACTGAAAGCAGGATAGATAGCTGGATCTCCAAGAGAAGCTCCAACTCCAAAGGTGAGTCTCGAATGCTGTATCACTCAGTCTGACCCGAGGCTAAAGCGAAACACAAAACACTCGAGTCAGGATTAACATTCTTATATCAATAAATCTAACTCAAGTGAAATATCAACTGAAATACAAGTAACTCAAAGGATGTTTGGGATAACCATCCTCTAAGGATCCGTTAAACTATTTACTATGTAGTAATATTCGCTATCATAATAATGTCTAATAATAAAATAAACTTACTTTTAAATAGCGTTAAGGCTTTACATTTTCCACCTTAACACATAATAGTCCCAGTATTCTATCCAGTATTAGCATACCCCCAGATCGGGAGCTACCCTCAATACTCCACAGGCTATGGCACAAATCCAAACTCGTAGTAAAGCTCGCTATGGTAGGTGACACGGCACAACAAGGCAATGCCAGGGTAGATATACCAATTACGCATCTGGGCTGGTGGAAACGCATAGCAGTCACTACCGCCCACCTCAGAACACACTCCCAAATCAAAAATCGAAGGGTGGCCACCAAATCAATCACAAAGTAATAGAAATGTATCGAAGAAATGCGTCCGATCAGAGGTGCTACCTCATTGGCCCGAGAATCGCTCCTGTTTTAGCCACCTTATACCAACTCACGGGAGTTGGGTCCACGTTCATACCTCAATAGGATCGTCGCCACCATCCTACTTCATTCTGGAATCTCCACCGTGCACACAGTTGTTAAAGTGGTTTTCGGTATCGACAGAGAGTATGCCCACATACGATCCCGGTCTCTTTAACAACCAAACATTATTATAACACCGTGGCATTTCAAAATAGTTCATACTTCAAAAACCCAAAATATCATTTTCATTTCAAAAACCAAATCAATACGGTATCATTTCCATTTCAAATATATCCATTTCCAAAAATCATATCACTTTCCAAAGTTATAACGCTTTCAAAATCATAGTCTTTAAAAATAAAAACAATTCGGAAATCATAGCATTGAAATCATAGCATTTTGGAAATCATAACACTTTGAAATTATAACATTTTGGAAATCATAACACTTTGAAATTATAGCATTTTGGAAATCATAATACTTTGAAATCATAGCATTTCCCTTAAACCGTTTAGATATCAATAATAGTATATATAATAAAATAGTTTATAAGATAAAATAATTTATATAAATAGTTATAAGTTAAAAATAGTTTAAAAATAAAATAGTTAGTAAAATAGTTTATATTAAAATAATTTATATTGAAATTGATTTGTATTAAAATAGTTTATATTACAATAATTATAAGTTAAAATATAAAATAGTTTAAATATAGTTAAAATACTTTATATAATAAAATAGTTTCCTCAAATTCACAAATCGATTCAAATCAACTCGACTTCCTAATTAAACTTAATTCAAATCTCAATTCATAATTTCAACTTCAATTCAATTAAACATTTCAAATTATATCGATTTCTAATACCGATTTGAACCACAAATAAACCATTTCAATTTCAATATATTTCAATGCTTTAAATATTCAACATTTCAAAACTAAATTCGATAAATTTATATACATATCAAATTCACTTTACAATTATTTAGTTTTGAAATATTAACTTAATCATTTCCATAACATTTAAATACAACTTCAATTTACAAATTTAGATAAACAAAATATCCCATTTAAATTTATATAAGTTTGAAATATCCATTTAAGTCACCTTTATTCAATTTCAAGTTGTAAACACACCTTTAAAATTTTGAATTCAATAAATTTCAAATCAAACTTATTAAGTATAATTCTTAAATAAATATAATTTCAAACCTTTCAAATTTATCTTTCCAACCTGAATCATTATAAACTCTATATCTGAAAATATAGATATTAAATAAATACTTATATATCAACTTTATTAAATCAACTTTAATAAATCTTTAAAATAAAAAGTTCAAGTAAAACCATATATTTCTTTTCAAAACCATAGAAATCATTTTCAAAATATTTATATATAGACCAACGGTGTCTGTATATAATTTTCTATCATATGATCAAGTGATACGGATATTTATCATTTCAATCCGCAATTTAAATATATACAGGTATATATCATTTCAAACCACAATCCCAAATTCAATTCAAATGAAAATCGCTTGGGTTTATCATTTCAACCCATAATGATTTTCTCCTACTGTACAGATCGTTCGGGTATGTATCATTTTAACCCATAGTGAATTCTATACTAACAGGGAACTTGCAGAGTGATAACAGATATGATAATAATATAACAATAGTAACAGGCATATATCATCAGTATAAATAACAGATAATGGTGTCAGATGTCACAGGTGAACAGATACAGATAATGGCATATATATATATATATATATAACAATGAAAATAACTAACAGCAACATATTTCAATTGGCGTTTCAATTGAAATCAAATTTAATAAATATAAGAACGTTAATCGTGAGTGATTGCTCACCTTTCGAGGATAGAGGATTTTCGACAATAAGATGAGCTACGAATTCCAAAGCAACGCTAGATGGACGCGATTTGATGAAGAAACAGGCACGTCGGAAAAGCTGATAAATGGAAAACCGATGAGAACTCATCCGAATCAATGTTGATATAAATTGAAAATAGGTACATTATTATTATATTTAAAGTCAAAATCGTAAAACCCAGGTTACAATAGGTATAACCATTCTTTGTACACACTTATTTTATTATTATTATTATAAACCTTTTTTTTCAAAATTTCATATACACCATAATACATATAGATATATACTAGCCTAAACAGACTATATACAAAAATAGCATATCTATAACAATTCTTTATATAATATTTAAATAAACCATAAATTACATTTAAACCAAATATATATATAAACTAGTATTATATATATAACAGAAGACTATAATAAACAACTTATACGAACAAATATATAAATTAATATGAACTTGAACAAACAAAGTAAACATATGTATAAACACTATGCTAAATTGGAAAATATAAACGTATATAAAATATAACCGACATATAAAATACTCTATATACACTTATATAACATATAATTCATTTTATAAACGTACTTTTATATATAAAAAAAATAGATTAAGATAGATGCGTATTCATATATATGTATAAGATTTATATGTAAACTACCTATATGTATTCATATATACCTCAAATCCAAAATATGTTATGACACTTTCCTATACATATATTACCAACATATAGCTATAAATATATATACCACGAATAACTGTATACATATGATGCTTTTCAAAATACAATATAAACGTAAATATAACATAATATAGAATATATACAAGTAAATATATCTATATGCGTAAGTTATTTAACAAATGTATATGAGCTGCCTGTAAGCAAAGTCCAAACATATATACACATGTATTTGAGATCATTTATATATAATATGATATGTCAAAGCAGTATAAAGATATATAAAAATGGATGTACAACTTCCAACTAGCTAGTATATAACAAAATACTATACAACACTACTGTATATATAAATATATGTGTCTGGTCTAAACAGGCTTCTTCACAAACAAAATATATGCTTTTTATTCTATATTTTTTTATATTACAGCTTTAAAATAATTAACAAATCTGACACATATATACATAAATATCTATTATACTGCAATATATATATATACGAGATATATAACCGAACCTATATACAAACTGACGTGAATAATACTTACCTTTATATATATAAACCCATGCAATTTCATATATACCTTGTTGCCTTTCAAATTTTTTATATAATAAGCGTAGAAATATAAATATAGAACTAAGCGCTGGTATTTTACCAAGCAAGCTGATGTGAGCAAGATGGTTACAAAGCTTCAGCCACGCACTGGAGATGAAATATAGGTGAGTGGAGAAGGTCGGGCACCTTCTGAAGCTTGCAAGTTTAGGGGTTTGGATCGGCTTTGGCTGCCGATGGCTGACGTGGCAGGGTTGATCGGTGGGGCCAAGCATGCGGAGGAGCTTGCGTGGTTGTGCACTTGGGTTTGTGGAAAGTTGAAGTCGGCTGCCAATGTGAGGGTAAGGCGGAGCATACTGGAGAGAGAGAGGAATATGAGATAATCTGGAAGAACGTGATGCTCAGGCGAAGGCAAATGAAAGAATAAAAGTATAGAGTTTAATATTGAGCATAGGAAAAATAAAAATGGAAAGAAAAGGAAACTGATGAATATGAATTAGTGGAAATAGGAAGGAGCCAACGTTGATTTCTGTATATATTAAAAGCTAATGACCTTTGGTTCAAAACAGTGGAAAAATGAAGGGTCACAAACAAACAAAAAGAGGGACCATTACGGTTAACCGTTTCACGGATTCCGCTGTGTACCGGACTTCAAAACACAGAATTGAATATATCGTAGAGATCAGCACGACGAGATGATCAAAACGGTATATAGATATCAACGATACGATTATCCATTCAAAAGTCGATATGGACACTGATATACGTTGTTATCCCGTACGAAAAAATCCAAACGGAGCTTGAAACGTCCGAATTTCGCGAAACAGATTATGCAGTCTTATTCAGAGTGTTCTAAATAAATTTTCTCATGTTGACACATTTAGGTTTCGGAACACTTTTATTATCATCAATTTTAACTGATATAAATTGGAATAAAATTACACTAGAAAATAAACTTCCAAATTATCTCATGAAAATTTACCAGTTGCTATGTTAAAACAGACGCATTTCAAATATCAAAATTTAAATTTCAAAATTTTATTGTTTAAAGTTTCACAAAATTTCAATTAAATATATAAATAAACAAATAAAATTATCTAAAATTTAAGGGTCGTTACAAAAGCTCAACAAATACGTGCATGTACCTTATCTCATCTAGTCAATATATTAATAGTACTACACATAACATCTCTAGCTTGAGGATAGCTATGCAAGTAGTCTATTAATATATAAATGATAGAGGATGACTTATATATATTAGAGATTCATAATCTTTAATATACTTATTTTGAGTGATATCGATTTAGGGAACAATGTATTTCTTAGGAAATACCCTCGTGATTCAAGCCTCGGACACACCAAAAATCACGATATACATACTATACGTTTGTATTTATTCCTTAAATATGATTTGGGTTTCTTGCAGTTCCACCTATTGTACATTCATATTATATAAGTTTAATTTACTTATAACCTTTTATAATTTAGTAAACTTATAAAATATTCTTATGTATATTATTAATTAAATATTTTTAAATTAATTTTAATTACCATTAATTAAATCATATTTAATTTCTTTAATTTATTATTTATGAAATTTCTATAATTTTGCACTACTCATCTTAAAAAATTTAAGACGGTTAATCAACTATAACATTTATAGTTTGTTTATGTATGCATATCAATACACACACATTTTAATTAATTAATTCTATATTATTCAATTAAACATTTTGTATGAATACTTATAGGTATGCACATATCTTTATATATGTGTGTTATATTATTTATTAATTGACATCTAATTAATGTATTTAATTAAACAATTTTAATTTCAAAAATTTCATATATACTTACATTACCTTAAATAATTCAAGATAACGTAACACATATCGTTATATATGTTATATATGATTTAATTAATTAACTGTTTAATTAATAAATTTAATTTATTAATCTAGTTAATAAATAAATAATTTTTGAAATTTAGTTATAAGTTTTCAAAATTATTTTGAAAAAACGTTATTTAACATTCATAATATATCTCTTATTTTAAATTTAACTTTTTAAGTTTAAATTTTGTTTTAATTTCAAAATAGGTTTTGAAAATTAGCCCAAAGCCCAAATTTAAATTGGGCATTTTCTATTAGGGATAACCTTTGCCGCAATTCACCTTTCGAGCCAGGTCAGTAGTGTGACGCCCCACCTCTATACCCACGCTAGCCAAGAACACTACGGAGTAATGCTGTCAACTAGCGCGGAGAATAAGGCTGTTGAGGAGCGACCATCCATGTAACTTCTTTGTGCGAGCACCGATATGTCAAATAGTATAGAATGCATATCATTTAAGGAGGAAATCCGACATACCGATACAAACTCAAAGCTATCACACGGTGGCTATATATAATCTTCGGAAACAAATATAGAAATAAACGTAACACAAATCAGTCACAGACAATTCATATCACAAAGGCGGAAATAGATATGAATATAACACATGGAAGTGTACATCAGAGTAGTGGACAAATTAGATCCACAATAACACAAATGAATAGATACAAGTGCAAGATAATAGAATATGTATACATCAAGGAGTCTAATCTCAAATGCATACAACAAAAAACTACTAAACTAGAGTAGTTAGCCAAAAGTCAGGAGATGGCTCCAGATAGGAAGTCATGAGGAAGCACCTGTAAAATCTCAGTCTGACCCGAGTATTATTTAAGAAGAAAATAATAAACGGATCAGTCTAGCTATAATTATTAGATAAAATGAGATAGAATATGAGATATGATAATAAAACGTATGATAACAATAAAGTCATACTGTGATAAGTATACATTATAAAATCACGAAAGTCATGCAAAATCTCAAGAATCTCATAGCATAAATAGAATGTCATATTCTTTATTTAATTCACCAAGCCACAATAAATGACATACATAACAATGCCAACTGAAAAGGTGGTGAAACATAAAATTCCAGAAATCACAACGAGAAATCCAGAAATCACAAGAAAAGGATGGCCAATCCCAAACAGGAGCATGAAAGCTGGTACATTGATGCAGTGCAAACGGTACGTCCAATGAATCGGAAAGACAGAGACATCGATGTAGTACAAACGGTACATCAGATGAATCGAACATTGACGCAGTGCAAACGGTACGTCCAATGAATTGGAAAGACAGAGACATCAATGTAGTACAAACGGTACATCAGATGAATCGAACATTGACGCAGTGCAAACGGTACGTCCAATGAATTGGAAAGACAGAGACATCGATGTAGTACAAACGGTACATCAGATGAATCGAACATTGACGCAGTGCAAACGGTACGTCCAATGAATTGGAAAGACAGAGACATCGATGTAGTACAAACGGTACATCAGATGAATCGAACATTGACGCAGTGCAAACGGTACGTCCAATGAATTGGAAAGACAGAGACATCGATGTAGTACAAACGGTACATCAGATGAATCGAACATTGACGCAGTGCAAACGGTACGTCCAATGAATTGAACAATGACGCAGTGCAAACGGTACGTCCAATGAATTAGAAAGACAGAGACATCGATGTAGTACAAACGGTACATCAGATGAATCGAAACACATAAAAAGTACTTGGGTTGCCAGCCCACAAAGAAATGAGACGAAGCTCAATAAAATGAAGTACAGTCCTTCATACGGACAAAGAGACATCGCACAATTGCTAGTCTAAATCATAAAAATGATCATCATGATCATAAGGAAGTGTCGATTACAGTAAGCTAGTAAATATAAGAGTTTAGCTTCATGTCCCATAACCACTTGCTTAACTCAAAGATTTACGAACAAATTGTAGATCTGCACTAGAAAATTGTCACAAGAGATTCAATCGAACAAGTCCATAAATTAACCGACGAAGTAAACGCAAGCGTTTCATACCACTTGTTTTGCTAAGCCGTTTAATTATATTTTCTCATACGAATGAGGTAAGGTTTGTATATACTAGTAGATTGGAAAACAGTTTTATAAACGAGTTGATATTGAAAATAGAGTTGAAATCGTTTTGATGATAGAGTTTTGATATTTACTACTAGTATTGAAACCTTTATATTTTTAAAGTGACAAGTCATAGAAGTGATTGTAGAAACAATCAATTATAAAAGTTCACATTCGAAGACGTGAATAAAATCCAAAGAAATCAATTCCCAAAACCATCAAAGTAAGAAGTTCCGTTGAATGGTTTTCGGATAAGATTGCCTACGCAGAGTTATTCGGGGTTCGACTTAGTGAAGACAAGCGACCTAAGTTTAAAAAGGTGGGCGACTTAACAAAGTGGCTGATAATAAATGATAACAACAAAAAGGGAATCAACCCGACTTGATTAGAGTTGGATATTCAAGCTAAAAAGGCAAATAGGCAAAACACAGCAGATTCAGACGTCTGGGA
Organism: Allium fistulosum; assembly: GCA_030737815.1. NCBI lineage: Eukaryota > Viridiplantae > Streptophyta > Magnoliopsida > Asparagales > Amaryllidaceae > Allium > Allium fistulosum. The sequence goes on from CM060902.1 coordinate 1,209,221,753, forward strand.
TCAAGAATTCAGACGTCTGAATCTGGAAAATAAACTATTTTCCAGAACAGAATTCAGACGTCTGAATCCTAGATTTCAGACGTCTGAAATAGGCACTTTTTAGCCTATTCCTTTTCTGGTTCTAAACGAACCAATTCAGACGTCTGAAACTTTGATTCAGACGTCTGAATGCTGGAAGAAGAAAATTCCCAGTATTCCATTCAGACGTCTGAACCATACGTTCAGACGGCTGAAACTGTTATTCAGGGCATTCCCTGAACCTAGGCCAAAAATGGCCAAACGACATCGATAACGATCGGTCGAGCAACAACGACTCAGGAATTGCACAAGGATAAGTGTTAGGAATTCATACCTAACAATCGAAGATAATTATTGACTTAGATGTGAGATAAAAATCTCACCTTTATGCACAAGAACTAGAATGAAGAAGCTATAGAGCAATGGCAATGACAATCTCTCTTCAATCCCAACTCAACAAGCTTGATTCTAAGCAAAAAGAGAAACATTTCCTAAATTAGGTTTACGAATTTCTGAAATTGATAAGAGAGTGAGTTGGGGAAGGAGAAGAGGATGCTTACCAATGGCTTCAACTTGGATTTGGAGTTAGAATTTGATTTGCAAGAGAGAACTACGGCTTGGAGTTTTAATTCTTTTTCTTCTCCTCCATTAATCTTCTTAGAACTGAAAAGTGGAGGAAGAGGGAGTGAATGAAGAGGGATGGTTCAGTTTGGGGTTTAAGTTGGCAAAGAGGCTGAACCCAAAACCAAACCCAAAGTGCAAATGGCCAAATTTTTGACTAGCTCCAAACATATCGAAGCTTACACTCAAAAAGATCGCAAACGGCATTTTGGACTCAATGGAAGTGGTCTCGAGTCCTAATTCGACTGTTTGCAAAAAGTAGCTTTTCGGACTTCAATCCGACGAACGATGAAATATTTAAATAAAATATTTAAATGTAAAATCGACAAATATGCGGGTTGTTACAAGTAGCCAGGTATGGCAGGGTACTTGATTACCCAAACCCACCTAAGATGCTAATTTTCTAGACATTACACTAAATGGGTAAGCTTAATTAGTTGACCTTAAAATTACTAATTTAGACCGCATAAACTATTTGGCTCTGATACTATTGAAGGAACCGGACCAGTCGGAAGCGGGTGAAATATGTAGATTTCAAAAAAAATTCCTATTTTGGATCTTTTGGGTCTAGAAAGTCTAAAGTTGTATTAGATTCAATCTAATAAAGGTTTTAAATAAAATCTTATTTTATTTAGGTTGTACAAAATGAAGTTTGAATTTGATTTAAATTTAAATGTAAGAGTGTATCAAATACACCCATGGTATTACAATTACTTGTTAAAGTTAACTAGAGAAGGAAACCTTCCATTTCTTTCTCTAAAACCTATGCAATTAACTAATGGAAGATTTTGTTTTTATTTAGAGAGAGAAATGATCGTTTCTCTCTTTAATTAAATTGATTGATTTCTTAAATGTCGTTAATTAGAAATTTATACATAGCATAAATTGTCAGTATATACAAATAAATTCTAGTGAATATTTTGTATGTGCAATAAATAAGTACTATACATGGTTAATATGATCGTGTATAGGTATTGGGATTTACGTCGCACCAGACCTGTTTGTCCATTTGTATATGCCTTTGTTCTCCAAAGTTTTACTTTAAAATATATATGTATAATAATAGATAAATTTACATATATACATGTTAAAAATAAGTTTTTCTATATTATATGTTTTTGAATCAAGAGTTAACAACTATAACACTGTAATAATTAAGGAAGAGTTTGAAAATAAATTTTATAATTTTACGCAAAAGTCCATTTTGATTTAAGTTAAAATAACATAAAACCATATGTGTATGTGTGTTTGTCTGCATGTGTATATAATTCCAAGTTATGTTTTAAGTTTAAATAACATATGCATATACAAAGATTGTAGTTCAGCTAACATACATCTTTAAATTTAATGTTAACAAATTTAATTCATTCTTTGAACTTAGGTAGGAAATATAAAAGTTTGCAACTTTACGCAAAATACCACTTATGAATTTTTGAATAAAAGAAAACTTTTACTTTTATTTACCAAAAGAATTATTTTCTAAGATAAACCATATAACATAAGAAATCAATTTTCAAGGTAAGTTTAAACAATTAACAAATATTGTTTATTTGTGTTCATGTATACAAATATTACAAAATTTTATATAGCGTAATAAAAGAGTTTTACATTTTTATAAAAATAATTCCAAAATAATGACAAATGCAGTCGGACAATTTAAGCAGATACAAATTCGTTAGAAGATAATTCAGATCTAACTGTACAAAGAATACAGACAAATAATAAAACGAAATAAAGAATTTGAAATATGTCAAACATAATAAACATATAGTCGATTAAGATGTAAAAAAAAGGGGAGATCTAAATTAAATCAACATGATGACCATACAATTAATTGAGGTGGATGAAAAAGGGGATTTGAGTTATATTACAAGATGAACATACAAGATAGAAGGGATGTAAATAAATAGAATCAAAACCTTGTAAACATGAAGAACATACAATTAAATAAAATCAGAATTACCTAAAATGAAGCTAATGATAATTAGAATTACCTAAAAATGAAGCTACTGATTTGAACCTTGAATGAAGATATTTTCTCAGATTTCCAAGTTCCACATCCAATCCTTGCAAGAGATGGTGGATGAACCACTTATGTTTCATTATTTTTGATGTTTGCATTTGATTTGAATTTGATAAAATTTTGAAAATTTTTATTTTGTTTTCATCCATGGAAGGTTAGGAAGAGAAAAGTTAATGGGAAAAATGAATGTCTATAGGAATTTATGGATTTATTTTTCATTACAAGAACGAAACATGTCCATTCTTTAATTAAAACTTCCCTAATTAATTCTCTTAATTATTTCTCCCCACTCTTATCTCTTCACATGGTATGGCTGAAGTTACATGCAATCAAATGACAGAACATTTCTATAAATCACTTCATGCAATTATCTTTTATTTAAACCCGTTTAAAATTACACTGATATCGTATATCGATGCGCACAAATATAACTTTTATAAATGCATTCAAATTATTATAAACTACTCCCAAACATCAACTAAATTAAGTAATAATTAGTATTTCTTAAATATTAATTAATTTACAACATTTTATAAACTAATTAAATCATGTGATTTTCTGAAAAATTTATCATTATGGCCGTGCAACTCAAAGGTGTAGATTCGGTCAGTGATTAATATTAAACAATTTGATATTGACTTTCACACATATGCGGTTAAAGCCCCGCAAAATCCTCGCTATCGCACGTAGCACCCATCGACTGCTATGCTTTTTTCAATATAGCACTAATAAACAGTATATTCGCTTTAAGCCCCATTATTTTTTACTATAGCCGCTAAATCAAGGCAATTTAGCACCCACTTCAGCACAATTAATATAAAAGGTTTGATTTAACTAGTTCTTCTTTGAATCAAATCAACAAAGTTAGGGTAAAGACATAATTTTAAGGTATAATGGTCAATATAAGTTAGAAATCTATTGTAGCCACCAAATTTGAACTGCATAAATCATGGTATTCTTCGATTTTTGTATAAGATTAAATAATAATTAGTTTTTCTACATAAATAACGTGAGAATGATAATAAATTAACTTTAAATATTTGATTTTATATTTAGTGAAGCTTTATACACCTCCGCTATATCCTCGCTTTATCCTCGCTTTATCTCTGTTATAACTTTTTGCACCTCCAGCGCTATTGAACTACTAAGCGCTTTAAATGCATATGTTCACACATCATCTTAGTTAGTGATGTGACATTTCGACTAAATTTAGCACTTACATATCTTTTGGCAAAACCCAATTTTACTTATTATAAACAGTATCTAGTAGTTACGATTATTTACACTAATTCTCTTCATCAAAACTACATCACATTAGGACTTATGGAATTTGGTTTTGAACAAGACTCCAACTCCACATTCAACTTTGTAATTTCAAACACAAAATCCTTGGTACAATAATAAAAATTATTATTAATTGTGTTAATCTTGCCAAAGACTTCAATTTTCAGTTGACTATAGTTTACTGTGATACTAACCTCATATAACTATGGAGACGAATTCTTTATTAAATAGTGTTTCACTTCAAATGCTTTAACTCAGACTCAACTATAGTCATTTAATGGAAGTCATACTAGAATTTAACTATAATCCAAGTGGAGTGTCCACATTGAAGTTTCACAGTATTTTCAAGTCGAGGGAGTTGTGTGACATCGTCACTTCGAGATTGTCTATTTGATCTTAGTTATATTAACCAACAAAGAACTCTCGAGTGAGTCATTACATAGTTATTCAATAATAATCAATATGTACCCTTGGGTACCCCAACGGCTATGAGAAATACGTTGCCCAACTTTTGGAGAGCGTTGCATACTCTAGTCTCGACTGTAAATCGATGTTTTTTCTCAAAACAGCTTGACTAGGAATATTTAAAACAATATGTTATTTTCAATATGATAAAATTCTCATGATTACAACACTTTGTAATTACCATCACATAGCATATCATTTAAGAATTTTCCATTTATATACTTTAAATTAATTACTTAATTAATTATATCACTATATAATAAATATATAATAGAAGGAAAAACACCTTTTATTTTGAACAAGATTGATCATAGAGTAAGATATATATATAACAAATTATATAATTGTCCCTGGAGCATACCCCTAACTCTATTGTTGTGCATGTATGAACTGGTATCTAGTAATAACTTTGGTCAGAGAAGACTTCATGCATGAAAGGTGTGGAGATACACAGGGAGAACTAGCGAAAAGTGAGGCAGCGATGGTAAGTTCCAAGTCAGTAGGAGATATGCATGGGATAAATAGAGACATGCACACTGAGAGTTGGCAAAATTATAAACTAGAATTTGTGCGATAGGTGAACGTGATTAAGCTTGAGCAAGGAAACTACCACTAAAGAGAAAAGAAAATTCCCATAGAGATAGTGCTCTAGTTGCGAGACACGCAAGGCTGTCGAGACTGAGATGAACGAGTAGAACTATAGAGATAAAGCATGCAACACAGTGAAACACGAAACAAATAGTACAGATAAGTCTTAATGATAGTGACTGGAATGATGAAGCAGGCAGTGTCAAAAACTGGCATGAAGGAAGCGCCAGCTAGATAGGAGCTGAACGACAACAAAGTGTATGATGCAAGGGAGAGCATGGGACAAATGGAAAAATTGACCATGCATGAAGATCCAGTCAGTTATCTAATAGAAAAGGCAGAGGGATGCCATGTGAAGAAGCATATCACATGATAAGATCTAGTTGAAAATTCCAATTTGAATGTCTTCTACATGCCTGGCTGCTTATGCTAGTTGAAGATTGGTCATGAAATGCGGTTGCTTATCCTAGTTGAGTATCAGTCAAGAAATGCAGCCGCTTATGTTATGCAGGAAGCATTAAACATCTCGATTGATCCCTCGAATTGAAGCTTGAAGGAGCATGGATTGAAGCGTAAGAACTCTAGTCTCTCGGTTGGTTTTCTAGTAGTTGAAGAGAAACTTTGTCACATGTGGCCAAGTGCTGCACATAATCCATTGAAGAAGAGATCTCCAATTTGGATGTCTTCTACCAACCTCTGTCCAAAGTGAAATATGCCAGACAAAAAAGTATAATTTGCTAGATTAATTTTTATACGAATTGTTAAAAAGTCGTTAATCTATTTCACTCCAAATACCCCAACATGTTATAGAAAAAAATAACATCTAAAGTATATGGAAGCAGGTGAGAAACTGATACCAAGACCATATATTATTCAATAGACGACGGAGAAGATTGAGATCATTTGGCAATGGGTGAATGCTGCACAAGATAAACAGAAGAACTACATCAATAAGAAAAGATGAGATTTGGAGTTCTATGTCGACGATTATATGTTTGTCAAGATCTCTCTATTAAAAAATGCAATTTGATTTGGTAGGAAAGAAAAGTTGACACCGATATTTGTAGGTACTTTTTCAATACTCAAGTGGATTGGGAACCTAGCTTACGAGATTGACTTACCTCAGAAAATGGCAGGCGTGCATAATATGTTCCACGTTTCTAGTTTGTGAAAGTTTGTGCATAACTCAAGCATAGTAGTGACACCGGATCAATTGTATGATATTGAGATTGAATCAGAAACTTCGAAACCTCATAGGCCTATTCGTACAGTTGGACATGATACAAAACAGCATATGAGGAAGGCAGTGAAGTAGGTAAAGGTCCAATGGGGTGAAAGCAAGAGCGGTAGCACTTGAAAAACTAAAGAGGGCATGATGACTGCTTATCCAGAGCTATTTACTTGGTAAGACTTTTTGTTTGTTGCATTTACTTTCATTTTCGATATCATATAAAGCAGTTTAGTACCTTGCATGCCAGGGTGGGCATAGGTCATATTAACTTGCTTATGTGTGCACGTTTGATGGATTTTATGTTTGGTTATGTTTGTTAAGCGTGCAGTTTAAACCTTGTCTTGTTTGATGGTATTTTAAAGGAGAAATTCCTGAAGGGAAGAGGGAAGAAGGAAGAGGGTAGAGTGTAACGACTTGTATTTTACTCATTGGATGATCATAAAATATTATTTTAAAATCAAATTGGGTCGTGCAAGAGTATAATTTTAGGTAATGTCGAGTAATGACATTTTCCTTTCTTATAGTTTTTATTGGATGGTTTTGACCTTGAAAATCTCGCAAGTCCTATAACTTTTGATATGAGCCTAATTATGATATGAAACCAGTTTCAAATAAAAAATATGATGGATTCTCTTTTTGTAGAGTGGTCTTAATATATTTTTAGACTTACGATTTATGAGATATGGTTGTTTGAATTTTGGATAGTCTTTAGGTAGATTAATCGGTAATTAACCAAGAACATCATTAGGCATGCTAATGATTTCGAGATTAGGGTCAATAGAAGCCTCCATAATAGCCAGTTATTTATCTTCTCAAAACATCTCCTAACCTCCATTGACCAAGATCTACCAAAACTCCATCATTCCTTCGCTTTGATTAGCCTAATTGAGTGATTAAGGTGAGATTAGCAAAGAAAATCTATTGGATCCCAGGATCGCTTCATTAGGAAGCATGAAATTGCTGTTTGGATCAAATCTTTCATGTTTTGGGTAGATTCTTCATTTAAGTGAGTGATTTATTTCCCTCACTTTACTATAATTGTTGATCTAGTAATAAATGATGATTTTAAATGGTTTTAAAATTTTAAAATATATTTTATGATCGATATAAACTTAACTATGCTTTTAAGATGAGAATAAATGATTTAATATGGATTTTGATTCATTTTTGACCATTTCCTTGTATTGATCGTCGGTTTTCTTATACCATTCGTAGAATTCCATATAAGCTAATCTTTCATGTTTTTTTTCTTTAATTCTAAACCATATGAATGTTATCATGCCTGTTTCATTGTTGTATGCATGAGGATGTATGTTGTTTACATGAATGCAATGATTGTTTGCTATTGAGTGAAAATGATGATCGAAGGCGGATCAAAGTCTAGGGATCATTCTATGATTGATATTATGTATTGATTGTCATGATGTTGGACCATTGATGTTGAATGCACAAAATGATGAAGATTTATGTTGGTAGAGCAAGATCTAGAATCAATGTACCAAAGATTAAATAATGATGAACAGTAGCAAATTTGGACATTTGCAGACAAAACAGAGCTAAGGGGAGATGGATGAAATATGCTGGGGAGCGGAGTAGGAAAAACTTAGCCGAAAATGGCTAAGTAATGTGGTCGGTACCGACCACGTCAAGTGTAATCGATGACAATCCATTTTGGGGTACTAAAATGTAAAAATGCACTTTAGCTTGAAGGAGGGGGAAGATGATGGTTGATTTCAAGCTTGCTTGTCTTGGACTTTGGGCCAGAACTTTAAAAATATGGTTAGATAAGAGTTCCCAATTGGTTTGGTGACCCTCAAACGGTTTTGAAATGCAAGAGTTGGAACTTTAGGGCATGGTGGAGCTTGCTTCGAGCTTAGATGGATGCAACTTTAGGCCTACAAGTGATGATGAACGGTTCTGAGAGGGTTCGACACTTAGCTAAATTTGGATAAGTGTTAGCCAAATATGATCAGTGTCGATCACTTTAGGAGTGGCCAACGTCGAACACATTTTGGAGAGAAATTTTGGCATGTTTTTCGATGCACGTGTGGTGATCGATTGCTTGATGTTTTGGACTCTTATTTCGATGCATATGACCTATGATGATCGATTTTACGATGGAGAAAGTGGAGTGGGTTTCAGATGAGAAAACTCTAGATTTACTTTGAGAATGACGCGGGGAAGTAGAGAGATTACTTCTGGACTGACAGAATGGAAATCTATGACTTTCAATGGTGGTCCAAAGAAATTCTGAACAATGACAAAGCAATAGTGTGAGTTGTGAAGATGGTATAAGGAGACAAATACGATGATGTGAGCTTGTGGAGTAAGACGTACAACATGTGCTACTGAACGTGTACTAAGAAATCGTTGATAAGTCGAAGGTATTGATGTATGCTTGTAAAGAAGGGGTTTATGAGGACGTTCAGTTGAGTCGCACGACGTGACTCTAGATCTTATGTCAGTGATCTTCCCTGGACTTGTATGATATAAGCCAAGTATCCTGGCCTTATGAAGTGGCATGGATTTGTGGATGAGGGAAACCAATATTTTGAGTAGCCTCTGACCGTGCGATGTGGTCATACAGGTTATCATATATCTTAAGGCACGACGAGTGATGTGAAATGGCTTGATTGGTGCAATGTTTGCTATAGTTGTCATGTGACGTAGGTAATATCGATGTTAGTGACCTAGATACCCCATATTGTACTTTGACTGGTAGTACACTCCATGGTGATAATATAACATCACTACAAGAATAAAATCAATTTCTGACGGCAGATAGCCATCGGCTGCCGTCGATAACCGACGGAATAGCTATCAAAATAGCATACGCGCTTCCCGACTCTTTTCAACGGAATCAACCATGGCCTTCCAACGGCTTCCTACGACTATTAGCGATGGTTTTCCAATGGATGACGGTGTACACATGGCCACGAACCTTACCAATATTCTGCTGATAGCCGTCGCTACTTGTCGAAATATTGTGATCGGATAGCCGTCGCTATACATCTGAAGCCGTCGATAATCTAGATGTTTTTTTCTTCTTCCCAGCATCCATTCGATTCCCATTCAATCCATATACATCAATATATATTACAGCTCCCTTTCACACACATATATCATATATACACACACACACACACATATATATATATAAGCTAAAACCACATATTATACCAACAATAATATTAACAACAAATCAAGCTCAAACAAACCAACAAACATCCAATATCTCCACAAAATGTACCAAGCATATCCAATCAACATCAAACATCCAACTTCTCCACAAAATGTATCCAACATACCCAAATCAACATAAAACATCCAACCTCTCATCAACGTATATTGAATATAACAAAACACATCATACTCACCATCTCCAAGTGCATATATACAATGTCCAAACACAAACACAAAATAGTGTACCTATCAAGACTTGTTCTCGCCTCTGGAAGCACCTGACGATGAAGGGAAAGTCCCATGTTGTTGCACATACTCCGCCAAGCATTGGTTCAGCTACGCCATCTCCACAATACGAAGGTTGTCTTGCTCCTATAGCTTTGCAACTATGGCTCTCAACTCTACAATCTCTGCTTTCTCCTGAGCTTTTTGGTACGCTTTCTGGGAGGTCCTAGCCTGCGAATAGAAATAATTTGTTATAGAACTTACGTAACTTTTATAAAAATTGTGCAACCTTTATAAGGTAGTTTACTTTTATAAATTATCGCTTAGTTCCCAAAGCCAAAATTCCTATATCGCGACGTCGATTCTATAATAGAGTCAAAAATAGCATCCTCCGCATCACGCGTCAACTCATCCCCTCTCGTTTCCTCCTACATTTGTGCTCGTGCTTCCTGAATTTTTTCCTATAATGCAAAAGAAAATACAATTGAAATTTATACAACATTATTTTAATTCTTTATAACTAATTACTTAAACTAATCAATATTAATAACTTAAAATTTAAAATATGCTAACATAGGAAGCGGTTGCTTTATCCTCGTCCTCATATGCGTACATGATCTTACTAGCTTCATCTGTCTGCTTGATGGCATGAGTATGAGAAAATACATTCATATATGAGACGGGACCTCCATGTGCTTTTTCCTGAAATAATTAGTATATATGTATTATTGTTGTAATAACTGTTTATTAATAACTTATAACTTAAAATATACAAATGCAATAAATGTTTATAATTGCAATGAATAAATTTACCAGATCCTCACGATGATGCTGGAATGACTTGGAACCACCGTGATGTGTGATCGGGTTCTTGTTTCTATTCGCGTTCTTCTTTGACTCCGCCTGCAAATTCAAATTGAACATTATTTTTACAACTGTAACACAAATTTAAGTAATATATGATAGACTACATTAAATTCATCGTTGTTCCACCAAGCAACCCAAGCATCCCACACGCTAGTGCCCATCTAGTTGGGCTTCTTCCCCGCTTTCCTAAGGCCAAACATTGTGTCCCAACAATTCTTAGCAATTTTTGAACTCCAGTGGCGCTGGCAAAGAGGAATGTCAACTTCCTACAAGTCTATCGCCCCTTGCATATTGAGAAAATATAAGTTATACATTTATACTTAGTCAGCAAATTGTAAAGTGGTAGTATATAATGATATATAAATTTACACTCACAAGGAAGTCCTAGAAAATACACTGCCTGATGGGGTCTAGGATCTTACTCCATCTAGGTCAACATTCAGTCATCCTACTCATGTAAGCCTGCTTCGAAATACTAAGAACAATCTCTAATGGCTCCAGCTCAAATCTCCTTTGTTAAATATGAAACAGACCTTTAATAAATCATGACTAATATATCATACACAAAATATATTTATGCTAATAATTTTAATACTTATGACCCATCCGCTTTAGAGTGCAAAGTCACTACAGTACGCGGTGCCTGCTTTGATGGGCCGCTGCCATCACCTCTAGCGGCGGTCCCTCTCTGAGAAGAAGAGAGGGAACCTGAATGGGAAGAACCGTTGCGTCGGAAAAAAGACATAATACCTATCACAAACATATCATTTTATTATGGAAGAACATATCATTTAATTATGAGAAACCCTATCATTGTTAATGAGAAAATTGTAACATGAATAATCACATAAATTACCTTCTATTAAAATGTATATTATTAATCAGTCCTCATCGTTTTCTGATTCAGACTCGGTCTCGTACTCTATATTGTTTTCCTCTATGGTCTCAAGTGCTTCTACTAATACATTTGATTCACCGTTTAGAGGTCCAAAATCGATTTGATCGTCATTTATTGTTATTTCACCATTTTCCTCGATATCTGCTTGATAAGCTTGTTCATTTGGAATATTCTTTCCATCAAACGTAGATCTTGCATTCGTTTTAAAAACTACCGACCAATCTACTTTATCTTTGTTTAAAGATGGATGAGGAGTGTAATGAACTTGTAGAGCCTGTTTGGCGAGTATAAAAGGATCGTACTTGTGATAACGCGAGGTATCCTTTATTTCAATAAGATCATAATTTTGGTGCACGTTGATTCTAGAGCCTGAAACATTGCTAACCAGTTGCATCTAAATAGAAAAAATTCCTCCGCAGGTCTTGTGAAATATGTTAATTGCAAAATCTAGGTTAACATGCCATAAAAATTCTATATGATCTTTTGGATCATCACTGCCTTTAACAAATACACTGGTATTGTTAGTTAATTTTTCAGCACCATATTCTTTGGTGTTGAATTTATATCCATTGACAAAGAATATTGGATATGTCTTGACTTTTCTTTTCGGTCCTATCGCTAGATGTTTCAATCCTTCATCAACCACACAATTTATCGGATCATAAACGTAGTTTGAAATTCGACTAGCGAAATTTTTACTGATATCGCTGCTTGGATTTTGTGATTCATAAACACTGCAGATATAGATAATATATTGCAGTATAATTAATGTACACGTGTATTACTAAAATAAATATATCTATACTTGTTATTTAATATTACCTAACAAATGGTGTAACTTCAGCATAATTAAAAAGGATATATGTCTGTGCTACATGGTAATTTTTATCGTCTAACCATACATCCACACATTTTTCAGCAGGTTGGCCATGTTGTCTAAAAATAGATAACATTACTTCAGAAGAATCTTGTTCCACACCTTCATCATTATGCGTAGCACTTTCAAATGATAAGTTCACATGATCACTGAAATAATGGAAGAAAAAAACCGAAGCTTCTTCTTCGATATATGACTTGCAAATCGAACTTCAACTCGTGCTTTTTGTCTCACTTTTTTCTTTAGATGATTTAAGTACCTATTAAAAATTATTTCAAATAAAAATTTACTTATATATGTAATTAAATTAATATTTAACATACTCAATATTAATACCTCCCAAATGGATACATCCATCCATATTGTACAGGACCTCGAAGATGTGCTTCATATGGAAGATGAACAAGTAAATGCTCCGTTACATTAAAGAAACCTGGAGGAAATATTTTCTCCGGTTTGTAGAGCAGTATAAAGATTTCTTCCTCAAGTTTACATAGACGATCAACTTTTAACGTAGTGGAATAAAGCTCCTTATAAAACAAACTAAGTTTCGCTACAACCTTCCAAACTTTTGCGGGCAACAGTTCTTTGAAAGCGATAGGTAACAAATTTTCCATCGTTACATGACAATCATGGCTTTTCATCCCACTCAGTTTACTGTTCTTATAGTCGAACATCTTCGAAGATTAGAAGAAATCCCATCGAGAAATCTTAATCCTTCCACCCATTTTAATAGTACTTTAATTTGGTTATTGTCTAACTCATAGCATGCTTTGGGTCTTTTAGTGTCATTTGGCTTGATATGAAGCTCAAGATGATTACATATATCTTGTATATCACGTCTTGATTTTAAATCATCCTTAGTTTTTCCCTTAACATTCAAAACTGTATTAAACACATTATCAAACACGTTTTTCTCGTTGTGCATCACGTTAATATTATGATGAATTCATAGATTTTTCCAATAAGGCAACTCCTAAAATATACTTTGTTTGCACCAATTATGAATCGTCGATTTACCTTGAATTTCAATTTGTTCTCCGGTTTCATGTATCTTTGGATAATCCTTTATAAGGTCATATATATCTTCACTTGACCAAATCGTTTGTAGTCGTAAAGTCTCATGTCTATTAGATGTAAAGTTTTTTTTATCTTTTCTAAAAGGATAATTAGTATGGAGAAAACACTGATGATAATCAAAACCACGAAATTTTCTTCCCATGCGGTAAAGAAAATTCTCGTGTTTCTTCCATGCAATAAGGACAAGCTAGACGACCGGCCATACTCCAACTCGAAAGCATTGCATACGTAGGAAAATCGCTAATAGTCCACAACAAAGAAGCAAACTTATGAAAATTCTTTTTTTTTGAAATATCGTATGTTTCAACTCCTTCGTACCACAATGTTTTCAACTCTTCAATTAACGGTTGTAAATAAACATTGATTCCTTATGTCGGATCATCAGGGCCAGGAACAACAATTGTGAGAAACATATATGGAGTTTTCATACACATCCACAGAGGTAAATTGTAAGGTGTAACGATTATAGGCCAAGATGAATATTTAGAACCAAATTGAGAAAATAGTGAAAATCCATCCGTACATAAACCAAGTCTAACATTACGGCTCTTCGCTGCAAAAGCGAGATATTTCTTATCAAAATGCTTCCATGCTTCCCTATCATCAGAGTGTATTAATGTACTTTTTTCCTGTGTTCTCACGCCATGTCATCTCATATGATGGGCTGTTACAGAAGGTGCATATAACCTTTGAAGTCTCGAAGTGGTAGGTAAGTAATGCATACGCTTGTGTGGAACTTCATTTTCCTTCTTTTTTCTTGATTTGTATCTTTCCTGGTTATATATTCTAAAAACTTTAAGATTGGTATCTTCTTTCCAAAACAACATACAATCATTTAAACATGTATCTATTTTTTGATACGCCAAACCAAAAGCAGACATAAGTTTTTTCACTTTATAATGATTTTCGCACATTAAATTATCGGGTGGCATATGCCGTTTAGCAGCTTGTACAACAGCTGTAAATCTGGCTTTTGTGAAGTTGTATTTTGATTTCATCACAATGCATTCTGCAGTTACAGATAATTGAGTGTCGCTTGTACAACCATCCCAAAGGGGTTTCTTAGTAGCATCCAATAAATCATAGATTTTTTTCTCCAACATTTGGTTCTTCTTCGACATTAACATCGTCATTATCAACTTCAACAGTAGGAAACATTGATCGTGCTACATCTTCAACCATATCTTCTATGAGATTCGTCGTAATAATTTCATTACCAACCTCCTCCTTTGACTATACATGATTAGGTGCTACAATTTCTCCATGACGATCCCACACCGAATAATTTGGAACGAAACCGTATTGACGCGGTATCAAATGCTTCAACAATTTGCACATGCTACATGGACAACGAATTTCTTCATCATTTCTATTATTAATTAAAGCGAATTTAATAAATACATGTACACCATTATAAAAACGTTCACTTATTGAGCCTCCCATTTTCCTTCGTTGTTGATACATCCAGCTCCGATTAATAAAATAATTGACATTTTTCCTACTTTAAAACATATGATAGTAATTAAAAAGTATTAACCATTTTATGGATTGACATTTTATTTTTCAATTCAATTGTACAGTTTAATGTTTTATATATCATATAGTATTATTTTTTAATTTTTAATTTTTCAATTCATTTATACATTTTATTGTTTCTTTAACCATAATTCATTTTAACCATCTTTTATACATTTTACGAATTGGCATTATGAATATAATATTAAATATTTAGGTTATTGTTTTCTACTTTGATGGTCGATCATCCTACTTCCCATTACAAACATAATAGTAATTACATTTCGTAAATCATTTTATTTTGAACGAGTCAATAAAATTTTGGGCAGCACTTCCCTCGTGTTCACTGTATCGTACACAAATGCGTGCACATAGGGAACAAAAAGAAAATGCTACCGAAATTTTATGAACCGTTTAAAAGTGAAATAATTTACAAAATGTAATTACTTTATTGTGTTTGTAACTTATCCAATACATGGACAAATCCGACAAATATTGTATAAGATGAATATAGATGTCCGTTCTGTAACAAAAATGAATATCCATATAACGATCATATACAATACTTGTCAAACGGGGCCAAATTTTTTTTAAGGGATTTATAAAAATATAAAGCACAAATTATCGTGTTCGACATTTTACAAAACACATACACTAAATCATGCACTTCTACTCTAATTAACTCAAGCTAGCTCTAATGCACATATGCACCAATTAATCGACGTATATACACTGATATACACTAAACAAATTAATGTTTTCGACAATTAGATGATAATAACTGTAATTAGCATTTAATGGGGTATAGTAAACAATCAATGGGGTATTATCAACAACTAGAATAACAAATTAACCATAATTTAACAAATCTAAATTAATTAGGGTTTAGGAATAAAACCTGATTGGAGATTGATGAAAGGCCTAGGCTTGTCGAGAGTGGGGAATGATGAAGTTGGAGATGATCGGGGAGGCACGGGGGCTGGTTGACGACGGGGAAGAGGTGATGGAGTTAGGGATTTGGTGAATTTGGGGGAGGAGGGAAGGAGATAATGAATCAGGTCTCGGCTTGCTGGCTGCATACACGCTTATTTTCGATGGATTTCGACGGCCACCGACGACGACATATTTACGTCAATTTTCTACGGTTTACTACGGCCACTATATTTTATTTACATAAAAGCCACGGAGATCGTTAGCCGTCGGAAGTATTCGTCGGCGGCTGTCAGAAGCTTCCATCGCTATTTACAGTTGTTTTAGTAGTGCATATATTAATGTTATATGCTAACTTGTTGGATGCAAGAACATGACATGTATGATTCTTCATTCTCGGTTGTTCTTTTTACTATATCTAATTTTATAGCACTTTGAATATATATATATATATATATATATATATATATATATTTCTAACACCAGACTGATGCTTGACTTGAGTTTTTATGTTTTGCTTCTTATTATCATGAGTACTCTTAAATGAGTAGAGTAGATATCGGGTCTGAGATTAGTGCATGGAGCTGTTCAAAGGAGAAGTAGGAAGCTATAGCGCTTATCTATATTTTTATTCTAGAGCGTATTATTATTCTACTGCGCAATACTGTGAAGCTTTTACTAATGCTTGACTAGTATTAGAGACAAATTTCCCATTAGTTTATTTTGATGATTTATAAACCCTATTCCATTTTCTATGTATTAAATTATGAACCTAATGCACTTTGATATTCTGCATTTTTGTTTTATACATATTTGTTTCATCTGTTTTATATCTATGTTGCTATTATATTTTATCCCTTGCATTGTGAGATGTACGACAAGTTCTGATTTATATTGGTTATTTTACCCTTGTTGCCACTGTGCATCTGCCAGGTACCAAAGTAACATATTATACAAGTATATTAGGTGGAGGTGTAAGTGGTCGTCATGCATCGCCGACCTATTCTACATTTCAATAAATCATATCTTCTATTTAAAGTTAAATATTGTTTTTATAGTCGAAGTATTCTCAGGAAAATTCTTTTTACATTATGCAGAACATCTCTGGGATTCAAGCTTGAACAAATGTATCCAATACCACTATAAATCGTTTAGCATATGAATGGCCAATCAAAGATTTTGATATTTCATTATTATAATTCCCATTAAGCACTTCATACCCCCTAAGTCAATATCTCCTTTGTATATTCCCTTTAGTTAAAATAGACAATTCATGTTTTCTCCTTGAAATAAGTTCACATCTTTTGATATTTCTTTCTTGTTATTTTTAGCCTTCAATCCCTGATATTCTCCTTCTCTTTCACAAACCAGCTGAAGTCTTTGCTTCTTTTGGAATTCTTATCGAACCAAGTAGTCACAATTATCGTGATCAATTTCTTGTCAACTGTTTGACACCAATGAATCACAACTTCACATGAAGATAAAACCTACACATGAGATAACAATACACTTTAGGATAACAATTCAAATTTTCTTCTATCTTCCATGAAAAAATGAAATATAAAAACTATTTACTTCATCCATAGTGAAATACTTTCTTAATTCTATTTTGATAATTTCATTGCAATTCAAGATCGCTTCTAAGTTAAGTCACAAATACTTCCTTTAATTATCATGATGTTTATGTTTATACACACACACACTCTCTTAATTCAAGCATAGATCTGTCTAAAGCATTATACTTATGCCACTTGACACTTGAGTGATTGTTGACCACATCATCTATTTTTATATAATGGTCGATTCCTTCCATTTACAAGGATGATGTGGATGACTGAACTAAAATTCACGACATCTTATCAGTCCGTACAAGAAATTGTTAAATCTACTTTAGGTTGATTTTGCAAAGTACGTCGACCGGAGAAAATTTCTATTTTGCAAAATTGTCCTATTCTTCTCAACTTATTTGTTACCTCGATCCAAAAAAATGAATGTTAGATCCCTTCTTTCATTGTTTCAATGAAAAACAAATGTGGCAAAGTGTATTAAAAATATTATCAGAGATCAAAAATAATTATTTATATACAACTTTTCCTCGTTACATAAAAATCAATTAATAAACTGTTCCAAAATATCAACTAAAATTCTATCATATCATATAACCAAAATTTGAAATCGAGAATATAATATTGGTTTAGATTATTCATCTCTCATCTGCTAGCATTAGAGGTTGATAGGAAAGAATGAAAAGAAATTAGGACTTCTTTAATCTATATCATATCGTTGAGTTCTGCAAAACCAACCGAATTTTCCTCACTCTGGTTTTTCTTAGGTACCGTTCGCAGCTATTTTTTAGCATGTTACCGTTGGACACGCATCCGACGCATCAGACGCAACAACAGTCATTACCCCTCCCTTAGTCCGTTAGGGCTTGGGGGAGGAAATGATACGTTGGTGTCCAATGCGTTCCCCTTCTACATATACATTCTCTTCTCTTCCTTTCATCCTATCTTCTCTTCTCTTCTCCACTGATATCTTCTATTCTACTATCAATGGTTGATTCAGAAACAGATTCTGATTCAAAAATGTGCAGGATTACTCGTTATATCAGCGTATCTACGTAGAAGAAGGAATAATATTAGACGAATTCATACGTCAAACTATACGGGTTTACAGTGGATGGACGATGTATTAAACGGACATCAAGAAAATTGTCAACGTAGTTTTTGAATGAAGATGCTATGTTTTCTCTCGTTGTGCGATAGGTTACAAAATTATAGTATGGCTTCAACAAAACTATTAATATTAGAGAAGCGGTTGCCATATTTTTATGCACCATAGCTGCATCCCTCTAAAATCGACAATTGGATGAAAATTTTCAAATATCAGGTAGCACAATTTCAGTTTATTTTCATACTTTTTTAAAAGCTGTATAGTTACTTGCTAAAAATATTATTAAGCCAGATAATTCTCAATTTGATAATGTTCCAGAACATATTAGAAATTCAAACCGGTACTATCCTTATTTTAGAAACTGTATTGATGCTATAAACGGTACACACGTAATATCACATTTACCTGTAGATCGGGTTATTCCATATATTGGACGGAAATGTTTTGCTACACAAAATATCTTGGCAGCATTCTCATTCGATCTACAATTTGTTTATGCTATGAGTGGTTGGGAAGGTATTGCGTATGATAGTAGAATTTTTAATGCAGTTATAAATGACAGAAACTCTAACTTTCACCATCCTCCACCTAAACAATATTATTTAGTAGATTTAGGATATCCACTTCAAACGGGTTATTTACCACCTTATCGAAATATTAGATATCATTCCTCGTTTTCGTGAAACTTCAAATCAACCAAAATTGGTCAATTAAAATTTTAATTTCTATCATTCAACTTTACATATGGCAATTGAGAGACCTTTGAAATTTGAAAGAAAAGTTTGTCATTTTGAAGAATATGTCAACTTATTCATTTGAAACTCTAGTAAAAATTGACGTTGCTACAATGGCTATACACAATTTTATATGAAAATAAAATAATGATGATCCATATTTTATGGCTTATGATGATGATCCCGATCTTGTTTCAAAAAAATACCATGAGGAATATTATAGATGAGAACTACTGCAAATAGAGTGACTGAACAAATACAACGAAACGCAGACAATGAAATGATAGCACTTCGCAATACCATAAGAAATGAAATTATTGCAGCAGGACTATGATGAAACATTGCGGTCGTATCATTTTATCTGTATCCTTAAATTATTGTATTTATCTTTCAAATATTGTTTAATAAAATTTCGCAATTTAATTCATTTTAATTGCAATTATTTAACGTATATTACACGACAAAACAAATAATTAATTAACTGTAAATTAAATAATTAATTCAAACACTCCGCTCACCTATCTCATTCGCATCGCCAAACACATTTCATTTCAACCAAATTTCCCGTTCAAATACCCTACTTTGTAATAAACGGACCCTTAATGTAACTACACTTAATTGCCTGCTTCTAACGTGAGTGTCTAGGCCAAAAACTACCAATTAAAAAATGATTTGGCAAAATTAGATAAGAGTTACTTTGAAATTTTATGTGAAGTAGAAGGATGATTGTGGATTAATTTTACCTTTATCTAAATTTGCAGGGGTAGAACAGTGGAAGGAGTTTCATGAACTGTGTATAGACTTATAGATACAACAGTCGTCTTCTTAACCATTTCTTTGAAGAGTGGAGAAAATATATATACTCTAAAATCACACAAGGATGCATCTATTTATGAACTAATACATCCCTACATATAGAAAGGGATATCTGCAGTACACTTCATAGGTACTCAGAAACAGTGAATCATAATATTCAACAGTTGCATCAGTGAATCATTGAGAAATCCAACGAAAACACATTCATAGAGTCTGTAAAATCTTGAAACAGGTAGAATCCATCCTAAATTGTAGCATGAAGCTATTTTACAATACATAATCATATAGCTAATAAAAACAACAGAATTATTTCAGTCGTCTTCTTAACCATTTCTTTGAAGAGTGGAGAAAATATATATACTCTAAAATCACACAAGGATGCATCTATTTATGAACTAATACATCCCTACATATAGAAAGGGATATCTGCAGTACACTTCATTGGTACTCAGAAACAGTGAATCATAATATTCAACAGTTGCATCAGTGAATCATTGAGAAATCCAACAAAAACACATTCATGGAGTCTGTAAAATCTTGAAACATGTAGAATCCATCCTAAATTGTAGCATGAAGCTATTTTACAATACATAATCATATAGCTAATAAAAACAACAGAATTATTTCAGTCGTCTTCTTAACCATTTCTTTGAAGAGTGGAGAAAATATATATGCTCTAAAATCACACAAGGATGCATCTATTTATGAACTAATACATCCCTACATATAGAAAGGGATATCTGCAGTACACTTCATAGGTACTCAGAAACAGTGAATCATAATATTCAACAGTTGCATCAGTGAATCATTGAGAAATCCAACGAAAACACATTCATAGAGTCTGTAAAATCTTGAAACAGGTAGAATCCATCCTAAATTGTAGCATGAAGCTATTTTACAATACATAATCATATAGCTAATAAAAACAACAGAATTATTTCAGTCGTCTTCTTAACCATTTCTTTGAAGAGTGGAGAAAATATATATACTCTAAAATCACACAAGGATGCATCTATTTATGAACTAATACATCCCTACATATAGAAAGGGATATCTGCAGTACACTTCATTGGTACTCAGAAACAGTGAATCATAATATTCAACAGTTGCATCAGTGAATCATTGAGAAATCCAACAAAAACACATTCATGGAGTCTGTAAAATCTTGAAACATGTAGAATCCATCCTAAATTGTAGCATGAAGCTATTTTACAATACATAATCATATAGCTAATAAAAACAACAGAATTATTTCAGTCGTCTTCTTAACCATTTCTTTGAAGAGTGGAGAAAATATATATGCTCTAAAATCACACAAGGATGCATCTATTTATGAACTAATACATCCCTACATATAGAAAGGGATATCTGCAGTACACTTCATAGGTACTCGGAAATAGTGAATCATAATATTCAACAGTTGCATCAGTGAATCATTGAGAAATCCAACGAAAACACATTCATAGAGTCTGTAAAATCTTGAAACAGGTAGAATCCATCCTAAATTGTAGCATGAAGCTATTTTACAATACATAATTGTATAGCTAATAAAAACAACAGAATTATTTCATCATTAAGATTTCATTCATCATCAGTTATGTTCTTCCTGCAAATAGTCTAAGATAGAATATGAGCATCACTTGCCACCACTTCCAAAGAGGTATCCAAGCGAGGAACCTCCACCAGGAGCAGCATGCACCTTTGTTGATGGCCGATCCTACACATGTTAAACTTACTCAATTACATTGTTGCATGAAATAATGTGCTATTAAATAATTAATTAACTCGATTACAATCTATGAACTACACAAAGTGCTAGTAAAAACCAGGCATTGGTGAATTTTGAAATAAACACCAAATAATGTCATTAATGATATAATAATAATGTAAAGATGTTGCAAAGCTTTGATACATCTTGAATAGTAACTTCTAAGTTCTTTTGAAAAGCAGCTTCTAAGAATTTGGATACAATTTAACTTTTTAGTTAGAATACGGTAATAAATGTATAATAAATTACTACGACTTATAACTAGTAAATGTATAATAACTTACGTAATTGGAAGTATCTATATACACCAGACATGGATTTTTTACAAAATCAGAAGGTTATTTTTGTAATTTGCTTGATCAAAATAACTTATGAAATGCCTTCTGAAGTTGTAAGCAAAAAACAGCTCCCGAATTTCTATTTCTAAACCACCTTTGCAAGTTCTTAATAATGAGTTCCTAAACACTATAACTCAAATAAGTTGCTTATAAGTAGATTTGACTACTGGTAGTGAGTTGCCAAACACGCTTTTAAAAGGAAGAAGGTAACTTCAGTAATTTTAGTAAAAATTTAGTATAAACATGAGGCAACTAATTATCAGCAATCAATTTTGGTTGAAGGATGCTTTTTGTTAAATAGGCGCACAAAAAATATGTAGAAGTGTCCATTTATTTTTATTTTTCAACAGGAGGATGTCACTGTCAAAATAAAACGAATCAATCGGCGTGCTAGCCATTTTTAGTGTCCCTACTTTAAGTTTAAACTGTACCATCTGTTGATTAAATATGGTGTCCTAACATGTATAATCGATCATATAATTACTGCTTTAATATCATGGAAGATCATTTATTGAAGTTACAGATGTTAAAATCAGTTAAATAGGCCGATATGAAAATAATAACATAACAAGATCATTTATTGAAGTTGCAACAATTATTACAGCCAAAACAAATATTACAAAAAACAATAAATTTAACTATTCAGCATACATGTGGAAACTAAGCAAAGCAGCAAAGCTAAGAACAAAATCGCAACTGTCGTTGAACTTAAAGTAAACTAGACTAGTTAGAATAGATTTTACATTATATGGAAGGAAGGAAACTCAACAATATTTCAAAGTAAACAAACTTTTCAGCATTTAAAGAAATGGAGCAATGGAGAGGTTACCAAAGAAATTCTTCAAAGTTTTGCAAGTGAACCCGACTTCGTTTTGGAGGTCTACACAGTTCCCATGGGCATTTGCATAAATATTTCAATTGATTTTAGGTTGAACTTGTCATGATCAAATTTATCTTATACACTGTGCCTAATGCCTCTACATTCACTACATGAAAACTATAATGATTTAGCAGAAAACCACAGTGCAATATTGTAGCAGTAATTGTGTTTATAGTTGTAACAAAGACTACATGAATAGCTTCAGGTTCAAGGACTTCTCCATTGCAAGATGAAATGGATAAAAAATATAGAGATTGCTGCAAATTACCAGCATCTCTGATAACCAAAATTTTATGTCTATTCCATTACTGCAACATGTGATCATATGTTAATTCTATGCCCAAGTAACAAAAATTGAAAATGATGGATTTAATTTGCACATGCAACAATGCAACTCAGCAGCACATTTAACTGTGTTCAAAACAATAAAGCGAGATGCAGCACCATGATAACAGATAGTGTCTTAAACATAATGCTCCAAATGTATAAAAAATATCAGTATCAAATTAATAATCAGAAGAAGATACTTACAGTGATAAAATTTCCAGTGTTCTGCCCATCAGCTCGGAAATAGTTGTTTCCAGCTGTCCCTTGAATGCCTGCAGGAATTGCTTTGAGTTTCTCAACAGGGGGAGGAGCAGCAGAATTCTCAGCAGGTTTCTCAGCTGCAGGTTTTGGAGCTTCGTCAGAACCAAATAAGTACCCTAAGGAACTCTGACCCCCTCCACTGCTTCCTCCTCTATTCATCTTGCTTGGTAGAATTGGTCGAAATGTGTATGATTACTGCTTTAATACCATGGAAGATCATTTTTTGAAGTAGCAAGTTTTAAGAGATGAAAATGATAATACAATGAGATGAGAACAGAAGGAAGTGATAAATATACTCATTCACCATTCACACTCCCCACACAAATAATATTACAAAACAAAAAAGGGGTGGAAGTTGTAAAAAATATAGAAGAGGAGTGCATGTATCACTGCTGTAAATAAGGTAGACACGTGACAGGACAACTTTTTTTAGAAATGGCGCTCCCTCATCTAATCTTCCAACCTTTTTTAAGCATTCAGGCATACTTAGCTCTACGGAAAAAGCCAGCTTAGTGGTATCTGGTATCAATACTCAAAAATCAAAACAATCTAAGGACATTCGATAGATAATCTCGTTACGGTCTTAAAACCACACTAATACCAATATATTACAGATAATCTCATTTGTTTTAATTCTTAATGTAGAAATGAGAAAACATACGGTTTTTAAATTAGTACAAATACAAATAAATGAACGCAAGGTACCGCCAGTGCAAAAATACCAGTGTTCTAGAAGCAAGCCCTGTATCAATACCATCAACCTTTGATCAAATTTAATACCATATTTTGATTCCACTTAGACCTTAGCATTCATTTCCACTTTACTTGTTTTATATTGAAACTTAGCCTTCTATTTTACTTGCCTCACAAATAACAATAACTTATTCCGTTGACATCTATTAAATTCCAGAGGCTGATAATACACAAACTATAAACCAGCAAATACTAATGATGTTGGGAGCTTGCAAATTAATTTTGAATATTTTCCTTACTAATGCAGCAAGGAAGAGGGATATGTTGATTATCAAAAAAGATAACATGCAACCTTGAATGGACTATCTATGGATCTGAACAAACTATTTCCTGCTTTCGTAATTGGCTATATCATTAAAGGTGGAACCCAGTGCACGAGGCTCCCGTACGATAGCAGGCTCTGGGTAATTGGCTATATCATTAATTATGGTAAATACAATACTGCATCCAATCCTTGTTTATTGAAACTTAGCCTTCTTTTTCACTCAATCACATTACAAATAACAACAATTTATCCCCTTGACGTCTACTAAGTTCTCCAAAGAGTAATAATACACATAAACTATTAACTAGCAAATATTGATGATGTTGGAAGCTTGCAAATGAATTTTGGATATTTTCCTTACTAATGCACAAGGAAGAGAGATATATCGATTATCAGAAAAGAAAATATGCAATCTTGAATGGACCATCTACGGACCTGGACAAACTATTACCTGCTTTCGTAATTAGCTGCCATTGGTTACAGTTTGAACTGTTATCCAGCAAATACAAATGATGTTGGAAGCTTGCAAATGAATTTTGACTATTTTCCTTACTAATGCAACAAGAGGGATATGTTGCTAATAAAAGGCAAAGGTAATATACAACCTCGAATGGTCTATCCATGGACAACCTATTTCCTGGTTTCCTAATTAGCTATATATCATACTGCATCCAAGATTTAACATCACGTCAACCTCAGATCAGTCGAGATCTCATTCTTGGGTTGGGTGATCCTAAACACCAAATTTTGCCTGTATCTACATTTACCAAAATCTTGGTAGAGAACAATCCTGGCCGAAATCATTTTACGAGATCTCGATCAACATGATTTATTTTTATTTTAGCTGCAAGGTTGCTAATGGGCTGCAAGGTTTTACCTTGTAAGGTATTTTTGCAATTTCTTATCCCTCAGATCGCAAGTTTTTTGGTTCCTTTGTTCTTTATTTTTTTGTTTTGGTAATTTCCATAGCAAATTCACTGCTTCTAATTTCAAGCGAATTTTGAATTTTTGTTGTGGGGTATCACAGCTTCTAGCTTTTAGAGTTTTTAAACCTAAATCTCGATCTTTAAACTTCTGCAAATTCCTTTTTTACCTAAATCTGGTATGTTTTGCTGTAATTTTTTTAAAAAACTAAATCAAACTACTGCAAATTCATGTGTACAATTTGAAAGCTATATCAAATTCAGTAACTAAAAAATAGTAATTAATATTTATAAGTTCAGTGATGCAAATCAGTGTTAGACAAAGCATATGCTTCGAGATTGCACTAAGATGAACTTTAAGAGCCGAATTGGACGCCTCCCACTCAATACAAGATTAGATTTCCAAAATCTTCAAGATAAGAAATGATCGATATCCGAGATTCAAAACTTTGACTGCATCTATTTGTTACACTACTTAATAACAATATAATGGAAGGATTCAGTTCGGTGCAACCATTAAAGATCACAATCATTACCAACCAAAGCCTACTTAGTAACCCAAATTATCAACCAACTTGTTGGTCAACCAACCATTCGGTTTACACATTGTTGTAGTCGATGGTGGTCAGTCATGGCCTTTACCATCTATTTGTTGAGGTCAAAATTTTCTTTTATGTTAGTTATACATGATTTGAACAAGCAATGATTTATTTTGTAGCATATAGTAACTATATTAGAGCAGTTTACAGAAATTCAAGTAGAATATAACTATTTTAGTGCATAATAAAGCAGTTGACCAATTTGAGAAATTGAAAGAGAAATCAAAAAAAGATAGATTATAAAGTGGATAAAAATGAAAGCGCCAGATTAAAATGCTTGCGATATAAGTAATTAAAGAATGAAGTTTATGAAAATCAATCACCATTGGGCGTAATAATTTAATGACAAAGAAATATATTTATTAGCACATAAGTATTTCAGTAAATGTTTGCAGTTGGATAGAACTTATATAAGGAGATCTATTACCATTATCCTACCACTTTCATTGTTTTGGCTTGGCAAACCATACCAATACTTTTGGTACAAAATACTGTTTTCATCAACATCGACTAGCAAAAGGCATTGGTTGGTAATATGGTAATATGGTCAAAAAAAAAATCACCAAACAAGAAAGGAAATGGAAGATGTTTGCACGTAACCATTAATCTTATTTACTCTAATAAACGAGGAAACTATTTTGCATTTGGGGCCTCTCTCCTGGCACAATCTCAACCTAACTTTTTCCTTAAATTATTAAGACAAATTCTAATCAAATGCCCTCATCCTTGACTACTAAACATAACAAATTGTATAAGCCAGTGTCATATTTTAAGCCAATTCTTGATATTGTTCTTTCAACACATGTTCGTTAAATGATTTTCCAGTTCAAAATAAATTACACGAACAAAAATTAACCAGTCTCTAGGACATCATTTCACAAATAGAAATTCTGCACTTTGTTATAAAAAAGAAATACTGTCCTACTTGCAATACTACTTCAACAAGAATGATGAAGGTTTCTTTTGCTTTACAAATCACAGCTGACATGCTAAGCATTGAATAACAATATAAGGTTGTGATACTACTTTTACCATCTATAGATAAACTTATGAGCAATATATTGCATCACCATCGGAGTTTTAAAGATTATTAATGCATATTATTCATTTACCAGTTGATAGCTGGAACCCACACTCACATTCCATGAGACCCTATGTATTTCTGTCGAAATATTTTAACTTGTAGGCTTAACACCATTCTTTGAGCATAGCGTTAAAAAAATTAAAAACAAACTCATAACCACCTAAACAGTGATTGTGTGAGTGTGCTAATCAACATAAGTTCCTTGCCATTTGAGTCCAGACTCACTGGCTCGTACCGATTTACTTGTTTTCTTGAAAATTAAGACACTAGCCGTAAGGCATATCTTCTAATAAATCTTTGAAATAAAAATAAGTAAATCTTTATTTTCGATGGTTTTAACATTCTAACCATATGTATGTCAAGCATTGATTGCAAAAATAGCGAGATCGTACGTTCCAAAGTGCGATTTGGTAGGAATCGCAGCCTTCCCGATCCAAGAGTTAACTTGGATCGCAAACCGTGTAAAATGTGCGATTCTATTTCAGAATGAAAATATTGGAGTCCAATACTGAATCGCGATTTCAATT
Source organism: Allium fistulosum (assembly GCA_030737815.1). Taxonomy (NCBI): domain Eukaryota; kingdom Viridiplantae; phylum Streptophyta; class Magnoliopsida; order Asparagales; family Amaryllidaceae; genus Allium; species Allium fistulosum. The sequence continues at coordinate 1,209,249,506 of CM060902.1, forward strand.
TAGACATCAAATTGAAACAAAATCAAAAGAGATTTAGTTCGGCATCGCGATCTCGATTCAGCAAAAAGGCAACAAGAAAAAAGAAAAAAAAGGAGGAACAGGAAGAAGCAGCAGCAGCAAACCTGAATTTTTTAGAAACCCTAAGCTTCAGGGAGGAAGATGATTGAGAAAGTACTAAGATTGGGTCGGCCTTATTTTTATTTTTCCCCCTATCTATCCAAGTGCTCCCCACACAGCCATTTTAAACGCCCACAACTCAATTTTTTTCTTTTTTCAGTGCACCGCATTTGTTTTTCCGTCTTTTAAATAAAAAATTGTAAATCGCAGTCAAGCATCATCACTTCGTCAATATTTAGCTGTTGATATCGACTTTAAACGCAAAAGCTTCTCAACTCTGTTCTTCTCGTCATTCAATTTTGTTTATCGATTCCTAAATATTTAAATTGACAGCTATTTTCGATAAATTTACTATAGTTTTGGAATTGACTTAGATCAAAGAAACTAGACTACAAAATGATGAATTAATTAGTCAAGAAGCTAGGAAGATGTCAAAATTGAAGAAACCAAAGATTTGGTCAAGTTTCTAAAACGTAAAATAGGTTGACACCGGTACATTTTGTACTGTCAAAATTAGCACTGACATGTTTGGTACCAACGTGATTTGAAAACCATCCAGAATAATAAAAGGAAGGAGTACACAAAATTTGACTAAGTTTTGGACAACAAAAACATGTCGATACCGACATAATTTTGGATCTTGATTTGGCTACGTTGAAGGCTTGAGACTCAAGCTATGAAAAAAAGTAAAGTTTTGACACATAAAAACATGTCGGTAAAGACGTGTTTGGTTGCTTTGGGAAACGTGTGCGACGACCTATTCTTCATGTTGGAAGATCGGATCTGAAAGAAATGACTCATTCAAACTAAGAATGGCGAAATTCATGCTGAATCTCATCTAGCAATCTATCTTCAACTAGAAAGAGGATCAATCTTCTTCATCTTCTTTTTCATAAGACTTTGAGAAAGTGGAGATATATTAGATTGCAACTCGAGTTTGATTGTAAATTGTGCATTTTGAACAGAATTCGTAAATAATACAGATTGAATGGACGTAGGCCGAAAATTTTGCCAAACCACTATAAAAATCTTATGCCTCTTATTCGTTCTCTTTTGATCTTCGTTTTAATATTAGTTTAATTCGTTTTTAGTAATATTAGGGTCTTGTACCAATTTTTGGACAACATTTTTTGTGCTTCCATTAAGATGAACTTAGATCTTATATTGGAGAAGATGAAGATGCATACTATAAGAGGACCAAGTCAACCAGAGTATGGGGCAGGCATGAGGTGTCCGCTAGTTCAAATCCGCATTTTATCTATATGACTAGAGAGAAGATGGAAGAGATGATGACAAGTTTGCAAGAGATATTGATAGCTCGATAAGAATGGATTCTTTCAGTGGGTGGAATAATAAAGCATAACAGAAGTTGTTTAAAACTAGAACCGAAGGCTAGAAGCCAGAGCAGATAGACAAGGAAATGAATCAGAACAGGCTGGAATCATCCCTCAGCACACTAACAAGTCTACCGGGAGGTCTAGACCAGTCGGTAGCAACATGTTTGGACAGGGGAGCATGGTCGATCTGAATGTCGATCATGGAAGGACACGTCAGATAGATGACGTCGTACCTTGAAATCAAGATCAGAATGCAAACTTGCAACCGCAAGGATTAGAATCGAAAGTTCCTCATAGGAACAGGGGCATAAAGAAGATTTGAATCAAAGGCATGTGAAAAGATTATAATTGAATCCAGATGATCTCTTAGCTAAGAGGTTAGGACATGTACTTTGAGGTGAAGCTATGGATCGATGTTTGGAAGATAAGAACGGAAATCATTTCACCCCCAAACACCCGATACGTTCGGAATCCACCTGATTTCAAATTACCTACTTTGGAGCCGTATGATGGAAGGATGGATCCAACTGTTCACTTAATGATATACATCCAAAGTATGAGAGTGTTGGTAGCTTCGGAGGAGGTGATGGAACGATGCTTCCACTGTACTTAACTGATTTGACTGTCATGTGGTTTCGTCAGCTGGATAATTGGTCCATCATCAGTACGTGGACCGAATCAGTGGAAAAGTTCATGAGCTAATTCAAAGTTCAAATAGTTTGACCAAGGAATGTGTTGAACTTTCAAGTGTAAAGCAGAGAGAGAATGAGCTTTGTAGAGTTACATGATTAGATTTAACGCATAGCCGCTGCATTTCAGAAACGATACTCGTCGTTGGGACTGATGGCGACGGTTTTTGGAGTTGCTAATAAGACTGATTTTAAGAAAGCATTGGAAATAGATTCACCAGTGGATCTCGTGGACTTTTACTATCAAACCAAGAGATATTCATGCCAGGAAGACACATAAGCCGAGAGTGGTGAAGTTAACGATGTGGAAGATGGAGAACCATCTAAAGCAAGATCTGGAAAAGATAAAAGAAAAAAAAGCCGACGATGACTTTGGATGATCGAAACAACAAAAGAGGGAGTCAAAGTTTTCCTTTTACACTAAGTTGACCGAGACCTTGAAGAGGATTTATCTTTATGATCGGGGTATATTATTTAACTCTGTAATTATGTAATTATGTAATTTATTTCTTTTATATGATTTGTTATGTTACAATGTAAAGTAATTAATTAAAAATATATAAATAAAAAAGTCCTTAAATGAATTGTTATGTGATTGTAATTGTAAATATTTGCAATCATGTGTAATAAATCAGAACAGAAAATAACATTTTGTTTTAAATATTTCTAGTCAAGTGTTTCGAGAAAGGACATCGATACATTCATTGAGACCGGAGTTCGTAACGCTCTCCAAATATTGGGCAGTGCATTAATCATGACTACTGAATCACCAAAGGGTTACATACTCGTAGTTATTGGATAACCATGGAATGTTAACATTTAAATTATTTAGTTATTATTTGCTGACTGAATTCACGCTTGTGAGTCACATAATTAAATTCATTCGGTATTCGAAACACCACCGAATTTAATTAGTTTATAATATTTATAAATTAATTAGTATTTAAGAAATAATAATTATTATTGTATTTTATATTTGTGGTGTATTTAGTAAATGGAGTAGTCTTTAGAAATATTATGGGTGCTAATAGTAATATATATATATATATATAAGTTATATATGTACATATCAATATACGATCTCGATGTACATTTAATTTGGATTTAAATTCAATTGATTGCAATTGGGTTTTGTAGTTTGTTAGTCCATCAAGGGACCAATAAGGGGTCGACCATAAGGGGATAAAGAAGAGTTATTTGAAGTTGGACTTAGCAAGAGAGAATAGTGGAAAATATTTTCCACTTGTTCCTTTATATAAGCAACTCAAACCTGAATTGTTTTGGTTCCTACTTTCTCCCATCCTTGGCTTCCATTTACATCTATCCTCCCTCATCATAGTCGATCTCCATTCAGTCGTAAAACATTAAACAACCCAACTCAAGTGGTGATACGCCGAAATCAACAACTTTGGGTAGGGATCTAAGAGATCTACGAGACTTTCAAAATCGACTACATCTCAATCGGGTAAATTCTAACTTACATATGTATTATTACTATTATATGCTATTTATAATTGTTTTTATATACAGTGATTTTCATGCTTTAACTTATGGGCTTAACACCATTCTTTGAGCATAGCGTTAAAAAATTAAAAAACAAACTCATAACCACCAAAGTAGTGATTGTGTGTGCGCTAATCAACATAAGTTCCTTGCCATTTGAGTCCAGACTCATTGGCTCGTACTAATTTACATGTTTTCTTGAAAAAAAAAATTAGTCCAGGGCACTAGTCTGTAAGGCATATCTTCTAATAAATCTTTGAAATAAAAGTAATTAAGTATTTATTTTCGACAGTTGTAACGTTCTAACCATATGGATGTCAACTAGTATCAATATTAGATCTATATGTCCAACTATGAAAGCGTAATAAGAGAAGTTTTTGGACTTATAAGGTAGTAAAAAAATGAATAGACAAATAATAATTTTTTTGATTCAAAATAAACATAAGATTGTAAGAGACTGTTGGTATAGACATTTTCTTATATACCATATACAACAAGGATTGCTTAGTAGTCAGGGCACACAACTAGGCTTTTAGGGCTTGTAAAGACAAAATTTTGGCTTGAGACAAAAATTTAGGCATGGTGGTAACATGATCAAAGATGACTTCTTTTTTGTAACCTATGATTTCAAAATTTTGAGTTCCCAATAAATCCATCTAATTTAACAACAATAAACATTACTTAGGGTTCACAAAGTAATCATTAATTGTAACGACCTAAAATTTAATCGCTATTTAAATGAATATTTAATTATATTTTTAAATAATTAATAAATGAATTTTTATTAACAAATACAGCTATTTTAATTAATAACTAATGATGATAGAATCGTTTTCAAAAATGGTTTACCAATATATATAGTACATAGAGAAATAGAAAATGTGATCGGAAATTATTTAATTCCGAAATATTGATTTTTCATTGGTTAAAGGTTATTTAAAATGTCATAACGCTATTTTAAACACATATGCACACACTATAAACTATTTATACATGATGAATACATGTGTATATATGCATGTATATGCCTATCTTTAAAGTGTATATATAAAAGGATAAAAGAAAATAATTTATAAAGAAAAGTGTGTACACACACACAAAACTCTCTTTTCAACACAAGTACAAGGGGATATGGCATGAATAGTGCAAGAGGGAGGGGGAAGTACACGGTGGACGGAAATGAAGGGGGGGAGGAGTGGAGATGCATGCATACATAAATATTTAATATAAGCATTTATATAATTTTTAAATAATTTCCTAAGCCTATATATACCCCTTAACTTTCATGTTCTCATTTTTACAACTTCCTTCTTCATTTCAAAATTCCTAAGAAGCTTGAGTAAACATCCATGGCTTCTTCTCTTAAATTCTAAAATAAGGAAAAAACACTTATTTTCCTAATAATCTCCCCTTTAGTTCACAAAAACAATTCTACATCTTCTACAACCCTCCTCTTCCAAATACAAGTACTCAAACTCCCCTATCCACATGGTCGAGCTCGACATGCCCTAGGCCGAGCCCAAACACCACATGGCCGAGCCCATTTCAATTGCTCAAGGGTCCAAAGTTTCAATTTTTGCAAAATTCTAGCTTATACCCAAGTTTAGCAAAAGTTCATCTTGATTTAATAAATTTTCGATGAGTAAAACTCTTGTTTTTGGAAAAGAATATGAACTGATTTTGATAAACTATGTGTTGTGAAATTATAGTGTTGATTGTGTTGAAATATCATGTTGTTATGATGGCATGTGATCATAAATTGTGTTTGAACTTGGATTTTGTTATTTGGATGTTAAATGATATGTTTGGATATGGATATGTGAATGTTTGTTATGATATGATGATGGTGTGTTTATGGAACAAAACCAAGTGTATGTGATGTAAATGTTGTGAAGTTAGCACCTTAAAAAGTCGCAAAGGACTTGAGATCCGATTTGAAAACAAAAGCTCTTTTCCTAGCTTTGGATTTTTGAATTGCAAGTTTTCACCTTTTTTTTAAGTTTTCAAAATGCTTATAATTTTATTTTCAAACATCTAGTAGCTAGAGTTAAAGTGAAGTTTTTACCTTGAAATCAATTATAGCAAACTGCGCTTATAGCGATAGTCGCTATAGATGCAGTTCGAGAAATTTCTCGATTTCAAGTTTTGGATTGTTTTTTCAAAAACTCATTTCAAATTAATTAAGTCAAAAGTTTAAGTTTTTAGTTGTTTAATAATTTATTTATTTAATTTATTAACTAGGGTAATTATTATTTAATTAATTAATTTTGTAATTAGGTTAAGTAATTAAAGTTTAAGAAATTATTAACCAAGTTAATTATTTTTAATTAAGAAAGTTTTAAATAATGATTAATAAGATAAAAAAAGGAACTAATTTTTATTTAAACAAATTTAATTAATTAATTAATTAATTAATTAATTAGAGTTAGTTTTTTAAATTAATTATTATTTAATTAAGGGCTAATTGTCCATTTAATTATGGTTTAAATTCTTAAATGAATGTTATTTAATTTAAGTTTAATTTTAAATGAATTTTTAATTAATTAAGGTTTAAAGTATGATTTTTGATTTAATTAAGACTTATTAAAGTTTAATTAATTTTAAACTTTTGATTTAATTAAGGTTTATTCATTTTAAAGTTCCTTTTTAAACTCTATCGATTATTTATTTCAACCAACTTTCTTGTTTAAGTAAATTGTTTTAAATCAAAGGATCTCTTGTCCATGCTATCAAGTAGCCGAATGAATTAAAGTAGTTGTAATAAAACGTTGACATGTTTTATTGAAAGTAAGTCGACTTGTACTTATCACTAATACCGCACTTCGGGAACGTGATGAATACAATGGGGTTAATTTTGATAAGTGGGTCATGATAATCTAACTATATGGAACGTATGTTCATATGTAAATCTTTACACCCTAATAGTGGGATGGTCCACTATAAACAACTTGATCCTTTAAAATTATCAAACGTTGGTTTGGAGAGACTGGGATCGGATGGTTGTTGTTATCCGAAAACCACTTCGAACCAATGGAAGCGTTCGAATTGGAAATAGTAAAGGCAAGGTCCAGATGAAGACTTTGAAGTGTAAGAGCTATTTGATAATAACCCTAAGGGTGATTCCAAAATGGGTGTAGTGGAAATAGTGCCTTTGGTTCATTCATCTCCTGAACGACTTGTATGGATGAATGCTGACATTGTGTCAACATCTAGAAGGCAATGTTAGCATTCTAAGTGGCAATGCTATAGAAAAGTTAAATACGTAACCTCGGGCCTCATCAAACGAGAATGACTAAAACATGGGAGATGTAGCAAGGCTAAGTGAGTCGCTCCCATTAGGGTAAGGTTATCCCTATCTAGAGTCCCTATTATCAACTCACGTATGCTTCGGTACAGTTGTCGATCCCAACCGAGGGGTGATCTTATTTGGTACTATCCAGCAAGGGGTAGGTCGGTCTTGTGTTGGTAGGGGATCCAGGCGAGGTCCTCGGTGTTATTTTATCTCGAGATGCACCATAATGGACGGTATCCCAGCAGCCCGTCATTGTATGGAATCCATTTCCTAATAAGTGCCTTCGGTCTTAGTTGTATACCTATTATGCCAGAATTTAATTAATGTAACATTTTTGGCTATGTTAATTATTTATTTGAAAACCCTAGACATTATCATAATATCACTTGATTTCCATTTGAAGTGTTTTTGGTTATCGTAAGGTAAAAACTCGTCTGTATTTATGCGCGGCGTGGTCTTATGAGATACCTTTGATTTTCAAAGCGTTTTATAAAAGCAAAAATTAAGTTGTTTGAGTTTACTCACACCACACCCATGTCTGACTCGGAGTTTTATTTTCTTTTCCTAAAAATCTTGGGTACTCAATTTTTATGAGTAGCCAAGTGATCCAGGTTTCTTACGGAAGCATTTTGAAGAAGCTGGAGCAAGTGGCTTCATTGTTAGCTAGTTATTATCTTATTCAGTTGTGTTATGTAGGATCTATGTATTTGTATGGGCAGGTAGTTATAACTCTCAAGTTAAAGGTTATAATGTATTGACTCTGATGTATTATTATTATGGAAATGATAATGTAATATCCTATGTTATCTATTATATGTTGTTCTGATTCGTTGTGAGATTCTGTGATTGTGTAGTTTCTTCTTATCTTCCTTTTTCTTCTACCCTTAATGTGTAACAACCCGAATTTTCGTACCATTCAAAATTGCTGAAAAATCCATCCATTCGAAAACTTCGAATGAAAACAACCATTTTAACATACAATATTTGATAAGTATTCAAAACTATTTAATATATAGGATACAATTTCAATTATACAAGTTATCACAGGATCGATTTAATCTACTAGGTGTGCTTTAATACATACCAAATACAGATACAAATTAACACTGCACAACTCTGATGAGAGAGACAACAATAGTCATTTCTACAAACTCAATAAACATGTCAAATCCAGAATAAAATAGTAAGCAAAAAGAGATATCAACACATGATAGATAGCAAACAATAAACAGAAAAATGTTATGTTATTATTGGGGTTGCATCACTACCACTTGTGACTTCCTACGTACCTATATATAACTGGATACCAAATTAGATATAGGCTCAAGACAACGTAGTTCTCCTACCACAAATAGGGCTCCATGGGAGCCTACGATGCACAAACAAATATGCAAATCCCAAACTACGTAGCATATATCATGCAAATGTAGGTTCCAAAATCTACCCTCTAAGCTTAATCCTCAGTTTTAGATTTATAAAATCCAATTAGCTTAATCATTTTCAAAATATAATCATTTTTGAAAATATTTCTTTAGACCAAATTCCTGATTTTTATTTCAAAATCTTTGAAATAATATATATATATATATATCTTTTATATCAAATTATACTTTACTTGGGGATTTTAAAGCAAATCACTTCTGAAATATTTATTTGGAAATTTCAAAATATTACTATAAAAGCATATCAAAGTATATGCAACCAGATCGGAAGGTTTCTGCCAATAACAAGGTAACTGGGTCCCAGCCTTCATACAGTCGATAAAAAAAGTACATTCCTCTATTCCAAGAGCAGACTATACCAAAAACATATGCCCACTTTTTAGTCATGGGTTACCTGAATCATCGGTAACATAACAAATCATTTTATATCTCGAAGCGATAAATCATTTTCACTAATATTCACAAATACTTTTAAATCATAGTGTTGCTATTTCCCAAAACCATTTGAAATCATTTTCAAACACTGGGTTTTCTTAGTCCTCGAAATTTTCTTCGTTTATAAAACACTTATATAAACCATTTTATATCCCCTTCAAAAATATTTATTCTTAAAATATTTCTATTACTTTCCAAAAGAAATTATTTCGGTTCAAAGGATAAAATATCTTTTATTTCCAAAATCATAATAAACATCTTTTACTATAATTCCTGCTCAACCAATATTTTTATCGAGCACCTTATAGTCAAACTGTGAAATTCTAATCACAAGGTGTTCATATTTAATCATTCTCAATTTATTGTCTACCCAGCCCATGCATATAAAAAGGTAAACTGCTCATAAACTGGTCGAGCCTAACTCAACCAATCAATCAAATAAACACAACAATAAATGTCAACGCTTTGTTCTATAAAATATTTGTAACACCTTTTTAGTTTATCTTGGGTTAAGACGGTTTGATATTTATTTTGGAGTATCCGGGCTTTCCCTTAGACATGTTCCGTCCCTCGCCCAAGTCTCCTTGAATCTCAGAGACAAAACACATATACTAGTCGTTTCCGCATACCCCATTAAATATTTAACTTCATTTTAAAATACTTAATTAACCATCTAGACATAATATCAAGCAACACAACAAGTACAAAAAGCATGTCATAACATTATAGAAAACAAGAGTAGAGAAGAGGTAGAGTTTTCTCACAAAAATTTGCTTTTCGATCTAACTTTGTTATTTGACTATAGCTTCGCTACAATCAAAGTATACTTTACGGAATCGAGCTCCAAGGCCTTGAAGTGGCTAGGCATAGCCTTGTGAGTGGAGGAGGTGCTCACGGCCTAGGAAATGGAGGTGGTGGCCGTGAATGAAGAGAGAGGGAAGGAGGAGATTTGAAGTAGTTTTGAGGTGTTTTGACAAATTTATACTTAAATTTATTTTTAATCTATTTTTGGCCATTATTTTGCTAAGCTTGGAAGGCATGAAAATAGAGAGTATAAGCTTGGAAATAAAGAAGAAGAAGTGTGTATGAAAGTGAAGAAGGAGATAGGTATTTATAGAAAAGTTTTGGAATAAAATATTATAACTTGAAATGACCAAAATGCCCGTACTTAACCATAAAGCAAACCATATTTTTCAACCTTTACCATCACCTTATCACATCATCACTTTATGTCCTAATCACCTAAGGATTAAGTAAAGTAAAGTAAAGATTTAGTTAGATTTGATGTGATTTGTTTTTTGTCATTTCTTACTTACTTTTGTTAATAATTTTATAGAATTTTCTAATCTTATTTAGGAAAAGTAACCTTGTTTAGTCATTTTGTTAATGCTTACCATATTATAAAATGTGTATGTGTCTATGTAGATAAAGGTGCAATAACATTGTGACAACTTATATTGAACCAAACGTTGACTTTCGACAAAATGTTTTACGGTCACATTTTGACGTTTCTGTTAAACTATTTATTTATGTAAACAAAACTTGAAAATAAGTTTTTTATCATCTTGAAATAATTATAACAAGATCATTTGAGTTATAAAACCATATTAAATAATATTAAAGTTTAATTTATAAACAATACGACGTTGATTTGTCAAAGTACGACGAAGTTTGTACACTTTTATAAAACATGTATATATGTTTATAAAACCAATATAAACCATTTTTATTATTTTGTAACGAATTAAATTAGATTATTTATCATTCAAAACACTTATTTGATCATATATTCAATTTTATTGAAAACCGACCTTTGTCACTTTTTCGATGAAAATCCAAACTCTCTATTTTGTAAATAAGTTCTAAAATAAGTTCATCATTCTTATTTATTATACAAAACATAATTATTGTTTTGAAACAAACTTATATTTGCATATTTTCAAATTAAATATTCCTATTTTCAAAGTGGTAAAATTACGGGTCGTTACATACTTCTCCCTTAAAAGAATTTCGTCCTCAAAATTCCAAGGGCGAAAAAATATAATGAAACCAAACAATTAAGTACACCTAAAGATAAACATCACCCATAACCTCGGTCGGAGGTTGAGTGCCTTATCCTATCCATTTTATTTATCAAATTAAGGTAGTTTCATTTTAACATTCCTAGGTTGATTTACTAACCTAGATAACTTTTACTTAGGCACCCAACCTAAGCTCTGATACCATATGTATAAACCGGATTTTCAGACCAGTCAAAATTGCTGAAAAATCCATCTGTTCTAAAACTTCGATTGAAAACTACCATTTTAGCATACAATATTTGATAAATGTTAAACACTATTTAATGTATAGGATATAATTCCAATTATACAGGTTATGAGAGGATCAATTTAATCTACTATGTGTGCTTTAATACATACCAAATATAGATACAAATATCTGACACTGCACAACTCTGATGAAAGAGGCAACAATAACCATTTCTGCAAACTTAATAAACACATCAAATGTAGAATAAAATAATAAACAGAAAAGAGATATCAACACACCATAGATAGAAAATAACAAATAGAAAAATATTATGTTATCATTGGGACTGCATCACTACCACTTGTGACTGTCTACGTACCCCATCTATCTGGGTACCCAATTAGATACAGGATCAAGCCAACATAGTTGTCCTACCACAAATAGGACTCCATAGGAGCCTACGATGCACAAACAAATATGTAAATCCCAAACAACATAGCATATATCATGCAAATATAGGTTCCAAAATCTACCCACTTAGCTTAATCCTCACTTTTAGATTTTCTGAAATCCAATTATATCATTTTCAAAATATAATCATTTTCAAAAATGTTTTCTTTGGATCAAATTTCCGATTTTTATTTCAAAACCTTTCAAATAGTATATGTATGTATGTATGTATCTTTTGTATCAAATTATACTTTACTTCGGGAGTTTAAAACTAATCACTTTTAAAATATTTATTGGAAATCGTAAAATACTACTATAAAAGCATATCAAAGTATATGCAACCAGATCGGGAAGTTTCTCCCAATAACAAGGCAACTGGGTCCCAGCCTTCATACAGTCGATAAAAAAGTACATCCCTCTATTCCAAGAGCGGACTATACTAAAAACATATGACCACCTTTTAGTTATGGGTTACCCGAATCCTCGGTAACATAACAAATCATTTTATATCCCAAAGTGATAAATCATTTTCACTAATATTCACAAATTCTTTTAAATCATAGTGTTGCTATTTCCCAAAACCTTTTGAAATCATTTTCAAACACTGAGTCAACTTCGAGAGTGCGTATTTGTAATTTTTATTCGTGTATATATATATATATATCCGATAGATATATCACTTGATAGGTTTGATTAGTACCATTCTTTCAAGATTTATCTCATCCAAGTATTCTAAGAATTATCTTACTATGTCCAGGTAGTAAGAAATGAGTACTAGTGGCAGATGAGGTAGGGGAGTGGGTAGCACTACAACTATAAATGGTCCAACCCCAAATCCTGGAGGAATTCAGATTGCCGAAGAGGCAGTGCTAGAGCAGCCAAGAGTGAATTTCACAACCTTATGTAAGGATTACACCAACCTAGGAGGAAAACCGTTTAAAGGAACCGAGTCTATCATGGAAGTGCAAGTCTGGTTGCGATCTTGCGAATAGATTTTTAAAGTTTTTGGTTTAAAATGAATAGAAAAGGTTTTTAGCAGCATGGCAACTGCAAGTGGGAGAAGCAGCTTGGCGGGATTCCCTTACTGCAAATGTTCCTGAAGAAGAGTTTTCCTAGGCCCAACTTAAAGAAGTTTTTGAGGACCAATTCTTTCCAACAGTAGGAAGGACAAGGATGTACTAGAACTTTATGGACTTGAAGTAGGGGGATTTATCTGTAGTAGAGTATAAGACGAAGTTCAACGAGCTATCTTGTTTTGGACCAGAAATGTTCAATACCCTGTTAAAGAAAAATGAGATGTTTGTTTTGGGTATGATAGAAGAGTACCATGACAAAATGACTGCTCACGTTAAAGGTATTTTTATGGATTTAGTTGATATGGCTCTGAGGTACGAGGCCTTGGAAAAGAAGAAGCCTACTCAGGTAGCACCTAGTGGAAATACCAGTGGAAATGGTTCTAACAAGAGGAAGTTCAATCCTAATTGGAAGAAGCAAGGAAAAGGGAAATATGGAGAAGGTCAAGGAGGCAAGCCTAAGGATATTAGTTGTTATATTTGCAAGCAGGAAGGTACTGTCTAAATCGTGAAGCTTCAAAGCAGCAAAGTGAACCCATCTCTCCAATAGTCCAGAAGACTCTCTGTTTTAATTGCCATCAGCCTGGGCATATGGTAAAGGACTGCCCACTTATGAAGAAGGTGGAGCAGCCCAATGTATATGCCATTAAGAATAAATCGCCGACTTCAACGGATGTGAAGGGAAAAGGCATCCTTGAAGGTACCTTACTGACTAATGGTATTTTTGTTCAAGCATTATTTGATACTAGTGCCTCTCATAGTTTTATCTCTTTAGAACCAGTAGATAAATTCCATCTTATTCCAAGTATTTAAAAAAGCCTTATGTGTGTGTCTAACCCCATAGGCGGGGTAACCACTTAAATATGATTTGTGAGAATGTTCCAATTTCCTACCTTTCTCATTACTTTTCTTGTGACCCATATGTCTTGGACTTTAAGGGATTTGACATTATTCTTGGTATGGATTGGTTATCGAAATATGGAGTTGTTTTAGATTGTAATGAAAGAACTGTATCATTAGTAACAATTTGGGAAGAATTGCTAAAGTATTATGTAAGGAACCCGGTATTCATATGTGTAGTTTCTTGTATTCCCTGGAGGGCTACCAAGTAAATCTAGGTTCTATTAAAGTTGTTAAGAATTTTCCCAATGTATTCGAAGAGGTAAAGTTTACCCCTGCATCGAGAGATAGAATTCCGCATTGATTTGGTCCCTGGTGCAAGGCCTGTAGTTCGACCTAAGTGAAGGATGGCTTCGAGGGAGAGAGAGGAGTTGGTAAGTCAAACCTAAGAACTGTTAAGGATATGATTTATTAGACCTAGTCGTTCGAGTTGAGGGTTTGATGTGGTGTTTGTGGCTAAGTCTGATGGATCTTTAAGGTTATGCATGGATTATAGGGAGTTGAATAAGCTGACCATTAGGAACAAGTATCCCTTACCCCGCATCGATGATCTTTTTGACCAACTTCATGGTGCTACGGTATTTTCTCAGATGGATCTAGCTACTAGGTTCCATCAGTTGAGAGTTGCTGAAGATAGTATACCCTTAATTGCGTTTAGAGGCTTTGACTATTTCTTTGAGTTGTTGGTTATGTCTTTCGTGTTAACCAATGCACCTGCATATTTTGTAGATCTCATGAACCGTGTTTTCCGAGATGTTCTTAACAAGTTTGTGTTAGTTTTCATCGATGACATCTTTATCTACTCCCAATCCGAGGAGGAGCATAAACATCATTTGGAAGTGGTGTTAAAAACTTTAAGGAGATATGTCCTGTAACATCACTAATTTTGATAACATTATTCAGGAAATTTAATTAGATAAATTAAATAGAATAATGATGATAAGTGGATTGAGATTTGAATAAATTATATGATGGGTCGTGCTTAATAATAATATTTAATGGGCTTGAATTGGTTTATAGGTTAATTAAATTACACATGGGCAAATTAGTAAATTAGCAAATCTATTATACACGGCTATGACCTTTTGTAATTGCCTATTCACGTTCCATTTTCATCTTTTCACAAATGCAAATCAAAACTAAATAGAGATGGCCATTATTAACAAGGAGGAAAAAGAAGAAATTTCAATCTAAAGCTAAGGATCAAAGCAAGGAAGGATTAATCAACAAAAATCTCAAATTCCTTATCAAGTTTAAGGTGAATAATAATTCATTCCATCTCCTTTTGGTTTCTACAATCCTATGATTTCGGATTTAAGTATTTATTTCGTTTCTATGATATTTTGGGATGATGATATGCTAAAGTTATGGATTGTTTGATTTAAACAGTTTATTTATATGCAAAATTCATACGGTTTTAAGGTCAAAACCGTGGTTTATTTGTTTTAAAATGCCATGGAAAAATTGATGTTAAGTAAAACATGATTTTGGAGATGGATTTTAAATTTTAGAATTTTCCAAGTTATGGAAATTTTATTATAAATTTTTAACGAAAAATATGACATAATTGGGTTTAAAATTTTTTCGAGAATTTCAGGTAAAAATTGGGTCTGAAATTTTATTTTGTTTGACTACATGAAGAAATTGAATTTCTATGATTTTTGGGGATTTTCCCCAATGATTTACTAGGGAAAATAAATTATTTTAAAAGAGAGACTTTTCTGCAAATATTACTTTTGTTATATGAAAGGGCTTAAACGATACATTTTTATAGTTTAGATCTGGAATAAATGCGGCAGTTTTAATTGTAAAGTTTTTGAAAAGTTTTATGGCAGTCAATCAATGGTTTACAAATAGGCAAGTTAATATAAAGTAATTACTAAAAGAAGCAACATTTCAGCCTTTAATTCAGAAAAAGTGTTCCGCCTCAATTAGTAGCCCCTTTCGACTCCAATAATTCTGCCCCATCCTAGTCGAAACCTACTTAGTCGAAACCTACATAGTCGAAACCAATACACAAGGTATCACCTAGTGGTATGCGGTGGATTGAAGGAAGGCGGAAGCCTTGGTGCCGAAAGGTAAGCTTCCGATAGGGTCGAAACCCTGCTTTGTTTTCAAAAGTTAAAGTCTTGCCTTGTTTTACTTAAAGCCTTCGACATAGTCAAAACATATGCTTTCGAAAGAGTTTTATAAATAAATTTTGAAGAAGGTCGTCATATGGTGTTAAAGTATCAACTTTCGAAGGGGTGCCTTTTTCCTTTAAATAAGAGCTTTCGAAAGGGTTGGTTCCATCCTAGTCGAAACCTAGCTGCTATTTTCCTTCCAAAGTATTGAAGTCATTAATGCCTTCGAAAGGCTATTTTTGCTTTTACCTAAGTTAAGCCGCATCCTAATTGCTTTTGAAAGGGGGGTTAGGGTTTCGAAGGAAATGGAGTCGAAAGGGGGTTTCGACTCTGTCCTTCGAAGTTTTAATTTTTAAAGGTCTTTGCTTTTGACTAGATGGTTCCGACACCATCAACTTTTTCCCAAATTAATTTTAGTGGGTTTCGAAAGAGATACTTTCGTATATAACCATTTTGACCCAAATGATGTTTTCGAAGAGTAAACCCAATGCTTTTGAAAGGGCACTTTAATTGTTTCGAAACTATGTTTTAAAGAATGTTTTCTTGATACCATCGAAAGGTATCATTGGTTTCAAAAGGAATATACTTAGAGTTTTGAAAAGAGGGTTTATATGCTTTCGAAGGAGGTCATCCAGTGGTTTCCAAAATGATGTTTTAAAGTTTCAGAACAAATAACCCATTCTCATTTTTAAAGGAAAAACCAAAGCATAAATAAAGATTTTGGAAATATTATTCGCATTGTTATTAACCCATAACTGTATTTTAGGGAAAGGGTAGAATAACTAGTTAGGTTGACCTAGTAGTGAATATAACTTAACAGATGTTAAAATCTTAATTAAAGATATTGGCAGGGGCCAATAGGTTTACAGTAACCCAGTGAAAACTATATATAACTAATGATATTGGCTGGGGCCAATAGGTTCATAGTTTGCCCATGAAAACTATGATTTGATACCGGTAGGGGCCAGTGGTTTGTAGTTAGCCCATGAAAACTATATCTGGATTAAGATATTGACAGTCAGTCAATAGGTTCCTAGTTAACCCATGAAAACTAGGATAAGAAATAAGATATTGGAGTTACCAATATGTTCTTAGTGATCTCATGAAAACTATGATATTGGACAGATAGTCCATAGACATTTAACAGGTTAATAGTAATCCTAGAAACTATAATTGAGACAGATAATCAGAATGAATGGGGATGGGTAATCCAGATTTGATTTACTTGTTTTGCATATCAGCATAAAGTTTTTGAAGTACTATGTTTTAACCATTGTGGATGCAGGAGCACAATATATGGTTTTATAAACGTTTTATGATACTAGTGAGGGGAAAACCCGTTCTGCTAAGCAGCGTGGTCTCACTAGATATTCAAATGGTTTGAGATGGTAAATTATTATTCATACCAGGCTTTATGTCTGACTTGAAGTTTTTGTTTTCCCCTTAAACTCTTGGGTACTCAATTGATTTTGAGTAGGTTGAGAGTTAAGGTTTCCATGTGTTTTTTTAGACGAATAAAGCTTCCGAGGACATGCAGGAGGCAAGCTTGTTATCAGAGTTCTTTTATTTCCGCTGTGTGTTTTGTTTGTAAAGGAAAATTGTTTTCTTGCCTATCTATATACTCTGATCTACCAAGGGGGCATCTTCATATGTTTCTCTTGGCATATTTTGTAATAATTATATGTTATCTGAACGTCGTCTGCGAACTAGGATTATGTAATCAATTTGGAATATTTTGAAATGGAATGTGGAATTTGTTTGCTGTTTCATTTTTTTTCCATATTCTTGTGTTTCTGTGTATCAATGTATCAAATATTGCCATATTTGGTCACCGAGGATTAATAACTATGGATGACTGTAGCATCCGTAGCCGTTAGTTTTGGGCCTCCAAGTAGGGGGATGTTACATGTCTTGAAGGCAAAATTTTCTAAGTGCCATTTTTGGAAATTGGAGGTAAGATTCTTAGGACATATTGTGATAGGAGAAGGTATTTCTATAGATCCAGTGAAGGTGGAGCTGTTCAGGAATGGAAGCGACTACAGACTCTTACCGAAATTGGAAGTTTCTTAGGTTTGGCTGGATACTATAGGAGGTTCATTCAAGATTATTCTAAGATTTCCTCCTATTTGACTAAGCTGACTAAGAAGGAGGTGAAATTTGTATGGACTCCAAAGTGTGAAGAAGCATTTTTGGAATTGAAGAAGAGATTGACCAATGCACCGGTTTTGGCTGTTCCAAATGGAAATATTGGATTCGTGGTTTACACAGATGCTTGTGGAGTAGGACTAGGGGCTGTTTTGATGCAGCATGGTCGAGTGATTGCGTATGCAAGCAAGCAGTTGAAGCCTCACAAGAAGAACTGTTAGAAAATTAAATCTACGGTTTCGATGACAACAACTATACAATGGAAATCGAATGTGCATATATATTTCTATTTATAGGTATTTGCTAAAGAAACATCACTAGAGAGACAAGAACAAGGCTCGAAGAACGTATCAAGAAGCTACAAGTCAATAGAATCAGAAGAGCAATGACACAGAAACAAGAAAAGCAACATGCACAAGTTCAGACGTCTGGGTGCACTAGCCAGACGTCTGATTGAATTCTCTGGTTCGCAAATCAGATAGAATCAAACGTCTAGTTATTATACTCAGACGTTTGAAAAGCAACCATATACAAAAATATATAACAGACAGACGTCTGAAACATTTTTCCAGACGTCTGATTTTGAACTCGGCTGTTACCATTCAAAGAACAACTGCCACAATTGAAAAGACACCTTCGCTCCTCTTCGCTGCAACTCTTCATCACCATCAGGAGCGACCATAGAACACTTGCTAATGGATGCAACTACTCAAGGAATCTCTCTACCACTATTAATAACATGAAGAATCCAAGAGAAGATTTTACCTTACTCACTTGCGCTCTTTACTCTTATACTCTGATATATTCTTGATCTCTAGCAATCTATACTCGTATTCTACTCTTCCAAATATACAGTTCCTCATAGACAACACTCTTTAGATATATATTGGAAGCATTTGTACTATATAGTCAAAATCCGTGTAATAGAGAACACACAGTTGACAAAGAAACTCTGCTATTGTAAACCTGTTCCTCCGGGTGAAGTGAGGGTTATTCGGTGAAAGGAAATTCCGAAGAGGAGCTTCGGGATTGGACGTAGGACGGGAGGTCTGAACCAGTATAAAATCCCTGGTGTGATTATTCTTGTTTACATACTTTAATATTGTTACAATATAGTTTAAATTAGTCATATACTTATCATTTGTATAATCGATCCACCATACTATAGACTTTCATTTGGTATCAGAGCAAGGTTTGATCAAAGTACAGTAACACGTTTTTGAATCATTTTAATATGGCAAGTATTTTTCAAGAAGGACAATCCACAACACGACCCCTACTTTTTAATGGCTCTAACTATGCATATTGGTCAACACGTATGAGAATTTTTATGGAAGCTAATGGTCTAGAAATTTGGTCAGCTACTCAAGATAAATATGAAGCACCTACTACTGCTATGAACACATGGCCGATGCACAAAAGACCTTAGCATCAAATAATGCTAAAGCTATGAACGTTTTATTTTGTTCTCTAGATAAAATGAATTTTCACGTGTCATGTTATGTACAACTGCATTTGACATTTGGCATACCTTACAAATCACACACGAAGGTACAACAAAGGTCAAACAAACTAAGATTTCAATTTTTCAAAACCAATTTTCATCTTTTAAAATGAAGCAAAATGAAACTATTGTTGACATGTATTCTAGATTTCAAACTATCCAACATGATCTTATATCATTAGGAGTTAAGTTTACTGATTTTGATTTAGTTTCTCGAATACTCAACTCTTTAACATCAGATTGGGAAAGGAAGGTATTAGCTATTGAAGAAGCTAATGACCTCTCTACTCTAAAAAATGAAGAGTTGATAGGAAATTTAATGTCCTATGAAGCTAATTTGCAGGCACGAAAAGAACTAAATTCAGAAAAGAAGAACATAGCATTTCCAACAACAAAAAATGATGATTATGATTTAGATGAAGAAGAGATAGTCTTCATTGCCAAGAATTATAACAGATTCAAGAAATTTAGAAAGATGACCAAATTTCAAAAGGAAGGGAAGTCCAACACAACAAACCTGTCTCAAATCAAGTGCTATGAATGTGATGAATACTGACATATGAAGAAGGATTGCCCTAAACTCAATAATGATAAAAAGAAGAGCAAATTTGAAAAACTCAAAAAGAAGAAGGCTTTCAAAGTAACATGGGATGACTCAGATTCTTCATCATCTAAAAGTGATAGTGATAGTGATGGAGAACAAGCTAATGTGTGTTTTATGGCACAAACTGATGAGGTATGTCCGGAACTTAGTTATGACGAATTATTAGAACTTAGCATGGAATTAGATGATAAATTTAGACAAATTAAAAAATTAAACAAAGAATATATAGCCAAAATAAATAGATTAGAACTTGAAGTAGGAATGTTAAAAGATGAAAAAACTATCTTAGAAGAAGAACTAGAATTATCTCAAGAAAAAATCAAAAATAACTTGATAGAAAGTAAGGCTATTATTATTGATTTTGAAAACACCAAAATAGTAAAGGATAATTTGCTAAAAGAAAATGTCAACTTGAAAAGCAATATTGAAATATTGAAAATTGAAAATTTAGAATTAAAAGAAAAATTAGATAAAATTACAAATAATGTATCAAAATTCAATAAAGGAAAACAAGATTTGGAAAACCTTATCAAAACTTCAAAACCATTAGGCAATAGAAATGGAATAGGATTTAAAAATACTTCTAAATAAAAAGGAAATGATGCAAAAAACTAAAAGTTTATTTACGTCTAATATGAATACCAAAACTATGAAAATTTGGATTCCTAAGACAAATAATAATTTGATTAAACAAAAACATATTAATAATTTCTTAGAGAAAGTAGTCTATAGTAAAAATTATATTTATAAAGGTACCAAACCATCTTGGGTATGGCTACCTTCTCCTAACAATTAGGACCCTAACAAAAGTATATGGGTACCAATTAAAACATCTTTTATTTTGCAGGTACCCAAAATAAAACATAAGGAGAAATGGATACTAGATAGCGGATGCTCCAAGCATATGACCAGAAATTCAAAAATGTTATCAAATATAACATACATCGATGGTGGAACGGTAACCTTTGGAGATAATTCAAAAGGATATGTCGTTGGCACTGGAGAAGTCATCAACCTTGGTATTTTTAACTCTCCTATTATTACAAATGTTTTATTAGTAGAAAATCTAAAACACAATCTACTAAGTATTAGTCAATTATGCGACAAAGGTTTTCAAATAAATTTCGAAAAAGATAGATGTAATATTTTAGATAATAACAAACAACTTATATTTGAAGGTTTTAGAAACAAAAATATCTATGTATTAAACATGAATATAAATAAAAATTCAAATTTATGTTTAACCGCCAAACATAATGATCCATGGTTATGGCATAAACGTTTTTGTTATATCAATTTGAAAAGTATTAATAAGTTGGCAAAATATGAGTTAGTTTGAGGTTTACCTAAAATAAATTACAAAGTAGAAAATTTATGTGACGATTGTCAAATTGGAAAACTAAAGAAAACCTCTTTTAAATCTAAAAATAATATTTCTACAAAACAACCATTAGAATTATTGCATTTAGATTTATTTGGTCCAACACAAATACGATCTATAAATCACAACAAATATGTTTTCGTGATAGTCGATGATTTTCCAAGGTATACATGGACTTTGTTTTTAAAACATAAAAGCGATACTTTTGGAATGTTTAAAATATTTGCTAAAAGAATTAGAACACAAATGGACTTGAAAATAAAAAATATTCGAAGTGATCACGGAGGAGAATTCGAAAACGATCTTTTTACTAATTTTTGCAATAAGAAAGGAATAAGTCATAATTTCTCTTTTTCTCGCACACCTCAACAAAATGGTGTAGTAGAAAGAAAAAATCGTACGTTACAAGAATGTGCACGAACACTACTAAATAGTAGTAGTTTACCAAAACACTTTTGGGCAGAAGCTATTGCCACGGCTTGTTACGTATTAAATCGAGTAACCATACGTCCTATAACTAAACAAACTTGTTTTGAAATACTTTTTGGAAGAAAACCTAAAGTATCATACTTTAAAACTTTTTGTTCAAAATGTTTTATATTAAATACAAAAGATAACTTAGGAAAATTTGACCCAAAGGCCGATGAAGGTATCTTTGTTGGATATTCGGATCATAACAAAGCATATAGAATTTTTAATAAACGAAATAATACTATTGAAGAAAGTTTACATGTTTCATTCGACGAAAATCTATTTAACCATCGTACTAATGATGAAGAAGAGATTATGCCAATAACAAATTCAATAAATTCTATTAATAATGAAACGAATATGCAAAATAACAATTTAATATCATCTCCTAGAATTCTTAAGAATCATCCAAAAGATAATATCATTGGAGATCTCAATTCTAGAGTAACTAGAAATCAACTTAATTAAATAAGCCATATAGCATTTGTGTCAAATCTTGAACCAAAAATTATAAAGAAGCTTCAAATGATAACTTTTGGATAATGGCTATGCCAGAAGAATTGAATCAATTTGAACGTAATAATGTTTGGGAACTAGTACCAAGACCCGAAGACCAAT
The DNA here is from genome assembly GCA_030737815.1 of Allium fistulosum. Taxonomy (NCBI): domain Eukaryota; kingdom Viridiplantae; phylum Streptophyta; class Magnoliopsida; order Asparagales; family Amaryllidaceae; genus Allium; species Allium fistulosum. The sequence continues at coordinate 1,209,271,840 of CM060902.1, forward strand.
CGGTTATAGGAACAAAATGGGTATTAAAAAACAAAGCAGACGAGAATGGAATATTGTTAGAAATAAAGCACGTTTAGTTGCTCAAAGTTATAATAAAGAAGAAGGTATCGACTACGACGAAACTTTTGCACCAGTAGCAAGACTCGAGGCCATACGAACATTACTCGCTTTTGCAAATCATCACAATTTTAAACTATTTCAAATGGATGTCAAAAGTGCTTTCTTAAATGGTTTTATCAAAGAAAACGTATATGTTGAACAACCTCCATTATTTACTCACGAAAAATATCCCGATCATGTTTTTAAATTACAAAAAGCTTTATATGGTTTAAAACAAGCTCCTCGAGCTTGGTACGAACGACTTAAAAATCACTTAATTACATCTGGTTTTCAAATAGGTAAAATCGATACAACTTTATTTATTAAACGAGAAAATAACGATATTTTAGTTGTGCAAATTTACGTAGGCGATATTATTTTTGGTTCAACTAATGAAAATCTTTGTAATCATTTCTCAAATATTATGACCAATGAATTTGAAATGTCTCACATCGGAGAATTAAATTTCTTCTTGGGTTTACAAATAAAACAACTTGAAAATGGTATTTTTATTCATCAAGAAAAATATTGTAATGACCTATTACGACGCTTTGGAATGGATAAATTTCAAGCAAACCAACACCGATGAGTACTGCTGTTCACTTAGAAAAAGATGATAACGGAAAATATTTTGACGAAAAATTATATCGTAGCATGATTGGTTCTTTACTATATTTGACGGCTAGTCGACCTGATATTATGATGAGTGTATGTCTTTATGCTCGATTTCAAGCAAAACCAAAAGAATCTCATTTAAGAGTTGTTAAGCGTATTTTGCGTTATCTATCTAGTACTAAAGATTATGGTTTGTTTTACCCTAAAGGATCGTCATTTAAACTAGTTTCATATAGTGATGCAGATTTCGGTGGATGTAGAACAGATCGTAAGAGTACTAGTGGAACATGTCACTTTATCAGACAATCATTAGTTTCATGGTTTAGCAAAAAACAAAATTGTGTTTCTTTATCTACTTGCAAAGCCGAATATATCTCAACAGCTCTAGCATGTGCGCAAGTACTATACATGCAACAAACACTTACGGACTTCGGCAAAATTATCAATAAATCTCCAATATATTGTGATAACACGAGTGCAATAAATTTATCAAAAAATCCTGTTAATCACTCATGAACTAAGCATATAGATATACGACATCATTTTCTATGAGACAATGTTGAAAAAGGAAATATCTCATTAGAATACGTAAATACCGAAAATCAAATAGCAGACATCTTTACAAAACCACTAAATGAACAAACTTTTATTAAACTTCGACGTGATTTAGGGATTTGCTCTCTACATGATCTTCTTACTTAATAATAACTGCTTCATCTAAAGACATATTTAGCATTTGTTTTTCTATCCACAAATTATAATTAATCATTTGTCCATCTTTTGTTTTTTAGGTAGTTAGTTTGTCTATAAATAATTTTTTAACGTATATATAAACAGTTATACTACAAGAAAAATGATATACACACAATTCATATTTTCCTCAAAAAAACAAAATATAGCCATGTCTTCTGATAACTCTTATATTTCCATCTCGATGCCTACGCCGGATAGCTCGGTTGATACACCACAACGGTTTCCTACACCCACACCAATTCAGGAACCGACGCACAAGTGGTCTTCATATCACACGGGATTTACTCCCGAGAGCAAGAAGACTAAAAGATCTCTATTTGTCTCTCCTAATACAAAGGAGAAAATTGATGAAATTCATCACTATCAGAAACAACAAATAGATCTTCAACGAGAACTTTATTTTGAACAAAAAGTTACAGCACGTCGCCTAAGCTTTTTGGAACAAGTAGCGATTAAGTTTTGTACGTCACGAAAGAAGATGTTCAGGAACCGCTTCCAAAGCCTTGCAGTTCTTTAGATCCCTCATCTTCATATCGTACTCCTTCGGATCCGTCACCGAGACGATTTTCTGGCTCTCCAAGAACCCACAAACGTGGTAATATATGGTCTCCACTTAAACCATGGAGGGATAACAAGTCAGGAGATCGTACAACTCCATCGCCTTCTAAAATAAATTATTTTATTTTATTTCTAATTTTATTTGTGTGCATCTATGTTTGGTTGTTATTTTATACAAAATAAAACTACATCTTTTTATATATAAATTAGAGAATCAACAAATAAGCAAAACCATTAAATTTTAGGCTATTTTTAGAAAAAATGCCTAAACCAGACGTCTGGATATAGACCTCAGACGTCTGACACTCTGATATACGTCTATTTTTATCCATTGTGCATATATCAGACGTCTGTTATATCTCCCAGACGTCTGAAAATTTGCTCTGTCTATTCAAATTTTAAAAATCAGACACTTTCAGACGTTTGAAATTTGCTTCCAGACGTCTGGTAAAACTCTCTGATTATAAAATATTACACAATCGATCAAACCAGACGTCTAACTCATAGACAAGATGTCTGAACTTATCTACTGGTTTCAATTTAGGGCAAACCAGACGTCTGATTTAAAATTCAGACATCTGAAATTCAATCGACCCTTTAAATTAACCCAGATAAACGTCATTTTTTACTTTCATCTCAAAATATTCATTTACGATTTCACCAATTGACGATTTTTTTTCTCACAAAAAATTCGACCTCAACTCAAAATTCCTCCTAGAACTAAAAATCTCAAGACATCAAAACGCAAACAAGACCAACCAACAACATCTTCAAACCCCCAAGTCTGTTCAGATGATCAAATTGAAAAATGGATGAATAGAGCACCACATTCAATCAAAAGGTACGAAAATATACAAAATAAAAAACTACACACAAGTCCTTTCTATAATCTACTTAAATTTCCAATGTACGATTTGGATGAAATATGTGAGAATGCCGGACTAGACACTTTAATTTCTTTCACTCCTAATGACGTCCAAATCGATCAATTGGCAATATTTCTTTTCTATGCAAACTTAGACAGCACTTCAGTATGGAACACTGAAGATGAAGATAACTGGCTATGGTCTAGCGTGTATGGCAACACGATCAAAATTACTCTTGGCATAATCGGGAGAACCCTAGGATGTTCTGACACAGGCGAAGATTTATACAACATTCCCGATATGCACTTCAAGCCAAGAGATAGTATAACACATCAGATTTGGGAATATGAAATGCCAAAGTTTGCTTCTAAATATCTTTGTAACGACCCCGGATTTTAATTAAATTTAAATTGATAATTAATTGAATTTTTGAATACAATTTGTGAAATTAATTGTAAAGTGATGTGAGTTTCTCCGAATTAAAATAAATTTTGTATAAATTATTTAAAAGTTAAAAATATATATGTGTTTGAGCATATATGAGTGAATTAGAAATGATATATATGTATATATATATATATTTTATTTGAATTTAAATTGAAAATAAATGGTTTAATAATAATAATTTGAGTTTATAAAAATATATTTATAGAATTCAAATAAGTGTTGATGTTAAACAAATATTTCAAATAAATTTATAGTTATATAAAATGTGAAATGAACATATTAAATAATTCTAGAATTATATAAACTATAAAAATGAATATGATAAAGTAAAGCAAAATTAAAATAGAAATTATATTATAAAGTAATATTATTAAAGACGAAGTTAAAAAGAAAGAAAACATAGTCATGAACAAGCAAAATATAAGTATAGGCAAGTCATATATATATGAATATGCTCACTAGAACGAAACTAAACAGGCTGCACCCATAAAAAGAAAGTAACCAGGCAAGAACAAAGACTTTAGAAAATAAAATAAGCAAAGTTGTACAATGCTAATTAATGCAAGCCACAATAACATATCATCTCAGCCAAAAGAAAAGTAAAAATAAAAAAAATATAAACACTTAGTTAAGTCTAGAAACTCATGTAAGGCAAGGCTGTAGGATAAGTAGGAATAAAAAATATAGGTTCATGTTGTACAGGAATGAGTGGGTAAGCATAAGTATATACGAAATATAAAATAAAGGATAAGTATGCAGGCATGGAGGGGAACATGCAGTTAATGTAACCAGTACTTTAGCACAAACCAAAGTCAATTCGCAATATACAAAGGAAGATTTATATCAACCTAAGAAAAAATCTCTGACCAAAACAAATAAAAATATATCATGTTATCTTCTTTTCATATATATCAACTTCTTCATCACAATTCGTTTCTTCAAAACTAAGCAAACCTCTGAAGTAAATATCATTTCAAACCATAAACAAACTTCAATCTAAATCAATACAACCAGAAAATCAAGGAAAAATCTGCAGTCTTCAAATAACAGAAGTTCTCCGTTCTTCCATTCACTGTGAGCAAACCTTCTGTTAAACTAGCCTTCTTTATATCTTTTACCTGTGAGTAAACATATTATTTGAAAAAGTTTTAAGTTTAAATTAAACAGTTCATGATGTTTTAAAAAGATAGGTTGCATATGCTTTGTATTTTGTTATGTATCTGTGTGTATATATCTGTCACTTTGCATATGGTCTCTGTTATGAATTACATGGATTGATTATCATTCAAATTTGAATTTTTATCCAACCGAATCATTGTTAAGCTTTCAGTTTTTGATCAAAATAGAGATTTAACCTAGATACAAGATTTTCAGAAGCTGTTTTAAACATCTTTAGAAAGCATACTACTGTAATGTTATTTCTACTGGCAATCAAGAAATATATTGATAAATCCAACTTCTCTTTATATAAACAAATTTAAGCTATGATATTTGAATGAAAAATGATTGTTATAATGTAGTATTAATTATGAAGATGATTTCGAGATTTTATATTAAGTAACCATTTCAAAACTGGTAAATTACAGTAGAAGTCAAATATAAGTAAAAATTCGATGATCATAAATTGGTGATTAGATTTCATAATCAAGTTCGTTTTAGAAAATAGTGATTTTAGAAAATGGTTTCACAAATTATAAGTTTGGGGTTGATGTGAATTTGCGAGTTGAACGGAAAGTGGAGTTTTGCCAATTGCCAGCGAGATAAAGAGATGGAGGTGTCGAGGTATGTTTTGGTGATGGAGGGACGAACGGTGGGTCGGGGAAAAATACTGTGGTGGTGAGCAGTCGAACGTGGCGGCGACGGCGAACGTTTATAGTTTTTAAACCTAGTTTTGTCGTGGTTTTGTATTTGGCTTCATTCATCGTCTGTAGATGATCGAGTGTGGTGTGGTCTCTAGAAATGGTAGAGGGGGATATGGCCGTGATGTGGCTGGAGCCGCGTCGTCACTGGTGGTCGACGTTGGGTGGTCGTGGCAATTCTCTGTTGGGTGTTCGAGTTGCAGTTCGAACGAAAGGGGTTATTTTTGGACTTCGAATGTTCGAGTCGATTTGGATCTTGAGTTCGAGTGTGGTGTCATTTTGTGGCTGGCCGGAGGCGTCGTAGCTCGTCGAAGTGACGGCGATCGCGCGTGCACATGCACTGTGCACCTTGGTGTATCTGGTTTGAAGAGTTTGGGGAAGATGAAGTAGAGCTCGGGGAAGAACGCGATTCTTCTCGAGCTAATTTTCTGTTTGCTCGCGTGATTTCTAAGTGGGCTCGAGTCGAGTCGTTTAAAATGAAGCTACCAGATTTTAAACTTGAGAAGGAAAAATAAACAGGGTTCAACTGTTAAAGTCAAGAAAGTTAAACAAGTTTTAATTATTTTTGTTAATACTTTAACTATGTTATAAACACCTAACTATTATTTTAATTAAGCAATTAATTTGAGTATAAAAATTTAATTAACACTTAAGTTTGTAGTTAATAATAATTTGGTTTTCAAAATTTGAAGAAGATTTATAAAATGTTAACTAAGTTGAGTAATTAATATCAATAAATTAGAAAGTAATTACATTATAATTGTAATTAGAGATTGGTAATTGATAATTAAGTGATTAATAAATTTAAAATTAACTACTTAAAGTTAATTTAATAATGATGAGTAGTTAAGTAATTAAGTAATTTAATTACGAATTAATAATTGATTAATTAAATAATTAGTAATTAATTAATGATTTAAGCTTGATTAATCAAGTGATTAAGGAATAATTATTAAAGGTAATTAATTAATGTGATAAATTAATTTGAGAATGATTAGTTAAGTAAAGGTTAATTAATAAATGAAATCGATTATGGATGATCACTTATTATATAAAAATAATTAATTAAAGGATAATAAATCAAAATGATTTGTAATTTAATAAGGTTAATTAACCAGGATTTGTGATTCATAAGAAATTTATCTGATTTGAATTAATCCGACAATTAACTAATCTTACTTATGGATGTTTGGATTTTATTGAATGGTTGAATTGTTGATATCCCTGATATGTGATGCTTTGTGATATACCCTGATTTATGTTGTGATCTGTAATTTACTTATCTGTGATATATATCTATGATCTGTGAATGGACGATAAGCGTGATAGTTTATACCGCTTATCAACTATATTTCTGTATTTTGATCTGTGATGATTCATTGTGTTGCACTATTGTGTTAAACCCCTGGACTACACCATACACACACAAATATGGATTTCACGAGGAAATCGGTTAAGTCACAGATGATTTAAATTTAATATTTTTGAAAATTGAAATCTTAATTTCAATTGATTTTGGAAATGAATTTGGGTTAAATATTAAAAGCTTTTGAAAAGGTGTTTTCAAAGATAAAAGCTATTTTGAATAACTTGGTAAGTTTTCTAATTTAAATAATTCAATTTGAATTTGAATTCAATATCTGTAATTGAATTCAATGATTGGAATTTTGATTAAAAATGTTATAAATGTGTTTTATATGAATTTAAACCACTTTTAAATATTGGTTTGAGGATTTGGATTTAACCCAAGAACCTTAACTCGTATAAATGAATCGGATTTTCCAGAATGAAACCTGTTGTTTTCAAATGATAAAAGCTTTCATATAAGAAATGAAATTCCAGTTTAATTAAAGGAATAATCAAGATTTAATTGAAAAATGGTTTTTCAAGTTATGAATGAATCCTTTTTGAAAACTATGAATTAAATCTGTTTATTTTTAACAGATTTAAAATGATGTTTTGTTTAACCTATTCGAAATGAAATTGTTTTGAAAGCTATTAGTTAAATCTTTGTTTTAAAGATTTAATGAGTTAATCCAATTGAAATGGAAATTGATTTGGAAATCTGTGAATGAATCTTTTGTTTAAAAGATTAAAAATGTGGAAATTGTTTAAACCGTTGAAGGTTGTTAAAATGAATCTTTTTGTTTAAAGATTGAAAATGGTTATTTGTTAAACCATTTGAAGAAAAGTTTTGGGTAATAAGTTGTGACTTAATTGAAATCCCAATATCCATATGTTCAAAATATTACTCTCACTATTCGGTTTAGCCGGGAGAGGACCTTTGTGTCACATAACCCATTTCGAATAAGTGATACGTCGTATATGGATAGCATTCGAAGACCGGTGTTGAAGACCGGGTGTTTGCGAAAACGATAGGATAACCTATCGATTGTCTCTGGACTGGGTAGCTCCTGGTATAGAGATCTCCTAAGTGATGGGAAATCCGATCGAGATTGTGAATACCCGGATTTGCAAGGGCTTCTTCGGAAGTGCCTTCGGTTCTGTTCGAACTCGGAACAGACTTGTATGGTTACATGTATGACATTACACTTTGAGATATAAAGCAGATTTCTTTCAAATACATTTCTGTTGGTGGCGGAGAATTTATTCTCTTAGCTTAACACCCTTCTCCGAGACGTACAAGCTCAGAGGTTATGTAGTTGAAGGTTATCAGCGATATACTCCTAATTTGGTAATGTGGCATGCTGAGTGTTGCTGTGTGATGATCATTGTTTGATCATTTGTGATATGATCATTTATTTGATCATTTATCTTTGTGATCATTACTATGATCATCTGTTGACCCAAAGCATGGTTTTGTGCCAAAGCGTAGCTTTATGGACGAGACCTCTTCGGACCTCACAACCCGGAAATGGTCGAAACAGGAATATGCGGCAAGGTTATGAGGGTCGCGCCCTTTAGGGTATGTCATTTCCTTCTGGAAAAAGGTGGTATCAGGTATGGAGCCCTGGTATTTAACCTATGTGGATACTCCAATCTCATTTATTGTGATTGTGTGTTTATCGAGGCGCCTCAGATAAAGGTCCCAAAGGACCGGGGGATGGCATATTCGTGAGTTACCTAGTTACAGGGGTAACCCGGCCTTGTGTTGGTAGAGAGCAGTTTGTCTCTCGGGACGTCCAGCCAGAGGCGATCCCATGTGGCGGTAGGAAGTTCCTTAGCCTGACCATTTGTTGGAAATCCATCTTCCAATACGAAGCTTGTACGGTATTAGTCAGTTAATTAAAGTGGTCAAAAGGATAATTACTAAATGAATTAGTTAAGAATAGTTAATTAATTTAATTAACTAATGATTTTGATTGATTAACTACTGATTAGAGATTTATGAATATTAATTAAAAGTATAATTAGATCAAAATCTATATGGATAAACTCTGTTTACATCAAGCATTAAATAAAGTGTTGAAATGAACAAAATTTATAATGTCAGGATCATGAATCAATTGCATAAATCAAAATTTGATTTTTAAAACTAAAATGGGAATTTTTAGTGGAGAGTGGAATGTGCAATTCTGTGTTGAACAGAAATGGGATTTTTGGGTATATCTACAGTTCTTTGAACCTGGGGAGGTCGGGATTGGTTCAATGGTTAGAGGAGTGATCATTGAAGCTAGGAAAAATATTGGATCAAGGATAATTTCAATTGGTTTTGGAAATGGATCTGGGTTAAATGTTAACGCTTTTGTAAATGAGTTTCAAAGATAAAAGTTATTTTGAATAACTTAATCAAGTTTTGAAAATTTAAATAATTTGATTTAAATTTGAATTCAAGTTTGAAATTGAATTCTGTAATTTCAAACTAGGGATTTAAGATGCTATACAAGTTATATATTATATATGGGTTAAACCATTTTAAAAGTATTGTTTGAGAATTTGAATTTAACCCAAGGATTTCAACTCGTATGAATGAATCAGATTTTCTGAAATGAAAACTGTTTGTTTTCAAATGATAAAAGCTTTCAGATAAGAAATGAAATTCCAGTTTAATTAAAGGAATTTCATGTTTGAATTGAAAAAAATGGTTTTCCAAGTTATGAATGAATTCTTTTTGAAAGCTATGAATTAAATCTGTTTATTTTTAACAGATTTAAAATGATGATTTGTTTAAACCATTTGAAATGGAATTGTTTGAAAGCCATAAGTTAAATCTTTGTTTTAAAGATTTAAATGAGTTAATCCAATTGAAATGGGGATTAATTTGGAAAATCCGTGAATGAATCTTTTGTTTAAAAGATTAAAGTGTGGAAATTGTTTAAACCGTTGAAGGTTGTTAAAATGAATCTTTTTGGTTAAAGGTTTGAAAATGGTAATGTGACATGCTGAGTGTTTCTGTGTGATGATCATTGCTTGATCATTTGTGATATGATCATTTGTTTGATCGTTTATCTTTGTGATCATTCCTTTGATCATCTGTTGACCCAAAGCATGGCTTTGTGAAAAAGCGTAGCTTTGTGGACGAGACTTCGTCAGGGCCTCACAACCCGGAAATGGTCGAAACAGGAATGTTGCGGCAAGGTTATGAGGGTCGCGCCCTTTAGGGTATGTCATTTTCTTCTGGAAAGGGATGGTATCATGGTATGGAGCCCAGATACTTACTCATGTGGACACACCTTATTTATTATGTGTGATGTTGGTTACCGAGGCCTCGGATAAAGGTCCCAAAGGACCGGGGGATGGCATATTCGTGAGTTACCTAGTTACAGGGGTAACCCGGCCTTGTGTTGGCAGAGAGCAGTTTGTCTCTCGGGACATCCAGCCAGAGGCGATCCCATTCGGCAGTAGGAAAGGAAGTTCCTTAGCCTGACCATTTGTTGGAAATCCAAAGAAACAATACGAACCTTTACGATTGCAATTGTATAACCTGCTATGGAATGTGGCGGTAACCTACTATTGAACATAGTAGCTATAGTAGGCATAACGTGAAATGCCTATGCTGGCTAAGATTGATATTATACTTTCGAAATGTTTTCTGCACTATGCACTAGTAATAATATCCAATGATTTGTTTTGCGTAGTAAGCATCTTTGACTATCATAAGGAGAAATCTCCTCTGATTCTGCGTTTGCATTGTGTGTGTGTGCGGGAAGCCTTATGGTAGTTTCATTTTCCAAAAGCATTGCGGGTTTCAATGTTTAAATTTTTTTTGTGGTTTGTTTTAAAATTAAACTGTTTTTGTTGCTCACACCAGTCCCACGACTGACTCGGAGTTTATTGTTCCCTTCCTAAACTCTGGGTGCTCATAATTTTCCACACGAGCAGTCTAGAGTTGGGTTTCTTAGATATTCAGGTTTAGTAGATTATCTGGAGCTAGTCAGTCCTTGGACGACTGACCTTGCTTTCCGCTAGCTATGGACTGGAGCATTCTATTGGAGATATTCTATCTGCTGCTGGTGTTATCTATTTTCTTTCCGCTGTTATTTCTTGTATCAATATCTCTGATGTATATTGATATATGTAGTATCATTCTGTTGTATCATATTGTACCAGATTTTGTATCTGTCATTGTATCAATGTTATATATATATTGATGTACTCTTTTTATTCCGCTGTGTTGTTGTACCTAATGGTGTTATAAGCTTCGGAGAACCAGATTCGGCGTTTGAATCTACGGCATTTTGAGTACAAGTGAAGTACGGGTGCCGATTTTTGAAGGCCGACTTCAGGGTCTTTACATTGCCGCAACATTCCTGTTTCGACCATTTCCGGGTTGTGAGGCCCTGACGAAGTCTCGTCCACAAAGCTACGCATTTTTACAAAGCCAGGCTTTGATCACAAATGATCAATAAATGATCATCATCACAACAACACTCAGCATGCCACATTACCAAATTGGGAATATATCGCTGATAAATTTAAACTACATAACCTCTGAGCTCGTACGTCTCAGAGAAGGGTGTTAAGCTAAGAGAATAAATTCTCCGCCACCAACATAAATGTATTTGAAAGAAATTAGCTTTACATCTCAAAACGTAATGTCAGACATGTAACCATACAAGTCTGTTCCGGGTTCGAACAGAACCAAAGGCACATCCAAAGAAGCCCTTGCAAATCCGAATATTCACAATCCCGATAAAACTTCCTATCACAAAGGAAATCTCAATACCGTAGCTAACGGTGCAGAGACAATCGATAGGTCATCCTATCGTTTTCACAAACACCCGGTCTTCACCACCGGTCTTTAATACGATCCATATCGTCGTATCACCAATTCAGAATGGGTTATACGACCCAAAGGTCCTTTCCCGGCTAACCTAAATAGTGAGCGCTTATTCAAAAATAAGTGTGGCATTCAAATTCAAGCAAATCACAACCAATACCCATTCAAGGTAATTATTGATAGTCGGTTATTTAACTATCAATAGGTCTGCACAGCATCATCAGATTCAAAATAATTTTCCAAATAATTTATCTTACAAAAATATCTTTACAAGATATATAATTTTCCACACTTCAACTATTTGAAAACAATTTCAAATCAGTTTCCACATTTCAATTTATCTTTGAAGATAAAATCTCAAAACATTTCACTTCATATTGGAAAAAACATTTCCATGCTTATTTAATAATAAGTAATTCACAAATCTATTATTTTCAACACTTGGAAAATATTCAATATACTTAAATCCTAGTTAAGTATATATTTTATTCTTTAAGGAAACATTCTCTTAAACATTTATTTGAGTCAAAACGAATGTTGCGTAAAACATCGTTACGACGACCCAAAAATCACTAGTACAGGGATTCGAAATTTAGATAGATATAACAATATCAGAGATACAAGAAATAACAGCGGAAATAAAAGATAACATCAGCAGCAAATATAAAAATAATGGAAGAGATCACTCCAAATGATCTACAAAAGAGAATGAGTCCAAACTCCAATAGAATGCTCCAATCCATGGCTAGCGGAAAGCAAGGTCAATCGTCCAAGGACTGACTAGCTCCAGATAATCTACTCAACCTGAATATCTGAGAAACCTAACTCTAGACTGCCCATGTGGAAAATGTTGCTCACACCAGTCCCACGACTGACTCGGAGTTTATTGTTCCCTTCCTAAACTCTGGGTGCCCACCATTTTCCACACGGGCAGTCTAGAGTTAGGTTTCTCAGATATTCAGGTTGAGTAGATTATCTGGAGCTAGTCAGTCCTTGGACGACTGACCTTGCTTTCCGTTAGCCATGGATTGGAGCATTCTATTGGAGTTTGGACTCATTCTCTTTTGTAGATCATTTGGAGTGATCTCTTCCATTATTTTTATATCTGCTGCTGATGTTATCTTTTCTTTCCGCTGTTATTTCTTGTATCTCTGATATTGTTGTATCATATTGATATCATTATTGTATATCATACTGGATATTGTATTCATTGGATTGTATATGATATCACCTATTTTTATTCCACTGTGTTGTTGTACTTAATGGTGTTATAAGCTCCGGAGAACCAGATTCGGCGTTTGAATCTACGTCATTTTGAGTACAAGTGAAGTAAGGATGCCGATTTTCAAAGGCCACTTTTGGGTCTTCACATTTGGTATCAGAGCTGAGGGTGAAACTTTAGCTCATGAGTATAACACATTAAGTAGCTCATTAGAGATAGGGTGAAGTATATCCTAGAATGAGTATTCCTCAGATATCCGTCCGTATGCCTCAGTAAATTCTCTTGCTATCCACTGATAGTGAGTGTGAGTGCAAGAAGAGGACGAGGTAGGGGACAGGGGAATACCACCACAAATTGGTCAATACTCTGTAACAACAAGGAAGCAATCTTTTCTCTATTAATCTCTTTTGTTCAACATCTCTTTTCCAATTCTTTGATGATTTCTGGTAGATCCAGGAAGAAATTCGATATATTTGTATGGGACATAAACTCCGGATGACCAAAATTGTTTGTTGGATGTATTGGTTGCCTTGGTTGCTTTGATTGCTATAGTTGATAGGTATATTTTGGTTTTTAAACTAAAATTCTGAAATTGTATCCATATCTAGTTCTTTGGGATTCCGAATATATTCTATGAATGGTTAGTTATCCCATCGAACTAACCGATATCACTCCATATTTCGTAGATTTGGATAACCCGAATATCTTGTGAAGAGACAAATAGATTCGTTCTTGTATCTGTTATTGATATTCTGATTTGGTAAGCCAATGCAGAATAGAAATTCAGTTTGATTTGATGAAATATTCTTCATCTATCTTTGTGTCTTCTTGGCAATTTCGAGGACGAAATTCTTTTAAGGGGGGAAGTCTGTAACGACCCCGGATTTTAATTAAATTTAAATTGATAATTAATTGAATTTTTGAAGACAATTTGTGAAATTAATTGTAAAGTGATGCGAGTTTCCCCGAATTAAAATAAATTTTGTATAAATTATTTAAAAGTTAAAAATATATATGTGTTTGAGCATATATGAGTGAATTTGAAATGATATATATGTATATATATATATTTGATTTGAATTTAAATTGAAAATAAATGGTTTAATAATAATAATTTGAGTTTATAAAAATATATTTATAGAATTCAAATAAGTGTTGATGTTAAACAAATATTTCAAATAAATTTATAGTTATATAAAATGTGAAATGAACATATTAAATAATTCTAGAATGATATAAACTATAAAAATGAATATGATAAAGTAAAGCAAAATTAAAATAGAAATTATATTATAAAGTAATATTATTAAAGACGAAGTTAAAAAGAAAGAAAACATATTCATGAACAAGCAAATTATAAGTATAGGCAAGTCATATATATATGAATATGCTCACTAGAACGAAACAAAACAGGCTGCACCCATAAAAAGAAAGTAACCAGGCAAGAACAAAGACTTTAGAAAATAAAATAAGCAAAGTTGTACAATGCTAATTAATGCAAGCCACAATAACATATCATCTCAGCCGAAAGCAAAGTAAAAATAAAAAAATATAAACACTTGTTAAGTCTAGAAATTCATGTAAGGCAAGGCTGTAGGATAAGTAGGAATAAAAAATATAGGTTCATGTTGTACAAGAATGAGTAGGTAAGCATAAGTATATACGAAATATAAAATAAAGGATAAGTATGCAGGCATGGAGGGGAACATGCAGTTAATGTAACCAGTACTTTAGCACAAACCAAAGTCAATTCGCAATATACAAAGGAAGATTTATATCAGCCTAAAAAAAAAATCTCTGACCAAAACAAATAAAAATATATCCTGTTATCTTCTTTTCATATATATCAACTTCTTCATCACAATTCGTTTCTTCAAAACTAAGCAAACCTCTGAAGTAAATATCATTTCAAACCATAAACAAACTTCAATCTAAATCAATACAACCAGAAAATCAAGGAAATATCTACAGTCTTCAAATAACAGAAGTTCTCTGTTCTTCCATTCACTGTGAGCAAACCTTCTATTAAACTAGCCTTCTTTATATCTTTTACCTGTGAGTAAACATATTATTTGAAAAAGTTTTAAGTTTAAATTAAACAGTTCATGATGTTTTAAAAAGATAGGTTGCATATGCTTTGTATTTTGTTATGTATCTGTGTGTATATATCTGTCACTTTGCATATGGTCCTTCTCTGTTATGAATTACAGGGATTGATTATCATTCAAATTTGAATTTTTATCCAACTGAATCATTGTTAAGCTTTCAGTTTTTGATCAAAATAGAGATTTAACCTAGATACAAGATTTTCAGAAGCTGTTTTAAACATCTTTGGAAAGCATACTACTGTAATGCTACTTCTACTGGCAATCAAGAAATATATTGATAAATCCAACTTCTCTTTATATAAACAAATTTAAGCTATGATATTTGAATGAAAAATGATTGTTATAATGTAGTATTAATTATGAAGATGATTTCGAGATTTTATATTAAGTAACCATTTCAAAACTGGTAAATTACAGTAGAAGTCAAATATAAGTAAAAATTCGATGATCAAAAATTGGTGATTAGATTTCATAATCAAGTTCGTTTTAGAAAATAGTGATTTTAGAAAATGGTTTCACAAATTATAAGTTTGGGGTTGATGTGAATTTGCGAGTTGAACGGAAAGTGGAGTTTTGCCAATTGCCAGCAAGGTAAAGAGATGGAGGTGTCGAGGTATGTTTTGGTGATGGAGGGACGAACGGTGGGTCGGGGAATAATACTGTGGTGGTGAGCAGTCGAACGTGGCGGCGGCGGCGAACGTT
Source organism: Allium fistulosum (assembly GCA_030737815.1). NCBI lineage: Eukaryota > Viridiplantae > Streptophyta > Magnoliopsida > Asparagales > Amaryllidaceae > Allium > Allium fistulosum. Next base: position 1,209,287,250 of record CM060902.1, read on the forward strand.
TATAGTTTTTAAACCTAGTTTTGTCGTGGTTTTGTATTTGGCTTCATTCATCGTCTGTAGATGATCGAGTGTGGTGTGGTCTCTAGAAATGGTAGAGGGGGATATGGCCGTGATGTGGCTGGTGCCGCGTCGTCACTGGTGGTCGACGTTGGGTGGTCGTGGCAATTCTCTGTTGGGTGTTCGAGTTGCAGTTCGAACGAAAGGGGTTATTTTTGGACTTCGAATGTTCGAGTCGATTTGGATCTTGAGTTCGAGTGTGGTGTCATTTTGTGGCTGGCCGGAGGCGTCGTAGCTCGTCGAAGTGACGGCGATCGCGCATGCACGTGCACTGTGCACCTTGGCGTATCTGGTTTGAAGAGTTTGGGGAAGATGAAGTAGAGCTCGGGGAAGAACGCGATTCTTCTCGAGCTAATTTTCTATTTGCTCGCGTGATTTCTAAGTGGGCTCGAGTCGAGTCGTTTAAAATGAAGCTACCAGATTTTAAACTTGAGAAGGAAAAATAAACAGGGTTCAACTGTTAAAGTCAAGAAAGTTAAACAAGTTTTAATTATTTTTGTTAATACTTTAACTATGTTATAAACACCTAACTATTATTTTAATTAAGCAATTAATTTGAGTATAAAATTTTAATTAACACTTAAGTTTGTAGTCAATAATAATTTGGTTTTCAAAATTTGAAGAAGATTTATAAAATGTTAACTAAGTTGAGTAATTAATATCAATAAATTAGAAAGTAATTACATTATAATTGTAATTAGAGATTGGTAATTGATAATTAAGTGATTAATAAATTTAAAATTAACTACTTAAAGTTAATTTAATAATGATGAGTAGTTAAGTAATTAAGTAATTTAATTACGAATTAATAATTGATTAATTAAATAATTAGTAATTAATTAATGATTTAATCTTGATTAATCAAGTGATTAAGGAATAATTATTAAAGGTAATTAATTAATGTGATAAATTAATTTGAGAATGATTAGTTAAGTAAAGGTTAATTAATAAATGAAATCTATTAGGGATGATCACTTATTATATAAAAATAATTAATTAAAGGATAATAAATCAAAATGATTTGTAATTTAATAAGGTTAATTAACCAGGATTTGTGATTCATAAGAAATTTATCTGATTTGAATTAATCCGACAATTAACTAATCTTACTTATGGATGTTTGGATTTTATTGAATGGTTGAATTGTTGATATCCCTGATATGTGATGCTTTGTGATATACCCTGATTTATGTTGTGATCTGTAATTTACTTATCTGTGATATATATCTATGATCTGTGAATGGACGATAAGCGTGATAGTTTATACCGCTTATCAACTATATTTCTGTATTTTGATCTGTGATGATTCATTGTGTTGCACTATTGTGTTAAACCCCTGGACTACACCATACACACACAAATATGGATTTCACGAGGAAATCGGTTAAGTCACAGATGATTTAAATTTAATATTTTTGAAAATTGAAATCTTAATTTCAATTGATTTTGGAAATGAATTTGGGTTAAATATTAAAAGCTTTTGAAAAGGTGTTTTCAAAGATAAAAGCTATTTTGAATAACTTGGTAAGTTTTCTAATTTAAATAATTCAATTTGAATTTGAATTCAATATCTGTAATTGAATTCAATGATTGGAATTTTGATTAAAAATGTTATAAATGTGTTTTATATGAATTTAAACCACTTTTAAATATTGGTTTGAGGATTTGGATTTAACCCAAGAACCTTAACTCGTATAAATGAATCGGATTTTCCAGAATGAAACCTGTTGTTTTCAAATGATAAAAGCTTTCATATAAGAAATGAAATTCCAGTTTAATTAAAGGAATAATCAAGATTTAATTGAAAAATGGTTTTTCAAGTTATGAATGAATCCTTTTTGAAAACTATGAATTAAATCTGTTTATTTTTAACAGATTTAAAATGATGTTTTGTTTAACCCATTCGAAATGAAATTGTTTTGAAAGCTATTAGTTAAATCTTTGTTTTAAAGATTTAATGAGTTAATCCAATTGAAATGGAAATTGATTTGGAAATCTGTGAATGAATCTTTTGTTTAAAAGATTAAAAATGTGGAAATTGTTTAAACCGTTGAAGGTTGTTAAAATGAATCTTTTTGTTCAAAGATTGAAAATGGTAATTTGTTAAACCATTTGAAGAAAAGTTTTGGGTAATAAGTTGTGACTTAATTGAAATCCCAATATCCATATGTTCAAAATATTACTCTCACTATTCGGTTTAGCCGGGAGAGGACCTTTGTGTCACATAATCCATTCCGAATAAGTGATACGTCGTATATGGATAGCATTTGAAGACCGGGTGTTTGCGAAAATGATAGGATAACCTATCGATTGTCTCTACACTGGGTAGCTCCTGGTATAGAGATCTCCTAAGTGATGGGAAATCCGATCGGGATTGTGAATACCCGGATTTGCAAGGGCTTCTTCGGAAGTGCCTTCGGTTCTGTTCGAACTCGGAACAGACTTGTATGGTTACATGTCTGACATTACACTTTGAGATATAAAGCAGATTTCTTTCAAATACATTTCTGTTGGTGGCGGAGAATTTATTCTCTTAGCTTAACACCCTTCTCCGAGATGTACGAGCTCAGAGGTTATGTAGTTGAAGGTTATCAGCGATATACTCCCAATTTGGTAATGTGGCATGCTGAGTGTTGTTGTGTGATGATCATTGTTTGATCATTTGTGATATGATCATTTGTTTGATCATTTATCTTTGTGATCATTACTTTGATCATCCGTTGACCCAAAGCATGGTTTTGTGCCAAAGCGTAGCTTTGTGGACGAGACCTCTTCGGACCTCACAACCCGGAAATGGTCAAAACAGGAATATGCGGCAAGGTTATGAGGGTCGCGCCCTTTAGGGTATGTCATTTCCTTCTGGAAAAAGGTGGTATCAGGTATAGATCCCTGGTATTTAACCTATGTGGATACTCCGATCTCATTTATTGTGATTGTGTGTTTATCGAGGCACCTCAGATAAAGGTCCCAAAGGACCGGGGGATGGCATATTCGTGAGTTACCTAGTTACAGGGGTAACCCGGCCTTGTGTTGGCAGAGAGCAGTTTGTCTCTCGGGACGTCCAGCCAGAGGCGATCCCATGTGGCGATAGGAAGTTCCTTAGCCTGACCATTTGTTGGAAATCCATCTTCCAATACGAAGCTTGTACGGTATTAATTGTAGAACCTGCTATTTAACATAGCAGCTATAGCATGCATAATATAATGGTACCTATGCTGGCTAAGATTAATATTGTATTTTGAAAGAATTTTCTACACTATGCACTAATGATAATATCAAAATGATTTCTTTTGCGTAGTAAGCATATTTGACTATCATAAGAAGCAATCTCCTCCAATTCTGCGTTTGCATTGTGTGTGTGGCGGGAGGTCTTATGGTAGTTTCATTTTCCAAAAGCATTGCGGGTTTCAATGTTTAAAATTCTTTTGTAGTTCGTTTAAAGATAAACTGTTTTTGTTGCTCACACCAGTCCCATGACTGACTCGGAGTTTATTGTTCCCTTCCTAAACTCTGGGTGCCCACCATTTTCCACACGGGCAGTCTGGAGTTAGGTTTCTCAAATATTCAGGTTGAGTATATTATCTGGAGCTAGTTAGTCCTTGGACGACTGACCTTGCTTTCCGCTAGCCATGGATTGGAGCATTCTATTGGAGTTTGGACTCATTCTCTTTTGTAGATCATTTGGAGTGATCTCTTCCATTATTTTTATATCTGCTGCTGATGTTATCTTTTCTTTCCGCTGTTATTTCTTGTATCTCTGATATTGTTGTATCATATTGATATCATTGTTGTATATCATACTGGATATTGTATTCATTGGATTGTATATGATATCATCTATTTTTATTCCGCTGTGTTGTTGTACTTAATGGTGTTATAAGCTCCGGAGAACCAGATTCGGCATTTGAATCTATGGCATTTTGAGTACAAGTGAAGTACGGATGCCGATTTTCGAAGGCCGACTTTTGGGTCTTCACAATCTACGTCCAAAAGCACGACTCCTAACTCGAATGATAATCAATACTATTGTTCCACGTATGGGAAGCCATGAGCAAATAACTGAGATTGAGCACAAAGCCTTATATGCTTTATTTAGTGGAACACGGGTGAATTGGGCCAAATTCATCTTCGACGAGCTCAAACAATTTTGGACTCGATCACGGCCATCAATTATTTACCCGACATATATTATGCGACTTCTTCGTGCACATAACATCCCATCCTATCTACCAACTTTCGAAGAAATCTCACCAAAATATGCTTCCACCAAATTTTTCTCGCTTTGAAGATTGGAAGCACAATCGTCAAGCAAGGCAAGTTGAGCCAAGAATCCTCTAGAATTTACCCGAGAATCCTCCAGAATTTATCTCCTTTGAAGATTGGACGCACAATCGTCAAGCAAGACAAGTTGAGCCTCCTCCTCAACCACACATCGAACCATCTCAAGAAGAGAAACAACATCGAGAAACAACTCCACATCCTCCTGCACCATTTGATTATCCGGGACAAGATGAAATTATGGAGACTCGAATGGATACAAATCCAAATGAAAGTTTTCGAGATCTCACCCTTCGAAATCAACATATACTATCTCAAAATCAAAAACTTTTGGCTACGCGGATTGATAGCTTCGAAACTTCGTTTGCTACACGCCTAGCCACAGTTGAAGAATCTCTTCGACTGTTTTATCGGTTCTTAAAGAAGTACTACAACGGGTTCGTGGTCCAACACCACCTTCTGAAGATTGGCCAACCCCAGTACCTTCTCCTCCCACAAAACATTCCAAACTTTCTGAGGATGAACCTCTCAAGCAAGTTTTGACATCTCCTACAAAAACTAGCACTTCTGAAAAAGAAGAAACAAAGGAAGATGATCAAGATAAAGCTTCTCCAAAGGAGTCATAGATTTTAGGAATCATATATTTTAGGATTTTTGGGTTTTCAACGTTTGTAAATTAACAAAATCTATGTATGCATTCACTTTCGAATTATTAATGAAATTTTCCTTTTGTCTTTGACGTTGGTTAAATTGTTTATAATTCTTTTTGATAATGCCAAAGGGGGAGAAATATAAGTATAATAATAAAACATTAAGAATAAGCACATATTCAGGGGGAGATTTATAAATTATATATAAGTACATCGTACAATTGTCATCATCATAAATGGGGAGATTGTTAGGAAATCAAATCTACGGTTTCGATGACAACAACTATACAATGGAAATCGAATGTGCATATATATTTCTATTTATATGTATTTGCTAAAGAAACATCACTAGAGAGACAAGAACAAGGCTCGAAGAACGTATCAAGAAGCTACAAGTCAATAGAATCAGAAGAGCAATGACATAGACACAAGAAAAGCAACATGCACAAGTTTAGACGTCTGGGTGCACTAGCCAGACGTTTGATTGAATTCTCTAGTTCGCAAATCAGACAGAATCAGACATCTGAAAAGCAACCATATACAAAAATATATAACAGACAGACGTCTGAAACATTTTTCCAGACGTCTGATTTTGAACTCGGCTGCTACCATTCAAAGAAACACTGCCACAATTGAAAAGACACCTTCGCTCCTCTTCGCTGCAACTCTTCATCACCATCTAGAGCGACCATAGAACACTTGCTAATGGATGCAACTACTCAAGGAATATCTCTACCACTATTAATAGCATCAAGAATTCAAGAGAAGATTTTACCTTACTCACTTGCGCTCTTTACTCTTATACTATGATATATTCTTGATCTCTAGCAATCTATACTCGTATTCTACTCTTCCAAATATACAATTCCTCATAGACAACACTCTCTAGATATATATTGGAAGCATTTGTACTATATAGTCAAAATCCATGTAATAGAGAACACGCAGTTGACAAAGAAACTCTGCTATTGTAAACCTGTTCCTCCGGTGAAGTGAGGGTAATTCGGTGAAAGGAAATTCCAAAGAGGAGCTTCGGGACTGGACGTAGGACGGGAGGTCCGAACCAGTATAAAATCCCTAGTGTGATTATTCTTGTTTACATACTTTAATATTGTTACAATATAGTTTAAATTAGTCATATACTTGTCATTTGTATAATCAATCCACCATACTATAGACTTTCAAGAACTATGCTATGTATGACCTGGAGTTGCTAGCTGTTGTCTTTGCATTAAAAATATGGAGACACTATTTGCTAGGTAAGGATCCTTTTATTCCTCTTACTTTCTTTCTAATCTTTAAAGATTTTAGGAGTAAGTTTTCTTTCTTTAATTAGGTGAAAAATTCAGAGCTCTTTACGGATCATAAATCCCTGAAGTATCTTTTTACTCAGAAGGATCTGAACCTGAGGCAATAGAAGTGGTTAGGGTTTTTGGCATCTTTCGAGTTGGATATTCTTTACATGCCAAAAAAGGCTAATGTGGTGGCGGATGCCTTGAGCAGGAATGTCTTTTTGACTCTTTTGGAGGTTACCCTAACTCTCCTAGAAAGAATAGAGAGCAAGCAAAGAGAGGATAAGCTTAGTGGCGATCATCAAGAAGGTTGAGGAGGGGCAGTGTACAAGTTTTAAGATTGATAACCAAGGAGTTTTGAGGATGAATGGATGGATCTGTGTACCAAATGTCAATGGTCTTAGGTAGGAAGTTTTGTTAGAATGCCATGTTCTAAGTTGAGTATCCATCCAGGTGTCTCAAATATGCATAGCGATATGAAGCAGATGTTTTGGTGGAAGGGAATGAAGAGAGATATCTCTATCTTTGTTAGCAGATGTTCGTGCTGTCAACAAATCAAAGGTAATCATCAGAAGGCAGCTGGATTATTACAACCCTTAGAAATACCAAATTGGAAATGGGAAATGATACTAGTGGATTTTATCGATGGCTTACCCAACACCAGAAAAGGAAATAAAGGAGTATGGGTTTTCCTGGATCGGCTAACGAAGAGCGCACATTTTATTCCGGTGAAACCAACAAGGACCACTATTTCTTTAGATGAAATTTTTATGAGAGAGATAGTCAGGTTGGATGGAGTTCCAACGAGTATAGTAAGTGATCGAGACCCCATATTTACTAGTCAATTTTGGGAAGCATTGCAAACAACTCTAGGAAAAAAGTTGAGCTTAAGCACAACATACCACTCCCAAACAGACGGATAGACGGAGCGAGTGAATCAGATTCTAGAGGATCTCTTGAGAGCGTGTATTATAGATTTTGGTGGATCATGGGAGGATCATTTGCATTTAGTTGGGTTCTCCTACAACAATAGTTTCCAGGCAAGCATCGGGATTGCACCGTATAAAGCCCTACATTGAAGACCGTGCAAGTCACCAGCGTGTTGGGTTGAGATGGGAGATAGACTAATACTTTGACCGGACATGATCCGAGAGGCTACCGAAAAAGTTGTAGTGATTAAGAAAAGAATGAAGGAAGCTCAAGATTGCCAAAAGAGTTATGTTAATAAGAGGTGAAGGGATTTGGAATTTATGGTTGGAGACTTGGTGTTCGTAAAGATTTCACTAATAAGTGGAGCTGTTAGATTTGGAAAAGCTGGAAAGTTAGCTCTTAGGTATGTCGGACCTTTCCGTATTCTTAAGAGGATTGGATCGCTTGCTTATAGGATTGAGTTGCTAGAGAGATTAGCGGTAGTTCATAATGTGTTACACATGTCTCATTTGAGAAAATATGTTCATGACCCATCCTTGATTGTGGAGCCATCGGTTCAAGAAGAATTGAAAATAGAACTGAACCCGACAGTGGTTGGACATCTAGTTTATGTTGTGAATCGAGATGAAAGAAGGTTGCGTAAAAAGGTGCTGCGACTAGTCAAGATTCAGTGGAGTGAGGATCCAAGAGACTGCACTTGGGAGACTGTGGATCGCATGAAAGAAGCTATCCTGAGTTGATGTTAGGATAGCTAGCCATAGATTGTATGTATAGTGTATGTTTGTTTTCTATGGAAGTGTAACGACCACGACTTTCTCTCCATAGAAAGTCGTATCGCTAATAAGAAAGAAAGGGGTGAGAAGTAGAAAAGAGAAGAAGAGAAAAGAAACAAACACAAATACTCACAGCGGAAACGAACAAAATATATTATATCACATAAATATTACATAGTATCATATACAACACTTATCAGAGTTACACAGATTACACATCACATACTAGACAGTTATAAACATCTGTCTAGTTATTACATTTCAATACAAAACAAAGATCTAAACAAGATCAACACAGCGGAAACTACTATCTATCTACAACGCCGAAGCCTCCTGCTCCATTGCTCCTCCACAATTCGTCAAGGCTAACCTGAATCCCTTGGCTACTCGTAAAAATTTGAGTACCCAAGAGTTTATAAAACAGAAATAAACGACTTGGGTCAGACATGGGTCTGGTGTGAGTAACAGGTTAAACTTGTTTAACTTCAAAACCTTTTGAAAGAAAAGGTATCACGTAAGACTTCCCACACATAAACATGGGTAAGTTTTTACCTTACGCTAACCAAAACATTTGATAGGAAATTCGATTGTATTATAATAGGGTCTAGGGTTTTCAAGTAAAATACAGAAATAGCTGAAATGCTTACATCTCACATTCCAACATAGTTGGGCACAACTAATACGTACGGCACTTATTGGAGTTTGGATTCCATACAATGGCAGGGCTACCGGGGTACCGCCCGTCACAGTACGTGGCCTAGATCACCGTACCGAGGATCACTCCCAATCCCCTGCAACACAAGGTCGGAACATCCCTTACTGGATAATTCCCGCACAAGATACCTCACGGTTGGGATCAGCAACCGCACCACTAAGTCGAAAATAGAAAGGGACATCTAGACAGAGGTAACCTTGTCCTACTTGGGTGCTACCCACTAACCTTGCTGCACCTCCCCTGTTTTAGCCATTCCCGGTTTGTGAGGCTTGAGGTCACGATTACCTTAGAAAAGAACACATTACTTAGAATGCTCATCGTCCACCTGACGATGTTCTGAAAGCATTCAATCCATACAAGTTCGTTCCGGGTTCGAACGAAACCGAAGGCATTATCTCGTTACACTCGTTTTGGAATCACCCTCAGAGTTAACGACAATAACCCTTGCACTCTGAATCTTCATCTTCACTTGATTCACGACCTATCGTTAATTTGGATCGATGTGGTATTCGGGTCTCCAGACCTGGAAATCCGGTATACGGAAACCCGATCCCGGTCTCATCGAAATCCAAAGCGTATCTTTTAAGGCCAAGTTGTTTTAAAGGTTAAAACAAATTCAATTCATTATCTTTATACACAAAGAAAGATAATTCACAACAGATAGTCAACATTATCAGATAATCCATTCAATTCAACTAACATCCATATCACACAGCATATATCTCATCAGAGATATCAATCAATGCCAAGTATTCAATACTAACACCCATTCATAAGTAATGATTTATATCATCTCTAATTAATTTAAAGTGAATTAAATTAATTACTTTATTTTATAAATCCTTCTTACTTAACCATTAATTAATTTCAATTAATTAATAGAGAAAGTCGTGGTCGTTACAGGAAGCTTAGTACATGTCTTTGTATATGTTTTATGATATGAATATATAGCTTTTTGCATAGTGGAATTATCTCCTTGTTTGCTAATTTTGGGACGAAATTCATTTGGGGGGCTAGGAGAGATTGTAACGAACTAGAATTTAATCGCTATTTAAATGAATATTTAATTATATTATTAAATAATTAATAAATGAATTTCAAATAAAGCTATTTTAATTAATAACTAATGATTATAAAATCGTTTTAAAAAATGGTTTACCAATTTATATAGTTCATAAAGAAATAGAAAATATGACCAGAAATTATTTCCAAAATATTGATTTCTCATTGGTTAAAATTTATATAAAATGTCATAACACTATTTTAAACACATATGCACATACTACAAACTATTTGTACATGATAAATACATGTGTGTATTTGCATGTATATGCCTCTCTTTAAAGTGTATATATATAAGGATAAAAGAAAATAATTTAAAAAGAAAAGTATATATATATACACACACATATAAAATTCTCTTTTCAACACAAGTACAAGGGGATATGGCATGAATAGTGCAAGAGAGAGGGGAAGTACATAGTGGACAGAAATGAAGGAGGGGGAGGAGTGGAGATGCATGCATACATATATGTTTAATATAAGCACTTATATAATTTTTAATTAATTTCCTAACTTTATATATACCCCTTAACTTTCATGTTCTCATTTTTACAGCCTCCTTCTTCATTACAAAATTCCTAAGAAGCTTGAGTAAACATCCATGGCTTCTTTTCTTAAATTCTAAAAAAAAGAATCACTTCTTTTGCTAAAAATCTCTCATTTAGTTCATAAAAACACTTCTACATCCTCTACAACCCTCCTCTTCCAAAATACAAGCACTCAAACTCCCCTAGTCCATATGGCCGAGCTCAACATGTCCTAGGACGAGCCCAAACACCACATGGCCGAGCTCATTTCAAGTGTTTAAGGTTCCAAAGTTTCAATTTTTGCAAAATTCTAGCTTATATCCAAGTTTAGCAAAAGTTCGTCTTGATTTAATAAAGTTTCGGTGAATAAAACTCTTGTTTTTGGAAAAGAATATGACTTGATTTTGATAAACTATGTGTTGTGAAATTATTGTATTGATTGTGTTGAAATATCATGTTGTTATGATGGCATGTGATCATAAGTTGTGTTTGAACTTGGATTTTGTGATTTGGATGTTAAATGATATGTTTGGACATGGACATGTGAATGGTTGGTTATGACATGATGGTAGTGTGTTTATGGAACAAAACCAAGCATATATGATGTAAATGTTGTGAAGTTAAATCTTAAAAAGTCGCAAAGGACTTGAGATCCGATTTGAAGACAAAAGCTCTTTTCCTAGCTTTGGATTTTTGAATTGCTTTTCCAAGTTTTCACCTTTTGTTTAAGTTTTCAAAATGCTTAAAATTTTGTTTTTAAACATGTAGTAGCGAAAGTTAAAGAGAAGTTTTCACTTAGAAATCAATTTGTGACGATCGCCCATGACCCCTGCACCGAATCTAGAGATAGTGCGCTATAAAGTGTGCCAGGCGACCATGGACGATTGTCAGGGTAGATCAAAATAACAGGATCTATCGTATTACTCACAGCGCATGGACAAAATACAATAGAACATATGTATAGTGAAGCTTTACAAAATAAAATGCCATCATATAAAACTCCATAATAGTTGAATACAAGCATCCAAATAGTCAATACATCAAACCTCACTACATAACACTCAGAGATTATACAAACAGCGGAACATCCTGTACATATAGTAAGAAAAAAAAACAATATGCAATACTCCAGCTCGTCTTCGATATCAGCACCGTGAAAAGCTAGAACAGCACCTGTCACCTTCTACCTAGTCTGCCCGTCCCAAAATGGACGAACAGCCCAAGGCAATAAAAATTAAAACATAAAGCCTTGAGTCAGACAACAGTCTTAGTGAGCAGTAAATTAACTAACAACATACCAAAAGAGCATAAAGGAAAAGGAATAGGAATACAACCCTCCCACTCCAACCTCTTTCTACAGTGATAGCCCCCAGACACACACTAAGCAGAAGCAAACATAACAGAGCATACAATGTAAAGTAAAGAAATTATCACTCGAGTCAAGGGCGATGTTTTCCAAGCACAAACCCCCAAGGCCTAAACCAAGATCAGATAAGCACCTAGAAAACACTGCTCTTGAGACCGAATGACGATACAACCAAACATCCATGACTCTGGGTATCACTGTTATCATTGCTTCGATATCACCGTTAATTGAATGACCGGCACATTCTTTCAGCCGTCCGTCAAGGGCTAATGGAAACCCCGGTTCTAGACATAACTCCCGCACGTCGTCGCAGCCCGTGCCTAGGACTATCGAATCTGCCCAGAGTACTCGACCATCAACAGTTGGCCGTTGGGACTATCAAATCTGCCCAAACGTACTCTTGCTTAGCGCATGCTAAAACCTTCAACAACGATGCTATCCAAGCCTCCTAGTCATCCTCCTTAACGACTATTTCCATACTAGCTCAAGCGCCTCTCAAGCATCCATTACCCTTAACTCGAATCATATCACCGAGTTACCAACGTGCTTGGAATGATCCCGTCTGGATTAGACCAAGTCTTCATCACATGATGCCTCGCTTCATTACATCCTCGCAAAGCCTCATCTCAACATCACATCATCAAATCTATGCATAAGAGCTTCATCATCCCGCTACATATGCCGCAAGTAGCTTTCCCAATTCAAGAGCCTTTCCCTTAGCTTTTGAATTGTCTTTGGTCTAAATCAAACCATCAATCATCTAATTCATAGCAATCAATCAAATCAAACATTAATCCAAACAATCAAGCATTCAAATATAATCTAAGTAGACAATTATCACAATAATGGCAATTTCGTAATTAAAGAGTTGAAAGTCTAACATGCATGAAATCGTAAGAAATATCTCTACAATCTTGATGAATGAACTTGCATAGGTTAACACTTAGTAAAATGGTTGTCAAATCATCATGAACAATGGATCTACACTTAGGATGAAGAAAATGCATGAAAATCACTATTTTAACACCAAATCGAGCCAACAATCCGATATACTCCTTTGGATCCGTGTGAGAGATAATCACCACTCACCAAATCACCAAAACAAACTCAAATCAACACGCTTCAGATCTGGACAGCGAAGAATCAATCTTGATCTATCACGAATCCGCTTCAAACGATGAAATCTAACTTCAATGGATGAAGATCTTCAATCTAAGCTCTTGAATCTTCAAATTGATCTTCGAATTGGATGGAAGGAATCACTAGATTATAGTGGAGAAAAGAAGTGAAGAAGTGTAGAAGTCGAGCTCTCAAAATGGCAGCACTTCGTCGCTTCGAAATCCGGATCCCAAAAAGTGAGAAAAACCCTTCCTATTTATAGCAGAAATTTCCTTAAGTCGTAACTCGGCTAACTCCATAAGTCGTCTCCGACTTACGACCTAAGACCCCTCCGACCTAAGACTTCCCCAAACCTTACGACTTAACGACTTACCAAAACTCATCAGCTTACGACTTAACAGATAACTAGGCTACGACTTAAAACAGACCCAAGTCTTCTACGACCTAAGACTTAACTTCCCTAAGTCGTCTACGACTTAACGCGTGCGCCTAACTCCTAACAACTCAACAGCTAACCCCTAAGTCGGTTACGACTTAACTGGGTATACGGCTTACGACCTAACTACAAGGCCATACTCAGCGACTTAACAGATATGCACGCGCGCCCCAACTCCTAGGTCGCTCACGACCTAACGGCTTAGCAGAACTCCGCGACCTACGACATAAGCAACCCAACGACTTAACAGGTACACTACCTCGTGACCTAACAGACTTACGACTTAACAGGTACACTACCTTACGACTTAACTGTTAAGCCCCTAAGTCGCTCACCCTTTAGGTCGCAACATTCTATAGGTCGCTCCAAACTAACACGTGACCCAAACCACTTCGCGACCTAACATTTAACTCGGTCACGACTTAACCCTTAACTCAAAACCTTAAGTCGTCTACAATAAGTCGGTCACGACTTATCTCTTAGGTCGTTTACGACCTAGGACTTAAACAAATAGGACCGAAAAGACATAGGACCGAAAAGACAAACATACTAAGTCGCATACGACCTATATCATACCCTAGGTCGTCCACGACTTACCACCTCAACTCGCTAACTCGCTGATTCCTTAAGTCGCGCTTATCCCCTAAGTCGTATACGACTTACGACCTATACTAAGTCGTGAACGACTTAGGACTTAACCATATTTCGCCTAAAATCTGAAATGGCTCAAAAATGCTAAAATTCCAGATTTTGACAAACTTGTCGATCCGTAAAAATACGGGTCGTTACATTCTCTCCCCCTTAGGAATTTCGCCCCCGAAATTCCAAACAAACAAAACAATCAAAGGCTATTCTGTACGCCTACCAACCATAACAATCAACAAACCATGCATCCAATTTTAGCTTAGCGTACAGAATTCTAACACTAGAACAAGTTACAATATCGTGAGATGACACGACACCTTAGGGCCATACCTTGAAGAGTTCAGGATGAGCTGCCTTCATCCTCTCTTCCACCTCCCATGTACAGTCGTTATCATCGTCACTCCATTGTATCTTGAGCAACTTAACTACCTTCCTCCTAAGTTGTTTCGTGTCGGTTTCCACAACACGAAGCGGCTTACGAGGTCTTCTATCGACTGGATCAACTTCGAAGTCTTCACAGCTATCAGCAGAAACCACGGTATTCGAGTCGTGCACATACTTCCGTAGATATGATACGTGAAAAACATTGTGCACACCCGACATCTTCTCCGGTAACTCCAATCTATAGGCGAGCTTTCCAATTCGCTCGATAATCGGGAATGGTCCAACAAATCTCAGAGTCAATTTTCCTTTCTTCCCGAATCGAATAACATTCTTCAGTGGAGAAATCTTCACAAAAACCATATCACCAACGTCGAATTCCAAATCCTTTCGACGCTTATTGGCATAACTTTTCTGACGGTCTTGGGCTGCCATCATTCGTTGCCGAATGATCTCTATACAATCTAAAGTCTGTCGAATCATCTCTGGCCCAAGTATCAGCTTTTCTCCAGCTTCCAACCAACATGTCGGAGAGTTACACGGTCTTCCATACAATGCCTCATACTGTGCCATACCAATGCTTGACTGGTAACTGTTGTTGTATGAAAACTCTACCAAATGAAGGTGATCTTCCCATGATCCCCCAAAATCCAAAACACAAGCTCGGAGGAGATCTTCAAAAACTCGGTTGACTCTCTCGGTCTGACCATCTGTTTGAGGGTGATAAGTTGTACTCAAACACAACTCGGTTCCCAAAACTTCCTGGAAGCTCTTCCAAAATCCACTAGTGAACAATGGGTCTCGATCGCTCACTATACTCTTCGGAATACCATGGAATCGAACTATCCACTTAACATACAACTCAGCCAACTTTGATGCAGTCCTAGTCGATCGAACAGGAATGAATCTCGCACTCTTGGTCAGACGATCCACAATGACCCAAATCCCTTCATTTCTCGTTCTGGTTCTAGGTAGCCCATCAATAAAGTCCATCTATATTTGCTCCCACTTCCATGTAGGAACTTCTAATGGCTGAAGCAATCCACTAGGCTTCTTCTGTTCGGCTTTTACCAACTGGCAGTTCATACACTTGGAAATAAAATTTCCAACATCCTTCTTCATACCTTCCCAGTAGTAGGTTCTCTTCATATCCCGATACATCTTATTTCCACCTGGATGAATTGTCAACTTCGAGTTATGACTTTCCTTCAGAACTTCACTCCTCAATTCATCTATATCGGGAACAACTAGTCGTCCTTGCTTCCGAAGCCAACCCTCTCGATCGATCTCAAATCCTTTATCCTTTTCTGGATCCAATCCAGATTCCAATTCATGGATAATCTTGACAAGCTTATCATCTCGCTTTTGGCCCTCGCTAATCCTTTCCACAAGAGTGGGTCTTATCGATAAGTTTGCCAACGTCTCAGGTTCCAATTTGCATCTGGGCCTGAAGTCAAATCCAGCTAAATACTCGAGATTCTTCCATTCTGAAAACATGGCTCCCAATCCTGCATGTCTTCGACTTAACGCATCTGCCACTGCGTTACCTTTTCCCGGAGTATAAGCTATACCAAAATCATATGATGCCAAAAACTCTAGCCAACGTTGCTGCCGAAGATTCAAATCCTTTTGGGAGAAAAGATACTTCAACGACTTATGATCCGTAAACAACTCGAATCGAACTCCCAATAGATAATGTCTCCACATCTTCAGAGCAAAAACAATCGCTGCTAACTCCAAATCATGAATCGGGTAATTCCTTTCATGCGGCTTTAGTTGTCGACTGGCATACGCAACAACTTTATCTCTCTGCATCAGCACTGCTCCAAGTCCAGTACCACATGCGTCGGTGTAAACCACCATCTCATCATTCCCACTTGGAATAGTCAAAACAGGAGCACTTGTCAATCGCTCTTTCAGGATTCCGAAAGCTTGCTCACACTTAGCATCCCAACTGAACACTAGGTTCTTCTTCGTCAATCTTGTTAACGGTGCAGCTATCTTGGAGAAGTCTTTGATAAACCGTCGATAATATCCTGCTAATCCAAGAAAACTTCTCACATCAGATGCATTCTTAGGTCTAACCCAATCCTGGATTGCTGCCACCTTAGCGGGATCAACCGCTATTCCATTTCCAGAAATCACATGGCCTAAGAACCTCACTTCACTCTTCCAGAAGTGACACTTCGAAAACTTAGCCTTCAGCTGATGTTTCCGCAAGATTTCCAAAACAATACGCAAGTGCGTCTTGTGCTCTTCTTCAGTTCTGGAATAAATCAGAATATCATCCACGAACACAAGTACGAACTTGTTCAACTGATCTCTGAACACTCTATTCATAAGATCCACAAAATATGCTGGCGCGTTAGTCAATCCAAACGGCATTACCAGCCACTCAAAGAAACCGGATGGTGTCCTAAAAGCAGTCTTCGGCACACTATCCTTAGCCACTCTCAACTGGTGAAATCCCGTTGCCAAATCCATCTGAGAAAACACCTTAGCTTCGTGAAGCTGATCAAACAAGTCATCTATCCTCGGCAATGGATACTTGTTCTTCTTAGTCACCTTATTCAGCTCACGATAATCGACACACAACCTCAGCGATCCATCTGCTTTGGTTGCGAATACAACTGGTGCACCCCATTCGGACACACTACGCCGAATGAATCCTTTCTGCAAAAGGTCATCAACTTGCACCTTCAACTCCTACTATTCCCTAGGCGCCATCCGCCTAAGAGGCATCACAACAGGTCTGGCTCCTTCAACTAGATCTATACGAAACTCGATCTCTCTATGCGGCGGCAACCCTTTGACTTCGTCAAAGACATCCTCGAATCCATTAGCGATTGGCACTGATGACAGTCCGTCCCGTGGAACAACCAGCGAATACATGAAGCTCATGAAGACGCCTTCTTCATGCTTACATCGTATCACAACCTTTCGCCCTTCCACATTCTCGACTGTCACTTCCAACCTCTCGCAATCAACCTTCGCCGCATACTTCCTAAGCCAGTCCATACCGAAAATGATTCCGAACCCCGCAAAGTTCAGAACAAAGCAATCACAAACAAAAGAGCAATCATGACTCGATACAACTAGACCACGGCATATCATACACAAACAAGACGAACCCCCAACTGGATTAGTCACAACCAATGGCCTATCAACAATATCCGGTTCCAAACCTAACCGGCCTACGAGTTTACTACAAACAAACGAATGCGACGCCCCAGTATCAAACAGAACTCTAAACTGGAACACCACATAGGAAAAGAGTACCTTGAACCACCACACTCTTTCCCTTCTCTTCAGCGGTAGGAGCTTTCGAAGACGACGGAACAGCTCCCAAAGCATAAGCTTGCACAATCTGCTTGTCCCTCCTCGGTTCTGGACAATTCTTCCTGAAATGCCCCGGCTTGTCACAGTTGTGACACTTCATCGGTGCCTTCGGATTCTTGCAATCCTTAGAGAAATGGCCCTTCTGCTGACAGTTGTAGCAGGTCACCTCGCCTTTCTGCTTCTTCTGACCATCCTTACCCTTCTGCTGTTGCTGCTTCCTTTTCTTGTTTCCACCGTGCTGGGGTTTAGACTCTTCCCTGGTCACAGCAACAACAGACCCTTCCTTAGGAAACAGACTCTCATGCCTGAGAGCCTTCTCCACAAGCTTCTCAAATGAATCGTCCAAATGATCCACCAACTGTCTCCCAAGATAACTGTCCAGGCCTGTCACAAACTTCTCATTCTTCTGATATGCAGACTCAATATATGACCGGGCATACTTGGACAACGCTTCAAACTCAGAAACATACTCAAGAACTGATCTTCCACCCTGCTTGAGCTCCACGAACTTCCTGAACAGAACAGACTTCTGAGCTGTAGAAATGAACTTAGCTTCAAACCTGACTTGGAATTGCTCCCAAGTAATCTCTTCCTCTGGAGTATTGATGGTAATAGAGTTCCACCAATCAGAGGCTCTCCCTTGAAGCTGCCTTGATGCCAACTTCCTCTTAGTTGCATCATCAATTCCCAAATCACCAAAGATCCTTCTACAAGCATCTATCCATCTCTGGACTTCGATAGTTGATTCTGTTCCCAAGAAAACTTTTCCTCCAAGAGCAGTATAGTCCTTACACAACTTAGCAAAATCCACCGGTTTTGGAGTTTGTACTTGAACTCCAACATCAACTGCTGTCCCCGGAACTGGTATCCTTCTCATGATCGAAGTCATCATAGCTTCGAACATAGCTGCATAATTAGCAGTCCCTTCAGTAGCTCGGCCTTCCCTAGCAGCTGGTCTCCCTCTTCGACTCATTCTCAATATCTATAAAAAGGAATGATCAGAACATCTAGAGAAACAACTGCACAAAGGACTAACTTACTTCTAAGCTACTATATTATATATAGTAATCATCCATCAAATTACAATTACGTCTCTCATACGTAGTTACGACAGCGAGCGTTGGGTAAAATCGATTAACCAATGCTCTGATACCAAATGTGACGACCGCCCATGACCCCTGCACCGAATCTAGAGATAGTGCGCTGTAAAGTGTGCCAGGCGACCATGGACGATTGTCAGGGTAGATCAAAATAACAGGATCTATCGTATTACTCACAGCGCATGGACAAAATATAATAGAACATATGTATAGTGAAGCTTTACAGAATAAAATGCCATCATATAAAACTCCATAATAGTTGAATACAAGCATCCAAATAGTCAATACATCAAACCTCACTACATAACACTCAGAGATTATACAAACAGCGGAACATCCTGTACATATAGTAAGAAAAAAAAAACAATATGCAATACTCCAGCTCGTCTTCGATATCAGCACCGTGAAAAGCTAGAACAACACCTGTCACCTGCTACCTAGTCTGCCCGTCCCAAAATGGACGAACAGCCCAAGGCAATAAGAATTAAAACATAAAGCCTTGAGTCAGACATTAGTCTTAGTGAGCAGTAAATTAACTAACAACATACCAAAAGAGCATAAAGGAAAAGGAATAGGAATACAACCCTCCCACTCCAACCTCTTTCTACAGTGATAGCCTCCAGACACACACTAAGCAGAAGCAAACATAACAGAGCATACAATGTAAAGTAAAGAAATTATAACTCGAGTCAAGGGCGATGTTTTCCAAGCACAAACCCCCAAGGCCTAAACCAAGATCAGATAAGCACCCAGAAAACACTGCTCTTGAGACTGAATGACGATACAACCAAACATCCATGACTCTGGCTATCACTGTTATCATTGCTTCGATATCACCGTTAATTGAATGACCGGCACATTCTTTCAACCGTCCGTCAAGGGCTAATGGAAACCCCGGTTCTAGACATAACTCCCGCACGTCGTCGCAGCCCGTGCCTAGGACTATCGAATCTGCCCAAAGTACTCGACCATCAACAGTTAGCCGTTTGGACTCGAATCTGCCCAAACGTACTCTTGCTTAGAGCATGCTAGAACCTTCAACAACGATGCTATCCAAGCCTCCTAGTCATCCTCCTTGACGACTATTTCCATACTAGCTCAAGCGCCTCTCAAGCATCCATTACCCTTAACTCGAATCATATCACCGAGTTACCAACGTGCTTGGAATGATCCCGTCTGGATTAGACCAAGTCTTCATCACATGATGCCTCGCTTCATTACATCCTCGCAAAGCCTCATCTCAACATCACATCATCAAATCTATGCATAAGAGCTTCATCATCCCGCTACATATGCCGCAAGCAGCTTTCCCAATTCAAGAGCCTTTCCCTTAGCTTTTGAATCGTCTTTGGTCTAAATCAAACCATCAATCATCTAATTCATAGCAATCAATCAAATCAAACATTAATCCAAACAATCAAGCATTCAAATATAATCTAAGTAGACAATTATCATAATAATGGCAATTTCGTAATTAAAGAGTTGAAAGTCTAACATGCATGAAATCGTAAGAAATATCTCTACAATCTTGATGAATGAACTTGCATAGGTTAACACTTAGTAAAATGGTTGTCAAATCATCATGAACAATGGATCTACATGGATCTACACTTAGGATGAAGAAAATGCATGAAAATCACTATTTTAACACCAAATCGAGCCAACAATCCGATATACTCCTTTGGATCCGTGTGAGAGATAATCACCACTCACCAAATCACCAAAACAAACTCAAATCAACACGCTTCAGATCTGGACAGCGAAGAATCAATCTTGATCTATCACGAATCCGCTTCAAACGATGAAATCTAACTTCAATGGATGAAGATCTTCAATCTAAGCTCTTGAATCTTCAAATTGATCTTCGAATTGGATGGAAGGAATCACTAGATTAGAGTGGAGAAAAGAAGTGAAGAAGTGTAGAAGTCGAGCTCTCAAAATGGCAGCACTTCGTCGCTTCAAAATCTGGATCCCAAAAAGTGAGAAAAACCCTTCCTATTTATAGCAGAAATTTCCTTAAGTCGTAACTCGGCTAACTCCATAAGTCGTCTCCGACTTACGACCTAAGACCCCTCCGACCTAAGACTTGCCCAAACCTTACGACTTAACGACTTACCAAAACTCATCAGCTTACGACTTAACAGATAACTAGGCTACGACTTAAAACAGACCCAAGTCTTCTACGACCTAAGACTTAACTTCCCTAAGTCGTCTACGACTTAACGCGTGCGCCTAACTCCTAACAACTCAACAGCTAACCCCTAAGTCGGTTACGACTTAACTGGGTATACGGCTTACGACCTAACTACAAGGCCATACTCAGCGACTTAACAGATATGCACGTGCGCCCCAACTCCTAGGTCGCTCACGACCTAACGGCTTAGCAGAACTCCGCGACCTATGACATAAGCAACCCAACGACTTAACAGGTACACTACCTCGCGACCTAACAGACTTACGACTTAACAGGTACACTACCTTACGACTTAACTGTTAAGCCCCTAAGTCGCTCACCCTTTAGGTCGCAACATTCTATAGGTCGCTCCAAACTAACACGTGACCCAAACCACTTCGCGACCTAACATTTAACTCGGTCACGACTTAACCCTTAACTCAAAACCTTAAGTCGTCTACAATAAGTTGGTCACGACTTATCTCTTAGGTCGTTTACGACCTAGGACTTAAACAAATAGGACCGACAAGACATAGGACCGAAAAGACAAACATACTAAGTCGCATACGACCTATATCATACCCTAGGTCGTCCACGACTTACCACCTCAACTCGCTAACTCGCTGATTCCTTAAGTCGCGCTTATCCCCTAAGTCGTATACGACTTACGACCTATACTAAGTCGTGAACGACTTAGGACTTAACCATATTTCGCCTAAAATCTGAAATGGCTCAAAAATGCTAAAATTCCAGATTTTGACAAACTTTTCGATCCGTAAAAATACGGGTCGTTACACAATTCTAGCGAACTGCGCTTATAGCGATAGTCGCTAAGGATGTAGTTCGAGAAATTTCACGATTTCAATTTTTAAGTGATTTCTTTTGGATTGTTTTTTTTGAAAACTCATTTCAAATTAATCAAGTTAGTCAAAAGTTTAAGTTTTTAATTATTAATAATTTATTTATTTAATTTATTAATTAGGGTAATTATTATTTAATTAATTAATTTGTAATTAGGTTAAGTAATTAAAGTTTAAGAAATTATTAACCAAGTAATTAGTTTTAAATATGGAAGTTCTAAATAATGATTAATTAAGATAAAAAGGGAATTCATTTTTATTTAATCAAGTTTATTTACTTTAATTACTTTTAATTAGAGTTAAATAGTTAAATTAATTATTATTTAATTAAGGGTTAATTATCCACTTAATTAGGGTTTAAATTCTTAAATGAATGTTATTTAATTTAAGTTTAATTTAAATGAATTTTTAATTAATTAAGGTTTAAAGTATGATTTTTTATTTAATTAAGATTTATTAAAGTTCAATTAAGTTTTAAACTTATGATTTAATTAAGGTTTACTTGTTTTAAAGTTCCTTTTTAAACTCTATCGGTTATTTATTTTAACCAACTTTCTTGTGTAAGTAAATTGTTTTAAACCAAAGGATCTCTTGTCCATGTTATTAAGTAGCCAAATGAATTAAAGTAGTTGTAATAAAACGTTGACATGTTTTATTGAAAGTAAGTCGACTTGTACTTATCACAAATACCGCACTTCGGGAATGTGATGAATACAATGGGGTTAATTTCGATAAACGGGTCATGATAATCTAAACATATGGAATGTATGTTCATATGTAAATCTTTACACCTTGATAATGAGATGGTCCACTATAAACAACTTGATTCTTTAAAATTATTGAACGTTGGTTTTGAGGGACCTAGATCGGATTGCTGTTGTTATCCGTAAACCACTTCGAACCAACGGAAGGGTGGAAATAGTAAAGGGAAAGTCTAGATGAAGACTTTGAAGTGCAAGGGCTATTTGCTACTAACCCCGAGGGTGATTTTAAAATGAGTGTAGTAAAAATAGTGCCTTCCATTCGCTTATCTCCTGAACAACTTGTATGGATGAATACTGACACTGTGTCAACATTTGGAAGGCAATGTTAGCATTCCAGGTGGCAATGCTATAGAAAAGGTAAAGATGTAGCCTCGGGCCTCATCAATTAGGAATGACTAAAACATGGGCGATGCAGCGAGGCTACGTGGGTCGCTCCCATTAGGTTAAGGTTATCCTTATCTAGATTCTCTACTATCAACTAATGTATGCTTCGGTACGGTTGCTGATCCTAGCCAAGGGGTGATCTTATTCAGTACTATCCAGCAAGGGGTAGGCCGATCTTGTGTTAGTAGGGAATCCAAACGAGGTCCTCAATGTTATTTAATCTAGAGATGCACCGTGATGGGCGGTACCCCAGTAGCCAAGTCATTGTATGGAGTCCATTTGCCAATAGTGCCTTTGGTCTTAGTTGTATACCTATTATGCTGGAATTTAATTAATGTAACAATTTCGGCTATGTTAATTATTTACTTGAAAACCCTTGACACTATCATAATATCACTAGATTTTCATATAAATTGTTTTTGGTTATCGTAAGGTAAAAACCTATCCGTGTTTATGTGCGACGTGATCTTACGAGATACCTTTGATTTTCAAAGCACTTTATATAAGTAAAAATTAAGCTGTTTGAGTTTATTCACACTAGACCCATGTCTGACTCAGAGTTTTTTTTCTTTTCCTAAAAATCTTAGGTACTCAATTTTTATGAGTAGCCAAATGATCCAAGTTTCTTACGGAAGCATTTTGAAGGAGCTGGAGCAGGCGGCTTCACCGTTAGCTAGTTATTATCTTATTCGGCTGTGTTATGTAGGATCTATGTATTTTTGTATGGGCAGGTAGTTATAACTGTCCAGTTGAAGGTTGTAATGTATTGACTCTGATGTATTATTATTATGGAAATGACAATATAGTATTCTATGTTATCTATTATATGTTGTTCTGATTCGTGGTGAGATTCTGCGATTGTGTAGTTTCTTCTTATCTTTCGTTTTCTTTTACCCTTAATGGATCGTCTTTCGGTGCATGAAAGGCGGTCGTTACATTAATCAAGCAACTAGCCTTCACAAAGTAATCATTGATCGAACATGTTACATAATCTAGCAATCTCAGTCTTTAAGATATCTATTCGAGTAACTTTTGAGCTATTCACATAATATAAGGCAATATTGTTCATTTTCAATGTCCAAATTTCCTATCAATTGTAGGTAACATAAAATTTGCACGGTCCAAATAATAATGACAATTCCACCATTCCACCAAATGTATAAATCTTATAACCAAATTCTCAATATAAACACCGGTTATTCAAACCAGCTATAACTCAATTATGACCCAAGGAATCAAATAAACTGGCAT
The DNA here is from genome assembly GCA_030737815.1 of Allium fistulosum. Lineage (NCBI taxonomy): Eukaryota > Viridiplantae > Streptophyta > Magnoliopsida > Asparagales > Amaryllidaceae > Allium > Allium fistulosum. The sequence goes on from CM060902.1 coordinate 1,209,311,352, forward strand.
ATCTTGCAAATTGAAATAGAACCTACATAATTAAAAAGACAACCTTAATTAAACAAAAAACATCAACATTTAATTTCAAATTTACACACATAAAATAAGCAACATTAATAAAACCAAGGTTTTTTTTAGGAAGAAGCCCATGCTAGATTCACATTCAAACAAATTGAAGATCCATAAAGGTAAAAATAAATAAATAACAAGGATCAAGGATTTGGGTTAGTACCTCGCCCGAAATAGTAATCAGGTCCAAACGTAGATTAAAAAGGGAAAATACACTGAAGAGAGTGTAAATGGTGATAGGTTATAAATAAATAAAATAAAGTAGATAGATGGAATATTAATTTCGAATGGGTGTTGGATACACAAGCTAAAAGCGTCGCAATCCGTTGCATAACTACAATTGTGCATTACTAGAGTCTATTGTGCATGCATCTCACATTTAAATTCCACCGATTAAGATAACTTGAATGATCATCTGTAGTGAAAAGTGGCACTGAGCCTGTTTTACCTGGTTACCATTGATCAACAATGTGTGTATTCCGATAATAATAACAAAAATCATTGTAGCATTGTAACAATCCCTATCTTGAGGCCCAAAGCTAAGCGCTATAGATGCTGTAGTCATATTTAGTATTAACTTCGGGCGACAAAATAAAACAATGTTAATGGTATCCGTAATATCAAAAGCACATGAATATGAAACAAAATCAGAGATTCGAAAACCATTTTTCTGATTACATTTCACAAAACATGTTTCATATCTAATTACATAATCCCAATCGTTTCTCAGGTTCAGATCAAATATAATTATTACATAAATACGCCAAGAGCGACAAATGAAGATGCCCCATTGGATGATCATAGTACTATATAGACATAAGCTATCTTAATACATCACAGTGGAATAAACAAAAACATCAACTCCTAAATATTGTTGGAACCTGCCTTCTTCGATTTTAATGTGACAACTATATATTTCAAACTATATACTATGATGTCAAATATTCTTGCAGGAATCAACAAAGAAAAGTTATTATCCTATCGTCAACAAACAAAGCTCAAAGTCTCAAGTATTTTGATTATTATTTCCGGTTAGATATTTCTGTACAATCTCTGATATGATGATAACAACACACACACACACAAATAGTTTTTAAAAAAACACATTCTACAAATATAAAATATCTTTAACTATTTAAAGATATAAAAGTATTTTCAAAAATTATAAATATCTCAAGTTCAGAATCACTAAAATAAGGAAGAGGAACAAATCAGTACAAGTTCAAACGTCTGAACTTTTATATAGCCGTCTGTTATCAATAACAGACGTTTGATAATAAAGTCAAGACGTTTGTACTCCCTGTATTACTATTTTTCTATTTTAACTAAACACAGACGTCTAAAAATTTAATACAGGCATCTGTCATAAACGACAGACGTCTGAATTAAATATCAGACGTCTGTATTCACTGAAATTGTTTCCTCTGCCTCTTTGACCTTTTAAACTTACTTAGCCATCTGAATATTTTTCTTAGACATCTGAACTTGACAAACTGAAGCATCTCTTCATGAAAATTCAAATTTTGAAGAGTTGTCTTCTTCACCAAGAGTTTCACTCCTTCTAATGATTGCAACTATTGAATTAAAACTATTCAATACTATAAATAGAGATGACAATCCACTATTTTATATATCAATTCTTTCTATTTATTCTTGCTTTATACTGTTATAATCTCAAGTGATTTTCAAATCTCTACTTCCTAAAATTGAACATTCAAATCATCATATCAAGAAGATTATAGGAAGGGTGCACTATATTGACTATATTCGTGTTACTCAAGAACACACAAGTCAAAGAACAATTTATAAATTGTATTTGAAGTCCTATTCGGTTGCTTAGGCAGAAAAGTCCTGTTCGGTTGCTCAGGCGGTGTAATACCTGTTCCTCCGGGTTAAGTGAGGATTATTCGAGGAATTCCAGAAGGAGTCTGGGACTGGACGTAGAACGGGAAGTTCGAACCAGTATAAAAATCCCTGGTGTCATTTTTATTACTGCTATTTACTATTACTTATAATTTCGCACTTGCTAGACTAGTCTTACTATATATCATCGATCCATATACACTTTCATTTGGTATCAGAGCAAGGTCATCATATAACTATAACACAGTTATCTGATATTTAAATAATATGGACAATAACACTAGCAACAGTTTTACTGAGGGACAAGCCACTACACGACCACCATTGTTTAACGGATTAAATTATAGTTATTGGTCAACTAGAATGAGAATTTTTATGCAAGCTAGTGGATTTGAAACCTGGAATATCATTCAAACTGAATATACTATTCCTACTACAGAGTATGCTGCATGGTCTAATACACAAAAACTAGATGCTACTGCAAACGCAAAAGCAATGAACATGTTATTTTGCGCTTTAGACAAAAATGAATTCAATCGAGTCAGTATTTGTAAAAATGGATATGAAATTTGGAATACACTTAAGGTTACACACGAAGGAACGAATAAAGTAAAACAAAGCAAGATCTCTATGCTTAAAAACCAATTTCAAAATTTTAGAATGAAGCAAGGGGAAAGTATTAGTGAAATGTACTCTAGATTCCAGGATATCTATCACTCACTATTAGCTTTAGAAATTACTTTTACTGAACCTGATATTGTCTCAAAAATCCTTAACTCTTTAACTGATGAATGGGAACGAAAAGTCTTAGCAATCGAAGAAGCTAATGATATTTCAACCATAAAAACAGAAGAGTTAATAGGTAATCTAATGTCCTATGAAGTAAACTTACAGGCAAGACGAGCACAAGCACAGGACAAGAAAACTATTGCTTTTCAAGCAGAAAAAGAAGACTCTGAATCAGAAGACGATATGGCATTTATAGCTAAGAATTTCAAAAAGTTCTTAAAATTCAAAAAAAGCAATAAATTTGTAAATAACAAGGGTTTCACTAAGCCATCAAGCTCATCTCTTGAATGCTACGAATGTCACAAGAAGGGACACATAAAGAAAGATTGTCTTGATCGGAAGAAAGAATATAATCTCAAGAAGGGCAAATTTAAAAAGAAGCAAGCCTTTTCAGTTACATGGGATGATACAGAATCTTCTTCATTAGACAATGATAGTGACAGTGATTCAGAACAAGCCAATGTTTGTTTTATGGCAACAAATGATGATGTAAGTGATCTAACTTTTGAAGATTTAATAGAAATAAACTCTGAATTGTTAGATAAACTTAGAATCCTAAAGAGTAAATATAAAGATGCTTTAGGAAAATTAAATAGAACTGAAATAGAAACTGACATGTTAAAAGATGAAAAGAAAATATTAGAGTAAGAATTAGTAAAATCTCAAGAATCTTATGTTAATATAACATCTCAATTCATTGATTTAAGCAGTAAAATAAAAAGACAGAAATATGAGAATGTTAAATTAGCAAAAGAGAATTATGATTTAAACTCTAATATTAAAACACTTGATATAGAAGTATCACATCTTAAAACAAAATTGGAAAATATTTCTAAAAATGTTTCTAAATTTAACAGTGGAAGAGAGAGTCTCTCTAAAATAATTGAGAATTCTCAAACCCGTTCAAATAAAAAGGGGTTAGGATATAAAAAAACCGATACAAAGTCTTTCTAAAAATAATGGTTCATTATATACTAATTTTAAGAAAAAGGAATCTATATCTGCTCAAAAATCTTCTTCAAAAGTTGTTCATCCAAAATCAATTATGATTTGGGTTCCAAAGATTAATAATAATCTGATTAGGAATAACTACATTAAATCATTTATTAATTCTGTACATAAGAATGAAAACTTTATTTTTAAAGGGAACTCTAAACCCAACTGGGTTTGGCTTCCTAAGATTTAACCCTTAGGACCCTAACAGAGGAAGTGGGTACCAATAGAATTTCAATATTTTTTGCAGGTACCGATTAAGAAAAGAGGAAAATGGATTCTAGACAGTGGTTGCTCAAAACACATGACAGGCGACAAAAATATGTTAACAAACATTATCTACTCAGATGGAGGATCTGTCACTTTTGGAGATAATTCCAAAGGTTACATCATCTGCAAAGGCGATGTGAGCAATGATGGTACATCTAATTTACCTCTTATTACAAATGTTTTATTAGTTAAAAATTTAAAATACAACTTACTAAGTATTAGTCAATTATGTGATAAAGGTTTTAACATAGTATTTTCTGAAAATAAATGCAATATTTTTTATCATAACAAAAATCTTATTTTCGAAGGAGTTAGAGATCGTAATATTTATATTCTGAATATGAAAATAAATCATAATACAAATATGTGTTTATTAGTCAAAGAAAATGATCCTTGGCTATGGCATAAAAGATTTTGTCATATAAATTTCAAAGCTATTAATAAATTATCCAAAAACAATTTAGTAAAAGGTTTACCTAAAATGAATTTTAAGGTATATAGCATTTGTGATGCTTGCCAACTAGGAAAGCTAACTAAATCTTCTTTTAAATCTAAGAAGATCATCTCAACTTTAAAACCTCTTGAGTTGTTACATCTAGACTTATTTGGACCAACTCAGACTCAATCTATTAATCACAATAGATATGTTTTTGTAATAGTTGATGACTTCTCTAGATATACATGGACCTTATTTATGAAAAACAAAAGCGATACATTTGAAAATTTCAAAATCTTTGCTAAACGAATTCAAAATATTAAAAATCTAAAAATTAAAAACCTCAGAAGTGATCATGGAGGAGAATTTGAAAATGAAATGTTTGAGAAATTTTGTAATAAGAAAGGAATATTTCATAACTTTTCATTTCCAAGAACTCCTCAACAAAATGGAGTTGTTGAACGTAAAAATAGAACACTTCAAGAATGTGCTAGGACTTTATTGAATGGAACCACTCTTCCAAAACAATTTTGGGCAGAAGCCGTTGCTACTGCTTGTTATGTCCTAAATCGTGTCTCTATTCGACCTTTAACTAAACACACTCCATATGAACTTTTCAACGGTAGAAAACCTAATATATCTTACTTTAAAGTTTTTGGTTCAAAATGTTTTGCTTTAAATACAAAAGATCAACTAGGAAAATTTGATCCAAAATCAGATGAATGTATATTCATTGGATATTCAGAACGAAGCAAAGCATATAGAATCTATAATAAAAGAACTAAAATAATTGAAGAAACACTTCATGTATCATTTGATGAAAATTTCAAAACTAACACAAATGATGATGAAGATATTATAATTAATTCTAATTCAAATATTGACATCAATATACCTAAAAACACTTCTTCTGAAAATCAAAGTGAAAAGGAATTAAAATCTCCACCGAGAATTTTAAAAGATCATCCAATTCAAAATATAATAGGAGAAATTGATGAAAGAGTTAAAACACGTAATCAACTAAATCAAATGGGTCATATAGCTTTTCTTTCTAATATAGAACCTAAAAATATTAAAGAAGCCTCAACTGATGATTATTAGATTATTGCTATGCAAGAAGAACTAAATCAATTTGAAAGAAATGACGTTTGGGATTTAGTTCCAAGGCCTAATGATCAATCAGTTATTGGTACTAAATGGGTTTTTAAAAATAAAGCTGATGAAAATGGAAATATCACTAGAAATAAAGCTAGATTAGTTGCACAAGGTTATAATCAGGAAGAAGGAATTGACTATGAAGAAACGTTTGCTCCTGTCGCGAGATTAGAAGCAATACGAATTTTATTAGCCTATGCTTGCTTTCATGATTTTAAACTATATCAAATGGATGTTAAAAGTGCATTTTTAAATGGGTTTATTAAAGAAAATGTTTATGTTGAACAACCTCCCTTGTTTATACACGAACAATTTCCAGACCATGTTTATAAACTAAAAAAGCTTTATACGGTTTAAAACAAGCACCTCGTGCTTGGTATGATCGGTTAAAAAGTTATTTAATCGACTCTGGTTTTGAAATTGGAAAGGTTGATTAAACTCTTTTTATTAAGAAAAAGAAACTTGATATATTAATTGTTCAAATTTATGTGGATGACATTATTTTTGGGTCAACCAATGATAAATTATGTCAAGAATTTTCTAAGATAATGACAAATGAATTTGAGATGTCTCACATGGGAGAATTAACATTTTTTCTTGGACTACAAATTAAACAAGTTAATAATGGCATTTTTATAAATCAAGAAAAATATTGTAATAATTTAATTAAACGTTTTGGTATGGAAAATACTTCTGCCAAACCAACTCCTATGAGTACAACTATACATCATGAAAAAGATGAAAACGGCAAGAGTGTAGACCAAAAATTATATCGTAGTATGATTGGATCTTTATTATATTTAACCGCTAGTAGACCCGATATAATGATGAGTGTTTGTTTGTATGCACGTTTCAAGCAGATCCTAAAGAATCACACATTAGAGTAGTAAAACGTATTTTACATTATCTCAATAAAACCAAAGATTTTGGACTATTCTATCCAAAAGAATGTCCTTCTGAATTAGTTTCATATAGTGATGCTGATTTTGGAGGAAGTCGGACGGATAGAAAAAGTACTAGTGGGACTTGTCACTTCATTGGACGGTCTCTAGTATCTTGGTTTAGTAAGAAACAAAATTGCGTATCACTTTCTACTTGTGAAGCAGAATATATATCAGCAGCTTTGGCATGTGCTCAAGTAATTTATATGCAACAAACTCTTCAAGATTTTGGTTTTAAATTATCTAAATCAACAATTTTCTATGATAATTCTAGTGCTATAAATTTATCTAAAAATCCAATAAATCATTCACGAACAAAACATATTGATATTCGTCATCATTTTCTTCGTGATAGTATTGAAAAAGGTATAATAAATCTAGAATTCGTATCTTCTGAAAATCAATTAGCAGATATTTTTACCAAACCATTAAATGAAAACACTTTTGTAAAATTAAGACGAGAACTTGGAATCATCTCATTCAAAAATTTATAAAGTTTACTTCAACTCATTTCTGTTTTTATTTAAAGGTTAATATAAACTTGGTTTTTGTCCTCACATTTTCTTCTGGTTAAAATTATATTATTCTACATTTAATCTTAACTATTCATTGTTTAGCCTTCAGTTTTATATATAATTACTTTCATTCATAAGAAAACTTTCATTCAGCTTAAAAAGGTGAAAGAAGAAAATCAATTATGTTTTTTAATTTTGCATTATTCATCTATACCATGGTCGGTTCATCTTCAGATGAGCCTTCCTCTCATTATTCATCTGGATATTCTTCAATTGACTTTGAAACACCAAGTTCAGGGTCTTCTGAACTTCCAACTCCTGCCTATATTGCGATATGTCCACCACAAAGTCATCATACGGGATATACGCCAGAAAATAAACGCACGCGGAGAAATTTATTTCCATCTCCAACTACTAAAGAAAAGATAGATGACTTACATCACTATCAGAGGGAAACACTTAATCTTCAGCGTGAAATGTATTTTGAGCAAAAGAGTCATGGTAGAAGACTTAGTTTCCTTGAACGTTGTGCTGCAAAAATATGTGGTTCATCTCCGATCAACACAAATGCACATATTCATTCACCTCAACGTCCTCATGTTTCTCCAAATTCTTGGGAGCGTCAACCTCAGGGGTCGCCAATTAAACCTTTTGACGAATTAGACAATGAAAAGTCTCCGAAATCTCCAAAAACTCCGAAGACTTCAAAATAAAGTGTATATATATATATATATATCTATGAGATTTATGATTGTTCATTGTTGTTTTTATATGTACTTTATAGAAATATATATATATGTGTGGTTATTTTCAAAAAAATTTAAATTAAAAAGGATATAATACTAAAAATCAGCCACACAGACGTCTGAAAACAATACATCAGACGTCCGACTTTAGTCTAAAAAGTCTTGAATTCTCTGTCCCTATTTGAGCCATCTGAGAATTATGTCATAGACGTCTGTAATATAATTTAGACGTCTGTAACAAAAAATTTAGACGTCTAAATTTAGTTCAAAATGTTTTTTACTCTCTGTTTCAAATTTAGCCCTCTGAGTCGTCTGAAGAAATCATTTCAGACGTCTGTCATCACATTTAGACGTCTATTGTAAATTCGAGCCGTCTAAATTCTATTGATTGTTCCAAATTGCTTTTAATATCTACAGAACATCAGACGTCTGATTATTTTTTCCAGCCGTCTGAAACACTGTTGAAATCAAAAACATATAAATCATAACTAACCAACCCCTTCTTCTCACGTCTATTCATTTTGTAAAATATAAAATTCAAATCAAAACCCTAGTTCTCTCCAACGATGGTGCCTAAATCCAAATCAAAAGGACAAAAGGGAGAATCTTCTCAACCATCTCCTCATGTTCTTCCAACTGATGAACAAATTGAAGCTTGGCTTTATCATGAACCTAGGAGTATGGCTCGATACAAATATTTCTCTTCTCTGTCTTCATTTCATGGTATATTCCACGACCTCAATCACTTTCCTACTTATAGAATTAAGTTATTTACTGATAGGTCTAACATCACCAGTCTCATTGACTACAAAGACAATCAAGTAAATATATGTAGGCTTAGTGTTCTGTTATTTCTAGCCAATGTCAATAATCCCAAAATTAGGCTTCATAGAGAAAAAGGAACACTATGGTCAAGCGTATTTGGAAATATTCTGAAAACAACTCCAGATGACATTGCACGAATTTTGAAGTGTACCAATGACGGGATAGAATTGGAAGATTTAAAGTTAGAAGGTGATGATCTTAATCAAATAGAATATCATCTTTTCGAACCCGGACAGTCTAAAGATAGGTCGAATCATCTTCGTCCACGACCGAGATTGTTACTACGAATGCTAATTAAAACTATTTTTCCCCGGCAAGGAAGCCACGAAATTATTTATGATCATGAAGATAAAGCTCTTCAAGCAATCTTTGGAAATCAGCAGATTAATTGGGCTCAATATTTTTATGATGAGTTTCGTACATATCATGATTCTAAAAAGGGATCACTTATCTATGCTCCTTACATTACCCGAATACTCGCTGATTTTTCCATTCAAAGTCCGTCTATTGAATTTGAAAAGATTAAAGTATCCAATATTCGATTTTTTAGCCTTATGGGATTACCGGAATCCCCTCCGGTATATCTTACCTACCCTGATTATAAAGCTCAAGAACTGGCACTCTAAAAACAAAAAGGTAAATCTAAAATGGATACCTCTGGTCCCGATGGAGAAGAACCGAATATTGGAGAAGAGGGAGATAATGGAGATGAAGAAGAAGATAAAGATGCAGATGACGAAGCCATAGAGCCAACTTTTATCCAAAGTTCAATTCAAGAAAACTCCGATATTGAACAAATTTCTGGAAATTTAAAAAGCTATACCAAAAGTGAGAAGCTCAAATCCGATATCATCATTTCTAAAAATCAAAAGAAGCTTTCTAATCAAATTGCCCAAAGCTTTTCATCCATAAACTCTAGATTCGATAATCTTGATACCAGAGTAGAAGAAAATGCAAGAGAGATGAAGAATGTTAAGACTATTCTACGACGTATGTGGAAGAACTCTTATGGATCTTCACCTCCTCCCTCTCCAACATGGGGAGACTCTTAGACAAGATACTTCTCTTTGGCTTGTCTACTCTCTATTGTGTTTTGTTAATTTCTACTATGGTTTGTTATCTTTAAAAAAAACTCTATTTGGTGTACTGTTTGCGTCCTTTTGTCACTTTTGTCACTTCTATATAACTTGTCATATGTTGCTCTATATGTGACTTGTTCTATAAGTGGTTTATTTTATGTTCTATATCTTTTTGTATAAACTATGTATGTTTTTGTCACTTTTGTATCTTTTTATCACTTCTGTATCTATATGTGACTTGTTCAATATGCTTCTCTGTGTTTAGTATATTAAAATGTGGAACCTGTTCAACAATGTGTTTTATCATCACATTTCTAAAACCTTACAAATTTCTTTTTGTTAATGACAAAGGGGGAGAAATATTAATCATTCTGCTATATAATATGGTCATGTTGACAGGGGGAGCAAAAGGTATGGTTTATACTAACCGTTGAATTATATAGTTGTCATCATCAAAAAGGGGGAGAATGTTGGAACCTGCCTTCTTCGATTTTAATGTGACAACTATATATTTCAAACTATATACTATGATGTCAAATATTCTTGCAGGAATCTACAAAGAAAAGTTATTATCCTATCGTCAACAAACAAAGCTCAAAGTCTCAAGTATTTTGATTATTATTTCCGGTTAGATATTTCTGTACAATCTCTGATATGATGATAACAACACACACACACACACACAAATAGTTTTTAAAAAAACATGTTCTACAAATATAAAATATCTTTAACTATTTAAAGATATAAAAGTATTTTCAAAAATTATAAATATCTCAAGTTCAGAATCACTAAAATAAGGAAGAGGAACAAATAAGTACAAGTTCAGACGTCTGAACTTTTATATATCCGTCTGTTATCAATAACAGACGTCTGATAATAAAGTCAAGATGTCTGTACTCCCTATATTACTATTTTTCTATTTTAACTAAACACAGACGTCTAAAAATTTAATACATGCATCTGTCATAAACGACAGACGTCTGAATTAAATATCAGACGTCTGTATTCACTGAAATTGTTTCCTCTGCCTCTTTGACCTTTTAAACTTACTTAGCCATCTGAATATTTTTCTTAGACATCTGAACTTGACGAACTAAAGCATCTCTTCATGAAAATTCAAATTTTGAAGAGTTGTCTTCTTCACCAAGAGTTGCACCCCTTCTAATGATTGCAACTATTGAATTAAAACTATTCAATACTATAAATAGAGATGAAAATCCACTATTTTATATATCAATTCTTTCTATCTATTCTTGCTTTATACTGTTATAATCTCAAGTGATTTTCAAATCTCTACTTCCTAAAATTGAACATTCAAATCATCATATCAAGAAGATTATAAGAAGGGTGTACTATATTGACTATATTCGTGTTACTCAAGAACACACAAGTCAAAGAACAATTAATAAAATGTATTTGAAGTCCTATTCGGTTGCTTAGGCAGAAAAGTCCTGTTCGGTTGCTCAGGCGGTGTAATACCTGTTCCTCCGGGTTAAGTGAGGAATTCCGAAGGAGTATGGGACTGGACGTAGAACGGGAAGTTCGAACCAGTATAAAAATCCCTGGTGTCATTTTTATTATTGCTATTTACTATTACTTATAATTCCACACTTGCTAAACTAGTCTTACTATATATCATCGATCCATATACACTTTCAAATATAACTAACATCAGCCTCCTGCTTGTCTTCGGAAGCTTTATTCGCCCTCCTACTAAACCTGTAAACCCAAGCTCTCAATCTACTCAAATTAATTTTGAGCACCCGAGAGTTTAAGGGGAAAAACATATACTTTGAGTCAGACTAAAGCCTGGTGTGAATAATATTATTACATCTCAGTTTACTGATATTAAGTGAGACCATGCCGCTTAGCGGAACGGGTTTCCCCTCACTACTATCCCTTTAAACATATCTTTTTGCAAATCAAAACCCAGCAACCAAACTGGTTAATTAAACTAGTTATATCAATAATAGAAAGTATCATATATGCTCAAAAACAGGTAATAAATGAACCATATGTCTGAAACAATGTAGTTTTATTTGGCTAACTACTAACCTTTGGCTGATTCGGGCCTACCAGACAAACTAAACAAATTATATAACAACTGTCAGACATACTTCTGGATGGTCTGTCCTTAACTTACTTCTCCAAGGATCACCTAATCCTAATGGTTTTTCGGGCTCACCAATAACCTATCCTCCTTCCTTGTACATATATTCCTTTCTGTGTGTAACCATCATTTAACTCTTACCTGTGACTAAGCCCCACACACTAAAATTTTAGACTAAATTAGCTTGGGGCTAAAGCTAATGTATAGGGTGCGACCCTATACCAATCCTATTTGGTATACAAATTTCTAAGTCATTTTACTTAGGGTTAACTATCCTTTAAATTTTCCTTGAAAACCTTTTCAAACTGATTTAACTCTTTAAATCATCTTAAACATGGAAAATATACTATTTGCTTTACTCAAATCTCTTTGCCATGATATATGCTTTACTTGAAATATTGTTGATGAAAACATTCGAAACCTTTAAACAATCTCCTTCGAAACCATTGAAAGTACCCCTTTTGACACAAGTAAACTACTTTACTTTATAACCTTAGGCCTAAAGGCCAAAACACATCTTTTGAAACCATTGATTATAGTCCTTTCGAAAACATTGATACCATCTTCTTCGAAAGCTTTATAAACCTTAGATCTCCTCTTCTAAACACTTTAAATATGCTTTTCGAAACCATTGGAATCGTTCCATTTAAACACTAAGGTAAACCTTTTGAAAACACGGGGGAATCGCCCCTTCAAAACCTTTTCTTGTTACCTTTCAAAAGCATTAAAGTATACTACTTAGAACAAACCTTTCGAAAGCATTGGGTTCAAGTTAAAATACGTGGAACAACCTTTTGAAACCATCAGAAACTATTCCTTTTGAGACCTTTGGGTTTAACTTTCAAATTATCAAAAAGGGTCTTAAAATAACTAAGTCGAAAGCGACTCTTTCGAAAGCAATTTCTTAAGTAAAGAAGTGGATGGTGTCAAAAACAATCCCTTCAAAAGCATTGGAGAAGCGGCTCAAAATTTTAAAATAATGGGAACCTTTCGGAGGCATTGCTTCGAAAGGTAAAAAGGTAGCAGGTAGGGGTTTCGACCCCTTCGAAAGCATTAACTTAAAAAAAAAGCGCAACCTATTTCGAAAGCCTCTTTCTTTAAAAAAATTTGACCAAGTTGAAGGCTGACCAAGTCGAAAGCCATCTTATTCGAAAGCAAAGTTGGCGTGTTTCCTTAAGAAAGCAAAGCAAGGCTTCGACCCCTTCGGAACCCCTAGTTTCGACCCAATACCTTTCGGCTTTGTTCAATTCACTACGTACCAAGTCTTTGATACCATATGCATTGGTTTCGATGGAAATGGAGGTGGAGGTATATGGTCGAAAGCTAGGTGCCAAAAGTGGTGAAACAGTGGAAATAAAGTAAAACTGATTTTTATCTTTTAAAGGCAATTCTTTTCAACTAACCTGCTTTGTTTGTCAACATATGATTGGTTGCTATTTCTTTTCTAAATTCTTTTCTAAAAGTGCTGCCGAAATTTAAGAGATAAGCAACTTAAAATATTTACAAAATGCCATTCTCTTTTTATAAACATATAAAACATTTAAGTCCCATACCTTAAATAATTTTATAAACTTACTAAAACACTTAGGAAAATTCTATAAAAATTCCAATAAATCACTTTTAATATGTTTTCTAACATATATTAATTTCTGACGAAAAAACAATATAATTTAGCTATAATTAATTTTAAACCCAATTAACCCATTTTTTCACTAGAAAATTAATAATAAATCCACATTAATTTAGAAAATTATTAAACTTGAAACATTTCTTTAAAATACCATTTCTGACCATATATCAAAATCGTAAGGCATTTGGATGTCATTTGATAGGTTATTCATATCAAAACCGGTCATAAAATCAATACGAATAAGCATAATTCATCAACAAGCATATATATATATAGATATATATATCTGTATATCTAACATTAAAACATGGAAATATACTTGCAAAAACATTCGGATCTGATTCTAGAAACCAAAACATCAAAAATATGAGATGTAACAATTATTCATCTTTAGCTTTGTTAAGGAGTTGAAATTTGATCTTGAATAAGTTTGATTAAGCTTTCTTCTTCTTGATTCTTACTTATCTTTCCCTTTATCTTCTTTAATGGTGGCTGGCCTCTTGTTTAGTTTTAGTTTGTGGAAATGAACGTGTAAAATGAGACCGATTAAGGGTTTAGGGTATAAGAATAAGACTTATTCCTATTTTTCCCCTTACCTAATTTTCTAACCTATTTCATTTTAAATTCCATTTAGTTCATTAGTTCAACTAGGCACGACTCCCCTTTATTATGCAAATCTCAATCCCTTAACCATTTACATTATTTCATTTAATTTATCTTATTAAATGTCCTAAATGATGTTAATCAAAATTAGGGTCGTTACAGACTCCCCTTCCTAAAAAATTTCGTCCTTCAAATTACGATAGGGCACTCATTAAAATCAATCATAAAGGTAAAACATATCATGAAACAAGTCACGATAAGCATCTCAAATCCTGCCCACGGCTTCCTTGGTACAGTCCCTCTCGTCGTCACTCCACTGGACTTTAACTAATCTGACTGTCTTGTTCCTTAGCTTCTTCTCATCCCTCGTGACTATACGAACTTTCTTTCTAACTATAGTCAAATTCGGTTCTACTACTAAGTCGTCTAACACAGTTGGTGCTATGATAGTCTCTAGATTCCAAATACACTTCCTTAGATGAGAAATATGAAAAACATCATGGACTCCTACCAAACTATTCGGTAACTCTATACTCTATGCGAGTTTCCTGATCCTCTCTATGAAATGGTCCATTGAATCTCGGTGCCAACTTTCCCAATTTCTCGAGTTTAATCACACCCTTCATTGGTGATACTTTGACGAAAACATGATCTCCAACCGAGAATTCTATGTCTTTCTGTCTCTTATCGGCATAATTCTTCTGCCTAGACTAAGCTTCCCTGATTCTAGCTCTAATCAACTCAATCTTTTCTGCAGCTTCTCTAACTAAATCCGGACCAAGAACTAACTTATCCCCAGGCTCTAACCAACAAACTGGAGATTTGCATGGCCTTCCATACAAAGCTTCAAACGGTGCCATCCCTATACTAGCCTGATAACAGTTGTTATACGAAAACTCGACTAAGTGTAGATGGTCTTTCCATGATCCTCCAAAATCTAGCACACAAGCTCGTAACAAATCTTTTAAGGCTTTGTTAACTCTTTCTGTTTGCCTATCTCTTGCGGATGGGAAGCGAGACTCATCTTGATCTTAGTACCCAAAGTCTCATGTAGACTCTTCCAGAACTCGCTAGTGAATAAGGAATTTCTATCGCTTACCATACTACTAGGAATTCCTTGAAGTCTAGCTATATTCTTCATAAGCAACTTAGCTAAAACAGATGTCATCCTGGTTGACTTAACTAGAATGAAATGGGCATTCTTGGTCAACCTGTCCACTATGACCCATATACTTTCATTTCCTCTGTTTGACCTTGGCAACCTGTCTATAAAATCCATCGAGATAGAATCCTATTTCCACACTGGGATATCTAAAGGTTGAAGTAACCCACTCAGTTTCTAATGTTCGGCTTTTACCTGTTGGCAGTTCAAACCCTGCTTCACCCATAAGCCTACATCTCTCTTCATACCTTCCTAGAAGAAACTTCTCTTCCTGTCTTGATACATCTTAGTTCCTCCCGAATGAATGGTGAACCTCAAACGATGGCATTCCTCAAGAACTTCCTTCCTAATGTCTCCCACATTCGGAACACATAATCTTCCTTTCTTTCTCAACCATTGGTTCTGGTCAAGACTGAAATCCTTAGAGTCACCGCTCTCTATTCCATCCCTTAACTTCCTAATTCGTTCAACTAATAATGGATTCTCCTTCTGCTTAGAAGCAATCTTTTCAATCATCACCCATCAGACTTCTAAACATGACAACACAGCAGCCTTCCTACTAGATTTAGCTTCAGATCTCCACTGCACCCTGCATGTCGTCAGTGCTTCTAAATCTTTCCACTCAGCTATCATTGCCAACACTACATTCTGATGTTTTCTACTAAGTGCATCGGCAACATTATTGCCATTTCTCGGTGTATACTCAATACCAAATTCATAAGCGGCTAAAAACTCTAACCACATCTGTTGTCACATATCCAACTCCTTATGAGAGAATAAATACTTTAGCGACTTATGATCCGTATACAGCTCAAATCTCTCTCCTATATGGTAATCACCACACCTTCAATGCAAAAATTACCGCAGCTAGTTCCAAATCGTGCGTTGGATACCTAACTTCATGTGGTCTAAGCTGGTGAGATGCATAGGCAATCACCTTACCTCTTTGCATTAAAATAGCTCCTAACCCTGTTCCACATGCATCTGTATATACTACTAAGTCCTGATTCCCATCTGGAACAACCAATACAGGTGCATTCATCAATAAGTGTTTCAGCTTCTGCAATGCCTCCTCACACTTATTGGTCAAAACGAACTTCACATCCTTTCATGTTAGTTTGGTCATCGGTGCTGCTATCCGTGAAAAATCCTTTATGAATCATCGATAATATCCCGCTAATCCAAGAAAACTCTTTATCTCAGCCACTATCTCGGGTCTCTTCCAATTATTCACCGCTTCGATCTTAGTCGGACCTACAGGCAAGCCTTTTTCTGAGACTACATGACCAAGAAACTTTACTTCATTCTTTAAGAAATGACACTTCAAAATTTTTGCTTTTAGATGATGCTGCCTCAGCGTCTCAAGCACCACTCTAAGGTGAACTTCATGCTCCTTTTAATCCTTAGAGTATATCCTAATATCATCTATGAAAACTAACACAAACCTGTCCAAGTGCTCTCGGAAAACTCGGTTCATCAAATCTACAAAGAATGCTGGTGCATTAGTTAGTCCAAAAGGCATCACTAACCATTCGTCTGATCCATATCTAGTTCTAAACACCGTCAAAGGAATACTATCCTCTGCTACTCTAAGCTGATGGAACCCTGTCGCCAAATCCAATTAGGAAATACTTTGGCTCCACTCAACTGGTCGAACAAATCATCAATACTAGGTAACGGATATCGATTCTTTATCGTCTTCTCATTCAACTTACGATAATCGATACATAACCTCAACGATCCGTCCGGCTTCTTGGCAAACACTGCAGCTGCTCCCCAAGGCGAACTACTAGATCTGATAAAATTCTTGCCATCTAAATCCACCAACTACACCTTTAGCTCCTTCATCTCGGTAGGTGTCATTCTGCTTGGCGGTCTACTTACCGGTTCTACTCTAGGTACTAAATCTATCCGAAACTCAATGGCTCGTTTCGACGGTAATCCTACTACAGGTTCGAAGACATCTGTGAATTCTCTAACAATGAAAACTTGACTCAACTCGTCTTCTGCCTCCACAACACTCAATAACGCATTGACCTCAAAACTAGGGTTTTCTACGGAGTATATGATCCAATCTCTATAGCCAGGTGTCTAAGCAATATTTTCCTATCATGGCAAAATATCCTAGCATCGTATTTACTTAACCAATCCATACCCACAATAATTTTGAACCCTACGAAATCAAACACATGCAAACTGCAAGCAAATACATGACCTAATAATTCAAACTCTAAGTGGTCACATCTCATTCCAAGAGTCGCATAACCTCCTATCGGATTTGCAACCCTTAAGGAAGTAACTAGGTATGAGGGTTCTAGGTTAAGCTTATCTACCAAACAATGAGGTATAAACGAATGCGATGCACCGGTGTCAAACAGAACTCTAATTGATACACGATAAATCAAAAGCGTACCTCCCAACATAGCTTTTCCCCTCTCCTCTACTGTTGGTCTCGAGGTAGTTGGTTCCAATGCAAACATCTTGCCTTTTCCATCCTTGGTTGGCTCCTTGCACTGGTTCTTATAGTGTCCAATCTAATCACAGTTGAAACACTTTATCCCTTTCTTATCAGCAGCTTTCTTTCCCTTGCCTGTCCGGCACTCATGGGCATAGTGTCCTTTCTTGTTACACCTGTAATAGACCACTTCCGCCTTTCCCTTCTTAGCAGCTCCACCCTTCTGAGCTCATTTCTTGTGGAAAAACTTCCTCTTTTGACTCTGCCCACCTTGATCATCCTTTGCCTTATTTCTTCAAGAAAAGATTGCATCTCTTCATTCCTCAAGGCCATCTCAACAACAACATCACTTGGATCCCTGATATGTGGTAACATGGCCATAGCAAGCTCAGGTTTCAACCCCCTGATGAACTTCTCATTCCTCTTAATCACAGTATCAATTGTAGCATAGCCATATCTTGCTAGCTGCTCAAACCTCGTCACATACTCGAGCACAGTCATATCCCCCTGCCCCAACTCGACAAACTTCCTAAGCAGAGTGGACTTAGCAATTTTTGACATAAACCTTTCCTCGAATCTCCTCTTGAACAAAGCCCAAGTCATATTCTCCTCATTGACTCCAACTGTCACATTGTTCCACCAAAACAGTGCTGCCCCTTGAAGTTGTCTAAAGGCGAGTCTCCTTTTCTGCTCATCGTTAAGCCCCAAGTCAGTGAAAATCCTCTCACAATGAAGTAGCCAATCCTCTACTTCGATTGCGTCTTCAGTATCAGTAAACGGATCTCCTCCCAACCGAGCAAAATCTCTACTAAGAATAACATAGTTATTCACCACTGAAGCCTCTTGGTGCCCTCCTCCAGCATTTCGTCCAACTACTCCAGCATCAATTCTCGCCTGCATCATGTTGACAAAGACTGATACATTTATCCTATGTCTACGTACGGGACTCCAGCACCCACATTTGCAGCTTGTGCCTCACCTTGATTTCTCCTAGTATTTGGTCTGGCATTTCCATTAGTTGTGGTGCTTCCCCCACCAAGGTTAACTCTTCCACCTCTAGCATCTATATCTGCACTCGAGTCTTCATAAGATACAGAAGAATAGCCTAAGAGAAATAGGAGAATAGAGATATAGCGTATACTTATATATAGCAAATACAAGTACATTACTATAGTGTTATCCCATACCCCGATCTTTTCTCTAATTCCTTAGGATTATGTTTTCAAAATATTTTTAAGTTTAAAGTTTCTCATAAACCTATGCTCTGATACCAAGTTGTAACAACCCCTATCTTGAGGCCCAAAGCTAAGTGCTACAGATGCTGTAGTCATCTATAGTATTAACTTCCGACAACAAAATACAGTAATGTTAATGGTATCCATAATATCAAAAGCACATGAATATAAAACAAAATCACAGATTCAGTAACCATTTTTCTAATTACATTTCAGAAAACATTTTTCATATCCAATTACATAATACCAATCGTTTCCCAGGTTCAGATCAAATATAATTATTACATAAATACGCCAAGAGCGACAAAGAAAGATGCCCTCTTGGATGATCAGAGTACTATATAGACATAAACTATCTTAACACATCACAACGTTATAAACAAAAACAACAACTCCTAAATATAACTAACATCAACCTCCTGCTCGTCTCTGGAAGCTTTATTCGCCATCCTACTAAACCTGTAAACCCAAGCTCTCAATCTACTCAAATTAATTTTGAGCACCCGAGAGTTTAAGGGGAAAAACATAAACTTCGAGTCAGACATAAAGCCTGGTGTGAATATTACTATTACATCTTGATTTACTGATATTGAGTGAGATCACGCCGCTTAGCGGAACGAGTTTCCCCTCACTAATATCCCTTTAAACATATCTTTTTGCAAATCAAAACCCTACACCCAAACTGGTTAACTAAAATGATTATATCAATAATAGAAAATATCACATATGCTCAAAAACAGGTAATAAATGGACCATATGTCTGAAACAATGTAGTTTTATTTGGCTAACTACTAACCTTTGGCTTACTCAGGCCTACCAGACAAACTAAACAAATTATCTAACAACTTTTAGACATACTTATGGATGGTCTGTCCTTAACTTACTTTTCCAAGAGTCACCTGATCCTAATGGTTTTTCAGGCTCGCCAATAACCTATCCTCCTTCCTTGTACATATATTCCTTTCTATGTGTAAACATCATTTAAGTGTTACTTGTGACTAAGCCCAACACATTGGAATTTTGGACTAAATTAGTTTGGGGCTAAAGCTAATGTATAGGGCGTGACCCTATACCAATCCCATCTGGTATACAAATTTCTGAGTCATTTTGCTTAGGGTTAACTACCCTTTAAATTTTCCTTGAAAACCTTTTCAAACTGATTTAACTCTTTAAATCATCTTAAACAAGGAAAATATACTATTTGCTTTACTTAAATCCCTTTGCCATGATATATGCTTTACTCAAAATATTGTTGATGAAAACATTCGAAACCTTTGTTTAAACCTTTAAACAATCTCCTTCGAAACCATTGAAAGTACCCTATTCGACACAAGTAAACTACCTTACTTTATAACCTTAGGCCTAAAGGCCAAAACACAATTTTCGAAACCTTTGACAATAGTCTTTTCGAAAACAGTGAAAACATCTAATTCGAAAGCTTTATAAACCTTAGACCTCCTCTTCTAAACACTTTAAATATGCTTTTCAAAACCATTGGAATCATTCCATTTAAACACTAAGGTAAACCTTTCGAAAACACCGGGGAATCACCCCTTCGAACCTTTTCTTGTTTCCTTTCAAAAGCATTAAAGTATACTACTTAGAACAAACCTTTCGAAAGCATTGGGTTCAAGTTAAAATACATGGAACAACCTTTCAAAACCATTGTAAACCATTCCTTTCGAAACCTTTCGTTTAACTTTCAAATTATCAAAAAGGGTCCTAAAACAACTAAGTCGAAAGCGACTCTTTCGAAAGAAACTTCCTAAGTAAAGAAGTGGATGGTGTCGAAAACAATCCCTTCGAAAGCATTAAAGAATCGGCTCAAAATTTTAAAACAAAGGGACCCTTTTGGAGGCACTGCTTAGAAAGGTAAAAAGGCGGAAGGTGGGGGTTTCGACCCCTTCGAAAACATGTACTTAAAACAAAAGCGCAACCTATTTCGAAAGCCTCATTGTATTAAACAATTTGACCAAGTCGAAGGCTGACCAAGTCGAAAGCCATCTTATTCGAAAACTGTAACATCCCCTATCTGGAGGCCCGAAGCAAAGCGCTACAGATGCTGCAGACATCTGTAGTATTAACTTCCGGTGACCAAATACGGTAATGTTAATGGTATCCATAATATCAGAAGCACATGAATATGAAACAAAATCACAGATTTCAAAAACAACTTTCTAATTACATTTCACAAAACATGTTTCATATTCCATTACATAATCCCAATCGTTTCCCAAGTTTAGATCAAATATAATTATTACAAAATACGCCAAGAGAGACATATGATGATGGCCCCTTAGTTGACCAGAGTACTACATAGTCATAACTGACCTAATACAACATAGCGGAATTAACAAAATAAACAACAACTCCTAAATAGCTATCCGTCAGCCACCTGCTCGTCTCTGGAAGCTTTATTCGCCAACCTACTAAAACCTGAAAATCCTTAACCCTCAGCCTACTCAAATCAGTTTTTGAGCACCCGAGAGTATATGGGGGAAAAACATAAACTTCGAGTTAGACAAAAAGCTTGGTGTGAATAATACTATACATCTCGGTTATCCGATATTAAGTGAGAAAACGCCGCTTAGCGGAACGAGATTCCCCTCACTAATATCCTTTTAAAACATATCTTTTGCAAATCATAATCCTGCAACCAAAACTGGTTAAAACAATAAAGCAACACCATGTAAACATCGGTAATAAATGTACTATCTGTCTGAACATTATAGTTTTTTTGGCTAACTGCTAACCTTTGGCCGACTCGGGCCTACCAGACAATATAAACGAAATAATCTAACACCTGTTAAACACTCCTCTTCTGGACGGTCTGTCCTTAACTTATCATCTGTTAAGTATTCCTCTTCTGGATGGTCTGTCCCTAACTTAACATCTCCCAGGGTCACCTAAACCTAATGGTTTTGCGGGCTCACCAATAATCTATCTTTATACAAATATATATTCCCTTCTGTGTGTAATCATAATTTTAGTCTTACATGGGACAGAGCCCTATATACTGGAACTTTGGACTAAATTAGCTGGGGCAAATAGCTAATGTATAGGGCGCGACCCTATACTAGTCCCATCTGGTATTCTAATATCCGTGTCATTTTACTTAGGGTAATCTTCCCTTTAATTTTCCTTGAAAACCTTTTCAAACTGATTTAAAACCTTTAAATCTAACTCAAACAAGGAAAATGTATATACTCTATGCTTTACTCAAAACACTTAGCCATGTTATATATACTTTAATCAAATCTTTGTTGATGAAAACATTTAAACCTTTGAAAGTACCTCTTTTGAATCCATTGAAAGTATCCATTTCGAAACCATTGAAAGTACCCATTTCGAAACCAAGTAAAACCCTTCTTTATAACCTAGGCCAAAAGGCCAAAACATTCTTTTCGAAACTATTCTAATAAACCTTTCGAAAACCTTGAAAAAACCTTCCATTCGAAAGCTTTAAAACCTTAGACATCTTCCTTTAAAACCTTTAAACATTGCTTTTCGAAAGCTTTGGAAAACCTTTCCTTTCAAACATTTCGAAACCATTGGGGAACCTTTCTTTAAAACCTTTCAAAGGCATCAAAACCAAACCTTTCAAAAGCATTTGGGTTCAATTTAAAACATGTGGAAAACACCTTTCGAAACCATTTAAAACCGTCTTCTTTGAAACCTTTTAGGTTATACCTTCAACAGGGAAAAAGGGTCATTAATACCATTTAAGTCGAAAGCATCCTTTCGAAAGCTCTTCCTAAGTAAAGAAGTGATGGTGTCAAAACCAACCTTCCAAAAGCATTAGAGAAGCGGTTTGGGTTTTATAAAACAAAATAGCCCTTTCGAAGGCATCGCTTTGAAAGGTAGAAAGCGATAGCTTGGGGTTTCGACTCCTTCGAAAGCTTTTACTCAAAACAAAAGGCGCAACCCATTCGAAACCATTCCTTTAAAACATTTGACTCAGCCGAAAGCCAACCAAGTCTAAAGAACTTCCTTCGAAAGCAAAGCAGGCGAATTTTCAATTTAAAACAAAGTTATGCTTCGACCCCATCGAAACCTTTAGTCTCGACCCAGTACTTTTCGCCTTAGTCCAATTCACTATATACCAAGTTAATGATACTATATGCATTGGTTTCGATAGCGTTGGTGGCGGCAGTACTTGGTCGGAGCCTTGTGCCGAAAGAGGCGAGACATGCCAAAAGCATGTAAAATTTGTTTTTAACTTTAAAAAGAAATAATTTTCAACTAACCTGCTATGTTTTTCAAATTCTTATTGGTTGCTAATTTTCTTTTCTAAAAATGCTACCAAGATTTCAGAAATAAACAATTTATTTTATTTACAAAACACACCTTCTCCGTTAATAAATATATAAAATATTTAAGTCCCATACCTTAAATAATTTTATATATCTATTAAAACACTTAGGAAAATTCTACAAAAATTCCAGTAAATCAAATTTAATATGTTCTCTAACATATATTAATTTCAGACCCAAAATATTAATTGTTTAACTGTAAATAATTAATAACCCAAATAATCATTTTCTCCACTAGAAAATTAATATAAAATCTGCATTAATTCAGAAAATTATAAAAATTGAAACCCATCTCTAAAATATCATTTCTGAACTAAATATAAAATCTCAAAGCATTTGGATGGCATTTAATAGGTTTTTACATCAAAACATATCATAAAATGTATATGAACAAGTATAAATCATCAACAAGCATATATAAACATTAAATCCTTAAAAACATGGCATAATCATGCAAAATACTTCAGATTCATCTCAAAACCGAAAACATTTAGGAAAAATGAGATGTAGTCATTATTCACCATAGCTTTGAGATTAAGGATTTGAGATTTGAATGTATTTGATTTTGATTTTGCTTCCCCTTGATTTCCTTTATCTTCCTCTTGTTCTTGTTAATGGTGGTCGGCCTCTACTTTACTTTGATTTAGTAATGAATGTGTAAATGAATTCCTATGGGTTTAGGGGTATAAGAATGCTCTTTTCCCAACTTTTCCCTTGCCTATTACCCTTGTCTATTTTAATTCATGTTAGATCATTTTAATTTACTCATTAACATGGCACGACTACCCCTTTAATCACAAATCTCAATCCCTTAATCATCGCATTATTTTATTTAATTTAACTAATTAAATATCCTAAATAATGTTACTAAAAATATGGGGTGTTACAATATCCCCTCCTTAAAGAATTTCGTCCTCGAAATTACGATAAGGTACACAACAAATCAAACATAAAGGTAAAACATACCATCAAACAAATCAGGATAAGCATCTCTAATCCTGCTCTCAGTCTCCCAAGTACAGTCTCTCTCATCTTCGTTCCACTGGACTTTCACTAATCTGACCGTCTTGTTCCTTAGCCTCTCTCATCTCTCACAACTATACAAATCGATTTTCTAACTATAGTCAAGTCCGGCTTACTACTAAATCCTCTAACACAGTCGGTGCTATAGCAGTCTCCGGGTCTCTAACACACTTTCTTAGATGAGAAACATGGAAAACATCGTGGACTCCTGCCAAACTGTTCGGTAACTCAACTCTATATGCGAGTTTCCCGATCCTCTCTATAATAGGGAAAGGTCTAACGAATCTCGGTGCCAATTTCCCTGATTTTCCAAGTCGAATCACTCCCTTCATCGGTGACACCTTAATAAAGACATGATCTCCAACAGAGAACTCCAAGTCTTTCCGTCTTCTATCTGCATAACTCTTCTACGTGGATTGAGCTTCTTTTATCCTAGCTCGAATCAACTCAATCTTTTCTGTAGCTTCTTTAACTAAATTTGGACCAAGAACCAACTTATCCCCAGTTTCTAACCAACAAACTGGTGATTTGCATGGCCTTCCATACAAAGCTTCAAATGGTACCATCCCTATACTAGCCTGATAATTGTTGTTATATGAAAACTCGACTAAGTGTAGATGATCTTTCCATGATCGCCCAAAATCTAACACACAAGCTCTTAACAAGTCCTCCAAGACCTTGTTAACTCTTTCCGTTTACACATCGGTCTGTGGATGGAAAGCGGTACTCATCTTGAGCTTGATTCCTAAAATCTTCTGTAGACTTTTCTAGAACTCACTAGTGAACAAAGAATCTCTATCACTAACAATACTACTAGGAATTCCATGCAGTCTAACCACATTCTTCATAAACAACTTGGCCTAAACAGGTGCCGTCCTAGTTGACTTAACTGGAATGAAATGGGCACTCTTGGTCAATCTTTCCACTATGACCCATATACTTTCATTTCCTCTATTAGGTTTTGGCAACCCGTCTATAAAATCCATAGAAATGGAATCCCACTTCCATACTTGAATATCTAATGGCTGAAGCAACCCACTCGACTTTTGATGTTCGGCTTTTACCTGTTGGTAGTTCAGACACTACTTCACCCATAAGCCTACATACCTCTTCATACCTTCCCAGAAGAAACTCCGCTTCATGTCCTAATATATCTTAGTTCCTCCTGGATGGTATTGAACTTCAAATGATGACATTCCTCCAAAACTTCCTTCCTTATGTCTTCCACGTTCAGAACACATAACCTACCTTTCTTTCTCACCACCCATTCTGGTCAAGACTAAAATTCTTCAAGTCATCGCTCTTCGTTCCATCCTTCAACTTCTTGATATATTCAACCAATACTGGATCCTCCTCCTATTTAGAAGCAATCTTTTTGATCATCACTGGTCGAACTCCTAAATAAGACAACACAGCAGTTCCTCCACTAGACCTAACTTCAGATCTCCACTACACTCTGCAAGTCGACAACGCTTCCAAATCTTTCCACTCCACTATCATTGCCAACACTGCACTCTGATGCTTTCTGCTAAGCGCATCTGCAACCTTATTACCTTTCCTTAGTGTGTACTCAATCCCAAAATCATAAGCAGCAATAAACTCTAACCATCTCTGTTGTCTCATGTTCAGCTCCTTTCGAGAGAACAAGTACTTCAACGACTTATGATCAGTATAAAGCTCGAACCTCTCTCCCAAAAGGTAACGTTTCCACACCTTCAATGCAAAAATCACCGCAGCTAATTCCAAATCATGCATTGGATATCTAACTTCATGCGGTCCAAGCTGTCGAGAAGCATAGGCAATCACTTTACCTCTCTGCATTAACACCGCCCCCAATCCTGTTCCATACGCATTGGTATAAACTCCAAATCCTGATTCCCCCACGGAACAACTAGTACAGGTGCATGGGTCAATAAGTGAAGCTCTGGAATACTTCCTCACAGTTATCGGTCCAAACAAACTTCACATCCTTTCGCGTTTGGTGCTGCTATCCGCGAAAAATCCTTAATGAATCTCCTGTAATATCCAGCCAACCCAAGAAAACTCTTTATCTCAGTCACTGTCTCAGGTCTCCTCCAATAATTCACCGCTTCAATCTTAGTTGGATCTACAGACAACCCTTTCTCTGAGACTACACGACCAAGAAACTTCACTTCCTTCTTCCAGAAATGACACTTCGAAAACTTCGCCTTTAGCTGATTCTGCCTCAACATCTCAAGCACAACTCTAAGATGAACTTCATGCTCCTTTTTATCCTTAAAGTATATCAAGATATCATTTATACAAGCCAACACGAACCTATCCAAGTGCTCTCGGAAAATTTGGTTCATCAAGTCCATAAAGAATGCCAGCGGATTAGTTAGTCCGAACGACGTAACTAACCATTCGTATGATCCATATCTAGTTCTAAACGCCATCAAAGGAATACTATCCTCTGCTACTCTAAGCTGATGGAAACCTGTTGCTAAATCCAACTGAGAAAATACCTTGGCTCCACTCAATCGATCGAACAAATCGTCAATTCTAGGTAATGAATATCGATTCTTTATCGTCTTCTCATTCAACTTATGATAATCGATACATAACCTCAATGATCCATCCGGCTTCTTAGCAAACACTACGACTGCTCCCCAAGGTGAACTACTAGGTCTGATAAAATTCTTGCCTTCCAAATCCACCAACTGCACCTTTAGCTCCCTCATCTCTGTAGGTGTCATCCTACTTGGTGGCATACTCATCGATTCTGCTCCATGTGTCAAATCTATTCGAAACTCAATGGCTCATTTCGGTGGCAATCCTACTGCCGGCTCGAAAACATTCGTGAATTCTCTAACCACGAAAACACGATTCAACTCATCTTCTAACTCCACTACACCCAACAAAGTATTTACCTCACAGCCAGGTTTTTCTACGGTATATACAATCTGGTCACTACAGTCAGGGTGTCTAAGCGATATTTTCCTATCATGGCAAAATATCCTAGCATCATACTTACTTAACCAATCCATACCCAAAATAATTTTGAACCCTACAAAGTCAAATTCATGCAAACTGCAAATAAAGGTATGACCTAATAAATCAAACTCTACGTGGTCAAACTTCATCCCAAGTATCGCATACCCTCCTATCGGATTTGCAACCCTTAAGGAAGTAACTAAGTATGTGGGTTCTAGGTTAAGTTTATCTACAAAACAATGAGATATAAAAGAATGTGATGCACCAGTATCAAACAGAATGCTAACAGACATATCATGAATCTGAAGCATACCTCCCAACACTGCCTTCCCTTTCTCCTACGCTGTTGGCTTCGAAGTAGTAGGCTCCAATGCAAGTATTTTGCTCCTTCCATCCCTAGCGGGCTCCTTACATTGATTCTTATAGTGGCCAATCTGATCGCAGTTGAAGCATCTGATATTCTTCTTCCCGATCACTTCCTACGCCTTTCAAGTACGACACTCATTAGCAAAATGCCCCTTCTTATCGCACTTAAAGCAAACAACCTCAGACTTTCCTTTCTTTGCTGCTCCACCCTTTTGAGCACCCTTCTTATGAAAGAACTTCCTCTTTTGGATCTACACTACTTGGACCTCCTTAGCTTTACTCTTCTCCATAGAAGCAAGTATCTCCTCATGTCTTAAAGCCATCTTAACTATAACATCACAAGGATCCCTAATACTAGGCAATGTTGCCCTTGCCAACTCAGGCTTCAACCCTCTGATAAATTTCTCATTTCTCTTCATCACAGTATCCATAGTGGCATGTCCATACCTAGCCAACTCCTCAAACCTCCTAGCATTCTCCAAAAAAGACATCTTCCTTTGCTCCAACTCAGCAAACTTTCTGAGCAAAGCAGACTGCGCCATCACAGACATAAACCTCTCCTGGAACCTCCTTCTAAACTCTGCCCATGTCATCATTTCCTCATCCACACCAGCTGTCATACTATTCCACCAGAATAAAGTTGCTCCCTAAAGCTATCTCGAAGTATGCCTCCTCTTTTGGTCATCAATGAGCCCCAAGTCAACAAATATCCTTTAACAAAGCAGCAACCAGTTCTCCACCTCAATAGCATCTTCAGTTCCAATAAATGGCTTCCCTCCAAGCCTAGCATAATCTCTACTCAAATTAGCATAATGGCTGACCACCGGAGCTTCCTGAACTCCTACTCCAGCATTTCCTCCAACCACTACAGCAGCAATTCCAGCTTGCATCATATTTACGAAAAACTAATACGTAGCTCCCATATCCACTTGTGGGACTCCAACACCAACATTTTCAGCTTAAGCCTGACCTTGGTTCCTTCTCGTATTTGGTCGGGCATTTCCATTTGTGGTGGTGCTGTCCCCTCCTGGGTTAACACTTCCTCTTCTAGCGTCCATATCTGTATTCAAGCCTCGTGAGATACAGACGAATAGCCTAAGAGAGATAGGAGAATAGAGATATAGCATAAACTTATATAGCAAATACAAGTAAGTTACTATAGCGTTATCCCATATCCCGAACTTACTCTATTTCCTTAGGATTATGTTTTCAAAAACCATTTTTAGTTTAAAGTTTTTCATAAACCTATGCTCTAATACCAAGTTGTAACATCCCGTATCTGGAGGCCCGAAGCTAGCGCTACGGATGCTGCAGTCATCAATAGTATTAACTTCCGATGACCAAATACAGTATTGTTAATGTTATCCATAATATCAGAAGCACATGAATATGAAACAAAATCACAGATTTTAAAAACAACTTTTCTGATTACATTTCATAAAACATGTTTCATATTCCATTACATAATCCCAATCGTTTCCCTAGTTCAGATTAAATATAATTATTACAAAATACGTCAAGAGCGATAAATGATGATGCCCTGTTGGTTGACCAGAGTACTATATAGTCATAAATGACTTAATACACATCAGAATCAAAAAATAAAACAACTACTCCTAAATAGCTATCCGTCAGCCACCTGCTCGTCTCCGGAAGCTTTATTCGCCAACCTACTAAAACCTGAAAATCCTTAACCCTCAGTCTACTCAAATCAATTTTTGAGTACCCAAGAGTTTTAAGGGGAAAAGCATAAACTTCGAGTTAGACATAAAGAATGGTGTGAATAATACTATATATCTCGGTTATCTGATATTAAGTGAGACCACACCACTTAACGGAATGGGTTTCCCCTTACTAATATCCTTTTAAAACAAATCTTTTGCAAATCATAATCCGACAATCAAAACTGGTTAAAATTGTAAAGCAACATCATGTAAACATACATGTCGGGTAATAAATGAACTATCTATCTGAACACTATAGTTATGTTTGGCTAACTACTAACCTTTGGTTGACTCGGTCCTACCAGACAATAAAAACCAAATAATCTAACACCTGTTAAACACTCCTCTTCTGGATGGTCTATCCTTAACTTATCTGTTAAATACTCCTCTTCTTGACGGTCTGTCCCTAACTTAACATCTCCCAGGGTCACCTGAACCTAATGGTTTTGCGGCCTCACCAATAACCTATCTGTATACAAATATATATTCCCTTCTGTGTGTAATCATAATTTTACACACTGGCACTTTGAACTAAATTAGCCGGGGCTAATAGCTAATGTATAGGGCGCGACCCTATACCAGTCCCATATAGTATTCTAATATCTATGTCATTTTACTTAGGGTAATCTTCCCTTTAATTTTCCTTGAAAACCTTTTCAAACCGATTTAAAACCTTTAAATCTAACTCAAGCAAGGAAAATGTATATACTCTATGTTTTACTCAAAACACCTAGCCATGTTATATATACTTTACTCAAATCTTTGTTGATGAAAACATTTAAACCTTTGAAAGTACCCCTTTCAAATCCATTGAAAGTATCCCTTTTGAAACCATTGAAAGTACCCCTTTCGAAACCAAGTAAAACCCTTCTTTATAACCTAGGTCGAAAGGCCAAAACATTCCTTTCAAAACCATTCAAATAAACCTTTCAAAAACCTTGAAAAACCTTCCATTCGAAAGCTTTAAAACCTTAGACATATTTCCTTTAAAACCTTTAAACATTGCCTTTCGATACCTTTGGAAAATCTTTCCTTTGAAACCTTTTGAAACCATTGGGGGACCACCCCTTAACCTTTCTTTAAAATCATTCAAAAGCATCAAAACCAAACCTTTCGAAAGCATTTGGGTTCAATTCAAAACATGTGGAAAACACATTTCGAAACCATTTAAAACTGTCTTCTTCGAAACTTTTTGGGTTATACCTTCAACAGGGAAAAAGGGTCACTAAAACCATTTAAGTCGAAAGCATCCTTTCGAAAGCTCTTCCTAAGTAAAGAAGTGATGGTGTCGAAACCAACCTTCCGAAAGCATTTGATAAGTGGCCTAGTTTTAAAAACAAAGTATGCCTTCCAAAACAATTGACTTGAAAAGGTAAGAAAAGCGGCAACTAGGGGTTTTGACCCCTTCGAAAGCTTTTACTCAAAAAAAAAGGCGCAACCCATTCAAAACCATTCCTTTAAAACATTTGACTCAGCCGAAAGCCAACCAAGTTGAAAGCACTTCCTTCGAAAGCAAAGTAGGCGCATTCTCAATTTAAAACAAAGTCATGCTTCGACCCCATCGGAACCTTTGGTCTTGACCCAGTACCTTTCACATTAGTCCAATTCACTCTGTACCAAGTTATTGATACTATATGCATTGGTTTCAATAGCATTAGTGGCGGCAGTACTTGGTCGAAACCCCTGTGCCGAAGGAGGCGAGACATGCCAAAAGCATGTAAAATTTGTTTTTAACTTTAAAAAGAAATACTTTTCAACCAACCTGCTATGTTTTTCAAATTCTTATTGGTTGTTAATTTTCTTTTCTAAAAGTGCTGCCAAGATTTCAGAAATAAACAATTTATTTTATTTAGGAAATACCCCTTCTCCTTTCATAAATATATAAAACATTTAAGTCTCATACCTTAAATAATTTTATATATCTATTAAAACACTTAGGAAAATTCTATAAAAATTCCAGTAAATGAAATTTAATAAGTTTTCTAACATATATTAATATTAGACCCAAAATAGTAATTATTTAACAGTAAATAATTTATAACCCAAATAATCATTTTCTCTACTTGAAAATTAATATAAAATCCACATTAATTCAGAAAATTATAAAAATTGAAACCCATCTCTAAAATATCATTTCTGATTTAAATCTAAAATCGTAAGAAATTTGGATGCCATTTAATGGGGTTTTTACATCAAAACATATCATAAAATCTATATGAAACAAGTATAAATCATGAACAAGCATATATAAATATTTGATCCTTCAAAAACATGGCATAATCATGTAAAACACTTTGGATTCATCTTAAAACCGAAAACATTTTGGAAAATGAGATGTAGTCATTATTCATCTTAGCTTTGAGATTAAGGATTTGAGATTTGAATGTATTTGATTTTGATTTTGGTTCCCCTTGATTTCCTTTACCTTCCTCTTGTTCTTGTTAATGGTGGCTGGCCTCTACTTTACTTTGATTTAGTAATGAATGTGTAAATGAATTCCTATGGGTTTAGGGTATAAGAATTCTCTTTTCCCAACTTTTCCCTTGCCTATTATCCTTGTCCATTTTAATTCATGTTAGCTCATTTTTTACTCATTAACATGGCACAGCTACTCCTATTAATCACAATTCTCAATCCTGTAATCATCACATTATTTTATTTGATTCAACTAATTAAATATCCTAAATAATGTTACTAAAAATATGGGGTGTTAAAAAAGCATAGCAGGCGCGTTTCCTTAAGAAAGCAAAGCAAGGCTTCATCTCCTTCGGAACCCCTAGTTTTGACCCAATACCTTTCGCCTTTGTTCAATTCACT
Source organism: Allium fistulosum (assembly GCA_030737815.1). Taxonomy (NCBI): domain Eukaryota; kingdom Viridiplantae; phylum Streptophyta; class Magnoliopsida; order Asparagales; family Amaryllidaceae; genus Allium; species Allium fistulosum. The sequence continues at coordinate 1,209,343,417 of CM060902.1, forward strand.
ACTTACCAAGTCTTTGATACCATGTGCATAGGTTTCGACGAAGATGGAGGTGGAAGTATATGGTCGAAAGCTAGGTTCCGAAAGTGGCGAAATAGTAGAAATAAAGTAAAAATGATTTTTATCTTTTAAAGGTAATTCTTTTCAACTAACCTGCTTTGTTTGTCAGCATATGATTGGTTGCTATTTCTTTTCTGAATTCTTTTCTAAAAGTGCTGCTGAAATTTCAAAGATAAGCAATTTAAAATATTTACAAAATGCCCCTTCTCCTTTTATAAATTTTAAGTCCCATACCTTAAATAATTTTATATACTTATTAAAACACTTAGGAAAATTCTATAAAAATTCCATTAAATCACTTTTAATATGTTTTCTAACATATATTAATTTCTGACCCAAAAATAATATAATTTAGTCGTAATTAATTTTCAACCCAATTAACCCATTTTCTTCACTAGAAAATTAATAAATCTACATTAATTCAGAAAATTATGAAACTTTAAATCCTTCTTTAAAATACCATTTCTGACCATATATCAAAATCGCAATGCATTTGGATGTCATTTGATAGGTTTTTCATATCAAAACTGGTCATAAAATCAATATGAATCAGCATAATTCATCAACAAGCATATATTTATCTATTTAACATTCAAAACATGGCAATATACTTGCAAAAAAATTTGAATCTGATTCTAGAAACCGAAAAAACAAAAAAACATGAGATGTAACAATTATTTACCTTTAGCTTTGTTAAGGAGTTGAGATTTGATCTTGAATAAGTTTTATTAAGCTTTCTTCTTCTTGATTCTTGCTTATTTTCCCCTTTATCTTCTTTAGTGGTGGCCAGCCTCTTATTTAGTTTTAGTTTGTGGAAATAAACATTTAAAATGAGAGTGAGTAAGGGTTTAGGGTATAAGAATAAGACTTATTCCTATTGTTCCCCTTACCTAATTCCCTAATCTATGTCATTTTAAGTTCCATTTGGTTCATTAGTTCAACTAGGCACGGCTCCCCTTTATTATACAAATATTAATCCCTTAACTATTTACAATATTTCATTTAATTTATCTAATTAAATGTCTTAAATAATGTTAATCAAAATTAGGGTTGTTACAAGCATACTCTTATTGGCACTACAAAATGCTTTTGATTAAATCTATGTAGTTAAAGCCCCACAAAATCCCTGCTATAGCACATAACGCACTTCGACCGCTATGCTTTTTCAATATAGCGCTACTAAACAGTAAATCCACTTTAAGCCCCACTATTTTCCACTACACCTGCTAAATCAAGGTATTTTAGCACTCGCTTTAGCAACATTAATTTAAAAAAGTTGATTTGACCAGTTCTCTTTTGAACGAAATCAAAATTAGAGTAAAGACCTAATTTTAAGGTATAAGTACTCGTATAAGTTAGAAATCTATTGTAGTCACCAAAAATGGACTACAAAAATCATGATATTCTTCGGTTTTATTATATTAAATTGAACAATATTTCTTTTTCCTACACAAATGATGTGATAATGAGAATAAATTAACTTTAAATATTTGGTTTTATATCTAGTGATGCCTTTTGCACCTCCGCTATTTTATGCTATATCCCCGCTTTTCTTCAGCTATAACCTTTTGCACCTCCACCACTATGCAATCGCTAAGCGCTTTAACTGCACATGAATATATCATTTTTATGCTACTTAACATTAAATTCAATTTTTTAATTTGACCTTAAATAGACGTGTGTCGTTGATTTTCAACGGCTGTTTACTACCAAAGATGATAAACACCCGTGTCTTTAATTTCCAACGGTCCTTCACTATCGAATAGTGACAAACAATCAAATAGTATTGGATGCCTATTTAATAAAACAAAATAATGTATGGTTTTTATAAACATAGAGTTTGTATGGTGACTACTAGTTATGATGGAAAAAATAGATTCAAAGGATGCCTATAATAATACACTCATTATATTAATATCAACTAAGGCAAACCCGTACTCATACATGTTAGCTTATTTTCTTAAATGTTCAGGTGTTAGGTTAGTTTTGGAACTTTGAATCTGAGCTACATCCAAAACTTGTTGTAAATCATATTTATGATCTTTTAATTGAGTATATATGATCAAAGTGTTATTGTACTCAAAAAAATTTAGGGTATATATTACATAATGGTAAAGCAGAAAAATTTATGTCTCTCTCCTTAACTCTAGGATTTCTTCTCCTTAATTTTCTCTCTAAATATTTTATTTAAAAATTCTTTAATTTATCACTTTACACTTATTTTACTAATTATCTCTCATCATTTTACATTTTGGCACGGACATTCTAAGGTTTACATAATTATTTACATATATTTTATCAGTTACCTTGTAATTTTTTATATTTAAGTCTAAACATTTAGATTAATTACACAATCCAAAATTTAAGCTGTTTAAATAAATTCAATTTACTAATATTTAGTAATATTTCTTACAAAAACTAAAGAACGACAACTTGAATATGTATAGTAGCAGACCACAATTTCAAAACTCCGTAACTACTCAACAAAGTCCCAAAATGGAGAGTCATTAGAAGATAATACATATAATACACATAGAGAGAGCGAAAGATAAAACTATATTAACTTAAAATTTCAGAGTGTAACGACCCGTATTTCTTACGATCGAATGATTGTAAAACTATCGACATTAAGTTGATTGATGTTGTTAAGTTGTTTAGATTTTAGTCGACCAAAACTTAAGTCGTATGGAAGTTAACTCGTGTAGAGGCTTAGGTTGTAGTGTAGTTTAAGTCGTTCGGAGTTGAGTCGTGTAGGACTGGACTTAGGTCGTGTGTAGAATAGGTAGGTGGAACGACTTATGGTGTTGGACCGACCTAAGAAAGTGGGCGACTTAAGGATGAGTCGGTCGACCAGTTTGCTGACCTAGGAGATAAAGAGTTGAGCGACTTATAGGTTTGACCGACTTAAGACTTAGATGACCTAAGAGTTTCTCCGACTTAAGAGTTGTACCGAGTTAACGACTCATAGGATGGACCGACTTATAGGTTTGACCGACTTAAGACTTAGGCGACCTAGAGTTAGCTTGTGTGGAGTTTAGGTCGGTGGGGTGACTCAGTGGAATGACCGACCTATAGGAATGACCGACTTAAGATATTATGACTTAAGGACTGGGACGAGTTAGCGGGTTAGTAGTGAATGACTTAGTGCTAGGGCTTAAGTCGTAAGCGACTTAAGTATGGTTAGGTCGTGGAGACCCTGTTGTGAGTCGGTAGGTAGTTGAGTCGGTAGCGTGTGTTGAGTTGTGAGTCGGTAGGTAGTTGAGTCGGCAGCGTGTGTTGAGTTGTGAGTCGGTAGGTCGTAAGTCGGCAGAGGGTTAGGTCGGCAACGACTTATAGGGGCGGATGACATAAAATCTGCCTATAAATAGAAGGGTTTGGCTCACTTTTTGGCACCGGTTTTTGAAGCAACGAAGTGCTGCCATTTTGAGAGCTCGACTTCTACATTTCTTCATCTCTTTTCTCTTCTCTAATCTAGTATCTCCATCCATCTAAATCGAAGATCAAGATCGAAGATCCAAGAGCTAAAGTTGAAGATCTTCATCCATCGAAGAGAGATTTCATCGTTTGAAGTGAGATCTTGTCGGATCTAGCTTAGTTCTTCGCTGTCCAGATCTGAAGTTGTTATCTTTTGGATTGTTTAGGTGATTTGGTGAGTGGTGATTATCTCTCACACGGATCCAAAGGAGTATATCGGATTGTTGGCTAGATTTGGTGTTAAAATAGAGATTTCCATGCATTTTCTTCATCCTAAGTGTAGATCCATATAGATCCATTGTTCATGATGATGTTACATCCATTTTATCATATGTTAACCTATGCAAGTCCATTCATCAAGTTTGTAGAGATATAATCCATGTTTTCATGCTTATTGGACTTTCAACTCTTTAATTACGAAAATGCCATTATTGTTATAATTGTCTACTTAGATCATTTTAAAATGCTTGATTGCTTGGATTGATGTTTGATTTGATTGATTGTTATGAACTAGATGATTGATGACTAGATTTAGATCGAAGGTGATTCAAAAGCTAAGGGAAAGGCTCTTGAATTGGAAAAGCTGCTCATGGCATATGTAGCGGGATGATGAAGCTCTTATGCATAGATTTGATGATGTGATGATGAGATGAGGCTTTGCGAGGATGTAATGAAGCGAGGCAATCATGTGATGAAAACTTGGTCTAATCCAGACGGGATCATTCCAAGCATGTTGATAACTCGGTGATATGATTCGAGTTGAGGATAATGATTGGATGAGAATAGTCGTCGAGGAGGATGACTAGGAGGCTTGGATAGCATCGTTGTTGAAGGTTCTAGCATGCTCTAAGCAAGAGTACGTTTGGGCAGATTCGATAGTCCCCACGGCCAACTGTTGATGGTCGAGTACTCTGGGCAGATTCGATAGTCCTAGGCACGGGCTGCGACGACGTGCGGGAGTTATGTCTAGAACCGGGGTTTCCATTAGCCCTTGACGGACGGCTGAAAGAATGTGCCGGTCATTCAATTAACGGTGATATCGAAGCAATGATAACAGTGATAGCCAGAGTCATGGATGTTTGGTTGTATCGTCATTCGGACTCAAGAGCGGTATTTTCTGGGTGCTTATCTGATTTAGGCCTTGGTACTTGGAAAACATCGCCCTTGACTCGAGTGATAGTAGTTTTACTTTAAATTGTATGGTCTGCTATGTTTGCTTCTGCTTAGTGTGTGTCTGGGGGCTATCACTGTAGAATGAGGTTGGAGTGGGAGGGTTGTATTCCTATTCCTTTTCCTTTATGCTCTTTTGGTATGTTGTTAGTTAATTTACTGCTCACTAAGACTGTTGTCTGACTCAAGGCTTTATGTTTTAATTCTTATTGCCTTGGGCTGTTCGTCCATTTTGGGACGGGCATACTAGGTAGCAGGTGACAGGTGCTGTTCTCTTCTCACGATGCTGATATCGAAGACGAGCTAGAGGGTTGCATATTATCGTCTTATATGTACTGGATATTCCGCTGTTTTGTATTCTCTGAGAGATATGTAGTGAGGCTTGATGTATTGACTATTTGGATGCTTGTATTCAACTATTGTGAAGTTTTATATGATGTCATTTTGTTCTGTAAAGCTTCTCTACATATATGTTCTATTGTATTTTGTCCATGCGCTGTGAGTAATACGATAGATTCTGTTGTTTTAAATCTTACCTTGACAATCGTCCATGGTCGCCTGGCACACTTACAGCGCTCTATCTCTAGATTCGGTGCAGGGGTCATGGGCGGTCGTCACATTTGGTATCAGAGCATTGGTTAATCGATTTTACCCAACGCTCGCCGTCGTAACTACGTATGAGAGACGTAATTGTATTTTTGATGGATGAATACTATATATATATAATATAGTAGCTTAGTAGAGTTGAGTCCTTTATGCAGTTGTTTCTCTAGATGTTCTAATCATTCCTTTTTATAGATATTGAGAATGAGTCGAAGAGGGAGACCAGCTGCTAGGGAAGGCCGTGCTACTGAAGAAACTGCTGATTATGCAGCCATGTTCGAAGCTATGATGACTTCGATCATGAGAAGGATACCAGTTCCGGGGGCAGCAGTAGATGTTGGAGTTCAAGTCCAAGCTCCGAAACCCGTGGATTTTGCTAAGTTGTGCAAGGATTATACTGCTCTTGGAGGGAAGGTTTTCTTGGGAACAGAATCTACTATTGAGGTCCAGAGGTGGATAGATGCTTGTAGAAGGATCTTTGGTGATTTGGGAATTGATGATGCAACTAAGAGGAAGTTGGCATCAAGGCAGCTTCAAGGGAGAGCCTCTGATTGGTGGAACTCTATTACCATCACTACTCCGGAAGAAGAGATTACTTGGGAGCAATTCCAAGTCAGATTTGAAGCTAAGTTCATTTCTACAGCTCAGAAGTCTGTTCTGTTCAAAAGGTTTGTGGAGCTCAAGCAAGGTGGAAGATCAGTTCTTGAGTATGTTTCTGAGTTCGAAGCTTTGTCCAAGTATGCCCGGTCATATATTGAATCTACTTATCAGAAGAATGAGAAGTTTGTGACCGGCTTGGATAGTTATCTTGGGAGACAGTTGGTGGATCATTTGGACGATTCATTTGAAAAGCTTGTGGAGAAAGCTCTTAGACATGAGAGTCTGTTTCCTAAGGAAGGACCTGTTGTTGCTGTTACCAAGGGAGAATCTAAACCACAGCAGGGTGGAAACCAGAAGAGGAAGCAGCGGCAGCAGAAGGGTAAGGATGGCCAGAAGAAGCCAAAGGGCGAAGTGACTTGCTACAATTGTCAGCAGAAGGGCCATTTCTCGAAGGATTGTAAGAATCCGAAGGTGCCGATGAAGTGTCACAACTGTGACAAGCCGGGACATTTCAGGAAGAATTGTCCAGAGCCGAGGAGGGACAAGCAGATTGTGCAAGCTTATGCTTTGGGAGCTGTTCCGTCGTCTTCAAAAGCTCCTACTGCTGAAGAGAAGGGAAAGAGTGTGGTGGTTCAAGGTACTCTTTTCCTATGTGGTATTCCAGTTAGAGTTTTGTTTGATACTGGAGCATCACATTCGTTTGTTTGTAATGAACTAGTAGGCCGGTTAGGTTTGGAACCGGATATGGTTGATAGGCCGTTGGTTGTGACTAATCCAGTTGGGGGTTCGTCTTGTTTGTGTATGTTATGCCGTGGTCTAGTTGTGTCGAGTCATGGTTGCTCTTTTGTTTGTGATTGCTTTGTTCTGAACTTTGCGGGGTTCGGAATTATCTTGGTATGGACTGGCTTAGGAAGTATGCGGCTAAGGTTGATTGTGAGAGGCTGGAGGTGACAGTCGAGAATGTGGAGGGGCGAAAGGTTGTGATACGATGTAAGCATGAAGAAGGCGTCTTCATGAGCTTCATGTATTCGCTAGTTGTTCCACGGGATGGACTGTCTTTAGTGCCAATCGCAAATGGATTCGAGGATGTCTTTGACGAAGTCAAAGGGTTGCCGCCGCATAGAGAGATCGAGTTTCGTATAGATCTAGTTGAAGGAGCCAGACCTGTTGTGATGCCTCTTAGGCGGATGGCGCCTAGGGAACAGCAGGAGTTGAAGGTGCAAGTTGATGATCTTTTACAGAAAGGATTCATTCGACGTAGTGTGTCCGAGTGGGGTGCACCAATTGTGTTCGCAACCAAGGCAGATGGATCATTGAGATTGTGTGTGGATTATCGTGAGCTGAATAAGGTGACAAAGAAGAACAAGTATCCATTGCCAAGAATAGATGACTTGTTTGATCAGCTTCACGAAGCTAAGGTGTTTTCTCAGATGGATTTGGCAACGGGATTTCACCAGTTGAGAGTAGCGAAGGATAGTGTGCCGAAGACTGCTTTTCGGACACCATCTGGTTTCTTTGAGTGGCTGGTAATGCCGTTTGGATTGACTAACGCGCCAGCATATTTTGTGGATCTTATGAATAGAGTGTTCAGAGATCAGTTGAACAAGTTTGTACTTGTGTTCGTGGATGATATTCTGATTTATTCCAGAACGGAAGAAGAGCACAAGATGCACTTGCGTATTGTTTTGGAAATCTTACGGAAACATCAGCTGAAGGCTAAGTTTTCGAAGTGTCACTTCTGGAAGAGTGAAGTGAGGTTCTTAGGCCATGTGATTTCTGGAAGTGGAATAGCGGTTGATCCCGCTAAGGTGGCAGCAATCCAGGATTGGGTTAGACCTAAGAATGCATCTGATGTGAGAAGTTTTCTTGGATTAGCAGGATATTATCGACGGTTTATCAAAGACTTCTCCAAGGTAGCTGCTCCATTAACAGGATTGACGAAGAAGAACCAAGTGTTCAGTTGGGATGCTAAGTGTGAGCAAGCTTTCGGAATCCTGAAAGAGCGATTGACGAGTGCTCCTGTTTTGACTATTCCTAGTGGGAATGATGAGATGGTGGTTTACACCGACGCATGTGGTACTGGACTTGGAGCAGTGCTGATGCAGAAGGATAAAGTTGTTGCGTATGCCAGTCGACAACTGAAGCCGCATGAAAGGAATTACCCAACTCATGATTTGGAATTAGCGGCGATTGTATTTGCTCTGAAGATGTGGAGACATTATCTGTTGGGAGTTCGATTCGAGTTGTTTACGGATCACAAGTCGTTGAAGTATCTTTTCTCCCAAAAGGATTTGAATCTTCGGCAGCAACGTTGGCTAGAGTTTTTAGCATCATATGATTTTGGTATAGCTTATACTCCGGGAAAAGGTAACGCAGTGGCAGATGCGTTAAGTCGAAGACATGCAGGATTGGGAGCCATGTTTTCAGAATGGAAGAGTCTCGAGTATTTAGCTGGATTTGACTTCAGGCCTAGATGTGAATTGGAACCTGAGATGTTGGCAAACTTATCGATAAGACCCACTCTTGTGGAAAGGATTGGCGAGAGCCAAAAGCGAGATGATAAGCTTGTCAAGATTATCCGTGATTTGGAATCTGGATTGGATCCAGAAAAGGATAAAGGATTCGAGGTCGATCGAGAGGGTTGGCTTCGGAAGCAAGGACGACTAGTTGTTCCCGATATAGATGAATTGAGGAGTGAAGTTCTGAAGGAAAGTCATCACTCGAAGTTGACAATTCATCCAGGAGGAAATAAGATGTATCGGGATATGAAGAGAACCTACTACTGGGAAGGTATGAAGAAGGATGTTGGAAATTTTATTTCCAAATGTATGAATTGCCAGTTGGTAAAAGCCGAACAGAAGAAGCCAAGCGGATTGCTTCAGCCATTAGAAGTTCCTACATGGAAGTGGGAACAAGTGTCGATGGATTTTATCGATGGATTGCCTAGAACCAGAACGGGAAATGAAGGGATTTGGGTCATTGTGGATCGTCTGACTAAGAGTGCACGATTCATTCCTGTTCGATCGACTAGGACTGCATCAAAGTTGGCTGAGCTGTATGTTAAGTGGATAGTTCGTTTCCATGGTATTCCGAAGAGTATAGTGAGCGATCGAGACCCATTGTTCACTAGTGGATTTTGGAAGAGCTTCCAGGAAGTCTTGGGAACCGAGTTGTGTTTGAGTACAGCTTATCATCCCCAAACAGATGGTCAGACCGAGAGAGTCAACCGAGTTTTGGAAGATCTTCTTAGAGCTTGTGTTTTGGATTTCGGAGGATCATGGGAAGATCACCTTCATTTGGTGGAGTTTGCGTACAACAACAGTTACCAGTCAAGCATTGGTATGGCACCGTATGAGGCATTGCATGGAAGACCGTGTAACTCTCCGACATGTTGGTTGGAAACTGGGGAAAAGTTGATGCTTGGGCCAGAGATGATTCGTCAGACCTCAGATTGTATAGAGATCATTCGGCAACGAATGAAGGCAGCCCAAGACCGTCAGAAGAGTTATGCCGATAAGCGTCGTAAGGATTTGGAATTCGACGTTGGTAATATGGTTTTTGTGAAGATTTCTCCACTGAAGAATGTTATTCGATTCGGGAAGAAAGGAAAATTAACTCCGAGATTTGTTGGACCATTCCCGATCATCGAGCGAATTGGAAAGCTCGCCTATAGGTTGGAGTTACCAGAGAAGATGTCGAGTGTGCACAATGTTTTTCATGTATCATATCTACGGAAGTATGTGCACGACTCGAGTACGGTGGTTCCTGTTGATAGCTGTGAAGACTTAGAAGTTGATCTAGTTGATAGAAGACCTCGTAAGCCGCTTCGTGTTGTTGAAACCGACACGAAACAGCTTAGGAAGAAGGTAGTTAAGTTGCTCAAGATACAATGGAGTGACGATGATAACGACTGTACGTGGGAGGTGGAAGAGAGGATGAAAGCAGCTCATCCTGAACTCTTCAAGGTATGGCCCTAAGGTGTCGTGTCATCTCGCGATATTGTAACTTGTTCTAAGTCTTAGAATTCTATACGCTAAGCTAGAATTGGATGAATGGTTTGTTGATCGCTATGGATGGTAGGCGTACAGAATAGTCTTTGATTGCTATGATTGCTTGGAATTTCGGGGGCGAAATTCCTAAGGGGGAAAGAATGTAACGACCCGTATTTCTTACGATCGAATGATTGTAAAACTATCGACATTAAGTTGATTGATGTTGTTAAGTTGTTTAGATTTTAGTCGACCAAAACTTAAGTCGTATGGAAGTTAACTCGTGTAGAGGCTTAGGTTGTAGTGTAGTTTAAGTCGTTCGGAGTTGAGTCGTGTAGGACTGGACTTAGGTCGTGTGTAGAATAGGTAGGTGGAACGACTTATGGTGTTGGACCGACCTAAGAAAGTGGGCGACTTAAGGATGAGTCGGTCGACCGGTTTGCTGACCTAGGAGATAAAGAGTTGAGCGACTTATAGGTTTGACCGACTTAAGACTTAGACGACCTAAGAGTTTCTCCGACTTAAGAGTTGTACCGAGTTAACGACTCAAAGGATGGACCGACTTATAGGTTTGACCGACTTAAGACTTAGACGACCTAGAGTTAGCTTGTGTGGAGTTTAGGTCGGTGGGGTGACTCAGTGGAATGACCGACCTATAGGAATGACCGACTTAAGATATTATGACTTAAGGACTGGGACGAGTTAGCGGGTTAGTAGTGAATGACTTAGTGCTAGGGCTTAAGTCGTAAGCGACTTAAGTATGGTTAGGTCGTAGAGACCCTGTTGTGAGTCGGTAGGTAGTTGAGTCGGCAGCGTGTGTTGAGTTGTGAGTCGGTAGGTAGTTGAGTCGGCAGCGTGTGTTGAGTTGTGAGTCGGTAGGTCGTAAGTCGGCAGAGGGTTAGGTCGGCAACGACTTATAGGGGCGGATGACATAAAATCTGCCTATAAATAGAAGGGTTTGGCTCACTTTTTGGCACCGGTTTTTGAAGCAACGAAGTGCTGCCATTTTGAGAGCTCGACTTCTACATTTCTTCATCTCTTTTCTCTTCTCTAATCTAGTATCTCCATCCATCTAAATCGAAGATCAAGATCGAAGATCCAAGAGCTAAAGTTGAAGATCTTCATCCATCGAAGAGAGATTTCATCGTTTGAAGTGAGATCTTGTCGGATCTAGCTTAGTTCTTCGCTGTCCAGATCTGAAGTTGTTATCTTTTGGATTGTTTAGGTGATTTGGTGAGTGGTGATTATCTCTCACACGGATCCAAAGGAGTATATCGGATTGTTGGCTAGATTTGGTGTTAAAATAGAGATTTCCATGCATTTTCTTCATCCTAAGTGTAGATCCATATAGATCCATTGTTCATGATGATGTTACATCCATTTTACCATATGTTAACCTATGCAAGTCCATTCATCAAGTTTGTAGAGATATAATCCATGTTTTCATGCTTATTGGACTTTCAACTCTTTAATTACGAAAATGCCATTATTGTTATAATTGTCTACTTAGATCATTTTAGAATGCTTGATTGCTTGGATTGATGTTTGATTTGATTGATTGTTATGAACTAGATGATTGATGACTAGATTTAGATCGAAGGTGATTCAAAAGCTAAGGGAAAGGCTCTTGAATTGGAAAAGCTGCTCATGGCATATGTAGCGGGATGATGAAGCTCTTATGCATAGATTTGATGATGAGATGATGAGATGAGGCTTTGCGAGGATGTAATGAAGTAAGGCAATCACGTGATGAAGACTTGGTCTAATCCAGACGGGATCATTCCAAGCATGTTGATAACTCGGTGATATGATTCGAGTTGAGGATAATGATTGGATGAGAATAGTCGTCGAGGAGGATGACTAGGAGGCTTGGATAGCATCGTTGTTGAAGGTTCTAGCATGCTCTAAGCAAGAGTACGTTTGGGCAGATTCGATAGTCCCCACGGCCAACTGTTGATGGTCGAGTACTCTGGGCAGATTCGATAGTCCTAGGCACGGGCTGCGACGACGTGCGGGAGTTATGTCTAGAACCGGGGTTTCCATTAGCCCTTGACGGACGGCTGAAAGAATGTGCCGGTCATTCAATTAACGGTGATATCGAAGCAATGATAACAGTGATAGCCAGAGTCATGGATGTTTGGTTGTATCGTCATTCGGACTCAAGAGCGGTATTTTCTGGGTGCTTATCTGATTTAGGCCTTGGTACTTGGAAAACATCGCCCTTGACTCGAGTGATAGTAGTTTTACTTTAAATTGTATGCTCTGCTATGTTTGCTTCTGCTTAGTGTGTGTCTGGGGGCTATCACTGTAGAATGAGGTTGGAGTGGGAGGGTTGTATTCCTATTCTTTTTCCTTTATGCTCTTTTGGTATGTTGTTAGTTAATTTACTGCTCACTAAGACTGTTGTTTGACTCAAGGCTTTATGTTTTAATTCTTATTGCCTTGGGCTGTTCGTCCATTTTGGGACGGGCAGACTAGGTAGCAGGTGACAGGTGCTGTTCTCTTCTCACGATGTTGATATCGAAGACGAGCTAGAGGGTTGCATATTATCGTCTTATATGTACTGGATATTCCGCTGTTTTGTATTCTCTGAGAGATATGTAGTGAGGCTTGATGTATTGACTATTTGGATGCTTGTATTCAACTATTGTGAAGTTTTATATGATGTCATTTTGTTCTGTAAAGCTTCTCTACATATATGTTCTATTGTATTTTGTCCATGCGCTGTGAGTAATACGATAGATTCTGTTGTTTTAAATCTTACCTTGACAATCGTCCATGGTCGCCTGGCACACTTTACAGCGCTCTATCTCTAGATTCGGTGCAGGGGTCATGGGCGATCGTCACACAGAGTCTCACAACGGATGCTCAAATCAATTCTTTATATCACACAAATACATATAAATTCTGTTTACAAATTCTGATAGCAATACATAAGTCTGTACTATCCAAACCCAAATAATACCAAACTATCACATCAATTCTTTAATACACTTTATTTACAATATATATAGTATATACAAGTTTCATCTCCAACTCCGTCATGCCTCCAGACTTCATTAACCTAAAGATTATAGATAGAAAAATATAGGAGTGAATCAAATATAAGTCTGCAAGAATAAGAAAATCTAATACAAGTATACTAGCATGACAATGATGTGACATGGTTTAAGCTTAAGTATAATACCTTCCAGACCTGCCTGCCCCGCGCTATATAACGATATTATACTATCTAAATAACCCTAAACATAATCTGATCTTGCCCCTTGCGGTAAAGGATTACACATCTATAACTATTCGGTCTTGCCACTTGGGGTAAAGGATAGTCACATATTGGACTCATGCCTGGTCCCGCCACATGCACTACAGGTTGACTATTGTCTGCATCAAATCTCCTGGACCGGCCTCGATGCTCTATAGGAGCACCCTAAGTCAATACAATGAATCGAGGACTCGCCGCATGTGCTATAAGATTAAGGTAATTGTATCGCCAACTATGCATAACGAGACTACAATACCCATAGCCCTTCACACTTGATGTGCATGTAAATGTGCATATTTTTACATCCATATTTAATCTATTTTTATTTAAATAAATTTCATAATTGGGTTTTTTTACATGTTTAAAACCAAATTTCAAAAATGCTTTCAAGTCATCATTCATACATCAATTTGGGGTAAAATGGTAATTTTGTGCATATATTAATTTTGAGGATATTCACTTGCACATTTTATTTTCATTTGTAGAAATTTGGATGGAAATATGAAGAGGCTTTCATGTATTCATGCATGCACAAGAGAAGAAGGAAAATGAAGATGGAAATAAATCAGCTCATGCATCATGGAGGACCCCACCTACCCACTTACCTTAATCTACAATTAGGAGCTAATGCACAAGTTAGTGGAGTTAAAAGTTACATGCACACTTAATGGAGGATTAATTCATGATAATGATAACTTGGTGGCCACACTTCCTAAAGGTTATTTTGGGAAGCCCCCTAAAATATGGATTAGGGTTTTATGCATGTATAAATAGCCCTCTTATATTCATGTAATTGATCTTTTAATCACTTATTATATTAGAATGCAATTTATAGCCTCAAATTAAAAGAGAAATAAAAATGGCTTCCTAAGCCTCTTTCTTTTACTTACATTTTATTTCATGCTTTCATGTTCTTTTATGCTTATTTTTAACAGGAAAATATTGTCAAGGACAATTTTATAGGCTTTTCTATTACCTAGGATGGCCCACCAATATTTTATTCTTAAGGACCAAACATCAAAATAGTTTAAAAAACCCTAACCACCGCGCTTTCTCGTTTTTTCTCCGATCTCGAATTCAAATCGAAATAAAACAACGAAAAATGAAACAAGGGCAGATGCAAATTGAATTTGAATTCAAATCAAAAAAATGAAGCGGCATGAATGGAGTTCTGTCAAGTCGGATTTGCTGAAGTTGTAGTTCACGTCGCAGGTTTGAGGTGCTCTTTGTGATAGGCATCAGAAGGCTGCTTAGTCGGTTTGGATGATGGAGGTTTTGTGCAATAGTTGAATATGTGCAATTTTGGGCGAATTTGGGTTGCGATTCAGGTTGTTGAAGTTTGAGAAGATGGAGTTAGTTGCGGGTTGAAGAAGGTTGTGGTTTCTGGTTGCTTGGTGATGGGGAAAATGAAATCGCTATTGCTGGTGCTAGGATTACGGTGCTGAAGGTGCACTATAAGATGCAAGTTGGTGGTATATCTACTATCTTTCTCATTTTGTGGTTCATTGTTGGCTTATTAATTTCAGTATCAGAATTTAGGTATCAATTTACAATTTGTAGGTATCATTTTTGAAAAAAATAGTTACTTTTTCATCTCTGATTCTTATGTCTACAAAAAATGAAGTTGTTATAGATTAAATATAATGATAAATGAGTTAAATTAGTGTTTTGTTACTATTAAACATTTATTGAAGTTTATTAGCATCAAACATTCAATTAACTTTGTTTGAGTATCATTTTTCTTATTAATTTCGATATTAGATTTTAGCTATCAGCTTTACAGTCTGTAGGTATTTTTTGAATAAAATTGCTAAATTTTTGTTGCTGATTTTTGTTATATAAAGAAAATTATCATACTTGTGGTGACCCTCATCTTTAAATCACTTGGATTTTTTTTATTCAAGAGGAATTCACCACTAAACCCCATTTCTTTTATATTTGAATTTTTATATAGTTTCCAAGTATTTTTCCCAAGACCCTGGATTTACCAATATAATCATATCAGTGTACAAACAATTTAAGACAATTATATATTTAATGATATACAATTGTTTCTTTATTTTTTTTATCAGAGGGAATTTAAATTAGATTGAAAACAAAATACCATACAAGCCATTGACAAGCTACTTATTTCCTTTCTAATTTTGTTCTACTGCCAAAGGTATATTTTAGCAAACTACAACACTTATACTTTTATTTGACTATATATATTAATCTGCCTAAATAATTCTATTTAACACTTAAAATAGAATTACCTTGATCTCATGAAAGTTATCAAGTATATGCATGAAATCACTTACAAATCTTTACTAACAGGCATGGATATTGAACTTAATTTCCATTTATCATTTCAGGTTGATCAGATGAGGATTTTTAGCATTTTCAAATTTATTATGATGCAGACTTACATACTTGGTGATTTCTGGGATATGCTTGGTGTTATCCCAAGGCTGCTTGGTGTTTTCTTTGATTTGTCCCGGTAGCACTTTACACTTCACTGATTGAAATGAAGTGGTTCCAGGCTCCAAGGGTTTGACCCATGGCCATCTAGACCAGCCATAGTCCCCCTTTTACCACTTGCAAACCCATACCCCTCATTTTAACAAGCTTCTACAAATTCCTACTCCTAATCCCCAGCATGTTAGTGCCTAGTTTTTTTTTCTGAAATGCATTCTTGTATGTATTCTTTCAATTATTCAAAATTCTGTGTCTTCCAAGTCTACTGCCCTCGTAGTTTTCTTTGAAAATTTAAATACTCAAATCTTGAGAGTTTATTTCAAAAATTCAATCCCCTTAGCTGTTTAATTTCCATAGGGCAAAATATAGGCAATAAAAATCAGTGAATCAAATATATATATATATATATATACAAATCAGTATCAATTATCTGCCATGCATACATTTACTCCACTTGAATATTCCTTATTCAGATCTTGTCAAATCCATTATATTTTATTTAAAGAAAATTATAGAATAAACTCAGGCAATAAAACCAGAGATTATTACATTTACATTTTATATTTTTGTGTTATATCTATCCCCTTGTTTTCTCCAAATCAGATGATCATAGAATCAATAGAAAATCAAACTCCATCAAATATCATTAAAAATGAATTTTACTTAAGTACAAGTTTTCAACCCCAAATACTTAGAAAGTTTCCTACAAGTAACTTCAATTACAGAGAATAGAATTTGTCTAGTATCATTACAATGCAACTGCAAATTTAAAACAAGTCTCTCTTATTTATACTAGCAGCCAATGCCTTCCTTACTCATCAAGCCAACTTCAATTTCCTGCAAGCAAATCATTTAGCTGCCCCAAAGAATTTTTGAGACACCTAGATGATTGCAAGGGCAACCAAAAGGGTCAGTTTACACTGGTATGAGTATTTATCAATTTTGTATACCTACACATAATTTTAGTAAGCTTGCAATGCCTTCTTAGTTTAACAGGATTTATACTTAGCAGGTTTTGGTTCATTCAAGAAGACACAAAATCACATTCAACAAATTAAACAATACATAACAAACAGTTAAAAATAATTATGTGTACAATTCCTAACTCATCCTCACCAAATCTTAGATAAGTAAACTCATGTTTATACTCCAAATTTCACCCAGTAGCTAACCAGAACATCACATAAATCCTGGTTAGTTTTAACTCCCTGTCTAGATATTCATAACCCAGATTTTTTTTATAAATCCCAATCCCATTCCTTATTTAATTTATGGTCTACATCTCCTTGTCAAATGAACACTATGTATGCATTGTGAAGGAAACTCCCAGGTTGTTTAAATTATTCCAACACACAAAGGCCTCAGGGTGCAGTTGCACCATGCATATACTTGCTTCCACCTGAAGTAAGCAGATCATTGACTAACCCCCAAGTGACCAATTTAGTTTTTCTTAAATTCATATTTCAGAAAGATATAAGTGCTTGTATATCTTCTGGTTCAACCCCATGTTCCCCCATTTAATCTATATCCATGTTTAATGATGATGAGATTGAACAAAAATACTCAAATCCTGTTAACTCTAAAAGCCTGCTTACAGATTAATGCTTCAAACAAAAATGCACAAACAAACATCCATATCACCCATAACAAATCATTTCAGAGATTCAAATAACTCATAATATTTTTAGGCTGCCTATAATAGGACTTAATGCCATTGCATATAAAAGGGTAAATACTCACATAATGTTTTTCCTTTCACTGCCTTAATTTCTTAGAACAGCAAATCCCCCAAACCCTCAAGCTTAGTGTTCCTCCTTGTTTATTTTATATATATATTTTTTGATCCCGAGAGAATGATGGATTTGGCCATATGCAGTTATTTATAAATCCATCCTAGGGTTTAAGAAAATGGGTAATTCTCCTAATACCCTTAGCTGTTCATGCACATATCTCATTCCTGTGTGGTCCTAAATGGGAAATGCACACATTAGGTTACTTTAATTGGTTATTTCGGGAGTTGAACATTTTAAACACTGCATGCTATTTTCATGTTTCCATTTTATTCATGCCATATGCATGTGATCCTTGTTCTTTCTTTTTCTTTTTTTTCTAAGTTTAGAGAATCTGGAAATCTTCTTTGTATTTTTTTTTCTACCTATTTGTTATATACTATCATACCTTATTATGCAATGTAAAGTCATTTACCCAAATTATTTGCTTGGAATAAATATGGTATGGAAATTTTTATTTGATTCTATATATGTGTATATATATATTTCTGCCTTTTTGTCAAATCAGCAACTCCTTCTATATTTAAATTAAAAATCACATATACTATGCTAATTATTTCTGGCACAATTATAAGACATATAAACTTTTATATTAAACTTCATTTTATTTTATCTTCATATAAAACAGCAAACACCCCATATATATTAAATGTATATATATATTTACATAATTCTTTGAACATAAAGCTATATTTATTTTAAGTTCCAATTTTTCTTCTAATTACCTTAATTCCTTGCATTTTATCAAACAGAAGCTCCCATGCAATTTTATTTATTGCCAAATTCTTTTCTGTTTTAATGCAATATATATATATATATCTCGGAATTTCGTAATATATATATATATATTTTTATTTTTTTATTTTAGGGTCATTACATACCCTCCCCCTTAAAGGAATTATGTCCCCATAATTTCACCTAATTTCTCTAATTAAAAGCACTAATCCATAGCCTGTTTTAACTCCATAACCCATACCCATATTTTATGAAAACTAACAATATATAAATATATTTAGAAAAATCATCTTAGGTTGCTTAAACATACCTCTCCATCAGTAAACAAATTGGGGTATTTAGCCCTCATTTTATCTTCAACCTCCCATGTACAATCATTAGTGTCCAAGCTCCATTGGATTTTCACCAGTTTGATCACCTTGTTCCTCAACTTTTTCTCTTCCTTGGCAACTATCCCTACTGGTTCATTTGTATTAACCAAATTCTTCTGGACTTGAACTTGAGTAGGTGACTCCAGAATTGCTCCTTCATCATGCACCCATTTTCTCAATTGAGAAACATGAAATACAGGATGCACACCACTCAACCCCTCAGGTAACTTAAGTCTGTAGGCCATAGCACCAATTCTCTGCATAATTTCATATGGTCCTACAAATCTTGGTGATAGCTTACCAGATTTTCCAAACCTGAACACTTTCTTCATTGGTGATACTTTCAGAAAAACATGCTCTCCTACTTCAAACTCCATTGGCTTTCTCTTCCTATCTGCGTAAGACTTTTGTCTTGATTGTGCTGCCTTCATTCTATGCCTAACCAATTCAATCATGTTGGAAGTTTCTTTAACATGATCTGGACCCAACATTACACCCTCTCCTGCTTCCAACCAACAGGCAGGAGACATGCAGGGTCTCCCATACAAGGCTTCAAAGGGAGCCATTCCTATGGTTGATTGATAGCTATTGTTGTAAGTGAATTCTGCCAAATGAATATGATCCTCCCAATTACCCCCAAAATCAAGCACACATGCTCTAAGTAAATCTTCCAATATTTTATTCACTATCTCTGTTTGCCCATCACTTTGAGGATGGTAGGCAGTGCTTAAACAAAGTTGTGTTCCCATTGCTTCTTGGAAGCTCTCCCAAAATCTTGAGGTGAACAAAGTGTCTCTATCACTTACAATGGTCTTGGGTATACCATGTAGCCTCACCACTTCCTTAATAAATAATTGTGCAAGCTTAGATGCATTTCTATCTGACCTGACAGGGACAAAGTGAGCTGATTTGGTTAGTCTATCAACAATTACCCATATACTATCATTGCCTTTCTTAGTTCTAGGCAAACCATCTACAAAATCCATGGAAATACTTTCCCATTTCCACTGAGGTACCTCCAAAGGTTGCAACATGCCAGAAGGCTTTTGGTGGTCTGCTTTAATTTGTTGACATGTGGAACATTTTGCCACATATCTTGCCACTGCTTGCTTCATCCCTGGCCACCAGTAGCTTCTTTTTAAATCATGATACATCTTAGTACCACCAGGGTGTATGGTGTACCTGGTCTTGTGATGCTCATTCATGATTTCTTCCTTCAACTCTGCAATGTTTGGTACACAAAGCTTATCATTTTTCCTCAAATAACCTTGGGAATCTATTTTAAAATTCTCTGACTCAATGTTATTTAATAACATTTCTTTCTTTTCCTTTAGACTTTGATCTTGATCTTGCATGCTACCAACTTTCTCCACCAGATTAGACTTCACTGTGATTATTCCCAGTGTACCATACTCCACCATATCACCATGTTCTTTAAAATTCACTGCATCCTTGCTGTATATATCTGCCTCCCCAAGCACTACAAGGTTTTTAAACTCATCAATCATCAAACTGGCTAATCTAACATGATTTCTGCTCAAAGCATCTGCCACTCTATTAGCTTTTCCAGGAGTGTACAATATATCTAAATCATATGCAGCTAGAAACTCCAACCACCTTGCTTGCCTCATATTTAAATCTTTTTGAGAAAATAAATATTTCAATGCTTGATGATCTGTGAATAATTCAAATTTTGCCCCAAGCAAATAATGCCTCCATAATTTTAGTGCAAACACTATTGCAGCTAATTCTAGATCATGAGTTGCATATTTGGTTTCATTGGGTTTAAGCTGTCTTGATGCATATGCCACTACCTTGCCATGTTGCATAAGCACTGCACCTAACCCAGACCCACTAGCATTAGTGTATACAACCATTCCTTCATTTGCTTCTGGGATTTGTAGGACAGGAGCTTCCACCAATGCTTGCTTCAATTTCTCAAAAGCTTGTTCACACTGCTCAGTCCACACATATGGTTGGTTCTTCTTGGTTAGTTTGGTCATTGGTGCGGCTATTCTTGAAAAATCCTTGATGAATCTCCTATAATACCCTGCCAAACCTAAGAATGACCTCACCTCAGTCACTGTTTTGGGTCTACTCCATGATTGAACTGCAATGACCTTGCTTGGATCTACACTTACTCCCTGCTGTGACACTATGTGTCCTAAGAATTTTACTTCATGTTGCCAAAATGTACACTTTGAATACTTGGCTTTTAATTCATGTTCTCTAAGTCTGGATAATACTAAATGTAGGTGCATGGCATGATCATTTTCTGTCTTTGAATAAATTAATATGTCATCTATAAATACCAGGACAAACTTATCCAAAAAGTCTCTAAAAATTCTATTCATCAAGTCTACAAAATAGGAGGGAGCATTGGTCAAGCCAAATGGCATTACTAGAAATTCATAAAGGCCATACCTTGTATTGAAGGCTGTGTACTCAATGCTTTCCTCTGCAACTTTCATTTGATGAAATCCAGAGGCTAAGTCTAGCCTTGAAAATATTTTAGCTCCATGCAATTGATCAAATAGATCATCTATTCTAGGCAGTGGGTACTTATTCTTGATAGTTACCTTGTTTAAATCCCTGTAGTCTACACACAACCTCATTGTGCCATCATGTTTCTTGACAAATAGCACTGGGGAAGCCCAACTGGAACTACTTGATCTTATGAATCCTTTCTCTTCTAATTCTTCTAGTTGATGTTTTAATTCTACCAACTCTTTTGGACCCATTCTATAAGGCTTCTTAATGATTGGATTTGTTCCCGGAATTAATTTTATTTTAAATTCATCTGGTCTGTTTTGAGGAATTCCCTTCACTTCTCCAAACACATCTATATATTCATTGACTACTGGGATTTCCTCTATTTTTAATTCCTTTTGAACTTAATTAATACTCCAGATTTTATTAAAACATGTATTCTTTGCTATTTCACTTAAGATGGTAATTCTTTTGCCTTCATTTGTTTCCAAAGAAATGGTAAGGTTTTCTAAGTTTAAAATTGCTTTATTTCTCATTAACCAATCTACCCCCAAAATAATCCCAATACCAGGATAATTTAAGGTATATAAGTCTGAATTAAATTCATAACCCCCTATAATTAATTTCAGACCCATACACTTCATCCCCAACATACAATGACTCCCTATGGGACTGTGTACAACCAAGGGCTGATCAATGGAAACACATGCAAGTGTTAACTTCTTTACAATTTCCAAAGATATTAGTGAATGTGAGGCACCAGTGTCATATATTACTGATATTGGTTGGGTATGAATAAAAATTATACCTTCAAGTTGCCCAACATTCCCAGTGTTACTTGCTGCCAAAGCTCCTACCCTTGCTGTTCCCCTATTGGTTTCTGGGCAATCCTTCTTGAGATGACCCATCTTTCCACAATTATAGCAGCCTCCTCTGGGTATCTTAGGGTCAGGGCATTGGTTACTATAATGTCCAGCTTTTCCACAATTAAAACAATGAGTGAATTTCTTGCTTTCAAGTGCTGTTGCTCCTTCCCCTTTCTTAGCTCCTTTACTTGCATTTCTCTTATCATAAGGTTGCACTTTGTTCTGACCACCCTTCTTCTTATTGAGCTTAATATTCCTGAATTTCTCTCTTGCAGTGTCATGTTGCTCAAATGAGAGAGTTAGATCAATTACTTGATCAAAGGTTTTGTCCTTGTATGGCAACATTACCCTTGACAAACTAGGGTTCAAGCCTTGAATGTACCTTGCATTCTTTGCTTCTGCATTCCCTATTAACACCAGTCCATACTTGGATAATGCTTCAAACTTCTGAGTGTATTCATTCACACTCATGCTTCCTTGCCTTAATCTAATAAAGTCTTCAAGCAGTGTGGCCTTGGCAGATGCTGGGACAAATCTGGCCTCAAGCATGTCCTTGAAATTATTCCAAGTGATGGTATTCTCTTGTCTTCCTGCTGTCACAACTTCCCACCAATCCAGTGCAGCCCCCTTCAATTTCCTTGAAGCTATCTGTCTCTTCCTTTGGTCATTGATTTGCATATCCATGAAGACCCTCTCCATAGTTTTTATCCAAGTTTGAACACCTATAGCTCCTTCAGTACCTTCAAAATCCTTTCCTCCCAAAGTGGTACAAGTCTTAAGCAGTTTGGAGAGTTCCTCATGAGGATTGTCTTGCCTTGGTGCCATTCCATCCCTTAAGGCTCTCACAAAATCTTCCATGCTCATCACAGGTGGCTCACGTGAAGATCCAGCACATGTGTGATGCCTTGGTCCTACCATAATGCTATAAATATGATTGTTATGTTAGTTTATTTACCCATATCAGTTTTTGGTGTTTTTACTTGGTTCATTTTTTATTTCTGTGCACACTGTGCATGTGTCACATGTACACACATATATTTCTTGACATAAAACAAAAACATTCAACACCAACAATTCAAACAATGCATCCAAACATCCATATGCATACAACAACATTTACTATGTTATTTAAAACATAGCTCTGATACCAACTATGGTGACCCTCATCTTTAAATCACTTGGATTTTTTTTTATTCAAGAGGAATTCACCACTAAACCCCATTTCTTTTATATTTGAATTTTTATATAGTTTCCAAATATTTTTCCCAAGACCCTGGATTTACCAATATAATCATATCAGCGTACAAACAATTTAAGATAATTATATATTTTATGATATACAATTGTTTCTTTATTTTTTTTATCAGAGGGAATTTAAATTAGATTGAAAACAAAATACCATACAAGCCATTGACAAGCTACTTATTTCCTTTCTAATTTTGTTCTACTGCCAAAGGTATATTTTTAGCAAACTACAACACTTATACTTTTATTTGACTATATATATTAATCTGCCTAAATAATTCTATTTAACACTTAAAATAGAATTACCTTGATCTCATGAAAGTTATTAAGTATATGCATGAAATCACTTACAAATATTTACTAACAGGCATGGATATTGGACTTAATTTCCATTTATCATTTCAGGTTGATCAGATGAGGATTTTTAGCATTTTCAAATTTATTATGATGCAGACTTACATACTTGGTGATTTCTGGGATATGCTTGGTGTTATCCTAAGGCTGCTTGGTGTTTTCTTTGATTTGTCCCGGTAGCACTTTACACTTCACTGATTGAAATGAAGTGGTTCCAAGCTCCAAGGGTTTGACCCATGGCCATCTAGACCAGCCATAGTCCCCCTTTTACCACTTGCAAACCCATACCCCTCATTTTAACAAGCTTCTACAAATTCCTACTCCTAATCCCCAGCATGTTAGTGCCTAGTTTTTTTTTATTTCTGAAATGCATTCTTGTATGTATTCTTTCAATTATTCAAAATTTTGTGTCTTCCAAGTCTACTGCCCTCATAGTTTTCTTTGAAAATTTAAATACTCAAATCTTGAGAGTTTATTTCAAAAATTCAATCCCCTTAGCTGTTTAATTTCCATAGGGCAAAATATAGGCAATAAAAATCAGTGAATCAAATATATATATATATACAAATCAGTATCAATTATCTGCCATGCATACATTTACTCCACTTGAATATTTCTTATTCAGATCTTGTCAAATCCATTATATTTTATTTAAAGAAAATTATAGAATAAACTCAGGCAATAAAACCAGAGATTATTACATTTACATTTTATATTTTTGTGTTATATCTATCCCCTTGTTTTCTCCAAATCAGATGATCATAGAATCAATAGAAAATCAAACTCCATCAAATATCATTCAAAATGAATTTTACTTAAGTACAAGTTTTCAACCCCAAATACTTAGAAAGTTTCCTACAAGTAACTTCAATTACAGAGAATAGAATTTGTCTAGTATCATTACAATGCAACTGCAAATTTAAAACAAGTCTCTCTTATTTATACTAGCAGCCAATGCCTTCCTTACTCATCAAGCCAACTTCAATTTCCTGCAAGCAAATCATTTAGCTGTCCCAAAGAATTTTTGAGACACCTAGATGATTGCAAGGGCAACCAAAAGGGTCAGTTTACACTGGTATGAGTATTTATCAATTTTGTATACCTACACATAATTTTAGTAAGCTTGCAATGCCTTCTTAGTTTAACAGGATTTATACTTAGCAGGTTTTGGTTCATTCAAGAAGACACAAAATCACATTCAACAAATTAAACAATACATAACAAACAGTTAAAAATAATTATGTGTACAATTCCTAACTCATCCTCACCAAATCTTAGATAAGTAAACTCATGTTTATACTCCAAATTTCACCCAGCAGCTAACCAGAACATCACATAAATCCTGGTTAGTTTTAACTCCCTGTCTAGATATTCATAACCCAGATTTTTTTTATAAATCCCAATCCCATTCCTTATTTAATTTATGGTCTACATCTCCTTGTCAAATGAACACTATGTATGCATTGTGAAGGAAACTCCCAGGTTGTTTAAATTATTCCAACACACAAAGGCCTCAGGGTGCAGTTGCACCATGCATATACTTGCTTCCACCTGAAGTAAGCAGATCATTGACTAACCCCCAAGTGACCAATTTAGTTTTTCTTACATTCATATTTCAGAAAGATATAAGTGCTTGTATATCTTCTGGTTCAACCCCATGTTCCCCCATTTAATCTATATCCATGTTTAATGATGATGAGATGGAACAAAAATACTCAAATCCTGTTAACTCTAAAAGCCTGCTTACAGATTAATGCTTCAAACAAAAATGCACAAACAAACATCCATATCACCTATAACAAATCATTTCAGAGATTCAAATAACTCATAATATTTTTAGGCTGCTTGTAATAGGACTTAATGCCATTGCATACAAAAGGGTAAATACTCACATAATGTTTTTCCTTTCACTACCTTAATTTCTTAGAAAAGCAAATCCCCCAAACCCTCAAGCTTAGTGTTCCTCCTTGTTTATTTTATATATATTTTTTTGATCCCGAGAGAATGATGGATTTGGCCATATGCAGTTATTTATAAATCCATCCTAGGGTTTAAGAAAATGGGTAATTCTCCTAATACCCTTAGCTGTTCATGCACATATCTCATTCCTGTGTGGTCCTAAATGGGAAATGCACACATTAGGTTACTTTAATTGGTTATTTCGGGAGTTGAACATTTTAAACACTGCATGCTATTTTCATGTTTCCATTTTATTCATGCCATATGCATGTGATCCTTGTTCTTTCTTTTTCTTTTTTTTCTAAGTTTAGAGAATCTGGAAATCTTCTTTGTATTTTTTTTCTACCTATCTGTTATATACTATCATACCTTATTATGCAATGTAAAGTCATTTACCCAAATTATTTGCTTGGAATAAATATGGTATGGAAATTTTTATTTGATTCTATATATGTGTATATATATATTTCTGTCTTTTTGTCAAATCAGCAACTCCTTCTATATTTAAATTAAAAATCACATATACTATGCTAATTATTTCTGGCACAATTATAAGACATATAAACTTTTATATTAAACTTCATTTTATTTTATCTTCATATAAAACAGCAAACACCCCATATATATTAAATGTATATATATATATATATTTACATAATTCTTTGAACATAAAGCTATATTTATTTTAAGTTCCAATTTTTCTTCTAATTACCTTAATTCCTTGCATTTTATCAAACAGAAGCTCCCATGCAATTTTATTTATTGCCAAATTCTTTTCTGTTTTAATGCAATATATATTATATATATATATATATCTCTCGGAATTTCCTAATATATATATATATATTTTTTATTTATTTTTATTTTAGGGTCATTACAATACTATAATAAAATGACAATGTGAAGCAAACATTTTTGATTGATGGTTTTTTTCTTGTATTCATATCAATTTAATTGAAATTGTATTGTTGTGTTGAGTTCAGTGAGTATCAGTTTTATGTATCATTTTGTTTTTATGTATCACTTTTGTTATTATGTATCATTTTTCTTTGTATCATTTTTGAAAATTACCAGTTTATGTTAGAATCATTTTTTTAATTTCAGTAACCATTATTTTGAGTTTGTGTTAGTATCGATTTTTCTTAGTATCATTTTCTATTACTATCATATTGTACAATGGTGCAGATACTGAAAATAAGATTTGATATTAAGATTTTTAGTTCAGTATCAGTTTTGGAGTAACATATGCGTTGCGTGGTTTCAAAAAGTATTAGAATTTGATATTAATTTTTTTTCTTTAGTATCAGTTTTGGAGTAATATATGTGTTGCATGGTATCAGAAAGTATTAGAATTTGATATTAAGGTTTTTAGTTTAGTATCAGTTTGGGAGTAACATATGCGGTTGTGTGGTATCAGAAAGTATTAGAATTTACTGGTTCTAATTATGCTTATTGGTCAACACGTATGCAAATTATTATGGAAGCAAATGGCTTGG
This sequence comes from Allium fistulosum, assembly GCA_030737815.1. Taxonomy (NCBI): domain Eukaryota; kingdom Viridiplantae; phylum Streptophyta; class Magnoliopsida; order Asparagales; family Amaryllidaceae; genus Allium; species Allium fistulosum. The sequence continues at coordinate 1,209,370,335 of CM060902.1, forward strand.
AAATATGGCTAGCAACTCAAAAAAAATATAAAGCACCTGACACCGATATTAGCACATGGACCGATGCACAAAAGGTAGCGACATCTAACAATGCCAAAGCTATGAATGTATTGTTTTGCTCACTTGACAAAAATGAGTTTTCACGTGTCATGCTTTGCAAGACTGCATATGATATGGCGCTCTTTACAAGTCACACATGAAGGCACAAATAAAGTCAAGCAAACTAAAATTTTGATTTTACAAACCAATTTTCATCTTTCAAAATGAGAACAAGTGAATTGATTATTGATATGTATGCAAGATTTCAAACCATTCAACACGATCTCATGGCACTTGAAGTCAAATTCATAGATTTTGATTTAGTCACGCGAATTTTAAACTCTTTGACAAATGAATGGAAGAAAATAGAGTTTTAGCCATCGAAGAAGCTAATGATCTTTCTCAACCTAAAGTCGAAGAGCTAATAGGAAATTTGATGTCATACAAAGCTAACTTGTAGACTAGAAAGGATAAAAATTATGAGAAGAAAAACATAACATTCCAAGCAAGTAACGAATATTTAGACTTATATGAAGAGGAGATTGTTTTTATTGCCAAGAACTATAATAAATTCAAGAAGTTCAAGAAGATGACCAAATTTCAAAATGGCGGCAAACCAAACTCCTAAAATCAAACATCGATTAAATGCCATGAATGTGAAACTTTTGGCCACATGAAGAAGGATTCTCCATAGCTCAACAATTATAAAAAGAAAAGCAAATTCGAAAATTCAAGAAAAAGAAAAGAGCTTTTCAAGTAACATGGGATGATACAGATTCATCGTCTTCTTTAGATAATGATAGTGAAAGCGACTCGGAACATGCAAATGTGTGTTTTATGGATAACAGTGATGAGGTACGTCCTGAACTTACTTATGATGAAATAGTGGAAATAAGCATTGAATTAGATGATAAATATAGAGAATAAAAAAATTATATAAAGAATATATAAGGAAGTTAGCCAGGTCAGAATTAAAAATCGGATTATTAAAAGATGAAAAAATTATCTTAGAAGAAGAATTAGAAATTATAAAATATGCAACATTATTATCTCAAAATGACAAATTATTAAATGATTTAAAAAAGTATAAGTTAGAAAAAGTTAAGCTGGAAAAATAAAAACTAGAATTACAAGCAAATTTAGATTCTAGAAATATTGAAATTTTTTAACTTAAAAGTAAATTAGATAAAATGACAAATAATATGATAAAATTCAACAATGGAATTTTTTTTAGAAAATTTGATTATGATATGTAAACAATATGGAAATCGAAATGGATTAGATTTTAAAAAATAAACAAAAATCATAGAAATATAGCACATTATACACAAAATTCAAAAAGCCAAAGATATAAACTAAGTTTAAGAATTCGTATAAAATATGGTCAAAATATGGATTCCAAAAACAAATAATAAACTAATTAGACAAAAATATATTGATGAACTTTTACAGAAAGTTGTTTACATTTCTAAAGGAACCAAACCCTCGTGGATATGGCTGCCTTCCTCCACTAACAAGTAGAATCCTAATCAAAGAAGGTAGGTACCAATTAAAATTTTCTTATTTTGCAGGTACCCAAAATTAAAATAAAGAATAAAGATAAATGGATACTCGATAGCGGTTGTTCTAAGCACATGAGTGGAAATGCTAATATGTTATCGAATATAACATATATCGATGGTGGCATTGTAACATTTAGAGATAACTTAAAAGGATTTGTCATAGACATTGGAGAGCCATCAATATCGGTATTTATAACTCTCCTATAATTATTAATGTTTTATTGGTAGAAAATTTGAAAATAATTTATTAAGTATAACTCAATTATGTGATACAGGATTTAAATTTGATTTTGAAAAAAATGCAATATTTTTTATCAAAATAAAAATTTAATTTTTGAAGGATTTAGAAATTGAAGCATATATGTTTTAAGCATGAATGTCAAAAACAATACAAATTTATGCTTAGTCGCGAATCATGATGATCCATGGTTATGGAATAAATGTTTTTGTCATATAACTTTTAAGAATATCAACAAACTAGCTAAAATTGAATTTATTAGAGGATTACCTAAAATTAACTACAAGTTTAAAAACCTGCATGACGCTTGTCAATTTGGTAAATTAAAGAAAAGGTCCTTTAAATCTAAAAAGGAAATTTCCACAAAACAACCTCACGAATTACTCCATCTAGATTTTTTCGGACCAACTCAAGTACGTTCAATAAATCATAATAAATATGTTGTTGTAATTATTGGTGATTTTTCAAGATATACTTGGATACTATTTTTAAAACATGAAAGTGACACTTTTGAAATGTTCAAATTTTTTGCTAAATGAATAATTTTTTTTAATGAATTTAACAATTAAATGTATACGAAGTGATCACGGAGGTGAATTTGAAAATGAACTATTTACAAATTTTTGTAACAAAAAGGGAAGTAGTCATGATTTTTCTTTTCCTCGAGCACCACAATAAAATGGTGTTGTAGAAAGGAAAAATCAAACTTTACAAGAATATGCACGAACTCTACTAAATAGTAGTAATCTACCAAAGAATTTTTAGGCTGAAGCTGTTGCTTTTGCTTGTTATGTATTAAATCGTGTAACACTTAGACCCGTGCTAAAAACACATGCTATGGAATATTTTTAACAAGAAACTGAAAGTATCATATTTTCATGTATTTTGGTCAAAATGCTTCATATTAAACACTAAAGATTATCTAGGAAAATTTGATTCCAAAGTCGATGAAGGAATTTTTGTTGGTTATTCGGATCGAAACAAAGCCTATAAAATTTATAATAAACGACAAATATCATAGAAGAAAGTCTTCATGTCTTATTTGATGAAAAATTTAAACATAATAAAAATGACGATGATGTAGAAATTATAAGCAAAACTCATATACCTATACATGAAAATAATAATAATCTCAATAACAATAATGATAATATGGTAACATCATCACCTAGAATATTAAGAGACCATCCTATTAATAATATTTTTGGGGATTTAAATACAAGAGTATCAACCAGAAAATAGTTAAATCGAATGAATCATGTTGCATTTATATCAAATTATAAAGAAGCATCAAAAGATGATTTTTGGATTATTGCAATGACAAAAGAATTTAATCAATTTGAAAGAAATGATGTTTGGGAACTTGTACCAAGACCAAACGATCAAACTTTAATCGGAACGAAATGGGTTTTTAAAAATAAGGCGGATGAAATGGAAATATTGTTCGAAATAAAGAAAGGTTAGTAGCTCAAGGGTATAATCAAGAAGAAGGAATTGATTATGAAGAAAAATTTGTTCCTATAGCACGTCTTGAAGCAATACAAACATTACTAGCCTTTCCATGTTATCATACTTTAAACTTTTTCAAATGGACGTAAAAAGTGCATTTTTAAATGGATTTATATAAGAAAAAGTGTAAGTTGAACAACCTCCTTTATTTGTTTATGAAAAATATCTCGATCATGTATTTAAACTTAAAAAGGACTTATATGGATTAAAACAAGCACCTCGTGCTTGGTATGAATGATTAAAAACTCATTTACAAAATTTCGGTTTTTAAATTGGTAAAATTGATTCCATTTTATTCATAAAACAAGAAAATAATGATAATTTAGCTGTACAAATATGTGGTGATGACATTATATTTGGATCCACTGACAAAAAATTGTGTACTAAATTTTCTAACATAATGAAAGATGAATTTGAAATGTCACATATGGGAGAATTAAACTATTTCTTAGGTTTGCAAATAAGACAATTAGAAAATGGAATTTTTATAAATCAAGAAAAATACTGTCAAGAATTATTAAAACGTTTTGGAATGGAAAATATTTCAAGTAAACCAACTCCAGTGAGTACTACTCTACATTTAGATAAAGATGAAAATGGAAAAGATTTCGACTAACAATTTTTTTTTGTTTTTGAATTTTTTTTAATGCAAGCAACCAATAATGCAAAGCAAATAAAAACAAGGGATAAGAGCACGATACCAGAGCGTGCAGAATTATTAGCAACTTTTTTAATGGCGATTTATTTATATATAAGCAAGCAAAGCAATTTATTTTTGACAATCATTTCTGCCACCTACAACTTGAAAATTTCGAACAACATATATACAATTTTTTTTTTGAAAGACTTTTTTATATACATCAAATAAAGAAACTTAAAATGAAATAAAGAAAAAAACAAATTAAATTAAAACAAAATAAGTTTAAATTTATTTATTTATTTATTTATTTTTTAAGGATAAAACTAAACTAGACTAAAAGATAAACAAACTCTTTTTTTGTTTTTCTTTAGGGGGAAAATGGACTAAAAGAAAGATGGGCTTAAAAAAAATTAACAAAAAATAAAATAAGCAAACAACTCGGCCCACTTACAAAATTCTCATCAGTCACGCAAATAATATTACCCAGTCGCCTCTAAACACTTTGCCTGATACAAATTCAAACCAAAATTTTCAATTAAATGTCCAAACAAAATTTCAAATCGAAATTCCCTCGAATTCAAAATGAAATTGAAATTCCACTCGAATTCAAACCAAATTTGTTCGATTGGGTGCGGGTTGAGGTGAAGTCGCTGCTCAATTCAACCGTTCGTGGATTAACGATCGATGGGATTGGGGGATTTGGGTTTCCTTCAGGCGATGGAAGAGGTAAGTTTGAGTTTGGGGATGAAGTCGATTTCATGGTGAAGTAATTGAAGAGTTGAAGGTAGTAGTGGTTGATCGAGGATGAGTTTGCACCGGTGACTGTGATTTGTGTTGAAGGCGGATTTGAAAGAGATGTGTTGATGGATGCTTGTACATGGAAGAGGCAAGTGGCTTTGCTCGCTTTGCGTGGCTTCTGTGGAGGCAGTTGAGGATGGTAGTGGGTAGTTTGTGCTGGACAATGGTAGATGAATTGGTGATTGTCAGTTGTCAGGGGGATATGTGGGAGGCAGGTTGTAGGAGGAGATGCAGATGTATGCAAGCAATGACTTGGATGGAGAAATTGTGGTGAGTTGATAGTATGGTCTGCAGTGAATGAAGAAGTCGGTGAATGAAGAAGTGAGGCATAGAATGGAAAAGAGTGTGACTGAGGGGAAGGAGGATGTATATGTGCAGTACGAATTGGAGTGAAAATGTGACTATTGTGAAGTTATTTATATAGTTTGGATTGTGTAATTGACAATATTGATGGAATTGATGAAGTAGTCAGTGGAGATGAAGATACTGAAGTGTGACAGCAGGTTGATGGGTGGTGATTTGAAGGCAAGTGAGTATGAGTTTGTGGTTGAATTGATGCAGAGGCAAGTGATACAAGAGTTGCATGGCGATGATGCTGTTTTGGTTTGTTGCTGGATGTATATGAGTATGGAAATGGTTGAGTTTGTCAGGGGGAGGGTGTATGAAACAGTGGACAGTTGTGTATTTGCTGTATATGAGTGTGGAGATGGGCACAGTGTATGCGATCATAGGAGTGGTAGTTGATATGCAGTGTTTATATGCTAATATGAAGAAGTTGTATATGTGATCAGAGGAGATGGACACAATGTTTATTTAATGATGGAAAATGGAACAGATCAGTCGATATGGGGACTATAGAAGTTGTATGTTGAAGTGGAGAGATTGTTATGGCTGTTGTTGTGGGAGAGTTGACAGCAGGCAAGAATGGTCACTGTTGTTGTATATATGTTCAACAGAGAGGATAGAGTTAGGGAGTGGCAGTGATGTGATATAAAGTGTAGGCAGTTGTTGATGTGCACAGTAATGCTGTACACAGTTAGTTGAAGTGACTGAATGCAGAAATGTGGGCAGTGGATGGAAGAAGTGTGAAGTGAATGAATGTTTGGTGAAGTTTATGTAGAAGAGTTTGGGTCAGTAAGGGGTGGTGGTTGTGAAGGCTGTTGATGGCCAGAGAGGGTTGCAGTGCACTATTATGGCAATAGCAATTGATAAGGCAGTGAAATGTTCAGTGCACAGTGGTGCATAGAGGTGTAACAGCAAAATGAACAGTGAAATGGAACTGTTTGCAAATGTAAAAGCAAAAGTTGTAAAATCAAAGTAAAAATTGTAAATGAAAATAAATAAAATATATATTTTTTGTTTTTGTTTTTGTTTTGTGTATGTTTTTTTAATTTTTTTTAATGAAGAGATGCAAATGCCAATAGAAAACTAGAACAACATGCACAGAAATAAAATATCACAAAAATCACACACAAACACAATTTATTTTAAATACAATACACACACAGTTAACACACAAAATTCAAACGAAAATAATTCGAAGAATAAAAAATCAAAATCAAAAAAATTCCCCGGCAATGGCGCCAAAAACTTGTTTAAACGGCCAATTTTCTATCGGTTTAGAAAATAACCGATCAAATGTAAATTAAAAATAACCGCAAGCGCACGGCATACAATGTTAGTACGTGGCGAGTACGGGTCGATCCGCAGGAAATTGTTTAGATTTTAAAATTTCTATTCAATTAAATTAAACCAAGATTTGAGAGTGTTAAGCTAAAAAAAATTGTAAAAACTGACAAAAGAAAATGTATAAAAATATGAGAGTTTGAAGGCAATTTAGAGATAAATCCACTCTCTTAATCACATAAATCAGCACAACGTGAAATTATGCTCTCTTTTTTTGGTCATTAGCGAATTTAATTGATTTGTTTATCATAAGTATGGAATATTTGTGCTATTAATTAACACAATATAAACCATCAAACTATAACACACATATTAAACCACTTCTTAACTCTCATGAAAATTGCAATGAAATTGAAAATAAAATCTATTCTAAGCATGATCTATTAACTATTGATTAGAAATATAGACCATCAAATTTTAATTTTAAAATCACTTCATTACCATAATCATATGTAGATGAAAATGTAATTTGTGTTTGTGTTTGTTTAAGATAGCCTATTTGGTGTCAACAACATAGGCTATCAAATTCAAAGCTAAAACAATTTTTTTTAACCAAATCAAACATTGTCATTAAGCACAAAAAGAGATAAAAAATTATCAAAATGTTGAATCTACATGATTAAGAGAGCTTCATTACCCTTAAATTGAAGGAGTTTTGCCTCTCATATTTGTTATCAATTCAACAATTGTAGATTGCAACATGAAACAAAAACAAGAGGAAAATGCAAGCTAATGAAAAAAGAGAGCTAATAAAAATAAAATACAAACTAATCTACTCGCATAAATAAAAATATCTACACTACTAACATGAAAGGAAAAATCATGTAAATAAAAAAAGAGCAAGAATTAAAATTGCATTAAGAAGAAGAAAATGGCTAAGTAGCCATGAAATAGAAAGAGGGCTTATATTTTATTTTTGAGCCTCAAACTAAACTAACTACAAGATGAGGCCCAATGGAGGCTAAGAGAAGAGAGGAGTTACATGAACATATGGGGTATTTATACATGTTTGGAAACTCTAATCCAATTTTTGGGAACTACCCAAAATACCCTTGAGGAAGTGTGGCCACCAAGTTATCATTAGAATGAGATAACTTTAATGGCCATTAGCATATGCATTAGCTCCTAATTTGTACATCATGGTAAGTGGGTTGGTGAGGTCCTCCATGTTTCATGATATGAATTATTTCCATCTTCATTCCTTTATATCTTCTTGTGCATGCATATTTTCCATGAAGCCACTTGTAATTGAATTCAAATTCCTACCAAAAAACATAAAAATTTCCATGTAAATTTTCTCAAATTAATATATGCACAAAAATGACCATTTTCCCCATATGAAGATGAACATATGATGATTTGAAAATAATTGAAATTTGGGTTTAAACATGTTAAAACAACCTATAAGATCATTTATTTAATTAAATTCGATAAAATATGAAAGTAAAAATATGCACATTTACGTGCACATCAAACGTCAAGGATCTCATTTAAATTTTCTTGAAAAATGTATTCTAGCGTCTTGTAGTCATTCACCAACAAAAAATTGCATACATCAAAAATCTCCTTGATTACAAGAAACTCCAATAAAAGCTTATAACATTACTCCAAGAAATCTATGCAAGCCAAGACAATCAAACGAAGATTGGATTGACACACCAGTCCGTCCGAGTTGGTCTCTACTAAAGTCGTTGATTGACGATACAAAGGTTAAACCGAATTCATAGATATGCAACAAATTAAAAATTCTAACCTCTTTGACAAAAACTAAATTTATGCAAAGTATGTTTTTCAAAATAAGTTTCTTTGTTAAAATTTTAATATATATATATATATATAAATTTAATTTCTTATTTCAATAAAAGGAATGAAATCTAAATTTTAAGAATAAATTCAGTAGAAAACAGACCACAGACGTCTGTTAAAATACCAAAGACGCCTGTGGGAAATTCATAGACGTCTGTCTTATTTTTCTTGCAAATTCAAACGTCTGTCGAAAACTCACAGACGTCTGTCATATGTTTCTGTCTACTTTTTACTGAAAACAGACGTTTGTGACTCCCTCACAGACGTCTGTAGTTGCTCCGACCTTACATTTTCAACAGCCATATATAAACGATTTTACCCCAAATTTCACTTTTACCTCTAATCTACTTTCCCAATTCTTAAACCATAGCCTCCATCAACTTCAACTTCTGCAATCAAATAGCTCCAAAGAAGATGGCATTTTTCTAAAAGCAAAAACATGGACAATCTTCCTCCTCTTCTCAATCTTCTGTTACCCAATCTCACATAAACTAATGGCTCCGAAATAATCCCACCGTCATCAATAAATTTGAGGTTCTTTCCAAGAAGAAAATCCATGCTGGTCCCTTCTATCGCCTTGGAAATGTCATAGAATATGATGTTCAAGGATTAATAATGGATGTCGGCTGCTGCGTCCTAATTAGCTATGATGAAAACAAGGTAATTATCGATCCTCTCGCTATCTATCTTTTCTACTCCAGCTTATGTAGTATGGAAGTTTGGAATCCGAAATATGAGGATGGTTGGTTGTAGTCATGTGTTTGTGGTAAAGAAATCAAAATCAACGTATATACAGTTAGACATATACTAGGATATTCTTATGAGGGAATCGATTTAATAGAACTACCAGATCATAGTCTTTTACCCAGAGATGAGGTTACCCATCAAATTTGGTAAGATAGGATGCCCCATTGGAAATCACTTTACCTACAACCACGTGCTAGACGACTTAATATAATGATAATCAATGATGTGCACGTAAATGTGCATATTTTTACCACCATATTTAATCTATTTAAATTAAATAAATGATCATATTGGGTATTTTAACTTGTTTAAACCAAAATTCAAATTATTTCAAATCGTCACATATTCATCTTCATCCAGGGGCAAAATGGTCATTTTTGTGCATATATTAATTTTCTAAAATTTAATTGAAAATTTCTATGTTATTTTGTAGGAATTTAAATTCAAATACAAGTGGGTTCAAGAAGATATATGCATGCACAAGAGTGAATACAAAGGAATGGAGATGGAAATAATTCATTTCATGGATCATGGAGGACCCCACTTACCCACCTACCTTAATGTATAATTAGGAGCTAATGCACATGCTAAAAGGCCATTAAATCTTCATGCACACTTAATGGATGATTATTGGATGCTAATGATTACTTGACCACCACACTTCCTAAGAGGGTATTTTGGGCATTCCCCAAAAATATGGATTAGGGTTTCATACATGTATAAATACCCCTTATCTTCATGTAATTAGCTCTCTCTTCTCTTAGTCTCTCTTTTAGGCTCTCTTCTCTTTAGTTTTACCTTAGAAATAAAATGAGAGCTCTCCTTCTTTTCATGGCTACTTAGCCATTTCTTTTATGTACTTTTCTTTTATGCAAGTTAATACACGTTCTTTTCCTTTCCTTGTTTATTTCCTTTCATGTTAGTAGTGTAGATTTATTTATTTATGCAAGTAGATTAGTTTTTCTTTTCATTTTGCTCTCTTTTCTTCTTGTTTATTCTATGTTGCAAGCTACATTTGTTGATTTGATAACAAATATGAGAGCCTAATCCCTTCGATTTAGGGGTAATGAAGCTCTCTAGTATGTAGATGCAACATTTTGATGTTTATGTTCTCTTTCTGTGCTTTATGGAAAAATGATGTTTATGTAATTTTGTGTTTAGTATTTAGTTTGATAGCTTATGTTGTTCAAAAAAATAGGCTATGCTTAGTCATATGAATCACAAATTGCCTCTTCATCTATATATGGTTATGGCAAAGAAGTGAATGTTGAAATTAAAATTTGATGGCCTATATTTCTAAACAATAGTTAATAGGTCATGCTTAAAATAGATTTTGCTTTCAACTTTGTTGTCATATTTCATGAGAATTAAATGTGTATTAGTGGTTGTGTTATAGTTTGATGGTTTATATTGGGCTAATTAATAGCACAAATATACCATACTTATGATAAGCACATCAACTAATCTCACTAATGACCAAAAGAGAGATCATAACTTCATTTTTTTAATTTATGTGATATAGAGAGTAGAAATTACCTCTAAATTGTCTTAGCACTCTCATATTTTTATCAATCTTCTTTTGTTAGTTTTTTTATAGCTAATCACACTTTCAACTTTGGTATAATTTGATTGAATAGGAAATTTAAAATCAACAATTCCTTGCGGATCGACCCGTACTCACTACGTACTACGATAGTACGCTGTGCGCTTGTGGTATAAATTTTATTATAAATTTTTCGGCGATTTTCTAAACTGATAGAAAATTCGTCGTTAAACAAGTTTTTGGCACTGTTGCCGTAGAGTAGTTTTGATTTTATTTTCTATTCTTCGAATTATTTTTGTTTGATTTTATTGTGTGTGTTTTGTGTGTTTATTTAAATAATAATAATAATAATACTAATTTGTTTGTGTGATTGTTGCTTGCATTTGTTGTTTGTTTGTTTGCATTTCCATATTCACAAAAAAATACACAATTTCTTTTCAAAAAGAAAAAAAATATTTTTATTCCATCTCATTTTCTTTTACAAATTCATTTTCTTTTTATAACTTTGCATTTACATTGAAAAAAAATACAATTTCTACATTTTTACTATTCACTGTGTATATTTGCGATTTCTACACTTCATACCCTCTTTGCTACTGTCCTCATTACAACTTCTCCACCACCAAAAATAGTCCATTTCCCCGCCTACTTCTGTGCACTTCAACATTGACACACCCTTGTCGCTGAGATAACACCATCTGCCAACCATTTCTGCAACTTTCCATCATTACTGCGATTGAATTCATTGACTGCACATCTCCTCACCTGAACAATTCAACCACCTCATACACTTGCAGTCCATCAAATCCGAAACTCCAACGACAAACTCCAACAACACTTCCCCTACTTTCGATTACCACTACCTTAACTTCCACCAATAACTGCCTTGCTCAACTCGTCAACACACAACCGCTTTCAATCCTACCCGAAGTAAGCATCATCGAATTGCTGCCTGTCTCTATAAAAACCATCACATCCACTTCATTTCAAATCCCATATACAACTTCAAACTACTACCCCAACCTGACTTTAACTTCTTCATCCCTGCCTACATACATACTTCAACTCCTCTGCCTGTTACAAACCCCTGCCTGTCTCTTCAACTTCGACTTCCCACATACACAGCACAACCATGACCCAGTGCATACAACACACATTTCTTCAACTACATATACTTCAACTAAAAACTTCAATTACAAACTTCACAGCCACTATAGCATTACCAAACAACCAATTCCCACCAGACTACCACATTTCTTCACAAAACTTCCCCTTGCATCACCTCCTCCATCTTACCATACATAGTTCTTGCAACTGCGCACTTCATCTAGCCATACAATAGACTTCCATACTCCTCAATCACTTACTGCCTCTGTTGCACACAACCATTGTCATCTCGACCCACCCACATACTACTGCTGAACCACCAAACTTTATCTTCACATCACCTCATAGTTCTATTACAAACTGCTTCATAGCCAAAATTTCACCTGACAATTGCAACGACTTCTAGTCGTCATTTCATCACCTCAAATCCACCAGATACATCTCCAAATTACCACACTTCATCCATATACCACCACTGTCAATTGCCGGTCGCCACTGCTATCAACCCGCAACCACTGCATGAAATTCCATCAATACACTGTGCCGCACAGTCTCCCAATTCCTTCACATTCAACAAACATCAAACCTCAGTGCCCTCCATATCAAACAGTCCATCTCAACTACAATTCAACTGCCGCCATACCCTCTTAATACAGAGAAACCACCCCCTTTTGCATAGCTCCTACTTCACTGAAACCTAGTCTCATAATCGCGAACCAAATCGAATTCGCAATCGCAACCCCTCAGAACCAATCGCGACAATTCCAATCCCCTTAGACCACTTCACAACCCATCCCCAATCCTCCAATCGCCACCACCAATCGCCAATTACCCAATTCGACATCGAGCTTCCCAGATACCCGCGACCAGAGTTCATCAATTCACAAACCACAATTTCCTACCCACGCAGACCGAAGCTTCAATCGTATGAATTTATTTACAAATTCTGGTTTGGAATTTGTGCGTGTGGAATATTGTTGAGGATTGGAGAAAGAAGAATTTTTTATTCGGGTATTGGTTTTGATTTGAACGAAAAAACAAAACAAAAAAAGAGAGAAGTTTGTGAATCGCAGTTATTAATTTTGGGGAAGATAAGTTGTCTTTGTTTTGGATAGTGGGCTTGTTGGGCCATGTTTATTATTCGGTTTTGTTTATTCCAAACTTTTTTTTGCTTTCTTTTGTTTAAATATCTTCTCTCCAAAAAAAACAACAAAGAAAAAAAAATGTTTGGGCAGGGCTTTTAGGATTGACTGCAACTTTTCTTTCTTTTAGGTTGTTTTCTTTTGATTTAATTTGTTTAGTTGTAGTTTCCGAAACAAAAAAAAAACAAAAAAATTGTTTTGTTTTCATTTGTTTTCCACTTATTTAGTTCCTCTTTGATAAACATATATATATAAAAAACTTGTATATATCTTGTTTTATTTTCAGGTTGCCAAAGCAGATTAGAAGAGTTGCTTGCTTCGCTTGGCTTGCCAAAAAAAACTGCTTGCTTATAAAAGCTTTGCTGCTTTTAATCCCTATCTATTGTATTTTATTTGTTTTGCATTGTTGGTTGATTGCATTTTCATAGAAAACAATTTCAAAAACAAAAACAAATTTCATCGTAGTTGCATTGTTAATACACGTTTAATTTCTTCTTTGCATTTCTTCTTAGAATTGTGATTATTAATAACGGTTAGACATCGATAACACTTAATTGTATATTGACAAGTTGTCTTCTTTGAACAATTTAATTTCTTGGTGTCTAGGCTACGACAGAGCAATAATCAGTTATAAATATTACGGTGATTCAAAAATATTATACCGAATTGTTTCTCTGAAGGTACTTAAACCTTCGGCTGCATTACTACGGTGATTCGTGGTGCGCCGATAAATCGTGTACGTTACCTGGCTAAGAACTATCTTGTTGATTTAAGACAAAGTGTAATTATACAATTTTGGGTTAACTTAGGATAAATCATTTGTAATTAAAACCTTGCATTCATTTAGTTACATTAGTTCATGCATATATATAAAAAAACAAAATCAAAATTTCAAAATCAAAAACTACAAAAAAATTGTAAATATTCCTTAACTTTGTTTTTAAATCCTTTCTTTTGAATTTTTAAAATCAAAAACAAAAAAAATTACTTAGTTTTTTTTAGAAAATCAAAAATTTAAAAAAAAATTATAAACCCTTTTCAAAAACCAAAAATAATAATTGAAAACCAAAATACAAAACAAAAATCAATTTTCCATTTTGAAAAATAAATTCAATTTGTAAATATTTTTCCTTTATAAAAAAAACCCCAAAAACATTCTTGAAAATGTCCGAGTTTCCTTACTTACATGAATTTTACAATAGTTGTGAAAATCAATATAATCCATATAATTTAACACAAAATTCTTATGGATATTTCAACAACAACTATTGTATAAACAATTCGAATTTTGAACAACACAGTTTTCAAAACAATGAGCAACCCTCAAACCTTGAAAATGGCATTGAAATGATATCATCTTTACTTGAACTTTATACACAACAAAATTAAAGTATAAATGATTTGTGTAATTCATATTTGTGTAATTACTAGAGTCAAGGATTTCAAAATTTGAATTCAATTCAAAATTCAAACGATTTTGATTATAACCCATGCCAATTCAATTTCGACCTCCAAAATGAATTTCAAACTCAAAATGAAAATGGAAACAACTTTTCAAACGAATTTGGCAATGGGAATAATCTTAACCATGTTACGATTGAAAATCTTTATTCTCAACAATTTCAAAGTGAAAATCCTCATGTTAAAAACTATAAATTGGATTTTGTTGAGCAAATGGACGAAATTTACAACGATCACACAGATTTGTTGATTGAAACATATATGAAACAACGTGATAAACAAAATCAAATTCCAACGTGTGACGAGTTAAGTAATAATCCATCTTTTACCAAAATTGACGATTTTAAAATAAAAACTTTTGAAATTGAAAACGAGAATCTTAATGAAGTTGTTGAAAATTTGGTAATTTAGTTGGATTTCAATTCTTTTGAAGGTGTGAAACTCGATTTAAAATTCGATTATCCTTTCTCCGATTTTGAAAATTTGAATACAACAACTTTGGATTTTGAAAATGATATATAAAATAAAGTTGTTGATAATCCATCAAAGGAAGACGAATTCAACGAACATGATTTCTTTGGACTTTTCGAAAATGAGTTGTTAAATTCTCAAGGGGAGGAGTTAAATCACCATTTTGATTTTGAATTCGATAATTCTAAAGAAGTTTTCAATGATAAGTTTGAATTTCAAAATTGTGAAAATAAACTTGAATTTCAACCAATTGTTTTATCAACCCCGAAAATCATCCAAAATAAAACAACTCGTACAATATTTAATAAAACGACATTCATTTTTCCAAATCAACATTCAACTCCGAAATATTTTATGGTTTGGTTTTTCGAGCTTAAGCTGTGTCTTGCATACTTGACGAGACAAATGAATCGGTCTTTGGAAGACCATTTCATTTACTTTTTGACGATATACTTTCTGAACTCTTGTAAATAATAACCTTTTCGTTTTCATGTAAATATAGGTCATTCTTTTATTTTTGTTTTATTCTTCTCCTTCCACTTGGGTTGACCGTGGGGACACAGTCAAAATCAAGTATGGGGGGAGTCTCATCATTTTCATTTTCAATTTTACATGGTTTATTTTTGCATTCTCTTTCCAAAACTAAAGAAAAAAATCAAAAAATGTTAATTTTTTTAAGCATTTTGATTTATTTTTAAAGAAACGCTATAGGGTAAATATACGGTTTTGGTTAATTAAATTATAAATTTTGAAAATTTATTTGTCTTAACAAAAATAAAAATGAAGTTTGATTACAAATAACAATGGTTTAACTAGCATATAGGAAGATTCATACGTGTTAATTATGAAATACATCCTAATTGAAAATCTTTGTTTTAAAAAGTGGTTGATATAAAGTAAAGATATAACAATTTTTTTTGTCTTATAAGTTAAATGGTGCTAAGATGATTTTGCAAAACTCTCTCTTCAAAATAAAAAAATTCTTGTATATATGTATGTAATTTTCTTAATAAACACATAGAGTCATGTGTTCACACTCGTGTGTTAACTCGCCATGCTCTATAACCTTCTCACGTAAGCCCGAAAGGCAGTGCACGATCGGTATATCTGGCCTCAGTTTATCTAAGTTAGGTGTGTGCATATAAAAATTCTTTTATTAATAACACCTACAGTTGATAAGTGTTCACACTTGTGTGTTCACTCGCCACGTTCTGTATTCCCCTCACATAAGTCCACAAGGTAGTGAATGGGTAATATATCTGGCCTCAGTTTATCCGAGTTAGGCATATGTAAATATTGTTAATATCAATAAATTTTCAATTAAAAAATTGGAGGGAGTAAGCAAATGAAATCCAAGCACTATTTTAACTTATTTGATTTGACTTGTTATTGAAAATAAATGAAAATACCACTTTGATAAACTTTGATAATCAACTAAGGATCTATTTCATGGTTACACTTCGTTATCAACTGAAACAACGAGTTAGACTATTGTCTATTTGTTATGATAACTTGATTTTTGTTGGAAATTTTGACGAGTAAATGACTTAAATTTTCAAGATAATGACCAAACCTTATATTTAACTTATTTGTGTCTATTTAAAAATAAATCTTTCATTTGTAAATATTTCCAAAAACTCGCATTCATCTCTTTTCCTTTCATGTTAGTAGTGTAGATTTATTTATTTATGCAAGTAGATTAGTTTTTCTTTTCATTTTGCTCTCTTTTCTTCTTGTTTATTCTATGTTGCAAGCTACATTTGTTGATTTGATAACAAATATGAGAGTCTAATCCCTTCAATTTAGGGGTAATGAAGCTCTCTAGTATGTAGATGCAACATTTTGATGTTTATGTTCTCTTTTTGTGCTTCATGGAAAAATGATGTTTATGTAATTTTGTGTTTAGTATTGAATTTGATAGCTTATGTTGTTCAAAAAAATAGGCTATGCTTAGTCATATGAATCACAAATTGCCTCTTCATCTATATATGATTATGGCAAAGAAGTGAATGTTGAAATTAAAATTTGATGGTCTATATTTCTAAACAATAGTTAATAGGCCATGCTTAAAATATATTTTGCTTTCAACTTTGTTGTCATATTTCATGAGAATTAAATGTGTATTAGTGGTTGTGTTATATTTTGATGGTTTATATTGGGCTAATTAATAGCACAAATATACCAGACTTATTGTAAGCACATCAACTAATCTCACTAATGACCAAAAGAGAGATCATAACTTCACTTTGTTGATTTATGTGATGTAAAGAGTAGAAATTACCTCTAAATTGTCTTAGCACTCTCATATTCTTATCAATCTTCTTTTGTTAGTTTTTTTTTACATTTTTAGCTAATCACACTCGACTTTGTATAATTTGATTGAATAGGAAATTTAAAATCAACAATTCCCTACGGATCGACCCGTACTCACTACGTACTACGATATTACGACGTGCGCTTGCGGTATAAATTTTATTATAAATTTTTCGGCGATTTTATAAACCAATAGAAAATTCATCGTTAAACAATCAACACAATCATTCCTAGTCTAGGTAGCCACTAACAAATTTATCCCAATGACCATCGAGCTCTATATGCAATATTCGATCATCTCCCGGTAAATTGGACAAAATTTGTTCATGACCAAATTAAAGGTTTTTGGACTCAGCATCGTCGAACTATTGTATATGATCTTTACATTATGCGTATCTTGTAAGATCTTAGAGTTCCTTCGTACTTATCACACTACGAAGAAATTCCAACAAAAGATAGCAGTCCAAGATATTTATCCTTAATGCAACTCCCCAAAAACCCACCTCCTATCATCCCCTTCGACCAACGGACTATTTAAAAACAACAACAAGTACACCATGATCCACAGTCTACTCCTGCTCCTCAGCATACTTCCTTACCTCATTCTATTCACAACCTGCCTCCTCCAGTCATGCTACCGAATATTATTCGGATTCAGAAATTCAAGAAGCTCGCATTGAACCGATGCAAAATGAATCACTTCATGATTTAGCGCTTAAAAATCAAAAACTAATCACGATCAACCAACGAGCTTTGAACAAAAAGATGACTGGTTTGGAATGTTCTTTTTCGACAAGGATGACTAAGATGGAAAAGACTTTTGAAATGGTTGTTTCCACTTTAGGAAAAGGTATGCGAAAAGTCCATGGAAGATCATCCTCTCGCTCATCATCCTCGCCATCACCGACACGACCTCCTCGAGCACGGACACCAGTTTATCGGCCTGATACTTCTCCTGAAGGATCTTCTCACGATAGAGGAAAGACTCCTATACAAGAGCAACCTGAGGAGGAGGAAGAGAGTGATGATATGCACGTGTCTGATACTTCGCAATTTCAACATCAACCATACATGGCGTTCCAAGGGCTCTCCATTCAAGAAGATGAGGAGTATAACGATCAAACAAACTGGCCAGGATCATACGACCAAGATCCTTCATCGTATTGGGAATACTATGAACATTATGAAAGCCTTTCTTACTCTTCCAACCAGTACAACTAGAGTCTCTTTTAGTTATTTTTTTAGCATTTATGTTTATGTTTGTTTTATTTAACTTTTAAACTCCCGCTACATTACTTTACTCTCCATTTCTGCTTGGTCTTACTTACTTTTTCATGCTATTATCTATAACATGCTATTATCTAAATATTGTATATCCTCCCTTCTATTTTGATAATGACAAAGGGGGAGAAATCTATGCATATACATAGGGGAAGACAAAATTTACTTTATGCGAACATTCTCTATTTTGATTTGATTATATAGTTGTCATCATCAAAAAGGGGAGAATGTTAAAACCTCCATTCAATGTTTCAATGACAACAACTATACAATCATATATATTATATATCTTATCAAAATAAACAGGTATATACTTCAAGAAAACATCATGCTCGAAGATATTGGGACTTGAAGACAAACAAAGATCTATCGACCATACTATAATTAGTAAGGTTATTCTACCGTAAAAGAATCTTAGATTAAATATTGTAAGGTCACCTTGAGTATACATGCAGACACGATCACCCTTGATTTCATTTACACTGAACATAAATTGGAAAACTGCATTTAACATTCACAGACATTTGAAGAAAAATCACAAACATTTGTGACAATCCTCAGGAAATTATTTCCTGAAGTCACAGACATCTGAGGTTTTACCACAGACGTCTGTCATCTGAAAAACTGCACATTCTGAATAGACACTTCTGTTGAATGAATAGAAATTAACTCTTCTTTGAAAGGTTGCAGCCATTTAAATTAATAGACCTTATATAATAGTAACAACTATTCATTTACATCTCTTTAAATCTATAAATACTATCATGATTGAGATTTAGAATTTAACAAAAAATTGAACTAATTAAACTATTCTCTATTGATTTCTTATTACTCTCTTGTGCATACAATTGCTTACATACTCTCAACCAGTCAAAACAAAAATATAATTTTGGTTAAACCACTTCCTACAACTCAAAGCATTCACATTCACATACTTAAAGGAGATCATGGGAATATTTGTACTATCAGTTAAAATCCCTGTTATTTGGAACACAAGATTGTCAAAGATATACTTTTGTATTAGCCTATTCCTCCGAGCGAAGCCAGGGTTAGTTTGTTAAAGGAAATACCGAAGGGGAGATTCGGGACTGGACGTAAGATGGGAGGTCCAAACCAGTATAAAATATATGGTGTGATCATTTTTATTATTTATCTTACTTATATTTAATTATTGTTCTCTGCTTAATATAGTTAGTAATATACATCCTCACATATATACATATAAACTGCATTATTTGTAAAGATCCTATAGACTTTCATAAAGACGCTGATGTCCTTGTGCTCTTTACAGGAATGAAATGAGTGCTCTTTGTCAGTCGATCGACTAAAACCCAAATACTTTCATTACCTTCTCTTCTTCTTGGAAATCAAACTATAAAATCCATTGAAATGCTTTTCCATTTCCACCGTGGAACTTCTAAAGGCATCGGTAATCCACTCAGTTTTTTTGCTTCGCCTTTGTTCTATGACAAGTGAGACATTTTTCCACATACCTCGCCACATCTATCTTCATCCCTACCCAATAGTAAACTCTCTTTATATCCTTATACATTTTATCACCACCAGGATGAATGGTCATCATGGAATAATGACGCCCCTCTAACACCTCATAGATTAGCCCCTTCAACTTTGGAACACACAACCTTTCGTCTCGTCTTAGGTATCCTTTCCTATCTGTTGTATATCGCTGCAAATGACTCGACTTCCTAACTTTCTCATGCTGATCATAATCTCACTCAACTTCGCATCTTTACTTTGATTCATACCAACTATGTGCACTCTCGTCGATCTAACCTCTAAGGTTGCCAAAAATCCAGCTGTAATATCCATCAGTAGTTGAAAATCAAATCCAAAAATATACTACAACTACCTCATCTCTAACATCATGACACTCAATGTCGCATGCTTCCTACTTAGTGCATCCGCCTCAACATTACCCTTCTCAAGGGTATAAGCCTTACCAAAATCATAAGATGCTAAGAATTCCATTCACTTCCGTTGTCTCAATTTTAATCCCTTCTGCGAAAATAAATACTTCAACGACTTATGATCTATATATAGTTCAGAACTCTCCCCAAGTAAATAGTGCCTCCATGACTAAAAAATAAATACAATCGCAGCTAATTCCAAATCATGCGTAAGGTAAATTTTCTCCTGTGTCTTCAACTTCCAACCTGCATATCCTATAACCCTACCGTCCTACATCAAGACAACATTAAGACCAATACCGTAAGCATTCATGTAAACAGTAAATGGTTTAGTATCATCAGGGATAACCAACACAGGCGCACTCGTTAACATCTCTTTCAGTCTGATAAACACTTCTTCACACTCTGCACTCCAAACATAAACCAAATTCTTTTTCGCAAGCCTCGTCAACGGTGTAGATATCTTTGCAAAGTCCTTTATAAATTTCAGATAGAAACCAGCTAATCCCAAGAAACTATGTACTTCTAAAGCATTCTTCAGAACCTTTCAATCTTTAACAACTGGTACATTTCCTGGGTCTACCGCTAACCCATTCCCAGATGCAACATGTCCTAGAAATCGGACTTCATTCCTCCAAAAATAACATTTCGAAAATTTAGCCTTTAACCGATTCCTCCTTAGTACATCTAGTACTTCTTTTAAATGCAACTCATGCTCCTTCTAGTCCCTAGAAAATACTAGGATATCATCAACAAATACGACAATAAATTTATTCAGCTACTTCTGAAAGACACTACTCATCAAATCAACAAAATATGCGGTGGTATTACTCAGCTCAAATGGCATCACAACTCACTTAAATAGTCCATATGGAGTACAAAAAGCGGTCTTCGGAATGCTGTCTTCTATAACTCTCAACTGATGAAATCTACAACAACTCGCACTTCCCAAAACACCAATCATAAGCTTAGGGTGTCTTTCGGACTTGCGTCATGCTGAGAAATACAAGCTATTGGTTTTTTTTCTTCATTACAGAGCATGATTATAAGGGTAGATTCTAACACATTTAGATCTCGTAGCGGAAGGAAATTAAAACATAAGTACTAAAAATAGACATTTCAGAAAAATAGTCTCCAAAATAATTAATTGTCATATACACTATTTTCAAAATACAATATAAGTTGATAGACATTTAGTACACTAAATAACTATATGAGGAATAATTAGGAATAGGGAAACTCCAACATTTAGCTTCTTTCTCCACATATTATGCACAATCATCTGTTATCCTGTGGTGTGGGAAAATAGAAAGAATGGAGTAGGTCAGACAAAACTCTGGTGAATGAGTACATATTTAATATACGATGATTATGTGCAGTTGACGTTAATTCTACTCTATGTGACCTAGGGTGTCCTACAAGTGTCCGTCTATTCCTAGGGTCCTTTACTTAACACACCTACTATAACAACCTTGGTTTGGAGATTACCTTTCAATATTGAATTATAATGATAATTATAATTTAATATTGTAAGTTAAATTAAAATTGGAGAAATTAAATTGTTTATTTGGAATAAACAATGAATTTTGGAATTTAAAAGGAGAAAATGAAATTTCAAGCTTTATTTTATTTTGTTTGGAGTGATAATAAATGGAATATGGGCTTTAAATAATGAAAATGATTTCATTTTAGACAAAATGCAATAATTATATTAATTATTGCCCATTTGCTTCTTTTAATAATTTTTAAAAGAAGCATGTAATTTTTAAAGGTGGTTTATTGAAATAAAAGGTGGAAATTAGTTTAAAAATAAGTTTTGGCTATAAACTATGTTTGAAAATGGTTTGAATTATTTTTCTAAGTGAGAAAATAAATTTTGTGGAATTTTAGAAGTTAAAAACAATGTTTTATTCATTTATTTGAGTAAATGGTGTATTTTTGATAAATTAATGATTTTAATAATAAAAATGTTTAAAAATATAAATTAATCCTTTTATATGATAGAAAATGTTTTTCTTTGCATGTATACAAGTTTTCACATTTTTCTTGTGTGTAAATATGAAGAAAATGAATTTTATTTGTGTGTATATGTGATATGCACACATATTTTGGTTAAGTGTTGATTTTAATCTTAAGCCACTTTATTTTCTTTTTAATTTGGGTCCAATTCAGCCCATTACCTCACTAAGCCTGGTTAGAAGGAGTAAAAGGAGTTGCTGTACGTTCATTTGCATACCTCCTTCTTCCTTCAGTTGAAAAGAAAAATACAGTAAACAAATTTCTCAAATTGGAAAACCAAGCTCAAATCTTTAATTAAACTCACCAAATTCATATCTTTTTGCAAGCTAGTGATAAATCTAAGGTAATCCCCTCCAAACTATTGAATTTCATCACCAAATTCTTAGTACAGTAAGAAGTTTTCTAATTTTTACTATATATTGTTTTGCATGTTCTTCATTTGCTTTCTACGTCCTTAGAAGCTCTAATCTTCCTAAAAGCTTCAACTTTGCTGCTATAATCCGAGTTTTAGCATCTAATCAGCAAGGTGAGTTGAATAGCTCACAATTCTAGCCAAAGCCAATGTTTCAAACTGCTCAAATCTGTGAAAATTTTGCTCTGTAATTTGTTTTTACTTTCAATTTTGTTTGTGTCAAAACCTTCTCTGGTTGGTACTTTGCATGCTAATATCTTCCAATTCCGGCAACGAAATGCTGCCGGATTTTCTTATGATGATAGTTTAGATGTAGTAGTATATGCCTGTAAAATTTCATTGCAAAATAATATCATTTGAGTGTTCAAAACATTGTTGCAAAATCAACAAAAACCCAGATTTTTGCCTGGCATATTTTGTTTGAGTTGCTGGAAACATGGCCCGAGTCCAAGATTAAGACAACATAACTCTTTCATTTCTTACTAGAATTCATCGATCTTTTTTTTGTTTGAAAGATATAGTTTTCTAATATAGGCACACAAATTTTCAGCTCAATCTGAGGTCGTTTGGTCCTCTGTTTCATGCCTTAAAGTTGAACCCGAGATGGTTTTCAGGCTTGTACATTTTGTTTTTTTGAATTGTTGCAAACATGGCCTGAGTCCATGTTTGAGACCGTGTAACCTTTTCATTTCGAGTCGTAATTCATTGATTTTTTTTTTTTGAAAGATGAAGTTGCATATCAATTTTTAGCTCAATATGAGGTAGTTTGGTCCTCTATTTCAGGTTTGTAAGTTGAACCCAAGATGGTTTTCAGGCTTGGACACTTTTGTTTTTGAACTATTGCAAACATGGCCTGAGTCCATGTTCGAGATAACGTAACGTTTTCATTTCCAGTCAGAATTCATCAATTATTTTTTTGTTTGAAAGCTGAATTTTTCTACTATGTGCACACCAATTTATAGTTCAATCAGAGGTCATTGGCCACCTGGTTCATGTTCGAAAGTAGAACCCAGAGAAGATTTCAGACCTGAGTATTATTTTGCCTATGCATTTTTATGTTCTTTTTCCGTCCGACTTTTGACTTTTACTTCATGTTTTTGTGATATTTCTGAATTGTTTTGAGGGCTATGATGCCTATCAATAGGCTAGCCCAGTTTTGATGAATTTGAAATTCAAATTTGAATTGAATTTGAACGACGGTTTTGAGTGATTTCTTTGATTTCGAGCACGGATTTTTTCAAATGATTTTGAATTAATTTTTAAATAAATTGGCACTTAAAATAATAATTATATATTTTTAAATTATTTTAAGCTATAAAATCTATTTATTCTCTAAAATAAGGGAATTTTCAAATATTGTTTTCAAAATTGATTTCGAAAAATGGTTTTAAAAGCTTATTTTCTCAAGAAAATCATTATATATATAAAATACATGTTTTTGCACTATTCGAGCGAATGAAAAGGAGAATTAAGCGGTTTGGTAAAACATGTGGTATGGGACACATGCGTTTATCTTATCGGTTAATTCCTGACTTATCTGTTTGATCGTTTTGACCTTCAGGTCGAGTTTACTGATGAGATGTGGTAAACTTTTTACTGATTTGAGGGTGAAATTTACTAGCGGTTAGTAAATCATTTAGTGCGAACGTGTGGTATGTGACACACGTTAACACAGTTCGGGTTCCTATCCGAAAGTTTGTGACACATTTGTCCAAGAGACGTTAGCCAGTACTGGACCTTCGGGTCATTTGTCCTTCGAGACGTTTGTCTAAGAGACGTATTTGTCCATTGCGACATATTTGTCCTTCAAGATGTTGTCCTTCGGGATGTTTGTCTAAGAGACGTATTTATTGTCCTTTGGGACGTTTGTCTAAGAGACGTGGCACCTTATTTTGAGAGAACAGTACTTGGCGGGCTTCGGCCATAAGAACGTGCTATATCTTTGAGATGCTTTTATTGATGTTTGTGATTTTCCTAGTGTATCGCCTTTTTATTGTTGGCCATTTGAGCCATTTGGGATATTATATATATATATATATATATGTATATATATGTATATGTATGTATATGTATGTATATGTATATATATGTATATATATATATATATATGTATGTACGGCGATTACCTTATGGGAGTTTGAACTCTTGTGAGTTCTACCTTTGAGATTTGAGTTGCATACACTGGCATTTTATTAAGATTGCCGATATGGCGTATATTTGAGATTTTAATCTTCTATTTGGAGATATATTTTCCCTATGGCTTTTTTGGAGATGGTGAGCCATTTGGGATATTATATATATGTATATATATGTATTTATATGTATATATATGTATATATATATGTATATATATATACATATATATAAATATGTATGTACGGCGATTACCTTATGGGAGTTTGAACTCTTGTGAGTTCTACCTTTGAGATTTGAGTTGACTACACTGGCGTTTTATTGAGATTGCCGATATGGCGTATATTTGAGATTTTAATCTCTTATTTGGAGATATATTTGCCCTATGGCGTATTTGGAGATGGTGATTTCTTTGAGTTGCTTTTGAGATTGCCGTTATGGCAGGTTTGGAATTTCTCCTTTTTAGGAGCTATAATTTTCCCTAAACCATTATAGATGATTTGTGATATGCCGATGATACGAGGCTTGCTACATTTAGCGTTTTATGAATTGTTTTATCTCTTTTGAGATTGTATGTTTGTGTAGTGATACCATATTATTACTTGATGTAACCATACACTTTAAATTGTCCCTTCTCACTTGAAAATATTATCACATTATTCTTATGCTCATATTATCGCTTATCCTTGTAAACCGATTTGTTGATCTAGACTGACCCGTGTATTTTATACTCGGGTCAGACCGAGGTGTTTCAGGTTAGGTACCCTTTGGACTTAGCCTATTCTGCTTCAGCATGGACTTTTCTGCTAGCTCTTTTTGTTGTAGCTTTTGTGTAGTCCTTTTTGTTGCTACTTTGATATGTATATTCTTTTGACTCGTGTTTGTATTGTGGTCATCATACCACATATGTGATGTATCATTTTGTATACTCTATGATGTATCCATATATGTGTGTATATATGGGATTATTTACTGTTCTGTGATGTGTTTTACATTTGAATTGTTGTATTTTGTTCTGATAGATCCTATAGCCACCTATGGCTTTGTATTAAGTATTTATTGGATATGTCGATCCACTTGAGATAGAGAGAAAAAATATATGGAGCATTTATCGACGTATTCAATAGATATTCAAGACAAGGATATAGAACCTCGCTCCTAAACAGCCCTATTCTTCGCATTCGCTGACGGTATTACCTAGTAACACTCTTTGTTGATGTGGGTCTCGGGGTGGGGCGTCACAGTTTGGTATCAGAGCTGAGTTCAGAATAAAATATGATAAGCACAGAACATAAACACATATTATGGTACATCTAAGTGTAATACAAGTGTTATGATTCCCTGAATCATCGTGCATTTGACCTTTTCTTGTCCTTTAGTGTAACAACCCACATATTTCACGATTGTATATTTAAATGTTTTATTTAAATATAGCAACGTTAATCGGATTAAAGTTCAAAATGTTACTTTTTGTAAACAGTCGAATTGAGACTCGAGACCACTTCCATTGAATCCAAAATGGCGTTTACAACTTTTTTGAGTATAAACATCGATATGTTGGGAGTCGAGTAGAATTTTGCTATTTTTCTATTTTAGGCTTTGGGTTTAGGTTTCAGCCCACTAACCCAACATAATACCCTAGCTCCACTCAACTCCTCTTCATTCATTCATTCCATTTCCTAACACTCTAGCTCAAGAGAAAATGGGGGAAAAGAATGGGAAATAGAAATTTCAAACCCTAGTTTGATTTGGAAACTCAAGTTCTTGCTCCAAAATCAAAGAGAAGCTTAGGTAAGCATCCTCTTCATCTTCTCCATCTCAATCTCTCTCCAATTTCAGAAATTTCCTATAACCTAATTTAGGAAATATTTGCTTATAATCTTGGATTAGAGCTTCTAGAGTTGAAGTTGAAGAGTAGTTAATCTTTCCTTTGCTTTTGAGCTTCTCGTTCGTTGTTTTTGAGTTTTAAAGGTGAGTTCTTTAACTCACATCTACGTTTATAGCTATCATTGTTGTTAGGTATGAATTCATAACACTTGTGCATATTCATTTGCTTTTGATTTGAATTGATTTGGTGAATTTTCCAAATTTTGGTGTTTTGGTCCAATTTTATGAAAATCCTACTATGGATGTTTGGACATTGATGTTTTGGGTGTATCGAAGAGCCTATAAGGCTGGGTTGTCACTTGGCATAAATCCTTAGTCGTCGCTGCTCGTCCGATCACTCCCGATACGTTTTGGCCACTTTGGCCTAGGCAAATTGTTGCCCAGACCAGGTGACCAAACGTCTGGTGACCAAGTCCAGACGTCTGGTTTGGACCTGGAGCAAAAATATTCACGGTAGAAAAATGTAAAAAAAAAAGAGCAAAGACTAATTCCAGACATCTGAAATATAGGATCAGATGTCTGGATGGGTCTTAGACGTCTGACTTGAAGTTTCAGACGTCTGGGGGTTCTCTGGATTATTTCCATAGAACAAATCTAGACGTCTGTATTCTAAACCAGACGTCTGGTCATGGCTCAGACGTCTGCTTCGATATTTCAAACGTTTGGGTGGTTTTCGGAACTATTTCCAGAAAAAAATCCAAACATCTGGATTCCAAACGAGACATCTGGAAACGTTCATTTTTTCCTATTTAGGCTGTTTTGAGTGGATTTCCTATTTTTAATTGATTATTGTTGATCCGGATAGTTATCATCACTTATTTTCGACTTTGATGACTTCTTTCTTTGGATTTTTGGGAATATCCATTTGATGGATTTGATATCGATTTCTATGGTTTTGATTCACGTCTTCGAATGTGAATCTTTGGTGATTGATTGTTTCTACAATCATTTTTGTGATTTGTCACTTTAAAATACAAAGGTTTCTATACTAGTAGTAAATACTCAAACTCTTTCATCAAAACGATTTCAACACTACTTTTAAATACAAAGCTCGTTTTCAAAACCGTTTTCCAATCTATTAGTATATACAAACCTTTACCTCATTCGTATGAGAAATAATTAAACGGCTTCGCAAAACAAGTGGTATAAAACGCTTTTGTTTACTTCGTCGATTAATTCTTGAACTTGTTCGATTGAGCTCTTGTGAAAATTTTTGAGTGGAAATCTACAATCTGTTCGTAAATATTTAAGTTAAGCCGGTGGTTATGAGACATGAAGCTAAACTCATTTATTTACTAGCTTAGTGTAATTTACACTTATCGATCAATGATAATCCTTTGGTGATTAAGACTAGCGATGTGCGATGTCTCTTTGTTCGCGTGGGGGACTGTACCCAGTTCTATTGAGCTTCATCTCATTATTTTATAGGCTAGCGACCTATGGTTTTTATGGAGTTTAGTTCATCGGGCGTTCGCTGTACTACGTCGTTGTTCCGGGAGTTTGGTTCATCGGGCGTTCGCTGTACTACGTCGTTGTTCCAGATTATTTGAGTTTCAGGTTCATCGGACGTTCGTTGTACTACGTCGTTGTTCCGGATTATTTGAATTTCAGGTTCATCGGGGGTTCGCTGTACTACGTTGTTGTTCCGGATTATTTGAGTTAGGTTCATCGGGCGTTCGCTGTACTACGTCGTCGTTCCGACTTATTTGAGTTTCAGGTTCATCGGGCATTCGCTGTACTACGTCGTTGTTCCGGATTATTTGAGTTTCAGGTTCATCGGGTGTTCACAGTACTACGTCATTGTTCCGGATTATTTGAGTTAGGTTCATTGGGCGTTCGCTGAACTACGTCGTTGTTCCGGCTTATTGGAGTTTGGTTCATCGGGCGTAACGCTGTACTACATCGATGTTCTGGATTATTTGAGTTTTAGGTTCCTCGGGCGTTCGCTGTACTATGTCGTGACACCGACTCTATGGTTAGCAACCATGGGATAGCGACCCATTTATGATACACGTGTTGGTGAGTTTTCATGCTCCCATTTGTGATAGGCCTTCCCCTTTTTGTGATTTTTGGATTTCTAGTTGATGATTTCTAGAATTTGTGTTTCACCGATTTTTGCGATTGGCATTAATATATTTTGTCAATATTTGTGTTTTTGGTGAATAATTTAAAGAATGCAATTCTTTTTGGATGTTTGAGATGATTTGGGATATTGTATGATTTTTGTTGTTACCTTATGTATACTTATCGCAGTATGGCATTTTTGTTATCATACACTTTTGTCATATCTCTTCTCTTATCTCATTTTATATGATATTTATAGCCAGATTGATCCGTTTATTATTTTCTTCTTAAATAATACTTGGGTCAGACCGAGGTATTGCAGGTGCTTGTGCTTGACTTCTTATCAGGGTTCGTCACCTGACTTTTGGCTTACTACTTTAGCTTAGTAGTTTTTGTTGTTATACATTCGAGATATAGACTCCTTGATGTATATATATTCTTTTGTCTAGCACTTGTACCTATTCTTTTATGATGTAGTGGATCTTGTATGACCACTACTTTGATGTACACTTCTATGTGTTATATTCATATCTGTTTCCGCCTTAGTGATATGAATATCTGTGACTGATTTGTGTTATGTTTATTTCTATATTTGTTTCCGAAGTCCACATATCCACTGTGTGGTAGCTTTGAGTTTGTATTTGATATGTCAGATTTCCTCTTGAATTGAAATGTAAGTAATATTATCTGACATATCGGTACTCGCACAAAGCAATTACATAGATGGTCGCTCCTCAACAGCCTTATTCTTCGTGCTAGCCGACGACATTACCCGTAGTGTTCTTGGATAGCGTGAGTATAGAGGTGGGGCGTCACATTTAGGGTAGATAGAAGTTTGGGAATACGTCTAGGAATGCAGTTTTAATTTCATAGTATTCCATATTTGAATTTATGATATCTACCCTATGAATAATTCTTATCTTATCTTAACTTTTAGCTAATGGCTGGAAAAGACAGAGGACGACGCTCGGATGTGGGGCGGTCCAGTGGCTCCCATCCGAACGGCGTTTATTTGTCTGCCGATCAGTTTATGGAGTTATTTAGGAGCACTCAGCCTCAAGCTCCTACTCCAGCATCTCCTCCACGCAAGTCTGCCTTTGCGCGCATGTGTAGTGATTTCTCCCATCTCGGAGGAAAGCCGTTCAAAGGCTCCGAGTCCGTTCTAGAGGTCCAAGCTTGGATTCGCACGTGCGAGCGCATCTTCTCTCGCATGGATCTTTCTAACCATGACAGAGTTCTTGTAGCATCTAGCATGTTGCAAGAGCGTGCCCTTGACTGGTATGAGCTTCTCATAGCCGAGCTCGATGAGTCCACTCTCTCTTGGACTCAGTTTCGGGAATGATTCGAGCTCAAGTTCGTTCCTGAATCTGAGAAAGCTTTATTGGCCCGTCGCTTCCTTGAGTTGAAGCAAGGGAAATCTTCCTTTTTTTATTATGTATCTTCCTTCGAGGCCTTATCCAAATATGGTCTCGAATATATCAGCACCTCTTACAAGAAGAATCTGAAGTTTGTCTCTGGTCTTAAGAAGTATTTGAAGAAGTCTTTGATTCTCCAGCTTAAGTTATCTTTCGAGGAGTTGGTTGACTTGGCGCTTCACCTTGAAGCCATCAAGAAAGAGAGGGACAACAATGATGAGACCGAGGTTCGCAAGAACCCCAATAAGAAGAAGTTCCCATTTCATAAGCCGAAGTCTTTTCCTCGAAAGAAGAAGAAGTTTGTTGGTCCTAGTTCTCAGCCTAGTGGAGCACCTCCTACTCGGAAGGGGTGTTTCAACTATGGCTCATCTGACTATATGATCCGTGACTGCCCTAAGCCTATTATTTTCTGCTGTTGCAAGAAGGAGGGTCATCGAGTTGCCACTTGTCCTATTGCTCAGAATAATACCCAGTCTAGCAAGCTGAATGTAGTGGATGCTTCTGGAGGGTCTTCTCAGTGCAGAGGTACATCTCCTTCTATCCTTGAAGGGTCTATTTTATTCCATGATCGTTCTATTCGAGTTCTCTTCGATACGGGTGCGTCACATTCATTCGTATCGAAAGAGCTCGTTGATGCTATTTCTTTGGATGTTTCATGCCTTATTACTTCATTAAGAATTGCAAATCCTATCGAGGGATCCGCAACCCTTTGCATGCTTTGTGAGGATGTTGAGATTGTTTTATGTGGATTTTATTTTCATGCGAATCTGCACATTATTTCTTATTTGGTTTTTGATATGATTTTGGGTATGGACTGGCTAGTGCGATACGATGCCAGGATTATTTGTTCTGAGGGAGTTTTATATCTTCGACATCCAGATTCGTCTGCTCAGCTGTCACTTGTTCTTTGGAATATGGATAATTTCGAAGTGGCTTTATATTCTCTAGACTCATGAGATGATGATGATATATCTCGTAAACCTATTGTTTGTGATTTCTCCGATGTATTTGAGCCTGTTTCGGGTTTTCCACCCAAGCGGGCGATTGAGTTCCACATTGATCTCATTCCAGGCACGCAGCCAGTTAGCCGACCTCCCATGAGGATGTCTACAAAGAAAAATAAGGAACTCAAGAAGCAGTTGTTGGAGCTTGAAGCTAAGCAGTTGATTCAGTCCAGTTTTTCACCGTAGGGTGCCGCGGTCGTCTTCGTGAAGAAGTCCGATGAAACTCTTAGGCTTTGCATCGACTATCGCAAGCTTAACGAGTTGACCATCAAGAATAACTATCCGTTGCCTAGGATCGACAATATGTTCGATAAATTGAGTGGCGCTAAGGTCTTCTCTCAGCTCGACCTTGCCACTGGTTTTCATCGGCTTCGAGTTGCGGAAGGCAGTATTCCTCTCACAGCTTTTCGCACACAATATGGATCTTACGAGTGGCTCGTTATGCGTCAGACCGAACCTGCTTTCTTTGTTGATCTTATAATCGAGTATTTCGGAATATCTCGATAAGTTTGTCCTTGTGTTCATCGACGACATCCTTGTCTATTCGAAGTCTCAAGCCTATCATGCTAATCACTTGAAAATTGTCTTGAGTACTCTTCGTCAGCATCAGCTTAAAGCCAAATTCTGCAAGTGCCATTTTTGGGAGAATACGGTTAAGTTCTTAGGCCATGTTATTTCTTCCGAAGGCATTTCGGTCGATCCCTCGAAGATCGAAGCCATCCAGAATTGGAAGAGACCTGAGAATGTTCATGAGATTCGCAGCTTCCTTGGATTGGCGGGTTACTACCGCTGATTCATTAAGGATTTTTCCCGCATTGTGCTTCCTCTCACCAGCCTTACTCGGAAAGGCATTCGATTTATTTGGTCCGACAAGTGTGAAGCTTCTTTTCAGCAGTTGAAGGAGCTTCTCACTAATGCTCCTAATCTAGTGGTTCCCGAAGGGAATCATGATCTTGTTGTCTACACCGATGCTAGTAGATGTGGCCTCAGTGCCAAGCTTATGCAGAAGGATTGGGTAGTTGCTTATGCTTCTAGGCAACTACGACCGAATGAAGTACGCTATGCCACTCATGACCTCGAGTTAGACGCCATCGTCTTCGCCTTGAAGATTTGGCGACATTATCTATTAGGCAAGCACTTCATTCTCTATATCGATCACAAGTCCTTAAAGTATTTGTTTTCTCAGAAGGAGCTCAATATGAGGCAACAACGTTGGCTCGAGTTCCTTGCCTCCTATGACTTCGATATCCAGTATACCCCTGGGAAGGGTAATCGTGTTGCTGATGCGCTTAGTCGCAAACATTCGGCTATTGTTTCTATGATGCTAGCCAAGTGGAATGTTCTTGAGACCTTATCCCCTTGTAATATTCGTGATCGAGCTCCATCTTCTAATTCTCCTATTTTATTATTCAGTTTGGAAGCTCGACCCAGCTTATTGGATCGTACTGCCGATGCTCAGTGACGTGATCCCGATCTTGTGCGCCTTATCTAGATTTGTGAGTCTGAATCCCGTGATGAGGAGTTGCGGGATTTCATCATTGATTCTCATAGGTGTCTTCACAAGAATAACCGTCTAGTCATGCCTTCTGATTCTGCACTTATGTGTGACATTCTCGATGGCTGTCACCATTCTAAGTATACCATTCATTCCAGCAGTAGCAAGATGTATGCCGATATGCATCTCCTTTATTATTGGGAAGGCATGAAGCGCGATGTAGCAAGTTATGTGAGTAATTGCATGACTTGTCAACTCATCAAAGCAGAGCATCAGCGCCCTTCTGGTCTCCTTCAGCCTCTAGAGATTCCATTATGGAAAAGGGATCAGATTTCAATGGATTTCATTGATGGCCTACCTCGTTCGAGATCGGGCCATTCTAGCATTTGGGTTATTGTTGATTGCCTTACCAAGTCTTCTCACTTCATTCCTATTAAGTCTAATAGGACCGCCTCTCATTTGGCCAAGTTATATATCAAGGAAATCGTGAGACTTCACGGTGTTCCTACTTCGATTGTTTGTGACCGTGATCTGCATTTCACGAGTCATTTCTGGCAGAGTCTTCAACAAGCTTTGGGAACAAAGCTTAACTTCAGTACATCATATCATCCACAGTCTGATGGAAAGACTGAATGGGTGAATCGTATTCTTGAGGATCTTCTTTGTGCTTGCATTCTAGATTTTGGTGGTAGTTGGGAGGATCTCCTACCTCTTGTGGAATTCTCCTACAATAATAGTTTTCAGTCTAGTATCGGTATGACTCCTTTCGAAGCCTTATACGAAAGGCCATGTCGATCACCTTCGTGTTGGTTGGAATCTGGAGGGAAGCTTATTCTTGGTCCAGATTCTATTCGTGATTCATCTGAGAAGATTGTTTTGATTCGGCAGAGAATGAAAGAGGCACAGAGCCGCCAAAAATCCAACGCGGACAGCCGTATGAAACCTCTCGAGTTCTCTGTTGGTGATCTCATCTTCATTCGTGTTTCTCCTCTGAAAGGAGTTATGCGTTTCAGTACGACTGGGAAATTAGTTCCTCGCTTTATAGGACTATTTCCTATTACTGAATGTATTGGCCCTGTGGCTTATAGAGTTTCACTTCCAGCTCATCTATCTGGCATTCATGATGTGTTTCACATCTCACAGCTTTGGAAGTGTCTTCAAGAGTCAGATTATGTTATCGATTCTCCTGATTTCCAAGAGCTTGAGAACTCACCAGACCTATCTATTGTGCAACAGCCTATTCGCATACTTGCTTCGGAGGTGAGACGCCTTCGAAACAAGGACGTGCCGCTCGTTAAAGTTCAATGGTCCACTAATCCCAACGACTGAACTTGGGAAACCAAAGAGTTTATCGAGCGATCCTATCCTGGTTTTCTATCTTTGCATAGTGATGGTGAGAATAACTTTTTATCCGAAGCTTATTTCTTTTTTCCTTTGACCGATGAAATTAATAAGTTGAATACAAATTCTCCTCTAGAAATTACGAAGACGCAATTTTGTTAAGGGGGGAGTCTATAACAACCTTGGTATGGAGATTACCTTTCAATATTGAATTATAATGATAATTATAATTTAATATTGTAAGTTAAATTAAAATTGGAGAAATTAAATTGTTTATTTAGAATAAACAATGAATTAGGAATTTAAAAGAAGAAAATGAAATTCCAAGCTTTATTTTATTTTGTTTGGAGTGATAATAAATGGAATATGGGCTTTAAATAATGAAAATGATTTCATTTTAGACAAAATGCAATAATTATACTAACTATTGCCCATTTGCTTCTTTTAATAATTTTAAAAAGAAATATGTAATTTTTAAAGGTGATTTATTGAAATAAAAGGTGGAAATTGGGTTAAAAATAATTTTGGCTATAAATTATGTTTGAAAATGGTTTGAAATATTTTTCTAAGTGAGAAAATAAATTTTGTGGAATTTTAGAAGTTAAAAACAATGTTTTATTCATTTATTTGAGTAAATGGTGTATTTTTGATAAATTAAGGATTTTAATAATATAAATGTTTTAAAAATATAAATTAATTATTTTATATGATAGAAAATGTTTTTATTTTGCACGTATACAAGTTTTAACATTTTTCTTGTGTGTAAATATGAAGAAAATGAATTTTATTTGTGTGTATATGTGATATGCACAAATATTTTGGCTAAGTGTTGATTTTAATCTTAAGCTTGGTTAGAAGGAGAAAAAGGAGTTGTTGTACGTTCATTTGCGTACCTCCTTCTTCTTCTCTCAGCTGAAAAAAAATACAGTAAACAAATTTCCCAAATTGCAAAACCAAGCTCAAATCTTCAATTAAACTCACCAAATTCAAATCTTTTTGCAAGCTAATGATAAATCTAAGGTAATCCCCTCCAAACTACTGAATTTCATCACCAAATTCTTACTACGGTAAGAAGTTTTCTAATTTTTACTATATATTGTTTTGCATGTTCTTCTTTTGCTTTCTATATGTCCTTAGAAGCTCTAATCTTGCTAAAAGCTTCAACTTTGCTGCTATAATCCGAGTTTTAGCATCTAATCAGCAAGGTGAGTTGAATATCTCACAATTCTAGCTAAAGCCAATACTTCAAACTGCTCAAATCTGTGAAAAAATTGCTCTAATTTATTTTTACTTTCAATTTTGTTTCTGTGTCCAAACCTTCTCTGGTTGGTACTTTGCATGCTAATATCTTTCAATTCCGGCAACGAAATGCTGCCGGATTTTCTTTTAATGATAGTTCAGATGTAGTAGTACATGCCCATAAAATTTCATTGCAAAATATTGTCATTTGAGTGTTCAAAATTTTGCTGCAAAATTAAAAAAAACCCAGATTTTTGCCTGGGCATATTTTGTTTGAGTTGCTCCAAACATGGCCTGAGTCCATGTTTGAGACAACATAACTCTTTCATTTCTTACTGGAATTCATCGATCCTTGTTTTTTTGAAAGATAAAGTTTTCTACTATATGCCTACCAATTTTCAGCTCAATCTGAGATCATTTGGTCCTCTGTTTCATACTAGAAAGTTGAACCTGAGATGGTTTTCAGGCCTGTACATTTTGTTTTTTTGAACTGTTGCAAACATGGCATGAGTCCATGTTTGAGACAGTGTAACTTTTTCATTTCCAGTCACAATTTATCGATTCTCTTATTTTTGAAAGATGAAGTTTTCTAGTATGTGCATATTATTTTTTAGCTCAATATGAGGTCGTTTGGTCCTCTGTTTCGGGCCTGTAAGTTGAACCCAAGGTGGTTTTCAGGCCTGGGCACATTTTTGTTTTTGAACTGTTGCAAACATAGCCTGAGTCCATGTTTGAGATAGCGTAACTTTTTATTTCCAGTCGGAATTCATCGATTCTTTTTTCGTTGGAAAGCTTAAGTTTACTACTATGTGCACACCAATTTTTAGTTCAATCAGAGGTCATTTAGCCACCTATTTCATGTCTGAAAGTTGAACCCAGAGAAGATTTCAGACCTGGGTATTATTTTGCCTATGCATTTTTATGTTCTTTTTCCGTCCGACTTTTGACTTTTACTTCATGTTTTTGTGATATTTCTGATTTGTTTGAGGGCTATGATGCCTACCAATAGGCTAGCCCGGTTTTGATGAATTTGAAATTCAAATTTGAATTGAATTTGAATGGCGGTTTTGAGTGATTTCTTTGATTTCGAGCATGGATTTTTCCAAACGATTTTGAATTAATTCTTAAATAAATTAGCATATAAAATAATTATTATATATTTTTAAATTATTTTAAGCTATAAAATAATTATTATATATTTTTAAATTATTTTAAGCTATAAAATCTATTTATTCTCTATAATAAGGGAATTTTCAAATATTGTTTTCAAAATTGATTTCGAAAAATGGTTTTAAAAGCTTGTTTTCTCAAGAAAATTATTTGATATATAAACTACATGTTTTTGAACTATTCGAGCGAATGAGAAGGAGAATTAAACTATTTGGTAAAACACGTGGTATGGGACACGTGCGTTTATCTTATCGGTTAATTCCTGACTTGTTTGTTTGATCGTTTTGACCTTCGGGTCGAGTTTACCAATGAGATGAGGTAAACTTTTTACCGATTTGAGTGTGAAATTCACTAGCGGTTAGTAAACCGTTTAGTGCGAATGTGTGGTATGTGACACACGTTAATACTGTTCGGGTTCCTATCCGAAAGTTTGTGACACATTTGTCTAAGAGACGTATT
The DNA here is from genome assembly GCA_030737815.1 of Allium fistulosum. Classification (NCBI taxonomy): domain Eukaryota; kingdom Viridiplantae; phylum Streptophyta; class Magnoliopsida; order Asparagales; family Amaryllidaceae; genus Allium; species Allium fistulosum. Next base: position 1,209,407,244 of record CM060902.1, read on the forward strand.
AGCCAGTACTGGACCTTCGGGTCATTTGTCCTTTGGTACGTTTGCCTAAGAGACGTATTTGTCCATTGCGACGTGTTTGTCCTTCGGGATGTTGTCCTTCGGGATGTTTGTCTAAGAGATGTATTTCTTGTCCTTAGGGACGTTTGTCTAAGAGACGTGGCGCCTTATTTTGAGAGAACAGTACTTGGCGGGCTTCGGCCATAAGCACGTGCTATATCTTCGAGATGCTTTCATTGATGTTTGTGATTTCCCAAGTGTATCGCCTTTTTATTTTTGGCCATTTGAGCCATTTGGGATATATATATATACACACACACGGCGATTACCTTATGGGAATTTGAACTCTTGTGAGTTCTATCTTTGAGATTTGAGTTGCCTACACTGGCGTCTATTGAGATTGCCGATATGGCCTATATTTGAGATTTTAATCTCCTATTTGGAGATATATTTGCCCTATGGCGTATTTGGCGATGGTGATTTCTTTGAGTTGCTTTTGAGATTGCCGTTATGGCGGGTTTGGGATTTCTCCTTTTTAGGAGCTATAATTTTCCCTAAACCATTATAGATTGTTGATTCATGGGTTTTGATTCATGACACAAGCTTCAGAGATCATAAGACGAATTACAAAGTGAATACTATACGAAGGCGACAAAAAGAGAATAAACGTATATTGTGCACTACAAAGGAGACAAGACTACAATCCAGAGATTAGTATGAATATTTTATTATATTGAGTCTTAGAATACTGTTAAAATCATTCCTCAAGTAGTCACACACACATACATATAGTTGTATATTGTTTTATACTTGAAAAAATGTGATCTGTGCACATAACAGCAGGTCGGTCGACCGACCAGTAAACTCGGCTAACCGAACCTGTGTTAGTGCATAGATATGCACTGTCTTGTGCACGATTTTAAACTCAGCTGACCGGCTAGAATTTTCAGTCAACTGACCTGGAAATAACGGCTATTTTTCTGAAGAGTTGCGATCGTTCGTGAAGAGGAATCACCTTCAATCCAAGAGACATGGTCACAACTTTTGATTGAAACTCTTCATGAAAGATTGTAACTATTCTACAACTATATAAACATGTTTAATTCACTTCTATAATCACCAATTCTTGTTTATAATTCTGAAATCTATTCTCTATTTATTTCTACAAATAAAAGCATTCATTCTCATTCAATATCGCTAGAATCACTGAATTAATTCATATACTTCGATTCTACGTGATTATCCTCCTTCTAAATCTTCACACACACTATATATTCTTGAGGATTTGATTATAGGAGAATTGTACTATAAAAAGAAAATCCGTGTTATTTAGAACACATTTGTCAATAAGTTATTTGTATTAAGTTGAAGTCCTCTTCGGTTGTTGAGGCGGAAAAATTCCTGTTCGGCTGCTCAGGTGTTGTATACCTATTCCTCCGGGTTAAGTGAAGGGTTTAGTCAAAGTTAAATCTAGAGGGTATTCTGGGACTGGATGTAGAACGGGAAGTTCGAACCAGTATAAAAATTCCTGGTGTGCTTACTTTAATTTTTATTTTACTGCTATTATCAATTTCCGCATTTATGTACCATATTACACGATCCTTAGTACTGCACATACATTTTCATTTAGTATCAGAGCAAGAAAATCCTATAACCGTCATAAAGTTATTTGATATCTATTTCTAGTAATATGGCAACGACACAAACTAACGATGTTGGCACTAACACTAATACTAGTTTCACCGAGGGTCAATCAACTTCACGACATCCACTTTTTAATGGTATAAATTATAATTATTGGTCAACTAGAATGAGAATCTATATGCAATCTAGTGGATTCGATATCTGGAATGTTTACAAAGAGAGTACACAACTCCTACTGGAGAATACTCAACTTGGAGTAACACACAAAAACTAGATGCTACATCAAATGCAAAGGCTATGAATATTTTATTTTGTGCATTAGATAGAAATTAATTCAATAGAGTTAGCATGTGCATTTCTGGTTATGAAATTTGGAGAACACTTAAGGTAACACATGAAGGAACGAACAAAGTTAAATTAAGCAAAATCTCTATGTTGAAAAATCAATTTGAAAATTTCAAAATGAGGCCAAATGAATCTATAAATGATATGTACTCTAGATTCTAGGATATTTATCATGCTCTACTATCATTAGAACAAACATTTACTGATTTTGATGTGTCACAAAAATCTTAAATTCTTTAACGGACGAATGGGAAAGAAAAGTACTAGCCATTGAAGAAGCAAGTGATTTGTCAACATTAAAACCAGAAGAATTGATAGGTAATTTAATGTCCTACAAAGTAAATTTGCAGGCAAAGAGTAATGGAGCACAAGAAAAGAAGAATGTGGCATTTCAAGCAGAAAAAGATGACTCCGACTCAGAGAATGAAGATATGGCAATGATTGCTAAAAATTTCAAAATGTTTCTGAAATTCAAAAGAAATAAATTCAGGGGAAACAAAAATAACAACAATACCAACAGTAGCAAACCATCATCTTCAGCAATGGAATGTTATGAATGTCACAAGAAAGGTCACATGAAGAAGGATTGTCCAGAACGTAAAAAGAGCAATTTTAAGAAGGACAGAACCAAACGAAGAGCTTTTTCAATCACTTGGGACGACACAGACTCATCATCCTCATCAGAGAGTGAAAGTGACAATGAAAATGAACAAGCAAATGTGTGCTTCATGGCTTCGTCAAACGATGTAAGTGATCTTAGTTTTGAAGATTTAATTGAAATTAATTCTGAATTAGTAGACTTAGCAAAACAACTTAAAAAGAAAAATAAAGATTTACAAAGAAAATTAGATAGGACAGTCTTAGAAGTAGATATGCCAAAAGATGAGAAGAAAATATTAGAAGAAAAACTTGAAATTTCTCAACAATCAAATTCTAACCTATCTTCTCAAATTTCTTTAATATCTGAAGAACTAGAAATTCAGAAAAATAAAAATGATGTTTTATTTTTGGAAAATAATAGTTTAAATTCTAAAATTAAAGATTTAGATTTAGAAAAATCTAGTCTAAAAATAAAATTTGATGACATTTCTAAAAATGTCTCTAATTTCAATAAAGGAAGAGAGAATCTTTCTAAAATACTTGAAAATTCTCAATCCACTAACAATAAATATGGACAAGGATTTAAGAAACAGAATAATTTTGCTAAAAGTAGGATTAATAATAATATTAAAAAGGATATTAAGAAAACAGTTTGTTCAAACACTAAAACCATTAAGGTATGGATTCCAAAATCAAATAATGTTTTGATAAGGAATAAACATATCAAAATGTTCATGGAAACTGTTCATAATAACAAAAACTACGTTTATAAAGGGAATTCTGAACCCGTATGGGTTTGGCTTCCTAAAATCTAACTCTTAGGACCCTAAAAAGAAATGGGTACCATCTTTTTATAAATTTTTGCAAGTACCACATAAAAGGAGAGGAAAATGGATTTTAGATAGCGGTTACTCAAAACACATGACTGGAAATAAAGAAATGTTGTCAAATATTATCTACTCAAATGGAGGATCAGTCACTTTTGGAGATAACTCTAAAGGATATATCATCGGTAAAGGCGATGTCAGCAGCAACGGTACCACTAATTTACCTCTCATTACTGATGTTTTATTAGTTACAAATTTAAAACATAATTTATTAAGTATTAGTCAGCTATGTGATAAAGGTTTTAATATAACTTTTTTAGAAAATAAATGTAATATTTTCGATAAAAATCATAACACTAATTTTGAAGGAATAAGAGATAAAAACATTTATATTTTAAATATGAATGTTAATAATGATTCAAATTTGTGTTTAGTAGCTAAGGAAAATGATTCCTGTCTTTGGCACAAAAGATTTTGTCACATCAATTTTAATACCATCAACAAATTAGCTAAAAATAAATTAGTTAAAGGATTACCTGACATGAGATTCAAAACTAATATATTTTGTGATGCATGTAAATTAGGAAAATTAACAAAATCTTCTTTTAAATCTAAAAAGGTAATTTCTACAGAACAACCACTTGAACTTTTACACATGGATCTTTTTGGTCCAACTCAAGTTCAGTCTATTAATCATAATAGATATGTGTTTGTTATTGTAGATGATTTTTCTAGATACACTTGGACTTTCTTTTTGAAAAATAAAAGTGATACTTTTGATAATTTTAAAGTTTTTGTTAAAAGAATACAAAATATTAAAAGTTTGACAATTAAAAATATCAGAAGTGATCATGGAGGAGAATTTGAAAATGAAGTTTTTGAACAATTTTGTAACAAGAAAGGTATTAACCATAATTTTTCATTTCCGAGAACACCACAACAAAATGGCGTTGTAGAAAGAAAAAATAGAACGTTACAAGAATGTGCAAGAACTTTATTAAATGGAACCACTTTATCAAAACATTTTTGGGCAGAGGCTGTAGCTACTGCTTGTTATGTATTGAATCGTGTTTCCATTCGACCGTTAACTAAAAATACTCCATATGAACTTCTAAATGGAAGAAAACCAAATATTTCATATCTTAAAGTTTTTGGTTCTAAATGTTTTATTTTGAATACTAAAGATCAGCTAGGCAAATTCGATCCAAAATCCGATGAAGGAATATTCGTAGGATATTCAGAACGAAGTAAAGCTTATCGAATTTTTAAGAAAAGAACTCAAATTATTGTAGAAAGTTTACATGTTTCATTTGACGAAAATTTTAAAAATATAAATCCAAATATTACTATCGATTCTGATGATGAAACTATTCAGAATAAAAACAGTAATACTAGTGAAAATTTTGATAATAATCATGAATTTACCGAAAATAAAAACATCACTCCTAATATAATAAAATCTCCACCTAGAATTTTATGGGATCATCCTGTACAAAATATAATTGGAGAAGTAAATACGAATGTTAAAACCAGACATCAATTAAATCAAGTTGGTCATGTAGCTTTTCTCTCTAACATAGAACCTAAGAATATAAAAGAAGCCTCAACAGATGACTACTGGATTCTTGCCATGCAAGAAGAACTAAATCAATTCGAACGAAACGAAGTTTTGGAACTTGTTCCTCGACCAAGTGATCAATCAGTCATTGGTACTAAATGGGTCTTCAAAAATAAAGCAGATGAACTAGGAAATATAACTAGGAATAAAGCTAGATTAGTTGCACAAGGATATAATCAGGAAGAGGGAATTGACTAGGAAGAAACATTTGCTCCAGTCGCCCGACTTGAAGCGATACGAATCTTATTGGCGTTTGCATGTTTTCATAATTTTAAAATTTATCAAATGGATGTTAAAAGTGCATTTTTAAATGGTTACATAAAAGAAAATGTCTTTGTTGAACAACCACCTCTTTTTTATCATGAAAAATTTCCGGATCATGTTTATAAATTCAAAAAGGCTTTATACGGTTTAAAACAAGCACCACGTGCTTGGTTTGATCGTCTTAAAAGCTATTTATTAGAATCTGGTTTTGAAATTGGTAAAGTAGATCAAACTCTTTTTATTAAGAAAACTAAGAATGATATTTTGATAATTCAAATTTATGTTGATGATATTATTTTTGGTTTGACAAATGAAAAGTTATGTCAGGAATTTTCGACTATAATGACAAATGAATTTGAAATGTCTCATATGGGAGAATTGTCATATTTTCTTGGATTACAAATTAAATAAGTTGAAAATGGAATTTTTATTAATCAAGAAAAATATTGTTATAATTTAATTAAACGATTTGGTCTGGAAAACACTTCTGCCAAACCAACTCCTATGAGCACAACGATTCATCTCGATAGAGACGAGGATGGCTAAAGTGTTGATCAAAAACTATATCGTAGTATGATTGGATCTTTATTATATTTAACAGCTAGTCGACCTGATATAATGATGAGTGTTTGTTTATGTGCTAGATTTCAAGCAAATCCTAAAGAATCACATATGCGAGCAGTTAAACGCATTATTCGTTATCTAACTAAAACCAAAGATTTCGGACTATTTTATCCAAAAGAATGTCCTTTCGAATTAGTTTCCTATAGCGACGCTGATTTTGGAGGAAGTCGGACGGATAGAAAAAGTACTAGCGGAACATGTCACTTTATTGGACGTTCCTTGGTCTCTTGGTTCAGTAAGAAATAAAACTGTGTTTCTTTATCGACATGTGAAGCAGAATATATATCTGCTGCTTTGGCATGTGCATAAGTCATTTACATGCAACAAACACTTCAGGATTTTAATTGTCATCTTGAAAAGTCTATAATTTATTGTGATAATACTAGTGCAATAAATCTTTCTAAAAATCCTGTCAATCACTCACGAACAAAACATATAGATATTCGTCATCATTTTCTTCGTGATTGTTTGGAAAAAGGATCGATAAATTTAGAGTTTATTAAAACTGAAAATCAGATTGCTGACATTTTTACTAAACCATTAAATGAAAATATTTTTATCAAACTTAGACGAGATTTAGGAATAATGTCTCTAAAAGAGTTATAACTAAAAATATGCAAAATGTTTAAAACCAAAAATTTGTAATCATCCATTTACAAACTGTTTTGCTATTAATTACCTATGATGAGAATTAAATAATAATTCTTATCCACTTGTTTTTAGTAAACAAATACTTATATAAACTATGTTTAGTTTTCAAACAAATACTAAGAAAGTTTATATTCAAAATTATTTGAAAATGTCATCCAACAATGATTTTTACAATTCCGAAAACTCTCGTTTATCGTATACATCTCCGGACGATGATTCCGATCGTATTCCTGAAAACGGACCCTATCCTATTTTTCCCTTACCTAACCGTGTCCTTAACTTCTCTTCTTCCCCGGATAAAGACCCCCGACATGGCTGGAAACCATGGGAGAACACTCATACCGGTTATACACCGGAAAAGAAGAAAGGAAAGAATGCTATGGTCATATCTCCTTTAACTAAATAGAAAATAGATGAGATACACCACTATCAACAGCAACAAATGGATCTACAAAAGGAGTTATACTATGAACAAAAAATTACGGCAAGACGTTTGTGCTTTCTAGAATGGATGGCCATAAAAATTTGTTCGTCGAAAAAGGAAGACATTGCTGAACCCACATCTAGACCCTCAACCTCCTCAAATCCTGCTCAATCTCCAGTAGCTCCTACGTAGTCACCTATAGAGAATGCTCCATCTCCAAATTCTTGGGAACATCGATATTAACAACCGGTGGCTAAGAATTTTTTAATATATATATATATATATATATATATATATATATATGTTGCTGATTTTCTATAAGTTGTATTAATATCATGCAATAATAATAAAATTTCTCTTTATACAATCTTTTAACAGAAATAGCAAAACTGGGCAAAACAACAGGGTCGGTCGACCGAAATACTGAGTCGGTCAGCCGAATCCCTTCCCGAAAGTTTCATATGTTTCAGTTAACAGAGTCGGTCAGCCGACCAGACATTTCGGTCGACTGAACGACAAAAATCTGCTGCTGCCTATTCAAATATTTAACCCACCTATTCACTTTTTTCAACTACCTCTTCATTTTAACTTTCCCAATTTCAGATTTTTACCCCAAACTCCATTAAAATTTTCTCAAATTTTCTATTTTTCCTCAAAATCAATGGCTCCTAGAAAGAAAACTAAAACTACCTGCGCTTCTTCATCAACTCCAGTGGATTCTCAAATAGCCTCATAGCTTTGAGTGATAGAGCACTCGAAAGGTGGATAAAGCTTCAAGAAGCCAAGATCTTCGAGGAATCCTTCGTAAGTTACCCTGATTTCTCTTCTTCGGTATTGAACATGTCGCAATTGAAAGTGGGCTTGACACTTTTCTTGACCATAGAAAGAACAATTTGAAAATTAACCACATTATGGTCAAATTATTTCTTGCTAACCTAAACCTTGTTGATCCTCCTAGAAACACTGAAAATTGTGTTTGGACGTCGGTATGTGGTACGACAATTTTCATTTCACTAGATAGAATAAATCATACTTTGAATGCTCGACCGGGTGGAATATCGTTACATGATGTGGATTGCAATGTAATGAGACACGACCAAATAAGCCATCTCTTTTTCGAAGATGATGCTATAGATTTCAGACAAACATCATCTCTTCGACCAAAAGCTAGACTTTTTCATCGATTCATGATGAAATCCATTGTTCCAAGAGGCGGCTCTTATCACTTAGTGTATCCTGAAAATTTTAAAGCATTATATGCTATATGTGGGAATGTTCGAGTCAATTGGGCACAATTACTTATTGATGAGTTTCTCTCATTTAACCAAGGCAAGATGCTTCATATTTACTATGGAGAATATATAATGAGATTAATCAATGACTTAGTCGTACATGCTCCAGAGTCCGAAACTACCAAAGTTCATCATTTTGATTCAAGGACCATTAAATTAATGAAGTTGCCGGATGATCCACCAAGATTTATAAAATTTGACTAATGGAGTGCTACTCCTAGAGATCAACTACACCGTAGCCATTCCACACCACAACCAACCACTCATTCTACGGAACGCTTAACTTGCCAGTCCACAATTCAAAGACCAACTCCCGGACTTGGTACGGAAGCGGCTATTGATCTTTTGGCTCGAAATCAATTAGCTTTAGATGCCCGTCTACGGAAAATAGATGGAAGATTCAAGAAAATCAAAGGCTTCTTTGTTAATCTTTGGGATGCTTTGTCATGCACTTCTGAAGTCGGTACCTCTCATCTTGCTCCCGGAAAAAGACCAACACCTAATTTCTCTTGGTCAACTTCGGAGAATACAAGTTTCGGAACATCAGGAACTCATACTTCTCATACTTAGCGTCGTGGTAAAGAACATGCTCCTCCTGATGAAAATATTCGTCCAGAATATTGGGATACCGACGAGGGTGAGGAGTAATCTTGTTGTTTTTTGTCTTGCTATTGGATTATTTCAAGTATTTTGTTTTTATTGTAAACAATATTTCTATTTTATGACGTTTTAAGTAATGGTATCATTAACATTTTATTTGGTTTCGGTATGTAAATTTAATTCTATGTTCCTAAATTTGATACATGTTCCGTATTGTTTTTTACATTTTATGTATCATAAGTATTCCTTTTTGTCGATAACAAAGGGGGAGAAATATATGAAAGCTAACAAGTTTTTGCAGAAAAGTCGCCATATATTCAGGGGGAGAATTACAATATATATGTATATACTACTTCGTTACATAAGTATTGTCATCAATCAAAAAGGGGGAGAATGTTGATTCATGGGTTTTGATTCATGACACAAGCTTTAGAGATCATAAGACGAACTACAAAGAGAATACTATACAAAGGCGACAAAAAGAGAATAAACGTTTATTGTGCACTACAAAGGAGACAAGACTACAATCTAGAGATTAGTATGAATATTTTATTATATCGAGTCTTAGAATATTGTTAAAATCATTCCTCAAGTAGTCACACACACATACAAATAGTTGTATATTGTTTTATACTTAAAAAAATGTGATCTGTGCACATAACAGCAGGTCGGTCGACTGACCAGTAAACTCGGCTGACCGAACCTGTGTTAGTGCACTGATATGCACTGTCTTGTGCACGATTTTAAACTCAGCTGACCGGCCAAAATTTTCAGTCAACCGACCTGGAAATAACGGCTATTTTTCTGAAGAGTTGCGATCGTTCGTGAAGAGGAATCACCTTCAATCCAAGAGATATGGTCACAACTTTTGATTGAAACTCTTCATGAAAGATTGTAACTATTCTACAACTATATAAACATGTTTAACTCACTTCTACAATCACCAATTCTTGTTTATAATTCTGAAATCTATTCTCTATTTATTTCTACAAATAAAAGCATTCATTCTCATTCAATATCGCTAGAATCATTGAATTAATTTATATACTTCGATTCTACGCCATTATCCTCCTTCTAAATCTTCACACACACTATATATTCTTGAGGATTTGATTATAGGAGAATTGTACTATCAAAAGACAATCCGTGTTATTCAGAACAAATTCGTCAATAAGTTATTTGTATTAAGTTGAAGTCCTCTTCGGCTGTTGAGGCGGAAAAATTCCTGTTCGGCTGCTCAGGTGTTGTATACCTATTCCTCCGGGTTAAGTGAGGGGTTTAGTCAAAGTTAAATCCAGAGGGTATTCTGGGACTGGACGTAGAATGGGAAGTTCGAACCAGTATAAAAGTTCCTGGTGTGCTTACTTTAATTTTTATTTTACTGCTATTATCAGTTTCCGCATTTATATATCATATTACACGATCCTTAGTACTGCACGTACATTTTCATAGATGATTTGTGATATGCCGATGATACGAGGCTTGCTACATTTAGCGTTTTATGAATTGTTTTATCTCTTTTGAGATTGTATGTTTGTGTAGTGATACTATATTATCACTTGATGTAACCATTCACTTTAAATTATCCCTTCTCACTTGAGAATATTATCACATTATCCTTATGCTCATATTATCGCTTATCCTTGTAAACTGATTTGTTTAGCTAGACTGACCCGTGTATTTTATACTCGGGTCAGACCGAGGTGTTTCAGTTTAGGTACCCTTTGGACTTAGCCTATTTTGCTTCCGCATGGACTTTTCTGCTAGCTCTTTTTGTTGTAGCTTTTATGTAGTCCTTTTTGTTGCTACTCTGATATGTATATTCTTTTGACTCAGGTTTGTATTGTGGTCGTCATACCACATATGTGATGTATCATTTTGTATACTCTGTGATGTATCTGTATATGTGTGTATATATGGGATTATTTATTATTCTGTGATGTGTTTTACATTTGAGTTGTTGTATTTTGTTCAGATATATCCTATAGCCACCTATGGCTTTGTATTAAGTATTTATTGGATATGTCGATCCACTTAAGATAGAGAAAAAATATATAGAGCATTTATCGACGTATTCAATAGATATTTAAGACAAGGCTATAGATGGTCGCTCCTAAACAGCCCTATTTTCCACATTAGCAGACGGTATTACCCAGTAATACTCTTTGTTAATGTGGGTCTCGGGGTGGGGTGTCACACCTACACTAAAAACTTATTTAGGCTTCAATAAGGATCGAACCTCAGTATCTAACGATCGGCTACCACTCCTACAGCTAGACAATATGGAAACACTACTAATGGAGCTACTTAATATAGGAATACTGCTACTAGAGCTACTCAACATAGGAACATCCTACCACTCTCCTATATAGGACTACATCTCACATTATGCCTATGCATAACTATCTCACACAGATTTCCCTACACTTACCATATGGGAATAAATTTCCCACAAGTTCGACTACACGTAACCCAACTACGCATTGAGGGGGAGCCCACAATGCCAACTCGTCGGTGTGTCTCATCATCTACAACCATGTCCACCACTCGAATGTAGTATACTCCTCTTTTTTACGTGTCGAGATCCATCAACAACATAGTATCATGCCGCTTCAGAATCTTGAATACCAAGGAGTTCCATTGTGCTGGGCCTGCACACTTCATCAGGCATCAGTCAAACCGGTCGTAGTGTAAATTTTAGGGTTTTTTTGACTTTATTTGTTCTATTTCAACAATTTATTAGTTTCATAAATTCTGACTTACGTAGTGCACCCTAAGCTTTAATTTACAATGATCAGTCTTTGCAATTTACCCTATTTTTTAATAACGTTAAATTCATAGGTCTGCACAGTTTAATTATACTAATTTTGTAACAACCCGTACCTTAATGGGCCTAAATTTCAACAAAAATTGAAATCCAAGTCCATCAATGCCTAGATCATTGGATTTGGTACTTATAAATAAACATCAGCATTATCAGAGATTAATGGAAAACTAAACTCACAACAAAAACAATAATAGGATAAGAATAATGATTATGACTACTACCTTGGAAATGATGGTATTCCTTGGATAGAAGATTGTCACATCAGCATCGAGCATGAGAGAAAAGGAGACTTCCCCAACAATCAAACTCGTCCAACTCCAGTGACATGTTCCTCTAAATCTATCATATGGATTGTAATGAGGAGCGAGTCAGAACAACGTTCTGGTGATGGAAAATCTATAAACTGTCCATAACATAAATTTATACCGATTGGTTTTTATTTAGTTGTTATGTCTATTAAGGTTAGCAATTCTAATCTAACCTTACATTGCACACACAATTACTTACCTACTCATTCCCAAGGTACAAAATACTGATGAAGCTTTATCAACACATCCAATACTTCTACTCCCATTTGCCACTTAATACTTTTAAATATGAAGCGGGCTTTTACTATCACCACATAATACTTTTAAAAGAGAAATAGGCAGATTCTACCATTTAAGACCTCAATCGAGTTAGACTCCATAATTTAAGACCTATTCCTAAGGTGGACTTCTAGCATCGTTATAATTGGTCTATTGGTCCTAGCTACAAAGACCTCTGACCACTATCTATGGCCTTATAATTTATAATAGCCATTCCACTAGCGCATGTATCGTTGTTAAAGTCTTAGCAATGTGAGAGACTGCAACCAAGCCACTTAATACCTTAATAACAAGGACTAGGTAGGCCTTTGACCATTTAACACCAATTTATATGTAGGCCTTTGCCATTTAATACCTAATCTCAAGGAAGACTCCTCACTGGTACTATCTAGCCGACATTGCTTGGAAATATCGTTAGGCTAATTAGTACTTCTTTTATTCGAGATAGGCGAACCCTAAATAAATCACTTAGCACCTCAAACCCGAAGCAAACCCTTTCCGAGATATCCATTATCACTCTTAATTATAAATATGGAATCTCATTAGGTTACTTCTTTCGATAGGGAGGTAGGCCCTAAGATATCCACTTAATACCTTAACACTGAAGCAAACCTTCGTAGAGACATCTTTATTTATTTGGAATCTCACTAGATTAGTTAATACTTCATTTTAGGAGAGAGACGAACCCTACAACCACTTAATACCTCAAACCAGAAGCGAACCTGTATGGAGATATCCCTCACCGCTCCTAATTCCAATTTGGACCGTTTAATAATTTTCAATTAAGAAAATAGGTCTGATCTCTCATGCCGTCACGGGTCCTAGGCTTAGTGATATCTCACATCAGCAGTAAGTGCACCCGACTGTTGCTAGCCTCAAAGTGAAGGGCAGTTTTCCGTCGAGTGACTCTACCGACCTCGCATCACTAACCTACTAAGTCCAATTATGTGACGCCCCACCTCTATGCTCATAATAACAAAGAGTATTAAAAGAAATACTGTCTATTATTACGAAGAATAAGGCTGGATAGGAGCAGCCATCCGTAATTGGCCTTACACTAATATTGGTTACCTCGATAGGAGTGGTATATACTTTTTAATTTTTCATCTCATTTATTTACTCCCATCGACATACCCAATTACTAGTATAAAACAAACTACGATGGTTCATAATAGTTTAGGACATTAGATATAATAATAACACAGATAATATAAATGCGGAACACGGATAAAACGAAAGTCTCATATATGATGTCAGTTACAACATAGTTGACACAATACATATGATACAACCACAACTGTCGACTCTGGAAGTTATATATACAAGTACATTATCAACTAATATACATGAATACATATCATCCTATACAATGACACGACTTCTACAAAATGACAAAGACACTTCAAAAGATGTGAAAAGTCTTCATAGCCTGAACAGCAACTCAAAGAAGGAAATCTACAACCTGAAATAACTCGGGTCTGACCCGAGTATTAAATCCAAAAGAAAATAATACACGGGTCAGTCTAATTCAAACTCAGTTATTAGTGCATAGCAGCAATAATAATCAGATAGTCAAATAGACGACAATCACAGAAATCTCGTATATCCAACTTCTCGATAAGAGAGTCGGATAGCGGCAGGTATAACACTAAACAGTGTTAGACAACAAAACAGCAGATTTAAATCATCAACAAAGATAAGTGAGAAGAATATCAATGAAGAAAATCATAAAACATCAGAATTGCCTAACGGCAATTAACAACAACAAAATAATCAATTTAAAACATCAACTCTAGTAGGGCTGCAGTATACGCACGCGTATACTGCCTCGCCACTACAACCGGAAACACACAAAAGGTCAATTAACCACAATCAAATGAAGATTCAAAACTCAATGCCTCGGTCTCAAATATCAAAGCAGTCAGACATGGACAATGTGCACACATGCACGCATTGAAATTTCACAACTGATCGCGAGGTCAAACCCAAAATACTGGGTTCAACACAAGGAAATTTGAAACAAACCCAAATGTATTAATGCAATGCAAACCAACAAGGGACAAAACTGCATATAAAAAGAAACTGCAGTCATACTTGAGTACAAGGGCAATCTGCAACAAAACTGCAGTCACCACAAGATCCCAAAGGCTATAGATCAAGGAAGCAAAACAACAAACCCCAACTGAATGCTACAAGTATAGATTTAACATCAAAGTGGCAACTGCACGGCCACAGTGAAGATCACAGTGGTTAGAAAACATGTATCAATAAAACTGTAATGAACAAAGTAGAAGTATACATGAAGCATCAGATCGGTCTTCAGGTCAGGGATAAACTGATCGAGCATATACAAGATCAGTTAGACAGAGAACATGATGAACTACTGCCAACAGTAACACAAATGCAACTCACAAGTACTCCAGACAGTCAGGACTAAAGAAGAACCAAAGCCTGTATAGACAGTATGCACATGAACCAGACTACATGAAGATGAAGTGACACAAGTGATACCGGAAAAGTGCAGACAATCAATACTCCGCATGTACAACATGTAGATGAAGCATGTACATGGTAAAAACTGCTATAACTCTAAACATCCCTTTAAATTGTTAAAAGAAAAAGGTACCCAAGTGTGGGTGGCAGTAGTGGAAGCAATGTGCAACCAGTATGTCGCAAATGCTCAGGGATGATCATACAAATGGCCAGAGTCGAAGCACACTAGGTCAACAACCACTAGATTATAAAAATGCAGACATGAAGAAGTTGGTGCCAACAGATGGCAACGACTCAATCAAGCCATGAGTTATCAAAATGCAGACAGCAGTGAAGCATCAGACAAAAACAACTAATTATCATCATGTAAACTAACTCCAAAATATACTTAAGGCAAGTTCACAAATCATGGTACAACAGTAAGTTAAAGGGAAAGGCATCAAGACAACATGGTGATAAAACTGAATTCAAGCATCGGGTTAAACCTACAACAGAGAAACCAACCGAAATCAAACTGTATTATTCATGCAAATAGGGAAATCAGTAATCAAGGTCGAAACAATTTCCATCATTGAAGCCAACCAATTCAACCACGAAACCAAAAGCAACCAAATTTTCAAACTCGAAATCGATGATTAAAAATCGAGTTAAAGCCTGGTAATAACAAAATCAATCTGAAGCCATAAGCTACTAAACAAAATCATGGAATCACACGCTCTAAAACCATACTGAAATCAGATGCAATTGAAGCCGTAGTGGCCCAGGGGTCGAAACAGTTCAAAATTCACCAAAGCCATGTAATTGAAACAGTAAGTATCAACGTATACTAATTTAATTAAAACACCAAAGCACCAACATCGAAACAAATCGAATGGGTGAAACATCAAGAATCTTGAATTATTCACGAATAACCGAGATTAAACTAGATGTGAGTGAAGAATGTCACTCACCTTGCTATCGGAGCACGAACGATCAACCAAACGGCATCATTCGATCGATTTATTGAAGTTGGCGCCTTTGATTTTTCAAATCCCTACCTATCTAATTGAAGAACGCGTGAGTGGAATGATCGAGCAGCCTGAAGCCCTAGTTTTCTACGAGGCCGCCATTATCGTTCTTTTTTTTTCTTCGTATGCTAGGGTTTTTGAAAAATGCAAGGGGAATGGGTTTTGAACGAACGAAATGGAGAATGGGGTGATAACAACTCGGCAATCACATAAAACATGGGTCAAACAAGTTTTAAAGCCCAAACTATTTTAACAAATTATCAAAAGAATTTCAACTAAATTTAAAAACTTCAATTACAATTGCTAAACAAATTAAATCGTCATTTGACGATATTCAACTGCTATAAAACCCTAGGTTGTTACAAATTAACTACCCTAAGTCTTTATTTATACCATCTTAGGTTGACATTGGACTTAGCTTATTAATTCTCTTTTTATTTAAGACAATAAGCTTTACCTTAAATATTTATCAACCCATAAATCCCCTTTTAATGCTCATAAATGTCAATTTGTCCATAAATTCTAACGGACATGTTCTAAGACATTTATGTATGATTACTAATTCCGAATTAGTAACCTTTTATATCTATTCCATTTTTATCAATTTGTCCCTATTAATTGTAACTCCCAAATTCATTTCCATTAATTGCCCATTAATTGGAGTTGCAGTCTTTAATTCCTGTACTACCAAATTGTAATCCTTAATCTAATCCCATCCACTATTTTTCATTAGTTGCCCATTAATTGGGATTACAATCTTTTATTTCCTATTAATTATTGGCAATTCCTAATTTATTGCCCATTAATAGGGATTACTACATTTCCTAATTTTAGCTATTCACTTCCCTAAATACAATAATAACTAACAAAGTTACACATAAATAATACACGAATAAATGCTATTATTCTTATTAATGAATAAATACATATAAACTACCTAATAAAACTACCTACTCGTAACCAGATATATTCTAGTCATAAATATGTAACTAGAATATGCTTTCCATATTTAATTTGCTGGAATTAAATTCCTTAGGAAGATTTTTCGCTATGATTTTCATAAATTAGTTTAACACAAAAAGGAAAGATTGACTCCGTTTGAAATTACAAGGAATGGATAATTTCTTTTTATTTGGAATAAACAGTCTAAACTACATAGAATAAATCTATACTTTACACATCTCTTCCCTTTTTGTTTGTGGGTATTCCTTATTAAGTCAAACGTCGCCCTTTTGAATGAAAAGTGGAAAAATTAAACAAATTTATAAAAAATCAAATGGATGTTCTTCCCACAAATTAAAATATGGAAAAGGAAAATAATCCAAAAATCCTATTGTACACCCAAGTAAAGATCTGTAATAAAAATATACATCATTCAAATTCTAAAATTTTTGGGACCGATTTTTAGATCTAGGTGTAAACATATTTCAAATTAGATCTAAAACAAGAATATGTAGGTAATAGTTTTCTACACTAATTTAAACCTACAATTCACAAGTAAAATTGATTTAGACAAAAAAATCAAACGTATGCCAACGGAATAGATTTAAATCATAAACAATATATAAAATTTCTCACTTACCTTTTGAAAGCGATCTAAATCTTCAGATCTAAAATAAAACCTTAACTTCATCTCCAATTCTTTTTAATCCAAGAAATATGTATAAAAAGGGTATGTACATACATTAGAATTACAGATCTGAGAAGAGATTTGGGATTGGGAGAGAAAATAGATACAAATATATATAAATTACCTCAAATACGCGTATAGTTGATTCTTTTCTCTTCTCCTTTTTATTAGATTCTATTCTTCTCCAATTTGTATGAATATAGATATAAATATCTTATTTTTATTATTTAGAAAGAAAATGGAGAAGACGAAATGGCAGAGCCTCGCTACTGCCTCTAGAAAGATATGAGAAGAGAAGGGAGGGTTAGACCTGAATTTATAGGCATAAGAATTAACCTCAACCGTCAGATCGAAATATATTAAATCCGGACTGTTGGGCCTAGGCTAACCCTAACGGCCACACAGGGAGCGGTCGACCGTCCTCCACCTAGGGGTCGACTGCCCCTGGTCAACCACTCATAGTGGAGGGTCGACCTTTGGGCCCGGGTTAATTAATATAAAACATTAATTATTCTAAACGAATTGTTTTCATTTCAAATTCGTTTTTCGTCCGTAACTTCCTCGTTTGGACTCCGATCGCAAAACCTCAAATATTAAAGTTGTTCAGAATTTCACCACGAATGCAATGCTACAAGTTTCATGGTCAAATTTCATTGTTTGCACAAATTCTCTTTTAGGAGCTAAATTAACCAACAAACCAACTAATTAAATAACTAACACCGAATTTCGAGGTGTTACAAAATTAATTTTGGGTTAACCAATTCTAGAGGTTTCTATTCAAATACAAGGGGATTAACTTGAGTTAAAATCAAATAGCAAATTTATACCTATTTCAATTATTAATTCAAATCTCATATTTTGGCAATTGGGTTTAAAGTTTAATTACTAACATCCTAGATCAGGTAGTATAAATTAAAATGAACTGTAAATAGTCAACTTATCAAACTTGTTCCCACTCACCTCGAATCCAAGCTCTAACACTAAACTTCGTCGGAGAATCAACACCCGTTAGCCTACCTCCCTCCTTGATCCGATTACCAGTATTCTCTTTGCTTCATTTTTTATTTTATTTTTGAAAGAAATTTTATAAGTGGAGAGAGGGAATTTTGGTAGAGTTTCAATATGCTGCTAATTTTCTAACTAAATTAAGGTTAAGTTAAGTGTTTATTTAAAAGGGTTTAAGGTCAATTTGGAGCATTAGATTTACCCAAGAAAATCTTTAGTTTCATCCTGGACACACATCGGTTACTTAGCAGCAAAGAAAAATATTTTGTTAAGTCGTCTCCGTCTGATCATCGCTCTAGATCGTCGAAAATATTTGTCAACAGTCAACCGATAGGTTAGACCGGCTGACCTCTTCATGTCGACCGATACAACCTAGGGTGTCGACCGGTGACATTATTTAATTAGAAATTTTTTTAAATTGATTTCGTTTTCAAACTTTCAAACATCTGTAACTTCTTCGTACTAACTCCGATTTAAAAGTGTTATATATAAAAATTGTCCAGAAAATCGCTACGAACGCAATGGTGCAAGTTTCGTAGCCACATTCAGATGTTTGTGAAAATTTCAATTTATCCCTTATTATATTTAAATTTAATTTTCTTATTAATTCTCCGCTAAATTTCTATGGTGTTATGTCCTCCCTCCTTAACGTCCCTGAAATCTCAAAGGATGGAAAAATGTAACTAGTATGCACAATAATCAATTGCTTTAGCCATCTACTCATTCATCGAACACGGGCAATCATTGTCCTTAATAAATTTGAGGTATATGTAAATGCAAGCGTGAAATGCATGTGAACCTTAATGCAAAGAGTAGATGGTATCCTGATCTAGTCTACCTCCTATCATTCAAGTGCTCATGTTATGTACCCAAAATGTATGCAACATCCTACGTAAGTATACTTGTAATTCTACATGTATGTACAACCATTCAATCCATATGCAAGATCCATATACGTAATGCTCAATAAGATAAACAAATAAACAAGAGATGATGTAAGTGCCCATGTACTATCTAGAGGATATATTGTCCTAAATACGTAAAAGAAACAATCCAAATAATACATCCACTCATATCCATAATCTATAACATGTCCCAATGACACGTCTGTAACCATTCCTACCATCAAATGGGCTCTACCTAAACTAGACCAAAATACAAAAGTATAATATACTTTTCTGACTAAAATGGAAACGTACCAGAAAAGAGTTCTAAATGGGTAGCTCGGATGTTCTCCTTAGGCTCTCATGTACTCTCAAGTGGATCGTCTCCCATTTGGATTCTAACCAGTTTAATTATTTTGCCATGGAGTTGCCTTGTTTCATGCCCAATAATATGGGTCGGTGCATGGAAAACAAGGGACTCACCAATCCTTTTTAATTTTCCCTAGCTGACATGGCTCGACTACGGTAACTGCATCGCATAAACACTTTTGGAAGTATGACACCAATTAAACATTATGAACTCCCACCAACTCTCCAGGAAGGTCCGCTCCATAAGCTAAATTCCCCACTCTATCTAAAATTGAAAAAAGGCCCTAACGTCTTTGTACTAACTTTTCCGAACTACTAACCCAATACATAAGCGATGATATGTTCAACCAGACTATGTCGCTACCGCAGATTTCAACTCCATGTGTCTACTGTTAGTATATGCTTTCCGCTTATCTTGTGCAGTCATTGTCCTTCTATGAATCGAATCCTCTCTTTGAGTACTTCTAATTGGACCATCCTTCTGACCACCCTTATCAACCTTTACCACTGGCATAAATCTTCAATCCAAATGTATGTGCATTGGTAACCCTTTGCAATCCTTGCTACCATCTCAAATGATGTCGACTTGCATCATGCTAAATAACTTGTGTATAAGTATGCTCCCATGAAACTATAGCTCTGTGCAAAACTCAATGCACATACGTACTACCTTAGATCATCTAGTGGTATGTCTAATCACTTCATCTTCTAGATGCTAAGGTAAGACACCTTAAAAGTGGATGGTGTCTTCTCCCTACCAATTTCTACTTAGACTTTTTTGCTATTTCCCCATTTTCACCCATGGATATCCAAACTTGTTGATGTGCACGTAAATGCGCATATTTTTACCACCATATTTAATCTATTTAAATTAAATAAATGATCATATTGGGTGTTTTAACTTGTTTAAACCAAAATTCAAATTATTTTCAAATTGTCACATATTCTTCTTCATATAGGGGCAAAATGGTCATTTTTTTGCATTTATTAATTTGTGAAAATTTACTTGGAATTTTCTATGTTGTTTTGTAGGAATTTTAGTGAATTTTACAAGTGGCTTCATGAAGATATGCATGCACAAGAGTGAATACAAAGGAATGGAGATAGAAATAATTCAAAGTGATGATCATGGAGGACCCCACTTACCCACCTACCTTAATGTACACTTAGGAGCTAATGCACATGCTAAAAGGCCATTAAATCTTCATGCACACTTAATGGATATTTATTTGAAGTTAATGATAACTTGGCCACCACACTTCCTAAGAGGGTATTTTGGGTAGTTCCCAAAAAAGTGAATTAGAATTTTAAACTTGTATAAATACCCCTTATGTTTCATGTAACCCTCTCCTCTCTTACTCTCTTCTTCTCTTTAGATTAGTTTAGGCTTAAAATAAAACACAAGCTCTCTTTCTCTTTTCATGGCCACTTAGCCATATTTCTTTTCATGCAACTTTCCTTTTTTATGCAATGTTAATTAATGTTCTCTTTTATTTACATGCTCCATTCCTTTCTTGTTAGTAATTAGTTTATTTTTTATGCAAGTAGATTAGTATTTACTTTTTTTACTTAGCTTTTCTTTTCATTTTGCTCTCTTTTTCTCTTCTTTTTGTTCATTGTTGCAAGCTACATTTGTTGATTTGATAACAAATATAAGAGGCTAAACCCCTTCAATTTAGGGGTAATGAAGCTCTATAATTATGTAGCTTTAACATAACTTGTTAATTTGATCTCTTTTTTGCTTAAATGAATATTGATGTGATTTATTGTTTCATGTTGAATTTGATAGTCTATGTTGTTCATAACAAATAGACTATGCTTACACAATCACAAACAATAATTACCTCTTCATCTACATATGATGATGGTAATGAAGTGAATGTTTAAATCAAAATTTGATGGTCTATATTTCTAATTAATATTTAATAGGCCATACTTAAAATAGATTTCATTTTCAACTTGTTGTCATTTTTCATGAGAGTTAAAAAGTTGTTTAAATGGTGTGTTATAGTTTGATGGCTTATGTTGAGCTAATTAATAGCACAAATAGGCCATACTTATGACAAGCACATCGTTTAAATCCACTAATGACCAAAAAAGAGAGATCATAATTTCATAATTGGTTGAACTATATGATCTAGAGAATGGAATTATCTCTAAATTGTCATTTAACTCTCATATTTTTATCACTTTCTTTTTGTTAGTTTCTTACATTGTTAGCTTAACACTCTCTAAATCCTTGGTTAATTTGATTGAACGGATTTTTAAATTCAACAATTCCCTACGGATCGACCCGTACTCACTACGTACTAAGATAGTACGCCGTGCGCTTGCGGTTAATTTTAATTTAAATTCGTTCGACGGTTTTCTAAACCGATAGAATTTCCATCGACGAACACTTGTTGATTTCTTAACTATTGAAAATATCATAACTTCTTTTCTAATTTGATTCAACTTAAGTCATCTCATTTTACTTCCGAATTATTTCTTCATTCTTTTAAAAATCATCTTACCTTGGTATCACGTTTATAGTCTGTAGGGATCCATCCTAAGTTCTACAAGTAAGTACTTAAATGTCCTATTAACGAAAATTTGGTCTATCTTCCTATTCAAAACCCTAACAATAAAAGTCCTGAAATTAATAAAAGTTATAACCTAGAATCATTCTAGCATTGATGAAAATCACCTAAGTGATACTTCGTTCTCGAATTTTTGAATTGACCATCCCTGGCACAATATTGACGATAATTTTATCTAGGATACCTTTTGTAGTTTGAACTTTCAAAATTTTGCTATTCCTTGGCATCATCCCATAAATGATGCCTTTTTACCAAACTTAACTCTTACACTTTATTCCAATTATTTTATGATTGAGACAACTCAATATGGAATGGTGCCTTGCCATTTTATTCCACTGGACATAATGACTAATGGTTTGTTTTATACTTAGGGATTTCTGTATTTAATGCGTTGGAATTACATCTTTCCCCAAAAAGGAATCGTGAACACTGTAACTTTCTATAAATTATCTAAAAGAGGATTTGTATTATGTTTGGAATTACAAGGAATTATCTTTTCTATTATTATTAGAATAGACGGTAAAAATAAGGTAACCATCCCTATTTTGTACATCTCTTTCTTTTGGGTATATTCATTGTTATTTCAAACCATACAATTTTGTACTAAAATTGGATAGTTTAAGGAATTGTTATTACTACAAACTTCATTCCAATGAGTTAATACAATACATAAATCCCACTCCAATTTATAACAACTTCCAATTATGTTTATCAACCTATATCAATTACCCAACAAAACAATTTCCTTAATGAATTGCTTTATATCTAGAGACTACTCCCCCCTTATCTTCCATATTCAAGTATGTGCAATATTTAACCCCACAATTCCAAGATTTACATAGGCATATGTAGAACAAATTTAGTATGATATAAATCCAATAACATAAAAAATATATACTTTCGCACTCACGTCCAATTGGTCCGCACATAGCCTTCAAGGGAAAAGCACAATGCCTGGACCGCCCATAGCCTATAGGTATCCTATTCTCACCTATATGTTACCGACCTTGCTAGCTATGCCTCCACTTACCATTCCATTTAGATTGCCTAGTCTAATCAAGGAATTTCCCAAATGTCACTTAACGCACCATAACAGAATTAAAGTAGACCTTACTTGGCCCTTCTACTTCAAATTGAAAAACTTCTTACATCCGTAGCTTTTTTGATATAATAAAGCATCTTGGCTTACTCTTTCCTTATTCGGAAATACGTTTACCTAAATCATACTTTCCAAACTTCCTCATACACAAATTCTATAGTTCAAACCATACTTGGGTAGAAAAATACAAGGCGGCGTTCACTCTTCACTATTATAAGAAGTTCGACCTAATACAATATCCTTCCAAATCCCTTAGTCAATTTTATTCTAGTGGGTTGTTTAATTCTATTCATCTAACTCCAACTATTTCTTTCCCTATAAGTTTAAGTGATAATCATAATATTTTCACGTTATCTTTTTAAATCAAAACCTTTGATTTTAACATCATTTCTACAAAACTAGTAAACTTTTAAAATTGTAAAACTCTCAGTTCATTTTTAACAAATGTTTCCTTCTTACTAAGACAATGGAATTTTTTCTTTAATTAAATTATCAAAAATGGTTAAGCTTAACTTAGAAAAATGTGTGTAAAACACACCTTTCTAAAATTTCCTTTTATAAATAAGAAATTTTCACAAAAGTGTACTTTTAAAGAAAAATTGGTATCTTAACTTATTATTATTATTATTTGAGTATGACAGAAGAAATTTGTAAAAGGACTTTTCAAGCACTGACCATTTGTTATTTATAAAAGAGATTCAAAAGTTTGGTCTTACATACTTCTCAAATTTTATTTTCTAAAAGTTTTATTATTTAAAGCAAAGTACACATCCATGGTAGGTGCAATAATGTGTGTAGAAGACAAAACAAAATTTTTAGAATAATTACTGAAAAATTGCTTTTTATCAAATTCTTTAATTTTTCTATTTTAACAAGTTCCATAACCTTTGTCTGATTATTTTGTATAAAATCATAAACCGACTCCTTTTCTTTTTTTCTAATTTAAAATATTAGACATCTACTATTTCTAATTTTTAAAAAATATATTCATTGGTTTACCACCTAAATCGGGGTAGACTATAACAACCTAATTACATAAGTCCACTTATACCTTACAATGCTTTAAGTACATAAGGTTTCCGTCCTCCTTTTGAAAAATGGTTAACTCAAGTTTATTTTTCCAATACAGTGTCCAGCTTCAACATGGAAATACTTTAGTCATACTTTTAAGTAAATAAGAGTCCTTGCAATAACTACCGATGAGAATAGAGCTTCTACTCTATTTGGGGGAATTTGTGTTAAGTTTGTAAAGTCCTCTTTGTAACACTTTGGGAATTTACAAAAAATTAATAAGAGAATTTAATTAAAAATAAAACAAGGACTAAAAAGTAAATTTTCATAAACGTTCGAATTTGGCTATGGAACTTGCACCATTTTGTCCGTAGCGATTTTCCAGACAACTTTCATACATAACTTGTAATCCAAGTTAGTATGAGAGAGTTACAAGTGTCAGAAGGATTAAACAAAATTAAAATAAATATACTAAAAATATATAGGTTGGGTCGACCCAATGGGGTCCCAGGTCGACCGGTAGCAGTCAACCCGAGTAACCAAGCGGTCGACCAGTGTAGTATAAAATGTGGCGTTGTTTTGTTTCGTTTGATCGAAGATTTGTGGGTGAGATTTTTTAGGTGCAAGCAAAATAAACGATGACCAGTTCAGATGATTGCTAAGTTAATCTAATGGCCTTAATTAGCTAATTACCTCTATAAATTATGCTTTAACCTAAACCCTAATCTCTAGTTTGAGACGACAATAACTAGTGCTGCCAAAATCTCTACTGAAACTCTAATTTCTTCCCCAATTATCAAATCAAATTAAACTCCATATTAAACCCAAAAGTAAATCAAAACAAGAGCGAGATAAAGTGAAGAGGCAAGCAATTGGAGAACTAGAGGAGCGCAATTGTTGGAAGCTACTTTTGCAGATCTAGAGCTAAGCTTATAACTTGAGTAGGCACAGATCTAATGATTTAATTATTTGAATTAAGTTTAAATCTATTTTAATTGATTAGATTGCATAAAAACCCTAATTAATCTGTTGAAATGAAATTGAATTGGCAAACTGTAAACCCCACAGTCTACACTTGAATTAGATCGTGGAACTGTTAACTTGACACTTGTTATTTCTAATCTACAAACACTAGAATTACTAGAAATTGAATTAATTAAACTGGAAATTTGGAATAAAATAACAAATTAGTTAAACTAGAATTTAAGGAAGACAATCAATCATGCAAAGAAAAATCCCCAAAACCCTGAATTTTTAAAGTGAATGATCCACGTTGGAATAGACTAGGTCGACCTAGGGAAGGTCTAGGTCGACCGTATGTATTGATAATTTATAGTTTGAACCTTGGCCTTAGGCCTAATTAAATGAAGGGAAGTTTGATGGTTAATGAACTGGAAAATGAACTGTTTTGGGCCATGTTGTATGCGTGGGGGAATACGAAAGTTCCCTATTAGAGTAGTCTGGGTGAATTTAGATCGCGATGATGATAAGACAGGGACGATCCAGAAGTTCCGTAAATGGTAAGATGAATCGATAGGCGGATATCAAGGTTGGACATGGATAGCTATAAAGAGATATAGGCGATTTATTTCGCATTAGACTCAGAATTGTTACGATCAGGTGGGCACAACTTTGATAGGAACACAATTTGAGAAGCCTGGTCTAAATAGGAGATCCAGGTACTGCATGTGTTCTTGCACAATATGGTATGGGTGGATGCCAACGTTGGAAAATAAGTGGAAATAAGAAGACAATTATTAGATAAGGAGCCCGGTCCTAACGAGGGTTCACATACAGTGGGCACCAGCGCTGGACTATAAGTGGCTATAGGAAATCGATTATTAAATAGGGCCCCGTACTAATGGGAGTTCACATATGGTCGGCACCGGTGTGGTACAATAAGATGCATTTTGCTGCTACGATCGAGAGATGGACTCGGGTGCATACGATAAGTTATTCTACGAGTTTGCATTATGATGTTCTCCCTCTCCAGGCGTAGTGTGAGTAGAAAGGGGAGTAGATCCTAATTTGATGGATCATTTGTGTGAGGTTTGATTTGTAGTTTGACCCAGTGTGTTGGACAAGTATCCTTAGGTATATGACCTAAGGATTGCACGGACACTATATATGCACTCTATATCACTTAGAGTAGATTTAGATTTAATTGCACTTAATCATCTTATTAATCTTGTTCTCATTCATCAGACTTTTGTCTAACCCATTTCATTTATATTTTTCCCCAAAACTTAGGTAGATAGGGCAGTAGGTGATTGGCCCATTAATGCTTTCAGATAGTCGTGCTTAACTTGGAGCTTAGCCTGCTTCTCTTATCCTTTATCATGTATTACTTATCAGTACAATAATGTCTATGTTTCGTTTTTTAGGGATATTTTTATTATGCACTTTGATCTGGATACTGATATTTTTTGAGACTATGATATGATATTTTCGAGACTGTTTATACTTTTCTAAGATTTTATATATCTGTTATATTGCTTGTGTTGTTCTTTATATTGTTATCTTAGTCTTTGTGATACTAGTTTATTTAAACCAGACGATCCACATTTCTTAATGCGATGGTTTTGGGCTTGTCGAGCGATGCGGGTTGTTACAGCTGGTTTCAGAGCTTAGGTTCAATATTCTTAGGTTTAGGATTGTATGGGAAACGTATGGATACACATACGCACATGATTTTTGATAAAAGAAATGATTTTCAAAAATTGGTTTTGAAAATGGATTTTTAAAGTGTGTATATATATAAGTATTTTCAAAAAGATTTTCCAAAATTTGTCAAAATACCTCATATTCATGCCAAAGCTCGTTCAAATTCCTACCTGTATTATCTCTTATCTTTTAACCTCGTTTTGAGCTATCCGTGGAAGTTATTCATTAAATCTTTACTATTCACAGATAGAGATGGCTGATCCCGTAGGATTAGGCTTTGTCGATGTTCCTGAAATCCCAGGTGTGAACATACCTATGTGGTTTTGCCGGTACATACAAGTTAGGGGACAGGTTGAGCAACCATCAATTAGAGAACCTGTGAATGTAGCGATCGATAAGGTCCCTGACTACCCACCTATCGCTCTTGACTTTGCAAAGCTATGCAAGGACTTTTTCTAATTTAGGAGGCAAGCCTTAGTTGGGGACAATGTCTTACATGGATTCAAGAGCTTGGATCTGCAATTGCAAGAGGACATTTGGTCTTATGGGATTGGCTGAAGTAGAAGAGGTATCTTGCTACCTTGCAGCTGTAGGGTAAGGCTTTGAGCCGGTAGGAGGTTTTGGAGGTAGAAACAGATAGTCGTGATATGACTTGGGGAAAGTTTCGTAGAGATGAAGTTTCTATCACAAGCTGAGGAGGGTGTCTAGTTGGAGAGGTTTATCAATCTTAAACAGGGTGATATGTCAGTTAAGGAGTATATGAACCAGTTTAATGAGCTCGCAAGGTTTGGTATAGGTTTCATCAGTACACCGAATAAGAAAGCTCTCAAATTTGCTAAGGGTTTAAATCAGCTACTTCAGGATTTAGTAGTGAGTAATATTCCGATGAGGGCTACATTTGAGGGACTTGTTGAGATGGCTATGCTTACTTCTATTAATAAGAAAGAGGCGAAGGAAGAGAGTCCAAAGGTTGCAAGAGAAAGGATTCCAAAAAGGCAAGAAAGAAGGAGGATTTGGGCTGAAAGGGAAGATTCAGAAGAAGGACTTGAAGTGCCATGAGTGTGGAAAGCATGGACATTTTGCCAAAGAGTATGG
Organism: Allium fistulosum; assembly: GCA_030737815.1. NCBI lineage: Eukaryota > Viridiplantae > Streptophyta > Magnoliopsida > Asparagales > Amaryllidaceae > Allium > Allium fistulosum. The sequence goes on from CM060902.1 coordinate 1,209,435,380, forward strand.
TAGAGATCTAAGATGAAATGTTATAACTACGATCAATTTGGACATATGAAGCGAGCTTGTCTAGCACCACCCAGAGTTTCTTCTTAGGCTTCGACTCAAGTGGCTTAGACTTATGCTCTTGAGGCAGTCCATAGTTCCAGTGTACAGTCAACACTTGATAAAGAGGAAAAGGTGGTGATTGAAGGTGTGTTATCTCTTTTCGGTCTTTCTATTTGTACTTTGTTTAATACTGGGGTTTCTCATTCTTTTATCTCTAGTAAACTTGCTAGTGATTTACGCCTAGACACTAGTATTGTGATAGACCCTATAGTTGTGTCAAATCCTGTAGTAGGATTGACCTATTGTCTATGATATGTCGAGGTTTGAGGTTGATGGTATTAGGGGTCGAGTTTGACTGTGATGCCTATGTATTGGGATTTTCTGGGTTTAGCTTGATTTTAGGCATGGATTAGATGTTTATGCATGAGGCTATTTTGGATTGCGATAGGAAAGTTGTTAAGTTGGGCACTTGAAGTGGGCGTAGCTTAAAGGTTTTCTGTAATCCACGAGGATCAGTTATTTTGAGGTATCTTCATTCCCTAAATCAATCACATCATGAGCTTAGTGTAGTGCCTATAGTTAGAGATTTCCTTGATGTTTTTACTAAGGATACTGGTCTCCGGCCCTAGAGAGAGATCGAGTTTAGGATCAATCTAGTAGAGAAAGCTAGACCTGGCGCCTTACCACTAAGGCATATGGCTCTAAAGCGAAGATGGGAGTTGAATAAGTAGGTTAATGAGTTGTTGGAGAAGGGCATTATTAGGAGGAGCATTTCTAAGTGGGTAGTGCCAGTCATCTTTGCCACCAAGGAGGATGGTTCTCTTAAACTCTACGTCGACTATATGGAGCTTAATAAACAGACGAAGAAGAATCGCTATCCTTAGCCCCGCATAGATGAATTTTTCGATTAGTTAGTTGGAGCTATAGTATTTTCTCAGTTGGATTTAGCTAACCAGTTTCATCAGTTGTGAGCTGCTGAGGATAGTATTCAAAAGACAACTTTCCATACTCCTGAAGGATTGTATGTGTGGTTAGTCACGCCTTTCGGACTAATCAATACACTGCCTACTTTATGGATTTGATCAGTTGAATGTTTAGAGGGTTGCTGAATAAGTTTGTAACACCCCTCATTTTTAGTTAATTAAATAATCAAATAATGATGAACCATGAAAATAAGCATTTTTGGAATTGTTAGAATATGGCCTCGAAACTTATACCATTGTGTTCGTGGCGACTTTCTGATCAATGTCCATATATAACTTATCGAAATCTGAGTTAATATGAAGAAGTTACGAGAGAATAAGATATCAGAATAAAATAAAAATATATATATTTAAACAAAACAAAAAAAACGCAGGACCCTACGGGTTGACCCTTGCCAGGGTCAGGTCGACCCGCAAATCCCCTATGTCGACCCACGTTTCCCTCCTGGACGTAAAACGTCCAACAGCGAGCCGATGGATCCAAAGTAGATTTTCGTGTGATCTGAAGCGTTGTTTTCTGGATCCAACGATTCGCAGCGAGCTTGTGACGTGGTTGCACCAGATTCAATCCAAAAATCCGACGGCCTGAGATTTCCAAACTCCACTTAAATAGAATCCTAGGCCTATCTATTTTCTCACAATCAGATTTTCTCCCAATTGGGTTCAGTGCCTTGGGCTGAACCCGAAATAGAAAATATTTCTAGGGAGAATATCTTTTTAATAAAAATATTAGACGCCTTAGAAGTGGATCCAGGAAGGCCATGGATTAAAGCTAAGGACAATAGGTGAGTAGATTTATATATCTCTTTTATGTTTATGATATATAATATCGTTAGATTCCCGTTAAATATTTAATTCAGCATTTGGAATAATTTCAATAATTGATTCTACTAGCTAGTTATGTTAAAACTGTAAATTTTGTAAGAAAAGTATACTTATATTTAAATGTTATTTATATAGGAAAAAAAGAATAGAAACCCAATTAAATATAAGTAATATCAGGCTTAAAAGTTGTAGAGAAAGGCATAAGCCTAAAAGTGAGAAATTTACAGTAAATTATGTTAAAATGGAAGAAATGAATTAAAAAGGGTAAAGTCTAATAACTTGATTTGGAGGTTAGAGATAGATTAGTTGGCTGGTTTAGAAAAGGGAATACATTTCCATAGTTTAATATTGTAAGAATAACGATAAACATAATTGCAAGAATAAAAGCAAGAAAACTGGAATTAATGTAAAATAGAGACATTACTGTATTTTGCATTACTCAACAATTAAAGAAACAATAAAAGAAATATCTTGCAGTTACGAGTTATTGTTTATAGCATTATTTAGTATTAAAATATGGAAATGGACTTTTAGCATAGTTTTTGTAACCAACCAAATTGAATAGAACTACTTCCCAGAATAAAAGAGAATAACGCGAAGCGTTAAAGAAATTAAAGAAGAAGAAATAATCAAGTTAATTATTTGACAAGACTAGAAACAATAAACAGAAAATGTGACTAGATCTGCATTTATTGTGCATATAGTAGAGTAAAAAGTAAAGCATTTATTATGATAAGTAACTTATGACAGTTGGATGTAGTCCCAAGTTAAGACTTTTATATAATATAAGAGAACTAAAGAAAATTTAGTATCATAATAAAAAAAGACAGACTAGAATAGAAAAGAGACACTTGCAATTACATTTATAACATGTAGGTTATAAAAGAAAGAAAAGGATATAAAAGTGACAATTGCAAGTATAATTGTAACTAGGTTATAATTAAAAAGAAAGAAATAAAAGAGGCTTATTTTATCAAACTTAGATCTTCGATTAAGTTAATAAGCAAAAATAATAGCAGTGGCCCGTACCGACAGCATTCCCTTTCAGGTTAAGGACTGATGGTCTCACACATGGGTGGGGCTGGGTATGCTGATTAGGGTAAATAAGTAGCCAATAGAATATGAAAAGTAAACTAAACGCATAAAAATATATTAGACGTAGGGTCTAATAAAATGGTAAGGTGCGTTTGGAGCAGCCCAAAGAGAATCTGGATAAAGAGCCTAACGAAGCAGTTCATCGCAGATTTTAGTACAAAAAGAGCACGTCCAACTTAATTATTTTAGGCTAGAAGGAAGTACGAGACTTCAATAGGACGTGAGGATACTCTAGGATGGCCCTCTGGGGTAGGCCTAACGAAGCTGCACCCTCAGAGGCAGGTCTGTAGGTGTTCCATCAAGATAGTATGCCTTGACTTCTTTTGTATTGCAGGCCTAACGAAGCGGACCTTTGTAGGAAGTCAAAAGGTTGATGATGGAGTAGGATATTCGTATGACACCGTACTCTAGTTTGCGAGTAGGTTATAGTGGGAAGGACCCATAAGGATAGTTGCATGCAGATATTAGCCATCATCAGTCAGAGCGAGTTTGAATAAAACTAGGGTTAAACCAACAGGCCAATGATTCTTTCACTATCGAGACATTAGATGGGGGGCACAGCCGATTGGATGTTTAGATTGTTTGTAGTATGGCACAACCACTTAGCTCTTGAAAGGTCTTTCGATTGGTTGATGGAAGGCTGCGTGGGGCCATAGCCACAATGAGAAAAGAGATAGACCAAGTAGAATATATGTATTGTAGGCCTAACGAAGCAGACCTTTACAGATATACAAAATCCCAGACTGAGTTCCGAACAAGGTAAACTTTATTGGCGGAATTCAGGGAGTAGACAGAACGATTACGTGTAGTACTCAAGGTACGCACTGGGTGGTACATTGTGGATATCCAAGCACTAGTATAAGATAGTGTAGATGCAGTTTCATGTTTTCATAGTAGACGACGGAACATCTGTATTGTAGGCCCCAAGAAGCTGTCCTTTATAGATGTAGTAATAGTACGCTCTAGTAGCGAGACGATGGAGTCCTTTTCGAGGAGGATACGAAAGGTACATTGGGTAGTACTTAGGACCGATGCGGTCTTTGGGAATGTAGCTACATATATATTAGTTATTAGGTCTTAATCTACTAGGGAGTAGATGGGTATGATTCACGCACAGAGGTAAGAGTAATATAAACCCAATAAACTTAATATAACAGAAAATGGAAATAGAACGGTATATGTAGAATTATGCTTAGAAGTGTATAATTTATCCACTCACTAGAACGTTAGTTCTAACCCCCTCCTCATATCATCCCACAGGTTAGATAGATGGCAGAGATTTTCCAACTTTGAGACACTTGTTTAGAAAGTGTTATTACCTTGGTGAGTATTTACTTATTACAAATTTTACTCAGTTCCGCTGTGAGATATTTATTTGAGCTCTGACATATTTATCTTTACCTATTTGCAGGATACCAAACACCCAACTCGGGCTTTAGTGGATTTGGGTTTTAGCATTTTTGCAAAAAGTCTAGACCCACTAGAATTCGGGTTATTACATTTAGTATCAGAGCTTAGGTTAGTAGATCCTAAGTAAATTAGGAAATATGATTGAACGTATTTGTATTTTGAATAAAATATAAATATATTATGTACTAAAATCCAAATAGTCCCCAATTATAGATTTTAACATATGGAAAGTTTTTAGAAGTATATTTGTGCATAGTTTGCTAGTTGGGTTTCGGATGACCCAAGGATGTTGAGCCCTGTGTTATTGCCAATTTATAGTGTACAATAAGCTATGTTTGGACAGAAGATTGGTATCCATATGTTATAGTAAGTGGGAAAGTTCCCTAGGGATAGTAGGGAAGTATTTTTATTTTGGAAGGAATACGAGATTTTAGTAAGGAAATGAGATTTCCAAGGTTTAGGAAGGGTATTCCTAGGGTAGTAAGAAAAAAAATCCACTCTATGTCTAACCCAATAAAATTAAACTTTTATAATTGAAAAGTTGAAAAATATAACTGTTAATATGTTTGAGGAAGTAAATATTGGGTTTTTGAAAAAAAAGTGGTATGAAATTTAAATTGGTTTTTATATGATGTAAATTTTGTTAAAAGTGAAATTCTTTTTGAAGAATTATATAGCATGTATAGCTCGCCAGTTTCTTTGTAGGTAAACAATGATTTTAAATATAAAAATCTAGAGTGTGTTAAGTATCGAAAACGTAGGTTACAACATTTATTGTTGTAATAGATGTTTTTGTGAAAAATAAAGGAAGTATAAACTATGACACTATTGTTATAGTAGGTGACTCTCAAAGGAAATGTTTTTACATAGCATATGTGATTTACTAATATTTATTTTAATTGAATCCATATACTTGTATTTTTGGGTTGTAGTAATGGTGTTTTACGCAACATCTATTTTGACCCAAATAAAAAAAATGTGTTTTGAAGATAATTTCTAAGTATAGAAATAAAGTGGTTTGTAAGTACACTTATTATTTAAATAAGTATATGGAAATGTTTTCTAGTTATGAAAATATTAAAACAATTTTGAAAATGAGTTCTTCTGAAAAAAATGATGTAAGTTAAATATTAGGAAATTAATAAATTTCGTAGGAAATGTCTATTGTAAGTGAATATAGATTAAACATACTTTAATCTATTGGAATGAAATGAATAATGATATAATTTTCTATGAAACCAAATCACAAATAAAGATGTTTTGTGCAAGTTATAAGGAATACGTGAAAGAGATGTACAAGGTATGGAAAGCACCATATTTTGTATAGCCTATTCGATAAATTGTAAAATAAGTTCCTTGTAATTTCACATAAACATGAAATCCTCTTTTAAAGGATTCATAGAAGGTTTTAGTGTTAATGGTTTCTCATAAGAGAAAGTAGTTCCCATACATTAAGGTATAAAACCATTAGGTGTAATAAGAAGTGTAATAATTAGAGACAGTGTTAGTTAGGAGGGATATTATAGAGAGCCTTAGTAGGAAAGCTAAGCAATGGAAATTTCATATTTTTCCATTGATTATGCGCATTGGTTGCTTGCCTTTATAGAAAGTCCCCATTTGTAGTAAGTTACAAACCCCTCCAAGGTTAGGTGATTGGAAGAGTAGGAAAGTTAAGGGATTTTTGATCAAATAATTGTTCTTATCTACTCCAGTTTTCGTAAATTTGAAAATCTATGAAAAGAAGATGTTTTGAAAACATGTGAGGACATTTTTGGAAGTTAAGAAAAAAAATGTTTTAAGGACAAGCAAAGCATGTTTTAAAGAAAAATGGTTTGATGAAAAAGTAAATAAGTTTTTGGAAGAGAAAAACTTAGTAAACAGTTAAATTTAAAAATCCAAATTTTTTTATGGAAAGCTGTAAAGGTCTTTAAAAGGAAAAGAGGAATAAGTTTTGAACTTAGAATTTGTAAGTTTTCCCCTCTAGGTTAAGGGAATAATTTAAATTCAAAGTGCTGTAAAGATGCAAGTCTAGAAAGATAAAATGTTAAGTAACCAAGTACCTTTGAATTTAATAGAAACTTCAAAGTAACACTTTTAAAGGCAAGAATTTTAGGATTTGATGTTTCAAAAATTTAGAAGCTTTAATTTTTGGAATGAAATGATAAATACGAAACCAAACTTTTAAACATAAAGTAGATAGGAATCACTTCCTAGGTGTGACGGGAAAAGTGTAAGGCTATGTAGGAGATAGCAGTGATTACTTTTAGTAGTAATAATAAAAGTTCCTGTAAAGTGTATAGGACACTACTGAGAACCTAGGAATGTTGCTTCATGTGCGTAGACTATAGAAGAATAGTGAAGTGATATTAGTAAGATAGTAAGACACACGTGGTTGGGATATGTAGACCTTAGTTGGGGAAAAATGAAAGGTAAAGGTAAAGAGAAAATTTCCTCAAGCTTAGTTGCCTTTTTAGATAGAGACTGCATAAGTTGAAATCCTTATTCATTGTAGTAAACGAGACTTGGTTATTCCATTTTGAGTATGGAATGGAAGAGATGCATAGATCTTATTCATCGTGAGTAATACAACATAAGTTAGTAGCGAGTAATAGGCGGTAGGAGGAGCATACGAGTTACTTGGATTCGTAGAGTAGGAGTTTTCTATGTCAGGATGGACATGGTCCTAGGCCTCCTAGCCCTAGATGACAGCTGTGTTTAGCTGCTATATTTACCTATCTTGTATCGCTTTGTAGCAGGACTTGTTTTTTCTTTTAGTTATGAGATTGTACTCCTATGTAAGCATTTAGTTCCTATTGTAGTAAATCAGTGATGATTAGTATGATGCTTTTTCTCTATGTTTTTGTGATGTTCACAAGAAGAGAATAAGGACATAGGACATAAATAATAAAAGAAAAGTAAAAGCAGATAAAAGTAACTAAAAGAAAAACAGTAAAATCTAAAGAAAGCGACAGAAACGTCAATAGAAATAAATGAGAATTACAAAAGAAAATTACATTTTATTTTCCAAAAATTAAGCTTGGGAAATTTTTTGGAAAGGAAGTTTTTCTTATGTAAACCGTGCTTGGGACAGAAAATAGAGATTTTTATAGAATAGCTGCATAAGTTCCAAGTATGGAGAAAGAGGTGTGCAAAAGTAAAACGGGGAAAATGTGAGGTTTTCCGTTTTCTACCTTCTTTCTGACATAAGAAATCGAGTTCGAAAAATTAAATTTTTCTGAAATTCGAATATTAAAAGTTGTGTGGTAGGGTTTGGATGAAAAAAAATTATTGAACTACACCCCTATTCAGTAGGAGTGTGGGAAAATTTGGATGAAAAATATTTTGAGTTTTCAAAAGATTACATTCGTATAAAAATTGCAAGTATATTTAGGATGTGTACATCATATTTTAAAAAGGAGTTCTTAAAGAAGAAAGCATTCATATAGGAAGTACCGCTTAGAAATTCATGTACATGCATATATTTATGTTGAATGACACTTTGCACAAGGACACGGATGGTCGCAAAAATTGGATGTACACAAAATGGATGTGATTGATGCGAGGAATTACATAGTTTTACCCTTGTTGAATTTCGGGGACGAAATTTCCTAAAGGGTGGGAGAATGTAACACCCCCCATTTTTAGTTAATTAAACAATCAAATAACGATGAACCGTGAAAATAAGTATTTTTGGAATTGTCAGAATATGGTCTCAAAACTTATACCATTGTGTTTGTGGCGACTTTCTGATTAATTTCCATATATAACTTGTCGAAATCTGAGTTAATATGAAGAAGTTACGAGAGAATAAGATATCAGAATAAAATAAAAAAAAATATATTTAAACAAAACAAAAAAATGCAGGACCCTACGGGTCGACCATTGCCAGGTTCAGGTCGACCCGCGAATCCCCCAGGTCGACCCACGTTTCCCTCCTGGACATAAAAACGTCCAGCAACGATCCGATGGATCTAAAGTTGATTTTCGTGCGATCTAAAGCGTTGTTTTCTAGATCCAACGATTCGCAGCGAGCCTGTGACGTGGTTGCACCAAATGCAATCCAAAAATCCGGCGGCCTGAGATTTTCTAACTCCACTGTAAATAGAACCCTAACTATTTTCTCACAATCAGATTCTCCCAATTGGGTTCATTGTCTGGGGCTGAACCCTAAATAGAAAATATTTCTAAGGAGAATATCTTTTTAATAAAAATATTATATGCCTTAGAAGTGGATCCAGAAAGGCCATAGATTAAATCTAAGGATGACAGGTGAGTGGATTTAAATTATATCTCTTTTATGTTTATGATACATAATATCGTTAGATTCCCGTTAAATATTTAATTCAGCATTTGGAATAATTTCAATAATTGGTTCTACTAGCTAGTTATGTTAAAACTGTAAATTTTGTAAGAAAAGTGTACTTATATTTAAATGTTTTTTATATGGAAAAAAAGAAAAGAAACCTAATTAAATATAAGTAATATTAGGCTTAAAAGTTGTAGAGAAAGGCATAAGCCTAAAAGTGAGAAATTTACAGTAAATTATGTTAAAATGGAAGAAATGTATTAAAAAGGGGAAAATCTAATAACTTGGTTTGGAAGTTAGTGATAGATTAGTTGGTTGGTTTAGAAAAGGGAATACATTTCCATAGTTTAATACTGTCAGAATAATGATAAACGTAATTGCAAGAATAAAAGCAAGAAAAATGGAATTAGTGCAAAATAGAGACATTACTGTATTTTGCATTACTCAACAATTAAAGAAACAATTAAAGAAATATCTTGCAGTTACGAGTTATTGTTTATAGCATTATTTAGTATTAAAATAGGGAAATGGATTTTTAGCACAGTTTTTGTAACCAACCAAATAGAATAGAACTACTTCCCAGAATAAAAGAGAATAACGTGAAGCATTAAAGAAATCAAAGAAGAAGAAATAATCAAGTTAATTATTTGACAAGACTAGAAACAATAAACATAAAATGTGACTAGATCTGCATTTGTTGCACAGATAGTAGAGTAAAATGTAAAGCAGTTATTATGGTAAGTAACTTATGACAGTTGGACGTAGTCCTGAGTTAAGACTGTTATATAATATAAGAGAACTAAAGAAAATTTAGTATCATAATAAAAGAAGACAAACTAGAATAGAAAAGAGACACTTGCAATTACATTTATAACATGTAGGTTATAAAAGAAAGAAAATGATATAAAAGTGACAATTGCAAGTATAATTGTAACATGTAGGTTATAATTAAAAAGAAATAAATAGAAGAGGCTTATTTTATCAAACTTAGATCTTGGATTAAGTTAATAAGCAAAACTAATAGCAATGGCCCATACCGTTCAGGTCTAGGACCGATGGTCTCGCACGTGGGTGGGGCTGGGCATGCTGATTAGGGTAAAATAAGTAGCCAACAAAATAAGAAAAGTAAACTAAACGCATAATAAAAGATTAGATGTAGGGTCTAATGAAATGGTAAGGTGCGTTTGGAGTAGCCCAACGAAGCAGTTAATCGTAAATTTTTAGTACAGAAAGAGCACGTCCAACTTAGTTATTTTAGGCTAGAAGGAAGTACGAGATTTCAACGGGACGTGAGGACACTCTAGGATGGCCCTCTGGGGTAGGCCTAATAAAGCTACACCCCCGGAGGCAGGTCTGTAGGTGTTCCATTAAGAGAGTACGCCTTGACTACTTTTGCATTGCAGTCCTAACGAAGCGGACCTTTGTATGCAGTCAAAAGGTTGATGATGGAGTAGGATATTCGTATGACACCGTACTCTAGTTTGCGAGTAGGTTATAGTGGGCAGGACCCATAAGGATAGTCACATGCGGATATTAGCCATCAATAGTCAGAGCGAGTTCGGGAAAGACTAGGGTTAAACCAACAGGCCAATGATTCATTCACTATCGGGACATTGGATGAGGGGCACAACCATTGGATGTTTAGATTGTTTGCAGTAGGGCACAACCACTTAGCTCTTAAATGGTCTTTCGATTAGTTGAGGGGGGCTACGTGGGGCCATAGCCACGATGAGAAAAGAGACAGACCAAGTAGAATATATGTATTGTAGGCCTAACGAAGCGGACCTTTACAGATATAGAAAATCCTTGACTGAGTTCTGTACAAGGTAGACCTTGTTGGCGGAATTCAGGGAGTAGACAGAACGATTATGTGTAGTCCTCAAGGTATGCACTGGGTGGTACATTGTGGATGTTCGAGCACTAGTATAAGCTAATGCAGATGCAGTTTCACGTTTTCATAGTAGACGACGAAACATCTGTATTATAGGCCTCATGAAGCTGTCCTTTACAGATGTAGTTACAGTACGCTCTAGTAGCGAGACGATGGAGTCCTTTTTGAGGAGAATACGGAAGGTACCATGGGTAGTACCTAGGACCGATGCGGTCTTTGGGCATGTAGCTACATATATATTGGTTATTAGGTCTTAATCTACAAGGGAGTAGATGGGTACGATTCACGCACAGAGGCGAGAGTATTATAAACCCAATAAACTTAATATAACAGAAAATGGAAATAGAACGGTATATGTAGAATTATGCTTAGAATTGTATAATTTGTCCATTCACCAGAACTTTAGTTCTGCCCCTCCTCATATCATCCCATAGGTTAGATAGATGGCAGAGATTTTTCAGCTTTGAGACACTTGTTTAGACAGTGTTATTACCTTGGTGAGTATTTACTTATTACTATATTTTACTCAGTTCCACTGCGAGATATTTATTTGAGCTCTGATATATTTATCTTTGCCTATTTGCAGGATACCAAACACCCAACTCGGGCTTTAGTGGATTTGATTTTTAGCATTTTTGTGAAAAATTCGGACCCACTGGAATTCGGGTTGTTACAAAGTTTGTGGTGGTATTTGTGGATGATATCTTGATATATTCAAGTAGTAAGGTAGAGCCTGCTTTAAACTTGGAGGAGGTGCTTAGGACACTCCATGCACATAAGCTTAAGGCTAAGTTTTCAAAGTGCCACTTTTGGAGAGAGAAGGTACACTTTTTAGGGCATGTTGTCTCAAAGAGTGGTTTGGTAGTGGATCCGAGTAACGTGGCATAAGTTCATGATTGGAAAGTTTCGAAGAACGCCTTGAAGGTGCGAAGTTTTCTTGGTCTCGCGGGTTATTATCGGAAGTTCATTAAGTACTTTGTAAGGATTCTTCTCCACTGACACGCCTTACCAAGAAAATCTTGTCTTTTCATAGGATACTAGGTGTCGGGAGGCTTTCATTAGGTTGAAGGTGGCATTAACTAGCGCAATGATGTTAGTGTTGCCAAATGGGAATAAGTCCTTTACAGTTTATACAGATGCCTATGGTACGGGGTTAGGAGTTGTTTTAATGCAGGAGGGAAGCGTAGTGTGTTATACGAGTAGGTAGGTGAAGACCCATGGGAGGAACTACCCGACACATGATCTTGAGTTGGCGGATATAGTTTTTGCACTCAAGTCTTGGAGGCATTATCTTTTAGGGAAGATATTTTAACTTTTCACTGATCAAAAGTCCTTGAGATACTCATTCTCTCAAAAGGACATGAACTTGAGACAACAGAGAAGAATGGAGTTCTTAGCATCTTTATGACATTGATATTTCTTATACCCCAGGCAAGGGTAATGTGGTAGCAGATGCTTTGAGTAGGCAGAGAGCAGTATTGGGTCCTCTATTCTTGGAATAGAGACGTTTGGAGTATATTTCTACCTTTGGCTTCAGATCGTCATCGGATATTACCCCTGGATTACTAGAAGCTTTAGATGTCCAACCTACTTTGTTGGAGCGTATTAGATCCCGACTGAGTGAGGATGAGAAGTTAGTGATATTTTGGATAGGATTAGTAGAGGAGAAGCATTAGGTCACTTTAGGCATTATGCCATAGACCCGAGAGGATGTTGCGTAGGGATGGTAGGATTTGTATTCCTCATAGTGCAGATTTGATTGATGAGGTTTTAGCTTAGTCTCACCACTCTAGGATGACCATTCATCCCATTGATGATAAAATGTATAGGGACTTGAAGCGAGTTTTCTCTTGGTATGAAGAGAAAAGTAGCTGAGTATGTAGCTAGATGTATGACTTGCCAGAGGGTAAAGGCGAAACAGAAGAAACTTAGAGGATTGTTGCAGCCACTGGATATTCCTCAGTGGAAATGAGAGAGTATTTCTATGGACTTTGTTGATGGATTACCGAGGATTAGGAGAGGAAATGAGTGTATTCGGATTTTGTATGATTTACTATGGATGTATATCATTGACTTTGGAGGTTCATGGGAAGATCATTTTCCATTAGTTGAGTTTGCCTATAATAATAGTAATCAGGCTAGCATTGGGATGACACCATTTAAGGCTTTATACAGGAGACCATGTAGATCACCATTATGTTGGTAGGACACGACATATATGATCATTCTTAGGTCGAAGATGGTTAGGGAGACATCATAGAAAGTGGATTTGATTCGAAAAAGGATGAAGACTGCCCAAGATAGGCAGAAATTGTATGCAAATAGGAGGTGCTCAGAGTTGGAGTTTGCAGTGGGGGACATGGTATTCGTGAAGGTTTCACCCCTGAGGCATGTGATGAGGTTTGGTAGGTCTGGGCTGTTAGCATTTGGATTTGTTGGATTATTCCCGATTGTGGCTAGGATTGGAAAGTTGGTGTATGGGATTAAGCTTCCGGAGAAGTTGGCTGGAGTGCATGATGTTTTCCATGTTTCGCGCTTGCGGAAGTGCTTACATGATTCTGCTGCAGTTAGTGAGCCTAGTCAATTGGAGGAGGTAAAGGTTGAGCATGAGTCACTCATTCGTCGTGAACCTACCTGTATCTTAGAGCATGGAACAAAGCGGCTCCGCAATGAGGAGATTAGGTTAGTCAAGGTTTAGTGGGGAGACGATCCAACAGATATTACTTGGGAGCCCAAGGAGAAGATCCAAGTTTCTCGCCCACGACTCTTTCCTTGTACATCTTAAGTTTCAATCTTTCTTTAGTTAGAACTCTTATGATAGGATTAGAAGGGTATACCATCAAAGGTAGAGACCTTTGGATGTTAGGGATGTTTGTAAACGTGTCAATAGGACATGTTATGAGTGATGGATCCTAATGGATTTATATGGGTGTTTATGGGAGGATTGGTTGCATTTATATTTCTATACATTAAGATAGTAGACCCTAGACACACACATACATATCATGTGCATATTTCCTTTTGATATGTTGTTATCTATGGATGTTATGCATATGGATGTTGCATATAGAAGTAACAGTATATTATTAGTATTTCGCATACATTTGGGTGCATAACATGAGCATTTTGGCATAAACAAGAGGTCGACCGAATCAATAGATGGAGTACACTTTTTCATTAGTTTAGATTCATATGCATTCCACGTTTCATAAATACATAATTGCTTTATAAAATATAAGGACTATGGTTGCCATAGATAATGGATGAGTAGATGAATGTAGATTTTGATTGTTGCGGTGAGTTGCATTTTTCCATCCTTAGAGATTCCGTGTAACACCCTAGATTTTTGGGAACATTATTTAGAATATTTAATTAGCTAAATTAAATAAAATAATGTGTTGATTATGGGATTGAGATTGGATATTTAATTAAGGTGTAGTCGTGCCATTTAACAATGAATTAAGGAAGAGTTAAAATGAAATAGGGGAGGGGTAAAATAGAAAAGAGGTCATTCCTATATCTATTCCCTTAGGCCGTGTATCACATACGCGTTCATTTCATTTGAATTTTTTTTAAAACTTAAGGTCGGCCACCTTTAACAAGAGTAAGAGGAAGAAAGCTAAGGAAGAAGCTAAATCAAATCAAATCCATTCAAATCTCAATCTCTATAATCTCTAAAGCTAAGGTGAATAGTGTTTGCATCTCATTTTTGATTGTGTTTTCGGTTTTAAGATGAATTCTGGATATTTTGCAATGATTTTCCATGTTTTTGAATGATGGAATGAATATATATACTTGCTGATGAATTATGGTTATTCATATTGAATTTATGATATGTTTTAAGGTGAAAGCCCTATTAAATGACATCCAAATACCTTACGAATTTTTATGAAGGTCATAAATATTATTTTGGAGATGTGTTTCAATTTTCAAAATTTTTTGAATTTATGTGGAATTTATATGAATGTTCTAGTAAAGAAAATGTTAGTTTGGATTTTAAATTATTTACGGTTAAATAATAAAAGAATAGGGTCTGAAATTTTTATATGTTGGAAAACATATTAAAATAGATTTTCTGGAATTTTTGAAGAATTTTCCTAAGTGTTTTAATGGTTATATAATTTTTTTTAAGGTATGGGACTTAAATTTTTTATATAATTAAGAGAGGAGAAGGGGCTTTTTGTAAATTTATTTAAATGGTTAAACATGGAAAGTTGGCAGCACTTTAGAAAAAGTACAATGACAACCAATCAGATTTAGACAAACAAGGCAGGTTAGGTACAAAATAAATAGTTTAAAAGTACAAATAAACATGTTTTACACTGTTTTGATGCCTTCGACACCAGGTGCCGCTTTCTTACCTTCGCCTCCGACACTTTCGAAACCAATGCACAGGGTATCAGTTAACTGGTACGTAGTGAATTGGGGGTAGGCGGAAGGTATAGAGTCGAAACCAGGGGTTTCGGAGGGGTTGGGGCATTAATTTGCTTTTAAAGGAAAATGAGCCTTCTTGCTTTTGACTAAGTTGCTTTCGACTTAGTTAGCTTTCGACTAAGTCAAATGGTTTTCAAAGGAATGGTTTCGATTGTGTTGGGCCTTTGATTTTAAATGACCGCTTTCGACTGAGTCGAAGCCTTTAGCTGCCGCTTCCTACCTTTCGACTCAGATGGTTTCGAAAGGGTTGTTTTGTTTTCTAAAACCCTGGCCACCTCTCTAATGTTTTCGAAGGGATGGTTTCGACACCATCACTTCAATACTTAGGGAATGGTTTCGAAGCAGATGCTTTTGACTTAAATGTTTTTAAGACCCTTTTTCTATGATTGAAGTAAAACACAAATTGGTTTCGAAAGAGATAGTTTTAAATGGTTTCGAAACAGATGCTTTCGACTTTAATGGGTTTTTGATCCTTTTGCTCTACTTGAAGGCATAATCCAAATGGTTTTGACCTAGTTGATTTTCAAAGGTTTCGAAGGGATGAAATTTCGAATGGTTTCCACATGTTTTAAATTGAATCCAAAGTTCTTTCGAAAGGAATGAGTTTTGAATATTTCGAAAGGTTTAATGAATGGTTTCGAAAGGGGTGGTTCCCTAGATTTTCGAAGGGATTGAAAGGAAAGGTGTTTCCTATGTTTTCCAAAGGCAATATTTAAAGGTTTTAAAGTGGAATGTCTAATGTTTTGAAGCTTTCGAAAGAAAGGGTTTTTAAAGGTTTCGAAAGGGTTACTTTCAATGGTTTCGAAGGGGTTACCTTCAAGGGTTTCGAAAAGGTTGTTAAAAGGTTTTAAACAAAGGTTTCGAATGTATTAAATAGGCAATATAGCCTAAGTATTTTCAAGTTAAAAAGGGTTTTAACTTGTTTTGGAAGGATAGTCAATCCTCATTAAAATTCACCAAATTATTTTGAGTAAAGTATATATAACATGGCAAAATAGCTTAGAATAAAGCTAAGAATATATTTTCCTTTTAAAGGTATGATTCAAAAGGTTAAATCATTTTGAAAAGGTTTTTAAGGAAAAAGATGATGGGTAGTTAACCCTAAGAAAATGATTCGGACAGTTAGTCCATTTTGATTTGGACAGTTAGTCCAGTTTGCAAGCAGTCCGCCTAGATTTCAGATAGTCAGTTCAGTTTGCAGGCAGTCAGCCCAGTTCTATGGACAGATAGTCCATTTATTAGCATAACATACCTTGCTATTATATTGTGGACAGATAGTCCACTTATTACCTGTTTTAAGGATAGATAGTCCATTTATTAGCATAAAGGATATTGCTATTTTGGTACAATCAGCTTGATTAACTAGTTTGGTTATAGGAAAGGATTTGCAAAATATATGTTTTGAAAAGGATATTAATGAGGGGAAACCCGTTCCGCTAAGCGGTACGGTCTCACTTAATATCAGTAAATCGAGATGTAACAGAATTATTCACACCAGGCTTTATGTTTGACTCGAAGTTTTTGTTTCCCCTTAAACTCTCGGGTACTCAAAATTGATTTGAGTAGGCTAAGGGTTAAAGTTTTCAAATTTTTGAAATTTTAGCGAATAAAGCTTTCGGAGACGAGCAGGTGACTGAAGGATAGCTAATTAGGATTTGCAGTTTCATATTGTTTTGATTCCTCTGTGTATATTAAGTCACATATGACTATATTTCTCTGATCAACCAAGGGGGCATCGTCATATGTCCCTCTTGGCGTATTATTGTAATTATAATTGATCTTTACCTAGGAAAAGATTATGAGATTATGTAATTTGGATATGAATTTGTTTGAAAAGTAATCAAAAAATGTTATTTTTGGAAATCTGTGATTTTGTTCATATTCAAGTACTTTTGATATTATGAACACCATTAGCATTGCCGTATTTTGTCACTAGAAGTTAACACTATGGATGACTGTAGCATCTGTAGCGCTTAGCTTTTGGCCTCTCGATACAGGATGTTACAACTTGGTATCAGAGCATAGGTTTATGAAAACTTTAACTAAAAATGGGTTTTTAAAACATAATCCTAAGGTATTAGAGTAAGATTAAGGTATGGGATACCGCTATAGTAACGTACTTGTATTTGCTATATATAAGTATACGCTTTATCTTTAGTCTGCTATCTTTGTTAGGGTATTTTTTTGTATCTCATGAGATTTGAATATAGATATGGAAGGTAGAAGAGGAAGAGTTAACCCAGGAGAGGAAGGCACCGATGGGAATGCCATGCCTAATGTGAGAAGAGGTCAAGGTCTGACACAAGCTGAGAATATGGGTGCTGAAGTACGCAAGTTTGGAATGGAAGCTATGTATCAGCTTTTCAGGAATATGGTGCAGGCGGAAGTTGCAGCTGAAGTATTAGGAGGAAATGCTGCAGGAGCAGGGGTTCCGGAAGTTCCGGTAGTTAAACATTATGCTAAGCTGAGTGGAGATTACACTAAGCTTGGAGGGAAGCCGTTTGTTGGAACGGAATATGCCATTGAGGTAGAGAATTGGTTGTTGCATTGTGAGAGGATCTTTGCAGAATTGGGGCTCAATGATGAGCAGAAGAGGAGGTGGGCATCTAGACAGCTTCAGGGAGCAGCTTTGTACTGGTGGAATAGTGTGATTGTGGCGGTGGATGAGGAGACTATGACCTAGGAAGATTTTAAGGGAAGGTTCCAATAGAGATTCATGTCAGCAATGGCACAGTCTGCTCTGATCATAAAGTTTGCTAAATTAGAGCGGGAAGAGATGTCTATTTTGGAGTATGCTAGAAGGTTCGAGGAGTTGGCCAGATATGGGTATGCTTCGGTGGATACAGTAATGAAGAGGAATGAGAAGTTTATCAAGGGGTTGAAGCCTGAGCTAGCCAAAGCTACATTACCTCATATTAGAGATCCTTCTGATTTTGTAGTGAAGATGGCCTTAAGGCATGAGGAGTTGCTTGATTCTCTAGAGAAGAGTAAGGCTAAAGAAGTCCAGATGGGGCAGGGTCAGAAGAGGAAGTTCTTTCCTAAGAAAGGTGCTCAGAAGGGTGGAGCAGCTAAGAAGGGGAAGTCTTAGATTGTTTGCTTCAAGTGCGACAAGAAGGGGCACTTTGCTAATGAGTGTCGTGCTGGAAAGGCAAAGGAAGTGGCTGGGAGGAAGAATGTCAGGTGCTTCAACTATGACCAGATAGGCCACTATAAGAGCTAGTGTAAGGAGCCTGCTAAGGATGGAAATGGCAAAGTGTATGCATTGGAGCCTACTACTTCGAAGCCAACAACTCAGGAGAAGGGAAAAGCAGTTTTGGGAGGTACGCTTCAAATTCATGGTATGTCTGTTAGAGTTCTATTTGATACTGGTGCATCGCATTCTTTTATATCTACATGTTTGATAGATAAGCTTAACCTAGAACCCATATATTTAGTTACTTCCTTACGGGTTGCGAATCCAATAGGAGGGTATGTAACTCTCGGGTTGAGGTGTGACCAGTTAGAGTTTGATTTGTTAGTTCATGCTTTTGTTTGCAGTTTGCATGTGTTTGATTTTGTAGGGTTCAGAATCATTCTTGGTATGGATTGGTTAAGTGAGTACGATGCTAGGATATTTTGCCGGGATAGGAAAATATCGCTTAGACACCTAGATTGTAGTGATAAAATAGTTTATATCGTAGAAGGTTCTTGCGGTGAGATGTATGCCTTGTTGGGTGCTATGGAATCGAAAGATGAGCTAAATTGATTTTTCGTGGTTAGAGAATTCTCGGATGTTTTTGAGCTTGTAGTAGGATTGCCATCGAAATGAGCCATTGAGTTTCAGATAGATTTGGTTCCGGAAGCAGAACCAGTGAGTAGACCGCTGAGCAGGATGACTCCTATAGAAATGAGGGAGTTAAAGGTGCAGTTGGTGGATTTGGAAGGCAAGAATTTTATCAAGCCTAGTAGTTCGTCGTGGGAAGCAGCCGTAGTGTTTGCTAAGAAGCCGGATGGATCGTTTAGGCTATGTATGGATTATCGTAAATTGAGTGAGATGACGATAAAGAATCGATATCCATTGCCGAGGATTGACGATTTATTCGACCAGTTGAGTAGAGCCAAGGTATTCTCGCAGTTGGATTTGGCGATAGGTTTCCATCAGCTCAGAGTAGCAAAGGATAGTATACCTTTGACGGCGTTTAGGAGTAGATATGGGTCATACAAATGGTTAGTTATGCCATTTGGACTGACTAATGCGCCAGCTTTCTTTATGGACTTGATAAACTGAGTTTTCCGAGAGCACTTGGATAGGGTCGTATTGGTTTTCATTGTTGATATCTTGTTTACTCTAAGGATGAAAGAGAGCATGAAGTTCATCTTAGAGTGGTGCTTGAGATGCTGAGGTAGTATCAGCTAAAAGCGAAGTTTTCGAAGTCACTTTTGGAAAAAGGAAAGAGGTTTCTTGGTCATGTAGTCTCAGAGAAAGGGTTATCAGTGGATCCGACTAAGATTGAGGCGGTGAATAGTTGGAAGAGACCCGAGATAGTGACGGAGATAAAGAGTTTCCTTGGGTTGGCTGGTTATTATTGGAAGTTCATTAAGGATTTTTCGCGGATAGCGGCCTCGATGACCAAGCTAACGAGAAAGGATGTGAAGTTTGTGTGGACTGATAAGTGTGAGGAAGCATTCTAGAGTTTCAAACATTTATTGACCCATGCACCTGTGTTGGTTGTTCCGAAAGGGAATCAGGATTTGATGGTTTATACCGATGTGTGTGGAACAAGATTAGGACCTGTGCTGATGCAGAGAGATAAAGTGATTGTCTATGCTTCTAGATAGCTTAGACCGCATGAGGTCAGATATCTGACGCATGATTTAGAGTTGGCTACAATAATTTTTGCTTTGAAGGTGTGGAGACATTACCTTTTGGGAGAGAGGTTTGAGTTATATACAGATCATAAGTCACTGAAGTATTTGTTCTCTCAGAAGAAGCTGAACATAAGACAACAGAGGTGGATAGAGTTTATCGTTGCTTATGATTTTAGGATTAAGTACACACCGAGGAAGGCAACAAGGTTGCAGGTGCGCTTAGTAGGAAACATCAGAATGCCGTTTTGGCGATGATTGCTGAGTGGAAAGATTTAGAAGCATTAGCAGATTGCAGCGTGTAGTGGAGATCCGAGGATGGGTCTAGTGGAGATATAGTTGTATTATCTTGTTTGGAAGTTCGACTAGTGATGATCAAAATGATTGCTTCTAAACAGATAGAGGATCCAGTGTTAGCCGAACGAATCAAGAAGTTAAGAGATGGAACCAAGAGCGATGACCTGAAAGATTTTAGTCTTAACCAAGATGGGTGGTTGAGAAAGAAAGGAAGATTATGTGTTCCGAGTGTAGGAAACAAAAGGAAAGATGTCTTGGAGGAATGCCATCATTCGAAATTCTCTATTCGTCCAGGAGGTACTAAGATGTATCAGGGTATGAAGAGGAGTTTCTTCTAGGAAGGTATGAACCAGGATATTGGTTTGTGTATAAAGCAGTGCTTGATTCGCCAGCACGCAAAGGCCGAACACCAGAAGCCAAGTGGGTTGCTTCCGCCATTAGATATTCCGGTATGGAAGTGGGATTCTTTATCCATAGATTTTATTGATGGGTTGCCAAGGTTGAACAGAGGAAATGATAGTATATTGGTCATAGTGGACAGATTGACCAAGAGTGCCCATTTTATTCCAGTTAAGTCAACCAGAACGACACCTATTTTGGCGAGGTTATTCCCGAGGAATGTAGTTAGACTGCATGAAATACCTAGTAGCATTGTAAATGATAGAGATCCCTTATTCACTAGTGAGTTCTGGAAGAGTCTACTGGAAGTTTTGGGAACCAAGCTCAAGATGAGTACCGCCTACCATCCGTAGACAGATGGGCAAACAGAAAGAGTTAACAAAGTCTTGGAAGACTTGTTAAGAGCTTGTGTTCTAGATTTCGGGGGATCATGGGATGACCATCTGCATTTAGTTGAGTTTTCATATAATAATAGTTATCAGACTAGTATTGGGATGGCACCGTTTGAAGCTTTGTATGGAAGGCCATGCAAATCTCCTGTATGTTGGTTAGAGACCTGGGATAGTTTTGTTCTTGGTCTAGATTTGGTTAGAGAAGCTGTAGAAAAGATTGAGGTCATTCGGGCTAGAATGAAGGAGGCTCGGTCTAGGAAGAAGAGTTATGCAGATAAGAGACAGAAAGATCTAGAGTTCTCAGTTGGAGATCAGGTTTTCGTCAAAGTGTCACCGATGAAGAGTGTGATTAGATAAGAGAAATCGGGAAAGTTAGCACCGAGATTCATTGGACCTTTTCCTATCATTGAAAGGATCGGGAAACTCACATATAGAGTTGAGTTACCGAGCAGTTTGGCAGGAGTCCACGATGTTTTCCATGTTTCTCATCTCAGAAAGTGTGTTAGCAACCTGGCGACTACTATTGCACCGACTGTGCTAGAGGACTTAGTAGTAGAACCGGATTTGACTATAGTGAGGAAGCCTATTCGTATTGTTGCGAGAGATGAAAAGAGGCTTAGAACCAAGATGGTCAGATTAGTCAAAGTTTAGTGGAGCGACAATGTCATGGACTGTACTTGGGAGATTGAGAGCAAGATTAGAGATACTTATCCTGAATTATTTGATGGTAAGTTTTACCTCATTGTTTGATTTGCTGTGTACCTTATCGTAATTTCGAGGACGAAATTCTTCCCCCAGATTTTTGGTAACATTATTTAGAATATTTAATTAGCTAATTTAAATAAAATAATGTGTTAATTATGGGATTGAGATTTGATATTTAATTAAGATGTAGTCGTGCCATTTAAAAATGAATTAAGGAAGAGTTAAAATGAAATAGAGGAGGGGTAAAATAGGAAAGAGGCCATTCCTATATCTATTCCCTTAGGCCGTGTATCACATACACGTTCATTTCATTTGAATTTTTTTTAAAATCAAGGCCGGTCACCATTAACAAGAGTAAGAGGAAGAAGCTAACTCAAATCAAATCCATTCACATCTCAATGTCTATAATCTCTAAAACTAAGGTGAATAATGTTTACATCTCGTTTTTGATCGTGTTTTCGGTTTTAAGATGAATTTCGAATATTTTGCAATGATTTTCCATGTTTTTGAATGATGGAATGAATATATATACTTGTTTCTTATTCATACTGAATTTATGATATGTTTTAAGGTGAAAGCCCTATTAAATGACATCCAAATGCCTTGCGAATTTTATGAAGGTCATAAATATTATTTTGAAGATGGGTTTCAATTTTCAGAACTTATGTGAAATTTATATGAATTTTCTAGTAAAGAAAATGTTAATTTGGATTATAAATTATTTACGGTTAAATAACAAAAGAACTGGGTCTGAAATTTTTATATGTTGGAAAACATATTAAAATAGATTTTCTGTAATTTTTGTAAAATTTTCCTAAGTGTTTTAGTGGTTATATAAAATTGTTTAAGGTATGGGACTTAAATGTTTTATATAATTAAGAGAGGAGAAGGGCATTTCGTAAATTTATTTATGTTAAATCTAGAAAGTCGGCAACACTTTTGAAAAAGTACAATGGCGAACAAGCAGATTTAGACAAACAAGGCAAGTTAGGTACAAAAAAAATAGTTTAAAAGTACAAATAAACATGTTTTACACTGTTTCGATGCCTTCGATACTAGGTTTTGCTTCCTTACCTTCGCCTCCGACACTGTCAAAACCAATGCACAGGGTATCAGTTAATTGGTACGTAGTGAATTGGGGGTAGGCGGAAGGTATAAAGTCGAAACCAGGGGTTCCGAAAAGGTTGTGGTATTACTTTGCTTTTAAAGGGAAATGTGCCTGCTTGCTTTTGACTTAGTTAGCTTTCGACTAGGTCAAATGGTATTAAAAGGAATGGTTTCGATTGGGTTGTGCCTTTGATTTTAAATGACCGCTTTCGACTGAGTCAAAGCCTTTTGCTGCCGCTTCCTACCTTTCGACCAAGATGGTTTCAAAAGAGTTGTTTTGTTTTCTAAAATCCTAGCCACCTCTCTAATGCTTTCGAAGGGATGGTTTCGACACCATCACTTCATTACTTAGGAAATGGTTTCGAAGCTGATGCTTTCGACTTAAATGTTTTTAGACCCTTTTTCTATGATTGAAGTAAAACCCAAATTGGTTTCGAAAGAGAGAGTTTAAATGGTTTCGAAATAGATGTTTTCGACTTTAATGGGTTTCTGATCCTTTTACTCTACTTAAAGGCATAATCCAAAGGGTTTCGACCGAGATAATTTTCAAAGGTTTCGACCGTGATGAAATATTGAAAGGTTTCAAAAGGTTTCCATATGTTTTAAATTGAACCCAAAGTGCTTTCGAAAGGATTGAGTTTTGACTATTCGAAAGAATTGAGTTTTGAATATTTCGAAAGTTTTAATGAATGGTTTCGAAAAGGGTGGTTGCCCGGGGTTTCGAAAGGATTGAAAGGGAAGGTTTTTCCTATATTTACGAAAGGAAATATTTAAAGGTTTTAAAGAGGGATGTCTAATGTTTTGAAGATTTCGAAAGAAAGGCTTTTAATGGTTTCGAAAGGGTTTCTTTAATGGTTTCGAAGGGGTTACCTTCAAATCTTTCGAAAGGGTTGTTTAAAGGTTTTAAACAAAAGTTTCGAATGTATTAAATAGGCAATATAGCCTAAGTATTTTCAAGTTAAAAAGGGTTTTAACTTGTTTTGGAAGGATAATCAATCCTCATTAAAATTCATCAAAATTATTTTGAGTAAAGTATATATAACATGGTGAAATAGCTTAGAGTAAAGATAAGAATATATTTTCCTTGTAAAGGTATGAATTAAAAGGTTAAATCATTTTGAAAAGGTTTTCAAGGAAAAATATGAAGGGTAGTTAACCCTAAGAAAATGATTCGGACAGTTAGTCCATTTTGATTCGGACAGTTAGTCCGATTTGTAGGCAGTCAGCCAAGATTTCGGACAGTTAGTCCAGTTTACGGGCAGTCAGCCCAGTTATATGGACAGATGGTCATTTGGTAGCATAACGAATCTTGCTATTATGTTGTGGAAAGATAGTCCACTTATTACCTGTTTTGAGGACAAATAGTCCATTTATTAGCATAAAGGATATTACTATTTTGATACAATCAACTTGATTAACCAGTTTGGTTGCAAGAAAGGATTTGCAAAATATATGTTTTGAAAAGGATATTAGTAAGGGGAAACTCATTCCGCTAAGCAGTGTGGTCTCATTTAAAATCAGTAAACCAAGATGTAACAAAATTATTCACACCAGGCTTTATGTTTGACTTAGAGTTTTTGTTTCCCCTTAAACTCTCGGGTATTCAAAATTGATTTGAGTAGGTTGAGGGTTAAGGTTTTCAGGTTTTTAAACTTTGGCGAATAAATTTTTCGGAGACGAGCAGGTGGCTGATTGATAGTTAATTAGGATTTGCAGTTTCATATTGTTTTGATTCCGCCGTGTATATTAAGTCAAATATGACTATATTTCTCTGATCAACCCCGGGGAATCGTCATATGTCGCTCTTGGCGTATTACTGTAATTATAATTGATCTTTACCTGGGAAACAATTATGGGATTATGTAATTTGGAAATGAATTTGTTTGAAAAGTAATCACTAAAATGTTATTTTTGAAAATCTGTGATTTTGTTCACATTCAAGTGCTTTTGATGTTATGATTACCATTAGCATTGTCGTATTTTGTCCCTAGAAGTTAATACTATGGATGTCTGCAGCATCTGTAGCGCTTAGCTTTTAGCCTCTAGATACGGGATGTTACATTTTAGGGACAAAATCTTTTCAAAGAGGGAGAATGTAACACCCCTGAAATTTACAAAAATTTAATAACATAATTTAATTAAAAATAAAACAAGAACTTAGAGGTAAATTTTCACAAACATCCGAATTTGGCTACGGAACTTGCGCCATTGTGTCCGTAGCGATTTTCCGAACAATTTTCATATATAACTTGTCGTAATCCGAATTAGTATTAGCGAGTTATGAGTGTCGAAAGGATTAAACAAAAATTGAAATAAATATACTAAAAATATATAGTTTGGGTTGACCTAAGGGGATCCTAGGTCGACCGGTAGCAGTCGACCCAGGCAATAAAGCGGTCAACCTATGTAGTATAAAGTGCAATGCTGTTTTGTTTCGTTCGATTAGAGATTTTTGGCCAAGGTTTGTTGCATGCGAGCGATGTAAACGTTGACCGGTTCAGATGATTGTTGAGTTAATCTAATGGCCTTAATTAGCTAATTACCTCTATAAATTAGACGTTTACCTAAACCTTAATCTCTAGTTTAAGACGAAAGTAACTAGATGCTGCGAGAATCTCAATTGAGACTCTAATTTCTTCCCCAATTCTCAAATCAAAATTAAACTCCAAATTAAACCCCAAAAGTAAATCAAATCAAGAGTAAGTTAAAGAGGAGGGGCAAAAAATTAGGAGATCTAGAGGAGCGCAATCATTGGAGGCTACTTTTATAGATCTAAAGCTAAGGCTATAAGGTGAGTCAGCACAGATCTAATGATTTGATTATTTGAATTAAGTTTAAATCTATTCTAATTGATTAGATTGCCTAAAAACCCTAATTAATCTATTGAATTGAAATTGAACTGGCAAACTATAAACCCTACAATCTACACTTGAATAAGATCTTGTAACTACTAAACTAACACCTGTTATTTCTAGTCTGCAAACCCTAGAATTGCTAGTAATTGGATAATTAATTAAACCAAAAATTTGGAATAAAACGATAATTTAGTTAAACCAGAATTCAGGGTTAACTTGTTAGAGTAATCAACATGAATTAACAAAGCAAATAAACAATCAATCGTGCAAAGAAAAATCACCGAAACCCTGAATTTTTAAGTGAACGGTTGACTTTGGAATAGCCTAGGTCGACCAATAGTGGTCCACTTAGGGAAGGTCTCGGTTGACTATATGTATTGAAAATTTTCAGTTTGAATCTTGGCCTTAGGCCCAATTAAATGAAGGGAAGTTTGATAGTTAATGAAATGTAAAATGATCTATTTTGGGCCATGTTGTATGCGTGAGAGAATAGGGAAGTTGGTTCCTTATTAGAGTAGT
The DNA here is from genome assembly GCA_030737815.1 of Allium fistulosum. NCBI lineage: Eukaryota > Viridiplantae > Streptophyta > Magnoliopsida > Asparagales > Amaryllidaceae > Allium > Allium fistulosum. The sequence goes on from CM060902.1 coordinate 1,209,461,482, forward strand.
CTAGGCAAATTTAGTTCGTGATGATGATAGATCATGGATGATCCAGAAGTTCTGCAAATGGTAGGATGAATCGTTAGGTGGATATCAAGGCTGGACGTGGATAACTATGAAGAGATGTGGGCGATTTATTTTGTGTTAGACTCAAAAGTGTTATGATACGGTGGGAGCAACACCAACGGGAATAGTATCTGAGGAGCCCGGTCTTGATGGGAAATCCAGGTATTGCATGTATTCTTGCACAACATGATACGGGTGGACGTCGGCGCTGGATAATAAGTGGCAATAGGAAGACAATTGTTAGACAAGGAGCCCGGTCTTAACGAGGTTCACATACAGTGGGCATCGGCGCTGGACTATAAGTGGCTATAGGAAATAGATTATTAGATAGGGCCTGGCTCTAATGGGAGTTCACATACGGTGGGCACCGGGGCGGTACAATAAGAGGCATTTTGCCACTACGATCGAGAGATGGACCCTGTAACGACCCAGAATTTCCGTCATTTGAATTTCGAATATTTAATTGATTTTAAATATTAATAAGTAAGATTTGAAAGTCGAATTAATTTAATTTCGATATAGTGATTTAATTGGGCGATTAAATTATTAATTTAATACCTGAATTTGGGTAAATAATTGAAATCTGAATTAAATGTGATTGAAAATGATTTATAAAGTTATATTAAATCATATTGGAGTTATAACTATGTTATAGGACTTTTAAATTCAAATTAAAAGTTAAATTGTGAAAATTGATTATTTTAATATTTAATTGACGAGTAAAAATGACCATTTTTCAAACAGTCTCGGATTTCGACGAAACTAGTTTCATCGGATCCGTAATGTTAAATTATTGTAAGATTTCAAATTTCGTGTCAATCGGAGTTGTCGTTTGTCCGGGGCAAGCCCAAACGCATCGAAATCGGTTTAAATCGGTTTAATTTAAATTTGATCGTTTATTACCGTAACTCTCACAGATGACCGAATTAGCTCCCGAAACATGTTCCATTGTGTTCGGAACGTGGGGTAAACCTTAGAAACGTCAGTCGTCACGCTCCGTTTGGAGTTCGGAAAATCCAGGATGAATAGTGTTTTGATCATTTTTCTATAAAAGGACCTCCTTATTCACAAATTGCTCAAACCCTAGTTCTTTCAGCCTGGCCGCCATTATCATTTCAATGGCCAGAAATGCACGAAAATTCTTCCTTTAATTTCTTCAAATCCATGCAGTATTTCAACAAACCCCCAATTAACAAATCGTAGAGCATCGTGAGAGCTTTAAATCCATACGGTAATGATGGGTTTTTGAGTATTGTGAAGGGAGAAAAGTGCTTCCATTCGCACATCGTTTAGGCACAAATTTCGAGCCCTAGCCATGACCGAGCTTCATGCTATTCCAGGCGGTGGTGCCGTTCGAGACGAGCTTCAAAGTGGCATCTCCTGATCGACGAATAGATGAACGTAGGTGGAGCGAGCATTAGGGATTCGTGGCGGCTTCAATGGGTTGTTTCGCGTTCAATAACCTGGGTGGGGAAGATAGTGTGGTGCGGCCCAGATCAAAAGGCAACGAAATCGATGGTCCAGATCACGTAGGGGTTAAAAAATTGAAATAAAAATTGTAAATTTAATTTTATTAAAATCGTATTAACTTCAAAATGCAATAACTTTGTGATACGAGGTCGAAAAATTACAAAACAAGTTGCGTTGGAACCGTATCGACGAGCTCTTCACAATGGAGCTGGTTTGGAGTCAATTGGAGTCAGTGAAAAATTTGAGTAAAATTAAACGTCTGTTTAATTTTATCCGAAATAAAACGCTGCAACCATTTTAAAAGCAAAGGTGAGAACTTCTCACCCAATCGAATATTTTGTTTCGATTTAAATTTTAAATAGTTGAATTTAAAATTTGTTGATAGTGTTAATTGTGTGGATTGAATGATGATTGCTATTTATTGTGTTAAATAGACCCTATACGCCGTATATTAAGCGGAGGTTATTTATTAAAAACATATACCGCGATAATTTCACATTGAAGTGGAATTGGTATTATATATGTATATAGCAATATATATATATATTGGAAAATGTATATATTGGAGTTGTTGATGTATAGCGGATGAGACCCTATTGCGCCGCATAATAGCGGATAATATTTATAAATCCCATATACCGCGATAATTTCACATTGAAGTGAAATTGGTATTGTGCTAACATCTGTGGATGCAGGGAAACAGGTTGGAGGGATCCAACTGGATTCCTCAAACATTTAAATTTATTTCAATGTTGTGTGTTGATTTATTTGTAATCGACGTGTGATTATTTATTTATAATTTGTGAATGATTATATCTGTGATTGGATTCTTTGAAGGCTATAATTTAGCCGAATATATTTTTGGTATCGTTGGATATCAGAAATGAATAAATTGGATTTTTGAAATAAAAATTGGAAATTTTAAGTAAATTCTTTTGAAAGAATTGGTTGAATTTAAAAGAAAGGATTTTAAAGTATAAAGTTGATTTTTGAGATCTTATCGAATTATTTCTAAAATATGGGAAAAGGTTTTTTTATAAATAGATTTTGAATAGTATTATTTGAAAGTTGAAGAATTTATTTAAAATGGAATTTTAAATGGTTTGGAAGAGATAAATGAATTTATTTTAAAAAGGTGATTAATTTCTAGAAATCAATTTATAATTGATTTGGTATTTGAAAATAAATCTTTGGAAAATCGATATGAAAATTTATTTGATGTTAAATGAGGAAACTGATTTGTGTTGAAATGAATTTTTGAAATGTATTTGTAATTGATTTGGTGTGAAGTAAGTTTTGAAATCAATTCGGAATTTGATTCGGTGTTTGAAATAAATGTTTGGAAAATCAATTTGGGTTTTGAAACAAATTTGGAAATCAATTTGAAAGTTGATTTGGAGTTAAAAATGGGTATTTGGAAATTTAAATTCACAATGGAATTTATTAAGGAAAGGGAAATTTGTTTAAAAATAAACATTGATTTAATTTTAAGTGTGAAAATAAATTTACAGATTTGGAATGTAAATTTGAAATAAATTGATAAGGATTTATTTAATCGGTTTAAATGAACCATTTTGTGATTTGAAATTGGTTTTCAAATGTGAAGTGTGAAAATATGATTTGAAATTGGTTTTCAAATGTGAAAGTGTCGAAATTATATATCTTGCAAAGATATTTTGAAATTTAATAATTTGGGAAAAATTATTAAATTGATTGATTATTGTGAATGTTGTTGATAGTTAAATAACCGACTATCAATATTTGCCTTTGAAATGGCACTTGATTTGTTTTTAAAACAAACGCGCACTATTCGGGTTAGCCGGGAAAAGACCTTTGTTTCATATAACCCATTCCGAATTAGTGATACGGCGATATGGATCGTATTGAAGACCGGTGGTGAAGACCGGATATTTCGAAAATGAAAGGACATCATGTCGAATGTCTCTGCACCGAGTTGCTCCGGTATGGAGATTTATATCACTCTTCTTGCGACGGGAAGTCCGGACGTAATTAGAAATTATCCAGATTGCAAGGGCTTCTTTGGAAGTTCCTTCGGTTCCGTTCGATCCCGAAACGGACTTGTATGGATGTGTGTCTGACGTTACACTTTGAGATGTAAAGCTGGTTTCTATCAAATACATTTCTATTGGTGGCGGAGAATTTATTCTCTTAGCTTAACACCCTTCTCTGAGACGTACGAGCTCAGAGGTTATGTAGTTGATGGTTACTAGTGATACATTCCCAATTTGGTAATGTGGCACACGAAGTGTTGTTGATCAATTGTTGATCAAAGCGTGGCTTTGTGAAAAAGCGTGGCTTTGTGAAAAAGCGTAGCCTTGTGGACGAGACTTCGTCGAGCCTCACAACCCGGTAATGGTCGAAACGGGAATGTTGTGGCAAAGGTTTGTAGGGGTAGCGCCCCTAGGGTATGTCATTTCCTTCTAGATAAAAGGTGATATCATGGTATGGAGCCCAGATATTTTACCTATGTTGATTATACTTTGTGATTGTTGCTTTGTGATTGAGGATCCTCGAATAAAGGTCAGTGACGACCGAGGGATGACATAGCTCGTGTGTTAGTTACCTAGTTACAGCTTGGTTAAAGCGTGAGGTAGCGTCGGCCTTGTGTTTGCAGAGATCCGGTTAGGATCTGAGGCGTCTTTCCAGAGGCGTTTTCTATTTTGGTATAAGGAAGTTCTTTAGCCTGACCATTTGTTGGAAACCCAAAGAAACAATACGAACCCTGTACGGTTTTAGTTGTATTACCTGCTATGGAATGTGGCGGTAACCTGCTATTGAACGTAGTGGCTATAGTAGGCATACAATAATGGTTGTATGCTGGCTAAGATTAATATTATATTTTCGAAATGATTTTCGACACTATGCACTAATGATAATAATATCGAATGATTTTGCGTAGTAAGCATTTTTGACTATCATAAGAAGAAATCTCCTCCAATTCCGCGTTTGCATTGTGTGTGTGGCGGGAGGTCTTATGGTAGTTTCATTTTCCAAAAGCATTGCGAAATTATTTTGTTTTCTTTGAGAAGATAAACTGTTTTAGTTCTCGCACCAGTCACCATGACTGACCTGGAGTTTATTGTTTCCTTCCTAAACTCTGGGTGCCCACCAATTTCCACACGGGCGGTCTAGATTCAGATTATCAGGTCATTCTGGATTCAGGAAGCTGTGGAGCTCAAGTGGCAAGCTGGATGGCGAGACGTATCACTTGTATATGATATTATTTATTCCGTTGTGTATTCTGTATGAGGACAAGTTTATATAACTGTCCAGTTGTGTTGTATATTGTTTGCACAAAAAATGGACAAACACCTCAAAGTCGTATGATTTAGTAGATCTTATGTGGTTCTTAGCGATTTGGGTGATTTATGCAAATATATAAAAAGCAGGGGCTAAACTGTAAAAAGACACGCAGATTTATAGTGGTTTAGCCAGAATGTGCCTGCGTCCACTTCATATGTTATTTCTCTTCTCTTGTTTAGATTACAAGTACAAAGCTTTGATACAAGTAAAAGAAAGTTGTTTGAAAGTTCTCTCCGTGCTTGAGCTCTCAAACTTCTCCCCCATTGTTGTACCCCTGCCCCTCTATTTATAGAGTGAGGCTGGGGGTAGGGGTCTTGGAGGTATATAGCAGCTGGTGGGCCTGGGCTGACGTAATCTGGCCTGGTGGATCTGGTCCGGTTTCCTTTGGTTCGGTGGTGAGATGAGTGGTCCGGTGGTGAGATGTGTTGCTTCGTTCGGTGGAGACTTCATTCGGTGGATAGGTTTGGACCGGTAGGGAGTTAGTCCGGCAGAGGCTGGTTCGGTTATGCCTAGGAAGGGGTTTGGTTCGGCCATGCATAAGAGGGGAGTTTGGTCCGGTAGTAGGCGAAAACACTCCCAACATTTGCCCCCCAAAGTGTGGCATATGCTTGCGTATGGCGTGCTTTGTTTATCTGGACGCCCCCATCCGGTTTTGAATGCCGAATTATCTGGTCCGGCTATTTGGTGCTTGCCTATAAGTATGGGCTTGAGGCTTTCGTTGTCCCTTACCTTTTGAAATAGTCGAACCAAATTATTGACTGCCGAATCGATTACAGTGCCGAACCGGTTTCTGATTGCCGAACTAGGTGAGACATTCTTTGCCGAATGAACTTCGTGCTTGAAATGTCGAATGACCATGAGGAGTATGATTGCCGAATGAGATTGATGGTTTGAATACCGAATGACCTTTCGGCCTTGAACTACCGAATGCACTTTTATGACTTGAATTATGAGTGAAATTCCAGACTGCACACACTCGCTTGTTTACTTCCTTTATTCTAACGACGCACTTCTTTGTGTTTGCAGATAAATGTCTTGTAAAGTTGAAACCCGATCAGAAAAGAGGAAATCCCAGGATAGAGACGATCCTTCCGCAGTGCCCCCAGCTCAGTCAGAACCGGGACATCATGGGCCTACCCCGAGGTCACTAGTGGATGGGTACGGCCCTCAGGAGCTTCTGAACTCACCTCCCGACTGTTTCCCAAGCTTTCTCAAAGGCGAGCAGCTTGACGTTATCTCCCGCTCCTTTGGGATTGATAGAGCGCGCATGCTGTTGCCGGGGGAGGTAGGTGTACAAGTAGAGGATGATGACCAGGATGGTCAAGAAGCAGGTGCTGGTAAGTCTTCCTTTCTGGTCTTTCCGTTAACTTGGTTGCTTATCACTAATGAATTATTTCTTTGACCGGACAGGTGGGCAACAGGGCAAGGATAAAACTCCGACGCGGCCGGCTCCTTGATTGGACCTGGATATCTTTTGGTGGGCTTGACATTGTTGTATACGTTAGTCTCAAAACAGTAACGTAACTCTTAGGTTGTAATTATGCTACTTGTAATAAACAACACTATTCTTGACGTGTAATTTTTTAACTTAAGCTGATTCCGTCGTTTTTTGAATGCTTTTGTTATTTTCACATGTTGTATGAGAAATATAGCTATGCATATGCTTGTAATTCAGTTGTGTTTAATGCCAAGTTCTTGCTTAAAGCATAATTTCATGCCTTATAATGCTAGTGTGATGTATGAATAAATTATAGTCAGGAATTTGTATAAAAGAAGAAAATACCGCCATTCATGTTCTAATTGTAGATGGCAGTTTTGAATATTTTTGTACGACCGAGGATGGAGCTCAGTTGAATGTCCTGCTATCCAACCGTGAATTCCCATTCCCGCTGGTGAGTATCTTCTACTCTGTGTCCTGTACTTCAGGGATTGTTATAGAGGATAGGAGAAAAGTTCTTTAAATAGAATTGAAATATGTGAAATAGTAAAACTTCCAATCACGGAAGGCCTTCGATGTGCTTAAGTTCATGGCAAACGGGCTTTGTAGTCACTTTCCCTAGCTGTGGGTCTTGGAGACATTTGTCACCCATCTTATGCCCCAGCGGGGAGTTAATTCTTTTTTACCACAGCCGCACTTAGGACACATCGGAGCCGAGATCGCGCACAGTAACTACCCGGGCCATTATGGCCCATAATCGTGGGTATTATTCGATTTACTGTGGCCGGCTAGCATGGGTGCCGATCGTCAACCGTGAACTACCCCTGGCTGGCCACACCTTATGTTGGGGTTTATAATCGGTTCACAGTTGCCGGCGAGCCGAACGCCGTAATGAGCTGCCTCGACTATAGTCGGCCTTCTCGGTGGCTTATAATCGGCTCATTACATTTGGCTTTGAGGGCCGTCGCGAGCAATGAGTTAACACGCAGCAGAATGATGCCGAAGCAAAAGTGTCTCATTGGCGAGGGCATAGATTCGTATAGTACCTGTTAGGTCTTGTCCAGGAGAAGTCGCGCTGTGGAGCGCCTTGAATGAAAATGCTATTTGCATAGGATTTTGTTCAACAGAAAAGGATAAAGTTAACAAGCAGCCAAGATATGAAGGAACAAGTTAAAAAGAGACAAGTTTTTTTAAAGTGGTTCGGCACGAAAATGGCTACGTCCACTGATTCTATTTGTTAATTCACTTCATATGGGCAGTACAAGTTAAGAAAAGTATCGACGAAGGTGTTGGATGTTCCATGCCCTCTGGAACACCTCCCCGTCCACTGTTGACAAAATATAAGCTCCATTGTGGAGATCTTTATGAATTACACCATCCCAGATTGGATCTAGTGCTCCGGGGCGAGGGAAGATTCGCTTGAGGACAAGATCCCCTTCTCGTAAGGTACAATGCTTGACTTTGGAATTGTATTGTGCTGCCACTTTTTGCTTGTGGGCTGCTGCTTTGAGGGCTGCATCATTTCTCCTCTCCTCAATTAGATCCAAAGACATGTAAAGGAGTTCTTCGTTCTCTTCTGGGTTATAGTGGATCCTACGGTGGAAAGGCACGATGGTTTCAACTGGGAGCATAGCCTCTGATCCGTATGCCAAAGAGAAAGGAGTATGCCTTGTTGATGTTCTGAAAGATGTGCGATAGGCCCATAGTGCCGTAGGAAGTTCATCCACCCAAGCGCCTTTTGACTTTTCGAGTTTCTTTTTTATTAGAGTTTTGAGAACTTTGTTGACGGCTTCGACTTGTCCGTTTGCCTGGGGATAAGCTACGGATGAGAAGCTTTTGTGAATTCCGTGCCCTTGGCACTAGTTGGCGAACTCCTCGCTGTCAAACTGAAGTCCATTGTCCGATATGATTTTGAATGGGACTCCGTACCTGCATAGAACATTTTTGATCAAGAAGTTAATAACTTTTGCTGAAGATACCTTATTCAGGGGTTCTATTTCCACCCATTTGGTGAAATAGTCGACTGCCACTATAGCATATTTGGCCCCGCCTCGGCCCATTGGTAGTTTGCTGATTATGTCAATTTCCCATACTGCAAAGGGCCATGGGCTGGTCATTTGAGTAACCTCAGTTGTTGGTAGCCACGGAATTTTAGCAAACTTCTGGCATCTGTCACATATTGAGACGAAATCTAAGGCGTCCTTGCTTAAGGTGGTCCAAAAATATCCATATCGGAGTATCTTTTTTGCTAAAGTTTGCCCTCCGGTGTGATCTCCGCAGCTTCCTTGATGAATGTTGGATAAGATTTCCTTGGCTTCCCTTCCAGTGACACACCTTAATAGGGGGTTAGAGAATCCGCGTCGATAGAGGGTGTCCTCTTGTATTGTGTAGCGGGAAGCTTTCCTCAAGATTTTCTTGACTTCGTTATGCCCGTTGGGTAGTGTGCCACTTTGTAAGTAGTCTCAGATGGGAGTCATCCAAGTTGCTTCTTCGGTTGCAGCTATCAGATTCACTTGCTCAAAACTTGGGGTCAGTTGCTTCGAGATGGCTACTGCTCCGGAAACATCGCCGTCTCTCACGCTTGCTTGCTTCGCCAATTCGTCGGCCTCTCGGTTCTCTTCCCGAGGGATGTGTTTGACTAAGTAGTGGTCCAATCGACTGAGAAGTAACTTGGTCTTCTTTAAATATGCTATGAGTCGTTCTTCTCGAGCCTGGAATTCTCCTAGTATTTGATTAACAATAAGTTGAGAATCGCTATGAAGACACAAAGAATTGGCTCCGATTTCCAAGGCAAGTTCTAATCCAGCTATCACTGCTTCATACTCTGCATCGTTGTTGGTGGCAGCGAACTTCAACCTTATAGCATAGTGCAGCTTATTTCCCCTAGGAGTGATTATTACCACACCTGCCCCCGAGCCTTGTTCGTTTGACGCACCATCCACGAAGAGATTCCACTTAATGTCTTCTGCTATTTCCGATTGCTCCTTACTTTCGTTGGTAGTGAATTCTGCAATGAAATCGGCCATGGTGTGTCCCTTGATAGCGGTGCGAGGGTGATAGGTGATATCATACTGACTTAGTTCAATGCACCATTTAAGTAGTCGCCCAGAAGTGTCGGGACGATGGAGTACCTGCCTCAGTGGTTGGTCGGTCAGAACTTTGATGGAATGGGACTGGAAGTAGTGACGCAGTTTCCGTGATGTGATTAGTAAACAGTATGCTAGCTTCTTAAGTTTAGTATGTGGCATGCTAGGTCAGGGGAGATTCCGGTCATGTCAGCATGCGACCATGCAAATACATCCAAGTTGTGGCGGAGAAAGTCAATGAGTTGTTCCTTCAACTCTGTTTTTAGTTGGGACCCGATTTTCAATAGTCTGCTCGAGTCATGTTTGCATATAGATACAAATTCCATAGCCTCTGCAGGCTCAGCGGTGGCCTCCTCCTCCCTGTCCCTGGGGCCTAATTCATTGAAGGGATCGCTGGTATATCGAAGAGGAGGGGCTTTCTTTAGTTGCTATGCTTCCAAACTTTTTGTGTAGAGGGCAACCTCTACACTCTTCCCTTTATCCTTCCTGTGGTTGTTGTGAAGTTCAGTTACATAGCAGTCTCGAGCAACGTCCTGGTCTCCCTCTACTTCCCCTACTCCATTGTCCGTTGGAAATTTCATCTTTAGGCACTATGGGGCCAGGACAATTTGGAAGTCAGACAGGGCTGGCCTTCCCAAGAAAGCGTTGTAGTTTCTTCCTTCTGATGTGTTCTTCAATCAAGTCCCGGAGATGATGGCATTCATTGGTATCATGCCCATGAGATTCGTGGAAGCGGCAGAACTTTCCAGACTTCTGTGCGTTATCTGATTCCTTCTCGTACGGTGGGCGTTCGTATCTAACTTCGCCTTGGGTGGCAATGAAGATATTTTTCGACGGTTTCATTCAAAGGAGTGTAAGTGTCGAATCTCGGTCCTGGCCGATATAGGCGCTTTTCTCCCTTCTTGCCCCAAGCATTGTCTCTAGAATCATTTCTTCGAACGTCCTTTGCTACAGCGGGCGCGTTGCTGTGAGTTGCCTTATTTTGTTGCCCTGACTGCCCCTCAGTGGCAGCGTCTTCAAGTCTCATATATTTCCCGGCTTCATGGAAGAAATCGGGTAAAGTAGCTGGTTTTTCTTTTGTTAGTCTTCTAGCGAATTTAGTATCCGGATGCACACCACTACAGAGGGCCATTAAGACAAGCTTCTCATCAGCATCTTGGACTGCGGCCGCTGCGGCATTGAATCGGGTTAAATATTGCTGCAGCTTCTCTCCAGGTTTCTGTTTGATATTGGATAAGGAATAAGCGTCCTTGGGTTGTTCCACATGAATGCGGAACTGGCTGATAAACTTTTCTTTCAACATCCCCCACGAGCTGATGGATCCTTGGGGTAGATGGCAGAACCAGGAGGTAGCTAGATCTGCTAAGAATAGTAGAAAGCATTTGCATAGTACTCCCTCTGTTGCTTCCCTCATGAGCATATGCTGTGTGTATCTCTATAAGTGTACAACGGGGTCGGAGGTTCCTTTGTAAGGTTCCATTGTTGGCATCTTCCATTCTCGGGGGGTGATAGCAATTTCGATATTGCAGGCGAAAGGGCTGGTTACCCTAGCGCCTATCCGTCGATCTCTTTGATCCCGTTGGACGCACTCTCTGAACAAGTGTGCCATCCTTTCATCGGAATTTGGAGCAGATAGAAACGAGTTCAGTTCAGTTCTGTGGGATTGATTCCGTCCAGATGACCTGTAGGGATGGTACCGTCTATCATTCCTCATATTTTCCAGAGGCTGCCTTTGGTGTTCTGGGAGCATGCTAGGGTCAGCTACAGTTGGCCCTTGCCTTGATCTTCCCCTGCTGGGTTCTGATCTAAGCACTTCCTCGGGTCCAACTTCGGGCTGGATTCTAGCTCGGCACCGTTCATTGGCGTTTCCGTGGTTAGGCAGTACGACCGGCTCAGCTACAGTTGACCTCCGCCCGGTACCTCCCCCGTTGGGTTCGGTTCCAAGCGTTTCCTCAGGCCTAACTTCGGGCTGTGCTCGATCTTGGCTCCTACCATGGCTGCTTCTGCCGTTAGCTCCTTCGAAGAAGGAAGATCTTTATTGTCTCTGAGATCCTCCAGACTGGGATTCACCCCATGACTCAGTGTTGTGGTTGGACTCTTCAGCATCCCTTAAGCGTGACATGAGATGGTCCACCAAGGCTTCCTGCTGGGACGTGAAGTGGTTAGTTACTTCAGCCACAACCCTGTCTAGATCTGCCCTAGTAATTGCTGCGGGCTGTTCTGTGGCAGGAGTGGTCGGATTAGCATGTCCTTCATTTGGTACTGCTACTGGAGGGGGACGATTTACTTGATCTGTGTCCATTGGATCTGGAAGACTACTGGTTGCGATGTTTTTTCCTTTGTTAACATCTTTCTTCTGCTTGGAAGGCATGTTTTCCAAGCGATGACTGATGCTGTTAGGAAAAAGGTTAAGTGGAAGAAGCTGAAGCTTCGAGCTTCTAGTTCTCAGTGAAAGCACCAAAAATGTTTGCACAAAAAATGGACAAACACCTCAAAGTCGTATGATTTAGTAGATCTTATGTGGTTCTTAGCGATTTGGGTGATTTATGCAAATATATAAAAAGCAGGGGCTAAACTGTAAAAAGACACACAGATTTATAGTGGTTCAGCCAGATTGTGCCTACGTCCACTTCATATGTTATTTCTCTTCTCTTGTTTAGATTACAAGTACAAAGCTTTGATACAAGTAAAAGAAAGTTGTTTGAAAGTTCTCTCCGTGCTTGAGCTCTCAAACTTCTCCCCCATTGTTGTACCCCTGCCCCTCTATTTATAGAGTGAGGCTGGGGGTAGGGGTCTTGGAGGTATATAGCAGCTGGCGGGCCTAGGCTGACGTAATCTGGCCTGGTGGATCTGGTCCGGTTTCCTTTGGTTCGGTGGTGAGATGAGTGGTCCGGTGGTGAGATGTGTTGCTTCGTTCGGTGGAGACTTCATTCGGTGGATAGGTTTGGACCGGTGGGGAGTTGGTTCGGTAGAGGCTGGTTCGGTTATGCCTAGGAAGGGGTTTGGTTCGGCCATGCATAAGAGGGGAGTTTGGTCCGGTAGTAGGCGAAAACACTCCCAACATATATTGTTGCTGTAAACTCTGATGATGATGTAATGTATAAAATGATATAGTTCTTTGATTTAAAGATTATTCATTTATCTATTATATGTTGTTCCGCTGCGATATGTGAGATTCTGATATTGTTTCTGTTTATGTGTTTTTTGGTGTTTCTTCTTTCTTTTTCTTCTGTCTTCTTCTTCTACCTCTTCTTTTTCTCCATAACAATTCGGTTTTTCGGCATTCGATTGTTCGGTAGTTGATACAGTGAATGCGTTAATGTCGATTTTCGAGCGACGAAAAGTCGAGTCGTTACAGACCCTGATGCATAGATGAGTTACCCTATGAGTTTGCATTACGATGTTCTCCCTCTCCAAGCGTAGTGTAGTAGAAAGGGGAGTAGATCCCAATTTGGCCGATCGTTTGTGTGAGGTTCGATTTGTAGATTGACCAAAATGTTAGACAAGTATTTTTAGGTGCATGACCTTAGGATTGCACATACACTGTATATGCACTCTATATCACTTAGATTAGATTTAGAGTTAACTGCACTTAATCATCTTATTAATCTTGTTCTCATTCACCAGACTTTTATTCGACCCTTTCCATTTTTCCTTTTTCCTCTCCTCAGGTGGATATGGAAGCAGGTGACTGGCCCATTCATGCTTTCAGACAGTCGTGTTTAGCTTGGAGCATAGCCCACTACTCTTATCCTTTATCATGTATTACTTATTAATACAATTATCTCTATTTTTTGGTTTTTGAGGGATATTTTTTTGATGTACTATGATTTTGACTTATGTATTGATATTTTCTGAGACTACGATGTGATATGATATTTCTAAGACTTCTTATATTTTTCTGTGATTTTATATATTTGTTATACTGCTTCCGTTGTGATGCATTTGGATTAGATAGTTTATTCTTCGTATTGTACCTTGGTTTCTGTGATGCTGGTTTATTTAAACTAGACGATCTGCATTTTTCGATGCGACGGATTTTAGGTGTATCGAGAGGTGCAGGTTGTCACACTCTTCATGTTCCCCTGATACTATCGATATCATATTCTTATTATATAGGTCTCATGGTACTAATCTTATTCACTCGCCCTTAAATCCATAATTTACTTGCTTCTGCTAGTTGGTAAAGAAAACCTCCACTAGCCTTTCTTTATGGGGTAAACCACAATTTTTACTTTCTTATTTCACACAACTTTTATCTGAACTTTCAACTCTTCAGACTGATCTGTTTCCCTACCATCAGCTTCATCTTTCCGCTATCTCTGATTCCTAAGCTAAAAACCTTTAGAAATTAAAAAGGCTATTTTTGAAATGAAACCAACTAGTTCTAATGGTCTTGATGGCTTCTCTGCACATTTTTTTCAAACATCTTGGAATATTATTTAACATTTCTTCAAGACCAACATTACACTAAATGGAATTAATCCTACAAAGTTAGCTCTCACTCCTAAAACCAATCTTCCTCAAGATGTTTAACAATTCTTCCCAATGGCTTGCTGTAATGTTAAATATAAGTGCATAACTAAAATTATCTCTGGTAGAATGAAAGAATGCCTTAATTCAATTATTTCTGTCAATCAAACTGGCTTTCTGCATGAGAGATCAATATCCGAGAATATTCCTCTCTCTTAAGAATTAATGAAAGGTTATAATAGAAAAAATATATCTCCAAGATATGTCCTTAAACTAGATATTAAGAAGGCATAAGACACTGTTAATTGGGCTGCTATTACATATGTAATGTCTAAGATGAACTTTCCTTTGCAATTTCTAGCTTCGTTGCATATATGTATCATTATCATTGAATGGAGAAAGTTTGGATAGTTTTCCTCTGATAGAGGTATTAGACAAGGAGATTTGATGTGACGCCCCACCTCTATACTCACACTAGCCAAGTACACTATGGGGTAATGCCGTCGACTAGCACGAAGAATAAGGCTGTTGAGAAGCGATCATCTGTGTAATTGCTTTGTGCGAGTACCGATATGTCAGATAGTATGACATGCATTTCGTTTTAAGAGAAAATCCGACATATCAAATACAAACACAAAGCTACCACACAGTGGCTATGTGGCCTTCGGAAACAAATATAGAAATAAGCATAACACAAATCAGTCATAGATATTCATATCACAAAGGCGGAAATAAATACGAATATAACACATAGAAGTGTACATCAAAGTAGTGGCCATACAAGATCCACTACATCACAAAAGAATAGGTACAAGTGCTAGACAAAAGAATAAGTATACATCAAGGAGTCTCTATCTCGAATGTATAATAACAAAAACTACTAAGCTAAAGTATTTAGCCAAAAGTCAAGTGATGAACCCTGATAAGAAGTCAAGCAGAAGCACCTGAAATACCTCGGTCTGACCCGAGTATTATTTAAGAAGAAAATAATAAACGGATCAGTCTAGCTATAATATCATATAAAATGAGATAGGATAAGAGATATGACAAAAACGTATGATAACAAAAATGCCATATTGTGACAAGTATACATAAGGTAGCAACAAAAATCATACAATATCTCAAATATTCTCAAACACTAAAAAGAATGTCATATTCTTTAAATTATTCACCAAAACACAAATATTGACAAAACATATCAATGCCAATCGCAAAAATCGGTAAAACACAAATTCTAGAAACCATCAACTAGAAATCCATAAATCACAAAAAGGGGAAGGCCTATCACAAACGGGAGCATGAAAACTCACCAACACGTGTATCACAAACGGGTCGCTATCCCATGAACCAAACATCGACGCACCTAAAAAGATACGCCCCATGCACAGTCGAACATCGACGCACCTAAAAAGATATGTCTCATGTCTAGTCGAACATCGATGCACCTAAAAAGATACGCCCCATGCACAGACTTATTGAGCCGAACATTGACGCACCTAAAAAGATACGCCCCATGCACAGTCAAACATCGACGCACCTAAAAAGATACGCCCCATGCCTAGTCGAACATCGATGCACCTAAAAAGATACGCCCCATGCCTAGTCGAACATCGACGCACCTAAAAAGATACGCCCCATGCCTAGTCGAACATCGATGCACCTAAAAAGATACGCCCCATGCACCGACTTATCGAGCCGATTGCTCCATGAACGGTCCAAAGACCATGGGTCACTAGCCCATAAAAATGAGCCGAAGCTCTATAAAACGGGGTACAGTCCCCCACGCGGACAAAGAGACATCGCACATCGCTAGTCTAAATCACCAAAGGATCATCATTGATCGATAAGTGTAAATTACACTAAGCTAGTAAATAAATGAGTTTAGCTTCATGTCCCATAACCACTGGCTTAACTTAAATATTTACGAACAAACTGTAGATTTCCACTCGAAAATTGTCACAAGAGTTCAATCGAACAAGTCCAAGAATTAACCGACGAAGTAAATGCAAGCGTTTCATACCACTTGTTTTGCTAAGCCGTTTAATTAGATTTTTCATACAAATGAGGTAAAGGTTTGTATATAATAATAGATTGGAAAACGGATTTAGAAACGAGCTTTATATTTAAAATAGTGTCGAAATCGTTTTAATGAAAGGGTTTGAGTATTTCCTACTAGTATAGAAACCTTTGTATTTTAAAGTGACAAATCAAAGAAAACGATTGTAGAAACAATCGATCAACCAAAATTTCACATTCAATGACGTGAATCAAAACCATTGAAATCGATATCAAATCCATCAAATGGATATTCCTAAAAATCAAGAAAAAGAAGTCATCAAAATCGATAATAAGTGATAACAACTATCCGGATCAACAAAAATCGATTAAAATTGGAAATCCACTCAAAAAATAGGCAAATAGGCAAAACTGAACAATTCCAGACGTCTGGGGTTGATCCAGACGTCTGGATTTGTATTCTGGAAATATTCCAGAAAACTTCCAGACGTCTGAACTCCAAACCAGACGTTTGAAAACTAACCAGACGTTCTGTAGGTTTGGACCAGACGTCTGGTCCAAGTCTCTGCCGTTTTTTTCTTCTGCCGTGTATATTTTTTTCTCCAGGTCTATAACCAGACGTCTGGACTTGATCACCAGACGTCTGGTCGCTTGGTCTGGGCAACAATTTGCCTAGGCCAAGATGGCCAAAACGTTTTGGGAGCGATCGGACGAGCAACGAAGACTAGGGATTTATGCCAAGCGATAACCTAGCCTTATAGGCTCTTCGATACACCCCAAACAACATGTCCAAATATCCAAGATAGGATCTTTAAAGATTTTGACTTCAAAGCACCAAAATTTGAAAAATTCACCAAATCAATTCAAATCAAAAGCAAATGAACATGCATAAATGTTAGGAATTCATAACTAACAACAATGAAAGTTGTAGACGTAGATGTGAGTTCAAAAACTCACCTTTAAACCCAAAACAACAAGTGAGAAGCTTTAAAACAAAGGAAAGATCAACCACTCTTCAACTTCAACTCTAGAAGCTCCAATCTAAGATCATAAGCAAATATTTCCTAAGTTAGGTCATAGGAAATTTCTGAAATTGGAGAGAGATTGAGATGGAGAAGAAGAAGAGGATGCTTACCTAAGCTTCTCTTTGATTTTGGACTTGAATTTGTATTTCCTAATCAAACTAGGGTTTAGGAATTTTAGTTCCATATCTTTTCCCCCATTTTTACTTTAGCTTGAGAGTGTTAGGAAGTGAGAAGTAGAATGAATGAAGTGTAGAGGAGTTAGGGTATTAAGTTGGGTTAGTGGGCTGAAACCCAAAGCCCAAAATAGAAAAATAGCAAATTCTACTCAACTCCAATCATATCGATGTTTATACTCAAAAAAGTTGTAAATGTCATTTTAGACTCAATGGAAGTGGTCTCGAGTCCCAATTCGACTGTTTAAAAAAAAACATTTTGGACTTTAATCTGATTAATGATGCTATATTTAAATAAAACATTTAAATACATAATCGTGAAATATGCAAATTGTTACAGACTTCCCTCCTTAAAGAAATTGCGTCCTCGTAATACGTAAGAAGAAAATAAAAAGTAACAACCATACGAAGGCATAACAACACAAAAGAAGAAATTTTGAAATGAGAAGTTCACCTTAAAGAACACAAGAGAGTAAGTCCGGATGTGTTCACTCGATGAATTCTCTGGATTCCCAAGAGCAATCCTTAGGATTTGAGGACCATTGAACTTTCACTAGCGGAACATCTTTAGTTCGAAGGCGTTTAACTTCCGAAGCAATGATTCGAATAGGATGTTGCTCATAAGTCAAATTAGGTGAAACCTTAATTTCTTCAATAACACCGGGCTTAAGAATAGAATCGGAATTTCTAAGGCATTTCCGTAGTTGAGAGACGTGGAATACGTCATGAATAGTAGAAAATTGAGCCGGTAACAAAAGGCGATAAGCCACGGAACCAATATGTTCGGTGATGGGAAATGGACCAATATATCGAGGTGCTAATTTTCCCGATCGACTGAAACACACAACTCCCTTCATAGGTGAAACACGAATGAACACCAAATCTCCCATAGAAAATTCTAATTTCCTTCTTCGATTATCGGCATAGGATTTTTGTCTACTATGAGCTTCTTTCATCCTATGACGAATAAGGTCAATCTTTTCTGTGGAATCACGAATAAAATCAGGACCTAAAACCAGCTTCTCACCGGCTTCAAGCCAACACGAAGGAGATCGGCATGGCCTTCCGTAGAGTGCCTCAAAAGGAGCCATACCAATACTAGATTGGAAGCTATTATTATAGGAAAACTCAACAAGAGAAATATGATCTTCCCAACTTCCATCAAAATCAAGAACACATGCACGGAGAAGATCTTCAAGAGTTTGATTCACACGCTCGGTTGGTCCATCAGACTAAGGATGATAAGCGGTGCTAAAATTAAGCTTTGTTCCTAAAGCTTTTTGAAGACCTTTCCAAAATCCACTAGTAAATAATGGATCACGATCGCTAATAATAGAAGTAGGAACTCCATGCAATTTAACAATTTCTTTGACATAGAGTTTAGCCAAAAGAGGTACGGTCCGATTGGACCGAACGGGAATAAAATGGGCGGATTTTGTAAGTCTATCTACAATCACCCATAGACTGTCATGACCCGAACGAGAATGGGGAAGACCGTCAATAAATTCCATGGAGACTTGATCCCACTTCCAAACGGGAATGTCCAAAGGTTGCAATAACCCATCGGGCCTTTGATGCTCGGCCTTTACGAGTTGGCAAGTCATGCAGCGCTTAATAAAGATAGCAATATCAAATTTCATTCCATCCCAATAATAAAGTCGCTTCATATTCGCGTACATTTAACTACTACCGGGATGAATGGTAAATTTAGAACGATAAGAATCTTCTAAAATGTCTTTACGAAGATCACTAATATTTGGCACAATAAGTCTACCAAATTTTCGAATACCGCCACAAGCCTTCAATATCAAAGTCTTTCAAACCTTCAATATCAATTTTAACCCTACAACTTTGGTTAAGAAGAGCCAATTTGGGATCACGCCTTTGAGCTTCAAGAATGCGGTCTAAAAGAGAAGGATGAGCCTCAAGGCTACATAAAACAAGAGATGAACACGAATTGGATTCACGATCTCGAATCTCACAAGTATAAAGTCTCGAGATCATTCCATTCGGATATCATCATGGAAACAACCACTTGTTGCTTAAGACTAAGGGCATCGGCAACTCGATTACCCTTTCCGGGAGTATAGAGAATATCAAGATCATAAGATGCAAGGAACTCGAGCCAACGTTGTTGACGCAAATTAAGTTCATTTTTAGAAATTAAATACTTCATGTAATCATCGTTTTAGAAAATTTTACTTATTACAAATCAAATTACTATGTCTGACTGTCTCATCATAACATTTAGGAGATTCCTATCGATAACGTTGATCAGGCGCATCGACCAGAATTCTTAAAGCACTCAATGGGCAATACAACACAAACTCATCTTCTATGTGATAAACATGTCTCTTAAAAATTTTACGAATATTCTTTGCTCGTTTTAAGAATAAAATCCAGTTATACTTATAAATATATCTTATTAGAAATATTTGCAATTTTAAATTGACGTTTTCACCCATAATCAATGAATACAAGGATGGACTCATCGAGATATTCGTAGAATACTCGATTCATAAGATAGATGAAATAAGCTGGACAAACCGAATGACATCACGAGCCATTTATAAGAATCATAACGAGTGCGGAATGCGGTAAGTGGAATGCTACCCTCCGCAACTCGTAGCTCATGAAAACTGGTGGCAAGGTCGAGCTGAAAAGACCTTAGCACCACTCAATACATCGCTTAGGTGGTAATCCTAAGACAAGCTCAAATATACCAGGAAATTCTCAAACTACTTTAATGAGGAAAATAACATCTTCCTCATTATGTGGGTCTAGAGAATAAAATGATGCCACCAAATTGGAATCAAAATCATTAAGAACAATAGAAACCTGCTTAACAGATTGAGAACGTCAAAGATGGATAGTCCTCTTGGGACATAGGATATGGGCTTCATAATGATTAAGCCAATCCTTTCCCAAAAATCAATTCCGAAGTCTAAGTAGCACATAGCATGCAAATCGGATCGGAAAGCATAATCACATAAAATAATCTCGACATTTTTATAAAGTAAACCGAGTGTTGCGGATCCACCAACCGGATTCGCAATTCTCAGTCAAGTCATCAAGCCCATAATATTTAAAGAAAAAGTATCAACAAATTTTTTGATATAAAAGAAGGAGATGCATCTGTATCAAAAGAATTCAAATAGGATAATCACGAAACAAAATAATGCCATCAAGGACAGAATGAGAAATACCTTGACCAAGAGAAGTGTTACTAGAAGCTTGCGCAACATTCAGCTTTCCCTCTCTCCTACTTTGAAGTTTGGGACATGAAGATAAAAGATGACCCAAACCTTTGCAATAGCGACAAGTAAGAGGGTTCATACACTTATTCGCATAGTGATCCATAGAACCACAATTGTAGCATTGTCCACGACTAGAGGTAGGAATCTTTGCTACCGAAATTGCCCGCTTTCCTTTCTTGTTAGGATTAGGGATTTTGGACTTAATATGCCTCTTCTTGTTGATGTTGAAGTTTTGTTTGGCATCCACAACTTCAACATCACTTTCTTTATCGGCCTCTTCAAGTCGAAGAGTGATATCTACAAACTGGTCGAAAGAAACTTTTAATTTCAGAGGTAAAACCTTTTTAGGGTTCTTACTCAAAGCATAGATAAACCTTTGATTCTTTACAAAATCCAAAAGTTGTTGGGCAGACATGAATACGCCATCCAGAGAAGGACTACTGGATTGACCAGCGCTAGGACTGCCAGATCTAACCATTTCTCTTCTTTAAGAAAGAAAGAAGAGGAAAAAGGTTATTCTCAGAATGAATATGAAACAAACTTGATTGATAAAACAAGGCATCATAAAAGGAAATAGGATAGAATGGGTCCTAAGACTCGGATTAAATCCTAAGGCACGACTCCTAAGAGAGACTTAGGACAATGATCCTTGCTAGATTATTCTACATTGTTCCGAAGTTTGGCTCTGATACCAAGCTGTGACGCCCCACCTCTATACTCACACTAGCCAAGGACACTACGGGGTAATGCCGTCGACTAGCACGAAGAATAAGGCTGTTGAGGAGCGACCATCTGTGTAATTGCTTTGTGTGAGTACCGATATGTCAGATAGTATGACATGCATTTCATTTCAAGAGAAAATCCGACATATCAAATACAAACTCAAAGCTACCACATAGTGGCTATGTGGCCTTCGAAAACAAATATAGAAATAAGCATAACACAAATCAGTCATAGATATTCATATCACAAAGGCAGAAACAGATATGAATATAACACATAGAAGTGTACATCAAAGTAGTGGTCATACAAGATCCACTACATCACAAAATAATAGGTACAAGTGCTAGACAAAAGAATAAGTATACATCAAGGAGTCTCTATCTCGAATGTATAATAACAAAAACTACTAAGCTAAAGTAGTTAGCCAAAAGTCAAGTGATGAACCCTGATAAGAAGTCAAGCGGAAGCACCTGAAATACCTCGGTCTGACCCGAGTATTATTTAAGAAGAAAATAATAAACGAATCGGTCTAGCTATAAATATCATATAAAATGAGATAGGATAAGAGATATGACAAAAACGTATGATAACAAAAATGCCATACTATGACAAGTATACATAAGGTAGCAAAAAAAACCGTACAATATCTCAAATATTCTCAAACACTAAAAAGAATGTCATATTCTTTAAATTATTCACCAAAACACAAATATTGACAAAACATATCAATGGCAATCGCAAAAATCGGTGAAACACAAATTCTAGAAATCATCAACTAGAAATCCAGAAATCACAAAAAGGGGAAGACCTATCACAAACGGGAGCATGAAAACTCACCAACACGTGTATCACAAACGGGAGCATGAAAACTCACCAACACGTGTATCACAAACGGGTCGCTATCCCATGAACCGAAAATCAACGCACCTAAAAAGATATGCCCCATGCACAGTCGAACATCGACGCACCTAAAACGATACGCCCTATGTATAGTCGAACATCGACGCACCTAAAAAGATACGCCACATGCACAGACTTATTGAGCCGAACATCGACGCACCTAAAAAGATACGCCCCATGCACAGTCAAACATCGACGCACCTAAAAAGATATGCCCCATGCCTAGTCGAACATCGACGCACCTAAAAAGATACGCCTCATGCCTAGTCGAACATCGACGCACTTAAAAAGATACGCCCCATGCCTTGTCGAACATCGATGCACCTAAAAAGATACGCCCCATGCACCGACTTATCGAGCCAATTGCTCCACGAACGGTCCAAAGACCATGGGTCGCTAGCCCATAAAAATGAGCCGAAGCTCTATAGAAAAGGGTACAGTCCCCCACGCGGACAAAGAGACATCGCACATCGCTAGTCTAAATCACCAAAGGATCATCATTGATCGATAAGTGTAAATTACACTAAGCTAGTAAATAAATGAGTTTAGCTTCATATCCCTAACCACTGGCTTAACTTAAATATTTACGAACAAATTGTAGATTTCCACTCGAAAATTGTCACAAGAGTTCAATCGAACAAGTCCAAGAATTAACCGATGAAGTAAACGCAAGCGTTTCATACCGCTTGTTTTGTAAGCCGTTTAATTAGATTTCTCATACGAATGAGGTAAAGGTTTGTATATACTAATAGATTGGAAAACATATTTAGAAACGAGCTTTATATTTAAAATAGTGTCGAAATCGTTTTAATGAAAGAGTTTGATTATTTACTACTAGTATAGAAACCTTTGTATTTTAAAGTGACAAATCACAGAAAACGATTGTAGAAACAATTGATCAACCAAAAATTCACATTCAACGACGTGAATCAAAACCATTGAAATCGATATCAAATCCATCAAATGAATATTCCCAAAAATCCAGAAAAAGAAGTCATCAAAGTCAATAATAAGTGATAACAACTATCCGGATCAACAAAAATCGATTAAAACTGGAAATCCACTTAAAAAATAGGCAAATAGGCAAAACTGAACAATTCCAGACGTTTGGGGGTTGATCCAGACGTCTGGATTTGTATTCTGGAAATATTCCAGAAAACTTCCAGACGTCTGAACTCCAAACCAGACGTTTGAAAACTAACCAGACGTTCTGTAGGTTTGGACTAGACGTCTGGTCCAAGTCTCTACCGTTTTTTTTCTACCGTGTATATTTTTCTCTCCAGGTCTATAACCAGACGTCTGGACTTGATCACTAGACGTCTAGTCACCCGGTCTAGGCAACAATTTGCCTAGGCCAAGATGGCCAAAACATTTCGGGAGCGATCGGACGAGCAACGAAGGCTAGGGATTTATGCCAAGCGACAACCCAGCCTTATAGGCTCTTCGATACACCCCAAACAACATGTCCAAATATCCAAGATAGGATCTTTAAAGATTTTGACTTCAAAACACCAAAATTTGGAAAATTCACTAAATCAATTCAAATCAAAAGCAAATGAACATGCATAAATGTTAGGAATTCATACCTAAAAACAATGAAAGTTATAGACGTAGATGTGAGTTCAAAAATTCACCTTTAAACCCAAAACAACAAATGAGAAGCTTTAAAACAAAGGAAAGATCAACCACTCTTCAACTTCAACTCTAGAAGCTCCAATCTAAGATCATAGGCAAATATTTCCTAAGTTAGGGTATAGGAAATTTCTGAAATTGGAGAGAGATTGAGATGGAGAAGAAGAAGAGGATGCTTACATAAGCTTCTCTTTGATTTTGGACTTGAATTTGTATTTCCTAATCAAACTAGGGTTTAGGAATTTTAGTTTCCTATCTTTTCCCCCATTTTTACTTTAGCTTGAGAGTGTTAGGAAGTGAGGAGTAGAATGAATGAAGAGTAGAGGAGTTAGGGTATTAAGTTGGGTTAGTAGGCTAAAATCCAAACCCAAAGCCCAAAATAGAAAAATAGCAAATTTCTACTCAACTCCAATCATATCGATGTTTTTACTCAAAAAAGTTGTAAACGCCATTTTGGACTCAATGGAAGTGGTCTCGAGTCCCAATTCGACTGTTTACAAAAAGTAACATTTCGGACTTTAATCGATTAACGATGCTATATTTAAATAAAACATTTAAATACATAACCGTGAAATATGCGGGTTGTTACATTTGATTTCTTCTTACCTATTCATCTCATTTATGGAGCTGCTTACTAGCTTGATCAATTAGCAGGTTAATGATAAGTTGATTGAAATTAATCCTAAATGTAAAGAACATAAAATTTCTACTTTAGTGTTTGCAGATAGCTTGTTATTATTCACTAAACCTTCTGTTCATTCTTTCACAAATACTTTTAAAGCTTTGGAAATATTTAAAACATGACTGGTTTGGAAATTAATAGGCAAAAATCCTAAATTGGCAGAGCAGGCTAAACTTTGAATGATTCTAATGAAATATTATCTTTACCTGGACTTCAACCACTTGATTCTATAGCTATATATCTTGGAGCTCCTATGTGTACTTCTAAGGCTACATTTTCTCAATGATTACTTTTATTTGAGAAAATTGTTGCTAATTTAGATTCAATGCCAAATAATAATTTATCTCAAGCTGCAAGACATGTTATTATCAAAAGTGCGACTTCTAACATGTGTACTTATTTTTTTAGAATTTTTATGGTTCCCGTTAAGTTGATCTCAATGGCTTTTAATCATTAATTATGGCATGGAAATCCTTATTCTAAAAATTTAATCCCAACAGCTTATAAAAGAACTCGGCTACCATTGAAATATAGGTGTCTTGGCATTATTAATCTCAAACTTTAGAATCAAGCAGCAGCCCCCTTTACTTCAATCAAATTCTCTACAAGAGCAATAGATTATGGACTAAATGGAATGGCTATAATTTGAAAATAGGAATTTCTCGACTATGAATATACCATTGGATACTAGTTGGTTCTAGAGAAGTATACTTAAGCTCATAAATATAATTTTTCCCATGATGCAGTCACTTAGACTTCTTTTGGCATTCACCCTGGAGTAATAATGGTATTATTCTCTCTTCTCCAATTGAATATAATTTATACGTGTCCTTTCTGGTATCCTGATACTATTTTAGCTAATGATTATATTCACCATGGGACTATAATTTTACCTTATGCAAGCTCAACCATGGTTAAAACTTTGTGGAACACAATTAAAAGCTCATACTTCCCATTAATAAACTGGAATAATAAGAGAAAACATTCAATCTCTTATGTATACAAGGCCCTATTAATTGATCAGAATACTAACATTTTACCATGGCATACAATAATTTGGAGATCGGGTTCTAAACTAAAAGAAAACTTTTTGATATGGAAAATTTCCAATACTGCGCTGCACACTAAGGACAACCTATTGCATAGACAAATTATCAATTCTTCCAGTTGCTTGCTTTGCTCTCGAGCTCCTAAATATATAGGTACTTACTTTTTAACTGCTTGTACACACAAAATTTATGGAGAAGGATTCTACATCATTACGACCTACATTCTTTTGTCAGAAACCATATGAATGCATGGATAACTATATTTAAAGCTACAAGATAGAGATCTCCCGACTCGATCCTTCTTCTAAAGTTATCGAAGATAGTCCTCATGGCGATTTGGGAAGAACAAAATGAGCGCCTCTTTAAGGGGATTAAACTTCTTATTTTATCACTATATCGGAAAATCTTGCATAGTTGGGGTGCGCTTATGGTTAAATTCGATATAAACACGATCGTTGCTTGAGCATTATGTAAATTTTTATTCTGGGCCATGTTTAGTTGAGCTTTAATTTTCTTTTTGCTGTTGTAATATCTAATGTTTCCTTTTCTTTTTTCCTTTATGTAATATTTAAGTGCTAATAAAAGTGGACGAATCACTATAAAACTGGCTTGCTTTGCAAAACAACTAAAATGATGAAATTAATTTTTTATTCAACTATAAAGATACATAAATCAATTAAACAATAATATAAAGATATACAAATTACATGAGCAATGATAAAATAATAATGTCTAGTTCATTTACCTTAGTAAATTTATCATACATTACGTTGTAAATTCTACTTTTAACTTTAAATATCTACGTTTAAAATTACCATGATTATTTACAAAACTTACCTTACTTTCCTTCTAATATTTTACACTTTATTTAATATATTTCAATTAATTATGCAATCTTAAATTTAAACTAATTTGATATATCTCATTAACTAATATTCGTTATTTCGTTTACTAATTTAGAAAATACGAATATTTCAATATGTATACCATATTCATATTGACAAAACCGATAAAAAATCACTAATGTCAAGATACATAAGTGACCATGTAACTTAAAGTGTGTGTGTATATATAAACAATAATAATTAATTCAATTTACATTTTATCTTAATAAATTTATCATACAGTGCATTACAGAATTTTTTTACATTTAAATTGCTGCAATCATCAGCAAAACTCCCTTTATGTCCTTCTTATATTCTACATTTACATTCATATAATAGAATTAAATACGTAATCTTAAAACTCTTTAGATAAAATTTAGTAAACTTTTAGTCAGTGATTTGTTCAATAATTCAACAAAACATAGAAATTTTAATATTTATACCATATTCAAATTAACAAAAATTGTAAAAAAATCATTTAAATTTATAGGTTCATCAATCACGTAACATAAATAATAATCACAAATTTAATTTATAATTCATTTATATCAATATATTTACTATGCATTACACTGTAAAATTCATTTTTTAACAGCAAGTACCTACATTATGATATTCATACAGTTTTTTTAACAAAACTCTCCTCAATATCACATATATTGTATATTTAAGTCAATATTTTTAAATTAGTTATGTAATCTAGAATTTAAACTATTTGAACATAAGTTCAATTAACAAATATTTGTTAGTTCATCTAATAAATATTAAAATATGACGGTTTTAATATTTAAATATCTTATTCATACCAATAAAAGTATTAAAGTTATTATTTCAGTCAAGCATAACGATATGTAAAACATATAACATGAATAATGCATGTAAAAAATATTAAAAAATTCAATTTATTATTCATTTATCTCAATAATTTTTTTCATACATTGCATTGCAAAATTTTAGTTTTAGTTTCAAATGCCTACATTTTAGCATTTTACAATTATTTCCTAATATTTTATATTTAAATCATATATCTAAACTACTTATGAAATCACATATTTGAACTATTTAAATAATCTTTGCAAACAACTGGTTTATTCTTCTAATAAATCCTTGAAAATAGATGTCAATTTCTCTCTCCCTCCTCCTATGTATATGTGTGTGTATGTATCATATTAACAAAAATGTTAAAATCATTTATTCAACTACAAAGATATATAGATCACAAAAACATAAATTATGTAAGTAAACAATCATGACAAGGTTAATTTGTGAATCGATTATAATTCATTTATCTCAGAAATTTATCATACATTACATACAAAATTATGATTTTAACTTCAAATCTAAGAATTAATATTTCTATAGTTTTTACAGAAACCTTCTCAATTCTTTCTACAATTTACCTTTAAGTTAATATATTTAGACTATATGTAATTTGAAATTTAACATACTTAAAAGAAATAAGTTAGGTATTATTTGTTAACTCATTTAATAAATCATTAAAATAGTCAGTTTAGCATGTATAATATTCGAGTTAACAAAAATGATAAAATAATTTTTTACTTAAATATAAAGGTATATAAGCTACATAACATAAATTATACATAAACAATTATAAATTATGCAATTTTAATTTTATGCTATAATTCATGTATTTCTCTGAATTTATCATATGTTGCATAATAAATTCCTAGCTCACTTATTGATTCTAACGGTTTTTCCTCTTCTCCTTGTTCTCTCTCTTGATATATTATTTTCAAATCCCTTTAATTTACAAATATTTTATTAATTCTTTTCCATCATTTTATATTTTGGTATGAATATTTTTAAGTTTATATTCAAGTCCATGTAGGTTAAAATCCAAAATTAAAACTGTGAATAAAATTAGTGAATTGAAATTCATTAATGTTTCTTATAAATACTAAAAAACGACAATTTCGATATATATACCAGTATTGTACCAACCAAATTGGTAAAATTAAATTTTCATTCAACTATAAAATGTATAAATCATATAAAAAATAACAAATTTAATTTGCAGTTAACTTATTTTATAATATTTATCATCTAATCTCATGAATTCAACTTCTATTTTTTTTCAATTTCTTCCTCCTCATTCAAATCTTCCTATCATTTTAGCTATCACCAATCTAATTTATATAAATATCATGAATTCAACTATTGACCAAGGAAGTAATGGAGACGAAGTAGAGGACGTAGAGGGATGGTCGAAAGTGAAAAGGAAAGGGAAACAAGTGGTGGGTGCAGCAAGATGGAGGAGAGTGCAAGTATGATAGGCAGACCTAGGTAGGATGCTAGACGTAGTGCCGGATGATAAAATCCAGAGATCCAAAGGCGGGATTCGATGCTGCTATGATGAAACATGGATGATTTGAAAGGAAGACTATTGGATTGGCAGGGGAGAAGGGGTTTGAATTGGCGGAACTCTAAAAACAACTATCGAAATCAGGATGAAGGTGTTGCTCCAAACAAGAATAAGTCCAAATTGCTAAGGATGCTAAAAAGTTATCTTACAGTGATGCTGTTAGAGGGACAACCATGGTAAGAGATGAATTAAATAAATTAGATTTCGTTGAACCAATCATCAATAATGGATTAATTATAGGAAGAATTTATAAAGAGCAATTAGGGAGGCAGAGTGAAGCTGGGAGGATTGTGTGATGTTATTATGGTTGATCCTTAACCACACTAGAAAGCTTTAGAGGCATATGCCAGAAGAGTCTAGAAAATATAGGTAGAATTTTCCTTCCAAACTAGAGAAAATGGCTTTTTTTTATGGTGCGCTTTAGCTCGGGAACAGACCGTGAAAAGGTGTTAGAAGATGGACCATGGTTTTTTTTAAACTGAAACCTTAGTATTATGACAAAGTTAAATCCACATATGAGAATTAATAGAGATTCATTGACATATTTACCAATTTAGGTTAGAATTCCAGGTCTAAGCTTCCGTCTTTGGGGTCCTAAGGATATTAGTGCGCTAGTTAGCCCTTTAGGAACTCCAACTAAATTAGATGATGCTGCAAGAAATAGGGTAAGGATACCTTTCACATGAGTTCTAGTGGGCATTGAAGGAGAGGTAGGACTTCCAAACTTTCTAGAGGTAGTGGGTGAAGACGGGGAAACCATTATCCAAGAGGTTGTCTATGAAAATCCCTCCAAGATGTGATATAATTGTTTCAGGCATATCGAGGGACAATGCCCACTGGTGAAATCATGACAACCAAAGTAGGTGGAGGATAACGTTATAGAAACTAGGCAGAAAGGAAAGCGGTGAAGATTTTGTGTAGAAATCTGCTAAAAAAGAGGTAGTTGCCTAGAGCTCAAAGGTGGGGTTAGATATAGTTGGTGACATCATTGGTGAAATCGATGTTGAAAAAATATGCACAGAGGAAAGGAATAAAGGTAAGATTACCGAGGTGGAAATAGGAGATATAGAAGAAAACGGGGTGTCTCATTTTGAGGGAGAGTCAAACTGTATATAAATGAAATAATTTAAAGGAGAAATTGCTAAGGGAAGTAGACTATCCCTTGGAGCAGTTCAATGAGATCAAAAAGCCATTTTGTAGGACATGTGCAATGGAAATTCAAGTAGAGTAGATGAGAATACTCGTGCAATGGAAACTGTAGATGCTGCTGAGCGGAAGGGTAGCCTAGATCACGACAATGGGAAAAAAGTCCTCGACATCTAACAAAGTGATGGGGACAACACTAAGTACACAAGTATCTGTTCTAAAACCCTCTACATGGATCCCTTGGTGGGACTGCACTTAGCGCCGTCAACTACCCCAAGTAACATCAATGAATCATCATCCAATCCCATAATGCCTATTTCCAAACATTGCTCCCCTACCTTATCACTTGATAATATAAAAATGTTAATTCATAAGATATGATTTGTAACTAGAAATTTTTGTCTATTATGCATGAGGACACAAATTCAATGTTTGAGGCTAAGGAGTAGTAAGAAAGTTCATATGGTCACAATCATGCTTTTGAAAGTAAGGTGGAAGCACCCAAGAGCCATGCCAGCAAGCATAAAAAATAGACTTGGTCAAAAGAGAATTCCTCATCAAAAAGAATTCGGAATGGGCTAAGACAATGGAGGAGAAAATTAAGGGTAGTAAAGGTGCCAATTATCAGGGCAGAGAGCTAAGAAGTAGAAACAAAATCCCCAAATAATGGTTGTATGTTGGAACATTAGTGGTTTACACAAACCCAGTAAAGTGTTAGAGTTGAAGAAATTAATATGTAAATATAAAGTAGATTGTTTCGGAGTTCTGGAAAATAAGCTGAGATTGTTTGAATTGGAGAGATTAATGAGGAACTTTGAAGAGAATTAGTATTTATTCAGCAGCATGTCTTGTTACTATAAATGCAGGATCTTAGTTCTTGTCAACAAGGAAGTTTGGGATACAAACATCCTTAGCATAAGTGACCAGCATGTAACTATGGACCTAGTTAACAGGGGTGGTGCAAGCTACAATGTTACTTTTGTTGATTCATGAGTTTTGATTCATGACACAAGCTTCAGAGATCATACGACGAGAATACTATACGAAAGCGACAAAAAGGAGAATAACCATATATTGCACACTACAAAGGAGACAAGACTACAATCTAGATATTAGTATGAATAGTTTATTTCATTGAGTCTTAGAATATTGTTAAAATCATTCCTCAAGTAGTTACACATACACACAAAATGATTTATACAAAAATAAATGTACACTGTGCAAATAACAGCAGGTCGGCCGACCGACCAGAATCTTCGGTCGACCGACTCTGTGTCCAATGCACAGATATGCACCGTTTTATTTTTTATCTGTAAACTCAGCTGACCGGCCCAGGTTTCTCGGTCAACCGACCGGAACACAACGACTAGTTTTTCTGAAAAGGTGCAATTGTTCATGAAGAGGAATGTTCTTTAATCCAACAGATATGGACACAACTCTTGATTAAAACTCTTCATGAAAGATTGTAACTATCCTACAACTATATAAACATATTCAATTCACTTCTACATTCACCGATTCTTGTTTATAATTCTGAAATCTATTCTCTATTTATTTTTGCAAATAAAAGCATTCATTCTTATTTAATATCACTAGAATCCTTGATTTAATTCATATACTTCGATTCTACGTGATTATCTTCCTTCTAAATCTTCACACACATATATACTTTTGAGGATTTGATTATAGGAAAGTTGTACTATCAAAAGACAATCAGTGTTATTCAGAACACATTCGTCAACAAACTATTTGTATTAAGTTGAAGTCCTCTTCGGCTGTTGAGGCGGAAAAATTCCTGTTCGGCTGCTCAGGTGTCGTATACCTATTCCTCTAGGTTAAGTGAGGGGTTTAGTTTAAATCCAGAGGGTATTCTGGGACTGGACGTAGAACGGGAAGTTCGAACCAGTATAAAAATTCCTGGTGTGCTTACTTTAATTTTTATTTTACTGCTATTATCAGTTTCCGCATTTATATACCATATTACACAATCCTTAGTACTGCACGTACATTTTCATTTAGTATCAGAGCAAGGTCATCCTATAACCATCACAAAGTTATTTGATATTTATTTCTAGTAATATGGCAACCACACAAATTAACGATGTTAACACTAACACTAATTCTAGTTTCACAGAAGGTCAATCAACTTCACGACCTCCACTTTTCAATGGTATAAATTACAATTATTGGTCAACTAGAATGAGAATCTATATGCAATCGAGTGGATTTGATATCTGGAATATTATACAAAGTGAGTACACAACTCCTACTGGAGAATACTCAACTTGGAGTAACACACAAAAACTAGATGCTACATCAAATGCAAAAGCAATGAATATTTTATTTTGTGCATTAGATAGAAATGAATTCAATAGAGTTAGCATGTGCACTTCCGGTTATGAAATTTGGAGAACTCTTAAAGTTTCGCATGAAGGAACGAACAAAGTTAAATTAAGCAAATTTCTATGTTAAAACATCAATTTGAAAATTTTAAAATGAGGCCAAATGAATCTATAAATGACATGTACTCTAGATTTCAGGATATTTATCATGCTTTATTATCATTAGAACAAAAGTTTACTGATTTTGATGTTGTTACAAAAATCTTAAATTCTTTAACGGACGAATGGGAACGAAAAGTCCTAGCTATTGAAGAAGCAACTGATTTGTCAACATTAAAACCAGAAGAATTGATAGGTAATTTAATGTCCTGTGAAGTAAATTTGCAGGCAAAAAGAAATGGAGCACAAGAAAAGAAAAATATAGCATTCCAAGCACAAAAAGATGATTCTGACTCAGATAATGAAGATATGGCAATGATCGCTAAAAATTTCAAAAAGTTTTTGAAATTCAACAGAAACAAATTCAAGGGAAACAAAAATAATTCCAACAACAATTCCAATAGCAGCAAACCATCATCTTCAACAATGGAATGTTATGAATGTCATAAGAAAGGACACATGAAGAAGGATTGTCCAGATCGTAAAAAGAATAATTTCAAGAAGGACAAAACCAAACGAAAAGCTTTTTCAGTCACTTGGGACGACACTGACTCATCATCCTCATCAGAGAGTGAAAGTGATAATGAACAAGCAAATGTATGCTTCATGGCTTCGTCAGACGATGTAAGTGATTTTACTTTTGAAGATTTAATTGAAATAAATTCTGAATTAGTAAATTTAGCAAAGCAACTTAAAAAGAAAAATAAGGAGTTGCAAAGAAAGTTAGATAGAACAGTTTTAGAAGTAGATATGTTGAAAGATGAGAAGATAATATTGGAAGAAGAACTTGGAATTTCTCAACAATCGAATTCTAACTTATCTTCTCAAATTTCGTCAATATCTGAAGAACTAGAAATTCAGAAAAATAAAAATGATGTTTTACTTTCTGAAAATAATAGTTTAAACTCTAAGATTAAGGATTTAGAGTTAGAAAAATCTAGTCTTAAAATAAAATTTGATGATATTTCTAAAAATGTATCTAATTTCAATAAAGGAAGAGAAAATCTTTCTAGTATACTAGAAAACTCTCAATCCTCTAACAATAAATCTGGACTAGGATTTAAGAAACAAAATAATTTTGCTAAAAGTAGGATTAATAATAATATTAAGAAAGATATTAAGAAAACAGTTTATCGAAATACTAAAACCATCAAGATATGGATTCCAAAAACAAATAATGTTTTGATAAGGAATAAACATATCAAAATGTTTATGGAAACTGTTCATAATAACAAGAATTATGTTTATAAAGGGAATTCTGAACCCGTATGGGTTTGGCTTCCTAAGATCTAACTCTTAGGACCCTAAAAGAAGATTGGGTACCAACTTTTTATAAACTTTTTGCAGGTACCACATAAGAAGAGAGGAAAATGGATTTTAGATAGCGGTTGCTCAAAACACATGACTGGAAACAAAGAAATGTTGTCAAACATTATATACTCAAATGGAGGAGCAGTCACCTTTGGAGATAACTCAAAAGGATATATCATCGGCAAAGGCAATGTCAGTAGCAACGGTACCTCTAATTTACCTCTCATTACTGATGTTTTATTAGTTAAAAATTTAAAACACAATTTATTAAGTATTAGTCAACTATGCGGTAAAGGTTTTAATATAACTTTTTCAGAAAATAAATGTAATATTTTCGATAAAAATCATAGCACCGTTTTCGAAGGAAAAAGAGATAAAAACATTTATATCTTAAATATGAATGTTAATAATGATTCAAATTTGTGTCTAGTGGCTAAAGAAAATGATTCTTGTCTTTGGCACAAAAGATTTTGTCACATCAATTTTAATACTATCAACAAACTAGCTAAAAATAAATTAGTTAAAGGTTTACCCAATATAAAATTCGAAACTAATATATTTTGTGATGCATGTAAATTAGGAAAATTAACAAAATCTTCTTTTAAATCAAAGAAAGTAATATCTACAAAACAACCGCTTGAACTTTTACACATGGATCTTTTTGGTCCAACTCAAGTGCAGTCTATTAATCATAATAGATATGTATTTGTTATTGTAGATGATTTCTCTAGATATACTTGGATTTTCTTTTTGAAAAATAAAAGTGATACTTTTGATAATTTTAAAGTTTTTGTTAAAAGAATTCAAAATATTAAAAGTTTGAAAATTAAAAATATAAGAAGTGATCATGGAGGAGAATTTGAAAATGAAGCTTTTGAACAATTTTGTAACAAGAAAGGTATTAACCATAATTTTTCGTTTCCTAGAACACCACAACAAAATGGAGTTGTAGAAAGGAAAAATAGAACGTTACAAGAATGTGCAAGAACTTTACTAAATGGAACCACTTTATCGAAACACTTTTGGGCAGAAGCTGTGGCTACTGCTTGTTATGTATTAAATCGTGTTTCTATTCGACCATTAACTAAGAATACTTCATATGAACTTCTAAATGGAAGAAAACCAAATATTTCATATCTTAAAGTTTTTGGTTCTAAATGTTTTAGTTTAAATACTAAAGATCAGCTAGGCAAATTCGATCCAAAATCCGATGAAGGAATATTCGTTGGATATTCGGAACGAAGCAAGGCTTATCGAATTTATAATAAACGAACTCAAATTATTGAAGAAAGCTTACATGTTTCATTCGACGAAAATTTTAAAAATATAAATCCAATTGTTACTATTGATTCTGATGATGAAACTACTCAGAATGAAAATAGTAATACAAATGAAAATTTTTATATTCATGAAACCAATACAAACATTACTCCTAATATAATAAAATCTCCACCTAGAATTTTAAGAGATCATCCTGTGCAAAATATAATTGGAGAAGTTAATACGAATGTTAAAACCAGACATCAACTAAATCAAGTTGGTCATGTAACTTTTCTCTCTAACATAGAACCTAAGAATATAAAAGAAGCATCAACTGATGACTACTGGATTCTTGCCATGCAAGAAGAACTAAATCAATTCGAACGAAACGAAGTTTGGGAACTCGTTCCTAGACCTAGTGATCAATCAGTCATCGGTACTAAATGGGTTTTCAAAAATAAAGAAGATGAACTAGGAAATATAACCAGGAATAAAGCTAGATTAGTTGCACAAGGATATAATCAAGAAGAAGGAATTGATTACGAAGAAACGTTTGCTCCAGTTGCCCGACTTGAAGCAATACGAATCTTATTAGCTTACGCGTGTTTTCATAATTTTAAACTGTATCAAATGGATGTTAAAAGTGCATTTTTAAATGGATACATAAAAGAAAATGTTTTTGTTGAACAACCACCTCTGTTTAATCATGAAAAATTTCCGGATCATGTTTATAAACTCAAAAAGGCGTTATACGGTTTAAAACAAGCACCACGTGCTTGGTATGATCGTCTTAAAAGCTATTTATTAGAATCTGGTTTTGAAATTGGTAAAGTAGATCAAACGCTTTTTATTAAGAAAACTAATAAAGATATTTTAATAATTCAAATATATGTTGATGATATCATTTTCGGCTCGACAAATGAAAAACTATGTTAGGAATTTTCAACTATAATGACAAATGAATTTGAAATGTCTCATATGGGAGAATTGTCATATTTTCTTGGATTACAAATTAAACAAATTGAAAATGGAATTTTTATTAATCAAGAAAAATATTGTTATAATTTAATTAAACGTTTTGGTCTGGAAAACACTTCTGCCAAGCCAACTCCAATGAGCACAACTACTCATCTTGATAGAGACGAGGAGGGCAAAAAGTGTTGATCAGAAACTATATCGTAGTATGATAGGTTCTTTACTTTATTTAACAACTAGTCGACCCGATATAATGATGAGTGTTTGTTTATGTGCTCGATTTCAAGCAAATCCCAAAGAGTCACGTATGAGAGCAGTTAAACGCATTATTCGTTATCTAACTAAAACCAAAGATTTCGGACTATTTTATCCGAAAGAATGTCCTTTCGAATTAGTTTCCTATAGCGATGCTGATTTTGGAGAAAGTCGGACGGATCGAAAAAGTACGAGCGGAACGTGTCATTTCATTGGACGTTCCTTAGTCTCTTGGTTTAGTAAGAAACAAAACTGTGTTTCTTTATCAATGTGTGAAGCAGAATATATATCTGCTGCTTTGGCATGTGCACAAGTCGTATATATGCAACAAACACTACAAGATTTTAATTGTCATCTTGAAAAATCTATAATTTATT
Source organism: Allium fistulosum (assembly GCA_030737815.1). Taxonomy (NCBI): domain Eukaryota; kingdom Viridiplantae; phylum Streptophyta; class Magnoliopsida; order Asparagales; family Amaryllidaceae; genus Allium; species Allium fistulosum. The sequence continues at coordinate 1,209,497,879 of CM060902.1, forward strand.
GTGATAATACTAGTGCAATAAATCTTTCTAAAAATCCGGTCAATCACTCACGAACAAAACACATTGATATTCGTCATCACTTTCTTCATGATTGTTTGGAAAAATGATTAATAAATTTAGAATTTATCAACACTAAAAATCAAATTGCTGATATTTTTACTAAACCACTAAATGAAAATATTTTTATAAAACTTAGACGTGATTTAGGTATAATGTCGTTTAAAGATTTATGAATAGAAATAAGCAAAAATATCGAAAAACAAAAAGTGTTTTATTTCTAACCAAAGCGGAACTCGAACTCATGACCTCTGACTTGTTTGTTAGATGTTGTGTTATAGCTACTTGAGCTATGGGTGTTTCTTATTTTAGTTCTCGTTAAAAAAAATTTTTATCTGTTTTGTTTTCAGAAATACTATATTTAGCTCTTGAGTTATAAATCATACATATACAAACAATTTTTTTTTTCTTAAAATTCTGTGATTATAATTAAAATTAGTTTCAAACCACTAATTTTTCAGAAAATAGATGGTTATATATATGTACTATGCTTATCTTTTAGAACATATACTACAAAAATTTTACAAAACAAAACTTGAAAAATGTCTTCAAACAATGATTACTATAACTCTGAAAATTCTCATCTATCATACACATCTCCGGACGACGATTGTTCTGATCGCATCCCCGAAAATGGCCCCTATCCTACCTTTCCCATGCCTAAACGTGTTCTAGACTTCTCCTCTCCAAATAAAGATCCCCGACACGGGTGGAAACCATGGGAAGACTCCCATACAGGATATACACCTGAAAAGAAAAAAGGGAAGAATACGATGGTAATATCTCCAACCACCAAACAAAAAATTGATGAAATACATCACTACCAACGACAACAAATGGATATGCAACGGGAACTCTACTATGAACAAAAAGTCACGGCAAGACGTTTAAGTTTTCTAGAAAAGATTGCCATGAAAATTTGTTCATCAAAGAAGGATGATGTTGCTGAACCTTCTTATAGACCCTCATCATCGTCAAATCCTGTTCAAACTCCAATAACTCCAAGATGGTCACCGATAGAAAATGTTCCATCTCCAAACTCATGGGAACGCAGATTGTAAACGGTGGCTAAAGCATGTTATATATATATATATATATATGTTGTTGGTATTACAAATAAGATTTATAGTACATTGATAATAAAATATATTTCTATATTTTTATCATAAATAAAACTGCAAAAATGTACTTCTAACAGGGTCGGTCGACCGAACCCCTGAGTCGGTCAGCCGAACCCTTCCCGAGAGTTTCAAACAAAAATTTCCAACAGGGTCGGTTTACCGAATATTCTGAGTCGATCACCCGAACCCTTCCCGAGAGTTTTAGGACTCATCAGATTAGCAGCTCGGTCAGCCGACCCAGTCATTCGGTCGACCGAACATATAAAACTGCTACTTCTATTTCTTTTTAAACAGCCCATCCATTCACTTTTCAACTTACCTCTTCACTCTCACTTTCCCAATTACAGTTTTTAACCTAGCCCCCATTAAAACTTCTCAAATCTTTAATCTTTTCTTCCAAAAACAAATGGCTCCCAAGAAGAAATCAAAGACAACCGGTGGCTCTTCTTCATCTACTCCAGTAGATACACAAATTGCTTCATGGCTAGTTAATGATATAGCTCTTCAAAGATGGATACAACTTCAAGATGCCAAAATCTTTGAAGAATCATTTGTAAGTTATCCTGATTTTGCCTCCTACGGTATTGAAAATGCCGCCCTTGAGAGTGGTCTTGATACATTTCTTGACCATAGGAAAAATAACTTGAAAATTAATCATATAATGGTCAAGTTATTTCTAGCTAACCTCAACCTTGTAAATCCGCCGAGAAACACTGAAAATTGTATTTGGACATCGGTTTGTGGCACTTCGATTTTCCTTTCCTTTGATCGAATTAACCACATTTTGGATGCTAGACCGGGTGGTATCTCATTACACGATGTAGATTGTAATATATCAACTCGTGACCGTCTAAGCCATCTATTTTTTGAAGATGATGCTACTGATTTAAGGCAAACTTCATCCCTTCGACCTAAAGTCCGACTCTTTCATCGATTCATGATGAAGTCTATAGTTCCAAGAGGAGGTTCATACCACTTAGTATATCCCGAAAACTTCAAAGCACTGTATGCTATGTGCGGAAATATACGAGTAAATTGGGCACAACTTCTTATGGATGAATTTCTCTCTTTCAACCAAGGAAAGATGCTCCATATTTATTATGGAGAATACATAATGAGGTTGATTAATAGCTTCGTTACCCATGCTCCGGAATCCGAAACATCCAAAGTTCGTTCTTTTGACTCACGAACCATAAAACTAATGAAGTTACCCGATGCACCTTCCAAAATTTCAACTTTTCACCAATGGCGTACTACTCCTCGAGAACAACTACGCCGTAGCTTCTCCACACCGCAACCATCAACTCATTCTACGGAACGTCTAACTCGCCAACATTCAATTCAAAGACCAACTCTCGGAACTAGTACGGAGGCGGCCATAGATATTTTGGCTCGAAATCAACTAGCTTTGGATGCCTGGTTACGAAAAATTGATGGTCGTTTCAAGAAAATCAAGGGCTTCTTTGTGAATCTATGGGATGCCTTATCATGTACTTCCGAAGCCGGTGCTTCATTTGTTGCTCCTAAAAAAAGACCAGCGCCAAATTTCTCTTGGTCTACTTCAGATAACACAAGTTCCAGCACATCGGCAACTCACGTTCGTCACACTCAAAGACGTGGAAAGGAACAGGTTTCTCCGGAAGAAAATATTCGTCCAGAATTTTGGGATTCCGATGATAATGAAGAGTAACCATATTTTTACAATTTAATTTCAAGTATTATTTATGAACAATATGTCTATTGTTAGATGTTGTGAAACTATGAAAGTATTCCTATCTTGTTTAAACTATGTAATATTTAAAACTTGTTGTTCTCTTACTAGTGTTACATGTTCCATAACTTTTAAAATTACATCTAATAAGTATTCCTTTTTGTCAATGACAAAGGGGGAGAAATATATGAAAGCTAACATATTTCTTGCAGAAAAGTCGCCATATATTCAGGGGAAGAATTAAAATATAGATAAGTTCTACTTCGTCACATAAGTATTGTCATCAATCAAAAAAGGGGAGAATGTTGATTCATGAGTTTTGATTCATGACACAAGCTTCAGAGATCATACGACGAGAATACTATACGAAAGCAAAAAGGAGAATAACCATATATTGCACACTACAAAGGAGACAAGACTACAATCTAGATATTAGTATGGATAGTTTATTTCATTGAGTCTTAGAATATTGTTAAAATCATTCCTCAAGTAGTTACACATACACACAAAATGATTTATACAAAAATAAATGTACACTGTGCAAATAACAACAGGTCGGCCGACCGACCAAAATCTTCGGTCGACCGACTCTGTGTCCAATGCACAGATATGCACCGTTTTATTTTTTATCTGTAAACTCAGCTGACCGGCCCAGGTTTCTCGGTCAACCGACCGGAACACAACGGCTAGTTTTTCTGAAAAGGTGCAATTGTTCATGAAGAGGAATGTTCTTTAATCCAACAGATATGGACACAACTCTTGATTAAAACTCTTCATGAAAGATTGTAACTATCCTACAACTATATAAACATATTCAATTCACTTCTACATTCACCGATTCTTGTTTATAATTCTGAAATCTATTCTCCATTTATTTTTACAAATAAAAGCATTCATTCTTATTTAATATCACTAGGATCCTTGATTTAATTCATATACTTCGATTCTACGTGATTATCTTCCTTCTAAATCTTCACACACATATATACTATTGAGGATTTGATTATAGGAAAGTTGTACTATCAAAAGACAATCAATGTTATTCAGAACACATTCGTCAACAAACTATTTGTATTAAGTTGAAGTCCTCTTCGGCTGTTGAGGTGGAAAAATTCCTGTTCGGCTGCTCAGGTGTCGTATACCTATTCCTCCGGGTTAAGTGGGGGGTTTAGTTTAAATCCAGAGGGTATTCTGGGACTGGACGTAGAACGGGAAGTTCGAACCAGTATAAAAATTCCTGATATGCTTACTTAAATTTTTATTTTACTGCTATTATCAGTTTCCGCATTTATATACCATATTACACGATCCTTAGTACTGCACGTACATTTTCAACTTTTGTCTATGCTTAAAATTTTGACTATTTAAGGCAGCCCGTTGGAGGAATTTTGTTGAAGATGGAATTTTGATATACAAACCATGGATGATTCCTGGAGATTACAATAGTATTAGGAAGGCGAGATAAAAGAAAGGTGGTAATCAAGTTCCCTTTAGTAAAATGTTAGAGACTTACCAACTGATCATGCAAACGGGAGTTATGGGAGATAAGCTCAAAGGTTTAAGATTCACTTGGTGGTCAGGACCTTCCAAAATTATCCTAACCAAAATAGACCGCATCTTTGTTAATCTAGCGTGGCTAAACAGATTTAAACAATTTAATGCTACTTATCTCCCATCCGGGCCTAGCGATCACACCCTAATCCCTGGTGAACTTAGTGGATCAAAAAGTGGACTTGCCAAAACCATTCGAACATATGTATCATTGTCGTTGTTCGAGGATTATTATGATATCTTTAATTCAGCATGGCAAACAAGTATTGAGGGAAGACCTTTATATAGATTTTTATAAAAGCAAAAGGCCGTTAGAGAAAGACTTCAGAGTTGGAGTAGAGACAAGAACAACACAAAGAAAGAAGTAAGTTTTATAGGAAGTTGTGCAGAGAACTTCAAAAAAAGCTTCTTCTTTTTTTTTTAACCCAGGAGAACCCGGCTAGCCGGTAAACTCCTGAGGAGGGTATAGTAAAGTCATTCGCTGATCCAAGCTAGAATCAAACTTGACAAAGCAATCCATTAGAAATTCACTAATACTAAACAGAAGTCTAACTTTGATTGCCTACACCTGAATGATGAAGCCACGGCTTATCTTTACTCTAAAATGTCTACACAGAGAAGTTAAAATAATTGGGTAAATTTATCAATATGGATGGAAATCTGAGCAATTGTCTAGGACAACGCTATAAGTTATTATTCATAGTGATTTAATCCGGTTTAGTCATGTAGTTTCCCATGGATTATTTGTAAAAATTTTATCATGAAACATGGTCAAAATTTCATGAATGACAAAATCGAATTGGATGAAATCAAGGACGTCGTCTTTAGCATAAAAGATGGCACTGCCATGCGTCCAAATGGCATGAATTCCAAATTTTACAAGATTCATTGGTTGTAGATAAAAGAACTTTTATAATCCATCAATGACTCTTTCGACAAAGGTAAATTTCTTAAACAATGAAATCATACCTTCATACATCTAATTCCTAAAAACCCATCAGCCACTAAAATACAATAACTTAGTTCGATATCATGTTGTAACTTGATTTATAAGATTACGGCTAAAGTTCTATGTAATAGATTAAAATGGTTTATGCAAAATTTTATATTACAAAACCATTGCGCCTTTATTCAAGATCGTTCGATAGTGAATGGAATATTGATTGGCCATGATATATTGGGAGGATTTGGTATAATGAACAACAAATATATGTGTATCAAGATAGAACTTTGAAAGGCATATGATTCTGTTAATAGGAAGTTTGTTCTATATACGTTGAGTGAAATGCAATTTACAAAAATGTGGATTGATTTAATCAATGAAATGATTTCTTGTTCGAGTTTTCCATGATTCATCAAGGAAGCCCATATGGTTTCTTTAAAAGCAGCAATAGACTTAGTCAGGCCGACCACTCTCTCCATACCTTTTCTCAATCACAATGGAATATTTTATGTTGTTGATGGACCAGAAAGAGAAAGAAGGAGATATTCAGCTGTTTTAGTTGCACAATTTTGAGATATCACACATCATTTACATGGATGATATCATGATATTTGTCAAAGCAGATGAAAGAAATGTCAGAGCTATCTAGGAAGTGTTTCAAGTCCTGTTGAAATTTTAGGATTAAAACGTTGAGGAGAGAAGTCTAAGGTGATTTTTGGAGGTAGAGTGGAGAAAATGGAGGAGATTGTAAGTATATTATGAATTACACAAGGCAGTTTTCCAATCAGAAATAGGAATACCTTTAGCTTGTGTCAATCTTAATGATAAGGATTGCGACATCTTAGTTGACAGAATTAAGGGCAAACTCATTGGTTGGGAGACTAGAATGCTAATTGATCTGGGGGTGAGTGTAAGAAGTGATGACTCTGAAGTATGGAAGTATGTGCAACAAACATAGGAAGAGGCATATAAATGCATGAAAAAAGTACCATTAATGGCAAATATACCTCTCTTTGTTTTGATCCGTGGATTTAAGGGAAAGAATAATTAATCGATTGGGAGTAAAGATGGTAGAGAGAACTGGAGGGGAAAGAATTTTGGTTTATGACATAATAGAAGAGGGTAATTGGTACGTCGATAGATTGGGCTACTTGGGGCCACTTAAAAAAGATATAGAGTGCGTTTGGGTTTGGATGGATAATGTTGAAGATTTTTGGGCATGGTCATGCAATTCAGATGGTATGTATAACATCTAAAACATTTGGAAATCCATCAAACAACCTGTTGACAAAGTGCTTGTTGAACATATGGAAAATGGAGTTGAGGGTTGTAGAAATAAGATCAGTATTATGTTTCTATGCATAGATTTGATTTTGGGGGGAAATGTAGAGTGTTTTCATTTAATACTATGTTCTGGAATAGAAAGGGTCTACTCTTTTTTAGCATTTGAGGGCAGAAGCGTTGTTGATTCAGGAAAGTATGGAGCCATATTGAATATCCAGAGTCTTCATTAGTTACAACGGTGATAATGCTGGTTTTGGGTTGTGTGGAGTATATTGTTTGCTTTAGGCCGAAATGTTATCGATTAGTAGTAGTGTTTTGTATATACTTGCTTTATCAGTGCTTGATGCACTATGGTATATATTTTATTTAGTACGTAATAAAGGCATTTGAACTTCATTCCAAAAAAAATATTTATCATATATTGCATGTAAAATTATACTTTAACTTCACAACCTACATTTACAATTACCACAATTATTTACAAAACTTATATTACTTTTCTCCTAATGAACCATAAATATTAAGAAAATTGGTAAAGAAATGCATTGAAATATAAAAATACATCAATCACATAACATAAATTATGTGCACAAATAAGAATTGCAAATTTATATCAATACATTTACCATGCATTGCATTGGAAAATACTTTCTTTAACATTAACAACCTACATTTTGAAATTTATACGGTTATTTACAAACCACTCCTCAATTCACCTAACACTGTACATTTAAGTCAATACGTTAAGATTAATTATGTGATATTGAATTCAAACTATTTAAATAAATTCGATTAATAAACATTTGTTAATTCATTTAATAAACGCTAAAATATGACGGTATCTACATGTATACCATATTTGTATCAACAAAGGCGATAACATTAGTTTTTTCATTCGAATATAAAGATAAATAAGTCACATGATATAAATAGTTTACATAAACTTTTTTAAATAATTTAATATATCATTGATTTTTCTCAATAAATTTATCATATATTACATTGAAAAATTCTATTTTTAACTTCAAATGCCCTTCAATTCTTTCCTTATATTCTATATTTAAATCCATATATTTAAACTACTTACGAAATCTCAAATTTAAATTATAGAAATTATCTTAGTGAATATTTAGTTTATTCTCTAATAAACCCAAAATATATATGCCAATTTTAATATATATATATGTGTGTGTGTGTGTAAAGAAAAATGGTAAAACTATTTTTTCCATTCAACTATAAAGATATATAAATCATAAAACACAAATTATGTACATAAATAAAAATAACGAAGTGAATTTGTAATCGAGTATAATTCGTTTATATTAAGAATTTATCATACATTATATTATATTCTTTTTTAACGTTAATAACGCAAATCAATTATATACAATTTTTTACAAAATTCTTCTTAGTTCTTCCTATTGTTTACCTTTAAGTCCACATCTTTAAACTAATTACATAATTTTAAATTTAACTTATTTAAACAAATTCCATACACACGCGCGCGCGCACACTACATAACGTAAAATACACACAAAATATTAACAGTTTTAATATACGGTTCATTTATTTCACAGAATTATCATACATAGCATAACAAATTTTCTTTTCAACCTTAAATTATAAATAATATATTTATAATATTAGCGTGTGTAATGCATGGGTTTCACACTAGTAATACTTCAATAAACTTTTTATTTCTAGATAAATTCCACTTTTCATGCTTTAAGTATGTATCTCTCCTTACCTCTTACCCAAATTTTTGGACTTTGTGAGAAAATTCATGTAGCAAAATCCACATATGATTTACCAATATAATTTTGTTCAATCGACTCAAGCATCGAGCATTTTAATTGTTTAGTACAAAAACATCAAAAACACAATATATAGAATTAAGAAAATAAAATAAATAGTAAAATAAATATTTGGTACCAGAACCTTAGCACTATTCTATTGGTAATTTTCATTCATCCTTTGCATGCTATAATAATTCCTTACTACGTAAGTCTAAATAAATGAAATCATAACATAATTTGATCCTGAAGAATTATCGAGGCTTGAATAATATGTGCATAGCATAAAAAAACTGCTAAATCGAGCTTGAAGGACATATGCATAAGAAACAAAGAAATCAAATCTAATTCGATTAAGAAATAAAGGAAAATAAGTGAATGTTGGGTACAATTATCAAAATAATAGCAGCTATAGCTGCATAAACTTGTATTTTTCGCATATAGGGTCAAAAAATAACGCAACACCCCAAATCAATCAATAACGAGAATAATAAATCTAAAAACCAAAATAAAAGCTTAAATACATGGGATTTTATAGTGGTTTAACCTTAAATCAATTGGCCATTCCACTTTAATTTATTTCAGTAAGTTTTGCCCAAGTACAATCGGCTTACAAAGTTTCAAATTTAGAAAGTCATGTAAACTTGAGTTCAACAACACTTTGTTGCAAAATTAGTTAGAGGAGAGAGAAAGATCAAAAAAGAACCTTCTTCTATAGCTCTAGGATGGGTTTTTATAGACGGATTCACTCATCAAAGTCGCTAGCTCATGGAAGATCAAGTAAGAGGTCAGATCCATGCTTTCAGGATGAAAAACTAGCGAAACTCATAACTCGGATCATGTCGATATCGATATAATCATGTCCAAGCACACATGATTCTGCAACTCTTATCTTCGACTTCCCTGTATACATATTAAGCCTTTAAATTTTCAAGCTTCATTAACAAAATTGCTCCTCCAAATCATGTCGGTGCCAACATGATTTATCTTATGCTAGACTTGTCATTTTGCAAACCAGGGGAAGTTCACCTCTTGCTCGAAAGGTGGCCTTGACAGCCAAACATGTCGATGCCGATATGTTTGATCATGTCGATACCGATATGATTTCATAATCCTCACTCAAACTTCTCATTATCCATAATTCCATCATTCCAGACAACTCCTTAGATCTTGATCCACTTTCTCATCCTCTTGAAGTCCAGATCCATCAAAAAGTTACATGATTCAAATGCTGGATAACATACAGCTAATAAGTACTTATAGCTGAAATGTAATAACTTATCATTCCATGGCATAAAACAACGTCATGAGCATTTTATCCAAATTTTTACCACTCTTTGGAATAGCTATTAAAGCTAAATCCACACTTCACAATAAATGAAATTTGTTGTTTTTCCTTGGTAGCATTCAAATTAGTACTAATAGTGGCCTTCATTTTGACACTTGCTTTAAAAGTAGATTCAGACATTTGTTTGCTTCTGGCATGCCAATCACTATTAGGATATTATTAGAATGTAACTTGATATTTGTTATAGTAAGACATAAGTACACCGAATGGTTCAAAATCATAAGAAATCATTAGCCATAGAATTTTCATGGCCTAAACTTTAGTCTGCATGGAAATAACAAAATTGATTGCCAAACTGCTAATTATGATTCCCTTTGATTTCCTTAGACTCTATAAGTTATCATTTTATAGTTACCCAAGTGTTGTCGCGACGACCCATTATTCTTAACGCCTAAAATTAATGACAAATGCCATTAAAATATGCTTTTGCACTAATCTTGAAAGTAAAAAATAGTAGGTTATTGGGTACATAATTCAAAATCTTAAAATATGAAGAAATGGGGAAAATATCACAGTGGAAATAAACAACAATATATATTAGCTCCACAGATGAGTAACATAAAAAGAAAAATACAACAGAAAACATATACAAATATCTATATATCAATCATTATTATATTATAAACAATTCAACCATAATATATGAGGAAAGTAAATAAAATAAACAACCTGTAAATGTAGCTAAAACCATACATCTTTTCCCTCCTTTGCTTGCACCAGCAAGCTTTATAGATTAAAGGACATACAAAATAAGAAGGAAAATGTGGTCGATTTTTTTGGACTATCCTAACTCTATACATCTCAGCCCAACTCAAGTGATCCAGTGGCCCAAGTAACTGTTGCTCAAATTCTTCGCAAGTGTGAAATGATTGCCCAAGTAGCCCTTATGATGTAGTCATTTCTTATCTTTGCCTGTGTACTTTATAGGGTCCGGCACCCTAGCTTCCCATTAATGCATGGTCAGCCTCAGTTCAAAACAGCAAGGCCTGCTCTACGAGTAGATCGCATATCTCAAGCATAAATTATCCTAATATCAATCGATCAAATAACAATGGATGAGACAACATCGGATAGTAGCATGGCATACAAGCCCGACCACCATTTTAGCGACTGAGTATGTCCCCATAAGATAAGAAAGCTCCTAAACGTCACAACAAGCGACGATGACAGACGGCCGTTTGGCACACAATAGGCCTCCAGCCTATTGAGTAGCCTAACCCACGACCCACCTCCAGCTCGCTCTCTTCATCAACCGTCCGTTCCTTTTGAGACTCCCTCTGTGTCGATAGAATTCGGCCCCGCCCTCGCCTTCACCTACAAAAGGAAACTTTGTCGGCATTATTTCACTACAAAGACTAACAAATGGAGCTACTTATTTGACAAAAGTAAAACAACCTCTCCCTAAACCCATGCCATCTGCTTCACTAGCTATAAATACCTAGATCTTCAACTTTACCAGGGTTGGAGAACAAAAACTCTCAAGCATTGTTTTTCTTGTTATTGTCTCATGTTACCATCTTTTGTAAGAGAGGCAAAGTAGTAAGAAATTCCTCACAGTGGATGTAGGCAAGCTTAGCAGAACAACTCTAAATTTTTATTTTCTTTTAAGCCTTTCTGCATCGTACTTCCTTATTTTACCCTTTTAATCAAAAATTTAAGGAGCAACCTTAGTTAATATCACCTTATAATCATAATATAAGGTTGGTTAAATTCGGGCCTACCCTAAAAGCTCTTATTTTCTTCACTTCTCCATGAACTCCTTTTGCATTTGAACTGTGTCCAACTCTAGTGAAAACGAAGATGAAAACTCTAATGATTGTAATACCAACAGAGCTAATGGAGCAAGTGTGGTATGTCCCATCCCTAGGCCGAGCAACGACACATGGCTTAGCATGATCAATGACTTGACTAGCATAGGACAACTTGCTCGTGATGTAAATGACCTTTGGGCTAGAATGGGCACTCAAGCAACTGTACCTTTGGCCTACTCATCTTCCTAATGGTCAACCGGACCCTTGTCTAGCCCGCTATAACAAGTGCCTATAATATAATGCATGACACTCGTGAGATAGTCATGTTGGAGACTCCCGTAAGGGTTGCTCATGTCCACTACTAGAACATGCATGCTTCCTATGGGCCGGAAGATGTCCATAAGGTCCCAGAATTTGAACCGACTGTATAACGCTGTTCCTTTTCGGTTGAAAGATTTTCTGCCTTTCAACACCTACTAGCAGCGGATGGGGACTGCAACCTGCGCTTTGAAAGCCTCGGTGGTGGGTGGTAAGGTAGACATCTAGAACCTAGAGTATCATTTGTCCTCCCATCCTCAGTGGGAGGTGTCCAGTCTTAGATCTGGTGAGAGGCAACCTTATATGCCCAAGATACCTTCAGTTGTTAGTAGAAGATCCTCTACCTATGCTCGATGTCATCGCTCCCATTCGCAATACCACCTTTATAGGTCTCCTACACTAGATAGATGATGGAGAAGCCCTTCACCAACAAGGGACCAACATCATTTATAGCACATGGAAGCTAGCCTTTGAGAATAAATGGCCGCCATGCACTAGCAAATGCGTAGACTCCAAACTAAAAACATAGGCAGTGAGGGTTTATCAAATGATGAGAATGTCTCCATTTTCCCTCGAGCCTGACTGGACCGGTATCCCGCTGGTTCCTTCATTTGCAAGTTGACATTGTCCACTCTTCGGACCAACCATGTTCTGATATCAAACCTTGCTTCCTCGCATCAAAAACAAGGGTCATGAAGGCAAGAGAGCTAGGCAACATGAGATAAGGTCCAATCGAGACCCTTCGTTTGTACATAAACCTCCTCAACTAGGAATCAACTATAGAGCTTACTAGTGCCTTGTTTACTTAGAGACAGTTATTTATGAGTTACTATTTGATGTACAACTCTATTTCTTACACTGCATACTGCATGGATCTGTTACTCTGATTCTGTGATTCATCCAGTTATTTACTATCTCGACCATTTTATATCTAAAATGTTTATTATTATACTTTATTCGATGCGCTGTGAGATATACGATAGGTTCTATGACTGTTTTATTTACTTTACAAACCCGCGACGATCGTCCCACATCGATTGAGTACCACTACAGTGCACTATATAGATATATTAGGTGTAGGGCGATCCTCACAAAGTCTAACTAAGAAAATATTTTGGCTCCAACAAGCTGGTCAAGCAAGTCATCTATTCTAGGTGAGGGATACATATTCTTCTTGGTCAGCTTGTTAAGCTCTCGATAGTCAATGCAAATTATTAAAGTGGTGTCTGCCTTAGTGGTAAAGACAACTAGTACTCCCTATTCCGATGTACTATGGCAAATAAATCCCCTCTGCAATAGCTCTAAAATCTGCTTGTCGACCTCTCACCTTTCTTTGGTGGCAATATGCCTTAATGGCTACGCAACAGGTCTAGCATCCTTCTCTAAATCAATCCTAAACTTGATCTCCATTCGAAATGGGAGAGCGAAGACTTCTTCAAAACATCTGAGAAGTCTCAGACTACTGGCACAAATGAGAGCTCATCTTATGATAGACTAAGAGAATATAAATAGTTTAACTCGACTGAGTTTTGGGGTGCACAACAAACATAGATTTCTTGCCCTTTACAACTCCTTAACTAAATGATCATCCTATCACAATTTAAGACAACTCGTAGTAAGATAACCAATCCATCCCTAGGATAAGTCTATACCCCTCAAAGCTCAGAATATACGCATTATGGGTAAAATTCACGTTGCACAAATCCACAACTAGGTCTTTACAAATCAAAGAACGAAGCGTCGACTGAAAATGTACAAGATCATCGGCTAATGTAAGTAAGTGTGTGTGTGTCTATATATATTTAACTAAGCAAAATAGTAATAAAATAGTGTAAAGTAAGAATGATCACATCAGAGTTTTTATGCTGGTTCGGACCTCCCGTCCTACGTCCATCCCTAAGCTCCCTTTCGGAATTCACTAACCAAACACCCTAACTTAGCTTGGAGGATTAGGTGTTTACACGAATTTGATATCTTGACAATGCATTGTTCTACCAACACGGATTAGTCACATTTTAGTACACCCTTCCTATAATCTCCTTCTATGATAGAGATTTGAAAGTGCAAATATTAGGAAGTAAAAGATTGTTTTTGAAAGTTTTCGAATTCTCAAAGAATATAGCGTATAGTAAGCAAGAGAACAAAAGGTTGTTTTTACATTGTTCAAAAACAATCTTATATATAGTGTTTGAAGAGTTTTTATGAAGAGAAATCACCATTAGAGCAGATGCAACCATTGATGAATGATGGTGTCTTTTCAAAATAAAAGTGGTTGTTTGATAAAAATGGTCGTTACAGGGATGTAGACGTCTGAAATAAAGTCCAAACGTTTGAATTTGATTAGTTTATAATAAGTAGTTTATAGTTTTTTAACGACCCCCAACAGCACCCGATTTGAGCTGACAATAAACCACACATGTCCAACCCAAATTGAATGAACATGCAAATAGTTATGGGAAAGAAAGAAGAAAGAAGAAGAGAAAAGAAGAAGAAGAGAAAGAGAAACTAAAAACAAACATAGAATCTCACAATCACAGCGGAACAACATATAATATAATATCAATGAACTTTACAAAAGAGAAACTTTAATATAATTTACAGTACATTCATCAGAGTACAACAATAAATCACAATCATCGGCTTGGATAGTTATAATAACCTATCCTTATGAATGCTGATAATTTTAAACAACAATGCAGTGAAAAATAAACATATACGTGGATATGACCCAAAGACCTCTAGCTCGTCTGTTGAAGCTCCAAAGCATCAAAATCTAAGACTGTAAATATGCTCGGTCTGACCCGAGCATTGAAAGGGAAGAACGCCCGGATCAGTTTGGTAAACCCAAGTGAGGAAACACATCTCAAATTTATTTTAAAGTTATAAAAACTTTACTTTATCAAAAAAAAGCATCTCGTAAGACCACACCACACATAAACACGGATGGGTTTTAACCTTACGATAACCAAAACATTTCATATCAAGTCATTTGATATTATACTAGTGTCTAGTATACAAGTAATAATTAACCATAGCTGAAATTGTTACCATTATTAGATTCCAGAATATGTTAGACTATACAAACAAAATGCTAGGCACATATTTGAGAATGGATTTCCATACAATGGCAGGAAAGGGACTACATTCCGTATAGTACATCTCTAGAGGAATGTACCGAGGATACACAAACAATCCTCCGCATCTGGCAAGACCGGTCTATCCATATTTGGCACTCATACATGGCCTGGATAGAAACCAAATATGTCATCGCCCCGGTCCTTACAGACCTATCTGAGACATCTCATAGTATAAACCACAAATCTAACATATAAAGGGTTATCTAGAAAGGTGATGAACATACCCTTATGGAAGAAAACCACATAGCCTTGCGGCGTACCCTGTTTAAGCCATTAACGGGCAATGAGGCTTAAGGTAACGTTTACCTTTTCACATAGCAAATTCCACTTTGAATGTCACACTGCCATTCCTTCGATCACTATCGACTTTTACAAACATACAACCTTTGAGCTCGTACGTCTCACAGAAAGGTGTTAAGCTAAGGGAAGATGCATTCTCTGCCACAAAATAAATGTACGTTTGTAAAAGTCAACGTTATGATATCAGAAATGCAATGTCAGACATCCGTTCATACAAGTTTTCCAGGAACAGGACAAACCGAAGGCACTCTCCTACCACATCTTGTCGGGAATTGCCCTTGGGATTAGTAACGAGAAGTCCTTGTGTATCGTAGATTTTCATAACGAAGCACTACTGCCACCATACATACATGATACGGTAAATTTCACCCCGGGGGACTAGTGGAAAGTAGCCCTGCATCATGAAAATCTCCATCTTCAAAAATCATCATAATAAACCTACACTTTCGAACGCATACATTGGTCCGAGGTGGTTCTTGGATAAATCCGACCCCGGTCTCTTCGGACCAACAATGATAAAGAGGCGCTTAACTTCATACGAAAACCAAGTCTCATAGACTTATCACGTTTCCAACTCTCAACTTGCTATCCTTCGACCAAGAAGGAAGCCCGGTAGATTAGAGTACCATAGACACTCCACACTACTTGAATCAACATTCTTAATCCAAACAATCAAGCCTACTCAGTTAGCTTCGTGCTAAGTGAAAAACTAATCAGTTTCCACATCAAGACAAGGTACAAAAATGTCCAAGTTTGATAGTCGGTTATTTAAATATCAAAGCAACAAACAATATGTAGCGCATAAGTAGTCACTAGACCCATTTAATTAGTCTTTTATTA
The DNA here is from genome assembly GCA_030737815.1 of Allium fistulosum. Lineage (NCBI taxonomy): Eukaryota > Viridiplantae > Streptophyta > Magnoliopsida > Asparagales > Amaryllidaceae > Allium > Allium fistulosum. The sequence goes on from CM060902.1 coordinate 1,209,514,033, forward strand.
ATTAAATCAATTTCCAAATATGTACTTCAAATTATCTTTTAAAAAGATATACACTCATAACCATTTCAATCCTTTGATATTGGAAAACATTTCTATATACTTATATCAACGGTATAAGTATATTTAATAGCACTATCATTTTGGAGACACGCCAAATAGATTTATATAACCGTACAACTCCAGAGTTCGTACGCCTCCGGACCGGTGTTAAGCATAAGAAGTAATGCTCCAATACCACCAAGCCTTTAGTACGATCATAAGAACCGATTCATGTATTTCACAATGGAAGGTCAAAACACAATTTATTGGGTCAAAACGGATGTTGCGTAAAACATCATTACGACAACCCAAAAACACTAGTATATTGACTCGATTAATAATATATATATAAATCCCATATACTATATAAAACAATTCCTTTCAGAAATCATTTACTATAACAACACTGTTATAGTCCATGCCTTCCATACATCCCCGAAAACGTCTATTACAACAATAAATGTTGAAATTTATGTTTTTGATACACATCACATTTTAAATAACTTTTCAAAACCATTTAAACTCCATCTGAAATTATTACTTTCAAAACTTTGCTCTTAAAGATTATCACTTTAAGAACCATTAACTTCATCAAAACTATTACTTTTAAAACATTCCTTTAAAAGATTATTTAACTTTTAAAAAGTTTAATGTATCTCCTTTATATAAAAATCCATATTTATATCTCAACATAAATCATTTCCACATTTATAAAACTATGTTTACAAATCTTCTTTCGATTTTATAAAACTTCTATTTTATAAAATCTCTTTATTTATAAAATTCTATTTATAAATCATTCTTTTATAAAAACTCTTTTGATTATCAAAATCAACTTATAAATTCGTTTCTTTATAAATCTAATTTATTTATAAAATCCATTTATTAAATAAATTTCAAATCCATTTACAAAATATTTATAAATTCCAATTATAAATATATTTCTTTATTTATAAAATATCACTTTTAAAAATCCTTTATATAGAATAATTCAAATTTTTTTATTCAAAGTACTTCTCAAAACTATACTTTTATAAAATAAAAAACCATACTTTTTATTTATTTAAAAATAACTTCATTCCTTTTAATAATTTTAAAATTATTAAAACATATATACTTCCAAAATCACTTTGAAAATTATTTCAATTCAAAATCACTATTTCATAGTATTTCAAAATACAAAAAATATGGTCCAGTGCTACCATAGTACTAAATAAGCAAAAACAATCCATGTCATCCAATATGGCATCCAACACATCCTATATCAAAATATATGAAAAGTAAAATCAATAGTGTGAGGAATCCTGTTGGATCCCTCTAACCCAACCCCCTGCATCACATACAATATATAATCAAATAATACAAAAATCAATCGCTTTGAGGCGGGGTTCATATACAAAGGGTCATCCGCTCATACACAGGAACGTAATAGGGTCTCATCCGCTCCAATAGGCGGGAATATATCCAGACTAACTAATAAATATTGTAACAACCTGCATATTTTACGATCGCATATTTAAATGTTTTATTTAAATATAGCATCGTTAATCGGATTAAAGTCCGAAATGTTACTTTTTGTAAACAGTCGAATTGGGACTCGAGACCACTTCCATTGAGTCCAAAATGGCGTTTACAACTTTTTTGAGTATAGACATCGATATGTTTGTAGTTGAGTAGAATTTTTCTATTTTTCTATTTTGGGCTTTGGGTTTGGGTTTCAGCCCACTAACCCAACATAATACCCTAACTCCACTCAACTCCTCTTCATTCATTCATTCCATTTCCTAACACTCTAGCTCAAGAGAAAATGGGGGAAAAGAATGGGAAATAGAAATTCCAAACCCTAGTTTGATTTGGAAACTCAAGTTCTTGCTCCAAAATCAAAGAGAAGCTTAGGTAAGCATCCTCTTCATCTTCTCCATCTCAATCTCTCTTCAATTTCAGAAATTTCATATAACCTAATTTAGGAAATATTTGCTTATAATCTTAGATTGGAGCTTCTAGAGTTGAAGTGAAGAGTAGTTGATCTTTCCTTTGCTTTAAAGCTTCTCGTTCGTTGTTTTTGGGTTTAAAGGTGAGTTCTTTAACTCACATCTACGTCTATAACTTTCTTTGTTGTTAGGTATGAATTCCTAACATTTGTGCATATTCTTCATGCTAGTCGACGGCATGACCCCGTAGTGTCCTTAGCTAGTGTGAGTATAGAGGTGGGGCATCATAGCTTGGTATCAGAGCCAAACTTCGGAACAATGTAAAATAATCTAGCAAGGATCATTGTCCTAAGTCTTTCTTAGGAATCGTGCCATAGGATTTAATTTGAGTCTTCGTACCATTCTATCCTATTTTCTTTTGTGATGCCTTGTTTTATCAATCAAGTTTGTTTGATATTCATTCTGTGAATAACCTTTTTCCTCTTCTTTCTTTCTTAAAGAAGAGAAATGGTTAGACCAGGTCGTCCCAGCGCCGGTCAATCAAGTGCTACTCCTCAGGATGGAGTATTTATGTCTGCTCAACAACTTTTAGATCTTGTGAACAATGCCCAAGCTGCCGAACCCATTCCAGTGCCTACTCACCCTAAATCCAGGTTTGCACGCTTGTGTAGAGATTATGCCGCTTTGGGTGGAAGGCCATTCAAGGGATCCGAAAATGTTATATAAATCCAAGCTTGGCTTAGATCATGCAATCGCATCTTTTCTCGCATGAATCTTATTGATCTTCATCGACTCCAAGTGGCTTCTAGCATGCTCCAAGAAAGAGCATTAGATTGGTATGAGCTTTTGGTTTCTAAGATTATCGAAGCGGATCTTACTTGGGAGCAATTCCGGGAAAGATTCGAATTGAAGTTTGTGTCGGAGGCTGAAAAAGTAACTTTAGCCCGACGCTTTATTGACCTTGTTCAAGATGAATCATCTGTGGCAGATTATGTTGCATCTTTTGAATCTCTCTCTAAATATGGGGTTGAATATATTAATACCCCATTGAAGAAAAATCAGAGGTTCGTCTATGGGTTGAATAAGAACCTCAAAAAGCCTTTACCTCTGAAACTGGAAGTTTCTTTCGATCAGCTTGTAGATATTGCTCTTCGACTTAAAGAGTCCGATAGAGAAAGTGATGTTGAAGTTGTGCGTGCCAAACAGAACTTCAACAATAACAAGAAGAGGCCTATTAAGTTCAAAGGCCCCAATCCCAACAAGAAAGGGAATCAAGAAACTTCGGTAGCAAAGACTCCTACCTCTAGTCGTGGACGATGCTACAATTGTGGTTCTACGGACCACTATGCAAATGAGTGTCCGAAACCTTTTTTTGTCGTTATTGCAAAAGTTCGGGCCATCTTATATCTACATGTCCCATACTCCAAAGTAGGAGAGAGGGAGAGTTGAATGTTGTGCAAGCCCCTAGTAACACTTCTCTTGGCTAAGGTATTTCTCCTTCTATCCTTGATGGCATTATTTTATTTCGTGATCTTCCTATTTGATTTCTTTTGATACGGGTGCGTCCCACTCTTTTATATCAAAAGAACTTGTTGATTCTTTTTCTTTAAATATTATGGGCTTGATGACTTCACTGAGAATTGCGAATCCGGTTGGTGGATCCACAACACTTAGTTTACTTTGTGAAAATGTCGAGATTATTTTATGTGATTATTCTTTTCGAGCCGATTTGCATGTTATGCGTTACTTAGGCTTCGAAATTGATTTTTTGGGAAAGGATTGGCTTAATCATTATGAAGCCCATATCCTATGTCCAATGTGCACTATTCATCTTCGACATTCTCAATCTGTTAAGCAGATTTCTTTTGTTCTTAATGATTTTGATTTCCAAATTCGGTGATATCATTTTATTCTTTAAACCTACATGATGAGGAGAATATTATTTCTCTCATTCATGTAGTTTGTGAATTTTCCGGTATATTTGAGCTTGTCTTAGGATTATCACCTAAGCAATCTATTGTGTGGTGCTAAGGTCTTTTCAGCTCAACCTTGCCACCGGTTTTCATTAGCTATGAGTTGCGGAGGGTAGCATTCCACTTACCGCATTCCGCACTCGTTATGATTCTTGTGAGTGGTTCGTTATGTCATTCGGTTTGACGAACCTTCTACCTTATTTCATCCATCTTATGAATCGAGTATTCTACGAATATCTCGATGAGTTTATCCTTGTATTTATTGGTTATGGATGAAAACAACAATTTAAAATTTGCAAATCTTTTTAATAAGATATTTATAAGTATAATTGGATTTTGTTCTTAAAATGAGCAAAGAATATTTGTCAAATTTTTAAGAGGCATGTTTATCATATAGAAGATGATTTTGTGTTATTTTGCTCATTGAGTGCTTTAAGAATTCTAGTCGGTGCGCTTGATCAACGTTATCGATAGGAATTTCCTAAACGCTATGATGAGACAGTCAGACACAATAAATTGACTTGTAAAAAGTAAATTCTTCTAAAAAGATGATTACATAAAGTTAATTATAATTTAGAATGTCTTAGCTATTCGGGAAAGAGGATCAATTAAAAGAACTCGTTTCCGATGCTTTTATTCTTGCGATTCCCGAAGGGAACCAAGACTTTATTGTTTGTACCGAAGCTAGTCGTATTGGTTTGGGTGCCATTCTCTTGCAAAGGGAATGTGTTATCACATGTGCTTCTTGACAATTAAAGCTTGTCGAGACTGGATATGTCATTCATGATCTGGTGCTCGCGGCTATTGTTTTCGCCCTTAGAATTTGGCGTCATTATCTTTTGGGAGAGAAATTTGTTCTCTACACTGATCATAAATCTTTGAAGTATTTATTTTCTCAAAAGGAACTTAATTTGCGTCAATAACGTTGGCTCGAGTTCCTTGCATCTTATGATCTTGATATTCTTTAATTTCCCGGAAAGGGAAATCGTGTTGCCGATGTCCTTAGTCATAAGCAACAATCGGTTGTTTCTATGATGATATCCGAATGGAATGATCTCGAGACTTTGTCCACTTGTGAGATTCGAGGTCATGAATCCAATTCATGTTCATCTCTTGTTTTGTGTAGCCTTGAGGCTCATCCTTCTCTTTTAGACCGCATTCTTGAAGATCTTCTTCGAGCATGTGTTCTTGATTTTGGTGGAAGTTGGGAAGATCATATTTCTCTTGTTGAGTTTTCTTCCAATAATAGCTTCCAATCTAGTATTGGTATGGTACCTTTCGAGGCACTCTATGGAAGGCCATGTCGATTTCCTTCGTGTTGGCTTGAAGCCGGTGAGAAGCTGGTTTTAGGTCCAGACTTTATTCGTGTTTCACCTATGATGGGTGTTGTGTGTTTCAGTCGATCAGGAAAATTTGTACCTCGGTATATTGGTCCATTTCCCATCACCGAACACATTGGTTCCGTGGCTTATCGCCTTTTATTACCGGCTCAATTTTCTGCTATTCATGACGTTTTCCACGTCTCTCAACTATGGAAATACCTTAAGGGATTCCGATTCTATTCTTGAGCCCGGTGTAATTGAAGAAATTAAAGTTTCACCAAATTTGACTTATGGGCAACATCCAATTCGTATCATTACTTCGGAGGTTAAACGCCTTCAAAATAAAGATGTTCTTCTTGTGAAAGTTCAATGGTACTCAAATCCTAAGGATTGCTCTTGGAAATCTTGAGAATTCATCGAGAAAACACATCCGGACTTACTCTTTCGTGCTCTTTATGGTGAACTTCTCATTTCAAAATTTCTTCTTTTGTGTTGTTATGCCTTAGTATGGTTGTTACTTTTTATCTTCCTCTTAATTATTGCGAGGACGCAATTTCTTTAAGGAGGGGAGTCTGTAACAACCCACATATTTTACGATTGCATAGTTAAATGTTTTATTTAAATATAGCATCGTTAATCGGATTAAAGTCCGAAATGTTACTTTTTGTAAACAGTCGAATTGGGACTCGAGACTACTTCCATTGAGTCCAAAATGGCATTTACAACTTTTTTGAGTATAAACATCGATATGTTTGGAGTTGAGTAGAATTTTGCTATTTTTCTATTTTGGGCTTTGGGTTTCAGCCCACTAACCCAACATAATACCCTAACTCCACTCAACTCCTCTTCATTCATTCATTCCATTTCCTAACACTCTAGCTCAAGAGAAAATGTGGGAAAAGAATGGGAAATAGAAATTCCAAACCCTAGTTTGATTTGGAAACTCAAGTTCTTGCTCCAAAATCAAAGAGAAGCTTAGGTAAGCAACCTCTTCATCTTATCCATCTCAATCTCTCTCCAATTTCAGAAATTTCCTATAACCTAATTTAGGAAATATTTGCTTATAATCTTAGATTAGAGCTTCTAGAGTTGAAGTGAAGAGTAGTTGATCTTTCCTTTGCTTTAGAGCTTCTCGTTCGTTGATTTTGGTTTTAAAGGTGAGTTCTTTAACTCACATCTACGTCTATAACTTTCTTTGTTGTTAGGTATGAATTCCTAACATTCGTGCATGATCATTCGCTTTTGATTTGAATTGATTTGGTGAATTTTCCAAATTTGGGTATTTTGGTCCAATTTTATGAAAATCCTACTATGGATGTTTGGACATTGATGTTTGGGGTGTATCGAAGAGCCTATATGGTTAGGTTTTCGCTTGGCATAAATCCTTAGTCGTCGTGGCTCGTCCGATCGCTCCCGATACGTTTTGGCCACTATGGCCTAGGCAAATTGTTGCCCAGACCAGGTGACCAGACGTCTGGTGACCAAGTCCAAACGTCTGGTTTGGACCTGGAAAGAAAAATATAAGCACGCAGAATATAAAAAAAAGGCAGAGACTAATTCCAGACGTCTGAAATTTAGGATCAGACGTCTGAGTTGAAGTTTCAGACGTCTGAGTTGAAGTTTCAGACGTCTGGGTGTAACGACCCCGGATTTTAAATAAATTTAAATTGATAATTAATTGAATTTTTGAAGACAATTTGTAAAATTAATCGATTAAAGTGATGCGAGTTTCCCCGAATTAAAATAAATTTTGTATAAATCATTTAAATTTAAAAATATTGTAAATATTGAATATATGTGTATATATTTGGGTGTATATGAGTCAATTTGAAATTATAAATATATGTATATATATTTGAATTTGAGTTTAAAACCTCAAGTAAATGGTTTAATAATAATTTGAGTTTATAAAAATATATATGAAGAGATGCAAGACAATAAGCATTAAAAGTTAGAAATTGAAATAGGAATATATATATCTATATATAAGATAAATTATAAAATATAAAGCCAAATAACATATTAATAAACTATGTAAATTGTTAAATGAATACATTAGAAAAAATTATAACAACATAATAATTATAGGAATTCATTTGAATTAAAAAGCAAAGACAAAATAAAAGATATAAATATATTCAAGTATAAAGTAAAACATATTAAACAAATTCTAACATCAAATTAAATATAGAACTTCACTCATATTTCAAAGTATTGGCTTGTATAAGAGGATATACATTTAAATATGAAGAAACAAGTATAAAGATATGTATGTAAACTTGAAAATAAACTAAGTATGTAGACTTGTAAAAGAATGAAACACTTGAAAAAGGGAAACAAAATATATACATGAATAGGCTTGAACAAGTACAAACAATATCTTTATATTTTGTACAGCTGAGAAGAAAGAACAATAAAATGGTACAAGCCAATTAATGCACGCACAAAATATTATCACTTCAGCCTCTAAACCAAAGAACATCTCTGATAAAATTTGTACAAGTTTCATCTCAGCTTAAACAAATATCATCTCCACCTGTAAAATCATTTCTTTATATCAACCTCCTTCATCAGTTCGTTCATTTCAAGCTGAGAAAATATAAAGTAAGCATCATCTAAAATTTAAACAAAAATTCAACTGCAAACAACAATCAAACAAGAAGATTTAAAGGAAGATCAATGCAAACCATTTTCCAGTTTTAAAAGTTCAAGCTGTTTTCAACATAAAAGAACTCTGTTCATCCTCTCTAAAACTGTGAGTAACATTTCTTTTTAAAAGTTTAAGAATGAATCTGGTTGCATGTTAATATCTGAAAATAAATATGATTGTGTGTGTATATATATATATAAGTGCATCTCTATAAATATATATATATATGAATGTATGGATATTGTGGCATGTCTGTTTTCTGAGATCCCTTTGTTCTTAGTTTTCAAACTAAGATTTTTAAACAAAATTCAAATTCTCTTGAACCAATCACTGTTTAGACTTAAGTCTTAAACAAAAGTTGTTTGTTACAGTATAAATTTATGTTTAAAAATTATAAATAAATTGAAATAAATTTTGAATGCCTTTGGAAACCAAAAGAACAGGCTAATATTAGTTATGTCAAAAATTTAAACATCCTAATTCATTGATTCAGGTATATGATTTGAATCCCTAAACTAAAACATGATTTTTAACACTAGAATCACAATTTTTAGTGTTAGTTTGAGGGGGCAGTTCTAGTTTGAACAGAAAATGGTAATGTGATGATTTCTGGTGATCTACTTGATTGGGGGAGTCGGGGGTTCTTCCTGACGATGGAGGAGTGATCGTTGATCATAGAAAAAATGCAAGATATTTTTTTTATGCATCAGGGATGAAGATTTGAGGCGATCTAGAGTTTTAACCCTGTGTTTTGTTGATTGAAATCGTGAGGCATTAGCGTCGTCGTCATCGCGTTTCAAACAATCGGACCGGGGGCGATGAATTCGTGGATGGTCGGAGCATCATCGGCCAAGATGGTGTGGCTTCCAATGGCTTGTCGCGGCAGTGCGAGGCGATTTCGTCAAAGTGTTTGGGTTCCAGAAATTGATCGAATTTCTCGTTTTCGATTTTGGGATCGATTCGATGATCTGGGTGTTCGTGATGGATGAGGGTGTGGTCGGCGATTTGTAGATGGTAGAAGTAATGGCCGGAGCGTCGCCGTGCGACTGTACACGTGCACGCGTGTGTGTTCAGGTCTGAATGTTGGGGTGTTTGAGGAAGAAGAGGCCACTCAGGGATGGTCTCGAGAAAACGATGGTTGGACTCGAAGGAAGGTGGAAACGTGAGTTACTCGAAGTAAGGCTTGGATATTTTGGGATTTAACTCGAAGTTATCTCGGGTTATTTTAAGTGTTAACAGGTTTTCAAGTTTAAAAAATAAAACCTGTTTCAGGTTTTAGAATTCAAACAGATTTTTAAAAGTTTAGGAATGTTAGTGAAGTATTTATCACGTTTTGTTAAACAAAATTTAAACTTAAATTTTTTTAATTCAAATGTGATTAAAAATTATTTTTATTTGGTTTTGAAAATAAGTAATTAATTAAACAAATTCTTAAATGTTTTCAAATGAAGTTTAATGATATAATCGAGTCATTAATTAATATGAAATGGTTTATTCTTAATTAATTAAGGTGGATAATTAAAGAATTAATTAAATGATAAATTAATGAAAGTAATTAAAGATAAGGGGGAATTAATTTAAAGGACAAAGATTTGTATATTTTTTGCCTCAAGGACACAATCTCAATATTTTTACCATAAGGACAAACATTCTTCTAAAAATTATTCACGAGGACAAATATTTTTCAAAATTATTCATAAGGACAACAAAACTGCTACCAAGCTAAAAACTGATACCTAAAAACTGCTACCGATAACTACAAACTGATACTATCAATGACTAAAAACTGATACCTAAAGAAAGTTGTCCTTCAGGATAAAATATTGAAGGCCTGTCCTTGAGGCAAAAACGCTGAAAATTTTTGTCCTTGACAATAATTTCCTGTAAAGATAATTACTTAATGAAAGGATAATTACCCAATGTAATTAAAAGTATTTATTATGTAATTACTTAAAGATTTATTAATCAAGGTGGTTAATTTACTATGTGATTAATTAAAGGTTAATTAAAGATTGATTAAGGTTAAGTTAATTACATGATTAAGGTTAATTGATAAATTAAGGTAATTAATTTAAGGATAATTAATTAAGAATTAATTAATTTATGTGATTTATTAAAGGTTGATTAATTAATTAAGATTAATTAATATAAGTAATTAAAGGTAATTAATTACGTGAAGATAATTACTTAATTAAAAGTAATTAAATGATTAAAATTGATTAATTAAATGATTAAAGGATAATTAATCAGAATGATTTGTAATTAATTAATGTTAATTAACCAGGATTAGTCATTCATAAGAAATTAATCTGATTTGAATTAATCAGACAATTAATTGACCTTACCTATGAATGTTTGGACTTGACTGAATGGTTGAATTGTTTGATATCCTAATATATGATGCTGTGTGATATATTCTGATTTGTGTGTGATATGTACTGTAGTTCATTTATCTGGGATAAATGTAATATATTATCTGTAATATTCATATATCTGTGATCTGTGAATGAAAAGATAAGCGTTATCGTTATACTGCTTATCAACTATATTTCTGTATTCTGATCTGTGATGATTGAATGATGTTGCACTACTGTGTGAAACCCCTGGACTACACTTTTACACACACAAATATGGATTTCACGTGGAAATCGGTTAAGTCACAGATGATTTAAAATTAATATTTTTGAAATTGAAATTTTAATTTCAATTGATTTTGAAATTGGAAATTATGGTTAAAGATGTTATAAATGTGTTTATATGAATTTAAACCATTTTAAAAGTATGGTTTAGAGAATTTGAATTTAACCCAAGGACTTTAATTCATATAAATGAATCAGATTTTCTGAAATGAAAACTATTTGTTTTCAAAAGAATAAAAGCTTTCATATAAGAAATGAAATTCCAATTTAAATTAAAGGAATTTCAAGTTTGAATTGAAAAATGATTTTTCCAAGTTATGAGTGAATTCTTTTTGAAAGCTATGAATTGAATCTGTTTATTTTTAACAGATTTAAAATGGTGATTTGTTTAAACCATTCGAAATGGAATTGTTTTGAAAGCTATAAGTTGAATCTTTTTTTTAAAGATTTAACGAGTTAATCCAATTGAAATGGAAATTGATTTGGAAAATCTGTGAATGAATCTTTGTGAAACTGAGTGAACTTTGTGAGATGAATCTTTTTGAAAAAGATTTAAAATGGTAATGTGTTTAAACCATTTGAAAAGAAAGTTTTGGATAATAAATTGTGACTTAATTGAAATCCCATTATCCATTTGTTTTTTAATATGGCGCTCATTATTCGGTTTAGCCGAAAGAGGACCTTTGTGTCATACAACCCATTCCGAATAAGTGATACGTCGTATATGGAATGCATTTGAAGACCGGTGTTGAAGACCAGGTATTTGCGAGAACGATAGGATAACCTATCGATTGTCTTTTCACTGAGTTACTCCGGTATAGAGATTTCCTAAGTGATGGGAAGTCCGATCGAGATTGTGAATACCCGGATTGCAAGGGCTTCTTTGGAAGTGCCTTCGGTTCTGTTCGAACCCGGAACAGACTTGTATGGTTACATGTCTGACATTACATTTTGAGATATAAAGCTGATTTCTTTCAAATACATTTCTGTTGGTGGCGGAGAATTTATTCTCTTAGCTTAACACCTTTCTCTAAGACGTACGAGCTCAGAGGTTATGTAGTTGAAGGTTATCAGCGATATACTCCTAATTTGGTAATGTGGCATGCTGAGTGTTGCTGTGTATTGTTCATTTATTGATCATTTGTTGATCAAAGCATGGCTTTGTGAAAAAGCGTAGCTTTGTGGACGAGACCTCATCGAACCTCACAGACCGGAAATGGTCGAAACAGGAATGATGCGGCAAGGTTATGAGGGTCGCTCCCTTTAGGGTATGTCATTTCCTTCTGGAAAAGGGTGGTATCATGGTATGGAGCCTAGATACTTACTCATGTGGACACACTATATTTATTACTGTGTGATGTCGGTTATCGAGCGCTCGGATAAAGGTCCTAAAGGACCGGGGGTAGGCATATTCGTGTAGTAGTTACCTAGTTACAGAGGTAACCCGGCCTTGTGTTGGCAGAGAGCCAGGTTGGTTTCTCGGGACGTCCCACCAGAGGCGTACCCATGTGGCAGTAGGAAGTTCCTTAGCCTGACCATTTGTTGGAAATCCAATTTCCAATACGAAACCAGTACGGTTTTAGTTGTAAAACCTGCCATTTACTTATGGTAGCGCCCCACTGTTTAGATGGTAGCTATAGTAGGCATAGTTCGGAATGTCTATGCTGGCTAAGATTTATATTTTATTTTCGAAATGGCTTTCTACACTATGCACTAGTAATAATATCAAAGAATTTTTCTCGTATTAAGCATATTTAACTATCATAAGAAGAAATCTCCTCCAATTCTGCGTTTGCATTGTGTGTGTGGCGGGAGGTCTTATGGTAGTTTCATTTTCCAAAAGCATTGCGAATTTCATATCTACTTTGTTTTTCAAAGATAAACTGTTTTTGTTACTCACACCAGTTCCACGACTGACTCGGAGTTTATTGTTCCCTTCCTAAACTCCGGGTGCCCACAATTTTCCACACGGGCAGTCTAGAGTTGGGTTTCTTTTTAGATAGTCAGGTTTAGTAGATTATCTGGAGCTAGTTCAGTGTTTGGAGATCACAACTGACGTTGCTTATCTTGGTGCAACATGATGGTGGTTCGAGCTGATGTTGGAGTTGTTGGATTCATTCTCTTTTGAGGATTATTTGGAGTTATCACTTCTGTTATTTCCGCTGTATTATTATTTATCTCTGATATTGTTGTATCATATTGATATCATTGTTGTATATCATTCTGGATATTGTATTCATTGGAGTTGTATATGATATCATCTATTTATTTATTCCGCTGTGTTGTTATACTTACTGTGTTATAAGCTCCGGGGAGCCAGATTCGGCGTTTGAATCTACGGCATTTTGAGTACAAGTGAAGTACGGGTGCCGATTTTCGAAGGCCGAGTTCAGGATCGTCACATTTGGTATCAGAGCTGAGGGTAAAACTTTAGCTCAGGAGTATAACACATTAAGTAGCTCATTAGAGATAGGGTGAAGTATACCCTAGAATGAGAAATACTTAAGATATCTGTCCGTATGCCTCAGTAAATTCTCTTACTATTCACTGATAGTGAGTATGAGTGCAAGAAGAGGATGAGATAGGGGATAGTGGAATACGACTATAAATGGTCAATATCCTGTAACAACAAATAAACAATCTTTTCTCTATCATTCTCTTTTGTTCAGCATCTTTTCTCAATTCTTTGGTAGTTCCTGGTAGATCCAGGAAGAAGATTCGATATATTAATATGGGACATAAACTCCGGATGGACCAAAATTGTTTGTTTGGATGTATTGGTTGCATTGGTTGCTATGGTTGATAGGTATAATTTAGTTTCTAAACTAAAAGTTTTGAAATTGTATCCATATATCTGTCTATTCTTTTGGGTCCCAATATATTCTACGGATGGTTAGTTATCCCTTCAAACTAACCGATATCACTCCATATTTCGTAGATCTGGATAACCCGAGTATTTTGTGAAGTGTTAAATAGATTTGTTCTCGTATCTATTATTGATATTCTGATTTGGTAAGCCAAATGCAGAATAGATATTCAGTTTGAGTTGATGAAATATTCTTCATTTATCTTTGTGTCTCCTTGGCAATTTCGAGGACGAAATTCTTTTAAGGGGGGAAGTCTGTAACGACCCCGGATTTTAAATAAATTTAAATTGATAATTAATTGAATTTTTGAAGACAATTTGTAAAATTAATCGATTAAAGTGATGCGAGTTTCCCCGAATTAAAATAAATTTTGTATAAATCATTTAAATTTAAAAATATTGTAAATATTGAATATATATGTATATATTTGGGTATATATGAGTCAATTTGAAATTATAAATATATGTATATATATTTGAATTTGAGTTTAAAACCTCAAGTAAATGGTTTAATAATAATTTGAGTTTATAAAAATATATATGAAGAGATGCAAGACAATAAGCATTAAAAGTTAGAAATAAAATTTAAGTTAGAAATTGAAATAGGAATATATATATCTATATATAAGATAAATTATAAAATATAAAGCTAAATAACATATTAATAAAATATGTAAATTGTTAAATGAATACATTAGAAAAAATTATAACAACATAATAATTATAGGAATTCATTTGAATTAAAAAGCAAAGACAAAATAAGAGATATAAATATATTCAAGTATAAAGTAAAACATATTAAACAAATTCGAACATCAAATTAAATATAGAACTTCACTCATATTTCAAAGTATTGGCTTGTATAAGAGGATATACATTTAAATATGAAGAAACAAGTATAAAGATATGTATGTAAACTTGAAAATAAACTAAGTATGTAGACTTGTAAAAGAATGAAACACTTGAAAAAGGGAAACAAAATATATACATGAATAGGCTTGAACAAGTACAAACAATATCTTTATATTTTGTACAGCTGAGAAGAAAGAAAAATAAAATGGTACAAGCCAATTAATGCAAGCACAAAATATTATCACTTCAGCCTCCAAACAAAAGAATATCTCTGATAAAATTTGTACAAGTTTCATCTCAGCTTAAACAAATATTATCTCCACCTGTAAACTCATTTCTTTATATCAACCTCCTTCATCAGTTCGTTCATTTCAAGCTGAGAAAATATAAAGTAAGCATCATCTAAAATTTAAACAAAAATTCAACTGCAAACAACAATCAAACAAGAAGATTTAAAGGAAGATCAAAGCAAACCATTTTCCAGTTTTAAAAGTTCAAGCTGTTTTCAACATAAAAGAACTCTGTACATCCTCTCCAAAACTATGAGTAACATTTCTTTTTAAAAGTTTAAGAATGAATCTGGTTGCATGTTAATATCTGAAAATAAATATGCTTGTGTGTGTATATATATAAGTGCATCTCTATAAATATATATATGAATGTATGGATATTATGGCATGTCTGTTTTCTGAGATCCCTCTGATCTTAGTTTTCAAACTAAGATTTTTAAACAAAATTCAAATTCTCTTGAACCAATCACTGTTTAGACTTAAGTCTTAAACAAAAGTTGTTTGTTACAGTATAAATTTATGTTTAAAAATTATAAATAAATTGAAATAAATTTTGAATGCCTTTGGAAACCAAAAGAACAGGCTAATATTAGTTATGTCAAAAATTTAAACATCCTAATTCATTGATTCAAGTATATGATCTGAATCCCTAAACTAAAACATGATTTTTGACACTAGAATCACAATTTTTAGTGTTAGTTTGAGGGGGCAGTTCTAGTTTGAACAGAAAATGGTAATGTGATGATTTCTGGTGATGTACTTGATTGGGGGAGTCGGGGGTTCTTCCTGACGATGGAGGAGTGATCGTTGATCATAGAAAAAATGCAAGATATTTTTTTTATGCATCAGGGATGAAGATTTGAGGCGATCTAGAGTTTTAACCCTGTGTTTTGTTGATTGAAATCGTGAGGCATTAGCATCGTCGTCATCGCGTTTCAGACGATCGGACCGGGGGCGATGAATTCGTGGATGGTCGGAGCATCATCGGCCAAGATGGTGTGGCTTCCAATGGCTTGTCGTGGCGGTGCGAGGCGATTTTGTCAAAGTGTTTGGGTTCAAGAAATTGATCGAATTTCTCATTTTCGATTTTGGGATCGATTCGATGATCTGGGTGTTCATGATGGATGAGGGTGTGGTCGGCGATTTGTAGATGGTAGAAGTAATGGCCGGAGCGTCGCCGTGCGACTGTACACGTGCACGCGTGTGTATTCAGGTCTGAATGTTGGGGTGTTTGAGGAAGAAGAGGCCACTCGGGGATGGCCTCGAGAAAACGATGGTTGGACTCGAAGGAAGGTGGAAACGCGAGTTACTCGAAGTAAGGCTCGGATATTTTGGGATTTAACTCGAAGTTACCTCGGGTTATTTTAAGTGTTAACAGGTTTTCAAGTTTTAAAAATAAAACCTGTTTTAGGTTTTAGAATTCAAACAGATTTTCAAAGTTTAGGAATGTTAGTGAAGTATTTATCACGTTTTGTTAAACAAATTTTAAACTTAAATTTTTTTAATTCAAATGTGATTAAAAATTATTTTTATTTGGTTTTGAAAATAAATAATTAATTAAACAAATTCTTAAATGTTTCCAAATGAAGTTTAATGATATAATTGAGTCATTAATTAATATGAAATGGTTTATTCTTATTTAATTAAGGTGGATAATTAAAGAATTAATTAAATGATAAATTAATGTAAGTAATTAAAGATAATTACTTAATGAATGGATAATTACCCAATGTAATTAAAAGTATTTATTATGTAATTACTTAAAGATTTATTAATCAAGGTGGTTAATTTACTATGTGATTAATTAAAGATTGATTAAGGTTAAGTTAATTACATGATTAAGGTTAATTGATAAATTAAGGTAATTAATTTAAGGATAATTAATTAAGAATTAATTAATTTATGTGATTTATTAAAGGTTGATTAATTAATTAAGATTAATTAATATAAGTAATTAAAGGTAATTAATTACGTGAAGATAATTACTTAATTAAAAGTAATTAAATGATTAAAATTGATTAATTAAATGATTAAAAGATAATTAATCAGAATGATTTGTAATTAATTAATGTTAATTAACCAGGATTAGTAATTCATAAGAAATTAATCTGATTTGAATTAATCAGACAATTAATTGACCTTACCTATGAATGTTTGGACTTGACTGAATGGTTGAATTGTTTGATATCCCTGATATATAATGCTGTGTGATATATTCTGATTTGTGTGTGATATGTACTGTAGTACATTTATCTGGGATGAATGTAATATATTATCTGTAATATTCATATATCTGTGATCTGTGAATGAAAAGATAAGCGTTATCGTTATACCGCTTATCAACTATATTTTTGTATTCTGATCTGTGATGATTGAATGATGTTGCACTACTGTGTGAAACTCCTGGACTACACTTTTACACACACAAATATGGATTTCACGTGGAAATCGGTTAAGTCACAGATGATTTAAAATTAATATTTTTGAAATTGAAATTTTAATTTCAATTGATTTTGAAATTGGAAATTATGGTTAAAGATGTTATTAATGTGTTTATATGAATTTAAACCATTTTAAAAGTATGGTTTAGAGAATTTGAATTTAACCCAAGGACTTTAATTCGTATAAATGAATCAGATTTTCCGAAATGAAAACTATTTGTTTTCAAAAGAATAAAAGCTTTCATATAAGAAATGAAATTCCAATTTAAGTTAAAGGAATTTCAAGTTTGAATTGAAAAATGATTTTTCCAAGTTATGAGTGAATTCTTTTTGAAAGCTATGAATTGAATCTGTTTATTTTTAACAGATTTAAAATGGTGATTTGTTTAAACCATTCGAAATGGAATTGTTTTGAAAGCTATAAGTTGAATCTTTGTTTTAAAGATTTAACGAGTTAATCCAATTGAAATGGAAATTGATTTGGAAAATCTGTGAATGAATCTTTGTGAAACTGAGTGAACTTTGTGAGATGAATCTTTTTGTAAAAGATTTAAAATGGTAATGTGTTTAAACCATTTGAAAATAAAGTTTTGGATCATAAATTGTGACTTAATTGAAATCCCATTAATCATTTGTTTTTGAATATTGCGCTCATTATTCGGATTAGCCGGGAGAGGACCTTTGTGTCATACAACCCATTCCGAATAAGTGATACGTCGTATATGGAATGCATTTGAAGACCGGTGTTGAAGACTGGGTATTTGCGAGAACGATAGGATAACCTATCGATTGTCTCTGCACTGAGTTGCTCCGGTATAGAGATTTCCTAAGTGATGGGAAGCCCGATCGGGATTGTGAATACCCAGATTGCAAGGGCTTCTTTGGAAGTGCCTTCGGTTCTGTTCGAACCTGGAACAGACTTGTAGGTTACATGTCTGACATTACATTTTAAGATATAAAGCTGATTTCTTTCAAATACATTTCTGTTGGTGGCGGAGAATTTATTCTCTTAGCTTAACACCCTTCTCTGAGACGTACGAGCTCAGAGGTTATGTAGTTGAAGGTTATCATCGAACCTCACAGATGGGAAATTGTCGAAACGGGAATGATGCGGCAAGGTTATGAGGGTCGCGCCCTTTAGGGTATGTCATTTCCTTCTGGAAAAGGGTGGTATCATGGTATGGAGCCCAGATACTTACTTATGTGGACACACTATATTTATTACTGTGTGATGTTGGTTATCGAGCGCTCGGATAAAGGTCCCAAAGATCCGGGGGGTGGCATATTCGTGTAGTAGTTACCTAGTTACAGAGGTAACCCGGCCTTGTGTTGGCAGAGAGCCAGGTTGGTTTCTCGGGACATCCCGCCAGAGGCGTACCCATGTGGCAGTAGGAAGTTCCTTAGCCTGACCATTTGTTGGAAATCCAATTTCCAATACGAAACCAGTACGGTTTTAGTTGTAGAACCTGCCATTTACTTATGGTGGCGCCCCACTGTTTAGATGGTAGCTATAGTAGGCATAGTTTGGAATGTCTATGCTGGCTAAGATTTATATTTTATTTTCGAAATGGCTTTCTACACTATGCACTAGTAATAATATCAAAGAATTTTTCTCGTATTAAGCATATTTAACTATCATAAGAAGAAATCTCCTCCAATTCTGCGTTTGCATTGTGTGTGTGGCGGGAGGACTTATGGTAGTTTCATTTTCCAAAAGCATTGCGAATTTCAAATCTACTTTGTTTTCCAAAGATAAACTGTTTTTGTTACTCACACCAGTTCCACGACTGACTCAGAGTTTATTGTTCCCTTGCTAAACTCTGGGTGCCCACAATTTTCCACACGGGCAGTCTAGAGTTGGGTTTCTTTTCAGATAGTCAGGTTTAGTAGATTATCTGGAACTAGTTCAGTGTATGGAGATCACGACTGACGTTGCTTATCTTGGTGCAACGTGATGGTGGCTCGAGCTGATGTTGGAGTTGTTGGATTCATTCTCTTTTGAGGATTATTTGGAGTTATCACTTCTGTTATTTCCGCTGTATTATTATTTATCTATGATATTGTTGTATCATATTGATATCATTGTTGTATATCATTCTGGATATTGTATTCATTGGAGTTGTATATGATATCATCTATTTCTTTATTCCGCTGTGTTGTTATACTTACTGTGTTGTTATACTTACTGTGTTATAAGCTCCGGGGAGCCAGATTCGGCGTTTGAATCTACGGCATTTTGAGTACAAGTGAAGTACGGGTGTCGATTTTCGAAGGCCGAGTTCAGGATCTTCACACTGGGGGTTCTCTGGATTATTTCCAGAGAACAAATCCAGACGTCTGGATTCTAAACCAGATGTTTGGTTTGTTTTCAAACGCCTGGATTGAACCTCCAGACGTCTGGAATTGAGCAGTTTGCCTATTTGCTTATGTTTTTGAGTGGATTTCCTATTTTTAATCGATTGTTGTTGATCTGGATAGTTGTCATTCACTTATTATCGACTTTGATGACTTCTTTCTTTGGATTTTTGGGAATATCCATTTGATGGATTTGATATCGATTTCTATGGTTTTGATTCACGTTTTCGAATGTGAATCTTTGATGATTGATTATTTTTACAACCATTTTTGTGATTTGTCACTTTCAAATACAAAGGTTTCTATACTAGTAGTAAATATTCAAACTCTTTCACAAAGATGTTTTAACTCTATTTTAATACAAATCTCGTTTATAATTTTTTTTCCAATCTATTTGTATATAGAAACCTTTACCTCATTCGTATGAGAAATCTAATTAAATGGCTTAGGAAAACAAGTGGTATGAAACGCTTGCGTTTACTTCGTCGGTTAATTCTTGGACTTGTCCGATTGAACTCTTGTGACAATTTTCGAGTGGAAATCTACAATTTGTTCATAAATATTTAAGTTAAGCCAGTGGTTTTAGGACATGAAGCTAAACTCATTTATTTACTAGCTTAGTGTAATCGACACTTCTTGATGATCGATGATGATCATTTTGTGGTTTAGACTAGCGATATGCGATGTCTCTTTGTCCGTGCGGCAGACTATACCCCGTTATGTTGAGTTTCGTCTCGTTTTTATAGGCTAGCGACCTATGGGTTTTATGGAGTTCGGTTCATCGGGCGTAACGCTGTACTACGTCGTTGTTCCGGTTTATTGGAGTTCGGTTCATTGGGCGTTCGCTGTACTACGTCGTTGTTCCGTATTATTTGAGTTTGGTTCATCGGGCGTTCGCTGTACTACGTCGTTGTTCCGGATTATTTGAGTTTGGTTCATCGGGCGTAACGCTATACTACGTCGATGTTATGGATTATTTGAGTTTCAGGTTCCTCGGGCGTTTCGCTGTACTACGTCGTGCCACCGCCTCTATGGTTAGCGACTATGGGTTAGCGACCCGTTTGTGATGCACGTGTTGGTGAGTTTTCATGCTCCCGTTTGTGATAGGCCTCCCTCTTTGTGATTTCTGGATTTCTGGTGGTTGAATTCTAGAATTTGTGTTTCACCAATTTTCGTGGATTGCATTGATAAGCTTTATCAATATTTGTGTTTTGGTGAATAATTTAAAGAATATGACATTCTTTTTGGTGTTTGAGAATATTTGAGATATTGTATGATTTTTGTTGTTATCTGATGTATACTTGTCACAATATGGCATTATTGTTATCATACGTTTTTGTGATATCTCTTATCATATCTTATTTTATCTGATATTTATAGCTAGACTGATCTGTTTGTTATTTTCTTCTTAAATAATACTCGGGTCAGACCGAGGTATTTCAGGTGCTTTTGCTTGACTTCTTATCAGGGTCCGTTACTTGACTTTTGGCTAACTACTTTAGCATAGTAGTTTTTGTTTGTATACATTTGAGATAGAGACTCCTTGTTGTATACATATTCTTTTGTCTAGCATTTGTATCTATTCTTTTGTGATGTAGTGGATCTAGTTTGACCACTATTTTGATGTACACTTTTATGTGTTATATTCATATCTGTTTCCGCCTTTGTGATATGAATACCTGTGACTGATTTGTGTTATGCTTATTTCTATATTTGTTTCTGAAGTCCTCATAGCCACTGTGTGGTAGCTTTGAGTTTGTACTTGACATGTTGGATTTCCTCTTGAAATGAAATGTAAGTTATATTATCTTACATATCGGTACTCGCCCAAAGCAATTATACAGATGGTCGCTGCTCAACAGCCTTATTCTTCGTGTTAGTCGATGGCATTACGCCGTAGTGTCCTTGGCTAGTGTGAGTACAAAGGTGGAGCATCACAAATATAGTATATCATCCAAACAAGCAACAAACAACGTAAATAAAATTATTCCCACTTATATAAAAATATAAGTGTGACGACCCACATTTCGGAGGGTTTAAATTGACAATAATCCACACTGTCCAATCCAAACAATCCGGAACATAGATAATCATTGGGGTTAATTAAGAAAAATAAGAACAGAAGAAGAAAACAAACACAGAATCTCGCAGCGGAACGATAAAATGTAATAATCAAATAAACAGTTCATGAAGCTGTTTCTATTATACATTTGATTATAATTTATACAACATTTATCAGAGTTATACATACATCAGAAATAAATAAAATAATGCAGCAGAAAACATAATGCAGGAATAATAGTAGTAATGATATACCAAATCTTCGTCTTCGTCCTACAGAGTAAATCTTCAATAGGCTAAAAAAACTCAGGGCTGACTCAAGCGTAATGAAAAGACAAAACACTCGAGTCGGGTCTAAAATATCCTTATGTAAGTCAAATCGGTATCGCATATGACATGAGTGTCATGGCATCAGAGATGTGAAAAGAGATGCTTACGGGTTTTCACATCTCCTATCCGATGTATAACGTGCATGCAATAACTCAAGAGATGTTACAGGATTTTCCATCTCTTAAGGATCCATCAAAATATTTATATGTAGTAGAATATGCTACATATATAATGTCTAATCAATAAAATAAATATTTTTCCTAGCGTTAAGGCTTTACATTGATCCCCCTTAACGCGTTTTTAAGCATTGTTCTACAGTTTGCATATAAAACATCAGTTAAACGGTCGGTGGATAGGGATGCGCCGTGATACGACAACACTAAACCAAAATCATATGGGTCCCGTTTAGGGATAAAAGTATGATAAGGCACGTTAGGCAATGCCCAAGGTAGGATACTACCAGTTTACCCTTCCCAACTGGTGGTAACGCATCATAGCTATGATCGCCACCACGTCCAAAACTCTCATAATCCGGAGGGTGCGCACCAATCAATCACAATGTAAATGATGGTAATACGAAGAAGTGCGTCCGTAACCCACTTGGTCGATACGGCTCTTGTTTTAGTCATTTAAAATTGGTATAAATACCAGGCTAATCCATCATCGTTCTCTTTCTTCAAACCCAGCAAACGACGCCAAATCCAACCACTTCGTTCTGGAGTCTCCTTCGCGTCAACAGTTGTTAAAGTGGTTCCGGTATCGACAGAGAGTGCCCATATCCGGCCTCGGTGTCTTTAACAACCAAACGTCGTTTTTCACACTGGTTGGTACTTTTACATTTCGAAAACAGTTCATACTTGATATCAAAATATCATATTCGCTTCAAAATCAAATCCATTTTGAAATCATCATATTTACTCAAAATATACCATTTCATTTCAAAATCCTTTTCATCTTGATATCTCGATTTCGTTTCCAAAATTGTTTCGAATTTCAATTTTAGTTTATAACTTCATTTAACCCAATTCGTATTTAAATCCATGATTTAAAAATAAACATTTCACCTCCTTGGCCAGTTTGAATTTTTAGAAAATAGTTTAAATAGTTTTAAAATAGTTAAAAATAATTTAAATGGCTTAAAATAGTTAAAAATAGTTTAAGTGTTAAAATGGTTTATATAGCAAAATAATTTGGAAAACCAAAATAATTTGAATATTTAAGAACATAGCTTTTAAATAGTTTTATATTAAATAATTAATTTGAAAATAGTTTCAGAGTCAAACCGATTCAATTCCAACTTCCCAGTTCAAATAAATTCCAATTTCCATTCAATCGATTCAATTTCGATTGCAATTCAAATCAATTTCAACTTCAATTTCAAATTAATTCACTTTCGATCTCAATTCCAATTAATTCAATTCAATTCTAATTTGAATTAATTTCAATTCAATTCTCAATTTTAAACCATTTCGATTTATATAAATTCCGAGTTCGATTTTCAAAATATGGTTTATCACTTTTATTTAGCAATATTCAAAGTCCAAATCAAATTTCTAATCCTTTTAAAACAAATCAAATTTCGAAATTCAAATCATATTTCGATTATAACTTCAAAATCTCAACTTCGATTATTTAAACAATTTCGATTACCAAATTTAAATTCAACATTCAGGACTCAAGTTCGAAAATTATTTGATTTCTATAAATTTGATTTTTATTTCTTTTAAATCAAAACATTTAAGTAATTTCAAATCAAAAATTTTAAAATCATTTAATTTAACCAATCTGGTATCTGTATATAATTTTCTATCCTATGGCCAAGTGATCAGTTATTTCAATTTAATTTTAGGGATGGATATATATCATTTCAATCCAAATCATAGTGTCATAGGTATATATCGTTTCGACCTATTTATTAATTCAGTCGAAATAATTCAATTTACAGTTTTATATACTGTAAATAATTTACCAGGTGATAACAGGATATATATATATATAATAATCATCCAATTATCCAAATATCAATCAATTTGCATCCATCATAATAAATCATCCAAACAGTCAGTAAATCACAACAATTACCCAATTATCAATAATCTGGAATTTTACTAAACAATTTAATTCAAATTCCATTTAGCCGTCAATTTAATTTTTTGCCAGTTAAATTAGATATCAATTTAAATGTCAATTAAAATTATCAAACAACAATCAACCAATTCATATCACTTCGTAATTCAATTTAACTAGCATAACAATATTTTAGTACGTGTGAGAGTTATAAAACCCTCACCTTTAGTTGAAACTAAAAAAAAATCGGCTTTAGACGACGTCGATACGATCGCAACACGACTCGTTTCGCTCAAATCGGACCTCGTCTGAAAAAGTTATACGATAATTAGCATAACAATTATAATTAAAATTAATAACAATAATTAAGATAATAATTAACTCAACTAACCCCTCAGGTACGCACGTCTACTAAAAATTTGCAACCCGCCTTACCACTTTCATGCGGCCGGACCATATATATATATATATATATATATATATATATATTTATTTATTTATTTATTTATTTATATTTAGCCATTTTTTCATTTTCTTTTCAACGCGTGAAACCGTGCATGTAAAAATTTCTCCCTTAACCACACGCAAATGAACATATTGCTTCCTCCTACCAAATGAGCCTTTAATACTTATACACCCCACATGCATGCACTCTCCTTTCATTCCATTACTAATTCATGCATGCACGCTTCCATACACATGCAATTGAACACAATGTGAGGGACTTAAGTGCAAAACCATTTGTAATGAACAGTCCCTCCACTTCAAAAATTTCTTTTCTTGCCTGCACATTTCCTCCTTCTCCACAAATATATGCAACCATGCAAACACACGTGAATTCTCATACATGCACAAAAAAAAGAATGGGAAAAGAAAAGACAAAGAAAAAGGAAAAGACGAGCTGTAGGTATATATTTCCACAAAGAAGAAGTAAAATGTGAAGCATTATTAAATGAAAAATGGATTTGAGGCATACAAGTATATCAGAAACTTTGAAGATAGAAATGAGAGCAAATAAAGTGATTGAAGAGAAAATAGCCATGCAATAGCTAAGCACGGGGAGGAAGCATGGAAATATATGCTATGTCCATTCTTTTATACGCAGTGGAAAAATAAAATGGAGAAGGAGAAAGAAGTGTTTTATTTTGTGCGCGTTGAATATATATGTTAGTTTGCATATTTCTCTCCAGCAAAGCTCACATGGAAGAAAATGAGAAGGAGCAGGGAGAAGGATGATAAGTATAAATAGAAATAGAGGAATGCATGGAGGAGGCTAATTAAATGCAGCATTTATTATATTTGGCTACGTATGCAACAAGCCCACTAAAAAGAATTGAAAAGAATGAGAGTTTGCTGTGAAAAGAATGTAAGCAATTATGATGCCAGGGCACAGTCACGGACCACTATCTCGACCATTTAGCGTTTTACAACGGAAGCCAAAATACGAAAACAAATATACCACAGAGATCAGCGCGACGCGACGAATCCAACGATGTATTAATATCTGTGTTACGGCATGCGTAACAAAATTTCATCTGTCGCCACTTATACCGCTTTGAATTTGAACGACAACGGTAATTCTTGATAAACGGAGCTAAAAAGGTCGGAATTGAATGGAATGAACTTTGACGTTTTAATTAGAAAATTTTCTAGATCATTTTTATGTAAAAATATTTATACTACAAAATTTGGTAATTCGTACTGAAAAATGTGTTGACCGAGTTTCGAACAAATTTTGACATAAAATAAATTTCGTTGGCCTCATTTTGATGGACGCATTTAAAATATCTAGTTTTTGTTGCCAAATTTTTATTTTTTAAAAATAAATTTTATTTCAAAATCTTTGTTAAATTCTTATTTAAATCGCTGAAAAATCCAGGTCGTTACAATAAGCAGACTAGAGAGGTGAGTTAACTCACCAAGATTCCAGAAATCGCCAAAGAGTTCCGGTTTGGATTAAAATTGAACAAACGTTCAATTTAACCCAAAATTTCTACTATCTCCAAATCCATCCAATCCAACTGCATAGCGTAGTTATGATCGCAACACAACTTATCGTGCTTAAAACCGACCTCGTATGAACAAGTTATGAATTTATAATCGTATGAAATAAATTAAATTTATAATTAACTTTAATTAATTAAAATTTAAACGTTACCCTTCTTCCCTCGTTAACGTGACTTTTCTTTCCAGGCCGACATCTTTTTATTTTTTTATTTTCAAATGATAGTGAATCGCCAATCTCGCCGCCCCTCCACTAGCGCCGCCTGCTTCGGCGCCACTACGATCGCGTGAAACCCAAAACTGCTGCCACGAACATAGCCTTTATAGCCGCCACCTCGCTCCACTTCGACTCGATCCAACCATTGACTGCGTAGAGCTCGTCGAGTTCTCCAAATTCCATGTTGAAGTCGTTGGCTAATTCTGCTTCTGGAGGCACCGATGAACTATGGCATTCGAGTTGGCTATGTTTTAATGGCGGCTGATGAAAACCTAGATAGGGTTTAAGCAAATGAAAGGAAGTTGATGGCCTTTTATAGAAAATTTCAAGGCACTATTCACCCGTTAAAATTTCGTACTCCAAACGAAGCATACCGCCTGACCTTTTATATGTTATACCCCTATTCCGAACACAATGGAATATATATCGAAAGCCAATTCCATCATATACAGAAGTTAACTTTCAAAATAAATTATATTAATTTAAATTCCTTTAATTAATTTCTACACGTTTCGACCTCGCACCACCAAATGATCATGAAATTCGACGGCATATAATAATTCACTATTACGGATCCATTGAAACTGATTTCGTCAAAATCCTAGACAGTGCCCCAGAAGGCTATTTTTGCTCATTAATTAAATCAAATAATCTCCAAAATTAGTTTAATTACTTTTAAATCCAAATATAAAAGTTTACTATCCTCTTAATTATTCAAATAGATTTTAAGATCAACTTTAGAAATAATTTTCATTTACACTAAATTCAAAGTTCAATTATTTCACAGTTCCAAATATTAAATTTAACAATTTAATTATCAAATAAATCGCTATACTTGAAATATAAGTTATTTAACTTATAAAATTAACTTTTCAATATTTAAAATCAATTAAATATTCCAAATTCGAATGACTGAAATTCTGGGTCGTTACAAACTCCCTTCCTTAAAGAATTTCGTCCTCGAAATTACCAAGTAAGAAAAATGCTCCAAACCATTAACTTTTCAAAACAATTAGTTAAAATGGATTATAAAATTTCTTTTAACCTTTCGAAATCAATTAGTCGAAACTTTGTTCTCACAATTTCTAAATCTTTAAATCCATAATTTAATTTCCAAGATCCAAATTTCCAAGATCCAACTAATACCGTTCCAAGTTATAAAACCAAAATCAAAATTTTAGTCGTCCGAAATATTTTCCAAAATTCTCAAAAAAAATTCTAATGCCTTAAATTTACGGAAAATTTCACCCATGTCTCCTTTGCGCGGTTTGATCAGAAAGTTTTACAATATATATAATCATAAATATACATCTCATCTCAATGATGAAGCATCCTGTAGGTGAAAAAAATATATACAAGTACGATATGTAATCCGAGATGTGTACGTTTTATTATATTAGCAAGCATATACAATCAATATAATGCGAATGCGAGCCCCAAATGCAAAGCATACACCATCCGCACCTACTGATCACTCAAAAACCAATAAGAATATGTATATAGAAAGTAATATCAGTATATAATATGTACTAATACAATAACCATATGCAAATATAGCAAACGTAACAAGAGAAACCATCAAACAAATAATATTCATTCAATTAATCATAACCATATCAATTTGCATTTTCCAATGTCACTGTTATATTTATTAAAGCTTGTATGATGTAAATATATCGTCCGTATGCAAAACCATACCCGCTCGCTCGCTCGATAACACAATTTCACCACCGAACTAGTATCGTTCACACGACCACTCTAGTGCAGACTCAGATCCGGTTCCTTGATTAGAAACCATAATTCTCCTTACATAGCCATATACTATGAAAGAAAATATCAGAATCAATTAAAATTCCATATCTAGTGTTCGCCGTCGAGTGAAAAATCCTCACTCGAATCGGTGTAAGTCACCTCGAAATCATATATTCGAATCTCGATCAAACAGTTATGCGAATAAAATAATATATGTATAACTTTCGTATTTATGTCAATTGGTTTCTTATTATATCCCATTCTCTTTTATTCACATTCTTTATATGCACTTTAATTTTTCATATTCATTTCCATTTACATTCATTTTATGTTTGACAACATTTAACTCCATACTAAATTCATTTATGAATCATTTTCATAAAATTTTACTTAAGTTTATAAACATTTTCTTTAATACTACTAACATTTATAAACCATTTCATAAAACCTTTACTTAAGTTTATTATAAACATTTTATACCACATTTGTATTTATTTTCACTTTATAACTTAAGTTCATATTTATTTCCAGTAAACAACATTCCAAAACATATTCAATTCATTTTACAACCTAAGTTGAATTTCATTTTATAATCCAAGTTCATATCCATTTCATTTCTTAATTTCATTAGTTCATTTCATTAGGTCATTACAAATCAAATTCAATTTCACTTAACTTTACTTAAGTCAAATTCCACTTCAAAATTCATTTTATTTAACTTAAGTTAAATTTCACTTCATAATTCAATTTCAAATTTACTTTTCTTAACATTTAACATTAAAATTTGGTTAAATTTACTAATTCTCAAAATTTATAAGTTGTAAAACTTATTTTCTTATGTTTTCAACAAAACACTTAGATAACAACTTTCAGAATTTAAACACCCAATTTTTTATTATATTTTTCAAATCATTTTAAAACCATGTATATACATAATTCCTTTTTATATCAAATCATACTTTTGAACTTTTAAAATCAAAACTAGTTTAACCAAAAAAAATCCAATGATAGAAATCCATCACTTAAAACCTCGAAAATTAATGCCGATAATGCTACAGTCACCAACAGAATTATTTTCTAGCGACTAAAGCGAGTTTAGTGCTTTTAATTTCTTTTATATTCCTTTTTATTTAAAATCGTATTTATAATTTTTCCTTATATAAAATTTCACTTTGGTTATATAAAACCATTTTTAATTGTTTATCTTTCTTTACAATATAATAATAATAACTTTTATTAGAACACAAACAACAAACAAACAACAAATGATAATAATCAAATATTATCATTCATTAACAACCAAACACACCATATATAACTATAATAATTTCTGAAAAGTTATTCCTTATTATATAAAATATAACTTAGGTAAAGTTATTTCATTTACCCAATTTTAAAACAATACTGTGTCGGTTTGTCTTGTTTAAGCGTTTAGAAACCCCTATTGATAACATGGCGTTCCACACATCGATCAGAATTCATAAGCCACTCAACAGATAAATTAACACAATATAAAACATTTTTATAATCACCAACAAATACGCGCTCATATACATAATACACTCAAACTCATTCTAGGGTGCTACTGACCCTATTTGTAATGAGAACGCAACCAAAGCCTAGGTGTTCGCACAATCCTAAGCTCCGGTACCAAATTTAATGACCCGCAACTGCACCTGATTCGAGCTGACAGTAAACCACACATGTCCAACCTAAATCGAACAAAGATGAATAGTTATGGGAAAGAAAGAAGAAAGAAGAAGAGAAAAGAAGAAGAAGAGAAAAGAAGAAGAAGAGAAAGAGAAACTAAAAAAATAGAATCTCACAATCGCAGCGGAAAAACATATAATATAATATCAATGAAATTTACAAAAGAGAAACTGTAATATAATTTACAGTACATTCATCAGAGTACAACAACAAATCACAATCAGCTTGGATAGTTATAATAACCTATCCTCACAAATGTTGATAGTTTTAAACAACAATGCAACGAAAAATAAACATATATGTGGATACGACCCGAAGACCTCCAGCTCGTCTGCTGAAGCTCTAAAGCATCTAAATCTGAATCTGTAAATATGCTCGGTCTGACCCGAGCATTGAAAGGGAAAAATGCCCGGATCAGTCTTTTAAACCAGTGTGAGAAAACACATCTCAACTTTATTTTAAAGTTATAAAAACCTTTCTTTATCAAAACAAAAGTATCTCGTAAGACCACACCGCACATAAACACGGATGGGTTTTTACCTTATGGTACCAAAACATTTCATATCAAATCATCTGATATTATACTAGTGTTTAGTATACCAATAATATTTAGTCATAGCTGAAATTGTTACCATTATTAAATTCTAGAATATGTTAGGCTCAACAAACAAAATGGCAGGCACGTATTGGAGAATGGATTTCCATACAATGGCAGGGAATGGACTACCTTCCATACAGTATATCTCTAGAGGAATGTACCGAGGATATACAAATAATCCTCCGCATCTAGCCAGACCGGTCTATCCCTATTTGGCACCCATTCATGGCCTGGATAGAGACTAAATATGTCATCACCCCGGTCGTTACCGACCTATCTGAGACGTCTCATGGGATACACCACATACGCGACATATAAAGGGTTATCTAAAAAGGTGATGAACATACCCTTATGGTAGAGAAACAAATAGCCTCGCGGCGTACCCTGTTTAAGCCATTATTGGGTGATGAGGCTTAAGGTAATATGTAACTTTTAAAAAGCACATTCCACTTTGAATGCCACGCTGCCATTCCTTCGATCACTATTGACTATCACAAACATACAACCTTTGAGCTCGTACGTCTCAGAGAAGGGAGTTAAGCTAAGAGAAGTTTCCTTCTCCGCCACAAAACAGATGTACGTTTGTAAATGTCAACGTTGTGATCTCATAAATGCAATGTCAGACATCAATCCATACAAGTTGTCCATGATCAGGACAAACCGAAGACACTCTCCTACCACATCCTATCGGGAATTACCCCTAGGATTAGTAGCGAGAAGTCTTTGCATATCATATATTTTCATAACGAAGCACTACTGCCACCATACATACATGATATGGTAAATTTCAACCCGAGGGACTAGTGGTAAGTAGCCCTGCATCATGAAGATCTCCGTCTTCAAAAATCATCATCATAAACCTGGACTTTTGAATGGATACATTGGTCCGAAGTGGTTCTTGGATAAATTCGACCCCGGTCTCTCCAGACCAACAACGATAAAGAGGCCCTTAACCTTATATAGAAACCAAGTCTCGTAGCCTAATCACGTTTCCAACTCTCAACTTGCTATCCTTCGACCAGGAAGGAAGCTCGGTAGATTGGAGTATCATAGACACTCTGCACTACTCGAATCAACTGAAAGAGAGTGTGGATCGTGTAATATGGATATACGATAATACAGAGTATAGTGATGATAGTTATACAGTAAATAGTGCGGAATATAAAAGTAGTATAATAAAAATAACACCAGAGATTTTTATACTGGTTTGGAGCTTCGTCCTACGTCCAGTCCCAGACTCCTTCTGGAATTTCACTAAAACAACAACCCTCACTTAACCCGGAGGAACAGGTCTATATAACCCCTAAGCAGCCGAACAGGGACCTGAGCAGCAGAACAGGATTTCGCCTCAGCAGCCGAAGAGGACTTCACACGCCTAAGCAGCAGAACAAGACTTATACTAGTATATAAAATTGTCTGACTAATGTGTTCTTGATAACACAGATATGTCAATGTGTGTACACCCTTCCTATAATCAAATCCTCAAGTATATGAGTGTGTGTGAAGATATGAAAGGAAGATTATCGCTATGAATCAAAGAATATGAATATGAATTCAAGGATTCAAGAATGGTTTGATTGCTTTTGAATGCAGAGAATATAGAGAGTAAGTAAGATCAGTAAATTATTCAAGAATTAGTGATTTGGAAAATGATTTTGATGTGTTTATATAGTGCATAGATAGATACAACCTTTTGCTAAGAGATTCAATCAATAGATGCAGCCATTACTCTTCGAATTGGATTGAAACTCTTCGCGAGAGGAAGCATCCATTCAAAAAATATAGCCGTTATACGCAGGTCAGTCGACTGAGTTCAGAAGCTCAGTTGACTGAAATTCAAATTTGTATATATATATTCTCTGTTCACTATGCATTTTGCACCAGGTCAGTCGACTGGTAGACTGTAATCAGTCGACTGACCTGTGCAATTTTGCACAGTGAATTTCAATGCATATACAAACGAAAATAATTTGTTTTGTGTGCAAGTGTAACTACTTGAGGAATGATTTTAACAGTATCTAAACATATCTAAGACTCGAAAACATAATAAATAATCATACGAAAACTAGTTTTGAAGTCTCTTCTCTTTGTAGTTTATACATGTATATGTTACTCTCTTTTTGTTGCTATCGCCATATAGTCTTTGTTATTGCTCCTTCTCATGAATCAAAACTCATGATTCAACATCAACATTCTTAATTCAAACAATAATTAAGCCTACTCAGTCAGCTTCATGCTAAGTGAACGACTAATCTTTTTCCACATCAAGTCAAGGAATAAAAATGGCAAAGTTTGATAGTCGGTTATTTAACTATCAAAACAACAAACAATATCTAGCACCTAAGTAGTTACTAGGCCCATTTAATTAATATTTTATTAATCAAATCAATTTCCAAATATTTATTTCAAATTATCTTTTACAAAGTTATATTCTCAAAACAATTTCAATCCTTTAATATTGGAAAACATTTTTGTATACTTATGTCAATGGTATAAGTATATTTAATAACACTACCATTTTGGAGACACGCCAAATAGATTTCTATAACCGTACAACTCCAGAGTTCGTACGCCTCTGGACGGGTGTTAAGTATAAGAAGCAATGCTCCATACCACCGAGCCTTTAGTATGATCATAAGAACCGATTCGTGTATTTCACAATGGAAGGTCAAAACATAATTTATTAGGTCAAAACGAACGTTGTGTAACATCGTTACGACAACCCAAAAACACTAGTGTAGGGATTCGATTAACTATATATATATATATATATATATATAAATCCCGTATACTATATAAAACGTTTCCTTTCAAAAACCATTTACTATAACAAAAGTGTTATAGTCCATGCCTTCCATACTTCCCCGAAAACGTCTATTACAATAATAAATGTTGAAATCTATGTTTTCGATACATATCACATTTTAAATCACTTTTCAAAACCATTTAAACTCCATTTGAAATTATTATTTCCAAAACTTTTTAAAAAAAATTATCACTTTAAAAACCATTAACTTCATCAAAAATATTACTTTTAAAACATTCTTTTGAAAGATTATTTAACTTTTAAAACCTTAATGTATTTCCTTTATATAAAAATCCATATTTTTAAACTATGTTTACAAATTTTATTTCGATTTTATAGAACTTCTATTTTATAAATCTCTTTATTTATAAAATTCTACTTATAAATCATTCTTTTATAAAAACTCATTTTACTATTAAAATCCACTTAAAATCCATTAATTTATAAGTCTAATTTAGTTATAAAATCCATTTATCAAATAAATTTCAAATCCATTTACAAAATATTTATAAATTTCGATTGTAAACCTATTTCTTATTTATAAAATACCATTTTTTAAAATCCATTATATAGACTAATTCAAAATTTTCTATTCAAAGTATTTCTCAAAACTATACTTTATAACATCAAAAATCATACTTTTTATTTATTTAAAAATAACATCATTCCTTTTAATAATTTAAAAATTATTAAAACATATATATTTCCAAAATCACTTTGAAAATTATTTCAATTCAAAATCACTATTTCATAGTTTTTCAAAATACTAAAAATATGGCCTAGTTCTACCATTGTACTAAATAAGCAAAAACAATCCATGTCATCAAATATGGCGTCCAACGCATCATATATCAAAATATATGAAAAGTAAAATTAACAGTGTGAGGAAAACTATTGGATCCCTCCAACCTGTCCCGTGCATCACTTATAGTATATAATCAAATAATATAAAAATCAACCTGTAAGAGTCCAAAAACTCGGCCTTCGAAAATCGGTACCCGTACTTCACTTGTACTCAAAATGCCATAGATTCAAACGCCGAA
Organism: Allium fistulosum; assembly: GCA_030737815.1. Classification (NCBI taxonomy): domain Eukaryota; kingdom Viridiplantae; phylum Streptophyta; class Magnoliopsida; order Asparagales; family Amaryllidaceae; genus Allium; species Allium fistulosum. The sequence goes on from CM060902.1 coordinate 1,209,547,979, forward strand.
TCTGGCTTCCCGGAGCTTATAACACCATTAAGTATAACAACACAGCGGAATAAAGAATATATCAATATATATTACATTGATACCATGACAGATACAAAAAAATCTGATACAATATGATACAACAGAATGATACAACAGATATCAATATACATCAGAGATATGATACAAGAAATAGCAGCGGAAAGAAAATAGATGACACCAGCAGTAGATAGAATATCTCTAATAGAATGCTCCAATCCATAGCTAGCGGAAAGCAAGGTCAGTCGTCCAAGGACTGACTAGCTCCAGATAATCAACTCAACCTGAATATCTGAAAACCCCAACTCTAGACCGCTCGTGTAGAAAATTATGAGCACCCAGAGTTTAGGAAAGGAAAAATAAACTCCGAGTCAGTCGTGGGACTGGTGTGAGCAACAAAAACAGTTTATTATCTTTAAAACAACAACAAAGGAATTGGACATATTCGCAATGCTTTTGGAAAATGAAACTACCATAAGGCCTCCCGCACACACACACAATGCAAACGCAAAATCGGAGGAGATTTCTCCTTATGATAGTCAAAGATGCTTACTACGCAAAATCATTGAATATTATTACTAGTGTATAGTGAAGAAAACATTTCTAAAGTATAATATTAATCTTAGCCAACATACGACCAGTATCGTATGCCTACTATAGCTACCATCTAAACAGTGGTGACCACCATAAGTAAATGGCAGGTTCTACAACTAAAACCGTACAAGTTCCGTATTGGGAAATGGATTTCCAACAAATGGTCAGGCTAAGGAACTTCCTTTCCTACCGTCGAATGGGATCGCCTCTGGCTGGACGTCCCGAGAGACAAACTGCTCTCTGCCAACACAAGGCCGGGTTACCCCTATAACAGGTAACTCGCGAATATGCCATCCCCCGGTCCTTTGGGACCTTTATCCGAGCGCTCGGTAACCAACATCACACATAATAAATAAAGTGTGTCCACATGAGTAAGTATCTGGCCTCCATACCATGATACCACCCTTTTCCAGAAGGAAATGACATACCCTAAAGGGCGCGACCCTCATAACCTTGCCGCAACATTCTTGTTTCGACCATTTCCGGTTTGTGAGGCCCTGACGAAGTCTCGTCCACAAAGCTACGCTTTGTCACAAAGCCATGCTTTGGGTCAATAGATGATCAAAGTAATGATCACAAAGATAAATGATCAAACAAATGATCATATCACAAATGATCAAACAATGATCATCACACAGCAACACTCAACATGCCACATTACCAAATTGGGAATATATCGCTGATAAATTTCAACTACATAACCTCTGAGCTCGTACGTCTCAGAGAAGGGTGTTAAGCTAAGAGAATAAATTCTCCGCCACCAACAGAAATGTATTTGAAAGAAATCAGCTTTATATCTCAAAATGTAATGTCAGACATGTAACCATACAAGTCTGTTCCGGGTTCGAACAGAACCGAAGGCACTTCCGAAGAAGCCCTTGCAAATCTGGGTATTCACAATCCCGATCGGACTTCCCATCACTTAGGATATCTCTATACCGGGCGCTACTCGGTGCAGAGACAATCGATAGGTTATCCTATCATTTTCGCAAACACCCGGTCTTCAACACCGGTCTTTAAATGCTATCCATATACGACGTATCACTTATTCGGAATGGGTTATGCGACACAAAGGTCCTCTCCCGGCTAAACCGAATAATGAGCGCGATATTTAAAACATATGGATACTGGGATTTCAGTTAAGTCACAACTTAAACCCAAACTTTCTTTTCAAATGGTTTAACAAGTTACCATTTCAAATCTTTAAACAAAAAGATTCATTTTAACAACCTTCAAAGATTTAAAACAATTTCCACACTTTAAATCTTTTAAACAAAAGATTCATTCACAGGTTTTCCAAATTTAATCCCCATTTCAATTGATTAACTCGTTAAATCTTTAAAACAAAGATTTAACTTATAGCTTTCAAAACAATTCCATTTCAAATGGTTTAAACAAATCATCATTTTAAATCTGTTAAAAATAAACAGATTTAATTCATAGCTTTCAAAAAGAATTCATTCATAACTTAGAAAACCATTTTTTTTAATTCAATCTTGAAATTCCTTTAATTAAACTGGAATTTCATTTTCTTATATGAAAGCTTTTATCATTTGAAAACAAACAGTTTCCATTTCAAAAGATCTGATTCATTCATACGAGTTGAAATCCTTGGGTTAAATTCAAATTCTCAAACCAATATTTTAAAAGTGGTTTAAATTCATATAAACACATTTTAACATTTTTAATCAAAATTTCCAATCATTGAATTCAATTCAAAATCTTGAATTCAAATTCAAATTGAATTATTTAAATTAGAAAACTTACCAAGTTATTCAAAATAACTTTATTCTTAAACTCCTTTTCAAAAGCTTAACATTTAACCCAAATTCATTTCCAAAATCAATTGAAATTTATATTTCAATTTCAAAAACATTAAATTTAAATCATCTGTGACTAACCGATTTCCACGTGCAATCCATATTTGTGTGTGTAAAAGTGTGGTCCAGGGGTTTAACACAATACTGCAACACAATGAATCATCACAGACCAAAATACAGGATATAGTTGATAAGCGATATAAACTATAACGCTTATCGTTCATGCACAGACCACAGATATATAAATATCACAGATAATAAATTACATCACAGATAATTCATCACAGATCACAACATAAATCAGAATATATCACAAAGCATCATATATCTGGGATATCAAACAATTCAATTTCAAATATAATCCAAACATCCATGAGTAGGATCAATTTAATTATCTGATTGATTTAAATCAGATCTAATTTCTATGAATAATTTACTAATCCTGGTTAATTAATATTAATTAATTTCAAATCAATTTGACTAATTACTCTTTATCATTTATTAATTAACCTTTAATGATAAGTTAATTAACCTTAATTAATAAATCAATCCACCTTAGATCATTAAATAATTAACCCCTAATTATTTAATTATTCTTTAATAAATTAATTACATTAATACATTAACCCTTAATTTATTACCATTTAATTAATTATCCTTAATTAGTTACAATAAAATTTGATTAACCTTAAGTTAATTACAAAATTAATTATTTTTATTAATTAAACCAGTTAATTACTCTTTATCAATTACTTAATTAACCCATTAAAATTAACTAATCAAATTTATTAATTTACTTAATTTCCATAATTAACTTAGTAAATCTCAATTCATTAGAAACTTTATTAATCCTTAAGATAAAACATTTTCACAATTAATGCCTTAATTATTAATGACCCTTTACCTTCATAATTAATTTTTACTTAATTAAACCATTAATTAAGTTCTAGAATAAATAATCATTTATCTTGATAAAATTGAAGTTTATCAAAACACAATTTCCTTTTTTTTTAAACATTATCAAGTTGAAGGTTTGAAACTAATTTAGATTTTTTCTTTAAAGTTTAAAGCTGCTCTTCCATTGATTCCACAGACACGAGCTATTTTCGATTTTCCTCCGAGCATTTCACGAACTCTTTCGAGTTTGACCCGATGCAACTCCATCGCCCCAAACTCACAACCATCACCGATATCACTGACATCGCGTGCACGTGTCCAGGCACTCCGATCATCTCCAGTCGACCTTGCCGCCTACCCCAAGTCGATGACGACCCCGTTGACCAACCTAAACTCCCGGAACCCCTAAACACCATCGGATTCAAATTTGAGAAAGCCGATGCCTATCTGGAACTAGACCCAATCAATACAAACTCCTCGACGCCGACGACCAATCACCGTGGAACCCTGCCACTCCGCTCAAAGCAACGCCACGATTCAACGCACCGATCCCCTTGGGTCCGATCGACCCTAGTGCTACCTTCACGTTGCTCGAACTCGAAATACAACGTTGATCAAAACAGAAGTTAAAACCCTAAACTGACTTCGTACGGCCACCGTGGTGAACTGGAATTTAATCGATTATTTTTCTGTTGATCCCCTATCCTTCCTCTATCTCCAGGCCCAAGCACGACGAATTTCATCTCGTTGTTCGACGGAATTTGACCAAAGTGTCATTTCCGTTCAACTCGCAAATTCCCCCTCAAATCAAAACTAAAAATCTTGAAACTATTTTTAAAAATCATAGTTTTGGATTACAAAACAGATTATATAAATGAATCAACAAATCGTCTAAGTCGAATTTGGTCATACTTTTGAATTCTACTGTAATTCTTTCTTTCAGGTCAATATTACTTATTAACCATGCTTAAAAGTATTTTTAAGACTAAGATCTAGTAAATTTAATCACTTTTTGTTTATATCTCAAATCCTAAAAAGAATCAGGGGAAGAGATTTAAATTTAGAATAAGTTTTTGAAACCTGTAATCAAACAGAGGGAGGTTTTGCCTGAAACTGATATGCACAACATATTTACAAATATACAGGCAAATTTTTGAATCCATACAAACATTTTCAAAGCATTATTCTCAACAATCATTCCAAGCATAAGTAAACAAGAGGGTTTAGTTTTCTCACATTGGAAAAGCTTTTTTTTTCCTCTTGAACAGAGAGCAATACTGGATTGAAAAACTACAGTTTTTAATCTTCCTTTAAATTCTGCTGCTTACTTTGTTGAATCGTAAGTTTAGCTTCATCTGATTTGTATTTGAATTTGCAAAACAGTGATGTTTACTTCTTCTTCTTTTTTTCTTTCCAGGCTTGTTAAATTATGAACGAACTAGAAAAAAAAGAATGTATGTATATAGAAAAGAGAGTGACAGAGTAATATTTTGTACAAACACCAGAGATATTTACTTTGTTTTGTAGGCTGAAATGATATTGTATTGTACCAAAGCTTTCACGCATTAATTGCTTAAGTCCTTTATGTTCCCATACTTGTGATATTTACATTTCCTTTTGCTTTGCATTCCTTTAACTCGGCTGATAAAACATGTTATGGTGGCTGATATGATAAATCATGTACTAGAGGTGAAAACATTTATTACCTTCTACCATTTTATTTTATTTTATAAAAATTCTTCTCTCGGCTGTACAAGTTGAAGATAATTGTTTTGGTTGAGTTGTCTTGTTGTACTTAGTTTATTTGTACATTCATATATTTATCTTGTTCCTTGTTTTGCAAGCTTCACTATATATTATTTGTTTACATACTTATCTAATTTATTTGTTTTGTATATAAATATTTGTTTCATTCCTTTACAAGGCTTCATATATGAATGTATTTTATTTTCTCCTCTTTTATTTTCTTTTTAACTTGTCTTTATAATATTACTTTATAAATAAATTTCTATTTTAATTTTGTTGTTAGATTTTATCAAATGTTTACTTTGTATTATTTTACCTTGATTTATTAGATTTATATATTTACTTTATATTGAATAAAACTATATCTACATATATTTATAATCTCAAGTTAACTCATATATACCTAAATATATATATTTATTCACATATATACATATATATACAATATTTAAATTTAATGATTTATACCAAATTTATTTGAGTTCGGGGAAACTCGCATCCATTTATCCATTAATTTAACAAATTTAATTCAGAAATTAAATTAATTATCAGTTTAAATTTATAAAAAAAATTCGGGGTTGTTACAGACTTCCCCTCTTAAAAGATTTTCATCCTCGAAATTGCCAGGGAGACACAAAGATAGATGAAGAAGATTTCATCAAATCAACAGAATATCTATTCTGCAATTGGCTTACCAAATTAGAATATCGACAATAGATACAAAAACGAATCTGTTGAACTCTTTCACAAGATACTCGGGTCATCCAGATCTACGAAATATACGGTGGCATCGGTTAGTTCGAAGGATAACTAACCATTCGTACAATATACTGGGTCCCAAAGAATAGATAGATATATGGATACAATTTCAAAACTTTTAGTTCAAAACTAAAGTATACCTATCAACCATAACAAACAAAGCAACCAATTCATCCCAACAAATAATTATGACCAACTTATTTGGAGTTTACGTCCCATTTTAATATATCGAATTTCTTCATGGATCTACCAGAAACTATCGAAGAATTGAGAAAAGATGTTGAACAAAAGAGATAGATAGAGAAAAGATGGCTTCCTCGTTGTTACAGGGTATTGACCATTTATAGTCGTATTCCCCTGTCCCCTATCTCATCCTCTTCTTGCACTCATACTCACTATCAGTGGATAGCAAGAGAATTTACTGAGGCATACGGACGGATATCAGAGAATTACTCATTCTAGGGTATACTTCACCCTATCTCTAATGAGCTACTTAATGTGTTATACTCCTGAGCTAAAGTTCAACCTTAGCTCTGATACCAAATGTAAGACTCCAAAAACTCGGCCTTCGAAAATCGGCACTCGTACTTCACTTGTACTCAAAATGCCGTAGATTCAAACGCCGAATCTGGCTTCCCGGAGCTTATAACACCATTAAGTATAACAACACAGTGGAATAAAAAATATATCAATATATATTACATTGATACCATGACAGATACAAAAAAATCTGATACAATATGATACAACAGAATGATACAACAGATATCAATATACATCAGAGATATGATACAAGAAATAGCAGCGGAAAGAAAATAGATGACACCAGCAGTAGATAGAATATCTCTAATAGAATGCTCCAATCCATAGCTAGCGGAAAGCAAGGTCAGTCGTCCAAGGACTGACTAGCTCCAGATAATCTACTCAACCTGAATATCTGAAAACCCCAACTCTAGACCGCTCGTGTAGAAAATTATAAGCACCCAGAGTTTAGGAAAGGAACAATAAACTCCGAGTCAGTCGTGGGACTGGTGTGAGCAACAAAAATAGTTTATTATCTTTAAAACAACAACAAAGGAATTGGAAATATTCGCAATGCTTTTGGAAAATGAAACTACCATAAGGCCTCCCGCACACACACACAATGCAAACGCAGAATCGGAGGAGATTTCTCCTTATGATAGTCAAAGATGCTTACTACGCAAAATCATTGAATATTATTACTAGTGTATAGTGAAGAAAACATTTCGAAAGTATAATATTAATCTTAGCCAACATACGACCAGTATCGTATGCCTACTATAGCTACCATCTAAACAGTGGTGACCACCATAAGTAAATGGTAGGTTCTACAACTAAAACCGTACAAGTTCCGTATTGGGAAATGGATTTCCAACAAATGGTCAGGCTAAGGAACTTCCTTTCCTAGTGCCGAATGGGATCGCCTCTGGTTGGACGTCCCGAGAGACAAACTGCTCTTTGCCAACACAAGGCCGGGTTACCCCTATAACAGGTAACTCACGAATATGCCATCCCCCGGTCCTTTGGGACCTTTATCCGAGCGCTCGGTAACCAACATCACACATAATAAATAAAGTGTGTCCACATGAGTAAGTATCTGGCCTCCATACCATGATACCACCCTTTTCCAGAAGGAAATGACATACCCTAAAGGGCGCGACCCTCATAACCTTACCGCAACATTCCTGTTTTGACCATTTCCGGTTTGTGAGGCCCCGACGAAGTCTCGTCCACAAAGCATGGCTTTGTCACAAAGCCATGCTTTGGGTCAACAGATGATCAAAGTAATGATCACAAAGATAAATGATCAAACAAATGATCATATCACAAATGATCAAACAATGATCATCACACAGCAACACTCAGCATGCCACATTACCAAATTGGGAATATATCGCTGATAAATTTCAACTACATAACCTCTGAGCTCGTACGTCTCAGAGAAGGGTGTTAAACTAAGAAAATAAATTCTCCGCCACCAACAGAAATGTATTTGAAAGAAATCAGCTTTATATCTCAAAATGTAATGTCAGACATGTAACCATACAAGTCTGTTCCGGGTTCGAACAGAATCGAAGGCACTTCTGAAGAAGCCCTTGCAAATCCGGGTATTCACAATCCCGATCGGACTTCCCATCACTTAGGAGATCTCTATACCGGGCGCTACTCGGTGCAGAGACAATCGATAGGTTATCCTATCGTATTCGCAAACACCCGGTCTTCAACACCGGTCTTCAAATACTATCCATATACGATGTATCACTTATTCGGAATGGGTTATGCGACACAAAGGTCCTCTCCCGGCTAAACCGAATAATGAGCGCGATATTTAAAAACATATGGATACTGGGATTTCAGTTAAGTCACAACTTAAACCCAAACTTTCTTTTCAAATGGTTTAACAAGTTACCATTTCAAATCTTTAAACAAAAAGATTCATTTTAACAACCTTCAACGGTTTAAAACAATTTCCACACTTTAACTCTTTTAAACAAAAGATTCATTCACAGGTTTTCCAAATTTAATCCCCATTTCAATTAATTAACTCGTTAAATCTTTAAAACAAAGATTTAACTTATAGCTTTCAAAACAATTCCATTTCAAATGGTTTAAACAAATCATCATTTTAAATCTGTTAAAAATAAACAGATTTAATTCATAGCTTTCAAAAAGAATTCATTCATAACTTAGAAAACCATTTTTTTTTAATTCAATCTTGAAATTCCTTTAATTAAACTGGAATTTCATTTTCTTATATGAAAGCTTTTATCATTTGAAAACAAACAGTTTCCATTTCAAAAGATCTGATTCATTCATACGAGTTGAAATCCTTGGGTTAAAGTCAAATTCTCAAACTAATATTTTAAAAGTGGTTTAAATTCATATAAACACATTTTAACATTTTTAATCAAAATTTCCAATCATTGAATTCAATTCAAAATCTTGAATTCAAATTCAAATTGAATTATTTAAATTAGAAAACTTACCAAGTTATTCAAAATAACTTTATTCTTAAACTCCTTTTCAAAAGCTTAACATTTAACCCAAATTCATTTCCAAAATCAATTGAAATTTAGATTTCAATTTCAAAAACATTAAATTTAAATCATCTGTGACTAACCGATTTCCACGTGCAATCCATATTTGTGTGTGTAAAAGTGTGGTCCAGGGGTTTAACACAATAGTGCAACACAATGAATCATCACAGATCAAAATACAGGATATAGTTGATAAGCGATATAAACTATAACGCTTATTGTTCATGCACAGGCCATAGATATATAAATATCACAGATAATAAATTACATCACAGATAATTCATCACAGATCACAACATAAATCAGAATATATCACAAAGCATCATATATCTGGGATATCAAACAATTCAATTTCAAATATAATCCAAACATCCATGAGTAGGATCAATTTAATTATCTGATTGATTTAAATCAGATCTAATTTCTATGAATAATTTACTAATCCTGGTTAATTAATATTAATTAATTTCAAATCAATTTGACTAATTAATCTTTAATCATTTATTAATTAACCTTTAATGATAAGTTAATTAACCATAATTAATAAATCAATCCACCTTAGATCATTAAATAATTAACCCCTAATTATTTAATTATTCTTTAATAAATTAATTACATTAATACATTAACCCTTAATTTATTACCATTTAATTAATTATCCTTAATTAGTTACAAAAAAATTTGATTAACCTTAAGTTATTTACAAAATTAATTATTTTTATTAATTAAACCAGTTAATTACTCTTTATCAATTACTTAATTAATCCATTAAAATTAACTAATCAAATTTATTAATTTACTTAATTTCCATAATTAACTTAGTAAATCTCAATTCATTAGAAACTTTATTAATCCTTAAGATAAAACATTTTCACAATTAATGCCTTAATTATTAATGACCCTTTACCTTCATAATTAATCTTTACTTAATTAAACCATTAATTAAGTTCTAGAATAAATAATCATTTATCTTGATAAAATTGAAGTTTATCAAAACACAATTTCCTTTTTTTTAAACATTATCAAGTTGAAGGTTTGAAACTAATTTAGATTTTTTCTTTAAAGTTTAAAGCTGCTCTTCTCTTGATTCCACAAACACGAGCTATTTTCGATTTTCCTCCGAGCATTTCACGAACTCTTTCGAGTTTGACCCGATGCAACTCCATCGCCCCAAACTCACAACCATCACCGATATCACTGACATCGCGTGCACGTGTCCAGGCACTCCGATCATCTCCAATCGACCTTGCCGCCTACCCCAAGTCGATGACGACCCCGTTGACCAACCTAAACACCCGAAACCCCTAAACATCATCGGATTCAAATTTGAGCAAGCCGATGCCTATCTGGAACCAGACCCAATAATTACAAACTCCTCGATGCCGACAACCAATCACCGTGGAACCCTGCCACTCCGCTCAAAGCAACGCCACGATTCAACGCACCGATCCCCTTGGGTCCGATCGACCCCAGTGCTACCTTCACGTTGCTCGAACTCGAAATACAACGTTGATCAAAACAGAAGTTAAAACCCTAAACTGACTTCGTACGGCCACCGTGGTGAACTGGAATTTAATCGATTATTTTTCTGTTGATCCCCTATCCTTCCTCTATCTCCAGGCCCAAGCATGACGAATTTCATCTCGTTGTTCGACGGAATTTGACCAAAGTGTCATTTCCGTTCAACTCGCAAATTCCCCCTCAAATCAAAACTAAAAATCTTGAAACTATTTTTAAAAATCATAGTTTTGGATTACAAAACAGATTATATAAATGAATCAACAAATCATCTAAGTCGAATTTGGTCATACTTTTGAATTCTACTGTAATTCTTTCTTTCAGGTCAATATTACTTATTAACCATGCTTAAAAGTATTTTTAAGACTAAGATCTGGTAAATTTAATCACTTTTTGTTTATATCTCAAATCCTAAAAAGAATCAGGGGAAGAGATTTAAATTTAGAATAAGTTTTTGAAACCTGTAATCAAACAGAGGGAGGTTTTGCCTGAAACTGATATGCACAACATATTTACAAATATACAGGCAAATTTTTGAATCCATACAAACATTTTCAAAGCATTATTCTCAACAATCATTCCAAGTATAAGTAAACAAGAGGGTTTAGTTTGCTCACCTTGGAAAAGCTTTTTTTTTCTCTTGAACAGAGAGCAATACTGGATTGAAAAACTGCAGTTTTTAATCTTCCTTTAAATTCTGTTGCTTACTTTGTTGAATCGTAAGTTTAGCTTCATCTGATTTGTATTTGAATTTGCAAAACAGTGATGTTTACTTCTTCTTCTTTTTTTCTTTCCAGGCTTGTTAAATTATGAACGAACTAGAAAAAAAAGAATGTATGTATATAGAAAAGAGAGTGACAGAGTAATATTTTGTACAAACACCAGAGATATTTACTTTGTTTTGTAGGCTGAAATGATATTGTATTGTACCAAAGCTTTCACGCATTAATTGCTTAAGTCCTTTATGTTCCCATACTTGTGATATTTACATTTCCTTTTCCTTTGCATTCCTTTAACTCGGCTGATAAAACATGTTATGGTGGCTGATATGATAAATCATGTACTAGAGGTGAAAACATTTATTACCTTCTACCATTTTATTTTATTTTATAAAAATTCTTCTCTCGGCTGTATAAGTTGAAGATAATTGTTTTGGTTGAGTTGTCTTGTTGTACTTAGTTTATTTGTACATTCATATATTTATCTTGTTCCTTGTTTTGCAAGCTTCACTATATATTATTTGTTTACATACTTATCTAATTTATTTGTTTTGTATATAAATATTTGTTTCATTCCTTTACAAGGCTTCATATATGAATGTATTTTATTTTCTCCTCTTTTATTTTCTTTTTAACTTGTCTTTATAATATTACTTTATAAATAAATTTCTATTTTAATTTTGTTGTTAGATTTTATCAAATGTTTACTTTGTATTATTTTGCTTTGATTTATTAGATTTATATATTTACTTTATATTGAATAAAACTATATCTACATATATTTATAATCTCAAGTTAACTCATATATACCCAAATATATATATACATTCACATATATACATATATATATAATATTTAAAGTTTAATGATTTATACCAAATTTATTTGAGTTCGGGGAAACTCGCATCCATTTATCCATTAATTTTACAAATTAAATTCAGAAATTAAATTAATTATCAGTTTAAATTTATAAAAAAAATCGGGGTCGTTACACAATCGCTCGAGGCCGGATTCGTATACAATGGGTCATCCACTTATACATGGGGTAGGGTCTCATCAGCTTCAATAGGTGGGAATATATCTAAACCAATTAATAAATATAGTATATCATCCAAAATAGCAACAAACAACATAACACTTATATAAAAATATAGGTATGCGAAAGAGGTGGGTTAACTCACAAAAATTCTAAAAATCACCAAAGCGTTTTGGTTTGGATTAAAATTGAACAAGTTTTCAATTTAAAACAAAATTTCCATGAGCTCCGAATCTATCCAATTTATCTCCATAGCCTAGTACTCGCTGATATGATTGCAATGCAACTTGTCGCGCTCAAAACCGACCTCGCATGAACAAGTTATAAATTAATAATCGTACGAGATAAACTAAATTTATAATAACTTTAATTTATTAAAATTAAAATTTTCTCTTCTTCCCTCTCTCCCCTCGTTCACACGACTTTTCTTTCCAGGCTGAATTTTTTTTTTTCAAATGATCGTGAATCGCCCAGCTCGCCGCTCCTCCACCAGCGCCGTCGCCTGCTTCTACGCCACCACCTGCTGTCGCGCGTGCACCATGATCACACGAAATCCAAAACTGCTGCCAGGAATGCGGCCCCATAGCCGCCACCTCGCTCCACTTTGACTAGATCCAATTGTTGATTACGTAGAGCTCGTCGAGCTCTCCAGCTTTCATGTTGAAGTCGTTGCCAATTCGACCTCTAGAGGCACCGATGAACTATGGCTGTTCGATTTAGTTATGTTTTAATGGTGGCTTATGAAAACCTAGCTAGGTTTTTAGTAAATGAAAGGAAGTTCATGGCCTTTTATAGAAAATTTCACGGCACTATTCACCCATTAAAATTTTGAACTTCAAACGAAGCGTGCCGCCTAACGTTTTACATGTTACACCCCTATTCCGAACACAATGGATTATATATCGGAAGCCAATTCCATCATATACAGAAGTTAACTTTCAAAATCAAATTATATTAATTTAAATTCCTTTAATCAATTTCTACGCGTTTCGAACTCGAACATTTAAACGATATGTCTGATCGCCATGAAATTCGACTACTTATAATAATTCACTATTACGGATCTAATGAAACTGGTTTCGTCAAAATCCGAGACAGTGCCCCAGAAGGCTATTTTTACTCGTTAATTAAATCGAATAATTTTCAAAAACAGTTTAATCACTTTTAAATCCAAATTTAAAAGTTTACTATCCTCCTACTTATTCAAATAGATTTTAAAATCAACTTTAGAAATCATTTTCATTGACATTAAATTCAAGATTAAATTATTCAACAATTCCAAATATTAAATTTAACAATTTAATTATCAAATAAATCGCTATATTTAAAATATAAGTTATTTAACTTATAAAATTAACTTTTTAATATTTAAAATCAATAAAATATTCAAAATTCAAATGACTAAAATTCTGGATCGTTACAAGTTTAGTATCACCTATACTCAGATGTCTAAATTTGAGGTTAGATGTCTAAATGTTCATTTAGATGACTGAATTATAATTTAGTCGTTTGTGTATTGTATTTTTCAAAACCGATAGCATATTCAGATGTCTAAATTTATTTTTAGATGTTTGATTATTTGAAAAATGTTTTTTTTAAATACATTTTTATCTAAAAATATTTTGGTATGTGTATGTGTTCATCAGAGGAGATTGTACACATTTATAACTATGGCTCACAACGTATGATGACTTTATTAAATCTTCAAACTTTATGCACCATTGGCTTGAGTAGATTTTCGTAGTCTACTTTATTTTCAAGTATACCTGAAAATTATTAACTCATATAAATATCTCGAAATATATAGTTGTCACCTCAAAACTATAAATAGAGGTTCTAACATTCTCCCACTTTTTGATGATGAAAACTATATATCTGTAGAGAAGATAAATGGTAATTTTTTTACTCCATCTATCTATTTGCTCGGTTTTCCCCTTTTGTCAACATCAAAAATAAGATAAGAATAGTAGAGATATACTATAATGAAACATTTTCATAAATAAGAAAGCATAATCACACAACAAATAGAGGATACTTATCTCAGGTTATTACAGAATAAAAATTACCACATAACCATAAGTTTTTGTACCAAGTAGACTTGAACAACGCCAAAGAAAATAAAAAACAACATCATAAGTTTTATAAATAAAATATTGTAAGCAAATTTTACCTCAACTCCATGCTCGCCAATCTTGATTTTCTATATCATAATAGGTAGCATCTGGATCATCTGCAAGTGGTGGAGCAGGAGATCTAGATTTACCACTTAACTTTTTTCATATCTTTTCCAAAAAATATTTTATCCCACTCGCATCTTTTTCAGTTTTCTTAACTCTATTTCCAAATGATTTATAGCCTTTAGATATATTTTTTCTAACTTCTTCTGGTTTTTAGAAGTTACGACGGATGTTTGATATATTTAATTCCAACAAATTGCAGTACGTTAGAGGGGATTACTTTTACTGATGAGGCCTCACTTGATTCACTCTGATTTTCCTCGCTACTCCTCACTACTTTCTTCACTAGATTCTACTTCTTCTACTTCAATTTCATGAGTTTTTCCTTTTTCTTTATCTTCCGGTTTGGAAGAAGAAGGTTGTTCAAGTGGAGCAGGAGCATGTACTTGTTGACAATATTGTTCATAAGAAACATATGACGGAACCAATTCAGGAAGTTTCATTAGGCTAAAGAATCTTTTTCCTGAATAAGTTACTTGAAGTGGTGTGTCCTCAAAACCTTGTATTCCCGAATCATTGAGGATACGCATGATGAACGGAGCATAAGTTATGGTGTTTCTTTGAAAGAAGAAAGATCTTGTTTTGTTTTGAATAAAATTTTCCCATTCACTTCCATAATACCAAAAAATATTATATAGAGCTTTAAGTTCTATATGATATACTACCTCATGGCTTCGCGTTCTAGGTATAGAAGTATTTATAATCATTCTTTCCATTGAACGAGCTCTTGGTCCAAGATATTTTGAATGTCCTTTTCCCTTTATATCATTCCAAAGATGATGGCTTATTTCATTTCTTTTTCCTTCTTCGATATCATTGTCTATAAGATCTATTCCTTTATAAACACACTTTAATATTCATCCAATATTGTTAACATGAATTTTAACAACATTTCCACATACACTGACCATAACCATCCCTCATCGTTGTGAAGTCTAATATTTTTGCCATTTAGATTTGCTAAGAAGATTTGGATTGTTAAGGTATCAATCTTTACATTATCATCGTCGAAATCAATTATAGAAGTGAATCTAGCCCTCTATGTAAATTCTCGAAGATTGTAGGCAGGAAAATCACTTAATTTATAGAAATCACCTAAAAATATTTTCATTGAAGACAATGACTTGAATCTTTCAATGGCAACTTTTTCATGATAAAACCATTCTTTGATTTGTTTCAGAGGGATATTTAGCTGATGAGTATAAGAGGCCTCTCCAGATTTTCTTTTCTTAGCAAAATTTTTGGGAACTGTTGATTGCAATTTTTGGTGGGGACTAGTGTTTTAGAAGAAAAGTCGAAGTAAAATGAAGATAGATCCAATGGACAAGTTTAAAAAAGAAAGGTCAAATAAATTTCTTTAGGTGATCAAACGTCTGATTTTATTTTTAGATGTTTGATAGTTATGGGATTTAAACCCAAAACATTTTTGGTCAAATTTGCCTATTTTCAGACATCTAAAATAAAATTTAGACGTCTGAATTTTAGTTCAAAAATGAACTAAAATCTTGTTTAGATGACTGGATTGACCTTTATGTCATCTAAATAGGTTTTAGACGTCTAAGACTAATTTTAGACGTCTAAATTTGCTTGAAAAAGTTCACTTACTAATTTTTGACAAATGCATTATGAAGACGGTTTGATAATATGGAGTTGGAAAACCAACTTTATGGTCCGTCCACTTTGTTAAATTTTTCAATAAATATTTTGTGTTATCTGAGATGATTTGGTATAATCAAAATAGATTAATTTATTAAATAGTCTTTAAAGAGAAATTATTCATCCAAATACAAAATATATATAAAAGTCAATTGATATGTCAAGCCAGAATATTTGTTTTCCAAAGGTTCAGATTCTTTAAAAGGGTCCGGTCCCAAGCATTATCTTATTTAGGCTTATAAATTTTTATAGGAGTTGTTCTTTTGAAGGACTTTCGGTGGAACGAATGCATTTTTTAGTAGGTGATTTCCCACAAAACATCATTAGAGTCCTTCAATAAAATTCATATGCTCACCTTGTCATCACTGTTCTCAATATATTTCATTTTGCAATCCCAGTACTTCTCCTTGATAGTGAGTTATACCATCGATATGATCGTCTTGAGTGGTAGTAATGTGGCCTTCGAAATTAATCGATTGTCCAACTTTCTTTCCTTTAGAAGAAAAGCCGATTTTTTCTAAAGGAGAGGAGATGATTTTAATATATGAGAAGGAGTTGTCTTCATAAGTCGACATGTTTTAATTGAAGAAGTGATTTTCTGAAGGAAGTGTTTGCTTTGTTTATATAGTAGAATTTTACTAAAGATAGTAAAAAAAAATATGTGATAGAAATTTGTTGCTTAATCTTGACTAACTAAAACAGGTTCTATTTTTAGGTGGAGATTCATTTATCGGAGATAAAATTAGTTTGCAAGAATGAAACATTATCAGGTTTATTATAAACAGATAATACTCATATGCGTAAAGATTATCCAATTAATTCATTTAAAGAGAAAATGCTTAGTTCCCTACGTAATTTCAAAAAAGTTGTTTCACAAAGAGGTTTAGTAAAAATATCGGCTATTTGGTTCTCTGTATTAATAAATTTTAGGGAAATAACTTCTTTTTCTACGTTATCTATTAGAAAATGATGAGGTATATCAATATATTTTATTCTAGAATGATTTATAGGATTTTTCGAGTGATTAACAGCACTTATCTTATCACAATATATAGGAGATTTTATAATACTTTTCCTAAAATCTCAAAGTGTTTGTTGCGTATATATAACTTGAACACAAGCCAAAGCGGTTGTAATATACTCGGCCTTGCATGTCGATAGTGAAACACAATTTTATATCTTACTAAACCTAAAGTGGCAAGGGCCACTCGTACTCTTTCGATCCATCTTGCAACCTCAAAATCAGCATCACTATACAAAAATAATTCAAAAGAGCCGCCTTTCAGACCAAAGAGTATGTAATCTTTAGAGTTGGTTAAATATCGCAAAATTCACTTCACAACTCAATGATGTGATTGCTTGGGTTGTGCTTGAAAACATACACGCAAACAAATACTCATCATAATATCGGATCGACTAGTAGTTAGATAAAGTAAAGAGGCTATCATACTTCTATATAGTTTTTGATCAAAATCCTTAATATTCTCATCTTTGTCTAAATGCAAGCTAGTACTCATTGGAGTCTGTTTACTTGAGGTGTTATCCATTCCAAAATGTTTCAATAACTCTCTACAATATTTTGTCTTGATAAATAAAAATTTCATTTTCTAATTGATTAATTTGTAAACCCAAAAGGAAATTTAATTCACCCATATATGACATTTCAAATTCATTTTTCATAATATTTGCAAAATCATTGCACATATTTTCATTTGTAGATTCGAATAATATATCATCAACATAAATTTGAAAGATCAAAATATCATCATTTTCCTTTTTGATAAATAACGTAATGTATATTTTACCAATTTAGAAACCAGAATTAAACAAATGACTTTTGAGACTATCATACCAAGCACCGTGTGCTTGTTTAAGTCCATAAAGCACCTTTTTAAGTTTGAAAATGTGATTTGAAAATTTTTCATGAACAAATAGAGTGATTCTTCAACATAAATATTTTCTTTTATAAAATTGTTTAAGAAACCAATTTTAACATCCATTTGAAATAATTTAAAATTGTGATGACATGCAAATATAAGTAATATTTGTATTGCTTCTAATCGAGCTACAGGTGCAAATGTTTCTTCATAGTCAGTTCCTTCTTACTAATTATATCCCTGAGCAACTAATCTTGCTTTATTATGAATTACATTACCATTTTCCATCGAATTTATTTTTAAATATCATTTTGTTCCAATAACGGATTGATCATCGGATCTTGGTACAAGTTCCCAAACGTTATTTCTTTCAAATTGATTGAGTTTTCCTTGCATTGCTAATATCAAAAAATCATCTTTGGCAGCTTCCTTATAGATTTTTAGTTCTATATTTGAGATAAAAACACCATGACCCATTTGATTTAGAAGACTTCTAGTTGTGACTCTAATGTTTACATCTTCGATTATATTACCTATAGGATGGTCATTTAAAATTCTAGAAGGGGATCTTAAGACATTATTATTGTCCATATTTTCATTTTCATTTCCATTATTAGTATTATTTTCTGGAACATGATTTTGGTTTATTTCTAGAACTTCTTCACCTTCATTTTAGTTTTTGTTTTTAAATTCTTCATCAAAAGAGACGTGTAAACTTTCTTGAATTATATTTGATTGTTTATTAAATATCTATAAGCTTTGCTATGTTCCGAATAACCAATAAAAATTCTTTCATCAGCTTTTTGATCAAATTTGCCTAATTGATCTTTACTATTTTATATGATGCATTTTGAACCAAAAATTTGGAAATACGAGACTTTCGATTCCTTTATATAAAACATTTCGTAAAAAGTGTTTCTAGTCTACGGTCTTAAGGATACACGATTAAGAACATAACAAGCAGTAATAGTGGCTTGGGCTCAAAAATTCTTCGGTAAGTTACTACTACTTAGCAATGTTCATGCATATTCTTGTGAAGTACGATTCTTCCTTTCATCTACATCATTTTGTTGTGGTGCTCGTGGAAAAGTGAAATTGTGACTAATGCCCTTTTTATTACAAAAATCTTCAAATAATTCATTTTCAAATTCTCCTCCGTGATCACTTCTAATACTTTTAATTTTTAAATCTCTTAAATTTTGAGTTCTTATAGCAAATATTTTAAAATTTTCAAAAGTATCACCTTTTTGTTTCAAAAATAAAGTCCAAGTAAATCTTGAAAAATCACCAACCATCATAAAAATGTATTTGTTATGATTTATCGATCTTACTTGGGTAGGATTGAATAAATCTAAATGTAGTAGTTCTAATGGTTGTTTTGTATGCTTAGGTCATTTGGATTGGGCTAAGCCCTCCAAGGCTATCCTGGCCTAGGTATGTAGCAGCCCCTACAAGTTGTCTCGTCCATCTACCTAACCATAGACTAACTTATGGGCCCCACAACCTCCTGCGGACCTTCCACCAACTCCGCCCCTCTAGAAAAATGATAAGTGGCCCTCCTCCCTCCTTGGTTAGAGCTCTCTGGATCTTCACGGGTCCTCCTCCTCTTGATGAAAATTGAGTCTAACCCGGTAGGAGCCTTAGATGGGTACATGTCACGAGCGCTGGGTTGGAACTACGATGAGAAAACTGGGGGTTGGATGATGCTGTAGCGCTCCACGGAGCTCACATGTTGGGAATATGGGGTTGTAGATTTGGTTGTGGTTGCTCATTGGTTGCACCTCCAAGTGGTGCTTGTAGAATTTGGGAAGCACTGTCCCAACATTGGAAGTGGGAACTATGACAGCAAAGTTCAGTTTCACCACTACAAGTAAAAAGGAAAAAGTGTTGATTGATTGTAAAGAAGAATGATAAGGCTATAGACTATAAGAAAAACTAGGTAGATCTACCTTTAACTTGCCTCCCCTCGTCTCTTCCTAATCAAAGGCAGATGGGGGACACTGTGTCACCATTGCTATAGTGTATTGGAACTGGGCCAGTCCGCAGTAAGGAAACATCAAACGGTCAACACCCTAGTTGGGACTGGACGACCCTTAGCAGTCGATTGTTCCATGACCACCAGTCGACTAATCAAGTAATGTCGGCTAGGGTTTGCCTATACCGAATGGCTCAGATTTTATAAGATTTAATCTAAAGGGCAAAGTCGATTCTTACCCCGATAAATAGAACCCTAACCTAATATTGAGAACCCTAATCTAATTTAGAACGTACCAAAACTCTGTCTCTCCCAAAAACTGAACTCTTTGTTTCTCTCCAAAACAATTTTTTCTTCAAAAACAGAAGTTTGCAAAATAAAAATCAAAAATTACAAACAAGAGAAAGATATTCTAAAGCACAAATAGAAAGGAAGATCAACGAACCAAGCAAGGGCAATTCGAAGCTAAAAAAAGAAGGAATAGATTTCAAGAGGTGAGTGGGTTCATTGCTAATTATGCTGATTTATATGTAACTGAGTTTGTTTATAGCCTATCTACTCTAAAATTGGTTTAATTTAATCAGAGACATTGTTTATCTAGTAATTGAAGTAAATTAGGAATTTTATAGAAATGCAAACTATATGAATATGAACCCCCTGTATGATCTAAATATAAGTAAAGTAAATTTTGAATATAAGTCAATTTTGGTTTGATTTTAGTATGAATACACACACTCTTTGTTAATTTGAACATACACCTACATATCAATACCATTTATTCTAAACCCTAGTTAACTTGATTTGATGACTCATACACTTATGAAATTATGAACTTGTTAGGAACTATTTTTTGACATAAAGAACATGCCGCATTGGGTCATACAGCCATACGATGCATATAGATAATTAAAATAGTCTGGTTGGTTGAACGAAAAATGGCACAAAAACCTAGAAGATTAAGTAGAGAATAAAAAGTGAAGAAATTCAAATGAAAACGAGTAGAAAAGAACACACAACAAATAGTGGTTCGACTAATCTTGGCATACGTCCATTTAGTGATTTTATTAATTATCTTGCCGATTACAAGCAGGAGTTATTACAGATCGGTATAAATCCGATAGTGATTACAAGAAATTAGAGTTAGGAAAGCAGGAGCCAAAAGATCCTTAGAAATGAGCCCTGCCCCTTTATTTATAGATGGAGAAAGCCTAAAATCTCACCAAGAAGATCTCCATATCTTTTTCCATGCCATAGACCGTTTCTCCAAAGAAGTAGAGGGATACCTCAGCAAATTATGTGGATCGGTACCGATCCATGGGCTTGGATCGATACCGATCTAAGAGATTGCCAGGAATGTTGTCTTGAACTCTTTGTATTGGATCCTTTTGTGTTAGCTTTGTGATTCCATAGTTGTTTGCATTGATATCAGCTTGTTTTTGAGTTCAAATGGTGGATCTACGGAGAAAAAGAGTTGTTGACTTTAAGTGCTCGTGGAGATCAATAGAGGATCGTATGAAAACAACAAAATAACACTTAGAGTAGGCTTCTAACATCAAGTTGAGTAAGTAGGCAGAAGATGGGCATAATTGGAAGAACATTCTTGGATCGGTATCGATCTAGGGGATTGGATCAGTACCAATCCACCACGTAGATGGGTTTCTACCTCTCTTGTCTTGGGTTGGTTTGGTATTTACCTCGTGACTTTGTTTGTGCTTGGTTCATGGAGTCTTTGGCTATCTCTCTGGGCTTCCTGCTTTGATAACTCCATGTTCGACTCATCCAGTCTGTCCGAATATTGCCTGGTCAAAATGTAACATCCTCTATCTGGAGGCTTGAAGCTAAGCGCTATAGATGATGCAGTCATCCATAGTATTAACTTCTAGTAACCAAACACGGTAATGTTAATGATATCCATAATATCAGAAGCACTTGAATATGAAATAAAATCATCACAAATTAAAATATTTTTCTGATTACATTTCAAAACAACATTTCATATCCATGTTGCATAATCCCAAATGTTTCCCAAGTTCAAATCAAATAAAATTATTAAAAAATACGCCAAGAGCGACATATGAAGTGCCCTCTTGGATGACCGGAATACTAAATAGTCATAACAGACTTAATACAACACAACGGAAATAAAACATAACAACTCCTAAATATAGGTAGCATCAGCCTCTTGCTCGTCTCCAGAAGCTTTATTCGTCCGCTTACTAAAACTTGAAAATCCTCAACCCTCATCCTAATCAAATCAATTTAGAGCACCCGAGAGTTTAAAGGGAAAAACATAAACTTTGAGTCAGACATAAAGCCTACTGTAAATAATACTGTACATCTCGGTCATTTGATATTAAGTGAGACCATGCCACTTAGCGGAACGGGTTTCTCCTCACTAATATCCTTTTAAAACATACCTTTTGCAAATCTTAATCCTGCAACCAAAACTGGTTAAAACAATAAAGCAATATCATGTAAGCGTATAAATCAGGTAATAAATGGACTATCCGTCCGAACACTATAGTTTTGTTTGGCTAACTACTAACCTTTGGCTGACTCGGGCCTACCAGACAAAATAAACAAATAATCTAACTTCTGTTAGATACTCCTCTTCTAGACGGTCTGTCCCTAACTTACTTCTCTAGGGTCAACTGATCCTAATGGTTTTGCGGGCTCACCAATAACCTATCCTCACTCTGTATATTCCTTTCTGTGTGTAAAATCATTTTAGTCTTACCAGTGACAAAGCCCTACACACTGGAATTTGGACTAAATTAGCTAGGGGCTAATAGCTAATGTATAGGGTGCGACCCTATACCAGCCCCATCTGGTATTCTAATATCTGAGTCATTTTACTTAGGATCATATACCCATAAAATTTTCCTTCAATACATTTTCTCCCAAATTGATTTAATCCTTTAAATCATACTTTAAACAAGGAAAATATACTCTACACTTTACTCAAATCACCTTGCCATGTTATATATACTTTACACAAAACTTTGATGATGAAAACATTTAAACCGTTAAAAGTACCGCTTTTCGAAACCATTGAAAGTGCCCGTTTCAAAACCAAGTATCTACTTTGCTTTATAACCTTTGGCCGAAAGGCCAAAACATACCTTTCGAAACCATTCTTAATAAACCTTTCGAAAACATTGGAAAACCTTTCTTTCGAAAGCATTTGGCTTCAACTAAAACATGTGGAATAACCTTTCAAAACCATTTATAACCTTTCCTTTCGAAACCAGTTGGGTTTAACTTTCAATAGCACAAAGGGTCATAAATCATTAAGTTGAAAGTACTCTTCCGAAAGCTATTTCCTAAGTAAAGAAGTGATGGTGTCGAAACCAGTCCCTTTGAAGGCATTGGAGAAGTGGTTTGGGTTTTAAAACAAAGAACCCTTTCAAGGCATTGCTTCGAAAGGTAAAATGTGGCAGCAAGGGGTTTCGGCCCCTTCGCAAACATTTACTTAAAATGAAAGGCGCAACCTCTTTCGAAACCATTCCTTTAAAACAATTTGGCCCAGTTGGAAGCTAACCAAGTTGAAAGCAAAAGCAAGGCGGGCACATTTTCATTTAAAACAAAGTAAAGCTTCGACCCCTTCAGAACCCCATGTTTTGACTTCATACCTTTCACCCCAGTCCAATTCGCTACGTACCAAGTCTTTGATGCCATGTACTTTGGTTTTGATGGTGAATTGGTGATGGAGGCGGAGGAACTTAGCTGGAAGCTGGTGCCGAAAATGGAAAAACATGTAAAAAGCATGTTTAAACTGATTTTAACTTTTTAAAGCAATTCTTTTCAACTAACCTACCTTGTTTGTCAGAATATGATTGGTTCCTAATTTCTTTTCTAAAAGTACTGCCGAAATTTCAGAAATAAACAATTTAAATTATTTACAAAATGCCCCTTCTCCTTTTATAAATATATAAAACATTTAAGTCCCATACCTTAAATAATTATATATATATATATTAAAACACTTAGGAAAAATATATAAAATTTTCCATAAATCACTATTAATATGTTTTCTAACATATATTAATTTCTGATCCAAAATCATTATAAAATAGCTGTAATTAATTTAAACCCAAATAACTATTTCCTTCACTAGAAAATTCATAATAAATCCATGCTAATTCAAAAAATTATGAAAATTGAAACCCATTTCCAAAATATTATTTCTGACCTTATCTCAAAATCGCAAGTCATTTAATAGTGTTTTCACATTAAACCGTATCATAAAATCTATACGGATTAGCATAAATCATCAACAAGCATATATATATATATATATCCATTTTCAACAATCAAAACATGGCAAAACCTTTGCAAAATAGTTCGAATTCAATCTAAAACCGAAAACAATTAAAAACATGAGGTGTAACCTATTATTCAACTTCAGCCTGAGATTAAGGAGTTGAGATTTGTTCTTTGATTAAGTTGCTTAAGCTTCTTCCCCTTGATTTTAGCTTTATCTTCTTCTTACTTTCCTAATGGTGACCGAGCTCTTATGTTTTTGTTTGTGAGAATGAATGTGTAAAATGAATGTATGTGGGGGTTTAGGGTATGTTTCCTGGAGATTTGGCCGGGCAACTGAGTACTCGGCATCTAGGAGTACTCGGCATCTTGGAGTACTCGGCATCCAGGAGTACTCGGCATCCAGGAGCGCTCGGCATCAGGCAACGTTCGGCTAGAGGCATCGTTCGGCCAGAGACATCGTCCGACCAAGGGCTTTGTTCGGCCTAAGGACATCGTTCGGCTAAGGGCTTCGTTCGGCCTAAAGGCACGTTCGGCTAAGGGGCTTCGTTCGGCCAGAAGACACGTTCGGCCAGATACTTCGCTCGGCCACGAGACACGTTCGGCTTCGATGGCTATTCGGCCTACTCTTCCCACACAGCAAGCGCCTCGTTCGGCAGAAGGAGAGTGGTTCGGCACCCAACTGTTCGGCCTGATTGGTTCGGCACACATGGACCAGCCTATCTGGACCGAGTTATTCAGCTACCAGGCCCGCCAGAGAAGTCCAACCAACCTGTGTCTATAAATAGAGGGGCAGGGGCACAGTGAAATGGACCTTTTTTGGGAGAACAATGGGGAGACTCTGCCACTTTCAAGACTTACTATTTTTGGTTCAAACTTGTATTCAAGTCATTAATATATGGATTGTATCTGTATTCAACTACTTTTGAAAGAAATAAAGATCAAAACTCAAAGTGGATGTAGGCAGTTATGCTGAACCACTATAAATCCGGTGTTCTTACTTTCTGCATTTTAATTAGCATATTCTTCCTTGTTTAATTTAACTTCATCACTTACATCTCTACACAATCTTTCTCAACGAGGTTAGTGACCAATTTTGGTCCTAACAGGGTATAAAGATAATACTTATTCCTATATTGCCCTTGTCTACTTACCCTAACTTAATTCATTTTAATTCCCTTAGTTTATTTGTTCTAATAGGCATGGCTACCCTTCTATTAATCGCAAATCTCAATCCCTTAATCATTGCATTATTTTATTTAATTTAACTAATTAAATATCCTAAATAATATTACTAAGAATTAGGAGTGTTACAGACTCCCCTCCTTAAAGAATTTCATACTCGAAATTACGATAAGGTACTCAACAAATCAATCAAAAAGGTAAAACATACCATCAAACAAATCAGGATAAGCGTCTCTAATCCTGCTCTCGGTCTCCCAAGTACAGTCCTCTCATCATCGCTTCACTGGACTTTAACTAATCTGACTGTCTTGTTCCTTATCCTCTTCTCATCTCTCGCGACTATACAACTTGGCTTTCTAACTATAGTCTAATTTAGCTCTACTACTAAGTCCTCTAACACAGTCGGTGTTATAATTGTCTCTGGGTCTCGAACACACTTTCTTAGATCAAAAATAGGGAAAATGTCGTGGACTCCTGCCAAACTGTTCGGTAACTCTACTCTATATGTGTTTCCCGATCCTTTCTATAATAGGAAATGGTCCTACAAATCTCGGTGCCAACTTACCTGACCTTCCAAATCTAATTACACCTTTCATCGGTGGTACCTTAGGGAAAACATGATCTTGTTGGCGTCAAAATTGACCACCAACATGTAGTTGTATGAAAGCACCAATATCCAATCCATTCACAAAAATATAAAGAGAAATAAATGAAGAACAAAATTAAAACAATCAGAAAGCAAGTAAATAGAGACACAAATTTGTAGTAATTTGGTTAATTCTGGCCTACGTCCACTCCAGAATAATCCTTTTTATTATACTGAAGTTTTTATAATCCGAAATCCAAGAATCAATTTGACAGAGTGTGGCCTAGGTTGAAGATAAAGAGAAGCAAAAAGAAGATCCCTTTTTTGATACCATTTCTGCTATATTTATAGAGGAAGATGTGCACAGATCGGGCTCAAACTTTGACAGAAGGTTCTGGAGATCAGGATGAGGCCACCCAGAAATTTCCAGGCCCATTGGGGCCCACAATAGGGATCGGTACCGATCCGATGTCCAATAGGGTGCGATCCTCTGGGTGGTTCCCCAAGGTGTTAGCTACTTCCACCCCAAATTTAGTGCAATTCCGACGTACGGTTTGTGAGATATCGCATTTTCTGTGAAGTAGTATCACTTGAATTCTGATTTCTGCCGATCCTTCTAGAGGGATAGGTACTGATTCCTCCAACTTGCTCCAAATACCATGTGATCCCTAGGGAAGCTTCTCCATGTTGTATTATGCTTGGCCTCTAAGTTTCACGCTAATTAGTCTAGTAGAACACAAGATATGGGTTGTTTCCTGCATGAACGCTCTTGCATTTTGGTATATGTCGATCCTTCCTCAATGAAGCATGCCGACCCATCTTATTCAACAAAGCACGCCGATCCCTCTTAGTCAACTACGTCGAACCCTCCTTCATAAGCTAAAGCACACCGATCCCTCCTAATTAACTACGCCGATCCCTTCTTCATAAGCTGAAGCACGCTGATACCTTCTAATCGATCATGTCGATCCCTCCTTTATAAAGCCTGCCGATCCATCTTCTTCAACAAAGCACGTAGATCCCTCTTAATCAACTACGCCGATCCCTCCTTCGTAAGCTTTAGCATGCCGATCCCCCCTAATTAATCATGTCGATCCCTCCTTTATGAATTGGAGTATACTGATCCCTCTAGATCGAGCACGCCAATCCCTTCTGTTTGCTAAGTTATATTCCATACTCTGAACAATCTGCCTTGCATATCTATCAATTTCATTCAATCTCGGCTTGATACTACTATTTGTACTCGATTTCTGGGTCCTACAATCATCGCTCTGGACTCATCGGCCTTGATAATCGTGAAGTCCGTTGGGTTAAATCCGCCCGTGTACTGCCTAGCCAAAAGGCGGGTTGACACTTTGCCCTCCAAAACATGCCTTGCGATAGAAAAGCGTGTTTTGAATTGCCATAAACCCAAAATCCGAAGCCCATAATCCATAGATGACCTGTGAACAAATCAGTGATCTTGCCCGACCATTCGAGACCGTTAATCAAATTCGTAGCCGTCCTAGGCTGATGATGATCGCACGAGATCGAGTGTCTGTTCGAGGCAAAATGCGATCGTTCAAGATCGTGTGTCGTTCGAAGCGAAGTGTGATCGTTCGAGATTGAGCAACCGTTCAAGGCGAAATGCGATCGTTCGAGATCTAGTGCCGTTCGAGGCAAAATGCGATCGTTCGAGATCGAGTGCCATTCGAGGCGAAATGCGATCGTTCGAGATCGTGTGCCGTTCGAGGTGAAATGTGATTGTTCCGATGGGATTCAAAATTGTCAATGTCAGATTTCACGTTCGAGTAAGTTTTATAACCAAGTACTAAAAGAGAAACAAAAACAAAAAATTAAACACTACAATGCATGCATCTCCGGGTGTGACGGTTCATTGTCATCTCAGAGCATGCCTAGGGACCGTTCTCGATCTCGTACATGTGTAAGTGACTTAGCCGTGTTATTGTGGAGTTTATTACTTATTTCTTGCCATTTTGGTCAGTTGATGACAAGTTGACGCCTTGATCCAAGGCAGTTCCCGTTCAATGCGGATGGTGGTTGCTTCTGTTCCACTGTCGCTGCCCGAGTTCTCATGTATTGTAACAGTCTACCATTCTGGACATGTCCCTCAGTCTCATCCTTTAAGTGCCTACATTCGTTTGTACTATGCTTGTTCAGCTCATGGAATAGACAGTATTTTTTTGATTTCTTTTCATCGTTTGTAGATTCTCTCCTCATTGGCCTTTGATAGGGGACCTGCCCCTTAGTATCCAGATATATTCGTTCCAATGTTTCAGTCAATTCCATGTAAGAGGTGAATCTCGGTTCCCTTCGTGGATGATTCGATCCATCAAAGCCATCCTCTACTTTTCGTTTTCCTTTATCCTTGTTTGAACTTTCCTCGGGTGGACCTCCACCTTGCATAGCATTCACCTTTGGTTTGTTTGCTTGTGCATCTTCCTGTTGCAAGAACCTTTCTGCTTCATGATAAAACTCCCCGAGATCCATAGGTGGATCCCACGCAAGTGAGTCCTTAAACTCCGTGCCATCAGCAATTCCATATGTAGCTGCCATCAAAACCATGGATGGATCTGGACGATCCACCGATGCTACCGCGGCATTAAACCGTGTTAAGAAACTTCTCAGGGACTCTCCAGTCCTCTGTTTCAGTATTGTCAAACTCATCACATTTTTGGGTCTCAAGATGTGAACCCTAAACTGCCTCATTGACCTTTCGATTAATTCCGTCCAGGTGCCAATAAAGTTGCTTTCCAACTGTCTGAACCATAGTGTGGCTATATCCATTAATTGCAAGGAAAAGCACCATGCCATGACTTCCTCCGATGCCTCCAGTACTTCCATGTTTCTCATGTACCTCGTCAAATGAACAGCAGGATCCGTTTTTCCATCATAAGTCTCAAGCGTTGGTAGTTTGAACTCTGGTGGATTCCTAGCTTGCCTGATATTTGGAACGAATGGACTTCTATTTACATCCTCGAGATCCCTGTTCACCAATCCACCACGCATAGCTTGCCTTATCATCTCTGCAAACCTATCATTGTCTTCCAATGGTAGTCTCATATCTTCATGCCTAAGCTACCCTCCTCCCCCCGAGTCTACGAGGGAATTTTGGAAAATATTCCTCCGGTCGAGCATCCAAATTCCGGTTCGCACCAAGCTCCACGAGATTGATCGCAGGTCCTATAGTATCGCGACCCACCAAACCCGGGACATGCCCCCTAGCCTTTGGGGATCGGTACCTATCCCTCTGGAGGGATCATTGCCGATCTTTCTAGGATGGCAGGGGACTGCCCCCGACTGTTCTGTTCCATTCCTTTGTCTATTGGCCCCATTTCCATGCTCCCAGTTCTGATTTCCAGCGATTCCTTCTACTTCAACTCCTTGATTCTATGCTCCAGCTCGTCCAATCTGTTGGAGCAAATTCTGCATCACCTCCTCCTGTCTTTTCAACATCCTCTCCTGCATCGCATCCATCATCGTTTCCATTTCATCCCTAATGATGTAGATAGATGCTTGGTTAGCTCTAGCTCCTGAGGAAGCCTCCTGACTCCCTCCATGGTAGCACTCTTCTTGTTGATTGCCTAATCATTGCTTCCTATCTCCAAGTGTCCAAGCTTCAAAATCTGAGCTCCTAGATGCCAAGTCCACATATGCAAGTCCTTCTCAGTGAAAGAACCAAAATGTTGGCGTCAAAATTGACCACCAACACCCAGCTGTATGGAAAGCACCAATATCCAATCCAATCACAGAAATATGAAGAGAAATAAATGAAGAACAAAATTAAAACAATCAGAAAGCAAGTAAATAGAGACACAAATTTATAGTGGTTCGGCTAACTCTGGCCTACGTCCACTCCGGAATAATACTTTTCATTATACTGTAGTTTTTACAATCCGAAATCCAAGAATCAATTTGACAGAGTGTGGCCTAGGTTGAAGATAAAGAGAAGCAGAAAGAAGATCCCTTTTTTTATGCCATTCCTGCTGTATTTATAGAGGAAGACGTACACGGATCAGGCACAAACTTTGACAGAAGGATCGAGAGATCAAGACGAGGCCACCAGAAATTTTCAACCCCATTGGGGCCTAGAATATGGATCGGTACCGATCCATATTTTGCTGTCCAAATGTGGTGAGATCCCTCTGAGTGGTTCCCCATGGTGTTAGCTACTTGCTTCCCAAATTTCATGCATTTCCGATGAACGATTTGTGAGATATCGCACTTTCCGTGAAGTAGTATAACTTGAATTTTGATTTCTGCCGATCCCTCTAGAGGGATAGGTACTGATCCCTCCAACTGCTCCAAATACCATTCGATCCCTAGGTATTGATCCCTCCTTTATGAATTAGAGTATACCAATCCCTCTAGATCGAGCATGCCGATCCATTCCGTTTTCTAAGCTATATTCCATACTTTGAACATTTTGCCTTGCATATCTATCAATTTCATTCAATCTCGACTTGATATTACTTGTAACAACCCAATATTTTTGTAAATTATTTTAAATTAAATTTTATGTCAATATTTTATTTTTAAAACATTTTAGAAGTATAGTTATAATTTTCAAAAGTAAAGTTATAATTTTACAAAGTTAATTGCATTTTTGTTTGCAATTTTTAATTCTAGTTTCAATATAATAAGCTATTTTCTTTATTTACTTTTATTTTCTTTTTATTTTTCCTATGAATAATTATTTATTTTCATTTTCACTTTATTTTGTTTGTCTTTTGTTTTTATTTATTGATTTTATTTTGTTTATATTGAATTAAAATGAATTGGAAATTCAAAGAGGCAAAGTCCTTTCATTTGCTTGACTTTTCATTTCTAGTATTTTCATTTTCTTTGGCCTTTCATTTCCTTTTGTTTAGCCGTGTATTCCTCTTTGTTTTTCATGTGAAAAAATTCCCATCTCATTTCATTTCCACGACAAAACATTTTTGAAAATTTTGGTAATGGCTTCTTCATTTTTCTACTTTTTCTCTTCACTTTTTCTATTTGTTTTACTTGATTTTTGCTTGACTTCTTCATTGTTTTGCTCGACCTAGACCTCACCATCTCCTCCACCGACCACCACCACTTCCTTCCCCACATTATCCACGACCTAACCACCATCTCCTCTGACCAGTTCAGGCCGTGACCACCCCTTGAGCCAATTCCACAAAAACAATGCAAAAACTCCAAAAAAATGTGTAGCCGAGCCATGTATTCCATCACCACCTTCATCTTTGACCACGGCCACCACCTTTAGCCACCACCACCAGCATGACATGACCCCTGACCATCATGACCTGACCTGTAGCAGCCTTGGACCGAGCCATCTTGACCTTTGGCCGAGCCTAGATGCAACCAAACCTTCCTTTGTTAGCCTTGTCCCTTTGTATTCCCTTGTGTAACTCCTACCTCTTTTGTATTCTCTTTGTAGCCGTGCCTTATGAGCCCAAACCAGACCCATTTCCACCAAGTAGACCATCATGGCCGAGCCTTAAGCATGTTATGGTCGAGCAAATGTAGTGTAGCGGTCGAGCAAAAGTAATCGAAAAGCTTGGTGATGTCTTTTACAATTTCAATTTCCATTTTTGTTTCAATTTATCTTTGTATTATAAAGGTATATTTATATTGCTTTGTTTATTTTGTGAATACAAGATTTACATCTTTGCTCTCTCTGCATTCAAATCTAGTCGTGCTATCGTGCTTTCTGGATTTTCATTTGTGTGTTTTATTTGCAAACTCCAGCGTAAAGAGGTGAGTATTCACACATGACATTTGTACTTATATAAATTGTGAAGTGACAACAAGTGAATGTGTAGAAACTATTATATCATGTTATACCTGCCTGTGATGTAAATTATATGATGTTAAACCCTGTTATAAACTTGTCACATCATCTTCTATGTTATATTCGGTTATATTGTTTATTTATTTCTGTTAATCACACTGCAAGTTCCTTGTAGAATAGAATCACTATGGATTGAAATGATACATACCCAAACAGACTTTAGAATAGGGAAAAATCATTATGGGCTGAAATGATAAGCCTGAGCGATTTTTATTTATTTTATTTACTTGGGATTACGGGTTTGAAATTATAAAACCCGGATTTTCTTTGTAAACTGCAGATTGAAATGATATATTATCTGTATCACTTGACTTAAGCTAGAAAATATTATACAGACCCGTGGTTATTTTATATATTTTTCTGGAAAATTTAAAGTATTTTAAAATGTAAAAATATGATAATTTGATTTAAATTGAATTTAAAATGATTAAATAAAGGGTTAATGATTTTTCTATGTATTAAAAATGTTAAATAAATGAATGGAAATTTGTGATTTGAAACATAACTTAAATTGGAAATTTGTGATGTGATTTAAATGGAAGTTTAAGTTAATAAAAAAGAAAAATGGAAATTAAGTTTATTTATGAAATGAAAATTTAAATTTAAGTGTTAAGATAAATTGTTAAAAATGAAAAGAATAAGAAAATGGTACACTTGAATTTAATTTTGGAAAATTGGATTTTATTGTAAAAAATTCACTTTATAAAATCATAAGTTAAAAGGTATTTAAATGACTATTTTTGAAGTGGGAAATGTGATTTTTATAAGTTAAAATGATTTAAATTGAAGTTTATTTGTGGTTGGAATTCTATTTAAAACCTGGAAATTCATTTAGTAGCACTTCAGAAATGCTATCGTTTCTGGAAATGAACTAAAATCTGAACTAAATAGAATCTGCACCACTTTGTAAGTGCTGTAGTGGCAGAAGTGAACTAAAAGGAAATTTAAATAATGGCTATGACAGCACTTTGTAAGTGCTGTAGTTGCAGAAACTAATTTTGAACCTGAAACTAATAAAAGAGCTATTGTAGCACTTGTTAAGTGCTGTAGTTGGCTGAAATGAGATTTTTGAATATAATTGAACTACTGCAGCAGTTTTGTAAATGTTGTCTTTGCTGAATTGAATTAAATCTTTTAATTTGAACCCTGAACTATTACAGCAGTTTTGTAAATGCTGTCTTTTCTAAATTGAACTATTTTTCAACTAAAACTGAACTATTACAGCAGTTTTTAAATGCTGTCTTTGCTGAATTGAATTGTTTTCAAATATAATCTACCGCAGCACTTTCTAAATGCTGTGAAAGCTGGAATTTTAATGTTTTAAAGTATTTAAGTGAATAAATGAACTCAGAAAAGGCTAAATTTTTGGGAATTGAATATTTGATTTAAAGGTATAATGACTTCACTTTTAAATGGTTTAAATGATGTATTTTGATTTGAAATATAAACTATTTTTGAAATTTATAACCACGGGTTATAATAACGATTGGTTGTTAAAGAGACCGGGATCAGATATGGACATACTCTCTGTCGATACCGAAAACCACTTTAACAACTGTGTACGCGGTGGAGATTCCAGAATGAAGTAGGATGGTGACGACGATCCTAAAGGTATATTTACGTGGACCCAACTCCCGTGAGTTGGCATAAGGTGGCTAAAACAGGAGCGATCGACGGGCCATTGAGGTAGCACCTCTGATCGGACACACTTCTTCGATACCATTCTATTACTTTTGTGATTGATTGGGTGCACCCCTTGATTTGGGAGTGTGGCTCGAGGTGGGCGGTAGTGGCTGCTATGCGTTACCACCAGCCCGGATGCGTAATTGGTATATCAACCCTGGCATTGCCTAGTTGTGCCGTGTCAACTACC
The DNA here is from genome assembly GCA_030737815.1 of Allium fistulosum. Taxonomy (NCBI): domain Eukaryota; kingdom Viridiplantae; phylum Streptophyta; class Magnoliopsida; order Asparagales; family Amaryllidaceae; genus Allium; species Allium fistulosum. The sequence goes on from CM060902.1 coordinate 1,209,581,636, forward strand.
ATATCGAGCTTTACTACGAGTTTGGATTTCTCCCGTAGCCTGTGGAGTATTGAGGGTAGCCTCCATTCTGGGAGTATGCTAATACTGGATAGACTACTGGGATTATTACGTGTTAAGGTGGAAAATGTAAAGCCTTAATGCTATTTAAAAGTATGTTTATTTTATAATTAGACATTATTATAATATCGAATATTACTACGTAGTAGATAGTTTAACGGATCCTTAAAGAATGGGCGATCCCAAGCATTCTTTAAGTTACTTGTACCTTTTATTACAGTTCACTTGAGTTGGTTTACATTGTATAAGTATGTATGTCCTGACTCGAGTGTTTGTGTTTTATTTACGCTCGGGTCAGCTTGAGTATTCACAGCTTTGGACTTCACTTTCTGGAGCTATGAATCGCTGGAGATTCTGCTTATCCAGTTATTTATCTATTTCAGTTTCAGTTGTTCTATTTCAGCTTTTGTATTAGTGGACTTTTATGTATTTGGGATTTCTACTGTACTTGTTTTAGAACTGTATTTGTTTCAGACTATGTATCTATTTTTGAGACTTTGTATTGTAGTGGCTTCATGAACCACTATTTATTTTATTTTCCGCTGCGAGTTATTCTGATATTCTGTGATTGGTTTTATTTGCTCCAAATTTTATTACAATCTGTTATTTTGCATTATTCAAGTCAGACATGTGTGGTTTATTGTCGATTTGAATGGTCCAAAATAGTGGGTCGTTACATTTGGTATCAGAGCCAGGTTTTTAGGCAAACCTTAGCCTAAGGAGCAAAAACTCATTAGAGATAGGGTAGAAATACCCTAGAATGAGTGAAATCAACCTCAAAATCATTTCTTTGTGAGAGAACATATTTTCAAAGTATAAAATGATTTTAAAATGATTTTTTCAAAGGATTTTTCAAAGATTATTTTGATATAAAATTTTCTTGTTTTAAAAGCAAATTTTCTAAACTTCCTTCTTTCGTATCTACCTTGTTAGAAATTTCTTTAATTAGGATATTCATCCAAGTGAATTTACCTTGTCTTATCTTATCTTATCTTATCTTATCTTTGTCTTCTCTGTACCTTTGTCCTAAAATTCATTCTTGATTTTTCAGGATGAATCGTGGAAATGCCAGAGGTAGGGGTCGTGGTATTGCCCCAGCTCCTCAACCTGCTGCACCTGTTAGGTTTACTGTTCTCTGTAAGGAATTCTCTCAACTGGGTGGAACCAAGTTTACCGGTTCAGAGAGCATCATCGAAGCCCAGCAATGGTTATGGAGTTTAGAGAGGATCTTTACCGGTCTCGAGATTACTAATGCCCAGAAGCGTCAGTTAGCAGCTGCAAGAGTCAGCCTTGGATTGGTGGGAGTCTGTTACAGCTCACACTAACGAGGGTGATATTTCCTGGGAGCAGTTTAGGTATCCTTTGTGTTATCTTGAATTTTGTTCCCATTTTCTTTCTTTTGAATCTATCTTAAGTTTTATTTCTGTATCTTTTTTCCAGGGAGGCTTTTGTGGCAAAATGGATGCCCAAAGCCGGGAAATCTCAGCTTTATCGTGAATTCATGGATCTCAAGCAGGGTACCATGTCCTTTTCTGAGTATGAGCGGAAGTTCAACGAACTTTCCAAATTTGGTCATGGCTTTATTGACACCCAGCTTAAGAAGAATGAGAAGTTCATAGTTGGAGCTCGCCCAGAGTACTACGATCGTCTCATTTCTCATGTTCATGGCACTTTCACCGAGCTTATGGATATGGCTATTCGTTATGAGAACCCTACTTCCAAGGGTCCTGCTTTTGCTAGTGCTCCTGCATCTCAGTCTTCCTCTGCTAACTCTAAGAAGAGAAAGCCCAATTTCCACCAGTAGAAGAAGAATTGGCTCAAGCATCTGGGTTTGGGATCTTCATCTTCTCCTTCTTAGAGGCACCCTATTGACCTATCTACCATTACCTATTTCAAGTGTGATCAGAAGGGACACTATGCTAATAGTTGCCCTACTTCAGTTGGTGTTGTTGTTCCTCCACCTCAGAGTACCAGGAACAATCTCTGTCATGTCTGTCTTCAGCCTGGTCATTTCAAGAATGATTGTCCTTTGTATCAGAAGGGCAAGCCATCTGGTATTTTTGCTATTACCTCTGCTTCTTCACCTGCTGCACCTGCTCCTGCTCCTAGTGATGACCAAGGTACTCTTTAGGGCACCTTTTCTTTATTTCATCATCATGTTCATGTTTTATTTGATACTGGAGCTTCGCATAGTTTTATTTCTGTTGATTTGTGTGATAAGTTTGAGCATCTCCTTTCTCCTGAGTATGCTTCTATTCCTTTATGTGTTTCAAATCCTATTGGGGGTCCCGCAAATCTTAATAGGATTTGTAAGCATGTGAAACTCTTTCATTCTGGTTATCGATTTTCTGGAGATTTCTATGTTCTTGGTTTCGATGCTTTTGATTTATTGCTTGGTGATGATTGGTTAAGGAATCATGATGCCTGTATCTCTTGCAAATCCCGAATTGTGTCTCTTGTGGGAGATAAGGGTGATCCTTTGATTATTCAGTGCAGCATGCCTCAGGATTTTGCTGGCAATTTTAACTATTCTCTGGATTCTTCTCCTGTTGATCTTCAGTCGACTCGTGTGGTCAAACTTTATCCCGATGTATATGGTAAAGTCACTACTTTACCTCCTAAGCGGGAAATTGATTTCCGTATTGATCTTATTCCTGGAGCTCGACCTGTAGTTCTTCCTCCTAGAAGAATGGCACCCCGCGAGAAGGTTGAGTTAAGGAAACAAATTGAGGACTTGTCCTCCAAGGGTCTGATCAGACCTAGCTATTCTGAATGGGGAGCAGCGGTGGTTTTCGTCACTAAGTCTGATGGTTGTCTCCGGATGTGTGTTGATTATAGGGAGCCGAATAAGCTCACTATGAAAAACAAATATCCAATGCCTCACATCAATGATATGTTTGATCAGCTTTATGGTGCCACTGCTTTCTCTCAGCTTGATCTTGCCTCAGGTTTCCACCAGCTCAGAGTTGATGAGGAAAGTATTCCAAGGACCGCTTTCCATACTGAGAATAGGTTTTTTGAATAGTTAGTCATGCCTTTCGGTTTGACTAATGCTCCTGCTTTCTTCATTGATTTGATGAATCGTGTTTTTTGTGAAGTGCTTAATAAATTTGTTCTAGTCTTTGTTGATGATATTCTCATTTTCTCTAAGTCTGAGGAAGAGCATGAGTCGCATTTGAAATCTGTTCTTGAGACTCTTAGAAATCATCGGTTGAAGGCTAAATTTTCTAAATGCCATTTTTGGAAGGATGAAATCTGATTCCTCGGACATATTGTTTCTGGTAATGGAGTTTCTGTTGATCCAGTCAAGATTGCTGCGATCAATGTAAGTCTTTCTTTCCTTCTCTTTCCTTGTTTCATTAAATTTATTATATCTTTCTAGTTGTCCTTATTTATCCCTATTCTATGCAGGATTGGGAAACTCCTACGACTCCAACTGATATCCGTAGTTTTCTGGGCCTTGCCGGTTATTATCGGAGATTCATTGAGAATTTTGCTCGAATTGCTGCACCTCTCACCGCTTTGACTCAAAAGAATGCTAAGTTCATTTGGAGTGATGAGTGTAAAGCTGCATTCAAGGAGTTAAAGCACAAGCTTACTTCCGCACCAGTTCTTACCGTTCCAAATGGAAGTGAGGGATTAACAGTATACACTGATGCTTGTCGTGAAGGTTTGTGAGCTGTTCTAATGCAGGATGGTAAGGTGATTGCTTATGCTAGTCGTCAGTTGAAGACCCATGAAGCCAATTATGCTGCTTATGATTTAGAGTTGCTTGCTGTTGTTTTTGCTTTGAAGCTTTGGAGGCATCATCTTTTGGGTACTAAGTTTGAGCTTTTCACAGATCATCAGTCTTTGAAGTATATTTTCACTCAGAAGGATTTGAACCAGAGACAAGTTAGGTGGTTAGAGTTCCTTGATTCTTATGACCTCGACATCAACTATACCCCTGGGAAAGCTAATGTTGTGGCAGATGCTTTGAGTCGGAAGAAGGCTATGTTGTGTCAGCTGGTTGTTTCTTCTCCTCTTTTGGATCGTATCATGGCTAAGCAGGATGAGGATCGGATTCTTAGACTTATTAAGGAGAATGTTCAAATTAGAGTTGGAGGTAGTAGTCTTGATGGCAGTGGAGCCCAGATCGATGATAGAGGTGTGTTGAGGATTAATAATAGGATTTGTGTCCCGAATGTTGATGGATTGAGACAGGAGTTACTTCGGGAGAATCATCAGTCCAGACTTTCTATTCATCCGGGAGTGACCAAGATGTATCAGGATATGAAGAAGTTGTATTGGTGGAGAGGTATGAGGCGAGATATCTCAATTTTTGTTAGTAGGTGTGCGACTTGTTAGCAAGTCAAGGCAGATCATCAGAAGACCCCTGGTTTGTTGCAGCCTCTTGAGATTCCCAATTGGAAGTGGGAGCAGGTTTCTATGGATTTTATTGATGGATTACCGAGGACTAGGAGGGGTAATGAGAGTATCTGGGTTATTGTGGATAGACTGACCAAGTCTGCTCATTTCATTCCGGTCAAGTCTACCCGTTCCGCTTCTAGTTTGTCTGAGATCTACATGAGGGAGATTGTTCGTCTCCATGGTGTTCATCTTAGTATTGTTTGTGATCGTGATCCTATCTTTACTAGTCAGTTCTGGAAGGCTTTTCAGGTATCTTTGGGTACTCATCTAAATCTAAGCACTGCTTACCATCCACAGACCGACGGTCAAACGGAAAGGGTGAATCAGATTCTAGAGGATCTTCTTCGTGCTTTTGTGCTTGATTATGGAGGATCTTAGGAAGATCATCTCCATCTTGTCGAATTTACATATAACAATAGCTATCAGGTATAATTTCTATCTTCTGTTTTAATCTTATCCTAATCTTTTATCTATCTCATTTCAATCTTCGAATTCGGGCTAGCATTAAGACGTCTCTGTTTGCTGCTCTTTACGGACGACCTTGTAAATCTCCATCTTGCTGGATTGAATTCGGTAATCGTTTGGTTCTTGGTCCTAAGATGATTTTAGAAGCTTCTGAGAAAGTTGAGGAGATTAAGAAGAAGTTGGGTTGCTCAGGATAGGCAGAAGAAGTATGCTGATCGTCGTAGGAGGAGTTTGGAGTTTGCTGTTGGTGATTTGGTTTTCCTTAAGATCTCTCCCTTAAGGAATGTTATTCGATTTGGTCGTAGAGGGAAGCTTTCTCGTAGGTTTATTGGTCCTTTCCGCATTGTGGAAAGAATTGGTTCTTTGGCTTATCGTCTGGAATTGCCCGAGAAGTTCTCTGGAGTGCATAATGTATTCCACATTTTGCATCTTCGTCGCTATCTGCATGATCCATCTCTTATTGTTCAGCCTTCTGCTCTTGATAGTTTGGATATTGAGCCTAATCTGACTGTCGAGAGGAAGCCACTTCGTATTGTCGACAGAGGTACGAAGCAGCTAAGAAGGAAATCTGTTAGTCTGGTCAAAGTACAGTGGAGTACTGATGATCGAGATTGTACCTGGGAGAAGGAGGAGAGCATTCGTGCTTCAAATCTGAAATTGTTTGTTTCAGGTACTATTTGCTTTTCTATCTTGTTTTCTTTGTTTTCCTTGTTTCGTTCTTTTCGTGGACGAAAAGATTTGAGTGGGGGAGAGTGTAACAACCCAATATTTTTGTAAATTATTTTAAATTAAATTTTATGTCAATATTTTATTTTTAAAACATTTTAGAAGTATAGTTATAATTTTCCAAAGTTAATTGCATTTTTGTTTGCAATTTTTAATTCTAGTTTCAATATAATAAGCTATTTTCTTTACAGGAAAATAGGCACAAGGAAGAAGTTGCGAAAAAATTTAGTCTCAGGGACAGCAAGTTTGATTTTTAGTCTGAAGGAAACTTTTTAGTGTAAACAGAAAATGATAGTTACAACTATCATTCTGTGATTTACACTAAAAAATATCCTTCAGCCTAAAGAGCAAACTTCTTGTCTCTAAAACTAAATTTTTCTACAACTTTTTCCTTGAGCCTAAAATCCCCTTTTCTTTATTTACTATTATTTTCTTTTTCTTTTTCCTATGAATAATTATTTATTTTCATTTTCACTTTATTTTGTTTGTCTTTTATTTTATTTATTGATTTTATTTTGTTTATATTGAATTAAAAAGAATTGGAAATTCAAAGAGGTAAAGTCCTTTCATTTGCTTGACTTTTCATTTCTAGTCTTTTCATTTTCTTTGGCCTTTCATTTCCTTTTGTTTAGCCGTGTATTCCTCTTTGTTTTTCACGTGAAAAAATTCCCATCTCATTTCATTTTCACGGCAAAACATTTCTGAAAATTTTGGTAATGGCTTCTTCATTTTTCTACTTTTTCTCTTCACTTTTTCTATTTGTTTTACTTGATTTTTGCTTGACTTCTTCATTGTTTTGCTCAGCCTAGACCTCACCATCTCCTCCACCGACCACCACCACTTCCTTCCCCACATCATCCATGACCTAACCACTATCTCCTTTGACCAGTTCAGGTCGTGACCACCCCTTGAGCCAATTCCACAAAAACAATGCAAAAACTCCAAAAAAAGTGTAGTCGAGCCATGTATTCCATCACCATCTTCATCTTTGACCACGGCCACCACCTTTATCCACCACCACCAGCATGACATAACCCCTGACCATCATGACCTGACCTGTAGCAGCCTTGGACCGAGCCCACTTGACCTTTGGCCGAGCCTAGATGCAACCAAACCTTCCTTTGTTAGCCTTGTCCCTCTGTATTCCCTTGTGTAACTCCTACCCCTTTGTATTCTCTTTATAGTTGTGCCTTATGAGCCCAAACTAGACCCAATTCCACCAAGTAGACCATCATGGCCGAGCCTTAAGCATGTTATGGTCGAGCAAATGTAGTGTAGTGGTCGAGCAAAAGTGATTGAAAAGCTTGGTGATGTCTTTTACAATTTCAATTTCCATTTTTGTTTCAATTTATCTTTGTATTGTAAAGGTATATTTATATTGCTTTGTTTATTTTGTGAATACAAGATTTACATCTTGGCTCTCTCTCCATTCAAATCTAGTCGTGCTATCGTGCTTTCTGGATTTTCATTTGTGTGTTTTATTTGCAAACTCCAGCGTAAAGAGGTGAGTATTCACACATGACATTTGTACTTATATAAATTGTGAAGTGACAACAAGTGAATGTGTAGAAACTATTATATCATGTTATACCTGCCTGTGATGTAAATTATACAATGTTAAACCCTGTTATAAACTTGTCACATCATCTGCTATGTTATATTCTGTTATATTGTTTATTTATTTCTGTTAATCACACTACAAGTTCCCTGTAGAATAGAATCACTATGGGTTGAAATGATACATACCCGAACGGACTTTAGAATAGGGAAAAATCATTATGGGCTGAAATGATAAGCTTGAGCGATTTTTATTTATTTTATTTACTTGGGATTGCGGGTTTGAAATGATAAAACCCAGATTTTCTTTGTAAACTACGGATTGAAATGATATATTATCTGTATCACTTGACTTAGGCTAGAAAATATTATACATACCCGTGATTATTTTATATATTTTTCTGGAAAATTCTAAGTATTTTAAAATGTAAAAATATGATAATTTGATTTAAATTGAATTTAAAATGATTAAATAAAGGGTTAATGATTTTTCTATGTATTAAAAATTTTAAATAAATGAATGGAAATTTGTGATTTGCAACATAACTTAAATTGGAAATTTATGATGTGATTTAAATGGAAGTTTAAGTTAATAAAAAAGAAAAATGGAAATTAAGTTTATTTATGAAATGAAAATTTAAATTTAAGTGTTAAGATAAATTGTTAAAAATGAAAAGAATAAGAAAATGGTACGCTTGAATTTAATTTTGGAAAATTGGATTTTATTGTAAAAAATTCACTTTATAAAAATCATAAGTTAAATGGTATTTAAATGACTATTTTTGATGTGGGAAAATGTGATTTTTATAAGTTAAAATGTTTTAAATTGAAGTTTATTTGTGGCTGGAATTCTATTTAAAACATGGAAATTCGTTTAGTAGCACTTCAGAAATGCTATCGTTTCTGGAAATGAACTAAAATCTGAACTAAATAGAATCTGCAGGACTTTGTAAGTGCTGTAGTGGCAGAAGTGAACGAAAAGGAAATTTAACTAATGGCTATGACAGCACTTTGTAAGTGCTATAGTTGCAAAAACTAATTTTGAACCTGAAACTAATAAAAGAGCTATTGTAGCACTTGTTAAGTGTTGTAGTTGGCTGAAATGAGATTTTTGAATATAATTGAACTACTGCAGCAGTTTTGTAAATGCTGTCTTTGCTGAATTGAATTAAATCTTTTAATTTGAACCCTGAACTATTACAGCAGTTTTGTAAATGCTGTCTTTTCTGAATTGAACTATTTTTCAACTAAAACTGAACTATTGCAACAGTTTTTAAATGCTGTCTTTGCTGAATTGAATTGTTTTCAAATATAACTTACCGCAGCACTTTCTAAATGCTGTGAAAGTTGGAATTTTAATGTTTTAAAGTATTTATGTGAATAAATGAACTCAGAAAAGGCTAAATTTTTTAGAATTGAATATTTGATTTAAAGGTATAATGACTTCACTTTTAAATGGTTTAAATGATGTATTTTGATTTGAAATATAAACTATTTTTGAAATTTATAACCACGGGTTATAATAACGATTGGTTGTTAAAGAGACCGGGATCAGATATGGACATACTCTCTGTCGATACCGAAAACCACTTTAACAACTATGTACGCGGTGGAGATTCCAGAATGAAGTAGGATGGTGGCGACGATCCTAAAGGTATATTTACGTGGACCCAACTCCCGTGGGTTGGCATAAGGTGGTTAAAACAGGAGCGATCGACGGGCCAATGAAGTAGCACCTCTGATCGGACACACTTCTTCGATACCATCGACTACTTTTTTGATTGATTGGGTGCACCCCTTGATTTGGGAGTGTGGCTCGAGGTGGGCGGTAGTGGCTGCTATGCGTTACCACCAGCCCGGATGCGTAATTGGTATATCTACCCTGGCATTGCCTAGTTGTGTCGTGTCATCTACCATATCGAGCTTTACTACGAGTTTGGATTTCTCGCGTAGCCTGTGGAGTATTGAGGGTAGCCCCCATTCTGGGAGTATGCTAATACTGGATAGACTACTGGGACTATTACGTGTTAAGGTGGAAAATGTAAAGCCTTAATGCTATTTAAAAGTATGTTTATTTTATAATTAGACATTATTATAATATCGAATATTACTACGTAGTAGATAGTTTAATGGGTCCTTAAAGAATGGGCGATCCCAAGCATTCTTTAAGTTACTTGTACCTTTTATTACAGTTCACTTGAGTTGGTTTACATTGTATAAGTATGTATGTCCTGACTCGAGTGTTTGTGTTTTATTTACGCTCGGGTCAGCCTGAGTATTCATAGCTTTGGACTTCACTTTCTAGAGCTAGGAATCGCTGGAGATTCTGCTTATCTAGTTATTTATCTATTTCAGTTTCAGTTGTTCTATTTCAGCTTTTGTATTAGTGGACTTCTATGTATTTGGGATTTCTACTGTACTTGTTTTAGAACTGTATTTGTTTCAGACTATGTATCTGTTTTTGAGACTTTGTATTATAGTGGCTTCATGAACCACTATTTATTTTATTTTCCGCTCCGAGTTATTCTGATATTCTGTGCCTGTGATTCTGTGATTGGTTTTATTTGCTCCAAATTTTATTACGATCTGTTATTTTGCATTATTCAAGTCAGACATGTGTGGTTTATTGTCGATTTGAATGGTCCAAAATAGTGGGTCGTTACATTACTATTTGTACTCGATTTCTGGGTCCTACAATCATCGCTCTGGACTCATCGGCCTTGATAATCGTGAAGTGCGTTAGGTTAAATCCACCTGTGTACTACCTTGCCAAAAGGCAGGTTAACAATCACCTACTGAGAACTCTAAGTCCTTCTGTCTTCTATCAACATAACTCTTCTGCCTAGACTAAGCTTCTTTCATTCTAGCCCAAATTAACTCAATCTTCTCTGCAGCTTATCTAATTAAGTCTGGACCAAGAACCAACCAATCCCCGGTCTCTAACCAACAAACTGGTGATTTGTATGGCCTTCCATACAAAGCTTCAATGGTGCCATCCCTATACTAGCCTGATAACTGTTATACAAAAACTCGACTAAGTGTAAATGGTCTTCCCACGATCCCCAAAATCTAGCACACAAGCTTGTAACAAATCTTCCAAGACTTTACTAACTCTTTTCGTTTTCCCATCGGTCTGTGGATGGTAAGCGGTACTCATCTTGAGCTTGGTACCTAAGGTATCCTGTAGACTTCCAGAAATCGCTAGTGAATAAGGGATCTCTATCACTTACTATACTACTAGGAATTCCATGAAGTCTAACTATATTCTTCACAAACAACTTAGCTAAAACATGTGTCGTCCTAGTTGACTTAACTGGAATGAAATGGGCACTCTCAGTCAATCTATCCACTATAACCCATATACTTTCATTTCCTCGATTTGATCTTGGCAACCTGTCTATAAAATCCATTGAAATAGAATCCCATTTCCATACTGGAATATCTTATGCTGAAGTAACCCACTTGGCTTCTGATTTTCGGCTTTTACCTGTTGACAATTCAAACACTACTTCACCCATAAGCCTACATCTCTCTTCATACCTTCCCAGAAGAACTTCTCTTCATCTCCTGATACATCTTAGTTCCTTCTGGATGAATAGTGAACTTTGAACGATGGCATTCCTCAAGAACTTCCTTCCTAATGCTTCCTACACTCGGAACACACATTCTTCCTTTCTTTCTCAACCACCCGTTCTGGTCAAGACTGAAATCCTTCAAGTCATCGCTCTATGTTCCATCCCTTAACTTCTTGACCCGTTCTACTAATACTGGATCCTCCCTTTGCTTAGAAGCAATCATTTCAATTACCACTGGTCGAACCTCTAAACATGACAACATAGCAGCCTCTGCACTAAACCCACTCTAAGATTTTCATTGAACTCTACATGTTGTCAACTCTTCTAAATCCTTCCACTCAGCTATCATCGCTAACACTGCATTCTGATGTTTTTTGCTAAGTGCGTCCGCAACCTTGTTTCCTTTTCCCGGTGTATACTCAATACCATAGTCATAAATGGCTAAAAACTCTAACCACCTCTGCTGTCTCATATTCAGCTCCTTCTGACTGAATAAATACTTCAATGACTTATGATCCATATATAACTCAAATCTTTCTCCCAAAACATAATGTCTCCATACCTTTAACGCAAAAATCACCGCAGCTAATTCCAAATCGTGAGTCGGGTACCTAACCTCATGCGGTCTAAGCTGTCGAGAAGCATAGGCAATAACTTTACCTCTTTGGATTAACACAGCTCCTAACCCAGTTCCACAAGTATCTGTATACACCACTAAGTCCTGATTCCCTTCTGGAACAACTAACACAGGTGCATTTGTCAATAAGTTTTTTAGCTTCTGGAATGCCTCCTTACACTTATCGGTCCAAACAAACTTCATATTTTTTCGCGTTAGCTTGGTCATCGGTGCTGCTATTTGTGAGAAATCCTTTATGAACCTTCGATAATACCTAGCTAATCCAAGAAAACTCTTTGTCTCAGTCACTGTCCCTTGTCTCTTCCAATTATTCACCGCTTCGATCTTAGTCGGGTCTACAGACAAACCTTTTTCTGAGACTACATGACCAAGAAACTTCACTTCCTTCTTTTAGAAATGACACTTAGAAAACTTCACCTTTAGCTGATGCTGCCTCAGCGTCTCAAGCACCACTCTAAGGTGAACTTCATGCTCCCTTTCATCCATAGAGTATATTAAAATGCCATCTATGAACACCAACACAAACCTATTCAAGTTCTCTTAGAAAATTCGGTTTATTAAATCCACAAAGAATGCTGGCGCATTAGTTAGTCCGAACGGCATTACTAACCATTCGTACGATCCATATCTAGTTCTGAATTCCGTCAAAGGAATACTATCTTCAGCCACTCTAAGAGGATGGAACCCTGTTGCTAAATCCAACTGAGAAAATACCTTGGCTCCACTCAATTGATCGAACAAATCATTAATTCTAGGCAACATATATCGATTCTTTATCGTCTTCTCATTCAACTTACGATAATCGATACATAACCTCAACGATCCGTCCGGCTTCTTTGCGAACACTGTGGCTGCTCTCCAAGGTGAACTACTTAGCCTAATAAAAAATTTGCCTTCCAAATCCACCAACTGCACCTTTAGCTCCTTCATCTCGGTAGGTGTCATCCTACTTGGCGGTCAACTCACTAGTTCTGCTCCAGGTACTAAATCTATCCAAAATTCAATGGCTCGTTTCGGTGGCAATCCTACTACCGGTTCAAAGACATCTGCGAATTCTCTAACAACGAAAACATGAGTCAACTCATCTTCTACCTCCACAACACCCAACAAAGCATTAACCTCACAACTAGGGTTTTCTACGGTATATACTATCTGATCACTACAGCCAGGGTGTCTAAGTGATATTTTCCTATCATGGCAAAATATCCTAGCATCATATTTACTTAACCAATCCATACCCAAAATAATTCCGCACCCTACGAAATCAAACACATGTAAACTGCAAACAAAGGTATGACCTAACAATTCAATCTCTAGGTGGTCACACTTCATTTCAAGAGTTGCATAACCTCCTATCGGATTTGCAACCTTTAAGGAAGTAAGTAAATATAAGGGTTCTAGGTTAAGCTTATCTACCAAACAACGAGATATAAAAAAATGCGATGCACCGATATCAAACAGAATGCTAACTGACATACCATGGATCAGAAGCGTACCTCCCAACACAGCTTTTCCTTTTCCTTCTGCTATTGGCCTTGAGGTTGCTGGTTCCAATGCAAACACTTTGCCTTTTCCGTCCTTAGCAGGCTCCTTGCACTGGTTCTTATAATATCCAATTTGATCGCAGTTGAAGCACCTGATATTCTTCTTCCCGATCACCTTCTTTCCCTCTCCAGAATGAAATTCATTACCAAAATGCCCTTTTTTATCACACTTAAAGAAGACAACCTCCGACTTTTCCTTCTTTGCAGCTCCACCCTTCTTAGCTCCTTCCTTATAGAAGAATTTTCTTTTCTGACTCTGCCTCACCTGGACTTCCTTCGCCTTATTTCTCTCCAAAAAAGCAAGCATCTCCTCATTCCTTAAAGCCATCTCTACTACAACATCACAAGGATCCCTGATATGTGGTAACATTGCCCTGGCAAGCTCAGGCTTCAAACCCCCAATGAACTTCTCGTTCCTCTTAATCACAGTATCCACCGTAGCATAGCATACCTTGCTAGCTCCTCAAACCTCGTCGCATACTCAAGCACAGTCATGTCTCCCTGCTCCAACTCAACAAACTTCCTAAGTAGAGCAAACTTAGCAGTTTCTGACATAAACCTCTCTCCAAATCCCCTCTTGAACTCAGGCCATGTCATGGTCTCCTCATTAACTCCAACTATAACATTGTTCCACCAGTACAGCGCTGCTCCCTAAAGCTGTCTAGAAGCAAGCCTTCTCTTCTGCTCATCATTGAGCCCTAAATCAGCAAAAATCCTCTCGCAATGAAGCGGCCAATTCTCTACTTCGATTACGTCTTCAGTACTAATAAATGGCTTTCCTCTCAATCAAGCATAATCTCTACTCAGAATAGCATAATTATTGACCACCGGAGCTTCCTGAACTCCTTCTCCAACTACTCCAGCAGCAACACCCGCCTGCATCATGTTGACAAAGAACTGATACATTGCTCCCATGTCAACTTGCGGTACTCCAGCACCCACATTTCTAGCTTGTGCCTAACCTTGGTTCCTTCTCGTATTTGGTCTGCCATTTCCATTTGTAGTGGTGTTCCCCCTCCAAGGTTAACTCTTCCACTTCTAGCATCCATATATGTATTCAAGCCTCGTAAGATACAGAAGAATAACCAAAGAGAGATAAGAGAATAGAGATATAGCATATACTCATATGCAGCAAATACAAGTATCTTACTATAGCATTATGCCATATCCCGATCTTTTCTATAATTCCTTAGGATTATGTTTTCAAAAATCATTTTAGTTTAAAGTTTTTCATAAACCTATGCTTTGATACCAAGTTGTAACATCCCATATCCGGAGGCCCGAAGCTAAGCGCTACAGATGCTGTAGTCATCCATAGTATTAACTTCCGGTGACTAAATACGGTAATGTTAATGGTACCCGTAATATCAGAAGAACTTGAATATGAAATAAAGTCATCATAGATTAAAAAAAATTCCTGATTACATTTCATATCCAAGTTACATAATCCCAAACATTTCCCAGGTTAAGATCAAATAAAATTATTACAAAATATGCCAAGAGCGACATATGAAGATACCCCTTTGGATGACCGGAGTACTAAACAGTCATAACAGACTTAATACAACACAGCAGAAATAAAACATAACAACTCCTAATATAGCTAGCATCAGCCTCCTGCTCGTCTCTGGAAGCTTTATTCGTCCACCTACTAAAACCTGAAAATCCTCAACCTTTAGCCTACTCAAATCAATTTTGAGCACCCGAGAGTTTAAGGGGGAAAACATAAACTTCGAGTTAGACATAAAGCCTGGAGTGAATAATACTATACATCTCAGTTATTTGATATTAAGTGAGACCACGCCGCTTAGCAGAACGGGTTCCTCCTCAATAATATCCTTTTAAAACATATCTTTTGCAAATCTTAATCCTGCATCCAAAACTGGTTAAAACAATAAAGCAATATCATGTAAGCATATAAATCAGGTAATAAATGGACCATCTGTCCAAACACTATAGTTTTGTTTGGCTAACTACTAACCTTTGGCTGACTCGGGCCTACCAGACAAAATAAACAAATAATCTAACTTCTGTTAGATACTCTTCTTTGGGATGGTCTGTCCCCAACTTATTTATCCAGGGTCAACTGATCCTAATGGTTTTGCGGGCTCACTAAAAACCTATTCTCACTATGTATATTCCTTTCTGTGTGTAACATCATTTTAGTCTTACCTGTGACAAAGCCCTACACACTAGAATTTTAGACTAAATTAGCTAGGGGCTAATAGCTAATGTATAGGGCGCGACCCTATACAGTCCCATCTGGTATTTTAATATCTGAGGCATTTTACTCAGGGTCATCTGCCCATAAAATTTTCCTTGAAAACATTTTCTCCCAAATTGATTTAAACCTTTAAATCGTACTTTAAACAAGGAAAATATACCCTATGCTTTACTTAAATCACTTTGCCATGTTATATATACTTTACACAAAACTTTGTTGATGAAAACATTTAAACCTTTGAAAGTACCCTTTTTGAAACCATTGAAAGTACCCCTTTCGAAACTAAGTATCTACTTTGCTTTATAACCTTAGGCCAAAAAGCCAAAACATACCTTTCGAAACCATTCTTAATAAACCTTTCGAAAACATTGAAAAACCTTTCTTTCGAAAGCTTTAAAACCTTAGACTTCCTCTAATCAAAACACTATAAACATTGCCTTTCGAAAACATTGGAGCCTTCTCTTTAAACACCTTTTGAAACCTTTGGGGAACCACCCCTCCGAAACCTTTAACTTAAGCCTTTCGAAAGCACTAAATCCTTTTCATAAAATCAAACCTTTCGAAAGCATTTAGGTTCAAGTAAAACATGTGGAATAACCTTTCGAAACCATTTAAAACCTTTCCTTTCGAAACCAGTTGGGTTTAACTTTCAATAGCACAAAGGGTCATAAACAATTAAGTCGATAGCTCTCTTCCGAAAGCTATTTCCTAAGTAAAGAAGTGATAGTGTCGAAACCAGTCCCTTCGAAGGCGCTGGAGAAGCGGCTTGGGTTTTAAAACAAAGAAACCCTTTCGAAGGCATTGCTTCAAAAGGTAAAATGCGGCAGCAAGGGGTTTCGGCCCCTTCGAAAGCATTGACTTAAAACAAACGGCGCAATATCTTTCGAAACCATTCCTTTAAAACAATTTGGCCTAGTCGGAAGCTAACCAAGTCGAAAGCAAAAGAAAAAGCAAAGTAGGCGCATTTTCATTTAAAACAAAGTAAAGCTTTGACCCCTTCGGAACCCCATGTTTTGACTTCATACCTTTCGCCCCAGTCCAATTCGCTAAGTACCAAGTCTTTGATACCATGCGCATTGGTTTTGATGGTAATGGAGGCAGAGGAACTTAGTTGAAAGCTTGGTGCCGAAAGTGGTGAAACATGTAAAAAGCATGTTTAAACTGATTTTAACCTTTTAAAGTAATTCTTTTCAACTAACCTGCCTTGTTTGTCAAAATATGATTGGTTGCTAATTTATTTTCTAATAGCACTGTCGAAATTTCAGAAATAAACAATTTAAATTATTTACAAAACGCCCCTTCTCCTTTTATAAATATATAAAACATTTAAGTCTCATACCTTAAATAATTTTATATATCTATTACAACACTTAGGAAAAATCTATAAAAATTTCCATAAATCACTATCAATATGTTCTCTAACATATATTAATTTCTGACCCAAAATCATCATAAAATAGCCGTAATTAATTTAAATCCAAAATAACTATTTTCTTCACTAGAAAATTCATAATAAATCCACATAAATCAGAAAATTATGAAAATTGAAACCCATGTCCAAAATATTATTTTTGACCTTATCTAAAAAGCGCAAGGCATTTGGATGTCATTTAATAGGATTTTCACATTAAAACGTTTTATAAAATCTATATGAATTAGCATAAATCATCAACAAGCTTGTATATCCATTTTCAATAATCAAAATATGGAAAAAACTTTGCAAAATAGTTCGAATTCAATCTAAATTTGAAAACAATTAAAAACATGAGATGTAACTTATTATTCACCTTTAGCATGAGATTAAGGAGTTGATATTTGATCTTTGATAAAGTTGCTTAAGCTTCTTCCTCTTGATTTTAGCTTTATCTTCTTCTTGCTTTCCTAGTGGTGGCCGGCCTCTTACGTTTTTGTTTGTGAGAATGAACAAGTAAAATGAATATATGTGAGGGTTTAGTGTATAAGGATATTACTTATTCCTATATTGCCCTTGTCTACTTACCCTAACTTAATTCATTTTAATTCCCTTAGTTTACTTGTACTAATAGGCACGGCTACCCTTATATTAATCACAAATCTCAATCCCCTAATCATTACATTATTTTATTTAATTTAACTAATTAAATATCCTAAATAATGTTACTAAAAATTAGGGGTGTTACACAAAAGGCTGGATAACACTTGCCCTCCAAAGTAAAACATGATGTGCTTTGAATCGAGACAATTTCGGACTGTCTTGAAGGATCCCACTCCGTGCTTTGAATGACCGTTATCCTTCCTGCTAATTGATTCTATAAAAACTTATGTCTATAGTCATTTGTCGTGATGTATTATCAGCATCTAGTATTATAAATCCGGAGTGTACTCTCATGATCTGTCATTTTGAGCTCTATAATCCTGAACTAGTCCCCTTTATGGATTTTCCAAGTTAGAACCTGACTCCATTTGACTCTAGCGGTCGGGTGTTGGATATGTACATGTACACGTGCCTGTTCTCAGATAACTTCTGATATGCACCTTCATGTACGTACATGGGGTATCATCATCACACACGCATACATATATATTATATATGGTTTTTTTTTAAAAGGATCATGGATCTGTACCGATCTAAGGACTTTGACAAGTCCTATTCTGGTGCCTGGAAACTCGTAGGCTATGGGTTATAAACCCTATCCATCCTATTTCCTCTTTCACTTTATTTAGTTGATCCAAGAAATTGAGCTTCTACCATTAAAAACTTTCAACTTCTCGATCCAACTCCTGGTCGCAATCAAATCTAGGACCGAAGCCGGTCCTCCTTGCCTGAACCTAGCATCGCCTACCTTGTTGTGATTGAACTTCGTTCACCGATTTAAGCCTTAAACTTTCTGAACCTGATCCAATACTTGGTCAACTTCGATCCCAGGCCTTTGAACCTGATATAGGTAGGTGGTGAGGGAGATTACAATAGAGGTCCCCATGGTTGAATCTTGATGTTGGAGGTCGTGCTTTAGAGTCTATGTGGAAAGACGACATTTTGGAAGTTGGGTAAAAAAACATTTCCCAAGGTTTGGATCGGTATAAATCCGACACTTGTGTGGATTTTTTTATTTCCAAACTCACTTGTGTTTGAGCTTTGTTGACAAATGCTTCTATTTGCCAAACATTTTCTCTTGAGTCTCGACATATATCCAGTGCATAGCTATTGACGCAAAGCTCGTCGAGATGGCTGTTTAATCGACTAATTTCCTATTGAATTAGAAAATCGCCGCAAAAAATTTATGATAAAAATAACCGCAAGCGCACGGCGTACAATTTTAGTACGTGGCGAGTACGGGTCGATCCGTATGGAATTGTATTGATTTAAAGTTCTACTCAATCAAATTACAACATTTGAAGTTGTGTAAACTAGCTAGAACAAGTGAATGATAATATGAGATTAGAAAACAATTTATAGGCAAATCCAATCTTATATTTTTACATAAATCAACACAAAAATAATCTATGATCTCTCTATTTTGATCTTAAGTGGAATTGGTGATGTATTTGTCATAAGCATGCTTTATTTATGTTATTAATTAACATAACTTAAACCATCAAACTATAATACAACAACCAAAACCACTTATCAAAAGAAATGAAAATGAAGTCAAAGCAAAAGAAATTTTAAGTATGATCTATTTACTATTGAATTTAGTAACATAGATCATCAAATTTTGTTTCTACCTTAATTTCACAATCAAAACTCAATTAGTAAAATGGTGATGTAAATTGTGTTTACGTTTGAATAAGAATAGCTCATTTGTAAATACAACATAGGCTATCAAATTCATTTTATAAACTTACATCAAATTGGAACTCTTCATGAAGCATAAAAGAGATCAAAAATCACACAATATATTGAATTTACATAATTTTAAAGAGCTTCATCACCCCTAAATTGAAGGGGTTTAGCTACTCATTTGTATTATCATTTCAACACATGCAAATTTCTAACATAAAAAATAAAAGAAGGAAATGCAAGTTAATGAAAAATAAAAAGAGAATTAATCCACTTGCATTAAATAAAATTAAACTAAGTGCATAGAAAAGAAAGCTAATCTACTAACATGAGAGAAAAGAGAGCATATAAATGAAAATAAACATAATAGAACATGTAAGCATGAAATAAGAGCAAGTAGAAAAAGAAGTGGCTTAGGAAGCCATTTTTATTTCTCTTTTAATTTTAGGCTACAACTTGCATTCTAATATGGTAAGTGATTAAAGATCCATTACATGAAAATAAGAGGGCTATTTATACATGCATAAAACCCTAATCCATATTTTAGGGGGCTTCCCAAAATACCCTTGAGGAAGTGTGGCCACCAAGTTATCATTAGCATGAATCAATCCTTCTTTAAGTGTGCATGTAACTTTAACCTCCACTAACTTGTGCATTAGCTCCTAATTGTAGATTAACGTAAGTGGGTAGGTAGGGTCCTCTATGATGCATGAGTTGATTTATTTTCATCTTCATTTGCCTTCTTATCTTGTGCATGCATGAATACATGAAATCCTCTTCATATTTCCATCCAAATTTCTACAAATAAAAATAAAATATGCAAGTGAATATTCTCAAAATTAATATATGCACAAAATTACCATTTTACCCCTAAGTTGATGCATGAATGACGACTTGAAAGCATTTTTGAAATTTGGTTTTACACATGAAAAAATACCCAATTATGACATTTATTTAAATAAAAATAGATTAAATATGGATGTAAAAATATGCTCATTTACGTGCACATCAAATATCCTCACACTTATCTTTTTATTCGTCCTTGAATAAAGAAAAACTAAGGTAAATCCGTTTTCATAGGAAACATGATTGCATTGAGCGTATGCAATAAGCCGTTAAACCTCTAGGTGTCCCTAGTAGGACGAGTGTTGTCTCGTGAGGGTTTTCAGCGAATACTACCCATAAAATCCAAATGCAACATGTAAATTCCTAAATGCAAGATTTATTTACAAAGATATGAATTCTAGTTTTTGAAAATATTTACAAATGAAGAATTTACTTTCAAATTGACATGAATAAGTTAAATATAAGTTTTTGTCATCATCATGAAATCTTAGTCATTTTACTCATCAAAATTTCCAACAAAAATTAAGTTATCATCACAATTAGACTGTAGTTTGTCTAGTTGTTTCGGTTGATAACATAGTGCAACTATAAAATGGATCCTTAGTTGATTATCAAAGTTTTTCAAAGTGGTATTTTTTTATCTTTTTAATAACAAGTCAAATCACATAAGTGAAAATAGTGCTTGGATTTCAATTGCTTACTCTCTCTTATTTGAAAATTTTGTTGATGTTAACAATATTTACATATGCTTAACTCAAAAAACTGAGGCCAGATATATCACCCATGCACTGCCTTTCGGGCTTATGTGAGGGGAATATAAAGCATGGCGAGCGTACACACAATTATGTACACCTATCGACTGTAGGCGTTATTAATGAAAGAATTTTTATATACATACACCTAACTCTGATAAACCGAAGCCAGATATATCGATCATGCACTGCCTTTCGGGCTTACGTGAGAGCATGGTGAGTGTACACACTTACATGTGAATACATGACTCTAGGTGTTAATAAAATATATACAATTTTTTGACTTTTTTTTTATGAAGAGAGAGTTTTACAATATCACTTTAGCACCACTTAACTTAGAAGATTTAAAATGTTATTGCCTTTACTTTAAATCAACCACCTATTAAACAAAGATTTCAATTAGGATATACTCCATAATTATCACCCATGAACCTTCCTATATAAAAGTTCAACCATCGTTACTTGTAATCGAACTTTATTTTTATTTCTGTTAAGACAATAAATTTTCAAAAATTTCAATTTAATAACCTAAATCCATACTTATTCTATAATGTTTCTTCAAAAATAAATCAAAATGCAAAAAAAAAATTAGGATTTTTTTTAAAATTTGAGTTTTTGAGAGAAAATGCAAAAAACATGAAAAAAAAATGAAGATGAGACTCTCCCCACACTTAATTTTGACTGTGTCCCCACAATCAATGCACGATATAATGAGTGTAACGGGGAAAATATGTACATATTTACAAAAGAGGGCTAACATTTCTTACTAGACGTAGCATGGCTCATGAAGAATCATGAGCTCCTCCTCTTGATTACTTGGCAATTCCAAGAAACGTTTCAAACGATGACCATTGACTTTGAAAATCGATCCATCCTTGGGGTTTTGTATTTCTGTGGCACCTCGTGGAAAAACAATTTGTACAATGTATGGTCCGATCCATCTTGATTTTAGTTTCCCAAGGAATAAATGAAGTCTAGAGTCATATAAAAGAACTTTTTGGTTAGGTGAAAACGTTTTTCTTAGGATAGACTTATCATAAAAACTTTTGTTTTTTCTTTGTAAATTTTTTCATTTTCATACGCATCGTTCCTATGTTCTTCTAGTTTGTAGTTTTCGGTTTTCACCAGCTTTCTCGAGATCGAAGTTTAAGTTCTTCACTACCCACAACGCTTTGTGTTCGATTTCAACTGGTAAATGGCAAGCATTCCCATAAACTAGACGAAATGGGGACATCCTAAGGTTAGTTTTAAAAGCGGTACGGTAAGCCCAAAGTGCGTCAGTTAATTTCTTAGACCAATCTTTTCGAATTTTGTTAATAGTTTTCTACAAAATTGGTTTTATTTGTCGATTTGAAACTTCAAATTGGCCACAAGTTTGAGGATGATACGGAGTGGATAACTTGTGGGTTATCGAGTATTTCTTCATTAAAGTTTCAAAAGAACGATTGCAAAAATAGGTTCCGTTATCACTTATTATTGTGCGAGGTGTGCTGAAACTCGAAAAGATGTTTTCTTTAAGGAATTTCACAACAATTCTATGGTCGTTGGTTTTACACAGAATGACTTCGACCCATTTTGAGACGTAATCAACAGCAAAAAGAATGTACATATTTCCGAAAGAATTAGGAAACGGTCCTATAAAATCAATACCCCAAATGTCAAAGATTTCGATCGTAAGAATGGGGTTTAAAGGCATCATATTTCGTCGAGAAATTCTTCCTAGCATTTGGCAACGATCGCAAGTTTTACAAAATTCGAATGAGTCTTTGAAAATAGTAGGCCAATATAAACCACATTGAAGCACCTTTTCAGTAGTTTTCCGAGGATCGAAATGTTCACCGCACGCTTGGTCGTGACAAAATGAGAGAACACTCTTGATTTCGCTATCTAGAATGCAACGTCAAATGATTTGGTCGGAACAATATTTAAACAAGTACGGATCATCCCAATAAAAGTACTTGAGTGGGGAAAGAAATTTATATTTATCATGTTTTGACCAAAATGAAGGAGTTTCTTTAGTGACTAAATAGTTCACTATGTCGATATACCATGGATTGACAGAAACAGAAGGGAGTTGTTCATCCAGGGTGTTTTCATTGATTGGTAAAGGCAATGGTGCGTTGGGAAGACGAGACAAGTGATCGGCTATGACATTGTCGGATCCTTTTTTGTCTTTGATTGTAAGATCAAACTCTTGTAGTAAAAGGATCCAACAAATTAAGCGAGACTTAGCATCCTTCTTATCAAAAAGGTACTTAAGAGCGGAGTGGTCTGTGTAAACAGTAATTTGTGAGCCAATCAAATATTGTCAGAATTTTTCGAGAGTGAAAACTACCGCTAGAAGCTCTTTTTCAATGATCTTGTAGTTAAGTTAAGCATCGTTTAGAGTCATACTAGCGTAGTAGATAACATGAAGAATTTTGTTGATGCGTTGTCCTAAGACAGCACCAACTATAGAGTTCGAAGCATCACATATTATTTCAAAAGGAAGATCCCAATCTGGTGAGCAAATTACAGGAGTAGAAACAAGTTCATTTTTAAGACGTTCGAAAGAAGAGACACAATCAGAGTTAAAATCGAAAGGAACGTCTTTTCCAAGAAGAGTCATTAAGGGTTGAGCAATTTTACTGAAATCTTTCACAAAACGTCTATAAAAACCAGTATGTCCAAGAAAAGAGCAAATGCCTTTAACAAATTTGGGAATGGGTAGATTTGCAATGACTTCGATTTTCGCTTGATCTACCTCAGTGCCTTTATTTGAAATGACATGTCCAAGGACTATGCTTGAGTGACCATAAAGTGGCATTTTTTCAGATTTAGAGTTAAGTGTTTATCCTTGCATCGTTTAAGAACCAATTCAAGATGGTGTAAACACTCAGAGAAAGAGTTTCCAAAGATGGAAAAATCGTCCATACACACTTCAAGAAAGCGCTCGATCATATCACAAAAGATGCTGACCATGCATCTTTGAAACGTAGCAGGAGCGTTGCAAATGCCAAATGGCATACGTCGTTACGCAAAAGTGCCATAGGGACACATGAAAGTTGTTTTCTCTTAATCTTCGGGAGCAATTGGAATTTGGTTATAGCCAAAATAACCATTAAGAAAGCAATAGAATTCATGGCCGGCTAAACGTTCAAGCATTTGGTTGATGAAATGAAAAGGGAAGTGATCCTTACGTGTTGCAACATTTAGTTTTAGATAGTCAATGCAAACACGCCAACCCGTTTGAGTACGAGTTGGAATAAGTTTGTTAGAATCGTTCTTGACAACGGTAAGTCCAGACTTTTTTGGTACAACACGAATTGGGCAAACCCATGAACTATCAGAGATTAGGTAAATGATTTCGTTATCGAGAAGCTTAAGAATTTCATCACGAAACGCATCCTTCATTTTTGGGTTAAGCCTTCGTTGTGCGTCACGAACAGGCTTGGCATCGTCGACTAAATGGATGCAATGTTGAACAAGAGCGGGACTAATTCCCTTCATATCGGTGATCGACCATCCAATTGCTTCTTTGTTTTTCAAAAGGATTGAAAGTAAGGAAGTTCATTGATTAAGAGAGAGAATTGCAAAGATTATGATGGGAAACGTTTCATTGTCACCAAAGTATGCGTACTTAAGGTGATCGGGAAGGGGTTTAAGGTCCAACCTTAGGGGTTGCTCGATTAAAGAATTAGGTTGATATTCGGACTCAATTAGAAGCGATTCAAATGGGAGCATGTATTCAATCTCGTTGGGGATTTCTTGAAACAATCTTTCGTACTTGGCCTCGTGCTCTTCATTAAGGTCAATCGTCTTGTTTTCAAAGTTTTCGTGAATTGCACTAACTACGTGGTTCAATCGATTGGTTTTCAGGATTGAAAATGTTAAGATCCAAAGTCATGTTTTCAAAAGAAATTTTCATCGAACTATTGTGATAATTGATTAAAGCATTTGACATAGCTAAGAAAGGTTGGCCCAATATCTAAGGGATTTGACTCATAGGGTTGGTCATAAGTTGTGTTTCGAGAACAATAAAATCAACGGGGAATGTGAATTACCCTACTCTAATGAGCACGTCCTCAATTTCTCCCATGGGCTTCTTAATGGAACGATCAACGAATTGAAGCGTGACCTTTGTTGGTTTGAGTTCACCTAAGCATAATTGTTCATACGCAGAGTATGGAATCAAGTTGACAATTGCGCCTAAGTCTATCAAGCATTTGTTAATCGTCTTGTCTCCAATTGAACACGAGATTGTAGAGCAGCCATGATTTGTATTTAACGGGAATGGATTGGGATTTGGGACAAGACTTCACTCAAACTGGCTGCTAAGATGACTTTTTTAGGCACTTGAGTGTGTCGCTTTTGGGTACACAAGTCCTTAAAAAATTTAGCGTAAGTTGGGACTTGCTGAACGATGTCAAGAAGCAGGATGTTAAATTTCACTTGTTTAAAAATTTCCCACATCTTTTCCATTTGGTACGAGTGTTTCTTGGGTCGAAGACGATGTGGAAATGGAAACAATACTCAGTAGGAGGGTCTATTTGAGTAGAAGAAGAATTTTGATTGGCATTTGATTCGATGTTCAGCTCCATGTTTTATTCAGATTCGTTTGTTGTTTTAGAAGTGCCATGAGGAGTTTTCGGTAAATCATTTGGATTAACGACTTGATTATTGATTTGTTTATCGGAACGCAGAGTTGTGATAGCATTCAGTTGGGTGATATTGCTATCTTGAACAACATGGGCTTGATTCAAATTAGCGTTTTGATTTCTGGGATTTGGAACAAGCTGGCTTAGGAATGTGCCTCGTTCACGTTTACATATAGACGTGGCTAGTTGACTCATTTGCATTTCAAGTTTTGCAATCGACTGACTCGTGTTTTGCATATACGAGGTCAATAAATTTTACAAATTATTGTTTGATTGGAGGCTTTGAGTAGTTGGTTTAGCCAACGGTTCAAGACTTTTCTCAAGTGAACTTAAACGTTTATCGTCTTGGGAAGTGGAAGCAAAAGATTGTTGCGGTTGATTTTGAGACGGACCCACAAAGTTTGGTTGAAAATGATTGGGCTGAAAGGGAGGATTCGAAGCATTATTCGGAAATGCTTGAAAATTAGGAAGAACCACATTCGTGCTGGGATTATTTTGGTTCCAAGAAAAATTCGGATGATTTCTCCAACCAGGATTGTACGTTAGAGAAAATGGGTCGTTTTTAACCTTATTAAAAGCATTGAGTTGTTCGATTGATTAGGGCACTAATCGGCTATGTGATTAGGATCGTTAAATTTATAGCACATTGGTTGGGAAGTTTGGTTTGTTTCGTTTGATGAGAAAACGTTGTCAAATTTATTAATCATTGCATCGATTTTAGCTTCCAAAGACAAAGATAATCCTATCAAATGTGTGCTCGATCGTGAGTAAATGGATTTTCATTAGAATGTTCTCACTGGGACGATTTTTCGGCTAGGTTTTCAAGAAATTGCCAAGCATCGTCGTGATGTTGGGCGAGAAAAATTCCTTGGCACATTGATTCAAGCATGGTTAGTGAGCAGTTTTTGAGTCCATCGTATAAGATTTGGCAAAGCGTCCATTTCTCAAAATTATGGTATGGACATTTTATCAAAAGCTCTTTAAATCTTTCAAAATATTTTCCAAATGGTTCTCCCCTAAATTGATGAAAATTGACGATTTCGTTTCGGATTTTAGTCATTTTTTCCAAGGGGTAGAACTTTTTTAAGAAAACTTTTACAAATTCTTCCAAAGTTTTTATCGAGTTAGATGGTAAGCTGTACAACTATTTTTCAACGTAATCCTTAAGAGCAAATGGAATTAATCAGAGTTTAAGTCCGTCATCAGAAAGTTGTTGGAGTTTAGTGGTTGCGCTAACTTATTCGAATTTCGTCAAGAAAATGTATGGGTCATCGTGTTCGAAGTTGCCAAATTTTGGGAGCGTGGCAATATGGTTTGAGTGAATTTCGAAATGGTACCCGTAGGGGCAAGTAACGTGATACAAGAAGGAATATAAACTCTATTGGGAAAGATTCTATCCATAAGAGTTCGAGGGGCGTTCTCGTTCGCCATTTCAGGAGGATCGTTTGTTCGGGTTAAACGATTTGTAGAAGGGTCTCGAATCCAAGTATTCGTTGTTGTGTCACGAGTCCAGATACTCATGCACAATTAAAAGTTGAGAAGAGAAAGAAGTTAGAATCGAATTGAAGAGAAAGAAGCGAGGTTTAGAAAATGAAGTGAGAAATTGTTTGTTTTTTTTCTTAAGGAAAAATATGTACCAAAAGGAATTTGTTTTGTCTTTTTTTATTTTGGATTTTCAAATTTTTTTCTTTTTGTTCTTGGATTTTTTTTCTAAAAAAAATTTAACTCAATTTTTTTTTTGGATTTTCAAAAGTAAAATACTTGCTTTTTTTATTTCCAAAAGTAAAATACTTGTTTTTTTTGGATTTTTTTAGAAGTATTTAAAATGATTTTTTTGTTTTGGATTTAAAAAAAACTAAGTTAAGTCAAATTTACAATTTTTTTTTGTTTTGGATTGTGAGATTTTTTTTAAAATATGCATGAACTAATGCAACTAAATGAATGAAAAGGATTTAAATATAATTTTCTATCCTTAATAGCTTCTAACCCAAAATTGTATAATCACACTTTATCTTAATCCAACAAAATATTTCTTAGCCATGTAACGGTCAGGAGTTATCGGTGCACCACGAATTATCGTAGCAATGCAGCCAAAGGTTTAAGTACCTTTAGAGAAACAATCAGTATAATATTTACGAATTACCGTAATATTTATAACTGATTATTGCTCTGCCATAGCCTAGACACCAAGAAATAATTTTTTCAAAGAAGAAACCTGTCAAGGTACAATTAAGCCCTAGGTGAGCTCGCGACTCCCTTAAGTCAAATGTCAAACCGTTATTATTAGTCAATTTTCTAAGATGAAATGCAATTTATGGGCCAAGGAAGGTGTGATGAAATCCCCCATTTTATGTGGATTTGAGTGTTGCCCTTAGAAACTAAAAAACAAGATGAGATGAATGCAAAATGAAATTAAACGCGTATTAACAATGCAACTACAAATGAAATTTGTTTTTATTTTTGTTTTTGAAATTTTTTTTAACATGCAAGCAACGAACAATGCAAAGCAAATAAAAACAAGAGATAAGGGCACAATACCAGAGCGTGCAGACTTATTAGCAATTTATTTTTATTTTCTATAGCGACGATTTTTTTATAAGCAAGCACAGCATAGCAGTTTTTAACAAGCACTTCTTCTTTTCTGCTTTTGCAACCTGAAATTTCAAACAAGATATATACAATTTATTTTTTATAGAAACCAAAAAAACTTGCAAATTTTTTTTATATATGAGGATGGACTTAAAACAAAATAAAATAAAACGATATAAACAAATTAAAAGGAAAATTGTAACCAGGCCTACAAACCTGGCCCAAACAATTGAGCTACTCTTTTTTTAAAAGAAAAAAATTGCCACAGAAGTTCCCAATCCACAATCTCGTTTCAAACATTTATTTCAAAATCCTGAAACCAAAATCGAAAATTGTTTTAGGGTACCAACAAAATTTTTAGGTGGTTGCAGGCGTTACGGTCTCGGGTTTGAGGAGGATGTTCGATTGGGTGTGGATTGTTGATTGATTTGAGTTCGGGGTAGGTCTTTGGGTGTATGCAAAGTTGGTGATGAAGTAGAGGTTGCAAGGTATGGCCAGAGAAGCAAGGTGATGCAGCAATTTTGATGTAGTTGGGTATTGTTTGCTCAGAAGGGTGAAGTGGGATTTCAGGTGGCCAGAGGCTATGTGTTCGACAGTAGTGGTAGATGATGGAAATTATGAGTGTTATGGTGTGTAATGGGAGTATGTGGTTGTAGGCAGTGGAAGAAATGGGTAAGGAGATGGCATGGATTGTTTTTGCAGACAGTTCGACAAGGCAGAAATAGATGAAGTGCAGAGGGGTAGAGGCAGCAGTTGTTTGGATGAAAGTGCAGTATTGTTGTATGGTCAGTGGGAGGTTAGGTAGTGTATGTATGTATATGGTTAGTGGTGATGTTTGGTTAAGTGGTGGGCAGAGATGTATGTGCACTATGTGCACTGAAGTGGTTGTAGTTAGGTGATAAATGGTCAGTCATGCTGAGTTTTTGGAGGTAGCAAGGCAGATTAGTGAAGTGTTGACTGCAGAAATGTGGGCAGGGTGATGAGTTGAAGGTGAAGTAGTGAATGTTGCAAGTGCCAAGTAGTTGTGGTGATGGCAGATGACTAGTTAGTGAAAGTTTGTATGCAGAAGAGGGTGGATTATAGAGGGGGGTATGTCAAGTTGTTGCTGATAAGGAGGTTGGTTTTTAGCAGGAGAGTTGGTTTTATACACTAAAATTTGCACAATTGCAGAAGGAAGGCAGGCATGATAGAAGAGGTTTGTAAGTGGAAGACTGTAGTGATGTATAGTATGGATATGTAATGATAGTGAGTTATTGTATGAATTTGTGGCAGAGGGTGGATGTTATGGCAGCAATTGAAGGTGGTTTGAAGCAAGTGGCCAGTGTGTATTACAGTGAACAAAGGCTTGGTTGTTGATGCAAGGCAGAGGAAGAGGGTGACTGGAGTAGTGTTATCAGAGGAGTCGGTGTGATGTGTAGTTTGATATGGTGTTATCAGAGGAAGATGGTATGTGGTGTTTGTTATCAGAGGAGCAGTGAAAGGAAGTTGTGTAGTGGGTTGATTGAACTGAAATTTACAAGACAGTGAAGTTTGATGTGCACAGTTGCACTGGAAATGTGGTCAGGTAGAAATGAAGTGGGTTGTTGGTTTGTGGTGAAGTGGAAATATGTTGCATTTGAATGTGTGGTATGTTGTATGTGAATGTGAAGTTGGCGATAGTGGAATAGGTGATGCACAATGATATGTATGGTTGGGGTAGTATGTAAACGGTGGCAGCAAGGCAAGGTATATGTGGCTAGAGGTTGTATATGTATTGTGTAGTGATGAAGAAGTTGTGGGGGAAAGCAGAAACAGTGAGTAAGGTAGTGTGATGTTGATCAGTGAGGAGGAGGTTAGGCACATCAGTACGGACAGTTGGGTGACGGTGAAGGTTTATGGTGGAGGTGTTTTGAAGATGCAGGAGATAGTGATATGACAGTGTAGAAGGCGGGGGTTTGGGTAATGCACTGTGCAGGTGGTTTGAAGTGGGAGGTGAATGTATGCACATTTGAGAATGTGATGTATGCACGGTTGAGAATGTGATGTACACAGATGCACTTGAAAATAGAATGCATATGCAATGTGGAATATGCAGTCAGAGGTTTTGTGAAGTAAGGAGGGATGTGCAGGGTGGAGTTGTGGTGAATTGTAGTTGCAGTGAGATGGCAGAAGTGTTGTACAGAGAGGACTGTTTGAAGAGGTGATGACGGTTTGTATTGTGCGGTGGTTGAGATGACATATAGTATTGTAAGGCAAGTTTGGGTTTGTTTTGTGAGATGTGAGAGGAGGCAGGGGATATGCATTAATGTTGGTGCACTAATATGGAAGTACACTGTGTGGTTACAGTAGGCAAGTGATGGGGAGAGGCTGGACTGCAGGCAGTGGTGGCACTGTTGATTGGGGGTAGTGAAGATGGGAAGTTTATGTGCAGTGTTTGTATAAATGTTTTGTAAATAGATAATGGAAATGTTTTGTAAACAGAGAATGGAATATAAATGCAAATTGAAAATGTAACAAACTTGAAATGGAATTTTTTTCCATTTGGAATGAAATTGTGTATTTTTTTAATATAAATGCAAATGCAAAGGAAACTAGAAAATAAGAGATGCACACAAACAAAATGATAACAAAAATCACACACAAACACACACCAATTTTTTTTAAACGCAAATTTACACACAAAATGAAAGCACACAAAAATCAAACAGTAAATAATTCGAAGAATAGAAATAAAATCAAATCAATTCCCTGGCAACGAGGCCAAAAACTTGTTTAATCGCCTAATTTCCTATTGAATTAGAAAACCGTGAAAAATTTTATGATAAAAATAACCGCAAGCGCACAACGTACAATTTTAGCACATGGTGAATACGAGTTGATCCGCAGGGAATTGTATTGATTTAAAATTCTACTCTATCAAATTAAACCAAGATTTGAAGTTGTTTTTAAGCTAAAAAAATTGTAAACTAGCTAGAACAAGTGAATGATAATATGAGATTAGAAAACAATTTTAAAGGCAAATCCACTATCATATATTTACATAAATCAATACAAAAATAATCTATGATCTCTTTGTTTTAATCTTAAGTGGCATTAGTGATGTATTTATCATAAGTATGGTTTATTTATGTTATTAATTAACATAACTTAAACCATCAAACTATAATACAACAACCAAACCACTTATCAAATGTAATGAAAATGAAGTCAAAGCAAAAGCTATTTTAAGTATAATCTATTTACTATTATATTTAGTAACATAGATCATCAAATTTTGTTTCTACCTTAATTTCACAATCAAAATTCAATTAGTAAAATGATGATGTAAATTGTGTTTATGTTTGAATAAGAATAGCCTATTTGTAAATACAACATAGGCTATCAAATTTATTTTATAAACTTACATCAAAATCAAACTCTTCATGAAGCACAAAAGAGATCATAAATCACACAGTATGTTGAATTTACATAATTTTAGAAAGCTTCATCATCCCTAAATTGAAGGGGTTTAGCTACTCGTTTGTGTTATCATTTCAACACATGCAAATTTCAACATAGAAAATAAAAGAAAGAAATGCAAGCTAATGAAAAATAAAAAGAGAATTAATCTACTTGCATAAAATAAAATTAAACTAAGTGTATAAAAATGAAAGCTAATCTACTAACATGAAAGAAAAGAGAGCATATAAATGAAAATAAACATAATAAAACATGTAAGCATGAAATAAGAACAAGTAGAAAAAGAAGAGACTTAGGAAGCCATTCTTATTTCTCTTTTAATTTTAGGCTACAACATGCATTCTAATATGATAAGTGATTAAAGATCCATTACATGAACATAAGAGGGCTATTTATACATGCATAAAACCCTAATCCATATTTTATTGGGCTTCCCAAAATACCCTTAAGGAAGTGTGACCATCAAGTTATCATTAGCATGAATCAATCCTCCATTAAGTGTGCATGTAACTTTAACCTCCACTAACTTATGCATTAGCTCCTAATTGTAGATTAAGGCAAATGGGTAGGTAGGGTACTCCATGATGCATGAGTTGATTTATTTCCATCTTTATCTGCCTTCTTCTCTTGTGCATGCATGAATACATGAAATCCTCTTCATATTTCCATCCAAATTTCTACAAATAAAAATAAAATGTGCAAGTGAATATTCTCAAAATTAATATATGCACAAAATTACCATTTTACCCCTAAGTTGATGCATGAATGACGACTTGAAAGCATTTTTGAAATTTGGTTTTAAACATGTAAAAATACCCAATTATGACATTTATTTAAATAAAAATTGATTAAATATGGATGTAAAAATATGCACATTTACGTGCACATCAATGGTCAGCGATGATGGTCACTTCAGGTAGTATCTAGAATTAAATTGAACTATTATACAATATTGGAAATCTGAACTACACAATCCTACATGACATCGCACTAGATTCCATATTAGTATGGGGTGTACAACTTGTAATTATTTTGATATTGCATGTATGTTGAGTTTTTATGGAAATAGAGCATAGACGTTCTGAGCATCTTGCCATCTTAGCTGCAGGTCCATCTACTTCCAAATACATCGAATTTGATGCTGAGTCAAGTTCAACTACGACTCTACTTGTACAACAAACTCTAGCACAACATGCACATCAACAAGAAAATCCGCAAGTTGAACAAGTTCCTGAAAATCCTATAGAGCCCACGAAAGGGCCAGAGGTTGAACCTGCTCCTGATACTCTTGAAGATGTTGTTCTTTTAGATGATCCTATCGATTTTGTTGCTTCAAAGATCGACAAAGGATCTCCTTATATAATTTGCGATAAACACGGAATTCCTTCGATGACATACTAGTCCCTTCTCACCATTAGAGAGCTCATAGTTCCCTGGAAGGCTACACTGCTTGCAACAGATACATGTGTTTGGCAGGATGTGTTTAACCATTCAACCCATTTATTTATCGAGTTCTAAACTTCATGAGATTAGCTCCAACGCAGTTACACCCGAATAGCTATGCCTTCCTTCTTAGTACATACATTATCTTCGTTCAACATTTGCAACGAGTACCCGGTGATGAGGAAATCCGGTACATATATAGTTTTAAAAGTCGAAAGGGAAGTCCTTCTTTGACTTACTTGGAGCCAACAAAAAATTGTAGAGTTGTCATTGGCACATGGAACAAGTTGAGCTATTTCAAAAGCGAATGGTTTTACATATACTGTCCACCTGGGTTTGCACGAAGATGGATATGTGGATATAAGTTCTACCTCATTCGTTTGCTACGTGTTCTCCTTGTTAGTTATCTAACTTAACCAATATTCTTTCTATCATTCGGATGTTCCGAAAGGACCCAGCGGCATGACTCTTGAAGATGCCATCGGGGTTCTCATGGCACTCCTGGAGGGGATAGAGACATTGGAGTTCTTCTCTCTGACGAGAATTTCCTAGCCCATAATATTCTAGAAGCGGGCCGCAAAACTAGTCTAGTCCAAGTGGTCGTTAGTGACGATGACAATGATGATGACAACAACAATAACTCACCCGGAATAGGCAAGACTAATCTAGATGTTCTTCCAGTCCCAAGTCCAAGGACAGAAGTTGAAGAACGTGAAGAGCATGCTGAGGAAGGTGAAATTGTAGTTAGCAATGATAAGGCTGGCCATGACGGCATTGACGTGGACCATGAGTCCTCGACTAAACAACTCATAGATGACCAATAATCTGCTCTAAAGAAGAGATTAGTCATGCAAATTCCAAAGGTGCAGACTTATGCACAGCCTCCTCCCACTATGACTACTGAGAAAACTCCTTCTCTTCCTTCTTTAGTTACATTTTCTAAGTTGGGGCTGATTCCTACCGAGTTCGGCTCCTTTGGCATCGATGACATGAGCCTCGAGGGTCTTGACTCCCCCATCCGCTTTAACGATGACATACCTCCCATCAGCATGAGGGGATCACTCCTATAAGCAAAGCACCAGAACATGGTCCATTGGGGGGACATTAGGACATTCATGCACATGTGCACTCATGGCACTACGTTTCACTTGAATATCATCCTTTCTAGTCGAAGCTAATTTTTCTTGTTTCATCTGCAGGATCCATGGAGAGGAAGAAGTATATATATCAATCTTTGGAGTAAAATGTATCTCGATCAATTAGGCACCTTCTAAGCACATACCATTAAGGCAGTGGTCGAGATTCAAAGTCCGGTTACCGATCTAACCGAGAAAGAGGCAATCGTGATAGAGGTGGTTACGATAGAGATTATCCTTCGCATGACTCCACTTCCAAACTTCATTCTAGGTCTAGGTCACCTCTTCCAAGAGGCTTAGACAGGCATTCTAATTGCCACGATGACTTGCCACTAGGCGGTGTTTCTCGCGCAGCTCATTGAGCTTCCATTCCTATGGCAGCATTTGGAACCCTCTCACTCTAGTCGATCCTCCAACTACAAATGCCATCATAGTAGTTAGACTTCCCATTATAGAGCCAGCAAATAATCAATTGAATCTCCGGTCGTCACTACGGAGCAACAACTTGTCGCCGATGCTTGAATGGCCGTACCGAGGGAACAATTTCTGGATGTTTGCTTTAAGGGACTCATATTCGTGCCTAATTTGAAAAATGTTCCTCCCGAGATTAAAGATACTTCCGTTGCTTATGTAATTGACGCTTATAATCAATATAGCAAATGGGCACGGGTAGCTAAAAGAATATCCAAGGTCTTAAGAGAAAGGAAACTCAAGATTGATAATCTGAATCTCACGGCAGCACAGGCAAAAGAATCATTGCCTATCTCGATGCTGAGGTTGAAAACTTAAGGAACTCATAAGCAGAAGTTAAAAAGAAGACGCCATCAAGGTGCTTGAAGGTGAGAGAAACAAGCATCGAAATGAGATTGAGGCTGCACATCACTGAAATCACACCTTAGTGGTGGAAAGAGACTCTTCAAACAAGAAGGTGATTGAGCTTTTGGTCAAACTTGAGACCGAGACAAAAGAGAAAAATGACACTCTCCAACAAGCTCAGGGCTATTGTGAAGATCTGCGCAGTGCTCGAGATGAAAGAGACAAGGCGGTTGCGCGTGCCTAAGATTTGGATGCATTGGTTAAAAAGGAAGTTGAAACTGCAGTGCATTAGATAATTGAGAGGTTCGAACCTTTGCTTAATAAGTATAACGCCAATGTGCTCAAATTTTATAAACTAGCGTGGTTCAACCATGATTATCTCAGAATTCTTGCCCTTGCCTGGGAACAAGTTGTTGAAGAAGAAAAATAATTCCTTAAAGGTTATGATGTGGATCTAGCTCATATAGAGAATGAAATCTTGATTAGAGACAAGCCTAAGGTGTTGAAAGCGGGTCAGCTTATTCTGCATCCGGATTTAGCTACTACAGTGCAAAAAGACTTAGGCGAAGGCTTCGGATCGTCGCCTCAAGATGCTTCTGTTGGGGACACTCCCAGACCCAAATCTATTCCTGATCCATCTTCTGTCCCAGGATACAATCCACATCAGCCCTAAATTCATAAACCTGCTGTCATTTCTCCTATCCTAGAGGGAAACTCTAGCGGCTCTCTAACCTATACAGAAACCCAAACTGAAGGTGGTATTTCTTTAACCTCACTTGTATTTCAGAGAGCCCATATGACATTGATTGACGTCGCTAATCTCTCATGCTATATCTCTCTCAAGTTTTAGATCAACCTCAAATCGTCCCACTTCCTGATAAGGAGCCTTAGCTGGGACAACAAGCGCTAGCAACAAAATCAGTAACCATTATAACTTCAATAACGATCCCAAGCATTCCGACTAAAGAGACCCCTGTACCTGATGAAAAAATGATAGATGCTTTGTGGGATAAGAGGACTAGTGGGACTCAGGTTGCTCAGACCGATGACGACATTGTGATTACTGGAGTCTCTAAGCCCCAGTCGAGTCGCACCATGAATACACTTGAGCAAGAACATCTCCGAGACATAAAAATCAAGCTGAAGAAGATAGAGAACATCCCCCTTCCTTTATTCATAGCCTTACCTGGACAGACTATCTACATTTCGGTCTTTGTTCCTCCACCTAAGAGCGCTCTGAGCGAGTCCACCATTTCCTTACTTAGCTTTCCTTTGAAGAACAAAGGGAGTGGAGGAAGAGAAGAAAAAAGGAAGGGTGAGAGCTTAAGTGAAGTATCTTCTGGCAACGCAAAGAAGCAGAGGAAGCACAAGCCGAAGAAGTGACTTTCGATTAGACTTGTGTAAATAGACTCGCTTTTTGGTAGTTGTAGGAGTCTTCTTAGTTTTTGGTCGTCTTTGTGCGGATTTGGCCTTCGCTTTCGCTTTTTGTTTAGGCGTAAATAAAACCTATGCTTATCTTTCCAAGTTCTATGTGAATAACAAATTTTTTTGTTTTGTTAATTCTTTATGTGAATTTGCCTAAGTTATCAAGAGATGCACTTTCCATTCAATATACGCGCGATCCATCGCTTTTTATTCTTGTCACCGAACTAAGTCGTTAGCTAGTTCCATAATTTGCCAGCCTTTCGTCGCTCTAGCAAACGTTAAGTAACCATAGAAATTCTAAACTCTAGGCACCAGCTAAGGTAGACCGCTTAGATTAGCGGTTCTGATATCCTTTTTTGGGATAGTGATTTTCGATCTCGCTAAATGCCGAGTGCTGACCGAAGTTTACAAGGAAGATCCCGCCTTATGCCAGGCGTGGATCTCCGACCTTGCCTACTTCGAGCAAGATGTTAGTGATTGGTTGGTCATGTCACATCCAGTTTAAGTTAGACTCCTACTCGATATAAAGAGCAAGAGTCAGTGAATGAATGGTCATATCACGTTCATTTTGATTTATACTCCTTTCCCCCACATCAAGGGCGAGAGTTAGTCGATAGATGGACGATCATGTCACGTCCATTTAGGTTTATACTCTTGCCCCCATTTTGAGGATGAGAGTTGAGTGAGTAAATAGTCGTATCATATTTATTTTGATTTATACTCTTGCCTCCATATCAAGGGTAAGTGTAACGAACCAGAATTTTGACCCTTGAAAATCGACACTAATACGTCCATTATATCACATGTCGAACATTCAAGTGCCGGAAATACCGATTTGTTAGGGTGAAACTTCGTTGTGAGATTCTGTGTTGTTTGGTTTTCTTCTACCTTCTTATTTCACCCTAACAAATCGGTATTTCCGGCACTTGAATGTTTGGCATGTGATCTAATGGACGTATTAGTGTCGATTTTCGAGGGTCGAAAATCTGGTTTGTTACAGTAAGAGTTAATTCGATGGACGGGCAAGTCACATCCTTGTGAGTTTATACTCCTTCCCCTACATTAAGGGCAAGAGTTAGTCGGCGAATAGTTGAATTACGTCCTATTAAGTTTATACTTCCGCCTCCACATCAAGGACAAGAGTTAGCGTACGAACAGTCATATCACGTCCATTTCGAGTTTATACTCTTGCCTCCGCGTCAAGGGCAAGATTTAGCTGGTATCGATTTTTGGACCGTGAAAGTGATTGAACTGCAAGGGTCTGATCATGAACCATGGAAGTTTGGTTGGCACCTACCTCCGGGTACCTGCATACCCACATTATACACATACAGATTCATTCGAATCTGTCACATTTTATAACTCTTAAGCAATGTATAAACAGATCCGGGAAGCCATTTGTTGAAAATGGGAAATGAGAGATTATGTATTAATACATGGCTTCATTCAATTATGTACAAATTTATTTCTAAGTGAAATGGCATCGTATATGCTCGCTATTCCATGCCCTCGGAAGTGAGATCCCATCAACCGTTGCAAGCCTGAAAATGCCATCTCTAAGCTTTCATTCTGTTGTGTACGGACCTTCCCTTGTCATGCTCAAATCTTTAGGACCTGGGAAGATTCATTTGAGGACCATGTCACTGATTTCAAAGGTCTAACTCCTAACCTTGGCATTGTAATACTGGGTGACTCGGTTGTGATGCACAGCTTCTCTTAAGTCAGCTAAGTTTCGATTCTCATCGATCATGTCAAGAGATTCTAAAAGGAGTTGCTCATTCGTTTGTGGATTGTAATGAACTACCTGATGAGAAGGTACTTCTAGTTCAACCAGAATCATAGCCCCCGATCCGTAGGCTTGGGCAAATGGAGAATGGTCAGTCGTTGACTTATGGGTCATTCGATAAGCCCAAAGTACCAATGGAAGTTCATCGACCCATTGCTCTTAGCCTTTTCTAATCGCTTCTTTAGAATGGACTTGATAATCTTGTTTATAGCTTCAACCTATCTATTCACCAGAGGGCATGCCACCGCAGCAAATTTCTTCTCTATGCAATGTCGGCGGTAGAAATCCTTAAACTCCATGATGTCGAATTGGATTCCATTATCGGTAACGATCGCATATGGAACTCCAAAACAATGGATAATATTTCAGATTGCAAAATTGATCGCTTTTTTCATGGTAATTGTAGCTCATGGCTCTGCCTCATCCCATTCGGTGAAGTAATCAACCGCGACGATGGTGGATTTCGTGCCACCTTTAGATATTGGCAACACACCGATAATATCAGTCCCCCAAACTACAAATGGCCAAGGATCGACTATTTGAGTAATCTCCGTCAGCGAAGCTATCAGAATCTTAGCAAACCTTTGGCACTTGTCACACTTTCTATTGTAATCAGCTGCGTCTCAGTTGACAGTTGTCCAGGAGTACCCATAGCGGAGAATCTTCTTTTCTAGGGTTTGTCCCCCCACTGTGGTCGCCACAGGCCCCTTCGTGCACTTCTCCCAGAAATTTTTTGGCCTCATCATGAGTGACACATCAAAGCATAGGGATAGAAAAACCCTTCATGTATAGCAATCCTTCCTGTTTAATATATCTTGAAGCTTGGAAAGGAGTTTCCGTCGCTCATTTCTCCTGTTGGGAAGGATTTCTCTGCAAGTAGTCTTTTATCTGAGTTATCCATGACTCTCTTTCAGGTTCAGCCTCCAAGATCCAATCGACATCCATCTGGTCGATGCTCGGTGTTGACAATATTTCCATTGGAACCAAGCCATGAGTTGCGCATCTCCGGAACCGGCCAACTTAGCCAGCGAGTCAGCCTTTGCATTTTCCTCTCTAGGAATATGCATTATTGTCTAATATTCAATTCGACTAAGCAGCACAAGGACTCGGCTTAGATAACGGGCTACCTCTGGTCCTTTTGCCTAAAACTCTTTCCGCACTTAACAAACCACTGGTTGAGAATCACATAAAATATGTAAAGTTTTTATCTCCTATTCTTTGGCAATTTGAGTCCCGTAATTAAAGCTTCATACTCCTCTTCATTGTTTTTTGTAGGAAAATCGAGTTTCTGTGCATAACAGATTGAACGTTCCTCGAGAGTGATAAGCACAACTCTAGCATTGGAACATGTTTTTTTGAAGCACCATCCGTGTGCATCATCCATCTAGCATTTTGCTCACGGCCGCTCTCCAGAGTATCGTCTCGTGTAGTGAATTCAGTTATGAAATTTGCCAAAGCTTGACCTTGGATAGCTCTTCGAGGGTGATAGGTTATATCATATTAGCTCAATTCAATGTTCTATTTCAACAACCTTTTAGAAGTCTCAGGTCATTGCAAGACTTGTCATAAAGGCTGGTTGGTAAGAACTTTGATCGGATGAGCTTGAAACTAAGGGCGGAGCTTTCTTGAAGTAATCAACAAGCAGTATGCAAGCTTTTCCAGCTTCGGGTAATTTCTTTCCACTCATGTCAATCGTTTACTGATGTAATAGACCAGTCATTGGATGCGAGCTTCCTTACGTACGAGTGCAATGCTCAAACCATGCACCGACACTGCTAGATACATAAACATGTCCTCGTCATCCATCGGTTTCGAGAGGATGGCGGGTCTCCCCAAGTGATCCACCGGAGCATGGAATGCTTTTAAACATTCCTGCGTCCAACCAAATTTTCTGTTTCCCTTTGGACTTTTTCCCTTCTTAATTACGTCAAATAATAAGATGCATTTGTTAGTGGCTCTGGAGAAGAATCGGCTCAGGACGATGACCTTCCCATTCAAGCTTTGAACCTCCTTAACTGTCTTCAAGGCCTTCATGTCCCTTAATGCATTTATATTTTCCGGACTGGCTTTAGTCCCATGAGACTTCACAATGAAGCCCAAGAACTTCCCCAACGCAATGCAAAATAGCATTTTAAAGGGTAGAGCTTCATCCCATATTTTTAGAAAACGCCGAACATTTCCACTAGATCGTCAATGTGCTTTCCCAAACACTGTGACTTCACGAGTATGTCATCTACATAGACTTCCATCGAATGTCCAATCTGATCTTTGAACATCCTACTTACCAAAATCTGGTAAGTTGCTCCAGCATACCTAATCCAAAAGGCATGACCAGATAGCAATATAGTCCTAAGTCGGTAATAAACCTGGTATGTTATTGGTTCAGGACATGCATTAGAATTTGGCTGTAACTAGAGTACTCATACATGAATGAAAGCAATTCATGCCCGGCTATTGAGTCCACCAACTGATCAATCCTTGGAAGTAGGAAGCTGTCCTTCAGGCATGCCTTATTCAAGTCAGAATAATCGACACACGTCCTCCATTTCTCATTAGCCTTCTTTACCAAGACTGGATTGGATACCCATTCCGGGTATATGGTGTCGTGGATAAAGCCATTGTCCTTTAGCTTTTCCACTTCTTCTTTGAGTGTAGCAGATCTCTTCAGACTCAAGCTGCTCAACTGCCATCTGTCATCTGTCATGGTTCTAAATTGTATTGCCGGAGTTCCATTTTCAACTGCCAAACAACTTTCATACTCGGTATGCTTCAAAGCACCAGCATACATGTCCATCTCATTCAAACTCTTTGCAGGTGGATGTGGTCCACTGATGATAGTGTTTATCACAAAATGGTTTTCAAGTCACCTA
Source organism: Allium fistulosum (assembly GCA_030737815.1). Taxonomy (NCBI): domain Eukaryota; kingdom Viridiplantae; phylum Streptophyta; class Magnoliopsida; order Asparagales; family Amaryllidaceae; genus Allium; species Allium fistulosum. Next base: position 1,209,622,329 of record CM060902.1, read on the forward strand.
GGCTCCTCACCACTAGGACCAGCCTGCCCCCGTTGGGATGTCAACCCAAGAGGATTAGAATTTCCTTGCCTGCCATTTTGTGAGGCTTTTAAAAACTGGTGTAATATTTTCTTTTGAATTAGCTCCTCAATTATATCGTGCAAGTGCCTACATTCATTAGTATTATGACCGTATGTCTTATGAAACCTACAAAACTTGACAGATCTCTTCTCCTTCTTGGTTGACTCTCTTAGAGCCGGCTTCCTCTACTGCTCGGTACCTTGAGACGCTAGATAAAAGTTTTCGATTGAGTTATTCAGTTCGGATAATTATTGTATTTCATAATCCTAGGACGATTCCTATTATCCGGCTTTTGTTTCTTGGCCCCATTATCGCTCTTTTTCTGTCTATCATTCATGTTGCCAATATTCACAATCATGTTTCCTGAACTTCATCCGGATTGCTTTACAATAATGTTGATTTGTACCACTTCATCTGAATTTCCAGCTTCGTTCCTCCAGGAATGATTGTGCGCTTCTTATAAGCGTAAGTACCGATTAGATTTTCTATAGAAAGCATCCATCACCGATGGGGTTTCCTCTCCAACCATTCCTAGAAATCCGTCTCGAGATGAATCCCCCAAATCAGCGCCATCAATACTGTGTCATCATTGGAATTTGTTACTTCCGTTATAGCTGTATAAACCAATTCAAGAAATCTTTCAATGACTCTCCCACTCCCTGGAAGAGGTTTGATAATGACATCACATCTTTTGGACGTGCAGTGTGTAAACGGAATTACTTTAGAAATTTTTGTGACAACTCAGGAAAGACAATATAGATCTAGGTGGGAGCGGAGTGAACCACATCGTCACTACTCCTTCTAGGAAAATTGGAAAACAACGACGTCTCACGGCATCAGACACTCTGGCAGAGTCCATATGCTATTGGTACTTCACCAAGTGCTGCCTAGGATTCGTCTTTCCACCATATAGCAGCATTGTTGGCACTACAAATCTCTATGGATACTTCTTACCTTGAACGTTCTTAGTAAAGGATTTTGACTAGAAGAAGTACCCCCATTATTCATTGCTTCTGAACCAGTTTTCGTTCACAAGTCTCCTCACCATATCTTCCAAATACTCCAGGTCCATAGATTCGGTTGAATGATGGTGATCGAGATCTATTCTGAGTGTTCAGCCTGGAAAACACTCTCGAACGTACTCTCGATACCTGGGTTCTCCAGATTTTGGGGGATGCGTTCATCCAGCAGTCCTCCCTATTTGATTTCCATGAGTTGTGTCATTGACGAATGTTCGGTATTCAGCATTCTGATCATCCACGACGCATCCAAAAGTCAAATCCATGCTGCCATCTAGAGGGCGAGCACTATGCCTACCATCAACTGGATTGGTATCGATCCATCCACTTAGATCGGTATCAATCCTTAAAATCGAGCCCAGAGTTTGTCTTCCTTCTTGATATTAGGTCCCAATAGTGTTTTGAGTCTTCTTCTGCTTTCTACCCCTCCGTCTCTGATCGGATGATGAGAAACTCTCAGATTCTAAACTTGAATCCCTCCTGCTCCTCCTTCGACTGTACTAGTTAGTTCATTCAACAGCCTCAAGCTCTGCTACATTTGCTAGTTCATCTGGTTATGACTCTCTTGGAATCTGTCTTCCATCTGTTTCATCATCTGATCCATTTCCATTTTGTTCACGACATCAGTTAGATTTTGGATCTCTGGTTGTTCTGTTTAGGCAGCTCCATCCAAATAGCGAATGTCTTGATTCTCAGCATCATTAGTAGCTTTGGAAGTTCTAGCACATTCTCTCCTTGATGGGGCCATAGTGAATAATTTCTCTTAGTTTATTGAAAATCTAAATAGTAGAACTATAAGGTTGGAAAATTGGATCTGTCTCTTAGATTTGTGAAATCCAATAATAGATCATGGATCCAAGTAGCATGAGGATATAAGCTCTCAATGAAAGCACCAAATGTTTGAACCAAAAATTGTACAAACGCCCACAAGATTAAGCAGAAAATAAAAAGTGAAGAAATTTAAATGAAAACGTGTAGAAAAAACACACATCAATTTATAGTGGTTCGGCTAATCTTGGCCATGTCCATTTAGTGATTTGATCGACTATCTTGATGATTACAAGCGGGAGTTCTTACGAATCGCTATAAATCTGACGGTGATTACAAGAAATTAGAGTTAGGAAAAGCAATAGCCAAAAGATCCTTGAAATGAGCTCTACCCCTCTATATATATATGTAGGAAGCCTAAAACATCATCCAAAATATCTCCACATCATTTTCCGTGCCATAGACCATTTCTCCAAAGAAGTAGGAGAACAAACTCAACAACTTGTATGGATCGGTATCGATCCATGGGCTTGGATCGGTACTAATCTAAGAGATGGCTAGGAATATTATCTTGAACTCTTTGTATTGGATCGTTTTGTAGTTAGCTTTGCGATTCTGTAGTTGTTTGCATTGATATTAGCTTGTTTCTTTGTTCAAATGGTGGATCTATGGAGAAGTAAAGTTGACGACTTTAAGTGCTTATGGAAATTGATAGACGATCGTATGGAAACAACAAAATAACACTTGGAGTAGGCTTCTAACATCAAGTCGAGTAAGTAGGTAAAATATGGGCACAATTAGAAGAGAAATTCTTAGATCGGTACCGATCCATCACTTAGATGGGTTTCTGCCTCTCTTGTCTTGGGTTGGTTTGGTATTTGCCTCCTGACTTTGTTTGTGCTTGGTTCCTGGATTCTTGGGCTATCTCTCTAGGCTTCCTGCCTTGATAACTTTAAGTTCGACTCCTCCAGTCTATCCGAACATTGCCTTGTCAAAAGGCTGGATAACACTGACCAACAAGCCTAGTCGGTGGCCATAATAGCTCAAGCGGTACATAATAATATACAAACCCAACAAAATGACACAAGTGCATGCACAACGAAGTGCAATATACAACCCAGCAAAATATAACCCACCCTACAGCTTAGAACATAGTAATGTACAAACAAACATGCAATGCGGTACCATAGACAAAGTCTACTAGCTCCTTTGATTATTATTTTCAACGAAATCCAGCTCCTGAAGGAAGAACTAGAGTCTACCATAAGCTGCACCTGTCCAAGTATTTAACAAATGCATAATTTTGTAGGACACCATTAAAAAAGAGTGAGATTTGTAATTGAAGCACTGTTGTTTCTTTCTAACCAAACTACCCATAGGAATGCCAGGGCCAGCAATACCTCGACATATAAGGGAGAGCAAGTCTCCGAAAGGTACTTAAAATTATGTTCAGCTAATGAGTTTTGGATATGTAAGTTGTATGCACATAAAGTCTAGATAGAGAAAGCGAAGTCGCGGTCGAAGAAGATATTGTTACAAGAGTCAAAAGAGGCCAAGCTTAAAAAGCAAGGCTGGGGAATTCCCAAGTTCTGGTCGGCCAAGCAGACAGTAGTATTTAGATTGCCAAGTAAGATAAGCCAGGCATGGATCTTATATTTTAGGAGGGCTTTAACAACCTATAAGTAGTCAGAGTTAAGTGTCATACCAGAGTGCCCTAGAAAATTGTATATGGAGCTAACCAAGAAGCGACCAATCCCGCTTAAACTGCAAACAAACTGATCATTAGAGTCCGTCGGTTGAGTATTAGCTATGAGTTGTAGAAGGTAGCAGAGTGATATAATGTTGCTGCCTGTGATGATTTCAGAGAAATGAATATTGCAGGGCCCCCATCGAAGGCTTGCTTCACTAAAATTGATTTGTTGGTCGTGATGGAATAGAGAGATGGGAATAGGGAGCAAATGCCATAGTCCCTAATCAAGGGTCGGTCTAAAATACAATACGAGTTCCATTTATCAGTCTAATGTCGGTGTAGATTTGTAGTTGATGGCAGCATGAATGTATTCTTTTCTAGAAGGCCGAGTATATAGCAGGTGGGGTTGTCTAAGGTCCGTAAGGGTGAAGCCACCTACTTAGTGACAATGACTGATCCATTTGGCCCAAGGCTTGGAGCACCCCGATAGCAGGATCCCGCCTTATTTCAAGAGAAGTTCTTTATTGAATAGGTCAAGGTTGATGATTACCAACCCGCCATGATACCTTGGTCTACATACTCTGCCCCAGGCCACCAAGCAGTTGGATGCCAAGATATTTGTGGTGCATTTTCAACAGAATGCACGATGCAATGTACCAATCCAATTAATGACCTAAATGGGAGCTTATTAAACGGAGAGCCAATATGTAGGCACAAAATTGAGGATGGACTTCACCAAAGTTAGTCTTCCCGCACAAGTATGTGAGGTACCCTTCCAACCAGCAAGGCGTTTGTCTATTTTTCAAGCTACATGTTCCAGTCTTCATGCCTAGGCTTTGAGGTTCATAGCTTAAGTCCAATATAATGTAATGGAAAATGATGGATGGTGCAGTTTAGAGTGGAGGCAACTAAAGATCATAACACTTCATCCTCATTTATCATTGTAATAGAACTCTTGGAGAAATTAATCATGAGTCCAGAGGCTAATTAAAAGTTGTATAATACGAGTTTCAAGGTAGCGACAAACGGGGGAGTTGGAAAGGTTAAAAGGATTGTGTCATCAACAAATTGAAAGGAGCTCAAGCAGAGTGCATTACCTCATTTCTAAGACAGGATAGAAGTCCGAAATTATATGCCAAGTCAATCATGCGAGCAAAGCAATCAATAGCTAAATTGAAGAGAAGAGGCGACATGGGATCCCCCTGCCCGATCCCTTTTCGGTTTAAGAAGAGATCTCCCCTCTTTCCATTAACACAGACTGAAGAGGAGGAGGATGCAAGTAGATGACTGACCTAGGTGATGAATTGAATAGGGAAACCACCGTGTTTCAGAGAATCTAAGATAAATTTTCAAGAAATGGAGTTGGAAACTTAGATAAGTCCAGCTTTACAATTACACAATTGATGTTATTGGATGCACAGTATTTAATGGCTTCCAGAACTGATGCAGCATTGTCAAGTAGTGATCTACCAGGGGTAAATGCGGTTGTCTTAGGAAGATAAGGTCTTATAGTATAGGCTTAAGGTGGTTGGTCAAGACTTTGGAGATAAGCTTGAAGATAGCATCTTGAAGGCTGGTTGGACGAAAATCTTTACAAAGAAGCTCCTTCAAATTTAGGGATGAGAATGATGTTTGCATAATTCAGTCTGGATATCAGATCCGAGCTAGAGTAAACTCATCAAAAATCCAAACTATACTAAATATTAAGAAGCCCCGATAACCTTAAAGAAGGAGGGAGGGAAACCATCAGGGCCCAGAGCCTTGTTTCCAGCCATGTCATTAAGCGCAGCTCGGATCTCATCCATTTGAATTCAACGTCAATGATATGGAGAGGAAGTGGTGCTAAAATGAATAACTATTCCTATTTGATGAATCAAAAGTGGAACAAGAGTTTTGGAGAGAGGATTTGAAGTACGTGGTAAAGGTTTGAAGGATTTCATTCTCGTTAGTAACTTGGCTACCATTATGGATGATGGTCGATATTTGATTAGATCTACGTCTTCCATTAACAATTCTATGGAAGTGGGCGATATTGAGAGGCCCCTCTTTAAGCCATGGAAAACGCGATCTTTGCTTTCCAGCCAGCTCCTCATGCCTTAAAGTTTTTTCCAGCTCAGCTTCTAGGGCTCGAAGTGCTTCCCTATCAGATTGCGAAGGAGGGAGATTTCTTCCATAATGTTGAGGTCCAAGATCTGGTTTTAGAGCTGATCTTTCCTTTTCCTCAATTCACCTCAAAGCCCAGTAGATCACTTCTTAAGCGTCTTGTGGAAAAGCCCAAGCTTGGTGACTAAGATATTAATTGTAGGGCTAGAGACCTTGAAGAAGCTCCATAATCTCTCAACCATGTCATCAAAGCTAGGTTCATGGGTCTTGAAATTTTCGAACTTGAATTGTGATTTTTGAGTGGATCCATCTCCAATGTCAAGGAGGACAGGGCAGTGATCATAGGTGAAGGTTGGGAGGCCAAATTGGGAAGTAGAAGGATACATATCTTCCTAGGATAAGTTTAGGAAAAATCTTTTGAGCTTAGCAAGAGAGGGAGTTCCACGTTTATTAGACCAGGTGAAGGCATGGTTATTCATAGACAAGTCAATAAGGTCGCATGAGGAGATAAAGTCATTGAACCTATTCATATATGGGTTCGAACCCAAATTATTTCTTTCTAAGTTGAAAAAGCATAACATTGAAGTCCCTCGGATCCATAGACCATTTAACTTGGAGATAAAATTAGGACAAGACTCCTAAAGTTTGGAATGGAGTGAAGAGGTGCGAGGGCCATAGATGTTAGAAAAAGAGTAGATGATCCCAGTCGGGATATGTTGAAGGATTACATGTAGAACGTTAGGGGCAGAAAAAAATTGCAATAGGGTCCATGTAGACTCCTCCCAAATAGTTAATATCCCACATTTGAACCCAACTGCATCCAAAGAGTTCCACCTAGACAACTTTCGCCTATGAGTCTAATTGTACCATGATTAGGGCTGTCAAACTTTGATTCTTGGAAGAAGAATATGTCTAACTTTAGGGGCTTAATAAAATTCTTCATTAGTGCACACTTATCCCTACACCCTTGGCCGCGTACATTCCATGACTAGATCTTCATTGGGTGTCAAAAGTTTTTTGCTTTTCTAAAATTTTGATTGTAGATACAACTTTCGGAGATACGCTAATACCAAATATAGAAGCAGAAGACATAATTGCATCATGATTAAGCAAACAATGAATATTGGGAACAAAAATGCTGTTTGTACCAAAATTGGGTACAACACTCTACGGATGTGTTTGAAGAGATAAAATGAAGAAAGTAAATGTAAAATGAGGTAGATCTAACAAACACACCAATCAGCAGATAAGAAAAAGTACAGAAACACACAAATTTAGAGTGGTTCGGCATATGGCCTACGTCCACTATGAAATGATTGATGTTTATTGATTATAACTCGCTGATTACAAGTGGATTACAACAGTACAATCGAAATACATCAGCAATTTCGGCAGAGTACGATGTAGAAAGGCCAAAAGTCTCCTTTTCTGAAGGCCTAGGACTGCTATTTATAGGTGTAGGCTGAAAATATCTGGCTCAGATCTTGGAAGACCCCTTCTCTTACGTGGGTGGGCCCACCAGATCGATCCTTGGACATTTGGGATTGATCCATGATCGATACGTATACAATTCGTATCGATCAAAAATGACTCCATTTGGGCTGAGATCGATCAGAGACAACGTAGAGGTGGTATGCAAGCTTTTTGGTAGAATTTGGACTTGTAGATTTTGAGTTATTATCGATCCAAGTTTGGATTTGCAAAAGGATGCCGAGTTCGTATCGATCCCATTCGCATCGATTGCTTCAGATCCATGCTTGTTCGTGTCGATCAGGTGACGTGGCGCTATATTTCAGGATCGATCCACTTTTCATACCGAGTGACCGAATATTCCACTCTTATGTGCTTTGTTCGTATCGACCTGGAGCAATTCTCTTCGTATCTATGATCTAGAGGCTGCTTCGTATCGATGTAATTCAACCTCTTTCGTATCGATTGTTAATGTTGACTTCGTATCAATGTAACTTGTCTTATTTCGTATCGATCATTTAACGGCCGCTTTGTATCGATCGAAAGGGATGACATTCATATCGATCAATGGCCGATCGATACGAAATATGTGAATGGTTGGATCGATACAAAGCGTGTAAAAATGAGATCGATACGAAGTGACAATTTCCCATGGATACTAATTAGCCTGAATTTGATGGATACGAAGGAGGTTGAACCATGATGGATACGAAATGAGGTTTCATCTATGCATTTTGATCGATCAATATCTTGAGCATACGAACTCTGATTGACTTGAAATTTGGATCGTTGACTTTTATAGCTTTTGTCATACCATATCAATTGTAGCTTGATCCGGACTCGGACAAAATTTGTCAGTGTCCATAGTAAACCCATGTATAACCGATCTTCATGACGAACTGTCTTCGGTTTTCAGTCAATTCCTTGGTGTCACGGCCTTGCCAAAAGGCGGGATAACATTTACTGCCCAAAGTACGTCTTGTGCGAACATGACGTGCTTTAATAAACTACAATCTTCAGTTTGAAAAGTTCAATCTGATTTGTTGAATAGTTGTTGTCTTTTCGTCAAAAGATGTAACCTTTGATTGATTTCCAGTAATATAATGCTGAATTGTTGACTGCCAATGATTATGCAGTACATCGTTGTAACTGAGTGTTAAGTGCCAGCAACCTGTTGTTCACTGTTGTAATTGTCACCAGATGAGCATTCAACTCCTGTGAATTTTGAAAATTGAATATTAGTTCATCATACACGTATGCATGTTAACCTGACTCCCATTAACGTTTGCATGTTCATGAGTCGTTGCCAAGTTTTCGTATTGATCCTCTCCTGGATCGATGTGAAATTCAAGTTGTAACAACGCTTGATTGTCATTTTTGAGTATCCCTTTGTATCGATCCTCTCCTGGATCGATTTGAGAAGTATAAAAACCTTCTTCGTATCGATGGTAATCGATACAAATCAGTTGGCCTTTTAAAATGCTTCGTATCGATGGATACGAATTTCGGTGGACTTCAAAACAATGGATACGAAATTGCCATTTCGTATCGATGAATCTCTGATGGGTCCGAATGGTTCGAACAAGTCTTGTCTTTCGCATCGATAGCTTGATGGGTATGAAAAGTTGTGCTCTGAATCGATGGTAAATGGATACGAATAGGTCACTTCGTATCGGTTGGAGGGGAGACCGTTCTAACCAGTCAATCATAACTGGGAGACGAATCATTTCTCATCTTGGCCCCGTATCCATATAAATACTTTTAGGACTTAGATTTTTTTACTTGTTTTCACTTTTCCCTTGCTTTCGTATCGATCAAAAAACCGAGAAATAGAAATTGCTCTTGCCCTCAAATCCATACAGCTCTTTTAATCCTCCGAATCCACACTTCAATTTAGGTAATTAATCATTAAATCCACATTTAAATGACGAGATTCGAATTCATGTGCCATTCTACATGTATTCGTGGCCGATTCTAGTAAAGAGGTGGCCGGAGATGGTCGGACCAAGGTCGAGGAAGGAGGAGATGGAGCTTGGGCTGATTGGAAAAGAAGAAGTGTAGATGGACACAAAAGGAACTTTCGTATCGATGATGGATGAAGGTCGAGTTCGTATCGATGCAGATATAATGCGGCTTCATATCGATTGGCAGAGTTGCTTCGTGTCGATGGAAGATGGACGTTCGTATCGATCGATTGATGGTTGATACTCGTATCGATCCAGAGTGATTGGTACGAAATTCTGGGCCGGTCGATACGAAAATGTCGCTGCTGATCGATACGAAGTAGGGAATTTTGTATCGAATACGAAACGACCTTCGGGTGATCGATACGAAGTGGTGTACCATGATCGACACGAACTGCTGTTTCCATGACCGATACGAATTGTAATCCTTGCGATCGATCCAAGTCCAAACGTTGGTGGATACGAAATTTTTGCACACTTGAACATTTGACTCCGACAAGCTTCTGCCTTGCATAATTGGACTTAGCCGTTTCACTGCTTATTTGACTGCCCTTGAAGCTCGTCAATGGAACTGTAACTTGACAAATTTGACAAACTTTAACTTGGATCGTTCTCCGAAGTCTAGATGGCATGGCTATGACGGTCGGCGATGACGGTCACTCCGGTTGAATTTCAAAGTCTTGTCGTTTGAACATCTCGCAAATCTTGTAGAATTTCTTAAGTATTATGTAGCACTGCACTGCACAACACATTCACACACTTCACACTCGGGGAAACATTGGTTTATTTTCATCTAACGATGATTTTTACTGAGTTCAATAGCTATGGAACCCGGAAGTTCACATTCACAGGATGTCTAGAGTCCACCCCTTCCCGCAATTGAAATGCCGGTTATTGCAACCAACACTATTAGCCCTGCTTCGGATGAACTACCGGGAGCAGTTTTTATTGCACATCCACGAGACTCTGTCCGCTCTAATATTTCTGAATACATGTTAAGCAGGATTTGCCTAAGGCTTGGGTTGTCGTTGGATGACGTCTTACTACCAGGGTCAGAAGATAGAGCCCATAACCCCCCGGAAGGGTACACCTCCTGCAATAGGTTTATGTGTGTAGCCGGGACACTTCCTCCTTTTAACCAGTTCATCCGAGAAGTTCTATTTTTCTTGAGGATTGCTCCAGCCCAATTGCATCTGAATGGGTATGCCCTGCTGAACAGTCTTTTTGTCATCTTCATAGAGCATCTCTTCCGTCCTCCGACGGTATAAGAGATTAGATTCTTATTCAATGTAAAGAGCCACGGGGACAACCCTTCCTTCACTTTCTTAGAGGCAGTTAGGAACTGTCAGATCATGGTCGGGGTGTGGAGAAAGTTGAGTTATTTCAAGACTGAATGGTTCTTCGTTCGGTGTCCATCGGGGTTTGCCAGACGGTGGATAGCAAGAGTAAGTGCACTAGCCTCTTTGCTAATTAACTGGATAATAGTAGTCGATGTCGAGTCTAACACTTTCTTTCTTTTACAGCTTCAATTCTGTGACCTGAAGGTGCTCAGTTTAAAAGGATAGCAAGGGTTCTTCAAGAGGTGCCTGCCAAGTACCGAGAGATCGATGAAGTCCTTACGGACAAAAATCTGGTTGCCGTTGGGCTAATCGACAGGGATCAAAGCATTGGACTCGTAGGAGTTCTTAGGACAGCTCGATGAGGCAAGCTCGAAGGAGAGCTCCCGGGATAATAATTACTGAACAAGGCGGTGATGAAAATATGCCTGCTTGAGACGAGCCCGTAGCTGGGCCTTCGCAAAGTCCTCGATCTTTAGAGTGGAAGAGAAGAGGCAAGTCTACTGCTCGAAAATCTGTAAGGCGCAAAACTGTCGTAGTCTCTTTGCCTACTACTAGTCAAGAGATTCCTCCTTCGCAGTTGGAGAGCTCTTTTGCGGGACTGGCAGACATCCCCATTCCGGATGACTTGCCTTTGCACTAAGATACCAGATTAGAGGGGCTTAAAAGCGCCTTAGACATAGGAGAGCCAACTCCTCCGAATACGGCTATTACAACCGGTTGGTTGGAGGGTTTGCACATGCATACACACACTTCATGACATCACACACTCATTACTCACGAGTTGTCCAATCTTCAAAGATAACTAGCTTTGACTTTCTTTTAATTTTTCAGATCCAATGTCGAAGAAACCGTCTATGCTCGGTAGCCTCTGCACAGCACGCGAATCCTCTAGTTCTTATAGGGAATCTCGTAGGCGTGACTCTAACTACGAACGCCGCCACTCTAGCCAAGAGAGGGAATACTATGATAGAGATAGAGCCAGGGAAAGGGAGAGGGAACGAGAAAGAAAAAAAGAGAGGCAAGACAGACACCGTTCCCGATCACGCTCCCCCACCCAGGATTCCATTGCCACCTCCCACACAGGCCGTTGTGATTGTGCGCCAACCGGTGCCTCCGATAATTCCAAGACCCGGCGAACATCGTCGTATGACTGGGGCGGACACCTCTATTGCAGCTACTTCGGTGGTTACAAAGTCGACAAGTGAGGGAGCCGCTCGGATAGCTCAATTGAAGAGAGATTTTCCGAACATATGCTTCGACGTCTTCCATTTTCCTCCAAATCTGATGGTGCTTCCAGATGGAGTAGAAAAAATCATTCGTGATTATGTCTATCATGCTTTTGGCTAATACTGAGAGTGGAAGAAGGCCGCCAAGAAAGTTTCAGCCATGGCGTTTGAGCGGCGAAGAAAATTGAAGAGCTCCAAGAAACCATCACCCAAAAGGATCAGATCGTCACAGTGCTCACTGGAGAGAATGATACTTTTAAGGAATTCCAAAACAGAGGCCCTGAAAAAGGTTGACATGGCCAATAGGGAGTTGGAGCGGATGAGGCAGGAGCATCTAAAGTTAGTAGATGATATGGGCCACAGGAATGCCATAGTCACTGCTGAAAAAGATAAAGCATTCCAAGAGCTGGCGGAGCTTAAAGCTAAATACGATGAAGTTGTTAAGGAAAAAGATGAAGCTAACAAGATCGCTCAGGAGGCCTGTGACGAAACTGTGGAGGCTTGAAATGAGCCGGATGCGGCAAAGTTGAAAGCTCAGGAGGCTGAGGCTAGGGTTGAGGTTGAGGTCAGGGCAGCAGAAGCCAGACTTGAGAGTGACATTGATGATCTCTTAGTTACCTACAATGTCAATGTTCAGAGATACCGTGATTTGAGCTGGCTAAGTGACTACCCAACTCACTTACATAGTGCCTGGCACCGTTTCTTGGCCGATGAGAAGGCAGAGCATCATACTGAATCCCTTGATGAATTTGATCTGGAAAACCAAGTGTTGAACGAGGAAGAGAGGAGAATTCTCCATGACGCAGCTGTCGCATTTGAGAAAGAGAAGCTCGCTACTCAGCACTTGGAGGTTGGAGAGGGCTCTGGTGTTGGGAATCACAATACAAGCTCTGAGATAGCTGCGTCAACCAATCCTGAATCCGCTCGTGCGGTTGATCCTTTACCTGTGTCGGCTTATGATCTGGATCAGCCACAACTATCTCCAGCCCGCGAGCACGTGCCAGGAGGAACTCCAGCCCCTGCCGCGAGCCAACCTAAGAAAGGTATTCCGAACACTTCTCGAACTCATTCAAAGTCTGGAGTACAATCAAAGGAGATTTCTAATATTTTCTCTTATCTCCATTCAGTTATAGAAGCAGCACTGACCATGCCCCCTGCAACCCAGGAACAAAATCAAGAGCAGAAGGCTATCATAACAGAGGCTATGATGACCACCACTACTGCTATGGCTGGGGGAGTGGATGTGGCCACTTTCACCTTTAATGAGCAAATGATGGATGAGCTTCTAGGCACCCACAACGATCCACTTTCTGACTTGCCATTTGTTATGAGTGGAAGTGCGTTCGCGGCCAGCTCTTCGGCCCCGACCACCAGCGTTTCGCCCAATACTCAAGCAGCTCATGACAACATAATAATGGCGGAAATTAATGCTGAGATGACGGGCGCAACAATGGGTAGCACCACAGAAGGTGGAATGGTAGGACCTGGCCCGGCTCCTTTACTCATGATCTCTTCGGGTGGCACGATTATCATTACTGGGGTTCCCCCCGTATCCTCTCACATGGAAAGTGCCCTCGTCCCCTCGACCACGCACTCTGAAAACATCCTGATTCCGATGAGTTCGGAGGAGGAGTTCACGATACTTCCCCCGGTCGGGGACAGGCCTAGTAAGGGCAAAAGTTTAAAGCGGCATCATAGTGGCAGCTCCAGTGGGTCGACTCCCAAGGAAAAGAAGATAAAGAGAAGAAGCCCCAAGAGCAGGAATGAATCTTGGCATCCCTTTTTTGGTAGATAGTTCGGAACTTTCTTTTCGTTCTTATAGGCCGTGTATAGATGCGGGTTCGGCCCCTGCTAGTAGGATTTTTGGCATAGACTCCTTATATCTATTTTTCTTTTAGAGTATAAATAAAATAGAATTTCCTTTTGTTCTTTGCACAACTCCGCGTTTATTTGTTTAAGTGTTGCATCACTCGAGTTTTCTTTCGACATACTTACGAAGCATCATTCTCTGGATCGGACTTGTGTTCGGTTGTTAAGTTCCAGAGTTATGGCTTCAGGACGTAATCAAACGTCAAGTCGATCCTTAACATTGTACTATCTCGATTAGTAGTTGGTGCTGGAGTCATGCCTCCAGTCTTGGGGATGAGTCGAAGTGGTCGAACGGTGGTTGCTCTTCACCTTCGACATTTTTGGCTTCACTCAGTCGGAACAGAGTGGTAGAGAGATGAATTCGAGTGGTTGGGTTACACCAGCTCACTTACTAACAATTGCATCCACACTTTGGGGATTGAACTCGCATGCGGGCGGTCAACCATGCCTTCTTAATGCTTAAAGTTACGCCCACACTCCGGGGACTTCATTTGTTTCCCGGGTGGTCAGTCACACCCGTTTTTTAGTAATCGGAATTGTGTCCACACTTAGGGGACTTAGATCAAATTGTGGGCGGTCAATCACACCCAATCGAAGTTTATACTCCAGTCCACGCTCTAGGGAGTTAGAGTTAGTTGTGGGTGGTCAGTCATACCCGATTAAAGTTTATACTCCAGTCCGCGCTCTGGGGACTTAGAGTTAGTCAACAAACGGTCAGTCACATCTGTTTTGAGTTTTAGAAGCGAGGTCGTTAGATGGACGGATCCATCCTCCTCGGGATTGGATTAAACACGGGCGAAGTCGTTAGGTGGACGGATCCATCCTCTTCGAGCCCATATTTTCAAGTTTATACTCCAGCTCGCACTCTGGGAGCCGGAGTTAGTTAGAGTATTGTTGTGTATCAATCCTTTTTGGCTTCAGTGTGATAGCTTGCCCCCGAGCTCAGGTTTCACTTAGCGAGTGACCGGTCGTATCACATTCACTCCCTCTTTGAATAAGTCCCACCGTAGGATGGAACTTAGCTCTCTGTGCACTGTGATGGTCGTATGATGCATTTAAAGAATCACTGCTCTGGCTCGAAGAGATTCCATTTTATTGTTGAAATAAGAAAGTATGGCAAAGTCAGTTGCCTTATTACAAATTCAAATTTCTAAACGCATAAACAAATTGCAAATGAAAAGCAGACTGAATGAATAAACAAAGCCTGTTATGTGTAGTAGCGACGAAGATTCTTGCTATTCCAGGCTCTCGGCAAAGCGAGACCATCAACGGTCAATAATTTAAATGTGTCGTCTCTGATTCTTCGTTCAATAACGTACGGTCCCTCCCATGTTGGTTTCATATGCGAGCGGACCGGGTAAATCCTCTTGAGGACTAGATCGCTAAGTTCAAAGGTTTGGGGTCGGACTTTAGCATTGTACAATCGCACGACTCGACTTCGGTGCGCGGCTGCCCTCAAATCAGCCTCTTCACGCTTTTCATCTAATAAGTCCAGAGATTCGGCAAGTAATATAGCATTTGTCTTCGAATCATAGTAAGTCACACGATGAGAAGGTATTTCCAACTCGACTGGAATAACGGCTTCTGAGCTGTAGGAAAGTGAAAATAGAGTGTGGTCAGTCGTGAACTTGTGGGTTGTTCGATATGCCATAGGGCCATAGGAAGTTCGTCGACCCATTTGCCCCCGGCTTTTTCCAATCGTTTCTTTAGAATGGACTTTATAACTTTGTTAACAGCTTCGACCTATCCATTCGCTTGAGGGTGTTCAACTGCAGATAACTTCTTTTGGATATGGAATCGCTGACAGAAATTCTTGAACTCGACACGATCGAATTGGGCTCCGTTGTCAGTGATGATGGTATGTGGGATACCAAATCGACAAATAATGTTTCGTGCCACAAAGTTGATCACTTTCTTCGTCGTGATAGTAACAAGGGATAGGCTTTCGCCCATTTGATAAAGTAATCAACTGCAACGACGGCGTACTTCGCGCCACCTTTGGCTAGAGGTAGAGACCCAATAATATCGATGCCCCACATTGCGAACGGCCATGGACTGACCATTTGAGTTATTTCGGTAGGCGGGGCTCTTGGAATCCAAGCATGCTTCTGACATCTGTCACATTTATAGCATAATCTAATGCGTCGCGATTTACAATCGGCCAATAATAACCGTATCGGAGCACTTTCTTAGCAAGAGCTTGCCCCCTGGTGTGGTCGCCACATTCTCCTTCGTGCATATCATGTAATACTTGCTTGATTTCGTCGTGGGCGATACACTGGAGTAAAGGAATAGAGTATCCTCTTCTATACACAACTCCATTCTGAATAGCCTTTCGGAGAACTTGTCTTTTCTCACTCCTGCGCTCTGGTAGGGTCCCATGCTCGAGATAGTTCCTGAATGAAGTCATCCATGACTCCTTGTCGGGTATGACTTCATGTACCCAGTCGGTCTCTATTTAATCAATACTCGGGGAAGATAGTGTCTCGACGGGAATGAGTCCTATTTGCTGTGCCTCACCGGTGCTGGCTAACTTTGCCAAGGAATCGGCCTTCTGATTATGTTCTCGGGGTATGCAATAGATGGCGTAGTAATCAAACTGATTCAATATTTCCTAGACCCGAGCAAGATAAGCAGCCAGTCTCCGGTCTCTAGCCTGGTATTCCCCCCAAACTTGGCATACGACCAATTGTAAATCGCAGTAAATCTCCACAGCAATAATTTTCAAGTCTTTGGTGAGTCTGAGTCCGGCAAGTAAAGCTTCGTATTCGGCCTCATTGTTGGTTGCATGGAAATCAAACTTAAAAGCATAGCATATAGATCGGCCTTCAGGAGTTTCGAGCACAATTCCAGCACCTGAGCAGCGGTCATTTGATGCGCTATCAGCACGCAGCTTCCAAACATATTTGGGAGATTCGTTAGCTTCAAACAAGTCCTCTGGGATAGTGAATTCGGCGATGAAGTCTGCTAGGACTTGTCCTTGAATAGCTCGCCTCAGTGTGTAAGTGATGTCGAACTGACTCAGTTCAATATTCCACTTGAGTAACCTTCCAGACGTCTCAGGCCGTTTAAGGACCTGTCGTAACGGCTGGTCAGTGTAGATAGTGATAGGATGAGCCTGGAAATATAGTCGAAGCTTTCTCGAGGAAATGACAAGATAGTAAGCTAACTTCTCCAACTTCGGATAATTTCTCTCTGCTCCAGTCAGTTGTTTGCTGATGTAATAGACTGGCCATTATATTCGATCTTTCTCCTGAATCAATGCAGCACTAATTGCGTTTTTTGACACCACCAAGTAGGTGTACAATCTCTCGTGATCAATAGGTTTTAACAGAATAGGTGGTGTGGATAAGTGTTGAACCAGTGCTCGGAATGTGCCTTCACATTATGTAATCCATTCAAAGTTTTGTTTGCCTTTCCTGATTAGATCGAAGAAGGGGATGCATTTGTTGGTGGACTTTGAGATGAACCTGCTCAGCGCTGCTACCTTCCCGTTGAGGCTCTGAACTTGCTTTTTGGTCCTCGGTGTTTCAAGATTCCTAATTGCCCAGACCTTCTCGGGATTGGCTTCGATTCCCCGAGCATTAACGATGAACCCAAGGAACTTTCCGGACGCGACCCCAAAGTGACACTTTAATGGGTTAAGCTTCATTCTATACTCTTGAAGGATTTTGAATAGTTTCTAGGTTTCTGGTATGACTGGTGGCGAATCGTCACTTTACAAGCATGTCGTCCACATATACCTCCAAGGTTTTTTGATCTGGTTAGCAAACATTCGATTAACTAGCCGTTGGTAAGTTGCTCCAGCATTTTTGAGCCCAAACGGCATGACTTTGTAGCAATAAAGTCCTAGATCGATGACGAAGCTGGTATGCTCCTGATCGAGCAGGTGCATGGGAATCTGATTGTAGTCGGAATATGCATATATGAAGGATAAGAGCTCGTGTCCGACTGTTGAGTCTATAAGTTGATCAATACGAGGATGTGGGAAACTGTCTTTGGGGCAAGCTTTATTCAAGTCTGAGTAGTCAACGCATGTCCTCCATTTCCCATTAGGTTTCCTGACAAGTATAGGGTTGGACACCCATTCGGGATATAGCGCATCTCGAATAAACCCTTATGACTTGAGCTTATCTACCTCTTCCTTTAGGGCGGCAGATCTCTTTGGATCCATACCACATCTTTTTTGCTTGACCGGGACATGCCACGGATCAATATTCAGGGTGTGGCTCGCGATGTCCGGCGAGATCCCATACATGTCAGAGTGCGTCCAGGCAAACACATCGAGGTCTGCCTGGAGAAATTTAACCAATTCCTCCATCATCTGTTGGCTTAGCTGAGATCCAATCTTTATCATTCTAGAATCGTCATTATTATTGATCGGAACATCGATCGTCAGCTCTGGTGGAGAAGCCTGACTGTCTTTGACTTCATCCTCGATTTCAGTATCTCTTGGGTCAAGATCCCTTGGGAATTGGTTGTGGTGCCCGAGCCTAGGCCCAGGCGTTAACTGTCAATTATTTGCAAAGCGGGCGCAAAGAGATTCCTCTACGCCCTTTCCCTTCTCTTTTTGCTGTGCCTCCCGCAGCTCAGCAACATAACCGGCCCGTCCAGCATCCTGGTCTCCCTGAATGACTCCGACTCCATTGTTGGTGGGGAATTTCAAAATCAGACACCAAGGGGCGATAGCGGCCCTGAATTCAGCTAGGACCGATCGGCCCAAGAAAGCGTTGTATGGTGAGTCAATATCCAATACGATAAATTGCAACATCTGGACTCTCCAGCGTTCCCCAATTCCCAACTCCACTGGTAACTCCACCATCCCAGTTGGTATAGTCGCACTTCCATTGAAGCCATGAATACGAGACTGATAAGGCTTCAAATCTTTTGCTTCCATCTTCATTTGATCATAGGCTCGCTTAAAGAGTATGTTCACTGAACTTCCACTGTCCACTAAGATCCTCTTCTTCCAAGCAGGACCTATTTGAGCTGAAATGACTAGTGGATCAATGGTAGGGGCTTCGACTCTATCGACATCCCTATCTTGGAAAATGATGTCGTCTGTCATCGTCTTCTGCTGTTTGGCCAGAGAAATGTCTTCCAAGTTACTGCAACATTCGAAGCTCGCATGCCTAATAGAGCTGGCATATGACTCCATTTCCCTCCAGCTCCGATCCGATGGAAGAGGACCACCACTAACAGTGTAATCACTAACCTCCCGCCAGTATGTGCGGGTTCCTCCGGTCTAACTTGATTCGGTACTGGATTTTGATTTGAAGGGCCCGCACCTCCAGCCTGCGGTGCCCGGACAAACTGCTCCAACTTTCTTTCTCAGATCAACTTCTCGATATTATCATGTAGATGACGACACTAATTCATGTTGTGGCCATAACTATTGTGAAATCTACAAAACTTTCCAGTTTGAATATGTTTCTCCGACAATTGCTTCGGAGCAGGTTTCTTATATTGGATAGTATTACAAGTTTGCAAGCACACATTCTCCAGGGATATATTTAAAGGAGTATAGGTGTCAAACATGGGAGCTCTACGTCGCGGTCTGTGATTCTGCTCCTGCTTCTTACCCTGGTTTCCATCGCCTTTCTGCTGACTCTGCTTATTATGTATATTTAACTACACCTTTCCAGAACTCTCCCAGGTTTGTTTCACAGTGACATTGCTTTGGATTCCTTCCACACTGGGCCCTGCATCATCCTTTTTCCTAGACTGTTTCGCATCCTCTCTTCTCAAGAACTGAACTGCCTTGGAATAGAAACGGTCCAATGATGCAGGGGGTTTTCCGGCCAACCAGTTGCCAAATTCGAAATCAGGATCGATTCCCTTAGGCAATGCCATCAAAATGGAATTTTCATTAGGATTACTAACCTCTGCGCATGCAGCATGGAACCTCTCCAGGTAACGTCTAAGTGTCTCTCCGGGAGCTTGAGTGATGCTGGACAAGGTATTAACATCTTTGGGCCTTGTGACATGCATGCGAAACTGCTCGACAAACTTTGTAGCCAACTGGTTGAAGCATGAAATAGATCGGGGCGGTAGGCGAGTAAACCACATAGTCGCGATGCCCCCTAGTGAGATTGGGAAACTTTGGCATTTAACCACATCATCTGCCTATGCGACATTCATCAACCATTCATATTTTAGAATGTGCTAGTTAAGGTCAGAGCTCCCTTCATAAATAGGTAAAGTTGGCATTCTAAATCGCCGAGGCGGTTCAGCATAGAGAATGTCATCGGTAAAAAGGGTATCACTCCGGGAGATTCCCCAGTCGTCATTGCTGAGGCCTTGGCTCTCACGGATCATTTGGCGGATCATTGTCGAGATGTCTGGTGTCTGGACATTCTGGGCATGATGGGCCAAAGTGTGATCGGGTTCCACAATGAGAGGATGGTCCAGGCGTGGTCGATGGTCCATGCCTTGCCTCCTTGGCTACAGGTCTTTGGGAACATAAGGTTTAGAAGTATAATCGCGTTGGCGATGGTTCGAGTCCGTTTAGTTCCGAGTGTCAGCTTCCAATTCGATGGCAGCGGCAGCGGCATGGTTATCAGTAGTGTGATAGGGAACCGTCCCTCCTTAGGAGGAGGGTCCAGTCTGATGGCTGGTTGACGACCCAACTCTCGCTTGTCCAATAGTCAGAGTGTGCTGAGGTCCAACGGCCTATGTATAGCTTCCATCCATCCATTGGCGCGTGGATCTGTGATTGTAATCAGAGGAAGCTGAACTTTCAATAGATGAGTAGGAAGCCTGATCCCTTCTGGATCTCCTTCGTCTTTCTCGGTTCAGACGGTTGGTTAACTCCATGTTGGCACAGAGCTGCTGGGTAAACCGCTGGTGGCTTTGAGTTGGTTCTTGCATCAGTAGCTGGAACTCCTCCCTGGTGACAGGGCCTTGTGGATCCGAAGGTCCAGCAGCGTTCTGGTCTGCAGAGGGAAGTTGTGCGGGGTTCTACCTATCCCGTCCTTCTGGATCTGCAATGGTTGAGGTAGTCCTAGTAGCGACCATGGTGAATAGCGAAGTTCTCTCCTAGACTTGGAGCAAATCTGAATAGGATGGAAGAACTTCTAGGCTTGAGATCTGGATCTTCTCTTTAGATTCTTACAATCCAATGTCGGCAGTAGATCCAATGAGCAGGAGAACAGTTAGGTTTTCTCAGTGAAAGCACCAAAGTGTTTGTACCAAAATTGGGCACAACACTCTTCGGATGTGTTTGAAGAGATAAAATGAAGAAAGTAAATTTAAAATAAAGTAGATCTAACAAACACACCAATAAGCAGATATGAAAAAGTACAGAAACACACAAATTTAGAGTGGTTCGGCGTATGGACTACGTCCACTATGAAATGATTGATGTTTATTGATTATAACTCGTTGATTACAAGTGGATTACAACAGTACAATCGAAGTACAACAACAATTTCGGCTGAGTATCGACGTAGAAAGGCCAAAGGTCCTCTTTTCTAAAGGCCTAGGACTGCTATTTATAGGTGTAGGCTGAAAATATATGGCTCAGATCTCGAAAGACCCCTTCTCTTACGTGGGTGGGCCCCTAGATCGATCCATGGACATTTGGGATCGATCCATGGTCGTTACGTATACAATTCGTATCGATAAAAAATGACTCCATTTGGGCTAAGATTGATCAGAGACCAAGTAGAGGTGGTATGCAAGCTTCTATGAAAATTTGGTAGCATTTGGACTTGTAGATTTTGAGTTATGATCGATCCAAGTTTGGATTTGCAAAAGGCTTCCGAGTTCGTATCAATCCCATTCACATCGATTGCTTCAGATCCATGCTTGTTCATGTCGATCAGGTGACGTGGTGCTATATTTCAGGATCGATCCACTTTTCATGCCGAGTGACCGAGTCTTCCACTCTTATGTGCTTTGTTCATATCGACCTGGAGCAATTCTCTTCGTATAAATGATCTAGAGGCTGCTTCGTATCGATGTAATTCAACCTCTTTCATATCGATTGTTAATGTTGATTCATATCGATGTAACTTGTCTTATTTCGTATCGATCATTCAGCGGTCGCTTTGATCGATCGAAAGGGATGACATTCATATCGATCCAATATATGTTCTTTGTATCCATCCATGGCCGATCGATATGAAATATGTGAATGGTTGGATCGATACGAAGCGTGTAAAAATGAGATCGATACGAAGTGACAATTTCCCATGGACATGAATTAGCCTGAATTTGATGGATATGAAGGAGGTTGAACCATGATGGATACAAAATGAGGTTTCATCCGTGCATTTTGATCGATCAATATCTTGAGCATACGAACTCCGATTGACTTAAAATTTGGAACGTTGACTTTTATAGCTTTGCTTGTCGTACCATAACAATTGTAGCTCGATCTGGACTCGGGAAAAATTTGTCAGTATCCATAGTAAACCCGTGTATAACCGATCTTCAGGATGGATTGTCTTTGGTTTTCAATCAATTCCTTGGTGTCGCGGCCTTGCCAAAAGGTGGGATAATAAATACTACCTTCGAGGTTGTGACCTCCACTCAATGAAAGAAGGCGGCTACTCCCCTTGACAGCCGGTGTTGATTCTATAGGGGGAGGATTGGGCAGGAGTTGTAGTAGGAGCATAGGTGCGCGGGGTGCTGAAGAGCTTGAGGTTTGTCTAAAGATCCACCAATGGAGTTATGCCTTGGTTGCTGCTACAACCTAGATTTCTTTCATTGTCGAGATTCATGTTTTGAGCTAAGAAGCAGTCTGTCTTTGTCTTCTAAAGCGATCTCCATAGGCAGCGGTTCTAGTAGAGACTGTGTAACCCTAGTGGAAGGACCAGAAGAAGCAGCTCCATCATTTGAAGAAATTGATATCACCTTCTTTCCTGATGTTATCCCTTCCCTCTTATCCTGCTACTTAGCCTCAACCGACATAACATCATCGGCAAATCTAAGAGGGGGCGATGGCTTACCTGCCCAGGTCTGAAGACCATCGTCACTAAGTAGACAGGCTTTTCTACTTATAGCTTAAGGCTATCAGCTTCTCCAAGGATGATGAACTGTAGGTCAATGGGTAGATGTCGATGATACTTTTTAGGAATTTAAATTATGAATTTTGGATAAATAAAATAAAGTTTACCGTTAAAATCATACAAGGAGAACAAGACTAATTAATTAACAATTGGATGATCAAAAATAAAAATTAACAATAATTAGCATCGAAGGTTTAATGGAGCTGGTTAAATGTTCTAGCAACAAGTAGTCGACCGATCGTCGACTTTTAAGCACGGTTTGAACCTTGTCCTAAGGTAAAGGTTTATAAATTTTTATATATTATCTAATGGATGTTAGTACGTTATTAGGGATATTAGTTCCCTAGTGCTCGACTTTCGGACGTTACGAAACTTGTGAGGTAGTGTACGTGAGAAATTTGGCTGGCCTATACACTATTTGTTCCATAAAGGCGATTCAATCATCGGAAGCACTCATGGGAGATTCCTCGGTGGATGTGCAACACTATTGATGGATGACTGTAAAAATGTGGGGCCCGACACTAATAGGAGGTTCCCAGCATGGTGCAATAAGTAGCATGCATTACCATTGAGCTTGGACACGGATACAACGACCTTATGGCTTCTTTGGTGCAAGTCAACATTGCGGGCTCCTCTCAATGCGTAAAATAAGATATGTGTAGTCATGGTTTGGAAAATGCAGTTCCAAAGGCGGAATTGTATGCAATCTTGTGTTAGGAGCAGTACCAGAGGCTATTAGTTCGATCCATAGTTGATTTGAGGTTCTATTAGTTGATCGACCCTAAGTGTAAACCTTCATAAGATGCAGGTGTAGGTACATTTAAAAATATATTCCTTAGGAAAATATGACCAACAAAAGTAAGTAATAGACAACACAAGTAGGACACCTTAAGCAATGAAGTCCATTGCATATGATCACTATATATTAATGATGTAATTCATTCACCAAACTTTTGTCTGACCCACTTCATTATTTTTCCCCACCACATGAGGACAAGGTAGCAAATGGCTGGCCCAGCTCTAGGACATGGAGGAGTGAGCTTGACATGTGCACCACTTATTACTCGTTATTACTCTCTATGTAACTATTTATAATATTTTATTCCTTTTCAGACTCTATGCCATTACATTTGTAAAACTCTCGATTTTTGGACTACGTTTGTTTTAAGACTGTTTTCTACGATATTTTCTAAGATAATACTTTTCTATGTTTATACTTTATTTCCTGCTACTGTGAGATCTGAAAGTGTATATTTTCTTAGATTATGTCCTTTATAATCTCAGCATCTATAATGTTTTAAAAACTAACAGCTCGCATTTCTTAGCATGACACGAGTCCGAAAGTCAGTCTAGGCTTTGGATCAGTGTGTCTGGAGGTATAGGTTGTTATATATGGTATCAAACTATAGGTTTTCAGATTTCTTAGGAGCTTGGCATGTATTGTGAGAACGTACTTGAATATATTTTTAAAAAGAAAGTTTTCCAAAAAGTCTTTCGAAAAGTTTCTCAAAATAAATTTTCATCATTTGTATATATGTTTGTGTGTATGTATAGATAACAAGCTGCCAATATAATATGTGGAAAAGTTTCTAATAATTCCTAAACCATAGATAGAGAGAATGATTAATCTCGATGGTTGCATCTCAAGTGATATAGTTGAGATTCTAAGCGTTAACTACCTGATATGGTTCCATTGGTATCTGCGGGCGATAGGACAAGACGATCTTAACCTTAATAGGGAACCCACAGAACAAGTGCTAGGTGTAGTTCATGGCCATCCACCTACCGCCAAATTTGCTAAGCTGCGTAAGGACTTTGTTAGTCTAGGAGGGAAGCCTTATGCGGGGCCTAAGTCTTATATGGATTTTAAAGCATGGATTTGTACTCATGAGAGGACTTTCTGGACATCTAAAAGGTCAAATATTACAACTGTAATCAACTCGAGCATTTGAGGAGGAAGTGTTTGGCACTACTAAAGACCTCTACCCAAATGGTTTTAGATTACACACTGGATGTGGTTCCTAGATCAAGTGTGCCTCTAGTGTTGGACAAAGGGAAGAAGGTTGTAATTGTAGGTGTATTAACTTTATCGATTTACCTATTTGTACCTTATTCAAAATTGTGACATCACACTCTTTTATTTTGGGTAGACTTGTAGATGAGTAGCACCTAGACACCAGCATAGTTACATACCCAGTAATGGTATCAAACCCTGTTGGAGAATCAGATTATTTATCTATGATTTGTAAGGATTTGAAATTGTTCATTTTGGTGGTCGAGTTTGATTGCAATGCTTTTGTCTTAGGATTTTATAGGTATGATTTGATTTTGGGGATGGATTGGATGACCATGTATGGGGATATCTTAGATTGTGATAGAAAGGTGTTCATTTTGGTATTTGTAGTGGATATAGTCTAGAGGATTATTGCGATCCCAAAGGTTGGTTATGTTTAGTTACCTATATTTGTTTGACCCATCACACGATGAGTTAGCATCGGTTCCAATAGTTAAAGACCATCACAATGTCTTTTCCAAAGTTACCGGTCTTTCACCTTAGAGAGAGATTGAGTTTCAGATTTATCTCGAGGAGAAAGCCAGACATGTTGCCTTACTTTTAGGGCATATGGCTCCTAAAGAAAGATGCAAACTGAATAAGCAAGTGAATGAGCTGTTGGAGAAGGGCTCTATTAAAAGAAGCATTTCTAAATGGGGAGCATCAGTTGTTTTCGCTACCAAGGCAAATGGTTATCTGAGGCTTTGCACAGGTTATCGGGAGCCGAATAAACTAGCAAAGAAGAATCATTATCCATTGCCTCGCATAGATGATCTCTTCGATCGGCTAGTTGGAGTGAAGGTATTCTTTTAGCTTTACTTGGCCACTTGATTCAATCAGCTGCGAGTAGCTGAGGACAGTATTTAGAAGACTATTTTTGGTAGACCTGATGGACGTTTTGAATGATTAGTCATGCCCTTTGGACTAACCAATGCACCCAACTACTTTGTTAATCTGATGAGTCAACATTTTAGAGGGTTGCTTAATAAGTTCATGGTGGTATTTGTCGATGACATACTGGTCTATTCGAAAAGGTGGGGAGGAGCATAGGTTGCATCTAGCATAAGTGCTCACTACACTCCATGGGCATAAGTTAAAGGCTATGTTTTCCTAATGTCACTTTTAGTGCAAGGAGGTTTACTTTTTGGGACACGTTGTCTCTGAGCATGGGCTGGCAGTCAATCCTAGTGAAGTCGTTGTAGTACTGGATCGGCATGTGCAGAAAAACACCATGGAAGTGAGGAGTTTCCTTGGTTTGACAGGCTACTATAGGAAGTTCATTAAGGACTTCGATAAAATCTATGCCTCTCTAAACTGCCTTACCAAGAAGAATTTGGCTTTCTCGTGGAGCTCAAAGCGTGAGGATGCTTTTATCAAGTTGAAGGAGTTGTTAACTAGTGCCCCTGTTTTAGTATTACTTGATGATTCGAAGAAATTCATAGTGTATACTGACGCTTTGCGGTATGGGATTGGGCGCAATTTTAATGTAGGAAGTGAGAGTTGTAAGCTAACCTAGTCGATAATTGTAAGTCCATGAGAGAAACTATCCTATCCATGATCTCGAGTTGGCAGCCATTGTTTTTGCCCTTAAATCATGGAGGCATTATTTATTAGGAGTGTGGTTTGAGCTGTAAATGGATCACAAGTCTCTAAAGTATCTGGTCTCCTAAAAGGATTTGAATTTAAGGCAGCTGAGATAGATGGTTTTCTTGGCATTTTGTGATTATGATATTTCCTATGCTCTAGGAAAAGGCAATGTTGTAGGGCCTTTTCCAATCATAGGTAGAAGAGGGAAGTTAGCTTATAGGGTGAAGCTTCCTGAAAAGTTAGCGGAAGTACATGATGTTCCATGTGTCACACTTGCGGAAGCGCTTACATGATTCAGCAGCTATAGTCGAGCCGAGTCAAGTAAAGGAGGTGAAAGTAGAAAGGGAGTCATTTGTTCGCCATGCACCTACCCATATCCTTGAGCAGGATACAAAGCGACTATGTAATAAGGTTATTAAGTATGTTAAGGCCCAGTGGGGAGACGACCCAATGGAGAGTACATAGGAGCCTCAAGAAAAGATCCGAGCTACCTATCCGGAACTCTTTTATAGCACGTTTCCATTTTAGCTAATATGTGTACAACTGCTTAGGTGCTTAGGCTTTAGCTTAGCATAGCGTATAAGTAGGGATGTTTGCATGTTTGGAATGGATATCAAAGTGTCATTAGGACATGTTTTAGATGATGGTTGCTAATGGATGTATTTATTACTCTTTGCACACATAGATAGATAAATCAAGGTTAACATTCACTCACACCATCACTTATCTTATTGCATCAAGTTAACTGCATATGGTTGTTGCATATGAATTCATCACTTATCTTATTGCATCAAGTTAAATGCATATGGTTGTTGCATATGAATTCATCACTTATCTTATTGCATCAAGTTAAATGCATATGGTTGTTGCATATGAATTGAATGATTGCGCTTACATGTAGAACTGCCAGAATATTTACATATGATGTTGCATACATTTTGGATACATGGCATAAGCACTTGCATTTTAGGAGGTCAACTAGATCAAGAAACCGCCTAATTTTCACGTTAGTTTAGGTTCATATGCATTCCATGTCTATATGTACATAATGTATTAGAAAATTTGAACTAAGGACAATGGTTGTCAGTGGTTAATGGTTGGGTAGATGGTTGTAGGTATTAATTTTGGTACGTACAAGTTGCATTTTTCCGTCCTTGGAGATTTTGAGAATGAAATCCTTTAAAGGAGGCACACCCCGCAAAAATTTAGTAAAAGAAATTAAATTAATTAGTAAGGGTAACTCGATGTCGACTCATCACATCCTGGGGTTGAAGAAGGTCCCAAGGGTTCGGTTGTTTTCACAAACTTCCTAATTTGGCTATGAAACTTGCACTGTTGCGTTCATAGTGATTTTTTGGACAATTTTCGTACATAAAGTTCTATAATCGGAGCTCATATGAAAAACTTATTAAGTTTAAAGATTAAAAATAGTAAATAATTAAAAAATATAAATATGGTAATAAATTTATACATGGAAATATCAATCGGTTAACACCCCAGTTGGGATCGGTCGACCACTAGCGGTCGACCGTCCCATGACCACCGGTCGATCAGTCAAGCAAAGTCGAATAGGCTTTGCCTAGGCCGAAAGGCCCAGTTTTTATACGATTTAATCTGACAATGAAGTCGATTCTCACCCATATAAATAGAAGCTTAACCTAAAATTGAGAACCCAAATCCAATTCAGAATGTACCAAACTCTGTCTCTATAAAAACCGAATTCTCTGTTTCTCTCCAAATTAATTTTTTTTCAAAAACAAAAGTTTGCAAATTAAAAATCAAAGATTACAAACAAGAGAAAGATAATATAAAGCGCAAATAGAAAGAAGAGATCGACGAACCAAGAAGGGGCTATTCTAGGTAGATAAAAGATGGAATAGCTTTCTAGAGGTAAGTGGTACCATTGCTAATTATGCCAATTTATATGTAATTCAGTTTGTTTTTACCCTATTTGATCTAGAATTGGTTTAATTTAATAAGAGAACTGTTTATCTAGTAATTGAAATAAATAAGGAATTTGATAGAAATTCAAACTATATGAATTTGATCCCCCTATCTGATCTAAATTTGATTAAACTAAAATTTTAATATAAGTTGATTAAGTTTGATTTTAGTATGAACACGCACTCTTTGTTAAATTGAATATAAACCTACATATCGATACCCATTGATTCTAAACCTGATTTAACTTGATTTGATGAACCATGCACTTATGAAATTATGAACTTGTTAGGAATTTAAATTGAGAATTCTGGATAAAGAAAATGGGGTTTATAGTTAAAATTGTATCGGGAGAAGAAGACTATTCAATTAACATACGAACGATCAAAAATAAAAATTAATAATAATTAACATCGACCGGTCGACAAGTTTACTGGAGCCAGTCAACCACTCTAGTAAATGGCGATCGACCGATCATCAACATTCAGGCACGGTTTGAACCTTGGCTTGAGGCCCAGGTTTATAAATTTATATATATTATTTTTATGGATTAATATATTATTAGGGAAATTAGTTCCCTAATCTTCGACTTTTAGACGTTACGAAACTTGTGAGGTAGTGTACGCATGTAATTTGACTAGCGTAGATACTATCTGTTCCGCAAAGGCGATTCAATCATCGGAAGCACTCATAATTTATTCCATGGTGGATGTGCAACACTGTTGATGGATGACTGTAGAAATGTAGGCCCCAACGCTAACAGGAGGTTCTCGACATGGTGCAATACGTGGCGTGACATTACCGTTGAGCTTGGACAGGGATGTAGTGACCTTATGATGTTTTTGGCATGATTTGACATTGCGGGCTCCTCTCAATGCATAAAATAAGATACATATAGTCGTAGTTTGGGAAATTTGTCCGAAGGGTGGTATTGTACGCAATCTTATATTAGGAATAGTCCTAGAGACTATTACTTTGATCCATAGTTGATTTGAGGTTCGATTAATTGTTCGACCCTAAGTGTAAGCCTTCATAAGACTTTGGTCTGACTCACTCTTTCATTTCCCCCATAGAAGGACAAGGCGGCAAGTGATTCACCCTAGATCTAGTACGTGGAGGAGTAAGCTTGACATAGGCACCACTTATTATTCTTTATCACTTTCCCTATAACTATTTATTGTATTTTAGTACTTTCTAGACTATATGTTATTACTAAAACTGTGGATTTTTGTACTACGTTTGTTTTGAGACTATGTTTTCTAGAATATTTTCTGAGATGATATTTTTTATGTTTATACTTTGTTGTCTACCGCTGTGAGATCTGAAAGTGTAGAATGTTTTAGATTTTATCCTTTATATTCATAGTCTAATGTTTTAAAAACCAACATCTCGCACTTCTTGGCATGACTCGAGTCCGAATGTCACTCTAGGCTTTGGATCAATGTGTTTTGAGGTATAGAATGTTATAATATGTGTATCATATACACGTATATGGGAACGTGTATGTGTAACATAATGATGTGTACATGGTTTAATATGCTTGTGTAAAGTTGCTGGGACTTACAACACAACAGACATGTTAGCCTCTTTTGCATTCAATTTGTTGTCTAAAACTGTGTTGCATCAACATATATGTATATATCTGTATGTGTGTAAGTAAATAAGTATACTTTTACACAAGTTAAAATATTAAGTGTTGTCTAAAACATTTATAAAATATGTTTATACATGTATATGTATAGATAAATATAATTATATAACATAAAAGAAGTTGTGAAGAGAATTTTGAAGATGAAAAGGCAATATTTTATTAAGGAAGAAGAATAAATTTGTGATTAATATCATTGTAATTAAGACTGCCATTTCATTTTAAAATGGCAATTAACTATAAGTTAGATGTATATAGAGCATTTTGAAAATCAAAAGGCAACGACTTATTAAAAGAGAAAAATAAGTGTGTAATTAATATCCTTATAATTAAGACTGCCTTTTAATTTTAATATTAAAATAAGTGTAAATAATAAAGAAGCAAATGAAGGTCGACATTAATGTGTGATTAATACCAGCCTTTCATTTCAAAGTTGAAATAAATGTAAATAGTAACAATGGTAAATTTTTATCTAAATATTTACTTACATATGTTCTCGCCCCGTATAATAATATTTATTTTTTGTTTCTAAAATTAAGACATATATTAATCAATTGATTCTATATAGAATTAATGACAAAATACAAAAGGAATATTTTAAGTCCAGTAATGCATAATATAATTTCAACTTACATTGATTATACAAATGAATATATGAATGTATGAATAATAAACTATATATATGAATATAATAAATATATAGTGTGTGTATATATATATTAAATAAAATAACTTCTTTTATTAAATATATGTTTTACATAACTAAATTTTATGGAATTTTAAAAGGGGCATTTCACTAGAAGGACAAACTTTACAGTCCAATTAGTTTCTAGGACACACATCCATATAAATTAATTTCAAGGCCAAAGTCAGCAGAATAATTACTTTTAAGGACAAAGTCAGCAGTCCAATTACTTTCAAGAACATAATTTTATAGGTTTTTAGGCCTTAGAAACTAATTATTTTGCATTTTGTCCTTAAAAGTAATTATTTCAGTTGTATGTCCTAGAAACTAATTGCACTTGATAAAGAGCCCTTGTGGCTAATTTCCATATTTTAAAACATGTAGTATATGATTTGTAACGCATAGAAATAATTAGTAATTTACCAAAATCAGTAATAATAATATTTTATTGCAAAAGAAAATAATATTTTTTTGCTTGCCGTGGGCATTAGCATAGAAAACATTCATAAAATAATTCTATTATTATTATAGATGCAGCTATATACACAACCAACTAGTTTGAGCATTTTGATATATAGGATTCCTAATATAATCTAACGTCCTATAATATAATAGTAACATAGATTTACCTTTCACCAAAGCCTTTGTGTATACATCGAAATGTTGAATTGATCTCCTTAAATCAGTTCACAGATCAGAAGATGCTGGCTCCCGAATTACTGACCACTAACTATCGAATAATGTTAAATTTGATGTTATATGAATTTGGGAATATTTTTAGTTTTTTGGGAAGCTATGGCCAAATTTTATGATGTAGAGATGTTTTTTTTGGAGAGAATGGTCAATGTTGAAATAAAGAGGCAAGGTTTCATTAAAGGAGTAGAATTAAGTATGATTAATGTGGTCATTAATCTCCTTTAACACTTGCCTTTTCACTTCAAATTCAAAAACAAAACTCCCTTTTTTCTTATGTCATGGCCAACCACGCTAAGCCAATTAATGGCTAATTATGAACACTTGCTTATGGACTTTAAATACATTTAAGTCCGTAAAAAAATTCTCACATTTAAATCCAATTTAAACGTGCACTGATATCATATATCGTTCAATATATTTATAACTATCATAAACACACTGTTTAATCATGTTCAATACATCGAAGAAGGTTTTATATATTTCCTAAATGTTAATTAATTTATAACGATATAAGGTAATTAAATTAGGTGGTCAAAGGAATATTAAATGTTTTGATTGTGTGATTTTTAGGTGTAAATTTGGTCAGCGATTAATATCGAACAATTTGAATATTAACATTCGCACATTACTTAGCAGGTAATGTGAAATTTTGGCCAAATTTATCGCTTATTTGGTTTCGATAAAATCCAATTTAACTTTGTTAAGAGTTACCTAGTAGTGATGATTATTTACACCAATTCTCTCCATCAAAACTGTATAACTTTGGACTTTTGGAATTTGGTAATGGTTAAAATTCCAACATCATCCAGTTTAAACTTTATAGTCCAAACACGAACTCCTTGGTTCAATAATAAAAATAATTATTAACCTAACTACTTTGGTTATAGACTTTAACTTTGAGTTGACTTCAGTTGACCATGATACTCGACCCAACTATAGTTATTCGATGGACGCTATGCCATGATTTAACTATAATCAGAGCACAGATTTTATATTGAAGATCAACAGTATTCCCAAATCAAGAGAACTGTGTAAATTAATCACTTTGATATTTTTTGTTCGACCTTAGTTATATTAACTAATAGAAAACTATCGAGTAAGTCATTCCATGGTTATTCAACAACTATCAGTACGTAATCCCTTAGTGCCCCTAGCAGCCATGAATAATACACTACCCAACATTTGAAGAGCTTTACGTACTCTAGTCTCAATGGATGCATTGATGTCTAGTCTCGATACATCTTGATTTGGAATATTTGAAACGATGTGTTTATTTTTACTGTGATAAATTACTCATGGTTACAACACTTTATAACTACTATTACAAGACATACCATTTATGGATTTTCTATTAAATACACTTATAATAAAATTAATTAATTAATATAACACATTATATCAAGTATATAATAGAAAGAAACACCATTTGATTCAAACAAAATTGGTTATCGAGTTAGATATATTACCTATAGGGCCTATCTTTAACTTCATCAATCTCCCACTTGCAATCGGGATCAATTATGGAATTTTATTCCTACTTATTCAATTAGGTCAGTCCCTCAGTGAACGGGTATGCTATTATGTTTCAATTATTTACCATGTCCTTAAGTCCCTCTAATGCTGATAAACTATCTTTATCATATGGAACTAGCCGGAGTATGTTTCTTGACTTCTAGTGAGCTCTTATCATCTTACTGTTATCATATAACAATAATGTAGCATTCTTAATGCTTGGAATCACATGTAGCTTAGATATATATATTTATGCATTGCATTTATCGTGACGCAATTCAAGGCGATGTACTTAGCCTTTTTAAGGATTTAGTCACAATGTTTCATTTGGAACATTTCCAACTTAAAGCCCCTTAACTAAGGTTTGAACATGAATTTAATATAGGCATATTAGACTTTATATCGCTTATGAATTTCGAGTCAAAGAATTCCTTCATAAGAAGTTTGTTGTTTCTACAAACAATTCTCTAGTATTTCGTAAATACTCGAGAATACTCTAACTACCATTTAGTGATCTTAACTTGGATTTGATATTTGCTTTATGCATCAAATATGTAAGAAAATTATGATAATGTGAACAATACAACATGTATGATAATTCCCATTGTCGATACATAAAGAAACAATCTTAAATGTTTCAGATTAAGTATTTTAATAAGATGTTTCTACGTATTGTCTAGGACAGTCCCAATGTCCTTTATACTCATGTAAAAGACATCATTTGTAAATCCAACATCGAGTACTAAAACAACCAAAAACTGTTTTTTAATGTAAGTATGTCGTTAATAATCAGCAGCGTGTTGTTTTCTTATGTTTAGAAATATCAATGTACCTTCAATGTTCTTTCTTGTGGACACACGCTTCCTCTGCATTTTGATTGAAATCAGACTATTTGATATTTCTATCAAAATACTTATTTAATTTTAATGCTTGTTGAATGATACTTCGTATCAGTTCTTGGATCATATCCAAAAGCCACAAAGTCAATATAGCTCTAACTAACTTCGAGACACTTTGATTATTATGCAAAAAGTCTAGTCTTAATATTTATTTAGAATTTTATGTTTCAATACATAAATGCCAAAAAAAGTCATATTATGCGATAATTTTGTGAGTAAATCCAAATCAACTTAAGCACATCAAATGGTGCATCTATTATTAGTTTCAACAATTGAAATTCATGATGTTATTCTTATCAATGTGGCTCACTATATTCTAATTGCATTTGTCTTTCTCTTAAAACATATTTGTTGCCAATGGATCATATCTCTTTAGGTATAAATATAAAAATCATATTTTGGTAATGTTCTTGGAAACTATTTTGGATTTGTGCATCGCACCATATCGTAGACTCGGTACTCTTAATGTCTTAGTTAAATAATCGAGGATTACTTATTATTGAAATTGACGAGAAACTCATAGTTTTCCTTTGACGTGCAATAATACTCATTAGACATTCTAATGTGCTATGTTCATTTAGGCCTAGTTAATTTCATTTCATACCTTCCAATTAGTTTTAACCTTGGATCATATCCATATCCATTTTACTATCAATAATTTCTCAAAGAAATTACTTTGCTACGAAGTAGGTAGTTTTTGAGACAACAGTTGTTTCTCAATGCAACGGAACAAGCATTCCTAAATATTTTATGAATTGCCTTATATATATTTGGTATTAGTTCACAATGTTTAGGTTCACAACATAAATTAGTCATCTAATGACTATCGATCCAAAACTTCTTTTGGTGTGATTCACACAAGGTCCCTTACGTATAATTATTACATGTAGTTTTTTGACTCATACAACCCATCAACTCCTTGGCCTAGGACATAATGGGATTTCTTATAAACCTTTAACTTGTATGATTTTGTAAACTGTTCTTTGGATGATATTAATTTTAACCTTGTGTACTACTCTTGAGTACACGCCTTATCGAAAGGATTTATACAACTTCACTCAATACTAATTGTGCTTTGTCCAACAAAGTTCGATTACACCTTATCAATACATTATTACTTATTATAGGTATGTTTGGAACTCTTTTCAATATACTTACCTATTCGATCAAATCGAATCATTTTCTTCCATGTTATTTTATTTACTTCCATTTTATATTCTATGAACTCATCACAGATATGCTCAATATGTATCGAATACGCATATTCACGCTTGTGATAATTCATTGGTGAATACAATGAAGTGCATGGCCTGTTTCAGTATTATCATACTTGTAATTGCATTGTATGTTCAATCCAAAGAGTTCATCAACTCTTTTGATGCTCCCACAGAATGGGTGCTTTGTCCTTAATTTTTTGAGATATAATTAACCAGTATCATATGATTTATAATCATATAATAAAAATTATTTCTCAAAACTACGGCTTACTCTACAATTGAAAAATAATTTTAAATACTTCAGTATTTTCCAGTGCATCACTTTTGTTACGAATTCAAATACCACATTATAGTTGTATTTCATAACGAATATTCATAATATTCTCATTGAAATAAAACTTTGTCTATTCTTCAATCATCACTAAAGAACATAGATTACTTCATAAATACTGCATAGATTGTTTTATGAAAACACTTTTTGTAACTTGATGCAATCAATAAGTGCTATGTGTCATGCTCCCACTATTTCCGCCATTACTATAATAGCGTACTAAACATGGAGGTCCATCATCCACTTAATATAGACTATTTATTTCATATTTTGTAACTAGTTTACAATGGAGAGTTCTTTGACCAATTATCTTGAACTCAAAGAAATAGATTTCATAGAAAACTATCTTCTATACGAAAATACATTTCGAAATAGAAATCATATTTCTTATTCCATTGTTAAGTATCAATTATTATTTTTTAATTTTCGTTTTTTGTGTTTTTTTATGAAGCATAAGTGACAATTCACTCTCTTCATCCTAACTATACTATAAATCACATCTACTCTTGTACATTAATTCTCATATTTAAGCGGTCAAACCATTAATACTATTAAAAAAATCTTTACAATACCGCACTCAATCATCCTTAACATTTAAGGACATTAAATATGTTGCAAATTACGTAAACTGATAAAACTGACATTTCCACGATCAAGTTCTTAGATCTATCTTATAATTTTTGTCCAGTGTTACATTTAATAAATACAATCTTCATTGCAATCAATCAGATTGGATACTCTATCTCGCGGTATGGTTTATTTTCTTACTCCGAATGAACAAATTTCGTTGAAGTGTTGTACAATGCCAATTGTGATCATTCTCTACATAACACTTATATGTGATAGTATATGGTTCAGATATCCATAGTTTTTTATTGCTTTTAGTGTTCGAAAATCATAGAAAACATTATGAATGTATTTATTAGTAGTAAAATTAGGTATTCGTATGGGTATAGAAAACACTGGCATGCAAAAAGTATTTAATAGTAAGTGTATATTATATTTCTATTTATCAATCTTCAATTAAGTTCATTTGTATATTTTGATTGATAAGCTTTTATCAATCATATTAAATACACAATTTATCAAGGTAGATTATTATAACATTATATAACATATGTTCTTACAATATTAGAAAGATTAAATATTACCATTTCATTTTTCTAATAACGCACCTACTAGTCTAATAGCTTCTCTAAACCCTAAGATAAAACATAGAAGTTTTTTAACTTTACTAGTGGGTGTCAGGACTCGTCTGTCTTGGGATTCTGACCTTGAGTTTCCTCAAAAAGTCATAGCCTAACAAATAATGAATAACTTCTTATAAGTTGTATCAAACACAACTTCCAATCTATGGTTCCTTGTCCAAATCTCATTTCAACCTTGAGTTTTCTCAACAAATAGAAAGAAATTATTCACTCACGCCTACCATTTCGTGATGGCCTAAGTACAGTATATGTATCTTGAGTTTGCTTAACAGATACATATAGTTATTGTAACAACCCATGTTTTAACAAATATTTTAAATTAATTTTTATTTGAAAACTTTGATTTTTAAATCATTTTAAAATTGAATTTTTGAAATTTTCAATATAATTTTGGATTTTCTTTATATTTTATTTTCCAAATATAATAAAATAATGATTTTTTGGAAATATTATATTTTGTTCAATTTTGTCAAAACTTTGATTTCAGTTGAAATTGGTAAATTTAAAATTTTACTCTAATCTTTTTCTTTGAAACAGTATTTGTTTCTGATATTAGTTCTGCTTTTCGTTTTGTTAAATTATGTTTTATACTTTTTAAATGTGATAAAATTCAGTGATTTACACGCAATTATTTTCAGTATTTCATTGTTTATTTTTTATTTTATTTTTCATCTTTTATTTTGTTTGGGCTTTGTTTATTTTGTTATTTTGAATTTGTTTTGAAATGGGTTTGATATTGGGCTTTGGAAATTCAAAGGGACTTAAGTTTTGTTTGAATTGTTGCCTTTTCATTTTCTAGCCTTTTCATTTTCTTTAGCCGTTCATTCCACTTCTTAGCCTTGTATTTTCTTTCCCTATAGCCGTACATCTCATTTCCATTCTCATTTCTAACAAAAACAAAAAGATTGAAGTAAGTTTTTCCCATGGCTTCCTCTCTTCTTTTATTTTTCTATTTTCCTTTTCTTCTCTTAAACATGTTCGGCCATCACCATCACCATTCCATCCCATTGCCGACCATCTCACCACTTCACCACCACCCATGACCGGCCTCCATCACCATCCCCACCATCCCCTTGCTGCCGTGACCATAGATCCAAACCCACTTCCTATTTTCCTTGCAAACCATAGCCGAACTCAAAACCATCATCTCCTTGCTTGCCTCAGCCTCCACCACCACTACCACCTCCTCCAGCACATGAGACGACCTGACATGACCTGACCTGACACTGGTCGCCACTTCTGACCTGACCTGACCATGCTTGAACCCAGACCGAGCCACTTTAGCATAGGGCCGAACCACTTGACCCACTTGACCTTCCATCTTCTTTGACCTTTTGCCTTCTACATGAGTTTACCTTGCCGTCCCTTCACATACCATTGCCTAGCTGTGCTTTTGTGACCATGGCTGAACCTATTTGCTTCAGATCTAATCATGGTCGAACCTATTTGCTTCAGATCTGATCATGGCCGAATCATGTTGATAGTGGTCAAGCCATTTGTGATGTGGCCGAGCCGCTTTGTTGGTTAAATCTTTTGTTTCCACTTTGTTCTTTCTATTTTGCTTTTCTAATTCATATGTCTTTGTGTTTGAATCTATACTTATATTATATTTATTTTATTTGTTGCAAGATCTGAATATTGGTTCATCATCTTCTCCTCGAAATTGATTCGTGCTTTGTCGTGCTTTGTGTAGTTTGGATTTGTGTTTGAATTTGATCTCTAGCTTTAAAAAGGTGAGTTTATCACTCTCGACAAATCGTACTTATATAAATGTGAAACAATGTCACTTGAATTGTAGTAGTTGATATTCTATGTTATATGCTCACATCTGCCTGTTATTTGACATTATATGATGATATTACCTGATTATATACCTGTTGCATCACTTGACATCATACAATATGTTTTACTGTTTATTTATTTTCAGTTTCTCACACTGCAAGTTCCTTGTTAGTATAGAATCACTATGGGTTGAAATGATACATACCCGAATGGACTTTAGAATAGGGAAAAGTCGTTACGAGCTGAAATGATAGGCTCGAGCGATTTTATTTGACTTAGGATTGCGGGTTTGAAATGGTAAAACCCGGAATGTTAACTAATTACGGATTGAAATGATATATTATCCGTATCACTTGACCTAGGTTAGAAAATATTATACAGACCCGTGGTTAAATTTAAAAATGATTTTTTTTGAAATTTTTAAGTATTTTTAAATGTAAAAATGTGAAATTTTGACTTAAATTGGATTTAAATGATTTAAACAGTAATTTCCTAAAAGTTAAAATTGTATAAGTTAATAAATGGTTTAAATTGTAATTCAAAAATTTGATTTAACTTAATAATTGAAATTTGATTAAAAATGGGATTTTAGAAAATTTTAAGTATTTTTAAATGTAAAAATGTGAAATTTTGACTTAAATTGGATTTAAATGATTTAAACAGTGATTTCCTAAAAGTTAAATTTTTATAAGTTGATAAATGGTTTACATTGTAATTTAAAATTTGATTTAACTTAATAATTGAAATTTGAGTTAAAATGGAAATTTTAAGCTTAACTTAGCAATTAAAATATTTATTTATGAAATGGATACCTTTTTAAAGTAAAAGAAAATATCAAGTTATTTGTTAAAATAAAAGTTCTGCAACTTATAGTGAATTTTGACTTAATGTAAATGAATTATAATTTAATTGGATATTTATTAATAAAATGTTATTTTATTAAATTTATAAGTTAAATGATATCCTGTGAAAAGTGGAATAAGTTTGATAAGTTAAAAATGATAAAAGTGGAAGATATATTGTTTAAAAATGTCATAGTACAACTTATAACAGAAATTGTAGCATTCCAGAAATGTTGTGGTTTCAGAGTATTGTTTTTCAAATCTATTACTGTCTCTACAGCAGTAGTTTATAAGTGCTGCTGTTTCCAACAATGAACTGTTTTCAAATTTCCACTGTATCTACAACAGCAGTTTATAAGTGCTACTGTTTCTAAATTGTGTTGTTTTCAAAATTTACCACTATACGTAAAGCAGCATTTTCTAAGTGCTGCGAATGCTGAAAATACAATGTTTTGGATTATTACAATTGAATAAACGAGCTTTGGAAAATGTTGAAATTTTGGGAATTGAATATTTGATTTGAAAGTGTAATGACCTCATTTTAAAATGGTTTAAATGAATTGTTTTGATTTGAAATATAAACCATTTTGAAATTTATAACCGCGGGTTATAATAACGGTTGGATGTTATAAAGTATGGCTAGAGGTGGGCAATTGCTGCAGCTTTGCACTACCCTAGTCACATTAACACTATTATTTTGCATAGTTGCTTTACTTTAGACATTACTATGATAGCGTTCATTACTACATAGTAGATGGTTTAACGGATCCTTAAAGGATGGGCGATCCCAGGTATCCTTTAAGTTATTTGTGCATTTCTATTACAGTCCACTTGAGTTGGTTTACATTGTATAGGTATGTATGTCCTGACTCGAGCGTTTTGTGTTTTGCTTTACGCTCGGGTCAATCTGAGTATCACAGCATTTGATTCATCTTTTGGAGCTAGAGATCCGCTGAAGCTTATTTGTCAATCTGCTCATCTTTTTCCATTTCAGTTATTTCTTATTTAGTATTGCTTTTGTATTAGTTGACTTATGTATTCCGACTTCTGTTGTATTTGTTTTTCAGACTATGATATTTTGTATATGTTTTAAGATTATTTATGTAGTAGCTTCATGAACTACTATGGTATTTTATTTCCGCTGCGAGTTATTCTGATATTCTGTGTCTGTGATTCAGTGTTTGATTTTATTTGCTCCAAATTTTCTTAACAATCCACTATTTTGAAGTATTCGAGTCCGACATGTGTGGATTTATTGTCGATTTGAATGGTCCAAAATAGTGGGATGTTACAGTTATCTTACCTCGTCTAGTCAATACATTAATAACACTACACATATAACACCTCTGGCTTGAGCTTGCTCAACAGATACATATAGTTATCTTACCTCGTCTAGTCAATATATTAATAATACTACTCGTAACACCTCTAGCTTGAGTTTGCTCAACAACAAGAGAGTATGCAAGTAATCGATTAGTATATAAGTGATAAAGGACAACACTTATATTAAATATTCATGATCTTCTATATATTTAATTGAGTGACATCGACTTATGGAATAATGTATTTCTAATGAAACACCCTCATGTTTCAAGTGTCGGACACATCGAGAATCACAGTACATGTATATTTACGTGTGTATTTATTCCTTAAGTCTATTAAGGGTTTCTTTAACGTTCCACCTTTGGTATACTTTCATATTATATATGTTTAATTATTATATAACTTTTTTATTTCATTAACTTACAAAATAATTTTATGTATAACATTATATTAATTAAATATTACTTAATTAATTTTAATTAACTCTTTAATTAATTTTATATTATTATTCGAATATAACTTTTATATTGGATAAGTATAGTGTA
Organism: Allium fistulosum; assembly: GCA_030737815.1. NCBI lineage: Eukaryota > Viridiplantae > Streptophyta > Magnoliopsida > Asparagales > Amaryllidaceae > Allium > Allium fistulosum. Next base: position 1,209,663,121 of record CM060902.1, read on the forward strand.
ACCTTTATAGTATATATTATAACCTTTGTAGTAGTACATACATATATATATATATATATATATCTTTAATTTAATTAATTAAACTTTAATTAATTTATTAAAACACTTTTAGTTAAATTGCATTAATTTCAAAAGTCATTTTATATATACATACAAGTATATTTATACTATCTTAGACATTTTAAGATAATTAATATATATCAATATATAATACATGCATGTGTGTGTGCGTATAATTAACTAACTTATTGTTGGCGTCAAAAATGGCTACTAAAACGCAGTTATGTGAAAGCACCAATATCCAATCATAGACCTCAGATAATATAATGTAGGGATATAAATTGAAGAATAATAAAATTTAAAAAAAGTAAGTAAAGAGAGACGCAGATTTATAGTGGTTCGGCTAACTCCGGTCTACGTCCACTCCGAAAATTTTCCTTTTATTCGTTTATGCTACCGTTACAGTTACAAATTCGTGAAATCATAGCATAAAAATGGCAGAGTATAGCCTAGGTAGAAGATAGCATGAAGCAGAAAGAAGATCCCTTTGCTAATGCCATGTCCGTTGTATTTATAGAAGAAGACATGAAAATATCTGGCTCAAAACCCGGATCTAGAATCCTAAAGCCAAGACGAGTCAGTCCAGAAAGTTTGAGGCCCACCGGAGCCCATAATAGGGATTGGGGCTGATCCCTATTTTGGGGGATTTATGAGGTGCTATCTCTGTGATAGGTCCCCTATGTTGTAATGTACTTATCCTCCAAATTTCATGTTGATTGCATTTGTAGATTTTGAGTTATTGACCAATCATTGCTATGAACTTGAATATGGCCGATCACTCATAGGGAAGAGGGCCAATCCCTCATAGGGAAGAGGGTCGATCCTCCTCTATTTGATGTGCAATCCCTAGGGTAGACTCCCTAGGGTCCTTTCCTTTTGTTCTTGAAGTTTCACTTTAATCTGCCTTATGTTTGTTGATTTATGGAGCGATCATCATTGAGTCGTGTTGTGTGCATTCAGTTTAATCCGATCCCTCTATTTCGATCCTTTTTTATAGAGTGAATATTTCAATCCGATCCCTTTCCTTGGGGAGTTCTATTTCCATACTTAGCCATTTTTTGAGTGCTGTCCATCCAAATCAATTCAACTATAGTCCATAGTTTCAAATATAATTGATCTCCAATCCCGGTAACCATCTCTCTGGGTTTTCTGCCTTGATGATCATGAAGTTCGTTGGGTTAAATCCGTCTGTATACTGTCTTGCCAAAAGTCAGGTTAACACTTTGCTCCCCAAATATGCCTTGCGATAGGAAAGTGTGTTTTGAATTACCGTAAATCCAAAATCCGATGTCCATAATCCATTGATAGCCATTTTATCCAGTCTGAATCCTCTCCGGATCATTAGTGAAATCCATGACCATTTCGACTCGATATCCAATTTCGAGTCTGCAATCTCTCCGAATTATTTTATCCAAATCTGTATCCAACCAAAGCAAAATCAATTACCATTCAAGACTGATATCAAAATCCATGACCTGTCCGAGTCGTTTGCCAAATTTGGGACCGCACCGGCCCATATCCAAGTCTGTGACCGCTTCTGCTCAATGTCCAAATCCATAGCTGTTCGAAGCTGATATCCAAATCTGTGACCTCTTTAGGTCCTTGTTAAGCACAATCCATACTTGACAACTGAGTAAGCCGATCCTATCACTCTTCGGCGAAGCGGCTTTACTTTATGTACTCCAGTTAAGTGTCCCTAAACATTAAGTGATGTCTTGGTCTAAGTCCTAGGCTGATCGTGGTCTCTCTAGACCCTTATCGAGCATAATCCATACTCGACAACCTGAGTAAGTCGATCCTATCGCTCTCCAGCGAAGCGACCTACTCCTTGACAGTCAAAATCCATACCTGATGTCCTATTTGGTTTTATTCTCCGGCCTCGACTCTCTGGTCGAGGACTTAATCCATGTGCGACTCCATTATGTCGCTCTTCGATGAGCGGTTACTGCCTCGTCACTCCGGTCGGGACAATAATCACGACCTATTTTATTCATTGCAGTAATACGAATAATAAATAACATAATGAATACGAGTTCATACATCCAGAAATCAAAAAAAAATAAAAAAGCCTAAGGGTGCCTCTCCGGGCATGACAATTCATCATCATCTCATAGCATGCCTAGCGATCGTCCTCGACTTTGTACATGTGTAAGTTACTTAGCCACCTTATTATAGAGTTTATTATTATTATTATGGCCGGAGCCCAAGTCCTGAACTCAGCCATTACCATCACGATCAGTTGATGATGATCCGTGATCCCAATCAAGGGCCATTCCTATTTCCATTCGATGCGAACGGTGGCTACTCCTGCTCCACCACCGTTGTTCGATTCCTCACATACTACGGGAGTCTGCCATTCCTGACGTGCTCCTCAATCATATCTTTTAAATGCCTGCATTCATCCATGGTGTGCCCATTCAATTCGCGGAACAGACAGTACTTTCCAAACATACGCTCCCGCTCCGTGGGATCCCTCCTTGCCGGTTTCCGTTAGGGGAGTTGCCCCACGGTGTCCAGATAAATCCATTCTGGGCTTTCCATCCAATCCGAGTAGGAGCGGGACTTCATCTCCTCCTCTTTCCATCGCCTTTTGGTCCCTTCATATCCATCATCCAGTTTCCATTTTCCTTTATCATTCTTGTTTGCATCTCATGATGATCCTCTGCTTTGCACGGCGTTTACCATCGGTTTGTCGGCTCGTGCATCCTTCTATCGCAAGAACCTTTCTGCTTCATGATAAGACTCCCAAGATCCATAGGTGGATCCCACGCCAATGAATCCTTAAAATCATGCCATCGGCAATTCTTTATACAGCTGCCAACAAAACCATGGATGGATCAGGCCTATCCACTTATGCTGCAGTGGCATTAAATCGTGTTAGAAAACTCCTTAAAGACTCTCCGATCTTCTGTTTCAGTGTTTCCAGACCCATTACATTTTCAGAAAATTATTGTTAAGGACAAAATTTCTCAGCGTTTTTGCCTTAAGGACAGGCCTTCAATATTTTATCTTGAAGGACAACTTTCTTTAGGTATCAGTTTTTAGTCATTGATAGCAGTTTTTAGGTATCAGTTTGTAGTTACCGGTAGCAATTTTTAGGTATCAGTTTTTAGCTTAGTAGCAGTTTTGTTGTCCTTATGAATAATTTTGGAAAATGTTTGTCCTTATGAATAATTTTTAGGAGAATGCTTGTCCTTGTGGTAAAAATATTGAGGTTGTGTCCTTGATGCAAAAAATATACAAATCTTTGTCCTTTAAATTAGTTCTCCCTTACATTTTTGGGTCTCGAAATGTGAACCCTGAACTGCCTTATAAATCTTTCAACCAATTCCATCCATGTGCCAATAGAACCTCTCTCCCACTACCTCACTATAAGGAAAAGTAGTATTAGTTACATAATATGCCAGCGTTTCAATCCCATACGCTGCTGTTGTGCATTTTACGAAGTCAAAACAAAAATTGAACATGCTTCAACCACAAATCATAGGCGGGAACCAAAAATTAGGCGGTTTCATTTGCTTCAATTAGGTAATATTCATTATCTTCGCACACTATTGTTAACTTCCAATCTATTACTTTATAATAAAGCAGGAACTTCTCCCCGCTGATGTGGACTGCTCTCCCTTTCTCATTTCAAAATATCGCTCCTTTATCCCCTTCCGCGTTTTTTTTAACATAACTCAAACTGCTGTCTCACGTGACCCTCAACTCATCCCCTTCTCTTGCAAACCGTTCCCAGACAACTACCTCCACCTCCCATTCAACAAAGCTTCGGTTTCTCCTCCTTCCTACGGTTCCGTCGATCTCATTCCCCCTCCTCCACCAATCCACCGCCGATTCCCCTCCGGCTCGAAACCCGATGTTTGCCAATTACTAACCCATATGTCGAACCCCTTTCCTACCCAATCCTCCACCACTGCCGCCTCTCTCTCCGGTACCCACTGGTTACCGTTTACCCCCCATCTGTCGACCCCCTTTCCTACCAACCGGTAAATTGAGACAGATTGTTTGCCAATTGTTAAAGGGTAGCCAGTCGAACTTGGACTGATTTAGCACCGTCTTTCCCACCTGCCACTCACTGGATTGAACAGGTAATCCCTTTCTACCTCTGCGTACGCCACTACATCGTATGTAACGTATTCTTTTATCGTACTTTTTTAATATATTCCCATGGTTGCTCAGATTGAGTTTTGTATGCCTATGCCGAATATGGGATCTGCTTTTCCACCTTTTGTTATCGGTACGATGGTATGGTTTCTTGCTGCGCACCACATGATTTTGCATCCTTTTCTATTGTGCTCCCGAATAGTGAAAGACTAATGATCGTTTGGGTAATACTCTGCAACTAAATGTGTTTTAAACAACATTAAAGAAAAAAATTCAACTGTAAACATGGTTTATGAATAGAAGATACATGCTTATACGGTAACTGTCGTTATTTCTTTCCCACTGTTTTTACCGCACATACTGTTTTTCACTCTTTCCGTTGCTCGGTATGGATTAATACTGTTAAGTTAATTGGTATTAATTTTTTTACTGTTCACAACTGTACGTCAACCCGTATTTATAATTTTTACAGGAAGTAAAACTTTCGCTATTTGGAAAGCTCTATTACTGCTCACTGATCAATTTGTATTTAAAGAAGTACTTAAAAACTTAACGGGTACATGTGCAAATGTTTTGCTCATTGGATTTATTTCTGTGTTATTTTTACAACAATTATATTAATACAACTGCTCCCCACTGGCAGATGTTCATGATATTACGTCAACGGAACAAGATACTGATGTGCATAAGGGCCTAGCTGTAGCACAAATGTCTCTCAACAATAGTTGACCACATAATTTCTGTAAGTGAATTATCCTATGTATCACTGTACTAATTAAACATGGTTTATGACCAAAAAATTATCCAGCTAAAAGTATTGGTTGCAACTAGCTTTAAACCACTTTAATAATACTATATCTAGCATATGGTAGGCAACAAATTTGACAAACGTATGCTAAATTTATATAGTATTTTGTCAGGTTTTAATAAACACTTTTATTGTTTAATTTATGTAGACATATAGTTGATTGTTTACCGTTTTCAAACTTGTGAACCTGTCTAATCAATTTAAAAAATAGGCAACATTTGTCGGTGTTTTAAACTTTCTAATATATCAACCACAATCCAGTGCCATTTGAACATATCTGTTAATGGTTGAGGTACATTATATCTACATTGCCATATAAACTATGCTGTCAGATATGGTTATAAAAGTTGAACTATAAATTGTATTCATATTTCATACTGCGCACTTACTTTATTTCGTTCTCCTTTTCTTATGTACTTAAATATTGTCTTAAATACGTTAGTACAAATGATAACATTGCACACCCATGCAGTAGTTTGAGCAATAGGTCTTTATTTCTGTTTGATATGGTAAATCGATGTTTTGCATTGCCATGACTGTTATGGACAGTCTGAGAATTCCACCCTAGCACAAATCCTTATGGCTTACTGTTATCTTATGGCTTACTGTTATCTAATTTTTCACTACACTTTACGTCTACTAAGTTAATTTTGTAATCTAAAATGGATAATGATATACATTGAATACCGTCTTTTAAATCTTCTATCCTTCACAAAATTATTTGTGACTGATTTTTTGGGACATGTTATTGGCTCATTAAACTTACATACTATTATTTGTCGGTTTATATAGTATGTGAGTATGCTCGCTTCTGTCTTCGACAACCATGCTTTACAAAAGTTCAAAATAACTCGTCATCTTATTTTGATGTTTTTTTTACATACTTTTTAATTTGAAAATTGTAATTGTTTTGAAACTGTAGTACACTTCCCTTTATAATTTCACGCAGAACAACATGTCATAGATGTAACCCTTTTTTTATCATAAGGGTATGGTCAAGCAACCACTGTGTATACACTTCCTTTTGTGCTGGTCGAGACTTCAATATTTAAAAAACTTTAGTCAACTTTTCTTCCTATCAGAAAATTAGTCATTCATTCATATCTCATTAGCAAACACTTTTCATTCATAAAAGAATTATTGTTATGGCCTGATGTGTGAATTTTCTATTCGGTCATATTCATTACTGGGAATGTAATTCGGTATTTTGGTCATAGTTACCTCTGTTGCTAATACTACTGCATTCGTTTCCTTCATGTGGGTAGTGGAAGTAAGTTTTAAGCATCTTCTGATTCATTAAAAATTAGACAACCGTACCATATCATGTAAGTAGACTGCAGTAAGTAAATCTGGTAGAATAGAAAATTAGTAGAATAAAATGTAAATTATACTGGCATCGAGCATATAGGAAAATGCACAGATCACAATTTGTACATTAACAAAATTGATCTAATCTGTGTTACTTAATCTGATGCTTCCTACACCTGTTATTCACATATTAGGACACAGTTTAGCTTAAATCCGAGTTCTAAGAAAATGTGGCTCAGGTCTGACCTTTAAATAATGTCACTGTTTTACCGGTACAAAAAATAGTGTTATTCTACATCCCGAATTCTGTTCGATCATGTACTTCATCAAGTTTTGTATTTCTGTTTTAGAGCAAATGATAGTTCGAGTTTTTGTTATACGTCATTCTTATTTTAATGTATCTTTACAAATTATACATGTTTGTTAACAGTAGAGGACATGATTGGGCAAATCAAAATGCTTACTGCCCTCTGTGTACAGTTGGTTCAAGTATTAATTAAGACTAAATAACTGTGAACATTTAATTTATACACCTACAAGTTAGTGTGCCTCCCACTTTGATGCGTGCAGTAGACTAATATTTGGTCTACTAACAGGTTTAAAAGTGTAAACAAGCAATACACAGCTGCCTAAGCGGCTGTGGATGGGGATTGCACCTCAGGTTGAGGTAAGAGACTAAACAAAGGTGAAACTGAGTACTGACTTATTTTAAATTTACTGAATAAATGATACAATAATCACGTTGTACGATTAAATTGACTGACCAAATGAATTGTATTTAACTATGTTGGTTTACTGATGTATGATATTATAATATATACTGCAGAAATCTATTATAATATATACTTTGTTTAAAAAATTCTTCATACATCCAGAATTCTATTATCCATGGCTAAACCTGTCTGGATATACCTATTAAGGTTGAATTTCTATGTGTAGGCAAACTAATGGTAAAATAAACAACTAACCAAACTCTTTTGCAGGTGAGGACGCACTATTCAGTTTTTGCCACAAACGGTGTTGGGCACGAATGTTAAAAAGGTAAAGGTAACATAAATTCATTTCCTTAGTTTTGATGTCAATGAGCCTCTTTTTGAAACACTGTCAACCTAAAAAAAGGATATTCCTGGCTATACAGAGAAATAGTTGAACCGAACCTTTTTACACAGCATTAATATATTTTTGTGAAAACATAAAAGATGAAAACGGTATTCTACATGCTTCTTTTGACTTACAGCAACTGTTGTTTTGAATGATATATGAAAACTTATTGCCTAAGACGTGGGTTCTTGATTATGCTACGAAATTATCTTGGATGATAGAAGAAGCAAATATTACGTTGAATATGTGATGATATCAAAAGTAATTTGTCCTTAATGTTATATAATTAATCATGTAATATAATATTATATTTTTGAACTAATATCATCTACCAATCTTCTTCATAGGGAAATAGAAGAACTGCCACACAACTTTACCTGCAAAACTGCTAAGATCTAGGAGGAAAGATGTAACAAGAAAACTTAAGAATTTCAAAACCATATGTTTACAAAGCATTTTAGAATGCACATCCTTAATCAAGTACCATTTGTTATTTTATTGAAGGTATTTGTACTAAAACTATGTTTGCACCTGAATTATCTTAACGTGTTTACTCATCTACTCTATGTAATTGTAGTTTCTCAAATTTTAACATCTTTGTCTTCTATTGCTACCTTTGGTTGCTTCTATTTCATTTCTGCCATGACCAATACCAACAGGTTCATAGCTACGGTCAATTAAAACATTTCCTTTCTGCTATTGAGATTATAATTCACGGATTATAACAATGCTCGTGTGCGAAGCACGGGCTACTCACTAGTTTTCTCTTTAATATTTCTCCTTTCTTCCCACTTTCTCCCCCTTTTGAAATTTTGTAAAATTACAATACATAAATTTGTTCTTCTTCGTTTCCTTCACAATCTCTACCTCACCTCTTCCCAGCGATCCTAGTTTTCTGCTCTAATTAAGTTAGGGTTTTAAATGCCTAGTAAGACATGGACCACCGATGGTCACCGACATGCTTCGGTTAGGGTTCAATTCACTACCAAATGAGCTGACCAATAGGATAACTGGCAAAGACAACAGGCATGTATTGAAAGTTATAGTGTTTCCTTCAGCACATCACTACCACCATCCCGATCTTTGCATACCTCGAGAACACAAAGACACAGCGAAAATAGTTTCGAAGGTGGATTTGATGGATGTGCTTCAGAAAGAGGTGAAGTTAATGGATACAATGGGGCGAGGTTAGTGCATTTATTTTATTCGTGTTTATTCTATTAATCATTAGTCACTTCTTAAATTATCTAACTATTGGTTTATTCTATTAATTAGTATGGAATGATCTAGAAGATAAGGTTGGTCGAGTTCTTCTTAAGATGTGTAATTTTTGACGAAGCATTAAGTTTAAATAAATAGGGAAGAAGAAGAGTTTACTCGAGTGGCTTACAGGCATGCCATGAATGATAATTTGTGCAGGACGAACATGATTTGGATATGGATATAGTTTCTGATAATCATCGTATTAATTTGATTGCAACGATTCATCGATTCACAATGCAAATACGATTTCAGGGGTTTCGCTGAATTATTACCTTGTTTTCATATGAAAAGATCTTGTACTGAAACAAGAAGATCGATCAGTTGTTGATTAGAACATCAACATGTTCTATGTGATGCAAACTGGTAATTTTTTTAACATTTTGTAACAGTGGTATTATCTGGTCAAATTTCTAAGAAACTTTTTTCGTCGGTCCTACTAAATGCAACCCCTTTAAAATGCAAAGAAAATGAAGCAAAAAGCTATTTCATTTCCAGAACGAAAAAAATGAAATAGAAAAAATACAGTAATACAATATGCAAGTGAAAGATTTACACATGGACTGCTATTTGAACAAATTCTACAATTGATAAATATCCTCCATTGAATATGATGTTTCCCTTACAATTGAAATTTTAATTTGATCTTTTTTCATAATTTCTAAGAGTAACTGCACATGAAAAAAAGGTTGTAACAATCCTGCTTTCTACACGGTAATCTTTGCCTTTACATTTTGAGTTAAATCATCCCACGTTGGGTTGCTAGAGACATACGTGCTTGAGTTCCTTACTGATATTGCTCTTGTTATTGATGTCTGCCTTCCTTTTTGAGGTTTTAGAAGTGATGGGCTATGATGTGCTAGAGACGGGCGACATGCTTGAGTAGATGATTGTAGAAATATTATTGTCCTCAATTGTTGCATCATTGTCTAGGATTCCATCATCTTCATTGAGAGCAGGTACTATGGGCTATAAATTTTTTTCTAAATGATTATTAATAATTAATTATTCTGTCTTGTAATTAAACATGAAGATGTAGGTTAGGCCCATTACTTCAAAAAACTGTATATTATTTTTCCTCCACTATTTGTATTCTGCTTTGGTTGACTGGTCTGATCTTTTTATTCCAGTGGTTTCAACAGTGAGATGATCAGTTTGGTAGCTTAGTTGAACTCTGCTGTCTTTTATGATTTGCTTGTTGTTCTGTTGTTATCATAGTCTTAGTTACCTCTTTGTTAGATATATTGAAATCTTTGATACCCATTGCATTAGATTTCCTTCCTGATGGATATTTACAGTGGATGCTTAATTGTTCGCATTTGGGTTTTGAACGTCCGCATTTGGGGTTTGAACTTCCACATCTGTCATAGTTTGATATTTACTTGTTTTTCAGATGTTGTAGTCTCTTTATTATAGTTATATCTGATGTTTCTTTAATAACCATCGATTGCATTGTATTTTTGGGAATTCAAACCTTTTTAACTATGCATTGGTCTTGTGTATGTCCGAAAGAAATGCTTGTATCGCATTTTGGAGGATGGCATCATATTCTACACTTTGCTTTTATGATTACACCATTGTATAGTGATATGTTAATTTCTCTAGGAAGGCATGAATATGTAGCTATGTCAACTAGAACACGAGCATAATTCAATCTCGGTATATTCTCAAGTCTTTGGTTACTGTTTATATAAGTAATGATTATTCCTGAAAGTGTTAAAACATCTTTACAAAAATAAAAAATTGACGTTAAGTATTACCTCTTACCAAGGATTCGTAATATTTTAGGGGATACATCCATCATTCCAGTCAACAAACTCTTTCAATATGCCCAAAAAATGGAACGTTGTGCTGTTTGTGTATTCTCTTTTAGCCTACCTATTGCTTTTGCCAAACTTTTTACAGGTCAAACAGTTAATAGCAGATAATACATTAAGATAGCTTGAATTTGCAACCGACAGATTTGGTAGCGAGAATGTGATTGGTGAAGGTGGTTATGGGAATGTTTATCTGATTAAAAAAAGAGAAGATTGCTACTGGTAATAATTTCTTTTGTTTCATGCTAGCTTCATATATTTGTGCATGATTATGCAGGACTTCCACTGGACTATTAATTTAATCGTAACAGGGGTCTGATTTGAAAAAGGCTACATTTCACCTTTATCGCCAAACCCAAACAGACTTTTAGATCTTCACTTATATATTTTAAACCTTTTAAAATGTAAGGTAATGTTTTCACTAGTGATAATGATCATTTTTTTAGCTTGATTATACTAGTAATTAACTTTCCATTAATTCAACATTAGGAACATACAGTAGGATAGCTCTTTCGGTTTCAATTTTCAGGACTTTAGTCACGCCTAACTGATTCGACTTCTCTACTCTGAAGTTTACTTGGGCAGGGACTTAGGGTACAACGATTAATTTACTTTGTACATAATTTGCAATATACCAAATCAGCATTAAATGTAATTCAACATCCTAAAGTTCTTACAGAATAACTTTGGATGCATTTAAAAATCTTAAAAGAACTGCGTTAGCAGTGGCATACAACAGTTTTTAGTCATATAAATATGAAATACAACATGTTACATTAATAGGTCTTGAAAGCAGCTATCACTTGTGAACTCATGCCATAATTTTCAAATATAATAAACACATGATATTTTCTTCAGCTTCCAGTATTGTTGCCAGTTATTGGCATTTTATACATTCAGTCATACTTACTGTTAGTAGAGATTAATCTACAGGGAAAATCAGTTGGCAACAAAAGCGGTTTCTAAAGGCTTCAGTATGCTAGAAGTAGCCTGAAGCTTTTACCGGGACCCATATCAGTGCTTTTGGGTTTTAACCCTACTCGATGCAGTGAACTCTCTGCACTTAAGTGTGTTCCACTTCCTGAACCATGTTTTGCTTTCCACACACAAGTAGAGATTCACAACTTGACCATTCAAGCACCATCAGATTTTACAAAGGTTATGACTCGAGAAGCTCATTGGGAAATTCTTTTACGTGCATGTGCAATTGAGACTCAATGCTAGGTAGGCGACAATTCTTTGTTCTTATTTTTCCACAAGTGTTGGTAATTGATTTCTGATTAACCTGCATTAATCGCTCACTGTCCATATAAACTTTTTCCTATTTAGTTATTAGTCTTTAAAGATTGATAACATACAATATTGATCACCATATGAATATAAGCCACATCAAACTGATGCATATGGTTATGACTCAAAATTGTCTTTTGATTTTTTGTATAAATTATCAATACAAGGATTAGGATGTAAAAACCTTAGGTAGCTGCTGGCCATGAACTGTTAGGAAGCATGTTGTTTTCCTTCTGATGTCCAGAAAAATAACTATTTATTACTGCTTGTAACTCCTAAAATACTAAAGCAGATGTGGTTGTGCTAATTAGTTCCAAGTAGATAATAATTTCATGAACGAGTCAAGAAGCATGTGAATGTTTTAATTTTGAAGCTTGTACAATTTTGCATGTTGACCAATGTATTTTCCAATCCTTGAAAAGATTATAGCTGCAGCTGAAGCTGGAAAACATTATTAAAAAAAGAAAGTTACAGAGATTCTCTAATTATTGACCCATGGGGTAAAATATTGGCATGACTTTCAAGTACATTTGCTCATTGCCAGTTTCCGCCGTACTATTACTTTGAAATGTATTGAAGAGATAGTTGTTCAACATATTAACACATGTATCAGCCAAGTGTTTATATACCATTGTTCAGTAATTATATTAATGAGAAAATAACTACCCTTCTACACAGCATCTTATAGGATGTTACATTTACAAGATGGAATGGCTTGGTTCGATGAAAAAAGCAATTTATTTTAGGAAATATTGAACTTCCTATATTTTTATAGTCTATATTCTAGGTATGGAATTTGAAATGCAAGTTTATGTGAAAAGCTGAAATCAGACCATCACCGTTATACACTAATACATCATTAATGCAATTGAATTTATGTTTTAATTTTGTAGGAATATGTTAGCATTTCAATTAATTCTTTTGTCTTGTTCAGATCTTTTATCTACTGGAATTGCCATTACAAAAATCGATTTGTCTATGATTGATTCCGTAAGAACCAGGATGCTAAAATTTAAGGTATATCTGTGTGTATTCATTTTATTTATTAGTTCACATAGAAAATATTTTTGTAGCCTTAAACAATCTAAACTTATTCTTTGCTTACCTATTACAGTTTATTAATAAATCTGGGTCTTATTTTAGCAAAACAACTAACGAGTTGCAGCCAAGCTTGATTTCTTCTTTATAAATCATTTGGAACTTTCTTGATAATACATGTTTTTAACTATGGTTTGTTGATTCACCAGGCGTATATTTTATGTTTATTCTATTTTAGCATACATAATATTGAAAAAAGGAAATTGATGCTTGCATGTTTTGCTTTAATGCACTTTAATTGCAGGTGTCAAACATAGCATTTGTTCAACAATGGACAAAACATTGATGCATCTCTCTTATATCGTTCAATAAATGCTAACTGAAGGCATGTCTATTTAAATATTGCTAAATAATATTGATCACACCATCTTTAGTTCCAAGTGTAGCACATAGAGTTGATCATAGGTCTTGTTGTACTCATAACATCTTGTTGTAATGTGTTATTAAAGAAAGACATGGCCAGATTTTTCAGACTCTTGTTCAGCTGCAAATGAACAGGTAGTATTAATTATTGTTTGATGATTGATCATATTTTTTCTTAGAACTAGCTATTTAATGGTACTTGTATTTGAAACAATTGGTAGATGTGTAGGTTCTTACGTCCTTACACCCTTGTATTTGAAACAATTGAACTCCAAGTGTTGATTCAAAACCCACTACTTTGTGTGTGGAAGACCAAGATTACATGGGTCGGGTCAAAAAGATTAAAGAATATTCTGATAAGGCACTCTTGTTTAGCATTTAAATATTTTACTTTCCTTTCAAAGTGAATATGTAGCTTAAAAAATCCACATGTTGCCAATACAATTTGGTAACTGGCTTGATGCTAAAGTTTGTTGAGAAACTATAATTACTATTTGATAGGAATAAATTTAGCTTTTGTGCCATCCTAAGATGATAATTTTCAGCGATGTGTTTGAGACTTTAAACTCAAGTTACCCCTTTCTGCTTACTTGCTTTAGAAGTAGTTTAATAAATTATGTAAGTGGCAACCCCAGATAAAATTTCAAGTACTTCCTACTTAGGATCTAGGTAGAAGATAATGAATGAATGATACATCATGATGACATGGACTGATGTGTTTATATGTGTATATATGTAGTTAAGATGTAATGCTTATGTATTGAAGGAGCCTTAGTTTATTGTAACTCTGATCATTTGACAGCAAAATGCATCATTGGTGGGTTGTCATCTTTTGCATTGTAGTGAGTTGCAAGATCACGTACCAATGTTTAATTATTTATTTTATGGTTTCAAATGCTTGATTGATTAAAGGTGGTTCCAAATAGTGAAAATCCAAAGAATAATATAAAATTAGAAATAAAGACAAAGCTGTAGACAAGTTGATATAGAATTGATAACAACAGTTCCATAAACCGATACACTCTTGGTCCAAAACAAAACAAATTTCGGAGCTTTCACTGTACACAATTAGATAACTCAACGTTTTAGCCTTGCATATTATATACTATCCATATATGAAAAAAAACAATAATTTTTTTTGAAATAATACGTTTCATTAGCATTGAAATAACATTCGAATACATTGTTGTTTGCTGTAAGCAGACTATAACATCAAACATATTCGATGCCATACATATTTACTAGGTACACAATGATAGTTCGTACACTGTAGCTGAATCAAAATAAAAGGGTGCAGTGAATCATTATTAGAGACTCATGTCTTGTTCAAAATATAATTTAATATTCTGCTACCATATAGTTAGTGTAGTTTATTATTTTGATTTTATATTCACGTGGACCATCAATTCAATCTACGCATGTTAGTTCAGTGTAGCTTTATGCATGTAAGAATAAAAAAATTAACAAGTTTATAATAATAATAAACCAAGTTTATAATAATAGTAATAATAAACTATAATTTGACAAAAATTAACTAAGTTTATAATAATAATAAAAAATTAACCAAGTCAACTATGTTTTATAATAATAATTATAATAAACAGTGATTTGAATATAACAAGTTTATAACAATAATAAACAACTAAATTTGATAAAATTAATTAAGTTTGATAATATATTAACCGATTTTTATAGAAATTAAACTAATTTTTATAAAAATTAACCAAAATTTTAAAATTAACTAAGTTTTATATAATTTAACAACGTTTTATAATAATAAATGAAGCTTAATAAAAAATTAACTAAGTTTATAATAATAATAATAAAGAAATATAGTTTGATAAAAATTAACTAAGTTTATAATAATAATAATAAATTAACAAAGTCAACTATGTTTTATAAGTAATAATAACAATAATAACTAAAAATAAGTTTATAAAAATTAAATAAGTTAACTAAGTTTTATAAAAAATAAATAAGTTTATAAAAATTGTTTAAGCTTATAATAATAGTAATAGTAATAAATTAACTAAGTTTACAATGACAATAATAAATTAACTAAATTTATGAAAAATTTATAAGTTTGAGATAATTCATAAAAATTAACCAAGTTAATAAAATTTAAGTTTGAGATAATTTATAAGTTTAATTTAATTAAAATATAAGTCATGAAATTTAAGTTAGACAGATTGAGATAATTTATAAGATTGAGTTAATAAAAATAAATTTATAAACAAGTTAACCGAGCTTTATAAAAATTTAACTAATTTTTATAAAAATTTAAAAATTAACTAGTTTTATAATTTAACTTTGTTTTATAAAAAATAAATAAATCTATACAAATTAATTAAGTTTTATTAGAAATTAACTACGTAAATAAGTTTTTAAAACTTAAATAAGTTTATTATAAAACTTAACCCAATTTTATAAAAATTTAACTAAATTTTATAAAAATTATTTAAATTTAAGAAAAGTTCAACTAAGGATGTTTGATATATTTTAAATATGAAACAGTTTCATAATCATTTGTTAATTGTTAAACTTGTCTATAGCTAATTAGCGTTTTAGGAGTAAAGGCTAGCTGCAGTAAAGAATTGTGGGTAATCAAGTAATGAGCATGTCTTTAATTGCTATATATAATATAACATTTTGTTGGTACTTATTGTGTAAACTTGTTTATGAATGGTTATGGATTTTATGCGAATTTGCTCGGTTTGTCAAAAAACTACTATCAAAATGGTTATGGATATTATATTTGATTATGTGATTAACGTTTATTTTTATTTTTTGAATAGATGATTATGTGATTGATTGATTGATTGATTATTTGAATACGATGATTATGTGATTGATTGCTGGTTACAGTAAAACTATTATGTGATTGATTGCTGGTTACAGTAAAATTATTATGTGAGTGATGGCTGGAAATGGTACAAGCCATTAACATGAAATAGTAGCATGTACAATATGCTATAGAACAGTTAATAATTTTTAGTGGCGTTTTAAAAATGCTACTAAAATAAATGTAAATAAATGTGATACGACTTTTGAAGCGTTGAAAAAACGCTACCAAAACTTTTAGTAGCGTTTTAGTAAACACTACGATGCGACATGTTACTATAATTCTGAAACGTTTTGTAGTGTTTCGAAAACCCTACAATAGGTCAAGCTTTGGTAGCATTTTCTACGGCGCACAAAAAGTTTCAGACTTTTAGTTGCATGTCGTATCGCAATGTTTATCGAAACGCTACTAAAAGCTTTGGTAGCGTTTTTTCAACGCTACAAAAGGCCTTTTCTGGTGTAGCGCCTGAACCATAGTATAGCTATATCCGTAAGATATAGGAGAAAACATCGTGCCATGACTTCCTCTGATGCCCCCAGCTCTTCCATGTGCCGTATATATCTCATCTTATGCATAGTTGGGTCCGAATTTCCATCATACTTCCAGCGTTGGTAGTTTAAACTCCGGTAGACTCCTAGAATTCCTGATATTAGGAGTCAATGGACTTCTATTTACATCCTCTAGATCCTTGTTCATCAATCCTCCACGCATAGCTCGCCTGATCATCTTTGCAAACCTATCATCATCATCCAACATTAGTCTCATATCATCATTTCCAAACTCCCTCCTCTCCTTCCCCGAGTCCACGAGGAAATTCCAGAATGTGCTCCTTCGGACGAGCAACCAAATTTTGATTCGCACCAAGCTCCATGGGATCAACTGCAGGTCCTCCAACATCGCCATTGACCAAACCTGGGGACTGCCCCAAAGTCTTTGGGGATTGGGACCGATCCCTCTGGAGGGATCGGGGCCGATCCCTTTGAGATGGCCGATGACTGCCCTTGGCTGCTCTGTTCCATTCCTTCGTCTAATAGCTCCATGTTCCTGGTTCTGATTTCTAGCAATTCCTACTGCTTGAACTCCTTGATCTAAGTTGTCATTAGCTCATGCTACTCTATTCCCTTGGTTCTGCGCTCTAGCTTGTCCAATCTATCGGAGTAGATTCTGCACCATCTCCTCCTGTCTCTTTAGTATTCTTTGTTGCATAGCATCCTTCTTCGTTTCCATTTCATCCCTGGTGATGTAGATAGATGCTTGATTAGCTCCAGCTCCAAAGGAAGCCTCATGACTCCTTCCATGATGGCTCCTTTTCAGTAGCTCTCTCCTTGTTGATTGTCTAACCATTGCACCAAATCTACGCTATCTAGTTGATTCCAAATCTGAACTCCAAATCCGCAGGAGGTAGCGTTCTCAGTGAAAGTATCAAAATGTTTCCATCAGAAATAACAACCAACACCTAGTTATGTGAAAGCACAAATATCAAGTCACAGATTTCAAATAATATAATGTAGAAGATATAAATTGAAGAATAATAAAATTAAAATATAAACCAAGTAAAAAGAGACATAGATTTATAGTGGTTCGGCTAACTCCAGCCTACATCCACGCCAAAGATTTTCCTTTTTGTTCGTTTATGCTGCTGTTACAGTTACAAATCCATGAAATCCCATAATAAAAGTTGCAGAGTATAGCTTAGATAGAAGATAGAATGAAGTAGAAAGAAGATCCTTTTGCTGATGCCATGTCCATTATATTTATAGGAGAAGACATGAAAATATCTCGTTCAAAACCCGGATCCGCAACCCTGAAGCCAAGACGAGCCTGCCCATAAAGGTTGGGGCCCACCAGAGCCCACAATAGGGATCAGAGCTGATCCCTATTTTTGAGGATTTATGGGGTGCCATCCGTATGACGGGTCCTCTATATTGTTTCTACTTGTCCTCCAAATTTATGTTGATTACATTTCTAGATTTTTAGTTATTGAACGATCATTGCTATGAACTTGAATATGGCCGATCCCTCGTAGGGAAGAGGGCCAATCCCTCTAAACTCCTCCATTTGATGTGCGATCCTTTGGGTAGACTCATTAGGGACCCTTCTTTCTGTTTCCAAAGTTTCACTTCAATCCACTTTGTGATTGTTGAGTTATGGAGCGATCATCATTGAGTTGTGTTGTGTGCATCTTGTTCAATCCGATCCCTCTACTCCGATCCCTCAATTCCGATCACTTTTTGTAGAGTGAATATTCTGATCCGATCCCAATCCCAAAAGTAGTGCTAGTTCCATACTTAGCCATTTTTTGAGTGTTGTCCATCCGAATCTATTCAACTATAGTCCATAGTTTCAAATATAATCAATCTCCAATCCTGGTAGCCGTCTCTTCGAGCTTTTTGCCTTGATGATCATGAAGTACGTTGAGTTAAATCCACCTGTGTACTGCCTTGTCAAAAGGTGGGTTATCACTTGTTTATTTTTTATTTTATCAATCTTATTAATAAATTAGTTTTTTAAATTAATGTTTAGATTTTAAATTTTAGATTTTCAAACACATTGAAATTGTATTATCTTGTCAAATATTTTGAAAACTTATGTTATATATAACTTTTATAATAAACATGTATCATTTTAAATTAAACTTTTAAAGTTAAAAATTTATACTTAATTTTCAAAACAATTTAAAAATTAGTCCAAGGCCCAATTCAAATTAGGCCTTTTCTAGGGGCAACCTTTGGGCTTACTTCACTTTTTAGGCTAGGCTGGTAACCAGGTAACAGGTACTTGATTACCCAATTCCAATCCTAGACATTACCTTTCTAGACACTGTACTAAGTAGGCAAGCTTAATTAGCTGGCCCTAGCATTACTAATTTAGACTTCACAGGTTATTAGGTTATGATACCATTGTTGGAACTAGGTTAGCCATAGGTTGGGTAAATTTCAAAAAAGAATTCCTTTATTGGATCTTTAATGGGCCTATGAAGTCAATCCATATAGAAGTTATCTAAAATTTAAAATTTCTTTTAAATAAAATAATAATTTTATTTAACTTTATAAATATAGTTTTAATTCATATTATTTTGTATTATATTTTGGATATGTATATCATATACACATATATGTAAATGTGGATATGCAACAGAATGATGTGTACATGGTTTAACATGCTCGTGTATAAGTGCTATAATTTACACCGCAATGGACAGGTTTACCCCTTTTACATTCGATTTGCTATCTGAATGTGTATATATATTTGCATCAATATATATATATATATGGAAAGGATCGCTTACACCTCTAATTCCCCTTGATTTCCACCACACATTCTGGATTAAATAATATAGTTAGTGGAAAGAGATAGAAAGTAGTATTATTTAATTCGAAATGTATGATGGAAATCAAAGGGGATTAGTGGTGTAGCCAAATTAAGGTATAGTTGATTCTTGCTCACACACACACACATGTCTCTGTCTGTGTATAAACAAAAAAGTATACAAGTACATATATTCATTTTTACATTAGTAAAAATAAGTCGTGAAGAGCACTTTGAAAATGAAAAGGTAATATCTTATTAAGGAAGGAGAATAAATGTGTGATTAATATCATTGTAATTAAGATTGCCTTTTCATTTTAAAATGGCAATCAATCATAAGTTAGATGTATATAGAGCATTTTGAAAATCAAAAGGCAATGACTTATTAAAAGAGGAGAATAAATATGTAATTAATATACTTATAATTAATACTGCTTTTTTATTTCAAAGTTAAAGTAAATGTAAATAATAAAGAAGCAAATGAATGTTGGCATTAATATGTGATTAGTACCAGCATTTCACTTCAAAGTTAAATAAATGTAAGTAAGAACAATGGTAAATTTTATATTTAAATATTTATTTACTTATGCTCTCGGTCCAGATAATAATATTTTATTTATTAATTTCTAAAATTAAGACATTTGTATTAATCATTTAATTCTGTAGCGAATTAATGATAAAATAAAAAAAGGTATACTTTAAATCCAGAAATGCATAATATGATTTCAATTTAAATTGATTATACAAATGAATATATGAATGTATGGATAATCTTATATATTAATATAATAAATATATATATATGTATATTAAGTAAAATATATTTTTATTGAATATGTGTTTTACATAAATAAATTTGTATGAAATTTTGAAACATGTAGTATTTGATTTATAATGCTAAAAAATTACTAGTTTATCAAAACTAGTAATACTAATATTTTATTGCAGAAGCAAATAATATTTTTTTGCTGGTCCTTAGCATTAGCATAGCAAACATTCATAAAATGATTTTTTTTCTATTATTATAGATGCAATTGTATACACAACTAACCAATTTGTGACAGCATTTCGATATGCAAGATTCATAATATAATCTAACATCCCATAATACAACATATAAATATGAAATAACAAAATTAAAACATAGATTTACTACCAAACCCTTTGCGTACACGTTGAAACATTGAATTAATCTCCTTGAATCAGTTCACAAATCAGAAGGTGCTAGCTCCCGAATTGCTGACCACCAACTATTGAATAATGTTGAATTTGATGTAGAATAAATATTGTATTGTTTTTGCGAAGCCATGGCTGAAATTTTCTAATGTATATATATTACTTTTGGAGAGGGTGGTCAATAATGAAATGAAGAGGTAAGTTTTTATTAAAGGAATAGAATTAATGTATAATTAATTTGGTCATTAATCTCCTTTAATACTTGCCTTTTCATTTCAAATTCAAAAATATAACCCCCCATTTATTCTTATGTCATGGCCGGCCACACTAAGCTAATTAATGGCTGACTATGTGTGCTTGCTTATGGACTTTAAATACATTAAAGTACATACACAAATTTCTGCATTTAAATCCAATTTAAAGGTGCACCGATATCATATATCGTTCAATATATTTATAACTGTTATAAACACGTTGTTTAATCATTTTAATATATCAAACAAAATTTTATAATTAATATTTCATAAATATTAATTAATTTATAACAATTTTAAGTTAATTAAATCAGGTGGTCAAAGGAACATTCAATGTTTCGATTGTGTAACTCTTAGATGTAAATTTGGTCAGT
This sequence comes from Allium fistulosum, assembly GCA_030737815.1. NCBI lineage: Eukaryota > Viridiplantae > Streptophyta > Magnoliopsida > Asparagales > Amaryllidaceae > Allium > Allium fistulosum. The sequence continues at coordinate 1,209,684,288 of CM060902.1, forward strand.
AATTAATAACGAATAATTTGAATATTAACATTCACATGCCACATAGTAGGTAGTGTGACATTTTGGCCAAATTTATCACTTACTTGGTTTTGATAAAATCGAATTTTATTTTGTTAAGCGTTACCTAGTAATGACGATTATTCACACCAATCTCTTCGTCAAAACTGAATCATATTGGACTTGTGGAATTCGGTAATGGTCAAAATTCCAATATCGTTCGTATTTTATATATTAAAAAATATATATATTTAAAATTGTTTATAAATTTAAAATAATATATATATTAAAATAGTTTATATATATATTTTAAAAGAGTTTATATCGAAAATAGTTTCAAATTAGAATTGTTTCTTCCAATTTCACAAATCAATTCAAATTAACTTTAGTTCCACAACTTAATTAAAATCAATTTCAGTTCAACAATTTCAATTAAAAAGGTTAAGGGTTCAATTCAAATTCTCATTAAAACCATTTTTAATTTATATTGATTTCAAATTCAGGTTTGAACTACAAATTTAAACCACTTTCAATTCAATAAGTTCCGAAGTTTAAATATTCAAATATTTACAATAATTCAATTTGATAAATTTCATTTATATTTCAAAAATTCAACTTTAATTTTTATTAAATATGAAATTATTCTCTTAATCATTTTTAATAAATTTTTAAATAAAATCTCAAATCACAATTTTAAATCAAAATTAAATATCTAACTTCAATTATATTTAATTTGAAATTATTCACTTAATCACCTTTATAAATATTTAAATAAAATCTCAAATTACAAATTTAAATCGAAATTTAATATTCAATTACTATTTTATTGAAACTTGAAGTATTCATTAAATCACCTTTATAAAAATCAAGTTACCGAGTTATAAAAATCATATCTTAAAGATCTTAAAATCAATAAGTTTCAAATCAATTCTTATTTAAATTAAATTACAAATCAATTCTTATTTAAATTCAGTTATTTACCAATTTAAATGTCAAGTCAACTTTAATTTATCTTCCCAACCTCTATTTATTAAAGTTATTACAAAAATCTATTTTAAAATATTAATATCAATTTTAAATAAATATTTTAAAAATATTATATATTTATATACACTTATCCAATTAATTCTATTAAATTAAATATTATTATATTAAATATTATTAAATCAAATCTTATTTTATTAAATCTATTTTATTTTATATTAAACTTTTTTTATTGAAAAATAATAAAATTATAAGTAAAATCTTAAAATTTACCCTTTTCAAAACTTAACTTATAAATTTAAAATTTCCAAACATATTATTTAAAAATCTAAATTTTACTCATATATTAAAATAAAATATTTATATTATATTTTAAAATTAATATTTATTAAAACCCATATATTTACGTTCAAAACTTTGGAATCATTTTTCAAAAATAGACCAACGGTGTCCGTATATAGTTTTCTATCCTATGGTCAAGTGAAACAGATATTTATCATTTCAATCTGCAATATTTAATATTTATGGGTATATATCATTTCAACCCGCAATCCCAAAATTTAAATTCAATAAAAATCGCTTGGGTTTATCATTTCAACCCATAATGATTTTCCCTAATCTATAAGATCGTTCGGGTATGTATCATTTCAACCCATAGTGATTTCCTATCTAACAGAGAACTTGCAGAGTGATTGAAATAGATAATTAATAGCATAGCATATAAGGAACTCGCAATTGTGAATCACAAATTAACATATCATACATGTCAATATAAATGTTATACAAAGCAACATATCATCGTATGCATCAAAATGAACATCACATCATATCATCATATATATGTCAAAGTGAGCATCGTAACATATAAAATCAAATATATATTAACTAAACAAAATCCTAGCTATAACAAACATTTCAATGGTCAATTCAAGAGATGTTATTTACTTAAACATAAATTTGTTAATCATGAGTGATTGCTCACCTTTCGAGGGAAGAGAAATTTGACAACGAATTGAGCTACGAATCCAAGCAACAAATTCCAAAGCCAAGCACGATGGACTTGAATCGTTGAATTCAAAATCAAAACTAGCTTGATATAAATATATATCATATTTTTTTTTTCTAAAAATCAATATTCAATTAAAAACACATATTTAAAATAAAAATCTTCATATTATATTTTTGTTAAAAATCAATATTTAATTTAAACACATATCAAAATAAAATCTTTATATATATATATTTTAAAATCACTATTTCTTAAAACACATATATTTAAAAATCAAATGTATATATATTATATTTTAAAAATCAATATTTAAGATCCATACTTTTTTTAATATATATATAAAGAAGAGGAGAGAAGTCTCCTTGGTACTCAGGTCTGCTGCTCGGTCAGTGGAGAAGAGGGCTGAAGGCAAGGCGGAGGCGGACGGGTTTGGTCGGGGCCACGACTGCTTGGGTTTGTGGGTTAGGTCTGGTCGCTGCTAAGGGGTGAGGCATGGGCTTAAGGCCGGAGTGGCTGTCATGTGGTAGTGTCAGGTGGAAAACGGAGGATGATGGCAGTTCGTTGGGTGAGGTCGGGTTTTCGGTGCACAGGGCTGCTGCTTGGTTGCGGGCTGGAGCACTACGGGCGAGGAGGAGAAGGGATGGTCGATGCTTGGAGGCTGGCGTGGGTTGTCAGGCGAGGGGAGGGCTACAGTGTTGGGTCAGAGCGGGCTGCATGCGTGTGAGGCGAGGCGGTGTGGGCGAGCTGAGATGGTGTTGCTCGGGGATCAGGTGAGGGAAAATGTTTGTCAGCGTGGGCTTGAGGTCGGAGTTGTAGGCGGAAGACCGAGTTGGTAGGGAAGTGGAGGCGGAGGTTGGTGACTTAGTGGCGGAGAGCGGAGGAGAGGAGGCAGTGCGCGGCGTTTGTAAAGGAAGGAGGGGCTACTGGCATCTTCAGTGGTGGAGTTGTGTGGGTTTGGTGGAAAGCACGAGGCGTTTGGTGATGTTGTTGGATGTGGGATGCTTGGTGTTGTGCATGTGGCTTCCACTGAATGGGCTGTCTCAACGTTGAGGTGGGAAGATGGCACAAGTGGGACTGAGGTGTAGGTGGGTTGCGTGCTTGGTCAGGGTGGGCTGGTGAAGGGAAGGCTTTGGCAATCGGTCGAGTAAGTGGAAAAGAAGGTGGTTGGGTAACAAGTGAGGATGCGAGCAGCAGGTTATAGAAATATAAACAAACATGTATTATATATTTATTTTTTTGAAGAGCATAAAGAATGAACAGAGAAAGGAGAAGAGTAGAGATAAGAAAACGAACCAGAAATATATTTCAAACAATGGGAATAGCAATAGTCAAAGCTGAATTTATGGAAATAATAATGAAAGTGGCCATTTGTTTTATACGGTGGGTAATGAAAGGACACAAGAAACCAAAAGACTTCAGAAATGGGTACCGATACGGCTAACCGTTCGTCGGTTTCGCCGCATACCGGACGCCAAATTACATGAATTAATAAACTGCGGAGATCAGCATGACGAGACGAACATAATGGTACACATATATTAGTGATACGACCATCCTATCAAAAGTCGATATTTGCTGCCAAAATGTTACTAAAACATTGAAAATTTTCATTATAAAAATTTTATTATTTAATTTCATGAAAAATTTAGTTAATTACTCTATTTAAATCGTTAAAATTTCCATGTCGTTACAGGACCCATCCGACGACCCAATCTTGTGAGTCCCGCAATAGATTTTCCAATATGCAGGCACACCATGCTGCTCTTCATACTGAAATTTGAATTAAGTACACTATCATATAGGTCATTTTTAATTTATTACAAATGTTAAATAAATTCAACAAATAAATACGTACTAGATCGTTACGATGATCTATTTATGATTTAGAGTCACCGGTAAGCAATTTATAATTTCTATTCTTGCTTTTGGCATTCTATTTTGCTATTTTCTTGAATTACTCTATCTCCCAATACAGCAAGAACTGCTCCTATATCTCCTAGGGAAGGGATGGATGCTTCTTGCCGCTTCTACGTATACCATACACCCACTCATGGTATTTTTTGGATGATGCGGCTGCCCACGCATGTCTCGCCAGCTCTTTATGAATGCCTACTTTCCAAGAGAATTTCCTCTGTAAATGCAAATCTAATATATTACGAAAAAAATAATATACATAAATATAGTGTGTTGTGTAATAAAATTATTTTACCATAAATTCTTCGAACATGACTTTCTTCACTTCACCAGGAATGTCATTAATTGTAGGCTTAAAAGATGTGATCCGTGCAAGCAATTCATCATGGATGGCCTCGGATGCTGGGCCGCTGGTGAAATCATACCTACACACACATATATATATCCATATTTAATTAGTAAATTATTGTATACATGTTCATATGTATGAATGTGTATGTGTGTGTGTGTGAGTGTATATGTATGTATGTATGTATTCGTGTGTATGTGTGTGCGAGTGTATGAGAGTATGAGTGTATATGTATGTATGTGTGTATGTGAGTGTATATGTGTATGTAATTTCTCACCTCGATTCTCGTTCTCTCGAGAAGACAACAAGTTGGTGAATGGAGGTGAAAGAGTCCATCTCAGACACACAAGTGGATGACTTGGTAGCATCAATAAGAGCATCGACGGTCTAAATAAATGGAGACATCATATGTGCATCAATGTCATTATGCTCTATTAAGTGGGAACAACCCAGACTTGATGTTGATGAGCCACCATGGCTGTGTCAATGACATTGACTTATTTGTTGTAGTAATACATATATAGATGTATACAATATAATAGAAAATGATAACTCTATCTTCATATTATAGTTGGTCGATAATTAACCGATTTTTACATTCAATATCCTCAACTTGTAAAAATCAGTTGATTATCAACCAACTATAATATGAAGATGATTATATGGATGCATACGATCTAACATACAATCATCTCCAACTAAATCAATGTTTATAAATGCAAAATAAAAAATCATCATTTACTTGGCACGACAAACAGAGAAAAATGAAAATAATGTGCATACATAAAAACAGTCTACCAATAAAATATACGCAAAATATCAATTGCCAGCATCATTATTAATATCATCGTTTACAATAGCATCATCATATTCATGTTCATTTACTTCAGCATCATCATCAACCTCGACAACTTCATCTCATTCAACTCCATCAAATACTTCATTATTAACTAGTCCTATATCATCAGCATTTTATTTATTTGGAGTATTTCATTGTCCTTCGAACCATTTTTGTACTACCGATCACCGTGATCATATCCCTATTGAATGATCATCTAGGTTTTGTTTTACTGACAGCCCACTAGTCGTCCTTGTTGTTTTTCATAGAAAGATAAGGCGCATAATAAACTTGTGTTACTTATGCCGCTAGCACAAATGGATCATTTCCTTTATATCGACTTTTATGGTTTAACCCAGCAAGAGGATAAACTTTATGTATATGACGTACTCCTACATCAGAAGTAGTATCAAACTAATCAAATTGAATAAAAATGTTCTAAGCTCTGGTATTACAGAATAAGCAAGTTCAATTATTTCCATGTAACACTCCGTATAATCTTGTAAATCCTTACGTCGTTCATCGCATTCAACACATACCTCACTATTGTAAGTTGTTCTACTAGCTCTAAAATCGTTTGTGTGAAATTTAAGGCCGTTTATATATGTGATTAGGCATATTTTGTACTTCGTCAATGGACAACATGCAAGAGTTTTATAACAAATATCGCCAATTTCATCATCGATGACCTATTGCATTAAAGTAATACACATTACTATACTAATAATTAAATTGTTTAATACTAAGTTTCTTCAACAAGCCAAGGTCTAGAGTCGATGCTAAAGGCTGACTTCCAAGAAGCTTTTTTGGTAAGATTCTTGCTCTTAATTTCATTTCCAATCTTTCCTTTTTTTTACTAACATTTTTTCCTTTTGCAAATTGGGTCTATGCCCTTCATATTCTCCAAGAGGTGGTGGCATTGAAGAAGTATATAAGGGAGGAAGCCATTACGTGATGCCTAGACCAAAAGAGGCTAGCGGAGGTTAGGGGAAGGACCATGGAGACAAAGGCAACCAGGGCTGCAATGGAGGTAATGAGAGCTATGGTTGTGAGTGAGTGGGCAAAGGAGGAAACTTGTAGGGTGAGGGTTAAGGAGGAGCTAGGTCGGCTTATGACCCAAATAGATGGTAAGGAAAAGGAGATTGAGGACTTAAGGGTAATGCTTCTCCAACACTAACACTACATAACCTCCGACCGACACAAGAAGAAGAAAAACACACTTGAGGGGGAATAGAATAAACATATGACAAAGATGCTCAAGATCATTTTTGATTCCAATTATTAGTTTCCCTTGGTTGCCCGCTTCCTCTATCCTGACTTATATGTCGATGTAGGGAGGGAAGTGGTGATAGAGATGGAAGCTGCGAGCCATATCACCCCATGATCTTGTTGCAGGAGTAGATTACTTCCCATATGGGTTCTTCCAACAACACGCCCTTAGCTATCATTTTCGAGGTAGAGAAACCAATGACCCATGAGGATGATCGCCACATCATTGCGAGATGAACGTAGGTTAGTTTTCGCATGTTTATTTTTTATAAGGCATGCTAGACCCACTTTTTATGATGAACGTGATATTTCATATGTTATTTTAATTGACTTTTCCTACTGCAATGTTCCCCATTATTTTTTTACTTTCCAGCTAGAGTCTCATGCAGGTTTGTCTAACGTGTTGGTTTTTACCTGTTTATGATCAGGCTTTCTTTTTATTTTTTATCGAGCGGATCAAGTGGCCTCTGACTTTGTTAAGTAAACACGTAGATTTAGGCATATATGCACAACTTAAAGAATAAATAAAAAAGAAAACAAAAAAAGAAAACAATGAATAGACTTATCTTTTACTAAGACATTTTGTCCCTAGTTAGCATATGGGTAGACATGAGTTTCTGATAGGGTGTCCTTTATTGAATATCAAGCTCTTATGTTGATCCACTTTTTGAGTAATTGTTGATGGGTCGCTGATTGTTAGGCTTTGTTGTGATGAGCTCGCCTTGGCCGGTTTAGGTGGGTAGCCTATAGATGCTAGAATCGAGACTAATTTGTTGGTAATTGCGTCCATCTTAGCACCAGTGCCCTGTCTCGCTGTAAAGAGGGGACACATCATGGGCGAATGAATCAAGACTATGATGTGGTGGTTGTGTTATCTACAATCAATGCCTCTAGAATGAAAGGGAGCATTGTTTGGCTCACTCATCCTAATGTAGTAGAACACCATGGATGCATGAATCAATGCCACTTCATGGATGGTCACACCATCAGTGCACTGATGCCCCGTCCTATTATAGAATCACACATTATCATAGCCGAAGGAATTAAGGCCATGACATAGGTGGTCCCATCATCTGTTCATCGATGCCTCCGGCATGAAAGGGGCGTTATTTGCTAGTGTCCTCATATGAAGGGAGCATTGTTTGGCACATCCTCATGGGGGTAGTATCCACGGACACATGAATCAGGATCATTTCATGGGTGGCTATGCCATCAATGCATTGGTGTTCCTGGTACAGAAAGGGGATGTAGATTGGCCGTGCACCCTCATAAGGTAGGATGGTTATCCTAGATTCCACATCCGTCATAGGAAGAGGAGCTCTATGCTCATATCCTCTTGGATAGCTAGTTGACTATTTATAACTTCACTTAGATGTAGGAAGAGGATTTGCACGCTCGTACTCTCTCGGGATGGCTAGTTGAGTGTTTGTGGCTTCCCCCCGATGTAGGTAGAGGCACTACACGCTCGTATCGTCTCGGGATGGTTAGTTGAGCGTTTGAAGCTTGTACGACTAAAAATATGTCATGATGATGAATTGACTTATTTATATCATACACAAATGGTGTAGTACATGAAACCGGTTGTCTTTTAAGATGGCATACATCTTTGTCTTTTTTTATAACTACGGCTTACGAAACTTATTTAAATATAAATACCCCGAAGGTGCTCCAGGTTCCACATGCGTGGGACATGGTTGTCGTTTGGATAAGTGAGGCGATATGCTTCATCGGTTAGCACGACACTGACAACATAGGGCCCTTCCCATTTTGGCCCCGATACTCCTTCCACTTGGTTCTTTTTATCCATAAAGACTCGATGCACCACTAGGTTGTCTATGATGAATCGATGTAGGTTTACATTGGCATTATAATGCTTCGCTACTTTCCATTTGTAAGCTTCTGTTCGGAGTTTGGCCTCTGCTTTTCACCTATTAGTATGACATTATATTGTCGTCCTCGCTCTAGCACATACAGGAGCTTTGTATGGCTCTCGTGTTCTCTCAGGGGCAGGGAATGATATGGTTACTTTCTCAATGGTTTTTGCATTATGGCCAGCCCCTACATGAATGGGAGAATTGCATGATGCTTGCATTCTCTTGAATTAACCACTGGTGAGCATTGTTGATTCTTGTTGTAGCATGAAGGCTTCCTTCTTTGCTTATTGTAGGGAGATGATGTTGCAGTCTCAGTCTGCCCACTGGTTTCTACAGACACATCCTATACCTCTCTTAATGAGGAACTTCATAGTAAGCCATTAATATACCACGACTGCATCCATGTCCAATAGTGTCAGTCTATTAATAAAGATGTTATAAGTGGATGGGAAATCTACTACTAAATTTTTTGAATATTTATGGAGCGTGGATAATGTTTGAACTGATTCAGTAAGCAAAAGGGCAAATGGGTAAATTTAAAATTGTTTATTCCGTTTGGAACTTTATTGTGCCTATAAAGCCTAAATTTATTTGGATCTTATTTGAATTTTGTTTTAAATAAAATCAATATTTTATTTATTTTATAAGTAAGGTTTTAGTAAAATCCAATTTTAGTTTATTCAGAGTTACTCAGTAGTGACAGTTATTTACACCAATTCTCTTCATCAAAACTATATCACATTAGGACTTATGGAATTTAGTAATGGTCGAAATTCCAATATTATCCATATTCAATTCTATAGTCCAAACACAAAGTCCTTGGTTCAATAATAACAATTATTATTTACCAAACTGCTCTGACCGTAGAATTTGATTTTGAGTTGACTTCAGTTGACCATGATAGTTAACCCCATATAATCGAGGAGACGAATTCTCTCTTGAATAATGTCTCACTTCTAATGCTTCCACTTAACCTAACTATAGTCGTTTGATGGACCTCGTGTCACGATTGAACTATGATCAAAGCGGATTTTCTATATTGAAGCTCGACGGTATTCTCAAGTCGAGGGAATTGTGTAATATTGTCACATCAATATTTTCTTTTTGAACTTAGTTTTATCAACCAATAAAAACTATCGAGTGAGTCATTCCATAGTTTTCTAATACTTATTAGTACATAACCCTTTGGTACCCCAAGCAGTTATAACATCCTTAATTTTTGATAACATTATTCAAGAAATTTAATTAGATAAATTAAATAGAATAATGATGATAAGGGGATTAAGATTTGAATAAATTATATAATGGGTCATGCTCAATAATAAAATTTTAATGGGCTTTAAATTGGTTTATAAGATAATTAATTTACATGTAGGCATAGTGGTAATTAGCCATTCTATTATACACCGCTATACACATCTTATTCTTGCACATTCACGTTCCATTTTTCATTATTCACAAATGCAAATCAAAATTAAATAGAACCAACCATTAACGAGGAGGGAAAAGGAGAAATTTCAATTTAAAGCTAAGGATCAAAGCTAGGAAGGATTCTCTATGATATTTTTGATGATGATTCGCTAAAGCTATGGATTGTTTGATTTAAACAATTTATTAATATGTAAAATTCGTACGATTTTAAGAGCAAAACCGTGGGTTATTAATTTTAAAATGCCATGGAAATTTTTTATGTTAAGTAAAACATGATTTTGAAGATGGGTTTTAATTTTTGGAATTTTCCGAGCTATGGAAATTTTATTATAAATTTTTGATGATAAATATGATGCAGTTAGGTTTAAAATATATTTTGAATATTTCAGGAAGAAACTGGGTCTATATTTTTAATATGTTTGATTACATGATGAAAACGAATTTCTATGATTTTTGGCGATTTTTCCCAATTGATTTACTAAGGAGAGTAAATTATTTTAAAAGAAGGACTCTTCTGAAATAATTGGTTTTGGTATATGGAAGGGCTTAAACGTAACATTTTATGGTTTAGATCTATTATAAGTGGGCAGTTTTAAATGTAAATTATTTGAAAAGTTTTATGGCAGCCAATCAATGGTTTACAAATATGCAAGTTTTATAAAGCAATTACTAAAAGAAACAACATTTCGGCCTTTAATTCAAAAAAGGTGCTCCGACTCAATTAGTAGCCCCTTTCGACTCCAATGATTCCACTCCATCATAGTCGAAACCAACTTAGTCGAAACTCTCATAGTCGAAACCAATACACAAGGTATCACCTAGTGGTACGTAGTGGATTGAAAGGAAGGCGGAAGCCTTGGTGTCGAAAGGTAAGCTTCTAATGGGGTCGAAACCCTACTTTGATTTCAGAAGTTAAAGTCTTGCCTTGTTTGACTTAAAGGCTTCGACGTAGTCGAAACATATGCTTTCGAAAGGGTTTTATAAATAGCTTTCGAAGAAGGTTGTCACGTTATGTTAAAGTATTAGCTTTCGAAGGGTGCCTTTTTCATTAAATAAGAGCTTTCGAAAGGGTAGGTTCCGACCTAGTCAAAACCTAGCCGCTATTTTCCTTCTGAGGTATTGAAGTCATCAATAGCCTTCGAAAGGTTATTTTTGCTTTTACCTAAGTTAAGCCGCTTCCTAATTACTTTCGAAAAGGGGGTGAGGGTTTTGAAGGTAATGGATTCGAAAAGGGGTTTCGATTCTGTCCTTCGAAGTTTTAAATTTTTAAAGGTCTTTGCTTTCGACTAGATGGTTCCGATACCATCAACTTTTCCCCAAATTAACTTTAGTTGGTTTCGAAAGAGATACTTTCGTATATAACCATTTTGACCCAAATGATGTTTTTAAAGAGTAAACCCAATGCTTTCGAAAAGGTACTTTATTTGTTTCGAAGCTATATTTTAAAGAATGTTTTCTTGATACCTTCGAAAGGTATCATTTGTTTCGAGAGGTATATACTTAGAGTTTTGAAAATAGGTTTTCTATGCTTTCGAAGGAAGTCATCCAGTGGTTTTGAAAGTGATGTTTTAAAGTTTCAAAAAAAAACCCGTTCTCATTTTTAAAGGAAAAACCATGGCATAAACAAAGATTTTGGAAATATTATTCACATTGTTATTAACCCATAAATGTATGTCGGGGAAGGGTAGATTAACCAGATAGGTTGACCCAGTAGTGAACATAAATTAAGGAACGTTAAAACTTTAAATCTAAAGATATTGGCAGGGGCCAATAGGTTTACAGTAAGCCCATGAAAACTGTATATAACTAATGATATTGATAGGGTCCAATAGGTTCATAGTCAGCCTATGAAAACTATGATTTGATACTGGCAGGGGCCGGTAGGTTTGTAGTTAGCCCATGAAAACAGTATCCGGATTAAGATATTGACAGTCAGTCAATAGTTTACTAGTTAGCCCATGAAAACTAGGATAAGTGTTAAGATATTGGAGTTACAAATAGGTTCTTAGTGATCCCATGAAAACTATGATATTGGACAGATAGTCCATAAACGTTTAACAGGTTAATGGTAATCCTAGAAACTATAATTAAAACAGATAGTCAGAATGAATGGGGATGGGTATCCTGATTTGATTTACTTGTTTTGCATATCATCATAAAGTTTTTGAAATAATATGTTTTAACCATTGTGGATGCAGGAGCATAGTATATAGTTTTATAAATGTTTTAGGATATTTTGAGGGGAAAACTAGTTCCGCTAAGCGGCGTGGTATCACTAGATATCTAAATGGTTTGAGATGGTAAATTATTGTTCATACCAGGCTTTATGTCCGACTCGAAGTTTTAGTTTTTCCCTTAAACTCTCGGGTACTTAATTGATTTTGAGTAGGTTGAGAGTTAAGGTTTCCAAGTGTTCTTTTAGACGAATAAAGCTTCCAAGGACATGCAGAAGGCAAGCCTATTATTAGTGTTCTTTTATTTCTGTTGTGTGTTTTGTTTGTAAAGGAAAATTGTTTTCTTGCTTATCTATATACTTTGATCTACTAAGGGAGCATCTTCATATGTCGCTCTTGGCGTATTTTGTAATAATCATATGTTTTTTGAACGTGGTCTGCGAATTGGGATTACGTAATTAATTTGGAATATTTTGAAATGGAATGTGGAATTTGTTTGTTGTTTAAATTTTTTCCATATTCTTGTGTTTCTGTGTATCAATGTATCCAATGTCGCCGTATTTGGTCGTCGAGATTAATAACTATGGATGACTGCAGCATTCGTAGCCGTTAGTTTTGGGCCTCCAAGTAGGGGGATGTTACAAGTTGGTATCAGAGCATACGTTTATGAAACTTTAAAATAAATTTAAACCTAAAAGCTTTTTTCCAATCATAATCCAATGTATCAAATAATAAGATTGGGATTTAGGTTAACGTTATAGTAACGTACTTGTATTTTCTATATATAGTTATATATATAAGTACGTATTCTCCGCTCTCTTAGACCATTCTTCTGTATGTTACTAAGGCTCGTATGCAGATTTACGAGAAATGAGATATGGAAGCAGGAAACGGAAGAGGAAATCTCGGTGGAGGAAGCACCACAACTAATGGAAATGCTCGCCCCACCACCAAGAGGAATCCGGCTCGATAGGCTAATGCTAGTAATCAAAATGATGATGCCAATGTAAGTGCTAGAAATCCACCTTTAGATATGGGGGCGATCATCAGTTCTTTATTGGGTTGATGCAAGCTGGAGCTGCTGCTGGTGTTGTTGGAAATGCATGATGAGCTAATCCAATGGCTCCAGTTGGAATAATTATGTTTTGCCGAGTAGAGATTACACCAGTTAGGGTGGGAAGCCATTCTTGAGAACGGAGAGTGCCATAGAGGTTCAGAATTGGCTATTGAATTGTGAGCATATATTTACTGATTTAGGTCTGAATGATGGACAAAAGGGAAGGTTGGCCTCTAGACAGTTGCAGGGGTCAGCACTACATTGGTGGAATAGTGTCACTGTCGGAGTTTCGAAAGAGCAGTTAACTTGGTCTGATTTTAAAACAAGATTTGAGCAGAAGTTTGTAGTTGAGTTTGCCAAGTCTGAGCTGATGAGGAAGTTTATGGATTTAGTGTAAGGAGAGATGTGAGTAGTCAAGTATGCTACTAAGTTTGAAGAGTTGTCTCGATATGGATATAATGTTATAGATACTGACATCAAAAGGAATGAGAACTTAATTCGGGGATTGAGGCCCAAGCTTGCTAGAATGACCATGACACATGTCCGTGATCCTTGTAATATAGTGGTGGAGATGGCCATTCGCCATGGGGAGTTACTTGTTGATTTAGCTAAAGAGAAGTCAGTGGAAACTCAGGGTTCTCAGGGAAAGAAGAGGAAGTTCTTTAAAAAGAAGGGAGCCCAAAAGGGAGATACTGCTAAGAAGTCCAAGGCCGAGGTAGTTTGCTATAAGTGTGACAAGAAAGGTCATTTTGCTAATGAATGCCGGTTAGGAAATGGGAAGAAAGTTGCAAATAAGAAGAATGTAAAGTGCTTCTACTGTGATCAATTTGGGCATTACAAGAATCAGTGTCCAGAGCCAATTTGGGAGGACAAAGGAATTTTTTTTACTATAGGACCAGCTAGGCCTACTGCAACTGATAAAGGAAAGACTAAGATGGAAGGTACACTTTTGATTTAGAGTATTCCAGTTAGAGCACTTTTTGATACCGGTGCATCACATTCATTTATATCTCAGTGTTTGGTTGATAGATTATGCTTAGAACCCACCTACCAAGTTACTTTCTTAAGGGTAGCGAATCCAATAGGAGGATATGCAATTCTAGGGTTAAGATGTGACCAGTTAAAACTTGATTTGTTGGGTCATAAATTTGCATACAGTTTGTATGTTATTGATTTCGTAGATTTCGGGATTGTTTTGTGTATGGATTGGTTGAGTAGGTATGAGGCTAGAATATTTTGCCAGGATAGGGAAATATCACTAAGACACCCTGATAGTCATAACCGAGTGATATTCTCAGTAGAAAATACCGACCGGGTGTTAGTGCTATGCTTAATGCTATGGAGGTAGGAAATGAGTTAAGTCAGGTTCGGGTAGTAAGAGAGTTTGCAGATGTCTTTGAGCCAGTCACTGGACTACCCCCGAAAAGAGCTGTTGAGTTTAGAATAGATCTTGCGCCAGGAGCTGAACCAGTAAGTATACCACCTAGCAGGATGTCACCAACTGAGATGAAGGAATTGAAGGTGCAGCTAGTGGATCTAAAAGGAAGGAGTTTTATTAGACCAAGCAAGTCGCCTTGGGGACCAGCCGCGGTGTTCGTAAAGAAACCGGATGGGTCGTTAAGGATGTGCATTCAGTACCGCAAGTTAAACGAAAGGACAATTAAGAATAAGTATCCTTTGCCAAGAATAGATGATCTGTTTGATCAGTTGAGTGGAGCCAGAGTGTTTTCCCAGTTGGACTTGGCGACAGGTTTCAATCAGTTAAGAGTGGTGGAGGACAGTATTCCTTTGACAACATTTCGAACTAGGTATGGTTCATATGAGTGGTTGGTGATGCCATTTGGATTAAAGAATGCACCTGCTTTCTTTGTGGATTTGATGAACCGAATTTTCCAAGAGTATTTGGATAGGTTTGTGTTGGTGTTTATAGATGACATTCTAGTCTACTCTAGGGATGAGAGAGAGCATGAAGTTCATCTTAGAGTGGTACTTGAGACGCTGAGACAGAATCAGCTAAAGGCGAAGTTTACCAAGTGTCATTTCTGGAAGAAAGAGGTAAAATTTGTTGGTCACATGGTTTCAAAGAAAGGATTGTCAGTCGATTCAGATAAGATCGAAGTCGTGAATAATCGGAAGAGACCAGAGACGGTGACTGAGATCAAAAGTTTTCTTGGACTTGCTGGCTACTAC
Organism: Allium fistulosum; assembly: GCA_030737815.1. Taxonomy (NCBI): domain Eukaryota; kingdom Viridiplantae; phylum Streptophyta; class Magnoliopsida; order Asparagales; family Amaryllidaceae; genus Allium; species Allium fistulosum. Next base: position 1,209,699,374 of record CM060902.1, read on the forward strand.
TGGAGATTCATTAAGGATTTCTCGCGGATAGCAGCACCCTTAACTAAGCTAACCGGGAAGGAAGTGAGATTTGTTTGGTCTGACAAATGTGAGGAGGCATTCCTTAAGTTAAAGCATTTTTTGACCAATGCACCCGTGTTAGTAGTTCCAAATGGAAACCAAGGATTGGCGGTGTATACTGATGCATGTGGAACTGGATTAGGAGCAGTGTTGATGCAGAATGGTAAAGTCATTTCCTACGCATCTAGGCAGCTTAGACCGCATGAAGTTAGATATTCTACTCATGATTTAGAGTTGGAAGCTATGATCTTCACATTGAAGATTTGGAGACATTATCTCTTAGGTGAGATATTTGATTTGTATGCCGATCATAAGTCTTTACGGTATTTATTCTCTCAGAAGGAGTTGAATATGAGGCAGCAGAGGTGGTTGGAGTTTTTGGCTGCATATGATTTTGGTATAGAATATACACCAGGAAAAGGTAATAAAGTGGCTAATGCTCTTAGTAGGAAACATCAGAATGTGGTGTTAGCTATGTTAGCGGAGTGGAAGGATTTAGAACCTTTAGTCGGTTGCGATGTGCAGTTAAGATCGACTGTTGGTTCTAGTCAGAGTACCGCCAGGTTGTCTTGTTTAGAAGTTCGACCAGTATTGATAGAGAAAATTTCTTCTAAATAGAAGGAGGATCCAGTATTAGCTGAAAGGATCAAAAGACTGGAGGTTGGAACATAGATTGATGATTTAAAGAATTTTAACCTTGACCAGAAAGGATGGCTTAGAAAGAAGGGACGTTGTGTGTTCCAAATGTGGAGGACTTAAGGAAAGAAGTTCTTGGAGAATGTCATCGGTCCAAGTTTACGATTCATTCTGGAGGGACTAAGATGTATCAGGATATGAAAAGGAGCTTCTATTGGGAAGGCATGAAGTGGGATGTTCACTTATTGGTTAGGCAGTGCGCAAACTGTCAACAAGTGAAAGCTAAACATCAGAAACCGAGTGGGTTGCTTCAGCCTTTAGAGATTCCAGTTTGGAAATGGGATTCAATATCTATGGATTTTATAGACGGGTTGCCAAGGTCAAATAGAGGTAATGAAAGTATATGGGTTATAGTGGACAGGTGACCAAGAGTGCCCATTTCATTCCAGTTAAGTCATCCAGAACGAGACCTGTTTTAGCTAAGTTATTCTTGAAGAACATAGTTAGACTGGATGGAGTTTCTAGTAGTATAGTCAGTGACAGAGATGATTTGTTCACTAGTGAATTCTGGAAGAGTCTACAGGTAGTGATGGGTACCAAGCTTAATATGAGTATTGCGTATCACCCTCAGACAGATAGGCAGATAGAGAGAGTTAACAAAGTACTCGAGGATCTACTGAGAGCTTCTGTATTGGACTTTGGTGGATCTTGGGAGGATCACCTACATTTGGTTGGGTTTTCCTATAATAATAGTTATCAGACAAGTATAAGAATGGCACCGTTTGAAGCTTTGTATGGAAGACCATGCAAATCACCAGCATGTTGGTTGGAGACTGGAGACAGATTAGTCTAAGGTCCAGATTTGGTTAGAGAGGCGTCAGAGAAGATTGAGTTAATTCGAGGAAGGATGAAGGAAACTCAGTCAAGACAGAAGAGTTACGCAGATAAGAGGCGTAAGGACATAGAATTCTTAGTTGGAGATAAGGTTTTCATTAAGGTATCACCAATGAAGGGTATGATACGATTTGGAAAGTCAAGGAAGTTAGCCCCAAGATATGTAGGTCCATTCTAGATTATAGAGAGGACTGGAAACCTCGCATACAAAATAGAGTTGCCGAGCAGTTTGGCAGGTGTCTATAATGTATTTCATGCGTCTCATCTTCGCAAGTATGTGCATGTTTCAGAGACTACTACTCCTCCGACAGGGTTGGATGACTTAGTGGTAGAGCCTAGTTTGACTATTGTTAGACAACCGGTTCAGGTTGTAGCTAGAGATGAGAAAAGATTAAGGAACAAGACAGTCAGGTTGGTGAAAGTTCAATGGAGCGACAACGAGAAGGACTGTACTTGGGAGACAGAGGATAGGATTAGAGATACTTATCCTGATCTGCTTTGAGGGTATGTCTATATTAGATTTATATAGATAGATGCTAGTCAGTTAGACTAGTATGGCTATTAGGAGTTGTTACAGATGATTGTTATGTTTAGTATTTAGTCCTTACTGAATTTCGACGACGAAATTCTTTAAGGGGGGAGCCTATAACATCCCTAATTTTTGATAACATTATTCAGGAAATTTAATTAGATAAATTAAATAGAATAATGATGATAAGAGGATTAAGATTTGAATAAATTATATAATGGGCCGTGCTTGATAATAAAAATTTAATGGGCTTTAAATTGGTTTATTAGATAATTAATTTACATGTTGGCATAGTGGTAATTAGGCATTCTATTATACACGGTTATACACATCTTATTCTTGCCCATTCACGTTCCATTTTTCATTATTCACAAACGCAAATCAAAACTAAATAGAGTCGGCCATTAACAAGGAGGAAAAAGGAGAAATTTCAATCTAAAGCTAAGGATCAAAGCTATGAAGGATTAATCGACAACAAATCTCAAATTCCTTATCAAATCTAAGGTGAATAATAATTCATTCCGTCTCGTTTTGGTTTCTATAATCCTATGATTTCAGATTTAAGCATTTATTTTGTCTCTATGATATTTGGGATGATGATATGAAGTTATGGATTGTTTGATTTAAACAATTTATTTATATGAAAAATTCGTATGGTTTTAGGGGTAAAATTGTGGATTATTGATTTTAAAATGCCATGGAAAATTTTTATGTTAAGTAAAACATAATTTTGAAGATGGCTTTTAATTTTCAGAATTTTCCGAGCTATGGAAATTTTATTTTGAATTTTTGATGATAAATATGATGTAATTGGGTTTAAAATATATTTTGAATATTCCAAGAAGAAATTGGGTCTAAATTTTTAATATGTATGATTACATGATGAAATCGATTTTTTGTGATCTTTGGGGATTTTTCCCAATTGATTTACTAAGGAGAGTAAATTATTTTAAAAGAAAGATTTTTCTGAAATAATTGGTTTTGGTATGTGGAAGGGCTTAAACGTTACATTTTATGGTTTAGATCTGATATATAACTACGGTAGTTTTAAATGTAATGTATTTGAAAACTTTTATGGCAACCAATCATTGGTTTACAAATAGGCAAGTTTTATAAAGAAATTACTAAAAGAAACAACATTTCGGCCTTCAATTCAGAAAAAGGTGTTCCAGCTCAATTAGTAGCCCCTTTTGACTCCAATGATTCCGCCCCATCCTAGTCGAAACCTACTTAGTCGATACCCTCATAGTCGAAACCAATACACATGGTATCACTTAGTGGTACGCAGTGGATTAGAAGGAAGGCGTAAGCCTTGGTGTCGAAAGGTAAGCTTCCGATGGGGTCGAAACCCTGCTTTGATTTCAAAAGTTAAAGTCTTGCCTTGTTTTACTTAAAGCTTTCGACATAGTCAAAATATATGCTTTCAAAAGGGTTTTATAAATAGCTTTCAAAGAAAGTTGTCAGATCATGTTAAAGTATTAGCTTTCGAAGGGGTGCCTTTTTCTTTAAATAAGAGCTTTCGAAAGGGTAGGTTCTGACCTAGTCGAAACTTAGCCACTATTTTCCTTCTGAGGTATTGAAGTCATCAATAGCCTTCGAAAGGTTATTTTTGCTTTTACCTAAGTTAAGGCACTTCCTAATTAATTTCGAATTGAGGGTGAGGGTTTCGAAGGTGATGGAGTCGAAAGGGGGTTTCGACTCTGTCCAAGTTTTAAAATTTTAAAAGTCTTTGCTTTTGACTAGATGGTTCCGACAGCATCAACTTTTCCCCAAATTAACTTTAGTTGGTTTCGAAAGAGATACTTTCGTATATAACCATTTTGACCCAAACGATGTTTTTCAAGAGTAAACCCAGTGCTTTCGAAAGGGTACTTTATTTGTTTCGAAGCTATATTTTAAAGAATGTTTTCTTGATACCATCGAAAGGTATCATTGGATTCGAAAGGTATATACTTAGAGTTTTGAATATAGGTTTTCTATGCTTTCGAAGGAGGTCATCCAGTGGTTTCGAAACTGATGTTTTAAAGTTTCAAAATAAAAAGCCATTCTCATTTTTAAAGGAAAAACCATGGCATAAATAAAGATTTTGGAAATATTATTCAAATTGTTATTAACCCATAACTGTATGTTGGGGAAGGGCAGAATAACCAGATAGGTTGACCCAGTAGTGAACATAAATTAAGGAATGTTAAAACCTTAAAACTAAAGATATTGGCAGGGGCCAATAGGTTTATAGTAAGCCCATGAAAACTGTACATAACTAATGATATTGGCAGAGGCCAATAGGTTCATTGTCAGCCCATGAAAACTATGATTTGATACTGGCAAGGGCTGATATGTTTGTAGTTAGCCCATGAAAACTATATCCGTTTAAGATATTGACAGTTAGTCAATAGGTTCCTAGTTAACCCATGAAAACTAGGATAAGGGTTAAGATATTGGAGTTACCAATAGGTTCTTAGTGATCCCATGAAAACTATGATATTGGACAGATAGTCCATAAATGTTTAACAGGTTAATAGTAATCCTAAAAAATATAATTGAGACAGATAGTCAGAATGAATGGGGATGGGTCATCCAGATTTGATTTACTTGTTTTGCATATCATCATAAAGTTTTTGAAATACTATGTTTTAACCATTGTGGATGCAGGAGCACCGTATATGATTTTATAAATGTTTTAGGATACTAATGAGCGAAAAACCCATTCCGCTAAGCGTCGTGTTCTCACTAGATATCCAAATAGTTTGAGATGGTAAATTATTATTTATACCAGGCTTTATGTCTGACTTGAAGTTTTTGTTTTCTTGTTAAACTCTCAGGTACTCAATTGGTTTTGAGTAGGTTGAGAGTTGAGGTTTCCAGGTGTTCTTTTAGACGAATAAAGCTTCCGAGGACGTGCAGGAGGCAAGCTTGGTATTTGAGTTCTTTTATTTTCGCTGTGTGTTTTGTTCGTAAAGGCAAATTGTTTTCTTGCCTATCTATATACTCCGATCTACCAAAGGGGCATCTTCATATGTCGCTCTTGGCGTATTTTGTAATAATTATATGTTATCTGAACGTGGTCTGCGAAGTGGGATATGTAATCAATTTGTAATATTTTGAAATGGAATGTGGAATTTGTTTGCTGTTTAATCTTTTTCCATATTCTTGTGTTTCTATGTATCAATGTATCTAATGTCGCCATATTTGTTCGTCGGGGATTAATAACTATGGATGACTGCAGCATCCGTAGCGATTAGTTTTGGGCCTCCAAGTAGTGGGATGCTACAGCAGCCATAAGTAATACACTGTCCAACATTTGGAGAGAGTTACATACTTTAGTCTCAATGGATGGATCGATATCCAGTCTCGATACATCTTGACTAGGTTTATTTAAAATGATATATTTATATTTGTGTGATAATTCACTCATGATTACAATACATTATAACAATGATCATAAAACATATCTTTTATTGATTCTCTATTAATTATACTTTTAATTAAGTTAGTTAATTAATCTAACACATTATATCAAGTATATAATAGATTGAAAACACCTTTTATTTTGAACAAGATTGGTTATCGAGTTAAATATATGTAATAGTTACATAATTACCCGTAGGGCATACTCCTAACTCTATCAATCTCCCACTTTCATTTGAAGCCAATAATGGAATCGCGGTCCCAACCCTTCCATCAGTTTGATGAGAACCGATCGAGTTAGACCCTTTATGAATGGATCTGCTACGTTGGTTAATTATCTACTCTATTAATCAACTCTCTTCGATGCTGATAAACTACTTTTATCATGTGGAACTACTCGGAGTATGTTTCTCGACTTCTAGTGAGCTCTTATTATTACATTGTTATCATATAACAATGATGCAGTATTTTTAATGCTTGGAATCACCCCTTGCTATGTTATAAATTTAGTGAATATTAGTCACGCATCCCTAAAACCAAAGTTAATTCAAACGGCCTCCTCCCTAAAAAAAGGTTGTAAAGCGAGTCCCCATAATTATTTTACCGTAGCAGCATGTATTTTTCGTGTTTTTTTGCTCCAGTGCTTAAAAAAAATTCAAAAAATTGTAAATATTATAACTAGGTTTCTGCAAAAAAAAGCGTACATATCTGCAATTATTGCAGACGTATCTGCAATTATTCCATATAATTGCAGATATGTCTGCAATTATTCACTGAATAATTGCATTCGAGAAACATCTGAATAATTGCAGATATGTATGCAATTATTCCATATAATTGCAGACATGTCTGCAATTATTCACTGAATAATTGCGTTGAATAAAATCTATATAATTGCAGACATGTTTGCAATTATTTCATATATTTGCAGACATGCATGCAATTATTCACTGAATAACAGCACCTTGATTTAACAACCAGGATATTTACTTAAATAATTTACTTAAATATTTGCACTTATTCCTTAAAATTGCAGATATAATTTTTAGTTGCAAAAGCATGTTATCCAGAATAAGTGCAAACATGTCTGCAATTATTCTCTAAAATTGCATACATGTCTGCAAGTGTTTCTGAAACATACCATGTGTCATTTTTTACACTTTTCATCCTTGTTTTTTGATTTTTTTGACATGAATACAAAGATAAATATTAATTAAAATAAGTTTTAAATTTTGAAAGTTTTTTTTGTTTTTATATGTTTTTTGATGATTTTCGAAAAATAAGGACCTAATTTACATACTTTTTTGCGCTGGGGTTTTTGTGAATTTTGAAACCTATCAAGGACCTGTGCCAAAAACACCCATAAATTTATGCATTTATATTTACATACATTGCTTTTATTTTGGCCCTATTCAAGATATTGTACTCATCCTTTTCATTGAATCAACCACAACCTTTTTTTGGAACATTTCCAGCTTAGAGCTTCTTAAAATGAATTTGATGTTGACATGTTATACTTGATAGCACTTATGAAGTTCGAGTCTGAACACTCCTTTATAAGGAATTCGTTGTTTATATAAACAATTATCTAGTATTTTGTAAATACTTGAGAATACTCTCAACTACCATTTAGTGATCCTAATTTGGATTTGATATTTGCTTCATGCATCACAGACATAAGCAAATTACGATATTATAGATAATACAACATGTATGATATTTCCCATTGCTAAAGCATAAGGAGTCAACCTTACATTTTTCTTATGAAACATTTTAATAAGGTGTCTTTGCATATCGTTTGAGACATTCCCAACATCCTTCATAATTAATATAAAAGAATTAATTACAAATCCAAAATCGAGTATGAAACACTGATTTTAACATAAGTACATCGTCAACAATCAGTAGTATGTTGTTTACTTATAGTCTAGAAATATCTATTTACCTTTTAGTCGTTATTTCTTATGGACGCACACTTCCTAAAAATTTATATGAAAATCAAACTATTTGATATTTCTATCAAAATACTCACTCAATTCTGATGCTTATAGAATGATACCTTCGTATCATTACTTGGATCATATTCGAAAAACCACAAACTCAATATCGCTCCCACTAACTTCGAGACAGTTAGGTTTTACGCAAACATTCTACTTTAAATCATTATTTAGAATTTTCATTTTCAAAACATATGTACCAAAATATTAATCATTATCAAGCGATAATTTTGTGAGTAAATCCGAATTAACTTGAACACATTTAATAACGAGTCTATTACACTAATTTCAACAATTGAAATTTATGATGTAATTCTTATCAACGTTGTTCATTTTACTCCAACTGCATTAATCTTTCTCTTTAAGACTCATCTGTAGCCAATGGATTATATCCCTTCAGGTACAACTATCAAAATCATATTTTGATATTATAGTTGGAATCTATTTCGAATTTGTGCATTATGCCATATAGTAGAGTCAATACTCTTAATGATTTAGCCGAAGATTATCTATTCTCGACATTGATAAGCAACCCGTAGTTTCTCTTCAATGTGAAAGAATGTTTATTAGACATTCTAACGCATTGTGTTCATTTAGGTTGGGTTAATTTCATTTCATATGATGTAATTAGTTTCATCTTTCGATTGTATCTGTAATGACCTAGAATTTTATCGTTTGATTTGTTAATATATAATTTATTTTCACTATTAAATTAAATTTTTAGTAATTAAATATCCCTCTTTTAATTTATAACCAATGATAGAAAATCCATTTTTGAATTTTGTTTACATAAATAGGTAGTTCGATGGAAAATTGAAAATGTGACCGAAGCTCGCTTTTCGAATTTTCATCTTTTTATCGAAGACAAGTTATAGGAAGTTGTTATACCTTTGCATATACTCTAAAACAACATTTAAATGACTTTGTAAGTTATGAACACTTTTTTCAAATGAGAATATAAATGAATAAAGTAGTAATAATAATAATTAATAAATTTGAAATATAATAAAGTAAATATGAAGTGATGGATATGAAGTTTGAATTTACATTTCATGATAGCTTAAGTGTAAAAATTAACAAAAGGACTTAGGATTTTCAAAAGTGACATTTGAATGGCTTAGGAAATGATGGAAGAGTTGGAAAATGGATTTAAGGGTATTTTGGTCTTTAACCTTCTTTACCTTTTTAGCAAATCTAGCCGGCTTCATAGTGGGTCATGACACTGTATTAATAAATAAAAATAGATGTTTTGCAGATGTACAAAACAACTATAATGGTTTTATAATGGCCATACTAATAAATAATACAAAAACAACACATGAGTTAGGCAGAATGCCTAGACTACTAATTACCATGACTGAACCCCCCTCATTAGAAAAACTGCTACAATCGTCGGTTGAGTCAGGACCAAGACAAGCACATACCTACAAAAAAATGAGATAGGTTAGGAACAAAGTCAATAGAGGCAACGGTGTAAATGAATTTCCTATCCCAAGTGACATCCCAAAACAAATTCTTGTTCGATTCTCTAATTTCACCCACCCTAGTAAGGGTCAGACCCTCACTATCAATATGATAGAAAAGATGCCTACCCTCACCATCATCATCACTGAAAAACTTGTGGTACTCAGAATAATATCTCATATCATAAGGGACATGAATCCAAGCTTACTCTTTAGAGTTCCAAATAATTGAGACAACTGGAGGCACTATATCAGAAGAGACTGGATCATCAACCACCTTAAAAACAACAGGAGGAAAAATAGCCTGGGGAGGCGAGGCAACAAGAACAAAGCGAACTTTTGGAACCCACTTCTTGACTGGAGGTCAGGGATGTGAGGTTCTATCAGCAAATGGAAATGGATCGATACAAGCATCCGAAAGATGGCCAAAAGACTGACATGTCGAGCAAATATCGGGTGTCCAACTATACTGAACAACAACCTCAACATCATGACCCTTAGCAATTTTGATTTTAAGCGAAGAAGGCAAAGGCTTCTTAGGAGTGATTTCAACCAAAGCTTGTGTGTACACTAACCTTTTCCTGACGACAATAGTAGAATCATAATGAATCACCTTACCAACAAGGTCAGTCAAGCCTAATCATTGGTTTCAAAAAAGTAGGGATGTGAGAAAAATGTGTCCAAACAAGAATAAATAAACCTATTTCTTAGCCTTCTTTACTTTTATTTTATCTTATATATACACTCTTCTCATTACATTTTTCATTTTTCATAATACTTAACATTTTATAAAATTTGAAAAATCACATCTTTTTAGCTTAAAAATTCTTACTTCACTCAAAGATTAAAACTTGAAACATTTCAAACTATGTGAAGGGTGAGATATTTAAATATTTGTTTAGTATTTTTGATGAAATAATAAATGTTATTTATTTTGTTAGTAATTTGATTCTGACATGAAAATCATGTTTTATGTAATTATTTAAATCACCTTATGTTGATATTTGCTTTGAAAAGGGTTGATATGCTTGCTGTAAGTTGAACATACATAGAGACATAAATACAAGTTATTGTTACATCTTCTTTTGGTCTTCTTGTTCTTTGAAAAAAGAAATAAACATTCCCGTCTTAGATTCAAAAATCATTATCCTCAAAACCATTTAAAATTAGCCAAAACAATCAAGTGTAAAGTTGTTCGCTTCAGTCCCTAGTTTTCTTTAAAAATAGTTGTCAATTGTTTCGTTGAGTATGGTGTGAGAAATTGGTGGATTATAGTGAATGGTCGAGTGATTTCAGTTTCTTGGCCAGGACAAATTGATGAACGGAGTGTACGGTCATGTTAGTCTTTGGAAATCTTGATTTAAATGAACTGTAACTTATAATATTTGGAATATTTTGGAGTAAAGTGTTTTCTATAATAGTGATGTTTAAGGTTAATTAATTATTTTAACAATGATGTTTAAGGTTAATTAATCATTTTAATAATAATGTTTAAAGTTAATAAGTCATTTTATTAATAGTGTTTAAAGTTAACTAATTTATTTGATAACGGTGTAAAGTTAATTTAATTAATTTAATAATGTGTTTTTAGACAATAATATTGTTTTGTAAAAAATGTTTAAAAATTAATAAGTTGTTTCATAAAAAGGAAATTATTTTTAAATGAAGAATTTATCAAAAAAGTTTACAAATTGGAAAGAGATCTTGGAAATTGGAAAAGGAGTTTGGTATGTAAAAACTTTGATTTTAAATGAATAATTTAGGGAGATTTGGAAACCATGTACTTGACATTAAACTTCGAGGTAGGGAAACTTCTACCTATCCTGAAAGGTAAGAATGTTGTTGAGTTAAGGTTTGAAATGTAATAATACCTTAACTTGAACAACTATGTTGTTATCTGAAGGATAGTCTATATTTGAAATCGAAGATTGATGTTCGGTGTATAAAATATTATTTCCGTATATGAATTGGATTACTTTTCAAAATCAAGTTTATGAAATTAATAAATAATCCTTCTTAATTATGGTGGTATGAAAGCATTCTTTCTATACTTAACACCGAAGGATAAGTGGTCTGGGTATAGTAAACAATGTTTTGAATGATATTTTTTTGATCCATTTAATATGACTTTGAAATAGAAAATCTTTCTTAAATGCTTTGTGAATATACTTATACATTGCATAAGTATATGGTAATGTCTTCCAAGTATAGAAAGTGAAATGGTTTGAGAATATACTTATATCGGTGGGATAAATATATGAATATTTTTGTAAATAATTGAAGTGATTTAATTAATAAAGATTAATTAAAGAGGCTTCATGGATTCCATATGAAATTAAATCTATGTTTGATTGTTTGTTTATTTGATAGTTAAATAATCTATTAAATCTTGACCAATTTTCAACTATAGAAATATCTAGAAGAGACACATAAATTATATGGTACAGTAATCTTCGGTGATGCAATATTGTATGTATAAACTCGTTGTGTTCTTTTAGGACAAATGATAAGAAAATTTGTCCAATTAAACGGTAGGGGGTGCTCCCTGCTCTTATGTATTGTCTGTTTATTTCAAAAAGAATTGGAATTGACTTTACCGGAAACTATCGGTTGTCAATTCAGAGAGACCGGGATCAGATAAACATGAGTTATCTGAAAACCACTTTGAACCGGCTTAAGCATTCAAATTGAAGATATGTCAAAGATGATATAACCAAAGATGGAGCTCTTTGAAGCGCAAGGGTCACTTATTACTAATCCCGAGAATGATTCCAAAAAAGATATAGTAGAAGTATCGCCTTCGATTTGTTCATATCTTGAACAACTTATATGAATGAGTGATAGCATTGCTTTGTTGCCTGGAAGGCAATATTAGTATTCCAAGTAGAATTGCTATATGAAAAAGGTAAAACCTAGACTCGAGCTTCAAAACCGGAATGACTAAAACATAGGATATGCTTCAGGGCTATGTGGGTCACACCCATTAAGGTATGGGAATCACCCTTCTAGATAGATATTTATGGATTTGGTATGTGTATGTGAGCTCATGAGAAAAGGTTGCAAAGCAACAGGGGTGATGACGTATTCAGTACTATCTAGTAAGGGGTAGGCCGAACCTGATTTGCAGGAGCTCCATGTGAGGCCCACGGTACATTTTTCTATAGGTGTACTGTGGTAGGTGTACCCCAGTAGCCTTGCCATTATATGGAATCTATTCTCTAATAAGTACAGTACGGACTTAATTATGCCTAAATATGTTGGAACATGAGATGCAAGCTTTCCAACTATATTCAACATTTATTTTAAATCCTAGACATTATTATAATATCACTGGATTTCCAATTTAAATGTTTTGGTTATCGTAAAGTAAAAACCCATCTGTGATTATGTGCGGTGTGGCCTTACAAGATACCCTAATTTTTGAAAGGTTTAATAAGATATAACAACCTATTTGATTTGAGTTTCTAACACTGGTTTATCAGACCGATCTGTGTGTTATTTTCTTATAATACTCTAGGCCAGACCTGAGAATTTTTCCTAAATTAGTGCAACAACCCGTAATTTAACCTCTTTAAAATATGGATATTTAATACATTTTTAAATAATTGATTAATGGATTTATAACTAAAATAAAAACTCTTTGATATAATAAATAATGCTGGTGAAATAGTTTGCAAAAATATTTTGTTCGAAGAAAAATAGAAAATGGGACCGAAAATCATTTTCCGGTTTTCGACTTTACATCTTTTAAAAATTGTCTGAAATGTTGTGAACATTTTAGTAGACATAAAAACAAACATTTATAAAACAAATTAGGATTTATAAATGATAACACATATTTATTTGTAACTTAAGAATATAAAAAAATGTGATGTGATAATTTCCTAAGTTTAAAATTAAAACAAAAAGCAAATGTCACATCAAATGAAACATGTTTAGACATGATTTGATATTTTGGAAACTTGAATTTTTAATGCATGTTGGTAAGGGGGAGACAAGATTGATGAGGTGGCAACAAATGAAAGGAGGTTATGTACTTTAAGGGTAAATTGGTAATTTAATTTATACCTTTGTATATAAGCAAAATTCCTAATACTTTTTCTCATTTCTACCTTCACTTTCAAACCTTCATGCAAGTTTTCTTCAAGTTTTCATGGCTTCCAAAACTTTTCTCAAGTTCAAAAATGTTAACTTTTCCTTTTAAATCTTGTGTATATCTTGTTAAAACTCTTTCATCTTCTTTTCCACACTTTATTCGCAAAAACAAGCCCACCATCACCAAAATTCTTTATGGCCACGCCTAGACTTGTTAGGGCCAAGCCCATCTTGATGCTATTGGTTTAAAGACTTCATTTTTCCAAAGTTTTTTCAAAGATCTTAAGGATTTTGAAATTCTAGAACAAGTTCGGTTGAAGTTAATAAGCTATTGTGAGTAAAAATCTCATCTTTCAAATCTTAACTTTTTAAACTTAAATATTGTTCATATATTTGTTATTAGTGGCTTGTTGTGTTTGTATTACCATGTGATGTATGTTGGATTAGGTTATACCTTGAAAATTTGTCGCCTTGTTAGTTTAGTAACCAAGTTAGTAAGCAAGTTTTGGATGTTAGTTGTAAAAGTTAGTTGTATTGTTAATGATTGTTCTCTATATGTTGTAGAATAGTTTAGCACTTTGTATTATTGTTTTGCTTTTGTTATATGATGTATGGATAAAAGTAAAGTGACATGAAATTAGGTGTCGAAGTGTCCATATAGCAACTATCGCTATATTGGCACTTTCGACAAACATATCCTTATCGAAATTTTTTGATTTATTTCTCGAGCTAGGGTTCGGTTTTACAAGTTAATAAAGTTGTTAAATAAGGATGATTTCAAATTAAATTAATTATTTTAATAAATATTTTTCAAAATAAATAAATAATTAATTATTAAGGATTAAGGTTAATTAATTAACTTGTTAATGATGAGTTTAAAATTAATTAATTAACTTATTAATGATGTGTTTAAATTTAATTAATTGCTTTGTTAATGATACTTTCCCCGCTGATTCTGCCAAGCCCGTTCCTAATTAAACATTGTCTAATGATGATTAAGGTTAATTAATTATTTAATAATGATGGATTAAAATTAATTTAACATTTTAATTAATGATGATTAGAATAAATTAACTCCTTTCAATTAATGATTTAAATTTGATTAATCTATTCCTTAATTATGTTTTAAATTAATTAATTTATTTAATGATATTTATTTATTATTAATTAACTTAATTAATGAGATTAAATTTAATAAATTAATTTAATTAATTATGTTAATTTTGAAGGTGATTAACCTTTTTAATTAAAGGGTATTTTGAAGTCAATTTTCCAAATTGATTAATGAAGTTTAAAGATAATTAATTATTCTCGTTTATGGTAGTTGAAGCGAAGTATCCAATTAAATAAGGATGTTGAAAGTTATTAAATCATTTTATATTGATGTTTAAAGTTAGTATACTCTTTTAACAAAGTGTTTTGAAGCTACTACTTGTAATGTGAAGCCTAAGCACGAATTCGGGTTTTTAGAAGAAAAGTTTGAATTATTTATGGAAATGAATTAATTTCCGTAAAGCGATTCACTTATATGGAAATGATTTATTTGTATAATTAGCACTAAACATCGAAGAAGTAGATTTGTCGTTATTTCGAAAGTTAAGAATAATCGTGAGACATGACTTCGAGGTAACACTACCTTGACTTGTCCAGTATTATTGTTAACCAAGAAATAGTACAAGTTTGAATTCGATGAGTGGTGATAAGTATACAAGACTTAATTTCCATATACGATCGTTTTATATCCTCGATAGTTGGTTTCTCAGCTATTGGTTACTTCAGCTTCTTTATTATCGTCATTCTAAGATGATGTGTTGCTCCATCGAGCATTGATATCCATTGTCGGAAATGACTAAATCCAAAGCGCCAGAGGAAGCCAAGATATGTGGGGTTGCTCCCTGTAACGACCCAGAAATTTTGAACATTTTAAATAGAATATTTAATTGAATTTAAATATTTGAATGTTGATTTAACTTGAATTTCAAATGTAAATATGAAATTGGCAATTTAATTTGTAAATTTAATTGTTGCAATTGGGTAAAAATTTGAATCTTCAATTTGAAGTCTGTTAAAAATATTTTCAAGTCTTGGGAAATTCATATTAATAATACTGAAGATAATAGAAGCTTCAGAATTGAATTTTGAGATGCTTTGTTTAGTTTTGAATTTATATCGTTTAAATCGATATTTAAAAAATAGCGTTTCGGGGCACAGTCTCGGAATTCGAAGAAACCGGTTCCATTGGATCCGTAATATTGAATTATTGTCGGATTCCAAATTTCGTATTTTTCGGAGCTATCATGTGATCGTACGAGATTAAAACGCCTAGAAATAATTAATCGTTTTAATTTAAATATCGTTTGTCATTTCATCTGTCAAAGATTTCTTTTCCATCAGCCGACTTACTTTTTCTCTGCAAAATCACGTACTCTTGTCCCCTTCGTTTTCTTTTATCACACGAGCAGTTCATTTTGATTTAAAAAGAAATATCTCGTTCATCAAAATTTAAATGGCCAAAGCCCTTTCATTCCTCACGAGAAAAAAATATAGATAATGGCCGAACATCACCAGGCAAATAAAAAAAAATTTCCAGAACGAAATCTCGTTTCCCATTTAAATTATTTATCACATGCTTTCTCGTTCAATCCGTGACCATGCGATTCACTTCCAAGACCAGTTCTAAATTTAATGGTCGAACGAATCCTCCCTCCCTCGTTCCAGTTCGAATTCGAACTCTTCCTCTCACCCAAAATCTGAATCGCGCTTTCGTTCTTCGCCTACAAATCGAGTTCGCGACTCGTTAAATCTGGGTTCAGCTCGATGGGAACTCGGTGGCACGACTTTGAGGGAAAGATCGAGTAGGGCTTGGATTCACAAGCGACAACGGCGCGACGTTTTGTGGTTCGAGTCGTGGCAGCGACTTGGCCCAAGCCGAGTCGATTTTGGGTTCGCGTATAACAGTAAGATGCTTGGCGAAGCAGTGGGAACTCACTGGGGCATCGGCGAATTAGTGGGTGAGGTCGCGCTGTAGGAGGCATGCTGGTGGCGAGCAGGCAATGGTAGTTCGTGCAGGCGTAGTCGATGCCAAGGGTGGAGGCTGGAATTTAATCTGCAGTTAGGTATAAAAACAATTTATTCTTCAATTTTAAAATTTTAAATATGTATTTAATTTACTGCAAGTGACAAAGTTTCTATTAGATTTAATATAAATAAATAAGTATATGTATATAATTTTAGAAACTTACAGTAAACAAAAGATTAGTTTATATGGATAAAATTTGATAGTGGATAAATTACATAAAGATTCGATTTTAAAATCTATCTAACGGGAAAATAGTTCAAATTAAATTTTTAGTTTAACTGAAAATCTTAGTTAAATTAAAATTGTAAAATGGTAGATTTAATTATTCGATTTAATTCGAATATTAATCGATTGTATAAAATTGTCTATACAAGGTCTATAAATCGAGAAAACAAGCGGAAATGGATTGCAAAATAAAAAGCAAAGGTGAGATCTTCTCACTCAAAATGAAAAGTGGATTTTTTTTGCAGTTATTGATTGATTGCTGTTTGGATTGTGATATTAGATATAGTAGGATATATCTATATATAGCAATATATATATATATATATATTGGCATATGTATATATTGCAGTTGTGATTTCCCGCATTATATATCGGATGAGACCCTATTGCGCTGCATAATAGCGGATGATATTTTATAAAATCCCATATATCACGATATTCCACCTCGAAGTGGAATTGGTATTGTGCTAACATCTGTGGATGTAGGGAAACAGGTTGGAGGGATCCAACAGGATTCCTCAAAACATTTGAATTGATTTCATATGTTGTGTGATTGATTATTTATAATCTGTGTATGATTATATCCGTGATTGAAATTGTTGAAGGCTATAATTTAGCCGAATGTATTTTTGGTATCGTTGGATACCAAAAATAAATGAAATTGGATTTCTGAAATTAAAAATTGAATTTTATATGGTTTGGAAAAATAAAAGAATTTATTTAAAAGGAGATAAATTTGTTTGAAATCAAATTGATAATCGATTGGGTATTTGAAATAAATCTTGAGAAATCGATATAAAAATTTATTTGGTGTTGATTGAAAATTGATTTTTATGTTGAGAATAAATTTGGAAATCGATTTGTAAAATGATTTGGTATTTGGGATTAAAAGTTAGAATAAATTTGAAATGTGATTCGGTGTTGAAGTAAATTCAGAAATCAATTTGGAATTCGATTTGGGATTTGAAATAAATTGAGAAATCAATTTGAAAGCTGATTTGGTGGTAAAAGTAAATATTTGAGAATGTAAATTCAGAATAGAATTTATAAAGGAAAGGGGAAATTTGTTTTAAAAAAAAATAAACATTGATTTATTTTTGAAGTGTGGAAATAAATTTACGAATTTGAAATGTAAATTTGAAATAAATCGATAAGGATTTATCTAATTGGTTTAAATGGACCGTTTTGAGATTTGAAATTGGTTTTCAAACGTGAAGTGTGAAAATGTGATTTGAAAGTGGTTTTCAAATGTGAAGTGTGGGAAAATATATATCTTGTGAAGATAATTTGAAAATAAATAATTTGGGAAAAATGATTTAAATTGAATGTTTGTTGTGAATGTTGTTGATAGTTAAATAACCGACTATCAATATTTGCCTTTGAAATGGCACTTGATTTGTTTTTTAAACAAACGCTCACTATTCGGGTTAGCCGGGAAAAGACCTTTGTGTCATATAACCCATTCCGAATTAGTGATACGACGATATGGATCGTATTGAATACCGGTGTGAAGACCGGGTATTTCGAAAATGAAAGGACAACCCGTCGAATGTCTCTTCACCGAGTTGCTCCGGTATAGAGATTTATATCACTCTTTTTGTGATGGGAAGTCCGGACGTGATTAGAAATTATCCGGATTGCAAGGGCTTTTTCGGAAGTGCCTTCGGTTCCGTTCGATCCCGGAACGGACTTGTATGGATGTGTGTCTGACGTTACACTTTGAGATGTAAAGCTGGTTTCTATCAAATACATTTCTGTTGGTGGCGGAGAATTCATTCTCTTAGCTTAACACCCTTCTCTGAGACGTACGAGCTCAGGGGTTATGTAGTTGATGGTTACTAGTGATACATTCCCAATTTGGTAATGTGGCATACGAAGTGCTGTTGATCATTGATTGATCAAAGCGTGGCTTTGTGAAAAAGCGTGGCTTTGTGAAAAAGCGTAGTGTATGTGGACGAGACTTCGTCGAGCCTCACAACCCAGTAATGGTCGAAATAGGAATGTTGCGGCAAAGGTTTGTAGGGGTAGCGCCCCTAGGGAATGCCATTTCCTTCTGGATAAAAGGTGATATCATGGTATGGAGCCCAGATATTTTACCTATGTTGATTATACTTTGTGACTGTTGCTTTGTGATTGAGGATCCTCGGATAAAGGTCGGTAACGACCGGGGGATGGCATAGCTCGTGTGTTAGTTACCTAGTTACAGCTCGGTTAGAGCGTGAGGTAGCGTCGGCCTTTTGTTTGCAGAGATCCGGTTAGGTTCTCGGGGCGTCTTTCCAGAGGCGTTTCCATATCGGTGTAAGGAAGTTCCTTTGCCTGACCATTTGTTGGAAATCCAAAGAAACAATACGAACCCTGTACGGTTTTAAATTGTATTACCTGCTATGGAATGTGGAGGTAACCTGCTACTGAACGTAGTAGTTATAGTAGACATACAACAATGGTTGTATGTTAACTAAGATTGATATTATACTTTCGAAATGTTTTCTACACTAGACATTAATGATAATATCAACTGATTTTGCGTAGTAAGCATTTTTGACTATCATAAGGAGAAATCTCCTCCAATTCTGCATTTGCATTGTGTGTGTGGCGGGAGGCCTTATGGTAGTTTTATTTTCCCAAAAGCATTGCCAAATTGTTTTATTTTCTTTGTGAAAATAACTGTTTTACGATCTCACACCAGTCACCATGACTGACTCGGAGTTTATTGTTCCCTTCTAAACTCTGGGTGCCCATAATTTTCCACACGGGCAGCCTAGAGTTATGTTATCAGGATATTCTGGAGCTTTGGAGATGAGCTGGATGGCGAAGCGTACTATCGTACTTGTTTATTTTATTCCGCTGTGTATTCTGTATGAGGACAAGTTTATATAACTGTCCATTGTTGTGTATTGATTTTGATTGATGTATGTATAAACTGATAAAGTCTTTTGTTGTAAAGATAATCGATTTATCTATTATATATTGTTCCGCTGCGAATGTGAGATTCTGATATTGTTTTTGTTTCTGTTTTCTGTTCTTTCTTTTCTTCTGTCTTCTTCTACCTCTTCTTTTAACCCTAATGGTTCGGTTTTCTGGCATTCGATGGTGCGGCATTTGATAAAGTGGACGTACTAATGTCGACTTTCGAGCGTCGAAAAGTCGAGTGGTTACACTCCCATTAGGGTATTTTCACATCTCATCTAGATTGGATTCGGTAGCGCTATTAGATGTGAAATATTCGGATACTCGGTAAGGTTTGGCGGGGTCTGGCTTGGTATTGTTCGAGAAGTGTCATAGAGTATATGAGCTTCTTAGAAGTATATTATTAGAAGTATACTTCAAGGGTGGTGCACCTTCCTAGTCATTTGTTGGAGATTTTCCTTTCCTTATTTGATTCGAATCTTTGAATTTGTTTTCTTAATTTAATCGGGAAGAGTCATCTTCACGATGTTTAATTATTTATACATTCTTCACGTTTGGATGTTGATTCATATGAGAGTAAACCCATTCCGTGTTCAACAGCGTATTCTCACATTTTTGTGTTTAATCACCCATATATTTATTTAAATTCTTTTTACTCATACCAGATATATCGTCTGACCCGAGTTGTTTGTTTTCCCTAAACTCTCGGGTACTAAATTTATTTTGAGTAGTGCGAGAGTAACAGGTCTATGTGGGCTTTTTGAAGACGGCGTTCAAGCACAGGGCATTCATCTTCTTAGTTATCTGTTTCGATGTATTATCTTGTTTGTGTAAGTGTATTTTGTTTTAGCATATGTAAAGGCAGGTTGTTATAACTGCCTAAGCAGATTTGTAGTACTTTGTGTAACTCCGATAACTCCCTATTAAGGAGTAACCTGATGTACTATTGACTGTTATGGTTTATTTTATAGTTTAGTTGTGAGGTTTTATATTCTGTTCCTTATTTAACCCCACGACGATTCATCTTTTCGATGCTTGGGCAACGGCACACGAACA
The DNA here is from genome assembly GCA_030737815.1 of Allium fistulosum. Classification (NCBI taxonomy): domain Eukaryota; kingdom Viridiplantae; phylum Streptophyta; class Magnoliopsida; order Asparagales; family Amaryllidaceae; genus Allium; species Allium fistulosum. The sequence continues at coordinate 1,209,719,723 of CM060902.1, forward strand.
CCGAGGATGTGTTAAGGGTCGTTCCTAGGGGTTAGAAAGGTGGGCCATTACAGTTGGTATCAGAGCTTCGGTTGAGCGAACATTTTAGCCTGATTAGGGTACAACTCATTAGAGATAGGGTGAGTAGAGCCCTAGAATGAGTTAAACTTGAGAGACGTTTCCATTTCTTCCTTAAAAGTCTGGTTTTGGATCTTTTATTGCAGTTTCCTTTTTCCATCATTGACCCTATCTTTGTATTCTAATGACACTTGTCACTTATCCAGTTTATTGAAAATGAGTACAAGAGGAAAGAGAGGGAGGGGATCTGCAACTAGCACGGTTGCAAATGGCAGATCTCCTAGAAATGAGCTAGTTGTAGAGCCGGTACCAGAAGCAGTGATGCAAGTTCAACTACCTCAGAACTTTCTGACCTTGTGCAAACCACCTCAGAACTTTGCGACTTTGTGCAAGAATTACACTGCTTTAGGTGGTAAGCCATTTTATGGAACTGAAGATATTTTAGGAGTTTAGACATGGTCCGCTTTTGTGAGAGGATATTCAGGGATCTTCAGTTGGGAGATGCTAGAAAGAGATTGTTAGCATCACGTCAGCTCTAGAAAGCAGCAATGGATTGGTGGGATTCAGTCACCGTGAATACACCAGAAGAAGATTTCTCTTGAGCGTAGTTTAAAGAGGTTTTTGAAGCTCAGTTTATCCCAGAGGCGGGAAAGACTCAGTTGTTCCGAAGTTTTATGGATTTGAAATAGGGTGAGATGACGGTGGCGCGGTATGAGCATAAGTTCAATGCATTGTCCCATTTTGGACAAGGATTGATTGATACACCACTTAAAAAGAATGAAATGTTCGTGAAAGGAATGCGATCAGAATTTCATCGAGAAATGACCAATCATCTCAACCGTACCTTTACCAATCTGATCAGTATGGCTTTGAGATTTGAGGCTATTGATATTGAGCAAGGAGTTTAGAAAGGAGTAGTGCCAGCAGTTAATGCCCAACCTTTATCGGTGATAACAGTTGCTAGTAAGCCATTTTTCAAGCATAAAGGGAAGAAGAAATGGTCTGGAAAGAAGCCTGGAGGTGGAGCTCCACCTCATAACAAGCATATAGACTTAACTAAGATCATGTGCTATAAGTGCAACCAAATAGGCCACTTTGCAAACCAATGCCCGAACCCGGCTAGTTGACCACTCTGCTACAATTGCAACAAACATGGTCATATGAAGAACCAGTGCCCTTCTCCAAAGAAGGGATCACAGGGACAAGCTTTTGCTACTAAGGAAATACCATCTACTTCTATGGACCCAAAAGGAAAGCAAGTGTTGCAGGGTACACTATCCAATTTTGATATTCCTGTTAGAATGTTATTTGATATCGGTGCATCCCATAGTTTTATCTCATATGACCTAATGAACAAGTTGAATCTTAAATATGTTATTCTCCATAATTCTCTTTGTGTATCGAACCCAATAGAGGTCCGACCAATCTTGACACCATATGTTTGAATGTGCCTATTTTTTATCGAGATCGGCCTTTCTTTTCTGATTTGTTTATCCTTGGGTTTATGGGTTTTGGTTAGGAATGGACTGGTTATCTAAGTTTAAAGCTGTCTTGGACTATGTAAGAAGGATGATCGTAGTAAAAGATGTAATAGGTAGAAGCGTTGATATATGTTGCGGAGAGCCTAGGGGGTTGATAAGAAGTTTTTTGTATTCCCTCGAAGTACCAAAAAATGAGATAAGGAATATACCAATTGTTCGGGACTTCAACGATATTTTTGAAGAAGTGCAAGGTTTAACTCCTCATTACGAAGTAGAGTTCCGCATTGATTTGATTCCAGGAACCAGACCTATTGTACAACCTCCTCTAAGGTTGACTCCAAAGGAAAGAAGAGAATTAGAGAAGCAGACGTTTGATTTATTGTAGAAAGGTTTGATCAGACGTGGCACATCAAGTTGTGGATCGCCAGTAGTGTTCGTTATAAAGGCCGATGGTTCTCTTAGATTATGTGTGGATTACCGAGAAGTAAATAAGAGGACTATCAAGAATAACTATCCATTGCCTAGGATTGATGACATGTTTGACCAGCTCCACGGAGCTCGGATATTTTCTCAGTTGGATCTTGCCACTGGTTTTCACCAATTAAGGGTAGCAGAAGAGAGTGTACCCTTAACATCTTTTCGTACCCCTAGTAGTTTTTACAAGTGGTTAGTCATGTCATTCGGATTGACTAATGCACCCTCTTATTTCATGGACTTGATGAATAGAGTGTTTCGGGATTTTCTTAACAAGTTTGTTCTAGTCTTCATTGATGGCATCCTTGTTTATTCTAAAACGGAGGAAGAGCATAAGTACCATTTTCAACTTATTATAAGTACTTTAAGAAGTTGTGTTTTAAAAGCAATGTTTTCTAAGTGTCATTTCTGGGAATTCGAAGTTAGATTTCTAGGTCATGTAGTTTCAGGAGAAGGCATATCAGTGGACCCAGCTAAAGTAGTTACGGTTCAAGATTGGAAGAAACCCTAAAGTGCGACTGAGGTTAGAAGTTTCTTGGGATTATCAGGTTTCTATAGAAGATTTATTAAAGATTTCTCGAAGATTGCTTCTCATCTAACAATGCTGACGAAGAAAGATGCTAAGTTTTTTTAGACACCCAAATGCGATCAAGCATTCAATGAGTTAAAGGAGAAATTGACAAGCGCTCTTTTCTTGACTATTGCAGACGGGAATGAAGGATTAACGGTTACACGGATGCTTGTAGGACTGGATTGGGAGTAGTTTTGATGCATGATGGTAAAGTAATAGCGTATGCGAGTCGACAGTCGAAACCTCATGAGAAAAATTACGCTATGCACGATTTGGAGCTTTTGGCAGTAGTTTTCGCATTGAAGGTGTGGAGGCACTATCTTTTGGGTGAAAAGTTTGAGTTATATACGGATCACAAGTCATTAAAGTATCTCTTTACTCAAAAGGATTTGAACTTAAGGCAGCAAAGATGGCCGGAGTTTCTCGCGTCTTCTGACTTAGAGATACTTTACACCTCAGGAAAAGCCAACGCCGTTGTAACGGCCCGTAATTTTCAATAATTAAATTTATTAATTAAATAAGTTTTTGGAATTTAATGTTGTAGAAAAAATAAAAATTTAAGATTTAATAAAAAGAAAATAACTAGAATGAAATGTAATAGTGTTAATATAAGGTCGTTGATAACCACTTTAATGCAATTTCAATTAATTAAGATGATTGTAATTATAAATTTTTTTATAACTTGTAAATGAGGTAATAGATTAAATGTTGTATTAATTGATGAAATAATGTGTAATTAATTAGAATTGGATAAAATTAGTGTAACGACCTGCCTTTTTGGACGGTTTAAATCGACGATAAGACACCCGCCAAGTGCATAAGCAGACACACATGTCAGACCTAACCATACAAAGGGGCAGATTGTTATTGGGGTAAATAAGAAAAATAGAGAAAGAAAGAAAACAAATACAGAACCTTGCAGCGGAATGACAAAATATAATAATCAAATAAACAGTTCATGAAGCTCTTTACAAATAACATTGATTTTACTTTTGCAATACAGATCAGAGTTACATACAACAAGAATAAATAAATAAATGCAGCGGAACAACATGATGTAGTGGAATAAATAATATACATAATCTTTGTCTTCATCCTCCAGAAATAGTCTTCAACCCTGAAATGCTCAGGCTGACCCGAGCGTAATGAAAAGACAAAACACTCGAGTCAGAACTAAAAGATCTTATGTAAGTTAAATCAACCGCAAATAAATATGAGTGCGACGGCGTTAGAGATGGTTACGGGGTTTGACATCTCCTATCCAGTGTCAACGTGAGTGCAATAACTTAAGAGATGTTCGGGATTACCATCTCCTAAGGATCCGTTAAACTATCTACTATGTAGTATAATACGCTATTATAATATCTCTACAGTAAAGTAAAGTATTAAAATAGCGTTAAGGCGTTATCCATATCCCCCTTAACACATTTTATATAATGTCGTAGTCTATACAAATATTGTAAACTCCACCCGCAGATGGGCTATCAGGGAGCACTCCATAGGTATGACACAAAACAAACTCGTAGAAGGCGCGATAAGGCATGCGACAAGGCACTCGAGGCAATCCCAGGGTAGATATACCAATTGCGGATCCGGACTGGTGGTAACGCATAGCATCTACTACCGCCCACCTCGGAACACACTCCCAAATAAAATCAAGAGGTGGCCACCAAATCAATCACAAAGTAATAGAATGGTATCGAAGAAATGTGCCCGATAGGAGGAATGAACTCATCTGGCCCAGCGTAGCTCCTGTTTTAGCCACATCAAGCTGACTCACGGGAGTTAGGGTCACGTAAATACCTCATACAGAATCGTTCGCCAAACCATCCTACTTCATTTCTGGAATCTCCACCACGTACACAGTTGTTAAAGTGGTTTTCGGTATTGGCAGAGAGTATGACAATATCTGATCCCGGTCTCTTTAACAACCCAATGCTTATTTCACACCGGATGGTCCTTTTACATTTCAAAAAGTCAATTCACAATTTATATCAAAATATCATATTCGATTTCGAATCATATCTCTGTCAAAATCATATTCACTTTCAAAACTATATTCACTTTCAAAACTATATTCACTTTCAAAACTATATTCACTTTCAAAAATCATATTTACTCAAATATGTCATTTCACAAAAAAGTATCAATTCCAAATTCCAGCTTAAGTTGTATCATCATCAAGGATTTAAATATAAATACTTCAACTTTACCCAGTTTGCAATTTTAGAAAATAGTTTAGATAGTCATAAATAGTTTTAATAGTTTAAATAGATTAAAATAGTTTAGATAGATTTAAATTTGATTTAACCAGGTTTAAATTAATTTAAGTATATTAAATAGATTTAATTAGATTTAAAATGATTTAAATAGATTAATTATAGATTAAATAGATTTAATTAGATTTAAAATAATTTAAATAGATTAATTATAGATTAAATAGATTTAATTAGATTTAAAATAATTTAAATATGTTAATTATAGATTAAATAGATTTAATTTATATTAAGTAGATTTTTAAATAGATTAAATAAATTTTAAAGTATATTAAATAGATTTAAATTATATTAAATAGATTAAATACATTTAATTAGTTTAAAATAGGTAAAATAGATTAAATTGGATTAAATAGGTTATAATAGATTAAATAAATTAAAGTAGTTTTAAATTGATTAAAATAGTTTAAATTAATTTAAAATAGATTTCAAAGTTATATCCGAACATTTCCAATAACTCAATTTCAGATAAATTCATTTATATTTGACACTTCAACTTTGAAATTTCAATTTAAATTCTTTGAACAATGTATAAAATCAATTTGAATTTCAACATTTACACTTGGACTTTCGAAAATAATTCAGTTTATATAAATCAAATTTCTATTCCAAAACCAGTTAACTGAATTCAAAATTTAAAGATTCAAAAATTAGTTAATTTAACCAATCCGGTGTCCGTATATAATTTTCTACCCTAGGGTCAAGTGATACAGATATTTATCATTTCAATCCGCAATTTAAAATTTTACGGTTATATATCATATCAAACCGCAATCCCGAATTAAATAAAATCCATAAAATCGCTAAAGTCTATCATTTCAACCCATAACGATTTTTCTTAATCTATAGATCGTTCGGGTATGTATCATTTCAACCCATAGGGAACTTGCAATATTATAACAACATAAAATACAACATCCAGTCATCCAATATCAACAATCAAACATACATCACAATCATCATCCAAATCAATCAATAAACATCAATAGATAACTGATAATCAATATAGGTATTAAATTTATAATTTAAAATTCCATATAAATTAAACGATGATTAAATGCAATAAAAGTCATATTTAACCAGAATGACAATTTAAACATACCAAATATCAATCAAATAATTTCTAATCACATCATAAATTTAATTTAAATAACATAAGATAATCTAGTAGCTGTGAGTGGGTAAAAACACTCACCTTTAATTTTAAATCGATTTGAAATTCAAATAAAGGCCCAAATTTCAACAGTCTCAGAATTTGTCCAAACTAGTGCCAAAATGTCTGGAATTTTGATACGATCCTATCGGAACAAACCACGCGTGAATTTGGATCTCGTATGTAAAAGTTATAATAGTTATAACATTTGAAATCAAAATTTAAATAAAATAAAATAATAATAAAAACGTGCACGTCATCATCGAAGAACCCTAGCTCGTACGCGATTACTCGAACACGCTCAACTTCCAACTGCCGCCTTACATCCACGATCGTGCCACCTAGCCTCGATATTGATCAGATCAGAGCCAAAGATCGTGACGACCATGCCATGCCAAACACAACGTGCCCACGCGCGCTTCCACCGGCCACCCCTGCTCGACCGCCGCCGCTTGTTTAGTTTGCTATTTTCTGGCAATTTTGTGACCTCTTGCCAAGAACAAACGGTACCCCCTCGACCTGCTCGACACCACCTTCGCAATGGCACCACTCGATCGACAAACGGTCAACGATCCATCATTGGATCGTAAACCCTAGAATTGAACGGCCGAGGTTCATCTTGATTTTCTAGTCAAACGATGAATCCGATTGAAAAACAAATCACTCCTGTGAATTAAACTCGTCGAGAGCTTCGAATTGATATATAATATGATATGGTTTTGAGGAGTTTGATTTTCGATTTGATTTTGGTTTGCAATTGAATTTGGAATTGGGGAAATTGGTTTTGGTTTGTCTGCCATTGGAAAGAGAGAAGCAGATAGAATTGTACGTACAGACTAATGGAATAAGAAATAGCTAGGGTTTATAACAGGCTATATATAGGCAGATCAGAAATGGAAACGAATGGACTAGATCGATTTGGGTTTGAACGATAAATAACCTGAAAACCTGTCTCGCCTCCGGAACGAAAATGGGTAATTCCATATATCAAAATAGATGTTTTCGATAGTTTTAAACTCAATGGAACAGGTTTCAAGTCCTAATTCCATCATATGAAGAAGTTATCTTAAAATCAGCTTATTTTGAATTGATTTCAATTGAATTTAATTAAATTGATTTCTACGAGTTTCGAGTCCGTACGATCAAACGACAAGTCTGATCGCGACGAAACTTGAAACCTTACAATAATTCATTGTTACGTATCTGATGAAACTGGTTTCGTCAAAATCCGAGACAGTGGCCAAAATGGCTATTTTTACATTAATTAAATAAATTAATATTAAATTAATTAAATCATTTTTTTTTCAAATTTAATAACTAACAATTTTCATCATATTTGATTACTTGGACACTTACAATAATTTTAAAATAAATCTTCCTATCAATTCAATGTCAATTATTTTATTAATTACGTTGTTCAGTTTCAACTGTAATTAAATCCAATTAATTATAATTTAATTCCAATAAATTGATTCAATTTGGTATCGATCTTTTATTAAATCATTTATTACTCTATAGACATAGTTAACATTTTTTTATATCTTATTACACTAATACTTTACCATTATCATCTTACTTTTCATTAACTTAATATTTAATTGCAATAAATCCATTTATTATAGCTTAAATTCCAATAAGTTGATCAAACTTGATTTCAATTCTTTTTATTCAATCAATTATCATATTATGGATATAATTTACATCGGTTACATCTTATTAAATTAATATTCTAAAATTATCAATTAAACCTACATTAATTGCACTAATTATGTGAATTAATTGCAATTGGTTTCAATTTTAATTTAACAGACTAAATAAATAGGTAACATATAACAATTGTCACCATTAACTTTTAGTCACATCTTATAAGTTTATTATCCACAATAAGTGTTATAATTACAATTCATTACATATTATTTCATTAATCAATCACCATTTAAATTATCAATCTTTTAATCTAATTATTCATTAATACATACATTACTTTGATTTATTTACAATCTATATCAATTATAACTCTTTAATCCTTCTAATGAATTGGAATTACATTTAAAGTAGTTATCAATTACATAAAATTAATTCTATTTCATTTTATTCCAGTTATATTCTTATCAATAAATTACAAATATTTTTATTTCTTCCAACATTAAATCACAAATCTTATTAAATTAACTGTTTTTAATTATCGAAAAATTATGGGTCGTTACACTCTCCCTCACTCAAAACTTTTCGTCCCTGAAAAGGGAAAAGAAGGGAAAAGAAGGAATTAAGCAATCAACATATCTTATTCAAACTATTAAATTTATGAACAATCAATTTACATAATTAAATAATTTAAATATAATATATCAATTTATAACAATTAAATCCTTTATATTCAAGTTAACAAAGGTTTGAAAAACATTTCACAAAATTTTTCTAAGTCCAAAATTCATGGAAAAATTCGGCAGAGTCTCCTTTGTACGAAGAGGTCTAGGAGAAATAGTAATATCAATAGTACAATATATATCACATATTTTCAAAATAATATATCCAAAACCATGAGAAAACAATATAATATCGCTTTAAAACCGTAATCCGAAAACGTACCTATTTGTCAGACAAACAACGCTTATTTTATGAAACCAAAAGCAGTAGCTATTGCTTCCATAAACCTGCATTTCACTTATATTATCCAAAAGGGTTAATAATTATGTAAAAGAGAAATATTTAAGTTGTTTCAATAAATAACAAACAAATCATCACAATATAACAATAGTCATTTGCAAACAAACAACTGTACAAACATCATTTCAACAAAGAGAGCAATCATCCATCTATAGCAACCAAAACAAATGGTTTGTTCGGGTTCAGAACTTCTAATCATATAAAATGATAAATAAACTATGAAGTAAACCATACACTCAACAGTCGTAGATAAAACTTAATAGATCATTTATACATCCTATACAATAGAAGTATCCTTTCCCAACCAATCCATAAGCTCAACAACAAAGAATTCAACACATTTTTAAGTTTACTCCATTTATCTTTTCACATCATTTATTGTTCAATTTTTTTCATATAATGATTTTCTTTAATTCACGTTCATTACTTACAAAATTTTAATTTTTTGTTCATTCATATAAGGCTTATTTCATTAATTTGCATCCTTTACTTACATAAGTTATCCAATTTAATTATTTGGATCATAAATGAATTCATCATTGAAGTATTTTATACATTCTATTTCAGTTTACTTCACATTTACTATTTAGTTTGATTTCCTTTTTTTTCTTCATCCTTTACCTTTCTTTCTCACTCATATAATGTTTATTTTCATTAATTCACATTCGTTATTACTTACAAAAGTTCATTTCTTCTTTATTCATATAATGCCATTTCCTTCATTTTATTACCTTACATTCATTGCTTGAATAAGTTATTTTTCAATTATTGGATTATACATTATTAGGTAAGTTTCTTTACAATTCATTCACCATTTATAGATTATTTCTTTTTCACATTAATTCTTCCATATATAGTATTATTGAATATTAAATACATTTCTAAATCTTTTCATTGTTTCTGAAGTTATAATAATTCAATTTATATAGTACTCATTTTAATTATAAACGGCTTCAATATTAATTTAAGTTTAAAATTATTTACTTACAGTATTCACCTTTATCATTCAACCTGATTATAGATAGCTTAAATGTTAACTTAAGCTTATAATCATCTTCTTACATTATTCAATTTTATTACATTCAATTAGTAGCATTTAAAATATTAACTTCGGTTTATAACAATTTATAACATTAGAATTCTTATTTATAGAAGCAATTCCATTGAACACTTTCATTTTCCAAGTTTTTACTTGCACAACATTCTATTTCATATCATATTTAACACTTCAACACTTTTACATTTTGGTAAGTTATATATATATATATATATATATAATGTCTTAAGAATGCATTTGAATATTATCCAAGGTTTCTTTTATTTATTTAGTTAACAAAATGTTTAATAGTTACCATTTCTTATTTTCATTTCCTTTTTATTTACTGTTTACAAATTTTAAATTTTCTTATCTATTTCATTAATCATTTTAACATCAAATTTCTTATTTTTATTTTAGAAGTTTCTAATTATTAATATAGTCAAGATTCCATTCATTATAATTATTTAATTTTTAATTTACAGAAACTTAAGAACTAAACAACCGAGTTTCATTTCAATTATTTTAAAATAATATATATAATCATATCTTTTATATATAACAAATCATATCTGGAATTCAAAATTAAGATTAATTTATTAAAACAATTGTGCAGTAAAATTACTACAACGGTCTTCCCACTTTGAAACCCGAAAATGAACGTCGATGATGCGTGCACTTATCACTGAAGTTATTTTCCAGCGATTGAGAGGGGAGTACAGAACTTATTTCCTTCAAAAATTTATTTTTATTTTTATTTTTTAAACATTCTTTCAAATCATCTTGAAATATTTATATCAGAAAATACTTCTAAAAATATTAATATCATATTCCAGAACCTTTCGAAAGAAATTTTTCAAAATCCTGGAACTTAAGTTCTCAAATTCCAATTTATATCCATTTTATTTGCAAATCTTATTTTTCAATCAATATTTATAAATTTCACTACCTAACAAACAACATATTACATCCAACTGTATCATTTATAAAATTTTATTATTTTATACATACAAAATAAATAATAGAAAAATTTTATTTCATTTACCTATATTTCAAAACAATATTGTGTCGGTCTGTCCTATTAAGTGTTTAGAAATTCCAATCGATGTCATAGCGTCCTATGCACCAACCTAAATCTATATATACAAAACGAAACAAATTAACACAATACAAAAACCCTTTTATAACACTAACAAATACGCTCTAGTATATATACACTCAGCGACTCATTCTAGGGTATTACTACCCTATTTTATATGAGTAAGACCCTACAAAGCTAAGGTTATCACTGAACCAAAGCTCTGATACCAACTGTAACGACCTGCCTTTTTGGATGGTTTAAATCGACGATAAGACACCCGCCAAGTGCATAAGCAGACACACATGTCCGACTTAACCATACAAAGGGGCAGATTGTTATTGGGGTAAATAAGAAAAACAGATAAAGAAAGAAAACAAATACAGAACCTCGCAGCGGAATGACAAAATATAATAATCAAATAAACAGTTCATGAAGCTGTTTACAAATAACATTGATTTTACTTTTACAATACAGATCAGAGTTACATACAATAGGAATAAACAAATAAATAAATAAATGCAGTGGAACAACATGATGCAGTGGAATAAATAATAATAAATAATATACATAATCATCGTCTTCGGCCTCCGGAAACAGTCTTCAACCCTGAAATGTTCAGGCTGGCCCGAGTGTAATGAAAAGACAAAACACTCGAGTCAGAACTAAAAGATCTTATGTAAGTTAAATCAACCGCAAATAAATATGAGTGCGACGGTGTCAGAGATGGTTACGGGGTTTGACATCTCCTATCCAGTGTCAACGTGAGTGCAATAACTTAAGAGATGTTTGGGATTACCATCTTCTAAGGATCCGTTAAACTATCTACTATGTAGTATAATACGCTATTATAATATGTCTATAGTAAAGTAAAGTATTAAAATAGCGTTAAGGCGTTACCCATATCCCCCTTAACACATTTTATATAATGTCGTAGTCTATACAGATACTGTAAACTCCACCCGCAGATGGGCTATCAAGGAGCACTCTATTGGTACGACACATAACAAACTCGTAGAAGGCGCGATAAGGCATGCGACAAGGCACTCGAGGCAATGCCCAGGGTAGATATACCAATTGCGGATCTAGACTGGTGGTAACGCATAGCAGCTACTACCGCCCACCTCGGAACACACTCCCAAATCACATCAAGAGGTGGCCACCAAATCAATCACAAAGTAATAGAATGGTATCAAAGAAATGTGCCCGATCGGAGGAATGACCTCACTTGGTCCGGCGTAGCTCCTGTTTTAGTCACACCAAGCTGACTCACGGGAACCAAATTTGTATCGATCCAAAACCGCTCATTTTGGGTTGGGATCGATTATGGACATTCTTGAGGTTGTGCGCAAGCTCCTGCGAAAATTTGGTGGCATTTGGACTTGTAGATTGTGATATATGATCGATGCAAGTTTGTGTTTTCAATGTGCAGTCGAGCTTCGTTCGTATCGCTCCATTTCGTATCGATGAAAGGCACGTGCTTGCTAGGTGACGTGGCGCCAACTTTTAGGATCGATCCACTTTTCATGCCGAGCGACCGAGTATTTCTTTCTTTTAGGTTTTTTTCGTATCCACCAGCGCAACTTCATTCGTATCCACTTATTGCATTCCATTTTGTATCGATCGTTGTTGCCCCATTTCATATCGATCAACGAAAGTGTTATTCGTATCGGTCCATCTCGCCTTATTCACATCGATCACTGGCCGATCGATACGAACAAAACGCACCGGTGGATTGATACAAAACGATGGGTTTTTATGGCTTTGATGGATACGAAATGGACGTTTTTTGAACGATACGAACAAGCTGGGGATGATGGATGCGAAGTAATATGAGGATGGATGGATGCGAACCTTGTGCGTTCCATGGATGCGAACGAGTTCAACTCCGATGGATACGAAGGAGGCCGCTGTGGATGGATGCAAATGAGGATGGATACGAAGAACGTTGCCCTGGATGGATACGAAGTAAAGCGATGCGAAGGAGGCAAAATGGTGGATACGAATGAAAGCATTGCTAGATTTGCATCGATCATATCTTGAGAATACGAACTCCGATTGACTTGAAATTTGGAACATTGGCTTTCCCAGCTTTGATTGTCATGTCATGTTAATTGTAGCTCGATCCGAACTCGGACAAAATTTACCAGCATCCATAGTGAACTTTGTTGGTAATCGGTCATCGGGACTGATTATCTTCCGGTTTCAGTCAATTCTTTGGTGCTACGGCCTTGCCAAAAGATGGGATAACACTTGCCCCCAAAACATGCCTTGCGATAGGAAGGTGTGCTTTGTAGTTCGATAAGTTGGATGTTCATATCCTGATAATGTTCTGTAAAGAGGTTGATAATCTTACCTGACTGTGAATAGTGATCGTTCGTGATCGTATGTCGTTCGGGGTGGTATGTGACCGTTCGTGGTCGGATGTCGTTCGAAGCGAGTTGTGACCGTTTACGGTCGGGGTGCCGTTCGTGGCGAATGGTGACCGTTCGCGGTCGGGTGCCGTTCGAGGCGAATTGTGACCGTTCGCGGTCGGGTGTCGTTCGAGGCGAATTGTGACCGTTCGCGGTCGGGTGCCGTTCGTGGCGAGTTGTGTGTACCCGGGGGACTTAGCATCATTAATGTCGGATTTCACGCTCGAGTGAGTTTCCAAATTGTTTGTTATGGCAGTTTATCGCCATCTCAGAGCATGCCTGAGGACCATTAGCGGTCTCGTACATGTGTAAGTGACTTAGCTGTTATGGAATTACAAATACTAGATTTACATTCAAAATGAGTCTTACAACCAAAATGTTCAACCAAATCAAGTCCGGATGTAAAGAACGGAAAACAAAAACAAAGCAGAGACGTCAAAGTGCAGACACCTATACTAATGCGGTTGATAGTCGTCCCAGAGCACGCCTGAGGACCGTTCGTGATCCTGTACATGTGTAAGCGACTTAACCGCACTAGTGTGGAGTTTGCGACTTATTCGTCATTGTTTCAATCAGTTGATGAAAAGCTGATGCCTCGATCCTGAGCCGTCCCCAGTTGATGCAGATGGTGGTCGTTCTTGCTCCACCGTTGTTGCTCGCCTTCTCACGTACTGTGATAGCATGCCGTTCCGGATATGCCCTTCTATCTCATCCCTCAAGTGCCTGCAATCATTTGTACTATGGCTGCTTAGCTCATGGAATAAGCAGTACTTGTCTGATTTCCTCTCATTGTTGGTCGGATCCCTCCTTATTGGCCTCTGGTAGGGAACCTGCCCCCTAGTGTCTTGGTAGATTCGCTCTAACGTCTCGCTCAGCTCTGAATAAGAGGTGAATCTCGGCTCCTTTCGCGCCCGCTTTGGCTCATCACAACTATCTTCTGCTTTCCGTTTCCCTTTATCCTTGCATGAATCCTTTCCAGGGGGATCTCCACTTTTGACTGCATAAACTTCAACTCCCTCTCCTTCCTCTCTCTCAACATTTGCATCCTCTTGTCGCAGAAATCTTTCTGCCTCATGGTAAAACTCTCCTAGATCCATGGGTGGATCCCTTGTCAATGAGTTCTTGAATTATGTGCCATCAGCTATGCCAGATACAGCTGCCATCAAAACCATGGATGGATCTGGGTGATCCACTGATGCTGCTGCTGCATTAAATTGTGTCAAAAAATTCCTTAGAGGCTCCCCTGCTTTCTATTTCAGCGTTGCCAAACTCATCACATTCTTGGTCCTTAATATATGAACTCTGAACTGCCTCATGAACTTTTCAATCAACTCGGTCCACGTTCCAACCGAACCGCTCTCCAGTTGCCTGGACCACAGTGCTGCTATGTCCGTCGGATACAAGGGGAAACACTAGGCCATGACCTCCTCCGATGCCCCCAGTACCTCCATGTGCCTCATATACCTCGTCAGATGAATCGCAGGATCCGTCCTTCCATCACACGTCTTCAATGTTGGTAGCTTGAATTCTGGTGGATTCCTAGCCTGCCTAATTGCGAGAGCGAAGGGGTTCCTGTTCACATCCTCTAGATCTCTATTCACTAATCCGCCTCTCATGGCTCGTCCGACCATTTCCGCCAATCTGTCACTGTTGTCAAGTTGTAGTCCTTGTCTGTTGCCTCCGATCTGCCCCCCCCAGTTCGCGAGGGAATCCTGGAATCTGCTCTCCTAGACGGGCATCCATTCCTCTATCAACATTGTGTTGAACAACTCCGCCTGGTATCCTGCCTGAGATTGGATCAAGATGCTCCTGGGGAGTGCCTCCTAGCTCATGGGCTGCTCCCGATGGTCCTGCTCTATTCTGAATCCTGGTTATTCCATGCTCCTGATCCCTATCTCCAGCACCCCTTGCAGTTGCGTTCCCTTGATTCTGCACTCTAGCTTGCCCAATCTGCTGGAATAGCTTCTACATCATCTCCTCCTGCCTTTGCAGCATTCCTTCCTGCATAGCCTCCATCATCATCTCCATCTCGTCTCTGATGATGAAAGCCGAAGTTTGATTAGCTCCCAAGGAAGCCTCCTGACTTCCCTTATGCCGACTCCTTTCTGCTCTTGGTCTCCTTGCTGACTGCTTCACCATAGCTTTCCAGATCCAAGTCCTAAAACCTTCAAATCCAAAATCCAAGTTGTAGAATCCCTGAGTGTTAGCCCTCTCAGTGAAAGCACTAAAATGTTTGCATCAAAAATTGTCAAAAACACCCGATTACAGATGAAAGCACCAAATCACAGTCACATATCACAGATAGATTATATGTAATATAATTAAATATGAAGAACACTCAAAAAATTAAAAGGAAAGCAGTAGAAAGACAAGATTTATAGTCGTTCGGTGTTGTAGCCTACGTCCACTTCGAAGAGTTGTTATTATTGATGATTCTCTACTGATTTACAAGAGTACAATTGATAGTATCTGAATTACAATGGAGTTCAGCAGAGTAACGGCGTAGAAGAGCCAAAAGATCTCTTTTCTAAAGCTCTTGGACTGCTATTTATAGGTGTAGGCTGCAAATATCTCGTCCAGATCTTGGAAGACTCCTTCTCTCATGTGGGTGGGCCCACGTGATCGATCCCCTGACATTTCGACTCGATCCATGATCGATACGAACCAAATTCGTATCGATCCAAAACTGCTCCTTTTGGGTTGGGATCGATCATGGGCATTCTTGAGGTTGTACGCAAGCTCCTATGAAAATTTGGTGGCATTTGGACTTGTAGATCGTGAGATATGATCAATGCAAGTTTTTGTTTTCAATGTGCAGTCGAGCTTCGTTCGTATCGCTCCATTTCGTATCGATGAAAGGCATGTGCTAGGTGACGTGGCGCCAACTTTTAGGATCGATCTACTTTTTATGTCGAGCGACCGAGTCTTTCTTTCTTTTAGGTTTTGTTCGTATCCACCAGCGCAACTTCATTCATATCCACTTATTGCATTCCGTTTCGTATTGATCGTTGTTGCCCCATTTCGTATCGATCAACGAAAGTGTTATTCGTATCGGTCCATATCGTCTTATTCACATCGATCATTGGCCGATCGATACGAACCGAACGCACCGGTGGATCGATATGAAACGATGGGTTTTTATGGCTTTAATGGATACGAAATGGACGTTGGTTGATCAATACGAACAAGCTGCGGATGATGGATGCGAAGTAATATGAGGATGGATGGATGCGAACCATGTGCGTTCCATGGATGCGAACGAGTTCGACTTCGATGGATATGAAGGAGGCCGCTGTGGATGGATGCGAATGAGGATGAATACGAAGAACGTTGCCTTGGATGGATACGAAGGGAAGCGATGCAAAGGAGGCAGAACGATGGATACGAATGAGAGCATTGCTAGATTTGCATCGATCATATCTTGAGCATACAAACTCCGATTGACTTGAAATTTGGAACGTTAGCTTTCCTAGCTTTGATTATCATGTCACGTTAATTGTAGCTCGATCCAGACACAGACAAAATTTACCAGCATTCATAGTGAACTTTGTAGGTAATCGGTCGTCAGGACTGATTATCTTCCGTTTTCAGTCAATTCTTTGGTGTCACGGCCTTGCCAAAAGGTGGGATAATAGCCATCTTGTTTAGAGTTGCAGCATTTAGCTTCTTCAACATTCAAGCAATCTGAGTATTATTTGTGTATGATCCCATCAAGCCTAGTGAAACAATGATAGCCTGCTGTATAAAAGCTGAAACTTCAGTTGTAACTAAATCATGCATAAAAGTAACCATTACCATATAGCAATATCTTTTCTTTCTGATTTGATTAATTTTGCACCTGTAGAGTACATATGGCTAAGAGGACAAAGATGTAAACACTGTAGTAGTCCAGTGAAAATTTAAATGTGCATTTCGGGTAAATATTCAGTTAGAAGAAAGATGAAGACTTAGTGAAACATCATTAATCTACTCCACGGTATTTTGGACAATTGAACATAATCCAAACTAGGTTTTTGTTGTATTAATTTTGTTAGCATTAATTATATTAGTATTAATCATGTATGAATTTTATCATTGTGCAGCATGTGGTCCATTTGAGTTCAAATGCATTTATATATTATCTAATCAAACTTATTCATGTACCGGTTGCCACTTCTATTTTAGTTTTTAAATGAACCATTAACTCATGCAAACTCTCACATATATTATGGTAGGGTTATATCATAAGAGCATCTCCAACAGTTCGGAGGGTGGATATACGATTTTCCACACTCCGAAATGTTGTATAGCAATATTCTCCAACGGAGATCAGGCCAACAGGTGCCCGAATTCTTTTGAATTCAGGGGGGAAAATTGAGGCACCTGTTTAACAGGTGCCTCAAATTGAGGTGCCTGTGCCCGAATTCTTTTGAATTCAGGGGGAAAATTGAGGCGCCTGTTGAACAGGCGCCTCAATAAATCTCATATTCCGAAACTCTTGCCCCCCATTTTTGCACTATAGGATTATCCGCACTCTGTTGCAACTGAAATTGGGTGCAGATATCCGATTATCGTATATCTACACTGCTGTTGGAGATGCTCTAAGAGTGCTCATGAGAAAACCGTCGTGTGTTGAAATTTTGACGAACTTGTGGAGCAAATACAGTTTCCCTGCCCATTTGCTGGAATAAAACAAATATAATGCAATGAATGCCTAAAGCTGGCCTTGGACTCTCATACTGCATCAGCTCATTTCCTATTTATATAATAATAATGTACAACAAAACCATCTTGTTAGTAATGTCATTTATTTGTTAACATTGTCATCAACTGAATAATGTGAGTTTATGTTTGTTTTAGGAGTTAAAACTCACCAAGAGTAAAGTTGGTGGTTGCTGGTATGTCCACCACCAACCTGTATATGCCAATAAACCTCCATTGACATAAAATATATGTAACTAAACCCAAACTTATATAGAGTACCCATGACTATGATATATATGCACTTTCTTTATGCATTACTTAAAGTTAAGTGTTAAAAAGTTGATGTAGTGATTGCATATAAACAACTATGTTTGTGATAGAATGTCTAATCATTAGTTTGATGGTAGAATAAATATTAAATGTGTTTGTGCTCCTACTTTGCAAGCTCTATAATATTTCCAAGTGCATCCTTTTATGAGTAGTTGGACATTTTGCAGCTTAGTCGTCAAGTTGTGTGTGTGCACATTGGTTTTTTTGAATTGCTTTCTGGAAGGGGATTTGATATGGTGGTTGAGTTGTTGGTTATTAGCTAGAGTCCAGTGGATAGTTGATTCAAGTATGCCTATTATACTCTCCGCCCTATCTAAAATTGATGTCAAGCTCCATCACTGATCATGTGAGTAGGTCGGGGTTGAAAGGAACAATAGACGTTATTTAAAAATCATTCAATAGGAAATTATTATAAAAACAACTTATCAAAATATTAAACAATACATTATTTTCAAATTATTTGATACGAAGGCAATAGTTATTCTGGATGATTAGCAAATTGGTTGAGTTGTATAAGAACCCACCACATCAAATGCATGTTTGGTCATATTGACATTTAGTCCATTCAGTTTTCTTATAAATAAAGCAGCAACATCATTATAATTCTTCATCATACTATATATACCATACTAAGCAATATATCATCATGGTTTCAAGTAAAACATTGGCTACAGCCGTTTCAAGTAAAACATTGGCTACTGCTGTTCTTGTCTACTCTGATACTGCAACTGATAAGTGTTTGGCCATAACCATATATATATATGTTATACGTCTAGTATACCAAAACAGAGACTAATCAATAATAAACTCGCCTCACAAGTTTACAAATCAGATTTCCACTACTTTGGAATTCTGTATTAGCTATTTTTAACGATAAGTATGTTGTAATTAATTACAACAACAAACTAACAACTATAGTAATAATAACTATAGCGATAAATCAAACGTTATACTATTTAAAGAAATAGTACAACGTAGAAACGAAAAAGATATATATATATAAATATATAAATATATAAATCAACTAGAAATCTAACCGGTTGAAGAAGGAAATTTCGTCTGAAGCTTGTCGTAACAATTTCCTTAAGACTTTATTCAAAGTCTCCCAAGATACAACAGACGTAAGCTGCTCGAGATCGTGATGTGTATGATCTTCTGTGTGATAGAACTAATTATGATTTTAAGAAATGAAGATAAAGAAGAGATAATTCGGTTTTAAAATTTAGTGAGGAAAGTGATCAGGTTTCCTCCTTATTTATAGCCGAATTCCCAATGGCTACACCCGTTGAGAAAAGTAGCATCCCTTCATTTTCAATGCCAAAAAGTGTTGTTGTTTGCAACAGTCGCGTCCGTTCGTTTGCAACGGTTCAGAACTATTGCTGTTTGCAATAGTCGCGTCCGTTCGTTTGCAATGGTTCAGAACTGTTGCTGTTCGTTGTAACGGTCATCTGAAATAGTGTCTCTTCATCAGTTTGCAACGGTCACAACCGTTGGAAAATCCATATATATGTAAACACACTTATGTTTTAAAATCAGTCCATTTTTTAGGTAACAAAAATATATGACACAGCCCAATCTTATTGGACCCGCACCCGACCCGGCCCGATTCGGTCGGATGGGCGGGCGGCGGCGCGCGCGCGCGTGTTAGTCCATGGCCATGTAGGTCCTCCCCCTCGCACAAAATTACCTGACCCTAAGGGTCAGTATAGGGATTGAGAGTACACTATATAAACAAGAAAATGGACTTATTTTTGGCGATGTGGGATATATCTCATTCACTATTTTTGAGGATTCTAACAATCCCCCACATGAATGACGATATATGTCTCCCCCACACAAAGTGTAATATCACAGAGTTCATATGAAAATAATGCTATATCGAGGATAAGTAGATATTTCACTTTGAACTTTCCCTAGTTAAAACTTAACGGATATACTTGGCTAATCGGTGAATTATTTCGTCTTGAACCGTCAGTCGTTATTGTATAACGAGACAATAAGCTTTACAAAGCATAATTTCCCTTCACATCCAATCTCTTGGTTGTGTTCATTTTGGTCCTGAATAATTTTTGGTTCTGCGAGTGTTTATAGAGAATAAAAGCCTTTAATATTCTTATAGAGCTGACCCAGCTCATACTAACATAAGTGATCACAACCATTAAGAGTATCCTACATATACCCCACTTGTTATTTTCAAGATATGGTCATCATTAAAAAACATAGTTTTATCCTTTTAATACTTCTGTAGGCATGCATTTATATTGTGCACCATAGGAATGGAGTAGGACTAAGTCCAAAATGCATTACGTCTTGAGTTATTCAGAACTGGTTTGCTTATTGATCCTAGTCCGTGGGATCTCCAGTCGCTAGGATAGGTTTTCGTATAAGATAACTCTTGTTGGTTTAGGCTTTTAAACCCATTCCCCTCAATATGCAGTCAATTTTCTCTCTTGATAAACCTTTAGTAAATGGATCCGCTAGGTTATCATTTGTTCGCACATAATCTATGGAAATAGTTCCATTTGAGAGTAACTGCCTAACTGTGTTATGGCGTCGACGAATGTGTCGTGACTTTCCATTATACATAAAGTTTTGCACTCTGCTTAATGCTGTTTGGTTATCATAGTGTATGCATATGGCCGGTATAAGTTTAGGCCAAAACAGAATATCTTCTAAAAAGTGACGAAGCCATTCTGCTTCTTCGCCTGCTTTATCTAAAGCGATGAACTCCGATTCCATAGTGGATCGAGCTATGCATGTTTATTTAGTAGATTTCCATGACACTGCTGCTCCTACTAAGGTAAATACATAACCACTCGTTGATTTTGATTCCTCTGAATCAACAATCCAGTTTGCATCACTATATCCTTCTAAGACGGCAAGATATTTTCCATAATGTAAGGAATAATTTGTAGTATTTTTTAAATATCCAAGCACTCTCATTAGTGCTTTCCAGTGTTCCTTCCCTGGGTTGCTTGTATACCTGCTTAATCGACTTACTGCATAAGCTATATCTGGTCTTGTGCAATTCATGAGATACATGAGACATCCTATTACATGAGAGTATTCCAGTTGCATTACACTCTCATTATTGTTTTTATGCAGTACTTCCGATGGATTATACGGCGTTCGTACTCCTTTAATTCCAAAATTTTGAAATTTTTCAATCACTTTTTCTACATAATGTGACTGAGATAATTCAATTCCATTAGGTGTTCTTATTATTTTGATTCCCAAAATAACATCTGCAA
Source organism: Allium fistulosum (assembly GCA_030737815.1). NCBI lineage: Eukaryota > Viridiplantae > Streptophyta > Magnoliopsida > Asparagales > Amaryllidaceae > Allium > Allium fistulosum. The sequence continues at coordinate 1,209,741,194 of CM060902.1, forward strand.
CTCCTAAGTCTTTCATATCGAAATTGTTGATTAACATCTGCTTAGTGGTCTCTATTACCTTAGTATTTGGACTGAAGATAGCATATCGTCTATGTATAGACAAATCATCACGTATGATTGTACGATTTGTTTGTAATAAACACATTTATCACATTCATTTATACGAAAACCATTTTTCATCATGACACTATCAAATTTCGCGTGCCATTGTTTTGGAGCTTGGTTTAGTCCGTATAATGATTTGACTAATCTACATACTTTGTTTTCATTCCCCTTGGATATAAAACCCTCAGGTTGCTCCATGTAAATCTCCTCATCGAGATTTCCATTTAAGAATGTCGTCTTTACATCCATTTGATGAATCTGTAGATTATAGATGGATGCAATTGCTATTAACATTCTTATATAGGTTATTCGTGTTACTGGTGGATAGGTATCGAAGAAGTCTACACCTTCTTTTTGACGATATCCTTTGGCTACCAATCTTGCTTTGTATTTGTCAATGGAGCCATCTGGTTTCATCTTCTTTTTGAAGATCCATTTACAACCAATTGGTTTTATTCCAGGTGGAAGATCAACTATTTCCCAAGTTTTATTACTCAGAATTGAATCAATTTCACTTTGGATTGCTTCTTTCCAACATGAGGATTTGGAAGATGACATTGCTTCCTTGTATGTTTGAGGTTCGTGTTCTAACATATATGTTAAAAATTCTGAACCAAATGTCTTGGAAGTTCTTGCCCTTGCGCTTCTTCTTGGTTCAACTTTCTCAGTTTCATGATGAGTTTCATCTTCATTTGATTTACTCAATTCTTCTCTTGTCCTTTTGGGGACATTATTTCCTTCATGTCTTTTGTGCGAAAACACATCTTCAAAGAATGAGGCGTCTCTTGATTCCATTATTGTATTTACATGAATATCAGTTATATCAGACTTGAATACCAAAAATCTGTAGGCACTACTATTTTGGGCTGACCCTAAATAGTAACAATCTACTGTTTTTGGTCCAAGTTTGACTTTCTTGGGAGGCGGAACTAGAACTTTTGCCAAGCACCCCCACACTTTGAGGTATTTAAAACTTGGTATGTGTCCTTTCTATAACTCATATGGAATTGTTCCTGTTTTATTGTGAGGAACCTTGTTTAATATGTGATTAGACATATTTAAGGCTTCCCCCCACAAGTTCGTCGGTAGGCCATAAGTTAAGAGCATCGCATTAATCATATCTTTTAATGTTCTATTCTTTCTCTCGGCTATACCATTTTGTTGTGGTGAATATGGTGCTGTTGTTTGATGAATAATACCATTTTTGGCACAGAATTTTTCAAATGGTGATTCATATTCTCCACCTCGATCAGATCTCAATATCTTGATCTTTTTATTTAACTGATTTTCTACCTCAGCTTTGTACTTCATAAACGATGTAATTGCTTCATCCTTGCTATTTAAAAGATATACATAGCAATATCGTGTATAATCGTCAATAAAGGTAATAAAGTACCTTTTCCCACCTCTTATAGGTAATGATTTGAAATCACATAAATCAGTATGAACCAAACCTAGTGGTTCGGTACTTCTATCAACCGTATGAAATGGTTTTTTGACCATTTTTGCTTCTACGCATGTTTCACATTTGTAGTTTTTATCTACTTGTAATTTCGGAATTAATCCCAAGTTTGATAGTTTTTTCATTTTTTGGAAATTTATGTGTCCTAATCTATCATGCCATAGAAAAATTTCGTGCTCAAGCAAATAAGAAACTTCAATTTTATTAATAGCATAATCAGAATACATAGTTTTATTGCCGACAACGGCTACATTTGCCTTAAATAGGCCATCACATAAATATCCCCTTCTCATATACATTCCAGCTTTGGACAGAACCATCTTGTCAGACTCGAAGACCATTTTGAATCCTTTCTTTGATAGCACTGGACCAGAGATGAGATTCTTGCGTATGTCTGGAACGTGGAGCACGTCATTCAACTTGACAGTTTTTCCAGAAGTAAACTTGAGGAATACTGTGGCACTGCCTTCGATCATGGAAACTGCTGAATTACCCATGTAGAGTTTTTCTTCCTGATCGAATTTCTGATATTAGAAAACATGGATTTGTCAGAGCAAACATGACGAGTAGCGCATGTGTCCACCCACCATTGGTTAGGGTTCTGAACCAAATTGCATTCAGATATAACTGCTGAAAAATTAGACTCGTCTACTTCCATGTTATCCACCATATTTGCCTCTGAGTTGCATACCTTCTTGTGTCTGCAATCTCTAGCGGCGTGTCCTGCTTTTCCACAAACCCAACACTCGCCATTAAACTTCTTGGTTCGTTTGTTGTCTTTGGGTTTGTTTTCAGGCGCTTTTCTCTTCTGCGGGAATTTCTTCTTCTTGTTCTTCTTGAAATGCCCTTTGTTCTTTGACTCTTCTGCCACAAATGCCTCTTCGCTTTGTTTTGTCACTCCGCGGTTATTAGCCTCAATTTTTTGTCTGACAATAAGATCTTCTAAGGAAATCTCCTTTTTCTTATGTTTCAGATAATTACAGTAGTCTTTCTAGGATGGTGGTAATTTCCCTGTTATCACTTCAACAAGGAAGGATTCTCCAACTTTATGTCCTTCTGCTTCAAGTTCATGAATTATGAGTTGGAGTTCTTGCACTTGACTAGTTACGGATTTGGAGTCAACCATTTTGTATTCCATAAACTTATCTATGATGAACTTCTTCAAACTAACATTCTGCGTTTTGTATTTATGTGCAAGTGTAGTCCATAAGGATTTTACTGTCTGGTGTGGCTGATATACTTTATATAGTACTTTATCTAGACAATTCAGAATGTAGTTTCGGCACAGGAAGTCTGAATGCTTCCATGAGTCAATTCCGAGAAAAACAGCTGCATCTTTTTATCTAGTTTGTCCGTCTTTAGGCTTTGGTTCATCCTCCTCGATGCACTTCTGCAGCCCTAGCGTGATGAGATAAAACAGCATTTGATTTTGCCATGTTACGAAGTCATCACCATCTCCTTTGAACGGATCAGGCCTGTTGTGAGTAGTAGCCTTTGTTGATAGTTCAACTGTTGCCATCTCTGTTTTAGTGAAAACAGGAAAGTCTTAAGATGTTATACGTCTAGTATACCAAAACAGAGACTAATCAATAATAAACTCGTCTCACAAGTTTACAAATCAGATTTCCACTAATTTGGAATTCTGTATTAGCTATTTTTAACGATAAGTATGTTGTAATTAATTACAACAACAAACTAACAACTATAGTAATAATAACTATAGCGATAAATCAAACGTTATACTATTTAAATAAATAGTACAACGTAGAAACGAAAATGATATATATATATATATAAATCAACTAGAAATCTAACCGGTTGAAGAAGGAAATTTCGTCTGAGGCTTGTCGTAATAATTTCCTTAAGACTTTATTCAAAGTCTTCTAAGATACAACAAACGTAAGCTGCTCGAGATCGTGATGTGTCTGATCTTCTGTGTGATAGAACTGATCATGATTTTAAGAAATGAAGATAAAGAAGAGATAATTCGGTTTTAAAATTGAGTGAGGAAAGTGATCAGGTTTCCTCCTTATTTATAGCCGAATTCCCAATGGCTACACTCGTTGAGAAAAGTAGCATCCCTTCATTTGCAACGCTAAAAAGTGTTGCTGTTTGCAACAGCCGCATCCGTTTGTTTGCAACGGTTCAGAACTGTAGCTGTTTGCAACAACCGCGTCCATTCGTTTGCAACGGTTCAGAACTGTTGCTGTTCGTTGTAAAGGTCATCTGAAATTGTGTCTCTTCATCAGTTTGCAACGGTCACAACCATTGGAAAATCCGTATCTATTTAAACACACTTCTGTTTAAAATCAGTCCATTTTTTAGGTAGCAAAAATATATGACACAGCCCAATCTTATTGGACCCGCACCTGACCCGACCCGGTTCGTTCGGTTGGTCGGACGGGCAGGCGGCGCGCGCGCGCGCTAGTCCATGGCCATATAGGTCCTCCCCCTCGCACAAAATTACCTGACCCTAAGGGCCAATATAGGGATTGAGAGTACACTATATAAACAAGAAAATGGACTTATTTTTGGCGTTGTGGGATATATCTCATTCACTATTTTTGAGAATTCTAACAATATATATATGTGTGTGTGTGTGCGCGCGCTAATACCCTTATATAACATTATAGACCATATATCCATAATATACATTTGCTGGCTTATATATAAATAAATAATATGTACACTATTAAATGATGTATTTTGATGTTGAACATATATAGGAGAAAAAAAGATAGCATTAATTGATGGAGGAAGCCAAGGTGGGGGATACCATGAAGGAGGAGGTGGTATCTTAGAGGAGAAACGGGGCTTTGTTGTTTATGACGGTCATACCTATATATAGCGGTGGACCACTGCACCTATGGATGTTGTGGTCAACTCAACGATGAATACATGTAAGGAACCTTTTCAAACAATACAAATTATCTCAACCTCTATAATATTATATGTTAGCTTGAAAATGGGTTCTGTATTTCATAGTGTGCAAACACAACATCTGAAAACAAAAAGAGTTTTTAAAACTTGATAACTTTTGATAACAAAACTTGATTTCCTATGAATTGCTGATATCAACAACAATTAAAATTTTGATGGAACAAGGTGAAGCCAAATCAGGAGAAACCTACCTTTATATACATGAATTCCTTATTTATTTAGTTTTATTATTATTTCTTTTTTTAGTAAATTATTATTTTGGGTTTATTAGTAATGTTTGAACTTAAAGTAGAACTTTAATACTCTTTCACCGAAGCTGCAAATAAACAAGTACAACGGCATAATAATGGATAGAAATCAGCACTAATGTGAACCAAGGTTCAAAATTTTGTTTTCCTCTTCCGTTGTACCGGCCATTGGTAATTTTTAAATTTCCGATTTTGTTTTGGAAATTCCGGAAGTTCCATTTTAATTCCGGTTTTCTAATTCCTATAATTTTATGCTTTAATTTTCTATATACGCTAATAAATATCCAATACTGTCATAAATTTATAGTACATTTTTTACATTACATATAAAATACACACTTTAATTAAAAATCAATTATGTAAGATTCTGTAGTTTTCATTTGAGATTTTAAAACTTTTATCAATTTTGAAAATTTTGAATTTTTTATTATGATTCGATGTAAATTAACAAAAGTATAACAACTTTTTTTATGGAACTATATGATTTCTTCTCCATTTATTTATTGTCCTGATTAATTTTTTTTCTTTTTTTAATTATTATATATTTGTTGTATTTTTTTAAATTTTTTATAATTTTTTTCAATATTTGAAAAGCAAATCCGGAATTTTGACCGGATTCCGTTTCGGTTATGAGCGGAACCAGAACGGAATCACTGGAATAATCAGAATTCCATCGAAATTTCGAACCATGGTGTGAATTAATATGTAAGAAAACATGTGATTTGTTTTACTCAGTTTTAAAAATATATCAAAATAGAGTCATGAAGGAAAACACGAAATACCCAAGTACTGAACCAACACTAATGATAATCCATAACTTTATTGTATCATGTCCGATTTTGAATTTTTGCACGAATCTATGTTGAATCGATAATTTAATGTACCTATCCCAAAAGTCTATGTTGCATCAATCATTGTTGAACGTAAGGAAATAAGATAGTATTTTTTGGTTTAATTAAATAAACGAAAGCAACTTTCCAGAATAATTCTCGGTTTAATTGTATTAACTTGGAATGTTTCTTATTTTGAACTTCCATTAGACCAGCATTTGTACCATGTTTATTAATTATTGGTAAGAAGTGTGTGTGTAAGAAGAGTTAAATCGAATGGGTGTAAGAAGCTCTATGAGGAGTTGAAGGCGAAGGATGAGGAGATTTCTACACTCAAGACCAAAGTGAGCAGGCTAGAAACGAGTATAAGGGATGTGATGAAGTTTATACAGGAGTATAGAAAGTGAAGGGGTGAGGACAGTAGTGAGTCGTCGCATGATATATAAGATACTTCATTTGGAAATGTAGTGATAGATTTATGTGTCATATTTGTATTATGCTATCAAGTGTTACTCAGACATGTCAGGTTGCAATGGTAGTTGTCATGTGGCTTTGTAATATTGTTTACTGATTATGATGTGTGTTTAGACTAAATTTGTATTTTTTTATCATAGTTTATTGGTTATATATATTAATTAGCTATGCATGTTTGATTGTTTGTGATGATATATATTAATTTGCCGTGCATTTATAATTATTATGTTTGTCTTGCGATTGAAGAAATCAAATTCACACCACTAGAACAACAGTAAATAGCGACGGAGGCTTCCGACGGCCGCCTACGGTAGTTTCGGGCGGCTAGCGTTGGCCGTTGAACTCCGCGGCGTTTTTGTAACTAAAATATATTAGCCGTCGAAAACCGAAACAAATAAGCCGTCGGCGGCCGTCGCTAGCCGTCGAAAATTATCGTGCATACATGCCTCCTGGCCAAGAGCTGCTTCATTATTCATCTTCCCCCAAATTAAACAAAAACCCTACCTCCATCACCTCCTCCCCGTCGTCAGCCAGCCGCCGCGCATCCCCGAGCTTCTCCAACTTCATCATTATCCACTCTCAACAAGCCTAGCCCCTTCATCAATCTCCAATCAGGTTTTATTCCCAAATCCTAATTAATTTTGATTTGTTAAATTATGGTTAATTTGTTGTTATAGTTGTATAATCCCCATTGATTGTTTGGTATACTCTATTAAATGCTAATTAGGTTGTTATTATAATTGTTTATCATTGAAATGTTGATAAAAATAATTTGTTTAGTGTATATGTGCATTAATTGGTGTATATGTGTCGATTAATTAGTGCATACGCGCATTAGGGCTATTTTGGATTAATTAGAGTCGATGTTCAGAATTTGGTGTATGCGTTTTCAAGATGACGAAAACGACGATTTAGTGTATGCGTTTATTAGAATGTAAATAAATTATTGTAAAAATTGTTGTATAATACGCTTTAGTTTTTGTAAATCCCTTAGAGAGTTTTTGGCCCCGTCTGACAAATATTGTATATGATCGTTGTATGGATATTCGTTTTTATCACAGAACAGACATTTATTCATCCGATACAATATTTGTTGGATTTGTCCCTGTATTGGACAGGTTACAAACACGGTAGTAATTATATTTTGCAAATCATTTATTTTAAACGGTTCACAAAATTTCAACAATACTTTCTTTTTGTTCCCCGTGTACACATATGTGTACGACACAGGGAACAAAAGGAAAGTGCTGCCGATTTTTTTTGAATTGTTTAAAATAAAATGATTTGCAAAATATAATTACTACTGTGTTTGTAATGGGAAGTAGGATGACCAACCATCAAAGTGTAAAACAATAACCTAAAAATTGTAGATTATATTCATATAATAATTTGTGTAAATCCGTTTGAAAATAAAATTAAATAGAATAATATTATATATTTGCGAAAATTTAAATGTACGATTTATTTGAAAAATAAAATGTCAATACGTAAATGATTAATGTGTTTTTATGTTTTAAAGTAGGAAAAATGGTCAATTATTTTATCGATCAGAGCTGGATGTACCAACAAAGAAGAGAAATTGGAGGCTCAATAAGTGAACATTTTTAAAATGGTGTACACGTCTTTATTGAATTCTCTTTACGTAATAATGGAAACAACGAAGAAATTCGTTGTCCATGTAGTAGGTGCAAATTATTGAAGCATTTGATACTGGATATGGTAATAGTTCATTTGCGCAAATATGATTTCATGCCGAATTATTTGGTGTGGGATCGTCATAGAGAACTTATAGCACCTAATCCCATACATTCGGAGGAGGAGGTGGGTAATGAACTTGTTCCGATGAATCTCATAGAAGATATGGTTGAAGATGCAGCACGTTCAATATTCCCTACCGTTTAGTTTATGGTAACGATGTTAATGTCGAAGAAGAACCAAGTATTGGAGCAATTTTTTTATATGATTTATTGGATGCTGCTAAGAAACCCCTTTGGGATGGTTGTATAAGCGAAACTCAACTATCAGTAACTGCAGAATACATTGCGATGAAATCAAAATACAACTTCACATAAGCCGGGTTTACAGCTATAGTACAAGCTGTAAAATGGCATATGCCACCCGATAATTTAATGTGCGAAAATCATTATGAAGTGAAAAAACTTATGTTATCTTTTGGTTTGCCGTATCAAAAAATAGATACATGTTTAAATGGTTGCATGTTGTTTTGGAAAGAAGACATCAATCTTAGAAATTGTAAAATATGTAATCAAGAAAGATACAAACCAAGAAAAAAGAAGGGAAATGAAGTTCCGTACAAGCATATGCATTACTTACCCATCACTCCTAGGCTTCAAAGGTTATTGCAGGAAAGAACGTGTGGGGGTCCCGTCTCATATATGGGCATGTTTGAGTATACCCATGCCATTAGACAGACAGACGACGAGGGATCGGTGTCCTATGCCTGGCAAAAGGATGATAGAGCATACGCCGCACGTATATGTATATTTTAAGTTATAAGTTATTAATAATGATCATTTTAATTAATTAGTTATAAAATATCATAATAATGTCATGCAATATTTATTTGTATTTAATTTTGAGCTGCAGGAAAAATTTATGCAAGAAGGTGCGTAGATGCTTGAGCATTCGGGACAGAAGCAGTTGACTACCGACGAGGAGGACGCGGTCTTTGACTCTGTTATGGACCCGATCCCTAGAAATAGGTGCTACGGCTACGGCAATCAATCGGTAATCTATACAAATTAACTACATTGTAAAATTTACTTAATTTTTTTAAAATTTACGTAATAACTTAAACATATTTCGACTTGTTTTATAGGCTTGGACATCACAAAGGGCTTACCGAAAGGTTCAGGACAACGCGGAGATTAATGAGCTTCGACAGCAAATTGCACAGCTGCAAGAGTAGGATCGCCTCCGAGCAGTGCAAATAGAGCAACTAAACCAGCATTTGGCAGAGTATGTGGAGCGTCGTGGAGCATTCCCTTTGTCTGGTGGTTTCGGAGTCGATGATGAGTCATGGGGTACGATTTGCAGTTTTTTTTGAAACTACTATATATAAACATTGAGTGATGGTGAGGTTGATTTATGGACATATGGTGTTTGACATTAATTTGTGTGGTTGATTTGGTGGTTGATTTGAGGAGTTGATATGTGGAGTTTGATGTTGGATGTTGGATATATATATTGTACATTGATGTTGGATGTAAACATTGCAGTTGGATGGGTGAGACTGATGATGGAAGGTTTGTTTTGTATTGATTGAATATGTTTGCGTTTGATATGATGATGTTTGAGTTTTATATTGATATTGATATTGATTTCAGCTTATGTATCTGATTTATATATTGATTTTGCTGAGTTGTGTTATATACTGGGTCGGAAGTGGACGAAAGGCGTGGTCCGTATTCCGACGGTTTGCAACGACTGCGAGCCATCGGAAATTGCCTTTTTTCTTGTAGTGTCAGCAAATTGCTAATAATTTAATGACCCTTTGCATCGAACTTTTTCCTTTGTATAAGAGACATCACTATGCGTTGCTAAAAATTTAGTGACGTCATAGCGGCGTTAGTCTTGTATAAGATTAGGGTCGTCGCTATGGCGTCATTAAATATTTAGTGGCACCCTTGCGATTGCAGAATTGTTACAAAAAGGCGTTGGTATGGCATCACTAAAAATTTAGCGACGCCATAGCAACGACAATATTCTAATAAACAGTATGCATCGCTAAAATTTAGCAACGTTATAGCGACACCGATTTGTGACGCCTTAGCGATAACAATCTATTTAGGAACGTCTGTTTTTCTATCGCGCATTTGCCATTACTATGATGTGGGTAAAAAAATTTAGCTATGCCGTAGCGACGCTAAATGCGTGATAGAAAACCGCATATTTGTAGTAGTGTACTTAATTTATTTCCATGTTGAAGTTGTTATGATAGTTGAAGAGGATGCCAAAGGTCATAAACTTAAAGAAGAAGCATGTTGGAACTAGACCAGCCCGCAGCTGAAATTATGAGTGAATTTCAATTTTCTGCCATATTGGATCTTTATTGGGCGTATGAAGTTTAATTTATTTGGAATATTTCTAAATTTTATTCAAATAAAATCTTTTATTTTATTTAAATTATAAAATGATATTGTATTATTTAATCTTATTACATTAAATATATACGTGTATCATATACACATATATAAGTGCGTGTATGTGTAACATATCAATCCGTGTAAGGTATAATATGCATGTATATAGATGATGAGATTTACATCGCAACAGACATGTTAGCTCATCCAATATGCAAATATATTATCCAAATGTGTACACACACACTCTCTCTTGCTTTTATAAATAAAACATTACAAAATATATAATAAATTTTTATTTATATATAATTTTGTATAAATATATAAATATATGTGTATATATAAAAACATAAATATAAATGATTAACAATATGTATATATTTACAATTATATAAATATGTTTAAGTCATTTATAAAATATGTTAAATATTTTTTTTTGCAATGCCTAAACCAGTACAAGTATAAATATAATTATACATACATAAATACATATTTATATGTATGTATGTATGTATTAAATACTTATATATATGTATAACAATATATGTGTGTGTGTGTATGTATTAAATACTTATATATATATGTATGTATGTATGTATAACAATATATTGTTATATACACACATACATACATATGTATGTATGTATATGTATAACAATATATAATACATACATATGTATGTGTGTGTGTATATATATATATATGTATGTATGTATAACAATATATTGTTATACATACGTACGTACATACATACATATATAAGTATTTAATATATACATATACATATACATATATATTGTTATACATACATACATACATACATACATACATACATACATACATACATACATATGTGTGTGTTAATACATATAAAATAAAAATGTAATTTATATTTAAATATATATTAACCTGGTCTTACGCATGGCTCATGATTTTTTTAATTTTAAACTTTATATATATACGCATATATTAATAAAATCGTATTAAATTATCAAAATTAATAAAAATTATTTTTCGATATCAAATTTGAATTTTAAATTTGCACTAAAATTTTAGACAAAAATTTTATAATTTGAAAATTTATTATATAATTTTATAATTTGAAACAGTTTAAAATCTATTTTCTATTTTTGGGTTTATATTTAAAAAATTCATTTTTTTAAATTTTAGCCAAAGTATAATATGTATTAATATAATTTTATAAAATATAAAACATATTTTTCAATACATATATGAATTTATACAATTATTTATATGATTAATTGATTTAAATATTATTTGAAATAATATATAAATAAAAAATATTTTCTTCTTTCCGAAAATATTATACTTATTAAACATTATATATAAAATTTATTTTCATATTTTACATATGTATAATATAGTATTTAAATTTTAAACTATATAGATATATATTATATATTAAATTATTTAAATAATAAGTTTTTTTTAATTCTGAACCATTCCGCACAAATATGTATTATCACAAAAAAAAATTAAACATATATGCATATACATACAACCAATCAATATCGTGATAATATATTTGCATGTTGGAATCGTCACCTAACTAATATATATATATATATATATATATAATGAACATTATAAATATATTTTAATATTTGTAATCATATTAGTAATGTACCTTATAGCCAAAGCCCTTAAGCACATCTTGAAATGATAATATAAGCTCCTTGAAACGATTTCTGATCCAAAAGAGTGCTAGTACCTGAACCGTTGACCACCAGCTGTCGAATAGCAATGGATTTGCTTTGATTTGAGCTTAGGAAATTAGAGAGATTGGAGGAGAAGTTCGACCAACAATAGATAGGGATAAAGGCTCCAAAAGTCCCATAACAAACGAAGTTAGAGATGCTTATATAGTGGAAGCTAAGAAGAGAAGTTAGGATCTTATCTTTTACTCATTCTCCTTCCATCATCTCAGCCATCCAAAATCAAACATCTTTAGCCTATGTCATATCCACCTATAACCCACATATTCCAGCCGAATTAACCAGCCCCTCTTGTGGGCTTTAAAAACTTTTAAGGCCCTAATAAATATTTTGCAATTAAATCCAATTTAATGCTTATCGATATCATATATCGATTAATGTATTTATAGCTATAATATATATAATAATATTTGTTCATCAAATCAAAATCAAATTTTATAATTAATATTTCATAAATATTAGTTAATTTATAACAATTACAAATTTATTAAGTTATTTGGTCAAAGGAATATTCATCGTTTCTGTTGTGTGACTCGTTGGGTGTAAATTTGGTCAATGATTAATATCGAACTATTCGAATATTAACGTTCACACATCACTTAGCAAATGGTGTGACATTTTGGTCAAATTTATCGCTTACTTAGTTTTCGGTAAAATCCAATTTTACTTTGTTAAGCGTTACCCGGTTATGACTTTTATTTACACCAATTCTCTTCGTTAAAACTATATTACTTTGGACTTATAGAATTTTGTAACGGTCAATACAAAATTCCAATATCGTACACATTCAACTCTAATGTCCTAATACAAAGTCATTAGTTCAATAGTAACAATTATTATTAACCGAAATGCTTTGGCCAGAGACTTTGACTTTGAGTTGACTTCAGTTGACCATGAAACTAACCCCATATAACTGAGGAGACGAGTCCTCTCTTGAATACTGTTTCACTTCCAATACTTCCATTCGACCCAACTAAAGTCACGCGATGGACGTCATGCCATGATTTGACTGTAATTAAAGTGGAGCTTTCATGTTGAAGATTAATAGTATTCTCACGTCGCGTGAACTGTGTAAATAAGTCACATCGATATTTTCTGTTTGACCTTAGTTATAATAACAACAGAAAACTATCGAGTGAGTCATTTCATAATTATCCAATAACTATCAGTACATAACCCCTTGGTTCCCCAGCAGCCATGAGAATACACTGCCCAAGATTTGGAGAGCGTTACGTACTCTAGTCCAAAAGGATGTATCGATATCCAGTCTCAATGCATTTTGATTAGTAATATTTTAAATAGTATATTTATTTTCATTGTGATAAATTACTCATGGTTATAACACTTTGTAACTACTACCACCAAACATACAATTTATAGATTTGTATTAAATATATTTTTAATTAAATTAATTAATCAATATAGCACATTATATCAAGTATATAATATAAAGAAAACACCTTTTATTTCGAACAAGATTGGTTACCGAGTTAGATATATGTAACAAATTACATAATTGCCCCTATGGCATACCCCTAACTCTATCAATCTTCCACTTTCACTTGGGGTCAATTATGAAATCTTATTCCAACTTCTCCAATCGATTTCCTTAAAACCAATTATGTCAGTTCCTCAGTGAGCGGGTATGTTATTATGTTTTAATTATCTGCTCTGTCACCCAACTCTCTTCGACGTTGATAAACTACCTTTATCATGTGGAACAATTCGAAGTATGTCTCTCGACTTCCTTTGAGCTCTAATTACTATTATGAACTTTATCATGACATTGTCATCAAATAACAATGTTATGTTATTCTCAACATTTGGAATCACCCTCAGCCAGTTATAAATTTGTGCATTTATAGTTATATACATTGCTTTTATTGCAGCGCAATTCAAAGCGATGTACTTAGCCTTTTCATTGAATCAGCCATAGTTTTTTATTTGGAACATTTTTTACTTAAAGATTCTTAACTCAAATTTATTATTGACATATTATACTCAATATCACTTATGAAAGTGTGGGTCAAACACTCCTTCATAAGGAGTTTGTTGTTTCTGAAAATAATTCCCTAGTATTTCGTACATACACTGGAACGCTCCTACTTACCATTTAGTGATATCAATTTGAATTTTATATTTGCTTAATGCATCAAATGCATAAACAAATCATAATATTGTAGACAACATAACATGTATGACAATTCCTATTGCGAATGCATGAGGAATCTATCTTACATGTTCCGTATTAAACATTTTAAGGTATCCTTGCATATCGTTTTGGGATATTCCCAGTATCTTTTACACTTACTATAAAAGACATCATTTACAAATTCAACCTCGAGTATCAAAACAACTAAAACTGATTTTAACACAGGTGCATCGTTAACAATCAGCAATGAGTTGTTGACTTATGATTTAGAAAAATCAATGTATCTTTAACATTCTTTATTATGAACACACGCTTCCTTTGCATTTTGACGATAATCAAACTATTTGATACATCTGTCAGAACACTTGTTTAATTTTTGATGCTTTTCAAAATGATACTTTCGTATCCGTTCTCGAATTGTATCCGAAAAACCCACAAACCCAATATCGCTCCCATTGACTTCAAGTCACTTTAGTTGTTACGTGCAAATAGATTAGTCTAAATCTATATACAGAACTTTCTGTTTCAACACATATATACCAAAACATAAATTTATACCAAGCAATAATTTTATGAGTAAAAATCCGAACCAACTTGAGCAAATCGAATGGTGAATTGGTTATGTTAATTTCAACAATGGAAATTTACGGTAATATTTTTATCAATGCGACTTACTATATTCCAACTGCATTTGACTTTTTTATAAAGACACATTTGCGGCCAATGGATTTTATCCCTTCGGATACAACTATCAAAATCATAATTTGATAATGTTCTGGGAATCTATTTTGGATTTGCATATCATACCATATTATAGAGTTAATACTCTTAATGATTTAATTAAATAAATGATGATTGTTTATTCTTGACATTTACAAGAAACTCACAGTTTCTCTTTAATGTACAAGAATACTCATTAGATATTCTAATGTATTTGTGTTCATTTAGATTTGGTCAATTTCATTTCGTCCCTTGTAATTATTTTTATCATTGGATCCCATCCAAATTCATTTTATACCAATAACTTCTTGAAGAAATTTTTTCGCTGCGAAGTTGGTATTTCTTGAAACAACAGTTTTTTTCCAGTGCAATGGAATGGGCATTCATAAGCATTTTATGAATTGCCTTATATAAAACTGATTTGGCATCAGTTCATAATATATATATATATATATAGATATGTGTTTCACAACATAAATTAGTCATCTAATGACTATAGTTTCTAAAATTCTCTTGGGATGATTCATACAAGATCCCTTACATACAATTATTACGTGTAGTCTTTCGACTCGTACAACCTACCAACTCCTTAGCCTAGGATATGCAGGGTTTTCATATAAACCCTTACCTTATATGGTATTGTAAACTATTCTTTGGATGATACTAATTTTAACCTTGTGTACTACTTTAAGTACACACCTTATAGAAAGAATTTTAACTCAACTTCACTCATCATTAATCATACTTTGTCCAACAAGGTTCAATTACTCCTTATCAAAACATCATTATGTATTATAGGAATGAGTGACCTTTGAGACTGAATTTTTATAGATATTAGGTACGTACAAAACTCTTTCCAATATACTCACCCATTCGATCAAATCGAATCATTTATATCGCATGTTATTTTATTTACTTCCGTTTTATAATCCATGAGCTTATCATCTACTTATACATGTGTATCAAATACACATGTTAACTCATCAATGAATGTGACGAAGTATATGTGAACTTTTTGGTATTAATAAAGTTACGATTGCATATATGTAACGACCCGATATTTTGGACCATTTTCATCCATTATAAGTGTATAGGTAGACACTCATGCCGGAGTCGAATTGCTCAAAATACCGCGTTGTTAATTTAAATTTGGCAAAACTGAACATATACAGTAAATAAAAAATCATAGATCATAGACACAGAGTAATAAGTGCAGCGGAAATAAAAGAGATAGTAGTTCATGAAGCTACTATATAAATATATGGGTTACATCAGAGTTAAACCAGATACAACGGAAGAGTAATACAATACATCAGATACAAATCAGAATACATCACTGGAATCATCGAATACTGAAAGCAGAATAGATGGCTGGATCTTCAAGCAAAGCTCCAACTCCAAAGGTGAGTCTCGAACACTGGTACACTCGGTCTGACCCGAGCGTAAAGCAAAATACAAAACACTCGAGTCAGGATTAACATTCTTATATCAATAAATCCAACTCAAGTGAAATAGCAATTGAAATACAAGTAACTCAAAGGATGTTTGGAATAACCATCCTTTAAGGATCTGTTAAACTATCTACTAGGTAGTAATGTACGCTAAGTAGATAATGTCTATCAGTAATATAAGGTATCAAAATAGTGTTAAGGCGTTACCATTATCCCCCTTAACACATTTTTATAAGCATCATAGTCTATACAGCACTGTAAACTCCACCGTAAACTAGTGGGCTATCAGGGAGTACTCCATAGGTATAACACAAAACAGATTCATAGTGGTCGCGTATAAGGGATACAAGTATGACAAGGCACATGAGGCAATACCCAAGGTAGTGATACTACCGTTTGCCTGATCCGGACTGGTGAGAACGCATCGCCGCAGCGATCGCAACACCGTGAAACAACACTCCCAAAATCAAGGGTGCACCAATCGACAACAAGTAATGAGTAGTTCGAAGAAGTGTGTTCACTTGAGGTAGCTGACCTCCATTGGCCCAGCACGGCTCCTGTTTTAGTCATTTCCAATTTGACACAAGTGTCAAAGCTATCCATCATCGTTCTCTTTCTTCAATCATCACGTACATCATTCCAACCACTTCATTCTGGATCACACTCCGCGTATAGTTATTAAAGTGGTTTCGGTTTAGATAGAGAGTATATCTATAACTGATTCCGGTCTCTTTAATAACTTTCGTAATTATTACACCGATTGGTCATTTATATATTTCAAAAACCAAATCAAATTCAATTTCAATTTCAATTCGTAAACCAACATTTCATTTGTCTTTCTAAATCAATTTCCAATATTTACGTTTCAAAACTTCCACATTCATAATTTCAAAATATTATAATTCAATTTCAATTTCTATTTAAAACAATTCAAATATTGATTCAAGTTCATATAAGTTTCATTCCGAAATCATTTAAATTAATTTAATTTAACATTCAAATCAATTTAACTTCATTTATCGATTGCATTCAATATTCATTAAGTAAATTTGCCATTCAAAACAATTTCTATTAAATTTCCAATTCATTAAATCCATTATTTAAATTCAACTTCCTTATATCAAAACTTACAAATTGAATTAAATTAAATTCATCAAATCGAATTCTTTAAATTTCAAGTCTTACATTAATTTCAATAAATCACATTTTATTTCTTGTTAAAGAAATTCAATTTCACTTATTTACTTACTTAAATAATTTTCCAAACTTAATTAATAAAGAAACTCAATTTCAATTATTTACGAAGTAAAATTCACTTATTCACAAATTCAATTTAATTTAATCATTAAATAATTCAATCTTATTTAATTATTAAATAATTCAAAACTTAATTATTAAATAATTTCAAAGTTTAATAATTTCAAACTTACTTATAATTTCAAACTTAATTCAATCATTTCTCAAATTTAACAACATTCTTTTATCAATTACATTGTTAATATTTTGTTTTAGATTATTACATATTAACATTTTCCTTTCATTAAAATTCAAATTTCAACTTCATTTCAAAACCATATTATTTATTCAAATAAAATCTTCGTTTATTTTTAAATCAAATTATTGACCAATCGGGTTTTTATTTAATTCTCTATCCTAGGTCAAAGTTCAATTTGGGTATTTATCATTTCAACCCGATTCCAATTTAATTCAAAATCAAAACATAGCAAAGGGAACTTGCAGTGTGATAACTGGGATGGTGTCAAAGTAAATAAACAAGCAATAACAACAACCAATATCAATCCAAAAATCAAATCAATAATCCCGAAATAATCGTATTAATTCGCATTGTTGTTTATGCGAATTAATATAATTAATTCTAGAATCTACACTATCATTTCATGTAGATTAAAGATTATTACACTAATTATTCATACGGTTCTTCACTTGTCATTCGATTTCAATTTTAACACTACATTAATTAATCCAATATACGTTCAATGGTTCAAAGTGTAATTATCACTATTTTACATGTCAATTAATTTAACAATAAAAGGGGTCATATTCCACTAATCAAATTCAACATATATGTCGGTTCAAATTTTAATTATCCTACGTCAAATTTATTTGCATAATATTTATCACTTTATACATTACAATTTTAACGTCCAATTGTAAACATCAAACAATCAATCATTTAACAACCAAATTGGATTATCATTGCATATATAACAGATAAGGGTGCAGATGTCATAGGTTAACTGATACAGGTAATAACAGTGTAAATATCTAACAGCAGCATATTTCAATTGTCGTTTCAATTGAAATCAAATTTAATAAATAAAAGAACGTTAATCGTGAGTGAGTGCTCACCTTTCAAGGTTAGAGAATTTGACGAAGAAGTGAGTTACGAATCCGAGCACGAATTCCAAATCAAAGCTAGATGTATACGGACTCGACGGACAAGCTGATATAAATTTACGAAATCGAATCAGAATTGGATTGTTGAAGATAAATGTATAAGCGAACTTATATCTATATATATATATAACTATATATAACTCTTTATATATAAAAAATGATATTTTAAATTCAACAGATACCAAATTAAATATATAAGTATTTCAAAATCATTGTTTACACAAAACTTAAATATTAAATTCAAACATATATATATATATATATATATAAAATAAATTTTGAATCAACACGTTAAAATTTTAGCAGTTAAACATATACTATATAAACTGAGATAACAGTGATGAACAGTAAACTTATACAAACAGGTGACAATATATATGTTGCTATTTAACCATCTTAAAACAATATGTAAACTTATTCTTACATTAAACAAACAACTTTTATAACTTGCAGATACCTACATGTATACACAAATCTTATAACATTTTTTTTAAACAAATAAAAGCAACATACATATACTGTAACCTTATATATATAAGATTTATATGTATATACTAACTAAATTTTTTCATACTTAAAAATATATGACTGTCATAATCTTATATAACTAACCAAACAGATGCAGGCTCTAGAACTATGCAAACCATCAACTATATATATAACTACAATCTGGATATACAAACTCTCTTATTTACAAACTCAGATATGCAAACACTGTTATAAATAAAATACAGCTATAGATGCATATAAGTATCATATAAATATATGTACGATAGTCAAATATAATTATATATACATATAACCTATATGCATATTATCTTCCACGTATGTATGCTTCAAAATAAAAGTGCAGACTAATATTTATAAACAACTATGTGAGTTAGAACATGTGACAGCCATTTTATATATAAAATAAATGGGTAAAACTATTCATTAGTATTCTAATAAAATATATATAACTATATAAACTTTATAACTTTATAAACTTAGAACTGTATAAACCAAAATCACAGCCTGACACACCTATATAGACTTACATAGGTATATATATAATACTATAATTATAAATAAATATATAATATGTAAACAGCAAATCTACACTGTGCGTTCCCTCTTCAAAATAGCAGATCAATGTAAAGCTAATATATATACTCATAATTTAGAAATATACTTAACACGTTATTTATTAAACAATATATATATAAACTTATACAACAAATGTATATAACTTACTTTAAACAAATAACAGAGAGGATGGGGTCGGCTGTAGACATAGGAGTGGTGGCTAAGGCTGCTCTGAGGTGATGTGTCGCTGGCCTAAGGAGGAATGAACGGCGGTGGAAAAGAGGGCTATGACATTTGGATCCGGTGGAGGCTGCTCTTGGCTTCAGTTCAGAGGCTTGGCGGAGATGGATCTTTAGTAGATCGGACGAGAGGACGTAGGCTACAGGTGGTGAGAAGTGGCTCAGGCGTTCACGGTGGGGAGTGGCACGACGCTAGGGTCGAGGAAAAATGGGCATAAAGGAAGAGAAACCATCGAGGCAAGGAGGAGTAGGGTTAGCGGGGAGAGGTTGAAAGGATGGGGTTGGATCTGGTCCATGGTGGAGGGAGGAAGTGGGCCAGAGGGGTATAGGCACATGCCAGTGGTGATGTCTGCACGTTTTAGGTGATGGATGGCCGGTGGGATGAACTGATGGCTGCCAAGGCTGCGTTGCGGAGCTGACGATGGTGGGTCATGGCCAGGTTGCGGAGGACTGAGGTGGTGGAGGGAAAAGCTTTGATGTGGCACAGGTTTGTATGGCGGAACTAAATTGAAGGCTGTGATGTGGTGGGAGGACGAGCAGCTCGGCCTTGAGAGAAAAAGAAAAACAAAAGGACATGCTTGAAGAAAAAAAAGACGAACAGGTATACATAGAAACATATATTACTTTTTTTTAACAATCTCCGAACAAAAGAACGAACCAACAAATTATAATTTGAACTAGGGAATAGTAAAAGGCAGTGGTTGAATTCTGTGTACTATTAATTGTTAGTGGCTGACAGCTTTATCACGAAGAACGAAGGGAATAAAAAAAACAATTTTCTACACTAAATACGGAGGTCCATCATTCACTTAATATAGATTATTTATTTCATATACTATAAATAATTTACATCAGAGTGTTCTTTTATCAAATATCTTGAACTAAAAGAAATAAATCTCATAAAAAACAATTTTCTACACGAAAATACATTTCAGAATAGAAATCATATTTTTTATTCCAATGTTAGTATCAATCATTATTATTACAATTTTCGTTGTCATGTTTCTTTATGAAGCAGAAGTGACCATTCACTCTCTTCATCACATACCTTAAATCACATTTACTCTTATACATTCATTTTCCTTTCTAAATGGTTAAACCATTCAAAAAAAAAACTCTTACGACAATATCATAACGAACTCTTTACAAAAGCGCATTATATTATCCTTAACATTTAAGAACATCAAATATGTTGCACTTTACGTAAAGTGATCAAACTGACTGTTCGGTGATCGAATTCTTATGTCTTTCTTGTATTTTTGGCCTAGTGTTACATTTAATACAATACGATCTTTATTGTAATCAATCAAATTGAATATTCGATCCCACAATATGGTTTATTTGTTTATTTCAGATGAACTAATTTCATTGAAATATCGTACACTACGAGTTGTAACCGTTCATCATATAACATTTATATGTGATTATATATATATATATATCAAATATTCATAGTCTTTTATTGCTTTTGAGTTCGAAAGTCATAGAATGCAATAGGCGGTCTCGACCATATAAGCACATAAGCGACCTAATTACGAACGTAATTGGTAGTTTACAATCAGGCGCTTGCATGGGTATAGAAACATTAACATGCAATAAGCATTTTTTAGTAAGTATATGTTATATTTTTATTTGCCAATTTTCAATTCAGTTCATTTGTATATTTTAATTGATAAATATTTTAACAATCATATTAAATGCACAAATTTATCGATGTAGATTATTATAATATTATATAGCATATATTCATCCAATTTTAGAAAGGTTAAATGTCATCATTTCATTTTTCTAATAAGGCTTCTACTAGTCTTTCATATTTTTCCAAATCCTAAGTCGAAACATAGAAGTCTTTCGACTTCACTAGTGGGTGTTAGGATTCGTCCCTCTTATAATTCTAACCTAGCATTTGCTCAAAAAGTCATAGCTTCACAGACGATGGATAACTCTTTATCGGTTGTATCGTATACAACTCCTAACCCTCGGTACCTTATCCTAATTTCACTTCAACCTTGAGTTTTCTCAATAAATCAAAACAAAATTATTCACTCATACCTACCATACCACAATGGCCTAAGTATATTATATGTACCTTGAGTTTTCTCAATAAACACATATAGTTATCTTACCTTCTCTATTCAGTATATTAGTAATACTACACATAACATCCCTAGCTTGAGTTTGCTCAACAACCAAAGAGTATACAAGTAATTTATTAATACACACACACACATATATTATGGTAGAGGACAACATTATATTGAAGATTCATAATCTTTAATATATTATATTAAGTGGTATCGACTTATATGAAATAATGTATTTCTATTAAAATACCTTCATGGTTCAAGTGTCAGATACATTAGAAATCACGGTATACATACATTTACGTATGTATTTATTCCTTAAGTCTGTTTGGGTTTCTTTGATGTTTCACCTTTAGTTTATACATTCATATTATATAAGTTCTATTATTATATAACTTTTATATTTCATGTTACTTATATAATAGTCTTAGTATGATATTATATTAATTAAATCTTATTTAATTAATTTTATATTATCTTAATAAAATTTATATATAATATAACCTTTATAGTATAACATATAGTCTCAAATATGTGTATTTTTTATTTAATTAATTAACCATTAATTAATTAATTTAATTAATTAACCTTTAATTTAATTAATTAATTAATCTTTAATTAATTAATTTATTTAAACAATTTCAGTTAAATTATATTAATTTCGAAAAATCATATTATATACTGATGTAGGCCAAGCTATAATTTCCCAAGGCATAAGTCGTAGCCGACTTATCAGAGCAAAAGACATAAGTCGTGACCGACTTATGGAAGGCGAAGGCATAAGTCGTGACCGACTTAAGGAAGGTGCTATGAGTCATCAACGACTTAAGGACAATGTCGTGAGTCGTACACGAGTTAAAGCTAACAGAGGAATTATAAGTCGTGACCGACTTATAGAAACAGGCATGAGTTGTGACCGACTTAACTGGAGAGAAGACATAAGTAGTGACCGACTCAACTCGAACGAGCTACGACCTAAAACTACAGGAGGAGCAACACGAGGTGGAAAATGTGAAGGCTTAAGTCGGCAACGACTTAAGGGAAGTGTTTTGATTAATGTACGACTTATCGGAGCGGGTTATAAGTCGGAACCGAGTTACGACTTAGTTAAGTCTCTTGAACGACCTAACGAGTCAGGAGTTAAGTCGCTGAGGCCAGAAACCATTGATTTCCTGCCGAGTTAATCTGGACCGTTGTTTCTGAAGTCATTGCTATTGTTGAATCGTGTTATGTTGTTAAGTCGGCAACGACTTAAGTAATGTTGTCTGTTGTACTTTTCTGTCTTTAAGTCGTATGTCGCCATATGCTAAGTCGGAGGATATCTTAAGTCGGAGCTGGGTTAAGGGTTGTTGTACTGTGTTGTAATTTCTTTAAGTCGTATGTTTTGCATAAGTCGTAAGTCGGTTGTGTTGTAAACTGTTGAGTCGTATACGACTTATGGTAGGACGGCTATTGTTGAGTCGCTTGTTATAAGTCGGAGCCGACTTAGGACTTGTGTAAATTTGTTGTTTTTTTTTGTGTGAGTTGTAAAACGCCTATAAATAGGCCGAGTCTCTCATTTGTAAAAGGTTGTTGAATATTGAATAAAATTCTCTTTTGATTGCTTTGTGCTTTCATTCAAATTGGTAGTTGAGTGTAATCTCCTATCTCCTCTTTCGGGTAATCGAGTGCGCTCGATTCAACGATTGTAGAAGCCGATTCGCGGAATCTAGTGCGCTAGATCAACGCTCGAAGAATTGAAGATCTTTGAACCCGGTATCGTGCGCGATCAACGAGTTCGAGATAGCTAGAGTTCGGTATCTTCGGATCAACGAATTCGGGCAATTCAGCATTCATCAATCCATCGACTGCTACTTTCACCGATCTACATTGTTTTGATTAATCCGCTGCATCAGTTTTGGTATCAGAGCTTGTTCTAGCCAATCATAGCTAGATCGAGACTTGGAGCCTAATCATTTTGAAGTTGGGCCGTGGTAAGCAAGTGAGGCCGAGAGTAAGAGGAAGAAGAGTCATCATTGTTCGAAGATTGTTTGATCGGATTTACATTGGAGGCCGAAACTTTGTCCATCGTGTTCATCGCGATTTGCTACAAAGTGGAAGTTTTCGATCCGTTTCATTTTGGATCAAAGTCCGAAAAGTGTTTGAATTTGAAGTGTTTTGGAATTTGGGAAGTATTCAATCATGCCGCCAAGAAGAGCTAATCGCCACCAAAACGTAGAAGCTTTATATCGAAGAGAAGAGGCTGATGAGATGGAGCAAAGAATCAATGAGAATTTTAGTGAGAAGCTTAATGAAGGAATTGGCCGGTTAGAGAGGCTTATGACGGAGATGAATCAAAATCGGAGAAGGGTTTCACCAGAATCTAACCATGGGGGTAGTAGAGTCTCGCCACATTCCAATCGAGACAGAAGTGTTGAAAATGATCAAGGGCGTGGGAGAAACGTGAATGATCGTGAACGAAGGAATGTCGATAGAAGGGATGAAGGTGGAAGGCGTAATGGTAGTAGAGATGTTGGTGGTCAGAATCGACATCGTTATGCATCTGATTTTGAAGAGGAGTATGATGGTGGTAGTAATCAAGGAAGAGGTCAAGGAAGAAACTATTCTGAGTATGATCACAAATGGGAGTCGGGGATGAAAACAGAAATTCCTGAATTCAAAGGTGGTATGCAAGCAGAGGAATTTCTAGATTGGGTAGCTAATGTTGAGGAGATTTTTGACTTCAAAGAAGTACCAGAACATCGTAGAGTGAAGTTGGTTGCTACGAGGCTGAGGGGTAGAGCTTTGGCATGGTGGCAGCAAACCAAACTTACACGTGAACGAATGGGAAAATCAAAAGTTGAATCTTGGGAGAAGATGAAGAAATTGATGAAAGCAACGTTCTTACCATACAATTACCAATCTTTGATGTATCAACGTTTGCAAAACTTGAGGCAGGGCACAAAGACAGTTAATGACTATGCTGATGAATTTTACCAACTGATTGCGAGGAATGATATTATGGAAACAGAAGAGCAGTTGACATCTAGATTCATTGGGGGATTGAGAATGCAGATTCAGGATATGGTTAATATGTTCGATCCAAGATCTGTGGCGGAAGCACATCAGAAAGCGTTGGCTTGGGAGAAGCAGGGACGACGAGGAGGTGGTGTGTTTACGAATTCCAATAATCAAGTGAAGGGTGTTGGTGGAAGTTCTAATGTTTCTAAACCTGTCAGTAAACAAGTGGTGAAGGAGGTTGAGAAGGCAAAGGTTAACAACGGTTTCAAATGTTACAACTGTCAGGAGTTGGGTCATAAAAGCAGTGAGTGTCCAAAGCCAAAGAAGAGAACCATGATTGCAGAAGTTGAGGATGAGGATGAAGAAGCTGAAGGCTCTAATTCTTTACCAGTTGAGGAGGAAGACTTACTGTCGGGAGATGACGGGTACGCATTGATGATGAGGAGAAGTTGTTTAACACCGAAGCAAGAGGAGGAAAGTAGTTGGTTGAGAAACAATATCTTTCAATCTACCTGCACTATTCTGGGAAGAGTTTGTAAATTTGTTATTGATGTTGGGAGTTGCGATAATATTATCTCTACAGAAGCAGTGAAGAAGTTGGAGTTGAAAACCGAGAAATATCCTAAACCGTACAAGTTAGCTTGGTTGAGGAAGGGTGGTGAAGTGAAAGTTGGACGTAGAGCTTGTGTGAAGTTTTCAATTGGGAAGAAATACAAAGATGAAATCTGGTGTGATGTCGTAGATATGGACGTTTGTCATTTGTTGCTAGGGAGACCGTGGCAGTATGATCGAGCTGTGCAACATGATGGGCGTACCAACAGTTACAGTTTCATGTTTGAAGGCACAAAGATTACTCTAGTTCCAAAGAAGAGACAACAAGAGGAAAACAAGTTGGAGGAGATTGAAGAGCTCAAAACTTTGTTATCGTTGAAGGAGTTTGTGAAGGAAGTAGAGGAGGAACCTGAAGTGTTTTTGTTAATTGGGCGAGAGAGCAGTGAAGAGGTTGAGATTCCAGAAGAAGTAACACCAATTTTGAGAGAATTTGACGATGTATTTCCAGAAGAGTTACCAACGGAGTTGCCACCGTTAAGAGATATACAACATCAGATAGATCTTGTTCCAGGTGCTGTGTTGCCACACCGACCACATTATAGAATGAGTCCGAAGGAACATGAAGAGTTGCGGAGGCAGGTAGAGGAATTGCTTGAGCAGGGGCGTGTGCAGGAGAGTCTGAGTCCTTTTGCTGTACCAGCTTTATTGGTACCCAAAAAGGATGGAACGTGGAGGATGTGCACTGACAGTCGAGCATTGAATAAGATTACTGTGAGATATAGATTTCCAATGCCGAGGTTGGATGACTTGTTAGATCAAATAAGCGGAGCTACTATCTTTTCGAAGATTGATTTGAAGAGTGGATATCATCAAATTCGTATCAGACCAGGAGATGAGTGGAAGACTGCTTTTAAAACTAGGGAGGGTCTATACGAGTGGTTGGTCATGCCGTTTGGCTTATCAAATGCACCAAGTACTTTCATGAGGGTGATGAATCAGATTTTTAGACCGTTCATTGGGAAATTTGTGGTGGTGTATTTCGATGATATACTTATTTACAGTGGGAGCCCAGAAGAACATTTGAATCATCTTAGAGAAGTGCTGATGGTGTTACGACAAGAACAGTTTTATGCTGCAACGAAGAAATGCGTGTTCATGACGCATAGTGTTTTATTTTTGGGATATGTTGTCTCGAAGGAAGGTATACAGGTTGACCAAAGTAAAGTTGAAGCTATCAGAGAATGGCCGCAGCCCAAGACGATAACAGAAGTTCGTAGTTTTCATGGGTTGGCTTCATTCTATCGAAGGTTTATACCACACTTCAGTAGTGTGATGGCACCTATTACAGATTGCATGAAAGGTAAACAGTTTGCATGGACAGAGGAAGCAGGGAGTGCTTTTAGGAAGATCAAGGAATTACTGACGTCTGCACCAATTCTAGTGCTACCTGATTTTCAGTTGGTGTTTGAACTACACACTGATGCATCCAAGGTTGGGATTGGAGGGGTGTTGAGCCAGAAGGGGCGTCCTATTGCATATTTCAGTGAGAAGTTGTCAGGAGCGAAGATGAGATACAGTACGTATGATGTGAAATTCTATGCTGTTGTACAATCTATTAAACACTGGAGACACTATCTATTTCAGAAGGAGTTTGTTCTGTATACTGATCATGAAGCATTGAAGCATTTGCAAGGGCAAGACAAGATTTCAGCGAGACATGCATCGTGGATTGCATATCTGCAACAGTTTACTTTTGTTGTTAAACACAAGTCAGGGGTGACAAATCGTGTGGCTGATGCTTTGAGTAGGAGGAGTCATTTGTTGACTACACTAAAGGTTGAAGTGATGGGGTTTGAAATATTGCCAGAATTATTTACTGATGATCCTTACTTTGCGAAATTTGTTGATAAAGTCAAGGAGGGAGAGACGGATGATTTCGTAATGGTAGATGGTTTTCTGTTCAAAGGAAATCGATTGTGCATACCGGAGGGTAGTCTGAGAATGAAGATTATCAAGGAGTTACACGAAGAGGGACATGTTGGGAGAGACCGTACCTTGCAGTTGATTTCACAGTCCTACTTTTGGCCATCAATGAGGAAAGAGGTGGAAAGGTTTGTGGAGCGTTGTCATATTTGTCAGGTTTCGAAAGGAACTGCGACTAATGCTGGTTTATATATGCCATTACCTGTACCAAATAAACCATGGGTTGATGTGAGTATGGACTTCGTGTTGGGATTACCGAGGACACAGCGAGGTAACGATTCCATATATGTGGTGGTGGACAGATTCTCGAAAATGGCACATTTTATTGCTTGTAAGAAGACGGCGGATGCTGTTCATGTTGCTCAATTGTTTTTCAAGGAGATCTATCGACTTCATGGATTGCCAGAATCTATTGTGTCGGATAGAGATACTCGATTTTTGAGTCACTTTTGGTTGAGTTTGTGGAAAATGGTGGGAACGAAGCTGAAATTTAGTAGTGCTTATCATCCACAAACTGATGGACAGACTGAGGTGGTAAACAGATCATTGGGAAACTTGCTGAGGTGTCTTGTTCAGGATAATCTAAAGAGTTGGGATGTGAAGTTATGCCAAGCAGAATTTGCTCATAATCATGCTGTGAATCGAAGTACTGGGTTCAGTCCATTCCAGATTGTTTATTCGAGCTTACCGAAGGGACCGTTGGATTTGACGGTAGTGCCACAATCAAAGAAGACAGTTAAGAAAGCTACTGATTTTGTTGAAGGGTTGTCGGAATGTCATAAAATCGTTCAGGAACGATTGGAGAAAGCAAATGAAAAATATAAACGATCTGCAGATTTGAAACGACGAAGTGTTGAATTTCATGAAGGTGATTTGGTTTATGCAGTTTTAACGAAAGATCGTTTTCCAGTAGGCGCTTACAATAAATTGAAAGCACGAAAAATTGGTCCGGTGGAAGTCGTGAAACGAATTAATGAAAATGCTTATAAATTGAAGCTGCCAGATGATGTGTATACATCCGACGTATTCAATGTGAAGCATCTCGTACCATATCACGGGGATGAGCATATAGAGGGGGAGGAAAGTGCAAATTCGAGGACGAATTTCTTTCAACCTGGGGAGGATGATGTAGGCCAAGCTATAATTTCCCAAGGCATAAGTCGTAGCCGACTTATCAGAGCAAAAGACATAAGTCGTGACCGACTTATGGAAGGCGAAGGCATAAGTCGTGACCGACTTAAGGAAGGTGCTATGAGTCATCAACGACTTAAGGACAATGTCGTGAGTCGTACACGAGTTAAAGCTAACAGAGGAATTATAAGTCGTGACCGACTTATAGAAACAGGCATGAGTTGTGACCGACTTAACTGGAGAGAAGACATAAGTAGTGACCGACTCAACTCGAACGAGCTACGACCTAAAACTACAGGAGGAGCAACACGAGGTGGAAAATGTGAAGGCTTAAGTCGGCAACGACTTAAGGGAAGTGTTTTGATTAGTGTACGACTTATCGGAGCGGGTTATAAGTCGGAACCGAGTTACGACTTAGTTAAGTCTCTTGAACGACCTAACGAGTCAGGAGTTAAGTCGCTGAGGCCAGAAACCATTGATTTCCTGCCGAGTTAATCTGGACCGTTGTTTCTGAAGTCATTGCTATTGTTGAATCGTGTTATGTTGTTAAGTCGGCAACGACTTAAGTAATGTTGTCTGTTGTACTTTTCTGTCTTTAAGTCGTATGTCGCCATATGCTAAGTCGGAGGATATCTTAAGTCGGAGCTGGGTTAAGGGTTGTTGTACTGTGTTGTAATTTCTTTAAGTCGTATGTTTTGCATAAGTCGTACGTCGGTTGTGTTGTAAACTGTTGAGTCGTATACGACTTATGGTAGGACGGCTATTGTTGAGTCGCTTGTTATAAGTCGGAGCCGACTTAGGACTTGTGTAAATTTGTTGTTTTTTTTGTGTGAGTTGTAAAACGCCTATAAATAGGCCGAGTCTCTCATTTGTAAAAGGTTGTTGAATATTGAATAAAATTCTCTTTTGATTGCTTTGTGCTTTCATTCAAATTGGTAGTTGAGTGTAATCTCCTATCTCCTCTTTCGGGTAATCGAGTGCGCTCGATTCAACGATTGTAGAAGCCGATTCGCGGAATCTAGTGCGCTAGATCAACGCTCGAAGAATTGAAGATCTTTGAACCCGGTATCGTGCGCGATCAACGAGTTCGAGATAGCTAGAGTTCGGTATCTTCGGATCAACGAATTCGGGCAATTCAGCATTCATCAATCCATCGACTGCTACTTTCACCGATCTACATTGTTTTGATTAATCCGCTGCGTCATATACGTACACGTATACTTATGATATCTTAAGCATTTTAAAATATCATAACATATATCAAACATATATAATACATGTGTATTATATTTTTCATTAATTAACTTATTTATTTTTATTAATATTATTAATAAATTTAAAATTTTGAAATTAATTTATATTATTTTTCAAACATTTTGAAATTTTTTATTATATTATAACTTTTATAATATTTTTGTATATCTTATTTTAAATTTTACTTTTAAATTTAAAATCTTTTATTTTTAATTTTTAATTTTTTTTAAATTATCCCATGGCCCAATTTAAATTAGGCCTCTTCTATTAGGAACAAACTTTTGGGCTTACATAACTGTTCGAGGAAGGCCGATGGCCAGGTAGGGTAGAGTACTTGAATTGCCAAACACAATCCTTCGATATTACCTTTCTTAGATACCCTATTAACTGGGTTGTGAGCTTAATTAGTTAACCATAACATGACTAATTTAGACTGCATGGGCTACTGGGCTCTAATAGCACTGTTGGAAATAGGCCAGCCCAAAGCGAAAGTTATGAGTGAATTTCAATTTTTTTACCACGCTAGACCTTTATTGAGCTTATGAAGTCTAATTGATTTAGAACATTTTAAATTTTATTTTAATAAAGCCTTTTATTTTATTTAAATTTATAAATGATATTGTATTATTTAATTTATATTATATTAAATATACACGTTTATCATACACACATATATAAGTGTGTGCATGTGTAACATACCAATTTATGCAAGGTGTAACATGCCTATATATATATTTGGAATTACATCGCAACTGGCACATCAGCTCATCCAGTATGCAAATATATTGTCCAAATGTATGTTTGTATATATATATATATATTTGCTTTTATAAATAAAATATTACAATATATATATATAAACTAAAATTTTATTTATATATAATTTTGTGTGTGTATATATATAAACATAAATAATATTAACAATACGTATTTATTTATAACTATATAAATACGTTTAAGCCATTTATAAAATATATCAAATAATTTTTTTACAATGCCAAAACCAGTACAATTATAAATATAATTTTTTTAAATTAATATATATATATATGTATATGTATAAATTAAATACTTATATATATATATATGTATGTATGTATAAGTATAATAATAAATATATATGTTAATACATATAAAATTCTAAAATAAATATGTATGCAAATATCGGTGTTAGATTATTCAAAGTCCAAGTCTAATGGTTCTCCGATCTCTGGTATTGCTAACAGCCATATTCAGGGTATGTCATCCCTTATGTCTCCTCTATTTCTGGCTGCTGCTTCTGGTGCAGTCGGTCAGTGGTCTGAAAAAAATATGCCCGACTTTGTTGCAAAGAATTTCGAAGTTGAGTGTGATGTTGGTGTAGTTTTTGTTAATGGGTTTGATTAAAGGAAATGCTGTTACCAGTTGTACGGGTGGAGATGATGTATGCATATGTGATGTTTGTGATAATGCCGATACTAATAAATTACCTCCTGAACCTATTGTGCAGGTTTCTCATGTCGACCTTGGTTTTCGTGCCTCTAGTCTAGTTGAGCCTTCCAAGTGATCATCATTATTTACCAAATTGCCGAGAAATGCAAAGGTCTATTCTCCCTGTAACTTTGATACTATTGAGTTCGACGGAGTGATGGTTCCTCCTATCGAAATTTTGCAAGTAGGAGTTGATTATTGGTCAGATTATTTGGTTGGTTTTTTGTTGGACTATAACCCAGCCTATCATCTGGTTAAAGAGCGTTGTAGTCAAGCATGGAAACCCAGAGGTGACTTGTGTGCATTTTGATAATGCAATGTTCTACTTCAAATTCTCGAGAAGTGATGAAAGACAACGTGTACAAGAAGCTGATCCGATCCTTATAGAGGGGAAGCTTTACATTATCACCTATTCCTGTCTGGGCACACTTTTCACATATCCTTTCTATTTTGCAACCCATGATTGGGATTGACTGGCTTGTCGGCCTTGTTGTTAAGGTGATTTGTTTTGATACTAACATTGTGGCTAGGAATAGTTTAGTGTATGCTAAAGGTTTGATTGAAATCACTCCTATGAAGCTTTTGCCAACAAAGCTTAAGGTCAGAATTGCTGAGGGTCATGATGATGAGGTTGATGTTCGATGCAGTTGAAAACTTGATATATGCACAACTTGTCAATCTTTTGGCCACAGTTTTGAGGTTTGTAAATTTGGTGTTGCTGATTTGTCTCCTTCTATTCCTGTTAAGATTCCATTACCATGACCTATTCCCAAGAAGTGGTTCCTAAGTCTAGGCCCACTGCTCTGATTATTATAGCTATGGTTGATAATGTCCTTGTTAAGGATCGCACTCCCGTAGATCCACCTCCTTCCGCGCCTTCCATGCCTTGTGCCATGGACACTCATTGTTCGATCTCTCCTATTAAACGTTTTATTTTTTCGAATCATGGTGGGCGTGCATGGATTCTTGCACCCTATGAGATGAGATTCAAGCCGAAGAGTGATAGCTATCATATGTATGTCAGACAGGAATGTGAAGAGCGTATCTTGATATATCGTGTTGAGGCGAAGGTTTAATCCTATCTACCGATGGTGTAAATGGTGAAAATAACAAGAATTTTTTGGATGATGAAACTTGGGATAGGAAATATTTATACTCTCCTGCTTTTGGGAACTTCATGCCTAAGTTGGCTTTTCTTTTTTCTGGGTTTTCTAATGTAACGGGGAATATTGATGTTAGCAGTAGTGATAATGAGGACTAGTTCCTTGTCAATTAGTAGTTTAGGTGCTTATGCATATCTCCTGTACTTTCTTTTTTCCTTAGTTGTTCTAGCGCATGTGCCGAACGTCTGTTCTTTAAAATTATTAATAAAAGTGGACGGCCTACTCTAAAGCCAGCTATCCTTGCTAAAAAAAATTATTTTCTATTTTTCGGTTTACATTTAAATATTTAAAAATATAAAAAATGTTTTTTTTTAAATTTCAACCGAGAGTATAATATGTATTAATATAATGTTATAAAATATAAAACATACATTTTAATTCATATATGAATTTATATTACTATTTGTATGGTTAATTGATTTAAATATCATTTAAAATAACATATAAATAAAAAAATATTTTCTTCATGTCGAAAATATTATACTTATTCAAAATTGCATATAAATTTATATTTTCATATTTTACATATTTATAATGTAGTATTTAAATTTTAAAAAATATATATATTATATTAAATTATTTAAATAATAAAAAGGTTGTTTTTCTTAATTCTAAGCCATGTTGCAAAAAGATGTATTATCACAAAATTATTTTAACATATATACATATACATACAACTAATCAATATTGTGACAATATATTTATATGTTGCAATCGTCACCGAACTAACAATATTATATATATAATGAATATTATAAATATAGTTTAATATTTGTAATTGTATTAGGAACGTACCTTGTGGCCAAAGCTCTTAAGCACACCTTGAAATGATTATATAAGCTCCTTGAAATGATTTCCAATCCAAAAGATTGTTAGCTCTTAAACAATTGACCACCCAGCTATCGAATAACAGTTGATTTGCTTTGATTTGAGCTTAGGAAATTAGAGAGATGGGAGGAGGAGTTCGGCTAGCAATGGATAGGGATAAATACTCCAAAAATCCCATAACAAAGAAGTTAGAGATTCTTATACAGTGGAAGGAAAGGAGAGAAGTTGGGATCTTACCTTTTACTCATTCTCCTTCCATATCAGCCATCCAAAATCAAGCATCTCTAGCCTATGTCATATCCTTATAATCCCCATATTCTAGCCAATTTAACCAGCCACTTTCATGGGCTTTAAAATCTTTTAAGGCCTTAACAAATATTTTGCAATTAAATCCAATTTAACGCTTATCGGTATCTTATATCGAGTAATATATTTATAACTATTAGAAATATATTTAATAATATTTGTTCATCAAATCAAAATCAAATTTTAAAATTAATATTTCATAAATATTAATTAATTTATAATAATTACAAATTTATTAAATCATTTGGTCAAAGGAATATTCATTGTTTCGGTTGTTTGACTCGTTAGGTATAAATGTGGTCAGCAATTAATATTGAACTGTTCGAATATTAATGTTCACACATCACTTCATAGGTAGTGTGACTTTTTGGTCAAATTTATCGCTTACTTGGTTTTTGGTAAAATCCAATTTTACTTTGTCAAGCGTTACCCAGTTGTGACTTTTATTTACACCAATTCTATTCATCAAAGCTATATCACTTTGGACTTATGGAATTTGGTAATGGTCAAAATTTCAATATCGTCCACATTCAACTCTAAAATCCAAACACAAATTCCTTGGTTCAATAATAACAATTATTATTAACCTAAATGCTCTGGCAAGAGACTATTACTTTGAGTTGAGTTCAATTGACCTCGATACTAATCCCATATAATTGAGGAAACGAATCCTTTCTTGAATAGTGTTTTACTTCAAATACTTCCACTTGATCCAACTATAGTCACTCGATAGACGCCATATAATGATTTGACTATAATCAAAGCGGAGCTTTCATATTGATGGTTAATAGTATTCTAAAACCGAGAAAACTATGTAAATCAGTCACATCGATATTTTTTATTTTACCTTAGTTATATTAATCAATAGAAAACTATCGAGTGAGTTATTCCATAATTATCCAATAATTATCAGTACCTAACCCCTTGGTGCCCCCAACAACCATGATTAATACACTACCTAACAGTTGGAGAGCGTTACGTACTCTAATCTCAACAGATGTATCAATACCCAGTCTTAATACATATTGACTAGGAATATTTAAAATGCTATACTTATTTTCATTATGATAAATTACTTATGGTTACAACATTTTGTAACTACAATCATAAAACATACCATTTATGGATGTTCTATTAAACATATTTTAAATTAAATTAATTAATTAATATAACATAGTATATTACATATATGATAGAAAGAAAACACCTTTTATTTCGAACAAAATTGGTTATCGAGTTAGATTGTAACGACCCGAAATGTAATCACTTTAATTATGGATATATAATATATTTCAAAATAAATAATAAATGGATTTTATTATTCAGAATACTCCTTTTTAAATATTAATTAGTGATGGTGAAATGATTTTCAAAATAAGTTTAGAAAATGGTTTTTCGGATTTTCGATTTTTCATCATCTAAAAGTTGTCAGATATGTTGTGAAACACTTTATTAAACATATACACAAGTATATTAATAATAATATATGCCTGGCTAAGATAATATTAAGATATTTATATATTTATATTTGATTTGAAATAATTTAAGATTCTTTAAGTGTAAAAATCAACTTAAAGTACATGAGACACCCTATCACCCAATGTATAATCCAATATATGTACTATGATGTGATGATATGATGGAATGTTGGAGAAGAGGGAGAATAACATGTATGATAAGGCATGAAAGGATGGGGGATGGATGATGTGTCATTATTTGAGTGGAGGGCATTATTCATAAGGGTATTTCAGTAATATACTAATTCCATTTTATATAAAAATGATCTCTATTTTCCTTCTCTCGTTTTTTCTTTCATTCTCATTTTTTTCCTAAAGGCTTCGTCTTCTTTGTAAGCTTTGAAAAACTCATTAATGGTTTCCATTTTAAATTTGAAAGATTAAAAATCAAATCTTTTTCATTTTAATCCTTTACAAACTTGTTTAAAAACCTTTATTCCTCTTTCTACTCCACCTATTCTTCCAAAATCAAGCCCCCACATCCTTGTTCACCCCATGGCCGAGCCATATACCCCTAGGCCAAATCCTTTTGTTCACTAGAACCCTTTAAAAAAAATCCCATTTTTCCAAGTAAAAGCAAAGACCTAGCTCGTATACAAGTTCTATTAGAAGTTACCTTGAGTTAGCAAGCTTTTGGTGAGTAAAAACTCACTTATTTTAGGGAAAGTTTTATCTTTTATTTATGAAGTTTAATATGGTGTTAAATTTAGTTGTTTGATGGATTTTAGTGATGGTTTGGTTTGGTATATATGTGGTTATTTGTAATATTGATTTTAGGCTTGAAATGAGGTCTAAGGTCTGATGTGGTGATTAGTTAAAAAGTTATGATCTTGCTTGTGATTGTTGTGATGGCTTGTAAATATATGTTATGGTGTTGTATATGCTAAAAAGTTAGCTCTTTGACTTGTAAAACGACTTGAGATCCTTTGGAAAATAAATATTTTTTTACTAGTTTTTAATTTACTAAAATGTTTTCAAAGTTTCTAATTTTTTTAGTTTTTAATCAAACTTTCTCATTTAAAGTGATTAAAAGTTAAGAGTATATGGTTTGAAAAGTTAACTTAGAAAACTAACTCTAAGTTATGGGTCGCTATGGATGTTGTTCAGAAAAAACGTTTTCTAAATTTAAAGTGTTTTCTTTTTAAATATTTTTGAAAACTTTTTTCAAGCCATTAATTAAGAATAAAAGATAATGATTAATTACATAATTAAGTATGAGTTAATAATTAATTAATTAAATAAGGATAACTAGCAGTTAATTAGTAATTAAGTTAGGTAATTAGTAATTAAGTAAGTAAGTTAATTATAATTAGTGAATTAAGAAAGTTTTAATTAATTATTAACTAAGTAAGAGTTAATTAAGTATTTAATTAAGGTTTAAGAATTCAATTAATTATTAATTAATTAGGGTTAAATAATTAATTTGGGTTTAACAATTAAGCGATTTATTAATATTTAATTAAGGATTGATTGATAATTAATTATGGTTTAATTAAAAGTTAATTAAGATTTAATTAGCCTTTAAGTTAAGATTAAATCATTATTAATTAAAGGTTTATTTTTAAACTCTATCAATTCCATTTTAAGACTGCTTTCTTAAAATAAATTGATTTATAAACAAGGGTTCTCTTGTCTGTTCTATTAAGTTAGCCCAATAAATATGAATATTTTATGGTGACTTATGTTTAGCAGAATAAAACATCATTCTACTATCATTTGATTAGATAAAATATAAATGTCATCTGTTTAGCAGAATAAATCCCCGTTCTGCTATAACTTAATTAAATAGATTATCGTGGACAACTTTTTAGCAAGATAAAACACCGTTCTGCTATCATTTGATTAGATAAAATATAAATTTCATCTGTTTAGGAGAATAAATTCCCATTCTCCTATTATATTGTTTTGGATATGGAATTATATGCCTGTAACTTAATATTGAATAAAAGATGTTTTTTATATGTAAATAGTTGTTGTTTTCTTTTGTATATATCCCCATACTTATGTTATGTGATGTTTGAATGGAAAAGTTATTCCCTATAAAATATTTTATTAAAACTTGTGCATGGTTTTTACAAAGGTTATTAATTTTTAAAATAAAGATGAGATTTAAGTTAATTAATTATCTTATTAATGCCATTTTAAAAGTAATTAATCCTTTTAAACAATGATGATTAATATTAATTAATTAATTAATTAATGATGTGATTGAAATTAATAAATCATTTTAACTAATGACGTTTAAGGCCGATTAATTATTTAATCAATGATGTATTAAGGTCAACTAATCATTTTCTTAATGATGTTTTAAGATTAATTAATCACTTTAATAAGAATTTTTTAAATTTAATTAATCATTATAAAAAACGATGAAATTAATTAATCATTTTAATAATGGTGTTTTAAAATTGATCAATCATTTTGATAATGGTGTTTTAAAGATAATTAATCATTTAAATAAGGATGTTTAAGTTAATTAATCTTTTTAAACAGTGTTGCTTTGAAGCAATTAATCAGGATTAAAGCCAAATGATTATTTTAAATGAAGATGTTTGAAATAATCAATCAGTGACTGAAGTTGGTTAATCATTTTAATATTGGTACTAAAGTAATTTCTTAGTCTTTAAAGTTAATAAATCATTTTGATATAGTTCTTTAAAGTATATATTTTTAATGTGAAACCCCAGCACAAGTTTGGTTTTAAAAGGAAAAGTTTGATTCGGTAATGGAAAAGTAGTTCTGTAAACGATGTCGCTTATATGGAAAGGATTTAATCATACTTTTAACACTGAATGTCAAGGTTTGGACTCATTTCTATCTCGAAGGTTAAAAATGTCGTCAAGGGAATGCCTAGAGGTAACACTACCTCAACTTTCCTGGCTTCGTTTTTAACCGAGAGATGGCACTTGTTTGGAATTGATAAGTAGTGGTAGGAATATGAGATTAACTATCCGTATATGATCATTTTTAATTATCCCTGATAGCTGATTTGTTTACTATCGGTTGAGCTTTCTTCATTGTGTATCGTCAATCTAAGACGATTTGTTGCTCATTTGAGCTTTCTTATCCTTTGTCGGAAATGACTGTAGCCAAAAAGCGAGTGAGGGCCAAGTTATGTGGGGTTGCTCCCATTAGGGTATATTCACATCTAGTCAAGATTGGTTTCGGTTATACATGCACTAAGATGTGAAATACTTGGATTCTAGGTAAGGTTGGCGGGGTCCGACTTGGAGTTCTCGAGAGGTTGCATAGGAGAAAATGACCCTCTCAAAGTATATTGACTAGATGTATACTTTCGGTCAGGGGGGTGCACCGTCCTGGTCATTTGTTAGAAATTTTCCCTTTCCTTTCCATTGATTCCAAGTTTTTAAATTTATCTCTTTCTTAAATTCATCATGAAGTGTTGTGGACACTTCACGATATTTCATTATTTGTATCCATGGTTGAGATTAGATGTTGTTGTTGTGAGGGGAAACCCGTTCTGTAGATGGCAGCATGGTCTCACATATATTATTTATTTTCATCATTCCATTTCGAGATTTACTCATACTAGACATATTATCTGACACGAGTTGTTTATTTTTCCTAAACTCTCATGTACTTAATTATATTTGAGTAGTCCGAGAGTAGTAGGTTTTCTTTGGGCACTTTAAAGACGATGGAGGAGAAGGAGGCTCCGTAGCTATCTAGTTAATTTTTTCCGTTGTTATGTCTATTTTACATTTATATTGTGTATCAGCATGTGTAAAGGCAGAGCGTATAACTGTCTAGTCTGATAGTTGTAGTACTTTTGTGTAACTCTGATAACTCTATGTAAGGAGAAATCTTTTGTACTATAGTATTTTGTATTATATATAATCGTTCCATTGTGAGGTTTTTCTATTCTGTCCTATTCTATTCTTTATTTTACCCCACGACAACTTGTCTTTCGAACGCATGGGCAACGACACACGAATACTATGGATGTGTTGAGTATCATTCTTAAGGGTCAGAAAGGTGGATCGTCACACATTGTATCAGAGCTTAGGTTGAGCGAACACCTAGGCTTTAGGTGTGGTAAATTCATTAGAGATAGGGTAAGTGACACTCTAGAATGAGTTTGAGTGTATATATGTATAAGGGTGTGTAATTATTATTTTTATAAAAGTGTTTTTATATTGTGTTGATAGATCCATTGAGTGGTTTACGGATTCTGGTCAATACGGATAACTAACGTTATTGATATGGATCTCTAAAATACTTAAACATGGCCAACCGACATAGTATTATTTTAAATTAGGTAAATAAAATAATTTTATTTAGATTATTTTTTATATACAATAGAAAATTTTCAAAAAATTGTTATAGTTATTTAGGATATCCTTGTTGTTAGAGAATGATAATATTTGATCATTATCATTTATTGTTGATTAGTTAGGCTCAGATAGTTTATGAGCATATTTTGTTATAGTTAAATTAAATACGAACACCTTGTTAATTCAGGTTCACAATTTGATAATAAGTCGTTCGGTGATAGTGTTGGGATAAAAATTTAAATTTGATTTTAATAAGAGTTGTCTATTTTAATCTAAATTAAGAATAAACATTGTGAAATGTTTTTATAAAAAAGGTGGAATTATATAAGTATGATTTGTTTATATAGGTTATGAATGATGGAAGATTCAAATTGAGAATTTGAGAACCGAAATCCCAGTGTTTTGAAAATTATTTTCAAAGTTTTGGGAAAGATAATAATGGTATTATTCTATAGTATTTATGGATAAAAGTATTTTGGAATCATTTTAAAAGAGGTAGAAAGCATTGAACTCACTTAGGTCGTTGGAAAATAATTCCGACGATGACTGCAACATCATTGGTGTTCATTTTCGAGTTTTTGAGTGGGGAAATGCTACCATATTAATTTTCTATAGGAATGTTTTGATAAAGCAGATTTTAATTAAATCCCAAAAGCATAAGTTGATTTGGAAAAAAATATGTATATTATTAGTTTAAATTATTTTTGGAGAAAATAATAAATAGTATTACTTGAATTTTTTACAAGTACGAATATGTTGGAAAGAGCATTTTAAGTAAGAAGTATATATATTTGTTAACCTAAAAAATGTATCAACACCCTGGGTTAAGCGTGAAAGCACCAGCCCTGTTCTTAAAGAGCAATAATATAGAAAATATATGAGTAGAAGTAGTAAAAGACAAAAATATTTTTATAGTGGTTCGGCTATTTATGAAGTTTACATCCACTTCATAACTTTTTATTAACTGATTGTTGTTACAAGTTGAATTGGACTACAATATGATTGAATCTCCTAAGGTAGATCAAGTCACCGGTGCAAGAGTTCACTGGAGAATCACAGTGAACCCCTAGATGACTGTTGTGAGGGAGGAGGAGAGTGAAGAATAGTTCCAGCAGCCAGTTCCAAAGATCCCGTTTATGCTGCAGATAGGATTGTATTTATAGGAGTTGGAGAGCTATTGGGCTTGGCCGCTTTGCTGGGAGCTTGCATTTGGTGGTACGAAGGTTCCCCCAAAGTTTCATAGCGAGACGACCTAATATGATGGATCGCTAGCGATCCATAGGGCATAGATCGCTAGCGATCCATGTAGGTAGGTTATTTTCAGTTCTTCTCGATTGGGTCTTGTTCCTTGCCTTATGTAGGTACTCTCCATACAATTCATGAATAGATGCCTTGTTTTGATGATGATTTGTGTACATATTGCATTGAACTATTACTGGAATCAAATAAATGCCCACTTCTCGATTTAGCTTGCGTGGAATATCATGAAACTTGGCAAACAACCCTAGAAAACATATTAGATCATGATGCAAGAAAAATGATACATGATTGTCCCATGAGGGATATTCATGGATCACTAGCGATTCATAGGTGATGGATCGCTGGTGATCCATCCCTTTAAGCTTTTTTTGTTTTTTTTTGTTTCTTAAGCCTTTCTTGGTTCCTTCTCTAGTTCTTTTGGTTGATGTTTGAGTTGTGTCATCCTACCATGGATGCTCTAACTTCCTTTGGACTCTATTAGGATAAAAACCCGGTTAACATTTGCGTCCCAGGGTATGCCTTCATTGGAAACAAGGTGTGCTCTTGAAGTAACTGCTTTTGAGTTCCCCTTTTGTAAAGTTCAATTGATCGTGTTGAGGCTATCATGCAAATTTAGCTTTGGCTATCCAGCCGTCTGTTGAGTTCTGACGTGAATTGTGATTGCTTGTAACAGTGAATCAATTTCGATTCCACAACTTTCCAGATGCTTGCAAATAACACGTGGATCATGCTTAGCGAGTTTGAAGAAAAATTGGTTGCAATTTGATTGACCGCTAGCGATCTAAGGACTTGGCAGAATTTTTCTGCGCCATCTCCTATTTAACTTCATACGAGTCAAGCTTCCACTAGTCCATAATTTAACTTGCAAGTTGAGCCTGTTACCTTGCGACCTGATCCAAAGTTTTCAAACCTTAATTACGCTTCCACCATTGCCGTCGTTGATCTCCACCGTCGAAGCTTCTTGCCATCGACCCCACTGGACTTCACCGTCGCCTTGACCTAACCCTTAACTTTTGAAAATTTATCTATCTGGATCACCACCGACCTTACCATCGCTGCCGATCTTATCATCCTTAGATCGTCAACAACCCGAGTTCAACCATGTTCGCCTTTTGACTGGAGGTGTGTGATGTAGATTTTGATGTTTGTTTAGCGATTTGGTGATGAAGTTGTGTTGGTGATGGATGCAATAGAGAATTCAAGTTGATTGCGATTTTGTGGAAGAAGATAGTAAACCGAATCTCGAGTTCTTCATGGAATGAAGCTCGGGTTTTGCCCCGTTGCTTGACATGTTTTGCTACCTTCGTCCATAGAATCAGAATTAACTTGCACCGAGTCACACCGTTGATCTGGTATGGCATCTTGCAGATTGATTTTTGTTTTTTCGGAAATTGATAATAGCTTAGGGTAGCGTCTTGTATGCAACTTACACTGTTATCACTTTTTAGAAAACTAACATCGACTTATGCTGAGAGTTCTCTACTCGATTCGAACCCATTGATCTATAATTCCTCACTTTGGATTAGTCCTA
The DNA here is from genome assembly GCA_030737815.1 of Allium fistulosum. Classification (NCBI taxonomy): domain Eukaryota; kingdom Viridiplantae; phylum Streptophyta; class Magnoliopsida; order Asparagales; family Amaryllidaceae; genus Allium; species Allium fistulosum. The sequence goes on from CM060902.1 coordinate 1,209,783,511, forward strand.
TCATTGCATAGTCGATGTACTTGGAATAGGAAGAGCTTTCCGTGTTGCTTCAGACTGCGGATCCGTTATCGATCGTTGGTCGATGGCAGGTAAGTGTAGAAAAAATAACTTTAATGAATGATACGAAAAGCTCTTTTCTTTCTTCACTGTGAGTGAACTATCTACATAGAATAGAGCGTTTGTAGTGCTCAGGACACCGAGCTCATCCCACATAGATAACACAATGCACTTGCCCCAGTCAACGCTTGAAACCCGATGTGTCGGCACAAATCGATATTATTTTTTTGGAATTCAAGTGTTAAGCGTAGGGGGACTTTTAGTTGTAAATAGAATTACCTGACCGAGTTAGATACAAGTTTTGTTGTATAGAATGAAGCACCCATCATCCCATCGTAAATCCAGTAGAGGAAGTCCAGCACTCTTAGAAGCCGAATCGACATCAGTTGCGCCTTCATAAATGGTTTTAGTAGCGCCTGTTTCTTTAGCACCGCTAGTTGAATATGATCAATTGGTTCCGGTTGGTCCAGTTGTAGATCGAACTCCTCCAAACTTTACAGTTCTACTCAACCCTCCGGAAATAGCTTTCTCTGTAAACCCTGCTAAAGTTCTGCATAACATTTGTTTACAGCATGGCATTCCAGACGATGACGTACGCCTTCCATCAAAAATTGAGTTTGCACATATGCCACCTTTGGGGTATACGGCTTGCCATCGGTACATGTGCTTGAATGGAGCAGTGCCCCCCTTCAATCACTTCTTGAGAGAGACTCTTCTGAACTTAGGAATTGCTCCTTTTCAGATTCACCCCAATGGAGACGCGATTTTGACTTGCCTTCACATTTTATTTATGCGGACATTCAATTGTGCCCCAAGCTTTAATGAGTTGAGATATTTCCTCTTATTCAAGAAGAGAGACGAATGTCCGTCCCTCATTATCATGAGTTGGTTAATCATTTTAATAATGGTACTAAAGGATTTTATTAGTCTTTAAAGTTAATAAATCATTTTGATAAAGTTCTTTAAATTTAATATTTTTAATATGAAACCCCAGCACAAGTTTAGTTTTAAAAGGAAAAGTTCGATTTGGTTATAAAAAAGTAGTTCCATAAACGATATCATTTATATGGAAAGGATTTAGTCATACTTTTAACACTAAACGTTGAGGTTTTGACTCGTTTCTATCTCAAAAGTTAAAAATGTCGTCAAGGCAATGCTTAGAGGTAATACTACCTCAACTTGTCTGGCTTTATTTTCAACTAAGGGATGGCACTTGTTTGGAATCGACGAGTAGTGGTAGGAATATGAGATTTACTATCCAAATACGATCATTTTTAATTATCCCCGATAGTTGATTTATTTACTATCGGTTCAGCTTTCTTCATTGTATATCGTCAATCTTGCTCATTTGAGCTTTGTTATCCTTTGTCAGAAATGACTAATATTAAATAGCGAGTAGGGGCTAAGTTATGTGGGGTTGCTCCTATTAGGGTATATTCACATCTACTCTTAGTTGGTTTCGAGTATACGTGAACTAAAATGTGAAATCCTCGAACTCTCGGTAAGGTTGGTGAGGTTTGGCTTAGAGTTCCCAAGAGGTGTCATAGGAGAGAATGACCCTCTCAAAGTATATTGAGTAGAGGTATACTTCCGATTAAGGGGGCACACTCTCCTTGTCATTTGTAGGAAAAGTTCCCTTCCCTTTCCTTTGATTCCAAGTTTTTAAATTTACCTCTTTTTTAAATTCATCGGGAAGTGTTGAGGGCACTTCGCGATATTTCATTATTGTACACATGACTGAGATTGGATGTTGTTATTGTAAGGGAAAACGCATTCCGTAGATGGTGGCATGGTCTCGCATATTGTATTTATTTCCACCATTTTGTTTTGAGATTTACTCATACTAGACATATAGTCTGACCCGAGTTGTTTATTTTTCCTAAACTCTCGGGTACTCAATTATATTTGAGTAGCCTGAGAGTAGCAGGTTTTCTTTAAGCTCTTTGAAGACGTTGGACGAGCAGGAGGCTCTGTAGTTATCTAGTTATTTTTTCCATTGTTATGTCTATTTTTCATGTACCTTTTGTATCAGCATGTGTAAAGGCAGAGTGGATAACTGCCTAGTATGACAGTTGTAGTACTTTTGTGTATCTTTTGTACTATATTATTTGTATTATATATAACCGCTCCGTTGTGAGGTTTTCTATTCTTTCCTGTTCTGTTCTTTATTTTATTCCATGACAACTTGTCTTTTGAACGCTTGGGCAATGTCACACGAATACCATGAATGTATTAAGTGTCGTTCCTAGGGGTCAGAAAGATGGGTTGTCACGTAGATATATATAACAAATTATATAATTGTTTCTAGGGCATACCCCTAACTTTATCAAAACATATAACCTTTTACAAATCATACAAAGTTTTGAATTTTCTTTTTAGTTGCACATGATGTAGAATATTTTAGGAATTGCAAATGAATTGTTTCAAGCTTTGCAAAAAAGATCAAAATATGTTCAATGCCATGACTCTTATGAGAATAACCAGACAACAATTGCAAAATATGAGAGATAATGGATATAAATTTTTTTTTGGAAATTGGGTACTTAGGTTGTCATGCTTATTTATACTACAAGTCTTAGCTAGTATATAACATATTACCAATCAACGTATGCCTGATGATTCAAATCATGTTATGGATGATTCGAACCTGTGGTCTCATGAACCAAAAGCAGAGCATCTAACTATTGGGACAGTGGTGCTGGACATGAATGAGAAAAATTGTTTAAAGTTTCTTTATATTGTGTTGAACATGATATTATCATCCTTGATATGGGTAGCTTGTTTGTTGTTCAAGGAAGATTGTGTCGTAAGTTTAACGAAAAGACACACATTCATATTACCATGTTGAACTTTTATATGAAGTGATAAATATGCAACTTCATGACTTGAATAATCCATTTTACTGAGATAAATATAGAATTATTGTTGCATATGGTTTGTCCTAACCCAAGTGATTCATACTCAACATATTATAAGGAAGAAATAATTCGACTCACCGAATTTTATCCATTTGGGTTTCTCTTCATATAATTTAATGTAACTTGATCATCAATTTGATAACTACATCTTAGATTTACGGTCTGACAATTAATTTTCTGATGTTGAAGGAATTCATGGACTTGTTGAAAATATGGTTCAAAGAAAGAAACAATGTTTATATCTATTAGTGGGCTTGCTTTTGAAGTTAGAATAATTGTTACCTCTTGCTACCACTACTATTGAGAAATTATTTTCAACTATGAAAATTATTAAGACTTTTTTTCAAGGACCAATAGCTCAAGTAGTAAAAGATCTGGATAGTAGTATTAAAGGTCTTTGGTTCACCAGAAACACCAAAATGAGTGCTCTACTTAAATTAAGTATCACTCTTATTATCAAAAATATATATTAAGATTCCACTACGTAATTTATGTGGGAGTGAGATAATAAATGATCACTTAATGATTTAAGTTGACCGAGATATGCCATAAACCATTGAACTTGACCATATTATTCCAAATTTCCAAAATATGAAATTAAGAAGGGTTTGTATGAGAACATTTTGATGTTGTTATATTTACCATGCTTAAATTGAATATTAGTATATTATTTTTATGGATAAAAAATATGTTAATTTTTTCTTTGGAAATACGGTTAAATTTTATTTTTAAAGTCCCCCCTTATTGATTCAAATCTCTGTGTACGCCACTAGTTAGGAAAATTGTGTCAAGAGCATGTGTAATAAAGTAACATCTTCATGAGACAACAATAACATAGTGGCGTATCTTGGATTTGAAGCAGGAGGGGCATAGTTTGAAAAGTCAAGGGTTTGGGGTCGGTAGCCCTTGAATTTTTGTAAATAATTATTCGAATGGTTATAAAAGAAGTCATAACAAACCATTGAAGAGACATAAACAGTGTTTGATATGTTAATATTCTATTACAAAAATGATCAACTATTGACCATAAACAAAACAACAATAGCATAGATATTAATTAAAATTGTATATGTCAAGTTCTCATGTTTTGAAAGCGGTCTATAATTGCATCATTGCTAATTTCACTAAATATATCTTTCTTGGTATATGCAATACACCTATCATTCAACCATTCATCTTCCATGCAATTTTGTAAATAATTTTCACTATGTTCATACCAAAAAATGCTCTCTATGGTTGCGATAGAAAACAGTAAATAAAGATTGTATTGTAAACCAAAATATAAATGATGTTTGTTCTCATCAACACCACCATCTCGGCCAAACCACCAATTTCTTTCACATCTTTGAACATATGATTAGATTTCATGCCAATCTCATTAATCTCCAATCGGTTATAAAGATCCATTCATTCCACTTTCGTAAAATAATCAAAGAAAAATCCAACAAATGAATCAACTTTGCTTTACTAAAAGCAGCAAATGAATCAGTCGGACTAAGTGTTGACATAAAAAGAATATCTCAACCTTTGCATTACGCTCCATCAAGGTTTACCAATCTTCAACCAATAGAAAAATCCAAAAATGTGGTCTACATCTTTAGCAACACGAACAAGTGCTAATTGTAGTTTATGTGCGAAACAATGAACATAAAAAGCAGGGTTGTTCTCGTTTATGTTTGCTAAAAAAAGCTTGAAGTGATGATTTAAGAGAAATTAATGTTGTGTTAAGAACATGCACCAAACCTACAAACCTTTTGATGACATTCATCCCTCATCCACAAATCGTGAAACAGTTATAATTCGTCTTCAATCAAAGTATCACGAGCTTCATCAATTAGTAATGCAAATAATTCTCGAGAAAGATGTTTTAGGATAACTTCTATAATTTCCTCAACGATACAATTCACAATATCTTTTGAATATCCGGTGATGTCATTTTAAGATTATGTGGTGCATTTTTGAAAACAACATTATTTGTAGGTTTTAAGAAAATTTCTTTTATTCATTGGTTCTTCATATTCACCGTGATCATGAAAAGTCAAAATGATGTAAAAAATATCGAATGCACACAATAGTTGAATTTAAATGATTTCAATAATCAATTTGACTTTGAGTTAATTGTCTCTTAATTACCGTTATAATATGCTGACTTTGATTCATTAAATTCTGGACCTTCATGTTTGTAACATTATGAACATGGGAATTAGCATGCTCTTGAAATCTTTGATATTTTCTCCATTTTTGGAACCCATCTCTAATAAATGCATCATTTGTATTTCCGCTCATCGATTGAGGGCGAAATGAGTAACATGGCAAGCAATAAATGGCATCTTCTATTCATGTTATACTCCAACCAATTTTCTCAATCGCAAAACCACGATTGAATAAAGCAATGAGGTCTTCCATCAATTATTGTTTGAGGAAAGATTTTCAAAGAAGCCCGACAAAGACCTCTCTGTAGAAATGCTCTTTAAGTTATGTCTTGAACGTTTGGATCATAGTTAGAAATTTGATGTTGTAACTAGAATGGGATGGAAGATCCAATGTATCCGCATGAATATCACTTAGAGTAACTAGGTTTCGAATAATAGTGCTATCATTGTTCATGATCTTATTAGATGCTGAAATTTCTAAAGGTCCAACTTCATCAAATGATCTTTTGAAATATGCTTGTAATCTAAAGTAAACAAATCAACTGTAACTAACCATCCATTGTTCGGTAAAAATGAGCTTAAGCATTCAGTAAAATATTCATAATCAATTGTATTAGTAATCTATTATCAATTGCATTAGTAAACCAATATCCTAGGAACATCAGTTAAGAGTAAATGAACATCAGTAAACCAACATTCATAGTGTCCTTTTGTGTTTGTCTCATATTGATAGTAAACTAATATCAGTAAGCCACCATCAGTAAATTAATATTAATATTAGTAAGCTAACCATAATTAACCATAACACCAGTTGAGATGCAAACGATGATGTACGACGATGGCAGCGGATATCGATACAGGCTATCTGAAGAGAAAGCACAACAAGGCAAACGAGCTTATACCCTAGCTCTCGTTTCATTCTCACCGTAAGATCTCGCAAGATCGAAGGGTTGCAAACCACTGATGACTAAAGACATGGATCACCAAATATATAGGCTGGGGCTAATTATTCTTTACTCTGTATAAATACATATTGCTTACTGTATTTCCATTGTACAAAAAATTCTGATTGATATCAATACAAATTATCTCTTTTCAATTATAATTCATATTAGAATTATAATATGGTATCAGAGCAGTAATTGCCTAAAGGCATTTTTTCTTTGTTGATCATCACTGAGATGAAGTGTCACTTCGTTCCCCTCAGAATATATTCTCATCACTGGGGAATTAACCTCTCTGATCAAGCATAGTATCTGTACCCTAACCGTGCCACGCCAAGAAGGGATCAGAACATAGTCTTCATCTCCACTTCTGGCTGCACAATTAAGTATTTTTCCTTTTCAAGATTCATCGGTGCCACATCAAGAAAGCTCCACTCAACTTTCTGATCGCATCAAGATTTCTCTGATTTTTCCTGTTCAAGAAACAAGGCAATAATCAGTTCTTATCAAAATTTCTGCAATGGATCGTGATGAAGATGACATAACATCGGCAACATCAAGAAATGAGGAAAGGGAAATTGCACCATCCCTTGTCAAACTCAAGAGCAATGTTATAACCATCCCTCTCGATGAAGATAACTACATCTTATGGAAGTACCAAATTGACACAGCCTTGAAAGGACATGGCCTTCAAGATTATATCAAGGGCACAATATCCATCCCACTTGTCATAAAGAAAGACAAAGAGGGAAATACTGTTAGTAACCCAGATTATGCAAATTATCAAAAACAAGATAGCCTATTATCTTCATGGCTACTATCTTCTATAAGTTCTAGCCTACTGTCACAAGTTGTTGGATGTAATTCCTCTCACGAAATATGGTCATGTATTGAACAGATTTTTAATTCACAATCGGCTGCAAGGATAATGCATTACAAGAGACAGTTACAAAGTGCAAGAAAGGAAGATATGAGCATGAGAGACTATCTTGCTAGAATCAAGAACTTGTGTGATAAACTAAGTGCAGTGGGTCACAAGATTTCAGACAGTGAACAAATCCTCACTATAACTAATGGTCTAGACGAAGAATACGAGTCAGTGGTTACCTTTATCGCATCTCAAAAGACACTTCCAGACCTACAATATGTATAGTCTGCTCTTATTGCTCACAAAAGAAGAATAGAGCAAAGAAAGGCTATACAATCAGAAATGTCAGTTAACTATGCATCTGGTTTCAATCCAAGAAACAAGAATCAGCAAAAACCCACACAAGGCCAAAACCCAAAATCTGACAGTCAACAACTAAGAAGTAATCAACCTCAAAAAGGAAGAGGCAGAGGCAGAAACAACTATAATAATAGAGTGAAGTGTCAAATATGTGAAAAGTTTGGCCATGTAGCCAACAAATGTTATTTCAGATTCAACTCTGAATTTAACATAGGACAGTCAAGTCAAAAGGGGCCTAATATTAATATGGCTCAAATAAATCAGCAGACAAAAACCAATGGTGACGCTTTCAAGACACAAGGCAGCAATGGTGATGACTCAGTCAAATCAGAGGATCTAAACATTGAAGACTGGTATCCAGACTCAGGAGCAACAAATCATGTCACCAACAACCATCAGAATTTAAATCTTAGGAACAAAGGCTACTCAGGTATGGAAACTATACCTATGGGCAATGGTAAAGCTATAAGTATATCACATGTTGGAATTGGCAGTATTATAGGTAAGAGGGAATTATTTTTAAAAAACCTATTTAGAGTACCCAAAATCAAGAAAAACTTGATAAGTGTTTCTCAATTTGCCAACGACAATAATGTATACTTCGAGTTTCACCCTAATTTTTGCTTAGTTAGGGACTTACTAAACAAAAACATATTGTTACAGGGTAGTTTGGACAAAGGCTTATACAAATTCACTTCCATCAAGTCAAATAAAGATCATGTAGGGGGAAACTGGTGTAATCATATCAATACTAGCATGTTAAGTAAAAGAAATGTTGTTGAATGTTGGCACAAGAAACTGGGACATCCCAGTAATGATATTGTAAAAAAGGATTAATAAAATAAAATTTGACAATGTAGCTATTTCTGAAATTTGCACACACTGCCAGATTGGCAAAATACACAAATTACCATTTGCTAGGTCTGAAACAGTGCATAGTCAGCCATTGAGTCTGATTGCAGCAGATCTATGGGGTCCAGCACCACATGTCTCATCTCTTAGCCACAGGTATTATCTTTCTTTAGTTGATGCTTATTCCAGGTATACATGGATATTCTTCCTTAAATCAAAATCTGAAACTTCTAGCATAGTAAAACAATTTATTACTCTTGTTGAAAGACAAATTGATAACAGTGTAAAAACTTTCCAAAGTGATGGAGGAAAATAATTTTTACCTCTTAAAACTTTTTTCCAAGAAAAAAGCATTTTTCATAGAGTCACATGTCCTCATACATCAGAACAAAATGGGCTAGTTGAAAGAAAGCACAGACATATAGTAGACACTGGTCTAACATTAATGTCTCAAGCTTCTATACCCATGAAATACTGGAGTGATGCATTCTACACATCAGTTTATCTTATAAACAGAATGCCCACTAAAATTTTAAAAGACATGTGCCCCTATGAGAAGCTTTATGGCATAAAACCCAATTATGATTTTTTGAAAACTTTTGGGTGTCTTTGTTTCTCATATCTTAGGCCTTACAACAGGCATAAGTTAAGTTTAAGGTCAAGTCCTTGTACTTTCTTGGGTTACACTAACAATCAAAAAGGTTACAAGTGTTTAGACAACAAGGGGAGAATTTATATCTCAAGACATGTTGTATTTAATGAACACATATTCCCTTTTGCAGAAAAAGGTGTTGCTGCAAGAGGAAAATCAGATGCATCAAACATTATAGTTCAACCCATTCCTGTCTTACCTAAAGATTTCACCACAAACAAAAATGACAAAAATCAAGCCTCGACCAAGAAATGTGCCTCAGATACAAGGTCAGAATGCAGTTCAGACATGCCACCACAACCATATGAAGATACACCACAAACTGAAGGCAATGGGAACAACACATCCAATGAGACTGAAATATCAGAGAACATATCAAGTGAAAGTGATCAGGAACAACAACAAAATATTACAACTACTGGTCATCATATGACAACAAGGTCAAAAAGTGGAATTTTTAAACCAAAAATATACTCTGCTTCTATCAGTGACACAGAACCACAAAATTATGAACAAGCCATCAAACATGATGAATGGAAAAAGGCCATGGATGAGGAATATCATGCACTCATAAAGAACCAAACATGGAGCTTAGTTGATCAGCCAAAAGACAAAAACATTGTGGGATGCAAGTGGACCTACAAAATTAAGAAAAATGCTGATGGCAGCATAGCTAAGCATAAAGCCAGACTGGTTGCAAAAGGCTACTCACAACAGTTTGGTTTTGATTTCAACGAAACTTTCTCTCCCGTTGTGAAACCCACTACCATTCGACTTATGCTAACCTTAGCCTTATGCAAAAATTGGCAAATAAGACAACTAGATGTGTGCAATGCCTTTTTAAATGGAGACCTCCATGAAGAAGTATTTATGCAGCAGCCAGAAGGGTACATCATAGATGATAATAAAGTATGCAGACTACACAAAGCAATTTACGGCTTAAAACAAGCATCAAGATCATGGCATGAAAAACTGAAAGCAACTCTTTTAAAATTTGGATTCACTCCCACCAAATCTGACAGTTCACTATATATGAAGAACAATGGCAACATCGTTTATCTACTTGTTTACGTAGATTACATCATTATTACTGGCAATAATGATAGTGAAATCACAAATACAATACAGCTACTTGACAAGACTTTTGCCATCAAGGATCTAGGGGATATAAACTATTTTCTGGGTATACCAGTCACTAGGAAAACCAAATCAGAAATAATTCTATCTCAAAAGAAATACATTGGTGAAATTCTCAAAAGAGCCAACATGAATGAAGCCAAATCTTTACCTACTCCTATGATCACTAACTTGCATTTATCAAAACACAGAGGTGAAGCTATCAAGAACACCAAACAATACAGAAGTATCGTTGGTGCCCTACAATATGCAACTATAACTAGACCTGACATCTGCTATAGTGTGAATAAAGTTTGTCAACACATGCAAAATCCCCTTGACGAACACTGGAAGGCGGTTAAACGCATTCTCAGATACTTAAAAGGGACTCAAAATCATGGCTTATCTCTAAAAGCTTGCAACGACATAAACATAAATGCTTACAGTGATGCAGATTGGGCAAGCGATGTGGATGACCGCAGATCTACCTCTGGATATTGTGTATTTCTCGGACCAAACCCAATTTCATGGTGCACGAAAAGCAAGCCACCACATCTCGTTCTAGCACGGAGGCAGAATACAGGTCACTCGCAAGCGTCACTGTCGAGATAACTTGGATAGAAACCCTAATGTCTGAATTAGGGTTCAACAATCAAAGCAAGCCAGTAGTATGGTGCGACAATCTGAGCACCATCTCTCTCTCTACCAATCCCATACAACACTCGCGTACAAAATACATCGAAATCGATTTGCATTTTGTACGCGAGAGAACTGAAGCTGGAAAATTGGACGTAAGGCACGTTCCCACATACTATCAACGGGCCGACATCTTAACCAAGGCTCTCTCAGCCAGAAACTTCCTCAGATTAAAAGAGGAGCTAAAAGTTTTGCAAGACAAAGATAAGAAAGGGGAGAACGAGAAAACCCTAGATAGAATTGAAGGCGGCTATCTGAAGAGAAAGCATAACAAGGCAAACGAGCTTATACCCTAGCTCTCGTTTCATTCTCACCGTAAGATCTCGCAAGATCGAAGGGTTGCAAACCACTGATGACTAAAGACATGGATCACCAAATATATAGGCTGGGGCTAATTATTCTGAGAGATGCAATTGTCAATGAATGGAAGAACAATCGATGCAATTGACGACAAAGGAGAAATGAATTTTAGGACACAAGAGAAATTTATCGTGCGAATTATCATTATGATTTATTTGACGCGTTTCTGTATGTGTTGTGTTTGTGTGTATGCATGTGCAACCCCCTCCCCCTACACACAATACCTCTACCCTGAAGGTAAGCTCAGTTTACTTTGCCTTTGAAACGTACGTAGTTGCGTTTCAGAATATAATTCAACAGATCCAGATATGAAAATTGAATGTTACCGTATATATTAACAGTCTAGCCAAGTACATGAACTACTTACATTAATTAATTAGCCCGTACATGCGAGATTAACATATATATAAAGGAGAGATCATCAAACAAGGGGTCCTCCTTTAACATACTCGGTGAAAGCTAAAGCAACCAGACCCAACATCGCAAACCTCCCATTCCACATCTCTGCATCCGCCGTCCACAGTCCACTTGATTTGGACTGTGCGCTTATCCCCTTAAACAGCGGAATGAGCGACGCTGCAGAAAACAAAGTGGCCGCTATCACGAACGAAGGAACGCCACCGTTCATTAACTGTGACGAGAGATCGCTCCCACTTGCCAACTCCGCCCCCAACGCTGCTACAAATCCAAGCATGGCCAAACGTCCATTTATTCTCTCTGGTCCCGGCCCACTAAACGCTAGCACATCTACAAATTTTGTGCTCGCCTGTTTCATACAATATATATGTTTATAATATCGCATTTGTTAGTAAGTTGTACTGCACATGTACCTAAGACTTATGCCATAAATACCTTTTGTGCCTTGGGCTGAACTGGGGTTGGGGTTGGGGTTGATGGTGTAATTGGTGTACTTGATGTAGAAGCTTCTTCTTCCGGGCTTTGCTTCTCCTGTAAATTTCAATCAAACACCATGTATGTTTAGCTAATATATCATTATCATACCATTAAAAAATTCAAGATGCATACCTCGGCTTGGCATCGAACGGTCATAGCACGCTTGCATGGAAAGGAAACCAATGCGTTAGACTTGTAGTACTTCTTGCTCAAACCAGAACCAGCAATGGGAATGGCTATGCAAGATTGCATTGTTGCTGACGCTGCCATTAATTGCTATATGTATTATTCGCTGAAGTTAAACTTTTCGTTAGCTGACTGCGGAGCTTGAATCAAGAATGCTGTACAGAACTGATTTATTGGATTGTGCTGTGAAATTAAATGGAAAAAAAAGGTTGGAATATATAGAGAGCAGAAGTGGATGGCATGGGAACAACAAAAGAAGTGAAGTTGGGTACGTGGCCTAAGCTGATACCGATAATTTACTGCTTGTATCGTATGACTTTCCGGAAATTTCAGTTGTTCTTTTGTGAACTGTCCTCGTGATTTGGTTAATATGAATTTCCATGTGATCTGGAAGCTTTTGGTTTTGTGACGTGGATCACTCTTCTCGGTTTGAAACACACACCATCTCATGAGCTTTGAATTCATATTCACCTATTAAACAACGACCACACACAGTTTCTACTATGGTTTAAAGAAAATATCGATATACATTTGCAACAGCTTATATTAAGGGCAAATTTTCGAAATGTACCTATCAAACAATCCTATTCCAACGTTAGGACCAATAAAAAAACTAATTGTAAACAGATATGTTTTATTTAATTTGTGCATTTATGGAATGCTCATGTTGTAACTTTTAAATATTTTTTAATATGCGCATATTTGGATTGTGCAAGCCGTAGTGTTTAAGAATTACCTTGCACATTCCAAAAATGCGCATGTTTTATATTTGCATTGGTACATTTTTAATATGCACATATATATTTTCGGGGCTAAAATAAACGATCAGCCTTATTTCTATCATCCATTCAATAGTCACTTCTTCCATTTCATAAAACCCAAATTAATTCCTCCATAATTCCTTATACTCTTCAAATTTTGTTATCAAATACTCTCATTGAAATAAAAGTGTTTTTGGTTGAAAATTGTCTAAAGAAACAACATCTTCTTCTCAAATCAAGATACTAATTTTGAAATATTGAATTTAGGGTTTTTCACAAATCAAAATTTTGAATTTATCATTTTTACTTTTTTATAGATAATGCCAAGAGTTCCAATTATATTTTACTACGATGGATAATTGTTGGTTGATGAATACAATAAACCTAGATATGTTGGTGTAAGCGAAAAGTATCAAAAATTTAAAAGTATTGTAGTTTTAGAGAGCTTAAACAACGTGCATTTGAAGTAATAAAAATCAATCATCTCGAATATGATTTAATAATAGTGGCATAATAGGTCGAAGATGATGTTTCATTCGCTATTGATGTGGAAGACGACAATGATATGATTTATATGTTTTCAGTTGGAATGGGAGCAACAGAAATTTTTGTTATGAAAACAAAATAAGTTGATGTTGTAGAAACATGTAACAATCCAGAATTTCGGACACTTCGTATTTAAATATCTAAACTGTTTAAATATTTGAATCTTGAATTAAATGTTATTAAAATGATTTAATAAGTCTTTTAACCCTCTTTTAAATCATAAGTAATGATTGTAAACTTGTTTTGAAAAAATGTTTACAAAAATAAACACTTTGAAAAAATATCGATAATGTGACCGAAATCGTTTTATCGATAGACAGCATTTTAACTGTCGGAAGTTGTTCAGATTTTTTTGCATACACTTATTTGCTTAGGAAATTAATAAAATGAAATATATATTTTTCTATATATGAAAATATATTTTTTTGGATGATTTGATGGATAATGTTATCAAAGATATTATATAAAGAGCTTAAATGGAAAGTCTTAACTCATAAGAAATGATAAAGGAGAGGTGATGGGAGGTGATCCTTACATGTCAAGAAATAAGGGTGAGAACAAGCTTATGCAACACTATTCAAAGCCTATATAAGGAGGGGCACACCTTGTTAAATAATCACTTATTCACAAAGCTTGAAATGATGGTGGAAGTGCTTAAGCACTAATCCACTAACTATTCTCTAACAATTTTTCATGTCTTAGCCAAATCATCTCCAATCTCTTCTAAAAGTTGGCTATACGCCTAAAACATCATGGAAATCATGATTAACAAGTGAAAAACGGGAGAAGGTAAGAGGAAGAAGAGGATCTTGGAGGGGGCCGTGAGCATAGGAGGAGAAGGTGTGGCTTTGGTTTGAAAGTGCTAAAGGTTGAATCTTTAGGCTTTTGGTGATGGTGGGAGGTGGTTCTTTGTTCTTGTGCCTTTGTGCTTAGGTTTGACATGGATCTAAGTGAATTATCTCACTATCTTATAAGTATATATTGTGTATATATATGTTGTGTGCAAAGTATAAAGTTAAAGTGACATTAACTAAGTAAATTTATAAACTTTGGATCAGACCCCTCTTGCTTTTGAAAGCAAATGATAACTTTATATTGTATTCTATTACCTTCTTTAACATGTGGCATGGCCTTGACTTGATGTTTAAACGGTTGCTTAATGTTTGCACCAAAAATGGTCACAAACCCCAAATTTCGTGAAAGCACCAGTGTATGAACACAAATCAGCAATATGTAATCACATATCTAAATATTGTAGAGGATAAAGATGAAGAATAATAAACTTAAAACAGAAAGAAGTAGACAGAGACACAAGATTTATAGTGGTTCGACGATCTTGCCTACGTCCACTTTGAAGTAGTTTGCTTTATTGATCTTTCTCTGATGTTTACAAGTGAATTCAATGAATTACAGCATATAATTATGATTCGCAACAGTGGAATTCGTTGGTAGCAGCAGCAATGGAGTTTGGATATGGATCTGGCAGAGTCTGGACGTTGGAGATCTCCAAGAAGAAGAAGAACCCCTTTTTTGTAGGCTTTGGGGGTCTATTTATAGGTGTAGGAGGCTGGTATTTCGCCCAGATCTCGGGAGACCCTCTCTGGCACGTGACCAGGCCCGTACGCCCAAGCCCGTGAAGTTTCGGTCCGATCCGTGATCGACACGAGCAGATTTCGACTCGCTCGAGATTTCATCCAATGGAGTCGAAATTTGGCGTGGACATTCTTTAGCATGCACGTAGTCTTCTGTGAAAATTTCATAGCATTTTGACTTGTACATTTGGGAGATATGATTGATACAAAATGGAGTTTTCGGTAGGCTATTTCCTTCGACTCGCTTCCGTTTCGACTCGCTTCCGTTCGACTCGATGACGTGGCACTTGATTCTTACTTTGTCCTAGATGTTGTTTCGAGCGAGTCGAAGTAAGCACTTGGTTGAGCGAGTCGAAGCTAGCACTGGTCGAGCGAGTCGAAGCTAGCACTGGGAGAGCGAGTCAAAGTGGGGCGTTCTGGGAGGTTTGAGCAGTGGAGTCGAAGTTGATGGAGTCGAACAGTTGTTTGAGCGGAGCGAGTCGAAGTATGCGCTTTCGATGGTTTCAAACTGGAGCGAGTCAAAGAGAGCAGCTCTGAGGGACGTGGAGCGAGTCGAAGAGAGCAGCTTTGTGGAATGAGTCGAAGTTGGTTTCTCTTGAGTGCTGCGAAGCGAGTCGAAGGAGCGAGTCGACCGGCAATTGATTTTCGTCCAATCTTGTATCGCTCATAACTCGAGCATACGAACTCGGATTGACTTGAGATTTGAAACGTTGGCTCCCATGGCTTAGCTTGTCATGTCCTACCAATTTTGGCTCGATCCGGACTCGGACAAAATTGATCAATATCCGTAGTGAGCCCGTATATAACCGATCTCTGGGATGGGCCGTCACTGGTTACTAGTCAATTCCTTGGTGTTACGGCCTTGCCAAAAGGCGGGATGACAATTAATTTATGTGTTAAATTGAAATAAGGTTGAAAGTGTTTGAAGCGAGGATAGTCGTTATAAGCACTTCTGAATCCATTATTTTTGGGAATTTTTATAAATAAATGGAATGATATCCTTAGGCGTTTCTTTCCACGGTTTTAAGTACCATAACGGTAGTACTTACTGTAAAAATTTCAAGTCTTAAATCATTTGTTAAAGTGGTTAAAACTAGTCACAAAGATTGTTCTTTTCAATGTTGTTTTAACAAGGACTTTTAACAACATTTATAGATGCGGTAGTAAGTCGTTTATGGTTTTAGATGTTTAAAAATGATATTTAAATTTGGTATTTTTTTCTCTAATCTTTTTAGAGATGTTTTCAAACATGTTTTGAAGTATATTAAAGTTGGAATGTTGGAAACGTGTTAATCTTGTTGTTTACTTACTTATTTTAAAAGGTAATTAACTTTGCTTAACGCTAAAAGCCGACGAAGTAGGCTTACCTATTTATGAGAGTTAAGATTGATGTCAAGTAGGGATGGAGCAATAGAGATTTGACCTACCGGGCTTCCCACTTGAATGAGGAATAGTTAAGTCGGGAATGTCGGAAACAGATTAATCATGTTGTTTGTTACTTGTTTATAGAATTCATTAATACTATACCTAACACTAAAAGCCAACAAGTAGACTTATATGTTTGTGAGATTAAAGAATGAAGTGTTTAGGCAATGCTTTGATACAACCAATGCTCTAACTTACCCGGCTTCACCCTTGAACGAGGAATGGTTAAGTTGAAATGTCAGAAACGAGTTAAGTATACGAACATTAATTTGTATAAGCAATTGTTTTAACTGTATATTCGATTAGTCGACCATCAAACTTAACTAAATATTATTTTAGATCTTTAAAAGAATGTTTTAAAGATAAGCATAAGTTAAATGGTTTTAGGTTTATTGTGACAATGTGTTAATAACATTCAGTATTTAACTCTTTTTTGTTAAACTTATGAATGTAAATAGATCTTTAAAAGAATGTTTTAAAAATAAGCATAAATGAAATGATCTTGGGTTTGTTGTGACAATGTGTTAATAACATTCATCTTTAACCCTTTTTATTAAACTTATGAATGTAAGTAGATCTTTAAAAGAATATTTTAAAGATAAGCATAATCGAAATTGTTTTGGGTTTGTAGTGACAATGTTTAAGTAACATTTGTCTTAAACCTTTTGTATGATTTTGTGAAAGTACTTAGATCCTTAAAATTGACATTTTTAAGGAAATTATAAGCAAGTAACCTTTTGGAAAAAGATAGAAAAAGCAAAGGTTTAAAGTAAGAAATCTTGTTAATGATTTGTGAATACACTTATACCATTTGAGATAAGTATATGAATACTATTTGAAGTATTGAAAGAGTACAAATAAATAGTAGTGATTGATAAATGAATAATAGAAATTGATAAACAATGTTTTATTAGATATAATAAGTTTTACTCATAAAAGTGGTTTTAATTAATAAAAGATTAATTAAACAAAAAAGGGATTAGAAGTTGCATATGTGACTTAATCGTGCTTTGTGTAACTTGATCGTGCTTTGTATGTTTACTCGTTTATGGAAAACATTTAGTCATGTACTTAGCACTAAAAGCCGATGAAGTAGGCTTGTCTATCAATGGAATTAAGACCGATGTTTGTTTAGGGATATGAGCAATAGAGCTCTAACCCACCGGCTTTATTCTTGATCGAGGGATAGGGCGAGATGAAAATATCGGAAACATGATAAGTATATGAAACTTGGTTTCCATATGTGATCACTTTTATTATCATTGATTGACCAAATTCGTCAATCCAGTCTTGAAGAGACTGGGATTGGTAAGTGTTTTACTTATCGAAACCCACTTGAGGACTGAGATGCATATTCTATGTCTTGGAAGTGGATCTGTTCGAGATGTTGGGATCCATGTGTGGTTTCGAGATCTATTCGAGATGTGAGAATCCAATTGCGGATTCGTGTTCTGTTCTAGTGATAAAGACTCGTGTGAAAGATGCCGAACGTGACATCGACATTGGAAATGATAGAAAATAGAGTAGGGGCATAGCTTGGAGTTTGGTTGAACCACGGCAGGATATTATCACTACATATCTAGAGTATGCTTATCGATGTTGCATATGGGAGATGATGGTATTTGGGATTACGTATTTAGACGTGGACTGGCAACATTTTTTCCTTAATACTATATTTTATCTAGAGATATACGGAGCTCGAAGGTAGTTTCTGACCCTTGCACATGAGATTAGATTCGGTATCTATCGAAGGGATCTCCATGGAAAATCCATTATGCAAACATCCCTTATCGGGTTTGATTATACCCTCTAATATGCTGTTGAATGTAGCCAATCTAACCAGTGCTATGTTATAATATTTATATTATACACCCTTGACATTCTCTATTATATCACCTTATGTACTTATTAGATGGTGGTTCTTTTGAGAGGTTAATCGTTATGGCATTCCATGCAGTCTCAAAAGTACTATTATGTCCCACATTTGGTTTTTGTTTTCCTTAAATTCCTCGCATACTCTTTCGAGTAGGCTGAGAATGGCAAGTTTTCGTTGATGTTATTTGGAGCTTGAGAAGACAAGCTGGATGTTTCACCTATCGTAGTATTCTTATTTCTGTTGCTTTACTATATTGTGCATATCAACATTTTTGAGGACAAGTTGTCATAACTATCCAAGCTAACGATAGTAGATAGGTTTTGTAACTTAAAAATTTCTGTATTGGAGCAACCCTTTGTACTACTCTTTTGATATTATATATTACCGTTCCGCTAGTAAGATTCTTATGTTGTGTTCTCTTCTTTCTAGTTTGTCTCTTTTTTTCTTTTTTACCTTTACTTTTCGTCTTTCCGACACTTGGGTGCTCGACATGTGAATATCATGGATGTATTAGTATCGATATTCGGGATCGAAAAGGCTAATCGTTAAAGTTGGAATCAGAGCTAAAGGTTAAGCAAGAACATTGGCTATGGAGGGGTATGACTCATTAGAGATAGGGTAAGCGACACTCTAGAGTGAGTTGATTGTATTATATATATAAGAGCATATTTGTAATTATTATAAACGTATACCTTAAAAGTAACTATAATTGCGAAAATTAGAGATCTTATATAAGGTAACTTATATAAGTGAATTGTTAAAGTATAGTTTAATTAATGTAGGGGTTAATGATGTTTATCTATTATCCCTCCTTAATTAGTTTAGTCATGCTTGGCCAGTTTATAGGCATTAACTTTCGTTTGCTCATTTTTGATTTGTACTCGACCAGTTTATGAGCATTTTTACCTTTTACTACACGGGTTGGGTAGACAGTATTTGTAGATGCATTGAAGCGAACACCCTGTGAATTTAGTTTTATGGTTTGATTATAAGGCGTTCGGTTGGGTTAAATGTCAACTTTAGTAAAAGATGTTTATTTTAATATGAGAAGGTAAGATATTCTGGAAATGAACATTTGTGAAAGAATTTATATAAGAAAGTGATTTTATGTAAGTATGGTTTATAAAACTTGATTTATAAACAACAAGTATTTAATTGATAATTTGAAATCTTAAATCCCAGTGTCTTCGAAAATGTTTTTCAAGATTTTGGAGAAAATAATAGTAGTATTATTTGGAAGTAAGTATTTGAGAAATTTTTTTATGAAGCAGATATCATAGTAGTTAGTAATATTTACGAAGTATTTGATGCAGTTTAAAAATGATTTTGGTTAAGTCCGAAAGGCATGAATTAGATGTACTGAACTCACTTTTGTAGCTCGAAAATAATTCCAATGATGATTTCAACATCATCAGTATTTATTTTTGATTTTCTAAGTAAGGGATGCTATAGGATTATTTTAGTAAAATGGAATTCGATTTGGTTTCGGAAGTACGATTTGATATACTAAAGATTTATATATATATATATACATACATATATGTATGTATTATTTTCAAAATGATTTGAAATAAAACCCAGTGTTTAGTTCTAAATTTTTCCTTTAAAAGAAGTTTGATATGAATTTTTCATAAAGAGAAGTTTTATATCTACACTATGTAGGGTGCCCAAGTAGTAGTGGCATAGCTTGGAATAAATGTTGGAACTTTTCATGCTTTCCCATTTTTGAGTAAAATGTGTTTAATAAATTATGAAAATTTGTTAAGTTATTTTATGGACACATGTAGCCTATGCATTAGGATTGTATGGTATGTACATCCTGTTATGATATGTTCTTTGTAGATTTCATTTGTTAAAATGAAATGGAATTTTCGACAATATTTGACAGTCGAAAACTTTTGAATCGTTATAAAAATTGAAGCTAGGTATTTTTGTGAAAATATAAAAGTTGAGTTTATATAACACTTCAATTGAGAAGGTAGTAAGTTAAAACAAGTTATGAATTGGTTAAACATGCTCGTTAAGTAAAAATGATTTTGGTGTTTTTGTATATACTCTTAGGATGTAGTAGAGTATTATACGAGTATGAACTTAAGCTATAAAATATTAATAGACATGAAGTTATGTTTTATGAAATGGTTCATAAATGATTTTAGTATCGAAGAGATATACTATTTGTGTAGATGAAAGTGGTAAAAAGGATATTGGTGTGGTTAAGAAACCGATAGGATAAATACATAAGTTGTACGTAGATCGTTTTATTCCCATGACTGTTCTTGATCCAATATTCTAGTACATGATTTTGAGGTGGTTTACACCAGTCCGAACAAGGATTTTTCACTAGATTCTTGATGGCAAACACTTGATATGATCCTGAAGTTTTTTATTATAGTATATAACTATATAAGAAGAATGCAGGTTTCTAATCAAGGAACCTGATCAGAATCCGGACTAGAGAGGTCATGATCTATGCTAGTTGGGAAGTGAAATTTATACGATCGAGCAAATAATCGGAATTGATATTGCATATGGATAGTCCATGTACATCGTATGGGATTTTTTATATTTGCATACTATGTTTTGTTGGCTTTTGGGAAGTTAGGTGATGACTCTTTGATTTGTTATAAGATAGCATGAATTGGTTATTAAGTAGAAACCTGAGGCTATTGAGTACAAGGTTCGCTTAGTAGATTGTTTATCATCCTTATGCGATGTGTGGGTCTGTGAACCTGGACAATCTGAGAGCTATGTTTTTTAGTGATTGAGTACTTTTGAGTATTGTTATGTGGTCGTTTCTTTTTTTTGCTCATGTTGGAATTTCGAGGATGAAATATTCTAAGTAGGGTAGAATGTAATGACCTAGAATTTCGGACAATTCGTATTTAAATATCTAAACTATTTAAATATTTGAATCTTTGATTAAATATTATTAAAATGATTTGGTAAGCTTTTTAATCCTCTTTTAAATCATAATTTATGATGGTAAACCTATTTTGGAAAAGTGTTTACAAAAATAAATACTTTGAAAAAATATCGATAATGTGACCGAAAATCGCTTTATCGATAAATAGCTTTTTAACCGTCAGAAGTTGTTCAGATTTTTTTTACATACGCTAGTTTGCTTAGGAAGTTAATAGAATGAAAAAAAACTTATTTTATCATTTATGGAAATAAACTTTTGGATGACGTCATGGATGATTTCATAAAAGATATTACGAAAAGAGCTTAAATGGAAAGTCATAACTCTTAAGAAATGATAAAGGAGAAGTAATGGGAACTGATCCTTATATGTCATGAAAAGGGGGTGAGAATAAGCTTATGCTACACCATTTAAAGCCTATATAAGAAGGGGCACGCCATTATTAAATAATCACTAATTTAGAAAGCTTGAAATGAAGTATGAGAATTAAAAGTGGTGGATGTGCTTAAGCACAAATCCACTAATTATTCTTTAATTTTATCATGTCTTAACCAAATCATTCCCAATCCCTTCTAAACTTTGGCTATAAGCCAAAAAAATCATAGGAAGCATGATTAGCAAGTTAAAAGTGGGAGAAGGTGAGAGGAAAAGGGGGATCTTGGAGGGGGCCTTGAGCATAGGAGAAGGTGTGGCTATATACCATAACCTTATAACCCCTAAACCCTTACCTTATTCTCATTCACATTTTCATAAATCAAAAACATAAACAAAGGAGAAACAAGGCTGGCCATAACCCTAGGAGAAGAGAAGCTCAAAATCAATTAGAGGCTAAAATTCAAGCTAGGAAGATTAAAGCAACAACAAATCTCAAGTTACTTATCCAAACAAGGTGAATAATAATAAACCATCTCATATATATTTTCTTGAACGTTTAAATTCGATTTTTAAGGTTTAAAACCTTTTGGATGGATGGATGATGATACGCTTTGATTATATGCCATGTTTTAATTTAAACAAGGTTTTATGGAATAATATAATTCGATTTTAAGGTTATAATCGTGCAAATTGATTTTTAAATGTCATGATGTTTGAATATGTTGTGTAAAACATTATTCTGGAGATGAGTTTAAATTTTTATAATATTCCAAGCTATGGATAATTTATTATGAATTTTGAATGGGAGAGATAGATAATTTAGGATTTAAATTATTTAAGGCAATTATGTAAAGGACTTCGGGTCTGAAATTTATATATGTTGGAAAACATATTAAAATTTTATTATTGTGATTTTGGGGAAATTTTCCTAAGATTTTACTATGGTTATAAAATTATTTATGTTAAGGGACTCAAATGTTTTATATGTTTTATCAAGGAGAAGGGCTTATTTGCTTAAAAATTTTAAATGGTTAATTGTGAATTCGGCAACCTTTTAGAAAAAAAGGATTTTGATAAAGAAATGGCAACCAATTACATTTTCATAATTAGGCAAGTAAGGTGAAACGATATTCCTTTTAAAGGCATAAAATCTGTTTTGTTTTTATTTACCACTTTGCCACTTCCATTCGCTAGCTTTTGTCACCATACTTCCGCTAATAAACCCATTCGAAACCAATACACATGGTATCAAGCCATTGATACGTAGTGGATTGGAGAAAAGCGGAAGGGGCTATGTTGAAGACATGTTTCCGAAGGGGTTGAAGTCATTCTTATAAGCTTTCAAATACATTATTTGCTTTTATTTTTAAAAGATGCTTTCAAAGGGTTGAAGCTTTTGAATCTTTAACTTTGTTCAAAAAAGAGGGTTTCAAACAAGTTGCCGCTTACTTTGTTTTCAAGAAGCTTTCGAATGAGTTGCCGCATTTTGAACCTATTCGTTACCTGACTGTCGCCATTGTACCTTTTGAAATTGTTAAAGGGCGCTTTTCTGTATGGCCTTATAACAATAAATTCGAAAAGAAGGCTTTGATTTTATTAACATTTGAAGCCGCCTTCCCAATGCTTTCGAAAGGGTCCTTGTAGCTGCTTTTATCAATGGTTTCGAAGGCAATGGTTTCGAAAGGTTTGTTTCGAAGCTATCATTTTCCCTAAATTATTTTACTTAAAATCAATGCTTTTGCAAGGGATACTTTCGCAGTTGTTCCCTTTGGCCAGTAGTTATAATTAGTGTTAAACCCAATGATTTTGAAAGGGAAACTTTCAAATGGTTTCGAAGCTATGCTTCCATAAATTTTTGCTTGAGCTAAATGCTTTTGAAAGGAATGTTTTGAGTGTTTTAAAAGGTATATCTTTAATGGCTTTGAAAGGAAGGTTTAAATGCTTTCGAAAAATAGGTTGGATGGTCTCGGAGGAGAACATTTAAGGTTTTAAGTAATGATACAAAGGATATAGTCGAAAGCCTTAGTTTTTAAATAAGAAACCCAATTCCGCTTTTAAAGGTAAACCCACAGTGATATAAAAGTTTTGAAATGACAATTTAATTTGGAATTATTGAAGAAGCTTTCCTTGCTAAAAATAATATGTTAAGGGTATTAACCATGTTTCATTAGAAAAATGATTACAAGGAATTAAACCATAGAGGTTTACATTATAATGTTTTGTAAACATATTCACTTCATAATCAACCCATAACTGCATTTTGGTGTGTTAAGGGTAGAATAACCAGCTAGGTTGACCCAGTAGTGAATATATACATTGAGTTAACCCTTGTGTGGGTAGAAATGCATCCAGGAGGTCCGACAGACCTGAATTTAGGATGCCCAAGGACTGAGCAAAGAATTATTGGTTTAGACAGGTTCTTAGTAATCCCATAAAAACTATATATGGAAATTGTTATTAGCAGGGGTCAATAGATTCTTAGTGATCCCATGAAAACAATGTCCGGAATAAGCTATTGAAAGAGATCAATAGGTTCATAATCAACCCATGAAAACTATGGCATGATAGATGGTATTGGAGAATCCAATAGGTTCAAAGTAAGCCCATGAAAACTATGATTGAAGAAAGTTGTTGGTAGATACCAATAAATTCATAGAGATCCAATGAAATCTATGATTGGATGATAGTATTGGTAGGAACCCATAGGTTTATAGTGACCCTATGGAAACTATAAAAGTGGATGGAATTTCCATAAAGAATTAACAGGTTATTAGTCGTCCCATATAAACTAATAGGTTAATAGTTACCCTAGAATCTATAACTTGAGACAGATGGTCATATAATCAGGGATGGGGAATTCAGAGCATATTGCATGTTTGTGTATCATCATGATACATTTTATTATGTTATGTCTTAACCATATTGGATGCAGGTGCACAGTATATGTTTATTATAAATTGGGTTAAGATACTAGTGAGGGAAAAAACAGTTCTGCTTAGCGTCATGGTCTCACTAGATATCTATGTGGTTCGAGACGGTAAATTATTATTCATACCAGTCTTTTTGTCCGACTCGAATTTTATGTTTTCCCCTTAAATCTTGGCTGCTCAATTGATTTTGAGTAGTTTGAGAGTTAAGGCTTTCAAGTTCTCCTTTAGACAAATAAGCTTTCGAAGACATGCACGAGGCAAGCTAGCTATTATGAGTTCTTTCCGTTTGATTCCATTGTGCTTTGGATGTAATGGAAAAGATGTTTACTTGCCTATATTTAGACTCTGATAAATCGAGGGGGTATCTTCTAATGTCGCTCTTGGCGTATTTTGTAATAACTATATTTCTCTAAACATGATTTATGAATTGGGATTATGTAATGAATTTGAAATGTGATTTGAAGTGGAATGAGAAATTTGTTTTATGATTTTTAAATTTTTCATATCCATGTGTTTCTATTATATCAATGTGTCTAACATTACCGCATTTGGTCACCGAGAATTAATAACTATGGATAACTGCAGCATCCATAGTAGTTAGTTTTGGGTTTTCAAATGGGGGATGTTACAAGTTGGTATCAGAGCATAGGTTTATGTAAATTTAAAAGAAATTTGAACCTAAAAGATTTTCAAAACATAATCCAATGAATCGGAAAATGAGACTGGGGTTTGGGTTAATGCTATAGTAACGTACTTGCAATTGTTGTATATATATCTATAAGAGTGTATTCCCCTCTCCCTTAGACCGTTATTCTATATCTTACTAAGGATCGTATGCAGATTTATGTGAAAGGAAGATATGAAGGCAGGAAACAGAAGAGGAAATCTAGGTGGAGGAAGCACCTAAACTAATGGAAATGCTCGACCAAATACCAAGAGGAATCCAGGTCGATAAGAAAATGCTAATCCAAATGAAAATGCCAATGTAGGTGCTGGAACCCCGCCAGTAGATATGAGGATGATGTATCAGTTCTTTGTCAATCTGATGCAAGCTGGAGCAGCTGCAGGAGTAGCTGGGGGAAATGTTGTGAATGTTGAAGGAGCTAATCCCGTAGTCCCAGTTGGTAATAATTATGCTTAGTTGAGCAGGGATTATACCAGTCTTAGTGGGAATCCATTTTTGGGAACAGAGGATGCTATAGAAGTAGACAATTGGCTTTTGCATTGTGAAAGGATTTTTGCTGACTTGGTATTGGACGATGAGCGGAAGAGGAGACTTGCTTCTAGACAGTTGTAGGGAGCAACACTTTATTAGTGGAATAGTGTTACCATGGGAGTTCCCGAGGAAGAGTTGACTTGGGTAGAATTTTGAAGAGAGGTTCTTATCTGAAGTTTCCAAGTCAGTATTACTGAGAAAGTTCATTGACTTATAGCAAGCTGAGATGTCACTGATTGAGTATGCTACGAAGTTTGATGAGTTGTCCAGATACGGAAATGCTACCATTGACATTGTGATTAAAAGGAACGAGAAGTTTGTCCGAGGGTTAAGACCCGAGATTGCTATGGCGACTATGCCACACCTCCATGATCCAAGTACAGTTGTAGTGGAGATGGCAATCAGGAACGAAGATATGCTTTCTACTCATGGGAAGGAGAAGCAGGTTGGAACCCAGGATTCTCAAGGCAAAAAAAGGAATTTCTTTAAGAAAAAATGAGCTCAGAAAGGAGGAGCTTCCAGAAAAGGGAAGGTCGAGGTAGTCTGCTACAAGTGCGACAAAAAAGGACATTATGCTCATGAATGTCGAACTGGAAAAGAGAAAAATGTTACAGATAAGAAAGCAGTGAAATGCTTCAACTGTGACCAGATTGGACATTACAATAATCAGTCTCCAGAACCAGTAAGAGTGGATAAGGGAAAAGCTTTTGCTTTGGAAACATCTTCTTCTAGACCAACTGCTGCTAGAAAGGGAAAGAATATGATGAAAGGTACACTTTTGATTCATAGTATACCAGTTAGAGTACTATTTGATACAGGTGCATCACATTCATTTATGTCTCAGTGTTTGGTAGATATGTTATGTTTAGAACCCTCATACCTTGTTATTTCCTTAAGGGTCGTGAATCCGATTGGAGGGTATGCAACTCCGAGGATGAGATGTGACCAGTTAGAATTTGAATTGTTAAGTCATAAGTTCGCATGCAGTTTGTATGTTTTTGATTTCGTAGGCTTCAGGATCATTTTGGGTATGGATTGGTTAGATAAATATGATGCTAGGATATTTTTCCAAGATAAAGAAATATCGCTAAGACGCCCTAATAATCATAATCGCATTATATACTCAGTAGCGAAATTAGACTCAAGTTCTTGTGCTTTGCTGAATGCAATGGAAGTTGAAGAAGAGTTGAATCAAGTTTTGGTAGCAAGAGAGTTTGTAGATGTTTTTGAGTCGGTCACAAGACTACCACCGAAGTGAGCCATTGAGTTTTGGATAGATCTTGTGCTAGGAACAGATCCTGTAAGTAGATCATCTAGCAGGATGATACCTACTAAGATAAAGGACTTGAAGGTGCAGCTTGTGGATTTAGAAAGAAATAATTTTATTAGACCAAGCAGTTCGCCTTTGGGAGCGGACGCGGTGTTCGTAAAGAAATCAGATGGGCCATGAAGGATATGTATCAACTATCGTAAGTTGAACATGAAAAAGATCAAGAATAAGTATCTTTTGTCGATAATTGATGAACTATTTGATCAATTGAGTGGAGCCAGTATTTTCCCAATTGGATTTGGCAACAGGTTTCCATCAGGGCGGAAAAAGGGAGAGAGCTCTCTATTCCTGGTTCTCATGCAGCTAGATTTTCTAGAATCACAAGAATCCTTAGAATGAATGGGATTCCAACTCAGCACCTTTTGAGATTTTAAGAAGAGTTGTTCTTTAGAGAGCACAGTACGATTGGCAGAGGATAGTATTTCATTGATGGCGTTTTGGACTAGGTAGTTCATACGAGTGGTTAGTAATGCCACTGGGTTAACGAATGCGCTAGCTTTCTTCGTGGATTTGATGAACCGAGTTTTTCTAGAGCACTTGGATAGGTTCGTATTGGTTTTCATAGATGACATTCCAATATACTCTAAGGATAAAAGAGAGCATGGAGTTCATCTTAGAGTAGTGCTTGAGACGCTGGTGCAACACCAGCTGAAAGCGAAGTTCTCAAAGTGTCATTTCTGGAAGAAAGAAGTTAGGTTTCTTAGTTACATGGTTTCAGAGAAGGGTTTGTCAGTTGATCCGGATAAAATCGAGGCTTTTAACAACTAGAAGAGATCAGAGACAGTTACTGAGATCAGAAGTTTTCATGGATTCATTGGCTATTACCGGAGATTCATTAAGGATTTCTCGCGGATAGCAGCACCTTTAACTAAGCTAACCAGGAAGTACGTGAAGTTTATTTGGTCTGACAAATGTGAGAAAGCATTCCTTAAGTTAAAACATATGTTGATCAGCGTGCCTGTATTAGTAGCTCTAGACGGGAATCAAGAATTAATAGTGTATACCGATGCATGTGGAACCAGATTAGAGGCTATGTTGATGCAGATAGGTAAAGCTATTGCCTACACTTCACGATAGCTTAGACCGCATGAAGTGATATATCCTACTCATGATCTAGAGTTGGCAGTGGTGATCTTCGCACTAAAAGTATGAAGACATTATCTTTTAGGAGAGAGATTTGAGTTATACACCGATCATAAGTCCTTAAGGTATTTATTCTCTTAGAAGGAGTTGAATATAAGACAGCAGAGGTGGTTGGACTTTTTAGCAGCTTATGATTTTGGCATAAAGTATACACCTGGAAAAGAAAATAAAGTAGCGGATGCTCTTAGTAGAAAAGTCACAATTTGGTGTTAGCTATGTTAACAGAATGGAAGGACCTAGAGGCTTTGACTACTTGTAGTGTGCGGTTAGGGTCGGTTGCTAGTTCTAGTCGGAGCACTGCCATGTTATCCTGCTTGAAAGTTCGACTAGTACTGATGAAAAGGATTGCTTCTAAGCAGAAAGAGGATCCACTGTTAGCCGAGAAAATCAGAAGGCTTGCGGAGAGAAGTTCTTAAGGAATGTCATCGGTCCAAATTTATGATTCATCCTGGGGGAACCAAGATTTATCAAGAACTTGAGGAGGAGTTTCTACTGGGAAGGTATGAAGAAGGATGTTGGCTTATGGGTAAAGTAGTGTGTGAATTGTCAACAAGTAAAAGCCGAACATCAAAACCCGAGTGGGTTGCTTTAACCTTTTGAGATACCAATTTGGAAATAGGATTCGATATCCAAGGATTATATAGATGGGTTGCCAAGGTCGAATCGAGGAAATGAAGGTATATGGGTCATAGTGGATAGGTGGACAAAGAGTTCCAATTTCATTCCAGTTAAGTCAACCAGGACGACACCTGTTTTAGCTAAATTGTTTATGAAGAACATAGTTAGACTGCATGGGATTCGAAGTAGTATAGTAAGTCATAGAGATACTTTGTTTACTAGTGAGTTCTGAAAGAGTCTACAAGATGTGTTAGGTACTAAGCTCAAGATGAGTACTGCTTATCACCCTTAGACAGATAGACAAACAGAGAGAGTCAACAGGGTACTCAAAGATTTGTTAGGGGCTTGTGTACTAGATTTTGGAGGATCATGGGAAGATCGCCTACACTTAGTTGAGTTTTCCTATAATAATAGTTATCAGACTAGTATAGGAATGACGCCTTTTGAAGCTTTGTGCGGAAGGCTATGCAAGTCACTAGTGAAAGTGTGCTATGGATCGTGTAATATGGATATATGATAATACAGAGTGTAGTGATGATAGCTCTACAGTAAATAGTGTGGAATATAAAAACAGTATAGTAAAAATGACACCAGAGATTTTTATACTGGTTCGAAGCACCGTCCTACGTCCAGTCCCAGACTCCTTTTTGAATTTCACTATTAACCCTCACTTAACCCGGAGGAACAAGTATATACAACCCTTGAGCAGCCGAACAAGGACCTGAGCAGCGGAACAGGATTTCGCCTCAGCAGCCGAAGAGGACTTCACACGCTTGAGCAGCAGAACAGGACTTCAACAAATACAACAGATTGTTTTGACTTTGTGTGTTCTAATAACATGGATTTGTCACTTGTAGTACACCCTTCCTATAATCTTCTCCTCGAGTATAAATATATATATTTGAAGTTTATGAAGAATAGAAAGGTATAGTATTGCTTTAATGCAGAATAATTGAAAGTATGATAGTAAATAGATTCCAGAGAGTTAGATTAGAGAGATAAGAAAATTCAGTTGTAATTCGGTTATTTGGAATCAAGTTGAAGTATGTATTTATAAAGGTTAGAAAGCAGCGACTATTGGTGAAGAGTTTCGATTGAAGTATTGCGTCCAAATCTTTTCGTAGAGGTTCGTAACTCTTCACAAAAAGTCATGTCCTTTCAAAAAGTAGCTGTTGTAGAAATTCAGTCAACTGAGCCTCTAGGTCAGTCGACTGAATATTCAAACGAATATTTAAAATTTAAATATACATATTTGTATATTTGTGCAACTATGCATGTTGTATAGATTTTCCAGTGTCAGTCGACTGAACCTCTGGGTCAGTCGACTGACCTGGTAAACTCTGTGCAATATGTACAGTTTACATAGGTATAGAAATATATAACTTTAAACACTTTATAATTTAATATATGCTTATATATGTATAAAATATTTGGAACTAGAATGATTAAATATATAAGCTAATATATATGTAATCGAGGAGAGATTTTAACAATATTGACCTAAGACTCAAAAACAAAATAATATAATTGATGCACCAGTTTTGAAGTCTTAGCTCCTTGTAGTATATATTCTCTTTCTGTCATAGCAGTCGTCAAATCTGTATGTCGTAGTGATAGCTTTGTGTCATGAATCAAAACCAAGTCTCAACATTCTCCCCCCTTTTGATTGATGACAACCTGTAAATAGATATAGATTTCGATTGTATATATATAATATAAATACTTACTCCCCCTGAATCTTTGATACTCTATATCCTTCATTCTTAATGTTAGTAATAATATTTCTCCCCCTTTATCATTGACAAAAAGGAATAAGAAAGTAAAGGTATGAAGCATTGATAGATATTATGAAAGAAACGATTATTCATACATTAAAATACCATTAACAAGAGTCTGGAAATAATATGAATAGAGTGGCTATTTAATAAAAGCCACACGAAATAAAGACTAATGTTTTTATAAAATAAAATAATAACTTACTCCATCATATGCTTACCCCTTAATCTGTGCTTGCATTTTTTATTCCTGCAAATAATGTTAGAGCAATATCTTTCCCCCCCTTTGTCATCGACGAAAAGGAGAGTTTATATGATAACAAATATTATATTCCACATAAGTGTTAACAATATAGAACAAAATAACTACTACTTATAATGTAAGGTATCAGAAAACAATGAACATTTAAAGCATGCGATACCCAAGGTTCTTATAATTTCCTAATTTTTAGGAAACCATACCCATTTGGGTGTGGTTGAACCTTTATAAATATAATTTTCATTATTAACTACCATATCAAAATAATCATTAATGCATTTTTCTCTATTTTTCCAATTAACAGGAACCCAAATACTTAGATAATTTTTATTCATTTTTCCCGTCAATGATTTTGTACTTCTAGAGAAATTATAAACATTATTGGTCATAACAGTGTTTGAATTTCTATGAAAATTTGATTTCGACTTTACTAGAAATTTAGTAGTAGCATTAACATTTTTATTATACATAAAAGCGTATCTAGTGCTATTTCTACGATTAGTTTTATTATATCCTAAACCATTTTTATTGTTAATAGGTTGTGAATTCTCAATAAGTCTAGATAAATTTTCTCTTCCTTTATTAAAATTTGAAACGTTTTTAGTTATTCCTTCTAGATTGGTCTTTAGACTTGAATTTTCTAGTTCAACCATTTTAATATTAGTTTTTAAAACATGATTTTCATAAACAAGATCATCGTTCTTTTCTTTTTGAGTTTCAATTTCTTGACTCAATAATATAAGTTGAGAATTAACATTTGAAAGTGATTCTTGAGTTTTCTTAAGTTCTTCTTCCAATATTTTCTTCTCATCTTTAAGCATATCTCTTTCGAATTCTGCCTTGTTCTGATTTTCTACAACCTCTTTATGTTTTCTTTTGAGACTTTTTAAAGTATTTAATAATTCAGAATTTATTTCTATCATATCATCGAAAGTTAAATCACTAACCTCATTATCTTTGGCCACAAAGCATACATTGGCTTATTCATTATCGTTGTTACTCTCGCTTTCTGATGAGGAAGAGGAGTCTGAATCATCCCATGTAACTGAGAAAGCTTTCCTTCTGAACTTCTCCTTCCTTTTATTGCGATATTCTTTCTTTTGATCCGGACAATCCTTCTATATATGCCCCTTTTTGTGACAGTTAAAGCACTCCAATACTGATGAAGACGGTGGTTTATTGCTGTTTGAGCTTCTCTTGCCATTATGTCTATTTTCTTTTCTATATTTCAAGAATTTCTTGAAATTTTTAGCAATAAAGGCTAGGTCGTCTTTGTCTGAATCTGATTCTTCTTGTTCTGCATGGAATGCTATATTCTTTTTATCTTGAGCTTGAACTCGTTTAGCCTGCAAATTCACTTCATAGGACATTAGATTTCCTATTAACTCTTCTAGAGTTATTTTGGAAATATCGTTTGCTTCTTCAATTGCGAGAACTTTTCTTTCCCATTCATCCGTTAAAGAGTTAAGAATTTTGGATACAATATCAAAATCTGAATATTTTTCTCCTAGTCCTACTAATGAATGATAGATATCCTGAAATCATGAATACATATGTTTATAGATTCATTGTCTTTCATTCTAAAATTTTGAAATTGACTTTTAAGCATAGATATCTTGCTTTGTTTGACCTTGTTAGTTCCTTCATGTGTAATCTTGAGTGTATGCCATATTTCATATGCAGTGTTGCACATGCTAACACGGTTAAACTCATTTTTATCTAAGGCACAAAACAACATATTCATGGCTTTTGCATTAGCTGTGGCATCTAGTTTCTGTGTATTTGACCAAGTAGAATACTCTTCAGTAGGAATAATATATTCTGTTTGAGTTATATTCCATGAATCAAAACCATTTTCTTGCATATATATTCTCATTCGTGTGGCCCAATAGTTATAATTTATGCCATAAATAGTGGTGGACGTGCAGTGGATTGTCCTTCTATGAAGCTAGTGTTAATGCTAGTTCTAGTGTTAGTTTCCATATTATTAGATTATCAGATAACCATGTTACGGTTATATGATGACCTTGCTCTGATACCAAATGAAAGTGTGCTATGGATCGTGTAATATGGATATATGATAATACAGAGTGTAGTGATGATAGCTATAGGGTAAATAGTGCGAAATATAAAAACAATATAGTAAAAATGACACTAGAGATTTTTATACTGGTTCAGAGCACCGTCCTACGTCCAGTCCCAGACTCCTTCTGGAATTTCACTATTAACCCTCACTTAACCCGGAGGAATAGGTATATACAACCCTTGAGCAGCTGAACAAGGATCTAAGCAGTGGAACATGATTTCACCTCAGCAGCCGAAGAGGACTTCACACGCCTGAGCAGCAGAACAAGACTTCAACAAATACAATAGATTGTTTTGACTTTGTGTGTTCTAATAACACGGATTTGTCACTTGTAGTACACCCTTCATATAATCTTCTCCTCGAGTATATATATATATATATTTGAAGTTTATGAAGAATAGAAAGGTATAGTATTGCTTTAATGCAGAATAATTGAAAGTATGATAGCAAATAGATTCCAGAGAGTTAGATTAGAGAGATAAGAAAATTTAGTTATAATTCGGTTATTTGGAATCAAGTTGAATTATGTATTTATAAAGGTTAGAAAGCAGCGACTGTTGGTGAAGAGTTTTTATTGAAGTGTTGCATCCAAATCTTTTCGTAGAGGTTCGTAACTCTTCACAAAAAGTCGTGTCCTTTCAAAAAGTAGCTGTTGTAGAAATTCAGTCAACTGAGCCTCTGGGTCAGTCCACTGAATCTTCAAACGAATATTTAAAATTTAAATATATATATTTGTATATTCGTGCAACTGTGCATGTTGTACAGATTTTCCAGTGTCAGTCGACTGAACCTCTGGGTCAGTCGACTGACCTGGTAAAATCTGTGCAATATGCACAGTTTGCACTGGTATAGAAATATATAACTTTAAACACTTTTATAATTTAATATATGCTTATATATGTATAAAATATTTGGAACAAGAATGATTAAATATATAAGCTAATATATACCTAATCGAGGAGAGATTTTAACAATATTGACCTAAGACTCAAAAACAAAATAATATAATTGATGCACTAGTTTTGAAGTCTTGTCTCCTTATAGTATATATTCTCTTTTTGTCATAGCAGTCATCAAATCTGTATGTCATAGTGATAGCTTTGTGTCATGAATCAAAACCAAATCTCAACAACTAGCATGTTGGTTGGAAACTGGAGACAGATTAGTCTTAGGTCCAGATTTGGTAAGAGAGGAAACAAACAAGATTAAGTTGATTCGAGGTAGGATGAAGGAAGCTCAATCTAGACAAAAGAGTTACTCAAATAAGAGGCATAAGGACCTAAAGTTCTCAATTGGAGATAGATTTTTCTTTAAAATATCACCGATGAAGGGTGTGGTACGATTTGGAAAGTCAAGGAAACTAGCACCGAGATATGTTGGAGCATTCCCAGTTATAGAATGGATCAGAACGCTCGTATATAGAGTGGAGTTGCCGAGCAGTTTGACAGGTGTCCATTAAGTATTTCATGTGTCTCATCTTTGGAAGTATGTGCATGATCCAGAGACTACTATTCCTTCGACTGCATTGGAATACTTAATAGTAGAACAAGATTTAACCTTTTTTAGGCAACCAGTTCTGGTTGTAGTGAGAGATGAGAAGAATTTAAGAAACAAGACAGTCAAGTTGGTGAAAGTTCAGTGGAGCGACAACGTGAAGGACTATACTTGGGAGACAGAAGATAGGATTAGAGATACTTATCCTGATCTGCTTTAAGGGTATGTTCTATATTTGTTTTATATATACAACTTGCTAGTCGGGTAGGCTAGTATGGTAATTAAGAGATGTTATAGATGATTACCATGCTTAGTATTTAGTCCTTGTTGAATTTCAAGGACGAAATTCTTTAAGGAGGGAAGCCTGTAACACCCTTAGTTTTAAATAGCATTATTTAGGAGATTTAATTAGATAAATTAAGTAGAATAATATAGAGATTAGAGTGATAAGGGAATTGAGATTTGAAAACTAATTAAAGTCGTGCCTTAACTAAATGGATTTATAAAAGTGGTTTATAAGTTAAACGCCTAAGAGAATAAGTCAAGGGTAATATGAGGATAGCCGTATACCATAACCCCATAACCCCTAAATCCTTACCTCATTCTCATTCACATTTTCATAAATCAAAAACATAAACAAAGGAGAAATAAGGCCGACCACAACCCTAGGAGAAGAGGAGCTCAAAAACAATTAGAGGCTAAGATTCAAGCTAGGAAGATTAAAGCAACAACAAATCTCAAGTGCCTTTTCCAAACAAGGAGAATAATAATCTAAACCATCTCATATATGTCTTCTTGAAAGTTTAAATTCAATTTTTAAGGTATAAAACCATTTGGATGGATGAATGATGATATGTTTTGATTATATGCCATTCTTTAATTTAAACAAGTTTTTGTGGAATAATATAATTTGATTTTAAGGTTAAAATTGTGCAAATTGATTTTTGAATGCTATGATGTTTGAATATGTTGTGTAAAACATTATTTTGGAGATGAGTTTAAATTTTTATAATATTCCAAGCTATGGATAATTTATTATGAATTTTGAATGGGAGAGATAGATAATTCAGGGTTTAAATTATTTAAGGCAATTATATAAAGGACTTAAGGTCCGAAATTTATATATGTTGGAAAACATATTAAAATTGTATTAGTGTGATTTTGGGAATATTTTCCTAAATATTTTACTATGGTTATAAAATTATTTATGTTAAGGGACTCAAACGTTTTATATGTTTTATCAAGGGGAAGGGCTTATTTGCTTATAATGTTTTAAATGGTTAATTGTAAATTCAGCAGCATTTTAGAACTAAAGGATTTTGATAAAGAAATGGCAACTAATTACATTTTGATAATTAGGGAAGTTAGGTGAAAAGAAATTCCTTTGAAAGGCATAAAATCAGTTTTCTTTTTGATTTACCACTTTGCCACTTCCATTTGCTAGCTTTCGTCACCATACTTCTGCTAATGAACGCATTCGAAACCAATACACATGGTATCAAGCCATTAATACGTAGTGAATTAGAGAAAGGCAGAAGGGACTGTGTTGAAGGCATGCTTTCGAAGGAGTTGAAGTAATTCTTATAAGCTTTCGAATACATTACTTACCTTTGTTTTTAAAAGATGCTTTCGAAGGGGTTGAAGCTTTTGAATCTTTACCTTTGTTTAAAAAAAAAGAGGCTTTCGAACAAGTTTCCGCTTACTTTGATTTTAAAGAGGCTTTCAAATGAGTTGCTGCATTTTGAACCTATTCGTTACCTAGCTGCCGCCTTTATACCTTTCGAATTGGTTAAAGGCCGCTTTTCCTTATGGCGGCCTTATAACAATGAGTTCGAAAGGAAGGCTTTCATTTTATTAATATTTGAAGCTGCCTTCCCAATGCTTTCGAAAGGGTCCTTGTAGCTACTTTTATCAAGGGTTTCTGAAGGTTGGTTTTGAAGCTGTGCAGTTAAAGCGCTCGGCAGATTCACTGCGACAAAGGTGCAAAAAGTCATAGCGGGGATACAGTGAGGATATAGCGGATGACTTTAAAATAGCATATAAAACTCGTACTTAATGTTTTTACAAATATATAAATGGTAATTAAATAAAAAATCAACATTCAATTGAATTATAATTAATACATAAATAATATTAAATAAAAACATGTGCGAATGTACTGTAAATAAACGTAAAACTGTTATATAACATAATTGAATTTAGTAAAATATTAGAGTATTTTCATTTCTGAAAATATATTAAAAATTCAATCAGATAAATTAATTTCATAATTTTTTTAATGTATAAATGTCATTTTTCAATTCATTTCTTTTAAAGAAGATATAACGGAAATAGTGAAATATAGCAGGAATAACGAGATATAGCGGAAATAGCGGGACTTAAAGCGGAAAGGCTATATATGTGGCTATATGAAAAAATCGTAGCGGTAGAAATCCGCTATGTGATATAGAAAGGTTATAGCGGGGTAATAGTGGGGCATTAACTGCACAGTTTCGAAGCTATACTTTTCCACCAATTATTTTACATAAAATCAATGCTTTCATAAGAGATACTTTCGGTGTTGTTCTCTTTGGACAGTGGTTATAATCAATGTTAAACCCAATGATTTCAGAAGGGATACTTTCAAATGGTTTCGAGCTATGCTTCCATAAAGTCTTGCTTGAGCTAAATGCTTTAGAAAGGAATGTTTTAAGTGTTTCGAAAGGTATATCTTTAATGGTTTTGAAAGGAAGATTTCAATTCTTTCGAAAGATAGTTGGATGGTCTCGAAGGGGAACATCTAAGGTTTTAAGTAATGATGCAAAGGATATAGTCAAAAGCCTTAGCTTTTAAGTAAGAAACCCAATATCACTTTTAAAGGTAAACCTATGGCAATACAAAAGAGTTTTGAAATGACATTTTACTTTGGAATTTTTGAAGAAGCTTTCCTCACTAAAGGTAGTAGGTTAAGGGTATTAACCATGTTTCATTAGAAAAATGATTGTAAGGAATTAAATCATAGAGGTTCACATTATTATGTTTATCAGATATCATATATGCTTTTGTAAACATATTCGCTTCATAATTAACCCAAACTGCATTTTGGGTGTTAAGGGTAGAATAAGCGGCTAGGTTGACCCAGTAGTGAATATATATTGAGTTAACCCCCGTGTGAGTAGAATTGCATCCAGAAGGTCTGACAGACCAGAATATAGGATGCCTAAATACTGATCAAAGAATTATTGGTTTAGACAGGTGATGTGCACGTAAATGTGCATATTTTTACCACCATATTTAATCTATTTAAATGAAATAAATGATCATATCGGGTATTTTAACTTGTTTAAACCAAAATTCAAATTATTTTCAAATTGTCACATATTCATTTTCATATAGGGGTAAAATGGTCATTTTTGTGCATTTATTAAATTGTGAAAATTTACTTGGAATTTTCTATGTTGTTTTGTAGGAAATTTGGTGAATTTTACAAGTGGCTTCATGATAATATATGCATGCACAAGAGTGAAGAGAACAAATGAAGATGGAAATAATTCAAAGTGATGATCATGGAGGACCCCACCCACTTACCTTGATTTTCAAATTAGGAGCTAAGCACATGACAAAAGGACATTAAAGCTTCATGTACATTTAAGTGGGGGATTAGTGGATGTTAATGATTACTTGGCCACCACACTACCTCAAGGGCAATTTGGGTATTCCCCAAAATATGAATTAGGGTTTAACACATGTATAAATACCCCTTATGTTTCATGTAACTTCCCTCTCCCTTAGTCTCTCTTTAGTTTAGTTTAGGCTCAAAAATAAAGAAAGCTCTTCTCTTTTTCTTTTCATGGCTACTTAGCCATTTCTTCTTTTCATGTAACTTTTTTTTATGCAATTCAATACATGTTCTTTTTCTTTTCTTTTTTATTTCCTTTCATGTTGTAGTGTAGGTTTACTTTCATGCAAGTAGTTAGTTTTAATTCTTGTTAATTAGCTTCTCTTTTCCATTGGCCTTCATTTTCCTTTCTTTTTACTTTCCATGTTGCTAGGTACATTTGTTCATATGATAACAAATATGAGAGGCTAATCCCTACAATTTAGGGATAATGAAGCTCTCTAGTATGTAGATGCAACATTTTGATGTTTATGCTCTCTTTTTGTGCTTAATGAATCATTTGAAGTGGTTTAACTTGTTGTTTTTTATGTGAATTTGATAGCCTATATTGTTGACACCAAATAGGCTATGCTTAAACAATTACAAACAATGATTACCTCTTCATCTACATATGATGATAGTAATAAAGTGATTGTTGAAATTAAAATTTGATGGCCTATATTTCTAAACAATAGTTAATAGGTCATGCTTAAAATAGATTTTGCTTTCAACTTTGTTGTCATATTTCATGAGAGTTAAATGTGTATTAGTGGTTGTGTTATAGTTTGATGGTTTATATTGTGCTAATTAATAACACAAATATACCATACTTATGATAAGCACATCAACTAATTACACTAATGACAAGAAAAGAGAGATCATAACTTCATTTTGTTGATTTATGTGATCTAGAGAGTGGAAATTGCCTCTAAATTGCCTTCACACTCTTATATTTTTATCAATTTTCTTTTGCTAGTTTTCTACATTTTTAGCTAATCACATTTTCAAATTTGGTTAATTTGATTGAATAGAATTTTAAAATCATCAATTCTCCGAGGATCGACCCGTATTCGCCACGTACTACAAGTGTACGACGTGCGCTTGAAGTTATATTTTAATTTGAAATTTTTCGACGGTTTTCTAATCCGATAGAATTTCCGTCGATCAACAAGTTTTTGGCGCCGTTGCCGGGGAGTTGATTTGATTTTAATTTCTATTCTTCGAATTATTTTTGTTTGATTTTTGTGTGTTGCATTTAAAAAAAATGTGTGTGTGTGTGTTTGTTGTTTGATTTTTGTTTTCAAAGTGTTTGTGTGCTTCTTGTTTGTTTGTTTGTTTTGCATTTGCATAGTAAAAAGAAAAGAAATAAACATTGCATTTTATTTCACTTCAATTTTGTTTACATTTCAATTGCAATATTTTCAATTACAGTTCATTTACATTTCTGTACATTTTCAGTTTCTAAAAAAATATATTACACTGCTTCCCTGTAAATAACCCTACACACTGCATATCATTTATGTGCATCATCTCCTAACTTCCCTTCTCAGTGCACATTTTTTTTTTCACTCCTCACATTCATCAACAATATCACTCAAAACCTCACACTCATTTCAAACAAACTATCTCAAACACTTCTCAATGCCGTGATCACATCAAAACCAAACATCATCTAAACTTCACAACCACATCACAGAATCACACTTACCTCTGCTAACAGCCATCAAACTACTCAACATCCCCTGTTCACTTCACCTGTTGTCACCCCTTTACAAGCTAGCAACCACTGTCCTACACTTTACTGTCCTTCCTTCCAATGACCATCCAAACTTCTGTTACAATTACAACCTTCTCTACTTCATACCCTTCTCCTCCAAAAAAACTGCACATATAATACACTTGCCTTCACTGTCACATCACTGACTCAATTCCTCCACAGTGACAACAACACAGCCACCTGGTCATCAAAACAATCTCCACTACATACCACTACACACAACATCGACAGCCATTCTTATAACCTTCACAATACTGGCCATATTCTCTCTGTCACTTCCTCAAAGCAACTACTTCTTCCTCAACCCCTATCATACCCTACAATTGCCGACAGTCACCATACTTCAGCACCTTCATATACATCACAGTTCATACTTCATCCTTCAACATTCTTCTACTTCCACTTCCACTTCCAAACCATCATACAACAGACATCACTCCTCCATATCAAACTGTTCACACCTCCACCATCCATAACACCAACCATACACTTCAAAAACCCAAGACTTCACAACCTTACATCAATACTTCCCACCACCAACCAGTCATTCCTACCCATTACCTTCCACTGTCACTCACCACTCACCACTGTCTACTATTATCCCCTTTAATATCATCCTCATGCCACTGACATAAACAATATTTATGGCAGCAACACACAATATCCACGAACATACAACCACTAGCAAGCAACTACCTGCTAATCCCCTACTTCCTCTGTCAGTTCAAACCATCACAAAACTGCTACCATCCCCTATCATCTCAAAACTGTCTCCATACCACTGCTGCTGCTATTACTCTAGTTCATCTCTACCCCAAACTACCATCATACCTCTGTGCAACCACCAGTTCACCCCAAAATTCAAGCAACATCTATACTGAACATTGGTTCGAAATTCAGTCTGCAGCCCATCGCCGCTTACCAGCATCTTGTGTCACTGTCTTCCCATACATCTTGCAATAGTATGCAGCAAGCATCGACAATTCCACCACCAAAACCCAATCGTGACATATAGACCCAGCAATCGATCTACTCGCGCGCATCTCCGAAGCATCACTTTCGCGACCTCTGCTTCCACCCACCTTCACGAACTACATCAGCACACCCAATTAGAACAAGCCTTATCCAATTTGAAAGCCTCTACACCACTGCCTCAACTTCAGACATCATGAAACCAATTTTGATTTGAGAATTTTGATCGATTTTTTTGGGGATACAAATGTGTTTTGATCGAGATTTCTCTGTAGCATTATAGTTGGTTTCGTTCATCATCTTTTCTTTCAATTGCGCCGGGCTTGAAGGTAAAAAAAACAATTTCAATTTCAACTGTTTTGTTTCCCTTGAAGAACAAGTTCAATTTCATTTGATTAAGTGGTCAGTTTCATTTTGATTTGTTAACAGGTGTTAGTTGGGCCGGGTAGGTATAATAGGGTTTACAAGGTTGATTTTCTTTTGTTTTATTTTACTTCCTATTTTATTTTCATCCAAAAAAAAAGGAGTTTGCTTTGTTTTATTTTCTCAATTTTTTTTAAGTAAAACTTCACTTTTAAATTTCCTTTTCAAAAAAAAACAAAAAAAACTGTATATGTATTTCGTTTTTATTTCAGGTTGCCAAAGCAGAATTGCAGAAGGAGCAGAAGTGCTTGCTAAAATAAATTGCTTGCGTGCTGAGTTTGCCAAAAGAAAAAAAACTACTTGCTTATTTATAATTTTCTCTTTATTTGCCTTGCATTGTATATATCTATTGTTTTTGTTTGTCTTGCATTATTGTTTACTTGCATTTAAAGAAAAATATTCAGAAAACCAAAAAAAACAAACAAAAACAAAATCCATTCGTAGTTGCATTGTTAATACACGTTTAATTTCTGCTTTGCATTTCATCCTAGATTTTGATTAATAATAACGATTAGACACCGATGACTTTTAATTGTATATTGACAAGTTGTCTTCTTTGAACAATTTAATTTCTTGGTGTCTAGGCTACGGCAGAGTAATAACCATTTGTAAA
The DNA here is from genome assembly GCA_030737815.1 of Allium fistulosum. Classification (NCBI taxonomy): domain Eukaryota; kingdom Viridiplantae; phylum Streptophyta; class Magnoliopsida; order Asparagales; family Amaryllidaceae; genus Allium; species Allium fistulosum. The sequence continues at coordinate 1,209,825,335 of CM060902.1, forward strand.
TATTATGGTGATTCGTAAATATTATAGTGGTTGTTCCTCTGAAGGTACTTAAACCTTCAGGTGCATTGCTACGGTGATTCGTGGTGCACCGATAACTCCTGCCCATTACCTGGCTGAGAACTATCTTGTTGATTTAAGACAAAGTGTGATTATACAATTTTGGGTTAACTTAGGATAAATCATTTGTAATTAACCCTTGCATTCATTTAGTTGCATTAGTTCATGCATATTTAAAAAAAATTCAAAATCCAAAACTAAAAAAATTGTATATATTCCTTTTCCTTTGAAATTTTTAAATCCTTTTTCTTTGAAATTTTAAAAATCCAAAAAAAATTTAGAAAAAAAAACCAAAATCCAAAAAAAAATTATTTAAAACCATCTTAAAAACAAAGAAAAAATTGAAAAACCAAAAAACAAAACAAAAATCAATTTCCCTTTTGAAAAATAAATTTTATTTGTAAATATTTTTCCTTTACAAAAAAAAAACAAAACAAAACAAAAACATTCTTGAAAATGTCTGAGTTTCCCCACTCATTTGAATTTTACAATAGTTGTGAAAATCAATATAATCCATATGATTTCACTCCAAATTCATATGGATATTTTAATGACAACTATTCTTTAAACAATTCGAATTTTGAACAACAAAGTTTTCAAAACAATGACCAACCCTCAAATCTTGAAAAGAGCATTTCAACTTTACTTGAAATCTCTACACAACAAAATCCAGAGATAAATGATTTGTGTAATTCATATTTGGGCAATGATTCAAATCAAAGTTTTCAAAATAATCAAAATTTGAATTCTCTTCAAAATTCAAACAATTTCGAGTATAACCCATGCCAATTCAATTTTGAACCCCAAAATGAATTTCAAAATCAAAACGAAAATGTGATCCACTTTTCAAATAATTTTGGCAATGGGAATAATCTTAACCACGTTACAATTGAAAATTTTTGTTCTCAACAAATCCAAATCGAAAATTCTCAAGTTAATAACTATAAATTGGATTTTGTTGAGCAAATGAACGAAATTTACGATGATCACACAAATTCTTTGTTTGAAACATATATGAAACAACGTGAAAAACAAAATCAAATTCCAACGTATGACGAGTCAAGTGATAATCCATCTTTTACCCAAATTGACGATTTTCAAATAACAACTTTTGAACTTGAAAATGATGATCTTAATGAAGTTGTTGAAAATTTGGTAATTAAGTTGGATTTCAATTCTTTGGAGGGTGAGAAACTCGATTTAAATTTCGATCTTCCTTTTTCTAAAAATTTGAATACAACAACTTTGAATTTTGAACTTGATTTATGCAATAAAGTTGTTGATAATCCAACAAAGGAAGACGAATTTAATGAACACGAATTCTTCGGACTTTTCGAAAACGAGTTATCGAATTCTGATGGGGAAGATTTAAAACACCATTTTGATTTTGAAATCAACAAATTTGAAGAAGTTTTCAATGATAAATTTGAATTTCAATTTGGTGAAAATAAACTTGAACTTCAATCAATCGTGTTATCAACCCTGAAAATCATCGAAAAAGAAACAACTCGTAAGATTTTTAATAAAACGACATTCGTTTTTCCAAATCAACATTCAACTTCGAAATCTTTTACTATTTGGTTTTCCGAGCTTAAGCTGTGTCTCGCATATTTGACGAGACAAATGAATCGGTCTTTGGAAGACCGTTTCATTTACTTTTTGACGATATACTTTCTGATCTCATGTAAATACCGTTAATTTTCATTTAAATAAAGGTCATGTTTTTATTTTTGTTTTTCTCCTTCCACTTGGGTTGACTGTGGGGACACAGTCAAAATCAAGTATGAGGGGAGGCTCATCATCATTTATTTATTTTTATTTTTATTTTCTTTTCAAAATTTAAAAAAGAAAATCTCAAAAAAAACAAAAAACAATTTTTTTTAAAAAGCATTTTGATTTATTTTTAAAGAAACACTATAGGATAAATATATGGTTTTGGTTTATTAAATTGAAATTTTTGAAATTTAATTTGTCTTAACAAAAACAAAATTGAAGTTTGATTACAAATAAAAATGGTTTAACTAGTATATAGGAAGATTCATACATGATAATTATGAAATATATCCTAATTGAAAATCTTTTTTTTAAAAAGTTGTTGATTTAAAGTAAAGGATATAACATTTTTTTTGTCTTCTAAGTTAAATGATGCTAAGATGATTTTGCGAAACTCTCTCCCTAAAAAAAACAAAAACACAAAAAAAAATATTTCTTGTATATATGTATATATTTTCTTAATAAACACCTAGAGTCATGTGTTCACACTCGTGTGTTCACTCGCTATGCTCTGTACTCTTCTCACGTAAGCCCGAAAGGCAGTGCACGATCGGTATATTTGGCCTCAGTTTATCTGAGTTAGGTGTGTATATAAAAATTATTTTACTAATAACGCCTACAGTCAATAAGTGTTCACACTTGTGTGTTCACTCGCCACGCTCTGTATTCCCCTCACATCAGTCTGCAAGGCAGTTCATGGGTAATATATCTGGCCTCAGTTTATTTGAGTTAAGCATATGTAAATATTGTTAATATCAACAAAATTTTCAAAAGAAAAAATAAGAGAGAGTAAGCAATTGAAATCCAAGCACTGTTTTAACTTATTTGATTTGACTTGTTATTGAAAAGAAATGAATATACCACTTTGATAAACGTTGATAATCAACTAAGGATCCATTTTATAATTACACTTTGTTATCAACCGAAACAATGAGTTAAACTATAGTCTATTTGTTACGATAACTTAATTTTTGTTGGAAATCTTGACGAGTAAATGACCAAAATTTCAAGATAATGACCAAAACCTATGTTTAACTTATTTGTGTCGATTTAAAAGTAAACCTTTCATTTGTATATATTTTCAAAAACTTGCATTCGTCTCTTTGTAAATAAATCTTGCATTGTGTAAATATTTTCATCCTGCATTTGGATTTTGTGGGTAGTATCCGTTGAAAACCCTCACGAGACAACACTCGTCCTACTGGGGACTCCCAGAGGTTTAACGGCTTGTAGCATACGCTCAATGCAATCGTGCTCCCTACGAAAATGGATGTATCTTAGTTTTCCCTTTATTCGAGGACGAATAAAAAGATAAGTGTGGGGGTATTTGATGTGCACGTAAATGTGCATATTTTTACCACCATGTTTAATCTATTTAAATTAAATAAATGATCATATCGGGTATTTTAACTTGTTTAAACCAAAATTCAAATTATTTTCAAATTGTCACATATTCATCTTCATATAGGGGTAAAATGGTCATTTTTGTGCATTTATTAAATTGTGAAAATTTACTTGGAATTTTCTATGTTGTTTTGTAGGAAATTTGGTGAATTTTACAAGTGGCTTCATGATAATATATGCATGCACAAGAGTGAAGAGAACAAATGAAGATGGAAATAATTCAAAGTGGTGATCATGGAGGACCCCACCCACTTACCTTGATTTTCAAATTAGGAGCTAAGCACATGACAAAAGGACATTAAAGCTTCATGTACATTTAAGTGGGGGATTAGTGGATGTTAATGATTACTTGGCCACCACACTACCTCAAGGGCAATTTGGGTATTCCCCAAAATATGAATTAGGGTTTAACACATGTATAAATACCCCTTATGTTTCATGTAACTTCCCTCTCCCTTAGTCTCTCTTTAGTTTAGTTTAGGCTCAAAAATAAAGAAAGCTCTTCTCTTTGTCTTTTCATGGCTACTTAGCCATTTCTTCTTTTCATGTAACTTTTTTTTATGCAATTCAATACATGTTCTTTTTCTTTTCTTCTTTATTTCATTTCATGTCGTAGTGTAGGTTTACTTTCATGCAAGTAGTTAGTTTTAATTCTTGTTAATTAGCTTCTCTTTTCCATTAGCCTTCATTTTCCTTTCTTTTTGCTTTCATATTGCTAGCTACATTTGTTCATATGATAACAAATATGAGAGGCTAATCCCTACAATTTAGGGGTAATGAAGCTCTCTAGTATGTAGATGCAACATTTTGATGTTTATGCTCTCTTTTTGTGCTTAATGAATCATTTGAAGTGGTTTAACTTATTGTTTTTGATGTGAATTTGATAGCCTATATTGTTGACACCGAATAGGCTATGCTTAAACAATCACAAACAATGATTACCTCTTTATCTACATATGATGATGGTAATAAAGCGATTGTTGAAATTAAAATTTGATGGCCTATATTTCTAAACAATAGTTAATAGGCCATGCTTAAAATAGATTTTGCTTTCAACTTTGTTGTCATATTTCACGAGAGTTAAATGTGTATTAGTGGTTGTGTTATAGTTTGATGGTTTATATTGTGCTAATTAATAGCACAAATATACCATACTTATGATAAGCACATCAACTAATTACACTAATGACGAGAAAAGAGAGATCATAACTTCATTTTGTTGATTTATGTGAGCTAGAGAGTGGAAATTGCCTCTAAATTGCCTTCACACTCTATTTTTATCAATTTTCTTTTGCTAGGTTTCCACATTTTTAGCTAATCACATTTTCAACTTTGGTTAATTTGATTGAATAGAATTTTAAAATCATTAATTCCCTGCGGATCGACCCGTATTCGCCATGTACTACAAGTGTACGCCGTGCGCTTGCGGTTATATTTTAATTTAAAATTTCTCGACGGTTTTCTAATTCGATAGAATTTCCGTCGATCAACAACAGGTTCTTAGTAAGCCCATGAAAACTATGTATGGAAATTGTTATTGGCAGGGGCCAATAACTTCTTATTGATCCCATGGAAACTTTGTCCAGAATAAGTTATTGGAAGAGATCAATAGGTTCATAATCAACCCATGAAAACTATGGCATGATAGATGTTATTAGAGAATCCAAAAGGTTCATAGTAAGCCCATGAAAACTATGATTGAAGAAAGTTGTTGGTAGATGACAATAGGTCATAGAGATCCCATGAAAACTATGATTGAATGATAGTATTGGTCGGAACCCATAGTTTATAGTGACCCCATGAAAACTATGAAAGTGGATGGAATTTCCATAAAGAATTAACAGGTTATTAGTCAGCCCGTAAAAACAAATAGGTTAGTAGTGACCCTAGAAACTATAACTTGAGACAGATAGTCAGGTAAATGGGGATGGAAAATCCAGAGCATATTGCATGTTTGGATAACATCATGATACATTTTATTATATTATGTCTTAACCATTGTAGATGCAGGTGCACATTATATGGTTATTATAAATTGGGTTAAGATGCTAATGAGGGAAAACCCGTTTCGCTAAGCGGCGTGGTCTAACTAGATATCTATGTGGTTCGAGATGGTAGATTATTATTCATACCACACTTTTTGTCTAACTCGAATTTTATGTTTTCCCCTTAAACTCTTGGGTGCTCAATTGATTTTGAGTAGTTTCAGAGTTAAGTTTTTCAGGTTCTTCTTTAGACGAATAAGCTTTCGAAGACGTGCAGGAGCCAAGCTAGCTATTTGGAGTTCATTCTGTTTGATTTCGTTGTGCTTTGGATGTAATGGCAAAGATGTTTACTTGCTTATATTTAGACTCTGATCAACCGAGAGGCATTTTAATATGTCACTCTTGGCGTATTTTGTAATAATTATATTTCTCTGAACGTGGTTTACGAATTGAGATTATGTAATGAATTTGAAATGTGATTTGAAGTGGAATGAGAAATTTGTTTTATGATTTTAAATTTTTTCATATCCATGTGTTTCGGTTATATCACTGTTCTAACATTACCACATTTGGTCACCAAGAATTAATAACTATAGATGACTAAATCATCCGTAGTAGTTAGTTTTAGGCCTCCAAATGGGGGATGTTACATATCCCTAGGGATTTCTTTCCATGGTTTTTAACTACCCTAATGGTAGAGCTGACTATAAAAGTTTCAAATCTTAAATCATTTGTTAAAGTGGTTAAAACTAGTCACAAAGATCGTTCTTTTCACTGTTGTTTTAAAAAGGACTTTTAACAGCATTTATAAATGCTATAGTAAGCCACTTATGGTTGGTTTATTTCTCTAATCTTTTCAGAGATGTAAAACATGTTTTGAAGTATATTAAATTTGGAATGTCAAAAACATGTTAATCTTGATTTTTATTGTTTAAAAGGTAATTAACCTTGCTTAACGCTAAAAGCCAACGAAGTAGGCTTATCTATTTGTGAGAGTTAGGATTGATGTCGAGTAGGGACGGAGCAATAGAGCTCTAACCTACTGGGCTTCCCTCTTGAACAAGGAATAGTTGAGTAGGGAATGTTGGAAAAGGGTTAATCATGTTGTTTGTTACTTGTTTATGGAAATCATTAATACTATACTTAGCACTAAAAACCGGTGAGTAGACTTATCTATTTGTATGATTCAAGATTGAAGTGTCTAGGCAAGACTTTGATGCAATCAATATCCTAACTAATCTGGCTTCACTCTTGAATGAGGAATGGTTAAGTTGAAATGTCAAAAACGAGTTAAGTATACAAACATTGATTTGTATAAGCATTGCTTTAACTGGATAGTTCTTTAGTCGACCATCGAACTTAACCAAATATAATCTTAGATCTTTAAAAGAATATTTTAAAGAAAAGCATAAGTGAAATAGTTTTTGGTTTGTTGTGACAATATGCTAATAACATTTGTCTTAAACTCATGAATTTAAATAGAATTTTAAATGAATTTTTAAAGATAAGCATAAGTGAAATGTTTTTGGGATTGTTGTGATAATGTGTTAATAACATTCGTCTTTAACCCTTTTTTATTAAACTTATAAATGTAAATAGATCTTCAAAGGAATGTTTTAACGATAAGCATAAGTGAAATAATTTTGGATTTTTTGTCACAATGTTTTAATAACATTCATCTTTAACCCTTTTTGATTAAACTTATGATGTAAATAGATTTTTAAAAGAATGTTTTAAAGATAAGCATAAGGGAAATGGTTTTAGGTTTGTAGTGACAATGTTTAAGTACTATTAGTCATAAATATTTTGAGTGGACTTATGAAAGTACTCAGATCCTTAAAATGGACATTTTGAAGGAAATTATAAGCAAGGAATCTTTTGGAGAAAGATAGAAAAAGCAAAGGTTTAAAGTAAGAAATCTTGTTAATGATTTGTGAATATACTTATACCATTTGAGAGAAGTATATGAATACTTTTTGAAGTATTAAAAGAGTACAAATAAATAGTGGTGATTGATAAATGAGTAGTAGTAATTGATAAACAATATTTTATTAGATAAAAGAAGTCTTGCTGATAAAAGAGGTTTTAATTAATAAAAGATTAATTAAACAAAAAAGGGGATTAGAAGTCGCTTATGTGAATTAATCATGCTTTGTGTGACTTGATCGTGCTTTGTATGTTGACTTATTTATGGAAAACATTTGGTCATATAATTAGCACTAAAAGCCAATGAAGTAGGATTGTCTATCCATGGGAATTAAGACCGATATTCGTGTAGGGATATGAGCAATAGAGCTCTAACCTACCGACTTCACTCTTGATCGAGGGATATGTGAGATGAAAATATCAGAAATGCGATAAGTATACGAGAGTTGGTTTCCATATGCAATTGCTCTCATTATCATTGAATGACCAAATTCGTCAATTCAGCCTTGAAGAGACTAGGATTGATAAGTGTTCTACTTATCGAAAACCACTTCAAGACTAAGATACATGTTCTATCTCTTAGAAGTGTATCTATTTGAGATGTTAGAATCCATGTGTGGTTTCGAGATGTGTTTGAGATGTGGGAATCCAAATAGGGATTTGTGTTCTGTTCGAGTGATGAAGACTCGTGTGAAAGATGTCGAACGTGACCTCGACATTAGAAATGACAAAAAATAGAGTAAGGGAACAACTTAGGGTTTAGCTGACCCACAATGGGATATTATCACTCCATATCTAGAGTACTCTCCAATATGTTGTTGAATGTAACCAATGTAACCATTCCAGCAATGTTATAATATTTATATTCACCTTAAACATTCTCTATGTACTTATTAGATGGTGGTTCTTTTGAGGGGATAATCGTTATGGCATTCCATGTGGTCTCAAAAGTACTATTATATATTGATCACATATTTCTAGAATTTCTCATACCAGACTTATGTCTAACATTTGGTTTTTATCTTTCATAAATTTCTCGCTTCCTCTTTTGAGTATGCTGAGAAATGTAGGTTCTCGTTGATGTTCATTGAAGCTTGAAAAGATGAGTTGGATGTTTCACCTACCGTAATATTCTTACTTCTGTTGCATTACTATATTGTACGTATCATAATTTGTAGGTATGGGTTGTTATAACTATCCAGGCTAATAATTGCATATAGGTTTTGTAACTCTAAAATTTCTATATCGGAGTAACCCTCTGTACTACTCTTTCGGTATTATATATTACCGTTCCACTAGTGAGATTTTGATGTTGTGTTCTCTTCTTTATTTTTATTTTCTTTTTCTTTTTTTACCCTAAATTTCATCTTTTCGGCACTTGGGTGCTCGACACATGAATACCGTGGATGTATTAATATGAACATTCGGGGGGTCCAAAAAGCGAATGTCACAAAACACATCATTTCACACCATCAATGGAAGAGCCTTTACTTATTACATGGTTTCAAGAATCACAATGTTCGGCACTTCCTTCTTATGTAACAACTCATTATGGCGGAGAGTTTACACATTTATTAAATAGATATAAAGAAATGGTTGGAGGATTGTCCAATCAAGCGCAATATGTGAATCATAACTTTGTATATCCAACTTGTAGTATTCCAAATCAATCTCAAACAACCACCAAGTGAGTAATAATTTTACTGTAGTATTTCGTTTTAAATTAACTTCATACACTTTACTCTTATCATCATTTTTGGTATTTGTAGTTTCCAAATGAATGAAATGGAAGAAGTGTTAATTGCTCGTGCTAACGACGATGATGTTGATATTGCAAACGATAGTGAAGTGCGGTTGGATAGCATGCAAGTAGTTTGTGCAGATGATGTAGATAGAACTTGTGTCGATGGCATGGATATCAACGTTGATGCACTCATATATGAAGATAATCAACTGGTTGATGATCTAAATGCCAATGAAGACACAATTATATAAAAAGATTCGTTGGCCGAAATTTTATGTACAGTAACAATAATGGAAAAATCCATTTTGGATAACTTCCAGTTAGAACTGGAAGTGTTTGGAAGAGCGTGTGCTAAAAAAGGACCTTGGGTTGGATTAATTTTTGAAACCAAAGATAAGCTCATTGAACAATTATGTGAATACGCGATTAGATGTTAAGTTTCTTTTCAAGTAGTGAAGTCATGTGCAAATCAATATACGGTTCGATGTGATATGGATGGAAAAATGTCCCTAGAGAGTGCATGCTAGCCTATCGATGAGAAAATATCAAAATTAGTGGAAAATAAAAGCATATGACAGGGATCAACTTGTTTAAATGCAACTATCAACTCAAATAATCGATAAGTAACATCAAAGTTTTTATGTAACAAAATACTTCTCTTAATTAAATTCGAGACAAATATGACTGTAAGAACTATTCAGGAGACAATGTATGTTTCATATAAATGTAAATTATTCTTAGGCTTGGTATGAACTACAAAAAGGAGTTGGAATAATTTATGGAGATTAGGAATAATCATATGCAGAATTGCCAAAATACCTTAAAGCGGTGCAAAGTAGCAACCCTGGAACCAAATATGATGTTATTAACACCCATTGTGTTTATTATGGTGCTTTTTGGGCTTTTGGACCATCAATTAGTGGTCATGCACATTTCTTCCTGCACTTTCTATTGATGTCACTAATTTATATGGAAAGTATCTAGGTATCGTACTTGTAGCTACTAGTGTAGATGCAAATCAAGGTCTATAAAATAAGTTATCAATGCCTTCTTCAGCATTGTTACATAACATGCAAATTGGCTCTATGCTAATAGTCTTCCATATGAGTCTTTTCTTTGTTGGTAGTAAATTATTAAAGGCTTTAAATGTGCAAACTGCCATTTATGATGTGTGAATGTGATTCCAAATAGTATCAGCCCATGTAACTTTGTTGTAATTCGCCTTAACAGTTTTCCAAATTGATTTGAAGTTATGTTTACCATCATTAAAAACCGTCCACGTGTAATAGTCTTCCTCCTTGTTGCTTCATATTTTAATTTGCTCCACTTCTTCTTTTAGCCGAGCCATGTAGCTTAATCTATCAATCGACCAATTTGAGTCTTCTATAATGTCCTTAACCAAGATTATCTCCTCTCCAGTTCTTTCTAACATGTAAACTCCTAGCATGTTAACTACCTTGTAATCATGGATCAAATCAGAGCGACGTAGTTTTACCACCGACAAAGTGCTTACCCATGCATTTAATTACCTCCTCCCTATTATGTGCCCTATATTTCCATACACTAGAATCATCGGTTCTGGTGGACAACCCCCAAAATAAGTTATTTTTTATATATTTCTACTGCATGAGTCTGGCCCAATATCCTTCTTCGTTTACAACCGTCCAATCACAATGATTTATTAACATCCTGAATCTTCTCAAGCCCATTCCCCGCTCAGTTTTCTCCTTGCATAATATTTCCCATGGAATTATCCTTTCCTTTCCACATAAAATTTATACACAGGCGCTTTATTTTGTTAATTACTGCTATCGTGATTTTGAAACACTGCATCCAGTATTGGACTACATGATATATTGTAGATTTGATTAATTCAAGCCTTCCTGCCAGACTAAGCAATCTAGTTTCCAAACCCACTATCTTACTTTAGATTCTGTCTAATAAGCCTGTAAGTGTTTATCTCAGAGATTAATGCTCGATAATGGGATTTGCAAGTACTTAATTGGGAGTTCTCCCTATATAATGTCTAATTTGGCAGCTATGCTCTCTTTAGTTGTGATGCCTCCTCCAAACAAGATTTCTGACTTTTCTTTGCTCATTTGCAGTCCAGTAGTTGTGTACATCCTATGAAACACATCCTTTAATGCCTCCACACACCTTTTAGTTGCTTTAGCAAAAATTATGATATCATTTGCATATATTATATGAGATATTTCATAATTGTTAAGTGCTACTGGATCAAGCTCTCCTTGCCTTGATTTCTACTCCATCAGTAGTGTAAAAAATTCCATTACGATTGAGAAGAGGAACGGCGGAAGTGGGTCACTCTGTTTGATGCATGTAGATCTTTTAAAGAAGCCATGAGGACCACCTTGTTGTATAACAGAGAAATTGGGCGATTTTATCATTTCACGCATCATATTAATCCACCTGTCCATAAATCTCATCTCTTTCATCACGTGAAGTATATATTATCTATTTATTGAATCATAAGCTTTGGATAGGTTGATTATAATGCACATGAATTTGTTGTATGCCCTTCTAAATCCTCTGACAATTTTGTGCAACGATTAGAATCACATATACGATCGCGATATGATGGTTTCGAACAAAGGCGCATTGATTCTCAAATATCAAACCCTCCATGAACAATTTCATTCTACTGCAAAGTATCTTAACCAGTATCTTATAGATCATGTTATAGCATGGAAAGGCCTGAAATGTTGTATTTCCATTGCATTCCTCTTCTTAGGAATAAGATGAAGAAGCATATGGTTGATTTCTTTGATCATCTTACCCTTTTCCAATGTATCATTAAGATCCTCCAAAATGAGATCTTTCATTTGATTCCAATGTACTTTATAAAATTTTGAATTGAGACCACCGAGACCAAGGGCAGTTCTATTCTGAATTTTGAAAACTGATGTCTTGACTTCCTCCATGTCGAAATGATCATTGAGAAAATTTTGGCCACACTCTGATATTATACTCTTACATACTATTGGAAGCTTACAGTTGATGGTGGTCGATTAAATAGGTTTTTGAAATGAGTAACAACCTCGCCAATAAACTCCTATTAACTGTTGCAAACATTTCCATCTATTGAAATGTTATTATCAAAGTTATTTGAACATCGTTCAAATTATATTTTAGTATAGAAATATGTTGTGGCTTGATCATCCAAGAGCAACCAGTTACATTTTGACTTCTATTTTGCATCCAAATATTCTTGATGTAAAGCTTTATCCAGTTTTAACTTCATCTCTTGTAATTACAAACATGTACTTTGATCCCTCCAAATTTCCAGTTTTTGTCGAAGTACACTGCATCTATTTCTATAAAAGTTTACTTACTTCTTTGTACTATATTTGTCTCCACTCCATATTCTGAAGCATTCTTTTATAGATGTTTGATGCCTGACAAGCCGGAAAAGAGGTCTTCCAACCAGTTGACTTTTCCACCCTTCTTATAAGTAGCCAGATAGTCATCAAAAGGAGGCCAGTGGTTCATATATCGGAATGGTTATGCAAAGGGACTCGAATGTAGTCAAAATTATATATATGAACAAAAGTCAAATTGCAAATCGCCCCTCCCACATTCCTCATCTCTAATGTAATATGTTGAGCAATTATACTAGTGATATGGAAATCCTAAACCGCACTATTAATTAGAACCAAAATTTTGCATTTGTAACAACAAGAAACGTTTCTTATCATATCCCATTCACCACCAAAATTATTATCGAACCCAGTAACTTTAGAGCTCTTTAATTTATTCTCTAGTACCCCTACACAGTCCATGTTATGTCTATGCATCAGCTTCTTTAACCCCAGTACCCTGCTCGATTTGTGCCACCCCCTATTCCAACATAATATTATCATTTAGTATGTAGGGTCATGCTTCTTAGTTCTCTGCCCAGAAGCTGGGCACCTTTGTTCTCTTCTTTGTTATCTTGTTTATCTTCCCAAATCTAGATCCCTTTTCACAAGCAATTCCATTTTAATAGTCTCATGCTTTTTAGGTTTACTGATGAGGTTCCTGGGTTCTTCCGTGGGATATCCATTAGAATCGTATGATCATATGTATTGCCATTGTCTTTAGTCCCTTTTGTCTCCAGGTACAGTTTTGTAGTGACCTACAAAATTGATTTACTACGCTCAGTGCATTTATTAATTTGGAAAGTGGAGAATTATAGCGATGGATAGATAAACATTCAAAAATGGAAATATGGTCCAGTGATGAAACACATAGCTCATTATAGTGAGTCGGGGTAGTAGGCGGTGCCTCCCCCACATCGATCGGGATCTAGAACAGATACTTCATTACGTGGTGTCACCCCCAACTCTAGATAATTTGAAGACACTTTCACATTTTCCTCTTCTGAGTCAACAACCTCGTCTTCCCGTTCTGATACCTCCTCCACCTTTTCATCTCTGACCCATTAGCTAAATCATATATTCCCCTTATGTCTACCTCGGTTTTCTCTATTTCACGTTCCTTGTCCTTCATCGTTTTATCCAAATTATTCTCCTCGACCTCTGCCAACAGTGCCTCTTTTACCCATTGAAGTTGCAAAATAGCTGCCTCTACTTCTTTAGGTGACTTTTCCAGGATATTTTCATTTGAATTACTCTCCCAACTTTGCTCTGCATTCCCTCCTTTCTCCTTTGTTGTGGTGTTTCCATTCAACCTATCATCCTCCTTCATATTTCTCCTCATATCTGTGTCCTCTTATAGGTTTGAGCTTTTAACATGTTTGGTTTCGACCTTTCCCTGCTTACTACACTCCACCAATTTCCGATCCATTCCTAACTCCTTGTTTTTTTCTTTGGGTTCCCATGCTTTGCTCATTGGGCATTGTATGATCAGATGACAATAAAAATTACATTTATCACATCTCGATGGAGGATTCTTTCAGACTACTTCGTGTTTGAAAATTTCACCATTCTCACCAACCACCTTTAAAATATTTTGAAGTTCAAACTCAGCTTTGATGTCTACCAACACCCTTGCATAGGAAATTCTCGATTTGTTCATTGTTGGTTCATCCATCTTAATCGGAATTCTGATTGAACTAACTAAAGCACTAATGGCTTTTGGTCGCCAAAGTCAAAATCCTAGTCTGGGAAGACAAATCTAGATGGCAATGCTAGTAAGTAAGTTTCGGTTTGTTTTCATATTGGAGTTCAGTTTATTCATAATGATTAGATTTTCGTCGAGGAACCACATACCTTCATCCATGATTTTATTGCAGTCTTTCTCGTTCTTAACACCTTTTTACAAAAGAATGATATTTAATTTAAGTATAAAATCTAATAATGGTTTTATAAAGAAATATGTTTTAAAACATATTCAAAGCGTTTCTAAAAATATATAAATTAATTTGTATACGTCGACATATCAAAAATATGTATGTCGATATATAGACCGTTGAGGTGTTTTTAAATTTTCAAAAGAAGCAACTTTTGGTGCCATCTTTTCCAAAATGGATGTAACTCTTTAACTTCTACTTAATGGCCTTTGATTTCGAATTATAAACAACAATTCTAACTACTTTCTTTATCTCTCCCTTTTCTCTCATTCTCTTTAAGATTTAATGAAGTGCTACCAATTTCTATAGCAATTCTCTTTCTCTACATTCATACAAAAGATCAGAGAAGATTCACTTCTGTTCAATACCATTAACTCATTGATCTTCACTCAATTCTACTCAAAAGCAAAGATATTCAACTACTGAAGGTCTGTAGGAAATTGTATCAACAAACTGCTTGGAATTATGATCAAAAGATTCGATTTCTTGTAGTCCACTACTACTACTTGTAAAAGGGTAAACTTAACCGTCGGAGTGAAAGTCAAGAAGAAATTGTAAAGAGGGTTTTCATGCCTCCTGAGTCAAAGGCAGGATAGGTATTTTGGTTACTTAACTCGTATTCTATAGGGTGTGCTTGTTACTCAAATCAAATTCCAATAGGTGTCCTTGCCACCTGAGTCAAAGTCAAGAGATGTAAAGTGTGTTTTTACCACCTGATTTAAAGTCAAGACTTGACCAGTGAAAATATATATGGGGTATAGGATTGGATGTAGGATTGAGAATCCAAACCAGTATAAAATTCTTGATGTTTTCTTTACCTTTACTTTTACTGCTTTTACTAACTATCATCTAATAATTTTATGATTATATTATTACTGTATTTGAATTTTTTGTGATAAGGTTTGAAATTTGCAAGTATATTAATAAAAAGTTTAAACACACTATTCACCCTTCTAGTGTAAAATAGCCTTAATATCCATTTCGCTGCAGTATAGATTACATTATCACACCAATCATCACCCCATCCATATTTGGTATCAAAGCATGTGGTTTTCAAAAAACTCATAATCAAATTTTCGAAAATTTTAATGGCTACTAACACTGGTAACACAATTTTTAAAAGGCAAATCAACTACTAGACCCCCACTTTTTAATGGTAGTAATTATGCATACTGGTCATGTAGAATGAAAATTTATCTACAATCCAATGGCTTTAAAATTTGGAATATTACCCAAAGTGAGTATGAGGAACCAAAGATCGCATATGCTCAATGGATAAATGAGAAAAAGGCACAAGCACTTAGTCACTCAAAAGTTATTAATTTACTTTTCTATTTACTAGATAAAAATGAATCTAATAGAGTTTCTGTATGTAAGTCTACATATGAAATATGGAGAACACTGCAAGTTACACATGAAGGCACTAGTAAGGTTAAACAAACCAAGACTTCTATGTTAACTAACTAGCTTTAGTTATTTAAAATGAAACCAAATGAGTTTATTTCTGACATGCATTCTAGATTTTAAGACATATTACATGCCTTAATTTTAGTATAAAAAGAATAAACTGAAGAGGATCAAGTCCGAAAGATTCTTAATTCACTTACAAGTGAATGAGATCGGAAGACTCTAGCCTTAAAAGAAGCCAATAATACCAGTACAATGAAAATAAGAATCAATGTGTAATTTAATGTCATATAAAGTTTAATTGCAGTGTAGAATGGAAAGCCAGTCAGGTGAGAAGAAAATATTGGCACTCAATGCTACTCATGGAGACGAAGGATCAAACGATGATGAGAAAATGACATTTATGACTAGGAATTTTAGAAAATTCCTGAAGTATCAAAAAAGAATTTTAGAAAATTCCTGAAATATCAAAAAAGAAACAAACTCAGAAGGACTGATGGAAACCCGAACAAATCAGGGTGCAACGGTACCATCAAATGCTTTGAATGCAACAAAACTGGACACTTTTAGAGGGACTGTCCAAATCAAAAGAAATCAAAGTTCTCTCCCAACACATACTTCTTCAACAAAAAGAGGGAACGAGCTTACAATGCAACATGTGATGCTTCAGACTCCACATCAAGCAGCAACGACTCAAAGATATAAAATAATGATGTATGCTTCATGATAGACTCTGAAAAGAAATATAAATGGATACTTGATAAGGACGCTCACGACACATGATGGGAAATCCAAAACCACTAACAAACATTATTTACCAAGATGAAGGTATTTTGAACTTTAATGATAATACAATGGGATATATCATCGATGTCGACAATGCCGGTAACTCTAAAACTCCTACTATTTCTAATGTTTACTCGTTAAGAATTTAAAGCAAAACATGCTTAGTATTAATCAACTATATGATAAAGGATTTGGGATAAAATTTGAAAAGGATAAAGGTTATATCTTAAATTGTGACTCTAGGACTATTTTTGAAGGAATTAGGGAAAGAAATATATATGTTCTAGGAATGAAAACCACTAATGATAATCTTTGTCTTATGGATGATTCAAATGAATCCTTGATCTGGAATAAGCATTTTGGTTATCTATATTTTAGACACCTATCAAAGTTAGCTAAATACAAATCTATTAAAGGACTACCAAAAATGAATTTTAAATTTAATAATCGTTATGATGTTTTCCAATTAGGAAAACTTCATAAGAAATCATTTAAATCTAAAGACATGATTTCTACTACACACCCGTTAGAATTACTTTATTTAGATCTTTTTGGATCTTTGCAAATACAATCAACAAATCACAACAAATATGTTTTTGTGATAATAGATGATTTTTCAAGTATACGTGGACTATATTCCTAAAACATAAAAATAAAGCTTTTGAAATATTTAAAATCTTTGTCAAGAAAATTCAAATTCAAAATCTCTTAAAATTAAAACTATTAGGAGCAACCACGATAGCGAATTCAAAAATGAGAATTTTGAAATTTCTATAATAAGAAAGGATTAAAACAAGCACCTCATGATTGGAACGAAAGACTCAAATCATTTTTAATCACATCCAGTTTTGAAATCGGAAAATTTGACACCAAATTATTTATAAAATTTTATAATAATGATATACAACTTATATAGATATATGTAGATGATATTATATTTGGATCAATTAATGAACAATTGAATATACAATATTCAAAAATAATGGCAAAAGAATTTGAGATGAGTCACTTGGGAGAATTAACACTCTTTTTTAGATTAGAAATAAAATTAACAAATGGAATATTTACAAGTCAAGAAAATACACAAATGAATTAGTAAATAGATTTCGCATGTAAAACACGAGTGATAAACTTACTCCAGTGACACCCGGAGTAAATTTAAAGAAGATAAATCTAAGGATGTAGATCAAAAGCAATATAAAGGCACGATAGGAGTGTTACTATATATTTAAGCAAATACTCTAAACTACGTTCACTTAGTTGATTTCTACTGATTATTCTTTATTTTTTAAAAGCTGTTCTTAGAGCTCGGTAGTCATAAATCGATGGGAATCCAACCCAGCCATTTTTAAAGTAAAGATTTTGCAACTCGGCATAGTTTAAAGTTCAGAATAGAGAAGAGAATCAAAAGTCCTTTTTTCAAGCTTCCTCCACCTCTATTTATAAGCTAAAACTCCAATATAATCTCCTAAAATTATTCCAGATGTTCATTACGTCATGCATGTTCTTCCATGAGAGTAGCTCGACCAAACTCCAACCTAACCACCATGGTCCGATGCCAAACCATGAGGCACAGATGGGTGTCGATCTATCCTATGGTGTACTCCAAGACAACATAGCCTTGCTTTGGGTTTTGCCTTGGGTTGTTGTGCTTTCATGCCTTGCATCATCCACTTCGAGTTTTCCCTCTCTTGCTTCGAGCCTGACCAAACTGTTTTGCTTATTTGCTCCGTGTCATGGTCCGAGGCCGACTTGGCATAGTTGAACCATAAAACTTAAGCTAATTTTTCCTCCTTATTTTTTGCTATTTCCACGATCTTTCCTTCATAGAATGTTCCCTAAGTCCTTGGGCCCAATTGTCATTGTTTATTAGTCCAATTCGAGCATTTGAATCTGTTCGAAGACCATGGAAATTTTGGCCGTAATAACTGGCAAATGGATTTTTAAGAAAAGGTAAATGCATATAGAAAGGTAGAAACCTATAAAGCAAGGCTAGTTGTGAAAAAAATTCACCAGATTCAAGACATTAATTATGACGAATTTTTTCTCTCGTAGCCATTTTTAAATCCATATGGATAATACTTGCTATCACTTGTTTTATGACTAGAAAATAAGGTAGATGGATGTGAAAATGTGCATTTATAAATGGTGATTTAGAATAGACCATTTACAAGTCGCAGTCCAAGGTTTTGAAGTCAATGGGAGCAAGGAAAAGGCATACAAATTGTAAAGATCAATTTATGGTCTTAAATAAACTTTAAGGTGTTGGAATAAGTACTTTGATAAAGTAATCATATAGTTTGGTTTTTATCATAGTGAAGAGGAAGCGTGCATATATCGGGAAGAACAAGGAAGTGCTATCATGTTTTTAGTCTTATATGTCGACGATTTGCTCTTGATTGTCAATGACATTGCCTTACTGTAATTGGTGAAAGCATGGTTGTCCACAAACTTCTCTATGAAGAATTTGGGAAAAGCAACCAATATATTTGGTATTAGGATTTATATAGATAGTTCCAAGAGGTTGTTGTGATTGTCCCAATCCCTATACATAGATACCAAACTGAAAAGGTTCGGTATGGAGACTTCCAAGCATGGAATTGTTCCGATGCAATCTAAAATCATCTTTTCTAAAAGGAGATCCTTATACTGATGAGGAGAAGGAGGGTATGAAGAGGAAATCATACTCATCTGCAATCGATTCCGTAATGTATGTTGTGCTATATACTAAACTAGACATGGCTCATGCATTAGGATAGGTAAGCCACTATTAATCTAATCTAGGAAAAAAGCATTGAACAGTAGTGAAATATATTCTTAAGTATTTAAGAAATACTAAAGGCTTATTCTTTATGTATAGGAATGAAGACCTCCTTATGAAGGGGTATACAGATTCCATCTTTCAGAGTGGTATCGATGGTAGTAAATCGTTGTTTAGTTATGTGTTTACACCGAATGGTGGAGTAGTTAGTTTGAAAATTTCCAAGCAAGGGATGTTAAATTATTCAATGATGAAGGCTGAATACATAGCCCACAACAAAGCGACTAAAGAAGCAGTCTAAATGCGTAAATTTATGGCTAAGTTAGGGGTTGAGTGACTAATATGTAGCGATGCAAATCATAAAGGAGCCTAGATCTCACATGAAATCAAGACACATTCTTCGAAAGTTCCATCTTAAGGGAGTTTGTAACTGATAAAGAAGTCGTGGTTGAAAGTGTAGATACTAAGGACAACATTGTAGATCCATTCATGAAGGTACAAACTCGACTGGTTCAGTGTAAATGGATCGAAGAGATAAGATTGGGATTCCAAAGCTGCTCCCAAGTGCAAATGGAAGATTGATAGACTTAGAGGTATACCTCAGGGGAAATTCTATACTTTATTGTAAATCATTAACTTTGGGTTAAAATCTTGTTCAAAGTAAAATGTCTTTGTTTTCTATTATATATATTTGTTATATTATGATGTATTAATAAATAATAAATTTAAATATATTTAATATAAAATCCTTAAATAATATGTTTTGTGGTAACAATTACAATGTGATATAATCATGTAAAACGTATCACATTTCAAAATAACATATTGTTTTAAATATTCATAGTCAAAATGTTTCAAAAAAGGATATCGATTCATCTATTGAGATTAGAGTATGTAATGCCTTCCAAATTTGGGATAAAATATTACTCATAGCTGTATGTTATGTGATAACAATTACAATGTGTTGCAATCATGGGAAATTTATCACATTTAAAAATAACATTTTGTTTTAAATATTCATAGTCAAAATGTTTCAAAAAAGGATATCGATTCATTCGTTGAGATTATAGTACGTAATGCCCTCCAAATTTTGGATAGTATATTACTCTTAGCTGTAATTGACACTAAGAGGTTATGTACCAATATTTATTGGATAACTATGGAATGACTTACTCGAGAGTCTCTTACTGGTAAATATAACTAAGGCCAAATAAGAGATCTCAAAGTGATAATGTTACATGGCTCTCTCGACTTAAATACTGTTCAACTTCAATGTGAACATTCCACTTTGATTATAGTTAAATTATGGTATAATGAACATATAACAACTATAGTTGGGTCTAAATTGAAGAACTGAGAGTGAAACACTATTTAAGAGAGAATTTCTCTCCTCGGTTATATGAGGTTAGTGTCATGATCAGTTGTAGTCAACTCAAAATCAAAGTATTTTGTTAGAGCGGTATAGTTAATAATATTTGTTATTATTAAACCAATGACATTGTATTTGGACAAACCAATTTAAATGCGGATGATATTGTAGTTTTACCCAAAACTAAATTTAGCAAGTCCTGAAGTGACATAGTTTTGACAAAGAGAATTGATGTAAATAATCGTTACAAATAGGTACCGCATAATACTGTAAAATTGGAATTTACCAAAAAGATTTATAAGCGATAAATTCGACCAGACTATCATACCACTATCAGAGGGGAAGGTGAATGTTAATATTCAAAATGTTCGATGTTAATTGCTACTGAATTTACACCTATAAGTCACATAACAATATTTATGAATAATTTGAAATATCACATGATTTAACTAATTTATAACTATGGTAAATTGATTAAATTAATTATTATTTATGAAATATTATTTAATTATTTATTCAATGTATTGGTGTCATTGGTAACTTTTTGGGTACCATTATTAATTAATTGGACGTGTACATAAAAGTTATATATGTACAAATCGACATATAATATATACGCATTTAAATTTGATTTAAATGTGACTAACTACTAAACGGGTTTGGAACATTTAAGGGCCGAAGATGCCTTATGAATGACCGGCCAAGAGTGTAGGCTAGGGAAGGATCAAAAATTTAAAATGTTGGATATTGAAATTGGTAATAGGTGGAATAGAAAATTAAGGAGAATAAATCCCTTAGCTCTCTCTATAAAGCCATCTTAACCCTTCATTATTTTTTCTCTCCCCTTCCATGTCACTTGCTCTTGCCACCATAAGCTTTCATACTTAAACCCCTTAGTCGAAAATTTCATGCTCCAATCCAGATCAAATCAAATGTAAAACTTAGTAATCCAGATCTTTGCAACATCCAAAGGGTTGTTCCAAACGACTCTAAGATTTATTCAATCGATTTCAAAGGAGCCGTCTAATTTGGTAATATTCCCATGTTTATGATCTACATCCTATCATGTTTAATAGAAATCTATGATATTGCTTAAATGAATTTATATGCATAGCTGTTGTCCACTTTATCATTGTACAATTATACTATATATATATTAGAGATAGGTAATTTATATATGAATTGGAAAAGTTACAACTTTGGAGTATAAAAGGAACAAACAGTGGTAGGAATGTAACGAAGCGAAACTACTCAAAAACGCCATACCTTCCCCTAATACTTTAGTAGTAATAGAAATAAAGAACTAGGAAATACATTAAATAAACAATAACACTTTAACAAGAGAAAATATCCACTGCTCGTCTACAGTCATAGATAACCCATTGCATTAATAGAATCGAGAAGCTTCATTAGTTAAATAATCACTACATCTCAACTTTCCTTTTTCGAACTTGACATGGTGGCCACTCATATTAGCTTCGACAAAGTTAAGATTTGAAACCTATAGAAAACAATTATATAGTGTACGAAATTTTGTAAGTAATTTTTATAACATTAAAAATAATTTTAATTAATTAAAATTTGTTTCAAATGAATATATATATATATATGTATATATATATAATCATTTTAAAACACTTTATGAATCAAATTATATTCAATAATAAATTTATTTCCAAAACATTATAATATTTTATTTATAAATATAAATTTATAAATTATTTTTAAAGTAATATATGTTCATTAATGTGTATATATATGTACAAATTAACAGTTTTAATATTATAAAATTATGTTTTGTATTATTACATGCGGACTAAAAAAATATTGGTCAAAAAGCATTTTATTATAGTGGAAAATAGGCACAAGGACAAACTTTGAAAAAAATTTAGGCTGAAGGACAACAAGTTTCATTTTTAGGCTGAAGGACAAACTTTGAAAGAAAAAAATTAGGCCGAAGGACAATGCTAAATATAACTAGTATTTTATACATTGTAAAACTGAATATAATGCTAGTTATAACTAGCATTTTGTATAATGTAAAAATTAAATATAATGCTAGTTATAACTAGCATTGTTCTCCAGTCTATTTTCTTCCAAGGTTTGTCCTTCATCCTAAATATGAAACTTGGTATCCTTAAGCCTAATTTTTTTTCAAAATTTGGCCTTGTGCCTAATTCCCTCTTTATTTTATATATATAATTTTGTTTAATAATTGTTCTATTGTTTAATAAGATAATTATATATATATATTATTTTCATAAATTATATGTTATTTAAAAAATTACGTATATACACTTTAAATGTAAAGATCTAAATCTCATTTTTAAATTATTTTTCCTTAGTAAACAAATTAGATATTTTGAAAAGAATTTTGAAGTTCAAAATTATTAACTTTGACAAAATGATTTATTTTCATTTAATTTTTTAAAATTTAAATATATATATATATATATTAATTGTTTTGGACATCAATGTGCATATAAATGACGAATGTGTCTGCTGTGGTGTAAATCTCAACACACATACATGTACACGTTAACCATTTACACAATACATATATGATACATGTGCACAATACACATAAGTATATTTAGATATACTAAAATTAAATTCAAATGTGTATTATAATTAAATAATTAAATCAGTGGATTAAATAAAATAAGATTTTATTTAAATCAAATGTTAGATTAAATCCAAATTAATTTAGACTTCATAGGTCCAATAAGATCTAAATTAGAAAATAATTAAAATCTACCCCATTATCCATTTTCGATTAGCTCGATTCAAACAAATTAACCATACAACTTCAAGCTTATTGGCAGAGTTCTCACTATATATAGTATTTTTATTATGTGAACAAATTCAGCTTGGGAATCAACAATAACTAAATTAACTGAACAAAAGTTGGCCAATAGAGGTACATAAGAGTAGCTAGGCGAAAGAACAAGCCAAGACTGTTGGATCCAACCTCATTAAACCCAGTACGAGGCCCAAAGACTGGAGATGCATAGACAAACGGTGAGGGAAGAAGAGGTGGAAAGACGGACACGTCAGTCCGTTGTGGAGTAGTAGCCATGGGTCATCGAATAAGATCACAACTAGTAGGGGAAATAAGATAGTGCAAAATAATGGACGAGTGTGACGCCCCGAATCTAGTGATCGAAATATCAGAGGGAGTTTATCATCCGATAACTCAGATCAATGGGCACGGAAGGAGTGATCTCTCATATACACTACTTTGGGTCAATATAGATATGTTTCAATACCTGAATACATATAAAATAATACATATCTTGTCTCGACACAAGGAATTGTACACGAGTTATAGACTTGAATAATACAGTATTAGAGATAGATCAAAAATTTCCCAACTAGCATAATCAGAGTGAATAAAATAAAGAATTTTATATCATATTTGAAAATATGATACATCATCTCATATACTTCTGCAACTCACCAATCATATCAAACAATATAATGTTATCTTAATATAAGTACAAGCAAAGTAAATAATCGCCATCGTCATCTGATCCAATTCTACATCATAGCCCACAAGGCACATATAGTCACAATACTGACCTGCAAAACAATCTTTATCTGACCTGGGGAGTTGTTACAAAACAAAACCTCGTATCAGGCTAGACATCTAGCTGTGTGTATAATCGTGAAGCATAATATAAATAAATGTGTCGTGTCGGGTTCTATAGGGCATATAAGTTGTTCATAAGGTCACACACAAAACAAGTTCCTAAATCCTCATTTTTCACAAATCAGTTATAACACACATGTCACGACACTATTCAATATAACATACACAATTGCAACTCTGATCAACTGGGATATCATATCCTAACATTTTACTTATGAGTTTCTTTGTGTTGTATAAATTCAAATCAATTCGAAACAATCATTTTATGAATTAAACGACATTTCTAGTAATACTTATGAGAAGGGTTGATTCATTTTCTTGTCTTGTGAATCTAGAAGGATTCAACACTGATAAATCTCATCTATGGATTTACTCTTTACATAGACTAATTTGCACCAACAAGTTGTCCTAGTAAAACATACACTTTCTGTCAATTGTGATGTGCATTTCACTTAACCCCTTTGTTGTCGTACCCTTTAGGTATCGAGAGACATGATAAGTCTTATTGGTGTTGTAGTCCACTGCATTCTATCTCCATTGGTAGTGCTACTTCTCTTTGTTTGCACTACGTATCTGACAATCTTCATTACCATTTGTAGCTTTAAATGTCTTAGCAACAAATCTTTTGGACAAAGTGACGAGGGACAAGGTCGTCACGATTTGGTTTCGACTCTCGAATCAGTCCGCTAGGATAGACATTAGTAGTCTAGTAGTCAAATCCTATGTTGAACCCGAGAAATTTAAAATTCATTACTTTTAAAATCATTTGGTCATCCCAAATGACATTCATTCCCAAATGTCACTTTAAACCCATCATAAAGCCCATTTGATTTGTCATGTTTGTGCAATATGTTTTAACTTGTAGATAATAGCATCATTTATAACAATAACAATTTTGAACACGACGTTGAATATTAAAAATTGGAATAGAATGGAGTAAATACTTTAAACGATAGAATTTAACTAAACGAACATGCATCATACCATCTAAACAAGTATATAATCATATAAGGCCAACTTATTTCGATCAAAGAAAATTTTAAATTATTTAACTAGGATTTATTCTTTTATTCCTAGTTTAAATTTAAAATAATATTAAATATTTCAATTTTAAACTTATAAAAATATGAATTCCATCTCAAATTAATTCAAATGTGTATTCGGGAATTTTCATAAGGATAAACTTGAATTTTATATATTTTCTCATCCTTTCAAAATATTTTAAGCCTTTTTTAATTCAATGTTAATGCAAATAATTCAAAATTAACCTTTAAAAAATCCAAATCATATCTCAAAATAATACAAATATAATTTTTGGATTTTTCAAATGAATATACTTGAATTTATCCTACAGTTTCATTTTTAAGA
Organism: Allium fistulosum; assembly: GCA_030737815.1. NCBI lineage: Eukaryota > Viridiplantae > Streptophyta > Magnoliopsida > Asparagales > Amaryllidaceae > Allium > Allium fistulosum. The sequence goes on from CM060902.1 coordinate 1,209,850,878, forward strand.
TATTTATACTTTGAAAAATATCTCATTTTGAGTTTAAATTCAAAATAGGCTAAAATCTCTTAAAATTACTAAGTTTAATATTTTTAAAATACCAATTATAGATCAAAATTATTTTTAAAAATTGTAGAAGTTTGAAACTCAAAGTTCGGATTTCTTTAAAAAAGTTTTGAAAATCATAACATTTTCTAGGAATAATAATAAAAATAAAGGAATTTTCAATGAATGAAAAAGGCATCAAACAATATTTGCAATACTTTTCTTTAAAAACAATATAAAATCTTCTTCACAAATAAATTCAATATTTCAAATAAAATTCTTTTAAACACCGTACTAGCTTTGGATATACATATCATATTTTTCATTCTCTTTAAATCAATAATTGCAAATATATTTATATATTGTGTATTATTTATTTATTTTTCAATCACAGATCAAAAATATAATTTCTTCAATCATACATAATTCAATCCAAGCAATCATTGACCAAGCAACCAACCATCAAACATCTACTAATAACAATCAATGTTATCAAGCCATCATCACTCAACATAATAACAAAATTAAATCGAGTTGAAACAGATTTTATCATATTTGTGTTTTTTTAATATACGTTTATAGAATGAATTGAATACTGTAATTTCACTCACTATAAGTTTAAAATAAAGAATTTGAAATACTCATAAACGGATTAAAATCATAGTAAACCATTCTAAAATTATACTCACTCATTGACTTTGTTTGAGCTTAAACCATCTAATCTTCAAATTAATGTATGTAAATTTTTAGTTTTATTCTAGTTTAATACTAACATCGATTTATTCAAATTATCAAGACCAATTTCAAGCATCTAACGATATGAATTCGCTAACAGCATCTCATATATTTGAACTTAAATTATTTTAGAATCAAAACAGGATTTTTATTATAGCTTGAAATATGGTTACTGGAATTGAAACAAAAGGTATCGAGTTTATTGTAAACAAAGAATATACTCACTATTCACATTTTTGCCATTAACGTCCTCTGCCCTACTTCCGCCATCAACTTGCTGAGACAAAAATAGCCACACCACCAGGAAATCGCGGCCACCAATCTCATTCTCCAACTTGTCACCATCCACATGTGAATAGCATGATGTTGTCACACCAACCTCCTTCAAATACGAGTTTTTGAAAACAAAGGGAATCTCATAAGACTATGCTGCACATAAACACAGAACAGGTTTTTACCTTATGATAACCAAAAAAATTCTTTGCAAAATACAGTGACATAATTTTTAATGACATTCTTCGAAAGCACTTTTCAAATAAACATATCCACATAGCCAAAATTGTTACATTAGTTGAATTTGATGGCATAATAGGTGTACAACTAAAACTAAAGGGACTTATTGGAGATTTGGATTTCCGATGAATAGCGAGGTAAGGGACTACCTCCGGTAGAGTGCGTCTCTTGAGCAGTGCACCGAGGCTACCTATAGATGGTCCTTTGTGAATTAAGTCTAGCCTACCCGAGACCAACATATGGTATAGATAGCATCAGATATGATATCGCCTCGGCCGTTCCCAACCTATCCGAGAGCTCTCATACCATACGCCATATTTTTTTACCGACGTCATAGCGAGCACAAAATAAATTTAGAAAGGTGATATAATACCCTAATGGTTGCGTGCCACATAGCCCTAAAGCAACCCCTATTTCATAATTTCCCGGGTGTGAGGCTAAAGGTAACGTTTACCTTTCTTAGAACATTTTCACTTAAAATGCCACATTGCTATTTCCAACAACACATTATTGATTTCAAAAAAGTACCTCTGAGCTTGTATGCCTTAAAGAAGTGTGTTAAATATAAGAAGGGTTACCTCCTACACCACTAACAGATGTACGTTTGTAGAGATCAATGCACTGTGATCTAAGAAATGCAATGTCAGACATCCATCAATAAATATTTTCTAGAAATAGGAAAAATCAAAGGCACTCACCTACCACATCCTTTTGGGCATTTCCCCTATAATTTATAGTAAGTAGTCCTTGCATACGAAAATCCCAAAACGAAGGGACCATTGCTATTTATTTATCTTGGGAGATACTCTGCAATTATCAACAAGAAGTCCTTCTGTTATCAAGATCCCTGCCTTCAAATTCATTGTTATTAACATTTCTTTACTTTCAAACTCGTAAATTGGTTCGAAGTGGTTTTTGGATAGGAATCGTCCAAATCCGACCCCAGTTTCTCAGAACCAATTATCGATAAAAAGATGTTAAGTGGGTGATTGATATTCCAATAATTTGTATCCTTTATCCAAAATATCTTCTTAGAGATATACATCTTTTAAAACCATTTCTTTTCAGCATCTATGAGATCATTAAATGTAACAACCCTGTATTTTGTGATTATTTTAATTGTATCTTTTAATTATCTTAATTGAATTGCCTGATTTAAAAACTTCATTTTATTTATTAAAATGGATAAATTTTGTTATTTTAAATATAAATTTTGATTTTTATGTGAATTATAATTCCAAACATGAATAAATAAGATATTTTCCAGAAATGTGAATTTTGGTCAATATGGTCAAACTTTGACTTTTAATTTAAAAATTTAAAATGATGAAATTTTTAATTTTATCTTTTATTATGAAAGTAAATAAAATTTCAAGAATACTGCTTTTTGTTTCGTTGAAATCTGATTTATAATGTGAAAGTTATGCCTTTTTAAATATTGTGTGTAATTTGCTGTATTTAACAAAATTGTTTATTTTAAATTACATAAATAATATTTTATTTGGTCATGTAATGTTCTAAATTATATTTATATGGGTAAATAACATGCTATGTATATATTTTAGTTTTAAAACATTTTAAAAGTGTAATTGACATTTTCAAATGCCAGTTGTATTCTGTTTATAAATTTTAATTCCTAGTTTCAAATAATTAAAGTAATTCTTTATTTATCTTCCTATTTTCTTAATAACTTATCTATTCTCATTCCTACTTTATTTAGTTTTTCATATTATTTTATTTATTGGACTTTTATTTGTTTTAAAATGAAATAGAAATTTTATAAGGCTAGTGATATTTATTTGTAATTTTCATGTCCTATTTCCAATTTTTAAACATTTTCTTTAGTTCTTTTTCTATTTTCTCTAAATCAAATTATTTATTTCACTTTGAAAAATACTTTAGAAATTATTTTATTTCAAAATTTTTCTTTAGAATATTTTTAAAATGAAGTAGATAATTTTCCAAAGTCAATGGTGATTTATTTGTAATTTCTGGACACTATTTTCAATTTTTAAGTAATTTCTTATATTCTTTTTCCATTTTCTTTAAAAATTAATTATTTATTTTTATTTCATATTATTTTGTTTCGGTTTTAATAGTTAATTTCTTATTTTATATTAGTTTTAGTTGATTTATTAAAAAGGGGAAATATGAAAGGTTTTAAAAGCTTGGAAACTTAAGTCTTTTCATCTCCTATGTCCTTTCAATTGCCACAACTCCTCATTTACTTCTTTTGGCTATGTATTACTTTTTTGGCCGTGTATTCCAGTGCCCATTCTTGCAAAAAAACATTTGTTCCTCATTCTATTCATGGCTTGCAAAAAAATTAGGTAATGGCTACTTTTTCCTTCTTCTTCTTCTTCTCATTTTTCATGGTTTTTGCCTTGTTTCTTGGATTCTTTTGCACTTCCTCCTCCTCATATACATGGCCACCACCTCCTACACCTCTTACCTGCCATCATCACCAACTATACTCCAGGTCATGACCATGGCCGAACCCACCATAGTGACCAAACCCCTCAAAAATGCAACCTAGGCCTTAAAAACAATGTTGTGACCACTATTTGCATCACCACTTCATTTTCCACCACCACCACCACCTTTAGCCGCCACCACCACCTCTGACCAGACCACCACACACCCCTCTAGCCTCTGACCTGACCCACACCCCACTGGCCGAGCCCAAACCCTCCATGGCCGAGCCCAAAGTTGAACAAAAACCTACCCTATGTTGCTTAAACTCCTTCACCTTCCCAAGTGTAACTTCCTCTACATGTTCTTGCTTATGCCGTGCATTTCCTAGCCCAAACCTGAGCCATACTATGTTTAAACCTGAGCTAAACCACCCCCTAGGCCATGCAAAGGAATAGAGAAAGCAAGGCAAAAGTCGTTGCATTCATATTTGTTTTATTCCAAAGTTATATCATTTCAAAGTTGCATTGAAATTTATGATTTGTTTTGATTTTGTTTTGGGTTGTAACACAAGATTTGTAGCTTGGATCTCGCTCTCCACTCAAATTTGTAGCCTTTTCATTGTGTTCTGTAATCCGTTGTGTCATTTGTATTGCAATCTCCAGCACAAAAAGGTGAGTAAATCTCACACAACATTTTATACTTATGCAATTGTGAAGCGACAACAATTGAATGTGTAGAATTATATATGATGTTATAACTGCCTGTGATGATTTATTTATATGATGTTAAACCTGTTAATTTACCTATCATCTCATATGTTACTGTTATATGTTGTTAAACTGTTCATTTATATCTGTTTATCACACTGCAAGTTCCTTGTAGAGTAGATTCACTATGGGTTGAAATGATACATACCCGAACGTACTTTAAAATAGGGAAAAATCATTATGGGCTGAAATGATAGGCCTGAACGGTTTTTATTTAATTTATTTTGACTTGGGATTGCGGGTTTGAAATGATAGTACTCGGATTTTTGCTTTTTAAACTGCGGATTGAAATGATACATATCCGTATCACTTGACCTAGGTTAGAAAACTATATACAGGCCCGTGGTTATTTTTATAAAGTATTTTGAATATTTTAAATATTTTAAAAGTGTAAAATTATGAAAATTTGATTTAAATTGGATTTTTAATGTTTAAATAAAGAAATTTGGATTTTTTCTAGAAGTTAAAAATGTAATTTAAATGAATGGTAAAAGTGAATTTTTGAAATATAACTTAAGTTTGGAAATTTGGAATTTTGGTTTTAAAATGATATTTAAGTTATGTAAATAAAATGGAAATTTAATTATATTTGGAAAATGGTAAATATGATAATTTGATTTGAATTTGAATTTAAATGATTTAATAAAGTGTTATTGAGTTTTCTATGTATTAAAATGGTTAAATAAATGAATGCTTAAAAGTGTCATTTTAAAATACAACTTGACTTGGAAATGTGAATTTGATTTTTATTAAAGGTTTAAGTTAATTAAATAAAATTGAAAATTTAGTTAAATTTGTGAAATGGAAATAAAATATAAGTGTTAAGTTTATTTGTTAAAAATGTGAAGAAAAGAAAATTGTACATTTGGATTTGTTAAGTAAAATTATTGGAAATTTGGATTTTTCTGTAAATGTTTCCTATAAAAATCATAAATTAAAAGAGTAATTTTAATGAACATTTTTGAATGTCAAAATATGATTTTTATAATGTTTAAAAGGTTTAATATTGAAGTTTATTATTTGCTGGAAATACACTAAAATCTGGAAATTACTTTAATAGCATTCAGAAATGCTATGATTTCTGATTTGAACTAAAATTGAATAAAATAGCTATTACAGCATTTCTGAAATGCTGTAGTTGCTGTAGTTGAACTAAATAGACTAAAACTTGACACAGGTCTATTACAACAGTTCTGTAAATGTTGTAGTGGTCTACTGTCTTTGTTGAATTTAATGAAACCCTTTAATTTGAAACCTGATGTGAAGACCCAAATTATTGAGATAAAAATAATTTTAATAAAATTATAAAATGAGAATTTTTAAGAAAAGAAAATATAGTCTGACAATAATAATATTAGGAGTAAGTGAAATGATTAAATAAGAGGATAGAGATTTTTCAATAAAATATAATGGGAAGAAAATGATCAAATATGAGTGAGTTTCTATATACAGATATCTCCTATATATACATATATATAAATATATATGTATTAGATATGAGTAGCCAAAGAAGTATAAAATGATAAAGTCCTTTTGATAACTAAATTGCATGAGAATCAGTTTAGTATTATTGTGCATAAATACCTTCTTAAAAATAAATCAGGAAATAAATGGTTCGAATAATATAAGAGAACCATTCAGGCCTAACAAGGTATACAATGTATCTGAGTCACACAAAGATGATGTGTAGGTGGATCATGCAAATAGCATGTGCACAGAAAAGCAGAGAAGCAACTGCTTTTACTAGAAATAGAAATCAAGAGAAAATGGCACATTTAGCCATGACAACACACACATAATTCTCTGAGTAATGTGAGGATTAAATGGGGTTTTCCTTTAGTAAAACCCTAGCAAAATGATTTAAATCAAGAGGGAAGCAGAGGTTTTCTCTGAGGGAAAACAGAAACACATTGGAAAAAAAATAGAAAGGAGAGCTCACCCTGTTTTCAAGCTAAGGCATTCTCGGGGAAGAGAGGAGGAAGGTGAGTGATTAATCACTTATGATCTGTAAGGCATTAAGACCCATGTTAAGGGCAGCCAAGTTATTTTATATAAACACTACATTATGTTTTTCTGTTTGATTTTATTCTCTGGATGAAAATATGTTGATCATGGATGGTATTCTGGTTGGGTTTTTGGATGAGATTTTAACTTGTTTTGACTTGTTGTGATGGTTTCAGTTTTTGTTAAACAAATACACTAATCACAGAAATAGATTTTATATATGCTAGTTTTGATATGAAGAATGAATCAAATGTTTTATTGTGGAATAGGGTATCAATGAAAGAAAAGAAGTAGGCAGTGTGAATAATGAGATTCATGCTTATGTCTAGTCTATATTAAAAATGATATGAACAATGCAATATTACAAATATGTGCTGATTTGTTCAGATCATAAACCAATAAGTTTTATGGGTTTTTCTCAAAAACCATTCCCTATGTTCACAGTAAAAGGATAAATATAGTTTTGCATATGACTTCTTCAGATTTATGTAAGCAATGGAAAATTTCTAGAAATAAAAATATAAGCAGGTTTTAGAAAAATGTGATTAAAGAAAAAATGACTCTGAAATAAGGTGTGCAATTTTACATGAATGCTTTGTATGTCTGGATATGATCTTTGGGTGATTTTAATAATTCTTGACCTATATGAGGAAGGAAAGAATACGAGTATCTCTGGAATCAAAAGAGAAATTCCCCAGAAAGAAATAAATAAGCATGGTCTCTAAATTATTAAATAATTTAGGAGTAGTGCCTTGATCTACTCATCAGCAGGTGGTTGATGGGTATGTGCATGACTTGTTTAAGTCCTGTAGGCCTCTGTGTAAAGGGTTAACAGAACTGAGCCCCTTTGCAATGCACACATGGTGTTCAATGGCAAGAGTTCAGACCAAACAAAATGAAAAGATGAGAAAGAGAAATTATGCTATGGAATTTAGGGAGTTAATCCATAGGAGTTTGTACATGTGCAACTGAATGAAGTAAGTGGATAAATGCTTGGGTGTATGTTTATAGATAAACTTAAATATACACATTCTCAGATTTTAATTGGGATTTGAATAGCATTTAATAGAAAAGTTCTCTGTACAGCCTTAAGAGTTTATAAGATATTTTGCATACTTGATTTCACGCACACCAGAATTTATTTCTGACCCTATTTGTTGCCTTTGCAATACTTGGGGTGTCTCATTTTATTGGGGCAGTTCAAAGTTTTGTTGCAGGGAAAGATGCATGAATTGCTTGCTTGCTTGCATGGATAATTGGAGATCTAGAGGAATTTAAAGTGTTTAAGAGAAGTAGCAGCGTCATTGTAATAAATAAGTTAGACAAACTCTAATATGTTCTAAGTATTTTCATGAGTGTCTTTTGCTTTGTTATCTGGAAAATAGTATGTAAGAAGAAGAAGATACTTAAGTGTTATATGTGTTTGTGAGCTGTGGACTTAAGTAACAAGTTCTGAAATAGTTTTAGTAGATAATGCTGAAGGAGAAGATGCCATTTAATCTGATGTGTGAACATGTTTTTCTTGACAGTCTTGAGGCACTTCAGTTATGAAATTAGAACTGATACTATAAAACTGATACTAAGTAGGAGAAATCTGATACTATAAAACTGATACTAGGTAGGAGAAATCTGATACTATAAAACTGATACTAAGTAGGAGAAATCTGATACTATAAAACTGATACTAAGTAGGAAAAATCTGATACTATAACTTCAAAACTGAAACTAAATGGCAAGACAAAAATTAAGAGTAGAAAACATGTATACCAGTCAGTAGGCAGGGAAGTGTTGCAAAGTGTTTATAGGCTCAGAACACCATTTCTATAAGTTTTAGTCCAGAAGAGTGCAAATATCTTTCAAAAACCAGATTCAACACTTTTATAGCTCCAGATATAAGAAGTTGTATGATTTATAAAGTAGATCACAACACCATCACTCATGTGATGATTATTTGCTCTGTTAACCAGGAAATATGCATTTTGTCTGTCATGATTGGTTTATGCTTGTTGTGTCTAAACCTTGATCACATGTGTTGTTTTTCTCTGCTTAGACTTCAACCTAGTTTATCACATCAGTATTCATATGATGAGTATCAAATCACAAAGAATTCCGGAAATTAAATGTATGGCTTGTAAACCCAGAGACCAATTAATTTGAGAAGTAAGCAAGAAAATAATAAGTGGCAATATTTGAATTTAATATTAATCAAGCTTGAGATCAAAAAGGAGAATGTAAAAATAGAAATGGCTATGTGACACCAATTCTCTGAAATATGAGAAATATAGTGTGATTGAATTTTCCTTGTTAATTTTAATACTCTGATAAGCAAGGAAACATTTATATATCTTCATATATATAAATGACTTGAATTGACTTATATACTAATATTTTTATATTGGTAAGAATTTGGATCTTGGGGGAAATGAATTAAAGAAGTGATCACTTGGTTTGGAATAAAAAAAAATCTCAACAGTAAATTACTGAAAAATAACAATCCAAAAGAAGTGGGTCACTTCAGTTGGTATCAGAGCTATGTTATTAAAACATAGCATAAATATATTATCCAATTTTCTTGTATGGATAAAATTCTAAATATATATATATATATAATAATGATAGAAGTAAATTTCAGAAAATAATTAAATTAGAAATATGACTAACTAGCTATGCAATTGAATAGTGAATCATGGTAGGAAGACCACCAAGTCATGGAGCAGGACCCTCCAATACAACACCAATGGTTAACTTGCAAGATTTGGTGAGGGCATTTAGAGAAGGAGCAGTGCAGAGGGAAGAGAATCCTCATGAGGAATTAGCTAAGTTATTGAAGACATTTTCAAATTTAGGAGGTAAGGATTTTGAAGGCACTGAGGGAGTTATGGGAGTGCAGACATGGTTGAGAACTTTGGAAAGGATATTTGCGGATATGCAAATTAATGACCAAAGGAAGAGGCAGGTAGCTTCAAGGAGACTCAAAGGAGCAACATTGGATTGGTGGGAAGTGATCATCACAGGAAGGCCAGAAAATGAGATAACATGGGATCAATTCAAGGAGATGCTTGAGGCAAGATTTGTTCCAGCAACAGCTAAGGCAACATTGCTTGAGGAATTCATAAGGCTGAGGCAAGGGCCAATGAGTGTGACTGAATACACTCAAAAATTTGAGAGTTTGTCCAAGTATGGAACTATGCTCATAGGAGATGAAGAATCAAAGAATTCAAGATTTATCCAAGGGTTAAATGCAGGTCTGAGTAGAGCAATGTTACCATACAAGGATAAAACATTTGATCAAGTCATAGACCTTGCTCTTTCTTTTGAACAACATGACAATGCAAGGGAAAAATTTAGGAGCATGAGGGCTAATAATCAAAAGAAGGGGAAAAATAGAGCACATCCCTATGACAAAAAGAATATGGATAAGAAAATGGAGGGAGCAGCCACTGGGGAAGCTAAGAAGAAAGTTACTTGTTATAATTGTGGCAAAGAAGGACACATGAGTAATAGGTGTCAAGCAGCCAAGAAGGCATCATTTAGCTGCTACAACTGTGGGAAAGAAGGTCATATTAAAAGAAACTACCCAGAGTTCAGAAAGGGAGCAAAGGTAGGAGCACTTGAGGGTAAAGCAAAAGCAACTGCAGTGGAAAGTTCTGGACAATTGGAAGGTATACTACTAATTAAAGATCACCCCATCTCAGTTATATATGACACTGGAGCAACACATTCACTAATCTCCCAAGACATAGTGAATAAATTAACTCTCACATGCTATTTAGTTGATAATCCCTTGTTTATTCAGAGCCCACTAGGTAATTCTTGCATGCTAGAGATTAAATGTTTGGGAGTAGAGTTAAACATAGGTGGAAATATGTTTAGTTCTGATTTGTTTGTGCTAAAATATCCTGGAATAGGAGTTATTCTAGGAGTAGATTGGCTAAGAAAATACAAAGCAATTTTAAACTTAGAAAATCTTACTATTTCTCTGAAAACAGAAAATGGTAAAAATATTATAGTTATGAGTGAAATTGCTAAAATCAATTACTGTAACCACATATGTAGCATGACTGAGAAAGAATTAACACTGGAAGACATAAAGATTATAAATGAATACCCAGATGTCTATGGTGAAGTCATAGGTGTTCCAGAAAATAGGCAATTAGAATTTCAAATAAGGCTAATCCCAGGAGCAAGCCCAATCATCAAGAAGCCGACTAGAATGGGTCTTAAAGAATTAGTAGAGTTGAAACATCAGTTGGAAGAACTGGAGCAAAAAGGCTTCATAAGGCCTAGTAGTTCAAACTGGGGTTCTCCAGTTGTATTTGTGAAGAAGCATAATGGTACTTTAAGGATGTGTATTGATTATAGAGAACTAAATAAAGTTACCATCAAGAACAAATATCCACTCCCCAGAATTGATGATCTATTCGATCAATTAAATGGAGCAAAGATCTTCTCAAGGCTAGATTTAGCCTCTGGGTTTCATCAAATGAAGGTAGAGGAAGAAAGCATTAAGTATACTGCCTTCAACACAAGGTATGGATTATATGAATTTTTGGTGATGCCTTTTGGATTGACAAATGCACCATCATATTTTGTAGATTTAATGAATAGGACATTTAGAGATTTTCTAGACAAATTTGTGGTTGTCTTTATAGATGACATATTAGTGTATTCTAAATCTGAAGAAGATCATGCAAAGCACTTGCATCTGGTTTTGTCTAGACTGAGGGCACATGATTTAAAGGCCAAATTCTCTAAGTGTACATTTTGGCAGGATGAAGTAAAATTTTTGGGGCACATTGTATCACAACAAGGAGTTAGTGTAGATCCAACTAAGGTGATAGCAGTGCAGTCATGGGGTAGACCCAAATCAGTGACTGAGGTGAGATCATTTTTGGGAATGGCAGGCTACTATAGAAGGTTTATAAAAGACTTTGCAAGAATAGCCATCCCATTGACCAAGTTAACTAAAAAGGAGCAACCATATGTGTGGACAGAGAAGTGTGAACAAGCTTTTTCATCACTAAAGAAGGCACTAGTGGAAGCTCCAGTCTTACAGGTTCCAGAGGGTAATGAAGGGCTAGTGGTTTACACAGATGCTAGTGGATCTGGATTAGGGGCAGTGCTTATGCAACATGGTAGAGTCATAGCATATGCATCAAGGCAACTCAAGCCAAATGAAACCAGGTATGCTACACATGACTTAGAACTAGCTACTGTAGTATATGCATTGAAACTATGGAGACATTACTTGTTAGGTGCTAAGTTTGAATTGTTTACAGATCACAAGTCACTTAAATACTTGTTTTCCCAAAAAGACTTAAACATGAGGCAACATAGGTGGGCAGAATTTCTAGCTGCCTCTGATCTTGATATATTATACACCCCAATAAAAGCCAATAAAGTGGCAGATGCATTGAGTAGGCATCAAGCAAAAGTGGCAAGCTTAATGATGAGTGAATTCAAAGATTTGACAATCCTCAGTGAAGTAGAAATAAGAGTAGAAATTAGAGTAGCAGATAAGGTACATAGTGATATGATTGAATATGGGAAACTAAGCCTCATTTCTTTAAAGTCAACTCTGGTTGATAAAATAGGAGAAATGCAAAGTCAAGACTTAAATTTAAAGGAGAAAAAGGACATGTTATCACAGGGCATGACAGTAGAGAATTATGATGTAGATGATAAAGGATACCTAAGGAAAAAGGGGAAGCTCTGTCTGCCAAATGTAGAAGAACTGAAGCAAGAAGTTATGGATGCGCATCATAAAACAAAGTACACCATCCATCCAGGTGGTACAAAAATGTACCATGATCTCAAGAGAAATTCTGGTGGCCAGGGATGAAAGGAGCAGTAGCAAAATATGTGGCAAATTGCTTGACATGCCAACAGGTCAAGGCAGATTATCAATGACCCTCAGGTTTACTGCAACCTTTGGAAGTGCCTACTTGGAAGTGGGAAAGCATTTCAATGGATTTTGTGGATGGTTTGCCAAGAACAAGAAGAGGCAATGATAGTATTTGGGTAGTGGTTGATAGACTCACAAAAACAGCACACTTCATCCCAACAAGTTCAAACAGAAATGCTCACAAGCTAGCTCAATTATTGGTGAAGAGATAGTGAGATTGCATGGCATCCCCAAGACTATCATTAGTGATAGAGATACTTTGTTTACTTCAAGATTTTGGAGTAGCTTTCAAGAAGCTATGGGGACAGAACTAAGCCTAAGCACAGCCTACCACCCACAAACAGATGGGCAAACTGAGATTGTTAATAAGGTTTTAGAAGATTTGCTTAGAGCATGTATACTTGATTTTGGAGGCAACTGGGAGGATCATATTTATTTAGCTGAATTTGCTTATAATAATAGCTACCATTCCACCATAGGAATGGCTCCATTTGAGGCTTTGTATGGAAAGCCTTGTTTATCTCCTGCATGTTGGATGGAGGCTGGTGAAAGGGTGTTGCTTGGACCAGATAATGTGAAGGAAACTTCTGCAAGAATTGAATTAGTGAGGCAAAGAATGAGAGTAGCTCAAGAGAGACAGAAAGCCTATGCAGATAAAAGAAGAAGGCCAGTAGAATTTGAGGTGGGAGACTATGTGTTTCTCAAAGTTTCACCAATGAGGAGAATACTGAGATTTGGCAAAGCAGGGAAACTATCACCAAGGTATATAGGACCATATGAGATTGTTCAAAGAATAGGAACTTTGGCTTATAGGTTGAAGTTACCAAAGGAATTGAGCAAAATACATGATGTATTTCATGTATCCCAATTGAGGAAATGGGTGCATGATAAGGAGGCCATTCTTGAATCTCCTACACATGTTGAAATTCAAGAAAATCTGGTTTATAAAAAGGAACCAGTGGGCATTGTGGCTAGAGAAGAAAAGAAACGGAGAAATAAAATAATAAAACTAGTTAAAATCCAATGGAGTTTAGATGAAAATGACTGTACCTGGGAGGCTGAAGATAGGATAAGGGATAAGTATCCTAATCTGTTTTCTACTTAAAGGTATGTTTAAAAATTATGATGAGACCTTAAAATTATTTATGTATGTTTGATTGATTTGGAATGAATGAGTTTCTGAAATCTCATTCAATTGAAATTATGCTTTGTATACATTTGGATGGAAATGTATGAGAGAATAATTGTGGGACACAATTCCTTTTAGGAGGAGAGTATGTGAAGACCCAAATTATTGAGATAAAAATAATTTTAATAAAATTATAAAATGAGATTTTTTAAGAAAAGAAAATATAGTCTGACAATAATAATATTAGGAGTAAGTGAAATGATTAAATAAGAGGATAGAGATTTTTCAATAAAATATAATGGGAAGAAAATGATCAAATATGAGTGAGTTTCTATATACAGATATCTCCTATATATATATACATATATATAAATATATATGTATTAGATATGAGTAGCCAAAGAAGTATAAAATGATAAAGTCCTTTTGATAACTAAATTGCATGAGAACCAGTTTAGTATTATTGTGCATAAATACCTTCTTAAAAATAAATCAGGAAATAAATGGTTCGAAATAATATAAGAGAACCATTCAGGCCTAACAAGGTATACAATGTATCTGAGTCACACAAAGATGATGTGTAGGTGGACCATGCAAATAGCATGTGCACAGAAAAGTAGAGAAGCAACTGCTTTTACTAGAAATAGAAATCAAGAGAAAATGGCACATTTAGCCATGACAACACACACATAATTCTCTGAGTAATGTGAGGATAAAATGGGGTTTTCCTTTAGTAAAACCCTAGCAAAATGATTTAAATCAAGAGGGAAGCAGAGGTTTTCTCTGAGGGAAAACAAAAACACATTGAAAAAAAATAGAAAGGAGAGCTCACCCTGTTTTCAAGCTAAGGCATTCTCGGGGAAGAGAGGAGGAAGGTGAGTGATTAATCACTTATGATCTGTAAGGCATTAAGACCCATGTTAAGGGCAGCCAAGTTATTTTATATAAACACTACATTATGTTTTTCTGTTTGATTTTATTCTCTGGATGAAAATATGTTGATCATGGATGGTATTTTGGTTGGGTTTTTGGATGAGATTTTAACTTGTTTTGACTTGTTGTGATGGTTTCAGTTTTTGTTAAACAAATACACTAATCACAGAAATAGATTTTATATATGCTAGTTTTGATATGAAGAATGAATCAAATGTTTTACTGTGGAATAGGGTATCAATGAAAGAAAAGAAGTAGGCAGTGTGAATAATGAGATTCATGCTTATGTCTAGTCTATATTAAAAATGATATGAACAATGCAATATTACAAATATGTGCTGATTTGTTCAGATCTTAAACCAATAAGTTTTATGGGTTTTTCTCAAAAACCATTCCCTATGTTCACAGTAAAAGGATAAATATAGTTTTTCATATGACTTCTTCAGATTTATGTAAGCAATGGAAAATTTCTAGAACTAAAAATATAAGCAGGTTTTAGAAAAATGTGATTAAAGCAAAAATGACTCTAAAATAAGGTGTGCAATTTTACATGAATGCTTTGTATGTCTGGATATGATCTTTGGGTGATTTTAATAATTCTTGACCTATATGAGGAAGGAAAGAATACGAGTATCTCTGGAATCAAAAGAGAAATTCCCCAGAAAGAAATAAATAAGCATTGTCTCTAAATTATAAAATAATTTAGGAGTAGTGCCTTGATCTACTCATCAGCAGGTGGTTGATGGGTATGTGCATGACTTGTTTAAGTCCTGTAGGCCTCTGTGTAAAGGGTTAACAGAACTGTAACGACCCCGAATTTTATATAAATTTAAATTGATAATTAAATTAATTTTTGATTAAAAATTGTGGAAATTGATTTATAAAGTGATGCGAGTTTCCCCGGATTAAAATAAATTCTATGTTAAATCATTTAAAGTTTAAATATTGTAAATATTGTATATATGTGAATATATATGTATACGAGCATATATGAGTTAACTTGAATATATATGTGAATATTTGATTTGAATTTAAAATGCAAGTAAATGGTTTAAGAAATGAAAATATATATAAGATGTTAAAATATAAAGTAAAGATATATATCTTAATCTCATGTTAATAAATCAATACAAAATAATATAAATAGTAATAGACAAACAAAAATAACAAAATAAAAATACATTCACATATGAACAAAAGGATAAGTATGAACACTTATAAAAGTAAAGAATTGTACAAAGTAAAATAAAAATACAAACAAAGGTACTAATTGAGATCATATCAGCCGAGCCAAAGAAATCCAAGGCAAGTTGAAATGATCTGCATAAAGTTGTAAGCAAGTAGATAAAAATACATATTTTGTACAAGCCTCATAAATGCAGCTACCAAAACAAAGTTCTCAGCCGAAATCAAATGTAACATAGTCAATGCAAGAAACAAAATAAAATACATACAAGATTCCAAAGCAAGATAAATATATGTACTATGGCAATTGAGACTTGCAGGCAAAGAAAAAAAAAGTAAGGAAACATAAATACTTAAAACATTAAATGCTAGCACACTTATGTCAATTCGAAATGTTGAAAATCATCTCAGCCACCATACTGAGAAAAAGAAATCTCTGATTCAAATATACAAACCAGTCCATACTTTCTCTTTTTATATCATCTTCATTTCAGTTTTGTTCAAAACAAAACTTAGCATTCCAGGAAAAAGATAATAAGTATCATTATCTACAAACTCAAAATCAAATCTAGAAAGATCAAGAACCTGGAAACAATGAGCAGTGCAAAGCTTCAGTTTTAAGTTCAAAGAAAAACAGGATCTTCTCTGTTTCAAAATTTTTCAAGGTGAGCAAATCATCATCTTTAAAGCTGAGTCTGTTATACATATAGGGTTGCTTGTCAACAGACTTCTCTGTTCAATATTTGTGAGCGAACCTTTTGAAACCTCTAGTGTTTGATCTGTGGTTTGAATGTGTGCTTAAGATTAGTTTGAATGAGTGCAGATAAGTGTGTGAATGTATAAATCATCCACTGTGCATGTTGATGAACAGGGATATTTATCCCTGTTTACAATTTCCAAAGTTCCAGAAACCTGTCAAAGGAAAGGAAAAAGTCCCAAATCTCTGCTTTTAATTGTTATTAGATTAGATTCTAAAAAAGGGATATGTTAAAATGTATGAAAACTTAAATTTAAAAATAATTCCAAAGACAATCATCAAGTGCATGTTGTCTGGAGAAGGCTGTAAACTCAATCTACGATAAAAGTTCGATTTCCTTTATTAATTGATTTGATGATATAACCTAAAACATCTTAGAAAATGTTGATTTTCAAAATTAAAAGTAAGATTTTAAATAGTGCATAGAGCAGGAAAATTGGGGATGAACAGAAAATGAAATTCTATCGATTTCTGTTGATCGTGTAATCAATTTTTCTCGAGGCTCTTCTGGGTGATGGAGGAGTGATCAAAGATGCTAGGAAAAATATTGGAGTGCGGTGCATTTCATCGTGGAAGTTGCAGCAGTAGGATTCTTCTTAGAACCCTAGTTTTAACGAAGCTTTGAAATTTGATCGCCGCGGCCGTTTGAGTTGATCGAGCGCTACGGGGTCTTGGGGAATGGTAGTGGAGTTAGCGACGAGTGTTTGGCCGGATTTACATCACCTCTGGTGATCAACGAAGGGAGGGCGAAGTGATTTTGTTTTTGTGGGTTTGAGTTCAGTTCGAACGAAAGGCTGGATTTTAGTTCTCGAGTTTTGGCATCATAGTGATCCTTGCCTTTGAGTGAAGGAGAGTTTTGTGATTTGCTGTTGGTGGAGGAGTTCGCCAGAGCGGCGGTGAAGTGGCGTACACGTGCACAGCCACGTTTGGGAACCTGATATTTGTTCGTGGCGATTCGAAGGGGTCTCGCGTGTTTGTGTTTCTGGTTCGAGTTTAGCATGAGTTTGCCTGGGTGTTTAATTCACCTGAATTGAAGTATATAAACCTGATGTTGAAATGAAAAAAAAAAGAGAGAAGTGCACGCGAGAGGGAGAGAGATGACTCGGGGGAGGATGGAGGAAACTCGAGTAACACTCGAGTGATACCTGGGTAGATCTCGGGTGTTGTGTTGAATGGGTTTAAGCCCAACAGATTTTAGAGTTAATAAAGTTAAACAAGTTTAGTGTCAACAAAGAGGTTAATAAATGATAAATCAATTTAAGAGAATAAATCAAGGGATTTTATGTATAATTACTCGACGTAATTAAATTGTGATTCATTAAAATAAGTAATTAAAGGTAATCACTTATAGTAATTAATTAAGAATAATTAACTAAATAATAAATTAACTATGGGTTGATTTAATTTGATTAATAAATGATTTAAAGGACAATTTAATCAAAATGATTTGTAATTTATTTACGTTAATTAACCAGGATTAGTGATTTATTCATAAGTAATAAATTTGATTTAAATTAATCGGATAATTCATTGATCTTACTTATGAATGTTTGGATTCTAGTGAATGTTGAATTGTTTGATATCCCTGATACATGATGCTTTGTGATACATCCTGATTTATGTTGTAATTGATTATTTGCGATATATATATCTGTGATTTCTGTTTCTGTGATATATTACTGTGAATATGAAACCCTTGACCCATAAAACGACACTTGAATTTCGATGCGACAGGGAGTCGGATTCCAGTTGGTTATCCGAAACCCACATCGAATTATAATAGTGAATCTTTGTGACTGATAAATTTATTTTATCTATGAATCTGTGAATGAAGATAAGCGTTATCGACTTTACCGCTTATCGATATATCTGTGATGATTGATGTTGCACTATTGTGTGAAACCCCTGGACTACACCATACACACACAAATATGGATTTCACGTGGAAATCGGTTAAATCACAGATGATTTAAATTCAATGTTTTTGAAATTTAAATTTTAATTTCAATTGATTTTGAAAATGGGAATTTGGGTTTAAAGTGAAAAGCTTTTGAAATGGGATTTCAAAGATAAAAGTTATTTCGAATAACTTAATCGAGTTTTGAAAATTTAAATAATTTGATTTAAATTTGAATTCAAGTTTGAAATGTTTGAAAACTATGAAATGAGTCTTTGATTTCAAAGACCGGATGAGTTAATCTAACTTGAAATGGAATTGTTTTGAAAGGCTATGAATGAATCTTTGGAAACGAATTTTGAAAGCTATAAGTTAAATCTTGATTTAAAAATTTAACGAGTTAATTCAATTGAAATAGAATTGTTTTGAAATCTATGAATGAATCTTTGTGAACGGGGTAAACTTTGTGAATTGAATCTTTTTGTTTAAAAGATTAAAAGTGTGGAAATTGTTTAAACCATTGAAGGTTTTTGAAATGAATCTTTTTATTTAAAAGATTGGAAATGGTAATTTGTTTTACCATTCGAATGAAAAGTTTTGGGCTTTAAGCTGTGATTTAATTGAGACCCCAGTATCCATATGATTTTTAATTGCGCTAGTTATTCGGTTTAGCCGGGAGAGGACCTTTGTGTCATATAACCCATTCCGAATAGTGATACGACGATATGGATCGCATTTGAAGACCGGTGGTGAAGACCGGGTATTTGCGAGAGCGATAGGATGACCTATCGATTGTCTCTGCACTGAGTAGCTACAGTATAGAGATTCCTTAAGTGATGGGAAGTCCGATCATGATTGTGAATACCCGGATTGCAAGGGCTTCTTTGGAAGTGCCTTCGGTTCTGTTCGAACCCGGAACAGACTTGTATAGATGTGTGTCTGATGTTACACTTTGAGATGTAAAGCTGGTTTCTATCAAATACATTTCTGTTGGTGGCGAAGAATTTATTCTCTTAGCTTAACACCCTTCTCTGAGACGTACGAGCTCAGAGGTTATGTAGTTGATGGTCACTAGTGATACATTCCCAATTTGGTAATGTGGCATACGAAGTGCTGCTGATCATTTGTTGATCGAAGCGTTGCTTTGTGAAAAAGCGTTGCTTTGTGAAAAAAGCGTTGTTTTGTGAAAAAACGTGGCTTTGTGGAAAAGCGTGGCTTTGTGGAAAAGCGTGGCTTTGTGAAAAAGCGTAGTTTTGTGGACGAGACTTCGTCGAGCCTCACAACCCGGTAATGGTCGAAACAGGAATGTTGCGACAAAGGTTTGTAGGGGTAGCACCCCTAGGGTATGTCATTTCCTTCTAGATAAAGGGTGGTATCATGGTATGGAGCCCAGATACTTAACTCGTGTGGACACGGTAATTTATTACTGTATGATGTTGCTTTGTTGGTTTTCGGGATCCCGGGATAAAGGTTGGTTACGACCGGGGGATGACATGACTCGTGTGTTAGTTACCTAGTTACAACTGTACAGCGTGAGGTAGCATCAGTGTGTTAGTTACCTAGTTACAGCTGTACAGCGTGAGGTAGCGTCGGCCTTTTGTTTGCAGAGATCCGGTTAGGATCCGGGGCGTCTTTCCAGAGGCGTTTCTATTTCGGTAAGGAAGTTTCTTAGCCTGATCATTTGTTGGAAATCCAAAGAAACAATACGAACCCTGTACGGTTTTAGTTGTATTACCTGCTATGGAATGTGGCGGTAACCTGCTATTGAACGTGGTAGCTATAGTAGGCATACGATGAAATGTTGTATGCTGGCTAAGATTAATATTATACTTTCGAAATGTTTTTCTACACTATGCACTAGAAATAATATCAAAAGAGTTTTGATTTTGCGTAGTAAGCATTTTTGACTATCATAAGGAGAAATCTCCTCCAATTCTGCGATTGCATTGTGTGTGTGGCGGGAGGCCTTATGGTAGTTTCATTTTTGAAAAGCATTGCGGATTTCAATGTTTAAAAGCCTTTTGTGTTTGTTTAAAGATAAACTATTTTTGTTGCTCACACCAGTCCCATGACTGACCTGGAGTTTATTGTTCCCTTCCTAAACTCTGGGTGCCCACTATTTTCCACACGGGCAGTCTAGAGTTGGGTTTCTTTTCATATATTCAGGTTTAGTAGATTATTTGGAGCTAGTTCATTCATCGGAGTTGCTTATCTTGGAGTTGTGGATTCATTCTTGTCTAAAGATCATTTTGGAGTTATCATTTCTATTGATATTGTTCCGCTGCTGTTGTTATCTTTTCTTTTCCGCTGCTATTTCTTGTATCATATCTCTGATGTATATTGATATTCATTGTATCACTCTGTTGTATCAGATATTATATATCAATGTATTATTCTTTTCTTCCGCTGTGTTATTTACTTAATTGTGTTATAGCTCCGGCGAATCGGATTTGAACGGTCAAATCTGCGGCATTCGAGTACGATGTAAAGTATGGATGTCGATTTTCGAACGTGAAAATCCGGATTGTTACATTTGGATCAGAGCTAAGGTTGAACTTTAGCTCAGGAGTGTAACACATTAAGTAGCTCATTAGAGATAGGGTGAAGTATACCCTAGAATGAGTAATTTCTCAGATATCTGTCCGTATGCCTCAGTAAATTCTCTTACTATCCACTGATAGTGAGTATGAGTGTAAGAAGAGGATGAGATAGGGGACAGGAAAATACGACTATAATTGGTCAATACTCTGTAACAACAAGGAAGCAATCTTTTCTCTATCAATCTCTTTGTTTCAGTATCTCTTCTCAATTCTTCGATAATTTCTGGTAGATCTAGAAAGAAGATTCGATATGGGACGTAAACTCCGGGTGGACCGAAATTGTTTGTTTGGATGAATTGGTTGCTTTGTTTGTTATGGTTGATAGGTATAATTTGTTTTCTAAACTGAAAGCTTTGAAATTGTATTCATATATCTATCTATTCTTTGGGTCCCGATATGTTCTACGAAAGGTTAGTTATTTCTTTGAACTAACCGATGTCACTGTATATTTCGTAGATCTGGATAACCCGAGTATCTTGTGAAGTGTCAAACAGATTCGTTCTTGTATCTGTTATCGATATTCTGATTTGGTAAACCAAATGCAGAATAGATGTTCAGTTTGATTTGATGAAACATTCATCTATCTTTGTGTCTCCTTGGTAATTTCGAGGACGAAATTCTTTTAAGGGGGGAAGTCTGTAACGACCCCGAATTTTATATAAATTTAAATTGATAATTAATTTTTGAATAAAAATTGTGGAAATTGATTTATAAAGTGATGCGAGTTTCCCCGGATTAAAATAAATTCTATGTTAAATCATTTAAAATTTAAATATTGTAAATATTGTATATATGTGAATATATATGTATACGAGCATATATGAGTTAACTTGAATATATATGTGAATATTTGATTTGAATTTAAAATGCAAGTAAATGGTTTAAGAAATGAAAATATATATAAGATGTTAAAATATAAAGTAAAGATATATATCTTAATCTCATGTTAATAAATCAATACAAAATAATATAAATAGTAATAGACAAACAAAAATAACAAAAGAAAAATACATTCACATATGAACAAAAGGATAAGTATGAACACTTATAAAAGTAAAGAATTGTACAAAGTAAAATAAAAATACAAACAAAGGTACTAATTGAGATCATATCGGCCGAGACAAAGAAATCCAAGGCAAGTTGAAATGATCTGCATAAAGTTGTAAGCAAGTAGATAAAAATACATATTTTGTACAAGCCTCATAAATGCAGCTACCAAAACAAAGTTCTCAGCCGAAATCAAATGTAACATAGTCAATGCAAGAAACAAAATAAAATACATACAAGATTCCAAAGCAAGATAAATATATATACTATGGCAATTGAGACTTGCAGGCAAAGAAAAAAAAAGTAAGGAAACATAAGTACTTAAAACATTAAATGCTAGCACACTTATGTCAATTCGAAATGTTGAAAATCATCTCAGCCACCATACTGAGAAAAAGAAATCTCTGATTCAAATATACAAACCAATCCATACTTTCTCTTTTTATATCATCTTCATTTCAGTTTTGTTCAAAACAAAACTTAGCATTCCAGGAAAAAGATAATAAGTATCATTATCTACAAACTCAAAATCAAATCTAGAAAGATCAAGAACCTGGAAACAATGAGCAGTGTAAAGCTTCAGTTTTAAGTTCAAAGCAAAACAGGATCTTATCTGTTTCAAAATTTTTCAAGGTGAGCAAATCATCATCTTTAAAGCTGAGTCTGTTATACATATAGGGTTGCTTGTCAACAGACTTCTCTGTTCAATATTTGTGAGCGAACCTTTTGAAACCTCTAGTGTTTGATCTGTGGATTGAATGTGTGCTTAAGATTAGTTTGAATGAGTGCAGATAAGTGTGTGAATGTATAAATCATCCACTGTGCATGTTGATGAACAGGGATATTTATCCCTGTTTACAATTTCCAAAGTTCCAGAAACCTGTCAAAGGAAAGGAAAAAGTCCCAAATCTCTGCTTTTAATTGTTATTAGATTAGATTGTAAAAAAGGGATATGTTAAAATGTATGAAAACTTAAATTTAAAAATAATTCCAAAGACAATCATCAAGTGCATGTTGTCTGGAGAAGGCTGTAAACTCAATCTACGATAAAAGTTCGATTTCCTTAATTAATTAATTTGATGATATAACCTAAAACATCTTAGAAAATGTTGATTTTCAAAATTAAAAGTAAGATTTTAAATAGTGCATAGAGTAGGAAAATTGGGGATGAATAGAAAATGAAATTCTATCGATTTCTGTTGATCGTGCAATCAATTTTTCTCGAGGCTCTTCTGGGTGATGGAGGAGTGATCAAAGATGCTAGGAAAAATATTGGAGTGCGGTGCATTTCATCGTGGAAGTTGCAGCAGTAGGATTCTTCTTAGAACCCTAGTTTTAACGAAGCTTTGAAATTTGATCGCCGCGGCCGTTTGAGTTGATCGAGCGCTACGGGGTCTTGGGGAATGGTAGTGGAGTTAGCGACGAGTGTTTGGCCGGAGTTACATCACCTCTGGTGATCAACGAAGGGAGGGCGAAGTGATTTTGTTTTTGTGGGTTTGAGTTCAGTTCGAACGAAAGGCTGGATTTTAGTTCTCGAGTTTTGGCATCATAGTGATCCTTGCCTTTGAGTGAAGGAGAGATTTGTGATTTGCTGTTGGTGGAGGAGTTCGCCAGAGCGGCGGTGAAGTGGCGTACACGTGCACAGCCACGTTTGGGAACCTGATATTTGTTCGTGGCGATTCGAAGGGGTCTCGCGTGTTTGTGTTTTTGGTTCGAGTTTAGCGTGAGTTTGCCTGGGTGTTTAATTCACCTGAATTGAAGTATATAAACCTGATGTTGAAATGAAAAAAAAGAGAGAAGTGCACGCGAGAGGGAGAGAGATGACTCGGGGGAGGATGGAGGAAACTCGAGTAACACTCGAGTGATACCTGGGTAGATCTCGGGTGTTGTGTTGAATGGGTTTAAGCCCAACAGATTTTAGAGTTAATAAAGTTAAACAAGTTTAGTGTTAACAAAGAGGTTAATAAATGATAAATCAATTTAAAAGAATAAATCAAGGGATTTTATGTATAATTACTCGACGTAATTAAATTGTGATTCATTAAAATAAGTAATTAAAGGTAATCACTTATAGTAATTAATTAAGAATAATTAACTAAATAATAAATTAACTATGGGTTGATTTAATTTGATTAATAAATGATTTAAAGGACAATTTAATCAAAATGATTTGTAATTTATTTACGTTAATTAACCAGGATTAGTGATTTATTCATAAGTAATAAATTTGATTTAAATTAATCGGATAATTCATTGATCTTACTTATGAATGTTTGGACTCTAGTGAATGTTGAATTGTTTGATATCCCTGATACATGATGCTTTGTGATACATCCTGATTTATGTTGTAATTGATTATCTGCGATATATATATCTGTGATTTCTGTTTCTGTGATATATTACTGTGAATATGAAACCCTTGACCCATAAAACGACACTTGAATTTCGATGCGACAGGGAGTCGGATTCCAGTTGGTTATCCGAAACCCACATCGAATTATAATAGTGAATCTTTGTGACTGATAAATTTATTTTATCTATGAATCTGTGAATGAAGATAAGCGTTATCGACTTTACCGCTTATCGATATATCTGTGATGATTGATGTTGCACTATTGTGTAAAACCCCTGGACTACACCATACACACACAAATATGGATTTCACGTGGAAATCGGTTAAATCACAGATGATTTAAATTCAATGTTTTTGAAATTTAAATTTTAATTTCAATTGATTTTGAAATTGGGAATTTGGGTTTAAAGTGAAAAGCTTTTGAAATGGGATTTCAAAGATAAAAGTTATTTCGAATAACTTAATCGAGTTTTGAAAATTTAAATAATTTGATTTAAATTTGAATTCAAGTTTGAAATGTTTGAAAACTATGAAATGAGTCTTTGATTTCAAAGACCGGATGAGTTAATCTAACTTGAAATGGAATTGTTTTGAAAGGCTATGAATGAATCTTTGGAAACGAATTTTGAAAGCTATAAGTTAAATCTTGATTTAAAAATTTAACGAGTTAATTCAATTGAAATAGAATTGATTTGAAATCTATGAATGAATCTTTGTGAACGGGGTAAACTTTGTGAATTGAATCTTTTTGTTTAAAAGATTAAAAGTGTGGAAATTGTTTAAACCATTGAAGGTTTTTGAAATGAATCTTTTTATTTAAAAGATTGGAAATGGTAATTTGTTTTATCATTCGAATGAAAAGTTTTGGGCTTTAAGCTGTGATTTAACTGAGACCCCAGTATCCATATGATTTTTAATTGCGCTAGTTATTCGGTTTAGCCGGGAGAGGACCTTTGTGTCATATAACCCATTCCGAATAGTGATACGACGATATGGATCGCATTTGAAGACCGGTGGTGAAGACCGGGTATTTGCGAGAGCGATAGGATGACCTATCGATTGTCTCTGCACTGAGTAGCTACAGTATAGAGATTCCTTAAGTGATGGGAAGTCCGATCATGATTGTGAATACCCGGATTGCAAGGGCTTCTTTGGAAGTGCCTTCGGTTCTGTTCGAACCCGGAACAGACTTGTATGGATGTGTGTCTGACGTTACACTTTGAGATGTAAAGCTGGTTTCTATCAAATACATTTCTGTTGGTGGCGGAGAATTTATTCTCTTAGCTTAACACCCTTCTCTGAGACGTACGAGCTCAGAGGTTATGTAGTTGATGGTCACTAGTGATACATTCCCAATTTGGTAATGTGGCATACGAAGTGCTGCTGATCATTTGTTGATCGAAGCGTTGCTTTGTGAAAAAGCGTTGCTTTGTGAAAAAAGCGTTGTTTTGTGAAAAAACGTGGCGTTGTGGAAAAGCGTGGCTTTGTGAAAAAGCATAGTTTTGTGGACGAGACTTCGTCGAGCCTCACAACCCGGTAATGGTCGAAACAGGAATGTTGCGATAAAGGTTTGTAGGGGTAGCGCCCCTAGGGTATGTCATTTCCTTCTGGATAAAGGGTGGTATCATGGTATGGAGCCCAGATACTTAACTCGTGTGGACACGGTAATTTATTACTGTATGATGTTGCTTTGTTGGTTTTCGGGATCCCGTGATAAAGGTTGGTTACGACCGGGGGATGACATGACTCGTGTGTTAGTTACCTAGTTACAGCTGTACAGCGTGAGGTAGCGTCAGTGTGTTAGTTACCTAGTTACAGCTGTACAGCGTGAGGTAGCGTCGGCCTTTTGTTTGCAGAGATCTGGTTAGGATCCGGGGCGTCTTTCCAGAGGCGTTTCTATTTCGGTAAGGAAGTTCCTTAGCCTGATCATTTGTTGGAAATCCAAAGAAACAATACGAACCCTGTACGGTTTTAGTTGTATTACCTGCTATGGAATGTGGCGGTAACCTGCTATTGAACGTGGTAGCTATAGTAGGCATACGATGAAATGTTGTATGCTGGCTAAGATTAATATTATACTTTCGAAATGTTTTTCTACACTATGCACTAGAAATAATATCAAAAGAGTTTTGATTTTGCGTAGTAAGCATTTTTGACTATCATAAGGAGAAATCTCCTCCAATTCTGCGACTGCATTGTGTGTGTGGCGGGAGGCCTTATGGTAGTTTCATTTTTGAAAAGCATTGCGGATTTCAATGTTTAAAAGCCTTTTGTGTTTGTTTAAAGATAAACTGTTTTTGTTGCTCACACCAGTCCCATGACTGACCTGGAGTTTATTGTTCCCTTCCTAAACTCTGGGTGCCCACTATTTTCCACACGGGCAGTCTAGAGTTGGGTTTCTTTTCAGATATTCAGGTTTAGTAGATTATCTGGAGCTAGTTCATTCATCGAAGTTGCTTATCTTGGAGTTGTGGATTCATTCTTGTCTGAAGATCATTTTGGAGTTATCATTTCTATTGATATTGTTCCGCTGCTGTTGTTATCTTTTCTTTTCCGCTGCTATTTCTTGTATCATATCTCTGATGTATATTGATATTCATTGTATCACTCTGTTGTATCAGATATTATATATCAATGTATTATTCTTTTCTTCCGCTGTGTTATTTACTTAATTGTGTTATAGCTCCGGCGAATCGGATTTGAACGGTCGAATCTGCGGCATTCGAGTACGATGTAAAGTATGGATGTCGATTTTCGAACGCGAAAATCCGGATCGTTACAAGAACTGAGCCCCTTTGCAATGCACACATGGTGTTCAATGGCAAGAGTTCAGACCAAACAAAATGAAAAGATGAGAAAGAGAAATTATGCTATGGAATTTAGGGAGTTAATCCATAGGAGTTTGTACATGTGCAACTGAATGAAGTAAGTGGATGAATGCTTGGGTGTATGTTTATAGATAAACTTAAATATACACATTCTCAGATTTTAATTGGGATTTGAATAGCATTTAATAGAAAAGTTCTCTGTACAGCCTTAAGAGTTTACAAGATATTTTGCATACTTGATTTCACTCACACCAGAATTTATTTCTGACCCTATTTGTTGCCTTTGCAATACTTGGGGTGTCTCATTTTATTGGGGCAGTTCAAAGTTTTGCTGCAGGGAAAGATGCATGAATTGCTTGCTTGCTTGCATGGATAATTGGAGATCTAGAGGAATTTAAAGTGTTTAAGAGAAGTAGCAATGTCATTGTAATAAATAAGTTAGACAAACTCTAATATGTTCTAAGTATTTTCATGAGTGTCTTTTGCTTTGTTATCTGGAAAATAGTATGTAAGAAGAAGAAGAAGATACTTAAGTGTTATATGTGTTTGTGAGCTGTGGACTTAAGTAACAAGTTCTGAAATAGTTATAGTAGATAATGCTGAAGGAGAAGATGCCATTTAATCTGATGTGTGAACATGTTTTTCTTGACAGTCTTGAGGCACTTCAGTTATGAAATTAGAACTGATACTAAGTAGGAGAAATCTGATACTATAAAACTGATACTAGGTAGGAGAAATCTGATACTATAAAACTGATACTAAGTAGGAGAAATCTGATACTATAAAACTGATACTAAGTAGGAAAAATCTGATACTATAACTTCAAAACTGAAACTAAATGGCAAGAAAAAAATTAAGAGTAGAAAACATGTATACCAGTCAGTAGGCAGGGAAGTGTTGCAAAGTGTTTATAGGCTCAGAACACCATTTCTATAAGTTTTAGTCCAGAAGAGTGCAAATATCTTTCAAAAACCAGATTCAACACTTTTCTAGCTCCAGATATAAGAAGTTGTATGATTTATAAAGTAGATCACAACACCATCACTCATGTGATGATTATTTGCTCTGTTAACCAGGAAATATGCATTTTGTCTGTCATGATTGGTTTATGCTTGTTGTGTCTAAACCTTGATCACATGTGTTTTTTTTCTCTGCTTAGACTTCAACCTAGTTTATCACCTCAGTATTCATATGATGAGTATCAAATCACAAAGAATTCCGGAAATTAAATGTATGGCTTGTAAACCCAAAGACCAATTAATTTGAGAAGTAAGCAAGAAAATAATAAGTGGCAATATTTGAATTTAATATTAATCAAGCTTGAGATCAAAAAGGAGAATGTAAAAATAGAAATGGCTATGTGACACCAATTCTCTGAAATATGAGAAATATAGTGTGATTGAATTTTCCTTGTTAATTTTAATACTCTGATAAGCAAGGAAACATTTATATATCTTCATATATATAAATGACTTGAATTGACTTATATACTAATATTTTTATATTGGTAAGAATTTGGATCTTGGGGGAAATGAATTAAAGAAGTGATCACTTGGTTTGGAATAAAAAAAATCTCAACAGTAAATTACTGAAAAATAACAATCCAAAAGAAGTGGGTCACTTCACCTGAGCTATTACAGTATTTCTGGAAATGCTGTCTTTGCTGTTTTAAACTAAATTTCAACTAAATTGAGATTTAACAGCAGTTTTAAAATGCTGTCTTTGCGGAATAAAAATGTTTTCAAGAATAACTTATAACAGTTTTTTCTGAATGCTGTGAAAGGCTGAAATTTTCAATGTTTATGGTTTTTAACTTAGTAAATGAACTTAGAATAGTTTAAAACTTTGGAAATTGAATACTTAATTTGAAAGTACAATAATTACACTTTTAAATGGTTTAGATGAATTATTTTGATTGAAATATAAACTATTTAAAAGGTGACTTGAAATGATAATAAATGAATGGTATCTTTGAATTAAAAAGGTATTTAAAGTTGAATATTTGGATTTGAACTCAAATGATGATTTGATAATGAAGTTTTGAAATGATATGATATTCTAAATATATTGAAATGGTTTGGAATTGATTTAATCTTTATTTTGATAAAGATTTGGATTTGAAATGATATTCTATTTTGAAGTATAAAATATTATTTTAAAGTTATAACCACGGGTTATAATAACGATTGGTTGTTAAAGAGACCGGAATCAGATATGGACATACTCTCTGTCGATACCGAAAACCACTTTAACAACCGTGTATGCGGTGGAGTTTCCAGAATGAAGTAGGATGGTGGTGACGGTCCTAAGGTATATACGTGGACCCAACTCCCGTGAGTTGGCATAAGGTGGCTAAAACAAGAGCGATCTCGGGCCAATGAGGTAGCACCTCTTATCAGACGCACTTCTTCGATACCATTCTATTACTTTGTGATTGATTGGGTGCACCCCTTGATTTGGGAGTGTTGTCCGAGGTAGAGCGGTAGTGGCTGCTATGCGTTTCCATCAGTCTGTGTGCGTAATTGGTATATCTACCTTGGCATTGCCTTGTGTGCCATGTCACTTACCATATCGAGCTTTACTACGAGTTGTGATTTCTCCCGTAGCCTGTGGAGTATCGAGGGTAGCCCCCATTTTGGGAGTATGCTAATACTGGATAGACTACTGGGACTATTACGTGTTAAGGTGGAAAATGTAAAGCCTTAATGCTATTTAAAAGTATGTTTATTTTATAATTAGACATTTTTATAATAGCGAATATTACTACATAGTAGATAGTTTAACAGATCCTTAAAGAATGGGCGATCCCAAACATTCTTTAAGTTACTTGTACTTTTATTACAGTTCACTTGAGTTGGTTTACATTGTATAAGTATGTATGTCCTGACTCGAGTGTTTTGTGTTTTGCTTTATGCTCGGGTCAGACTGAGTGATACAGCATTAGAGACTCACCTTTGGAGCTGGAGTTTTGCTTTGAAGATCCTGATATTTATTCCTCTAGTTGGTTCTAGTTGTATTCTGAGTTGTTCCTGATTATCATACTATTTCTCCTGTTGTATCTTGGTATTCCTATTGTATCTTACTTAACTCTGATGTATTTATATAGTAGCTTCATGAACTACTATTTCTTTGTTTCCGCTGCATTATATTACTCTGTGTTTGTGATCTGTGATTATTTATTTACCGTATATGATGAGTTTGCCAAATTTTTATTTACAACGTGATATTTTGAGAAATTCAAGTCCGACATGTGCGGATGCGAATGGTTCAAAATATCTGGTCGTTACATTAAACCTCTCTAATCATATCCTTTGGTTACTTAAGACCATTTTAAATCTTGGAAAAAATCAAATCATTTCATCCTTTACTTAGGAAAATATTTCCAAATAATTTATTTAAATATTTAACAAAGATTTCTTATTTCCAACACATATCTTTTTAATAGGTTAAAACCATGTTATCTAAGATGGTAAATCCAAATTAGTTAGTATTCATGTAAAACAGATCCATAGAAATTATACTAATCTTACTCGATACTAATTTCCGTATTCGACTTGCACTATTCATCGAACAACAGTGGAACCACCTTTTAAATTCATATGATTAGTACAAGTTCCCTCTTGAAATTTAACACTAAGTATAAGAAAATTATTTTTATACAGTCCAGGTTGTATTAAATTTGGAAAAATTAAATCTTTTATACTTGCCTCGTTTCCGACATTTAGGCCTTATTTATTCCTCGCCTAGGAAAGAGGCCAAGTGAGCTAGAGCACTAGTTGCTTGTGAACATCTCCTTATTTTAAGAACCTCAAATCCAGATCTCACAAATAGAAAAATTCAGTCTACCCGTAGGCCTTTTAGAGCCAAGATTAAATCACACGATTATAACGGCTTTTCATTAAATCATTTACTTAAACTCTTTAAAATAAATTATAAACTCCAAATTATCCTTAAAATACATAGCTATTTATTTGAAAACATTTATAAAAGATTTGGGAAAGAATACTTAAGTTTAAAGCCATATTTCAAAAGTTATTAAAAGTGCTGCAAAAAGTGCTGCGAATAATGCTTTTAAGGCTTATTTGATCAAAACAACTTTTCTATCATTTAGAAATCCATGTTTACAACTCAAATCTCTTTCAGAACATTTTAAAAATTTGTAGAATTTATTCTATATTTTTAAAGAATTAAAAATATTACTTTTAAAGATTTTATCGCTTTGGTTTCCGAACTGCCAAACCGCACTATTTTGAAAACTTGTTTTGCTCATATTTAAAAATCTGCTAAACGAAATCTCAATCGTTTATTTTGTTTGAATACTATTATTAGAAAAGTTTGGAAAATTCTTATTCCAAAAAATTTCGACTCCGATTCCATCGTATAAATGGATTTAACTTTCTATGACGCGAAATCGCGAACTGCCATTACGCGACGCGCCTATTTTTGACTCAATTTTCATAACTTGTCAAAAATTTACCAAACTGGATTTTAGTGTTTATAAAACATTTATGAAGCATTTTAAACCATTTTAAATGATTTTAATGTTTCCATACTTTTATAACTTGATTCAAAAAGTGGTTTCCTTGTGTAATATCAATGTGTGTTTAACGTGACTTGTTTACATGATGTAACACTATATTAAAACAACAAATACTTGAAGATCAAAGCATAGTAAACATCCATAAGAATCACATCACATCATCATTATACATATATAGTTCCTCAGTTTCATTGGTTTCTAACTTCAAGAAAATTTGTTATAGCTTCGCTACAATCGAATCAAAGCCTACAGAATTGAGCCTTTGATCTTTGAATGGGCTCGGCCTATGCTTCCAAATGGAAGTGGGCTCGGCCTTGATGGTGGATGATGTGGTCGTAGGTTTAGAGAGAGTAATAGAGTAGATTTGAGCTTGTTTTTAAGTGGATTGGAAATGTATATACACTTATATAAATTTATTTATTTTTTGCTAATTTTTCTGAGGTAGGAAGCCATTAAAGAGAAGTATAAGAAGATGGAGAATTTTAGAAATTTATGAACAAATGAAGTGAAGATGGAGGGTGGTATTTATAGGAAAATTTGTGAACTAAAATATCATGATATTTACATGCATATACATCACCACCACACCCTCCTCCACCTTAACTATGCATGGCTGAACACCCCTCATGTGTGTAGCCATGTGTGTTAGTTGATGTGTCTAAGAGTGAAGTGAAGTTTGCTTTTTAAGTGTGAAAATATCTTAGATTTTTTTGTAATATATAAGTGTATATGTATATTTGTATGTATATATGTATTCATGTATATGTTAGGGTGTGCATGTGTATGTTATATATATATATGCACAAGACATATAAACAAGGTTGCAACAACTTTAAACAACTTCCCTTCGTTAAACCGTTGAAAATCGAGAAGCCAATTCCCGATCAAATTTTCATTTATAAATTAATTTACATATAAACGTTAGCAAAATTTGAAAACAAATTTCCCATCATTATTAATTAATTAAAACAATCTCGGTTGAATTATAAAACCATATAAGTTAATATTAAATAATGGTTTATAAAGAGTGATGTTATATCGATAAAGCGATACAAATTTTCTTATATTTTCAAATCAAGTATATATCTTTATAAAACTATTATAAATGATTTACTATCACTACTAATTGAAATGAATAATAATTTTAAAACAATTATTTATATATTATAATAATTATTAAATCATTAAATCTTAATTTAAATTCATTAAATCAATTATTAAATATGATGCCATTATTGATGATGTCATAAATACATTTTATTCCCAAAAATAAAATAAATAATTTTATTACACATTCTTGTTTGAATGGATAAATAAGTGCATGTATCCAGCTCCGTGCACGACTTTTGATAATTATAGGGCTGTTTATTGCTAAAATGGTTTTCGGTCATTTTATCGATATTTTTTCCAAAGTATATATTTTTGTAGATACTTATTCAAAATATGATTACCATCATTATTTATTGTTCAAGACAACATAATCCATGTTAAAAGGCTTATAGTTGAATACTTTTAAAATAAATATAATTTGTCAAAGTGATAAATTCGCGGGTTGTTACACCATTAATTAGATTGAACGACATCACTAAAATTCATAGAAATGATTTGAGGTCCTAAATACAGCCCTGTCAACTGATACTTTTGGATATGGATAGTGTCACATCTATATCCACATTCGAAATCATTTTCGAATGTAGGATATTCCCATCCGCGGATACGAACGAATATCAAATAATTATCATATCCGCTAACGATCGATAAATCGAGGTATAAATCAAAAAAATTGGTTTAACACAACTTTTTTCCATTTCATTGCCTTAAAAAGTGTTTAAAATGAACAAATATTATGATAATAAATAGTTTTGAGAAATTAACATGCAGCAAATGCATATAATACAAACTACTAATTTTATAAAATAACAAACAAATGTCTTTCGTTGTACTAAAATACACAAAATATAAAATATAATGTTGACAAAAACTGAACAAATTATTTTCGAATGCAGGTACCTTAATATTCGCATCCATATCCTTTTTTTGGATATTGCATATTTATCCGCTTTACAGATACGGATGCAGACATATTTCATATTTTTCGGGTATCTATTGACAGGCCTACCTAAATACAGTAAGAGGCACACTCCCCTCTACCACAGTTAACCGATGAAATCATGTAGCCAAATCAAACCGTGAGAATATATAAACCCCAGGAAACTGATCATTGAACAAGTCATCTATCTTTAGTAATGGATGCACTTTCCTATAGTATTCTTATTAGCTTTACATAATTTGCACACAACCTTAAGGAAGACATACCTTAGTGGCAAACAATCCAGGCGCTCCCTAACTTGATTGACTATGCCTGATTAAACTTTTCTAGAACAAATCCATAGTTTGCTTTGCCAATTCAAACTTCTCCTTTGAAGACATCTTTCTAATTGGTAACACAATAGGTTTTGCAACATGAATTAAATCCATGTGAAACTTCACGTCATGTTGAGCGGGTAAACCAGTCATTTCCTTAAACACACCAGTATATATACATGCAATTAGAGCATATGCTAACTCTTCCTGATATATATCAAAAGAATATCGGAAGCTGACATCATACAACTAGGTTGTCCATAAATCACCTCTAAGCCCACACTACTCTCATCTCATAGTTATACTATTCGCTTATCACAATCTAACATCACCCTCTACTGGACTAACTAATTTTTATTGAGCATCTTCCCAAAACCAAGAAATTTCAAAACATACATATCACATACAAACAGGCATCCATGATAAGTAACACATGCTCTTTGGCACATTATGCTAAGATTGGTCGAGCCCGCTATCAGATTTGACACTCAAGTAGGTTTCTTCATAGTATTGGGTTTAAGTTTTAAACTAGCTACAAGGTCACCTGATACGAAACTATGTGGTGTTCCATTTTCAAATAAAACTCTAATGGACATACCATAAATCCAAATAGTACCTTCAAGTACTATCTTTCCCTTAGGCTTTCGAAAAATAGCTATAGTAGATGATGAAGGTGTTACCTTAATAACATAAGCTCTAGCCTATAATATCTTTGGAATCTATGGGCAATCTCGCTTTCAATGGCCATTCTATCTATAATTATAACATTTAAGCTTTGGCTTTGCCTCAGTAGTTTCACGCTCTATGGAATAATGCCCTCTCTTCCCACAAGTTTAACAAGTAATATCGGTTATACTAGCTACCTTCTTCTATTCCTCTATTTTGGCCTTACCCTTTCATGGTTTTTAGTTTTTCTTAGCAAGTTGAAACTTCCTCTTCCAATCAAAATAGGGTTTGTTTCTCCTAATCAACTCTTCTTTCACATTCTTGGGCCCTAAGTCGTCAAATCTTAAACCTATATCGATCAAGTCATTGAAAGTGGTGATTGGTCATCTCTCTCTACAAGTCTAGCCTCATACCTACAATAAACATTTGGTTCTTTTTTGATTGGGTGTCGATCATGCCAATTCCAAATCGTGGTATAGCATTGAACATATTCTGATACTATGAAATAGTCATATCATCCTGTTTAGGATCCACGAAACCCCAAAAAAAAAGTTATCTTTGCTTTCAAAACGAATTTAGTCTCAAACCTTCTTTGAATTGTGCTCAAGTGATACCTTCCTTAGGAACAATTATGGTAATAAAGTCCCACCAATCCATGGCTCCATCTTAAAGTTGCATAAGAGATGCTTCTGGATGTCAATAAGTCCTAAGCCACCAAATATCCTATTTGAAGCCCTAAGCCAAATCAAAACCTCAAAAATACTCTTGATTCCTCTAAATTCTTTCCTTCCATTTTTGTAAAGTCTCTATTCAATGCGACAAAGTTCAAACCACCTTCACTCCTCTATTTTCTCGCACCATACTAGTTGCAGTTATGGCATTTCTGTGTAATTGTACACTATCATTCATGGTAGTGTTATTTGGCGTGTTTAATTTTGTTCTTCTTCAAGTAATCATCTTTACTACATGAACATACTAAAACTTCTTTATAACACTTTTAACAAAGGATTATAAATGGGAAATCTTATGAAGGAAAAATATATAACAAATACAAATACGCACTCTTATAGATATAATATACACTCGGCTGATTTTAGGACATCGCTTCCCCTATCTCTAATGATCTTATCCCAACCTGGCTTTGGTATTCACTAAAACTAAGCTTTGATACCACATGCAATAATCCTCCATTTTGATACCTAAGATTAACACCAAATACCATCCTTTAGTACTCGTGTGCTGATACATAAGCATCCAAATGCAAAATCATTGCGGTAAAATTAAAACAACAAAACTCTAAATAATGAAAATGCTCACATCATACCAATGAAATGTAATATAACATTGTCAAAATAGATAGTACATATGGCCACTCCCGAAATAGAGTTTGCAAAGTTGCAACACAACTATATAAGTACCACCCTCAGATATAGACAATTACAATAGCCTATAATCACAATGTTGATACATATAAATCTACTAAAGCAGAAGAAATAATAAAAAGTAGATACGTTTAAAGTCTTCTGCTTGTCGCCAGTTAGCTCCAAAACGTCAAGCCTAATCGTGTACTCTCAACCTACTCAAATAAGTACCAAGGATTTAAGGAAAAAGATAAACCTTGAGTTCGACATAAGTCCACTATAAGAAACACTAGTAATATGCCCATATATATTATAGTACATAATGAGACCACGCCAATAAAGCACGCAAGGGGTTTTTCCCCTCTTAATAACCAAACCACTAAAATATTAAGTAAGTTCAACCAAAGGTGTTTATGTTTCATTATATGTATGTATGTATGTATGTATGTATACATATTACGAAACATAAACACCTTACTTATATATATAATAGAATAATAACATGCTCGTATGTATAACAATTAATTTTAGATGATATAACTCGATGGGTCTCTAAGTTTCGTTATACACACGCGCGCGCAAACACATACATATAATTCCAATATGACAAAGGACGATTATCCTCTTATCATGGGACAAAGTATATCTCTGGACGAGATAGACTTAAGAGCTTAGAACTACATATCTCTAGGCTAGATATACTGAATACATCTCCAGGCTAGATATCTAAACTATAGCGATCCACATGATCGATTCTATCTCTTTTCAAGTCCTCATAAGTCATTTCTGATTTCCCTTCCAATGTATTCATCTACATCCAAACCTGCTCTCGAATCCTTAAACCCATCACGAGCATTAGGCATCCCGAACATGATTCCTTCTATGCACTTCCATGTAGGTTGTAAGGACATCATCATTCTATTTATTTGGTTATCAGTTTCAACGTGGTATCGATCAAATCATATTTCAACATTCTTTCTCAATTTTGGTTATTTTTATACTTTCATTAAATACATTTTCGATTAACTCAATTCTGATTCTTTTGTAAGGGAGCAAACAATATATATAGTAGAGCATCACTAAGCAGTTTCCAAATACATCGCCTTTAATGAGAATGACGTTTCATATTAATGGCAGTGCCTCACCAAGAGGTTTCCAAACCATATGAAATCGCATCTCTTTTATATCCTTCCCAAGTAAAAGGTCAAATTCAACGATCGAATGCCAACCATTGATATGTCAAAGTCACACTTGGAAAATTATCAACTTATATGCAATATGTTTTCATAAGTTAAGGAGGGTCGTGCCAAATATTATTAGTGTAACAAAATCAAGAAATTGTTATCACGAAATGCTATCTTTTACTTAGCATAACAACCCTTAATATTTAGGTACACTATACTTTCCGTTTAACCATAAGATGTGCATTCCCATTTTAAAACACTATAAACCAACTCCTAATAATTTATGGTAATTCATATAATGTCTTTAAGGTAAATTTTATCTTCTTTAGAACTGGCTAAAGAGGGAAAAAGTGACAAAAGTGTAATAACTTCTCTTTAACTCCATGTTACTTAACTTTTCAAACCATTTACATATGCAAATAATTTTTCTATGTAAAATAATCCTTTCGACCATAAATGTAACCCGCCCTCATGACCTCCAAATGTCGACACTAATACATGCACGATATTCGTGTGCCGAGCATCCAAGTTCCGGAAGGACAATTTGTTAGGGTGAAATAAAAAGAAAAGGAAATAGAACAAGAAAGAAGATAACACAATATCAGAATCTCACTGCAGGGATGATAATATATAATATGAAAAAGAACAATACAAAGGGTTACCCTAATACAGAAATTTCGGTGTTACAAAACTTAAGTTCTATCATCAGCTTAGACAGATATAAACCCCTGTCCTCACAAATGCTGGCACATATAGTAGTAATGCAGTGGAAATAAGAATACTATGGTTGGTGAAACATCTTGCTTGTCGTCTTTAGCACCAATGAACATCACAAAATCTGCCTTTCTTAAACAACTCGAAAGAGCACGCGAGGAATTCAGGGAAAACAAAAACCAAGCGTCAGACAAAATTCTAGCATGGGAAACTCAAGAAATTTTTGTACAACATATAACAGTACTTTTGAGACCGCATCGAATACCATAACAGTTATCCCCTCAAAGGAACCAACATCTAATAAGTACATAAGGTGATATAATAGATAACATCTAGGATGTAGAACATAAATATTATAACATAGCTGGAATGGTTACATTAGTTACATTCAATAGCATATTAGAGGGTACAATCAAAATCGATAAGGGACGTTCGCATAATGTATTTTCCATTGGAGACATCCCCAGATAAACTTAGGTCAGCCTCTCGACAAGGGTCAGAAAGTACCTTCGAGCGTCGTATATCTTTATATAAAATATACCATTAAGGTAAACCAAACTAGACCATATGAATGAGCAATCCCGAACCACGTGGATCCAAGTACCATCAACTCCCGTCATCAATCAATCGATAAGTATCTCTAGATGTGGAGTTGATATACCCAGTTGTGGGTAAGCAAAACCCCGGGTTGTGCGTCCTACTATACTTTTGTCATTTCCATTGTCAAGGTTACGTTTGGCATCTTTCACACTAGTCTTCATCAACCAAACAGAATATGAATCCCTAATTGGAATCCCATATCTCGAACAGATCTCGAAACCACACATTGATTCAAGCATCTTGAATAGATCCACTTCCACGAGGTAGAACACGTATCACAGTCCTGAAGCGGTTTTTGATAAGTAAAACACTTACTGATCCCAATCTCTTCATAATTGAATCAACGAATTTGGTCATATTAATGATAATGAGAACTATCGCATATAGAAAACAAGTCTCGTATACTTATCACGTTTCCGATATTTTCATCTCACACTATCCCTCGATCAAGAGTGAAGCCGGTAGGTTATAGCTCTGTTGCTCATATTCCTACACGAACATTAGTCTTAATTCCCACAGATAGACATGCCAACTTCATCGGGTTTTTGTGCTAACTATACGACTAAATGTTTTCCATAAATGAGTAAACATAAAAGGCATAATCAAGTTGTAGAAAGAAAGATTAAGTTACATAAGTGACTTCTAATCCATTTTATTTCATTAATACTTTTATTAATTAAAACCACTTTTATTAGTAAAACATCTTTTGTCTAATAAAACATCGTTTATCAATTTCTACTCTTCATTTGACTCTTTTCAGTACTTTAAAAAGTGTCCATATACTTACCACAAATGGTATAACTATATTCACAAATCATTGACAAGATTTCTTACTATAAATCTTTCCTTTTTCTATCTTTTTCCAAAAGATTACATACTTATAATTTCCTTTAAAATATCCCTTTTAAGGCTCTAAGTACTTTCACAAATCCATTCAAATGGTTCAAGGCTAATGTTACTTAAACATTGTCACTAGAACCCAAAACCATTTCACTTATGCTTATCTTTAAAATAATATTTTAAAGATCTATTTACATTCATAAGTATAACAAAAAAGGGTTAAAGACGAATGTTATTAACACATTGTCACAATAAATCGAAAACCATTTCATACTTATATCTTATTTAAAAACATTCTTTTAAACATCTAAGTTAATAATAGGTTTCGATGGTCGACTAATCAATTATCTAGTTAAAACAATTGCTTATACAAATCAATGTTTGTATGCATAACTCATTTCCAACATTTCAACTTAAAATATTCCTTGCTTGAGAGTGAAGCTAGGTAAGTTAGAGCACTGGTTGCATCAAAGCCTTACCTAGCCACTTCATTCTTAAATCACACTAATAGACTAGCATACTCATCTGCTTTTAGTATTAAGTATAGTATTAATAGTCTCCATAAACAAGTGACAAACAACATGATTTACCCGTGTTCAACATTCCTGAAATAACTATTCCTCGCTCAAAAGGGAAGCCAGGGAGGTTAGAGCTCTATTGCTCTATCCCTACTCGACATCAATCTTAACTTTCACAAATAGATAAGCCTACTTCGTCAGCTTTTAGCGTTAAGAAAAATTAATTACCTTTTAAATAAGTAAGTAAAAATAAGGTTAACACGTTTATGATATTCCAACTTAACTATTCCTCGTACAAGAGGGAAGCTTGGTAGGTTAGGGCTCTATTGCTCATATCTCTACTCGACATCAATCTTAACTCTTAGAAATAGAGAAGTCTACTCATCGTCTTTTAGTGCTAAGCCTAGTCAATTACTGTAACAACCCTGGTTTTGGAGATTACCTGTTAATATTAAATTATAACAGTAGTTATCATTTAATATTGAGAATTAAAATAAATTGGAGATTTTTAAATTGTTTATTTGGAATAAAAAATAAATTTTAAAAATAAATGAGAAAAATAAAGTTTAGAACTTTATTTTATTTTGTTTGGGTTGATAATAAATGAAATATGATTTTAAATAAGTGAAAATGCAATAATTATATTAATTATTGCCCATTTACTTCTTTTAATATTTTTAAGAGAAGTACTTAATTTTAAAAGGAGGTTCATTAAAATTTAAAAGGTGAGAATTGGTTTATAAATAAGTTTTAATTATAAAAATAGTGTTACGATGATTTATTGCATTTTTCTATGCAAGAAAATAATTTTTATAAAATTATTGGAGCTAAAAAGGGTGATTTAAGCATTTATTGTGTAAAATTGGTTATTTGTGTAAATTAAGAGTTTTTAATGATAAAAATGTTTTCAAAACTAAAATTTATCTTTTTATATAATGTAAAATATTTTATTCAACATGTAAGTGAATTTACATGAATTATTTGTAGAGAAAACTTGTAGAAAATGTGTTGTTTACTTTAATTATATAGTGTTTACACTTGTTTAGTGCTAATTAATTTCTCATAGGATAATTAATTAAATGATTTTGGGTCCAAAGCCCACTTAGCCTAAACCTGAAATAAGAAAAGAAGCTTTCTTCTTCCTATACGTACATAACACATTTTACAGTAAAAGAGAAAAGAAGAAACCCAACTCCTCTTCATAATCAAAAACCAAAAACCCCTAGTTTAATTCAAATTCTTGCTGTAACAACCAAAATAAAGCCATTTAATTTAGGTAATCCACTCCTAATCAGAGAATAATTGATCAAATTCTAATTTTTGCTTTGGGTTGTCTGTAATTTGCTTCTCTTTGGTTGCATGTCCTGTTTCTAAGTTTCTACAGGTAGCTAAAGCTTTCTATTCCCTAAAGCCTTCATCTTGCTTCGTTTTGGCTAAATTTATTGATGTTAATCTCCATGAATTGCAAGGTAAGTTATATACTTACAATCTCTAGCTAAATAAGGTTTAGCTTGGTGAAATCTGTAGTATAAATCGTTTACTATAACAATTTATCCCGTTCCTTTAGTTTCTGTTTAAAAATCTACTTCTGGTTGCCTCTTTGTGAATGAATAACTTCTTGATTTGTTGATGAATTTCTATCGGATCTTCTTCGGATCATAGTTTAGATGTTTTATTATATGCATGCCAAATTTCATAGCATATTTCATTCATTTGCTATCTCAAATCGCTGCTTGAAAATCAACCTGGAGCTTGATAATTGAATGGGAAAAATGCATGGCCTAGGTCGACATGCCTGTCGACCTAGGGGTCGACCACACCACCATCTAAGTCGACCGTACTGTAACGACCCGCTATTTTGGACTATTCGCATCCGCACATGTCGAACTTAAGTAATTCAAAATACTAAATTGTTAATTTAAATTTGGCAAAACTGAGCATATACAGTAAATACATAATCACAGATCACAGACACAGAGTAATAAATGCAGCAGAAACAAAAGATAGTAGTTCATGAAGCTACTATATACATATCAGAGTTAAATAAGGTACAGCAGAAGTCTCAAATACAATAGTCAAATACAAGAATCAGAATACAATCACTGGAATCAACTGGATATCTGAAAGCTGGATAGATAGCTGGATCTCCAAGTGAAGCTCCAACTCCAAAGGTGAGTCTCGAATACTGGTACACTCAGTCTGACCCGAGCGTAAAGAAAAACACAAAACACTCGAGTCAGGATTAACATTCTTATATCAATAAATCCAACTCAAGTGAAATAGCAACTAAAATACAAGTAACTCAAAGGATGTTTGGAATAACCATCCTTTAAGGATCCGTTAAACTATCTACTATGTAGTAGTGTACAATAAGTAGATAATGCCTATCAGTAATATAAAATATCAAAATAGTGTTAAGGCGTTACCATTATCCCCCTTAACACATTTTTATATAAGCGTTATAGTCTATACAGCACTGTAAACTCCACCGTAAACTAGTGGGCTATCAAGGAGTACTCCATAGGTATAACACAAAACAAATCGTAATGGTCGCGTATATAGGGATACAAGTATGACAAGGCACATGAGGCAAAACACAAGGTAGTGAAACTACCGTTTGCCTGATCCGGACTGGTGAGAACGCATCGCCGCAGCGATCGCAACACCGCGAAACAACACTCCCAAAATCAAGGGTGCACCAATCGACAACAAGTAATGAGTAGTTTTCGAAGAAGTGTGTTATCTCGAGGTAGCTGACCCCATTTGGCCCGGCACGGCTCCTGTTTTAGTCATTTCCAATTTGACAAAAGTGTCAAGGCTATCCATTATCGTTCTCTTTCTTCAGTCATCATGTACATCATTCCAACCACTTCATTTTGGATCACACTCCACGTACATTTATTAAAGTGGTTTTCGGTTTAGACAGTGAGTATGTCCCTAACCGATTTCAGTCTCTTTAATAACATTCGTAATTATTACACCGATTGGTCGCTTAATATATTTCAAAACCAAATCAATTATAATTTCAATCAGAGTTTGTAAACCAACATTTCATTTGTCTTTCTACATCAATTTCCAAAATTTACGTTTCAAAATTTCCTAATTACCATTTCAAAACTTATAATACAATTTCAGATTCTACTTAAACAATTCAAATATTGATTCAAGTTCGTAGATAAGTTTCATTCCGAAATCATTTAAATTAATTTAATTCAACATTCAAATCAATTTAAATTCATTAATCGATTTCATTCAATATTAAATAAATTTATCATTCAAAACAATTTCTATTTAATTTCCAATTCATTAAATCAATTACTTAAGTTCAACTTCATTATATCAAAACTTCAAATTTAATTGAATTAGATTCGTCAAATCAATTCTTTAAATTACAAGTCTTACATTAACTTCAATAAATCACATTTCAAATTCTTGTTAAAGAAATTCAATTTCACTTATTTACTTAGTTACAATTTCAAAATTCAATAAAGAAACTTAATTTCACTTATTCAAGAAGTTCAATTTTTACTTAATAAAAAAATTCAATTTTATTTAATTATTAAATAATTCAATCTCATTTAATTATTAAATAATTTCAAAACTTAATTATTAACTAATTTCAAAACTTAATTATTAATAATTCCAAATTTAATTAT
Source organism: Allium fistulosum (assembly GCA_030737815.1). Classification (NCBI taxonomy): domain Eukaryota; kingdom Viridiplantae; phylum Streptophyta; class Magnoliopsida; order Asparagales; family Amaryllidaceae; genus Allium; species Allium fistulosum. The sequence goes on from CM060902.1 coordinate 1,209,894,425, forward strand.
TAAATAATAAATTTTAAAATAACGTTCCTTCATCATCTACTATGTTAATATTTTGGTTCAGATTATTAAATATTAACATTTCCTTTCATTAAAATTCAAATTCCAACTTCGTTTCAAAACCATATTATTTATTCAAATAAAATCTTTATTTTATTTTTAATATCAAATTATTGACCAATCGGGTTTTATTAAATTCTCTATCCTAAGTCAAGTTCATTTGGGTATTTATCATTGCAACTCGATTCCAATTCAATTCAAAATCAAAGCATAGCAAAGGGAACTTGCAGTGTGATAACTGGGATGGTGTCAAAGTAAATAAACAAGCAATAACAACAACCAATATCAATCCAATAATCAATTCAAATAATCCCGAAATAATCGTATTAATTCACATTGTTATTTGTGCACATTAATATAATTATTTCTAGAATCTACACTATCATTTCATGTAGATTAAAGATTATTACACTAATTATTCTATGCAATTCTACACTTGACATCAATTATTCAATTTCATACTTCATCAATTAATACAACATAAATTCAAATGGTTCAAGGGTAATTAACTATTTTTCTACGTGTCAATTAATTTAAACATTTAAAGGGGTCATATTATACAAATTTGTCTAATTAAATTCAACATATATATCAATTTCAAGTCGCTAACAATCCTATATCAAATTCAATTTCATATTTTTATCACTTCCTACATTAACAATTTTAACGTCCAATATCAATATCAAACAATCAATCATCTATCAACCAAACTTGATTATCATCATATAAGTAACAGATAAGGGTGTCATATGTCACAGGTGAACTGATACAGGTAATAACATATATAACAGTGTAAATAACTAACAGTAGCATATTTCAATTGTCGTTTCAATTGAAGTCAAATTTAATAAATAAAAGAACGTTAATCGTGAGTGATTGCTCACATTTCGAGGCTAGAGATGAACGAGACTGAGTGAATTATGAATCCAAGCATGAAATCCAAAGCAAGGTAATATTGGCACAAATTCGATGAAGAAACAGGCACGACGGACCAAAAGCTGAGAAATGTGAATCGATGCGAATCAATCAGAATCAGTTTTGATATAAACTAAAATATATACATTATTATTATATTATTTTATTTATTTATTTCAATATTTCAATTCAAGACAGATATTAAAATAATATAACTTTCAAATCATTATTAAATCAAACCCATATATATATAAACCTATACAAATGTATATATATCGAACACTATTTAAAAATATTAACAAAATATATCATACTTTATATACCAAAAATAGAACTCATGTACAAATATATATATAATATCATATAAACAATATATAAATATCCTTAAACCCCATACTTATCTCTACTTACTAATATAAATTAATATATAAGCATACACAAACTCACATTACGTTATTTGAAATTGATATTAAAGAATATGATGGTTATTTATTTAAGCTACCGTATAAAAGTACATATATATGTATAAAGACAGCAGCTTGAACACTCTACATAAACTTACATTAATATAATATGAATTTAGATTGTCGTAATATGTCTACACATTTATATTAATAACATAATACTAATAAAACCAATATACTTATAACTTTTGCAATATATACATACTACTTCCATAAACATATAGTAACACATATATGTTAAAACGTATAAACTAACAGTGATATATATATATACTATTATATAAATTATTATACAACTGCATCTAAAATATAACTTAGAAATACTATAAATTATATACATATATATGACAGCAGCTTATGATGATACATATATTACATTTCAAAACCCATTATTTACTTAACACGTATACAAAATCAAGATGTACCAGTATATACATATATCTATAATACAAAGCTTGCAAACAGTTATCAACTCACGAAAACTATATATATACTTACAGTACAACAACATATACTTGATATACAAATGGCTTACATACTTGATTAATATATAGATTACATACCCATATGTGCGTATCTTATATTATAGCAACATCACATATAAATCTAACAACTTATACAAACAAAAATATAAGTTTTTTATACAAACAGAAAAGCATTATATTTTTATATAGCAACCGACTCACCCTAACGCAGCAAGTATATATATACGAACGCATACTTATAATATATACATACCTAACAAAAGATGGAGAGTTTGGCTTGTTTGCACGCAGCTTGCGCGTGCAGGGTAATGGGTGGCTTCACGGGGAGGTGGCATAAGGGAAAGTGGGGAGATGATGAAAGTGGAGATGCCATCGGGTTTTCAAGCTCGTGGAAGTGAGCGGAGTTTGATGTCTTCGGCCCTGATAGGCTACAGGAGAGGAAAGGCGCGTAGTACTCGATGAAGTCGAGCATAGTGGGTTGCGGCGCTACAAGGCGGCAGAGGTGCCAAGGCTTGGTCGGTGCGCAACTAGGTGGATGGTGTGGTGAAGTTTGAGGAGGAGAGGCCGATGTTCGCGTTTGTTTAAATGACGAACAGTTTGAATTTTTTTTTCTTAGCTAAAAGGAAATGAATGGGTTACGAAGTAATGTACAAGTGACAGCAAAGTGTGATGGAGGAGGAAAACTTTTCATTATTATCATAGAAAGTCAGAAGATAGTGGAAAAACGAAAACAAAGTGAATCGGATATTAAAGTTAACATTGGAAATAGCTAAAGTTTGTGCATTGGTTTATGAGGATATTAAAGACAAATGACTGTTGGACTTTAATCTTCTCCCCGTAGACAAAAAAAACAAATGAACAAAGATTTGAATTGCCAAACCAATACGGTTAGTAGTTTCGCAGTTTCCCCGCGAACCGGACACCGAAACACAGAAATAATTATATTGTAAAGATCAGCATGACGAGACGATCAAAATGGTATACGGATATTAGCGGTATGATTTAATTATAAAAATTCGAAATTTTATACTAGAAGAAAAATGTAGGAAAAACGTATAAAATAAGATCGACGGAGCTAAAGAAGCTCGAATTTGGAAAAAGAAAATTGACGACTTGCTCAGAAGATGATTTAGAACTTTTCTATGTAAAAATATTCAGGTTTCGAAAACATTTTATTTTCATCAATTCCTAACTGATTAAATTTGTAACGACCCGTTATTTTCAACCATTCGCATCCATTATAAGTGTATAGGTAGACACTCATGCCGGAATTGAATTGCTCAAAATACCGCATTGTAAATAAAATTTGGCAAATCTCAGAATATACAGTAAATAAATATAATCACAGATCACAGACACAGAGTAAAATAATGCAGTGGAAGTAAAAGAAATAGTAGTTCATGAAGCTACTATGTAAATATATCAGAGTTACATAAGATACAACATAGAAATAAAGTACAACAGAAGTCTCAATACAATAACCAAGTACATGCTGAATAGAACAACGGAACCGAAGTTGATAGAACAAGACTAGCAGATAATCTCCAGCGATTCAAATCTCCAGAAGGTGGAAATCCAAATCTGTGAATACTCAGGCTGACCCGAGCATAAAGCAAAACACAAAACACTCGGGTCAGGACAATATATACTTATATAATGTAAACCAACTCAAGTGAACTGTAATAAAGGTACAAGTAACTTAGAAGATGCTTGGGACCACCCATCCTCTAAGGATCCGTTAAAATATCTACTATGTAGTAATATTCGGTATTATAATAATGTCTAATAAGTAAAATATAATCATATAGAAAATAGCGTTAAGGGGATGGAGAACCTTAATGCGGTCGGATCTTAAAATCATAATCGTAGTGGGTTCGATATGGTATGTGACACGACACACAAGGCAATGCCAGAGTAGATATACCAATTACGCACACGGACTGATGGATACGCATAGCAGCCACTACCGTTCCACCTCGAACAACACTACCAAATCAAGGGTGGCCACCAAAAATCACAAAGTAATAGAATGGTATCGAAGAAGTGTGTCCGATACGAGGTGCTACCTCACTGGCCCGAGATCGCTCCTGTTTTAGTCACCTTATGCCAACTCACGGGAGTTGGGTCCACGTATATACCTTAGGATCGTCGCCACCATCCTACTTCATTGTGGAAACTCTACCACGTACATAGTTGTCAAAGTGGTTTTCGGTATCGACAGAGAGTATGTCCATATCCGATCCCGGTCTCTGTAACAACCAATCGTTATTATAACCCGTGGTTATAACTTTTAAAACAATACTTTACTTCAAAATAAAATATAATTTCAAAACCAAATATTTATCAAAATAAAGATTAAATCAATTCCAAACCATTTCCATATATTTAAAATATCATATCATTTCAAAACTTCATTTCAAATCATTTCAATATATCAAAATATCATATCTTTCCAAAACTTCATTTCAAATCATTTTAATATCAAATATCATATCCTTACAAAACTTCATTTCAAATCATTTTAATATAATAAAATATCCTATCAGTCCAAATCCAAATATTCAACTTTAAATACCTTTTAAATTCAAAGATATCGTTCATTTACTATCATTTCAAATGACCTTTAAATAGTTTATATTCCAATCAAAATAATTCATTTAAACCTTTTACAAGTGTAATTATTATATTTTCAAATCAAGTATTCAATTTCCAAAGTTTCAAACCATTCTGAGTTCGTTTACTAAGTCAAAAACCATAATTATTAAAATTTCAGCCTTTCGCAGCATTTAGAAAAAAGCTGTTATAAGTTATACTTGAAAACATTTTTATTCAGCAAAGACAGCATTTAAAACTTCTGTTAAAACTCGGTTTTTAGTTAAATTATAGTTCAAAACAGAAAAGACAGCATTTCAGAAATGCTGCGGTAACTCAGATTTCAAAACAAAGGTTTTTTTGATTTCAGCAAAGACTGCAGACCACTATAGCATTTCCAGAGAATGCTATAATAGACCTGAGTTCAATATTAGCCTATAAGTTCAATTACAGCAACTACCGCATTTCAGAAATGCTGTAAAAGCTCTTTTTACACAATTTTAGTTCAATTCAGAAACTATAGCATTTCTGAATGCTATTAAAAGTTAATTCCAGATTTTAGTGTATTTCCAGCAACTAAATAACTTCAATTTAAAACACATAAACATTTTAAAAATCATATTTTAACATTTAAAATGTTCATTTTCATATCATTTAACATATATCTTTTTCACAATAAATTTCTTATAATTAAATCCAATTTTCAACAATTTACTTAATACATTTAAGTGTAAAAGTTTCCAATTCTTCACATTTCAACAAATAACTTAACACTTCAAATTTAAATTACCATTTCACAAATTTAACTAAATTTCCAATTTTATTTAATTAACTTAAACCTTTAATTAAAACCAAATTTCACATTTCCAAGTCAAGTTATATTTTAAAAGATCACTTTTAAACATTCATTTATTTAACCACTTAAACTCATAGAAAAAATCAATAATACTTTAATAAATCGCTTAATTCAAATTTAATCAAATTATCATATTTACCATTTTCCAAATATAATTAAATTTTCATTTTTATTCATATAACTTAAATATCATTTTTAACCAAAATTCCAAATTCCAAACTTAAGTTATATTTCAATAATCCAATTTAACCATTCATTAATTACATTTTTAACTCATAGAAAAATCATAATTTCTTTATTTTAAAACATTTCAAAATCTATTTAAATCAAATTTCAAAAATTTATATTTTTAAAATACTTAAAAATATCCAAAAACACTTTATAAAATAACCACGGGCCTGTATATAGTTTTCTAACCTAGGTCAAGTGATACAGATATATATCATTTCAATCCGCAATTTACAAAGAAAAACCGGGTTCTATCATTTCAAACCCGCAATCCCAAGTTAAAATAAGTTAAATAAAAACCATTCAGGCCTATCATTTCAGCCCATAATGATTTTTCCCTATTCTAAAGTCCGTTCGGGTATGTATCATTTCAACCCATAGTGATTCTTGTCTACAGGGAACTTGCAGAGTGATAAACAGATATAAATGAACAGAATACATTATATAACAGTAACGGATGATATAACAGGTGTATAAACATCATATGATCATAACATAGCCAAGTATAACATGATAATATATTTCTACAGATTCATAGGGTGTCAATTTACTAGTTATATAGGTACATATTGTCTGGTGAGAATAACTCACCTGTTAAAGCTGGAGATTAGCGATCAAAACACACAGAATAGATTCCAGAATGCACAACAAGCACGATATAGCATGACTTTTGATTTAAATGAATGGAGAGCCTTGATATTTATCTTGTAAACAATAACCAAACAAGACAATATACACATAAATATTCAACGCAAACAATGTTGAAACAATGAAGATAAGAAGCAGCAACGGGATAGATTACTTGACTGTGCTTTAACCATTCAAAAGCTCGAACAAGGGGTACATTTTCTCAGCCATGATGATGATGAGTGTGGGAGAGACAAGGTTAACTTCCTCGAATACATAAGACAAAACAATACAAACAATATAAGTTTTCAAATGCACAATACGATAGAATAATATAGAATTAACTGCACGAATCAAAGTAGAATTGCTTTGCACTTGCTTCCAACAACCTTCAAGTTCAGCCATATGGTGTACTACAGGTCTAAGGAAAGATTTGGGTCAGGTTTTGGTTGCCTAAGGGTCGGCCAAACATGTTTAGAGGATAGCAAAAGGTGAGTATGCATGAAACAACACAACAAGGCAAAACAATGTCACTTTCACATGGATTCAAGGCAATTCAAGGCTCGACCAAGGCTCATGGGGCACGACCAGAGGAGTGGTGTAACGACCCGTAAATTTTAACCGTTTTAATAACGCAATTAGTTAAAATTTTGTGAAATTTTAAACGATAAAATTTTGAAATAAAAATTTAATATTTGGAATACGTCTAGTTAAACATAGCAGCTGGTAAATTTTCGTCCGAAAATACGAAAGTTTATTTCGCGCGTAAATTCACTTCAATTTAATCAGTTAAAAAGCGTTGTAAATAAAACTTTTTCAAAACCTAAATATTTTTACATAGAAAAATTCTAAAACATCTTCTGAGCAAGATGTCAGTTTGTCGTTTTCCCAAATTCGGACATCTATTGCTCCGTCGTTCTTATTTTCTGTAAAATAACAGTATTCTGGTACCGATATCGATTTTTTATCGGATGATCATACCACTGATATTTTTATACCGTTTTGATCGTCTCGTCGCACTGACCTTTACAGTATATTTATTTGTGTATTTCGAAGTCCGGGAGACGGCGAAATCTACGGAACGATTCCCGTATCGGTTCCGTATATTTGGCTTTCCGAGGTGACCATTCATTTCTGATCTGTGACCATTCAATTTTCAAAACAGCTGAAAGGAACAGTCACTTGACATTAATATCCTCTAAAATCAATGTTCGTGACTTTACATTTCACATTTTCGTTTGTTTCATATTATTTGCCTGGCCATTTCATTTGCCATTCCCTTTTTAGCCTGTCATTTCCTTGCCTATGAAATGTTTCCTCTGGCCATTCTCTTCTCCCTTTTTCCTGGCTTCCCATGCAAACGCCTCATTCATCTCCTCTAAAATTATTGCCTGTCCATATTTTGAAGCATATTGCAACCTTCCCTTAGCATTCTTCTCTTCCCACCCAGGCCTTGCATTCACGTGAAGCCTCCACCCTAGAATTCATCACCCAGACTCGCCACCTCAGCCATCATTCGCCTCCAAGCTGGCCGCCACCCTATCACCGCAACCCCATGCTCCGCCATCGCATCACCAGCCTCCTGCACCGACCACCAGATCCCATTCGCGCCTCCGCGCTCCACACGCACTGCCACCTTCTGGTGCCGATCTCGACTCGCCCAGCCTCTTCTTCTTTAATCTGTAAGTTATTTTTTTTTTTATAGTTACATATCTTTATATATTTATGTAACGTGTTTCAATTATTAATATATATCATATACATATACTTCACGTTTCTATATATGACTATACAAGTTATATTTTATAAGTAACAATTAGTATTTGGATCGGTTAGAAGTGTATAGACATATATTATCAATATAAGGTTATAATTCACATAGATATACTAGGCCAGGCTATTATTTTTCAAAAAGCTAATGTGTCAGGTCATTTTATATAGGTGTAGTATAAATACTTACGTTGGCATTGGTGTGTATATATGGTTACAGTAGTGGTTGCGTGTTATGAGTTATAAGTTTTTTTTTTTTTTAAAAAAAAAAATAGGCGTTGATTTTAAGCATACGTATACATGCAATAAAGTGAGAAGATGTCCATATGTATGTTTACAAAACTTTAAATATGATATATGAGATTTTTATAGCTGTGGAAATCTGCAGTTGCATTATTTTATGTATAAAATGTTATTGTAACTGTACTCCTATAGCTTAAAGTATATATATATTTTATGATGATGTTGGTTGTACTGTATATACATAGACGCTAGATTTTTATCAAATGCTATTTTCGTTTTTTTTTGAGTATATGTTTGATTTTATACACACGTTATATTTTGGAAGAAAAATTTGTGTTAAAAGTACAACATACATAGGAGCGATGTATTTATATAAATTGTTGGTTATATGTTGGTTTACATTTATAATATAATATATTAGCTATACGCGAGGTTAAAATGTATGTTGCATATATTTTGGTTACTAAATCCTAGTTTTATATGGTTTATAGTTATATTGATACTTTTGAAATAAACATATATTATTATATCCGTGTAAAGGTTGATATATGATTTTATTCAAAGTAAAAAGGTTAATTTACATATATATGTTATAGCTTTATGGTATGCTAGTTATATAAATTTCAAAACATGTTGGTTATATAAAATATTTTGACGGTCTTCATATGTCAGTATTTTGATGTGTATCTATACAGTATAAGTCGTATATTGATAAGCGTTTTGGTTTTAAAATTTAAAAAAAAAAAATTATTATTTTAATAATATGTGTTCAAATTTATAATTTCATGGAAATAATAATATTGATAATATGTATAGCGTTGTTGTCTATCAAATTGATTCTGATTCGTTTCTCATCGATTCTTATCTATCAGCTTCTTTATTCGTCAAATTCGCTTCCAGCTTACTTCACTTTGAGACTGTTGTTTGGATGGTTCGATTCCCTAGATCGTGATCCAATTCGTAGCTGGTTTTGTTTCAAATATCTCTAGCCTCGAAAGGTGAGCACTCACTCACGATTAACGTTCTTTTATTTATTAATTTGATTTCAATTGAAACGACAATTGAAATATGCTGCTGTTAGATATTTACACTGTTATTACCTGTATCAGTTCACCTGTGACATCTGACACCATTATCTGTTATATATGAAATGATAACCCAGTTTGATTGTTAATTGATTGATTGTTGATGTTTATATTGGACGTTAAATTGTTAATGTTAAATTGATAAATAGCATGAAATTGAACTTGATATAGTATAATTAAATGTTAAATTTGATTAACTGACATTTGTATAATATGATCCCTTTAACTGTTGAATTTATTGACACGTAGGATTTGTTTAATTACATTTTGAACCACTGAAATTGTATGTTGTTTAAACTGATGATGTATGAAATTGTAAATAGATGACAAGTGAAAACCGTAATGTAATAATCTTTAATCTACATGAAATGATAGTGTAGATTCTAGAAATAATTATATTAATTCGTACAAATAACAATGCGAATTAATACGGTTATTTCGGGATTATTTGAATTGATTATTGAATTGTTATTGATTGATGTTATTGCTTGTTTATTTACTTTGACACCATCCCAGTTATCACACTGCAAGTTCCCTTTGTATGTTTTGATTTTGAATTGAATTGGAATCGGGTTGAAATGATAAATACCCAAATTGAACTTTGACTTAGGATAGAAAATTAAATAAAAACCCGATTGGTCAATAATTTGATTTTAAAAATAAAATGAAGATTTTATTTGAATAAATAATATGGTTTTGAAACGAAGTTGGAAATTGAATTTTAATGAAATTTAAATGTGAATATTTAATATTAAAAATGTAATTGATGAACGAATGTTGTTTAATTTGAGAATTGATTGAATTAAGTTTGAGATTATTATTAAGTTTGGAATTATTAAACTTTGAAATTATATAATAATTAAGTTTTGAATTATTTAATAATTAAATAAGATTGAATTATTTAATGATTAAATTGAATTGAAATTCTTTAATAAGAAAAATTGAATTTTTGAATAAGTGAATTTTACTTCGTAATAATTGAAATTGAGTTTCATTATTAATTAAGTTTTGGAAATTATTTAAGTAAGTAAATAAGTGAAATTGAATTTCTTTAACAAGAAATAAAAGGTGATTTATTGAAATTGATGTAAGACGTGTAATTGAAAGAATTGATTTGACGAATTTAGTTTAATTCAAATTTGTAAGTTTTGATTTATTGAAGTTGAACTTAAGAATGGATTTAATGAATTGGAAATTTAATGGAAATTGTTTTGAATGACAAATTTACTTAACAAATATTAAATGAAATCGATAAATGAAATTGAAATTGATTTGAATGTAAATAGAATTTATTTAAATGATTTCGGGATGAAACTTATATACGAACTTGAATCAATATTTGGATTGTTTTAATAGAAATTGAATTTGAATTATAAGATTTTGAAATGATAATTTGAAAGTTTGAAACGTAAAGTATGGAAATTGGTTTCCGAAAGACAAATGAAATGTTGATTTACGAATTCTATTTGAAATTGAAATTGATTTGGTTTTAGAAATATATAAACGACCAATCGGTGTAATAATTACGAAAGTTATTAAAGAGACCGGGATCGGTAATGGATATACTCTCTATCTGAACCGAAACCAGTTTAATAACTATACGCGGAGTGTTGATCCAGAACGAAGTGGATGGTTTTGATGAACGCGTTGACTGAAGAAAGAGAACGATTTTGGATGACCCTTGACATGACTAAAACAGGAGCCGCGCCGGGCCATTGAGGTTCGCCACCTCTAGCGGACACACTTCTTCGTTACCATATCTATTACTATTGTGATTCGATTTGGGTGCACCCCTCGATTATGGGAGTGTTGTTTCGCGGTGTTGAGGTAGTAGCTGCTATGCTCAACATCAGTCCGGATCACGCAACTACTAGTATCCTAGTTGGTATCGCCTCATGTACCTTGTCATACTGATTATCCTATTCGCGACCACTACGATTTTGATTTGTACCTTTAGTATATGGATTGCCCTCTGGTGACTTCCGGTTTTGGGGAAACTACGGTCTTGTATATGCTTTTGGGAATAAACAGGTTAAGAGGTGTATGGGCCCTGCTTAACCCTACTTTGATATCTTTATATTATTGATAGATATTATCTACTTAGCGTACATTACTACCTAGTAGATAGTTTAACGGATCCTTAAAGGATGGTTATTCCAAACATCCTTTGAGTTACTTGTATTTCAATTGCTATTTCACTTGAGTTGGATTTATTAATATAAGAATGTTAATCCTGACTCGAGTGTCTTGTGTTTTTGCTTTACGCTCGGGTCAGACTGAGTGGTTCAGCTTTCGAGACTCACCTTTGAAGTTGGAGCTTTGCTTGAAGATCCAGCCATCTATTCTGTTTCCAGTATTCGATGATTCCAGTGATGTATTCTGATTTGTATCTGATGTATCGTATTACTCTTCTGTTGTAAACTCTGATGTATTTTATATATTCATATAGTAGCTTCATGAACTACTATCTCTTTATTTCCGCTGCATTTATTACTCTGTGTCTGTGATCTGTGATTATATCTATTTACTGTATATGTTCACTTTTGCCAAATTTAAATAACAACGCGGTATTTTGAGCAATTCAATTCCGGCATGAGTGTCTACCTATACACTTATAATGGATGCGAATGGTCCAAAATTCCGGGATGTTACAGTTGGTATCAGAGCTTTGGTAGCTCTAGGCAAAACTTAACATATAAGGTAAATGTATTTACAGAATCACTCTCATTCGAGTTTCAATCTCTTCCTTTGACTTAATTCCTTTGAATTTTGGAACATTCTCCTCGGTTCCGAAATTCATTCGTGCCCCTCACTATTCGTCTTCTTCCAATTCTGGAGCACCCCATAACTCCATTTTTGAATGATCTTTATAATGGATCGGCGGTCTCGCCAAACTTCGAATGATTCGTAAAGGAACAAAACTCCTTTGTAATGAGCATTGATTTACCAGAGATTTATGTATCCTCGGTACGATGCTATCTATCTCCTGCTATACTTAAATTCTATTCTTGAGATTGAATGTAGATTTGCCTTGGAATTCTGCATTGATCTTATTCTTGAAGTCACGGTTGACCTGGTTAAGGTTGCCCGCGATTTATATAAACTTATCGATCTTCCTATTTAATCATCTTATCCTTGTTTCGAACCTATCTTTGAATCAAAATTCTCTTTGATTTGAGTCCATCAAATTGAATTTATATCCTTGCTTTAGAATCCATTCTTGTATCGTCGAGCGAGGAAGTGTATTTTTAAATAAATATTAAAATGTTTTATACATTGTGTTGTTTGAGTTGTTGATGTTGATTTGGATTTTCGATCGATTCGTCTGATCAACGCTATCGATAGGATTTCCAAAACACTTGAACAGAGCAAACTGACACAATATTATTTTCAAATTTGGAAAATGAAATAAATTTGTTTGATTATATTGTGAAAATATAAGTAAAATTTTCTGGAATTTAATAGGTTAATTAAATTGTTTGTTTGAAATGATAATACTTAATTATCATTTATTGTTCTAAATAAATTTATAAATGAGGTTTATAAATTGATTTGGAATTTGAAATGAATTTAATTCAGAAATTTGAGAATTTAGTTTCCGGTGATTTCGAACTTTGGTTTTAAAATTTTAAAGTATATATTATTGGAAGTATTTTCGAATAGAAATCGTTTCCAAAGAATTTTAAAATGTTGAAATCAGTGCTCTTCTCTTTGTCGCTGGAAAATAATTTCGGTGATGGCGGCCGCATCATCGACATTCATTTTCGAGTTTCGAAGTGGAGAAACCATTCTGTAGCTTTGCTACGGTTTTGTTTTGAAAATATTTTGATTTGAATTTCTTCAATATATTTTGATTTATATATATAAGTATCTTATTTTAAAATTTAATTTGTTTGATATAAATATATTATATATATCTCTAAATTGTTTAAAGTTATTCAGAAATCTAATTCTTAAATTTTGTTAAATGATGATTTTAATTTTAAATAAAACCAAAATTTGGAATAAATATTTAAACTTGGATAATTAAATTTGAGAAATTTTATTTGTATATTGTTCAACTGCATTCTAATACAACTTACCAAAAGCATTCAGAAGTTGAATATGTTATTGGATAATATATAAGATAAATTGAATTTATAAATAAAATGTGAGTGTTTATAATAAATTTTATACACTAAATTTTGATTATAAAAGATGTTAATAGAGTTAGATAAGATAATAAGTAAATTCAGTTAATAAAAAAAAAGAATTAATAAATTTGTTTTGAAAGAATTAATAAATTTGTTTTGAAAGAATTAATAAATTGAAATTTGATCAACATATGAAAATACCTTGAATTTAAAAGCAATTAGTGAATATAAATTAATTTAAATCGAAACTTTTGTGGTTTAAATTAATTTATATGGGTTAAATATATGTGAATAGATATATTAAGTAGAATAAATTTAACAGTAATTTGGAATAAAGAAGAATTTAAAATTGTTGAAAAAAATATGATTATAATAAAAGACTATTCAAATTTATGGTCTTAGAAATTTAAATTGAAGTTAATTGGATAATAAGATAATGAATTTAGAAATAGTTGAGGTTTATTTTAGTGAAATCAAATGGATTAAATCAATTATTGAATATCAATTAATTTAAATTTGAATTTATATGGTTTAAATTAATTGTTATTTTGTATTTCAAATCTGTTTTTCTTTCTGGTTGTTTCTATTCTCCTACCTCGTTCCTTTTCGGGGACGAAAAGTTTTGAGTGGGGGAGAATGTAACGACCCGTAAATTTTAACCGTTTTAATAACGCAATTAGTTAAAATTTTGTGAAATTTTAAACGATAAAATTTTGAAATAAAAATTTAATATTTGGAATACGTCTAGTTAAACATAGCAGCTGGTAAATTTTCGTCCGAAAATACGAAAGTTTATTTCGCGCGTAAATTCACTTCAATTTAATCAGTTAAAAAGCGTTGTAAATAAAACTTTTTCAAAACCTAAATATTTTTACATAGAAAAATTCTAAAACATCTTCTGAGCAAGATGTCAGTTTGTCGTTTTCCCAAATTCGGACATCTATTGCTCCGTCGTTCTTATTTTCTGTAAAATAACAGTATTCTGGTACCGATATCGATTTTTATCGGATGATCGTACCACTGATATTTTTATACCGTTTTGATCGTCTCGTCGCACTGACCTTTACAGTATATTTATTTGTGTATTTCGAAGTCCGGGAGACGGCGAAATCTACGGAACGATTCCCGTATCGGTTCCGTATATTTGGCTTTCCGAGGTGACCATTCATTTCTGATCTGTGACCATTCAATTTTCAAAACAGCTGAAAGGAACAGTCACTTGACATTAATATCCTCTAAAATCAATGTTCGTGACTTTACATTTCACATTTTCGTTTGTTTCATATTATTTGCCTGGCCATTTCATTTGCCATTCCCTTTTTAGCCTGTCATTTCCTTGCCTATGAAATGTTTCCTCTGGCCATTCTCTTCTCCCTTTTTCCTGGCTTCCCATGCAAACGCCTCATTCATCTCCTCTAAAATTATTGCCTGTCCATATTTTGAAGCATATTGCAACCTTCCCTTAGCATTCTTCTCTTCCCACCCAGGCCTTGCATTCACGTGAAGCCTCCACCCTAGAATTCATCACCCAGACTCGCCACCTCAGCCATCATTCGCCTCCAAGCTGGCCGCCACCCTATCACCGCAACCTCATGCTCCGCCATCGCATCACCAGCCTCCTGCACCGACCACCAGATCCCATTCGCGCCTCCGCGCTCCACACGCACTGCCACCTTCTGGTGCCGATCTCGACTCGCCCAGCCTCTTCTTCTTTAATCTGTAAGTTATTTTTTTTTTTATAGTTACATATCTTTATATATTTATGTAACGTGTTTCAATTATTAATATATATCATATACATATACTTCACGTTTCTATATATGACTATACAAGTTATATTTTATAAGTAACAATTAGTATTTGGATCGGTTAGAAGTGTATAGACATATATTATCAATATAAGGTTATAATTCACATAGATATACTAGGCCAGGCTATTATTTTTCAAAAAGCTAATGTGTCAGGTCATTTTATATAGGTGTAGTATAAATACTTACGTTGGCATTGGTGTGTATATATGGTTACAGTAGTGGTTGCGTGTTATGAGTTATAAGTTTTTTTTTTTTAAAAAAAAAAAAATAGGCGTTGATTTTAAGCATACGTATACATGCAATAAAGTGAGAAGATGTCCATATGTATGTTTACAAAACTTTAAATATGATATATGAGATTTTTATAGCTGTGGAAATCTGCAGTTGCATTATTTTATGTATAAAATGTTATTGTAACTGTACTCCTATAGCTTAAAGTATATATATATTTTATGATGATGTTGGTTGTACTGTATATACATAGACGCTAGATTTTTATCAAATGCTATTTTCGTTTTTTTTTGAGTATATGTTTGATTTTATACACACGTTATATTTTGGAAGAAAAATTTGTGTTAAAAGTACAACATACATAGGAGCGATGTATTTATATAAATTGTTGGTTATATGTTGGTTTACATTTATAATATAATATATTAGCTATACGCGAGGTTAAAATGTATGTTGCATATATTTTGGTTACTAAATCCTAGTTTTATATGGTTTATAGTTATATTGATACTTTTGAAATAAACATATATTATTATATCCGTGTAAAGGTTGATATATGATTTTATTCAAAGTAAAAAGGTTAATTTACATATATATGTTATAGCTTTATGGTATGCTAGTTATATAAATTTCAAAACATGTTGGTTATATAAAATATTTTGACGGTCTTCATATGTCAGTATTTTGATGTGTATCTATACAGTATAAGTCGTATATTGATAAGCGTTTTGGTTTTAAAATTTAAAAAAAAAAAATTTATTATTTTAATAATATGTGTTCAAATTTATAATTTCATGGAAATAATAATATTGATAATATGTATAGCGTTGTTGTCTATCAAATTGATTCTGATTCGTTTCTCATCGATTCTTATCTATCAGCTTCTTTATTCGTCAAATTCGCTTCCAGCTTACTTCACTTTGAGACTGTTGTTTGGATGGTTCGATTCCCTAGATCGTGATCCAATTCGTAGCTGGTTTTGTTTCAAATATCTCTAGCCTCGAAAGGTGAGCACTCACTCACGATTAACGTTCTTTTATTTATTAATTTGATTTCAATTGAAACGACAATTGAAATATGCTGCTGTTAGATATTTACACTGTTATTACCTGTATCAGTTCACCTGTGACATCTGACACCATTATCTGTTATATATGAAATGATAACCCAGTTTGATTGTTAATTGATTGATTGTTGATGTTTATATTGGATGTTAAATTGTTAATGTTAAATTGATAAATAGCATGAAATTGAACTTGATATAGTATAATTAAATGTTAAATTTGATTAACTGACATTTGTATAATATGATCCCTTTAACTGTTGAATTTATTGACACGTAGGATTTGTTTAATTACATTTTGAACCACTGAAATTGTATGTTGTTTAAACTGATGATGTATGAAATTGTAAATAGATGACAAGTGAAAACCGTAATGTAATAATCTTTAATCTACATGAAATGATAGTGTAGATTCTAGAAATAATTATATTAATTCGTACAAATAACAATGCGAATTAATACGGTTATTTCGGGATTATTTAAATTGATTATTGAATTGTTATTGATTGATGTTATTGCTTGTTTATTTACTTTGACACCATCCCAGTTATCACACTGCAAGTTCCCTTTGTATGTTTTGATTTTGAATTGAATTGGAATCGGGTTGAAATGATAAATACCCAAATTGAACTTTGACTTAGGATAGAAAATTAAATAAAAACCCGATTGGTCAATAATTTGATTTTAAAAATAAAATGAAGATTTTATTTGAATAAATAATATGGTTTTGAAACGAAGTTGGAAATTGAATTTTAATGAAATTTAAATGTGAATATTTAATATTAAAAATGTAATTGATGAACGAATGTTGTTTAATTTGAGAATTGATTGAATTAAGTTTGAGATTATTATTAAGTTTGGAATTATTAAACTTTGAAATTATATAATAATTAAGTTTTGAATTATTTAATAATTAAATAAGATTGAATTATTTAATGATTAAATTGAATTGAAATTCTTTAATAAGAAAAATTGAATTTTTGAATAAGTGAATTTTACTTCGTAATAATTGAAATTGAGTTTCATTATTAATTAAGTTTTGGAAATTATTTAAGTAAGTAAATAAGTGAAATTGAATTTCTTTAACAAGAAATAAAAGGTGATTTATTGAAATTGATGTAAGACGTGTAATTGAAAGAATTGATTTGACGAATTTAGTTTAATTCAAATTTGTAAGTTTTGATTTATTGAAGTTGAACTTAAGAATGGATTTAATGAATTGGAAATTTAATGGAAATTGTTTTGAATGACAAATTTACTTAACAAATATTAAATGAAATCGATAAATGAATTTGAAATTGATTTGAATGTAAATAGAATTTATTTAAATGATTTCGGGATGAAACTTATATACGAACTTGAATCAATATTTGGATTGTTTTAATAGAAATTGAATTTGAATTATAAGATTTTGAAATGATAATTTGAAAGTTTGAAATGTAAAGTATGGAAATTGGTTTCCGAAAGACAAATGAAATGTTGATTTACGAATTCTATTTGAAATTGAAATTGATTTGGTTTTAGAAATATATAAACGACCAATCGGTGTAATAATTACGAAAGTTATTAAAGAGACCGGGATCGGTAATGGATATACTCTCTATCTGAACCGAAACCAGTTTAATAACTATACGCGGAGTGTTGATCCAGAACGAAGTGGATGGTTTTGATGAACGCGTTGACTGAAGAAAGAGAACGATTTTGGATGACCCTTGACATGACTAAAACAGGAGCCGCGCCGGGCCATTGAGGTTCGCCACCTCTAGCGGACACACTTCTTCGTTACCATATCTATTACTATTGTGATTCGATTTGGGTGCACCCCTCGATTATGGGAGTGTTGTTTCGCGGTGTTGAGGTAGTAGCTGCTATGCTCAACATCAGTCCGGATCACGCAACTACTAGTATCCTAGTTGGTATCGCCTCATGTACCTTGTCATACTGATTATCCTATTCGCGACCACTACGATTTTGATTTGTACCTTTAGTATATGGATTGCCCTCTGGTGACTTCCGGTTTTGGGGAAACTACGGTCTTGTATATGCTTTTGGGAATAAACAGGTTAAGAGGTGTATGGGCCCTGCTTAACCCTACTTTGATATCTTTATATTATTGATAGATATTATCTACTTAGCGTACATTACTACCTAGTAGATAGTTTAACGGATCCTTAAAGGATGGTTATTCCAAACATCCTTTGAGTTACTTGTATTTCAATTGCTATTTCACTTGAGTTGGATTTATTAATATAAGAATGTTAATCCTGACTCGAGTGTCTTGTGTTTTTGCTTTACGCTCGGGTCAGACTGAGTGGTTCAGCTTTCGAGACTCACCTTTGAAGTTGGAGCTTTGCTTGAAGATCCAGCCATCTATTCTGTTTCCAGTATTCGATGATTCCAGTGATGTATTCTGATTTGTATCTGATGTATCGTATTACTCTTCTGTTGTAAACTCTGATGTATTTTATATATTCATATAGTAGCTTCATGAACTACTATCTCTTTATTTCCGCTGCATTTATTACTCTGTGTCTGTGATCTGTGATTATATCTATTTACTGTATATGTTCACTTTTGCCAAATTTAAATAACAACGCGGTATTTTGAGCAATTCAATTCCGGCATGAGTGTCTACCTATACACTTATAATGGATGCGAATGGTCCAAAATTCCGGGATGTTACAAGTGGGGTCCAAGGTGATGACGTGTCAGAGGGTCCAGGTGGTGCTGGAGGTGGTGGAGGTGGTGTCGGTGGCGGCCATGGGTGGTGGAAGGTGATGGTACCAAAACTAGGTCAGCTTGAGTGCATAGGTGATGGCTAGTGCTAGTTTAGATGGATTTTTGTGATGATCTTCATCATGGCTTGGCTTGGCCTGAGGAGGAGAGGTGTTTGGATGTGTGATGGTCAGAGAAAAGTGGTGGTGGCGGTCAGCCACAGCTTGGAGGAAGGGGAATACAGCTATGAAGGTGGAGAGCATGTGCAAATTCAAGTAGAAAATCATAAAAAGACAAGAAGAAGATAGAATTTTTTTTACCAAAGCTTCACAAGGAGAATAGCCGTGATTTTTTTGTAAGAGGAGGAGAAATGAATTTCGTGAAAGTGAAAAAAAAATGCAGCTGAAATGAGTAGATTACACGCCCAAAACAATTAAGAGAAGAGTTGGGAAAATGAAAGGTCGGGAGATGGAAAGCCTTAGGAGTTTCAAAAGTTTAAAACTTTTCAAATTTCCTCTATTTCTTTTTAATAAGTTTAAATATCTGGAAATACATATAATTTCAGTTAAAATTCGAAAATGTAACAAATAAAAAAAATATAAATAATTAAATATTAATTATAAATAATTAAATCAAGAAAATAGCAAAAATTATCAACTAGGCTAGAAAAATTGAAAATAAATGGTATAAAATTTAGAAAATTCATATGAGCTTGTAATATATTTTTAAACATAAATAATAACATAAAATAAAAATATATTCACAAAATAAATATTTAAAATTTAATTTACATATAATTTTTAATGAAGAAAATAGCAGAAAATAGGAAAACAACCTTTAAAAATGAAAATAAATACAGTAAATTTTGGAAAAATTCTATTATCATTTTAAAAATATAAAAAGACAAAATATACATAAAATAACATATTAACACATATTAAAACAAAATATAAGAAAGAAAATATGATTTATAAAATTTAAAATAGGCAAAATTGCACAATAAAACAAATTATACTAAAAATTGAAATGTACATAACTTTTACATTTTAACTCCGTTTTCAACGAAACGAAAAGCAACATTCATGTTATTTAATCTATTTTCATAATAAAAGATAAAATTAAGATTTTAAATAATTTAAATTTGAAGTTTAAAAGTCAAAGTTTGAACAGTTTGACCAGAAATTCACTTTACATTAAAATATTCAAATTATACTAGTTTGAACTATAAATAACTTAATAATCAACATTTATATTTAAAAATGAAATGTTTGAAATAAAACAAATTTAAAATAATTTTAAAAAATAAAGTCCAATTTAAATAATATACAAAAATCTAGGGTTGTTACACTCTCCCCCACTCAAAACTTTTCGTCCCCGAAAAGGAATGAGGTACGGGAAGCACAGAAAAAAAAATAGAGTGAAATAAGATTAAGACAGGATGATAAGAAGATTGGAATTACACCTGATAACTATTGTTATAGGTAAGTTTAACAAGATGGAGGTGATCAAATCAAGAATACAAGCACGAAAAAGATCCTCTAGAGTCTGAATCACCCCTTTCACTTGACCGATGGTCTATGAATGGAAAAACAGTGTTCAGATCCAGATGAGTAACAAAAATTATCAAAGATTACAGAAAGATTTCTAAACGGACTGGTATAAGCAATAGCCTTCCCATTCTGTAACAAGATAAGAGAAATAAGGACAACCAAAAGGTAGTTTGAAAAACAAAATAAGATAATAAACTTGAAACCATAATGCTTTGAAATCATAACAATTTAGAGATGTTATCATTTGGAAATCATACTACTAAAAATCATAACACTTTGGAAATGTTATTCTTAAAAAAAACATAACACTTAGAAAATCATAACACCTTTTTAAAAATAATCTTCATTTAAACCATTTTAATTCAAGGTCAAATAATATTCATTTTAAAGTTGTAACATTTCTAAGTTCATTCAATTATAAAAATTTCCAAAACATTGTATTTTCAAAATAGTAGCACTTATAAAATGCTACAGTAGATATATTAGTATTTCAAATCAGTTTAATTCCAGAAATATTTATTTGGATATTATTTAACTTATGACTTATTAAAACAAACTTTTATGAATGGAATATCCAAATTAAACTATACTTCGTTTATTAAGTCAAAAGCTCCCTATTTTAGTTAGCTCTTAATTTAACACATAACCTAACACTTTATTTAAAATACCCATTTTATAAATAGATATTCCTTTAATGAGTTACACTTAAAATTCCCATTTGAAAACCAAATTCTCAATTATCAAGTTTTAGTGATGTTAAAATACATTTTAACTATTTAAATCATAATTATTCATTTTTCAAGACATATCAATTTCATAAATAAAATATTTATCATAGCAAATATAACAATCAAATTTCTTTACACATTTATTCATTTTGACATCAATTAAACTATGAATTCAAGTTAAATAAACTTTATTACAAAATGTCCAATTCAAATGTATTTTATTTTATCTATTCAAAGATACATTATTTATTATACAACATATTCATTTCAGGAAATAACCTTTATTAAATTCCTAGGTTAGACTTAAGGTTCCATATTAAATCAAATTTGATTATTAAGTTATTTAAATAAAATCTCTTTAAATTCCTTTTTCACTATTTACCTCTGTTAATCTTTTATAACTAAAATTTTAGTGTATAACATTTATTATAAACACTCAAATTTTATTTATAAAATCCTTTCTATATTGTATATTATCCAATTTCATATTCAACTTCTGTGTAATTTAGGTAAGTTATATTGGAATGAAATTGTGTGTTATACAAATAAAACTTTCCGATTCAATTATCTCAAGTTTGAATCATTTATCCAATTTTTTTTAATTTTTCTTTTTATAATTGAAATTATTCTTTAAGAAAAAAATGTAAGAATTAATTTCCGATTTCCTTCAAACCAGTTAGAGATAAATAAATATACGTACATAATATGTCAAATCAAATTTAAATCATATATCTATATATATTATAAATCAAGTCATATTTTTAGAAATTCATATTAATTAAATTCCCCAAAACAAAGCTGTAGCAAGACTACAGAACAGTCTCTTCACTTCGAAACTCTAAAATGAACGTCGATGATGCTGCAGTCATCACCGAAATTATTTTCCAGCGACAAAGAGAAGAGCACTAAATTTTTAAACTTAAAAATCCTTTAGAAAAAAATTTCTACTTGGAAATACTTTAAATAAAATATCCTTTTAAAACTTTTAACACAAGGTTTGAATCCATCGGAAATTAAATTCTTAAATTTCTCGTTTTAAATTCATTTCAGTTCCCAAATAAATTTATAAACAACTATTTATAAATTCATTTGTAGAACAATAAATGATAAATCAAGTATTATCATTTCAAATTATCAATTTAAATCAATTTATTAAGTTCCATAAAATTATATATCCAAATTTATTTCATTAACCAAATTTTAAAATAATATTGTGTCAGTTTGTTCTGTCAAAGTGTTTTAGAAATCCTATCGATAGTGTTGATCAGACGAATCGATCGGAAACCCAAATCAACATCAACAACTCAAACAACATAATATAAACAAAATATTAATTACATATTTACAAATACAATTCAAAATGTTTTGAAGGTAGGTTGGAAACAAAAGACAAGATGATTAAATAACAAAGTAGGGAGATGGGTAAGCTTAGATAACCGCGGACAACCTTAACCGGGTTAACTGTGAGTTAAAGAATAAGATCGATGTGGATTTTCCTGGGACAAATCTACGTTCGATCTCAAGAGATAGAGTTTGAAAAAATAAAAGATATTAGCATCTAAACCAAAGATAAATATAAATCTCTGGTGAATCGATGCTGATTGTAAAGGATTTTCACCCTTTTACAAGAAAATTAGAATATTGGCGAGACCGCCAATTCACTATAAAGATCATTCGAAGTGGAGTTATGGGATACTCCAGAATCAAAAGAAGATGAATAGTGAGGGACAAGAATGGATTTTGGAACCGTAGGGAACGTTCCAAAATTCAAAGGAAACCGAGTCAAAAGCAAAAATGATTCAAGCTCGAATGAAAGTGATTCTGTAACTAAATTTACCATATATTCTAAGTTTTGCCTCAAAGCCAAAGCTCCGATACCAACTGTAACGACCCGTTATTTTCAACCATTCGCATCCATTATAAGTGTATAGGTAGACACTCATGCCGGAATTGAATTGCTCAAAATACCGCGTTGTAAATAAAATTTGGCAAATCTCAGAATATACAGTAAATAAATATAATCACAGATCACAAACACAGAGTAAAATAATGCAGCGGAAGTAAAAGAAATAGTAGTTCATGAAGCTACTATGTAAATATATCAGAGTTACATAAGATACAACATAAGAAATAAAGTACAACAGAAGTCTCAATACAATAACCAAGTACAGGCTGAATAGAACAACGGAACCGAAGTTGATAGAACAAGACTAGCAGATAATCTCCAGCGATTCAAATCTCCAGAAGGTGGAAATCCAAATCTGTGAATACTCAGGCTGACCCAAGCGTAAAGCAAAACACAAAACACTCGAGTCAGGACAATATATACTTATATAATGTAAACCAACTCAAGTGAACTGTAATAAAGGTACAAGTAACTTAGAAGATGCTTGGGACCGCTCATCCTCTAAGGATCCGTTAAAATATCTACTATGTAGTAATATTCGCTATTATAATAATGTCTAATAAGTAAAGTATAATCATATAGAAAATAGCATTAAGGGGATGGAGAACCTTAACGCGGTCGGATCTTAAAATCATAATCGTAGTGGGTCGATATGGTAGGTGACACGGCACACAAGGCAATGCCAGGGTATATATACCAATTACGCACACGGACTGATGGATACGCATAGCAGCCACTACCGTTCCACCTCGAACAACACTACCAAATCAAGGGTGGCCACCAAAAATCACAAAGTAATAGAATGGTATCGAAGAAGTGTGTCCGATACGAGGTGCTACCTCACTGGCCCGAGATCGCTCCTGTTTTAGTCACCTTATGCCAACTCACGGGAGTTGGGTCCACGTATATACATTAGGATCGTCGCCACCATCCTACTTCATTCTGGAAACTCCACCGCGTACACAGTTGTCAAAGTGGTTTTCGGTATCGACAGAGAGTATGTCCATATCCGATCCCGGTCTCTTTAACAACCAATCGTTATTATAACCTGTGGTTATAACTTTTAAAACAATACTTTACTTCAAAATAAAATATCATTTCAAAACCATATATTTATCAAAATAAAGATTAAATCAATTCCAAACCATTTCCATATATTTAAAATATCATATCATTTCAAAACTTCATTTCAAATCATTTCAATATATCAAAATATCATATCTTTCCAAAACTTCATTTCAAATCATTTTAATATCAAATATCGTATCCTTACAAAACTTCATTTCAAATCATTTTAATATAATAAAATATCCTATCAGTCCAAATCCAAATATTCAACTTTAAATACCTTTTAAATTCAAAGATATCGTTCATTTACTATCATTTCAAATCACCTTTAAATAGTTTATATTCCAATCAAAATAATTCATTTAAACCTTTTAAAAGTGTAATTATTATATTTTCAAATCAAGTATTCAATTTCCAAAGTTTCAAACCATTCTGAGTTCGTTTACTAAGTCAAAAACCATAATTATTAAAATTTCAGCCTTTCGCAGCATTTAGAAAAAAGCTGTTATAAGTTATACTTGAAAACATTTTTATTAAACAAAGACAGCATTTAAAACTGCTGTTAAAACTCAGTTTTTAGTTAAATAATAGTTCAAAACAGAAAAGACAGCATTTCAGAAGTGCTACGGTAACTCAGATTACAAAACAAAGGTTTTATTTGATTTCAGCAAAGACTGCAGACCACTATAGCATTTCCAGAGAATGCTATAATAGACCTGAGTTCAATATTAGCCTATAAGTTCAATTACAGCAACTACTTCAGAAATGCTGTAATAGCTCTTTTTACACAATTTTAGTTCAATTCAGAAACTATAGCATTTCTGAATGCTATTAAAAGTTAATTCCAGATTTTAGTGTATTTCCAGCAACTAAATAGCTTCAATTTAAAACACATAAACATTTTAAAAATCATATTTTAACATTTAAAATGTTCATTTTCATATCATTTAACATATATCTTTTTCACAATAAATTTCTTATAATTAAATCCAATTTTCAACAATTTACTTAATACATTTAAGTGTAAAAGTTTCCAATTCTTCACATTTCAACAAATAACTTAACACTTCAAATTTAAATTACCATTTCACAAATTTAACTAAATTTCCAATTTTATTTAATTAACTTAAAACTTTAATTAAAACCAAATTTCACATTTCCAAGTCAAGTTATATTTTAAAAGATCACTTTTAAACATTCATTTATTTAACCACTTAAACTCATAGAAAGAATCAATAATACTTTAATAAATCGCTTAAATTCAAATTTAATCAAATTATCATATTTACCATTTTCCAAATATAATTAAATTTTCATTTTTATTCATATAACTTAAATATCATTTTTAACCAAAATTCAAAATTCCAAACTTAAGTTATATTTCAATAATCCAATTTAACCATTCATTAGTTACATTTTTAACTCATATAAAAATCATAATTTCTTTATTTTAAAACATTTCAAAATCTATTTAAATCAAATTTCAAAAATTTATATTTTTAAAATACTTAAAAATATCCAAAAACACTTTATAAAATAACCACGGGCCTGTATATAGTTTTCTAACCTAGGTCAAGTGATACAAATATATATCATTTCAATCCGCAATTTACAAAGAAAAACCGGGTTCTATCATTTCAAACCCACAATCCCAAGTTAAAATAAGTTAAATAAAAACCATTCAGGCCTATCATTTCAGCCCATAATGATTTTTCCCTATTCTAAAGTCCGTTCGGGTATGTATCATTTCAACCCATAGTGATTCTAGTCTACAGGGAACTTGCAGTGTGATAAACAGATATAAATGAACAGAATACATTATATAACAGTAACGGATGATATAACAGGTGTATAAACATCATATGATCATAACATAGCCAAGTATAACATGATAATATATTTCTACAGATTCATAGGGTGTCAATTTACTAGTTATATAGGTACATATTGTCTGGTGAGAATAACTCACCTGTTAAAGCTGGAGATTAGCGATCAAAACACACAGAATAGATTCCAGAATGCACAACAAGCACGATATAGCATGACTTTTGATTTGAATGAATG
Organism: Allium fistulosum; assembly: GCA_030737815.1. Classification (NCBI taxonomy): domain Eukaryota; kingdom Viridiplantae; phylum Streptophyta; class Magnoliopsida; order Asparagales; family Amaryllidaceae; genus Allium; species Allium fistulosum. The sequence continues at coordinate 1,209,921,016 of CM060902.1, forward strand.
GAGAGCCTTGATATTTATCTTGTAAACAATAACCAAACAAGACAATATACACATAAATATTCAACGCAAACAATGTTGAAACAATGAAGATAAGAAGCTACAACGAGATAGATTACTTGACTGTGCTTTACCCATTCAAAAGCTCGAACAAGGGGTTCATTTTCTCAGCCATGATGATGATGAGTGTGGGAGAGACAAGGTTAACTTCCTCGAATACATAAAACAAAACAATACAAACAATATAAGTTTTCAAATGCACAATACGATAGAATAATATAGAATCAACTGCACGAATCAAAGTAGAATTGCTTTGCACTTGCTTCCAACAACCTTCAGGTTCAGCCATATGGTGTACTACAGGTCTAAGGCAAGATTTGGATCAGGTTTTGGTTGCCTAAGGGTCGGCCAAACATGTTTAGAGGATAGCAAAAGGTGAGTATGCATGAAACAACACAACAAGGCAAAACAATGTCACTTTAACATGGATTCAAGGAAATTCAAGGCTCGAGCAAGGCTCATGGGGCACGGACAGAGGAGTGGGGTCCAAGGTGATGACATGGAAGAGGGTCCAGGTGGTGCTGGAGGTGGTGGAGGTGGTGTTGGTGGCGGCCATGGGTGGTGGAAGGTGATGGTACCAAAACTAGGTCAGCTTGAGTGCATAGGTGATGGCTAATGCTAGTTTAGATGGATTTTTGTGATGATCTTCATCATGGCTTGGCTTGGCCTGAGGAGGAGAGGTGTTTGGCTGTGTGATGGTCAGAGAAAAGTGGTGGTGGTGGTCAGCCACAGCTTGGAGGAAGGGGAATATAGCTATGAAGGTGGAGAGCATGTGCAAATTCAAGTAGAAAATCATAAAAAGACAAGAAGAAGATAAAAAAATTTTTACCTAAGCTTCACAAAGAAAATAGCCGTGATTTTTTTGTGAGAGGAGGAGAAATGAATTTCGTGAAAGTGAAAAAAAAATGCAGCTGAAATGAGTAGATTACACGCCCAAAACAATTAAGAGAAGAGTTGGGAAAATGAAAGGTCGGGAGATGGAAAGCCTTAGGAGTTTCAAAGGTTTAAAACTTTTCAAATTTCCTCTATTTCTTTTTAATAAGTTTAAATATCTGGAAATACATATAATTTCAGTTAAAATTCGAAAATGTAACAAATAAAAAAAATATAAATAAATAAATATTAATTATAAATAATTAAATCAAGAAAATAGCAAAAATTGTCAACTAGGCTAGAAAAATTGAAAATAAATGGTATAAACTTTAGAAAATTCATATGAGCTTGTAATATATTTTTAAACATAAATAATAACATAAAATAAAAATATATTCACAAAATAAATATTTAAAATTTAATTTACATATAATTTTTAATGAAGAAAATAGCAGAAAATAGGAAAACAGCCTTTAAAAATGAAAAATAAATACAGTAAATTTTGGAAAAATTCTATTATCATTTTAAAAATATAAAAAGACAAAATATACATAAAATAACATATTAACACATATTAAAACAAAATATAAGAAAGAAAATATGATTTATAAAATTTAAAATAGGCAAAATTGCACAATAAAACAAATTATACTAAAAATTGAAATGTACATAACTTTTACATTTTAACTCCGTTTTCAACGAAACGAAAAGCAACATTCATGTTATTTAATCTATTTTCATAATAAAAGATAAAATTTAAGATTTTAAATAATTTAAATTTGAAGTTTAAAAGTCAAAGTTTGAACAGTTTGACCAGAAATTCACTTTACATTAAAATATTCAAATTATACTAGTTTGAACTATAAATAACTTAATAATCAACATTTATATTTAAAAATGAAATGTTTGAAATAAAAAAAATTTAAAATAATTTTAAAAAATAAAGTCCAATTTAAATAATATACAAAAATCTAGGGTTGTTACAAAATTGAATAAATTTACGCAAGAAATAAACTTCCAAATTTTCTGATGAAAATTTACCCGTTGCTATGATTAATTAGACGCATTCCAAATATCAAATTTTTATTTCAAAATTTTATCGTTTAAAATTTAACAAAATTTCAACTAATTACGTTATTAAAACAGTTAAAATTTACGGGTCGTTACACTCTCCCCCACTCAAAACTTTTCATCCCCGAAAAGGAAGGAGGTAGGAGAATAGAAACAACCAGAAAGAAAATAGATTGGAATACAAGTAAAACAATAAATTTAAACCATATAAATTTCAATTTAAATTAATTAATATTTAACAATTTGGTTAAATCCCTTTGAGTTCACTTAAGTTAAATCAATCTATCTATTTCTAAATTCATTATCTTACTATCTAGTCATCCTCAATTAACAATTTCAAAATCATCAATTTGTATAATCAATTATTGTACTCATATTTTATTCAACAAATTTAATTCTTTTATTCCCAATTATCATTAAATCTATTCCACGTAATATATATTTTATCACATATATTTAAACCATATAAATTAATTGAAACCATATAAATTTCAATTAATTTATATTCATTAGTTGGTTTTAATTTATGGTATTTCCATAAATTGATCTAATTCCAATTTATTAATTCCTTCAAACAAATTTATTTGCCTCATCTATTATTCAATTAACTTATTATTCTATTTACTTCAATTAACATTTTATAATTAAAATTTAAGTGTATAACATTTATTATAACCACTCAAATTTTATTTATAAATTTAATTTATATTATATATTATCCAATTACATATTCAACTTCTGAATGATTTAGGTAAGTTGTATTAGAATGCAGTTGAACAATATATAAATAAAATTTTCCCAATTCAATTATTCAAGTTTAAATATTTATTCCAAATTTTTGTTTTATTTATAATTAAAATCATCCTTTAACAAAATTTAAGAATTAGATTTCCGATTAACTTTAAACAATTTAGAGATATATATAATATATTTATATCAAATCAAATTAAATTTTAAAATAAGATACCCATATATGTATATATAAATCAAATTATACTAAAGAAATTCAAATCAAAATATTTTTCAAAACAAAACCGTAGCAAAGCTACAGAATGGTATCTCCGCTTCGAAACTCGAAAATGAATGTCGATGATGCGGCCTCCATCACCAAAATTATTTTCCAGCGACAAAGAGAAGAGCACTGACTAAACATCTAAAATTTCTTTGGAATGATTTCTATTTGAAAATATTTTGAATACTATACACTTTAAAACTTACAAATCAAAGTTTGAAATCACCGGAAATTTAAATTATCAGTTTCTTGATTTAAATTCATTACAATTTTCAAATAAATTATAAACCATGTTTTTATTTCAATTAATTATATATGAGACAAAAGCCAATGGTTTAGGTGACATATTTAAAATCCAATATTATTTATGAACAAACAATTCAATTAACTATCAAAATTCAGAAAATCATACTTATATATATAATATAATTATTTAAAATTTATTTCATTTACCAAATTTAAAAAATAATATTGTGTCAGTTTGCTCTGTTCAAGCGTTTTGGAAATTCTATCGATAGCGTTGATCAGACGAATCGATCGAAAACCCAAATCAACAATAACAACTCAAACAACACAATATCTAAAACATTTAAATATAGATTTACAAATACACTTCCTCGCTCGACGATACAAGAATGGATTTCAAATCAATAATAGAGATTCAAATTTGATAGACTCAAATCAAGAAGAATTCTGATTCGAAGATGAGTTCGAAATAGAAGAAAGGATGATTAAATAACAAAGTAGGAAGATTGATAAGTTTATATAAATCACGGGCAACCTTAACCGGGCGACCGTGACTTCAAGAATAAGATCGATGCAGAATTTCAAGGCAAATCTACATTTGATCTCAAGAAATAGAATTCAGGTATAGCAGGAGATAGATAGCATTTTAAACCGAGGATACAGAAGTCTCCGGTAAATCAATGCCTATTGTAAAGGAGTTTCACCCACTTACAAAATCAATTTGAGATTGGCAGGACCGCCAACTCATTATAAAGATCATTCAAGGTAGAGTTATGGGATACTCCGGAATTAGAAGACGAATAGTGAGGGACACGAATGGATTTTGGAACCGCAGGGAACGTTCCAAAATTCAAAGGAATCGAGTCAAAAGGAAGAGATTGAAACTCGAATGAGAGTGATTCTGTAAATATATTTACCCTATATGCTAAGTTTTTCCTAGAGCTACCAAAGCTCTGATACCAACTGTAACGACCCGCTATTTTGGACTATTCGCATCCGCACATGTCGGACTTGAGTAATTCAAAATACCGAATTGTTAATTTAAATTTGGCAAAACTGAGCATATACAGTAAATAAATAATCACAGATCACAGACACAGAGTAATAAGTGCAGCGGAAACAAAAGATAGTAGTTCATGAAGCTACTATATACATATCAGAGTTAAATAAGGTACAACAGAAGTCTCAAATACAATAGTCAAATACAAGAATCAGAATACAATCACTGGAATCAATTGGATATCTGAAAGCTGGATAGATAGCTAGATCTCCAAGCGAAGCTCCAACTCCAAAGGTGAGTCTCGAATACTGGTACACTCAGTCTGACCCAAGCGTAAAGCAAAACACAAAACACTCGAGTCAGGATTAACATTCTTATATCAATAAATCCAACTCAAGTGAAATAGCAACTGAAAAACAAGTAACTCAAAGGATGTTTGGAATAACCATCCTTTAAGGATCCGTTAAACTATCTACTATGTAGTAGTGTACGATAAGTAGATAATGCCTATCAGTAATATAAAATATCAAAATAGTGTTAAGGCATTACCATTATCCCCCTTAACACATTTTTATATAAGCGTTATAGTCTATACAGCACTGTAAACTCCACCGTAAACTAGTGGGCTATCAGGGAGTACTCCATAGGTATAACACAAAACAAATCGTAGTGGTCGCGTATATAGGGATACAAGTATGACAAGGCACATGAGGCAATACCCAAGATAGTGAAACTACCATTTGCCTGATCCAGACTGGTGAGAACGCACTGCCGCAGCGATCGCAACACCGCGAAACAACACTCCCCAAATCAAGGGTGCACCAATCGACAACAAGTAATGAGTAGTTTTCGAAGAAGTGTGTTCGCTCGAGGTAGCTGACCCCATTTGGCCCGGCACGGCTCCTGTTTTAGTCATTTCCAATTTGACACAAGTGTCAAGGCTATCCATTATCGTTCTCTTTCTTCAGTCATCACGTACATCATTCCAACCACTTCATTATGGATCACACTCCACGTACAGTTATTAAAGTGGTTTTCGGTTTAGACAGTGAGTATGTCCCTAACCGATTCCGGTCTCTTTAATAACTTTCGTAATTATTACACCGATTGGTCGCTTAATATATTTCAAAACCAAATCAATTACAATTTCAATTAGAGTTTGTAAACCAACATTTCATTTGTCTTTCTACATCAATTTCCAAAATTTACGTTTCAAAATTTCCTAATTACCATTTTAAAACTTATAATACAATTTCAATTTCTACTTAAACAATTCAAATATTGATTCAAGTTCGTAGATAAGTTTCATTCCGAAATCATTTAAATTAATTTAATTCAACATTCAAATCAATTTAAATTCATTAATCGATTTCATTCAATATTAAATAAATTTATCATTCAAAACAATCTCTATTTAATTTCCAATTCATTAAATCAATTACTTAAGTTCAACTTCATTATATCAAAACTTCAAATTTAATTGAATTAGATTCGTCAAATCAATTCTTTAAATTACAAGTCTTACATTAACTTCAATAAATCACATTTCAATTTCTTGTTAAAGAAATTCAATTTCACTTATTAATTTACTTAGTTACAATTTCAAAATTCAATAAAGAAACTTAATTTCACTTATTCAAGAAGTTCAATTTTTACTTAATAAAAAAATTCAATTTTATTTAATTATTAAATAATTCAATCTCATTTAATTATTAAATAATTTCAAAACTTAATTATTAACTAATTTCAAAACTTAATTATTAATAATTCCAAATTTAATTATTAAATAATAAATTTTAAAACAACGTTCCTTCATCATCTACTATGTTAATATTTTGGTTCAGATTATTAAATATTAACATTTCCTTTCATTAAAATTCAAATTCCAACTTCGTTTCAAAACCATATTATTTATTCAAATAAAATCTTTATTTTATTTTTAAAATCAAATTATTGACCAATCGGGTTTTATTAAATTCTCTATCCTAAGTCAAGTTCATTTGGGTATTTATCATTTCAACCCGATTCCAATTCAATTCAAAATCAAAGCATAGCAAAGGGAACTTGCAGTGTGATAACTGGGATGGTGTCAAAGTAAATAAACAAGCAATAACAACAACCAATATCAATCCAATAATCAATTCAAATAATCCCGAAATAATCGTATTAATTCACATTGTTATTTGTGCACATTAATATAATTATTTCTAGAATCTACACTATCATTTTATGTAGATGAAAGATTATTACACTAATTATTCTATGCAATTCTACACTTGACATCAATTATTCAATTTCATACTTCATCAATTAATACAACATAAATTCAAATGGTTCAAGGGTAATTAACTATTTTTCTACGTGTCAATTAATTTAAACATTTAAAGGGGTCATATTATACAAATTTGTCTAATTAAATTCAACATATATCTAAATTTCAAGTCGCTAACAATCCTATGTCAAATTCAATTTCATATTTTTATCACTTCCTACATTAACAATTTTAACGTCCAATATCAATATCAAACAATCAATCATCTATCAACCAAACTTGATTATCATCATATAAGTAACAAATAAGGGTGTCAGATGTCACAGGTGAACTGATATAGGTAATAACATATATAACAGTGTAAATAACTAACAGCAGCATAGTTCAATTGTCGTTTCAATTGAAATCAAATTTAACAAATAAAAGAACGTTAATCGTGATTGATTGCTCACCTTTCGAGGCTAGAGAAGAACGAGACTGAGTGAGTTATGAATCCAGGCATGAAATCCAAAGCAAGGTAAGATTGGCACAAATTCGATGAAGAAACAGACACGATGGACCAAAAGCTGAGAAATGTGAATCGATGTGAATCAATCAAAATCAGTTTTGATATAAACTAAAATATATACATTATTATTATATTATATTATTTATTTATTTCAATATTTCAATTCAAGACAGATATTAAAATAATATAACTTTTAAATCATTATTAAATCAAACCCATATATATGTATAAACCTATACAAATGTATATATATCGAACACTATTTAAAAATATTAACAAAATATATCATACTTTATATACCAAAAATAGAACTCATGTACTAATATATATAACATTATATAAACAATATATAAATATCCTTAAACCCCATACTTATCTCTACTTACTAATATAAATTAATATATAAGCATACACAAACTCACATTACGTTATTTGAAATTGATATTAAAGCATATGATGGTTATTTATTTAAGCTACTGTATAAAAGTACATATATATGTATAAAGACAGCATCTTGAACACTCTACATAAACTTACATTAATATAATATGAATTTAGATTGCCGTAATATGTCTACACATTTATATTAATAACATAATACTAATAAAACCAATATACTTATAACTTTTGCAATATATACATACTACTTCCATAAACATATAGTAACACATATATGTTAAAACATATAAACTAACTGTGATATATATAGATATACTATTATATAAATTGTTATACAACTGCATCTAAAATATAACTTAGAAATACTATAAATTATATACATATATATGACAGCAGCTTATGATGATACATATATTACATTTCAAAACCCATTATTTGCTTAACACGTATACAAAATCAAGATGTACCAGTATATACATATATCTATAATACAAAGCTTGCAAACAGTTATCAACTCACGAAAACTATATATATACTTACAGTACAACAACATATACTTGATATACAAATGGCTTACATACTTGATTAATATATAGATTACATACCCATATGTGCGTATCTTATATTATAGCAACATCACATATAAATCTAACAACTTATACAAACAAAAATTTAAGTTTTTTATACAAACAGAAAAGCATTATATTTTTATATAGCAACCGACTCACCCTAATGCAACAAGTATATATATACACGAACACGTACTTATAATATATACAAACCTAACAAAAGATGGAGAGTTTGGCTTGTTTGCACGCAGCTTGCGCATGCAGGGTAATGGGTGGCTTCACGGGGAGGTGGCACAAGGGAAAGTGGGGAGATGATGAAAGTGGAGCGGCCATCGGGTTTTCAAGCTCGTGGAAGCGAGCGGAGTTTAATGTCTTCGGCCCTGATAGGCTACAGGAGAGGAAAGGCGCGTAGTACTCGATGAAGTCGAGCACAGTGGGTTGCGGCGCTACAAGGCGGCAGAGGTGCCAAGGCTTGGTCGGTGCGCAACTAGGTGGATGGCGTGGTGAAGTTTGAGGAGGAGAGGCTGATGTTCGCGTTTGTTTAAATGACGAACAGTTTGAATTTTTTTTCTTAGCTAAAAGGAAATGAATGGGTTACGAAGTAATGTACAAGTGACAGCAAAGTGTGATGGAGGATGAACACTTTTCATTATTATCATAGAAAGTCAGAAGATAGTGGAAAACGAAAACAAAGTGAACCGGATATTAAAGTTAACATTGGAAATAGCTAAAGTTTGTGCATTGGTTTATGAGGATATTAAAGACAAATGACTGTTGGACTTTAGGCTTCTCCCCGTAGACAAAAAAAACAAATGAACAAAGATTTGAATTGCCAAACCAATACGGTTAGCAGTTTCGCAGTTTCCCCGCGAACCGGACATCGAAACACAAAAATAATTATACTGTAAAGATCAGCATGACGAGACGATCAAAATGATATACGAATATTAGCAGTATGATTTAATTATAAAAATTCGAAATTTTATACTAGAAGAAAAATGTAGGAAAAACGTAGAAAATAAGATCGACGGAGTTAAAGAAGCTCAAATTTGGAAAAAGAAAAATGATGTCTTGCTCAGAAGATGATTTAGAATTTTTCTATGTAAAAATATTCAGGTTTCGAAAACATTTTATTTCATCAATTCCTAACTGATTAAATTGAATAAATTTACGCACGAAATAAACTTCCAAATTTTCTGATGAAAATTTACCCATTGCTATGATTAATTAGACGCATTCCAAATATCAAATTTTTATTTCAAAATTTTATCATTTAAAATTTCACAAAATTTCAACTAATTACGTTATTAAAACAGTTAAAATTAAGTTATATACTTACAATCTCTAGCTAAACAAGGTTTAGCTTGGTGAAATCTGTAGTATAAATCGTTTACTGTAACAATTTGTAACAACCCGTATATTTATCGATTTTATATTTAAATATTTTATTTAAATATTTCATCGTTAGTCGGATTATAGTATGAAAAGCTACTTTTTGCAAACAGTTGAATTAGGACTCGAGACCACCCCCATTGAGTTCAAAATGGCGTTTGCGATCTTTTTGAGTATAATCTTTTGTATGTTTGGAGTAAGTCGAATTTCGCTACTTTTTCTATTGGGTTTTGGGTTTGGGTTCGCCCACTAGCTTAACTAATACCCTAGCTCAGCCCATCTCCTTCCATTCACTCATTTTCATTCCTCAAACACTCAAGCTCAACTGAAAATGGTGGGAGAGATTGGAAATTAGAAATTCCAAACCCTAGTTCCTCTTGCAAACTCAAGTTCTTGCTCCAAATTCGAAGAGAAGCCATTGGTAAGCATCTCCTTCTTCTTCTCCAACTCTTTCTCCTTCCAATTTCAGAAATTCCTAAATCTAACTTTGGGAATGTTCTTCTTTTAAAGCTTAGATTTAAGCTTCTTGAGTTGTTATTGAAGGGGAATTGATCTTGGCTTGTTTTAAAAGCTTCTTCTTCATTGATTTGGGTTCAAAGGTGAGATTTTTATCTCACATCTATGTCTATAACTATCCTTGATTCCTTGTTATGAATTCCTAACAATTATCCATGTGCAATTGCTTTTGATTTGGATGGGTTTTGTGAGCATTGCAATTTTTGGTGTTTTGGAAGTCTAAAACTCTAAAAATCATAGCTTGATGTTGGATCATGTTTTTGGTGATAAATCGAAGAGCTTATATGGCCGGGTAGTCGATTGGCGTAAACCCTTAGCGCCGTTGCTCGTCCGGTTGCAAGTTGTGAGTGTTTGCACTTCAATTGTCATAGGATAGGAAATGCAGGAAATCAGGTTCAGTTGACTGAATTCTCTGTTCAGTCGACTGAGCTGAAGTCCGAAATTTTCTGGACAGTGTTCAGTCGACTGAACAGGAATTTCAGTCGACTGACCTGCTCCTGTTTTCCTGTTTTGCCTATTTCAGCTCATTTTGATTGGTTTTCCGAATTTTATCGATTCATGTTGGTTCTTAGTGGTTGTTATCATTTATTATGACTTCGATGACTCCTTTTTCGGTATTTTTGAATATCCATTTCAATGAATTCTTTATCGGTTTAATTGGATTTGATTCACGTCTTCGAATGTGAATTTTGATGATTGATTGTTTCTACAATCATCTTCGTAGGGGATCTTATCTGAAAAACATTCAACAGAACTTCCTACTTTGATGGTTTTGGGGATTGATTTCTTTGGACTTTACTCACGTCTTCGAACGTGAATTTATGTAATTTGATTTGTTTCAACAATCGTTTTATGACTTGTCACTTTAAAGATATGAAGGTTTCAATACTAGTAGTAAATATCAAAGCTCTTTCATCAAAGCGATTTCAACACTATTTTAAATATCAAAAGCTCGTTTCTTAAACCGTTTTCCAATCTACTAGTATGTACAAATCTTTACCTCATTCGTATGAGAAAATATAATTAAACGGCTTAGCAAAACAAGTGGTATGAAACGCTTGCGTTTACTTCGTCGGTTAATTGATGGACTTGTTCGATTGAAACTCTTGTGACAATTTTCTAGTGGAGATCTACAATCTGTTCGTAAATATTTGAGTTAAGCAAGTGGTTATGGGACATGAAGCTAAACTCTTATATTTACTAGCTTAGTGTAATCGACACTTCTTGATGATCGATGATGATCATTTTATGGTTTAGACTAGCAATGTGCGATGTCTCTTTGATTCGGTTCATCGGACGTTACGCTGTACGACGTCGTTGTTCCGTTTTATCGTGATTTGGTTCATCGGACGTTACGCTGTACGATGTCGTTGTTCCATTTTACTATGTGTTGGATCATCGGACGTTACGCTGTACAACGTCGTTGTTCCATTTTATCGTGATTTGGTTCATCGGACGTTACGCTGTACGACGTCGTTGTTCCATTCTACTATGTGTTGGTTCATCGGACGTTACGCTATACGACGTCGTTGTTCCATTTTCTTATGTGTTGGTTCATCGGATGTTACGCTGTACGACATCGTTGTCCCTTTTTATTGTGCTTTGGTTCATCGGACGTTACGCTGTACGACGTCGTTGTTCCTATTTATTGTTTCTTTGGTTCATCAGACGTTACGTTGTACGACGTCGTTGTTCCTATTTATTGTGTCTCTGAATCATCGGACGTTACGCTGTACGACGTCGTTGCTTCGGATTATTTGATTTCTGGAATTTATGTTTCACCAACTTTTACAATTGGCATTAATATGTATGTCATTATTGTGGCTTGGTGAATTAAATAAAGAATATGACTTTCTTTTTAATCTTTGAGAAGATTCTTGTGATATTGATTAATCTCTTGTTGATTTTCAATTTTATACTTATACTTATAGTAGTATACCATTATGGTTATTACATGTTCATGCCATGTCTTTTACTTTATACCATATCATCTGATATTTATAGCTAGACTGATCCGTTTATTATTTTCTTATAAATAATACTCGGGTCAGACCGAGATGTTTCAGGTGCTTTTGCTTGACTTCTCTCCAGGGATCTATTACTCTGACTTTTGGCTAACTACTTAGATTAGTAGATTTTGGTTGTATACATTTGAGATATAGACTCTATAATGTATACTTATTCTTTTGTGTAGCACATGTTGCTATTCTTTTGTATTATCGTGGATCTTTCTGACCACTACTCTGATGTACACTTTCATGTGTTATATTCATATCTATTTCCGCCTTTGTGGTATGAATTGTCTGTGACTGATTTGTGTTACGTTTATTTCTATATTTGTTTCCGAAGATTATATATAGCCACTGTATGATATCTTTGAGTTTGCATCGGTATGTCGGATTTCCTCTTGAGATGAAAAGTTATATTTTTATCTGGCATATCGGTACTCTCACAAAGCAATTATACAGATGGTCACTCCTCAACGGCCTTATTCTCCATGCTAGTTGACAGCATTACACTGTAATGTTCTTGGCTAGCGTGGGTATAGAGGTGGGGCGTCACACAATTTATCCCGTTCCTTTAGTTTCTGTTTAAAAATCTACTTCTGGTTGCCTCTTTGTGAATGAATAACTTCTTGATTTGTTGATGAATTGCTATCGGATCTTCTTCGGATCATAGTTTAGATGTTTTATTATATGCATGCCAAATTTCATAGCATATTTCATTCATTTGCTATCTCAAATCGCTGCTTGAAAATCAACCTGGAGCTTGATAATTGAATGGGAAAAATGCATGGCCTAGGTTGACATGCCTGTCGACCTAGGGGTCGACCACTCCACCATCTAAGTCGATCGTACGGTCGACCTAAGGGGTAGTAAGGTCGACCATGTGGTCGACTTGCATGTCAACCTGGGGAGGCATTTTTGCCTCCTGCTCCTAGCTTTGTTCTGTGTTGTTTCTATCTTGTTCTCTAGCTTGTTCTTTGCATTTGTTGATTGATTTTGGGATGTTTTTGAAGGTGATTGAGGGCTATGATGCTTATCAATAGGCTAACCAAGATTTGGTGAATTTGAAATTCAAATTTGAATTGAATTTGAATTGGGTTTGAATTGAATTTGAATTGAATCTGAATTATCGGTTTTGAGCATTTTCTTTGTTTTTCATTGATTTCGAGCACGGACTTTTCCAAATAATTTTCTAAAATAAATTGGCTTTGGAAATATTTATTATATATATTTTTAAATTATTTTAAGCTATAAAACCTATTTATTCTCTATAATAAAGGAATTTCAAATATTGTTTTCAATAATCGTTTTCGGAAAATGGTTTTAAAATCTTATTTTCTCAAGTAAATTTTTTATATATATAATACACGTTTTTGCACTATTCGAGCGTATGAGGAATAGAATTAAACAATTTAGTAAAACACGTGGTATGGGACACGTGCGTTTACTGTTTCGGTTAATTCCGGACTTGTACGATCGAAGCTATTAGAGGTTATCGATTCTGAGTTGTTTTGCCATATTATGGCGTATTTTGAGATTTATAATTCCTACTATAGGAATTATCTGATTTAGCCAATATTTGGCAAGTTGAGAGGTTCAAGATCTCCTATTATAGGAGTAATAATCGATGAGAACCACTTATATATATGTTGTGTTACTTGCCGATGAGACGAGGCGGGCCTTGAGATGAGATTTCCCTTTTCGAGAATTATGGTTTATGAGAAACCACTATGAGATTTATTTACACTTGGCCGTTATACGAGGCAAGATATACAATTATTTTAAGATTTCTGAGATTTGAGATTTTATTTGATGATGTGGAGTTAACTATCGGTTAGTAAACCATTTAGTGCGAACGTGTGGTATGGGATGCACGTTAACACTATTCAGGTTCCTTTTCGATAGTTTGTGACACATCCACGAGTATGCCAGTTCTATAGACCTTCAGGTCATCTAAGTATGTGACTTCGGTCACCACGAGTTATGTGACTTCGGTCACCACGAGTTATGTGACTTCGGTCACCATGAGTATGACCTTCGGGTCCACGAGCTAAGTACCTAAATTATGAATAACACTGGACAAGAGTTTAGCACGTGCATCATTGCTTCGGCATTGCAATCGGGGATCTGGCCAATCCGGGTTTTCTGAGTTTTATACGATTTCACCATTTTGAGATATTTTTGTTACATCGATAGCCTAGTGCTACATGAGATGTTATATAAGGTGATTTTGTATTTATGAGATTTGAACTCTATCTTGAGTTCCATGAGATTCATATTGGAATTTTGATGAGTTTCTCTTATGACTTTTGTATGATTCCTTGCATTTGAGTTGAATGCCATTAAGTATGGATTTCTTATGTTGAATTAAACCTATTCATGCGACAACCCTTGGTGAACATATACCATGCATTGAGATTATACTATACTTGTACCCTTCCTTTATAGTTAAAGGAAGAATTCCCTTATGCACTTATATTCCTCTTATCTTATACTAATATCAAGTTATAGCTAGCCTGACCCGTGTATTTATTACTCGGGTCAAACCGAGTTGCAAGTTAGGTAGTTGGACTCTTAGCTTGCTTTACATTTTGGACTTCACCATCGACTTGGGATATGGCATAGTTTTTGTGTAGTAGTCTTTCTATTGGGAACTTGTGATGTATATATTCTTTTGTGGGGAATGTATGTATTCATATGTATCATTTCTGTGTTGTTGTTCTGTGACTTTTAATTGATATAGTTATTATGTTTTGTTTCTGAATCGATCCTGTAACCACCATAGTAGTGTATTAGATAGGAATTAAGTATGTCGAATACTTGTGATGGAAAAAAAGAGTACAAGAATTGACATACTTAGCTCTTATCTAATGCAAGACTATGATGGTCACCCTTAACCAACCCTATTCTCCGCATTAGCAGACATAATTACTGAGTAATTCTCTTTGTTAATGTGGGTCTCGAAGTGGGGTTTCACAGCTTGGTATCAGAGCTAATTCAAAACAAAAAATGATAAACACAGAACAAAAGCATATATAACGGTACATCCAAGTATAGTACGAGTGTTACAAATCCCTTAATCTCTGTTTCATTAGCCTTTTTGTGTCCTTTGAGATAAATGTTTGGGATATGTCTAGGAATATATGCTATTCCGTAGTATTCCAAATTGATTTAGTGATGTCTTATCTTAAGAGTAATCCTAATCATGACCGTTCTATTCGAATCCTCTTCAATACGAGTGCTTGGCATTTATCCGTACTGGAGAAATTTGTTAATGCAAGACTATGATGGTCGCCCTTAACCAGCCCTATTCTCCACATTAGCAGACATAATTACTATATAATTCTCTTTGTTAATGTGGGTCTCGGGGTGGGACGTTACAATTACCTTTTTCAATACTTATATATACTTTAAAAATACTTGTAAATAATATTTAAATATCTACGTAAAATATTACTTGAAAATAGCTAATTTATAATTTGATCAAAAACATGTTCTACATTATAAAACCTCTTTACTCTGAAAACACATATGTAATTATTAAAAATATATTAAAAATTCAAACCAACTATAAAATACTTTAAAATAGGTTAGAAAACATCTCTAAAAATATTAGAGAAAAATATATAATTTAAATAACATGTTTAAATACTTAAAACCATATGCGACTTACTGCAGCATTTATAAAAAGTCTTATTAAAAACACCATTGAAAAGCAAGATCTTTACTACTAGTTTTAACCACTTTAACAAATGATCTAAGACTTGAAATTTTTGCAGTAAGTACTACTATTAGGGTACTTAAACACTATGGAAAGAAATCCCTAATTATATCTTCCTATTTATTTATAAAAAATTTGGAAAACAAGGGATTCAGAACTGCACTTATAAAGACTATTCTCGCTTCAAACACTTTCAAACTTATTTCAGTTCAACAAACAATCTAAATAACCATTTAATCTTCAAGTAAAGGCCAAAACACATGTTTAAGAGCATAATAGAAGTAATGTTATACAATATAAAATTATCATTTGCTTTCAAAAGCAAGAGGGGTCCAAAGTTTATAACTTTACTTAGTTAATGTCACTTTAATTTTATACTTTGCACACAACATATATACACACAATATATACTTATAACATAGTGAGATAACTCACTTAGATCCATGCCAAACCCAAACACAAAGCTACTAGAACAAAGAACCACCTCCTACCATAACCAAAAGCCTAAAGATCCAACCTTTAGCACTTTCAAATCCTTCCATGTTCACGGCACCTCCTTGGAACCCCTTCTTCCTCTCACCTTATCCCACTTCCTACTTGATAATCATACTTCAAATGATTTTTTAGGCCTATAACCAAAGTTTAAAAGAGATTGGAGATGATTTGGTTAAGTCATGAAAATGTTAGAGAATAATTAGTGGATTAGTGCTTGAGCACTACCACCATTTTTAATTCTCATACTCCATTTCAAGCTTTGTGAATTAGTGATTATTTAACAAGGGTGTGCCTCTTCTTATATAGGCTTCAACATGGTGTAGCATAAGCTTATTCTCCCCTCCATTTCATGCCATGTAAGGATCACCTCGCCATTATTTCTCCTTATCATTTCTTAAGAGTTAAAACTTTCCTTTTAAGCTCATTTTCTAAATATCTTCCATTACATCATGTATGGCATCACCACATTTAGTTAGCCATACACATGAAAATATTTTTATTTACTAATTATCTCCATAATTATTGATTAGACATGCACAAATATTCGGAACAACTTTCGTTGAGAAAAAAGGTGCTTATAGATAAAATGATTTTCGGTCACATTGTCGATATTTTTTCAAAGTATTTATTTTTGTAAACATTTTTGCAAAAAAATTTACCATTTTTACTTAAGATTTAAAAGGGTTAAAAAGCTTATTAAATCATTTTATTAACATTTAATCCAGGATTTAAATATTTAAATAATTCAGATATTTAAATACGAAGTGTCCGAAATTCCGGATTATTACATTCTCCTCGACTTAGAACATTTCATCCTCGAAATTCTAACACGAGCAACCAAGGAAACAATCACATAGTAATACTTAGTAGTATTAAAAATCACTTAGCAAACAAAATTTATGGGTTTCTCAAGTTCAAATCCTCTCATCGCACAAGGATGATAAATAACATACTCAGCGTATCGTATGCTCAACAGCCTTAGGTAATTACTTAGTAGACAATTCATACTACCTCGTAACAAATCAAAGAGTCGTCCCCTGAATTCCCCATAAGCTAAAAAAACATAGTATAAAAATGTACTAAAGCCTATACGATAAACATGGATCATCCGCATGCAATATCAAATCCAATCACTTGCTCGATCGTATAAATCTCACTTCCCAACTAGTATAGATCACTTGACCTCTCTAGTGTGGACTCCGATCAGGTTCCTTAATTAGAAATCTTCATTCTCCTTACAAAGCCATATACTATGATAGAAAAATTTAGGATCATATCAAGAATCCATAACAACTGTTCGTCGTTTAGAATCAAATGAAAATTCCTTGTTCGAACCGGTGCAAATGACCCCGAAATCATGTACTTGAATACGGGATCAAGAACTGTCATGCGAATAAAACAATCTACCTATAACTTACGTATTTATCCTATTGGTTTCTTAACTATACCAATACCTTATATCACATTCTTTTATACAAATAGTATATCATTCAATACTAAAATCATTTATAAAAGATTTCATAAAAGATAACTTCAAGTTATCAAACATTTTACAACTTATGTTCATACTCGTATATTACTCTACTACATCCTAAGAGTATATATGAAAACATCAAAATTTGTTTTACTTAATAAGGATGTTCAAAAAATTTAAAACTTGTTTTAACTTACTGACTTCTCAAATTCATGTGTTATATAAACTCAACTTTTATATTTTCATGAAACACGTAGTTTCAAATTCTATTGCGATTCGGAAATCGTCGACTATCCAAAGCCACTAAAAATCCTATTTCATTTTAACAAATGAAAACTACCAAACAACATATCATATCATAATGCACATCCATACTATCCTAATGCATAGGCTACATGTGTCCATGAAATAACTTAACAAATTCAATAATTTATTGAACACGCTTTACCTAAAAAGGGAAAACATGAAAAGTTCCAACATTTATTCCGGACTATGCCACTACCACTCGGGCACCCTACATAGTATACAGATAAAATATTTTTGCATAAAAATTTCGTATCAAATTTCTTTCCAAAGAAAAATTTTAGAACTAAACACCAGGTTTTATTTCAAATTGATTTTGAAATTATAATACATACATATATCTTTTGTATAAATCATACTTTTGAAATCAAATAGAAATCCATTTTACAAAAACAATCATGTAGCATTCTGCATATAAAAACAAAAAATTAACTCCGATGATGCTGAAGTCATGTTTTATAAACCATACTTATATAAATCCTCTTTGTTTATAAATCATGTTTTATAAACCATACTTATATAAAATAACTTTCTTATATAAAATCTTTTACAAATGTTCATTTACTAAATATCTTATCTATCTTTCTCGGATTAAATAAACATCTTTTACAAAATTCAACTTTTAACCCAACATTATCACCGAACAGCTTATAGCTAAACGCTGAAACTAAATTTGTATGGTGTTCGTTTCAATGTATCTACAAATACTGTCTACCCAATCCATATAGTAAAAAGGTAAAACTGCTCATAAACTGGTCGAGCACAAATCAACAACCAATAAATGATAGTTAATGCCCACAAACTGGCTGAGCATAAATAAACTAATTAACAAGGGATAATAGATAAACATCATTAACCTCTACGTTAATTAAACTATAGTTTGACAATCCACTTATATAAGTTACCTTATATAAGATCTTTAATTTTCGTTGTTATAGTTTCCATTAAGGTATACATTTATAACAAACAACTCATGCTGGGGCATTCCATTACCTTATCTCTTAATAAGTTATATCCCACCAAAGCCAAGGTTCTTGCTTAACCTTCAGATCTGATGTAACGACCAGCCCTCTCGACCTCCAAATGTCGATATTAATACATCCACAGTATTCGTGTGCCGAGCATCCAAGTGCCGAAAGGATGAATTGTTATGGTGAAACAAAAGAAAAAGGAAATAGAACAAGAAAGAAGTGAACACAGTATCAGAATCTCACTGGCGGAACAATAATATATATTATTGAAAAGAACGCTGCAAAGGGTTACTCCGATACAGAAATATCAAAGTTATAAAACCTAAGTACTATCATCAGCCTGAACAGTTATAACAACCCATCCTCACAAATGCTGGTACATACAATAGTAATGCAGTGGAAATAAGAATACTACGGTAGGTGAAACATCCCGCTTGTCTTCTTGAGCTCCAATGAACATCAACGAAAACCTGCCTTTCTCAAACTACTCCAAAGAGTATTCGAGGAATTTAGAGAAAATAAAAACCAAACATCAGATATAAGGCTAGTATGAGAAACTCAAGAAATATGTGTATAACATATAACAGTACTTTTGAGACCACGTGGACTGCCATAACAGTTTTCCCCTCAAAAGAACCACCATCTAATAAGTAGATAAGGTGATATAGTAGATAATGTCTAGGGTGTAGAATATAAATATTATAAGATAGCTAGAATGATTATATTGGTTACATTCAACAGTATATTAAAGGGTATAATCAAATTCGATAAGGGACGTTCACATAACGGATTTTCCATTGGAGACATCCCAAGATAAACTAAGGCCAGCCTCTTGAAAAGGGTTAGAAAGTACCTTTGAGCATTGTATATCTCTAGAAAAAATATACCATTAAGGTAAGCACAACTAGCCCATGCATGAACGAGCAATCTCGAATCACGTGGAACCAAGTACCATCAACTCCCGTCGACCAACTCTAGATATGGAGTTGATATACCCTATCATGAGTTAGAAAAACCCAACCGTGCATCCTACTCTGTTTTCTATCATTTTGATGTCGAGGTTACATACGTCACTTTCACACGAGTCTTCATCACTCAAACAGAACATGAATTCCTAATTGGATTCCCACATCTCAAACAGATCTCGAAACCACACATGGATTCCAGCATCTCGAACAGATCCACTTCCAAGAGAGAGAACATGTATCTCAATCTTTAAGTGGTTTTCCATAAGTAAAACACTTACCGATCCTAGTCTCTTAAAGACTGAATCGACAAATTTGGTCATATCAATGATAATGGGAACGATCTCATATGGAAACCAAGTCTCATATATTTATCACATTTTCGCTATTTTTATCTCAAACTTTCCCTCGATCAAGAGTGAAGCTGGTAGGTTAAGGCTATATTGCTCATATTCCTACACGAACATCAGTCTTAATTGCCAAAGATAGACAAGCCTATTTCATTGGCTTTTCGTGCTAAGCATACGACTAAATGTTTTCCATAAACGACTAAACATAAAAAACACGATCAAGTCATACAAAGCATGATTAAGTCATATAAGTGACTTATAATCCCCTTTTATTTAATTAATACTTTTATTAATAACCTCCTTTATTAGTAAAAATTCGTTTATCTAAAAAATATTGTTTATCAATTTCTACTCTATATCTATACTCTTTTCAATACCTTAAAAAGTATTTATATACTTATCTCAAATGGTATAAGTAGAGTGACAAACCATTAACAAGATTTCTTACTTTAAACTTTTGTTTTTATTATCATTTTCCAAAAGATTACATACTTATAATTTCTTTTAAAATATCCCTTTTAAGGCTCTAAGTACTTCACAAATCCATTCAAATGGTTTAGGACTAATGCTACTTAAACATTGTCACTACAAACCCAAAACCATTTCACTTATGCTTATCTTTAAACCTTCATTTTAAAGATCTATTTACATTCATAACTATAATAAAAAAGGGTTAAATACGAATGTTATTAACACATTGTCAAAACAAACCCAAAACCATTTGATATTTGTATCGGCATTAAAAACATTCTTTTAAAGGTCTAAGTTAATAATAGGTTAAGTTCGATAGTCGATTAATCGATTATCTAGTTAAACAATTGTTTATACAAATCAATGTTCATATACTTAACTCGTTTCCAACATTTCAACTTATACTATTCCTCGTCCAAGAGTGAAGCTAGGTAAGTTAGAGTACTAGTTGCATCAAAGCCTTGCCAAAACACTTTACTCTTGAATCTCACAATTAGACAAGCATACTTGTTGGCTTTTAGTGCTAAGAATAGTATTAATGATTTCCATAAACAAGTAACAAACAACATGATTGACCTGTTTCAACATTCTCATCTTAATTTGTAACGATCTGCCTTTCTTACACTTAAAGACAACACTTAATACATCCTTGGTGTTCGTGTGCCAATTTTTAAGTGCCCGGAAGATAGATCATTAAGGGTTAAAGAAAGAAAAGACAGAACATAATCTCACATCGTGATGAGGAATATATAATATACACAGGTTTTTACAAAGAGAAAATAATCTTTATTAATACACAATATCAGAGTACACTATCCTTTGGACAGTTATAATAGCTTATCCTTATAATTGCTGGTAAATACAGATAGGAAAAAAAGAACCGCGAAAGAATATACGATATGTGAATACGTCTTGGAAAATCTAGCTCATCTCCTGAAGTCTCCAAGGAATCCAACTAAATCTAGAAATATGCTCTGGCTGACCCAAGCATTATAAGAAGATAATGCCCGTGTCAGTCTGCTAAACCAGTGTGAGAAAGATCAATCAAATCATATTGATTTATATATTTGAAAACCTTTTTCAAAATAAATGGTATCTCATAAGACCATGCCGCACATAAAAATGGACGGGGTTTTACCTTACGATAACCAAACATTCTTTTATAAAAATCCAGTGATATTATAATAATGTCTATAGGTTTAAAATATCAATAATCAAGTACTATGATGCGTGTACATCATAACAATAATATGTATAAAATCAAAAACCAAAGGCACTTATTGGAGAATGAATTTCCAATAAATGGCAAGGTAAGGGACTACCTTCCGAATATGGTACACCTCTAGATAAAATGTACGCGAGGACGAAAACCTTTTGACCCCTACTAACATGGAACCGACTTACTCCTTACTAGTACTGAATATGTCATCACCTCAGTTGTTCCCAACCTTTATAGAGAGCTCTCATGCATAACCAAATCCATAATACGATAATCTAGAAAGGTGATGACACAACCTTATGAGAGCGACCCACATTGCTCTGCCGCATCTACCTTGTTTTGGCCATTTTCAGGTTGTAAGGTTCATGAGGTAACGATTTACCTTTCTTTAGGAATTCCCACTTTGAATGCTAACACTGCCCTCCAAGCAGAAATGCAATGCCAGCATACATCCATACAAGTTCGTTTTGGGTCTGAAGGAACTACCTCTACCACATCCATTTTGGAATCACCCTCAGGATTAGCAGCACACAATCCTTGCACTCGAAAAGCTCCATCTTCGATTCCATATTCTTCAAGATGTCTTCACCTAAAACGCTTGAGCTAGATCGAAGTGGTTTTCAGATTATTTTGTACGTATCTGATCCAGGTGTCTCCGATCCAACAACCGATAATTTCTGGTTGACTCAATTATGGTTCTTTTAGAAGTAAGCAAACTACACCAGAGTCCCAAGGGCATCTCTAGTATATCCCTTAAAGCTAGAGATGTTTCACTAGAATGAGTTCTCTCGAGGGGTCTCAGACTGTATGAACACACGAAGCTCTTATTTACTTCCTAAGTTAAAACTGGACAAGATTTGATGGTCAGTTATTTAACTATCAAATGAACAGACAACAATAATTCAGAGATTTAATTACCCATAGCAACTACTAAGCCTCATTTAAATAGATTGTTCATTTATTAAATCCCTTCCAAAATATTTATAAAAATATTCATATTAAAGGATCAAGCAAAGTTATTTAAAAAGAAACGAAGATGAGGATAACCCCAAACACTATTCTATCGGCGTTAATCATGGAACAAATGTCCATACCACCATAATTAAGAAGGACAATTAAGGAAAACTCCATCACAAATTCTTTTATAAACTTCTTCTAAAAATCCCTTTTAAATAAGTCTCTTTCATCTTAAGAAATCTCCTTTATTTAAATTCCAAATCCATTTATAAAAACTCTTTATAAACCTTCTAATTTATTTAAAATACTGTTTTAAAAATATCAAACCATTTATAAACTTCTTTTCAAAATTCAAGATCCCTTTTCTATTTATAACAACTCCTTTTATAAGCTTTCCTAATTTAAAACAAACTGCTGTAATAAATTTTAATCAATAAAGTTCCATTGTTAACAATTAATTATTTGAAGCCTTTTTTAAATAAACAAGTTATTATTTGAAACATACTTCATTTAATTTATCTTTAAACCATATTAACAAAATAATGATTTTAAACAATCATTTAAAAAGTATTAAATTACTTCATAACACCTTTAATAAAATAATTGTTTAATTATTCTTTAAATATCATATTTAAAATGGTAAGAAACTTTAGTCAACACATATGGGTAATAGCTTTAATTTAAAATCATTATTAAAAATATATTTAAAATGATTGATTTCACAATGTCTGAAAGAGGCTTAGTGACCACAATGGTTCTCATTTAATTCAATTTAACTTTCCAAGTTATAACATGGGTATTTACATAACAAGCATATATGTAAAGGGATCAACCAATAACAACCAATCAATATATACGTAAATGTCCAAGTTACCAAAATGGCAGAACTGAGGTTTTATTCTGGTTAAATAGATGTCAACATAATCTACTTAGTGAATTATAGCAGAATGGTGACTTATTCTGCTAACCGATGTCAACTACGATTTAATATGCAGAATGGTGATTTATCCTGCTAAACAAGTGTCATTTGGGTTTCATATTCATTAGAGGTTACTAAAGAGTAAACGACAAAGATCTTGGATTAAAACTTCTTTAAAAAGAGAGTTACTTAAAAAAATAGATCTTTAGAAATAAAGTGGTTCAAACTTTATAACTTTATTTAAAAATTGAATAACGTTTAAACTCTTTATTTAATAATAATTAACCATGAATAAAAAATTAAACAATAATTAACTTTTAAATAAATAATTAAATAACAATTATCCTTAAATAAATAATTAAATAACAATTATCCTTAAATAAATAGTTAAATAATAGCTAACCTTTAAATAATTAATTAAACCATAATTAATCTTTAATTAATAATTAAACAATAATCTAGACTTTTTAATAATAATTAAATATTATTTAATCTCAATTAATTAATAAAATAATTGTAACAACCCGCATATTTTACGATGGTATATTTAAATGTTTTATTTAAATATAGCATCGTCAGTCAGATTTAAGTCCGAAATATCACTTTTTGCAAACGGTCGAATTAGGACTCGGGACCACTTCCATTGAGTCCAAAATGACGTTTGCGATTTTTTTGATATAAGCATCGATATGTTTGGAGTGTGTAGATTTTTAGTATTTTCTTTTTGGGCTTTTGGGTTTGGGTTTTACCCCACCAACCCAACTTATACCCTAACTCTTTAACTCTTCATCCATTCATTCTCATTTCATTCCTAATACTCTAGCTCAACTGAAGATGGGGGAAGAGAATGGGAAATAGAAATTCCAAGCCCTAGATTCATTTGCAAACTCAAATTCTTGCCCCATAATCAAAGAGAAGCTTAGATTAGAGCTTGTAGAGTAGAAGTGAAGAGTGGTTGATCTTTTCTTTGCATTTGAGCTTCTCATCATTGTTTTTGATTTAAAAGGTGAGTTTTTGAACTCACATCTACGTCTATAGCTTTCGTTGTTGTTAGGTATGAATTCCTAACATCTATTCATGTTCATTTGCTTTTGATTTGGATTGATATGGTGAATTCTCCAAATTTTGGTGTTTTGGAGACAAAATCTTTAAAGATCCTATTGTGGATATTTGGACATGTTTTTTGGGGTGTATCGAAGAGCCTATAAGACTGGGTTGTCGCTTGGCGTAATCCCCTAGTCTTAAGTTCAACTTCATTAAATCAAACTTACAAATTGAATTAAATTAAATTCATCAAATCAAATTCTTTAAATTTCAAGTCTTACATTAATTTCAAAAAATCACATTTTATTTCTTGTTCAAGAAATTCAATTTCACTTATTTACTTTCTTAAATAATTTTCCAAAACTAAAATAATAAAGAAAACTCAATTTCAATTATTTACGAAGAAAAATTTACTTATTCAAAAGTTCAATTTTAAAGAATTCAATTCAATTTAATCATTAAATAATTCAACCTTATTTAATTATTAAATAATTCAAAACTTAATTATTAAATAATTTCAAAGTTTAATAATTTCAAACTTAATTATTAAATCATTTCAAACTTAATTATTAAATCATTTCAAACTTAATAATTTCAAACTTAATTATAATTTCAAACTTAATTATTAAATCATTTCAAACTTAATTCAATCATTTCTCAAATCAAACATCGTTTTTGATCAACTTCATTTTTAATGTTTTGTTTTAGATTTTTAAATATTAACATTTTCCTTCCATTAAAAATTCAAATTTCCAACTTCATTTCAAAACCATATTATTTATTCAAATAAAATCTTTGTTTATTTTTAAATCAAATTATTGACCAATCGGGTTTTATTTAATTCTCTATCCTAGGTCAAAGTTCAATTTGGGTATTTATCATTTCAACCCGATTCCAATTCAATTCAAAATCAAAGCATAGTAAAGGGAACTTGCAGTGTGATAACTGGGATGGTGTCAAAGTAAATAAACAAGCAATAACAACAAACAATAACAATCCAATAATCAATTCAAATAATCCCGAAATAATCGTATTAATTCGCATTGTTATTTGTACGAATTAATATAATTATTTCTAGAATCTACACTATCATTTCATGCAGATTAAAGATTATTACATTACGGTTCTTCACTTGTCATTTATTTACAATTTCATACATCATCAATTTAACAACATACATTCAGTGGTTCAAAGTGTAATTAAACAAATCCTACGTGTCAATAAATTTAACAGTTAAAAGGGGTCATATTATACCAATGTCATTTAATCAAATTTAACACATATCAAATCTAACTATCCTACGTCAATTTCAATTTCAAATTATTTATCACTTACATCATTAACAATTTAGTGTCCGATATAAACATCAAATTTACAATCAATCATTTAACAACCAAACTGGATTATCATTGCAGATATAACAGATAATGGTGTCAGATGTCACAGGTGAACTGATACAGGTAATAACAGTGTAAATATCAATCAGCAGCATATTTCAATTGTCGTTTCAATTGAAATCAAATTTAATAAATAAAAGAACGTTAATCGTGAGTGAGTGCTCACCTTTCGAGGCTAGAGAATACAGAAGATGATACGAATTCGCACACGGATACGGACACTGAAATTGAATTGCAAATCCAAGCAAAGCAAGATCGACACAAATTCAACGATTGATAGGCACGAATTAGACGACCAGATCTGATAACAGTAAACGATGGGAACAAATCAATTTAGCCTAACATAAAGTTTTAAACTAGATGTATACATTATATTATTTTCCTTAAACCCAATATTCAAATCAAAATATACGTATACTGTTATCGCCTATATGAACCTCCTTCAAAACAAAATCATTTATTAAACCCAAATACTAACATAACTATATACTAACATAACCGTAAACATGTGTATACAGTAAACACCCAATAAAATTCTTCATATAAGTATACTTTTACTCTAAACTGTTCCAACTTATAAAACATATGTACTGTCATTCAAAATATGTATACTGTACTATACATATAACTTTATATAAACAGGATATGACAGACCACAACTAAACAAAATATGCAATCATTATACTTACAAATATATATAGCATAATAATATATATCCTGTACCTTCATATTGAAATACACATATAAATGTATACAAGTTTTAAAGAAAAGCAATGCTGAAACAAATTTGCAACACACGCTTTAAATAACATGCAAGACTAAAATAAAATTTTATAACTATATATCCTTTAAAATATGTAAACTGTATAAACCATTATAACTTTGTAAACTTAATATACTGACATGTAACACCATCATAAAATATATACACACTAATATGGACATAGATCAAGTTATACACTTCATAACAAATATTATATGTAAACGGTTGAAATCATAATACTTCCCTTATAATATATATAAATGCTTTTAACACACATATATATAAACTTATATACTTATATTATAAGCAACCCTTACATATAAACTTAATATATATATACAAACCCATACAAACTCTTACAGTTAAAAGAAATTATAAACAAGCAGATTCTATGTAACTTGTTAAAACCTTTATATATATATAAAACAAACGGATCATTTTAAAATAACTTAGGTATACTATACATCCAAATAGACAAATGTATAATCATATATATAACTTACGTGTCAACAGTCCTTAAACCCAAGCTAATATATATACAACTTAACACATATATTATGTAAACAGAACTTGGATACAAAAACAGTGAAGAGGAAAAATATAACTTATATAAATTAACCTATATATAAATGATATATATATAATTTACCTTATACAGATGAAGGAAAGCTGCTGTTGTCGAGGAGGGAGTCGAATATCAGGAAGCGAACAAATCAGTCGGCATATATATATATATATATATATATATATATAAAACTTTACAATATATATATATATTTCTTCAAAGACGCAAGCTTGGCTGTGACTGGAGGATGGAGACAAGCGGAAAGCTGATGGGTGGGAAGGAAGAACAGTTACAGGCCATGGTGAAAGCACGTCTGAGGGGAGAGAGTCTGTCGACTGGGGTTTGTGCACGCGCTGATGATGTGGCAGGGTCCGGAGGCATGGCGTTGGAGGGGCACGTGGCTGCGAGAGGGTATGGGGTTTGGGAAGGCTGCCGGCAATGGAAGGTGGCAGGGGAGTGGGTGAACAGCGGTGGTGGGCGGTTGTCGTTTGGTGGAGTGGGAGTGTCGGGGCTAAGCAGTGGCCGAGAAGGCGTATCGGAGGACGGAGGATGGGTTTAAGGCGGAGCACGGTGGTTGTCATCGGTCAGGTTGGGCTAGAGGCTGAACGGTTGGTGGGTTTTCGAGGCACGGTGGTGGACGTCCTTGGTGCAGGCGAGGCGGGCTCGGGATGGAGGAATTTGCGGAGGGCTTGCGTGTAGGTCTGACGTGGTGGGGAGGAGACTTTGGTTTTGGGCAATGAAAATGAAGGGCTCGGGATTTAAAAGAACGAAAGTAAAATGAAGTTATTAAACAAAATGAAAATTGAACCGTTTGAATAGGCAAAAGAAAAATAAATGTAAACACACAAACAAAATAAATGAGCAAAAAGAAATGTCAAACAACGAATAGTCACAGCCAAATAGCAGTTCAGAGAATATTAAAAGTAAGAGACTGTTGGTTTTTGTTGAAATTTGAGTGGTCACGTGAAGTTCAAAGATTTAAACGGTACCGAGATGGAAACCGTTTTACTGATTTCACAACATACCTGAGTTCGAAAAATAAAAATAAATATACCGTTGAGATCAGCATGACGAGACGATCAAAATGGTATACAGATATCAGTGGTACGATCATCCGAACAAAAATCGATATCGGTACGAAATGCTGCTATTTTGCCGAAAATAAGATCGACGGAGCAATAGATGTCCGAATTTGGAAAAATGACAAACCGACATCTTGCTCAGAAGATGGTTTAGAATTTTTCTATATAAAAATATTTAGGTTCCGGAAACATTTTATTTTCATCGCTTTTTAACTGATTAAATTGAAGTGAATTTACGCGCGAAATAAACTTCCATATTTTCGGACGAAAATTTACCAGTTGTTATGTTTAACTAGACGTATTCCAAATATAAAATTTTTATTTCAAAATTTTATCGTTTAAAATTTCACAAAATTTCGACTAATTACGTTATTAAAACAGTTGAAATTTTACGGGTCGTTACACTTTTTAATAATAATTAAATATTATTTAATCTCAATTAATCAATAAAATAATTGTAACAACCCGCATATTTTACGATGGTATATTTAAATGTTTTATTTAAATATAGCATCGTTAGTCAGATTTAAGTCCGAAATATCACTTTTTGCAAACGGTCGAATTAGGACTCGGGACCACTTCCATTGAGTCCAAAATGACGTTTGCGATTTTTTTGAATGTTTGGAGTGTGTAGATTTTTGCTATTTTCTTTTTGGGCTTTTGGGTTTGGGTTTTAGCCCACCAACCCAACTTATACCCTAACTCTTTAACTCTTCATCCATTCATTCTCATTTCATTCCTAATACTCTAGCTCAACTGACGATGGGGGAAGAGAATGGGAAATAGAAATTCCAAGCCCTAGATTCATTTGCAAACTCAAATTCTTGCCCCATAATCAAAGAGAAGCTTAGATTAGAGCTTGTAGAGTAGAAGTGAAGAGTGGTTGATCTTTTCTTTGCATTTGAGCTTCTCATCATTTTTTTTGATTTAAAAGGTGAGTTTTTGAACTCACATCTACGTCTATAGCTTTCGTTGTTGTTAGGTATGAATTCCTAACATCTATTCATGTTCATTTGCTTTTGATTTGGATTGATATGGTGAATTCTCCAAATTTTGGTGTTTTGAGACAAAATCTTTAAAGATCCTATTGTGGATATTTGGACATGTTTTTTGGGGTGTATCGAAGAGCCTATAAGACTGGGTTGTCGCTTGGCGTAATCCCCTAGTCTTCATTGCTCGTCCGATAGCTTTCCATTTGTTTTGGCCATCAAGGCCTAGGCAAATTGTTGCCCAGACCAGGTCTTCAGACGTTTGAAATGCAAGTTCAGACGTCTGGTTTTAAACCTGGAACACAAAAATATACGGCAGAAATATATAAAAGTGGCAGAAAACAAAGTCAAACGTCTGAAACATCATCTCAGACGTCTGAAACATTGTGTCAGACGTCTGATACCACTTTTCAGACGTCTGATGCAATATGTCAGACGTCTGAAGCCATCCTCTAGACGTTTGGAAGGTTTCTGAATTTTCAGTGAATAAATCCAGTCATTTGGATTTTAAATCAGACGTCTAGAACTGCCTATTTTTGCCTATTTGCCTATTTTTGAGTGAATTTCCGTTTTTATCGATTCTTGTCGATCCAATTAGTTGTTATCGCATTTTTGACTTTGATGATTCTTTTTTAGATTTCGTGCATGGGTTTTTATAAAATGATCATTTTGAATTGTATTAAAAACTCGTTTCTCCAACTTATAATTTCTATATAAAACACACAATTTTGCACTCCGAGCGAAGAGGCAGGAGAATTAAATGATTAGATAAAAAGCATGCTATGAACACGAGCGTTCATCTTTTCTATTAATTCCTAATCTATTCGTTTAATCGTTTTGACCTTCGGGTCTGGTTTACCGATGAGATGAGGTAAACTTTGTACTGCTTTGAGTGTGAAATTGACTGACGGATAGTAAACCGTTTAGTGCAAACGTGTGGTATGGGACTCATGTTAACATTTTTCGGGTTCCTTCCTGAGAGTTGGTGACATATGTTGCTTTGGGCTTGTGCCTTCGGGTGTTGCCCTATAGTATCGCTTTTGGAGTTGGTCATTCGCCACCGCTCGAGAGATATTCGGGTATGTTGCCTTCGGGCTTATGCCTTCGGGTGTTGCCCTATAGTATCGCTTTTGGAGTTGGTCATTCGCCACCGCTCGAGAGATATTTGGGTTTGTTTCCCTATAGTATCGCTTCTGGAGTTGGTCATTTGTCACCGCTCGAGTGATATTTGGGTTTGTTGCCTTTGGGTTTGTGGATTCTTTTTATACATTACTGAGCTCGAGCATTTTTGTTTCTTTGACAATTATATTTCCCTAGTGTATCGCCCTTCGGTGTAGGTTCTTTGAACCACATGATATATAGCAATTACCTTGTGGAAACTTGTGTTACCTTTATTGGTATTTGTTATTTGCCTTTTTGGCTTGTTTTGGGATATGATATCCTTTGTTTATTTGAGTTGCCGACGATATGAGGCTTGTTTTGATTCATCTTTTGTTAGATAATCGAGTTATCTCATTTAGAGATATTTGTGGTACTTTATGACCTTGCATGTTCATTATCATTTGGTTTATCTAACTGATTAGTTTAGCTAGACTGACCCGTGTGTTTTACACTCGGGTCAGACCGAGATGTTTTCAGGTTAGGTACATTGGACATAGCCTATTTTTCTTCCACATGGACTATTCTGCTAGCTCCTTTTTGTTATAGCTTTTTGTGTAGTCCTTTTTGGCTATAACTCTGATATGTATTCTTTTGACTCGCCTGTATATTGTGGTTTGCTTTACCACTTGACGTGTATCATTTTGTAAACTCTGTATGTATCTGTATATGTGTAAATGTATGTGATGATCTACTATTCTATGATGTGTATTACATTTGAGTTGTTATATTTTGTTCTGATAGATCCTTCAGCCACCTATGGCTTTGTATTAAGTATTTATTGGATATGTCGATCCATTTGAGTAAGAAGTGGCAATTGTCGGCGTATTCAATAGATAATTAAGACAAGGTTATAGATGGTTGCTCCTATCCAGCTCTATTCTCCGTATTAGCAGACGGTGTTACCTAGTAATACTCTTTGCTAATGTGGGTCTCGGAGTGGGGTGTCACAGCTTGGTATCAGAGCTGAGTTCAGAAAAAAAATATGATAAACATAGAACAGAGACACATATTACTAAACATCAAAGGGTAGTACGAATGTTACGAATCTTTGAATCATCGTGCCTTTATTCTTTCCGTGCCTTTGGGGTAGATAGAATTTTGGGAATACGCCGAGGAATGCATTTATTCCGTAGTATTCCATATTTGAATTAATGATATCTACCTTGTGAATAATCTTTATCTTAACTTTCAGCTAATGGTCGGAAGAGGCAGAGGACGACGCTCGGATGCTGGGCAATCCAACGGCTCGCATCCGGACGGCGTTTACATGTCTGCCGGTCAGTTTTTGGAGTTATTTAGGAGCACTCAGCCTCCAGCTCCTAGTCGTGCATCTCCTCCACGGTCTGTCTTTGCACGCCTATGCAGTGATTTTTCTCATCTTGGAGGAAAGCCATTCAAAGGCTCCGAGTCCGTTCTTGAGGTCCAAGCTTGGATTCGCACATGCGAGCGTATCTTTTCTCGTATGGATCTTTCTGACCACGATCGAGTTCTTGTAACTTCTAGCTTATTGCAAGTGCGTGCCCTTGATTGGTACGAGCTTCCTGTAGCCGAACTTGATGAGTCTGTTCTTTCTTGGACTCAGTTTCGGGAACGATTCGAACTCAAAATCGTTCCTGAATCTGAGAAAGTTTTATTAGCTCGTCGCTTCCTTGAGTTAAAGCAAGGGAAGTCCTCCGTCTTTGAGTATGTTGCATCATTCGAGGCCTTATCTAAGTATGGTCTTGAATTCATTAGCACCTCTTATAAGAAGAATATGAAGTTTGTCTCTGGTCTTAAGAAATATCTTAAGAAGTCTTTAATGCTCCAGCTTAAGCTTTCTTTTGAGGAGTTGGTTGATTCGGCACTTCTTCTCGAAGCCATCGAGAAGGAGTGTGATAGTGGTGATGATATTGAGGTTCGCAAGAACCCCAATAAGAAGAAGTTTCCATTTCATAAGCGGGAATTTTTCCCTTCCAAGAAGAAAAAGCCCGTTGAACCTGGTTCTAACTCTCAATCTGCTGGAACACCTTCCGTTCAGAAGTATTTCAATTGTGGTTCTCCTGATCATATGACCCGAGATTGTCCTAAGCCTATCTTCTACCGTTATTGCAAGAAGGATGGTCATCGTATTTCCACCTGCCCTACTACTCCGCTAGTGCCAAGTCTGGCAAGCTTTATGCTGCTAAGGCTTCTGGAGGTTCTTCTCAGCCCAGAGGTATATCTCCATCTATTTTGGAAGGTTCCATTTTATTTCATGACCGTTGTATTCGAGTTCTTTTCGATACGGGTGCATCGCATTCTTTTGTATTGAAAAAGCTCGTCGATGATTTGTCTTTGGATGTTTCTTGTATGGTTACTTCGTTGAGGATTGCGAATCCTATTGGGGGATCCGCAACCCTTAGCATGCTTTGTGATGATGTTGAGATTGTTTCATGTGGCTTTTCTTTTCATGCGAATCTACACGTTATTTCCTATCTGCAATTTGATATGATTTTGGGTATGGACTGGCTAGTGAGATACGATGCCAGGATTATTTGTTCTGAAATAATTTTATATCTTCGACACCCAGATTCGTCTACTCAGCTATCACTTGTTCTTCGGAATGTGGATAATTCCGAAATGGCTTTATATTCTCTTGACTCATGAGATGATGATGATATATCTCGTATTCCTATTGTTTGTGACTTCTCTGATGTTTTTGAGCCGGTTTTGGGTTTTCCACCCAAGCGGGCGATCGAGTTCCGCATTGATCTCATTCCAGGCGTGCAGCCAGTTGGCCGTCCTCCCACGAGGATGTCTACAAAAGAAAATGAGGAACTCAAGAAGCAGCTTTTAGAGCTTGAGTCCAAACAGTTGATTCAGTCCAGTTTTTCACCGTGGGGTGCCGTGGTCGTCTTCGTGAAGAAGTCCGATGGAATTCTTAGGCTCTACATCGATTATCGCAAGCTTAACGAATTGACCATCAAGAATAGGTATCCATTGCCTAGGATCGACGATATGTTCGATCTATTGAGTGGCGCTAAGGTCTTCTCTCAGCTCGACCTTGCCACTGGTTTTCACCAGCTCCGAGTCGCGGAAGATAGCATACCTCTTACAGCTTTCTGCACTCGATATGGTTCTTTCGAATGGCTCGTTATGCCGTTTGGTTTGACGAATGCCCCTGCTTTCTTTGTTGATACTATGAATCGAGTATTCCAGGAATATCTCGATAAGTTCGTCCTTGTGTTCATAGAAGACATTCTTGTTTATTCTAAGTATGAAGCCGAGCATGCTAATCACTTGAGAATTGTCTTGAGTACTCTTCGTCACCATCAGCTTAAATCCAAATTCTCCAAGTGCCATTTTTGGGAGAATAAGGTTAAGTTCTTAGGCCATGTTGTATCTTCCGACGACATTTCTGTCGATCCCTCAAAGATCGAAGCTATCCAGAATTGGAAGAGGCCTGAGAATGTTTATGAGATTCGTAGTTTCCTTGGATTGGCGGGTTATTACCGTCGGTTCATTAAGGATTTTTCCCGTGTTGTGCTTCCTCTCACCAGCCTTACTCGGAAAGGCATTCGTTATATTTGGTCCGATAAGTGTGAAGCTTCCTTTAAGACATTAAAGGAACTTCTCACTAATGCTCCTATTCTTGTGGTTCCCGAGGGGAATCATGATCTTGTTGTCTACACCGATGCTTATGGTCTCGGTGCTGTGCTTATGCAGAAAGATCGGGTAGTTGCTTATGCTTCTAGGCAACTGCGTCCGAATGAGGTTCACTATGCCACTGATGATCTTGAGTTAGCTGCCATTGTCTTTGCCTTGAAGATTTGGCGACACTATTTATTAAGTGAGCGCTTCATTCTCTATACTGATCATAAATCCTTGAAGTATTTGTTCACTCAAAAGGAACTCAATATGAGACAACAGCGTTGGCTCGAGTTTATTGCCTCCTATGACTTTGATATCCAATATACCCCTGGTAAGGGTAATCGTGTTGTTGATGCTCTTAGTGGTAGACATTCGACTGTCGTTTCTATGATGCTTACCGAATGGGATATTCTTGAGACTCTATCTTTTTGTGATATTCGTGATCGAGCTCCATCCTATGATTCTCCGATAGTATTATTCAGTTTGGAAACTCGGTCCTCTCTATTTGATCGTATTGCCAAAGCTTAGCGACGTGATCCTGATCTTGTGCATCTTATTCAGCTTTGTGAGAGTGAATCCCGTGATGAGGCATTGCAGGATTTCAGCATTGATTTTCATAGGTGTCTTCGCAAGAAGAACCGTCTGGTTGTACCTTCTGATTCTACACTTAGGCATGACATTCTTGATGACTGTCATCGTTCTAAGTATACCATTCATCCTGGCAGTAGTAAGATGTATGCCGATATGCATCGCCTTTATTATTGGGAAGGCATGAAGCGCGATGTGGCGAGTTATGTGAGTAATTGCATGACTTGTCAACATATTAAAGCCGAACATCAGCGCCCTTCTGGTCTCCTTCAGCCTCTAGAGATTCCATTGTGGAAATGGGATCGGATTTCGATGGATTTCATTGATGGCCTACCTCGTTCAATATCGGGCCATTCTAGCATTTGGGTTATTGTTGATCGCCTCACCAAATCAGCTCATTTTGTTACTATTAAATCTAATAGGACTGCTTCTCTTTTGGCTAAGTTATATATCAAGGAAATCGTGAGACTTCACGGTGTTCCTAGTTCGATGGTGAGTGACCGTGATCCTTTATTCACAAGTCATTTCTGGCAGAGTCTTCAGCAAGCTTTGGGAACAAAGCTTAATTTCAGCACAGCTTATCATCCACAGTTTGATGGACAGACTGAACGGGTGAATCGTATCTTGGAAGATCTCCTCCGTATTTGTATTCTTGATTTCGGAGGTAGTTGTAAGGATCATCTACCCCTTGTAGAGTTCTCCTGCAACAATAGTTTTCAGTCCAGTATCGGTATGGCTCCTTTCGAAGCCTTATACGGAAGGCCATGTCGATCACCTTCTGTTGGTTGGAATCTAGGGAGAAGCTTATTCTTGGCCCAGAGTTTGTTCATGAAACTTCTAAGAAGATTGATCTTATTCGTCAGAGAATGAAAGAGGCACAAAGCCGCCAGAAATCCTACGTGGATAACCGTAGGAAGCCTCTCGAGTTCTCGGTTGATGATCTCGTCTTTTTTCGTGTTTCTCCTTTGAAAGGGGTTATGCGCTTCAGTATGACAGGGAAATTGGCTCCTCGCTTTGTAGGACCATTTCCTTTTACTGAACGTATTGGCCCTGTGGCTTATAGAGTTTCACTTCCAGCTCATCTATTCGGAGTTCACAACGTGTTTCACGTCTCTCAGCTTCGGAAGTGTCTTCGAGAATCGGATTCTGTTATCGATTCTCCTAATTTGCAAGAGCTTGAGACCTCACCAGACTTATCTATTGTACAGCAGCCTATTTGCGTACTGGCCTTGGAGGTGAGACACCTTCGAAATCAAGGATGTGCCGCTCATTAAAGTTCAATGGTCCGCTAATCCCAATGACTGTACTAGGGAAACCAGAGAGTTTATCGAGCGATCCTATCCGGGTTTCGTAACGATCCCGGATTTTAATTAAATTTAAATTGATAATTAAATTAATTTTGAACAAAATTTGTGAAATAAATCGATAAATTGATGCGAGTTTCCCCGAGTTCAAATAAAAATATATTAAATCATTTAAATTTAAAATATTGTATATATATGTGTGAATGTATATATATATATGGGCATATATGAGTAAATTTGAAATTATATATATATGTATATTGAGTTTGAATTAAACTTTAAATAAATGGTTTGAAGATAAATTTTAAGTTATAAAGTAGCACATTAGCTAAATTTTTAGCAATATATTAAATATAGAAAATTCACTTGTATTATAAAAGAAAAATATGATACATTCAAGCAATATGAACAAAGTATAAGTTAAAAAGAAAAAAATGTAGATAAGTATGTAAACAAGTGAATATGTGAATGGCTTGCTCAAGAAGACAAATGATAATAAATGCTCAGCCACCATAATGGATTATCAGCCTACAAAACAAAGAAAGGGAAAAAAATCATCTGCCTATTGTACCAAACGAAAATCATGTCAGCCCCCAAGAGAAAAATTTTGCTGATATATGGTACAAGGCATTAATCTCACCTTGTACAAAAATAATACCATCACCCTGTTAACTCCATTTCCAGATAGTAGCTCTTCTCATTTCTCGTTCCATTCCAAACTGAGAGAAACTAAAGTAAACATCACTTAAAATATAAACAAACTTCAACTTTAAACAACAACATTCTACTTCAATTCCAACCAGAGATTAAAGATGAGAACTTCAGCTTGCATTCTCAAAGCATGTGTCAAAGGAAAGAGGCTCTGTTCTTTTTCTGAAAATCACTGCGAGTAAACTATCTTTCAAATGCTTAAATCTGTTTATACATCCTGATATTTGTGATTGATACCTGAAGTTTGTTGAATAAATTGTATAGATGCTAAAAATGCCTGCATGTCTTATAGAAATGTGTATGTGCCTATGAATGCCTATGAAATATGAAATATATCTTCCTCTGTTAAATAACAGGCTCAAGAACAACCTTCAAAAAATTCATATCTTCCCAAAGAATAAATGTTAGACTATGATCATAAAAAAAGAAGATGATTAAAAAAGTGTAAATTCATTTTTAAAAATATTTTAAAGTGGAATTATTTGGTTAATATTTTGAAAATAAGATTTTACAGTAAAATCGTTTTAAATCTGAAAAACCGAAGTTCATAATTTCTTGACTTAATTATATAATCTGATTCGAAAATGCAAATAATGATTTTAGATGAAGGTTTCACTATTTTTAAGTAAGTAAATGATGTGGTATCTCAAGTTGAACGGAAATGGAAGATTGCTCGAATTTCGGCGATCTCGTGGGTCCGGGGGATCGGTATTGTAGCCAAAGGAAGGTTGTGGACCGTAGATCATCGGAAAAATAGCTGGAGTAATTATAAGTGACCGTGGCGGCGGCATGGCATCGAAGTAGGGTTTAACAACTTATTTTGGTCGATAATAAAATCGAGACGAATTCGTT
Source organism: Allium fistulosum (assembly GCA_030737815.1). Lineage (NCBI taxonomy): Eukaryota > Viridiplantae > Streptophyta > Magnoliopsida > Asparagales > Amaryllidaceae > Allium > Allium fistulosum. Next base: position 1,209,958,847 of record CM060902.1, read on the forward strand.
GCCGAGGGTGCACTGGAGGCAATCAGACCTAGGGGAACCGAAGCAGGGGACTACGGTGGAGGTTCAGGCGGAGTTGCGAGGTTTCTGGCGTCGTGACATGGCGGCGCGGGGCATTTTGGTCGATCGAATTTGTGTTCCAGGGAAGTCGTATAGCTCGATTGCAAATTCGTCAACGTTTTGGGTATCTGGATGTTCGTGGGCTCGTGGAGATCATCGGGGGTGTGTGGATGACCACGGCGATGGCCGGCGATCGCTCAGGCGATCGTGCACGTGCACGTGATTTTCTGATATACCTGGAGTTAGTTATGTAATGGAGGAATAAGGGGATCGGGAAACTTCGGTCTGGACTTGATGTCGTTCTCGAGTCATTCTCGTGGTTTATCGAGGGGTGAAGGGGTTTGAGTACTCGAGTAATGATTGGGGAAAACCATGGTTTGGCTCAGGTTCCTTTGACCTGGAGTTAATAATAAAGAAATTGAATAAGATTTAAATGTTAATTAACTAAGTAATTAAAAGAATAATTATTTAATGAAATTAATTAAGAGATAATTACTTATTGTAATTAATTTAAGGTTAATTAAGTAATCAAAGGTAAATTTCTAAATAATTAATGTAATTAATTAATGGGAAATTTTTTAATGTGATTTATGGAATAATTAAATGGAAGTGATTAAAAAGATAATTACTTAATGGGAGTAATTAATAATTATTGAATGAAATTGGTGAAAGTGATTAGAAGAATAATTGCCGTATGAAATTAAAGGATCATTAATGAATGGTTAAAAGGATAGTTAATTACTGTTTGGAATTAATTAAAGGACGATTTATATAAGTAATTAAGAGTTAATTAATTAACAATTAAGGGTTAATTAATTAAGATAATTAATTAAGGAATGATTAATTAATGAAGGTGATTAAGACTTAATCAAATTGTAATTAATGATAATTAATCATTGATTAAAGATTTCTAATGAAAGTAATTATGTGCTTGATAAATTTAAAACCACACGATTTATTCATCTTAATTGAAGATGATTGATTGTTATTGAATGTTGTGTTGATATATCTGATATGTGATGTGATGCTATGTAATATGAAATGCTTTGTGCTGAGCTGTTAATACTGTAATGTAATTTATTATCTGTGATATATATCTATCTGTGATCTGTGAATAAAAGATAAGCGTTATAGTTTATACTTCTTATCAAATATATTGTTGTATTTGATCTGTGATGATTGAATGTTGTTGCACTATTCTGTTAAAAACCTGGACAAATCTTTTACACACACAAATATGGATTTCACGAGGAAATCGATTAATTCACAGATGATTTAAATTTAATATTTTTGAAATTGAAATTTTAATTTCAATTGATTTTGGAAATGAATTTGGGTTAAATGTTAAAGCTTTTGAAAAGGAGTTTTTAAGATAAAAGTTATTTTGAATGACTTGGTAAAGTTTTTCAATTTAAATAATTTAATTTGAATTTGAATTCAAATTTAGAATTTCCATGTTTGGAAATTATGGTTTAAAGATGTTATAATGTGTTTATATGTGTTTAAACCATTTTAAAAGTATGGTTTTGAGAATTTGAATTTAACCCAAGGACTTTAACTCGTATAAATGAATCGGATTTTCCAAAATGAAAACTATTTGTTTTCAAATGATAAAAGCTTTCATATAAGGAATGAAATTCCAATTTAAGTTAAAGGAATTTCAAGTTTGAATTGAAAAATAGGTTTTCCAAGTTATGAGTGAATTCTTTTTGAAAGCTATGAGTTAAATCTTGATTTAAAGATATAATGAGTTAATCCAATTGAAATGGAAATTGATTTGGAAAAATCTATGAATAGATCTTTGTGAAACTGGGTAAAGTTTGTGAATTGAATCTGTTTATTTTTAACAGATTTAAAATGGTGATTTGTTTAAACCATTCAGAATGGAATTGTTTTGAAAGCTATAAGTTAAATCTTTGATTTAAAGATTTAACGAGTTAATCCAATTGAAATGGAAATTGATTTGGAAAATCTATGAATAGATCTTTGTGAAACTGAGTGAACTTTGTGAAATGAATCTTTTTGTGTAAAAGATTAAAATGGTAATATGTTTAAACCATTTGAAAGAGAAATTTGGATAATAAAGTTGTGATTTAATTGAAATCCCATTATCCATATGTTTTTAAATATTACGCTCACTATTCGGTTTAGCCGGGAGAGGACCTTTGTGTCATACAACCCATTCCGAATAGTGATATGACGTAAATGGATAGCATTTGAAGACCGGTGTTGAAGACCGGGTATTTGTGAGAATGATAGGATAACCTATCAATTGTCTCTGCACCGAGTGGCCCCAGTATAGAGATTCCCTAAGTGATGGGAAGTCCGATCGGGATTGTGAATACCCGGATTGCAAGGGCTTCTTTGGAAGTGCCTTCGGTTCTATTCGAACCCGGAACAGACTTGTATGGTTGTATGTCTGACACTACACTTTGAGATATAAAGCTGATTTCTTTCAAATACATTTTTGTTTGGTGGCGGAGAATTTATTCTCTTAGCTTAACACCCTTCTCTGAGACGTATGAGCTCTGAGGTTATGTAGTTGAAGGTTATCAGTGATATACTCCCAACTTGGTAGTGTGGCATGCTGAGTGTTGCTGTGTGTTGATGGTCATTTGCTGATCATTTGTTGATCAAAGCATGGATTTGTGATAAATTATAGCTTTGTGGATGAGATCTCATCGAACCTCACAAACCAGAAATGGTAAAAACAGGAAAGATGCAGCAAGGTTATGAGGGTCGCTCCCTTTAGGGTATGTCATTTCCTTCTGGAAAAAGGTGATATTATGGTATGGAGCCCAGATATTTAACTATGTGGTTGCTCCAATCGCATTTACTGTGTGATTGTTGCTGTATGATCGAGGCCTCGGATAAAGGTCCCAAAGGACCGGGGGTGGCATATTCATGTAGTAGTTACCTTGTGTAAGAGGTAACCCGGCCTTGTGTTGGCAGAGAGCTAGTTAGTTCTCGGGATGTCCCGCCATAGGCGTACCCATGTGGCATAGGAAGTTCCTTAGCCTGACCATTTGTTGGAAAATCCAAAGAAACAATACGAGCCCTTTACGATTGCAGTTGTATAACCTGTCTCCACAAGCGGCAGCTATAGCAGGCATAATATAATGGTACCTATGCTGGCTAAGATTAATATTGTATTTTCGAAAGGATTTTCACACTGTGCACTAGTAATAATATCAAAAGAGTTTCTTTTGCGTAGTAAGCATGTTTGACTATCATAAGAAGAAATCTCCTCCAAGTCTGCGATTGCATTGTGTGTGTGGTGGGAGGTCTTATGGTAGTTTCATTTTCCAAAAACATTGCAGATTTCAATGTTTAAAATTATTTTGTTGTTTGTTTAAAGATAAACTGTTTTTGTTGCTCACACCAGTCCCATGACTGACTCGGAGTTTATTGTTCCTTTCCTAAACTCTGGATGTCCATAATTTTCCACACGGGCAGTCTAGAGTTGAGTTTTTCAGATAGTCAGGTTTAGTAGACTAGTTGGAGCTAGTTTAGTTTTTGGAGATCAGGACTAACGTTGCTTCTCTTGGTGCAACGTGATGGTCGTTCGAGCTGATGTTGGAGTTATTGGTCTCATTCTCTTTGTCGGATCATTTGGAGTTATCACTTCTGTTTTCCGCTGTATCATTATTTATCTCTGATATTCTTGTATCATATTGATATCATTGTTGTATATCATTCTGGATATTGTACTCATTGGAGTTATATATGATATCATCTATTTCTTTATTCCGCTGTGTTGTTATACTTATTGTGTTATAAGCTTCGGTGAGCCAGATTCGGCGTTTAAATCTGCGGCATTTTGAGTACAAGTGAAGTACGGGTGCCGATTTTCGAAGGCCGAGTTTAGGATCATTACATTTGGTATCAGAGATAAGGTTGAACTTTAGCTCAGGAGTATAACACATTAAGTAGCTCATTAGAGATAGGGTGAAGTATACCCTAGAATGAGTAATCTCTAAGATATCCGTCCGTATGCCTCAGTAAATTCTCTTACTATCTATTGATAGTGAGTATGAGTGCAAGAAGAGGATGAGATAGGGGATAGGGGAATACGACTATAAATGGTCAATACCCTGTAACAACAAGGAAACAATCTTTTCTCTATCAATCTCTTTTGTTCGTCATCTTTTCTCAATTCTTCGATAGTTGCTGGTAGATCCTGGAAGGAGATTCGATTTATTAATATGGGACATAAACTCCAAATAGGTCAAGTTGTTTGTTTGGATGAATTGGTTGCTATGGTTGATAGGTATACCTTGGTTTCTAAACTAAAAGTTTTGAAATTGTATCCATATATCTATCTATTCTTTGGGTCCTAATATATTCTACGAATGGTTAGTTATCCCTTTGAACTAACTGATGCCCCTGCATATTTCGTAGATCTGGATAACCCGAGTATCGTGTGAAAAAAATTAAACAGATTCATTCTTGTATCTATTATTGATATTCTGATTTGGTAAGCCAAATGCAGAATAGACGTTGATTTGATGAAATATTCTTCATCTATCTTTGTGTCTCCCTGGCAAATTTCGAGGACGAATTTTTTTTAAGGGGGGAAGTCTGTAACGATCCCTGATTTTAATTAAATTTAAATCGATAATTAAATTAATTTTGAACAAAATTTGTGAAATAAATCGATAAATTGATGCGAGTTTCCCCGAGTTCAAATAAAAATATATTAAATCATTTAAATTTAAAATATTATATATATATATATATGTGTGAATGTGTGTGTATATATATACATATATATATGGGCATATATGAGTAAATTTGAAATTATATATATATGTATATTGAGTTTGAATTAAATTTTAAATAAATGGTTTAAAGATAAATTTTAAGTTATAAAGTAGCACATTAGCTAAAATTTTAGCAATATATTAAATATAGAAAATTCACTTGTATTATAAAGGAAAAATATGATACATTCAAGCAATATGAACAAAGTATAAGTTAAAAAGAAAAAAATGTAGATAAGTATGTAAACAAGTGAATATGTGAATGGCTTGCTCAAGAAGACAAATGATAATAAATGCTCAGCCACCATAATGGATTATCAGCCTACAAAACAAAGAAAGGGAAAAAAAATCATCTGCCTATTGTACCAAACGAAAATCATGTCAGCCCCCAAGATAAAAAAATCTCTGATATATGGTACAAGGCATTAATCTCACCTTGTACAAAAATAATACCATCACCCTGTTAACTCCATTTCCAGATAGCAGCTCTTCTCATTTCAAATTCATTCCATTCAAAACTGAGAGAAACTAAAGTAAACATCACTTAAAACATAAACAAACTTCAACTTTAAACAACAAGAGTCTACTTCAATTCAAACCAGAGATTAAAGATGAGAACTTCAGCTTGCATTCTCAAAGCCTGTGTCAAAGGAAAGAGGCTCTGTTCTTTTTCTGAAAATCACTGTGAATAAACTATCTTTCAAATGAGTAAATCTATTTATACATCCTGATATTTGTGATTGATACGTGAAGTTTGTTGAAAAAATTGTATAGATGCTAAAAATGCCTGCATGTCTTATAGAAATGTGTATGTGCATGTGCATGCCTATGAAATATGAAATATATCTTCCTCTGTTAAATAACGGGCTCAAGAACAACCTTCAAAAAATTCATATCTTCCCAAAGAATAAATGTTAGACTATGATCATAAAAAAGAAGATGATTATAACAGTGTAAATTCATTTTTAAAAATAGTTTAAAGTGGAATTATTTGGTTAATATTTTGAAAATAAGATTTTACAGTAAAATCTTTTTAAATCTGAAAAACCAAAGTTCATAATTTCTTGACTTAATTATATAATCTGATTCGAAAATGCAAATGATGATTTTATATGAAGGTTTCACAATTTTTAATTAAGTAAATGATGTGGTATCTCGAGTTGAACGGAAATGGAAGATTGCTCGAATTTCGGCGATCTCGTGGGTCCGGGGGATCGGTATTATGGCCAGAGGAAGGTTGTGGACCGTAGATCATCGGAAAAATAGCTGGAGTAATTATAAGTGACCGTGGCGGCGGCATGGCATCGAAGTAGGGTTTAACAACTTATTTTGGTCGATAATAAAATCGAGACGAATTCGTTGCCGAGGGTGCACTGGAGGCAATCGGACATAGGGGAACCGAAGCAGGGGACTACGGCGGAGGTTCAGGCGGAGTTGCGAGGTTTCTGGCGTCGTGACATGGCGGCGTGAGGCATTTTGGTCGATCGAAGTTGTGTTCCAGGGAAGTCATATAGCTCGATTGCAAATTCGTCAACGTTTGGGTATTTGGATGTTCGTGGGCTCGTGGAGATTATCGGGGATGTGTGGATGACCACGGCGATGGCCGGCGATCGCTCAGGCGATCATGCACGTGCACGTGATTTTATGATATACCTGGAGTTAGTTATGTAATGGAGGAATAAGGGGATCGGGAAACTTCGGTCTGGACTCGATGTCGTTCTCGAGTCATTCTCGTGGTTTATCAAGGGGTGAAGGGGTTTGAGTACTCGAGTAATGATTGGGGAAAACCATGTTTTGGCTCGGGTTCCTTTGACCTGGAGTTAATAATAAAGAAATTGAATAAGATTTAAATGTTAATTAACTAAGTAATTAAAAGAATAATTATTTAATGAAAGTAATTAAGAGATAATTACTTATTGTAATTAATTTAAGGTTAATTAAGTAATCAAAGGTAAATTTCTAAATAATTAATGTAATTAATTAATGGGAAATTTGTTAATGTGATTTATGGGATAATTAAATGAAAGTGATTAAAAAGATAACTACTTAATGGGAGTAATTAATAATTATTGAATGAAATTGGTGAAAGTGATTAGAAGAATAATTGCCGTATGAAATTAAAGGATCATTAATGAATGGTTAAAAGGATAGTTAATTACTGTATGGAATTAATTAAAGAACGATTTATATAAGTAATTAAGAGTTAATTAATTAACAATTAAGGGTTAATTAATTAAGATAATTAATTAAGGAATGATTAATTAATGAAGGTGATTAAGACTTAATCAATTTGTAATTAATGATAATTAATCATTGATTAAAGATTTCTAATGAAAGTAATTATGTGCTTGATAAATTTAAAACCACACGATTTATTCATCTTAATTGAAGATGATTGATTGTTATTGAATGCTGTATTGATATATCTGATATGTGATGTGATGCTATGTAATATGAAATGCTTTGTGCTGAGCTGTTATATCTGTAATGTGATTTATTATCTGTGATATATATCTATCTGTGATCTGTGAATAAAAGATAAGCGTTATAGTTTATACCGCTTATCAAATATATTGTTGTATTTGATCTATGATGATTGAATGTTGTTGCACTATTGTGTTAAAACCCTAGACCACACTTTTACACACACAAATATGGATTTCACGAGGAAATCGATTAAGTCACAGATGATTTAAATTTAATATTTTTGAAATTGAAATTTTAATTTCAATTGATTTTGGAAATGAATTTGGGTTAAATGTTAAAGCTTTTGAAAAGGAGTTTTTAAGATAAAAGTTATTTTGAATAACTTGGTAAAGTTTTTCAATTTAAATAATTTAATTTGAATTTGAATTCAAATTTTAGAATTGAATTCCATGTTTGGAAATTATGGTTTAAAGATGTTATAAATGTGTTTATATGTGTTTAAACCATTTTAAAAGTATGGTTTTGAGAATTTGAATTTAACCCAAGGACTTTAACTCGTATAAATGAATCGGGTTTTCCAAAATGAAAACTATTTGTTTTAAATGATAAAAGCTTTCATATAAGGAATGAAATTCCAATTTAAGTTAAAGGAATTTCAAGTTTGAATTGAAAAAATAGGTTTTCCAAGTTATGAGTGAATTCTTTTTGAAAGCCATGAGTTAAATCTTGATTTAAAGATTTAATGAGTTAATCCAATTGAAATGGAAATTGATTTGGAAAAATATATGAATATATCTTTGTGAAACTGGGTGAACTTTGTGAATTGAATCTGTTTATTTTTAACAGATTTAAAATGGTGATTTGTTTAAACCATTCAAAATGGAATTATTTTGAAAGCTATAAGTTAAATCTTTGATTTAAAGATTTAACGAGTTAATCCAATTGAAATGGAAATTGATTTGGAAAATCAATGAATAGATCTTTGTGAAACTGAGTGAACTTTGTGAAATAAATCTTTTTGTGTAAAAGATTAAAATGGTAATGTGTTTAAACCATTTGAAAGAGAAATTTGGATAATAAGTTGTGACATAATTGAAATCCCATTATCCATATGTTTTTAAATATTACGCTCACTATTCGGTTTAGCCGGGAGAGGACCTTTGTGTCATACAACCCATTCCGAATAGTGATACGACGTAAATGGATAGCATTTGAAGATCGGTGTTGAAGACCGGGTATTTGTGAGAACGATAGGATAACCTATCGATTGTCTCTGCACCGAGTGGCCCCGGTATAGAGATTCCCTAAGTGATGGGAAGTCCGATCGGGATTGTGAATACCCGGATTGTAAGGGCTTCTTTGGAAGTGCCTTCGGTTCTGTTCGAACCCGGAACAGACTTGTATGGTTGTATGTCTGACACTACACTTTGAGATATAAAGCTGATTTCTTTCAAATACATTTCTGTTTGGTGGTGGAGAATTTATTCTCTTAGCTTAACACCCTTCTCTGAGATGTACGAGCTCAGAGGTTATGTAGTTGAAGGTTATTAGTGATATACTCCCAACTTGGTAGTGTGGCATGCTGAGTGTTGCTGTGTGTTGATGGTCATTTGCTGATCATTTGTTGATCAAAGCATGGCTTTGTGATAAAGCATAGCTTTGTGGACGAGATCTCATCGAACCTCACAAACCAGAAATGGTCAAAATAGGAAAGATGCGGCAAGGTTATGAGGGTCGCTCCCTTTAGGGTATGTCATTTCCTTCTGGAAAAAGGTGATATTATGGTATAGAGCCCAGATATTTAACTATGTGGTTGCTCTAATCTCATTTACTGTGTGATTGTTGTTGTGTGATCGAGGCCTCGGATAAAGGTCCCAAAGGACCGGGGGGTGGCATATTCGTGTAGTAGTTACCTTGTGTAAGAGGTAACCCGGCCTTGTGTTGGCAGAGATCTAGTTAGTTCTCGGGACGTCCCGCCAGAGGCATACCCATGTGGCATAGGAAGTTCCTTAGCCTGACCATTTGTTGGAAAATCCAAAGAAACAATACGAGCCCTTTACGATTGCAGTTGTATAACCTGTCTCCTTAGGCGGCAGCTATAGCAGGCATAATATAATGACCTATGCTGGCTAAGATTAATATTGTATTTTCGAAAGGATTTTCACACTATGCACTAGTAATAATATCAAAAGAGTTTCTTTTGCGTAGTAAGCATGTTTGACTATCATAAGAAGAAATCTCCTCCAAGTCTGTGATTGCATTGTGTGTGTGGTGGGAGGTCTTATGGTAGTTTCATTTTCCAAAAACATTGCGGATTTCAATGTTTAAAATTATTTTGTTGTTTGTTTAAAGATAAACTGTTTTTGTTGCTCACACCAGTCCCATGACTGACTCGGAGTTTATTGTTCCTTTCCTAAACTCTGGGTGTCCATAATTTTCCACACGGGCAGTCTAGAGTTGGGTTTTTTAGATAGTCAGGTTTAGTAGAATAGTTGGAGCTAGTTCAGTTTTTGGAGATAGGACTGACGTTGCTTCTCTTGGTGCAACGTGATGGTGGTTCGAGCTGATGTTGGAGTTATTGGTCTCATTCTCTTTGTCGGATCATTTGGAGTTATCACTTCTGTTTTCCGATGTATCATTATTTATCTCTGATATTCTTGTATCATATTGATATCATTGTTGTATATCATTCTGGATATTGTATTCATTGGAGTTGTATATGATATCATCTATTTCTTTATTCTGCTGTGTTGTTATACTTATTGTGTTATAAGCTCCGGTGAGCCAGATTCGGCGTTTGAATCTGTGGCATTTTGAGTACAAGTGAAGTACGGGTGCCGATTTTCGAAGGCCGAGTTCAGGATCATTACAGGTTTCCTATCTTCGCTTTGCAATGGTGAGAATATCTCTTTATCTCAAGCTTATTTTCTTTCCTTTTTGGGAGATGTAAGTATGTAGTTGTTACAAATTCTTCTCTAGGAATTGCACGGACGCAATTTTGTTAAGGAGGGGAGATCTGTAACAACCCGCATATTTTACAATGGTATATTTAAATGTTTTATTTAAATATAGCGTCGTTGGTCGGATTTAAGTCCGAAATGTCACTTTTTGCAAACGGTAGAATTAGGACTCGGGACCACTTCCATTGAGTCCAAAATGGCGTTTGCGACTTTTTTGAGTATAAGAATCGATATGTTTGGAGTGTGTAGATTTTTGCTATTTTCTTTTTGTGCTTTTAGGTTTGGGTTTCAGCCCACCAACCCAACTTATACCCTAACTCTTTAACTCTTCATCCATTCATTGTCATTTCATTCCTAATACTCTAGCTCAACTGAAGATGGGGGAAGAGAATGGGAAATAGAAATTCCAAGCCCTAGATTCATTTGTAAACTCAAATTCTTGCCCCAAAATCACAGAGAAGCTTAGATTGGAGCTTGTAGAGTAGAAGTGAAGAGTGGTTGATCTTTTCTTTGCATTTGAGCTTCTCATCATTGTTTTTGAGTTAAAAGGTGAGTTTTTGAACTCACATCTACGTCTATAGCTTTCGTTGTTGTTAGGTATGAATTCCTAACATCTATTCATGTTCATTTGCTTTTGATTTGGATTGATATGGTGAATTCTCCAAATTTTGGTGTTTTGGAGACAAAATCTTTAAAGATCTTATTGTGGATATTTGGACATGTTGTTTGGGGTGTATCGAAGAGCCTATAAGACTGGGTTGTCGCTTGGCGTAATCCCCTAGTCTTCGTTGCTCGTCTGATAGCTTCCCATTCGTTTTGGCCATCAAGGACTAGGCAAATTGTTGCCCAGACCAGGTCTTCAGACGTCTGAAATGCACGTCTGGTTTTAAACCTGGAACACAAAATTATACGACAGAAATTTATAAAAATGGCAGAAAACAAATTCAGACGTCTGAAACATCATCTCAGACGTCTGAAACATTGTGTCAGACGTCTGATGCCACTTTTCAGACGTCTGATGCAACATGTCAGACGTCTGGAAGGTTTCTGAATTTCCAGTGAATAAATCCAGACGTCTGGATTTTAAATCAGACGTCTGGAACTGCCTATTTTTGCCTATTTGCCTATTTTTGAGTGAATTTCCGTTTTTATCGATTCTTGTCGATCCAATTAGTTGTTATCACATTTTTGACTTTGATGATTCTTTTTTAGATTTTGTTCATGGGTTTTTATAAAATGATCATTTTGAATTGTATTAAAAACTCATTTCTCCAACTTATGATTTCTATATAAAACACACAATTTTGCACTCCGAGCGAAGAGGGAGGAGAATTAAATGATTAGATAAAACGCGTGCTATGAACACGTGCGTTCATCTTTTCTATTAATTCCTAATCTATTCGTTTGATCGTTTTGACCTTCGGGTCTGGTTTACCGATGAGATGAGGTGTGCTGCTTTGAGTGTGAAATTGACTGACGGATAGTAAACCGTTTAGTGCGAACGTGTGGTATGGGACTCACGTTAACATTTTTTGGATTCCTTCCTGAGAGTTGGTGACATATGTTGCCTTCGAGCTTGTGCCTTCGGGTGTTGCCCTATAGTATCGCTTTTGGAGTTGGTCATTCGCCACCGCTCGAGAGATATTCGGGTATGTTGCCTTCGGGCTTGTGCCTTCGGGTGTTGCCCTATAGTATCGCTTTTGGAGTTGGTCATTCACCACCGCTCGAGAGATATTTGGTTTTGTTGCCCTATAGTATCGCTTATGGAGTTGGTCATTCGTCACCGCTCGAGTGATATTTGGGTTTGTTGCCTTCGGGTTTGTGGATCCTTGTTATACAGTACTGAGCTCGAGCATTTTTGTTTCTTTTACAATTATATTTCCCTAGTGTATCGCCCTTCGGTGTAGGTCCTTTGAACCACACGATATATAGCGATTACCTTGTGGAAACTTGTGTTACCTTTATTGGTATTTGTTATTTGCCTTTTTGGCTTTTTTGGGATATGATATCCTTTGTTTATTTGAGTTGCCGACGATATGCGGCTTGTTATGATTCATCTTCTGTTAGATGATCGAGTTATCTCGTTTAGAGATATTTGTGGTACTTTATGACCTTGCATGTTCATTATCATTTGGTTTATCTAACTGATTTGTTTAGCTAGACTGACCCGTGTGTTTTATACTCGGGTCAAACCGAGATGTTTCAGGTTAGGTACATTGGACTTAGCCTATTTTGCTTCCGCATGGACTATTCTGCTAGCACCTTTTTGTTATATCTTTTTGTGTAGTCCTTTTTGGCTGTAACTATGATATGTATTCTTTTGACTCGCCTATATATTGTGGTTTGCTTTACCACTTGACGTGTATCATTTTGTAAACACTGTATGTATCTGTATATGTGTAAATGTATGTGTGGATCTACTGTTCTGTGATGTGTATTACATTTGAGTTGTTATATTTTGTTCTGATAGATCCTTCAGCCACCTATGGCTTTGTATTAAGTATTTATTGGATATGTCGATCCATTTGAGTAAGAAGTGGCAATTGTCGGCGTACTCAATAGATAATTAAGACAAGGTTATAGATGGTCGCTCCTATCCCGCTCTATTCTCCGTATTAGCAGACGATGTTACATAGTAATACTCTTTGCTAATGTGGGTCTCGGAGTGGGACGTCACAATAATCCTTAATTAAAACCTAAATAATAAATTAAACCCTTTTTAAAACAATTAAATCATAATTAAGTTTTAATTTAAACTTAACTTAAATTTTACTTGATTAGTAATTAATAAAAAATTAAACCCTTTTATGAATTAAATAATAATTAACTTTAATAACTAATTAAAATAATAATTAATCCTTTAATAAATAATTAACTAATAATTAATCTTGAACTAACTAACTAATTATAATTAACCTTCTTAATTTAGAATTAAGTACAAATTTTCTTTATTAACTAATGATTAAGTACTAATTACCTTAATTAGTTAATTAATAATTATAATTAATTTTTAATACTTAAAATGTGTTTTGAAACACTTTTCAAAAATATCCAAGATGAAACAAAAAATTAAATTTATTAAAGAGTTTGTTTTTTGAAATTCTTCCATAGTGACTATCGCTATACGACCCGTAATTTTAAATCTTGCTTTACATTTCAAATTACGTTCAAAACCCTATGTTTCTTTTATACTTTACTTGTTTTATATAACTTTGGAAAAGGTTTTTATAAACTAAAACAAAGTTTAAACATTTCTTTAAAACTTTTCTAAAAAGTGGAAAAAGTAAACAAGTTAGAACAAGGGATCTAAGTCGTTTTTAACAAGTCAAGACATCAACTTTCTTAACCTATCACTGCATATCCATGTGCATAGCATCCATAATCATATCACAATGCAAACATAAGTAAAGATCTGATCTTCGCACCATTTAGAACACTTTTAGACTACACTTTCAGATCTAACTTACTTTCACATATAAGCAAACAGAAGCACATATATGATCATTCGAACTAACATTATTTTCCACCCAAACATACAACAAATATACCACTAAGTTAAGTAGGCATACAAACTTTATAACTTTAAATTTAAAGGGTGAGCTTAACTCAACAAAACGCTAACCAAACCCTTACTAACTCCACCCAAACTTCACTAAAACTTGGAAACGATCTTAGTTCTTAGCTTTACTTTAATCAAAAAATGGATTTTTGAAGGCCGTAAGGCCAAGGTGGTTCGGCCATGCTTGGACAAGAGTGGTGTAGGTTAGTTTTGGCTAAGTGTTTGTCATTATAATCGAGTAATAGATCCTTATTCCAAATGGTATGGAGCACCTCAAGTCATGTAAGAAAATCTTGGATCAAGAATTTTTAGGGAGGACAGAAAATGATATGTGTACATCTTACGTATTTGTAATGACTTGTAAAATTAATCACTTTGTATTTTGATATTTAAATCATTTTTAAAAATTTAAATAATGGATTTTTATAACCAAATAAAACCCTTTTAAAATAATGATTAATGCTGTTAAAATCATTTTCCAATTTTGTTTACCAATATAGCTAATTTAAATAAAAATTGAAAATGTGACCGAAAAACGTTTTCCAAAATTACGACTTTTCGGCATCGTAAAAGTCATCGAAAATGTCATGCACATTTGTATCAACATGCACACATTTATATATGTTAGGATTAGTAATAATAAAGCAAACTTAAATATATTAACACATGCATATGAATACTTAAGTATGGATGTGACATATTATGTTACAAAAGGCATATATATACATATAAACAAACTTATATATATACAAATCATCCCCATACCCTAAGTACATACACATTTAAGGAGTAGCATGATTTAAGGAGGTAGGAGTGAGGGAGGTAATGTGTGCTAGGGGTGGGAGAGGCATGGTGTAGCATGCATGAGATTATATTATTTTATGCTAAGGGTATTTTGGTAAATTCTAGTTTTCAATACTTATAAATACCACCGCCTCTTCATAATTTCCACTTCACAAATCCTCCTTCTTCATTTTCTACTTCTCTCTTCATTTTCTTCATTTACATTTCCATGGCTTGCATATTGAAGTTCTTGGCATAAAACACTTGTTCTTCCACTTCCATCCACTTAAAACTAGCTTATTCTTTTTCTAATTCATTCTACTTCACTTTACATTCAAAACAACACCCATAATTCCCCATTTTTCATCATGACCATCCCTATAGCCTCTAGGCCAAGCCTAAAATCAACTCCAAGGCCTACTAAGTCAAGTCATTTGCACAATAGCGCATTGTTCTAGTCGCATTCGTGAAATTAACGCAAGTTACGGAAAGTTAGTAAGCAATTTGGTGAGTAAAACTTCACCCTCAATACCAAAGTTTTTAAACCATTTTCATGTTCATATTAGTAGCTAACTAATTCTTGTAGTATTTATTGGATGATGTATTGGTTATTGTTTAGTTTATGCTTTGAAAGTTGTCGTGTTTGAAAGTTAGAAAGCATGTAGTTAGCTATATGAAAAGTTAGTAGGTAAAGTTAATATAATTGTTGATAAATACTTATTGCATGTTGTTTCATAGTAAACTACCATGTATATATGCTCATATCCTTACTATTTAATGTTTGGTTGTAATGATAATGCCACAAACATGTTTGCCGAACTGCCCGTATAGCGATAATCGCTATATCGACACTTTCGGAAAATCACCGTTTATCGAACCATTTGGTTTCATCTTCGTGGTTGGAATTTTTTACAAGTTAAGTAGGATTTTGAATAATGATGTTTTCAAAAGTAATTAACCAATTTAGTAATGATTATTTAATTTAATTTAATATTTAATTAATAAGGATTAAAGTTAACTAATTACTTAGTTAATAATGTGTTTTAAATTTGACTAATTACTTGGTTAATGATTGTTTAAATTAATTAAGCATTTTATTTAATAATGTTTAAGGATAACTAATATTTTAATAATGATGGATTAAATTTAATTAATCAATGAATTAATGATGTTTTAAAGGTAATTTACCGTTTTCAATTAAAGGCATTTGATGTTAATTTATTAGCTTAAGTACTGAAGTTTCAAAGTGAATTTATCAAAGTAACAAGGATATTTTTACTTTGTTATTCATTTTAAATAATGATAATAAATTATTTATTTAATTTAATTAGTTATAATTAATTTTTATTAGTTAATTAAATTAATGATGTTTAAAGGTGATTAACTTATTTTGAACTATGGGCTATTGAAGGCAATCAATCAACTGAATTAATGAAGTTTTAAAGTAAATTAATCAATGTAATAAGGATGTTTTAAGTTATTTAATCCTTTTTATAATGATGTTTTAAAGTTAGTAAACTCTTTTAACAAAGTGTTTAAAAGCTAATACTTTTAATGTGAAGCCAAGCATGAATTCGGTTTTTAAAAGAAAAGTTTGATTTGTTTACGGAAATAAATTGATTTTCGTAAAGCGATATCACTTATATAGAAACGATTTATTTGTATGCTTAACACTAAATGTTGAAGATGTAGACTTGTCACTATTCTGAAAGTTAAGAACGGCCATGAGACATGCCTTTGAGGTAACACTGCCTTGACTTGTCTGGCATTATTGTTAACCCAGGAATAGTACAAGTTTGAATCCAATGAGTGGTGATGGGTATACAAGACTTAATTTCCATATACGAACATTTTATATCCTTGATATTTGGTTTTCTAACTATCGATTACTTTAGCTTCTTTATTTTTCATCACTCTAAGATGATGTATTGATCTTTTGTGCTTTGTTATCTTGTGTCGAAAATGACTATATCCAAAGAGCTTATGGGTGACCAGCTATGTAGGGTTGCTCGCATTAAAAGGGTATTTCACATCTCATCTAGGTACTATTCGGTTGCGCATTAAGATGTGAAATATTCGGATACTCGAGAAGGTTTGGCAAGGTCCAGCTGGTACTTTTCCCGAGGAGGCCAGCGATTATATGACCTTCTCAAAAGTATATTACTATATATATATTTCAAGGGGGTCACACCCTCCTAGTCATTGTTGGAAAATTTTCCTTTCCTTATTTGATTCGAACCTTCGATTTGTTATTTTGTAATTGCTACGAGAAGAGTTAACCACTCTTCACAATGTTTAATTGTAGGTTTTGTCCATTTTATCAAGTTTGGACTGTTAACTTGTTTTATCCATTCTGTCCAGTTTGGATTTTATTCAAACTATTTCTATTCTTTCAAGTCTAGATCTTTATACTATTTTGGCATATCATCTATGTTTCGATTTGTTTCTTATTGTTCTTTTCCATTCTTATAATTAGTTGTTTATGTGTGAGAAAACCCATTCTGTGTTGGTAGCGCAGTCACATATCTCTTTTGTTTCAGAGTTTTACTCATACCAGACATATTATCTAACCCGAGTTGTTTATTTTCCCTAAACTTTTGGGTACTCAATTTTATTTGAGTAGTCTGAGAATAGCAGGTTTCTCTTTAGAGCTCTTTGAAGACGGTGATCGAGCAGGTGGCTCCTTAGTTACCTAGTTATTTATTTCTACTGTATGATTATTTTGGTATATTTAGTATCGGAAAAATGTAAAGTTAGAATGTATAGCTGCAAATCTGTTAGATGTAATACTTTTGTTTAACTCTGGTAGCTCCATGTAAGGAGTAACCTTTTGTACTATATTATTTTATATAATATATAACCATTCCTTTATGAGGTTTTTTTATTTTATCTTGTTATGTTCTTTTTCTTACCCCATGAAAACTTATCTTTCGGACGCTTTGGCAATGGCACATGAATGCTATGGATGTATTAAGTGTTGTTCTTAGGAGTTAGAAAGGTGGGTCGTCACAGTTGGTATCAGAGCCTAGGTTTAGCGAACCCCTAAGCCATGGTAGGGTAAACTCTCCAAGGATAGGATTAATAATGTCCTACGATAAGTCTAAGAGTATAAATATGTATATTCAGTGCGTATTTGTTAGTGGTATACAGATGTTTTATATCGTGTTGTTTGATCCGTTGAGTGGTATATGAATTTTGGTCGATGCATCTAATCAGCGTTATCGATAGGGATTCCTAAACACTTTAAATAGACCAACCGATATAATATTGTTTTAAAATGGTAAATGAAATAATTTTATCTAGGAATATATTTTATATATATACAAGAATGATTTTCCAAATTAATATAGTTTTATTGATGAGTTGATTATTAGGAGATGATAGTATTTTATTATTATCATTTAGAATTTATTTAGTTATGCTCATCTAGTTTGAATATTAACTATTGTGGAATAATACATAAGAGATTTTCCTTAGTAAGGTATTGGTTAGGCAAATGGGAATTAGGCAACCTTGGGAATGAACCCCTTGTGAATTAAGTTTCACGGTTTGACTATACGGTACTCGATGAAAGGGTTAAGTTAAAAGTCATCTTTTAATACTGTTAAGCTAAAAGTAAACTTTTAATAAAATGTTGTTTAATATAATCTAAATAAGGATAAATATTTGAGAAAATTTAACTATAATGAAGGAGAATTATTTAAATGTGAGTTTAACTCACATTCAAATTTACTATATCATATCTATGATGCTATAAACTACCGTTGATTTCTTGGATGATAGTTAGATTTTTCTGATCGATTGTTTAACTGAAATTAATCTACATATTCCCTTAAAAATGTTTCAGTGTCATTATAGCAATTTTTGTTATACCATGATTTATTGAATATCGTCCCCCAAACCCTAGCATGTGTGTTTGAACTTGAGCTTGTGTTTTCACAAAGGCAGATGTTTAAAATTCAATAATCATTTTGATTATTGATATTTTAAATTAATTAATCATTTTAACTAATGATGTTTAAAATCAATTAATCTTTTTGGTTAATTAGATTTGAATTTAATTAGATCAATTGAATTGTGACGATCCACCTCCTCGACGATCGACACTAATACATCCTCGGTATTCATGCGTTGCAAATTCAAGTGCCGGAGAGGCAAATAATCATGGGGTTTAAAAGAAATAAAGATAGAAGATAGAATAAACAGAATCTCGCACTACATTAAGACAACTTATAATTTTACATATGGAAGATACATATAATCACTCCAAGTGATTTACCAAAGTTACGGCATGTACTAACTCAGCCAGGATAGTTATAATGGTCTATCCTTACAAGTGCTGGTAGATACATAATATAGATACATAGAAATATAGATAACTTCTTTAGAAGACCCAAAGATGCTCTATGCTCCATTCCAAAATACTTCAAGCTTTCTCAACTACTTGGCTGCACGAGGAAATTAGAGCACCCAGAGTTTAAGGGAAAGAAAAATAAACTTCGGGTCAGTTATGGGACTGGTGTGAGAAACTCAATATCCAAACGCTTTAAAAACCAAAAGGTATCTCATAAGACCATGCCACACATAAATGCGGAACGGATTTTTACCTTATGATAACCAAAAAATTTACTGCGTAAAATAATTTGATATTATTTTTAATGACAATCTTTGAAAACCTTTTTCAAATAAACTTATAAGAAGCAAAGCTGAAATTGTTACATTATTAAATTCCAGCATACTAACTACAGAGTAGGTTCTACAATCAAAATCTTACAAGGCTCGTTTGGAGAATGGATTCCATACAATGATAAGATGAGGGATTACCATCTGTATAGTATACCTCTATAGGGATATACCTAGGGTCCAGATACTGAATGCCTATACCAACATAGAACCAACCTAACTCTTCACTGGATAGTGCCGAATATGACACCACCTCGGTCGTTACCGACCTTTAACGGGATCCCCAAGCATACACCACATACTCGACATATAGAGAGTAATCTAGAAAGGTAATTACCATCTCCTAAAGGGCATAACCTACATAGCTCTGCCGCATCTACCTTGCTTTAGCCATTTCCGGTTGATGAGACCAGAGGTAACGTTTTACCTTTTGCATGGCACATTCCACTTTGAATGCCACATTGCCATTCCTTAATCGCACAACCAATTTCTACAAATGTATAACTCTTGAGCTCGTATGTCTCGGGAAAGGGTGTCCGCCACCAAACAGATGATACGTTTAAAAAGGTCAATCAGTGCGATCTAGAAATGCAACGTCAGACATTCGTCCATACAATTTGTCCACGAGGACAAACTGAAGGAACTCTCTTACCACATTCAGTCGTGGATTACCCTTGGGATTATTAGCGAGAAATCCTTGCGTTGAAAATCTCAAATGAAGACATATTGTCACATATAAGTGATATGGGAAATTTCCCTCGAGGGTCAGTGACAAGCAGCCCTACATTCCCTCTTACAAATCAAATCATTCCAGGTCATTTCTTTCGAACATGTAAATTAGTTTAAAGTGGTCTTCCGATAGGAATTACCCACTGTTAACCGGCATCTTGGCCCGGTTACAAAACGACGGTTGAAGAAATTATCATTAGCACTAGACAAGATTCTGATCAAGGAGAGACTGGAGGTGGTAGCAAGTTGTCAGGCCCACAATAAAGCAAGAGCATTCGGCCTGCCTGGCCTGGTGTGCAGATTCATCCACTATGGGCAGAGGCACCTTGCTCCTAAGCCCATGAAGGAAGTCCAACCCATCTTCCTCTATAAATAGAAGGGCAGGGGCACAATGAAATGGATCCTTTTTTGGAGAGAAAACACCGGGGAGACTCTGCCATTTTCAAGACTCATCTTCTCTACTTAACAACTTCACTCAAGCATTTGATTCACGAATTGTATTTGTAATCAACTATAAAGGAAATCAATAAAGTTGAACAAAGTGGACGTAGGCAATTACGCTGAACCACTATAAACTTGGTGTTCTTACTTTCTGCATTTAAATTAGCATTGTCTTCTCTGTTTAGTTTACTTTCATCACTTATATCTCTACACAATCTTTCTGAACGAGGTTAGTGACCAATTTTGGTGCTAACACTTTGGTGCTTTCACTGAGAATTGAATTCTCAGCATGATTGGATCTCATCATCTACTAGTGGATTTCCATATTCGCGAGATAGATCTAGTTGTTTACTAGAAAACTTCCTATTCTACTCAGATTTGAAAGAAATCTAAACGAAGCTGATAGCCGTAGATTGGATTCACTGATGTACGCAAGATCTGGGGATTGGACGTTGAAGTTTGCACTCAAGTTGAATGAAGGCCGACCCTCCTCTGAAGGCAATTCAGCTGATCACTCCAGAAAAGGCTTATGCCGATCGCCTCAGAAAAGGCATATGCCGAACGCCCCAGAAAAGGCGTATGCCGAACGCCCCAAAAAAGGCGTATGCCGAACGCCCCAGAAAAGGGGTAGGCCGAACGCTCTTCCAGGCCGAACATACCTCTAGGCCGAACGCTCTTCCAAACCGACCATACCTCTAGGCCGAACGCCCTTCCAGGCCGAACATACCTCTAGGCCGAATGCCCTTCCAGGCCGACCATACCTCTAGGACGAACACCTCTGTAATGCCGAACGGTAGTGTATGTCGAACGACTCGGTTGTGCCGAACAAGAATGAATGTCGAGCGCCTCTGTAATGCCGAACGGTATTGTATGCCGAACGACTCGGTTATGCCGAACAGTGTGGATGCCGAACAGTGTGAATGCCGAACAGTGTGAATGCCGAACAGTGTGGATGCCGGACAGTGTGGATGCCGAACAGTGTGGAATGCCGAACAGTGTGGATGCCGGACAGTGTGGAATGCCGAACAGTGTGGACGCCGAACAGTGTGGAATGCCGAACAGTGTGGATGCCGGACAGTGTGGAATGCCGAACAGTGTGGACGCCGAACAGAGTGGACGCCGAACAGTGTGAATGCCGAACACGTGTGGAATGACGAAGAGTGTGGACGCCGAACAGTGTGGAATGCCGAACAGTGTGGACGCCGAACAGTGTGGAATGCCGAACAGTGTGGATTGCCGAACAGTGTGAATGCCGAACAGTGTGAATGCCGAACAATCTTGTATGCCGAGCAACTTTGTCATGCCGAACGGCCCTCAATGCCGATCGAAACTTAAGTTACACCGGTCTCTTATACGACCCATATTTACAAAAAAAATCTTAGTAAAGGAACATTCTATCCACTTCCCTGACATCCCATGATCGACCAGGGCATAGAGGATCTAGCGGCAGCTTATGAACGGCATCAAGGGAACAGACAAGCAACCGCTATTCAAACGGTACTCCCAAAGGTTGGAGAACATAGATGATATGACTCTAGCAAACGCCAAGATGACTCCAAGCACCATTCTTCGCTGACCCAGCACTTCGAATTTAATGACCCCAAGCAAACCAATGCTCTAAGCAATTTATTCCAAATACTAACAAGGGTATCAAACTGATCGCGTTTGAGGAAAGTCGACCTCTAGATATATTTTGGCAGCTAGTTAGCTAAAGAGCCTCCTACGACTATGGATCGTTTCTTCTACAAAATGAATCAGAACTAAAGTGAGGAGGAGTGGAGCAGACTAAGAACGATAACAATGAAGGCCCGTTGGCTAAGGATGTAGATCCCAGTAGCCAAAGCAAGACTTCAGAATTCAGTTCATATGCTCTTTGAAAGATTCAATTGACAACCTCAAAATCAGGGGAATGTTGTATATTCCCAGATGCTCACTGATCCTAACACGAGCGATTACAAACACCTCCGAGGTGTGATCGAAAAGATGACCTGGAAAGGAAAGCTTCAATAGTATGTACAAGTCCTGCAGAATGGCGGGCAGCGAATATCTGATGCCTATTAATAAAGGGCTATGATTATCAATTGGACGGTTGACGGCCAACATCCCTTTGAAAGGAGCCAGGGGCGGAGTTGAATAGCGAGCACACGATGCTACTTCACATATCAATGAGATTTACCATAATCTTCTTTGAATTATTTCCATTTCCATCTCCATTTCAATTGTTCTATGAACTATTACTAGCTTGAACTAAACTACTTTCAAAACGATGCAGGTGTCCAGGTACTCAGATTTGGTTGCCAACTAATCTACGCAGACCATGATCGGACGTGCGGAGTTACATCTGGACGAGAATAATTCTATTGCTCATCATCAACCATATGCCTTTGATTTGGGGCTATGGATTAAATACAATGTACAACATCACGATGCACAGAGAGCTGAATTCCATCCTGCAAGTGGAATTTATTCAAGTAGAGAGCGGCTGCGATACGACCAGCCACTCGCTAAGTGAAACTCGAGCTCGGGGGCAAGCCATCACATCAAGGCTAAAAATGGGTTGATACACGACGATCCTTCGCACAACTCCGTACTCCCAGAGTGCGAGACGGAGTATAAACATCTACTTAACTCCGTACTCCCAGAGTGCGAGACGGAGTATAAACATTGATCAACTCCGTACTCCCAGAGTGCGAGACGGAGTATAAACATTCATCAACTCCATACTCCCAGAGTGCGAGACGGAGTATAAACATCTACTTAACTCCGTACTCCCAGAGTGCGAGACGGAGTATAAACATTGATCAACTCCGTACTCCCAGAGTGCGAGATGGAATATAAACATTCATCAACTCCGTACTCCCAGAGTGCGAGACGGAGTATAAACATCTACTTAACTCTGTACTCCCAGAGTGCGAGACGGAGTATAAACATTAATCAACTCCGTACTCCCAGAGTGCGAGACGGAGTATAAACATTAATCAACTCCGTACTCCCAGAGTGCGAGACGGAGTATAAACATCTACTTAACTCCGTACTCCCAGAGTGTGAGACGGAGTATATACATTAATCAACTCCGTACTCCCAGAGTGCGAGATGGAGTATAAACATCTACTTAACTCCGTACTCCCAGAGTGTGAGACGGAGTTTATACATTAATCAACTCCGTACTCCCAGAGTGCGAGACGGAGTATAAACATTAATCAACTCCGTACTCCCAGAGTGCGAGACGGAGTATAAACATCTACTTAACTCCGTACTCCCAGAGTGTGAGACGGAGTATATACATTAATCAACTCCGTACTCCAAGAGTGCGAGATGGAGTATAAACATCTACTTAACTCCGTACTCCCAGAGTGTGAGACGGAGTATATACATTAATCAACTCCGTACTCCCAGAGTGCGAGACGGAGTATAAACATTAATCAACTCCGTACTCCCAGAGTGCGAGACGGAGTATAAACATTAATTAACTCCGTACTCCCAGAGTGTGAGACAGAGTATAAACATTCGCTTAACTCCGTACTCCCAGAGTGCGAGACGGAGTATAAACATTAATCAACTCCGTATTTCCAGAGTGCGAGACGGAGTATAAACATCTACTCAACTCCGTACTCCCAGAGTGCGAGACGGAGTATAAACATACATCAACTCCATACTCATCCCCAAAACTGGGGGCAAAACCAAATCAAGGCATGCTAGTTGAACATTTGTCTAAAAGAAGATTGCAACGAAATGATTAAGAGACGACTATCAAGCAATCAACTGAACGGAAATATTCAGCATGAAAGACTGCGGTTTTTCAAAGCACGTCATGTTTAAACAAGACGTCCTTTGGGGGGCAAATGTTATCCCGCCTTTTGGCAAGGCCGTGACACCAAGAACTTGATTAGAAACCAGTGACAGTTCGTCTTGGAGATCGGTTACACAAAGGCTCACTATGGATATCGATGGATTTTGTCTGAGTCTGGATCGAGCCACGATTAACAAGACATAACAATCAAAGTCAGGGAAGCCAATGTTCCAAGTTTCAAGACGATCCGAGTTCGTA
Source organism: Allium fistulosum (assembly GCA_030737815.1). Classification (NCBI taxonomy): domain Eukaryota; kingdom Viridiplantae; phylum Streptophyta; class Magnoliopsida; order Asparagales; family Amaryllidaceae; genus Allium; species Allium fistulosum. The sequence continues at coordinate 1,209,983,297 of CM060902.1, forward strand.
TGCTCAACTTATGATCGATTCGAACAACCGACCATCCATCCATCAACCTCCACATTTGACTTGGAGACCTAAACTGCTTGGAATGAATATGGCCCGATCATCCACTCTAATCGAGTCATAGAACAAAGTTCGACAAAATACAGATACCCCTCATGAAGCTCAGTGACGCCGGGATCCGTCAAAAGTGGACGTGATTTGATCATCTACACATCAAATCCTACCCTGAACATGAAAAGGTTGTTCGAAAGCCCAACTTGAAGTAGCTATGGTAGACTGCGTACTCGCTAACCATCACTGTCAATATATGGATACGACTGCACCTTGGAACATATGCAACTTACTTTGTCTACTCAACAATCTATTATCCTTATTTTCTAGAAGGAGATACGGAGCAAATTGTAAGAGATTTGGCTATCTAACCCAACATGGATGTGATTCAACCATCTGTCATATACCTCCTTCCTTGACTTGATTGGAAGAGCTATAATCACCAAGCAGACGAGAATCGATCGTCCATTTTTCAAATTTCGTCCCTCATCCTGGGGGGCAGAATCTCATTCCGTGAGCAAACGTGGTCCGATTGTTCATTCGACGACATTAGCCTCGATACAGTAGATGAATACAAATTAAAGAGTGGAAATACGACTGCTCTCAACTTAAACCTCCAAGTCCCCAGAGTGCGAACTGGAGTACTCTAAGTTCCCAGAGCGCGGACTAGAGTATAAATGACTAAAACCTCCAAGTCCCCAAAATGCGGACTGGAGTACTCTAAGTCCCCAGAGTGCGGACTAGAGTATAAACGACTTAAACCTGCAAGTCCCTAGAGTGCGGACTGGAGTACTCTAAGTCCCCAGAGCGTGGACTAGAGTATAATGACTAAAACCTCCAAGTCCCCAGAGTGCGGACTGGAGTACTCTAAGTCCCCAGAGTGCGGACTAGAGTATAATGACTAAAACCTCCAAGTCCCCAGAGTGCGGACTGGAGTACTCTAAGTCCCCAGAGCATGGACTAGAGTATAATGACTAAAACCTCCAAGTCCCCAGAGTGCGGACTGGAGTACTCTAAGTCCCCAGAGTGCGGACTAGAGTATAATGACTAAAACCTCCAAGTCCCCAGAGTGTGGACTGGAGTACTCTAAGTCCCCAGAGCGTGGACTAGAGTATAAACGACTTAAACCTCCAAGTCCCCAGAGTGCGGACTGGAGTACTCTAAGTCCCCAGAGCGTGGACTAGAGTATAAACGACTTAAACCTCCAAGTCCCCAGAGTGCGGACTGGAGTACTCTAAGTCCCCAGAGCATGGACTAGAGTATAATGACTAAAACCTCCAAGTCCCCAGAGTGCGGACTGGAGTACTCTAAGTCCCCAGAGTGCGGACTAGAGTATAATGACTAAAACCTCCAAGTCCCCAGAGTGCGGACTGGAGTACTCTAAGTCCCCAGAGCGTGGACTAGAGTATAAACGACTTAAACCTCCAAGTCCCCAGAGTGCGGACTGGAGTACTCTAAGTTCCCAGAGCGCGGACTAGAGTATAAATGACTAAAACCTCGAAGTCCCCAGAGTGCGGACTGGAGTACTCTAAGTCCCCAGAGCACGGACTAGAGTATAAACGACTTAAACCTCCAAGTCCCCAGAGTGCGGACTGGAGTACTCTAAGTTCCCAGAGCGCGGACTAGAGTATAAATGACTAAAACCTCGAAGTCCCCAGAGTGCGGACTGGAGTACTCTAAGTCCCCAGAGTGCGGACTAGAGTATAAACGACTTAAACCTCCAAGTCCCAAGAGTGCGGACTGGAGTACTCTAAGTCCCCAGAGCGCGGACTAGAGTATAAATGACTAAAACCTCCAAGTCCCCAGAGTGCGGACTGGAGTACTCTAAGTCCCCAGAGTGCGGACTAGAGTATAAACGACTTAAACCTCCAAGTCCCCAGAGTGCGGACTGGAGTATTCTAAGTCCCCAGAGCGCGGACTAGAGTATAAATGACTAAAAACTCCAAGTCCCCAGAGTGCGGACCGGAGTATTCTAAGTCCCCACAGCGCGGACTAGAGTATAAACGACTTAAACAGATTGCGGACTAGAGTACTCTAAGTCCCCAGAGCACGGACTAGAGTATAAATGACTTAAACCTCCAAGTCCTCAGAGTGCGGACTAGAGTACTCTAACTCCCTAGAGTGCAGACTCGAATATAAGCGAATCAGATCTCCAAGTTCCCTGAATATGAACTATGACACAAATGACTTGAATTTGTCAAATCCCTGAGTCCTGACATACGGGATAGAAAGTATTCTAAGTGCTCGAAGCACAGAATGGAAGTTCAACGACTCCCGAAGAGTTTCCGAGTTATATGAAGATGGACTGAGAAGTCTATGTTACTCACAACTGCTTGGATTAAAATCACAATCACAAAGAAAACTGAACAATAAGAGTCTTTTGTAAGACAGAAAAAGGAACTAAACCTTATTCAGAAATGAGTTTCTATTACAACCCCTCCAAAGTTCAGAGTCGACATTCTATCTACAAGGACTAAGGAAATATATGAAAATAATTACATGACTTAAACTAACCCTCGTTGAACGAGGATAGTAATCACTTCTTGTGCTTCTTCAACTTCTTTCCAAACGGCTCCTCTCTAAAGCATTTACCCTTGGTACTCTTCTTTGATAGAGGGGTAGCAACTGAAGGAGTACGGGGGCCTTCCATGGGCTTGGACCCGCCAGGAAGGATGACCTTCAACGGCTTGTTCAAAGGATCGTCCAAGTCCACAACTCAGGGATCTACTATGACCTTGACCGTCTCCTCCCTCTCTTTCTCGAGCCACTCCTCCATGCTCAATTCGGATGTATGCTCAGAGGCGCCTGTAATTTCTACTTCATAACCCCCGTCGGTAGGAGAGGAGGTTTCAGACTTGTCTTCATCAAGCGCTCCGATCACCTGAGCGTCTGGACCAGAAGCCTCCCTTGCGTGAGTGGCTTCACTTGTTTTCTCCCCCACTTCCTTGGCGACATCGCTCCTCGGAGTGGGCTCGGGGTCAGAACGGCCTGCACAAAATCGTGGAAAACAAGAATGCAATAGTCCTGCATAAAGAATAACGACTTTCGAAATCTTAAAGAGAACCTTAAAGAGAAGGATTATCTACCAGGTTCGGGCAAACTCTCAGCCATCCGAGAGGTCTCACCCTCTGGAATGGGAGACAAAATGCGGACTAAAGTACTCTAAGTCCCTGAGTGCGGACTAGAGTATAAATGACTCAAAACCCTCTACGTCCCCAGAGTGCGGACTACAGTACTCTCAGTCCCCAGAGCATGGACTAGATTATAGACGACTTCAGAAAAATCCCTAAATCCCAGAAGCGGACCAGATTACTCTAAGTTCCCAGAGTGCGAACTAGAGTATAAACGAGTTGACGAAAATCTCTGTGTCTCGAACTGTGGACTAAAGCGTAAACCGTTCGACAAATCTCTAAGTCCCCGGAGCGTGGACTGAAGCATGAACACAAATTGGGCGTGAGTAAACCGGAGGGAGAATAACACTAAGTCACCAGAATGTAGAGTGGTGTATAAACATCGATAAATAGACGAGTGGATTCCAACCATTTTCTATTCCGCAAACTTCGGCCTGGAATCGACAGGAGGATTATTAACCCGCTAAGGATGGAGTTTGACCATCCAACTAGTGACCTGGCCAAATCAATGCTGGGGGCAGGGGTACAAAACACTAAAAAGTCGAATACGACAGCTTACTATAGCTCTAGCATGGCATTCTTTATAACTTGAGGCAGCGACTACATGGAGGCCTCAATACAGAACCAATCGAAACGGCATCCAAAGCTACGAGCAACCTACTATATCATACCTCAGACCAAGGGTCAATGCCGATCCGCACCAAGCACATACGAATGTGACTCGGATGTTTGTTTTTTGAAAAACTATGACCCCCAGAGTATGGAAAGGAGGGTAAACCACGAATACTTGGTCGAAAATTCTCCAGCACCCTCGTTCGATTCGTCAGGAGGAGTATGAAACTGGATGAGCATAACCCGACTACATTTGTAGCCAACTTTACCCTGAGATCTGATTACAGAGCATGAACCAAAGTGGACGTGGATGACCATCCACTGTCCAAATTACGCCCTGAAACTTACGTGGCATCGAAGTATTCCTCTTGGAATGAAAAACCACGATAAAATCCAGGATAGGCGAGACCTAGTCTCCTATCGACTTACATGATCCCACGATTCAACGGGAAAGAGAGTAAAGCTAAAGTGGGCATGGCTGGCCTTCCTACTTATCGGTATATGCCCCAGACCTAGGGGCACGAGCGAGAAGCAAGATGAATGTGAACCGACTATTCACCAATCACCCCTATGTCTTTGGAGTTTAGGTGAAAACATAAACATAGCTAGGACGAGACTCAACCGTCCATGCAGTACATTTATCAACCCGAGACTGGGAGAAGACGCATGGTCATCCAAAAACTAGCTATGATAGCTCAGTATTAAAACTTATATATAGTGCTTACAGCTACTCAAGGCAACGACCGAAAGGATGCCTAGAGATGGAATCATTAAATCGATGCCAAAGCTTGTGGGCAACTGACTGTCACTCCGACCCGTAGGGCGAATGAAGGATCATGAATGCATTGAATAGAAAATGCGTTACTCGAATATACAAGCAAATTCAAACTCATAGCAAGATCCAGCTATGCAGTTGCACGCAACTCGAGGCTGGCCCCTACTCGACATTTCCTTCAACGTGCTTTTAAGCCTGATCTTTGGCCATTTGCAGATAATCAATTAGAGCATTCAGAGCCCTTCATTATTTGACTTAACAACTCATGGCAAGACTCTAGGATTCGACCAGAGTAACCATCAACATTGACCGTCCCAACCATATTTCACATTGAATGTTATGCAAAATAGTTACATCTTTACTCAAAGAATCTGGGATGGCACCTGCTAAGCTAACGGTCAACATAGCAGCCAGCCATGGCGACCTTTTCCGGGTGCTGAATATCGGATCACAACTCAGTGCAGTGATGATAAAAGAATTAGTTGGATTTTTCTGAATAAATGATGATATGTTCCCTTGGACCCATTCTGACATGCATATGTGATTTCATTAACTATCGCAAGCCATGCATTGGATATCAACCCGAAGCTACAAAAGCTAGCACAATCTCTATTGATTTCATCATGAAAGATCCACTCTTACTTTTAGGCTCACCCCATCAACGTCTATGCCTACCAGCCGTTGCGATAGGGCACACAATGACCTAAGACGTCTGAAAGACTACTTAAATAGAATATCGAACTAATCTAATTCAATACCACTTATTTCCCACGAAGGGCTATCCAAGGACGGAAATTAGCAGACCTCACACCCAAATTCACTAGCTCAGATGACTACTCGAAGAGTAGCAGAGAACCAACCATAAGATGGAAAATGTACGTGGATGGAGCGTCCAATGATCAGTGTTATGGCTTGATAATGACTCCTGAGGAACGATCAATCTGCTACGTCCTAAAACTCGATTTACTTGTAACAAACAACGATGCTTAGTATGAAGCCTTGACTGCCAGCCTCAAACTTGCTAGAGGATTTGAAGTGAAAACTTTACATATCTTTTGTGATTCTTGATTGGTAGTATACAAATTTAAGGAAGTTGATCTTGCTAGGGGGCATTGTCTTGCTCCTTATCTCGGCCAAGTCCAAGAGCTACTAACCGACTTCACGTATTACATCATTACACACGTACTCAGCGAACAAAATGAAAAGGTGTCATGGTTGACTCCTATCAAAGACTATCTATAATGAGGAATTCTTACTGAACGGAGGAATGGAAAACGACACATCCTCCTCAAAGCTTCACGCCAGATAATCTAAGAATAAGTCGTGTGTCAAAAGGAGTTCATCCATCCCCTTGCTTCAGCATATCGCCCATGATGATATCTTGAGCAAAGTCTATGAAGAAGAATGCGGTAATAACATCAGGGGGAAAACCATGATAAAGAAGATACTATGTTATAGGTATTACTGGCCAACTATCAACCCAGATGCGGTTGATCATGCTAGACAATGTGACGAGTGCAAGATGTATGCAAAAAATATGGGAACCCCGCCGATGGAAATTAGTCAAATGGCTAGTTCATAGCCGTTTGGCACTTGGGGGCACTGAAATCATCTTCTTGTCGATCCTAAAGGTGGTGCGAAATACACCATCATAGCAATTGATTACGTCACCAAATGGGCAGATAAGAACTCTTAACCACGACCAAGATGAAGAAAATAATCAACTTCTTTATCCGTAACGTCATCTGTCCTTATGACCTTCCACGATCCATTATAACTGCAAATGGACAGGTTGAAGCTGTGAATAAAATCATAGAGTCTGTACTGAAGAGAGGTTTGGAAAACTCCTCAAGTGGCTGATTGCAACCCTTATTTCACAGAAAATACAAACAAGGAATCGCGATTGAATTACAATTAAACTGGATGGAGTTGGCGACGACTTATGAGCATATAAAACGCATCCGAGAGCCAATGGCAAGAACATGTACCCGAACGTGCATGTGTACATCCGAAAAAGTTCGACTTCTTGAAATCAACAGAAATTGAATTCTCACTAAGGGTTATTAAGAGAAGACTAGATCATATAGCCGAAGCTTATTAGCTCTGCAGAATCAGACACGGATGGCCACTAATGAACTACAACCCTGGATTTATAATATTGGGAATCGACCAAGCATCACGATGACCAAAGAAGGATACAACACCTTGGGAGGATAAATTGGAGGATAATGACTATTCAAGAAACATGGTGGATTTCTTTCTGAAGACAAGGAATACTCGCTGATTCAAAGCGTGTTGTGTTGCTTCACACGACACACTTTGGGGGGCAAGTGTTAACCGGCATCTTGGCCCGGTTACAAAACGACGGTTGAAGAAATTATCATTAGCACTAGACAAGATTCTGATCAAGGAGAGACTAGAGGTGGTAGCAAGTTGTCAGGCCCACAATAAAGCAAGAGCATTCGGCCTGCCTGGCCTGGTGTGCAGATTCATCCACTATGGGCAGAGGCACCTTGCTCCTAAGCCCATGAAGGAAGTCCAACCCATCTTCCTCTATAAATAGAAGGGCAGGGGCACAATGAAATGGATCCTTCTTTGGAGAGAAAACACCGGGGAGACTCTGCCATTTTCAAGACTCATCTTCTCTACTTAACAACTTCACTCAAGCATTTGATTCACGAATTGTATTTGTAATCAACTATAAAGGAAATCAATAAAGTTGAACAAAGTGGACGTAGGCAATTACGCTGAACCACTATAAACTTGGTGTTCTTACTTTCTGCATTTAAATTAGCATTGTCTTCTCTGTTTAGTTTACTTTCATCACTTATATCTCTACACAATCTTTCTGAACGAGGTTAGTAACCAATTTTGGTGCTAACACCCACATCCGACTCTGGTTCCTTCAAATCCATCATCGATTTTTTTTAAAAAGGAGGTCAAATATATAGGTGAATACCATTTGATTAATTCATTCCTTTTTATCAAAAATATATTTGGAGATATATAACTTAATCTCTTTCTAGTATATACGAAATCGTAAAACCTCTCTTTATCTTTGGAAAACTATTTATTTAAATCTTAACAAAGATTTTTTTAATTTCAAATCAAAATTTTGATTGAGTTGAAACCGTGTTATCTAGGATACTAATCTAAAACCAGTAAATATTAAATGAGAAGAATCTATAAAAATCATTTAATTCTATTGAATATCAATTTTCGTATTAAACAAGTACTATGGCAGAATAACGGAGAACTCACCTTTTAAATTCCACGAATAGTACGAATTCCCTCCTCGAAATTTATCACCAAGAATAATAATATGATCTCCATACAATCTAAGTTATTGAAAATTTGGAAAATTATATCTTTTATACTTTAGGAAATTTTTGATCCGAGTAAATCAAATTTACTATCCCCTCCGTCGGGCCAGTCCGGGTAGCTAGGGAGGGCAGGCAACCGGTTTCTAATCCAAGCCTAGAGACTACCTCACCGTCACCCATAAGGTGGTCAAGTTATTTAATCGACTCTAAATCTTTTGACATACTTAATTAACATTTAGTTATTTTAGAGCATCCGGGCTTTCCCTTCGATCTGTTCCATTCCTCGGTCGGATTTTCTTTGACACTCAAATGTACTAGCCTTTTTCACATAATCGTTTTTAAACCTCTTAATCATCTTTAAATTACTTAACTATTTATTTGAAAAGGTTCACAAAATATTGGGGAAAGAAAAATTAAGTTAAAACTATTGTTTGCAAAAGTTATTAAAAAGTGCTCTGAAAAAGTGATGTAAATAGTGTTTTAAAAGCTATATTGATCAAAACTACTTTTCTATCATTTGGAAATTCATTTATATAATTCAAATCTCTTTAATATGTTTTAATATATTTATAGAATTTATTCCACATTTTTAAAGTATTAAACATATCCATATTAGAACATTTATTACATTGGCCTCCGAACTGCCAAAGCGCGATTTTATTTAAAACTTGATTTGCTCATATTTTAAAATCGACTAAACGAAATCCCAATCCTTTTCTTCTGTTTGAAAACTATGATTATAAACGTTTGGAAATTCTTATTTCAAAGAAATCCGTCTCCAAATCCATCCTATAAATGGACTTAACTTTTAAGACGCGAAATCGCGAACTGCCATTCCGCGACGCTATATTTTCAATATTCTTTCCAACTTTGTCAAAACACTTTTAAATGTTTATAAAATATTTCTATACCATATTAAACCATTTTTAATAGGTTTAAACATTCCATATACACCATTTCATTAACAAAAGGAAAGTGACTTCATGTGTGATTTTTGACGTGTATTAAATGAGACTTATTAATATAGTTAAACAACAATATTAAACAATCAAACTTGATGATCAAAGCATATTAAACATCCATTGCAAACATCATATCATCATCAATAATGTAATACTAGTAAGAGTTTCTCACCTTGGTTTGGACGATTAACTAAATAATGGCCATAACTTCGCTAACTCGGATTTTTCCCTCGCGATCACTTGGGCTCTTGCCTTTGGAGGGCCTGACCTTGGCTAGGGGGCCCATGGCCTTGGTTTTAAGGGAGGAAGGCTTGACTATGGGGTAGGTGGTGGTAGTCGTGGGTAGAAAGAGGAGAAAATGAGGTGGTTTGGTTAAGTTTTGAGGTGTTTAGATATATATATATATATATATATATTATATGCATATACTATATGATTTTAGTTTCTTTTTGAAATGAATTTTGCCATTATTTCTTTTGGGGTGGAAGCCATTACAGAGTAGGATAAAAGCTTAAGAAATGAAGAAGAAAACATATGAAAATAAAGAAGAGAAGGGGTGGTATTTATAGGCAAAGAAGAGGAGAAAATATCTACATATACATCATCATCTTCATAACCCTCACATGCATCACCTCCCACCATATGCTCAGTCGAAGTGACCCCATCATGGTCAAGGCCCTATGCACCTGATGTGCATATGTAACTGTTAACTTAGAGATTGCTTAAGTGTTAAAGAATTTGGGAAATATCTTAGATATTTTTAGTAATATGTGTGTGTGTGTGTATATATAATTACATGTGTATATGTGTGTTCATGTGCAAGTGGATATGTCTTCATGTATGTACATGTATATGTAAATATGCATGTCACATATAATCCACAATGTTGCACAACTTATTCACTTTGAATTGTTACGAATTTTGATTTTGATTTCCGATTAAATTTTCTCTTCTTAGTTAACATACACATATTTGTAAACAAGTTTAAAAATAATATCTCCATCATTATATAATAATTAAAAGAGCTTACTTAATCATTATAATAAGTAATAAATCATTTAAGCTAAATTTAAATTCAAAAATCAATTATTCCAAAATAGTGATATCTATAATAGTGTTATAAAGGCAATTTAAATTTCATAATAAAATAGATACTTTTATTACATATTCATACTCATATATATATAAATGAGTGTATATGTCCAGCTCTATGCACGAGTTCGGATGGCTAAAGAGCTGTTTACTGATAAAAGGGTTTACAGTTATTTTATCGATATTTTAACCAAAGTATATATTTTTGTAAATACCTATTCAAAATAAGATTACCGTTATTATTTATAATTTAAAACATCATCATTTATGTTTAAAAATCTTATTTTTGAATATTCTAATATTTTTCTGAAGTGATGATTTTATGGGTCGTTACATACTTCCCACCTTAAAAGAATTTCGTCCTTGGAATTAAGGATAAGAAGAAGATAACTCAATAAAGAATATATATTTGACAAGATGAAATATTTACAAGATATGATTATTGACTACACCACAGGCGGCGATCACACTACATTGATACTATATACATAGATTAATCATCCAATCTGAACTTGGGATAATCCTTCCTTATTCTGTCTTCTGTTTCCTAAGTGCAATCATTAGCATTACCACTCCACCGAACTTTAACTAGTCTCACAACCTTTCCCCTTAATCTTTTTTCATCATGATCCATGATTCAAATTGGTTATTTGATGATAGTCAATTTGGTTCAATTTCCAAATCTTCTTGGGCAGCTTCTTCCACTATTTGTTTTGGGTCGTACACATACTTTTGCAAATAAGATATGTGAAAAATATTGTGTACACCCGACAATCTTTTTGGTAATTTTACTCGATAAGCCAATGGGCCAATCCGTTCAAGGGTAGGAAAAAGTCCAATGTACCGAGGTACCAATTTTCTAGCTCTCCTAAATCTCACCACTCCTCTCATCGAGGAGACCTTTAAGAATACAAAATCTCTAACTAAGAACTCTAGATTTCTTCGTCTTTGATCCGCATAACTCTTCTGCCTGCTTTGGGCTTCTTTCATCTTCTTTTCTATCATGTCTACCTTTTCTAAGGCTTCTCTAGTCATATCAGGATCTAGTACTAACCGATCTCCAGTCTCAATCCAGCATGTTGGGGATCTGCACGTACGACCATATAAAGCTTTGTATGGTGCCATGCCGGTACTAGCCTGATAGCTATTGTTATAGGAGAACTCCACAAGATGAGTCTGGTCCGTGTATTTAAAAAAAATTATACGCAGGTTCAGTCGACTGAGGGCATCAGTTTAGTCAACTGAACTATGTTTTTCCTGAAGCCTGAGTGCATGTGAGGTATAAAATGATTAATCTCTAATCGAGTGCAATTGTTTGTGAATATATGAATGAGAGTGATGATTCTTGAGGAAAGATCTTAACAAAGCTACTAGACTTGACTAGACTAGACTTTATATATATAATATATGACTCTTGCTTAAATATATAGAATATACGGACCAAATATCGAGTCGTTGAGTCTGGTCGTCGTAGTAGTCGCTTGAGGTTCTTGTCAGCAATCAAAACTCAAGATCCAACATTCTCCCCATTTTTTATGATGACAACTCCATTTGTTATGAGTGAATCTCAACAAGCCTTATTAATCTATATCTCCCCTTGAATGTTTGCTAGCCACTATGCTCATTATTTCTCCCCCTGAATATATGCTTATATCTTCTTGTAAATAGTAATTGAGCAATATCTTTCTCCCCCTTTGTCATTGACAAAAAGGAGAGTTTCCAAACTAATAATTTTTATAATCTATGAATATAAAATTAACATGGACAATGATAAAGACAGCTAGTAATCACAGAAATTCAAAGCACAAGTCATTGTAACAAAAATATTAAAAAGACAACATAACGAGAATACCTACCATTGTTTGCAAAATTAAATTTCAGTTTGTTAAATTAATGAAAACAAAAAATGAATACCTACTCATCACCATTTCCTTCTTCATCGGAGCTATCTTTTTCCTCATCTCCCTCGGTTTCTCCTTCGTCACCAGTAGAATCTCCACATTGATTTCCCGCTTCTTCCCCTTCCTCTTCCTCTTCATCCCTTCCTTCTTCAGAGGTTGACCAAGTAAAATGTTGTGCAGGTCATTTCCCTTGAGATGTTGGCACATGTATGGAAGTAGAAGAGGGTTGTGCACATGAGATTGCTTCCCAAATATTGTTCAGGAAATCTTTGATATGATTGAGCTTTTTGTTCACCTTTGTCACAGATTTCTCAACACGAGATACATTCGTCTCGACACGGGAAAGACATTGATCTAGAAGCCTCTGATTTCTGGAAATGATGGTAATGGCTTCTTGTGGTCGAGCTTGCGAACCGATTTCTCGTATCTTGCTAGATTTTCTTTGAGTTAGTGGTGGTTGAGAAGAAGTTGAAGCTTCAACATTGGGAGTTTGTTGTCTAGAGGATGGTGGTGGTTGTCCGGAAGTTTGGTTCTCTAGCCAATGCTCGTAATTGATAATTGTATGATCACGATATTGTTTTGGGAGATTCATCAAACTTAGTGTTTTGGTGTTCAATGATCCAATTGCAGAGAAATCCGAGTCGGGGAATGGAACATCGAAATGTTTAATTATCCTCATAATGTATGCACCGTAATGAATTTTTTTGATTCGTCCTTGATTGAAAGTTTGAAATTCTTCTAGAATTACCTTAGCCCAATTGACATGACGTCCACCCTTTATGGCATATAGAGATTGGAAATCTCGCCTATACACTTTTTCATAACTTCCTGTTCTTGGGTTGATAGTATGAGTCAATGCATGGTGCATAATTCTTGCTTTGGGCCTTAGCGCAATAGCTTTAAGCTCTGTCATGTCGTCAGAGAGGAATAAGTGGCTAGTTCGATTTCTTGACTCCATATTTATGGGAATTTCAGCCAACTCTTCTCCTTCGGATGGACAAGTGAGAATTCGTCCAAGTCGAGCTAATGGTAGGAAGATCTTGATGGCACATACACGAGTCCAAACACAATCATCCGTATTTTGAATAGTATGGTGGTCTAGATTGAGGTTGGCATAAAATAGCTTGATGAGAAGATGGTTGAGTTAGATGCTATTTGCAGTATAATCGATCAGAGACTCCAATCCACTTCGTCTAGCGAGTTCTTGGATGGCATAAGGAGCAAAATTTTGAAATTTAACAAATGAACCTTCAAAATTTTTCGAGTTCTTCATTTTGTCAAACCTTTGTGCTGCTCTCTCGTTATATAACCAACTATGAATCTGAGAATCTAACGGTCCTGTAGAGGATGAAGATTGTCTTGCTCTTTTTGGGGCCATGGTAAGGTTTTATGGTTTTTGAGGAATAAGTGAAGATAGATTTGCAAATTTGTGAAATTTTGAGAGTTGTTTGGAGTATAGTTAAATAGGTAATGGTCAAAAAAGTAGTAGAAAAGAATAGAAGTGAAAAAATATAACTTTATTTTGATATTTGAAATGTCTTTTGGTCGATGTTTATCCGGTATTACCAGTTTCAGTCGACTGACTAGGTTATTTTAAATAATTATATATCTCGGTTCAGTCGACTGAAGTATGGATTTAGTCGAATGAATCATTCCTGAGAGTTTTCAGTGTATTTTTGGCCTATTTAGTCGAATGAATTTCTGAGTCAGTCGACTGAGTTGCAGTAAAAATACAGGTGAAAAAGTTAATTCAGTCGACTGTTTTGCCTTGGTCAGTCGACTGCCTCTGTTGAAGAAGTGCAGAAATGATTTTTATTAATTATAGAAAAGAAAATACACAAACATAGCTTTAAAAAGGGCAAAATAAAACAATAGAAGTCATATATAAAACATTTATATAGACGAATCAGAAGATTTTGGAGTCGAGCACTCTGTCGGTTCGATTTTGGTTATTTCTCTCACCGATTGAATAGTCAAACGATCCCATGAAGTAGGCGAGTACGGAGGCCTCTAGGGAGATGGTTGATGAACATATCTATTCGATGGAGGCGATCACAAAATTTGAGTGCAAAATTTTCCAGTAAGCCGAGTCTCCTACTGTGATTTATCTGCTCATAATACATTTCTCGTTGACTGCTCAATGATTCTCGTTGATAATGATGAATATCATCAATCTGACGAGCAATCGACGGGGAGCCAAAGCTCATATTTCTACAAGCGCGTTTTGGGTCGGGTGAATATCCGGTGTGATATCCGGGAGGCACAATAGGCACCGATTCGTAGATTGGACTTGGAGTGGGTAAACTTGATGAGCCTGAACTGGGTGATGAAAAATCTATGGAAGAGTACTCCGATGATTCATGAGACGACATGTTTAAAAGTGCAGAGTCTTTGAAGATAAACTTTCTTTTTGAAAACAAAAATTAAATATATAGAACTTTTTGATAAGGAATGGTATATATAGGCAAAAGTACATCAAAAATAGTAAAGAAGTATTTGGTGAAACATATTTAAACCAGAAATGTATGTTTGGCTTAAAAGGAATAAGAAAATGCAAGGCTGAAATTAATTTTAAAGAATAGTAAAAAATTTGTAATAGGAATTGCAAAGAAAACTTAATCTGGTGTGAATAATACAATAGTAAAGTGGTAGCACATCTAACTTTTAAACAAGCAACTAGAGTTCGAGTCTTGGAAACTTGATTGTTTTGAAAAAAATTCATTTTTGGAAAAGTTTATAAAGATTATAAATCTTTTAATGATAAAATCCCTAATTCTCTTCTTAGTTTTATAAAAGTATTTTCATTTAAAGGTTTTGTAAATATATCAGCCAATTGATTCTCAGAGGATACAAATTCTAATCTGACTATATCCTTTTCAATATTATCACGAAGGAAATGATGACGTATGTCAATATGTTTAGTTCGTGAATGATTGACAGGATTTTTAGATAAGTTTATAGCACTTGTGTTATCACAGAAAATAGTTGATTTAGATAATTTTATACCAAAATCTTAAAGTGTTTGTTGCATGTAAATGACTTGAGCACATGCTAAAGCAGTAGAAATGTATTCCGCTTCACAGGTCGATAGTGAAACACAATTTTGTTTCTTTCTAATCCAGGAGACTAAGGATTGTCCAATGAAGTGACAAGTCCCACTCGTACTTTTTCGATCTGTCCGACATCCTCCAAAGTCAGCGTCACAATATGATACTAACTCGTACGGACATTCTTTTGGATAGAAAAGTCCGAAATCTTTGGTTTTGCTTAGAAAACGTAATATTCGTTTCACTGCTCGCATATGTGATTCTTTAGGATTTGCTTGAAACCGAGCACATAAATAAACACTCATCATTATGTCAGATCTACTAGCAGTTAGATAAAGCAATGATCCAATTATACTTCGATATAATTTTTGGTCGATACACTTGCCATCTTCATCTCTATCGAGATGTATAGTTGTACTCATTGGAGTTGGTTTGGCAGAAGTATTTTCCATACCAAAGCGTTTAATTAGATTATTAAAATATTTTTCTTGATTAATAAAAGTTACATTTTCTAATTAATTTGTAAACCAAGAAAATAAGATAATTCTCCCATATGTGACATTTCAAATTCTTTGGTCATTATATTAGAAAATTCCTGAAATAATTATTCATTTGTAGATCCAAAAATAATATCATCTACATAAATTTGAATAATTAAAATATCCTTTTTAGTTTGTTTAATAAAAAAAGTTTGATTAACCTTCCCAATTTCAAAACCAGAATTTGTTAGATAGCTCTTAAGATGTTCATACCAAGCACGGGGTGCTTGTTTTAGACCGTATAAGGCTTACTTAAGTTTATAGGCATGGTTTGGAAATTTTTCATGAGTGAATAAAAGAGGTTGTTCAACCTAAACATTTTCATTTATATATCTATTTAGAAATGCACTTTTAACATCCATTCGATAAAGTTTAAAATTATGAAATCATGCAAAGGCCAGTAAGATATGTATTGCTTCTAGTCGTGCGACTGGAGCAAACGTTTTTTCGTAGTTAATTTCTTCTTCTTGATTATATCCTTGTGCAACTAATCTAGCTTTTTTCCTAGTTATATTTCCTTGTTCATCTTCTTTATTTTTTAAGATCCATTTAGTACCAATGACTGTTTGATCACTCGGTCTAGGAACTAATTCCCAAACTTCGTTTCGTTCGAATTGGTTTAGCTCTTCTTGCATAGCTATAATCCAATAGTCATCAGTAGAGGCTTCTTTTGCATTTTTAGGTTCAATATTAGAAAGAAATGCTACATGGCCCATTGGATTAAGTTGATTTCTAGTTCTGACATGTGAATCAATTTCTCCTATGGCATTTTCTACTGGGTAATCTCATAAAATCTTAGGAGGAGATCTTAATTCATTTTCATTTTGAACAATACTTTCTTCAAAATTATGAACAATGTTTTCATCTTCTTCTAAATTATTTTGAGTAATCATATTTGTGATCGTCTTAGTTATTATTTCGTCATCCTCAAAATTCTTTTTAAACTTAAAATTTTCATCAAAGGAAACATGAAGTGTTTCTTCGATTGTTTTAGTTCTTTTATTAAAAATTCGATAAGCCTTACTTCGTTCCGAATATCCTATGAAAATTCCTTCATTGGATTTTGGATCGAATTTTCCAAGTTGATCTTTTGTGTTTAAAATAAAACATTTTGAGCCAAAAACTTAGAAATATAAAATATTTGGTTTTCTTTGATGAAATAGTTCATATAAGGTGTGTTTTGTTAGTGGTCGGATGGAAACATGATTCAGAACATAGCAGGCGGTTGCTATAGCTTTTGCCCAAAATGTTTTGGTAAAGTGCTTCCATTTAATAAAGTTTTTGCACATTCTTGTAAAGTTCTAATTTTCCTTTCTACGACTCCATTTTGTTGTGGTGTTCTAGGAAAAAAATTATGGTAAAATCTCTTTTATTACAAAAATGTTCAAAAGCTTCATTTTCGAATTCACCTCCATGATCACTTCTAATATTTTTAATTTTTAAGTTTTTGAGATTTTGAATTATTTTAGCAAAAATTTTGAAATCTTCAAAAGTGTCACTTTTATTTTTTAGAGAAATAGTCCAAGTATACCTTGAGAAGTCATCTACTATAACAAACACATATTTTCTATGGCTTATAAATTGAACTTGAGTTGGTCCAAAAAGATCCAAATGCAATAGTTCAAGTGGTTGTACAGTAGAAATGTTTTTCTTTAATTTAAAGGATGATTTTGATAATTTTCCTAATTGACAAGCATCACAAATATTGTTTACTTTAAAATTCATCTTTGGTAAACCTTTTACTAATTCATTTTTAGATAATTTGTTTATAGCTTTGAAATTAACATGACAAAATCTCCTGTGCCATAGCCAAGGATCATTTTCTTTGGCTATTAAACACATGTTAGTATTGTAATTTATATTCATATTTAAAACATATATATTTTCATCTCTAAAACCTTCAAAAAATAAGATTTTTATTTTGATCAAAAATGCTACACGTATTTTTAGAAATAGAAATATTGAATCCTTTACACACAATTGGCTGATACTAAGTAAATCATGTTTTAAATTTTTAACTAATAAAACATTTGTAATAAGAGGTAAATTAGATATACTGCCATTGCTCACATCGCCTTTGTCGATGATATATCCTTTGGAATTGTCTCCAAATGTGACAGAACCTCCATCTCAGTAGGTAATATTTGTTAGCATCTCTGTGTTTCCTGTCATGTGTTTAGAGCAACCACTGTCTATTATTCATTTTCCTCTCTTTTTAGGTGGTACCTGCAAAATATAAAATTAACATTGGTACCCACCATTTTATTTGGGTCCTAAGAGTTAGGTCTTAGGAAGCCAAACCCAAGAGGGTTCAGAATTCCTTTAAAAAATAAAATCTTTGTTTTTATGAACAGTTTTTATAAAAAAATTTATATATTTATTTCTAATTAAAGAATTATTTGTTTTAGGAACCCAAATCTTAAGTGATTTAGAATAATTTGTAAATTTTGAACTAGGTTTTCCAATTTTATTATTATTCCTTTTAAAATTGTTATATAAGGAATTCTTTTTCTTTGGAATAACTTTGCAAACTTGCTTATATCCTAGTCCTCTTTTATTTGAAGCAGTCTGAGAATTTTCTATAATTTTAGAAATATTTTCTCTACCTTTATAAAATTAAAGAAATTTTTAGTAATATTATCTAATTCCAAAATATTAGGTTTAAGATCATGATTTTCAATTAACAAAGCATCATTCTTTTCTTTCTGAGTTTATATCTCTTGACTTAACATAGAGAGTTGAGATTCCGTATTAGAACAAGATTCTTGAGTAACTTCAAGTTCTTCTTCTAAAATTTGTTTCTCATCTCTCAACATATGTACCTTAATTTCAGTCCTATTTAATTTTTCAAGAGCTTCTTTATATTTTCTTTTGATGTCTCTTAGTTTGTCAAGTAATTCAGAGTTTATTTCCATTCAAAAGTTAGATCGCTCACCTCATCATTTGTGGCCATAAAACAAATATTGGCTTGTTCAGTATCACTGTTTGAGTCACTATCTGATGATGAAGATGATTCTGAATCGTCCCAAGTGACAGAGAAAGCTTTTTTTTGAATCTGTCTTTCTTGTGCTTATATTTGTCCTTCTTTCGATCAGGACAGTCTTTCTTGATATGGCCTTTCTTGTGACACTCGTAACATTCTAGAGCAAATGATGATGGTTTGTTGCTGTTGTTATTGTTGCAGGAGTTGTTCTTGTTATTTCTGAATTTGTTGCTCTTTTTAAACTTCAAAAACTATTTGAAATTTTTGGCAATGAACGCCATATCTTCCTCATCTGAATCTGATTCATCCTTTTCTACTTAGAATGTTGTATTCTTCTTATCTTGAGCTTGTCCTCGTTTTTCCTGGAGATTGACTTCATAAGACATTATATTTCCTATCAACTATTTTGGTTTAATGGTTGAAATGTCATTAGCTTCTTCGATCGCTAAGACCTTTCGTTCCCACTCATCCGTTAGAGAGTAGAGCATTTTTGAAACAATATCAAAGTCCGTATATGTTTCTCCTAAAGGTAAAAGGGAATGATATATATCTTGGAATCTAGAGTACATTTCATTTATTGTTTCATCTTGCTTCATTTTGAAATTCTGGAACTGATTTTTGAGCAAAGAGATTTTACTCTACTTTACTTTGTTAGCACCTTCGTGTGTAACTTTAAGTGTACGCCAAAGTTCATAACCCATTTTACACATGTTAACTATATTAAACTCATTCTTGTCTAATGCACAATATAACATGTTCATGGCTTTAGCATTTGCATTAGCATCCAATTTTTGTGTGTTAGACCATTGCGAATATTTTGTAGTAGGTATGTCATATTCAATTTGAGTAATATTCCAAGTTTCATAACTATTTGCTTGTATATAAATTCTCATCCCAGTAGCCCAATAGTTATAGTTCATTCCATTAAATAGAGGTGGTCGTGCAGTAGATTGACCTTCAAGAAAGATAGTGTTAGTTACGGTGCTGGTGTTGTTTTCCATATTAAAAATATCAGATAATTATGTTATGGTTATAAGATGACCTTGCTCTGATACCAAATGAAAGTGACTGTGCTATAGGATCCTGTAATATGGAATATAATAAATAACTAGTGCGAATAATAATAATAATAATAATAATAGTAAAGTAAAAGGACACCAGGAATTTTTATACTGGTTCGAACTCCCGTTCTACGTCCAATCCCAGACTCCTTCTGGAATTAAAACTAGCAGCTCTCACTTAACCCGGAGGAACAGGTATTACACCACTTGAGCAACCGAACATGACTTAACCGCCTGAGTAACCGAACAGGACTTGACCGCCTGAGCAATAGAACAGGACTTGACCATCTGAGCAACCGAATTGGACTTGATTACAAAATAGATTGTCTTGACTTTGTATGTTCTAATAACACGAATTTGTCACTTGTAGTACACCCTTCCTATAATCTTTTCCTCAAGAATGATGTGTATGATTGTGCGTGTATGAGTAATAGGAAGTTTAGAATTTATTGGAGGATATGGAAGTGAGATTGTAAGCAATGAATGTAAGAAATCAAGTAAGCAATAGATTCGAAGAATGTTATTCAAGTTAGATCAAGAGAGAAAAGAAAATTAAGTAATTTGATCAATGAAACTCAAGTATATTTATAGAAGATAGTGAGTTGCAACTACTGGTGAAGAGATCTCTACAAATAGCAATGGCTGCATCCCTTGGCGAGGAAGAAATCCCTTTAGAAAGGAAATGTCTATTCAATAAAATGACAGTTGCAATTTTCAGTCGACTGACTAGGACCATTCAGTCGACTGAATTTAAAATGTTCACATACATGTTAAAATGCACAAACTCGGTCGACTGAATGATGCCTATCAGTCGACTGGTCCATGCATTTTAAAAAAAAATTCATACACAGGTTCAGTCGATTGAGGGCATCAGTTCAGTCGACTGAACTATTTTTTTTTGAAGCCTGAATGCACGTGAGGTAGAAAATGATTAATTTCAAATTGAGTGCAATTGTTTGTGAATATATGAATGAGAGTGATGATTCTTAAGGAAAGATCTTAATAAAGCTACTAGACTTGCCTAGACTAGACTCTATATACATAATATAAAACTCTTGTTTAAATATATAGAATATAGGGACCAAATATCGAGTCGTTGAGTCCAGTCATCGTAGTAGTCGCTTGAGATTCTATCAGCAATCAAAACTCAAGATCCAACATGAGATGTTTGTTTTGGATATGAGGGAAGAATATTATGAGAAAATGACAGCTCATGTCAAAGGTACTTTTGTGGATTTAGTTGACATGGCTTTGAGGTATGAGACCTTGGAAAAGAAGAAGCCCCCTCCAGTAGCACCTAGTGGAAATAGTTCTAAAAAGAGGAAGTTTAATCCGAATTGGAAGAATCAGGGAAAGGGAAAGCCTGGAGGTGCCCAAGGAAGTCATTTTAAGGATTTTTTTTGCCACAAATCTCAGCAGAAGGGCCACATCGCGAAGTTCCGCAAGAATTCTAGAATACAGCAACATCAACAGCAACAACAACAAAGTGGACCTATCTCCCCGATGGTCCAGAAGACTCTTTGTTTTAATTGCCATCAGCCAGGGCATATGGTAAAAGGCTGTCCACTCATGAAGAAAGTGCAGCAGCCCAAGGTGTATGCTATAAAGGATGAGCCATCGAATTTAAAAGACGTGAAAGGGAAAGGCGTCCTTTAAGGTACCTTACTTATTAATGGTATTTATATTTGAGCATTATTTGAATAATGGTGCCTCTCATTGCTTTATTTCCTTAGAATCAGCAGGAAAATTTCATATTTTTCCTAGTATTACAGAAAACCCTATGTTTGTGTCTAACCCCATAGGTGGTGTGACCCATTTGATTATGTTTTGTAATAATGTGCCAATTTCCAACCTTTCTCATCACTTCTCTTGCGACCCATATTTCTTGGACTTTAAAGGATTTGACATTATTCTTGGTATGGATTGGTTATCAAAATATAAGGCTATCTTAAAATGTAATAAGAGAATTGTATCCTTAGTGACTGATATAGGAAGGAAAGCTAAGGTATCATGTGAAGAATTCAGTATTCATATGTCTAGTTTCTTGTATGCCCTTGAAGCAGCCCAGGAGAGTTTAGGGTCTATTGAAGTTGTTAAGAATTTCTCGATGTATTTAAAGAATTTAAAAGTTTACCCCCGCACCGTGAGACTGAGTTCCGTATTGATTTGGTCCCCGGTGCATGGCATGTAGCTCAACCTAAGTGGCATATGGCCCCGAGGGGGAGAGAGGAGTTGGTAGATCAAACCTAGGATTTGCTGAGAAGAGGATTAATTAGACCCAGTCATTCGAGTTGGGGATCAGCTGTAGTTTTTGCAGCTAAGTCTGATGGATCTTTAAGATTGTGCGTCGACTATAGGGAGTTGAATAAGTTGACTTTTAGGAACAAGTATCCCTTACCCTGTATCAATGACCTTTTTAATCAACTTCATGGAGCTACGGTATTTTCCCAAATAGATCTAGCTACCGAATTTCATCAATTAAGGGTTGTTAAAGATAGTATACCCTTAATTGCTTTTAGGGGCCCTGTTTTCTCTTTGAGTGGTTGGTTAGACCTTCTGGTTAACCGATGCACCTGCATATTTTGTAGATCTCATGAACCATGTTTTTCAAGATGTTTTTAATAAGTTTGTGTTAGTTTTCATCGACGACATCCTTATCTACTCCAAATATAAGGAGGAGCATAAATATCATTTGGAAGTGGTGTTGGAAACATTGAGGAGACATGTTATGAAGGCAAAATTTTCTAAGTGCCATTTTTGGAAATCAAAAGTAAGATTCTTAGGACATATCATGACATGAGAAGGTATTTCAGTGGATTTAGTGAAGGTGGAGGCTGTTCAAGAATGGAAGAAACCACGAACTCCAAATGAGGTTCGTAGTTTCTTAGGATTGGCTGTATATTATAGGAGGTTTATTCAAGGTTATTCCAAGATTTCACCCCATTTTACTAAGCTGACTAAGAAGGGTGAAAAATTTATATGGACTCCAAAGTGTGAGGACACATTTATGTAATTGAAGAAGAGGTTGACCAGTGCCTCGGTTTTGGCTGTTCCAGATGGTAATAGTGGGTTCACAATTTACACAAATGCTTGTGGAGTGGGACTATGTGCTATGTTGATATAGCATGGTATAATGATTGCTTATGCAAGCAGGCAGTTGAAGCCCCATGAGAAGAACTATGCTACGCATGACTTGGAGTTGTTGGTTGTTGTCTTTTCACTGAAAATGTGGAGGCACTACTTGTTGGGTAAGGATCTTTCTTTTCTTCTTTAGTTTCTTTCTGATCTTTAGGATTCTAGAAGTAAGATTTCTTTCTTTAAATTAGGGGAAAAATTCAAGCTCTTCACGGATCATAAATCCCTGAAGTATCTATTCACCTAGAAGGATTTGAACCTGAGGCAACAAAGGTAGTTGGAATTCTTGGCGGTTTATGACTTGGATATTCTGTATACACCAGGTAAGGCTAATGTGGTGACTGATGCTTTGAGCAGGAATGCTGTTTTGACTCTCTCGGAGGTTACCCCGACACTTTAGGAAAGGATTATGAGGAATTAGAGGGAGGATGATATACTTGAAGGTTTAATACAAGGCATTGAGGAAAGTAGATGTTCAGATTTCAAGATGGATAGCCGAGGTGCTTTGAGGATGAATGGACGATTGTGTGTCCCAAATGTGGGTGGGCTAAGACAGGAAGTTTCTTCAGAGTGCCACAAGTCTAAGTTAAGTATTCATCCAGGAGTTCATAAGATGTACCAGGATATGAAAAGTGTATTTTGTGGCCGGGGATGAAGATGGACAATTCAGCCTTTGTTAGCAAGTGTTCATGCTGTCAACAAATCAAAGGTGATCATCAGAAGACAGCCGGATTATTACAACCTTTGGAAATACCCAATTGGAAATGGGAAATGATGTCAATGGATTTTATCGATGGTTTTCCTAGAACCAAAAAAGGGAATGAAGGAGTGTGGATTATCGGGGATCGGCTAACAAAGAGTGCACATTTTATCCTGGTCAAGCCAACTAGATCGGCAGCTTTATTGGCAGAAATTTATATGAGGGAAATAGTTCATCTACATGGATTTCCAATAATTATAGCAAGTGATCGAGATCCTATCTTCACGAGCCTATTCTGGGAAGCTCTGTAAATAGCTTTGGGAACGAAGTTAAGTCTAAGTACTGCCTACCATCCTCAAACCGATGGCCAGACTGAAATAGTTAATCGCATTTTGGACGATATGTTGAGAGCTTGTATTCTTAATTTTGGAGGATAATGGGAGGATCATATTCACTTGGTTGAGTTTTCCTATAATAATAGCTATCAATTTAGCATTGGAATTGCGCCTTATGAAGCTCTGTACGAGAGACCATGCAAATTGCCTGTGTGTTGGGTAGAATCTGGAAATTGTTTAGTGCTTGATCCAGATATGATTGGAGAGGCGACGGAGAAAGTTGAAATGGCTAGAAGAAGGATGAAGGAAGCTCAGGATCGCGAAAAGAGTTATGTTGACAAGAGAAGGAAGGATTTGGAGTTCGAAGTCGCTATGCTGTGTGGTGACGATAACTCCCATCAAAGGAGTCGTTCGATTTGGAAAAGTGGGGAAGTTGGCACCTAGATATATTGGACCATTCAAGATTATCGAAAGGATTGGGTCACACGCTTACAGAGTTGAGTTGCCCAAAAAGTTATCAGGAATTCACAATGTGTTCAATATGTCCCATTTGAGAAGAAGCGTGCATGATCCATCTTCAGTGGCGGAAACATCAGTTTAGGATGACTTGGAAATAGAACCGAACCAGACGATAGTTAGGCATCCAGTCAGTATTGTGGATCAAGATGAGAAGAAATTGCGCAACAAAGTGATGCAACTGGTTAAGATCCAGTGGAGCGATGATCCCAGAGATTGCACTTGGAAAACTGTGGATCACGTAAAGGAAGCTTATCGTGGATGGATGTTTGGATAGTTGTTGCATACGTGTCATGGATGTATTGTTGTTATGGATGCTTGTATACCTTTTGTACGAATTTTATGGTATGAATATATGATTCGTTTTGTGTTAACTTTTGTTAGAAATTTCGAGGACGAAATTCTTTTTAAGGGGTAGAATGTAACGACCCAGGGTTTGGTCGCTTTAACTAGGCAATTATATATATTATATAGTCAACAAATAGATTTTGATTAATAAATAAACTAATTTTATTAATTAATAATGAGGGAAAAATCGTTTTCAAAATTTGTTTACCAAATTAAATAGTTCATAGAAAAATAGAAAATGTGACCGAAGAACGTTTTTCGAAATTTTGACCTTTCGACACTGGAAAGTTGTTGGGAATATTGTTCTTCTTTGTGCATCATATATACACATATATAGTAGATAATTAACTAAATAATAACATACTTAGGAATAAATTATCTTATGTTAATTATAATTAACAGGTGATGTGACAATTCATAACTTTAAAAATAATAAACATTACATATAAAGATATATTATTAAGTGTTGTCGTATCTTGATATTTTCATAATTAGACATCATTACTCATTATGAGCTTAAGGATTTGACTAGAGAAGGAGGGGGATGTGACAAGAGAGAGGGTAGGAAGGTGATGTGATTTTTCAATATCATGACATATTATGCTAAATCATTAAAGGGTAAATTAGTAATTTTCTCCAATTCTTTTTGGCTATAAATATACATCCACACACACATTCTCATTTTCTTTCTCCTCTTCACTTTCTAAAACTTCCTCTCCAAAATATCCATGGCTTCCATAGTTTGTAAAAGTTAGAAAAAAATCACTCTTTTCCACTCAAACTCTTCTCTTTAGCTCACTAAAACCAATCTACATCCATCTCTACGCTTCCTCCTCCAAAATCAAGTCCCCTTCCACCAAAAACACATCAGTCCTAGCCCAAATATGACCATGGCCGAGCCTAATCTAGGTGTTTAGGCATCCAAAAGCTTCACGTTTGCAAGTTAGGACCAAATGCTAGCATATATCAAAGTTCTAATGGAAGTTGCTTTAAAATTTGTAAAGCTTTCGGTGGGTAAACTACCTTATTTTGAAAAAGATTTTTACTTTATTATTAATTCATTATTATAGTGATAATATAGTGTAATAGTTGAATGGTAACCATGTGATTTGATTATGATTTGGATTGTTTATCATAACTTGATTTGGTTATGGCAATCGATGTTGTACTGTAAAGTTAGTAAGCATGTATATATGGATGTATACTTGCAACCTATGATGAAGATGGTTTGTGTTAGTAATGCGTTGATTGTAAAACATGAGCTATGGCATGAATTTTGGTAAACAAAGTTAGCTACTTTGCGTAATTGGGATGGATTTGAGATCCGGTTGGAATCGAAGTTGTTTTTCGAAGTTTAAACTTTTGAAACGGATTAAAGTTTGTAGCTTTAGTTTCAAAAGTTTTTTTCTTTTAAATTTTCTAAAGAATGTTTCAAACCATGAAAACAAAAGTAAAGGGTTGTGAAGTGGTTCGCTAGGAATACATTAGAGCGAACTACGCCCATACGATAGTCGCTATGGATGCAGTTCGACGAAATTTATCGATTTTAGTTTCAAGTAGTTTTAACTTGAAATTGTTTTGTAAAAGTTTCAAAACAAACTTAATTAGTAATTAAAAAGTAATTAAGTTCTGTAATCTAATTATTCAATTAATTATTTAAATAGTTAGTTAAATAAAAAGGTAATTAGCCTTAATTAGTAATTAAGAAGGTAATTAGTAATTAATCAACACTTAAGTTAAGTTAATGACTATTGTTTGATTAATTAAATTTTTAATTGGTATTTAAAATGGTTAAGAAGTAATTAATGGTTAATGATTATTTAATTAAGTTAATTAGTTAGCTTATTTAATTAATATTTTAATTATTAGGGTTTAACTAATAATGATTTGATTTAACCTTGATCAAGATGCATTAGAAAGTATTATGGCCTAACTAAGTTCATTAAGTCTAATTAGAGTTTAATTATGATTTAATCTTGATTTAATTTGGGTTAATTAAGATTTAATTAGGGTTTAAACTAGTTAATTTATTTATTTAATTAAATCTTTTCCAAAGGTGATTTTAACCTAAACCGAATGTGTTTCTAAACCAATATTCTACTCAAGGTGAATTGATTCCAAACCAAATGATCTCTTTTCTGGACCATTAAGTAGCTGAATGAATTAAAGGAGTGATTGAAAACGTTGACTCGTTTATGGAAAGTAAGTGACCGGTGTTTAGCACGAAAGTTGGATATCAGAATTGTGATAAACATAAGGAGGTTAATTCCGGTAAGCGGGTCATGATAACTTAAGTATGGAATGTATTTCCATATGTTAATCTCCCATCTTATAGTGAAGTTGTTCACTATCAATAACTTGACCCTTTTAAATTATCGAATGTTGGTTTGAAGAGAACGGGATAAGATGACAAGCTATTATCCGAAAATCACATCAAACCAACGTAAACGTTCGAATTGGAAGTATTGAAGTCATGATCAAGATTCAAGACTTGAAGTGCAAGGGCTATTTGCTACTAACCCTGAGGGTAATTTCAAAATGGCTGTAGTGGAAATAGCATCTTCGGTTCGTTCATCTCCTGAACGACTTGTATGGATGAATGCTGACATTGTGTCAACATCTGGAAGGCGATGTAGCATTCTAAGTGGCAGTGCTCTAAAAAAGGTAAACGTAGCCTCAGGCCTCATCAACCGGAAATGCCCAAAACAGGGTATGTAGCAAGGCTATGTAGGTCGCTTCCATAAGGGTATGTCACCACCGTATCTAGAATCGATATTTGACCCATTTTTTGTATGCTCTGGTACAGTTGCCGATCCCAACCGTGGTGGTGATGTATTCGGTACTACAAGTCAAGTGGTAGGCAAATGCTTCCAATATATATATATATATATATCTAGAGATTGTTGTCTATGAGGAACTATATATTTGGAAGTGTAGAGTACAAGTATAGATTGCTAGAGATCAAGAATATATCATAGTATAAGAGTAGAAAGCGCAAGTAAGTCAGGTAAGTTCTTCTCTTGAATTCTTGATGTTATTTATAGTGGTAGAGAGATCCTTTGTGTAGTTGCATCTGTTAGTAAGTGTTCCAAGGTCACTTCTAATGGTGATGAAGAGTTGCAGTGAAGAGGAGCGATCGTGTCTTTTCAATTGTGACAGTTGTATTTTGAATATACACAACCGAGTTCAAAATCAGACGTATGGAAAATGTTTCAGACGTCTGGTTCTCATATATTTTTTGTACATAGTTGCTTGTCAAACGTCTGAGTATATTAACCATATGTCTGATTCTGTCTGATTTGCGAACCAGAGAATTCAATCAGACGTCTGGTTAGTGCACTCAGACGTCTGGATTTGTGCATGTTGCTTTTCCTGTGCCTGTATCATTCCTTTTCCGATTCTCTCGACTTGTAGCCTCATGATACTTCTTTTGAGTCTTGTTCTTGTCTCTCTAGTGATGTTGCTCTAGCAAGTTCTTGTATATATACATATATATGTACATTTGATTTTCATTGTATAGTTGTTATCATTAAAACCATGAATTTGATTTCCTAACAATCTCCCCCTTTTTGATGATGACAACTATACAATGTACTTATATGTAATTTTTATAAATCTCCCCCTGAATATGTGCTTTCCATTATCTCTCCCCCTTTGTCATTATCAAAAAAAATGAGGGAATCATATTTGCAAATTCCAGAATCTTTCCTTTTGTTTCTCCGAGTACCTGTAATAAATAAAAAATCATTTTTTGGTACCCACTTACTATGTTAGGGTCCGGGGGGTTAGATCTTTGGAAACCATACCCATTTGGGTGTGGTTGAACCTTTATAAATATAATTTTCATTATTAACTACCATTTCAAAATAATCATCAATGTATTTTTCTCTATTTTTTCAATTAACAGGAACCCAAATACTTAGATAATTTTTATTCATATTTTCGTTCAATGATTTTGTACTTCTAGAGAAATTATAAATATTATTGACTATAGTAGTATTTGAATTTCTATAAGAATTTGATCTAGACTTTACTCGAAATTTAGTACTAGCACTAACATTTTTTCTATACATGAAAGCGTATCTAGTGCTATTTCTACGATCAGTTTTATTATATCCTAAACCACTTTTGTCATGTAAAGGTCTAGAACTAGATAAAATCATGTTTAAATCGTTTTAAACTTTATTAAATTTTGTGACTTCAGTGTTAAGTTTATCAAATTTAGCTTTGAAGTCAAAATTATTATTTTCAATAGAAATATTATTGTTTTTCAAAATATCAATTTGCTTGTTTAATTAATAATTCTCCCTTTTTATCGTACAGTTCTCATTTTCGAGAAGAAAAATTCGAGATTCTGAATTATCTAAAGATGATTGTAATAAATCATTTTGTCTTTTCAAATCCGTAATTTCTTTTGAAAATATTTCCTTTTCTTTATCAAAGATAGTATTTTTATTTTGCAAAACATTGATTTCCTCTAAAAGATCATTGTTTTTATCTTCTAACTGCTCATTTTCTTTTTGTAGGAAATCTTTTTGTAAAACAAGTTCTTCTACGGTATTTTCAAAACATTTAGTTTGTTTTATCAAAAATTTATTTTCCTCTTTTAAACTGGAATTTTCTTGCTCACAATCTTTTAACTTTTCTAAAGCAATTCTATTAACTTTATTCAAGGTTTTACAATCTTTTAATAATTCATCATGTGCTAACAGAAGGTCTTTATATAAAGAATCTAAGCATACCGATTGTGATTTGAGTTTAGCCATGAAGCAATTGTTTGTTTTCTCCTTTGATTCTTCTTTATTGCTCTTCCTCTTCCTATTGCCTTAAGTAGATCTCTTTATAGCCATTTATTCTAGGATGTTGTTACGATCTCTAGAATCCCAGGCTCTGATACCAATTGAAAGTCTATATGGGGTGGATCGTATAGTGTATATGCAAGTATATGTGGAAAAATATATGATGCAACTAAAATAATATTAATCTAAGTAAATAAGAATAACCACACCAGGGATTTTATACTGGTTCAGACCTCCCGTCCTACGTCCAGTCCCGAAGCTCCTCTTCGGAATTTCCTTTCACCAAATAACCCTCACTTCACCCGGAGGAACAGGTTTACAATAGCAGAGTTTCTTTGTCAACTATGTGTTCTCTATTACACGGATTTTGACTATATAGTGCAAATGCTTCCAATATATATATATATATATATATATATATATATATATATATATCTATAGATTGTTGTCTATGAGGAACTATATATTTGGAAGTGTAGAGTACAAGTATAGATTGCTAGAGATCAAGAATATATCAGAGTATAAGAGTAGAAAGCGCAAGTAAGTCAGGTAAGTTCTTCTCTTGAATTCCTGATGTTATTTATAGTGGTAGAGAGATCCTTTGTGTAGTTGCATCTGTTAGTAAGTGCTCTAAGGTCGCTTCTAATGGTGATGAAGAGTTGCAGTGAAGAGGAGCGATCGTGTCTTTTAAATTGTGACAGTTGTATTTTGAATATACACAGTCGAGTTCAAAATCAGACGTCTGGAAAATGTTTTAGACGTCTGGTTCTCATATATTTTTTGTATATAGTTGCTTGTCAGACGTCTGAGTATATTAACCAGACGTCTGATTCTGTCTAATTTGTGAACCAGAGAATTCAGTCAGACGTCTGGTTAGTGCACTCAGACGTTTGGATTTGTGCATGTTGCTTTTCCTGTGCCTGTATCATTCCTTTTCCGATTCTCTCGACTTGTAGCCTCTTGATACTTCTTTTGAGTCTTGTTCTTGTCTCTCTAGTGATGTTGCTCTAGCAAGTTCTTGTATATATACATATATATGTACATTTGATTTTCATCGTATAGTTGTTGTCATTAAAACCATGAATTTGATTTCCTAACAGGTAGTTCCTTACCTGATCATGTATGGAATCCATTGTCCAATAAGTGTCATACGGAATTAGTTGTGCCAAATATGTTAAATTGTGAGATGCAAGCCCTTTAGCTATGTTCTATCTTACTTGAAAACCCTAGACATTATTATAATATCATTGAATTTCAATACAAAGTGTTTTGGTTATCGTAAGGTAAAAACCCGTCCGTGTTTATATGTGGCATGGTCTTATGAGATACGTTTGATTTTCAAATTGTTTTATAAAAGTAAGAATTAAGTTATTTGAGTTTACTCACACCAGACCCATGTCTGACCCGGAGTTTTATTTTCTTTTCCTAAAACTCTTGGGTACTCAAAATTTTATGAGTAGCCAAGTGATCCAGGTTTCTCACGATAGCATTCAAGAGGAGCTGGAGCAGGGTTTCAGTGATAGCTAGCTAGTATCTATTTCCACTGTGTATGTATATATATGTATTTTGGACTTGTAATGTAAGGACAAGTAGTTATAATTGTCCTAATGTGGAGCTTGTACTATTTTGACTCTGATTTATTATGATAGCAGTGACTATGTATAATCCTATGCTATATATTATATGTTGTTCCTTTCCGATGTGAGATTCTGTGATTGTTAAATTTTCTTCTTATCTTTATTTTTCTTTTACCCATAATGACTCGTCTTGCAAAGTAAGAAAGGCGGTTCATTACAAGAGTTTTAGATTTTCCTTTACGAATTATGATTGGTTTGATTGAATTGATCGATTAGGTGATCTTATATACCATAGTTTATAGAGTTAAAATTTATAAACCAAGGTTTTTGAATTGTTATTATTAAACCTAAATCCCAATGATTCTGAAAAGTAATTTTTGAGAAAATTTGAGAAATAAAGAGATTTTTGCTCTAGTTGTTGTCTTAGGAGGAACTGGAATTCCACTAGAGGCTCCATATTGTTATGAATCTAGAGTTTAACATGTTTTGTTAGGAGGGCCCTCTCCTTGACATTTTTGATTTTGGTTTTGATTTACTTCTCCTTTTGAGACATTCGAAATAAATTTTGAAAATAATTTGAATATAAAACCATGTCATTTAGTTCTAAATGTAGAAAGTATTTTGAAAATATTAGATGCATAGCATTTATTACAGAATATTCTCTACATTTGTTGCATATGTTTGTTACATTGCATTTGGTTGCATCATTTACCTAATTGCATATGGTGGTTATAGTGTTTATATTGCATGTGTTTAAGATAGAAATAATATAACTAATCAGATTTACTGAAAACAAGTAAATAAATTGATTTTTCTTAGGTTGGTTATTACTTCTTCCACTCTGTAATAATTTCAGGGACGAAATTCTTTTAAGGGGGGAGAGTGTAACGACTTGTAAAATTAATCACTTTATATTTGAATATTTAGATCACTTTTAAATATTTAAATAACGAACTTATTTAACCAAATAAACCTCTTTTAAAATAATAATTAATGATGTTAAAATCATTTTCAAATTTTATTTACCAATATAGTTAGTTTAAATAAAAATAGAAAATCTGACCGTAAAACGTTTTCCAAAATTACGACTTTTCGACATCGCAAAAGTCATCAAAAACATTGTGCACATTTGTATCAACATGAACACATTTATATATGTCAGGATTAGTAATAGTAAAGCACACCTAAATATATTAACATATACATATTAATACTTAAGCATGGATGTGACATATTATGTTATAAAAGGCATACATATACATATAAACAAACTTATATGTATACAAATCATCCCCATACCCTTATACATACACATGGAAGGAATGGCATCATTTAAGGAGGTAGGAGTGAGGGGGGTAACGTGTGCTATATGTAGGAGAGGCATGGTGTAGCATGTATGAGATTATATTATTTTATGCTAAGGGCAATTTGGTAAATTCTAGTTTTCTATGCTTATAAATACCACTACCTCTTCATAATTTGCACTTTACAAATCCTCCTTCTTCATTTCCTACTTCTCTCTTTATTTTCTTCATTTAAATTTCTATGGCTTTCATGTTGAAATTCATGGCATAAAACACTTGTTCTTCCACTTCCATCCACTTAACTAACTTAGTTTTTCTCTACTTCATTCTAATTCACTTTACATTCAAAACCACACCCATAACTCCCTAATTTTCATCATGGAGGTGCACTATAGCCACTAGGCCGAGCCCTAAAGCACCTCTAAGGCCTACTAAGTTAATTCATTTTCATAATAGTGCATTGTTCTAGTCGCATTCGTGAAGTAGTGCAAGTTTGGGAAAGTTAGTAAGCAATTTGGTGAGTAAAACTTCACCCTCCAACCAAAGTTTTTAAACTATATTCATGTTCATATTAGTAGCAATTTATTATTGTAGTATGTATTGGATGATGCATTGGTTGTTGTTTGGTTTATGCTTTGAAAAGTTGTCGTGTTTGAAAGTTAGTAAGCATCTAGTTAGCTATATGAAAAGTTAGTAGTTAAAGTTAATATAATTGTTAGTAAATACTCAATACACATTGTTTCATATTAAATTACCATTTATATATGCTCATATCCTTACTATGTAATTTTTGGTTGTAATGATGATGCCATAAACTTGTTTGCCGAACTGCCCGTATAACGACAGTCGATATATCGGCACTTTCGGAAAATCACTTTTTATTGTAAACCGTTTGGTTTCATCTCCGTGCTTTGAATTATTTTATATTAAGCAAGATTTTAATTAACAATGTTTTCAAAAGTAATTAACCATTTTAATAATGATTATTTAATTTAATTAATTAACTAATAAGGATTAAGTTTAACTAATTACTAAGTTAATAATGTGTTTTAAATTTAACTAATTACTTTGTTAATGATTGTTTAAATTAATTAACCATTTTATTTAATAATTTTTAAGGATAATTAATTTTTTAATAATGACAGATTAATGTTAATTAATCAATTAATTAATGATGTTTTAAAGGTAATTTACCATTTTCAATTAAAGGCATTTGAAGTTAATTTATCAGCTTAATTAATGAAGTTTCAAAGTGAATTTATCAGAGTAACAAGGATGGTTTTACTTTGTTATTCATTTTAAATAATGATAATAAATTATTTATTTATTTAGTTTAATTAATTTTTACTAATTAATTAAATTAATGATGTTTAAAGGTGATTAACTTCTTTTGAACTATGGGCTATTGAAGTCAATCAATCACCTGAATTAATGAAGTTTTAAAGTTAATTAATCAATGTAAATAATGATGTTTTAAGTTATTAAATCATTTTTATAATGATGTTTTAAAGTTAGTATCTCTTTTAATAAAGTGTTTTAAAGCTAATACTTGTAATGTGAGGCCAAGCATGAATTCGGTTTTTAAAAGAAAAGGTTTGATTCGTTTATGGAAATGAATTAATTTTCGTAAAACGATATCACTTATATGGAAACGATTTATTTTTATGCTTAACACTAAACGTCGAAGATGTAGACTTGTCATTATTCAGAATGTCAAGAAAGGTCGTGAGACATTACTTTGAGGTAACACTGCCTTGACTTGTCCGACATTATTGCTAACCGAGGAATAATACAAGTTTAAGTCCAACGAGTGGTGACGTGTATAAAAGACTTAATTCCAATAAACGATCGTTTTATATACTTGATAGAAGGTTTTTGGGCTATCGATTACTTCAGCTTATTTATTTTTTGCCACTCTAAAACGGTGTGTTGTCTTTTGAGCTTTGTTATCCTTTTTCGAAAATGACTAAATCCATAGAGCTTATGGGCATCAAGCTATGTGAGGTTACTCCCATTAAAAGGGTATTTCACATCTCATCTAGGTTGGATTTGGTTGTGCGTTAAGATGTGAAATATTCGGATAGTCGAAAAGGTTTGGCGGGGTCCGGTTGGTACTTTTCGCAAGGAGGTCACCGAGTATATGATCTTCTCAAAAGTATATTACTAGAGGTATACTTCAAGGGGGGCGCGCCCTCCTAGTCATTGTTGGAATATTTTCCTTTCCTTATTTGATTCGAACCTTCGAATTGTTTTTCTGTAATTGCAACGGGAAGAGTCAACCACTCTTCACGATGTTTAATTGTAGGTTTTGTCCATTTTATCAAGTTTGGACTGTTATCTTGTTTTTCATTCTGTCCAGTTTGGATTTTTTGCAGACTATATCCATTCTTTCAAGTCTGGATCTTTATACTATTTTTGCCCATCATCTATGTTTGGATTTTTTTCCTATTGTTCTTTTCCATACTTATGTTTGGTTGTTGTTTATGTGGGAGGAAACCCATTCCGCGTTTGCGGTATGATCCCTCATATTATTGTTAAATACACTCCTTTTTGTTTCAGATTTTTACTCATACCAGACATATTATCTGACTCAAGTTGTTTATTTTCCTAAACTCTCGGACACTCAATTATATTTTAGTAGTCCGAGAATAACAGGTTTCTCTTTGGAGCTCTTTAAAGATGGTGATCGAGCAGGCGGTTCCTTAGTTATCTAGTTATTTATTTTCTGTTGTATGATTATGTTAGTATATTTAGTATCTAAAAAATGTAAAGTCAGAATGTATAGCTGCAAATATGTTAGACGTAGTAATTTTATTTAACTCTGATAGCTCCATGTAAGGAGTAACCTTCTGTACTATATCATTTTGTATTATTTATAACCATTCCATTGTGAGGTTTTTCTATTATGTCTTGTTCTGTTCTTTATTATACCCTATGACAACTTGTCTTACGGATGCTTGGGCAACGGCACATGAATACTATTGATGTATTAAGTGTCGTTCCTAGGAGTAAGAAAGGTGGTTCGTCACAGTATTTATCTTATTGGTTCTTACTGCCCAACTACTTCTACCCTCCTGTTAGCGCCAAAATTGGTCACTAACCCCCAAATCCAGATGAAAGCACCAAATACCAATCACAGCTCAGAGATAGAATGTATGTAGAGAGCAATAATGTGAAGAACAGTTAAAACTGAAATGAAAGCAGTAAAGAACAACAGATTTTATAGTGGTTCGGCTAACTCCGGCCTACGTCCACTCCAGAAGTTTTCTTTTTATTGCTGTAATAATCGATTACAGTTACAAAATGGCATAGTTGCCTTAGCCTTAGAAAAGAGAAAGTAAGAGAGCAGAAAGAAGATCCCCTTTTACTGTGCCCCTGCCTCTCTATTTATAGACAAAGATGGGTTGGACTTCCCTGGTGGGCCTGGCAGCCGAGTACCTCAGCCCAAATGGAGTGGTCTCCATATGCCGAACCATAGATGCCGAACGCTGAATGCCGAACAAGGTGTGAATGCCGAACGATCTCCTCATGCCGAACGTTGGGAGGTGCGAGGTATCGAGGTGCGAGGTGCAGAGGTATCGAGGTGCGAGGTACCGGGGTATGGAAGTGCGAGGTACCGGGGTATCAAGGTGCGAGGTACCGAGACATGGAGGTGCGAGGTATGGAGGTGCGAGGTGCAATGCCGAGCGAGGTGAGGTATGCCGAACGACCCATCCAATGTCGAACGCTCCCTAATGCCGAACGATCCATCCAATGCCGAACGAGATTTATGCCGAGTGCTCCATCCAATGCCGAACGATACTTAATGCCGAACCTCCATCATGCCGAACCATGTCTGATGCCGAACAGTTTCTAATGCCGAGCGCCCATCATGCCGAACGATCTCTAATGCCGAGCGCCTCTAAATGCTGAGCGCTCCTGGATGCCGAGTGCTACTGAATGCCGAGTACTCCTGGAATGTCGAACGATCCCTCTATGTTGAACGACGATCTCTCTATGCCGAACAGCCTCCAACGCCGAACCATCCCAATGCCAAGCGACATCTTTCAAACTGCCTATCATCATTTTAAACCGAACCCATCATACTTTAGTCTCGATAGTTGTGAAGTTGTTTAAGTTAAATCCGTCTGTCCGCGGCCTTGCCAAAAGGCGGGTTAACACTTACCCCCCAAAACATGCCTTGCTGTGAAAGGTGTGTTTTGAATAGCCTCAAGTCCAATATCCCAAGTATGTATGTTATCCACATCCATACTTTCCGATTCATAACCCAATCCATTACCAAGCCATCTTATCCGAGTACCATGGCCATATCTTGATCCATTTCCGCGACTGTTCCGAGTCGATGTCTGATTCTTATCCAGTAACCAAGTCCTTACCCAATTCCACATCCATCTGAACCCGACTACCGAGTTCCAATCCATCCATATCCATTAACCTATAACCATATCCATGACCTTTCCGGGTCGATATCCAAATCCGGGACCGCTCCGGGTCCTTGTCCGAATCCTTAGCTATTCATAGCCAATATCCAAATCTGTAACCTCTCCGGGTTCTTGCCAAGCGCAATCCACACTTGACGACCTACGTTAAGTAATTCCATGGTGTTCATGGTTCAGTGTCCCTGAACGTCGAAGAATGTCGTGGCTTAAGTCCTAAGCCGAATCCTGGTCACTTCGGACCCTTGCCGAGCATAGTCCATACTCGACGATCTAAAATAGTAACCGATAATATATGGCCTAAGTCCTAGGCCGAATCCTGGTCTCTTCGGACCCTTGCCGAGCATAGTCCATACTCGACGACCTTTTAGCCAAAATCCAGAGAAAATCCAATCAAAATCTGATCCGAAATCCAAATCCAAAATAAAAAACCAGATACCCATATCAAAAATCCATACCAAAAAACAGTCATCCAAACCAGAATCCAAACCAGAAAACGAGCAAAACAGGGAGTTCGAACCAAACTCCAAAACCAAACCAGAAAAAGCAAATGTCCAAGTCAAAGGAAAAAACAGATTTCGCAAACCCGGGCGTCTCGGTAAGCCATCATCTCAGAGCATGCCTGAGGGTTATCTCTGACCCCGTACATGAGTAAGTGATTTAACCGTTTGCCCGGAGTTTGTTACTTATTCCAAACCATTAAAATTAGTTGATGACCAATCGACCACCATTCCTGGGCCTCATGCCCTCGTCGTTCAAGGTAAGCGGTGGTTGTTCCTGTTCCACCGCCGCATTCCGAGTTCCCACATACTGTCGCAACTGACCATTCCTTATATGCTCCTCGATTATATCCTTTAGATGCCGGCAGCTGTTAGTGTCATGCCCGTCCAGGTCATGAAAAAGACAGTGCCTTCCTGACGCCCTTTCTCGTTCTGAGGGTTCCCTCCTTGCTGGCCTTCGATAAGAAAGGCGATCTCGAGTATCTAAGAAAATCCGTTCTAACATTGCATTCAATCCTGTGTAAGTGGAGAAATTTGGTTCTCCCCAGCGCTTCCTTTTACCTTTATCCTCGCCCCCACCCGAGCTTTTACCGGGTAGTCCTCCATCCTTAGTCGTGTTTACTTCCTTTGGCCTCATGTCCAAACATGCATCTTCTTGTCGAAGAAATCTTTCAGCTTCATGAAAGAATTACCCAAGATCCAACGGTGGGTCCTGTATCAACGATACTTTGAAATCCGAATTATCTCTGACTCCTGATACCACAGCCATCAGAACCATTGATGGATCTGGCCGATCCACCGAGGCAACTGCTGCATTAAATCGAGTTAAGAATGTCCTGAGCGATTCATCTACCCCCTGTTTGACTGACGTTAGCGTCATCACGTTCTTTTGCCTTTTTATGTGAACTTGAAACTGACTTAAGAACTTGTCCACCAGTTCTGTCCATGTTCCAATGGATCCATCCTCCAGCTGTCTAAACCACATAGCAGCAATTTCAGTCAAGTACAGGGGGAAACATCGGACCATAACCTCCTCCGTTGCCCCCAGCACTTCCATATGCCTAGTGTACCTCATCAAGTGGTCAGTGGGATCCGTCTTCCCGTTGTATACTTCCAGAGTGGATAGTTTGAAATCGGACGGATTCCTAGCTGTCCTGATGTTCCGGGTAAACAGACTTTTGTTAACTCCCTCTGAATCCCTGTTTGTCAGACCTCCGCGAATAGTCCGCTTGATAATGTCAGCCAATCCAGTGTTTCCAACCAATCCAGACTGCCCCCCAAGTCCCCGAGGAAATTCTGGCAAATATTCTTCATCACGTAATCCTATATTCCTATCGATGCCAGGCCGTGTAGCGTTATCCGGTATCCCTCCATAAACTGGTCCAGCATCACCTGGTGGTGTGCCCCCGAGTCTAGGTCCATCTAGATTGTTAACTGTTTGTTGATTGGGAGCTGCCCCCTGCTGATTCACTCCATCTGTCCGTTGGTTGAGTTCCTTTGGTCCAGCTCCACGATCTTGAGCAACTGCAGTTCCTGGTTGTCCAAATTGCCTAAGAAGAGCCTGCATCATCTCCTCTTGCCGTTTCATCATCTGCTCTTGCATAGAATTCATCATCACTTGCATCTCGTCCCGAGTTATGTAGATGGATGCATGACCCTCCCCAGCTCCAGAAGATGCCGCTTGACTTCCTTCCTGATTGCTCCTTTCCACTGCTTGCTTCCTCGTTGGTGGTCTTGCCATTGCTTTCTAAGATCCAAGTTCCTAACTCCAAAATTCCTAAGTGTTTCAACTCTCAGTGAAAGCACCAAAGTGTTAGCGCCAAAATTGGTCAATAACCCCCAAATCCAGATGAAAGCACCAAATACCAATCACAGCTCAGAGATAGAATGTATGTAGAGAGCAATAATGTGAAGAACAGTTAAAACTGAAATGAAAGCAGTAAAGAACAACAGATTTTATAGTGGTTCGGCTAACTCCGGCCTACGTCCACTCCAGAAGTTTGCTTTTTATTGCTGTAATAATCGATTACAGTTACAAAATGGCAGAGTTGCCTTAGCCTTAGAAAAGAGAAAGTAAGAGAGCAGAAAGAAGATCCCCTTTTACTGTGCCCCTGCCTCTCTATTTATACACAAAGATGGGTTGGACTTCCCTGGTGGGCCTGGCAGCCGAGTACCTCAGCCCAAATGGAGTGGTCTCCATATGCCGAACCATAGATGCCGAACGCTGAATGCCGAACAAGGTGTGAATGCCGAATGATCTCCTCATACCGAACGTTGGGAGGTGCGAGGTATCAAGGTGCGAGGTGCAGAGGTATTGAGGTGCGAGGTACCGGGGTATGGAGGTGCGAGGTACCGGGGTATCGAGGTGCGAGGTACCGAGACATGGAGGTGCGAGGTATGGAGGTGCGAGGTGCAATGCCGAGCGAGGTGAGGTATGCCGAATGACCCATCCAATGTCGAACGCACCCTAATGTCGAACGATCCATCCAATGCTGAACGAGATTTATGCCGAGTGCTCCATCCAATGTCGAATGATACTTAATGCCGAACCTCCGTCATGCCGAACCATGTCTGATGCCGAACAGTTTCTAATGTCGAGCGCCCATCATGCCGAACGATCTCTAATGCCGAGCGCCTCTAAATGCCGAGCGCTCCTGGATGCCGAGTGCTACTGAATGCCGAGTGCTCCTGGAATGCCGAACGATCCCTCTATGTCGAACGACGATCTCTCTATGCCGAACAGCCTCCAACGCCGAACCATCCCAATGTCGAGCGACATCTGCCAAACTGCCTATCATCATTTTCAACCGAACCCATCATACTTTAGTCTCGATAGTTATGAAGTTGTTTAAGTTAAATCCGTCTGTCCGCGGCCTTGCCAAAAGGCGGGTTAACACCTCCCATAAATATTTATGAAAACAACTCAAAAAAATTTCTACTCAGGTTCAAGCAAATTCAAATGACACAACTAATTTATGAAACCTTTTATAAAATCATTTTACTTTATTAACTTGTATAATACTCTCCTAAATCCTAAGAGTATATAAAAAAGTCTAATTTTAATTCCTATTCATCCTTTAACTATTCAGATGTGGGCCCCAAATAATTTGGGTCTTAAACTGAGATGACCAATTCAACCTCTTTACAAATCTGTCTAGTAAGTGGCTAAGAAGAGTAGGATACTGGTATCCAAACTCCATCCTAGAGTCTACTTTTCCTTAGACACCTCTAAGGTAAAAATGTTTATTAGCCGGCCCAATAAAATCAAATAATTTTTCACTTTCTAGATGTTAAAATCAAAGACACAGTTTAATAAAACAAAGTTTATTAAACTTCCTTATTAAATTAATTCGGTTTTAAAAAATCATTTATTAACACATTCTTTGATCAAAATACCTTATTATTTTGAAAACTTAGGAGCCAAATACCAGGATTTTATTCCAAAAACCTTTTTAAAATGATACTTTATATTTAACTCTTAGAAAACATACATATAGCCCGAGTAACTTCAAAATGATAACTAGGTACTACCAAATAGTATTATATATCCTTTACCAAAACGGGTAATACTCAAGAGAAGTGTTTACCATCCAAACACATCCCTTACCCACTTTTAGCTATTTTCTAGTTACTAGAACTAGTTAATTATAAAAATATTTCCTCTTTTTCAAATCTCTTTTCTGAAACAATACTATATATATCCCAATAAATAGTTTTTAATAAAATATTTATCATCCACTTGCTTTGGATTCATTCGGATTCAAAATTGCTTCGATCGTACAATGACAAAGAGACTAATTTACTAAGTGCACTATCACATGTGCCTAAGCAAACGTCCGTTTGTCACATAGAAGATTATTTTGATCATCACTAAACAGACCGAGACCCATTCCCCAAACCGTCTAAAGTAAACTCTTGCTTTCAAATTCCTTTTTCAGAATATTTATACCTTAAAGAATTTTTAAGTAAAATTATTGCTATTTTCCCAATCGTTGAAAACCATTTTTCAAAAGCACAAGGATTTAAGTCCTTAAAAACTATTTTTAGTTACAAAACATATTTTATAAACCTTCATAAAATAAACTTCTATATAATTATTTTCAAACTATTCTAATTTTCTTTTAATATACAACCTTTATTAAAATTAAATTTTGACCTAACATTTCATCGAACGTCTTATAGTCAAATAGTGAAATTGTAACATCCCACTATTTTGGACCATTCAAATCGATAATAAATCCACACATGTCGGACACGAATACTTCAAAACAGTGGATTGTTAAGAAAATTTGGAGCAAATAAAATCAAACACAGAATCACAGACACAGAATATCAGAATAACTCGCAGCGGAAATAAAATAACCATAGTAGTTCATGAAGCTACTATATAAATAATCTCAAAACAGATACAAAATATCATAGTCTGAAAACAAATACAACAGAAGTCGGAATACATAAGTCAACTAATACAAAAGCAATACTGAATAGGAAATAACCGAAATGGAAATGGATGACAGATAGATAAATAAGCTCCAGCAAATCTCTAGCTCCAGAAGGTGAATTAGAGCTGTGATACTCAGGCTGACCCGAGCGTAAAGCAAAACACAAAACACTCGAGTCAGGACATACATACTTATACAATGTAAACCAACTCAAGTGAACTGTAATAGAGATGCACAAGTAACTTAAAGGATGCCTGGGATCGCCCATCCTTTAAGGATCCGTAAAACCATCTACTATGTAGTAATGAACGCTATCATAGTAATGTCTAAAGTAAAGAAAACTATACAAAAATAATAGTGTTAATGTGACTGGAGTAGTGCAAAGCTACAACAATTGCCCACCTCTAGCCACGCTTAATAACATCCAACCGTTATCATAACCCGTGGTTATAAATTTCAAAATGGTTTATATTTCAAATCAAAATAATTCATTTAAACCATTTTAAAGTGAAGTCATTATACTTTCAAATCAAATATTCAATTCCCAAAATTTCAACATTTTCGAAGCTCGTTTATTCAATTGTAATAATCCAAAACATTATATTTTCAGCATTCGCGGCACTTAGAAAATGCTGCTGTAAATATAGTGGTAAAATTGGAAAACAACACAATTCAGAAACAGTAGCACTTATAAACTGCTGCCGTAGATACAGTGGTAATTTGAAAACAGTTCATTGTTGGAAACAGAAGCACTTATAAACTGCTGTTGTAGATACAGTGGTAATTTGAAAACAGTTCATTGTTGGAAACAGCAGCACTTATAAACTGCTGCTGTAGAGACAGTAGTAGATTTGAAAAACAATACACTGAAACCACAACATTTTTGGAATGCTACAATTTCTGTTATAAGTTGTACTATGATATTTTTAAACAATATATCTTCCACTTTTATCATTTTTAACTTATCAAACTTACTCCACTTTTCAAAATTATTTATCAAGATATCACTTAACTTATAAATTTAATAAAATAACATTTTATTAATAAATATCCAATTAAATTATAATTCATTTATATTAAGTCAAAATTCACTATAAGTTGCTTAACTTTTATTTTAACAAATAACTTGATATTTTCTTTTACATTAAAAGAGTATCCATTTCATAAATAAATATTTTAATTACTAAGTTAAGCTTTTCCATTTTTAACTCAAATTTCAATTATTAAGTTAAATCAAAATTTAAATTACAATTTAAACCATTTATCAACTTATAAAATTTTAACTTATAGAAAATAACTATTTAAATCATTTAAATCCATTTAAGGTAAAAATCCATATTTTTAAAATTTAAAATACTTAAAAATTTTAGAAAATCATTTAAAATTTAACCACGGGTCTGTATAATATTTTCTAACCTAGGTCAAGTGATACGGATAATATATCATTTCAATCCGTAATCAGTTAACATTCCAGGTTTTATCATTTCAAACCCGCAATCCCAAGTCAAATAAAAATGAAAATCGCTTGAGCCTATCATTTCAGCTCATAACGATCTTATTCTAAAATCCGTTCGGGTGTGTATCATTTCAACCCATAGTGATTCTATACTAACAGGGAACTTGCAGTGTGAGAAACATAAAATAAATAAACAGTAAAACATATCATATGATGTCAGGTGATGCAACAGGTATATAATCAGGTAATATCATCATATAATGTCATATAACAGGTAGATGTGAGCATATAACATAGCATATCAACTAATACAATTCAAGTGACATTGTTTCACATTTATATAAGTATGATTTGTCGAGAGTGATAAACTTACCTCTAAAGCTAGAGATCAAATTCAAAACACAAATTCAAACTCCGCAAAGCACGAAAAGCACGACTAGATTCGAGGAGAAGATGATGAGCCAATATTCAGATTTTGCAACACAAATAAAAATAAAACAAATGTAAGTATAGATTAATCAGAAAAGAATTATAAGAATTAACAAAGCAAAAAGAAAGAACAAGTGGAAAACAAGACTTGACTCAAGCAAGTGGTTCGGCCACATCACAATAGGCTAGATCACATGAACAAGGCTCGGCCACTTTGGTTTGTGCTCGGCCATGATGGCTTTGGGTTAGGTAGGTGCGGCCCTAGGTTAGATCTGAAGTGCTACAAGGCTCGGCTATGCAATGGAATGGATGTCAATGGCTAAGGAATGTGAAGAAATGGCAAAGAAAAGGTCAAGTGAAGGCAAAAGCAAAGGACATGTGAGATTTGGGTTCGGCCTAGGCTACTATGCTCGGCCCTATGTGTTATGATCTGGTCAAGTGATGTAATGGATCAAGACACATCGGGTCAGGTCACGGCTAAGGACAGGAATGGTCATGGCAAGGCAAAGTAGGTGGAGGAATTGGTGTTGGCCGAGGCTAGGAGAAGAGGAAGTGTAATCAAGTGGAGGTTTGGTTAGGGTTTCATGCATGGGATGGTGGTGCTTTGGTCAAGGGGGTCACGGCCTGGGTCAGTGGAGGTGGTGAGGTGGTGTTGGCCGTGGAAGGTGGAGGAGGAGATGGTCGGCAAGAGGATGGTGAATGATGTGGCCGAACCTTGCTTGCAAATAAAAGAAGAAGAAAAAGAAAAAAGAAGGAGGAGGAGGAAAACTTACTGCAACTTTTCTCTCTCTCAGTAATGCAAATGAGAAATGAAAAGGATGAA
The DNA here is from genome assembly GCA_030737815.1 of Allium fistulosum. Lineage (NCBI taxonomy): Eukaryota > Viridiplantae > Streptophyta > Magnoliopsida > Asparagales > Amaryllidaceae > Allium > Allium fistulosum. The sequence goes on from CM060902.1 coordinate 1,210,027,571, forward strand.
GTTTGTATTGTACGTGAATAAGAATGAGAAAGTGAACGACAAGGAAGTGGAAAGGCTAGAAAAGGAAAAGGCACCAATCAATAACTCAAGTCTCTTGAGTTTCCAAGCCCAAAATCAAATAAAAGAAAATAGAAAGTAGAGAATGGAAAAATAATAAAAATAAAAATATAGAGAATAGAAATGAAATAGAAAATATGAAATAGAAAATAAACAACGAGATACTGAAAATAATTGCGTGTAAAAACGTTGAATTTTATCAAATTTTTAAAAGTTTAAAACGGAATTTGACGAAACGAAAAGCAGGACGAATATCAGAATCAAATTCAGTTTCAAAGAAAAAGATTAGAAAAATAAAATTCAAAATTAAAAATTTCAACTGAAAGTTAAAGTTTGACCAAAGTTGACCAAAATATAAATTTCCATAAAATCATTATTTAATTATATTTGGAAAACAAATTAGAAACAGAATCCAAAATACATTGGAAAAATTCCAAACTTTCCATTTAAAATGATTAAAAATCACAGAAAATTAATTTACAAAGTGTTCGATTCAATGTTTCCTCAAATTTCAACCTACCCAACCTATGGTTTTAAAAAGAAAGATTGAAGATTAATCTACAAACCTATATGATAATAATAAAATATTATCATTTCCTAACAAGCAAACACAACAAAAATAACAATATAAATTTTTGAAAATCATTTCTTTATATATAACATATATTTCTAAATAAAATTATTTCATTTACCAATTTTAAAACAATTTTGTGTCAGTTTTCCTTGTTAAAGAGATTACAAATCCCTATCGATATAGTTGTACCTTCTTTATCGGCTAGAATTCATAATCCACTCAATAAGTAAATCAACACAATATAGAACATTTTTATAACACTAACGAATACGCGCTCATATATAAAATACACTAAGACTCATTCTAGGGTCTCACTTACCCTATCTCAAATAAGTTTACCTCACCGAAGCCTAGGTGTTCGTTCAACCTAAACTTTGATAAACAACCCTCCAAAATGGGTGGTGCCTACAACTGGTACTTCGAATCTGATTTTACGGCTAGCCTTTCGATTGTAAGCACAAAGCAAACCAACTCATTAATTTTAGGGACGTGTAAGGATGAGAGTCTAAGCTTCGGCATAGTTCACAAAGAGATAACCCCCTATCACGTTAAAGCAACTTTGCAAACAGATCCAATCCCGGTCTCTCCGAACCAACAACCGATAATTTTCGGTTGATTCAATCCTGGTTCTGTTAGAAGTAAGCAGACTACACTAGAGTCCTAAGGGGATCTCTAGTATATCCCTTAAAGCTAGGGGCATTTTACCAGAATGAGTTCTCTCGAGGGATCTCAAACTGTACGAATATGCAAAGCTCTTATTTACTTCCTAAGTCAAAACTGGCCAAGATTTGATAGTCGATTATTTAACTATCAAACAAACAAACAACAACAATTCAGAGATCTAATTACCCATAGCAACTACTAAGCCTCATTTAAATAAATCTATCATTTATTAAATCCCTTTCCAAAATATTTATCACAATATTCATATACTTATCTCACTGTCATAAGTATATTCACACAACACTATGAAATATTTCTTATTCCAAAATCATACTAAAGGATCAAACAAAGTTATTTAAAAAGAAATGGAGATAAGGATAACCCCAAATGCAATTCCTTCGATGTTAAGCATGGAACAAATGTCCACACCACCATAATTAAGGAGGTCGGTTAATGAAAACCCCATCTCAAATTCTTTTATAAACTTCTTCTATAAATCCTTTTTAAATAAATCTCTCTCATTTTATGAAATCTACTTTATTAAAATTCCAAATCCATTTATAGAACTCTTTATAAATCTCCATGTTTATTTACAAAACTTTTTATAAATATCAAGCCATTTATAAACTTCTTTACAAATTTCAAGATCTCTTTTCCATTTACAAAAACTTCTTTTATAAACTTTCCTTATATAGAACAAATTGTTATAATAAATTTTAATCAATAAAGTTCCATTGTTAACAATTAATTATTTATAGCCATTTTTAAATGAACAGGTTATTATTTAAAAGATCCTTCATTTAATTTATATTTAAACTACATTAACAAAATAACGATTTTAAACTATCATTTAAAATGTATTAAATCACTTCAAAACACCTTTAATAAAATAATTGCTTAATTATCCTTTAAATATCATATTTCAAATGGGAATAAACTTTAAGCAATATAAATGGGTAATAGCCTTACTTTAAAATTATTATTAAAAATACATTTAAAATGATTGATTTCACAAAGTCAGAAAGAGGCTTAGTGACCACAATGGTTCTCATTTCATTTGGTTTAACTTTCCCAGTTATTACATTGTTATTTACATAACTAGCATATAAGTAAAGGGATCAACCAATAATAACCAATCAACATATAGGTAAATGTCCAAGTTACCAAAATAGCAGAACTGGGTTTTTATTCTACTTAATAGATGTCAGTATTATCTACTTGGTAAATTATAGCAGAACGGTGATTCATTTTGCTAACCGATATCAACTACAATTTAATTAGTAGAATGGTGATCTATCCTACTAAACAGGTGTCATTTGGGTTTTATATTCATTTGAGGTTACTTTAGAGTAAACAATATAGAAACCCCTTGGATTAAAATCTTCTTTTAAAAGAGAGTCGCTTTTAAAACAAACTGATCTTTGAAATAAAGTGGTTCAAACTTTATAACTTTATTTTAAAATTGAATAGCGTTTAAACTCTTTATTTAATAATAATTAACCTTGAACTTAAAATTAAAAGATAATTAACTTTAAAATAAATAATTAAATAATAATTATCCTTAAATAAATAATGAAATAATAATTGACCTTTAAATAATTAATTAAACCAATTAATCTTTAAATAATAATTTAAACTTTTAAATAATATTTAATCTCAATTAATTAATTAGTTAATCCTTAATTAAAACTTAAATAATAAATTAAACCTTTATTTAAAATAATTAAATCATAGTTAAGTTTTAATTAAATCTTAACTTAAATTTAACTTGATTAGTAATTAAATAAAAATTAAACCTTTTTATGAATTAATTAATAATTAACCTTTAATAATTAATTAAAATAAGTCTGTCTTACCATCAGAGTGTCCCAGTTGGAAGAGTTTAATAATTGCATCATTGGAGCTAGATTGTTAGAACCCATACACTGTGGCTTGAAATATACATGGAGAAGTGGAGTGTGTAAGAAAATATCTTGCAAGCTAGATAGAGAACTTGTTAATGTTGCATGCATAAATAAATTATCTAACATTAAAGTCAATATACTTCCCCCTTCCACTAGTGATCACTGTCCCATACTTATAAACCTAAAAGAAAAGAACTTGACTGAGAAAGGCAAGCCTTTTAGATATTCTAATCACTAGCATGAAATAGAAGGATATACAGAAGCCACTCAAATCAAAAACATTCCTCGGGAGGAGGGTACTCAATGCTACAAACTTGTGCAGGTTATTAAGACAGCTAAAGAAAATCTTAGAGAGTGGAACAAAAAAAGAATTAAAGAAGGAGACCAGATCAGTTCTTTACAGAAACAATGTGAAGAAATTCTATCAATAATTGATAATGGTTAGTCTACATATGACACATGGAAACAATATTATCAATCATAAAGCAAACTAAAGGAAGCACTTAGAATAAAAGCCATTGAACTTAAGCAAAAGGCTAAAGAAAGATGGTTGACTGATGGGGATGAGTGCACTAAATTTTTCTATACAAAATTGGCTGCCAGGAACAATATTAATAATTCTTATCACCTAATGGATCAGGATGGTAATATGATTAACAGCATCTTTGACATAGAAGAACAAGCTATTAAATTCTATTCTGACATGTTCAATGGAGAAGTTAACAACAACATACCAGAAATTAAGTGCAGGAGGTTGATAAATGCCAGAGGGAGACGGATGTTGTCCAAGAACATTTCCATGAATGAAGTCTGTGAGGCCTTGCACTCCATACATGTTGATTCCAGCCTAGGGCCAGACGATTTGGGCTCTAAATTCTTCCTCGTCCATTGGGAAGACCTGAAAGAAGACATTTTATCAGCAATGCAAGATATTTTCCAAAGTGGTAAATTTGTGAGAGAAATTAATCACACATTTATATGTCTTATTCCTAAGAAGGAAAACCCAGCTAAAATTGAAGATTACTGACCTATTGCTTGATGTACCGTGGTGTACAAAATTCTAAGCAAGATACTATGCAACAGAATGAAACTCATTTTACCTGATCTTATATCAGAGTGTCAAAGTGCATTCATCAAAGGATGAAGCATTTCCGAAAACTCATTGATGGCACATGAATTGATTAGAAACTTCAACAAACCAGGTGCGGACAAATTCTATCTAAAGGTGGGTCTTCACAAAGCATATGATAAAATAAATAGAAAATTCATCATACATATGCTAAAAGCTATGGGGTTTCCTTCAAAATTTGTGAACATAGTCAAAGAATGTATTTCTACACCGACCTTTTCAATTCTGATAAATTGCATACCAAAAGGATTTATAGGATCCAATAGAGGTATCATGCAAGGTGATCCTCTATCCCCTTATTTGTTTACAATTTCCATGGAATATTTTTCACTACAGATGGAGCTGGCAACATTCAACAGACTAATTCAGCCTATATACAATTTCCAGCCTATTGTGACCCACTTACTCTATGCAGATGATCTTCTCATTTGTATAAAATCCAACCAGACATCGGCTAGAGCTGTAAAGGAAATTTTCTACAATCCAGAGAGATTTACAGGACTCAAATTGAATGAGCAAAAAACCAAATGTTACTTCAATAAAACATGCATTAGAAGAAATGAAATTTTGGAATATTTAAATGTGAAAGAAGGTTTCTCCCTGTTAAGTACCTAGGTGTTCCTCTATCCTCCAATAAGATTACTGAGAGAGAATGTGAAGTTTTAATCTCTTTGATTAGGGACAGACTACAGGGATGGAGTTCAAGACTCCAATCATTAGCAGGCAGAATTGAACTGGTGCACACAGTTATTCATTCCAAAGTTAATTTCTGGCTACAAACAGTCCAGCTTCCTGATGCTTCAATACAGAAAATAGAAAAAGTTTGTGCAGACTTTATATGGAAAGGAGGGCTACACAAGATTAAATATGAGAACTTATGCAGACCTAAAGAGGAAGGAGGTGTGGTACTTAGAAGACTTACATACATGAGATTGGTTTACACTCTGAAGCAAGCTTGGAGAATTATTAGAGGAAAGGGTCTGTGGGGGAACTGGATGAGGAAAAGATATATCAGAGGTAATTTCTGGTGCATGCAAATAGACAATAATGCTTCTCCTGCATGGAAAGCTATTATGAAAATAAGAAGAACACTTGCATCTTGTTATACAAGCGAAATTGCTGCAGGTGGGGAGACTGATTTATGGAAGGACCCTTGGATCCTAGGAGAATCCTTAATTGATATCCTAGGGTTTAATACCTTCTTAGATTATGGATGCCCAGATTAAAAAGTGACAGATGCAATTAACAATAATGGATGGAACTGTTCCGTGATACCAATGAGTCAAGAAATTAAAGAAAAAATTCAATATATGCCGATATTTAGTGGTCGAGATAATGATATCTGGGTTTGGAAGCATTCTGGAAATGAATTTACCACTAAATCGGCTTGGAATGAGGTAAGACATAAAGATAATAAAGTAGAATGGAGCAAAATCATCTGGAATCGTGTCAATAGTCCTAAAATGGCTTTTACTGCGTATAAAGCGGTGCTCAAAAGACTACCCACAAAGGATAGACTTTCAAACTGGGAGATTATAACAGATAAGATATGTGTGTTATGTAATCAAGAAGAAGAAACTCATGAACATCTCTTTTTTTCCTGCAATTTTTCGACAGAGGTGTGGAATCTGTGTAAAATCTCAATAAAATCATCGCCTCAGACTCACTTATTAGCAGATGAAATAAATTACCTGATTCAGAAAAGGAACGGCGAAGACATGGAAACCAAATTGAGCGCCATTGCTATTACTGTAACAGTTTGGAGTGTGTGGAAGGAGAGAAATCGCCGATTATTTCAGAACAAACAAAGAAATTACACCGAAGTCAGTAAGCTTGCTTTAAGCGACATGCGACTGGTGCAACAAAGAATCAAAAACTGGAATCTTACCTCACGGGAACGAGACGGAGCACAAATTGGAGAAGGGGATCTGAGCTATCCATTGGCAAATAACCCAAGTACAAGCTACTTGCTCACCTACGGCCGCCATGGACTATGAAGAAGGAGCAGAAGATCGGTTTTACTTTTCTTTTTTAGGAAAGGTCGAAAGTTCTGTTGCTTAACAAATATAAATGGTTTGTATGTATGACTTGGGCCAGTGATTTTGGGTCTCATTCTTGGGCTGAAATGCCTTAATAAAGCTCTTACCTATTTTCAAAAAACAAATTAATTAAAATAATAATTAATCCTTTAATAAATTATTAATTAATAATAAATCTTAAATTAACTAACTAATTATAATTAACCAACTTAATTTATAATTAAGTACAAATTTCCTTTATTAACTAATGATTAAGTACTAATTACCTTATTTAATTAAATAAATAAACAAATAATTATAATTACTATTTAATACTTAAAATATGTTTTGAAACACTTTCAAAAATATCTAAGATGAAACAAAATATTAAAATAGTAAAAGAATTTGTTTTCGAACTTCCTCTATAGCGACTATCGCTTACGACCCGTAATTTCAAATCTTGTTTTACATTTTAAATCACTTTCAAAACCCCATATACTTTTTTATACTTTACTTCCTTTATATAACTTTGGAAAAGGGCTTCATAAACTAAAACAAAGTTTTAACATTTCTTTAAAACTTTTCTAGAAAATACAAAAAGTAAACAAGTTAGAACAAGGGATCTCTAAGTCGTTTTTAACAAGTCAAGACATCAACTTTCTTAACCTATCACTACATATTCATGTCCACAACATCCATAATAATATCACAACCCAAACATAAGTAAAGATCTAATTCTCAAAACATCCACAACACTTTTAGAATTCACTTTCAAATCTAACTTACTTTCACATACAAGCATACATAAGCACATATATGATCATTTGAATCAATATTAAATTCCACCAAAACATAAAACAAATATACCACTAAGTTAAGCAAGCATACAAGGTTTAAAACTTTAAATTTAAATGGTGAGCTGAACTTACCAAAATGTTAACCAAAACTTGGAAATGACCATAGCTCTTAGCTTTACTTTAACAAAAATTGGATTTTTGAAGGCCTTAAGGCCAAGGTGGTTCGACAATGAAGGTAGGGGAGGGGGTTCGGCCATGCTTGGACAAGAGTGGTGTGGGTTAATTTTGGTTATGTGGAGGAGTAGAAAGAAAGGAAGGTTTCTATAATAAGTTTGTAAGGGTTTAAAAGTGAAAAAAGGTAGTATTTTCAACTTTGGAAATTTGAGGAGCCACGAAAATATTTGGAAAGCTTGGAAAGGAAGTGAAAATATAAGTTGGAAATGAGAAAATAGGAAATTGGTTTTATATAACCACTAAAATAAATTACCCAAATAGCCTTGTACTTTACCCTCCACTCTCTCTATGCCACCTCGTCATGCCTCCTATTCCCCCATATACTCACACCTCCAACATGTCCCTCCCCTTCACCAACATGAGCCAACATGCATTTAAATGCCTATTGTGACGACCCGGATTTTTCGATGTTCGATTTTGAATATTTAGATGGTTTAAATATTGGATTTTGAATTATAATTTAGTTAGTAAGATTTTAAAACAAAATTTTCAAGCGGTTTCGGAATTTTCAAAATCGTCGATTTAATCGACGCGTTAAAATAGCGATCCGGGGCATAGTCTCGGAATTCGACGAAACCAATTCCATTGGATCCGTAATATTGTATTATTATCGGATTTCAAATTTCGCAGTGTCTGGAGTTATCATTTGGTCGTAAGGGATAGAAACGCGTTGAAATTAATATCGAAAATTCAATATAATAATTGGGTCCAAAAAAGGCTATCTTCTCCGTACAATCGAACTAGGACTCGAAACCTTTTCCATTGCGTTTGGAATATGGGTATAACATTATAAATGCCCAGCGGCACACCTAGATAGGGATTCGAAATTTTAAGTTACGCAATCGAGATAATTTGAAAATTTAAATAATATTTATACATTACTTGACCATTCCATTCACATCAGCCCACACAAACTTATTTCAGCCATCTCACCTATCACTATACCATTTCAAAAACATGTTCTCTTCTCTTCAATCAGTTCAAATCAAAAGAACAGAGCGTTACCTTACCATATACGCTCAGCCTATCTCCTTCCCTTAAAACCTATTTCCCCTCTTGTTTGTTTTAGAACGAAATCAACAAAAGAAGAAAAAATATAACGAGAATGAAATCTTGATCTTTAAATAAAAAAATAAAAAAATCCAATCGCGATTTCGAATTCAAGCTCGAACACGATCGAAGAAAAGTCGTGAGCGTACACGACATGTGGAAGCAGGGCGACGACGAGTGGGTCGTGCGCTTGGGGTTTTGGCTCGATTTGGAGGAGGGCGCGCGATTGCTGCTGCAGCGTCGAATGGATGGAGTAATCGAAGGCAGCGATCATTAATACAAGGAGGGAGGAACTAGCGTTGAGGTGGCAGAGATGTCGCAACCAGAGTTTTCGGCACGCATGTGCCTGAAGCAAGGCAGACGAGGAGGAGGCCCGCATGTGCGCCTGAGGCACGATTTCAATCTGGAAGTGCAACTATGCATTGTAGTGTGGAGGATTTTGGTAAAGTGCTATGGCATGCGTAGGCATATGGATGCTGGCGAGGTGGAGCGAGCAATGGATGTGGCGATGTGGGTTGTGGGCGCGAGCGCAAGAGGGTTAGCTGCAGTAGAGAATGTCGCGATTTTGGCCAAGACATTCACGTGAGAGGAAGGGGATAATCCTGATAATTAGGTTTTGTTAAATCATTTGATAATTTAATTTGTAGGTTATGGAAGATTATAATCGAATGTTAATAAAATTATGACTTGATGGTGCGAGTTCTGTTTTGAACAAAATGAGCGGCTACGGAATTGTACCGACGAATACTATGCAACAAAATTTGTTTAGAGATTTTTGGAGGCAAGTGGAATTTTAAATTAAATAGAACAATGTTCGATTTAATTTAAAATTTGGACGGATCGCAAATAAAAATCAAGGTGAGTAAATCTCACTCTTTTTGGATTGCTAGATTTTAAATTTTAAATAGTTAAAATTAATTCTAGATGTTTGGTTTAATTGATTATCTATTGAATGATATTAAATTATATATAGTAGTATATATATATACACTAGTATTTGGAGTGATATTCTCGCACGATATAGCGGATGAGACCCTATGTGCCCCGCATAATAGCGGATGACCCTATATACCGCGATATCCCCCTCGAAGTGGGATTGGTATTTTTAAGTTGTATTAACATCTGTGGATGCAGGAAAAACAGGTTGGAGGGATCTAACTAGATTCCTCAAAATGTTGGATTTAATTTCATATATTGTGATATATGGATTGTGTAGAAAAATCTATTATAGATTATTGTAGTGATTGGAATTATTGGATGCTATTGTAGCACTGGCCTGAATTTTGATATTTTAAATACCATAAATATATTTTTAAAATTTAAAGAATTAAAGGGAATTTTTGATATAAAAATATTTATATTGAAATTGGGGGAATTTTAAAGAAATTGAGATAGAAAAAAATATTGGATTTTTGGTTATACTTAACTATTCGTGAATTGTTTAAATGGAGATTTTTAAAATGAATTATATAAAAGAATTTACAAATAATATTCTGGAAATATAAAAAAGAGTTAAAGTCGATATTAAAAATAGATTGAAAGTTATAAATGAGATTTATAAAGAAATGGATTTATAAAAATGGAATTTTATAAATAAGATTGTTTTATAAACAAGTAAAACTCAAAGGAGTATAAGAATTTATAAACGATGTTTATAAATAAAGTAAGCGATATCAGTTGCTAAATTGGGAATATAAAATTCGTAGGTGAATTTATATTAGAATATGGAAATAGGGTGAGAAAAATAGTGGATACTATTTTTGAAAGTGAAAATGGTTAAGGATATCAGAATGGAAGAGATGTGATGTGATTCAAGAGGAAATTATAAATTGAATTGGTTATTGAGGTTTTAAAAATATATTTTTAATTCTAAGAAATTAATTTTGTTTTAAAAAAGAAATTTCTATTATTTAAAACTATGGAAATTTTAACCCAGCCAGGATTGAAATACTACGGTAAGTAGATTTTCAAATATTAAGTATCTATTTTAGTAAATTCTAACTGTTAAAAAATCAGCTTTGAAAATTGATTTGTTTATCTAAAAATAAGTTATTGATGTCTATAAAAGTATTTCGCTATCTTAAATAATTACTTGAACATGTTTTAAAAATAAACTATTATTCTTTAAAAATACTTATTTTATATATATAAGAGTTTGAAATAATTTTTACTTTATTCTCTCGAGATTTGTAGATGGGTTTATTTAAGGGGAAGGTTATAAGAGAAGTCTTATAATGGGATGCTGGGAACTTAAGATATTTCCTAAATGTTGGAATATCGGAACTTGAAAAAAAAATTGAGTTAAATAAAGAAGTTATAAATGGTTAGATGGGATTATAAATAAATATAATCGGTTTGGAAATTGTAAGAAGAATTAATAGTTTCAGAAATATAGGAGATAAGCTAAGAAAATTCCTAAGAGTTGAAATGTTTTGGGATATCCTGTTATGGATTTAAGTATTGAAAATTGTTTTCAAACATTGGAATATGGAAAGGAATTGGAGTATATATACCTTGTAAAGGTATTTGGAAAAGAATATTTTTGAAAAATGTATAATAAGGCCTGATGTCTATTTATGGATGTTTTATTGATAATTAAATAGTCGACTATCAATATTGGCCAATTTTGTTAATCGTTTCGAAGAGACCGGGATCGGATTTAATTATCCGGAAACCACGTCGATCCGGTTTGAACGTTACGAATGAATACCGTGAAGATGATGAATACGGTGATTTGGTTTGCCCAGACCTAGGACAACTTATATGGACGAATGTTATCAGAACATCGTCATTAGAGGACGATGATCATTCTAAGTGAAATTGTTCTTGAAAGGTAATCGTTAGCCTCAACCTCATCAACCAGGAATGACTAAAACAGGGGAGATGCAGCAAGGCTAAGTGGGTCGCACCCAATTAGGGTATGTTATCACTTTTCTAGATATCCTCAGAAATATATATATTATGGATATGGTTGTGCATGAAAAAGGGAGCGCTCGATTTTGTTTAAGAGTGGCCGAGTTGATAACATATTCGGTCCATCCAGGTTAGGGGTAGGCCGATCTTTTGTAGCAGGGGATCCCGACGAGGTCCTGGATACATTTTTCTAGAGGTGTACTATGATGGGCGGTACCCCAATGGCCCAGTCATTATATGAAATTCATTCTCCAATAAGCACTGTACGGTTTTGATTGTGCCCAACTATGCTGAAACGTGAGATGCAAGCATTTCAGCTATTTTCTATTTACTTTGATTAGACATTATTATAATACCAAACAATTTTGATAAAAATGTTTTAGTTATCGTAAGGTAAAAACCTGTCGTGTTTATGTGTGACGTGGTCTTATGGGATGCCTTTGTCTTTCAAAGGATTTTGAAAAAAAGTTAATAATTCAAATTGAGTGTGTTTTTTTCTCACGCTGGTTTTCCAGACTGACTCGGGTGTTATTTTATTATAATGCTCAGGTCAGACCGAGTATTACAAATCCAGGATAGGATGCTATGGAGCTCAGGAGACGAGGTGGGTGACAGAGACGTATTTCCGTATTTGATCCATATTTCTGCTTTATGAGGAAGAGTTACTATAACTGTCCTGATTGATGTATTGATTATTGTACTCTGATGATTGTAAGTATAAAATAGTTATAGATTCTTTTGTATAAAATTTTGTTATTATATATTATATTTTGTTCCGCTGCGTTTGTGAGATTCTGTGACATTGTTGTTCTATTTTCTTTTACCTTTTTCTTCTTTACCCTAGTTATTCGCTCTTTCGTACAATTTGGGTTGAACACGAGTGAATTATTATCAACTCAAAGGGTATGGAACTGTGGGTCACTACACTTGGTATTAGAGCTGAAGGTTAAGTAAGAACCTTGGCTTTGGTGGGGATTACTCATTTGGGATAGAGTCAGTAGTACTCTAGAATGAGTTTGAGTGTATTAATAGATATGATTGCGTATTTATTAGTGAATATAAAATGGTTTTATATTGTGTTGACTTATCGGTTGAGTGGTATATAAATTCTGATTGAATAGTGGGATGCCACTAAATTGATAGGAGTTTCTAAACACTTGAACATGATAAACTGACACAGTATGGTTTTGAAGCGGGTAATTAAAATAATTTTACCCAAATTATATTTTGATATAAAAGAAAAAAAATTCTGAAATTATTATATTATAAATTGATGTGTTTGGATGTTATAACCAAAACAAGATTATAAAATTGGAAATGGTTTATTAAAACCAAATTAGATTGTATAAGTATGAATATACAAGTGAATTATAAACTAAAAATGGATTCAAACCAGAAATTGGAAGAATTAAATCCTGGAGATTTTTGGAAATGTTTTCCAAAGTGTTTGAAGATAAATAATAGTATTATTATTTTGGAGATATTTTTGAATAGAAAAATGGTTTTAAATGGATTTTGAAAGTGATATAGCACTGAACTCGCCTCAGTCACTGGAAAATAATCATGGTGATGGCCGCAACATCATCATTATTCATTTTCGAGTTTCTAGGTGATGGATTGCTACTGTAGTAAATTAATATGGAGATTTTTCAGTGGAAACAAGTGTTGTTTTGAAAATTCCGAGGGAATTGTTTTGGATAAAATCAAGATGATTTTGAAATTCAAAGGAAGTGGTTTGTTAAACCAAAAAGAGTATATATATATATGTATATATTTGATTTCAAAGTGATTTGAAATATATAACGGGTGTTTGAATTCTAGAATTTTAATATAGATGTTGGGGAAAACCTCGGAAATGAGTTATGAACTTATAAAGTGAGGATGATTTCAATAAGAACGGAAAGTATGGAATTTGAGTTTTGAGAAATGAATTTTAACTTAAGTAAGTTAAAATAGATTGTGTGAATTGAATTTAACTTAAGGAAAGTTAAATAAATTTATTGGAAATTGAAATTGAATTCTTACTTGATTTAAATTGAATGGATTAGAAATAAAATTATTTGGAGTGAAATTAATTTAAGTATGAATAACTCAAATATAGTTTTTAAATGTTGATTAAAAAGAAATTGAAATTTAGGTAAAATAAAGTTGATTGGATTAGAAATAATATCGAATTGAAGTAAATATAAATTTTGAGTTGTGAAATATTATATAACCATAAGGTATAAATCTTGAATGAAATAAAATTTGAGTGAAAATCTAGAATTGTGAATAAATAAATTGGAATAGCTAATAAAAATTGAAATTAATGGAATAAAAATATACTTAGGCTATAAATAAATGTATAGTCTCGAGTTAAAAATAAAATATGAATATATTCGAGTATAGAATTGATGGAAATGTGAAAAATAAGTTGTGTGACTTATAAAATTGAAATCTGAAATAGAAACCCAAAATAAAAATGGTCTGATATTTTGGTGATGGAAATAAATCCAAACTTGAATTATAAAATAAAATTGAACTCATGTAAATTTGATGGAGTAATTTTTGAATAAAAATCCGATATTGGATACAAAAATGGAGCTTAACTTGGGTGAATAAATGGGACTGTGGATTAGAAGTGAATATTGAATATGGAACTTGAGTTATAAATAAAAACAATCCAACTTAATTATAAACGAATTAAATATATTTTGAAATGTGGACGAATAAAATGGAATTGGATTGAAATAAAATGGCTTGAGTTATAAATAAATTTAATGTGAGCGTAAATAAATTGAATATGGCCTTGAATGTTATTTTAAATGAATTCGAGAATGAATTCGAGTATGAAATTGAATTTGAAGTGGATTAAATGAAGGGACTAATTAAATTAATTAGTAAATGGAATGGAATTTGATTGAATGAGAATCAATCGGAAATTTTAATTGGAATTTGTTGTAAAGGAAAGGAACTTAAGTTGTATGGTTGAAATAAATTGAAGATATACAAATAAACTTAAGTTAATAATTTTGGATGGAAGCTTGGCTTAAATAAATTTGTGAAATGGTTATTTAATAAATTAGCAGGAAATTACTCCATGCCTAATAAAATTGATTTGGATATAATAATTGTGAATATGGATGGAATGCAATTGAATCGATTGAGAATAAATTTGAAATGGAATAAAATTGAATATAAATTGATTTATAATCTTTATATTCAATTTAAAATAGCTATAAGCTGAAATGGTTATTTTAGAAAATGAATATAGTGGGAATTGCATAGAAAATGTGATGCCCCGGCTCCAGTGACTGAAATATCAGAGGGAGTTTGTCGTCTGATAGCTCGGATCAATGGGAACTAAAGGAGCGATCTCTCGTATACACTACTTTGGATCAACATGGATACGTTTAAAATACCCGAACATCTCTAAAATGGTATGTATCTCATCTCAACACAATGTAGTATACACGATTTCAAGGAAATTTGTATCTAAATCACATATCAGAATACAATATATAATGGTTTCACAAAACAGCGGACCAAAAAGATAGATATATATACACGTATACATAGGTACAAACAGATGTCAGACTATCACCATATATCTACAACTAAGTCATCATGCATACTATACATAACTGCCCCAAAAATGATGTCCTAATACATACAGAGACAAATATATACAAAGGATATACGACATGACTACGCAAAATCAACTTAGCCTAGTTCAACGGACTCTAAATGTATCTCTCTAACATTTCTTCTCCAGAAGACTCTAACAGTTCCTTTGAGGCATTTAGCAAGCGTGCGTCCATGAAGCTTGAAATCTACAACTAGCTTAAATTTATATACTGTATGCCAATTGTCGTCCATCTCAATGTCATATGAAATCTCCTCAAAACGTGAAAAGGTAATCATCATGAAAAGCCTCGGTCTGACCCGAGGAGTTGTCACAAAACAAAACCTCGAGTCAGGCTATAAATCTAGCTGTGAGTATAATAGTGTAACAGTGATTCATATAAATGTGTGGAGTCGGGTTATATATGTGATATTAATAGATATGTCACACACTCCATAATCTAAACCCGCCCACATCCTATTAAATTATTTCAATTCAAATACACGTGTCATGGCACTATTTAAAGTGAATCACAACTGCAACTCTAATCAACCGGGATATCACATCCTATTCGTTTATAAGTTGCATTCATTATTCAATAGACATACCACTATCAAGTTATTCATATACGAGGTTTGGAATTACTAGTGAATCCTATTCATTATTCACTCTTACTAGACTCAGTATCGAATCGATATTACGGCCTTTTTCATCCGTATATCTTCCGATCAGAAATTGTGGGTGCTCCTACACGATCTATTAGTTGCATTGTCTTCTCCTGTTCGCCGTTGGCGCTCACCCCGTTGTGCTGTAATCTTCATCTTTGTTTCACCACATATCCATCAATGAGATTACTCTCGATTCTTCCCTGTTTCCCGTTTGCACTGCACCTGTCACCGTGGTTGTGTCCGTGCAACAGATCGTTTGGACAATAAGTGACGAGGGATCAGGTCGTCACGATTCAGGGAGCGACCCCGAATCTATCCGCTAGGATGGATTATAGCGTCTAGTAGTCTCACCTCGTCTCGTTTACTTCATCGGTTAAATTCATTCAAATTATTTTGTATTTAATTTCCCAATATATCATTTATCCCCAAAATGGTATCGTTTTCTATTTTATATCACATATAAATGTCGTGTTCGTGCAACATAGCATTAACTTGTAGTATATAGCATCATATATATAATGAACATTCATGAACATAACATGTAAACATAACTTGGATGAATTTCATCGGATTTGAATTTAAATTATAATAAAATATACGTTTCAAATTTAGACTTTATTTTTTATGACGTCATTTTAATTTAATTTATAGAATTTTTCCATAATTTTAATTTGGAAAATAAAATATTTTCGGTTGACGCGTTTTGTGTCAAACTCCGGTTCATTTCAAATTTTACAGAATAAGTTAACTGGTTTATTTTATTGCTGTTTTGTGATCGCGTAACGTTGTCGTGCGCGATCGTATTTTTATTTTGGTCATTCGCTTCCCATACGCGAACAGAATATTGCGTAGCGTCGTACTCCAAAACTTTTTGGTCATGTTCACACCTCCACACACCTCCGATGAGCGAACTAAGACCATCGTCGTGTTCCACTACGCAATACGGTCCTGTTGGTACCTTCTATTTTGGCCGTAACGCTCCCATTCATCATACGGTCGCAGACATAATGGTTTCATTTCTGATCACCACGGGGTCCGTCGGTCAGGCGAAAGCTAGTCGATTTGTACCTTTCACTTCCCTCTACATATTTCCTTTTGGTTGCATGCTCAAAATCATCATAGATTTTGAGTTATTAATAATTAAGTTTTTGAAACAAAATTTGTTTTATAATATTTGCATGGATTCTAGCATGCATGTTCAACATACTTTGCCTCTACACTCTTGTTTGCCCGTAAAATTTGCATGTCTACCATTACAACTTATTATGTATATACCGGTTATATATTATGTGAAGACATGACTGTTTATACACGAATGAGCATTGAACTTTCTATGAATATAAAGTTAATATTTACGTGGTATGTTAGTGGGATGTATGACATTTCTAAAAGTCTTTTCTTTTCATATGTGTAACGGGCAGATTTTGAAATGGGTAGTGCGATGTGTGTTTCAATTTGCAGTAAAAAGAATAGAAAATGTCTATAGAAATGAATGTGTGTGTATATAGTATGCAGAGAAGAAAATTGAGAGTGTTGTAGTACGTATTCACTAGTATTTTAAATATATTCTTTAAGTATATGCATGTTTCACGTTACATACATTTGGAACAAATTGAACCTGACTTTAATATTATTCAACATGATACTAGAAGATTTCAAGATTCACTACAGGGAATGAAGTGATGCAACCAACCAAAATGTAAAAAGCATATATAGTAGATGTTTAAGAGAAAAAAAAGAAGTATACTCACCTTGATCGCGAGTTTGATTTAAAGGGAAAGAAATATAATAATGTGAATTTGCTTGCGTTAGAGAAGAAGGGAGGAAGTGATTATATAGTGTTACACTGACACGTTAGGACTATGCAATCAAATAGGTTAAAAGAAAATTATGAAAAAGATAAGTATGAAAACATCGGTCGAATCGAAATAAAGCTATTTATTTTATTTTTCAGTAAATAATTTTATGCCCCTCAAATAAATTTTCGTACCCTTAACCGCGATATTGCCCTACCGCAATTTGGTCTCCGATTAAAATTTCGCTCGTGGCGTTTTACTCAAAATTTTATTTTATATCCATAACGATTTTTATTTTACTTATTTTAACAAAATTTAGTGCTACATATTAAAACAGTAGTGGGATGTTACAGACTTCCCCCCTTAAAGAAATTGCGTCCTCGCAATTTACTAGAGAATACTATATGTTATTCGTATATTAAAAATCGTCCTATCAACTAATAAAATCCTAACATCCATGACTCGATGAATATATAAATACATACCTAATGGGTTTCAATTAACTCGGGATGTGATTTTCTAATTTGCTCCATAGTTTCCCAAGCGCAGTCTTTGGGATTATCTGACCATTGAACTTTGACTAGTGGAGCTTGCTTATTTCTTAACCGTTTCATCTTTGAATCCACTATTCTGGCTGGTTCAACGGTGAAAGTCAAGTTTGGTTCAATCTCTAGTTCCTCTAGCTGCTTTGGTTCTATAATAATATCGGAATCCCGTAGACAATTCCTTAATTGGGATACGTCGAACACATTATGAACTCCGGATAAATAAGCTGGTAATTCAACTCGGTAAGAAAGGCTTCCAATACGCTCCATAACTGGATAAGGTCCAATATATCTTGAAGCTAATTTTCCTTCTTTTCCATATCTTACTACTCCTTTCATTGGAGATACCTTTATAAAAACATAGTCTCCGATCGTAAATTCCAAGTCCCTTCTACGTTGGTCAACGTAGCTCTTTTGTCGAGACTGAGCAATCTTCATACGATCTCTAATAAGCTTGATTTTCTCAGTCGTTTCTCGGACCATATCTGGTCCTAGAATAAGTCTGTCTCCAGTCTCTAACCAACAGGCTGGAGAACGACAGGTCTTCCATATAAAGATTCAAATGGTGCCATACCAATACTGGATTGGAAACTATTATTGTAGGAGAATTCAATCAAATGAAGATATTCTTCCTATAAATCCCCAAACTCTAAGATACATATCCTGAGTAGATCTTGTAGCAACCCGTAGTTCCGTACCCCTTGAGTTAATAATAATTCTTCCTCGTTCAACCCAAGTGTACGAAAGAGCGAATAACTAGGGTAAAAGAAGAAAGAGGTAAAAGAAGAAAATAGAAAACAACATCAGAATCTCACAGTCGCAGCGGAATAAAATATATTATATAACAACAGCTTTTAAATACGAAGAAATCTGTACTGTCATATATACATACCATTATCAAAGTACAACAATCATCCATCACTTGGACAACTTAATACTTGTCCTTACTCAGCGGAAATAATAGTCAAATACGGAAGTACGCTCTGCCATCCAGCTCGCCTCTTGAGCTCCCTAGCACATTATCCTGGATCTGTTCAACTCGGTCTGACCCGAGCATCATAATAAAACAACATCCAAGTCAATCTGGAAAACCAGCGTGAGAAAACCACACTCAATTGGATTATTATATATTTTTTTGAAAATCCTTTGAAACAAAGGTATCTCGTAAGACCATGCCACAAATAAATATGCCGGGTTTTTACCTTACGATAACCAAAACATTTTTATCAAATTCGTCTAATATTATAATAGTGTCTATAGAAAGTAAAATAGAATCTATCTGAAATGCTTGCATCTCACGTTCCAGCAATAGTTGGGCACAATCAAAACCGTACGGCGCTTATTGGAGATTGGATTCCATACAATGGCAGGGCTACTAGGGTACCGCCCATCACAGTACCTGGCCTAGATCAGAGTACCGAGGATCACTCCCGATCCCCTACAACACAAGACCGGAGCTACCCCTTACTGGATAGTCTGAATAAGATCACCCCGCGGTTGGGATCAGCAACCGCCACACAACCGAAATAAAAGGGACTCTAGACAGGGATGACCTTACCCTACTTGGGTGCTACCCACTTAGCCTTGCTGCACTTCCCATGTTTTAGCCATTCCCGGTTGATGAGGCTTGAGGCTATGCATTACCTTTTTAGAACACATTTCACTTAGAATGCTCATCGTCCTCCCATGACGATGTTCTGATAGCATTCGTCCATACAAGTTGTCCTGGGTCTGGACAAACCGAATCACCGTCTTCATCATCTTCACGGTGTTCATTCGCAAACGTTCAAACCAGATCGAAGTGGTTTTTGGATAATTAAATCCGATCCCGGTCTCTTCGAAACGATCAGCGTATTGGCCAAATATTGATAGTCGGTTGTTTAACTATCAATTAACACCCATAAGCAACCATTCAATCTTAAATAATTCTCCAAATTATTTATCTCAGAATATCTTCACAAGATATTATTTCCATACTTCACATTTTGAAAATAGTTTTCAAATCTCTTTTTATTCTTACGGAACAAATTTCAACCTTTGCCTAATACTTAGGATATTATTTTTCCACTTCATTAGTTACTTAACACTTGGAAAATATTCACTTTTATTTCCTATTTCCTTCTCAAAATCATTTACAATTTCATTTGTAAATTCCCAACCCGTTTCACTTGAATTCTATAAACCCTAGAATTTCTTAATTTATTTTCCTTTAATATTTTCAAAGCCATTTATTTATTTAAAAAAATTCCAGTTTCACTTCTACTTCCCTTTTCATGAATCTTATTTCACCTTGAGGAAACCCCATCTTATACTTTGGCAATTTATTTAAGTTTCTATAACTTCACTATAAGATTTTTCTCCTAAAACTTATCCAATTTAATAAATTTTGCTTCTCATCTCAAGGGGATATTTAATTGATTTTAAAACACTTAAAAACATATATACTTATAAAATAAGAATAATGATTTTATTTTCAAAATATGGTTTAAGATAAAACTAACTTCGGAATATTCTAAATTCAATAATAGTTTATAAAAGTTATATAGTATAGTAGATTTAAAAATTCACTTTAAAAACAATTTTACTTAACTCGACAAAAAGTCTATCTTTAGAAAACCCAATATCCACCAATTCAATTCATAAATTCCTCTTGATTCATACCTCATCGGCCCTATTCACCATTTTCTTTTCAAAACAATTTCCATAACTCGATATAAGTTCACACCATCACTTATATTCTCCACATATCCACTGATATTAATCTAACTCATTTATAAACCCCGTTTATAAATTTATAAACCCATTTGAGTTTTCCATTTATTTATAAAAAAAATTCTATTTATAATTCCATTTTATAATTTATCCCTTAATAAATTCCATTTTACCTCTACCTATTTTAATTATCAATTCCAATTCTCTTCCCAAAATTTCAAATATCTTTCAAGTCCTTAATATATAATTTTAATTAAAATCTCTATCTAGCCCAATTTACCAATAGTTAAATATAACCAAGTTAAATTTATATATTTTCTCATTCCACTTAATTTTCTTTACAAATGACCCAAATTTTCAGTTTAAACACTTTCATTTAGAATCTTCTTTTTATTTGCTTCAAATTTATTACTTATGGTATTTAAAAATACCAAATTCAATTTCCAGGCTATTTAACATTTTACAATTCAATTCACACAATCCATATCAATTTATCCAACCTGCCATATATCAACATATATATGAAAACAATAAATATTTTTGAGGAATCCAGTTGGATCCCTCCAACCTGTTTTCCCTGCATCCACAAATGTTAGTCAACAAATAAAATACCAATCCCACTTCGAGGAGGATATCACGGTATAAAGGGTCATCCGCTATTATGCGGGGCGCATAGGGTCTCATCCGCTATATAATGCGGGAATATCAATCACTCCAATATATATATATATATACACTACACTATATATATGTAATATCATCCAACAGATAAATCATAAATTATCAATCAACACCCAATGATTTAAATTTAAACATTTAAATTTAAATAAGGCTATCCAAATGAGTGAGAAAATCTCACCTTTTATTTTTTTGTTTGCAATCCACTTCAATTTCGACTTGGTTTGACGGTTTTGACCTTGTATAAACAATTCACGATTTATTACTATTTGAATTAATCAAACAATTAATTACCATTTATTTATTTAATTTAAACTAATAATTTGATTTATCTAATAATTTCCCTTTTAAAAATCTTTTAATAACTATAATAAATTTAAATAAGTTAATTGAACAGATTAATCCCAAAATAAATTATTTTTAAAAAAATAAACTAGCAAATGAGAATATGTAAGTGTATATTTATTTTACTTTTGAAACTTAATATATTTATAAGAAATAATCTATGTAGATTAAAATCTAATCTTTATACAATTTCCTATGTTTTCCAAAGTCCTATATATATGTATAATTTCCTGTTTTACTGTATGTGTGTATATATTTTTCAGTAAATAACCAAAATAAATATTTTCTCTGTTGTAAATATTTTTGTTTTCTTTTCTGTTTATCTGTACATATTAAGATCAACTTAAAATTTAAAAACTGTCTAACATATAAGATTTTCTTTACTGTAAAATATATCTTTGTAAAATAAAATAAAATAAATCTTATTTTTCAAATCCTATCTTTTCAATCTGCATATATATATATATATATTAATTTAATAAAAGAGAATACCTCACTGCTCACTCTAACACGCCGCCATCCTGCCCTACTGTAGCAGCTCAACATCTTCCATCGAAGTCCACCGCTCGCGCCTTATCCAGTCAGACCCGACCACCCTCGCTACTGACGTTGCTGTCGAACCCTAGCTCGACCTTCCCTCGCGACAGCAGCTTCCAATTCCTACCTCTGCTCCGCCTCATTCGCACGCGTACATACGACGAGCGATGAACCACGCTCTAGCTACTTCCTCAATCGAGCCCATCGGATCCCAAACAAATAGTCGAGAAGATGGACATGCCTCGGTTGGAACGAAATCGGATCGACATTTCTTTCCTCTGTTGATCGATATTTTATTTATTTAGGAGGATGAGATTTCTTCTCGTTTCTCTTTGATTTTGCTCGGCCATTATTTGAATTTCATTTTTTGTGTTCGATTTTGGAAGGGAGAAAAGGGGATTCGGGATTTTATAGAAGGAGGCTCGCGTTTTTATTTTTTTATTATTTTTTTTTCTTTTCTCGTATTGGCCGCGTTTTTAACGAAGTGAAAGAATGAACGATGGCGTGTAGAGCTTGCTTATGTACAGTGACTTGAGGTGAAATAAAAACAACTGATGTGAATGGAATTTTGACCAGATGTGTGTATATATATATATATATATATTTAAATTTTAAATTTAAATCATCTTGAATTCACAACTCAAAATCTCGACCTCCTATCGTGGCGTGCCGCCAGGCGTCTATAATGTTATATCCCTATTTCGAACGCAAAGGAAAAGGTTTCGAGTCCGAACTCGATCGTATGGAGAAGATAGCTTTCTGGACCCAGTTAATGTATTAAATTTTCGATATAAATTTTAGCGTGTTTACCTACCGTACAGTCACACGATAACTCCAATCGCACCGGAATTTGAAATTCGATAATAATACAATATTACGGATCCAATGGAACTAGTTTCATCGAATTTCGAGACTGTGCCTCGGAAGGCTATTTTTTAAATATCAATTTAAACGATATATTTTTAAAATTGAATAGATTACTCCAAAATTAAATTCTAAAACTTTTATTACCTTTATTATTATCAATTTAAATTTTACAAGCCTTTAAAATATTTTAACAAGCTTGAATCTCATGATTTAATATTTTACCCAATTCCCAATTATTAAATTCAATAATTTAATTATTCGATAAATGATTATATTTGAAATTCAAGTTAAAAACCAACACCTGAATATTTAAAATCAATTAAATATTCCAATTTCAAATGTCAAAAATTCCCGGTCGTCACAGATCTTCTACAACTCGATTTACTCTTTCAGTTTGCCCATCCGTCTGAGGATGGTATGCTGTGCTAAAATTGATTTGCACACCTAAGACTGAATGCAAACTTTGCCAGAATTGACTAGTAAATATCGGATCACGATCTCATACTATATTCTTTGGAATTCCGTGCAATCGTACAATATGTTTCAAGAATAGTCTGGCTAAACTTTCTGCAGTTCTATTCATTTTAACACGAATGAAATGGGCACTTTTAGTGAGTCTATCAACTATCACCCATAAACTTTCATTTCCTGACCTTGATATGGGAGTCCATCAATGAAATCCATAGAAATCTGTTCCCATTTCCATTGAGGAACTTCGAGAGGTAATAAAAGTCCACTGGGCTTTTGATGCTCGCCCTTTACTAACTGGCACGTAATACATCATTTCACATATTCACCGATGTCTTTCTTCATGCCTTCCCAATAGTACATCCGCTTCATATCATTGTACATCTTTGTACCACCAGGATGTATAGAAAATAGAGACTAATGACATTCGTCTAGAAATTCTTTTCTCAAATCGGCTATGTTAGGAACACACAGTCTTCCATTAAATTTCAAGTTTCCCTACAAGTCTAACTCGAACTTGCTGAGAGCTTCTGATGCATTACCATTCTTCAACTGATTAATTTGATCTGACATGATTGGGTCATTTCTTTGATTAGCTTGAATTCGATCGAGTAAACTCGGTCGAATATCCAGACTTGCCAACATGGTTGTTGTTTCTTCCACTCTTCTGAACTGGAGGTTACGAGAAGATAACACTTCTAATTCTTTCCATTCTACTAACATCATTGACACTATGGCTTGGTGTTTTCGGTTGAGAGCATCTACCACCTTATTGCCCTTACCTGGCGTATACTAAATTTCTAGGCCATACGCAGCTAGAAATTCTAACCATCGTTGTTGTCGCATATTCAAATCTTTTTGAGAGAATAAATATTTTAACGATTTGTGATCTGTGTATAAAACAAACCTTTCTCCCAATAAATAATGCCGCCAAAGTTTCAAGGCAAATACCACGGCTGCTAACTCAAGATCATGAGTTGCATACTTTACTTCATGAGGCCTGAGTTGTCTAGACGCATAGGCTACAACTCTTTCTCGTTGCACTAATACTACACCAAGCCCTGTTCCACAGGCATCTGTGTATACTACCAGATCCTGATTTCCTTCTAGAACTATTAATATTAAAGCGTTAGGAAGTAATTATTTCAACTTCTGGTAAGCCCCTTCATGTTTATCTGACCAGATAAATTTAAATCCTTTCTTTGTTAAATTAATTAGTGGAGTAGAAATCTTAGAAAAATCTTTTATAAATCTTCTATATTATCCCCCTAAACCCAAGAAACTTCTGATTTCAGTTATTGATTGGGTCGCTTCCACTTTTGAATAGCTTCGACCTTAGCTGGGTCAACTGAAATTCCTTTCTCCGAGACTATATGTCCTAAATATTTCACTTTCTTCTGCCAGAAGTGACATTTTGAAAATTTTGCTTTAAGTTAGTGTTCTCTTAAAGTTTCTAACACCAGTTTCAAATGAATCACATGCTCTTCTTCTGTCTTTGAGTAGACGAGGATATCATCGATAAAAACTAGGACAAACTTGTCCAAATAGCATCTGAAAACTCCATTTATCAAATCAACAAAATAGGCTGGAGCATTCGTTAATCCGAATGGCATTACTAACCATTCATAGGAACCGTATCTATTTCGAAATGTTGTTAGTGGAATACTATCCTCTGCAACTCTTAGTTGGTGAAAACCTGTGGCTAGATCTAGTTATGAAAAGACCTTGGCACCACTCAGTTAATCGAATAGATCATCAATCCTTGGCAGTGGATATTTATTCTTGATAGTATAGCATTCAATTTTCTGTAATCTATACAGAGTCGAAGTGATCCATCTGCCTTTTTAACAAATAAAGCCGATGCTCCCCAAGGAGAACTACTCGTTCTGATGAAATTCTTTTGCTCAAGATCCTCTATTTGAGATCTTAATTCTTCCATCTCACTAGGGCACATTCGATTAGGTGGTCTACTAAAAGGTTGAGTTCCAAGTTTCAAATCTAACTTGAATTCAACTACTCGATGTGGTGGTGGACCAGTAACTGGTTCAAAGATATCAGAAAAATCTCTAATAACTGGAATATGTCTTATTTCATCTTCTTTAAATTCTAAAGCAAATAAAGAATAACCCGAACTAGCATTTGCTCTTTCTAGAGCTGTAAGGATTCACTTGGGGTACTCGGGATGTTGGAGAGTGATTATTCGTTTTGAACGGTATAATTGAGCTTGATAGTGCTCGAGCCAGTCCATTCCCAAAATAACTCCATAACTCAACGAATCCATAATAAACAAATCACATGAGAAAGAATACCCAGATAAGCCAATTACGACTCCACTACATTTCATCTCTAGGGTAACGCATCCTCCAACAGGATTGGCCACCCTAAGAGAATTGTTAAGAGAAGAAACATCCAATTTTAACTTTTCTACTATTCCTTTTGATATAAATGAATGTGATGCACCTGTATCAAAAAGAATTCTAATATATAATCCATGCCATAAAATAGTACCTTCTAAGACCGAAGCTTATTTTCCCTCATCTGGTTTCATTGAACTGGGAACATCTAGTGCGAACATTTTCCCTTGAGTCTGCTTCTTTGGCTTTGTGCATTGTCTCGCTATATGTCCCATTTCATTGCAATTGTAGCATTTCTTCATAGGACCTTGACATGTGTTTCTACATTCATTGGCATAATTACCCTTCTTTCCACACGAGTAACATTCTACTTGTGCTTTAGATTGTTGCTTCTTCTGGTCCTCATGCTTAGGTTGGAATGGTCGCTTATTCTTTCGAAATTTTGCATTCTTCTTCGAGAAGAATGGCCTCTTCCTTTGTTGCTGACTTTTCTGAGTAGGTTGACTTTCAGAAACTGAATCTCGCTCTCGTACTTTTTCAAATCATAAAGCCATATCCACAATCTCCTCAAATGGAAATCTGAGTTGAGTTAGTAATTTATCTCTCAGTTCATTTTTTAGACTAAGCACAAACTTCTCATTCTTTTCCAATGGGGTGCTAATGAGTGCTAGTCCATATTTCGATAGTGCATTAAACTCATTGACATACTCAGTTGCAGATAATTTTTTTTGAGTAAGGTCAATAAATTTTCGAAGCAGTGCTGCTCTCTCTGCTTCAGGTAGAAAATGGGCTTTGAAAATATCTTTGAATTCTTGCCAAGATATGTCTTCCTCTGGAGTTATAGCAGTTATGGCTTCATACCAATCTAAGGCACCTCCTTGTAACTGTCGAGATGCTAACCTTCTCTTGTCCTGATCGGAGAGATTCAGATCTCCGAAAGATTCTTTCGCATGTTCTCAGCCATGCATGAACTCCCATTATGCCTTCAATTCCCAAGAATGGTTTACCACCTAGACTTAAGTAGTCATTCTAGAGCTTGGTAAACTCTGATTCGGGATTTTGATTATTGTCTCTGAGCATGCCCATATCTTGAACACGCTTCAGGACTTTGACCCATTGATCCATAGTTAAAAGTACATTTTGATTGCTTGGTTGACCATTTGGTGACTCAACTATCGAGCCTATTCTGGGTCTACCTGGTCCTACCATTTTTTGATAAAGAACTAACAATTACGTATGTAATACAAATACATATCAAGTATTATCCCAATGTTTTCCCTTTAAACATTTATTAGAACTCGTCTATCACCGATACGAGTAAATCCCAATTCCCATGGGTTTTACTGATAGCGTAACAAACTAAGTACGACTCCCTTATAGTCAAATGTGTTCTAATTACTAATTTATACAAATTCTATTGAATCCTCGCTCTAATACCATGCTGTGACGCTCGGGCTCCAGTGACCGAAATATCAGAGGGAGTTTACCGTCCGATAGCTCGGATCAGTGGACACTAAAGGAGCGATCTCTCATATACACTACTTTAGATCAACATGGATACGTTTAAAATACTTGAACATCTCTGAAATGGTACGTATCTCATCTCAACACAATGTAGTATACACGAGTTCATGGAAATTTGTATCTCAATCACATATCAGAACACAATATATAAAGGTTTCACAAAACAGTGGACCAAAAAGATAAATATATACACATATACATAGGTACAAACAGACGTCAGACTATCACCATATATCTACAACTAAGTCATCATGCATACCATACATAACTGCCCCAAAAATAGCGTCCTAATACATACACAGACAAATATATACAAAAGATATACGACATGACTACGCAAAATCTACTTAGCATAGTTCAACGGACTCTAAATATATCTCTCTTACATTTCTCCTCCAGATGACTATAACAGTTCCTTTGAGGCATGTAGCAAGCATGCGTCCGTGAAGCTCTACATCAATAACTACCTTAAATTTATATAATGTATGCCAGTTGTCGTCCATCTCAATGTCGTATGAAATCACCTCAAAACATGAAAAAGTAATCATCCTAAAATGCCTCGGTCTGACCCAAGGAGTTGTCACAAAAAAACCTCGAGTCAGACTATAAATCTAGCTGTGAGTATTATAGTGTAACAATGATTCATATAAATGTGTGGAGTCGGGTTATATATGTGATATTAATAGATATGTCACACACTCCATAATCTAAACCCGCCCATATCCTATTAAATTATTTCAATTCAAATACACGTGTCATGGCACTATTTAAAGTGAATCACAGCTGCAACTCTAATCAACCAGGATATCACATCCTATTCATTTATAGGTTGCATTCATTATTCAATAGACATGCCATTATCAAGTTATTCATATACGAGGTTTGGAATTACTAGTGAATCCTATTCATTATTCACTCTTACTAGACTCAGTATCGAACCGATAATACGGCCTTTTTCATCCGTATATCTTTTGATCAGAAATTGTGGGTGCCCCCACACGATCTATTAGTTGCACTATCTTCTCCTGTTCACCGTTGGCGCTCACCCTGTTGTGCTGTAATCTTCATCTTTGTTTCAACACATATCCATCAATGAGATTAATCTTGATTCTTCCTCGTTTCCCGTTTGCACTGCGCCTTTCACCGTGGTTGTGTCCGTGCAACAGATCGTTTAGACAATAAGTGATGAGGGACTAGGTCGTCATAATTCAGGGAGCGACCCCGAATCTGTCCGCTAGGATGGATTCTAGCGTCTAGTAGTCTCAACTCGTCTCGTTTACTTTATCGGTTAAATTCATTCAAATTCTTTTGTGTTTAACTTTCCAATATACCACTTATCCCCAAAATGGTATCGTTTTCTATTTTATATCACATATAAATGTCGTGTTTGTGCAACATAACAATAACTTGCAGTATATAGCATCATATATATAATGAACATTCATAAATATAACATTTAAACATAACTTGGATGAATTACATCGGATTTGAATTTAAATTATAATAAAATATATGTTTCAAATTTAGACTTGATTTTTGATGACGTCGTTTTAATTTAATTTATAGAATTTTTCCATAATTTTTAATTTCGAAAATAAAATATTTTCGGTTGACGCATTTTACGTCAAACGCCGGTTATTTTGAAATTTTACATAATAAGTTAATCGGTTTATTTATTGCTGTTTTGTGATCGCGTAACATTGTCGTGCGCGATCGTATTTTTATTTTGGTCATTCGCGGCCCATACGCGAACGGAATATTGCGTAGCGTCATACTCCAAAACTTTTTGGTCATGTTCACACCTCAACACACCTCCGATGAGCGAACCGTGACTGTAACAACCCGCATATTTGTCGATTTTATATTTAAATATAACATCGTTCGTCGGATTTTAGTCCGAAAAGCTACCTTTTGCAAATAGTCGAATTAGGACGCGAGACCACTTCCATTGAGTTCAAAATGTCGTTGCGATCTTTTTGAGTGTAAGCTTCGATATGTTTGGAGCTAGTCAAAAATTTGACCATTTTCACTTTGGATTTGTGTTTGGGTTCAGCCCACTAGCCAACTTATACTCAAAACTGAACCACTCCTCCCCATTCACTCTCACTTCCTCCTCTTTTCAGTTCTAAAGCAACAATGGTGGAAGAGAATGGGAAATAGAAATTCAAAACCCTAGTCTTCTTTAGCAAATCCAACTTCTAGCTCCAAATTCAAAGAGAAGCTATTGGTAAGTCTCCTCTTCATCTTCTCCAACCCGTTCTCCTTTCAATTTCAGAAAATTCCCTAAACCTAATTTAGGAAATGTTTCTCTTTTGAGCATAGATTCAAGCTCATTTGGGTTGTGTTGAAGAGTGGTTGATTCTCCCTTTGCTTTCAAGCTCCTTCTTCTTTGTTTTTGTAAAAAGGTGAGATTTTAATCTCACATCTTAATCTATATTTATCTTCGATTGTATGGTATGAATTCCTAATACTTATTCTTGTGCAAATGCTTTTGATTTGGAAAGAATTAGTATTCATTGATAGGGCAAGAAGTGCTGGAAATCAGGCTCCGGCCGACCGAATGCAGGGTCCGGTCGACCGACCTACTGCTTGAGCACTTCCCTGCCTCTGTTTTGGGAGTGCAGGAATTTTGAATCCGGCTAACCGACCAGGAAGTCCGGTCGACCGACCTGCTACCCGAGAATTTCTGTCTCTGGTCTGGTCAACCGACTCAGGGAGTCCGGTTGACCGACCTGCTCCTATTTGCCAATTATGCCTATATTGCCTATATCGCTTGGTTTCCAACTTTAATCGATTCGTGTTGTTTCCCTTTTGTTGTTATCATTTATTACCGACTTTGATGACTTCTTTTCTTCGGCATTTTTGAGAATATCCATTTGATGGATTCGGTATCGATTTCTTTGGATTTTATTCACGTCTTCGAATGTGAATTTTTATGATTGATTGTTTCTACAATCACTTCTATGATTTGTCACTTCAAAATATAAAGGTTTTCTATACTAGTATTAAATATCAAAACTTCTTCATCAAAACGATTTCAACTCTATTTTCAATATCAAACTCGTTTATAAAACTGTTTTCCAATCTATTAGTATATACAAACCTTTACCTCATTCGTATGAGAAAATATAATTAAACGGCTTAGCAAAACAAGTGGTATGAAACGCTTGCGTTTACTTCGTCGGTTAATTGATGGACTTGTTCGATTGAAACTCTTGTGACAATTTTCTAGTGGAGATCTACAATCTGTTCGTAAATATTTGAGTTAAGCAAGTGGTTATGGGACATGAAGCTAAATTCTTATATTTACTAGCTTAGTGTAATCGACACTTCTTTATGATCGATGATGATCATTTTATGGTTTAGACTAGCAATGTGCGATGTCTCTTTGATTCGGTTCATCGGACGTTACGCTGTACGACGTCGTTGTTCCATTTTCCTATGTGTTGGTTCATCGGATGTTACGCTGTACGACATCGTTGTTCCTTTTTATTTTGCTTCGGTTCATCGGACATTACGCTGTACGACGTCGTTGTTCCATTTTACTACGTGTTGGTTCATCGGATGTTACGCTGTACGACATCGTTGTTCCTTTTTATTGCGCTTTGGTTCATCGGACGTTACGTTGTACGACATCGTTGTTCCTATTTATTTTGTCTCTGGATCATCGGACGTTACGCTGTACGACGTCGTTGCTTCGGATTATTTGATTTCTGGATATTGATTTCTGGAATTTATGTTTCACCAGCATTTACGATGGGCATTGATATGTATGTCATTTATTGTGGCTTGGTGAATTAAATTAAGAATATGACATTCTTTTTAATCTTTGAGAAGATTCTTGTGATATTGATTAATCTCTGGATTGATTTTCGATTAGATACTTATCATAGTATGGTTTTATGGTTATCATACGTTTTTGTCATATCTCTTCTTATATCTCATTTTATCTGATAATTATAGTTAGACTGATCCGTTTATTATTTTCTTCTTAAATAATACTTGGGTCAGACCGAGATGTTACAAGTGCTTCTGCTTGACTTCTCTTCTGGGATTACTCTGACTTTTGGCTTACTACTTAGATTAGTAGTTTTTGTTGTATACATTTGAGTTATAGACTCCTTGATGTATACATATTCTTTTACCTTGCACTTGTATCTATTCTTTTGTGTTTATGTGGATCTTATGTGACCACTACTCTAATGTACACTTTAATGTGTTATATTCATATCTATTTCCGCCTTTGTGATATGAATTGTCTGTGACTGATTTATGTTATGACTATTTCTATGTTTGTTTCCGAAGATTATATATAGCCACCGTGTGATAGCTTTGTGTTTGTATCGATATGTTGGATTTCCTCTTTAAAAGATATGCATTCTATTCTATCTGACATATCGGTGCTCGCACAAAGAAGTTACACGGATGGTCGCTCCTCAACAGCCTTATTCTCCGTGCTAATTGACAGCACTACATCGTAGTGTTCTTGGTTAGCGTGGGTATAGAGGTGGGGCGTCACAGTGACCATCGTCATGTTCCGCTACGCAATACGGTCCTGTTGGTACCTTCCATTTTGGTCGTAACGCTCCCGTTCATCATATGGTCGTGGACATAACGGTGTCATTTCTGATCACCCCGGGGTCCGTCTGTCAGGCAAAAGCTAGTCGATTTGTTCATCTCACTTCCCTCTACATATTTCCTTTTGGTTGCATGCTCAAATTCATCATAGATTTTGAGTTGTTAATAATTAAATTTTTGAAATAAAATTTGTTTTATAATATTTGCATGAATTCTAGTATGCACGTTCAACATACTGTGCCTCTACACTCTTGTTTGCTTGTACAAATTTACATGTCTACCATTACAACTTATTATGTATATACCGGTTATATATTATGTGAAGACATGACTATATGTACACGAATGAACATTGAACTTTCTGTGAATATAAAGTTAATATTTACGTGGTATGTTAGTGGGATGTATGACATTTCTAAAAGTCTTTTCTTTTCATACGTGTAACAGGCTGATTTTGAAATGGGTAGTGCGATGTGTGTTTCAATTTGCAGTAAAAAGAATAGAAAATGTCTAGAAGTGAATGTGTATATATATAGCATATAGAGAAGAAAAATGAAAGTGTTGTATTACGTATTCATTAGTATTTTAAATATATTCTTTAAGTATATGCATGTTTCACGTTACATACATTTGGAACAAATTGAACCTGACTTTAATATTATTCAACATGATACTATAAGATTTCAAGATTCACTACAGGGAATGAAGTGATGCAACCAATCAAGACGTAAAAAGCACATACAGTAGATGTTTAAGAGAGAAAAAGGAAGTATACTCACCTTGATCGCGAGTTTGATTTAAAGGGAAAGAAATATAATAATGTGAATTTGCTTGCGTTAGAGAAGAAGGAAGGCAGTGATTATATAATGTTACATTGACACTTTAGGCCTAAGCAATCAAATAGGTTAAAAAAATTTATGAAAAAGATAAGTATGAAAACATTGGTCGAATCAAAATAAAGCTATTTATTTTATTTTTCAGTAAATAATTTTATTCCCCTAAAATAAATTTTTGTACCCTTAACCGCGATATTGCCCTATCGCAATTTGGTCTCCGATTATAATTTCGCTCGTGCCGTTTTACTCCAAATTTTATTTTATATCCATAATGATTTTTATTTTACTTATTTATTACTTTTCTTAACAAAATTTAGTGCTACATATTAAAACAGTAGCGGGATGTTATAGAAAAATTGTCGTTTGACGTAAACGGAAGGAAATAAAAATTATGTGAATTAATAGAAAGTGAATAAGTTGATTTTAAATCAATTTGGAATAGATATGAGTCTGTTTGGTATAAATATGGAGTGAATGCAAGATAATTGAGTTGTAAATCATTTAAATTGAATGAAATGGTATATGGATTATTTGGAAGTAATTAAACTGGTGTTGGAACCTCATAATTGCTTATAAATATATGTTTAGCATGCATTGCTTATGAAATTCATGTGTTAACTAGTTGAATAAATGAAATCTTATTAGAATTTCATATTTTGGTACTTACGTGTTTAAAATTGAGTAAGTACAGGTACACTGAGGCTATCGAGCTAGATTCGGGTTGCGTAATTGCATATGAAGTAAACTTTCTTGCTTAAAAATGCTTAAAATGCTAAATAAGGTACGTATTCGGATTAAATACCGCAAAATAAAAATATTGATATATATATATATATATATTGTTTTTCGACCGTGTGGGTCGATGTATATATATTTATCTCTCTTGTCATATGGCAAAAGGCTCTCTGTACAAAGGAGACTCTGCCAAAAAAATTCGAAAATTTAGGGTGCTAGAAAATTTTGGAAATTTTTTTTGTTAACTAAAAGGTTGATTTTTGAACTGAAATTGAAATAAAGGGCTTTGGTTTAGAAATGGTAACTAAATAGTTTGGATGAAACTAAAGGGGTTAGAAAGGTGGAATATCGAGTTTTAATAAGTGGATTTTGATAAGTTAATGGGTTTGGAGCATTTTTCCTGCCTTAGCAATTTCAGGGACGAAATTCTTTTGAGGGGGGAGGATAGTGACAACCCTGATATTTCGATGTTTGATTTTGAATATTTAAATGGTTTAAATATTATATTTTGAATTATAATTTAGTAGTAAGATTTAAAAAAAATTCAAGCGGTTTCGGAATTTTCAAAATCGTCGATTTAATCGACGCGTTAAAATAGCGATTTGAGGCACGGTCTCGAAATTCGACGAAACCAGTTCCATTGCATCCGTAATATTGTATTATTATCAGATTTCAAATTTCATAGTGTTTGGAGTTATCGTTTGGTCGTACGGGATAGAAACGCGTTGAAATTAATATTGAAAATTCAATATAATAATTGGGTCCAAAAAGGCTACCTTCTCCATACGATCGAATTAGGACTTGAAACATTTTCCATTGCATTCAGAATAGAGGTATAACATTATAAACGCCTAGCGGCACGCCTCAATAGGGGTTTGAAATTTTAAGTTACGCAATCGAGATAATTTGAAAATTTAAATAATATTTGTGTATTGACTTGACCATTCCATTCACATCAGCCCACACAAACTTATTTCAGCCATCCCACCTATCACTGTACCATTTCAGAAACAAGTTCTCTTCTCTTCAATCAGTTCAAATCAAAAGAATAGAGCATTACCTTACCATGTATGCTCAGCCAATCTCCTTCCTTTAAAAGTTATTTCCCCTCTTGTTTGTTTTAGAACGAAATCAATAGAAGAAAAAAATATAACGAGAACCAAATCTCGATCTCTAAATAAAAAAATAAAAAAAATCCAATCGCAACTTCGAATTCAGGCTCGAACACGATCGAAGAAAAGTCGTGAGCGCATGCGGCATGTGGAGGCAGGGCGATGACGAGTGGGTCGCGCGTTTGGGGTTTTGGCTCGATTTGGGGGAGGGCGCGCGATTGCTGCTCCGGCGTCGAATGGATAGAGTAATCGAAGGTGGTGATAATCAATATGAGGAGGGAGGAGCTAGCGTTGAGGTGGCAGAGAAGTCACCACCAGAGTTTTAGGCACGTAGGCGCCTAAAGCAGGGAAGGCGAGGAGGAGGCGCGATTTCAATCTGGAGGGGCGACTGCGCACTGTAGTGTGGAGGAGTTTGGTGAAGTGCTATGGCGTGCGCAGGCGTAGGGATGACGGCGAGGTGGAGCGAGCAGTGGGTGTGGAGATGTGGGATGTGGGCGCGAGCGCAAGAGGGTTAGCTGCAGTAGAGAAGGTCGCAATTTTGGCCAAGGCATTCGCGTGAGAGGAAGGGGATAATCCTGGTAATTAGGTTTTTTAAAATCATTTGATAATTTAATTTGTAGGTTATGGATGATTATAATCGAATGTTAATAAAATTATAACTTGATGGTGCGAGGTCTGTTTTGAACAAAACGAGCGCCAATGGAATCGTACCGACGAATACTATGCAACAAAATTTGTTTAGAGATTTCTGGAGGCAAGTGGAATTTTAAATTAAATAGAACAATGTTCGATTTAATTTAAAATTTTGACGGATCGCAAATAAAAATCAAGGTGGGTAAATCTCACTCTTTTTGGATTGTTAGATTTTAAATTTTACATAGTTAAAATTAATTCTAGATGTTTGGTTGAATTGATTATCTATTGAATGATATTAGATTATGTATATAGCAGTATATATATACTAGTATTTGGAGTGATATTCCCGCACATTATAGTGGATGAGACCCTATGCGCCCCGCATAATAGCGGATGACCTTATATACTGCGATATCTCCCTTGAAGTGGGATTGGTATTTTTATGTTGTATTAACATCTGTGGATGCAAAAAAAAACAGGTTGGAGTGATCTAACTGGATTCCTCAAAATGTTGGATTTAATTTCATATATTATGATATATGGATTGTGTAGAAAAATCTATTATAGATTATTGTAGTGATTGGAATTATTGGATGCTATTGTAGCACTGGCCTGAATTTTGATATTTTAAATACCATAAATATATTTTTAAAATTTAAGGAATTAAAGGAAATTTTTGATATAAAATATTTATATTGGAATTGAGGGTATTTTAAAGAAATTGAGTTAGAAAAAAATATATTTGATTTTTGGTTATACTTAACGATTCGTGAATTGTTTAAATGGATATTTTTTTAAATGAATTATATAAAAGAATTTACAAATAATATTCTGAAAATATAAAAAAGAGTTGAAGTCTATATTAAAAAGAGATTAAAAGTTATAAATGAGATTTATAAAGAAATGGATTTATAAAAATGGAATTTTATAAATAAGATTGTTTTATAATCAAGTAAAACTCAAAGGAGTATAGGAATTTATAAACGATGTTTATAAATAAGGTAAGCGATATCAGTTGCTAAATTGGGAATATAAAATTCGTAGGTGAATTTATATTAGAATATGGAAATAGGGTGAGAAAAATAGTGGATGCTATTTTTGAAAGTGAAAATGGTTAAGGGGATCGGAATGGAAGTGATGTGATGTGATTCGAGAGGAAATTATAAATTGAATTGGTTATTGAGGTTTAAAAATATATTTTTAATTCTAAGAAGTTAAGTTTGTTTTAAAAAGGAAATTTTTATTATTTAAAACTATGGAAATTTTAACCCAGCCAGGATTGAAATACTTCGGTAAGTAGATTTTCAAATATTAAGTATCTATTTTAGTAAATTCTAACTTTTAAACAATTAGCTTTGAAAATTGATTTTTTTATCTAAAAATGAGTTATTGATGTCTATAAAAGTGTTTTGCTATCTTAAATAATTACTTGAACATGTTTTAAAAATAAATTATTATTCTTTAAAAATACTTATTTTATATATATAAGAGTTTGAAATGATTTTTACTTTATTCTCTCGAGATTTGTAGACGGGTTTATTTAACGGGAAGGTTTTATAAGAGAAGTCTTATAGTGGGATGCTAGGAACTTAAGACATTTCCTAAATGGTGGAATACTGGAACTTGAAAAAAAAATGAATTCTAGTTAAATAAAGAAGTTATAAATGGTTAGATGGGATTATAAATAAATATAATCGGTTTGGAAATTGTAAGAAGAAATTTATTAATAGTTTCGGAAATGTAGGAGATGAGCTAAGAAAATTCCTAAGTTTGATTCTTGAGATGATTTTAGGAAAATGGACTTAGAATATTTTCCTAAGTGTTGAAATGTTTTGGGATATCCTATTATGGATTTAAGTATTGAAAATTGTTTTCAAACATTGGAATATGGAAAGGAATTGTTTTCAAACATTGGAATATGGAAAGGAATTGGAGTATATTCTAGAGGTGTACTATGATGGGCAGTACCCTTACCCCAGTGGCCAAGTCATTGTATGGAATCCATTCTCTAATAAGCGTCGTACGGTTTTGATTGTGCCCAACTATGTTGGAACATGAGATGCAAGCATTTCAGTTATTTTCTATTTACTTTGATTAGACATTATTATAATACCAAACAATTTTGATAAAAATGTTTTGGTTATCGTAAGGTAAAAACCCGTCGTGTTTATGTGTGACGTGGTCTTACGGGATGCCTTTGTCTTTCAAAGGATTTTGAAAAAAGTTAATAATTCAAATTGAGTGTGTTTTTCTTACGTTGGTTTTCCAGACCGACTCGGGTGTTATTTTATTATAATGCTCGAGTTAGACCGAGTATTACAGATCCAGGATAGGATGTTATGGAGCTCAGGAGACGAGGTGGGTGACAGAGACGTATTTCTGCATTTGATACATATTTCCACTGTATGAGGACGAGTTACTATAACTGTCTAGATTGATGTATTGATTGTTGTACTCTGATGATTGTAAGTATAAAACAGCTACAGATTCTTTTGTATAAAATTTTGTTAGTATATATTATATTTTGTTTCGCTCCGTTTGTGAGATTCTGTGATATTGTTGTTCTATTTCTTCTACCTTTTTTTCTTTACCCTAGTTATTCGCTCTTTCGTACAATTTGGGTTGAACAGGAATGAATTATCATCAACTCAAAGGGTACGGACCTGCGGGTCGCTACACCTATGTACTAATGTCTCATAATGTTTTATGTGATGTGACATTTTCTTTTTCATTAAATTTTATTTTATACTTACATAATAAGTCACATCTAGTTATATATACTTAAGTAGGTATATACATATACAAATATGTATATATATCCTAACTAATTTTTATAGGGGCATTTCACTAGAAGGACAAACTTTGCAGTCCAATTAGTTTCTAGGACACACATCCACAGAAATTAATTTCAAGACCAAAATCGGGAGAATAATTACTTTTAAGGACAAAGTCAGCAGTCCAATTACTTTCAAGGACATAATTTCATAGGTTTTTAGGCCTTAGAAACTAATTATTTTACGTTTTGTCCTTAAAAGTAATTATTTCAGTTGTGTGTCCAAGAAACTAATTGCACTTGCTAAAGAGGCCCTTGTGG
Organism: Allium fistulosum; assembly: GCA_030737815.1. NCBI lineage: Eukaryota > Viridiplantae > Streptophyta > Magnoliopsida > Asparagales > Amaryllidaceae > Allium > Allium fistulosum. Next base: position 1,210,065,999 of record CM060902.1, read on the forward strand.
CTAATTTCCACATTTTATTTGTATGTGTAATATTACACAATAATGTTAACAATGCTTCTTACAACCTTTAGCCGACGAAAGTCGACAATTCAGAAAATGAGTTCTAATCACATTCTCGATTTTTCTTTGAACTTAATATTTTTGAAAACAACTTTACCAACTTTAGTTATTATTTAAAAGAGATTTTATTTTAATTATAAAAACAATTATTTGAATATTTAAAATTAATTAAATATTCGTAAATCAAAGCAGTGGAATACCGTGCATAGCTATTCATCATTCAAGAGAAAATCCCAGTAGGTTAGAGCTCTATTGCTCCGTCTCTACTCAACATCAATCTTAACTCTCACAAATAGATAAGCCTACTTTGTTAGCTTTTAGCATTGACCAAAGTTAATTACCTTTTAAAAAATAAGTAAATAATAAGATTAACATGTTTTCAACATTCCGACTTAACTATTCCTCGTTCAGGAGGAAAGCCCGTTAGGTTAGCGCTCTATTGCTCATATTACTACTCGACATCAATCTTAACTCTCAAAAACAGAGAAGTATACCTCGTCGTCTTTTAGTGTTAAGCCTAGTCAATTACCTTTTACAAAACTTATATATACTTTAAAAATACTTGTAAATAGGTTTGAAATATCTATGTAAATATTACTTGAAAATAACTAATTTATAATTTGATCAAAAACTTGTTTTATATTATAAAATCTCTTTACTTTGAAAATATATATCTAATTATTAAAAATATATTTAAACTTCAAAACCACTTTAAAATACTTCAAAATAGGTTAGAAAACATCTCTAAAAATATTAGAGAAAAATAACAAATGTAAATATTATTTTTAAATACTTAAACCATAAGCGACTTACTATAGCATTTATAAAAATTCCTTGTTAAAAACAACATTGAAAAGCACGATCTCTATGGCTAGTTTTAACCACTTTAACAGATGATTTAAGACTTGAAATTTTTATAGCAAGCACTACCATTAGGGTATTCAAAAACCATAGAAAGAAATCCCTAAGAATACCTTCTCATTTATTTATACAAATTTCCAAAAACTAAGGAATTTGGAAGTGCACTTATAATGACTATTCTTGCTTCAAACACTTAGAAACCTACTTCAATTCAACACACAATCTAAACAACCATTTAAACATTAAGTCAAGGCCACACCACATGTTTAAAAGGGTAATAGAAGTGATGTTATATGATGTTAATTTATCATTTGCTTTCAAAAGCAAGATGGGTCCAAAGTTTATAATTTTACTTAGTTAATGTCACTTTAACTTTATACTTTGCACACAACATATATATACACAATATATACTTATAAGATAGTGAGATAATTCACTTAGATCCATGTCAAACCCAAGTATAAAGCCACAAGAACAAATAATCGCCACCTACAATCATCAAAAGCCAAAATATCCAGCCTTTAGCACTTTCAAACGAAGGTCACATCTTTCTTTCTCCTCCTATGCTCATGGCCCCTCCTTGGAACCCCCTCTTCCTCTCACCTTCTCCCGTTTCATACCTATTAATCATGCTTCCCATGATTTTTTAGGTATATAGCCAAAGTTTAGAAGAGATTGGAGATGATTTGGGTAAGACATGAAAAAGTCATAGAATATTAGTGTATTAGTGCTTAAGCACTTCCACCATTTTTAATTCTCATACTTTATTTCAAGCTTTGTGAATTAGTGATTATTTAACAAGGGTGTGTCCCTCCTTATATAGGCTTCCAAATGGTGTTGCATAATCTTGTTCTCTCCCTCATTTCATATCATTTAAGTATCACCTCCCATCACTTCTCCTTTATCATTTCTTAAGAGGTAAGACTTTCCTTTTAAGCTCATTTTCGAAATATCTTCCATTACATCATGTATGACATCATCACATTTAGTTAGCCATATACAGGAAAATATTTTTAGTTTCTTATTATCTCCATAATGATGAATTAGACATGCACAAAAGGTTTGAACAACTTTCGTTGAGAAAAAAGTCATTTATCAATAAAACGATTTTCGGTCACATTATCGATATTTTTTCAAAGTATTCATTTTTGTAAACATTTTTCCAAAACAAGTTTACCATCATTAATTATGATTTTAAAAGGGGTTAAAAGACTTGTTAAATCATTTTAATAACATTTCATCCAAGATTCAAATATTTAAGTAATTCAGATATTTAAATACGAAGTGTTCAAAATTCTGGGTCATTACAATAAGAGTATGTACATAACATTCAAGTAAAGTTAACTTCATTTAAACATTTTACTTTTTGGAAAATGTTATGAAAATACAATAAAAACATATTTAGTTTCATGTTTATTAACTTCTCAAAATCAGGACATATATAACTTATATCATCATGTACTTTACTCTATTATATCCTAAGAGTATACATACAAAACATCATGTTAAATTTAATTCATTTAAAAGACTTCTAAATTGTAAACATTTGTTGTATACTTCTCTTTTTAACGCATGATTTTCAGACTCATTAATCTTGCTAAAAATATCATTTTAATTTCATATACTCAATCAAATGTCAATATTCAAGCATAATATACAACTACACATGTCAAAATATAGTTAGCATCACTTTAACAAGTTTAACAATAAGGGTATAAGTGAACAACTCACTTTTGAAATGTCATCTTGTATAAATAAGGTAAAATGTCATATGAACATAAAAATTCTGTAACGACCCGGTATTTCGAACCATTCGCATCCACACATGCCGGACTTGAATTGCTCAAGACAACAGATTGTTAATTTATATTTGGCAAAACTCAGCATATACAGTAAATAAATCAATCACAGAATCACAGACATAGAGTAATATAACAATAAGCAACGGAATAGACAAAAAGTAGTTCATGAAGCTACTATATAAACATTAAAACAAAATACAATGGAAATCTCAAATACAGAGTAGTCTCAAGTACATAAGCAACTAACAAGTCTGAACATAAGTGACTGGAATAAACCGAAATAGCTGAAAGCTGGATAGATAGATTTTCAAACAAAGCTCTAATCTCCAAAGGTGAGTCTCAAATGCTGTGACACTCAATCTGACCCGAGCATAAAGCAAAACACGAAACACTCAAGTCAGGATTAACATTCTTATATTAATAAATTTAACTCAAGTGAAATGTCAACTGAAATACAAGTAACTTAAAGGATGTTTGGGATTTCCATCCTCTAAGGATCCGTGGAACTATCTACTATGTAGTAATATACGTTATTATAATATGTCTATAGTAAAGTAAAGGTATTAAAATAGCATTAAGGCGTTACCCATATCCCCCTTAACACATTTTATATATTCCCGTAGTCTATACAATGTTGTACGCTCCTCCGTAAACTGGAGGTTTACCTAGAGGACACCACATAGATACGGTACAAAACAAACTCATAGATGGCGCGATAAGGCATGCGACAAGGCACTCGAGGCAATGCCAGGGTAGATATACCATTTGCACTCCCGGAATGGTGGTAACGCATAGCAGCTACTACCACCCACCTCGTGACACACTCTCAAATCAAAGGTGCACCTAATCAAATCACAAAAGCAATAGAATGGTATCGATGAAATGTGCCCGATAGGGGGAATGACCCTACTTGGCCCGATATAGCTCATGTTTTAGCCACATCAAGTTGACTCACGGGAGTCAGGGCTACGTAAATACCATATAGAATCGTCACCAAACCATCCTACTTCATTCTGGAATCTCCACCACATACACAGTTGTTAAAGTGGTTTTTGTTATTGGTAGAGAATATGACAATATCCGATCCCGGTCTCTTTAACAACCAAATGCTTATTTCACACCGTGGTCATTTCATTCCAAATAGTTCATACTTCATATCAAAATATCATATTTATTTCAAAACCATATCAATTTGATATCATTATTCACTTTAAATAATATTCATTTCTAGAATCGTAACACTTCAAAATTATAACATTTTCGAAATCATAACACTTTTGAAATTATAACACTTTGGAAATCATAGCACTTTTGAAATCATAACACTTATGACTTAAACAGTTTAGATATTGAAAATAGCGTATATATTAAAATAGTTATAAATTAAAATAGTTTATATATTAAAATAATTTATATAATAAAAATAGTTTCCTCCAATTTCACAAATCGATTCAAATCAGCTTAAATTCCAAAATTCAATTTAAATCAATCCTTGTTCACACTTTCAATTTAAAGGGTTAAAGATTCAATTCAAAATCTTAATAAACCATTTTAATCTTTATCAATTTCGAGTCCAGGTTTGAACTGTCTCTTCAATTCCAATAAGGTTCAAATTAAAATATTCAAACATTTATAATATAAATTTCACTTATATTTCAACATTTAACTTTAATTTCATTCAAATTGGAAAGTATTCACTTAACCTTTTTAATAAAAATTTATTTAAAATCCTCATTTTATAAATTTAAATCAATATTAAATATTCAATCTCAATTTTATTTAAAAGATTGAGAATATTCATTTAATCACCTTTTTATCGTATCAAGTTATAAATCAAAATTTTCAAAATCTCAAAATCAATAAGTTTAAATAAATTCTTATTTTAAATTCGATTACTAACCAATTTAAATTCCAAGTCAACATTAATTTATCTTCCTAACTTTTATTATTAAAGTTATAAAAACTATTTTTAAAATATTAATATAAATTTAAATAAATACTTAAACATATTATACATTAAATTTTATTAAATCAAATCATATTAATTAAATATTATTTTATATATTTTTAAGAAAATAAAATCATAAGAAAAATCTTAAAATTTATAATTTCAAACTAACTTATAAATTTAAAATTCCCAAAACATAAAATTTATCTAAAATTTAGACATATATAAAATACATTTATATATTATATTTTAAAAATCAATATTTATCAAACCCATATATTTCCTTTCAAAATTTTGGAAATCCTTTTTCAAAATATAAACCAACGGTGTCCGTATATAATTTTCTATCCTATGGTCAAGTGATACAGATATTTATCATTTCAATCTGCAATTTAAATATTTACGGGTATATATCATTTCGACCCGCAATCCCAAAATTTCAAATTCAATGAAAATCGCTTGGGTTTATCATTTCAACCCATAACGATTTTCTACTATTCTATAAGATCGTTCGGGTATGAATCATTTCAACCCATAGGGAATTCTAAACTAACAGGGGACTTGCAGAGTGAGAACAAATATGATAATAATATATCATATCAACAATAGGCATATATCATCAATGATAAATTAAATAAAATATAAACAACAGCATATGGTGTCATATATCATAGGTGAACAATTACAGAAAATGACATATCATATATAGCAATTAAACAATTAACAGTTCGATTTAACAGCATATTTCAATTGCCGTTTCAAATGAAATCAAATTTAATAAATATAAGAATGTTAATCCTAAGTGATTTCTCACCTTTCGAGGCTAGAGAGATTTGACAATGAAATGGGTTACGAATCCAAGCACAAATTGAATCACGAACTCTACGACAAATCCAAAGCAAAGCAAAGTGAACACATATTCGACGAACAAGGCTGATGGAATCGATGGAAACAAATTAAAACCAGCTTGATATAAACTAAAACAAAGGGAATATATATATATGTGCATACAAAAAATCAAATAAAAATCATTGCTTTATATTTAAAACCAAACTTATATATACACTTATATTCATATATATAAACCAATATACATGTACTTTAGAACCCAATGTAAAATAGAAGCTTCAGTAATTATTATATCTAGACTAACAATGTTATATATACATTTTAAAATCAACGACCAAACAACACAGTATCAAAACTAATATATATAGTCAATTATATATAACTAATATGTAAACTACAGCCAAACGATGCTTATATATATAACTAATATATAAAATTATACTGTAACCGGAATAAGCGCATATCACATTTATAAACAAATATATATAAAATCAGACTATGATCAAAATGCAGACTGTACATATATAAGTAACAAAATAGATTTGAGCTATGCAGACTATATGTATATGGAAATAGATGTATATGCGTCTACTTACCAAATATACACAGCCCATATGTATGCACGCAACCAATATCACCATAAATCTTTATAAATATATTTTAAAGTCCATATAAAAATCAAGTAAATATATATCTATACCATATATTGGAAACAGATGTTACTATGGTAAAACAAATGGAAAAATTGAAACTTGCGTAATAAAAATTAACAGAGTTCATAGGCCGAGACAGATATATGTATATTAATACAAAATCTACATATATATATATATTCATAAAGGCTTATAACAAATTTTGTACAAACTTACATAAACTTTTTATATAAACCGATCTTTAAATCTATATATATATATAAATGCTCACATTATCATTCAAATACATTATAATATAATACGAATACACTTTATATTATATGCTTTAGAAATATATGTATAGAAATATATATACTATTATATGCACTGACTCTAACAGGAAATTTCACTTCAACCAATATATATAAACTCACATATTATATAACTAATATATTATAAAACTAACAGATAATATATATATATATACTTTGTTTAAAATAATAGCAGAGAAAGAGGAGGCTACCAGAAGATGAGTGCTCGGCTGCTCTGGAGCATGGTCGGTCAGGGGTCGGTTTTGGTTGCTTCGGCGGGGAAGATAGGTCGATGGGCGGTGCTAGGCAGTGGAGGTGAAGGGTGGGTTGAGCTATAGGGAAGGAAGCAGTGGTCGGGATGACTTTCAATGCTGGCTGATGGCGAAGTAAGGTCGGTGGTATGTAGTGGAGGGTGTTTGGCCGAAGTCATGGGTTGCACGAGAAAGGCTTAAGGATGAAGTGGGTTTTGTGGGTTGTGCATGTGAAGGTCGGCTAGGCTACCATGGGTGAAGGGGAGACTACATGCGGCAAGTGGAGGGTACACGTGGAGGGAGGAATTGCTGCTGGTGGACATGGAATGGTGGAGGCGGTCGGTCATTGGTGGGGCGGTGTGGGTGATTACGTGGAGATGTTATGAAAGGAATATGTGTGGGTTATGGTTGAGCAGAGGAGGAGCAAGCAGGTTAGAAGGAAGAGAATAGCTATTATATAAATAAACATGTATTATTTTATTTTAATATTTCAATTTAAACCAGAGACGAATAAAATGAACCATCACATAACATTCTAACTGTTGGGAATAGCAATAGTTAAAGCGGAATTCAGGGAATATTAATAGCTGGCAGCTAGTTACTTTACCTGATTGACCAACGAAAGGGCAAAAAAGCCCAAAAGTCCCGAATGCGGAACTGATATGACAAATCGTTTCGACGATTTCATCGCGTAATGGACGCCAAATTTAACGAATGAATATACCATGGAGATTAGCACGACGAGGTGAACAGAATGGTACACAGATATGGGTGATGTGACACCCCACCTCTATACCCACGCTAGCCAAGAACACTACGAGGTAATGTTGTCGACTAGCATGGAGAATAAGGCTTTTGAGGAGCGACCATCCATGTAACTTCTTTGTGCGAGCACCGATATGTCAGATAGTATAGCAAGCATTTCATTAAAGGAGGAAATCCGACATACCGATACAAACTCAAAGCTATCACACAGTGGCTATATATAATCTTCGGAAACAAATATAGAAATAAACATAACACAAATCAGTCACAGACATCCATATCACAATGGCGGAAAAAGATATGAATATATAACACATGAGTGTGTACATCGGAGAAGTGGTCTGAAAGATCCACGATACTACAAAAGAATAGCTACAAGCTACACAAAAGAATAAGTATACATCACGGAGTCTATATATCAAATGTATACATCCAAAAACTACTAATCTAAGTAGTTAGCCAAAAAGTCAGAGTAATCCCAGAAGAGAAGTCAAGCAGAAGCACCTGTAACATCTCGGTCTGACCCGAGTATTATTTATAAGAAAATAATAAACGGATCAGTCTAGCTATAAATATCAGATGACATGATATAGAATAAAAGATATGGCATAGACATGTAATAACCATAATGGCATACTACTATAAGTATGTAATTGAAAATCAACAAGAGATTAATCAATATCACAAGAATCTTCTCAAAGATAAAATAGGGTATCATAACCCTAAGCTTGTATTCATAACAAGTCAATGACACACGAATTCACCAATGCACAAAAATTGATAAAACTTATCAATGAAAATCACGAAAATTGGTGAAGCACAAATTCCAAAAATCAACACACGAAATCCAGAAATCACAAAAAGGGGGGGAAGGCCTATCACACGAACGGGAGCATGAAAGCTCACCAGCATATGTATCACACGAATGAGGCGCTATCTCATGGTAGCTAACCATTAATTTTTAAACACACGAACGGCCCAAAGACCATGGGGCGCTACCCCACATATGTGAGTAGAAACATCACACAAACGGGGTCTAGTCTCCCTCGCAGACAAAGAGACATCGCTCAATCGCTAGTCTAAATCACAAAAATGATCGTCATGATCATCAAGAAGTGTCAATTACACTAAGCTAGTAAATATATGAGTTTAGCTTCATGTCCCATAACCACTAGCTTAACTTAAATATTTACGAACAAATTGTAGATCTTCACTAGGAAATTGTCACAAGTGGTTCAATCGAACAAGTCCAAGAATTAACCGATGAAGTAAACGCAAGCGTTTCATACCACTTGTTTTACTAAGCCGTTTAATTAGATTTCTCATCCGAGTGAGGTAAAGGCTTGTATATACTAATAGATTGGAAAACGGTTTAGGGAAAGAGCTTTGTAATAAAATAGTGTTGAAATCGTTTGATGAAAGAGTTTTGATATTTACTACTAGTATTGAAACCTTTGTATTTTTAAAGTGACAAATCACAAAAATGATTGTAGGAACAATCAATCACCAAAATTCACATTCGAAGACGTGGATTAATTCCAAAGAAATCGATATCAAATCCATCAAAATGGATATTTCCGAAAATTCCCGAAGAAAATGTCATCAAAGTCGATAATAAATGATAACAACAAAAGGGAAACAACACGAATCGATTAAAGTTGGAAATTCAAACAAATAGGCAATATAGGCATAATTGGCCAAAGGGAGCAGGTCGGTCAACCGGCTCACTGAGTTCGGTTGACCGGACAAGAGGCAGAAATGCTCGGGTAGCAGGTTGGTCAACCGGAACCTGAGTTCGGTCGACCGGAGCCTGTTACCAGTTCTACCAAACCAGAGGCAGGGAAATGCTCGGGTAGCAGGTCGGTCGACCGGAACCTGAGTTCGGTCGACCGGAGCCTGTTACCAGCACTCCCACGCCTATCTAATGAATGCCAATCCCTTCCGAATTGCAATCGGTCGAGCAACGGCACTAAGGGCTTACGCTCATCGACTACCCGGCCATATAAGCTCTTCGATTCATTACCAAAAACATGATCAAAACATCAAAGTTAGGATTTTCAAAGAATTGAACTCAAAACACTAAAAATTGGAATATTCACCAAATCAATCCAAACCAAAAGCATTTGTACAAAAATAAGTGTTAGGAATTCATACCAAACAATCGAAGATAAATATATATTAAGATGTGAGATAAAAATATCACCTTTTCACAAAAACAATGAAGAAGGAGCTTGAAAGCAAAGGGAGAATCAACCACTCTTCAACACAACCCAAATGAGCTTGAATCTACGCTCAAAAAGGAGAACATTCCCAAAGTTAGGTTTAGGAATTTCTGAAATTGATAAAAGAATGAGTTGGAGAAGAAGAGGAGGAGGCTTACCAAAGTTTCTTCTATTAGTTTGGAGCTAGAACTTGATTTGTAAATGGAAACTAGGGTTTGGAGTTTTAATTTCCAATTCCACTCACCATTATTCTCTTTAGAACTGAAAAGTAGAGGGGGGGAGTGAATGAAGAAGGGGTTTCAGTTTTGAGTATTAAGTTAGACATAGGGCTGAACCCAAACCCAAACCCAAAGTGAAAATGGTCAAATTTTTGGCTATCTCCAAACATATCAATGTTTATACTCAAAAAGGTCGCAAACGTCATTTTGAACTCAATGAAGGTGGTCTCGAGTCCTAATTTGACCGTATGCAAAAAGTAGCTTTTCGGACTAAAATCCGACTTAAGATAAAATATGTTAGCGCCAAAATTGGTCACTAACCCCCAAATCCAGATGAAAGCACCAAATATCAGTCACAGCTCAAAGATAGAGTATATGTAGAGAGTAATAATGTGAAGAACAGTTAAAACTGAAATGAAAGCAGTAAAGAACAACAGATTTTATAGTGGTTCGGCTAACTCCGGCCTACGTCCACTCCAGAAGTTTTCTTTTTATTGCTGTAATAATTGATTACAGTTACAAAATGGCAGAGTTGCCTTAGCCTTAGAAAAGAGAAAGTCAGAGAGCAGAATGAAGATCCCCTTTTACTGTGCCCCTGCCTCTCTATTTATAGACAAAGATGGGTTGGACTTCCCTGGTGGGCCTGACAGCCGAGTACCTCAGCCCAAATGGAGTGGCCTCCATATGCCGAACCATAGATGCCGAACGCTGAATGCCGAACAAGGTGTGAATGCCGAACGATCTCCTCATGCCGAACGTTGGGAGGTGCGAGGTACCGAGGTACCGAGGTATCGAGGTACGGAGGTGCGAGGTACCGAGGTATGGAGGTGTGAGGTACCGAGGTATCGAGGTGCGAGGTACCGAGACATGGAGGTGCGAGGTATGGAGGTGCGAGGTGCAGAGGTATCGAGGTGTGAGGTACCGAGACATGGAGGTGCGGTATGCCGAACGAGGTGAGGTATGCCGAATGACCCATCCAATGTCGAACGCTCCCTAATGCCGAACGATCCATCCAATGCTGAACGAGATTAATGCCGAGTGCTCCATCCAATGCCGAACGATACTTAATGCCGAACCTCCGTCATGCCGAACCATGTCTGATGTCGAACAGTTTCTAATGCCGAACGCCCATCATGCCGAACAATCTCTAATGCCGAGCGCCTCTAAATGCCGAGCGCTCCTGGATGCCGAGTGCTCCTGGAATGTCGAACGATCCCTCTATGTCGAACGACGATCTCTCTATGCCGAACAGCCTCCAACGCCGAACCATCCCAATGCCGAGCGACATCTGCCAAACTGCCTAGGCCGAGCCATGTAATTTCTCCACTCCTTTTCCCAATGACATATTCAAGTGAACTTCATCATTTTAAACCGAACCCATCATACTTTAGTCTCGATAGTCATGAAGTTGTTTAAGTTAAATCCGTCTGTCCGCAGCCTTGCCAAAAGGCGGGTTAACACTCTTGCCCCCCAAAACATGCCTTGCTGTGAAAGGTGTGTTTTGAATAGCCTTAAGTCCAATATCCCAAGTATGTATGTTATCCACATTCATACTTTCCGATTCATAATCCAATCCATTACCAAGCCATCTTATCCGAGTGCCACGGCCATATCGTGATCCATTTCCGCGACTGTTCCGAGTCGATGTATGATTCTTATCCAGTAACCAAGTCCTTACCCAATTCCACATCCATCTGAACCCGACTACCGAGTTCCAATCCATCCATATCCAATAACCTATAACCATATCCATGACCTCTCCGGGTCGATATCCAATCCGGGACCGCTCCGGGTCCTTGTCCGAATCCTTAGCTATTCATAGCCAACATCCAAATCCGTAACCTCTCCGGGTTCTTGCCAAGCGCAATCCACACTTGACGACCTACGTTAAGTAATTCCATGGTGTTCATGGTTCAGTGTCCCTGAACGTCGAAGAATGCCGTGGCTTAAATCCTAAGCCGAATCCTGGTCACTCCGGACCCTTGCCGAGCATAGTCCATACTCGACGATCTAAAATAGTAACCGATAATATATGGCCTAAGTCCTAGGCCGAATCCTGGCCTCTCCGGACCCTTGCCAAGCATAGTCCATAATCGATGACCTTTTAGCCAAAATCCAGAGAAAATCCAATCAAAATCCAATCCGAAATCCAAATCCAAACAGAAAACCAGAAATCCAAACCAAAAAATAAACATCCAAACCTGAATCCAAACCAGAAAACGAGCAAAACAGGGAGTTCAAACCAAACTCCAAAACCAAACCAGAAAAAGCAAATGTCCAAGTCAAAGAAAAAAAACAGATTTCACAAACCCGGGCGTCTCGGTAAGCCATCATCTCAAAGCATGCCTGAGGGTTATCTCCGACCCCGTACATGAGTAAGTGATTTAACCGTTTGCCCGGAGTTTGTTACTTATTCCAAACCATCAAGATTAGTTGATGACCAATCGGCCACCATTCCTGGGCCTCATGCCCTCGTCGTTCAAGGTAGGCGGTGGCTGTTCCTGTTCCACCGCCGCATTCCGAGTTCCGACATACCGTCGCAACTGACCATTCCTTATATGCTCCTCGATTATATCCTTTAGATGCCGGCAGCTGTTAGTGTCATGCCCGTCCAGGTCATGAAAAAGACAGTGCCTTCCTGACGCCCTTTCTCGTTCTGAGGGTTCCCTCCTTGCTGGCCTTCGATAAGAAAGGCGATCTCGAGTATCTAAGAAAATCCGTTCCAACGTTGCATTCAATCTTGTGTAAGTGGAGAACTTTGGTTCTCCCCAGCGCTTCCTTTTACCTTTATCCTCGCCCCCACCCGAGCTTTTACCGGGTAGTCCTCCATCCTTAGTCGTGTTTACTTCCTTTGGCCTCATGTCCAAACATGCATCTTCTTGTCGAAGAAATCTTTCAGCTTCATGAAAGAATTCCCCAAGATCCAACGGTGGGTCCCGTATCAACGATACTTTGAAATCCGAATTATCTCTGACTCCTGATACTGCAGCCATCAGAACCATTGATGGATCTGGCCAATCCACCGAGGCAACTGCTGCATTAAATCGAGTTAAGAATGTCCTGAGCGATTCATCTGCCCTCTGTTTGACTGACGTTAGCGTCATCACGTTCTTTGGCCTTTTTATGTGAACTCGAAACTGACTTAAGAACTTGTCCACCAGTTCTGTCCATGTTCCAATGGATCCATCCTCCAGCTGTCTAAATCACATAGCAGCAATTTCAGTCAAGTACAGGGGGAATCATCGGGCCATAACCTCCTCCGTTGCCCCCAGCACTTCCATATGCCTAGTGTACCTCATCAAGTGGTCGGTGGGATCCGTCTTCTCGTTGTATACTTCCAGAGTGGGTAGTTTGAAATCGGACGAATTCCTAGCTGTCCTGATGTTCCGGGTAAACGGACTTTTGTTAACTCCCACTGAATCCCTGTTTGTCAGACCTCCGCGAATAGTCCGCCTGATAATGTCAGCCAATCCAGTGTTTCCAACCAATCCAGACTGCCCCCCAAGTCCCCGACGAAATTCTGGCATATATTCTTCATCACGTACTCCTGTATTCCTATCGATGCCAGGCCACGTAGCGTTATCCGGTATCCCTCCATGAACTGGTCCAGCATCACCTGGTGGTGTGCCCGCGAGTCTAGGTCCATCTAGATTGTTAACTGTTTGTTGATTAGGAGCTGCCCCCTGCTGATTCACTCCATCTGTCCGTTGGTTGAGTTCCTCTGGTCCAGCTCCACGATCTTGAGCAACTGCAGTTCCTGGTTGTCCAAATTGCCTAAGAAGAGCCTGCATCATCTCCTCTTGCTGTTTCATCATCTGCTCTTGCATAGAATTCATCATCACTTGCATCTCGTCCCGAGTTATGTAGATGGATGCATGACCCTCCCCAGCTCCAGAAGATGCCGCTTGACTTCCTTCCTGATTGCTCCTTTCCACTGCTTGCTTCCTCGTTGGTGGTCTTGCCATTGCTTTCTAAGATCCAAGTTCCTAACTCCAAAATTCCTGAGTGTTTCAACTCTCAATGAAAGCACCAAAGTGTTAGCGCCAAAATTGGTCACTAACCCCCAAATCCAGATGAAAGCACCAAATATCAGTCACAGCTCAGAGATAGAGTATATGTAGAGAGTAATAATGTGAAGAATAGTTAAAACTGAAATGAAAGCAGTAAAGAACAACAGATTTTATAGTGGTTCGGCTAACTCTGGCCTACGTCCACTCCAGAAGTTTGCTTTTTATTGCTGTAATAATTGATTACAGTTACAAAATGGCAGAGTTGCCTTAGCCTTAGAAAAGAGAAAGTCAGAGAGCAAAAAGAAGATCCCCTTTTACTGTGCCCCTGCCTCTCTATTTATAGACAAAGGTGGGTTGGACTTCCCTGGTGGGCCTGACAGCCGAGTACCTCAGCCCAAATGGAGTGGCCTCCATATGCTGAACCATAGATGCCGAACGCTGAATGCCGAACAAGGTGTGAATGCCAAACGATCTCCTCATGCCGAACGTTGGGAGGTGCGAGGTACCGAGGTATCGAGGTACGGAGGTGCGAGGTACCGAGGTATGGAGGTGTGAGGTACCGAGGTATCGAGGTGCGAGGTACCGAGACATGGAGGTGCGAGGTATGGAGGTGCGAGGTGTAGAGGTATCGAGGTGCGAGGTACCGAGACATGGAGGTGCGGTATGCCGAACGAGGTGAGGTATGCCGAACGACCCATCCAATGTCGAACGCTCCCTAATGTCGAACGATCCATCCAATGCCGAACGAGATTTATGCCGAGTGCTCCATCCAATGCCGAACGATACTTAATGCCAAACCTCCGTCATGCCGAACCATGTCTGATGCCGAACAGTTTCTAATGCCGAGCGCCCATCATGCCGAACAATCTCTAATGCCGAGCGCCTCTAAATGCCGAGCGCTCCTGGATGCCGAGTGCTCCTGGAATGCCGAACGATCCCTCTATGTCGAACGACGATCTCTCTATGCCGAACAGCCTCCAACGCCGAACCATCCCAATGCCGAGCGACATCTGCCAAACTGCCTAGGCCGAGCCATGTAATTTCTCCACTCCTTTTCCCAATGACATATTCAAGTGAACTTCATCATTTTAAACAGAACCCATCATACTTTAGTCTCGATAGTCGTGAAGTTGTTTAAGTTAAATCCGTCTGTCCGCGGCCTTGCCAAAAGGCGGGTTAACAAAATATTTAAATATAAAATCGATAAATATGCGGGTTGTTACAGACTCCCCTCCTTAAAGAAATTGCATCCTCGCAATATATAAGATGGAAATAAAAAGTAACAACCATAAAAGCATATTAATCACAAAAGAAATTTGAAATAAGAAGTTCACCTTAAAGAGCATGAGAAAGTAAGTCCGGATGTGTACGCTCGATGAATTCTCTAGATTCCCAAGAGCAATCCTTAGGATTTGAGGACCATTGGACTTTAACAAGTGGAACATCTTTATTCGAAGTCGTTTGACCTCAGAAGCAATAATTTGAACAGGATGCTGCTCATAAGTTAAATTTGGCGAAACTTCAATCTCTTCCACAACACCGGGCTCCAGAATAGAATCAGAATCTCGAAGGCATTTCCGTAATTGAGAAACGTGAAACACGCCATGCATGGCAGAAAACTGAGCCGGTAACGAAAGGCGATAAGCCATGGAACCAATACGTTCGGTGATAGGAAATGGCCCAATATATCGAGGCGCTAACTTTCCCGATCGACTGAAACGTACAACACCCTTCATAGGGGAAACACGAATAAATGCAAGATCTCCAACAGAAAATTCTAATCTCCTTCTTCGATTATCGGCATAGGATTTTTGTCTACTCTGGGCTTCTTTCATCCTGTGACGAATAAGTTCAATCTTTTTTATGGAATCACGAATAAAATCTGGATCTAAAACTAGCTTCTCACCGGCCTCAAGCCAACAAGAAGGAGATCGGCATGGCTTCCATAGAGTGCCTCGAAAGGTGCCATACCAATACTAGATTGGAAGCTATTATTATAGGAAAATTCAACAAGAGAAATATGATCCTCCCAACTTCCTCCGAAATCAAGCACACAAGCACGAAGAAGATCTTCAAGAGTTTGATTCACACGCTCTGTTTGTCCAACGGACTGGGGGTGATAAGCGGTGCTAAAATTAAGCTTCGTTCCCAAAGCTTTTTGAAGACTCTTCCAGAATCCACTAGTAAACAATGGATCACGATCACTAACAATGGAAGTAGGAACTCCATGCAATTTAACAATTTCTTTGATAAAGAGTTTGGCCAAAAGAGGAACGGTTCGGTTCGACCGAACGGGAATAAAATGGGCGGATTTAGTAAGTCTATCAACGATCACCCATAAGCTATCATGACCCGAACGAGAACGGGGAAGGCCATCAATAAAATCCATGGAAATTTGGTCCCACTTCCACATTGGGATGGCTAAAGGCTGCAATAACCCACCGGGCCTTTGATGCTCGGCCTTAATGAGTTGGCAAGTCATGCAACGCTTAACGAAGTTAGCGATATCAAATTTCATTCCCTCCCAATAAAAAAGTCGCTTCATATCCGCGTACATTTTACTACTACCGGGATGAATGGTGAATTTAGAACGATGAGAATCTTCTAATATGTCTTTGCGAAGATCACTATTATTTGGTACTACAAGTCTACCAAATTTTCGAATACCGCCACGAGAATCAATATCGAAGTCTTTCAAACCTTCAATATCAATTTTATCCCTCAAATTTTGGCCAAGAAGAGCCAATTCGGGATCTAGCTTTTGAGCTTCAAGAATGCGGTCCAAAAGAGATGGATGAGCCTCAAGGCTACATAAAACAAGAGATGAACACAAATCGAATACACGATCTCAAATCTCACAAGTAGACAAAGTCTCGAGATCGTTCCATTCAGATATCATCATAGAAACAACCGCTTGTTGCTTTCGGCTAAGGGCGTTGGCAACACGATTTCCCTTTCCGGGAGTATAAAGAATATCAAGATCATATGATGCAAGGAACTCGAGCCAACGTTGTTGACGTAAATTAAGTTCCTTTTGGGAAAATAAATACTTTAAAGATTTATGATCGGTGTAAAGAAAGAATTTTTCTCCCAAAAGATAATGGCGCCAAATTCGAAGAGCAAAAACAATAGCCGCGAGCTCTAAATCATGAGTGGCATATCTAGTCTCGGCTTGATTCAATTGCCTAGAAGCATAAGCAATAACACGTTCTCTTTGCATAAGAACGGCACCCAAACCAACGCGACTAGCATCGGTATACACAACAAAATCTTGATTCCCTTCGGAAATAACAAGAATAGGAGCATCAGAAAGGAGTTCTTTTAACTTCTGAAATGAAGTTTCACATTTGTCCGACCAAATGTATTTAACACCTTTCTTTGTTAAGCCAGTAAGAGGCACGACAATTTTAGAAAAGTCTTTTATGAAACGGCGGTAATAACCTGCCAATCCGAGAAAGCTACGGATTTCAGTCACGCTCTCCGGTCTCTTCCAATTTTGAATCGCTTCAATCTTTGAAGGATCCACTGATATTCCGGATTCGGAAATAATATGACCGAGAAACTTCACACTAGATTGCCAAAAGTGGCATTTAGAAAATTTTGCTTTTAATTGATTGCTCCTAAGAGTTTCCAGTACAATCCGAAGGTGCTTTTCGTGTTCCTCCTCGGTTTTAGAATACACAAGAATATCATCAATAAAGATGAGAACAAACCGATCGAGGAAATCTTTGAAAACTCGATTCATAAGGTCAACAAAATAAGCCGGAGCATTCGTTAAACCAAATGGCATAACTAGCCATTCATAAGATCCATAACGAGTACGGAACGAAGTCAAAGGAATACTATCCTCTGCAATGCGAAGCTGATGAAAACCGGTAGCCAAGTCCAATTGTGAAAAGACACTAGCACCACTAAGTTGATCAAATAGATCATCAATCCGAGGTAAAGGATATTTATTCTTAATAGTAAGATCATTAAGCTTGCGGTAGTCGACGCAAAGCCTAAGTGTACCGTCGGATTTTTTCACGAAAATTGCTGAAGCTCCCCAAGGCGAGGAACTAGAGCGAATAAATTGCTTCGTCTCCAATTCGGATAATTGTTTGCGCATCTCTTCATTTTCCTGATTAGACATACGATAAAGAGGACGAGTAATAAGTTGAGCTCCAGGTATAAGATTAATTTTGAAAATATGTCGGAAAATTCACGAACGACGTGGATAAGAGAAATGACATCTTCCTCATCATCATTATCATCATCACGAGGGTTTAAAGAATATAAAGATGCAGCCATAGTGGAATCTGAATCTTTAAGGTTAATAGAAATCTGCTTTACAGATTGCGGATGTCGGAGATAAATAGTCCGCTCATGACATAGGATACAAGCTTCATAACGGTTAAGCCAATCCATACCCAAAATCATTCCAAAGCCTAAATAACGCATGACATTCAAATCAGCTAGGAAAGGAAAATCACATAAAAAAATCTCCACATCTTTACAAAGCAAGCTAAGAGTTGTGGATCCACCAACCGGATTCGCAATTCTTAAAGAAGTCATTAAAGCAACAACACTTAAGGAAAAAGTATTGACAAGTTCCTTTGATATAAAAGAATGGGATGCACCCGTATCAAAGAGAACCCTAATAGGTTGATCACGAAATATAATAATGCCATCAAGGACAGAATGAGACATACCTTGACCGCGAGATGTGTTGCCAGGGGCTTGAGCAACATTTAACTTTCCCTCCTTCTTGCCTGGAAGCTTAGGTCATAGATGCATATAATGATCCGGACTTTTACAATAGCGACAAGAACGGGGCTTTGAACACTTGTTCGCAAAATGGTCCCTAGAACCACAGTTGTAGCATTTCCCATCACTAGAGGAAAAAGTCTTTGCAGTAGGAGTTGCTTGTTTCCCCTTCTTATTGGGATAAGGGCCTTTGGATTTGTTTGGCCTTTTTCTGTTGTTGAAGTTTGGTTTGGCACCCACCACTTCAACATCACTTTCCCTATCCGCCTCTTCAAGACGAAGAGCGATATCAATGAGTTAATTGAAAGAAACTTCTAATTTTAGAAGTAATGGCTTCTTGAGATTCTTGTTTAAGCCATAGACGAATCTTTGGTTCTTCTTAAATGGGGTGTTGATGTATTCAACCCCATATTTAGACAGTGACTCGAAGGATGCGACATAATCTATCACAGAGGATTCACCTTGAACAAGGTCTATGAAACGTCGAGCCAATGTCACTTTCTCTGCTTCTGGTATGAATTTTAATTCGAAGCGTTCCCGGAATTGCTCCCAGGAGAGATCCGCTTTATTAATTTCAGAAATAAGAAGTTCGTACCAGTCCAATGCTCTTTCTTGGAGCATACTGGAGGCCACCTGAACACGGTGAAGATCGATAAGATTCATGCGAGAAAAGATTCGATCGCATGTTCTTAACCAAGCCTGGACCTCAATAATAGTTTCAAAACCTTTGAATGGTTTCCCACCCAAGTTGGTATAATCGTTGCACAAGCGCGCAAATCCAGACTTAGGGTGAGTAGGCTCCGGATTAGAACCGGCTGCTTGAGCATTCTTTACTAAATCAAGAAGCTGCTGGGCAGACATAAAAACTCCATCTTGGGGAGTAGCACTAGATTGACCGGCGCTGGGACGGCCTGGTCTAACCATTTCTTTTCTTCAAGAAAGAAAGAAAAAAGAAAAAGGTTAATCTCAGAATGAATCTCAAACAACCCTTGATTGATAAAACAAGGAATCATAAAAAGAAATAGGATAGAACGGTACGAAGGCTCGAATAAAATCCTATAACACAATTCCTAAGAAAGACTTAGGACAATGATCCTTGTTAGATTATTCTACATTGTTTCGAAGTTTGGCTCTGATACCAAGCTGTGACGCCCCACCTCTATACCTACGCTAGCCAAGAACACTACAAGGTAATGCTGTCGACTAGCACGGAGAATAAGGCTGTTGAGGAGCGACCATCCATGTAACTTCTTTGTGCGAGCACCGATATGTCAGATAGTATAGCAAGCATTTCATTAAAGGAGGAAATCTGACATACCGATACAAACTCAAAGCTACCACACATTGGCTATATATAATCTTCGGAAACAAATATAGAAATAAACATAACACAAATCAGTCACAGACATCCATATCACAATGGCGGAAAAAGATATGAATATATAACACATGAGTGTGTACATCGGAGAAGTGGTCTGAATAATCCACGATACTACAAAAGAATAGCTACAAGCTACACAAAAGAATAAGTATACATCACGGAGTCTATATCTCAAATGTATACATCCAAAAACTACTAATCTAAGTAGTTAGCCAAAAAGTCAGAGTAATCCCAGAAGAGAAGTCAAGCAGAAGCACCTGTAACATCTCGGTCTGACCCGAGTATTATTTATAAGAAAATAATAAACGGGTCAGTCTAGCTATAAATATCAGATGACATGATATAGAATAAAAGATATGGCATAGACATGTAATAACCATAATGGCATACTACTATAAGTATGTAATTGAAAATCAACAAGAGATTAATCAATATCACAAGAATCTTCTCAAAGATAAAATAGGGTATCATACCCTAAGCTTGTATTCATAACAAGTCAATGACACACGAATTCACAAATGCACAAAAATTGATAAAACTTATCAATGAAAATCATGAAAATTGGTGAAGCACAAATTCCAAAAATCAACACACGAAATCTAGAAATCACAAAAAGGGGGGGAAGGCCTATCACACGAACGGGAGCATGAAAGCTCACCAACATATGTATCACACGAACGAGACGCTATCTCATGGTAGCTAACCATTAATTTTTGAACACACGAACGGCCCGAAGACCATAGGGCGCTACCCCACATATGTGAGTAGAAACATCACACAAACGGGGTCTAGTCTCCCTCACAGACAAAGAGACATCGCTCAATCGCTAGTCTAAATCACAAAAATGATCGTCATGATCATCAAGAAGTGTCAGTTACACTAAGCTAGTAAATATATGAGTTTAGCTTCATGTCCCATAACCACTAGCTTAACTTAAATATTTACGAACAAACTGTAGATCTTCACTAGGAAATTGTCACAAGTGGTTCAATCGAACAAGTCCAAGAATTAACCGACGAAGTAAACGCAAGCGTTTCATACCACTTGTTTTACTAAGCCGTTTAATTAGATTTCTCATCCGAGTGAGGTAAAGGCTTGTATATACTAATAGATTGGAAAACGGTTTAGGGAAAGAGCTTTGTAATAAAATAGTGTTGAAATCGTTTGATGAAAGAGTTTTGATATTTACTACTAGTATTGAAACCTTTGTATTTTTAAAGTGACAAATCATAAAAATGATTGTAGGAACAATCAATCACCAAAATTCACATTCGAAGACGTGGATTAATTCCAAAGAAATCGATATCAAATCCATCAAAATGGATATTTTCGAAAATTCCCGAAGAAAATGTCATCAAAGTTGATAATAAATGATAACAACAAAAGGGAAACAACACGAATCGATTAAAGTTGGAAATTCAAACAAATAGGCAATATAGGCATAATTGGCAAAAGGGAGCAGGTCGGTCAACCGGCTCACTGAGTTCGGTTGACCGGACCAGAGGCAGAAATGCTTGGGTAGCAGGTCGGTCAACCGGAACCTGAGTTCGGTCGACCAGAGCCTGTTACCAGTTCTACCAAACCAGAGGCAGGGAAATGCTCGGGTAGCAGGTCGGTCGACCGGAACCTGAGTTCGGTCGACCGGAGCCTGTTACCAGCACTCCCACGCCTATCTAATGAATGCCAATCCCTTCCGAATTGCAATTGGTCGAGCAACGGCACTAAGGGCTTACGCCCATCGACTACCCGGCCATATAAGCTCTTCGATTCATCACCAAAAACATGATCAAAACATCAAAGTTAGGATTTTCAAAGAATTGAACTCAAAACACTAAAAATTGGAATATTCACCAAATCAATCCAAACCAAAAGCATTTGTACAAGGATAAGTGTTAGGAATTCATACCAAACAATCGAAGATAAATATAGATTAAGATGTGAGATAAAAATCTCACCTTTTCACAAAAACAATGAAGAAGGAGCTTGAAAGCAAAGGGAGAATCAACCACTCTTCAACACAACCCAAATGAGCTTGAATCTACGCACAAAAAGGAGAACATTCCCAAAGTTAGGTTTAGGAATTTCTGAAATTGATAAAAGAATGAGTTGGAGAAGAAGAAGAGGAGGCTTACCAAAGTTTCTTCTATTAGTTTGGAGCTAGAACTTGATTTGTAAATTGAAACTAGGGTTTGGAGTTTTAATTTCCCATTCCACTCACCATTAATCTCTTTAGAACTGAAAAGTAGAGGGGGGAGTGAATGAAGAGGGGGTTTCAGTTTTGAGTATTAAGTTAGACATAGGGCTGAACCCAAACCCAAACCCAAAGTGAAAATGGTCAAATTTTTGGCTAGCTCCAAACATATCAATGTTTATACTCAAAAAGGTCGCAAACGTCATTTTGAACTCAATGAAGGTGGTCTCGAGTCCTAATTTGACCGTATGCAAAAAGTAGCTTTTCGGACTAAAATTCGACTGAAGATAAAATATTTAAATATAAAATCGATAAATATGCGGGTTGTTACAGGTGATACGATCGAACTATCGAAAGTCAATATTTGCTACCAAATTGCTGCAAATTCGCCGAAAATAAAATGAACGAAGCTAGAGAAGTCCAAATTCGGCAAAACGAAATATGACGTCTCACTCGAAAAATGATTTACAAATTTATTGTATACAAATATTCAGATTTCAAAACAATTTAATTTCATCAAATTAACTGATTATAAATTGAAAATAAAATTACACAACAAAACTAGCTTCCATATTATCTAATGAAAATTTATCATTTGCTATGTTTAAATAGACGTATTCCAAATATTAAATTTTTATTTCTAAATTCAATTGTTTTATTTTCCACAAAAATTCAGTTAATTACGTTATTAGAACCGTTAAAAATTTACGAGTCGTTGCAAATTCACTTCAGACAACTATAATATGAAATAATGTGTATATCATGTAGTATACACATGAAATAAGTATGATATAGTTTATACAAGTGAGTAAACTCACTTGCAAACATCTAAACACACAAGTTTTCACCACCACCAACTAAGATCAAGTTTTTCTCCCTTTTACCTTATTTACGCACATCATAATCTTTACCTCAACTTCAAACCATTTTTTCTCCTTAAAAAACACTCTCTAGTGCTTTGGTAATGAAGCATAAGGATTATATATGAGTTTTGGTTGATTCGAAGGTGTTTTAAGCTTAGTTAGCTACTTGGATTAAGAGATATAGTGGAATTTAGATGCGGATGCCTTGTTTTTCAAAGATTATGAATGAATGAAAAAGAGGGAGTATGATGGTGTGTGTATGGGCAACTGTAAGAGAGCAAAGCCAAAAGAGTATTCCATTCACCTTCCACCCACCGTCCTACTTTCCATCCCTTACCATCAAAGTACGTCCTAAATGTCTTTTCTCTTATTTTACTAAAAATTTGCATACATTAGCATAACTAGTTTAACACTTATCCACTTTAAATGTTACACACTTAATAGAAATGTGTGTTCATATTACCTTAAATAACTTTAATCATAGATAAGCATGATTATTTGTAATATATTTTTGGACCACATTATCAACTATAATCTCTTTACTTGTACTTTTAAAAGTATTCCAAAATTAGTTTTACTAACATTTATATCCTTTAATTACGTATGAAAAACTACTATGAATTCGAGGTCGTTATAAGGTACATTAGAAGTGGTGTAAAGAGGAGAAATTTCAAAAAATTACACTTATTTATTTTGCACTAGATCTTATTTCATGTTTACACGTATAATTTATTAACGCTAAATCATATTTAGTGAACATAATCAAAGATAAGTTCATTAAATGAAGTTAATTTTACCTTTAATGCTTTAGTTACATAGTATAATTTAAGATTGCTTATATATTATAATTTATATTACATATATATTAATTTTTAATTAAACCTTGATTCAATTTGTTATATTTAATTTGATGGAAGCTCGCATTCACAATGTGAACATCATAATTGGTATAAACAAACATAGGACATTTATGTGAACAATAATACAAAATGTGTGTGTGTAGACACATGCATATATAACCATTGTATTTTATGGTTATAAAATGGGCATGCAATATTAAGAATAGCTCTTTAGTGTGTTGTAATAAAGATACATTAGAGTGTGTGTGTGTGTGTGTGTTTGTATGTATGTATGTATGTATGTATGCATGCACGTATGTACGTATGTCTACATGTGCGTACATAGGTATGCACGTACACGTGATTGTTTATTTTCGACCATAATAATATATATATATACATTGTTTTTGGCTATATATAGAAAGATTTTTTTACTAAATTTATATATAACTTTCAACTATAATTATAAATGGATATTGTTAACAAGAAAACTTGTTAACACCCTAATGTTGAGTTAAAAGATAAGGTCAATCCCCTTTTAGTTTCCTTTAAGAAAGTGGACGTGAGTAGATTGTGTATGTTCTCTTTGGTTATCCTTTCGAATAGATTACTATAGTGAAAACATTTTCAAATCAACCTTTCGATCCAATTGGAAAGGTTAGTTTCTCTACTTATAGCCTTTCGAGCTTGTTGAGATGATATAGTTATCCCTTTGAAAGCCTTCCTTTCAAAGCGTTTGCAAGAGTCAGAAGGATAACTCTAAGGATCTAAAATTAAGACTTGATTTGGTGGATTTTGACCTTGTCGAAAGCTTGGTTGTTTAGTGGTTAAGACGGATGAAAGATCTGGGATTGAGGTTTTGACCCTGTCGAAAGCTGTGGCCTTAAGTGTCTTGGGTTTGGATTGGGAGTCCAAAGTCAAAGTGTATCGATATAAGGTTTCGACCTTGTCGAAGGTCGAAGTCTTAGGAAAGGTGGCCTAGAGTCTATAGTTGGTATTAGTTGAGAATGTAAGGGATTCGACCTAGTCGGAAGAGACCTTTCGATATGGTCGATACCTGTAACACAAGATTAGACCTAATAAAGGCTTGTAAAACAATTAAGTAATTATGAAAATTGAAGACTTCCTTTTCTCAGCTCAAAGAAGATTTTATTGCTTAATTTCCTCGATTCAATTTACAAATTAAGGTTTTACAGCTTTTAGAACTAAGAAAGCACAAGTTTAGAATGACTGGGTTCTGATCCTCAAAACTAGACCCCTTGGGTCTTATTTATAGATGTGAGTCAGCACCTTTCGACCCCCAATGCTTTCAGCTTATCGAAAGGTAGCTGTCGTATTGACTCTAGTATGCTTTCGCCTTTGTCGAAAGGAACGGTTGTGCTTTTCTTCTCTATGTTGCTTTGTAAGAGCTTTCGACTTTATCGATAGGCTTTATTTAGTGGTTTCGAAGGTGTTGAAATGCTGATGGTTTCGATGCTGTGAGTTGCTTCTGAACTCGTGCCTGTGATTTTATGCGGAACCTCCCTAGATAACAATAGCTTTGATCGGTTCAGAAGGCTTAGTTTAGCATTTGAAAGGGTTGTTCGGGCCAATACATGCTTCCTAGTGGTTTGAGTGAAGGTGAAACCTTTGGTTTCGAAAGGTTGGCACATATGTGAAGAGTTTTCCTCCTTTGTCTTCGAAAGGAGTTGCTCTGACTCATTCGAAAGGTCTTCATGCATATGGAATCATATGCTTCGAAAGGTGGTCACTGAAGTGGAAGGGTGCTTTCGACCCCATCGAAAGGTTGAGAATCTTCTGGACCTTGACTGTAGCATACTTTTGACCCCTTCGAAAGGTTCTGAAGCTTTTGGACTTTGGCCATAGCATCCCTTCGACTCCTTTGAAAGGTCTAGCCGAAGCCTTTTCCTCTTGTTCTTCTTTGTCTTCTTGCTCAAACTGGTTTCGACTAGGTCGAAAGTAATTTTAGTAGTAACATTTGCCCCTTCTTTGCGAAGGGATGCTCTTGACTTTCCAAGTAAATCATGTCGAAACCCAGATGTTCCCGCCTTTTGGCATTCCCACATGAATTTGGACCATTCATTTAAATCTGATCGAACGGCTTGCTGCTATTGCTGACTTTTCTTATAAATTACGTCTTCTTCTTCTTCCTTTTCACTTACCTGCAAACGAGATTAATCTTCGAGAAAAATCAAAAACTTTAAACCTCCAAATAATTCTCAATTTCCTTCACCACAATTCCAGTTCCAAGTAAGTTTTATTTATTTCGCCTCTGAAATTTATCTTTCTCATTTTATTTCATGATGAATTTTAATTTATCAAATTCCACAATCAAGATTTCAGTTTTTGATATGATTTACTGAAAATTATTTGAGTTTTAACTTAATTGGAAGAACTCTTTAATACAATTTTATTATCCGATTAGATTTTCTCCTTTTTGCAAATCTTCGTTTTAAACCCAATTTTTGATTCAATAGTTATTTCCCTTTTTAGAAGATTTGAATTTTTATCTCGGTGATTTTCAAATAGTTGATTTGTGTTTTGATTCATTTTTTTGTTAAATTTTTTAATTCCTATGTTGAAATCGGGTTTGGGGAAGAAAGTATTTTCTGTTTTCTTCTCCTGGAAGCTTTGAATTGTACGAATTAAAAATTGGCGCCACAAATTTACTTTTCTACCCCTTCGAAAGAGATTAAGGTGGCAACTTTTATTTTGCTTTCTTAGCATATTCGATGGGGTCGAACGGTATTGAAGCACTAATTTAACCGACCTTGTCGAAAGGTTATATAGTAAAGTAGCATGCATTTAACCCTCTCGAAAGCAAAACATTTCGACCTAGTCTGTAACGGCTGGGAAATTTTCAACCCCGAAAATCGACACTAATACGTTCACTGTATAGAGTGCCGAACAATCGAGTGCCAGAAATACCAGGATGTTAGGGTTAAGAAGAAAAATAGATAGGAGAAGAACAAAAACAATAGCTCAGAATCTCACAATCGCAGCGGAACAAAATATAATATACAACAACAGCATCTTAAACAGAAAAGCTGTAACTGTTTATATACATACAAGATATCAGAGTACAATTATCACCAAATAAATCTGGACAGTTATAATAACTTGTCCCTAAATACCGTCTGAACAGTCTATAATACACAGCGGGAAATAATCGATACGTCTCTACCATCCAGCTCGTCTCCTGAGCTCCAGAACGTCCTAACCTGAAATCCTGTAATACTCGGTCTGAGCCGAGCATTACAATAAAGTAACACCCGAGTCAGGCTAGAACCCAGCGTGAGTAAACCCCTTTAATATGAAATACTAAGTTATGAAACTTTATTTGAAATCGAGGTAACTCGCTCAACATAAGAAGCTTTATTTTGATTTTAAATAAAAATACTTTTTACAGAAACCCACCAATATTGAAATTGTGTCCCGATACAACTACTTATTTTAAAAATTAAATTTTGTTAAATTAATCCAATTCCCAACCCATAAGGTTTAAGTCAATTAATAATAAAAATAAAATTAACTACCATTTTAAAATATCGTTGAATCTTTTAAATTATGGATTTTTAAAATAGAAAATAGACTTTTTAATTTAGAAGAAAATGTAAGTTACCATATAATTTGTATGCTTTTCGCTTCCTTTCCCTTTTCTTTCTTTTTCCTATTTCTTTTCTTTCCCTCTTTTTATCATTATTATTTTCCTTTACTTTATTTCTTCTTCGACCCATAAACCTCCAGCCCAAACCTTCTTCCTTCCCCTTCCCTTTCGTTCTCACCTATTCTCCTTCCTCATTTCCAGACACAAGTGCACGCAGACGTGCACGTACACGTGCACGCCACCCCTGATGGCCGTCGTTCAACGCCGGCTAAGTATACGTGTACCTCGCGACCCTCATGACGCATCCAACCACCCAGCCCTGGCGAAAACAGCCCCACACAAAAATGACCTTCGATCCAAACTTTAGCCCACACCGAAGTCACCAAAACGTCACACCTTGCCACTCCATGTCGTCATCGCCCACCCGGCCCTACCCAAAGCCTCGCTGATGTCACCCCTTCCATTTCCCCCTGGAGCACACGTCCCTATGCCTCCCTCGACGACACCATTTACCTTCGACCGAAGCTACCCAAAACCGCCACTAAAAACCCTATTTCCACTTCGAATCGCCCCTACGACCACCTACACGCAACTAAACATCTCCAAAACATCACAAAAAATCATCGTTTTCGATGACTAACAAACTCATGTAATCGATATACATATTTGTGAAATTTGATTTGTTTCCATAAATAAGTGCCTCGCTGTAAATTCTATCTTTCTCCTCCTATGCTTTAATATAACTAATGAAACAAATTTTAAAACAAACTATACTCATAAACAAACACTTTTGCTTTTGGAACCTTAATCTAAAATTGGCTGGAAAATGAATAGTTGATTTTTTTTTTGAAACTAGAGTTTTCAACTTTTAAAACAAAATGAAACATGACAGAGAGGTTTTGGAAATGCAGGGTTCTTGAGCTAAATAAAAATGATACTGTCCAGGTTGATTCTAGGTATTTGTACTTAGTTTCCCTATATACATGACATAAAATCCAAGATTTAACCCATATATCATAATTGTATATCTATGCAAGTTATGTTCAGTAAACCCAAACAAAAATGTTTACTCACCTTTCTTCTTTGAAACAAAGTACTATTTTGACTAATTATGCTACTTGCTTTTGCTGATGATCTTCCTATGCTTGAGTTATTTTGCTTGCTTTAGGTCATGGAATGCAGTGAAGTTTTTAGCCCCTTTTTTGTTCGAATGAATGGAAAAAAAAGCAAGTGGAGGTATAAATAGAAAAAGGGTAGGCTGTTGCATTCCTCTGTTCACAGCAAGCCCCCTTATTTTTCTCTACTCAGAGATTTCTTGACCTGATTTGATTTTGTTTTGACTTGATTTAATTTCCATATGACTTGATTTTGATCTTGATACAATGTTTTGTAAGCTTGACTAGATGTGTCCCCTAGCATGTCTACATGTACATTTATTGATATATATCCTTATGCATATATATATGCATGCCTTTTCCATTTCATGATAATGTACAAATACATGTATGCCTTTCTCGTTTTTATAATAATGTATATACTTATTTACACATGTATTAATATTCTTCATGTATACTATTATATATATACTTATACATATGCTTATGTATATATAGTTATGCATATGAAACTTTATCCTATTTTACTTGCATTTATTCATATTGTCATTTCCTTATAGAAAGTTGTATCTACATATATGTTTGCATTTCACTATTTAATATAATATGCATTTGTTTTGTATTTGTCATCATATACATACATCTACACTTATACATATCCTCCTATACTTGTATATTTTTTTCCATTATATATATATTTACCTTTATTCAAACTTCCATATATATTACTTGTACACTTATGTATTTATATATATTCACAAACTTGTATACGTTTATATTTACAAATATACAAGTATTTTACCTTGGGTTTCAACGGTGGAGCTTACATATATTTTTCTATAAAATTTATCAATTTATATATCCAAATGTAGAAATATCAGAAAATTAATCTATTCGTCTTGTAAAATCAATACCTCAACAGTTAATTATCCAATATCCGATAGCTCAAAAGTCTGGGTCGTTACATTCCTCCCCCTTTTAGAACTTTTCGTCCTCGAAAAGGAACGAAGCGAGAATTTTAATTTGCTACGTATTTTAGCTAAATTATTCTTTAAACATTTTTAACTCTTAAATTTTAAAATTTTAAAACACTTTAAAATCTACATAATATTACCAAAATAGTTTTATAAAAATACTCTTCATAACTCGATGTCTAAACAAGTCCATCCTTGTTCTCACAGAAATTCAGTTCATACGTTGATCAGGCGTAGGACTAAAAATCTATAAGTACTTAGTAGACCCGTCTTCAACGCCCAGTAAAAATACTTGGAAAAACTTTTGTGAGAATGCTCTGGAAATCATCACCCCCTCCATGGGTCGCAGTTAGCACGATGATTACGTTGCCATCTCGACGAAATCCATAGAAAACTGTAGGCATCCGCACCCCTCGATTTCACCATGGAACCGCCACAGATCGCAGCTACACCCAGGTTACTTTGCTATCGCGGCAAAAACCATGTAACTGTAGGCATCGGCGCCCTCGAATTTTGGTGCCAAATGAAACTTCACCACATAGATCGCAGACTACACCAGTCGAGTCCCAATGTAGCCTGTAGGCACTCACTGCCACACGACTTTCGCTATGGACCACATAGATCGCAATCTACAGATGTTATGTCGCTCTCCCAGCAAAATCAAACGTAGATTTTAGGCAATCACTGCCTCTTGAGTTACGCTATGGAAACACAGTAGATCGCAGTTACACCAGAGTTACACTGCCATCACAGCATAACCTCAATGTATCTATAGGCATCAGCCCTCGACTTTCGCTACCCCAATCACAATCCATAGGAACTACAGTTTGGTACGGACGTCCTCTGGGATCAAATTTTAAACCCCCCTTAGGGTTCAAGGCTAATGGGAGCGCCTTTTTCCCCATAGCATTCTCAAAACATTTCATACTACACACCTATAGTATCTTTCAAATCATACTCTTATATGTATCACATATAAATCCCATTTACACAAAATCGATATCTCAATCGATAATACTCAAAATTGGCTTTCCAAATTCCCAAAATTTGCTTTTTGCCAAAACCAAAAACCTTTCAAAATCAATGGGTTCCAAAACCCTCTTTCAGTTCCATTCTCACAAAATCATTCTTATATATATATATAAGATTTCAACTTGAAAAATTTTCAAATCACTTCATAAATAAATTCCACCTTTATATTTCAAATATCTTTTAAAGATCATTTCCTTCCGATTATACTTTCAATAGGGGAGTTTTAATATAGAACACATATATATAACCTCAATAATGCCAAATCAAAATTTTGTTCAAGTTCGATTTCCTTTACAAAGTCATTTGTACATTACTTACCTTTCTATAAAGCAAGTTTTCAGTTATAGTGCTACCCACTTCCATTTTTACTCATCATATATTTCTCAAAATATACTCTTTTGTTTTAAAATCATTTTGCCTCAATACCCGATTTTGCTCTCACTTCACAATTGCTTCAATTTCCATTTGGGTTATAACTTCAATTCATTTCAATTCGTATTTAAATCTAAGATTTAAATATAAACAATTTCCACACCGACCAGTTTGAATTTAGAAAATTACTTAAATAGTTTAAAAAAGTGAAGTAGTTGTAAAATAGTTAAATAGTTGTAAAATAGTTGGATAGTTGTAAAATGGTTAAATAGTTAAGATAAGATAGTTTGAGTATTTAAAAGAGTGGTTTGAATAGTAAATAGCTTGGAAAATCAGAATAACTTAAATATTCAAGAAAATAGATTTTAGACAGTTTATATTAAAATAGTTTATTTGAAAATAGCTTCAAGGTCAAACTGATCCAGTTCCCCAACTATACTTCAACCAACTTCAATTTCCATTTCCATTTAAGTTGATTCAATTCCAATTCAATTTGAATTAACTTCGATCCCCTTTCTAATTCAAAACAATTCCCATTTTGAATTTAAACTTATTCAACTTCGATTACAATTCCAATTAATTCAATTCAATTCCAATCTTGAATTAATTCTAATTTCATTCTCAAATTTTAAACCATCTCGATTTATACAAATTCGAGTTAAATTTTCAAAATACCGATTTAATTACTTAAATCAAGTTAACCTTTAACATTTAATTTAACAACCCAAGTCTTTAAAATAATTCAATTCTGAGTCCAAATTTCTAATATTCATTTAAATTATCTTTACTTAACTTATTTCCAGGTTCGAGTAAGAGTTCAAATCTTTTTAAACAAATCAATTTTCGGAATTCAATTTATTTCCCAATCATACTTCAAACTTTAAAACCAAACTCTTAAACAGTTTCGTTTGACAAATCCATTTTTAACATTTCGAACTTAAGTTCAAAATGATCCCGTTTCTATAAATTCAAATTCATTTCAAAGAATCAAAATCATTTAAATAGTTTCAAAATAAAGTTTTAATTCTATTTAATTTCAGCAATGGATATATATCATCTCAATCCACTTCCTAATTCATTCAAAATAATCCAACTTACAATTTCATATATGCTGTCAATAACAAACTGGATGATAGCAGGATATGTCAAAGTAAATAAACATCCAAAGTATCTAAACATCAGTCAAGGGCATCCAAATTTTCTAAATCACCTATCAATAGCATTCATTACTAGTTTCCATAATTCAAAACCCATTTTTATTTCAAAAGCTGTTAGAAATTATTCATACACAACCTCTTATCAAATCCATACTCCTCTCTCAATTTAACCCACTTAACTTTCCTAAGTTAAATCTTCAATTTTACCTTGAAATTTCCAATTCAGTTTGTTCGTTCAAAACTTATTTAACTTCCCCTAAGTTAAGTTCAATTCATTTAATCCATCCAACCTTGCTCAATTTGAATTTTCCATTTCAAATTTAAATTTTCTTATCAATATCCCTTCCCGCTTATCAGTTCAAAAACTCATCTTCCTTTGGGTTATACATCTCATTCTAGTGGGGCTTCAGAACTTAAACACCCAGTTATTTATTTCAAATCAACCTTGAAATCATATATATTCACATATACATATTTATCCATTCACACATCAAGTCCACCTTTAAATTTTAAACCATCCTGGGTTTTTAAATCCAAAACAAATTCCTCTTCAAACAACTCTTGTTTTAAAACAAGATTTCTATGTTCAAAAATATTCTAAATAATATTATTTATTATTTCTTTTAACGCTTTGAAACAATTTCCAAAATTCTTCTGGTCTTAGATTTAAAACTCCACAATTTTAAATCCACCTCAATTTATAAATCCACCTCAATTTATAAATCATTCCTATACAAATTTTACTTCCTTAAAACATTTCACTTTGTTTCATCCTTGTTTATTCTATAATAAATATCCTTTATTTTGATACCGCAACAATTTTTATGATAATTATTATATCTAGAAACCAAACATACCATATATTCCATCATAATTTATTGGAAAAATATAATCAGGGTGACTTATTTATTTCAAATACTTGGAAAACCTTTTTTTTTGAATTTTCCAGGATTTAGGTTTAGGTTTGAATCCATTTTTAACTCGACTTATTTGCATAGTTAATCCTTACCCAAATTTCTATTTGGTAATGTAAATTACCATTTAAATTTATAATCTTATTTAATTTTAATAACAACACCCAATCAACTTATATATATTATAATTTAGAAAATTATTTCTTTATATACCAAAATATAACCTTATATACAAATCATTTTTTTAAAATCGTTTTTAAAATCATTATAGAAGAAAATAACCCTCATATACACTACGCTGAACTCATTCTAGGGTTCTACTGACCCTATCTCTAATGAGTAATCCCCCCAGTGCCAAGGTTCTCGCTTAACCTTCAGCTCTGATACCATGTGTAACGACCGGGAGATTTTCGACCCCGAAAATCGACACTAATATGTTCACTATATAGAGTGCCGAGCAATCGAGTGCCAGAAATACCAGGCTGTTAGGGTTAAGAAGAAAAGGAGAGAGAAGAAGAACATAAACAATAGCTCAGAATCTCACAATCGTAGCGGAACAAAATATAATATACAACAACATCTTATACAGAAAAGTTGTAACCGTTTATATACATACAAGATATCAGAGTACAATTATCACCAAATAAATCTAGATAGTTATAATAACTTGTCCCTAAATACTGTCTGAACAGTCTATAATACACAGAGGGAAATAATTGATACGTCTCTGCCATCCAGCTCGTCTCCTGAGCTCCAGAACGTCCTAACCTGAAATCCTACAATACTTGGTCTGATTAGAGCATTACAATAAAGTAACACCCGAGTCAGGCTGGAACCCAACGTGAGTAAACCTCTTTAATATGAAATACTAAGTTATGAAGCTTTACTTGAAATCGAGGTAACTCGCTCAACATGAGAAGTTTTATTTTGATTTTAAACAAAAATACTTTTTACAGAAACCCACCAATATTGAAATTGTGTTCCGATACAACTACATATTTTAAAAGTTAAATTTTGTTAAATTAATCCAATTCCCAACCCATAAGTTTTAAGTCAATTAATAATAAAAATAAAATTAATTACCATTTTAAAATATCATTGAATCTTTTAAATTAGGGATTTTTAAAATAGAAAATAGACTTTTTAATTCAGAAGAAAATGTATGCCTTTTCCATTTCATGCCTTTTCCATTTCATCATAATGTACAAATACATGTATGCCTTTCTCGTTTTTATAATAATGTATATACTTATTTACACATGTATTAATATTCTTCATGTATACTATTATATTTATACTTATACATATGCTTATGTATATATAGTTATGCATATGAAACTTTATCCTATTTTACTTGCATTTATACATATTGTCATTTCCTTATAGAAAGTTGTATCTACATATATGTTTGCATTTCACTATTTAATATAATATGCATTTGTTTTGTATTTGTCATCATATACATACATCTACACTTATACATATCCTCCTATACTTGTATATTTTTTTCCATTATATATATATTTACCTTTATTCAAACTTCCATATATATTACTTGTACACTTATGTATTTATATATATTCACAAACTTGTATACGTTTATATTTACAAATATATGGGTATTTTACCTTGGGTTTCAACGGTGGAGCTTAAATATATTTTTCTATAAAATTTATCAATTTATATATCCAGATGTAGAAATATCAGAAAATTAATCTATTCGTTTTGTAAAATCAATACCTCAACAGTTAATTATCCAATATCCAATAGCTCAAAATTCCGGGTCGTTACATAATCGAAACCTTTTGTGTCGACCGAAATTTTGTTTTTAGTATGCTTTCGAAACCATGATGTCCTTTCGACCCTATTGAAACCTTCTGTAACTAATGAGTCGAAACATTCTATAATCACCTTTCTCCAATATTTTTCGGAACGTTTCAAGCTCATATGATTTTAACTTAGAACCATTCGACTCAATGGGTATATTAGGTTTTGATAACATTCATATTCCTCTAGGAAAACTTAAATCATGGGTTTCATCAGCATCGAAGGGTATTGTTATCTTGTTTATTGAATATTAGTAGTGTACACTTTGTTCAAATTTTTAAGTTGGTTTTAACTATTCCTTTCTAATAACATGGTTTCTATTGAGCTTTCGGCATTGTTGAAAAGTGCCAATGGGTCGTATACTTCAACCCTCCCTTTCAACCTTGTCGAAAGCTCTGTGGATGTTCATATTTAGGCTTTCGACATTGTCGAGAGGTGTTTGTTAAATGTTAATTTTTTCTTCCCTTTCGACTCTATCGCAAGCTCTATATCTCTGATTTTTATCTTCAACATTCTTCCAAGAATTTGAAGGTTCACGTTTGGTTTTATGTTTAACCTGCTACAGTAGGTTTTTACTAATTCTTGAAAGAATGTTAGGTTCATAACAAACTGAAAATTTTAACTGAAATGTTTTCACCTGGCATAACCATGAGCTCTCCGAAGAAAGTCGAAGCCACTTCAAAGCATTCTGATATCTACACAAGATGAAGTGGACGCCATTCTCAATGATTTTGGAATTACCGATATGGAAGCTATTGCACCTAGAGGAACTGATAACATCAGCAACCCTACTGAAGGGTTCTTTGCATACACCGCAATACACATATGGCATGGGGATTTCTTTCATTCCCGGAATTTTTATCTAGGTTTCTATCTTATCTCGGAATCGCTCCAATCCAGCTGTCTCCGAATGCATATACTTATCTTCTATCTTTGGTGTTGATGGCATTAGAGTCTGGCTTCCCTTCTCTGATTGCTTAAGTGTTAAACCACCTCGTCCGATTAGTCAAGCTTAGTAAT
This sequence comes from Allium fistulosum, assembly GCA_030737815.1. Taxonomy (NCBI): domain Eukaryota; kingdom Viridiplantae; phylum Streptophyta; class Magnoliopsida; order Asparagales; family Amaryllidaceae; genus Allium; species Allium fistulosum. The sequence goes on from CM060902.1 coordinate 1,210,101,966, forward strand.
CTTAACCACCAAATCTTCAGGGAGAACCCTCCGAAGAAGCTGATATCAGAGGGGGTAAACAAATTTAGAGATTGGAAGAATTAGTTTTTCTTCTTCAAATGCTTCCCAAATATCAGCAGGACTTTCTCTACTCCCCGTAAGTTCAGGTTATCGTTATTTTCCTTTTCTCCAGTTACTTTTCTTTTCTGATCTTTGCCTTATGTCAGGTGCTTCTGCTAAAGAACTTAATGAGGCTGATAAGAGAACGATGGAGTCTCTAGTTGCAGCTTCTAGTAAGATTGGAAACTGATTGAAGTTGTTAAATCTTGCAAACTTGAAGAAGCATTCTCTCCTCCCTTCTGGTCAAAGGGTTCTGGGGCAACATCTTCTAATCCAACACACAGCAAATAGAAAATGTTTCCTTTCCCTCGGAGATCCTGCAAATTTCTCTCCCATGTCACCTATTTGCTCTGACCATTCCGGTAAGTTATAGACACGGTATTTGTTTTCTATTTCTGCGTTGCTTTCCAAATTATTCTGCTAACTTATAATATGTTTTAAGTCTCTTCAGCTGCTCTTCAGGTTGAGAAACCAGCTAGTGCTCCAGCTCCTCCTCCTAAGACTTTACGCATGCCATCCTTCACTCAATCTCCTGCTAGAACTAAGATGGCTATTAAGAGAAAGTTGGAGAAATCAACTGCGGTGGAGCCACCCCTGAAAGTAGCTAAAGTAGTCGAAGTTCCCGATTCCGAGGAGGAATCTTTATCTCTTGATAAAGCTTCGAAAAGTCCGATTGTTGGAGCTACTCAGGATAATTCCAAGAAGATTCCTACTGCAGTTGATCTTCTCTTTCGCATCACAGTTTCAACCTCTCCAGGCGCACTCCAGCAGATGCAAAAAGCTTTAGAGATAACCCCCACTCAAAAGCGCATTCCACCAAGGCCAACATCTCCTCCTCCCTCCATTAATTTTGAAGAGATAGTTCAGTCTACCTTAAACTCTGCATCCTTTGCTTCCATCCACCCGCCTTCCTCCATTCTTAACTTAGCGGGTCACTATCGCTCTCTGATAGAACAACAACTCTTGGTAAGTTTCCTTTCACTTGACTTTATCATTATTGTTCTTCTCTAAATTTTTGATTTGTATTGTACTTCTTTTTTAAGATTTTCAAGAGTTGGTTATCTTTGCACGAGCAGGCATCCAAGTCTTTATCGAATCCTCCAAGTTTCAAGAGGAAATTTCTGCCTTAAAGAATCAGGTCTCTTCCTTATCCATGGAAAAAGATGAAGCTACGTCTGAACTGTAGGGATTGAGAGCTTCTCTCATCTAGTCGGAATCCACTATTTTAAAGGAAAGTAAAGGTCGACAACTCCTCGCCGATGAAAACTTGGCAGTGCAAATAACCATAAAAGAATCCAACGAGAAGGAGGTTCGAATGGCAACAAAGAATGCCTCTTTTGAAGTAGAAGTTGGAGAAGAACAAGGCCTCCCTGAAACTGGCAGTTAATGCTATCTTATGTGCTAAACAGGGAGTGTCACAGTTCCTTGATACTACACTTGATGAGATCATGATGAACTCTTTTGAAGATGCTCTGATGCTCGCTTATGCTGAGAATATCGACAATTGGCCTGAACTAAGTTTTCCTTCTCTCGACTCCGCCCACATTGATAGAGTTATGGGCAAGATTAATCAGATGAAGCAGGGAGTTGAAACTACCGAAAAGGAGGAGATTGACGCCTCCAAGATTCTTTCTTTTGAAGTCCCTTCTTTTGAAGTTGAATTTGACTTAGAAGATGAAGGCGATAAAGATGATGCTGCCGAAGAAGAGGGCGAGGGCGATGGTGATGAGGAGGATGATGACAACGATGATAATGACGATAACACCAACGGTGGTCAAGGTTTAGGTGGTGACGAAGAGGGCCACACCGAGTCTTCCGATAAAGATGGGGACGATAAAGATGAGAAAGATTCATCTCCTCACAAAGCAGTCACGCCTGAATCTGCCGCACCTTCTGGCCTTCAAGAAGATCCTGCTTTTGTTGATGTTGAAGCGCCAAAGGAGAAAGAACAAGCTTCCCAAGCATCATTCCCGATATCTTAGGTATAGGATTCTCTGTTTAAACATCTTTTACCTCGAAGACAATAATAGTGTAAATCTTTATTTAGATAAGAAAGAAGTCTGTCCACCCTTATAAAACTAATCTGAAAAGAAAACAAGCTAAGATAAATAGTTTATATAGGGAGTTAGACAGGCAGTTGAAGGAGCACAACGTTCTTTCTGATAGATACCATAGACTCAATGGAAGTGTGGCAGCGTTAGGCTCCTTTAAGCATCAAGAAGCCGCTCCACGATTAAGGAGGGCGTGCCTCCGTTATGATGGTCTTCTTAAAGAAAATCGAGAATTAATCACCCTCTTTTAGATGTTGATCTAGGAGAGAGACATTTTAGTTAATTTCTTATATAAAGTCTACTGTAGACACCCCATTGTTAACTTTTCGTATTTAGGTGAATTTAGTGGATGTCTACTTAGGTGCTTACACAGAAGATACTTGGACGAATTCGGATCTGACCCGCATCCTGGAGCTTGTTGGAATTTACCACGTGTCAGATCCATTTGCCAAGATCTACCTCCTGAAAAACTTGAGTATTATAAGGATAAATTTATTTCTGAATTATTTACTAAATCAAACTTGTATGAACCAGATGAACGATTGTAAACTTGTAATAATAAAGTGATTTGTGAATATTTGTTTTAGTCTTGCTCCTTATGCTTAGCCACATTTCAATATATTATCACAAAGTGACTGTTCCTCAGGCCATCTTCTTTCTAGAGACCATTTAAGTCGGTATGTTAAATTGAGAAGATTTTATCTTGAAAAGGAATCAATTTTAAATTCTTCAAAACTAGCAAGATACTACTTTCTTAGAGATTTACAAAAACTTTACTTGGAACATCCTTGTCTCTGCTTTGATTTCCTCGATGGTGAGAAAGAAAAGCCTCTTAAGGAGATCAAAACATATCATACGAAATGAATTTGTGGTCGCGATAGTCCTCCAGCTGGGGAGTGGGACTATAGCAAATATCCCCTGGCGATTACTCCAGAGGGACTAAACATTCCTATTGACTCAACAATTTTCCTTTCTGCCAATTCATTAAACAAGTTAGAGATGCTGCTTCTCATCTTTAGATATAAAACCAATGTCAATTGTATCTTTTAGTTTCATTGTCATTTGAGTTGTAATCTTTTATCATAATAATAGAGAGATTTATCATTCTCGTTTTGACTTCATTCTATTTCTTTTTATTTAAATAAGATTTGTAGTTATCAGCAACTCCTCTCTCAATCGATTCAGCGTCACGCTTTATTAATCTTAAAGATAAGCTGTTAACAGATCTTGAAAAGAGCAAATTCCTTAAAGATTCCCTACTTGCTCACTTTTAAGGCAATACTGAAGCTTTAAAATGGCACAAAGATTCTTACTCCAAAAAACGATTGTCATAGATAAGCATGATTATTTGTAATATATTTTTGTACCACATTATCAACTATAATCTCTTTACTTGCATTTCAAAAAAAAATTCCAAAATTATTTTTACTAACATTTATCTCCTCTAATTACATATGCAAAACTACTATGAATTCGAGGTCGTTACAAGGTGCATTAGAAGTGGTGTAAAGAGGAGAAATTTCAAAAAATTACTCTTATTCATTTTGCACTAGATCTTATTTCGTATTTACATGTATAATTGCTTAATGCTCAATCATATTTAGTGAACATAATAAAAGATGAGTTCATTAAATGAATATAAGTTTACAGTTAATGCTTTAGTTACATATTATAATTTTAAATTACTTATATATTATAATTTAATTACATATATATTATTTTTAATTAAACCTTGATTCAATTTGTTATATTTAATTTGATGGAAGCTCGCATTCACAATGTGAATATCATAACTGGTATAAACAAACATAGGACATTTATGTGAATAATAATATAGGATGTGTGTGTGTATAGACACATGCATATATAACCATTGTATTTTATGGTTATAAAATGGGCATGCAATATTAAGAATAGCTCTTTAGTGTGTTTTAATAAAGATACATTGGAGTGTGTGTGTGTGTGTGTATTTGTATGTATGTATGTATGTATGCACGTATGTACGTATGTCTACATGTGCGTACATATGTATGCACGTACACGTGATTGTTTATTTTCAACCATATTAATATATTTATACATTGTTTTTGGCTATACATAGAAAGATTTTTTTTAATACATTTATATATAACTTTCAACTATAATTATAAATGGATATTGTTAACAAGAAAACTAGTCAACACCCTGATGTTGAGCTAAAAGACAAGGTTAATCTCCTTTTGGTTTCCTTTAGGAAAGTGGAGGTGAGTAGATTGTGTATGTTTTCTTTGGTTATCCTTTCGAATAGATTACTGTAGTAAAAAAAAATTCAAATCAACCTTTCGATCCAATCGGAACGGTTAGTTTCTCTACTTAATAGCCTTTTGAGCTTGTTGAGATGATATAGTTATCCCTTTGAAAGCCTTCCTTTTGAAGTGGTTGCAAGACTCAAAAGGATAACTATAAGGATCCAAAATTAAGACTTGATGTGGTGGATTTTGACCTTATCAAAAGCTTGGTTTTTTAGTGGTTAAGACTTGGATCAAAGATCTAGGACTGAGGTTTCGACCCTGTCGAAAGCTATGGCCTTAGGTGTCTTAGGTTTGGATTGGGAGTCCAAAGTCAAAGTGTATCGGTATAAGGTTTCGACAGGGTCGAAAGTAAAAGTCTAAGGAAAGGTGGCCTGGAGTATATAGATGGTATTAGTTGAGAATGTAAGGGATTCAACCCAGTCGGAAGAGACCTTTCGATATGGTCGATTCCTCTAACATGAGATTAGACCAAATAAAGGCTTGTAAAACAATTAAGAAATTATGAAAATTGAAGACTTCCCTTTCTCGGCTCAAAGAAGATTTTATTGCTTAATTTCCCCAATTCAATTTACAAATTAGGGTTTTACAACTTTTAGAATTAAGAAAATACAAGTTTAGAATGACTGGGTTCAGATCCCCAAACCTAGACACCTTGGGTCTTATTTAAAGGTGCGAGTCAACACCTTTCGACCCTAATGCTTTCAACTTGTCGAATGGTGGCTGCCGTATTGACTCTAGTATGCTTCCACCTTTGTCGAAAGGAATGGTTGCGCTTTTCTTCTCTATGGTGCTTTGTAAGAGCTTTCGACTGTGTCGATAGGCTTTATTCAGTGGTTTCGAAGGTGTTGAAATGCTGATGGTTTAGATGCTGTGAGTTGCTTATGAACTCTTGCTGTGACTTCATGCAGAACCTCCCTGGATAACATAGCTTCGATCAGTTCGAAAGGCTTAGTTTAGCTTTCGAAAGGTTTGTTCAGACCAATACATGCTTCCTAGAGGTTTGAGTGAAGGAAAAACCTTTGGTTTCGGAAGGTTTGGCGCATATGTGAAGAGTTGTCCTCCTTTGTCTTCGAAAGGAGTTGCTCTGACTCATTCGAAAGGTCTTCATGCATATGGAATCATCTGCTTCGAAAGGTGGTCACTGATGCGGAAGGGTTCTTTTGACCCCTTCAAGAGGTTGAGAATCTTCTAGACCTTGACTGTAGCATCCTTTCGAACACTTCGAAAGGTTTTGAAGCTTTTGGACTTTGGCCATAGCATCCCTTCGACTCCTTAAAAAGGTCTAGCTGGAGCCTTTTCCTCTTGTTCTTCTTTGTCTTCTTGCTCAAACTGGTTTCGACTAGGTCGAAAGGAATTTTAGTAGTAACATTTGCCCCTCCCTTGCAAAGGGATGCTCTTGACTTTCCAAGTCAATCATGTCAAAACCTAGAATCTTCCAGCCTTTTGGCATTCCCGCATGAATCTGGACCGTTCATTTAAATCTGATCGAACAGCTTGCTGCTATTGCTGACTTTTCTTATAAATTACATCTTCTTCTTCATCCTTTTCACTTACCAGCAAACGAGATTAATCTTCGAGAAAAACCAAAAACTTTAAACCTCCAGATAATTCTCAATTTCCTTCACCACAATTCCAGTTCCGAGTAAGTTTTATTTATTTCGCCTCTGAAATTTCTCTTTCTCTTTTTATTTCACGATGGATTTTAGTTTCTCAAATTCCACAATCGAGATTTCAATTTTTGATTTGATTTATTGAAAATTATTTGAGTTTTAACTTAACTGGAAGCACTCTTTAATTCAATTTCATTGTTCGATTAGATTTTCTCCATTTTGCTAATCTTCGTTTTAACCCAATTTTTGATTCAATAGTTATTTCCTTTTTTGGAAGATTTGAATTTTTATCCCGGTGATTTTCAACTAGTTGATTTGTGTTTTGATTCATTTCTTTATTAAATTTTTTAATTCCTGGGTTGAAATCGGGTTTGGGGAAGAAAGGATTTCCTTTTTTCTTCGTCCGGAAGTTTGAATTGTACGAACTAAAAATTAGCGCTACAAATTTACTTTTCTACCCCTTCGAAAGGGATTAAGGCGGCAACTTTTATTTTGCTTTCTAAGCATCTTTCGATGGGGTCGAAAGGTATTGAAGTGCCAATTTGACCGACCTTGTCGAAAGGTTATATAGTAAAGTAGCATGCAGTCACCCCTCTCGAAAGCAAAATGTTTTTCGACCTAGTCGAAACATTTTGTATCGACTGAAATTTTGTTTTTAGTATGCTTTCGAAACCATGATGTCCTTTCGACCCTATCAAAACCTTCTGTAACTAATGAGTCGAAACCTTCTATAATAACCTTTCTTGTAACGACTTGGGAATTTTAACGATTTTCGTAACGTAATTAACTTAATTTTCTTCGTGAGATTTAAACTATAAAATTTGGCAAGGAACATTTGATATTTGGAATACGTCTATTTAAACATAGCAAATGGTAAATTTTTATTTAAAAATATGAAAGTTGGTTCTGTTGTGAAATTTCAATTTAAAATTTAAATCAGTTGAAATTTGATGGAAATAAAATATTTTTGAAACCTGAATATTTTTATATAATAAAAATGTAAATTAATTTCTGAGTGAGACATCATATTTTGTTTCGCCAAATTTGGATTGCTTTGGCTCCATTTATCTTTGTTTTGGCATTTTAGCAGTAATTTGGCAGCGAATATCAACTTTTGATAGGATGATCGTATCGCTCATATCTATGTACCATTCTGTTCGTCCCGTCGTTCTGATCTCCACAGTATATTTATCTGTGCATTTCGGAGTCCAGTACTCGACAAAATCAGTAAGACAATTAGCCGTATCGGTTCAGCGTTTGGACCTTTTAGCTTCCCTTATCCTTTCATTTTCCATCATAAAACCAACAGCCATCAACTTTTAATATTCCAGAATTTAATAGGCATTTCGCTTTCTTTGTTCCCAAAGTAAAATATATTTGCTATTTTATTTCTGGTTGTGATACATTCTTCTTCCCCTTTTCATTTCTGGGTTCTGTGCATTCGTTGAAAATAAGATATAATATATTACACTTCATATATATATAATATATACAAAATCCATGGCTTCCCTCTCCAACCTATCTCAACCCCCCCCCCAAACCCCTCCTCCATCCTACCCCAAATCCCTTCTAACCCCCCCTCCCGCCCTCCAGTAACCGCTCCACCAGCTCCTGTACCGTCCAGCAATCCCCCTCCGATCTCATTCGTACCCAAAAGATACGTCTCCCATCTCTGCGCCAAGTCCAACTCTACTCAACCGATTTCGGGAAGTGCTAAAGCTAATTCAGCTAGTTCGTCACAACCCCAGCCAGTCAATACCAAAACTATCCCACAGAGATCTTACGCACAAGTGGCCGCTCTCCCACCACTCATTCTCGAACTCCCGAGAGTGAAACGTCGAAAATCCCTGCCGTCTTTCGCTAATGTACGCTCCATGATTGATTTTTTAAAATCCAAGGGACGATGTCTAAATTGCGCCGGGAGTGGACACCTGGCTCGAAGCTGCAGAGACTCAAAGATCTGCTTCAAGTGCAATCTCTTCGGTCACTCGCAATCAACATGCCCCGAGGCAAACAAATCAGCCGCCTCGTATCCCGTGCGAGCCTCTGCCCCTCCCACAAAAAACAAAATTCATTCGTATCGGGACCCAGCGCCACATTATTACACTGCCAAGCCCAAAAGTACCCCCAAACCAATTAAAATTCCGGAGTCTCCTCGTTCCCCGCCCCATCCTCATTCCAAAAAATATCCTGAACCCAGAACCTCTGCTCCTTCTTCAAAACAATTTTCAATGGACAACTCCGCACTCTACCTCACCGCAACAGTAATTAATGGAATCTGGACGTTGGAATCATTACACCAAGTCCTCTCCACCGCTCTACAACACACTGAGTTGCCCATCTGGATCCTAAGCAATAACAGCTTCATCTTTTGCTGTCCTACACACGAAACAGTCGTCCGTGCCCTACAACTCCGAACCATAACCAAACCAGGCGGGGCCGTCCTCATCCAACCCTGGTCTGACCCTGAGCCCTCCTTTGTCAACCTAGAACCGGTCACCTGGGCCCGTGTCCAAGGCTTTCCAGAGCTCCTCCGAGACAAAACCGACGCGGTGCGCTCTGCCCTAAACCCATTGGGCCGCTTCGTTGAATTCGACTGCTGCAACTGGGCATTGATTGATCATCGATACCTATTCATCAAAATACAATTTTTTTCAGGTGTTTCCACTCCCACTGCTATCGTTGCAAACCTAAACAACCATGACTACCTCCTCACCGTAGACAGATGGGAACATGAACACCCAAACCGAAACCCAAAGTCGCTACCAATAGGGACAGATTTGGAGGAGGCCTTCAGATGTTTTGATGAACACATCCCCCTACACGAACTCAACTCGGAAGACAGATTCGATGCTATGAACTTTGACCCAGATATCTTTGCCCCTATTTCCCCTCTTGACCCCATCCCTATGGTTGACCCAATTCACCAAAACACACCAGAACCCGAGGCCCCTAACCCTCCTGAAAATTCCTTTGAAGTAATGGGTCCCATTGGCTGGGACAGCTGGCCGGCTGAAGAACATAATTGGAACCCTTACACAGACCTAGACCTGTCCAACCCATGGTTCCTCCAACTCCCCATCCACAGTCATCCTCCTGATCCCAACTCTAGTAACCAACTTGCACCCATCCCCTCACCATCCCACCAGCCTCCATATAATTTTCACATTCCACATAACCAATCCGAGAACATCGCCCCCTCTCCCATGGATGATAGTGCAGTCCACAGCCATACTCCTGTTCCCAACCCCTGTTATCAACTTGCACTCATCCCCCCAACACTCCACCCGCCTCCAGTCAACTCTCACAATCCAGGTAACCAATCCGAGAACATCGCTCCCCCCCCCACGGATGATAGAGCAGTTGCACCCTCTCCACCTCGGGCTGGACAAGAATCTCCAAGGATCACTCCCACAGCAGTCAGACGAAGCGCCAGACTACATAAAGCTGCATCTCACCCTGGTAGTTTTTTCAAACCCGTAGTTTTTTCCTCTGCAAATAAACTTTTAAATAAAAAAATTGCACGTTGCATGGGGGTGAAACTGCGAGAGGAACATCTCGCTGCCATGCAATCACTAGAACTGGAGCGTTCATCCTCATCCCAATGAAGATTATCACCTGGAATATCAGGGGCTTAGGGGACCCCAGTAAAAGAATCGCCCTAAATCTCACACTGTCCCCACACAAAAGCGATATTCTCCTCATCCAAGAAACTAAACTCGTGGACCCCTCTCCTACCCAAATTAGACAGCTAGGTGGGTCCCATCTTTCTGGGTGGGCCCACTTGAATGCCATAGGTTCCAGCGGTGGTTTAATCACCCTCTGGAATGAATCCACTTGGTCTCATTGTCAAACCATCCTCCATCCTTCTGCCCTTCATGTTTCACTTCGCCACATCCAAACTAACACCATTTACTTATTTTCCAACATTTACGGCCCCCAAAACCCCCACCGATAGAAATACCCTCTGGAACAACTGCCTCACCTTCGCCACACACCTCAATGGCCCCTGGTTACTCGGGGGAGATTTCAACACCACCAGAAACACCCTCGAAAGAAACTCCGGAAACGCCTCCCAAGATTCAGACTCATTCAATTCCTTCATTAACTCCAGCTCCTTAATTGACCCACCAATTAACAATAGACTTTATACCTGGTCAAACCGTGGATCGGACCCGTCTCTAGCTAAGCTTGACAGATTCCTTTTCAATATCAATTGGGATGATCTGCACCCCCTTTCTATTATTTCCGGCCTAGCCTCGACCATTTCAGACCACTGTCCACTAATCTTGGACTCGGGCTCATCCCCCAACCCAAATCGCCCCTTCCGCTTCGAACGCTTATGGACCCTGGAACCCTCCTTCGACAATTTCATCCATTTAACTTGGTCTCAACCTGTGATGTCCAATTCCGCAATCGCCAGAGTTGTCTCCAAACTCCGTTCAATCAGAAAGATCATCAAACCTTGGGCCAAAAATATTTGGGGCTCCCTCCGCTCGCGCATTTCCTCCACTCAAGATGCCATCTTAGAACTTAACATCCTCGAAGAATCCCGACCCCTCACCCCAACCGAACATTCTCAACTGAAGACTTTAGAAACCGAGCTTGATAGACTAATCAAACAAGAGGAAATTGGATGGAAGCAAAGATCCAAAGCCAAATGGTTAGAGGAGGGAGACAGGAACACCTCCTTCTTCCATCGTATGGCCAACGGCAGACGTAGATCTATTTACATCTCGGAACTAGTGCACAACAACTCCAGCTTCACCGAATCGTCGGACCACCTCCGCCTCTTCACTGAATACTACCGTAGCATTCTGGGCCAAGCTTCTCAGACAATACCCCCCATCGAATGGAACCTCCTATACCCATCCTGTCCCCCAATTTCTGTCGACCACCCTTTTTCCGAAGAGGAAGTATGGGCCGCGCTTAAGGACTTGTCCGATGATAAGGCCCCGGGCCCGGATGGTTTCGGCCCATTTTCCTTCAAACGATATTGGGAAACCATCAAAACCGACATACTTGATATGTGCGAAGAATTCCAAGCCAACCCCTATTCAATTGCTCGCCTCAACTACGCCAACATCATCCTACTCCCCAAATCCCCAGGCGCCAACACCCTACCCGCTTTCAGACCAATCAGTCTCCTAAACACCACTTTCAAAATCATTACGAAGATTCTTGCCAATAGACTCCAAGCAGTCATCGATCCTCTGGTAGGGGCGGAACAGTCTGCCTTCATACAAGGCAGAAACATTTTAGATTGCGTCGCTGCCACCCAAGAAGTTGTCTCCTACTGTCATAGAACATCAACCCCCGGAACCCTTCTAAAATTAGATTTCTCCAAAGCCTTCGACACGGTACACTGGGACTTCATCTTGGACCTTATGAAGCATAGGGGTTTCCCGACAAAATGGTGTGGGTGGATTGAAGCGATACTCAACACAAGTACCTCATCCATCTCAATCAATGGCTCTACTGGTGGTAACATTAAATCAGCTAGGGGTCTGAGACAAGGGGACCCGCTCTCTCCCCTAATCTTTGTCCTGGTAGCGGATGTGCTCAACCAGATGATCAAGCTTGCCTCGATCAATAATCTTTTTAAAGGTATCTAGCTTCAAAACTCCGATTTAGCTGTGTCTAACCTTCAATTTGCAGATGACACGATCCTATTCGCCTCCACCGACATCAACCACATCCATTGCCTCAAGGTTGCGCTATATGTTCTCGAAACAATCTCCGGCCTTTCTATCAATTTCAACAAAAGCTCCGTCATCATGCTAGGCAACTCCGCTAACCTCGGTCCTACAATCTCATCCCGACTCAATTGCAACCTAGCCTCATTCCCCATTTCCTATCTAGGCATCCCTATCCGCCTATCCAAACTCCACCGCGCCGACTGGCTTCCCCTCATTTCCAGAATTGAATCCAGACTCTCAACCTGGAAGGCACACTCGTTATCCTCTGCAGGTCGTCTTGTCCTAGTCAAATCGGTCCTATCAGCTATCCCCTCATACTGGATGTCCTTCCTCAAGCTTCCATCCTGGGTTATCAAGAAAATTGACTCAATCAGACGCACGTTCCTTTGGAATGGAGGCAACGCAAAATGCTTGGTCAACTGGAAGACGGTGTGTTTGCACCGCAATCATGGTGGGCTAGGGATTACTGACCTTCGCACCTTCAATCAGGCGCTGCTGTCCAAATGGCTTTGGAGATTACTTACACCTAGAAATTTCATCTGGAAATCGTGGATCTTAGGTCAACACTATCATTCAAACCCTCACTTGCCACTCCACCTCACCACCCGGTCCCACCCATCCCCTTTCTGGTCGGGGGTCCTTCAAACCCTACCTAGAGTCAAAGCACTGTTCCAGGTTAAAGTCGAAAGCGGCAACAGGTGCCTATTCTGGTTAGATACCTGGTATGGACATCTGCCCCTCGCTAAACTATTACCCAACCTCTTTTCACACGCCGCCCTCCCCAATGCAACAGTTGAAGACTATCTCACCCTAGGTCCCGATCACCTTTGCCCACCTTCCATCTTCGATGCAGACCTAGTTCCTGAACTTCTCTCCGCCACAAATATCCTCCTGTCGACCCGTCCTTCCAACAGTCAAGACCTCTTTCTCTGGGCCCTTGCACCTTCCAAAGGATTCTCAGTCGCCTCCTGCTATCAATATCTAATCCACCCCGGTCGCCTTTTCTCCTTCCCCAGGGTTTGGCAATGCAACCTTCCACCTCGTATAGCCTTCTTCCAATGGTGCTTAATTTCTGGTAGAATCAATACCAAAGACAGACTCAACAGACTCAACATCCCTATTGATCCGCGCTGCGTCTTTTTTTCAACCCAGAACGAATCAGTAACTCACCTTTTCTTCGAATGTGATTTCTCCTATTCAATTTGGGCAGCAACTAGTGCCTATCTTCTGGGGTTTATTCCCAGCGTGACCTCTCACTTTGAATATTGGCAGTTTAATCAGCAGAGTCTGCTGATGGACACCTTCATATCAACCTTTAGCTGGTGCATTTGGAAAGAGAGGAATGCCATTGTATTTGAGAAACCAACACGACATTTCGAGGGAACCTGTAGAAGTATCACTCACATTTTCTCCTCTATAACAGGTCAATGTCACTCTGCGCCTTTCCGCCTGAGTCTCCCACAGTGCCGAGTCCAGCCAGCAGAATCCCAGGGAAGCACCACTGCATCTCCGGAGAGATAGTCCTAGCCTACAGGGGGGTATCACGTACTACAGTTAATATGTAATAGTCTATGATACTCTAGTATTTCTATTACAGTTTGTTGCTTCACACCTATTTTTTGGCCATCGATCGGGCTTGTCGATCGACCTCTTCAGTACTATATAATATAACTATTTAACCGGCTGTGTAGTTTCACGCTACACACCCGTCACTCTCAAAAAAAAAAATATTTGTCAGAGAAGCTTGCTTTCCCTTTGCCATGAAACATGTTCATGCCACATCCAAACTTGCTCACCACCTCTACCGTGAACACATGTCTCCACACCTGCTCCGTCCACTTCCTTTCTCTTCTACGTGTCCTGCCCTACCTCCTTCATATGCCTACTACAAGAACAGCCCACCTTTTCCACCAATCCAAGAGCTGCCACCACTGACCGCAAATCCCCTTCATCTGCCAACGCAACAACTTCTCCGCCTCCTTCTGCCGCCGAGTTCCACCTCCTTGCTTCCTCCGAGCAGCGACCGTCTTCTTTCTCATTACCGAGACCTTCCTTTGTTCACCCTGCAACCACCTACTTAGTTTAGCCCGCCTCAAGCCTCTACTGCCGCCTGTCATCTTAAAAAAAAGTTTATAATTGGTTGTCGAACTTCCCATAGCCGCCATCAGCACCAAGTAGTGCGCAACACAACCTTAAAACCATTGCCTCTCCTATTTGTCCTCTGCCTTCCACTGTCTTGCTGCAACAGCCCTTTTTGCTCTTCTTTGGTATATTATAAAAAATAATATATATATATATATATTAATATTGTTTTTAGAGTATAACATGTTGATATTTTGATTTTAAAAGTGTTTTTATTAAATATCGATTTTAAAATAAAATATGAAGATATACTTTAAATATGTATTTTAAATTAAATATTGATTTTAAAATATAATATATAAAGATTTTATTTTGTCATGTGTTTTAAATTGAATATTGATTTTTAAAATATATAATATAAAGATTTCATTTTAAATATGTGAGTAAATTTTAGATTTCTTCTAAAAAAAATTATATATATTGTTTCCATCGATCTCAAGTCCACCTTGCTTTGCTTTAGGATTGTCGTTTGGACTGGTCGATTGTCGAGTTCGTGATTCAATTCGTAGCTTGTTTGTGTCGTCAAATTCCATAGCCTCGAAAGGTGAGCGATCACTCACGATTAACATTCTTATATTTAGTAAATTTATTTCACATGAAATGACGATTGAAATATACTATTAAATTTGAATTGTTAAGTTATTTAATTGTTTAATATGATATGCCATTATCTGTAATTGTTTACCTATGTCATATGACACCATAACCTGCAGTATATATTATATTTAAATTTGTAACTGATGATATATGTTTGTTCCTGATATGTTATATTATTATTTGTTCACACTCTGTAAGTTCCTGTTAGTTTAGAAATTCCCTATGGGTTGAAATGATACATACCCGAACGATTTTATAGATTAGGGGAAAATCGTTATGGGTTGAAATGATAAACCCAAGCGATTCTTCGTTGATTTTGGAATGTTGGGATTGCGGGTTGAAATGATATATACCCGCAAATTATTAAATTTAAATTGCGGATTGAAATGATAAATATCCGTATCACTTGACCACAGGATAGAAAATTATATACGGACACCGTTGGTCTATTTTTGAAAAATGATTTCTGGAAGTTTGAAGAAAATATATGGGTTTGATAATTATTGATTTTAAATTTTAATATAAATATTTATTTAATATATGTAAAATTTAGATTTTATTTTATGTTTTGGAAATTTTGAATTTATAGTTTAAGTTAAATTGTAAATTATAAAATTTTACTTATAACCTTATTATTTTTAAAATATAAAATAAGATTTAAATTAGATTTAATAAAATAGGATTTAATTTAATAATAATTAATATAATAAAATTTATTATAAAATTAATTTAACTAATAATATATATAATATGTTAAGTATTTTTTTAAATTAGATTTTTTTAGTAACTTTAAGTGAATGGAGGTTGGAAAGGCAAATTAAATAAGAATTGATTTATAATTAAATTTGTTTAGAATTGAATTTAAATAAGGTTTGATTTGAACTTATTGATTTTGAGATTTTGAAGATATGTTTTATAACTTTATAACTTGATTTTGATTTTAAAAAAAACTTAATGAATATTTCAAATTTAAATAAAATTGAAATCGAATATTTAATTTTGATTTAAATTTGAAATCGGGGATTTTATTTAAATGGTTATTAAAATGATTAAGTGAATATTTTAAAATTAAAATAAAATTAAAGATTGAAATTGAAATTGAAATTGAAATGTAAATGAAATTTATCAAATTGAGTATTGTAAATGTTGGAATATTTAAAACTTTGAAACCTATTGAAATGGAAATGGTTTAATTTGTAGTTCAAACCTGGATTTGAAATCGATATAGATTAAATAGTTTTATTGAGAATTAGAATTTTATTTGAAATTGTTGAACTGAGACTGATTAAATTAAAATTCTGGACATAAGTTGATTTGAATTGATTTGTGAAATTGGAAGAAACAATTTTATATATAAGCTATTTTAATATATAAACTATTTTAATAAATAAACTATTTTAAATCTATAACTTATTTTAAATATAAACCATTTTAATTTATAACTATTTTAATATATATATTATTTTCAATATTCAAACTGTTTAAGTTGGAAAGTGATACGATTTTCGAAGTGTAAATCATTTCGAAGTGATATGATTTTGAAATGAATATGATATTTTGATATGAAGTATAATGTTTGAAATATAAAATGACCACGGTGTGAAATAAGCGTTTGGTTGTTAAAGAGACCGGGATCAGATATTGTCATACTCTCTACCAATACCGAAAACCACTTTAACAACTGTTAACGTGGTGGAGATTCTAGAACGAAGTAGGATGGTTTGGCGACGATTCGGTACGAGGTATTAACGCAGCCCTGACTCCCGCGAGTCAGCTTGATGTGGCTAAAACAGGAGCCATGTCGGGCCAAGTGAGGTCGCACCTCCGACCGGGCACATTTCTTCGATACCATTCTATTACTTTGTGATTTGATTGGGTGCACCTTTGATTTTGGGAGTGTGTCTCGAGGTGGGCGGTAGTAGCTGCTATGCGTTACCACCAGTCCAGATCTGCAAAACGGTAGAATCCTGCCCTGGACTTTGCCTCGCATGCCTTGTCACTTTCCTTATCGCGCCTTCTACGAGTTTGTTTTGTGTCGTACCTATGGAGTGCTCCCTGATAGCCCACCGGTTCGGTGGAGTTTACAATACTGTATAGACTACGGCATTTATATAAAATGTGTTAAGGGGGATATGGGTAACGTCTTAATGCTATTTTAATAGTTTGCTTTACTATAGACATTGCATATGTAGCGTATTGTACTATGTATGTAGATAGTTTAACAGATCCTTAAAGGATGCGTATCCCAAACATCTTTTAAGTTATTTTTATTTTAGTTGACATTTCAATTGAGTTGAATTTGTTGATATAAGAATGTTAATCCTGACTCGAGTGTTTTGTGTTTTGCTTTATGCTCGGGTCAAACTGAGTGTCACGGCATTTGAGACTCACCTTTGGAGCTTGGAGTTTTTCTTGAAGATCTATCTTCATCTACTCAACTATTCTGTTATGTCAGTTTATTCCAGTTGTTTATGATCAGACTTGGCATCTGCTTTTGTATTCAAAACTACATTGTATTTGAGATTTCTATTGTATCTTGTTTTAGACTCTGATGTTTATATAGTAGCTTCATGAACTACTATTTATTTATTCTGTTTCTTATTGTTATGTTACTCTATGCCTACGATTCTGTGATTTATTTATTTACTGCATATGCTAAGTTTTGCCAAATATAAATTAACAATCTGTTGTTTTGATCAATTCAAGTTTGAAATGAGTTGATGATTGTTTATTTGAATGGTCCGAAATACCAGGTCGTTACATTTCTCCAATATTTTTCCGAACGTTCCAAGCTTATATGGTTTTAACTTAGGACCTTTTGACACAATGGGTATATTAGGTTTCGAAAGCATTCATATTCCCCTAGGAAAACTTAAATCACGGGTTTCTTCAATGTCGAAGGGTACTGTTATTTTGTTTATTGAATATTAGTAGTGTATACTTTGTTCAAATTTTTAAGCAGGATTTAACTATTCCTTTCTAATAACATGGTTTCTATTGTTTTCCGCATTGTTGAAAAGTGCCAATTGGTCATATACTTCAACCCTCCCTTTCGACCTTTTCGAAAGCTCTTTGGATGTTAATATCTAGGCTTTCGACATTATCGAGAGGTGTTTGTTAAATGTTAATTTTTTCTGCCCTTTCGACTCTGTCAAAAGATCTATATCTCTGATTTTTATCCTCAACATTCTTCCAAGAATTTGAAGCTTCATTTTTGGTTTTATGTTTAAGCTGTTATAGTAGGTTTTTACTAATTCATGAAATAATGTTAGGTTCATAACAAACTAAAAAAATTAACTGAAACGTTTTCACCTAGCAGAACCATAAGCTCTCTGAAGAAAGTCGAAGCCACTTCAAAGCATTCTCTGATATCTACACAAGATGAAGTGGACGCCATTCTCAATGACTATAGAATTAGCGGGATGGAAGCTATTGCACCTAGAGGAACTGATACCATTAGCAACCCTCCTAAAGGATTCTTTGCATACACCACAATAAACATATGGCATGGGGGTTTCTTTCATTCACGAACTTCTTATCTAAGTTTCTATCTTATCTCGGAATCACTCCAATCTAGCTGTCTCCGAATGCATATACTTATCTTCTATCTTTGGAGTTGATGGCATTAGAGTTTGGCCTCCCTTCTCTGAATGCTGAAGTGTTAAACCACCTCATCCTATTAGTCAAGCTCAGCAATCTTAACCACCAAATCTTCAGGGCGAACCCTCAGAAGAAGATGATATAAAAGGGGGTTAACAAATTTAGAGATTGGGAGAATCAGTTTTTCTTCATCAAATACTTCCCAAATATCAGCGAGACTTTCTCTACTCCCCATAAGTTCAGGTTTTCATTATTTTCCTTTTATCCAGTTACATTTATTTTTTGATCTTTGCCTTATGTCAGGTGCTCCTGCCAAAGAACTTAATGAGGCCGATAAGAGAACGTTGGAGTCTTGCAGCTTCTAGTAAGATTGGAAATCGATTGAAGAAAACATGAAGAAGCATTCTCTCCTCCCTTCTGGTTAAAGGGTTCTGGGACAACCTCCTCTAATCCAGCATACATCAAGAAGAAAATGTTTCCTTTCCCAGGGAGATCCTGCAAATTTCTCTCCTATGTCACCTATTTGCTCCAACCATTCGGGTAAGTTATAGACACGACATTTGTTTTCTTTTTCTGCATTGCTTTATGAATTATTCTGCTAACTTATAAACTGTTTGAAGTCTCTTCAACTGCTCTTCGGGTTAATAAACCTACTAGTGCTCCGGCTCCTCCTCCTGAGACTTTACGCATACCATCCTTTACTCAATCTCCTGCTGGGACTAAGATGGTTGTTAAGAGAAAGTTGGAGAAATCAACTACTGTGGAGCCATCCCTAAAAGTAGCTAAAGTAGTCGAAGTTCCCGATTCTGAAGAGGAGGAATCTTTATCCCTTGATAAAGCTTCGGAGAGTCCGATTGTTGAAGCTCCTCAGGATAAATCCAAGAAGATTTCTATTGCAGTCGATCTTCTCTTCGCATCACTGTTTCAAGCTCTCCAGGCGCATTCGAGCAGATGCAAAAAGCTTTAGAGATGACCCCCACTCAAAAGTGCATTCCACTTAGGCCAACATCTCCTCCTCCCTCCATTAATTTTGAAGAGATAGTTCAGTCTACCTTAAAATTTGCATCCTTTGCTTCCATCCACCCGCCTTCCTCCGTTTCTGACTTGGCGGGTCACAATCATTCTCTGATAGAACAACAACTCTTGGTAAGTTTCCTTTCACTTAACTTTATCGTTACTGTTCTTCTCAAAATTTCCGACTTGTGTTGTATTTCTTCTTTCAGATTTCCAAGAGGTTGTTATGTTTGCACGAGCAGGCATCCAAGTCTTCTATCAAATCCTCCAAGTTTCAGGTTAAAATTTTTGCCTTAAAGAATCAGGTCTCTTCCCTATCCATGGAAAAAGATGAAGCTAAGTCCGAAATGGAGCGATTGAGAGCTTATCTCGCCCAGTCGGAATCCACTATTTTAGAGGAAAGGAAAGCTCGACAACTCCTCGCTGATGAAAACTAGACAATGCAAATAACCATAAAAGAATCCGACGAGAAGAAGGTTCAAATGGCAACAAAGAATGCCTCTTTTGAAGTAGAAGTTGGAGAAGAACAAGGCCTCCCTGAAATTGGAAGTCGATACTATCTTAGGTGCTAAACAGCGAGTGTCACAGTTCCTCGATACTACACTTGATGAGATCATGATGAACACTTTTGAAGATGCTCTGATGCTCGCTTATGCTGACAATATCGGCAAATGTCCTGAGCTAAGCTTTCCTTCACTTGACTCCGCCCTCGTTGATAGAGATATGGGCAGGATTAATCAGATGAAGCAGAGAGTTGAAACTACTAAAAAGGAGGGGAGTGATGCCTCCAAGATTCTTTCTTTTGAAGTCCCTTCTTTTGAAGTTGAATCTGACTCAGAAGATGAATGCAACAAAGATGATGCCGCCAAAGAAAAGGGCGATGGTGATGATAAGGATGATGACAATGATGATAATGACGATAACACCAACGGCGGCCAAGGATTAGGTGTTGGCGAAGAGGGCCACACTGAGTCTTCCAACAAAGATGGGGACGATAATATAAGAGCTCCTGAAAAAGATTCGTCTCCTCACAAAGCAGTCCCGCCTAAATCTGTCGCACCTTCTGGCCTTCAAGAAGATCCTGCTTTTGTTGATGTTGAAGCGCCAAAGGAGAAAGAACAAGCTTCCCAAGCATCAGTCCCAATATCTCAAGTATGGGATTCTCTATTTAAACATCTTTTACTTCGAAGACAGTAATAGTGTAAATCTTTATTTAAATAAGAAAGAAGTCTGTCCACCCTTATAAAACTAAGCTTGAAAGAAAACAAGCGGAGATAATAGTTTATATAGGGAGTTAGACAGTTGGCTGAAGGAGCACAACATTCTTTCTGATAAATACCATAGACTCAATGGAAGTGCGGCAGTGTTAGCCTCCTTTAAGCATCAAAGAGCTGCTCCACGATTAAGGAGAGCGTGCCTCCGTTATGATGGTCTTCTTAAAGAAAATCGAGAATTAATCACCCTCTTTTGGATCTTGATCGAGGAGAGAGACATTTTAGTTAATTTCTTATATATGGTCTATTGTAGACACCCCATCATTGACTTTTCATATTTAGGTGAATTAGTGGGGGTCTACTTAGGCGCTTACACAAAAGATACTTGAACGAATTCATAAATTTGTTTCTGAATCATTTACTAAATCAATCTTGTAGGAACCAGATGAACGATTGTAAACATGTAATAATAAATTGATTTGTGAATATTTGTTTTAGTCTTGCTCTATATGCTTAGCCACATTTTATTATATTATCATAGAGTGACTGTTCCTCGGGCCATCTTCTTTCTAGAGGCGATTTAAGTCAGTATGTTAAATTGAGAAGGTTTTATCTTAAAAATGCATCAATTTTAAAACCTTCAAAACTAGCAAAGTACTATTTTCTTAGAGATTTACAAAAACTTTACTTGGAACATCCTTGTCTCCGCTTTGATTTCCTCGGTGATGAGAAAGAAAAGCTTATTAAGGAGATCAGAACATATCATACAAAACTAATTTGTGGTCACGATAGTCCTCCGGCTGGGGAGTGGGACTATGGCAAATATTCATCGGCAATTACCCCAGAGGGACTAAACATTCCTATTGAGTCAACAATTGTCCTTTCTGCCAATTCATTAAACAAAGTTAAAGATGATGCTCATCTTTAGATATAAAACGAATGTCAATTGTATCTTTTAGTTTCATTATCATTTGAGTTGTATTCTTTTATCATGATAATAAAGAGATTTATCATTCTAGTTTTGACTTCATTCTGTTTCTTTTTATTTAAATAAGAGTTACAGTTATCAACAGCTCCTCTCTCACTCGATTCAGCGTCACGCTTTATTAATCTTAAAGATAAGCTGGTAACAGAGCTTGAAAAGAGTAAACTCCTTGAAGATTCCCTACTTGCTCGCTTTCAAGGCAATACTGAAGCTTTAAAATGGCACAAAAGAGTCTTACTTCAGAAAATGATTGTCAGCAATCTTAAGGCTCAAATCGCCAGTTTAGAGGCTGATGTTAATAATATGAATGAAATGATTTTTGCTTTGAAGTGTCAAGTTAAGTCGAATCCATCCATCAACTTTGATCATAAAATGTCAGAACTTCTCCAATAGATAAGTGATTTGGAGATAAAATTGAAGGACGGCCAAGCTCAGTGTGAGTCGTTGGAATTTATTATGGGGGATAACATTTCGAGTATCGATTTACCGGCTCCCCACGCGACTCCTTCTATCGTCAAATCTACAAGATCTACTTCCCTCGCTAGCCAGAAATTCCTTATGATGACAAATCCTACTCCTGGCATAGACAAGAGGGCTGTAGGTGAACGGTGAAGGAAATTTAAACTCAAAGTGGCAAGGTATTTCGATGAACATCAAAATGCTAAATATTCGTAGAGCATAAACTAGTATACTACCAGAATTCAGGAACTTGAACGCGATAACTACTTCCTTCATAAGCACATCCCTGAACTGGAAAGGGAAAATAAAACCTTTAAAGGCACAAATAGAGCTTTTAATCGCGTTCTAAAGACTAATATCGATTCAATTGATGATGCAGATAGGATAAGGAAGAAAGAAAAGAAACTCAAAGAGGTCCTCTGCATCGCAATCCGTCACATAGTAGATCCCTCAATTGCTGAGAACCTGAACAAGGCTACTCAAGATTTATGATAGATTTGTATTCATGAAATGTATATACTAGTCCTGTATATTTGTAAATAGTTTCATAAGTCATGTAAATCATATAAACTTTGTAAATATCACCTGATTTGTGTTCCTTTCCTGTAGTGTTATTTCTGAAATGCTTGTTTGATAGCCCATACTATAATTTCTGTATTTGCTGAATCTTTCATTCTTCTTTGCTATTTTGATTTCCCTGAAAAGTATGAAGCAAACAACGTTTCCAATTATTAGCTTGAAACTGATATAGAAGTCTATGCATCATTCGCAAGGATTAACAATTCATCATGTTAATCGTATGAAAAGCATTTTATATCAAATGTCTAAATCCCATCTTTGGTGATGATGAAAAATTATCAAGAATTTAACTTTAACCATTTTTCTAGAATATCTAAAATCTATTGGTGGAAAATCCTATCCTGAAGCAGGGGTATAAATATTAGAGAATCTTTCTCTGGAGTCCGTTAATAAAGAGCTAAATAAGAGAAAATCCAGAAATCATTATCTGAATATGTTGTAATAGAAATCCAATGACCCATTCTCGGGTATTAATGAAATTTTAAAATTTAGAAATCCGAAACCTAGATTCAGGTATTAATAGGAACTCATAATAATGAGCTTCTTGAGAAAAGTCTTTGAACTAGATTTGGGCATTAGTAGCGGATAATTAGAAGTCCACAATAGAAATCTCAAGCTCAGATTAGGGCATTAATAAGTAGTAGTCTCAAAACCCAGATTAGGGTATGATAAAGATAGTAAGTGATCGATAAAGACCCGAAACCCAGATTCATGTATTAATAGATGAAATTCAAAATTGAAAGACCTGAAACCCAGATCCGGGTATTAATAGACGGAGCTTTGCTTTACTCCTTAGATTTTGTCTTCATTGACATGTATGAACCCTTTAGGTCTTGTACGTAGTTGTAACTTGATCGGTTGCCTCTTGAGCTTGGACGTCTTGGTCCATAATCAGATATGTCATTTCTCACGCTTGGACATCTTAATCCATTATTTGATGAGCCTCTTCTTGGGCTTGGACATCTTAGTCCATTATTTGATGAGTCTCTACTTGGGCTTGGACGTTGCTTTAACTTGGTCATAGCATGGTGCGGATAAAGGCTTACTCCGTCCTCCCCAGGAGGCGCCCTACCCTGGCCATAGCGTGGCGTGAATAGGAGCTTGTTCGGTGCTTTACCCTAGCTATAGTGTGGCATGGATAAAGGCTTACTCTGTCCTCCCTCCAGGAGGTGCCTTGTCCTGACGAGAAGCGCAGCCAAGGGCTTGTCCGGTGCTTTAACCTAGCCATAGCGTGGCACGGTTAAAGGCTTACTCCGCCCTCCCTCCAGGAGGTGCTTTGCCCTGGCCAGATCGGCGCGGACAGAGGCTTTTTACCATCTTAGGTAATGTCCAAATGCAAGGAGTATTTCACTCCCAACCATCCAGATCTTTCTTAGAAAAGTAATTCTTTATTGATTTTTCTCATGTTATCTTTACAAATTCACTAATCTTTCCTTAATGGAAGAAATTGATTATCATCTCCTTTAGGGCTTTGCAATGGTTGGTTTCATATCCGTTCATCATGTGACAGTGACAGTAGGATCCCCATAGATTTCTTTCATGTTTTGGCTTCTTTTTCTGTGATGGCCAATAAGTAAGCTCATACTTGGTTAACAAGTAGACATTATCTATGGATGTTGTTAAGTTGCATTCTTTAGGAAGTCTAGACTTGAAACTTGTTTCTTAGGGATGGCTTTTTTAATTTCTTGTTTCTTGGCCTTATAGTTTTATATCCTTCGATCGCTTTTCTTTTCGCCACCCTTTGGAGTTCTTATGTTGGAAGTGTTCTTGTTGTAGTTTGTTGCCATTTTTGTGCAAAGGCATTATAGTCAGCCATTATCTCATTTTCAAAGATTGTGCCTCTAGAATAATGTTGAATAGTTCTCCTCATTTGACTGAATAAATTGTCACTTCATTTTCTCCTATTTCCTAAGGCAAAAATAGGGGTGGGGCCAATACGAAAAGGGTTCATACTTTATTTCTCTGGATCATATGATTCCACTTTTTTCTCATTCATAATTCTTAGAGCTTCTAATCTTAGCCTTTGCTCTTGATATTGGTTGGCATCCTTGATGGTTCTTGGGGAGAATCCTATCAAATGTGGTTCGGAAGATCCTTGAATAGATTACTGTAGTGAAAACTTATTCAAATCAACCTTTCGATCCAATCGAGACGGTTAGTTTCTCTACTTAATAGCCTTTCGAGCTTGCTGAAATGATATAATTATCCCTTCAAAAGCCTTCCTTTCGAATCGGTTGCAAGACTCAGAAGGATAACTCTAAGGATCTGAAATTAAGACTTGATTTGGTGGGTTTAGGGCCTGTCAAAAGCTTGGTTGTTTAGTGGTTAAGACTTGGATCAGAGATCTGGGACTGAGGTTTCGACCCTATCGAAAGATGTGGTCTTAAATGTCTTGGGTTTGGGAATCCAAAATCAAAGTGTATCGGTATAAGGTTTCGACCATGTCGAAAGTAGAAGTCTTAGGAATGGTGGCCTGGATTCTATAGTTGGTATTACTTGAGAATGTAAGGGCTTCGATCCAGTCGGAAGAGACCTTTTGATATGGTCGATACCTGTAACACGAGATTAGACCTAATAAAGGCTTGTAAAACAATTAAGTTATTATGAAAATTGAAGACTTCCCTTTCTCAGCTCAAAGAAGATTTTATTGCTTAATTTCCACAATTTAATTTACGAATTGGGGTTTTACAGCTTTCAGAATTAAGAAAATACAAGTTTAGAATGACTGGGTTCGGATCCCCAAAAATAGACCCCTTGGGTCTTATTTATAGATGCGGGTCAGCACCTTTTGACCCTAATGCTTTCGACTTGGTCGAAAGGTGGCTTCCGTATTGACTCTAGTATGCTTCCGCCTTTCTCGAAAGGAATGGTTGTGCTTTTCTTCTCTATGTTGCTTTGTAAGAGCTTTCGACTGTCGATAGGCTTTATTCAGTGGTTTCGAAGGTGTTGAAATGATGATGGTTTCGATGCTGTGAGTTGCTTCTGAACTCTTGCCCGTGACTTAATGCAGAACCTCCCTGGATAACAATGGCTTCGACCGGTTTGAAAGGCTTAGTTTAGCTTTCGAAAGGGTTGCTCAGACTAATAAATGCTTCTGAGTGGTTTGAGTAAAGGAGAAACCTTTGGTTTCGAAAGGTTTGGCACATATGTGAAGAGTTGTCCTCCTGTCTTCGAAAGGAGTTGTTTTGACTCATTCGAAAGGTCTTCATGCATATGGAATCATCTGCTTCGAAAGGTGGTCACTAAAGCGGAAGGGTGCTTTCGACCCATTCGAAAGGTTGAGAATTTTCTAGATCTAGACTGTAGCATCCTTTCAACCCCTCGAATGGTTTTGAAGCTTTTGGACTTTGGCTGTAGCATCCCTTCAACTCCTTTGAAAGGTCTAGCTGGAGCCTTTTCCTCTTGTTCTTCTTTGTCTTCTTGCTCAAACTGGTTTCGACTAGGTCGAAAGGAATTTTAGTAGTAACAGATATATTTTATTAATAAATAATATTCATACTTTTAAAATTAAAATTTTAAACTTTGGCTTTTATACGTATATATGTATGTGTGTGTGTGTGAATCTTAAAGTTTAAAATTTAAATATTAAGTTTGATTAATAAATATAAATTTTGATTAATTAAAATATACTAATATATAAATATCAATTTTCTTAATCAAAAAATATATTTTTTCCTAAGAGCTATATATAAATTGTAAATTTGAAATATATATATACACCTATACACACACATTTATATGATTAAAATATGTGCATTTTACAATGCCAGAAAGGAAAATAAAAAAATATTTAAATATATATATTATTAATATATAAATATATTATTATATATTTGTAAATGTTTATTTTTAAAATTTTCTTAGCTCAAAATAAAAGTGAAGTTATATATATATACGTGTATGTGTGTGTAAAGATATTTTGAAACATAAATACTATCGTTTATCATCATGTTGTGATATAAGCTCTTCCTTCTCAAAAAGAAGTTCCTTTCCCTTTTAGGCTTGGCTAGCAAATCCCAGTTTCAAGGCCTTAATTTGTTGTAATGGAGATTGGTGCTTTATTTGTTTTCCCTATTTAGAAAGAGAGAAGATGGGACTATTTATAGCATCAGAAATATAAAATTTCGCTGGCTTTTTCACACATTTATATCAAGATCTAACCAGGATCAAAAGACCCATTCAAATCCACTCAGCCGTTGGTATGGACGGCCCTCCTTTCATGGAGCCTTTACGATGTTGGTCCTAATTAATATAAAGCATATTATTTAGTCACTTAAGCCCATATATTTGATTAGATTAATATATAGCAATTATTTATTATTTCAATTAATTTTAAGGCCTTAAATAAATAATTAATTAAATGCCATAAAAATTTAATACAAATATTAAATTTTATTATTAATTATAACATTTATAAATTAATTTAGTTGAATTTGAAATACAGTTAACAACACTGTTGTATTGACTCTGAGATGTCAACTCGGTTCTCCAAAATATTATCAGTTTAAATAATAAAGCATGTATGGACTTTGATGAAGTAAAGTATCGAGCATGAGTTTAGTTGCTTATAGAATATTTATGCAAAAACTAATTTATAACTTTTTATTCAGCTACACTCTTGTAACGATATTTTGTACACATTTTCTTTTCATTATTACTATATCAGTAACATATCTAAAGTTGTGTCAATGGTCGAAAATTCCAGTAATATCCATAGTTAATTGCATAGTATCACTTTAAACTCATTGGTTCAGTCCACTAACATTTATCGACTAATTATTTTACTTTAGCCAAATACTTTTACTTTAATTAGACAACCAATTATGGTTATGTTAATGTTCTACAACAAAGGAGCAAATTCTGTCTTAAGTAGTGTTTCACTTTTAATTGTTCAACATGTACCCAACTATGATCATAACATGATTATGATGTCATCTGATTGACTACAATCAAATTACAATTACTACTTAAGATCAATAGCACTCTCAACTCCAAAGATTACTGCATGTTATTATACAAAATCATGTATTTTAACTTAGTTAATTAACATATAAAAGGCTCTTGTTGAGTCCTCCTATGATTGTTTTAAGTAACCACAAGTACATAATCCCTTGTTGTCTCAAATAGTCATGAGTAACTCACCATCCACATATAGAGAGCATTACGTACACTAGTCTTAAAAAAGGTATCGATATCCTTTTCTCAATGCATCTAGATTAGGAACAATACAAGGATAAGTGAGTAAATTCAAAATTCATGGTTATCAATACTTTCACAACTACAGTCGATAGATACGTTTTCTAATGATTTTATTTTTATATGTGTTTAATGCATTTATATCACTTATATCACAATATTACAACAAATATAATAGAAAACAAAACCAGAAGCATACTTTATTTCAAATAAGATTCTTATGTAAGAGTTAAGTTATATACTAAATTACATAATTGCCCCTAGGGGCATACCTCAACTCTATTACATTTTCCATTGCAGAAATAGGTTGATCAATACCAGTACTTTCAATCACGACTCTCTCTACATGAAACCCTGATCTTCCATCAATGACGATCATCGTCATCAGGTTTGTGATTGCTAAACCTTAAGCTTCATCTCATCAACTCGCACTGATCGATGTTGTTGCAAAGCACTTCGATTAAGGTGTAGATGATCATTGATGGCAATGGCGTAATCAGTAAAAGGAATAAGTTGTGCATGTGCAGAAATAATAAAGGAATTTTTTTATAATACATGTATGCAAATTTAGTTTAAAATATTTTCAGTTAAAAAATTGATAATGCTACTAATCAATCACACCTTGAACCATCAACTTTGCCTTAGAGAGAACATTTTCTTAACTCAATAGTGAAGTTGCAAAGTCCACCATTAAGATATGTTTACCAATGGAGAGAGAAGAAAAATTATGCGTATTAAATAAAGGCTTTGTGGGTATATTTATAGCATTGGATGCAACAAAAATATCTCCTTAATTATTTCTGTAGGTCAGAGTTTATTTATTAACTATATCCATCAACTAATTTAATTTTAAACCATTTAACCATTATCAATATGGCTAGTTCTCTAATGTCAATATTAATAATCTCACCTACCATTAATATTTATTATTTAGTAAATGTTATTTCAACCTGTATAGAAAATTAAGTAAATATATAACAATTATATATTTTTTTAATTAATTTATTAGCCCTCCAATATTCTTAATAAAATAGTATTCATAATTAATCATATTAATTTCTCCATAATAATGTGTAACTTGTATAAATTATTTCACTAGATTATTTTCGATCGAAAATTGAGAGTTAGGCTTTTGTGACTTCAGGGTGTGAACTCATCCCTCGGTATTATTTAATCAACTTAAATATTAGAGCATGTACAGACTTTGTTGAAGAACCTTAGTGTGCATGAGTTCAATTGCTTATAGATTATCTTGGTAAAATCCAATTTCTTATCTTTAAAAGCGACACCCTTAAAAATGATATATTGTGCACATTTTTTATTCATCGTCCCTATATCACATGGATATCTAAACTCTATCAATGTTCAAAACTCTAATAATATCAATAGTAAATTACAATGCTTAACATTAAAGTCCGTAGTTCATTTTGATAACATTTATCAATTAACCTATTTGCTTTGATCAAAGACTTTGACTTTAAGTTGACTATTAATCACGATGATACCAACCATCATTTAAAGGAGATGAATCATCTCTTGAATAGTGCTTCGCTTCAAGTGGTTAAACTTATAACTAGCCATGACTTTAGCATGATCATCATTGTCATGTGATTTACCATAGTTAGTGTATAGTTGTGATACTTAAGATTCACATTATTCTCAAGTCGAAGACTATTGCACATCATCGCGTAAGATGTTCTAACTGACTGCTTAATTAACTTTTAGAAGAGTCTTGGTGAGTCGTTCTGTAATTATTCCAAACAACTACATATATGTAACCACTTAGTACCCCCAAATGGTCATGATAATTCATCTTACATCATATAGAGAGCATTATCTACACTACTCCCAATGGATGTATCAATATCCTATTCTTGAAACATCTTATATAGGAATATTTAAGGATGCATATTTATTGACATGTATGAATGTTCATAGCTAGAAACACATTCATAAATACAATCGATTAAATACTTTTCTTAAAAAATTTGTACTTGTGAATGTTTGATGTATTAGAAATATATCACAATATAAAAATGTATACAACAAAAAATAAAATCAAAAGCTTACTTCATTTCGAACAAGATTTACTATAAGAATTAAGTTATATAATCAATTTACATTATCTCCAACATGGCACACACTTAGTTCTACTAGTAATGACCCACGCTTTTATGTAAAATTACGTATGGAAAATATGATTTACCACATCAAATGAATTTTTTTGAACTATAACTTTAGGAAATTTTAAATTTAACATTTTTTAGCTTTAGACAAAATTGCATAACATATAAAAGCCTCCATCGTATTTTGGCTATAACTTTTGATAGGAAACAAATTAAAGGTTAATTTTTGTTCTAAATTAAAGGTCAAGTTAATTTCCTTTCGTAGAGTGATCATAATAGTGATTTGACTTAACAGTTAGAAATTTATGACTATTTTAAGTTTTCAACTTGAGTTGATAATTTTAAGAATATTTTACAGTTTGGCCTAAAAACCCAAAAAATGATGGTCTGATGTAATTTCAAGATTTGGGGATAAGGTAGGTTTAGAGCAGACATTACCTTCATTGTTTTCATATTTAAAACATCCATAAACCTTCATAAACTTTCTTCAATCAAAATTAATTAAAAACACAATTTTTTAAAGAGAAATCAATACATTAAGAAATAGAGACTTAAATAAACTATTATCAACAGTCAAATTAAGGGAATGGAGTCTGAATCATGTAGAGACATGATGGATTGGTTTTGTAGTTTAGAGCTAATCGATGGAGCATTTGGAGTATGCACACAAAACAGATCAAAGAGGAAAAACCTGATTGGCTTGGAGAAGAAAATACTTAGAAAATATTCTATGTATGGATCGATATGGATTCATATAAACTATCGGGTATGGACTTGTATTGATCGATGGTTTACCAATACTGCAGGAAAACAAAGTGTTAGCACCAAAATTGGTCACTAACCTCGTTGATAAAGTTTATGTAGAGAGATAAATGAAGAAAGTAAATTTAAACAGAGAACAATATGCTAAATTGAATGCAAAGACGAGAACACCAGATTTATAGTGGTTCGGCGTAATTGCCTACGTCCACTTTGAGGTTCATCTTTTATTGCTTTACTTGATAACTGATTACAGATACAATCCGTTCACCAACTACTCGAATACAGTTGCTAAGTAAAAAGAGCGAGTCTTGAAAGCGGGAGAGTCTACCCAGTGTTCTCCCAAAAAAGGCCCTTTTCACTGTGCCCCTGCCTCTCTATTTATAGACAAAGATGGGTTGGACTTCCCTGGTGGGCCTGGCAGCTGAATACTTCGGCCCAGAATGAGTGAGCTCTGCGTGCCAACCATAGATGCCGAACAAACTGATGCCGAACAGACTGTTGCCGAACGAAGTGATGCCGAACATACTGATGCCAAACATACTGATGCCGAACATACTGTTGCCGAACGAAGTGATGCCGAACATACTGATGCCGAACAGACTATTGCCGAACGAAGTGATGCCGAAATACTGATGCCAAACAGACTGATGCCGAACAGACTGATGCCGAACGAAGTGATGCCGAACATACTGATGCCGAACAGACTGATGCCGAACGAAGTGTGGATGCCGAGCAGTATGGAGCGCCGAACGCTCTGCCATGCCGAACGATCCATGTATGCCGAACGCTCTCGAATGCCGAACGATCCATGTATGCCGAACGATCTAGGTATGTCGAACACTCTGCTATGCCGACCATTCTAGAATGCCGAACGATATACAATACCGAACGATTCTCCATGCCGAACGATATGTAAGTGCCGAGTGCCTAGTTGCCTGGTCAAACCTTCAGGTAACACTTGCCCCCCAAAGTGCATCATATGGTTAAACGTGATGCGCTTTGAGTCATGAATCCACCATGCTTTGCTTCAAACTGAGCACCCAGGATGCCGAACGACTCAGTGTATGCCAAGCAGAACCATGCCGAACGGCATAGCCGATGCCGAACGGCATAGCCAATGCCGAACGATGTCGTTCTGACCGGTTCTACCAGTCATAGTCTCTTCGACTTCTTCTCTTCCCCTATAAAAGCCGGCATTCTTCTTCTTCTCTTTTTCACTTTTTACCTCCGCGACCCTCCAAGAAACATAACTTACCTCCCTTAAATTTTATTCACCTCCTACGATCCTTCCTTCTTACTTCGAATCCAACAAGCTCTCCTCAAGTAAAGCTCGAACACCCTGTCAAACTTAAGTCGACAGATCCCCAAGCTCTTGCCATTTCCTTCGGTAAGAAACTCTCGATCGCTTTCTCTAATTAGGAAGCTTAACACAAAACTCGAATTCGTAAATTCTCCGTAGATTAAAGGAAGTAAGAGGCGTGTGGGTGATAAATTGGAGGTAAGGCCTAGTGAAGTGGTTCGGCATGACCGTGGTTTGACACGGCTTGCCGAAAGACTTGGTCACATTGGTTGGGAGAGATGGAGGAAAAGAGGAGAAGTGACGTTAAGGGCAGAAGGCCGAGCGAATCGGCTCGGCGTGGCTTGCTACGTACACTCGTCTTCAAGCCGAACAGAAGAGAAGCAAAACAGAATTCTGGCCGGATAGAAATTTTGGTCGAACAGAATTTTGGCCAATCAGAATGAAGGCCGAACAAAGTTAGCCGAATAGAATTTAAGTCGGACAGAACTTAAGCCGATCAGAACTTAAGCCGAACAGAACTTAAGCCGATCAGAACTTAAGCCGAACAGAATCTAAGCCGAACAGAACTTAAGCCGATCAGAACTTAAGCCAAACAAAATTTAAGACGAACAAAAGTTAAGCCGAATAGAACTTAAGCCGATCAGAACTTAAGCCGATCAGAACTTAAGCCGAACAGAACTCAAGCCGACCAGAACTTAAGCCGAACAAAATTTAAGACGAACAAAAATTAAGCCGAACAGAACTTAAGCCGATCAGAACTTAAGCCGAACAAAATTTAAGACGAACAAAACTTAAGCTGAACAGAACTTAAGCCGAACAGAACTTAAGCCGATCAGAACTTAAGCCGAACAAAACTCAAGCCGACCAGAACTTAAGCCGAACAAAATTTAAGACGAACACAACTTAAGCCGAACAGAACTTAAGCCGATCAGAACTTAAGCCAAACAAAATTTAAGACGAACAAAACTTAAGCCGAACAAAACTTAAGCCGATCAGAACTTAAGCCGAATAGAATTTTGGCCGAACTCCCAACCACCTTGCCTAATCATATAACCAACACAAGGATAAGGACCTAAGCATACTAGCATATCGAACTAATCCGGACTGATGACTTCCTAGTTTCAATAATCACAAGCCTGAACCTAAATCAATAAAAACAGACTAAAGCTTTTAACACGCAGCGCCAATGTCCGAGTTCAAGATTGAAAATGTTGCAATGCTGGCTTTCGGAGATGGTCAGCGATGACGGTCTTCGAAGACGACAGTTCAAAGCTCAACTTCATACCATCGATTCTGTGACTTATAATTTCTCGGCGTTTACACCTGAATGATCGCACTAGTTCACACTCTACACAGGGGGAATATTCGTATTGTTAAGTCTAACGTCGATTATTTTTTAATTATAGTTCGAACAGGTACTTTGCTAGATTCAATCCTCATCAGCGATGTCTAGAAAATCTAGCTCCGCCACGATTTCAGACAGGCCTGGGCCATCCTCCCGACGAGAAGCCGCAGATACTTCAAACCCATCAACTTCCCCTGCACATGACTTAGCTCCCGATGCTCTGGAGGTAGCAATTCTCTTGGACAACCCTGTCGATTCACATGCTTCAAAGATCAATGAAAGCACACTCCGTTGGATATGCTCTATCCACGGAATACCCTATGATGACGTGCTAGTTCCATCGGGGCATGATCATCCACACTTGCCCCCAGCCGGATACACTGCTTGTAATAAATTCATGTGCTGGGTTGGCAGTGTGCCACCGTTCAACTTGTTTCTTCGGGATGTGCTGCAATATATCGACATTGCCCCATCGCAACTGCACCCGAACGGCCATGCATTCCTCTACGGTACCTGCATCCTCTTTATGAATGTCTTCTCTAGGCTCCCAACTTCGGGCGATATCCGATACATATATTGCATCAAGAAGCGAAAGGATAGCCCATCATTCATGTTTCTCGAGCCGTATAACAAATGTCAAATATAACCGGGGCGTGGACTAAATTTGCCTTGTATAAACAGGAATGGTTTTATGTGCGTTGTCCTCCCGGCTTTGCGAGTAGATGGGTCGAAGGAAGTAAGCCTTTTTCTTGGTCTGTTACTCACGTTTAGTCGAGGCCGTACATTTTCTAAACTTTACCCATCTTTTTAGGTATTAGCCCTCGCCCAGACGGTCGCGGATATTCTGATGCTGTCGAAGCCATTCGAGCCCTCCCCGCCGAAGAACGGGACATTAGAAATCTCATTTCGAATGAGTCACTTACAAGGCTCGGACTGTTGGCAGAAGGTCGTCGGATAAGCCTTCCTCAAGGCGTCTCCATTCCTAGGCCTGGCTCTGGTAAAGGGAAAAAAACAAGCTGAGTCTTCAGCATGCAATGCTCCTGATGCACTAGAAGAGGGGGAAATTAAGGAGACTGAGACGCCCGAAGTACAGGGCGAGAATATTAGTCCGTCTCGGGGACCGGCGGTTGAAGTTCATGACATAGAAACGTCGTCTTCCCCTTCGAAGAGCGAAAAGAAACTGAAGCGCAAGTTGAGGAAGAAAACTGTGGGCGAAACTTCTAAAGTCACCCTTATTCCAACGGAAAAAGAAACTTCCTCGGAACACTTAGAAAGTTCTCTGAAGGGCCTGTCGAACCTTACCATTCCTGACGATTTACTCAACTACGGTTTCGACGATCCAGAGGCCCTCAAGCTTCATTCGCCCGCTAGAGGCAGTACGGGAGTTCAAGCCCATGTCCAGGGAGATAAAACTCCAATTAGTAAAGAAACTGGTCCGTCGGGGGGAAACACTAGGACACACACAGACACACGCATTTCACTATGCACTTCAATCTTAACCGTCACCTTGATCTTTTCTAACTTGTCGTTATTCTCATTCTATGCAGGTGACATGGGACGCTCCTACGGATTCGATCGCCTCCACGGCTCTTCTATATTTCACCATCCTGGCCGGGACTCGGGCTCCGGTAAACGCCGGGACAGGGACGATTACGGAGATCGAGACAACCGTCCCCGAGAGTCGTCTTATCGAAAGAAATCACACTCCCAATCTTCATACTCTCGCGATCCTCCTCCTCAAACAGAGCAAAGCAGAGAAAAGTCTTCGCTGAAGGGGTCTCAACCCGATGTTTCCCGAGATCAACATTCTGGCTCTTCAAGCACACGGCAATCTCGAGAACATCGTAAGAGAACAGAACTTTCAAAGCCTCCTCCCCCAGCTTCTGCGGTAGACCCAACAATATCGGAGAAGCTGGCCGAACTTAAAGTCAAATTTCCCAAAATCTGCTTTGACGGCCTGAAGTTCCTTCCAGCAATTCATCATATTCCAGGGCATGTCAAGCAGAGTGCCATCGCTTGCAACAACGACGTCTTTGTTCAACAGGACGCGTTTGTTCATTTAGTCGAAAAAGTCTCGGAAATCTCCATTGAGCGCCAACAGGAAATTGACCGCTTGAAGCTTGAAGCTATCTTCGACAAGGACATCATCAAAAATCAAGATTAAGAGCTCGCTTCGTATAAGTCCAAGCTCAAGGCTGCAGAACAAAGTGCAAAAGACACTCCCGAGGTCGTCGCTCGTCTAGAGACGACCCATAAAAAGGAACTTGACGAAGCGGTTCAACGTAGTGGGGCCCTAGCTTTAGAAAAAGATTCTATTCAGAAAGAAAGGGATGCACTTGCCCTGCAAGTCAAAGAGTTGAAAGAGCTATTCTCTAAGGAGAAAGAAGAGAAGATAGCCGCTCAAGAAGAGTCCCAACGATATTGCAACGAAATTGTTGCTACACGGCTCTTAAAAGCAAAGCTCGATGATGAGCTTTCTAAGGTTGAGACAATGAAGGACGAAGCCCGTGAGGAGGGCAAGAGAATAGCTTCCGAGGAGATCGACTCCCGTCTTGAAGCAGCTGCAGAGGCCGGCAGAGAAGAGGTCAAGTGTATGTTTGACCCGCTGATTGCCGAATACAGCACCCGCATCCTCATGCACCGGGACTTGACTTTCTTGGGCGAGGGCTATCTTGAATCTCTAGCCGAGGCTTGGGAGACTTTAGTAAATATTAGACAGATGGAGTCGGGCAATGAGGAGGTCTACGAGGAGGCTTTAGTGAAAGAGTTTCTCAGAGGGAATGAGCCACCGGACTTGTCTGCGGCTATGGCTCTCTTTGGTAAAGGCTCTCCTCCGTCAAAAGAGAAAGATGACAAAGCTGGTCCATTTGGAACCAAGGCTGCAGCTCCTTCTTCTACTCAATCGGCCGATCGGCCAGCACTTGACCCATTCGAGCAGCATGCCGGCTATGATCCGGAAGACCCCGGTCTCGGGATTCACGTGCTATCTCCCATTCTAGAGGGTGAAACTCCGCGCACAACTGAAAGCCAGCAAGAAATCGGTATAAAACTCTTCTTCTAGAAGTGCAAAGATCTGTCACTTTCTGCGATCGGTTATTGGTTCTAATGTTCATTCTTTATGTTTTTATACAGGCCGCTCTGATCCCGAACCGACTCCGAGGAGCGATGATGCCAAGGAGGAGACGGGGAAAACAAGCGATGCTACTCACACAGGAGTAACTCCCGGTCCTGATGCTCAAGTGATCGGGGCGCTAGATGATGATAAGTCTGACACTGCATCTCCTGTTGAAGGGAGTTATGAAATTGAAATCACGGGCGCCTCAGAACACACTTCGAAGGTGAGTATGATGGAGCCACTCGCGGAAGAGAAGAAAAGGAAGGTTGAAATCAAGGTCGAGTCTCAAGTACTAGAACTTACCGACCCGCTGAATAGGCCTCTGAAAGTCATTCTTCCCAGCAAATCCAAACCACTGGACGTTCCTCCTCCCAATCCTGACTCCGCTTCTTTGGCGAGCAAAAAGTCCAAGAGGAAGCGTGAGGGAGAGGAGTCGTCTGAGAAAGCAAAGGAGGACAAGAAAATGAAGCCGAAGAAGTAGCCACTATACTCGTTCAACGAGATTTTGCTTAGGTCATATAACTACTTTTACTTTTTCATTTTCGTAGTTTATGTAGATAGATTTTTGACTCCAAGTTTTGGAGGAGTGGTTGTATAACCCCATTTTGGATTATTAAATAAAGTTTAGTTTCTTTGTCATTTGAACGATTTCTGCTGTTTAGCTTTCTGTATAACTGCGGTCGAAACTCAAGTTCTTATGAGTTACATAAATTCCTAATCCATTCTTACATTGTTCGGACATTCTTTGGAATTGTACATCTCTTGTTTCACATTTTTGGTACTTAGAATACTTTCTAACCCGCGCTCCGGGGACTTAGAGTAATCCGGTCCGCATTCAAGGGACTCGGCGATTCAAGTCATTCATACTCTAATCCACGCTCCAGGGACTTAGAGTACTCCGGTCCGCATTCAGGGGACTCGGAGATTCAAGTCGTTTATACTCTAGTCCGCGCTCCGGGGACTTAGAGTACTCCGGTCCGCATTCAGGGGACTCGGAGATTCAAGTCGTTCATACTCTAGTCCGTGCTCCGGGGACTTAAAGTACTCCGGTCCGCATTCAGGGGACTCGGAGATTCAAGTCGTTTATACTCTAGTTCGCGCTCCGGGGACTTAGAGTACTCCGGTTCGCATTCAGGGGACTCGGAGATTCAAGTCGTTCATACTCTAGTCCGCGCTCCGGGGACTTAGAGTACTCCGGTCTGCATTCAGGGGACTCGGAGATTCAAGTCATTCATACTCTAGTCCGCGCTCCGGGGACTTAGAGTACTCCGGTCCGCATTCAGGGGACTAGGAGATTCAAGTCGTTTATACTCTAGTCCGCGCTCCGGGGACTTAGAGTACTCTGGTCCGCATTCAGGGAACTCGGAGATTCAAGTCATTTATACTCTAGTCCGCGCTCCAGGGACTTAGAGTACTCCGGTCCGCATTCAGGGGACTCGGAGATTTAAGTCGTTTATACGAGTTCGTACGTCAGGTAGAATAATACAACTTCAGTTGTTTGTCACCGGACTATAAGGTTCAAAAACATCAATAATTCATAGAAAGGATGGCTTCAAGCCTTTTTTAATGAAAACAAACTAAATCTTCCAATTACATGCTAAAAAGGAAACTAAGAATCAACGGAATGTAAACATACGGGAAACAATTGCACCTAAACCAGAAAAGAAACATGGTAAATATAATAACGTCGTAAATGTTCACTGTTCCATGCTCGTGGGAGTGTCATGCAATCAACGGTCGCTAGCTTGAAAGTTCCCTCTCCAAGCTTCCATTCAACGACATAAGGACCTTCCCAGTTGGGATTCATACGTGATGGTACCGGGAAAACCCGTTTCAAAACGAGATCACGCACATCAAAGATTCTTGGACAAACTTTGTCGTCGTAATATCGCTTGACTCGGTGCCTATATGTTGTTGCCCTTAATTCAGCCTCTTCACGTTTTTCATCGATGCAGTCCAGCGATTCCAACAAGAGATCCTGATTTGTCTTAGGATCATAATACGTCACTCGATGCGATGGAACTTCAAGCTCCATGGGTATAACAGCTTCCGAGCCGTATGCCAATGCGAATGGAGTCTGGTCAGTCGCGAACTTGTGGGTAGTTCTATAAGCCCATAGCGCTGTTAGGAGTTCGTCTACCCACTTGCCTCCGGCCTTTTCCAAACGCTTCTTCAATATGGACTTGATTATTTTGTTCACGGCCTCGACTTGTCCGTTAGCTTTCGGATGAGCAATGGCGGCGAACTTTTTCTCAATGCCGTATTTTAAACAGAAATCTTTGAATTCTCTGCTTTCAAACTGAGTTCCGTTATCCGTAATGATGGTTCGCGGGAGGCCAAAGCGGCATATAATGTTTCGTACAACGAAATTAATGACCTTCTTGGAGGTGATTGTGGCTAAAGGCTCTGCCTCGGCCCATTTTGTGAAATAGTCGACCGCAACTATCGCGTACTTTGCACCACCTTTGGATATAGGTAAAGAACCGATTATGTCAATTCCCCAGATTGCAAACGGCCAGGGACTAACCATTTGTGTGAGTTCCGTTGGTGGAGCTCTCGGGATTTTCGCATATCTTTGACACTTGTCACATTTTCTTGCGTAATCTGCAGCATCCCGATTTACAGTTGGCCAATAGTATCCAAAGCGGAGGATCTTTTTTGCTAGTGTCTGCCCCCCAGTATGGTCGCCACATTCTCCTTCGTGAACCTCCTCCAAGACCCGCTTTGCCTCATCGCGAGCAATGCACCGTAGTAAAGGGACTGAGAACCCTTTTCGATACATTACTCCTCCCTGCATCACATATCGCGCGGCTTTGCGAATGACCTGTCGTCTTTCGCTTCTTCTTTCGGGCAAAATCCCGTTTAGCAAGTATTGTTTGAATGGGGTCATCCACGACTCCTCCTCGATTTCTGTTTCCAACGCAAAATCGACTTCCATCACATCTATGCTTGGAGCGTGTAAGGTTTCGATGGGAACTAATCCCATTTGTTGCGCATCGCCAGTGCTTGCGAATTTGGCCAACGAGTCGGCTTCCTTTTTCTGTTCACGCGGGACATGTGAAATGTCATAATGTTCGAAGTTTGCCAACAGTTCCTGAACCAGAGCAAGGTATGGAGCAAGCTTTTGTCCCCTTGCTTGGTAGTCTCCTCGCACTTGGTACACCACCAGCTGCGAGTCACAAAAGATTTCAACTGATTTTACCCCGAGTTCTCCAACGAGCTTTAACCCAGCAATCAATGCTTCATATTCCACTTCGTTATTCGTAGCCGGGAAATTTAGCTTCAAAGCATAACAAATTGATCGATTTTCTAGAGTCACAAGGACTACACCAGCCCCGGAGCAACGGTCGTTTGATGCCCCATCGGTATACAATTTCCATTGAATGGGAGGAATGATACTCTGACCATCTGGTTCGTCTGGCATAGTAAACTTAGCGATGAAATCTGCTAATGCTTGCCCCTGTATGGCTTTTCGCGGCAGGTAGGTAATATCGAACTGACTCAATTCGATATTCCATTTTAACATCCTTCCAGAAGTTTCTGGTCATTGGAGTACCTGTCGCAAGGGTTGATCGGTATAAACACTGACTGAGTGTGCTTGAAAGTACGGACGCAGCTTGTGTGATGCAATCACCAAGCAATAGGCCAATTTCTCAATTTTAGGGTAATTCCTCTCTGCCCCCGTTAAATGTTTACTAACGTAATACACCGGCTTTTGAACCCGGTCCTCCTCGCGGACCAAAGCCGTGCTTATAGCATGCGGGGATACGGCTAAGTATACATACAACATCTCGTGGTCTACTGGTTTTGACAGCACTGGAGGACTATCCAAATGCCTCACCAGATCTCGGAACGCTTCCTCACAGCTGGATGTCCATTCAAAATTCCTCTTTCCTTTCTTTATCACATCGAAGAAGGGAATGCACTTGTCTGTGGCTCTGGATATAAATCGACTCAGCGCAGCCACCTTTCCATTCAAGCTTTGTACCTGTTTTATATTTCTGGGCGCTTGCACATCTCGTATAGCTTGAATCTTTTCCGGGTTAGCTTCAATTCCCCTGGCATTAACAATGAATCCCAAAAACTTCCCCGACGCAACGCCGAAGGAACACTTCAGAGGGTTGATCTTCATCTCATAATATCTGAGTATACCGAACATCTCTGCTAAGTCTCGAATATGGTCGTTTGACTGTCGTGACTTCACGAGCATGTCATCCACATAGACTTCCATCATTCTACCAATCTGGTCTTTGAACATTCGATTCACTAAATGTTGATAGGTTGCTCCCGCGTTTTTCAATCCAAAAGGCATTACTACATAGCAATATAGCCCAACGTCTGTGACAAAACTGGTGTGTTCCTGGTCCAGAATATGCATCGGGATCTGATTGTATCCCGAGTACGCATCCATGAATGATAACAACTCGTGTCCTGCAGTGGAGTCGACCAACTGATCAATCCTCGGGAATGGGAAACTGTCCTTGGGGCATGCTTTGTTCAAGTCGGAATAATCTATGCAAGTTCTCCATTTCCCGTTCGCCTTTTTCACCAGCACGGGGTTTGATACCCATTCAGGGTAGAGGGCGTCGCGGACGAACCCATTGGCTTTGAGTTTGTCCACCTCCTCTCTGAGAGCAGCGGACCTTTCTGGGTCCATCCTTCTC
This sequence comes from Allium fistulosum, assembly GCA_030737815.1. Classification (NCBI taxonomy): domain Eukaryota; kingdom Viridiplantae; phylum Streptophyta; class Magnoliopsida; order Asparagales; family Amaryllidaceae; genus Allium; species Allium fistulosum. The sequence continues at coordinate 1,210,142,814 of CM060902.1, forward strand.
CTCTTTTGTTTAACCGGGACGTACTTTGGGTCTATGTTCAACATATGACTTGTAATAGCGGGAGAAATCCCACACATATCAGAATGTGTTCAAGCAAAAACATCGAGATTTGCTCGGAGGAAATCACTGAGGTCTTCAGTCATTGAGGGGCTGAGTTGTGATCCAATCTTCAGTACTCGCGATGGATCGTCTCGGCTGACTGAAATGTCAATTGTCAATTCAGCCGGCGCTGCCTTTTCTTCCCTGGGTTCCTCATCGTCGTCTCTCGGATCTATGTCTCTGTAGATCCAAGGACTATGCCCGAGCCAGGGCTCGGGCATTATTTGTCAATTGTCGGTATTATGGATGCGGATGGGATTGTCCGCAACCTTTCCTTTCTCCCTCCGATGGGCCTCTCAGAGCTCAGCCACATAACATGCACGACCAGTCGCCTGATTGCCATGAACAACACCTACTCCTTTGTCAGTCGGAAACTTCAAAGTCAAACACCACGGGGCTAATGCTGCTCTAAACTCAGCCAGGGCCAGTCGGCCCAAAAACACATTGTACGGAGAATCCACATCCAAAACTACGAAAGGTAGGATCCGCACCCTCCTACGCTCACCTTGTCCCAGTTCAACTGGCAACTCAACATATCCCACTGCATCGGTCGCTGCGCCATTAAAGCCATGTATACGAGCTTTAGATGGCTTCAAATCCTTCGTCTCCATCTTCATCTGATCATAAGCCTTCTTGAAGATGATATTGACAGAACTTCCACAATCAATCAAAATTCTTTTCACAAAAGCTGGTCCGATTGTCGCAGATATGACCATCGGGTCAATGGTAGGAGCCTCCACCTGGTCAGCGTCTCTGCTCCTAAATATTATATCGTCTGTCATCGTGCGTAGCTGTTTAGCGGGGGTCCCATCCTCTACGTTGGAACAACACTCGAAGTCCGCGTGTCTCAGGGAATTAGCATACCGTTCCATCTCTTGCCAGTTCTTATCTGCAGGGTGAGGTTCGCCGATGATCGTGTTGATGACTAGTCTACCCACGGTCCGAGCAGGCTCCTCGGGATGACGAGGAGCTGGTGCACGGCCGGGATTGGACGTTCCCTGTCCTCCTTCTTGTAAATTCTTCACAAACTCCTGTAACTTTTTCTGTCTAATCAACTTTTCTATAGCATCATGTAGGTGTCTGCACTCTTCAGTATTGTGCCCATAAGTTTCATGGAAGCGGTAGTATTTCCCAGTCCGCTTTTGTTCCTCGGTTGACTCCTTTGGGTGTGGCTTTCTATACTGAAAGGTATTGCAGGTTGATAGGTAAATGTTCTCAAGAGATGCATTCAGCGGGGGTGTACTCGTTGTAGGCTGGAATTCTCGGCTTAGATTTCCCCGCTTCTCTCTTCTTCCCTTGATTTCTTCCTTCGGATTCCTTAGATTGCCCGGGCTTGTTCTGGACATTGACTTGAACTTTCCCCGAGTTGTCTCCGGACTGCTTCACAGCAATGTTGCTTTTTACGGACTCCTGAACAGGCCCCGGTGCCTTATCTCGCCTTATCCACCTGGCTTCCTCTCTTCTTATGAACTGATGTGCCTTTGAGTAAAAACGCTCTAGCGTAGTTAGAGGTTTTCCTGCCAACTAATCTCCAAACTCTGAATCCAGATCCACACCTCGCATCACAGCCATAAGAATTGCGTGATCATTGGGATTACTGACTTTAGTAGCCGCAACATGGAATCTCTGTAGATACTCCTTCAATGACTCCCCAGGAGCTTGGATTACACTTGATAGAGACATCACGTCCTTTGGACGAGTAGTATGTATCCTGAACTGTTCTATAAACTTCTTCGCCAACTCCTCGAAACTGGATACGGACCACGGAGGAAGTCGGGTGAACCACATGGTAGCGATCCCAAATAGAGTTATTGGAAAGCACCTACACTTGGTTGCATCATTCGCTCTAGCTGAATCCATCATCCATTCGTACCTCATCACATGTTGTCTGGGATTAGTCTTTCCTTCATAAGCCGGGATAGTTAGCATGCTGAACTTCCTAGGGTACGCCGCCTGTAGAACAACGTATGTGAAAGGAGTATGACTTCTGGACACTCCCCAATCGTCGTTTGATAAGCCTTGATTCTCTTTCATCAACTGTCTGATCATAGCTGTCAGGTCTGGGGTTTGTATGGAAGGTGGAAGGTTGGAGTCTGTCCTATGGGATTGATCAGGCTGATGCCTCCTTTGTTGGCGATCTGCCAAACGTGCATCTTGAGGTTCGACATCATTAGCATCTTGGTGAGCCGGGCGTCCAGCCTCCACCTGCACTCCAGCTCCTAAGTTTCCAGCTCCTGCTTGGTCACGGTCTCCGGGGTGTAAGTGGTCCCTAGTTGTTCGGACAGCAGCACCTGCCTGCGTAGTTTTAGTCTTGCGGCGTCTACGCCTGGGAGGTTCATCGGACGAAGTCGAGCTGTCAGATGAAGAATAAGAAGCTGGACTACCCCCAGCATTCTGACGCTGTTATTGAGTGATCTATGCCATGAGGTTGGCGTTGGCTTGCATCTGCTCTCCGAGTTGTCTCCTGCTTTCCCTGAGCTCTCTCATCAAGTCGTTGAACTCTATTATGGTTACAACTGGCATCTGGTCCTGGGCGGTAGTCCCTGCACCTAGATTTGCTTGCTGATTGCTAGGCCCTGCTTGTTGTACGCTAGCAGTCTCATGGGCGTTCGCATTATGAGAGGCTGATCTGGTACGTGGTCTTGCCATTATAGAGTTATTGGTATGAACTCTGAGTAGAATCAACGGACGTCCTACGAATGACTCGGATCTTCTTCGGGGGATTTATCCAATCCAGTAGCTTCAAAGCAGATCCTTGTGGTCTGAGAATTCGATTCTCAGTGAAAGCACCAAAGTGTTAGCACCAAAATTGGTCACTAACCTCGTTGAGAAAGTTTATGTAGAGAGATAAATGAAGAAAGTAAATTTAAACAGAGAACAATATGCTAAATTGAATGCAAAGACGAGAATACCAGATTTATAGTGGTTCGGCGTAATTGCCTACGTCCACTTTGAGGTTAATCTTTTATTGCTTTACTTGATAACTGATTACAGATACAATCCGTTCACCAACTACTCGAATACAGTTGCTAAGTAAAAAGAGCGAGCCTTGAAAGCGGCAGAGTCTCCCTAGTGTTCTCCCAAAAAAGGTCCTTTTCACTGTGCCCCTACCTCTCTATTTATAGACAAAGATGGGTTGGACTTCCCTGGTGGGCCTGGCAGCTGAATACTTCGGCCCAAAATGAGTGAGCTCTACGTGCCGAACCATAGATGCCGAACAAACTAATGCCGAATAGACTGATGTCGAACAGACTGTTGCCGAACGAAGTGATACCGAACATACTGATGCCGAACAGACTGATGCCGAACAGACTGTTGCCGAACGAAGTGATGCCGAACATACTGATGCCGAACATACTGATGCCGAACAGACCGATGCCGAACAGACTGTTGCCAAACGAAGTGATGCCGAACATACTGATGCTGAACAGACTATTGCCGAACAAAGTGATGCTGAACATACTGATGCCGAACGAAGTGATGCCGAACATACTGATGCCGAAGAGACTGATGCCGAAGAGACTGATGCCGAACGAAGTGTGGATGCCGAGCAGTATGGAGCGCCGAACGCTCTGCCATGCCGAACGATCCATGTATGCCGAACGCTCTCGAATGCCGAACGATCCATGTATGCCGAACGATCTAGGTATGCCGAATGCTCTGCTATGCCGACCATTCTAGAATGTCGAACGATATACAATACCGAACGATTCTCCATGCCAAACGATATGTAAGTGCCGAGTGCCTAGTTGCCTGGTCAAACCTTCAGGTAACACAAAGTAAAGGATCTAAGTTGAAGAAAAGTAAGAAGGCAAGTCTATAAAGTCAAAGATACAAGAGAGGTGATCGACCGATCCAAATGGATCATATCAATCTATGGGTAACATGCAAAAATCGAATGTATAGAGCATCTGATGTTGACTGAGCATGCACACTACAACAGAAATACCCTACTACAACGATATTTTTACAGCGGTAAAAAAAATGCATGTTGTGATAGAACCCTATTATAATGGTTTTATCTTGCTTGTTGTAATAAATGTCACTTTCCAACAACTCTTTTTGTTTGATCGTTGTAATAGATGCCTATTACAACGTTTTTCATCTGCTTATTGTAATAGATTCCTATTACAACTATTTTTTGTCTGTTGTAATAGATGCCAATTTTCATCAATACCTCTTCCCTGTTTGCTAGTTGTAATAGATGCCTATAACAGCGATCTTCTTTTACCCGTTGCAATAGATGCTAATTTTCACAACTTTGTTTTGCTAGTTGTAATAGATAGATATTACAACCTTTTAGTTTACCAGTTGTAATAAATCCCAATTTTCAACAAGTCTTAACCGATCATTGTTATCTTCGATTATTTATAAATACTTACTTAATAATTTATAAATGGCAATTTATAATTAATAATTATAAATGACAACATACATAGGTCATTATTTATAATTTATTATAATTAGCGATTACTAATAAATAATTTATAATTACTAATTATTATTTATAATCAATATTTATTTTTAATGTATAATAATTTATTATAGTTAATTATTAATAATTAGTAAATTATGGCTAATATTTTATGATTTATAATTAATAAATATTATTAATAATTAGTAAATATAAATAATATTAAATAACTAATAATTAAAATTAAATAATTAATAATTAACTTTTAATAATTGATATTTTATAACTAATTTTTAATATTCAATATTTAACTAATTTAGAATTTTAATAATTAATATTAAATAATTTATTATAGTTTAATAATTTAGAAATAAAATTTCCCTAAAATTTAAAAAGAACCATAAAATTTAGAAATAAAATTTTCAAATGTTTCTAAAATTCAAAAACAAAAATTCATAATAATATTTGTTATTTCTCTCATTTTGGTCATTATATCCTTGAAATTAAAGCTTAGCACAATAGTATGAATTAAAGCTTAGCACACCGGTTTAATTTTGGTATCTTGCACTTAATTTTTGTTTGTCACCCTCAATTTTCATTTGCTAACCCAGATGTCTCCTTAATCCTAGAGTCCAAATCAAAATCAGCTTTCCCCTTTCTCCATCTACCTAGTCCTCGTCCATTCCCCTTTATCCACTGTCTCCACCTCCAAACACGTGTAAATTATACGATCCTTTTACAAATTGAAGATCCACAATTGCGTTTTCAATTAAAAATCGAATCAAAAAACAAAACAAAATCGTGATTCCGGAATCGCAAGTTCAATCGCAAATTGCCTGATCTAATTTCGTTCGCAAGTTCGATCGCAAGTTCAATCACAAGTTCGTTCGCACGTTTAATCGCAAAGCAGTAATCGCAAAGCGCTAATTCCAAAATTGCATTTTCAGGTTAAGCAGACAATAAGCAATCATCTTCTATTGATGATACTTTTATCTCTACTGCAGTAAGCGATTTTTTCTTATTAGTAACTAAGAGTAAATGTAAGTGTGTAACTGTCAGTGTATAGCACCATTTTTAGGCTGCACGGTTATGTTTATATTCATGTATTTCCAGATTTAGCAACTTAGAAATGCGGTCCAAAAACTTTTGACATCGTATATTGAATTTTAACTTGTCCATATTATGTAGATGGATATTGCCAATACAATAATAATATCAAATCATTGTGAAAAACGTTTAAAGTAGCATTGCCATATGTTTTAGTTTCTTTGAATGCATTTGTAATATATTGATCGATATTGTTTTTGTCTGCTGTTAGTTGAGATGTAAGGTGATAGTTGAGAACTTGGCTTGTTTTGATATTTTATTTACTTATGAAGTTTGCTTTGCATTTGTGCATAGTTTTGAAATGATACTCTCAGGTTTATATGGTTTTATTTTTGAAGCATATTGGGTTGTATAACATGAATCAAGCTAGTAATTGAACATTGTCTTTTTCCATGATGATAATTGATGAGCGGTATCTTCCATCTATTGGTGCACTGGCAATATTTGGAACAAGTGACTGGGTTTGTATCCCAGACATATCAATAGTTTGGCTGTCAAAATGTTTACAGTCGAATAATTTTTATCTTTTATTTTTATGGACACTCATGTTGTAGTTGGATGGATTTATTACGGGAAGGATGGGCATTAATTCAGTGTATGGATCATACCTAGATCCACTTGCTGACAAGGTTTAGTTTATTTCCTCTTTGCAAAATTACAATTTCATATCAATAAATTGATTGTATTGTATCTCTTTATTTGTCTTGAGTCTACTTCTATGTTCAGGTTCTAATTGATTCTATTTTAATATCAAATTGGATGAGTAAATGTGTTTCATGTTGATGATAGTATAGTCAGATGATGGTAATGATGGTTGTGGGCATTGGACTGACCGACCTTGTTCTGCTGATACAGAAGAATCAAAAAAGTGTGATCGATGTAACACTACCGACAACCAAAAAATGGTGCTAATATATAACTACATGATTACACTGCATCAAAATGGAAACGAAGATCTTCCTAAAGCCAACCACAGACGTTGATGCTTCAAATACTAATATCGATATTCAAAAGACATTAAGTTCAGGTCCATATAAGTGAAAAAAAGGTAATCAGCAAAAGTTGAAATCTAAAAACCTCATGTTCTCTAGTTATTCAAAAGACATTCAACATGATGCATGCGTAAAAAAGTCTTAAAATTTTGAACCGGTGGGTCAATGAAATTGGAGCAACATCTTTTCCAATCAAATCATTCATTCAGTTCGTGTAGACATTTTTAGTCTTTTTCTTCCACATAGCAACTTGCGTTTAAACTTGTGCATGCATCCACGTCTTTTCTTTAATTGATGATTTTGAACAGCAGCATGGTATGCAACAGGAAATAAGACGTCTATTTGTGCACACATAAAACATAGAAACATAAATATATGGCTCAATATCATTCAAACTTCAATATCATTGCTAGAGTTTGTGTTATGTTGTTTTAGCATAGGTGTCATGTGTATGTGAATTTTGGGTCTTAGAATTTCTATAGTGTAATTTGCCTGGTGCAACATGTTGCTTTCCGAAGGAACTACACAATTAACTGATGCTAATTATACTAGCTTTTGTTCTCTTCGACGTACTTGTTAATGTAGTTGCCAAAGGTGTTTTAGAGATTATCCACCTTGTTGATGAAGTTGTCGTTGTTACTCTCGATGAAGTAGCTGCACCTGGTATTGATACAAAGCTATTTGTGTTGCTAGAAATGACAAGACCATTCTAATTATTATTTTTATTGTTCATATTCAGCTTCTTTTATATTGTTTTGACTTGAATGACAATGGTGTAACGACCCTGAATTTTGAACAATTTAATTTGAGAATATTTAATTAATTTTAAATATTTGAATGATGATTTGACTTGAATTTCAAATTATCAGAATGAATTGGCGATTTAATTTTTGAATTTAATCTATTGAAGTTGAATAAAATTTGAATCTTCAATTTTCAGCCGGTTAAAAATAATTTAAAGGCTTAGAAAATTCATATTGATAATACTGAAGATAATAGAAGCTTCAGAATTGAATTTGAAAGCGATTTGTTCAGTTTTGAAATTGTATCGTTTGAAATCGAATTTAAAAATAACCTTCCGAGGCACAGTCTCGGAATTTGACGAAACCAGTTTCATTGGGTCCGTAATATTGAATTATTACTGGATTTCAAATTTCGTATTTATCAGAGTTGTTTTGTGAATATACGACGTATAAACGCGTAGAAAATCTATTCGGATTCAATTTAAATTTCGGTGATAACCGGGGTTTTCGCATTGATTTGATATCATTGTTAAACGATTTCTCTGCTAGCTTATCGCTTATAGGAATTTCGATTCGAATTGGAATTCGTTTAATAAAAAAAATTTGTTGTTGGAATTTTTTGAATCGGTTAAAATTCTTTTGAAAAGAAAAAAAATTTGTGAAGTGTTGATGGGCTTAAAAGAAAAGTTTATCATGACCCATATCCCTATTTGGTACCATACTATTTTCGTTAAAACCCTTTACCCGTTTTCCCTTTATCATTTCTCATTCGTATAAACCTAAAACCTAAATCGAAGAAAGGAAAAAAAATGGCGGCCTCGTTTCTCGTTCTCCCTCGTCGCTTCCAAAATTTAGGGCTCCGTTCTTTCCTCCTCCGATCTGGAAATTTAGGGCTTCTTCGCTTTCGTCTCTGCTTCGATATGCTCCGATAGCTAAAGTGAGTAAATTATTTACTCACATCTAATTCGTATTTGGTATAGTGCTGCAACAGTTTGATTTCGTTTCGAGTTGTTGTTTTCTCTGTTTTAATCAAATTCATATGAAATGATATTTGCGATTCTTGACTGATTCATACATATGATTTTTGACTCCATCACTTTATTATCTCGGCCGTATGATCTTGTTGAAATCTGCAATCGTGATTTTGAAAAAAAATACATATTAAGCTTCGGCCTTGATTTCGACATTGAATTTGACCTACAGTTGTCTTCGACTACAAACATGATTTTGTGATGTCAATCCTGTTCGACTTTTGCCATACTATTCACTGCTTTTGGTAGCATTTTCGACCTTATTGGTTTCGACTATACTCTTTACTGCCTCTGGTAGTATTTTTATCCTTGTTCGATTTTATTTGTTGTTTCATAACTTCGGCCATTAACTGTTGTTTTCATGTTCGATCCCTAAGCATTTTTGTTACATGTGATGTTCATCCTTATAGCAGTTTCGACTGAATTGTTGCGTCACCTGGTTGTAATTTGCTCTGTGCATTTAAGTGCTTGCTATGTTGTCATATTAGTCCTGCTGACCATTGTGTTCATTCCTAATAACACTGTCCAGTCATAGTTGCATTTCATACCTATGTTCTTCACCTTGCATACTCTAGCCTTCAAGTATATTTGCTGTGCATTTGCAGTTAGCATTGTCCAGGTTTGGTTTTAAAACACTTCGACTTTATGTTCTCTATGACTTGTTCGTATGATTGGGTAGAGTGTCTGGTTTGATTGCATTTCTTAAGCTCCATTTCACCTTGTGATTACTGATTACTCTCATATGCTTGTACTGTCTGATTTCATACCTTAACCACTGCTTGGATTTTGAACTGCATGTTTGGTCTTGTATCCATGTTTGTAGCAGTTGCTGTTGGTTCACTTGGTAGCTTTTGTTGTTGTCCAGTTAGTATTGCACTGTTTTGTATCACTGATTCATTTGAATCAGTGTTGTCCATGTTGTTTCATCCCTGTTATGTCTTCCATGTAGTTGCACTCCACTCCATGTTTGAATTCCTTACTGTCCAGTTTTCAAGTTGTGGCATTGATTTACGTTAGTTCGTTTTGGGCTTGGTTCCATACTTCGGCAGTGTTTCATAGTTTATGTAAAGTTGTTTTAAATTGACTTCAGTTTTGTGATATTCATTCTTGTATACTTGACAGTTCTGTATGGTTTGATGTCTACATGCTATTGTTTGCAAGTCATGTACATGTGGGTCTGCATTGGTATTTAGTTGAAGCTCTTTTGGCACACTCTATATTGGTACATGCTCATTTTGTCTCTGTTCTTCATGTAGTGTCTGCATATGTGCACCACTGCTATTGTTGCACTGTACTTCGAGTGGTGTAATAGGTTTATCATGCAGTTTGTATATGTGCATTTCATGTAGGCATTGGCTCTTGAGTTGTGTACACTGCATTGTCGCATTCCAATGCATATTCTAGTCTGTACATCCACCTATGCTTGCATGCTGTTAGTTTTTCACTTGAACCTGTTCATATTAGCACTGGATTCACTTGTGCACTTTTGACCATTTGTCTGTAGACTTCACTGTGTACACTTTGATTTATTTGTTGTCCAGTTGCACTGTTTCATGTTTTGTTGCTGACCTATAGCTTCACTTGAGTCATTTGAACTTTGGCTGTTAGACTTGACTTTGTGTACTCGAGTTGGCGAGGCAGTGCACGTTAGCGTGTACTGCAGCCACACAATTGTTGTTGGCGAGGCCGTGCACGTTAGCGTGTGCTGCAGCCACTCAGTGTAAAATTTTAAATTGATTTAGTCGATTGATAAATTGTTTATTAATCTCTATTGATGATTTAAATCTGCTGATTTATTGTTTAACACTGTTAAGTGTTATATATTTTCGTTATCCGATTTCTTTGTTAAAAGGTTCGGATAGACGGGAATTATTGTGACTGTCGTCTATTTTAAAGTATTACTGCTTATATGCACAAAAAAACTGGTTTGAATTAGACTGACCTGTGTATTATTTTCTTTTGAATATAATACTCGGGTCAGACCGAGTATTTCTACAGCTTGAAGATTTTCGAGCAGCGAAGTTAGAGAGAGAGTAAAGAATCATTTATTTCGAGAAAATTGTATTTTAAGATATTCCGCTGTATCAGTATTAAAATTGTATAAACTCTGATGTATATAAAAAAGATTTATAGTAATGAAATAAAGATTCATTTGTTTTAATTCATTGTTATTATCTGTGTTTCTGTGGCTGATTCTGTTTAAACCTTATAAACTAAATAACAATTCGTCTTTTTGAACGTTTCGAGTTGGTTTAACTACCGACTGGAGGCGGTCAAAAGGGGGAATGTTACAAGGTGGTATCAGAGCTTTGGTTTACACAAAGCTTAGTTTATGATGTTTAATATGAATAGTTACTAGAAACACTTTAAAAAGGAAACGTTTTTCAAATCCAAAGAAGTATAAAATTGTTTTTGAAAATAAAGATTTTTAACTTAAGAAAAGTTAAATTGAATTGAATTAGTATTAATAAATATATGATTTGAAATTTAACTAAAGGAAGTTAAATAAATTGAATTTGATTTGAAAAATTATTGAGATGAAAAGTTAAACTTGAAAGATAAGTGATTATACAATATGAATTGGGAAGTTTAAATTAATAAGTTGTATAACTTATAAAATGAGAAAATTTAAGTAAAACCAGTTGTTAAATGGTTAAACAGTTTTGTTAAGTAAAACAAAATCTGAATTTTGAATAGTGATATGAATTTGACTTTAGTAAAAGTTAAATAAAAAGCAAGTGAAGATAAAATGAAACATAGCTTAAGTAATGTTGAATGAAATTGAATTTGATATCAAAATGAACTGATAAAGTGAAGTAATGAATATGAATTTGAGTTATAGAAAGGAAAATTCAACTTTAATTGTAAAAGTGAATTAGTGAATATAGTGAGTATAAGAATTCAATCTGAATTAGAATATAAACCAATTGAAATTAAGTGTGTTAAACCAAATTGAATGTAAGCAAAGTAAATAAATTTGGTTTTGCTAATTGATCGTATGGAAATTCATTAAGTATTAATGAAATTGAATTAATGGAATTTGGAAGCTATGTAAATTGAATTCAAATTGAAAGATAAGTAAATTTAACTAGAATCAAATTTGATTTGAATTGAAGCAAACTAACTTGAATATGAATTAGTAAATGTGAACTAATTGAATATGAATGAATGTTAGTAGAATTTTATGTGAATGAATCAAATGCGATTAAATTGAAAACCAAGTCGATGAATGAATTATTAAGGAACTAGTAGATTATTTTGGGAAATGGAAAACTGATAAATTTATATAATAGTTTAAAGTGGAAATTTTGAATTATTATAAACGGCTTAAATTGAAGATTTGAAAAGTGTTAATAAAATATTGGAATTGTATAAGTGTTAAAAATGAAATATTAATGGATTTCATAAGTGAATGGAAATTACAGAATTAAGATTGTGAAGTTATAAAATGAATTGAAGTTGCGAAATAAAAGAATTTATAAGTAATTCACTTGTAAATTAAAATTCTGTGTTGAGAATTGACGATGTAACTTGTAATTCAAATCGAATGTGAAAGTCGATAATAAATTGGAATTATGAATATGAATTAGGTTTGAGATAACCTTAAATTTCCAAATCGACTTAGAGGGAAATTTTGAAATCCTCTATTTTGTTATGAATATGGATATGTAAGTTTTTAGAACTTATATATATATGAATGCGGTAAATTTGAAACCGTTAGTTTAGAAAGACATTGTTATGGAAATCTTATGTATGTTTACATAGATGTTATATGTACGAAATGTGAAATGAAAGTACTACATATATGATATTATGTTTTCTAAACTGAGGATATGGAAAAGTACCTTCCATTTATTATTAGAGAAGGTATTGGAACTCGTGAAGAGTGTCCATTTGAAATTCGTAGCTACGTAGAATTTACATTTAGTCAGAGTGACTATTTGAATCGGAAATCCTTCGCGATAGATCATCGCGATGAGATTAGATTGATTGATGATTAGCGTAATTTGAGGGGCGAGATGCCCACAGTTACAAGCAATTCCACTGGGATAGTGGCGCAACCGCCGGGTAAACTGCAATCTAATGCCAGGCGAAATTTGAGGGGCGTGATGCCTACAGACACGAGCGATTCTACTGGGATAGTAGCGTAACTGCCGTGTGTACTGCAATCTATGGCGACAACCATGGCGAAATTTAAGAGATGAGAAATCTACAGCCACAAGCGACTCTACTGGGATAGTAGCGTAACCGCCGGGTGGAACTGTAATCCATGGGGGAACGTGCTTTCCATATCCATTTTTAAAAAGAATTTTTAAAGTATTTTCACTGGGAATTGAAGCAAGTATGTTTAGTACTTGGAGATTTTTAGACCTGCGTCTGGCCAGCGTATGTCTAATGTCTGTGAGAACGAAGATGGACTTGTTAAATTTCGAGTTAGCAAGTATTTTCAAACTGTAAATAGCAAATCAATGATTTGAAATTAAAATTTCAAAATTCCTACCTAATGAACTAAGGAAGAGGATCTTTGAAATGTTTTGAAAGTCCACAGCTTTGGAAGAGATATATTATATAAATCTCTAACGTGAAGAATTTTAAGTTTGAATCTGAGTTGTAAATCGAAAATGTTAGTAAAAGACTTTTGGGTTTTGATTTTTGAAAATCATTGAATAAAAGAGAAGATAAACAGAACTAGTGAGATTAAACAAATGGAATGAATCCTATATTCATTTATTTGTAATAAGTTTTAAGCTTAGAAAATTTTTACTAGAGTATAAATATCGATGAAATTTTAACAACTTTTCCTTTTCGTGGACGAAAAGTTTTTAAGGAGGGGAGTTTGTAACGATCCTGAATTTTGAACAATTTAATTTGAGAATATTTAATTAATTTTAAATATTTGAATGATGATTTGACTTGAATTTCAAATTATCAGAATGAATTGGCGATTTAATTTTTGAATTTAATCTATTGAAGTTGAATAAAATTTGAATCTTCAATTTTCAGCCGGTTAAAAATAATTTAAAGGCTTAGAAAATTCATATTGATAATACTGAAGATAATAGAAGCTTCAGAATTGAATTTGAAAGCGATTTGTTCAGTTTTGAAATTGTATCGTTTGAAATCGAATTTAAAAATAACCTTCCGAGGCACAGTCTCGGAATTTGACGAAACCAGTTTCATTGGGTCCGTAATATTGAATTATTACTGGATTTCAAATTTCGTATTTATCAGAGTTGTTTTGTGAATATACGACGTATAAACGCGTAGAAAATCTATTCGGATTCAATTTAAATTTCGGTGATAACCGGGGTTTTCGCATTGATTTGATATCATTGTTAAACGATTTCTCTGCTAGCTTATCGCTTATAGGAATTTCGATTCGAATTGGAATTCGTTTAATAAAAAAAATTTGTTGTTGGAATTTTTTGAATCGGTTAAAATTCTTTTGAAAAGAAAAAAAATTTGTGAAGTGTTGATGGGCTTAAAAGAAAAGTTTATCATGACCCATATCCCTATTTGGTACCATACTATTTTCGTTAAAACCCTTTACCCGTTTTCCCTTTATCATTTCTCATTCGTATAAACCTAAAACCTAAATCGAAGAAAGGAAAAAAAATGGCGGCCTCGTTTCTCGTTCTCCCTCGTCGCTTCCAAAATTTAGGGCTCCGTTCTTTCCTCCTCCGATCTGGAAATTTAGGGCTTCTTCGCGTTCGTCTCTGCTTCGATATGCTCCGATAGCTAAAGTGAGTAAATTATTTACTCACATCTAATTCGTATTTGGTATAGTGCTGCAACAGTTTGATTTCGTTTCGAGTTGTTGTTTTCTCTGTTTTAATCAAATTCATATGAAATGATATTTGCGATTCTTGACTGATTCATACATATGATTTTTGACTCCATCACTTTATTATCTCGGCCGTATGATCTTGTTGAAATCTGCAATCGTGATTTTGAAAAAAAATACATATTAAGCTTCGGCCTTGATTTCGGCATTGAATTTGACCTACAGTTGTCTTCGACTACAAACATGATTTTGTGATGTCAATCCTGTTCGACTTTTGCCATACTATTCACTGCTTTTGGTAGCATTTTCGACCTTATTGGTTTCGACTATACTCTTTACTGCCTCTGGTAGTATTTTTATCCTTGTTCGATTTTATTTGTTGTTTCATAACTTCGGCCATTAACTGTTGTTTTCATGTTCGATCCCTAAGCATTTTTGTTACATGTGATGTTCATCCTTATAGCAGTTTCGACTGAATTGTTGCGTCACCTGGTTGTAATTTGCTCTGTGCATTTAAGTGCTTGCTATGTTGTCATATTAGTCCTGCTGACCATTGTGTTCATTCCTAATAACACTGTCCAGTCATAGTTGCATTTCATACCTATGTTCTTCACCTTGCATACTCTAGCCTTCAAGTATATTTGCTGTGCATTTGTAGTTAGCATTGTCCAGGTTTGGTTTTAAAACACTTCGACTTTATGTTCTCTATGACTTGTTCGTATGATTGGGTAGAGTGTCTGGTTTGATTGCATTTCTTAAGCTCCATTTCACCTTGTGATTACTGATTACTCTCATATGCTTGTACTGTCTGATTTCATACCTTAACCACTGCTTGGATTTTGAACTGCATGTTTGGTCTTGTATCCATGTTTGTAGCAGTTGCTGTTGGTTCACTTGGTAGCTTTTGTTGTTGTCCAGTTAGTATTGCACTGTTTTGTATCACTGATTCATTTGAATCAGTGTTGTCCATGTTGTTTCATCCCTGTTATGTCTTCCATGTAGTTGCACTCCACTCCATGTTTGAATTCCTTACTGTCCAGTTTTCAAGTTGTGGCATTGATTTACGTTAGTTCGTTTTGGGCTTGGTTCCATACTTCGGCAGTGTTTCATAGTTTATGTAAAGTTGTTTTAAATTGACTTCAGTTTTGTGATATTCATTCTTGTATACTTGACAGTTCTGTATGGTTTGATGTCTACATGCTATTGTTTGCAAGTCATGTACATGTGGGTCTGCATTGGTATTTAGTTGAAGCTCTTTTGGCACACTCTATATTGGTACATGCTCATTTTGTCTCTGTTCTTCATGTAGTGTCTGCATATGTGCACCACTGCTATTGTTGCACTGTACTTCGAGTGGTGTAATAGGTTTATCATGCAGTTTGTATATGTGCATTTCATGTAGGCATTGGCTCTTGAGTTGTGTACACTGCATTGTCGCATTCCAGTGCATATTCTAGTCTGTACATCCACCTATGCTTGCATGCTGTTAGTTTTTCACTTGAACCTGTTCATATTAGCACTGGATTCACTTGTGCACTTTTGACCATTTGTCTGTAGACTTCACTGTGTACACTTTGATTTATTTGTTGTCCAGTTGCACTGTTTCATGTTTTGTTGCTGACCTGTAGCTTCACTTGAGTCATTTGAACTTTGGCTGTTAGACTTGACTTTGTGTACTCGAGTTGGCGAGGCAGTGCACGTTAGCGTGTACTGCAGCCACACGATTGTTGTTGGCGAGGCCGTGCACGTTAGCGTGTGCTGCAGCCACTCAGTGTAAAATTTTAAATTGATTTAGTCGATTGATAAATTGTTTATTTATCTCTGTTGATGATTTAAATCTGCTGATTTATTGTTTAACACTGTTAAGTGTTATATATTTTCGTTATCCGATTTCTTTGTTAAAAGGTTCGGATAGACGGGAATTATTGTGACTGTCGTCTATTTTAAAGTATTACTGCTTATATGCACAAAAAAACTGGTTTGAATTAGACTGACCTGTGTATTATTTTCTTTTGAATATAATACTCGGGTCAGACCGAGTATTTCTACAGCTTGAAGATTTTCGAGCAGCGAAGTTAGAGAGAGAGAGTAAAGAATCATTTATTTCGAGAAAATTGTATTTTAAGATATTCCGCTGTATCAGTATTAAAATTGTATAAACTCTGATGTATATAAAAAAGATTTATAGTAATGAAATAAAGATTCATTTGTTTTAATTCATTGTTATTATCTGTGTTTCTGTGGCTGATTCTGTTTAAACCTTATAAACTAAATAACAATTCGTCTTTTTGAACGTTTCGAGTTGGTTTAACTACCGACTGGAGGCGGTCAAAAGGGGGAATGTTACAAGGGGGAATGTTACAAATGGTTTGTAATTATATTAAGACTTTATAAATGATGTAAATGTATGATTCGATTTGGCTTTTAGTAATTGTGAGTATGATCTATATGCATGCTACACCAATGCTCTATTTTTTTAATACATTTTTTTTAGGCAAAAACAGTTGTAAAAGATATGCATTACAACGTTCGAAAATAGTTGTAAATAAATCAATGGTTGTTGACAGTTGTAACTTTTATTACAATGGGCTTTTATAACGGTTATAAACAGCTGTAAAATCTCTTCGGTCTACTACAACTCAGCATACTACGATGGTTGTAGGTCCGTTGTTAAACACCTATTGCAATGGGGATTGTCCATTGTAAAAAGGGTTTTGTTGTAGTGGCATGTGCTATTTGAAGGTGACTCCTAGGGTGGAACATGAGGGATTCTACTATCGGTACGTGTGTGAAGACGGGTTTGATACCATATAGGATGCAGTTGTTAGTGGGGATAATCATCGACATACATATAAGATGTGGTTGTTGATGGCACAATGAGTTAGTGTCATCAGCATGGTCGATTACATGGTATTTTTAATGGGCCAAATGATGTGTCTTTATTTATTCAAAGTCACTGTGAGGATGAGAGATGCTTGATTGATGGAGGATATGGATGTTTGATACCATAACCCCCTAGTTTATATCAGGATAGTATAATATACCTCTACTCATGATGTATTTTAGCATTGTAGATTATATGTGCTAACTTATTGGTTGCAAAAGCAGACGAGGTATGATTTCTCATACCATATTGCTCACCTTATGATGTATGTATTGAGATTATATATTATTTTAGATATGTAGATCACATGTATTTGTCGAACTCGAGGTTGTTTATGTACGTTTCCTTCTTATAACCCTTGGCTACACTTTATACGTAGACTACTTGGTATAGCAATAGCAGATGGAGATGGAGCTCTACAAAAGATGAGATGGCGGCTTTTATTTTTTTCACACTATTATTTGGAGCTACTACTTGTATCCCATTGTGTAGTGGTGTGAATTGGTTCTAATTTAGAGACGATTTTCATTTATGCAGTCACTGATGTACTTTAGATATATTCAAAATCGGTCCTAGCCTATGGGATACCCTAGGCAAGCTTAAGTTTTGTTGCCTTTCACATAGAAAAAAAATGATATTATAAGATTGTAAATATTTTTCATTAACTTCACATAATAACAAAACTCGTCCAAAATGCATATTTTGACAATCCTTTACTTCATTTACATACTAAAATCCTACAAAAATATTTTCTCATTAACTACCCACACATATTCTAATATCTTTAATATATCAATCCATTCAGCGAAAACGACTTCTTTTCAAACTTTTAGAATCAAACCCTTCAACTATGTCTTCATATTTTAAACTATCCAGATATCAATTTTCAATTGAATCACAGTCAATCTATTTAATCTTTCCTGCAACGTAGTAGTTCGAAAATAAGTTTTATGAAATTCAAGATAGAAAATATTCTTTCTATTGAAGTAATCGTAATTGGTACATTCCTCACATTTAGAAATCCATTTACATCATGGTAGGAATTTACAAATTCAAGAACTCTGAATGATTTCATTATTTCTAATAGCAATATTCTTCTAAAATGTCTAATTTCAAGAAATAATCCTTTCCTACATGGATCTACATGGATCATTCTCCTTTTTATGTTCCAACAAAAATTTATAGTTTCACAAATTACTCATTCATTTGTTCTTTTTCGATAGCTTTGAACTTTGCATTCAAAAAATCCAAAAATCCCTTTATAAAGCTTAACTTTACTATTGTAAAATCCAAAATTTTGTTTCTGAAATCTAACTCAATTTTTGTTATCTTCATTCTTGTCATGTTTCCTACACATTTTCAATTTGATGAAATAGGCGATTTTTTGACACTATATACAAATTATAAGAATATTTAATTTTGATTCACGTAAGCAAAAATAAATTGAAAATTCCTTTCTTTCTAACATGCTAAATTTTTAACAACATTGCAGCATTATTGTTTAAAATTGTTCGACATCGGCCTAATTATTTTAGTTCAATAATTACTTTATCATTTTTCACATTAACAAATATCATCACACCGGTTATTGGCATTAAATAATAATCCAAGTCAACATGCAATATCAATTATACTGCAATGTTATTTGGTGGTGATTTGACTAAATCAAAGAAAGAGTTTTGGACCAAAGGTCCCTATTCTCAAAGCACATGCACAAAAAATCCCTACTCATAAACCCATAAAAATTAGTGGAAATTAGGTTGAAGGGCTTCTATTTGCAGAGCAATAAGTTTTAAGGACAACACTTTTGAATAATTAGTTTTAAGAACAATTTACAGCATAATGATAAATTCATTTATCTTTTTAAGTTATATAGGAAAATGATAAATCCTTTTATCATTATTTATGTATAATTGAAAATGATAAATTCTTTTCTCTTTTTCCTTTAAAATGTCCTTAAAACTAATTTTTCAGAAGTAGTGTCCTTAAAACTTATTATCCTGCACAAATAAGCCCTTGAAGTGAAAATCCCCTAAAAAGTAAGTCTCTATTTTGTTATTTTTTTATCAAATTGTCCCCTCCTAGAAAATTGGCTCAGCATTGAAATCAGGGGCAAAAGTAGCATAAATTAGCCAAAAACTAAAAGTAGAGACCAAATTTTCATAACTTTTTTGAAAGGGACTTTTCTTCCATCATCTTTCAATTTTGAGGACTTGGCAGTCGTTCCTTGATCAAAGAATTCGCCAAGCAAAAGCAGAGCCATTTAAACATGCTCCTCTTCCCTCGCCCGACGTTGGACATCAAAAAAACAAAAACAGTAGAAAGATCCACAGACGACTAATTTTATAATTAAGACGACTAATTTTATAATTAAACCTTTAGGAAAAACCAATTTTTTTCAAGAATAGATCACAATGCAAACTTATATATATATATATATACACACACATACAAAGTTTCCACGAGTTAAAAATGTGTGCTTATGCACTTTTAAAATGCAGAAAGTAGAAACACAAATTAAAAAAAATAAATGTATGCACCCATTGTCAAAGTGGGTATGTAGAAAGTCTATTTCAAGCTTAACCATAAAATTTGTCACCCACGATATAGTAATATAAGTTCTTAAAGTTAATCAATTTAACTCATGATCCAAAACATAAAATACAGCTGTACTGTTTCTCGCCACAAATCAATCATCGCGGTTCGCGGATATCATAGCCATTGGTCCATACGCATTATTCAGTTTCCCATAGTTTTTTTCCTTTTCTTTTTTCCTGTAAAATTAGCAATATCATCAAATGTTTCCTATCATTAGAATAAATAAAAAAAAAAAACTCACGCATATTACAGATGAGCACCACCAAAATCTCTGATGACAAATTAGATGGCATAAGAAAAAAAGATCATCTTCAGTCGCTTGTTTTCTGTTGCGTTTGAGGAATTTTAGCTATTTCCACCAACAATTTGTGTAGGGCTTGAGGCTTTGAAAAGAAAGGGGAATGATCCGAACCTTTGATTCGAAAAATCTTTTCTGGTGGGTTGGAGCTGCAAATACTTTGCTGCAAGGAAAGAGGTATTGCATTGTCTTCGGTTGTCTCCATGAAGAACCTTCTAACTGATCCATAATTTCTTTCAGTAAGTGAAAGCTTTTCAAGTAGGGGAGCGAAGGGAACGGGTCTCATTGACACTGAAGCTAATGCTACATCCTGCTATGAACGACTTATTGTAGAAACAAATTGGTGGCATGCAGTGTTGTTAACTTACTTGTCAACGAGTAAATTATAACATGATTGAGCTTCGTGAACGAGAAAAATGAAGAAATTAATTAACTGCATTCAAGCTCGTTTTACCAAACTATGTAGGTACGTCAAGGGAACCGTATAACCAAGGACCGATAAGGATTCGGTTCCTATACTTCACAAATCTAAAGTAAAATAAATTATATTCTTGTACTTGTATGGTGTTCAGCAAGGAGACTATGCCCATCGCTTCCATGCTTGTGAAATAAGTTTGAAGATTTTCTACGAATATCAATATGATTCCCATATTTGAATGTGATGTCATTTTGCCGGTATTATCCGGTTCCAGAGTTAAAAAACATTGTTTTCGACAGAGTTGAGAAACTAACGCGCGCACGCACGCACGCGGTATATATGGTCATGAAAACGTTTATGAAATAACAAGGGTTGAAAAAGATTTTTATTTTTTTTTCCAAGCAAAAATAGAATGAGAGAGGGGGTGTCCATGGGAAGTGAATACTAAATGATTACGTTGGACGTTCAATTTGCCACACCCCGAGACACTATAATCAGCGTTCTACTTGAATGATTTAAGGATGCAAACGAGAGCATGTAAACAATGCATGAGTCTGTATAGAGAAGCCTACGAAATTAACTATTGTTAAGCTAAACCTGTTGTAAATTTAAAAAAAATGCTACATGATTTTGCTATATGAAATTGACCGTTCATATATTGTATTTTAATAAAGCAAGAATAATGAATTAACATAAGCGTGAGGAGATCGGGGCAGTAACAGCATCCTGATAGGGAGTGGGCTAGTTATTATTGCCACACCCCGAGGTCATTTGAACCAACCTAAGAAAATTCCGAGATTGCACTTGCAACTCTTGGGGTTGCTTTTTTATCCGTCATTTATAATGTCGGATAAGGATGTGTAGACATAAATAAATATTCATCACACGATTGCAATTGTGACTACATATTTTTTATCCAACATTAAAATTGTGGATAAGAAAGAAAACCAACGAATTGTTGATGATAAGTGAGTGTGGATTAATCTACGTTAATATTTTAGTCCTAACTCACATTCATGGTTGGAGCTGCTCAAACGTTTCTGCAACTAGGCTTGTCAACAGACCCGGATCGGTTCGAATGTCTTAAAACCTGGATCTGAGTCTTACAATAACCAAAATCCGAGTCCGATCCGAACTCGTTTGGGTATTCAAACTCAATACATGAGCTCATCCAGTTAGACTTTTCAAGCCTGCTGGGCAATACGTTCATACCAAGCTTATAATATTTATGCTAAAACCATACTTTAAACTCGTAATTTTTGTAAAATTACACAAACAATTTTAACATACAAATTGATACCAACGAAGCCAAGTTCAAAATAAAAGTATGCAAAAAAATCTACATCTAAACAAACAAAATGATAAACAAATAAGATAAACGCTTGTATTTGGTACTATGAAATTAGATCGGATCAAACTAGACCGATTTGTAATGAAACCATACCCGACCCTAATTGTAACTGGATCGGGTCTAGATCGGTTAAACTAAATATATATATATATTAATAGAGTGTGTTTGGACCAAAACCCGTACTATTGACAAATCTAGCTACAACGACTGATTTATTAAAATTAAATAAACTACATCATATCACCATAATAAATATTATTGTCCAATAAAACCTCTCAATTAGCACCAGTATATGAAAACATACAAGTGTTTACAAAATTATATTATCTATTACTCGATATTCCATAAACTAAATTAGAATAATGTATACCTTTGAGGCAATAAAAATGTTTGAATATGAAAGCCAACATCATATAAAAATACAAAATCAATAACAAGGTTTTGGACCTTGCTTGTAATCAAATGTTAACTAAATGAAGAGGCATGAAAATGAAGGTATTTCAGATTTACTTTTAACTACAACATAATGCATCATCCCTGCTAAGTGTTATGAAATTTAGATCAATCACACTGATCCAAACTCCATAGTAGGGATGACAATGGGGCGAGTTTTTCATGCTACAGACCCGCCATGGGTTTTTCAACTTCTGACCCAGGCCCGTCCCGTAGACCCGGTGTGGGTCTAGATTTTTGCCCCAAACTCGGAACCCGTTCGGATCAGGATAGACCCACCCTGCCCTAAGACCCGATGAGACTTTATATATTCATTCAGAATTGTGTATTAATGTACATATATTTATTAATTTTATTTGTAAAAGACATTATCACTAAATGACATTGAATACAAATTACAATATGTTTACAATAATAACGAAAAATAATAAAAATGAGGTGCAGAATAATAGTTCAAAACGTACACATATGTTAATATATAATTATCAATGACACAATTTAATATTACAAAAATCTCATAACTTGTTGAATGAACATTATAATATCCATGACATAACTAGTTATGTGTGAAAGGATTAACAAATCATCATTATAATAGTAAAGAGATTTTATGATATATCGGTAGGGTGGGTCGGGTTGGGGCGGGTCATCCAAGCTCCAACCCGACCCTAGATCCGGAACTTTCAAGAGCGGGCCATGGGTCTACCCGCCTCGACGACCCGATGGGGTGAGTCTTAGCGGGTCAAAACAGGGGCGGGTCTACCAGATTTAGACCCTAGACCCGCCCCATTGTTATTTCTACCCCAAAGCTAGTGAAAAACGAGATTGTTGTATGAGGTGCAAAAACAACCGATCAATATCTCAATCCTAATCTCAATCCAATCCAAGCAAAACCAATCATAATCATCAAACAAGCAATAAAATAAAGCAATAATGAAAAATAAATCACACACGAGATTTATAGTGTATCCACAACGTCTTGTTAGCGTACATCCAATTTGAGAAGAGCCTTTTATTAATACCGATGAAAAGAGTACAAGAAATTGATTACAATTATCAATATTCTTAGATAATAGATTTGTAGAGAATAGAATTAAAGAAAACTAGATTTTTGATAAACCTTATTTGATGGAGGATAAACCCTTGATCAAAACCCTTGAAGAGTTAAGTGTCTTTTTTGAATTCTGAAAATAACTTATATAGTAAACCCCCTTTCCTTAGCAAATACCTGATTTGCCCCTTGAAGCCCTCACAAACATAACACACCAATCCGAGCAAAATAGCCACGCATCAACGGGTCAGACGTCTGGTCCATGCTGTCAGACGTCTGGCCCAAAAGATCCATTATGCATTCTATAGGCGTCCAGACGTATGATCCCCCTTGTCAGACGTTTGGTGCAATTTTTGGGAAACTTTTCTTGTTCTTAGATGTCTGGTAAAACTCCCAGACGTCTGAGAGAATTCTCGGATTACAGCAAACATGTTGTCAGACGTCTAACTATCTGTGCTTCATTCTTGTGATTCTCCCAGCTTCAAACAGCGATAACTTGAGCGTTCGTGCTCCGTTTCGCGCACCATTTTCACCGTTATCAAGCTATTCTCAACCTCTTCAGTTCTCCATATAGTGTCGTCAAAATTCAACAATAAATACTAACGAATATGAACAGTTTATACCCAAACGCCGTGCACATGCACGCATGCATGCGCATACACGTACGCCGCGTCGCGCGCATAGAGAGACGCATGCGCACATATACATATACTGTCTGCGTGCATGTGCATCACTAATAATATGAGCAGTAAAAGCATAAGAATACCTTGACTGGACTTTGATTAAGCAAAAGGTCCTTCAGTAATGATTTGTCAATGTTGACAGCAGTGGGAGGGTTATCATTTCCATTATCATATAGAAAAATCTGAGCTTTCCGCATAACATCATTTGTTCCCTCCTACAGATACATAACATTTTAAATATTGAACACAAGAACAAAACCAAGAATCACTATACCAACACCATAACAGAACTCACTTTGAAATTAACAAATTTAAACCTAGGATAAGCGACTCTGAAATTAATAGTCAAAACATATGACATTTCTGTGTTAATTGGAATTGTTTTCACCTGAATAGGTGTAGTTTTTCATTTTTTTTCCCCTGCTGTTAAAAAATATTAGCAAAATCTAGAACAATTTTATGAAATGTTGATATATTTTACATACAAATTTCACACTATTTCTACCACAAAATAGTCAGTGATTTTCGCAACAAAAATAACATTTCCAACCTTTTTGTTAGTATATTTTTTGAAAAATCAATCAATATCTTTCTCGAAAGGAACAAAAAGAGAGTCGTTGGATCATTCTTCAATAGGCATTAGTCAGGGATCACATTCACCTTTTCAACATCATAGGGGCAAGATCGGCTACACCTCATTTTAGAATGAAGTGGCAAGAGAGAGAAAATATAATTATTTAAATATGAAAATGTGGTTGAAAGGGATATATATATACACACACACATACATATATATGTATATGTATGTATGTGTGTGTGCATATAGGACAAAGATCGACTACACCTCATTTTTGCTATCCTCAAATCCTCTGATTTTAACCCGATGTTCCGAATTAAATAATTAAATAAATTGACAAAAGATACAAAATATAATTATTTAAAACGGAACATGTGGTTGAAATCAGTGGATTTAAGGTGTAGCAAAAATGAGACGTAACCGATTCTTACCCTATATATATAATCTAATACATAATACAAATCAAAATTTTATTTCAATCTAAATTTTTTTTTCTATTGTTTTAGTTAGCCATATATGCACAGTCTATTGTCTTATTCTCCCCAGTGGAAGGCAGCCATATGCGATGAAAGATGTGAAAATTTGATAATTTTTGAATGCTGCGGTTCTCAAAGCAATTCTCTTTTTTGTTGCTTTATCATTTAATATTTGTTATGTATAAATCAATTAATGATAATTAATATGTTTTGAGAGCTATACAAACTATTTATAATTATTTTGCATAAACTATTAATGGTTTTCTGGTTATAGTAGTTTTGGTTGTTATTATATAAATATTACTGTTTTCTCGATGATTTTATATATTTGTTCCTACAACCTTCTTGGATATTTTTTGGTTAATTTTTTTTTAGAATATTAACTTCGGGTCTCTATTTCTTGTTTGAAATGTAAAGCAGGTTACCATCGTTAATTTTCTGTAAATTAGGTCCATACTCCTTTAAAATCACACCCGATAAATAAAAGCAGCCGCAAACTCATTTAATTCCAATCTTTAAATGTGATAATTTTTTTGTAGATTAATCGGTTTTAAGCATCGTTTTCACCATCAAATCACAAATTTAATAAACTTTTCAATGATATTTATTGTTACTACCAAACAATAAAATTTTGAAAATCATAATTTTACATAACAGTTTTATCTGCATTTATGTAACGCAGTTACTGTGTTACCCATTTGTTTAACTGCATTTATGTGACTGCATTTATCTTGGATGACATATGTTTTACATAGATGTTTTTACCCGTATTAAGATAACACAGTTATTATCTTTTAACCTAATTGAAAGGAATTTGTTCTTAAATTACGTTGTATAACTGCGTTTGAATTTTTTAATTGGATTTATGTGATGCATAAATAATTTTGGTTGCATTTGATAATTTTATTCATTCTTAACGCATTTTATAATTTAACCGTATTAATAAAATGCAATTATATTTAAATGCTCTAATAAAATACAATTAAATTTTAACATCAGATTTTAAATTAATTTAACAGCATTTATGTGATGTAGTAACAATTTTGGCTTGCATTGATAATTTTATTCAATTCTAATACTGTTATAATTTAACTACATTAAGATAATGTAGTCAAATTTAAATGCTTTAAGAAAATGCAATCATAAATTAACAACATTTTTAATTAATTTAACCATATTTATGTGAAGTAGTAATAATTTTAGCTACATTTCATAATTTTATGTAATCTTAATGCACTTTATAAATTAATTACATTAAGAAAATACAGTTATATTTAAATGCTTGAAGAAATGCAATTATAATGTAATAATATTTTTTGAATTAATTTAACTGCATTTATGTGATGCAGTAACAATTTTGACTGCATTTGATACTTTTATATAATATTAATGTATTTTATAAATTAACTGCATTTAGAAAATGCGGTTATATTTGATTCCTAATGCAGATTTAACTGCGTTAAGAAAATACAGTTATAACTGCATTAATATAATACAGTTATAATTCTGTATATTTATTATTTTTGAACCTTGTGATTTGAATGATACCATTGTAGTTGCATTTTGAAAGATGCAATTTAAATACGTTATTTATACAGAAAAATTGTAATTTTTCAAAAAATAAAAATCAACGACTATATATTTCAATATGCATAACACATATCATTTAAAAGAAGATATGATCCATGATTTAATGGTGAAAACGGTTCATTGATACGATATTTCTATAAAAACTTATTGCATTTTAAATATTGAAATCAAATAAGATATGAAATATTAATATGAATCTGAGAATATCAGCTGGTTGCAGAGGAAAAGCGCGATCAGAATCTAACATACATAAAATTATAAGGGGGGACTTGACGTACAAATCCCCAAAGAAATTTAACTTTCATATTACTTTTGTTTGGTTAGTTTGCAATGTATAATTGATGAATGATAATATATATTTTTGGGCATTACTAATGACACTTCAAATTTGGACATTAGGGAGCATTTGCGTGCCGAATTTAAGCTCGAAATTCAACAAGGATGCGCCGAACGTAGTGTAAAATGTTGTGTTCGGTGGGGTTATGTCGAATTTTATGTTTTGGGTTGTCCCCCTCATATATAGTTTTGGAGTGCCATTAACAACACCCTATTTTTTACATAATGTGTCTCAGTTTAAAAAAACGTGGTTTAACTCCAAAGTTTCATTTATGCTTTGAGATTCAAGAAGATTCTGCGTCATTGTGTATCCTTGGCCTTTAAAAACAATGGTTTAGGCTTAGTCATAGACTAACTCCAATAGTAAAATACCTGTTGAGAGAACATGTCAAAAGTGCTTTGTTCATTTGCGAGCATAGTCGCACTGATGTAAATAGCTTTGGAAACCTTAGATGGGAAAGACTCCATAGCATGCGATATGCATGCACCACCAAAATCATGCCCAACCAGTATAACCTGCAGATTGCATTTCCATGAATATAAGTTGGTGTTTTAGATTCATACAAACAAACCAAAACATACGAGTCACTGGCTATTGAAAACATACAAGAGTAGTAACTGCCCTACGCAATCGTTTTCACATTGATGTTATTGTTTTTGCTAACAATTTAAGACGTTGCCATACCTCAGGAAGTTGCCTGAAAATTATTTCTTTTAAATATGAGTTCTATAAAGCAAACAAAATTTTGTCAAGTTATAAGCAGTGGCCGATCTATATAGTAAAACCAGGATGATTGCTTGGGTGCAATCATGAAATTTGGTATACTGTACTGTATAAGCCTGACTTAAAGTATTTCATGAAATAAATATACAAAATACTAACAATTACCCATGGGCTATCCCATATAACAATTACCTGTGGGCTATCCAGCCAGAGCAAATTAGTTAACATTTTGCCGTACGGGGGCAATGATGAAAACAAAGTTCATGTCGATTTTCTAGATTAAGTATGATTATATAATAGTGAATCATGGTTTATATAGTAATTGTGCAATGTCTTACGCCGTTTGATCACTATTTAGTTTGCCAAAATGACTAGAGTTCAATTCACAAAATTGGGGCATTTTTTTAAAAACTGGTAGAGATACAATTGCATATATTAAAAAACGAGATTCTTTATCAATTATGGCCATTTGTTACTTACGACGCAAAATAAACGATATGCATCCGTATTATGCCGTGAAATTTTGAAGATTGTTAAAGAGACTCTAGTTCTCGACAAAAAATGTATAATCTTAGGAGGATATCGTCCTAAAATAAATTTGTTATGCAAGAGACATGATAAATAGAAACAAATCAAGTGATTTACTATTTTACCGTCGTTCAAAATAAATTCAGCAACACCCTACCAAAAACCGAAAAAGAAAAATGATGGATGATCACCAAAAACTGAATTTGGATGAGCTTGATCGAAAAGAAAATCATAAACTTGTGTGGATCCACCGAAAAAATTGCATAACAAAGGTAATAACGGAATTATATTTGTTTTTATTAAGAGTTAAAATGTCTTGGTACCTTTCGAAATAATTTTAAGAATGTTTAAAAAGATATCATCACCTGGAATCCCTTTAATATGCTTGGCTGTCATAAATACCGCGAAAATTAATCCAAGGATCTACCTTGTCAATTAGAGACCAATGACCGACTCAAGTAACAAAACTTTCAATCACATGCAATGATAAAAAATAAACATCAATGAAAGACATTAGGAAACACAAAGATTTAAAATGATTCGTCTAATTGTCTACGTCCATGGACTACAAAGCATATCACAAAATATTTGTCTTTAGACTTGATTTCACCCAAAACCTTCAATAAATTTAACTCTATAAAATATGGATTGTTTACAAGAGAATAATTGCTGGGTTTCTCTCAATTCTTATTGCTTTTTGGCTTTGTTTAGAATTCTTTTTAATGTATGAATAACAATGGGGCTATGGGATGTACTTATAGCTTACTTATTAAAAGGCAGGGTAAGCTTTCAGATATGGTAGGTTCTAAAATATGGTAAATTTCATATTCAAATCATATAGTTTTAACACTATACCTCAACTCAAATATCCTCATCTCTCTAAATTACAATTTCTCAATTAGTTGTTGGATTTGCGCTCCATAGGGCCTAAGCTCTACTCGAAGAGCTATAGGTACTAGACTTCCACTTCACATTTTTCCGAAGCATAAGAAAGAAATCAATATTCAAATACTAAAACTCTTCATCATATCCAATGTAGAAGAACCTATATATACCAAGCACTAAGAGAATAGTGGAGAAATAACTACACGTTTCACCTTCTCCATTTCATATTGAGAGATGACGTTCTCGATATTATCTATTTCAATATTCTTCCCAAGAATTCTATTTGACTTCCCAAAGCCTACAGTATCAAACTCTCCAACAAGCTACATACCATTACATGCATATGTAGTCGAATCACAAGCATTACTATGCTCACTAATAAGACTAATTGAAATAACTGACCTTGCCTGCAAGTCTACAGCTGAGCTACACTTAGAGTTTGAACCTTTGAAATCTTTTCATCAATCATGGTATAATTATGAATAGCACCGTTTCTCTGAATATGGAAATAATCTATGACCCCGGACGTGTTTGGCAATTTTCTATCATCCTAGCGTCAATGGTGGATATAGACTCCATCTTCAACAAAGATCTTCCATCTATCATCGCATTCTTGGTAATCACAATTTTTTAGTTATTGTACACCACAACCTATACCTCTTCACTCATTCTCTATAGTCTAACAAAATGTGCTTCTTCTTCTAAACTTCACCTTATCGTGTCTCTCATCACAAAAATAAGTTGCATAACCAAACATTCCAAGAAACAAATACTTTATAGGCTTTCATTTTCATATCTTCTTAGGAATTCTCATATCTATGACAAGAGAAGACATATGGTCGGGTTGATGAGAAATACCGTTATACTGCCTCTATTCAAAATCATTTTTCCAATTAGCAGTCAATCTCATGCTCATAGCTCTCTCCTACAAAATCCACACCATACTCTCAGTCACTCCATCACTTCGTGAATCCGTAGAAATGTCAAGATCTCTAACTACGTCATCGGACCTACAATAATTAGCAGATTCTTATGATGCAAATTCACTATTATTGTCTACATTGAGAATTCCAAAATGTTTCTTTGGTTGCTTCTCTATTAAGGTCTTTCACTTATATAATTGGACAAATATTTCAACTTTGATCTTTAAGAAATAGAGTCAGGCCTTCTACAAGAAATCATTCACAAATAAGATGACATAACTAGCTCCACCTAAAAATACGACTGAGGCGAGGCTTCATATATACGAATAAACATACTCTACAAAATCTATAACTCGTGGTATCCTAACATCAAATGTGACATGTTTCTTCTTTTTAAGAATACAATCTTTATAAAAGTTAGGCTTCAATTGACAAATACTATCAAGGAATCTTGTTTCTATAATACATCAAAACTCCGACCTAAACGAAGTTGTCATAACTGAGTAGAATTTGTAGCACCAAAATCAGTAAAAACTACCGAATCTTCCTAGACCGTCTCTCCCTAAAGTACATAAACATCATCAACTCGCACACTTTCATCATTACCAAGGAATCCTTCATCACTTTCAATCTCTCGTCATCTACTAGTATTCTCATACGAAGTCTATTTAAAGCTCTCACTGTTAGCGAACTCCTACGCAACAACGAAATATGTCTAACCTTCATGATAGTTCTAACTACACCATCAAACATCGAAAACCTCATCCTTACCAACATGACAAGATGTTTCATTCTCTATATGAATTGCTCCGCTATCGGCTTTCTTATAATTGACAAAACCGCTTTTATATGGCGTCGTATGGAAAGAGGTTCCCGAATTCATTACCCAACTTGCAGGCTCTAATGATGAAATAATGGATGAAAACATTGATGTACCACTATCTGCATCGGATCTAATACTTTTGAAACTAAAGTTTTCTTCTTCCGTGTCTTCATGTTAAGAGCTGAACACCTGCGTATGAAATTATCTTTCTTTTCACAACGACAACAATCACCCCGTCTGGGATTAATAGACCGAGACCTACGAATATAACCCACTCTACCTTGGTGCTTCTTGCACTTAAATCTCTTTCTTAAATAAACTAAGTTGTTGAAGGACACTGTCATTGTTCTTCGACTTCCATGTCCCTAAATCTTCTTTTCCATCAAATTTCGTAACTCCATAATTATCATACCACTCCTTAAAAAAATTAGCCATTGATAATTAATCTATAACAAGGTATTTAGCTCTAATACCCAACCGCTGTGCAAATTTAGGTCTGCGTCCGGAATACTCAAAAATCTAGGTTATCGATTAATTATCAATAACCAATTTAACCAATAATATTTTCACAAACAAAAAGAAATAGAAAAGTAGAAAATGCATAGATCTAATGGTTCGGTGAACTGTCTGGATCCACAGACCCAACAACTTTGTTTTATTTTCTTTCACTTCAGAGATTACAAAATGATTGTTTTACACTTAGTTTCACTCAAAGCCCCTAATTTAATTTGACCCTAGAAATTAGGGATTGTTTATAAGAGGATAATTTGCTGATTCATCTCAATTCACTTTGCTTTGTTTGCTTTGCTTGATTTGTTGGATCCTTACTTTTTCTTTTTCTTTTTTTTAGGAATAACAATGGGGTTGTGTAAATATATTTATAGCTAGCTATCACTTATCGAAAGAAATGGAAAGTTGGAACATACGTAAGCTTTGAAAAATGGTAGATTCTATAATATATTAAATTTTATATTCGAATTGCATAATTTTAACATATTCCAACTCCATTCGTACAACATAATTACTAACTAGATTATAATTCATTATTAAATTGGCTCTCTCGATTACCGAATCAAAACTCTAATTATGAATTTGGAACACTCATGATTTTCAAGGTAAGCATAAATAAGGTTTGGCTGAAACTGAAAATGGCCTGCTGTAAAAGGTTAGGTCTATAAGATCCCAACAGCGTCATGCCATGGTGTGGTGATTTCATATAAAGGTTAGCAAGACTATTTTTCCCACTATCATCTCTCTACCCAAATGTCGATTGTTAATTTTACATGGTAAGTAATGTTGTTTCAGACTGATCATTAAAACATCAAATCAAAATAAAATAATCAGCGTTAAAACAGAACTAAACGCACCTTCTCTTCGTTTCGAAGTCCCTCAAGAAGACTAGAAAGTGGCTTCACATATTGAGCAAGATAAGTAATTTTGTTTGAATTGAAGGAATTAACTCCAGAGCCTTCAAGGTCAATGGCGGTGACTTTGAATCCACTCTCTTCCAAAAGAGCAATAATTTTATACCAACACCAAGCACCGAAACCGCCTCCATGAACTAGAACAAAATGCTTGGTTTCCAAGTCATCGAGCTTTTCATTCTAATCAAAAGAAGAGCATGCAATTAACAGGGTTGTTTGAATATGTAAAATGGTGGTTTACAATGAAAAAAATTGTTAAACAAATCGTTTAAAATGAAATGATGGAAAATAATACTTTCAGCAGATTAGTTAAATGTCATTTCCACTACAACTATATAGCAACCCTAATACTTCAGAAAATGGAATTAACAATGACATCTGTAGCTAATCTAAAAGATTTTAGTTGCAGTTAGAAATATGAATATGTAAAACAAGTAATAGAAAATTTCATAATCGTAATGTAGTACAGTAAATGATTCGGGCACCCTATTGGCTGCTGGTGAAATTTTTTTTAAGTAAATTAGTAGGTTTGTGGGTTTTTTCCCGGTTAAAAACAAAAATAGCGAGAAAAGGTAGACTGGTTCTATTCCCCTCAACTTTCCATCTTTCGCGTCTGTTCAGTTTTAAAAAACTATGACATCCGTTTTTACTTTTGGTCCCTCAGTTCATACAAAAAATAGTAGGGCTGTTATGGTAACGGTAAATTTACCATTACCATACATTACCAGCCAATCGGTTATCATTTTCGAGTGAAATCGGTATACCAGTTTAATCGGTATGGTAACGGTAAATTTACCATTTTCTACGGTAAATCATCGGTAACATTTCTTCAATACCAGCGGTAACGGTAATTTTACCAGTCAATTTATAATACATGTATATTCATGTAACATGCTTTGTTATAGGCATTTAGAACCAAACAAATGATTAAATTTAGTTTATTAACCACGTGAAATAATGTTAAATACACTTTACTTCTTTCTCATTTATGTCTTTTATTTAGTAACACTATAAATTGTATAATGAAGCACCGTTATGGTATGAATACGTGTTATGTTACTAACCTTTTTTAGCGAACGATAATTTACCATTACCAGTGTAACGGTTACCAGATTATCGGTATACCAGTTTTCGGTATACCAGCCTATCGGTAACGGTAACGGTAAGCAATTTTCGCTTACCAGTAAAAATGGTACGGTAACGGTATTTGTGAAATGGTAACGGTAACCATTACCATAACAGCCCTAAAAAATAGTTCATTTTTTTAAACTGCGTCCGAATACGATGCGGTTGGTTTACGAAATTCGCTCGGTCCAAACATGTTATAATATAAACCTCGCTCAACCCCAACTAGGTTATTATATGAACCTAGTTCCGTTAGAGTGAGGTTAGTCCAAAAACTCGCTTGAACCGGACGCTCATTTTACATGAATTTTGCTCAATGAGAATTTGTTTTCATGCTCGTTTCTACTGAAGTGTTGTAGTTTGAAGAAATAAACAATTTTAAAATATTAAAAAAATTAATAAAGCGGCAGCGATGATCGAATAGAACTAGCAGAAAAAGTAAGAAACATAACAGGTACAAAAACCAAGTGACCAATCAAATCCTTAAAAATAAAATTAAAAAAATTCTGATTGCAACACCTCTACTGGTAATAGCTGTTAACTACTATTTATCATCCGGTATAACAAATTTGTAGATACACGACAGCTACCTCCTCGTTATCATTCAGTATAAGGTCTAAAATAAATTAACAACTTTAGAGTACTCAGAGCAACTCCAACAGTTCGGAGTATGAATATACGATTTTCCATACTCCGAAAAATTGGAGACGTAATTTCTCCCACAAAGATGAAACCAAGCGTCTGTTGAATAGACGTCTGAGCCTCAGGCGCCTGTTGAACAGACGCTCGAATTATTTCGAATAAATTATGGCGCTCGTTAAACAGGCGAATGAAAATCAGACGCCTGTCCAACGGGCACCTCAATATAAGGCGCCTGTTGAATAGGCGTCTGGTTCTCAGACACCTGTTGAACAGACGTCTGAACAAATTTAATATCTTCACACTCCGATCCCTCATTTCCACACTATTTATATATCTGCACTCTGTTAGAACAGATTTCTAGTGCACATCTCAGATTATGTAAGCTGTTGGAGTTGCTCTCCCTACTCGGTATTCCCAGCACATGGAGTGAATGAGTCAATACCTATACCCCAAAACATTAAACAACTTCCAACCCAACACATAGAATCAGGACCAAAAATATAATTAAAATTGGCAATTGGCAATGTCGAGTAAACCACTTACTCCGTGAGCAACTTATTTTCATGGTGTTAATAGTTACCGCCTCATACCCCATAAAGAATCCATTTATAGAATGTGAAATGCAATGGAATTGCATGGACCTGCTCAACGATATTAAGGTTGGAGGTATAAAATGCCATTCTTCCTGTGGCAAATAAGATTGAATAAAGATTCATTTGATGAAATTTTCATTTTTAGAAAAATTAGAAACTTAGGCATACTGCATACGACTTTCATACGGAATATCAACCGCAGGCCCCATCTTTTTCAATTTTTTTTTTGATTTGTTAATTATCATACCGCTACAAATCATCCGGAACAATATAATGGGACGAGTACATCATATACTTGTGGTAATGAGTGGAGTCAAGATCTCGGTTATTAAATAACACTAACTTTATTAAAGAAGGAGAAATTGATATATTTCTCCACCCAAGCAGTCTCACACTCTAAAGTGTAAATTTATGCTCTGTCTGCGTACGTACGTGCGTGTTTATATATATATATATATATATATATATATATATATATATATATATATATGTGTGTGTGTCTATGTATATATATATGTGTATATGTATATGTTTACATATATGTGTTACCGCACGCGCTTCGTTCGTGCGTGAGTTGTTTTTCTACAAATTATATATATTTCAACACAGTTAGAAAAAACACAAAATTTAATCATATTTTGCATTGAAATCATATGTAGTTTGTTTGAATTTTTATTTCTAAGTTAGAATATCTAACTTTTTAGTAGTTTGAATTTTTATTTTTATTATTAATTAATAAAAAATGAATTTGTAAATGAAATTTATTTGTTAGATCATATTTTAAACTGATTAAGATTTGACAATATTTGTTAAGCGACGTTTTGAATTTATTAAAAAAAATTATTTATTAGATCTATTTTTAAGTGATATTAAAGTTTGTTAATAGTTGTAGAGGAACATTTTAAGTTTGTAAAATGAGTTTATTTGTTAGATCCTCTTTTTAAGCAATTTAACAATATCTACATAGAAGCCTTTTTTATAGTTCACGTTGAGACAAAAAAAAGTGTGACACCAAATATATTACAATTATTATTATTATTATTATATATATATATATATATATGATCCACAATCTTCATTATTTAGCATCATTTGTAGTCTCTTCATATTCACCACAAGTTTATATTTAAATATTCATCATTTCTATCTGCTGTCACATGTGTTGAATATTTAAATATAAACATGTAGTAAATATTAAAGACTTAAGTGATGATGCTAAATAGGGGGGCTGCGAATCCTATCTTATATATGTATGTATACACACACACAAACATACATACATATGTGTGTGCATGAACACACAAGTGTGTGCGTGCAGATGTGTGTATGTGTGAAACACACAAACACGCACGCGCGCGCACATATATAGGATCGGGATCCATGGATCATTTTGAAACTTCTATTTATTCAAAATGACTGTTCAATATCAGCTATCGAATACAATTGTGATTTCAACGGGTTGGTTGGATAAATGATTTCAAAAACATATAAATCATATTTACAAAGTTTCACTTAAAAATTGGCACAAAAAGGCGAAAGGAAGCTACAAAGGTACTATAAAAGAGACGTTACAAATGCTTCCATATACACATTCACGGGTTACAGCATCCATATGATTTGCGCTAAGTATGCGTTGTAGGCATCCCTTTTTTTGCATCCTGTATATTTTGAGTTGCACAATTATTTGTGGATTACCCATATCATACTTCAAATCACACCATAAAATTTGGGCCCATTTGAGTAACTCTAGCATATTGAAATTGATATTTCGAATTAAAGATTAAGTTTTAATAATATTTGCTTATAATTTTGAATGGGCAAGAAGTCTTGAAAATTCGTAAGCATAATCTTTTATCTTTCAAAGTGCAAAAGCGAAAAATGCCGATCAAGTCAAAATCTCGCATATTTTTATAACAACTTTTCAACCACGCCTAAAGTAGGAATAATTGTTTTTCCACCAGCTTAATACTAAAATTTGTCCTGCAATTAAAGATGTAAAAGGGGACCTAAAGAAATACTATAAAAAGAGGGTGCATGTTACTAAAGTCATAATCAGACGGTATACCAACAAAGAATATAAGATATAACAGGAGCATACTGTATGTCTAACAATACTCGATGTGGTATTTAACTATAATACCATAACCCTGCCATTCCCAATTCTAAATTGAAAAGAAATTTGAAAGGACCTTTACACAAAACTGCTGTCCTTGTCATAACTACAAGAAAATGATATAATATTACCTAAAGTCGAGACGCACACGTAATACATTATGAAAGCTTTCTTTGTTTTTTTTTTCCTCACTCCATGCGTGATTCCTATTTCCTGTGGTTTTGGCCTTAAAGATTTGCAACTATGTACAACAGAATGAAAGTTCTCTACAAAGGAACTTCTGATTATAAAATTAATGATATTAACATTGATGTAACAAGCCTAGCCAGATAATAGAAGTAATAACAACCTACAAAAATGAACATATATGAAAAAATAAGTGAATTATTATTACCTTCACAATGTGCACGTATTTAGGCTAGCAAGGTATATAAAGAATGGATAAAAAAAGAGTAGGAATAAGTTGAACTTTGCTTATTTTGTTATTGATTTATACTCATAAAAAAAGTAGAAAAAAAAAAGCACTTCGTAAAAAAGTTGTGAATTTCCTTCCTTTTCTCGTGGAACAAAATGCCATTATTCAAAAACGAAAATAAACAAATGATCTGTACTCTCGTGAATCCTAAAAGACGGTTAGTATCCACATTTGTTAGCTTAATTATTCCCTTTTTTCACAATTTGCAGTTCAAAGACGTATGAGTTACAAATAAGCATAGATCATGCATCTAAAATTGGCCAATATACTCAATAATGCCATTAAATCAAAATAGGGCTGGCCTCGAAACTGATGACCAGTAAAAGAAAATTCAAGGCTTACATTTTTAACCAGCTGTTTCGGGTGGAGAAGTGGATCCGTCGACAATCTAGACCTTGAACTCTCACTCTTGACCAGCCTCTCCTTCTTCATTTCTCCACCTGCGCACCTCATCGACGATGATCGGTCGACCTCCGTCGCGCCAACTCCATTGCCATGTTGTCTGATAAACAACGCAGCGGCGGCGACCAGAGCTTGATCGTCGATCAGAATCTGATTTCCGTCATTCCTACTTGATCTCCGTCCTCGATTGTATCCGGTAGCACTTGAGTCAGAGTTTGTGAAGCTGCGGCGGCGTGATGAAGATTTCCGCTGGGGAGGGGCTGAGTCTTCGGTGACGGGGGCGGAGGCGCAGGAGAAGATTGAGCCCATCAGATCGTTTGCATTGTTTTTGGCTTTGTTCTTTTGCTTTTGTATGGATTCACTAGCTGTAAGAGCACTTTACATAATGAATTCAAAGACTGCTTTTAACTTCGCGTTTTTCTTCCCAGTGTAATGGTGCACACCCAAGTGATTTAGGGCCCCCCCCGGCACGAGAGCTTCGTTTATAGCTTAGCACTTTACATTAGGATCATGCGTTATATTGCTTTCGTTTACAAACACAGACCAAATAAATAATATTAGTACGAACCCGTGCTACGCATCGTACCATAATTTATTTTGTGTACATTTATATTTATATTAGCTCTTTTATTGAACGTCATCGGCATATCATTAAAATATACACTTAAGTAATTACAATGCACACAATTTATAATAACTCTTTTTAGAGAATAATGGACACAAATAAAATACATTAGCGTTAACTGTTAGTTACCTTTTACTTGTTAAGCATTAGGTTACTGAGCATGTCTATTAATTTATATAATGCATAAGCTCAACATAGATTCATCTTATATAAAATATAAATTAGAATATGTACACATTTAATGTGATAATAGTGTTCCATATATAACATAAAGAAATCATGCTAAAAGAGAAGTAATGTTTCAAAGTCAATTTGAATAAACAATATTCCAACATTTGCAATAGTACATTATTTCAGACTATCCAATGCTAACTGAATTAGAATAATATTTCTGTAGCTTGAAAAGTTATATTTTTAATACATATAACATAATACAACATGAGAAATATATGTCAACCATAAACATCTTGTAGGCTATTTTTGAATATTTAGTTAATCTAAATAGTTTCATTCAATCTTAAGTGAGTATGTCGTAGAATCCCTATAATCTGGGTAATTAACAAACTAATTTAATGTTGCCATTGTAAATCAATCCTTGCATCTTCAATATCATTAATGCCATTGGTCACTAAGCTAACACTCAAGGACATCATAGTCTAATTTCTGGAACAACCAAATAACCTTTTCTTTTATTTCAAGTAAGCATACCACCATAATAATTAAATAACATAAAATTTAGCATAATAATTCAAATAAAAACAATACATCAGCATAAGCAAAATTACATGTGGATACACATAAAATATATAGATCACATAACATTGAAGATAAATCTAAAATTAAATGGCGTACGAAAATACATTCAACGTAGCGGACTATTAGAGTATCATGCAATCATATGCCATTATGAATGCTTACAAACAAATTGTTTGTATGTCTAACACGGGCATTTTATAATATTTGTAACCCAATACTATTTTTATGCATGTAAAAGCAAAAATTAGAATATTTTTTTGAAATATATCGAATATATAATGTTTCTTTTCAAGCATAAACAAATATATCAAAAATATCATGTTGCCATAAAAACATAAGTATTATCCAAATATTAGTTTGGTAAGTTTGTTAAGAAAATTATCTATAATTATATTTGTTCTCAATCATTTTAGATTTTTTACCAACCTTGTTAAAGTAAAATGAAACTATTTGGTATGAATAGGTAATGAGTTCCAAAGTTACTATTTCCCTTTGATACACATATTCCTACATCGATAAACATTTATTAAATCTACATAACACTTCATGTTACTTGTTCCATAATATAATAGAGTTATGTATCCGAAATGTTGTTGATAAAAGGAAAAAATAAAAATAATTAATTGATTACATATTAATTCTATAATTAATTAGCATTAAAGAGAATCGATATGTAATTAATTCTCTCATTAATTTGAATTAATGTTTATATTTAGAATTCAAATCGATCAAAAATAAAAGCAATTAATTTCATACATTTATTGCTTGGTAATTATGTATGATATGGCCTTTTTAATTAAAATAGTTTATTAGAACCATTATGAATAACAATATCTCTAATTTATAGTTATGAGTTACCTATAAACAATTTAAAACTCCAAAAAATTCAAAATAATGTAACATAAAAACAAATTGTATAAAAAACTATAAATACTTACCTAATCATTACATAAGATTATCAATACTTTGATGATAACATGAACATGTGTTGCCTATGGTCATTTTATAGTCCATTAAATAACATAGTAGAAAAATATTCGAAGCTTAAATTGATTAAGAAGAACAATGTTAGAATTTATTAAAAAGATGAAGTTTACATTAATTAAGTATGCATAAAGCATTTTGGAAATAAATAAGTTTTCAAAACACGTATTTAAAATCAAATCCTTAATAAATTCTAAAATTATCGACCGAAGGAGGAACATAAATGTTGCTTATACATTTATACTTTTCCCAAAAATTGAGTATGAAATTTGCTATTTGAATATTATTTTACTTCAAAGATAATGTTTCCCTTCCAACATGATTTTCTTGTATACTTATCCGTGAGAATGAAATAAAGATCAATTTAACCTCAATTTGCTTATATATAAAATATTAAGGTTTATTTGTATATATGTATTGATAAACCAATAACTCCATGCAAAATAAATGAAAGAACCCAAATTCCTTGTCTTACTAATAAAAAACGAAATATTGAATGGGAATTTGATATAAAATGTGAGAAAGGGTAATTAGTTCAAATTTACCTATAGTGGATTTTAAAGAACTATAGAAGCTTCTAGGGTTGTTATACATTTGAAATGTTGCTAATAAAGGGGAATGAAAACAATAATTAACTTCAGTTAATCTTGTAATGATTAGCATTAAAAAGACTAAAAGTGTAATTGGTTATCTCCTTAGATTGGATTACAGTTTAATTCTGGAAATACATTGAATTTAAATTGGTCTAAATTAAAAGCAATTAAGTAGTTTCAATTATTGTACGGTAGAAACATTTGATATGATCCTTTTATTTGAAATAATTCACATATAACCATCATTAATAACTATATATCTTTAATTTATAGCTATTTATAAAAATGACCAAACTATATAAAATTCAAAACATCTCATTGTTGCATAAAATCACCAAAATTTTGATGATGTTAAATGGATTGTAGTTAAAAGTAGGTATAATGAAAAAAATAAAAAAAGTCAACAATCCGGTTGTGGATTTGAAATAGTTCGCATATAACCATTATGACTCTAATTTATAGCATTTATAGAAATGACCAAACCACATGAAGTTCAAAACATCTCATTGTTGCATAAGATCACCAAGATTTTGATGATGACCATAAATGTGTTTACATATAAACAATTTATAATCTATTAAATAACACAAAAGAGAAATATTAAAAGCCTACATTGAATAAGAAGAATAGTGTCAGAACTAACAAAAAATAGTCTAGATTGACTAAAACGCATAAAATATTTAAAGTAAATAAGTTTTCAAAACACTTGTTGAACACTAAAATTTTAATAAATTTAGAATTGTCTACTAATAGAACCGTTGCTTATACATTCATACTTCTCCCCATAATACAGTATAAAATTTATTATATGAAATTTCTTTTAGTAATATTATGCTTTCTTCCAACTTGATTTCCTTATATGTGTATGTTTGAGAATGAAATAAATATCAACTTCACATTTATTTAGTTATGGGAAAAATTTAAGATTCTTTCAGTATTTATGTACTACAATTAATAACCAATAAATCCCTGCAAAATAAATGTAGGAGAGTGAAATAGTTACCTCCAAATAGTACCTTCCTATAGAAGGTATTACCTTATAAAGGAGGTTATTATCAGGTTCATTACAAAAATATGATTGGTATAAAATATGAGAAATAAGAAATAAATCGGCATTACTTATAATAGATATTATAAAATAATAGAAGCTTCTTAATAAAATCCAATAAACTCTAACAAAATAATTGAAAAACTAAATTCGTAACCATATTAATCAAAGAAAAATTAAGAGGAAAACAAAAGTTTGGGACAGAAAATTCAAATCAAAGAAGCAAAATCATAAATTTAGGATAAAATAAATAATTTTAGAATCTTATCCCTAAAACATGAATAAAATAAAAAGCAATTAAAGTGAATACAATAGGTAAAAAACTATTGGTGTACTCAATCAAATTATAATCATGTTAAAAAAATTATGAGATAAGTAAGAACTATTTGGAAAGGATCTCTAATTTGTTTCTAATTTAAAATTGAATTTTTTATGTGAAGCTGAAGATAGGGAATAAATAAAATTATGAAAGGAGGGAGAACAAATTGTAGATGGAGAAATCGAGGAAATAAGATTTTTTTCTAGTATGCAATGTACTAAGAAAAGGAAAAGACCACAGTTCGATTAAATTAGAATAGAAAGACCGATGCATTTACTGTGAAATAAATGTATTTATTACAATAAAAGCGATCATATGTATGTATTAGGAAATAAACAAATTAGAGGATGATAAGTTAGAATGAATAGTAACAGTCTTACCATTTATGATAATTCTATCTATCGTTACTTTTTATCTCTCCCTTCGAACCAACCAACATGAAATTAAGGAGTAACCAACCTTAGCGTATAAAAGAGGAAATTAAAGATTTGAATAAAAAATCGATAAAATTAAGAATTACCGAATAAAAGCTAAATTAGCAAATAAAGGAGAAAAAACCTTAGGAAAATATTCAATCATATACAATATCAGATAGTATCTAGAACAAGAATAAGTAACTTATATATCTCATAATAGACCAAAACAATTAGTAATTTATCATGTAAACATGACTATTAAAATTTATACGATAAACACCAAAAATACGATGTATGAGTATAAAAATTAAAATAACACACAACTTATGAGCAATTAGTATTTACAGACATCTGTTACCACAAAGATATATTTTTAGTTATAACAATAGTTCAAATATAAATGCATAATAATTAAAAGTGGTTAATATGAAAGAAATAGCAAAGCCAATGATGTATATGAGTAGATAAAAAAATCTAATAATAAATTTCAACACAAAATCATAAAATCACAGAAATCATGTTGTAAACTAATATAAAAAATTTCACTTGGTTTCACAAAAATTAAAAAGAGATGAGCGTAAATGGATAATAGTTGAAAGTAGGCATAATGAAACAAATAAAAAAGTCAACAATCCGACTGTGGATATGATACAGAATGATATACAATTGGTAAGCCATAATATTTCAATATAAAATTATCAATTTATAAAATTCATGCCGTAATTCAAGAATAAATGGTTGTACTTACAAACTTATCATTTAAGTTATTTATTTTTATGAAGATATTCACTTAATTACTCTTAAAGAGAAAGTGAGCATAACAAAATATACAAATCCTACAAGCACCATTGTCTCAGTGGTTAGGTGATTCGACTTTGGTGCTAGAGGTCACAAGTTCGAAACTTGTGTGGCGTGATTCGAGCATTTATTGACACATGATTTGTGTTTGTTGTCCCAGTGACATGTTAAATAAGAATTTAAGAATGACAATCCAAAAGTTAAACAAAATCAAAAATAAATAAATTTAATAGTTGAAACTTATCTTGAGATGTTCTCATCCACTTCATTACACAACGTTGAAACATTGAATATTAAGAGAATAAGGTATTCGAGTCTTAAAATGACTTAGATTTGATGAGAGATATGAAATAAATGGATGAGTATTTGATTTCAGATGGATGAGAAATGAGTATACAAATGGTCAAATATTCTCTTTTATATGTAATAGAATAGAATAGATAAGGTATTTGAGTCTTCAAACGACTTAGATTTGATGAGAGATATGAAATAAATGGTTATTAAGTTTGAGTAAGAAAATTAAAAGGAGAAATAAACATGAGAAAATATACATATATGAACTGAGGAGCATAGAGGAAAAAAAGAAATGGATGCATAATAATTACTTGAATGAAGGAGAAGAATATAGATATGAACTAAAAATACAAATAGGCACCAAATAAAATGAACTGAAAGTGATTATAGAAGAGTTAGATGGGATTATTGCAAATTGTTTACTCAAATTAAGGAGGGATGGGTATTTGATTTCAGATGGAATGAGAAATGAGTATACAAACGGTCAAATATTCTCTTTTATATGTAATAGAATAGATTTACTCAAATTAAGGAGGGATGAGTATTTGATTTCAGATGGAATGAGAAATGAGTATACAAACGGTCAAATATTCTCTTTTATATATAATAGAATAGATTCGGTTAATTAACTTAGAATTTTAGTGTTA
Organism: Allium fistulosum; assembly: GCA_030737815.1. NCBI lineage: Eukaryota > Viridiplantae > Streptophyta > Magnoliopsida > Asparagales > Amaryllidaceae > Allium > Allium fistulosum. The sequence continues at coordinate 1,210,186,837 of CM060902.1, forward strand.
AATATAGTATATGTTATTTTTCAAAATAAGATGTTTGAAATTATTTATGGTAATGTTTATATTCACTTCCATTCTTAAATTTTAATTTTTGTTATTTTGGTTTAAATTTTTTGAAATATTGAAAATTATTGAATTTAGAATTGCTTCAAATTATAATTTTGTTGTATCAATATTTACATAATATTAATAATCTTTAAAAATTGTTGCAAACATTTGATATTATATTTTTTGTGTGACTATGACTATTCTAAAATTACCGTAATAAGAATGTATCAAATAAACTTATGAGTCCTCAAAGGGTTAAAAAAAGGTTAAAAAAATAAAGTAAGAATAAGATTCGTTTTATTATGCACATTGAAAATAATATTAGGGGTTATGAGTTTGATTGTGTGAAATACATTCTTTGAAAGTTAATTTACAAGGCATTAACAGTATCATTTGGTTGATGTCTATGTTGTTGATTCTGATCGGCTTCTTATTATACACAAGAAATTGGTTCTTTAGTTTCAAATATGATACAAAATTCAAAGCATTGACAAAATTTGAAATGGAAAAATGATATTTTGGCTATAAAATAGGAGTGCAAAAAAAATCCAACTTTTCATGTTAAAAAAATATGAGAAAGTTACATGCCTATTTTCCTAAGTTCAATTTAACCATTTGGGATAGAATTTAAATTGAAAAAAAATAGTGGATTTAAAATTATTATTTTATACTCGTGGAATTTTCCAATTTCAACATATGTGTAAAATTGAAGAATTTGTTGTATAAACTCTTAACAGATTAGAAATTATTTCCAAATAGGATATTAATATGGTTTGTAGCCAAAAATGAATTTCAAAAATATATTTTATTCATAAACATAATGTATTATTTTGAAGGTGTTGGAAATTGGCTAATTATTAAATAAAATGATATATGCATATGCATATTCATATATATATATATATATATATATATATGATAAACTGGTTGTAAATTATATGAGATAATGTTTTGGTTGTGTGTTATATGAAATAATGTTTTATTTGTAAATTATATGAAATAATGTTGCAAAAATAAACTATGAGTATTATAAAAATAACCAAATTTATTTCAAATCTAACCATATTTTTGAGTAACTAATATTGAATTAGTAAAACTATAAAGAAATGTGTTTTGGAATTAAATATTTTTAAGAATGGATTGATTAAGAATTGTTGAAAAGAAATTAGCTTTGGAAATTGAGATTATATTAATATAAAGTGACTTACTAATACATATGAAATGATTAAACTAAATAAATTTAAGTTAGGATTTTCTTTGAAATGATTAACATGAAATGTCTAAAGTTAAACTTTTGAAAGTTTATTTAAGTAGAATTCAAAGAATTTAATTCCAAAAAGGTGTGACGATTTTTCTTAAATATTTACTAAAATTAGCAAAGAACTTTATAGTTTTACAGTTGATAGTCTTATGAGAAATCAAGTTAGAAATCAAAGATTATGAGTCCAAAACTGAATTGAAATGTATTACTATTTTCACTTGAAATTTGGATTTGAGATAGAAAAGAATTCCACATCCTATGAAGTTTGAATTAATCATAGTGAACTAGCTAGAATAGTCAATATGTCAGTATGCTCACGACTTGCTAGTATTGAACATAATGGATTTAGGAAGTGTTGGAAGATTTGGATGAAGGAAAAATTAGAATAGAGATTTGGCGGCCTTTTCCAATAAACGCTTGAGTTGGAAGGGTAGAGTACCAAATTGATTTTTTCATAATAATAAAGGGTAAATATCATTTTGTACCATTTTCCCAAAAAAATGGTTTAAGTTGTGAGAGCTTAGCGTAGGATGACTTGAGAGATGAGATTTGTCTAAAAGAAATTTAATATTAAAGTGAGACAAGAGTAAGACAAATTCTTTTTCCATAGAGTTATAGAAAATGGATGTTAAATCAAATGGCAATATGTTGATGTTAAGGGCTGGGATACACTCACATAAGACATTGTGAAGTGTGAGAACATAGCTGAGTGTGAAGTTCCCTTAAATGATTGAATAGTAGAGGGTTGTTGCATGAAACAATCGACGATAGAGGACGACTCTACTTGCTTATGGAGAGTGATGTTATACAGACTTATCTGTTAATGTTAGAACACTAATGTTTGTTCTATTTTATGGTACGTATTGGTTATTATTCGTAGTAGATGTTTTGGATTATTGTCATTCTATGCTATACTTGTGTATGTTTCCCTAAAGTTATGATTATGGATAGAGTACCCAAAGAGGGAAATCGTTTCCATTTGGGTCATGATTTAATATTTGGGCGTGTACCATTATGACATAACCTTGATATCATATGTGAGTAGTTGAATGTGATAGGTGCTCAATGTCATGTTCACTATGTTAGACATTGATCAATTCCCTAATGTCCTATATGAAGTTCGTGGAGTTTACAGAGGCTATGTTATTTGGTGACTAAGCATTATATTTTTAAATTAGTGAGGCAAGATACTATTCGATATTGGGTTGCAACGTTTGTTATACTTTGAAGTGAGTCAATGAGAGCTCTATGTTAAAGAATATACCATCAAGCAATTACATGTAAAATGTTTTTGGAGTATGACGATTTACATAAATGTACTCTAGCCATATGTTAGCATAGAGGACTTCATAATCATGTTGATTTAATATTATTTTTGAAGTATCAAGTGATGTATGATTTCAAGACATGAAGTAAATGACTTGACTTGCACTTATTAAGGTACACAGGTGATTTTTAAGGAAGGAGAGATTTGGCGATTTATAAGAAAATCGAGGAAGAGGTGAGATTAGTTCTTTTCAACCATCATTTGGATTGAAAGAGCTATCTTGTTAAGTCAATTTTCCAAAATAGTGACTTTCTATGCATAACCTATTTTCAGTGCCCGATGCACGTGAAAAATAAGTTAAGAATAGATAGCGTAGTTTATGAGTTTGCTATAGTAATTACTAGGTTGAATTTTAGGATAGAATAAAGTGATGCCATAGATTATTTTATTTTATTTAGGACTTGTTAGGTTTACTGTCAGTTACATTTAGTTTTATTTAGCTGTTTGGTTAAAGTAATATTGTGTTCACTAAAATTAAGGCATCATTCATTTGTGATGTTCTTATATTAAACAGTGATGGGATATGTGGTTCACCTAAGAATCATAAAAGTTAGTCTACCTAGAGGAGAGACACCATCCGTTATCATGTTGTCATGCATATGGACTTAAAGGAGAGTTTAGTGAGGAATATCAAAGGTTACAAAGAGGGTTTTCTATTAGTCGAGGATGAAGAAGAAAGTGGCATAGTACGTTGCATGGTATTTAACGATGGAGATTTATCAATAGAGAAGTCTATTTAAAGCGAAGTCATACTTGGATAGCATATGATTAGAGAAACTTCATTGGAAGTTGAAGTGATATGCAAAGGAATGGAAACTGCATATGATAGGCATGCATAGAAAGTTCGCAGTGCGTAGCATGGTATATATAGGTGAAAGACTCACCATTAAGGTATGTTATGAGCGAAAGCTAGCGTCATCAGTTATTGAGCCTTTCCTGATTGTATAAAGAGTATGAAAGTCAGCACGCTGGAGAAAGTTGGCGGGTGTTCACACATATTCTATTTATCCCATTCGTGAACGTACATTGATGATCTAATAGTTATGGAAGAGCATAGTCAGGTTGATGAGGTGAATGTAGAGGCGGAGTCCAGAGTACTCTAGAAGTGTATTCGCACCTTAGCGCTTGATGAGATATAAGAATGAAGGACTGAAACTGGTCTAAGTATGGCAAAGAAATGGTTTGGATGGGAGTACGTGGATACTCAAGGAGAGAATCTAAATTTTCCATCATAAGCTCTCTTCGAATAAGTTCCTCTTTTGGTTAGTTTGTAAGTTAGTTGGCTCGTTTGGGCATTTGTATGTTGCATGGTTACTTTAGCTAGCTAGTTGATATAGGCATCGATGTATGGATGCTAGGTTTGGTTGTATGCATGTCCTTATTATGTGTTTTGGTTGCTATGGTTGCTTTGTTCAAGTTATACCATTTCAGTTTATGCCATGTTGGCTTGTATGTATATACATTCCAATATAGGGTAGATAAATTTAAGCTTAGTGTTTTGTACTATTAACTGTTTCTCTATATTTACTCTTACTCATGGTTGTTAATGTGCATAGTTATTTACTTGATTTTTGACATGGTTGTTGCACATGGATGAATGGATGCGCAAACATATAGAAATATATATATTTGTAGGTATTAGGATGTTTGCATACATTTTTTGTTTTCACCAAATATAAATTCATATAAGAGGCCTGTTTAGTTGCATTCATGCTAATCTCACATCATATCATTCTATTTTTATCTATCTTACGTATCGTATATTCTTGGTCATGTTTTTGCTTGTCTTGTATGATGGATGCTAGTGGATGTAGCTATGTTTGTTTTGTATGTTTGTACTATTAGTAGCTCAGATATTGATTTTGATGATAACAACTTTGGTAACAAATATACATTTATATAAAATATGGATACCAATGATTTTGCCAAGTTATATAGTATATAGTGCATGATATTATATAGGTTTTGAATTGAAGGCTGTATAGTATAAAGACTCAAGAATTGGATATGAAGACTCATGCGTATTGTAACAACCCGCATATTTAACGATTCGTATATTTTAAAATGTTTAATTTATGTATTGCATTGTTAGTCGAATTTTAGCCCGAAAAGTCACTATTCAAAATAGAATAGTCGAAATAGTGAAAAGTCTCTATGGATCGAGTTTCTATGGTGTCTATTTGATGGAAAACTGTCTCTCAGGGATTCAGACATCTGAAATGAATCATTCAGACGTCTTAAATTGTTCGAATCAAACCAGAAAGGAAATAGGCCAAAATTGCCATTTTCAGACGTCTGAAATGGATGATTAAGACGTCTGAATATTGTTCTAAGACAACATTTATTTTTCCAGATTCAGATGTCTGAATCGTTCACTTCAGATGTCTGAATGAAGTTTGAAAACTCTTATTTTTCCAGATTCAGACGTCTGGTTTGGAAATTTCAGACGTCTGAATCAAGAGTGAAGTTGAGAATCACCAATTTGGACTCGAGACCACTTTCATTGAGTTCAAAATGGTGTTTGCGACTTTTTTGAGTATAAGCATCGATATGTTTGGAGTAAGTTGGATTTTGCTATTTCCTATTGGGCTTTTGGGTTTGGATTTCACCCAACTCATCCTATACCCTAACTCAGCCCCCTCTCCTCTCCATTCACTCAATTCATTTCCTAAAACATTAGTTCAACTGAAAATGGGGGAAGAGAATGGGAAATAGAAATTCCAAGCCCTAGATTCAATTGCAAACTCAAATCCTTACTCCAAAACCAAAGAGAAGTTAGGTAAGCCTTCCTTTCATCTTCTCCATCTCAATCCCTCTTTATATTCTCAGAAATTCCTAATATCTTAACTTAGAGAAACTTCATCTTTGATTATAGATTGAAGCTCCTTGGGTTATAATTGAAGAGTGATTGTTCTTGCCTTGCTCTATAGCTTCTCTCTTGAGTTTTTGGGTTAAAAGGTGAGTTTTTGAACTCACATCTACATCTATATCTTTGTTAGTGTTAGGTAGCAATTTCCTAACATATTATCCTTGTCCCTTTGTCTTTGAATTGAATTAGTTTGATGAATATTCCAATTTTTGGCGTTCGAAGTCAAAATCTTTGAAAATCCTTATATGGTTGTTTGGGCATGTTGGTCGGAATGTATTGGTGAGTCTCTAAGGTTAGGTAGTCGTTTGGCGTAAACCCCTATCTATCATCATCCATCTGATCGCTTTCGATATGATTTGGCCATCTTTGGCCTAGGCAAAGTATTGCCTGAGCACCAGTTTCAGACTTCTGAAATTTACAATTCAGACGTCTGAATCTGCTTGTCTCAACCCAATTTGCCTATTTTGTGTGGGATTCCAATTTTAATCGATTCGTGTCGATTCCAATCAGTAGTTATCGCATTTTTGACTTTGATGATTCCTTTTTGATTTCGCACACGGGTTTTTATAAAATGATCTCTTTAAATTGTATTAAAAGCTCGTTTCTCCAATTTATAATTTCTATTTAAAACACACACACAATTTTGCACTTCAAGCGAAGAGGGAGGAGAATTAAATGATTAAATAAAACGCGTGCTATGAACACGTGTGTTTATATATTCAGTTAATTCCTAATCTATTCGTTTGACTGTTTTGACCTTTGGGTCTGGTTTACTGATTAAATGAGGTGGTGAACTTTGTACTGCTTTGAGTGTGAAATTGACTAACGGTTAGTAAACCGTTTAGTGCGAACGTGTGGTATGGGACTCACGTTAACATTTTTCGGGTTCTTTTCTGAGAGTTGTGACACATTCTGCCAGTTAGTGGTGTCCAGTACTGGGTCTCCGGACCTTCGCCACTACGGTTTGTTGCCCTATAGTATCGCTTTTGGAGTTGGTCATTCATCACCGCTCGAGAGATATTGGGTTTGTTGCCTTCGGGTATGTTACCTTCGGGTTTGTACCTTCAGGTTTGTGCCTTCGGGTTTGTTGCCCTATAGTATCACTTTTGGAGTTGGTCCATCGTCACTGCTCGAGTGATATTGGGTTTGTTGCCTTCGGGTTTGTGGATCCTTGTTATACAGTACTGAGCTTGAGCATCTTTTGTTTCTTTGACAATTATATTTCCCTAGTGTATCGCCCTTCGGTGTAGGTTCTTTGAACCACACGATATATAGCGATTACCTTGTGGAAACTTGTGTTACCTTTATTGGTATTTGTTATTTGCCTTTTGGCTTGTTTTAGGATATGATATCCTTTGTTTAATTGAGTTGCCGATGATATGAGGCTTGTTATGATTCATCTTATGTTAGATGATTTGGTTATCTCTTTTGGAGATAATTGTGGTACTTTATGATCTTGTATGTTCATTATCATTTAGTTGATCTAACTGATTTGTTTAGCTAGACTGACCCGTGTATTTTATACTCGGGTCAGACCGAGATGTTTCAGGTTAGGTACATTGGACTTAGCCTATTTTGCTTCCGCATGGACTATTCCGCTAGCTCCTTTTTGTTATAGCTTTTTGTGTAGTCCTTTTTGGCTGTAACTCTGATATGTATTCATTGGTCTCGCCTTTATATTGTGGTTTTCTTTACCATACGACATGTATCATTTTGAAAACTCTGTAATGTATCTGTATATGTGTAAATGTATGTGATGATCTACTGTTCTGTGATGTGTATTACATTTGAGTTGTTATATTTTATTCTGATAGATCCTTCAACCACCTATGGCTTTGTATTAAGTATTTATCGGATATGTCGATCCATTTAAGTAAGAAGTGGCAATTGTCGGCGTATTCAATAGATAATTAAGACAAGGTTATAGATGGTCGCTCCTATCCAGCTCTATTCTCCGTATTAGCAGACGGTGTTACTTTGTAATGCTCTTTGCTAATGTGGGTCTCGGAGTGGGGCGTCACACGTATAAATATGAAGATATGAAGATTTCAAGACTATGGAATAGTGTATATAGTCATAGAATATTGTTAAAGTCCTTGGTAGCAATCTTTGACCTCAATTGCTCGTTTTCTTATCATTGATTTTTAAATCAAAATATATTTTAAAAATATATAGAAATATTTTATAAAAGTTTTCTAGAGTTTAAAATGTTTATAAACTATGTTTAAACTATTTTACAAAATACCAAAATATTTTACAAAGCATTAGATTTTCAAAAACATTTTAAAATAAACAAGTTTTCAGAATATACTAGGATATGTCGACATGCAGGCAGATTGTATGTCGACATACATGCCATAGTTTTCAAAATTTAAATTTGAAATAAAGTGTCTATTCGTTGTAACTCTTCGCAAATGGACTTGTCTGTTTGTTCTCTATATATAAGGGGTTTCCAAATGAATTTTAACAATTATTTTCTTATTATCTTCTCTCCTCTTACTCTGCCAAATTTCTATTGAAAATATATTCAGATTTTCTCACATTCAAACAAAAATCAATTCAGTCTTCATTGTATTGATTTTCTATTATTTACTCTCTGATTTCAATCATTTCTCCCACTCAACCAAAGAATCAAAGTGCTGTCCAAGAGGCTATAGGATCAATTGTATCCAAAGATCAAACATTGTCTTCGAAAAAACCATTAAAACTCTAGTTATAGTTCATTGGGTGTGATTGTGTCCCAATTCAAATCAATTAGGTGTGCCTGGTATCCCGAAAATCCAAGTGGGTATGCTTGGGTCCTAAGTCAAATCAAGTGAGTGTACCCAAAGCTTGGAAAATGTAGAGGGTGTGTCTCGTAGCCTAGAAATTGAGATTGTATTGGGTTTGCCTTCTACCCTTTGAAAGATTATTATTTGAAAAGAAACCTTTACAAGCAATTGTACGGGATTGAATGTAGGGTAACTCTGAATCAGTATAAAATTCCAGGTGTGATCTCTTTGATTCTCTACTTTTACTTTACTGCATTTATATTTATCTATGTTTGAATATGTGATTGTTTATTCTGTGTGAATTAAGTATAATATTAAAAGAATCAAAAAGAAATTCATTAAAGTTAGAAAACACTATTCATTCCCTTCTAGTGTTTAGTTAAGCCTTAAGATCCATAATTCCACCACTAATATTTGGTATTAGAGCATTAGGTTTTCAAAAATTCATAATTTAATTTTAGAAAAGTTTAAATGGCTAGTAATACTTTTAATTTTTTTGTAGAAAAACAGTTTTTGAAACATTTGTTTTTAGAAACTAAGGGCCCGTTTGGTTTCGTTTTGAGTTTTGTGTTTTGTGTTTTCAACATACACTACAAAATACAAGAAAACATGAGAAGTTTTTTTACAATTCTTAGCCATTACAACGATGGACGGGAAATGGAGGGGAGGAATTGTTTTCCGCCCTTTTGTTATGTCTCAAAACACGAAAAATCAAATAAACTTGTTTTCAATTTTCTATGTTACTTTCATTTTTCAAAATTGTGTGTTTTCCAACAATGCATAAGAAATGCGCATTTGTTTTAGACGAAAACACAAAACTAAAAACAGCAAACCAAACGGGTCCTAATTATTTTGAAAAGTCAGTTGATTTCTTGGAAAGGTATGTTTTTTTGAATTGTAGGAGCAAGTTTGTAATATGGGTGATGGTGAACAAACACTTGAAAATCAAATATCACAAATCAAGAAGGATAAGTGAATGTTCGAGACACATGACTAGAAATCTAGAGATCTTGAAAGATACAGTCTATAAGGATGATGGATTGGTAAACTTTGAAGACAACTCAAAAGGATATGTGATTTGCATCGCCAATGTCGGTAACTCTAAAACTCCTACTATTTCTAATGTTTTGCTAGTTAGGAATTTAAAACATAATTTTCTTAGTATTAGTCAATTGTGTGATAAAGGTCTTTAAATTAAGTTTGGAAAAGATAACTGTCATATAGAAGATAATGAGTCAAATATTATCTTTGAAGGTATTAGGAAACGTAACATCTATATTTTAAGTATGAAAGTGTCCAAAGATAACTTATGTCTTTTGGCTGAATCTAACGACCCTTGGATTTGGCACAAAAGATTTGGTCATTTGAATTTTAAACATCTTTCTAAAGTTGCTAGATATGAACTTGTTAGGGGTATTCCTAAAATAAGTTTAATGTTAATAATTTATGTGATGCAGGTCAATTAGGAAAATTTCGTAAAATTTCCTTTAAATCTGAAGATATGATTTCTACTTCTCATCCCATTGAACTTCTTCATCTAGATCTTTTCAAACCATCGCAAATATAATTAATAAGTCACAATAGATATGTCATTGTAGTAATAGATGATTTTTTAGATTTATATGGACAATCTTCTTAAAACATAAAAGTGATGCTTTAGAAATGTTTAAATTTTTTGCTAAAAGAATTCAAAATCAAATGTCAACTAAAATTAAAACGATTAGGAGGGATCAAGGAGGAGAAAGCGAGAACGATAATTTTGAAAACTTTTGTAATAAGAGAGGAATAACACATAACTTTTTATTTTCAAGAACACCACAACAAAATGTAGTAGTATAACATAAAAATAGAAGTATACAATAAAGTGTTAGAACAATGTTAAACGATAGTGAATTACGTAAACTTTTTTGGGCTAAAGCATGTGCTAAAACATGTTATATTTTAAACATAATTCTAATAAGATCTTTGAATAAGAAAACTCATTATGCATTATTTTATAATAAAAAGCCAAAAGTATCATATTTTCGAGTTTTTGGTAGTAAATGTTTTATATTAAATACTAAAGATAACTTGGACAAATTTGATGCTAAATCGGATAAAGGTATTTTTCATTGTTCTTCTAATAGAAACAAAGTTGTAGAATTTCAACACCAGAACTAACACCATCAAAGAAACATTACGTGTTTCATTTGATAAAAAATTTAAAATCAATAATACCAATACTGATGAGGAAGAAAATATTTATAATGAAATTACTAATAATGAAAATAATGACAACTTGAAAATTTTACATCCAAATAAAAGAAAAAAATATTTGAAACATCACCCTATAGAAAATATTTTAGGAAACATAGAATCTTTTGTAAAACCAAAAAATCAATCAAATAAAATGAGTAATGTTGCTTTTATCTCAACTATTGAACCTAAAAATCGAAAGGAAGCATCATTAGATGATTCTTGGATTCTTGCTATGCAAGAAGAACCAAATTAGTTTATCGGAAATGATGTTTGGGAATTAGTCTCAAGACCTGAAGATAAAACTATAATAGGAACTAAATGGGTATATATAGAAATAGAATGAATGAACAAGGAGAAATCATTAGAAATAAAGCATGTTTAGTTGCTCAAGGTTATAGTTAAGAAGGTATAGATTTTGATGAAACTTTTGCTCCTACAGCCAGATTAGAGGCTATCAGAATTTTACTTGCTTTGCAAATCATATAATTTAAATATTTCAAATGGATGTCAAAAGCGCCTTTTTGAATGGATTTATTAAAGAAGATGTATATGTAGAACAACCTCCACTTTTTAAATATGAAAAACTAACAAATCATGTTTATAAATTAAAGAAAACTTTATATGGTTTAAAACAAGCACCTAGAGCATGGTATTATAGAGTAAAATCTTATTTATTACAATCCAATTTTGAAATAGGAAAGGTAGATAATACTCTTTTTATTAAAAGAAATAATAATGATATTCAACTTATACAAATATATGTAGATGATATTATCTTTGGATCAACAAACGAACGGTTAAATAAAGAATTTTAAGATATAATGACTAAGGAATTTGAAATGAATCATATGGAAGAACTAATCTTCTTTTTAGAATTACAAATAAAATAACTAAATAATGGAATCTTTATAAATCAAGAAAAATATGCCAAAGACTTAGTTAAGAAATTTAGCATGCCAAAGACTTAGTTAATGTAACGATCCCGTTTTTAAGTCAAATTTAATTTAGTAATTAATATAGAATTTTTGGATTAATTTGTGAATTTATTTGAATATTTTCCAAAAACAAATAAAATATGTGTTTGTTTTATATATATAAATAGATTGAAAATAGAATTTGAATTTGAAATTCAAAAATTAAATATCTTAAAAATAAATTAGATTTAAAACTCTATATTTTAAAATCAATAAAAATGAATATTTAGCTTAAGTTTGAATAGAAATTGATAAAAAGGTTTATATATTTTCTTTTACAAATTTGCTTGAACTAAATTTGGTTTGTAAATATATAAAAGTATAAAAACATATTACATAAATTTATGAAAAATATAAGTAATTAATAAATTAATAATTAAGGACTTAAACATAAAATAAATGTGTTTGACATTTGTAAATTTATAAAATTCATACAATAACAAATGTAAGCTTAGTATAATTGGCAAAGACAAGTGGCAATTGATTTTCTTTTGATTTGAATTATATATAGTATAGTGTTTTGAGAAAAAAACCTGGTTATTCTATTTTCAGTTCAAACTTTCTCAAATTTCTCTCATCTTCAAACTAAAACCTGAAATAAAAATCTAAAAGAAAACTAAAATCAAAACTTAAAGCTTTCAATTTGGAATCAAGCAACAAACTTTAGATTCAACCTAAGCAGTTCAAAGATCAAAGTTCAAATCTATTTCTAGTTTTCTTTCAAAAAGTCTATTCTTTGTTCAACATCAAAAGGTGAGTAAACTACTTGAACCTGTTGATATATCTTGATGTTTTGAGATTGATACTTGAAGTATGTGGTGAAGAATGTTGTATGGATGTAAAAATTGATAAGTAAGTTTGAGTCTTTGTGTTATTTTAGGAATAAGAGACCTATTCTCATTAAGTTTAGAATGAGTCTTTTCTGTTAGCATTTATTTTTCTTTGTATTCCTTATAAAAAGGCATGGGAAGTCATTGAATAAAGTAGATCATTCTGATGCAATTTGTGATTCTCTGAGCTAACATTTACAATTGGTATCAGAGCAAAAGCAAAACAAAGTGATCTGAGAGACAAAAGATGAGCGATGATAAAACACTCACCAAAATTCCTCACTTTGATGGTCACTACGATTATTGGAGTGAACTGATGGAGAATCTCTTGCGTGCTAAGGGATTATGGAGTCTGGTGGAAAAAGGTTACACTGAGCCGACAGAGGTAGTCGAAGTGACTGCAGCACAACAGTAACACTTGGAAGATATCAAGATGAAGGATCATCAAGTGAAGCACTACCTATTCCAGGCATTTGATCGGGTAGTGTTCGAGCAGATCTTGGATCGTAGAACGTCCAAAATCATTTGGGATTCAATGAAGAGAAAGTTTGGAGGAAATGAGAGGGTGAAGCAATCCCTTCTCCAAACTCTAAGGAGAGACTTCGAGGTTCTTGCAATGAGGGCGGATGAGAACATTGAAGATTACTTTGGAGGAGTAATGACAGTCTCCAACAAAATGAGGAGCAACGGGGAAGACATGTTAGACTCGAAGATTGTTGAGAAGATTCTTCGAACATTGATTGACAAATTCACCTATGTGGTGGTGTCCATTGAAGAGTCCAAAGACACAGCAAGCATGACTATCGATGAATTACAAAGCTCTCTGTCTGTCCATGAGAAAAATCTTCTCAATAATCTTCGAGTCTGACATGTCTTCCCCGTTGCTCCTCATTTTGTTAGAGACTGTCATTACTTTTCCAAAGTAATCTTCAATGCTCTGATACCAATGTTTAATCGGGACGCCGACATGGGAGACTTCGACCATTGACCCCGGCTAGACACGGTGAAGCGAACGCGTACGGTACGCGGGAATGCCGAAACTCAACATGGTATTAGAGCTCCATGGTTCGAGGGACCGGTACGATGCAGCGCGACCGAAGCATGGATCCGAAGGGGCTTGAGCATGGGATGCTCATCAAGGTGGAGATATGGTTAAGCAGTCCGCTTCCCCCTGCTTATGAGAACTCGGAGTAGCAGCCTCATCCAACTGCGAAGAGGACTCAGTATAACTAAAAGGTGACTTGAGCAATGCTCGCCAAGGTGGAGATTGTTAGGTGTGGCTCGCATTGTAAATGGAGTGGGTGCGTGGATTGAATGGTTAAAGCCCCACATCGCAGGATATTCAGAATAATCGTGGTATATATATGTGATTGGTGGCATGTAACATTGGGGATTCCATTTGTTACAATGTGTTGCCAAGACCAGATTATATGCTCGATGGAGGCGATGGAGGGATGTTCAATCGGGACGCCGACATGGGAGACTTCGACCATTGACCCCGGCTAGACACGGTGAAGCGAACGCGTATGGTACGCAATATATCTGCATATATATATATATGTAGATTGTGTGCATGTCTGTACATTTCTCTGTTCTTAGTTTACAAGCTACAAAACCTGTTCAAAATTCGAAATCTCATCCCCCAATCCTTTTTAGGCTTTGATCTCTGAATAAAAAATGTTTGTATGTGTGTACCATCATTTCTAAAAATAGTTTCAAGTAAAAATATTGAGTAAATTTTTTGAAAAGGATAAATTACAGTGTAATCTTTTCAAGACAGAAAATTCGATCATCTTAATTTCAAGTTTTGATTATATAAACAAATTCGTATTAGAAATTAATGAATTTTGATAATGGTTTCATAATTTTTAAGTTTATATATATTGGGAATTCGTGAGTTGAACAGAAAGAACATTTTCGTCAATTCTCGTTGATCGACGAAGATTGGTTAGTCGTGATCGTTCCTGGTGGAAGCTAACGTGATGAAGATCACAGGAAAAATGGTGAAGGAAATTTTAGATCAACGTGGCGGTCAGGAGACGACGAACTAGGGTTTAAAGACCAATTTTGGTCGACACTGTTCTTGAGACGATTTTGTCACTGTGGGTGATCTAGAGGCGATCGGAGTGGGGGGAAACGACGCGTGGTTGAGCGGCGAAGCTCTGGACGTGGTGACGTGAGTTTAGATGGTCGGAGGTGGCAACACAGGAGGTTTTGGTGACTGAGTTTGTTCCAGGTCGGGTTTACTCAAGCTCGATGTCGATTTCGTGATCGATTCGAAGTTCTGGCTGGTCGTAGCATCTGTGTGGGTTGTCGTCGACTTGTTGACGATCAGGGCCATGGTCGGAGATGGCCAGTTCGGTTGTCCATGTGCACGAGTGCACATTTGTTGTCTGGGTTGTTGAGGGATTGGGGAATACGAAGTTTCCTCGGGTCTGACTCAAAGTCGTTGTGGGTTTGACTCGAAGAAAGAAGGGAAAGTGGATGACTCGGGAATTCTAGTGTTTGGCTCGGGAAAAATGAGTGTAGGCTCGGGTTTTAACCTGTGTTCAAATAACCTGGTTTTTAAATTAAAAATATGATCAAGTTTTTAAGTTATTAAACAAGATTTCAAATGAGTTTCAAATTTTTTATTTTTAAAGTTAAATGTTTTTAAAGATAAATTGTTTTGGTATTGAATAATTATACATTAGTTAATTAATTAAATTAATTAATGAGTGTTTTTGAAATATAATGACGTGGTATTAAACTTCAATTAATAAAAAAGATCTCAACAGATTTTTGTATAAATTAATTTCAAGCTTTAATTTAATAAGATCTTAATTGTGATTAAGAAGTTAATTAAGATAAATGGATTATCTTTAAATTAATAAAGGTTTTAAGTAATTAAAAGGATAATTACTTATTGTAAGTAATTAAGGAATAATTACTTAATGAGGTTAATTACTTAATATAATTAATAAAAGATTATTACTGAAAGTAATTAAAGGATAATTACTTAAAAGATAATTACTTAATGTAATTAACTTAAAGGATAATTAATTAAATGTGATCAATTAATTAATGTGATTAATTAAAGGTTAATTTGTTAATATGATTAATTAATTAAGGTTAATTAATTAATGATTAAAGGTTAATTATTTAATGATTAAAGGTTAATTAATTAATGATTAAAGGTAAATTAATTAATGATTAAAGGTTAGTTAATTTATGATTGAAAGATAATTACTTAATGTAATTAATTAAGGATTAATTAATTATGTAATTAACTTAAGGTTAATTTATTTATGTGATTAATTAAGGGATAATTAATTAATTAAGGTAATTAATTAAGATGGATAATTAAGGTTGATTAATTAATTTCATCAATAATATCAAATGGTTTGTAAGTAATTAATGTTAATTAAGCAGGATTGAGTAATTAATTCATACGTAATTAATTTAATTGGAAATTAAATTGAATTAATTAGGGATTGAACAACTAATTGATCTTGCTTATGGATGATTGGATTTTATTGAATGCCTTGAATTGTTTGAATATCTCTGATATGAAATTTGTGATGCTCTATGATATGAATTGCTTTGAATTGAGCTGTTATAAATTGTGTGTTATTTATCTGTGATGAATTTACATATTTATCTGTGAATGGAAAATAAGCGTTATAGGGTTATACCGCTTATTGATATTGTTATGCTTGGATTAATGATGGTTGTGATATTATTGTTGTATGCAAAGCCCCTGGACAACACACATACACACACAAATATGGATTTCATAGGAAAATTGGTTAAGTCATGATATTTTGAATTTAATATTATTTTATTTCAAAATGGTTTGAAAGTGAAATTGGGTTGAATATGGAAAACTTTTGAAAAGGAAGTTTTGAAATTATGACTTGTTAAAGTTTTGAAATTAAATTAATTTGAAATTTTGGAAACTATGATTTAAAAAGGGTTATACAGGTTATATAATGTATATATATGGATTTTAAACCATTTTTGAAGTATTTTAAAAGAATTATTTTGGAATTTAAATTTAACTCAATTAGAGCTTGCCGAGGATACGGCAGTTCGCTGATTTTCCGATTTATACTTTAAAGGGCTATAATTTGAGCAAATTTAATCGGATTTTTCCGAAACGAAAACCCTTTCTTTTGAAATGATAATAGCTTTCATATAAAGAAAGAATTTCCAGTTTTTGTTGAAAGGATTTCGAGTTATGGATAAATCAAATTTTGAAATGGAAATAGTTTTGAAAGTTATGAATGAATCTTTGTTAAAGATTTGGTAAACCTTGTTTCAAACTAAAGAGGATCTTAAAGATGGATCTTTTGTTTAAAAGATTAAAGTGGAAATTTGTTTAAACCTTTCAAAAGGAAAGGTTTTGAGAAATAAGGGCTAAAAAGTTATAACTTAACTAAGATCCGAATGAATCCATATGATTTTAAAATAAGCGCTCATTATTCGGTTAAGCCAGGAGAGGACATTACGTCATAAAACCCATTCCGAATAATGATACGACGTAATGGAAATGCATTTGAAGACGGCGGTTGAAGACCAGGTATTTTCGAAAACGAAAGGATTACCTATTGATTGTCTCTGCACCGAATGTCCCCGGTATAGAGATTTCCCTAAGTGATGGGGAGTCCGGACGTGATTAGGGAATATCCGAATTTGCAAGGACTTCTTTGAAGTGCCTTTGGTTCCATTCAGACCCAGGATGGACTTGTATGGATGTATGTCTGACATTACACTTTGAGATATAAAGCTGGTTTCTATCAAATACATTTCTGTTTGGTGGCGGAGAATTTATTCTCTTAGCTTAACACCCTTCTCTGAGACGTACGAGCTCAGAGGTTATGTAGTTGATGGTTACTAGTGATATATTCCCAATTTGGTAATGTAGCATGCTAAGTGCTGATCATTGGTTGATCGAAGCATGACTTTTGTGAAAAGCGTAGCTTTGTGGGACGAGACTTCATCGAACCTCACACCCCGGAAATGGTCGAAACATGAAGGATGCAGCAAGGTTATGGGGGTCGCGCCCCTCAGGTTATGTACATTTCCTTCTAGATAAAAAGTGGTATCATAGTATGGAGCCCAGATATTTTACTTATGTGGATAAAAAAGTGGTATTTTGGTATGGAGCCCAGATATTTACTTATGTGGTTGTTGGTTGTTGAGGCGCCTCGGTAAAGGTCGGTTACGACCGGGGGATGGCATACTCATGATAGTTAGTTACCTAGTTACAGAGGTAACCCGGCCTTGTGTTAGCAGAGATCCGGTTAGGTTCTCGGGGCGTCCCTCCAGAGGCGTACCTATTCGGAAAGGAAGTTCCTTAGTCTTGGCCATTTGTTGGAAATCCAAACAAAACAATACGAGCCCTGTACGGTTTTAGTTGTATAACCTGCCGTTTAACATGGTATCTATAGTAGGCATACTATAATAGTACGTATGCTGGCTAAGATTAATATTATACTTTCGAAATGTTTTCCACACTATGCACTAATAATAATATTAAAAGGATTTTCACGTATCAAGCATGTTTGACTGCTATAAGGAGAAATCTCCCCCAAGTGTGCGATTGCATTGTGTGTGTGCCGGAAGGCCTTATGGTAGTTTCATTTTCTAAAAAGCATAGCGGATTTCTTTTTATTTCTTTTTATTCAAATAACTATTTTTGTTTGCTCACACCAGTCCCATGACTGACCTGGAGTTTATTGTTCCCTTTCCTAAACTCTGGATGCCCATAAATTTCCACACGGGCAGCCTAGAGTCAGGTTATCAGTAGGTTGTGAAGCAGTTCAGATAGTAGATGTAGATTTGAAGTCTTTGGATCTGGAAGTATTTGGTTTGGATCGGATTTGCTATAGTTCAGCATGATAGGAGTTTGAGCTATCTTTGGTTTGGAGCTCTGGAGATGGAGTTGCAGTATGTGGATTCTCTTGGAAGATCAAGTTAATGTTGGTGTTGTATTCTGTTGTTGGTGTTATCTTTCCGCTGTCGTATTCCGCTGTGGTGTTGTATTTTGCTCTGATGATGTTGTTGGTGGTCATTTGTTGTAATCAATGTTGTATCCATGTTGTTATCAATGGAGATTATTCATTTTTGTTTCCGCCATGTTGTTATTACCTAATGTGTTATAAGCTCCGGCGATACGGACTCCGACGTTTGAATCTCTGGCATTCGAATACGGGTGATGTATTGGATGCCGATTTTCGAAGGTCGGAGTGCGGGTCGTTACAACTAATGATTTTGCCAAGTTATGTAGTATATAGCATAGGATATTATACAAGTTTTGAATTGAAGATTGTACTGTATAAAGACTCAATAACTGGATATGAAGACTTATATGTATAAAGATCAAGATATAAAGATTTTAAGATAGTGTATAGAGTCATAGAATATTGTTAAAGTCCATAGTAGCAATCTTTGATCTCAATTTATCCTTTTCTTATCATATATTTTAAAATCAAAATATATTTTAAAAATATATTTAAAATATTTTACAAAAAGTTTTCTGAAGTTTAAAATGTTTATAAAATATGTTTAAACTATTTTACAAAATACCAAAATATTTTACAAAGCATTAGATTTTCAAAAACATTTTAAAATAAACAAGTTTTCAAAATATACTAGGATTTTTCAACATATAGGCAGATTGTATGTCGACATACATGCTGCACTTTTCAAAATTTAGTTGACTGTTCCAGTCGATTGGATCCAATTCCAGTCGACTGAAAATGGATTCAGTCGATTGAATCTTTCATATTTTTAATCGAGCATCCTTTTTTCTTTAATTGAATGTTTCTTTAGCAGTGATGCATTCCTTAACACCATTGTATGTCTTCTAAAGCTCATGTACTCCTATAGTATTACTATGAAGCAAAGTATTCTCTAGCGATAACTAGCGATAATAATCCATAAAATTCTAAAATAAAATTAGAAGTTTCCATTAATCATAAACTAATGTTAATGATGTTGGGGCCCTAATACTCCTTACTAAATCAGGAAGAACATTCTTAGTATGTCATATCAATTAATTCTCTATGTTCCATAATTTTTCTTCTTGGTTTCTAATAAAGGTGGTCCATTCATTACTTTAGTTAATATACCCTTAATAATCGATCATTATTGTCAAAATTTAACTATCTCTTATAAATCCTCACTTAATCCCTTTTTTAATCAGTTTCAAAACCCTATGTTGTACCGATTCAGTTCCTCCATAAATGCTATATTAAATTCCCTAATCAATACTCGTTTAATTCCTTTCATTAATTATAAATTTATTTCCTGTTAAATTTGTAATTAATATCCATAAATCATAATCCATTAATTACTAGCTAATACATATATAGCTGTAAATTATGTTATTTATATATTTTTATTTTGTACGTTAAGCGTGTTTATACATGTATCTATATAATAACTTCTAAACTAGAACGTTCCTTTCCACATTTTGATTTATCAAAGCTATCATTCTAAAAAGGATTATCGTTATAATTTTCCATAAATTAACCAAAGTGAGATGTTCACTTGGTTTGAAATTACAAGGAATTATTTCTTTTCTTTTATTGAAATAGATAATTTAAACGATGAAAAAGAATATCCATACCTTATACATCTCTTTCCCTTTTGGTATATTCCTTATTAATTCAAACGTCATACCTTTATACATATTTTCAATTGGAAAATTTATGGAAATTACATGGAAATCGTTCCAATTAAATCAAAAAATAGAAATTTACATTCCAAGCCAACTAGGCAACCTAACTTACAACCCAATTATAAATATGGAATATCTTTACAGCTTTACCAACATTTTACAATTAAATACATGGGATTGATTTTAAATTTCCAGATCATGTTGTACATACTATTCCTATCTTATTCATTTCTTAAAACATTTAACCTTTCTTATCAAGATAGTGATATGTATCTACTCCATAAAATATTTTGGTTTGGTTTAGTCCTCACCATTGTTAAAACTAAAATTTCATAATTACAAAGTACCTTAATAACCTTTATCTTTAAAAATATAAACATGAAAACCCGTTTTGCCAATTTAAAAAGTTGCTTAGTTCCCAAAAGAAGCCATGAAATTTTTTCCTTCTTCCATCTAACTTTTCCTTTTTAAGGACTTTCTACAACAGATTTTATTTCTTTAAAAGTTGAACGTTTAATTCAAAACATTTAAGACTCAATTATTAAACCAAACGATTATTAAATCAAAAATTCAAAATTTCTTAATTTCACAATAGAGCAAAATAATTTCCCTTCTCAAAAACCTTTTATAATATACAAACTAATTTTCAATAAATTGTTTTCATACAAATAAACTTACTACATTAAAATCGAAATCAGTATTTATTACTCTATGAAATTATGGCCTATACTTATGACAATGTCATTAACTGCCATTTTAAGGATATATTATTATTATTATTTTCCAAATTTAACTCCTTTTAAATTTATTACAAATATTATAACTTGAATAATATTTCAAAAGAACAGATTTTCCTTTATTAGACATTTATTATTTCAAAGATATTTCTAGTTACAAGACAATTACTTTAGTAGACCACATGCATGCCAAATTTCTAATTTTAAGTTGTTATATTATCCCAAAAATATACATCAACATCTATTTCTTTATTACTCAAAATGTACTGTCACTTAACTAAATACTTTTTATAACTTTGTTTAAGTCTTATTTAAACTTCTATAATCTTCTGCAATCCTTTTCTTATCAATTCCCATTTATTTCTCTTACATTACGATTTTAAATTCAATATATTCTTATTCAAACAAATTCCAAATAGAAAATTGAATATATATAAAATTCTCATCCTCACATAAATGCTTTCCGTGTAACATTCAAAAAATTATCCCTACTCATTTGTTAATTATCATCATTTAATTCCATCTAATTGTAAATTTTTTTCAAAAACAACTTCAATAACATTAAATAATGAAAAGTGCAGTAGATAAGGATAACTTCAATCCTATTAATTTCTAACTATAATAGTGATCCTATTTTATATAAATTCCTAATACTATTTCTATCTAAATCTCCCAATATTGCCTCTATTTATATTTCTCGTAACTAATTGGCTCCTACTTCAGCTGTTATTTTTCATATTTTCCCTATACAGAAGTGTTCCTACTATCCTAATTGCAACGATCCATCTTTCTTACTCCTAAAGATGATAATTAATACGCCCACAGTATTCATGTGTTGATCATCTAGGTGTCCGAAATACAAGCCATTAAGGTAAAAAGAAAGAAAAGACAAGAAGAAAGAAACACAGAACCTCACAACATAAGGCAATCACATATAATAAAACATAAGATAGTACATATGGTCACTTCTAAAATAATACATTAGAGTCACAACATGTACTACTTTAGCCAGGGATAGTTATTACTTCCTACCCCAATAATGCTAATACAAAATATACATACACAGTGGAAAATAAAATAAATAATCGGATAACGTTGAAGCGTCCTACTCCATGCTCCTCCAAAATGCATCCTAGGAATCTTGACTACTTGGCTACTCATACAAATTTGAGTACCCAAGAGTTTAAGGAAAGAAAGAAAAACTTCGGGTCAAAAAAAATTTATATTGACTAAAACTACATAAATTCAAGGAAGATGTCAAGGGCGTCTCTCCTGGCAATCAGATCTTCTCTCGTTTGAGCTCCTTTGGTTTCTTTGTCATTTTCCTCCTCACACCCAAATTCGCTATCGCCTCGTCTCTCTCTCATGCCTCAAAAGAAGAAGCCTAAGCCCGCCTTGCCAGATCTGGTTGGCTCCGTCACTCGTTATGGTGTTATGTTTAGTGCCTCTTCTCGCATGGTCTATGCATCTGTGGCTCCTCCTTCTCATCTCGATCCTGCTGTGTCAATTCAAAACGTGCCTGAGAATGTCGAAAGTGACGATTCCTTGAATTCGACGAGTCGCGAAAATCCTCTTGCGAGTCTGCTGTCTGAACTGAACTATCCTCTTGGTGCCGCATCTCAATTGCCTGTCAGTCCTATGGTTATAGGTGAGCACTCTTTATCACTGCTTTTAGCTTTTTTTGGAATTACTTCTTGGACGCAGTCTGACGTTGGATTGAACGTTGGTACAAATAATGGTGATTTCGAAACTGTGCTAAATGAATATGGAAATCGGCCTTTGTCTGCTGCCATTGATGGCAATGTTGTTCGTGTATCTAAGCATGAGGCAGTTGGGTCCAAAATCACAAACAGTGGAAAATTACGTGGTTGCACTCCAGGTGTTTGTGGAAATGCCGAACCCAATAACTCCTTTATCTATTCTCCTACTTGTCGTCCATCGCCTGCTATTAATCTTGCTATCCCTGTGGAACCCTCTCCTCCTATGGCAGCCCCTTTGTGGTCATCATTGTTCACCAAAATGCCGACTAATGCAGGTGTGCATTCTCCTTGTTCTTTTGATAATGTTGAGATTGACGGTGTAACGGTTCCTCGAAGGAAGTGATTGAGGCCGGTGTTGTTTATTGTAAAGATTTTTTGGTGGGATTTTTCCTCGACTCCAATCCTTCCTATCAACTTGTTAAGGCTAGATGCAACCAAGTTTGGAAGCCTAGAGGGGGCTTGAGTGTTCATTTTGATAATGAAATGTTCCATTTTAAAGTCTCGCATACTGATGAAAGACAGCGTATTTTAGAAGCTGACCATATTCTCATAGAAGGGAAACCATTCATTATTACAACTTGGAGTCCATCTTCGGATAGGGCTAGAACTCAGGTTTTATCTATACTTGTCTCGGCCCATTTTTCTCACATTCCATCTGTTCTGCAGCCTCTTATCGGGATTGATTGACTAGCAGGTCTTGTTGGTAAAATAATTTGTTATGATGCTAACACTGTGGCCAGAAAGAGATTAGTTTATGCCAAAGCTCTGATCAAAATAACTCCTACCAAATCTCTTTCTTCAGTCTTAAAAGTTAGACTTGATGAGGGCCATTTTGCAGAGGTCAAAGTTCGCTACATTTGGAAACCTGAGATTTGTACATCTTGTCAGACCTTTAGGCATCTTTTGGATGCGTGCTCTAGCTCGGCCTCTGCTGGCTTTGTTCCCCTTGCTGCTCGGATTCCTCTACCTCATCCTCCTATCCAAAAATGGGTTCCAAAGGTTGCTCCTCCCACATCTGTTTCGACTTCCTTTGACGCTCCGGTTTGTGTAGCTACCATTGATGATGCCCCTGTCGCTGCTACCTCCGCTAGTTTGTCCCCTCCCTCTGAGCATGCTGCTTCTGTTTTGCTCCTTCTGTTGCTGCTCCTACTGTTGAGGCTCCTGCTGGTAAGTCCTAGTTTGAGCAAGCTACTTCTATTTTGTCTGATTCTATTGCATGGAATTCTGAGGAGCGGGCTTGGGTTCATGCTCCTTTAGAATTGCGGTACTCGCCTAAGTCTGACTTTTATTATGCCTATATAAGTGATGTTGCGGGTGAGAGTTGTTTTCTCATTTATCACATCGAGGGTGAGGGTCTGTCTCTTACTAAGGAAGGTCAGTTAGGATAGGAAATTTATTTACTCACCATCTTCGGAGGGTTATGATCCAAATCTGGCAACTCTTTTCTCTAGGTATGTTCTTATTATTGGCCCTGTGTTTGTTGTGGGTAGTGGCAGTTCCTCTACGGAGGGCACGTAGTCATTTTTGTTTAGTAGTTTAGGCTCCTTTGCTTTATTTTTTATTACTGTGGTTTTGGCTATTTTCTCCTACCTAGTTGTTCTGTGCATGTGCAGAACACCTGTTTATCCCATTATTTATACAATGGCACGACCGACTATAAAGCCGACTAGCTTTGCTAAAATAAAAGAAAAACTTCGAGTCAGACATGGGTCTGGTGTGAGTAAACTCCAAACAACTGAATTGTTATACTTTTAAAACTCTTTAAGATTAAAGGTATCTCGTGAGACCACGCTACACATAAACACATATGGGGTTTCACCTTACGATAACCAAACCATTTTATAGAAAGTCCAGTGATATTATGATAATATCTAGGGTTTAAAGTAAATATTGAACATAGCCGAAATGCTTGCATCTCACATTCCAATATATTTGGGCATAACTAAGTCCGTAAGGCACTTATTAAAAAATGGATTCCATACGATAACAAGGCTACTGGGATACTACCTGCCATAGTACATCTCTAGATAAAATGTATCGAGGGCCACATATGGAGCCCATGCAAACCAGGACCTGCCTACCCCATACTGGATAATACCGAATATATCTCCATCTTGGTTGTGATCAACAATTGTACCCGGGTTAGTAGTATATATAATCTGAAAATATCAATCTAGATCGAATGATGATTATACCCTGATGGGTGGACCCACATAGCCCTGAAGCATATCCTCTATTATAGGCATTCTCGGCTATGAGGCTTGAGGCTACACTTTACCTTTCTTAGCAAATCCCACTTGGATTGCTAACAGTACCCTCTAAGCGACAATGCAATGCTAGCATTAGTCAATATAAGTTGTTTAGGATATGAACAAACCAAAGGCACTACTTCTACTACATCTGAAACACCTCACACCCCTTAATATACCCAAAAGGACACATTAAAGGCGTGGTGCGTTGTAGGTATAACTAAAGCTAACAGAGACTGAGATTCACAAGACAAATATAGATAAAAACAGCGAAAACTTAAAATAATAACTTAATTAAAACAAAGCTTCATAATTGCTTCATAAATAAATCAAATACCAAATACCATATACTTGTCTAAAAATCCAGTATGTCTCATGAAACAAAAACTCATAGTCTCAAAAATCAGAGTACATAATATCCCTCATAATAAGCTAGTACATAGAAAGAATAAAAGCTGAAAATAAAAGAAATACATAGTAGAGAACTCCTCCAAGAAATCGCCAAGCAACGACAATCTACTGACTTCTCCCTTGATTGCCTATGGGGGGAAAAGGGGAAAATAGAGGAGTGGGTCGGACTAAAAGTCTGGTGAATGATAGTAATTACTAGAGTCTTTAAGCAAGATAAAAGTAATAGACTCTACTACAGTTCTAGCATAAATAAGGATAACAAAGGAAATAGGAAAGAGATAAACTGGAAATAAGTACGATTAAATATTGCCCAATTTATAAGATAGGTTAACTTTGATTGCTTGCACTTGTCCTTGATTTCTGCTTTGATTAGGTTAAATTCCTAATCCTGTAATTAGGATGTAACCCTAATTCTACCCTTTTTGATCGGTCTGCTACTCCATAGACCTTGCTGCGGACCAGACGCTATATAACTCCCTATACAGCAGCCAATGGTATCTATGAAAGATGCACAGAGCAACCACTATGAATCCGGACGACATATATAGCTCTCTACACAGAAGGCAATGGTGTCTATGAAAGACACTCATATTAAGCGTTTGGAACTCATAGCTATTACTGAGCACTCGAATGGAAGTCACACGTGTAACTGCCACCATGCCCATGCTACCTTTTGCTCCACCTATTGGGTCTTCTTATTACCTCAAACTCCAGCATAAGCCTGCCCCTCATCCCACTTCAGGCTAACGTGAGATCACCGTGTGTCCATAGAACCTATAGGGGAAATGTTGTTGGTACTGGCCCGTCATCCAAACAATATCTAGTTGCGTCCCTTATCTAAATCCCTCGTGATTTGGACTTTTATTTGACCAATTACTACCATTCTTAGCATAAGTGTGCCCTTGGCTCACCGTTTTGTCTAATAGGGAATGCTATTTGCTACAGGTCCTACTTTCATCTTTGATTATTAACTTAGATAAATTATTTTAAATAAGCTTTTACGATTTATCCCTACTACCTTTGCTTATTAATTTATCCTAAGTCTTAAAATAAGCCTCATTATGTTCTATTTCTTATTATAACCTATGTTATAATCATGCTTATTACTTAATCCAAGATCTAAGTGTGAAAATAAGCTTCTTTCTTCTTTTACTCTTTTTAGTTATAATTCTAAGTTATAACTAGGCCAATCCTTTTAATTTAGTCCAATTAACGTCATAATTAGGCGTAATTTCAGTCCAATTCCATTTATATTACAGTCTTTGAAATTTACATCTTATATTCCATTATTTTAGTTTTCTTACAATTTAATCCATATTCGCGTTAATCCTATTCTAATCCATACGCAAAGAAGAAGGAGGAATAAAATAAAACTGGAAATAGAAGAAAATCCCAAGCGTAGAAAAAAGATGTAAATAACGTATAAATAACAGTAAATAAACTAAAATACTATAAATAAACTATAAATAAACGGAAAAGCTATAATTAACAGAAATAAACTAAAATTACTGAAAAGAATAGCTGAAAGGAAATAGACTGAAAATAATTCTAAAAACTGTAAATAAACTACTAAAAAAGGTTATTCCAAAAATCGTAGTAAAACTACAACTATTGAAAACCTTATTATTTTAAATTACTTAAAGAAATCTTAAAATAATTACAATCACTCACCTCTGGTCCTAAGCTCTTCCTTTGGTCTTCCTGGATCCACTTGGAGTTGTAAAATAATTTAATTTATAATGATTTTCTCCTTTGGAAAAATTATTCCGTTTAGGGTCCTTCCTAGAAAGGTGAACCCAATCGGGGAAAACCTAGAATGAGAAAAAGTGTTAGGTCTAGGGGTCTATTTATAGGGGTAGAAGTGGATCTCGGACCGTTGGATTTGGAAATTGAATAGGATGTATCCACGTCACAGGTTGAATAGGAGCCATCAGATGCGAAAATAGATGGACCAGATTGGTCAGAAGAATGCAAAACACGTCACCAATAGGCTCTGGAACATTGGAACAAACGAACGTTCGTTCGCTTGCCAAAAGCCAAGGCGGGTCGACCG
This sequence comes from Allium fistulosum, assembly GCA_030737815.1. Lineage (NCBI taxonomy): Eukaryota > Viridiplantae > Streptophyta > Magnoliopsida > Asparagales > Amaryllidaceae > Allium > Allium fistulosum. The sequence continues at coordinate 1,210,214,028 of CM060902.1, forward strand.
GGCGGTCGACCTCCCCCTTGCCCAGGTCGACGGGCCGGTTGACCTGTGCGTGTGTGTGTATATATATATTTCGTTCTTTGCTCATATTAACTCAGATTTTGACGTTCTATATATGGAAATTGACCAAAAAATTACCACGGACACAATGGTGCAACTCCTGTGGCTCAATTCTGATAATTTCACAAAGTTATTTTATTATCTAATTAATTAATGAATTAATTATTACGGGTTAAATTTTGGGTTGTTACAACATCCATTTTGGAATCACTCTCGAGATTAGTACATGTAACCCTTGCACTTCAAAGATCTTTTCCTTCGATTTCATCATCTTCATGATATTTTCCAATTCGAATGCTTATGTTGGTTCAAAGTGGTTTTTCGATTAACTCATACTATCTGATCCTGGTCTCTTCGAACCAACATACGGCAATTTTAAAAGGGTCAAGTTATCGGTAGTGGACAAATCCACTATTTGGGGTGTGAATAGATTTGCATATGGAAAATAATACATCCATTACTTATCCCTACCTTTCCATTTTCAAAGAATACCATCCCTTGATTAACAATGAAGTTGGACAAGTTAGGAAACTACCCTTGACTTAACGTACATTCTTACTTCTCGGGATATAGACGAGTTTCCATACATCAAATTTGGTGTTAAGTATACAATGAAACATCTTACATATACTTAATTTGTCATGACCCATTTATTGAAATTAACTCTTTTATATCTATCATGTTTCCGACATTTCGACTTCTCTATCCCTTGCCTAGAAAATCAAGTTCTAGGTCTCAGGGATAGAGGAAGGTCTACTTATCGGCTTTTAGTGCTAAATACAAGATGACTTACTTTCAATAAAACTTTTTAATGTTTTAGCATAACTTATTCATATTTGTTTGGCTACTTAATGACACCGACAATGAAATCCCCTGTATTTAAAACCCATCTTTGTAAAAGAAAGTTGATTTTTAAGCAAATCGATCCTTGAAAATAAAGTGATCAAGAATTGAAAACCTTTAATTAATTAATTAATAAAAAGTTTAAACCTTTTATTTAGTAATAATTAAATCTTAATTAAATCCTGACTTAATTAATAAACAGTAATAATTAAACCTTACCTGATAAATAATTAATTAATGATTAAACCTCATATTAATAATAATTAATTAAACCTTACTTAAATAATAATTTATTAATTTAAAACTTTACTTAATTAATAATTAACCTTTAATTAATTAATTTATAATTATTACCTTAATTAATAAATAATTAACATTTACTAAATTAATTAAAAATAATTAACTTAATTAATAATTAAGTAATAATTACCTTTATTTAGTTAATAAATTAAATAATCATTAACTCCTTAATTAATTAATTAAATAATCATTAACTCCTTACTTAATTAATTAATAATTCAACCTTTTCAATACTTATAATATAGTTGAAACACCCCACACCCCTTAATATACCCAAAAGGACACATTAAAAGGCGAGGTGCGTTGTAGGTATAACTAAAGCTAACAAAGACTAAGAATTCACAAGACAAAAATAGTTAAAAACAGCGGAAACTTAAAATAATAACTTAATTAAAACAAAACTTCATAATTGCTTCATAAATAAGTCAAATACAAATACCACATACATGTCTAAAAATCCAATATGTCTCATGAAACAAAACTCATAGTCTCAAAAATCAGAGTACATAATATCCCACATAATAAGCCAGTACATAGAAAGAACAAAAGCTGAAAGAAAAGAAATACATGGTAGCAAACTCCTCCAAGAAATCTCCAAGCAATTGCAATCTACTGTCCTCTCCCTTGATTGCCTAAGGGGGGGGGGAAAGGGGAAAATAGAGGAGTGGGTCAGACTAAAAGTCCGGTGAATGATAGTAATTACTAGAGTCTTTAAGCAAAGTAAAAGTAATATACTCTACAACAGTTCTAGTATATAAAGAGGAAACAAAGAAAATAGAAAAGAGATAAACTGGAAATAAATACGATTAACTATAAGATAAGTTAACTTTGATTGTTTGCACTTGTTCTTGATAACTGCTTTGATTAGGCTGAATTCCTAATCCTATAATTAGGCTGAATTCCTAATTCTACCCTTCGATCAGCCTACTACTCCATAGATCTTACTGCGGACTAGAGACTAGGTAACTCCCTACACAACATCCAATGGTATCTACGAAAGATACATAAGGCAACCACTGTGGATCCAGACGATACATAGCTCCCTACACAGAAGGCAATGGTGTCTACGAAAGACACACATACTAAGCGCTTGGAACTCATAGCGATTACTGAGCACCAGAATGGAAGTCGCACGCGTAACTACCACCATGCCCAAGCTACCTTTTGCTCCACCTATTGGGTCTTCTTATTACTTCAAACTCCAGCATAAGCGTGCCTCTCATCTCACTTCAAGCTAATGTGAGACCGCCGTGTGTCCATAGAAAATAGGGGAAATGCTGTTGGTACTGGCCCATCATCCAAACAATATCTAGTTGCGCCCCTTGTCCAAATCCCCCGTGATTTGGACTTCTAATTGACCAATTACTACCATTTTTAGCACAAGCATGCCCTCGTCTCACTTCAGGCTAATGTGAGACCACCGTTTTGTCTAATAGGAAATGCTATTTGGTACCAGTCCTACTTTCATCTTTTCTTATTAACTTAGATAAATTATTTAAATAAGCCTTTACTTTTCTCTACTATCTGTGCTTATTAATTTATCCTAAGTCTTAAAATAAGCCTTATTCCGTTCTTTTTCTTATTATGACCTACGTTTAATCATGCTTATTACTTAACCCAAGGTCTAAGTGTGAAAATAAGCCTCTTTCATCTTTTACTCTTTTTAGTTAAGTTATAACTAGGCCAATCTTTTTAATTCAGTCCAATTAATGTCATAATCAATCATAATTTCAGTCCAATTAGGCATAATTTCAGTCCAATTCCATTTATATTACAGTCTTTGTAATTTACATCTTATATTCCATTATTTCAGTTTTCTTACAATTTAATCCATATTCGCGTTAATCCTATTCTAATCCATATGCGGAGAAGAAGGAGGAATAAAAGAAAACTGAAAATAGAAGAAAATCCAAAGCATAGAAAGAAGTTGTAAATAACGTATAAATGACAGTAAATAAACTAAAATACTGTAAATAAATGTAAATAAATGGAAAAGCTATAATTAACAGAAATAAACTAAAATTACTGAAAAGAATAGCTGAAAGGAAATAGACTGTAACGACCCGGTATTTCGAACCATTCGCATCCGCACATGTCGGACTTGAATTGCTCAAAACAACAGATTGTTAATTTATATTTGTCAAAACTCAGCATATACAGTAAATAAATCAATCACAGACACAGAGTATTACAACAATAAGCAGCGGAAAAGATAAATAGTAGTTCATGAAGCTACTATATAAACAACAGAGTTTGAAATAAAATACAACAGAATATCTCAAATACAATGTAGTCTCGAATACAAACAGATGATAAGTCTGAACAAAAAAATGGATAGCTGAAAACTGAATAGATATAAATGGATCTCCAAGTGAAGCTCCAACTCCAAAGGCGAGTCTCAAATGCTGTGACACTCAGTCTGACCCGAGCATAAAGCAAAACACAAAACACTCGAGTCAGGATTAACATTCTTATATAGTAAATTCAACTCAAGTGAAATGTCAACTGAAATACAAGTAACTTAAAGGATGTTTGGAATACCCATCCTTTAAGGATCCATGGAACTATCTACTATGTAGTACAATACGCTATTGTAATATGTCTATAGTAAAGTAAACTATTAAAATAGCGTTAAGGCGTTACCCATATCCCCCTTAACACATTTTTATATATTCCCATAGTCTATACATTACCGTAACTCCTCAGTAAACTGGAGGCTATCAAAGGGCCCTCCATAGGTATGGTACAAACCAAACATGTAGAAGGCGCGATAGGGCATGCGACATGGCACTTGAGGCAATGCCAGGGTAGATATACCATTTGCACTCCCAGACTGGTGGTAACGCATAGCAGCTACTACCGCCCACCTCGTGACACACTCCCAAATCAAAGGTGCACCCAATCAAATCACAAAAGCAATAGAATGGTATCGAAGAAATGTGTCCGATAGGGGAAATGACCCCACTTGGTCCGGTATAGCTCCTGTTTTAGCCACATCAAGCTGACTCACGGGAGTCAGGGCTACGTAAATACCATATAGAATCATCGCCAAACCATCCTAATTCGTTCTGGAATCTCCACCACGTATACAGTTGTTAAAGTGGTTTTCGGTATTGGCAGAAAGTATGAAAATATCTGATCCCGGTCTCTTTAACAATCAAATGCTTATTTCACACCGCGGTCATTTTATAATTCAAATAGTTCATAATTCATATCAAAATATCATATTCATTTCAAAACCATATCAATTCGATATCATCACCCACTTTAAATAATATTCATTTCTAGAATCGTAGCACTTTAATAATCATAACACTTTGGAAATCATAACACTTTGGAAATCATAACACTTTTGAAATCATAACACTTTGAAAATCATAACGCTTTGGAAATCATAACACTTTTGAAATCATAACACTTTGGAAATCATAACACTTTCAACTTAAATAGTTTAGATATTGAAATAGTATATATATTAAAATAGTTATAAATTAAAATAGTATATATTACAATAATTTATATATTATAATAGTTTATATATTAAAAATGCTTTATATAATAAAAATAGTTTCGTCCAATTTCGCAAATCGATTCAAATCATCTTAAATTCCAAAATTCAATTTGAATCAATTCCAGTTTAACCATTTCAATTTAAAGTTCAAAGATTCAATTCAAATTCTCAATAAACCATTTTAATTTATATCGATTTCAAATACAAGTTTGAACTATTACATCAATTCAAAAAAGATTCAAGTTTAAATATTCAAACATCTACAATATAAATTTCATTTATATTTCAACATTTAACTTTAATTTTATTCAAATTGGAAAGTATTCACTTAATCATTTTAATAACAATTTATAAAAATCCCGATTTATAAATTTAAATCAATATTAAATATCCAATCTCAATTTTATTTAAAATTGAGAATATTCATTTAATCACTTTTTATCAAATCATGTTGTAAATCATATTTCTAAAATCTCAAAATCAATAAGTTCAAATCAAATCTTGTTTAGATTCAATTATCAACCCATTTAAATTCAATGTCAACATTAATTTATCTTCCCTACCTTTATTATTAAAGTTATAAAAATCTATTTTTAAAATATTAATATAAATTTAAATAAATACTTAAACATATTATAAACCAATTAAGTTAAATTTTTATTAAATTAAAACTGGTTATTAAATGTATTTTTATATATTTTTTAAAAAATAAAATTATAAGAAAAATCTTAAAAATTATATTTTCAAAACTAACTTATAAATTAAAATTTCCAAAACATATTAGTTTAAAAATCTAAATTTTATACACATATAAAAATAAATTTTTTACATATTATATTTTAAAAATAAATATTTATTAAAACCCATATATTTTCTTTCAAACTTTGGAAATTATTTTCAAAATATAGACCAACGGTGTCCGTATATAATTTTCTATCCTATGGTCAAGTGGTACAGATATTTATAATTTCAATCCGCAATTTAAATATCTATGGATATATATCATTTCAACCCGTAATCCCAAAATTCAAAATAAATGAAAATCGTTTGGGTTTATCATTTGAACCCATAACGATTTTCCCTTATTCTACAAGATCGTTCGAGTATGTATCATTTCAACCCATATGGATTTCTGAATTAACAGGGAACTTGCAGAGTGAGAACAAATATGATAATAATATAACATATCAACAATAAGCATATATCATCAGTAACAAATAAAATATACACCAGGATATGGTGTCATATATCATAGGTGAACAATTGCAGATTCCAAATCAAACAACTCCTTTAATCAGTGAAATCTTCACAAACACAAAATCCCCAACTGCAAATTCCAAATCCCTTCGCCTATGATCGACATAACTCTTTTATCGATCTTTAGCTTCTTTCATCCTCCTCTTGATTATAGCAACCTTCTCCGTAGCTTCCCTAACCATATTAGGTCCAAGCACCTACCATTCCCCGGTCTCCATCTAACATGCTGGTGACTTGCATGGCCGTCCATAAATAGCTTTATAGGGTGTCATACTAATGCTTGCTTTATTACTATTATTGCAAGCGAATTCCACTAAGTGTAGATGATCCTCCCACAATCCTCCAAAATCCAAGATACATACGCTCGCATAAGATCCTCCAAGATTTGGGTTAACTCTTTCCGTTTGACCATCAGTTTGAGGATGATAGGCCATGCTCAAACTTAGCTTTGTTCCCAAAGCTACTTGTGACACTTCCTAAAACTGGCTGGTAAAGATTGGATCCCGATCGCTTATAATGCTCACTGGAACCCCATGCAATCGGACAATCTCTCTCATATAAATCTTCGCGAAAGTTGTTACAGTCCTCGTCAGGTTTATTAGAATGAAATTGGAACTCTTGGTTAGCCAATCCACATAACCCAAAGACCTTCATTACCTTTCCTAGATTTGGGTAAACCATCAGTAAAATTTGTTGATACTTGCTCCCATTTCCAATTTTGGGATTTCCAATGGTTGTAGTAGCCTAGCAGTTCTTTGGTGATCACCCTTGATTTATAGGCAGTTCACATATCTACACACATAGATAAAGATATCCTTCTTCATCTCGGACCACCAAAATACTCAGTTCATATCCTGGTGCATCTTATTAACTCCAGGGTGGATACTCAACTTAGATTTATGGCATTCCGTCAGAACTTCTTGTCTAAGTTCATCAACATTCGGAACGCAGCACCTTCCATTCATCCACAAAATACTATGGCTATCTATCTCAAAATATGAACTTCGATCTTCTTCAACTCCTTGAATAAATTCGACCAAAAGACTATCTTCTCCTTATTTGTTTGCAATCCTTTCCAGAAGAATCAGAGTAACTTCTAAGATCGCCAAAACTGCATTCCTGCTCAGAGCATCTGCTACCACATTTGCTTTTCCTGACGTATATAAAATATCCAAGTCATATGCACCAAAAATTCTAGCCATAGCTACTGCCTTATATTCAAATCTTTTTGAGTAAAAAGATACTTCAAGGACTTGTGATCTTGAAGAGCTCGAACTTTTCACCCAACAAGTAATGCCTCCACATCTTCAATGCAAACACAACAGCTAATAACTCCAAATCATGTGTTGCATGATTCTTCTCATGAGGCTTCAGCTGCCTGCTAGCATAAGCAATAACCCTCCCATGCTGCATCAGAATGTTCCCAATCATGCACTACATATATACAGTCAATCCTCCACTTCCATCCAAAATAGCTAAACTAGAGCACTAGTAAACCTCCTCTTCAATTCAACAAATGCTTCTTTACACTTTGGAGTACAAATAAACTTCTCATCCTTCTTCGTCAACTTGGTTAGGGTGAGGCGATCTTGGAGTAGTCCTGGATGAATCTCCTATAAAATCCGGTCAAGCGTAAATAATTTTGAACTTCTGTAGGAGTCTACGATGTCTTCCATTCTTGAACAGCCACTACCTTTGCTGGATCAATTGAAATGCCATCCCCCGACTCAACATGTCCTAGGAATCTTACTTCCAATTGCCAAAAATGACACTTAGAAAATTTTGCCTTTAGAATGTGTTTCCTTAAAGTTTCTAACACCACTTCTAAATGGTGTTTGTGTTCTTGCTCAGTCTTAGAATAAATAAGAATATAGTCTATAAAGACCAACACAAATTTATTGAGAACATCCCTAAAAATGTTATTCATAAGATCTACAAAATATGCGGGTGCATTGGTGCCCAAAAGGCATAACCAACCACTTAAAGAAAAAATCTATCCCTTTAAATGTAGTTAAGGGTATACTATCCTCTGATATCCTTAACTGGTGAAATCCTATAGCAAGGTCCATTTGCGAAAATACTCGAGCACCATAAAGTTGGTCAAACAGGTCTTCCATATGGGGTAAGGGAAACTTATTCCGAATAGCCTGCTTTTTTAACTCCCGATAATCCCTAAATAGTCTTAATGATCCATCCGTCTTTGTGACAAAAACAACAACTGCTCCTTAACTAGAACGACTCGGTCTAATCAGCCCTCTTCTTAACAAATCGCTAGTTTGATCCCGTAACTCCCTCTTCTCTCTCAGAGCCATTTTACGAATAGGTTGAATGACATGTCTCGAACTGGGAATTAAGTCAATAGGAACTCAATCTCTCGATGTGGAGGTAGATTGTTAACTTCTTCAAACACATCTGGAAAATCCTTAAAAATTTATATCAACCCTAACTCTTCTTTGGACGAATCCAATGCATATTGGAAACTAATCATTCGTTTACTAGGCTCCTCACATACTATGCTTTCTATTACCCTTTCGAACTCGGCTTGCAACATAATTATTCTCTTGACACAGTCCAAAAGAGCTCCATATTTTGATAACTAGTCTATTCTAAGTATAATATCAAACCCCTTAAAATCTAGGAAAAACGAGTCACACGAAAAATATTGGGTAAGGTAGGTAATTTGCACATCCTCACAAATCATGCACAAATTAGTTGTACCTCCTATGGGGGCAGACACACAAATAAGGATTTCCACAATTTTCGGGGAAAGCAGTAATTTTCCTATATATTATAAAGAAATAAAACTATAGGAAGCCCCAGTATCAAACAATACTCGAACAAAGATTCCATTAATCATTAAAGTACCTTTAAGAACTCCCTTTCCTTTCACATTTGCCGAGGTTGATGGTTCATCCTTGATAACGTAAACCTTGACCTGTTGTCCCTTCTTCGTTAGCGGGCAATCCTTCACCATATGCCCTGGGTGCTAATAGTTAAAGCAAAGTGTCTTCTGAACCATCGAAGAGACAGGCACTCCTTGCTGCTTTAAAGCTTCAGAATTCTTACAAATCCTGGCCAGATGGCCTTTCTATTTACACTAATAACACTCAACATCCTTGGACTTGTTCCTTTGGTCTCCTCATGACTTTCCCTTCCACTACTTCTTCCATTGCGGGCTAAACTTTCTTTGTTTGGGTTGCTGTTATTGTTGCTGGGTGCCGCCGTTGGCTTCTTCTTCTTAAGAACCTTATACCTCAAAGTCATATTTACCAGATCCACAAAAGTACCCTTCAGATGGGCGGTCATCTTCTCTTGAAATCCTTCTCTCATTCCCATCACAAACATCTCATTCTTCTCAAGAGGGGTGTCAATCAACTCCGGCCCGAATCGCGATAGCTCATTAAACATAGTCTCATATTCAGCTACCGACAAATCTACTTACTTAAGATTCAAGAAACTCCTATACATACGTGTATTTCCTACAGTGGGCATGAACTGATCTTCAAACACCTCCTTGCATCTAGCCCAAGAAAAATCATCCTTTGAAACATTCGCTGTAATGGAGTCCTACTATGCCACCACTCCATCTTGCAACTACCAGGATGCTAAGAAATGCTTTTGCTTATCCGAAATATCCAGGCCATTAAAAATCTCCTCGCAAGATCAAAGCTAAGCTTGGAATTTGATGATGGATTCTGTGTGCTTAAACGGCTTTCCTCCGTGATTTGTATAGTCCGTGTACATAATTGCAATGTTCACATTGGGCTGCGCTGGTGCTGCCTCTTTAACTACTCCAACTCTTTCAACATTCGGAGCTCAACCGTTGGCGGTCATGGTGCTACTAGCTTCCCTACCTCATCCTACCCTATTGCTTATTCTTGCTACCTGGATATAGTAAGACAACTATAAGAATACTTAAACGTGATAATCTTAAGGAAAAGGATACAAATCAAACATATCAAAGCTGATCTAAATCCCGAGCATATCTACGAATAAAAAATACAAATATGCGCTCTCTTAGACTAAACACATTCTAGGGAATTACTAATCCTATCTCTAATGAGCTAACCCCAACCAAGGCTTAGGTGTTGGCTCAATCTAGGCTTTGATACCATATGCAACGATCCACCTATCTTACTCCTAAAGACGACACTTAATACACCCATGGTATTCACATGTTTATCATCCAGGTGTTTGAAAGACAAGCATTGGGGTAAAAAGAAAGAAAAGACAAGAAGAAAGAAACATACAATCTCACAATGCAAGGTAATCACATATAATAGAAATTAAGACAATTCTATAGTCACTTCCAAAATAATACATCACAGTCACAACAGGTACTACTTCAGCCAAGGAGAGTTATAACTGCCCGCCCCCACAATGATGATACAAAATATACATACATAGTAGAAAATAAAATAAATAACTAGATAACCTTGAAGTCTCCTGCTCCATGCTCCTCCAAAATGCATCCGTAGGAACCTAGACTACTTGGCTACTCATATAAATTTGAGTACCCAAGAGTTTAGGGAAAGAAAGGAAAACTCTGGGTCAGACATGGGTCTGGTGTGAGTAAGCTCCAAACAACTAAATTTTTATACTTTTAAAAATCTTTAAGAATAAAGGTATATCGTAAGACCATGTTGCACATAAACACAGATGATTTTTTACCTTATAGTAACCAAACCATTTTATAGAAAGTCAAGTAATATTATGATAATGTCTAGGGTTGGAGTAAATATTGAACATAGCTGAAATGCTTGCATCATGCATTTCAACATATTTGGGCACAACTAAGTGTGTAAGGCACTTATTGGAAAATGAATTCCATACAATGACAAAGCTACTAGGGTACCATCTGCCACAATACACCTCCAGATAAAATGTATCGAGAGCCTCACATGGACCCCTTGCGATCAGGACCGGCCTACCCCTTCCCAGATAGTACCGAGTATATCACCACCCCGATTGTGATCAACAACCGTACCTGAGTCACTAGCATGCATAATATAAAAGTATCAATCTAGATTGGGTGATGACTATAACCTAATGGGTGCGACCCATATATCCCGGAAGCATATCCGTTGTTTTATTCACTCCCGACTGTAAGTGTTCAGATGGATTTTCTATCCGTTAGAAAATCGCCGAATTTAATGAAATAAAATACCACAAGCATCAAAGGTGAGTGTTTTGACCCACTCACAACTTCTAGTTTATCTTATGTTAGTTAAATTAAATTTATGATGTAATTAGAAATTGATTGGTTGATATTTGGTATATTTAAATTGTCATTATAATTAAATACGACCTTTATTGCATTTAATCGTCATTTAAATTATTATTGAATTTAATTCTCAATTGAATACCTGCTAATGATAATCATTTATCTATTAATGTTTATTGGTTGATTTGGATGATGATGTGATGTATGTTTGATTTGCTGATATTGGATGACTAGATGTTACTTGTTATAGCACTGCAAGTTCCTTATGGGTTGAAATGATACATACCCGAACGATCATATAGAATAGAGGAAAATCGTTATGGGTTGAAATGATAAACCCAAGCGATTTTCATTGAAATAAATTTGGGATTGCGGGTTGAAATGATATATACCCGTAAGTTTAAATATTTACGGATTGAAATGACAAATATTTGTATCACTTGACCATAGAATAGAGAATTATATACGGACATCGGATTGGTTAAATTTAATGATTTTAAATCTTTAAACTTTAAATCCAGTTAAACGATAATTGAAATAGAATTTGACTGATATAAATTGAATTGTTTTAAGTAATTATTTAGAGGATTTAAATTGGAATTTTAAAGTTGAATTTGAAGTATAAACGAAGTTATCGAAATTGAGTTATTGAAATGTTGGAACTGTAATTTTGAAAATCTATTAAAATTGAAATAGTTAAATTTGATGTTAATTTCAAATTTATTATCTCAATATAAACTGTAAATGTTATTTTAAATTATAATTTTTAGATTTTCAATTATTAAAATAAGTTAATCTATTTTAAACCAACTTAATCAATTTAAACTATTTAATTTATTTTAATCTAAGTTAACCTATTTTAAACTAATTAACCTATTTAAACCGTCTTAATGTATTTTAATTTATTTTAAACTATTTTAATATATTTTAATCTATTTTAAATCATTTACACTTTATTAAACTTTATTAACCTATTTTAATTTATTTTAAACTATTTAATCTATTTTAATTCTATTTAATCTATTTTAAATTCATTTAATCTATTTTAAATCTAATTAATCCATAACAAACCTATTTAATCTATTTTAAACCATTTTAACCATTTTAAAATCTATTTAAAGTATTTTAAAGTATTTTAATCTATTTTTAAATTTATTTAATCTATTTTAAACCTATTTAACCTAATTTATATCTATTTTAAAACTATGTTAAACTAATTAAACCATTTTTAAGTATCTAAATTATTTTCTAAATTTCAGATGGTGTAGAGTGTAAATGTTTATAATTAAAGCCTTGATTTTAAAGCGAATAAGGTTTAAAAATGTTATAACTTAAATTGGGATTTGAAATGATATTTGCTGGTGAAACGACATATTTAAGTAAATATTATTTTGAAAGTAATTATGATTTCGAAAGTGATATGGTTTGAATTGAATTGACATTAATATGAAATGGTTTTGAAAATGTAAAAGAACCATTCGGTGTGTAATAAGCGTTTGGTTGTTAAAGAGACTGGGATCGGATATTGTCACACTCTCTGCCAATCCCGAAAACCAGTTTAACAACTGTGCACGTGGTGGAGATTCCAAAAATGAAGTAGGATGGTTTGGTGTACAATTCTGTATGAGGTATTTATGTGACCCTGACTCCCGTGAGTCAGTTTAGATATGACAAAAACAAGAGCCATGCTGGGCCAAGTGAGGTCACACCTCCGATCAGACACATTTCTTCGATACCATATTATGACTTTGTGATGATTTGGTGGCCACCCTTGATTTGATTATGGGATTGTGTTCCGAGGTGGGCGGTAGTAGCTGCTATGTTTTACCACCAGTCCGGATCCGCAATTGGTATATCTACCCTGGCATTGCCTCGAGTGCCGTGTTCACATTCCCTATCGCGCCTTCTACGAGTTTGGTTTGTACCATACCTATGGAGTGCCCTCTGAGTAAACCTTATGGTACTGTATAGACTATGGGAATATATAAAATGTTTTAAGGGGGATATAGGTAACGCCTTAACGCTATTTTAATACTTTACTTTATTGTAGACACTATTATAATAGCGTATTGTACTATGTATGTAGATAGTTTAACGAATCCTTAAGAGATGTAAATCTCGAACATCTCTTAAGTTACTGCACTCACGTTAGACACTAGATAGGAGATGTCAAACCCCGTAAACATCTCCGACGCCGTCACATTCATATTTATTTACCGTTGATGTAACTTACATAAGGTCTTTTAGTTCTGACTCGAGTGTTTTGTCTTTTCAATTCGCTTGGGTCAGTCCGAGCTTTTCAGCGTATCGAAGACTGCTTTTTGGAGGACGAAGACGAAGATTTGTACTATTACCATTTATTATATTCATACCATTGCATTATGTTATTCCGCTGCATTTGTTATTTATTTATGTTGAATGTAACTCTGATTCTATAATGTAAATGTGTAATCCAATGTTATTTGTAAAACAGCTTCATGAACTGTTTATTTGATTATTATATTTTGTCATTCCGCTGTGAGATTCTGTGTTTATTTTATTTCTTTCTCTTCTTTTTCTTATTTACCCCATAACAATCTCCCCTTTTGAATGGTTTGAGTATGACGTGTGTGGTTTATCATCGATTTAAACCATCCAAAAAGGCAGGTCGTTACAGTCCTAATCAAAGGAATTTGACTTGTGAGATTATTTATAGGATATTTTTCTAAGAAAATGAAATCGACGGGGAATATGAATTCTTCTACTTTGATCAACACGTCCTCAATCTCACCTATTGGTTTTTTACAGAACAATCGGCCAATTGAAGGGTGATTTTGTCGGTTTAAACTCCACTAGACCTAGTTACTGGTAAACTAAATATGGGAGCAATTTAACGCTAGCACCTAGATCTAAAAGACATTTATTGATTTTATTGCTCTTATCATACATGAGATTGTGGGACAACCAAGATCTTTGTATTTCACAAGAATGGATTGAGACAAGACTTCACTTAGACCGGTCGCCAATAAGACTTTTTTAGTATTTGAGTATGTCGTTTTTATGTGCATAAGTCTTTCAAATTTTTTGCAAAGGTTGGAACTTGTTGAATTATGTCTAAAAGAGGAATGTTGACCTTGATTTGCTTAAAAATTTATAACACTTTTTCCATTTCTTCTGAATGTTCCTTAGCATGAAGTCTTTGGGGAAATGGAGCTCGCAACTCAGTAGGTCGGTCTACTTGAGTTGGTATAGAATGAGATTCAGAATTGGATTCAATGTTTAGATTGGACTCACTTGAGGGTATTGGAGATTTGGTAGAAATTTCCAGTAAGTCATTAGGCTTGACAATCTGGCTATCGATTTGCTTATTGGATCACAAACTGGTGATATCGTTCATTTGATTCAAATTCCTATCTTGAACGACATGAGCTTGGTTCGAGTTTGTGTTTTGATTTTTAGGGTTTGGAACAGGTTGACTCGGGAACGTACCTCTTTCCCGGTCACTTACAGTGGTATCTAATTGACACATTTGCATTTCGAGTTTAACTATCGACTGACTTGTAGTTTGCATGTACGAGGTTAACAAATTTTGCAAATTGCTTTTTGAATAAAGATTTTGAGCGGTCGCTTTAGCCAAAGTTTCCTAATTTTTTCAAGAGATGTCATTCATTTGATGCCTTGAGGAACGAAAGATTGTTGCACTTAGTTTTGAGAAGGTAGTTCAAAACTTTGTTGAAATTGATTTGGTTGAAAAGGAAGATTTGAAGCATTGTTCGAAAATGCTTGAAAAGATGGTCGAACTAAATTCATGTTTGAATTGTTTTGGTTCCTAGTGACGTTAGGATGATTTCTCCAACCGGGATTATACATTGGAGAGAATGGATTATTCCTAACTTTTATAAAAGTGTTGATTTGTTCTAGCGAATGAGGACATTGATCGGCAATGTGATTTGGATCATTACATTTATAACATGAGATTTGAAAAGCTTGGTTCATTTGATTAGATGAAAGAACATTATCAAATTTGTTTATCATCACATCGATTTTCGCTTCTAAGGCTAATGGTGATCCTATCGAATGTGCCCTTGATCTGGAATATATTGATTTCTCATTAGATCATTCCCATTGAAATGATTTTTCGGCTAGGTTTTCAAGAAATTGCCAAGCGACATCATGATGTTCTACTAAAAAGTTTCCTTGGCACATTGATTCAAGCATCGTTCGAGAGCTATTTTCAAGTCCATCGTATTAAATTTGGCAATGAGTCCATTTTTCAAAATTGTGATTTGGACATTTGATCATAAGTTCCTTAAATCCTTCAAAATATTTCCCAAAAGTTTCACCCTCAAATTGATGAAAATTTATAATTTCATTTTGAATTTCGATTGTCTTTTCTAAGGGGTGAAATTTCTTTAGGAATACTTTTAGAAATTCATCCCAAGTTCTAATCGAATTAGAAGGCAAGCTATACAACCATTTTTTGGCATAGTCAGTAAATGCGAATGGAATTAACCTAAGTTTTATTCCATCGTCGCAT
Source organism: Allium fistulosum (assembly GCA_030737815.1). Lineage (NCBI taxonomy): Eukaryota > Viridiplantae > Streptophyta > Magnoliopsida > Asparagales > Amaryllidaceae > Allium > Allium fistulosum. The sequence continues at coordinate 1,210,229,736 of CM060902.1, forward strand.
AATTGTTGAAGTTTTATAATCGCACAAATTTGTTCCAATTTTGGTAATAAAATGTAAAGATCATCATTTTCAAAATTGCCAAATTTTGGAAGCGTGTTAATGTGACTTGAATGGATTTCAAAGTGATTACCCATTGGGGCGGGTAAACTAATGCATGAAGGGATAGAAACTCGATCAGGTAAAATTCTATCCATGAGGGTATGAGGTGGATTTTTGTTCGCCATTATGGAAAGGTTGTTTGTTCGAGCTAAGCGGTTTGTTGAATTATCATGAGTCCAGACACTCATGCACAAGAGAGAAGATTAAGGGGAGAAAAAGTTGAATAGCAAGGGTAAGAGAATAAGAATGAAATATTTCTTTTTTTTTTTAGAGGGAGACTTTTTTTGAATTTTCGTTTTTTCTTCTAAAAACTATATTTATTGGGATTTTTTACTTAAAAAAAGTGTTTTTTTTCTTTTTTCTTTCCATTTTTTTTCTCATTTTCTTTTAAGTGAAAAGGTAAGAAAACCGTCTTTTACAAAAGGAAAATGTTTTTTTTTGAATTTTTTTATATATGCATGAAACTAATGCAACTAAATGAATGCAAGGACTTAAGCAGAAAATTTCTGTCCTTAGTAGCTCCTAATCAAAAATTGTATCGTGGCACTTCACTTAATTCAACAAAACAATTCTTAACCAGGTAACATACATGATTTATCAATGCACCACTAATCACCGTAGCAACGCAGCCGAAGTTTTAAGTACCTTTAAAGAAACAATCAATATAATATCTTACGAATCACCATAATAATTATAAATGATTGTTGCTCTGCCGTTATCTTAGACACAAAGAAGTAGTTTGTTTAAAGAAATCAACTCGTTAAATATAAATTTTCCCTAGATGAGCCCGTGACACTCTTAAGTCGGATGTCTAACCTTTATTATTTAAGTCAATTTTCTACAATGAAATGCAATTTATGGACCAAGGAAAGGTTAATGAAATCTCTATCTTATGTGAAGTTGGGTGTTGCCCTTAGAAAATAAAAAAGAACATGAATGATGCAAAACAGAAATTAAACGTGCGTTAACAATGCCTAAAAATATTTTTTTTATAAATGCAAGCAACCTACAATGCAAGAAAAATAATAACAAGAGAAGAACACGATACCAAAGCATGCAAAATTATTGGCAAATTTATTTAAAAGCGGTAAAAAAAGGTTTTAGCTCGAATTTTCGACAAGCATAGCAGGGCAGTTTTTATAGTGAGCAATACTTCTCCTTTTGCTTTTGCAACCTGTAAAAAGTGCTGAAAATGAGTTTTTTATAAAGAAAATCTTTTTTTTTCTTTTTTGAAAGGTATATTTTTTGTCGAGTAGAAAATCGAAGATTCATACAAGAAAACTTAAATCTAAAGAAACAAACACTCACACAATTCCAAAAACCAAATTCCAAAAATTGATTTCAAAAAGTTTGCTTTCAAATTTAAGAATTTTTTTCAAGATCTAGTGAAAGCAATGTTATTTTGGTTTTGTTTTGTTTGTTTTTTTAATAAAAATGAACAGAACAAAACAAAACACAACCCAAGTAATGAACACAACACAAAAACTAAAACACAATGGAATGTGGTTTTTTTTTCAAAATGAAAACTAAAACAAAATAAATGAAAAAATTTAAATTGAAGAGTAAATTTAAAATAAAATTGCTTTCCCCAACAACAACGTCAAAACCTTGTTTGGACGGATTTTCCATCGGTTAGAAAACCGCCGAATTTAATAAATAAAATACCACAAGCGCACGACGTACAATCGTAGTACGTATGCGAGTATGGATCGATCCCACGAGGAAAACACTAATTTCAAAATTACTTAATCAAATTATCCCAAGAGTTTGAAAATATGTTATCTAAAAAGTGTAAAAAACTAGAGAAAAATTGGAATAAAAACTCTGAGATTAAAAGATAATTTAGAGGTAAATCCACTTTCACTTTCATATAAATCAACACGAAATAAATTTATCATCTCTCTTTTATATCACATATGGAATTAGTTGATGTCTATATTATAATAATGGTCTATTTGTGATATTAACTAATACAACTTAAACCATCAAAGTTTAATACATCATCCAAATCCACTTGTCAAATCTAATGAAAATGATTATGAAATTAAAATTAAAAATCTAATTTAAGCATGATCTATTTAACTTTTTTTACTCAAGTAACATAGAACATCAAATTTTGATTCTATTTTCATTTTCATTTTCATTATCAAAATCAATTAGTTAGATGAAAATGTAACTTGTGTTATATTTGATTAAGTATAGCCTATTTGTAATTAACAACATAGGCTATCAAATTCACTAATAAACAACAAATTTCCATTAAACATCAAAATTAAATTAAGCACCAAAGAAGAGATCATGAATGAAATCATCATGTTGATTTTACGATTCATGAGAGCTTCATTACCCCTAAATTGAAGGAGTTTAGCATCTCATACTTGAATTCATTTCAACACAAATTGATTTAAATATTAAAATGAAAATGAAAGGAAAATTAATAAAAAGGAAATAGAGCTAATTTAATAAGAAGTAAAGAGCTAACTAATTGCACAAAAATAAATCTACACAATTGCATAAGACAAATCTAATCTACTAGAATGAAATAGAAAGAGACATGAAATAAAATAGTATAGAAAAAGAGCATGAAATAAGAGTGCGTAAAATAAAATAAAAGGCTAAGAAGCCATTAAAGATAAGAGAATTTTTATTTCTATTTGGTGGCTATAACTATCCATAAAAGATGAGATCCATTACATGAAACATAAGTGGGTACTCATACAAGTCTAAAACCCTAATCTCATTTTAGGGAGCTATCAAAATGCTCTTGCCTTTGTGTGGCCTCCAATCATCATTAATGTTTAATTAATCTTGGACTAACATGTGCTCTTGCTTTTAAATGTGTTCCATTAGCAAGTGGGTAAATGGGCTCCCCCAAGTCGATTTAATTCCTTCTTTTCTTCATTCTTTTGGTTTCCACTACTTATGCATGTGTATGTCCATGAATCCTCTTATAATTTGCACTCAATTTTCTATAAATATTAAATTAAATTTTGCAAATAAATTTATGCACATACAAAATGACCATTTTGCCCAAATGTAGATGAGTGAATGATTATTTGAAAACACTTTTGTATTTTAGTTAAAACATGTAAAAATACACTAATATGTCCTTTATTTTAATAAAAGAAGATTAAGCATGAGAGTAAAAATATACATTTTTACATACACATCATGAGGCTCGAGGCTACGCTTTACCTTTCTAAGGAAATCCCATTTAGAATGCTAAGACTACCCTCCAGGCGACAATGCAATGCAAGCGTTCTTCATACAAGTTGTTAAAAAAAAGATACGAACAAATAGAAGACACTAATTGTAACAACCCGAATTCTAGTGGTCCGGATTTTTTCGCAAAAATGCTAAAAACCAAGCCCACTAAAGCCCGAGTTGGGTATCTGGTATCCTGTAAATAGGCAAAGACAAATATATCAGAGCTCAATTATTTATCTCACAGCGGGATTGACTAAAATATAATAGTAAGTAAATACTCACCCAAATAATAACACTTTCTAAGCAAGTGTCATAAAGCTGAGAAGTCTCTGCCGTCTACCTAACCTGTAGGACGTTATGAGAAGGGAGTCAGAACAAAAGTTCTGGTGAATGAATAAATTATATAATTCTAGGTTTAATTCTACATATATCGTTTTATTTCCATTTACTCTTATATTAGGTTCATTAGGTCACAATACTCTCGCTTCTATTCGTGAACCGTGCCCATATACTATATAGTAGATTAAAACCTAATAACTAATATATACATATATGTAGCTATATGCCCAATGACCATATTTGTCCTAGAGGTCTACAATACAAATGTTCTGTCGTCTACTATGAAAATGTAAAACTGCATCCGCACTAGTCTATACTAATGCTCAGACATCTGCAACGGACCACCCAGTGAGTACATTGAAGACTATACGTAATCATTCTGTCTACTCTTTGAATCCAGCCAATAAGGTGTACCTTATACGGAACTAAGTCGGGGATTTTCTATATCTGTAAAGGACAGCTTCGTTAGGCCTACAATACAGATATTCTAGTTGGTCTGTCTCTTTTCTCATCGTGGGTATGGCCCCACGCAGCCACCCCTCAACTAATCGAAAGGCTTTTAAAGAGTTAAGTGGTCGTGCCCCCTCATCAAATGTCTCGATAGTGAAAGAATCATTGGCCTATTGGTTTAACTCTAGTCTTTCCCGAAATCGCTCTTGGTCTTGATGCTGGCCGATATCCGCATGCAACTATCCTTAAACTTACTTGCAAGTACTGGACATACGAATACCCTACTCCGAACACCAAGCCCTTCTATCTGCCTACAAAGGTCCGCTTCGTTAGGCCTACAATGCAAATGCAGTCAAGGCATACTCTCTTAATGGAACATTTACAGACCTACCTCCGGGGGTGCAGCTTCGTTAGGCCTACCCAGAGGGCCATCCTAGAGTATCCTCATGTCCCATTGAAGTCTCGTACTTCCTTGAAGCCCAAAAATGCTAAGTTGGACGTGCTTCTCCATTTTTGAAATCCGTGATGAACTGGTTCGTTAGGCGCTTAATCCTTTGGGCTGCTCCAAACGCATCTCAATTCTTTTATTTGACCCTAAGTCTAATCTTTTAATTTACGTTTAGTTTACTTTTCTTATTCTGTTGGCTACTTATTTACCCTAATTAGCATATTCTTGCCCTCGTCTTGCTTCTGGCTATTGTGAGACCACCATTGATCTAATAGGGAATGCTATTGGTATTGCCACTTCTTGCTTATTAACTTAATTTAAGTCTTAAGTTTATTAAATAAGCATCTTTTGTTATATTTGCTTATTAATTTAATAAAAATCTAAAATAAGCTTTTACTATTTATCTTTGCTATCATTGCTTATTTATTCTAAGTTCCCAAATAAGCCTTTCTATTCTTTTACTTAATCATAACTTATGTTATAATTATACTTGTAATTGTTACTATTATTTCTTTTAAAATCTATATATAATTACAAGTGTTTCTTTTCTGTTCTAGTCTGTCTTCTTTTATTATGATATAGAATTCTTTTTAATTCTCTTTTTTTATGTAATTAACTTATCATAATAACTATCTTTTTATATAGTCTGCATGGTAAATGAAGACCTAGGTTCGTTTATTGTTCACAACCTTAATTTCTTATCTAATAATTTATTTGATTCGTTTCATACTCTACTTTATTTTCTTTTATTCTAGGAAGTAATTCTATTTTATTTGATTGGTTGTGAAAGCTATACTAAAATCTATTTCCATAATTTAATATTAAACAATACTATAAATAATAATTCGTAATTGTAAGATATTTCTTTTATTATTTTAGGCTAGTGTAAAATACAACGGTCCCTCTATTTTACACTAGTTCCATTTTTCTTTCTTTTTATTCTTATAGTTACATTTATCGTTATCTTTTAATTATTAAATTATAGAAATGTATTCTAGTTTCTAGTCCAACCAATTAATCTACTACTTACCCCCCAAATTATATTATCAGATAAATTTATTGTTTCCATTTAGCGTAATTTATTGCAGAATTCCACTTTTCTAATTTTCTTATTTTACATCTATTTCTATAAAGTCTAGTATTTTAATCCATAACCACGAATTCTCTTTCTAACTATATTATTTGCGTAAAAAGGGTATAAAAGGAACCAGTATTAAGGCTAAATTATGACTTTTAAAATAGATGTAAATAACTGTAAATTTCTTACTTTTAGGCCTACGCCTTTTCTAATTGTCAAGCCTAATTAAATATAAATAAAATTTACAGTGTTTGCATAACTTATAGAATTAATTACTGGAATAATTATCTAACGGAAATTCAACGATAAATATATTTTATAAACGTAAAAGAATATAATTAAATCCACTCACATGTCGTCCTTAGCTTCAATCTCTATCCTTTTTAATTTGCTATGCTTTTTTCCGCTTTTCCCCCTTTTTAATTCGTTGTAAATTCCCTGATTTGTTTGCGCAATTCTCTGATTTGCTTGTATGTATTTCCTTGCTTAATTTTATTTATTTTTTGTTTGGGGAAAGATTTGATTGATAGAGGAGAAAGGAAGAGGGAGAAGAGAAGAGGAGTTTGCTGTAAATGACAGCAGCCGATTCAGAGAAAATAGTGTGGGCTAGGGTTAAGTTACGTTCAATTTATAGGTGTAGTGAACAACTATGAACCATCCGATTAACCCTAAAAACAATCCTCACCATCATTTATTGATTTGTTTATGTTAGCTTATAACGAATAATTCTCCAATGTTATTCATTTATTCCTTTGTTATACGACCCTATTAATTCATGTTTCCTTCTAAATAAGATTCTCCCATTAATTAACCAATTAATTATATCATATATATATATGTATGTATGTATATCTAATATTAATTAATTGTTATAATTTCTTACCTATTTGAACACGTCAATTAATACCTCTATTTATTGATTGTATATAAAAGTTATACTTTTTAATTTATTCTTATTAACTTACCTTCATCATAAACTTAATTGCTCCGCTTGATTTTTGTACGCATTCCAATTCTTTTGTTTTGCTTTTTAACTTGAAAACAAATAATCCTATAACTGGCATTTTCTTCTAGCTAATTAATTTACATTATTAGCTATTGTAACAAGGGCATATTCTTTGATTAATTGACACCTTTTTTAAAACGCTCAACTGATTGCCAATTGATCAATTGACATGTTTTCCCATTTTAATCGATATCCAAATTAATTTCTATGCCTCACTCGATCACACATTTATTAGTTGTATATATTTAAACCGCCAATTCATTACCCAATTAATTGACATATAAGTTTCCCTCTTTTATTAATTGACGCTTACTTAATATCTTTAATTAATTTCTTAATTAATTGATTGCATCAATTATAAATTAATATATGTATGTTATCATTTAATTTATTCCCACATACATTTCCCTTTATTAGAAGATCCTTTAATTAATTAATGTTATAAAAGTGACATATTCTGACTAAATGACGTCTCTAGGTCTCTTAATTACCTATTTTAATTGATTGATGCATCGATTAATCACACACTCATTGCTTGCGTAAATCTATGTAACCTCTTAATTCTTAAATGCATATATTTGACATTTATATTATGTTTTGCAATTATGTTAATTCAATTGATTTTATTTAATTATATAAAAATGCGGGGTGTTATACTAATTTTACTACATCCATTTTGAAATCACCATGAGATTAGTAGCAAGCAGCTCTTGCTCTTCAAAGATCTTTGTCTTTGATTCCGTCATCTTCAAGATGTTTTCCAATTCGAACGCTTACGTTGGTTTGATGTGGTTTTCGGATAACTCATGTTATCCGATCCCAGTCTCTTCGAACCAATATTCGATAATTTTAAAAGGGTCAAGTTATCGATAGTGGGCAAATCCACTATTTGGGTGTGAATAGATTTACATAAGAAAAATAAGACATCCTATATTTATCCTCACTTTTCCGTTTTCGAACTGTACTATCCCTTGATTAACAATAAAGTCGGACAAGTTAGAAAACTAACCTTGACTCGACGTACATTCGTACTTCTCGGGATATAGATGAGATTCCATAACTCGGAATTTGGTGTTTATTATACGATGAAATTTCTTACATATACTTAATTTATCAAGACCCATTTATCGAAATTAACTCTCTTATATCAATCACGTTTACAACATTTCGACTTCTCTATCCCTCACCTAGAAAATAAAGTTCTAGATCTCATAGATAGAGGAAGGTCTATTCATCGGTTTTTAGTGCTAGATACAAGATGACCTACTTTCAATAAAACGTGTCAACGTTTTTGCATAGCTTATTCATATTGATTTGGCTACTTAATGGCACCGACAATGAGATCCCTTGTATTTAAAACCCATCTTTTGGAAAAGAAAGTTGTTTTTTAAACAGACCGATCCTTGGGAATAAGGTGATTAAGAATTAAAAACCTTTATTTAATTAATCGATAATATGTTTTAACTTTTATTTAATAATATTAAATCTTAACTTAATTAATTATTAAGTAATAATTAAACCTTACCTGATAAATAATTAATTACTAATTAAACCTCATTTAATTAATAATTAATTGAACCTTACTTAAATAATAATTTATTAATTTAAAATTTTACTTAATTAATAATTGACTAATAATTAACCTTTACTTAATTAATTAATAGTTTTTACCTTAATTAATAAATAATTAACCTTTACTAAATTAATTAAAAATAATTACCTTAATTAATAATTAAGTACTAATTACCTTTAATTAATAAATCAAATAACCATTAACTCCTTACGTGATTAATTAATTAAATAATCATTAAACCCTTACTTACTTAATTAATGAATTATATAATAATTTAACCTTTTCAATACTTATAATATAGTTTTAAACACTCTTCAAAAAAATCCAAGTGAAATCCCATTTAATTTACACAAAAATTATCATTTTGCGAACTGCATCCATAACGACTATCGTTATGGATACCATAACCTTTAAACTAGTTTTATATACCAAATAGCCTTCAAACCTTTACCTTTTATATTTTAAATTACTTTATAAACTTCATGTAAAGGTTTGGAAACTAAAGAGTAAAGTTTTGAAAATTTGATAAAACATTTTCTAGAAAATAAATAAGTAAAATAAGGTTAAAACACAAGGGGTCTTGATGTCACAACATACACAAATTCAAGTGTTAACTTTCCTTTTAGCATATAACATCCATAACCTAAGCTCATACATTAAAACAAATGCCATAACATCTATACAACAAGTGAAGATCATTACTTGTCAAAACCATTACTTAAACATTTCAACTATACTTTCCAGTCCACATGAACACCACATATAAACACATATATGTATACACAAGCAACATTACTTTCATAAACAAACAACTATCAACAACGTTTATCACCAAAAATAAAGTTTAAAACTTTGATTTTTAAAGTGAGATTTACTCACCAAAATCAAAGGAATTTCGGAGCAAAATCACAACCACCTTGCCCCGGACTTGGATTTTCCATGTAAAAATTGGATTTTTGGAAGCCTAAAGTGGCCTAAATGGTTCGACCTAAGGTATATTGTGCTTTGCTTAGCTTGAGGGAGGTGCTTTTGGTCTTTCTTGGAGGCTAAGGGAAGTAGAGAGTAAAGAGAATGGTTTGAAGTAGTTTTTAAGGGATTTAAATGTAAAATGAAGGATTTTTTAAAATTAGAATTTTTTTGGAAGACAAGGAAGTATAAGAAGCTTGAAAATGGAGGAAATAAAATTTTGAAAAATAGTGAACGAAATGAAAATGAGAATGAAAAAAGAAAATTGTTTTTATATAAGTGGAATATGCAAATTACCCTTTTGCCCTTTGGTCCTTTAACCTCCATATTTTTGTGCCATATCACCTGCCAACCTTGCCCATTCCACATGCAAGTTGCACCTCCCCCCTTCATTCCATTATTTCATCACTTTTGTGGTGTTAAGTTACCTTTTACGTTTTTTCCCATTTTAAATTTTGAAAAAGAAAATTCAAAATTTTCTTTATTTACCCAAGTATATAATTTAAACCTTTTTAACTCTAAATACTTCGTTAAAGCAAACCTATTTTATATATTTATTTGTGTGTATATATACTCTAGTGTACATAATGTATTTTGATAAATTTTAGACGATGAAAAGTCAAAAATTCGAAAAACAATTTTCGATCACGTTTTGATTTTTCTTTGAACTATTATTTTTGTAAACCAAATTTTATAACAACTTCACTATCATTAATTATTATTCAAAAAGTGTAACGACCTGGTATTTTGAACCATTCGCATCCACACATGTCGGACTTGAATTGCTCAAAACAACAGATTGTTAATTTGTATTTGGCAAAACTCAGCATATACAGTAAATAAATAAATCACAGAATCACAAACACAGAGTAATATAACAATAAGCAGCAGAATAGATAAATAGTAGTTCATGAAGCTACTATAAAAACATCAGAGTCAGAAACGAAATACAACATAATCTCAACTACAAATGAATCTCTAATACATAAGCAATTGATGAGTCTGAACATAAATGAGTGGAAATGACTGAAAGCTGACTAGATATAAGATATATCTTCAAGCAAAGCTCCAAACTCCAAAGGTGAGTCTCAAATGCCGTGTCACTCAGTCTGACCCGAGCATAAAGCAAAACACAAAACGCTCGAGTCAGGATTAACATTCTTATATTAATAAATTCAACTCAAGTGAAATGTCAATTGAAATACAAGTAACTTAAAGGATGTTTGGGATTTCCATCCTCTAAGGATCCATGGAACTATCTACTATGTAGTACAATACGCTATTATAATATGTCTACAGTAAAGTAAATTATCAAAATAGCGTTAAGGCGTTACTCATATCCCTTTAACACATTTTATATATTCCCATAGTCTATACAGTACCGTAACTCCTCCGTAAACTGGAGGCTATCAGAGGGCCCTCCGTAGGTATGGTACAAACCAAACTCGTAGAAGGCACGATAGGGCATGCGACATGGCACTCAAGGCAATGCTGGGGTAGATATACCATTTGAACTCCCAGACTGGTGGTAACGCATAACAGCTACTACTGCCCACCTCGTGACACACTCCCAAATCAAAGGTGCACCCAATCAAATCACAAAAGCAATAGAATGGTATCGAAGGAATGTGTCCGATAGGGGGAATGACCCCACTTGGCCCGGTATAGCTCCTGTTTTAGCCACATCAAGCTGACTCACGGGAGTTAGGGCTACGTAAATACCATATAGAATCGTCGCCAAACCATCCTACTTCATTATGGAATCTCCACCACGTACACAGTTGTTAAAGTGGTTTTCGGTACTGGTAGAGAGTATGACAATATCCGATCCCGGTCTCTTTAACAACCAAACGCTTATTTCACACCGTGGTCATTTCATTTCAAATAGTTCATACTTCATATCAAAATATCATATTCATTTCAAAACCATGTTAATTTGATATCATTATTCACTTTAAATAATATTCATTTCAAGAATCGTAACACTTTCAAATTTATAACACTTTCAAAATCATAACACTTTCTAATTTATAACAATTTCGAAATCATAAGACTTTTAAAATCATAACACTTTTAAAATCATAACACTTTTTGTAACAACTCGCATTTTTGAGTTAATAAAATAAGGGGTTTTATTGCAAATTTACCAATGTAAACTTGGGTAAAAATCTTAATTATGTTATTAAAGTGATTCATAAATTTTTTATGAAGAAATCATAAGTTTGAGAGCTAAAAACTATTTTTACCATGTTTTACATTTTTGTACAAACATGAAAATGTTCATTTTCAATAAACTATTTAAAGGGTCTAACGACCATAAAAATGAGTGATTTTAGTTTCATTGCAAAGATTAAGTCTTGTACTTAGTTTTTGAAAATAAGTTTGCATTTTTATGAGCTTTGGTTTAGAAGATATTATTTTTCAAAGATATTATTTTTCAAAGATAGACTTAAAAGGTGTTTTGTGTGTGTTTAAAATAGTGAAAAATTGATTTATTAATGGAGTTGGGCTCAAATCTCCAACCTAAGCCCATTTACAAGTGAAGATGAGATAACTCATCTCTTCTTTGCTCTATACGTTCATTAATTTCTCAAAAACTCAAAACTATAAAGCTCAAACTCCTCCTTCTACCATTCTTTTCACCAAACCCTACCTATTCCAAAAATCATAATAAATCAAATAAATTCTAAAAAATTCTAAAATTTGAATATATTGTTGCTGATATGTTCCAGCACCTCTGCTCCAAATTTCGTGGCAATTGGTTTAGTTTTAATGTGTCAAAGATCTTGTTTTCTCTAGTGGTTTTCGGGTTAGATCTGGGCTGAAAACGAAGGTCAGTAGAAAATTCATAACTAATTGTAGGTAAATCATAAAAATATGAAATTTTGGTATGTTATTCTGACCTCATGAATACACCTTTTGAAAAAATTTCGTTGGAAAATACTTAGCATTGCTATGCTAAACCCTTGCTGCACTGAGGACGAAAACACAGATTTTTCAGTGATTTGTTTATGTGTTGATGCATGCGATTTGGAAGATGATAAGGTGAGTTTTGAACACTCACAAAATCTATCTCTAAGGATTAGGCTATGAAATGATTGTTTTTTTTTCTGTATGCTAATTTATTGTATGATGGTAGTTATGATGTAAGAGTTAAATTGGTTGATTTGGTTGCTTAACTTTTTGTCAATTTAGATTCATTAATCTGAGCTGAAAATGATGGTTAAAGAATATGAAATCTGTACCAACTGGTTAGGTTTTTGGCTTTGAAATTCTATACCTATAATCTAGACTAATATTCAAAGCTACTGTAAAAAGTTTGAGTGAAAAAGATTAAATTTTGAATTTATATGATTTCTGCAAAGTGAGTATATGTAAACTGAGATTTACAAATCCGAGTTTAAAATGGTTGTTAAAGAATATGAAATCTGTACCAATTGGTTAGGTTATTGGCTTTGGAATTCTATATTTATAATCTAGACTAATATTCAAAGCTACTGTAAAAAGTTTGAGTGAAAACGATTAAATTTCGAATTTATATGATTTTTGCAAAGTGGGTATATGTAAACTGAGATTTACAAATCTAAGTTTAAAATGGTTGTTATTGAATATGAAATATGCACCACTTGGTTAGGAATTTAACTTTGAAATTTGCTACATATAAAATAAACTGACGTTCAAAGCTACTATAAAATTTTTGAGTCACTTGCCTAAGTGCGTTTAACTGTGTGTTATCCTGACCTTTATTCTGTTGTTTTGCACTATTTTCTTTTGTATTTTTAGAGATGAATTATGATGATTTCAAAAGGCTATTTCTATAAATTAGAAAGCCGACATTCTATGATGATTTTAAGTTGCAATGTTGTTGATTTATTCGAGTTCTATTTGAGAAAACTCCGTTGAATTTGAATTGATTTCGATGATTCGTGCACGGATTTTATAATCGATTTCAAGGTGATTTTTCAATTTAAAAACCGAATTTGAAATAAATATTTTTCCAAATTGATTTTATAAGTAAGAATTTATTTCCAAGCCTGAATCGATTATAAAATTGGTTTCCTCAATACCACCGACCCAAACAAACGCATAAATGCAAGTCGCTAGATAATTGCACCAAGGCAAGATAAACTTCAAAGAATGGATTTTTATATTTAAATTATATGTTTTTGCACATTTCGAGCGAATGAGAAGGAGAATAAACGGTTTGATAAAACACATGGTATGGGACACATGCGTTTATCTTATCGGTTAATTCCCGACTTGTCCGTTTTGACCTTGAGTCGAGTTTACCAATGAGATGAGGTAAACTTTTTACTGCTTTGAGTGTGAAATTTACTAGCGGTTAGTAAACCGTTTAGTGCGAACGTGTGGTATGAGACATACGTTAACACTGTTTGGGTTTCTATCCGAGAGTTTGTGACACATTTGCCATTGCGGCGCGCCAGTACTGGACCTTCGGGTCATTGACATTGCGGCGTTTGCCATTGCGGCGTAATTGTCTTCGATATGTTTTCCATTGCGGCGTATTTGCCATTGCGGCGTATTTGTCATTGCGGCGTATTTGCCTTCGGGCGAGGTACCTATTTGAGATAACAGTACTCGGCAAGGTTTTGGCCACATGCACGTGCTAAACTTTTGAGATGATTTCTTTGACTATTTTCCCTAGTGTATCGCCGCTTTCCGAAATTGGTCCTTTGAACCATTCGATATATCCTTTTGGCGATTACCTTTTGGGAATTTGAACTCTTGGAAGTTCTATTTTTGAGATTTGAATTGCCTACACTGGCGTTATATGAGATTTACCTTTTGGCGTTTACTTGAGATTTTATTCCCCTCTTTGGAGATATATTTGCCTTATGGCATGGTTGAGATGGGATCTCTTTATGCATATTTTGGGTTTGCCAAGATGGCGGGTTTAGGTTTTCCCCTAAACCATATTTGATGTTTTATGAATGCCGATGATATGAAGCTCGCTACTTTTAGCGTTTTATGGGTTATTTTATCTCTTTTGAGATTATAAGTTTGTGTAGTGATACCATATTATCACTTAATGTAATCATACACTTTAGTTGTCTCTCCTCACTCGAGAATATTATCATATTATCACTTATCTCTGTTAACTGATTTGTTTAGCTAGACTGACCCGTGTATTTTATACTCGGGTCAGACCGAAGTGTTTCAGGTTAGGTACATTTGGACTTAGCCTATTCTGCTTCCACATGGACTCTATTCTGCTAGCTCTTTTTGTTATAACTTTTTGTGTAGTCCTTTTTGGGTTGCTACTCTGATATGTATATTCATTTGACTCACTTATATTTTGTGGTTGCTATACCACTTGACAAGTATCATTTTGTATACTCTGTGATGTATTTGTGTATGTATATATATATATATATGTGAGGATCTACTGTTCTGTGATGTGTTTTACATTCAAGTTGTTGTATTTTGTTCTGATAGATCCTATAGCCACCTATGGCTTTGTATTAAGTATTTATTGGATATGTCGATCCACTTGAGAAAAAAAATAGTATGGCATTTGTCGATGTATTCAATAGATATTTAAGACAAGGCTTTAGATGGTCGCTCCTATCCAGCCCTATTCTCTGTATTAGTAGACAATATTGCCCAGTAATACTCTTTGTTAATGTAGGTCTCGGGGTGGGGCGTCACACTTTTGAAATCATAACACTTTGAAATCAAAACACTTTGAAATCATATCACTTCCACTTAAACAGTTTAGATGTTGAAAATAGTATATATAGAAAAATAGGTATAAATTAAAATAGCTTTTATATATAAATTTTCTTATATATTAAAATAGTTTATATGTATTAAAATACTTTGTATAATAAAAATAGTTTCCTCCAATTTCACAAATCGATTTAAATCAGCTTAAATTCCAAAATTCAATTTAAATTACTCCCTGTTCAACACTTTCAATTTAAAAGGTTAAAGATTCAATTTAAATTCTTAATAAACCATTTCAATCTTTATCAATTTCAAATCCAGGTTTGAATTATCTCTTCAATTCCAATACCTTTTTTATTTGTTTCCATCTTCATTCCTGTAGCCTCATTTCTTTAAATCTCCTTCTTCTCTTTGCTTCATTTTTATTCTTTTTTTATTCTTCTTCAAATCTTCTTCTTCTTTTTCAAAGCTTCCTCTTCATTTTCAATTCTTCAACTTCTTTAAATTTTCTTCTTCTTTTCCAAACATTCTTCTTTTGTCCAAATCTTTTTCTTCAAATCCAGATCTACACAAACTTCTCTGTCTCTTCCAAAAATAGCCCCTAGAACCCAACTCGAGCATGAACATTGCTCATCACCGCTGTTACAACTACTTAGGATCACTGGCGTCGACTCCAGTAACTCCGCCACTCACCAGTCTATCCTCCTATACCACCGTGTCGCATTCCGATGCTACCCTCCCTTTCCAACGAGACCAAAACCGAACACTAAACTCCAAATGTCACTAAACCCTAGAGCAAACTCGTCCAGCCTCCCAAGACCACGACACCGCCTCCGACCATCAATCTAGCTCCGCCACCTTCCAAGGCCGCTCTAGCTCTGGTAGCACTTCCCCAAAACCCTTGTGTTGTTGGAATTTGATTTTTGAATCAACTCCGATCAACTCTCCCCCATGCCTCAACCTCGTTCCTTAAAATCAAACGAACAGTTCTAAAAATATGAATCCATGAGATGAACAAGATTGTATAACCTATTTACTGTTTTATGCTCATCGAAATGATCGTTTTCGATGCCACTACTGATTTTAGCCAATTATTGCCACCATACTTGTCGGAATAATGAACTACCATTTTTAAAAAATACGAGATTCGAAAATAAGTAACTTTTGTGTTGGAACATTCTGCTAAAAGTGATAAGAATGGGAGTTCTTGATTTTAGAAGTAGAGGAGGTTTTTTTTTCATGGTTTTTGAACATGTATAGAGAAGAAGAAAGCAGATAACAATGGCGACAAGTTTAAATGAAAGTGGAGATTGATGTGCTGAAATGTATTAGAAGACCCAAACTAAATCAAGTTTTCAAAAATTTATGATTTAGAGGCAAGAATCATGGGGGACATGGAGACAAGGGGGAAGTTGGCAGTGGCAGGGTGAAAAAGGAAACAAAGGGGACAAGTAGGTGGCTGAGCGTTTGTTTTGATTTTAATTTCGAAATTGAAAAGATTATGGTACCCCGCTATACCATATCGTGTCTGCGTACGAGCCACTAATGATAGAAAACAAAATACGACCATGTACAGAATTGTGACACGATCCCAAAACAAGAATAAAATAGACAAGTTAACTTACTCTGTGAAGATTCAAAAGTACCAACATTTGCCGCAAAAAGCGTGAAACGAAAATTTAATTATTTTCCAAACAAAATATATGGAAAAATTCTAAAAATTAAATTAAACATGCGTCATTAAAAATCAAGTCGTTATTTGAAACACAGATTTTATTGTATTTTAATTAAAATTCCCAAATCAAATATTTGAACTAATTAAATATTCAAAAATCAAAGTGATAAAATTCCGGATCGTTGCACGTATAGTTAATGTCTTTGGCTGAAGAAAACAGGTTAATCAACTATTATTATCAAATTGAACCATGGAAACTAGTGTTGGACTTCACAATAAAGTCTAGAGATTACTATAGTTTTGATCGACGACCAAACTCAAGATAACTAAGTGATACAATGATGCCAAAAACATAACGCGCACAATATATCGTTGCATAAGGGAGTCACTTTAATAGATAAAAAATTGGATTTCACCTAGATAATCTTTAAGCAACAAGCTAATGTCCACTACCATGCTTCAACGAAGTCCATACAGTATTTACTATTTAAATTGTTAATATAATCAAGGTTTGGGTTCACACTGGGAGTCACAAAACTGCAACTCTTGCTTTTCAATTGAAAATAATTTATCGAAATAGTTTATAATATTTATGGAGAAATTAATGTAATTGTTAGATTAACTAAATTATTATTGGAGGATCTAATATTAACTATCATAATATATGAATATTTAAATTATTTTTGGTCCAATATAGTAATTTAAATATAATGAATATTAAATTATATGTGTCTATATGTGTGTTTATAGTTATTTTAGTAGTCGAACATTCTGAAATTGTTTTAAAATAAGACAGATCAAAATATATCAATACTCCAAAATGCAACTTTTACCTACCTGGTTTTACCAATCCCATTCCAACATCCTAGGTAAAGGCATCGTCTGGGCATCAAAATGATGTTGGTGACGTACTACTTATGAAAAAATACCGATGCCTTTTCGACGCCCTTTACAAGGCATCAGCAAGGCGTCCCTCTAACATCGGCCCCGCCCATACTAACCTAGTTGATGTCATCTCCCCCATCACTTTTCCCATGTCAAAATTAAAAAAACAAACCCACCCGAATCGCCCTCAGCCCCGTCTTCTACTACCTCCTCAACTCTCGAAGCCGCCACAAATCCCAACCCCAGCCATCCTTTCCTTGCATCCTCCTACCTCATCGCTGCAAATCCCACGCTGCCAACTCGTCGATCACTACAAGCCTAAGCCACTACCTCCCAGCCTAGCGCCTTCTCCAAGTCGCCACACAGGGCTCCAAGCCATCACCAGCACTGCAAATCCCAAGGACAATGCCACCTTCATCGCTATAATTTATTACTCCAAATAATTTTCTATTCAATGCTACGATGTCATTAGCTTCATATATGATAATGATTCGTTGGTTTATATTCATCGGTATATGATCATTGACATAGGCTCGATGATATGATAATTCGTTTATGATTTGAGATATCATTGGTATTATGTTTGAATTATTTGATTATTCATTTTCATTGATATGATGGTATTAATGAAACTCTGTATATATATTTGGTTTAGCCCCATCTAAAAATTACCACATGTGATCGTTATATAGATATCCAGTTTTTAATAAAATGAAAATCGATATTCATCTAATATGTTATTGTTGGATTTGTCTTTGTATTCTAAAAGTTATAAATGATTATATTTATTTCGTAAATCAATATTTCAAATCGAATGGTTAATGAAATTTTGACGGTTCTTCCTTTTTATTCCATATGTACGCTCTTCTGCATATGATATAGGGAATAAGGGGAAGTACTATCGAAATTTGTTAATTGTAGTACACCAGAATTTTTATATATAACTTAAATAATAATAATAAATAAATTTGAAATTAAATTAGATACTATTTTGGTAAATTTTTGTAGAAGGGCAAAAGGGCAATTTTTACAAACGGTTGAATTTGCTGACGGAAGTCACACCATTGCGTAGTTCTTGTTTTTATGGTTGAGATGGAGTATTTAGTTGTTTAAATCAGAGGTCGTATGAGTGAAATATTATTGATTTAATGAAGTGGGTTTGATCTATGTGCGAGCAATGTGCTAGGCTGGGTTGAGTTGGGCTGTGTTTGAAAGTCAAATTCAAAATTTAAAACACCATTTTAGTTTTTCCCTTCAAAGCCCATTTAAAAAGAAGGTATGTACATTTCTTTCTCATTTTTCTGAAAACTTCCGAAAACCATATTCTTCCTCTTTCCTTCATCTTACCATCAAACCCTTATTTCTTAGCCAAAAGTGATGAGGCAAAGTGTGTTGGATTTGTAGCAGAGTTCTTTATCATATGGAGTAAGAATTGTAGGCTATTACAAAGATTTGATTTTTTGAAATTTGGGATAGTGGAGAAATTGGGTTCTTTGGCTTTGGAATCGGTGGGTGTGGCTTCTCCAATTCTTATATAATGTTATGATAATAATATAGGATGCTTTAAAGGTAACCTATGATTAAAAAATGTTGAAAAATATGCCTAAACAATAAGTTTGAAACTATGGAACAGAATGTACGTATTTGTTATAAGTAATTAATAGAAAACCCTACTTTTCAACAAATCGAATTAAAATATATAGAAATTGTAATGTAATGTTTATAGATATGTTAGAGCACTAAAAATATTATGGATAAACCCATATATATATAAAACATAGTCATTAAAATGAAGTATGGAGTGAAATAATCAAATTTGGACATAAAGACAAACAAAACGGAGAAGAACTCCCACATCTAGAATGCACACCGATGCACCGATCGTGCACACCGGTCCACCCATGCACATACCAATTGGGTGTTTTTAGTGATTTTGAATGCCCGTTTCAATGTTCGATGACTTGATCTTTTGTGTAGTGTTCCCTAACAACCCTATGGTGATGACTTGATGCATAAGGTTGTGGTTTGATGTGTAATTTGATGGTCGAGAGGTATGGATATTGAGAATCATGCTTTGGGGATAATCAACTAACACACTAATCATGTATGGCTGCCATTTGAATGCTTGGTTGTTAATAATGGTGATAGATAGGGATAATGTATTTGATTTTTGATGAATGAATACATGAAACATGATGATAACAGCGAGATACGAATGTAGTATATATGGCTGGGATTTTGTAGTTTGGCAATGTAGTGTATATAGTTTTAAGACAAGGAGCGGATGCCTAAATCTTGTAGCATACACGACGGGTCCTTGATTCATTGTATCAATGGGATTTCTCCTGTACAGCAACAAGGCTGGTCCAGATGGTTTTGGTTTGGGCAATAGTCGACCTGAGTGCACGTGGAGGGACTAGGCAAGAGTCTAGTTCGTACATCCATTACCGCAGGTGGCGAGATTGCATAGTGGTTGTTGACGTCTATTCATTTACCGTATATTTCCTATATAGATATTGTTTAGGTTAATGGAGTTTGGAGACGTGATGGACCAAGCGGCGTGAACTATCCATATTGTAAATATTAAATATATGAATGTTGTGTATAATCTGTATCTTAAAAATATGATGTGACAGTGTGTGTGGGGAGTTGATTTGGTTTGGATTGTATAGATTTATGTTATTGTATCAGATATGCAATTATATATATATATATATGACCATTCGCTGCAAAATTCTGAAAGCTATCAATTTGTTTAGTTTTGTCTTATGCTCTCTTTGTATATAACAATATGTATTACCTTCCAACGACTCACCGTTCAGGAATTCTTTGTGTAGTTATGAGTTTCAAAAAAAGGTAAGTTGTTACATTTGGTATCAGAGCATAGGTTATATGATTACTGTAACACACCATAAAGTTAACGATAATTAATAAAGCTCCAAAAGTGGAATTTGAGAAAATGTTGGAATTTGGTTACGAAACTTTCACCATTGCATTCTTGATGATTTTCTGAGTAACTTTCATGTTCGGAGTGTCGCGATCGGAGCTCAAATGAAAAAGTTATCAACGTTTGAACTTATCGGATCGGAAATAATTCAAAACTAATTAAGGAAGTAAATGTTAATAACTTAACATTAAAATGAGCATTAAGCATAAATGTTAACGTTAAATATAAATGTTAATTAAGGGACCTCATTCATATTAAATTTAATTAAGAAAGAATATAAGTAAATTAGTATTAATAATTTACATTAAATGTAAATCTTAAGATTTAATTAATTGCTATGTTAAATCTAATCAAATCAGAGATTAGAACGAAGTAATCAGAGGAGATCAGCTTTGAATAAAAAGTAAATTAGCACCGAAAATAAAATAAATAAAAATAATTAATTAACATTAAAACAAACGTCAATAAGAAAGAATGTTAACGTTTAAGGGAAGGAAATAGTATGTAATTAATAAGTGTAATTGATATACATTAACTACAGTTAACGTTTACTTAATGTGAAAGAAAGAAATTAACATTAATCAATCAGGCGAAAATGGTAAAAAAGCAAAGTTATTTAACATTAGTGGATATTTAACTTGTATGAAAAGTTAACATTATCGGATAGTTAACTTGTAGGAAAAGTTAACGTAAATTAAATCAGACCAAAAATGGTATGAAAAAAAAAGAAAAGGAACAAAGAAAAGAATATACATTAATTATTTTAATCCAAGGCTTACAATTGATTCCTGCGTCTATGTAATGACCCATAAATTTTAACTGTTTTAATAACGTAATTAACTGAAATTTTGCTTAAAATTAAATAGGAAAATTTTGAAATGAAAACTTGATATTTGGTATACATCTATTTTAACATAGCAACTGGTAAATTTTATTGGGAAATATGAAAGTAAATTCTGTTGTGTAAATTTCAATTTAAATCAGTTAAATTTGATGAAAATTAAATATTTTCAAAATCTGAATATTTTTATATATGAAAATGTTAATATTTTCTGAGTGAGACGTCGTATTTCGTTTCGTCAAATTTGGACTGCTATAGCCCCGTTTATCTTATTTTCGACGGACTAGTAATAGTTTGGCAGCGAATATCGACTTTTGATAGGTTGATCGTATCACTCATATCTGTGTACCATTCTGTTCGTCTCACCGTGCTGATCTCCGCAGTATATTCATTTCTGTACTTCGGGGTCCGGTACGCGACGAAATCTGCAAAATGGTTAGTTGTAACAGTGCGCATTTGGAGTCTTTTGATTTCCTGTGTCCATTTAAATTTGCCAACGGTTGAAAATCAATGGTCATCAGCTTTTATTATTAGCCTTGAATTTAAGTGTATTGACTTTTCAATTCTCACTGTTTTATATTCGGTTCCTCTGTGACTCTCGTCCTCTCTGTTCATTTCACATTCCACTCTCTCACTTATTCTTTCAGAAACAAATAATATTTTAATACATATAAAACATATCTATAGTTTATGCAAAACTGCTTCTCTTCTTTCCAACCAAAGCCGCCATCTCTCCTCCCACGGAACCCGACCCCATAGCCACGTCGTTCTTCTCTTCCCTCACTTCCATCAGCCCCATGCAACCACACATCCCACCGCCTGTCCCTTCCCAGTCATCACCTTCACCCACAACACCGATTCCGCCACCTCGCCAAAGCCTTTCCTCCCCTTGCAACTTCGCCCAGCCACCCAACAACCGAACGAACCGCCACCCTCATTTTCCACGCACCTCCCTGACTTCGGCCTCCCCTCCATCTCTCCACCGCCCAAGCACTGACCTCACGCCTCACCGCAACTAGGGCTGGATTATTTTCCACTTTATCAGCTTTCCAGAATTTTCCTTCCACGTATTTCCGAAAATTTCCATTTCCATGTTTTTCCGTTTAAAATAGCTCGGAAGGAATTCCTTCCGGTTTCTGATGGAAAAAAGCTGAAATTTCCACTGTTTTCCATGGAAATTTTATTCCTACCGATATTCTTTTATGATTAGTTTAACTGGACCAGACATATAAAAAAATGTGTTAGCTACATTGATATAGGCATTATATAGCCTATACTTCTATTATCTTTATATTTTAGGTTGTGTTGGCCATTGAATGTCTTTGCTTTGGCTTTATATTCCTAGATAATTTGCTTGCTAGGCTTTTATTTTTTTAAATAATTTGTTGTTGTATGTCTACAGCTGTAGCTTGTGATGAATATGACGCTCTTTTTATTTTAGTATGCATAAACCGTGTAATTCAAGTTTTTTGGATTGGCTATGTTTGGTTATATGTAAACCTCTGTGATTTTTCATTATTATTTCGCAATGTTTTATACCTTTGCTCAAGTTATAGTGATAAAAAATGTGCAAGAAGAAAAATGCATGTTTTTTTTTGGGTGGCCGGAAATCAAGGATTTTACGAATCTGACCATTTGGTGAACAAGATTAATTTCTGTTCAGTTGCTCCTTCTAACTAGAATGATTACTCCACAGTGGGAACATATCATTTTAGTGCTTACAGTAGTTCGTCGTCTTTTTATCAACGTGAAAGTAAACAAAGACTGCATCTGGAAAAATAATTACTTGGATAACTAAAACCAAATGTTAGAAATATTAGATATCATTAGTGTACTGTTATTGATAGGGACATCCAATTTTATGCTGGAGGATACCTCGATCAACGATTAACCATCGACTGAACACTATTTCCGACCACAGTGTAGATTGGGAAAAAAACCTGATAGTCCATAGCATGAAGCTGGATGACCTATTGTCAAATGCCACAGTGCATTCTTACGCAAGTTTAAATACATCAACGGAAAAAATGGAATTCCATATTCCGTTCCACCTTTTCCATCTACCGCATAATGAAATTCCGAATTAGCGGAACGGAACTTGGAACATCGGTTATCATTCCATTGACAATTGGAAGGAAATGGAAATGTCTCGGTTGGTACGAAAATTTTCCGTACCCACCCCTAACCGCAACGCCAACACCCATCCCCTACCTTCTACCACCACCTATTCGCCCTAACCCACGCCGCGTCAGCCACCGAAGGCCGCAACTCCACCCTGCTTTGGTTTTTTCCGAGCTTTTTATATATATATATATATATATTGTTTTATTAGCTTATAGTTGATATTGTCTTATAATGTATTTTATTATATAAAATATATGAACATAGATATGTTGTATATATATATAAAGTTATATACCGATTTGCAGGTATATTTACCTGATTTTAATGTCTCATATACATTACCTATATGTATATTAAAATTTATACGTGATATTTTAAATATAATTGATCTCATATATACTACCTATATAATATATGGTTGATATTGGGTACTTGTTTGAAGAGCGTATACGTACATAACATGTTAAAATATATATATTTAAATTTATGTTAATATTTGGAAAGAGTTTTTTTAGTTTTAATATATTATATATATTTGATTTTGAACACAGGCATTTTAAAATATAATATTGATTTTTTTATATATTGTGATTTCGAATATGAGGCATATGTATTTGCTTGCAGCTGCTCGTCTATATTCTTCAACCTACAACCTTAAATTTTGATTTGTTTTATAAATATTGTTTTACAAATAAGGTTTACGTGTTGTTTTGAAATTGTAATATATATAGATATTTCGATTTTTAAATATATGTGTTTTAAATTCAATACAGATTTTAATTTATATATATATATATGTATAAAGATTTTATGTTAATATTTGTTTAATGAGTATAAATTATGAAGATTTTGTTTTAATATGGTTTGCTGATTAAATATGGATTTTAGAATTTTTTTTATAATTATATCATTTATATCAAGATTGTTCTGATTCGTGTTTTCATCGAATTAGGGTAGATTTACTTTGCTTAGTCGCTGTCCAGTTGTCACTTCGTGCTTATCCGCATCAGTTTGGTGATTTGTCAATTATCCATGTTTAT
This sequence comes from Allium fistulosum, assembly GCA_030737815.1. Taxonomy (NCBI): domain Eukaryota; kingdom Viridiplantae; phylum Streptophyta; class Magnoliopsida; order Asparagales; family Amaryllidaceae; genus Allium; species Allium fistulosum. The sequence continues at coordinate 1,210,254,102 of CM060902.1, forward strand.
TCGTGCCTGTTTTCATCTTGTTCTCTTCTTTCTCTAGCCTCAAAAGGTGAGCGATCACTCATGATTAATATTCTTTTATTTAGTAGATTTGATTTCACATGAAACGAAAATTGAAATATGCTGTTAAATTTGAACTGTTAATTATAAAATTGCTATGTATGATATGCCATTATTTGTAACTATTCACCTGTGACATATGAGACCATAACCTGTCATTTATATTATATTTGAATTGTTAATGATGATATATGCCTGTTATTGATATGTACGTTGTGACGACCCGAAATTTTTGTATATTTGAAATTGGAATATTTAATTTATTTTAAATATTTTAACGGATAATTTTTAACTTGAATTTCAAATATCAATATTTAATGGATAATTTAATTTTTGAATTTAATAATTGGAATTGAGTAAAATATAGAATCTAGAGTTTTAAGCCGGTTAAAAATAATTTGAAGGCTTATAAAATTCATATTAATAATACTGAAGGTGATAGAACTTTTAAATTTGAATTTAAAGATGTTTTGTTCAGTTTTAAAATATATCGTTTAAATTGAATTTAAAAATAGCCTTCCGAGGCACAGTCTCGGAATTCGACAAAACCAGTTCCATTGGATCCGTAATATTGAATTATTATCGGGTTTCAATTTTCATAGCATTTGGAGTTGTTATGTGAGCACACTGTAAGTAAACGCGCTGAAATTTTATATCGAGACGATTTGAATTCAATTAATATATATCTATATATCTTAGTCAGCCTACAGCTGAAATTCTGTCTCTATCAACACTTTTTCAAAACACTGCACAACCCATTCCTCTCCTTTCTTTCAGCCAGAATCACGCTTCCTCCTTACAACTCAGAGCCTTGTCGAACGAAAAGAATAAGAGATCTCGTTCCCCTTCCTTCACAAACGAAATCCCTTCCTTCAAATTTTTTTCTGTTCGTTCCAAAATAATAATGGTCGCCTCCTTCCATTTTTTTCAAAATCAAATCGTTAAATAAAAAAAACGGCGACTGCTTCCTAACTAAATCGCGCCTCCCTACATCTCGAAATCGAAGCCGAGATTCTATTCCTCTAGGCAGATCGAATCACCGTTCATAAATCGTCTCGTGATGAGTCGCGAAAGGTACCGTGAGGTCACAATCGCGGGCACTAAGGTTTGCAAGAAGCGATGCTTGGGGGTTTGTTATGGCGTAAAAAGGGTAGCAACGGAGACGATTCGTGGTGATGGCTGCTTGAACTAGGTGATGCGCGCGTATGGGATGTCACGAGTGTCGCTCGCTTGCATAGTCAGTCAGGTGGCATCGAGTTTTGGGTCGTGAGGAGGTTGTTGGTAGCAGTAGATTGATGGTTTTGGTTGCTTTCGCTGTGGAGGGTTCGTAGTGAGGTTTTGGGTTCTCTGTTAACAGTAAGGTTTAAGTTTTTCGATTTTTTTTATTGTAAATTTAATTTATATATATACACGTAGGTATACAAATTTGGAAAATAGGAAAGGAAATTTCAAATTGCATTAAAGAATGTTGCTATCTAGTTTTCAAATTTGTAAAGTTTAAATTAATGTACAGAAACTTTATATATGATTTTGGGACAAATATATAATTTTATATAAGGGTTTATATAGGAAATTTAACTAATATAAGTTTGTTTTTTTATATGCAGTTTTAAAATTGTAAATAAAATAATTTTATATACCTTTTAAATCTACTAGTTTATTTTAAATTATGTATTTTAGATGATTAGTTTAGTCAATTTACATGTCAAATTATTTACTAAAGGATTCTTAAAAGAAATTATTAGTAAATTAAATCTAATTAAATATATTGAATGGAAAATAATTTATTCGATCAATTCAAATATTTATAAACTGTAAATGTTTATAAAGGTCTGAAATCATGAAGAACAAGCTGGTTTGGATTGGATTTCAAACGGGAATTAAAGGTGAGTTAATCTCACTCATCTGGTTGCTATTTAAATTTAATAGTTAAATTTAAATATTTCGTGAATGATTGGATTGAATTGATATGATAGTATATATAGTAGTATATATGTCAATATATATATATATATATATATTGGAATATGTATATATTGAAATTGATATTCCCGCATTATATAGCGGATGAGACTCTATGCGCCGCATAATAGCGGATGATATTTTATAAAACCCATATACCGCGATATTCCACCTCGAAGTGGAATTGGTATTGTGCTAACGTTTGTGGATGTAGGGAAACAGGTTGGAGGGATCCAACTGGATTCCTCAAAATTATTTAGATTATTCTGTGCTATGAATATTAATATCCTGTGATGATTTTATTGATGATTGAAATATTGGAAGATATTGTTTGATTGAATATCTAAGTAAAATGAGTTATTAAATTCTATAGAATTGGATTTTGAAAGAAATAAAAGAGTAAATTTTAAGTAAATAATTCAAGTGGATTGGAATAAGGGAATTTTGAATTAACAGGGAAAATATAAACTTTAAAACTAAAGTGATATTATTGTAAAGAATAAAGAATTTATTTTTGAAATTAAGGATTAAATTTAATTAAAGGATAAAGAAAGAATTTTGGAAGTTTGAAATTGGTATTTTTAGTTAAAAAGGGTTTTAACTCATAAATAAGAAATAAATCTAAAAGTTAATATATTTTGAAATAAATGAAGTAAGTAAAGAAAATTATTTCAAGTAAAGTGAGTTGGAAATCAATTGCAAATTGATTTAAGTATTTGGAATTGAAATTTTGAAGAGAAGTGAGATTTTGGAATTTATAAACAGGGTTTATAAAGTAAAATAAAATATCAGTGGATATTTGAAAATATAAATTCAAGGTGGGAATTTATAAAGGGATATGAATTGGTTTGAAATATAAATGTTGATTTATTTTTAAAAGATGTGAAGAGAAGTGTATTTCCTTGGATAGCCAAGTACGTTTTCAAAGCAATTTGAAATATAAGTTAAAAGTTTTAAGTATGTTTTTAAAAAGCATGTTTTAGAAAATTTGTTTTTCTAAATGTTAATTTCCAAAGTAAGTATTTTCAAAAATCTATTATTGTATTAATTATATAAAAGTGATTTGGTATTATGTTTAAAAAGAGAAATTTAGTTTATATTTATAAAGTGGTTTTATTTTAAATATTCTTAAAGTATATATCTTTTAATAAAGTATTAAAGTAGTTTTAAATTTAAACGTTTTTAAAGTATATTCATAATAAAGTGTTTTTAAATTATTTTAAAATCAAAAGTATTTTGTACTTGGTGTTTCCGTGGAGATAAATATTTGGGAAATGCATTCCGTGAAAGGAATTGTTTTGAACTTGTTTTCAAGAGGTTTGAAAATAGAAATATATCTTGCGAAGATATTTGAGGTTAATAAATAATTTGGGAGAATTATTTATTGTTTGATGGATGTTTGTGAATGTGAATTGATAGTTAAATCACCGACTATCAATATTGGCCAATGCGCTGATCGTTTCGAAGAGACCGGGATCGGGAGTTTTTCCCGAAAACCACTTCGATCCGGTTTGTACGTTTCGTGGAAACGATTTCGGAGTCGAAGATGGAGCAGTGAAGTGAAAGGGCTAGTCGCTACTAATCCTGAGGATATTTCCAAAATGGATGTAGTAGGGGTAGTGCCTACGGTTCCGTTCGGACCCGGGACGGACTTGTATGGACGAATGCTTTCGGAACATCGTCAGCGGACGATGGGCATTCCAAGGGATATGTTCTAAAAGGTAATGCTTAGCCTCAAGCCTCATCAACCGGGAATGACTGAAAATCAGGGGTTATGCAGCAAGGCTTCGTGGGTAGCTCCCACTGGAGAGTAAGGTCATCCCTGTCTAGATGTCCCTTTTTATTTCGGCTTTGTGGTGCGGTTGCTGATCCCAACCGTGGGGTGGTCTTATTCGGAATTATCCAGTAAGGGATAGTTCCGGCCTTGTGTTGCAGGGGATTGGGAGTAATCCTCGGTACTGTGATCTAGGCCACGTACTGTGACAGGTGGTACCCCAGTGCCTAGTCATTGATGGAAATCCATTCTCCCTACGTGCCTGTACGGTTTTGATTGTGCCCAACTATTGCTGAAACGTGAGATGCAAGCATTTCAACTAGATTCTATTTTACTTTCAATAGACACTATTATAATATCAGACGGATTTGATAAAAAGTGTTTTGGCTATCGTAAGGTAAAAACCCGACATGTTTATTTGTGGCATGGTCTTACGAGATGCTTTTGTTTTCAAAGGATTTTGAAACTTTAATAATCAATTTGAGTGTGATTTTCTCACGTTGGTTTTCCAGACTAACTCGGGTGTTACTATTATTATAATACTCGGGTCAGACCGAGTATTATAGGTTACATGATATGATGCTGTGGAGCTCAGGGATGAGCTGGATGGCGTGACGTATCTCCCGTACCTGTTTGTATATATATATTCCGCTATGTTGATTGCTGTACTCTGTTATATTGAGGACATGATATGATTATTGTCCAGTTGTATGTATGTGTACTTTGATGTATACTCTAATGATGTATTGTATAAACAGATATAGTTTTGATTTGTGTAAAGATCTGTTATTGTCAATTATATTTTATTCCGCTGCGATGGTTAGATTCTGTTGTTGTTTTATTTTCTTCTCCTACCTCTTCTTCTTTAACCCAAATGGTTCGTATTTCCGTTCTTCTTGAGTTCATTAATGGAAATTAATGTCAATTCAAGGGGTACGGATTAGTGGGCTGTTACATATGTCGTTTATATTATTATCATATTGTTCTCACTCTACAAGTTCCCTGTTAATTTAGAATTCCTATGGGTTGAATGATACATACCCGAATGATATTATAGATTAGGGGAAAATCGTTATGGGTTGAAATGATAAACCCAAGTGATTTTCATTGATTTTGAATTTTGGGATTGCGGGTTTAAATGATATATACCCGTAAATATTTAATTTGCAGATTGTAATGATAAATATCCGTATCACTTGACCATAGGATAGAAAATTATAAACAGACACCGTTGGTCTATATTTTGAAAATAATTTCCAAAGTTTGAAAGGAAATATATGTGTAACGACCCGATATTTTCAACTATTCGCATCCGCACATGTCAAACTTGAATTGCTCAAAATACCGATTTGCAAATATAATTTGGCAAAACTCAAAATATGTAGTAAATAAATCACAGATCATAGACACAGAGTATATAATAATGCAGCGGAAGCAAGAAATAGTAGTTCATGAAGCTACTATATATATATACATCAGAGTTAACAAGATACAACAGAAGTAATCAAGATACAATAGAAGTCTCAATATGATAATCAAGTATAAATTAGAATACATCCCTGGAATCAACTGTATAACTGAAAGCGAAATAGATAGCTGGATATCCAAGAAAGCTCCAACTCCAAAGGTGAGTCTCGAATGCTGTATCACTCAGTCTGACCCGAGCGTAAAGAAAAACACAAAACACTCGAGTCAGGACATACATACTTATATAATGTAAACCAACTCAAGTGAACTGTAATATAAAGGTACAAGTAACTTAAAGAATGCTTTGGATCACCAATTCTTTAAGGATCCGTTAAACTATCGACTATGCAGTAATATTCGCTATTATAATAATGTCTATAATAGAATAAACTTACTTTTAAATAGCGTTAAGGAGTGACCCAATATACCCCTTCACACATAATAGTCCCAGTAGTCTATCCAGTATTAGCATACTCCTAGATCAGGGGCTACCCTCAATACTCCATAGGCTACGGCACAAATCCAAACTCGTAGTAAAGCTCGCTATGATAGGTGACATGGCAGAACAAGGCAATGCCAGGGTAGATATACCAATTACGCATCTGGGCTGGTGGAAATGCATAGCAGCCACTACCGCCCACCTCAGAACACACTCCCAAATCGAAAATCGAAGGGTGGCCACCAAATAAATCACAAAGTAATAGAAATGTATCGAAGAAATGCGTTCGATCAGAGGTGCTACCTCATTGGCCCGAGAATCACTCCTGTTTTAGCCACCTTATGCCAACTCACAGGAGTCGGGTCCAAGTTCATACCTCAATAGGATCGTCGCCACCATCCTACTTCATTCTGGAATCTCCACCGCGTACACAGTTGTTAAAGTGGTTTTCGGAGTTGGCAGAGAGTATGACAACTTCCGATCCCGGTTTCTTTAACAACCCAACATTATTATAACCCATGGATATTTATTTCAAAACATTTCTATTCCAAAACCATTTAAATCAAATACCATTACTTTCCCAAATAATATCCATTTCAAAACTAAATACTATCTTGTTTCGTTTCAAAACCAAATCAATATTTTATTTAAGCAAAACCCAAATTTCCAAATCACTAAATATTTCTTTAAATTTATTTAACTTGAAATATTCTTTTAAATCATCTTAAACCAAACCACTTTATAAGGTCACATTCTTAAATCTTAAATTCCAATAAGCTTCAAGCTAATATATTTAAAGACAATTCTTAATTAAATACTATTTCAACTAAATTCATTTCCAGACCATTTAAAAGTAAAGTCATTATACATACAAATCAAATATTCAATTCCCAAAAATTTAGCCTTTTCTGAGTTCATTTATTCACTTAAATACTTTAAAACATTGATATTTCAGCTTTCGCAGCACTTAGAAAAATGCTGCGGTAAGTTATATTTGAAACAATTCATTTCAGCAAAGGCAGCATTCATAAACTGCTGTAGTAGTTAAGTTTCATTTGAAAACTAGTTCAGTTCAGAAAAAGACAGCATTTACAAAACTACTGTAGTAGTTCAGGGTTCAATTTGAAAAATTAGTTCAATTCAACAAACAACAGCACTTATCAAGTGCTACTGTAGCTCTTTTTTTTAGTTCCAGGTTTTAGTTTTTAATTCAACAACTACAACACTTACCAAGTGCTGCAGTAGCCCTTAGTCAATTTAGCCTTTAGTTAATTTGCATCAACCACGGCACTTACAAAGTGCTGCAGTATCCTTTACTTCAGATTTTAAGTTAGTTTCTGAAATGCTAGCATTTCTGAAGTGCTATTAATTCAATTTCCAGATTTATAATAAAATTTTAGAAACAATTAAACTTCAATTTTAACTATTTTAACTTATAAAAATCATATTTTTCCACTTCAAAAATGTTCATTTAAATACCCTTTAACTTATGATTTTATAAAGAAATTTTTTACAATAAAATCACATTTTCCAATAATTTCACTTATTAAATTCAAGTGTACCATTTTCCCATTCTTTGCATTTTTTTCAATTAACATAACACTTAAATTTAAATTACCATTTCATAAATAAAACTTAATCTCCATTTTTATTTGATTAACTTAAACTTTCATTTTTAAACCAAATCACAAATTTCCAAATTAAGTTATATTCAAATTCCAATTTTTCCATTTATTTATTTCACATTTTTAACTTATAGAAAATCACTAACACATTATAAAAATCATTTTTAATTAAATTTAAATCAAAATATTATAATTTACAATTTAAAATACTTAAAAATTTCCAGAAGAATATATAAAATAACCATGGGTCTGTATAATATTTTCTAACCTAGGTCAAGTGATACAGATAATATATCATTTCAATCCGTAATTTACAAAGAAAAATCTAGGTTCTATCATTTCAAACCCGCAAACCCAAGTTAAATAAAACAAATAAAAATCGCTCAGGCCTATCATTTCAGCCCATAACGATTTTTCCTTATTCTAAAATCCGTTCGGGTATGTATCATTTCAACCTATAGTGATAGGGAACTTGCAGTGATGATAAGCAGAAAATAAATAACAGTATACAAATAATATTATAACAGATGATATAACAGGCATATAAACAGTATTTAACATCATATAAATATATCACATGCATGTATGAACATAACACATTATTTTATACAATTAACTTGTCATCAATTCACAATTATAAAAGTACGTATGTCTAGAGTGACTAACTCACCTTTTAAAAGCTAGAATTGAAATTCAAACCCAAATCTAAACTCCGCAAAGCACGAAAAGGCACGACAAAGCACGACTATATTCTTTTGAGTGGATGAAGAGTCGGATCCAAATCTTGTATACAAACAATTACACAAACATAAGTGTATAATTCAACATACAAGATTATGAATCAAACAATGAACAATATGGATCAAAGGGACATAACGTTTTGATAAAACAAAGAAAGATGAAAACTTGAGTGAAAAGAGAGCCCAAAATCCACATCTTGTACATAACAAAATAAAGCAAACAAATATCCCAAACATAAGAACATGATTCAATATAAAGAATAGAGATTACAATAATGAAAAGATAGGAAATAAAATGATATAACCTTGATAACTCAAAGCAAGGTGATCAATACATGGCTTGGTTTGGTCAAAGTTTTGGTGATGTTGTCTTTATGGTGGTCACGGCCTTGGATGGTGGTGAGGAGGAGGGATGATGGTCGGTCATGGTGATGTGGTGGAGATGGTGAGGTCGGCAATAGCATGGAGGCCAAGCAATAGCAATGAAACAAAGGAGAAACAAAAGAGAAATGGAAAGGAGGAAGAGAAGGAAGCCATAGCTTTCTGTAAAATTTTCGGGACCCAAAATGAAACTTGAGATGAGAAGTTATTCACGTGAATTGCAAAACTAGATGGCGGCTAGGGTTAGAAGCAAGGAACAGCTAAGATGAGGTCTAGAAAATGAAAGGCTAGCAAATTAAAAGGCACAATTTAAGGGAAGGAATCTTGTAATTAATTTATTCATAAATGCAAATGAAAATGAGGAGTTTTGAAATGAGAAATAAATCTTCTTGTACATGATTTGCAAATGAGAAATACACGGCTAGGAAAAGACTGAATGGCTAGGGTTTGAAATAAAGAGGGTAGGTAAATAAAAGGCAAGAAATTAAAAAGGCACAATTTAAGGAGGAAGAATCTTGTATATTTTTTTTCTTTGTTTGCACGCAATGAAAAGGCAACAAATATACAAAACACGTAACCTATATCTCTTGAAATTCCTAAGCTATTATTCAAAGTAAAATCAATCAAAATTCATATGAATATATTCAAAGTTTATACAAATAAAATAGAAAATAAAAATTAGAGAAACAACCATAGGGAAATAGAAAATAAAATATAGAAAGTCATTGCGTGTAAACACTGTATTTTTATCTAATTTAAAAGTATAAGTTTAAATTCCCTATAAATCCATATTAACATTGGTTTAGATACTAATACATTAATAACTTCCCAATTCATCCAAATTCCAATTAGCAAAGTAATTAATTTCATTCTCTTACCATAAATCTATTTGTTATTAATTGAATTCCCATAAGTTATAAACAAATTTCAAATAAACTGATTTGATTCAATCTAATCTATTTATTAAGTCTATACTACTCTACAACTCTCGTTATTATTCGTTTATCTTTCATTACATTAATATATATATATATTCGAATATCCATCTTTCCTTTGTATTAACAGTTGTTCTCAATTATATTGAATTTGCTAAATGTGTACATTTATTATGATTGAATTCTCAATTAATTCATTCAGATAGGTTTCATTCTTTTATATTATCTTATGAATAAAATATGCATTTCCATTTATTTCATTACATTCACATTTTACAATTACTATCCTATCTCAAGTCAATGAACATTTACTTACATTTGAATACAATTGATTTCCAATTCATTTTATAGCCTAAATAGACAACTTATAATAGTTGTTACCATTCTCTTTATTACACTCTATTTTATCATTTTCTCTAATTATCAAAATTGCTTACAATATGTTTAATTCATTCAATGACCATAAACTATATACTAATTCATTTATTCATACCACACTTACATTTATTCACTTATATTTAGTTTTATACCCAAATGTAACATTTACAATTAAATTAATAGACAAATTAAATAGTAACTTACAACCGTTACTATAACTTTTAATCACCCTTTTGAATTCATTGTTCGCAAACATATGTTACCATTCTTTTATATCTAATCTTTATTCAATGGTCATTTATTTCATACTAAATCATTTATAAATTTTAATGTTTGCATTTGTTTTCTTACATAAATTTATAGCCAAGTATAACAATTTACATTACTTCAAAAAAATGTAATTTCATTTCAATTGTTAATAATTATTTTTTAAATACATTGTTACATTTCATTTTAGCATTCATTTCATTATTAAATTACAAAGTTTTTATTTATTCCAAATTTATTTCCTAAAATCTTATTAAATTGACAACTTTAATTATTGAAAATTTACGGGTCATTACAATATGGGTTTTTATAAATATTGATTTTAAAAGAAATATATATATATATATAAATACTATTTTATATATGTGTAAAATTTAGATTTTAAAATAATATGTTTTTGGAAATTTTAAATCTACAAGTTAGTTTTGAAAAAACTATAAATTTTAAGATTTTTCTTATAATTTTGTTATTTTAAAAATATATATAATAATATTTAATACAAAATGTGTTTAATAATAAGATTTAATTTAATTAGTATATAATATGTTTAAGTATTTATATAAATTTATATTAATATTTTAAAAATAGATATTTATAACTTTAACAATAGAGGTTCGGAAGATAAATTAATATTGAATTGGAATTTAAATTGTGTGAAGACCCAAATTATTGAGATGAGAATAATTAGATTAAAATCAGAAAAAGGAAAACTTTCAAAAAAAAAAATATAGTCTGAAGATAAATATTGAGAATGAGTTAAAAGTAATAATAGCTAAATTGAGCAAGTCTTATATTCACATGTATATATATATCTTGAATATAAATAGTAAGAAGGAAATGGTATTTCAGAGGGAAGAGGAAATATAACTAAGTGTATATATGGATTATATATTACCATATGTTGTATTTATATATATACCCAGAAAGAATAAACATAAAGTAATAAGGAAAGAACACCAGGGTAATTAAAAATATGAATACATTTAAATATCAAGAGAAAACAGACAGTTTGAAATATTAACCAGGGGTTAATTGATAAAAGGATATACATACATATATATATATATTACAGTTTAACATAAGGAAAATAAAATGATTCAGTAAAGAGAAAATTGTTTTCAACAATTAAGTGGTAAGGAGAAAATGATATATTCTTTGGTAAATTAAAATGCCTAAAAACCAGTTTAATATTAGTTATACATAAGTACAATTTTGAAATAAGTCAAGAGTAAACAAATAGGCTGAAATAATAGCTAGGCATGGGAAATAACTCGGGCATAATGAAAGGTATTAAAAAAAAATGAGCCACTTGAAAATAATATACAAGTGAATCATGCAAATTGCATGCACACAGGAAAAGCAATGGATAACTGCTTTTACCAGAAATAGAAACCAAGGGAAAATGGCACATTTAGCCATAACAACACACACATAATTCTCTGAGTAATGTGAGGATAAAATGGGTTTTCCCTTTAGTAAAACCCTAGTAAAAATGATTTAAATCAAGAGAAGAAGCAGAGGTTTTTCTCAGAGGTAAAACAGAAACACATTGAAAAAAAAGAACATACACTGTTTGCAAGCTTAGGCAATCTCGGGGGAAAGAAGGGAAAGGTGAGTGATTAATCAATCTCATGAGGCTAAGGCATTAAGACCCAAGTTAAGGGCAACCAATTTATTTTTGTGTTTGATCAATTTGTTTTTATCTGAATAGATTAATACTGAGAATGGTTGTTGTTTTAATAAATCTTTGGTTGATGCTTTGATTTGTTTGTTTAATTGTTTGATAAGAAAAATACCATGATCTCTGATATGGATCCAGAACCTTAAACCATCAGTTTATAAATATGTTTGGTAAGATAAATACATTTTATTATGAAGTAGGGTAATATTGGAAGATAAGCTAGGCAGTGTGAACAAGGAGGTTCATGCTTATGTCTAGATTGTTTTAAATTGGAAATGAACAACGCAATAAATTATTTATGTGCTGATTTGTTCAGATCTAAAGCTAAAATGTTTTATGGGTTTTTCTCTAAAAACCTTACCCTATGTTCACAATAGAATCAAGTATAAGACCTTTTATAGAATTCTGCTGGATTTGTTTAAGAGATCATGATATTCTTGAATATAGGAGATATGCAAGTGACAAAACAAATTTTGAAAGAGACAGTAGGAAAAATGAAATAAAGCATTATTTTCATGAATGAAAGTATAGTCAGTTGAAATCCCTGAGAGAGTCTAACTCTCTCTGATTTAGGGAAAAAGGAAGAAAGAATGTAAAAGCAATTTTCAAGAGTTAATAAATCTTTCATAAATAAGAAATGAGTCTGGTCACTAGATTATAAAAACTAATCTAGGAGAGAAGCCTTGATCTATTCATCATAAGGAGTATGATGGGTATGTGCATGACTTGTTTAAGTCCTATAGGCCTTTGTGCAGGGGTTAACAGAATTGAGTCCCTTGCAATGCACACATGGTGTTCAATGGCAAAGAGATATGACCAAATTAAATTGATAAATCCAAATTTAAAGCTGAATTATGGAATTAAAATGAGTTAATTCCATAAGAGTATGTATACATGTATACTGTATTGAATGATTGAATGGTTGCTTGTGTTCATGAGTGTAGTAAGAGCTTAGATGTATATATACCCAGTTAAATTATAAATCCAAAGTGCATTTAGCATATGAATATTCTTCAAAACAATGTAAAAATGACATGTTATTATATTTTGATTTCACTCATACCAGAATTTTTATTCTGACCTTATTTGTTGTTTTGTAACATCTGGGTGTCTCATTTTTATTGAGGCAGCTCTAGATGTTGCTGCAGGAAAGGAAGCATAAGAAACTTGTATGCATGGACAATTGAAGATTTGCTTGCATTTAGAATGTTTAGGAACTTTAGCAAAAATGTTGTAATAATTAGACCAGGCAAAAATTTCATTATGTTTAAGTATTTTCTGGATTGATATGTGTTTGTTTTTCTGAGTAGAGAAGATGCAAGAACTTTTAGTGTTATAAATATGTACTTGTGGGTTTCTGTTTCAAATTAACTGGTCTGGATAATCTATGGTGAAGTATGAAACAGGAGATCAGGTCATATAATTTGATATGTGATCATGTCTCTTTGGCAATGCCTAATGAAATCTTAAAAATGATAAAGTAGGAAAAATCTAATACTATAACTTCAGAACTGCTACTAAGTAGGAAAAAAATCTGATGCTATAACTTCAGAACTGCTACTAAGTAGGAAAAATCTGATACTACGACTTCAAAACTGATACTAAGTGGCAAGACAAAAAATTAAGAGTATACAACATGTATACCAACAAGTAGGCAGGGAAATGTTGAAAAGTGTTTAAAGGTTCTGAACACCATTTCTATAAGTTCTAGTTCAGAAGAGTGCAAAGATCTTTCAAAAACCAGATTCAACACTTTTTTTAGCTTCAGATATAAGAAGTTGTATGATTTATAAAGTAGATCACAACACTATCACTCATGTGATGATTATTTGCTCTATTAACCAGGAAATGTGCATTTTGTCTGTCATGATTGGTTTGTGCATGTTGTGATTGCACTTAGATCAAATGTATTGTTTTTCTCTGCTTGGTCTTCAATCTAGTTTATCACCTCAGTATTCATATGATAAGTATTAAGTGGAAATATTTGGATTTAATATTAATCAAGCTTGAGATCAAAAAGGATAAAATAAATAAACAGAAAAGGCTATGTGACACCACATCTCAAGAATTTGAGAAATAAGGTGTGCTTGAATTTCTTTGTCAATTTAAATTACTCTGATAGACAAAGAGTCATATATATATATCTTCATATATATATATATGAATTAAGTTAATTACATATACTAATATTTTTATATTGGTAAAAACAAGGAATCTTGGAAAGATTAAATTAAGAGAAGTGGTCCATTGAAGTATGTAAATAAATATACATACACATATAAAAAAAACTTAACAGAAAATTCTCTAAAATACAAGGAGAAAAGAAGTGGGTCACTTCAGTTGGTATCATAGCTATGTTGTTAAAACATAGCATAAATATATTATCTAATCTTCTTGTAGGAATAAAATTCTAAAAAAATAATAATAAATAAATATCTGTAGTAGAAATAGATTGCAGAAAATAATTAAATTAGAAATATGACTAACTAGCTATGCAATTGAATAGTGAATCATGGTAGGAAGACCACCAAGTCATGGAGCAGGACCCTCCAACACAACACCAATGGTCAATTTGCAAGATTTGGTAAGGGCATTTAGAGAAGGAGCAGTGCACAGGGAAGAAAATCCTCATGAGGAATTAGCCAAACTATTGAAGACATTTTCAAACTTAGGAGGCAAGGATTTTGAAGGCACTGAGGGAGTTAGGGGAGTGTAGACATGGTTGAGAACTTTGGAAAGAATATTTGCAGATATGCAAATTAATGACCAAAGAAAGAGGCAGATAGCTTCTAGGAGACTCAAAGGAGAAGCATTAGATTGGTGGGAGGTGATCATCACAGGAAGGCCAGAAAATGAGATAACATGGGATCAATTCAAGGAGATGCTTGAGGCAAGGTTTGTTCCAGCAACAGCTAAGGCAACATTGCTTGAGGAATTTATAAGGCTGAGGCAAGGACCAATAAGTGTGACTGAACACACTCGAAAATTTGAGAGCTTGTCCAAGTATGAAACTATGCTCATAGGAGATGAAGAATTCGAGATTTATCCAAGGACTAAATGCAGGTCTGAGTAGAGCAATGTTACCATACAAGGATAAAACATTTGATCAAGTCATAGACCTTGCTTTTTCTTATGAACAACATGACAATGCAAGGAAAAAATTTAGGAGCATGAGGGCTAACAATCAAAAGAAGGGGAAAAATAGAGCACATCCCTATGACAAAAAGAATGTGGAAAAGAAAATGGAGGGAGCAGCCACTGGGGAAGCTAAGAAGAAGGTTACTTGTTATAATTATGGCAAAGAAGGACACATGAGTAATAAGTGTCAAGCACCCAAGAAGGCACCATTTAGCTGCTATAACTGTGGGAAGGAAGGTCATATTAAAAGAAACTGCCCAGAATTCAAAAAGGGAGCAAAGGTAGGAGCACTTGAGGGCAAAGCAAAAGCAACTGCAGTGGGAAGTTTTGGACAATTGGAAGGTATAATTCTAATTAAAGATCACCCCATCTCAGTTATATATGACACTGGAGCAACACATTCATTAATATCCCAAGACATAGTGAATAAATTGACTCTCACATGCTATTTAGTTGACAATCCCTTGTTTATTCAAAGCCCACTAGGTAGCTCTTGTTTGCTAGGATTAAAATGTTTGGGAGTGGAATTAAACATAGGAGGAAATGTGTTTAAATCTGATTTGTTTGTATTGAAATACCCTGGAATAGGAATTATTTTAGGAGTATATTGGTTGAGCAAATTCAAAGCAATTTTGAATTTGGAAAATTTTACTATCTCTCTGAAAACAGAAAATGGTAAAAATATTATAGTCATGAGTGAAGTTGATAAAATCAATTATTGTAACCAAATATGTAGAATGACTGAGAAAGAATTAGAACTGGAAGACATAAAAATTATAAACGAACACTCAGATGTTTTTGGTGAAGTCATAGGTGTTCCAGAAAATAGGCAAGTAGAATTTCAAATAAGACTAATCCCAGGAGCAAGCCCAATCATCAAGAAGCCAACTTGGATGAGTCCTAAAGAATTAGTAGAGTTGAAACATCAGTTGGAAGAACTGGAGCAAAAAGGTTTTATAAGGCCTAGTAGTTCAAACTGGGGTTCTCCAGTGGTGTTTGTGAAAAAGCATGATGGTACACTAAGAATGTGTATTGGTTATAGGGAACTAAACAAAGTCACCATTAAAAACAAATACCCACTCCCTAGAATTCATGATCTATTTGATCAATTGAATGGAGCAAAGATCTTCTCAATGCTAGATTTAGCCTTTGGGTTTCATCAGATGAAGGTAGAGGAAGAAAGTATTAAGTATACTGCCTTCAACACAAGGTATGGATTATATAAATTTTTGGTGATGCCTTTTGGATTGACAAATGCACCATCATATTTTGTAGATTTGATGAATAGAACATTTAGAGATTTTCTAAACAAATTTGTAGTTGTCTTTATTGATGACATATTAGTGTATTCAAAATCAGAAGAGGATCATGCAAAACACTTGCATCTGGTTTTGTCTAGACTGAGGGCACATGATTTAAAGGCCAAATTCTCTAAATGTACATTTTGGCAGGATGAAGTAAAATTTTTGGGGCACATTGTATCACAACAAGGGGTTAGTGTAGATCCAAATAAGGTGATGGCAGTGCAATCTTGGAGTAGACCCAAATTAGTGACTGAGGTGAGATCATTTTTGGGAATGGCAGGCTATTATAGAAGGTTTATAAAAGACTTTGCAAGAATAGCCATCCCATTGACCAAGTTAACTAAAAAGGAGCAACCATATGTGTGGACAGAGAAATGTGAACAAGCTTTTGCATCACTAAAGAAAGCACTGGTGGAAGCTCCAGTCTTACAGGTTCCAGAGGGTAATGAAGAGTTAGTGGTTTACACAGATGCTAGTGGATCTGGATTAGGGGCAGTGCTTATGCAACATGGTAGAGTCATAGCATATGCATCAAGGCAACTCAAGCCAAATGAAACTAGGTATGCTACACATGACTTAGAACTAGCTGCTGTAGTATATGCATTGAAACTATGGAGACATTACTTATTAGGTGCTAAGTTTGAATTGTTTACTGATCGCAAGTCACTTAAATATTTGTTTTCCCAAAAAGACTTGAACATGAGGCAACATAGGTGGGTAGAATTTCTAGCCGCCTATGATCTTGATATATTATACACCCCAGGAAAAGCTAATAAAGTGGCAGATGCATTGAGTAGGCATCAAGCAAAAGTGGCAAGCTTAATGATGTGTGAATTTAAGGATTTGACAATTCTCAGTGAAGTGGAAATAAAAGCAGGAAGTAGAGTAGCAGATGAGGCACAAAGTGATATGATTGAATATGGTAAACTAAGCCTCATTTCCTTAAGGTCAACTCTGGTTGATAAAATAGGACAAATGCAGGATCAAGACACAAATTTAAAAGAGAAGAAAGATATGATGTCACAAGGCATGACAGTAGAGAATTATGAAGTAGATGATAAAGGATACTTAAGGAAAAAGGGGAAGCTTTGTCTACCAAATGTAGAGGAACTGAAGCAAGAAGTTATGGATGAGCATCACAAAACAAAATATATTATCCATCCAGGTGGTACAAAAATGTACCATGATCTCAAGAGAAATTACTGGTGGCCAGGAATGAAAGGAGCAGTGGCAAGATATGTGGCAAATTGTTTAACATGCCAACAAGTTAAGGCAGATTATCAAAGACCCTCAGGTTTATTGCAACCTTTGGAAGTGCCTACTTGGAAATGGGAGAGTATATCAATGGATTTTGTGGATGGTTTGCCAAGAACAAGAAGGGGCAATGATAGTATTTGGGTAGTGGTTGATAGACTCACAAAAACAGCACACTTCATCCCAATAAGTTCAAACAGAAATGCTCACAAGTTAGCTCAATTGTTTGTGAAAGAGATAGTGAGATTGCATGGCATCCCCAAGACTATCATTAGTGATAGAGATACTTTATTTACTTCAAGGTTTTGGAGTAGTTTTCAAGAAGCTATGGGGACAGAACTAAGCCTAAGCACAGCCTACCACCCACAAACAGATGGGCAAACTGAAATTGTTAATAAAGTTTTAGAGGATTTGCTGAGAGCATGCATACTAGATTTTGGAGGCAACTGGGAGGATCATATTTATTTAGCTGAGTTTGCTTATAATAATAGCTACTAGTCAACCATAGGAATGGCTCCATTTGAGGCTTTGTATGGAAAGCCTTGTTTATCTCCTGCATGTTGGATGGATGCTGGTGAAAGGGTGTTGCTTGGACCAGACCATGTAAAAGAAACTTCTGCAAGAATTGAACTAGTGAGGCAAAGAATGAGAGTAGCTCAAGAGAGACAGAAAGCCTATGCAGATAAAAGGAGAAGGCCAGTAGAATTTGAGGTGGGAGACTATGTGTTTCTCAAAGTATCACCAATGATGAAAATATTAAGGTTTGGCAAAGCAGGGAAACTGTCACCAAGGTATATAGGACCATATGAAATTGTTCAAAGAATAGGGACTTTAGCTTATAGGTTGAAGTTACCAGAGGAATTGAGCAAAATACATGATGTATTCCATGTATCTCAATTGAGAAAATGGGTGCATGATAAGGAGGCCATTCTTGAATCTCCTACACATGTTGAAATTCAAGAAAATCTGGTTTATAAAAAGGAACCAGTAGGCATTGTGGCTAGAGAAGAAAAGAAACTGAGAAATAAAATAATTAAACTAGTTAAAATCCAATGGAGTTTGGATGGGAATGATTGCACTTGGGAGGCTGAAGAGAGGATAAAGGATAAATATCCTAATCTGTTTTCTGCTTAAGGTATGTTTAAAAATTATTATGAGACCTTAAAATTATTTATGTATGTTTGATTGATTTAGAATGAATGAGTTCCTGAAATTTCATTTAATAGAAATTAAGCTTTGTATACATTTGGATGGAAATGTATGAGAGAATAATTATGGGACACAATTCCTTTTAAGAGGAGAGTATGTGAAGACCCAAATTATTGAGATGAGAATAATTAGATTAAAATCAGAAAAAGGAAAACTAAAAAAAAATATAGTCTGAAGATAAATATTGAGAATGAGTTAAAAGTAATAATAGCTAAATTGAGTAAGTCTTATATTCACATGTGTACATATATATATATATATATATATATATATATCTTGAATATAAATAGTAAGAAGGAAATGGTATTTCAGAGGGAAGAGGAAATATAACCGAGTGTATATATGGATTATATATTACCATATGTTGTATTTATATATATACCCAGAAAGAATAAACATAAAGTAATAAGGAAAGAACACCAGGGTAATTAAAAATATGAATACATTTAAATATCAAGAGAAAACAGACAGTTTGAAATATTAACCAGGGGTTAATTGATAAAAGGATATATATATATATATATTACAGTTTAACGTAAAGAAAATAAAATGATTCAATAAAGAGAAAATTGTTTTCAATAATTAAGTGGTAAGGAGAAAATGATATATTCTTTGGTAAATTAAAATGCCTAAAAACCAGTTTAATATTAGTTATACATAAGTACAATTTTGAAATAAGTCAAGAGTAAACAAATAGGCTGAAATAATAGCTAGGCATGGGAAATAACTCGGGCATAATGAAAGGTATTAAAAAAAATGAGCCACATGAAAATAATATACAAGTGAATCATGCAAATTGCATGCACACAGGAAAAGCAGTGGATAACTGCTTTTACCAGAAATAGAAACCAAGGGAAAATGGCACATTTAGCCATAACAACACACACATAATTCTCTGAGTAATGTGAGGATAAAATGGGGTTTTCCCTTTAGTAAACCCTAGTAAAAATGATTTAAATCAAGAGAAGAAGCAGAGGTTTTTCTCAGAGGTAAAACAGAAACACATTGAAAAAAAAGAACATACACTATTTGCAAGCTTAGGCAATCTCGGGGGAAAGAAGAGAAAGGTGAGTGATTAATCAATCTCATGAGGCTAAGGCATTAAGACCCAAGTTAAGGGCAGCCAATTTATTTTTGTGTTTGATCAATTTGTTTTTCTCTGAATAGATTAATACTGAGAATGGTTGTTGTTTTAATAAATCTTTGGTTGATGCTTTGATTTGTTTGTTTGATTGTTTGATAAGAAAAATACCATGATCTCTGATATGGATCCAGAACCTTAAACCATCAGTTTATAAATATGTTTGGTAAGATAAATACATTTTATTATGAAGTAGGGTAATACTGGAAGATAAGCTAGGCAGTGTGAACAAGGAGGTTCATGCTTATGTCTAGATTGTTTTAAATTGGAAATGAACAATGCAATAAATTATTTATGTGCTGATTTGTTCAGATCTAAAGCTAAAATGTTTTATGGGTTTTTCTCTAAAAACCTTACCCTATGTTCACAATAGAATCAAGTATAAGACCTTTTATAGAATTCTGCAGGATTTGTTTAAGAGATCATGATATTCTTGAATATAGGAGATATGCAAGTGACAAAACAAATTTTGAAAGAGACAGCAGGAAAAATGAAATAAAGCATTATTTTCATGAATGAAAGTATAGTCAGTTGAAATCCCTGAGAGAGTCTAACTCTCTCTGATTTAGGGAAAAAGGAAGAAAGAATGTAAAAGCAATTTTCAAGAGTTAATAAATCTTTCATAAATAAGAAATGAGACTGGTCACTAGATTATAAAAACTAATCTAGGAGAGAAGCCTTGATCTATTCATCATAAGGAGTATGATGGGTATGTGCATGACTTGTTTAAGTCCTATAGGCCTTTGTGCAGGGGTTAACAGAATTGAGTCCCTTGCAATGCACACATGGTGTTCAATGGCAAAGAGATATGACCAAATTAAATTGATAAATCCAGATTTAAAGCTGAATTATGGAATTAAAATGAGTTAATTCCATAAGAGTATGTATACATGTATACTGTATTGAATGATTGAATGGTTGCTTATGTGCATGAGTGTAGTAAGAGCTTAGATGTATATATACCCAGTTAAATTATAAATCCAAAGTGCATTTAGCATATGAATATTCTGCAAAACAATGTAAAAATGACATGTTATTATATTTTGATTTCACTCATACCAGAATTTTTATTCTGACCCTATTTGTTGCTTTGTAACATCTGGGGTGTCTCATTTTTATTGAGGAAGCTCTAAATGTTGCTGCAGGAAAGGAAGAATAAGAAACTTGTATGCATGGACAATTGAAGATTTGCTTGCATTTAGAATGTTTAGGAACTTTGGCAAAAATGTTGTAATAATTAGACCAGGCAAAAATTTCATTATGTTTAAGTATTTTCTGGATTGATATGTGTTTGTTTTTCTGAGTAGAGAAGATGCAAGAACTTTTAGTGTTATAAACATGTACTTGTGGGTTTCTGTTTCAAATTAACTGGTCTGGATAATCTCTGGTGAAGTATGAAACAGGAGATCAGGTCATATAATTTGATATGTGATCATGTCTCTTTGGCAATGCCTGATGAAATCTTAAAAATGATAAAGTAGGAAAAATCTGATTCTATAACTTCAGAACTGCTACTGTAACAACCCAGATATTCATAGCAATTAATGATCGTCACTAGGTGATTAAATCGTTCGCCAAATTTTATTGGAATTTTATCAAGTTAAAATTGTTTTGAAAAATCGTTCGACCCGTTCCCTTTCTTATTTTGTTCGACCTGATTTCCCCCCTTCTCGATTCATTCTTCATTTTGATTGCAGACCCTTTCCCCTTTTAAGCCGGCCCATTTCATTCTCTAGCCCGTTCCTTTATTTTCTCTGAGAATAGAAAAATGGCGGCGACGATTCTTTGCAACTGAAATAGGGCTTGAGGAATTTGGGGCGTTCGTTCCCTTTTGCGCTCTGCTTACAAATTAGGGCTTGAGAAGCTTATCGGCTTGGCTTGGCTTCGGCTTCAGCTTCTTCTATTCGTCGATGACGACTTAGTTATTTTCTGTCTTTCTTGCGCTCGTTCGCAGCTGCTCCTTGGAGCTTTCGAAATTTAGGGCTTCTCTGTAGCTCTGGCTTGTGGTGATTCTGGAATTGAAGCTACGGCTTCGTTTGTGACACCTCTATGATTTCGGTATGATTTCTCGTTGCTCTCGGTTGCCACGTCGAAGAAGGTGAGTAAATTCTCACATCTAAATTCAAATTTTTAATGACTTTTATCTGGTTTAAATTGTCGATTTTCTCTAGCTCGTTTAAAATTCGCGATCTCGTTTAAATTGAAATCATCAAATCTTTACTTTGGCCATTCAATTTGTTTTAGTATCGATGATTTTATCTCGGCCACTTTGGTTTGCGAAATTGTTTTTGTTGTGAAAACGATCTCCTAGTTCACTTATTTCAATTCCTGGCAATTGAAATTATGTTGACTTCGGTCTTGATTTTATGGTTCGTGGTTGTGAACACTGCCTGGCTTCGACTATCTATTTTAGTTGAAAATTTAGTTGATAGTTGGTTTTGGCTCAACTTGATACGTGTAGTCGATTTCACAATACATGTATAGGTTGTACCATTGTTATTCCTGTTTCATATCTACACTTGACAATTTGAGTGCTTGTAGTAGTATTGATTTTATTTGAAGTCTTACTCTTGTTTAGTTTCTGGGTTTCACGATACTTTTGTTTGCATTTGTGTACATGTATACCATGTACTTGAGTCTGGTTCTTGTTGTACTTCACCCGCTATGTCTTTATTCATGTTGGTTTAGTTGTACTGGAATGTTTACTGTCTCACTTCTGGTTTGTATTTAAATTTGTTAATGATGATCGACTCTGTCCATTTTTCTGTTTATCCCTGACTTTGATCATTGACTTTGATCATCTATTTGGTGATGATATTCTTTTCTTCACTGTGACTTCTCTGATCACTTGATTTTTGACTACTCTGCATACTTGATTGCTTGCATATGCATTCATGTAGAATATATGTGTTATCACCTTGTTCATCTCTGTCTAGAGTAGGTTCTACATTGTTCCATTATAGTTCATGTATATGACATATTTCAGTTACACTTCATTGATAGTCCATCCATGAGTTCTTGATCATTAAACTTGGTTTGATGCTTGTACCTCCTGGTCTTTGCATCGTGTAGTTGCCATTGTATGTTTTCATTTGGGGCTGCTGTTCCACTTTGTTAGGCACTGTTTGATTACTGCTCCATGTATGCTTTGGCATGTAGTCTGTTCATTTGAGTCATTCACTAGACATTGGTTCATTCATTGTTTCACTTGTTCATATGCCAGTTAGCTTGCCATATTGATCTCTGCCTGAACTTCACATGTTTGCTTTGACATTGTAGTTACAGTTATACATTAGTAGACTTTGATCCCTGTGTACACTTAACTGTTATCACTTGAGTCTGTTAATGTTGGCACTTTGATGTTTCACTATTTGATGATGTTTTGTGTCTTTCCAGTTGCTTGTATTGTTGTAGACTGGACTGCTTTCCATTGTTGCAGTGATGTCGATACCCTCTTTTCAAGTTCTGTTTTCATTTCCATTAACTTCACTGTGTACGTGCATAGTTTTATTGTGCAGTGATACCTTGAATTTCGGTTGAGCTCATTTTCACTTGTGTTGAATAAAATTTTGATTTGACCTTGTGTACTGAGTTGGCGAGGCAGTACACGTTAGCGTGTACTGTAGCCACACATTTTATTGTGGCGAGGCCGTACACGCGTGCGTGCACGGCAGCCAATCAAAATTGATATTTTGCTATTTCTAAAATTCGTTTTTATGTTGCAAATTCAATATATTTGAATCATATTTTGATTTGGTTTTGATTTGATGATTTTTATTGTTAATTGCCATTTCGGCAATTCTATTCTTTTCTAAATCATCTTCATTTAGAAATCTTTTCATCTATCTCTGTTGATGTTTTGAATCTGCTGATTTATTGTTTAACACTGTTTAGTGTTATAGCTGCCGTTATCCGATTCTCCTATCGAGAAGTTGGATGTACGAGATTTCCGTGACTATTGTCTATTTGATATTGGATTATTATTGCTTCTGTGCATTAATAACTGAGTTTGAATTAGACTGACCCGTGTATTATTTTCTTTTGAATTTAATACTCGGGTCAGACCGAGTATTTACAGGTTGTAGATTTTTAGCTTCGGGTTGCTGCTAGAGCTATAAAGACTTTCCATATCATTTGAAGTGATTTGCGTCTTTTTGTTGTAGTCAGTGTACTGATTAGGATGATGTGTATTCATGTATATTAGTTGATAATGTATTTATATATATATATATATATATATATATAACCTCCAAAGTCGACAGTTGTAGTTGTATCATATGTATTGTGTCAAATGTATTGTAACTGACATCAGTTATTATATATATGAGACTTTTTGTTCCATCTGTATTCCGCATTTATGTTATCCGTGTTATTTTTATATTTATTGTCCTAAACTATTATAGCCACTGTGTAGTAGCTTTGAGTTTGTATCGGTATGTCGGATTTCCTCTAAAAATGAAATGCATGATTTACTATCTGACATATCGGTGCTCGCACAAAGCAATTACATGGATGGTCGCTCCTCAACAGCCTTATTCTCCATGCTAGTTGACAACGTTACACCGTAGTGTTCTTGGCTAGCGCGGGTATAGAGGTGGGGCGTCACAGCTTGGTATTAGAGCCTGGGGTTTAGGACAATTATAAAACATAACTTAGATGGAGCATGTGTTACAACTATTTGTCGATGTTTTATCTCTCATCTTTGCCTATGTTTGATTTTGATTTCGTGAAAGTATTTTTGGCTTCTGCCTCCGTTTGCTTTACGAACTCAAGTTGGGTTTTTGATGATGAGGATTTTGTTCTTGTGTTTTCGGCTTTGAATTGATTTAGCCGATGTTGATTTTGTTCGAATCTCAACAATTTTGAACTTGATATTTTGTGTTTTCCTCAGTTTGATTTCCATTCGACTTCGGTCACTTTTTTCTTGTGAAATTGCTAATTTCTTGATTTCCAAGACTCTGATTTTGTTTGCCGTTGGATTCTTTGATGATAATGATTGATTCATTTTGCACTCGACAGTGACCATTAATTGTTGACTTCGACATCGACTTGACTCTTATTTTTGTTGAAGTCATTTATGCATTTATGCTCGTTTTGCTTTGTTTTTCCAATTGATAATCGATTCTTCTTTTCTAATTAGTTGTTATCACCTTTGTCGATTTTGATAACTTCTATTTCTGGAATTTTTGGGTATTCCTACTTGATGAATTTGGAATCGAACTCTTTGGATTGTATTCACGTCTTCGAATGTGAATTTTAGTGAATTGATTTGGTTTCCAAATTTAATCGATTCTTGATCATTTCCCCGAATTGTTTCTATCATTTATTAGCAACTTTAATGACATTTTCTTCGGGATTTTGTGAACATACTTTTTGATGGATTCAGTATCGATTTCTTTGGATTCTATTCACATCTTTGTATGTGAATTCTTGTGATTGGTTTTTTCTACAATCATTTTTGTGATTTGTCACTTTAAAAATATAAAGGTTTTCTATACTAGTAGTAAATATTAAAATCCTTTCCTCCAAACGATTTCAAAACTATTTTATTACAAAGCTCTTTTCCTAAACCATTTTCCAATCTATTAGTATATACAAACTTTTATTTCACTCGTATGAGAAATTGAATTAAACGGCTTAGTAAAACAAGTGGTATGAAACGCTTGCGTTTACTTCGTCGGTTAACTCCTGGACTTGTTCGATTGAACCTTTTATGACAATTTTCTAGTGAAGATCTACAGTTTGTTCGTAAATATTTGAGTTAAGCAAGTGGTTATGGGACATGAAGCTTAACTCTTATATTCACTAACTTAGTGTAATTGACACTCCTTGATGATCATGACGATCATTTTTGTGATTTAGACTAGCGATTGAGCGATGTCTCTTTGTCTGCGAGAGAGACTAGACCCCGCTTGTGTGATGTTTCTACTCACATATATGGGGTAGCGTCCCATGGTCTCCGAGCCATTCGTGTGTTCGATGGTTTCCGGGCCGTTCGTGTGTCAAAGGCCTTCGGGCCATCCGTGTGTTCGGAAAATTAAATGGATAGCTTCCATGAGATAGCTTCTCGTCCGTGTGCTCGGACTTCCCCCCTTTTAGTGATTTCTGGATTTCGTGTGTTAAATTCTGGAATTTCTGGTTTCTGGATTTCGTGTGTTGATTTCTGGAATTTGTGGTTTCTGGATTTCGTGTGTTGATTTCTGGAGTTTTTCTGGATTTCGTGTGTTGAATTCTGGAATTTCTGGTTTCTGGATTTCGTGTGTTGATTTCTGGAATTTGTGGTTTCTGGATTTCGTGTGTTGATTTCTGGAGTTTGTTCTGGATTTCGTGTGTTGAATTCTGGAATTTCTGGTTTCTGGATTTTGTGTGTTGATTTCTGGAATTTGTGGTTTCTGGATTTCGTGTGTTGAATTCTGGAATTTCTGGTTTCTGGATTTCGTGTGTTGATTTCTGGAATTTGTGGTTTCTGGATTTCGTGTGTTGAATTCTGGAATTTCTGGTTTCTGGATTTCGTGTGTTGATTTCTGGAATTTGTGGTTTCTGGATTTCGTGTGTTGAATTCTGGAATTTGTGGTTTCTGGATTCCGTGTGTTGATTTCTGGAGTTTGTTCTGGATTCCGTGTGTTGATTTCTGGAGTTTGTTCTGGATTTCGTGTGTTGATTTCTGGATTTTGTTCTGGATTCCGTGTGTTGATTTCTGGAATTTGTGCTTCACCAATTTTCGTGATTTTCATTGATATGCTTTATCAATTGTTGTGCATTGGTGAATTTGTGTGTCATTGACTTGTTATGAATACAAGTTTAGGGTATGGTATCTCTTTCTATCTTTGAGAAGATTCTTGTAACATTTTTTATGAATGAAAATTCATTGGTATTATATTTTGATGCCAGTTATTTTGATGAGATTTTGACGTGTTAACTTCAGTAACCGTCAATTTTGAAATGGATTTACAAGCGGTTCTCCCACAATACTGATATTGCTAATTTAATCACGTATTTTCAAAATTCGTTATTTTTAAAAGTTGTTTCAAAAATATAAATTAAAATTGTTTTCAAAATTTTTACAGTTTACATTTTCAAAAGAACGAGGAAGCGATTTAAACGTTTCAGAAAAATCGAGGACTATGACCCCTTTCTTTTACTGATTCGTTTAATTCCGGACTTGTCCGTTTGAGAATGTGAAATGTTATTTTTAAAACACACAATTTTGCACTTTCAAGGAAACGATAAAGAGATTTAAACGATTTAGCAAAAGTACGGAGTATGGAACCGTACTTTTACTACTTCGGTTAATTCCGGACTCGTTAATTGAATATTTATGACTTTTGATTATCGTTTTTGATAATTAGATGTTTGTGTTTCTGATTATCGTTTTTGATAATTGGATATTTCTGATTTCTGATTATCATTTTTGATAATCGGATATTTCTGATTATCGTTTTTGATAATCAGATATTTGTGTGATTTGATTATCAATTGTGATAATTGAATATTTGTGATTTCTGATTATCGTTTTTGATAATCGGACATTTCTGATTTCTGATTATCGTTTTTGATAATCAGATATTTGTGAGATTTGATTATCATTTGTGATAATTGAATATTTGTGATTTCTGATTATCGATTTTGATAATCGGATATTTTTGACTTCTGATTATCGTTTCTGATAATCAGACATTTGTGATATTTGATTATCATTTTTGATAATTGAATATTTGTTGTTTCTGATTATCGCTTGTGATAATTAGATATTTGAGATTCAAATTGTCGTTCTGATAATTAAATATTTATTGATTTGATTATCGTTTGAGATAAGTAAATATTTGCGATTTGAAAATTCGATTATCGTTTTTGATGATTGAATATTTGCGATTTTGAGATTTGAGCTTCGTCTTTTTCTGGCGATTTAGGTGAGTAATTTGATTTACTCACATTCAATTCGTGCTCAGTAGGGGATTTCTGCTCTGTTTTCTTTTTCTTTTAATTGCTGGAATTCGATTGTTCTTGCTTTTGTTAGTCGATGTTGATTCTTTTGATTTGAATCAGTCGAACCTTTTGATTTCATATCCAATACTTCCCCTGCTGACATTTGCTTTGCTTATGCATTCGACATTGCCATGCTCTTTTGGTTGTTACCTTTTGTCCATTTATTCCTTATGATTGCGAGGATGCAATTTCTTTAAGGAGGGGAGTCTGTAACAACCCGGATATTCATAGCAATTAATGATCGTCACTAGGTGATTAAATCGTTCGCCAAATTTTATTGGAATTTTATCAAGTTAAAATTGTTTTGAAAAATCGTTCGACCCGTTCCCTTTCTTATTTTGTTCGACCTGATTTCCCCCCTTCTCGATTCATTCTTCATTTTGATTGCAGACCCTTTCCCCTTTTAAGCCGGCCCATTTCATTCTCTAGCCCGTTCCTTTATTTTCTCTGAGAATAGAAAAATGGCGGCGACGATTCTTTGCAACTGAATTAGGGCTTGAGGAATTTGGGGCGTTCGTTCCCTTTTGCGCTCTGCTTACAAATTAAGGCTTGAGAAGCTTATCGGCTTGGCTTGGCTTCGGCTTCAGCTTCTTCTATTCGTCGATGACGACTTAGTTATTTTCTATCTTGCTTGCGCTCGTTCGCAGCTGCTCCTTGGAGCTTTCGAAATTTAGGGCTTCTCTGTAGCTCTGGCTTGTGGTGATTCTGGAATTGAAGCTACGGCTTCGTTTGTGACACCTCTCTGATTCGGTATGATTTCTCGTTGCTCTCGGTTGCTACGTCGAAGAAGGTGAGTAAATTCTCACATCTAAATTCAAATTTTTAATGATTTTTATCTGGTTTAAATTGTCGATTTTCTCTAGCTCGTTTAAAATTCGTGATCTCATTTAAATTGAAATCATCAAATCTTTACTTTGGCCATTCGATTTGTTTTAGTATCGATGATTTTATCTCGGCCACTTTGGTTTGCAAAATTGTTTTTGTTGTGAAAACGATCTCCTGGTTCACTTATTTCAATTCCTGGCAATTGAAATTATGTTGACTTCGGTCTTGATTTTATGGTTCGCGGTTGTGAACACTGCCTGGCTTTGGCTATCTGTTTTAGTTGAAAATTTAGTTGATAGTTGGTTTTGGCTCAACTTGATACGTGTAGTCGATTTCACAATACTGTATAGGTTGTACCATTGTTATTCCTGGTTCATATCTGCACTTGACAATTTGAGTGCTTGCAGTAGTATTGATTTTATTTGAAGTCTTACTCTTGTTTAGTTTCTGGGTTTCACGATACTTTTGTTTGCATTTGTGTACATGTATACCATGTACTTGAGTCTGGTTCTTGTTGTACTTCACCCGCTATGTCTTTGTTCATGTTGGTTTAGTTGTACTGGAATGTTTACTGTCTCACTTCTGGTTTGTATTTAAATTTGTTAATGATGATCGACTCTGTCCATTTTTCTGTTTATCCCTGACTTTGATCATTGACTTTGATCATCTATTTGGTGATGATATTCTTTTCTTCACTGTGACTTCTCTGATCACTTGATTTTTGACTACTCTGCATACTTGATTGCTTGCATATGCATTCATGTAGAATATATGTGTTATCACCTTGTTCATCTCTGTCTAGAGTAGGTTCTGCATTGTTCCATTGTAGTTCATGTATATGACATATTTCAGTTACACTTCATTGATAGTCCATCCATGAGTTCTTGATCATTAAACTTGGTTTGATGCTTGTACCTCCTGGTCTTTGCATCGTGTAGTTGCCATTGTATGTTTTCATTTGGGGCTGCTGTTCCACTTTGTTAGGCACTGTTTGATTACTGCTCCATGTATGCTTTGGCATGTAGTCTGTTCATTTGAGTCATTCACTAGACATTGGTTCATTCATTGTTTCACTTGTTCATATGCCAGTTAGCTTGCCATATTGATCTCTGCCTGAACTTCACATGTTTGCTTTGACATTGTAGTTACAGTTATACATTAGTAGACTTTGATCCCTGTGTACACTTAACTGTTATCACTTGAGTCTGTTAATGTTGGCACTTTGATGTTTCACTATTTGATGATGTTTTGTGTCTTTCCAGTTGCTTGTATTGTTGTAGACTGGACTGCTTTCCATTGTTGCAGTGATGTCGATACCCTCTTTTCAAGTTCTGTTTTCATTTCCATTAACTTCACTGTGTACGTGCACAGTTTTATTGTGCAGTGATACCTTGAATTTCGGTTGAGCTCATTTTCACTTGTGTTGAATAAAATTTTGATTTGACCTTGTGTACTGAGTTGGCGAGGCAGTACACGTTAGCGTGTACTGCAGCCACACATTTTAATGTGGCGAGGCCGTACATGCATGCGTGTACGGCAGCCAATCAAAATTGATGTTTTGCTATTTCTAAAATTCGTTTTTATGTTGCAAATTCAATATATTTGAATCATATTTTGATTTGGTTTTGATTTGATGATTTTTATTGTTAATTGCCGTTTCGGCAATTCTATTCTTTTCTAAATCATCTTCATTTAGAAATCTTTTCATCTATCTCTGTTGATGTTTTGAATCTGCTGATTTATTGTTTAACACTGTTTAGTGTTATAGCTGCCGTTATCCGATTCTCCTATCGAGAAGTTGGATATACGAGATTTCCGTGACTGTTGTCTATTTGATATTGGATTATTATTGCTTCTGTGCATTAATAACTGAGTTTGAATTAGACTGACCCGTGTATTATTTTCTTTTGAATTTAATACTCGGGTCAGACCGAGTATTTACAGGTTGTAGATTTTTAGCTTCGGGTTGCTGCTAGAGCTATGAAGACTTTCCATATCATTTGAAGTGCTTTGCGTCTTTTTGTTGTAGTCAGTGTACTGATTAGGATGATGTGTATTCATGTATATTAGTTGATAATGTATTTGTATATATATATAACCTCCAGAGTCGACAGTTGTAGTTGTATCATATGTATTGTGTCAAATGTATTGTAACTGACATCAGTTATTATATATATGAGACTTTTTGTTCCATCTGTATTCCGCATTTATGTTATCCGTGTTATTTTTATATTTATTGTCCTAAACTATTATAGCCACTGTGTAGTAGCTTTGAGTTTGTATCGGTATGTCGGATTTCCTCTAAAAATGAAATGCATGATTTACTATCTGATATATCGGTGCTCGCACAAAGCAATTACATGGATGGTCGCTCCTCAACAGCCTTATTCTCCGTGCTAGTTGACAACGTTACACCGTAGTGTTCTTGCTAGCACGGGTATAGAGGTGGTGCGTCACAGCTACTAAGTAGGAAAAAAATCTGATACTATAACTTCAAAACTGCTACTAAGTAGGAAAAATCTGATACTACGACTTCAAAACTGATACTAAGTGGCAAGACAAAAAATTAAGAGTTGACAACATGTATACCAACAAGTAGGTAGGGAAATGTTGAAAAGTGTTTAAAGGTTCTGAACACCATTTCTATAAGTTCTAGTTCAGAAGAGTGCAAAGATCTTTCAAAAACCAGATTCAACACTTTTTTTAGCTTCAGATATAAGAAGTTGTATGATTTATAAAGTAGATCACAACACTATCACTCGTGTGATGATTATTTGCTCTATTAACCAGGAAATGTGCATTTTGTCTGTCATGATTGGTTTGTGCATGTTGTGATTGCACTTAGATCAAATGTATTGTTTTTCTCTGCTTGGTCTTCAATATAGTTTATCACCTCAGTATTCATATGATAAGTATTAAGTGGCAATATTTGGATTTAATATTAATCAAGCTTGAGATCAAAAAGGAAAAAATAAATAAACAGAAAAGGCTATGTGACACCACATCTCAAGAATTTGAGAAATAAGGTGTGCTTTAATTTCTTTGTCAATTTAAATTACTCTGATAGACAAAGAATCATATATATATATCTTCATATATATATATGAATTAAGTTAATTACATATACTAATATTTTTATATTGGTAAAAACAAGGAATCCTAGAAAGATTAAATTAAGAGAAGTGGTCCATTAAAGTATGTAAATAAATATACATACACATATAAAAAAAAACTTAACAGAAAATTCTCTAAAATACAAGGAGAAAAGAAGTGGGTCACTTCAAATTGGTTAATAATTTAATGTAAATAAGAATTGAATTGAACTTATTAGTTTTGAGATTTCAAAAGATATGATTTATAACTTGATTTGATAAAAAGTGATTAAATGAATATTCTCAACTTTAAATAAAATTGAGATGGAATATTTAATATTGACTTAAATTTATAAATTCGGATTTTAATAAATTGTTATTAAAATGATTAAGTGAATAATTTCCAATTTGAATAAAATTTAAGTTAAATGTTGAAATATAAATGAAAATTTTATTGTAAATGTTTGAATTTAAACTTGAATCTTATTGGAATTGAAATGATAGTTAAAACCTGGATTTGAAATCGATAAAAATTGAAATGGTTTATTGAGCATTTGAATTGAATCTTTAACCTTTTAAAATTGAAAGTGTTGAACAGGGATTGATTTAAATTGAATTTTGGGAATCTAAGACGATTTGAATCGATTTGTGAAATGGGAGGAAACTATTTTTATTATATAAAGTATTTTAATATATAAAAACTATTTTTAATATATAAATTATTTTAATATATAAACTATTTTAATTTATAGCTATTTTAATATATATATATATATACATACTATTTTCAATATCTGAATTGTTTAAGCCGAAAGTGTTATGATTTCCAAAGTTTTATGATTTCAAATGTGTTATGATTTCGAAAGGGCTATAATTTTGAAATTGTTATGATTCTGGAAATGAATATTATTTAAAGTGAATAACGATATCAAATTGATATGATTTTTGAAATGAATATTGTATTTTTATATGAAGTACGAACTATTTCAAATGGAATGACCACGGTGTGAAATAAGTGTTTGGTTGTTAAAGAGACCGGGATCAGATATTGTCATACTCTCTGCTATTACCGAAAACCACTTTAACAACTCTGTACGTGGTGGAGATTCCAGAATGAATTAGGATGGTTTGGCAATGATTCTATATGGTATTTACGTAGCCCTGATTCCCGTGAGTCAGCTTGATGTGGCTAAAACAGGAGCTATACCGAGCCAAGTGGGGTCATTCCCCCGATCAGGCACATTTCTTCGATACCATTCTATTGCTTTTGTGATTTGATTGGGTGCACCTTTGATTTGGGAGTGTGTCACGAGGTGGGCGGTAGTAGCTGCTATGCGTTACCACCAGTCCGGGAGTGCAAACGGTATATCACCCTGGCATTGCCTCGCGTGCCTTGTCACATGCCCTATCGCGCCTTCTACGAGTTTGTTTTATGTCGTACCTATGGAGTGCTCCCTGATAGCCCACTTGCGAGTGGAGTTTACCGTATCTATATAGACTACGACATTATATAAAATGTGTTAAGGGGGATATGGGTAACGCCTTAACGCTATTTTAGTACTTTACTTTAATGTAGACATTATTATAATAGCGTATATTACTACATAGTAGATAGTTCCACGAATCCTTAGAGGATGGAGATCCCAAACATCTTTTAAGTTACTTGTATTTCAGTTGAAATTTCACTTGAGTTAAATTTACTATATAATAATGTTAATCCTGACTCGAGTGTTTTGTGTTTTGCTTTATGCTCGGGTTAGACTGAGTGTAACAGCATTTGAGACTCACCTTTGGAGTTTGGAGCTTCGCTTGGAGATCCATCTATCTATCTAGCTTTCAGTTACTTCAGTTTATTCCAATTGTTTATTTCAAACTTGTCATTGGCATTTGTATTAGTAACTTCTGTGTATTCAAATATCTGTTGTATTTTACTTTAAACTCTGGTGTTTTATATCGTAGCTTCATGAACTACTATTTATCTATTCCGCTGCTTATTGATATTACTCTGTGTCTGTGATTCTGTGATTGATTTATTTACTGTATATTCTAAGTTTTGCCAAATATAAATTAGCAATCTGTTGTTTTGAGCAATTCAAGTCCGACATGTGTGGATGCGAATGGTTTCAAATACCAGGTCGTTACAAGTGGTATCAGAGCTCTGCTTTAGGCAAATTAGCATATGGAGTAAATATTAATTACAGAATCACCTTTGTTCGAGCTTGAATTCTTTCCTCTTTGATTCGAATTTCTTTCGAACTTTGGAACCCTACCTTGTTCTGAAATCCATTCTTGTCCTTTCATGTTCATGTTCTTCTGGATACTGGAGCATCCCATAGCTCTACTTCTGTTGAATTTTGTAATAAATTGATCTCACCTTATCACCTCAATTGACAATCTTATCCGTATTTGTGACTAATCCCATCAGCAGGTTCTGCCAATCCTAGTATTATTTGTAAAGGGGTGAAACTCCTTTACAATAGGCATCGATTCACCGGAGACTTCTATATCCTCGGTTTCAATGCTGCTATTTCTTGCAAAGCCCGAATCGTCTCTTAGTAGACGACCCGGATAGTTCTCTTGTAATCAAATGTCGATTGCCTTGGGATTTAGACAGGCAATTCTATCTATTCGTTTGATTCTTAGCCTAGTGATTTTGACTACACCCTGATAATCACGGAATATCCTGATGTTTTGGTAAAGTCACTTCTCTTCCCTTCAAGCAGGAAATTGAATTTCAGCATCGATCTTATTACCGGAATCTCGGTTGACCCGGTTAAGGTCGCTATGATAAAAATAGGTCTATCCATTTCTTCTTTTGTAGTTTAATTATCTTATATTCTCTTCGAGTCTATCTTCGTAGTTAGAATTCTCTTTGACTAGGATTCATCTAAATTTGAATCTCTATCCTTGTTCTAAGATCTATTCTGGAATCATCATGTGAGGGAGTGTATTTGTTATTAATATAAAATTGTTTATATTTTGTTGTTTGAATTGTTTAGTTGATTTGAGGTTTCACTCAATTCGTCTGGCCAACGTTATCGATAGGAATTCCAAAACACTTGAACAGAACAAACTGACACGATATTGTTTTCGAAATTGGTAAATGAAATAATTTTATGTATGATTATATTATATATATAAGTATAATTTTCTGAAATTAGATAGTTAAATGAATTGGTTATTAGAAATGATAATACTAGATTATAATTTATTGTTTTGTCAACCATGGTTTATAAATCTAATTTGCAAATGAAATGAATTTAAATTAAGAATTGAGAATTCAATTTCTGGTATTTTCAAAAATCTATTTTTTTAAGTTTTGGAATATATTATTTGAAAGTATTTTCGAACGGAATTTTTTTTCAAAAGAATAATTTTAAAAGAATTAAGTCTGTACTCTCTTCGTTTGTCGCTGGAAAATAATTTCGGTGATGACTACAACATCATCGACATTCGTTTTTGAGTCTCACAGTTGAGAGGCCACTTAGTAGCTTTTCTACACTTTTGTTTTGGAAAACGAATTTGATTTGCATTTTCTTGAGTAAGATTTGATATACAAAATATTATATGTATATATTTATTTCAAAATGATTTGAAGTGAAACTGGAAATGTATTCTTGAATTCTATGTAAAGTGATGGTTTTCAAATTATTGAAACAAAGCAAAATTTTGACTAATTTAAGTATTTAAAATAAGAAATGGAATTTGAAATTACTTGAAACTAGGATAAATTTATTTGTATAACACTTAACTTCACTCTAAAACATATATAACTCACCTGAAATATTCAAAGAGTTAAAATGTTTATGTGAATGTAATTGAAGGTTATACAAGAGAAATTTAAGTAATATAAATGTTCAAACTAGGATTTTGCTTAATAAGAATGTTGTAAATAAAAAGTAAATTTGTATAGTATTTACTTACACTCAGAACCTTAATATAACTTACCTAGAAATAGTTAAATGTTAATGAGAATAAGCAATTGAATAGTATACAATATTAATGTAATAAATAAGATGTCCAAAATGAATTTGTTAGGGAATTCATAAATAATTTTTTTAGGGAATTATTATAAATGCAATACACTTAACCTATATAGCAAGATATGTCAGTGAAATAAATAGAATAATAAATGGGAAATGCTATCTAAATAAATAAATATGAACTTAAGAATAGTTGAAGTCGAATGTAGGGGTGGAATCAACTCAACTGAAGATAAATAGATTTAACAAATGAGTTAAATCAAACAAATTTTGTTTTGAAAGAAATTTTTGTAATAAATATTAATAAATTGAAACAAATCAAATTGAATGAAAATAGCTTGAATTACAATCAACAAAATATGAATATAAATGAATATTATTGATTTAATAAAATGGATTGAAATCAAATTAATTGAATATAAATCAATTAATATGGTTTTGAACTTATTGTGTATCTGATAATATGAATTTCAAATCTATCTTTCCTTTCTGTTACTTCTTTTCTCCAACCTCCTTCCTTTTCGGGGACAAAATGTTTTGAGTGGGGGAGAGTGTGACGACCCATAAATTTTAACGGTTTTAATAATGTAATTAATTGAAATTTTGCTTGACATTAAATAGTAAATTTTTGAAATGAAAATTTGATATTTGGTATACGTCTATTTTAACATAGCGACTGGTAAATTTTATTGGGAAATATGAAAGAAAATTCTACTGTGTAAATTTCAATTTAAATCAGTTAAATTTCATGAAAATTAAATATTTTCAAAATCTGAATATTTTTTATAGGAAAATGTTTATTATTTTCTGAGTGAGACGTCATATTTCGTTTCGTCAAATTTAGACTGCTATAGCCCCGTTTATCTTATTTTCGACGGATTAATAACAGTTTGGCAGCGAATATTGACTTTTGATAGGTTGATCGTATCACTCATATCTGTGTACAATTCTGTTCGTCTCGTCGTGCTGGTCTCCGCTGTTTATTCATTTCTGTACTTCGGGGTCCGGTACGTTACGAAATCCGCGAAATGGTTAGCCGTAACGGTGCGCATTTGGAGTCTTTTGATTTCCTGTATCCATTTAAATTTGCCAACGGTTGAAAATCAACGGTCATCGGCTTTTATTATTAGCCTTGAATTCAAGCGTATTGACTTTTCAATTCTCACTGTTTTAAATTCGGTTCCTCCGTGACTCTCGTCCTCTCTGTTCATTTCACATTCCACTCTCTCATTTATTCTTTCAGAAAACAAATAATATTTTAATACATATAAAACATATCTATAGTTTATGCGAAACTGCTTCTCCTCTTTCCAGCCAAAGCCGCCATCTCTCCTCCCACAGAACCCGACCCTATAGCCACGTCGTTCCTTTCTTCCCTCACTTCCATCAGCCCCACACAACAACACATCCCACCGCATGTCCCTTCCCCGTCACCACCTCCGCCCACAGCATCGATTCTGCCACCTTGCTAAAGCCTTTCCTCCCCTTGCAACTTCCCCCAGCCACCCAACAACCGAACGAACCGCCACCCTCGTTTTCCACGCACCTCCCTGACTCCAGCCTCCCCTTCATCTCTCCGCCGCCCAAGCACTGACCTCATGCCTCACCGCAATGCCAAAACCCATCCCCTACCTTCTACCACCACCTATTCACCCTAACCCACGCTACGTCCGCCACCGAAGGCTGCAACTTCACCCTGCTTTGGTTTGTTCCGAGCATTTATATATATATATATATATTGTTTTATTAGCTTATAGTTGATATTGTCATATAATGTATATTGTTATGTAAAATATATAAACACAAATCTGTCGTATATATATATAAAGTTTTATACCGGTTTGCAGGTGTATTTACCTGATTTAAATGTCTCATATACATTACCTATATGTATATATATGTATCTTAAAATTTATACGTGATATTTTAAATATAAGTGATCTCATATATACTACCTATATAATATATGGTTGATATTGGGTACTTGTTTGAGGAGCGTATACGTACATAGCATGTTAAAATATATATATATATATATTTAAATTTATGTTAATATTTGGAAAGAGTTTTTTTAGTTTTAATATATTATATATACTTGATTTTGAACACATGCGTTTTAAAATATAATATTGATTTTTTTTTATATAATGTGATTTCAAATATATGAGGTATATGTATTTGATTGCAGCTGCTCATCAATATTCTTCAACTTGCAGCCTTCAGTTTTGATTTGTTTTATAAATAAGGTTTACGTATTGTTTTGAAATTGTAATATATATAGATATTTTGATTTTTAATTATATGTGTTTTAAATTCAATACTGATTTTAATTTATATATATATATGTATAAAGATTTTATGTTAATATGTGTTTAATGAGTATAAATTATGAAGATTTTGTTTTAATATGGGTTGTTAATTAAATATGGATTTTAGAAATTTTTTTATAATTATTCCATTTGTATCAAAAAAATTTTGATTCGTATTTTCATTGAATTTGGGTAGATTTGCTTTGCTTTGTCGCTGTCCAGTTGTCACTTCATGCTTATCCACATCAGTTCGGTGATTTGTCAATTATTCGTGTTTATTTATGCCCGTTTTCATCTTGTTCTCATCTTTCTCTAGCCTCGAAAGGTGAGAGATCACTCACGATTAACATTCTTATATTTAGTAGATTTGATTTCACATGAAACGAAAATTGAAATATGTTGTTAAATTTGAACTGTTAATTATAAAATTGCTATTTATGAAATGCCATTATTTGTAACTGCTCACCTGTGACATATGACACCATAACCTGTCATTTATATTATATTTGAATTGTTAATGATGATATATGCCTGTTATTGATATGTATGTCGTTTATATTATTATAATATTGTTCTCACTCTACAAGTTCCCTGTTAATTTAGAATTCCTTATGGGTTGAAATGATACATACCCGAATGATATTATAGATTAGGGGAAAATCGTTATGGGTTGAAATGATAAACCCAAGCGATTTTCATAGATTTTGAATTTTGCGTTTGCGGGTTGAAATGATATATACCCATAAATATTTAATTTGCGGATTGAAATGATAAATATCTGTATCACTTGACCATATGATAAATTATATACGGACACCGTTGGTCTATATTTTGAAAATGATTTCCAAAGTTCGAAAGGAAATATATGGGTTTTTACAAATATTAATTTAATATATATATATATATGCTATTTTATATATGTGTAAAATTTAGATTTTAAAATAATATGTTTTTGGAAATTTTAAATCTACAAGTTAGTTTTGAAAAAAAATATAAATTTTAAGATTTTACTTATAATTTTGTTATTTTAAAAATATATAAAATAAGATTTAATACAAAATACATTTAATAATAAGATTTAATTTAATAAAAATTTAATTAGTATATAATATGTTTAAGTATTTATATAAATTTATATTAATATTTTAAAAATAGATTTTTATAACTTTAATAATAGAGGTTTGGAAGATAAATTAATGTTGACTTGGAATTTAAGTTGGTTAATAATCTAATTTAAATAAGAATTGAATTGAACTAATTAGTTTTGAGATTTTAAAAGATATGATTTATAACTTGATTTGATAAAAAGTGATTAAATGAATATTCTCAACTTTAAATAAAATTGAGATGGAATATTTAATATTGATTTAAATTTATAAATTGGGATTTTAATAAATTGTTATTAAAATGATTAAGTGCATACTTTCCAATTTGAATAAAATTTAAGTTAAATGTTGAAATATAAATGAAAATTTTATTCTAAATGTTTGAATATTTAAAATTGAATCTTATTGGAATTTAAATGATAGTTAAAACCTGGATTTGAAACCGATAAAAATTGAAATAGTTTATTGAGCATTTAGATTGAACCTTTAACCTTTTAAAATTGAAAGTGTTGAACATGGATTGATTTAAATTGAATTTTGGGAATCTAAGATGATTTGAATTGATTTGTGAAATATGAGGAAACTATTTTTATTATATAAAGTATTTTAATATATAAAAACTATTTTAAATATATAAATTATTTTAATATATAAACTATTTTAATTTATAACTATTTTAATATATATAATATTTTCAATATCTAAGCTGTTTAATTCGAAAGTGTTATGATTTCCAAAGTGTTATGATTTCAAGTGTTATGATTTCGAAAGGGCTATAATTTTGAAAGTGTTACGATTCTGGAAATGAATATTATTTAAAGTGAATAATGACATCAAATTGATATGATTTTTGAAATGAATATTGTATTCTGATATGAAGTAAGAACTATTTCAAATGAAATGACCACGGTGTGAAATAAGCGTTTGGTTGTTAAAGAGACCGGGATCGGATATTGTCATACTCTCTGCCAATACCGAAAACCACTTTAACAACTGTGTAGTCGTGGAGATTCTAGAATGAAGTAGGATGGTTTCGCGACGATTCTATATGGTATTTACGTATCCCTGACTCCCATGAGTCAGCTTGATGTGGCTAAAACATGAGCTATACCGAGCCAAGTGGGGTCATTCCCTCGATCGGGCACATTTCTTCGATACCATTCTATTGCTTTTTTGATTTGATTGGGTGCACCTTTGATTTGGGAGTGTGTCACGAGGTTGGCGGTAGTAGCTGCTATGCATTACCACTAGTCCGGGAGTGCAAACGGTATATCTACCTTGGCATTGCCTCACTTGCCTTGTCACATGCCCTATCTCGCCTTCTACGAATTTGTTTTGTGTCTTACCTATGGAGTGCTCCGTGATAGCCTACTTGTGAGTGGAGTTTACAGTATCTGTATAGACTACGACATTATATAAAATGTGTTAAGGGGGATATGTGTAACGCCTTAACGCTATTTTAATACTTTACTTTACTGTAGACATTATTATAATAGCGTATATTACTACATAGTAGATAGTTCCACAGATCCTTAGAGGATGGAAATCCCAAACATCCTTTAAGTTACTTGTATTTCAGTTGACATTTCACTTGAGTTAAATTTACTATATAAGAATGTTAATCCTGACTCGAGTGTTTTGTGTTTTTCTTTATGCTTGGGTCAGACTGAGTGTCACAGCATTTGCGACTCACCTTTGGAGTTTGGAGCTTCACTTAGAGATCCATCTATCTTTCCAGCTTTCAGTTACTTCAGTTTATTCCAGTTGTTTATTTCAGACTTGTCATTGGCATTTGTATTAGTAACTTATGTGTATTCAAATATCTGTTGCATTTTACTTTAAACTCTGATGTTTTATATACTTGCTTCATGAACTACTATTTATCTATTCCGCTGCTTATTGATATTACTCTGTATTTATGATTCTGTGATTGATATATTTACTGTATATGCTGAGTTTTGCCAAATATAAATTAACAATCTGTTGTTCTGAGCAATTCAAGTCCGACATGTGTGGATGCGAATGGTTCGAAATACCAAGTACAGTCTATAAATAAAGGTCTAACTCCTCATTTCTCTTCTAATATTTCCCAGTCCAAGAAGCAAAGCTCTGCCAATTTCTCTTTTCCACTATTCCTCTAGTATAAAATATTATATATATATATATAAATTGGAGAAGAATAGAAAATAAACTGAAGAAGTGAAGAAGCGAATTAAGATTACGGGATAACGAGGTAAATTTTAGTACAGTAAATTTATATTCTCTTTCATCCCCTAATCTCTTCTTAGATATGAAATATTAATATATATATATATATATAAACACACACACACACCCCATTTTTATATGTATTTGTTGGGTTAAAAAGGAGATTTAGTTAAATCAAAGGGTATAAATCAAATCTGAAGATTTGGAATGCTCTAAAAGTTGAGTGAGAAATTTTTTAAACTCTTTATTACATTGAAATTTATTTCGTTGTCTTTTATTTGATTTTATGTCTAAATAAATAAATATATGTGAATTGTAGGCTCAAATTAAACGTATAAAATATTACCTACATATTCCTATTCTGTAATTTAGGAAATTTGATTGGAAATGATTGTTTACACCCAGATCTGGAAATCAATCCCTAAGTTATAAAAGTTGAAGGTTAATTAGATGTATAATTTATTTCAAATATGTAATTGGGTGGTAAAGGTATTAGTGAAATTTTGATTCTTACCCTAATTCTGTTGGAATGTGGATTTTCCATATTTTAATTGTTGGGAATAATATTCATTTAATTTTTATAAATTGGTTTAATTTTCTTAATTACGTAGAAAAGCAGCGTTTAATTTGATAAAGAATATATGTAAATAAAAGAAAGAGACGTGTAAAGTATAGATTTAATTTTCATAGTTTACACCGTCTATTTCAATAAAAAGAGAAAGAATCATTCCTTGTAATTTCTGAAGAAGCAAACCTTTCAATTTAGGTTAATTTTTGGAAATTATAATGGAAAATCTTTTGAAAAAACAGGTTAAATATTAAGAAGAATGTTCTAGTTAATAATTGACAACTAGAATTATTACTAGTGGAAATAAATATTTATACGCATTTAAACACGCTAATTAGTTAAAATAAAAACTTAACTACGTTGATCTATGTGTAACATTCGCTTTAAATAGAGTTAAAATGTTAGAATAAATTGCATAATGAATAAATGAATTAGGAAAGAAAGTTAGAAAGGTTGTAACTTTAAATAATTAGGTAATAAATGTGAAATGAATTTGGAAGTTACAAGAAGTTAATAGGATGTAAATGGATTGATGGGACTGATAAATGAGGATGTTAGGTTAATAATTATGGAAGAGAGAAAGATTACTAAATAAAAATTTAATAAATAAATAAATGTCTTAGTAAATGTTCATTAGAATAATAATCACTTATTATGGATAAAAGGGGACATTTATGAAGATAACAAATAAAACATGCTAAGAAGCAATTAAAACATTTTATGGTAGTATAATTATCATTAGAAGAAATTATCGCCTTAAATACGTAAATAGAGATTAGTGGGCTTTGGCCAATATAAAGCTTAGAATAATAATTGGGCTTCGTGGTTTGAAATATGAGGTCAGTAGAGTTACACAATAGAAGTTTGCACTTCAATTAGAGGCTACCAGCAGTAGTGTACAATTATTACTGATCTGAGACCTCTCCAACCAAAGGACCGGTGGGAAAATGAATATGCGAAAAGTGTAGGACCTACTTCTGGGCTAGAGGTATTAAGTTGTTGATTGAGGGCCCACCTCCTCCCTATTTAAGAAGTATTAAATAGTCAAGGTTAGCGGTTAAGTATGTTAGAAGATATCTCGAGGAGGATCTTCTTCGGGTTTGAGGTATTAAGTTGCTGTTATAGGGTCCACTTTACTCCTATAAAGAAGTATTAAGTGGCTTGATGAGATTCCGCGCAATGTCAACTAGATAGTACCAGTGAGAAATCCGCCTTGGGTTAGGTATTAAATGATGGGGAACTACCTAAATACAGGCATTAAATGGTCAGAAGTCTGCCTAGTCTTTGTGAATAAGGCATTAAGTGGCTTGGGTACTACCCCTCACATGGCTAGGACATTATTGACGATAGATGCATTGGTAGCATAGCAATTATATATTATAAAGCCATATATTATGGTCTTAATTTTCTGTAGCTAGGACCAATAGACCAACGTTGATGATGCTAGGGACCCGCTTTATAGTTTAGAAGTATTAAGTGGCCGATAGGCATATATCAGTATTTTATACCTT
This sequence comes from Allium fistulosum, assembly GCA_030737815.1. Classification (NCBI taxonomy): domain Eukaryota; kingdom Viridiplantae; phylum Streptophyta; class Magnoliopsida; order Asparagales; family Amaryllidaceae; genus Allium; species Allium fistulosum. The sequence goes on from CM060902.1 coordinate 1,210,297,442, forward strand.
AGAGAAGGTTAGGTAGACATAGCATATGTGAGTATTAAACTAAAATGGTTTAACCATAATAATAGACATAACAATTAAATGGAAACAAATCGGTATAAATTAATGTTATGGATAAGGTATAAAATTTTCTAGTCACCAAAAAGTTGTCTTGACCCCCCCTCCTTATAAAAACCCACAGGTTAGGGTTAGAAGACAAGGATATTAGTGTAAGACGGGAATAACAGATGGTGAAGTCTTCTTTTTCATGCTCAACACGGGCTAGCTGATTAAATATCCAAGGAATGATATTCTAAGGTAGTAGCCTTGGTCGACGCGTATGTCCTATTGTACTTTTTAATTCACTGTGAGTTTATATTTATCACACTCCGATATACTTGTGTTTCTTCAGGCTACTAAAACCAATGATACGTACCCTAATGGATTTAAATTTTAATTTTATCAAAATTCGGCCTATTAATTTGCATGTTATTGCATTTGGTATTTGAGCTTAGGTTAGTCAATTATAGGAATTAGGATACGCTAAGTCAATGTATTTGTAAATTTTATATATTATACACCTAACTCTTTAAACCCATAGGTTAGGGTTAGAAGAACGGGATATTGGTGTAAGACAGGAATAAAAGATGGTGAATTCTTCTTTTTCATGCTCAACACGGACTAGGTGACTAAATATCCAAGGGATGATATTCTAAGGTAGTAGCCTTGGTCGATGCGTATGTCCTATTATACTTTTTAATTCACTGTGAGTTTATATTTATTACACTCCGATATACCTGTGTTTATTCAGGCTACTAAAACCAATGATCCGAAACCAATGATCCATACCCTAATGGATTTGAATTTGAATTTTATCAAAATTCGGGCCTATTAATTTGCGGGTTATTGTATTTGGTATTAGAGCTTAGGTTAGTCAATCATAGGAATTTGGTTACGCTGAGAGAATGTATTTATAAATTTTATATATTATACACCTAACTCTTTAAATTCAGACTATAAAAGTAGTTGCGACCATATTCTACGAGGCGACTATGAGTAGAAAAAATAAATAGAGTTAAATCTATACTCCTACCACGATTACCCGACGGAGCGGAGGACGTATCATAAGGAGTGGGCTAAGAAGAGCATGAGCACGACACATAAAGAATCCCGGAGGCTGGATGGTACTTAACTTACAACGACCCAAAATTTTAGTTTTTTGAATATGAAATATTTAATTGATTTTAAATATTGAAAAGTTATTTTTATAAGTTAAATAACTTGGATTTCAAATATAGCGATTTATTGGATAATTTAAATTATTGAATTTAATAATTGAACTTGTTTAATAATTAAACCTTGGATTTTAATTTGGATAAAAATAATTTCAAAGCTTATTTAAATTCTATTTAATAAGAATGAAGATAATGAAACTTTTAGTTTGGATTTGAAAGTGATTAATTTGATTTTTGAAATAACTCGTTTTAATTAACGTATAAAAATAGCCTTTCAGGGCACTATCTCGGATTTCGACGAAACCAGTGTAATTGGATCCGTAATAGTATATTATTGTATGATAACGAGTTTCGTGGTGGTTGGACGTATCGTTTGGTCATGTGGGATTGAAATGCGTAGAAAATTAATTTAAAAAATTAATATAATAACTGGGTTTGAAAAGCTAGCTTCTGCATATGATCGAATTCAGTCTCGTAACAAGTTTCGTTATGTCTGGAATAGGGGTATAACATATAGAATGCCCGGTGGCACATCTCGTTTGGTGTTTGAGATTTACGGATGTTTAAGAGCTTGGTAATTTAAATTTAAATAATACATATACAAAGTGATGGCCATTACCAACCCATACTTTCCCACTGTTCACACCATACCCTTCCATACCCAAGCCCATAACTATCTCTAATATATATATTTGTCAACTTCCCCCATTTTAAAGTTTTTAAACCAGAAAAAAACAAAGAAAAGAAAAAAAAATGTATAAAAAAATTTACAATCTTTTGAAAACAAACATGGCCAATCCTATGGCCTTGATTCGTCGGCACCATTAGATGCAGTAATAGTCCAATGTCCCAACTGAAGAAATGACCGTGGCATCGAGACGAAGCTATTCAACGGTGGAGATAGGTCTAATTCATCGTGGTGGCTAGAATTTTGAGTTGAACGGGAATGGAAGTTTGACCTCGGCACGACATTTGGGGCAGGGTTAGGGGTCAGCGGGGGTACCATTGGGACAGGGGTCGTCGGGGAGCGCTCGAGATGAGGTGCGGTAGTCCCTCATCACCTGAGGCGGCGACAAATTCGAGTTGAGCAAAATTTTGGTTTCGTTGAAATTGTCGTCGACGGCGAGGTTAGCGGCTATGGCTTCGGCGGAGGGTGGGTCGTTTTCTGGTGGATGCACGGCGACACATATGAGTCGGAGGCGGCGGCTAAGGGGAGTTAAACGTGGATTGGGAAGTTCAACCTGTAAATGATATTGGGGGATTAATGGCATATTAGTTAAAACTAATTACGGTTAATTATAAAATTTATGATGGATTAAGGAATTTATATATATATATATATATATGATTCACGAAATTTGTAAATTAAATGCCTTGTTCGTATTAGGTCCAAATCAAACACGGTCAGTCGCGTTAGGATCGTATTCACATGAACTACCTCATGGAACTGGTTTGGTCATAAATTCTAAGAATGTTGGAAATTTGGGCTAAAATCGGATGACTTTTCGATTTTAGTTCCAAACCGGAATTCCTCGGCGACAACAGAAAACTTTGATGAGTTAAACTCACCTTTTTGGTTAACTAGTGTGATATATAGTTGATAAAAATTATTGAATGATTGTTTGGATGAATTACTATATTTATTTGTTGGTTTGAATATATTCCCGCCTATTGGAGTGGATGAGACTGTATTACGTTCCCGTGTAAGAGCGGATGACCCTTTGTATACGAGCCCTGCCTTGATGCAGTTGATTTATATTATATAATTATATAACGTTTGTGATGCAGGAAAAGCAGGTCGGAGGGATCCAACAGGATTCCTCACCAATGTTGATTTTATTTACATATATGTGCTAATATATATGAGTTGTGATGTAAGGGGACAAGTTGGAGGGATCCAACGAGATTCCTCGCTATTGTTGAATCGGTTTCAATAATACTCAAGTTTATATGAATTATTGGATAATCAACATGATTTATTGGAAATATGGGTTATGACATTGTTATATGTTAAAAACTAAAAATCCATAGTAATAGAAAATCAAGATCAATATAGGTAAAGTGTTGGGTGGCTATTGGCCTCAAATTAGTATTTTAAAAATACTATAAATTGCCATTGAGTTGGATTGGTTTTGAGAAAGGAAATGATTTTTAAATCCGAGATTGAGTTTCAAAAATATTTTGTTTTAAAGGTTATCTGTTTATATATATTAATATTGTTTTAAAGTATTTAATTATATTAATATTGTTTTAAATATTATCTATTTATATATATTAATATTGTTTTAAAGTATTTAATTATATTAATATTGTTTTAAAGATTATCTGTTTATATATATTAATATTGTTTTAAAGTAATTAATTATATTAATATTGTTTTAAAGTATTTAATTATAACATTATTTTAAAGTTATTTATGTATATTAATATTGTTTTAAGTTATTTAATTATATCAATATTGTTTCAAGTTATTTAATTATATTAATACGGTTTCAAAGTATTTAATTGTATTAATATTGTTTCAAAGTTATTTAATTATAGTAATATTATTTTAAGGTTATTTAATTATATGAGTATTGTTTTAAAGTTATTTGTTACAGTTAATATTGTTTCAAAGAATTTATCAAAATGTTAATATTTTGGAAAGGTTAATTATTTCAAGAATAATTATGGTTTGAAATTAATAATATGGATTATTAATAAGGTTTGAAAATAAATTAGTATTATTTATAAAAATGGTAAAGGTTAATTATGATTTCTGTTTATCAATATTTTAGAATTATTAATTATTATTTTTAAGATGTTTTAAAGTTAATAATTCTCATTTATTTATGATGTTTATTGCTAATAATTATTATTATATGATGATGTTTTGAAGTAAAAGATTCTTAATTATTTGTAAATGTTTCCAAGACTGCATGTATAGAGTTGAAAGATTTGGATTTTATAAAGGAATTTATAAAATGGTTTGAAGACTTAATGGAAGATTATTTACAAGGTTAAAGAGTTTATAAATGGTTGGATATTTATAAACGAATTTTAGAAACGGGTTTACAGATTTATACAAGGATTTTTATAAATGGTTATGGATTTATAAAGGCTTTATAAATGATTTTAGAAATGTACAAAAAGAATTTATGAGTGATTAAAATGTATAATTTTTTTTTATTAATGGTCCAGATGATTTATAAAATGGATTATAAATGTTTTAAGAGAATTGTAAGGAGTTTTATAAATGATTTTTGAATCAAATAAAAAGAAAGTCTTTCTCAGTTTTATGAATATACTTATACCATTGAGATAAGTAATATGGATATTTTCTAAGTATTGAAATATAAGGATTTGCAGTTATATCTTTGTAAAAGTATTTTTATACAAGTAAATTACAAAGTGATATTTTTTATGAATGAAAGATTTATTTAAAAGAGGCTAGTGATTTCTTATATGCTTAACCAATGTTGGTTTTCCCTATGGAATAAATCCTTGATTGAATGATTGTTATTCGATAGTTATAACATTGTAACAGCCCGCACCTCACTTAATGCAGATTTTGTCCCCAACTTAGTCACCTCCGCCTCATGGGCCAAGCCACGGTGTGGGGTTTTGTTCCTCAAAAGGCCTCGACGTTGTTCTGAGATGAAGGCTTTGGTATATAAGCACCCACTTTATAGTATTATCCGTGATGTGGGACTATTATTCCCATTTTGAAGGGGTGTTACAATCTCTCCCCCTTTTGAGCCCAACGCCCTCGTTGGCTCATGAACACAACACCACCTAGGCTTCGTGGCTGTAACACGTACATGCCACAATTCCGGTTGGGTATGGCTCTGATACTCAACCAACTATCGAATTTGGACCCAAACGTAACTTTGGAAATATCTAGGAGAAACACGTGAGTTATATGGCATAGTCATCTCCAATGATGTTGTACTATGCGTATAAATCTTGTTTCATTCTCCTAGGACAATGATAAGGAAATCCTTCCATGAACGGTTAGGAGGTGATCTCTGACCTTATCTTTGACTGTTTATTTCCTAAAGAACCTGGGTTGAATTTACCGGAAATTATCGAATGTTGTTTTCGAAGAGATCGGGATTGCATATGTTATTCGAAAACCAATTCGATCCAATGAATGCGTTTCGAAGTGAAGACATCTTGAAGATGATGGAATTGAAGACGGAGCTCTTAAGTATTTCGTTCAGTCCTAGAACAAACTTGTATAGATGAATGCTGATATTGCATTATTGCCTGGAAGGCACTGTTAGCATTCCAAGTGGGAAGTGCTATTGTGACGCCCCACCTCTATGCCCACGCTAGCCAAGAACACTACAGTGTAATGTTGTCAACTAGCGCGGAGAATAAGGCTGTTGAGGAGCGACCATCTATGTAATTGCTTTGTGCGAGCACCGATATGTCAGATAGTATAACATGCATTTTTATTTCAGGAGGAAATCCGACATACCGATACAAACTTGAAGCTATTACACAGTGGCTATAATCGTTTAGGACAATAAATATAATAATAACAGAGCTAATATAAATGCGGAACACAGATAAAACAGAAGTCTCATATATATATAATAACTGATGTCAGTTACAATACATTTGACACTATACATATGATACAACTATAACTGTCAACTCAGGAAGTTATATATACAAGTACATTATCGACTAATATACATGAATACATATCAACCTATACTATGACGCGACATCTCCCAAAAATATGAAAAGTCTTCATAGCTCAAACAGCAACCCAAAGCAAGATATCTACAACCTGAAATAACTCGGATCTGGCCCGAGTATTACATTCAAAAGAAAATAATACACGGGTCAGTCTAATTCAAACTCAATTATTAATGCACGGAAGCAATAAAATTAGACGACAGTCAGAATAAATTCACCTATCCGATCCTTTAACAAGGAAATACGATAACGGTGAAAATAACACGTAATAGTGTTAAACAACAAATCAGCAGATTCAAAATATCAACAAAGATAAATGAAAAGATTATCAGCAAAGATACTTTAGAAAACATCAGAATTGCCTAAACGGCAATTGCAACAAAATCATCAAATTTAACCAAATCAAAATACGATTCAAAATATATTGAATTGGCAACATAAAACAATTCTAGCAATGGAAAACATCAATTAAAACATCAGATCTAGTAGGGCTGCAGTACACGCACGCGTGTACAGCCTCGCCACTACAGTATGAAATGCATAAAAGATCAACGGAAGTTCACAAACGAGCACAAGGTCAAATCCAAATCAGATTCAACTCAAGTGGTTGACTGAAAAAAAATCAAATGGCATCAACAAAAATATCAAAGTATCACTGAACAATGAAATGTGCATGTACACAGAAACATGATCAAGTACATCAACCCAGATTCAATAGAAATGATCAGTAGTAACAGAGGTGATCATCAGATGCTCAAGTGAAGTTCAAGCAACTGGAAATGACCAGTGCAATAGAGACTAGAAGGTACATGAACCAAAACAGCAAATCTCAGGCAACATGTACACAGATTCAAGAAGGAATCAACTCAACAGAAGTGAACAAGTGAACACAACAGCTACAGTTCAAATGCATCAAGACTACAACATGAACCAACTCAATATGGCAACACAACTACTGGAATGAATGCTCAAAGACATCTGTCTACATGAATTAGTTCAAATGGAATACAATTGCAACCATGATCAAGTGATCACATGCAACTATAACAGACTAGATCAATGTACATATATGGAGACTACACTGACAAGTGCACAACTACAAGTAACCAGGTGAACACATGCATATCTAATAGTGTCAAGTAAAGATCAAAGTCGGGTTAAAGTAACCAGATGAATATACAACTCAAGTTCAAGTTCAAATGAACAGGGAAATGGTTAATACACAAGTGAAACATATGTTAATGCAAACTACAATGAACATAGGTGAAACAGAAGTGATGTTAGAAGTCATACAATACAAGACTACAGCAAAATGCACAAGACAAAGTGAATACATGAAGATCATATTCAAGTGCATCGAACCATCGAGCAAGTGCAACCAGACAGAATACAAAGCAAAACAAGTGCACAGCTACAAGGGTACATAAGCAACTGTATACATGACAAACACTATCAAGTCAAATGCAACAGAGAAACGAAGACCATCAATAAAAAGGTCAGAAGTGAAAACAAGTGACAGAAGGCATGCAAAGTCAGATGGTCAGAAATGAGATTGATGATCATCATCAATGAACATAGTCAATGACTTAGATCAACAATGAACAAGTCAAGGCTATGATCACCAGTAAACAGAATATCAAGGCCGTGAACAAAAGTCATGGTGAAAGAAAACGATTTCGAAAGTCAAAAATATCACAAATACAAAACCGGGTATTTCAGTAAAAAGAAAATCAAAGCAAAACCAGTGCAACAATAATTATCAACAAAGTCAGATGATCAGAGACATGAATCAAGTTTTAAAATTGTTTAAACAAGTCAAAAATCAATCTACAAAGTCAACTGCAGGTCGCAGAATTTACATATGGCCAGAAAATGACCAAAGTCACAGTGAAACAGTAAACAAAACCGTGATCAACCATGAACGGATCAAAGTTGAGATCATCGACAGTGAACAAGTCAAAAATCAATCTACAAAGTCAACTGCAGGTCGTAGAATTTACATATGGCCAGAAAATGACCAAAGTCACAGTGAGACAGTCAAAATTAATTTTGGAAAGTTCATGGAATGAAAGAATCGAACGTCACATAATAGAGGCTGTGGATACAAAGAATTTTCCAAAAATATAAAAACATATTAAGGGAAAGAATCAACAACGTGAATATCACGTAAATCAAATCCGACGTGTATATAAACCCCCGATATCATCATCGACTCGGAGGGATGCAGAGCAACAGAGAACAATCAAGTTCAAGCATAAATAAGAGAGAAGCAACGAAGCAGAAATTACATACTGAGCACGAATTAGATGTGCGTAAATCAAATTACTCACCTGAATCGCCAGAGAAAGCCGAAGCTCAAAATCGCGACAGAGAAGAAGCTCATAATTCCAGAATCAAGCAAAGAGGAGTCGTAGCCTCGATTCTTGATTCGCCAGCAGCAGGGATTCGAGGAGCCAAAGGCCAGAATCGCCAGTCACAAAGAATCGCCGAAGCCCTAGTTCTTTTAATCGCCATTATCTCAAAAAGGGGATCGGGCTGGAGAATAATGAAAAGGGGATCCAAGAAAGTACAAAAGGGGTCGGCCTTTTATTTTATCTTTGACAATTTTATTAAAAGAAATTTTAAACCGATTCAAAACTTCAAATAGAAAACAACTAGGAAAATTAATCGTCTAGAGACGATAATTAATTGGTAGGAAATCTCGGGTTGTTACAGACTCCCCTCCTTATAGAAATTGCATCCCCGCAATTTTCATAATTAAGGTCGTCATTAACAATAAATTTTCTAACATAAACTAGTTAAGCTAGAAAAATAAAGGTAGAGAATTCAAACCTCAAAGAAATCTTTTAATTTCATAAAAAGGAATTCACAATTCTCAACAAAATCTAATTATCAATAGATAATCAGAAAACAGCAAAACTGAGTAGATGCAATCATCAGCAATATTAGCAATTACCTAATTATCAAAACGATAACCAGACCTCAAATCGCAAATATTCAATTATCAAAAACGATAATCGAATTTTCAAATCACAAATATTTAATTATCTCAAACGACAATTAAACCACAAATCACAAGTATTCAATTATCTCAAACGATAAACAAATCGAAAAATATTTAATTATCAAAACGACAATTAGAATCTCAAATATCTAATTATCACAAGCGATAATCAGAAATAACAAATATCCGATTATCAAAAACGATAATCAGAAATCACAAATATCCGATTATCAAAAACGATAATCAGAAATTACAAATATCTGATTATCAAAAACGATAATCAGAAATCACAAATATCCGATTATCAAAAACGATAATCAGGAATCACAAATATCCGATTATCAAAAACGATAATCAGGAATCACAAATATCCGATTATCAAAAACGATAATCAGGAATCACAAATATCCGATTATCAAAAACGATAATCAGAAATCACAAATATCCGATTATCAAAAACGATAATCAGAAATCACAAATATTCAATTAATGAGTCCGGAATTAACCGAAATAGCAAACGCACATGTCCCATAACCACGAGTTTTACTAAATCGTTTAATTCTCTTCATCGTTCCTTGAAAGTGCAAAATTGTGTATTCTAAAAATAACATTTCACACTCTCAAACGGACAAGTCTGGAATTAAGCGAATCAGTAAAATAAAGGGGTCATAGTCCTCGATTTTGCTGAAACGTTTAAGTCGCTTTCTCATTCTTTTGAAAATGCAAATTGTAAAATTTTTGAAAACAAATTTAATTTATATTTTTGAAACAACTTTTAAAAATAACGAATTTTGAAAACACGTGATTAAATTAGCAATATCAGTAGCAACTTTGATAAGGAAATTGCACTTATCAAAATACCGTAAAAACGGACAACAAAATCAGCATTGCGGGAGAACCGCTTGTAAATCCATTTTAAAATTGACGGTTACTGAAGTTAACACTTCGAAATCTTATCAAATTAACTGGTATTAGAATATAATACCAATGAATTTTCATTCATTAAAAATGTCACAAGAATCTTCTCAAAGATAGAAAGGGATACCATACCCTAAACTTGTATTCATAACAAGTCAATGACACACAAATTCACCAATGCACAAAAATTGATAAAACTTATCAATAGAAATCACGAAAATTGGTGAAGCACAAATTCTAGAAATCATCACAAGAAATCCAGAAAACACAAATTCTAGAAATCTTCACACGAAATCCAGAAAACACAAATTCTAGAATCGACACACGAAATCCATAAATCACAAAGAGGGGGAGGCCTAACACATGAATGGGAGCATGAAAACTCACCTACGCGTATCATACAGGAACGAGAAGCTATCTCATGGAAGCTATCCATTAAATTTTCACACAGGAATGGTCCGAAGACCGTGGGGCGCTACCCCACATATATGATGGCAAAACATCACAAAAGCGGGGTCTAGTCTCCCTCGCAGACAAAAAGACATCGCTCAATCGCTAGTCTAAATCATAAAAAGGGGAAGGCCTATAACAAAATGGGAGCATGAAAACTCACCGACGCGTATCACACAGGAACGAGAAGCTATCTCATGGAAGCTATCCATTAAATTTTCACACAGGAATGGTCCGAAGACCGTGGGGCGCTACCCCACATATGTGATGGCGAAACATCACAAAAGCGGGGTCTAGTCTCCCTCGCAGACAAAAAGACATCGCACAGTTGCTAGTCTAAATCACAAAAATGATCGTCATGATCATCAAGAAGTGTCAATTACATTAAGCTAGTAAATGTAAGAGTTTAGCGTCATGTCCCATAACCACTAGCTTAACTCAAATATTTACGAACAAACTGTAGATCTTCACTAGAAAACTGTCACAAAAGTTTCAATCGAACAAGTCCAGGAGTTAACCGACGAAGTAAACGCAAGCGTTTCATACCACTTGTTTTACTAAGCCGTTTAATTCAATTTCTCATACGAGTGAAATAAAGGTTTGTATATACTAATAGAATTGGAAAACGGTTTAGGAAAAAAAAAGCTTTGTAGTAAAATAATTTTGAAATCGTTTGGAGAAAAAGGGTTTTGATATTTACTACTAGTATAGAAAACCTTTATATTTTCAAAGTGACAAATCACAAAAATGATTATAGCAACAATCAATCACAAGAATTCACATACAAAGATGTGAATAGATTCCAAAGGAATCGATACTGATTCCATCAAAAATTATGTTCACAAAAATCCCGAAGAAAATGTCATTAAAGTTGCTAATAAATGATAGCAACAAATCAGGGAAATGATCAAGAATCGATTAAATTTGGAAACCAAATCAATTCACTAAAATTCACATTCGAAGACGTGAATAAAATCCAAAGAATCTGATTCCAAATTCATCAAAGTAGAAATACCCAAAAATTCTAGAAATAGAAGTTATCAAAGTCGACAAAGGTGATAACAACTGATTGGAAAAGAAGAATCGATTATGAATTGGAAAAACAAAGCAAAACGAGCATAAATGACTTCAACAAAAAATAAGAATGTCGAAGTCAACAATTAATGGCCATTGTCAAGTACAAAATGAATCAACGTCATCATCAAAGAACCCAACGGTAAACAAAGTCAGAGTCTTGGAAATCAAGAAATTAGCAATTTCACAAAAACAAAGTGACCGAAGTCGAATGGAAATCAAACCGAGGAAAACACAAAATATTAAGTTCAAAATCGCTGAGATTCGAACTAGATATGAGTGAAAAATCAAAATCACTCAATTTGGAACCGGTCGAGCTATTTTTCATCACAGTGTAACAGGTACACAATGACACCCATAGCATAGCACAAAAGTGGAACAAAGTCCAGAGGTCAAAATAGCTTTAATTGACCAAATTCGAACAAAATCAACATCGGCTAAATCAATTCAAAGCCGAAAACACAAGAACAAAATCCTCATCATAAAAAACCCAACTAGAGTTCGCAAAGCAAACGGAGGCAGAAGCCAAAATACTTCCACGAAATCAAAATCAAATGCACATGAGTAAACGTTAGGAATTCATACCTAACAATCAAAGATGATTATATGTAAAGATGAGAGATAAAACAATCGACAAATAGTTGTAACACATGTTCTATCTAAGTTATGTTTTAAAATTGTCCTAAACCCCAGGCTCTGATACCAAGCTGTGACGCCCCACCTCTATGCCCACGCTAGCTAAGAACACTACGGTGTAATGCTGTCAACTAGCGCGGAGAATAAGGCTGTTGAGGAGCGACCATCTATGTAATTGCTTTGTGCGAGCACCGATATGTCAGATAGTATAACATGCATTTTTATTTCAGGAGGAAATCCGACATACCGATACAAACTCGAAGCTATTACACAGTGGCTATAATAGTTTAGGACAATAAATATAATAATAACAGAGATAATATAAGTGCGAAACACAGATAAAACAGAAGTCTCATATATATATATATAATAACTGATGTCAGTTACAATACATTTGACACTATACATATGATACAACTACAACTGTCAACTCAGGAAGTTATATATACAAGTACATTATCGACTAATATACTTGAATACATATCAACCTATACTATGACGCGACATCTCCCAAAAATATGAAAAGTCTTCATAGCTCAAACAACAACCCAAAGCAAGATATCTACAACCTGAAATAACTCGGATCTGGCCCGAGTATTACGTTCAAAAGAAAATAATACACGGGTCAGTCTAATTCAAACTCGGTTATTAATGCACGGAAGCAATAACAATTAGACGACAGTCAGAATAAATTCACCTATCCGATCCTTTAACAAGGAAATAGGATAATGGTGAAAATAACATGTAATAGTGTTAAACAACAAATCAGCAGATTCAAAATATCAACAAAGATAAATGAAAAGATTATCAGTAAAGATACTTTAGAAAACATCAGAATTGCCTAAACGGCAATTGCAACAAAATCATCAAATTAAACCAAATCAAAATACGATTCAAAATATATTGAATTGGCAACATAAAATAATTCTAGCAATGGAAAACATCAATTAAAACATTAGATCTAGTAGGGCTGCAGTATACGCACGCGTGTACTGCCTCGTCACTACAGTATGAAAAGCATAAAAGATCAATGGAATTTCACAAACGAGCACAAGGTCAAATCCAAATCAGATTCAACTCAAGTGGTTGACTGAAAAAAAAAATCAAATGGCATCAACAAAAATATCAAAGTATCACTGCAACAATGAAATGTGCATGTACACAGAAACATGATCAAGTACATCAACCCAGATTCAATAGAAATGATCAGTCGTAACAGAGGTGATCATCAGATGCTCAAGTGAAGTTCAAGCAACTGGAAATGACCAGTGCAATAGAGACTAGAAGGTACATGAACCAAAACAGCAAATCTCAGGCAACATGTACACAGATTCAAGAAGGAATCAACTCAACAGAAGTGAACAAGTGAACACAACAGCTACAGTTTAAATGCATCAAGACTACAACATGAACCAACTCAATATGGCAACACAACTACTGGAATGAATGCTCAAAGACAACTGTCTACATGAATTAGTTCAAATGGAATACAACTGCAACCATGATCAAGTGATCACATGCAACTATAACAGACTAGATCAATGTACATATATGAAGACTACACTGACAAGTGCACAGCTACAAGTAACCAGGTGAACACATGCATATCTAACAGTGTCAAGTAAAGATCAAAGTCAGGTTCAAGTAACCAGATGAATATACAACTCAAGTTCAAGTTCAAATGAACAGGGAACTGGTTAATACACAAGTGAAACATATGTTAATGCAAACTACAATGAACATAGGTGAAACAGAAGTGATGTCAGAAGTCATACAATACAAGACTACAACAAAATGCACAAGACAAAGTGAATACATGAAGATCATATTCAAGTGCATCGAACCATCGAGCAAATGCAACCAGACAGAATACAAAGCAAAACAAGTGCACAGCTACAAGGGTACATAAGCAACTGTATACATAACAAACACTATCAAGTCAAATGCAACAGAGAAATGAAGACCATCAATAAAAAGGTCAGCAGTGAAAACAAGTGACAGAAGGCATGCAAAGTCAGATGGTCAGAAATGAGATTGATGATCATCATCAATGAACATAGTCAATGACTTAGATCAACAGTGAACAAGTCAAGGCTATGATCACCAGTAAACAGAATATCAAGGCCGTGAACAAAAGTCATGGTGAAAGAAAACAATTTCGAAATTCAAAAATATCACAAATACAAAACCGGGTATTTCAGTAAAAAGAAAATCAAAGCAAAACAAGTGCAGCAGTAATTATCAACAAAGTCAGATGATCAGAGACATGAATCAAGTTTTAAAATTGTTTAAACAAGTCAAAAATCAATCTACAAAGTCAACTGCAGGTCGCAGAATTTACATATGGCCAGAAAATGACCAAAGTCACAGTGAAACAGTAAACAAAACCGTGATCAACCGTGAACAAATCAAAGTTGAGATCATCGACAGTGAACAAGTCAAAAATCTATCTACAAAGTCAACTGCAGGTCGCAGAATTTACATATGGCCAGAAAATGACCAAAGTCACAGTGAAACAGTCAAAATTAATTTTGGAAAGTTCATGGAATGAAAGAATCGAACGTCACATAATAGAGGCTGTGGATACAAAGAATTTTCCAAAAAATATAAAAACATATTAAGGGAAAGAATCAACAACGTGAATATCACGTAAATCAAATCATACGTGTATATAAACCCTCGATATCATCATCGACTCGGAGGGATGCAGAGCAACAGAGAACAATCAAGTTCAAGCATAAATCAGAGAGAAGCAACGAAGCAGAAATTACATACTGAGCACGAATTAGATGTGAGTAAATCAAATTACTCACCTGAATCGCCAGAGAAAGCCGAAGCTCAAAATCATGACAAAGAAGAAGCTCATAATTCCAGAATCAAGCAAAGAGGAGTCGTAGCCTCGATTCTAGATTCGCCAGCAACAGGGATTCGAGGAGCCAAAGGCTAGAATCGCCAGTCACAAAGAATCGCCGAAGCCCTAGTTATTTTAATCGCCATTATCTCAAAAAGGGGATCGGGCTGGAGAATAATGAAAAGGGGATCCAAGAAAGTACAAAAGGGGCCGACCTTTTATTTTATCTTTGACAATTTTATTAAAAGAAATTTTAAACCGATTCAAAACTTCAAATAACAAACAACTAGGAAAATTAATCGTCTAGAGACGATAATTAATTGGTACAAAATCTCGGGTTGTTACAGCTATATAGAAGGTAAAACATAGCCTTAAGCCTCATTAACCGAGAATGACTAAAACATGGGAGATGCAGCAAGGCTAAGTTGGTCGCTCCCAAGTAGGGTATGATCATCCCTATCTAGAGTCGCTATTATCTATTATTTGTATGCTTTGGGGCCCACTAACGGGGGGGGGGGTTGATCATATTCGGTACTACTAGTCAAGTGGTAGGCCGGTTCTGTGTTGGCAGGGGATCCAAGCGAGATCCTTGGTGTTATCTTATCTAGAGATGCACCGTGACGGGCGCTACCCCAATAGCCCAGTCATTGTATGGAATCCATTCTCCAATAAGCACCGTACTGACTTAGTTGTGCCTAACTATGCTAAAACGTGAGATGCAAGCATTTCAGCTATATTCGTATTTTACTTTGACCCTTAGACATTATTATAATATAAATGGATTTTCTATAGAAAGGTTTTGCTTATCGTAAGGTAAAAACCCATCCGTTTTTATGTGTAGTGTGGTCTTACGAGGTACATTTTATTTTTGAAAGGTTTTTGTAACTTTAAAAATCCAATTGGGTGTGTTTTCTCATGCTAGTTTTCCAAACCGACTTAGGTGTTGTTTTATTATAATGCTCGGGTCAGACCGAGCATATTACAGATGTTGTGGAGCTTCAGGAGACGAGTTGGAGGCACGAAAACGTATTCACGTAGATTGCTATTTTTCCGCTGTATTCAGCGATTCTATTTGTCAGCAATTGTAAGGACACACTATATAACTATTCAGGATGAAATAGATTAGTATACTCTGATTGATGTCTGTATATACAAATATTACAGTTTTACTTTTGTGTAAAGATTTGTTGTATATTATAGATCATTTGTTCCACTGTGAGATTCTGTGTTGTTTAGTTTTCTTCTTATCTTTTCCTTCTTTCTTTTTCCCTAACAATCAGGTTTTTCGGCATTCGATTTCTTGATATGTAATACAGTTGACCTATTACTGTTGATTTTCGAGGGTCGAAAAACCCAGTTCGTTACATAACTCTTTGGTTGGGCATAGGCTGCCTTAAGATTCATTTTTTCATGGACTGCCGATTGATGATGCTTATTTCATCCAAGGAAGTAAGAAACTATATGTTACGAATATCCAAAAGTAAGGAATAATAAGAGTGGTGAAGTACCTGCAAGAAGGTGAGCACTAATCACCATAAGATGATAATCATATTTTTATGAAGATTAAGTAGGAAAGAAGGAAGTTCAAAAGGAAAGACAATTAAAGTCCGTTTTAAGTCCAAACCCATGTAAAAGAATTTGAAAAAAGGTTTCTGAAAATACCTTGAAATGTTTTAAATTAGTTTATTCAATTTTGAAACTCTTAGTTTAAAATTGATTAAATAAAAATGTTTGGATTTAAAGAGATTTGATAAAGAGATTTTTCATTTTTGAAATAAATAGAAAATAGAGCGTAGGTTTGGCTTGATGATTTTTCCTATTTTGTAAATATTGAAAGCTCCATTTTTAAATTCTTTTTAAGGGTGAATAAATGGAAATGGTGTTTGATTCAAATAGGTTGAAGAGAGCAAAAGGGCAAGAACACTCGATAATTTAGATAGAAATATCATTAAGAATACACACACATATAAATAGGATCAGTAATCTAGTTAGAATAATAAAAGAGAAAAAAAAATAGGAATGGATGAATTCCATGGATATGTAGTAATTTCATTTACACATTAGATAGACGTTTAGATAGATGTTGCAATTACTCGTATCTTTTAGAAGACCCCCTCTTGTGCTATTGAAATCTCTGCAAAAGGTGGAAGCAGAAATAGCATAAGTAGTAAGAAAATAATAGGATGAAAGTTATCATTGTCTACTCCACATTTAACAATTTAAAGTTGTAAAAGATGTTTTTGAAAAAAATGGTTTGGAATGACAATTTGTTTTAAATGTGATAAATGTTTTGGGTCAAAAATCCTAATTTTAAAGAAGTATGTCTTTGATTAGAAAGACTTTGCGAAGGGAAATTTTTCATAACTCCTATTTGTAGAGAGAAAAAAGTTTCTAAGTCATATTTTCAAAGATAAAGGTTTTGGAGTAGGTACTTCATGATTATGAAGGTTTAATTTTGTGAAGAAAGGTGAAATCCAAACCAAATTTTGATATGGAGTAGATAGGTATGATTACCTAGGTAAGACGAGAGAAAGCTTTATTCTAAAAATAAAGTAGCAATGGTTGCTCATGGGGTAGCAACATGAAATGCTGTTGAATATAAAGGATGGACTTCATTTATGAGAAGCCAAGAAAGAAAGTTAAGGAAGGTGGGTAATAGTTGAACGATGTACTAGAAATGTCCATCTTAACTTAGTTAGGGCCACAACATCATTAACCCCAGTTAATGATAAATGGCAACTTCCAGCAAAATTTTCTTTTTAGGTTGTTGGGTTGTTATCAATAGTTGTCTCCCTTCAAATATAAGAAAAGCGTATGATATAGTATGTGATATATTCCTATTTTATCACTGTGTTGATTTAATGGATGGAATGAGAGCACTATATAAATACATATATGTTAAAGGAACAATATTAATAAGGAAATCTCACAAGGACATTTAACTAGCAATAAAAATTGTAGGTAAGACTAGAAGTTTATAAAATAAATTAGCAACTAGAAATTTAAAAATGATCGGGTCCTAAACTTTAGAATTTTTGGGGAAAATAGATTTTAGCAAATAGAGGATAAGGAAAGGTTGCTGCGAATTCATGGGTCATTATCCCTATGCCTTAAAAGCTAAAATTTATTAATACGCTTATAGATAATTTGTTGTTTTAGAATAAAAGAAAAGAAAACGTTCCTCCATATTTAGGACTAACTACTCAATATTAGAGTCAGTCGTATGAATTAACCCATTGACTAGGTCCCAATTATGTTAAGATGTGGCTTAATTACCTTATAGATATGGTGGTAAATGTGAGAAAGTTTGTCTTTAAAAGCTTTGAAATTTTTGTTTAAATGCTTTTGAAAAGTTGGTTTCGAAGTATTTAAAATTTACGAAATAATGGTGGTATGTTTAGAAGTGATATGAAAATTTAAATAATTTGATTGTTTGATAATTAGTTTTGTAAATGTTTTGGAAGAAATTTTAAAAGTGATGGAATGTTTTAGAAAACAAAATGGTGGATAAATTTTTGTAAAAGGAATTTCAAGTAATATGGAAAAGTTTGTGTAAGTTTTAAAAAAAAATTGGATTCAAATGTTTGTGGAAGATTTTGTTCAAGTGATTTTGAAAAAAAGGATGTTTAAATGATTTTGGGAATTTGATTCTTTAAACTGATTTGCAAGTTGGAAATTCCTTTGCCAATTGTGTTTAAAAAACAAATTTCTTTTGAAATGAGAAAATTACTGATTTTCAATAGTGCAAGGAGCATCAATGTATTAGTAAGTATGAGTTTTACTCTCCGATAAAAGAGATAGTAGGAAAAATATAAATAATAATAAAGGAAAATGCTGTTTTAGCTTTGGAACTTCTATTTTCATACCTTTTTTATAAAGAAACAAAACTTGCACTTAGGATAATTACGCTTTAACATGCAAAATAAACATCCTTATGCAAATTGTACTTGGAAAAATTGGAAAAATTGAGCGTGGAACAGAAGGTTAAAAGTTACAACAGAATAGTTATCTAAAAGAAGAGTGGAATTGTAAAAAAATTCCATCTAAATTCCTTTTCTGCGTAAGGGTAAAGATTTAGAAATCTAAATTTTCAATAGTAGGCGATGGTGCTACTGATTCAGCGGCCCATCTGACAAAGAATTCGAGATGCGTAGCCTTCCATCTTTCATTTCAAAGGAGGCCGAACCATACTCCTACTCGTGGGAGTATTGAAATTTTTGTCTGAAAAATGATTTTCAAGAAATTGAATACATATAGAATTGCCAGTATATCTAGGGTGCTTGCATCATATTTCAAAAAATATTTTTAAAAGAATGCATTCATATAGGAGGTGCCAATTTAGAATCTTTTTGCATACATGTTTTATATATTGTGATACACCATACATGTAATGATTCACCTTTTTGACCCCCAAATGTCAACAGAAATACATTCATGGTATTCATGTGTCAAACACTCAAGTGTCAGAAAAACGAATTGTTAGAGTAAAATAAAAGAAAGAGAAATAGAACAAGAAAGAGAGAACACAACATCAGAATCTCATAATGAAATGATAATATATAATATCAAAGGAATAGTAGAAAGGGTTACTCTGAATATAGAAATATCAGAGTTACTAAAACTTAAGTACTATATAACAACCTATCTTCACATATGCTGATATATAGAATTGCAGGGGAAACAAGAGTACTATGGTTGACAATCCTTCAGCTATTCTCCATTAGCTCCAAAGCATCCAAAAGTGAATCTTGAAATACACACGAGGCTGACCCAAACATTATAAGAAAATAATACTTGGATTAGTTTGGTAAACCGACATGAGAAACTCAAGGAATATGTGATAAGTAATGGTAACTATGGAGATCGTACGGATTCCCGAAATGGTTTTCCCCTCGAAGAAAGCAACCATTTGATAAGTTTATTATAGTGATATGATAGTTAATGTCTAGGGTGTAGAATATAAATCATGTCAGATAGTTTTTGTGTGAACGCCACAACAAGAAAATAGGTATACAATCAAAACCGCTAATGTGTATTCGCATATATGGATTTTTCATGGAGATGCCTCCAGTAAACTGAAGCGGATCTCCACGATAGTGATCAGAAACTACATTCCGAGCATCGTATATCTCTAGATAGGATATACTCTAAGGTAAACATAGTTGGACCACCCTCAGTGTGTGATTCGAGTCATATCAACTCCGGCTAGCAACAATCGATAAGCATCTCTAGATATAGAGTTGATATACCCTTGAGGTCAGCTAAACCACCTGGCTATGCCGTTCTCTATTTTCTGTCATTTTCCTGATGTCAAGGCTACATTCGACATCTCTCACATGAGTATTCGTCACTTGAACAGGACACGAATCCCTAAATGGATTTCATCATCTCGAACCGATCACGAATAACTACATGGATTCGAGTATCTTGAACAGATCTCGAATATCCACATAGATTTCCGCATAAGTCCTCCAACAAATGCTAATGTTGTCCTCTCTTTAGGAATACTCCTTAAGATAGACAGTCCCTCATGATAGTATCATTTGAAATGTTAATGTTGACCTCTCTCTTAGACTTAGCCTTAGGATAGACAGTTCAACTCTATAACATTTCACTTCACAACCGCTTCTAGACATAGATCATATATAAGCTTTTGAAGTGGTTACAGGTTCGAGTCATCACATATAAGGTACACTTTTCCCACTTACCGGACTCTCCAAAACCAATCGATGAATTTCGGTAAACTTAACTCCGGTTCTTTTTGAAATAATTACATAATTAATAAGAGCGGAGATCACCTCCTAAAGGGAGGTCGGATTTCCTTATCAATTTTCCTAGAAGAGAAGAACGAGTTTATACGTACAGTACAACATCTTCGAAGATAACCGCACCATATAGATATCATGTTTCTTCAAGATATTTCCTAATTTATTTTGGTCAATTTCGATGGTCGACTGATCAACTATCTAGTACAAGATAGATGTTCATAAAAGGAAACAAAGTCTCATTTGCTTTTCATAAACGAATAAACACGCAAAACACTATCAAGTCATATAAGACACTATCAAGCCATATAAAGTACAATTTATCTAATTAAGCTACTCCTGATCCCTTTTATTTAATTAATCCTTTTATTAATTAAAGACCCCTTTATTAGTAAACTTGTTTTATCAAATAAGCTTCTATCTTTTCCAAAATATTCCATACTTATAATTTCCTTTAAAATATCTATTTTAAAGATCTAACTACTTTCACAAATCCATTCAAAAGGATTAAGAGTAATGTTACTCAAACATTGTCAGTATAAATCCAAAACCATTTTGTTTATGCTTACCTTTGAAACGTTCTTTTAAAGATCTATTTGCATTCATAAGTATAATCAAAAAGGGTTAAAGATGAATGCCACTAAAACATTGTCAAAATAAACCCAAACATTTTACTACTTGTTAGTATCTTTACAAAACATTTGTCTTAAAGATCTAAGTTCATATTCAGTCAAGTTCATTATTTGACTAGTTAATTATCAAGTTCTAAAGGCGATTGCTTATAGAAACCTCGATTCGTAGACTTAACTCGTTTTCGACATTCCAACTTAATTATTCCTCGTTCAAGAGTGAAGCAAGGTAAGTTATGTTACAACCCAAAATTTTGGTTAATTGATTTTAAATGTTTAATTAATTTTAAGTACTTAAATAAATGGATTTTGGAATTTAATAACTTATAATTCAAATATAGGGAATGTTTAAATATTCGAATTGGAATTGAATGTTAATTAAATGGATTTAATAATTTTATTTAACTCCAATTAATAAATAATATTGATGAATTTAATTTGTAAATTTATTTACAAATATAAATAGATCGGAAAAATCGATAATTGGATCGGCAAAATAAAATGATATTTAAATTTGTAAAATTAACATTCTGGGGCATTGTCTCGGATTTTGACGAAACAAGTGCCATTAGAACCAGAATAATAAATTGTTGTATGCCATTGAGTTTTGTAATTATCAGACATACCGTTTGGTCGTGCGAGCTTGAAACGAGTAGCGATTAATTTTAAATATAATTTGATTTAAAAAACTAACTTCCATATACTTCAGAATTAGGTCCCAAAACTAATTCCATTGAGTTCGGAATAGGGGTATTTAGTATTGAACACCGGTCGGCACGCTTCGATAGGAGTTCGAGATTTTTAGGTATGTAATGCCAGATATTTTAAAATAAAATAATATATATACCCTATATTTAAATTCCTTACTTCAGCCCATACCCACCCTACTTTGCCCTTACCCCCTCACTTCATCACGTTCAAGCCTATGCCTCTCCTCCCATATAAAATCTTCCCTGTAACCTTGAAATGAGAAGTTTGAAAACTTCAAAAATCAAAATCTTGGAACCTGGGCAGCGAAAAATCATGTCGTTTATTCCATTGAGCTCGTGCACTTGAGTGTTTTGATTTCATATGGATTTCATTGGGTGCGTCATTGCTTTAAGAAGTGGCAGTGTATTATTAGTGAGCTAGGGTTAGTTATTGCTCGAGCTATGGCGAACTAGAGGCCAAACGGAGCCTAGATTTGGATTTGAGAAGGAGTTTAGCACCTCCGGTGAAGTTTTGAAGGCGGTCGGACCACCAAGGTAGAACTTGACAAGTTAAGGGTGCTATGGGACCCATCAGGTTGGAATATGGTGGGGAGGTGCGACAGTTAATGCCCGAAATAGGGTTGAAGCTCATTGTTAATTGAAGGCGATTTAGGCTATGTCGATGGTTGCAATGCGTTACTCATGTCGGA
This sequence comes from Allium fistulosum, assembly GCA_030737815.1. NCBI lineage: Eukaryota > Viridiplantae > Streptophyta > Magnoliopsida > Asparagales > Amaryllidaceae > Allium > Allium fistulosum. The sequence continues at coordinate 1,210,320,068 of CM060902.1, forward strand.
GTGCTCCATGTTGCGTTATTGGTTATCTCATTGTAGGGTTGTTCGTGTATGAGTTATCTCATGCACGGTCTGGAGGGATAATTTGGGAAGGAAGGTAATTAGTGGCTAATTAAGTGATTTATTAATTTAATTAATCTTAAAATCTTATAAAATCAATAACTTTTGCATACGAGGTCCAAATCGAACGTTGCCTTTTGCATTGCGCTCAAAAGAGTTTTATCTATGCACTGGAGCAAATTTCACCAAGTTTGGAGCAAGTAGAATTTTGAGCTAAAATCGAATGTCATTCGAATTTGGATCGTGTACGAACGCATAAGATGATTGGAATTGTGGTGAGTTAACTCACCTTTGGCTGATCACTATATAATATATTAGTTGATATAAATTACTATTTGTTTTCTTGAATGATTTCTTTGTTTGATTTGGTTGAATTTCCGCTTTGGGAAGCAAATGGAGAATAAAACAAAATACTGGGAACTCGAGAAATTTTGTTAGGGGATCATAAGGGATTCCTCCCAGTGTTGATTTTAATTTAATTTATATACTTGTTGTATAAATTGTTGAATGCCAAAAGCTTGGTAGCTTGACCTTATTGGATGTGACTTTTATATGTCGCAAGAGTTGAACTCTTTTAGCGTAGATCAATGAAAGCACTTGTTAAGCGCTATGGTAACTCTAGGCCTCATTATAGTATTTAGGAAATATTATTATTTGCATTTTTTGATTTGAAAGTGGTTTTGATTTGGAGGATAATTTTAAAGGTGATTTTTGGAATTTTCAGTGGCATTTTATTTAGAAATGGTTTTTTGGAACTTCTCTATTTTATTTCAACCTTTTTGTTATCTCTTCTAATTTATATAGAAGTGTTTTAAAAGTATTTTGGGGAAGTATTTACTTTACATAAGAGTTAATATAATAACAGATGTTTATTATAAAGGAAAAGTAGGGTTTATCTTTTATAATAAAGTAATTCTATTTTAAAAGAAGATAGAAATATTTTGAAATAAATATTGGTAAAATGATTTATATAAAATATTGTATGGAAAGATAGATTTATTAGTGGTATTTTATAAATAAAAGAATAGACTATAAACGATATTTTGTAAAATCGAAGTGATATCATTTTGATAAATTGGAATAATAAATCACATCTTTGAATTTATAGTATTATAAGAAATGATCGTTTTATGCAAAGTATTTAGTACTATCTTGAAATCAAAGATTGGTGACAAGTATATGAGATTTAAAATCAAGAGATTTATAAAGGAGTTTTATAAATAAAAAGGGGATTTGTAAAAGGAGTTTTGCAAATAGAAAAGAGATTTATAAAAGGAATTTTATAAAAGGGATGGGATTTGATTTCTATAAATGACCTTAAAAATTTATGGTGTCTGGAAAGTATTCTTTTCATACTTAACACCAAATTTCGAAGTAGAAAAACTCGTCTCTATCTGTGAGAATTAAGAATGTATGTTAAAGCAAGGATAGCTCTATAACTTGTCTGACATCGTTGTTAACCATGGGATATTACAAATTTTGGAATCAGAAAGTTGTTGGGAGTATATTTGGTCTAATTTCCATACGATCGATTTACTTACAGCAAAAGAAAGTGGTTTGGGTTTATAGTAAACATTATTTTTAAATGACATTTATTTTTGACCCATTTAAGTATGCTTTTGAAATATGTGATCTTTCACAAATGTTTTGTGAATATACTTATATTGTTGAGATAAGTATATGGTTACATTTTTTAAGTATTGAAAGTGTAGTGTTTTATGAATATACTTATACCGATGAGATAAATATATGGATAATTTCCAAGCATTCAAAGAGTATAAATGAATAGTGAATGAGTAGTATACATATGTATATCTTTGTAAAAGTATTTTGATACAAGTATTTACAACGTGGTTTTAATTAATGAAAGGATTAACTAAAGAGGCTTAGTGGTTACTTATGTGCTTAATTATGCTTGGTTAAATCTCTGATTGAATTGTTTGCTTATTTGATAGTTAAATAACCGACTATCAAATCTTAACCAGTTTTAAACTATTGAGTGTTGTTTTGGAGAGATCGGGGTCATATAAGCATGAGTTATCTGAAAACTTCTTTGAACCAACACAAGCATTCGAATTAGCACATCTTGAAGATGATGGAAATCGAAGATGGAGTTATTTGAAGTGCTAGGGCTACTTGCTACTAATCCTAGGGGTAATTCCAAAAAGAATTTAGTAGAAGTAGCGCCTTTAATTTGTTCCTATCCTGAAATCTTTTAAGGATGGTTGTTGGCATTGCATTGTTGCTTGGAGGACGTTGTTAGCATTCCAAGTGGGATTTGCTAAAAAGGTAAAACATAGCCTCAAGCCTCACACCCGGTAATCACTAAAATAGCGGATATACTGCAAGGCTACGTGTTCGCTAACATTAGGGTAGGATCATCACTTGTATTCAGATCGATATTTATTAACGGATTTTATATGCTTGTGGCCATGGAAATGGAATGTCAAGTTGGCACCAGGTTGATGATCATATTTGGTACTATCTAGTAGAGGAGTAGGCCAGTCTTGTCATGCAAGCATTGCAAGGTTTGTAACCTTGGTGCATTTTATCTAGAGGTGTACTATGATAAGCGGTACTCCAATAACCCTATCATTGATGGAACCCATTTTCCGACACGTACCTTCTTGACTTAGTTGTAACTAAATATGTTACTGAATGTAATTAATTTAACCATTCCGGCTATATTAAATATTTATTTTCGACCCAATACATTATTATAATATCATTGGATTTTCTAATAAAAATGGTTTGGCTATCGTAAGGTAAAAACTCATCCGTGTTTAAATGTGGCGTGGTCTTACGAGATACCTTTATTTTTGAAAAGTTTTGTAACATTAAAAATCCATATGATTTGAGTTTCTAATGCTGGTTTAGCAGACTGAACCTGGCGTTATTTTCTTATAATGCTCAGGTCAGCCTGAGCATATATTCAGATTTAGCTGGATGCTTTGGAGCTTCAGTAGACGAGCTGGTGTCTCCAAGACCTATTCATGTATTTTATTTCTGCTGCATTTCTTGTATTGTATTGTATTTATCAAAGATTGTGAGGATAGACTGTTATAACTGTATATGTCGATGATTGGATAGTTTACTTTGATTGATGTATGTATATTACAGTTTTTTTTGTAAAGATCACTTGCATATTATATATTACTCGTCATGATGTGAGATTCTATTCTGTCATTTCATTTATTTTAGCCATATTATATGTTTTCTTAGCACTCGGATGCTCCGCACGTGAATACAATGGATTTATAAGTGTCAACTTTTGGGAATCGAAAAGGTTGGTCATTACATACGTTGTTCATTCATTTTTTTCTACCATTGATGGTTGGGAGGATTTAAAATATTAAGTTTTACATTTCATTTTTCTCAATTACATATAACCAATCTTGTTTACTTTCAGATCCGCTTTTTTAGTAAGTTGAGTTTTATATGTAATTTTCATGGTTTAATTTTATTAAATGTTTAAGTGGTCCTAGTAAGTATTTAAGTGGCTATAAATATTGACACCATAAATGTATCGGTTGTCCTTAAACTACCTTCATTCAGCTCTTTCAACTTGTTTCTCTCTCACTTCCTTCTTAATTCGGAACCAATACCTTTATCCCCAAAATTGATGTGCCCTTGTCTCCATTGAAATCCAACTATTTATTTTGAGTGTGGTCCCTACTGTCTAATTTTTTATACAACTAACCAATGGTTGTGAATTACTGGGCGCATGAGGATACACAATTCGAGGATAGAGGAATTAAATCCTCTTAAATCACACTCCCTCCTTAAATGACATCATCCATTTTTTAGCATCCGTATAATCAGTTTGCTACCACTTATGAATACTCTTTTTGCTTCATCATCCACAGTCGCCCTTTCCATTTTATCTATCCTAAATCACAATTTCTATAAAGATTACAATTCATAATTCCTAATTTTCTAAACTCTAAGGGTGTGTTTGCGACGAATGGAAACAAAGTATTTAAACAGGGAATGCGTTTGCGGCTACAAATGCGGTATTTGAAGGGGGAATTTAAGTTATGATTTTAAATTTAATTGATTTATAATTTATTAATTATTTTTTGTGTTTTAATAAATAAAATGTATCCATAATTTGCGAAAATAAATAAATAAATTGAAAACTTATAAATTGCTCTGATTCAGTTCAAACCAACTCCATGACATAGAGACTTTTAAACGATTGCAACGTAAAAAATAGCATCTTAAATGGACATCATTTACAAAAGTTATTAAGTTTAGAAAATTATAAAAATTTAAATTTTATTAATTATGTTAATTAATATAGTAAACATACAAAGATTGTTCATTCAGCTAGAGCGTGACTTTTACCCTGTTTCCGTTCTTCACGCGTCGGACGCATCAAGAACGGGAATGAAATAAAAAAAAGACTGTGAACTGTACCTAATTTGATATTGGTGTTGATTGAGATGGAAATTATAGCCCTTCCATTTTTTTATATACGTGTGCGTATTCAAATATTTTATCGAACCGAAGTTATTTTTGAATTAGTGAACATAAAAGTGGATTATTGCATTCATTTGTAGAAAATCAAAAAATAAATAGATGATGGGGGAATAATGTGAGGATTTAATACAATGTATTATTGCCAATGTAGAAACTTAGAATATCATGTACGTTGGATATGTATGAATCATTGTAGTTTACTCATTAAGAATGTTTAATTTAAGTCAAATTCTATTTCAACCCGAGTATTTACTTAGTAGCCCCCCAAAAATTAAACAAGTCCGTAAACCCAAAAAATAACTTAATAGCCTCTACCATTTCCAGAACTACCCTTCCCAAAAAATAACAAGTATCAAACGCAGAAAAGTTCAAATAGAAAAAAACCAAATGAACTACCATGGAAGGTGACTCCGTGGTTCATATCAATACCTCGTAGGCTTTCTACATGGATGTGTAAAATTCAAGCAATTGTTTGCACGATTAAGCCAGAAACCTAGTATACCCCTTACGTGAATTATCACCAATCCCCGTAATCAATAGCCTACGATTGTATTTGCAAAAAAATTAAAACTTTTCAAATTTTTTTGAATTTCCTGCTGTGATTGCGTTAAAAATTCATTCTCATCTTCCAAATCCATTAGCTAGTAGTGAAAAATTGAATTTTTTCTACACTGATTTAGAAACTAGGGTTTTGAAGAAGTGGTGATTTATACAGTAAGAAACTGACCTAAGAAGATAATAGAATTGAGAAGAAGAAAGTAGGTAGCTTTCCAAGGGTATTTTAGTCTTTAAAATTTTATTTATTTGGGGGGGCTACTAAGTAATTATCTTTGAGAATTTGTCTTAATTTAAATTATGTCAATTTTTATGTTTACATGGATCACTTTGGTTTATTATTATACGAACGGATTGAATCATGCAGTTCGCATTTATTAGCAAATATAAAATGAATGATGTACTGATTAATTGGAAAGTTATCTTTAAAAGATCCAATGTTAATTATTATTTTACAATATCTATAAATGAAAGGAATTCATATATTTCCCCTTATATATGATAAGGAAAAGCAAATCAGAATTGTTATTAACTAATACATAAAATGTATCATATAAAGGAAAGAAATCTACAAGATAAATGATAAAATATACATGACCTATTAAGCATGCATAATCATGTATTAATGGCTCTACTAATTCCTCCCACTATATAAATCTCATTTAAGCATAAGGAATCCCATACCTTGACATTAATAGGAAGAAAGTATTTAAAAACCTGAAACTATGAAACTCTATCTGTCCTCATTTCTTCTCATCAATCTCTTCTTTTGCATCACAGAATCAGCCAATGGACGTCGTCTTCTCTTTGCTGGATGGGCTGCCATTGAAAATCTGAATGATCCATATGTGGTAGAAGTTGCAAAGTTCGCTGTTTTTGAGCATGACAAGCGCACAAGTTCAAATCTTGCATTCAGTAAAATCATAAAAGGAGATAAGCAGGTTGCTGATGTCGCGGTAAAATATCGACTTGATTTAGAGGCTAATGATGGGGCTACCTACCAGGTAGTTGTCGCCGAACAGGTGGAGAAGCATTATAGGCAATTGACCTACTTCAACAAGCTTTGATATTGTTCATAGGAAAGGATTATGTTTTCTAAAATGAAATGTTGGTTATGTAAGTGAATTATAATGTGTTTGCAATCCTATATATACCCTGATCCTTTGAGTCAATGTACTTAACTTTCCTAATGAATAATATGTTTTTGATAAATGTTGCAAAAAAGCAAAAAAAAGTATTTTTTTAATTATTATTTTTTATGGACCAAATTTATGATTTATATTCTGGTATCAATATATTTTTATCCTTGCCTTGATTATTAAATGTTTGATGCTATTTATTTTTTCATTATTTGCCGTAGAGGTTTTTGGAAAATCTTAATTTGATGTTAGATGTATTCGTCTGATATAAACTTCATGACTTTGATTTTCCAATGTTCTAAACCACTAACTCCAGAGGTTGACTTTGAAACTATTTTGCAAGAATGTCATGCTTTCGTAAACGACCACTTTATCATTTTACAAAAGAATAACTTTGCCTTTGCTGATTAGTTATTTATTGAAAGTCTTCAACTTTGGCATCTTCTCTTATTTCCATGTGTACATTTCAAAATTTTCAATTTTTAAAAACATTTTCCTACGTTTAGGGATATCTTTAAACAGAAAAAAATTCTCCTAATTTATCTTATTTTGTCCCTTTCCAACTCCAACCAATTAATAATTCATGAATACCTCCCCACTAAGATGTTGTCGTGGTTGATTTTGCCCATCTTAGCTCTTCAGCAACCTTACACAATCCACAGTACCCCCTTCTGTTTGGATAAAATATTATATCTGGCTTGCTCATTTTTAATTATGGCTGGTAATGTTTGGTATGTTTTTTATGCAAAAATCAAATTTCCAATTGGCGGTTTCTTTGTTTATTATCTAATTGTGATGTTCTAATTACTGTTGCTGTAATCAGGGTTGCTCTAAATTACGCCTAGGACCGTTTCACGTTATTTTACAACGTCTTACTTATATCAAATGATTAGAACCACAAAGAAGCAAATTATAAATGCCATAACAAACTATGAATGCCATAAGAAATTGAATTTTAATTTATATAGCATTATGAAGAAATTGTGAAGGTTTTATATGTGGCATGATTTAATTTCTCAAGGAAATTAGTTTGATTTTTTTTTACTTACCTTATCATTAACTTTTTAACAAAAGAAATTAAATATAATTTAGATGTTAAAAAATTAACGCATATTGTATTTTACCTTATTTTTTGAAATATTTACCTATTGTTTTTTTCTTCGTGGTTTTGTATTTTAAATTTGAAATATATAATATTTGCTAGTACTTTTTATTTTATGTATGCATAAAAGGAAATTTTGAAATTCATCTTTCGTAATGGCAACAAATATTCATGGATTTATATTTTCAATTTTTAGTGGTTAAGAATTACATAAAGATCAATATGTGGTCTATATTGTTCCAAATATGCGTTCACTTAAATCATCACTAATATATTGTATTTTATATTATTCCTAATATATTTGCTTGCTGTTTATATTTTCATATTCATGGTTTGGATCTTAAATTAGATTTTTTCCATATAATTGGTGTACATGCTTGATATTTTGATCTTATATATCATAAGAAACTGAATTTTATCTAGCACTAAGAAATTTATGGATATTTATATATGTGGCATGACTGAATTTGTGACGGACCGAATTTTCGACCCTCGAAAATTGACATCAATACGTCAACTGTATCACATGCCGAGAAATCGAGTGCCGGAAATACCAGATCATTAGAGAAAAGAAGAAAGAGGTAGAAGAAGAAAATAGAAATAACAACACATAATTTCATAATCGCAGCGGAACAATATATAATAGATAACAACATGTCTTTATACAAAAAGAACTATAACTATTATTTATACATTACATCATCAAAGTACAACAAATCAATAACTCAATACTGGACGGTTATAATAACTTGTCCTTACAATGCTGAATATACTGCATACAATACACAGTGGAATATAATCATGTACGTATGATACGTTTTCGTCATCCAGCTCGCCTCTTGAGCTCCATAGCATCCTACCCTAAATCTGTAATACTCGGTCTGACCCGAGCATTATAATAAAATAAAACCAGAGTCAGTCTGGAAAACAGCGTGAGTAAACACACTCAATTTGAATTATTAAAGTTATCAAAATCCTTTGAAAAACAAAGGTATCTCGTAAGACCGCGTCACACATAAACATGACCGGTTTTTACCTTACGATAACCAACACTTCATATCAAAATCGTCTGATATTATAATAGTGTCTAAACAAAGTAAATAGAAAATAGCTGAAATGCTTGCATCTCACGTTTCTGCATAGTTGAGCACAATCAAAACCGTACGACGCTTATTGGAGAATGGATTCCATACAATGACTAGGAACTAGGGTACTACCTATCATGGTACACGTCTAGAAAAATGTACCGAGGGCCTCATCGGGATCCCCTACAACACAAGACCGATCATATTCTTAACCTGATAGAACCGAATATGTTATCACCCCGGGTGTTCCCACCCTTATCGAGAGCTCTTTCGCATGCAACCGTATCCATAATATATAATATATCCGAGGGTATCTAGAAAGGTAATAACATACCCTAATTTGGTATGACCCACTTAGCCTTGCTGCATACCCCATGATTATCAGCCATTCTGGTTGATGAGGCTAGAGTCTACGATTACCTTTCAAGGATAATTCCACTTAGAATACTCATCGTCCTCCAATGGCGATGTTCTGATAGCATTCATCCATACAAGTTGTCTTGGGTCTAGACAAACCGAATCACCGTCTTCTCTGTCTTCACGGTATCCATTCGTAACGTTCAAATTAGATCAAAGTGGTTTTCAGATATTTAATCCGATCCCGGTCTCTTCGAAATGATCAACGAGCCAAAAACTTAATAAATGGTTATTTAACTATCAATAACATCCATTAGCAGACATCAGGCCTTATTATAGATTTCCTAAAATTTATTTCAAAATATCTTTATAAGATATATATATTCAAATCCCTTCCAAATTTTCAATATTTGAGACAACTCAAATACTTATATCTATATCAGGATATTTCAAACCATATCTTATTTCAACAGTTAGAAAATATTTAAAAAATTATATTTTCTAAACCCCTTACTACCCAACACTTAGGAAAAATTTAACTAATTTCTCCTTTCTCAAAAACCCTTCACAATTTATATTGTAAATTCCTTAACCCTTTTATAACGAATTCTCTAAGTTTCGGGTCCTTTAAATTAAATCTCTTTATTCAAAAGTATATACTTATCTCACCGAAATAAGTATATTCACAAACCATTTCCTTCAAAAATATTTGAAAACTTTTTATCTTTAATATGGAAAGCACTACGCGGTATCAACCATGGATTCCCAGCTCAATGATTACGTCTCTATCGTAGAGAAATCCCAACTTAACAGCAGGCAATCTCTGCCTCCGATTTCGCCATGGAAGTATACCATTACTTCCCGAAAACTTTATTTAATAATTATCTTAAAATAAATGCTTATAAGTTTTCTATAATAATTTTCCATGTTTAATTTAGGCAAATACTCTTAAATAAAAGTTATTATATAAACTATATTAATATTGAATAACTTATCCTTTAAAATAATAATACTGATTAATTCTTAAATAATAATTAACTTAATATCAACTCATTATAACTAACTTAATTAATAATAATATACTTTAAGCAATTTAAAACAATTACATAACTTTGAAACGATAATTAATTCTGATTTCTTAATAAGATTCTAATCAATTTACAAGGCTTGTTTATGAAACATAAAATTTATTTTGAAAATTTAAAAATATTTAAAAAACTAACTTCCTAGAAATATTCTTTTGCTAAAATATTTTTAAGTTACCTGGTTTAATAATTAAAAATCCCTTTTTTTTAAAACAACTCATCTTCTTGGCAAAACTTATTTTCAATTCCAATATAACACATCTAATATTTATAAATCTCTCTCGATTTATCATCAATTGATTTACGTCCCAATTTCTTAAATCCCTTTTTCTCATTTCTAAAAAATAAACCTATCATTAACTTTTAAACCGATTTACCCATCTCCTTATAAATTCTTACAGTGAATTTACAACTTCATTTAACGATTGATAATCACTTAACTTTATTTATAAACATTTTTTATAATTCTCACAGTTTCCAATTTCAATTTATAACGGTTTCCCATCACTTAAATCCATTATAAATTAATTTCTGAGTTAAATTTCCATTTATAAATCAATTTCTTAAATAAACCAAACTATAATCCAAAACCTACCAAATATCGATTTCTAAAATCCTTTTACACTAAAATGATATCACTTAAGTTTCATTATTTAAAATCCTTTATATAAATTATTCCAAAATCTCTATTTACATTATCCCGAATTAGTTAAGTACAAATTTAAGTCAAACTATTTATTTTATCCAAATCAATTCCTTTTAACTAATCCAAAATTACATATAAATATTTCACTTCTAAAATCCCTTTTTAATTTCTTTAAAATTAAAAACATATATTATTGGTATTTAAAAATACAAAATCTAGTCTAAAACCACCATAGCATCAAATAAATTCAAATCACACTATAATTTACCACAGATTATCCAAACAGATCATATATCAATATATGTGAAATCTAATTCAACATTTTGAGGAATCCAGTTAGACCCTCCAACCTGTTTTCCTGCGACCATGGTTAATACAAAAAATAATACCAATTCCACTTCGAGGCGGAATATCGCGGTAATATGGGTCATCCGCTATTATGCGGGGCTCATAGGGTCTCATCCGCTCCAATAGGCGGGAATAATCAATCCAACTACTAATATATACTACTATATATATTATAACACCCAACTGATAATAATAATTGTCAAATTATTCAATCAACAAATAATTTAATTTTTCAACATTTTAAATTAAACTGGCCATCCAAAAATGAGCGAGATAAACTCACCTTGAGTTTCAATTTGCCAACGTTCCAATTTTAAATCAAACCGAACAACGTTCCATTTAACTTAAAATTTTAGCTAGCTCCGATTGACTCCAAATCAATTTCATAACGTAGTGCTCGTCGCCACGATTCCAACGCCTCTTGTTTTGCTTGATTTGGACCTCATATGAGAAAGATATGCATTTTATAAGATTCACGATTTTATATATATAAATTTACAATTTCTTTTTTTTTCTTTAATTAACCTAAAAAAACCTGGGCCGCACAATCTGGATGGAGAAAACTTGGCCAGAGGAAGCTTTCCTCCTCCATCGCGTTCGAAAACTGCTTCACAATCGTTGACCGCGAGTCCCTTACATCTCCGACCACATGAGGACGATCAACAACCACCATGCTATTGCCTCCATTTTCACGCGGCTACGGCCAATGACCGGCCCAACTCAACTTCACCTACGGGAAGAAAAATGTTGCCAAATGCCAGCCCTTCGCACGCAAAGCCACATCGATCCGTTTCACGAAATCCAAGCATCACCGTATAGATTTGAAGATCGTGCCAAGCTCTACAATATTCGTTTAGAAAGATTTTGATAATATTCGATGGATGAGGAGATTGGAGGGAGGAAAGAATTGAGCACTCACGGCCATTGAAATATGTGGGGGCGCGGTTGAAACTTAGGGCTAGGGTTTTACTGTACATGTGCATTTATATGAGTAAACCCAATATTTTATTATTATTTCCATTATTCACATGCTTTTCTGGACGAAATCCAAATGAAGCGTGCCGCCTGGCATTTACAATGTTTTACCCCTATGTCGAACATAATGGAACAGGTTTCAAGGCCTAATTCGATCGTATGTGGAAGATAGTTTTTCGAATCGAATTATAATATTAGATTTTCGATATTTAATTCAACGTGTTTCTATCCCGTACGACCAAACGGTAACTCCAAACGCTACAAAATTTGAAATCCGATAATAATACACTATTACAGATCCAATGGAATTGGTTTCATCGAATTCCGAGACTGTGCCTCGGAAGGCTATTTTAACGTGTCGATTAAATCAAGAGGTTTTTAAAATCGTCGATATTAATTAAAATTTCCATTTTAAAACTTACTGACCCAATTATAAATCAAATAGAATTAATATCCATATTATAAATCATTTCGATTTATATTAAGTCAAAATTTCAATTATTCACACTATTCCCATATATTAAATTTCACTATTAAATTAATATATAGATTTCCAATTTTTATTTATCGACTTTTAATTCATTCAAAAGTTCACTATCGTCACTCTAACTCAAACAGAATTTTAAATCAACTTAGAAATCTTTTCCATTCACATTTTCAATTTCAATTATTAAATTTACTTCAGCCCACACCCAAATCCGTTAAATCGCTGTATTTGAAATTCTAAACCATTTTACTAATTCAACTAAAATTTCCATATTCAAAATAAATTAATATTTTAAATTCAACCTTTAAAATTAGATTAAACATTCAAAATCAAACGACTAAAATTCTGGGACATTACAGAATTTCATAAAGAAAATAATTTTGTTATGTTTAGATTACTATCCCATGTGTGTAGGAAATAGTTAGGAAAAACCCCTAAAGAGTTTTAAAATGGGTAAAATTATCTTTTCAATTAAGTCTTGTACATCAGGACTTTATTTCTCAAAACCTGCATAAATAATGGAAAACTATCAAAAATTAACCTGCAAGTCCACTAGTTCAATTCATTTACCACTTAACATATATTTCGAGTAGATGTAAAAAAAAGTTAATCGAAAAACATTTCAACCTACCTTTTTGATTGCTACAAATATTTGTATAATAATTGAAAATATTTACAGAATTTCTATAATGTTGATGCATTTTCTATAAATATTTGCAGTAAAAATTACAAATTTTTGTAAAAATATACTTATACTTTATTTTGCATAATATTTGTAGCCAAATTGTAGACTTTTCTTAAGAAAAAAATTTGGTTTTATTTTTTTCGTATTTCGTGATTTAGCGCACATTTCAACCATTAAAAAAATAATTTTTTTGTTTAAAATAATTATAGAGCTAATTTGGAGCGTTTGATTGAGGCACTACGTGTTTGAATTAAATTTCAAAATAAGGATGCCTTGCCAATTGCCACTTTATATTATTCTGAATTCATTGTAATTTATCTTATTTCTACCATATTTGCATTATCCTTTTTATATGTATTTATATCATTCCTAATATTTTATATCGTATGTTAGTCCTATTATATGTATGTGCTATTTATGTTCCCATTTTTACTACTTACCACTGTATGTTATTCCTATTATATGTTGTATTTTATCATATTCTTATCATATTTACATGATGCTTTATTTCCATTTTTATCATATGATTTTCAAACTTAACTTATGCAATAAGCACAAGAATATTTGACATTATACACCACACTGAATTGGATTTATATTTTTATAACATAAGAATTTTTTTGGGATATTGTACATATGACATGATTTTTGTATTCCACACCATTCACGTAGTTGGCTGGTTGCATAAAATCTAGGATAACTAAATTATTTCCAAATTTTAATTGCCAAGAGCTATATCAATACCTACTCATGTTTAAGGATAAAATCATTAAACTACTTTACTATTAACAAGTTCAACAACTTTTGTTTAAGCTATGTCACTTGAAAGTAATATGGATGGTTTTTGTGACTATAATTTGTGGATTTACCCTAGTTTATATATTAGCGCATCCATATATATTTAGTATTTTTAAGCTACTTAGTAAGTTACTAATATTTATTAAATATTAATCAAGATTATTGCTTTCCATTCAAACTCAAAGTTGTAGTTATGTCATAACCTATATGTGTATTTATGAAAGGAACAATTCAATTGTTTGACCATCATCAACAACAACTAATTTATTTTTATTTATTCAATTAAAAATATTAGGGATATTTCAGTTTGAGCTCTTTATTCTATGAATTCTACCCACTTTATACACAAAAATACTCATCCAATTGGATGTCACCGATAATCACAATCTACCCTAACCTAGATGAGCCAACTTTTGTCCCAGTTTCGAAGGACACCCAACCTCCTCTTGCTTTAACGCACCCCTCCACCTCTTGACGAATAAATGTACCTAGAGCAAGGTGGACCTCTCTACATCAGATGTCACTATGGATATTTGGTAGCTTGTCCCAACTCCTCTAGCCTATGATCCTACTTTAGCCACTACACATAAAATAGTCCTCTATGGCAACATATCATCTGTTAGGAGAAGCAGATGACTTTTGTCAAGGAATAGTCAGTATCCCTTTGAAGGTAGCATTCTTATACCCTTCTTACTTAGTAGTCATAATAGCTATAATGTAACGACTCGTATTTTTAACTATTTTAAATTATTAAATTTAATATGATTATTGGATAAAAATGGTTAGAAATAAAATTTAATGATTCATTAATGTAGCTATTTAATATGAACTTGAATAAATTTTGAAATAACCAATTACGAAGATTTTGGCAATAATGAGTATTAAAATTAAATTTTATACATTGAATGTGTTTGTAATCAATTAGTGGAATTGAATAATAAATATTGAATTATTTAGATAGAAATATTTGTTGGTAACTAAAACTCATTTGAAATTAATGGTTATTAATATAATTTATTGAATAATTAAGTTGTTTAAATTTAATATTGGGAATTATATAAATAATTGAATTCTGAATTAAATATGAATGAAAATGATTCCCAAAGTTGATTTAAATTTTATTTAAATATTAATGAAAATTGTTTATATTTAAAATTGAATTCAAAAGCGAATAGACAGAGATAGAAATTTTTTTACTTTTATTAACGTGTAAAAATAGCCATTTCGACCACTGTCTCGAATTTCAACAAAACTAGTTTCATCGGATCTGTAATAGTGAATTATTATAGGATTTCAAGTTTCGTAGTGATCAGACTAATTATTTGCCGTGCTAGCTTGAAACGCGAAAAATTAATTTAAGGAATTTAATTAAAATAAATTGATTCTGAAAAGCTATCTTCTGCATACAATCGAATTAGGCCTCGAGACTAGTTCCATTGCGTTTGGAATAGGGGTATAAAATATAAAATGCCAGGTGACATGCTTCGTTTGGAGTTCGGAATTGCGCGGGTCGATCGGGCATGACATTTTCAAATTAAAATAATATATATTGACTTTCTCTACTCCGACAACTCGTACAAGGTAGTCCCCCTTCTGTTTTCTCCCGTACTTCATCCTCTTCCCTCTTCCTTTTCATATGCGTTCGGATTAAGAAAAAAAAATTGGACGAAATCGCGTACGCACGAAGGGCGAAGTCGCGAGCGCGCACGAAGTGCGAAGTCGCGAGCGTGCTCGTAGGCTGCGTTGGGGGTGTGGGCGAAGCGGTGACGTTGTCGACATCGTTATAGGGTTTTGGATAGTGCGTGCGTGCATTGATGGGCGCTGTCTCGATGGAATGCAGGAGGAGCGACATGAATAAGGGAGTGAGTCGTGTGGTTTTTCGTTGCTTGCCGTCGACATGCGCAGGCAGTGGTCGAATGGCCTCAGGCGGGGGTGGAGGTCGATGTCGCGCGCGAGTTGTTGTACGTGAGGCGTGATGGGTTTTCTCGGGTCTGGGTAGTGCGAGCTTGAACGAGAGTGAGGGTAACGGTTTTTTTATTTTTATTTTATTTTATTTTGTTAATGTAAATGTTAATTATTATCGTTAATGCTAATAAAATCGTATCTTTCTCATACGAGGTTCGTTTCGAGTGAAACGAGTTGCTTTGCGATCGTATCGACGGAGGCTACGACATGGAGTCAAATTGGAAGTTATTTGAAACTAAAAATATTTTTCAGTTTCAAATAACAGGTGAGTGTTTTATAACGCTCACGAAGTACTAAAATAAATTTTTATGTTAGTTAAATTTATATTGTGAAGTGATTTAAATTTATTGACTGTTGTTGATCAAATTTAACTGACATTTAAATTGATATGAATTAAAATGATAGGAATTTGAATTGACAATTCAAATTTGGAATGGGGATTAAATTGCTAGTTAAAATCCCGATTACTGATAACTAGTAAATTGTTAGGATATTTTGACTGATTTGGATGTTGATTGTGATGGACGCTATTGATTGATATTTTGGATGATTTATATGTTTATTTATTTTGATATTTTCTGTTATCACCCTGTATATTATTTGACAGTATATTAAACTGTAAATTGAATTATTTCGAATAAAATAAGAGTTAAGTCGAAATGATATATACTTATGACATTTATTTTGGATTGAAAAAATATATATCCATCCCTGAATTAAATTGAAATAATTGATTCACTTGGCCAAAGGATAGAAAATTATATATGGACACCGAATTTGGTTAAATTAAATGATTTTAAAATTTTTGATTTGAAATTATTTAAATGATTTTGATTTAAAGAAATAAAAATCGAATTTATGCAAATCGAATATTTTTCGAACTTGGGCTCAAAATGTGGAATTAAAATGTGTTAAAAGAAATTGTTTAAAATGAAACTTGATATTTTGAAGTTATAATTGAAATATGATTTGAGTTTCGAAAATTTATTTATTTTAAAAGATTTGGATTTTTTTAAACTTTGAAATATTGCTATGTAAACGTAATTTAAAACGATATTTCAAAAATTGAGCTCGGAATTGAATTATTTTAAAGATTTGAATCTTAAATTGAATCTTGAAGTTAAATTTGATTTAAATGATTTAAATTGATATTATGAAATTGACTCAAATTTATATAAATTGAAATGGTTTAAAATTGAGAATTGAATTGAAGTTAATTCAAATAGGAATCGAAAATCGAATTAACGGGAATTGAAATCGAAATTGAATCAATTTGAAATCGAAATCGAAATCTATTTGAATTAAAATTGGAATAGAAGTTAATTCGAATTGAAATCGGAATTGAATCGATTTAAATTAAAATGAGAATTGAAATTGATTTGAATGGGAAGGTTTGGAATTGAATCAGTTTGACTTTGAAACTATTTTCAAATAAATTGTTTTAATATAAACTATTTAAAACCTATCTTTTTAAATATTCAATTTTTTTATTTCCCAGACTATTTCCTATATAAACTATTTTAATATATAAACCATTTAATCAAACAATTTAATAACAAACTATTTTAACTTGTTTTAACTATTCAAAACTATTCAAACTATTTTCTATAAATTCAAACCGGTCAAGGTTGGAATGGTTATATTTCAATCGTTGATTTAGATACGAATTGGGTTAAAATGAAGTTATAACCTAAATTGAAATTCGAAACAATTTTGGAAGCGAAACCGAGACATTGAGGCGAAAATGATTTTGAAGTGGAATAACATGTTTTGAGTAAATATGATGATTTCAAAATGAAATGATATCTTGAAGATAATATGATATTTTGATATATGAATTTTTTTTCGAAATTTAAAAGAACCAACCGGTGTGTAAAACTACGTTTGGTTGTTAAAGAGCCGGGGCCTCTTATTGGCATACTCTCTGTGAATATTGGAACCTCTTTAACAACTGTGCACACGGAGGAGACTCCAGAATGAAGTGGTTGGATTTGGCGTCGCTTGCTGGATTTGAAGAAAGAGAATGGTGATGGATAGACCTCGACACTTGTGCCAATTTGAAATGACTAAAACACGACGGCTTGACAGGGCCAAGCGGGCTAGCTACCCTTAGCGGACATCTATTCTTTGATTTTCTTGTCTTGGTCCATACTATTATTCCTTGTTGTTGTTTTAGATTGGTGCATCGTGATTTGGGATAGCCTCCCTTTGACTCTATATGGGATGGATGGACGCGGTGGGCGGTCGTGGCTACGATGCGTTACCACCATCCTTACGACCCGAACTGGTAGTATCTTACCTTAGGCACCGCCTCACATGCCTTGTCATACTTTTATCCCTATACGAGACCACTACGATTTTGGTTTAGTGTTGTCATATACGGCGCATCCCTATCCCCCGACGTGCTACTGGGACATTATATGCAAATTGTACGACAATGCTTAAAAATGGGTTAAGGGGGATTAACGTAAAGCCTTAACACTAAGAAAAATAATTATTTTACTGATTAGACATTATATAAATAGCGTATTCTACTATATATATAATATTTTGATGGATCCTTAAGGGATGGAAAATCCTGTAACATCTCTTGAGTTATTGCACGCACGTTCTACACTGGATAGGAGATGTGAAACTCCGTAAACTTCTTCGATGCTATTACACTCATGTTATGTGATATCGATTTGAATCACATAAGGATATTTTAGTCCTGACTCGAGTGTTTTGTTTTTCGTTACGCTCGGGCCAGCCCTGAGTATTTCAGCGCATTGAAGATCATTTTTTGGAGGACGAAGATGAAGATTTGGTATATTAGTACTATTATTATTCCTTCATCATGTTGTTTGTTGCATTATTTATTTATCCCTGTAGCAGGCTTTTAAATCTCCCCGAGATGGCCGAGATGAAAAATCCGAGATATCAGCCAAAATCCGAGATTTGGCAGCCTATTTAGTTATAAGTGTTTTAAATATCGCCCGAGATAGCCGAGATATTTTCCCGAGATATTGGCCAAAATCCGAGATTTAAAACACTGCCCTGTAGTATATATAACTCTGATAATTGTTGTATAAATTATAATCAAATGTATAATATAAACAACTCCATGAACTGTTTATTTGATTATCATATATTGTCATTCCGTTGCGAGATCCTGTGTTTGTTTTCTACTTCTTTTCTTATTTTTCTTATTTAACCCCAATGATTATCTATGTTCTGGATTGTTTAAGTTGGACATGTGTGGATTATTGTCGATTTAAACCTTTCGAAATGTGGGTCGTCACAGTTGGTATGAAAGCTTTGGTTTAGCGATAACCTTAGCTTTGTGTGGTTTGACTCATTAGAGATAGGCTAGTAATACCCTAGAGTGAGTTGTTTGAGCGTATATATATGAGAGCGCGTACTTTTTAGTGTTATAAAATGTTTTATATTGTGTTTACTTATCCGTTGAGTTGTTTATGAATTCTTATCGATGTGTGGGACACCGTGTTGTCGATAAGGGTTTCTAAACACTCAACGAGGTAAGTTGACATAATATTGTTTTAAAACCGGGTAAGTGAAATAATTTTACCTAAATTATATTATATATAATGATTATTAATGAAGTTGTTTCTTAGTAGATGATAATATTTAGTTATCATCGATTATTGGTTGAATTAAAATAAAATGAATACTTTGTGAATTTTATTTTACGAAGCGTTCAATAATTAAATTGAATTGAAATCTAATTACAATAAAAATTGTTAAAATAGGAAAGATGTAAATTAACGAAATATTTTCATAATAAGGTAATGAAATTTAATAAGTATATTTATAGTATAACTTATAAATATAAAGGATTTAAAAGCTAAGGATTTTTGAATTTAAAACCTATTGCTTTCAAAATTGTTTTCAAAGCCTTCAAAATTAATAATAATATTATTTGAAAGTGTTTTGACTAGAAATATTGTAATGACCCAAGATTTTAGGAATTTATTCTGGAAAATATAAATAAGTTTAAAATAAATTTTAAATAAATTTTAAAGGGGAATTGATATAGCTTGATAGTGTATCTGTATGTGTGTACATGTGTGCACAGGAAATGCACATGAACTAAAGCTAAATTCCTGAACTCTAAAAATAAATACATATTGATGTGTATGGAAATATATATATATATATATAATAAATCCTTAAAGGCTATGTGCATAGGTAAATATACATATATGGATGCTACTGAATATTTTTGAGTGTACATGTGCATGTGTGTGTGTGTCAGTACAGAATGATGTATATATATATATATATATATATGAATGTGTGTACTAATTATTTCAGTAAGACTTATATACATATATATATATAGGTATGTTAATAAGATACTAGAGTTCAAATCAATAAAATAAAATATACAAACATATTTTAATTATAGGCAGAAAGAAAAAGAATGAGGACATAAAAAGGAGTAGTCCTCTTATAAATAAATGAAGGAAGTACATACCATTTACATGAAAGCTAAAAATAGGAAAAATAAGATAAAACAGGGAAATGCTTGGTATAGGCAGAATTAGGAAGAGTATTTGATAAATAACAAAGCAAGTCACACTTATAGCAAGATAGTAGACAAAAGGGAAAAAGTATTTTCTGGAAAAGAAAATTTCTGAAATTAACCAAAAAGATATAACCATTTTCACTCCACAAACGCAAGCCGAGGAGGGTAAGATTTTGGGTTTAAAAGCTAAATGCAAATGGCAAAATTTCTGATGGGCAAAAATGTCTTTAGCTAGTGCCTAAAACCCTAAGAGAAACCCTGCATAAATAGGCAATGAGAGGAGAAACCTTCTTCTTCCCGGATAGCTCTTGAGAAAAATATATAGATATTATATAAATATAATACAATTGAAGAAAAGATTTGAAGGCAGAGGCTTACCAGTCAACTAGGAAGTGAAAGAAAGCTAGGTGAGAAAACTCACTCAAAATCTAAGGCAATAAGTCCTAATGTAGGCAGCCAGTTATAAGTAATTTTCTTGAAAATGTATTTTAATATGTGAATGCTTATTTGTGATCTTAGAACTGAAAATGTTTTGATTCTCTTTGGGTGTTCTACTTGTTTTATTATATGAAAGATTTAAGTATTGTTAGTATACATATATGTTTTATAAACCCAGATCTCTGATATGTTAATGTTTAGGAACATAAACAAATGCCCAGAAAATAAAATGTTGAAAATAGGCAAATAGTATTGGTTTTGGCTCAACCCAGAAAGGTGTAAACAATGTTGAGCTGCAATATACTCATGTATAAGTGTTGAGGCTTGAGATAAAGAAAGAAATTAGGGGTGCAATAGGGTTGACTATGTGCTGATGCTCCTGATTCAATAAAAATATAAAAATGTTCATATACATAGCAAACAAATTTTGTGATTCAGTGAAACTTGGTCAGTCTGAGTTTAACTCAAGCAAAAATGTTTGCAAAAGGAAAAACTCTCTCAAAAGCCATAAGCCAATGTTAGTTGCCTATACCCCTTTTAAAATACCAGAAAATATATATACATACAGGATCCTATTTATTTAGTCACCAATGGTTGTTTGCTTGTTTGTCTCTGTTTGGTTATGAATAATATGAGATGCCATGACATGGATGTTTTAGTTAGTGAAATGGATCACTAAATGGTTTAGTCATGAAAAATTAAAAGAGTTATTATTAACTTAAACCTGATTAGGAAATTGGGGTTAAGAACACTGCAGGAATGACTTGTTTTCTTGAGTAATACAAGTTGACACATGGCTTGTTTAAGTCCTGAGATCTTTGCGTAATGGAGTGAATTAGTTCATTATAGTGTGTCCATTGATTCAATTAATTGCAGATGAGACCAAGATAGAAAAATATATCAAGGTAAGAGAATTTGATATAAAGAGGAACTAGAGTCTTCCTGGAATGAAATCTGGAAAGTGAATAAATGATTTAATTCATTTTGGGTGATTTCCTTGTTGTATGGATGTTTATTTGATTCATGATTGAAATATATGAATGTATGAATGCACCATGTCTTCTTGAGGTTTCTGGGAAGGCAGATTTAAGTGTGCACCTGCACACTGATACAGAACATGCACACATGAATTACTTGTTTTTCTAAAGACAGAGTTGTATACATATATTCATGTATTAACTTTAAATTGATTTACAAATTGTTTTAGTGGATTTTCTCATACCAGACATGTGTCTGACCCTAGTGTGCTATTGGCATATGGGGTGTCCCATTTAATATGGGGCAGCTTCAAATGCATTTTCAGGGATTGCAGCAACTAAGTAGGAGTAGGAGCAAGGCTTTGAGAAGAAAATTATAGCATGCTAAACTTAGTTAGATAAGAGCCTAAATGTTGAAATCTGCATGTATTGATAATTTAAATTGCTACTTGTATTAAGTGTTGAATATTGGATGGATATTTGGTTAAGTATTTTGTTAAGAGATTGACTTGTATCTGGAATCTGTAAATCTAGTTAAATATCTAGTAGGTTAAAGAAATTAATCAAAAATCTTGTAAGTGGATTAGCAAGAACACTATGTTAAAACTTGAATGATTACATTTTATAAATGTATTAGTCAATCTTGAGTCTTTAGAAAGGATTTAAGTTTTGGGAAATCTGGATAGTTGATTCTCAGAAAAATTAAATGGTTTTATTTTTCTACCATGGCATATGTATACAAAAGATAATAAGCATAGGGAGAATGTTTTTATATGACTGTAATGTTTCCACAATTAAAATTGTTTTATACAAATGTTTCATGCCTTATTTTTAAATAAAGAAAGAATCTGTAGTATGGGAGTTGAAAGCCAGATCCAAAATAGTTGCAGTTATATACACACATAAACATGTTTTGTACAGATATTAACACACCTTTTCCTTTGTATTTTTAATAGGAATCTGAATTCCATTTCACTCAGGTTTTAATCAAATGCATTTTTAAGACCAGATGGGTTACACTAGAACAAAGAGTCTGGTTGAACCATGTGATTGACACCCATGCTTACAGGAAACTCACTCAAGTTTGCACTTCATTTAATTTAAAGCATACTGACATCAAAGAATCAAGATGTTGAATGTGTTAGATCACTTTAAACTATTCCAGAAAAGAGCCTGTATTCTAGACAGATTTTATAAGAAAAAAATCAAACATGGATAATGATAAACACTTCTATCATTTTTCAGAACACAAGCACCAAACCAATAATTTATAGACAATCATATCACAATTATCTGGTTTCTAGGATTTATACTTCCTAGAGAATTTAGCAAAGAATCAGGAGTTTAAACATATATATATATATATATATATATATATAAGTATTCATGCATGAATGGAATTCTTATTGCATATAACACTGAACTATGTGTGGATTGATTAAATTCAATCAATCCAATATCCTCTTGTTTTCCAGAACTCTGATTCAAACAAGTGAGGCATATACATCCTCACATGTATGTGCATGTCTTTGTGAATGTACTGATATATTTATATTGGTTAATTATTTTGATCCTGGATATGTTGTTTGATAGAAGAAAAAAATGACTCTAGGCCTCAGAAATATGTATATTTATATCTCATATATATATATATATCTATGAAAAAAAAATCCTTACAAATTAAGGTATAAAAGAGAGGGTCATTTCAAATATATTTTAAAAAGTTTTTGAAAGAAATAAAAGCATTGAACTCGCCCTAGTCGCTGGGAAATAATCCTGAGGATGACTGTAGCATTGCTAGTATTCATTTTTGAGTTTCTCAGTGAGAATTGCTACCAAAATAAATTTATATTCGGTTAAAACAAGTTTTGATTGTGAAAAATATTCTAAGTATGATTTGATAAATATATGAAATAGTTTTGAACTTATAATTGGATATAATATAGATAAAAATAATTTTATAACTTATAAATTTGAACAAGAAAATAAAACCGAATTTTAAAATGGTTGAATAATTGGTTAAGCAAACAAAAGAAAATTTTGAATTTGGGATATGAAATAAAGAATTAACTTGAAAAATGTTAAATAAATTGAGTTAATGAAATGAAGTAAATAAAATGAAGTTTAACTCAAGAAAGATAAAATAAAAGTGAATTGTATTGGAATGAATTAAATAAAATAATAAAAATGAATTTGATTTAGATCAGATGTAAATAAATTAAATGCAAGTGGAGTGAGTTTAAATAAATTGAATGATAACTAATTGAATATGAAATAAGTTAATGTAATGAATTGAAAGATGAAAATTAACTTAAGAGAAGTTGAATAAATGTTTTTGTGATAAAAAGAATATTATTAATATGAATTTAAGCTATAAAATAAAATTTGCTTAAGTAAAGTTAATAATAGACTAATGAAGTGAATCATTTTATCAAATAAAATTTACTTTAGCAAAATTATTAATATGAATTTAAATTTATGAAATGAACTAATTAAGTGAATTAGTGAGTTAACATGAATTTAAGTTATTGAAAGAAAAATAAATAAACATGAGTTGTGTTTTATAAAATGGTTGTAATATACTTAAATGTTTATGAAATGGTTTATAAATGATATTAGTATTAAAAAGAATATACTAAGTGATAATAAAATATAATTCAATTTAAACAAGGTTAAATGAAATGATTTATAAAATGAATCATAAATAAATTTATATGAAATATGTTAAACAAAAAGTGAAATAATTGGAATTTAACAAATTGAATTGAATAAACTGAATGTGAATGGAATAGATGTGAATAAATTTGAAGCAAACCGATTAAATGTTAATAAAAATTGGATGTTAATAAGAAATGAAGTGTATAAATTGAATATTAACATTGAATAATGTAAATTCACATAGTTAAGAATTAATTGGATGAATATTGATGGTTGAATGGTTTCTTTTCTTGCAAACCATTGTTAATACTATTTTTGATTGCATATGATTGTTGTATGTTGTGTATTGGTGCTAATGTTTATGCTTTGGATTCAAAATTCAGGCTATGTGGTTCTATTTAACTCAAACATGTTTTATATCTTATTATAAGTAACTAATATTCTAATTTGAGTTGAGACAGGTACATACGAAGACCGTTCAAATGTATACGCGTGTTTTTATATGCTTTTGCTTTCTTAATACGAACAAACTCGCTCGTATTAAAAATAATAAGGTACATATCTCGGATTACATATCGCACTTTTATATTTTTCATAATGGATGCCTCATCAATGAGATGAGATGTATATTTGATATATTTGGTATATATATTGTGTTGTAAAACTTTTCCGATCGAGCCACGCAAAGGAGACGCTGCAGAAATTTTCCATAAATCTGGGTGTTAGAAAATTTTTAAAGTTTTAAAAATTTATAACTTGTTTTACAACTAAATGGTATTTTTCGTAAGCCGAGATCGAAGTGGCATAGCGAGGGTGTAGTAATGGTTTTGTTAATAAGATTTTAAAGTTTCGTATGTTGATTGATTTGAATAAAATATCGTGTGTTAACTTTCATACTTAACCCCTTTTCGAGGACGAAAATTTTTGAGTAGAGAAGAATATAACGACCCATATTTTTAACTATTTTAAATTTTTAAATTTAATATGATTATTGGATAAAAATGGTTAGAAATAAAATTTAATGATTCATTAATGTAGTTATTTTATTTGAACTTGAATAAATTTTGGAATAACCAATTACGATGATTTTGGCAATAACAAGTATTGAAATTTAATTTTATATATTGAATGTGTTTGTAATCCATTACTGGAATTGAATAATAAATATTGAATTATTTAGATAGAAATAAAATATTTGTTGATAACTAAAACGCATTTGAAATTAATGGTTATTAATATAATTTATTGAATAATTAAGTTCTTTAAATTTAATATTAGCAATTATACAAATAATTGAATTTTGAATTTAATATGAATGAAAATGATTCCAAATTTAATGCCCCACCCCGAGACCCACATTAACAAAGATAATTACATAGTAATTTTATCTGCTAGTGTAGAGAATAGGGCAGGTTAAGGGCGACCATCATAGTCTTGCATTAGATAAGAGCTAAGTATGTCGGTTTTGGCACTTATTTTTTTTCATTTCATCTCGAGTATTCGACATACTTAATTCCTATCCAATACAGTACTATGGTGGCTACAAGATCGATTCAGAAACAAAATATGATAACAATAACAATCTCAAGTGACAGAACAGCAACACAGATAATATACATATACCCTTACATCATAAGGTTCCCAAACAAAAGACTAATGCACAAAAACTATGCCATAACCAAAGTTGATGAAGAAGCCCAAAAGGTAAAGCTAGCAAAGGTTCAAAATCTAACCTACAACTCGGTCTGACTCGAGTAATAAATACACGGGTCAGGCTAACTAGAACATGATATAAGCAAAAGATAAAGGAATATAAGTGCATAAGGGAAACATTCCTTTAAGGATAAAGGAATGATATAAGAAAGTGTATTTATACAACTAAGAATAGGTATTCCATAAGGCTCAAAGTTAATCACATGATAAGGTTTAACATGGCATATATGTTACACATTCAAGGGCTATACAATGTAAGTGAACATAAGCAATATATAAGCCATATGTGAAGTCATCAAAATCTCCAATCAAAACTCATGAAACTCAATAAGAGTTTATAATACCAATATCAAAATCACCATAAAACAACATATATATAAGCCTTTCTCTAACTCAAGGCTATAAGTAAATTCATCATCTCAAATTGGTGAAATCGAAATAAAAAACTCATAAAAATTCCGCGGATTTTCCAAATCCCATTTGCATGCCGAAGCGATGTTGCACGTGCCATTCCCCCTAGTACTATATATATTAGGTACCTCTCCCAAACGACCGAAGTCATAAATCTTAGACGACCGAAGTCGTAATCCCAGATGACCCGAAGGTCTATAGTACTGGCAATCCCAGAATGTGTCACAACTCCCAGATAAGAACCCGAAAAGTGTTAACGTGCGTCCCATACCACACGTTCGCACTTAATGTGTAACAACCCGCATTTATACGATAATATATTTAAATATTTTATTTAATATGACATCGTCTATTCGTATTGAAAATCCTAAATATGAATTTTTATCGTGTTCGAATTAGTTGTTCTAATGGATTCAAATCGTGTTTTAAATATCACCAAAGTGATTAATAAACATGGTTAAAAGTATTCGGGCTTTATAAATTTTTAAAATCTTGGCCCATGCTTGATCCGTTGCCGTGATAAGTGATAACCCATCCCCTTCATCCATTCGAAATCCCTTAGCCCAAAATCGAAGAAAACGAAAGAATGGCGGTCTCGTCTCCTCCAAACTAGGGCTTCGATTTCGAATTCGCTCGTCTCTGTGATGATTGGCCGCTTCCATGGAGTCGTTCTCGTCGCCGCTTCGAAGCAAGGTGAGTTAAACTCACATCTAATTTGAACTGTTACATGATTATCTTGACTTCGTTCGTATGTTCGATTTTCGTGACTTGGGATTTAAGTGATTTAGTAATTGATGGTTCGCTTAATTTGGGTTTGAACCCCTCGTCTTCATTCGTATATGGTCTTTGAATTGTGATGGTTCAGGTTTCTCAACTTGTTCGATTTCGTTCAATGTTGTTGTTTTTTTTTCTTTTCTGCTCTGCCACGCGATCTTCGTTTTGAATTTTTGAAATGATCAATGCTTTCTTCGATTTTTGGTATGGCCGTTGTTTTCCTTGGCTTTGAAGGATTTCGTGAGTTGTCTCGGTTTCATGGCTTACTGTCGAATTACATTGTCCATTGCTTTATCTCGTGACACTCACTAACTTCTGTCACTTGATTGTGTGAAGGAAATTCCATGACTTTGTCTTATAGTTAGTGATCACCATTGCTTTGATAGTGGTTCTGACCGTTCCAATGTTTTGGGCCTTTGCCTTTTGTTTTGGTACCGTGCCTTATTCTCAACGGTGATACCTGAACTACCCCGTTTTGCTGTTGTACCATGTTGTATTGAATTTGATACCATTCCGGTTGAACTTTTGATGTTCGTTGGCCTTGAGTTGAACCTATTTTGAGACTTGGGTTTGACCTTGGTTTGATGTGTTAGCTGAGCTTATTTGTGTAGTCTTCATCTTGTTCAGTAGTACAGCAGAGTTTAACATGTCTCTGTTATTTAATTTTGCCATAAAAGCAACATTATAGTGTTCTTCACTGTTTGCATTTGCATACCACTGTAATTCTATCACCTGTGACTCGAGTTCTTTACTTGATGTCATTTGAGCTCCTTCATGATATTTTCATGTTATTGCTACACTTGTATGTGTCGTTCACCATTGATACAATGTTTTAGTTACATCTTTTGATCTGCACATCCAGGTGCCTTCTCTGTCTCATTTATTCTTTTGGTTCCACTGCACAACTTTGAGCCTTCTTGCTTATGCTCAGATCATTTCGAGTTTGGGCTTGCATCTGAGTTTTTGTGCAGTTTGCCTTGTATTTTGTTGTGGTCGCAGTCCCATTTTTGTTGCAAATTTGGACTGTATATATATTGACTGGAGCCTTTGGTTGTTCTACTGCAACTTTGGTTTGCATAACTGATGTGCAGTAGCCAGTTGCACTTGTCCTGTCTTCTTGTTTATTCCTGAGCACTTCGACCTGTTGCACACATTGCTGTTGTAGATGTTGATGTTGTAGTTGTTCGACTTGGCATTTGATCTGTAGTTGGTCTGTAGCATGATATTGCATTTGCACTGACTTCTTTGTGGTTTAGTTTCGTACTACTGTCACTTGTTTCGAGCTCATATACATGTTTTACAGTTGCATTCCTGTATATGTGTTCTGATATTTTTGGGTTGACTTGAGCAGTGCTATTTGCTTCCATGTCTGATTTAGTGGTTCATATGCTTGGTGTACTTGAGTCACTTTGGTATTGAGTTGCTTCCTTTACTTTGACATTTTATTTCAAGTGTCCCTGTCTTTGTAATGTTCATCTGATTTATGGTCTTACTGTCTCCATTCAAAGAAATATTGTTGCAGTGAGCTCTTTCGTTGCTGCACTATCTTGTTCTCGAATCGGATACATCGCATTGATGCCTTGTATCATTTGCATTTTTGTCATTTTGATTCACTGATGGCATTTGGATTGTATTTGAGTTGTCATCAGTTGCAGGCATTCCTCTGCATTCATTGTTGTCCACCCTGGTTTCACTGCTTTGACTTGTCTGTCCTGTGATTGCCACTGACACTTGATCTTGCTGTGACATTGTGACTTGGTTCACTTTGTCACTGCACATCTACATATGCTTGACCTATTTCTATTGTAGTTGTACTTGGGTATACACTGCATATCCATGTGTCATTTTCGCTTGCATCTGTTCATCCCTGAGCACTTGCTGACCTGCTGCATTTTCGTAGCAGTTTTACCCTTGTCCCTTGTGGTGACTTTATACTCTGTTGTGGCGAGGCAGTGCACGCGTGCGTGCACTGCAGCCACCCAGAATTGACAAATTTTAATCGATATCTCTTTTATTCTTAATTCATCGACCTGTTGCGTAGTTCGTAGGCTGTATTGGCGAGGCAGTACACGTTAGCGTGTACTGCAGCCAATTAGCATTGATATTTTTAAATTGACATTTCTATTGCTTAAACTGCTTTGGGTTTCTGTTTTGCGGATTAACACTGTTTAGTGTTATATCTGCCGTTATCCAATTCTCGTATCGAGAGTTGGATATACGAGATTTCTGTGACTGTCATCTATATTGAGATTGATTATTATTGCTTATATGCTCTAATAACTGATTTTGAATTAGACTGATCCGAGTATTATTTTCTTTTGAATGTAATACTCGGGTCAGACCGAGTATTTACAGGTTGCAGATTTTTAGCTTTGGGTTGCTGCTAGAGCTATGAAGACTTTTTATATCATTTGAAGTGGTCTTCGTCTTGTTGTAGTAGTCAGTGTGTCTGTTTTAAGATGATAATGTATTCATGTATATTAGTCGATAATGTACTTGTTTATATAACTTCTTGAGTCGACAGTTGTAGTTGTATCATTTGTATTGTGTCAAATGTATTGTAACTGATATCAGTTATTGTATATATGAGACTTTTCGTTCCATCTGTATTCCGCATTTATGTTATCTGTGTTATTTTTATATCTATTGTCCTAAACTATTATAGCCACTGTGTAGTAGCTTTGAGTTTGTATCGGTATGTCGGTATTCCTCTAAAAATGAAATGCAATGTTTTATTATCTGACATATCGGTGCTCGCACAAGGCAATTACATAGATGGTCGCTCCTCAACAGCCTTATTCTCCGTGCTAGTTGACAGCACTACACCGTAGTGTTCTTGGCTAGTGTGGGTATAGAGGTGGGGCGTCACAGCTTGGTATAAGAGCCTGGGGTTTAGGACAATTATAAAACATAACTTAGATGGAACATGTGTTACAACTATTTGTCGATGTTTTATCTCTCATCTTTACATATGACTATTTTTGACTGTTAGGTATGAATTCCTAACGCTTATTCTTGTGTTTTCGGCTTTGAATTGATTTAGCCGATGTCGATTTTGTTTTAATTTGGCAAATTAAAGCCATTTTGACTTTTGGACTCTGTTCCACTTTTGTTCTATGCTATGAGTGTCATTGTGTACCTGTTACACTGTGATGAAAAATAGCTGGACCAGTTGCAAATTTAGTGATTTTGATTTCTCATTCACATCTAGTTTGAATCTCAGCGATTTTGAACTTGATATTTTGTGTTTTCCTCATATGGATTTCCCTTCGACTTCGGTCACTTTGTTTTTGAGAAATTGCTAATTTCTTGATTCTTTTTTTTAAGACTCTGATTTTGTTTGCCGTTGGTTTCTTTGATAATGATGAATGATTCATTTTGTACTCGACTGCGGCTATTAATTGTTGACTTCGACATTGACTTGATTCTTACTTTTGTTGAAGTCAATTATGCATTTCTACTCGTTTTGCTTTGTTTTTCTAGTTGATATCGATTCTTCTTTCCTAATTAGTTGTTATCACCTTTATTGATTTTGATAACTTCTATTTTCTGGAATTTTTGGGTGTTCCTATTTTAATAAATTCAGTATCGATTTCTTTGGATTCCATTCACATCTTCGTATGTGAATTCTTGTGATTGATGGTTTCTACAATCATTTTTGTGATTTGTCACTTTAAAAATATAAAGGTTTTCTATACTAGTAGTAAATATTAAAATCCTTTTCTCCAAACGATTTCAAAAATTATTTTACTACAAAGCTCTTTTCCTAAATCGTTTTCCAATCTATTAATATATACAAGCCTTTATTTCACTCGTACGAGAAATTGAATTAAACGGCCTAGTAAAACAAGTGGTATGAAACGCTTGCGTTTACTTCGTCGGTTAACTCCTGGACTTGTTCGATTGAACCCTTTTCGTGACAATTTCCTAGTGAAGATTTACAGCTTGTTCGTAAATATTTAAGTTAAGCAAGTGGTTATGGGACATGAAGCTAAACTCATATATTTACTAGCTTGGTGTGATTGACACTTCTTTATGATCATGACGATCATTTTTATGATTTAGACTGGACCTCATCGGTGTGATTTCGTCTCACACATATTTCATGGGCTTTGAGGATTGTCTAGACACCAGTGTGTGATTTCGTCTCACACATATTGCACGGTTAGACTAGGCCTCATCGGTGTGATTTCGTCTCACACATATCTCTTGGGCTTTGAGGGTTGTCTGGATACTCTTTGTGTGATTTTTGTGATTTAGACTAGCAACTGTGCGATGTCTCTTTGTCTGCGAGGGAGACTAAACCCCGCTTTGTTGTAGGGTAGCGCCCTACGGCCTTCGGGCCATTCCTGTGTGAAAATTTAATGGATGGCTTCCATGAGATAGCGTCTCGTCATGTGATACCGGTCGGTGAGTTTTCATACTCCCATTTTTGTGATAGGCATTTCCCCTTTTCTTTTTGTGATTTAGACTAGCAACTGTGCGATGTCTCTTTGTCTGCGAGGGAGACTAAACCCCGCTTTGTTGTAGGGTAGCGCCCTACGGTCTTTGGACCATTCCTGTGTGAAACTTTATTGGTTAGCCACCAAGAGATAGCGTCTCGTTCATGTGATACCGGTGTTTTGGAGTTTTCATACTCCCATTTTTATGCTAGGCCTCCCCCCCTTCATGTGTTTTCTGGATTTCTTGTGATGATTTCTAGACTTTGTGCTTCACCAATTTTCGTGATTTCTATTGACAAGTTTTGTCAATTTTTGTGTATTGGTGAATTCATGTGTTATTAACTTGTTATGAATACAAGTTTAGGGTATGATATCCCTTTCTATCTTTAAGAAGATTCTTGTGACATTTCTTGATGAATGAAAATTCATTTGGCGTTATATTTTGATGCCAGTTATTTTGATGAGATTTTGACGTGTTAACTTCAGTACTCGCCAATTTTGAAATGGATTTACAAGCGGTTCTCCCGCAACACTGATATTGCTAATTTAATCACGTATTTTCAAAATTCGTTATTTTTAAAAGTTGTTTCAAAATATAAATTAAAATTGTTTTCAAAATTCTTACAGTTTGCATTTTCAAAAGAACGAGGAAGCGATTTAAACGTTTCAGAAAAAAATCGAGGACTATGACCCCTTTCTTTTACCGATTCGCTTAATTCCGGACTTGTCCGTTTGAGAATGTGAAATGTTATTTTTAAAACACACAATTCTGCACTTTCAAGAAAACGATAAAGAGATTTAAACGATTTAGCAAAAGTAAGGAGTATGGAACCATACTTTTACTACTTCGGTTAATTCCGGACTCGTTAATTGAATATTTATGACTTCTGATTATCGTTTTTGATAATCAGATATTTGTGAAATTTGATTATCGTTTAAGATAATTAAATATTTTTCGATTTGATTAATCGAATATTTGTGTTTCTGATTATCGTTTTTGATAATCAGATATTTGTGAAATTTGATTATCGTTTAAGATAATTAAATATTTTTCGATTTGATTAATCGAATATTTGTGTTTCTGGTTATCGTTTTTGATAATCAGATATTTGTGAAATTTGATTATCTTTTAAGATAATTAAATATTTTTCGATTTGATTAATCGAATATTTGTGTTTCTGATTATCGTTTTTGATAATCAGATATTTGTGAAATTTGATTATCGTTTAAGATAATTAAATATTTTTCGATTTGATTAATCGAATATTTGTGTTTCTGATTATCGTTTTTGATAATCAGATATTTGTGAAATTTGATTATCGTTTAAGATAATTAAATATTTTTCGATTTGATTAATCGAATATTTGTGTTTCTGGTTATCGTTTTTGATAATCAGATATTTGTGAAATTTGATTATCGTTTAAGATAATTAAATATTTTTCGATTTGATTAATCGAATATTTGTGTTTCTGATTATCGTTTTTGATAATCAGATATTTGTGAAATTTGATTATCGTTTAAGATAATTAAATATTTTTCGATTTGATTAATCGAATATTTGTGTTTCTGATTATCGTTTTTGATAATCAGATATTTGTGAAATTTGATTATCGTTTAAGATAATTAAATATTTTTCGATTTGATTAATCGAATATTTGTGTTTCTGATTATCGTTTTTGATAATCAGATATTTGTGAAATTTGATTATCATTTGAGGTAATTAAATATTTTTCGATTTGATAATCGAATCTTTGTGATTTCTGCTTATCGTTTTTGATAATCCGATATTTGTGAAAATTCGATTATCATTTCAGATGATTGAATATTTGCGATTTTGAGATTCGATCTTCGTCTTTTTCTCTGACGATTCAGGTGAGTAATTTGATTTACTCACATTCAATTCGTGCAGTACGTGATTTCTGCTCTGATTCCTTTTCTTTCAATTGCTAGAACTCGATTGATTCTTGCTTTTGATAGTCGTCTGACTTTGATTCCTTGATCCCCACGATGTTGATTCTTTCAGTCGAACCTTTTGATCCTATATCTGATACTTCCATAATTCTAATGCTTCCCCCTGTTGACCTTTGCTTTG
This sequence comes from Allium fistulosum, assembly GCA_030737815.1. Lineage (NCBI taxonomy): Eukaryota > Viridiplantae > Streptophyta > Magnoliopsida > Asparagales > Amaryllidaceae > Allium > Allium fistulosum. The sequence continues at coordinate 1,210,353,867 of CM060902.1, forward strand.
CGTATGCATTCGACATTGCCATGCCCTTATGGTTGTTACCTTTTATCCATTTATTCCTTATGATTGCGAGGACGCAATTTCTTTAAGGAGGGAAGTCTGTAACAACCCGCATTTATACGATAATATATTTAAATATTTTATTTAATATGACATCGTCTATTCGTATTGAAAATCCTAAATATGAATTTTTATCGTGTTCGAATTAGTTGTTCTAATGGATTCAAATCGTGTTTTAAATATCACCAAAGTGATTAATAAACATGGTTAAAAGTATTCGGGCTTTATAAATTTTTAAAATCTTGGCCCATGCTTGATCCGTTGCCGTGATAAGTGATAACCCATCCCCTTCATCCATTCGAAATCCCTTAGCCCAAAATCGAAGAAAACGAAAGAATGGCGGTCTCGTCTCCTCCAAACTAGGGCTTCGATTTCGAATTCGCTCGTCTCTGTGATGATTGGCCGCTTCCATGGAGTCATTCTCGTCGCCGCTTCGAAGCAAGGTGAGTTAAACTCACATCTAATTTGAACTGTTACATGATTATCTTGACTTCGTTCGTATGTTCGATTTTCGTGACTTGGGATTTAAGTGATTTAGTAATTGATGGTTCGCTTAATTTGGGTTTGAACCCCTCGTCTTCATTCGTATATGGTCTTTGAATTGTGATGGTTCAGGTTTCTCAACTTGTTCGATTTCGTTCAATGTTGTTGTTTTTTTTTCTTTTCTGCTCTGCCACGCGATCTTCGTTTTGAATTTTTGAAATGATCAATGCTTTCTTCGATTTTTGGTATGGCCGTTGTTTTCCTTGGCTTTGAAGGATTTCGTGAGTTGTCTCGGTTTCATGGCTTACTGTCGAATTACATTGTCCATTGCTTTATCTCGTGACACTCACTAACTTCTGTCACTTGATTGTGTGAAGGAAATTCCATGACTTTGTCTTATAGTTAGTGATCACCATTGCTTTGATAGTGGTTCTGACCGTTCCAATGTTTTGGGCCTTTGCCTTTTGTTTTGGTACCGTGCCTTATTCTCAACGGTGATACCTGAACTACCCCGTTTTGCTGTTGTACCATGTTGTATTGAATTTGATACCATTCCGGTTGAACTTTTGATGTTCGTTGGCCTTGAGTTGAACCTATTTTGAGACTTGGGTTTGACCTTGGTTTGATGTGTTAGCTGAGCTTATTTGTGTAGTCTTCATCTTGTTCAGTAGTACAGCAGAGTTTAACATGTCTCTGTTATTTAATTTTGCCATAAAAGCAACATTATAGTGTTCTTCACTGTTTGCATTTGCATACCACTGTAATTCTATCACCTGTGACTCGAGTTCTTTACTTGATGTCATTTGAGCTCCTTCATGATATTTTCATGTTATTGCTACACTTGTATGTGTCGTTCACCATTGATACAATGTTTTAGTTACATCTTTTGATCTGCACATCCAGGTGCCTTCTCTGTCTCATTTATTCTTTTGGTTCCACTGCACAACTTTGAGCCTTCTTGCTTATGCTCAGATCATTTCGAGTTTGGGCTTGCATCTGAGTTTTTGTGCAGTTTGCCTTGTATTTTGTTGTGGTCGCAGTCCCATTTTTGTTGCAAATTTGGACTGTATATATATTGACTGGAGCCTTTGGTTGTTCTACTGCAACTTTGGTTTGCATAACTGATGTGCAGTAGCCAGTTGCACTTGTCCTGTCTTCTTGTTTATTCCTGAGCACTTCGACCTGTTGCACACATTGCTGTTGTAGATGTTGATGTTGTAGTTGTTCGACTTGGCATTTGATCTGTAGTTGGTCTGTAGCATGATATTGCATTTGCACTGACTTCTTTGTGGTTTAGTTTCGTACTACTGTCACTTGTTTCGAGCTCATATACATGTTTTACAGTTGCATTCCTGTATATGTGTTCTGATATTTTTGGGTTGACTTGAGCAGTGCTATTTGCTTCCATGTCTGATTTAGTGGTTCATATGCTTGGTGTACTTGAGTCACTTTGGTATTGAGTTGCTTCCTTTACTTTGACATTTTATTTCAAGTGTCCCTGTCTTTGTAATGTTCATCTGATTTATGGTCTTACTGTCTCCATTCAAAGAAATATTGTTGCAGTGAGCTCTTTCGTTGCTGCACTATCTTGTTCTCGAATCGGATACATCGCATTGATGCCTTGTATCATTTGCATTTTTGTCATTTTGATTCACTGATGGCATTTGGATTGTATTTGAGTTGTCATCAGTTGCAGGCATTCCTCTGCATTCATTGTTGTCCACCCTGGTTTCACTGCTTTGACTTGTCTGTCCTGTGATTGCCACTGACACTTGATCTTGCTGTGACATTGTGACTTGGTTCACTTTGTCACTGCACATCTACATATGCTTGACCTATTTCTATTGTAGTTGTACTTGGGTATACACTGCATATCCATGTGTCATTTTCGCTTGCATCTGTTCATCCCTGAGCACTTGCTGACCTGCTGCATTTTCGTAGCAGTTTTACCCTTGTCCCTTGTGGTGACTTTATACTCTGTTGTGGCGAGGCAGTGCACGCGTGCGTGCACTGCAGCCACCCAGAATTGACAAATTTTAATCGATATCTCTTTTATTCTTAATTCATCGACCTGTTGCGTAGTTCGTAGGCTGTATTGGCGAGGCAGTACACGTTAGCGTGTACTGCAGCCAATTAGCATTGATATTTTTAAATTGACATTTCTATTGCTTAAACTGCTTTGGGTTTCTGTTTTGCGGATTAACACTGTTTAGTGTTATATCTGCCGTTATCCAATTCTCGTATTGAGAGTTGGATATACGAGATTTCTGTGACTGTCATCTATATTGAGATTGATTATTATTGCTTATATGCTCTAATAACTGATTTTGAATTAGACTGATCCGAGTATTATTTTCTTTTGAATGTAATACTCGGGTCAGACCGAGTATTTACAGGTTGCAGATTTTTAGCTTTGGGTTGCTGCTAGAGCTATGAAGACTTTTTATATCATTTGAAGTGGTCTTCGTCTTGTTGTAGTAGTCAGTGTGTCTGTTTTAAGATGATAATGTATTCATGTATATTAGTCGATAATGTACTTGTTTATATAACTTCTTGAGTCGACAGTTGTAGTTGTATCATTTGTATTGTGTCAAATGTATTGTAACTGATATCAGTTATTGTATATATGAGACTTTTCGTTCCATCTGTATTCCGCATTTATGTTATCTGTGTTATTTTTATATCTATTGTCCTAAACTATTATAGCCACTGTGTAGTAGCTTTGAGTTTGTATCGGTATGTCGGTATTCCTCTAAAAATGAAATGCAATGTTTTATTATCTGACATATCGGTGCTCGCACAAGGCAATTACATAGATGGTCGCTCCTCAACAGCCTTATTCTCCGTGCTAGTTGACAGCACTACACCGTAGTGTTCTTGGCTAGTGTGGGTATAGAGGTGGGGCGTCACATAATGGTTTACTAACTGCTAGTCATTGCCACATTAGAAAACAGAAATTATCGTAAAATCTCAAAACTCGGAAAACTCAGACTCGCCTCATCTCATCAGCAAGTAAAACACTATATCGGGTTCTCATATATCATACTCCTAGAATAGGAGATCTCGAACCACAACTCGCCAAATATTGGCCTTCCCAGATAATTCCTAAAGATAGGAATTATAATCTCAATAACCAGCCAAAAATTGGCTAAATAACTCAGAAATCAATAACCTAGAGAGTTTCGATCGTACAAGTCCGGAATTAACCGATAAAGTAAACTCACGTGTCCCATACCACATGTTTTACTAAACCGTTTAATTCTCTTTCTCATACGTCCGAAAAGTGTAAAAATAATGTATATTATTTATGAAATAATTTACTTGAGAAAATGGGATTTTAAAATAATATTCTGAAATCATTTTGAAGGCATTTTATTGAAAACTCAGCTTGAATACTTTAAAATAATTTAATAATAATTTAAAAATAATCTGAAAATATTTTATAATAAAGATTTAAAAAACAAAATTATTTAGAAATTTTCTCAAAATTTATTTGAAAGGAATAGTGCTTGAAAATCGAGAAAACGTTGAAAATACACACAATCGATATTCAAATTTAAATCGAATTTAAATTCAAAATTTTAAATTTCAAATTCCTTCAAATCTCGGCTAATCCATTGATGGATATCATAGCCCATAACCATCATAGAAAACATCTCAAAATTGCAAAGGAATTGGCCACAAAAGGCATCGGAATCGGAAGACAAAGCTTATAGAAAAACTCGAAAAACAATTATAAAAAGACCATATGCAGGTCGACCAGGAGGTCGACCTTGCACTTCCTCAGCTCGACCGCCAGGTCGACAATGAGACTCCTCAAGTCGACCGTACAGTCAACCTGGAAAAGTGTAAGGTCGACTTGAGGAGTCTCATTGTCGACCTGGCCGTACAGTCAACCTGGAAAAGTGTAAGGTCGACCTCCCGGTCGACCATTCATACGCGATTTATTCTTTCCCGTTCCAGGTCGTTTCTGTAGTATGATTCAATCTTTAAGCAAAAGTTTAATATAGCTACAGGTTGTTTCAGGTCATAAAATTTGGCATGCATAGAGTTTGACAACTAAAATACAATCTGGAAAAGATCCGGTAGCAATTTGACTGAAAATGAAAGAGATATTGGTTCTCAAAGTAGCAACCAGAAATCAGAAAAATAAGAAACAACTAACAAACAGAATTCCCATATACAGTAAACGATTTTAGCCAAATTTTCACTGGAAATTTATTTTCAAACTAGAATTTTGTGAACTTGAACTCACCTTGATGATTTAGCAAAGTATCAGATGATTTGGGAGTCAAGATACAAGCTTTTGGTGGAGATATTACTTGGAAGAACCTGTAATAGCTGAAACAACAACATGCAACATAGAATAAAGAATTAACAGACAACTTGACTTCAAATTGAGATTTTTGATGAAATATACCTAGTATTGGATAGATATTACCTTATATTATCTAATTTTAGTGATTATCTTCTTTGATTTTCAGCAATTTGAGTGGAAAATTGAATTTAGATGGAGGCTGGCATTTTTTTTCTTTTGTTGCTTTACTGTAACTTTTGTTGAGAAGGAAAGAGAAAACTAACATACGGTTCATTTCACAATTACCAGAAGCCTCTAGATTAATGGATAATGGACCTAACCCTAACCCAAAAGCCTAAAAGTAATTATACTTAGTGAAAATTACAAGGCTATGTTCATTTTTATTCTATATTATCATCATATTCTCTCATTTCTTCATTTTAAAGGCAACTAAAATGTATACATCTTATTTGTATGCAAATGAACTTAATATTAGAACAAGATAAAATTTATTTTTATTATAAAAAGATATTTTGACAATAAAACCTTATTTTTAACAATATTTTACAATTTACACTGTTTTAGTGTAAAAACACTATTTTTAAAGCACAACTTGTTCAAAAATTATTTTCTTTGTCCAAGAAATTACAATAAACCATTTTAACTTAATTGAATCATTAAAATATTATTTCCAAACAATATTTCATCTTTTATTTTAATAAAATACATATTATCTTCATATTTCTCATTTTAAATTCAATAAAATATTAATATTGACAATGTTTTCCAATATTGTTGTATTTACCCAATAACATTACAAATTGATTACTTTCACTCCAAATTCTCAAAATGAAGTTTTTAAAACTTTATTTCCATTACTCTAGATTTATTTCAACCATTTAATGTTGAAATATATCACTTAATTAATTTATTAGCTCCAACTAATAAATACCAAATATTTCAATTTATTTAAACCAAATACTTATCCAATCAATATTTAATCCCATATTTATTCCCAAATAAACAAAATAAAATTCCAAACTTTATTTTCCCATTTTATTTACAAAATTCATTGTTTATTCCAAATAAACAATATAAAATTTCTAATTATATTTTAATTTACAATATTAAATTATAAATTCCGTTATAATTTAATATATACAGACAATCTTCAAACCAGGGTTGTTACAGCTTGGTATCAGAGCTGGATTCAGAATAAAATGTAATAAACTAAGAACAGTATATACAATTACTATACATCAAGTATAATACAAGTGTAAACATCATCCCCAAATCGTAGTTGAACCCAACCTTGTCCTTAATCTTTTGAGTTTTTTAGGTGTAGATAGAAAGGAATATATCTAGGAATGTTAATTGTAAATTCATTAGTATTCCTTATTCAATGAATTCCAATTGCTAATATCTACCCCTATGAATAATCCTAGCTTATCTTAACTTTCAGCAAATGGCTGGAAGAGGTAGAGGTCGCACTTCGGAGGCGAGACCGTCCATTAGTTCTCGTCCCGAAGGAGTTTATATGTCGACTGACCAGATTCTTAAGCTTCTTAGGAGCACTCGGCCTCTTGCTCCTACTCATTCCTCTCCTCCACACAAATCCGCATTTGCATGTATGTGTAGCGACTTCACCCATCTCGGAGGCAAGACATTCAAAGGCTCTGAGACAGTTTTAGAGGTTCAGCCTTAGCTACGAACATGCGAGCGCATCTTCACTTGCATGGAGATTTCAGATCATCACCGTGTTCTTGTGACATCTAGTATGCCGCAAGAACGAGCACTAGACTAGTACGAGCTCCTTATAGCTGAGATAGATGAGTCTACTCTTACATGGCAGCATTTCCGAGATCGTTTTGAGCTTAAATTCGTGCCAGAATCCAAGAAGGCTTTCCTTGCCCGTCGCTTCCTAGAGTTGAAGCAGGGCAAATCCTTTGTGTCAAATTATGTATCCTCCTTCAAGTCTCTACATAAGTATGGGCTTGAATTCATTGGTACTCCATATAAGAAGAATCTTAAGTTTGTATTTGGACTTAAGAAATATTTGAACAAGTTACTCTTGCTTCAGCTTAAGCTCTCGTTCGAGAAGCTTGTGGATTTGGCGCTTCACCTTGAAGCCGTCGAAAAAGAAAGGGATTGTAGTGACGAGGCCAAGGTTCGATTGAACCCAAATAAGAAGAAATTTCCCTTTTAGAGATCCCAATCATTTCCTCCTAAGAAGAAGAAGCAAGGCAATTCTGGTTCTCATTCGCGTGTAGTACCTTGTAACAACCCAAGTTTTTGTAAATTTTAATTATCGACAAAATGACGATTTAATCTAGTTGACAATTGATATTGAGTTTTAAATCGTATTTAAAATTCTTTAATAAAAATGTCGACCGGGATTTACAATTTGAATCTTGGCCCATGTTTCTTGGCTTTGCCGAGATGATATCAGGGGCAAACCCGATCCCCTCTCTTTCATTCTTCCATTTCGTAACCCTAAAACTAAACCAAACAAGAGAATAAAAATGGCAGCCTAGTTTCTTCGTCTTCGTCCCCAAACATCCAAATTAGGGCTTCTGAGAAATCGTTCGAAGTCGCGCCTCTATCGATCAATGTTTCTTCGAGCTTGCTCGATGGCTTCAGACTGTTCGAATCACAGCTTCGACATTGAGCTGTTCGTTCGCCTACATCGAAACTGTTCAGGAAAGCTCGAATTCAACTCGATATCCACGTTGAGGAGCTCGCCTCTGCGATAGTCTCGACCGATTAATAAGGTGAGTGAATCACCACTCACATCTAATTCAGATTTACAGTTTTTTGTTTCTTGGTTTTCATGAGTTTTTGATTTCGGTTGGAAATTGTTGCATTTGAATTCGTTGGTGTTATCTGCCTTTTGATTTTGACCGTGTTCGATTTCTTCGCTATGTCGATTTAAATTGTTGTAGATTCATATGTTCATCTCGGTCCATTACTGTTTTCGTGAACTTCGAATTCACTGTGAATTAAAGCTTTAGTTTGCCGGCCCCTATGAGCTTCGTCTCTGGCCATCTTTTTGACATTCCTTATCTGACTCATCAAGCATCATTGTTTACTTACTTGTAGTTGCTGCACTGCTGTTTGTAGTTAATTGCTTTGAGTTGATCCTGTCTGATTTGAGTCTTGATATACTTGTTTCACAGTATATTTAGTTGTCACATTATCTCGACTTTGTAAACACCTTGCTTGTGCGTGTCATTGATTCTGTCTGGTTGCACTTTGATGTTGTTTAAGTGTTCACTCTTGTAGTCACTAAACTTGATCTCTGTTGTAATGCTGTTGAGTTGCTTTGGGATTGAACTTCTGTTGCTTTGACATTGTATTCATTCCTGTAGTTGCTTGACACATTTGTTGTTATTCTATGCTGCACTCTGTAATCATGAGTTGCACAGGTCTTTGCAGTGCTTCATGTTGTATTCATCCTTCACTTGAGCATTACATTTGTTCTTCATTTCTAGTGTGTAGTTGTTCAACCTGGTTTGGGGTTGTTGCACTGCACTTTGTATAGTTACCACTGTTTCAAGTATGTGGTCTTCATTATTCATGTATCTGCATTTCATATGCCTGCAACCTTGAATTTCCTGTTGCATATGAATTTGAAATTGTAGCATTGACCCTGTACCACTTGGGGTTGTAGTGCACTGAGCATTCATGTAGTCACTGGGTTGCTTTGTTATGAAGGTGACATTTGTTTGTGGTCCCTGATCACTGTCTATTGTTGCTAGTAGCATTCATGCTTCATTGTGTAGTTCTTTTGCCATTCACGTGTTATATATATGATGTATTTCCTTTTCTTGGATTTTGGCAGTTTCTATTTTAGTTGTACTTGGGTATACACTGCATATTCATGTGTCATTTTCACTTGCATCTGTTCATCCCTGAGCACTTGCTGACCTGCTGCATTCTTGTAGCTTGTAGTTGATTCTGGTGTAGTTGCACATTTGAGCTTCTGTTCATCACTGGTCACTGATTAGTTGCTTTTGAGTTCCCTGTATTACTTTGTTCACTCGACCTTCACTTCCATACTTGTTGGTATTGTTTGAGTTCCCTGGGTCACTTTGTTCACTGGTCGAGTTCTTTACTTGATGTTACGAGATCTGTTTCACCGTTATACCCTGATTCATTTGCCATGTGCAGTTTGTTATATACCATCACTTGTGTCCACATTTCGTATTCTCTTAGTTGAAGTTTTTCTCTACTGCACTGCCTTGTTCTCGAATCTGATACATTGCATTGATGCCTTGTATCATTTGCATTTTGTCATTTTGCTTCACTGATGACCTTATCTTCTAATGAGGCTGATCTGCGTCTTTTCTGTTGAGTGTTGTAGTGCCATATCCTTGGTGCTCTCGCCTTCAGTTTGCTATTTCCCTGTGCCTTGCTTTGCGACATGTTGAACTTGTTTCACTTGTTGCCTCTTTCACTGGATACACTGTTTCATTTCACTGATGCAGCCTTGCCCTTAAATACAAGTGGTGGCTGCAAATTCGTAGCAATTAATTATCGCCTTTTCTGTTTTGTGGATTAACACTGTTTAGTGTTATATCTGCCGTTATCCGGTTCTCTTATCGAGAAGTTGGGTATACGAGATTTCTGTGACTGTCGTCCATTTGATATTTGATTATTATTGCTTCCGTGCATTAATAACTGAGTTTGAATTAGACTGACCCGTGTATTATTTTCTTTTGAATTTAATACTCGGGTCAGACCGAGTATTTACAGGTTGTAGATTTTTAGCTTTGGGTTGCTGCTAGAGCTATGAAGACTTTTTATATCATTTGAAGTGGTCTTCGTTTTGTCGTAGTAGTCAGTGTGTCTGTTTTAAGATGATAATGTATTCATGTATATTAGTCGATAATGTACTTGTATATATAACTTCTTGAGTCGACAATTGTAGTTGTATCATTTGTATTGTGTCAAATGTATAGTAACTGATATCAGTTATTATATATATGAGACTTTTCGTTCCATCTGTATTCCGCATTTATGTTATCTGTGTTATTTTTATATCTATTGTCCTAAACTATTATAGCCACTGTGTAGTAGCTTTGAGTTTGTATCGGTATGTCGGATTTCCTCCTGTAATAAAAATGCATGTTATCCTATCTGACATATCGGTGCTCGCTCAAAGCAATTACATAGATGGTCGCTCCTCAATAGCCTTATTCTCCGTGCTAGTTGACAGCACTACACCGTAGTGTTCTTGGCTAGCGTGGGTATAGAGGTGGGGCGTCACAGCTTGGTATCAAAGCCTGGGGTTTAGGACAATTATAAAACATAATTTAGATGGAGCATGTGTTACAACTATTTGTCGATGTTTTATCTCTCATCTTTACATATGACTATTTTTGACTGTTAGGTATGAATTCCTAACGCTTATTCTTGTGTTTTCGGCTTTGAATTGATTTAGCCGATGTTGATTTTGTTTTAGTTTGGCAAATTAAAGCCATTTTGACTTTTGGACTTTGTTCCACTTTTGTTCTATGCTATGAGTGTCATTGTGTACCTGTTACACTATGATGAAAAATAGCTGGACCAGTTGCAAATTGAGTGATTTTGATTTCTCATTCACATCTAGTTTGAATCTCAGCGATTTTGAACTTGATATTTTGTGTTTTTCTCATCTGGATTTCCCTTCGACGTCGGTCACTTTGTTTTTGAGAAATTGCTAATTTCTTGATTTTCAAGACTCTGATTTTGTTTGCCGTTGGTTTCTTTGATAATGATGATTGATTCATTTTGTACTCGACTGCGGTTATTAATTGTTGGCTTCGACATTGACTTGATTCTTACTTTTGTTGAAGTCATTTATGCATTTCTGCTCGTTTTGCTTTGTTTTTCCAGTTGATAATCGATTCTTCTTTTCTAATTAGTTGTTATCACCTTTGTCGATTTTGATAACTTCTATTTCTAGAATTTTTGGTATTCTTACTTTGATGAATTTGGAATCGAATTCTTTGGATTTTATTCACGTCTTTGAATGTGAAATTTTAGTGAATTGACTTGGTTTCTAAATTTAATCGATTCTTAATTATTTCCCCGATTTGTTGCTATCATTTATTAGCAACTTTGATGACATTTTCTTCGGGATTTTTGTGAACATACCTTTTGATGGATTCAGTATCGATCTCTTTGGATTCTATTCACATCTTCGTATGTGAATTCTTGTGATTGATTGTTTCTACAATCATTTTTGTGATTTGTCACTTTAAAAATATAAAGGTTTTCTATACTAGTAGTAAATATCAAAATCCTTTTCTCCAAACGATTTCAAAACTATTTTACTACAAAGCTCTTTTTCTTAAACCGTTTTCCAATCTATTAGTATATACAAGCCTTTATTTCACTCGTATGAGAAATTGAATTAAACGGCCTAGTAAAACAAGTGGTATGAAACGCTTGTGTTTACTTCGTCGGTTAACTCCTGGACTTGTTCGATTGAACCTTTTGTGACAATTTTCTAGTGTAGATTTACAGTTTGTTCGTAAATATTTAAGTTAAGCAAGTGGTTATGGGACATGAAGCTAAACTTTTATATTTACTAGCTTAGTGTAATTGACACTTCTCGTTGATCATGACGATCATTTTATGATTTAGACTAGCCATTGTGCGATGTCTTTTTGTTTGCGAGGTTAGACTAGACACCACTTGTGTGATTCCATTCACACATACCTTTTTGCTTTTTGGTTAGTCTAGACCTTCATTTGTGTGATTCCACTCACACATATCTTTTTGTTTGCAAGGTTAGACTAGACACCACTTGTGTGATTCCATTCACACATACCTTTTTGCTTTTTGGTTAGTCTAGACCTTAATTTGTGTGATTCCACTCACACATATCTTTTTGTTTGCAAGGTTAGACTAGACACCACTTGTGTGATTCCATTCACACATACCTTTTTGCTTTTTGGTTAGTCTAGGCCTTAATTTGTGTGATTCCACTCACACATATCTTTTTGTTTGCAAGGTTAGACTAGACACCATTTGTGTGATTTCGATTCACGCATATCTCTTTATCTTCAAAGTTAGTCTATACCTCATTGGTGTGATTTCGATTCACACATATTGAAACTCTTGTGACAATTTTCTAGTGCAGATCTACAATCTGTTCATAAATATTTGAGTTAAGCAAGTGGTTATGGGACATGAAGCTAAACTCTTATATTTACTAGCTTAGTGTAATCGACACTTCTTTATGATCGATGATGATCATTTTATGGTTTAGACTAGCAATGTGCGATGTCTCTTCATCCGTGTGTTCGGAAAATTGAATGGATGGCTTTCCATCCGTGTGTTCGGAAAATTAAATGGATAACTTTCCATCCGTGTGTTCGGAAAATTAAATGGATAGCTTTCCATCAGTGTGTTCGGAAAATTGAATGGATAGCTTCCCATCCGTGTGTTCGGAAAATTAAATGGATAGCTTTCCATCCGTGTGTTCGGAAAATTGAATGGATAGCTTCCCATCCGTGTGTTCGGAAAAATTAAATGGATAGCTTCCATGAGATAGCTTCTCGTCCGTGTGCTTGGACTTCCCCCTTTCTTTGTGATTTCTGGATTTCGTGTGTTGATTTCTGGGATTTGTTCTGGATTTCGTGTGTTGATTTCTGGATTTAGTGCTTCACCAACTTTTGTGGTTTTCACCGATAAGATATCAGTTTTTTGTGTATTGGTGAATTTGTGTGTCATTACCTTTTTATGTGTTATTGACTTGTTATGAATACAAGTTTAGGGTATGATATCCCTTCCTATCTTTGAGAAGATTCTTGTGACATTTTTTATGAATGAAAATTCATTGTTATTATACTTTGATGCCAGTTATTTTGATGAAATTTTGATGTGTTAACTTCAGTAACCGTCAATTTTAAAATGGATTTACAAGCGGTTCTTCCGCAATGCTGAATTTGTTGTCCGTTTTACTGTACTTTGAGAAGTGCAACTTCCTTATCTAAGATGCTACTGATATTGCTAATTTAATCACGTGTTTTCAAAATTCTTTATTTTTAAAAGTTGTTTCAAAAATATAAATTAAAATTGTTTTCAAAATTTTTTTACAGTTTACATTTTCAAAAGAACGAGAAAGCGATTTAAACGTTTCAGAAAAATCGAGGACTATGACCCCTTTCTTTTACTGATTCGCTTAATTCCGGACTTGTCCGTTTGAGAATGTGAAATGTTATTTTTAAAACACACAATTCTGCACTTTCAAGGAAACGATAAAGAGATTTAAACGATTTAGCAAAAGTAAGGAGTATGGAACCATACTTTTACTACTTCGGTTAATTCCGGACTCGTTAATTGAATATTTACGACTTCTGATTATCGTTTTTGATAATTGGATATTTGTGTTTTTTATTATCGTTTTTGATAATCAGATATTTGTGAAATTTGATTATCGTTTGAGTTAATTAAATATTTTTCGATTTGATTAATCGAATGTTTGTGTTTCTGATTATCGTTTTTGATAATCAGATATTTGTGAAATTTGATTATCGTTTGAGATAATTAAATATTTTTCGATTTGATTAATCGAATGTTTGTGTTTCTGATTATCATTTTTGATAATCAAATATTTGTGAAATTTGATTATCATTTTTGATAGTTAAACCTATTTGCGATTTGAAAATTCGATTATCGTTTTTGATGATTGAATATTTTCGATTTTGAGATTTGAGCTTCGTCTTTTTCTCTGGCGATTCAGGTGAGTAATTTGATTTACTCACATTCAATTCGTGCAGTACGTGAATTCTGCTCTATTTTCTTTTTCTTTTAAATGCTGGAACTCGATTGATTCTTGCTTTTGATAGTCGTCTGATTTTGATTCCTTGATCCCCACGATTGTTGATTCTTTTGATTTGAATCAATCGAACCTTTTGATTTCATATCTAATACTTCCCCTGCTGACATTTGCTTATGCATTCGACATTGCCATGCTCTTATGGTTGTTACCTTTTGTCCATTTATTCCTATGATTGCGAGGACGCAATTTCTTTAAGGAGGGAAGTCTGTAACAACCCAAGTTTTTGTAAATTTTAATTATCGACAAAATGACGATTTAATCTAGTTGACAATTGATATTGAGTTTTAAATCGTATTTAAAATTCTTTAATAAAAATGTCGACCGGGCTTTACAATTTGAATCTTGGCCCATGTTTCTTGGCTTTGCCGAGATGATATCAGGGGCAAACCCGATCCCCTCTCTTTCATTCTTCCATTTCGTAACCCTAAAACTAAACCAAACGAGAGAATAAAAATGGCAGCCTAGTTTCTTCGTCTTCGTCCCCAAACATCCAAATTAGGGCTTCTGAGAAATCGTTCGAAGTCGCGCCTCTATCGATCAATGTTTCTTCGAGCTTGCTCGGTGGCTTCAGACTGTTCGAATCACAGCTTCGACATTGAGCTGTTCGTTCGCCTGCATTGAAACTGTTCAGGAAGGCTCGAATTCAACTCGATATCCACGTTGAGGAGCTCGCCTCTGCGATAGTCTCGACCGATTAATAAGGTGAGTGAATCACCACTCACATCTAATTCAGAGTTACAGTTTTTTGTTTCTTGGTTTATGAGTTTTTGATTTCGGTTGGAAATTGTTGCATTTGAATTCATTGGTGTTATCTGCCTTTTGATTTTGAACGTGTTCGATTTCGTCGCTATGTCGATTTAAATTGTTGTAGATTCATATGTTCATCTCGGTCCATTACTGTTTTCGTGAACTTCGAATTCACTGTGAATTAAAGCTTTAGTTTGCCGGCCCCTGTGAGCTTCGTCTCTGGCCATCTTTTTGACATTCCTTATCTGACTCATCAAGCATCATTGTTTACTTACTTGTAGTTGCTGCACTGCTGTTTGTAGTTAATTGCTTTGAGTTGATCCTGTCTGATTTGAGTCTTGATATACTTGTTTCACAGTATATTTAGTTGTCACATTATCTCGACTTTGTAAACACCTTGCTTGTGCGTGTCATTGATTCTGTCTGGTTGCACTTTGATGTTGTTTAAGTGTTCACTCTTGTAGTCACTAAACTTGATCTCTGTTGTAATGCTGTTGAGTTGCTTTGGGATTGAACTTCTGTTGCTTTGACATTGTATTCATTCCTGTAGTTGCTTGACACATTTGTTGTTATTCTATGCTGCACTTTGTAATCATGAGTTGCACAGGTCTTTGCAGTGCTTCATGTTGTATTCATCCTTCACTTGAGCATTGCATTTGTTCTTCATTTCTAGTGTGTAGTTGTTCAACCTGGTTTGGGGTTGTTGCACTGCACTTTGTATAGTTACCACTGTTTCAAGTATGTGGTCTTCATTATTCATGTATCTGCATTTCATATGCCTGCAACCTTGAATTTCCTGTTGCATATGAATTTGAAATTATAGCATTGACCCTGTACCACTTGGGGTTGTAGTGCACTGAGCATTCATGTAGTCACTGGGTTGCTTTGTTATGAAGGTGACATTTGTTTGTGGTCCCTGATCACTGTCTATTGTTGCCAGTAGCATTCATGCTTCATTGTGTAGTTCTTTTGCCATTCGCGTGTTATATATATGATGTATTTCCTTTTCTTGGATTTTGGCAGTTTCTATTTTAGTTGTACTTGGGTATACACTGCATATTCATGTGTCATTTTCACTTGCATCTGTTCATCCCTGAGCACTTGCTGACCTGCTGCATACTTGTAGCTTGTAGTTGATTCTGGTGTAGTTGCACATTTGAGCTTCTGTTCATCACTGGTCACTGATTAGTTGCTTTTGAGTTCCCTGTATTACTTTGTTCACTCGACCTTCACTTCCATACTTGTTGGTATTGTTTGAGTTCCCTGGGTCACTTTGTTCACTGGTCAAGTTCTTTACTTGATGTTACGAGATCTGTTTCACCGTTATACCTTGATTCATTTGCCATGTGCAGTTTGTTATATACCATCACTTGTGTCCACATTTCGTATTCTCTTAGTTGAAGTTTTTCGCTGCTGCACTGCCTTGTTCTCGAATCTGATACATTGCATTGATGCCTTGTATCATTTGCATTTTGTCATTTTGCTTCATTGATGACCTTATCTTCTAATGAGGCTGATCTGCGTCTTTTCTGTTGAGTGTTGTAGTGCCATATCCTTGGTGCTCTCGCCTTCAGTTTGCTATTTCCCTGTGCCTTGCTTTGCGACATGTTGAACTTGTTTCACTTGTTGCCTCTTTCACTGGATACACTGTTTCATTTCACTGATGCAGCCTTGCCCTTAAATACAAGTGGTGGCTGCAAATTCGTAGCAATTAATTATCGCCTTTTCTGTTTTGTGGATTAACACTGTTTAGTGTTATATCTGCCGTTATCCGGTTCTCTTATCGAGAAGTTGGGTATACGAGATTTCTGTGACTGTCGTCCATTTGATATTTGATTATTATTGCTTCCGTGCATTAATAACTGAGTTTGAATTAGACTGACCCATGTATTATTTTCTTTTGAATTTAATACTCGGGTCAGACCGAGTATTTACAGGTTGTAGATTTTTAGCTTTGGGTTGCTGCTAGAGCTATGAAGACTTTTTATATCATTTGAAGTGGTCTTCGTTTTGTCGTAGTAGTCAGTGTGTCTGTTTTAAGATGATAATGTATTCATGTATATTAGTCGATAATGTACTTGTATATATAACTTCTTGAGTTGACAATTGTAGTTGTATCATTTGTATTGTGTCAAATGTATTATAACTGATATCAGTTATTATATATATGAGACTTTTCGTTCCATCTGTATTCCGCATTTATGTTATCTATGTTATTTTTATATCTATTGTCCTAAACTATTATAGCCACTGTGTAGTAGCTTTGAGTTTGTATCGGTATGTCGGATTTCCTCCTGTAATAAAAATGCATGTTATCCTATCTGACATATCGGTGCTCGCACAAAGCAATTACATAGATGGTCGCTCCTCAACAGCCTTATTCTCCGTGCTAGTTGACAGCACTACACCGTAGTGTTCTTGGCTAGCGTGGGTATAGAGGTGGGGCGTCACATACCTCCTTCAGCTAGAGTGTTGGCTTGCTTTAATTGTGGTTCTAGAGACCATCTAGTTAGAGAATGTCCTCAAACCCCCAAGTGCCATTTTTGCAAGAAGGAAGGACATATAGTTTCAGCATGTCCTAAGAAGGGGAAGAATTCAGGTTCGAAGAATCTGTATGTGGCTCAGGCTTCTAGTAGTGCATCTCAGTCGCGAGGTATATCTCCTGCTATTTTGAAAGGTTCTATTCTTTTTCATGACTGTTCTATTCGAATCCTCTTCGATACGGATTCTTTGCATTTATCCGTACCGAAGAAATTTGTTAATGCTATTAGATGTTTTGGTCTTGTTGCTTACTTGAGGATTGAGAATCCTTTTGAGGGGATCCGCAATACTTGACCTGAGAATTTTGGGATTTGTTCCTTGTAGCTTATTTTTGCGTGCGTATTAGCATGCTATTTTCTATCTTGAGTTTGGAGTAATTTAAGAGGGAGTGGCTTACATTTTATCAAGCCACTTTTTGTGATTTGAAGAATCCTATAGAGAGGTATCCTAATTCAGTTGATTGATTAATTCTTGTCTTCAGAATGTTGATTATGATTCCGAAGTCTCTGTATTCACTCTTGAGTATCGAGATGTTGATGATATATCTCGAATTACCGTCGTTGTGACTCTGTTGATTTCTGTAAGTCCGTTTGGATATAACACCCAATCGGGCAATCGAATATTGTATTGATCTCATTTTCGATTCTTAGCCTTTCGGTCATCCTTCCACGAGGATGCCCACTAAGGAAATGAGGTGATCCTAGGAATTTAATTGATATTGCCATTCTAACCTCTTTTGAGATAACCTTTTTGGATACTCATTTATAGGCTTAGTAATATTACTTCACTCGAAATGATGATTTGCCGTTTATGTTCTTCATCACATTCGAGAAGATATTTTACCCTTACCCTTACCCTTATATCTCACTGATTTTTTTTATTCGATCTATTAGTGGTGCTAGGGTCTTTCTTCAACTTGACCCTACATCGATCCTCATTAGCTTCGAGTTGCGGAGGATAGTGTTATTTTACCACATTCCGCACTCGTTATGAGTTTCTGAGTAGTTCGTTATACCGTTAGGAATGATGAATACTCCAATCTATTCTCTCAATCTTGTGAATCAAGTATATTTAGGGAACATCCCGATGAATCTCTTTTTGTGGTTTAGATTTTGAGCATATGTAATGATTGTGTTTTCAAATATATTTTTTCAAAAATTGAAAATATATTTCTAAGAGGAATTGGATTTGGTTTTGGGATAAATAAAGAACATTTCGAGAACTAAATATGAGATACTTATTTTAATAGAAGATGATTTTTGTGTTGGGTTATCCATCAAGCGCTTTAAGAATTTTGGTCGATATGCCTGATCAATGTTATCGATTGGAATTTTCTAAACGCTGTGATGAGACAATCAGACACGATAAATTAAGTTTTAATGAGATGAAATTTGGAAATAAATTAAAAAGATTTGAGAACTAAATTTTATTCTGGATGACATATGTAGCCACATAGTAGTGTATTGGACATGAATTAAGTATGTCGAATACTCAAGGTGAAATGAAAAAAAAATCTAAGTGCCAAATCCGACATACTTAGCTCTTATCTAATGCAAGACTATGATGGTTGCCCTTAACCAGCCCTATTCTCTGCATTAGCAGACATAATTACTATGTAATTCTCTTTGTTAAGGTGAGTCTCGGGGTGGGGCATTACACCAAAAGTTGATTTAAATTTTATTTAAATATGAATGAAGATCGTTTACATTTAAAATTAAATTAAAAAGTGAATAGATAGAAATCGTAAATTTTATATTTTTATTAATGTGTAAAAATAGCCATTTTGGCCATTGTCTCGGATTTCGATGAAACCAATTTCATCGGATCTCTAATATTGAATTACTATAGGATTTCAATTTTCGTAGTGATCAGACTTATTGTTTGGCTGTGCAAGCTTGAAACGCGTAAAAATTAATTTAAGGAATTTAATTAAAATAAATTGATTTTGAAAAGCTTTCTTTTGCATACGATCGAATTAGGCCTCGAGATTAGTTCCATTGCGTTCTGAATAGGGGTATAACATATAGAACGCCAGGCGGCATGCTTCGTTTGGAGTTCGGAATTGCGTGGGTCGATCGGGCGAGATATTTTCTAATTAAAATAATATATATTGACTTTCTCTCCTCCGACCACTCGTACAAGGCAACCCCCCGTCTGTTTTCTCCCTTACATCATCCGCTCCCCTCTTCTTTTTCATATTTGTTTAGATCAAGAAGAAAAAAAGGACGAAATCGCGTACACACGAAGGGCTAAGTTACTAGCGCGCGCGGAGGCTGCGTTGGGGGTGTGGGCGAAGCGGTGACGTCATCGACAGTGTTCTAGAGTTTTGGATCTTGCACGTGTGAGTAGATAGGTGTGGTCTCGATGGAAGGTAGGTAGAGTGGTGTGAATAGGGGAGTGAGTCGCGTGGTTTTTGGGTGCTTGCCGTCGATTGGCGCAGGCAGTGGTCGAATGGTGTAAGGACCCACCTTTTCGAACCCTAGAAGTCGAAACTAATACATCCACGGTATTCACATGCCGAACAACTAAGTTCCAAAAAGACAGATTTTTGGGGGAAAAAAGAGATAGAAGATAGAAGAAACTAAACAATCATACAATCTCACGACGCAACAGAATAATATATATTAATCAACATAGTACTTTACAAAGTCATTTACAAAATGATACATCAGAGTCATACTAAAACAATTTCTAACCTAGGACAGTTATAATAGTTTGCCCTTATATAACTGATACAAGATATATATAATATAGCGGAAACAAAAAAACAATAACTGACTATCAGTGAAGCCTCCTGCTCCAAGCTCTTCCAAAATGCATCCGTAGAAAACCTCAACTACTTTGGCTGCTCATAAAAATTTGAGCACCGAAGAGTTTTAGGGAAAGAAAATAAAACTCTGGTTCAGAAATGGGTCTGGTGTGAGTAAACTCAAAGCAACTAAATTATTACTTTTAAAACTCTTTTAAAATCAAAGGTATCTCGTAAGACCACGCCGCACATAAACACGGACGAGTTTTTACCTTACGATAACCAAAACACTTTTATATAAAAATCCAGAGATATTAGAATAATGTCTAAGGATTCAAAGTAAAATATTAAAATAGCTGGAATGCTTGCATCTCACATTCCAACATATTTAAATTACAACTAAAACCATACAGCGCTTATTGGAGAATGGATTCCATACAATGACTAGGCATTGGGGTACCACCTATCACAGTACACGTCTAGAAAATGTATCGAGGACCTCGCTTGGATCCACTGCCAACACAAAACCGACCTACCCCTTATTGGGTAGTATCGAATATGTCATCACCCCAGTTGCTTTGCATCCCTTTTTATCGAGATCTCATGCACAACCAATCCATAAATATATAGATGTATCTAGAAGGGTGATAACAAATCCTAATGGGTGTGACCCGCTTAGCCTTGCTACATCTCCTTTGATTTTCAGTCATTCCCGGTTGTTGAGGCTTGAGGCTATGTTTTACCTTTTGGAATAGCAATCCCACTTGGAATGCTAACACTACCCTTCTGGCATCAATGCAATGCTATCATTAATCCATACAAGTTGTCCAGGATAAGGACAAACCAAAGGCACTAATTCTACTACATCCATTTTGCAATCACCATCAAGATTAGTAGCAAGCAGCCCTTGCACTTCAACGGCTCCGTCTTCGATCCCATGCTTCAAGATGTCTTAATTTCTAAATGCTTGAGTTGGATCGAAGTGGTTTTCGGATAACATATCTTATCCCGGTCTCTTCGAAACAACTTACGATAGTTCCAGTAAACTCAACCATGGTTCTTTAGGAAATAAGCAGATAAAAGATAACAGCGGAGTTCACCTCCTAACCGTTAGTGGACGGATTTACTTATCATTAATCCTAGAAGAATGAAACAAATTTCTACGTACAATATAGCACCACTGACGGTAATCGTACCATATAATTTCCGTGTTTCTCCTTGATATTGCCAAAGTTACGTTTTGGTCCAGATTTGATAGTTGGTTATTTAACTATCAAATAAGCAAACAATCAAACATTGATTCATTCCATATGGGATCTTCTAAGCCATTATTAATTAATAAAATCACTTTATAAAACTTTATCAAAGGATCTTTTCTAAAACACTTTTCCCAAACCCCTTACATCCCTTTTACTTGGAAAACAATATAAACATTTGCCAAAAACATTTTGAAAATTCTCTCTTCTTACATTCCATACTGAATGGCCAAACAATTCCCCTTTTAAAACATCACTTACTACAAAACTCGTTCACTTTATAAAAATCCATTTACTTATCCCTTATAAAAATTCTTTTATAAGTTCACTTCACATTTCAAACCACTTACAAGTTTCCAATCTAGATTTAAACTTCTTTCAAATATATCTAAAACGATTTATAAAATCTCTTTCTATTTTTAAACTATTTAAAAATCTTTCTGAGCAGGAGATGAGAATGAGAAAGTGGAGTCAGGAACTAATTTTTGTACGTAAATGTTTCTCAACTGATGACCTTTCAATTGTACTGACTATTCAGATGACTTTTAGAATACCCTAGCCTATTAGTCTAAGCCCAATAACTAAAGGAGAAAATAGAACATGAAAATAATTGCGTGTAACACGCTGAAAACTACAAATTTGGAAAAGTAAAAGTCAAAATTTTACGAAACGAAAAGCAGGAAAAAGGTTAGAATCAAATCCAACTTCATAAAAAAAGAATAAAATTTAAAACTTTAAATTTCAAAATTTAAAATTTTCAATAGGAAGTCAAACTTTGACCAAAGTTGACCAGAATTTTAAATTTTCAGAAAAATCTTTATTTTATTAATTTGGAAAAATAGTTTGCATCAAATCCCAAAATTATACATTAAAATTCCAAATTTATCAATTTTAAAATAATTTAAATCAAAGTTTTCAATAAAAATTTAAAATATTACAGAACTTACGGGTTCTTACACACTCTCATATATATACTCTTAAACTAATTCTAGGGAAATTTGGTCCACAGGTGCGGCGTAGTGGAAAGGAGGCTTGGGTTCTGGTAAAAGGACCCAAGTTCGATTCCTACCATGCGCTTCCCTATCCTATATAAATTTACCCGGGGGTATCGGTGCTTGGATCAGCTAACGACTTTACTATATCCTCCTCAGGAGTTTACCGGCCCGCCGGGTTCTCCTGGGTTTTCAAAAAAAAACTCATCCTAGGGACTCACTTACCCTATCTCGAATGAGTCAACCCCACCACAGCCTATTTGTTCGCTCAACCTAAGCTCTGATACCAACTGTAATGATCCACTTTTATGTACAGTCTAACCTGACAATAAACCACACATGTCCAACCCACAATGAACGGAATGGCGGATATTTAGGGAAAAAGAAAGAAGACAAGAAGAAACTAAACAACATAGAATCTCACAACGGAATGAATAATCTATAATATATGACAAATCTTTACATAAAAACAAAACTATGATATATGTATATAAAGACATCAATCAGAGTATATTAACTTATTCAACATGGATAGTTATAACAACCTGTCCTCATAATTGCTGATAAATACAACAATGAATGTAACAGAAAAATAATCATGTACATGAATACATTTATGAGCCTCCAGCATGTCTCCTAAAGCTCTAAATATCTCCAACTAAACCTGGAAATATGCTTGGTCTGATCCGAGCATTATAGGAAAACAACGCCCGCGTCAGCCTGGTAAACCCAGCGTGATAACTCAAATCACAAGGAATTTTATTTATTTTAACTTGTAAAATCCTTTAAAATCAAAGGCATCCCGTAAGATCACGCCGTACATAAACATGGATGGGTTTATACCGTTCGGTAACCAAAACCTTTATATCGGAAAATGTAGTGATATTATAATAATGTCTAAGAGCAAAAATAATAATAATCAAGTAGCTGTGATGCTCGTGAGTGTACATCACAGCAATACTACGTATAAAATAAAAAAACCAATAAGGCTCGTTCGCTAATTGTGTTGGATTTCCATGGAGGTGCCCTCAGTACTTCGAGGAACGGTCCTTCTGCACAAGGATTAGAGATATCCTTCCGAAGCAGCACACATCCCTAGTGATGTACCACAGGAAAAACATAGCTGGTCTCGCTAAGACCGAGTGCATCACCCCATGCATGCATAACAACTATAGGTAACGTCTATGTGGAGCCAATTACACCCTATGGGTTTGCCAACCCTACTAGCCATGCCTCCTATCTCTGGTTTTAGTCATTCCCGCTGATTAGACTACATCCGACATTCTAGCTCACACACCGCCATCAAAATAGATCATGGAATCCCACATGGATTCCAATACCCCAACGGGTCTCGGAATCACACATAGATTCCCATATCTCAATTAGATCTTGGAATCACACCTGGATTCCCATACCCCAATGGGTTTCGAAATCACACATGGATCCCAACATCTCAATATATCACGAATCTCCTCCAAAGAACCGTATATGGTTTTTGGAGTGGTCACGGGTTCGAGTCATCTCTTACGAGTACACTCTTCCTTTTCCCGGGTGCTCCACAAAACCAAATTGCCGATTTTTGGAATGCTTAATACCAGATCTTTAGGAAATAATTAGACAATACATAAGAGCGGGGATCACCCCCAACCGTTTAAGTGGACGGATCTCCTTATCATTTGTCCTAGAAGAACGAAACGAGTTTACACATAAAGTATAGCACTACCGACGGTAACTGTACCGTATAATCCCCCTATATCCCCTAGATATTTCCAGATTTAAAATCCTTTGGTGTTAAGTAGGGAATATTTTCCTACCACCAAAATTAAGAAGGATTACATATTTAGGCCAAGATTTGATAGTCGGTTATTTAGCTATCAAATAACAAACATTCAAACAAATATTACATTTCCTACGGAAATCACCCAGCCTCTTAAATTAATCTTTCATTAATTTAAAATCACATTTCAAATAATCGAAAATCACTTCCCTATACTTTTCTCAATAGGATAAGTATATTCACAAACCAATATATTTTCGATACTTAGAAAATATAACCATATACTTATCTTAATGGTATATGTATATTCACAAACCATTTCACTTTTCAAAACTTGGAAACTTTCCCATATACTTATACAACGATATAAGTATATTCACCAAACACTTAGAAAGATTTTTCTATTTTGAAATCATATTTAAATGATCAAACCTAAATGTCATTTAAAACGGAGAAACCCAAAACACCAATCCCTTCCATAAAACATTCTTAAAAAATCCCAAATACCATTTATAAAACTTCTCCTTCTCAGATTCTTTAAAACTCATTTATTAATTCTTTTATAATTTTCCAAATCCATTTATAAAACTATTCCAATATTTAATCGAACTCATTAATAGACTCTTTAGGTCAATAAGGTCCTCTTGATAAACCATAAGTTATTTAAAATAGCTTTGAATAACAAGTTACTATTTAAACATCCTTCTATTTCATTTTAATCAAATCTTACTTAAAATAATACTTTAGAATCTATTTAATAGTATATTAAATTAATTTTGAACACAACTATTGTATTAATAAGTTAACTTCAAACAGTATTAATATAATAATTATTAATTCAAGGCGTTATTAAGACAATAATTAATTAACCTTAAACTAATATTAATATAAAAATTAATTAACCTTTAAATATAATTAAATAACTTAAATCAATATAATTAATTAACTTTAGTTACAGACTAAAGTATATATAATCATTTTAAATAAATAATTAAAATATAATTAAAACATTTTAAACCATAACTAAATAACTTTTAAATAGTAATTAAACATTCTTAAATAACATTAAGAAATAAGTTTTAAGAATCATATTAATAAAATAATTAACTTTAAATCATTATTAAAACAATTATAAATTATTTTTATAACATTATTATTAATAAGTTATTACCTTTTTAAATCTTATTATTAAATAAATATTAACTTTAAACCTTAAAATAAAAATAATTACTTTTAAAACAACCTTCAATTCAATAATTAGTTTTTCGAATTTGAAGGAGGTTTAACAATCACCATGGTACTTAAACAAGCTACCATATTATTCAATTAACTTTTCAAGTTTATAACAGATATCTACATGATTAACGAGTATGTAAATAAATTCAATACTTAACCATCATGGTTTAACATATCATATATTCCAAATGACATATTAATTAACGACATGTAATCAAATGTCCAAATCTACAAAATAGCGGAACGTGGATTTATCCTGCTAATAAAATGTCAAATTAACCAAATTGGAGGAACGGTGTTTTATTCCACTAACAAATGTCCAATTATCATATTCAATCCAATTTAACTCAACTATAATTTATTTGGACAAATAACAATCAATAATTAACGTATATAAATTTAAACAACGTTATTAAATTTATAACGTAATTTAGAACCTGTCTGTTCCAATATATCATAAATTTACACTTGTCCAAAATTATCAACAGGTTTCACTATAATGTTATACCCGACCATACGTGTATAACACAAAAATTTGTGTGTCAATCGAGTTAAATATGAGCAAGATATGCATTTTCGAAGCTAACATGGTTACATATAATTATAATAAAACAAAGTATATTAAACTCTCACCATTTCCAAACGAGCCGAGCTCACTATCTCAAACCCACCCCAAGTCTACAGACCCGAACCAACGAACAGCCTTCTTCTCCAAATTATTTTCAAAATCGCCTGGGTGTGCATGGCGTACACGTGTGCTTGCGGCACGAAGCTCTGAGCCCTCGTTGCCGACTTCAATTCCACCCACAACTTTGCCTCATCTTCCTTGCTACAATGGCACCAGCGCCTCGGCTTCAGGACCCTCTGGTCGAATTCCGACCTTCAATATGGAACCCAAAAATAGCCCATGGAACCCAACTCGAGCACGAACATTGCTCATCACCGCTGTTACAACTACCTAGGATCACTGGCGCCGACTCCAGTAACTCCGCCACTCACCAGTCTATCCTCCTATACCACCACGTCGCATTCCGATGCTACCCTCCCTTGCCAACGAGACCAAAACCGAACACTAAACTCCAAATGTCACTAAACCCTAGAGCAAACTCGTCAAGCCTCCCAAGACCACGACACCGCCTCCGACCATCAATCTAGCTCCGCCACCTTCCAAGGCCACTCCAGCTCTGGGAACACTTCCCCAAACCCCTTGGGTTGTTGGAATTTGATTTTTGAATCAACTCCGATCAACTCTCCCCCATGACTCAACCTCATGCCTTAAAATCAAACGAACAGTTCTAAAAATATGAATCGATGAGATGAACAAGATTGTATAACCTATTTGCTATTTTATGCTCATCGAAACGATCGTTTTCGATGCCACTACTGATTTTAGCCAATTATTGCCACCATACTTATCGGAACAATGAACTACCATTTTGTAACAACCCGTAATTTTCGATAACTTAAATAATAAAATTTGATAAGATTTTCGAATTTAATATAGTGGAAATCAAAAATTTATGATTGACAAATGGGAATTGTTTGAGTATGACTTAATAATATGGTTTGAATGTTAGTAACCACTATATTATTGTAACGTTAATAAATTGAATAAATATGAAGTTAATTTGGTTATAATCGGAAATAAGGAATAAATCAAAATATTGGAGTTAATGTTGGAAGTATCTATTGTAAATGAAATTGGTTGTATTTGGAATGTGCAATCTATTGTGGCAAGTAATTTAAGATTTTGGTTGTAAATATATAGGAAATTGATTTACTAAGTTAGTCTAAATTTTATTTGGATTAGAATAAAGTTTATGAACTTTTAATATTGAATTAAAAGAGGATATATAAAAATTGAATATTTAATATTTTAATTAACTTGTCAAAAATTGAAATTTTGCAAACTGTTTCAGATTTCGACGATACTAGTTTCATCGGATCCGGAATGGTATATTATTATATGGTTTCAAATTTCGTATCAAACGGATTTACCATCTGATCGTACAACGTTAAAACACGTAGAAATTGTGTTAATAATTTAAATCGATATAAATTGATTTTCAAATGATAACTTCTTTATACGATGGAATTATGGCCTGTAACCTATTCCATTGTGTTCAGAAATATCGAAAACCTCTGTTTCGATATATAGAATGTTCTATATCGCTTCAGAAATAAAAATGGGCTCTGTTTGTGTATTTGTATCTTTAGAAATTATTTAACTAATTAAATTCTGATTTTAATATGATAGAAAATGATGTCGTAAGCTAATTTAAGTTTTATATAAATAAAAACAATTAAGATGGTTAACATTTAAGATTGAATTTAAATGTGGAAAATTTGAAATTGAAATTTTATATTGTAATTAACGAGAAAAATAGCCATTTTGGCAACGGTCTCGGATTTCGACGAAACTAGTTTCATCGGATCCGTAATAGTGAATTATTGTAGGATTTCAATTTTCATAGCAATCGGACTTGTCGTTTGACCGTGCGAGCTTGAAACGCGTAGAAATTTAATTTCGAATTTAATTAAAATAATCGACTTTAAAAAAAGCTATCTTCCACATATGATCGAATCAGACCTCGAAACTTGTTCCATTGCGTTCGGAATGAGGGTAAAACATTATAAACGCCTGGCGGCACGTCTCAATTGGAGTTCGGACGATTTTGGACCTACCTATATAAATACGCACGCAAACCGAGACAATTTTATTATTATTTTATTTTAGAAACCCTAATTTCAAACCATGGCCGCCACCTATTCCATGACCAGAAATTGCCGATCTTCTTTCCTTAATATCTCTCAATCCGTTCAACGAAATCGAAAAATTCCAAAAGCAAAAGTGTAGATCTCGACGAGCTCTTCGAATCCATATGGTTGATTGCTGCTAATACATCACAGATTTTCCGAGATTTGAGATTGAAGGATGCATGTATTTTCTTGAATTGCATGCAAACGGCGGTGAATGACGCGATGAAACTTGGCGCGTAGGTGGCTCTCAAGGTGGCGCACATAGTGGTGGTCGCTGATCAATCTCTGGTGGCTGATCTTTGCGTGCGTGTGGAGGTTGAAAGTGTAACAACCCGCATATTTATCGATTTTATATTTAAATGTTTTATTTAAATATAGAATTGTTAATCGGATTGATGTCCGAAAAGCTACTTTTTGCAAACAGTCGAATTAGGACTCGAGACCACTTCCATTGAGTTCAAAACGTCGTTTGCAATCTTTTAAGTATAAACTTTGATATATTTGGAGTAGGTCGAATTTTGACGTTTTCACTTTGGGTTTGGGTTTGGGTTCAGCCCTCTAGTCCACATAATACCCCAAACTGAAACACTTCTCTTCATCCACTCCCATTTCTTAACCTTTTCAGTTCTAAAGAGAATAATGGAGGAAGAGAAAAAGAATTAAAATCCTAAACCCTAGTTTCCATTTGCAAATCAAGTTCTTGCTCCAAATTCAAAGAGAACCCATTGGTAAGCATCTCCTTCTTCTTCTCCAACTCTTTCTCCTTCCAATTTCAGAAATTCCTAAACCTAACTTTGGGAATGTTCTCCTTTTAAAGCTTAGATTGAAGCTTCATGAGTTATTATTGAAGAGGAATTGATCTTAGCTTGTTTTAAAAGCTTCTTCTTCATTTGTTTGGGTTCAAAGGTGAGATTTTTATCTCACATCTATGTCTATATCTATCTTTGTTGTTAGGTATGAATTCCTAACACTTATCCATGTGTATTTGATTTTTGATTGGATTGATTTTGTGTGTATTCCAATTTTTGGTGTTTTGGTTTAATTTTTGTGAAAATCCTTTTATGGATGTTTAAACATGTTTTTGGTGATGCATCGAAGTGCCTATA
This sequence comes from Allium fistulosum, assembly GCA_030737815.1. Lineage (NCBI taxonomy): Eukaryota > Viridiplantae > Streptophyta > Magnoliopsida > Asparagales > Amaryllidaceae > Allium > Allium fistulosum. The sequence continues at coordinate 1,210,382,701 of CM060902.1, forward strand.
GGGCAGGGTTGCCGATTGCCGTAAACCCTTAGTGTTCGTCGCTCGTTCGATCGCATTTCGGTTTGGATTCGTCGATTTTGAGCTAGGCTGTTTTTTTTTGCCTAGCAGAAAAATTCAGACGTTTGAAATAAATTTCAGACGTCTGAAACCAAATACAGACGTCTGTAACAAAAATACAGACGTCTGAGATCAAATATAGACGTCTGTAATAAAAAATTTAGACGTCTGAATATAGTTCAAAATGTTTTTTATTCTCTGTTTCAATTTTAGACCTCTTAGACGTCTAAACAAAACTTTTCAGACGTCTGTAATCATATTTAGCCGTCTAAATTAAATATTTAGACGTCTGAACTACTGATTCTGCCTAATTTGCCTATTTTGGAGTAAATTTCCAAGGTTTATCGATTTTTGTCGACCCGACTTATTGTTATTAATTATTATTGACTTTGATGACTTCTTTCTTTGGATTTTTGAGAATATCCATTTTTGATGGATTCGTTATTGATTTCTTTGGATTTATTCACGTCTTCGAATGTGAATTTTGACGATTGATTGTTTCTACAATCGTTTTCGTGATTTGTCACTTTAAAAATATAAAGGTTTTCTATACTAGTAGTAAATATCAAAACTCTTTCATCAAAATGCTTTTGACACTATTTTATTACAAAGCTCGTTACTTAAACCGTTTTCCAATCTATTAGTATATACAAACCTTTACCTCATTCGTATGAGAAAATATAATTAAACGGCTTAGCAAAACGGGTGGTATGAAACTCTTGCGTTTACTTCGTCGGTTAATCTTTGGACTTGTTCGATTGAAACTCTTGTGACAAATTTCGAGTGGAAATCTACAATCTGTTCGTAAATATTTGAGTTAAGCTAGTGGTTATGGAACATGAAGCTAAACTCCTATATTTACTAACTTAGTGTAATTTACACTTATCGATCATTGATGATCATTTTGTGATTTAGACTAGCGATTGAGCGATGTCTCTTTGTCTGCGAGGGAGACTAGACCCCGTTTGTGTGATGTTTCTACTCACATATGTGGGGTAGCGCCCCACGGTCTTCGGGCCATTTTAGTGGAGTTTTGACTCATGGCCTTCGGGCCGTCCTAGTGAAAATGGTTAGCAACCATGGAATAGCTTTCCGTCTTGTGATACACGTGTTGGTGAGTATTCATGCTCCCGTCTTGTGATAGGCCTCTTTCCCTTTTTCTTGTGATTTCTGGATTTCATGTGTTGATTTCTGGAATTTTGTGCTTCACCAATTTTCGTGATTTCCATTGATATGTTTTATCAATTTTTGTGCATTGGTGAATTTGTGTGTCATTGACTTGTTATGAATACAAGTTTGGGGTATGATTCCCTATTTTATCTTTGAGAAGATTCTTGTGATATTGATTAATCTCTTGTTGATTCTCAATTACTTACTTATTGAAGTATGCCGCTATGATTTTTACATGTTCATGCCATATCTTTTATTCTATATCATGTCATATGATATTTATAGCTAGACTGATCCGTTTATTATTTTCTTATAAATAATACTCGGGTCAGACCGAGATGTTACAGGTGCTTCTGCTTGACTCCTCTTCAGGATTATTCTGACTTTTGGCTAACTACTTAGATTAGTAGTTTTTGGATGTACACATTTGAGATAGACTTTATGTTGTGTACTTATTCTTTTGTATAGCACGTGTTGCTATTCTTTTGGATTATCGTGGATCTTTCTGACCACTACTTTGATGTACACTTTCATGTGTTATATTATTATTCATATCTTCTTCCGCCTTTGTGATATGGATGTCTGTGACTGATTTATGTTATGTTTATTTCTATGTTTGTTTCCGAAGATTATATATATATAGCCACTGTGTGATAGCTTTGAGTTTGTATCGGTATGTCGGATATCTTCCTTAAATGATATGCATTCTATACTATCTGACATATCGGTACTCGCACAAAGAAGTTACATGGATGGTCGCTCCTCAACAGCCTTATTCTCCGTGCTAATTGACAGCACTACACCGTAGTGTTCTTGGTTAGCGTGGGTATAGAGGTGGGGCATCACAGAAAGGATAAGGGTGGGTTTGGCTACGATTTGGGATTGGGAAGAAGAAAGTAACGTAATTTTTTTATTTTTTAATTATTTCATAACAATATATACCTTATAACTTCTAATTAGCATATCTTTTGCATACGAGCTTGGATCGACGTGCGGTTTTCTCCGTTGCGTTCGTATCAAAATTCCAGACAACAAGGAGCTAGTTTAGCTGCATTCCGAGACTATTCAAATTTGGGCCTTTATTTGGATTTTAAATCGTCGATAAATCAAAGGTGATTGTTTTAACCACTCACGCTTGACTAAATATGTTATGTTAGTTAATTTGAATTCATTAGTTAATATGAATGTTTCATGTTGCTAGTTAGTAGTTTAAATTTGATGTTTAGTTGAAATTTAATCGAATTGGATTAAATTTGTGACGCCCCACCTCTATACCCACGCTAACCAAGAACACTACGATGTAGTGCTGTCAATTAGCACGGAGAATAAGGCTGTGGAGGAGCGACCATCCATGTAACTTCTTTGTGCGAGCACCGATACGTCAGATAGAATAGAATGCATATCTTTTAAGGAGGAAATCCGACATACCGATACAAACACAAAGCTATCACACGGTGGCTATATATAATCTTCGGAAACAAACATAGAAATAATCATAACATAAATCAGTCACAGACATCCATATCACAAAGGCGGAAGAAGATATGAATAAATATATAACACATGAAAGTGTACATCAGAGTAGTGGTCAGAAAGATCCACTATAATACAAAAGAATAGCATCACGTGCTATACAAAAGAATAAGTACATAACATAGAGTCTATATCTCAAAGGTGTACATCCAAAAACTACTAATCTATGTAGTTAGCCAAAAGTCAGAGTAATCCAGAAGAGAAGTCAAGCAGAAGCACCTGTAACATCTCGGTCTGACCCGAGTATTATTTATAAGAAAATAATAAATGGATCAGTCTAACTATAAATATCAGATGACATGATATAGGATAAGGGGTATGGCATAAACATATAATAACCATGATGGCATACTACTATAAGTATGTAAATGATAATCAACAAGGGATTAATCAATGTCACAAGAATCTTCTCAAAGATCCAAACACATAAAAAGGTAATGACACACAAATTCACCAATACACAAAAACTGATATCATATCAGTGAAAACCACAAAAGTTGGTGAAGCACTAAATCCAGAAATCAACACACGAAATCCAGAACAAATCCCAGAAATCAACACACGAAATCCAGAAATCACTAAAAGGGGGAAGTCCGAACACACAGACGAGAAGCTATCTCATGGAAGCTATCCATTTAATTTTTCCGAACACACGGATGGCCCGAAGGCAAGTCCGAACACACGGACGAAGAGACATCGCTCAATCGCTAGTCTAAATCACAAGAATGATCGTCATGATCATAAGGAAGTGTCAATCACACTAAGCTAGTAAATATATGAGTTTAGCTTCATGTCCCATAACCACTTGCTTAACTTAAATATTTACGAACAAACTGTAGATCTTCACTAGGAAATTGTCACAAAAGGGTTCAATCGAACAAGTCCAAGAGCTAACCGACGAAGTGAACGCAAGCGTTTCATACCACTCGTTTTACTAAGTCGTTTAAGTCGATTTCTCATTCGAGTGAAGTAAAGGCTTGTATATACTAGTAGATTTAAAATCGGTTTGAGAAAACGAACTTTTGATATTTAAAATAGTGTTGAAATCGCTTTGATGAAAGAGTTTTGATATTTACTATTAGTATTGAAACCTTCATATATCTTTAAAGTGACAAGTCATAAAACGATTGTAGAAACAAATCAATTCACGTTCGAAGACGTGAGTAAAGTCCAAAGAAGTCAATCCCAAAACCATCAAAGTAGAAATTCTGATAAATGTTTTTCAGAAGAGATTGCCTACGCAGAGTAATACGGGGTTCGACCTGCCCGGTCAGGTCGTGGGGGTCCAGGGGGCAGCATGACCGAGCTAAGGAATGGTGCGACTCAACCAGATGAACGACTTAAGGAAGGCAAGTGACTTACGACTTAAGGGAGGCAAGAGACTTACGACTTAAGGGAGGCAAGAGACTTACGACTTAAGGGAGGCAAGCGGCTTACGACTTAAGGGATAAGGTCATACGACCTAAGTGGAGTTAAGGGAGGCGAGCGACTTAAGGTCCAATGACCTACGGCTTAACAGAGTCGAGCGACCTTCGACCTAGCAAACGAATGTCTTAACGACCTAAGCCTTGAACGAATTAGTGGAACGAACGACTTAACGACCTAAGCCTTGAACGACTTAACGACTTAAGCCTTGAACGACTTAATGACTTAAGCTCAAATACAAGCTACGAGCTAAAGTTGGAACGACCAAGTGAAGTTAGGTCGAGGACGACCTACGACTTAAGGCCTGGAACGACCTAGTGAAATTAGGTCGGGGACGACCTACGACTTAAGCCAGGGCGAGCGAGCTAACTGCAAACGACTTAAGCCTTTAACTCGTGAACGACTTATGCCTTTAGCTCGTGAACGACTTAACATTTTGCCTGGAGATTATAGGTCGGCAACGACCTACGACTTAAGGGCCAGAACGACCTAACTCCGAACGAGCTAAAAATTGCCAGAACGACCTAGTAGCAGTTTTTCACTAAAATCACTAAATTTTGGAGTTTTTCGCCAATCCAATCCAAACCAAATGCAAATGTTGATGCTAGAGTGATAGGGAATCATTCCCAACAGTCCAATGACAATCATAGGCAAGATGTGAGATCAAAATCCTCACCTTTTCCATGAAATTGATGTTGGAGAGCTTAAGAGCAAAGCAAGAATCAACCCCTAGCTTGAATCTATGTTCTTCACCTTGAAGTCGGAGTTTGATGCTGAATTCATTAAAGATCTCGAGCTTGGAATTTTAATTTCTCTTTCCCTCTACCATTTTTGAAGAAGCTTGAAGTATTTGATGAAGTGATGAAGAGAAGAGGGAGTTGGGCTGAGTTAAGAAGGTGCAGTCCCAACCAAAGTCACAAGTGGGAAAAGTGACGAAAATTTCACTATCTCCAAACATATCGAAGTTTACACTCAAAAAGATCGCAAACGTCATTTTGAACTCAATGGGGGTGGTCTCGAGTCCTAATTTGACCGTATGCAAAAAGTAGCTTTTCGGACTAACATCCGACTAACGATAAAATATTTAAATATAAAATCGATAGATATGCGGGTTGTTACAAAATTGTTATTTAAATTAATGTTGAAATTTAATTGTTAGTTAAATACCCATCTATGATAACCTGTTATTTGTTATGACATATTGATTGAATGATGAATTATGATGTTGTTGATGGTTGATGTTTGGTACGTTAAAATTGTTATTCCAATTAAATATGACATTCATTGCAGTTAATATCCATTCGATTTAATATTAAATTCCAATTTGCAAGTTTATACCTGTTAATGATAATAAATAGTCTATTGATGTTTATTGATTGATGGTTGAAATGTTTGAATTATTATTTCAGTTAATTATGACCTTATTTCATTTAATCGTCATTTAATTAGCATGAACTTATAAATTGCCAGTTAATAACCGTTATTGATAATCAATTAAATTATGTTATCCATTGTCTGCTTTGGATGATGATGTGATGGACGTTTAACTATTGATATTTGGATATTTGAATGTTGTGAGTATTTTATGTTGTTCTAATACTGCAAGTTCCCATAGTGTTTATTTTATTTTATATTTATATTTAATTAAAATGAGATCGGGTTGAAATGATAAATACCCAATTAAACAACTTGGCCTAGGATAGACAATTAAAATAAGAAACCCGATTAGTCAACAAATTGTTTCAAAATTAATGAACAACCTGAATGGATTTAATTTGGAACTTATAAATGATTTTACTCGAGTTTAAATGAAATAAATTAATGGATTTGATTTGAATAAACTAATAAATTTATTTGAATTGTAATAGAACAAATAAATGAATTGATTTGAGTTTATATGGAATTGGATTAAGTAAAATTTAAAGTTAAGTAAAAATTTAAGATCTATAGACTTGGTTTTGATTAAACGGATTTGAGACTTGATAATGAAATTTAATTTAAGATTAAATGGAATTTGACATAAGTGGAATTTAAACTAAGTACAGTTTGCGAATTTGATTAAGTGATAACTTAAATATAAAATGATTTTTAAGTTGAGTGAATTAGTTTAATTATGATTTTGTAACTTGGTTACGAAGTTAAATTGTTTTAAAACTTGTTGAGAAAAATAAAACTGTATTAATTAATCAATGAACTAAATAAAGTGAAATAAGATTCTTTAATAGAAATTGAATTTGATTTTGTAAACGGGTTAACTAAAACTATTTGATTTAAAGGGGATTTAGTTAATGAAATTGATTTAACCGAATTTATAATTATATTTAATGAAGTAATGAATGTAAACATAAATGTGAATGAATCTAATTTTGTTTAAATGATTTTGAATTAAATTAAGAATCAAATTAAATCTATTGAATATGAAATAAATTTAATAAGTGAAATTGGAATCTTATTAAACTGAAATTGAATACTTGAATTGATTTGCTAAAAAAATGTTGAACTAAATTTATTTGGAAATACGATTTAACTATTGAAACGAATTGAATTGTGAAATAATGAAATTTGAAAGTAAATTTGAAGTTGACTTTTGATTTGATTTGGTTTGAACTTTAAATATTAAATGATCATCGGTGTAATAATACGTAGTTAATAAAGAGACCGGGATCGGATATGGACATACTCTCTATCGATACCGAAAACCACTTTAATAACTAATGTACGCGGAGTGTTGATCCAGAACGAAGTGGATGGTTTTGGTGAACGCGTTGATTGAAGAAAGAGAACGATTTTGGATGACCCTTGATATGACTAAAACAGGAGCCCTGCCGGACCATCGAGGCTCGCCACCTCTAGCGGACACACTTCTTCGTTACCACATCTATTACTTTTGTGATTCGATTTGGGTGCACCCCTCGATTATGGGAGTGTTGTTTCGCGGTGTTGGGGTGGTAGCTGCTATGCCCAACATCAGTCCGGATGACGCAACTACTAATATCCTAGTTGGTATCGCCTCATGTACGTTGTTATACTGATTATCCTATTCGCGACCACTACGATTTTGATTTGTGTTATACCTATGGGGTACCCTCTGATAACCACTAGTTTACGGTGGGGCTTATGGTGCTGTATAGACTATGACATTTATAAACTGTGTTAAGGGTGGAATGGGCCATGGCTTAACGCTAGGAATGATATTTTACTTTATGATAGACATTATTGTATATAGCGTATTCTATTATATAGTAGATAGTTTAACAGATCCTTAGGAGATGGAAATCCCGAACATCTCTTAAGTTAATGCACGCACGTTAAACAATGGATAGGAGGTGTCTAAAACCCGTAAACATCTCCGACGCCATCACACTCATATTTACTTATTCGATTTAACTTACATGAGATATTTTAGTCCTGACTCCAGTGTTTTGTCTTTTCATTATGCTCGGGTCAGCCTGAGCATTTCAGATAAGGTTGAAGATCTATTCTGGAGGACGAAGACGGAGTTTGGTATTACATCATTTGTATTATACTACTGTATTATTTTTTCGCTGCATTGTTGTATTATCTCTGATATGTATGTAACTCTGATTTATGATGTATAATAATAATCAAATTTATTTATTTAACAGCTTCATGAACTATTATTTTATTATTATATCTTGTTCCTTCTGCTGCGAGATTCTGAGTTATTTTCTGTTCTTTCTTTTCTTTTCTTATTTAACCCCAATAACTATCTGTATTTTGGATTAGTTGAGTCGGCATGTGTGTATGTTTTGTCGACTTTAACGGTCAAAAATGTGGGTCGTTACACAATATTAAAAATATGAGACTTGAAAACAAGTAACTTTTGTGTTGGAACATTCTGCTAAAAGTGATAAGAATGGGAGTTCTTGATTTTAGAAGTAGAGGAGGTTTTTTTCATGGTTTTGGAACATGCATAGAGAAGAAGAAAGCAGATAACAATGGCGATAAGTTTAAATGAAAGTGGAGATTGATGTGCTGAAATGTATTAGAAGACCCAAACTAAATCAAGTTTTCAAAAATTTATGATTTAGAGGCAAGAATTATGGGGGACATGGAGACAAGGGGGACGTTGGCAGTGGCAGGGTGAAAATGGAAACAAAGGGGACAAGTAGGTGGATGAGCGTTTGTTTTGATTTTAATTTCGAAATTGAAAAGATTATGGTACCCCACTATACCATATCGTGTCTGTGTATGAGCCACTAACGACAGAAAACAAAATACGACCATGTACAGAAATGTGACACGATCCCAAAACAAGAATAAAATAGACAAGTTAACTTACTATGTGAAGATTCAAAAGTACCAACGTTTGCCGCAAAAAGCATGAAACGTAAATTTAATTATTTTGCAAACAAAAATTATGGAAAAATTCTAAAAATTAAATTAAACACGCGTCATTAAAAATCAAGTCGTTATTTGAAACACAGATTTTATTGTATTTTAATTAAAATTCCCAAATCAAATATTTAAACTAATTAAATATTCAAAAATCATAGTGATAAAATTCCGGATCGTTGCACGTATAGTTAATGTCTTTGGCTGAAGAAAACATGTTAATCAACTATTATTATCAAACTGAACCATGGAAACTAGTGTTGGACTTCACAATAAAGTCTAGAGATTACTATAGTTTTGATCGACGACCAAACTCAAGATAACTAAGTGATACAATGGTGCCAAAAACATAACGTGCACAATATATCGTTGCCTAAGGGAGTCAATTTAATAGATAAAAAATTGGATTTCACCTAGATAATCTTTAAGCAACAAGCTAATGTTCACTACCATGCTTCAACAAAGTCCATACAGTATTTACTATTTAAATTGTTAATATAATCAAGGTTTGGGTTCATAACCAGGAGTCACAAAACTACAACTCTCGCTTTTCAATTGAAAATAATTTATCGAAATAGTTTATAATATTAATGGAGAAATTAATGTAATTGTTAGATTAACTAAATTATTATTGGAGGATTTAATATTAACTATCATAATATATGAATATTTAAATTATTTTTGTTCCAATATAGTAATTTAAATATAATGAATATTAAATTATATGTGTTTGTGTGTGTGTTTATTGTTATTTTAGTAGTCGAACGTTCTGAAATTGTTTTAAAATAAGACAGATCAAAATATATCAATACTCCAAAATGCAACTTTTACCTACCTGGTTTTACCAATCCCATTCCAACACCATAGGTAAAGGCATCGATTGGGCATAAAAATGATGTTGGTGACGTACTACTTATGAAAAAATACCGATACCTTCTCGACGCCCTTTACAAGGCATCGGCGAGGCGTCCCTCTAACATCGGCCCCACCCATACTAACCTAGTTGATGTCATCTCCCCCATCACTTTTCCCATGTCAAAATTTAAAAACAAACCCACCTGAATCGCCCTCAGCCCCGTCTTCTACTACCTCCTCAACTCTCGAAGCCGCCACAAATCCTAAGCCCAGCCATCCTTTCCTTGCATCCGCCTACCTCATCGCTGCAAATCCCAAGCTGCCAACTTGTCAATCACTACAAGCCTAAGCCACTACCTCCCAGCCTAGCGCCTTCTCCAAGTCGCCACACAGGGCTCCAAGCCATCACCAGCACTGCAAATCCCAAGCACAATGCCACCTTCACCGTTATAATTTATTACTCCAAATAATTTTCTATTCAATGCTATGATGTCATTAGCTTCATATATGATAATGATTCGTTGGTTTATATTCGTCGGTATATGATCATTGACATAGGTTCGATGATATGATAATTCGTTTATGATTTGAGATATCATTGGTATTATGTTTGAATTATTTGATTATTCATTTTCATTGATATGATGGTATTAATGAAACTCTGTATATATATTTGGTTTAGCCCCATCTAAAAATTACCACATGTGATCGTTATATAGATATCCAGTTTTAAATAAAATGAAAATCGATATTCATCTATTATGTTATTGTTGGATTTGTCTTAGTATTCAAAAAGTTATAAATGATTATATTTATTTCGTAAATCAATATTTTAAATTGAATGGTTAATGAAATTTTGACAGTTCTTCCTTTTTATTCCATATGTACGCTCTTCTGCATATGATATAGGGAATAAGGGGAAGTACTATCGAAATTTGTTAATTGTAGTACACCAGAATTTTTATATATAACTTAAATAATAATAATAATAAATAAATTTGAAATTAAATTAGATACTGTTTTCGTAAATTTTAGTAGAAGGGCAAAATGGCAATTTTTACAAACAGTTGAATTTGCTGACGGAAGTCACACCATTGCGTAGTTCTTGTTTTTATGGTTGAGATGGAGTATTTAGTTGTTTAAATCAGAGGTCGTATGAGTGAAATATTATTGATTTAATGAAGTGGGTTTGATCTATGTGCGAGCAATGTGCTAGGCTGGGTTGAGTTGGGCTGTGTTTGAAAGTCAAATTCAAAATTTAAAACACCATTTTAGTTTTTCCCTTCAAAGCCCATTTAAAAAGAAGGTATGTACATTTCTTTCTCATTTTTCTGAAAACTTCCGAAAACCATATTCTTCCTCTTTCCTTCATCTTACCATCAAACTCTTATTTCTTAGCCAAAATTGATGAGGCAAAGTGTGTTGGATTTGTAGCAGAGTTCTTTATCATATGGAGTAGGAATTGTAGGCTATTACAAAGATTTGATTTTTTGAAATTTGGGATAGTGGGGAAATTAGGTTCTTTGGCTTTGGAATCGGTGGGTGTGGCTTCTCCAATTCTTATATAATGCTATGATAATAATATAGGATGCTTTAAAGCTAACCTATGATTAAAAAATGTTGAAAAATATGACTAAACGATAAGTTTGAAACTATGGAACATAATGTACGTATTTGTTATAAGGAATTAATAGAAAACCCTGCTTTTCAACAAATCAAATTAAAATATATAGAAATTGTAATGTAATGTTTATAGATATGTTAGAGCACTAAAAATATTATGGATAAACCTATATATATAAAACATAGTCATTAAAATGAAGTATAGAGTGAAATAATCAAATCTGGACATAAAGACAAATAAAACGGAGAAGAACTCCCACATCTAGAATGCACACCAATGCACCGATCGTGCATACCGGTCCACCCATGCACATACCAATTGGGTGTTTTTAGGGATTTTGAATGCCCATGTCAATGTTCGATGACTTTATCTTTTGTGTAGTGTTCCCTAACAAGTAACAACCCTATGGCGATGACTTGATGCATAAGGTTGTGGTTTGATGTGTAATTTGATGGTCGAGAGGTATGGATGTTGAGAATCATGCTTTGGGGATAATCAACTAACACACTAATCATGTATGGCTGCCATTTGAATGCTTGGTTGTTAATAATGGTGATAAATAGGGATAATGTATTTGATTTTTGATGAATGAATACATGAAACATGATGATAACAGCGAGATACGAATGTAGTATATATGGCTGGGATTTTGTAGTTTGGCAATGTAGTGTATATAGTTTTAAGAGAAGGAGCAGATGCCTAAATCTTGTAGCATACGCGGCGGGTCCTTGATTCATTGTATCAATGGTATTTCTCCTGTACAGCAACAAGGCTGGTCCAGAAGGTTTTGGTTTGGGCAATAGTCGACCTTGTGCAGGTGGATGGACTAGGCATGAGTCCAGTTCGTACATCCATTACCGCAGGTGGCGATATTGCATAGTGGTTGGTGACGTCTATTCATTTACCGTATATTTCCTATATAGATATTGTTTAGGTTAATGGAGTTTGGAGACGTGATGGACCAAGCGGCGTGAACTATACATATTGTAAATATTAAATATTTAAATGTTGTGTATAATCTGTATCTTAAAAATATGATGTGACAGTGTGTGTGGGGAGTTGATTTGGTTTGGATTGTATAGATTTATGTTATGGTATCAGATATGCAATTATATATATATATATATATTGCCATTCGCTGCAAAACTCTGAAAGCTATCAATTTGTTTAGTTTTGTCTTATGCTCTCTTTGTATATAACAATATGTATTACCTTCCAACGACTCACCGTTCAGGAATTCTTTGTGTAGTTATGGGTTTCAAAAAAAGGTAAGTTGTTACATTTGGTATCAGAGCATAGGTTATATGATTACTGTAACACACCATAAAGTTAACGATAATTAATAAAGCTCCAAAAGTGGAATTTGAGAAAATGTTGTAATTTGGTTACGAAACTTTCACCATTGCATTCGTGATGATTTTCTGAGTAACTTTCATGTTCGGAGTGTCGCGATCGGAGCTCAAATGAAAAAGTTATCAACGTTTGAACTTATCAGATCAGAAATAATTCAAAACTAATTAAGGAAGTAAATGTTAATAACTTAACATTAAAATGAGCATTAAGCATAAATGTTAACGTTAAATATAAATGTTAATTAAGGGACCTCATTCACATTAAATTTAATTAAGAAAGAATATAAGTAAATAAATTAGGCGTGGAAGCAAATTAGTACTAATAATTTACATTAAATGTAAATCTTAAGATTTAATTAATTGGCTATGTTAAATCTAATCATATAAGAGATTAGAACGAAGTAATCAAAGGAGATCAGCTTTGAATAAAAAGTAAATTAGCACTGAAAATAAAATAAATAAAAAGAATTAATTAACATTAAAACAAACGTCAATAAGAAAGAATGTTAACATTTAAGGGAAGGAAATAGTATGTAATTAATAAGTGTAATTGATATACATTAACTACAGTTAACGTTTACTTAATGTGAAATAAAGAAATTAACATTAATCAATTAGGCGAAAATGGTAAAAAAGCAAAGTTATTTAACGTTAGTGGATATTTAGCTTGTATGAAAAGTTAACATTATCGGATAGTTAACTTGTAGGAAAAGATAACGTAAATTAAATCGGACCAAAAATGGTATGAAAAAAAATAAAAAGGAACAAAGAAAAGAATATACATTAATTATTTTAATCCAAGGCTTAAAATTGATTCCCGCGTCTATGTAATGACCAATAAATTTGTTTTAATAACGTAATTAACTAAAATTTTGCTTAAAATTAAATAGGAAAATTTTGAAATGAAAACTTGATATTTGGTATACGTCTATTTTAACATAGCAACTGGTAAATTTTATTGGGAAATATGAAAGTAAATTATGTTGTGTAAATTTCAATTTAAATTAGTTAAATTTGATGAAAATTAAATATTTTCAAAATATGAATATTTTTATATAAGAAAATGTTAATATTTTCTGAGTGAGACGTCATATTTCGTTTCGTCAAATTTGGACTGCTATAGCCTCGTTTATCTTATATTCGGTGGATTAGTAACAGTTTGGCAACGAATATCGACTTTAGATAGGTTGATCGTATCACTCATATCTGTGTACCATTCTGTTCGTCTCAGCGTGCTGATCTCCACAGTATATTCATTTCTGTACTTCGAGGTCCGGTACGCGACGAAATCCGCAAAATGTTTAGCTGTAACGATGCGCATTTGGAGTCTTTTGATTTCCTGTGTCCATTTAAATTTGCCAACGGTTGAAAATCAATGGTCATCAGCTTTTATTATTAGCCTTGAATTTAAGTGTATTGACTTTTCAATTCTCACTGTTTTATATTCGGTTCCTCTGTGACTCTCGTCCTCTCTGTTCATTTCACATTCCACTCTCTCACTTATTCTTTCAGAAAACAAATAATATTTTAATACATATAAAACATATCTATAGTTTATGCAAAACTGCTTCTCTTCTTTCCAACTAAAGCCGCCATCTCTCCTCCCACATAACCCGACCCCATAGCCACGTCATTCCTTTCTTCCCTCACTTCCATCAGCCCCACGCAACCAAACATCCCACCGCATGTCCCTTCCCAGTCATCACCTTCGCCTACATCACCGATTCCGCCACCTTGCCAAAGCCTTTCCTCCCCTTGCAACTTCGCCCAGCCACCCAACAACCGAACGAACCGCCACCCTCGTTTTCCACGCACCTCCCTGACTCCGGCCTCCCCTCCATCTCTCCACCGCCCAAGCACTGACCTCACGCCTCACAGCAACGCCAACACCCATCCCATACCTTCTATCACCACCTATTCGCCCTAACCCACGCTGTGTCAGCCACCGAAGGCCGCAAATCCACCATGCTTTGGTTTTTTCCGAGCTTTATATATATATATATATATTGTTTTATTAGCTTATAGTTGATATTGTCTTATGATGTATATTGTTATATAAAATATATAAACATAGATATGTTGTATATATATATATATATAAAGTTATATACCGATTTGCAGGTATATTTACTTGATTTTAATGTCTCTTGTACATTACCTATATGTATATATATGTATATTAAAATTTATACGTGATATTTTAAATATAATTGAACTCATATATACTACCTATATAATATATGGTTGATATTGGGTACTTGTTTGAAGAGCGTATACGTACATAACATGTTAAAATATATATATATTTAGATTTATGTTAATATTTGGAAAGAGTTGTTTTTAGTTTTAATCTATTATATATATTTGATTTTGAACACATGCATTTTAATATATAATATTGATTTTTTTATATACTGTGATTTCGAATATGAGGCATACGTATTTTTTTGCAGCTGCTCGTCTATATTCTTCAACCTACAACCTTCAATTTTGATTTGTTTTATAAATATTGTTTTACAAATAAGGTTTACGTGTTGTTTTGAAATTGTAATATATATAGATATTTCGATTTTTAAATAGATGTGTTTTAAATTCAATATAGATTTTAATTTATATATATATAGGTATAAAGATTTTATGTTAATATTTGTTTAATGAGTATAAATTATGAAGATTTTGTTTTAATATGGGTTGTTGATTAAATTATGAAGGTTCTGATTCGTGTTTTCATCGAATTAGGGTAGATTTTCTTTGCTTTGTCGCTGTCCAGTTGTCACTTCGTGCTTATCCGCATCAGTTCAGAGATTTGTCAATTATCCATGTTTATTCGTGCATGTTTTCATCTTGTTCTCTTCTTTCTCTAGCCTCAAAAGGTGAGCGATCACTCATTATTAACATTCTTTTATTTAGTAGATTTGATTTCACATGAAACGAAAATTGAAATATGCTGTTAAATTTGAACTGTTAATTATAAAATTGCTATGTATGATATGCCATTATTTGTAACTGTTCACCTGTGACATATGAGACCATAACCTGTCATTTATATTATATTTGAATTGTTATGATGATATATGCCTGTTATTGATATGTATGTCGTTTATATTATTATCATATTGTTCTCACTCTGCAAGTTCCCTGTTAATTTAGAATTCCCTATGGGTTGAATGATACATACCCGAATGATATTATAGATTAGGAGAAAATCGTTATGGGTTGAAATGATAAACCCAAGTGATTTTCATTGATTTTGAATTTTGGGATTGCAGGTTGAAATGATATATACCCGTAAATATTTAATTTGCGGATTGAAATGATAAATATCCGTATCACTTGACCATAAGATAGAAAATTATATACGGACACCGTTGGTCTATATTTTAAAAATGATTTCCAAAGATTGAAAGGAAATATATGTGTAACGACCCGATATTTTCAACTATTCGCATCCGCACATGTCGGACTTGAATTGCTCAAAATACCGAATTGTAAATATAATTTGGCAAAACTCAGAATATACAGTAAATAAATCACAGATCACAGACACATAGTATATAATAATGCAGCCGAAGCAAGAAATAGTAGTTCATGAAGCTACTATATATATACATCAGAGTTAACAAGATACAACAGAAGTAATCAAGATACAACAGAAGTCTCAATATGATAATCAAGTATAAATCAGAATACATCCCTGGAATCAACTGGATAACTGAAAGCGAAATAGATAGCTCGATATCCAAGAAAGCTCCAACTCCAAAGGTGAGTCTCGAATGCTGTATCACTCAGTCTGACCCGAGCGTAAAGCAAAACACAAAACACTCAAGTCAGGACATACATACTTATATAATGTAAACCAACTCAAGTGAACTGTAATATAAAGGTACAAGTAACTTAAAGAATGCTTGGGATCGCCCATTCTTTAAGGATCTGTTAAACTATCTACTATGCAGTAATATTCGCTATTATAATAATGTCTATAATAAAATAAACTTATTTTTAAATAGCTTTAAGGAGTGAACTAATATTCCACTTAACACATAATAGTCCCAGTAGTCTATCTAGTATTAGCATACTCCCAGATCAAGGGCTACCCTCAATACTCCACAGGCTACAGCACAAATCCAAACTCGTAGTAAAGCTCACTATGGTAGGTGACACGGTAGAACAAGGCAATGCCAGGGTAGATATACCAATTATGCATCCGGGCTGGTGGAAACGCATAGCAGCCACTACTGCCTACCTTGGAACACACTCCCAAATCAAAAATCGAAGGGTGGCCACCAAATAAATCACAAAGTAATAGAAATGTATCGAAGAAATACGTTCGATCAGAGGTGCTACCTCATTGGCCCGAGAATCGCTCCTGTTTTAGCCACCTTATGCCAACTCACGGGAGTTGGGTCCACGTTCATACCTCAATAGGATCGTCGCCACCATCCTACTTCACTCTGGAATCTCCACCGCGTCCACGGTTGTTAAAGTGGTTTTCGGAGTTGGCAGAGAGTATGACAACTTCCGATCCCGGTCTCTTTAACAACCCAATGTTATTATAACCCATGGATATTTATTTCAAAACATTTTTATTCCAAAACCATTTAAATTAAATACCATTACTTTCCAAAATAATATCCATTTCAAAACTAAATACTATCTTATTTCGTTTCAAAACCAAATCAATATATTATTTAAGTAAAGCCCAAATTTCCAAATCACTGAATATTTCTTTAAATTTATTTAACTTGAAATATTCCTTTAAATCAACTTAAACCAAACCACTTTATAAGGTCACATTCTTAAATCTTAAATTCCAATAAGCTTCAAGCTAATATATTTAAAGACAATTCTTAATTAAATACTATTTCAACTAAATTCATTTCCAGACCATTTAAAAGTAAAGTCATTATACATACAAATCAAATATTCAATTCCCAAACATTTAGCCTTTTCTGAGTTCATTTATTCACTTAAATACTTTAGAACATTGAAATTTCAACTTTCGCAGCACTTAGAAAAATGCTGCGGTAAGTTATATTTGAAACAATTCATTTCAGCAAAGGCATCATTCATAAACTGCTGTAGTAGTTAAGTTTCATTTGAAAACTAGTTCAGTTCAGAAAAAGACAGCATTTACAAAACTGCTGGAGTAGTTCAGGGTTCAATTTGAAAAATTAGTTCAATCCAGCAAACTGCAGCACTTATCAAGTGCTACTGTAGCTCTTTTATTAGTTCCAGGTTTTAGTTTTTAATTCAACAACCACAACACTTATCAAGTGCTGCAGTAGCCCTTAGTCAATTTAGCCTTTAGTTCATTTGCATCAACCACAGCACTTACAAAGTGCTGCAGTATCCTTTACTTTAGATTTTAAGTTAGTTTTCGAAATGATAGCATTTCTGAAGTGCTATTAATTCAATTTCCAGATTTATAATAAAATTTCAGAAACAATTAAACTTCAATTTTAACTATTTTAACTTATAAAAATCATATTTTCCACTTCAAAAATGTTCATTTAATAGCCTTTAACTTATGATTTTATAAAGAAATTTTTTACAATAAAATCGCATTTTCCAATAATTTCACTTATTAAATTCAAGTGTACTATTTTCCCATTCTTTGCATTTTTTTCAATTAACATAACACTTAAATTTAAATTACCATTTCATAAATAAAACTTAATCTCCATTTTTAGTTGATTAACTCAAACTTTCATTTTTCAACCAAATCACACATTTCCAAATTAAGTTATATTCAAATTCCAATTTTTCCATTTATCTATTTCACATTTTTAACTTGTAGAAAAATCACTAACACATTATAAAAATCATTTTTAATTAAATTTAAATCAAAATATCATAATTTACAATTTAAAATACTTAAAAATTTCCAGAAGAATATATAAAATAACCACGGGTCTGTATATTATTTTCTAACCTAGGTCAAGTGATACGGATAATATATCATTTCAATCCGTAATTTACAAAGAAAAATCCAGGTTCTATCATTTCAAAACCGAAATCCCAAGTAAAATAAAACAAATAAAAATCGCCCAGGCCTATCATTTCAGCCCATAACGATTTTTCCCTATTCTAAAATCTGTTCGGGTATGTATCATTTCAACCCATAGTGATAGGGAACTTGCAGTGATGATAAGCAGGAAATAAATAATAGTATACAAATAATATTATAACAGATGATATAACAGGCATATAAACAATATTTAACATCATATAAATATATCACAGGCATGTATGAACATAACACATTATTTTATACAATTAACTTGTCATCAATTCACAATTATAAAAGTACGTATGTCTAGAGTGAATAACTCACCTTTTAAAAGCTAGAATTGAAATTCAAACCCAAATCTAAACTCCGCAAAGCACGAAAAGGCACGACAAAGCACGACTATATTCTTTTGAGTGGATGAAGAGTCAGATCCAAATCTTGTATACAAACAATTACACAAACATAAGTGTATAATTCAACATACAAGATTATGAATCAAACAATGAACAATATGGATCAAAGTGACATAACCTTTTGATAAAACAAAGAAAGATGCAAACTTGAGTGAAAAGAGAGCCCAAAATCCACATCTTGTACATAACAAAATAAAGCAAACAAATATCCCAAACATAAGAACATGATTCAATACAAAGAATAGAGATTACAACAATGAAAAGATAGGAAATAAAATGACATAACCTTGATAACTCAAAGCAAGGTGATCAATACATGGCTTGGTTTGGTCAAAGTTTTGGTGATGTTGTCTTCATAGTGGTCACGACCTTGGATGGTGGTGAGGAGGAGGGATGATGGTCGGTCATGGTGATGTGGTGGAGATGGTGAGGTCGGCAATAGCATGGAGGCCAAGCAATAGCAATGAAACAAAGGAGAAACAAAAGAGAAATGGAAAGGAGGAAGAGAAGGAAGCCATAGCTTTCTGTAAAATTTTCGGGACGCAAAATGAAACTTGAGATGAGAAGTTATTCACGTGAATTGCAAAACTAGATGGCGGCTAGGGTTAGAAGCAAGGAACGGCTAAGATGAGGTCTAGAAAATGAAAGGCTAGCAAATTAAAAGGCACAATTTAAGGGAAGGAATCTTGTAATTAATTTATTCATAAATGCAAATGAAAATGAGGAGGTTTGAAATGAGAAATAAATCTTCTTGTACGTGATTTGCAAATGAGAAATACACGGCTAGGAAAAGAGTGAATGGCTAGGGTTTGAAATAAAGAGGGTAGGTAAATAAAAGGCAAGAAATTAAAAAGGCACAATTTAAGGAGGAAGAATCTTGTATATTTTTTTCTTTGTTTGCACGCAATGAGAAGGCAACAAATATACAAAACAGGTAACTTATATCTCTTGAAATTCCTAAGCTATTATTCAAAGTAAAATCAATCAAAATTCATATGAATATATTCAAAGTTTATACAAATAAAATAGAAAATAAAAATTAGAGAAACAACCATAGGGAAATAGAAAATAAAATATAGAACGTCATCGCATGTAAACACTGTATTTTTATCTAATTTAAAAGTATAAGTTTAAATTCCCAATAAATCCATATTAACATTGGTTTAGATACTAATACATTAATAACTTCCCAATTCATCCAAATTCCAATTAGCAAAGTAATTAATTTCATTCTCTTACCATAAATCTATTTGTTATGAATTGAATTCCCATAAGTTATAAATAAATTTCAAATAAACTGATTTGATTCAATTCTAATCTATTTATTAAGTCTATACTACTCTACAACTCTCGTTATTATTCGTTTATCTTTCATTACATTAATATATATATATATATATATATTCGAATATCCATCTTTCCTTTGTATTAACAGTTGTTCTCAATTATATTGAATTTGCTAAATGTATACATTTATTATGATTGAATTCTCAATTAATTCATTAGAATAGGTTTCATTCTTTTATATTATCTTATGAATAAAATACGCATTTCCATTTATTTCATTACATTCACATTTTACAATTACTATCCAATCTCAAGTTAATGAACATTTACTTACATTTGAATACAATTGATTTCCAATTCATTTTATAGCCTAAATAGACAACTTATAATAGTTGTTACCATTCTCTTTATTACACTCTATTTTATCATTTTCTCTAATTATCAAAATTGCTTACAAAATGTTTAATTCATTCAATGACCATAAACTATATACTAATTCATTTATTCATACCACACATACATTTATTCACTTATATTCAGTTTTATACCCAAATGTAACATTTACAATTAAATTAATAGACAAATTAAATAGTAAGTTACAACCGTTACTATAACTTTTAATCACCCTTTTCAATTCATTGTTCACAAACATATGTTACCATTCTTATATATCTAATCTTTATTCAATGGTCATTTATTTCATACTAAATCATTTATAAATTTTAATGTTTGCATTTGTTTTCTTATATAAATTTATAGCCAAGTATAACAATTTACATTACTTCAAAAAAATGTAATTTCATTTCAATTGTTAATAATTAGTTTTTAAATACATTGTTACATTTCATTTTGGCATTCATTTCATTATTAAATTATAAAGTTTTTATTTCTTTCAAATTTATTTCCCAAAATCTTATTAAATTGACAACTTTAATTATTGAAAATTTATGGGTCGTTACAATATGGATTTTTATAAATATTGATTTTAAAAGAAATATATATATATAAATGCTATTTTATATATGTGTAAAATTTAGATTTTAAAATAATATGTTTTTGGAAATTTTAAATCTACAAGTTAGTTTTGAAAAAACTAAAAATTTTAAGATTTTTCTTATAATTTTGTTATTTTAAAAATATATAAAATAAGATTTAATACAAAATGTGTTTAATAATAAGATTTAATTTAATTAGTATATAATATGTTTAAGTATTTATATAAATTTATATTAATATTTTAAAAATAGTTATTTATAACTTTAATAATAGAGGTTCGGAAGATAAATTAATGTTGACTTGGAATTTAAATTGGTTAATAATTTAATGTAAATAAGAATTGAATTGAACTTATTAGTTTTGAGATTTCAAAAGATATGATTTATAACTTGATTTGATAAAAAGTGATTAAATGAATATTCTCAACTTTAAATAAAATTGAGGTGGAATATTTAATATTGATTTAAATTTATAAATTGGGATTTGAATAAATTGTTATTAAAATGATTAAGTGCATACTTTCCAATTTGAATAAAATTTAAGTTAAATGTTGAAATATAAATGAAATTTTTATTGTAAATGTTTGAATATTTAAACTAGAATCTTATTGGAATTGAAATGATAGTTAAAACCTGGATTTGAAATCGATAAAAATTGAAATGGTTTATTGAGCATTTGAATTGAACCTTTAACCTTTTAAAATTGAAAGTGTTGAACGGGGATTGATTTAAATTGAATTTTAGGAATCTAAGATGATTTGAATCGATTTGTGAAATGGAAGGAAACTATTTTTATTATATAAAGTATTTTAATATATAAATTATTTTAATATATACACTATTTTAATTTATAGCTATTTTAATATATATATATATATACATACTATTTTCAATATCTAAATTGTTTAAGCCGAAAGTGTTATGATTTCCAAAGTGTTATGATTTCCAAAGTTTTATGATTTCAAAAGTGTTATGATTTCGAAAGGGCTATAATTTTGAAATTGTTACGATTCTGGAAATGAATATTATTTAAAGTGAATAATGATATCAAATTGATATGATTTTTGAAATGAATATTGTATTTTGATATGAAGTACGAACTGTTTCAAATGAAATGACCACGGTGTGAAATAAGCGTTTGGTTATTAAAGAGACCGAGATCAGATATTGTCATACTCTTTGCCATTACCGAAAACCACTTTAACAACTGTGTACGTGGTGGAGATTCCAGAATGAATTAGGATGGTTTGGCGACGATTCTATATGGTATTTACGTAGCCTTGACTCCCGTGAGTCAGCTTGATGTGGCTAAAACAGGAGCTATACCGGGCCAAGTGGGGTCATTCCTCGATCGGGCACATTTCTTCGATACCATTCTATTGCTTTTGTGATTTGATTGGGTGCACCTTTGATTTGGGAGTGTGTCACGAGGTGGGCGGTAGTAGCTGCTATGCGTTACCACCAGTCCGGGAGTGCAAACGGTATATCACCCTGGCATTGCCTTGCATGCCTTGTCACATGCCCTATCGCGCCTTCTACGAGTTTGTTTTGTGTCGTACCTATGGAGTGTTCCCTGATAGCCCACTTGCGAGTGGAGTTTACAGCATCTATATAGACTACGACATTATATAAAATGTGTTAAGGGGGATATGGGTAATGCCTTAACGCTATTTTAGTACTTTACTTTACTGTAGACATTATTATAATAGCGTATATTACTACATAGTAGATAGTTCCACGAATCCTTAGAGGATGGAGATCCCAAACATCCTTTAAGTTACTTGTATTTCAGCTGACATTTCACTTGAGTTAAATTTACTATATAAGAATGTTAATCGTGACTCGAGTGTTTTTTTGTTTTTCTTTATGCTCGGGTCAGACTGAGTGTCACAGCATTTGAGACTCACCTTTGGAGTTTGGAGCTTCGCTTAGAGATCCATCTATCTATCTAGCTTTCAGTTACTTCAGTTTATTCCAGTTGTTTGTTTCAGACTTGTCATTGGCATTTGTATTAGTAACTTCTGTGTATTCAAATATCTGTTGTATTTTACTTTGAACTCTGATTTTTTTATATCGTAGCTTCATGAACTACTATTTATATATTCCGCTGCTTATTGATATTACTCTGTGTCTGTGATTCTGTGATTGATTTATTTACTGTATATGCTAAGTTTTGCCAAATATAAATTAACAATCTGTTGTTTTGAGCAATTCAAGTCCGACATGTGTGGATGTGAATGGTTTGAAATACCCGGTCGTTACAAGTGGTATTAGAGCTCTGCTTTAGGCAAACGTAGCATATGGAGTAAATATTAATTACAGAATCACCTTCGTTCGAGCTTGAATTCCTTCCTCTTTGATTCGAATTTCTTTCGAACTTTGGAACCCTACCTTGTTCTGAAATCCATTCTTGTCCTTTCCTGTTCATGTTCTTCTTGATACTGGAGCATCCCATAGCTCTACTTCTGCTGAATTTTGTAATAAATTAATCTCACCTTGTCATCTCAATTGACAATCTTAACCGTATCTGTGACTAATCCCATCAGCAGGTTCTGCCAATCCTAGTATGATTTGTAAAGGGGTGAAACTCCTTTACAACAGGCATCGATTCACCAGAGACTTCTATATCCTCGGTTTCGATGCTGCTATTTCTTGCAAAGCCCGAATCGACTCTTAGTAGACGACCCTGATAGTTCTCTTGTAATCAAATGTCGATTTCCTTGGGATTTAGACAGGCAGTTCTATCTATTCATTTGATTCTTAGCCTAGTGATTTTGACGACACCCTGATAATCAGGGAATATCCTGATGTTTTGGTAAAGTCACTTCTCTTCCCTTCAAGCAGAAAATTGAATTTCGGCATCGATCTTATTACCGGAATCTCGGTTGACCCGGTGAAGGTCGCCGTGATAAAAATAGGTCTATCCATTTCTTCTTTTGTAATTTAATTATCTTATATTCTCTTCGAGTCTATCTTCGTAGTTAGAATTCTCTTTGACTAGGATTCATTTAAATTTGAATCTCTATCCTTGTTCTAAGATCTATTCTGGAATCATCGTGTGAGGGAGTGTATTTGTTATTAATATAAAATTGTTTATATTGTGTTGTTTGAATTGTTGAGTTGATTTGAGGTTTCACTCAATTCGTCTGGCCAACGTTATCGATAGTAATTCCAAAACACTTGAACAGAACAAACTGACACGATATTGTTTTCGAAATGGGTAAATGAAATTATTTTATGTATGATTACATTATATATATAAGTATAATTTTCTGAAATTAGATAGTTAAATGAATTGGTTATTAGAAATGATAATACTAGATTATCATTTATTGTTTTGTCAACCATGGTTTATAAATCTAATTTGCAAATGAAATGAATTTAAATTAAGAATTTGTGAATCCAATTTCTGGTATTTTCAAAAATCTATTTTTTTAAGTTTTGGAATATATTATTTGAAAGTATTTTCGAATGGAAATTTTTTTCAAAAGAATAATTTTAAAAGAATTAAGTCTGTACTCTATTCGTTTATCGCTGGAAAATAATTTCGGTGATGACTGCAGCATCATCGACATTCATTTTCGAGTCTCACAGTGGAGAGGCCACTTAGTAGCTTTGCTACACTTTTGTTTTGGAAAACAAATTTGATTTGCATTTTCTTGAGTGAGATTTGATATACAAAATATTATATGTATATATTTATTTCAAAATGATTTGAAGTGAAATTGGAAATGTATTCTTGAATTCTGTGTAAAGTGATGGTTTTCAAATTATTGAAACAAAGCAAAATTTTGACTAATTTAAGTACTTAAAATAAGAAATGGAATTTGAAATAACTTGAAACTAGGATAAATTTATTTGTATAACACTTAACTTCACTCTAAAACATATATAACTCACTTGAAATATTCAAAGAGTTAAAATGTTTATGTGAATGTAATTGAAGGTTATACAAGAGAAATTTAAGTAATATAAATCTTCAAACTAGGATTTTGCTTAATAAGAATGTTGTAAATAAAAAGTAATTTTTTATAGTATTTAATTACACTCAGAACCTTAATATAACTTACCTAGAAATAGTTAAATGTTAATGAGAATAAGTAATTGAATAGTATACAATATTAATGTAATAAATAAGATGTCCAAAATGAATTTGTTAGGGAATTCATAAATAAAATTTTAAGGGAATTATAATAAATGCAATACACTTAACCTATATAGCAAGATATGTCAGTGAAATAAATAGAATAATAAATGGGAAATGCTATCTAAATAAATAAATATGAACTTAAGAATAGTTGAAGTTGAATGTAGGGGTGGAATCAACTCAACTGAAGATAAATAGATTTAACAAATGAGTTAAATCAAATAAATTTTGTTTTGGAAGAAATTTTTGTAATAAATATTAATAAATTGAAACAAATCAAATTAAATGAAAATAGCTTGAATTGAAATCAACAAAATATGAATATAAATGAATATTATTGATTTAATCAAATGGATTGAAATCAAATTAATTGAATATAAATCAATTTATATGGTTTTGAACTTATTGTGTATCTGATAATATGAATTTCAAATCTATCTTTCCTTTCTGTTACTTCTTTTCTCCTACATCCTTCCTTTTTGGGGACGAATAGTTTTGAGTGGGGGAGAGTGTAACGACCCGTAAATTTTAACGGTTTTAATAACGTAATTAATTGAAATTTTGCTTGACATTAAATAGTAAATTTTTAAAATGAAAATTTGATATTTGGTATACGTCTATTTTAACATAGCAACTGGTAAATTTTATTGGGAAATATGAAAGTAAATTCTACTGTGTAAATTTCAATTTAAATCAGTTAAATTTCATGAAAATTAAATATTTTCAAAATCTGAATATTTTTTTATAAGAAAATGTTTATTATTTTCTGAGTGAGACGACATATTTCGTTTCATCAAATTTGGACTGCTATAGCCCCGTTTATCTTATTTTCGCCGGATTAATACCAGTTTAGCAGCGAATATCGACTTTTGATAGGTTGATCGTATCACTCATATCTGTGTACAATTCTGTTCGTCTCGTCGTGCTGATCTCCGTAGTATATTCATTTCTGTACTTCGGGGTCCGGTACGTTACGAAATCAGCGAAATGGTTAGCCGTAACGGTGCGCATTTGGAGTCTTTTGATTTCCTGTATCCATTTAAATTTGCCAACGGTTGAAAATCAACGGTCATCATCTTTTATTATTAGCCTTGAATTCAAGCGTATTGACTTTTCAATTCTCACTGTTTTAAATTCGGTTCCTCCGTGACTCTCATCCTCTCTGTTCATTTCACATTCCACTCTCTCACTTATTCTTTCAGAAAACAAATAATATTTTAATACATATAAAACATATCTATAGTTTATGCGAAACTGCTTCCCCTCTTTCCAGCCAAAGCCGCCATCTCTCCTCCAACAGAACCCGACCCCTTAGCCACGTCGTTCCTTTCTTCCCTCACTTCCATCAGCCCCACGCAACCACACATCCCACCGCCTGTCCCTTCCCTGTCACCACTTCCGCCCATAGCATCGATTCTGCCACCTTGCTAAAGCCTTTCCTCCTCTTGCAACTTCCCCCAGCCACCCAACAACCGAACGAACCGCCACCCTCGTTTTCCACGCACCTCCCTGACTTCAGCCTCCCCTTCATCTCTCCGCCGCCCAAGCACTGACCTCACGCCTCACTGCAACGCCAAAACCCATCCCCTTCCTTCTACCACCACCTATTCACCCTAACCCACGCCGCGTCAGCCACCGAAGGCCGCAACTCCACCCTGCTTTGGTTTGTTCAGAGCATTTATATATATATATATTGTTTTATTAGCTTATAGTTGATATTGTCATATAATGTATATTGTTATATAAAATATATAAACACAAATCTGTTGTATATATATATAAAGTTATATACCGGTTTGCAGGTGTATTTACCTGATTTAAATGTCTCATATACATTACCTATATGTATATATATATGTATCTTAAAATTTATACGTGATATTTTAAATATAAGTGATCTCATATATACTACCTATATAATATATGGTTGATATTGGGTACTTGTTTGAGGAGCGTATACGTACATATCATGTTAAAATATACATATTTAAATTTATGTTAATATTTGGAAAGAGTTTTTTTAGTTTTAATATATTATATATACTTGATTTTGAACACATGCGTTTTAAAATATAATATTGATTTTTTATATATACTGTGATTTCGAATATATGAGGCATATGTATTTGTTTGCAGCTGTTCATCAATATTCTTCAACTTGCAGCCTTCAGTTTTGATTTGTTTTATAAATAAGGTTTACGTATTGTTTTGAAATTGTAATATATATAGATATTTCGATTTTTAAATATGTGTGTTTTAAATTCAATACTGATTTTAATATATATATATGTATGTATAAAGATTTTATGCTAATATGTGTTTAATGAGTATAAATTATGAAGATTTTATTTTAATATGGGTTGTTAATTAAATATGGATTTTAGAATTTTTTTTATAATTATTCCATTTGTATCAAAAAATTTCTGATTCGTATTTTCATTGAATTTGGGTAGATTTGCTTTGCTTTGCTTTGTCGCTGTCCAGTTGTCACTTCATGCTTATCCACATCAGGTCGGTGATTTGTCAATTATCCGTGTTTATTCGTGCCCGTTTTCATCTAGTTCTCGTCTTTCTCTAGCCTCGAAAGGTGAGAGATCGCTCACGATTAACATTCTTATATTTAGTAGATTTGATTTCACATGAAACAAAAATTGAAGTTTGTTGTTAAATTTAACTGTTAATTATAAAATTGCTATATATGAAATGCCATTATTTGTAACTGTTCACCTGTGACATATGACACCATAACCTGTCATTTATATTATATTTTAATTGTTAACGATGATATATGCCTCTTATTGATATGTATGTCGTTTATATTATTATAATATTGTTCTCACTCTGCAAGTTCCCTGTTAATTTAGAATTCCTTATGGGTTGAAATGATACATACCTGAATGATATTATAGATTTGGGGAAAATCGTTATGGGTTGAAATGATAAACCCAAACGATTTTCATTGATTTTGAATTTTTGGTTTGCAGGTTGAAATGATATATACCCGTAAATATTTAATTTGCAGATTGAAATGATAAATATCCATATCACTTGACCATAGGATAGAAAATTATATACGGACACCGTTGGTCTATATTTTGAAAATGATTTCCAAAGTTTGAAAGGAAATATATGGGTTTTTATAAATATTGATTTAATATATATATATATATATAAATGCTATTTTATATATGTGTAAAATTTAGATTTTCAAATAATATGTTTTTGGAAATTTTAAATCTACAAGTTAGTTTTGAAAAAAATATAAATTTTAAGATTTTACTTATAATTTTGTTATTTTAAAAGTATATAAAATAAGATTTAATACAAAATGCATTTAATAATAAGATTTAATTTAATAAAACTTAATTAGTATATAATATGTTTAAGTATTTATATAAATTTATATTAATATTTTAAAAATAGATTTTTATAACTTTAATAATAGAGGTTTGGAAGATAAATTAATGTTGACTTGGAATTAAAGTTGGTTAATAATTAAATTTAAATAAGAATTGAATTGAACTTATTAGTTTTGAGATTTTGAAAGATATGATTTATAACTTGATTTGATAAAAAGTGATTAAATGAATATTCTCAACTTTAAATAAAATTGAGATGGAATATTTAATGTGACGACCGCCCATGACCCCTGCACCGAATCTAGAGATAGTGCGCTGTAAAGTGTGCCAAGCGACCATGGACGATTGTCAGGGTAGATTAAAACAATAGAATCTATCGTATTACTCACAGCGCATGGACAAAATACAATAGAACATATGTATAGTGAAGCTTTACAGAACAAAATGACATCATATAAAACTCCATAATAGTTGAATACAAGCATCCAAATAGCCAATACATCAAGCCTCACTACATGACACTCAGAGAATACAAAACAGCGGAACATCCAGTACATATAATAAGAAGATAATATGCAACCCTCCAGCTCGTCTTCGATATCAGCATCGCGAGAAGAGAACAGCACCTGTCACCTGCTACCTAGTCTGCCCGTCCCAAAATGGACGAACAGCCCAAGGCAATAAGAATTAAAACATAAAGCCTTGAGTCAGACAACAGTCTTAGTGAGCAGTAAATTAACTAACAACATACCAAAAGAGCATAAAGGAAAAGGAATAGGAATACAACCCTCCCACTCCACCTCTTTCTACAGTGATAGCCTCCAGACACACACTAAGCAGAAGCAACATAGCAGAGCATACAATTTAAAGTAAAGTAATAATCATTCGAGTCAAGGGCGATGTTTTCCAAGTACCAAGGCCTAAATCAGATAAGCACCCAGAAAATACCGCTCTTGAGTCCGAATGACGATACAACCAAACATCCATGACTCTGGCTATCACTGTTATCATTGCTTCGATATCACCGTTAATTGAATGACCGGCACATTCTTTCAGCCGTCCGTCAAGGGCTAATGGAAACCCCGGTTCTAGACATAACTCTCGCACGTCGTCGCAGCCCGTGCCTAGGACTATCGAATCTGCCCAGAGTAATCGACCATCAACAGTTAGTCGTTGGGACTATCGAATCTGCCCAAACGTACTCTTGCTTAGAGCATGCTAGAACCTTCAACAACGATGCTATCCAAGCCTCCTAGTCATCCTCCTCGACGACTATTCTCATATCCATTCATTATCCTCAACTCGAATCATATCACCGAGTTATCAACATGCTTGGAATGATCCCGTCTGGATTATACCAAGTCTTCATCACATGATTGCCTCGCTTCATCCTCGCAAAGCCTCATCTCAACATCACATCATCAAGTCTATGCATAAGAGCTTCATCATCCCGCTACATATGCCACGAGCAGCTTTCCCAATTCAAGAGCCTTTCCCTTAGCTTTTGAATCATCTTCGGTCTAAAACCAATCAACAATCATCTAATTCACAGCAATCAATCATGTCAAACATCAATCCAAGTAACCAAGCATTCAAATATAAGCAAAATGGACAATTATAACAATAATGGCATTTTCGTAATTAAAGAGTTGAAAGTCTAATAAGCATGAAATCATGAGAATTATCTCTACAATCTTTATGAATGAACTTGCATAGGTTAACACTTAGTAAAATGGTTGTCAAATCATCATGAACAACGGATCTACATGGATCTACACTTAGGATGAAGGAAATGCATGGAAATCACTATTTTAACACCAAATCGAGCCAACAATCTGATATACTCCTTTGGATCCGTGTGAGAGATAATCACCACTCACCAAATCACCTAAACAACTCCAAATCAACACGCTTTAGATCTGGAAAGCGAAGGATCAATCTTGATCTATCACGAATCTGCTTCAAACGAAGAAATCTCTCTCGAAAAGATGAAGATCTTCAATCTAAGCTCTTGAATCTTCAATCTTGATCTTCGATTTGGATGAAAGGAAGCACTAGATTAGAGTGGAGAAAAGAAATGAAGAAGTGTAGAAGTCGAGCTCTCAAAATGGCAGCACTTCGTCGCTTCAAAATCCGGATCCCAAAAATGAAGAGAAACTCTCCTATTTATAGCAGAAATCCTTAAGTCGTCTGCCTTCATAAGTCGTTAACGAATTACGACTTAGAACCCTACGACCTAACAACTTCTGGCCTCTACGACCTAACCAGGCTACCCCTTCGCGACCTAACACACATCTGCCTACGACTCATGGCAAAACAGCTATCTCCTAAGTCAGTTACGACTTATAGCATGCGCCTACGACTTAACCAGGCTACGACTTAACAAAGCCTTCAACCTAACAGACTACGACTCATCCACTTGCGCGACCTAGCGACTTAACCCTTAAGCCCTTATGCGACCTACTACAGAGACAACCTTACGACTTAAGTACCTACGCGACTTAACAACTTACGACTTAATCCCTTAACTCATCCACGACTTAACTGTATCAACTTAAGCCTTATCTCGCCCAGTCCTTAAGTCGCTAACACCTATAAGTCGCCTACTAACTTAAGTCGTTTACTCCTAACTCGCTAACTTCTTAGGTCGTAGACTTTCCTTAAGTCGCTCATGACTTACCACTTAACTCGGTCACTCGTCCTAAGCCACCTTATGACTTAACTTCCTTAACTCGGTTAACTCCTTAGGTCGTCCCAAACTATCAACCGACTTAAACCACTCCCCTATCTTCCTTAGGTCGCCGCGACCTAACCCTTAACAAACCATCACACGACCTAACTCCAAACCTTTAGGTTACCAGCCCCAACAGTCTTAGGTCGGTCACGACTTATCTCTTAGGTCGTTTACGACCTAGGACTTAAACAAATAGGACCGAAAAGACAACATACTAAGTCGCACTTATTCCCTAAGTCGTATACGACTTACGACCTATACTAAGTCGTTCACGACTTAGGACTTAACCGTATTTCGCCTAAAATCTGAAATGGCTCAAAAATGCTAAAATTCCAGATTTTAACAAACTTTTCGATCCGTAAAAATACGGGTCGTTACATTCTCTCACCCTTAGGAATTTCGCCCCCGAAATTCCAAGCAAACAAAGCAATCAAAGACTATTATGTACGCCTATCATCCATAACAATCAACAAACTATGCATCCAATTCTAGCTTAGCGTACAGAATTCTAAAACTAGAACAAGTTACAATATCGCGAGATGACACGACACCTTAGGGCCATACCTTGAAGAGTTCAGGATGAGCTGCCTTCATCCTCTCTTCCACCTCCCACGTATAGTCATTATCATCATCACTCCATTGTACCTTGAGCAACTTAACTACCTTCCTCCTAAGCTGTTTCGTGTCGGTTCCCATAACACGAAGCGGCTTACGAGGTCTTCTATCGACTGGATCAACTTCTAAGTCTTCACAGCTATCAGCAGAAACCGCTGTATTCGAGTCGTGCACATACTTCCGTAGATACGATACATGAAAAACATTGTGCACACTCGACATCTTCTCCGGTAATTCCAATCTATAAGCGAGCTTTCCAATTCGCTCGGTAATCGGGAATGGTCCAACAAATCTCGGAGTCAATTTTCCTTTCTTCCCGAATCGAATAACATTCTTCAGTGGAGAAATCTTCACAAAAACCATATCACCTACGTCGAACTCCAAATCCTTACGACGCTTATCAGCATAACTCTTCTGACGGTCTTGGGCTACCTTCATTCGTTGCCGAATGATCTCTATACAATCTGAAGTCTGCCGAATCATCTCTGGCCCAAGTATCAGCTTTTCTCCAGTTTCCAACCAACATGTCGGAGAGTTACACGGTCTTCCATACAATGCCTCATATGGTGCCATACCAATGCTTGACTGGTAACTGTTGTTGTACGCAAACTCCACCAAATGAAGGTGATCTTCCCATGATCCTCCGAAGTCCAAAACACATGCTCTAAGAAGATCTTCCAAAACTCGGTTGACTCTCTCGGTTTGACCATCTATTTGAGGGTGATAAGCTGTACTCAAACACAACTCGGTTCCCAAAACTTCCTGGAAGCTCTTCCAAAATCCACTAGTGAACAATGGATCTCGATCGCTCACTATACTCTTCGGAATACCATGGAATCGAACTATCCACTTAACATACAACTCAGCCAACTTTGATGCAGTCCTAGTCGATCGAACAGGAATAAATCGTGCACTCTTAGTCAGACGATCTACAATGACCCAAATCCCTTCATTTCCCGTTCTGGTTCTAGGCAATCCATCAATAAAATCCATCGATACCTGCTCCCACTTCCATGTAGGAACTTCTAATGGCTGTAGTAATCCACTTGGCTTCTTCTGCTCGGCCTTTACCAACTGGCAATTCATGCATTTGGAAATAAAATTTCCAACATCCTTCTTCATGCCTTCCCAGTAGTAGGTTCTCTTCATATCCCGATACATCTTATTTCCACCTGGATGAATTGTCAGCTTCGAGTGATGACTTTCCTTCAGAACCTCACTCCTCAATTCATCTATATCGGGAACAACTAGTCGTCCTTGCTTCCGAAGCCAACCCTCTCGATCGACCTCGAATTCTTTATCCTTTTCTGGATCCAATCCAGATTCCAAATCACGGATAATCTTGACAAGCTTATCGTCTTGCTTTTGGCTCTCGCCAATCCTTTCCACAAGAGAAGATCTTATCGATAAGTTTGCCAACATCTCAGGTTCCAATTCACATCTAGGCCTGAAGTCAAATCCAGCTAAATACTCGAGACTCTTCCATTCTGAAAACATGGCTCCCAATCCTGCATGTCTTCGACTTAACGCATCTGCCACTGCGTTACCTTTCCCCGGAGTATAAGCTATACCAAAATCATATGATGCTAAAAACTCTAGCCAACGTTGCTGCCGAAGATTCAAATCCTTTTGGGAGAAAAGATACTTCAGCGACTTATGATCTGTAAACAACTCAAATCGAACTCCCAATAGATAATGTCTCCACATCTTCAGAGCAAATACAATCGCCGCTAACTCCAAATCATGAGTCGGGTAATTCCTTTCATGCGGCTTCAGTTGTCGACTTGCATACGCAACAACTTTATCCCTCTGCATTAGCACTGCTCCAAGTCCAGTACCACATGCGTCGGTGTAAACCACCATCTCATCATTCCCACTTGGAATAGTCAAAACAGGAGCACTTGTCAATCTTTCTTTCAGGATTCCGAAAGCTTGCTCACACTTAGTATCCCAACTGAACACTTGGTTCTTCTTCGTCAATCCTGTTAACGGTGCAACTATCTTGGAGAAGTCTTTGATAAACCGTCGATAATATCCTGCTAATCCAAGAAAACTTCTCACATCAGATGCATTCTTAGGTCTAACCCAATCCTGGATTGCTGCCACCAAGGTTTTAAATCTCCCCGAGATCAACCGAGATGAAAATCCGAGATATTAGCCAAAATCCGAGATTTGGCAGCTTGGTTAGTTATAAGTCTTTTAAATATCGCCCGAGACAGCCGAGATATTTGCCCGAGATATTGGCCAAAATCCGAGATTTGAAACCTTGGCTGCCACCTTAGCGGGATCAACCGCTATTCCATTTCTAGAAATCACATGGCTTAAGAACCTCACTTCACTCTTCCAGAAGTGACACTTCGAAAAATTAGCCTTCAGCTGATGTTTCCGCAAGATTTCCAAAACAATACGCAAGTGCGTCTTGTGTTCTTCTTCCGTTCTAGAATAAATCAGAATATCATCCACGAACACAAGCACAAACTTGTTCAACTGATCTCTGAACACTCTATTCATAAGATCCACAAAATATGCTGGCGCGTTAGTCAACCCAAACGGCATTACCAGCCACTCAAAGAAACCCGATGGTGTCCGAAAAGCAGTCTTCGGCACACTATCCTTAGCCACTCTCAACTGGTGAAATCCCGTTGCCAAATCCATCTGAGAAAACACCTTATCTTCGTGAAGCTGATCAAACAAGTCATCTATTCTCGACAATGGATACTTGTTCTTCTTAGTCACCTTATTCAGCTCACGATAATCGACGCACAATCTCAACGACCCATCTGCCTTGGTTGCAAACACAACTGGTGCACCCCACTCGGACACACTACGCCGAATGAATCCTTTCTGCAAAAGATCATCAACTTGCACCCTCAACTCTTGCTGTTCCCTAGGCGCCATTCGCCTAAGAGGCATCACAACAGGTCTGGCTCCTTCAACTAGATCTATCCGAAACTCGATCTCTCTATGCGGCGGCAACCCTTTGACTTCGTCAAAGACATCCTCGAATCCATTCGCGATTGGCACTAATGACAGTCCATCCCGTGGAACAACTAGAGAATACATGAAGCTCATGAAGACGCCTTCTTCATGCTTACATCGTATCACAATCTTTCGCCCCTCCACATTCTCGACTGTCACCTCCAACCTCTCGCAATCAACCTTTGCCGCATACTTCCTAAGCCAGTCCATACCCAAAATAATTCCGAACCCCCCAAAGTTCAGAACAAAACAATCACAAGCAAAAGAGCAACCATGACTCGATACAACTAGACCACGGCATAACATACACAAACAAGACGAACCCCCAACTGGATTAGTCACAACCAATGGCCTATCAACAATATCCGGTTCCAAACCCAACCGGCCTACGAGTTCACTACAAACAAACGAATGCGACGCTCCAGTATCAAACAGAACTCTAACTGGAACACCACATAGGAAAAGAGTACCTTGAACAACCACACTCTTTCCTTTCTCTTCAGCAGTAGGAGCTTTCGAAGACGACGGAACAGCTCCCAAAGCATAAGCTTGCACAATCTGCTTGTCCCTCCTCGGTTCTGGACAATTCTTCCTGAAATGCCCTGGCTTGTCACAGTTGTGACACTTCATCGGCACCTTTGGATTCTTACAATCCTTCGAGAAATGGCCCTTCTGCTGACAATTGTAGCAAGTCACCTCACTTTTCGGCTTCTTCTGGCCATCCTTACCCTTCTGCTACTGCTTCCTCTTCTTGTTTCCACCCTGCTGGGGTTTAGACTCTTCCCTGGTCACAGCAACAACAAATCCTTCCTTAGGAAACAGACTCTCATTCCTGAGAGCTTTCTCCACAAGCTTCTCAAATGAATCGTCCAAATGATCCACCAGTTGCCTCCCAAGATAACTATCCAAGCCAGTCACAAACTTCTCGTTCTTCTGATAAGCAGATTCTATATATGACCGGGCATACTTGGACAAAGCTTCAAACTCAGAAACATACTCAAGGACTGATCTTCCACCTTGCTTGAGCTCCACGAACTTCTTGAACAGAGCAGACTTCTGCGCTGTAGAAATGAACTTAGCCTCAAATCTAACTTGGAATTGCTCCCAAGTAATCTCTTCCTCCGCAGTATTGATGGTAATAGAGTTCCACCAATCAGAAGCTCTCCCTTGAAGCTGCCTTGATGCCAACTTCCTCTTAGTTGCATCATCAATTCCCAAATCACCAAAGATCCTTCTACAAGCATCTATCCATCTCTGGACTTCGATAGTTGATTCTGTTCCCAAGAAAACCTTCCCTCCAAGAGCAGTATAGTCCTTGCACAACTTAGCAAAATCCACTGGTTTTGGAGTTTGGACTTGAACTCCAACATCAACTGCTGCCCCCGGAAATGGTATCCTTCTCATGATCGAAGTCATCATAGCTTCGAACATAGCTGCATAATCAGCAGTCCCCTCAGTAGCACGGCTTTCCCTAGCAGCTGGTCTCCCTCTTCGACTCATTCTCAATATCTATAAAAAGGAATGATTAGAACATCTAGAGAAATAACTGCATAAAGGACTCAACTCTACTAAGCTACTATATTATATATAGTATTCATCCATCAAAATACAATTACGTCTCTCATACGTAGTTACGTCAGTGAGCGTTGGGTAAAATCGATTAACCAATGCTCTGATACCAAATGTGACGACCGCCCATGACCCCTGCACCGAATCTAGAGATAGTGCGCTGTAAAGTGTGCCAGGCGACCATGGACGATTGTCAGGGTAGATTAAAACAATAGAATCTATCGTATTACTCACAGCGCATGGACAAAATACAATAGAACATATGTATAGTGAAGCTTTACAGAACAAAATGACATCATATAAAACTCCATAATAGTTGAATACAAGCATCCAAATAGCCAATACATCAAGCCTCACTACATGACACTCAGAGAATACAAAACAGCGGAACATCCAGTACATATAATAAGAAGATAATATGCAACCCTCCAGCTCGTCTTCGATATCAGCATCGCGAGAAGAGAACAACACCTGTCACCTGCTACCTAGTCTGCCCGTCCCAAAATGGACGAACAGCCCAAGGCAATAAGAATTAAAACATAAAGCCTTGAGTCAGACAACAGTCTTAGTGAGCAGTAAATTAACTAACAACATACCAAAAGAGCATAAAGGAAAAGGAATAGGAATACAACTCTCCCACTCCACCTCTTTCTACAGTGATAGCCTCCAGACACACACTAAGCAGAAGCAACATAGCAGAGCATACAATTTAAAGTAAAGTAATAATCATTCGAGTCAAGGGCGATGTTTTCCAAGTACCAAAGCCTAAATCAGATAAGCACCCAGAAAATACCGCTCTTGAGTCCGAATGACGATACAACCAAACATCCATGACTCTGGCTATCACTGTTATCATTGCTTCGATATCACCGTTAATTGAATGACCGGCACTTTCTTTCAGCCGTCCGTCAAGGGTTAATGGAAACCCCGGTTCTAGACATAACTCCCGCACGTCGTCGCAGCCCGTGCCTAGGACTATCGAATCTGCCCAGAGTACTCGACCATCAACAGTTAGTCGTTGGGACTATCGAATCTGCCCAAACGTACTCTTGCTTAGAGCATGCTAGAACCTTCAACAACGATGCTATCCAAGCCTCCTAGTCATCCTCCTCGACGACTATTCTCATATCCATTCATTATCCTCAACTCGAATCATATCACCGAGTTATCAACATGCTTGGAATGATCCCGTCTGGATTATACCAAGTCTTCATCACATGATTGCCTCGCTTCATCCTCGCAAAGCCTCATCTCAACATCACATCATCAAGTCTATGCATAAGAGCTTCATCATCCCGCTACATATGCCATGAGCAGCTTTCCCAATTCAAGAGCCTTTCCCTTAGCTTTTGAATCATCTTCGGTCTAAAACCAATCAACAATCATCTAATTCACAGCAATCAATCATGCCAAACATCAATCCAAGTAACCAAGCATTCAAATATAAGCAAAATGGACAATTATAACAATAATGGCATTTTCATAATTAAAGAGTTGAAAGTCTAATAAGCATGAAATCATGAGAATTATCTCTACAATCTTTATGAATGAACTTGCATAGGTTAACACTTAGTAAAATGGTTGTCAAATCATCATGAACAATGGATCTACATGGATCTACACTTAGGATGAAGGAAATGCATGGAAATCACTATTTTAACACCAAATCGAGCCAACAATCCGATATACTCCTTTGGATCCGTGTGAGAGATAATCACCACTCACCAAATCACCTAAACAACCCCAAATCAACACGCTTCAGATCTGGACAGCGAAGGATCAATCTTGATCTATCACGAATCCGCTTCAAACGAAGAAATCTCTCTCGAAAAGATGAAGATCTTCAATCTAAGCTCTTGAATCTTCAATCTTGATCTTCGATTTGGATGAAAGGAAGCACTAGATTAGAGTGGAGAAAAGAAGTGAAGAAGTGTAGAAGTCGAGCTCTCAAAATGGCAGCACTTCGTCGCTTCAAAATCCGGATCCCAAAAATGAAGAGAAACTCTCCTATTTATAGCAGAAATCCTTAAGTCGTCTGCCTTCATAAGTCGTTAACGACTTACGACTTAGAACCCTACGACCTAACAACTTCTGGCCTCTACGACCTAACCAGGCTACCCCTTCGCGACCTAACACACATCTGCCTACGACTCACGGCAAAACAGCTATCTCCTAAGTCGGTTATGACTTATAGCATGCGCCTACGACTTAACCAAGCTACGACTTAACAAAGCCTTCAACCTAACAGACTATGACTCATCCACTTGCGCGACCTAGCGACTTAACCCTTAAGCCCTTATGCGACCTACTACAGAGACAACCTTACGACTTAAGTACCTACGCGACTTAACAACTTACGACTTAATCCCTTAACTCATCCACGACTTAACTGTATCAACTTAAGCCTTATCTCGCCCAGTCCTTAAGTCGCTAACCCCTATAAGTCGCCTACTAACTTAAGTCGTTTACTCCTAACTCGCTAACTTCTTAGGTCGCAGACTTTCCTTAAGTCGCTCACGACTTACCACTTAACTCGGTCACTCGTCCTAAGCCACCTTATGACTTAACTTCCTTAACTCGGTTAACTCCTTAGGTCATCCCAAACTATCAACCGACTTAAACCACTCCCCTATCTTCCTTAGGTCGCCGCCGACCTAACCCTTAACAAACCATCACACGACCTAACTCCAAACCTTTATGTCACCAGCCCCAACAGTCTTAGGTCGGTCACGACTTATCTCTTAGGTCGTTTACGACCTAGGACTTAAACAAATAGGACCGAAAAGACAACATACTAAGTCGCACTTATTCCCTAAGTCGTATACGACTTACGACCTATACTAAGTCGTTCACGACTTAGGACTTAACCGTATTTCGCCTAAAATCTGAAATGGCTCAAAAATGCTAAAATTCCAGATTTTGACAAACTTTTCGATCCGTAAAAATACGGGTCGTTACATTTAATATTGATTTAAATTTATAAATTGGGATTTGAATAAATTGTTATTAAAATGATTAAGTGCATACTTTCCAATTTGAATAAAATTTAAGTTAAATGTTGAAATATAAATGAAATTTTTATTGTAAATGTTTGAATATTTAAACTTGAATCTTATTGGAATTTAAATGATAGTTAAAACCTGGATTTGAAACCGATAAAAATTGAAATGGTTTATTGAGCATTTGAATTGAACCTTTAACTTTTAAAATTGAAAGTGTTGAACATGGATTGATTTAAATTGAATTTTGGGAATCTAAGATGATTTGAATTGATTTGTGAAATAGGAGGAAACTATTTTTATTATATAAAGTATTTTAATATATAAAAACTATTTTTAATATATAAATTATTTTAATATATACACTATTTTAATTTATAACTATTTTAATATATATACTATTTTCAATATCTAAACTGTTTAAGTCGAAAGTGTTATGATTTCCAAAGTGTTATGATTTCAAAAGTGTTATAATTTCGAAAGGGCTATAATTTTGAAAGTGTTACGATTCTGGAAATGAATATTATTTAAAGTGAATAATGATATCAAATTGATATGATTTTTGAAATGAATATTGTATTTTGATATGAAGTAAGAACTATTTCAAATGAAATGACCACGGTGTGAAATAAGCGTTTGGTTGTTAAAGAGACCAGGATCAGATATTGTCATACTCTTTGCCAATACCGAAAACCACTTTAACAACTGTGTATGTGGTGGAGATTCTAGAATTAAGTAGCATGGTTTGGCGACGATTCTATATGGTATTTACGTATCCCTAACTCCCATGAGTCAGCTTGATGTGGCTAAAACAGGAGCTATACCGAGCCAAGTGGGGTCATTCCCTCGATCGGGCACATTTTTTCGATACCATTCTATTGCTTTTTTGATTTGATTGGGTGCACCTTTGATTTGGGAGTGTGTCACGAGGTGGGCGGTAGTAGCTGCTATGCATTACCACTAGTCCGGGAGTGCAAACGGTATATCTACCTTGGCATTGCCTCGCGTGCCTTGTCACATGCCCTATCTCGCCATCTACGAGTTTGTTTTGTGTCGTACCTATGGAGTGCTCCGTGATAGCCCACTTGCGAGTGGAGTTTACAGTATCTGTATAGACTACGACATTATATAAAATGTGTTAAGGGGGATATGGTTAACGCCTTAACGCTATGTTAATACTTTACTTTACTGTAGACATTGTTATAATAGCGTATATTACTACATAGTAGATAGTTCCACGGATCCTTAGAGGATGGAAATCCCAAACGTCCTTTAAGTTACTTGTATTTCAGTTGACATTTCACTTGAGTTAAATTTACTATATAAGAATGTTAATCCTGACTCGAGTGTTTTGTGTTTTGCTTTATGCTTGGGTCAGACTGAGTGTCACAGCATTTGCGACTCACCTTTGGAGTTTGGAGCTTCCCTTGGAGATCCATCTATCTATCCAGCTTTCAGTTACTTCAGTTTATTCCAGTTGTTTATTTCAGACTTGTCATTGGCATTTGTATTAGTAACTTCTATGTATTCAAATATCTGTTGCATTTTACTTTAAACTCTGATGTTTTATATAGTTGCTTCATGAACTACTATCTATCTATTCCGCTGCTTATTGATATTACTCTATATTTGTGATTCTGTGATTGATTTATTTACTGTATATGCTGAGTTTTGCCAAATATAAATTAACAATCTGTTGTTCTGAGCAATTCAAGTCCGACATGTGTGGATGCGAATGGTTCAAAATACCAGGTACAATCTATAAATAAAGGTCTAACCCCTAATTTCTCTTCTAATATTTCCCAGTCCAAGAAGCAAAGCTCAGCCAATTTCTCTTTTCCACTATTCCTCTATTATAAATATTATATATATATATATATATATATAAATTGGAGAAGAATAGAAAATAAACTGAAGAAGTGAAGAAGCGAATTAACGTTACAGGATAACGAGGTAAATTTTAGTATAGTAAATTTATATTCTCTTTCAACCCCAAATCTCTTCTTAGATCTGAAATATATATATATATATATATATATATAAACACACACACACCCCCCATCTTTATATGTATTTATTGGGTTAAAAAGGAGATTTAGTTGAATCAAAGGGTATAAATCAGATCTGAAGATTTGGAATGCTCTAAAAGTTGAGTGAGAAATTTTTTAAACTCTTTATTACATTGAAATTTATTTCGTTGGCTTTTATTTGATTTTATGTCTAAATAAATAAATATATGTGAATTGTAGGCTCAAATTAAACGTATAAAATATTGCCTACATATTCCTATTCTGTAATTTAGGAAATTTGATTGGAAATGATTGTTTACACCTAGATCTGGAAATCAATCCCTAAGTTATAAAAGCTGAATGTTAATTAGATGTATAATTTATTTCAAATCTGTAATTGGGTGGTAAAGGTATTAGTGAAATTTTGATTCTTACCCTAATTCTGTTGGAATGTGGATTTTCTATATTTTAACTGTTGGGAATAATATTCATTTAATTTTTATAAATTGGTTTAATTTTCTTAATTACGTAGAAAAGCAGCGTTTAATTTGATAAAGAATATACGTAAATAAAAGAAAGAGATGTGTAAAGTATAGATTTACTTTTCGTAGTTTACACCGTCTATTTCAATAAAAAGAGAAAGAATCATTCCTTGTAATTTCTGAAGAAGCAAACCTTTCAATTTAGGTTAATTTTTGGAAATTATAATGGAAAATCTTTTGAAAAAATAGGTTAAATATTAAGAAGAATGTTCTAGTTAATGATTGATAACTAGAATTATTACTAGTGGAAATAAATATTTATACGCATTTAAACACGCTAATTAGTTAAAATAAAAACTTAACTAATACGTTGATCTATGTGTAACATTCGCTTTAAATAGAGTTAAAATGTTAGAATAAATCGCATAATGAATAAAAGAATTAGGAAAGAAAGTTAGAAAGGTTGTAACTTTAAATAATTAGGTAATAAATGTGAAATGAATTTGGAAGTTACAAGAAGTTAATAGGATGTAAATGGATTGATGGGACTGATAAATGAGGATGTTAGGTTAATAATTATGGAAGAGAGAAAGATTACTAAATAAAACTTTAATAAATAAATAAATGTCTTAGTAAATGTTCATTAGAATAATAATCACTTATTATGGATAAAAGGGGACATTTATGAAGATAACAAATAAAACATGCTAAGAGGAAATTAAAACATTTTATGGTAGTATAATTATCATTAGAAGAAATTATAGCCTTAAATACGTAAATAGAGATTAGTGAGCTTTGGCCAATATAAAGCTTAGAATAATAATTGGACTTCGTGGTTTGAAATATGAGGTCAGTAAAGTTACGCAATAGAAGTTTGCACTTCAATTAGAGGCTACCAGCAGTAGTGTACAATTAGTACTGATGTGAGACCTCTCCAACCAAAGGACCTGTGGGAAAATGAATATGCGAAAAGTGTAGGAACTGCTTCTGGGCTAGAGGTATTTAATTGTTGATTGATGGCCCGCCTCCTTCCTATTTAAGAAGTATTAAATAGTCAAGGTGTAACGACCCGTAAATTTTCAATAATTAAAACTGTTAATTTAATGAAAATTTTGAAATTTAATATTGAAGAAAATTAAAATTTGTGAATTATTAATAAAGGTTGTAATAATGTAATAATGAAAATTTACTAAAAGGAAACGTAACAAGGTTAATTAAAGTTATTAATTAATGAACTTGAATGAAATTCCCAATTAAATAAAATAATTTAAATGTTATGACTTGGTTATAAATGGAGTATGAGAAAGCATATGTAATTTTTGAATTAATGTGTGAAATAATATAATAGATGGTAATTGTTTGTGAAGAATAAACATGCAAGTTATAAAGGGTGTAATGGTGACAAATGGTTGTTGTTACCAGTTAATTTACCAATTACAAATAAAGGTAATTAAATGTTAATTTAATGATAATTAGTATAATAACGGAAAGTGTGAATATAAATTTAATAGAAACGTAGATCTATTTATAAGGTAGTAATTGGTGTAATAAAAAGCATGAAACCAAGTAAATAAATTTATTGAGAATATTAATCGTGATTAGTGTATATATTTGGCTAAATTATAATGATGGAAATTTGGATATATTAATGTAATGAAAGACAAACAAAT
The DNA here is from genome assembly GCA_030737815.1 of Allium fistulosum. Taxonomy (NCBI): domain Eukaryota; kingdom Viridiplantae; phylum Streptophyta; class Magnoliopsida; order Asparagales; family Amaryllidaceae; genus Allium; species Allium fistulosum. Next base: position 1,210,426,341 of record CM060902.1, read on the forward strand.
AGTAACTAAGTTTATAGAGTAATAATAGACTTAATTAAAGGATTGGAATTGAATCTAATTAGTTTATTTGGAATTAATTTAAAATTTAATTGGATTCATCCATAATAAATGGAGTTAAATACTATGAAAAATTAATATTAGACTGAATTGGGTAATATCAATGTAATAAATATAACCAATGTCAATTTCATCCATTTTTGATAATAATAGATTGAAGAACAGGTATGGAAGGTAATAATGTTAATGTAAGTTAATGAATAGCTAATTTAGTGTGATCCCAATTAATTGAAAAAAATTGTAAGGTTATAATTGATTGTAAATAGTAAATCAGGAAATAAATGCAAAGGTATATTAGTGGATTTAATAATACGTAATAAACTGGAATTTGATAAATTCAATGTTAGATAAGTGATTATATTATAATATTTATTGGTTGATATTAAAGTATGAATGAGATTAACCTTGGCTAATAGTGATAATTATTAACTGTTTACCTATTTATTTAATTAAATTAGAGCTAAATCCATTGCAATTAATTAACGTAATTAAATACTACGTTAATATGAATTTAGGTAATGAATTTAAAATATTAGGGTAATTGGATATATAGTAATGTCAAACTTATCCATAAGAGGATGATTGATTAAATAAAGAGATTGGAACCACATTGAATTAATTTATTTGACATTAAAAATATAATTTACTTGAATTTACTTAAATTGAAGGTAAACACTGTAAGTTTGCAATTAATCCTTATTTGATTGACATGGAAATTTTGGTTAATGAATTATAAGTTTATATGTAATCGGGGGGGGGGGGGGGTAGAAATTGTTAGCTATTAAATTTCAATTAAAAAGGGACTTAATTCATTTAATATTTATTTAATTAACTGGAAAATAGCCATTTTAGCCACTGATTCGGATTTCGACGAAACCAGTTTCATCGGATCCATAACGGTGAATTATTGTACGATTTCAAGTTTCATAACGATCGGGCTTGTCGTTTGATCGTACGGGCTTGAAACGCCTTGAAATAAATTTAATTGAAATTAATTGAAATCAATTTGAAATAAACTGATTTTAACGTAAATTCTTCATACGATGGAATTTGGACTTGGAACCTGTTCCATTGATTTTAAAATATTCAAAAACATATATTTTGACATATGGGTTGGTCCATTTTCATTTCGGAGTTGAAACGGGCTTTTTGGGCCATTTATCGTTCAACGTGTAAATCAATCTTGTCCATCTACTCTATTTTCTGCTTTATCTATAAATACCTCGTTATAAACCCTAATTGTTCCTCATGGTCATTTGTCTGTACATACATCTCCTTCTTAGCTCCTCATTCCAAACAAAATCTAATTCCCAAATCTAATTTCAAAAAAAAAAATTCAAATCTGCTGCAACGTCGGGTCGCGCTTCGGGTTTCAGAGGCAAAAACCCTGGAGATACTTCAGGTCAGGAAGAAAATGACTCGGGTCTCCGGCTCGTTTTGGCAATAACTTAGAGCAAGCACCGGGGATTTGAGGCGGCGGACCGAAGTTGAACCCGAAGTCGACCCAGGACCAGAATTTTTCAATACTCTAATTATCATAACTTTTGCATACGGACTCGGATTTGGACGCGGTTTGTTTTGCTGGGATCGCATCAAAATTCCGGACACTCTGACGCCAGTTTGGACAGATTCAGAGACCGTTCAAATTTGGGGTTTAAATTGGATTTAAATTCAATTTAAATTCAAAGGTGAGTGTTTTAACCCACTCACAACTACTAAAATTTCTTATGTATGTTAAATTAATTGTTGATGTGATTAAAAGTTTATTTATGACCATTTGTCATATTTTTAATCATCTCAGTTAAATTGAATTTATTGGATTAGGTTGTTATTTAATTTATTATTGCATTTAAACTGTCAGTTAAATTATTATTTGATTTATTATTGCATTTAAACTGCCAGTTAAATTGTTATATAATTTATTTTTGAATATAAACTGCCAGTAAATACCTGTTATTTATTTTTTGTTCTGTATTGATGTTATTGTTGAATTGGATGATGATTGTGATAAATGGTTGATGGTTGATATTGGATGAATGGATGTTTTATTTTATATCACTATAATCTGCAAGTTCGTTATGGATTTATTTTATTCGGGATTGCGGTTTGAAATGATATATAACCGTAATTTTATTTTAAATTGCGGATTGAAATGATAAAAATCTGTATCACTTGACCATAGGATAGAAAATTATATACAGACACAGTTGGTCTATATATATCAATTTTTGAAATGATTTCTATGGCTTTTGGAAAAATAAGGGTTTATATAAATACTGATTTTGATATTAAATAAATATTATTAAATTATTAAAATTTAAGCTATGTATAACTTGATGATGTTTTAAGTTGATTTACGAATATTTCAAGTTTGAGCTTTATGTAAATGCTATTGAATTTATTTAATAAATAATTTTAAACTAAATAATAGTAAATTGAATTAAGAAATATATGAGATTATCAGATTTGGTTTGGAAGTTTTGAATATTTAAAGATTTGAAATATATATCAAAAATTGAAATGTTTTATCGGAATTAAAGTATTATTGTTTCAAGGTGTTGGTTTTGAAACTGTTATAACTACGAAAGTAATATGGTTTGAAAAATGAATTTATTTGAAATAGAATTTATTTAAGAATTATCTTTGAATATATTGATCTGAAACCGATTGAAATTTTGAGATTAAGAATATGACTGCATTATGTGATTAGGGTTTAAGATGGTTTTAAAGAATATTTCAAGTTTTATAAATAAAAGTAAGAATAGTGATTGAAAATTTGGATTTTATTTAAATGATATATTATTGAATTTGGTTTTAAAGTATATACTATTTTGAAATAAAGGTTATGTTTTGAAATGGAAATGATATTATGGGTTTCAAAGTATATATATTTTTAAATGACCACGGTGTTATAATAACGATTGGTTGTTAAAGAGAACGGGATCGGATATGGACATACTCTCTGTCGATACCGAAAACCACTTTGACAACTGTGTACGCGGTGAAGTTTCCAGAATGAAGTAGGATGGTGGCGACGATCCTAAGGTATATACGTGGACCCAACTCCCGTGAGTTGGCATAAGGTTGCTAAAACATGAGCGATCGACGGGCCAAGGAGGTAGCACCTCTGATCGGACACACTTCTTCGATACCATTCTATTACTTGTGATTGATTTGGTGCACACCCTTGATTTGGGAGTGTTGTTCGAGGTGGGCGGTAGTGGCTGCTATGCGTCACCACCAGTCCGGATGCGTAATTGGTATATCTACACTAGCATTGCCTTATGTGCCGTGTCACCTACCATATCGAGCTTTACTACGAGTTTCTATTTGTGTCGTACCTATGGAGTATCTTCTCGTAGCCTTTCGAGGTATGCAGGTACTGTATAGACTATTGGCACTATTATGTGTTAAGGGCTATATGGGTAACCCCTTAACGCTATTAAAAAGTAAGTTTATCTTATGATTAGACATTATTATAATAGCAAATATTACTACATAGTAGATAGTTTAACGGATCCTTAAGAGATGTGAATCCTGAACATTTCTTAAGTTACTGCACTCACGTTAGACAATGGATAGGAGATGTCAACCCCGTAAACATCTCTGACACCGTTTACACTCATATTTATTTCATTGATTTAACTTACATAAGATCTTTTAGTTCTGACTCGAGTGTTTTGTCTTTTCAATTCGCTCGGGTCAGCCTGAGCATTTCAGGATTTGAAGGCCCTATTTCTGGAGGACGAAGACGAAGATTTTATTACTACTATTTATTATATCCCACTACACCCTTGTATTCCGCTGCATTAATTATCATTCTCTGGTATGTGTAACTCTGATATGTATTGTATAAGTATAATCAAATGTTTTGTAAAACAACTTCATGAACTGTTATTTGATTATTATATTTTATCGTTCCGTTGCAAGATTCTATTTTTTTTCTTTTATTTCTCCACTTTTTCTTATTTACCCCATAACAATCCGCCCTTTTGTATGGTTTAAGTGTCTGCTTAAGCGTACAAAAAGGCGGGATGTTACATCTGGTATCAGAGCGAGGTTTAGCGATAATCCTTAGCTTTGTGGGGTCAGACTCTTTATTAATAGGGTAGTAATACCCTATGATGAGTCGCTGAGTGTATATATATGAGCGAGCATATTTGTTAGTGTTATAAAAATGTTTTTATATTGTGTTAACTTGTTCCGTTTTGTATTTATAAATTCTGGTTGATGCATGGGACGCTATGACATCAATAGGGATTTCTAAACACTTAATAGGATAGACCGACATAATATTTGTTTTGAGTATAGGTGAAAGAAATAATTTTGCCTATTATATTTTCTATATATAAAATAAAATTTTATTAAGGTTATATTTGGTTGTAATATATTGGTTGTTAGGTAGTGTAATCTATAAATATTAATAAAGAAGGATTTGAAAATAAAATAAATGAAATCAGAAATTTAGGACCTAAGTTCCGGGATTTTTGAAAATTTCTTTCAAAGGATTTTGGAATATAATAATATTATTTAGAAGTATTTTCTGATATAAATATTTCAATACAATTTGAAAGAATTGTTTTAAAGAAACTCTGGAAGGAAATAAATTCTGTACTCCCCTCTTTGTCGCTGGAAAATAATTTCGGTGATGAGTGCATGCATCATCGACATTCATTTTCGAGTTTCGAAGTGGGAAGGCCCTTGTAGTAGTTTTACTGCAGATTTATTTTGAAAAAGAAAAAAAAATTTCAAATTGCCTTAAATATAATTGGATATATAACTTGCAAGTATATACATTTATCTTTTATTTTAAAAATGATTTGAAATTTAACCCGGTATTTAGTTCTTAAGTTTCCGTTAATTAATAGCTTCTATTAGTGTAGGGAAATGAAATTCAAACTAACAAATTGAAACCTCTAAAGGAATAAGAGATTTAATGCTAAATTTTAAATGGAATTAAAAGAAATTTGAAATTTGGAACCCATAAGAAAAAGGATATTATTATTGAACATTAAATTAATTAAAGGAAATAGGATAAACTTGTGTAGCGTTCAATTACATCCTTAAAGGCATATTTATAACCTACCAATATTAAAAGTTCTAATGCTTATAAGAAAGTGTAATGGAATTTATACAAGTAAACCTAAAGGTAATGAAAGTATTCAATGAAATTCTTTAGTAAATAAGAGTTGGAAGTTATAGTTGGTATAAACTTAAGTATAATTAAAAGGCTACTAATTAAATAAATTGAAATGTAAGTATTATGAATAAATGATTATAAACCTAATAGGTGAATTGATGTGCTAAGAAATTGAATTAAACATGAATACTATAAATAAATGAATGTAATTAAATGAAATTAAGTAATAATGAATGAATGAATAAATATAATGCAATAAAAAGAAACTGACATGACCTAAATAAATGAAATTGAATAATTGTAAGTAATAAATGAAAATAAATGAAATAAGCACTGAATGAATGAAGAAAAATAAAAGTTGGTCAGAAGTAAATGTAAATTAAAAGATGAATTGTTATTTGAATGAAAAGGAAATAAAACAATAAAGGTTGTGAAAATGGAATTAATAAGAATGAACTTAATTTATTGTTTGAAATTGTTGTTTGTTTTGGTTTATGAGTTGTTTAGGTAAAAGATTGCTTAGATGTATGAATAATCTATTGAGTTATCTAAGGCTGTTGAGTAAATGGAATACTTCATAATTATTTGTCATTCTATGTGATTTAAAGTGTCTTACCCCGAACAAACCAATTGTTTTATTTTGCTTGAATGGTTGATGTGTATATGATGTGTATGCTGTTGGTTGCAAGTGATTGTTGTTGTATTGATTTGTTGGTTAGAGGTTGAAACAACTTTAAATATTTCATTTTATATAATTATTAACCCTTTTTAGATTATATAAGTGAAATACAGGTTATGGAAGGAATTGCTACTGCTTTTGGTTTCATAATTAAGTGTTGAGTGCCCGACAAATAGGTACATTCTTGGATTACAGTTTTATAGCATTATTTTATTATTTTCCCGTGTTGGGTTATATTATTTGGTAAAGTATATGTTATATATTGTTATATTGGATATTATATTTTCTCCCGAGCCTCTCCGTACAAAGGAGACTCTGCCAAAATTTTCCGTAAAATTTTGAACATAGAATTTTTTTTGAAAATGATTTCCAAACTTTATTAATTTGAGTATAAAAAGATTTAATAGTATAAAATTGGTATATTTTTATTAAAAATAAATAATTTTGTAAATTTATTTGTTTATAAAGTTAATATTTTGAATAAGATGTATTGTTTAGTTAATTCTTTCTTTTCCTTTTCGGGGGCGAAAAGTTTTGAGTGGGGGAGAGTGTACCGACCCGTAAATTTTCAATAATTAAAACTGTTAATTTAATGAGATTTTTGAAATTTAATATTGAAGAAAATAAAAATTTTTGAATTATTAATAAAGGTTGTAATAATGTAATAATGAAAATTTACTAAAAGGAAACGTAACAAGGTTAATTAAAGTTATTAATTAATGAACTTGAATGAAATTCCCAATTAAATAAAATAATTTAAATGTTATGACTTGGTTATAAATGGAGTATGAGAAAGCATATGTAATTTTTGAATTAATGTGTGAAATAATATAACAGATGGTAATTGTTTGTGAAGAATAAACATGCAAGTTATAAAGGGTGTAATGGTGACAAATAGTTGTTGTTACCAGTTAATTTACCAATTACAAATAAAGGTAATTAAATGTTACTTTAATGATAATTAATATAATAACGGAAAGTGTGAATATAAATTTAATAGAAACGTAGATCTATTTATAAGGTAGTAATTGGTGTAATAAAAAGCATGAAACGAAGTAAATAAATTTATTGAGAATATTAATCGTGATTAGTATATATATTTGGCTAAATTATAATGATGGAAATTTGGATATATTAATGTAATGAAAGACAAACAAATAGTAACTAAGTTTATAGAGTAATAATAGACTTAATTAAAGGATTGGAATTGAATTTAATTAGTTTATTTGGAATTAATTTAAAATTTAATTGGATTCAATCCATAATAAATGGAGTTAAATACTATGACAAATTGATATTAGAATGAATTGGGTAATATCAATGTAATAAATATAACCATTGTCAATTTCATCCATTTTTCATAATAATAGATTGAAGTCAGGTATGGAAGGTAATAATGTTAATGTAAGTTAATGAATAGCTAATTTAGTGCGATCCTAATTAATTGAAAACAGTTGTAAGGTTATAATTGATTGTAAATAGTAAATCGGGAAATAAATGCAAAGGTATATTAGTGGATGTAATAATACGTAATAAACTGGAATTTGATAAATTCAATGTTAGATAAGTGATTATATAATAATATTTGTTGGTTGATATTAAAGTATGAATTAGATTAACCTTGGCTAATGGTGATAATTATTAACTGTTTACCTATGTATTTAATTAAATGAGAGCTAAATCCATTGCAATTAATTAATGTAATTAAATACTACCTTAATATGAATTTAGGTAATGACTGTAAAATATTAGTGTAATTGGATATATAGTAATGTCAAACTTATCCATAAAAGGATGATTGATTAAATAAAGAGATTGGAACCACATTGAATTAATTTATTTGAAATTAAAAATATAATTTACTTGAATTTACTTAAATTGAAGGTAAACACGGTTAATGAATTATAAGTTTATATGTAATCGGGGGGGGGGGGGGTAGAAATTGTTAGCTATTAAATTTCAATTAAAAAGGGACTTAATTCATTTAATATTTATTTAATTAACTGGAAAATAGCCATTTTGGCCACTGATTCGGATTTCGACGAAACCAGTTTCATCGGATCCATAACGGTGAATTATTGTACGATTTCAAGTTTCATAACGATCGGGCTTGTCGTTTGATCGTACGAGCTTGAAACGCCTTGAAATAAATTTAATTGAAATTAATTGAAATCAATTTGAAATAAACTGATTTTAACGTAACTTCTTCATACGATGGAATTTGGACTTGGAACCTGTTCCATTGATTTTAAAATATTCAAAACATATATTTTGACATATGGGTTGGTCCATTTTCGTTCCGGAGTCGAAACGGGCTTTTTGGGCCATTTATCATTCAACGTGTAAATCAATCTTGTCCATCTACTCTATTTTTTGCTTTGTCTATAAATACCTCATTATAAACCCTAATTGTTCCTCATGGTCATTTGTCTGTACATACATCTTGTAACAACCCGGAGTTTTACAATAATTAATTATCGTCAAAAGGGCGATTAAACTGTTTGTTAATATCTATTGAAATTTTAAATCGAATTAAAATTCTTTTTTAAATTTGTAAAATGTTTATGCGGGCTTTAAAGAGAAAAATTATCGTGGCCCAGTTGTTTGCCGTGATAACCACCTAGGGTATAACCTGTTTCCCTTTCATTCTTTTTTCGTTTCAACCCTAATCAAAGCGAGCTAAAGAAAACGTACGAAGAAAAATGGCGACTTGTTCGTCCCCTTCGTCAAATTAGGGTTTTCGTGAATTCAAAGAAGCCGACTCTTTTTACTTTGAATTTTGGTCGTGCTTGAGAGAAATCGCGGCTGCTTCATTTGTCGTAAGAAAGGTGAGTAATTTAATTACTCACATCTAGTTCATCTTTAATATTGCGTTTCTGCAGTCGATTTTGTTTCGATATTGGTTTTTTCTTTGATTTAATCAAATTTGTATAGACTGATACTTATTTTAGATTGGTTCAATTATACCATTTTGATGATTTTTGAACTGTTGACTTCGGTCTTGATTTTGTGTATGGGATTCCATGACTTCGGCCATCACCATTGCTATGATGATGATTCCCTGGTTCACCTGTTTCTAATTTTTGGAAATTTAATTTATGTTGACCTCGACATTGCTGTGACTTCGGTCATGGTGATTTGTGAGGATAGTTTGCTTTCTGCTGCGATTTGGATTTTGATATCACTAGACTTGATTTTATGGGTGACTTTTGTATGTAGGCTCATTCCTGTAGCATACTTGATTGGTTGATTTTTACTTGACGTTCCTTTCTGACTATCACTGCATAATTTCTTTTGCATATCTGTGCACATTATGTTGTTCCTTCATTTTTGTCTCTGGTGCATGTTATATCCATGTACACTTCACTGTGTTCATTTGAGTTGGGCATTGCTTTACACTTGTGGCTGCCTGGTCGATACTTGCAGTTCACTGAACTGTGGTATCACTTAATTGCCTTTCTGGTCTCTACTTGCATACTGCTGCTTTTTTCTTTTGGAATTGAACTTGATTTTGGGGCTTCATTGTATTACTGATTTTGAATCTTGATGGTTGCTTGTTTGCTTATGCCTTGACTTCGAGCTCTGTCTTTGTCATGTGCATGTGGTACTGATTTGGTCTTGTTCATTTGCTTGTTCACTCGAACTTGTGTCCATTTCGTAGTCTGTTGCCTTGATCATCTGGTTGAGGCTGCAGCTTGTTACCATTGGGGTCTTGTTCTTATTCATGTAGTTTGCACTTGTTTGGTTTGAGTTTTGCCTTCATGTATACTTCTGGTTTCATTGTATAATATAAGTTAGTCTGCATTTGGTAGTTGCATTCCTTTGTATTCGAGTCTAATGTTTTTGGAGGCTAGTACTGTCCAGTTTCACTGTTGCATCTCCATTTGTTGTACTCGGGTTATTCTAGTGTGCCAATGACAGGTGTACTTGTCTGGATCATAATACGTTGTTGTTCATTCCTGTGATATTCCCAACTTGATGCATTGTATTTTCATTTACATGGAGTTAATTCTCATGTGTACTATTCCACGTTGCACCTCTGATTCATTTTGCCATGTGCAGTTTGTTATGTACATTCATTTGTGTACATATTTCATATTCACTTGGTTGAAGCTTTTTACTGCTGCCACTTGCTTAGTGCATTAGTTTGCACTGTGAATTCTTGTTTGTTTGGTCTCACTTGCATTGCTTCTGGTCCTATGCCATTGTGTATAGCTGCATGTTATATTTGCACCCTTTTGTTGCAAGTATTCATGTACATTTAGGAGAGATGCACTTGTCTCTGTCGATTGCCATTTTGAACTGCTGCACTGCCTTTGTTGGTGCTCGAGTCTGATACATTGCATTGATACATTGTATTCATTTGCATTTGGTCAATTGTATTCGTTTGTTTGTGTGCTGTGGTGCCATATCTTTAGTGCTCTCACCTTCACTCTACTCTTGTAGTTTGTACCACTACTTGTTCATAGTGATGTTCACACTGATGCACTTCCCTGACCTGTTGCAGTGTAACCTTCATGCGAGCCGTTGTGCTTTGCATTCGAGTTGAGTTGCTTTGCAGTTGTGTTGAGCCAATGACTTGACCTCTGCAGTTTCGATTTACTGTCATAACTGGGTCTGCACTTGATATTGTGTAGCTACGCTGGATCATATATGTTGACTTGAGTCTGTTGTGCTTGTACATTGATTTGTACATGTGTTGAATCCAACCTAAACGCTTGGGTTTGACCCTGTGCTCGTTTGTAAACTTTCATTGAGCTTTTGTGTATTTCATCTCTGTATTGGCGAGGCAGTGCACGCGTGCGTGTACTGCAGCCAATTCAGAATCTACATATGTTCTATCTCTTGTCCCTCTTTGCCACCACGTTCTGTCTCTTGTCCCTCTCTGCCACCAGCGAGCGCATCTCCTCCAAGCGACCACCCAACGCCCTGCTACCCACTCCACGCCTAGCCTCCCTTCTCAACTTTTCTTCTGTCGAGCCAAAACCAGACTCAATCCGCTCAGCATCTCCCCTTGCAAGCATCTTCTCCTGTTCGTATTAGGTAACATATATTTGGTATTATATATTGATTTTGGATTTTTAAGATAGTTTATATATATATATGTATTTATATATATTATATTCAGTTTTAGAAATCTTACAGTAGGGTATATATAAAGTTTATATAAGTTGGTTTTAATATAGAACTTGCATATGTTTATTCTGTTGGATATTCTAAGTATTTTATTTAAAATAATAATATATGTATATATATATTATATTGTGATAGTTGTATATATATGTTTAGTATAACAGATTAAAGTATAATTATAAGTATATTTATAAAGTTCTTATCAGATTTATAAAATATACATTTGTCAGCCTGCATGTTTTATACCGAGATATATGCGTATGTTAGTTACATATATGTTTACATAAAGTTTATATGTTCAAGCTATATATTTGGTTTTATGAAAGTGTATGTGAATGCCGGTTTATACATATGATAAACTGTTAAGTTATAATAAAGGCAGTATTATATATATTGGTTTGCATAAATTTGTTTGTATAACCTGATTTCATATGTTGTTAAGTATAGTTCTGCTAGTATATAATTTATATAAGGTTACAGTAGGTTATATATATAGTTATGTCAGTAGTATCTAGTATTATATGATAGTTATATATATATAGTTTTCTTTTTAATAGTTGCAGTTTGGATAACATGTTAGTTATGTATGTTAGATTATGACATTCTAATTTATTTATAGAATTTGGTAAACTATGGGTTATTAAATATAGATTTGTAAGTATTGATTTTATAACCAGTATTGAATTTTAAGATATAATGTGTATGTAATTTTATATATATACATGTTTATATATTAGTTCATATATACAAGTTTGCTTGAGTTTGGTTTCCAAAAATATATGTATAGATTTTATTTTATAGGCGTTTAAGTTAAAATCTTGATTTGAAATTATATATATATATATATATCTTATTTTAAATATATGTTTTAAATTGTTTTTAGAAAATTTATATATATATGAAATATATCTTGTTTCAATCGATCTCTTGTCCATCTTGACTTACCTTCTCAATATCGAATTTGTCGCAGCAATCCCTAGCTTGTCGTTGTTCCGTGTACGTATCTGTGTCCGTGTCATCTTCATGACTCCCTAGCCTCAAAAGGTGAGCAATCACTCACGATTTACGTTCTTATACTTATTAAATTTGATTTCAATTGAAACGACAATTGAAATATGCTGTTGTAGTTATTTAAATTGTCATATATGCTATTATCTGTAACTTTTCACCTGTGGGATATGACACCATATCCTATTGTTTATATTATATTGTTATTGATGATATATGCCTGTTTTTATATTATTATATTATCTGTTATCACTCTGCAAGTTCCCTGTAGTTTAGAAAATCACTATGGGTTGAAATGATACATACCCGAACGGACTTTAGAATAGGAGAAAATAGTTATGGATTGAAATGATAAACCCAAGCGATTTTCATTTGAATTGAAATTGGGATTACGGGTTGAAATGATATCTACCCGTATATATTTAAATTACGGATTGAAATGATAAATATCCGTATCACTTAACCATATGAAGATATATATACAGACACCTTTGGTCTATATATATAAATATTTTGAAAATAAAATTCTATGGATTTGGGAAGATAATTTTATTTAATTAAACCGATTTGAAACTTATTGAAATTGAGATTTAAGATATGATTTATAACTTGGGTTTGATTTAAGTAAAAATGAAATTTAAGGCTAGTTAAATGATATTGAATTTATTAAACGAATATTCCCTAATTAAATAATAATAAAGTTAAACCAAGAGCTGTATGAAACTGTTAAATTTAACTTTGAAATATTGAATATTTAAGCTTTGAAATATATTAAAAATTTAAAGGGTATATTTAGAACTGAATTGAATTGATGAATTGGGCTTTGAATAAATTTGAATTTGGAATTTGAGTTGATTTAAATCGATTTATGAGACTTGAGGAAATTATAAATACTTTACTTTATAAATTATTTAACCTATCTATACTATTTTGGGAAATAGATATATTTGAAATAAAATGATATTTTGGTTGGAAGTATAAATTAATTTGGAATGACCATGGTGTTATAATGTATATTCCCACCTTGTAGATAGTTCCACAGATCCTTAGAGGATGGTTATCCCAAACATCCTCTAAGTTAGTTGTATTTCAGTTGATATTTCACTTGAGTTGGATTTATTGATATAAGAATGTTAATCCTGACTCGAGTGTTTTGTGTTTTGCTTTACGCTCGGGTCAGACCGAGTAATATAGCATTTGAGACTCACATTTGGAGTTTGGAGCTTCCTTTGCAGATCCAACAATCGCCTCAGCTTTCAGTTCTTCTAGTTGATTTTCTTAGAGAAGTCATCTGTTGTACTGAAGACTTCACTGCATTTGAGATATTCTGTTGTATTTTATTTCTAACTCTGATGTTTATATAGTAGCTTCATGAACTACTATTTTATCTATTCCGCTGCGTATTATTGTATTACTCTGTGTCCGTGATTCTGTGTTTGATTTATTTACTGCATATGCTGAGTTTTGCCAAATTTAAATTAACAATCTGATATTTTGAACTATTCAAGTCAGACATGTGTGGATTATTGTCGATTTGAATGGTCCAAAATAGCGGGTCGTTACAGTTGGTATCAGAGCTTTGGCTCTAGGCAAAACTTAGCATATATAGTAAATTTATTTATAGAATCACTTTCGTTTGAGTTTAAATCTCTTCCTTTTGACTCGATTTCCTTTGAACTTTGGAACGTTCCTTGCAGTTCCAAAATTCATTCTTGTCTCTCCCTATTTGTATTCTTTTGATTCTGGAGTATCCCATAACTCCACTTCGAATGATCTCTATAAGAATAGGATCACACCAATCTTTGAATGATTTGTGAAGGGGTGAAACTCCTTCACAATTGGCATTGATTCACTGGAGATTTCTATATCTTTGGTTTAGATGCCACTATCTCTTGCGATCGAATGTTGATTTTTCTTGGAATTCTGCCTCGATCTTGTTCCTAAAGTCACGGTTGACCCTAGGGTCATCCGCGATTTATATAAGTATATTCATCTTCTATTTTGAAATTTAATTATCTCATCTTCGTTCGAGCTTATCTTCGAATCATAATTCTATTTGATTAAGAGTTCCTCTAATTTGAATCTCTATCTTTGTTTGAAATCCATTCTTAAATCATCCTTTGAAAATCGGGTTTGTTTGTATTCTAGAAATTGTTTTCTAAACCGAAATTATTATTTTGATAAGTATGATTATATTATATATATAAAGTGAAATGTTTTCAATAAAGATTTAATACCCTTTTTAAATTGAGAATTTGAGGTTTCGAAAGGATTTGTAATTTTGAAATAATTATATAAGAAATTTGATTTATCTAAAAATGATTTATGATTGAAGGATTTTAAATTTGGAATTCGAGAATTGAACTCCGGTATTTTGAAATTGGTTTTAAGATTTTGAATTATATAATAATAATATGATTTAAAAATATTTTCCGAATAAGAATGTTTCAAATGATTTTAAATAAGTTTCGAATGATTTCGAAGAAATTTCAAAAGAAGTTTGAGACCAGAACTCACTTATGTCGTTGGAAAATAATTTCGGTGATGAGTGCACGCATCATCGACATTGATTTTCGAGTTTCAGAGTGGGGGATAGGCCACTTCAGTAGCTTTGCTATGCGAGTGATTATGTGAAACCATTTTGATTTCAAATTTTGAAGTATGATTTGATATTTGAAAGATATATGTATATGTATATATATATTTGAAATGATTTGAAGTAAGCCGGTGTTCAGTCCTTGAGTTTTGGAATTGATTTGATATAACCCTATATATTTTTTTTGAATTGATTTCTTGATTTGTTGCTGATTTCCAACTCTTGAATTTGAAAATGATTTCTTCAACTATTTTGAAGGTTCGAGCTCTTCCAAATAAAGGTTAACTTTTCAAAGCTAAGAAATTTTGAAAAGTATAAAGTATATAAGTTTGGTATGTATGTTAAAGTATGTAGTAATATGATTTAAATAAGTTGAAACTGTTTTGTTAAGTAAATGAATAAGGCAATTTAAAATTTTTTCTAATATGAAATTTAGATTTGAAATGTTTTGAAAAGAATTTAGTCTTCAAAATATTTTGAATAAAGTTTAGTTAAATGTTTTAACTTAGTGACATCTTTATGAAACTATATATTTAACAAGTTGGAATAAATATATAAGTTGTACGTATGCTGTTTTATTCGCATAATTAATTTGATCTTGGTTTGAGTACACAAGTTCAAGGTGAATTACACCATTTCGTGTTAGGATTTTTCATTCGATTCTTGATGGTGAATATTTGATATGGATTTTGGGGCTTGATTCTAGAATTCTCTATCATAGTATATGGCTATGCAAGGAGACTGATGGCTTCTAGTCGAGAAATCACATCGAAATCCGCATTAGGGAAGTCGAATGGACAATACTAGTTCGAAAGCGAACTTGTGTGATCGAGCGAGCGATCAAATGTGATTTTTGCGAAATGATGACGTATGTACATCTTATATTCTAATATCGGTGATATATTTTGACGCTGAAATTGAAAGCTGTCGGGTTAGAATATCTTTGCTTACTAAAAGAAAATTTCTAATTTAAATTACAAAGATATATAACCCATAAAAGCAAAGATATTCAATCCCATATGGCTCTTCATACATCGAAATTTATCTTGAAAAATTTGATCCTTATATAAGATAGACCTTACGTAAGTATAAGATAATTTTGAAAACATTTGATTTTGGAAATGAATTGGTTGACTTAAATTATATTGATTTGGAAATTTGGATTTATTTTCTAAATCTATTATTTTGGAAACTTTGAAACTAAAGATATTTAATTTGAGAAGAAATAATTTGGTGAAATTGTATATGATTTTGGAATTTAACTGATACTGAAACAAATTGAAATTTGAGAACCTTATGTTACTAAACACTTGATTTGGGAGTTGTCGAACTTATTTAAAATTGATTTGTATGAGTATGAAATTGATTCGAAAACTATGGATTTGAAAAGGGTACTCAATTTGAAAAGTGAAATCTTATATAATTAAAGTCTATATAAGTGTGATTTGATATACTTTTGATTTTGAAAAAGTATTTGATTTGAAAGTTAAATCTTATATATAATGGATATTATATAAGTACGATATTTGAAAGTGATTTGAAAAGGTACTATATGATACATATTTTCGAAGTAAAGATATGGAAAGTGCCTTCTGCTTGATATCCGATTTGTGGCCACATCTTGGATTCATTCTATCGATATTATTCTCTCTGATTTTTGGTTTTCCGGATATGATACTCGAGTGTCCTTCGAATTCCATGGCGTTACCCATGGTCTTACGAGCGCGGATGCATAGCGCAACTGCCTGGCTGAGTCTTGCCTAGGGGTACGGATTGTTTCCTGGGGGATCCAGGCGTAATCATTATGTATCCTGCATATATGTAGGTCGCGAATAGTAGTGCAAATGCTTGGCTGAGTCTTGCCTGGGGGTACGGATTGTTTCCTCGGGGATCTAGGCGTAACCATTGTGTATCCTGCATTCTACTTGTGACGCCCCACCTCTATGCTCATAATAACAAAGAGTATTAAAAGAAATACTGTCTATTATTACGAAGAATAAGGCTGGATAGGAGCGGCCATCTGTAGTTGGCTTTACGCTAATATTGGTTACCTCGATAGGAGTGGTATATACTTTTCATTTTTCATCTTATTTATTCACTCCCATCGACATACCCAATTATCAGAATAAAACAAACTACGATGGTTCATAATAGTTTAGGACATTAGATATAACAATAACACAGATAATATAAATGCGGAACACAGATAAAAACAAAGATCTCATATATATATATAACTGATGTCAGTTACAACATAGTTGACACAATACATATGATACAACTACAACTGTCGACTCTGGAAGTTATATATACACGTACATTATCGACTAATATACATGAATACATATCAACCTATACTATTTGACACGACTTCTAAAATGACGAAGACAACTTCAGAAGATGTGAAAAGTCTTCATATCCCGAACAACAACTCAAAGAAGGAAATCTACTACCTGAAATAACTCGGGTCTGACCCGAGTATTACATTCAAAAGAAAATAATACACGGGTCAGTCTAATTCAAACTCAGTTATTAGTGCATAGGAGCAATAATAATCAAACTTCAAATAGACGACAGTCACAGAAATCTCGTATATCCAACTTCTCGATAGGAGAATCGGATAACGGCAGCTATAACACTAAACAGTGTTAAACAGTAAATCAGCAGATTCAAAACATCAACAAAGATAGATGAAAAGATTTCTAAAAGAAGATGATTTAGAAAAGAACAGAATTGCCGAAACGGCAATTAACAATAAAGATCATCAAATCAAAACCAAATCAAAATACGATTTAAAATATGTAGAATTAGCAACATAAAACAATTTTAGAAATAGAGTGCAGACCAAAAGGCAAAGGCTCAAGTATATGGATGCAAAACAAATCAACCATGAGTCAAGCAATGTATACAGTTCAATAGTATACCAAATGCAACAGAGGTGCAGACTACAACATCAAAGTGCAAAAGCTAAAACATAATGCAATAGTGAAGACTGCTATACCAAAAAATGTATGCAACAATACAAAATGAAGTAGTGCAATGTTGACAGGCCAGATGAATCAACTACTAGCCAAATGTGACAGCAACACAAATGGAATGCAACTACAAACATGAAATCACAATGAAGTGCAACAGGTGCAACAATGATGCAGACCAAAGACAAGGAGTGACAACATAGGACAGTGCAACTAAAAGAAGTAGGTCAAGCATATATAGATATGCAGTGACAAAGTGAACCAAGTCACAATGCACACAAAGAACAGTGAATGATTCAACATATCCAACTAGAAGTGCAGTGAGATACACATAAATGAATGCAGATGAACTCAACCTGAATTATCAACTACAAAGTATGACAATGAAATGGAAACACATGGATACTACATATGCAACAAAAATTCATAAATATATCTACAAAGCAATGCAGACTGAAATATGGAATAATGCAAACCCAAGTCAACATGAATCACTTGAGAATCAGAGACCCCAACACTGAATGGAATGCAAATTACAAAATGAAGGCTATAGCAAACATGAACTCATGTATACAGTTCAAGATCAAGTTCATCAATGCAGTTCAACAGAGAAGATGACCCAAGTACACTAACCAAATGCAAATAACTTCATATGACCAAAGATTAAACAGACTGACTACTGGAGTGAATACATGAATGGTCAAACTACAGCAGCATCAACTACACAACGTAACTTATCATCAGTGACAAACAAATAAAAATGAAGCAGCTGTGATGACTACAGTGATGTATCCAAGTATAAGCAAGATAGCATGGAGATGATAGAATAACCAAACAACCGTTCATGTATGTATGCACAGGAAAGCAATTACAGTTCAAATACAACAGAGCTCACCAAGTCATAAAGTATGCAGTTAAACATCTAAACAAATCAAATGGAACAGTGAGGCTACAGGTAGAAGAAAACACAATGAAATGCTCAAGGCTAAAGCAACTAAAGGCAAATGACCAGAGGCCGAAGTACATAGACGAAACGTGCTCAAAAATCATGAAATAGATTTCAAACCAAAGACAGTGCCAAAGACAATAGAACGAACGAAATCTACATCAACAAAAATCCAAGCAATATTTTATCACAAACGAAAATCATAGAATTCGAAGTAGATGTGAGTAAGGGGAATTACTCACCTTTCACCGAAGCGAAGACGAACAAAAATTTATGGAGATCGACTCCAGAAGCAAGCATCGAACTCGTCGAAGTAGCCAACAAAGAATTCATCTCGAAATCGATTGAACCAGGCAACATCAGAAACATCCAACAATCGATCGAAACAATCACGTGCTTCGACATACAAAGCCCACAGATCAGAGCGCAAGAGGAACGAAAGCCCTAGCAAGCATCGAAAGAACGAACGAGGCCAAGCCCTAATCTGATCGAGAAAACGAAGGGGAAATCGTCGCCATTTTTATTTCTCTTTCGTTTGAATGTTTGATTTAGGGTTTCGAATGAATGAAGAATGAGGAAGGGGGATCGGGTTGTCTTTGATGAATACAGCACCAAGAAAGAATGGATCAAGATGATTTGTAAAGCCCACAACCCTTTTAACAAAAATTTTAATTCAATTATAAAAGAATTCAAACCGGATAAGAAGAGAATTTCAATTCGATCAAAATGCTAATAGCTATTAGCAACCAGATTAGATCGTCAAGAGACGATAATTAAATGGGTACGAAATGTCGGGTTGTTACAGACTCCCCTCCTTAAAGAAATTGCGTCCTCGAAATCATAAGGAGTAAATGGATAAAAGGTAACAACAAAAAGAGGATGGCAATGTCGAATGCATAAGCAAAGAAAATGTCAATAGGGAAGTATTGGAATTATGGAAGTATCAGATATAAAATTGAAAGATTCGACTGCTTCAATTCAAAAGAATCAACATCGAGGGGATCAAGGAATCAAAATCAGACGACTCTATAAACAACCTCAAACATCATCATTGACTAATAAAAACAAGATCAATCGAGTTTTAGCAATTGAAAGAAAAGGAATCAGAGCAGAAATCACATACTGCACGAATTGAATCTGAGTAAATCAAATTACTCACCTGAATCGCCAGAGAAAAAGACGAAGCTCGAATCTCAAAATCGTAAATATTCAATCATCAAAAACGATAATTGAATTTTCGAATCGCAAATATTTACTTATCTCAAACAATAATCAAATCAATAAATATTTAATTATCACAAATGAAAATCAAATTTCACAAATATCTGATTATCAAAAACGATAATCAGAAGACAAATCAAATATCTAATTATCTCAAACGATAATCAGAAGACAAATCAACAAATATTTAATCACCACAAACAGTAATCAAAAACATCAAATCATCAATTATTTACTTATCAAAACAACAATCAGATTTCAAATCAACAATTACGATTATCAAAAACGATAATCAAATTTCAAATCAGCAAATATTTAATTATCAAAAGCGATAATCAGAACTCATATCAACAAATATCTAATTATCACAAGCGATAATTAGAAACAACAAATATCCGATTATCAAAAACGATAATCAGAACTCATATCAACAAATATCTAATTATCACAAGCGATAATTAGAAACAACAAATATCCGATTATCAAAAACGATAATCAGAACTCATATCAACAAATATCTAATTATCACAAGCGATAATTAGAAACAACAAATATCCGATTATCAAAAACGATAATCAGAACTTATATCAACAAATATCTAATTATCACAAGCGATAATTAGAAACAACAAATATCCGATTATCAAAAACGATAATCAGAACTCATATCAACAAATATCTAATTATCACAAGCGATAATTAGAAACAACAATTATCCGATTATCAAAAACGATAATCAGACTCTCAAATATTTAATTATCGATACGATAATTAAACCTCATAACATCAGATATCTAATTACCTGCAGATAATTAGAAACAACAAATATCTAGAAATCAATTAAGAAGACTAGAAAATCAACATAAAAACTTGGATCGATCCCATCATATGGCGAGTCTAAGCTACGCCGCACGTGCATCTCATATGGCCGAAGCCTACCAAGTACTGTCATCATAATTTTTGGCGCCCAACATATGACCCGAAGGTCCAACATATGACCCGAAGGTCTAGTACTGGTATTTGACCCGAAGGTCCATCATATGACCCGTAGGTCCTCATAGTGGCTCGAAAGCACACGAAAGCATCAAAATATTTCAATTAACGAGTCCGGAATTAACCAAAATAGCAAACGCACATGTCCCATAACCACGAGTTTTACTAAATCGTTTAATTCTCTTCATCGTTTCCTTGAAAGTGTAAAATCATCAAAATCATCAAAACAACAGATATTTCAATTAACGAGTCCGAAATTAACCGAAATAGTAAAAGTGTGGTTCCATACTCCGCACTTTTGCTAAATCGTTTAAATCTCTTCATCGTTTCCTTGAAAGTGCAAAATTGTGTATTTTGTAAAAATACACTTTACATTCTCAAACGGACAAGTCCGGAATTAAGCGAATCAGTAAAAGAAAGGGGTCATAGTCCTCGATTTTGCTGAAACGTTTAAATCGCTTCCTCATTCTTTTGAAAACGCAAATCGTTAAAAATTTATAAAACAATTTTCATTTGTAAAACGATTTTCCAATCACGTGATTAAAATAGAAAATCAGTAACAATTTCGAAAAGGAAATTGTACTTCTCCAGAATATCATAAAACAAATCTCAGAATCAGCATTGCGGAATAACCGCTTGAAATCCACTTTTAAAAATTTGACTGTTACTGAAGTCAAAGCGACAGTAATTTTAAAACATCAAAATCTCATCAAATTAATTCACATCAAAATGTGACATCAGTGAATCATTCATTAAAATTATCAACAAAACACCGTGCTTCAAAAATATAGCCCTGGTGTAAAAATCCCGTTATAAAAATAACGGCAACAAAATACGTTTCATAACCAAGCATCAGTTCAACGTAATATTAATGCAGTAACGTGCAATTCATATTTGCACGCACATTACAATATAAACAAAGAAATCATTCGAATGTATCTTCAATGAAGACAATTCAAAACAGCAAAATCTAATCAATAGATGATTAGTCCAAAAGAAAACCAGCGGAAATTTCAACAAAAATCACATAACCGTAATTTCTTCGAATCCTCAATTCGGATTCGAAATTCTCAAAGAAACAAAATAATTACAGCTATGTAAACAACCAATGAAATTTATTTCAATTTCTAAATCAAATAGATTATCAGTTGTACTCAACGAAGACAGTTTCACTGTTTTCGCTACGCACTCTGATAAATAGAACACAAATCAATCAAATCATCAGAACACAATTTCATCAAAACAACAAAACACAATTCCACTTTTATTTTTAAATAAAGATATTTAAAAATTTCATCAAAACTTCAAAACTTTAGTTTTGACTCAAATCACAGATAAAACATCGACCAATAGTTGTAACATATGTTCCATCCAAGTTATGTTTTATATTATGTCCATAAACCCCCAAGCTCTGATACCAACTGTGACGCCCCACCTCTATGCTCATAATAACAAAGAGTATTAAAAGAAATACTGTCTATTATTACGAAGAATAAGGCTGGATAGGAGCGGCCATCTGTAGTTGGCTTTACTCTAATATTGGTTACCTCGATAGGAGTGGTATATACTTTTCATTTTTCATCTTATTTATTCACTCCCATCGACATACCCAATTATCAGAATAAAACAAACTACGATGGTTCATAATAGTTTAGAACATTAGATATAACAATAACACAGATAATATAAATGCGGAACACAAATAAAAACAAAGATCTCATATATATATATAACTGATGTCAGTTACAACATAGTTGACACAATACATATGATACAACTACAACTGTCGACTCTGGAAGTTATATATACACGTACATTATCGACTAATATACATGAATACATATCAACCTATACTATTTGACACGACTTCTAAAATGACGAAGACAACTTCAGAAGATGTGAAAAGTCTTCATATCCCGAACAGCAACTCAAAGAAGGAAATCTACTACCTGAAATAACTCGGGTCTGACCCGAGTATTACATTCAAAAGAAAATAATACACGGGTCAGTCTAATTCAAACTCAGTTATTAGTGCATAGGAGCAATAATAATCAAACGTCAAATAGACGACAGTCACAGAAATCTCGTATATCCAACTTCTCGATAGGAGAATCGGATAACGGTAGCTATAACACTAAACAGTGTTAAACAGTAAATCAGCAGATTCAAAACATCAACAGAGATAGATGAAAAGATTTCTAAAAGAAGATGATTTAGAAAAGAACAGAATTGCCGAAACGGCAATTAACAATAAAGATCATCAAATCAAAACCAAATCAAAATACGATTTAAAATATGTAGAATTGGCAACATAAAACAATTTTAGAAACAAAGTGCAGACCAAAAGGCAAAGGCTCAAGTATATGGATGCAAAACAAATCAACCATGAGTCAAGCAATGTATACAGTTCAGTAGTATACCAAATGCAACAGAGGTGCAGACTACAACATCAAAGTGCAAAAGCTAAAACATAATGCAACAGTGAAGACTGCTATACCAAAAAATGTATGCAACAATACAAAATGAAGTAGTGCAATGCAGACAGGCCAGATGAATCAACTACTAGCCAAATGTGACAGCAACACAAATGGAATGCAACTACAAACATGAAACCAAAATGAAGTGCAACAGGTGCAACAATGATGCAGACCAAAGACAAGGAGTGACAACATAGGACAGTGCAACTAAAAGAAGTAGGTCAAGCATATATAGATATGCAGTGACAAAGTGAACCAAGTCACAATGCACACAAAGAACAGCGAATGATTCAACATATCCAACTAGAAGTGCAGTGAGATACACATAAATGAATGCAGATGAACTCAACCTGAATTATCAACTACAAAGTATGACAATGAAATGGAAACACATGGATACTACAGATGCAACAAAAATTCATAAATATATCTACAAAGCAATGCAGACTGAAATATGGAATAATGCAAACCCAAGTCAACATGAATCACTAGAGAATCAGAGACCCCAACACTGAATGGAATGCAAATTACAAAATGAAGGCTATAGCAAACATGAACTCATGTATACAGTTCAAGATCAAGTTCATCAATGCAGTTCAACAGAGAAGATGACCCAAGTACACTAACCAAATGCAAATAACTTCATATGACCAAAGATTAAACAGACTGACTACTGGAGTGAATACATGAATGGTCAAACTACAGCAGCATCAACTACACAACGTAACTTATCATCAGTGACAAACAAATAAAAATGAAGCAGCTGTGATGACTACAGTGATGTATCCAAGTATAAGCAAGATAGCATGGAGATGACAGAATAACCAAACAACCGTTCATGTATGTATGCACAGGAAAGCAATTACAGTTCAAATACAACAGAGCTCACCAAGTCATAAAGTATGCAGTTAAACATCTAAACAAATCAAATGGAACGGTGAGGCTAAAGGTAGAAGAAAACACAATGAAATGCTCAAGGCAAAAGCAACTAAAGGCAAATGACCAGAGGCCGAAGTACATAGACGAAACGTGCTCAAAAATCATGAAATAGATTTCAAAACAAAGACAGTGCCAAAGACAATAGAACGAACGAAATCTACATCAACAAAAATCCAAGCAATATTTTATCACAAACGAAAATCATAGAATTCGAAGTAGATGTGAGTAAGGGGAATTACTCACCTTTCACCGAAGTGAAGACGAACAAAAATTTATGGAGATCGACTCCAGAAGCAAGCATCGAACTCGTCGAAGTAGCCAACAAAGAATTCATCTCGAAATCGATCGAACCAGGCAACATCAGAAACATCCAACAATCGATCGAAACAATCACGTGCTTCGACATACAAAGCCCACAGATCAGAGCGCAAGAGGAACGAAAGCCCTAGCAAGCATCGAAAGAACGAACGAGGCCAAGCCCTAATCTGATCGAGAAAACGAAGGGGAAATCGTCGCCATTTTTATTTCTCTTTCGTTTGAATGTTTGATTTAGGGTTTCGAATGAATGAAGAATGAGGAAGGGGGATCGGGTTGCCTTTGATGAATACGGCACCAAGAAAGAATGGATCAAGATGATTTGTAAAGCCCACAACCCTTTTAACAAAAATTTAATTCAATTATAAAAGAATTCAAACCGGATAAGAAGAGAATTTCAATTCGATCAAAATGCCAATAGCTATTAGCAACCAGATTAGATCGTCAAGAGACGATAATTAAATGGGTACGAAATGTCGGGTTGTTACACTACTAGTCATCATGGCGTAACTCGCAGGGCTGAGAAAGCTTACGGATATGGATTGTTTCCTGGGGGAACCAGGCGTAACCATTGTGTATCTGCGAACCATGGTTAGACAAAGGTTTTGTTTGGATTGTACTTTCCATATCTGTTTTTAAAAGTTTTTCCAGTATTTTCACTGGGTGTTGAAACAAGTCTACTAAGTACCTGGAGAATTCTAGTTTTGCGCCTGATCAACGCACTACCAGAGTCTACAGGAACAAGGATAAACTTGTTGAAACATCGAGTTATAAAAATATTTTATTATAAAGGTATTTTCAACAAAAGAAATTCTATATTAATATTTCAAATTAAAACCTTATGGTTCTAAAAATATTATTCGTGCCTAATACTATTCTTTTGAATCTACCTTATTTGCTCAGCCTTATTCATTCACTCATCATCTGTTTTCCAAATCCTCCTTCTTTTCCTTGTTGACTTTATCCTTTTTAAATATTGTTATTTATATACTACATGGTTAATAGAATATTTTAGTGCTATAAATATTTTAGAAGTTATTAATTAAATAAAACATATTTAAAGTAAATGATTATTGATTATTAATAATATTTGAAAAGTATCTTGAGAAAAAAATTAATAAATTTATGAATTATGGATTTAATGTTTTCAAATAGCTTCTTTGTAAATATAAGTAATGATGTAAATAATTGTTTTCAAATATTTTTCATATATTTATAAAGGTGTTATTTAAACATATAAAGGGTATTTATAAAGGAAGCAAGAAATTTTACAAATGGATTTTTTTTGGAAGGTTTTAAAGTATATAAGATAATTGAATTGCAAATGAAGTTTTCAAATTTTAAGTAAAATTTATATAGTTCAAATTAATGGTTTAATCTTGACTTTCAATCTATCTTTTCTGTCTGGTTGTTTCTATTCTTCTACCTCCTTCCTTTTCGGGGACGAAAAGTTTTGAGTGGGGGAGAGTGTAACGACCCGAAAATTTTAATGATTTTAATGAGATAATTAATTGAGATTTTGTGAAATTTTAAACAATAAAATTTGAAAATAAAAATTTATTATTTGGAATACATCTATTTCAATATAGCTACCGGTAAATTTTCATCTGATAATATTGAAGTTTATTTTATTGTGTAATTTTATTTTAATTTAAATCAGTTAATATTTAATGATAATAAATTTATTTCAAAACCTGAATATTTTTCTATAGAAAATTTCTAAATCTTCTCCTGAGTCAGATGTCATCTTTCGTTTTTCCAAATTTGGACTTCTATTGCTCCGTTTATCTTAATTCTGGCAAAATAGCAGCATTTCTGGTACTGATTATCGACTTTCGATCGGATGATCGTACCACTAATATCTGTATACCGTTTTGATCGTCTCGTCGTGCTGATCTCCGTAGTATATTTATTTCTGTATTTTGAGGTCCGGTACGCGACGGAGACAATAAACTGTTCACCGTAGCAGTACCACATTTTGACTTTACACTTTCCCTTGTTTCCAAATCCATAACGTGCAGCCCAAATAAATAATTAATTGCTTCAGTAATTTGCACAAAATCAAGGATCGGCTGTTACAAATAATTTTAATTCTTCTCTGACCATTCAAATCTTACATCAGTTACAAATCGATCAATTGCTTTTTCCCTGAATCACCGTGCAGAACAAACCACGCATTAAATTGCTTTAATTATTTCACGTGATTCAAGCTTCCTTGATTTTCTTATTATTTGTATACGGTACCCCTTCTTTCATCATGACTGTTCACCAAATTGGTTCTGCTCTTTCCTCTA
Source organism: Allium fistulosum (assembly GCA_030737815.1). Classification (NCBI taxonomy): domain Eukaryota; kingdom Viridiplantae; phylum Streptophyta; class Magnoliopsida; order Asparagales; family Amaryllidaceae; genus Allium; species Allium fistulosum. The sequence continues at coordinate 1,210,453,113 of CM060902.1, forward strand.
CTAACTACTGTTCATTCTTTTCAATTTTATTTTGTTTGACTCTCTTTCTCCCATGTAGCTTCCTCCTATTTTCGCCTACACTTCCACCGAGACCATCTCCTCCACGTGAAGCCACTACCTACCGTGCCGCAACCTCCACCTAACTTTTTCTTCCCTGCCAAGAACTCCACTACTCCTCCCTCCGCCTTAGCAGGCCAATCCACCCATCCAGAAGCCGCCTTCTCTCCTGTCTTCTTGCCGCGCCCTTCATCTCAGGCTGAAGCCTCTTTCCCCACAACCCCCGCTCGCTCCACCCCATCATCACCGGCTTCCTGTAACCGCTCGTCGCTCCCTGCTGTTCTGACGAGATTCGCCAGCTCCGAACCCTACTCAGCTCCGAGCTACAACCTAGGCTTCAACCCCTAGCCTCATGACCAAAGCCCCTCCACGTTCTGTCTCTTGTCCCTCTCTGCCACCAGCGAGCGCATCTCCTCCAAGCGACCACCCAACGCCCTGCTGCCCACTCCACGCCTAGCCTCCCTTCTCAACTTTTCTTCTGTCGAGCCAAATCCAGACTCAATCCGCTCAGCATCTCCCCTTGCAAGCATCTTCTCCTGTTCGTATTAGGTAACATATATTTGGTATTATATATTGATTTTGGATTTTTAAGATAGTTTATATATATATATATATGTATTTATATATATTATATTCAATTTTAGAAATCTTACAGTAGGGTATATATAAAGTTTATATAAGTTGGTTTTAATATAGAACCTGCATATGTTTATTCTGTTGGATATTCTAAGTATTTTATTTAAAATAATAATATATGTATATATATATATTATATTGTGATAGTTGTATATATATGTTTAGTATAACAGATTAAAGTATAATTATAAGTATATTTATAAAGTTCTTATCAGATTTATAGAATATACATTTTCAGCCTGCATGTTTTATACCGAGATATATGCGTATGTTAGTTACATATATGTTTACATAAATTTTATATGTTCAAGCTATATATTTGGTTTTATGAAAGTGTATGTGAATGCCGGTTTATACATATGATAAACTGTTAAGTTATAATAAAGGCAGTATTATATATATTGGTTTGCATAAATTTGTTTGTATAACCTGATTTCATATGTTGTTAAGTATAGTTCTGCTAGTATATAATTTATATAAGGTTACAGTAGGTTATATATATAGTTATGTCAGTAGTATCTAGTATTATATGATAGTTATATATATATAGTTTTCTTTTCAATAGTTGCAGTTTGGATAACATGTTAGTTATGTATGTTAGATTATGACATTCTAATTTATTTATAGAATTTGGTAAACTATGGGTTATTAAATATAGATTTGTAAGTATTGATTTTATAACCAGTATTGATTTTTAAGATATAATGTGTATGTAATTTTATATATATACATGTTTATATATTAGTTCATATATACAAGTTTGCTTGAGTTTGGTTTCCAAAAATATATGTATCGATTTTATTTTATAGGCGTTTAAGTTAAAATCTTGATTTGAAATTATATATATATATATATCTTATTTTAAATATATGTTTTAAATTGTTTTTAGAAAATTTATATATATATGAAATATATCTTGTTTTAATCGATCTCTTGTCCATCTTGACTTACCTTCTCAATATCGAATTTGTCGCAGCAATCCCTAGTTTGTCGTTGTTCCGTGTACGTATCTGTGTCCGTGTCATCTTCTTGACTCCCTAGCCTCGAAAGGTGAGCAATCACTCACGATTTACGTTCTTATACTTATTAAATTTGATTTCAATTGAAACGACAATTGAAATATGCTGTTGTAGTTATTTAAATTGTCATATATGCTATTATCTGTAACTGTTCACCTGTGGGATATGACACCATATCCTATTGTTTATATTATATTGTTATTGATGATATATGCCTGTTTTTATATTATTATATTATCTGTTATCACTATGCAAGTTCCCTGTAGTTTAGAAAATCACTATGGGTTGAAATGATACATACCCGAATGGACTTTAGAATAGGAGAAAATAGTTATGGGTTGAAATGATAAACCCAAGCGATTTTCATTTGAATTGAAATTGGGATTACGGGTTGAAATGATATCTACCAGTATATATTTAAATTACGGATTGAAATGATAAATATCCGTATCACTTAACCATATGAAGATATATACACAGACACCTTTGGTCCATATATATAAATATTTTGAAAATAAAATTCTATGGATTTGGGAAGATAATTTTATTTAATTAAACTGATTTGAAACTTATTGAAATTGAGATTTAAGATATGATTTATAACTTGGGTTTGATTTAAGTAAAAATGAAATTTAAGGCTAGTTAAATGATATTGAATTTATTAAACGAATATTCCCTAATTAAATAATAATAAAGTTAAACCAAGAGCTGTATGAAACTGTTAAATTTAACTATGAAATATTGAATATTTAAGCTTTGAAATATATTAAAAATTTAAAGGTTATATTTAGAACTGAATTGAATTGATGAATTGGGCTTTGAATAAATTTGAATTTGGAATTTGAGTTGATTTAAATCGATTTATGAGACTTGAGGAAATTATAAATACTTTACTTTATAAATTATTTAACCTATCTATACTATTTTGGGAAATAGATATATTTGAAATAAAATGATATTTTGGTTGGAAGTATAGATTAATTTGGAACGACCACGGTGTTGTAATGTATATTCCTACCTTGTAGATAGTTCCACAGATCCTTAGAGGATGGTTATCCCAAACATCCTCTAAGTTAGTTGTATTTCAGTTGATATTTCACTTGAGTTGGATTTATTGATATAAGAATGTTAATCCTGACTCGAGTGTTTTGTGTTTTGCTTTACGCTCGGGTCAGACCGAGTAATACAACATTTGAGACTCACATTTGGAGTTTGGAGCTTCCTTTGGAGATCCAACAATCCCCTCAGCTTTCAGTTCTTCTAGTTGATTTGCTCAGAGAAGTCATCTGTTGTACTGAAGACTTCACTGCATTTGAGATATTCTGTTGTATTTTATTTCTAACTCTGATGTTTATATAGTAGCTTCATGAACTACTATTTTACCTATTCCGCTGCGTATTATTGTATTACTCTGTGTCCGTGATTCTGTGTTTGATGTATTTACTGCATATGCTGAGTTTTGCCAAATTTAAATTAACAATATGATATTTTGAACTATTCAAGTCAGACATGTGTGGATTATTGTCGATTTGAATGGTCCAAAATAGCGGGTCGTTACAGGAAAAAACCCTGGAGATACTTCGGGTCAGGAAGAAAATGACTCGGGTCTCTGGGTCGTTTTGGCAAAAACTTAGAGCAAGCACCGGGGATTTGAGGCGGCGGACCGAAGTTGAACCCGAAGTCGACCTAGGACCAGAATTTTTCAATAATCTAATTATCATAACTTTTGTATACGGACTCGCATTTGGACGTGGTTTGTTTTGCTGGGATCGCATATAAATTCTGGACACTTTGACGCCGGTTTGGACAGATTCGGAGTCCGTTCAAATTTGGGGTTTAAATTGGATTTAAATTCAAAGGTGAGTGTTTTAACCCACTCACAACTACTAAAATTTCTTATGTGTGTTAAATTAATTATTGATGTGATTAAAAGTTTATTTATGACTGTTTGGCATATTTTTAATCATCATCTCAGTTAAATTGAATTTATTGGATTAAGTTGTTATTTAATTTATTATTGCATTTAAATTGTCAGTTAAATTATTATTTGATTTATTATTGCATTTAAACTGCCAGTTAAATTGTTATATAATTTATTTTTGAATATAAACTGCCAGTAAATACCTGTTATTTATTTTCTGTTCTGTATTGATGTTATTGTTGAATTGGATGATGATTGTGATAAATGGTTGATGGTTGATATTGGATGAATGGATGTTTTATTTTATATCACTATAATCTGCAAGTTCGTTATGGATTTATTTTATTCGGGATTGCGGTTTGAAATGATATATAACCGTAATTTTATTTTAAATTTCGGATTGAAATGATAAATATTTGTATCACTTGACCATAGGATAGAAAATTATATACAGACATAGTTGGTCTATATATATCTATTTTTGAAATGATTTCTATGGCTTTTGGAAAAATAAGGGTTTATATAAATATTGATTTTGATATTAAATAAATATTATTAAATTCTTAAAATTTAAGCTATGTATAACTTGATGATGTTTTAAGTTGATTTACGAATATTTCAAGTTTGAGCTTTATGTAAATGCTATTGAATTTATTTAATAAATAATTTTAAACTAAATAATAGTAAATTGAATTAAGAATATATGAGATTATCAGATTTGGTTTGGAAATTTTGGAATATTTAAAGATTTGAAATATATATCAAAAATTGAAATGTTTTATCGGAATTAAAGTATTATTGTTTCAAGGTGTTGGTTTTGAAACTGTTATAACTACGAAAGTAATATGGTTTGAAAAATGAATTTATTTGAAATAGAATTTATTTAAGAATTATCTTTGAATATATTGATTTGAAACCGATTGAAATTTATAGACTAAGAATATGACTGCATTATGTGATTTGGGTTTAAGATGGTTTTAAAGAATATTTCAAGTTTTATAAATATAAGTAAGAATAGTGATTGAAAATTTGGATTTTATTTAAATGATATATTATTGAATTTGGTTTTGAAGTATATACTATTTTGAAATAAAGGTTATGTTTTGAAATGGAAATGATATTATGGGTTTCAAAGTATATATATATATATATATATATATATATTTTAAATGACCATGGTGTTATAATAACGATTGGTTGTTAAAGAGACCAGGATCGGATATGGACATACTCTCTGTCGATACCGAAAACCACTTTGACAACTGTGTATGCGGTGGAGTTTCCAGAATGAAGTAGGATGGTGGCGATGATCCTAAAGTATATACGTGGACCCAACTCCCGTAAGTTGGCATAAGGTGGCTAAAACATGAGCGATCGACGGGCCAAGGAGGTAGCACCTCTGATCGGACACACTTCTTCGATACCATTCTATTACTTGTGATTGATTTGGTGCGCACCCTTGATTTGGGAGTGTTGTTCGAGGTGGGCGGTAGTGGCTGATATGCGTCACCACCAGTCCGGATGCGTAATTGGTATATCTACCCTGGCATTGCCTTGTGTGCCGTGTCACCTACCATATCGAGCTTTACTACGAGTTTCTATTTGTGTCGTACCTATGGAGTATCTTCTCGTAGCCTTTCGAGGTATGCAAGTACTGTATAGACTATTGACACTATTATGTGTTAAGGGCTATATGGGTAACCCCTTAACGCTATTAAAAAGTAAGTTTATCTTATGATTAGACATTATTATAATAGCGAATATTACTACATAGTAGATAGTTTAACGGATCCTTAAGAGATGTGAATCCCGAACATTTCTTAAGTTACTGCACTCATGTTAGACACTGGATAGGAGATGTCAAACCCCGTAAACATCTTTGACACCGTTTACACTCATATTTATTTCATTGATTTAACTTACATTTGATCTTTTAGTTCTGACTCGAGTGTTTTGTCTTTTCAATTCGCTCGGGTCAGCCTGAGCATTTCAGGATTTGAAGGCCCTATTTCTGGAGGACGAAGACAAAGATTTTATTACTACTATTTATTATATTCCACTACACCCTTGTATTCCGCTGCATTAATTATCATTCTCTGGTATGTGTAACTCTGATATGTATTGTATAAGTATAATCAAATGTTTTGTAAAACAACTTCATGAACTATTATTTGATTATTATATTTTATCATTCCGCTTCAAGATTCTATTTTGTTTCTTTTATTTCTCCACTTTTTCTTATTTACCCCATAACAATCCGCCCTTCTGTATGGTTTAAGTGTCTACTTAAGCGTACAAAAAGGCGGGATGTTACACAAGGTTAGCGGTTAAGTATGTTAGAAGATATCTCGAGGAGGATCTACTTCGGGTTTGAGGTATTAAGTTGCTGTTATTGGGTCCACTTTGCTCCTATAAAGAAGTATTAAGTGGCTTGATGAGATTCCGTGCAATGTCAACTAGATAGTACCAGTGAGAAGTCCGCCTTGGGTTAGGTATTAAATGATGGGGACCAACCTAAATACAGGTATTAAATGTTCAGAAGTCTGCCTAGTCTTTGTTAATAAGGCATTAAGTGGCTTCGGTACTACCCCTCACATGGCTAGGACATTATTGACGATATATGCATTGGTAGCATAGCAATTATATATTATAAAGCCATATATTATGGTCTTAGTTTTCTGTAGCTAGGACCAATAGACCAACGTTGATGATGCTAGGGACCCGCTTTATAGTTTAGAAGTATTAAGTGGCTGATAGGCATATATCGGTATTTTATACCTTAGAGAAGGTAAGGTAGACATAGCATATGTGCGTATTAAACTAAAATGGTTTAACCATAATAATAGACATAACAATTAAATGGAAATTAATCGGTATAAATTAATGTTATGGATAAAGTATAAAATTTTCTAGTCACCAAAACGTTGTTTTGACCCCCCCCTCCTTATAAAAACACACAGGTTAGGGTTAGAAGACAAGGATATTAGTGTAAGATGGGAATAAAAGATGGTGAAGTCTTCTTTTTCATGCTCAACACGGACTAGGTGACTAAATATCCACGGAATGATATTCTAAGGTAGTAGCCTTGGTCGACGCGTATGTCCTATTATACTTTTTAATTCACTGTGAGTTTATATTTATTACACTCCGATATACCTGTGTTTATTCAAGCTACTAAAACCAATGATCTGTACCCTAATGGATTTGAATTTGAATTTTATCAAAATTTGGGCCTATTAATTTGCGGGTTATTGCATTTGGTATTAGAGCTTAGGTTAGTCAATCATAGGAATTAGGTTACGCTGAGAGAACGTATTTGTAAATTTTATATATTATACACCTAACTCTTTAAATTTAGACTATAAAAGTAGTTGCGACCATATTCTACGAGGCGACTATGAGTAGAAAAAATAAATAGAGTTAAATCTATACTCCTACCATGATTACGCCACGGAGCGGAGGACGTATCGTAAGGAGTGGGCTAAGAAGAGCATGAGCACGACACATAAAGAATCCCGGAGGCTGGATGGTACTTAACTTACAACGACCCAAAATTTTAGTTTTTTGAATTTGAAATATTTAATTGATTTTAAATATTGAAAAGTTATTTTTATAAGTTAAATAACTTGGATTTCAAATATAGCGAATTATTGGATAATTTAAATTATTGAATTTAATAATTGAAATTGTTTAAATAATTGAATCTTGGATTTTAATTTGGATAAAAATAATTTCAAAGCTTATTTAAATTCTATTTAATAAGAATGAAGATAATGAAACTTTTAATTTGGATTTAAAAGTGATTAGTGTTTTTTGGGGATTTGACCAGGCAACTAGTACTCGGCAATAAGTGCTCGGCATCAGAGAGCGATTGGCATCAAGGAGTGTTCGGCGAAGCACTGGCCATCCAGGAGTGTTCGGCGAAGCAACTGACATCCATGAGTGCTCGGCGACAAGTGTGCTTGGCATAGTGCTCGGCATCCATTAGTGTCCGGCATCGAGACTGTTCGGCATACTAGAGTACACGGCATCAAGACTGCTCGGCGTACTAGAGTACTCGGCATCAAGGCTGCTCGGCATAACAGGGTACTCGGCATCAAGGCTGCTCGGCATACCAGAGTACTCGGCATCAAGACTGCTCGGCATAACAGGGTACTCGGCATCAAGGCTGCTCGGCATACCAGAGTACTCGGCATCAAGACTGCTCGGCATAACAGGGTACTCGGCATACAAGAGTACTCGGCATCCCATGGTGTTCGGCGTAATACTCGACATCCAGGAGACATTCAGCACAACTAACCAACACACCGTTCGGCATAGGAGGGATGGTTCGGCGCAGAGCGTTCGGCGAACCTTGCTCGGCATACGGCGAACACTGTACTCGAGCTGGAGCGTTCGGCAATCAGCCCACTTGGGAAGTCCAGCCCATCTTTGCCTATAAATAGAGGGGCAGGGTCACAGTGAAATGGATCCTTTTTTGGGGAGAGAAAACACCGGGGAGACTCTGCCATTTTCAAGACTCGTCTTCTCTACTTAAGAACTTCATTCAAGCATTTGATTCACGAATTGTATTTGTAATCAACTATAAAGAAGATCAATAAAGTTTAACCTCAAAGTGGACGTAGGCAATTACGCCGAACCACTATAAATTTGGTGTTCTTACTTTCTGTATTTAGATTAGCACCGTCTTCTCTGTTTAATTTGATTTCATCACTTATAACTCTTCACAATCTTCTTCTACGAGGTTAGTGACCAATTTTGGTGCTAACACTTTGGTGCTTTCACTGAGAATCGAATTCTCAGACCTCAAGGATCTGCTTTGAAGCTACTGGATTGAGAAAATCTCCCAAAGAAGATCCGACTTACTGATAGGACATCCGCTGATTCTACTCAGAGTTCATACCAATAACTCTACAATGGCAAGACCACGTACCAGGTCAGCTTCTCTTAATGCGGATGCCCGAGAGACTGCTAGCGTGCAACAAGCAGGACCTAGCAATCAACCAGCGATCCCGAGTGCAGGGATTGCCGCTCAAGAACAGACTCCAGTTGTCACCAGAGTGGAGTTCAACGACTTGATGAGAGAACTTAGGGAAAGCAGGAGACAACTGGGAGAACAGATGCAAGCTAATGCCAACCTGATGGCACAACTCACTCAACAGCAGCAACAGAATGCTGGGGGCAATCCAGCTGCTTATTCCTCTTCTGACAGCTCAACTTCTTCTGATGAACCACCCAGGCGCAGACGCCGTAAGACTGAAGCTGCAACGGCAGATGCTGCTGTTCGAACAGCAGGAGACCGCGACCAAGCCAGAACTGGAAACTTCCGAACCGGAGTACAGATGGAGGAGGGAGCTCCAGATCATCAAAATGTTAACAATGTTAAACCTCACGACGCACGATTGGCAGATCGCCAGGAAAGGAGGCATCAGCATGGACAGGCGCGTAGAACTGACTCCAACCTCCCAGCTTCCATACAGACACCCGATCTGACAGCCATGATCAGGCAACTGATGAAAGAAAATCAGGGCTTATCAAATGACGATTGGGGAGTGTCAAGAAGTCATACTTCGTTCACGGATGTTGTGCTGCAAGCGGCCTACCCCAAGAAGTTTAGCATGCCAACCATTCCTGCATACGAAGGAAAGACTGACCCCAGACAACATGTAATGAGGTATGAATGGATGATGGATTCAGCCAGAGCAAATGATGCCACCAAGTGTAGGTGCTTTCCGATTACTCTATCTGGGATCGCTACTATGTGGTTCACCCGACTTCCTCCGCGATCCGTATCAAATTTCGAGGAGTTGGCAAAGAAGTTTATTGAGCAATTCAGGATACACACTACACGCCCGAAGGACGTGATGTCTCTGTCAAGTGTAATCCAAAATCCCGGAGAGTCGCTGAAGGAGTACTTACAAAGATTCCACGTTGCGGCAACTGAAGTCAGTAATCCCAACGACCATGCAATTCTAATGGCTGTAATGAGAGGTGTAGATCCGGATTCTGAATTCGGAGATTGGCTGGCAGGAAAACCTCCGGCTACGCTAGAGCGTTTCTACTCCAAGGCACACCAGTTCATTAGAAGAGAGGAAGCTAGGTGGGTACGACGAGACAAGGCACCGGGACCTGCCCAAGAGTCAATTAAGAGCAACATTGCTGTGAAGCAATCTGGAGACAATTCGGGAAAGGTCCAAGTCAACGTCCAGAGTAAGCCTGTGCAGCCCAAAGAGTCCGGAGGAAGAAGTCAAGGAAAGAGGAAAGAAGCGGGAAAGTGGAAGTCGAGAATTCCAAGCTACAGCGAGTACACTCCGCTAAACGCCCCACTTGAGAACATTTACCTATCAACATGCAATACTTTTCAATACAGAAAACCACGTCCAAAAGAATCAACTGAAGAACAGAAACGGACTGGGAAATATTGCCGCTTCCAAGAAACTTATGGACACAACACGGAAGAATGCAGACACCTGCATGACGCTATCGAGAAATTGATTAGACAAAAGAAGTTGCAAGAATTTGTAAAGGATCCACAGGAAGGAGGACAGGGAACGTCCAACCCAGGTCGTGCACCGGCTCCACGTCATCCTGAGGAACCTGCCCGGACTGTTGGAAGACTGGTTATAAATACAATTATCGGCGGACCTCATCCCGCAGATAAGAACTGGCAAGAGATGGAATGATATGCGAGCTCCTTGAAGCATGCAGATTTTGAGTGCTGTTCGAACGTAGAGGACGGGGCCCCTGCTAAGCAGCAGCGCGTGATGACAGACGATATTGTGTTCAGGAATAGAGACGCTGATCAGGTAGAGGCTCCGACCATCGATCCCATGGTCATATCTACAACAATCGGACCAGCATATGTAAAAAGAATTTTGATTGATTGTGGAAGTTCAGTCAACATCATCTTCAAGAAGGCCTATGATCAAATGAAGCTAGAGACAAAAGACTTGAAACCATCCAAAGCTCGTATCCACGGCTTTAACGGCGCTGCGACTGATGCAGTAGGATATGTCGAGTTACCTGTTGAACTGGGACAAGGCGAGCGTCGGAGGGTACGTATTCTACCCTTTGTAGTTTTGGATGTGGACTCTCCATATAATGTTTTCTTGGGTCTGCCGGCCCTGGCTGAATTTAGGGCGGCACTAGCCCCGTGGTGCTTGACTTTGAAGTTTCCGACTGACAAAGGAGTAGGCATTGTTCACGGTGACCAAGCAGCTGGTCGTTCTTGTCATGTGGCCGAGCTCCGAGAGGCCCACCGGAGGGAGAAAGGAAAGGTTGCGGACAATCCCGTCCGCATCCTCAATACGAATAATTGACAAGTAGTGCCCGAGCCCTGGCTCGGGCATAGTTCTCGGATCTACGGAGATATAGATCCGAGAGACGACGATGAGAAACCCAGGGAAGAGAAGGCGGCACCGGCTGAATTAACAATTGACATTTCAGTTAGCCATGACGACCCTTCGCGAATAATGAAGATCGGATCACAGTTAGGCCCCGCAATGACTGAAGACCTTAGCGACTTCCTCCGGGCAAACCTTGATGTTTTTGCCTGGACGCATTCTGATATGTGTGGGATTTCTCCCGCCATCACAAGTCATATGTTGAACGTAGACCCGAAATACGTCCTAGTCAAGCAAAAAAGGAGAGGAATGGATCCAGAGAGATCCGCCGCTCTTGGAGAGGAGGTGGACAAACTCAAAGCAAATGGGTTCGTCCGCGACGCCCTCTACCCGGAGTGGGTCTCCCACCCCGTGCTAGTAAAGAAGGCGAATGGGAAATGGAGGACTTGCATAGATTATTCCGACTTGAACAAAGCATGCCCTAAGGACAGTTTCCCGTTGCCTAGGATCGATCAGTTGGTCGATTCCACAGCAGGACACGAATTATTGTCATTCATGGATGCGTACTCGGGATACAACCAAATCCCAATGCATATTCCGGACCAAGAACACACCAGCTTCGTTACAAATGTCGGGCTGTATTGCTATGTAGTGATGCCCTTTGGATTAAAGAATGCTGGAGCAACTTACCAACGTCTGGTGAATCGAATGTTCAAGGACCAGCTGGGCAAAACCATGGAAGTCTATGTGGATGACATGCTCGTGAAGTCACGGCGGTCAAACGACCACATTCAAGACTTAGCTGAAATGTTTAACATACTCAGGTTCTATGGAATGAAGATCAACCCGCTGAAGTGTTCTTTCGGCGTTGCATCAGGGAAGTTTTTAGGATTCATCATCAATGCTAGGGGAATCGAAGCCAACCCAGAAAAGATCCAGGCCATTCGAGATGTATAAGCGCCCAGGACTATAAAGCAGGTACAAAGCTTGAACGGAAAAGTAGCTGCGCTGAGTCGATTTATATCCAAGGCAACTGACAAGTGCATCCCGTTCTTTGACATAATAAAGAAAGGAAAGAGGAATTTTGAATGGACGTCTAGCTGCGAGGAAGCTTTCCAGAACCTGGTAAGGCATCTGGAGAGCCCACCAATGCTATCTAAACCAGTTGACCATGAGATGCTGTACGTTTACTTGGCTATATCCCCTCATGCGATAAGCGCAGCTTTGGTCCGTGAGGAGGATCGAGTCCAGAAGCCGGTATATTATGTTAGCAAGCGTTTAACGGGGGCAGAGAAGAATTACCCTAAAATCGAGAAATTGGCTTATTGCTTGGTGATTGCATCACGCAAGCTGCGCCCATACTTTCAAGCGCATTCAATCGGCGTTTCTACCGATCAACCCCTGAGGCAGGTACTTCAACGACCGGAAACTTCTGGAAGATTGCTAAAATGGAACATCGAGTTGAGCCAATTCGATATCGCATACTTACCACGGAGAGCCATCCGAGGGCAAGCGTTAGCAGACTTCATCGCTGAATTTACCATACCCATCAAACCGGACGATCACGACATCATTCCCCCCATTCGATGGAAATTATACACTGACGGTGCATCAAACGACCGTTGCTCCGGCGCGGGCGTAGTTCTTATAACTCCGGAAAACCCATCAATCTGTTATGCCCTGAAGCTCGATTTTCCGGCTACAAACAACGAAGCTGAATATGAAGCACTGATCGCTGGCTTGAAGCTTATCAAAGAACTCGGGATCGAATCAGTCGAAATCTTTTGTGACTCGCAGTTAGTGGTTTACCAAGTACGAGGAGACTACCAAGCAAAAGGACGAAAGCTTGCTCCGTACCTCGTTCAGGTCCAGGAACTACTATCAAATCTTGAGCGTTATGACATTTCACATATCCCGCGAGAACAAAACAAAGAAGCCGACTTGTTGGCTAAGTTCGCAAGTACCGACGATGTTCAACAAATGGGATTGTATCCCGTTGAAGTCTTGCATGCCCCGAGTGTGGACGAGATGAAAATCGATCGCGTGTTGGAAACAGAGATCGAGAAGGACTCGTGGATAACCCCATTCAAACTGTACCTGACAACCGGGGCTTTACCAGAAAAAAGAAGCGAAAGACGACAGGTCCTTCGAAAGGCTGCGCGGTACGTAATGCAGGATGGATCCATGTACCGGAAAGGATTCTCAGTCCCATTGTTACGGTGCATCGCTCATGATGAAACAAAGCGAGTCTTGAGGGAAGTCCACGAAGGGGAATGTGGCGACCATACTGGGGGGCAAACGCTAGCAAAGAAGATCCTCCGCTATGGGTATTACTGGCCCACCGTAAACCGGGATGCCGCGGACTATGCAAGAAAATGCGACAAGTGTCAAAGATATGCAAAAATCCCGAGGGCTCCGTCAACGGAACTCACACAAATGATCAGTCCTTGGCCATTCGCGATCTGGGGAATCGACATAATCGGCTCTTTGCCTCTATCCAAAGGTGGTGCGAAATACGCGATAGTTGCAGTCGACTATTTCACGAAATGGGCTGAGGCAGAACCTTTGGCCACTATCACCTCTAAGAAGGTCATTAACTTCGTTGTACGAAACATTATATGCCGCTTTGGCCTTCCACGCACCATCATTACAGACAACGGAACGCAATTCGAAAGTAGAGAGTTCAAAGAGTTCTGTTTAAAGTACGACATCGAGAAAAAGTTCGCCGCCGTTGCACACCCAAAAGCTAACGGACAAGTCGAGGCCGTTAACAAGATAATCAAGTCCATACTAAAGAAGCGTCTGGAGAAGGTTGGTGGCAAATGGGTAGATGAACTCCCGACAGCATTATGGGCGTATAGAACTACCCACAAGTCCGCGATCGGCCACACTCCGTTCGCCTTGGCATACGGCTCTGAAGCCGTTATACCCGTGGAACTTGAAGTTCCATCGCACCGAGTGACGTACTACGATCCCAAGGCGAACCAAAACCTCTTGCTGGAGTCACTGGACTGCATCGATGAAAAACGGGAAGAAGCTGAATTAAGGGCGGCGGTGCACAGACATCGAGTCAAGCGTTACTATGACGGCAGAGTCCGTCCAAGAATCTTTGATGTGGGAGATCTCGTTCTGAAACGAGTCTTCCCGGTACCATCACGCATGAATCCCAGCTGGGAAGGTCCATACGCCATTGAACGGAAGCTTGGAGAAGGAACATTCAAGCTAGCGACCGTTGATGGCGCGACACTCCCCCGAGCATGGAACAGTGAACATTTGCGACACTATTACATTTAGCATGTTTCCCTTTCTTGCTATAGGCAATATTGTTTCCTGCATGTTTCCATTCAATAATGATTTAGTTTCCTTTTAAAGTTGTAATCGAGCAATTTAGTTGATTTTCATTAATAAAGGCTTGAAGCCACATTTTCTATGAAGTTTCTATATCTCTTAATTGGATGATAAATTACACTATTCTGCGCGACATACAGGCTCGTATGAACGATTTCCAATCTCCGAATCCCCAGAGCGCGGAGCGAAGTACTCTAAGTCCCCAGAGCGCGGGCTAGAGTATAAACGATTCCAATCTCCGAATCCCCAGAGTGCGGAGCGGAGTACTCTAAGTCCCCAGAGCGCGGACTAGAGTATAAACGATTCCAATCTCCAAATCCCCAAAGCGCGGAACGGAGTACTCTAAGTCCCCAGAGCGCGGACTAGAGTATAAACGATTCCAATCTCCGAATCCCCAGAGTGCGAAGCGGAGTACTCTAAGTCCCCAGAGCACGGACTAGAGTATAAACGATTCCAATCTTCGAATCCCCAGAGTGCGGAGCGGAGTACTCTAAGTCCCCAAAGCGCGGACTAGAGTATAAACGACTTCCAATCTCCGAATCCCCAGAGTGCGGAGCGGAGTACTCTAAGTCCCCAGAGCGCGGACTAGAGTATAAACGACTTCCAATCTCCGAATCCCCAGAGTGCGGAGCGGAGTACTCTAAGTCCCCAGAGCGCGGACTAGAGTATGAACGATTTCCAATCTCCGAATCCCCAGAGTGCGGAACGGAGTACTCTAAGTCCCTAGAGCGTGGACTAGAGTATGAACGATTTCAAGTCTCCGAGTCCCTAGAGTGCGGAGTCGAGTACTCTAAGTCCCCAGAGCGCAGACTAGAGTATGAACAGTCTCGAGTCTCCGAGTCCTCGAAGCACAGTGTCAGCAAACCAAATAAAGACAAGAGAATCATTCAAACAAGAAGAAACTAAAATTTTATTCGATAAGTCCAAAATGGGGATACAAGATCACTCCTACAAAATTCGGGCCTATACAAACTACAAGTTATGGAAGATGGAAACAATTACAAACTTAAGCAAAAACTTGTTGAACAAGTGCATCGATCATTTCTTCGACTTCTTCTTCTTGTCTGCCTTTGGTGTTTCCGACGACTCCTCTCCCTCACGTTTTTTCTTGGACTTTTTGCTTGCTAGAGAGATGGAGTCAGGAGTAGGAGACGGAACATCTAGTGGTTTGGACCTGCCCGGGAGAATGATTTTCAGAGGTCTGTTCCGCGGGTCAGTAAGTTCCAGGACTTCAGATTCAACTTTGACTTTGACCTTTCTCTTCTCCTCGTCGGCAAGACGATCCTTCATGCTCATCTCCGAAGTATGTTCAGAGGCGCCAGTGATTTTAACTTCGTCGCTTCCTTCGGCAGGAGACGAAGTATCAAGTTTGTCGTCATCAAGCGCCCCGATCACTTGAGCGTCTGGGCCGGGAGTTACCCCTGCGTGAGCAACGTCGCTTGTTTTCCCCGCTTCCTCCTTGGCGTCATCGCTCCTCGGAGTTAGCTCGGTGTCAGAACAACCTGTGCGAAAATATAAGAAGTGGGCATTAGAACGAATAACCACTGCTGAAAAATGACGGGATCTCTTCGACTTCTAGAGAAAGAAGAATCTCCTACCAGGATCAGGTTGACTATCGGTGGCGCGCGGGGTTTCACCCTCCAGGATAGGTGACAGCACATGAACGCCGAGCCCGGGATCTTCGGGATCGTAACTGGCATGCTGCTCGAATGGATCAAGCGTCGACCGACCAGCCGATTGAGCAGCATAAGGAGCAGCGATGTGAGGAGTAGTAGCGTCGGCCTCTGACGGGCCAGCCTCGTCATTCTTCTCTTTCGAAGGGGAAGAGCCTTTTCCATAAAGAGCCAATGCTGCGGATAAATCCGATGGCTCATTCCCCCTCAGGAACTCCTTCACCAGTGCATCCTCGTCGATTTCTTCGGAGCCTGACTCGACTTTCTTGATCTTTATCAGAGTTTCCCATGCCTCAGCCAGGGATTCATGGTAGCCGTCGCCCAAGAATGTTAGGTCGCGGTGCATAAGGACGCGGGCTCCGTACTCGGCGATCAACGGGTCAAACATACTTTTGACCTCTTCCCTGCCGGCCTCTGCGGCCGCCTCAAGGCGAGAATCAAGCTCCTCCACAGCCATTCTTTTGCCCTCCTCACGGGCCTCATCCTTCATTTTCTCGACCCCGGCAAGTTCACCGTCGAGCTTTGCCTTCAGGAGCCGGGTAGCAACAATCTCATCACAATACCGCTGTGATTCTTCCTGAGCGGCTATTTTGTCTTCTTTCTCCTTGGAGAGTTGTTCTTTTAGCTCTTTGACTTGAGTAGCGAGCGCGTCCCTTTCTTTTTGGACAGAGTCTTTTTTTAGGGCAAGGGCGCCGCTGCGCTGAACTGCTTCGTCAAGCTCCTTTTTGTGAGCCACCTCTAAGCGAGTAACTGCCTGGGCAGTATCTTTTGCACCTTGTTCAGCGGCTTCTAGCTTTAACTTATAAGAGGCGAGTTCTTCGTCTTGGAGTTTGATGATTTTCTTATCGTTGTCAGCCTCCAGATTCAAACGGTCAATCTCGTGTTGACGCTCGACAGATACTTCTGAGATCTTCTCCACCAAGTGCACGAATGCGTCATGTTGAACATAGACGTCATTGTTGTAGGCAATGGAACTTTGCTTCACGTGCCCAGGAATGTGATGGATGGCCGGGAGGAATTTCAAACCGTCAAAACAAATTTTCGGAAACTTGGCCTTAAGGTCGACCATCTTTTCCGCAACAGTTGGGTCCACGGTAGGAGCAGGAGGAGGAGGCTTAGAGAATTCCGTTCTTTTACGCGGCTCTCGAACTTGCCTCGTACTCGATGAACTGGAATGTTGTTCTCGAGCAGCATCAGACTGATAACCCTTCTGCAAAGACTTCTCTTTATCCGGCTCAGTTGTAGGAGGAAGATCGCGGGACTGGGAAGATTGATAGTGTGCTTTCTTGCGGTGAGACGACTCGCGTGGACGATTGTCCCTATCTTCATAATCACCTCGGTCCCGGCGTCTGCCTGAACCGGAATCCCGTCCGGAGTGATGGAATATAGAAGACCCCTGAAGGCGATCAAGTCCGTGGGAGCGGCCCATATCACCTGCAAAGAAGGAAGATAACAACGAGTTAAGGAGAATTCACGAATTAAAAAGACTTGAAGTATATTATGGAATGCGCATGTGCGTGTGTGTCCTAAGTGTTCCCCCCGACGGACCCGTTCGTTTATCTTTGCTAATCGGAGTATTGTCTCTTTGAGCCGGGAGTTGAACTCCTGCATTGCCTCTAGCGGGCGAGGAGAATTTGAGAGCTTCAGGATCATCGAACCCGTAATTAAGTATGTCTTCGGGAATAGAGAGGTTCGAGAGACCCCTCAGAGAACTTTCCAGATGCTGCGAAGAAGCCTCTTTCTCAGGAGGGATAGGCGTAGATTTTGAGGTGCCACCAACTTTCTCTTTCTGAACCGTATATTTCAGCTTTTTCTTTCCCTTCGAAGGGGAGGATGACGTCTCAATATCCTGAACTTCGATTGCCGGATTCCAAGCGGGACCCACGTTCTCGCCCTGAGTTTCGGGTGCATCATCCTCTTTGCGCTCGCCTTCTTCGTGCGTGTCGGGAGCGCGACGCGACAACGGGCCGACAAGTTTTTTCCCTTTACCAGATGGAGGTTTGGGAATTGTAACACCTTCTGGAAGGCTGATCCGACGATCAGGAGCTAGCAAGCCGAACCCCGACAGCGATTCATTTGAAATGATAGCTCGAATATCTCGATCCTCGGCCGGAAGAGCTCTAATCGCGTCGACAGCATCAGAATATCCTCGGCCTTCCGGACGCGGGTTAATACCTGAAAAGATGAAATGAAGAGTTAGGAAAAACATGACTCCCATTAAATACGAATAACGGTTCAGCAGAGAGACTTACTGCCTTCAACCCATCTCCTAGCAAAACCAGACGGGCATCGCACATAGAACCATTCTTGTTTGTACAGGGCGAATTTGCTACAGGCCCCTGTCAAGATCTGGCACTTGTGATATGGCTCGAGGAACATGAAGGAAGGGCTATCTTTCCGTCTCTTGAACATATAAATGTATCGGATATCACCGGGGGTTGGAGGTCTGGAGAAGACGGCCATGAAGAGTAAATAAGTCCCATATAGGAACGCATGGCCATTCGGGTGCAGCTGCGACGGAGCAATGTCTATATACTGCAGCACATCCCGGAGAAATAAGTTAAATGGAGGCACGCTGCCCATCCAACACATGAACTTGTTGCAGGCCGTGTACCCGACTGGGGGCAGATGAGGACGGTCGTGTCTCGAAGGAACTAACACGTCAGCAAAGGGAATCCCGTGAATGGAACATATCCGTCGCAGAGCGGCCTCGTTGATCTTCGAGGCTTGAGAATCGACCGGATTGTCCAGTAAGATGGTTGACTCCAGAGCATCGGGCGCCAAGTTATGAGCGGGAGAGATTGACGGGTTGGAAGCATCTGCGGCTCCTTGCCTTGCTGACGGCCCAGGCCTGTCAGATATGGTGGCAGAACTAGATTTTCCCGACATCCCGAATAAATAATGAACCTGGCTAAATGCTTGAGAGTGCTATACTTAAAAAACGTTGAACGTTAGAATTAGCAACACGATTTTTCCCCCCCATGTGGTGTGTGAACTAGTGCAAGCGATTGTGTGCAGGCAATAAGAATCTAAAGGTTCTAAAGATGTAATATTTAGCTTCGAATCATCGCCTTCGAAGACCGTCATCGCTGACCGTCTCAGAAAGCTCGCCTTGAGGAGATTATAGTCCCAGATTCAGAAGACATATGATTTCTAGAGTGACCGGCTTAAAATGTAGTTAGACACCTATCCTGTTCGGCATTTTTAATGTTGTTCGGCATTTGTATTGACCGGCTAAAGACATTATCCGGCCCAAGAATTGTCCGGCAGTTGCTTTGTTTGACTAAGGTAATGGTTCGACCTAAGGGTTGTTCGGCTGAAGTCAGTGTTCGGCATGTCAATATGCTGTTCGGCTAGAGTCATTGTTCGGCATGTCAAATATGCTGTTCGGCTAGAGTCATCGTTCGGCATGTCAAATATGCTGTTCGGCTAGAGTCATCGTTCGGCATGTCAGTTATGTTGTTCGGCTAGAGTCATCGTTCGGCATGTCAGTTATGTTGTTCGGCTAGAGTCATCGTTCGGCATGTCAGTTATGTTGTTCGGCTAAAGTCATTGTTCGGCATGTCAAATATGTTGTTCGGCTAAAGTCATTGTTCGGCATGTCAAATATGTTGTTCGGCTAAAGTCAGTGTTCGGCGTATCAATCGTATTGATCGGCTAATGTCATCGTTCAGCTAAAAGTGGTGCTCCGCCACGATTTCAATTCTACCCTACACCTTCTCCATCCACACCGAACGACAGAGACGGATCGCCCGGCAAAGACTACGCCGTTCAACACCCCATCTACCCTTCTATCGTTCGGCACGGAGGAGCTATTTAGACAACTCAAAACGAGCAAACCACGATGAACCTAAAATGGAAGTAGTGCAATTGTTAGAGGAAGGATACCTAATTCGACGATCGAAGTTGAAAATGTTATGAAGGCTTTATATCTGGTAGGATGGGAAGAGTTGAAAGTCTCTAAGGAATGGCTGAAGAGAAGGCGTAAAGGGAAGAGAGACGGTGAGGACCTGGTTATATAGAGGGAGGTAGAAGTTGAAGAGGCTATACCCGGTAGAACCGGTCAACACCGAAGGGTTCGGCATCGTAGTAGTGTGACGTTCGGCACACGAGGTACGTTCGGCTTCGAGCGTATCGTTCGGCGTCTGCATCTCGTTCGTCTTGCACCTCCTTCGCTAGCATTCTCGAGAAGGTACCTCTGAGATAGATTGTATCAGATTCAAAGCGCATCACGTTCGGCCACGCAATACACTTTGGGGGGCAAGTGTTTCCTGGGGATTTGACCAGGCAACTAGTACTCGGCAATAAGTGCTCGGCATCAGAGAGCGATTGGCATCAAGGAGTGTTCGGCGAAGCACTGGCCATCCAGGAGTGTTCGGCGAAGCAACTGACATCCATGAGTGCTCGGCGACAAGTTTGCTCGGCATAGTGCTCGGCATCCATTAGTGTCCGGCATCGAGACTGTTCGGCATACTAGAGTACACGGCATCAAGACTGCTCGGCGTACTAGAGTACTCGGCATCAAGGCTGCTCGGCATAACAGGGTACTCGGCATCAAGGCTGCTCGGCATACCAGAGTACTCGGCATCAAGACTGCTCGGCATAACAGGGTACTCGGCATCAAGGCTGCTCGGCATACCAGAGTACTCGGCATCAAGACTGCTCGGCATAACAGGGTACTCGGCATACAAGAGTACTCGGCATCCCATGGTGTTCGGCGTAATACTCGACATCCAGGAGACATTCAGCACAACTAACCAACACACCGTTCGGCATAGGAGGGATGGTTCGGCGCAGAGCGTTCGGCGAACCTTGCTCGGCATACGGCGAACATTGTACTCGGGCTGGAGCGTTCGGCAATCAGCCCACTTGGGAAGTCCAGCCCATCTTTGCCTATAAATAGAGGGGCAGGGTCACAGTGAAATGGATCCTTTTTTGGGGAGAGAAAACACCGGGGAGACTCTGCCATTTTCAAGACTCGTCTTCTCTACTTAAGAACTTCATTCAAGCATTTGATTCACGAATTGTATTTGTAATCAACTATAAAGAAGATCAATAAAGTTTAACCTCAAAGTGGACGTAGGCAATTACGCCGAACCACTATAAATTTGGTGTTCTTACTTTCTGTATTTAGATTAGCACTGTCTTCTCTGTTTAATTTGATTTCATCACTTATATCTCTTCACAATCTTCTTCTACGAGGTTAGTGACCAATTTTGGTGCTAACAATTAATTTGATTTTTTAAATAACTCGTTTTAATTAACGTATAAAAATAGCCTTTCAGGGCACTATCTCGGATTTCGAAAAAACCAGTTTCATTGGATCCATAATAGTATATTATTGTATGATAACGAGTTTCGTGGTGGTTGGACGTATCGTTTGGTCATGTGGGATCGAAATGCGTAGAAAATTAATTTAAAAAATTAATATAATAACTGGGTTTGAAAAGCTAGCTTCTGCATATGATCGAATTCAGTCTCGAAACAAGTTCCATTATGTCTGGAATAGACGTATAACATATAGAACGCCTGGTGGCACATCTCATTTGGATTTTGAGATTTACAGATGTTTAAGAGCTTGGTAATTTAAATTTAAATAATACATATACAAAGTGATGGCCATTATCAATCCATACTTTCCCACTGTTCACACCATACCCTTCCATACCCAAGCCCATAACTATCTCTAATATATATATTTTTCAACTTCCCCCTTTTTAAAGTTTTAAAACCAGAAAAAAACAAAGAAAAGAAAAAAAAATATGTATAAATAATTTTACAATCTTTTGAAAACAAACAGGACCAATCTTACGGCCTTGATTCGTCGGCACCATTAGATGCAGTAATAGTCCAATGTCCCAACTGAAGAAATGACCGTGGCGTCGAGACGAAGCTATTCAATGGTGGAGATGGGTCTAATTCATCGTGGTGGCTAGAATTTTGAGTTTAACGGGAATGGAAGTTTGACCTCGGCACGGCATTTGGGGCAGGGTTGGGGGTCAACGGGGGTACCATTGGGATAGGGGTCGTCGGGGCGTGCTCGAGATGAGGTGCGGTAGTCCCTCATCGCCTGAGGCGGCGGCAAATTCGAGTTGAGCAAAATTTTGGGTTCGTTGAAATTGTCATCGACGGCGAGGTTAGAGGCTATGGCTTCGGCGGAAGGTGGGTCGTTTTATGGTGGATGCACGGCGACACATATGAGTCGGAGGCGGCGGCTAGGGGGAGTTGAACGTGGATTGGGAAGTTCGGCCTGTAAATGATATTGGGGGATTAATGGAATTTTAGTTAAAACTAATTATGGTTAATTATAAAATTTATGATGGATTAAGGAATTTTTATATATATATATATATTTGATTCACGAAATTTGTAAATTAAATGCCCTGTTCGTATTAGGTCTAAATCAAACACGGTCAGTCGCGTTAGGATCGTATTCACATGAACTACCTCATGGAACTGGTTTGGTCATAAATTCTGAGAATGTTGGAAATTTGGGCTAAAATCGGATGACTGTTCGATTTTAGTTCCAAACCGGAACGCCTCGGCGACAACAGAAAACTTCGATGAGTTAAACTCACCTTTTTGGTTAACTAGTGTGATATATAGTTGATAAAAATTTTTGAATGATTGTTTGGATGAATTACTATATTTATTTGTTGGTTTGAATATATTCCCGCCTATTGGAGTGGACGAGACTGTATTACGTTCCCGTGTAAGAGCGGATGACCCTTTGTATATGAGCCCCGCCTTGAAGCAGTTGATTTATATTATATAATTATATAATGTTTGTGATGCAGGAAAAGCAGGTCGGAGGATCCAATAGAATTCCTCACCAATGTTGATTTTATTTACATATATGTGCTAATATATATGAGTTGTGATGTAGGGGGACAAGTTGGAGGGATCCAATGTGATTCCTCGCTATTGTTGAATCGGTTTCAATAATACTCAAGTTTATATGAATTATTGGATAATAAACATGATTTATTGGAAATATGGGTTATTACATTGTTATATGTTAAAAACTGAAAATCCGTAGTAATAGAAAATCAAGATCAATATAGGTAAAGTGTTGGGTGGCTATTGGCCTCAAATTAGTATTTTCAAAATACTATAATTTGCCATTGAGTTGGATTGGTTTTGAGAAAGGAAATGATTTTTAAATCCGAGATTGAGTTTCGAAAATATTTTGTTTTAAAGATTATCTGTTTATATATATTAATATTGTTTTAAAGTATTTAATTATAATATTATTTTAAAGTTATTTAAGTATATTAATATTGTTTTAAGTTATTTAATTATATCAATATTGTTTCAAGTTATTTAATTATATTAATACGGTTTCAAAGTATTTAATTGTATTAATATTGTTTCAAAGTTATTTAATTATAGTAATATTATTTTAAGGTTATTTAATTATATGAGTATTGTTTTAAAGTTATTTGTTACAATTAATATTGTTTTAAAGAATTTATCAAAATGTTAATATTTTGGAAAGGTTAATTATTTGAAGAATAATTATGGTTTGAAATTAGTAATAAGGATTATTAATAAGGTTTGAAAATAAATTAGTATTATTTATAAAAATGGTAAAGGTTAATTATCATTTCTGTTTAACAATATTTTAGAATTATTAATTATTATTTTTAAGATGTTTTAAAGTTAATAATTTTCATTTATTTATGATGTTTATTGCTAATAATTATTATTATATGATGATGTTTTGAAGTAAAAGATTCTTAATTATTTTTAAATGTTTCCAAGACCAATGGATAGAGTTGAAAGATTTGAATTTTATAGAGGAATTTATAAAATGGTTTGAAGACTTAATGGAAGATTATTTACAAGGTTAAAGAGTTTATAAATGATTGGATATTTATAAACGAATTTTAGAAATGGGTTTACAGATTTATACTAGGATTTTTATAAATGGTTATGGATTTATAAAGGCTTTATAAAAGATTTTAGAAATGTACAAAAAGAATTTATGAGCGATTAAAATGTATAAATTTTTTTATAAATGATCCAGATGATTTATAAAATGGATTATAAATGTTTTAAGAGAATTGTAAGGAGTTTTATAAATGAGTTTTGAATCAAATAAAAAGAAAGCCTTTCTCAGTTTTATGAATATACTTATACCATTGAGATAAGTAATATGGATATTTTCTAAGTATTGAAATATATGGATTTGCAGTTATATCTTTGTAAAAGTATTTTTATACAAGTAAATTACAAAGTGATATTTTTTATGAATGAAAGATTTATTTAAAAGAGGCTAGTGATTTCTTATATGCTTAACCAATGTTGGTTTTCCCTATGGAATAAATCCTTGATTGAATGATTGTTATTCGATAGTTATACCATTGTAACAGCCCGCACCTCACTTAACACAGATATTGTTCCCAACTTAGTTACCTCCGCCTCATGGTCTAAGCCACGGTGTGGGGTTTTGTTCCTCAAAAGGCCTCGACGTTGTTCTGAGATGAAGGATTTGGTATATAAGCACCTACTTTATAGTATTATCCACGATGTGGGACTATTATTCCCATTTTGAAGGGGTGTTACAATCTCTCCCCCTTTAGAGCCCATCGCCCTCGTTGGCTCATGAACACAACACCACCCAGGCGTCGTGGCTGTAACACGTACATGCCACAATTCCGGCTGGGTATGGCTCTGATACTCAACTAACTATCGAATTTGGACCCAAACGTAACTTTGGAAATATCTAGGAGAAACACGTGAGTTATATGGCATAGTCATCTCCAATGATGTTGTACTATGCATATAAATCTTATTTCATTCTCCTAGGACAATGATAAGGAAATCCTTCCATGAACGGTTAGGAGGTGATCTCCGACCTTATCTTTGACTGTTTATTTCCTAAAGAACCGGGGTTGGATTTACCGGAAATTATCGAATGTTGTTTTCGAAGAGACTGGGATTGGGTATGTTATTCGAAAACCACTTCGATCCAATGAATGCGTTTAGAAGTGAAGACATCTTGAAGATGATGGAATTGAAGACGGATCTCTTAAGTGTTTCATTCAGTCCCAGAACAAACTTGTATAGATGAATGCTGATATTGCATTATTGCCTGGAAGGCACTGTTAGCATTCCAAGTGGGAAGTGCTATATAGAAGGTAAAACGTAGCCTCAAGCCTCATCAACCGAGAATGACTAAAACATGGGAGATGCAGCAAGGCTAAGTTGGTCGCTCCCAAGTAGGGTATGATCGTCCCTATCTAGAGTCGCTATTATCTATCATTTGTATGCTTTGGGGCCTACTAACGGGGGGTTGATCATATTCGGTACTACTAGTCAAGTGGTAGGCCGGTTCTGTGTTGGTAAGGGATCCAAGCGAGATCCTCAGTGTTATTTTATCTAGAGATGCACTGTGACGGGCGCTACCACAATAGCCCAGTCATTGTATGGAATCCATTCTCCAATAAGCGCCGTATGGACTTAGTTGTGCCTAACTATGCTAAAACGTGAGATGCAAGCATTTTAGCTATATTCGTATTTTACTTTGACCCTTAGACATTATTATAATATAAATGGATTTTCTATAGAAAGGTTTTGCTTATCGTAAGGTAAAAACCTGTCCGTTTTTATGTGTAGTGTGGTCTTACGAGGTACTTTTTATTTTCGAAAGGTTTTTGTAACTTTAAAAATCCAATTGGGTGTGTTTTCTCATGCTAGTTTTCCAAACCGACTCAGGTGTTATTTTATTATAATGCTCGAGTCAGACCGAGCATATTACAGATGCTGTGGAGCTTCAGGAGACGAGTTGGAGGCACGGAGATGTATTCACGTATGTTGGGTGAATTCTCACCCCCGGACCGGAAGAGCCGAACTAGCCACCCTCCAAGAAAAACAAACCAACTCCTCCATGCATAACTGAGTCGAAGCTCCACCGGACCAACTCCTACCCAACCTCCACCGGACCAACTCCTACCCAACCATCGCCGAACCAACTCCATAGCCGGACCAGCCCATGCCGAACCATCTCCACACCGGACCAACCTCACCATCCCACCACTGGTCCAAGCAACTACCGGTCCAAACTGCACTTCCCATGTTCCTACCGGACCAACCCCCAAACCGGACCAAGCGGTGCCGAACCAAGACGTACCAGGCCAGATCACATCAGCCTAGGCCCATCAGCAACTATACACATCCTGGACCCCTAGCCTCACTCTATAAATAGAGGGGTAGGGGTACAACAATGGGGACAAGTTTGAGAGCTCAAGCACGGAAGGAACTTTCAAACAACTTTCTTTTACTTGTATCAAAGCTTTGTACTTGTAATCAGAATAAGAGAAGAGAAATAACATATAAAGTGGATGTAGGCACATTCTGGCTGAACCACTATAAATCTGCGTGTCTTTTTACAGTTTAGCCCCTGTTTTTCATATATTTGCATAAATCGCTCAAATCACTTAGAATAACATAAGATCTACTAAATCATACAACTTCGAGGTGTTTGTCCATTTTTTGTGCAAACATTTTTGGTGCTTTCACTGAGAGCTAGAAGCTCGAAGCTTCAGCTTCATCCACTTAACGAGTTTTCCTAAACAGCATCGTCCGCCACTTGGAAAACATGCCTCCCAAACAGAGAAAAGATGTTAACAAAGGAAAAAACATTGCATCCAGCAGTCTTCCAGATCCAGCTGTCACGAATCAAGTAAATCGTCCTCCTCCAGCAACAGTAACAAATGAAGGACAGGCTAACCCAACCATTCCTGCCACAGAACAGCCTACAGGAATTACTAGGGCAGATTTGGACAGAGTTGTGGTTGAAGTAACTAACCGCTTCACGTCCCAGCAGGAAGCCTTGGTGGACCATCTCATGTCACGCTTAAGGGACGCTGAAGAATCCAACCGCAACACTGAATCATGGGGCGAGTCCCAGTCTGGAGGATCTCAGAGACAACAAAGATCTTCCTTCTTCGAAGGAGCTAACGACAGAAGTAGCCGTGGTAGGAGCCGAGACCGAGCACAGCCCGAAGTTAGGCCTGAGGAAACGTTTGGTACCGAACCCAACGGGGGAGGTACCGGGCGAAGGTCAACTGTAGCTGAGCCTGTCATGCTGCCTAACCACAGAAACGCCAGTGAGCGGAGCCGAGCTAGAGTCCAGCCCGAAGTTGGACCCGTGGAAGTGCTTAGATCAGAACCCAGCAGGGGGAGATCAAGGCAAGGGCCAACTGTAGCTGACCCGAGCATGCTCCCAGAAGATCAAAGGCAGCCACTGGAAAATATGAGGAATGATAGACGATACCATCCCTACAGGTCATCTGGACGGAATCAATCCCACAGAACAGAACCAAACTCATTTCTATCTGCTCCAAGTTCTGATGAAAGGATGGCACGCTTATTCAGAGAGTGTGTCCAACGGGAGCAAAGAGATCGAGGGATAGGCGCTAGGGTAACCAGCCCTTTCGCCCGCAATATTGAAATTGCTATCACCCCCCGAGAATGGAAGATGCCAACAATGGAACCCTACAAAGGAACCTCCGATCCCGTTGTGCACTTACAGAGGTACACGCAGCATATGCTCATGAGTGGGGCGACAGAGGGAGTACTGTGCAAATGCTTTCCGCTCTTCTTAGCAGATCTTGCTACCTCCTGGTTCTGTCATCTACCCCAGGTATCCATCAGCTCGTGGGAGATGTTGAAAGAAAAATTTATCAGTCAGTTCCGCATTCATGTGGAGCAACCTAAGGACGCTTATTCCCTATCCAGTGTCAAACAGAAACCTGGAGAGAAGCTGCAGCAATACCTAACCAGATTCAACGCCGCAGCAGCCGCAGTCCAAGATGCCGATGAGAAACTTATCCTAATGGCCCTCTGTAGTGGTGTGCATCCGGACACTAAATTTGCTAGAAGGTTGACAAAAGAAAAACCAGCTACTTTACCCGATTTCTTCCATGAAGCCGGGAAATACATGAGGCTTGAAGATGCTGCCATTGAGGGGCAGTCAGGACAGCAAAATAAGACAAACCATAGCAACGCCCCTGCTGTGGCAAGGGACGTTCGAAGAAATGATTCCAGAGACAATGCTGGGGGCAAGAAGGGAGAAAAGCGCCTATATCGACCAGGACCGAGATTCGACACTTACACTCCTTTGAACGAGACCGTCGAAAATATCTTCCTTTCCACCCAAGGCGAAGTTAGATACAAACGCCCACCATACAAGAAGGAATCCGATAACGCACAGAAGTCTGGAAAGTTCTGCCGCTTCCACGAATCTCACGGGCATGATACCAACGAATGCCATCATCTCCGAGATCTGATTGAGGAACACATCAGAAGGAAGAAACTGGAACGTTATGTAAAAAGTCAGGACAGGACTCCAGCTCCTACCAACGAAAACCCAAGGCTACCCTCGCCGGGGGCCGACAGAGGAAACCGCAACGCTAGCAGCTCTAGTCAAGAAAAGATAGTGGTCCATACCATCTCAGGAGGGCCACACATCGCAGACAGAAGCTGGAAAGAGATGGAAAGGTACAGAAAGTCGCTTAGAGACAATAAAGACTATGTCAATTCGGTTATAGAAGAACGCCACCCGACGCGGAAAGAAAGTGACGACATCACATTCGGTAAGCGTGACCTAGAAGGAAGGCAGTACCCTCACATGGATCCCATGGTCATCTCTGCCCGACTTGGTCCCGCCGAAGTTTACCGAATCCTGGTAGACACTGGAAGCTCAGTAAACATCCTGTTCAAACACGCATTCGACAAAATGAAGCTATCAATGAAGGATGTATCACCCTGCGATAAACCACTACACGGCTTCACTGGAGATGCGAAAATGCCCCTCGGGCAACTGGACCTCTTTGTTGAGATTGGAAGCCATCCTCGCTCCGCTGTACGGAAACAGATGTTTGTGCTAATAGAAAACTAGTCGGCCTACAACGCCTTCTTAGGAAGGCCATCCTTGTCTGACTTCCAAATTGTCTTAGCCCCATGGTGCCTAAAGATGAAATTTCCAACAGACAATGGAGTAGGGGAAGTGGAAGGAGATCAGGACGTTGCTCGAGACTGCTATGTGACTGAACTTCACAACAACCACAAGAAGGATAAAGGGAAGGGTGTAGAGATTGCCCTCTGCACAAAAAGTCTAGAAGCATAGCAATTAAAGAAAGCCCCTCCTCTTCGATACACCAGCGACCCTTTCAATAAATTAGATCCTAGGGACAAAGAGGAGGAGGCCACCGCCGAGCCTGCAGAGGCTATGGAGTTTATATTTGTAGACAAGCACGACTCGAGTAGACTATTGAAAATTGGGTCCCAACTAAAAGCCGAATTGAAGGAACAACTCATCGATTTTCTCCGCGACAACTTGGATGTATTCGCTTGGTCACACGCTGACATGACTGGAATCTCCCCCGACATAGCCTGCCACGTATTAAACATTGATCCTACCAAGGCGCCTGTAAAACAAAAAAAGAGAAGTATGGGGGCAGAGCGATCAGCAGCCCTCGATGAAGAAGTAAAGAATCTACTCGCCAATGACTTCATACGAGAAGCTATCTACCCGGAATGGATCGCCAACCGGTGCTGGTAAAAAAGGCTAATGGGAAGTGGCGAACCTGCATTGACTTTTCCAACCTAAACGACGCCTGCCCAAAGGATTGCTTCCCACTTCCCAGAATCGACCAACTTGTAGACAGCACAGCCGGGCACGAACTCCTATCTTTTATGGATGCATACTCAGGATATAACCAAATTCCTATGAATGCTCCCGACCAAGACCACACTAGTTTCATCACCGACCGAGGTTTATACTGCTATAAGGTAATGCCTTTCGGACTTAAAAATGCAGGAGCCACCTACCAGCGCCTCGTCAACAAAATGTTTGCAGGGCTAATAGGACAAACTATGGAAGTATATGTGGATGACATGCTGGTAAAGTCAAGGAAAGCCAAAGATCACGTAAGCCACCTAGACAAGATGTTTCAAGTACTTCAGCAATATGGAATGAAGCTGAATCCACTAAAATGCTCCTTTGGAGTGTCATTAGAAAAGTTCTTAGGATTCATCGTTCATGCCAGAGGGATAGAAGCAAACCCTGAACAAGTCCGAGCGCTACGGGATATCAAGATACCTTCCACCCGAAAGGAAATGCAAAGCCTAAATGGAAAAGTGGCCGCCCTAAGCCGATTCATCTCCAAGGCAACGGACAAGTGCGTCCCCTTTTTCGAAGCTCTAAAGAAAGACAGAGGAAAGTTCGAATGGACTGACGAATGCTTAACCGCTTTCCTTAACCTAATCGAACACCTCCAGAAACCACCGGTACTCTCGACTCCAAGTGAAGGCGAAGAATTATACCTATACCTTGCTGTGTCATCTCACGCCCTAAGCGCTGCCTTGGTAAGGGAAGACAACCGCACGCAGCGGCCAATTTACTTCGTCAGCAAAAGGTTTACTGGGGCAGAAGTCAGATATCCTAAACTTGAGAAGCTAGCATACTGTTTACTAATCACATCACGAAAGCTACGTCACTACTTCCAGTCCCATTCCATCAAAGTTCTGACTAATCAACCACTGAGGCAGGTACTCCATCGTCCCGACACTTCTGGGCGACTACTTAAATGGTGCATTGAACTAAGTCAGTATGATATCACCTATCACCCTCGCACCGCCATCAAGGGACAAGCCATGGCTGATTTCATTGCAGAATTCACTACCAACGAAGGTAAGGAGAAATTGGAAATAGCAGAAGATATCAAGTGGAATCTCTTTGTGGATGGTGCATCAAACGAACAAGGCTCGGGGGCAGGTGTGGTAATAACCACTCCTAGGGGGAACAAACTGCACTATGCTATAAGATTGGAGTTCGCCGCCACCAATAACGACGCAGAATATGAAGCAGTGATAGCCGGACTAGAAATTGCCATAGAAATCGGAGCCAATTCTTTGTGTCTTCATAGCGATTCTCAACTTATTGTTAATCAAATACTAGGAGAATTCCAAGCTCGAGAGGAACGACTCATAGCATATCTAAAGAAGACCAAGTTGCTTCTCAGCCGATTGGACCACTACTTAGTCAAACACATCCCTCGGGAAGAGAACCAAGAGGCCGACGAATTGGCAAAGCAAGCAAGTATGAGAGACATCGCCATCTTCGGGGCAGTAACCATCTCAAAGCAAACGGTCCCAAGTTTTGAGCAAGTGAATCTGATAACTGCAACCGAAGAAGCAACTTGGATGACTCTCATCCGAGACTACCTACAAAATGGCACACTACCCAACGGGCGTAACGAAGTCAAGAAAATCTTGAGGAAAGCGTCCCGCTAGACAATACAAGAAGACATCCTCTATCGGTGTGGATTCTCTAACCCGTTATTAAGGTGTGTCGCTGGGAGATAAGCCAAGGAAATCTTATCCAACATCCATCAGGGGAGCTGCGGAGATCACACCGGAGGGCAAACATTAGCAAAAAAGATACTCCGTTACGGATATTTTTGGCCCACCTTAAGCAAGGACGCCTTAGATTTCGTCAAGAAGTGTGACAGATGCCAAAAATTTGCTAAGATTCCACGGCTACCAACAACTGAGATTACTCAAATGACCAGACCTTGGCCCTTCGCAATATGGGGAATTGACTTAATCGGCGAGCTACCGATGGGCCGAGGCGGGGCCAAATATGCTATAGTGGCAGTTGATTATTTCACCAAATGGGTGGAAGCGGAACCTCTGAATAAAGTATCTTCAGCAAAAGTTATTAACTTCTTGATCAAAAATGTTCTGTGCTGTGAGACCTAAATTATTGAGATAAAAATAATTTTAATAAAATTATAAAATGAGAATTTTTAAGAAAAGAAAATATAGTCTGACAATAATAATATTAGGAGTAAGTGAAATGATTAAATAAGAGGATAGAGATTTTTCAATAAAATATAATGGGAAGAAAATGATCAAATATGAGTGAGTTTCTATATACAGATATCTCCTATATATATATACATATATATAAATATATATGTATTAGATATGAGTAGCCAAAGAAGTATAAAATGATAAAGTCCTTTTGATAACTAAATTGCATGAGAACCAGTTTAGCATTATTGTGCATAAATACCTTCTTAAAAATAAATCAGGAAATAAATGGTTCGAAATAATATAAGAGAACCATTCAGGCCTAACAAGGTATACAATGTATCTGAGTCACACAAAGATGATGTGTAGGTGGATCATGCAAATAGCATGTGCATAGAAAAGCAGAGAAGCAACTGCTTTTACTAGAAATAGAAATCAAGAGAAAATGGCACATTTAGCCATGACAACACACACATAATTCTCTGAGTAATGTGAGGATAAAATGGGTTTTTCCTTTAGTAAAACCCTAGCAAAATGATTTAAATCAAGAGGGAAGCAGAGGTTTTCTCTGAGGGAAAACAGAAACACATTGAAAAAAAAATAGAAAGGAGAGCTCACCCTGTTTTCAAGCTAAGGCATTCTCGGGGAAGAGAGGAGGAAGGTGAGTGATTAATCACTTATGATCTGTAAGGCATTAAGACCCATGTTAAGGGCAGCCAAGTTATTTTATATAAACACTACATTATGTTTTTCTGTTTGATTTTATTCTCTGGATGAAAATATGTTGATCATGGATGGTATTCTGGTTGGGTTTTTGGATGAGATTTTAACTTGTTTTGACTTGTTGTGATGGTTTCAGTTTTTGTTAAACAAATACACTAATCACAAAAATAGATTTTATATATGCTAGTTTTGATATGAAAAATGAATCAAATGTTTTACTGTGGAATAGGGTATCAATGAAAGAAAAGAAGTAGGCAGTGTGAATAATGAGATTCATGCTTATGTCTAGTCTATATTAAAAATGATATGAACAATGCAATATTACAAATATGTGCTGATTTGTTCAGATCATAAACCAATAAGTTTTATGGGTTTTTCTCAAAAACCATTCCCTATGTTCACAGTAAAAGAATAAATATAGTTTTGCATATGACTTCTTCAGATTTATGTAAGCAATGGAAAATCTCTAGAAATAAAAATATAAGCAGGTTTTAGAAAAATGTGATTAAAGCAAAAATGACTCTGAAATAAGGTGTGCAATTTTACATGAATGCTTCGTATGTCTGGATATGATCTTTGGGTGATTTTAATAATTCTTGACCTATATGAGGAAGGAAAGAATACGAGTATCTCTGGAATCAAAAAAGAAATTCCCCAGAAAGAAATAAATAAGCATGGTCTCTAAATTATAAAATAATTTAGGAGTAGTGCCTTGATCTACTCATCAGCAGGTGGTTGATGGGTATGTGCATGACTTGTTTAAGTCCTGTAGGCCTCTATGTAAAGGGTTAACAGAACTGAGCCCCTTTGCAATGCACACATGGTGTTCAATGGCAAGAGTTCAGACCAAACAAAATGAAAAGATGAGAAAGAGAAATTATGCTATGGAATTTAGGGAGTTAATCCATAGGAGTTTGTACATGTGCAACTGAATGAAGTAAGTGGATGAATGCTTGGCTGTATGTTTATAAATAAACTTAAATATACACATTCTCATATTTTAATTGGGATTTGAATAGCATTTAATAGAAAAGTTCTCTGTACAGCCTTAAGAGTTTACAAGATATTTTGCATACTTGATTTCACTCACACCAGAATTTATTTCTGACCCTATTTGTTGCCTTTGCAATACTTGGGATGTCTCATTTTATTGGGGCAGTTCAAAGTTTTGCTGCAGGGAAAGATGCATGAATTGCTTGCTTGCTTGCATGGATAATTGGAGATCTAGAGGAATTTAAAGTGTTTAAGAGAAGTAGCAGTGTCATTGTAATAAATAAGTTAGACAAACTCTAATATGTTCTAAGTATTTTCATGAGTGTCTTTTGCTTTGTTATTTGGAAAATAGTATGTAAGAAGAAAAAGATACTTAAGTGTTATATGTGTTTGTGAGCTGTGGACTTAAGTAACAAGTTCTGAAATAGTTTTAGTAGATAATGCTGAAGGAGAAGATGCCATTTAATCTGATGTGTGAACATGTTTTTCTTGACAGTCTTGAGGCACTTCAGTTATGAAATTAGATCTGATACTATAAAACTGATACTAGGTAGGAGAAATCTGATACTATAAAACTGATAAAACTGATACTAAGTAGGAGAAATCTGATACTATAAAACTGATACTAGGTAGGAGAAATCTGATACTATAAAACTGATACTAGGTAGGAGAAATCTGATACTATAAAACTGATACTAAGTAGGAGAAATCTGATACTATAAAACTGATACTAAGTAGGAAAAATCTGATACTATAACTTCAAAACTGAAACTAAATGGCAAGACAAAAATTAAGAGTAGAAAACATGTATACCAGTCAGTAGGCAGGGAAGTGTTGCAAAGTGTTTATAGGCTCAGAACACCATTTCTATAAGTTTTAGTCCAGAAGAGTGCAAATATCTTTCAAAAACCAGATTCAACACTTTTCTAGCTCCAGATATAAGAAGTTGTATGATTTATAAAGTAGATCACAACACCATCACTCATGTGATGATTATTTGCTCTGTTAACCAGGAAATATGCATTTTGTCTGTCATGATTAGTTTATGCTTGTTGTGTCTAAACCTTGATCACATGTGTTGTTTTTCTCTGCTTAGACTTCAACCTAGTTTATCACCTCAGTATTCATATGATAAGTATCAAATCACAAAGAATTCCGGAAATTAAATGTATGGCTTGTAAACCCAGAGACCAATTAATTTGAGAAGTAAGCAAGAAAATAATAAGTGGCAATATTTGAATTTAATATTAATCAAGCTTGAGATCAAAAAGGAGAATGTAAAAATAGAAATGGCTATGTGACACCAATTCTCTAAAATATGAGAAATATAGTGTGATTGAATTTTCCTTGTTAATTTTAATACTCTGATAAGCAAGGAAACATTTATATATCTTCATATATATAAATGACTTGAATTGACTTATATACTAATATTTTTATATTGGTAAGAATTTGGATCTTGGGGGAAATGAATTAAAGAAGTGATCACTTGGTTTGGAATAAAAAAAAATCTCAACAGTAAATTACTGAAAAATAACAATCCAAAAGAAGTGGGTCACTTCAGTTGGTATCAGAGCTATGTTATTAAAACATAGCATAAATATATTATCCAATTTTCTTGTATGGATAAAATTCTAAAAATATATATATATATATATATAATAATGATAGAAGTAAATTTCAGAAAATAATTAAATTAGAAATATGACTAACTAGCTATGCAATTGAATAGTGAATAAATTAACTCTCACATGCTATTTAGTTGATAATCCCTTGTTTATTCAGAGCCCACTAGGTAATTCTTGCATGCTAGAGATTAAATGTTTGGGAGTAGAGTTAAACATAGGTGGAAATATGTTTAGTTCTGATTTGTTTGTGCTAAAATATCATGGAATAGGAGTTATTCTAGGAGTAGATTGGCTAAGAAAATACAAAGCAATTTTAAACTTAGAAAATCTTACTATTTCTCTGAAAACAGAAAATGGTAAAAATATTATAGTTATGAGTGAAATCGCTAAAATCAATTACTGTAACCACATATGTAGCATGACTGAGAAAGAATTAACACTGGAAGACATAAAGATTATAAATGAATACCCAGATGTCTTTGGTGAAGTCATAGGTGTTCCAGAAAATAGGCAATTAGAATTTCAAATAAGGCTAATCCCAGGAGCAAGCCCAATCATCAAGAAGCCGACTAGAATGGGTCCTAAAGAATTAGTAGAGTTGAAACATCAGTTGGAAGAACTGGAGCAAAAAGGCTTCATAAGGCCTAGTAGTTCAAACTGGGGTTCTCCAGTTGTATTTGTGAAGAAGCATGATGGTACTTTAAGGATGTGTATTGATTATAGAGAACTAAATAAAGTTACCATCAAGAACAAATATCCACTCCCCAGAATTGATGATCTATTCGATCAATTAAATGGAGCAAAGATCTTCTCAAGGCTAGATTTAGCCTCTGGGTTTCATCAAATGAAGGTAGAGGAAGAAAGCATTAAGTATACTGCCTTCAACACAAGGTATGGATTATATGAATTTTTGGTGATGCCTTTTGGATTGACAAATGCACCATCATATTTTGTAGATTTAATGAATAGGACATTTAGAGATTTTCTAGACAAATTTGTGGTTGTCTTTATAGATGACATATTAGTGTATTCTAAATCAGAAGAAGATCATGCAAAGCACTTGCATCTGGTTTTGTCTAGACTGAGGGCACATGATTTAAAGGCCAAATTCTCTAAGTGTACATTTTGGCAGGATGAAGTAAAATTTTTGGGGCACATTGTATCACAAAAAGGAGTTAGTGTAGATCCAACTAAGGTGATAGCAGTGCAGTCATGGGGTAGACCCAAATCAGTGACTGAGGTGAGATCATTTTTGGGAATGGCAGGCTACTATAGAAGGTTTATAAAAGACTTTGCAAGAATAGCCATCCCATTGACCAAGTTAACTAAAAAGGAGCAACCATATGTGTGGACAGAGAAGTGTGAACAAGCTTTTTCATCACTAAAGAAGGCACTGGTAGAAGCTCTAGTCTTACAGGTTCCAAAGGTTAATGAAGGGCTAGTGGTTTACACAGATGCTAGTGGATCTGGATTAGGGGCAGTGCTTATGCAACATGGTAGAGTCATAGCATATGCATCAAGGCAACTCAAGCCAAATGAAACCAGGTATGCTACACATGACTTAGAACTAGCTGCTGTAGTATATGCATTGAAACTATGGAGACATTACTTGTTAGGTGCTAAGTTTGAATTGTTTACAGATCACAAGTCACTTAAATACTTGTTTTCCCAAAAAGACTTAAACATGAGG
The DNA here is from genome assembly GCA_030737815.1 of Allium fistulosum. NCBI lineage: Eukaryota > Viridiplantae > Streptophyta > Magnoliopsida > Asparagales > Amaryllidaceae > Allium > Allium fistulosum. Next base: position 1,210,489,969 of record CM060902.1, read on the forward strand.
CAACATAGGTGGGTAGAATTTCTAGCTGCCTATGATCTTGATATATTATACACCCCAGGAAAAGCCAATAAAGTGGCAGATGCATTGAGTAGGCATCAAGCAAAAGTGGCAAGCTTAATGATGAGTGAATTCAAAGATTTGACAATCCTCAGTGAAGTAGAAATAAGAGCAGAAATTAGAGTAGCAGATAAGGTACATAGTGATATGATTGAATATGGGAAACTAAGCCTCATTTCTTTAAAGTCAACTCTGGTTGATAAAATAGGAGAAATGCAAAGTCAAGACTTAAATTTAAAGGAGAAAAAGGACATGTTATCACAGGGCATGACAGTAGAGAATTATGAAGTAGATGATAAAGGATACCTAAGGAAAAAGGGGAAGCTCTGTCTGCCAAATGTAGAGGAACTGAAGCAAGAAGTTATGGATGCGCATCATAAAACAAAGTACACCATCCATCCAGGTGGTACAAAAATGTACCATGATCTCAAGAGAAATTACTGGTGGCCAGGGATGAAAGGAGCAGTAGCAAAATATGTGGCAAATTGCTTGGCATACCAACAGGTCAAGGCAGATTATCAAAGACCCTCAGGTTTACTGCAACCTTTGAAAGTGCCTACTTGGAAGTAGGAAAGCATTTCAATGGATTTTGTGGATGGTTTGCCAAGAACAAGAAGAGGCAATGATAGTATTTGGGTAGTGGTTGATAGACTCACAAAAACAGCACACTTCATCCCAACAAGTTCAAACAGAAATGCTCACAAGCTAGCTCAATTATTTGTGAAAGAGATAGTGAGATTACATGGCATCCCCAAGACTATCATTAGTGATAGAGATACTTTGTTTACTTCAAGATTTTGGAGTAGCTTTCAAGAAGCTATGGGGACAGAACTAAGCCTAAGCACAGCCTACCACCCATAAACAGATGGGCAAACTGAGATTGTTAATAAAGTTTTAGAGGATTTGCTGAGAGCATGCATACTTGATTTTGGAGGCAATTGGGAGGATCATATTTATTTAGCTGAATTTGCTTATAATAATAGCTACCAGTCCACCATAGGAATGGCTCCATTTGAGGCTTTGTATGGAAAGCCTTGTTTATCTCCTGCATGTTGGATGGAGGCTGGTGAAAGGGTGTTGCTTGGACCAGATAATGTGAAGGAAACTTCTGCAAGAATTGAATTAGTGAGGCAAAGAATGAGAGTATCTCAAGAGAGACAGAAAGCCTATGCAGATAAAAGAAGAAGGCCAGTAGAATTTGAGGTGGGAGACTATGTGTTTCTCAAAGTTTCACCAATGAGGAGAATACTGAGATTTGGCAAAGCAGGGAAACTATCACCAAGGTATATAGGACCATATGAGATTGTTCAAAGAATAGGAACTTTGGCTTATAGGTTGAAGTTACCAGAGGAATTGAGCAAAATACATGATGTATTTCATGTATCCCAATTGAGGAAATGGGTGCATGATAAGGAGGCCATTCTTGAATCTCCTACACATGTTGAAATTCAAGAAAATCTGGTTTATAAAAAGGAACCAGTGGGCATTGTGGCTAGAGAAGAAAAGAAACTGAGAAATAAAATAATAAAACTAGTTAAAATCCAATGGAGTTTAGATGAAAATGACTGTACCTGGGAGGCTGAAGATAGGATAAGGGATAAGTATCCTAATCTGTTTTCTACTTAAAGATATGTTTAAAAATTATGATGAGACCTTAAAAATTATTTATGTATGTTTGATTGATTTGGAATGAATGAGTTTCTGAAATCTCATTCAATTGAAATTATGCTTTGTATACATTTGGATGGAAATGTATGAGAGAATAATTGTGGGACACAATTCCTTTTAGGAGGAGAGTATGTGAAGACCCAAATTATTGAGATAAAAATAATTTTAATAAAATTATAAAATGAGAATTTTTAAGAAAAGAAAATATAGTCTGACAATATTAATATTAGGAGTAAGTGAAATGATTAAATAAGAGGATAGAGATTTTTCAATAAAATATAATGGGAAGAAAATGATCAAATATGAGTGAGTTTCTATATACAGATATCTCCTATATATATATATATATACATATATATAAATATATATGTATTAGATATGAGTAGCCAAAGAAGTATAAAATGATAAAGTCCTTTTGATAACTAAATTGCATGAGAACCAGTTTAGTATTATTGTGCATAAATACCTTCTTAAAAATAAATCAGGAAATAAATGGTTCGAAATAATATAAGAGAACCATTCAGGCCTAACAAGGTATACAATGTATCTGAGTCACACAAAGATGATGTGTAGGTGGATCATGCAAATAGCATGTGCATAGAAAAGCAGAGAAGCAACTGCTTTTACTAGAAATAGAAATCAAGAGAAAATGGCACATTTAGCCATGACAACACACACATAATTCTCTGAGTAATGTGAGGATAAAATGGGTTTTTCCTTTAGTAAAACCCTAGCAAAATGATTTAAATCAAGAGGGAAGCAGAGGTTTTCTCTGAGGGAAAACAGAAACACATTGAAAAAAATATAGAAAGGAGAGCTCACCCTGTTTTCAAGCTAAGGCATTCTCGGGGAAGAGAGGAGGAAGGTGAGTGATTAATCACTTATGATCTGTAAGGCATTAAGACCCATGTTAAGGGCAGCCAAGTTATTTTATATAAACACTACATTATGTTTTTCTGTTTGATTTTATTCTCTGGATGAAAATATGTTGATCATGGATGGTATTCTGGTTGGGTTTTTGGATGAGATTTTAACTTGTTTTGACTTGTTGTGATGGTTTCAGTTTTTGTTAAACAAATACACTAATCACAGAAATAGATTTTATATATGCTAGTTTTGATATGAAAAATGAATCAAATGTTTTACTGTGGAATAGGGTATCAATGAAAGAAAAGAAGTAGGCAGTGTGAATAATGAGATTCATGCTTATGTCTAGTCTATATTAAAAATGATATGAACAATGCAATATTACAAATATGTGCTGATTTGTTCAGATCATAAACCAATAAGTTTTATGGGTTTTTCTCAAAAACCATTCCCTATGTTCACAGTAAAAGAATAAATATAGTTTTGCATATGACTTCTTCAGATTTATGTAAGCAATGGAAAATCTCTAGAAATAAAAATATAAGCAGGTTTTAGAAAAATGTGATTAAAGCAAAAATGACTGTGAAATAAGGTGTGCAATTTTACATGAATGCTTTGTATGTCTGGATATGATCTTTGGGTGATTTTAATAATTCTTGACCTATATGAGGAAGGAAAGAATACGAGTATCTCTGGAATCAAAAGAGAAATTCCCCAGAAAGAAATAAATAAGCATGGTCTCTAAATTATAAAATAATTTAGGAGTAGTGCCTTGATCTACTCATCAGCAGGTGGTTGATGGGTATGTGCATGACTTGTTTAAGTCCTGTAGGCCTCTGTGTAAAGGGTTAACAGAACTGGGCCCCTTTGCAATGCACACATGGTGTTCAATGGCAAGAGTTCAGACCAAACAAAATGAAAAGATGAGAAAGAGAAATTATGCTATGGAATTTAGGGAGTTAATCCATAGGAGTTTGTACATGTGCAACTGAATGAAGTAAGTGGATGAATGCTTGGGTGTATGTTTATAGATAAACTTAAATATACACATTCTCAGATTTTAATTGGGATTTGAATAGCATTTAATAGAAAAGTTCTCTGTACAGCCTTAAGAGTTTACAAGATATTTTGCATACTTGATTTCACTCACACCAGAATTTATTTCTGACCCTATTTGTTGCCTTTGCAATACTTGGGGTGTCTCATTTTATTGGGGCAGTTCAAAGTTTTGCTGCAGGGAAAGATGCATGAATTGCTTGCTTGCTTGCATGGATAATTGGAGATCTAGAGGAATTTAAAGTGTTTAAGAGAAGTAGCAGTGTCATTGTAATAAATAAGTTAGACAAACTCTAATATGTTCTAAGTATTTTCATGAGTGTCTTTTGCTTTGTTATCTGGAAAATAGTATGTAAAAAGAAAAAGATACTTAAGTGTTATATGTGTTTGTGAGCTGTGGACTTAAGTAACAAGTTCTGAAATAGTTTTAGTAGATAATGCTGAAGGAGAAGATGCCATTTAATCTGATGTGTGAACATGTTTTTCTTGACAGTCTTGAGGCACTTCAGTTATGAAATTAGATCTGATACTATAAAACTGATACTAGGTAGGAGAAATCTGATACTATAAAACTGATAAAACTGATACTAAGTAGGAGAAATCTGATACTATAAAACTGATACTAGGTAGGAGAAATCTGATACTATAAAACTGATACTAAGTAGGAGAAATCTGATACTATAAAACTGATACTAAGTAGGAAAAATCTGATACTATAACTTCAAAACTGAAACTAAATGGCAAGACAAAAATTAAGAGTAGAAATCATGTATACCAGTCAGTAGGCAAGGAAGTGTTGCAAAGTGTTTATAGGCTCAGAACACCATTTCTATAAGTTTTAGTCCAGAAGAGTGCAAATATCTTTCAAAAACCAGATTCAACACTTTTCTAGCTCCAGATATAAGAAGTTGTATGATTTATAAAGTAGATCACAACACCATCACTCATGTGATGATTATTTGCTCTGTTAACCAGGAAATATGCATTTTGTCTGTCATGATTGGTTTATGCTTGTTGTGTCTAAACCTTGATCACATGTGTTGTTTTTCTCTGCTTAGACTTCAACCTAGTTTATCACCTCAGTATTCATATGATAAGTATCAAATCACAAAGAATTCCGGAAATTAAATGTATGGCTTGTAAACCCAGAGACCAATTAATTTGAGAAGTAAGCAAGAAAATAATAAGTGGCAATATTTGAATTTAATATTAATCAAGCTTGAGATCAACAAGGAGAATGTAAAAATAGAAATGGCTATGTGACACCAATTCTCTGAAATATGAGAAATATAGTGTGATTGAATTTTCCTTGTTAATTTTAATACTCTGATAAGCAAGGAAACATTTATATATCTTCATATATATAAATGACTTGAATTGACTTATATACTAATATTTTTATATTGGTAAGAATTTGGATCTTGGGGGAAATGAATTAAAGAAGTGATCACTTGGTTTGGAATAAAAAAAAAATCTCAACAGTAAATTACTGAAAAATAACAATCCAAAAGAAGTGGGTCACTTCATGTGCAGGTACGGAGTCCCACTCAAAATCATATCAGATAATGGACTTCAGTTTGACAGCGAGGAATTCGCCAACTGGTGCCGAGAGCACGGAATTCATAAAAGCTTCTCCTCCGTAGCATATCCCCAGGCAAACGGACAAGTCGAAGCAGTCAACAAAATTCTGAAAACTCTGATCAAAAAGAAGCTCGAAAAGTCAAAGGGCGCTTGGGTGGATGAACTCCCTACGGCACTGTGGGCCTACCGCACATCTTTCAGAACATCAACGGGGCACACTCCTTTCTCTTTGGCATACGGATCGGAGGCTATGCTCCCAGTTGAAACCATTGTGCCTTCCCACCGTAGGATCCACTATAACCCGGAAGAGAATGAAGAGCTCCTCCACATGTCTTTGGATCTAGTTGAGGAGAGAAGAAATGATGCAGTCCTTAAAACAGCAGCCCACAAGCAGAAAGTGGCAGCGCAATACAACTCCAAAGTCAAGCATCGTACCTTACAAGAAGGGGATCTTTTCCTCAAGCGAATCTTCCCTCGCCCCGGAGCACTAGACCCCATCTGGGATGGACCATATGTAATTCATAAAGATCTCCACAATGGAGCTTATATTTTGTCAACAGTGGACGGAGAGGTGTTCCAGAGGGCATGGAACATCCAGCACCTCCGTCGATACTTTTCTTAACTTGTACTGCCCATATGAAGTGAATTAACAAAGAGAATCAGTGGACGTAGGCCTTTTCATGCCGAACCACTTTAAAAACTTTGTCTCTTTTTTAACTTGTTCCTTTATATCTTGGCTACTTGTTAACTTTATCCTTTTCTGTTGAACAAAATCCTATGCGTATAGCATCTCCACTCAAAGCACTCCACGGCGCAACTTCACCTGGGCAGAACCTAACAGGTACTATGCGAATCTATGCCCTCGCCAATGAGACACTTTTGCTCCAGCATCCCTCTGTTGCGGGTTAACTCATTGCTCGCGACGACCCTTAAAGCCAACTGTAATGAGCCAATTATAAGCCACCGAGAAGGCTGACTATAGCCGAGGCAGCACATTACGGCGTTAGGCTCGCCGGCAACTGTGAACCGACTATAAGCCCCAACATAAGGTGTGGCCAGCCAGGGGCAGTTCACAGTTGACGATCGGCACCCACGCTAGCCGGCCACAGTAAATCGAATAATACCCATGATTACGGGCCATAATGGCCCGGGTAGTTACTGTGCGCGATCTCGGCTCCGATGTATCTTAAGTGCGGTTGTGGTAAAAAAGAATTAACTCCCCGCGGAGGCGTAAGATGGGTGACAAATGTCTCCAAGACCCACAGCTAGGGAAAGTGACTACAAAACCCGTTTGCCACGAACTTAAGCACATCGAAGGCCTTCCGTGATTGGAAGTTTTACTTTTTCACATATTACAATTTTACTTAAAAAGATTTTCTCCTATCCTCTATAACGGTCCCTAAAGTACAGGATGCAGAGCAGGAGATACTAGCCAATGGATGTAGGGACTCACGATTGGATGGCAGGGCACTCGACTGCATTCCATGCTCGGTCATACAAGATATTCAAAACAGCCATCTACGATTAAAACATGAAGGGCGGTATTTTCTTCTTTTGTGTACAAATACATGACTATAATTTGTTCACACCACACGCTAATATTACAAGTCATGAAATTATGTTTTAAAACCAGAACCTGACATCAAACACAATTCAATTACAAGAATATGCATAGCTATATTTCTCATACGACATGTCAAAATAGCAACAAACATTCAGAAGACGACAAAATCAGCTTAAGTTAAAGAATTACACATCAAGAATAGAGCTATTTATTACAAGTAGCAAAATAACTACAACTTAAAAGTTACTCTACTGTTTTAAGACTAACGTATACAGCCATGTCAAGTCTACAAAAAGAATTTTCCAGGCCTGATCAAGGGGCCGGCTGCATTGGAGTTTTATCCTTGTCCTGTTGACCACCTGTCCAGTTAGGGAAAGGATTCATTAGTGATAAGCAACCAAAGTTAATGGAGAGACTAAAAAGGAAGACTTACCAGCACCTGCTTCTTGACTATCCTGGTCGTCATCCTCAACTTGCACACCTGCCTCCTCAGCAGCAAGCAACCGCATACCCTCCTTCACCGCCATCTTCTCCTCCTTGGCAAACTGGGCAGTGACCACATCCATGCTGAAAGCCACACCACCATCTCTATCCCCATCAGCCTTAGCCTCCTCCAGAGCCCGAAGATAGATCTTGGCCATGACCCTAGGATAATCATCCATCCAGGATAGGTTGCCCTGCTTCCAGATTCGGAAGTACATGTCCTGGAGCATTTCGTCCATCATCCCCTCATTCTCCTCAAACTCCCTCATCCGGGCCTCGGAAGCCGACAACCTTCCAACAGCAGCTTCTCTCTCCAAACAGTATCTCGAGCAGTCAGCCTGAAGGGATTTCCGCATCCCCTCCATCTCCTCCTTCAGCCTAACCTGAGCGAGCTCTACGGCTTCAAGCTTCCCCGACAGCTCCTCTACCCGCTCAAGATCCGCCCTCCGAACCTCATCCACTGTCGAGATGGCCATATTTATCTGTTCCTTGCAGGCGGCCTCCATCTTCCGCAGTTCCGCCTTACTAGCCTCCTTCATAGCCTTCCTCAACCGCCCGGAGGCAGCCTCATGCTGAGAAATCTGAATGGCCTAGTCAGCGAGCTGTTTGGCCTGGTCCGAAACCATCAATCTTAGTCGGATGTTGGCACTCCCAATCTCCTCTCCAGCCTTAACCAGCCGGGCATGATGCCCCATCAGCTTCCTAGTCTCCTCCGCCACCCGATCAATGCTAGCCTTGGCCTCGTCTCCCATGGTAACTATCCGAGTGGTAAGTAGATCAAGATCTAAGGACTTAGCCTCATCAAGCACCCGTACCATGGGATTGCGGGAAAGAAGGTGCTCACCAGTAACCTCGTCAAAGGTAATGTCGTGGGAACTTGGATCCAGATCAGGATGACCCGCAAATGGATTACGAGCAAAGTCAAGACGGTCGATATGAGTAATGGAAGGTTTTCCGGATGGGTGCGGAGAGGGTGCAAACTCGCTGTCCTCCTCCGTGATATCATGAAGAGGCTGAGCCGGGAGCTGAGGACCGGGCGAAGGTTCGGATAAAGGATGACTCCTCTTTCTCTGCTGAATACCCTCTTCGATAACCCCGAGAAGAGGACGGTAGCCGACTACATCCCCGGAGCGGTGGGTCGAAGGCTTCGGCTTGACAGAAGTTTTGGAAAGCTTGTACTGTTCAAGCCTGTGCCGAAGGTCTGAGGCCTTGGATGTCTTGCCTGCTCCTGATATGAAAAACAAGTGTCACAAGCTTACATCACTATATGATTCGAGAAACGCGGTAAAGTACAAGTTAAAAGAAGAAAGAAAGCGCGTCTGTTGTACAAACCCTGGGGAGAAGTAGGATACTGCAATAAGTCCTGGATTTCATTCCAGGACGGGAGCGGATCATAAAATATTCCTAAGTCCCTATCATTAATGAAGCATGCAGGAGTCAAGAGTTCACCTTGAGTCGTCGGAGCCGCCTTGGCTGGAATGGTCTGAAAAGACTCGCTTGCACCGGTCCCGGCCTTGTCCGCTGTCCCGGTTTTCTCTACCAAAGCCGGATCTTCGTCCAGCCCCTCAAAAGCCTGGTAGAATGCATCATCCGTCCACTCCTGAATCTCGCCCGCCTGCCCAGGAAGCAAGGCCCCGATGCCATCGCCACCTTTATCACCTTCCCGACCATCTCCACCCTCACCTCTTTCCTCCTCTATGTCTTCCTCCTCCTGGGTAAGTGGACAATTGCTGGCGGAGGGACCGTCCGACTTCTTGAGTTTCTTACCTCCGACGGCTGGAGGTTTTGTGAAAGGTTTCCTCTTGCTACTCTCTACCGTAACACCTCCCTTAGTCTGAACAGCCACCCTCTCCTCCGCCGTTTCCCTCAGCTTGACTACTGACTGCTGTGGAAGGATTAAGTTATACTCCAGAAGGGTCACATTTCTGATCAGGAAGGCAGATGATCTATATTTCCCGAGAATAGCTTCTATCTCAGCCGCCGTCTGAACCAGGCGGTCAGTCTCCACAACCGCCAAGCCACCTGTCGCTAGCAAAAATGAGAAAGTATGAGAAGAAGCATCGCAATCGTAATGGAAATTATAAGTAAAAGCATCAACTTACATCCAAAAGTAAAGCGCCGAATTGAAACGGAGTCGTCCCTGACAAAGAACCATTCCTTCTTGAACATGCTGAATTTGGAATACAGATCCAAGACCGGCTTGAAGGTCACAGCTGACTCCAAGCTAATGTATGGGGACCCCTTCTTATAGCCCCTCAGATTATATAGATACCGGATCTCTCGGTTGGAAGGAGCACGACCATACTTCCTCTGGAAAATGATGAAGAGGCTCACCAGTATAGCATAGGAGTTGGGTTGAAGCTGGAATGGGGCCACCTTTAGATATGTGAGGAAGCTGGCTATCCAAGCGTTAAGAGGAGGAATGGCACCACACATGCAGTGGTATCTGCTGTAGGCGAAGTACCCTTCAGGAGGATCATACGGCATAACGTCTCTCCCAGGCAATAGCAAGTGCACCCTATCGATTCCAAAGGATCGGGAAATGACATCAAGCTGCTCCTTCTTGAGGGAGCTAGGAAAGCAATCGGGCGGAGAGTTCAGAAGTTCCTGGGGGCCGTACCCGTCCACTAGCGATCTCGGGGTTGGTCCGTGACGTTCTTGATTCGGCTGAGCTGGGGGCACGGCAGAGGAACCTCCTTCGCCCCCGGATCTCTTTTTGTCTAATCGAGTTTCCACTTTACGAGACATTATCTGCAACACCGGAAAAGCACATCGTTAGAACAGAAGATGTAAACAAGTATATGGCGTCATTCGGTAAAAACATATTCAGTATCAGTTTCATTCGGTATCGTTTTCATTTGGAATTCAAGATTCCTGAGTTCATCCGGTTATTCAAGTGCATGACTTCATTCGGCACTTAATGCCTAAACACACTCGGCGACCATACTTTACAAGGTTCATTCGGCATTCTCACTCTCAAAGGTCCATTCGGCATTCTCACAGCTAAAGTTCATTCGGTACAACATACGAGTTTCATTCGGCAAAGGAAAGTCAAGTACCTGATTCGGTGTTTCTGAAGCAATTCGGCAGAGAGCTTGATTCGGTAGAGATGTTTAGTTCGGCTATCTGGGATTGGAAAGGAATGACGAAGGCGTACCACCCCTACTTATAGGCGAACAAAGGACACCGGATTAGATGGTCCGGCACTCAGTGACCGAATGAGGACGACCAAGGAACAAAGTAGGCCGTATGCCAGCATACGCCCCACTTTGGGGGGCAAGTGTTGGGTGACTTCTCACCCCCGGACCGGAAGAGCCGAACCAGCCACCCTCCAAGAAAAACAAACCAACTCCTCCATGCATAACTGAGTCGAAGCTCCACTGGACCAACTCCTACCCAACCTCCACCGGACCAACTCCTACCCAACCATCGCCGAACTAACTCCATAGCCGGACCAGCCCATGCCGAACAATCTCCACACCGGACCAACCTTACCATCCCACCACCGGTCCAAGCAACTACCGGTCCAAACTGCACTTCCCATGTTCCTACCGGACCAACCCCCAAACCGGACCAAGCGGTGCCGAACCAAGACGTACCAGGCCAGATCACATCATCCCAGGCCCATCAGCAACTATACACATCCTGGACCCCTACCCCTAGCCTCACTCTATAAATAGAAGGGCAGGGGTACAACAATGGGGACAAGTTTGAGAGCTCAAGCACGGAAGGAACTTTCAAACAACTTTCTTTTACTTGTATCAAAGCTTTGTACTTGTAATCAGAATAAGAGAAGAGAAATAACATATAAAGTGGACGTAGGCACATTCTGGCTGAACCACTATAAATCTGCGTGTCTTTTTATAGTTTAGCCCCTGTTTTTCATATATTTGCATAAATCGCTCAAATCACTAAGAGTAACATAAGATCTACTAAATCATACAACTTCGAGGTGTTTGTCCATTTTTTGTGCAAACAACGTAGATTGCTATTTTTCCGCTATATTCTGCGATTGTATTTGTCAGCAATTGTAAGGACATGCTATATAACTATTCAGGCTGAAATAGGTTAGTATACTCTGATTGATGTCTGTATATAAAAATATTACAGTTTTATGTTTGTGTAAAGATTTGTTGTATATTATAGATCATTTGTTCCGCTGTGAGATTCTGTGTTGTTTAGTTTTCTTCTTATCTTTTACTTCTTTCTTTTTCCCTAACAATCAGGTTTTCCGGCATTCGATTTCTTGACATGTAATACAGTGGACCTATTAGTGTTGATTTTCGAGGGTCAAAAAACCCAGCTCGTTACATAACTCTTTGGTTGGGCATAGGCTGCCTTAAAATTCATTTTTTCATGGATTGTCGATTGATGATGCTTATTTCATCTAGGGAAGTAAGAAACTATATGTTGAGAATATCCGAAAGTAAGAAATAATAAGAGTGGTGAAGTACCCGCAAGAAGGTGTGCACTAATCACCATAAGATGATAATCAGATTTTTATGAAGATTAAGTAGGAAAGAAGGAAGTTCAAAAGGAAAGACAATTAAAGTCCGTTTTTAAGTCCAACCCCATGTGAAAGAATTTGAAAAAAGGTTTCTGAAAATACCTTGAAATGTTTTAAATTGGTTTATTCATTTTTGAACCTCTTAGTTTAAAATTGATTACATAAAAATGTTTGGATTTAAAGAGATTTGATAAAGAGATTTTTCATTTTTGAAATAAATAGAAAATAGAGCGTAAGTTTGGCTTGATGATTTTTTCCTATTTTATAAATATTGAAAGTTCCATTTTTAAATTCTTTTTAAGGGTGAATAAATGGAAATGGTGTTTGATTCAAATAGGGTGAAGGGAGCAAAAGGGCAAGAACACTCGATAATTTAGATAGAAATATCATTAAGAATGCGCACACATATAAATAGGATCAGTAATCTAGTTAGAATAATAAAAGAGAAAAACAATAGGAATGGATGAATTCCATGGATATGTAGTAATTTCATATACACATTAGATAGACGTTTAGATAGATGTTGCAATTACTCGTATCTTTTAGAAGACCCCCTCTTGTGCTATTGAAATCTCTGCAAAAAGGTGGAAGCAGAAATAGCATAAGTAGTAAGAAAATAATAGGATGAAAGTTACCATTGTCTACTCCAATTTTCACAATTTAAAGTTGTAAAAGATGTTTTTGAAAAAAATGGTTTGGAATGACAATTTGTTTTAAATGTGATAAATGTTTTGGGTCAAAAATCCTAATTTTAAAGAAGTATGTCTTTGATTAGAAAGACTTTGCGAAGGGAAATTTTTCCTAACTCCTATTTGTAGAGAGAAAAAAGTTTCTAAGTCATATTTTCAAAGATAAAGGTTTTGGAGTAGGTACTTCATGATTATGAAGGTTTAATTTTGTGAAGAACGGTGAAATCCAAACCAAATTTTGATATGGAGTAGATAGGAATGATTACCTAGGTAAGACGAGAGAAAGCTTTATTCTAAAAATAAAGTAGCAATGGATGCTCATGGGGTAGTAACATGAAATGCTGTTGAATATAAAGGATTGACTTCATTTATTAGAAGCTAAGAAAGAAAATTAAGGAAGGTGGGTGATAGTTGAACGATGTACTAGAAATGCCCATCTTAACTTAGTTAGGGCCACAACATTATTAACCCCAGTTAATGATAAATGGCAACTTCCAGCAAAATTTCCTTTTTAGGTTGTTGGGTTGTTATCAATAGTTGTCTCCCTTCAAATATAAGAAAAGCGTATGATATAGTATGAGATATATTCCTATTTTATCACTATGTTGATTTAATGGATGGAATGAGAGCACTATAGAAATACATATATGTTAAAGGACCAATATTAATAAGGAAATCTCATAAGGACATTTAACTAGCAATAAAAATTGTAGGTAAGATTGGAAGTTTATAAAATAAATTAGCAACTAGAAATTTAAAAATGATTAGGTCCTAAACTTTAGAATTTTTGGGGAAAATAGATTTTAGCAAATAGAGGATAGGGAAAGGTTGCTGCGAAATCATGGGTCATTATCCCTATGCCTTAAAAGCTAAAATTTATTAATACACTTGTAGATAATTTGTTGTTTTAGAATAAAAGAAAAGAAAACGTTCCTCCAAATTTAGGACTAACTACTCAATATTAGAGTCAATCGTATGAATTAACCCATTGACTAGGTCCCAATTATGTTAAGATGTGGCTTAATTATCTTATAGATATGGTGGTAAATGTGAGAAAGTTTGTCTTTAAAAGCATTGAATTTTTTGTTTAAATGCTTTTGAAAAGTTGGTTTCGAAGTATTTAAAATTTACAAAATAATGGTGGTATGTTTAGAAGTGATATGAAAATTTAAATAATTTGATTGTTTGATAATTAGTTTTGGAAATGTTTTGGAAGAAATTTTAAAAGTGATGGAATGTTTTAGAAAACAAAATGGTGGATAAATTTTTGTAAAAGGAATTTCAAGTAATATGGAAAATTTTGTGTAAGTTTTAAAAAAAAAATTGGATTCAAATGTTTGTGGAAGATTTTGTTCAAGTGATTTTGAAAAAAAAGGATGTTTAAATGCTTTTGGGAATTCGATTCTTTAAACTGATTTGCAAGTTGGAAATTCCTTTGGAAAATTGTGTTTGAAAAACAAATTTCTTTTGAAATGAGAAAATTATTGATTTTCAATTGCCATATACAAGTGCAAGGAGCATCGATGTATTAGTAAGTATGAGTTTTACTCTCCGATAAAAGAGACAGTATGCAAAATATAGATAATAATAAAGGAAAATGTTGTTTTAGCTTTGGAACTTCTATTTTCATACCTTGTTTATAAAGAAACAAAACTTGCACTTAGGATGATTACACTTTAACATGCAAAATAAACATCCTTATGCAAATTGTACTTGGAAAATTTGGAAAAATTGAGCGTGGAAGAGAAGGTTAAAAGTTACAACAGAATAGTTATCTAAAAGAAGAGTGGAATTGTAAAAAAATTCCATCTCAATTCCTTTTCTGCGTAGGGGTAAAGATTTAGAAATCTAAATTTTCAATAGTAGGCGATGGTGCTACTGATTCAGCGGCCCATCTGACAGAGAATTCGAGATGCATAGCCTTCCATCTTTCATTTCAAAGGAGGCCGAACCATACTCCTACTCGTGGGAGTATTGAAATTTTTGTGTGAAAAATGATTTTCAAGAAATTGAATACATATAGAATTGCCAGTATATCTAGGGTGCTTGCATCATATCTCAAAAAATATTTTTAAAAGAATGCATTCATATAGGAGGTGCCAATTTAGAATCTTTTTGCATACATGTTTTATATATTGTGATACACCATGCATGTAATGATTCACCTTTTTGACCCCCAAATGTCAACAGTAATACATTCATGGTATTCATGTGTCAAACACTCAAGTGTCAGAAAAACGAATTGTTAGAGTAAAATAAAAGAAAGAGAAATAGAACAAGAAAGAGAGAACACAACATCAGAATCTCATAATGAAATGATAATATATAATATCAAAGGAATAATAGAAAGGGTTACTCTGAATATAGAAATATCAGAGTTACTAAAACTTAAGTACTATATAACAACCTATCTTCACATTTGCTGATATACAGAATTGCAAGGGAAACGAGTACTATGGTTGACAATCCTTCAGCTATTCTCCATTAGCTCCAAAGCATCCAAAGGTGAATCTTGAAATATACACAAGGCTGACCCAAAAATTATAAGAAAATAATCCTTGGATTAGTTTGGTAAACCGACATGAGAAACTCAAGGAATATGTGATAAGTAATGGTAACTATGGAGATCGTACGGATTCCCGAAATGGTTTCCCCTCGAAGAAAGCAACCATTTGATAAGTTTATTATAGTGATATGATAGTTAATGTCTAGGGTGTAGAATATAAATCATGTCAGATAGTTTTTGTGTGAACGCCACAACAATAATAGATATACAATCAAAACTGCTAATGTGTGTTCGCATATATGGATTTTTCGCGGAGATGCCTCCGGTAAACTGAAGCGGATCTCCACGATAGTGATCAGAAACTACCTTCCGAGCATCGTATATCTTTTGATAGGATACACTCAAAGGTAAACATAGTTGGACCACCTTAAGTTTGTGATTCGAGTCATATCAACTCCGGCTAGCAACAATCGATAAGTATCTCTAGATATAGAGTTGATATACCCTTGAGGTCAGCTAAACCACCTGGTTATGCCCTTCTCTATTTTCTGTCATTTTCCTGATGTCAAGGCTACATTCGACATCTCTCACATGAGTATTCGTCACTTGAACAGGACACGAATCCCTAAATGGATTCCATCATCTCGAACCGATCACGAATCACTACATGGATTCAAGTATCTTGAACAGATCTCGAATATCCATATAGATTTCCGCATAAGTCCTCCGACAAATGCTAATGTTGTCCTCTATTTTGGAATACTCCTTAAGATAGACAGTCCCTCATGATAGTATCATTTGAAATGTTAATGTTGACCTCTCTCTTAGACTTAGCCTTAGGATAGACAGTTCAACTCTATAACATTTCACTTCACAACTGCTTCTAGAACATAGATCGAATATATGCTTTTGAAGTGGTTACAGGTTCGAGTCATCATATATAAGGTACACTTTTCCCGCTTACCGGACTCTCCAAAACCAATCGATGAATTTTCGGTAAACTTAACTCTGGTTCTTTTTGAAATAATTACACAAATAATAAGAGCGGAGATCACCTCCTAACAGGAGGTCGGATTTCCTTATCAATTTTCCTAGAAGAGAAGAACGAGTTTATACGTACAGTACAACATCTTCGAAGATAACCGCACCATATAGATATCATGTTTCTTCAAGATATTTCCTAAGTTATTTTGGTCAATTTCGATGGTCGACTGATCAACTATCTAGTACAAGATAGATGTTCATAAAAGGAAACAAAGTCTCATTTGCTTTTCATAAACGAATAAACACGCAAAACACTATCAAGTCATATAAGACACTATCAAGCCACATAAAGTACGATTTATCTAATTAAGCTACTCCTGGTCCCTTTTATTTAATTAATCCTTTTATTAATCAAAGACCCCTTTATTAGTAAACTTGTTTTATCAAATAAGCTTCTATCTTTTCCAAAATATTCCATACTTATAATTTCCTTTAACATATCTATTTGAAAGATCTAATTACTTTCACAAATCCATTCAAAAGGATTAAGAGTAATGTTACTCAAACATTGTCAGTATAAATCCAAAACCATTTTGTTTATGCTTATCTTTGAAACATTTTTTTAAAGATCTATTTGCATTCATAAGTATAATCAAAAGGGTTAAAGACGAATGCCACTAAAACATTGTCAAAATAAACCCAAACATTTTCCTACTTGTTAGTATCTTTACAAAACATTTGTCTTAAAGATCTAAGTTCATATTCAGTCAAGTTCATTATTTGACTAGTGAATTATCAAGTTCTAAAGGCGATTGCTTATGGAAACCTCGATTCGTAGACTTAACTCGTTTTCGACATTCCAACTTAATTATTCCTCATTCAAGAGTGAAGCAAGGTAAGTTATGTTACAACCCAAAATTTTGGTTAATTGATTTTAAATGTTTAATTAATTTTAAGTACTTTAATAATTGGATTTTGGAATTTAGTAACTTATAATTCAAATATAGGGAATGTTTAAATATTTGAATTGGAATTGAATGTTAATTAAATGGATTTAATAATTTTATTTAACTCCAATTAATAAATAATATTGATGAATTTAATTTGTAAATTTATTTACAAATATAAATAGATCAGATAAAATTGATAATTGGATCGGCAAAATAAAATGATATTTAAATTTGTAAAATTAACATTCTGGGGCATTGTGTCGGATTTTGACGAAACAAGTGCTATTAGAACCAGAATAATAAATTGTTGTATGCCGTTGAGTTTTGTAATGATCAGACGTACCGTTTGGTCGTGCGAGCTTGAAACGAGTAGCGATTAATTTTAAATATAATTTGATTTAAAAAACTAACTTCCATATACTTCAGAATTAGGTCCCAAAACTGATTCCATTGAGTTCGGAATAGGGGTATTTAGTATTGAACACCGATCGGCATGCTTCGATAGGTGTTCGAGATTTTTAGGTATGTAATGCTAGATATTTTAAAATAAAATAATATATATACCCTATATTTAAATTCCTTACTTCAGCCCATACCCACCCTACTTTGCCCTTACCCCCTCACTTCATCACGTTCAAGCCTATGCCTCTCCTCCCTTATAAAATCTTCCCTGTAATCTTGAAATGAGAAGTTTGAAAACTTCAAAAATCAAAATCTTGGAACTTAGGCAGCGAAAAATCATGTCGTTTATTCCATTGAACTCGTGCACTTGAGTGTTTTGATTTCATATGGGTTTCATTGGGTGCGTTATTGCTTTAAGAAGTGGCAGTGTATTATTAGTGAGCTAGGGTTAGTTATTGCTCGAGCTATGGTGAACTAGAGGCCAAACTGAGCCTGGATTTGGATTTGAGAAGGAGTTTAGCACCTCCGGTGAAGTTTTGAGGGCGACCGGACCACCAAGGCAGAACTTGACATGTTAAGGGTGCTATGGGACCCATTAGGTTGGAATATGGTGGGAAGGTGCGACAGTTAATGCCCAAATTATGGTTGAAGCTCATTGTTAATTAAAGGCGATTTAGGCTATGTCGATGGTTGCAATGCGTTACTCATGTCGGAGTGCACCATGTTGCGTTATCGGTTATCTCATTGTGGGGTTGTTCGTGTATGAGTTATCTCATACACGGTCTGGAGGGATAATTTGGGAAGGAAGGTAATTAGTGGCTAATTAAGTGATTAATTAATTTAATTAATCTTAAAATCTTATAAAATTAATAACTTTTTCATACAAGGTCCAAATCAAACGTTGCCTTTTGCATGGCGCTCAAAAGAGTTTTATCTATGCATCATAGCAAACTTCACCAAGTTTGGAGCAAGTAGAATTTTGAGCTAAAATCGAATGTCATTCGAATTTGGATCGTGTACGAATGCGTAAGATGATTGTAATTGTGGTGAGTTAACTCACCATTGGCTGATCACTATATAATATATTAGTTGATATAAATTACTATTTGTTTTCTTGAATGATTTCTTTGTTTGGTTTGGTTGAATTTCCGCTTTGGGAAGCAAATGGAGTATAAAACAAAATACTGGGAACTCGAGAAATTTTGTTGGGGGATCATAAGGGATTCCTTCCAGTGTTGATTTTAATTTAATTTATATACTTGTTGTATAAATTATTGAATGCCAAAAGCTTGGTAGCTTGACCTTATTGGATGTGACTTTTATATGTCGCAAGAGTTGAACTCTTTTATCGTAGATCAATGAAAGCACTTGTTAAGCGCTATGGTAACTATAGGCCTCATTATAGTATTTAGGAAATATTATTATTTGCATTTTTTGATTTGAAAGTGGTTTTGATTTGGAATTTTCAGTGGCATTTTATTTAGAAATGGTTTTTTTGGAACTTCTCTATTTTATTTCAACCTTTTTGTTATCTCTTCTAATTTATAAATAAAAGAATAGACTATAAATGATATTTTGTAAAATCGAAGTGATATCATTTTGATAAATTGGAATAATAAATCACATCTTTGAATTTATAGTATTATAAGAAATGATCGTTTTATGCAAAGTATTTAGTACTATCTTGAAATCAAAGATTGGTGACAAGTATATGAAATTTAAAATCAAGAGATTTATAAAGGAGTTTTATAAATAGAAAGGGGATTTGTAAAAGGAGTTTTGCAAATAGAAAAGAGATTTATAAAAGGAATTTTATAAAAGGGATGGGATTTGATTTCTATAAATGACCTTTAAAATTTATGGTGTATGGAAAGTATTCTTTTCATACTTAACACCAAATTTCGAAGTAGAAAAACTCGTCTCTATCTGTGAGAATTAAGAATGTATGTTAAAGCAAGGATAGCTCTATAACTTGTCCGACATCATTGTTAATCTTGGGATAGTACAAATTTTGGAATCAGAAAGTGGTGTGGAGTATATTTGGTCTAATTTCCTTACGATTGATTTACTTACACCAAAAGAAAGTGGTTTGGGTTTATAGTAAACATTATTTTTAAATGACATTTATTTTTGACCCATTTAAGTATGCTTTTGAAATATGTGATCTTTCACAAATATTTTGTGAATATACTTATATTGTTGAGATAAGTATATGGTTACAGTTTTTAAGTATTGAAAGTGTAGTGTTTTATGAATATACTTATACCGATGAGATAAATATATGGATAATTTTCCAAGCATTCAAAGAGTATAAATGAATAGTGAATGAGTAGTATACATATGTTTATCTTTGTAAAAGTATTTTGATACAAGTATTTACAACATGGTTTTAATTAATGAAAGGATTAACTAAAGAGGCTTAGTGGTTGCTTATGTGCTTAATTATGCTTGGTTAAATCTCTGATTGAATTGTTTGCTTATTTGATAGTTAAATAACCGACTATCAAATCTTGACCAGTTTTAAACTATTGAGTGTTGTTTGGAGAGATCGGGGTCAGATAAGCATGAGTTATCCGAAAACCTCTTCGAACCAACACAAGCGTTCGAATTAGCACATCTTGAAGATGATGGAAATCGAAGATGGAGTTATTTGAAGTGCTAGGGCTACTTGCTACTAATCCCAGGGGTAATTCCAAAAAGGATTTAGTAGAAGTAGCGCCTTTAATTTGTTCCTATCCTGAAAACTTTTAAGGATGGTTGTTGGCATTGCATTGTTGCTTGGAGGATGTTGTTAGCATTCCAAGTGGGATTTGCTAAAAAGGTAAAACATAGCCTCAAGCCTCACACCCAATAATCACTAAAATAGCGGATATACCGCAAGGCTACGTGTTCGCTAACATGAGGGTAGGATCATCACTTGTATTCAGATCGATATTTATTAACAGATTTTATATGCTTGTGGCCATGGAAATGGTATGTCAAGTTGGCACCAGGTTGATGATCATATTCGGTATTATCTAGTAGAGGAGTAGGCCAGTCTTGTCATGCAAGCATTACAAGGTTTGTAACCTTGGTGCATTTTATCTAGAGGTGTACTATGATAGGCGGTACTCCAATAACCCTATCATTAATGGAACCTATTTTCCGATACGTACCTTTTTGACTTAGTTGTAACTAAATCTGTTACTGAATGTAATTAATGTAACCATTCCGGCTATATTAAATATTTATTTTCGACCCAATACATTATTATAATATCACTGGATTTTCTAATAAAAATAGTTTGGCTATCGTAAGGTAAAAAATCATCTGTGTTTATATGTGGCGTGGTCTTACGAGATACCTTTATTTTTGAAAAGTTTTGTAACATTAAAAATCCATATGATTTGAGTTTCTCATGCTGGTTTAGCAGACTGAACTTGGCGTTATTTTCTTATAATGCTCGGGTCAGCCTGAGCATATTTTCAGATTTAGCTGGACGCTTTGGAGCTTCAGTAGACGAGCTGGTGTCTCCAAGACCTATTCATGTATTTTATTTCTGCTGCATTTCTTGCATTGTATTGTATTGTATTGTATTTATCAAAGATTGTGAGCATAGACTGTTATAACTGTATATGTCGATGATAGGATAGTTTACTTTGATTGATGTATGTATATTACAGTTTTCTTCTGTAAAGATCACTTGCATATTATATATTACTCGCCATGATGTGAGATTCTGTTCTGTCTTTTCATTTCTTTTAGCCCTATAATCTATTTTCTTGGCACTCGGATGCTCAGCACGTGAATACAGTGGATTTATAAGTGTTAACGTTTGGGAATCGAAAAGGTTGGTCGTTACATACGTTGTTTATTTATTTTTTTCTACCATTGATGGTTGGGAGGATTTAAAATATTAATGTTTAAGGTTTACATTTCATTTTGTTTTTACATTGCTCAATTACATATAACCAATCTTGTTTACTTTCAGATCCGCTTTTTTAGTAAGTTGAGTTTTTTATGTAATTTTCATGGTTTAATTTTTTAAATGTTTAAGTGGTGCTAGTAAGTATTTAAGTGGCTATAAATATTGACACCATAAATGTATCGGTTGTCCTTAAACTACCTTCATTCAGTTCTTTCAACTTGTTTCTCTCTCACTTCCTTCTTAAATCGGAACCAATTCCTTTATCCCCAAAATTGATGTGCCCCAGTCTCCATTGAAATCCAACTATTTATTTTGAGTGTGGTCCCTACTGTCTAATTTTTTATACAACTAACCAATGGTTGTGAATTACTGGGAGCATGAGGATACACAATTTGAGGATAGAGGAATTAAATCCTCTTAAATCACACTCCCTCCTTAAATGACATCATCCATTTTTTAGCATCCGTATAATCAGTTTGCTACCACTTATGAATACTCTTTTTGCTTCATCATCCAAAGTCTCCCTTTCCATTTTATCTATCCTAAATCATAATTTCTATAAAGATTACAATTCATAATTCCTAATTTTCTAAACTCTAAGGGTGTGTTTGCGACGAATGGAAACAAAGTATTTAAACAGGGAATGCATTTGCGGCTACAAATGCGGTATTTGAAGGGGAAATTTAAGTTATGATTTTAAATTTAATTGATTTATAATTTATTAATTATTGTTTGTGTTTTAATAAATAAAATGTATCCATAATTTGCGAAATTAAATAAATAAATTGAAAACTTATAAATTGCTCTGATTCAGTTCAAACCAACTCCATGACATAGAGACTTTTAAACGATTGCAACGTAAAAAGTAGCATCTTAAACGGACATCATTTACAAAAGTTATTAAGTTTAGAAAATTATAAAAATTTAAAATTTATTAATTATGTTAATTAATATAGTAAACATACCAAGATTGTTCATTCAGCTAGAGCGTGACTTTTACCCTATTTCCGTTCTTCACGCGTCGGATGCATCAAGAACGGGAATGAAATAAAAAAAAGACTGTGAACTGTACCTAATTTGATATTGGTGTTGATTGAGATGGAAATTATAGCCCTTCCATTTTTTTATATACTTGTGCGTATTCAAATATTTTATCGAGCCGAAGTTATTTTTGAATTAGTGAACATAAAAATGGATTATGGCATTCATTTGTAGAAAATCAAAAAATAAATAGATGATGGGGGAATAATGTGAGGATTTAATACAATGTATTATTGCCAATGTAGAAACTTAGAATATCATGTACGTTGGATATGTATGAATCATTGTAGTTTACTCATTAAGAATGGTTAATTTAAGTCAAATTCTATTTTAACCCGAGTATTTACTTAGTAGCCCCCCAAAAATTAAACAAGCCCGTAAACCCAAAAAATAACTTAGTAGCCCCTACCATTTCTAGAACTACCCTTCCCAAAAAATAACAAGTATCAAACGCAGAAAAGTTCAAATAGAAAAAAAACCAAATGAACTACCATGGAAGGTGGCTCCGTGGTTCATGTCAATACCTCGTAGGCTTTCTGCATGGATGTGTAAAAATTCAAGCAATTGTTTGCGCGATTATGCCAGAAACCTAGTATACCTCCTACGTGAATTATCACCAATCCCCGTAATCGACAGCCTACGATTGTATTTGCAAAAAATTTAAAACTTTTCAATTTTTTTTGAATTTCCTGCTATGATTGCGTTAAATATTCATTATCATCTTCCAAATCCATCAGCTAGTAGTGAAAAATTGATTTTTTTCTGCACTGATTTAGAAACTAGGGTTTTGAAGAAGCGGTGATTTATACAGTAAGAAACAGACCTAAGAAGATAATAGAATTGAGAAGAAGAAAGTACGTAGCTTTCCAAGGGTATTTTAGTCTTTAAAAATTTATTTATTTGGGCGGACTACTAAGTAATTATCTGTGAGAATTTGTCTTAATTTAAATTATGTTAATTTTTATGTTTACATGGATCACTTTGGTTTATCCTTATTTGTGTCTATTATATTTTAAAGGTGTGATGCATACCCTTTAGAATAAGTATTTATTAGGTAACCAAGAAAGAAATCATTTAAAGATTTTGAGTGGGTGTTATTATTATACGAATGGATTGAATCATGCAGTTCACATTTATTAGCAAATATAAAATGAATGATGTACTGATTAATTGGAAAGTTATCTTTAAAAGATCCAATGTTAATTATTATTTTACAATATCTATAAATGAAAGGAATTCATATATTTCCCCTTATATATGATAAGGAAAAGCAAATCAGAATTGTTATTAATTAATACATAAAATGTATCATATAAAGGAAAGAAATCTACAAGATAAATGATAAAATATACATGACCTATTAAGCATGCATAATCATGTATTAATGGCTCTACTAATTCCTCCCACTATATAAATCTCATTTAAGCATAAGGAATCCCATACCTTGACATTAATAGGAAGAAAGTATTTAAAAAACTGAAACTATGAAACTCTATATGTCCTCATTTCTTCTCATCAGTCTCCTCTTTGTCATCACAGAATCAGCCAATGGACGTCGTCTTCTCCTTGCTGGATGGGCTGCCATTGAAAATCTGAATGATCCACATGTGGTAGAAGTTGCAAAGTTCGTTGTTTCTGAGCATGACAAGCGCACAAGTTCAAATCTAGCATTCAGTAAAATCTTAAAAGGAGATAAGCAGGTTGCTGATGTCGCGGTAAAATATCGACTTGATTTAGAGGCTAATGATGGGGCTACCTACCAGGCAGTTGTCGCCGAACAGGTGGAGAAGCATTATATGCAATTGACCTACTTCAACAAGCTTTGATATTGTTCATAGGAAAGGATTATGTTTTCTAAAATGAAATATTGTTTATGTAAGTGAATTATGATGTGTTTGCAATCCTATATATACCCTGATCCTGTGAGTCAATGTACTTAACTTTCCTAATGAATAATATGTTTTTGTTAAATGTTGCAAAAAATCAAAAGAAGTATTTTTTTAATTATTTTTTTTATGGATCAAATTTATGATTTATATTCTGGTATCGATATATTGTTATCCTTGCCTTGATTATTAAATGTTTGATGCTATTTATTTTTTCATTATTTGCCGTAGAGGTTTTTGGAAAATCTTAATTTGATGTTAGATGTATTCGTCTGATATAAACTTCAAGACTTTGATTTTCCAATGTTCTAAACCACTAATTCCTGAGGTTGACTTTGAAACTATTTTGCAAGAATGTCATGCTTTCGTAAACGGCCACTTTATCATTTTACAAAAGAATAACTTTGCCTTTGCTGATTTGCTATTTATTGAAAGTCTTCAACTTTGGCATCTTCTCTTATTTCCATGTGTACATTTCAAAATTTTCAATTTTTAAAAACATTTTCCTACGTTTAGGGATATCTTTAAACAGAAAAAAAAATTCTCCTAATTTATCTTATTTTGTCCCTTTCCAACTCCAACCAATTAATAATTCATGAATACCTCCCCACTGAGATGTTGCCGTGGTTGATTTTGCCCATCTTAGCTCTTCAGCAACCTTACACAATCCACAGTGCCCCTTCTGTTTGGATAAAATATTATATCTGTCTTGCTCATTTTTAGTTTATGGCTGGTAATGTTTGGTATGTTTTTTATGAAAAAATCAAATTTCCAATTGGTGGTTTCTTTGTTTATTATCTAATTGTGATGTTCTAATTACTGTTGTTGTAATCAGGGTTGCTCTAAATTACGCCTAGGACCGTTTCACGTTATTTTACAACATCTTACTTATATCAAATGATTAGAACCACAAAGAAGCAAATTATAAATGCCATAAGAAACTGTGAATGCCATAAGAAATTGAATTTTAATTTATATAGCATTATGAAGAAATTGTGAAGGTTTTATATGTGGCATGATTTAATTTTTCAAGGAAATTGGTTTGATTTTTTTTTGACTTACCTTATCATTAACTTTTTAACAAAAGAAATTAAATATAATTTAGATGTTAAAAAATTAACGCATATTGTATTTTACCTCATTTTTTGAAATATTTACCTATTGTTTTTTTCTTCGTGGTTTTGTATTCTAAATTTGAAATATATAATATTTGCTAGTACTTTTTATTTTATGTATGCATAAAAGGAATTTTGAAATTCATCTTTCGTAATGGCAACAAATATTCATGGATTTATATTTTCAATTTTTAGTGGTTAAGAATTACATAAAGACCAATATGTGGTCTATATTGTTCCAAATATGCGTTCACATAAATCATCACTAATATATTGTGTTTTATATTATTCCCAATATATTTTCTTGCTGTTTATATTTTCATATTCATGGTTTGGATCTTAAATTAGATTTTTTCCATATAATTGGTGTACATGCTTGATATTTTGATCTTATATATCACAAGAAACTGAATTTTATCTAGCACTAAGAAATTTATGGATATTTATATATGTGGCATGACTGAATTTGTGACGGACCGGATTTTCGACCCTCGAAAATCGACATCAATACGTCCACTGTATCACATGCCGAGAAACCGAGTGCCGGAAATACCAGATCATTAGAGAAAAGAAGAAAGAGGTAGAAGAAGAAAATAGAAATAACAACACATAATCTCATAATCGCAGCGGAACAATATATAATAGATAACAACATGTCTTTATACAAATAGAACTATAACTATTATTTATACATTACATCATCAAAGTACAACAAATCAATAACTCAATATTGGACAGCTATAATAACTTGTTCTTACAATGTTGAATATACTGCATACAATGCACATCGGAATATAATCAAGTACGTATGATATGTCTTCGTCATCCAGCTCGTCTCTTGAGCTCCATAGCATCCTACCCTAAATCTGTAATACTCGGTCTGACCCGAGCATTATAATAAAATAAAACTAGAGTCGGTCTGGAAAACCAACGTGAGTAAACACACTCAATTTAAATTATTAAAGTTATCAAAATCCTTTGAAAAACAAAGTTATCTCATAAGACCGCGTCACACATAAACACGACCGGTTTTTACCTTACGATAACCAAAACACTTCATATCAAAATCGTCTGATATTATAATAGTGTCTAAACAAAGTAAATAGAAAATAGCTGAAATGCTTGCATCTCACGTTTCAGCATAGTTGGGCACAATCAAAACCGTACGGCGCTTATTGGAGAATGGATTCAATACAATGACTAGGCACTAGGGTACTACCTATCACGGTACACGTCTAGAAAAATGTACCGAGGGCCTCGTCGGGATCCCTTGCAACACAAGACCGGTCCTATCCTTAACCTGGATAGAACCGAATATGTTATCACCCCGGGTGTTCCCACCCTTATCGAGAGCTCTTTCACATGCAACCGTATCCATAATATATAATATATAATATATCCGAGGGTATCTAGAAAGGTGATAACATACCCTAATTTGGTATGACCCACTTAGCCTTGCTGCATACCCCCTGATTATCAGCCATTCTGGTTGATGAGGCTAGAGGCTACGATTACATTTCAAGGATAATTCCACTTAGAATACTCATCGTCCTCCAATGGCGATGTTCTGATAGCATTCATCCATACAAGTTGTCTTGGGTCTAGACAAACCGAATCACTGTCTTCTCTGTCTTTACGTTATCCATTCGTAACGTTCAAATCGGATCAAAGTGGTTTTCAGATATTTAATCCGATCCTGGTCTCTTCGAAATAATCAACGAGCCAAAAACTTGATAAATGGTTATCTAACTATCAATAACATCCATTAGCAGACATCAGGCCTTATTATAGATTTCCTAAAATTTATTTCAAAATATCTTTATGAGATATATATATATTCAAATCCCTTCAAAATTTTCAATATTTGAGACAACTCAAATACTTATATTTATATCAGGATATTTCAAACCATCTCTTATTTCAACACTTAGAAAATATTTTAAAAAATTATATTTTCTAAACCCCTTACTACCCAACACTTAGGAAAAATTTAACTAATTTCTCCTTTCTCAAAAACCCTTAACAATTTATATTGTAAATTCCTTAACCTGTTTATAACGAATTCTCTAAGTTCCGGGTCCTTTAAATTAAATCTCTTTATTCAAAAGTATATACTTATCTCACCGAAATAAGTATATTCACAAACCATTTCCTTCAAAAATATTTGAAAACTTTTTATATTTAATATGGAAAGCACTACGCGGTATCAACCATGAATTCCCAGCTCAATGATTACGTCTCTATCGCAGAGAAATCCCAACTTAACAGCAGGCAATCTCTGCCTCCAATTTCGCCATGGAAGTATACCATTACGTCCGAAAACTTTATTTAATAATTATCTTAAAATAAATGCTTATAAGTTTTCTATAATAATTTTCCATGTTTAATTTAGGCAAATACTCTTAAATAAAAGTTATTATATAAACTATATTAATATTGAATAACTTATCCTTTAAAATGATAATACTGATTTATTCTTAAATAATAATTAACTTAATATCAACTCACTATAACTAACTTAATTAATAATAATATACTTTAAGCAATTTAAAACAATTACATAATTTTGAAACGATAATTAATTCTGATTTATTAATAAGATTCTAATCAATTTACAAGGCTTGTTTATGAAACATATAATTTATTTTGACAATTTCAAAAATATTTAAAAACTAACTTCCTAGAAATATTCTTTTGCTAAAACATTTTTAAGTTACCTGGTTTAATAATTAAAAATCCCTTTTTTTAAAACAACTCATCTTCTTGGCAAAACTTATTTTCAATTCCAATATAACACATCTAATATTTATAACTCTCTCTCGATTTATCATCAATTGATTTACGTCCCAATTTTGTAAATCCCCTTTTCTCATTTCTAAAAAATAAACCTATCATTTACTTTTAAACCGATTTACCCATCTCCTTATAAATTCTTACAGTGAATTTACAACTTCATTTATCGATTGATAATCACTTAACTTTATTTATAAACATTGTTTATAATTCTCACAGTTTCCAATTTCAATTTATAACGGTTTCCCATCACTTAAATCCATTATAAATTAATTTTTTAGTTAAATTTCCATATATAAATCAATTTCTTAAATAAACCAAACTATAATCCAAAGCCTACCAAATATCGATCTCTAAAATCCTTTTACACTAAAATGATATCACTTTAGTTTCATTATTTAAAATCCTTTATATACATTATTCCAAAACTCTATTTACATTATCCCGAATTAATTAAGTACAAATTTAAGTCAAACTATTTATTTTATCCAAATCAATTCCTTTTTAACTAATCCAAAATTACATATAAATATTTCACTTCTAAAATCCCTTTTTAATTTCTTTAAAATTCAAAACATATATTATTGGTATTTAAAAATACCAAAATCTAGTCCAAAACCACCATAGCATCAAATAAATTCAAATCACACTATAATTTACCACATATTATCCAAACAGATCATATATCAATATATGTGAAATATAATTCAAAATTTTGAGGAATCCAGTTAGATCCCTCCAACCTATTTTCCTGCGACCACAGATGTTAATACAAAAAATAATACCAATTCCACTTCGAGGCGGAATATCGCGGTAATATGGGTCATCCGCTATTATGCGTAGCTCATAGGGTCTCATCCGCTCCAATAGGCGGGAATAATCAATCCAACTACTAATATATACTACTATATATATTATAACACCCAACTGATAATAATAATTGTCAAATTATTCAATCAACCAATAATTTTAATTTTCAACATTTTAAATTAAACCGGCCATCCAAAAATGAGCGAGATAAACTCACCTTGAGTTTCAATTTGCCAACGTTCCAATTTTAAATCAAACCGAACAACGTTCCATTCAACTTAAAATTTTAGCTAGCTCCGATTGACTCCAAATCAATTTCATAACGTAGTGTTCGTCGCCACGATTCCAACATCTCTTGTTTTGCTTGATTTGGACCTCATATGAGAAAGATATGCATTTTATAAGATTCACGATTATATATATATAAATTTACAATTTCTTTTTTTTCTTTAATTAACCTAAAAAAATAGGGCCGCACAATCTGGATGGAGAAAACTTGGCCGTAGGAAGCTTTCTTCCTCCATCACGTGTTCCAGGTCTAGGAATTGCGTTCGAAAACTGCTTCACAATCGTTGACCACGATTCCCTTACATCTCCGACCACATGAGGACGATCAACAACCACCATGCTATTGCCTCCATTTCCACGCGGCTACGGCCAATGACCGGCCCAACTCGACTTCACCTACGGGAAGAAAAATGTTGCCGAATGCCAGCCCTTCGCACGCAAAGCAACATCGATCCGTTTCACGAAATCCAATCATCACCGTATAGATTTGAAGATCGTGCCAAGCTCTACAATATTCGTTTAGAAAGATTTTGATAATACTTGATGGATGAGGAGATTGGAGGGAGGAAAGAATTGAGCACTCACGGCCATTGAAATATGAGGAGGCGCGGTTGAAACTTATGGCTAGGGGTTTACTATACATGTGCATTTATATTAGTAAACCCAATATTTTATTATTATTTCCATTATTCACATGCTTTTCCGGACGAACTCCAAACGAAGCATGCTGCCTGGCATTTATAATGTTTTACCCCTATTTCGAACATAATGGAACATGTTTCAAGGCCTAATTCGATTTTATGTGGAAGATAGTTTTTCGAATCGAATTAAAATATTAGATTTTCGATATTTAATTCAACGTGTTTCTATCCCGTACGGCCAAACGGTAACTCCAAACGCTACAAAATTTGAAATCCGATAATAATACACTATTACGGATCCAATGGAATTAGTTTCGTCGAATTCTGAGACTGTGCCTCGGAAGGCTATTTTAACGTGTCGATTAAATCAAGAGGTTTTTAAAATCGTCGATATTACTTAAAATTTCCATTTTAAAACTTACCGACCCAATTATAAATCAAATAGAATTAATGTCCATATTAGAAATCATTTCGATTTATATTAAGTCAAAATTTCAATTATTCACACTATTACCATATATTAAATTTCACTATTAAATTAATATATAAATTTCCAATTTTTATTTATCGACTTTTAATTCATTCAAAAGTTCACAATCGTCACTCTAACTCAAACAGAATTTTAAATCAACTTAGAAATCTTTTCCATTCACATTTAACTCCAAAATCACATATTTTCCCAATTTCAATTATTAAATTTACTATTCACCAAATCCGTTAAATCGCTGTATTTGAAATTCTAAACCTTTTTACTAATTCAACCAAAATTTCCATATTCAAAATAAATTAATATTCCAAATTCAACCTTTAAAATTAGATTAAACGTTCAAAATCAAACGACCAAAATTCTGGGACGTTACAGAATTTCATAAAAATAATAATTTTGTTATGTTTATATTACTATCCCATGTGTGTAGGAAATAGTTAGGAAAAACCACTAAAATGTTTTAAAATGGGTAAAATTATCTTTTCAATTAAGTCTTGTACATCAGGACTTTATTTCTCAAAACCTGCATAAATAATGGAAAACTATCAAAAATTAACCTGCAAGTCCACTAGTTCAATTCATTTACCACTTAACATATATTTCGAGTAGATGTAAAAAAAAGTTAATCGTAAAACATTTCAACCTACCTTTTTGATTGCTACAAATATTTGTATAATAATTGAAAATATTTACAGAATTTCTATAATGTTGATGCATTTTCTATAAATATTTGCAGTAAAAATTACAAATTTTTGTAAAAATATACTTATACTTTATTTTGCATAATATTTGTAGCCAAATTGTAGACTTTTCTTAAGAAAAAAATTTGGTTTTATTTTTTTCATATTTCACGATTTAGCGCACATTTCAACCATTAAAAAAATGATTTTTTTGTCTAAAATAATTATAGAGCTAATTTGGAGCGTTTGATTGAGGCGCTACGTGTTTGAATTAAATTTCAAAATAAGGATGCCTTGCCAATTGCCACTTTATATTATTCTGAATTCATTGTAATTTATCTTATTTCTACCATATTTGCATTATCCTTTTTATATGTATTTATATCATTCCTAATATTTTATATCGTATGTTAGTCCTATTATATGTATGTGCTATTTATGTTCCCATTTTCACTACTTACCACTGTATGTTATTCCTATTATATGTTGTATTTTATCATATTCTTATCATATTTACTTGATGCTTTATTTCCATTTTTATCATATGATTTTTAAATTTGACTTATGCAATAAGCACTAGAATATTTGACATTATACACCACACTGAATTTGATTTATATTTTTATAACATAAGAATTTTTTTTGGGATATTGTACATATGACATGATTTTCGTATTCCACACCATTCACGTAGTTGGTTGGTTGCATAAAATCTAGGATAACTAAATTATTTCCAAATTTTAATTGCCAAGAGCTATATTAATACCTACTTGCATGTTTAAGGATAAAATCATTAAACTACTTTACTATTAACAAGTTCAACAACTTTTGTTTAAGCTATGTCACTTGAAAGTAATATGGATGGTTTTTGTGACTATAATTTGTGGATTTACCCTAGTTTATATATTAGCGCATCCATATATATTTAGTATTTTAAGCTACTTAGTAAGTTACTAATATTTATTAAATATTAATCAAGAATATTGCTTTCCGTTCAAACTCAAAGTTGTAGTTATGTCATAACCTATATGTGTATTTATGAAAGGAACAATTCAATTGTTTGACCGTGATCAACAACAACTAATTTATTTGTATTTATTCATTTAAAAATATTAGGGATATTTAAGTTTGAGCTCTTTATTCTATGGATTCTACCCACTTTATACACAAAAATACTCATCCAATTGGATGTCATCGATAATCACAATCTACCCTAACCTACATGAGCCAACTGTTGTCCCAGTTCGAAGGACACCCAACCTCCTCTTGCTTTAACGCACCCCTCCACCTCTTGACGAATAAATGTACCTAGAGCAAGGTGGACCTCTCTACATCAGATGTCACTATGGATATTTGGTAGCCTGTCCCAACTCCTCTAGCCTATGATCCTACTTTAGCCACTGCATATAAAATAGTCCTCCATGACAACATCTCATCTGTTAGGAGAAGCAGATGACTTTTGTCAAGGAATAGTCAGTATCCCTTTGAAGGTAGCGTTCTTGTACCCTTCTTACTTAGTAGTCATAATAGCTATAATGTAACAACCCATATTTTTAACTATTTTAAATTATGAAATTTAATATGATTATTGGATAAAAATGGTTAGAAATAAAATTTAATGATTCATTAATGTAGCTATTTAATATGAACTTGAATAAATTTTGAAATAACCAATTACGAAGATTTTGGCAATAATGAGTATTGAAATTAAATTTTATACATTGAATGTGTTTGTAATCAATTAGTGGAATTGAATAATAAATATTGAATTATTTAGATAGAAATGAAATATTTGTTGATAACTAAAACTCATTTGAAATTAATGGTTATTAATATAATTTATTGAATAATTAAGTTGTTTAAATTTAATATTGGGAATTATATAAAAAATTGAATTCTGAATTAAATATGAATGAAAATGATTCCCAAAGTTGATTTAAATTTTATTTAAATATGAATGAAAATCGTTTATATTTAAAATTGAATTCAAAAGTGAATATATAGAGATCGAAATTTTTTTACTTTTATTAACGTGTAAAAATAGCCATTTCGACCACTGTCTTGAATTTCGACAAAACCAGTTTCATCGGATCCGTAATAGTGAATTATTATAGGATTTCAGGTGTCGTAGTGATTAGACTAATTGTTTGCCGTGCCAGCTTGAAACGCGAAAAATTAATTTAAGGAATTTAATTAAAATAAATTGGTTTTGAAAAGCTATCTTCTGCATACAATCCAATTAGGCCTCGAGACTAGTTCCATTGCGTTTAGAATAAGGGTATAAAATATAAAATGCCAAGTGACATGCTTCGTTTGGAGTTCGAAATTGCGCGGGTCGATCGGGCATGATATTTTCGAATTAAAATAATATATATTGACTTTCTTTACTCCGACAACTCGTACAAGGTAGCCCCCTTCTGTTTTCTCCCGTACTTCATCCTCTTCCCTCTTCCTTTTCATATGCGTTCGGATTAAGAAAAAAAATTGGATGAAATTGCGTACGCACGAAGGGCGAAGTCGCGAGCGCGCACGAAGTGCGAAATCGCGAGCGTGCGCGTAGGCTACACTAGGGGTGTGGGCGAAGCGGTGACGTCGTCAACATCATTATAGAGTTTTGGATAGTGCGTGCGTGCATTGATGGGCGCGGTCTCGATGGAATGTAGGAGGAGCGACGTGAATAGGGGAGTGAGTCGTGTGGTTTTTCATTGCTTGCCATCGACTGGCACAGGCAGTGGTCGAATAGCCTCAGGCGGGGGTGGAGGTCGATGTCGCGTGCGAGTTGTTTTACGTGAGGCATGACGGGTTTTCTCGGGTCTGGGCAGTGCGAGCTTGAATGAGAGTGAGGGTAATAGTTTTTTTATTTTTATTTTATTTTGTTAATGTAAATGTTAATTATTATCGTTAATGCTAATAAAATCGTATCTTTCTCGTACGAGGTCCGTTTCGAGTGAAACAAGTTGCTTTGCGATCGTATCAACAGAGGCTACGACATGGAGTCAAATTGGAAGTTATTTGAAGCTAAAAATATTTTTCAGTTTCAAATAAAAGGTGAGTGTTTTATAACGCTCACGAAGTACTAAAATAAATTTTTATGTTAGTTAAATTTATATTGTGAAGTGATTTAAATTTATTGACTGTTGTTGATCAAATTTAACAGACATTTAAATTGATATGAATTAAAATGATAGGAATTTGAATTGACAATTCAAATTTGGAATGGGGATTGAATTGCTAGTTAAAATCCCGATCACTGATAACTAGTAAATTGTTAGGATATTTTGACTGATTTGGATGTTGATTGTGATGGACGCTATTGATTGATATTTTGGATGATTTAGATGTTTATTTATTTTGATATATTATGTTATCACCCTGTATATTATTTGACAGTATATTAAACTGTAAATTGAATTATTTCGAATAAAATAAGAGTTAAGTTGAAATGATATATACTTATGACATTTTATTTTGGATTGAAAAAATATAT
This sequence comes from Allium fistulosum, assembly GCA_030737815.1. Classification (NCBI taxonomy): domain Eukaryota; kingdom Viridiplantae; phylum Streptophyta; class Magnoliopsida; order Asparagales; family Amaryllidaceae; genus Allium; species Allium fistulosum. The sequence continues at coordinate 1,210,524,418 of CM060902.1, forward strand.
ATCCATCCCTGAATTAAATTGAAATAATTGATTCACTTGGCCAAAGGATAGAAAATTATATATGGACACCGGATTTGGTTAAATTAAATGATTTTAAAATTTTTGATTTGAAATTATTTAAATGATATTGATTTAAAGAAACAAAAATCGAATTTATGGAAATCGAATATTTTTCGAACTTGAGCTCAAAATGTGGAATTAAAATGTGTTAAACGAAATTGTTTAAAATGAAACTTGAGATTTGAAGTTATAATTGAAATATGATTTGAGTATCGGAAATTTATTTATTTTAAAAGATTTGGATTTTTTTACACTTTGAAATATTGCTAAGTAAACGTTATTTAAAACGATATTTCAAAAATTAAGCTCAGAATTGAATTATTTTGAAGATTTGAATCTTAAATTGAATCTTGAAGTTAAATTTGATTTAAATGATTTAAATTGATATTATGAAATTGACTCAAATTTATATAAATTGAAAAGTTTTAAAATTGAGAATTGAATTGAAGTTAATTCAAATAGGAATCGAAAATCGAATTAACTGGAATTGAAATCGAAATTGAATCAATTTGAAATCGAAATTGTGACGACCGCCCATGACCCCTGCACTGAACCTAGAGAAAATGCGCTGTAAAGTGTGCCAGGCGACCATGGACGATTGTCAGGGTAGATTAAAAATAGCAGAATCTATCGTATTACTCACAGCGCATGGACAAAATACAATAGAACAAATATATAGTGAAGCTTCACAGAATAGAATCTCATCAATAAAATTTCATAATAGTTGAATACAAACATCTGAATAGTCAATACAACAAGCCTCACTACATATCACTCAGAGAATACAAAGCAGCGGAACATCCAGTACATATAGTAAGAAGTAATATGCAATACTCCAGCTCGTCTTCGTCATCAACATCGTGGGAAGCAAGAACAACACCTGTCACCTGCTACCTAGTCTGCCCGTCCCAAAATGGACGAACAGCCCAAGGCAATAAGAATTAAAACATAAAGCCTTGAGTCAGACAACAGTCTTAGTGAGCGGTAAATTAACTAACAACATACCAAAAGAGCACAAAGGAAAAGGAATAAGAATACAACCCTCCCACTCCACCTCTTTCTACAGTGATAGCCCCCAGACACACACTAAGCAGAGCAAACATAGCAAAGCATACAATTTAAAGTAAAGCAATTATCACTCGAGTCAAGGGCGATGTTTTCCAAGCACAAACCCCCAAGGCCTAAACCAAGATCAGATAAGCACCCAGAAAACACTGCTCTTGAGACCGAAAGACGATACAACCAAACATCCATGACTCTGGCTATCACTGTTATCATTGCTTCGATATCATCGTTAATTGAATGACCGGCTCATTCTTTCATCCGTCCGTCAAGGGCTAATGGAAACCCCGGTTCTAGACATTACTCCCGCATGTCATCGTGACCCGTGCCTAGGACTATCGAATCTGCCCAGAGTACTTGACTACCAATCAGTAGCCTTCAGGGACTATCGAATCTGCCCAGCGTACTCTTGCTTTGAGCATGCTAGAACCTTCAACAACGATGAGATCTCAGCCTTCTAGTCATCCTCCTCGACGACTATTTCCATACTAGCTCAAGCGCCTCTCGAGCAAACCATTATCCTCAAACTCGAACCATATCACCGAGTTATCAACATGCTTGGATTGACCCCGTCTGGACTAATCCAAGACTATCTCATATCATGCTTCGCTTCATCATATCCTCGCAAAGCCTCATCTCAACATCATCATCCAATCTATCCATATGAGCTTCCACATCCACTACATATGCCACAAGCAGCTTTCCCAATTCAAGAGCCTTTCCCTTAGCTTTTGAATCATCTTCGGTCAAAATCAAATCATCAATCATCTAATTCATATCAATCAATCAAGTCAAACATTAATCCAAGTAAACAAGCATTCAAATATGATCTAGATAGACAATATTAACAACAATGGCAATTTCGTAAATAAAGAGTCGAAAGTCTAACAAGCATGAAAACATGAGAAACGTCTTTATAATCTTGATGAATGAACTTGCATATGTTATCATGTAGTAAAATGGATGTCAAATCATCATGAACAATGGATCTATATGGATCTATACTTAAGTTTACAAAAATGCATGGAAATCACTACTTTAACACAAAATCGAGCCAACGATCCGATATACTCCTTTGGATCCATGTGAGAGATAATCACCACTCACTAAATCACCAAATCAACTCAAAAGCAACACACTTCAGATCTGGACAGCGAAGGATCTAACACGATCTATCACGAATCCGCTTTAAACGATGAAATCACTCTTCGAAGAATGTAGATCTTCAATCTAAGCTCTTCGATCTTCGATTTGATCTTCGATATGGATGGAAGGAATCACTAGATTAGAGTGGAGAAAAGAAGTGAAGAAGTGTAGAAGTCGAGCTCTCAAAATGGCAGCACTTCGTCGCTTTGAAATCCGGATCCCAAAAAGTGAGAAAAACCCTCCTATTTATAGGCTGAAATCCACCTTAGGTCGCTCACTCTTAGGTCGTCCACGACCTAACAAACCCTCCGACCTACCACTATGCGACCTAACACAACGCAGGCGCGCGACCTATCACCATGCGACTTACGACCTAACGAAGATGCGGCTTAGCGACTTATCAAAGATCGCGACCTAACACATCACGACCTACGACCTAAGAAACCCCACGATCTAAGTTCTTAGCGACCTAAGCCCATGCGCATCCACGACTTAACGTCCTAACGGTTCAACAACCTAAGCCATAACACGCACGACCTAATTCCTTAACTCGTCTACGACCCAACTGGTTTACGACTTTACTAAGACGCGGCCTAGCAACAGTTCCGACCTAACGACTTAGCGCATCAGTGCACCCAAGCAACCTACGACCTAACAAACCTGCGACCTAACACACACACGTGACCTTACTAACTTAGCCAGGCTACGACCTAACTCCTTAGGTCGTCTAACGACCTAACTTTGCTAACCCGCTAACCACTAGGTCGCTAACCCATATAGGTCGCTGCCTCCTATAGGTCGCTAACTCTTAGGTTGGAAATCCTTAAGTCGCCAGTTTCTATAAGTCGCCTATTTCCTTAAGTCGTCTACGACCTAAGCCTCAACATACGACTTATCTATCATACGACCTAACTGCTTAGGTCGTTCCAACCTCTTAAGTCGCTCCACTTCTTAGGTCGTCTACTACGACCTAACCACCATACGACCTAAGACTTAAACTCTGGACAACTTATCAACAATGCAACCAAATGTCAACTGTTTTACGATGTTTCGATCCGTAAAAATATGAGTCGTTACATTCTCTCCCCCTTAGGAATTTCGCCCCCGAAATTCCAAACAAACAAGAGCAAACAAAGGCTATTCTGCATGCCTACCATCCACAGCAGTCAACAAACCATACATCCAATTCTAGCTTAGCATGCAGAATTCTAAAACTTAGAACAAGTTACAATGTCGTTAGATGACACGACATCTTAGGGCCATACCTTGAAGAGTTCAGGATGAGCTGCTTTCATCCTCTCTTCCACCTCCCACGTACAGTCGTTATCATCATCACTCCATTGTATCTTGAGCAACTTAACTACCTTCCTCCTAAGCTGTTTCGTGTCGGTTTCCACAACACGAAGCGGCTTACGAGGTCTCTTATCGACTGGATCAACTTCGAAATCCTCACAGCTATCAGCAGAAACCACTGTATTCGAGTCATGCACATACTTCCGTAGATACGATACGTGAAAAACATTGTGCACACCCGACATCTTCTCTGGTAACTCCAATCTGTAAGCAAGCTTTCCAATTCGCTCGATGATCAGGAATGGTCCAACAAATCTCGGAGTCAATTTTCCTTTCTTCCCGAATCGAATAACATTCTTCAGTGGAGAAATCTTCACAAAAACCATATCACCTACGTCGAATTCCAAATCCTTACGACGCTTATCGGCATAACTTTTCTGTCGGTCTTGGGCTGCCTTCATTCATCGCCGAATGATCTCTAAACAATCTGAAGTCTGTCGAATCATTTCTGGCCCAAGTATAAGCTTTTCTCCGGTCTCTAACCAACATGTCGGAGAGTTACACGGTCTTCCATACAATGCCTCATACGGTGCCATACCAATGCTTGACTGGTAACTGTTGTTGTATGAAAATTCCACCAAATGATGGTGATCTTCCCATGATCCTCCGAAATCCAAAACACAAGCTCTGAGGAGATCTTCCAATACTCGATTGACTCTCTCGGTCTAACCATCTGTTTGAGGGTGATAAGCTGTACTCAAACACAACTCGGTTCCCAAAACTTCCTGGGAGCTCTTCCAAAATCTACTAGTGAACAATGGGTCTCGATCGCTCACTATACTCTTCGGAATACCATGGAATCGAACTATCCACTTAACGTACAACTCGGCCAACTTTGATGCAGTCCTAGTCGATCGAACAGGAATGTATCTGGCACTCTTAGTCAGACGATCTACGATGACCCAAATCCCTTCATTTCCCGTTCTTGTTCTAGGTAGTCCATCAATAAAATCCATCGATATTTGCTCCCACTTCCATGTAGGAACTTCTAGTGGCTGAAGCAATCCACTTGGCTTCTTCTGTTCGGCTTTTACCAACTGGCAGTTCATACATTTGGAAATAAAATTTCCAACATCCTTCTTCATACCTTCCCAGTAATAGGTTCTCTTCATATCCCGATACATCTTATTTCCACCTGGATGAATTGTCAACTTCCAGTGATGACTTTCCCTCAGAACTTCATTCCTCAATTCATCGATATCAGGAACAACTAGTCGTCCTTGCTTCCGAAGCCAACCCTCTCGATCGACCTCGAATCCTTTATCCTTTTCTGGGTCCAATCCAGATTCCAAATCATGGATAACCTTGACAAGCTTATCGTCTCGCTTTTGGCTCTCGCCAATCCTTTCCACAAGAGTCGGTCTTATCGATAAGTTTGCCAACATCTCAGGTTCCAATTCACATCTAGGCCTGAAGTCAAATCCAGCTAAATACTCGAGATTCTTCCATTCCGAAAACATGGCTCCCAATCCTGCATGTCTTCGACTTAACGCATCTGCCACTGCGTTACCCTTTCCTGGAGTATAAGCTATACCAAAATCATATGATGCTAAAAACTCTAGCCAACGTTGCTGCCGAAGATTCAAATCCTTTTGGGGGAAAAGATACTTCAACGACTTATGATCCGTAAACAACTCGAATCGAACCCCCAATAGATAATGTCTCCACATGTTCAGAGAAAAAACAATCGCCGCTAACTCCAAATCATGAGTCGGATAATTTCTTTCATGCGGCTTCAGTTGTCGACTTGCATACGCAACAACTTTATCCCTTTGCATCAGCACTGCTCCAAGTCCAGTACCACATGCGTCGGTGTAAACCACCATCTCATCATTCCCACTTGGAATAGTCAAAACAGGAGCACTCGTCAGTCGCTCTTTCAGGATTATGAAAGCTTGCTCACAGTTATCTTCCCATCTGAACACCTGGTTCTTCTTCGTCAATCCTGTTAATGGTGCAGCCACCTTGGAGAAGTCTTTGATAAACCGTCGATAATATCCTGCTAATCCAAGAAAACTTCTCACATCAGATGCATTCTTAGGTCTACCCCAATCCTGGATTGCTGCCACCTTGGCGGGATCAACCGCTATTCCATTTCCAGAGATAACATGGCCTAAGAACCTCACTTCACTCTTCCAGAAGTGACACTTCGAAAACTTAGCCTTCAGCTGATGTTTCCGCAAGATTTCCAAAACAATACGCAAGTGTGTCTTGTGCTCTTCTTCAGTTCTGGAATAAATCAGAATATCATCCACGAACACTATCACGAACTTGCTCAACTGATCTCTGAACACCTTATTCATAAGATCCACAAAATATGTTGGCGCATTAGTCAATCCAAACGGCATTACCAGCCACTCAAAGAAACCGGATGGTGTCCTGAAAGCAGTCTTCGGCACACTATCCTTAGCCACTCTCAATTGGTGAAATCCCGTTGCCAAATCCGTCTGAGAAAACACCTTAGCTTCGTGAAGTTGATCAAACAAGTCAACTATTCTCGGCAATGGATACTTGTTCTTCTTAGTCACTTTATTCAACTCACGATAATCCACACACAACCTCAACGACCCATCCGCTTTGGTTGCGAATACAACTGGTGCACCCCATTCGGACACACTACGCCGAATGAATCCTTTCTGTAAAAGGTCATCAACCTGCACCTTCAACTCTTGCTGTTCCCTAGGCGCCATCCGCTTAAGAGGCATCACAACAGGTCTGGCTCCTTCAACTAGATCTATACGAAACTCGATCTCTCTATGCGGCGGTAACCCTTTGACCTCGTCAAAGATATCCTCAAATCCATTAGCGATTGGCACAGATGACAGTCCATCCCGTGGAATAACCAGCGAATACATGAAGCTTACGAAGACGTCTTCTTCATGCTTACATCGTATCACAATCTTCCGCCCCTCCACATTCCCGATTGTCACCTCCAACCTTTCACAATCAACCTTTGCCGCATACTTCCTGAGCCAGTCCATATCCAAAATAATTCCGAACCCCGCAAAGTTCAGAACAAAACAATCACAAACAAAAGAGCAATCATGACTCGATAGAATCAGACCACGGCATAACATACACAAACAAGACGAACCCCCAACTAGATTAGTCACAACCAATGGCCTATCAACAATATCCGGTTCTAAACCCAACCGGCCTACAAGTTTATTACAAACAAACGAATGCGACGCCCCGGTATCAAACAACACTCTGACTGGCACACCACATAGGAAAAGAGTGCCTTGAACTACCACACTCTTTCCTTTCTCTTCAGCAGTAGGAGCTTTCGAAGATGATGGAACAGCTCCCAAAGTATAAGCTTGCACAATCTACTTGTCCTTCCTCGGTTCTGGACAATTCCTCTTAACATGCCCCAGCTTGTCACAGTTGTGACACTTCACCGGCACCTTCGGATTCTTGCAATCCCTGGAGAAATGGCCCTTCTGCTGACAATTATAGCAGGTCACTTCGCTCTTCGGCTTCTTCTGGCCATCCTTACCCTTCTGCTGTTGCTGCTTCCTCTTCTTGTTTCCACCCTGCTGTGGTTTAGACTCTTCCCTGGTCACAGCAACAACAGATCCTTCCTTAGGAAACAGATTCTCATGCCTGAGAGCTTTCTCCACAAGCTTCTCAAATTGATCGTCTAGATGATCTACCAACTGTCTCCCAGGATAACTATCCAAGCCTGTCACAAACTTCTCGTTCTTCTAGTACGAAGATTCGATATACGACCGGGCATACTTGGACAAAGCTTCAAACTCAGAAACATACTCAAGAACTGGTCTTCCTCCTTGCTTGAGCTCCACGAACTTCTTGAACAGAACAGACTTCTGAGCTGTAGAAATGAACTTAGCTTCAAATCTGACTTGGAATTGCTCCTAAGTAACCTCTTCCTCCGGAGTATCAATGGTGATAGAGTTCCACCAATCAGAAGCTCTCCCTTGAAGCTGTCTTGATGCTAACTTCCTCTTAGTTGCATCCTCAATTCCCAAATCACCAAAAATCCTTCTACAAGCATCTATCCACCTCTGGACTTCAATGGTTGATTCTGTTCCCAAGAAAACCTTTCCTCCAAGAGCAGTATAATCCTTACACAACTTAGCAAAGTCCACCGGTTTTGGAGTTTGAACTTGAACTCCAACATCCACCGATGGGCCCGGAGCTGGCATCCTTCTCATGATCGAAGTCATCATAGCTTCGAACATAGCAGCATAATCAGCAGTCCCCTCAACAGCACGGCCTTCCCTAACAGCTGGTCTCCCTCTTCGACTCATTCTCAATATCTATAAAAAGGAATGATCAGAACATCTAGAGAAACAACTGCATAAAGGACTCAAACTCTACTAAGCTACTATATTATATATAGTAGTCATCCATCAAAATACAATTACGTCTCTCATACGTAGTTATGTCAGCGAGCGTTGGGTAAAATTGATTAACCAATGCTCTGATACCAAATGTGACGACCGCCCATGACCCCTGCACTGAACCTAGAGAAAATGCGCTGTAAAGTGTGCCAGGCGACCATGGACGATTGTCAGGGTAGATTAAAAACAGCAGAATCTATCGTATTACTCACAGCGCATGGACAAAATACAATAGAACAAATATATAGTGAAGCTTCACATAATAGAATCTCATCAATAAAACTTCATAATAGTTGAATACAAACATCTGAATAGTCAATACAACAAGCCTCACTACATATCACTCAGAGAATACAAAGCAGCGGAACATCCAGTACATATAGTAAGAAGTAATATGCAATACTCCAGCTCGTCTTCGTCATCAGCATCGTGGGAAGCAAGAACAGCACCTGTCACCTGCTACCTAGTCTGCCCGTCCCAAAATGGACGAACAGCCCAAGGCAATAAGAATTAAAACATAAAGCCTTGAGTCAGACAACAGTCTTAGTGAGCGGTAAATTAACTAACAACATACCAAAAGAGCACAAAGGAAAAGGAATAGGAATACAACCCTCCCACTCCACCTCTTTCTACAGTGATAGCCCCCAGACACACACTAAGCAGAGCAAACATAGCAAAGCATACAATTTAAAGTAAAGCAATTATCACTCGAGTCAAGGGCGATGTTTTCCAAGCACAAACCCCCAAGGCCTAAACCAAGATCAGATAAGCACCCAGAAAACACTGCTCTTGAGATCGAATGACGATACAACCAAACATCCATGACTTTGGCTATCACTGTTATCATTGCTTCGATATCATCATTAATTGAATGACCGGCTCATTCTTTCATCCGTCCGTCAAGGGCTAATGGAAACCCCGGTTCTAGACATTACTCCCGCACGTCATCGTGACCCGTGCCTAGGACTATCGAATCTGCCCAGAGTACTTGACTACCAATCAGTAGACTTCAGGGACTATCGAATCTGCCCAGCGTACTCTTGCTTTGAGCATGCTAGAACCTTCAACAACGATGAGATCTCAGCTTTCTAGTCATCCTCCTCGACGACTATTTCCATACTAGCTCAAGCGCCTCTCGAGCAAACCATTATCCTCAAACTCGAACCATATCACCGAGTTATCAACATGCTTGGATTGACCCCGTCTGGATTAATCCAAGACTATCTCATATCATGCTTCGCTTCATCATATCCTCGCAAAACCTCATCTCAACATCATCATCCAATCTATCCATATGAGCTTCCACATCCACTACATATGCCACAAGCAGCTTTCCCAATTCAAGAGCCTTTCCTTTAGCTTTTGAATCATCTTCGGTCTAAATCAAATCATCAATCATCTAATTCATATCGATCAATCAAGTCAAACATTAATCCAAGTAAACAAGCATTCAAATATGATCTAGATAGACAATATTAACAACAATGGCAATTTCGTAAATAAAGAGTCGAAAGTCTAACAAGCATGAAAACATGAGAAACGTCTCTATAATCTTGATGAATGAACTTGCATAGGTTATCATGTAGTAAAATGGATGTCAAATCATCATGAACAATGGATCTATATGGATCGATACTTAAGTTTACAAAAATGCATGGAAATCACTACTTTAACACAAAATCAAGCCAACGATCCGATATACTCCTTTGGATTCGTGTGAGAGATAATCACCACTCACCAAATCACCAAATCAACTCAAAAGCAACACACTTCAGATCTGGACAATGAAGGATCTAACACGATCTATCACGAATCCGCTTTAAACGATGAAATCACTCTTCGAAGAATGTAGATCTTCAATCTAAGCTCTTCGATCTTCGATCTGGATGGAAGGAATCACTAGATTAGAGTGGAGAAAAGAAGTGAAGAAGTGTAGAAGTCAAGCTCTCAAAATGGCAGCACTTCGTCGCTTCGAAATCCGGATCCCAAAAAGTGAGAAAAACCCTCCTATTTATAGGCTGAAATCCACCTTAGGTCGCTCACTCTTAGGTCGTCCACGACCTAACAAACCCTCCGACCTACCACTATGCGACCTAACACAATGCAGGTGCGCGACCTATCACCACGCGACTTACGACCTAACGAAGATGCGGCTTAGCGACTTATCAAAGATCGCGACCTAACACATCACGACCTACGACCTAAGAAACCCCACGATCTAAGTTCTTAGCGACCTAAGCCCATGCGCATCCACGACTTAACGTCCTAACGGTTCAACAACCTAAGCCATAACACGCACGACATAATTCCTTAACTCGTCTACGACCCAACTGGTTTACGACTAAACTATGACGCGACCTAGCAACTGTTCCGACCTAATGACTTAGCGCATCAGCGCACCCAAGCGACCTACGACATAACAAACCTGCGACCTAACACACACACGCGACCTTACTAACTTAGCCAGGCTACGACCTAACTCCTTAGGTCGTCTAACGACCTAACTTTGCTAACCCGCTAACCACTAGGTCGCTAACCCCTATAGGTCGCTGCCTCCTATAGGTCGCTAACTCTTAGGTCGGAAATCCTTAAGTCGCCAGTTTCTATAAGTCGCCTATTTCCTTAAGTCGTCTACGACCTAAGCCTCAACATACGACTTATCTATCATACGACCTAACTGCTTAGGTCGTTCCAACCTCTTAAGTCGCTCCACTTCTTAGGTCGTCTACTACGACCTAACCACCATACGACCTAAGACTTAAACTCTGGACAACTTATCAACAATGCGACCAAATGTCAACTGTTTTACGATGTTTCGATCCGTAAAAATACGGGTCGTTACAGAAATCGTAATTGATTTGAATTAAAATTGGAATAGAAGTTAATTCGAATTGAAATCGAAATTGAGTCGATTTAAATTAAAATGGGAATTGAAATTGATTTGAATGGGAAGGTTTGGAATTGAATCAGTTTGACTTTGAAACTATTTTCAAATAAATTGTTTTAATATAAACTGTTTAAAACCTATCTTTTTAAATATTCAATTTTTTTTGATTTCCCAGACTATTTCCTATATAAACTATTTTAATATATAAACCATTTTATCAAACAATTTAATAACAAACTATTTTAACTTGTTTTAACTATTCAAAACTATTCAAACTATTTTCTATAAATTCAAACTGGTGAAGGTTGGAATGTTTATATTTATATCGTTGATTTAAATACGAATTGGGTTAAAATGAAGTTATAACCTAAATTGAAATTCGAAACAATTTTGGAAGCGAAACCGAGACATTGAGGCAAAAATGATTTTGAAGTGGAATAACATGTTTTGAGTAAATATGATGATTTCGAAATGAAATGATATCTTGAAGATAATATGATATTTTGATATCAAGTATGAATTGTTTTCGAAATTTAAAAGAACCAACCGGTGTGTAAAACTACGTTTGGTTGTTAAAGAGCCGGGGCCTCGTATTGGCATACTCTCTGTGAATATTGGAACCTCTTTAACAACTGTGCACACGGAGGAGACTCCAAGATGAAGTGGTTGGATTTGGCGTCGATTGCTGGATTTGAAGAAAGAGAATGGTGATGGATAGACCCCGACACTTGTGCCAATTTGAAATGACTAAAACACGACGGCTTGATAGGGCCAAGCGGGCTAGCTACCCTTAGCGGACATCTATTCTTTGATTTTCTTGTCTTGGTCCATACTATTATTCCTTGTTGTTGTTTTAGGTTGGTGCACCGTGATTTGGGATAGCCTCCTATTGACTCGATATGGGATGGATGGACGCAGTGGGCGGTCGTGGCTACGATGCGTTACCACCATCCCTACAACCCGAACTGGTAGTATCCTACCTTAGGCACCGCCTAACGTGCCTTGTCATACTTTTATCCCTATACGAGACCACTACCATTTTGGTTTAGTGTTGTCATATACGGCGCATCCCTATCCCCCGACGTGCTACTGGGACGTTATATGCAAACTGTACGACAATGATTAAAAACGCGTTAAGGGGGATTAACGTAAAGCCTTAACACTAAGAAAAATATTTATTTTACTGATTAGACATTATATAAATAGCGTATTCTACTATATATTATATTTTGATGGATCCTTAAGGGATGGAAAATCCTGTAACATCTCTTGAGTTATTGCACGCACGTTCTACACTGGATAGGAGATGTGAAACCCCATAAACATCTCTGACGTTATTACACTCATGTTATGTGATATCGATTTAAATCACATAAGGATATTTTAGTCCTGACTCGAGTGTTTTGTTTTTCGTTACGCTCGGGTCAGCCCTGAGTAATTCAATGCATTGAAGATCATTTTTTGGAGGACGAAGATGAAGATTTGGTATATTATTACTATTATTATTCCTTTATCATGTTGTCTGTTGCATTATTTATTTATCCCTGTAGTATATATAACTCTGATAATTGTTGAATAAATTATAATCAAATGTATTATATAAACAACTTCATGAACTGTTTATTTGATTATCATATTTTGTCATTCCATTGCGAGATCCTGTGTTTGTTTTCTACTTCTTTTCTTATTTTCTTATTTAACCCCAATGATTATCTATGTTCTGGATTTTTTAAGTTGGACATGTCTGGATTATTGTCGATTTAAACCTTTCGAAATGTGGGTCGTCACAGTTGGTATGAAAGCTTTGGTTTAGCGATAACCTTAGCTTTGTGTGGTTTGACTCATTAGAGATAGGCTAGTAATACCCTAGAGTGAGTTGTTTGAGCGTATATATATGAGAGCGCATATTTTTTAGTATTATAAAATGTTTTATATTGTGTTTACTTATCCGTTGAGTTGTTTATGAATTCAGGTCGATGTGTGGGACACCGTGTTGTCGATAAGGGTTTCTAAACACTCAACGAGGCAAGTTGATATAATATTGTTTTAAAATCGGGTAAGTGAACTAATTTTACCTAAATTATATTATATATAATGATTATTAATGAAGTTGTTTCTTAGTAGATGATAATATTTAGTTATCATCGATTATTGGTTAAATTAAAATAAAACGAATACTTTGTGAATTTTATTTTACGAAACGTTCAATAATTAAATTGAATTGAAATCTAATTACAATAAAAATTGTTGTAACGACCCAGGATTTTCAATCGCGAAAATTCCAGATAGATAGGAAAAGAAGAAAGAGATAGAAGAAGAAGAAATAGAAACACATCACTGATTCTCACAAATCGCAGCGGATCAAAATATAATATCAAATAATAGCAGTTATACAAAGAAAAATTGTATTTGTTAATTTACATTCAATACATCATAGTTACAACATTTACATACACACTGCACAGATAAAATCAACATGTCCTAGATAAATAGAAATATATCACAGCGGAAACACTCCATACGTTCCTGCCATCCAGCTCGCCTCCTGAGCTCCAAAACGTCCTTACCTGAAAATCTACAATACTCGGTCTGACCCGAGCATTACATCAAAGTAACACCCGGGTCAGGCTGGAAACCAGCATGAGTAAACCCATCTAACATGGAATACAACAGCATAAAACTTACATAAAACCCGGGGTAACTCGTATCAGTTACAAAATCACAAATTTGGTATAGACAACACTTATTACACACATCAATTTCTAAGTACCCAAACTTAGATTAACCGGTCCAATTCACTTAAATCATTTCGTTCCAGCCTATTTATTTCACATATCAATCTATAAGGAATCGAAGTGGTTTCGGGTATTAACTAATACCCGACTCCGATCTCTTCGAATTCTATGTCCCAAGTTATTCAAGTGATTAAATTTTAAATACTAGATGTCACTATTACACAACAATTCATCATAGATAACCACATTATCTCTGTTCAACCCGACTTATCATATTAAAAAACATTTCATTTCACAAAGCATCACAATAACAAATCAGGGATAACAAATAATCCAAGGCATTCAAACATCATTCAATCATTCATAAGCAAGATAAATTATCATACCATTTTCTAATTAATTTAATTAACTACCAATGAATTAAATTAATTACCTTATTACTTATAAATCTTGCTTATTTAACATTAATTAATTATATTCAATTAATTAATCATCCCTTATGTGACGACCCGGAATTTTTGAGCATTTGAAATTGGAATATTTAATTGATTTTAAATATTTAAAAGTTAGTTTCTAACTTGAATTTCAAATATCGCTGTTTATTGGATAATTTAAATTTCGAATTTAATAAACTGAAATTGGGTAAATTATTGAATCTGCAGTTTTAAGCCTGTTAAACATGATTTGAAGGCTTGGAAAATTTACATTGATAATACTAAAGGTGATGAAACTTTTAAAATTGAATTTAAAGGTGTTTTGTTCAGTTTTGAAATATATCGTTTAAATCGATATTTAAAAATAGCCTTCCAGGGCATAGTCTCGGAATTCGATAAAACCTATTCCATTGGATCCATAATAGTGTGTTATCATTTGATTTTAAATTTCGGAGCGTTTGGAGTTGTCGTGTGATCGTACGATAGATAAACGCGCTGAAATTTATATCGAAAATTAAATATAATAACTGGGTTCAAAAGGCTATCTTCTCCATACGATCGAATTTGGACTCGGAACCTTTTCCATTGCGTTTGACATAGGGGTTTAACATTATAAACGCCTAGCGGCATGGCTCGACAGGAGGTCAAGTTTTTAAGTTGCAATTATCGGAACGATTTGAATTTAAATTTTAAATTGAATATTTATACTAGTCAACTACAGTTAAAATTATCTCACATCAACTCTTTTCCAGTCTTTATCAAATCACTATAGCTAGTATATTCCAGCACGCTACCTATCTTTTCGTTCAAATCAATGCCCCTTCTCGTTTTAAATCACGAAGCTTATCTCCCTTTTCCTCCACACTTTTACCAATTCAAATTAAAATCGCCGGCCTATTCTCTATTTTTTCCCCAAAAAAAAAATTTGAGTTCCTCTCCCTCTAAATCGATTTGCAGAATCAACTAAAAATATATATATTTCAAGCACGATTTCAAAATCGCGATCAATGCCACGATTTCGAGAGAGCACCGCCTCGGGTGGTTGTTCCTCAGCATAGGAGAAGTTAGGGCTTGCGAGTACGAGTTTGTGAAGGCTCGCAGTTTGAGGAAGCACCGCGATCGATGGGCTAGGGTTTCGTGCTCAATCCATTGCTGGAAGAGTAGTAGAGCACGCGACACATTGGTGATGGATTCGAGCTACTCAGGGTATCGCGAGGCGGGAGCTCGGGTTCGTGGGGGCAGCATCGATCAGCGTGGGCTCCTGCTTGAATTTGCGCGGTCGAGGCTGGGTTCGAGCAGTGGTTCGATCGACAGTATGGTATAAAATAATTTTTTTTAATTGAATTTTATAAATATATATATACAGATTTGTAGAGAAAGAAAAAAAAAGTTTTTACAGTAAAGGAAAAAACATGTTTTGTTTATTTATAGAAGAAAGTATAAATATAATTTATTATATACATATGTATATACAGCAAAGGAAATTACTGATATGTAATTATAGAAAAAGGAAATAAAAATACAGTGAGGTACAGCAGTTTAGTAACATGTATATATCTGTATATGTATATGAGTTTACAGTAAATATATATATATATATATATAAGATTTGGAAAATAGGAATTTTTAAATGTTGAAAGAATTTATACAAATTAGGTTTTTACGGAATCTATAAAGATTATTTTTAAGTATATGTATTTAGTTTCAAAAGAAAATAAATACATATTTTAAATTTACCAATTTATTAATATATTAAGTAAATAATTTGATTAATTGGTTAGCCAATTATTTTGGTTACTAAAGGTAAATTTGTTAAAGGAAATCAGTTTTAAACCAAAATCATTAGTTAATTAATTTTTAAAATGGTAATTAATTGTTCGATTCTTTCGAATATTGATAAACTGTATAAATATTTATTCAAGGTCCAAAAATTGTGAAAACAACCTGGAATGGAAATGGATTGCAAAATAAAAGCAAAGGTGAGTTAATCTCACTCATCTGGGTTTTATTTAAATTTAAATGGTTAAATTTAAATAATTGATTTAATTGATTTGATGTGTTATAGTATATATAATAGTATATATAGTATATATATTGGAGTGATTGATTTCCCGCATTATATAGCGGATGAAACCCTATGCGCCGCATAATAGCGGATGATATTATTTAAACCCATATACCGCGATATTCCACCTCGAAGTGGAATTGGATTGTGCTAACGTATGTGGATGCAGGGAACAGGTTGGAGGGATCCAACTGGATTCCTCAAAATATTTAGATTTGTTTAAATATTCTGTGAATGATTATTTGATATCCTGTGATGGATTTTATTGATAATTGGGATATTGGATGCTATGGTCTGATTGGAATATTTCGGAACACTGAGTTATAAATATATAGATTGCATTTTTGGAAAGAAATAAAAGGGTAAATTTTCTTTAAGTAAAATAATTATAGAGAATTAAAAAAAATTAAAGAATGAATTGGGAAAGGAAAGGTGTTTTTGAAATTCTATTAAATAAATTTGGAGTATGGGAAAGCATGTTTTGAATAAAAGGGAAAATAATGAATTTTAAAACTTAAGTGTAACGACCCACTATTTTAGACCATTCAAATCGACAATAAATCCACACATGTCGGACTTGAATAATTCAAAATATCATATTGTTATTTAAATTTGGCAAACTCATCATGTACAGTAAATAAATCAATCACAGAATCACAGACACAGAGTAATACAATAATACACAGCGGAATAGATAAAATAGTAGTTCATGAAGCTACTATATAAACATCAGAGTTAGAAATAAAATACAACAGAATATCTCAAATGCAGTGAAGTCTCCAGTACAACATATGACTTCTCTGAACAAATCAACTAGAAGAGCTGAAAGCTGAGGCGATAGTTGGATCTCCAAAGGAAGCTCCAAACTCCAAGGGCGAGTCTCAAATGCTGTATCACTCGGTCTGACCCGAGCGTAAAGCAAAACACAAAACTCTCGAGTCAGGATTAACATTCTTATATCAATAAATCCAACTCAAGTGAAATATTAACTGAAATACAAGTAACTTAAAGGATATTTGGGATAACCATCCTCTAAGGATCTTCGGAACTATCTACAAGGTGGAAATATACACTATAACACCATGGTCATTCCAAATTAATTTATCCTTCAAAACCAAAATATCATTTTATTTCAAATATATCTATTTTCCAAAATAGTATATATATAGGTTAAATAATTTAAAAGTAAAGTATTTAAAATTTCCTCAAGTCTCACAAATCAATTCACATCCACCCAAATTCCAAATTCAAATTTATTCAAAGCTCAATTCATCAATTCAATTCAGTTTTAAATATACCATTTAAATTTTCAATATATTTCAAAGCTTTAATACTCAACATTTTCAAAGTTAAATTTAACAGATTCATATAGCTCTTGATTTAACTTTATTATTATTTAATCAGGGAATATTCACTTCATAAATTCAATATCATCTAACTAGCCTTAAATTTCATTTTACTAAATATTTCCTTAAATTTATTTAAACAAGAAATATTCATTAAATTATTTTAAATCAAACCCAAGTTATAAATCATATCTTAAATCTCAATTTTAATAAGTTTCAAATCGGTTTAATTAAATAAAATTCTTTAATGAATGCAATTTCAACTAAATTCAAATTATCTTCCCAACCTTAACTTACTCAAATTATTACTGAAATCTATTTTGAAACATAACTTTAAATACTTAACCATATTATATGTATTAAATCAACCTTAATTAAATTAAACATTATTATTAAATCTATATATATATCATTACCATTTATATATACTAATTTAAGAATCAACATTTATTAAAACCATATATTTCTTCCCAAATCCATAGAATTTATTTTCAATATATATATATATATGGACCAACGGTGTCTGTATATATATATATCCATCATATGGTTAAGTGGTACAGATATTTATCATTTCAATCCGAAATTTAAATATATACGGGTAGATATCATTTCAACCTGTAATCCCAATTTCAATTCAAATGAAAATCGCTTGGGTTTATCATTTCAACCCATAACGATTTTCTCCTATTCTAAAGTACGTTCGGGTATGTATCATTTCAACCCATAGTGAATTCTATACTAACAGGGAACTTGCAGAGTGATAACAGATAATATAAAATACAACAATAGCCATATATCATAAATAACAATAAAATATAAACAACAGGATATGTTGTCATATCCCACAGGTGAACAGTTACAGATAATAGCATATATAACAATTTAAATAACTACAGCAGCATATTTCAATTGTCGTTTCAATTGAAATCAAATTTAATAAATATAAGAACGTTAATCATGAGTGATTGCTCACCTTCCGAGGCTAGATAGAATAGGAAATGAGATATGTTACGAATCCAAGCACGAATTTCAAAACAAGGCAAGATTGAACTCGAATTGACGAACGAAGCTGATAATCAAGAAATGAAGAACTGAATCAGAATCAGTTTGAGATATATACATATATACAGAAATATTTGTTATTTCATTAAAATAAATATTTTGATCTAAGACAAAATTTTTAATTAAAAATAAAATATAAAATAAAATAAATAAATAAAATACATACTTATAATAACAAAAATCACTTCAGTTCAAACCATTTAAAATTCATGTATTCTCTTTATAAAACCATACTTAAAACTAATATACAAATGCAGACACCACATAATATAATTAATATAACATGCATAAAGCACTTAAACACGTCACGTTATTATGTATTATATTTATCAAAACATATCACGTCATAAAACCAACATATACACTTTACTGTAAGAATAGAATGTTTATATAACATATAACAATATGCAGACAAGCTTATATAAGTATTAACAACGTATTACCCACAACAGTATTATATATACTAACAAATCTATATATACCAACCCATACCATATGTGCCTTAACAAATGCAGCCGAAACATATATATATGTAAACATCACCATAAAAATTAGTACTACCAATCTCATATGAAATGTAGACTTATAAAACATATGCTTTACATAGAAAACTGACACCTACATAAATAATATATATAGACTACTATACAACTCATATAACTTTTATATGTAGCTTATAGAGCAGGCTGTAAAAGTCTATGCTATATATATCACCAACCTATGTCTAGACCATACAACAAAAAAAGATGCAGACAATATAACAATATGTGCAGACTTGAATAGATATAACATATGTATCCAACAGCACAAACATAAACTGTATAAAATAGCATGTATAATCTATACTATATAACCTTATAAACTTTTATATATATATATATATATATACAAACTAATCTATTAAATAACTTATATCCTAAGCAACTTTATATATTTATATATATTATAAACAAATAATTAAAATGTGTAGTATATAACATATTAAAATTTCACAAAAAAAAAGTCTTCACACGCCGTAACATTATATATATACCAAACTGATAGTGTAATACGTCTTATATAAAATACTAAATATATATATATTTATAAAAGAATAAAGAAGTATGCATGCAGACTCACATAAATTATATATGCAGGCTTATCAAGTTAGTAGTATAATATATAAATAACTTTATAAATATAGATATATATGAATATAAATATATGCACCTATAGAGAAGCTCAAAGAAGGGAGGCAGCAGATTGTTCTCGGCCTATGTGGGCTGCGTTGCGGCTGGGCTTCACAAGTGGAGGTGGATCGCATCTGGGAGGAGCTGTGGCCGGAGGTTTTGAAGGAGGCGGAATGAATGGCGGACGACGGAGAGCAAGGCGGAGGAAAGCTCGAGTCATGGTGCGCGTGAATCCGGGTGGGTAAGGCTGCATGATCGAACGGAGAAGGAGGGGAGAATAGGTTGTGTTCGGCACTAGGTAGGTAGAGGCTTCACGTGGAGGGGATGGTCTCTGATAGGAAGGGTGGTCTTCGGTTTGAGATGCAGGCGGGGAATTGCTATTGGGTTGGAGGCGGTGATTTTTGTGGGTTGAGCTGGAAGAGGAAGGAAGGGAGAGTTCTGTTGTTCTTTGTTAAAGGTGAAGGCGGCAGAGAAAAGGAATGGAGGAGAAGAAAGAAAAATGCAGGGACGAGAAAAAGAATGCAATGGAACGAAAGTGGGGTTTTAGATTATAAATAATAAATCATATATTGTATGGTTTCAGAAAGAAAATAAAAGGAGAGAGAGAGGCAAATGAAACGTACCACTGTAATAAAGTGAAATGATGGGAATGGTAACGTCTGTCCATTGATTCTGCAACATTTATTAAGGCAATTATCTTGCTTGGAAGACGCGGTTCAAAATTTGAAAGAAAGGAAATCAAAAGTCACGAATTTTGGTACCAGTACAATATATAGTTTGATTGTTCCCGTCTTGTACCGGGCCTCAAAATACAAAAATAAATATACCATGGTGATCAGCGCGACGAGACGATCAAAATGGTATACAAATATTAGTGGTACGATCATCCGATCAAAAGTCGATAATCGGTACCGAAAAATGCTGCAAATCTGCCAGAATTAAGATAAACGGAGCAATAGCATTCCAAATTTTGAAAAACAAAAGATGACGACTTACTCAGAAGATGATTTAGAAATTTATTATATAAAAATATTCAAGTTTGGAAAACGTTTTATTATCATCAATTTTTAACTGATCTGAATTGAAATAAAATTACACAATAAAATAAACTTCAATATTATCAGATGAAAATTTACCAGTTGCGATGATTAAATAGACATATTCCAAATAATAAATTTTTAATTTCAAATTTTATTGTTTAAAATTTCACAAATTTCTTGTTAAATATACTTTTAAAACCATTAAATTTTGCGGGTCGTTACATTAAGTAATATTATTTTAAAGAATAAAGAATTTATTTTAATTCAAGGTTTAAATTTAATTAAAAGGGAAAGGAAAGGAATTTGGGAAATCTGAAATTGGTATTCCAGTTTACTGGGATTTTTAAATCATAATAAAGAAATGAAATTTAAAGTTAATGGATTTTGAAATAAATGAAGTAAGTAAGGAAATTTATTTCAAAGTGAAGTAAATTGGAAATCAACTGTAAATTGATTTAATTGTTTGGAATTGAAATTTAAAGGAGAAGTGAGATTTTGGGATTTATAAACTGGGTTTATAAAGGTGAAGTAATATATCAGTGGATATTTGGAAGAATAAATTCACGGTGGGAATTTATTAAAGAAACGGGTAAATTTGTTTAAAAATAAATAGTGATTTATTTTTAAAGATGTAAAAGAGAAGTGTATTTCCCTGGATAGCCAAGTACGTTTCCAAAGTAAACTTTTATGTATAAGCTAAAAGTTTTAAAGTTGATTTAAAATATGCTTTAGAGAATTTATTATTCTTAAATGTTTAAATTTTAAAGCAAGTATTTTTCAAATTTATTTTAATAGTAATTATTTAAAGATGGTTTGGTATTATGTTTTAAATGATAAAAATCTAGTTTTATATTTTATTAAGTAGCTTTATTTTGAATATTCTTAAAGTATATATCTTTGAGTAAAGTATTAAAGTAGTTTTAATTTAAATGTTTTGTTTAAGGTATATTTTGTAATATAGTGTTTTAAATTATTTTAAAAAAAATCTAAAGTGTTTTTACTTGGTGATTTCAGTGGAAATAGAAATTATTTGGGAAATTTATTCCATGAGAGAAAGATGGTTTGAAACTGTTTTCAAAGGGGTGAAAAGTGGAAATATATCTTGTGAAGATATTTTGAGGTTAATAAATAATTTGGAAAATTATTTATGTTTGTTGGATGTTTTGTGGATGTTAATTGATAGTTAAATAACCGACTATCAATATTGGCCAATGCGTTGATCGTTTCGAAGAGACCGGGATCGGGATTTATTTTCCGAAAACCACTTCGATTCGGTTTGTACGTTTTCGTGGAAAAACTAGTTTAGAATCGAAGATGGAGCAGTGAAGTGCAAGGGCTAATCGCTACTAATCCTGAGGGTGATTCCCAAATGGATGTCGTAGGAGTAGTGCCCTTCGGTTCCGTTCGAACCCGGAATGGACTTGTATGGATGAATGCTTTCGGAACATTGTCAAGTGGACGATGGGCATTCTAAGGGATATGTTCTAAAAAGGTAACGCTTAGCCTCGAGCCTCATCAACCGGGAATGACTGAAAATCAGGGGTTATGCAGCAAGGCTATGTGGGTAGCTGTGACGACCGCCCATGACCCCTGCACCGAACCTAGAGATAGTGCGCTGTAAAGTGTGCCAGGCGACCATGGATGATTGCCAGGGTAAATTTAAACAACAGAATCTATCATATTACACACAGCGCATGGACAAAATACAATAGAATGTATATATAGTGAAGCTTCACAGAATAGAATATCATCAATAAAACTTCATAATAGTTGAATACAAACATCTAAACAGTCAATACATCAAGCCTCACTACATAACACTCAGAGAATACACAAGCAGCGGAACATCCAGTACATATAGTAAGAAGATAATATGCAATCCTCCAGCTCGTCTTCGAAATCAGCACCGTAGAGAGCAAGAACAGCACCTGTCACCTGCTACCTAGTCTGCCTATCCCAAAATGGACGAACAGCCCAAGGCAATAAGAGTTAAAACATAAAGCCTTGAGTCAGACAACAATCTTAGTGAGCGATAAGTTAACTATCAACATACCAAAAGAGCATAAAGGAAAAAGGAATAGGAATCCAACCCTCCCACTCCACCTCTTTCTACAGTGATAGCCCCCAAACACACACTAAGCAGAAGCAAACATAGAAAAGCATACAATTTAAAGTAAAGCAATTATCACTCGAGTCAAGGGCGATGTTTTCCAAGTACAAACCCCCAAGGCCTAAACCAAGATCAGATAAGCACCCAGAAAATACCGCTCTTGAGACCGAATGACGATACAACCAAACATCCATGACTCTGGCTATCACTGTTATCATTGCTTCGATATCATCGTTAATTGAATGACCGGCTCTTTATTTCATCCGTCCGTCAAGGGCTAATGGAAACCCCGGTTCTAGACATAACTCCGCACGTCATCGTGACCCGTGCCTAGGACTATCGAATCTGCCCAGAGTACTTGACTACCAATCAGTAGCCTTCAGGGACTATCGAATCTGCCCAACGTACTCTTGCTTTGAGCATGCTAGAACCTTCAACAACGATGATATCTCATCCTTCTAGTCATCCTCCTCGACGACTATTTCCATACTAGCTCAAGCGCCTCTCGAGCAAACCATTATCCTCAAACCCGAACCATATCACCGAGTTATCAATCTGCTTGGAATGATCCCGTCTGGATTAGACCAAGGCTATCTCATATCATACTTCGCCTCATCATCATCATAGCAAAGCTTCATCTCAACATCATCATCAAATCTATCCATATGAGCTTCATCATCCGCTACATATGCCACTAGCAGCTTTTCCAATTCAAGAGCCTTTCCCTTAGCTTTTGAATCATCTTTGACCATCTTGTCTAAATCAAATCATCAATCATCTAATTTATAGCAATCAATTAAATCAAACATTAATCCAAGTAAACAAGCATTCAAATATGATCTAAATAGACAATTATAACAATAATGGCAATTTCGTAATTAAAGAGTCAAAAGTCTAATAAGCATGAAAACATGAGCAATATCTCTATAATCTTGATGAATGAACTTGCATAGGTTAACATGTAGTAAAATGGATGCCAAATCATTATGAACAATGGATCTATATGGATCTATACTTAGGATTAGGAAAATGCATGGAAATCACTACTTTAGCACAAAATGAAGCCAACTATTTCCTGGGGATTTGACCAGGCAACTAGTACTCAGCAACCAGTGCTCGGCATCAGAGAGTGACCGGCATCCAGGAGTGTTCGGCGTAGTACTCGGCGTCAGAGAGTATTCGGCATCTAGGAGTGTTCGGCGAAGTACACAGCATCCATAGTGTCCGGCATCCAGTAATGTTCGGCGAAGTACACAGCATCCATACTGTCCGGTATCCAGTAATGTTCGGCGAAGTACCCAGCAGTGTTCGGCGTCAACTGGCACTCGGCGTCAACCAATGCTCGGCATACGAGACTGCTCGGCATACGAGAGCACTCGACATCAAGGAGAACTCGGCGGCATCTATGGTTCGGCATACAGGAGTACTCGGCGTAGTACCCGGTAGCATCAGAAGTACTCGGCACAAGAGTACTCGGCGTCTAGATGAGCGTTCGGCTTCGACTGACTAACATCCTGCACTTCCCAAACATCAACCACATCGTTCGGCATAGAAGGGACTGTTCGGCATCAGAGCGTTCGGCACACTTGGTTCGGCATACAGCGATCACTGTACTCGGGCTGGAGTGTTCGGCCATCAGCCCACTTGGGAAGTCCAGCCCATCTTTGTCTATAAATAGAGGGGCAGGGTCACAGTGAAATGGATCCTTTTTTGGAGAGAGAATACTGGGGAGACTCTGCCATTTTCAAGACTCATCTTCTCTACTTAAACAACTTCATTCAAGCATTTTGATTCACGAATTGTATTTGTAATCAACTACAAAGAAGATCAATAAAGTTTAACCTCAAAGTGGACGTAGGCAATTACGCTGAACCACTATAAATTTGGTGTTCTTACTTTCTGCATTTAAATTAGCATTGTCTTCTCTGTTTAGTTTACTTTCATCACTCATATCTCTACACAATCTTTCTGAACGAGGTTAGTGACCAATTTTGGTGCTAACACTTTGGTGCTTTCACTGAGAATTGAATTCTCAAACCTCAAGGATCTGCTTTGAGGCTACTGGATTGAACAAATCCCCCAAAGAAGATCCGACTCACTGATAGGACATCCGTTGATTCTACTCAGAGTTCATACCAATAACTCTACAATGGCAAGACCACGAACTAGGTCAGCTTCTCACAATGCGGATGCCCACGAGACTGCTAGCATGCAACAAGCAGGGCCTAGCAATCAACCAGCAATTCCAAATACAGGAGTTGCCACTCAGGACCAAACTCCAGTTGTCACCAGAATAGAGTTCAACGACTTGATGAGAGAGCTCAGGGAAAGTAGGAGACAACTAGGAGAGCAGATGCAAGCCAATGCCAACCTGATGGCACAACTTACTCAACAGCAGCAACAGAATGCTGGGGGCAATCCCGCTGCTTACTCCTCATCTGACAGCTCTACTTCCTCTGATGAACCTCCCAGGCGCAGACGCCGTAAGACTGATGCTGCGCGAGCAGATGCTGCTGTTCGAACAGCTGGAGACCGCGACCAAGCAAGAGCTGGAAGCTTCAGGACCGGGATACAGATGGAAGATAGAGGCCCAGATCATCAAAATGCTAACGATGTCGAACCTCAAGATGCACGATTGGCAGATCGCCAAGAGAGGAGGCATCAGCATGGACAGGCGCGTAGAACAGACTCCAACTTTCCGCCTTCCATACAGACACCCGATCTGACAGCCAAGATTAGGCAACTGATGAAAGAGAATCAGGGCTTATCAAATGATGACTGGGGAGTGTCAAGAACTCATACTCCGTTCACGGATGTTGTGTTGCAAGCGGCGTACCCCAGGAAGTTTAGTATGCCTACTATTCCTGCATATGAAGGAAAGACTGACCCTATACAACATGTCATGAGGTATGAATGGATGATGGATTCAGCCAGAGCGAATGATGCCACCAAGTGTAGGTGCTTTCCGATTACTCTATCTGGGATCGCTACTATGTGGTTCACCCGACTTCCTCCGCAATCCGTATCAAATTTCGAGGAGTTGGCAAAGAAGTTTATTGAGCAGTTCAGGATACACACTATGCGCCCAAAGGACGTGATGTCTCTGTCAAGTGTAATCCGAAATCCTGGGGAATCGTTGAAGGAATATTTGCAAAGATTCCACGTAGCAGCAACTGAAGTCAGTAATCCCAATGACCATGCAATTCTGATGGCTGTAATGAGAGGTGTGGATCCAGACTCTGAGTTTGGAGACTGGCTGGCAGGAAAACCTCCAGCTACGCTAGAGCGTTTCTACTCTAAGGCACACCAGTTCATAAGAAGAGAGGAAGCTAGGTGGGTACGGCGAGATAAGGCGCCAGGGCCTGTCCAAGAGTCAATAAAGAGCAACATCGCTGTGAAGCAATCGGGAGACAGCTCGGGAAAGGTCCAAGTCAACGTCCAAAACAAACCTGGGCAACCCAAGGAGTCCGGAGGAAGGAGTCAAGGGAAAAGAAAAGAAGCAGGAAAGTGGAAGTCGAGAATTCCAAGCTACAGCGAGTACACTCCGCTAAACGCCCCACTTGAAAACATTTACCTATCCACCTGCAATACTTTTCAGTACAGAAAACCACGTCCAAAAGAATCAACTGAAGAACAGAAGCGGACCGGGAAATATTGTCGCTTCCATGAGACTTATGGACACAATACGGAAGAATGTAGACACTTGCACGACGCTATCGAGAAGTTGATCAGGCAGAAGAAATTGCAAGAATTTGTGAAGGATCCACAAGAAGGAGGACAGGGAACGTCCAACCCAGGTCGTGCACTAGCTCCACGTCATCCCGAGGAGCCTGCCCGGACCGTTGGTAGACTGGTCATAAATACAATTATCGGCGGGCCTCACCCCGCGGATAAGAATTGGCAGGAGATGGAGCGATATGCAAGTTCCTTGAAGCATGCAGATTTTGAGTGTTGTTCGAACATGGAGGACGGAGCCCCTGCTAAGCAGCAGCGCGTAATGACAGACGATATTGTGTTCAGAAGCAGAGACGCTAATCAGGTAGAGGCTCCGACCATCGACCCCATGGTCATATCTGCAACGATCGGACCAGCATATGTAAAAAGAATTCTGATTGATTCTGGAAGTTCAGTCAACATCATCTTCAAGAAGGCCTACGATCAAATGAAGCTAGAAACAAAAGACTTGAAACCATCCAAAGCTCGTATCCACGGCTTTAACGGCGCTGCAACTGATACAGTGGGATATGTCGAGTTACCAGTTGAACTGGGACAAGGCGAGCGTCGGAGAGTGCGAATTCTACCCTTTGTAGTTTTGGATGTGGACTCTCCGTATAACGTTTTCTTGGGCCGGCCGGCCCTGGCGGAGTTTAGGGCAGCGTTAGCCCCGTGGTGTTTAACTTTGAAGTTCCCGACTGACAAAGGAGTAGGCATTGTTCACGGCGACCAAGCAGCTGGTCATTCCTGTTATGTGGCCGAGCTCCGAGAGGCCCACCGGAGGGAGAAGGGAAAGGTTGCGGACAATCCCGTCTGCATCCTCAATGCGGATAATTGACAAGTAATGCCCGAGCCCTGGCTCGGGCATAGTTCTCGCATCTACGGAGGTATAGATCCGAGAGACGACGATGAGAAACCCAGGGAAGAGAAGGCGGCACCGGCTGAATTAACAATTGACATTTCAGTTAGCCGTGACGACCCTTTGCGAATACTGAAGATCGGATCACAGCTAGGCCCCGCAATGACTGAAGACCTTAGCGGCTTCCTCCGGGCGAACCTTGATGTTTTCGCATGGACGCATTCTGATATGTGTGGGATTTCTCCCGCCATCACGAGTCATATGTTGAACATAGACCCGAAATACGTCCCAGTCAAGCAAAAAAGGAGAGGAATGGATCCGGAGAGATCCGCCGCTCTTGGAGAGAAGGTGGACAAACTCAAAGCAAATGGGTTCGTCTGCGACGCCCTCTACCCGGAATGGGTCTCCAACCCCGTGCTAGTAAAGAAGGCGAATGGGAAATGGAGGACTTGCGTAGATTATTCCGACTTGAACAAAGCATGCCCTAAGGACAGTTTCCCATTGCCTAGGATCGATCAGTTGGTCGATTCCACCGCAGGACACGAGTTACTGTCATTCATGGATGCGTACTCAGGATACAACCAAATCCCAATGCATATTCCGGACCAAGAACACACCAGCTTCGTTACGAATGTCAGGCTGTATTGCTATGTGGTGATGCCCTTTGGATTGAAGAATGCTGGAGCAACTTACCAACGTCTGGTGAATCAAATGTTCAAGGACCAGCTGGGTAAAACCATGGAAGTCTATGTGGATGACATGCTCGTGAAGTCACGACGGTCAAACGACCACATTCAAGACTTGGCTGAAATGTTCGACATACTCAGGTTTTATGGCATGAAGATCAACCCGTTGAAGTGTTCTTTCGGCGTTGCATCAGGGAAGTTTTTGGGATTCATCGTCAACGCTAGGGGAATCGAAGCCAACCCAGAAAAGATCCAAGCTATTCGAGATGTACAAGCGCCTAGGACTATAAAGCAGGTATAGAGCTTGAACGGAAAAGTAGCTGCGCTGAGTCGATTTATATCCAAGGCAACTGACAAGTGCATCCCGTTCTTTGACATAATAAAGAAAGGAAAGAGAAATTTTGAATGGACGTCTAGCTGTGAGGAAGCATTCCGGAATCTGGTGAGGCATCTAGAGAGCCCACCAATGCTATCAAAACCAGTTGACCATGAGATGTTGTACGTATACTTGGCTGTATCCCTAATGCGATAAGTGCGGCTTTGGTACGAGAGGAGGATCGAGTCCAAAAGCCGGTTTATTATGTTAGCAAACGTTTAACAGGGGCCGAGAGGAATTACCCTACAATAGAGAAATTGGCTTATTGCTTGGTGATTGCATCACGAAAGCTTCGCCCGTACTTTCAAGCACATTCAATCGGTGTTTATTCCGATCAACCCCTGAGGCAGGTACTCCAACGGCCGGAAACTTCTGGGAGATTGCTAAGATGGAACATCGAGTTGAGCCAATTCGATATCGCGTACTTACCACGGAGAGCCATCCGAGGGCAAGCGTTACCAGACTTCATCGCTGAATTTACCATACCCATCAAACCGGACAATCACGACATCATTCCCCCCGTTCGATTGAAATTATACACCGACGGTGCATCAAACGACCGTTGCTCCAGCGCGGGCGTAGTTCTTGTAACTCCGGAAAACTGATCGATCTGTTATGCCCTGAAGCTCGATTTCCCGGCTACAAATAACGAAGCCGAATATGAAGCACTGATCGCTGGCTTGAAACTCATCAGGGAACTCGGGATCGAATCAGTCGAAATCTTTTGTGACTCGTAGTTGGTGGTTTACCAAGTACGGGGAGACTACCAAGCAAAGGGACGAAAGCTTGCTCCGTACCTCATTCAGGTCCAAGAACTACTATCAAATCTTGAGCGTTATGACATCTCACATATCCCGCGCGAACAGAACAAAGAAGCCGACTTATTGGCCTAGTTCGCAAGTACCGACGATACGAAACAAATGGGATTGTATCCCGTCGAAGTCTTGCATGCCCCGAGCATAGACGAAATGAAAGTCGATCGCGTGTTGGGAACAGAAATCGAGAAGGAATCGTGGATAACCCCATTCAAACTGTACCTGACGACCGGGGCCTTACCAGGAAAAAGAAGCGAAAGACGGCAGGTCCTTCGAAAGGCCGCGCGATACATAATGCAGGATGGATCAATGTATCGAAAAGGATTCTCAGTCCCGTTATTACGATGCATCGCTCATGATGAGACAAAGCGAGTCTTGAGAGAGGTTCACGAAGGGGAATGTGGCGACCATACTGGGGGGCAAATGCTAGCAAAGAAGATCCTCCGCTATGGATATTACTGGCCCACCGTAAACTGGGATGCCGCGGACTACACGAGAAAATGCGACAAGTGTCAAAGATATGCGAAAATCCCGAGGGCTCCATCAACGGAACTCACACAAATGATCAGTCCTTGGCCATTTGCGATCTGGGGAATCGACATAATCGGCTCTTTGCCTCTATCCAAAGGTGGTGCGAAATACGCGATAGTTGCAGTCGACTATTTCATGAAATGGGCTGAGGCAGAACCTTTGGCCACTATCACCTCTAAGAAGGTCATTAACTTCGTTGTACGAAACATTATATGCCGCTTTGGCCTTCCACGCACCATCATTACAGACAATGGAACGTAATTCGAAAGTAGAGAGTTCAAAGAGTTCTGTTTAAAGTACTGCATCGAGAAAAAGTTCGCCGCCGTTGCACACCCAAAAGCTAACGGACAAGTCGAGGCCGTTAACAAAATAATCAAGTCCATACTGAAGAAGCGTCTGAAGAAGGTTGGAGGCAAGTGGGTAGATGAACTCCCGACAGCATTATGGGCGTATAGAACTACCCACAAGTCTGCGACCGGCCACACTCCGTTCGCCTTGGCATACGGCTCTGAAGCCGTTCTACCCGTGGAACTTGAAGTTCCATCGCACCGAGTGACATACTAT
This sequence comes from Allium fistulosum, assembly GCA_030737815.1. Classification (NCBI taxonomy): domain Eukaryota; kingdom Viridiplantae; phylum Streptophyta; class Magnoliopsida; order Asparagales; family Amaryllidaceae; genus Allium; species Allium fistulosum. The sequence continues at coordinate 1,210,554,802 of CM060902.1, forward strand.
GACCCCAAAACGTACCAAAACCTCTTGCTGGAATCACTGGACTGCATCGACGAGAAGCGTGAAGAAGCTGAATTAAGGGCGACGGCGCACAGACATCGAGTCAAGCGTTACTACGACGGCAGAGTCCGCCCAAGAATCTTTGATGTGGGTGATCTCGTTCTAAAACGAGTCTTCCCGGTACCATCACGCATGAATCCCAGCTGGGAAGGTCCATATGCCATTGAACGGAAGCTTGGAGAAGGAACATTCAAGCTAGCGACCGTTGACGGCGCGACACTCCCCCGAGCATGGAACAGTGAACATTTGCGGCACTATTACATTTAGCATGTTTTCCTTTCTTGTTGTAGGCACTGTTATTTCCTGCATGTTTCCATTCAATAATGACTTAGTTTCCTTTTAAAGTTGTAATCAAGCAATTTAGTTGATTTTCATTAATAAAGGCTTGAAGCCATATTTTCTATGAAGTTTCTATATCTCTTAATTGGATGATAAATCACATTATCCTGCACGACATACAGACTCGTACGAACGATTCCAAATCTCCGAATCCCCAGAGCGCGGATCGGAGTACTCTAAGTCCCCAGAGCGCGGACTAGAGTATAAACGATTCCAAATCTCCGAATCCCCAGAGCGCGGATCGGAGTACTCTAAGTCCCCAGAGCGCGGACTAGAGTATAAACGATTCCAAATCTCTGAATCCCCAGAGCGCGGATCGGAGTAATCTAAGTCCCCAGAGCGCGGACTAGAGTATAAACGATTCCAAATCTCCGAATCCCCAGAGCGCGGATCGGAGTACTCTAAGTCCCTAGAGCGCGGACTAGAGTATAAACGATTCCAAATCATCGAATCCCCAGAGCGCGGATCGGAGTAATCTAAGTCCCCAGAGCGTGGACTAGAGTATAAACGATTCCAAATCTCCGAATCCCCAGAGCGCGGATCGGAGTACTCTAAGTCCCCAGTGCGCGGACTAGAGTATAAACGATTCCAAATCTCCGAATCCCCAGAGCGCGGATCGGAGTATTCTAAGTCCCCAGAGCGCGGACTAGAGTATAAACGATTCCAAATCTCCGAATCCCCAGAGCGCGGATCTGAGTACTCTAAGTCCCTAGAGCGTGGACTAGAGTATAAACGATTCCAAAACTCCAAATCCCCAGAGCACGGATCGGAGTACTCTAAGTCCCCAGAGCGCGGACTAGAATATAAACGATTTTTAAACTCCGAATCCTCGAAGTGCGGAGCGAAGTACTCTAATTCCCTGGAGCGCGAACTAGAGTATAAACTATTTCAAGCCTCCAAGTCCCCGGGGCACAGAGTCAGCAAGAAGTCCAAGTACTCAAAAGATGTGGGACGAGAGGTACGCCATGTCCAAAAATGTTTGAACAGCACAAGAATGGACCGGGAGATAATGCAACTCATAAGAACTTGAGTTATGGCTACAATTAGTCAGCAAACCAAATAAAGACAAGAGAATCATTCAAACAAAAAGAAACTAAAACTTTATTCAATAAGTCCAAAATGGGGATACATGATCACTCCTACTAAATTCAGACCTCTCTATACAAACTACAAGCTCTGGAAGATAAAAACAATTACAAAACTTAAGCGGGAAACTTGTTGAACAAGTGCATCGATTATTTCTTCAACTTCTTCTTGTCTTCCTTTGGTGTTTCCGACGACTCCTCTCCCTCACGCTTTTTCTTGGACTTTTTGCTTGCTAGAGAAACGGAGTCAGGAGTAGGAGACGGAACATCTAGTGGTTTGGACCTACCCGGGAGAATGATTTTCAAAGGTCCGTTCCGCGGGTCAATGAGTTCCAGTATTTCAGATTCAACTTTGACTTTGACCTTTTTCTTCTCCTCGTCGGCGAGACGGTCCTTCATGCTCATCTCTGAAGTATGCTCAGAGGCGCCAGTGATTTTAATTTCATCGCTTCCTTCGGCAGGAGACGAAGTATCAAGTTTGTCATCATCAAGCGCCCCGATCACTTGAGCGTCTGGACCGGGAGTTACTCCTGCGTGAGCAACGTCGCTTGTTTTCTCTGCTTCCTCCTTGGCGTCATCGCTCCTCGGAGTTGACTCGGCGTCAGAGCAACCTGCACGAAAACATAAGGAATGAGAATTAGAACGAATAGCCACTGCTGAAAAATGACAGGAACTCTTCAACTTCTAGAGAAAGAAGAATTTCCTACTAGGGTCTGGTTGGCTATCGGTGGCACGAGGGGTTTCACCCTCCAGGATAGGTGACAGCACATGAACACCAAGCCCGGGATCTTCGGGATCATAACTAGCATGCTGCTCGAATGGATCAAGTGTTGGCCGACCGGCCGATTGAGCAGCGTAAGGAGCGGCAAAGTGAGGAGTAGTAGCATCGGCCCCAGACGGGCCAGCTTCGTCATTCTTATCTTTCGGAGGGGAAGAGCCTTTGCTATAAAGTGCCAATGCTGCGGATAAGTCCGATGGCTCATTCCCCCTTAGGAACTCCTTCACCAAGACATCCTCATCGACCTCGTTGGAGCCCGACTCGACCTTCTTGATCCTTATCAGAGTTTCCCACACCTCAGCCAGGGATTCGAGGTAGCCGTCGCCCAGAAATGTTAAGTCGCGGTGCATAAGGACGCGGGCTCCATACTCGGCGATCAACGGGTCAAACATACTTTTGACCTCTTCCCTGCCGGCTTCTGCGGCCGCCTCGAGGCGAGAATCAAGCTCTTCCACAGCCATTCTTTTGCCCTCCTCACGGGCCTCGTCCTTCATTTTCTCGACCCCGGCGAGTTCGTCATCGAGCTTTGTCTTCAGGAGTCGGGTAGCAACAATCTCATCACAGTATCGCTGCGATTCTTCTTGAGCAGCTACTTTGTCTTCCTTCTCCTTGGAAAGTAATTCCTTCAGCTCCTTGACTTGAGTAGCAAGTGCGTCCCTTTCCTTTTGGACAGAGTCTTTTTCTAGGGCGAGGGCACCGCTGCGCTGGACTGCTTCGTCAAGCTCTTTTTTGTGAGCCGCCTCTAAACGAGTAACTGCCTCGGCAGTATTTTTTGCGCTTTGTTCAACGGCTTCTAGCTTTGACTTATACGAAGCGAGCTCTTTGTCTTGGAGTTTGATGATTTTCTTATCGCTGTCACCCTCCAGATTCAGACGGTCAATCTCGTGTTGACGCTCGACGGACACTTCCGAGATCTTCTCCACCAAGTGCACGAACGCGTCATGTTGAACATAGACGTCGTTATTGCAGGCAATGGCGCTCTGCTTCACATGCCCGAGTATATGATGAATGGCTGGGAGGAACTTCAGACCATCGAAGCAAATTTTTGGAAACTTGGCCTTAAGATCGACCATCTTTTCCGCAACAATTGGATCCACTGCAGGAATAGGAGGAGGAGGCTTTGAGAATTCCGTTCTTTTACGTTGCTCTCGAACTTGCCTCGTACTCGATGAACTGGAGTGTTGTTCTCGAGCAGCATCATACTGATAACCCTTCTGCGAAGACTTCTCTTTATCCGGCTCAGTTGGAGGAGGAAGATCGCGGGACTGGGAAGATTGAGAATGTGCTTTCTTGCGGTGAGACGACTCGCGAGGACGATTGTCCCTATCTTCATAATCACCTCGGTCCCTGCGTCTGCCTGAACCGGAATCCCGTCCAGAGTGATGGAATACAGAAGACCCCTGAAGGCGATCAAGTCCGTGAGAGCGGCCCATATCACCTGCAAAGAATGGAGATAACAATGAGTTAAGGAGAATTCACGAGCTAAAAAGACTTGAAGTATATTATGGAATGCGCATGTGCGTGTGTGTCCTAGTGTTCCCCCCGACGGACCCGTTCGTTTATCTTTGCTAATCGGAGTGTTGTCTCCTTGAGCCGGGAGTTGAACTCCTACATTGCCTCTAGCGGGCGAAGAAAATTTGAGAGCTTCAGGATCATCGAACCCGTAATTAAGTAAATCATCGGGGATGGACAAGTTGGACAGACCCCTTAGAGAACTTTCCAGATGCTGCGAAGAAGCCTCTTTCTCAGGAGGGATAGGCGTAGCTTTTGAAGTGCCACCAATTTTCTCCTTTTGAACTGTATATTTCAACTTCTTCTTCCCCTTCGAAGGGGAGGATGACGTCTCAATATCTTGAACCTCGATTGCCGGATTCCAAGCGAGACCCACGTTCTCGCCTTGAGTCTCAGGAACATCATCTCCTCTGCGCTCACCTTCTCCGTGCGTATCGGGAGTGCGACGCGACGACGATCCGGCCTGTTTTTCCCCTTTACCGGACGAAGGTTTGGGAATGGTGACACCTTCTGGAAGGCTGATCCGACGACCAGGGGCTAGCAAGCCAAACCCCGACAGTGATTCATTTGAAATGATAGTCCGGATGTCTCGATCCTCAGCAGGAAGAGCTCTAATGGCTTCAACAGTCTTAGAATATCCTCGGCCTTCCGGACGCGGGTTAATACCTGAAAAGATGAGATGAAGAGTTAGGAAAAGCATGACTTCGATTAAATACGAATAGTGACTTAGCAGAGAGACTTACTGCCTTCAACCCATCTCCTAGCGAAACCAGAAGGGCAGCGCACATAGAACCATTCCTGTTTGTATAGGGCGAATTTGCTACAGGCCCCTATCAAGATCTGGCATTTGTGGTATGGCTCGAGGAACATAAAAGAAGGACTGTCTTTCCGTCTCTTGAACATGTAAATATATCTAATATCACCGGCGGTTGGAGGTCTGGAGAAGATAGCCATGAAAAGTAGATAAGTCCCATATAGAAATGCATGGCCGTTCGGGTGCAGCTGCGACGGAGCTATGTCTATGTACTGCAGTACATCCCGGAGAAATAAGTTAAATGGAGGCACGCTGCCCATCCAACACATAAACTTGTTGCAGGTAGTGTACCCGATTGGGGGCAGATGAGGGCGATCGTGTCTTGAAGGAACTAACACGTCGACAAAAGGAATCCCGTGGATAGAGCATATCCGTCGCAGAGCAGCTTCTTTGATCTTCGAGGCTTGAGAATCGATTGGATTGTCTAGTAAGATGGTTGCCTCCAGAGCATCAGGCGCCAAATTATGAGCGGGAGAAGTTGACGGATTAGAAGTATCAGCGGCTCCTTGCCTTGCTGATGGCCCAGGCCTGTCAGATATGGTGGCAGAACTAGATTTTCTCGACATCCCGAATAAATAATGAACCTGGCTAAATGCTTGAGAAAGCTATACTTAAAAAACGTTGAACGTTAGAATTAGCAACACGATTTTTCCCCCCGTGTGGTGTGTGAACTAGTGCAAGCAATTGTGTACAAGCAATAAGAATCTAAAGGTTTTTAAAGATATAATAATTAGCTTCGAATCATCGCCTTCGAAGACCGTCATCGCTGACCGTCTCAAAAAGCTTGCCTTGAGGCGATTACAGTTCCAGATTCAGAAAGCATATGATTTATAAAGTGACCGGCCTAAGTGTAGTCTGACATTTATACTGTTCGGCATTTGAATGTTGTTCGGCATTGAAATTGTTCGACCTAAGTTACTGTCCGGCATTTGAATGTTGTTCGGCATTGAAATTGTTCGACCTAAGTCCTGTTCGGCATATATGTGTGTTCGGCATGTCTAAGTCCTGTTCGGCATGTATGTGTTTGTTCGGCATGTCTAAGTTTTGTTCGGCACGTATGTGTTCGTTCGGCATGTCTAGGTACTGTTCGGCACGATAGTTGTTCGGCGATTATGTCGTTCGGTCTAAATGATATTCGGCATATGTGTTTGTTCGGCATTAGGGTAGTGTTCGGCCTAAGTTCGTTCGGCTAGAGTAGCGCTCCGCCTTCGATCATAACTCCACCCTACTCCCTCTCCATTTACGCCGAACGACAGAGACAGATCGCCTGGCGCAGGTTACGCCGTTCGACTCCCCATCTTCCTTTTTTCTTCCAATCTTGATCAGCACAAAGGAGCTAGGCTTAACTACCATACACCGTGCGGCGACTCCAAACGAGCGAACCACTTCCACTAGCCACACATTTACAACTAAACCATGTGATGAACCTAAAGTGGAAGTAATGCAATTGTGGAAGGAATGATACCTAATTCGACGATCGAAGTTGAGGATGGATTAATTAGACTTTATATCTGATAGGATGGCAAGAGTTGCAAATCTCTAGGAATGATAGAAAGGAAGGCGTAAAAGAAAAATGGTGGAAGGGCGCCCGGTTATATAGAGGGAGGTAGAAGTCGAAGGGGCTATACCCGGTGGAACCGGTCAATACCGAAGCGTTCTGCATCGTAGCGGAGAGACGTTCGGCACGCGAGGTACGTTCGGCTTCGAACGTATCGTTCGGCATCCCAACCTTGTTCGTCTTGCACCTCCTTCGCTAACATTCTCGAGAAGGTACCTCCGAGGTAAATTGTACCAGATTCAAAGCGCATCACGTTCGGCCACGCGATACACTTTGGGGGGCAAGTGTTTCCTGGGGATTTGACCAGGCAACTAGTACTCGGCAACCAGTGCTCGGCATCAGAGAGTGACCGGCATCCAGGAGTGTTCGGCGTAGTACTCGGCGTCCAGTGGAACTCGGCGTCAGAGAGTACTCGGCATCTAGGGGTGTTCGGCGAAGTACACAGCATCCATAGTGTCCGGCATCCAGTAATGTTCGGTGAAGTACACAGCATCCATAGTGTCCGGTATCCAGTAATGTTCGGCGAAGTACCCAGCAGTGTTCGGCGTCAACTGGCACTCGGCGTCAACCAATGCTCGGCATACGAGACTGCTCGGCATACGAGAGCACTCGACATCAAGGAGAACTCGGCGGCATCTGTGGTTCGGCATACAGGAGTACTCGGCGTAGTACCCGGTAGCATCAGAAGTACTCGGCACAAGAGTACTCGGCGTCTAGAAGAGCGTTCGGCTTCGACTGACTAACATCCTGCACTTCCCAAACATCAACCACATCGTTCGGCATAGAAGGGACTGTTCGGCATCAGAGCGTTCGGCACACTTGGTTTGGCATACAGCGATCACTGTACTCGGGATGGAGTGTTCGGCCATCAGCCCACTTGGGAAGTCCAGCCCATCTTTGTCTATAAATAGAGGGGCAGGGTCACAGTGAAATGGATCCTTTTTTGGAGAGAGAATACTGGGGAGACTCTGCCATTTTCAAGACTCATCTTCTCTACTTAAACAACTTCATTCAAGCATTTTGATTCACGAATTGTATTTGTAATCAACTACAAAGAAGATCAATAAAGTTTAACCTCAAAGTGGACGTAGGCAATTACGCTGAACCACTATAAATTTGGTGTTCTTACTTTCTGCATTTAAATTAGCATTGTCTTCTCTGTTTAGTTTACTTTCATCACTCATATCTCTACACAATCTTTCTGAACGAGGTTAGTGACCAATTTTCGTGCTAACACCAACGATCCGATATACTCCTTTGGATCCGTGTGAGAGATAATCACTACTCACCAAATCACCTAAACACCTTAAAAGAAACCCTCTTCTGATCTGGACAGCGAATGATCTAACTCGATCTATCACAAATCCGCTTCAAACGATGAAATCTCTCTTCGATGGATGGAGATCTTCAATCTAAGCTCTTGAATCTTCAATTTGATCTTCGATTTGGATGGAAGGAATCACCAGATTAGAGTGGAGAAAAGAAGTGAAGAAGTGTAGAATTCGAGCTCTCAAAATGGCAGCACTTCATCGCTTCGTAATCCGGAACCCAAAATTGAAGAAAAACCCTCATATTTATAGGCTGATCCTTAGGTCGCTCGCTCTTAGGTCGTCCACGACCTAAAACCCACGACCTAACAAGACCCTGCGACTTACGACCTAGCGCAAGCGCGCGACTTACAGGTCCAACGACCTAACACATCAGCGCTTCTACGACCTAACGAATCAAGCCTCTACGCGACCTACCACCTAACCCAGATCTACGCATCCACGCGACCTACGACTTAACACATGCGCACTTATACGACCTAACGACTTAGCATATGCGCGCTTCCTCGCGACCTACGACTTAACTGAGATGCGGCCTAGCAACAGTTCCGACCTAACGACTTAGCGCATCAGCGCACCCAAGCGACCTAACACTCCTGCGACCTAACACAGACACGCTTTCTCATGACCTAACAATGCCACGACCTAACGACCTAACAAACCTACGACTTAACACACACACGTGACCTAACACTTAGCCAGGATACGACCTAACTCCTTAGGTCGTCTAACGACCTAACTACGCTAACTCCCTAACTTTCTTAGGTCGCTGCCTATCCTTACACTACGCCATAAATGACCTTCTGCAACATTTTTGCAAGGTGTTGCCAGCTAAAATGTTGCGATAGATATAAAATTTTGGTCCTACTGCAACGTTGTATTTATGGTGTTACCTTAGCCATAAAAATGTGTTGCTCTAGCTAAAAAAGTGTAACACGATGCAACATTTTTATATAGTGTTGCTATAGATGTATTCAGATTAAAAAATTAATAAAATTAGCAATCCGCGTGAATACGATCCAACGGTCTACATTTAATCCGATTGTTAAACTGGATCACCGCTACAATTTGCTGCAAATTTTTGTTTTCCCGCTTTACTTTTCATATCATTTTCGTTCTCACCCCCAATTTCCAAATCCCTAATTTCCAAATCATATTTTCGTTCCTCACCCCCAACTACCCCCTGACGCATCGCCCCCAGCTACCCCCTGACCCATCGCCACCAAATCCTGACCCATCACCCCCAGCTACCCCCTGACCCATCGCCACCAAATCCTGACCCATCGCCCCCAGCTACCCCCTGACCCATCGCCACCAAATCCTGACCCATCGCCCCCAGCTACCCCCTGACCCATCACCACCATCTAGCTCCAACCAGAGCCCCGTCACGACACCAAAACCCGAAGCCAAACAAAGTTTTCCGTTCAAACCCCTTTTGCCACCGCTGTCGTCGCCATCAGCTCTTCTTTCTCGTTCCTCTCTATGTGAAAATTAGGGCACACGATTCTTGCTGTTCCTGTTGCTGCCAGGAACACACCTAAGAGCGTCGAGACTATGCCTCTTGAGTTGCTTGAGATACCACTGCAGTCCAATGAAGAGCAGGCTGTCTAATTTCCGGTTTGTTTTGACATTTTTTTTTCATTTTGTGATATTTGATACTGTGGATTTTATGCATTTTCTGTATCTGAATGGTAAGTTTCAAATTTCATCTTGCTTTATGTATTTTGAGGTCTATTGTTGAATTTGGATTGGAGTGGTCTTCCATATTGCACCTTGAAGATAGAATAGAGAATGACTGGAAGAGCTATTTTGTAATGCACTAAAAGTGTTCGGTACTTTGTGTGAATGGTATTGTTATCAAAATGTCCGGTTTCCTGTAGTTTCACATTGATATACTTCAAATTTTTCACTGCAGTTTGTTCTTTCACATTGAGTAAACGAGTTTGGTTTTTCTTTTGTAGGCTAATGATGGTCCAAATCTGAAGATATATAGCTTGGTGCTTTGAACTAATGTACATGTATGAACTGACCTAGAAGCAATGTGAGAAGCAATGTTGTTTGCTATCAGCCAAGGGTGGTGCTTGGTTTTGTTGCGAATTTGCAGTGTGAAAGTTTGATGATGTTTGAGTTGTCGGAATGGGTAATCAGCGATTGTGATTAGGCGATTTGGCAACCTGAAGTCGAATTTGGCAGCTGAAATAGTTTGTTGGTGAGGCAATTAGAGGATGGAGGCTGGTGGTTTAGAAGTATGTGTGGTGCATCATTTTACGTCGTTTCAAAGAAGGCTCGATCTTTCGAAATCGGATGAATTAGGTCGATCCCCGCCGGGACTGCGGTGCCCCGGACCCCCGCCGGCGCTGCGCCCGGACCCGCTTCTCGGCTCGCCTTTGGCTCGGCACTCGGCTCGCCTTCGGCTCGGCATATATTTCTTAGTGTCGGTGTCTGTATAAATTGAAACTGCATATGTAATGAGTGAACTGAGTGATGTAGTGAGGAATATCTGTATATGTGAATATCAGTGTTATATATCATTGAATTGTAAAATAGTGGAGTCAGGAATTTGTACTATTTCAAATGTTGAAATAAAATATTTATTTAAATAAATTACTGTTTAAATATCAAATTCTATGCAATAGCATTTTATTAAATAAAAATTTATTTTTATTAAAAAATCAAATATGCTCTACATTGTGGGCCCCACAAATTCAGAAAGTTAATATCTATAGCAACATTTTGGAATGTTGCTACAGATACCTATGGGTGTTGCCATAGACCCAAATAGGGTTCTATTGCAACAATATTACTTTTGTTGCCTTAGATAGTCAAAATGTTGCCTTTGAGGTCTAAGGCAACGGCAAAAATTGCATCACCCTAAAAGTGTTGCCATAGACCTATGGCAACATTTTTCGGGCCTGAGCCAACATTTTTTTTGTGTTGTAGTAGGCCATTTATGGCGTAGTGTTAAGTCGCTCAGCACTTAGGTCGCCAACTTCCTATAGGTCGCTAACTCCTATAGGTCGCCCACTCTCTTAGGTCGCTCACTCTCTTAGGTCGCTGCCTTTCCTTAAGTCGTCTACGACTTAACCTCCTTAGGTCGCTCACTGCTACCCCCAGCTTCCTTAGGTCGTCGCCGACCTACCCTCCTTAAGTCGCTAACTCTTAAGTCGTTGACCGACCTATCCCTTAGGTCGTTAACTCGCCCAATCTCTTAAGTCGCTTACTAACTTAAGTCGCCTATTTCCTTAAGTCATCTACGACCTAACCTACTCCACAACCTAAGTCACCACACGACTTATCTCCTATACGACCTAACTCTCACACGACCTAACTTCTTAGGTCGTTCCAATACTTAGGTCGCTCCACTTTACTAAGTCGTCTACCCCTTAACTCGCCCACTTCCTTAGGTCGCTCCAAAATCTCATACGACCTAAGACATAGGCTCTGGACGACTTATCAACAATGCAACCAAATGACAACTGTTTTACGATGTTTCGATCCGTAAAAATACGGGTCGTTACAGTAGCGCCCATTAGGGTGAGGTCATCCCTGTCTAGATGTCCCTTTTTATTCGGCTTAGTGGTGCGGTTGCTGATCCCAACCGTGGGGTGATCTTACTCGAAATTACCCTTAGGTAGTTCCGGTCTTGTGTTGCAGGGGATCGGGCGTGGTCTTCGGTACGCTGATCTAGACCAGGTACTGTGACAAGTGGTACCCCAGTGCCTAGTCATTCGTTGGAAATCCATTCTCCCTACGCGCCTGTATGGTTTTGATTGTGCCCAACTATTGCTAAAACGTGAGATGCAAGCATTTCAGCTAGATTCTATTTTACTTTCTATAGACACTATTATAATATCAGACGGATTTGATAAAAAGTGTTTGGCTATCGTAAGGTAAAAACCCGACATATTTATTTGTGGCGTGGTCTTACGAGATGCTTTTGATTTCAAAGGGTTTGGAAAACTTTAATAATCCAATTGAGTGTGTTTTCTCGCACTGGTTTTCCAGACTGACTCGGGTGTTATTTTATTATAATGCTCGGGTCAGACCGAGTATTATATATAGATTACAGGAAAGGAGACTAAGGAGCTCAGGAGACGAGCTGGATGGCGAGACGTATCACACGTATATGATGTATATTCCGCTGTGTTGTGTATGTTGTGTATTCTGTATGTGAGGACAAGTTGTTATAACTGTCCTGAATTGTGATGTTGATTGTATTGTACTCTGATGTTGTATTCTAGTGATGTATGTATAAATAGATATAGTTTCTTTTCTGTAAAGATCAGTTATTATCTATTATATTTTATTCCGCTGTGTTTGTGAGATTCTGATGTTGTTTCCTATTATCTCCTTCTACCTCTTCTTCTTTAACTCAAATGGTCTGTATTTTCCGTTCTTCTTGAGTTGATTTGATGTAGATTAATGTCAATTCAAGGGGTACGGGTTTGCGGGCTGCTACAGTGGTATCAGTGCTGAAAGGTTAAGGGAGAACCTTGGCTCTTGTGGGATTACTCATTAGAGATAGAGTCAGTAGTACTCTAGAATGAGTTTGAGTGTAATAATAGATATGAGCGCGTATTTGTTAGTGAATAAAATGGTTTTATATTGTGTTGATGGATTTATTGAGTGGCATATGGACCTTCATCGGCACACTCTGGACAACTGTATCGAAGGGGTTTCTAAACACTTGAATAGAATAATTCGACATAGTATTGTTTTAAAATAGGGTAAATGAAATAATTTTACCCAAATAATTTTTGTATATAAAGGAAATAATTTTTCGTAAACTATATAGTTATATATATGATTATTATCATTGTTGTGTAAAAATCTAAATAAGAAATTGAAATCATAACTAAAAGCTAAGAAATAAATTCAAATACAAATGGAATTTGTAAATGTGAATTGTAAATTTGATTTATAATTGAAATTGAAAAAAAAAATTCCAGAGTAATGTTTGAATCTGAATTGGATGGATTTGGAATTTTGGGAAGTTTAAATTCCTTTGAGTTGAAAATGGTTTTCAAAAGCTTTGGAGAAATAATGGTGATATTATTTGAGGAATATTTTTGAATCGGATTTAAAATCGGGAGAGATTTGAAATTAAAAATATTTGAAAATTGTTTTTAAAGAGATAAAAGCATTGAACTCTCTCGGTCGCTGGAAAATTACTTCGGTGATGGCTGCACCATCATCGATGTTCATTTTCGAGTTTCCAGAAGAGGAATTGCTACCAAATTGTTTTATACTATAATGTCTTCAAAACTGAGTTTGGTTTTAAAATTCAAAAGATAATTTGATACCAAAGGATTTTGGATATGGTTGATTTTAAAAATTCTTTTGAAATATGAGTAATTGTTTAAAATACTATGGAGTTGGTTTGAGATTGTTATAGAATATAAATGGGTTGATAGTTTATAAAATTTTGAATATGTTAGAATAAAATGGAATTCAATATTTAAATTGATTTGAAAATAAATTAAAAATTAAAGGAAATTTAAATTCAGAATGGAATTGAAAATTCTGATGAGATAAGTTATAAAATCATAACTTGAATGGAAGTGGGAAAAATTAATAAGTGTATGATTTATAAAAGTCTAAAAGTGAAGAAATAAGCCAGAATAAATTGGTTGGTATTTTGGAATTGAAATAAAAATCCAAACCTGAGATATAAAATAAGATTGAACTCAAGTAGTATAGTTAAAGTTGATTTGGGAGTTGAAAGTGGATTTTAAAGTCAAGCTTGAGTTATAAAGAATATTCAGCGTATATTGCAAGCAAATTGAATATAATTGGAAATTTTGTCGAATAAAATAGAGTTGGATTGAAATAGTGATGGTTTGTATTGCAAATAAAATCCAAGTAAGTAGAAATAAATTCAAAATGGCCTTGTTATTAATAAAATAAATTCGGGATGAATTGAGTATGGAAATTAAAATTTAAAATGCAATGAAAATGAGAATGTATAGATTGTGAATAAAATAGAAATAGAATAAAAATTAATACAAATTGAGTTGGAATCAATTTAAAATGGTCATCGGCTTAAAAGGTTATTTACTTGGATAAATATCGTCAATTTGCATGAGAATAAATTGTCGTTTGACGCAAATAGAATTTAATAAAATTCTATGAATGGATAGAAGTGAAATAAAATTGATTTTTGAAATCAATTGAATTGAATATGAGCTTGTTTGGATTAAAAATAACTTGAGTGTAAGAAATTGAATTGTAAACCATTAAAATTGAATGAAATGGCATATGAATTGGTTGAAAGCAATTGAATTAGTTTTGAAATCATATAAATTGCTCATAGAAAGTGTTTGGTATGTATGGCTTATGAAATCCATGTGTTAGCTATTGAAAATGAGTGAAATGTGAATAAATTTTCTATATATGGCACTTACGTATTTAAATTGAGTAAGTACAGGATTTTGGAAGCCGTTTGGCTAGTTTTGATCACGCAAAATGCTAAATAATAAGCCGCTTGCTTAAAATGCTAAATAAAGGTACGCCTACGCAATAAAAATAGGAAATATGAACTGTTTTTGTTTTTCCGACCGTATGGGTCGATGTATATATATTTATATCTCTTGTCAAATTACAAAAGCCCCTTCGTACAAAGAGGACTCTGCCAAAATTTTCCAAAAATTTTGGGAGTTAGAAATTTTTTAAAATTTTCATTAACGACAAATGATTTAAAATTGGTAAGCAAATAGAATTGAAACTGAATATTGAAATTCTAATTTAAAAATTGTGTATGTAAAGTAAGGTGGATAAAGTTCAATATTCAGAGTTTGAAGACAAATTGAATTCAAGTAGAATTGAAAATGAAAATCTGAATGGAAATTGGGAAAAAGTATTGAAGTTTGAAAATAATTAATAAATTGAAGCAAACTGATTTTATATGGAAATGGAACTCAATTGGAGTATACACTTCAGTAGTGAAGTAGTACAAATAAATATAAGAAATGCTTATATTAAACTTAAGAAATGAATGGTAAATTTCTTAAGTAAATTTGGTATGGGAAATATACTAAGTAATTTTAGAATAGAGATTAAGTAAAGTTGTGAAAGGGGATAATTGTGAATGAGTGGATAGAAATCAATATGAATGTGAATAAAAAGAGAATTGATATAGTTAATAATCAATGGATATAAATACGTAAGATGTACGTATATTATTTTATTCGCATAGCAATTCGATCTAGTTTCGAGCACAGAATTTCGAGATAGTTATATCGATCTGAGTAGGGATTTTTCACTCGATTTTTGACGGCGAACCCTGGATATGGAATTTTGATTGATGCTGGAAATTCTCTATCATAGTTTATGGCTATGCAAGGAGAATGACGGTTTTTGATCAAGAAACCAGATATGAGTCCGCACTAGAGAGTCCGGTGGACGATATTAGTTCGTAAGTGAAATTGTGTGATCGAGTGAGCGATCGAATTTGGTATTGCGTACGGATGATATATGTGCATCGTACGGGCTTGAGTAAAGCAAATATTGAAAATTTGTAAAGTGATGAATAAAATGTTTTTGGGATTCTGTAATTTGATATTATTGCTAAGTCGGATATACAGGTAATTAAAAGCAAAAAGGAAATTGAGATTTTTGATTTTCGAAGATAAATTGAAATATGCTCGGCAAAGGTACGTGTTTAAATTTCTGTATGAAATTTGATGATTTTCTGTTCTAGCCACTTGGCTTTTGTTTTTCTTTTAAACATTTGGGAGATAGAGGCATTTTGTAGTTGTACCGAGCTAGCCACGCAAAGGAGACGTTGGCGAAATTTTTCAAAATTTTAGGGAGTTAGAAAAATTTTGAGAAATTTTGGTAGAAATTTTGGTAATTTAAAATTCGGTTTTAAATTTAAATTGTTGAGTAAATAATGCTGTTTGGAAACTATGGAAGATTTTGGAAGTTAGTAGAAGTGATAGTGAGTCTTTAATAAAAAGATTGTTTGGGTATTGTTAAAAACCGTTTGGTTTTGGGAAGGTGATAAAAACTATTTGGTTGGGAAAATAGTTAATGGATTATGGATCACTCTTTCTAACTTGTAATTTCGGGGACGAAATTCTTTTAAGGGGGGAGGAATGCGATGACCCGGAATTTTTGAGCATTTGAAATTGGAATATTTAATTGATTTTATATATTTAAAAGTTAGTTTCTAACTTGAATTTCAAATATCGCTGTTTATTGGATAATTTAAATTTCGAATTTAATAAACTGAAATTGGGTAAATTATTGAATCTGCAGTTTTAAGCCTGTTAAACATGATTTGAAGGCTTGGAAAATTTACATTGATAATACTAAAGGTGATGGAACGTTTAAAATTAAATTTAAAGGTGTTTTGTTCAGTTTTGAAATATATCGTTTAAATCAATATTTAAAAATAGCCTTCCGGGGCACAGTCTCGAAATTCGATGAAACGAGTTCCATTGGATCCGTAATAGTGTGTTATTATCGGATTTTAAATTTTGGAGTGTTTGGAGTTGTCGTGTGATAATACGATAGATAAACGTGCTGAAATTTATATCAAAAATTAAATATAATAACTGGGTTCAAAAAGCTATCTTCTCCATATGATCGAATTTGGACTCGGAACCTTTTCCATTGCATCCGGAATAGGGGTTTAACATTACAAACGCCTAGCGGCACGCCTCGACAGGAGGTCAAGTTTTTAAGTTTCATTTATCGGAACGATTTGAATTTAAATTTTAAATTGAATATTTATACTAGTCAACTGCAGTTAAAATTATCGCACATCAACTCTTTTCCAGTCTTTATCAAATCACTGTAGCTAGTATATTCCAGCACGCTACCTATCTTTTTGTTCAAATCAAAGCCCCTTCTCGTTTTAAATCACGAAGCTTATCTCCCTTTTCCTCCACACTTTTACCAATTCAAATTAAAATCGCCGGTCTATTCTCTATTTTTTTCCCCAAAAATCAAATTTGAGTTCCTCTCCCTCTAAATCGATTTGCAGAATCAACTAAAAGTATATATATTTCAAGCTCGATTTCAAAATCGCGATCAATGCCACGATTTCGAGAGAGCACCGCCTCGGGTTGGTTGTTCCTCAGCATAGGAGAAGTTATGGCTTGCGAGTACTAGTTTGTGAAGGCTCACGGTTTGAGGAAGCACCGCGATCGATGGGCTAGGGTTTCGTGCTCAATCCATTGTTGGAAGAGGAGTAGAGCACGTGACACATTGGTGATGGATTCGAGCTACTCAGGGTATCGCAAGGCGGGAGCTCGGGTTCGTGGGGGCGGCATCGATCAGCGTGGGCTCCTGCTTGAATTTGCGTGGTCGAGGCTGGGTTCGAGCAGTGGTTCGATCGACAGTAAGGTATAAAATAGTTTTTTTCTAATTGAATTTTATAAATATATATACAGATTTGTAGAGAAAGAAAAAAAAAGTTTTTACAGTAAAGGAAAAATCATGTTTTGTTTATTTACAGAAGAAAGTATAAATATAATTTATTATATACATATGTATATACAGTAAGGAAATTGCCGATATGTAATTATAGAAAAAGGAAATAAAAATACAATGAGGTACAGCAGTTTAGTAACATGTATATATCTGTATATGTATATGAGTTTATAGTAAATATATATATATATATATATATATAAGATTTGGAAAATAGGAATTTTTAAATGTTGAAAGAATTTATACAAATTACGTTTTTACGAAATCTATAAAGATTATATTTAAGTATATGTATTTAGTTTCAAAAGAAAATAAATATATATTTTAAATATACCAATTTATTAATATATTAAGTAAATAATTTGTTTAACTGGTTAACCAATTATTTTGGTTACTAAAGGTAAATTTGTTAAAGGAAATCAGTTTTAAACCAAAATCATTAGTTAATTAATTTTTAAAATGGTAATTAATTGTTCGATTCTTTCGAATATTGATAAACTATATAAATATTTATACAAGGTCCAAAAATTGTGAATACAAGCTGGAATGGAAATGGATTGCAAAATAAAAGCAAAGGTGAGTTAATCTCACTCATCTGGGTTTTATTTAAATTTAAATGGTTAAATTTAAATAATTGATTTAATTGATTTGATGTGTTATAGTATATATAATAGTATATATTGGAGTGATTGATTTCCCGCATTATATAGCGGATGAGACCCTATGAGCCGCATAATAGCGGATGATATAATTTAAACCCATATACTGCGATATTCCACCTCGAAGTGGAATTGGTATTGTGGTAACGTCTGTGGATGCAGGGAACAGGTTGGAGGGATCCAACTGGATTCCTCAAAATATTTAGATTTGTTTAAATATTCTGTGAATGATTATTTGATATCCTGTGATGGATTTTATTGATATTTGGGATATTAGATGCTTTGGTCTGATTGGAATATTTTGGAACACTGAGTTATAAAATATATAGATTGGATTTTTGGAAAGAAATGAAAGGGTAAATTTTCTTTAAGTAAAATAATTATAGAGAATTTAAATAAATTAAAGAATGAATTGGGAAAGGAAAGGTGATTTTTAAATTCTATTAAGTAAATTCCGATTATGGGAAAGCAGGTTTTGAATAAAAGGGAAAATAATAAATTTTAAAACTTAAGTGATATTATTTTAAAGAATAAAGAATTTATTTTAATTCAAGGTTTAAATTTAATTAAAAGGGAAAGGAAAGGAATTTGGAAAATCTGAAATTGGTATTCCCAGTTTAATGGGATTTTTAAATCATAATAAAGAAATGAAATTTAAAGTTAATGGATTTTGAAATAAATGAAGTAAGTAAGGAAATTTATTTCAAAGTGAAGTAAATTGGAAATCAACTGTAAACTGATTTAAGTGTTTGGAATTGAAATTTAAAAGAGAAGTGAGATTTTGGAATTTATAAACTGGGTTTATAAAGGTGATGTAACAACCCGCATATCTATCGATTTTATATTTAAATATTTTATCATTAGTCGGATGTTAGTCCGAAAAGCTACTTTTTGCATACGGTCAAATTAGGACTCGAGACCACTCCCATTGAGTTCAAAATGACGTTTGCGATCTTTTTGAGTGTAAACTTCGATATGTTTGGAGATAGTGAAATTTTCGACACTTTTTCTCGCCTTTGACTTTGGTTTGTACTGCACCCCTTTAGTTCAGCCCAACCCTCTTTCTCATTTGTTCAAACACTTCAAGCTTTGTCAAAAATGGTGGTGGGAAAGAGAAATTAAAACTCCCAACTCAAATTCTATTGCAAATCCAAGATTCAACATCAAATTCAAGTAGAAGATTGTGGATTCAAGCTTTGGATTGCTTCTCCTTGCTTTCAATCTTCATCTTCATCAATTTCGTGGAAAAGGTGAGATTTTTGATCTCACATCTTGCCTATGATTGTCATTGGACTGTTGGGAATGATTCCCTATCACTCTAGCATCAACATTTGCATTTGGTTTAGATTGGATTGGCGAAAAACTCCAAAATTTAGTGATTTTGGTGAAAAACTGCTACTAGGTCGTTCTGGCCATTTTTAGCTCGTTCGGAGTTAGGTCGTTCTAGCCCTTAAGTCGTAGGTCGTTGCCGACCTATAATCTCCAGGCAAAATGATAAGTCGTCCACGAGTTAACATCTTAGGTCGTCCCCGAGTTAGGACTTAGGTCGCTTGCGTGCTTAGGTCGTTCTGGCTTAGGTCGCAGGGAAATAAGTCGTAGGTCGAAACAGCTTTAAGTCTTAGGTCGTTGCCGACCTAAAATTCCAAGGCAAACCACTAAGTCGCTCGAATTTTGTTAAGTCTTAGGTCGTTGCCGACCTAAAATCCCCAGGCAAACTTTAGGTCGCTCGCACTGGCTTATCTCGTAGGTCGTCTCCGACCTAAGCTTCTTTTCCATAAGTCGTTCGCGAGTCAAGTGTTAGGTCGTCTCCGACCTAACGCCCTCGTCACCTTAGGTCGTAGCTCGTAAGTCGCTCGACCCATGCTAAGTCTTTAAGTCGTTCGAGTTAGGTCGGCCAGTATATCTCGTAGGTCGTTCGAGTTAGGTCGTTGGACCATTTACCTTAGGTCGCTTGACCTTAAGTCGTAGGTCGTCTCCGACCTATGCCCCACTAAGTCGCATCCCACTTAGGTCGCAGGACTCTGTAAGTCGTAGGTCGCAGGACTCTGTAAGTCGTAGGTCGTCGCCGACCTTACACTTGGTCTTTTTAGTTCGCGATTTCCTTAGGTCGTATGACCTATTTTTCCTTAGGTCGAACCCCGTATTACTCTGCGTAGGCAATCTCTTCTGAAAAACATTTATCAGAATTTCTACTTTGGTGGTTTTGGGATTGACTTCTTTGGACTTTACTCACGTCTTCGAACGTGAATTGATTTGTTTCTACAATCGTTTTATGACTTGTCACTTTAAAGATATATGAAGGTTTCAATACTAATAGTAAATATCAAAACTCTTTCATCAAAGCGATTTCAACACTATTTTAAATATCAAAAGTTCGTTTTCTCAAACCGATTTTCAATCTACTAGTATATACAAGCCTTTACTTCACTCGAACGAGAAATCGACTTAAACGACTTAGTAAAACGGGTGGTATGAAACGCTTGCGTTCACTTCGTCGGTTAGCTCTTGGACTTGTTCGATTGAACCCTTTTTGTGACAATTTCCTAGTGAAGATTTACAGCTTGTTCGTAAATATTTAAGTTAAGCAAGTGGTTATGGGACATGAAGCTAAACTCATATATTTACTAGCTTGGTGTGATTGACACTTCCTTATGATCATGACGATCATTTTTGTGATTTAGACTAGCGATTGTGCGATGTCTCTTCGTCCGTGTGTCGGACTTGCCTTCGGGCCATCCGTGTGTTTGGAAAAATTCAAATGGATAGCTTCCATGAGATAGCTTCTCGTCCGTGTGTTCGGA
This sequence comes from Allium fistulosum, assembly GCA_030737815.1. Lineage (NCBI taxonomy): Eukaryota > Viridiplantae > Streptophyta > Magnoliopsida > Asparagales > Amaryllidaceae > Allium > Allium fistulosum. Next base: position 1,210,575,171 of record CM060902.1, read on the forward strand.
CTTCCCCCTTTTAGTGATTTCTGGATTTCGTGTGTTGATTTCTGGGATTTGTTCTGGATTTCGTGTGTTGATTTCTGGATTTAGTGCTTCACCAACTTTTGTGGTTTTCACTGATATGATATCAGTTTTTGTGTATTGGTGAATTTGTGTGTCATTACCCTTTTTATGTGTTTGAATCTTTGAGAAGATTCTTGTGACATTGATTAATCCCTTGTTGATTATCATTTACATACTTATAGTAGTATGCCATCATGGTTATTATATGTTTATGCCATACTCCTTATCCTATATCATGTCATCTGATATTTATAGTTAGACTGATCCGTTTATTATTTTCTTATAAATAATACTCGGGTCAGACCGAGATGTTACAGGTGCTTCTGCTTGACTTCTCTTCTGGATTACTCTGACTTTTGGCTAACTACTTAGATTAGTAGTTTTTGGATGTACACCTTTGAGATATAGACTCTATGTTGTGTACTTATTCTTTTGTATAGCACGTGATGCTATTCTTTTGTATTATCGTGGATCTTTCTGACCACTACTCTGATGTACACTTTCATGTGTTATATATATTTATTCATATCTTCTTCCGCCTTTGTGATATGGATGTCTGTGACTGATTTATGTTATGATTATTTCTATGATTGTTTCCGAAGATTATATATAGCCACCGTGTGATAGCTTTGTGTTTGTATCGGTATGTCGGATTTCCTCCTTAAAAGATATGCATTCTATTCTATCTGACGTATCGGTGCTCGCACAAAGAAGTTACATGGATGGTCGCTCCTCCACAGCCTTATCCTCCGTGCTAATTGACAGCACTACATCGTAGTGTTCTTGGTTAGCGTGGGTATAGAGGTGGGGCGTCATAGGTGAAGTAATATATCAGTGGATATTTGGAAGAATAAATTCACGGTAGGAATTTGTTAAAGAAATGGGTAAATTTGTTTAAAAATAAACAGTGATTTATTTTTAAAGATGTAAAAGAGAAGTGTATTTCCCTGGATAGCCAAGTACGTTTCCAAAGTAAACTTTTAAGTATAAGTTAAAAGTTTTAAAGTTGATTTAAAATATGCTTTAGAGGATTTATTATTCTTAAATGTTTAAATTTTAAAGCAAGTATTTTTCAAATTTATTTTAATAGTAATTATTTAAAGATGGTTTGGTATTATGTTTTAAATGATAAAAATCTAGTTTTATATTTTATTAACTAGCTTTATTTTGATATTCTTAAAGTATATATCTTTGAATAAAGTATTAAAGTAGTTTTAATTTAAATGTTTTGTTTAAGGTATATTTTGTAATATAGTGTTTTAAACTATTTTAAAAAAAATCTAAAGTGTTTTTACTTGGTGATTTCAGTGGAAATAGAAATTATTTGGGAAAATTATTTCATGAGAGAAAGATGGTTTGAAACTGTTTTCAAAGGGGTGAAAGGTGTAAATATATCTTGCGAAGATATTTTGAGGTTAATAAATAATTTGGAAAATTATTTATGTTTGTTGGATGTTTTGTGGATGTTAATTGATAGTTAAATATCCGACTATCAATATTGGCCAATGCGCTGATCGTTTCGAAGAGACCGGGATCAGGATTTATTTTCCGAAAACCACTTCGATTCGGTTTGTACGTTTTCGTTGAAAAACGAGTTTGGAATCGAAGATGGAGCAGTGAAGTGCAAGGGCTAATCGCTACTAATCCTGAGGGTGATTCCCAAATGGATGTAGTAGGAGTAAATCCCTTTGGTTCAGTTCGAACCCAGAACGGACTTGTATGGATGAATTCTTTCGAAACATCGTCAGGTGGACGATGGGCATTCTAAGGGATATGTTCTAAAAAGGTAACGCTTAGCCTCGAGCCTCATCAACCGGAAATGACTGAAAATCAGGGATTATGCAGCAAGGCTATGTGGGTAGCGCCCATTAGGGTGAGGTCATCCCTGTCTAGATGTCCCTTTTTATTCGGCTTAGTGGTGCGGTTGTTGATCCCAACCGTGGGGTGATCTTACTCGGAATTACCCTTAGGTAGTTCCGGTCTTGTGTTGTAGGGGATCGGGCGTGGTCCTCGGTACGCTGATCTAGACCAGGTACTGTGACAGGTGGTACCCCAGTGCCTAGTCATTCGTTGGAAATCCATTCTCCCTACGCACCTGTACGGTTTTGATTGTGCCCAACTATTGCTGAAACGTGAAATGCAAGCATTTCAGCTAGATTCTATTTTACTTTCTATAGACACTATTATAATATCAGACAGATTTGATAAAAAGTGTTTGGCTATCGTAATGTAAAAACCCGACATGTTTATTTGTGGCGTGGTCTTACGAGATGCTTTTGATTTCAAAGGGTTTGGAAAACTTTAATAATCCAATTTAGTGTGTTTTCTCACGTTGGTTTTCCAGACTAACTCGGGTGTTATTTTATTATAATGCTCGGTTCAGACCGAGTATTATAGATTACAGGAAAGGAGACCGTGGAGCTGAGGAGACGAGCTAGATGGCGAGACGTATCACACGTATATGATGTATATTCCGCTGTGCTGTGTATGTTATGTGTTCTGTATGTGAGGACAAGTTGTTATAACTGTCCTGAATTGTGATGTTGATTGTATTGTACTCTGATGTTGTATTCTGGTGATGTATGTATAAACAAATATAGTTTCTTTTCTGTAAAGATCAGTTATTATCTATTGTAATTTATTCCGCTGCGTTTGTGAGATTCTAATGTTGTTTCCTATTCCCTCCTTCTACCTCTTCTTCTTTAACTCAAATGGTCCGTATTTTCCGTTCTTCTTGAGTTGATCTGATGGAGATTAATATCAATTCAAGGGGTACGGGTTTGCGGGCTCTTACACCTTAATTATTTATCTTGATTAATCATCCTTGATTAATCATTCTCTAATTACATTATGTAATTATCCTTAATTAATTACACAAATTAATTAAACCCAAAACTACTACCATTCCTCAATTAATTACATCCAGTAATTACCCACTAATTATTTCACTATGGAATTATACTTTATAAATTACACTAAGTAATTTTACTTAACCTATCATTCAATGATTATTTAAATTAATTAAACTAATTAATTAACTTAAATTAATCACATTAATTTAATTAATTACCTTGAGTAATTAATTCCTCTAATTACTTTCATTAAGTAATTATACTTAATCAATTTCTATAAATGATTATCTTTAATTAATTAATATTATTATTTATTTAAATTAATCAAATTAATTAATTATCTAATAATCCTTAGTTAATGATCTTCATTAACTATTTACAATTCTTAAATTACTTCTCTTAAGTAATTAAACTTAGATTAATCATTATTAATTACAAATTAATTAATCTTTAATAAACAATTAATTAATATCTAATTATTTAATTAATTAAGTGCTTAACTATAACTTAATTAATCTTTAATTACTTGATTTATTTAATTTATAATCATTAATTAATTAATAATCTTATCTTATCTAATTAATGATCCTTAATTACAAATTAATTAACCTTTAATTAATTAACTTAAATTCTTAATTTCTTATTTAATTAATTCTTAATTAATTAAATTACACCCTTAAATACTTTAACTAATTAATCCTAAATCATTAATTAATTAAATTAATTAAATAACCTTTACTTTCCTTATTTATTTAATGAATCACAAATCATTAAATCATAATTTACTTTAAGATAGATCATTTTCTTATTTATGACAAATTTTGTCATTAACAAAAACATTTGAAAACATTTTACTTTTAAATTTTCTTTTAAATTCAGTTCAAATCAAGATTCAAACTAAATACAAATTTAACTTTAACAAAAATAAAAAAACAATTTTAAAAATTTAAATCACATGTTAAAGAAATACTTATCTTATAAAAGAAATTTACAAGAGTTTTTAAAACCAAATTCATTTTAAATTCAAATCATTAAAATTATACTTTAACATTTAAAGTTGTTTTAAACATTTTAAATTTTCTTAAAACTTCATTTATCTCAAAACTAGGATATAAATTTAATTTGAATCCAGATTTAAAACTTTGTTTAAATCTTTGCTTTCAAATTTTAAAATTTGAAACAGACAGGTTTTAAAACCTGTAATCAAAACAATGACCCGAGCCCAGACTTCAAATACTTTGAGTCAAACATCGTATGACTTCGAGCAACACACAAGAACAACTCGAGAAAACTTAGAACCATCCTCTGCTCACCCAAACTTCACCAGAAACAAGAAGTGCACTGTGCACATGCACGGTGGCTCTGACCCACTCCAGTCATCCACGATGACCTCTTCACAATGGCGATCGACCTCGCACCCTCCCTTGATCATCAGAACATCGATAACAAACACGAAATCGAATTCGAGTGTTCAAACCAAATCCTGGAACCATCATCCAAACCTGAAACAAACGCAAACTCCATTCTCCGGCCACCGGAGTGCTTACACTTCCTGTCACACATTCGCCATCATCCAAACTTCAAATTCCCAGAGTTCCGATGAACTCGATGCACCAGAGAAGCCGAGGAAAACCATAGACTTGACCATGTCTAAACTAAGGTTACAGATTTCATTGATTAACCACAGTCGCCTCCATGCTTTGATCATCCTCTAGACATTTTTCCTAGACCCTCCGTTCATCCTCCCATCACCAGAAAAGACCCCGACCTCTACGATCAAGTAGATCACCAGAAATCACCAAAACTACAAAATTTGGTCCCCCAAACTGCTCTTCAACCTTAAGCTAAAAAATTATGATTTTAGTTTTAAAAATCAAGATTTTGGATGAGTTTTCAGATCCTAAGCCTGAAACATTGAATCATGATGTTTGAATTTTCACTTTATATTAACTTGCTCTGTTGTTTTAATTTCCAGAGACAAAACAAAATTATTTTAACTTAAATAAACTTTTAAACTTTAATCTATGATACAACAAACATATTTTGTTTGAAATTTAAACCTTAACATAGATTAGATTATGAGATAATGATTTGTGATCAAACTTAAACCTGGAAGCTAAGAACAGGAAAGAACAAAATACAACAGCAAGCATGCATCTATACATCCATGTATATACACAGAGAATTCAACCATATACATCCACACAATCAACTTTATTTTCAGTAATCCACATGCAATCAGATATCAAGATACATAAGTTTTTAGAAAGAAAGTTACTCACCTGTTCAACTTAAAAACAGAGAACAATATTGATTTGCTCTGGAACTAGATGTTGATCTAGAAACTGGAAGCTTAAAACTTTGAATTTGCTTGAATTTGTTGAGCTGATCTTGCCTAGCTTGCCTCAGGTTTGGAACAATTCGAAAGTATTGTTTGTTGTTGAATTTCTTTGATTTTTTTTCTGGTTTATGATACAGGCTTTTGCCATTAATCTGTTTTCTTTGTTTTACTTAGCTTGTTCTCGAATCCAGGCAGAAATGAAGAAGGCAAAGTAGATGTATATAGGCTGCTCTTTGGTTTACAGAGCAAGCTTCTTTTGATTTTTTATATATTTTTCTTTGGTTAGCACTTGCTTGACCTGATTTGATTTTTGTGTGCTAGGCTTTAAATGCTTGTCTCCTCTTTTGTTTACATGTATATCCATATATTTTTTATTTTATTTTATACATATACCCATTTACATCAACTTACATGTGTATTTGTTATCATATACATACACTTACATTCATATATATACTTACTTATGCATATTATTTCGTATGAGCCTACATTCATATACTCATATATGTATATACTTATATATATTTTTCAAACATCATAAAGTTTGTAAGTATATTTATCTATATATATATATATTTATATGTATTCGTAGTTATGGTTATTTTATCTTAATTTTAAACGATGGAGTTTATTATTTATTTTCTATGATATTTTCATTTCCAGGGATTCTATAATTCAATATTTATTATAGTTTTCAAATCAATTTATAGATACAAATATTTTTATGTTCTAGAAAAACTCATTTATTCGACTATCAAAATTAATATACCAATGATTTAAATTAGTTAATCACCCAACTAATAGGCGTTAAAAATCCGGGTTGTCACATTCCTCCCCCCTTTGAATCTTTTCGTCCACGAAAAGGAAAGAACCGAGAATTTCAAATTAATGTTTATTTTAGTTAAATTATTCTTTAAACACTTTTAACTCTTTACTCATTTATTTTAAAATTTTAAAACACTTTTAAAATCTACATAATATCACCAAAATATCTTTTATATAAAAATACTTTTTATACTCGATGTTTAAACAAGTCCATCCTTGTTCTCACAGAAATTTGGTCATACGTTGATCAGGCGTAGGACTGAAAATCTATAATTACTTGGTAAACCCATTTTCAACACCTAGTGAAAATACTTGAAAAATAATTTTATTGAAAATATAGAAACAGTTTTTGAAAATAGAGAAAATATCCTTGGTGAGAATGCAATGGAAATCATCACCCCCATCCATGGTCGTAGTTAACCCGATGGTTACGTTGCCATCCCGGCAAAATCCATAGATAACTGTAGGCCTCCGCGCCCCTCGATTACACCATGGAACCCGCTATAGATCGCAGTTGTACCCGGGCTTTACGTTGCTATCACAACAAAAACCCATATAACCGTAGGCATCAGCGCCCTCGAATTTCGCTGCCAAAAGAATGAAACTTCTCAACTTGACCATAGATCGCAGTCTATCGATGTTACTTTGCCCTCCCGGAAAAATCAAGTGTAGACTGTTGGCACTCATCCTCCACACGATTTTCGCTATGGTCCACACAGTAGATCGCAGCGACATCGAGTTACACTGTCGTCACAGCATAACCCAAATGCCCCTATAGGCATCAGTGCCCTCGACTTTCGCTACCCAATAATCCTCAGGAACTAGTTTGTCCGGACTCCTCTTAGGATCAACTTTAGAGCCTCCCCCTCTTTGAGGCTCAAGGCAGTACCACCCTGTGGCACTCCTGAGAAGTTCATTCAAGGGAGCGCCTTTTTCCCCAGAGCCACTTCAAAACACTTTATACTATACACATATAATATTTTTTCCAAATCATACAACTAGTATGAATTTCATATAAACCTCTGTAACAACCCGCATATTTGCCGAGTTTATATTTAAATATTTTATCATTAGTCGGATTTTGGTCCGAAAAGCTACTTTTTGCATACGGACGAATTAGGACTCGAGACCACTTCCATTGAGTTCAAAACGTCGTTTGCAATCTTTTAAGTATAAACATTGATATGTTTGGAGCTAGCCAAAAATTTGACCTTTTTCACATTGGGTTTGGGTTTGGGGTTCAGCCCACTAGTCATCCTTATACCCCAAACTGAACCGTCCCTCCCCATTCACTCTCACTTCCTCCTCTTTCAGTTCTAAAGAAAAAATGGTGGGAGAGATGGGAAATTAAAACTCCAAGCCCTAGTTCCTCTTTCAATCTTATATTATTGCTCCAAAATCAAAGAGAACCCATTGGTAAGCATCTCCTTCTTCTTCTCCAACTCTTTCTCCTTCCAATTTCAGAAATTCCTAAACCTAACTTTTGGAAAATTTTTCTTTTAAGCTTTGATTCAAGCTTGTTGTGTTGGAATTGAGGAGTAGTTGCTCTTGCCATTGCTCCAAAGCTTCTTCTTTATTTGTTTGGGTTCAAAGGTGAGATTTTTATCTCACATCTATGTCTATAACTATCCTTGATTTCTTGTTATGAATTCCTAACAATTATCCATGTGCAATTGCTTTTGATTTGGATGGGTTTTGTGAGCATTGCAATTTTTGGTGTTTTGGAAGCCTAAATCTTTAAAAATCGTAGCTTGATGTTGGATCATGTTTTTGGTGATAAATCGAAGAGCTTATAGGGTCGGGTAGCCGATAGGCGTAATCCCCTAGCGTTCGTGCTTGTCCGATTGAAATTAGAGGGAGTTTGCACTTCATTTAAAATAGGATAGGAAATGCAGGAAATCAGGTTCAGTCGACTGAATCCTCTATTCAGTCGACTGAGCTAAAGCCTGGAATTTTCTGGACAGTGTTCAGTCGACTGAACAGGGATTTCAGTCGACTGACCTGCTCCTGTTTTCCTGTTTTCCCTATTTATGCTCATTTGGATTGGTTTTCCGAATTTTATCGATTCATGTTGGTTCTTGTTATCATTTATTATGACTTTGATGACTCCTTTTTCGGGATTTTTAAATATCCATTTCGATGAATTCTTTATCGGTTTAATTGGATTTGATTCACGTCTTCGAATGTGAATTTTAATGATTGATTGTTTCTACAATCATTTCTATGACTTGTCACTTTAAAATACAAAGGTTTCTATACTAGTAGTAAATACTCAAACTCTTTCATCAAAATGATTTCAACACTACTTTTAAATACAAAGCTTGTTTATAAAACTGTTTTCTAATCTATTAGTATATACAAACCTTTACCTCATTCGTATGAGAAAATCTAATTAAACGGCTTAGCAAAACAAGTGGTATGAAACGCGTGCGTTTACTTCGTCGGTTAATTTATGGACTTGTTCGATTGAAACTCTTGTGACAATTTTCTAGTGGAGATCTACAATTTGTTCGCAAATATTTATGTTAAGCTAGTGGTTATGGGACATGAAGCTAAACTCATATATTTACTAGCTTATTGTAATTGACACTTCTTGATGATCGATGATGATCATTTTATGGTTTAGACTAGCAATGTGCGATGTCTCTTTGTCCGCAATGGGGGACTATACCTTGTCAGGAGGAGCTTCGGCTCATTGTCCGCAATGGGGGACTATACCCTGTCAGGAGGAGCTTTGGCTCATCAGGAGCAGCTTCGGCTCATTGTCCGCAATGGGGGACTATACCCTGTCAGGAGGAGCTTCGGCTCATCAGGAGGAGCTTCGGCTCATTGTCTGCAATGGGGGACTATACCCTGTCAGGAGGAGCTCCGGCTCATTTTTATGGGATTGTCCATCCTCTTTCTTGTGTTTTCTGGATTTCTTGTTGATGATTTCTAGAACTTGTGCATCGTTAACTTTTGTGATTTCTGGATATTGATTTCTGGAATTTATGCTTCACCAGCATTTACGATGGGCATTGATGTGTATGTCATTTTTGTGGCTTGGTGAATTAAATTAAGAATATGATGTTCTTTTTTGTGTTTTGAGATTGTTGAGATGTTGTATGACTTTTGTGGGTTTTCTGATGTATACTTGACGTAGTATGACATTTTCGATTATCATACGTTTTATTATTATATCTCTTCTTATATCTCATTTTATCTGATAATTATAGCTAGACTGATCGGTTTATTATTTTCTTCTTAAATAATACTCGGGTCAGACTGAGATTTTACAGGTGCTTCCTCATGACTTCCTATCTGGAACCATCATCTGACTTTTGGCTAACAACTCTAGTTTAGTAGTTTTTGTTGTATACATTTGAGATTAGACTCCTTGATGTATACATATTCTTTTCGCTTGCACTTGTATCTATTCTTCTGTGTTATTGTGGATCTTATTTGACCACTACTCTGATGTACACTTTCATGTGTTATATTCATATCTATTTCCGCCTTTGTGATATGAATTGTCTGTGACTGATTTGTGTTATGTTTATTTCTATATTTGTTTCTGAAGTCCATATAGCCACTGTGTAGTAGCTTTGAGTTTGTATCGGTATGTCGGATTTCCTCTTGAGATGAAAAGTTATATTTTTATCTGGCATATCGGTACTCGCACAAAGAAATTATACAGATGGTCGCTCCTCAACAGCCTTATTCTCCATGCTAGTTGACGGCAATACTCCGTAGTGTCCTTGGCTAGCATGGGTATAGAGGTGGGGCGTCACAGCTTGGTATCAGAGCCAAACTTCGGAACAATGTGGAATATTATAACAAGGATCATCGTCCTAAGTCTTTCTTAGGAGTCGTGCTTTAGGATTTAATTCAAGTCTTCGTACCGATTCATCCTATTTTCTTTATGATTCCTTGTTTTATCTATCAAGATTGCTTGATATTTATTTTGAGAATAACTTTTCTTCTTCTTTCTTTCTTAAAGAAGAGAAATGGTTAGATCAAATCGTCCCAGTGCCGGACAATCGAGTGCTACTCCCCAGGATGGAGTATTTATGTCTGCCAAGCAGCTTCTAGATCTTGTTAAGAATGCTCAAGCTATCGAACCCATTCCAGAGCCTACTCATCCTAGATCTGGTTTTGCACGCTTGTGTAGAAATTTTACCGATTTGAGTGGAAGGCCATTCCGAGGATCCGAGAGTGTCATTGAAATCCAAGCTTGGCTTAGATCATGCGACCACATCTTTTCTCGCATGAATCTTGTTGATCTCCACCGAGTCTAAGTGGCTTCTAGCATGCTCCAAGAAAGAGCATTGGATTGGTATGAGCTTCTTATTTCTGAAATCGTTGAAGCGGATCTCACTTGGGAGCAATTCCGGGAAAGATTCGAATTGAAATTTGTGCCAGAGGCTGAAAAAGTAACTTTGGCCCGGCGTTTTATCGACCTTGTTCAAGGTGAATCTTCTGTGACGGACTACATCGCATCTTTAGAATCTCTTTCTAAATACGGGGTTGAATACATTAATACCCCATTGAAGAAAAATCAGAGATTTGTTTATGGCTTGAACAAGAATCTTAAGAAGCCATTACTTTTGAAACTAGAAGTTTCGTTCGATCAGCTTATAGATATCGCTCTTCGACTTGAAGAGGCCGATAGAGAAAGCGATGTTGAGATTGTGGGTGTCAATAAGAAGAGGCGTCCCTTTATTAAGTTCGAAAGTCCTAATCCAAACAAGAGAGTGAAGCAAGTGACTTCTATAGCAAAGACTCCCATCCCTAATCGTGGAGAATGCTACAATTGTGGCTCTAAGGACCATCATATAAATAGGTGTCCAAGGCCTATTTCTTGCCGCTATTGCAAAAGTGCGGATCATTATATATCTTCATGTCCCAAACGTCAAAGCAAGAGATAGGGAGAGCTGAATGTAGTGCGAGCTCCTAGTGGCACTTCTCTTAGTCAAGGTATCCATTCTATCCTTGATGACTTCTTTGAGGATTGCGAATCCGGATTGGTGGATCCGCAACACTCAATTTGCTTTTTGTTGATGTCGAAATTATTTTATGTGATTTTTCTTTCCTAGCCGATTTTTACTTATGCTTCGGAATTGACTTTTGTAAGGGTTGGCTTAATTATTATGAAGCCATATCCTTTGTCCCTTGTGGACTATTCATCTTCGACATTTTCAATCTGTTAAGCAGATTTCTGTTTTTCCATTGTGATTTTGATTCCAATTTGATGGCATCATTTTATTCTTTAAGCTCACATGATGAGGAAAGTGTTATTTCTCTCATTCATGTAGTTTGAGAATTTTCCGGTATTTTTAAGTTTGTCTTAGGATTATCACCTTAGCAATCTTTTGAGCGGTGTTAAGGTCTTTTCAGCTCGACCTTGCCACCGGTTTTCATTTGCTATGAGTTGTGGAAGTTAGCCTTCAACTTACCGCATTCCGTACTCGTTATGATTCTTATGAATGACTTATTATGTCATTCAGTTTGTCCAGCTTATTTCATCCATTTTATAAATCGAGTATTCTATGAGTATCTCGATGACTTCACTTTTGGTATTTATTGATTTTGGATGAAAATAGCAATTTAAAATTTTTACAAATATTTTTCATAAGATTAATTTATAAGTACAATTTGATTTTTGCTCTTAAGCGAGCAAAGAATATTCTTAATGGTTTTTAAGAAACATGTTTATCATATGGAAGATGGTTTTGTGATTGTATTGCCCATTGAGTGCTTTAAGAATTCTGGTCGATGCGCCTGATCAACATTATCGATAGGAATCTCCTAAACGCTATGATGAGACAATCAGACACAGTAAATTGACTTGTAAAGATGTAAATTTTTCTAGAAAGATTAATTACAAAAAGATAAATGTAATTTTGAAAGTTTTAGCTTTTCGGGAAAGAAGATTATTTAAAAGAAATTCTTTCTTTTCGACACTCTTATCCTTGTGATTCCCGAAGGGAACCAAGACTTTATCTTTTGTATCAATGCTAATCGTATTGGTTTGGATGTTGTTCTCTTGCAAAAGAGAACGTGCTATCATTTGAGCTTCTAAATCATTAAAGCCGATCAAGACTAGATATGCCACTCATTATCTAGTGCTCGTGGCTATTGTTTTCACTTTCAGTGTTTGGCATCATTATTTTGGGGGAGAAATTCGTTCTCCACTCCGATCATAGATCTTTGAAATGTTTATTTTCTCCTAAGGAACTTAAAGTTGGTTCGAGTTCCTTACATCTTATGATCTTGATATTCTTCATACTCTCGAAAGGGGAAATTATGTAGCCAATATCCTTAGTTGCAAGCAACAAGTGGTTGTTTCTTTGATGATGTCCGAAAGGAATAATCTTTTTACCAAGTTCATCGGACGTTTCGATGTACTTTGTTTTAGTGAGCTTCGTCTCATTTCTTTTATGGACTAGCGTCCGATGTTCTTTTATGGCCTTCGGTTCATTGGACGTACCATTTTTTTGTACTACATCGGTGTTCCGAATTATTTGTGCTTCGGTTCATTGGGCGTATCGTTTGTACTGCATCGGTGTTACAAATTATTTGAGCTTCGGTTCATTGGACGTATCGTTTGTACTGCGTCGGTGTTTCGAATTATTTGAGCTTTGGTTCATCTGGCGTACCGTTATTGTACTACGCCGTTGTTCCAAATTATTCGAGTTTTTAGTTTCTTGGGTGTACCGCTTTTGTGCTACGCCGTTGCACCGGCTAAATTTTTTATTATTCATGATGTTTTCCATGTCTCTCAACTACGGAAATACCTTAGGGATTCCGATTTTATTCTTGAGCCCGGGGTTGTGGAAGAAATTGAAGTTTCACCAGATTTGACTTTTTGAGCATAATTCTATTCGCATCATTTCTTCGGGGGTTGAGCGCCTTCGAAATAAAGATGTTCTTCTTGTGAAAGTTTAATGGTTCTCAAATCCCAAGGATTGCTCTTGGGAAATCTAGAGAATTCATCGAGCGAACTCGTCCGGGTTTACTCTTTCGTGCTCTTTTTGGTGAACTTCTTATTTCAAACTTTCTTTTGTGTTGATATGCTTCTATGGTTGTTACTCTTTATTTTCTTCTTAAGTATTGCGAGGATGCAATTTCTTTAAGGAGGGGAGTCTGTAACAACCCGCATATTTTCCGATTTTATATTTAAATATTTTATTTAAATATTTTATCGTTAGTCGGATTTTGGTCCGAAAACCTACTTTTTGCATACGGACGAATTAGGACTCGAGATCACTTCCATTGAGTTCAAAACGTCATTTGCAATCTTTTAAGTATAAACATTGATATGTTTAGAGCTAGACAAAAATTTGACCTTTTTCACTTTGGGTTTGGGTTTGGGGTTCAGCCCACTAGTCATCCTTATACCCCAAACTGAACCATCCCTCCCCATTCACTCTCACTTCCTCCTCTTTTCAGTTCTAAAGCAAAAATGGTGGGAGAGATGGGAAATTAAAACTCCAAGCCCTAGTTCCTCTTTCAATCTCATATTATTGCTCCAAAATCAAAGAGAACCCATTGGTAAGCATCTCCTTCTTCTTCTCCAACTCTTTCTCCTTCCAATTTCAGAAATTCCTAAACCTAACTTTGGGAATATTCTTCTTTTAAGCTTTGATTCAAGCTTGTTGTGTTGGAATTGAGGAGTAGTTGCTCTTGCCATTGCTCCAAAGCTTCTTCTTCATTTGTTTGGGTTCAAAGGTGAGATTTTTATCTCACATCTATGTCTATAACTATCCTTGATTTCTTGTTATGAATTCCTAACAATTATCCATGTGCAATTGCTTTTGATTCGGATGGGTTTTGTGAGCATTGCAATTTTTGGTGTTTTGGAAGCCTAAATCTTTAAAAATCATAGCTTGATGTTGGATCATGTTTTTGGTGATAAATCGAAGAGCTTATAGGGTCGGGTAGCCGATAGGCGTAAACCCCTAGCGTCCGTGCTTGTCCGATTGCAATTAGAGGGAGTTTGCACTTCATTTAAAATAGGATAGGAAATCAGGTTCAGTCGACTGAATCCTCTGTTCAGTCGACTGAGCTGAAGCCCGGAATTTTCTGGACAGTGTTCAGTCGACTGAACAGGGATTCCATTCGACTGACCTGCTCCTGTTTTCCTGTTTTCCCTATTTATGCTCATTTTGATTGGTTTTCCAAATTTTATCGATTCATGTTGGTTCTTAGTGGTTGTTATCATTTATTATGACTTTGATGACTCCTTTTTCGGGATTTTTGAATATCCATTTCGATGAATTCTTTATCGGTTTAATTGGATTTGATTCACGTCTTCGAATGTGAATTTTAATGATTGATTGTTTCTACAATCATTTCTATGACTTGTCACTTTACAATACAAAGGTTTCTATAATAGTAGTAAATACTCAAACTCTTTCATCAAAATGATTTCAACACTAGTTTTAAATACAAAGCTTGTTTATAAAACCGTTTTCTAATCTATTAGTATATACAAACCTTTACCTCATTCGTATGAGAAAATCTAATTAAACGGCTTAGCAAAACAAATGGTATGAAACGCTTGCGTTTACTTCGTCGGTTAATTTATGGACTTGTTCGATTGAAACTCTTGTGACAATTTTCTAGTGGAGATCTACAATTTGTTCGCAAATATTTAAGTTAAGCTAGTGGTTATGGGACATGAAGCTAAACTCATATATTTACTAGCTTATTGTAATTGACACTTCTTGATGATCGATGATGATCATTTTATGGTTTAGACTAGCAATGTGCGATGTCCGCAATAGGGGACTATACCTTGTCAGGTGGAGCTTCGGCTCATTGTCCGCAATGGGGGACTATACCCTGTCAGGAGGAGCTTTGGCTCATCAGGAGGAGCTTCGGCTCATTGTCCGCAATGGGGTACTATACCCTGTCAGGAGGAGCTTTAGCTCTTCAGGAGGAGCTTCGGCTCATCAGGAGGAGCTTCGGCTCATCAGGAGGAGCTTCGGCTCATTGTCTGCAATGGGGGACTATACCCTGTCAGGAGGAGCTCCGGCTCATTTTTATGGGATTGGCCATCCTCTTTCTTGTGTTTTCTGGATTTCTTGTTGATGATTTCTAGAATTTGTGTGTCGTTAACTTTTGTGATTTCTGGATATTGATTTCTGGAATTTATGCTTCATCAGCATTTACGATGGGCATTGATGTGTATGTCATTTTTGTGGCTTGGTGAATTAAATTAAGAATATGATGTTCTTTTCTGCGTTTTGAGATTGTTGAGATGTTGTATGACTTTCGTGGGTTTTCTGATGTATACTTGACGTAGTATGACATTTTCGGTTATCATACGTTTTATTATTATATCTCTTCTTATATCTCATTTTATTTGATAATTATAGCTAGACTGATCCGTTTATTATTTTCTTCTTAAATAAGACTCAGGTCAGACTGAGATTTTACAAGTGCTTCCTCATGACTTCCTATCTGGAACCATCATCTGACTTTTGGCTAACTACTCTAGTTTAGTAGTTTTTGTTGTATACATTTGAGATTAGACTCCTTGATGTATACATATTCTTTTGGCTAGCACTTGTATCTATTCTTCCGTGTTATTGTGGATCTTATTTGACCACTACTCTGATGTACACTTTCATGTGTTATATTCATATCTATTTCCGCCTTTGTGATATGAATTGTCTATGACTGATTTGTGTTATGTTTATTTCTATATTTGTTTCCGAAGTCCATATAGCCACTGTGTAGTAGCTTTGAGTTTGTATCGGTATGTCAGATTTCCTCTTGAGATGAAAAGTTATATTTTTATCTGGCATATCGGTACTCGCACAAAGCAATTATACAGATGGTCGCTCCTCAACAGCCTTATTCTCCATGCTAGTTGACGGCAATACTCCATAGTGTCCTTGGCTAGCATGGGTATAGAGGTGGGGCGTCACAGCTTGGTATCAGAGCCAAACTTCGGAACAATATGGAATATTATAACAAGGATCATCGTCCTAAGTCTTTCTTAGGAGTCGTGCTTTAGGATTTAATTCGAGTCTTCGTACCGATTCATCCTATTTTCTTTATGATTCCTTGTTTTATCTATCAAGATTGCTTGATATTTATTTTGAGAATAACTTTTCTTCTTCTTTCTTTCTTAAAGAAGAGAAATGGTTAGATCAAATCGTCCCAGTGCCGGACAATCGAGTGCTACTCCCCAGGATGGAGCATTTATGTCTGCCCAGCAGCTTCTAGATCTTGTTAAGAATGCTCAAGCTATCAGACCCATTCCAGAGCCTACTCATCCTAGATCCGGTTTTGCACGCTTGTGTAGAGATTTTACCGATTTGGGTGGAAGGCCATTCCGGGTATCCGAGAGTGTCATTGAAATCCAAGCTTGGCTTAGATCATGCGACCGCATCTTTTCTCGCATGAATCTTGTTGATCTCCACCGAGTCCAAATGGCTTCTAGCATGCTCCAAGAAAGAGCATTGGATTGGTATGAGCTTCTTATTTCTGAAATCATTGAAGCGGATCTCACTTGGGAGCAATTACAGGAAAGATTCGAATTGAAATTTGTGCCGGAGGCTGAAAAGGTAACTTTGGCCCGTCGTTTTATCGACCTTGTTCAAGGTGAATCTTCTGTGACGGACTACGTCGCATCTTTCGAATCTCTTTCTAAATACGGGGTTGAATACACTAATACCCCATTGAAGAAAAATCATAGATTTGTTTATGGCTTGAACAAGAATCTCAAGAAGCCATTACTTTTCAAACTAGAAGTTTCGTTCGATCAGCTTATAGATATCGCTCTTCGACTTGAAGAGGCCGATAGAGAAAGCGATGTTGAGATTGTGGGTGTCAATAAGAAGAGGCGTCCCTTTATTAAGTTCGAAAGTCCTAATCCAAACAAGAGAGTGAAGCAAGTGACTTCTATAGCAAAGACTCCCATCCCTAATCGTGGAGAATGCTACAATTGTGGCTCTAAGGACCATCATATAAATAGGTGTCCAAGGCCTATTTCTTGCCGCTATTGCAAAAGTGCGGATCATTATATATCTTCATGTCCCAAACATCAAAGCAAGAGAGAGGGAGAGCTGAATGTAGTGAGCTCCTAGTGGCACTTCTCTTAGTCAAGGTATCCATTCTATCCTTGATGACTTCTTTGAGGATTGCGAATCCGGATTGGTGGATCCGCAACACTCAATTTGTTTTTTGTTGATTTGAAATTATTTTATGTGATTTTTCTTTCCAAGCCGATTTTTACATATGCTTCGGAATTGACTTTTGTAAGGGTTGGCTTAATTATTATGAAGCCATATCCTTTGTCCGGTGTGGACTATTCATCTTCGACATTTTCAATCTGTTAAGCAGATTTCTGTTTTTCCATTGTGATTTTGATTCCAATTTGATGGCATCATTTTATTCTTTAAGCTCACATGATGAGGAAAGTGTTATTTCTCTCATTCATGTAGTTTGAGAATTTTCCGGCATTTTTAAGTTTGTCTTAGGATTATCACCTAAGCAATCTTTTGAGCGGTGTTAAGGTCTTTTCAACTCGACCTTGCCACCGGTTTTCATTTGCTACGAGTTTTGGAAGTTAGCCTTCGACTTACCGCGTTCCGTACTCGTTATGATTCTTATGAATGACTTATTATGTCATTCAGTTTGTCCAGCTTATTTCATCCATTTTATAAATCGAGTATTCTATGAGTATCTCGATGACTTCATTTTTGGTATTTATTTATTTTGGATGGAAATAGCAATTTAAAATTTTTGCAAATCTTTTTCATAAGATTGATTTATAAGTACAATTTGATTTTTGCTCTTAAGCGAGCAAAGAATATTCTTAATGGTTTTTAAGAAACATGTTTATCATATGAAAGATGGTTTTATGATTGTATTGCCCATTGAGTGCTTTAAGAATTCTGGTCGATGCGCCTGATCAACGTTATCGATAAGAATCTCCTAAATGCTATGATGAGACAATCAGACACAGTAAATTGACTTGTAAAAATGTAAATTTTTCTAGAAAGATTAATTACAAAAAGATAAATGTAATTTTGAAAGTTTTAGCTTTTCGGGAAAGAAGATTATTTAAAAGAAATTCTTTCTTTTCGACACTCTTATCCTTGTGATTCCCGAAGGGAACCAAGACTTTATCTTTTGTACCAATGCTAATCGTATTGGTTTGGATGCCGTTCTCTTGCAAAAGAGAACGTGCTATCATTTGTGCTTCTAAATCATTAAAGCCGATCGAGACTAGATATGCCACTCATGATCTAGTGCTCGCGGCTATTGTTTTCACTTTCAGAGTTTGGCATCATTATTTTGAGGGAGAAATTCGTTCTCCACTCCGATCATAGATCTTTGAAATGTTTATTTTCTCCTAAGGAACTTAAAGTTGGTTCGATTTCCTTACAACTTATGATCTTGATATTCTTCATACTCTCGAAAGGGGAAATCGTGTAGCCAATATCCTTAGTTGCAAGCAACAAGTGGTTGTTTCTTTGATGATGTCCGAAAGGAATAATCTTTTTACCAAGTTCATCGGACGTTTCGATGTACTTCGTTTTAATGAGCTTCGTCTCATTTCTTTTATGGACTAGCGTCCGATGTTCTTTTATGGCCTTCGGTTCATTGGACGTACCGTTTTTTGTACTATGTCGGTGTTCCGAATTATTTGTGCTTCGGTTCATTGGGCGTATCGTTTGTACTGCGTCGGTGTTTCGAATTATTTGAGCTTCAGTTCATTGGACGTATCGTTTGTACTGCGTCGGTGTTTTGAATTATTTGAGCTTTGGTTCATCTGGCGTATCGTTATTGTACTACGCCGTTGTTCCAAATTATTCGAGTTTTTAGTTTCTTGGGTGTACCGCTTTTGTGCTACGCCGTTGCACCGGCTAAAATTTTTATTATTCATGATGTTTTCCACGTCTCTCAACTACGGAAATACCTTAGGGATTCCGATTTTATTCTTGAGCCCGGGGTTGTGGAAGAAATTGAAGTTTCACCAGATTTGACTTTTTGAGCAACATTCTATTCGCATCATTTCTTCAGGGGTTGAGCGCCTTCGAAATAAAGATGTTCTTCTTGTGAAAGTTCAATGGTTCTCAAATCCCAAGGATTGCTCTTGGGAAATCTAGAGAATTCGTCGAGCGAACTCGTCCGGGTTTACTCTTTCGTGCTCTTTTTGGTGAACTTCTTATTTCAAACTTTCTTTTGTGTTGATATGCTTCTATGGTTGTTACTCTTTATTTTCTTCTTAAGTATTGCGAGGACGCAATTTCTTTAAGGAAGGGAGTCTGTAACAACCCGCATATTTGCCGATTTTATATTTAAATATTTTATCGTTAGTCGGATTTTGGTCCGAAAAGCTACTTTTTCCATACGGATGAATTAGGACCCGAGACCACTTCCATTGAGTTCAAAACGTCGTTTGCAATCTTTTAAGTATAAACATTGATATGTTTGGAGCTAGCCAAAAATTTGACCTTTTTCACTTTGGGTTTGGGTTTGGGGTTCAGCCCACTAGTCATCCTTATACCCCAAACTGAATCATCCCTCCCCATTCACTCTCACTTCCTCCTCTTTTCTGTTCTAAAGCAAAAATGGAGGAAGAGATGGGAAATTAAAACTCCAAGCCCTAGTTCCTCCTTCAATCTCATATTATTGCTCCAAAATCAAAGAGAACCCATTGGTAAGCATCACCTTCTTCTTCTCCAACTCTTTCTCCTTCCAATTTTAGAAATTCCTAAACCTAACTTTGGGAATATTCTTCTTTTAAGCTTTGATTCAAGCTTGTTGTGTTGGAATTGAGGAGTAGTTGCTCTTGCCATTGCTCCAAAGCTTCTTCTTCATTTGTTTGGGTTCAAAGGTGAGATTTTTATCTCACATCTATGTCTATAACCATCCTTGATTTCTTGTTATGAATTCCTAACAATTATCCATGTGCAATTGCTTTTGATTCGGATGGGTTTTGTGAGCATTGCAATTTTTGGTGTTTTGGAAGCCTAAATCTTTAAAAATCATAGCTTGATGTTGGATCATGTTTTTGGTGATAAATCGAAGAGCTTATAGGGTCGGGTAGCCGATAGGCGTAAACCCCTAGCGTCCGTGCTTGTCCGATTGCAATTAGAGGGAGTTTGCACATCATTTAAAATAGGATAGGAAATCAGGTTCAGTCGACTGAATCCTCTGTACAGTCGACTGAGCTGAAGCCCGGAATTTTCTGGACAGTGTTCAGTCGACTGAACAGGGATTCCATTCGACTGACCTGCTCCTGTTTTCCTGTTTTCCCTATTTATGCTCATTTTGATTGGTTTTCCAAATTTTATCGATTCATGTTGGTTCTTAGTGGTTGTTATCATTTATTATGACTTTGATGACTCCTTTTTCGGGATTTTTGAATATCCATTTCGATGAATTCTTTATCGGTTTAATTGGATTTGATTCACGTCTTCGAATGTGAATTTTAATGATTGATTGTTTCTACAATCATTTCTATGACTTGTCACTTTACAATACAAAGGTTTCTATAATGGTAGTAAATACTCAAACTCTTTCATCAAAATGATTTCAACACTAGTTTTAAATACAAAGCTTGTTTATAAAACCGTTTTCTAATCTATTAGTATATACAAACCTTTACCTCATTCGTATGAGAAAATCTAATTAAACGGCTTAGCAAAACAAATGGTATGAAACGCTTGCGTTTACTTCGTCGGTTAATTTATGGACTTGTTCGATTGAAACACTTGTGACAATTTTCTAGTGGAGATCTACAATTTGTTCGCAAATATTTAAGTTAAGCTAGTGGTTATGGGACATGAAGCTAAACTCATATATTTACTAGCTTATTGTAATTGACACTTCTTGATGATCGATGATGATCATTTTATGGTTTAGACTAGCAATGTGCGATGTCCGCAATAGGGGACTATACCTTGTCAGGTGGAGCTTCGGCTCATTGTCCGCAATGGGGGACTATACCCTGTCAGGAGGAGCTTTGGCTCATCAGGAGGAGCTTCAGCTCATTGTCCGCAATGGGGTACTATACCCTGTCAGGAGGAGCTTTAGCTCTTCAGGAGGAGCTTCGGCTCATCAGGAGGAGCTTCGGCTCATCAGGAGGAGCTTCGGCTCATTGTCTGCAATGGGGGACTATACCCTGTCAGGAGGAGCTTCGGCTCATTTTTATGGGATTGGCCATCCTCTTTCTTGTGTTTTCTGGATTTCTTGTTGATGATTTCTAGAATTTGTGTGTCGTTAACTTTTGTGATTTCTGGATATTGATTTCTGGAATTTATGCTTCATCAGCATTTACGATGGGCATTGATGTGTATGTCATTTTTGTGGCTTGGTGAATTAAATTAAGAATATGATGTTCTTTTCTGCGTTTTGAGATTGTTGAGATGTTGTATGACTTTCGTGGGTTTTCTGATGTATACTTGACGTAGTATGACATTTTCGGTTATCATACGTTTTATTATTATATCTCTTCTTATATCTCATTTTATTTGATAATTATAGCTAGACTGATCCGTTTATTATTTTCTTCTTAAATAAGACTCAGGTCAGACTGAGATTTTACAAGTGCTTCCTCATGACTTCCTATCTGGAACCATCATCTGACTTTTGGCTAACTACTCTAGTTTAGTAGTTTTTGTTGTATACATTTGAGATTAGACTCCTTGATGTATACATATTCTTTTGGCTAGCACTTGTATCTATTCTTCCGTGTTATTGTGGATCTTATTTGACCACTACTCTGATGTACACTTTCATGTGTTATATTCATATCTATTTCCGCCTTTGTGATATGAATTGTCTATGACTGATTTGTGTTATGTTTATTTCTATATTTGTTTCCGAAGTCCATATAGCCACTGTGTAGTAGCTTTGAGTTTGTATCGGTATGTCAGATTTCCTCTTGAGATGAAAAGTTATATTTTTATCTGGCATATCGGTACTCGCACAAAGCAATTATACAGATGGTCGCTCCTCAACAGCCTTATTCTCCATGCTAGTTGACGGCAATACTCCATAGTGTCCTTGGCTAGCATGGGTATAGAGGTGGGGCGTCACAGCTTGGTATCAGAGCCAAACTTCGGAACAATATGGAATATTATAACAAGGATCATCGTCCTAAGTCTTTCTTAGGAGTCGTGCTTTAGGATTTAATTCGAGTCTTCGTACCGATTCATCCTATTTTCTTTTTGATTCCTTGTTTTATCTATCAAGATTGCTTGATATTTATTTTGAGAATAACTTTTCTTCTTCTTTCTTTCTTAAAGAAGAGAAATGGTTAGATCAAATCGTCCCAGTGCCGGACAATCGAGTGCTACTCCCCAGGATGGAGCATTTATGTCTGCCCAGCAGCTTCTAGATCTTGTTAAGAATGCTCAAGCTATCAGACCCATTCCAGAGCCTACTCATCCTAGATCCGGTTTTGCACGCTTGTGTAGAGATTTTACCGATTTGGGTGGAAGGCCATTCCGGGTATCCGAGAGTGTCATTGAAATCCAAGCTTGGCTTAGATCATGCGACCGCATCTTTTCTCGCATGAATCTTGTTGATCTCCACCGAGTCCAAATGGCTTCTAGCATGCTCCAAGAAAGAGCATTGGATTGGTATGAGCTTCTTATTTCTGAAATCATTGAAGCGGATCTCACTTGGGAGCAATTACAGGAAAGATTCGAATTGAAATTTGTGCCGGACTCTGAAAAGGTAACTTTGGCCCGTCGTTTTATCGACCTTGTTCAAGGTGAATCTTCTGTGACGGACTACGTTGCATCTTTCGAATCTCTTTCTAAATACGGGGTTGAATACACTAATACCCCATTGAAGAAAAATCATAGATTTGTTAATGGATTGAACAAGAATCTCAAGAAGCCATTACTTTTCAAACTAGAAGTTTCGTTCGATCAGCTTATAGATATCGCTCTTCGACTTGAAGAGGCCGATAGAGAAAGCGATGTTGAGATTGTGGGTGTCAATAAGAAGAGGCGTCCCTTTATTAAGTTCGAAAGTCCTAATCCAAACAAGAGAGTGAAGCAAGTGACTTCTATAGCAAAGACTCCCATCCCTAATCGTGGAGAATGCTACAATTGTGGCTCTAAGGACCATCATATAAATAGGTGTCCAAGGCCTATTTCTTGCCGCTATTGCAAAAGTGCGGATCATTATATATCTTCATGTCCCAAACATCAAAGCAAGAGAGAGGGAGAGCTGAATGTAGTGAGCTCCTAGTGGCACTTCTCTTAGTCAAGGTATCCATTCTATCCTTGATGACTTCTTTGAGGATTGCGAATCCGGATTGGTGGATCCGCCACACTCAATTTGTTTTTTGTTGATTTGAAATTATTTTATGTGATTTTTCTTTCCAAGCCGATTTTTACATATGCTTCGGAATTGCCTTTTGTAAGGGTTGGCTTAATTATTATGAAGCCATATCCTTTGTCCGGTGTGGACTATTCATCTTCGACATTTTCAATCTGTTAAGCAGATTTCTGTTTTTCCATTGTGATTTTGATTCCAATTTGATGGCATCATTTTATTCTTTAAGCTCACATGATGAGGAAAGTGTTATTTCTCTCATTCATGTAGTTTGAGAATTTTCCGGCATTTTTAAGTTTGTCTTAGGATTATCACCTAAGCAATCTTTTGAGCGGTGTTAAGGTCTTTTCAACTCGACCTTGCCACCGGTTTTCATTTGCTACGAGTTTTGGAAGTTAGCCTTCGACTTACCGCGTTCCGTACTCGTTATGATTCTTATGAATGACTTATTATGTCATTCAGTTTGTCCAGCTTATTTCATCCATTTTATAAATCGAGTATTCTATGAGTATCTCGATGACTTCATTTTTGGTATTTATTTATTTTGGATGGAAATAGCAATTTAAAATTTTTGCAAATCTTTTTCATAAGATTAATTTATAAGTACAATTTGATTTTTGCTCTTAAGCGAGCAAAGAATATTCTTAATGGTTTTTAAGAAACATGTTTATCATATGAAAGATGGTTTTATGATTGTATTGCCCATTGAGTGCTTTAAGAATTCTGGTCGATGCGCCTGATCAACGTTATCGATAAGAATCTCCTAAATGCTATGATGAGACAATCAGACACAGTAAATTGACTTGTAAAAATGTAAATTTTTCTAGAAAGATTAATTACAAAAAGATAAATGTAATTTTGAAAGTTTTAGCTTTTCGGGAAAGAAGATTATTTAAAAGAAATTCTTTCTTTTCGACACTCTTATCCTTGTGATTCCCGAAGGGAACCAAGACTTTATCTTTTGTACCAATGCTAATCGTATTGGTTTGGATGCCGTTCTCTTGCAAAAGAGAACGTGCTATCATTTGTGCTTCTAAATCATTAAAGCCGATCGAGACTAGATATGCCACTCATGATCTAGTGCTCGCGGCTATTGTTTTCACTTTCAGAGTTTGGCATCATTATTTTGAGGGAGAAATTCGTTCTCCACTCCGATCATAGATCTTTGAAATGTTTATTTTCTCCTAAGGAACTTAAAGTTGGTTCGATTTCCTTACAACTTATGATCTTGATATTCTTCATACTCTCGAAAGGGGAAATCGTGTAGCCAATATCCTTAGTTGCAAGCAACAAGTGGTTGTTTCTTTGATGATGTCCGAAAGGAATAATCTTTTTACCAAGTTCATCGGACGTTTCGATGTACTTCGTTTTAATGAGCTTCGTCTCATTTCTTTTATGGACTAGCGTCCGATGTTCTTTTATGGCCTTCGGTTCATTGGACGTACCGTTTTTTGTACTATGTCGGTGTTCCGAATTATTTGTGCTTCGGTTCATTGGGCGTATCGTTTGTACTGCGTCGGTGTTTCGAATTATTTGAGCTTCGGTTCATTGGACGTATCGTTTGTACTGCGTCGGTGTTTTGAATTATTTGAGCTTTGGTTCATCTGGCGTACCGTTATTGTACTACGCCGTTGTTCCAAATTATTCGAGTTTTTAGTTTCTTGGGTGTACCGCTTTTGTGCTACGCCGTTGCACCGGCTAAAATTTTTATTATTCATGATGTTTTCCACGTCTCTCAACTACGGAAATACCTTAGGGATTCCGATTTTATTCTTGAGCCCGGGGTTGTGGAAGAAATTGAAGTTTCACCAGATTTGACTTTTTGAGCAACATTCTATTCGCATCATTTCTTCAGGGGCTGAGCGCCTTCGAAATAAAGATGTTCTTCTTGTGAAAGTTCAATGGTTCTCAAATCCCAAGGATTGCTCTTGGGAAATCTAGAGAATTCGTCGAGCGAACTCGTCCGGGTTTACTCTTTCGTGCTCTTTTTGGTGAACTTCTTATTTCAAACTTTCTTTTGTGTTGATATGCTTCTATGGTTGTTACTCTTTATTTTCTTCTTAAGTATTGCGAGGACGCAATTTCTTTAAGGAAGGGAGTCTGTAACAACCCGCATATTTGCCGATTTTATATTTAAATATTTTATTTAAATATTTTATCGTTAGTCGGATTTTGGTCCGAAAAGCTACTTTTTCCATACGGATGAATTAGGACCCGAGACCACTTCCATTGAGTTCAAAACGTCGTTTGCAATCTTTTAAGTATAAACATTGATATGTTTGGAGCTAGCCAAAAATTTGACCTTTTTCACTTTGGGTTTGGGTTTGGGGTTCAGCCCACTAGTCATCCTTATACCCCAAACTGAATCATCCCTCCCCATTCACTCTCACTTCCTCCTCTTTTCTGTTCTAAAGCAAAAATGGAGGAAGAGATGGGAAATTAAAACTCCAAGCCCTAGTTCCTCCTTCAATCTCATATTATTGCTCCAAAATCAAAGAGAACCCATTGGTAAGCATCACCTTCTTCTTCTCCAACTCTTTCTCCTTCCAATTTCAGAAATTCCTAAACCTAACTTTGGGAATATTCTTCTTTTAAGCTTTGATTCAAGCTTGTTGTGTTGGAATTGAGGAGTAGTTGCTCTTGCCATTGCTCCAAAGCTTCTTCTTCATTTGTTTGGGTTCAAAGGTGAGATTTTTATCTCACATCTATGTCTATAACCATCCTTGATTTCTTGTTATGAATTCCTAACAATTATCCATGTGCAATTGCTTTTGATTCGGATGGGTTTTGTGAGCATTGCAATTTTTGGTGTTTTGGAAGCCTAAATCTTTAAAAATCATAGCTTGATGTTGGATCATGTTTTTGGTGATAAATCGAAGAGCTTATAGGGTCGGGTAGCCGATAGGCGTAAACCCCTAGCGTCCGTGCTTGTCCGATTGCAATTAGAGGGAGTTTGCACATCATTTAAAATAGGATAGGAAATGCAGGAAATCAGATTCAGTCGACTGAATCCTCTGTTCAGTCGACTGAGCTGAAGCCCGGAATTTTCTGGACAGTGTTCAGTCGACTGAACAGGGATTTCAGTCGACTGACCTGCTCCTGTTTTCCCTATTTATGCTCATTTTGATTGGTTTTCCGAATTTTATCGATTCATGTTGGTTCTTAGTGGTTGTTATCATTTATTATGACTTTGATGACTCCTTTTTTTTTGGTATTTTTGAATATCCATTTCGATGAATTCTTTATCAGTTTAATTGGATTTGATTCACGTCTTCGAATGTGAATTTTAATGATTGATTGTTTCTACAATCATTTCTATGACTTGTCACTTTAAAATACAAAGGTTTCTATACTAGTAGTAAATACTCAAACTCTTTCATCAAAATGATTTCAACAGTACTTTTAAATACAAAGCTTGTTTATAAAACCGTTTTCTAATCTATTAGTATATACAAACCTTTACCTCATTCACATGAGAAAATCTAATTAAACGGCTTAGCAAAACAAGTGGTATGAAATGCTTGCGTTTACTTCGTCGGTTAATTTATGGACTTGTTCGATTGAAACTCTTGTGACAATTTTCTAGTGTAGATCTACAATTTGTTCGCAAATATTTAAGTTAAGCTAGTGGTTATGGGACATGAAGCTAAACTCATATATTTACTAGCTTATTGTAATTGACACTTCTTGATGATCGATGATGATCATTTTATGGTTTAGACTAGCAATGTGCGATGTCTCTTTGTCCGCAATGGGGGACTATACCTTGTCAGGAGGAGCTTCGGCTCATTGTCCGCAATGGGGGATTATACGCTGTCAGGAGGAGCTTTGGCTCATCAGGAGGAGCTTCGGCTCATTGTCCGCAATGGGGGACTATACCCTGTCAGGAGGAGCTTCGGCTCATTAGGAGGAGCTTTGGCTCATCAGGAGGAGCTTCGGCTCATTGTCTGCAATGGGGGACTATACCCTGTCAGGAGGAGCTCCGGCTCATTTTTATGGGATTGGCCATCCTCTTTCTTGTGTTTTCTGGATTTCTTGTTGATGATTTCTAGAATTTGTGTGTCGTTAAGTTTTATGATTTCTGGATATTGATTTCTGGAATTTATGCTTCACCTGCATTTACGATGGACATTGATGTGTATGTCATTTTTCTGGCTTGGTGAATTAAATTAAGAATATGATGTTCTTTTCTGTGTTTTGAGATTGTTGAGATGTTGTATGACTTTTGTGGGTTTTCTGATGTATACTTGACGTAGTATGACATTTTCGGTTATCATACATTTTATTATTATATCTCTTCTTATATCTCATTTTATCTGATAATTATAGCTAGACTGATCCGTTTATTATTTTCTTCTTAAATAATAATCGGGTCAGACTGAGATTTTACAAGTGCTTCGGCGTGACTTCCTATCTGGAACCCTCATCTGACTTTTGGCTAACTACTCTAGTTTAGTAGTTTTTGTTGTATACATTTGAGATTAGACTCCTTGATGTATACATATTCTTTTGGCTAGCACTTGTATCTATTCTTCCGTGTTATTGTGGATCTTATTTGACCACTACTCTGATGTACACTTTCATGTGTTATATTCATATCTATTTCCGCCTTTCTGATATGAATTGTCTGTGACTGATTTGTGTTATGTTTATTTCTATATTTGTTTCCGAAGTCCATATAGCCACTGTGTAGTAGCTTTGAGTTTGTATCGGTATGTCAGATTTCCTCTTGAGATGAAAAGTTATATTTTTATCTGGCATATCGGTACTCGCACAAAGCAATTATACAGATGGTCGCTCCTCAACAGCCTTATTCTCCGTGCTAGTTGACGGCAATACTCTGTAGTGTCCTTGGCTAGCGTGGGTATAGAGGTGGGGCGTCACAACCTCCTTTCTCAAAATCGATTATCCCAAAATCGATAATTCACAAACTTGGCTTTCCAAATTTCAAATTTGACTCTCCTCAAAAATCAAAGCCTTTCCAAATTCAAAGGTTCCCAATACTTCTCCTC
Source organism: Allium fistulosum (assembly GCA_030737815.1). Taxonomy (NCBI): domain Eukaryota; kingdom Viridiplantae; phylum Streptophyta; class Magnoliopsida; order Asparagales; family Amaryllidaceae; genus Allium; species Allium fistulosum. Next base: position 1,210,603,556 of record CM060902.1, read on the forward strand.
AAAACCATTTTCACAAAATCCTTTATATATACATATATATATAATAACCTTAGGAAATTTTTGAATCACTTCATACTTGTATAAATTCACTTTTATACTTCAAATACTTTCAAAATCCTTTTCTTCTGTCAATAGATTCAACAAGGGAAGTTTACCATATATAACAAAGATATATAACTTTGTTTATTCCAAATCAAATATTCAAATTTGATTACTCTTTTTATAAAGTTATTAACCACATTACTTTTCTTCATAAAGTGAATCTTTAATCATAGAAATTTCCAATTTCCATTTTACCTCATCATATATTCCACAAAATATACCCTTCATTTCAAAGACCATTTTACAATTCTTATCCATAAATTTTCAATATCAATTTCATTCAAACCCGTACGATGTACACATATCATTCGTACGCTATATCAATCTGATTGCTCACTCGATCATACAATTTCACTTCCGAACTAGTATTGTCCACCCGACTTCCTAGTGCGGACTCAGATCTGGTTTCTTGATCAGAAACCGTCATTCTCCTTGCGTAGTCACAACTATGATAGAGAATATCCAGAACCAATCAAAAATCCATATCCAGGTTCGCCGTCGAAAATCGAGCGAAAAATCCCAACTCCGATCGATAATACTATCTTGAAATTCTGTGCTTGAATCTAAATCAAATCACTATGCGAATAGAATAATATACGTACATCCTACGTATTTATCTTCATTGATTACCAGTTAAATCAATCCTCTTTTTATTCACCTTCACTTTAATTCTATTCACTTATTCACAATCGCTTCAAATTTCCATTTGAATTATTACTTCAATTATAAACAGTGTGCACTCTGACCACTTGAATTTAGAAAATAGCTTGAAAAGTTTAAAATAGATAAGTAGTTGTAAAATAACAATTAGTTGTAAAATAGCTGTAAAATAGTTAAGTAATTATAAATAGTAGTAAAGTAGCTAAATAGTTGTAGAATAGTTAGATAGTTACAAAATAGTTGTAAAACAGTAATTAGTTTGTAAAACATATGTAAAATAGTAATTTGTTTAAAAATAGTTGTAAAATAAGTAAGATAGTTTGGGCTTTTAAAAAGAAAAGTTGTATAGTAAATAGCTAGGAAAATAGATTTAAAATAGTTTATACTAAAACAATTTATTTGAAAAATAGTTTCAGAGTCAAACTGTTCAATTTCCCAAACTCCCATTCCAATCAATTTCCAATTTCCACTTAAATTGATTCAATTCCAATTCAATTTGAATTTAACTTGATTCCTTTCCCAGATTCAAATTAATTTCCATTTGAATTTATACTCATTCAACTTCAATCTCACTTCCAATTAATTCAAATCAAATTCAATTTGAACTAATTTCAATTCCAATCTCAACTTTAAACCATCTCGAATTATATAAATTCGAGTCAAATTTTCAAATGTTGATTTAACCCCTTAAATCAAATTAACCTTTATCTTTAATTTAACAACCTAAATCTTTAACAATTTTCAATTCTGAATCCAAATTTCAAATATTCATTTTAAATTGCTTTTACTTAACTTATTTCAAGGTTCAAATAAGAGTTCAAAACAATTTTAGTTTACAAATTCAATTATTCAAATTTCTAGTTCAAAGTAATTCCATATCCTTAATTTCAAATTAAAGTTTAATTTCCCTTTTATCTCAATAATGGATATATTACCACACTTCATTCCTCATTCATTTAAACAAATCCAATTCACACTTTAAAGATTATTAATAACAATAGGATGACATCATCCAATTTATTCTAAAACATCCATTCATTTTCAACTTCCAGATCTCAAACCCATTTTGAGATCACATAAACTCCCAATTTCAAATCAACCATTAACTTCCCAAGTTAGATTCCAATTTCATCTCGAAATTTCCAATTCAGGTTGCTTGTTAAATTATTTAACTTTCCAAAGTTAAGTTCAATTTACTTAATCCAGCCAACCTTACCCAATTTGGATTCCCATTTCAAATTTTAAACTTCACATTAATAATCTTTTAAGTTCAAAAACTTATCACCTTGGATATCACATCTCATTCCAAATTTAAAAATCAACATTTAGAGTTTATTTCAAACCACCTTTGATATTATGTATCTCCCTTATATATACATATTTCCTTTGCACACCAAGTTATACTTTAAATTTTAAATCACCTTTGGTTTTTAATTCAAAACAGTTTTCAAACAACCCTTGTTTGCAACAAGTCCCTTTTTATTCAAATAATACTTATTTATTATTTCTTTTAGCACTTTGACACAAATTCCCAATTTTATGGCTTAGATTTAAAACTTCACAGTCTAGATCATCTTCAGTTCCAATTTATAAGTCATACTTATCTAAAACATTTCATTTTGCTTACTCATTAATACACATCTTATTATTAAACACAACAATCATTTATGATAATAACCAAGATTATCATATCTGGAAACCAATTCATTATTATATTATTCTGAAACTTTTCTCCAAATTCAAGATTTAATTTCAGTTTGAATCCATTTTAAACTTACCTTTATTTAATTTCAATTTGGTTGCATTTCTATTATCTCTTAATTTAATTCCAATAAATTAACAACCAATTACCTTAACATTTATTGGTTAAGGAATATTGCTTTATATATATATCAAAATATATTCTTATATAAAATCATTTAAAATCTTTATATATGAAAATAACAAGTACGCTCTCATATATATATACACACACACTCAACTCATTCTAAGGTACTATTGACCCTATCCTTAATGAGTAAACCCATTAGAGTCAAGGTTCTCGCTTAACCTTTACTCTGATACCAAATGTAACGACCCAGGATTTTCGATCGCGAAAATTTCGGATAGTTAGGAAAAGAAGAAAGAGATAGAAGAAGAAGAAACAGAAACACAGCACTGATTCTCACAAATCGCAGCGGATTAAAATATAATATCAAATAATAGCAGTTATACAAAGGAAAATTGTATCTATTAATTTACATTCAATACATCATAGTTACAACATTTATATACACACTGGACAGATAAAATCAACATGTCCTAGATAAACAGATATATATAACAGCGGAAACACTCCATACGTTCCTGCCATCCAGCTCGCCTCCTGAGCTCCAAAACGTCCTTACCTGAAAATCTGTAATACTCGGTCTGACCCAAGCATTACATCAAAGTAACACCCAGGTCAGGCTGGAAACCACCGTGAGTAAACCCATCTAACATGGAATACAACAACATAAAACTTACATAAAACCTGGGGTAACTCGTATCAGTTACAAATTCACAAATTTGGTATAGACAACACTTATTACACACATCAATTTCTTAAGTACCCAAACTTAGATTAACCGGTCCAATTCACTTAAATCATTCCGTTCCAGCCTATTTATTTCACATATCAATCTATAAAGAATCGAAGTGGTTTCGGGTATTAACTAATACCCGACTCCGGTCTCTTCGAATCCTATGTCATCTTAACCCAAGTTATTCAAGTGATTAAATTTTAAATACTAGATGTCACTATTACACAACAATTCATCATAGATAACCACATTATCTCTGTTCAACCCAACTTATCATATTAAAAAACATTTCATTTCACAAAGCGTCACAATCACAAATCAGGGATAACAAATAATCCAAGGCATTCAAACATCATTCAATCATTCATAAGCAAGATAAATTATCATACCATTTTCTAATTAAATTAATTAACTGCCAATGAATTAAATTAATTACTTTATTACTTATAAATCTTGCTTATTTAACATTAATTAATTATATTCAATTAATTAATCATCCCATAATTATTTATCTTGATTAATCATCATTGATTAATCATTCTCTAATTACATTTTGTATTTATCCTTAATTAATTACACAAATTAATTAAACAAAAAACTACTACCATTCCTCAATTAATTACATCCAGTAATTACCCACTAATTATTTCACTAAGTAATTATACTTTATAAATTACACTAAGTAATTTTACTTAACCCATCATTCAATGATTATTTAAATTAATTAAACTAATTAATTAACTTAAATTAATCACATTAATTTAATTAATTACCTTGAGTAATTAATTCCTCTAATTACTTTCATTAAGTAATTATACTTAATCAATTTCCATAAATGATTATCTTTAATAAATTAATATAAATAATTATTTAAATTAATCAAATTAATTAATTATCTAATAATCCTTAGTTAATGATCTTCATTAATTATTAACAATTCTTAAATTACTTCTCTTAAGTAATTAAACTTAGATTAATCATTATTAATTACAAATTAATTAATCTTTAATAACCAATTAATTAATCTCTAATTATTTAATTAATTAAGTGCTTAACTATAACCTAATTAATCTTTAATTACTTGATTTATTTAATTTATAATCATCAATTAATAATCTAATCTTATCTAATTAATGATCCTTAATTACAAATTAATTAACCCTTAATTAATTAACTTAAATTCTTAATTTCTTATTTAATTAATTCTTAATTAATTAAATTACACCCTTAAATACTTTAACTAATTAATCCTAAATCATTAATTAAATTAATTAAATAACCTTTACTTTCCTTATTTATTTAATGAATCAAAAATCATTAAATCATAATTTACTTTAAGATAGAACATTTTCTTATTTATGACAAATTTTGTCATTAACAAAAACATTTGAAAACATTTTACTTTTAAATTTTCTTTTAAATTCATTTCAAATTAAGATTCAAACTAAATACAAATTTAACTTTAACAAAAATTAAAAAAAACAATTTTATAAACCTTTTAAATCACATGTTAAAGAAACACTTATCTTATAAAAGAAATTTACAAGAGTTTTTAAAACAAAATTCATTTTAAATTCAAATCATTAAAAATATACTTTAACATTTAAAGTTGTTTTAAACATTTTAAATTTTCTTAAAACTTCATTTATCTCAAAACTAGGATATAAATTTAATTTGAATCCAGATTTAAAACTTTGATTTAAAACATTGTTTAAATCTTTGCTTTCAAATTTTAAAATTTGAAACAAACAGGTTTTAAAACCTGTAATCAAAACAATGACCCGAGCCCAGACTTCAAATACTTCGAGTCAAACATCGTATGACTTCGAGCAACACACAAGAACAACTCGAGAAAACTCAAAACCATCCTCTGCTCACCCAAACTTCACTAGAAACAAGAAGTGCACCGTGCACTTGCACGGTGGCTCCGACCCACTCCAGTCATCCACGATGACCTCTTCACAATGGCGATCGACCTCGCACCCTCCCTCGATCATCAAAACACCGATAACAAACTCGATATCGAATTCGAGTGTTCAAACCAAATTCTGGAACCATCATCCATACTTGAAACAAATGCAAACTCCATTCTCCGGCCACCGGAGTGCTTACACTCCCTGTCACACATTCGCCATCATCCAAACTTCAAATTCCCAGAGTTCCGATGAACTCGATGCACCAGAGAAGCCGAGGCAAACCATAGACTTTACCATGTCTAAACTATGGTTACAGATTTCATTGATTAACCACAGTCGCCTCCGTGCTTTGATCATCCTCCAAACATTTTTCCTTAGACCCTCCGTTCATCCTCCCATCACCAGAAAAGACCCCAACCTCTAAGATCAAGTAGATCACCAGAAATCACCAAAACTACAAAATTTGGTCAACCCCAAACTGCTCTTCAACCTCAAGCTAAAAAATTATGATTTTAGTTTTAAAAATCAAGATTTTGGATGAGTTTTCAGATCGTAAGCCTGAAACATTGAATCATGATGTTTGAATTTTCACTTTATATTAACTTGCTCTGTTGTTTTAATTTCCAAAGACAAAACAAAATTATTTTAACTTAAATAAACTTTTAAACTTTAATCTATGATACACAAACATAATTTTTTTGAAATTTAAACCTTAACATAGATTAGATTATGAGATAATGATTTTTGGTCAAACTTAAACCTGGACACTAAGAACAGACAAGAAAAAATACTGCAGCAAGCATGCATATATACATCCATGTATATACACAGAGAATTCAACCATATACATCCACACAATCTACTTTATTTTCAGTAATCCACATGCAATCAGATATCAAGATACTTAAGTTTTTAGAAAGAAAGTTACTCACCTGTTCAACTTAAAAACAGAGAACAGTATTGATTTGCTCTGGAACTAGATGTTGATCTAGAAACTGGAAGCTTAAAACTTTGAATTTTCTTGAATTTGTTGAGCTGATCTTGCCTAGCTTGCCTCAAGTTTGGAACAATTCGAAACTATTATTTGTTATTGAATTTATTTGATTTTTTTTCTTCTGGTTTATGATACAGGCTTTTGCTATTGATCTGTTTTCTTTGTTTTACTTAGCTTGTTCTCGAATCCAGGCAGAAATGAAGAAGGCAAAGTAGAGGTATATAGGCTGCTCTTTTGTGTACACAGCAAGCTTCTTTTGATTTTTTTATATATTTTTCTTTGGTCAGCACTTGCTTGACCTGATTTGATTTTTGTGTGCAAGGCTTTAAATGCTTGTCTCCTCTTTTTTTACATGTATATCCATATTTTTTTTATTTTATACATATAACCATTTACATCTACTTACATGTGTATGTGTTATCATATACATACACTTACATTCATATATATATACTTACTTATGCATATTATTTTGTATGAGCCTACATTCATATACTCATATATGTATATACTTATATATGTTATCCCGCCTTTTGGCAAGGCCGAGATACCAAGGAATTGATCAGAAACCTAGAGTCGCTCGTTATGGACATCTAGTGCACATAGGTCTACCCTGGATATCGATGAATTTTGTCTGAGACCAGATTGAGCTATAATTGATAAGACATGACTAGAAAAGCAAAGAGAGCCAACGTTCCAAGTTTCAAGTCAATCCGAGTTCACATGCTCAAGTTATGATGGATGCAAGTTGAAGGGAAAGGCCATTCTTCGTATCCATCATGGAAACCTCTCTTCGAATCCATCTGGGCAGAGCAATTCGTATCCATTTGGTTACCTTACTTCGTATCCATCAATGTAGCCAGCATACGAATCCGTAGTGTTCGTATCCATCGGCAGAAGGAGTTAGCCTCACGCTTGCATGGTTCGTATCCATCAAGTTAAAGTCCTTCGAATCCATCAGTATGCTTTGCTTCGAATCCATCCTTATGCCTTGCTTCGAATCCATCGAGTCAAGGTGGCAGAGTCTCCAGGACGACTCGATCAAATAGGAGAAGAAAACAGATCAAAGCTAAAGTTCCGCTCCACGTCATCACAAAGTCAGGTGCCATGATCGATTCGATCGTATCGATTCGAATGAACCAGCCTACCAAGAAACGCCAACTTGCATCGATCATATCTCGAGATCTACAAGTCCAAATTCTATGAAATTTTCACAGTAGCTTACTGGCAACCTAAGGAATGTTCATGCCAAATTTCAGCTCAATCGGAGCAAATCTTGATCGATTCGAAGTTGAGTTCGAATCGATCCCAAAGTGGGCCCTGATTTCCTGAAAGCGGGCATGTGGGCCCCCTCACGTACCAGAACTGGTCTCCCCGAATTTTAGGCGAAATATCAGCTTCCTACATCTATAAATAGAGCCCCTGGTCATTCGAAAAAGGGGTCGGACAATTCTAAGAGCTAAAGAGCGCCCAAACCCTGCCAGATTTACTCAAAATCACTACGGTTGCCTTAGATTCAGACTTAGCTCACAAAACCAGTTGTATTGCGTTATAAAGAATTGTAATCTTCGAGTGTCGAGCAATAAAATCATCAAACTTCATAGTGGACGTAGGCTAAAACGCCGAACCACTCTAAATCGCTTGTCTTTCCACTTTACATTTCTGTTATTTGGAGTTTTTGTTAGATAATCCACGGTTTTAATTTTCATTCTTCACGTTTATCTCTTCAAAGACTTCCAAAGAGTGTTGTGTCCATTTTTGGTACAAACAATATATATTTTTCAAACATCATAAAGTTTGTAAGTATATTTATCTATATATATATATTTATATGTATTCGTAGTTATGGTTATTTTATCTTAATTTTAAACGATGGAGTTTATTATTTATTTTCTATGAGATTTTCATATCCAGGGATTCTATAATTCAATATTTATTATAGTTTTCAAATCAATTTATAGATACAAATATTTTTATCTTCTAGAAAAACTCATTTATTTGACTATCAAAATTAATATTTCAATGATTTAAATTAGTTAATCACCCAACTAATAGGCGTTAAAAATCCGGGTTAACTTTCATACTTAACCCCTTTCGTATGTTAACTTTAATAGGCGCAGGGCACCCGCATAGTGAATTCAATCACCAATTTAGTGAAGGAATATTCCATCCGTGCTTCTAATTGTTCCATGACTGAACAAGACATAAGAGATCACAACAGCAAATGTTGAGTTGCTATCAAGGAATGGGTGGAATGCTACTTCCTTCAATGGACCAGCTTTTAAACTCCTGAATTGACAACTATGGTACGATGGCTAATATGACGACTGCCCTACAATGTCAACTCTGCCAACTCAAAACATAGCTGGTCACTTCTGAACCATCTTCAAATGCCCGCATCGTAATCATTCCACGTCCACATGACTAAAAGCATGACATACAACCTCAAGAGGACTTCCTTAATACCCTATATAGGTCCCCTATCTGGATGAAAGTTTGGGATAAACACCAATCTATTAGCCCATTTTAACCAACTCGCCGTCCAATCGGCATTACCAACCACTCAAACGTTGGGCAATCATGCATACATCATTCACCAGTGTTACAAGACCCCTTGGCAATAAAATGGACTTGATCATAATGTCGATTGGAGAATTTTCCCCAGTCAAGACCTATCCGTTGAAACCATCATACGTGCAGAACTTCCAATGAAAATTCAACATGTTAACTATGTCGGTTTACTATGGAAATACGACCCCCGACACTACCAAGGGTGACGAGTGCCATCAAACGCAGATGTCTTCCCTCATTCCTCATAGAAGACCGTCGATCACGGTCAGACTTTAACAAGAGAACTGGTGGATCGTCGCCGACAATTACACAAACATGTCTAGGCCATTTTTGAGTTGATGAATCAGATGAAGGATCAACATAGCAAGATAAGGAGGGGACCTACTCCATACTCTAGATCGGAAAACTCCTCTTCTCTAAATGGCTACCGTGAACGCCAACGCCATAAGGCTTCTCCGGGAAGGATAGCTTCGACGATATGAGCAAGCCCCATAAAACGAAGGACCGGGAACATCCGACCCTTATCGATCAAGGACTTTGATCGAATTGAACCATTTGCGTTAGACTTCCAACTGAGAAGGGCTGGAATGAAATGCAGTAGCGAGCATACGACGCTGCCTCACTTATCAATAAGATTTGATCTGATCTCTTTTGAATTATTTCTAATTCAATTTCATTTACGTTGCGAAATATAACCTATTTGAATTAAACTACTTGCAAATGATGCAGGTAACCGAGTACTTAAGATTGGGTGCGAAACAACCTCCGCGGACCATGATCAAATCATTGAGGTATCATCGTGATGAACATGATTCGACCACTCATCGGCTACTATATGCCCCTGACTGGGGGCAAGGCATCAAAGCGGAAGAGACCGACAAGGTCAGGACTTTAGTACAAAGTGGATGCAACCGACCATCCACTCATTCGCCTATGCAATTTAATTAGGAGATGTAAGAAAGACTTGGAGTTATATGTCTCAACAATGCCTTCTCCATCTCGTACTTGAAGCTTGCCAAAATACTTATGCTTCTTCTGATGCCCGATGAAATCGGAATCACATTAAGGGTGGACGTGATGTCACCATCCATGCATCCAATCCTACATTAGCCATTTGGGATTATTTGAGGGAACACATGTTTAAAGGTCCAACCCTCAATTTAAAGTCATCAACGACTGATTGTCTACTCACTAACCATCATGAGCTGTCATTTCAACTCTCTTCCTTAGCTCGATCGAAATAATGCAATGTATAAATTGGATGTGACTCGACTGTCTGCTCTCCATTTCTTGCACCCGACTTAAGGGAAAATATACAACTCAAAGTGGATGTAGTTCAACCATCCTTTCCTATGCTCGAGCACAAAGCTTGCCAGAACACTAATCTTACTCCTTAGGCTTAGAAAAAGTGGAATTCAAATGAACATGGACGTGATCCAACCGTCTATACTCTAAATCTCATCCTTCGTTGAGGGGCCTATAAGTGGAAGTTAATCGGGATCCCACAGATCACTCGCTAAGTGAAACGCCGAGCTCAGGGACAAGCCATCACATCAAGGCTAGAAATGGGTTGATACACGACAATCCCTCAATTCACTCAGTACTCCCAGAGTGTGAGACGGAGTATAAACATTCATCAACTCCGTACTCCCAGAATGCGAGACAGAGTATAAACATTCCTTAACTCCGTACTCCCAGAGTGCGAGGCGGAGTACAAACATTAATCAACTCCGTACTCCCAGAGTGCAAAACGGAGTATAAACATTCCGTAACTCCGTACTCCCAGAGTGCGAGGCGGAGTATAAACATTCACCAAACTCCGTACTCCCAGAGTGCGAGACAGAGTATAAACATTCCTTAACTCCGTACTCCCAGAGTGCGAGGCGGAGTATAAACATTAATCAACTCCGTACTCCCAGAGTGCGAGACGGAGTATAAACATTCCTTAACTCCGTACTCCCAGAGTACGAGATGGAGTATAAACATTCCTTAACTCCGTACTCCCAGAGTGCGAGGCGGAGTATAAACATTCACCAAACTCCGTACTCCCAGAGTGCGAGACGGAGTATAAACATTCCTTAACTCCGTACTCCTAGAGTGCGAGATGGAGTATAAACATTCCTTAACTCCGTACTCCCAGAGTGCGAGGCGGAGTATAAACATTCCCCAAACTCCGTACTCCCAGAGTGCGAGACGGAGTATAAACATTCCTTAACTCCGTACTCCCAGAGTGCGAGGCGGAGTATAAACATTAATCAATTCCGTACTCCCAGAGTGCGAGACGGAGTATAAACATTCCTTAACTCCGTACTCCCAGAGTGCGAGACGGAGTATAAACATTCCTTAACTCCGTACTCCCAGAGTGCGTGGCGGAGTATAAACATTAATCAACTCCGTACTCCCAGAGTGCGAGACGGAGTCTAAACATACATCAACTCCGAACTACCAGAGTGTGAACCGGAATATAAACATTAACTAACTTCGAGATCCCAGAGTGCGAACCGGAGTATAAACATCTACAAACTCCAGACTCCGAGAGCGCGAGCTGGAGTATAAACAACTCCGAGATCCCAGAGTGTGAACCGGAATATAAACAACTGACTCCAAACTCCTAGAGCGTGAGCTGGAGTATAAGCATCAAACAAATGCGGCTTCGAGGAGGGTAGATCCGTCCGCCTAACGACTTCAACCGTATCTCAACCAAGTTACATCACTTGTTCCCGGAGTGCGAACACAAAAAACGAAACCCATAATAGACGTAACAGACCGTCTAGTCAACAAACTCCAGACTCCCAGAGTGCGAACTGGAGTATAAACATCAACCAACTCCAGTCCTTAAAGCATGGTTTGGAATATAAATACAAGAAGGGATGCGATTCGACTCCCCTTCTATCAACTCTGATTCCTCGGCAAGTCCTGTAGTACAAAAAGTGGACATGGTTCGACTATCTGCTTTCCAATTCTTCCCCTGGCCTGGGGGCACACTTATCATAAAAAATCAGATGTGATCCGACCATCTAGCACTAAGCAGGCACGACATGACCATTCATGCATCAACTCTTATCCCCTACATGGGACCTCTAGAATAACCTTATAGGGATGCACTCCAACCCGAGACTGGGGGCAAAAGAGTAATTATCCGAAAGTTGACTATGACAATTTGAGCCTATGACCCATGCCTGATATTCATAACAACTCTAGGTTATGACTGAAAGAATGCCTAGAGATAGAATCATCAGATCAATACCCAAACTCATGGGCGATTGATCATCATTCTACCCAAAATGAGTATCCAATCCTTTACTTATAAGAAAAATGAACAGAGAGTGGAGGACACACGTCAACTACTCAGATTTGCATAGGATATGACAAAGCACGGCTTTCCACTTCCAATGATCGACCAACAGATGGACCTGACCATCATACATGAATTACTCACATCCATGGATACAAACTCCAAATATAATCAGATACTGAAGCATGTCCTAGACCAGGAATACAACTGTCTCGTTATTGAACTGGGCCTATAGTGCTATGCTGAAATCCCTAAATTCGAACTTGAGAACGCTTATGCTACTTACCAAAGGACGATCAGCAGATCATTCAAAAATCATATCGGTCGATCGATGAAAGTAGATGTGGTTAATATGCTCGTGAGATCATGGCTATCAAACGACCATATCGATGACTTGATAGAGTTAGAGACACCCATGTACCGAGGACAACCAAGCAGGTACAGAGTCTAAGTCGAAAGATTACCATCCTAAGTTGATTTGACTCTAGGACCATCAACAAGTGAATTCTCTTCTTCAACCTGACCAAGAGAGGGAAGAGAACTTTTGAATGAACTAACAACTGCGTTGATGCACTTCCAGATCTGAAAGATCGCTTAAAGAGACCTCCCATTTTACCCAAACCTTTGGATCACGAATATTTATACATCAATTGGGCCGTGTCAACACATGCCATAAGCGTCGCAGTGCTATGTGAAGAGAAACGAATCCAAAGACCAGTATATGATGAAGGCTGACTATTGACGAGCTCACCCCGTTAACGTCCATATCAACCAACCGTTATGATAGTTCCAACAGCGTCCTTAGATGTCTGAAAGGATACTCGAATAGGATATCGAGCTAAGCCAATTTGATTTCACATATCTCCCTCGGAGAGCTCTCCATGATCAAACATTACCATACTTCATATCTGAAGTCACTTCATCAGACGATTATCCGAAGAATAGTAGAGAACCATCCAACCGATGGAGAACATACATAGATGGAACTTCCAATAATCGGCTTTTTTAACGTCGGAGTTGTGTTAATGACTACTGAGGAACGATCGATCTGCCACGCCCTCAAACTCAACTTCCCTACAACAATAACGAAGCTAAGTATGAAGCCTTGGCGCTCAAACTTACAAGAAAACTAGGAGTGGAAACTTTGCATATATTATGTGATTATTGGTTAGTAGTATACCGAGTCAGGGAAGATTATTCAACTAGGGGGCAACATCTTGCTCCTCATCCTAGCTGGGTCCAAAAGCTACTAGTCGACTTCGACTATTACACCATTACTCACATCCTCGGAGGACAAAATGAAAAAACTAAGTCATTGGCCAAGCTAGCCAGTTCCGGGGATGCGCGGCAAAAAGACTTTATCCCAGTTGAAATGCTTATTATTCCAAGCATTGACATATAAAGATCAACTAGATCTTAGAGATGGATCTAGGAGAAGAGTCATGGATGACTCCTATCAAAGATTATCCACAATCGGGGATTCTTATTGAATAAACGAATAAGGAATGGCATATCCTCCGTGAAGCATCACTGCATGATTATGTCTGGATCGTTTGACTCTGTCGATACAAAGCATTACTTTTGTATCCATCGATCTGAGATCCAATATTACGTATCCACCGATACGAAGCATACATTCCAACCCTTCACATCGATTCAGGAGAGGATCGTTACGAAGGAGCATTCAAAGACAACCATCGAACGTTGTTACAACTTGAATTTTATTTCAATCCAGGAGAGGATCGATACGAAACTCAATCCAAACAAAAACTAAAGAACTTGACAACGACTCGTGAACGTGCAAACGTTAACGGGAGCCAGGTTAACATACATACATTGAACAACAAATCACTAGCACTCGACACTCAGTTACAACAATGCACTACATAATCATTGGTAGTCAGCAGATCAACATTTATATTACTGGAAATCGATCGAAGGTTACATCTTTTGAAGAAAAGATAGCAACTACTCAACGAATCAGATAGAACTTTTTCAGAATGAATGATGCAGCATTTCAAAGCACGTCATGATCACACAAGACGTACTTTGGGAGGCAAATGTTATCCCGCCTTTTGGCAAGGCCGAGATACCAAGGAATTGATCAGAAACCTAGAGTCGCTCGTTATGGACATCTAGTGCACATAGGTCTACCCTGGATATCGATGAATTTTGTCCGAGACCAGATTGAGCTATAATTGATAAGACATGACTAGAAAAGCAAAGAGAGCTAACGTTCTAAGTTTCAAGTCAATCCGAGTTCACATGCTCAAGTTATGATGGATGCAAGTTGAAGGGAAAGGCCATGCTTCGTATCCATCATGGAAACCTCTCTTCGAATCCATCTGGGCAGAGCAATTCGTATCCATCTGGTTACCTTACTTCGAATCCATCAATGTAGCCAGCATACGAATCCGTAGTGTTCGTATCCATCGGCAGAAGGAGTTAGCCTCACGCTTGCATGGTTCGTATCCATCAAGTTAAAGTCCTTCGAATCCATCAGCATGCTTTGCTTCGAATCCATCAGTATGCCTTGCTTCGAATCCATCCTTATGCCTTGCTTCGAATCCATCGAGTCAAGGTGACAGAGTCTCCAGGACGACTCGATCAAATAGGAGAAGAAAACGGATCAAAGCTAAAGTTCCGCTCCACGTCATCACAAAGTCAGGTGCCATGATCGATTCGAAGTAATCGAGTCGATCGTATCGATTCGAATGAACCAGCCTACCAAGAAACGCCAACTTGCATCAATCATATCTCGAGATCTACAAGTCCAAATGCTATGAAATTTTCACAGTAGCTTACTGCCAACCTAAGGAATGTTCATGCCAAATTTCAGCTCAATCGGAGCAAATCTTGATCGATTCGAAGTTGAGTTCGAATCGATCCCAAAGTGGGCCCGGATTTCCTGAAAACGGGCATGTGGGCCCCCTCACGTACCAGAACTGGTCTCCCCAAATTTTAGGCGAAATATCAGCTTCCTAAATCTATAAATAGAGCCCCTGGTCATTCAAAAAAGGGGTCGGACAATTCTAAGAGCTAAAGAGCGCCCAAACCCTGCCAGATTTACTCAGAATCACCACGGTTGCCTTAGATTCAGACTTAGCTCACAAAACCAGTTGTACTGCATTATAAAGAATTGTAATCTTCGAGTGTCGAGCAATAAAATCATCAAACTTCATAGTGGACTTAGGCTAAAACGCCGAACCACTCTAAATCGCTTGTCTTTGCACTTTACATTTCTGTTATTTGGAGTTTTTGTTAGATAATCCACAGTTTTAATTTTCATTCTTCACGTTTATCTCTTCAAAGACTTCTGAAGAGTGTTGTGCCCATTTTTGATACAAACAATATATATTTTTCAAACATCATAAAGTTTGTAAGTATATTTATCTATATATATATTTATATGTATTCGTAGTTATGGTTATTTTATCTTAATTTTAAACGATGGAGTTTATTATTTATTTTCTATGAGATTTTCATATCCAGGGATTCTATAATTCAATATTTATTATAGTTTTCAAATCAATTTATAGATACAAATATTTTTATCTTCTAGAAAAACTCATTTATTCGACTATCAAAATTAATATTCCAATGATTTAAATTAGTTAATCACCCAACTAATAGGCGTTAAAAATCCGGGTTAACTTTCATACTTAACCCCTTTCGTATGTTAACTTTAATAGGCGTAGCGAGGGCATAGTAATGGTTTTGTTAATAAGATTTTAAAGTTTCGTATGTTGATTGATTTGAATAAAATATCGTGTGTTAACTTTCATACTTAACCCCTTTTCAAGGACGAAAATTTTTAAGTGGAGGAGAATATAACGACCCATATTTTTAACTATTTTAAAATTTTAAATTTAATATGCTTATTGGATAAAAATGGTTAGAAATAAAATTTAATGATTCATTAATGTAGTTATTTAATTTGAACTTGAATAAATTTTGGAATAACCAATTATGATGATTTTGGCAATAACAAGTATTGAAATTTAATTTTATATATTGAATGTGTTTATAATCAATTACTGGAATTGAATAATAAATATTGAATTATTTAGATAGAAATAAAATATTTGTTGATAACTAAAACGCATTTGAAATTAATGGTTTTTAATATAATTTATTGAATAATTAAGTTCTTTAAATTCAATATTAGGAATTATATAAATAATTGAATTTTTAATTTAATATGAATGAAAATGATTCCAAATTTAATGCCCCATCCCGAGACCCACATTAACAAAGAGAATTACATAGTAATTTTATCTGCTAGTGCAGAGAATAGGGTAGGTTAAGGGCGACCATCATACTCTTGCATTAGATAAGAGCTAAGTATGTCGGTTTTGGCACTTATTTTTTTTCATTTCATCTCGAGTATTCAACATACTTAATTCCTATCCAATACACTACTATGGTGGCTACAGGATCGATTCAGAAACAAAATATGATAACAATAACAATCTCAAGTCACAGAACAACAACACAGATAATATACATATACCCTTACATCATAAGGTTCCGAAACAAAAGACTACTACACAAAAACTATGCCATAACCAAATTCGATGAAGAAGCCCAAAAGGTAAAGCTAGCAAAGGTCCAAAAGCTAACCTAGAACTCGGTCTGACTCGAGTAATAAATACACGGGTCAGGCTAACTAGAACATGATATAAGCAAAAGATAAAGGAATATAAGTGCATAAGGGAAACATTCCTTTAAGGATAAAGGAATGATATAAGAAAGTGTATTTATACAACTAAGAATAGGTATTCCATAAGGCTCAAAGTTAATCACATGATAAGGTTTAACATGGCATATATGTTACACATTCAAGGTCTATACAATGTAAGTGAACATAAGCAATATATAAGCCATATGTGAAGTCATCAAAATCTCCAATCAAAACTCATGAAACTCAATAAGAGTTTATAATACCAATATTGAAATCACCATAAAACAACATATATATAAGCCTTTCTCTAACTCAAGGCTATAAGTAAATTCATCATCTCAAATTGGTGAAATTGAAATCAAAAACTCATAAAAATTCCCTGGATTTGCCAAATCCCATTTCAATGCCGAAGCGATGCTGCACGTGCCATTCCCCCTAGTACTATATATATTAGGTACCTCTCCCAAACGATAAAGTCGTAAATCTCAGACGACCGAAGTCGTAATCCCAGATGACCCGAAGGTCTATAGTACTGGCAATCCAAGAATGTGTCACAACTCTCAGATAGGAACTCGAAAAGTGTTAACGTGCGTCCCATACCACACGTTTATACTTAACGGTTTACTAACCGCTAGTCATTGCCACATTAGAAATCAGAAATTATCATAAAATCTCAAAACTCGAAAAACTCAGACTCACCTCTCACATCAGCAAGTAAAACACAATATCGGGTTCTCATATATCATACTCCAAGAATAGGAGATCTCGAACCACAACTCGCCAAATATTGGCCTTCCCAGATAATTCCTAAAGATATGAATTATAATCTCAAAAACCTACCAAAAATTGGCTAAATAACTCAGAAATCAATAACCCAGAGAGTTTCGATCGTACAAGTCCGGAATTAACCGATAAAGTAAACTCATGTGTCCCATACCATGTGTTTTACTAAATCGTTTAATTCTCTTTCTCATACGTTCGAAAAGTGTAAAAATAATGTATATTATTTATGAAATAATTTACTTGAGAAAATGGGATTTTAAAATAATATTCTGAAATCATTTTGAAGGCATTTTATTGAAAACTCGGCTTGAATACTTTAAAATAATTTAAAAATAATCTGAAAATATTTTATAATAAAGATTTAAAAAACCAAATTATTTAGAAATTTTCTCAAAATTTATTTGAAAGGAATAGTGCTTGAAAATCGAGAAAACATTGAAAATACACCCAATCGATATTCAAATTTAAATCGAATTTAAATTCCAAATTCCTTCAAATCTCGGCTAAACCATTGATGGATATCATAGCCCATAACCATCATAAAAAACATCTCAAAATTGCAAAGGAATTGGCCACAAAAGGCATCGGAATCGGAAGACAAAGCTTATAGAAAAACTTGAAAAACAATTATAAAAAGACCATATGCAAGTCGACCAGGAGGTCGACCTTGCACTTCCTTAGGTCGACCACCAGGTCGATAATGAGACTCCTCAGGTCGACCGTACAGTCAACCTGGAAAGTGTAAGGTCGACCTTCCGGTCGACCATTCATACGCGATTTATTCTTTCCCGTTCCAGGTCGTTTTTGTAGTACGATTGAATCTTTGAGCAAAAGTTTAATATAGCTACAGGTTGTTTCAGGTCATAAAAATTGGCATGCATAGAGTTTAACAACTAAACTACAATCTGGAAAAGATCCGGCAGCAATTTGACTGAAAATGAAAGAGATATCGGTGCTCAAAGTAGCAACCAGAAATCAGAAAAATAAGAAACAACTAACAGACAGAATTCCCATATACAGTAAACGATTTTAGCCAAATTTTCATTGGAAATTCATTTTCCAACTAGAATTTTGTGAACTTGAACTCACCTTGATGATTTAGCAAAGCATCAGATGATTTGGGAGTCAAGATACAAGCTTTTGGTGGAAAGATTACTTGGAAGAACCTGTAATAGCTGAAACAACAACATGCAACATAGAATAAAGAATTAACAGACAACTTGACTTCAAATTGAGATTTTTGATGAAATATACCTAGTATTGGATAGAGATTACCTTATATTATCTAATTTTAGTGATTATCTTCTTCGATTTTCAGCAATTTGAGTGGAAAATTGAATTTAGATGGAGGCTGCCATTTTTTTCTTTTGTTGCTTTACTGTAACTTTTGTTGAGAAGGAAGGAGAAAACTAACGCACGGTTCGTTTCACAATTACCAGAAGCCTCTAGATTAATGGATAATGGACCTAACCCTAACCCAAAAGCCTAAAAGTAATTATACTTAGTGAAAATTACAAGGCTATGTTCATTTTTGTTCTATATTATCATCATATTCTCTCATTTCTTCATTTTAAAGGCAACTAAAATGTATACATCTTATTTGTATGCAAATGAACTTATTATTAGAACAAAATAAATTTTATTTTAATTATAAAAAGATATTTTGACAATAAAACCTTATTTTTAACAATATTTTACAATTTACACTATTTAGTGTAAATACACTATTTTTAAAGCACAACTTGTTCAAAAATTATTTTCTTTGTAAAATAAATTACAACAAACCATTTTAACTTAATTGAATCATAAAAATATTATATCCAAACAATATTTCATCTTTTATTTTAATAAAATACATATTATCTTCATATTTCTCATTTTAAATTCAATAAAAGATTAATATTGACAATGTTTTCCAATATTGTTGTATTTACCCAATAACATTACAAATTGATTACTTTCATTCCAAATTCTCAAAATGAAGTTTTTAAAACTTTATTTCCATTACTCTAAATTTATTTCAACAATTTAACGTTGAAATACATCACTTAATTAATTTATTAGCTCCAACTAATAAATACCAAATATTTCAATTTATTTAAACCAAATACTTATCCAATCAATATTTAATCCCATATTTATTCCCAAATAAACAAAATAAAATTCCAAACTTTATTTTTCCCATTTTATTTACAAAATTCATTGTTTATTCCAAATAAACAATATAAAATTTCTAATTATATTTTAATTTACAATATTAAATTATAAATTCCGTTATAATTTAATATATACAGGCAATCTTCAAACCAGGGTTGTTACAGCTTGGTATCAGAGCTGGATTCAGAACAAATGTAATAAACGCAGAACAGTATATACAATTACTATACATCAAGTATAATACAAGTGTAAACATCATCCCCAAATCGTAGTTGAACCCAACCTTGTCCTTAATCTTTTGAGTTTTTTAGGTGTAGATAGAAAGGAATATGTCTAGGAATGTTAATTGTAAATTCATTAGTATTCCTTATTCATTGAATTCCAATTGCTAATATCTACCCCTATGAATAATCCTAGCTTGTCTTAACTTTCAGCAAATGGCTGGAAGAGGTAGAGGTCGCACTTCGGAGGCGAGACCGTCCATTAGTTCTCATCCCGAAGGAGTTTATATGTCGACTGACCAGATTCTTAAGCTTCTTAGGAGCACTCGGCCTCTTGCTCCTACTCATTCCTCTCCTCCATACAAATCCGCATTTGCACGTATGTGTAGCGACTTCACCCATCTCGGAGGCAATCCATTCAAAGGCTCTGAGACAGTTTTAGAGGTTCAGCCTTGGCTACGAACATGCGAGCGCATTTTCACTCGCATGGAGATTTCAGATCATCACTGTGTTCTTGTGACATCTTGTATGCCGCAAGAACGAGCACTAGACTGGTACGAGCTCCTTATAGCTGAGAAAGATGAGTCTAGTCTTACATGGTAGCATTTCCGAGATCGTTTTGAGCTTAAATTCGTGCCAGAATCCAAGAAGGCTTTCCTTGCCCGTCGCTTCCTAGATTGAAGCAAGGCAAATCCTTTGTGTCAAATTATGTTTCCTCCTTCGAGTCTCTATCTAAGTCTGGGCTCGAATTCATTGGTACTCCATATAAGAAGAATCTTAAGTTCGTATTTGGACTTAAGAAATATTTGAAGAAGTCACTCATGCTTCAGCTTACGCTCTCGTTCGAGAAGTTTGTAGATTTGGCACTTCACCTTGAAGCCGTCGAAAAAGAAAGGGATTGTAGTGACGAGGCCGAGGTTCGAATGAACCCAAATAAGAAGAAATTTCCCTTTTAGAGATCCCAATCATTTCCTCCTAAGAAGAAGAAGCAAGGCAATTCTGGTTCTCATTCGCGTGTAGTACCTCCTTCAGCTAGAGTGTTGGCTTGCTTCTATTGTGGTTCTAGAGACCATCTAGTTAGAGAATGTCCTCAAACCCCCAAGTGCCATTTTTGCAAGAAGGAAGGACATATAGTTTTAGGATGTCCTAAGAAGGGGAAGAATTCAGGTTCGGGGAATCTGAATGTGGCTCAGGCTTCTAGTAGTGCATCTCAGTCGCGAGGTATATCTCTTGCTATTTTGAAAGGTTCTATTCTTTTTCATGACTGTCTATTCGAATCCTCTTCGATACGGATGCTTTGCATTTATCTGTACCGAAGAAATTTGTTAATGCTATTAGATGTTCTGGTCTTGTTGCTTACTTGAGGATTGAGAATCATTTTGAGGGGATCCGCAATACTTGACCTGAGAATTTTGGGATTTGTTCCTTGTAGCTTATTTTTGCATGCGT
This sequence comes from Allium fistulosum, assembly GCA_030737815.1. NCBI lineage: Eukaryota > Viridiplantae > Streptophyta > Magnoliopsida > Asparagales > Amaryllidaceae > Allium > Allium fistulosum. The sequence goes on from CM060902.1 coordinate 1,210,624,949, forward strand.
ATTAGCATGCTATTTTCTATCTTGAGTTTGGAGTAATTTAAGAGGGAGTGGCTTACATTTTATCAAGCCACTTTATGTGATTTGAAGGGTCCTATAGAGAGGTATCCTAATTCAGTTGATTGATTAATTCTTGTCTTCAGAATGTTGATTATGATTCCGAAGTCTCTGTATTCACTCTTGAGTATCGAGATGTTGATGATATATCTCGAATTCCTGTCGTTGTGACTCTGTTGATTTCTGTAAGCCCGTTTGGATATAACACCCAATCGGGCAATCGAATATTGTATTGATCTCATTTCCGATTCTTAGCCTTTCGGTCATCCTTCCACGAGGATGCCCACTAAGGAAATGAGGTGATCCTTGGAATTTAATTGATATTTCCATTCTTACCTCTTTTGAGATAACCTTTTTGGATACTCATTTATAGGCTTAGTAATATTACTTCACTCGAAGTGATGATTTGCCGTTTATGTTCTTCATCTCATTCGAGAAGATATTTTACCCTTACCCTTATATCTCGCTGATTTTTTTATTCGATCTATTAGTGGTGCTAGGGTCATTCTTCAACTTGACCCTACACCGATCCTCATTAGCTTCGGGTTGCGGAGGATAGTGTATTTTACCACATTCTGCACTCGTTATGAGTTTTTGAGTAGTTCGTTATACCGTTAGGAATGACGAATACTCCAATCTATTCTCTCAATCTTGTGAATCGAGTATATTTAGGGAACATCTCGATGAATCTCTTTTTGTGTTTTAGATTTTGAGCATATGTAATGATTGTGTTTTCAAAATTTTTTTTCAAAAATTGAAAATATATTTCTAAGAGGAATTGGATTTGGTTTTGGGATAAATAAAGAACATTTCGAGAACTAAATATGAGATACTTCTTTTAATAGAAGATGATTTTTGTGTTGGGTTATCCATCAAGTGCTTTAAGAATTTTGGTCGATATGCCTGATCAACGTTATCGATTGGAATTTCCTAAACGCTGTGATGAGACAATCAGACACGATAAATTAAGTTTTAATGACATGAAATTTGGAAATAAATTAAAAAGATTTGAGAACTAAATTTTATTCTAGATGACATATGTAGCCACCATAGTAGTGTATTTGACAGGAATTAAGTATGTCGAATACTCAAGGTGAAATGAAAAAAAATTAAGTGTCAAAACCGACATACTTAGCTCTTATCTAATGCAAGACCATGATGGTTGCCCTTAACCAGCCCTATTCTCTGCATTAGCAGGTAGAATTACTATGTAATTCTCTTTGTTAAGGTGAGTCTCGGGGTGGGGCATTACACCAAAAGTTGATTTAAATTTTATTTAAATATGAATGAAGATTGTTTACATTTAAAATTAAATTAAAAAGTGAATAGATAGAAATCGAAAATTTTATATTTTTATTAACGTGTAAATATAGTCATTTTGGCCATTGTCTCGGATTTTGATGAAACCAATTTCATCGGATCTGTAATATTGAATTATTATAGGATTTCAATTTTTGTAGTGATCGGACTTATTGTTTGGCCGTGCAAGCTTGAAACGCGTAAAAATTAATTTAAGGAATTTAATTAAAATAAATTGAATTTGAAAAGCTATCTTTTGCATACGATCGAATTAGGCCTCGAGACTAGTTCCATTGCGTTCTGAATAAGGTATAACATACAGAACGCCAGGCGGCATGCTTCGTATGGAGTTCGGAATTGCGTGGGTCGATCAGGCGAGATATTTTCTAATTAAAATAATATATATTGACTTTCTCTCCTCCGACCACTCGTACAAGGCAACCCCCCTTCTGGTTTCTCCCTTACATCATCTGCTCCCCTCTTCTTTTTCATATTTGTTCAGATCAAGAAAAAAAAGGACGAAATCGCGTACGCACGAAGGGCGAAGTCACTAGCGCGCGCGGAGGTTGCGCTAGGGGTGTGGGCAAAGTGGTGACGTCATCGACAACGTTCTAGAGTTTTGGATCGTGCGCGTGTGAGTAGATGGGTGCAGTCTCGATGGAAGGTAGGTGGAGTAGTGTGAATAGGGGAGTGAGTCGAGTGGTTTTGGGTGCTTGCCGTCGATTGGCGCAGGCAGTGGTCGAATGGTGTAAGGACCCGCCTTTTCGAACCCTAGAAGTCGAAACTAATACATCCACGGTATTCACATGCCGAACAACTAAGTGCCAAAAAGACAAATTTTTGGGGAAAAAAAGAGATAGAAGATAGAAGAAACTAAACAATCATACAATCTCACGACGCAACGGAATAATATATATTAATCAACATAGTACTTTACAAATTCATTTACAAAATGATACATCAGAGTCATACTAAAACAATTTCTAACCTAGGACAGTTATAATAGCCTGTCCTTTTATAACTGATACAAGATATATATAATATAGCGGAAACAAAAAAATAATAACTAACTATCGGTGAAGCCTCCTTCTCCAAGCTCTTCCAAAATGCATCCGTAGAAAACCTGAACTACTTTGGCTGCTCATAAAAAATTTGAGCACCCAAGAGTTTTAGGGAAAGAAAATAAAACTCTGGTTCATAAATGGGTCTGGTGTGAGTAAACTCAAAGCAACTAAATTATTACTTTTAAAACTCTTTTAAAATCAAAGGTATCTCGTAAGACCAAGTCGCACATAAACAAGGACGAGTTTTTACCTTACGATAACCAAAACACTTTTATATAAAAATCCAGTGATATTATAATAATGTCTAAGGATTCAAAATAAAATATTAAAATAGCCAGAATGCTTGCATCTCACATTCCAACATATTTAGTATACAACTAAAACCGTACAGCGCTTATTGGAGAATGGATTCCATACAACGACTAGGCATTGGGGCACCACCTATCACAGTACACGTCTAGAAAATGTATCGAGGACCTCGCTTGGATCCACTGCCAACACAAAACCGACCTACCCCTTACTGGGTAGTATCGAATATGTCATCACCGTAGTTGCTTTGCATCCCTTTTATCGAGATCTCATGCACAACCAATCCATAAATATATAGATGTATCTAGAAGGATGATAACATATCCTAATGGGTGTGACCCGCTTAGCCTTGCTGCATCTCCCTTGATTTTCAGTCATTCCCGGTTGTTGAGGCTTGAGGCTATGTTTTACCTTTTGGAATAGCAATCCCACTTGGAATACTAACACTACCCTTCTGGCATCAATGCAATGCTATCATTAATCCATACAAGTTGTCCAGGATAAGGACAAACTAAAGGCACTAATTCTACTACATCCATTTTGCAATCACCATCAAGATTAGTAGCAAGCAGCCCTTGCACTTCAACGGCTCCGTCTTCGATCCCATGCTTCAAGATGTCTTCATTTCGAAATGCTTGAGTTGGATCGAAGTGGTTTTCGAATAACATATCTTATCCCGGTCTCTTCGAAACAACTTACGATAGTTCCGGTAAACTCAACCATGGTTCTTTAGGAAATAAGCAGATAAAAGATAACAGCGGAGTTCACCTCCTAACCGTTAGTGGACGGATTTCCTTATCATTAATCCTAGAAGAATAAAACAAATTTATACGTACAATATAGCACCACTGACGGTAACTGTACCATATAATTTCTGTGTTTCTCCTTGATATTGCCAAAGTTACGTTTTGGTCCAGATTTGATAGTTGGTTATTTAACTATCAAATAAACAAATAATCAAACATTGATTCAATTCCATATGGGATCTTCTAAGCCATTATTAATTAATAAAATCACTTTATAAAACTTTATCAAAGGATCTTTTCTAAAACACTTTTCCCAAACCTCTTACATCCCCTTTACTTGGAAAACAATATAAACATTTGCCAAAAACATTCGGAAAATTCTCTCTTGTTACATTCCATACTAAATGGCCAAACGATTCCCCTTTTAAAACATCACTTACTACAAAACTCGTTCACTTTATAAAAACCCATTCACTTATCTCTTATAAAAATTCTTTTACAAGTTCACTTCACATTTCAAACCACTTACAAGTTTCCAATCTAGATTTAAACTTCTTTCAATAATATCTAAAATGATTTATAAAATATCATTCTATTTTTAAACTATTTAAAAATCTTTCTGAGAAGGAGATGAGAATGAGAAAGGGGAGTCAGGAAATAATTTTTGTACGTAAATGTTTCTCAACTGATGACCTTTCAATTGTACTGACTATTCAGATGACTTTTAGAATACCCTAGCCCATTAGTCTAAGCCCAATAACAAAAGGAGAAAATAAAACATGAAAACAATTGCGTGTAACACGCTGAAAACTGCAAATTTGGAAAAGTAAAAATCAAAATTTTAAGAAACGAAAAGCAGGAAAAAGGTTAGAATCAAATCCAACTTCATAAAAAAAGAATAAAATTTAAAACTTCAAATTTCAAAATTTAAAATTTTCAACAGGAAGTCAAACTTTGACCAAAGTTGACCAGAATTTTAAATTTTCAGAAAAATCTTTATTTTATTAAATTTGGAAAAATAACTTACATCAAATCCCAAAATTATACATTGAAATTTTAAATTTATCAATTTGAAAATTATTTAAATCAAAGTTTTCAATAAAAATTCCATTTAAAATATTACAGAATTTACGGGTTGTTACACACTCTCATATGTATACTCTTAAACTGATCCTAGGGAAATTTGGTCCGTAGGTGCGGCGTAGTGGAAAGGAGGCTTGGGTTCTGGTAAAAAGACCCAAGTTCGATTCCTACCATGCGCTTCCCTATACTATATAAATTTACCCTGGTTCTCCTGGGTTTTCGAAAAAAAAACTCATCCTAGGGATTCACTTACCCTATCTCGAATGAGTCAACCCCACCACAGCCTAGGTGTTCGCTCAACCTAAGCTCTGATACCAACTGTAATGACCCACTTTTATGTACAGTCTAACCTGACAATAAACCACACATGTCCAACCCATAATGAACGGAATGGTGGATATTTAGGGAAAAAGAAAGAAGAAAGAAGACAAGAAGAAACTAAACAACATAGAATCTCACAGCGGAATAAATAATCTATCATATATGACAAATCTTTACATGAAAACAAAACTATGATATATGTATATAAAGACATCAATCAGAGTATACTAACCTATTCAACATGGATAGTTATAACAACCTGTCCTCATAATTGCTGATAAATACAACAATGAATGCAACAGAAAAATAATCATGTACATGAATACATCTATGGGCCTCTAACATGTCTCCTAAAGCTCTAAATATCTCCAACTAAACCTGGAAATATGCTTGGTCTGATCCGAGCATTATAGGAAAACAACGCCCGCGTCAGCCTGGTAAAACCAGCGTGATAACTCAAATCACAAGGAATTTTATTTATTTTAACTTGTAAAATCCTTTAAAATCAAAGGCATCTCATAATATCACGCCGTACATAAACATTGATGGTATACTAACCTAATAGCGGAAAAGAATGAAACTCGAATGAGAGTGATTCTGTAAATACATTTACTATATATGTTAAGTTTTGCCTAGAGCTACCAAAGCTCTGATACCAACTGTAACGACCCGCTATTTTGGACCATTCGCATCCATTATAAGTGTATAGGTAGACACTCATGCCGGAATTGAATTTGCTCAAAATACCGCGTTGTTAATTTAAATTGGCAAAACTGAACATATATAGTAAATAAATAATCACAGAACACAGACACAGAGTAATAATTTGCAGTGGAAATAAAAGAGATAGTAGTTCATGAAGCTACTATATGAATATAAAATACATCAGAGTTTACAACAGAAGAGAAATACGATACATCAGAGTTAAACCAGATACATCACTGGAATCATCGAATACTGAAAGCAGAATAGATGGCTGGATCTTCAAGCAAAGCTCCAACTCCAAAGGTGAGTCTCGAATACTGGTACACTCAGTCTGACCCGAGCGTAAAGCAAAAACACAAGACACTCGAGTCAGGATTAACATTCTTATATTAATAAATCCAACTCAAGTGAAATAGCAATTGAAATACAAGAAACTCAAAGGATGTTTGGAATAACCATCCTTTAAGGATCCGTTAAACTATCTACTAGGTAGTAATGTACGCTAAGTAGATAATGTCTATCAGTAATATAAGATATCAAAATAGTGTTAAGGCGTTACCATTATCCCCCTTAACACATTTTTATTCCCAAGAGCATATACAAGACCGTAGTTTCCCCAAAACCGGTAGTCACCAGAGGGCAATCCATATACTAAAGGTACAAACCAAAATCGTAGTGGTCGCGTATAAAGGGATACATGTATGACAAGGCACATGAGGCAATACCCTAGGTAGTGATACTACCGTTTGCCTGATCCGGACTGGTGAGAACGCATCGCCGCAGCGATCGCAACACCGTGAAACAACACTCCCAAAATCAAGGGTGCACCAATCGACAACAAGTAATAAGTAGTTCGAAGAAGTGTGTTCACTTGAGGTAGCTAATCCTCCATTGGCCCGGCACGGCTCCTGTTTTAGTCATTTCCAATTTGACACAAGTGTCAAGGCTATCCATTATCGTTCTCTTTCTTCAGTCATCACGTACATCATTCCAACCACTTCATTCTGGATCACACTCCGCGTATAGTTATTAAAGTGGTTTTCGGTTTAGATAGAGAGTATATCCATAACCGATTCCAGTCTCTTTAATAACTTTCGTGATTATTACACCGATTGGTCGTTTAATAAATTTCAAAACCAAATCAAATTCAATTCCAATTAGAATTTATAAACCAACATTTCATTTGTCTTTCCAAATCAATTTCCATAATTTACGTTTCAAAACTTCCAAATTACCATTTCAAAATCTTATAATTCAATTTCAATTTCTATTTAAAACAATTCAATTATTGATTCAAATTCGTATATAAGTTTCATTCCAAAATCATTTAAATTAATTTAATTTAACATTTAAATCACTTTAAATTCATTTATCGATTTCATTCAATATTCATTAAGTAAATTTTCCATTTAAAACAATTTCTATTGAATTTCCAATTCATTAAATCCATTATTTAAATTCAACTTCATTATATCAAAACTTATAAATTGTATTAAATTAAATTCATCAAATCAAATTCTTTAATTTTTAAGTCTTACATTTTTTTCAATAAATCACATTTTATTTCTTGTTAAAGAAATTCAATTTCACTTATTTACTTACTTAAATAATTTTCCAAAACTTAATTAATAAAGAAAACTCAATTTCAATTATTTACGAAGTAAAATTCACTTATTCAAAAGTTCAATTTCTCTTATTAAAGAATCCAATTCAATTTAATCATTAAATAATTCAATCTTATTTAATTATTAAATAATTCACAACTTAATTATTAAATAATTTCAAAGTTTAATAATTTCAAACTTAATTATCAAATCATTTCAAACTTAATTCAATCATTTCTCAAATTTAACCACGTTCTTTCATCAATTACATTTGTTAATATTTTGTTTCAGATTATTAAACATTAACTTTTCCTTTCATTAAAAATTCAAATTTCAACTTCATTTCAAAACTATATTCTTTATTCAAATAAAATCTTCGTTTTATTTTTAAATCCAATTTATTGACCAATCGGGTTTTATTTAATTCTCTATCCTAGGTCAAAGTTCAATTTGGGTTTTTATCATTTCAACCCGATTCCAATTCAATTCAAAATCGTAGCATAGCAAAGGGAACTTGCAGTGTGATAACTGGGATGGTGTCAAAGTAAATAAACAAGCAATAACAACAATCAATATCAATCCAATAATCAAATCAAATAATCCCGAAATAATCGCATTAATTCACATTGTTGTTTGTGCGAATTAATATAATTATTTCTAGAATCTACACTATCATTTCATGTAGATTAAAGATTATTACATTACGGTTTTTCACTTGTCATTCGATTTCAATTTTAACACTACAACAATTAATCCAATATACGTTCAATGGTTCAAAGTGTAATTATCACTATTTTACATGTTAATTAATTTAACAATACAAGGGGTCATATTCAACTAATTAAATTCAACATATATGTCGATTCAAATTTTAATTATCCTACGTCAAATTTACTTGCATAATATTTATCACTTTATACATTTCAATTTAACATCTAATATAAACAACAAACAATCAATCAATTATCAATCAAACAGGATTATCATCGTATAATTAACAAATAATGGTGTCAGATGTCATAGGTGAACTGATACAGGTAATAGCATACATAACAGTGTAATTAACTAACAACAACATATTTCAATTGTCGTTTCAATTGAAATCAAATTTAATAAATAAAAGAACGTTAATCGTGACTGATTGCTCACCTTTCGAGGCTAATGATGAACGAAAAATGGAACGAGTTACGAATCCAAGCATGTGTTTTGAAGCAAAGCACGATGGAACCAAGTTTGACGAACAGAGCTGATAAATTGGAAACCAAGAGCCGAAATCAGTTTGATATTACCAAAATGGAATGAATATTATATTATTTTTCCTTAAACTCAAAATTTAACTTAAATACATGTACATTTTCTCAATATTAAATCTAAACATATAGATATTGTAATCAAAATATATGTATATTTCAAAATCATAACATAACATATCTTATATAACTTTTATATATATATATATATATAATTTTAAACACACATAAAATACATTCTCTATGTATATATTATATATAAATAGACACGACGAAATTTATATTGCTCTGAGATCAAATAAGAACTTATATAAATTGTATAACTTTAATAACTATATATATACAACAATCAATAGCTTAAGTACACCCTTTTATACTTTACAAGTTAATAAACCGCAACATACATTAACAATATATACTGACATATAAATGTAACTTATTATAAACATGTACACACATCATATATAAATATTAATATATACGGCTTAATATATAAACACTTACAGACTTATACCCATACTTTATGATATATATATATATATATAATATATAACTCGCTGGAATGACAAATAAAAGCTTATGTATCCACCAGAACATATACAAACACCTTAAAACCAAAATAGCATACTTTATATAGGTGTACAACATTTCAAAAACTTAACTAGTATAAATTACACATAAGTAAAGCAAACCAGCACATAATATATAAACATATATAGCTAACTACAAATGGCCTAATATATATACAGTATCGCCCTATTTGTGCTGTAACAATACAAAATTTAGCTTTTATATTATAACTAGCATACTTATGATTTGAAAGTCCATATATATGTTTTATTACAAAGTCCATTACTATTATACAAAATCTACTGTGATATAAAACCCATGTCTTACAACTATATATATACTCATAAAATCAAAGTACTGATACATTTTTATATTCAAATCCTTCAGCCTATATTAATACATAGACTACATAAGTACAGCTTGCATAACACATACGTATAAACTTAGAAGGCAAAATACTTATAATTATATAGATTAACATAACAACTAACATATATATGGTAAGATTTATACAAACAGATAATACCAATTCAAGCTCACATTCATATCCATATCATTATTTAATATATATACCTCAATAAGGAAATGGCTGAAGAGGTAGAGCAGGCGTCAAAGAAAAAGGAGCGGGAGGCGCGAGATCAAGGCGGCACGCTGCTTGGGTTCGGTGGCAGTGGGAAGGGCTGGTACGGTGGTTAGTGTGGTTTGGTTGCGTGGGTTTCACGGTAGGTCGGCAAGGTGGCTGCTGTTCGGTGTGTCATTGGGCGAGGGAAGTAGTCTCGATCGAGAGGAGGGAAGGCGGAGGTGGTAGACAGTGCGGCGGAGGTGGTGGTGTCGGGTGAGGGGACGTGAGGCTGAGAGTGCTTGCTGCTGCTGCCAGGGGATTCGGTGGAGGAAAGTCGAAAGTATGCGGCTGCGGGCTGACTGGGTGGCTGCACCTTCGGCTTCAAGGTGGTGTTTGCGGGCTGATCAAGGGAAGGTGAGTGGAGGCGAGGGTGGTTTGCTCGGTGATGGAGGAAGCAAAGGCGGGAGAAGGTAGGGAGAGGCCATCGGTTCACTGGCTTCGGTTAATGGCGGTCAGCTGTGGGTTGAGGCTCGGCCTAGGTGTGCGTGTAGACGAGATCTGGCACGCTGGTTTGGATGCGATGTTGATGGGGCGAACGCGAGAAAGGGAGGAGTTTCGGTGGTGGCTACTGTGTGTGGCGGTTTGGTCGAGAGAGTGGAAGAGGAGATGCGAGGAGGAAAGAGAGGGGGAGGGGTGGGTTTTACTGGAAGGAGAATGGAGATGACAGCCTGGGTTATATAAAGTTTATAAAATACATATATTTTCAAAAATATGAACAGAACAAAGAAAGAAGAGTTGAATAAAAAGGACAGATCCGTGTATATAAAGTTTGAAAGGGTATGGAGAGCAACAATCACGACTATTGGTTTCAGGAATATTAAATGTTCACAGCTGTTTGATTCAAGCTGATAACGAATAGTCACCAGAAATTTAAAAGACTCGGTTGCGGAACCGATACGCTAAGCGTTCCGCAGACTGCACCGCACACCGGTCTCCGAAATACAGAAGTGAATATACCGTAGAGATCAGCACGACGAGACGATCATATTGGTATACAAATATCAGTGGTACGATCGAATTATAAAAATTCGAATTTTTATACTAGCGGAAATGCAAGAAAAACGCTGAAAAATAAGATCGACGGAGTCAAAGATGTCCGAATTTGGAAAAACGACAAACTGACATCTTGCTCAGAAGATGGTTCAGAATTTTTCTATGTAAAAATATTTAGGTTTCAGAAACATTTTATTTTCATCGTTTTTTAACTGATTAAATTGAAGTGAATTTACACGGGAAATAAACTTTCGTATTTTCGGACGAAAATTTACCAGTTGCTATGTTTAACTAAACATATTCCAAATATCAAATTTATATTTCAAAATTTTATCGTTTTAAAATTTCATAAAATTTCAACTAATTACGTTATTAAAACAGTTGAAATTTACGGGTCGTTACACAACGCCCGCGTCAGCCTGGTAAAACCAACGTGATAACTCAAATCACAAGGAATTTTATTTATTTTAACTTGTAAAATCCTTTAAAATCAAAGGCATCTCGTAATATCACGCTGTACATAAACATTGATGGTTTTTTACTGTTCGGTAACCAAAACCTTTATATCAGAAAATATAGTGATAATATAATAATGTCTAAGAACAAAAATAATTATAATCAAGTAGCTGTGATGCTCGTGAGTGTACATCACAACAATACTACGTATAAAATAAAAAAACCAATAAGGCTCGTTCACTAATTGTGTTGGATTTCCATGGAGGTGCCCTCAGTACTTCGAGGAATGGTCCTTCTGCACAAAGATTAGAGATATCCTTTCGTAGCAGCACACATTCCTAGTGATGTACCACAGGAAAAACATAGCTGGTCTCGCTAAGACCGAGTGCATCGCCCCATGCATGCATAACAACTATAGGTAACGTCTATGTGGAGCCAACTACACCCTATGGGTTTGCCAACCCTACTAGCCATGCCTCCTATCTCTGGTTTTTGCCATTTCCGCTGATGAGGCTACGTCCGACATTCTAGCTCACACACCGCCATCAAAATAGATCATGGAATCCCACATGGATTCCAATACCCCAACGGGTCTCGGAATCACACATAGATTCCCATATCTCAATTAGATCTTGGAATCAGACCCGAATTCCCATACCCCAATGGGTTTCAAAATCACACATGGATCCCAACATCTCAATATATCACGAATCTCCTCCAAAGAACCGTATATGGTTTTTGGAGTGGTCACGGGTTCGAGTCATCTCTTATGAGTACACTCTTCCGTTTCCCGGGTGCTCCACAAAACCAAATTGCCGATTTTTGGAATGCTTAATACCAGATCTTTAGGAAATAACTAGACAATACATAAGAGCGGGGATCACCCCCAACCGTTTAAGTGGACGGATCTCCTTATCATTTGTCCTAGAAGAACGAAATGAGTTTATACATACAGTATAGCACTACCGACGGTAACTGTACTGTATAATCCCCCTATGTCCCCTAGATATTTCCAGATTTAAAATCCTTTGGTGTTAAGTAGGGAATATTTTCCTACCACCAAAATTAAGAAGGATTACATATTTAGGCCAAGATTTGATAGTCGGTTATTTAACTATCAAATAACAATCATTCAAACAAAGATTACATTTCCCACGGAAATCACCCAGCCTCTTAAATTAATCTTTCATTAATTTAAAATCACATTTCAAATAATTGGAAATCACTTCCATATACTTTTCTCAATAGGATAAGTATATTCACAAACCACTATATTTTCGATACTTAGAAAATATAACCATATACTTATCTCAATGGTATAAGTATATTAACAAACCATTTCACTTTTCAAAACTTGGAAACTTTCCCATATACTTATACAACGATATAAGTATATTCACCAAACACTTAGAAAGATTTTTCTATTTTGAAATCATATTTAAATGATCAAACCTAAATGTCATTTAAAACGGAGAAACCCAAAACACCAATCCCTTCCATAAAACATTCTTAAAAAATCCCAAATCCCAATTATAAAACTTCTCCTTCTCAGATTCTTTAAAACTCATTTATTAATTCTTTTATAATTATCCAAAGCCATTTATAAAACTATTCCCATATTTAATCGAACTCATTAATAGACTCTTTAGGTCAATAAGGTCCTCTTGATAAACCATAAGTTATTTAAAATAGCTTTGAATAACAAGTTACTATTTAAACATCCTTCTATTTCATTTTAATCAAATCTTATTTAAAATAATACTTTAGAACCTATTTAATAATATATTAAATTAATTTCGAACACAATTATTGTATTAATAAGTTAACTTCAAATAGTAATATAATAATTATTAATTCAAGGCGTTATTAAAACAATAATTAATTAACCTTAAACTAATATTAATATAAAAATTAATTATCCTTTAAATATAATTAAATAACTTAAATCAATATAATTAATTAACTTTAGTTACAAACTAAAGTATAGATAATCATTTTAAATAAATAATTAAAATATAATTAAAACATTTTAAACCATAACTAAATAACTTTTGAATAGTAATTAAACATTCTTAAATAACATTAAGAAATAAGTTTTAAGAATCATATTAATAAAATAATTAACTTTAAATCATTATTAAAACAATTATAAATTATTTTTATAACATTATTATTAATAAGTTATTACCTTTTTAAATCTTATTATTAAATAAATATTAACTTTAAACCTTAAAATAAAAATAATTACTTTTAAAACAACCTTCAATTCAATAATTAGTTTTTCGAATTTGAAGGAGGCTTAACAATCACCATGGTACTTAAACAAGCTACCATATTATTCAATTAACTTTTCAAGTTTATAACAGATATCTACATGATTAACGAGTATGTAAATAAATTCAGTACTTAACCAGCATGGTTTAACATATCATATATTCCAAATGACATATTAATTAACGACATGTAATCAAATGTCCAAATCTACAAAATAGCGGAACGTGGATTTATCCTGCTAATAAAATGTCAAATTAACCAAATTGGAGGAACGGTGTTTTATTCCACTAACAAATGTCCAATTATCATATTCAATCCAATTTAACTTAACTATAATTTATTTGGCCAAATAACAATCAATAATTAACGTATATAAATTTAAACAACGTTATTAAATTTATAACGTAATTTAGAACCTGTCTGTTCCCATATATCATAAATTTACACTTGTCCAAAATTATCAATAGGATTCACTATAATGTTATACCCAACCATACGTGTATAACACAAAAATTTGTGTGTCAATCGAGTTAAATATGAGCAAGATATGCATTTTCGAAGCTAACATGGTTACATATAATTATAATAAAACAAAGTATATTAAACTCTCACCATTTCCAAACGGGTCGAGCCCACTATCTCAAACCCACCCCAAGTCTACAGACCCGAACCAACGAACAGCCTTCTTCTCCAAATTAATTTCAAAATCGCCTGGGTGTGCATGGCGTACATGCGTGCTTGCGGCACGAAGCTCCGAGCCCTCGTTGCCGACTTCAATTCCACCCACAACTTTACCTCATCTTGCTCGCTACGTGGCACCAGCGCCTCGGCTTCAGGACCCTCTGGTCGAATTCCGACCTTCAATATGGAACCCAAAAATAGCCCCTAGAACCTAACTCGAGCACGAACATTGCTCATCACCGCTGTTACAACTACCTAGGATCACTAGCGTCGACTCCAGTAACTCCGCCACTCACCAGTCTATCCTCCTATACCACCACGTCACATTCCGATGCTACCCTCCCTTGCCAACGAGACCAAAACCGAACACTAAACTCCAAATGTCACAAAACCCTAGAGCAAACTCGTCCAGCCTCCCAAGACCACGACACCACCTCCGACCATCAATCTAGCTCCGCCACCTTCCAAGGCCGCTCCAGCTCTGGTTGCACTTCCCCAAACCCCCTTGGGTTGTTGGAATTTGATTTTTGAATCAACTCCGATCAACTCTCCCCCATGCCTCAACCTCGTGCCTTAAAATCAAACGAGCAGTTCTAAAAATATGAATCTATGAGATGAATAAGATTGTATAACCTATTTGCTATTTTATGCTCATCGAAACAATCGTTTTCGATGCCACTACTGATTTTAGCCAATTATTGCCACCATACTTGTTGGAACAATGAACTACCATTTTTTTTTAAAATATGAGACTCGAAAACAAGTAACTTTTGTGTTGGAACATTCTGCTAAAAGTGATAAGAATGGGAGTTCTTGATTTTAGAAGTAGAGGAGGTTTTTTTCATGGTTTTTGAACATGTATAGAGAAGAAGAAAGCAGATAATAATGGCGACAAGTTTAAATGAAAGTGGAGATTGATGTGCTGAAATGTATTAGAAGACCCAAACTAAATCAAGTTTTCAAAAATTTATGATTTAGAGGCATGAATCATGGGGGACACGGAGACAAGGGGGACGTTGGCAGTGGCAGGGTGAAAAGGAAAAAAAGGGGACAAGTAAGTGGCTGAGCGTTTGTTTTAATTTTAATTTCGAAATTGAAAAGATTATGGTACCCCGCTATACCATATCGTGTCTACGTACGAGCCACTAACGACAGAAAACAAAATACGACCATGTACAGAAATGTGACACGATCCCAAAACAAGAATAAAATAGACAAGTTAACTTACTCTGTGAAGATTCAAAAGTACCAACGTTTTCCGCAAAAAGCGTGAAACGAAAATTTAATTATTTTCCAAACAAAAATTATGGAAAAATTCTAAATATTAAATTAAACATGCGTCATTAAAAATCAAGTCGTTATTTGAAACATAGATTTTATTGTATTTTAATTAAAATTCCCAAATCAAATATTTAAACTAATTAAATATTCAAAAATCAAAGTGATAAAATTTCGGATCGTTGCAGTATAGTTAATGTCTTTGGCTGAAGAAAACAGGTTAATCAACTATTATTATCAAACTGAACCATGGAAACTAGTGTTGGACTTCACAATAAAGTCTAGAGATTACTATAGTTTTGATCGATGACCAAACTCAAGATAACTAAGTGATACAATGATGCCAAAAACATAACGTGCACAATATATCGTTGCCTAAGGGAGTCACTTTAATAGATAAAAAATTGGATTTCACCTAGATAATCTTTAAGCAACAAGCTAATGTCCACTACCATGCTTCAACAAAGTCCATACAGTATTTACTATTTAAATTGTTAATATAATCAAGGTTTGGGTTCACAACCGAGAGTCACAAAACTGCAACTCTCGCTTTTCAATTGAAAATAATTTATCGAAATAGTTTATAATATTTATAGAGAAATTAATGTAATTGTTAGATTAACTAAATTATTATTGGAGGATCTAATATTAAATATCATAATATATGAATATTTAAATTATTTTTGGTCCAATATAGTAATTTAAATATAATGAATATTAAATTATATGTGTCTGTGTGTGTGTTTATAGTTATTTTAGTAGTTATTTTAGTAGTCGAACGTTCTGAAATTGTTTTAAAGTAAGAAAGATCAAAATATATCAATACTCCAAAATGCAACTTTTACCTACCTGGTTTTACCAATCCCATTCCAATACCCTAGGTAAAGGCATCGACTGGGCATCAAAATGATGTTGGTGACGTACTACTTATGAAAAAATACCGATGCCTTTTCGACGCCCTTTACAAGGCATCGGCGAGGCATCTCTCTAACATCTGTTAGTCCCTGAGGAGTTGGTTTTGATGACAACAACCTTACTTAGAATTAGATTATAAAATATATAATACTAACATTATTGTGTAGATATATATAGATATGTTTGCAGGTACTAAAGAATGAATAAATGTATAGTATAAAGATTCAAGATCAAAGATTGAAGATATCAAGATTCAAGACAAATGAGTATCAAGAATTTCAAGAGTTCAAGTTTCCAAGATAATTCATATAATTAGGAATATTGTTAAAACTCATAGAAAGGCACTGACATCTTAAAATCTATTTTATTCGTGGAATGGAATCCACTTCGTGCTCGTTAAAGGGATGGAACCCTAAGTAGGATGGAACCTACAAAAAATCTAGTGGAACATCTTTTTGTATCCACTTACTTTTATTTCAAAATGATTTTCAAAATATATATAGCTTGTTTTTCAAAATGATTTTAAATATTCCTGTTTAAAAACCAAAATCATCTATCCTGGTTTTTCAATATATTTTAGCCTCAAAAATATCCTTAGTTTTAAATATCCTTAATTTTAAATATCTTTGATTTTAAATTATTATCCTAAGTTTTTAAACTATAATTCTGATAATAATATATTTAGCTGTTTTATATATTTATAATTAAGATTTAAATATAAAAGTATAGAAAATTATTATATATATTTTAATATTGTTCTCTATAGTTATTTATGTATTATAACTATATATAAGTATATTTTAAAGTTTAAATATAAATATAATATAATATAGAAATTATTTTCAAAGAAAAACAAATCACCAAAAAATACAAGGGCATGTCGACATGGTCACATGTACCCTTGTCGACATGGTGACAGTTAAATTGTTTTTTTAAAAGAAGTATCTATTCACCACATCCCTTCACCAATGGACATGGCTATTGATCTACTATAAATAAAGGGTGTTTTCAACGAATTTTAATCACTTTTTTCTCTTATTTAACTTCTCTTCTTCTTCTCCACATTCTTATTTACAAATTACACCATTACTCTGCCTAAATCAATATCGAATCTAACTAGATAATTTCTGGTTTTGATTCTATCCACTATCTCTACAAGATCCAAGTGCTAATCTGAGTTATAGACTTTTTGTAATCAATTGAGCGAGAGAAGGTGTGATTGTAGCCCTGGAAATCAATTGGGTGAACTGGTTGCCCGGTAAATCAAGTACCTCTACCCAGAGGATTGTGATTCTGGAGGGTGTACCTCATAGCCTTGAAACCGAGGGTTGTATTTGTAAGAATTGTTTTTGAAAGGAAATCCGTACTTGTGTTGTGGGACCGGATGTAGGGTAATGAAATGACCCTCCTATTTCCACCCTAATTTCATAAGGATTTTTTTTAAGAGATGATATATAGATATATCATTCATTACAAATGTATTTCCCAGGGTCATTTTCTTTATCCAATAAACAAAATATATCCAGGATCTTTCACAATATAAAAATATTGTTTTAAATCTAAATCATTCCTAACTTACATATATGAAGATATCTATGTTATATTCTACTAGAATCAGAGCATGATAATATGTAAGTAGAAATCCTTTTAAATCTATTAAAATGTGATAATTCCCTTTTTAAAAGATTACTTATTGTATCCTGATTTTTGACTATTGAATCCACTGGAAATATGTACTTTAGTCTGTTATTATAATTAAGAAATGATCAAGTAATAATTAGTGGAAAGCAAGCTTATAATATAGATGATTGTCTTAAAGTCTGGATAGTATCAAACTCAGGCTAAAAGAAAGTGGATCATAAGTGAACACAAGCAACATCTAGGCGTAATGGAAACGCGCCTAACTTACACATGAGGGGTCACGAGTTCGAGTACTATGCTGGTCGGTTCAAACACAATTTTTGTTTTTCTTTTTATTTTTCTCCTGTATGGTTTGAAATCTGATATCTACCTATATCTGCACATATATACTTAATTTTTGCCTATAATCTAACATACAAAACAATATTTCTTGCTTTATTATTTTTGAAACCCATTCCTACAACTGTTCTAGGAATTTATGTTTATATTTTTGCCCAAATATCAACATGTACACAGATATACATGTACATGTCAATATCTTGCTCATTTTCCAGAAAACTGGGTGAAACAATTGCTAAATGTACTAAGCTTTTAAAATGCATTTTTATTTTCAAAATACAATCTATCATGATCAACCAATACTTCATTTATTTGAAGCTGGTTAACTCATATATCCTGTATCTGCTACACACTAGTTCAAAGCAATGGAGATACCATTCATTGCATTCTGTCTGAAGCTTTTAAAAACATTTTACTTTTCTCAATATGATTCAGAAATGAATTCAAACTTATTTACAAAGCATTTCAGTAAAAAGAAACTAAAATCCTTTTAAGTTTACTTCTAGCTAAATCCAGATTTTATTCTAAAACTCAGTACTCTGTTATGTCTCAAGATTAGCTAATACATAACATAAATTATGCAAATCAGTAGCTCACATAATTGTCTATTTCTTACCAGATTTTTATAGCTGATACTTGAGCATATTTTTCTTGTTTATGTTTCAGACACTACCTCAAAAACAAATCAAACCTTAACACAAAACAATTTCGACAGAACAACTAATTTAATTCTGACACTTTACAGAACATAGAGCAACTTGATCACTAACCATAAAATATTCAATACATGACTGGAAATCTTAGAAACATAAAATTTTTCCTGAATACATGCAGATATAATCAATTTAAGCTCTTATTGAAACTAGCTAGCATGTTCATTCACTCCTCCATAATAGCCATAACTTCATTTTTACTTAGTGCCTGGGTTACCTGAAAGAGCATGAGTGGCTACCTCATTTTAAAATGAGACACCCCAGATGCCATGAGCAAACAAGGGTCAGATCTATGATCTGGTATGAGTAACATCAATACATTCATGATATTAAGCAATAGAGAATATAAGAGCACCAATTAGTTATTTAAGCAAATTCCTGCAATCAATTACTTTAACATAGTATAATTAAGTTGATTCAGGTATGATATATTCATTTATCATTCTTACACTTGCATACATAATCATACAAACATAATTATCTATTTGCAACAATTGCATTCACTGGAACCATCTTGGTTCCATACCATTCAACCTAAGAAATATCCATATTCCTATTTCTTCATTTACAGGTTGTATAATTCAATTTAAATCCCTGCCTCATCTGCTATTAAGGAATCACAGGGACACATTGCAATGAACTAATTCACATCATTGCACAAAGATCTCAGGGCTTAAACAAACCATGTGCCAACTTGCATACTTCAAATATGACAAGCATTCCAGCAGCCTTCTTGGCCTTCCCTTCCCTAGTTTATTTACTAGTGTATTGTCTTAAATCCTATCATCAAATATGCTAAGTGAACATGTCACTGCAAACATGGAAACATCCATAATCTTTCCTAGCATAATTCTCCTCAGAAATAAGCAGACAGTTATTTCCTAAATGGGGTCAATATGTCTTGATCTTAGTAAGATATAAGAATATTTTCAACTGTAAAAGAGGCATGGCATGTTCTTATTATATTGATCTGCAAGCCTTTATGATTGATTCAGATTCAGGATCTGGTTCAATCATAATTTTTGCTTGTGAGTTTCTTTTTTTTTTTGATTTGATTAAGGGCTCAGCACTTAGAAAATTTCTATTGCACCCTTAACATTTTTCTTTTCAAGCCTCAGCACTTATACCAAGTATAATGCAGCTCCCAACATTTTTGTAAAGTTTTCATGCCATAGATCTATAACAGTTGAGAGTATTCTCTATATAATTTTAAGATTCTGGACTTTAACATTTTTGGGTAAAAATAAAACAGTAATGATACACATTCAAAGACAAATGTCTCAACAAAGCAGAGATCACCAAAAACATCCATATCAAATCATATCAGATTTAAAATAAGACATCCAAAAAGCATTGATGAAATCATATACATCAAAACCAGAAATATATATAAATGGCAATAAAAAGTGGCTGCCTCATCTCAGGTCTTAATGCCATGAACTCAGTGAGGTTACTCACCTAAATATTTCTTCTTATTAATCCAGAAAATCCTTGTATGAGTGTTTTTCTCCTTCCTTCCAATATTTTTCTTCCTTTCTTATTTTTGTGCAGCTCGGGGTAAAGATAATTCTACTGGCTAAAACTGCCTATTTATATGCATTTTTTTCCACTAGGGTTTTGTTAAAACAGAATTCCATTTCTGTCCTGGCTAGCATCATGCATTTTTCATTCATAATACCCCGGCCATATTAACCAATTTAAGGCTGCATTTTCTTTCTTTTACTTTTCAGAAAATGGCCACTCACCTAGTCATGTTAAAAGTGTGACTATCCTATTTTATATTTTAATTATTCCTGAGAATCCCCTTTGCTATTTTTGCCTACACAAGCATATTGACTTGTATCACATTTCATGTCATTTTAATGTTATAGTTTCACTTGCTTATATATATATATATATACTTTTCAGTACTTAAAAATGTATATTTGTATACATATCTTATCTAGGCTTATTTAATTCCTCTTTAACTTCAGAAACATATGCACCTATATGTATACAGGTTTTCAAATCCTTATAATATATATATATGTATAATTTTCTTTTCTGGGTTCTAAATAAAATCTGTTTACTGATTTAAAGTAAAACTTACTTTTCTTATTTTCTAAGATGATCCATATAATTCCAGAAATCAAATATCCATGTTGCAAAATCATGTTTGTATTGCTTTTTAATTCTTGTTTTAAATCCAAGAAATCTGGAGTCCTTCCTTGTGCCATTTCAGTGTGCACGTGCACACATATACTTGCACACTATTTATTCCAAAAATTTCACCATATTTTAATCTAAATATCTCAAAAATTAAATCATTTTACAAAAATGATTTTTCACAAAATTTTGGGGTATTACATTCACCCCTCCTTTTAGGAATTGTGTCCTCACAATTTTTCTAACATTTATAACAAGCATTATTTTCTTTTCTGAAAACTTATCAAACATATGCATAAGCAAACAAATTCAACCATATCAACCATGCATAACAAAATTTTCCAGAGAAAGGAAAAAAAAATTACCTTTTAATTTGCAAAAAGCTTAGGATAATCCATTCTAATCTTATCCTCTAACTCCCATGTGCAGTCATTAGGATCACTACTCCACTGGATCTTAACTAGTTTTAAGGTTTTGCTCCTTAATTTCTTTTCTTCCTTGGCTATAATCCCCACTGGTTCTTTTTCATAAACCAAGTCAGGATTTATTTGAATTCTAGTAGGCTCTTCCAAAATGTCTTCTTTATCATGTACCCATCTTCTAAGTTGGGACACATGAAAAACATTATGCATTGCTTTCATTTCCTCTGGTAGTTCTAATTTGTAAGCCAATGAACCAATTCTTTCCATAATTTTATAGGGTCCAACATACCTTGGTGTGAGCTTACCTTGCTTGCCAAATCTCAAGACTTTCTTCATAGGTGAAATCTTGATGAAAACAAAGTCTCCCACTTCATATTCCACTTGCTTTCTCTTCCTATCTGCAAATTTCTTTTGCCTATCTTGAGCTGCTGCTATTCTTTTTCTTATTAACCCAATTTTCTCTGTAGTTTCTTTAACATATTCAGGTCCAAGAACAGCCCTTTCTCCAGTCTCTACCCAACATATAGGTGATAAACATGGCTTGCCATATAAGGCTTCAAATGGTGCCATCCCTATGGTGCTTTGGTAACTGTTATTGTATGTGAATTCAGCTAGATGGAGGTGGTCTTCCCAGTTGCCTCCAAAGTCCAGTGTACATGCTCTCAACAAATCCTCTAAGACTTTGTTCACCACCTCAGTTTGACCATCTGATTGTGGATGGTAGGCAGTGCTTAAGCACAATTCACTCCCCATGGCCTCTTGAAAACTTTTCCAAAACTTTGAGGTGAAAATGGTATCCCTATCACTCACAATGCTTTTGGGTATGCCATGCAACCTTACTACCTCTTTCATGAATATTTGAGCCAATTTTGGAGCATTTCTTTCTGTTCTAACTGGGATAAAATGTGCTACCTTAGTTAGCCTATCCACTATTACCCATATACTTGTGTTTCCCTTCTTAGATCTAGGCAGACCATCTATGAAATCCATAGATATATCCTCCCACTTCCACTGTGGTATACTAAGGGGTTGCAATAGTCCTGATGGCCTTTGTGTCTCTGCCTTGACTTGTTGGCAAGTCATGCACCTTGCAACATGTCTGGCCACATCTGACTTCATCCCCTTCCACCAAAGATTTCTTTTCAAATTTTGATACATCTTGGTGCTACCTGGGTGTATGGAGTACTTACTCCTATGGTATTCATTTAATATTTCCTCCTTCAATTCTATATTTTCTGGAACACATATCCTATTTTTATTCCTTAAATAACCATTTTTATCAACTTGATAATTTATTACTTCCTCCCCTTTAGATATGAGCATTTTCTTTTCCACCATGTTTAGGTCTTGCTCCTGCATTTTCCCAATCTTAAGAAGTAAATCTGATTGCAAAGATATCATACTTAATTTCCCTTTACCTTCACCTTCTTCAATGGACATCATTTGTACCCCACTGTTTTCCTCAATTTCCAAATCAGTAAGTATAGACAAATCCTTAAATTCTTCCATCATCAACATGGCTACTTTGGCATGTTGTCTACTCAAGGCATCTGCAACTTTATTTGCCTTGCCTGGTGTATACAGTATATCTAGATCATAGGCAGCTAGGAACTCTACCCATCTATGTTGCCTCATATTCAAATCTTTTTGTGAGAATAAATATTTCAGTGCCTTATGATCAGTGTACAAAATGAATTTGGCACCTAACAAATAATGTCTCCAAAGTTTCAAAGCATACACAACTGCTGCTAGTTCAAGATCATGGGTTGCATATCTGGTTTCATGTGGCTTTAATTGCCTAGATGCATAGGCTACCACCTGGTCTTGCTGCATCAACACAGCCCCTAACCCAGAGCCACTTGCATCAGTGTACACAACCAAATTTTCATTTCCTTCTGGCACTCTCAATACTGGTGCATTAATCAGGGCTTCTTTTATTTTGATAAAAGCTTGCTCACATTTTTCTGTCCATACAAAGGCTTGGTTCTTTCTAGTTAAATTGGTAAGTGGTGATGATATTTTTTAGAAATCTTTTATAAATCTCCTATAATATCCTGCCATCCCCATAAATGATCTAATCTCACTGATGGTACTAGGCCTTTTCCATGCTTGGATTGCCACTACCTTATTAGGGTTTACTGATATTCCTTTGGCAGAGATAACATGCCCAAGAAAATGCACTTCTTCTTTCCAAAATGCACATTTTGAAAATTTTGCTTTTAAATCATTTTCCCTTAGTCTTGATAAAACTAAATGCAAATGATTTTTATGCTCTTCCACTGTCTTGGAATAAATCAAAATGTCATCAATAAAAATCAGTACAAACTTGTCTAAATAATCTCTAAATATTCTATTCATCAAATCAACAAAATATGAAGGAGCATTTGTCAAACCAAATGGCATAACCAAAAATTCATATAAGCCATATCTTGTGTTAAATGCAGTATACTTAACACTTGAGTCTTCAACCTTCATTTGATGGAATCCTGATGCTAAGTCTAGCCTAGAAAATATTTTAGCTTCACTGAGTTGGTCAAAGAGATCATCTATTCTAGGCAATGGGTATTTATTCTTGATGGTTACTTTATTTAGTTCCCTGTAATCTATGTACATTCTCAAGGTACCATCATGTTTTCTTACAAACACTACTGGAGAACCCCAGCAGGAATTGCTTGGCCTTATAAATCCCTTGCCTTCTAATTCTTCCAACTGATTTTTCAATTCTTTCAGTTCACTTGGCCCCATTCTATAAGGTTTCTTGATTATTGGACTTGCTCCTGGAATGAGATTAATTTGGAACTCAACTGGTCTGTGGTGTGGAACACCCTTAACTTCCCCAAACACATCCAAGTATTCATTAACTATGGGAATTTCTTCAATGGTTGGTTCACTCAGATCTTTTTCTAAGTCAACTAAATGATACAATCTCCCTTCCTTAGCTACTTCACATAGAACTGTGATCCTCTGGCCTCTAGAATTTTGCAATGATATGGTGGATGAGTCTAAATTAATTATGGCTTTAAATTGCCTTAACCAATCTACCTCCAATATAACTCCTATATTTGGGTAATTTAAAACATATAAATTGGAAATAAAAATATTTCCTCCTATGTTTAACTCCACATCCACACAATTCATGTTCAAAACACTAGAACTCCCTAGGGGACTTTGTACAAGCAATGGGGTTTCAACCAATATGCAGTTTAATTTTAATATTTTAACTACTTCATAGGAAATCAAAGAGTGTGTTGCTCCAGTATCATATACTACTGGTATGGGTATGGCACAAATGAGTAATGTACCTTCCACTTGACCATGATTTTCAGCATCAATTTTCACTGCAGATTTGCCTTTACCTTCCAAAGTTGCCAATTTCCCTTGCTGTTTATTCTCAGGACAGTTCCTCTTCATATGCCCCTCTTTCCCACATAGGTAGCATTTTAAGGCTCCTCCTTTTAACTCTGGGCACCTTGGTTTGATGTGTCCTTCTTTTCCACAATGATGGCAAACCAATTTCTTCATAGTATCATTGGCTTTTGTATCTTTACTCTTCCTGTTGTCTGCCTCCTCCTTGTTTTTATCATAAGGGTGATATCTTCCCTTATCCTTCTTGTTGTTGCTCTTAAAATTCCTATATTTCTCTCTTTCTTTGTCATGTTGTTCCAGTTTCAAGGCCAGATCAATTACTTGATCAAATGTTCTATCTGCATATGGTAGCATAGCTCTGCTAAGTCCTGGGTTCAGTCCTTTTATATACCTATCATTTTTGGATGCTTCATCTGCCACTAGCATTGCTCCATAATTGGATAGCCCCTCAAACTTTTGAGTGTATTCAGTGACATTCAAAGTTCCCTGCCTAAGTTTGATAAATTCTTCAAGCAAAATGGTCTTGGCTGATGCTGGTACAAATCTTGCCTCCAACATCTCCTTGAACTGATTCCAAGTGATTTCATTTTCATTTCTTCCAGCTATGATCACCTCCCACCAGCTTAAAGCTACCCCTTTCAGTTGTCTAGAAGCTACTTGCCTCTTCCTTTGGTCATCCAACTGCATGTCATTAAAAATCCTATCAAGTGTTCTCAACCATGCTTGAATTTCCATCACACTCTCAGTTCCTTCAAAACTCTTGCCTCCCAAATTGGAATAAGTCTTCAGTAGTTTTGAAAGCTCTTCATGTGGGTTCTCAGGCCTATGCCCAATTCCATCTCTTAAAACCCTCACAAATTCTTGCATATCAAGCATTTGAGGTGCACTGGGTCCTGCATTGTGATGAGATCCTCTTCCTACCATGGTCTGCTAAATAAATTCTGGGCAAATGGTATTAGTATATTATGAGTACTTCTATAATTTCTATTTTCTTATCTAAATTATTTCATCCAAAACAAACAGACATAATACATTTCTATAATACTTAACAATCAATGCAACCAAGTGCTCTGATACCAACTGAAATGACCCTCCTATTTCCACCCTAATTTCATAAGGATTTTTTTTAAGAGATGATATATAGATATATCATTCATTACAAATGTATTTCCCAGGGTCATTTTCTTTATCCAATAAACAAAATATATCCAGGATCTTTCACAATATAAAAATATTGTTTTAAATCTAAATCATTCCTAACATACATATATGAAGATATCTATGTTATATTCTACTAGAATCAGAGCATGATAATATGTAAGTAGAAATCCTTTTAAATCTATTAAAATGTGATAATTCCCTTTTTAAAAGATTACTTATTGTATCCTGATTTTTGACTATTGAATCCACTGGAAATATGTACTTTAGTCTGTTATTATAATTAAGAAATGATCAAGTAATAATCAGTGGAAAGCAAGCTTATAATATAGATGATTGTCTTAAAGTCTGGATAGTATCAAACTCAGGCTAAAAGAAAGTGGATCATAAGTGAACACAAGCAACATCTAGGCGTAATGGAAACGCGCCTAACTTACACATGAGGGGTCACGAGTTCGAGTACTATGCTGGTCGGTTCAAACACAATTTTTGTTTTTCTTTTTATTTTTCTCCTGTATGGTTTGAAATCTGATATCTACCTATATCTGCACATATATACTTAATTTTTGCCTATAATCTAACATACAAAACAATATTTCTTGCTTTATTATTTTTGAAACCCATTCCTACAACTGTTCTAGGAATTTATGTTTATATTTTTGCCCAAATATCAACATGTACACAGATATACATGTACATGTCAATATCTTGCTCATTTTCCAGAAAAATGGGTGAAACAATTGCTAAATGTACTAAGCTTTTAAAATGCATTTTTATTTTCAAAATACAATCTATCATGATCAACCAATACTTCATTTATTTGAAGCTGGTTAACTCATATATCCTGTATCTGCTACACACTAGTTCAAAGCAATGGAGATACCATTCATTGCATTCTGTCTGAAGCTTTTAAAAACATTTTACTTTTCTCAACATGATTCAGAAATGAATTCAAACTTATTTACAAAGCATTTCAGTAAAAAGAAACTAAAATCCTTTTAAGTTTACTTCTAGCTAAATCCAGATTTTATTCTAAAACTCAGTACTCTGTTATGTCTCAAGATTAGCTAATACATAACATAAATTATGCAAATCAGTAGCTCACATAATTGTCTATTTCTTACCAGATTTTTATAGCTGATACTTGAGCATATTTTTCTTGTTTATGTTTCAGACACTACCTCAAAAACAAATCAAACCTTAACACACAACAATTTCGACAGAACAACTAATTTAATTCTGACACTTTACAGAACATAGAGCAACTTGATCACTAACCATAAAATATTCAATACATGACTGGAAATCTTAGAAACATAAAATTTTTCCTGAATACATGCAGATATAATCAATTTAAGCTCTTATTGAAACTAGCTAGCATGTTCATTCACTCCTCCATAATAGCCATAACTTCATTTTTACTTAGTGCCTGGGTTACCTGAAAGAGCATGAGTGGCTGCCTCATTTTAAAATGAGACACCCCAGATGCCATGAGCAAACAAGGGTCAGATCTATGATCTGGTATGAGTAACATCAATACATTCATGATATTAAGCAATAGAGAATATAAGAGCACCAATTAGTTATTTAAGCAAATTCCTGCAATCAATTACTTTAACATAGTATAATTAAGTTGATTCAGGTATGATATATTCATTTATCATTCTTACACTTGCATACATAATCATACAAACATAATTATCTATTTGCAACAATTGCATTCACTGGAACCATCTTGGTTCCATACCATTCAACCTAAGAAATATCCATATTCCTATTTCTTCATTTACAGGTTGTATAATTCAATTTAAATCCCTGCCTCATCTGCTATTAAGGAATCACAGGGACACATTGCAATGAACTAATTCATATCATTGCACAAAGATCTCAGGGCTTAAACAAACCATGTGCCAACTTGCATACTTCAAATATGACAAGCATTCCAGCAGCCTTCTTGGCCTTCCCTTCCCTAGTTTATTTACTAGTGTATTGTCTTAAATCCTATCATCAAATATGCTAAGTGAACATGTCACTGCAAACATGGAAACATCCATAATCTTTCCTAGCATAATTCTCCTCAGAAATAAGCAGATAGTTATTTCCTAAATGGGGTCAATATGTCTTGATCTTAGTAAGATATAAGAATATTTTCAACTGTAAAAGAGGCATGGCATGTTCTTATTATATTGATCTGCAAGCCTTTATGATTGATTCAGATTCAGGATCTGGTTCAATCATAATTTTTGCTTGTGAGTTTCTTCTTTTTTTTTGATTTGATTAAGGGCTCAGCACTTAGAAAATTTCTATTGCACCCTTAACATTTTTCTTTTCAAGCCTCAGCACTTATACCAAGTATAATGCATCTCCCAACATTTTTGTAAAGTTTTCATGCCATAGATCTATAACAGTTGAGAGTATTCTCTATATAATTTTAAGATTCTGGACTTTAACATTTTTGGGTAAAAATAAAACAGTAATGATACACATTCAAAGACAAATGTCTCAACAAAGCAGAGATCACCAAAAACATCCATATCAAATCATATCAGATTTAAAATAAGACATCCAAAAAGCATTGATGAAATCATATACATCAAAACCAGAAATATATATAAATGGCAATAAAAAGTGGCTGCCTCATCTCAGGTCTTAATGCCATGAACTCAGTGAGGTTACTCACCTAAATATTTCTTCTTATTAATCCAGAAAATCCTTGTATGAGTGTTTTTCTCCTTCCTTCCAATATTTTTCTTCCTTTCTTATTTTTGTGCAGCTCGGGGTAAAGATAATTCTACTGGCTAAAACTGCCTATTTATATGCATTTTTTTCCACTAGGGTTTTGTTAAAACAGAATTCCATTTCTGTCCTGGCTAGCATCATGCATTTTTCATTCATAATACCCCGGCCATATTAACCAATTTAAGGCTGCATTTTCTTTCTTTTACTTTTTAGAAAATGGCCACTCACCTAGTCATGTTAAAAGTGTGACTATCCTATTTTATATTTTAATTATTCCTGAGAATCCCCTTTGCTATTTTTGCCCACACAAGCATATTGACTTGTATCACATTTCATGTCATTTTAATGTTATAGTTTCACTTGCTTATATATATATATATATACTTTTCAGTACTTAAAAATGTATATTTGTATACATATCTTATCTAGGCTTATTTAATTCCTCTTTAACTTCAGAAACATATGCACCTATATGTATACAGGTTTTCAAATCCTTATAATATATATATATGTATAATTTTCTTTTCTGGGTTCTAAATAAAATCTGTTTACTGATTTAAAGTAAAACTTACTTTTCTTATTTTCTAAGATGATCCATATAATTCCAGAAATCAAATATCCATGTTGCAAAATCATGTTTGTATTGCTTTTTAATTCTTGTTTTAAATCCAAGAAATCTGGAGTCCTTCCTTGTGCCATTTCAGTGTGCACGTGCACACATATACTTGCACACTATTTATTCCAAAAATTTCACCATATTTTAATCTAAATATCTCAAAAATTAAATCATTTTACAAAAATGATTTTTCACAAAATTTTGGGGTATTACAGGTAACTCCGTACCAGTATAAAATCCGGTGTGTTCTTTCCTTTACTGCTTTTACTTTATATTTGCATCTGTGTTTGATTCTGTGTTCATATCTAGTGTTAATTCTAGACTTAAGATCCTTAATCCGCATTCCTCACATTTGGTATTAGAGCAAGGTTTTCAAAAGTTTCATAATCTGATTTTTGAAAAATGTTCAAAATGGCTTCCAACACTGGTACTATTATTAACACTAGTATCCCTGTCACTAGTTCATTTGTAGAAGGTCAGTCTACTGCCAGACCACCACTTTTTAATGGCAGTAACTATGCATATTGGGAATGTAAGATGAAAATATATTTGCAATCTGTATGGTTATATAATTGGAATATCACACAGACTGAATATTCTAAACCCACAACTAATTTTGCACAGTGGACCACTGAGCAAAAGACTGTTGCACAAAATAATTCTAAAGCAATGAATATTCTGTTTTGTTCACTTGAAAGAAATGAATTTAATAGAGTGTCAGTTTGTACGTCTGCATATGAAATCTGGAAAACTTTGCAAGTAACTCACGAAGGAACAAGCAAAGTTAAACAGACCAAAATTTCCATGCTCACAAATCAGTTTCAGTTATTTAAAATGAATACTAATGAGTCTATTTCAGATATGTATAGTCGATTTCAAGATATTGTGCATTCTTTAATATCTTTGGGAAAGGAATTTTCGGAAGAAGATCAAGTCAGAAAAATTTTAAATTCTCTCACTCCAGAATGGGTTCAAAAGACACTTGCAATTGAAGAGGCAAATGACATCGGTACTTTAAAGATAGAAGAATTGATTGGAAATCTAATGTCGTTTGAAGTTCAAATGATCGGGAGAAGAGAAAGCAAAGCATCTGAAAAGAAATCAATGGCATTCAATGCATTAATCGACGGATCAGACTCAAACAGTGATAATGATGAAGAGATAACATTTATGACTAGGAATTTCGGAAATTCCTAAAGTACAGAAAATTGAATAGTTCCAAGAGAAACAACTTTAAGAATTCCGGTAATCAGACTACAGTACCAAACTTTATCAAATGCTTCAATTGTGACGAACCAGGTCATATCAAAAGAGACTGTCCGCATCGAGATAAGCAAAACCCTCCTACAAACAATGATTCTGCAAAGAAACGGAAACGTGCATTCACTGCTACTCTAAATGACTCTGACTCATCCTCCAGCGACGATGAACAGAAGAAAGATAATTCAAATCTGTGTTTCACAGCAATTCTCGATTTAGTCGATACCAAAGACACGGACTCTGAAAAAGGTACACGTTTACAATACATTGGCTGAAATTGCATGCTTGAATTGATTGATTGATTGGTTGTTTTTGAATTGATGTGTCGTTTGAATTTTAAATTTTTTTTTTAATAATATTATAATATTTTATGAGTCTTAGTAATATAATCCAGATATTATATAGACATTAAAATAATATATATATATATATATAAATATTACATTATATAAAAGTATCTAGTCATCAAAATTTACGAATACTTGTCGACATGGGTCCATCCCTACCTGTCGACTTGATATAGAAAATTTGAAATTCAAATTTTGAATTCAAATGCTTGTATTTTCCTTCAATCTTTCACACCATTCGAGACTCTGAAAGGACATTTTTTGACCAGAGAAATTGTCCATTTAATTTCTATTTATTTATTATCATTTATCTCATCTTTTCACTTAACTTTTCAAATTCAAACTCTTTCTTCATAACTCAAGCCTCTCTTCTCTCTACATCAATGGCCTCCTCAAGTACTCCATCAACTATGAGACTTTCCAAAACCTTAAAAGAACACCTCTTTTATGATCCGGAAGCAATCAAAGCCTATATCGGCTATGCTAATTATGGAAAAGTTCATCCCGGAAAGTTTACAATTTTCCGCGATTTCGCTTCTTATGAAATCGATTCTCTTTGTGTTAGCAACAACATTTTAAGTATTGTTGACGATTCTCAAAATGATTTTGTATGCTACCCAAATTTTGTGAAAATGTTTTATGCAAATCTTAATCGTGGCTTTTATCAAGGAAGCGATGATGAAATTTGGAGTAGTGTAAAAGGCACTCAAATTATATTAAATTGTGATGTTTTCGGTGCGATTCTAAATTGTAAGTGTACGGGTATGGACCTTTCAAATTTCAATTTTAATGAAAGTGATCGTGAGACTTTCCACCATATTTTTGAAAGTGATGAAAACTTTGATTTTATAAATCGTAATTTTCGTCCAAAAGCAAAAATTGTGAGCCTTCTTTTGCAACACACTTTGACCCTGAGATCGGGAAGTTTTAATAATCCTACTTCAAAAGTTTGTAAAGCTCTTTTCGCTCTTTTTGGAAACTATGATATTAATTGGGCTCAAGTTATTTTGGATGAATTTCGGCCTTAAAACTTGGAAATGGGAGAAAAGATTTTATATCATGGAATTTACCTTACTAGAATTTTCAACTATTTTGGAGTGAATTTTAAAGGAGAGGAATTCATTTCTAGAAAAGTTTTCAATCATTCCAATATCTCACTTATGAAAATTCCATACATCTTTCAACCTTATGAATCCCTTGTGGAAAAGGAAGAGCGTTTAGCTCACGAAGAAATGGAAGAAGGAGAGGAAGAAGAAGAAGGGGATGAAATGGATATTCAAGAAGAAGAAGAGGAAGGTGAAACATCTCTTGAAAGTATTGATTACACCTCCAAACCAACCAACAAGATGATTATCCAAAACCAAAAGACAATTGTGGAAAATCAACGGACACTTAAGAGATCTGTTAGTAAAAAGTTGGATAAAATGTCTTCTAAGATGAACAAGTTCTTCTCAAAAGTCAGCAAGAAGTTTAACCTTTCATCATCCTCATCGTCCTCCAATTAGATCTATCTTTTCATACCCTGTCGTAGTTGTTTAAGTTTGTTTTAAGTTTGAATGTTATTGTATTTCATGTTGTTTAATCCATGTATCATTCCAGTTTGAATTAATGTTGAAGTTCTTTCTGTTATCTAGCTTATTTCATCTCTAGAATAACTGTTAATATGATATATAAATAAATAAATAAATAAATAAATAAATAAATATATATACATTTATTCAAAATCAAAAACATGTCTTCAAAACACAGATGACCCTGTCGACAACACCCAAAGGCACCCTATCGACATGCTTAAAATCTGAAGTGTCTTTTCATTTTAATTTTTGAATTTTAAATAACTAACTTGTATCTATTCATTTCAAACGAAATTTACACCTATAAATAACTGTTCTCTTCCAGAAATCTTTACTCAAAATCATTACTTATCTATTCTATCTATATTTCTTCTCTTTTTCACAAAAATGGCCGATCCTATTCACAATTTATCTAAAAATCTTGAAGAAACTCTTAAATCCTTCAAGAATATTCTCTCTATCATTCTCCGTAATCAGCGTCACTTAGAATTGAGTCAAATGCAGATGATCAAGGAGCAAGAAAGGCATTTCGAAGCAATTCGATGGATGATTTCCTCCCTGCGCAAGGATGATAATAAAGCACATCCTCCTGTTTCTCTCTCTGTTGATAATGAGAATTGGGATGCCATCAAGCAAGACCCTATCTTTGGAGAAGAAGGATAGGTTGATGTTCCTCATAATATTTGATTAACTTTGTTTAATTTTTATTTGTTTGCTTGCTTAATTAGGATTTGGTTTGATTTGCTTGAATTTGACATAGTATGGATTGATATTATGTGTGTAAAATATAACATACATATGATTAGTATTAATAATATATGATCTTTTAAGTTATCATGATTATCAGTTTAATTATCTATTTTTATATTAAAAAACTCCATTATGAATAAATAAATTGTGTTCTCTTATTCGTATATTCTCTTATCTTTTGAATAAATAGTTTAGTAGTTAGGAAAAGTAGTTATTAAGAGTTTAGTTTAAAGTTAAGTATTGATTATGTATGATAACACTATCATTATAATCACAAGTAATGTAGTCTTAGTTTCAGGGGGAGTTATATAAAGTTATATAGAGTTATATAGAATTATATAGTATTATAATTATGGAGTTATATGGTTTTTGTTGATGACAAAGGGGGAGAAGTATAAAATAGGATAGTTAGGCATAGATTAAGGGGGAGTTATTAGAAGTATTAGGATAGAAGTGATATTTTATAAACAAAGGTTGTCATCATCAAAAAGGGGGAGATTGTTAGTCCCTGAGGAGTTGGTTTTGATGACAACAACCTTACTTAGAATTAGATTATAAAATATATAATACTAACATTATTGTGTAGATATATATATATAGATATGTTTGCAGGTACTAAAGAATGAAGAACTGTACAGTATAAAGATTCAAGATCAAAGATTGAAGATATCAAGATTCAAGACTCATGAGTATCAAGAATTTCAAGAGTTCAAGTTTCCAAGATAAGTTATATAGTTAGGAATATTGTTAAAACTCATAGAAAGGCACTGACATCTTAAAATCTATTTTATTCGTGGAATGGAATCCACTTCGTGCTCGTTAAAGGGATGGAACCCTAAGTAGGATGGAACCTACGAAAAATCTAGTGGAACATCTTTTTGTATCCACTTACTTTTATTTCAAAATGATTTTCAAAATATATATAGCTTGTTTTTCAAAATGATTTTAAATATTCCTGTTTAAAAACCAAAATCATCTATCCTGGTTTTTCAATATATTTTAGCCTCAAAAATATCCTTAGTTTTAAATATCCTTAATTTTAAATATCTTTGATTTTAAATTATTATCCTAAGTTTTTAAACTATAATTCTGATATTAATATATTTAGCTATTTTATATATTTATACTTAAGATTTAAATATAAAAGTATAGAAAATTATTATATATATTTTAATATTGTTCTCTATAGTTATTTATGTATTATAACTATATATAAGTATATTTTAAAGTTTAAATATAAATATAATATAATATAGAAATTATTTTCAAAGAAAAACAAATCACCAAAAAATACAAGGGCATGTCGACATGGTCACATGTACCCCTGTCGACATGGTGACAGTTAAATTGTTTTTTTAAAAGAAGTGTCTATTCACCACATCCCTTCACCAATGGACATGGCTATTGATCTACTATAAATAAAGAGTGTTTTCAACGAATTTTAATCACTTTTTTCTCTTATTTAACTTCTCTTCTCTTCTCCACTTTCTTATTTACAAATTACACCATTACTCTGCCTAAATCAATATCGAATCTAACTAGATAATTTCTGGTCTCCCCTATCTCTACAAGATCCAAGTGCTAATCTGAGTTATAGACTTTTTGTAATCAATTGAGCGAGAGAAGGTGTGATTGTAGCCCTGGAAATCAATTGGGTGAACTTGTTGCCCGGTAAATCAAGTACCTCTACCCAGAGGATTGTGATTTTGGAGGGTGTACCTCGTAGCCTTGAAACCGAGTGTTGTATTTGTAAGAATTGTTTTTGAAAGGAAATCCGTACTTGTGTTGTGGGACCAGATGTAGGGTAACTCCGAACCAGTATAAAATCCGGTGTGTTCTTTCCTTTACTGCTTTTACTTTATATTTGCATCTATGTTTGATTCTGTGTTCATATCTGTGTCTAATTAGTGTATACATTGTTAAAAAATTAAGATAAATTCAAAAAGATTAACAAATTTCTTAAAACACTACCCCCCCTCTAGTGTTAATTCAAGCCTTAAGATCCTTAATCCGCATTCCTCACATTTGGTATTAGAGCAAGGTTTTCAAAAGTTTCATAATCTGATTTTTGAAATTTTTTCAAAATGGCTTCCAACAATGGTACTATTATTAACACTAGTATCCCTGTCACTAGTTCATTTGTAGAAGGTCAGTCTACTGCCAGACCACCACTTTTTAATGGCAGTAACTATGCATATTGGGAATGTAAGATGAAAATATATTTACAATCTGTATGGTTAGATAATTGGAATATCACACAGACTGAATATTCTGAACCCACAACTAATTTTGCACAGTGGACCACTGAGCTAAAGACTGTTGCACAAAATAATTCTAAAGCAATGAATATTCTGTTTTGTTCGCTTGAAAGAAATGAATTTAATAGAGTGTTAGTTTGTACGTCTGCATATGAAATCTGGAAAACTTTGCAAGTAACTCACGAAGGAACAAGCAAAGTTAAACAGACCAAAATTTCCATGCTCACAAATCAGTTTCAGTTATTTAAAATGAATACTAATGAGTCTATTTCAGATATGTATAGTCGATTTCAAGATATTGTGCATTCTTTAATATCTTTGGGAAAGGAATTTTCGGAAGAAGATCAAGTCAGAAATTTTTTAAATTCTCTCACTCCAGAATGGGATCAAAAGACACTTGCAATTGAAGAGGCAAATGACATCAGTACTTTAAAGATAGAAGAATTGATTGGAAATCTAATGTCATTTGAAGTTCAAATGATCGGGAGAAGAGAAAGCAAAGCATCTGAAAAGAAATCAATGGCATTCAATGCATTAATCGACGGATCAGACTCAAACGGTGATAATGATGAAGAGATAACATTTATGACCAGGAATTTCGGAAATTCCTGAAGTACAGAAAATTGAATAGTTCCAAGAGAAACAACTTTAAGAATTCCGGTAATCAGACTACAGTACCAAACTTTATCAAATGCTTCAATTGTGACGAACCAGGTCATATCAAAAGAGACTGTCCACATCCAGATAAGCAAAACCCTCCTACAAACAATGATTCTGCAAAGAAACGGAAACGTGCATTCACTGCTACTCTAGATGACTCTGACTCATCCTCCAGCGACGATGAACAGAAGAAAGATAATTCAAATCTGTGTTTCACAGCAATTCTCGATTTAGTCGATACCAAAGACACGGACTCTGAAAAAGGTACACGTTTACAATACATTGGTTGAAATTGCATGCTTGAATTGATTGATTGATTGGTTGTTTTTGAATTGATGTGTCGTTTGAATTTTAAATTTTTTATTATTTTATTATTATTATTATTTTTAATAATATTATAATATTTTATGAGTCTTAGTAATATTCCAGATATTATATAGACATTAAAATAATAGATATATATATATATATAAATATTACATTATATAAAAGTATCTAGTCATCAAAATTTACGGATACTTGTCGACATGGGTCCATCCCTACCTGTCGACTTGATATAGAAAATTTGAAATTCAAATTTTGAATTCAAATGCTTGTATTTTCCTTCAATCTTTCACACCATTCGAGACTCTGAAAGGACACTTTTTGACCAGAGAAATTGTCCATTTAATTTCTATTTATTTATTATCATTTATCTCATCTTTTCACTTAACTTTTCAAATTCAAACTCTTTCTTCATAACTCAAGCCTCTCTTCTCTCTACATCAATGGCCTCCTCAAGTACTCCATCAACTATGAGACTTTCCAAAACCTTAAAAGAACACCTCTTTTATGATCCGGAAGCAATCAAAGCCTATGTTGGCTATGCTAATTATGGAAAAGTTCATCCCGAAAAGTTTACAATTTTCCGCGATTTCGCTTCTTATGAAATCGATTCTCTTTGTGTTAGCAACAACATTTTAAATATTGTTGACGATTCTCAAAATGATTTTGTATGCTACCCAAATTTGTGAAAATGTTTTATGCAAATCTTAATCGTGGCTTTTATCAAGGAAGCGATGATGAAATTTGGAGTAGTGTAAAAGGCACTCAAATTATTTTAAATTGTGATGTTTTGGGAGAGATTCTAAATTGTAAGTGTATGGGTATGGACCTTTCAAATTTCAATTTTAATGAAAGTGATCGTGAGACTTTCCACCATATTTTTGAAAGTGATGAAAACTTTGATTTTATAAACCGCAATTTCGTCCAAAAGCAAAAATTGTGAGCCTTCTTTTGCAACAAACTTTGACCCCGAGATCGGGAAGTTTTAATAATCCTACTTCAAAAGTTTGTAAAGCTCTTTTTGGAAACTATTATATTAATTGGGCTCAAGTTATTTTGGATGAATTTCGGCCTTAAAACTTGGAAATGGGAGAAAAGATTTTATATCATGGAATTTACCTTACTAGAATTTTCAACTATTTTGGAGTGAATTTTAAAGGATAGGAATTCATTTCTAGAAAAGTTTTCAATCATTCCAATATCTCACTTATGAAAATTCCATACATCTTTCAACCTTATGAATCCCTTGTGGAAAAGGAAGAGCGTTTAGCTCACGAAGAAATGGAAGAAGGAGAGGAAGAAGAAGAAGAAGGGGATGAAATGGATATTCAAGAAGAAGAAGAGGAAGGTGAAACATCTCTTGGAAGTATTGATTACACCTCCAAACCAACCAACAAGATGATTATCCAAAACCAAAAGACAATTATGGAAAATCAACGGACACTAAAGAGATCCGTTAGTAAAAAGTTGGATAAAATGTCTTCTAAGATGAACAAGTTCTTCTCAAAAGTCAGCAAGAAGTTTAACCTTTCATCATCCTCATCGTCCTCCAATTAGATCTATCTTTTCATACCCTGTCGTAGTTGTTTAAGTTTGTTTTAAGTTTGAATGTTATTGTATTTCATGTTGTTTAATCCATGTATCATTCCAGTTTGAATTAATGTTGAAGTTCTTTTTGTTATCTAGCTTATTTCATCTCTGGAATAACTGTTAATATGATATATAAATAAATAAATATATATATATATATATATACATTTATTCAAAATCAAAAACATGTCTTCAAAACACAGATGACCCTGTCGACAACACCCAAAGGCACCCTATCGACATGCTTAAAATCTGAAGTGTCTTTTCATTTTAATTTTTGAATTTTAAATAACTAACTTGTATCTATTCATTTCAAACGAAATTTACACCTATAAATAACTGTTCTCTTCCAGAAATCTTTACTCAAAATCATTACTTATCTATTCTATCTATATTTCTTCTCTTTTTCACAAAAATGGCCGATCCTATTCACAATTTATTTGAAAATCTTGAAGAAACTCTTAAATCCTTCAAGAATATTCTCTCTATCATTCTCCGTAATCAGCGTCACTTAGAATTGAGTCAAATGCAGATGATCAAGGAGCAAGAAAGGCATTTCGAAGCAATTCGATGGATGATTTCCTCCCTGCACAAGGATGATAATGAAGCACATCCTCCCGTTTCTCTCTCTGTTGATAATGAGAATTGGGATGCCATCAAGCAAGACCCTATCTTTGGAGAAGAAGGATGGGTTGATGTTCCTCATAATATTTGATTAACTTTGTTTAATTTTTATTTGTTTGCTTGCTTAATTAGGATTTGGTTTGATTTGCTTGAATTTGACATAGTATGGATTGATATTATGTGTGTAAAATATAACATACATATGATTAGTATTAATAATATATGATCTTTTAAGTTATCATGATTATCAGTTTAATTATCTATTTTTATATTAAAAAACTCCATTATGAATAAATAAATTGTGTTCTCTTATTCGTATATTCTCTTATCTTTTGAATAAATAGTTTAGTAGTTAGGAAAAGTAGTTATTAAGAGTTTAGTTTAAAGTTAAGTATTGATTATGTATGATAACACTATCATTATAATCACAAGTAATGTAGTCTTAGTTTCAGGGGGAGTTATATAAAGTTATATAGAGTTATATAGAATTATATAGTATTATAATTATGGAGTTATATGGTTTTTGTTGATGACAAAAGGGGAGAAGTATAAAATAGGATAGTTAGGCATAGATTAAGGGGGAGTTATTAGAAGTATTAGGATAGAAGTGATATTTTATAAACAAAGGTTGTCATCATCAAAAAGGGGGAGATTGTTAGTCCCCGAGGAGTTGGTTTTGATGACAACAACCTTACTTAGAATTAGATTATAAAATATATAATACTAACATTATTGTGTAGATATATATAGATATGTTTGCAGGTACTAAAGAATGAAGAACTGTACAGTATAAAGATTCAACATCAAAGATTGAAGATATCAAGATTCAAGACTCATGAGTATCAAGAATTTCAAGAGTTCAAGTTTCCAAGATAAGTTATATAGTTAGGAATATTGTTAAAACTCGTAGAAAGGCACTGGCATCTTAAAATCTATTTTATTCGTGGAATGGAATCCGCTTCGTGCTCGTTAAAGGGATGGAACCCTAAGTAGGATGGAACCTACGAAAAATCTAGTGGAACATCTTTTTGTATCCACTTTCTTTTATTTCAAAATGATTTTCAAAATATATATAGCTTGTTTTTCAAAATGATTTTAAATATTCCTGTTTAAAAACCAAAATCATCTGTCCTGGTTTTTCAATATATTTTAGCCTAAAAAATATCCTTAGTTTTAAATATCCTTAATTTTAAATATCTTTGATTTTAAATTATTATCCTAAGTTTTTAAACTATAATTATGATATTAATATATTTAGCTAATTTATATGTTTATACTTAAGATTTAAATATAAAAGTATAGAAAATTATTATATATATTTTAATATTGTTCTCTATAGTTATTTATGTATTATAACTATATATAATTATATTTTAAAGTTTAAATATAAATATAATATAATATAGAAATTATTTTCAAAGAAAAACAAATCACCAAAAAATACAAGGGCATGTCGACATGGTCACATGTACCCCTGTCGACATGGTGACAGTTAAATTGTTTTTTTAAAAGAAGTGTCTATTCACCACATCCCTTCACCAATGGACATGGCTATTGATCTACTATAAATAAAGGGTGTTTTCAACGAATTTTAATCACTTTTTTCTCTTATTTAACTTCTCTTCTTCTACTCCACTTTCTTATTTACAAATTACACCATTACTCTGCCTTAATCAATATCGAATCTAACTAGATAATTTTTGGTCTCCCCTATCTCTACAAGATCCAAGTGCTAATCTGAGTTATAGAATTTTTGTAATCAATTGTGCGAGAGAAGGTGTGATTGTAGCCCTGGAAATCAATTGGGTGAACTTGTTGCCCAGTAAATCAAGTATCTCTACCCAGAGGATTGTGATTCTGGAAGGTGTACCTCGTAGCCTTGAAACCGAGGGTTGTATTTGTAAGAATTGTTTTTGAAAGGAAATCCATGCTTGTGTTGCGGGACTGGATGTAGGGTAACTCCGAACCAGTATAAAATCCGGTGTGTTCTTTCCTTTACTGCTTTTACTTTATATTTGCATCTCTGTTTGATTATGTGTTCATATCTGTGTATGATTAGTGTATACATTGTTAACAAATTAAGATAAATTCAAAAAGATTAACAAATTTCTTAAAACACTATTCACCCCCCCCCCCTCTAGTGTCTAGCCTTAAGATCCTTAATCTGCATTCCTCACAACATCGGCCCCGCCCATACTAACCTAGTTGATGTCATCTCCCCCATCACTTTTCCCATGTCAAAATTAAAAAACAAACCCACCCGAATCGCCCTCAGCCCCGTCTTCTACTACCTCCTCAACTCTCAAAGCCGCCACAAATCCCAAGCCCAGCCATCCTTTCCTTGCATCCTCCTACCTCATCGCTGCAAATCCCAAGCTGCCAACTCGTCGATCACTACAAGCCTAAGCCACTACCTCCCTGCCTAGCGCCTTCTCCAAGTCGCCACACAAGGCTCCAAGCCATCACCAGCACTGCAAATCTGAAGCACAATGCCACCTTCATTGTTATAATTTACTACTCCAAATAATTTTCTATTCAATTCTACGATGTCATTAGCTTCATATATGATAATGATTCGTTGGTTTATATTCATCGGTATATGATCATTGACATAGGTTCGATGATATGATAATTCATTTATGATTTGAGATATCATTGGTATTATGTTTGAATTAATTGATTATTCATTTTCATTGATATAATGGTATTAATGAAACTCTGTATATATATTTGGTTTAGCCCCATCTAAAAATTACCACATGTGATCGTTATATAGATATCCAGTTTTAAATAAAATGAAAATCGATATTCATCTAATATGTTATTGATGGATTTGTCTTAGTATTCAAAAAGTTATAAATGATTATATTTATTTCGTAAATCACTATTTCAAATTGAATGGTTAATGAAATTTTGACGGTTCTTCCTTTTTATTCCATATGTACGCTCTTCTGCATATGATAAAGGGAATAAGGGGAAGTACTATCGAAATTTGTTAATTGTAGTACACCAGAATTTTTGTATATAACTTAAATAATAATAATAAATAAATTTGAAATTAAATTAGATACTATTTTGGTAAATTTTAGTAGAAGGGCAAAATGGCAACTTTTACAAACGGTTGAATTTGCTGACAGAAGTCATACCATTGCGTAGTTCTTGTTTTTATGGTTGAGATGGAGTATTTAGTTGTTTAAATCAGAGGTCGTATGAGTGAAATATTATGGATTTAATAAAGTGGGTTTGATCTATGTGCGAGCAATGTGCTAGGCTGGGTTGAGTTGGGCTGTGTTTGAAAGTCAAATTCAAAATTTAAAACACCATTTTAGTTTTTCCCTTCAAAGCCCATTTAAAAAGAAGGTATGTACATTTCTTTCTCATTTTTCTGAAAACTTCCAAAAACCATATTCTTCCTCTTTCCTTCATCTTACCATCAAACTCTTATTTCTTAGCCAAAAGTGATGAGGCAAAGTGTGTTGGATTTGTAGCAGAGTTCTTTATCATATGGAGTAAGAATTGTAGGCTATTACAAAGATTTGATTTTTTGAAATTTGGGATAGTGGAGAAATTGGGTTCTTTGGCTTTGGAATCGGTGGGTGTGGCTTCTCCAATTCTTATATAATGCTATGATAATAATATGGGATGCTTTAAAGCTAACCTATGATTAAAAAAAGTTGAAAAATATGCCTAAACGATAAGTTTGAAACTATGGAATGGAATGTACGTATTTGTTATAAGGAATTAATAGAAAACCCTGCTTTTCAACAAATCGAATTAAATTATATAGAAATTGTAATGTAATGTTTATAGATATGTTAGAGCACTAAAAATATTATGGATAAACCTATATATATATATAAAACATAGTCAGTAAAATGAAGTATAGAGTGAAATAATCAAATCTGGACATAAAGACAAACAAAACGGAGAAGAACTCCCACATCTAGAATGCACACCGATGCACCTATCGTGCACACCGGTCCACCCATGCACATACCAATTGGGTGTTTTTAGGGATTTTGAATGCCCATGTCAATGTTCGATGACTTGATCTTTTGTGTAGTGTTCCCTAACAACCCTATGGTGATGACTTGATGCATAAGGTTGTGGTTTGATGTGTAATTTGATGGTCGAGAGGTATGGATGTTGAGAATCATGCTTTGGGGATAATCAACTAACACACTAATCATGTATGGCTACCATTGGAATGCTTGGTTGTTAATAATGGTGATAGATAGGGATAATGTATTTGATTTTTGATGAATGAATACATGAAACATGATGATAACAGCGAGATACGAATGTAGTATATATGGTTGGGATTTTGTAGTTTGGCAATGTAATGTATATAGTTTTAAGACAAGGAGTAGATGCCTAAATCTTGTAGCATACGCGGTGGGTCCTTGATTCATTGTATCAATGGGATTTCTCCTATACAGTAACAAGGCTGGTCCAGAAGGTTTTGGTTTGGGCAATAGTCGACCTGAGTTCAGGTGGAGGGACTAGGCATGAGTCCAGTTCGTACATCCATTACCGCAGGTGGCGAGATTGCATAGTGGTTGTTGACGTCTATTCATTTACTGTATATTTCCTATATAGATATTGTTTAGGTTAATGGAGTTTGGAAACGTGATGGACTAAGCGACGTGAACTATACATATTGTAAATATTAAATATATAATTGTTGTATAATCTGTATCTTAAAATTTTGATGTGATAGTGTGTGTGGGGAGTTGATTTGGTTTGGATTGTATAGATTTATGTTATGGTATCAGATATGCAATTATATATATATATATATGACCATTCGCTGCAAAACTCTGAAAGCTATCAATTTGTTTAGTTTTGTCTTATGCTCTCTTTGTATATAACAATATGTATTACCTTCCAACGACTCACCGTTTAGGAATTCTTTGTGTAGTTATGGGTTTCAAAAAAAGGTAAGTTGTTACATTTGGTATCAGAGCATAGGTTATATGATTACTGTAACACACCATAAAGTTAACGATAATTAATAAAGCTCCAAAAGTGGAATTTGAGAAAATGTTGGAATTTGGTTACGAAACTTTCACCATTGCATTCGTGACGATTTTCTCAGTAACTTTGATGTTCGGAGTGTTGCGATCGGAGCTCAAATGAAAAAGTTATCAACGTTTGAACTTATCGGATCGGAAATAATTCAAAACTAATTAAGGAAGTAAATGTTAATAACTTAACATTAAAATGAGCATTAAGCATAAATGTTAACATTAAATAATAATGTTAATTAAGGGACCTCATTCACATTAAATTTAATTAAGAAAGAATATAAGTAAATAAATTAGGCGTGGAGGCAAATTAGTATTAATAATTTACATTAAATGTAAATCTTAAGATTTAATTAATTGGCTATGTTAAATCTAATCAAATCAGAGATTAGAATGAAGTAATCGAAGGAGATCAGCTTTGAATAAAAAGTAAATTAGCACTGAAAATGAAATAAAAAAAAAGAATTAATTAACATTAAAACAAACGACCATAAGAAAGGATGTTAACGTTTAAGGGAAGGAAATAATATGTAATTAATAAGTGTAATTGATATACATTAACTACAGTTAACGTCTACTTAATGTGAAAGAAAGAAATTAATATTAATCAATCAGGCAAAAATGGTAAAAAAGCAAAGTTATTTAACGTTAGTGGATATTTAACTTGTATGAAAAGTTAACATTATCGGATAGTTAACTTGTAGGAAAAGTTAACGTAAATTAAATCAGACCAAAAATGGTATGAAAAAAAAGGAACAAAGAAAAGAATATACATTAATTATTTTAATCCAAGGCTTACAATTGATTCCTGCGTCTATGTAATGACCCATAAATTTTAAATGTTTTAATAACGTAATTAACTGAAATTTTGCTTAAAATTAAATAGGAAAATTTTGAAATGAAAACTTGATATTTGGTATACGTCTATTTTAACATAGCAACAGGTAAATTTTATTGGGAAATATGAAAGTAAATTCTTTTGTGTAAATTTCAATTTAATTCAGTTAAATTTGATGAAAATTAAATATTTTCAAAATCTGAATATTTTTATATAAGAAAATGTTAATATTTTCTGAGTGAGACGTCGTAGTTCGTTTCGTCAAATTTGGACTG
Source organism: Allium fistulosum (assembly GCA_030737815.1). Taxonomy (NCBI): domain Eukaryota; kingdom Viridiplantae; phylum Streptophyta; class Magnoliopsida; order Asparagales; family Amaryllidaceae; genus Allium; species Allium fistulosum. Next base: position 1,210,669,839 of record CM060902.1, read on the forward strand.
CTATATCCCCGTTTATCTTATTTTCGACGGATTAGTAACAGTTTGGCAACGAATATCGACTTTTGATAGGTTGATCGTATCACTCATATCTATGTACCATTCTGTTCGTCTCACCGTGCTGATCTCGCAGTATATTCATTTCTGTACTTCGGGGTCCGGTACGCGACGAAATCCGCAAAATGGTTAGTTGTAACGGTGCGCATTTGGAGTCTTTTGATTTCTTGTGTCCGTTTAAATTTGCCAGCGGTTGAAAATCAATGGTCATCGGGTTTTATTATTAGCCTTGAATTTAAGTGTATTGACTTTTCAATTCTCACTGTTTTATATTCGGTTCCTCTGTGACTCTCGTCCTCTCTGTTCACTTCACATTCCACTCTCTCACTTATTCTTTCAGAAAACAAATAATATTTTAATACATATAAAACATATCTATAGTTTATGCAAAACTGCTTCTCTTCTTTCCAACCAAAGCCGCCATCTCTCCTCCCACAGAACCCGACCCCATAGCCACATCGTTCCTTTCTTCCCTCACTTCCATCAGCCCCACGCAACCACACATCCCACCGCCTGTCCCTTCCCAGTCATCACATTCGCCCACAACACTGATTCCGCCACCTCGTCAAAGCCTTTCCTCCCCTTGCAACTTCGCCCAGCCACCCAAAAACCGAACGAACCGCCACCCTCATTTTCCACACACCTCCCTGACTCTGGCCTCCCCTCCATCTCTCCACCGCCTAAGCACTGTCCTCACGCCTCACCGCAACGCCAACACCCATCCACTACCTTCTACCACCACCTATTCGCCCTAACCCACGCTGCGTCAGCCACCGAAGGCCGCAACTCCACCCTGCTTTGGTTTTTTCCGAGCTTATGTATATATATATATTGTTTTATTAGCTTATAGTTAATATTGTCTTATAATGTATATTGTTATATAAAATATATAAACATAGATATGTTGTATATATATATATAAAGTTATATACCGATTTGCAGGTATATTTACCTGATTTTAATGTCTCATATACATTACCTATATGTATATATATGTATATTAAAATTTATACGTGATATTTTAAATATAATTGAACTCATATATACTACCTATATAATATATGGTTGATATTGGGTACTTGTTTGAAGAGCGTATACGTACATAACATGTTAATATATATATATATTTAAATTTATGTTAATATTTGGAAACAGTTGTTTTTAGTTTTAATATATTATATATATTTGATTTTGAACACATGCATTTTAATATATAATATTGATTTTTTTATATACTGTGATTTCGAATATGAGGCATATGTATTTTTTTGCAACTGCTCGTCTATATTCTTCAACCTACAACCTTCAATTTTGATTTGTTTTATAAATATTAATTTACAAATAAGGTTTACGTGTTGTTTTGAAATTGTAATATATATAGATATTTCTATTTTTAAATATATGTGTTTTAAATTCAATACAGATTTTAATTTATATATATATAGGTATAAAGATTTTATGTTAATATTTGTTTAATGAGTATAAATTATGAAGATTTTGTTTTAATATGGGTTGTTGATTAAATATGGATTTTAGAATTTTTTTATAATTATTTCATTTATATCAAGATTGTTCTGATTCGTGTTTTCATCGAATTAGGGTAGATTTGCTTTGCTTTGTCGCTGTCCAGTTGTCACTTCGTGCTTATCCGCATCAGTTCGGTGATTTGTCAATTATCCATGTTTATTCGTGCCTGTTTTCATCTGGTTCTCTTCTTTCTCTAGCCTCAAAAGGTGAGCGATCACTTATGATTAACATTCTTTTATTTAGTAGATTTGATTTCACATGAAACGAAAATTGAAATATGCTGTTAAATTTGAACTGTTAATTATAAAATTGCTATGTATGATATGCCATTATTTGTAACTGTTCACCTGTGACATATGAGACCATAACCTGTCATTTATATTATATTTGAATTGTTAATGATGATATATGCCTGTTATTGATATGTATGTCGTTTATATTATTATCATATTGTTCTCACTCTACAAGTTCCCTGTTAATTTAGAATTCCCTATGGGTTGAATGATACATACCCGAATGATATTATAGATTAGGGGAAAATCGTTATGGGTTGAAATGATAAACCCAAGTGATTTTCATTGATTTTGAATTTTGGGATTGCGGGTTGAAATGATATATACCCGTAAATATTTAATTTGCGGATTGAAATGATAAATATCTGTATCACTTGACCATAGGATAGAAAATTATATACGGACACCGTTGGTCTATATTTTGAAAATGATTTCCAAAGTTTGAAAGGACATATATGTGTAACGACCCGATATTTTCAACTATTCGCATCCGCACATGTCGGACTTGAATTGCTCAAAATACCGAATTGTAAATATAATTTGGCAAAACTCAGAATATACAGTAAATAGATCACAGATCACAGACACAGAGTATGTAATAATGCAGCGGAAGCAAGAAATAGTAGTTCATGAAGCTACTATATATATACATCAGAGTTAACAAGATACAACAGAAGTAATCGAGATACAACAGAAGTCTCAATATGATAATCAAGTATAAATCAGAATACATCCCTTGAATCAACTAGATAACTGAAAGCGAAATAGATAGTTGGATATCCAAGAAAGCTCCAAATCCAAAGGTGAGTCTCGAATGCTGTATCACTCAGCCTGACCCGAGCGTAAAGCAAAACACAAAACACTCGAGTCAGGACATACATACTTATATAATGTAAACCAACTCAAGTGAACTGTAATATAAAGGTACAAGTAACTTAAAGAATGCTTGGGATCGCCCATTCTTTAAGGATCCGTTAAACTATCTACTATGCACTAATATTCGCTATTATAATAATGTCTATAATAAAATAAACTTACTTTTAAATAGCGTTAAGGAGTGACCCAATATTCCCCTTAACACATAATAGTCCCAGTAGTCTATCCAGTATTAGCATACTCCCAGATCAGGGGCTACCCTCAATACTCCACAGGCTACGGCACAAATCCAAACTCGTAGTAAAGCTCGCTATGGTAGGTGACACGGCAGAACAAGGCAATGCCAGGGTAGATATACCAATTACGCATCCGGGCTGGTGGAAACGCATAGCAGCCACTACCGCCCACCTAGGAACACACTCCCAAATCAAAAATCGAATGGTGGCCACCAAATAAATCACAAAGTAATAGGAATGTATCGAAGAGATACGTTCGATCAGAGGGGCTACCTTATTGGCACGAGAATCGCTCCTGTTTTAGCCACCTTATGCCAACTCACGGGAGTCGGATCCACGTTCATACCTCAATAGGATCGTCGCCACCATCCTACTTCATTCTGGAATCTCCACCGCGTACACGGTTGTTAAAGTGGTTTTCGGAGTTGGTAGAGAGTATGACAACTTCCGATCCCGGTCTCTTTAACAACCCAATGTTATTATAACCCATGGATATTTATTTCAAAACATTTCTATTCCAAAACTATTTAAATCAAATACCATTACTTTCCAAAATAATATCCATTTCAAAACTAAATACTATCTTATTTCGTTTCAAAACCAAATCAATATATTATTTAAGTAAAACCCAAATTTCCAAATCACTGAATATTTCTTTAAATTTGTTTAACTTGAAATATTCCTTTAAATCATCTTAAACCAAACCACTTTATAAGGTCACATTCTTAAATCTTAAATTCCAATAAGCTTCAAGCTAATATATTTAAAGACAATTCTTAATTAAATACTATTTCAACTAAATTCATTTCCAGACCATTTAAAAGTAAAGTCATTATACATACAAATAAAATATTCAATTCCCAAAAATTTAGCCTTTTTTGAGTTCATTTATTCACTTAAATACTTTAAAACATTGAAATTTCAGCTTTCGCAGCACTTAAAAAAATGCTACGGTAAGTTATATTTGAAACAATTCATTTCAGCAAAGGCAGCATTCATAAACTACTGTAGTAGTTAAGTTTCATTTGAAAACTAGTTCGGTTCAGAAAAAGACAGTATTTACAAAACTGTCGTAGTAGTTCAGGGTTCAAATTGAAAAATTAGTTCAATTTAGCAAACTGCAGCACTTATCAAGTGCTACTGTAGCTCTTTTATTAGTTCTAGGTTTTAGTTTTTAATTCAACAACCACAGCACTTACCAAGTGCTGTAGTAGCCCTTAGTCAATTTAGCTTTTAGTTCATTTGCATCAACCACAGCACTTACAAAGTGCTGTAGTATCCTTTACTTCAGATTTTAAGTTAGTTTCTAACATGATAGCATTTCTGAAGTGTTATTAATTCAATTTCCAGATTTATAATAAAATTTCAGAAATAATTAAACTTCAATTTTAACTATTTTAACTTATAAAAATCATATTTTTCCACTTCAAAAATTTTCATTTAAATACCTTTTAACTTATGATTTTATAAAGAAATTTTTTACAATAAAATCACATTTTCCAATAATTTCACTTATTAAATTCAAGTGTACCATTTTCCCATTCTTTGCATTTTTTTCAATTAACATAACACTTAAATTTAAATTACCATTTCATAAATAAGACTTAATCTCCATTTTTATTTGATTAACTCAAACTTTCATTTTTAAACCAAATCACAAATTTCCAAATTAAGTTATATTCAAATTCCAATTTTTCCATTTATTTATTTCACATTTTTAACTTGTAGAAAAATCACTAACACATTATAAAAATCATTTTTAATTAAATTTAAATCAAAATATCATAATTTACAATTTAAAATACTTAAAAATTTCCAAAAGAATATATAAAATAACCACGAGTCTGTATAATATTTTCTAACCTAGGTCAAGTGACACGGATAATATATCATTTCAATCTGTAATTTACAAAGAAAAATCCGGGTTCTATCATTTCAAACCCACAATCCCAAGTTAAATAAAAAAAATAAAAATCGCTTAGGCCTATCATTTCAGCCCATAACGATTTTTCCCTATTCTAAAATCCGTTCGGGTATGTATCATTTCAACCCATAGTGATAGGGAACTTGCAGTGATGATAAGCAGGAAATAAATAACAGTATACAAATAATATTATAACAGATGATATAACAGGCATATAAACAGTATTTAACATCATATAAATATATCACAGGCATGTATGAACATAACACATTATTTTATACAATTAACTTGTCATCAATTCACAATTATAAAAGTATGTATGTCTAGAGTGAATAACTCACCTTTTAAAAGCTAGAATTGAAATTCAAACCCAAATCTAAACTCCGCAAAGCATGAAAAGGCACGACAAAGCACGACTATATTCTTTTGAGTGGATGAAGAGTCGGATCCAAATCTTGTATACAAACAATTACACAAACATAAGTGTATAATTTAACATATAAGAGTATGAATCAAACAATGAACAATATGGATCAAAGGGACATAACCTTTTGATAAAACAAAGAAAGATGCAAACTTGAGTGAAAAGAGAGCCCAAAATCCACATCTTGTACATAACAAAATAAAGCAAACAAATATCCCAAACATAAGAACATGATTCAATACAAAGAATAGAGATTACAACAATGAAAAGATAGGAAATAAAATGACATAACCTTGATAACTCAAAGCAAGGTGATCAATACATGGCTTGGTTTGTCAAAGTTTTGGTGATGTTGTCTTCATGGTGGTCATGGCCTTGGATGTTGGTGAGGAGGAGGGATGATGGTCGGTCATGGTGATGGGGTAGAGATGGTGAGGTCGGCAAAAGCATGGAGGCCAAGCAATAGCAATGAAACAAAGGAGAAACAAAAGAGAAATGGAAAGGAGGAATAGAAGGAAGCAATGGCTTTCTGTAAAATTTTCGGGACGCAAAATGAAACTTGAGATGAGAAGTTATTCACGTGAATTGCAAAACTAGATGGCGGCTAGGGTTAGAAGCAAGGAACGGCTAAGATGAGGTCTAGAAAATGAAAGGCTAGCAAATTAAAAGGCACAATTTAAGGGAAGGAATCTTGTAATTAATTTATTCATAAATGCAAATGAAAACGAGGAGTTTTGAATGAGAAATAAATCTTCTTGTACGTCATTTGCAAATGAGAAATACACGGCTAGGAAAAGAGTGAATGGCTAGGGTTTGAAATAAAGAGGGTAGGTAAATAAAAGGCAAGAAATTAAAAAGGCAGAATTTAAGGAGGAAGAATCTTGTATATTTTTTTCTTTGTTTGCACGCAATGAAAAGGCAACAAATATACAAAACAAGTAACCTATATCTCTTGAAATTCCTAAGCTATTATTCAAAGTAAAATCAATCAAAATTCATATGAATATATTCAAAGTTTATACAAATAAAATAGAAAATAAAAATTAGAGAAACAACCATAGGGAAATAGAAAATAAAATATAGAAAGTCATTGCGTGTAAACACTGTATTTTTATCTAATTTAAAAGTATAAGTTTAAATTCCCAATAAATCCATATTAACATTGGTTTAGATACTAATACATTAATAACTTCCCAATTCATCCAAATTCCAATTAGCAAAGTAATTAATTTCATTCTCTTACCATAAATCTATTTGTTATGAATTGAATTCCCATAAGTTATAAATAAATTTCAAATAAACTGATTTGATTCAATTCTAATCTATTTATTAAGTCTATAATACTCTACAACTCTCGTTATTATTCGCTTATCTTTCATTACATTAATATATATATTCGAATATCCATCTTTCCTTTGTATTAACAGTTGTTCTCAATTATATTGAATTTGCTACATGTATACATTTATTATGATTGAATTCTAAATTAATTCATTCAGATAGGTTTCGTTCTTTTATATTATCTTATGAATAAAATATGCATTTCCATTTATTTCATTACATTCACATTTTACAATTACTATCCTATCTCAAGTTAATGAACATTTACTTACATTTGAAAACAATTGATTTCCAATTCATTTTATAGCCTAAATAGACAACTTATAATAGTTGTTACCATTCTCTTTATTACACTCTATTTTATCATTTTCTCTAATTATCAAAATTGCTTACAAAATGTTTAATTCATTCAATGACCATAAACTATATACTAATTCATTTATTCATACCACACTTACATTTATTCACTTATATTCAGTTTTATACCCAAATGTAACATTTACAAATAAATTAATAGACAAATTAAATAGTAACTTACAACCGTTACTATAACTTTTAATCACCCTTTTGAATTAATTTTTCACAAACATATGTTACCATTCTTATATATCTAATCTTTATTCAATGGTCATTTATTTCATACTAAATCATTTATAAATTTTAATGTTTGCATTTGTTTTCTTACATAAATTTATAGCCAAGTATAACAATTTACATTACTTCAAAAAAATGTAATTTCATTTCAATTGTTAATAATTAGTTTTTAAATACATTGTTACATTTCATTTTGGCATTCATTTCATTATTAAATTACAAAGTTTTTATTTCTTCCAAATTTATTTCCCAAAATCTTATTAAATTGACAACTTTAATTATTGAAAATTTACGGGTCGTTACAATATGGGTTTTTATAAATATTGATTTTAAAAGAAATATATATATATATAAATGCTATTTTATATATGTGTAAAATTTAGATTTTAAAATAATATGTTTTTGGAAATTTTAAATCTACAAGTTAGTTTTGAAAAAAATATAAATTTTAAGATTTTTCTTATAATTTTGTTATTTTAAAAATATATAAAATAAGATTTAATACAAAATGTGTTTAATAATAAGATTTAATTTAATTAGTATATAATATGTTTAAGTATTTATATAAATTTATATTAATATTTTAAAAATAGATATTTATAACTTTAATAATAGAGGTTTGGAAGATAAATTAATGTTGACTTGGAATTTAAATTGGTTAATAATTTAATGTAAATAAGAATTGAATTGAACTTATTAGTTTTGAGATTTCAAAAGATATGATTTATAACTTGATTTGATAAAAAGTGATTAAATGAATATTATCAACTTTAAATAAAATTGAGATGGAATATTTAATATTGATTTAAATTTATAAATTGGGATTTTAATAAATTGTTATTAAAATGATTAAGTGAATACTTTCCAATTTGAATAAAATTTAAGTTAAATCAAATTAATTATTTACGGGTATATATCATTTCAACCCGCAAACCCAAAATTCAAAATCAATGAAAATCACTTGGGTTTATCATTTCAACCCATAATGATTTTCCCCTAATCTATAATATAATTCGGGTATGTATCATTTCAACCCATAAGGAATTCTAAATTAACAGGGAACTTGCAGAGTGAGAACAATATTATAATAATATAAACGACATACATATCAATAACAGGCATATATCATCATTAACAATTCAAATATAATATAAATGACATGTTATGGTGTCATATGTCACAGGTGAACAGTTACATGGCATTTAATATATAGCAATTTTATAATTAACAGTTCAAATTTAACAACATATTTCAATTTTCGTTTCATGTGAAATCAAATCTACTAAATATAAGAATGTTAATCGTGAGTGATCTCTCACCTTTCGAGGCTAGAGAAAGACGAGAAAAAGATGAAAACGGGCACGAATAAACATGGATAATTAACAAATCACCGAACTGATGTGGATAAGCATGAAGTGACAACTGGATAGCGACAAAGCAAAGCAAATCTACCAAAATTCAATGAAAATACGAATCAGAAATTTTTTGATACAAATGGAATAATTATAAAAAAATTTCTAAAATCCATATTTAATTAACAACCCATATTAAAATAAAATCTTCATAATTTATACTCATTAAACACATATTAACATAAAATCTTTATACATACATACATATATATATATATATATATTAAAACCAGTATTGAATTTAAAACACATATATTTAAAAATCGAAATATCTATATATATTACAATTTCAAAACAATACGTAAACCTTATTTATAAAACAAATCAAAACTGAAGGCTGCAGGTTGAAGGATATTGATGAGCAGCTGCAAACAAATACATATGCCTCATATATTCGAAATCACAATATATAAAAAAATCAATATTATATTTTAAAACGCATGTGTTCAAAATCAAGTATATATAATATATTAAAACTAAAAAAACTCTTTCCAAATATTAACATAAATTTAAATATATATATATATATATTTCAACATGTTATGTACGTATACGCTCCTCAATCAAGTACCCAATAGCAACCATATATTATATAGGTAGTATATATGATATCACTTATATTTAAAATATCACGTATAAATTTTAAGATACATATATATACATATAGGTAATGTATATGAGACATTTAAATCAGGTAAATACACCTAAAAACCGGTATATAACTGTATATATATACAACAGATTTGTGTTTATATATTTTATATAACAATATACATTATATGACAATTCAACTATAAGCTAATAAAACAATATATATTTATATATACATATATATATAAATGCTCGGAACAAACCAAAGCAGGGTGGAGTTGCGGCCTTCGGTGCCTGACACGGCGTGGGTTAGGGTGGATAGGTGGTGGTAAAAGGTAGGGAATGGGTTTTGGCATTGCGGTGAGGCATGAGGTCAGTGCTTGGGCGGCGGAGAGATGAAGGGGAGGCTGGAGTCAGGGAGGTGCGTGGAAAACAAGGGTGGCGGTTCGTTCGGTTGTTGGGTGGCTGGGGGAAGTTGCAAGGGGAGGAAAGGCTTTAGCAAGGTGGTAGAATCGATGCTGTGGGCGGAGGTTGTGACGGGGAAGGGACAGGCGGTGGGATGTGTGGTTGCGTGGGGCTGATGGAAGTGAGGGAAGAAAGGAACGACGTGGCTATGGTGTAACGACCCGATATTTTCAACCATTTGCATCCATTATAAGTGTATAGGTAGACACTCATGCCGGAGTTGAATTGCTCAAAATACCGCGTTGTAATTAAAATTTGGCAAATCTCAGAATATACAGTAAATAAATATAATCACAGATCACAGACACAGAGTAAAATAATGCAGCGGAAGTAAAAGAAATAGTAGTTCATGAAGCTACTATATAAATATATCAGAGTACATAAGATACAATAGAAGAAATAGAGTACAACGGAAGTATAAATATGATAACCAAGTACAAGCTGAACAGAGCAACATAACTGAAGTCGATAAAACAAGACTAGCAGATAATCTCCAGCGATTCAAATCTCCAGAAGGTGGAAATCCAAATCTGTGAATACTCAGGCTGACCCGAGCGTAAAGCAAAACACAAACACTCGAGTCAGGACAATATATACTTATATAATATAAACCAACTCAAGTGAACTGTAATAAGGTACAAGTAACTTAAAGAATGCTTGGGGCCGCCCATTCTTTAAGGATCCGTTAAACTATCTACTATGTAGTAATATTCGCTATTATAATAATGTCTAATCAGTAAAGTATAATCATATAGAAAATAGCGTTAAGGGGATGGAGAACCTTAACGCGGTCGGATCTTAAAATCATAATCGTAGTAAAGCTCGATATGGTAGGTGACACGGCACAACTAGGCAATGCCAGGGTAGATATACCAATTACGCATCCGGACTAGTGGTGACGCATAGCAGCCACTACCGCCCACCTCGAACAACACTCCCAATCAAGGGTGGCCACCAAATCAATCACAAGTAATAGAATGGTATCGAAGAAGTGTGTCCGATAAGAGGTGCTACCTCCTTGGTCCGTCAATCGCTCCTGTTTTAGCCACCTTATGCCAACTCACGGGAGTTGGGTCCACGTAACATACCTTAAGAACGTCGCCACCATCCTACTTCATTCTGGAATCTCCACCGCGTACACGGTTGTCAAAGTGGTTTTCGGTATCGACAGAGAGTATGTCCATATCCGATCCCGGTCTCTTTGTCAACCAATCGTTATTATAACCCGTGGTTATAACTTTTAAAAACAATACTTTACTTCAAAATAAGATATCATTTCAAAATCATGTCTTTATCAAAATAAAGATTTATCATTTCCAAATCATTTCAATATTCTAAAATATCGTATCCTTTCAAACTTCTTTTCAAATCATTTTAATACATCAAAATATTATATCTTTTCAAACTTTATTTCAAATCATTTTTATATATCAAAATATCATACCTTTGATAGTTATACTTCGAAACCAAAATCATTTTATTTCAAAACTATGTTCATTTCAAAACAACATCATTTCCATTTCAAACATATATTCACCTTTCAAATAGTCTATACTTTCAAAGTTATAACTCTTTTGAAACAAAACATTTGAAATCATTATACTTTGAAAATCACAGCATTTCGAAATCATATATTTAAAATCATCTTTTAATTCTATACATTTACAAACTTATTAAATTCAAACCATCAAATTTCAATTCAATTACAGTTTACCAACAAACCGTTTCAAATCTTATCAATTCCCAATATAGATTAAATCCACAAAATACAATATTCAATCTTTAGTATATTTCAAACCTTTAAATCTCCCACATTTCATAAATCCAATATCATTTAAATAAACTCAATTAATATATACTTCAAATATTCATTTATCAAATAAATTAAATAAGTCAGAAATCAAGTATCATTTCAAACTCATTTCACAATATCAAAATATTATTCAAAACACCATTCATTTTTATTCATTTAAATACCATTTAAATCCATTCATTTTATTAAATTTAAATACCATTTTAAACTCACATTAGAAATCAAATTCTTCCACTTAAATATCTCTTCATTATCTTTAGAAATTTAACATTTAATTTCCCAAAATTATATCATTTTCCAGAGATTATTTTTCATTAAAATTAATTTAAAACAACAAAATATAGTTTCCGTAGCACTTATAAAATGCTACGTAAAGTTATAGTTTAAAACAGTTAATTAACAAAAGACAGCGTTAAATGCTATAATAGATTTCTTTTAAGTTTCACTTAACTTACATGTTAAGTTTAACCACTATAGCACTTACAAAGTGCTATAATAGCCTTTATTTCAAATTAACCTTTTAGTTCATTTAAAACACTACAACATTTACAAAATGCTATAATATCCTTTACATTACATTTCAAAATGCTGTTAAATCATATTCAGAGTTTTATTTACAATTCCACAAATAATTAACTTTTAATATAAATCATTTTAACTTATAAAATCATATATTTCACATTTAACACAATCATTTAAATACCTTTATTTCTATGATTTTATAAAGTCAAATTTCCATACAAAAATCAAATTTAATAACAATTAAATTTTCATTTCTTTAATTAAATTATTAACTTAACAACTAAGTTTAAATTTCCAAAAATATAGCTTATTTCCATTTATTTTACTTAATTAAAATTTCACTTTTAAACAAATTTCACAAAATTCAATTTAAGTTATATTTCCAAATTCAGCTTAAATGTTCATTTATTCCATATTTTAATTTATACAAAATCATTAACACCTTTAAAACATTATTATTACTTAATAAAAATCATTAAATTCATCTTTAAATCAAATTTGTCATATTTTCTTACTTTACAAAAATTCCATTTATAAACAAAATCATAAATTCCAAAATTAACTTATATTTCAAATTCTACTTCACCGTTTACTTAATTCACTTATTTAATTTGTAGAAAATCACAAATACTTTATAGAAATCATTTTAATGAAATTTAAATCAAAATACCATAATATTTACATTAAAAAAAGTATTTTAAAAATTTCAGAAAAATATATAAACCACGGGTCTGTATATAATTTTCTAGCCTAGGTCAAGTGATACGGATATGTATCATTTCAATCCGCAGTTTACAAAGAAAAACCGGGTTTTATCATTTCAAACCCGCAATCCCAAGTAATATAAATAAATAAATAAAAACCATTCAGGCCTATCATATCAGCCCATAACGATTTTTCCTTATTCTAAAGTCCGTTCGGGTATGTATCATTTCAACCCATAGTGATTCTAATCTACAGGGAACTTGCAGTGTGATAAACTGATATAAATAAACAGAATAGCATGAGATAACAGTAATAGATGATATAACATATGTAATAACAGGGGTAAACATTATATGATCATAATATAACAGTTACAACATGATGATATAATTTTACAGATTCAAATGGTGTCAGTTTACTAGTTATATAAGTACACATTGTCTGGTGAGAATTACTCACTTGTTCAAGCTGGAGATGACAACCACAAACGCACAACAAAGATTTCCAGAGGCACGAGAGCACGATAATTATTTGAGTGTGGGAGAGCCAAAGCTAATTGCCTTGTCACATTCAAACCAAACAATTACAAACAACATAAGATTTCAACCCAAAAATTCAATAAACAATGCTAGAAATGGATGCATAAACAAAGTCAAAGTGTTTGCACTTGCTTCCTACCACCTATGCTTCAGCTCTAGATCTGAAATGGCACGGCTAAAGGCATGGTTTGGATCAGGTATGGTCTGGAAAAGGTGCGGCTACAAGGTGATGAAGGTGAGTGGAAGTTACAAGGTGTTGAAGGCAATGGAATACCAAAGGGTTTCAAGGCAAAGTGTGGCTTTTGTTGCACCATAGGGTTCGGCCCCTTGCTGATGTGGCTTGGCCATGGTATGTGGTGGTCAGGTGGTGGCTGGAGTGTGGGCCAGAGGTGGTGGAAGGTCAGGTCAGAGGTGGTGGTGATGGAGGTAGTGGTGGCAAAAGGTGGTAGAAGGAGGAGATGACAATTCTAGGTCATAAGTGATAGTTTGTGATGGTTTTTGGTGGATTTTTTGTAGATCTTGGACTTGGATTGGTTAGGCCTGAGGAGGAGGGTTGCTAGGATGGGTGATGGTCAGAGGAAGGGGGTCGTGGTGGTCGGCCAAAGCCTGGAGGAGGAGGAACCAAAATATGAAGGTAGAGAGCATATGCAGTTTCAATAGAAAAAACATAGAAAACAAGGAAGAAAGAAGGAATTTTTACCCAAAATTTTGAAGCCATGGCCGTGATTTTTTTGGAGGATAAAGAGAAGTATTTGCATGAAAAAAATGAAAAGAAGTCCGCTGAAAAGAATAGGGTATGCATGGCCAAAAACATTGAAGAGAGGAGTTGAGAAAGTGAAAGGTCGGGAGGTGAAAAGCCATAGGAATTTCAATAGTTTAAAACTTTTCATATTTCCTCTAATTTCTTTTTAAGTTTTATATAACTGAAATATATATATATAAACTCAGATAAAATACGAAAATTTAGTAAATAAACAAAAATAAATTAATTAATTATTAATTATATAAAATTTAATTAAGTAAAACAGCAAAAATTGCAACTAGTCTTGAAAATATGAAAAATAAATGCAATGAACTTTGGAAAAAGTTTATGGACTTGTAAAACATTTATAAACAAAGATAATAACATAAAATAAAAATGCATTCACAAAATGAATAAATAAATTTTAATTAAATATAATTTAATTGAAGAAAATAGTAGAAAAATAGAAACTAGCCCTTAAAAATAGAAAATAAATTCAATACGCTTTGGAAAAATTATAAAATCACTTTAAATTATTTAAAAGACAAAATTATACATAAAATAAAATACTAACACATATTAGAACAAAATATGACAAATAAAATATAATTTAAAATAGACAATATTGCTAAATACATCAGTTTACACACAATATTGAAATATACATAACTTTCACAATTTAACTCCGTTTCCAACGAAACGAAAAGCTGTATCCATGGAATTAAATCTATTTTCATAATAAAAGATAAAATTTAAGAATTTGAAATATTTAAATTTAAAGTTCAAAAGTCAAAGTTTGACCAGTTTCAATAGAAATTCACTTTTCAGTGAAATATCCAATTTATACTAGTTTGAACTATAAATCACTTAATAGTCAACATTTATATTTAAAATGAAATGTTTGAAATAGAACAAGTTTAAAATAATTTAAAATAAAAATAAAGTCAAAATTTAAAATATAGGCCAAAATCTAGGGTTGTTACACTCTCCCCCACTCAAAACTTTTCGTCCCCGAAAAGGAATGAAGTACGGGAAAACACAGGAAAGATAAAATTGAAATGAGATTAAGACAAGATGACAAAAGATTGAAATTATACCTGATAACTGTGGTTATAGGTAAGTTTAACAAGGTGGAGATGGTCTTCCCAAGATTCTCCAGAATTAGGAACACAAGTACGAAAAGATCCTCTAGAATCTGATTCACTCTTTCCGCTTAACCGACAGTGTGTGGGTGGAAAGCAGTGCTCAGATTTAAAATGAGTACCAAAGATTATAAAGATTATAGAAAGATTTCTAAGCAAAAAGATTATAGATAGATGCCTATACCAGTCTGTAGCAAGATAAGGAAAAATAAGGACAACTAACAGACAGTTTGAAAAACAAAATTAGGTAATAAGTTTGAAAAACAAAATAAGATAATAGGTTTGAAATTTCCATGGTTTCAGCTTAACTGATAATTAATTTTACACAAGTTAAATAAATCTTAACTATCTCTAATTTCATTATCTATCATCAAATTTTCTTAAACAAACAATCTCTAAAATCGTGATTTGATTAAAATTAAGTGTATAACATTCAATAAATTTAATTCTTCTTTATTCCTAATTATAATTAAATTTATCCCTCTCAAATATTTTATCACATATGTTAAATATGCTTACACTTATTATAACTGTTTTAATTTATTCCTAATTCCCTTAACATCATTTGTATTGTAAATTATTCAATTAACCTTTTAGTCTATTTACCTGTGTAAATCTTTTTATAACTAAAATTTAAGTGTATAATATTTATTATAACCACTCAAATTTTATTTATAAAAATCTTTTTATATTGTATATTATCCAATTACATTGTTAACTTCTAAAAATTAAGGTAAGTTATATTGGAATGCAATTGAGAATTATACAAATAAAACTTTCTAAAATTAATATACACTATAAACATCCTAATTCAATCATTTCAAGCTTGAATCATCTATTCAAAAATTTTGATTTTCTTTTTATACTTGAAGTTATTATTTAAGATAGAATTTAAGAATAAATCTCCGATTCCTTTCAAACCATTTAGAGATAGATAAATGTATGTACATAATTTGTCAAATCAAATTTAAATCATATATCTATATATTTTATAAATCAATCATATTTTAGAAATTTATATCAATCAAGTTTCCCAAAACAAAGCTGTAGCAAGACTACAGAATGGTTTCTTCACTTCGAAACTCGAAAATGAACGTCGATGATGCTGCAGTCATCACCGAAATTATTTTCCAGCGACAAAGAGAAGAGCACTTAATTTTTAAACTTTAAAATCCTTTAGAGACAAAAAAAATTTATTCAAAAATACTTTAAATAATATCCTTTTAAAAATTTTAAACACAAGGTTTGAAATCCATCGGAAATTAAACTCTTTAAATTTCTTGTTTTAAATTCATTTCATTTCCCAAATAAATTTATAAACAACTATTTATAAATTCCTTTGTAGAACAATAAATGATAAATCAAGTATTATCATTTTAAATAATCAATTTAAACAAATTTATTAAGTTCCATAAATTTACTTATATATTAAAATTTATTTAATTAACCAAATTTTAAAATAATATTGTATCGGTTTGTTCTGTCAAAGTGTTTTAGAAATCCTATCGATAGCGTTGATCAGACGAATCGATCGGAAACCCAAATCGACATCAACAACTCAAACAACACAATATATAATAAAATATAGATTTAAAAGTACAATTCAAAATGTTGGAGATAGTTTAGAAACAAAGACAAGATGATTAATTAACAAAATATGAAGATGGATAAGCTTAGATAAATCGCGGGCAACCTTAACCGGGTCAACCGTGACTTAATGAATAAGAGCAAATGTGGATTTTCCTGGGGTAAATCTACATCCGATCTCAAGAGATAGAGTTTGGAATAACAAAAGATATTAGCATCTAAACCAAGGATAAATATAAATCTCTGGTGAATCGATGCAAATTTGTAAAGGAGTTTTTCCCCTTTTACAAGTCATTAGAATATTGGCGAGACCACCAATTCACTATAAAGCTCATTCGAAGCGGAGTTATGGGATACTCCAGAATCAAAAGAAGATGAATAGTGAGGGACAAGAATGAATTTTGGAACCGTAGGGAACGTTCCAAAAATTAAAAGGAAATTCGAATCAAGAGGAAAAGATTCAAACTCGAACGAAAGTGATTCTGTAAATAAATCTACTCAATATGCTGAGTTTTGCCTCAAAGCCAAAGCTCTGATACCAACTGTAACGACCCGATATTTTCAACCATTTGCATCCATTATAAGTGTATAGGTAGACACTCATGCCGGAGTTGAATTGCTCAAAATACCGCGTTGTAATTAAAATTTGGCAAATCTCAGAATATACAGTAAATAAATATAATCACAGATCACAGACACAGAGTAAAATAATGCAGCGGAAGTAAAAGAAATAGTAGTTCATGAAGCTACTATATAAATATATCAGAGTACATAAGATACAATAGAAGAAATAGAGTACAACGGAAGTATAAATAAGATAACCAAGTACAAGCTGAACAGAGCAACATAACTGAAGTCGATAAAACAAGACTAGCAGATAATCTCCAGCGATTCAAATCTCCAGAAGGTGGAAATCCAAATCTGTGAATACTCAGGCTGACCCGAGCGTAAAGCAAAACACAAACACTCGAGTCAGGACAATATATACTTATATAATATAAACCAACTCAAGTGAACTGTAATAAGGTACAAGTAACTTAAAGAATGCTTGGGACCGCCCATTCTTTAAGGATCCGTTAAACTATCTACTATGTAGTAATATTCGCTATTATAATAGTGTCTAATCAGTAAAGTATAATCATATAGAAAATAGCGTTAAGGGGATGGAGAACCTTAACGCGGTCGGATCTTAAAATCATAATCGTAGTAAAGCTCGATATGGTAGGTGACACGGCACAACTAGGCAATGCCAGGGTAGATATACCAATTACGCATCCGGACTAGTGGTGACGCATAGCAGCCACTACCGCCCACCTCGAACAACACTCCCAATCAAGGGTGGCCACCAAATCAATCACAAGTAATAGAATGGTATCGAAGAAGTGTGTCCGATAAGAGGTGCTACCTCCTTGGTCCGTCAATCGCTCCTGTTTTAGCCACCTTATGCCAACTCACGGGAGTTGGGTCCACGTAACATACCTTAAGAACGTCGCCACCATCCTACTTCATTCTGGAATCTCCACCGCGTACACGGTTGTTGTAATATCCCGGAAATTTTAACAATATCAATTTAATAATCTGTTGAATAATTAAATTGATATGGATAATCTTTGATAATAAGATTTGAATTTAATTTAATAATCTAATTAAATAAGTATCAAATATGTTATTTCCAAATAATAAGTATAATGTATTATTTTTATAAATATGAATGGATTTTAAAAGACTATGGAATTGTTATATTTTTAAATTGATAAGTAGTTATATAAGTGTATATATATATAACTTAATTTTTAAATTGAATCTTAGAATTTAATTTGATTTGAATTTGAATTTAAAGTTTTGAAATTCAAAAGAATAAATATTTAAATTTATTTGGATTTAGAATATTTGTATAAACTTTTATTTATAAATGTAATTAGCTTTTGTTTCTCTTTAATATATATAGATAAGTATTTTAATAATTAAGAAAAGGCTTTATTTACATTTAAAATGAATAAGTGTTACTTAAATGACATGTGTAAATCTATATATAAAGACACCTACATAACAAGTGTAAATTTATTAACAACTCTAAATGACACATGGCAAGTTTTTAAATTTTAGTTTTCTTTTATTTTTATTTTTAATAAACTACATATTAACTTATATAAACATATACTTCATTCTCTTCATTCTTTTTTCTATTCTCTTAAATTCCAAAACTAAAGAAAAACTTCAGCTGAAAACAAATTTCTCAAAAACAAAATCAGTGAGTAACACTCCTCAAAACCAGAAATCAAATTCAAATCAAAACCTGTAAATCATTTTCCAAGATCAAAATCAAAGCCTGAAATCATTTCTTAAACCTGGAAATAAGTCTGCATGTATTCTTCAAAACAGAGGCAAGCAAAAACTGGAATTAAAAGCAAATTCAAAGGCATGCAAGCTTAAATCAAAAATAAGGAAGCAACTCAAGTTTTCAAATTTAATCAAAGCAAAGGCTGTTTTCAGAAAAATGAAGGCTCTGTCTTTTTTAATTAGGTGAGTAAACTTTTAATTTAAATGCTAAGTAATTTTAAGTTGCTTTCAGATGACTTCTGAGATGAATTGCCTGTGCATGTGAATTTTTCTTTTTTGAGTGTTTGTCTGAAAATCTTGAAGCACCTCTGTTCCAATATTTAAATCTCTGTTTGAATCTGCTATCTTGAACCTCTTTAAAGTATGATGCATTGATATATGGTTAAAGTGGATCTGTAATATAAGTTTGGAAATAATGCTTGCATGATGATTTTGGAAATTTAGAACATAATTATACATAGGAAATGTTGAGTATTGTTTGAGCATGTCTGAATTATATCAGACAAATGAAATACCCTCCAAGCTTACAGACCAAATATATTCATAAAACAATTCCTATTTCTATGATATATTTTAGAAATTAGTTTCTAAACAAAAGTTGTGAATTTTAACAAGAGTCAAATTTTAAAAATAATTTAAAGTTAATTTAAGCAAAGCTTCACTGGGAAATTTGATTTACAAATAAAATTTCAAAAATGTTAAAAATTCAAACATCCTGGTTTGTTGTTTCAGGATTCTAATTGGAATGCATTTTGAAAATAAAGATTTTTAAGACAAAAATCCAAGTTTATAAAGAAGTATTGAATGTGTATTTGGGGTTTTGCTGGAATTTGGTTTTTGATCAATATCTGATGATCTATGCATCTGGGGTGTTCGGGGTTCTTGATGGAGCTAGAAGTAGGGTCAGTGAGTGTGGTAAAAATGGCTGAAGGGTAGTTAATCTATCGTGGAGTTTGGATTTTCTCGATTTTATTTTTAAACCTAGTTTTAAGTTAGGCTACGATTTCGTTTCGTTCGTTTTCATGGATGGATCGAGCTTTATGATACTTTGGGGAATTGAAGCTTTGAGGTAGTTGAAGCGATGACCGGAGTTGGAGGAGTTCTGATGGATGGGTTTGCGAAGGCGAGGTGATGACAGGTGGGTGGTTGGTCGCGAGCCAGTGTTTCCAGTTTTTGATTTAGTCGAGTTCGAGTTCGAGAGGGATCGGAGGGGAACTGATGGATGGGATCGAAGCTGGAGGTGATATTCGACTTGTTCGTCGATGCGGTGATGGCCGGAGGCGTTGATCTTGGCTGTGCACGTGCACACTATTTGATGTCTGGTGAATCTGGATACAGAGGGGTACGACTCGAGTTCTTCTCGTGATTATTCCGGGTGATGTTCGAAGAAATGGGAGAGGCGACTCGAAGTAGTGTAGCTGGAAGGTTGGACTCAAGTGGCAGGAAGGACTCGAGACTTTTGAGTGTTTTTGCGAGGGAGACTCGGGGAAACTAGGGTGGGGACTCGAAGCAGATGAGGTTGGACTCGAGTACTTTTGTGTCGACAGTTTTTTTCAAAACTGTCTGTTTCTAAACTTTAAACTGGTTTTAAATTTATAAATTTTAAACTAGAATTCAAATCAAAGTTTAACTACATAGATTCAAGTTGGTTTTGAATCTTAAAGATTTGAAATAAATAAGTTTTATAAATTTAAATGTTTTAAATAGGTTTAAATGTTAGTTATATTTAAATGTTTTTAAATTGGTTCTAAACTTTGTTAAAGACAAAATTTATATTCATTTTAAATCTAGAATTTAAAATGAAATTTAAAAAGTAAATTTGGAAATGGATGATTTTAAATGTATTTGAGAATGATAATTTAACCATGGGTAAGAAAATGTTTTATCTTAAAGTTAAAATCATTAAAACTTTAGGGTAATTAAAATGGTTTAAATAATCTAATTAATTAATGATTTGGATTAATTAATTGAGTACTTAAGGATTTAATTTAAATTAATTAAGGTTTAGATTAATTAAATAGAATAATTAATTTGTAATTAAGGATTATAAATTAGAGTATTAATTAATGGTTAGGAATTAATTAATAAGTAATTAAATATTAATTAAGTTATGGATTAATACTTAATTAATTTAGTAATTAGAGATTAATAAAATGGTTATTAAGATTTATTAATTTAGAATTAATAATAATTAGTATAAGTTAATTACTTAAGAAAAGTAATTAAATAGTAGTTAATGAAGTCATTAACTATGGATTATTAAATAATAAATTAATAAGATTAATTTAATAGTTAATTAGATTAATTAATTTAAAGATAATCAATTATAGAATTTGTTTAAATGTAATTGCTTATTGGAAGTAATAAAGAATTAATTACTTATTGTAATTAATTGAAGTTAATTTGATTAGTTAAGTTAATTAATTAAGTTTAATTAATTTAGAATAATCAAGAGTTGATTTAATAATAATTACTTAATGTAATTATTAAGGTATGATTATTTAAGAAGTAAATAATAGATAATTACTTGAGGTAATTAATTGATTGGTTATGTATTAAGGAAAGTAATTTAAGTTTAATTACTTTGAATAATTAATCAAGGGATTAATTAAGGAATTAATTAAGGAAGTCATTAATTTAGTTAATGGAAGTAATTAAAGGTAGTTAATTACTGATTTAGATTAATCAAGGTGATTAATAAATGTTGTTTAATTAAAGATTAATTACTTAATGTAATTAATTTAATTAGAGTAATTAATAATAAAATGTAATTAGGGATCATTAATTAATATAATTAATGATGTAATTAAGATTGGTTAATTAAGTAATAATTAATAAATGAAGTAATTAATCAATGTAATTAATTAAGGATTAATGTAATTAATTATAGTTGATTAAGTTAATTAATTTTAGTTAATTAATTAATGATATAATTAAAGGTTAATTACTATAAATGGTTAATGATAATTAATTTGAGTAATTAATTAAAGATAAAATTACTTGGATGTAATTAAAAGATAATTAATCAAAGATGATTTATTTGAAATGAATTATTAGAGGATAATTAATTAATTGATTTTAATTAATTAATGGTTAAGTAAGAAGGATTTATAAAATAAAGTAATTAATTTAATTCACTTTAAATTAATTAGAGATGATATAAATCATTACTTAAGAATGGATGATAATATTGAATGCTTTGCATTGATTGATATCTCTGATGAGATATATGCTGTGTGATATGGATGTTTAGTTGAATTGTGATGATAATATGGATTATCTGATAATGTTAATTATCTGTTGTGAATTATCTTTCTTTGTGTATAAAGATAATGAATTGAATTGTTTTAACCTTTAAAACAACTTGGCCATAAAAGATACGCTTTGGATTTCGATGAGACCGGGATCGGGTTTCCGTATACCGGATTTCCAGGTCTGGAGACCCGAATACCACATCGATCCAAATTAACGATAGGTCGTGAATCAAGTGAAGATGAAGATTCAGAGTGCAAGGGTTATTGTCGTTAACTCTGAGGGTGATTCCAAAACGAGTGTAACGAGATAATGCCTTCGGTTTCGTTCGAACCCGGAACGAACTTGTATGGATTGAATGCTTTCAGCACATCGTCAGGTGGACGATGAGCATTCTAAGATAGATGTGTTCTATTTAAAGGTAATCGTGACCTCAAGCCTCACAAACCGGGAATGGCTAAAACAGGGGAGGTGCAGCAAGGTTAGTGGGTAGCACCCAAGTAGGACAAGGTTACCTCTGTCTAGATGTCCCTTTATATTTTCGGCTTAGTGGTGCGGTTGATGATCCCAACCGTGAGGTATCTTGTGCGAGAATTATCCAGTAAGGGATGTTCCGACCTTGTGTTGCAGGGGATTGGGAGTGATCCTCGGTACGGTGATCTAGGCCACGTACTGTGACGGGCGGTACCCCAGTAGCCCTGCCATTGTATGGAATCCAAACTCCAATAAGTGCCGTACATATTAGTTGTGCCCAACTATGTTGGAATGTGAGATGTAAGCATTTCAGCTATTTCTGTATTTTACTTGAAAACCCTAGACCCTATTATAATACAATCGAATTTCCTATCAAATGTTTGGTTAGCGTAAGGTAAAAACTTACCCATGTTTATGTGTGGGAAGTCTTACGTGATACCTTTTCTTTCAAAAGGTTTTGAAGTTAAGCAAGTTTAACCCGTTTACTCACACCAGACCCATGTCTGACCCAAGTTGTTTATTTCTGTTTTATAAACTCTTGGGTACTCAAATTTTTACGAGTAGCCAAGGGATTCAGGTTAGCTTTGACGGGTAATCTGGAGGAGTAATGGAGCAGGAGGCTTCAGCGTTGTAGATAGATAGTAGTTTCCGCTGTGTTATCTCTATGATAGTGTTTTGTATTGTATCGAGTTGTAATAACTAGACAGATGTTTATAACTGTCTAGTATGTGATGTATAAGTTGTGTACTCTGATTATGTAAAGACTATGTATTAGTTATGTGATATATTATAATTTGTTCCGTTTCCGCTGTGAGATTCTGATGTGTTGTTTCTTTCTTTCTCTTCTTTTCTCTTTCTATCCCTTTCTTTCTTATTAGCGATACGACTTTCTATGGAGAGAAAGTCGTGGTCGTTACAGTGGTATCAGAGCATAGGTTGAGCGAATGCCTAAGCTTTTGGTTAAGTGAATATCAGAACACTAGGTTGAGTGAATACCTAGGTTCGGAAGGATTATTCATTAGAGATAGGATCTGTAGCAACCTGTTGAGTCTGAGTATATATATACGAGAGCGCGTATTTGTTAGTTATATAAAATTGTTTTATATTGTGTTGATTGGTTTATTGAGTAGTTTATGGATTCTGGTCAATGTGTGGGACGCCACAACATTGATAGGGATCTCTAAACACTTGTATAGAACAATTTGACACAATATTGTTTTAAAGAGGTAAATGAAATAATTTTACCCAGAAATAATTTCTATATAAAAAGTATCATTTTAAATATATATATATTTCTACCTATTTGTTGGGTTACCTGTTCGGGTTTCCAATATAAGTTATAAAGGTAGATAGGGTAGTGGTGTGTGTAACACGACTACCAATGGTTGGAGTTTGAATGTTGAGGTTGGAAGTGTATCTGTCGAGACTGTAGACCTAATACTGTCTCGAGTAAGCTTTGCTGTGGTGAAGGATTTCATTGATCTCCGAAGGAAACCAGTTATGGTTCGGTGTTTATCTTTGAAGTGTGGATGAGTAGAGTTGGATCTGTCGATAAGGCAGAAGTGAGTGATGGTATCTTGATACCTCAGGTAATAGTAACTGTGTGATGAGATGCAGTGACGATGGATGTTCCCGAAGATGTTTTCTTTGGAACAAGTTTAAGGAAGTGTGTCTGTTTCAGTGTTATGGCTGAGTTCAGCATGGTGTTTCTGTTTGGTTTGGAGTTCGAGTTTCTCGAAGATCTTTGGAATAGGAAGTTTTCTGGATGGGCAGTTTTTCTGAAGGTGAAGTTCAGAAGTAGTAAGAGTAAATCCATTTCTTCGATGGATTGGATAGTTAAGTATGAGCTGTTCGGATTGTGTAAAGAGGAACAGTTTTTCTTTGGAATTAGGTTGGATTGATCGCAAAAGTGACTTGCGATTGTCTGAGTGTTCTCTTGGGTTATCAGAGATTTTCTGGATTTCTTCAAGGAAGTCAGAAGTTTGTCCGCATCTGAAGGTTGAGTTTTCTTATCGACTGGATTTCCAGGAGTGATACCGGTGGTTCAGTCTAGTTGAAGGATAGTTCCTAGAGATAGAGTTGGGTGAAGCAGCTCAAGTTTTGATGGAGTATCTTAGTTTTCTTGTTGAATCTGTTGAACCATTTTTCTGGATGAGTTGTTCAGTCTTTGTTTGTGTTCTCCATCAGTATTCTTATCTACTTCAGATCAGAGTTGTGCAGCAGAAGCAGTTTGGAAGTGCATCTGTCTCATTTTTGGATAGGAGAAATAAGTTTGGAATCTACTGATGTTGTGAAGTAGAGTTATGTTTGGATCTAGTTTGTGTTCTGATTTGGATAAGTATTTGGACTTCTGAATTGAATTGTCAGTTTGGATAACTGGAATTCATTGAGTTTTACGTATCTGAGAGGGAGTACGTATTTGATCTATCTTTGGTTTTAGAATCTGCAGTTTTGGGAAGTTTGGTTATTGAGTCAGACTCGTCTGTAGTCTGATATTCTGTTTAGTTCTGTAGATCTAGATGAGTAGGAGATCTATAGCTTAGTAGTTTAGATTGTTTGTAGAGCGAGTATCCCGGTATTTATATACTTGGGGAAACTCGAGGAATTTTATCTAGAATTTAGTCTAGATAGATAGAATTATTTGATTGGATGAATTGATTGCTATGGTTGTTAGAATATGGATGATAGTATATGCTTGTGTTTTAAATTAAAATCTTTAATAAGATTATTAAATTACCTTTGTTTAAATTTCGGGGACGAAATTATTTAAGGGGGGAGGAATGTAATATCCCGGAAATTTTAACAATATCAATTTAATAATCTGTTGAATAATTAAATTGATATGGATAATCTTTGATAATAAGATTTGAATTTAATTTAATAATCTAATTAAATAAGTATCAAATATGTTATTTCCAAATAATAAGTATAATGTATTATTTTTATAAATATGAATGGATTTTAAAAGACTATGGAATTGTTATATTTTTAAATTGATAAGTAGTTATATAAGTGTATATATATATATAACTTAATTTTTAAATTGAATCTTAGAATTTAATTTGATTTGAATTTGAATTTAAAGTTTTGAAATTCAAAAGAATAAATATTTAAATTTATTTGGATTTAGAATATTTGTATAAACTTTTATTTATAAATGTAATTAGCTTTTGTTTCTCTTTAATATATATAGATAAGTATTTTAATAATTAAGAAAAGGCTTTATTTACATTTAAAATGAATAAGTGTTACTTAAATGACATGTGTAAATCTATATATAAAGACACCTACATAACAAGTGTAAATTTATTAACAACTCTAAATGACACATGGCAAGTTTTTAAATTTTAGTTTTCTTTTATTTTTATTTTTAATAAACTACATATTAACTTATATAAACATATACTTCATTCTCTTCATTCTTTTTTCTATTCTCTTAAATTCCAAAACTAAAGAAAAACTTCAGCTGAAAACAAATTTCTCAAAAACAAAATCAGTGAGTAACACTCCTCAAAACCAGAAATCAAATTCAAATCAAAACCTGTAAATCATTTTCCAAGATCAAAATCAAAGCCTGAAATCATTTCTTAAACCTGGAAATAAGTCTGCATGTATTCTTCAAAACAGAGGCAAGCAAAAACTGGAATTAAAAGCAAATTCAAAGGCATGCAAGCTTAAATCAAAAATAAGGAAGCAACTCAAGTTTTCAAATTTAATCAAAGCAAAGGCTGTTTTCAGAAAAATGAAGGCTCTGTCTTTTTTAATTAGGTGAGTAAACTTTTAATTTAAATGCTAAGTAATTTTAAGTTGCTTTCAGATGACTTCTGAGATGAATTGCCTGTGCATGTGAATTTTTCTTTTTTTGAGTGTTTGTCTGAAAATCTTGAAGCACCTCTGTTCCAATATTTAAATCTCTGTTTGAATCTGCTATCTTGAACCTCTTTAAAGTATGATGCATTGATATATGGTTAAAGTGGATCTGTAATATAAGTTTGGAAATAATGCTTGCATGATGATTTTGGAAATTTAGAACATAATTATACATAGGAAATGTTGAGTATTGTTTGAGCATGTCTGAATTATATCAGACAAATGAAATACCCTCCAAGCTTACAGACCAAATATATTCATAAAACAATTCCTATTTCTATGATATATTTTAGAAATTAGTTTCTAAACAAAAGTTGTGAATTTTAACAAGAGTCAAATTTTAAAAATAATTTAAAGTTAATTTAAGCAAAGCTTCACTGGGAAATTTGATTTACAAATAAAATTTCAAAAATGTTAAAAATTCAAACATCCTGGTTTGTTGTTTCAGGATTCTAATTGGAATGCATTTTGAAAATAAAGATTTTTAAGACAAAAATCCAAGTTTATAAAGAAGTATTGAATGTGTATTTGGGGTTTTGCTGGAATTTGGTTTTTGATCAATATCTGATGATCTATGCATCTGGGGTGTTCGGGGTTCTTGATGGAGCTAGAAGTAGGGTCAGTGAGTGTGGTAAAAATGGCTGAAGGGTAGTTAATCTACTATCGTGGAGTTTGGATTTTCTCGATTTTATTTTTAAACCTAGTTTTAAGTTAGGCTACGATTTCGTTTCGTTCGTTTTCATGGATGGATCGAGCTTTATGATACTTTGGGGAATTGAAGCTTTGAGGTAGTTGAAGCGATGACCGGAGTTGGAGGAGTTCTGATGGATGGGTTTGCGAAGGCGAGGTGATGACAGGTGGGTGGTTGGTCGCGAGCCAGTGTTTCCAGTTTTTGATTTAGTCGAGTTCGAGTTCGAGAGGGATCGGAGGGGAACTGATGGATGGGATCGAAGCTGGAGGTGATATTCGACTTGTTCGTCGATGCGGTGATGGCCGGAGGCGTTGATCTTGGCCGTGCACGTGCACACTATTTGATGTCTGGTGAATCTGGATACAGAGGGGTACGACTCGAGTTCTTCTCGTGATTATTCCGGGTGATGTTCGAAGAAATGGGAGAGGCGACTCGAAGTAGTGTAGCTGGAAGGTTGGACTCAAGTGGCAGGAAGGACTCGAGACTTTTGAGTGTTTTTGCGAGGGAGACTCGGGGAAACTAGGGTGGGGACTCGAAGCAGATGAGGTTGGACTCGAGTACTTTTGTGTCGACAGTTTTTTTCAAAACTGTCTGTTTCTAAACTTTAAACTGGTTTTAAATTTATAAATTTTAAACTAGAATTCAAATCAAAGTTTAACTACATAGATTCAAGTTGGTTTTGAATCTTAAAGATTTGAAATAAATAAGTTTTATAAATTTAAATGTTTTAAATAGGTTTAAATGTTAGTTATATTTAAATGTTTTTAAATTGGTTCTAAACTTTGTTAAAGACAAAATTTATATTCATTTTAAATCTAGAATTTAAAATGAAATTTAAAAAGTAAATTTGGAAATGGATGATTTTAAATGTATTTGAGAATGATAATTTAACCATGGGTAAGAAAATGTTTTATCTTAAAGTTAAAATCATTAAAACTTTAGGGTAATTAAAATGGTTTAAATAATCTAATTAATTAATGATTTGGATTAATTAATTGAGTACTTAAGGATTTAATTTAAATTAATTAAGGTTTAGATTAATTAAATAGAATAATTAATTTGTAATTAAGGATTATAAATTAGAGTATTAATTAATGGTTAGGAATTAATTAATAAGTAATTAAATATTAATTAAGTTATGGATTAATACTTAATTAATTTAGTAATTAGAGATTAATAAAATGGTTATTAAGATTTATTAATTTAGAATTAATAATAATTAGTATAAGTTAATTACTTAAGAAAAGTAATTAAATAGTAGTTAATGAAGTCATTAACTATGGATTATTAAATAATAAATTAATAAGATTAATTTAATAGTTAATTAGATTAATTAATTTAAAGATAATCAATTATAGAATTTGTTTAAATGTAATTGCTTATTGGAAGTAATAAAGAATTAATTACTTATTGTAATTAATTGAAGTTAATTTGATTAGTTAAGTTAATTAATTAAGTTTAATTAATTTAGAATAATCAAGAGTTGATTTAATAATAATTACTTAATGTAATTATTAAGGTATGATTATTTAAGAAGTAAATAATAGATAATTACTTGAGGTAATTAATTGATTGGTTATGTATTAAGGAAAGTAATTTAAGTTTAATTACTTTGAATAATTAATCAAGGGATTAATTAAGGAATTAATTAAGGAAGTCATTAATTTAGTTAATGGAAGTAATTAAAGGTAGTTAATTACTGATTTAGATTAATCAAGGTGATTAATAAATGTTGTTTAATTAAAGATTAATTACTTAATGTAATTAATTTAATTAGAGTAATTAATAATAAAATGTAATTAGGGATCATTAATTAATATAATTAATGATGTAATTAAGATTGGTTAATTAAGTAATAATTAATAAATGAAGTAATTAATCAATGTAATTAATTAAGGATTAATGTAATTAATTATAGTTGATTAAGTTAATTAATTTTAGTTAATTAATTAATGATATAATTAAAGGTTAATTACTATAAATGGTTAATGATAATTAATTTGAGTAATTAATTAAAGATAAAATTACTTGGATGTAATTAAAAGATAATTAATCAAAGATGATTTATTTGAAATGAATTATTAGAGGATAATTAATTAATTGATTTTAATTAATTAATGGTTAAGTAAGAAGGATTTATAAAATAAAGTAATTAATTTAATTCACTTTAAATTAATTAGAGATGATATAAATCATTACTTAAGAATGGATGATAATATTGAATGCTTTGCATTGATTGATATCTCTGATGAGATATATGCTGTGTGATATGGATGTTTAGTTGAATTGTGATGATAATATGGATTATCTGATAATGTTAATTATCTGTTGTGAATTATCTTTCTTTGTGTATAAAGATAATGAATTGAATTGTTTTAACCTTTAAAACAACTTGGCCATAAAAGATACGCTTTGGATTTCGATGAGACCGGGATCGGGTTTCCGTATACCGGATTTCCAGGTCTGGAGACCCGAATACCACATCGATCCAAATTAACGATAGGTCGTGAATCAAGTGAAGATGAAGATTCAGAGTGCAAGGGTTATTGTCGTTAACTCTGAGGGTGATTCCAAAACGAGTGTAACGAGATAATGCCTTCGGTTTCGTTCGAACCCGGAACGAACTTGTATGGATTGAATGCTTTCAGCACATCGTCAGGTGGACGATGAGCATTCTAAGATAGATGTGTTCTATTTAAAGGTAATCGTGACCTCAAGCCTCACAAACCGGGAATGGCTAAAACAGGGGAGGTGCAGCAAGGTTAGTGGGTAGCACCTAAGTAGGACAAGGTTACCTCTGTCTAGATGTCCCTTTATATTTTCGGCTTAGTGGTGCGGTTGCTGATCCCAACCGTGAGGTATCTTGTGCGGGAATTATCCAGTAAGGGATGTTCCGACCTTGTGTTGCAGGGGATTGGGAGTGATCCTCGGTACGGTGATCTAGGCCACGTACTGTGACGGGCGGTACCCCAGTAGCCCTGCCATTGTATGGAATCCAAACTCCAATAAGTGCCGTACATATTAGTTGTGCCCAACTATGTTGGAATGTGAGATGTAAGCATTTCAGCTATTTCTGTATTTTACTTGAAAACCCTAGACCCTATTATAATACAATCGAATTTCCTATCAAATGTTTGGTTAGCGTAAGGTAAAAACTTACCCATGTTTATGTGTGGGAAGTCTTACGTGATACCTTTTCTTTCAAAAGGTTTTGAAGTTAAGCAAGTTTAACCCGTTTACTCACACCAGACCCATGTCTGACCCAAGTTGTTTATTTCTGTTTTATAAACTCTTGGGTACTCAAATTTTTACGAGTAGCCAAGGGATTCAGGTTAGCTTTGACGGGTAATCTGGAGGAGTAATGGAGCAGGAGGCTTCAGCGTTGTAGATAGATAGTAGTTTCCGCTGTGTTATCTCTATGATAGTATTTTGTATTGTATCGAGTTGTAATAACTAGACAGATGTTTATAACTGTCTAGTATGTGATGTATAAGTTGTGTACTCTGATTATGTAAAGACTATGTATTAGTTATGTGATATATTATAATTTGTTCCGTTTCCGCTGTGAGATTCTGATGTGTTGTTTCTTTCTTTCTCTTCTTTTCTCTTTCTATCCCTTTCTTTCTTATTAGCGATACGACTTTCTATGGAGAGAAAGTCGTGGTCGTTACAGTTGTCAAAGTGGTTTTCGGTATCGACAGAGAGTATGTCCATATCCGATCCCGGTCTCTTTGTCAACCAATCGTTATTATAACCCGTGGTTATAACTTTTAAAAACAATACTTTACTTCAAAATAAGATATC
Organism: Allium fistulosum; assembly: GCA_030737815.1. Taxonomy (NCBI): domain Eukaryota; kingdom Viridiplantae; phylum Streptophyta; class Magnoliopsida; order Asparagales; family Amaryllidaceae; genus Allium; species Allium fistulosum. Next base: position 1,210,701,057 of record CM060902.1, read on the forward strand.
ATTTCAAAATCATGTCTTTATCAAAATAAAGATTTATCATTTCCAAATCATTTCAATATTCTAAAATATCGTATCCTTTCAAACTTCTTTTCAAATCATTTTAATACATCAAAATATTATATCTTTTCAAACTTTATTTCAAATCATTTTTATATATCAAAATATCATACCTTTGATAGTTATACTTCGAAACCAAAATCATTTTATTTCAAAACTATGTTCATTTCAAAACAACATCATTTCCATTTCAAACATATATTCACCTTTCAAATAGTCTATACTTTCAAAGTTATAACTCTTTTGAAACAAAACATTTGAAATCATTATACTTTGAAAATCACAGCATTTCGAAATCATATATTTAAAATCATCTTTTAATTCTATACATTTACAAACTTATTAAATTCAAACCATCAAATTTCAATTCAATTACAGTTTACCAACAAACCGTTTCAAATCTTATCAATTCCCAATATAGATTAAATCCACAAAATACAATATTCAATCTTTAGTATATTTCAAACCTTTAAATCTCCCACATTTCATAAATCCAATATCATTTAAATAAACTCAATTAATATATACTTCAAATATTCATTTATCAAATAAATTAAATAAGTCAGAAATCAAGTATCATTTCAAACTCATTTCACAATATCAAAATATTATTCAAAACACCATTCATTTTTATTCATTTAAATACCATTTAAATCCATTCATTTTATTAAATTTAAATACCATTTTAAACTCACATTAGAAATCAAATTCTTCCACTTAAATATCTCTTCATTATCTTTAGAAATTTAACATTTAATTTCCCAAAATTATATCATTTTCCAGAGATTATTTTTCATTAAAATTAATTTAAAACAACAAAATATAGTTTCCGTAGCACTTATAAAATGCTACGTAAAGTTATAGTTTAAAACAGTTAATTAACAAAAGACAGCGTTAAATGCTATAATAGATTTCTTTTAAGTTTCACTTAACTTACATGTTAAGTTTAACCACTATAGCACTTACAAAGTGCTATAATAGCCTTTATTTCAAATTAACCTTTTAGTTCATTTAAAACACTACAACATTTACAAAATGCTATAATATCCTTTACATTACATTTCAAAATGCTGTTAAATCATATTCAGAGTTTTATTTACAATTCCACAAATAATTAACTTTTAATATAAATCATTTTAACTTATAAAATCATATATTTCACATTTAACACAATCATTTAAATACCTTTATTTCTATGATTTTATAAAGTCAAATTTCCATACAAAAATCAAATTTAATAACAATTAAATTTTCATATCTTTAATTAAATTATTAACTTAACAACTAAGTTTAAATTTCCAAAAATATAGCTTATTTCCATTTATTTTACTTAATTAAAATTTCACTTTTAAACAAATTTCACAAAATTCAATTTAAGTTATATTTCCAAATTCAGCTTAAATGTTCATTTATTCCATATTTTAATTTATACAAAATCATTAACACCTTTAAAACATTATTATTACTTAATAAAAATCATTAAATTCATCTTTAAATCAAATTTGTCATATTTTCTTACTTTACAAAAATTCCATTTATAAACAAAATCATAAATTCCAAAATTAACTTATATTTCAAATTCTACTTCACCGTTTACTTAATTCACTTATTTAATTTGTAGAAAATCACAAATACTTTATAGAAATCATTTTAATGAAATTTAAATCAAAATACCATAATATTTACATTAAAAAAAGTATTTTAAAAATTTCAGAAAAATATATAAACCACGGGTCTGTATATAATTTTCTAGCCTAGGTCAAGTGATACGGATATGTATCATTTCAATCCGCAGTTTACAAAGAAAAACCGGGTTTTATCATTTCAAACCCGCAATCCCAAGTAATATAAATAAATAAATAAAAACCATTCAGGCCTATCATATCAGCCCATAACGATTTTTCCTTATTCTAAAGTCCGTTCGGGTATGTATCATTTCAACCCATAGTGATTCTAATCTACAGGGAACTTGCAGTGTGATAAACTGATATAAATAAACAGAATAGCATGAGATAACAGTAATAGATGATATAACATATGTAATAACAGGGGTAAACATTATATGATCATAATATAACAGTTACAACATGATGATATAATTTTACAGATTCAAATGGTGTCAGTTTACTAGTTATATAAGTACACATTGTCTGGTGAGAATTACTCACTTGTTCAAGCTGGAGATGACAACCACAAACGCACAACAAAGATTTCCAGAGGCACGAGAGCACGATAATTATTTGAGTGTGGGAGAGCCAAAGCTAATTGCCTTGTCACATTCAAACCAAACAATTACAAACAACATAAGATTTCAACCCAAAAATTCAATAAACAATGCTAGAAATGGATGCATAAACAAAGTCAAAGTGTTTGCACTTGCTTCCTACCACCTATGCTTCAGCTCTAGATCTGAAATGGCACGGCTAAAGGCATGGTTTGGATCAGGTATGGTCTGGAAAAGGTGCGGCTACAAGGTGATGAAGGTGAGTGGAAGTTACAAGGTGTTGAAGGCAATGGAATACCAAAGGGTTTCAAGGCAAAGTGTGGCTTTTGTTGCACCATAGGGTTCGGCCCCTTGCTGATGTGGCTTGGCCATGGTATGTGGTGGTCAGGTGGTGGCTGGAGTGTGGGCCAGAGGTGGTGGAAGGTCAGGTCAGAGGTGGTGGTGATGGAGGTAGTGGTGGCAAAAGGTGGTAGAAGGAGGAGATGACAATTCTAGGTCATAAGTGATAGTTTGTGATGGTTTTTGGTGGATTTTTTGTAGATCTTGGACTTGGATTGGTTAGGCCTGAGGAGGAGGGTTGCTAGGATGGGTGATGGTCAGAGGAAGGGGGTCGTGGTGGTCGGCCAAAGCCTGGAGGAGGAGGAACCAAAATATGAAGGTAGAGAGCATATGCAGTTTCAATAGAAAAAAACATAGAAAACAAGGAAGAAAGAAGGAATTTTTACCCAAAATTTTGAAGCCATGGCCGTGATTTTTTTGGAGGATAAAGAGAAGTATTTGCATGAAAAAAATGAAAAGAAGTCCGCTGAAAAGAATAGGGTATGCATGGCCAAAAACATTGAAGAGAGGAGTTGAGAAAGTGAAAGGTCGGGAGGTGAAAAGCCATAGGAATTTCAATAGTTTAAAACTTTTCATATTTCCTCTAATTTCTTTTTAAGTTTTATATAACTGAAATATATATATAAACTCAGATAAAATACGAAAATTTAGTAAATAAACAAAAATAAATTAATTAATTATTAATTATATAAAATTTAATTAAGTAAAACAGCAAAAATTGCAACTAGTCTTGAAAATATGAAAAATAAATGCAATGAACTTTGGAAAAAGTTTATGGACTTGTAAAACATTTATAAACAAAGATAATAACATAAAATAAAAATGCATTCACAAAATGAATAAATAAATTTTAATTAAATATAATTTAATTGAAGAAAATAGTAGAAAAATAGAAACTAGCCCTTAAAAATAGAAAATAAATTCAATACGCTTTGGAAAAATTATAAAATCACTTTAAATTATTTAAAAGACAAAATTATACATAAAATAAAATACTAACACATATTAGAACAAAATATGACAAATAAAATATAATTTAAAATAGACAATATTGCTAAATACATCAGTTTACACACAATATTGAAATATACATAACTTTCACAATTTAACTCCGTTTCCAATGAAACGAAAAGCTGTATCCATGGAATTAAATCTATTTTCATAATAAAAGATAAAATTTAAGAATTTGAAATATTTAAATTTAAAGTTCAAAAGTCAAAGTTTGACCAGTTTCAATAGAAATTCACTTTTCAGTGAAATATCCAATTTATACTAGTTTGAACTATAAATCACTTAATAGTCAACATTTATATTTAAAATGAAATGTTTGAAATAGAACAAGTTTAAAATAATTTAAAATAAAAATAAAGTCAAAATTTAAAATATAGGCCAAAATCTAGGGTTGTTACATATGGGGTCGGGTTCTGTGGGAGGAGAGATAGCGGCTTTGGCTGGAAAGAGGAGAAGCAGTTTCGCATAAACTATAGATATGTTTTATATGTATTAAAATATTATTTGCTTTCTGAAAGAATAAGTGAGAGAGTGGAAAGTGAAATGAACAGAGAGGACGAGAGTCACGGAGGAACCGAATTTAAAACAGTGAGAATTGAAAAGTCAATACGCTTGAATTCAAGGCTAATAATAAAAGCTGATGACCATTGATTTTCAACCGTTGGCAAATTTAAATGGATACAGGAAATCAAAAGACTCCAAATGCGCACCGTTACGGCTAACCATTTCGCGGATTTCGTAACGTACCGGACCCCGAAGTACATAAATGAATATACTACGGAGATCAGCACGACGAGACGAACAGAATTGTACACAGATATGAGTGATACGATCAACCTATCAAAAGTCGATATTCGCTTCCAAACTGTTAATAATCCGTCGAAAATAAGATAAACGGGGCTATAGCAGTCCAAATTTGACGAAACGAAATACGACGTCCCACTAAGAAAATAATAAACATTTTCTTATAAAAAAATATTCAGATTTTGAAAATATTTAATTTTCATGAAATTTAACTGATTTAAATTGAAATTTACACAGTAGAATTTACTTTCATATTTCCCAATAAAATTTACCAGTTGCTATGTTAAAATAGACGTATACCAAATATCAAATTTTCATTTCAAAAATTTACTATTTAATGTCAAGAAAAATTTCAATTAACTACGTTATTAAAACCGTTAAAATTTATGGGTCGTTACACTCTCCCCCACTCAAAACTTTTCGTCCCCGAAAAGGAAGGAGGTAGGAGAAAAGAAGTAACAGAATGTAAAGATAGATTTGAAATTCATATTATCAGATACACAATAAGTTCAAAACCATATAAATTGATTTATATTCAATTAATTTGGTTTCAATCCATTTTATTAAATCAATAATATTCATTTATATTCATATTTTGTCGATTTCAATTCAAGCTATTTTCATTCAATTTGATTTGTTTCAATTTATTAATATTTATTACAAAAATTTCTTTCAAAAATAAATTTATTTGATTTAACTCATTTGTTAAATCTATTTATCTTCAGTTGAGTTGATTCCACCCCTACATTCAACTTCAACTATTCTTAAGTTCATATTTATTTATTTAGATAGCATTTCCCATTTATTATTCTATTTATTTCACTGACATATCTTGCTATATAGGTTAAGTGTATTGCATTTATTATAATTCCCTAAAAAATTTATTTATGAATTCCCTAACAAATTCATTTTGGACATCTTATTTATTACATTAATATTGTATATTATTCAATTGCTTATTCTCATTAACATTTAACTATTTCTAGGTAAGTTATATTAAGGTTTTGAGTGTAATTAAATACTATACAAATTTACTTTTTATTTACAACATTCTTATTAAGAAAAATCCTAGTTTGAACATTTATATTACTTAAATTTCTCTTGTATAACCTTCAATTACATTCACATAAACATTTTAACTCTTTGAATATTTCAGGTGAGTTATATATGTTTTAGAGTGAAGTTAAGTGTTATACAAATAAATTTATCCTAGTTTCAAGTTATTTCAAATTCCATTTCTTATTTTAAATACTTAAATTAGTCAAAATTTTGCTTTGTTTCAATAATTTGAAAACCATTACTTTACACAGAATTCAAGAATACATTTCCAGTTTCACTTCAAATCATTTTGAAATAAATATATACTTATAATATTTTGTATATCAAATCTTACTCAAGAAAATGCAAATCAAATTCGTTTTCCAAAACAAAAGTGTAGCAAAGCTACTAAGTGGCCTCTCCACTGTGAGACTCGAAAATGAATGTCGATGATGCTGCAGTCATCACCGAAATTATTTTACAGCGACAAACGAAGAGAGTACAGACTTAATTCTTTTAAAATTATTCTTTTGAAAAAAAATTCCATTCGAAAATACTTTCAAATAATATATTCCAAAACTTAAAAAAAATATTTTTGAAAATACCAGAAATTGAATTCTCAAATTCTTAATTTAAATTAATTTCATTTGCAAAATAGATTTATAAACCATGGTTGACAAAACAATAAATGATAATCTAGTATTATCATTTCTAATAACCATTTCATTTAACTATCTAATTTCATAAAATTATACTTATATATATATAATATAATCATACATAAAATTATTTCATTTACCAATTTCGAAAACAATATCGTGTCAGTTTGTTTTGTTCAAGTGTTTTGGAATTCCTATCAATAACATTGGCCTGACGAATTGAGTGAAACCTTAAATCAACTCAACAATTCAAACAACACAATATAAATAATTTTATATTAATAATAAATACACTTCCTCACACGATGATTCCAGAATAGATCTTAGAACAAGGATAGAGATTCAAATTTAGATGAATCCTAGTCAAAGAGAATTCTAACTACGAAGATAGACTCGAAGAGAATATAAGATAATTAAATTACAAAAGAAGAAATGGATAGACCTATTTTTATCACGGCGACCTTAACCGGGTCAACCGAGATTCCGGTAATAAGATCGATGTCGAAATTCAATTTCCTGCTTGAAGGGAAGAGAAGTGACTTTAACAAAACATCAGGATATTCCCTGATTATCAGGGTGTAGTCAAAATCACTAGGCTAAGAATCAAACGAATAGATAGAACTGCTTGTCTAAATCCCAAGGAAATCGACATTTGATTACAAGAGAACTATCCGGGTCGTCTACTAAGAGACGATTCGGGCTTTGCAAGAAATAGCAGCATTGAAACCGAGGATATAGAAGTCTCCGGTGAATCGATGCCTGTTGTAAAGGAGTTTCACCCCTTTACAAATCATACTAGGATTGGCAGAACCTGCTGATGGGATTAGTCATAGATACGGATAAGATTGTCAATTGAGGTGACAAGGTGAGATCAATTTATTACAAAATTCAACAGAAGTAGAGCTATGGGATGCTCCAGTATCCAGAAGAACATGAACAGGAAAGGACAAGAATGGATTTCAGAACAAGGTAGGGTTCCAAAGTTCGAAAGAAATTCGAATCAAAGAGGAAGGAATTCAAGCTCGAACGAAGGTGATTCTGTAATTAATATTTACTCCATATGCTAAGTTTGCCTAAAGCAAAGCTCTGATACCACTTGTAACGACCTGGTATTTCAAACCATTCGCATCCACATATGTCGGACTTGAATTGCTCAAAACAACAGATTGTTAATTTATATTTGGCAAAACTTAGCATATACAGTAAATAAATCAATCACAGAATCACAGACACAGAGTAATATCAATAAGCAGTGGAATAGATAAATAGTATTTCATGAAGCTACGATATAAAACATCAGAGTTTAAAGTAAAATACAACGGATATTTGAATACACAGAAGTTACTAATACAAATGCCAATGACAAGTCTGAAACAAACAACTGGAATAAACTGAAGTAACTGAAAGCTGGATAGATAGATGGATCTCCAAGCGAAGCTCCAAACTCCAAAGGTGAGTCTCAAATGCTGTGACACTCAGTCTGACCTGAGCATAAAGCAAAATACAAAACACTCGAGTCAGGATTAACATTCTTATATAGTAAATTTAACTCAAGTGAAATGTCAACTGAAATACAAGTAACTTAAAGGATGTTTGGGATCTCCATCCTCTAAGGATTCATGGAACTTTCTACTATGTAGTAATATACGCTATTATAATAATGTCTACATTAAAGTAAAGTAATTAAATAGCATTAAGGCGTTACCCATATCCCCCTTAACACATTTTATATAATGTCGTAGTCTATATAGATACTGTAAACTCCACTCGCAAGTGGGCTATCAGGTAGCACTCCATAGGTACGACACAAAACAAACTCGTAGAAGGTGCGATAGGGCATGTGACAAGGAACATGAGGCAATGCCAGGGTGATATACCGTTTGCACTCCCGGACTGGTGGTAACGCATAGCAGCTACAACCGCCCACCTCGTGACACACTCCCAAATCAAAGGTACACCCAATCAAATCACAAAAGCAATAGAATGGTATCGAAGAAATGTGCCCGATCGGGGGAATGACCCCACTTGGCCCGATATAGCTCCTGTTTTAACCACATCAAGCTGACTCACGAGAGTCAGGGCTATGTAAATACCATATAGAATCGTCGCCAAACCATCCTAATTCATTCTGGAATCTCCACCACGTACACAGTTGTTAAAGTGGTTTTCGGTAATGGCAGAGAGCATGACAATATCTGATCCCGGTCTCTTTAACAACCAAACGCTTATTTCACATTGTGGTCATTTCATTTGAAATAGTTCGTACTTCATGTCAAAATACAATAATCATTTCAAAAACCATATCAATTTGATATCATTATTCACTTTAAATAATATTCATTTCCAGAATCGTAACAATTTCAAAATTATAGCCCTTTCGAAATCATAACACTTTTGAAATCATAAAACTTTGGAAATCATAACACTTTGGAAATCATAACACTTTCGGCTTAAACAATTTAGATATCGAAAATAGTATGTATATATATATATTAAAATAGCTATAAATTAAAATAGTTTATATATTAAAATAATTTATATATTAAAAATAGTTTTTATATATTAAAATACTTTATCTAATAAAAATAGTTTCCTCCCATTTCACAAATCAATTCAAATCATCTTAGATTCCCAAAATTCAATTTAAATCAATCCCTGTTCAACAATTTCAATTTTAAAAGGTTAAAGGTTCAATTCAAATGCTTAATAAACCATTTCAATTTTTATTGATTTCAAATCCAGGTTTTAACTATCATTTCAATTCCAATAAGATTCAAGTTTAAATATTCAAACATTTACAATAAAAATTTAAAATCTGAGAACAAGGAAGAAGTTTTAGCTAACAGTTCAACCCAGTTTTCAACTTTCAAATTCAAAAAGGCTTCAACTTTCAAGCTGGAACTTCTGGAAATCAAAATGTTTAAGGTGAGTGAGAGTTAGTTTTTTAGCTTGAATATATGTTGCAAATGGCTCTGTGTGTATATGCTTGTATCAGTGCATTTCTCTCTGTTTAGTTCCAGAGTATCCAAACAACCAAGAAAATTTAATTTCTTGTTTTCTAATCCATATCAGGCTTTGCTTCCAAAACAAAATAGTTGTGTTTAAGTATGAGGTACAATTTAAAAATGGTTTCATGAATTATAAAAGTATATAGGATGAAAGATCAAACTTTTACAGTGAAAACTTTAAATTCTGGAAATTTCGAATGTCACAAATTATTGATTCAAGTATATAACGTGAATCCTTACTGGAAGCTATGATTTTTAAGGTGGGTTTAGTGATTTTTAGAGATGGGGTTAGGAGCAGTTTGGGAATGAAAGAAAAATGGGTTCTGGGCAAATTCCGGCGATCAGAGGCACTAGGGAGGTCGGGTTTTCTCGTAGGAATGGAGGAGCCAACGGAGGTGCGTTGAAAAATAGCCGGAGGAGACAACGATGACTGTGGCATCGGCGACGTATAAATTTAGTTCGTAAACCTAATTTTTAAGCGCATAAGAAACTCGCGCACTACGTCTTCGTTCGAGCATCGAGTTGCTCGAAATTTTGGGTAATGATGGCTATGGGATTGACGAGTCGATGACCGGAGTTGCATGAATTCTGGTGGTCGGGTTGTGGCGAACGAGGCATTGCCAGGTTTGAGGTGATGTGCTTTTGAGTTTCCAGGTTTTACTTGGTGAAGTCGATTTTGATTTCGAGTTGATCTCGAAGTCCAGGTGGTCGCGAATGGATCTGGAGGTGATCGCCGGTGTGATGAAGGTGTGGGTGATGGCTGGAGTTGGTCGGCGACCACGTGCACGTGCACGAGCACTTTGTGCCTGGGTGTTTGAGTTGCCTGGGAAGAACAGAGGAAATCTTCACGTTGGACTCGAGTGGTTCGAGTTGTTTACTCGAAGCAGGAATGGGTAGTCTCGGGTCAAGTATGGCTATAGGCTTTTGGACTAGAAACCTATTTTCTGTTTTGAAATTTTAAACTAAATTTATTAAGCAAGGGTTTAAACTTAGTTTTAAATCAAAATGTACATATAAATTCAAGTTGAATTGGAATTTAGTTTGGACATAAATAAGTTTTAAATTCAAATTGTTTTAATAACTTAAAAGCAATTTAATATATTAGAGAAATTTGAGTTTGAAGTAGATTTGAAATTTTAAATGAAAAATTTAAACAAGTTGAAACTAAAAGTTTAAATCTATAATTAATTCTAAATCTAATTTCAAGATTTTGAAATTTAATTAAGTTTTATAACTTAAGTGTTTAAAATAAGTTTAAAAATGAAATTTAAAAGAAAATTTGAAACAATGTTTCAAACATATTGTGAATAATAATTAAATTATAAATATGAATGAGCTTTACTTTAAGTAATGAAGATATAACGATTTATAATTTCATTAAAGAATGAGTTCTTAATGGTTAATCAATGTATAATCAATAATGATTAATATAAGTAAATTTCTTTAGAAAAGTAATTAAAGGATTTTAATTGTTAATAAAGATCATTAACTAAGATTATTTGAGTAAATAATCAATGTGATTAATTTTAACAATAAATTTCGATTAATTAATTTGATAAGAACCATTTGTGGAATTGTTAAGTGTAACTACGTAATGTAAGTAATTAATTATTTAGTTTATTGAATTTGTTCAAGTTAATTACTTAAGTTTAAATTAATTAAGAATAATCACTTGACAATTTGGAAAATATAATTACTTAGAAAAGTAATTAATAGATAATTACTGAATGTAATTAATTGAATGATAATTTGAAGTTGAGTATAATTATTTGTTAATAATTAAAGAATTAATTAAAGATTGTGATTAATTAAGATTAATTTAATAATTAAAGATTAATTAATTCATTAATTAAGAATGATTAGTTAATAATTAAAGGTTAACTAATAAATGATGAAAGGGAAATTATTTTAAATAATTTGTAATTAACTTATGATAATTAACCCGGATTAATGATTATTCATAAGTAATACATCTGGTTTAAATTAATCAATTGATTAATAAATTTTACTTGTGAATGTTTGGATTTTATTGAATGGGTGAATTGTTTGATATCCCTGTTCTGTGATGTTGTGTGATATATTCTGATTTGTGTGTGATCTGTACTGTAGTTTATTTATCTGGGATGAATGCAATATATTATCTGTAATTTATATATCTGTGATCTGTGAATAAAAGATAAGCGTTATAGTTATACCGCTTATCAACTATATTTCTGTATTCTGATCTATGATGATTGAATGATGTTGCACTATTGTGTGTTAAACCCCTGGACCACACTCTTACACACACAAATATGGATGTCACGAGGAAATCAGTTAAGTCATAGATAATTTAAATTTAATATTTTTGAAATTGAAATTTTAATTTCAATTGATTTGGAAATGGATTTGGGTTAAATGTTAAAGCTTTTGAAAAGGAGTTTTAAGATAAAAGTTATTTTGAATAACTTGGTAAAGTTTCCAATTTAAATAATTTAATTTGAATTTGAATACAAAATTTTGAATTGAATTACATGATTGGAAATCTCGGTTAAAGATGTTATAAATGTGTTTATATGAATTTGAACCATTTTAAAATATTGTTTGGGGAATTTAAATTTAACCCAAAGACTTTAGCTCGTATAAATGAATCAGATTTTCCGAAATGAAAATTGTTTGTTTTCAAATGATAAAAGCTTTCATATATAAGAAATGAAATTCCAATTTAAGTTAAAGGAATTTCAAGTTTGAATTGAAAAATGGTTTTCCAAATTATGAGTGAATTCTTTTTGAAAGCTATGAATTAAATCTTGATTTAAGATTTAATGAGTTAATCCAATTGAAATGGAAATCGATTTGGAAATCTATGAATAGATCTTTGTGAAACTGGGTGAACTTTATGAGATGAATCTTTTTGTAAAAGATTAAAATGGTGATGTGTTTAAACAATTCGAAAGAAAAGTTTTGGATAATAAGTCGTGACTTAATTGAAATCCCAATATCCATATGTTTTAAAATATTACGCTCACTATTCGGTTTAGCCGGGAGAGGACTTTGTGTCATAAAACCCATTCCGAATAATGATACGTCGTAAATGGATAGCATTTGAAACCGGTGTTGAAGACCGGGTGTTTGCGAGAATGATAGGAGAAACTTATCGATTGTCTCTACACTGGGTAGCACTCGGTATAGAGATTCCCTAAGTGATGGGAAGTTCGATCGGGATTGTGAACACCCGGATTGCAAGGGCTTCTTTCGAAGTGCCTTCGGTTCTATTCGAACCCGGAACAGACTTGTATGGTTGTATGTCTGACACTACAATTTGAGATATAAAGCTGATTTCTTTCAAATACATTTCTGTTGGTGGCGGAGAATTTATTCTCTTAGCTTAACACCCTTATCTGAGACATACGAGCTCATAGGTTATGTAGTTGATAGTTATCAATGATATACTCCCAATTTGGTAGTGTGGCATGCTGAGTGCTATTATGTGCTGATCATTTGTTGATCAAAGCATGGCTTTGTGAAAAAGCGTAGCTTTGTGGACGAGACTGCATCAGGACCTCACAAATCGGAAATGGTCGAAACAGGAAAGATGCGGCAAGGTTATGAGGGTCGCTCCCTTTAGGGTATGTCATTTCCTTCTGGAAAAAGGTGATATTATGGTATGGAGCCCAGATATTTACCTATATGGTTGCTCCAATCTCATTTACTGTGTGATCGAGGGCCCTCGAATAAAGGTCCCAAAGGACAGGGGGTGGCTTATTCGTGTAGTAGTTACCTAGTGTAAGAGGTAACCCGGCCTTGTGTTGGCAGAGAGCTAGTTAGTTCTCAGGACGTCCATCCAGAGGCATACCCATGTGGCAGTAGGAAGTTCCTTAGCCTGACCATTTGTTGGAAATCCAATTTCCAATACGAACCCTGTACGGTTTTAGTTGTAGAACCTGCCATTTACTTATGGTGGTCACCACTGTTTAGATGGTAGCTATAGTAGGCATAGTTCGAAATGTTTATGCTGGCTAAGATTAATATTATACTTTCGAAATGTTTTCCACTATGCACTAATAATAATAATCCAATGATTTTGCGTAGTAAGCATGTTTGACTATCATAAGAAGAAATCTCCTCCAATTCTTCGTTTGCATTGTGTGTGTGGCAGGAGGTCTTATGGTAGTTTTATTTTCCAAAAGCATTGCGGGTTTCAATGTTTAAAATTCTTTTGTTGTTGTTTAAAGATAAACTGTTTTTGTTACTCACACCAGTCCCACGACTGACCTGGAGTTTATTGTTCCCTTCCTAAACTCTGGGTGCCCACAATTTTCCACACGGGCAGTCTAGAGTTGAGTTTTTCAAATAGTTAGGTTTAGTAGATTATCTGGAGCTAGTTCAGTTTTGGAGTTCACGCATGATTGACATTGCTTATCTTGGTGCAACGTGAAGGTGGTTCGAGCTGATGTTGGATTTATTGGTCTCACTCTCTTTGTCGGATCATTTGGAGTTATCACTTCTGTTTTCCACTTTATCATTATTTATCTCTGATATTCTTGTATCATATTGATATCATTGTTGTATATCATTCTGGATATTGTATTCATTGGAGTTTTATATGATATCAACTATTTCTTTCTTCCGCTGTGTTGTTATACTTAATGGTGTTATAAGCTCCGGCACGACTCGAATTTCAACGATTGAATCTGCGGCATTCGAGTACAAGTGAAGTACGGGTGTTGATTTTCGAACGCTGGATTTCGGATCGTGACATTCACTTATATCAATCGTCTTCATCGATCTGATAACAACAAAAATCATACAATATCTCAAATTTTCTCAAACACCAAAAAGAATATGTCATATTCTTTAATTTTATTCACCAAGTCACAAGTACTGATAAAGCTTATCTAAGCAAATCACAAATATTGGTGAAACACAAATTCCAAAAATCATCAATTAAAAATCCAGAAATCACAAAAGGGGGGAGGCCTATCATAAATGGGAGCATGGAAACTCACAAACACGTGTATCACAAACGGGATGCTATCCCATGAGTCGTTAACCCATAGAGCCGGTGCAACGACGTAGTACAACGGTAATCCCTATTTATCAGCTTGTCCGTCAAATTCGTGCCAGTCTAGCTTTGCTTTGGAAGTCATGCTTGCATTTCGTAACTCAATTTCATCGTCTATCATCTATAACCTTGAAAGGTGAGCAATCACTAATGATTAACGTTCTTATATTTATTAAATTTGATTTCAATTGAAACGACAAATGAAATATGCTGCTTTTTGTTATTTACATTGCTATATATATGTTATCATCTGTATCTATTCACCTGTGACATTTGACACAATTATCTGTTATTTATATTGATGATATATGCCTGTTATATTATTATCATATATGTTATCACTCTGCAAGTTCCCTGTTAGTATAGAATTCCTTATTGGTTGAAATGATATATACCCGAACGATCTTGTAGAGAAGAAAATCGTTTTGGGTTGAAATGATAAACCGAAGCGATTTTCATTGACATTGAATTTAGGATTGCGGGTTGAAAGGATATATACCCGTATATATTTAAATTGTGGATTGAAATGATAAATATCTGTATCACTTGACCATAGGATAGAAAATTATATATAGACACCGTTGGTCTATATATATATATTTTGAAATGATTTCCATAGTTTTTAAAAAGGATATATATATATATGGTTTTAAATAAATATTGATTTTAAATATTATATATATATATATAAATATATGTTATTTTATAAAGGTTTAAATTTTAGATTTTTAAAATTATATCTTTTGAATTATAAAGGTTTAAAAATTTAGATTTTGATTTAAAGTGATTAAATAAATATTTCAAGTTTAAATAAATTGGAGAAAATATTTGGTATAAATTGTAATTTAAGGCTTATTTAAATGATATTTGATTTATTAAGTGAATATTTCAAACTAAATAATAATAATAATGAAGTTAAATTGAGATATAAATGAAATTATCAAATTTAGTTTTGAAAATGTTGAATATTTAAAGCTTTGAAATATATTGAATTTGAAATGGTATATTTTGTGGTTCAAATCTGCATTTGAAATCGTTTTAATTTGAAATGGTTTATTGAGATACTGAATTGAATTGAAATTGATGAATTGAGAATGAATAAAATTGAATTTTTGAAATTGAATTGGTTTGAATCGCTTTGTGAATTTTGAGGAAACTATTTTATTATATAAAGTATTTTCTATATGTATATAAATATTTTACTTTATAAATGATTTTGATATAAAGCTATTTTTAACATACTAATTATTTTAATATAAAACTATTTTATTATATATACTATTTTATTTTATTAACTATTTTAATTTATATAAACTATTTTATTTTATTAACTATTTTATTATATATATACTATTTTCTATATCAAACTATTTAAGTGGGAAGTGTTATGATTTCAAAGTGTTATGATTTCCAAAGTGTATAATTTCAAAGTGTTAAAATTTTCGAAAGTGTTATGATTTTGGAAATTGATATATTTGAAGTGAAAAATGATATCGTATTGATATGGTTTTGAAATGGATATGATATTTTAGTTTTGAAGTATGATATTTTGAAACGACCATGGTGTTATAATAACGATTGGTTGTTAAAGAGACTGGGATCGGTTATTGTCATACTCTCTGCCAATACCGAAAACCACTTTAACAACTATATACGTGGTAGAGATTCCAGAAATGAAGTAGGATGGTTTGGCGATGATTCTATATGGTATGACGTGACCCTGACTCCCGTGAGTCAGCTTAGATGTGACTAAAACAGGAGCTATACCGGGCCAAGTGAGGTCATTCCTCCTATCAGACACATTTCTTCGATACCATTCTATTGCTTTTGTGATTGATTGGGTGCACCCTTTGATTTGGGAGTGTGTCACAAGGTGGGCGGTAGTAGCTGCTATGCGTTACCACCAGTCCGGGAGTGCAATTGGTATATCTACCCGTGCATTGCTTCTAGTGTCGTGTTCACATGCCCTAGCGCGCCTTCTATGAGTTTGTTTCGTACCATATCTATGGAGTGCCCTCTGATAGGCCTCTAGTTTACGGGGGGAGTTACAGTATTGTATAGACTATGGGAATATATAAAATTTGTTAAGGGGGATATGGGTAGCGCCTTAACACTATTTTAATAGTTTACTTTACTATGGACATATTATAATAGCGTAAATTACTACATAGTAGATAGTTCCATGGATCCTTAGAGGATGGAAATCCCAAACATCCTTTAAGTTACTTGTATTTCAGTTGATATTTCACTTGAGTTGAATTTATTGATATAAGAATGTTAATTGTCACGTACCGAAATTTTCGACTTTCGAAAATTCGACATCGATACTCACTTTATCGACTGTCGAGCAATCGAGTGCCGGAAACTCCAATAGTGAGGGTTTAAGAAAGAAGAAAAAGGCAGAAGAAGAAGAAAAAAGGGAAAAGATAGAAGAAGAGAAAATAAAGAGAAGAAGAAGAAAGAAGAACAACAACAGAACAAGAGCAGAACAGAAAACAATATCAGAATCTTACACATCACAGCGGAACAATATACAATAGATAATTACTAGTCTTTTAAAACAAAGAACTATATCAGTTTATACATACATCAATCATCAGAGTAAATATACAACAATGGACAGTTTTATAAACTTGTCCTCATACAGAATACACAGCGGAATAAATACTATCAAATACAAATACTACGTCTCGTCATCCAGCTTGTCTCCAAAGCTCCAGAATATCCTGATAACATAACTCTAGGCTGCCCGTGTGGAAATTGGTGGGCACCCAGAGTTTAGAAGGGAAACAATAAACTCCGAGTCAGTCATGGTGACTGGTGTGAGATCGTAAAACAGTTTATCTTTAAAATAAACAAAATAATTTTTTTTAAGTCAATTCGAAATGCTTTTGGAAAATGAAACTACCATAAGACCTCCCACCACACACACAATGCAAACGCAGACTTGGAGGAGATTTCTTCTTATGATAGTCAAAGATGCTTACTACGCAAAATCAAATCATTTTGGATATTATTATTAGTGCATAGTGTAGAAAACATTTTCGAAAGTATAATATAAATCTTAGCCAGCATAGGTACCATTATATTATGCCTGCTATAGCTGCCTCCTGAGGAGACAGGTTATACAATTGAAATCGTAAAGGCTCGTATTGTTTCTTTGGATTTCCAACAAATGGTCAGGCTAAGGAACTTCCTTTTCCACGATGGGTACGTCCCTGGAATAGACGACCCGAGAAATAACCTAACATTACGGTTAGATCTCTGCTAACACAAGGCCGGGTTACCTCTGCAAAAATAGGTAACTACTGACACGCGTATGCCATCCCCCGATCGTCACCGATCTTCCCGAGGATCCCCGATTCCAACAAACCACATAGTAAAAATAATGCAGTAACCACAGAGGTTAAGTATCTGGGCTCCATACCATGATACCACCTTTATCCAGAAGGAATGACATACACTAAGGGGCGCTACTCCCTAGAACCTTGCTGCATCCTTCCTGTTTTGACCATTTCCGGGGTGTGAGGCTCGACGAAGTCTCGTCCACAAAGCTACGCTTTCTACAAAGCCATGCTTCGGGTCAAACAAATGATCAACCTATGATCACAAAGATATAAGATCAAACAAATGATCATATCACAAATGATCAAACACTGATCATTTCACAGCAACACTCAGTATGCCACGTTACCAAATTGGGATATATCGCTGATAAATTTCAACTACATAACCTCTGAGCTCGTACGTCTCAGAGAAGGGTGTTAAGCTAAGAGAATAAATTCTCCGCCACCAACAGAAATGTATTTGAAAGAAATCAGCTTTATATCTCAAATTGTAACGTCAGACACACAATCCATACAAGTCTGTTCCGGGATCGAACAGAACCGAAGGCACTTCTCACGAAGCCCTTGCATATCCGGATAAATTTCTAATCATGTCCGGACTTCCCGTCACTAAGGGTGATAAAAACCTCTAAACCGGAGATCAGCCGATGTAGAGTAACTCGACGGTAATCCTTCCGTTTTCAAAAATATCCGGTCTTCAACACCGGTCTTCGAATGCAATTCATAACGACGTATCACATATTCGGAATGGGTTATACGACCCCATGGTCCTTTCCCGGCTAACCCGAATAGTGAGCGATTATTCAAAAATAAGTGTGGCATTCAAATTCATCCAATTCACAACAAATACCATTCAAGGTAATTATTGATAGTCGGTTATTTAACTATCAATAAAGATGCGCAACATCATCAGATTCCAAATAATTTTCCTAAATTATTTTATCTTCCAAAATATCTTACTAGATATATAAACTTTTCCACACTTCAAAAATAAATCAATATTTATTTTTCTAAACAGTTTCCCTTTTCTTTTATAAATTCCATATTGAATTTATGTTTTTCGAATATCTACTGATATTCGATTTTCACATCGTTTTCAGATATTCACTTTCGATTTATCTTTACAAGGATAAATTCTCAAAAACATTTCATTTCATTTTGGAAAAACATTTCCTTACTTATTTAATAATAAGTATTTCACAAATCTTTTTATTTTCAACATTTGAAAATATTCGATATACTTAAATCAATATTAAGTATATATTCATTCTTTAAGGAAATCTATTTCTATAACACATTTATCTGAGTCAAAACGAATGTTACGTAAAACATCGTTACGACGACTCAAAATCACTAGTATAGGGATTCAGAATTAGATAGATATATAAATCCCAATACTAGACAAAAACATTTCCTTTCGGAAATCATTTACTATAACAATAGTGTTATAATCCATCATTTCCTTATTGCTCGAAAACGTCTATTTCAACAATGAACGTTGAAATCTATGATTTCGATATTCAATATATTTGAAAACATCTTTAAAACAATTAACTTCATTTCAAATATCACTTTCCCAAAACCATATCCATTTTACTTAAAAATATATTCACTGTCCAAAATCGTGAATATACTTCACTAACCACATTTCAATCTTTTCTACACATTTTTATTTCAATAATTATCCACTATCCAAAATCGTGGATAAAATTCCCTTAATAACATTCTATATTCAATTCATCAAATTTGATTGATTTTTCAAATTTATAAACAACGTTTATAAATTCTATTTTCTATTTTCTATAACAACTCCGGGTTATAAATCTCATTTTATTAACTTCTATAATTCACTTATAAAAATAAATGATTTCGGATTTATAAACAACGTTTATAAATCGCATTTGTACTTTATAACGATTTCAACTTTAAAAAGAATCATTTATGAACAAATTCGATCAATATTCCATTTAAAGGCAATAATCCAATTTATAAGTAAATTACTTATAAATCCTTTATTCTACAACTTCATTCATTTTATAACTTCACAATATAAATCTATTAATTTCATTCACTTATGAAATCCATTTATACTTCTTTTTAACACTTATAAAAAATTCGTTTTATAAGTCCAATATTTTGATTTATAAGATATCAATTTTATAAATCTTTTTATACAAATCGTTTATAGTTATTCAAAAATCCCAACGTAAACCATTTCATAAATAAATCAACTATTTATTTCTAAAATCACACTTTGGTTAAATTTCACCAAAAATCTTAACTTTTATAACTTTAAGATTTTAACGTTTATTTATTTAAAATAAATCACTTCAAAAATTTAATAAAACGTATAATTTCAAAGATCACTTTAAAAATCCTTTTAAATTAAAAGTCGTTATTTTTAAAACTTGAATCCGATGATGCAACAGCACCAATTAGTCAATCACAACATCAAACATCATATATCAACATATGATAACAGAATATACATCAATATCTGTAAATAAATAAATACTGGTGAGGAATCCAGTTGGATCCCTCCAACCTGTTTCCCTGCATCCACAGACGTTAGCATAATACCAATTCCACTTCGAGGTGGAATATCGCGGTATATGGGTTTTATAAAATCATCCGCTTACTAACGGCGCAATAGGGTCTCATCCGCTATACGAGGCGGGAAATCATCAATCCAATATATACATATGCCAATATGTATATATTGCTATATATATAGATATATCCTATCATATCTAATATCACATCCAATAGCAATCAATAACTGCAAAAATTCCACATTCAATTTGAGTGAGAAAAATCTCACCTTCGCTTTTATTAGCAATCCGTTTCTGTTCCCGTTTGTTTTCTCCCAAATTTTTGACCTTGTACAAATATTATAAAATTTTATTAATATTCGAATCAACTGAACACTTAAATTATCGTTCTGTTCATTTACTTAACCAAAATTTTATTTTAACTAATTTTCCTTTAAAAAAAATTAATTTAACTAGACTTTCAAATTGAACTAAATTTCCTTTTTAATAGATTAGTTAACCAGTGACTTATATTTTTATTATTAAAATAACAGGTAGATTTCCATTTCTAAACTGCATATGAATTCTCTGCTTCTGGATATATATTTTCTTCTAAAAGATTAATAGGTCAAAAATTTATATTTATTTTTCATATTTCTGTTTTTTTTCTGTGGCATATCTACGTATATGTATTTATTTTGAAAAAAAAAAACTTATACCTTACAGACCAAAACTCGAATGAAACCAATTTTCCATTGCTTTTCAAAACGATCGACACCAACAGAAATGTACGCGCGCCATCACATCGCCCCGCTCGAACGCCAGTACCACCACCCCAATAGCCTCGACGAACCCTAGTTTCGCTCCACGGGCTTGCAACAGCTCTAGAACCACAATGACGAAGTCACGGCACCGATCGCCGTACCTCCTAGCTCGAGTTTGAGTGCCCAGATTATCGACCACCCATCTCCTAAAAGAACGACGTCGCGCTCCGATTCCCTTCGACGTCACTGTGCCTAAGTTTGAGTCGAACCTGACGATGTCGCGATCCCCACAATCCCTTTCTCCCACTAGACTCCTCTAATTAGAATGAACGAGGATGATAATTTTCGATTCCAAAATTGAATTTTGATCTAACAAACGCGGCCATTCTTTTGTTTTGATTTATGAAGAGGGAGAGGGAACAGAATTTGTGAATGAGGTTGAAGGGGGAAACTCGCGATTTATGCCTGTTTATTTTTTTTCTTCCTTCGTTCCTCTGCCATTTTTATTTTAGGCGAGTTCAATTTCCATTTGAACGAGAAATGGTTTCATTTCCTTTAAATTTAAACTGAACGGAGGCATTTAAAAACGAAAAGGATGGGTCACACGATCATTGTCGTGATTTTGAACGAGATCCTAGGCGTGATTAAAGGAGGAGAACGTGCTGCTGTTGACTATATTAAAAATTTAAATTTAAATTTGAATTCGTTTTAAAACTTCAACGCGTTTTGTAACCGTACGGTCACAAAACAACTCTGATAAATACGAAACTTGAAATCCGGTAATAATACAATATTACGGATCCACTGGAACTGGTTTCGTCAAATTCCGAGACTGCGCCTCAGACGGCTATTTTCAAATATCGATTCGAACGATATAAATTTCAAAACTGAACAAAATAGTTTCAAACTCATTTCTGAAGCTTCTATCATCTTCAGTATTATCAATATAAATTTTAAAAGCTTTTGAAATATTTTTCTTCAACTTAAAATTAAAGATTCAAATTTTTGTTCAACTTTTAATAGATTAAATTCTATAATTTAATCGCCAAATTCAAAGTAATATCGGGGATTCAAATTAAATCATCGTTCAAATATTTAAAATTAATTAAATATTTTCAATTTAATTTGATCAAAATTCAGGGTCGTTACAGACTTCCCTCCTTAAAAGAATTTCGTCCTCGAAATTACAAGTCAGGAAAAAAAGTTCCTTAACTCGTCTACTATTTTCCACAATTCAATAGTTTTATCCATTTATCAAAACAAATCTTTCTAGTAAAGATTCGTTATTACTTCAACTAAATTTCCAACTTCAATTATAAGTTTTAAACAACATTGTTTTACTTAACAATTCAATTTTAAGTTTAAATTCAAATTTAAACTTCCAAATTTTCTCAAAAATTTTCTAACGCTCAAAAATTTCGAAAAATTTCGCCAGCGTCTCCTTTGCGCGGCTAATACGGTACGACTACAAAACGTCCCTACGGACTCTCAGATTTCAAAAAGTAAAAGAAAAAGCCAAGCGGCTAGAGAAATAAGTCATCGAATCTCATATTCAAATTGAAATACTTACCTTTTGTCGAGCAATTCAAATTTATCTTTGAAATCAAAATTCCAATTCCTTTTATAACAACTGTATGTCCTACTAGCCATAATATCTAGTTACACATTCAAACCATTTTGCAAATTCTATTACAAAATTTTCAATACTTACTTCTTATATCCTTTTTAAATTCACTATTGAAGTTACATATTCAATTTCGTTCAATTTTTCATTTCAATTTCATTTGAATTCAATTCACCATTTCCATTCAATTTAACTTCTGAATATTGAATTTTTTCGATTAACTTTCATTTTATTTCACTCTTCATTTCTTAGGTTCAATATAAATATTCCATATACACATTATTTTTATTTTCAATTCACCACTTCGGTTAAATCTACTTACATTTAAATTGGATTTCAAATTTTGTATGAATTTTAATTCATCTTTCATTTATAACAATTCAATTCATTTCTATTGCTTACAACTTCAAAATGAATCTCAACTTTCAATTTTACTTTCATTTAATTGATTCACTTGTACTTACTTTTATTTAACTCCATCTTTTAAGTTAAATTTATTCTATCAAAAATCAAATTGTATAAGTTATCAACTTAATAATATTTCCAATAAATATTTTAAATAGTATTCCAGAGTTTTACCAACCTCAAAAATCATTTTGAATACAATTCAAATTATCCTTGAATTTCCAAAACTAAACTCAAATTTTCCAAACAACCTCCATTTAAAACAATTTGGCAGCAATTCCTCTTCCGGAAACCCGAAAATGAACACCAATGATGCCGCGGTCATCATCGAAGTTATTTTCCAGCGACCGAAAAGAGTTTAGAGCTTTCATCTCTCTAAAATACTTTTCAAAACCTTTGAAATTCATTTTCAACTCTAAAAATGATTTAACTTTCCAAATCTCCAAAAATTTCAAATTCTTTTCAAACATTTCCATAAACCTCTCTGGAATTCCACTTCAAATTACAAATCACATTTATAATTTACATTCTTAAATTCCATTTGTATATGAATTTATTTCTTAACTTTGGAGTTACAATTTCCATTTCGTATTCAATTTCATATAATAATGATAACATTTCAATATTATCACTTTCCTAACAACCATGCATCCATATACTATAATAATTCATAGAAAATTATTTCTTTTCTATACAAAAATAGTTTTGGGCAAAATTATTTCATTCACCCTATTTTAAAACAATACTATGTCGTCTTGCCTCGTTTAAGTGTTTAGAAATCCCTATCGATAATATGGCGTCCCACATACCGACCAAAATTCACAAACATCTCAACAGATAAGCAAACACAATATAATACATTTTTATATTCACTAACAAATACGCGCTCATATCTATTATTACACTCAACTCATTCTAGAGTACTACTGACTCTATCTCTAATGAGTAACACCCAACAGAGCAGGGTTGTCGCTTAACCATATGCTCTGGTACCACGCTGTCACGTACCAAAATTTTCGACTTTCGAAAATTCGACATCGATACTCACTTTATCGACTGTCGAGCAATCGAGTGCTGGAAACTCCAATAGTGAGGGTTTAAGAAAGAAGAAAAAGGCAGAAGAAGAAGAAAAAAGGGAAAAGATAGAAGAAGAGAAAATAAAGAGAAGAAGAAGAAAGAAGAACAACAACAGAACAAGAGCAGAACAGAAAACAATATCAGAATCTTACACATCACAGCGGAACAATATACAATAGATAATTACTAGTCTTTTAAAACAAAGAACTATATCAGTTTATACATACATCAATCATCAGAGTAAATATACAACAATGGACAGTTTTATAAACTTGTCCTCATACAGAATACACAGCGGAATAAATACTATCAAATACAAATACTACGTCTCGTCATCCAGCTTGTCTCCAAAGCTCCAGAATATCCTGATAACATAACTCTAGGCTGCCCGTGTGGAAATTGGTGGGCACCCAGAGTTTAGAAGGGAAACAATAAACTCCGAGTCAGTCATGGTGACTGGTGTGAGATCGTAAAACAGTTTATCTTTAAAATAAACAAAATAATTTTTTTTAAGTCAATTCGAAATGCTTTTGGAAAATGAAACTACCATAAGACCTCCCACCACACACACAATGCAAACGCAGACTTGGAGGAGATTTCTTCTTATGATAGTCAAAGATGCTTACTATGCAAAATCAAATCATTTTGGATATTATTACTAGTGCATAGTGTAGAAAACATTTTCGAAAGTATAATATAAATCTTAGCCAGCATAGGTACCATTATATTATGCCTGCTATAGCTGCCTCCTGAGGAGACAGGTTATACAATTGAAATCGTAAAGGCTCGTATTGTTTCTTTGGATTTCCAACAAATGGTCAGGCTAAAGAACTTCCTTTTCCACGATGGGTACGTCCCTGGAATAGACGACCCGAGAAATAACCTAACATTACGGTTAGATCTCTGCCAACACAAGGCCGGGTTACCTCTTCAAAAATAGTTAACTACTGACACGCGTATGCCATCCCCCGATCGTCACCGATCTTCCCGAGGATCCCCGATTCCAACAAACCACATAGTAAAAATAATGCAGTAACCACAGAGGTTAAGTATCTGGGCTCCATACCATGATACCACCTTTATCCAGAAGGAATGACATACACTAAGGGGCGCTACTCCCTAGAACCTTGCTGCATCCTTCCTGTTTTGACCATTTTCGGGGTGTGAGGCTCGACGAAGTCTCGTCCACAAAGCTACGCTTTCTACAAAGCCATGCTTCGGGTCAAACAAATGATCAACCTATGATCACAAAGATATAAGATCAAACAAATGATCATATCACAAATGATCAAACACTGATCATTTCACAGCAACACTCAGTATGCCACGTTACCAAATTGGGATATATCGCTGATAAATTTCAACTACATAACCTCTGAGCTCGTACGTCTCAGAGAAGGGTGTTAAGCTAAGAGAATAAATTCTCCGCCACCAATAGAAATGTATTTGAAAGAAATCAGCTTTATATCTCAAATTGTAACGTCAGACACACAATCCATACAAGTCTGTTCCGGGATCGAACAGAACCGAAGGCACTTCTCACGAAGCCCTTGCATATCCGGATAAATTTCTAATCATGTCCGGACTTCCCGTCACTAAGGGTGATAAAAACCTCTAAACCGGAGATCAGCCGATGTAGAGTAACTCGACGGTAATCCTTCCGTTTTCAAAAATATCCGGTCTTCAACACCGGTCTTCGAATGCAATTCATAACGACGTATCACATATTCGGAATGGGTTATACGACCCCATGGTCCTTTCCCGGCTAACCCGAATAGTGAGCGATTATTCAAAAATAAGTGTGGCATTCAAATTCATCCAATTCACAACAAATACCATTCAAGGTAATTATTGATAGTCGGTTATTTAACTATCAATAAAGATGCGCAACATCATCAGATTCCAAATAATTTTCCTAAATTATTTTATCTTCCAAAATATCTTACTAGATATATAAACTTTTCCACACTTCAAAAATAAATCAATATTTATTTTTCTAAACAGTTTCCCTTTTCTTTTATAAATTCCATATTGAATTTATGTTTTTCGAATATCTACTGATATTCGATTTTCACATCGTTTTCAGATATTCACTTTCGATTTATCTTTACAAGGATAAATTCTCAAAAACATTTCATTTCATTTTGGAAAAACATTTCCTTACTTATTTAATAATAAGTATTTCACAAATCTTTTTATTTTCAACATTTGAAAATATTCGATATACTTAAATCAATATTAAGTATATATTCATTCTTTAAGGAAATCTATTTCTATAACACATTTATCTGAGTCAAAACGAATGTTACGTAAAACATCGTTACGACGACTCAAAATCACTAGTATAGGGATTCAGAATTAGATAGATATATAAATCCCAATACTAGACAAAAACATTTCCTTTCGGAAATCATTTACTATAACAACAGTGTTATAATCCGTCATTTCCTTATTGCTCGAAAACGTCTATTTCAACAATGAACGTTGAAATCTATGATTTCGATATTCAATATATTTGAAAACATCTTTAAAACAATTAACTTCATTTCAAATATCACTTTCCCAAAACCATATCCATTTTACTTAAAAATATATTCACTGTCCAAAATCGTGAATATACTTCACTAACCACATTTCAATCTTTTCTACACATTTTTATTTCAATAATTATCCACTATCCAAAATCGTGGATAAAATTCCCTTAATAACATTCTATATTCAATTCATCAAATTTGATTGATTTTTCAAATTTATAAACAACGTTTATAAATTCTATTTTCTATTTTCTATAACAACTCCGGGTTATAAATCTCATTTTATTAACTTCTATAATTCACTTATAAAAATAAATGATTTTGGATTTATAAACAACGTTTATAAATCGCATTTGTACTTTATAACGATTTCAACTTTAAAAAGAATCATTTATGAACAAATTCGATCAATATTCCATTTAAAGGCAATAATCCAATTTATAAGTAAATTACTTATAAATCCTTTATTCTACAACTTCATTCATTTTATAACTTCACAATATAAATCTATTAATTTCATTCACTTATGAAATCCATTTATACTTCTTTTTAACACTTATAAAAAATTCGTTTTATAAGTCCAATATTTTGATTTATAAGATATCAATTTTATAAATCTTTTTATACAAATCGTTTATAGTTATTCAAAAATCCCAACTTAAACCATTTCATAAATAAATCAACTATTTATTTCTAAAATCACACTTTGGTTAAATTTCACCAAAAATCTTAACTTTTATAACTTTAAGATTTTAACGTTTATTTATTTAAAATAAATCACTTCAAAAATTTAATAAAACGTATAATTTCAAAGATCACTTTAAAAATCCTTTTAAATTAAAAGTCGTTATTTTTAAAACTTGAATCCGATGATGCAACAGCACCAATTAGTCAATCACAACATCAAACATCATATATCAACATATGATAACAGAATATACATCAATATCTGTAAATAAATAAATACTGGTGAGGAATCCAGTTGGATCCCTCCAACCTGTTTCCCTGCATCCACAGACGTTAGCACAATACCAATTCCACTTCGAGGTGGAATATCGCGGTATATGGGTTTTATAAAATCATCCGCTTACTAACGGCGCAATAGGGTCTCATCCGCTATACGAGGCGGGAAATCATCAATCCAATATATACATATGCCAATATGTATATATTGCTATATATATAGATATATCCTATCATATCTAATATCACATCCAATAGCAATCAATAACTGCAAAAATTCCACATTCAATTTGAGTGAGAAAAATCTCACCTTCGCTTTTATTAGCAATCCGTTTCTGTTCCCGTTTGTTTTCTCCCAAATTTTTGACCTTGTACAAATATTATAAAATTTTATTAATATTCGAATCAACTGAACACTTAAATTATCGTTCTGTTCATTTACTTAACCAAAATTTTATTTTAACTAATTTTCCTTTAAAAAAAATTAATTTAACTAGACTTTCAAATTGAACTAAATTTCCTTTTTAATAGATTAGTTAACCAGTGACTTATATTTTTATTATTAAAATAACAGGTAGATTTCCATTTCTAAACTGCATATGAATTCTCTGCTTCTGGATATATATTTTCTTCTAAAAGATTAATAGGTCAAAACATTTATATTTATTTTTCATATTTCTGTTTTTTTTCTGTGGCATATCTACGTATATGTATTTATTTTGAAAAAAAAAACTTATACCTTACAGACCAAAACTCGAATGAAACCAATTTTCCATTGCTTTTCAAAACGATCGACACCAACAGAAATGTACGCGCGCCATCACATCACCCCGCTCGAACGCCAGTACCACCACCCCAATAGCCTCGACGAACCCTAGTTTCGCTCCACGGGCTTGCAACAGCTCTAGAACCACAATGACGAAGTCACGACACCGATCGCCGTACCTCCTAGCTCGAGTTTGAGTGCCCAGATTATCGACCACCCATCTCCTAAAAGAACGACGTCGCGCTCCGATTCCCTTCGACGTCACTGTGCCTAAGTTTGAGTCGAACCTGACGATGTCGCGATCCCCACAATCCCTTTCTCCCACTAGACTCCTCTAATTAGCATGAACGAGGATGATAATTTTCGATTCCAAAATTGAATTTTGATTTAACAAACGTGGCCATTCTTTTATTTTGATTTATGAAAAGGGAGAGGGAACAGAATTTGTGAATGAGGTTGAAGGGGGAAACTCGCGATTTATGCCTGTTTATTTTTTTTCTTCCTTCGTTCCTCTGCCATTTTTATTTTAGGCGAGTTCAATTTCCATTTGAACGAGAAATGGTTTCATTTCCTTTAAATTTAAACTGAACGGAGGCATTTAAAAATGAAAAGGATGGGTCACACGATCATTGTCGTGATTTTGAACGAGATCCTAGGCGTGATTAAAGGAGGAGAACGTGCTGCTGTTGACTATATTAAAAATTTAAATTTAAATTTGAATTCGTTTTAAAACTTCAATGCGTTTTGTAACCGTACGGTCACAAAACAACTCTGATAAATACGAAACTTGAAATCCGGTAATAATACAATATTACGGATCCAATGTAACTGGTTTCGTCAAATTCCGAGACTGCGCCTCGGACGGCTATTTTCAAATATCGATTCGAACGATATAAATTTCAAAACTGAACAAAATAGTTTCAAACTCATTTCTGAAGCTTCTATCATCTTCAGTATTATCAATATAAATTTTAAAAGCTTTTGAAATATTTTTCTTCAGCTTAAAATTAAAGATTCAAATTTTTGTTCAACTTTTAATAGATTAAATTCTATAATTTAATCGCCAAATTCAAAGTAATATCGGGGATTCAAATTAAATCATCGTTCAAATATTTAAAATTAATTAAATATTTTCAATTTAATTTGTTCAAAATTCAGGGTCGTTACATTAATCCTGACTCAAGTGTTTTGTGTTTTGCTTTACGCTTGGGTCAGACTGAGTGTCACAGCATTTGAGACTCACCTTTGGAGTTGGAGCTTCACTTGGAGATCCATCTGTATCTATTCAGCTTTCAGCTATCCAGTGGTTTTGTTCAGACTTGTTATCTGTTTGTATTCGAGACTACATTGTATTTGAGATATTCTGTTGTATTTTATTTCAAACTCTGTTGTTTATATAGTAGCTTCATGCACTACTATATTCTATTTCCGCTGCCTATTGTTATATTACTCTGTGTTTGTGATTCTATGATTGATTTATTTACTGTATATGCTGAGTTTTGCCAAATATAAATTAACAACCTGATATTTTGAGCAATTCAAGTCTGACATGTGCGGATGCAATGGTTCGAAATACCGGGTCGTTACATAAACCCTCCTTTTCCTTTATAATAAACATATATTATTATATTAACTTTTATGTAAAGTAAATACTTTGCCGAAATACTTTTAAAACATTTCCATATAAATTAGAAGAGAAAACAAAAAGTTTGAAATAAAATAGAGAAGTTCCAAAAAACTATTTCTAAATAAAATGCCTGTGACGCCCCACCCCGAGACCCACATTAACAAAGAGTATTACTGGGTAATACCGTCTGCTAATGCGGAGAATAAGGCGAGTTAGGAGCGACCATCTATAACCTTGTCTTAAATATCTATTGAATACGTCGACAAGTGATATATATATATATATATATACACTACAACAAAAAGTGTCTTTTATAGCGGCATATAGCCGCTATTAATCACAACCATAGCGGTTTGATAAGCGCTGTATATCGACATGTTATAAAAAACTGTTGAATATTTATAACACAAAATATGCCGCTATGGTTTAGCTTAGTTTTATAACGCAAATTCGCTGCTATGGTACGTTAATTCAATAGCTCATTATAGCCGCTATAATACAGCTAAATCTCAACAGAACTGGAAATATTTATAACACCATTTTGCCGCTATAAAATATTTATTCAATAGCTCATTATAGCCGCTATAATACAGCTAAATCTCAACGGAATTGGAAATCTTTATAACACCATTTTGCCGCTATAAAATATTTATTCAATAGCGGTCATTTCACGCTATTAAATCAACATGTTATAGTATTGATAAATTCTTTTACAGCTCATATATGCCGCTATAAAAATCGTAGATACACTTTTCAAGAGCTATGCCTATATATTACATTTTAATAATAGTAATCAAACTAAATCTTCATAAACGAATAAAGATTATAATCAACAAATATAACACAAGAGCATGCTCAGAAAGAAATGTGATATATTTTTCATTACAGTGTACAAACATTAAAGCAAGTGCATAACCATTGAATAAAACATAAGCCTGCAGCCAAGTTAACATAGAGAAACAGAAAATAATGTCAATTTAATAAGTGTACAAACATTACAAAGTACAAACATTAAAGCAATCCTTCCAAATATTACAGAGTTCCAACATGCAAGATCTGATCTAGTTGCGTACTAAGGACCTTGCTTCCTTCCAAATAAGCATGAGAAGTTAACACAAAGAAACAGAAAATGTTAAAACAAGTGCATGCTCAGATAGAAATGTGATATATATTTTTAATTACAGTGTACAAACATTAAAGCAAGTGCATGAACTGCATGAACTAGAAACTACAATTGATTATTTCTACTGATCTATTTTCCCAATATGGAAAATAGATTAAAGCAATGTTAACCTCACTTTTCTTAGTTGCAGCAACCATCTGTTGAAGCATTTCTAACACTCCAACATTTTGCCATACATTTCTAACTGCTATTTCTTCAATGCACCCATGAAAATACAACATATCCTTCCACCGCGTGCTCCATACATACCAACATTTTCTGTTATCTATTTTCTGCTACAGGCATGTTTGTGTAACTTATATTCAGTCCTAAAACTATAATGTATGTTTTTTAACCAGACCAATGACAGCATTCCTTTGTTAGTTTGTTTAAAAAAGTCTATTTTCCTCTCTGCAAATTTGGTTGCATGTAATTACTGTTGACAATATTATATGCTTTTCTCAAACTATTGCAATCTGTTTATGTCATCTTCAACTCAGCCAAATTAATTCACAAACAACATATTACGTGGCTACAGTATAAAGGTTTGACAATCTATAATGCTTCCTACGTTTCATCTGCACTGACTGTAGTTCTAACATACGGAACTCAAACTCACCATTGCAACTTTCGGCATGCACTGCCATAGTACACAGTGGCCTGAAAAATAACAGCCGTAAATTTGCTACCTTATACGTTAAACATTCTACCCACTTTTTGCTGCAATTTGCCACCAGTGACTACAACTCATTCAACTACCACAACTCATTCAACTGTTCCCTATTCCACAAACCCCTACACTGTGAATTTGATTTTTCTTCATTGCGACACCTACATGCACTTTATCTCTCAGCTTCTCCTAAGCTAAATAGGTATTTCTTCATTTATTTTAATATAAACTACATAAAGTTATTTCTGTAAAATGGTTATTTGTCAAGTATGTAAAATGAAAAAATATTCATGGTTACATAACAGGTAACATAATCAATGTTTTATAGCTTGCTTCAATTATTATATTCAGTATTTATTTTGAATTTTTATCAATTTATCATTTGTTCACTATAAATGGATATATTACTAATCATAACGATTCAATATATATTTTACTCAAATTTGTTTCATGTAAAAGATCTTTTAATTAGGGTAACTATTACACCAAGAAGAGATGAATATGGTTTTGCTTCATCATGCTGTATCACTACATACATTCAACTGTATCATCTCTACCTCATCCCTGAACTCCAAACAGTCAACTACAAACAAACCACTACAACTGGTACTCCACCAACCAGAATTTAAAGCTAATAACTAAATGTAACAATAAACAAAAAAAATGAACGGTAAAGACTTACTCAAAATTCATTCCATTACGACGTGCGTAGCAGGCCAAGCTATAATAGAAGAGAGGGCATCTTCCAGTACTGTAATTCGGATGTTTGCCTCCATAGCTCTACCGCTGGCTCTTTTACGGTCATTATCCAAACTTTAACTGCATTGTGTCCTAGTGGTTTGAAATGCACCCTTGCATTTGGATCGGTTGACTCCACCCATCCTAAAGCAACTACTTTCCCATTTCCCGATAAATACATTAACTTGCATTTATTGTTTGTTCTTGAATTTGCAGTCTGTAAGTTGAAAAAAGAAAAAAATAATGAAGTTGCTAATCATTAAAAAATAGAAACACACAATAAAAATCAAGTACCATAAATGTTTTCACCACATCTATAGGCGTAATAAGAGCTGTAGTGTCAACCATCTCAACAACTACTTGCGATTCAGGCCATGCAACCTTCTTACCAACAGCATCCGCAATTCGGATCAAACCAGGGGCTGGCCTCCACAAAAAAGCTTTTAGATTTAGTGGATCATCTATCCAAACAATCATAGCTGATGGCCCAAGAGGAACATCATTAACAATTTCCTCTGAGATGCTCGAATGTAATCGTCCTAAAGCCACTAATTGCTTGCTCCCTCCCCAATCAAAATTCTTGCATTTGCATTCTAAGCTGCTATTTCTACTCTATTAGAGGTAAAAATATTTATTTAGTAAATAATGTATATAATAAAATTGCATGTTCATTATGAAGATTTTTTTTACCTTATCCTCTTCTTCTTCAATGTGATCGGTTGAATTTAAAACAACTTTATTCTTCGGCCACGCCACAATGTTATCCTTTGCTTCCCCAATAAGTGTGAAAGAAGGTGTAGGCCTCCATAGAAAAGCATCAAGCTTGATTGGACAGTCAACTAAAACTATCATCGCATCCGGTCCTAAAGGAACATCATTGACAATATCGTTTGGATCGTCTGACACGAATCTTCCTTCAGCAACGATCTCTTCATTCCCTCGCCAATCCAATAAATCAAACTTCTTCATATTTTTATCAAAGTTGCACTACATTTAAACATAGAAAAATTATGTTACTAATTGAATAAAAAGTTAAAATACAAAGATCTGAAACCAATAAAAAAAATCTACTTGAGGTTTGTTTACTTCTATCCCACTGTGTCTACTTCTGTCCCACTTCTGTCAAAATAAAAACACATGTCATTTTGTAAGTCTGGTAATGCAAACTGTTAGCGTGTTCAAGTATGCAAGTATTCAAGTGTATAATGGTTGAAGTTTGCAACTGTTCAAGTGACTGTATGCAAGTGTTCAAGTGTGTATGCAAGTGTTCAAGTGTGCAAGCAATTAGTGATCAAAATGTAATGATAATTCTTACCTGATTTTTCTCTAGTTGTAGAAATCTATTCTCTAAGTTCAACAATTTATTTTCAAGTTGTAGTGTATGCTTATCTTTAACTTTCGATAAAGCTTCTCTACTAAGACTCATTCCTCTTCCCATCGCTCTAAGTCGACCCGGTCTTTCTTGCCCTAGCACTTGTGCAAGTGCATCTGCTCTATAATTAATTGGCGAGCTCGATTGTGACACACTTTCAATTTGTTTAATCTTTTCCTACAAAACATGATTAATTTCATATTATTGCAGTTTAAATTAAAACGTAGTATTTAAATTAAAATAGGAAACACACTAAGAAGCTTGCAAATATATTTTAGCTTGGATTAAATTTGGTGATTGATTTATTTTTTGGGTTGGATGCAGAATGTTCTAGCAGATGCATAATTTTACACTTGATTTGGCAACATGCCAAAACCAACAGAAATATATGAGATGCAAAATGCCAAAACCAACAGAAATATATGACATGCATTCAGATGATTAGTCGACTGAGTTTAAGCTAAATTATCATGAGAATTTAGTCAAAATATGACATGCTCAAAACATTTTTGCAAACAAGGGAGCCAATTCTGTGTATATCACAAATCAAAAATATTTTATATTATTTGTACGGGTTATACTACGAAGTAGATTATTTTCAGGCTACACACATACTGTTTTGCTTAAATCTGATATTTGGGAGGGAAGTTAATACCTAAAAAATAATTTTCTCGAAGTTTATAGATCTCTCGAATCTCTCACATATTCAGGAGCTAAAATTTTGCAGACCGAAGGAGCAATATATGAATACATTATACTAAGTTTGCAGACTTAAGGGGAATTCAAAGTAAAATACAATAATCCTACAACACGGTTGAAGAGAGCAAATACACATGGTTGCGATATGTTTGCTGATGAACATAAAAATGTAGACTACATCCCTTTCAGTTCACTTCTTCATTGTCAATATAGATTTTCGACTAGGATAATATCTTTCCTAGTTCCTACCAACCTACTAAAGCGTTATACACATGTTTTAAAGGAATAAAAAGCGATTGCTATATTTAGAATAAAATAAAAGCAAATAAAAGCCGAAATGCTTTAACACTGGAATATGACAAGCTATTTTCATGTTTCACTACAAAACATAATGATAATGAAGACTAGTTGCATGAGGCATAAGATTTTTGTTTGAGGGGAATCATTCTTGGATCTAATGAACATTGAGGTCCATACATATATAGAAAAATAATTTGTATCTTCTATTGACTCATGTAAGGATGAGTACATAATAATTAGATTTTTGTCATGTTGTTTCCTGTGTGTAGGCTGAATATGATCATGGAAAAATTACCTGCTAATAGAAAAGATTCTGTGTTTGATACCACCATCAATCCCTTAGAACCATTTGTTTCCCACAGTTGTATTAAAATACCCTTGCTCGCAATAATTTATAGAGGCCTAATTATTATTATCTTTCTTGATTATCAAATTATGAGATCTACTGTAGGATTATTGTGTACTTTATGGACATGTAGTAAGCAATAGTTTATAGGGTTGGATGGTGGTAAAACGAAAGGAAAAAACAAAAAAAAACAAAAGGAGAAGCTTAATCTCTAACTACAAATATATGTTTCTTTAATCTCTACGCTTGCTACTAATGCATTTTCATACATACTAAAAACATTCTTCGTCACTATCATAAATAACCTCTATGACAGCCAACTGCAAATCATTTACAGAAATACTAGAAATTATCATAAAGCTAAACCATACACAGAGTTCCAACATTTTACAAATTCAAGTGCATGATTACTAATATAGTTAAATGCTGAAATACAGTCAAAACATTAGGAAACTGATGAGGTTTTTTTTATTTGGAACAAGCTAAGATCAAATTAATTCAAGCAATTAGGTGATGCCTAAGTCAGGCGATGCATATATATTAAGTTGGTGAATGCTAAACAAGTAAACATGTATCACACAAGTATTTATATATATACCATAAGTATTTGAAAAGTATGAACTTACTATAGCATCTGCAGCAATCAAATTCATCGGTTCACCATTTTTCTTAGTGCGAGATTTGATCCAAACTTCACTTCTAGGTACAGAAGAGCGATCACCACTTTCGCTTTTCTACATTCAAAAGAACACCAAACAACAAATTTCATTAACTTAAAAGTTTTCATAAATATTGCAGTAAATAAAACTACTATTTTCTTACCAAATCTTCAGCCAGTCGAGCCATTCCTCTACGACTGCATGTGTGTGGCAACTGCCTCTGTCTAATAGCTTTGTTCTTCTCGCTCAAAGCCTAAAATAAGAATCATTTCAATAAATGTAAGAAAGAAAGAAAGTTGTTAGTGAACTCGGATTTTGTAAATGAAGTTTCATATGTAATGATTTCATAGGGCAAAAGATTTCGAAGGACAAAAGGTTTTGAAAGCATATAGGTCTGCCAGGTTTTAATATTATCAAGTTTCACATACGTTGAGCTTCAAATAGGGTATTATTAGTCTCCAAAATATATCTGCCCCTAAAGTATGTAACTATAAGCGTGAATTCCTAAAATATAAATTTTATATGTTTAAGGCCTTAGAGACAGTTTTTTATACAAATTTCTGCTTTTTTTTTCAGGTATGAGTATCATATGAAGGAAATTTTGGAGTAATCGTTGAACTCATAACAAAGTTCATATTTTTACAGCTCTGAATATAAACGAGTATTTTGTACACAGTGGTTATAAATATATCAAATTTTAAATACAAAATTTAGTATGCATATTAATTTTGTGTCAGAATTCTTTAATTTTGGTTTTGAAGGTTTTGAATATATGGGTATGAAAGATTTACTATATGTCTAAACGTCATATCGCCTGATTTCAGATTTACTATACACTAGTTTTAACAATGTCTAGTATATGTAATTTGATATGTACAAATGCCAGTCATCTACTTTTGATTTTGAAAACTGTAAATATGCCATGACTTCAAATGCATACAGAATATTGTATTTTCATTTGATATGTACACTAGTTTTAATATTTTTTATCTGCATCATTCTTTAATATGTATTTGAAGACTGAAATTTCTCATACCTTGAAATTCCGAACTTGTTTTCAACTTGATAAACTTCTTCCACTCAATCATACATTTAATGTTAGATGGTTTCAACTGAAGTCTTTCTTCCATAGACTTTCCTTGTACCAACTGCCGAACTAATCTACATTTTGATGCCCGCCAAATACCACTCATTTGTTGAAAAACTAATGTTTTGTGCCAATTTATATCCAATTTAAACCTTGCCTGCGACAATCAATATTCGGCGTAAAGTGTTTGAGGTAAGCAATCAATATAAGATTTAATCTTAAAGAAAAAGAGAGTGTCACCTGAATGCTTTCCCATAAAACATCTTTTAATTCGGTACTAAGTTGCTTCCAATTACTTAGTGTAACCGGAACAATTTCTCGTACAAGTGGTCCCAAGTAAGAAGATAATTTGACCGACCCCGGTCCTATTGGTTCGCCTGTGGTATTAAATTGAACTTCTATTTGCTCCAAAGAATTGAATGGAAGTCTTCTAACTTTGGTCGGCCCTCTAGGTTTTCTTCTCGGATTTCCTTCCGACTGAACTATGTTGTCTTCGAGTGTTTGTGGGTTGTCTTGTATTTCAGCATTGTTTTCTGGATCGATTTGTACTTGATTCTTTTCTAATGCATGTGGGTTGTCTTCAATAGAAACCTCGTCTTCTACTTGATTGTCTTCAAACAGCTCCTCTCTTGTACGTTTCTTCCTATGTTGGTCAATTTCTTTTTGCATGCGACCTCACTTTTTCACAGCCTTACTCTTCTTCCCTATTTTCTATATATAAAAAAAATAATTTGCAAATTAGATCATAAAAGCCCATAAAATTCTCACTTTCAAAAATATACAGTTTAAATTTTGCTCGAGTTTCATATATGCTCCCATTAAACTTGGTTTTATGCATGCGTAAAATCCTGCACTTATATCAAGTTGCACTTATATCAAGCTTTATGTCTCCTGAAAACCTGGAACTTTTGTGAACATATTAGAGGACTGCATTCCTAAAAACTGGAGTCCTACGTAAGTTTATATGTATATTCAGAACTTATGTAGAAAATGGAACTTGTATAACTACAAATCCTTGACCTTAGACAAAAGATTTTATGCTTCCAAAAACCAGTTCACAGAAGTATATACTTGTAAAATCTCCCATATGAAACTGGGCATTCATTAAAGTTTATTCTTCCGAGTACTTAAACTGTATATTTTTAAAAGTGAGAAGTTTTAGATTACACATATGACAGGATTTCAAATGAATATCAAAGTTTGAAAGGATTTTGAAGACAGAACAAGAGATATCGAAAAGCATCCACCCTAGGGGTAGGAAACAAAAGCATAAGCATAACTACAGATAAACCCTAGACTGAAATTTCTCAAAATGATTTCAGCAACCAGGTTCAGATTGTACTTGATTTATTATTTAGTAGCCGAACAGGAAAATCGCCAAGTAAATTGAAATAAATCCATTATTTAGTAATGAAGCAAGATTTATTATGAGAAAATTTTGTACTTGATTTTTTTCTAATGCTTGTGGATTGTTTTCGTTATGAATCTCATCGTCTACTTGATTGTTTTCAAGCTGCTTATTTCTTGCACCTTTCTTTTTTGTTCGTCGATATTTTTTTGAATGTGAGCTCTCGTTTTCACATTCCCAATCTTGTCATTTTGAATTCCAGTGAGCAGATCCTGAGCAAAAATGAATAGTGCATGAGTTATTTTGTTATAAAAGAAAATTTAAATGCAAATGACATATTTTAATGCAAATGATGCTGACATGAACAAAAATAAAATATATCAACCTTATGTAATCACAATGAACAACTTATTTATGATGAATATCTTATCAATAGCAAACAGATAAAATGATCAAAGTATTTTCATTTATGCACGGTACAATAAAATATAAAGCAAAAAATTTATATGAAGTAAAAATTTTATTAAAACTACAAGTTTGGTCAGTAGAGGTAAGTTTGCATTTGAAGTTTAACGAAATTATGTAAAATAAAAATGAAAACATGAATTTGGTTTAACTTGGTTTAACTTGGATTGTTGGATGTTTCAAATGTCGTAAAGGAATCAGATCTATCAAAATAATTGATTTATCAAAAAGAAAACATGTACTTGCATACATGATCACTGTTACAAGTGTGTACATATCTTGTTTAAGGCTTTGTCAGATTAAAATGTGCGTGTGTGTGTGGATGTTGCTACATGTATGTATATACCTTGGGCTAGTTAGTGTTATTTTTTTAAAAAGAATACAAATTGTTTAAGTTGTAACCAAAATATGATTCTTCAAAGTGAGAAATTGCTCTTAATTGTTTAAGTTGTAACCAAAATATTTCTTTTACTCACAAATTGTTATTTCAACATCACCAGACATAAGTTGAATTAGACAGCATTTATATTACAAACATCTTGCAAGAAACAACTATACTTGGTATTACTTTTAATCAGACCACAATATACACACACACAAAAAAAACACAATATCAAGCCAAATTCAATTACTTCAACATAAAATGAAGTATTGTTGCATTCATACCAATACTACATACACCCATCCGCAGACAAAATTTATCCTCTGATTGTTGAACTCATACATTTCACACATAACACACAAGACACTTCTCAAGGATACAAGAATAGACTGCAGTGAACTCCACACAACAAAAGCTACTTATTCTGAACACTATATGACAGTGATAATGACATAAAAATGCATTATGAAGACTTTTAAGATATTTTTATAATTATCTTTTTTTGTACAAAGAACAAGCAATAAAAGCCTTTCGACCTTTACTAAATGACTGAAAAACAAGGGGAATAATGGTTTAAAAAAAAAAATTAAGACTTGACATATGAGAAAAGAAAAATAAGTTGGCACACAAGACATAAGTATATGCAGAGAGCAAGAACCATCACCAATAAAATTAGGCTGAAATAAGAATAGGCAGAGACAAGTTGTTGAAGGGACTGCTTTTTTGATATGGAAAATAATTTTAGAGGGACTCGAAACAAAATACAACCATTAAGGGGATAATTCATATCGTATATCTATCACTAGCAAATAAGTAGGAATTACAAACCTCATAAGCAAATAAAACTGGAAATCTACTCAAATATGCCTTCACAATCTTC
Source organism: Allium fistulosum (assembly GCA_030737815.1). Taxonomy (NCBI): domain Eukaryota; kingdom Viridiplantae; phylum Streptophyta; class Magnoliopsida; order Asparagales; family Amaryllidaceae; genus Allium; species Allium fistulosum. The sequence continues at coordinate 1,210,740,987 of CM060902.1, forward strand.
TCTAACATAGCTAACATTCTCCACGGAATCAATATCCATGTCGGTTTCTTCACAATCTTTCCTAACAAAGCTAACTTCCATAACAGGATCATCTGTCTCTAATTCATGATAACCTCTTGGTGGTGCTTTCATTACAACATACCAATTAGAGTGATCATTCTCTCTTGAATAAAAAACTTGTTTTTCTTGAGATGCAAGGATGTATGGATCTTTTACAAATGAAGATTGATTTTGTTGTAAATTGACAAGAGTGAATCCGTCTTCGACCTTCGCTCCATTTCCTATATTTTCCCAGTGACACTTAAATACGGGAATATAAAAAACATGGTAGTCTAGCAAGATTATGTCCGTCACTACCCCATAATAAGTGACCACATCAACTCTTTGAGAAATATCTTTTGCACTTGCCCTACACATGGTAGTTGCATCATAAGTAACTTCGTAGTTTTGGGTTTCTCTTTCAACGTCTTTTGTATGAAAACGATGTCCGTTAATTATATATCCTTTGTAGGACAATGCATTACTACTTGGGCCAAAGGCAATCCATTTTAGTATTTCATCACTTGTGGATTGAATAGGTATCTGCAAACAAATCATTTTACATAAATTTTGAAGTAAAAAGAAATCTTTTTTGTCAATGGAAGGATAAATTAAAATTAAACTAACCTTCTTTTTAATCCAATCTAAGAAATTATCTGTATGTTTTTTCCACAGCAATGTCGCATTTTTTTCCATACGCTTATCAAAATTTTGTAACTCCTCCAAATGCATACTGGTGTTTAAATAATTTTACCCAAGTTATATTGAACATCAAAATTTTATTATAAAGGTATAAACAAAATATAATATGTACTTACTCTAAATATGGTTCCACCACAGCCATATTCATTAGCACGGCCAAATGAGCAATATCTTTTTCATTCTATGACAATGTAATTGTCTTCGGTTTTAAAATTGGACGTCTATCGAGTATCACATTGTTTTCATAATCTTCATTTCGGACTTCTTTCTCCTCCATTTGTACTTTCCTTTGTAGAAATTCACTAAAAAATCTCATTGAGTCTTCCGTAAGATAAGATTCTGCAATACACCCTTCAGGTCGTGCATAATTCCTTATATAATCTTTAAGTGTTTTCATATACCTTTCAAAAGGGTACATCCAACGAAAATGAACCAGACCACACAATTGCGCTTCTCTTCCAAGATGAATTGTCAAACGTATCATTATATCAAAAAAGGAAGGTGGAAAATATCTTTTGAATCCACACAAAATTTCAATAATCTCATCATTAAGTTGTTGCAACATCTCTCTTTCAAGAAGATGTTGACATATTTTATTGAAAAACGAACATAAACGAATTATTAGTGTTCTAACTTTCTTTGGTAATAAACCTCTAACCGCAACAGATAATAATTGTTGCATTAGGACATGATAATCATGCGACTTCAACCCACTGACTTTGCAATCTTCTAATGATACAAATCTTTTGAAATTTGAGCAATAACCATCAGGACCTTTAAAATCATGTAACCTCTTACAAAATATTTTTTTCGGACAATGACAACGTATATGGAGCCGGTGGTAGATATGTTCTATTCCCACGAGGTTGTGCATAAAGACTTTGTCGAATCCCCCAATCCTCCAAATCCTTCCTAGAATTAATTCCATCTTTCGATTTATTGTCATGCAACATCGTGCTTAGTAGGCTTTCAGCGACGTTTTTCTCAACATGCATCACATCTAAATTATGTCGCAAGGAAAGTTCCTACAAATATCAATAATACAACAATTTATTAACTTTTATATTATTAGGTAAATGAAAGAAAATATAATTTTAATACTAACCTCCCAATATGGCAAATCAAAGAAGATTGATCTTTTTTTCCACCTTATTAGCTCTTTTTTTCTATCATATTCTTTAGTGTGAGTACTCTTCCTCTTTTTACTTTTTATCTTCTTACTCAACTCCGTCTTTAGCTTCTTCTTACTCATCTTCCTTATTTTTTCTTCATTCTTATCTTTTCCAAAAACATTTGGAAAACCATTCAAAATAGCAGAAATATTTCTTCCCGTTAGAATTCTAGGTCTATTACCGTCATCTACAGTGTTATCAAACCAAGTTTTTTGTTTCCTCCATGGATGTGAAGGATCTAGAAACCTTCTATGTCCCATGTAAACACTTTTCCGACAATGATTCAACCACTGATGATGAGTGTTAACACCGCATAATGGACAAGCTTTTTCGCCTTTTACACAACATCCTACAAGATTTCCATAGACTTGAAAGTCATTTATTGTCCATAGTAAAATTGTTCTTAAATTAAAAACCGATTTATTGAATGCATCATATATATCAATTCCATTATTCCATAAATAATTTAAGTCTTCTACCAAAGGCGCCAAGTATACATCAATATCATTTCCAGGTTGCTTTGGACCAGGAATGTAACGACCCGATATTTTGGACCATTCACATCCATTATAAGTGTATAGGTAGACACTCATGCCGGAATTGAATTGCTCAAAATACTGCATTGTTAATTTAAATTGGAAAAACCGAACATATACAGTAAATAAATAATCACAGATCACAGACACAGAGTAATAAGTGCAGCGGAAATAAAAGAGATAGTAGTTCATGAAGCTACTATATAAATGTATAAGATACATTAGAGTTTACAACAGAAGAGTAATACGATACATCAGAGTTAAACCAGATACAACGGAAGAGTAACACGATACATCAGATACAAATCAGAATACATCACTGGAATCATCGAATACTGAAAGCAGAATAGATGGCTGGATCTACAAGCCAAGCTCCAACTCCAAAGGTGAGTCTCGAATACTGGTACACTCAGTCTGACCCGAGCGTAAAGCAAAAACACAAGACACTCGAGTCAGGATTAACATTCTTATATTAATAAATCCAACTCAAGTGAAATAGCAATTGAAATACAAGTAACTCAATGGATGTTTGGAATGACCATCCTTTAAGGATCCGTTAAACTATCTACTAGGTAGTAATGTACGCTAAGTAGATAATGTCTATCAGTAATATAAGGTATCAAAATAGTGTTAAGTCATGGTCCATTCCACCCTTAACACATTTTTATTCCCAAAAGCATATACAAGACCGTAGTTTCCCCAAAACCGGAAGTCACCAGAGGGCAATCCATATACTAAAGGTACAAAACAAATTCGTAGTGGTCGCGAATAAAGGGATACAAGTATGACAAGGCACATGAGGCAATACCCAAGGTAGTGATACTGCCGTTTGCCTGATCCGGACTGGTGAGAACGCAACGCCGCAGCGCCCGCAACACCGTGAAACAACACTCCCAAAATCAAGGGTGCACCAATCGACAACAAGTATAAGTAGTTCGAAGAAGTGTGTCCACTTGAGGTAGCTAATCCTCCATTGGCCCGGCACGGCTCCTGTTTTAGTCATTTCCAATTTGACACAAGTGTCAAGGCTATCCATCATCGTTCTCTTTCTTCAGTCAACACGTACATCATTCCAACCACTTCATTCTGGATCATCACTCGGCGTATAGTTATTAAAGTGGTTTTCGGTTTAGATAGAGAGTATATCCATGACCGATTCCGGTCTCTTTAATAACCTTCGAAATTATTTCACTGATTGGTCGTTTATTTATTTCAAAACCAAATCAATTTCAATTTCAATCAGAGTTTATAAATCAACATTTCATTTCTCTTTCGAAATCAATTTCCAAAATTTACGTTTCAAAACTTCCAAATTCACAATTTCAAAATCTTATAATTCAATTTCAATTTCTATTTTAAACAATTCAATATTGATTCAAATTCGTATATAAGTTTCATCTCGAAATCATTAAATAAATTTTACTTAACATTCAAATCAATTTAAACTCATTTATCGATTTCATTCAATATTCGTTAAGTTACTTTATCATTCAAAACAAATTCTATTAAATTTCCAATTCATTAAATCAATTTCTTAAGTTCAACTTCATTAAATCAAAACTTACAATTTAAATTAAACTAAATTCGTCAAATCAAATTCTTTAAATTTCAAGTCTTACATTAATTTCAATAAATCGCATTTTTTATTTCTTGTTAAAGAAATTCAATTTCACTTATTTACTTACTTAAATAATTTTCCAAAACTTAATTAATAAAGAAAACTCAATTTCAATTATTTACGAAGTAAAATTCACTTATTCAAAGGTTCAATTTTCTTATTAAAGAATTCAATTTCATTTAATCATTAAATAATTCATTTTAAATAATTCAAAACTTAATTATTAAATAATTTCAAAGTTTAATAATTTCAAACTTAATTATAATTTCAAACTTAATTATTAAATCATTTCAAACTTAATAATTTCAACTTAATTATCAAATCATTTCAAAGTTTAATTATTTCAAACTTAATTATATCATTTCTCAAATTAAACAATATTCTTTCATCAATTACATCGTTAATATTTTGTTTCAGATTATTAAATATTAACATTTTCCTTTCATTAAAAATTCAAATTTTAACTTCATTTCAAAACCATATTATTTATTCAAATAAAATCTTCATTTTATTTTTTAATTAAATTATTGACCAATCGGGTTTTATTTAATTTTCTATCCTAGGTCAAAGTTTAATTTGGGTATTTATCATTTCAACCCGATTCCAATTCAATTCAAAATCAAAGCATAACAAAGGGAACTTGCAGTGTGATAACTGGGATGATGTCAAAGTAAATAAACAAGCAATAACAACAATCAATAACAATCCAATAATCAATTCAAATAATCCCGAAATAACCGTATTAATTCGCATTGTTATTTGTACGAATTAATATAATTATTTCTAGAATCTACACTATCATTTCATGTAGATTAAAGATTATTACATTACGGTTTTCACTTGTCATCTATTACAATTTCATCCATCATCAATTTAACAACATACATTCAGTGGTTCAAGATGTAATTAAACAAATCCCACGTGTCAATAAATTTTGACAGTTAAATGGGTCATATTATACAAATGTTATTTAATCAAATTTAACATTTAACTATCCTATATCAATTTCAATTGCATACTATTTATCATTTTAACATTAACAATTTAACGTCCAATATAAACATCAACAATCAATCAATTATCAGCCAAACTGTATTATCATCGCATAAATAATTAACAGATAATGGTGTCAGATGTCACAGGTGAACTGATACAGGTAATAGCATATATAACAGTGTAATTAACTAACAGCAGCATATTTCAATTGTCGTTTCAATTGAAATCAAATTTAATAAATCAAAGAACGTTAATCGTGAGTGATTGCTCACCTTTCGAGGCTAGAGATGAACGAGAATGAGATGAGTTACGAGTCCAAGCACGAATCAAAGCCAGATGGATACAGACTCGACGGACAAGCTGATAGATGAGAATTGACGAAATCAAATCAAAGCTGTATCGGTGACGATGAACAGTATATGTGCACTAATATATAATTATATATAACTACTTATATAAAATTATATTTTATATTTCAAAAGCACATTAAATTATATATATATATATATATATGTATTTCAAAATTATTGTTTTTACATTAAGACACAAATATTAAACAAATATCTTCCAAAATCTTCATTTAAACGTAAATATAACGTATTTATAACATAAACATACTATAAGATCAAAATATGAATATATAATATACGAATAAATCACGTCTCAAGCTTATAATACTCGAATATATAAAAATCAAACATACATATATAGTTTGCAATAAATACCGATAAAATGCAATACGCTTACGTAATAATGTATCTCATTTACAGTAGTTGTATATGTATTAAATAATCGATTCAACATATCTTTTAAAATTAATACTCAAATTCAAATACATAACAAGTCTCTATATATAAATAAATACAAACAACTTGTATATCTAAAATAATTTGCCTAACTTATACACATAATATGTATACTGCCGAAGCATAAATAGAAAGTTTACAATATGAAAGTTGCTAACATAAGCGTTGTCCATTTAATTAAGCGTATATGCAGACCATCATATTATTTAATAAACTAATACTTATAATATAATGTAGAGTGGTATGCTTACAACAAACAAAATATATGCAGACTATTTATAGTAAAATAGAACATTTGGTATATGCATTTCAACTATCAACAGTTATTTAAACAAATATATCTTACTGCGATTCACATATGAACCAAATAGAAAATTATAAATTATAGCCGCATATTTCATATAAACTATTATAAAAATACATTGAAACCAACCAATAATATATATGCTACTGTATGTGAACGTATATTTATATAAACCTGCAAGTTAACAATTCCCAACAAAAGTGTTTGATAAAGTATACAGCCTATATGTGTGCATACATATTAAAATGCAAAGTATTGAAAATATTATTATAAGTTATGCAACAAAACACTAATAGAACATGTGACAACCACAGCTTATAAAACTGAAAAGAGGCTTCTGATTTAAACTTGTATATATATAATAACAAATATATAACGTAAACACTTAACATCTACTCACATAAATAAAGCTCGGCCAAGACGGCTGATGTGACAACCAGGAGACGCGGGTGGGTCTGTGATGGAGATGACGTGGGTGGAGAGAATGGCGAGAGCTGCATCGTCACTGCCATTAACCAATCGTGGAACCCAGACAATGATGACGATAGCGAAGTACGTGACGGCAGCGAGCGCTAGAATAAGCACGATCATTAAGTAGTCGATCACTCTCAATCCTGAGCAGAGTAGAAACGGGTTCCAACGCCTGCAGCAATACATCTTTTCCCCTCGGAGTAATAGTACTGGTGGTGACGAAATCTATGCGTATGCAAAGCTAGGTTATATAAAAGATCAGGATCTTTGCGACGGAGTAAAACTAAAAGGTGGGCGGTTTGAAATGGTAGGGATGTGGAAGATCTCATGTGAGCAATAGGAGAGATATGCGGCCATTAGTTGTGCCGGAGGGGATGATGGTGGATGGTAAGGAGGAGGTGAGGGCGGCATGCGGGTTGAGTTCAGTCGTGGAGGCTTAGGAAGGATGATGACATGCATGAGAGGTTATGGAAAACAAGAGCAGGTTAATAAATGTAAACCATGAATGTTCTGAAGAAAGAAACGTGCATGAGTAGTGGAATATAAATGAAAGCTCAAACAACAGAGAAGAAAGAAGGAGCCAAGGCAGAGAGAACGTGAACCGAAAATATAAATGAAAAAGCAAAATAAGTTGAAAAGGTGGAAATTGCAAGGGTCACTACGTCAATTTTTTTTTTTGGAATTGAAAAGGTTAGTGGCTATTGGTATTACAGGGTGGGAATTGTAAAGACGTAGGAACCAAAGGCTTAAATGCGTAACCGGTGCAACTCAATATTACACAGACTTCGCCACTTATCGGATTTCGAAACACAGAAGTGCATATTCCGTAGAGATCAGCACTAAAAGACGATCAAAACGGTATACAGATATCAGTGATTCGATTAAATTATAGAAATTCGAATTTTCTACTGGCGCAAAATGCGAGAAAAACGTAAGAAAATAAGATCGACGGAGCCAAAGATGTCCGAATTTGGAAAAACGACAAACTGACAATTTGCTCAGAAGATGGTTTAGAATTTTTCTATGTAAAAATATTTAGGTTTCGGAGATATTTTATTTTCATTGCTTTTTAACTGATTAAATTGAAGTGAATTTACGCGCGAAATAAACTTTCATATTTTCGGACGAAAATTTACCAGTTGCTATGTTTAACTAGACGTATTCCACATATTAAATTTTTATTTCAAAATTTTATCGTTTAAAATTTCACAAAATTTCAACTAATTACGTTATTAAAACAGTTGAAATTTACGAGTCGTTACAAGGAATTATTAATGTTAGCATAATATTTTCTTTTTTCATACATAACATAGGCGAGAGATTATATGTCACAAGCATTACTGGCCAACAACTATGTTTGGAGCTCATCGAGGCAAATGGATTGACACCATCTGTAGCAAGACCAAGTCTGAGATTGCGTGGATCAGATGAAAATGCTTTCCACCTCTCGTCCACTACATTCCATGTTACAGAATCTACAGGATGTCGCATTTTTCCATCACCGCTTTTATTGTTAAAATGCCACCTTAGATCTTCTGCCATCTTTTGAGATCTATACATTCTCCTAAATCTAGGAATGATTGGAAAATACCTCAACACTTTAGCTGGAACACCACGTATAATCTCCTTAGTGCCCTCATTTATCTTCCATCTCGAAGAGTTACATTTCGGACAACTTTCTAAATCTTGAAACTCTTTTCTAAAAAGACAACAATCATTCTTACAAGCATGAATCTTTTCAAACCCCATGTCAAATACTTTGAGAAATTTTTTTACATCATATAAATTCTTGGGAAGTACATTATTCACCGGCAGCAACAACTGTAGTACGTTCAAAAGCTTATCAAAACCAGTATCAGATAATCCAACCTCACATTTAAGATTATACAAAGCAGTGATGGCGGATAGTTTAGTTTGACCTACACAATCAAGATAAAAGGGGGTTTCTGCATCCTCTAAATTCTTAAGTAAATCATCCTCACGTTTTCGAACATCCTCGTCTTCTTTAACATCAGTAAAAAAAGTATGATTCAAAAAATCTTCATCTTCAAAATGAATAGCTTTAAGTAGATCAAATGTATTGTCCAACTTCATGTCTACGCCCATATTTAATTGTTCGCCATGATGATACCACTTAGTACTACTCTTGTACTTAGGATCCATCCCCCTTATAATTAAATGTTCAACGATAATATCATCATGTTGTTGACTAAGATTTCGGCAATCTAAACAAGGACATAAAAGCTTCTCTACATTTCTTATATTTCTCTTTGCAGCTTCTACGAAACATCTTGCCCCTTGCGAGTACTCCTTGGAAGTTCTATAATGAAAAAAATTCAACATAATAGTTGAGTTTAACATCAAATATTTTTATTTTATGAAATTAAACATGGTTGAGAATATTGAATTATCTACTTACCTGTGTAAATGAACCCAATCTCTTTCCATTAGCATATAATTAAGGACACACACGTTAAGAAAGAGTGCTCAAGCTCCAAAGCTAAAGAGAAAAAAGATTGCCTTTGATTTCAGAAACACAAAATTCAACAAGAATAAGGAATTTCCATAGATACCTAGAATGTTAGAGGTTTCCATAAACCTAATGTTCATGTCTATAGCTAAACACATATGCATGCACATGATCTTTTATATATACTAGTTATGTGTAATTATTGGAATTTATCTTTCTTCATGTATACTGGTTATATGCACATCGAATATTTTTATTTGTAACTAATTGTTTTTAAATATTGGGATATTTAGAGATTTTTTTTAAAAAGAAGCTAATTTAAATATTTTATTAAGTCGTTACTAATCTCTCCCTTTGATTTTAATCCATAGTTTTCACAAAGATTTTATTAACCCCCTTTGGAGAATGCTAGAGGGTACAAGTGAAATATAATACTCTTTGTGAAAATTGCAAATAGCAGTAACCTTTATACAACTGCAAGCAGGTATGATCATTCTCACAGGAAAAAGAATTGTATAGTTGGTTTGGCTTAGCACGCCAGGGACATATTGGAAAAGGAACTCCTATTTTATACTCTTGCTTAGACTACTAAATGCGTTGAAAATGAACATCGTTAACAATACTATTCATCTCTGCAGCACTCCACATTTGACTTAATTTAACTTAACAGTGAACATCATCGTCGTCATGGAAAACGAACGATTATTATTTTAAAACTAATCTTAATTACTAACATACATATCGCACACTCATATTTTAAAACCGAAGAATGGTCTGATGAAGCTGGTCTGAAAGGGGTGACGCTGTGGTGAATGATGAACTAGTGACTGAAAGGGTGCAGCGCTGCAACCAGGTCTGACAGGTCGGAGATATGGAGAGGGTGAGAGACTGAAAGGGAAGTTCCCATGCACGATCTGGTCTGAATGGCTTCCGTAGCCGAAGCAGATCGAAGAAGCAAGGCTGTAGAGCATGAATAGGCGAATGGCTGTCAATGGTGATCTGGATTTGTACGGTGTAAAGAGTCGAAGCCAGAACTGGTCGAAGTTGAACTTTATTGTATTGGCTGTCAATGGTGATTTGGAATTACCATTTACATTCATTTCAATATCAGAATTATTCTGTCTAATAAACACTGCATAAAACCTTATAATACGGAACAATATATCCAAACCGCAGATCAATATCTTCAGCCAAAGGGGCATAAGAGATTACGACCAATACATAGATTTTTAGAACTATAATTATTTAGAACAGCCATAGTTCAACCTTGAATCTACGCTTACTTGAGCTATTCTGTTCTGCTTTTTGATATTTATGAAGTCATATAATCATAAGCATGCAGTTGGTGTGTATGCAAACACAGCAAAATTAGCTGTTATGAAATGATCGATTGAGATACATACCAATGATAATAGGTTTATTGTGAGAACGAATATTAGTATGAAATAGATTAGTGAAGAATTCATGATGATTAAGGGGATATGACTATCTACAGGTACAAGAAGGTAGTTGAATTTGGTTATTCGTTGACTTAACTGATAGGGATAATTATTCCGACTACTTATTTGAAATGTCTCCTGGGAAAGGAAAGAGAGGATGATGAATGAATGTCTTTTACTAGAATTTTATACTGAAACAAAGACTGGCTAATTGTTTGTACCTTATAATATCATTTTCTAAAGTAATCATAGTTCACGAATTCAACAAAATTGGGTTTAGTGGGTTCGAAACCGCAATGTCACATTTAGTACGATCCGGTCACCATTTTCTCTCTCATCTAGAGCGTATAAAATATCTCATATACACGATTATTATGCATTATATCATTGTTGAGAAAAATATTGAAAGACACTTATTCACCTGAAAAACCAAACTATCATCTTGTTCATTAAACAAACAGAGTAGACAAAAAAGGTGCATCAACATGACAAACATTTAATCCTATATATACGAATAATTGAAAGTATTATTGTAACGACCCAGAATTTTTGATAATTAAAATTCGAATATTTAATTAATTTTAAATATTAATAAATGGAATTTAGAAGTCGAATGATTTATTTTTCGAATATTGGATTTAATTTGATAATTAAATCGATAAATTAATAATTGAAATTCCAGGGATAATAAAAAAATCGAGTTTAAAATGATTAAAAATGATTTGTAAAATTTTATTTAATCATACTGGAGTTATAGAAAGGTTATAGAACTTTCAGAACTGAATTTAAAGTTAAACTGTGAAAATTGAATATTTTAATATTTAATTATCGACTGTAAAAATAGCCAATTTTCGAACAGTCTCAGAATTGAACGAGACCAGTTCCATTGGATCCGTAATAGTTAGTTATTATCGGATTTCAATTTTCGTATCCATCGGAGTTGTCGTTTGACCGTGGCAACTCGAAACGCATCGATATCGTTTTAATTTTAAATCGGCGAGTTAAATTAGTCATTTTTCAAAAGGTCTCGGATTTCGACGAAACTAGTTTCATCGGATCCGTAATGTGATATTATTGTAAGATTTCAAATTTCATAATTTTTGGATTTACCGTTTGTCCGGTACGAATCAAAACGCCTCGAAATCGATTTAAATCGGTTTAATTTAAATTTATCGTTTACTGTCATATCTCACACATACGATCGAATTAGCTTTCGAAACCTGTTCCATTGTGTTCGGAATGCGGGGTAAACCCCAGAAACGCCAGTTTCGACGCGTAAATCGGAGTCCGGAAATCCCAGAATGAATAGTGCTTTCGTTTGGTTTTCTATAAGTAGCCTTATTCTCAAAAAGAAAAAGAAAAAAAAACTAGGGTTTCAAATTCAGGCCGCCTTCTATAGTATCAATGGCCGAAAATTATCCTTCTTCCTCCTTGTTTTTCTTCAAATCCGTTAATCGATTCGTAAAACTCCCAACTACAAAATTGTTGATCACATCCTCCTCTACAAATTCAACGGTTGTGATCAAAATCTAAGAGCTGGATCATCGGCAAAGTTCGTTCAAACGTGCACGTTTTAGGCACCGTTTTCAAGACAAAGGCGCAACCGAGTTCGAAGCCACTCCGGTCGTTGGTGGAGCACGTGGAGGCGAGTGGAACGGCACTTTCTGATCGAAGTGGAAGTCGTCGATGGGGGTTGCGTGATTAGAGTTCAACGGCGGCAGTTGGGTTTCTCGAACGCGAAACCTGGGAGGGAGGAAAAGATCGCGTGCAATGGCCTGGATTCATCACCACAGATCGTGCGGCCACGATTAGTTAGGTTTAAAATTTAAAAGAAGTTGTAAAATTTAATTGTATTTTAATTCGTATAAACTTTGAAATTGCATATCTTTTTGCTGCGAGGTCGGAATGGAACGAAACGAAAAGCGTTGGCTTCGTTTTGTCGAGCTCTTCGCTATGGAACTGAATTGGAGCCATTTGGAGCTAGTTTGAATTTCGGGTAAAATTAAACGCCCGTTTAATTTTATTCGAAATAAACGCTGGAATCAGAATTAAAATCACGGTGAGATTATTTTCTCACTCAAATTGAAAAGTGGAATTTTCAGTTATTATTTGATTGTCTGTTTGGATTGTTGATATTAGATATTATAGGATATATCTATATATAGCAATATATACATATTGGCATATGTATATATTGGATTGTTGATTTCCCGCCTCGTATAGCGGATGAGACCCTATTGCGCCGTTAGTAAGCGGGTTTTTATAAAACCCATATACCGCGATAATTCCGTACTGAAGCGGAATTGGTATTGTGCTAACATCTTTGGATGCAGGGAAACAGGTTGGAGGGATCCAACTGGATTCCTCAACTGTATTTACTTATTTACAGATATTGATGTATATTCTGTTATCATATGATGATATATGATATTTGACTGTTGTGATGGACTGATTGGTGTTGTGGCATCATCGGATTCAGTTTTGGAAATGTAAAAATAACGACTTTTACTTTAAAAAGGTTTTTAAAGTGATTTTTGAAAATATACGTTTTATGGAATTTTTTGAATCGATTTATAAACGTAAAAATTTAAAGTTATAAAAGTTATAATTTCTAGTGAAATATAACCGAAGTGTCGTTTTTGAAATAAAAGTCGATTTATTTATAAAATGGTTTAAATAGAGATTTTTGAATTTATTATGAAAGCTCTATATATAAGATTTATAAAATTTGATTTTTATAAATCAAAGTGATGAAATTCTAAAGGAGTTTTAAAGACGTTTTAAATAATGTTAAAATGGGTTTTATAAAGGACAGGATAAATGATTTGTGAAGTCCTAAAAGAACGATTTTTGTAAATAAACGAATCATAAGTGTTTAACTTATAGAATGGACTTTTGGTAGAAAATTGAGTTATAAATTGAATTGGATAATAAAAGGAATTTATAAGTTGAAGTAGTTATAAAATATAAAATTGTGATTTATAAACGTTGTTTGTGAATCCGAAATCACTTATTTTGATAAGTGAATTGTAGAAGTTAATTAAAGGAATTATATCCACGATTTTAGACAGTGGATAAACTTTTAAATAAAATGTGTAGAAATGTTGAATTTGGATAGTGAAGTATATCCACGATTTTAGACAGTGGATAAACTTTTAAATAAAATGTGTAGAAATGTTGAATTTGGATAGTGAAGTATATCCACGATTTTGGACAGTGAATATATTATTGAAAAAAATGGATAGTTTTGGAAAAGCGATATTGTAAAATGAAGTTAATTGTTTTAAAAGATGTTTTAAACGTGTTAAATATCGAAATCATAGATTTCAACATTTATTGTTGAAATAGACGTTTTCGAGAAATAAGGAAATGGTGGACTATAACACTGTTGTTATAGTAAATGATTTCCGAAAGGAAATGTTTTATATAGTATTGGGATTTATATATCTATCTTAAAAATTCGAATCCCTATACTAGTGATTTTGAGTCGTCGTAACGATGTTTTACGTAACATTCGTTTTGACTCAAATAGATGTTGTTAAAAAGAATGATTTCCTTAAAAGAATGAGATATATACTTAATTTTGATTTAAGTATATCGAATATTTTCAAATGTTGAAAATAAATGATTTGTGAAATACTTATTATTAAATAAGTATGGAAATGCTTTTCCAATATGAAATGAACTGTTTTGAGATTTTATCTTCAAAGATAAAATGAAATGTGGAAATTGATTTGAAATTGTTTTCAAACGGTTAAGTGTGGAAATTATATATCTAGTAAAAGATATTTTGGAAGATAAATAATTTGGGAAAATTATTTGGAATCTGATGATGTTGCGCATCTGTATTGATAGTTAAATAACCGACTATCAATAATTACCTTTAGATAGGTATTCGTTGTGAATTGGATGAATTTGAATGCCACACTTATTTTTGAAATAAACGCTCACTATTCGGGTTAGCCGGGAAAGGACCATGGGGTCGTATAACCCATTCTGAATATGTGATACGTCGTTATGAATTGCATTTGAAGACCGGTGTTGAAGACCGGATATTTTTGAAAATGGAAGGATTACCGTCGAGTTACTCTACATCGGCTGATCTCCGATTTAGAGGTTTTATCACCCTTAGTGACGGGAAGTCCGGACGTGATTAGAAATTTATCCGGATGTGCAAGGGCTTCGTGAGAAGTGCCTTCGGTTCTGTTCGATCCCGTAACAGACTTGTATGGATTGTGTGTCTGACGTTACAATTTGAGATATAAAGCTGATTTCTTTCAAATACATTTCTGTTGGTGGCGGGGAATTTATTCTCTTAGCTTAACACCCTTCTCTAAGACGTACGAGCTCAGAGGTTATGTAGTTGAAATTCATCAGCGATATATCCCAATTTGGTAACGTGGCATACTGAGTGTTGCTGTGAAATGATCAGTGTTTGATCATTTGTGATATGATCATTTGTTTGATCTTATATCTTTGTGATCATAGGTTGATCATTTTGTTTGACCCGAAGCAGGGCTTTTTGAGAAAGCGTAGCTTTGTGGACGAGACTTCATCGAGCCTCACAACCCGGTAATGGTCGAAACAGGAATGTGCGGCAAAGGTTTGTAGGGGTAGCGCCCCTAGGGTATGCCATTTCCTTCTGGATAAAAGGTGATATCATGGTATGGAGCCCAGATATTTTACCTATGTGGATTATATTTTGTGGCTGTTGCGGTTTTGATTGAGGATCCTCGGATAAAGGTCGGTAACGACCGGGGGATGGCATAGCTCGTGTGTTAGTTACCTAGTTACAGCTCGGTTAGAGCGTGAGGTAGCGTCGGCCTTTTGTTTGCGGAGATCCGGTTAGGATCCGGGGCGTCTTTCCAGAGGCGTTTCCATTTCGGTAAGGAAGTTCCTTAGCCTGATCATTTGTTGGAAATCCAAAGAAACAATACGAACCCCATACGGTTTTTAATTGTATTACCTGCTATGGAATGTGGCGGTAACCTGCTATTGAACGTAGTAGCTATAGTAGGCATACAACAATAGTTGTATGTTGGCTAAGATTGATGTTATATTTTCGAAATGTTTTCCGCACTAGATAATAATAATAATATCAATTGATTTTGCGTAGTAAGCATTTTTGACTATCATAAGGAGAAATCTCCTCCAATTCTGCGTTTGCATTGTGTGTGTGGTGGGAGGCCTTATGGTAGTTTCATTTTCCAAAAGCATTACGAATTGACCTTAAAAATTATTTTTGTCGTTATAAAAAATAACTGTTTTACGATCTCACACCAGTCACCATGACTGACTTGAAGTTTATTGTTTCCCTTCTAAACTCTGGGTGCCCACCAATTTCCACACGGGCAGCCTAGAGTTATATTATCAGGATATTCTGGATATTCTGGAGCTTTGGAAGCAAGCTGGATGACGAGACGTAGTATTTGTATCTGATAGTATTTATTCCGCTGTGTATTCTGTATGAGGATAAGTTTATATAACTGTCCATTGTTGTATATTGACTCTGATGATTGATGTATGTATAAAATGATATAGTTCTTTGTTTTAAAAGACTAGTAATTATCTATTGTATATTGTTCCGCTGCGATGTGTAAGATTCTGATTTTGTTTCTGCTCTTGTTCTGTTGTTGTTCTTCTTTCTTTTTCTTTCTCTTTTCTTCTTTTCTTCTTCTTCTACCTTTTTCTTATTTTTAAAACCATAACTTTTCGGGTTTCCGGCATTCGATGGCTCGGCAGTCGATAAAGTGAGTATCGATGTCGAATTTTCGAAAGTCGAAAATTTCGGGATGTTACATTTGGTATCAGAGCATATGGTTAAGCGACAACCCTGCTCTGTTGGGTGTTACTCATTAGAGATAGAGTCAGCAGTGCTCTAGAATGAGTTGAGTGTAATAATAGATATGAGTGCGTATTTGTTAGTGAATATAAAATTGTTTTATATTGTGATGATTGGTTTGTTGAGTGGTATATGGATTCTGGTCGGTATTGTCTATACAACTCTATCGATAGGGATCTCTAAACACTTAAATAGAACAATTCGGCACAGTATTGTTTTAAATAGGGTAAATGAGATAATTTTGCCTAAAACTATTTTCGTATATAAAAGAAATGATTTTTTTCTGTAAATTATTATAGTATATGGTTGCATGGTTGTTAGGAAGTAATAATAGTAAATTATCATCACTGAAATTGAATAAGAAATTGAAATGGTAACTCCAAAGTTAAGAAATAAATCCATATACAAATGAAATTTGAGAATATAAATTATAAATGTGATTTGTAATTTAAGACGGAATTCCAGAGAAGTTTTTGGAAATGTTTTGAAAAGAATTTGAAACTTTTGGAGATTTGGAAAGTTTAATTCCTTTTTGATTTGAAAATGAATTTCAAAGGATTTGAAAAGTATTTTGGGAGAGATGAAAGCTCTAAACTCTTTTCGATCGCTGGAAAATAATTCCGATGATGATCGCGACATCACCGGTATTCATTTTCGGGTTTCCAAAAGAGGAATTGCTGCCAAATTGTTTTAAATGGAAGTTGTTTGAAAATTTGAGTTTTGTTTTAGAAAATTCAAAGGATAATTTGAACTGTTTTCAAAAATGGTTTTTGAAATGTTGGTAAACTCTGGGATACTATGTAGGAATATTTATGAAATATTATTAAGTTGATAACTTTATACAATTTGAATTGATAGAATAAATTTAGCTTAAAGAATGAAGTTAAATCAAAGTAAGTATAAGCAAATAAATGAAATTGAATTGTTAAATTCATTTTGAATTTATAAGTGAATAAAACTAGAATTGAATTCGATTTGTGGAGTTAAACTAAAATTAGTAAG
The DNA here is from genome assembly GCA_030737815.1 of Allium fistulosum. Taxonomy (NCBI): domain Eukaryota; kingdom Viridiplantae; phylum Streptophyta; class Magnoliopsida; order Asparagales; family Amaryllidaceae; genus Allium; species Allium fistulosum. The sequence goes on from CM060902.1 coordinate 1,210,758,384, forward strand.
TGAAGCTAATTGAATATTGACCAAATGGATAAGGTATTGAACGAATTAAATTCAATGATTATAAAAGAAAAGTAAATTGAATTCGAATTGGAAATCCAGTTTAAATGACAGTAGATTTAACCGAAGGGTAAATTGAAATCAAATTTTGGAAATGAGCAAAAGTGAATAAAACTGGAATTGGAATTGAATGTTGAAAGCAAATCTGAATTTGTTAGTAGATTAGAATTTGAAATGAATTAGTAATTGAAACTAATTTAAAAATAATAAGCAGTTGTAAATGAAAGTTGATTGATGAAATTCAATATTCAGAAGTTGAACTGAATCCAAATTAGAATTGAAATGGTAAATTGAATTCAAATGAAATTGAAATGTGAAATTGAATGATAATGAATATGCAACTTCAATAGTAAGCTAGAAATGTATAAGCAGTTTATATTGAAAATTTTGTAATCGAATTGGCAAAATGGTTTGAATATATGTAACTAGATATTATGGCTAGTAGGATATACAGGTGTTATAAAAGGAATTGGAATTTTGATTTCGAAGATAATTTGAATTGCTCGAAAAAGGTATGTATTTAAATTTGAATATGAGATTTGATGACTTATTTCTCTAGCCGCTTGGCTTTTTCTTTTTTCTTTTTGGAATCTGAGAGTCCGTAGGGACGTTTTGTAGTCGTGCCGTATTAGCCGCGCAAAGGAGACGCTGGCGAAATTTTTCGAAAATTTCAAGTGTTAGTAAATTTTTGAGAAAATTTTGAAAGTTTAAAATTTGAATTTAAACTCGAATTTGAATTGAGAAGTTAAACAATGTTGTTGAAACTTATAATTGAAGTTGGAAAGTTAGTAGAATTAATAACGAATCTTTAGTAGAAAGATTTGTTTTGATAGATTGATAAAACTATTGATTGTGAAAAATAGTAGACGAATTAAGGACCATTTTCCTTACTTTGTAATTTCGAGGACGAAATTCTTTTAAGGGGGAAGTCTGTAACGACCCAGAATTTTTGATAATTAAAATTCGAATATTTAATTAATTTTAAATATTAATAAATGGAATTTAGAAGTCGAATGATTTATTTTTCGAATATTGGATTTAATTTGATAATTAAATCGATAAATTAATAATTGAAATTCCAGGGATAATAAAAAAATCGAGTTTAAAATGATTAAAAATGATTTGTAAAATTTTATTTAATCATACTGGAGTTATAGAAAGGTTATAGAACTTTCAAAACTGAATTTAAAGTTAAACTGTGAAAATTGAATATTTTAATATTTAATTATCGACTGTAAAAATAGCCAATTTTCGAACAGTCTCAGAATTGAACGAGACCAGTTCCATTGGATCCGTAATAGTTAGTTATTATCGGATTTCAATTTTCGTATCCATCGGAGTTGTCGTTTGACCGTGGCAACTCGAAACGCATCGATATCGTTTTAATTTTAAATCGGCGAGTTAAATTAGTCATTTTTCAAAAGGTCTCGGATTTCGACGAAACTAGTTTCATCGGATCCGTAATGTGATATTATTGTAAGATTTCAAATTTCATAATTTTTGGATTTACCGTTTGTCCGGTACGAATCAAAACGCCTCGAAATCGATTTAAATCGGTTTAATTTAAATTTATCGTTTACTGTCATATCTCACACATACGATCGAATTAGCTTTCGAAACCTGTTCCATTGTGTTCGGAATGCGGGGTAAACCCCAGAAACGCCAGTTTCGACGCGTAAATCGGAGTCCGGAAATCCCAGAATGAATAGTGCTTTCGTTTGGTTTTCTATAAGTAGCCTTATTCTCAAAAAGAAAAAGAAAAAAAAAACTAGGGTTTCAAATTCAGGCCGCCTTCTATAGTATCAATGGCCGAAAATTATCCTTCTTCCTCCTTGTTTTTCTTCAAATCCGTTAATCGATTCGTAAAACTCCCAACTACAAAATTGTTGATCACATCCTCCTCTACAAATTCAACGGTTGTGATCAAAATCTAAGAGCTAGATCATCGGCAAAGTTCGTTCAAACGTGCACGTTTTAGGCACCGTTTTCAAGACAAAGGCGCAACCGAGTTCGAAGCCACTCCGGTCGTTGGTGGAGCACGTGGAGGCGAGTGGAACGGCACTTTCTGATCGAAGTGGAAGTCGTCGATGGGGGTTGCGTGATTAGGGTTCAACGGCGGCAGTTGGGTTTCTCGAACGCGAAACCTGGGAGGGAGGAAAAGATCGCGTGCAATGGCCTGGATTCATCACCACAGATCGTGCGGCCACGATTAGTTAGGTTTAAAATTTAAAAGAAGTTGTAAAATTTAATTGTATTTTAATTCGTATAAACTTTGAAATTGCATATCTTTTTGCTGCGAGGTCGGAATGGAACGAAATGAAAAGCGTTGGCTTCGTTTTGTCGAACTCTTCGCTATGGAACTGAATTGGAGCTATTTGGAGCTAGTTTGAATTTCGGGTAAAATTAAACGCCCGTTTAATTTTATTCGAAATAAACGCTGGAATCAGAATTAAAATCACGGTGAGATTATTTTCTCACTCAAATTGAAAAGTGGAATTTTCAGTTATTATTTGATTGTCTGTTTGGATTGTTGATATTAGATATTATAGGATATATCTATATATAGCAATATATACATATTGGCATATGTATATATTGGATTGTTGATTTCCCGCCTCGTATAGCGGATGAGACCCTATTGCGCCGTTAGTAAGCGGGTTTTTATAAAACCCATATACCGCGATAATTCCGTACTGGAGCGGAATTGGTATTGTGCTAACATCTTTGGATGCAGGGAAACAGGTTGGAGGGATCCAACTGGATTCCTCAACTGTATTTACTTATTTACAGATATTGATGTATATTCTGTTATCATATGATGATATATGATATTTGACTGTTGTGATGGACTGATTGGTGTTGTGGCATCATCGGATTCAGTTTTGGAAATGTAAAAATAACGACTTTTACTTTAAAAAGGTTTTTAAAGTGATTTTTGAAAATATACGTTTTATGGAATTTTTTGAATCGATTTATAAACGTAAAAATTTAAAGTTATAAAAGTTATAATTTCTAGTGAAATATAACCGAAGTGTCGTTTTTGAAATAAAAGTCGATTTATTTATAAAATGGTTTAAATAGAGATTTTTGAATTTATTATGAAAGCTCTATATATAAGATTTATAAAATTTGATTTTTATAAATCAAAGTGATGAAATTCTAAAGGAGTTTTAAAGACGTTTTAAATAATGTTAAAATGGGTTTTATAAAGGACAGGATAAATGATTTGTGAAGTCCTAAAAGAACGATTTTTGTAAATAAACGAATCATAAGTGTTTAACTTATAGAATGGACTTTTGGTAGAAAATTGAGTTATAAATTGAATTGGATAATAAAAGGAATTTATAAGTTGAAGTAGTTATAAAATATAAAATTGTGATTTATAAACGTTGTTTGTGAATCCGAAATCACTTATTTTGATAAGTGAATTGTAGAAGTTAATTAAAGGAATTATATCCACGATTTTAGACAGTGGATAAACTTTTAAATAAAATGTGTAGAAATGTTGAATTTGGATAGTGAAGTATATCCACGATTTTAGACAGTGGATAAACTTTTAAATAAAATGTGTAGAAATGTTGAATTTGGATAGTGAAGTATATCCACGATTTTGGACAGTGAATATATTATTGAAAAAAATGGATAGTTTTGGAAAAGCGATATTGTAAAATGAAGTTAATTGTTTTAAAAGATGTTTTAAACGTGTTAAATATCGAAATCATAGATTTCAACATTTATTGTTGAAATAGACGTTTTCGAGAAATAAGGAAATGGTGGACTATAACACTGTTGTTATAGTAAATGATTTCCGAAAGGAAATGTTTTATATAGTATTGGGATTTATATATCTATCTTAAAAATTCGAATCCCTATACTAGTGATTTTGAGTCGTCGTAACGATGTTTTACGTAACATTCGTTTTGACTCAAATAGATGTTGTTAAAAAGAATGATTTCCTTAAAAGAATGAGATATATACTTAATTTTGATTTAAGTATATCGAATATTTTCAAATGTTGAAAATAAATGATTTGTGAAATACTTATTATTAAATAAGTATGGAAATGCTTTTCCAATATGAAATGAACTGTTTTGAGATTTTATCTTCAAAGATAAAATGAAATGTGGAAATTGATTTGAAATTGTTTTCAAACGGTTAAGTGTGGAAATTATATATCTAGTAAAAGATATTTTGGAAGATAAATAATTTGGGAAAATTATTTGGAATCTGATGATGTTGCGCATCTGTATTGATAGTTAAATAACCGACTATCAATAATTACCTTTAGATAGGTATTCGTTGTGAATTGGATGAATTTGAATGCCACACTTATTTTTGAAATAAACGCTCACTATTCGGGTTAGCCGGGAAAGGACCATGGGGTCGTATAACCCATTCCGAATATGTGATACGTCGTTATGAATTGCATTTGAAGACCGGTGTTGAAGACCGGATATTTTTGAAAACGGAAGGATTACCGTCGAGTTACTCTACATCGGCTGATCTCCGATTTAGAGGTTTTATCACCCTTAGTGACGGGAAGTCCGGACGTGATTAGAAATTTATCCGGATGTGCAAGGGCTTCGTGAGAAGTGCCTTCGGTTCTGTTCGATCCCGGAACAGACTTGTATGGATTGTGTGTCTGACGTTACAATTTGAGATATAAAGCTGATTTCTTTCAAATACATTTCTGTTGGTGGCGGGGAATTTATTCTCTTAGCTTAACACCCTTCTCTGAGACGTACGAGCTCAGAGGTTATGTAGTTGAAATTCATCAGCGATATATCCCAATTTGGTAACGTGGCATACTGAGTGTTGCTGTGAAATGATCAGTGTTTGATCATTTGTGATATGATCATTTGTTTGATCTTATATCTTTGTGATCATAGGTTGATCATTTTGTTTGACCCGAAGCAGGGCTTTTTGAGAAAGCGTAGCTTTGTGGACGAGACTTCATCGAGCCTCACAACCCGGTAATGGTCGAAACAGGAATGTGCGGCAAAGGTTTGTAGGGGTAGCGCCCCTAGGGTATGCCATTTCCTTCTGGATAAAAGGTGATATCATGGTATGGAGCCCAGATATTTTACCTATGTGGATTATATTTTGTGGCTGTTGCGTTTTTGATTGAGGATCCTCGGATAAAGGTCGGTAACGACCGGGGGATGGCATAGCTCGTGTGTTAGTTACCTAGTTACAGCTCGGTTAGAGCGTGAGGTAGCGTCGGCCTTTTGTTTGCGGAGATCCGGTTAGGATCCGGGGCGTCTTTCCAGAGGCGTTTCCATTTCGGTAAGGAAGTTCCTTAGCCTGATCATTTGTTGGAAATCAAAAGAAACAATACGAACCCCATACGGTTTTTAATTGTATTACCTGCTATGGAATGTGGCGGTAACCTGCTATTGAACGTAGTAGCTATAGTAGGCATACAACAATAGTTGTATGTTGGCTAAGATTGATGTTATATTTTTGAAATGTTTTCCGCACTAGATAATAATAATAATATCAATTGATTTTGCTTAGTAAGCATTTTTGACTATCATAAGGAGAAATCTCCTCCAATTCTGCGTTTGCATTGTGTGTGTGGTGGGAGGCCTTATGGTAGTTTCATTTTCCAAAAGCATTACGAATTGACCTTAAAAATTATTTTTGTCGTTATAAAAAATAACTGTTTTACGATCTCACACCAGTCACCATGACTGACTCGGAGTTTATTGTTTCCCTTCTAAACTCTGGGTGCCCACCAATTTCCACACGGGCAGCCTAGAGTTATATTATCAGGATATTCTGGATATTCTGGAGCTTTGGAAGCAAGCTGGATGACGAGACGTAGTATTTGTATCTGATAGTATTTATTCCGCTGTGTATTCTGTATGAGGACAAGTTTATATAACTGTCCATTGTTGTATATTGACTCTGATGATTGATGTATGTATAAAATGATATAGTTCTTTGTTTTAAAAGACTAGTAATTATCTATTGTATATTGTTCCGCTGCGATGTGTAAGATTCTGATTTTGTTTCTGCTCTTGTTCTGTTGTTGTTCTTCTTTCTTTTTCTTTTTCTTTTCTTCTTTTCTTCTTCTTCTACCTTTTTCTTATTTTTAAAACCATAACTTTTCGGGTTTCCGGCATTCGATGGCTCGGCAGTCGATAAAGTGAGTATCGATGTCGAATTTTCGAAAGTCGAAAATTTCGGGATGTTACAATTATTCTATCCGAGGGTTTGACATAGATGTAAGATATTCATTTATGTCATTTTCATTATTGGTTCAGGAGTATAATAATGACTTATGATCTTTTTTTAGCATATAACCACCATGGGAGAAACTGCCTGAAGCAGCGGCTACAACTACAAAGGACTTCCAGTTTTTGGTGTTGTCAGAAAGGATTTCACTTGAGGGGAAAAATTCGATAAGAGTCACTATATTGTCCTTAACACACCAAACATGAGGGGGAGGCTTTTGAAGGGGAATAGAACATGTCATAGCATAGGAGGTACAATTACAGGACGAGGTAACACAATAATTCAAGTGACCAACCTATTCATTTGGAAAAAAGACAAAGGTGATAATGATAATCTATAAGTTAAATTTTCCTACTATGTGACCATCTCCATTCTAGTTAACTATGAAAATTTAGATAGCTAACCAATGTAATGCTACTGCCATATAGAGGACCTACAAATAATCATTGTAATGTTTACAAAAACAATCAAAAGTATTATACCAGATGTTGCAAAATTCATTAGTTGGTAAATCTTACTATGTACTGTTGATTTCTTATTTAACATTATGCTTCTGCAAAATATTTTTTATGTTCAAGAACAGTTATAAAAATGTTTTGAAATCAGTTCTGTTCATTTGACCTAAGAAATAGAACTAATGTAGTGTTGGTACAGAAATACTTCAAATATTTGCATTTGTAACCTTACTCAGATACTACAATGTACTAAATCTCCAAAGTAAACCTAAGACATAATAAGCAAAATTTTATTCCAAACTCATTGTCTTATGCTAAAAATCATGTGCACAAATTTCGTAACTAAATTGTATAAATAAAGCTGAAAGTTGTGTGCTGTTCTATTTATGAAACTTTTTTCTTGAGGATAAATAAAAAATAAAGCACTGGATCGGTCTTAATTACATGTAATAAGCAAGAAAAATCAATTTGTTTGTGTAAAAAAATTAATTTAGTTGCCAGTATGGATTATGATGACAAAGTTGCACATTTATTATCTATAATTTGCTAATATAAAAATAATCTGAAGATTAATTGTATCAACAAAGCTGAAAATTGTCCACTATTCTAATCATAGAACTTTTATCTTAAGGATAAACCTAAATAAAGAACTGGATCTATCTTACTTACATGTAATAAGCACGGAAAATCAATTTGTTCGTGTAAAAATACCAATTTAACTGCTAATATCGAATATGATAAGCTCCAAAGATTGTATCTATAAAACTTCTCTAATTCAGTATTTGAACACAATATCATAACCATAAAAAATGAAGCAATCTGAAGATTAAAAGCTCATAAAATGAAGAAATCAAGAAAGAGTGCGAGGAGAAAAATTAAAGAGAACTGCTGCATTGTTGGCAAAAACGCTGCTGCAAACCAGAATCAAAATCGAAGATTATATTGCTTACCAGAATCAAAATCGAAGATTATATCCAAAACGCGAAGCCCTAGCTTCGACAGATCGGAGCTACACGCAAAGCCCTAGCTTCGAAATCGAAGGAGTTTGCTTTCTTCGACAAAACTTGAGAGGGTTTCTGCTTTCTTCGAATCGCTAACGTGCGTTTTGGAAGGAGGCGGAATGGTTTTGGAGGGAGAGGGAAAATAATTTAGGAAGTTGGAGGGATATGTTTTGGGGCAGCGTTACACGTGAAGGGGAAGGGAGATGCGCACGTTACACCTGTAGAGAGAATAAAAATCAACCGGTAACTAGATAATTAAGGGTCAATAATAACGCTTCAGAATAACGCGTTATTAAATAGCGTTATTAACTATGTATTATAGATTGAAATGAGTATTGATGATATATTTGATTAAGAAGTAAGGTAAATTGAAATGCATTCACGTTAGTCTCAGTTTCAATTTGCTATTGATTTCATAACTTGATCAAAATCAATAATATACTAACTATGTCCATGAATGCCTGATGTACAGCCCAAAATCCTATGTAAAGCAATGCCTGATGTCTCAGTTTCAAATGATCCAGAATAGTATTGGATGCAAGATGGCCTCGTGCCATTCAGACAGCTAAGCCTATAATTTTACATAGGTACTTAATTCAAAATTGTGTAATTCAAAATTGTGTAATTCAAAATTGTGTAATTCAAACAGAGTCATGAACCTAATAATTGAATTTTCGTGAACATCACAAACTAAAACATGAATTTTGTTACTGATGAAACAATATCGTTACTGATGGAACATGAATACTGGTTAAGTAACACAACTTTGCATGTGTTTGTATTGTTTTTAGGCTTTCATAAAACATGTTTATCAGTAAAACACTAGAAACAAAAACACTAACATAATAATGCCATTGAGCACATGCCATACTAGCTAGTAAAAACACTAAATAATAAAAACCCAAAGTCACTGTGCCTACCAACTCCAGCTAGAAAATGGATCTATGTTTATCTACGCACTAGCTTTAAAACATGCCATTAAGCAGATGTCGTACTTATAACTTGGATGAGTACAACCTATGATGTACTTATATACATTATGATTAAAGTCTCATAAATAAAGTTCGAACATGTATTATGCTTGAAAACTGTTCAAACTTGATCAGCTAAAAAACATAGGACAAATGGCTATAATAAAATTAAGAATCAGCAATAGTGATTTTAACCTTAATACTAGGTTCGATATCAATAAAAGTGATATCATTTACCATAAAAAAATATACCAAGATTAAAAATAAAACATAGAAAGTAAAATATATAGGACAAAAACAATATCTTTAAGAGCTCTTGCAGTATTATAGAAAATTATGAATTTCTTAAACCTTGAATTCAAACTCAACAAACTGGTTCAACTAACAATAATTTAATTAACAAACTGGTTCAATTATTGAAATATGAATTATGAATTCCTTAAACCTTGAATTCAAACTCAACAAATTTGTTCAATTATGAATTCAAACTCAACAAACTGGTTCAACTAACAATCGTATGAACAAAGAAGAATCAATTAGTTCGGAGATTGATGAAGAGAAAAATCGATTATAAGTCAACACGTTTGATAATATACCTTCAAGTTTGTTCCTGAGCGAAATTGAAGTATGAAATTGGATATTAGGGTTGTTGACGTCGTTGACTTCTCAATTGCTAAGCGAAGGAGACGAAATTGAGATGGAAATAGAGTAGAACGTGGATTAGGGCTTTCTTCGTTTTGGGAGGGAGACGAAAAGTGTTAAGCGAGGGAAACGAAATGGTTAAGTGTTTTTTGAGGCAGTCGAAAATTTTGGGACCAGCGTTACATAGCTACAATACAAATTAAACAAGTATAAAACAAATCAAAAAGCTGAATAATAACGCTTAGAATAATGTGCTATTAAATTGCGTTATCAATAACATATTTTCTTGTAGTGATATATATATATATATATATATTTCTATCTCAGGTGGATCGACATATCCAATAAATACTTAATACAAAGCCATAGGTGGCTATAGGATCTATTAGAACAAAATACAACAACTCAAATGCAAAACAAATCACAGAATAGTAGATAATCACATATATATACACATATATAGATACATCACAGAGTATAAAAAATGATACATGTCAAGTAGTATAGCAACCACAATATACAAGCGAGCGAAAAGAATATACATATCAGAGTAGCAAACAAAAAGGTCTATACAAAAAGCTATAACAAAAAGAGCTAGCAGAATAGTCCATGTGGAAGCAGAATAGGCTAAGTCCAAATGTACCTAACCTGAATCACCTCAGTCTGACCCGAGTATAAATAGACGGGTCAGTCAAGCTAAACAAATCAGTTTAAGATAATATATAATAATAGAGCATAGGATAGAGGTGATGTTCTTCTTAGCAAGAAGAAACAATAGTAAGCATAAGCATAAGTATGGTATGTATCACAACACAACACATAGTCTTAAAAGAGATAGAATAACCCATAAAACGCTAAAAGTAGCGAGCCTCATATCATCGGCATTTCATAAAACATCAAATATGGTTTAAGGGGAAAACCTAAACCCGCCAAATCGGCAAACCCAAAACATGCACAAAGAGATTCCATCTCAACCACGCCATAACGCAAATATATCTCCAAAGAGGGGGAAAGAGTCCTCATGTAAACGCCAAAAGGCAAATCTCAAATAACGCCAGTGTAGGCAATTCAAATCTCAAAATAGAACTCCTAAGAGTTCAAATTCCCGAAAGGTAATCGCCACAAATATAAATATCGAATTATTCAAGGACCAATTCCGGAGAGGGGCGATACACTAGGGAAAATAGTCAAAGATATCACCTCAAAAGTTTAGCACGTGCATGTGGCTGAAGCCTTGCCGAGTACTGTTATCTCAAATAGGTACCTCGCCTGAAGGCCAAACGTCACAATGACAAATACGCCGCAATGGCAAACGTCTTGAAGACAAATACACCGCAATGGCAATGACCCAAACATCCAGTACTGGCACGCCGCAATGGCAAATGTGTCACAAACTCTCGGATAGGAACCTGAACATTGTTAATGTGTGTCCCATACCACACGTTCGCACTAAACGGTTTACCAACCGCTAGTAAATTTCACACTCAAAGCGGTAAAAAGTTTACCTCATCTCATCGGTAAACTCGACTCGAAGGTCAAAACGATCAAACAAACAAGTTGGAAATTAAACGATAAGATAAGCGCATGTGTCCCATACCACGTTTTTTACCAAACCATTTAATTCTCCTTCTCATTTGCTCAAATAGTGCAAAAACGTGTAATTTATATATAAAATAATTTACTTTGGAAAACAAGCTTTGAAAACCAATTTTCGAAATCAATTTGAAAACCCTTTTTGATCATTTCTCTTGTTATAGAGAATAAATTGATTTTGTACTTGAAAATACTTTTAAATATTATATAATAATTATTTTGAAATGCCCATTAAATTTAAAAATCATTTCAAAAAGATTCGGAGAAAACCGTGCTCGAAAACGAATAAAAACAAGGAAAATTACTCAAATCGATATTCGAATTTAAATTCAAAATAATTCAAAATTTGAATTTTAAAATCTCCAAAATTTGTCTAGTCTATTGATTGGCATCATGGTCTATAATCATCATCAAAAACTTCACGAATATAGCTTGAAAATAAGCAAAAGAAAGTCGAAAACATCAAAACAAAAGAGGAGACAATGCAAGATTTTGCCTTTTGCCAGGTCGACCTTGAGGTCGACATGGAGGTCGATATCCTTAGTCCCCAGGTCGACCGTAAGGTCGACCTAGGAGGCACTGGGTCGACCTGCATGTCGACCCAGGGAGGGTTGCAGTCGACCTAGCATACGGACCTTGTTCCAGTTGATTTCCTGCTCACGAACTGATTTTCTGAGCAACTTTTGACTTATCAAACATCAATATTTTTCAATGAAATTTTACAGGGATGAAGTTCAACATGAAAGCTATGAAATACAATAAATCCGGCAACATTTCATTGCAGGAATCACAAGATATAAGGGTTCAAAGATGCAACAGAAACTGATTATAACAAGCAAAATATTCACTATAGGAAATTGCTAACAGAAACAAATTTTCTAACAATTCAAACACTAGCACTTTTGTATTGGCTAGTTTATGAGTTTATACAACTCACCTTGTTGATTTTTTGCAAAAGCTCGGATTTTTGATGAAAAAAAGAAGTTTTGCTTGAGATTACAAGTCTTTAGCACTTGTAGAGAGCAAATACAGAACGTGGAAACATCATACAGTAAAAAATTTAGAAAACTATTTACTGTAAAATAATTTTGTGATGAAATTTTATGATTTGGAGTTTTATACCTTTGATTTATCTTTATATTCCAAAAAGACTTGAATTTTGGTGATTTTAATTGAAGATTGAGCTTGATTTTGAATTTGAGAAATTTTGCTTTACTAACTTAGCTTTTAGGCTGAAGGAGGAAGAAGGTAATAAGAAATGAACGTACAACCAATTCCTTTTTCCTCTTTTCTTAACCAGGCTAAGTGATATTGGGCTAATTGGGTTTGATAATTAAAAGAATTAAAATGGCTTAAGGTTTAAATCAACACTTAACAAATAAATGTGTACATATCACATATGCACATAAACAAAAATGCATTTATCCATATTTACACACAAGAAAAATTTGAAAACTTGTATACAAACAAAATAAAACATTTTCTATAATTTAAAAAGATTAATTTGTATTTTTAAATCATTTTTATTATTAAAATCCTTTATTTAATGAAAATACACCATTTACACAAATAAATGGATAAAACCTTGTTTTTAACTTCTAAAATTCCACAAAATTTATTTTCTCACTTAGAAAAATATTTCAAACCATTTCATAACATTATTTATAGCCAAAACTTATTTTTAACCCAATTTCCACCTTTTATTTCAATAATCCAACTTTAAAAGTTACATACTTCTTTTAAAAATTATTAAAAGAAGCAAATGGAAAATAATTAATATAAATATTGTATTTTCTCTAAAATGAAACCATTTTCATTATTTAAAGCCCATATTCCATTTATTATCACTCCAAACAAAATATAATAAAGCTTGGAATTTCATTTTCTCATTTTAAATTCCAAAATCCATTGTTTATTCAAAATAAACAATTTAATTTCTCCAATTTTAATTTAATTTACAATATTAAATTATAACTATCGTTATAATTCAATATTGATAGGTAATCTCCAAACCAAGGTTGTTACAAACTCTCTCCTAACAAAATTGCGTCCTCGCAATTCCTAGAGAAGAATTTGTATTTAACTATTTATTTTCATCGCTTAAAAAGAAAAGAAATAAGCTTGAGATAAAGAAATATTCTCACCATCGCTATGCGAAGATAGAAAACCGGGATATGAATGCTTGATAAACTCTTTGTTTTCCCAAGTGCAGTCATTGGGATTAGCGTACCATTGAACTTTAACAAGCGACACGCCTTTGTGACAAGGCATCTCACCTTCGAAGCAAGTACACGAATAGGCTGCTGCACAACAGATAGGTCTAGTGAGATCTCAAGCTCTTGCAAATCAGGAGAATCGATAACACAATCGACTCTCGAAGGCACTTTCAAAGCTGAGAGACGTGAAACACGTCATGAATGCCAGATAAATGAGCTGGAAGTGAAACTCTATAAGCCACAGGGACTATACGTTCAGTAATAGGAAATGGTCCTATAAAGCAAGGAGCCAATTTCCCAGTCGTATTGAAGCGCATAACCCCTTTTAGAGGAGAAACACGAATGAAGAGGAGATCACTTATAGAAAACTCGAGAGGCTTCCTACAGTTGTCCGCATAGGATTTCTGGCGGCTTTGTGCCTCTTTCGTTATCTGTCGAATATGAACAATCTTCTCAGAAGAATCATGAATAGAATCTGCGCTAAGAATATGCTTCTCTCCGGATTCCAACCAACATGAAGGTGATCGACATGGCCTTCCATATAAGGCTTCGAAAGGAGCCATACCAATACTAGACTGGAAACTATTATTGTAGGAGAATTCCACAAGAGGTAGTGATCCTTCCAACTAACATCGAAATCTAGAATGCAAGCACGGAGAAGATCCTCAAGAATAAAATTCAGCCGTTCAGTCTGTCCATTAGACTGCGGATGATATGCTTTGCTGAAATTAAGCTTTGTTCCTAAAGCTTGCTGAAGACTCTACAAGAAATGACTCGTGAAAAGCGGATCACGGTCACAAACAATCGAACTAGGAACACCGTGAAGTCTCACGATTTCCTTGATATATAACTTAGCCAAATGAGAAGTACTCCTATTAGACTTAATAGGAATGAAATGAGCTGATTTGGTGAGGCGATCAACAATAACCCAAATGCTAGAATGGCCCGATCTCGAACGAGGTAGGCCATCAATAAAATCCATGGAAATCTGATCCCATTTCCACAATGGAATCTCTAGAGGCTGAAGGAGACCAGAAGGGCACTGATGTTCGGCTTTGATAAGTTTACTAGTCATGCAATTACTCACATAACTCACCACATCGCGCTTCATGCCTTCCCAATAATAAAGGCGATGCATATCGACATACATCTTACTACTGCCGGGATTAATGGTATACTTAGAACGATGACAGTCATCGAGAATGTCACGTCTAAGTGTAGAATCAGAAGGCATGACTAGACGGTTCTTCTTACAAAGACACCTATGAGAATCAATGATGAAATCTCACAACTCCTCATCACGTGACTCAGACTCACAAATCTGAATAAGGTGCATAAGATCGGGATCACGCCGCTGAGCATCGGCAATACGGTCCAATAAACTGGGTCGAGCTTCCAAACTGAATAATAAAATAGGAGAATCAGAAGATGGAGCTCGATCACGAATATCACAATGGGATAAGGTCTCTAGAACATCCCACTCGGCTAGCATCATAGAAACAACAACCGAATGTTTGCGACTAAGCGCATCAGCAACAAGATTACCCTTACCAGGGGTATAATGGATATCGAATTCATAGGAGGCAAGGAACTCGAGCCAACGCTGTTGCCTCATATTGAGCTCCTTCTAAGTGAACAGATATTTCAAGGACTTGTGATCGGTATAGAGAATGAAATTCTCGCCTAATAGATAATGGCACCAAATCTTCAAGGCGAAGATAATGGCAGCTAACTCAAGGTGATGAGTGGCATAGCGAACTTCATTCGGTCGCAGTCGCCTAGAAGCATAAGCAACTACCCGATCCTTCTGCATAAGCATGGCACCGAGGCCACATCTACTAGCATCTGTGTAGACAACAAGATCATGATTCCCTTCGGGAACCACTAGAATAGGAGCATTAGTGAGAAGCTCCTTCAACTACTGAAAAGAAGCTTCACACTTGTCGGACCAAATAAATCGAATGCCTTTTAGAGTAAGGCTGGTTGGAGGAAGCACAATGCAGGAAAAATCCTTAATGAATCGACGGTAGTAACCAGCCAATCTAAGGAAGCTGTGAATCTCATGAACATTCTCAGGCCTCTTCCAATTCTGGATGGCTTCGATCTTTGAAGGACCAACCGAAATGCCTTCAAAGTAAATAATATGTCCTAAGAACTTAACCTTATTCTCCCAGAAGTGGCACTTGGAGAATTTGGCTTTAAGCCGATGACGATGAAGAGTACTCAAGACAATTCTCAAGTGATTAGCATGCTCGGCTTCAGACTTCGAATAAACAAGAATGTCATCGATGGACATAAGGATGAATTTATCGAGATATTCTCAGAATACTCGATTCATCAGATCTACAAAGAAAGCAGGAGCGTTCGTCAAACCGGACGGCATAACGAGCCACTTGTAAGATCCATATCAAGTGTGGAAAGCTGTAAGAGGAATGCTATCTTCCACGACTTGGAGCTGATGAAAACCAGTGGCAAGGTTGAGCTGAGAAAAGACCTTAGCGCCACTTAATTGGTCGAACATATCGTCGATCCTAGGCAACGAATATCTATTCTTGATGGTCAACTCATTAAGCTTGTGATAGTCGATGCAAAGCCTAAGTTCCATCAGACTTCTTCATGAAGACGACCGCGACACCCCATGGTGAAAAACTGGACTGAATCAATTGCTTGGACTCAAGCTCGAAAAGCTGCTTCTTGAGTTCCACATTTTCCTTTGTAGACATCCTCGTGGGAGGACGACTAACTGGCTTCGCGCCTGGAATGAGATCAATGCGGAACTTGATCGCCCGCTTGGGTAGCAAACCCGTAACAGGCTCAAATACATCAGAGAAATCAGAAACAACAGGAATACGAGATATATCATCATCATCTCATGAGTCTAGAGAATATAAATCCACTTTGGAATTTTCCACATTCTGAAGAACAAGGGATAGCAGAGCAGACGAATCTGGATGTCGAAGATATAAAAATCTCTCAGAATAAATAATCCTGGCATCGTATTTCACTAGCCAGTCCATACCCAAAATCATATCAAAACCCAAATAAGAAATAACGTGCAGATTCGCACGTAAAGAAAATCCACATAAAACAATCTCAACATCATCACAAAGAATGCTAAGGGTTGCAGATCCCCCGATAGGATTCGGAATCCTTAATGAAGTAATAAGGCATGAAACATCCAAAGAAATAGCATCAATGAGCTCCTTCGATATGAATGAATGTGACGTAACCGTATCGATGAGAACTCGAATAGAATGATGATGACATAAAATATAGCCTTCAAGGATAGAAGGAGATGTACCTCTGCACTAAGAAGACCCTCCAGAAGCATCCACTACATTCAGCTTGCCAGATTGGGTATTACTAGGAGCAATGGCACAAATGGTAAGACGGTGGCCTTCCTTCTTGCAATAACGACAGATGAGAGGCTTAGGACAATCACGAATCATGTAGTCAGGAGAACCACAATTGAAACACCCCTTCCGAGTAGGAGTGTTCCACTAGACTGAGAACAAGGACCAAATCCAACGGGCTTCTTCTTCTTGGAAGGGAAAAGCTTCGGCTTATGAAATGGGAACTTATTCTTATTATGGTTCTTGCGAACCTCAACCTCATCACCGCTCTCGCACTCCTTCTCAACGACTTCGAGATGAAGCGCCAAGTCAACCAACTCCTTGAAAGAAAGCTTGAGCTGGAGCATCAAAGACTTCTTGAGATACTTCTTAAGACCAGAGACAAACTTCAGATTCTACTTATATGGAGTGCAGACGTTGTAACGACCCGTAATATTTTATGGTTTTATTTATTTAATTAATTGAAATTTTGTGAAAATTTCAAATAATAAAATTTTGAAATAAAAAATTGATATTTGGAATACGTCAATTTAAACATAGCAAATGATAAATTTTCATCAGAAAATATGGAGGTTTATTTTATTGTGTAATTCTATTTCAATTTAAATCAGTTAATATTTGATGATCATAAAATGTTTTCCAAACCTGAATATTTTTATACAATGATTTTGTAAATTATCTTCTGAGTGAGACGTTATATTTCGTTTCATCAAATTTGGACTTCTATTGCTCCGTTTATCTTATTTCTGACAAATTTGCAGCATTTTCGGTACCGATTATTGGCTTTTGATACGATGGTCGGACCACTGATATCTGTATACCGTTTTGACCGTCTCGTCATGCGGATCTCTACGGTATATTCACTTCTGTGTTTTGAAGTCCGGTACGCAGCGAAATCCACGGAAACGGTGATCATACCGGTATCGAATTCAAACTTTTAATTTCCAACATCTCTTTCATATGCCACGGGTAAATTTTCAATAGCCGGAAGCCCTTTTCAATTCTCAAAATTCAAATTGTGACCATTCGTTTGTTTAATAATTATTTTGGGTATGCCTCTTCATTTACTACTTCTGTTCTACAAAAAAAAACTTGTTTCATTTATATTTTTCTTTCTTTTACTGCTCGTATTTCTGAAGCTATTCCCCTACTCTCTCTCTCGCATCTTCCATTGCCGATCCTTCCTTCCTCCTTTGGCCACCCTCCACCGCTCCACCACCAGACCGAAGCCTATTGACCCATTTCTGCCTCCATTTGTCAACCGAGCCTAGCCTCTTCTCTGAAAAAATGTTGCTTATATAATCAGCCTGTGAAACTTGAAACCTGGCAGCCGAGATTTCCTACTACCCACCTCCGACCCACCTAACTTCTCCGCCATGAACCGCCTGACCACAACCAAGCACCTATATGACGGGGCCATGCCACATCTGACTCCTGTCATTCACTTATTTTTTCTCTCGAAACTCCAAGCTTCCATGGCCTTCACGGGGCCAGTCATCTCCACCAAGCAGCACAACCATCGCAGCGCCTAGTTGTAGCCATCTGGCCTCGCCACCCGGGCACTTTCACTTTGCCGATCATATCCTGTCACTTCTCGGGTATATAGGTGGTGTAGATAACATGTGTTGTATAGGTAAGTCTGCTATATATATTTTATAGTTTATATATCTTAAAGTTTTATCTATTATCTGTTTTTTTATTATATTATATATGTTAGTAAGTTATATAAGGTCAGTGAGTGTACATACATATATTTATATCTTACATGCGTTAGTACATATGTTTGTTAGTTTTATTTACGTTATATGTTAGTTTGAGTGTGTGTGTGTGTGTGTATATATATATATAGTTGCATACATATTTTCTTTTGCCCGTTTTCAAAGTCTGCATATAATTGTATAATATATGATGATCTTTACAGTTTATACAGTTATATATTATAAGTATATAGAGTTATAAAAGTAAATATATGTATACTTGAGTTTGATTATATATTATTATTTTAATAAGGTCAGTTATGTGCATATGTGGGCAGTATAGATTTTGAAGGTAGCATGCATAAGTCCTTTGCATTTTAGTATAATATGTTTCGGTTTTGTTTATATAGATATTAGGGAAATATATATCATGTTTTGTTAACATCTTGAATTTTGTTTACTACTTGCTTATATTAGCATTATATACCTTATCTATTTGTATAGTTTTATATTAGTATTATATATATACCTAATCTGTTCATATAAGTTCAGATTTGTTTTATTTTAACATCTGTTTTAAAGAAAATTAATAGGTAAGTTTTATGCAGTTATATATATACTATAAAGTTGTTTTTGTCTATTCCATAAATATATGTATTAACAAATGAAAGTTATATAAGGGATGTCTCTTGTTCTGGGTATTAAGGGTTGCGTGTTCACCTGCTTTATTATATATATATATATATATATATATATTATGCCAAGTCTTGTCTTCTTCGAGAAAAAAAAAGAGAACAAGCTATATTTATATTTTTGTAAGTATGAAGTATATATGTTCGAATTATACCTGCTATCGGCTTTGTTCTGTTTTTCCTGTATATTATTATTAAATTTTGTAAACAAGGTCTGTATATATTATAAGTATTTTTATTAATGAGTCGGATGTATAATATGTTTTGTATAGTATACAACTTGTTCAAAGATATGTATATAATATTTTTGAAATATTCACATAGATTTGGTTAATATCTTCAAAATAGATTTTTGTGTAATAGCTTTAATATATATTGTATTTGAATATCCATTTGGAATTTTATTTGTAATATATGTGTTTCAGTCAATATTGTTTAAAATACATATGTAGCTTTCATATATTAGTCCACTTATATAATAGATCTTCATCAAATCCAGTTTCATCGTACCTTGCCCACGTCTTGCCGACATCCAAGTTTATCGCAGCAGCTTTTTGATTCGCTCGTGTTCGTATCCATGCCCGTGCACCTCATCCTTGTATTTCTCTAGCCTTGAAAGGTGAGCAATCACTCATGATTAACGTTCTTATATTTATTAAATTTGATTTCAATTGAAACGACAATTGAAATATGCTGCTGATAGTTATTTACATCTGCTATATATATGTTGTTATCTGTATCTGTTCACCTGTGACATCTAACACCATTATCTGTTATTTATATTGATGATATATGCCTGTTACATTATTATCATATCTGTTATCACTCTGCAAGTTCCTTGTTAGTATAGAATTCACTATGGGTTGAAATGATACATACCCGAACGATCTATAGAATAGGAGAAAATCGTTATGGGTTGAAATGATAAACCCAAGCGATTTTCATTGAATTGAATTTGGGGTTGCAGGTTAAAAAGATATATACCTGTATATATTTAAATTGCGGATTGAAATGATAAATATCTGTATCACTTGACCATAGGATAGAAAATTATATACAGACACCGTTGGTTTATATATAAATATTTTGGAAATGATTTCTATGGGTTTTGAAACGAAATATATGGTTTTTAATAAATATTGATTCTAAAGATTTATTTAAGTTGGTTTAATAAAGTTGATATATAATATGTTTAAGTATTTATTTAATATATATATATATATACATATATATATATTCAAATATAGAGTTTATAATGATTCATGTTGGAAAGATAAATTTGAAATTGATTTGAAATTATATTTATTTAAGAATTTTACTTAAATAAGTTGATTTGAAATTTGTTAAAAATGAAATTTTAAAGATATGTTTAACTTGAATTTGATTAAAAGTGACTTAAATGAATATTTCAAATTTATATAAATTTAAATGGGATATTTTGTTTATTTAAATTTGTAAATTGAAGTCGTATTTATATGTTATTGAAATGATTAAGTAAATATTTCAAAACTAAATAATAGTAAAGTGAATTGATATATATATATATATATATATGAAATTATCTAATTTAGTTTTGAAATATTGAATATATAAAGCTTTGAGATATATTGAAATTGAAATGTTTTATTTTGTGGTTCAAATCTGTATTTGAAATCGATATAATTTGAAATGGTTTTATGAGAAACTGAATTTAGTGGATGATGAATTTAGATGTAAGTGAATTTGAATTTTTGAATTCGAGTTGATTTGAATCGATTTGTGAAATTTGAGGAAGCTATTTTATTACATAAAGTATTTTTAAACTATATCTAAGACTTTATAATTTACTTTATAAATTATTTTAATATAAACTATTTTAATATAAATCATTTTCAATATAAATTATTTTATTATAAACTTTTTTTAACTTATAACTATTTATATAAACTATTTTATAATATACTATTATAAATATCTAAATTGTTTAAGGGTGGAAGTTATGATTTCAAAGCTATGATTACAAAGTGTTATGAATTTCAAGGTTTTGATTTCCAAAGTGTATTGATTTTAAAAGACTTATGATTTCGAAAGCGTTATAACTTTGGAAAGTGATATGATTTTTGGAAATGAATATATTTGAAGTGAAAATGATATCGTATTGATTTGGTTTTGAAATGAAAATGGTATTTTTTGTTTTGAAGTATAAACTACTTTTAAATGACCGCGGTGTTATAATAACGATTGGTTGTTAAAGAGACCGGGATCAGATATGGGCATACTCTCTGTCGATACCGAAAACCACTTTAACAACTGTGTACGTGGTGGAGATTCCTGAATGAAGTAGGATGGTGGTGACGATCCTAAAGGTATATTTATGTGGACCCAACTCCCGTGAGTTGGCATAAGGTGGCTAAAACAGGAGCAATTCCGAGCTAATGAGGTAGCTCCTCTTATCGGACACACTCCATCGTATGCCATTCTATTACTTTGTGATTGATTTGGTGCGCACCTTTGATTCGGGAGTGTGGCTCGAGTTGGGCGATTGCTGCGGCTTTGCGTTACCAACAGTCCGGATGCGTAATTGGTATATCGACCCTGGCATTGCCTTGTTGTGCCGTGTCACCTATCCTAGCGTGCTTTACTACGAGTTTGATTTGTGTCGTACCTATGGAGTATCCTCTGGTAGCTCCATTTTACGGGGTATTACGGTACTGTATAGACTATTGGCATACCTGAATATGTGTTAAGGTGAAAAATGTAAAGCCTTAATTTTATTTTTAAATAGTATACTTTACTTTAGACATACTATAATAGTGTATTGTACTACATAGTTGTTAACCGGCATCTTGGCTCGGTTACAAAACGACAGTTGAAGAAATTATCATTAGCACTAGACAAGATTCTGATCAAGAAGAGACTGGAGGTGGTAGCAAGTTGTCAGGCCCATAACAAAGCAAGAGCATTCGACCTACCCGGCCTGGTGCGCAGATTCACCTACTATGGCAGAGGCACCTTGTTCCTAAGCCCATGAGGGAAGTCCAACCCATCTCGTCTATAAATAGAGAGGCAGGGGCATAGTGAAAAGGACCTTTTTTCGGGAACACTGGGGAGACTCTGCCTTTTTCAAGACTCATCTTCTTTACTTAGCAATTGTATTCAAGCATTTGATCCACGGATTGTATCTGTAATCAATCATCAAGTAAAACAATAAATTTTAATCCCAAAGTGGACGTAGGCAATTACGCTGAACCACTATAAATCCGGTGTCCTTACTTTCTGCATTCAAATTAGCATATTCTTCCTTGTTTAATTTATCTTCATCACTTATATCTCTACACAATATTTCTCTACGAGGTTATTGACCAATTTTGGTGCTAACACTTTGGTGCTTTCACCGAGAATTGAATTCTCAGCTCGATTGGATCTCATCGTCTACTAGTGGATTTCCATATTCGTGAGATAGATCCAGTTGTTTACTAGAAAACTTCCTATTCTACTTAGATTTGAAAGAAATCTAAAGGAAGCTGATAGCCGTAGATTGGATTCACTGATGTAGGCAAGATCTGGGGATTGGATGTTGAAGTTTGCACTCAAGTTGAATGAAGGCCGACCCTCCTCTGAAGGGAATTCAGCCAATCTCTCATATAGCCGAACTCTCACTCAATGTGGATATTTGCTCCCCCCACTCAAAAACTTCAGGCCGATCCACTTTGGCCGAACAGCTTTGGCAGAACAGCCTTGGCCGAACAGCTTTGGCCAAACCACTTCTGGACGATCCACTTTGGCCGAACAGCCTTGGCCGAACAGCCTTGGCCGAACAGCTTTGGCCGAACCACTTCTGGCCGATCCACTTTGGCCAAATAGCCTTGGCCGAACAGCTTTGGCCGAACCACTCCAGACCGGCCCACTCTACCGAACAGCCTTGGCCGAACAACTTTGGTCGAACCACTCCCGGCCGATCCACTCTGCCGAATAGGCTTGGTCGAACAGCTTTGGCCGAACCACTCCAGGCCGGTCCACTCTACCGAACAGCCTTGGCCGAACAGCTTTGGCCGAACCACTCCCGGCCGATCCACTCTGCCGAATAGCCTTGGCCGAACAACTTTGGCCGAACCACTCCAGGCCGATCTACTGTGCCGAACAGCCTTGGCCGAATAGCTTTGGCCGAACCACTCCAGGCCGATCCACTCTACCGAACAGCCTTGGCCGAACATCTTTGTCCGAACCACTCCACGCCGATCCACTCTGCCGAACAGCCTTGGCCGAACAGCTTTGGCCGAACCACTCCAGGCCGATCCACTCTGCCGAACAGCCTTGGCCGAACAGCTTTGGCTGAGCCACATGCCAACACCGAATGCCCCAATGCCGAATGATACCTCCAAGTCGAAAGGTGTCTGCCATGCCGAACGAGGAATGCCGAGCGGCATACGACTAAGGCATTCATGCTGAACGCCCCAATGCCGAACGAGGAATGCCAAACAAGGAATGCCGAGCAGCATGTGACTTAGGCATTCATGCCGAACGCCCCAATGCCGAACGGTACTTCTGTATGCCGAATGGTACTTCTGTGTCGAACGAAGTATCCAGACCGATCCATGCACTGTATACCGATCTCTCTCTCAAAAAACAATCTGACTGGTCCATATACAAAAAATATATGGATCGGGTACGACCCTTATTTTCAAAAAAATCTTTTTCGGGTACGACCCAAATTTCCAAAAAAGTGGCTAATTTTTTTTTCGGGTGGAAACTCAACTTAGTAAAGGAACCCTAGCCGCAGCGCAGTGCCTCCAGATAGTGAATTCAAAACTCAACTTAATAAAGGAACATTCTATCCACTTCCGTGACATCCCATGATCGACCAGGACATAGAGGATCTAGCGGCAGCTTATGAACGACATCAAGGGAACGGACAAGCAACCGCTATTCAAACGGTACCCCCAAAGGTTGGAGAACATAGATGATGTGACTCTAGCAAACGCCAAGATGACTCCAAGCACCATTCTTTGCTGACCCAGCACTTCAAATTTAGTGACTCCAAGCAAACCAATGTTTGGCTCTAAGCAATTTATTCCAAATACTAACAAGGGTATCATACTAATCGCATTTGAGGAAAGTCGACCTCCAGATATATTTTGGCAGCTGGTTAGCTAAAGAGCCTCCTACGACTATGGATCATTTCTTTTACAAAATGAATCAGAACTAAAGTGAGGAGGAGTGGAGCATACTAAGAAAAATAACAATGAAGGCCTGTTGGCTAAGGATGTAGATCCCAGTAGCCGAAACAAGACTTCAGAATTCAGCTCATATGCTCTTTTAAAGGTTCAATTGACAACCTCTACTTGAAGACTCACGACTCGGAGCGGTACTGGAAACCAACCTCGAGAGAGTACACCAAAATCTAAAGAAAATCAGGGGAATGTTGTATATTCCCAGATGCTCACTGATCCTAACACGGGCGATTACAAACACCTCCGAGGTGTGATCGAAAAGATGACCTGGAAAGGAAAGCTTGAATAGTATGTACAAGTCCTGTAGAATGGCGGGCAGCGAATATCCGATGCCTATTAATAAAGGG
This sequence comes from Allium fistulosum, assembly GCA_030737815.1. Taxonomy (NCBI): domain Eukaryota; kingdom Viridiplantae; phylum Streptophyta; class Magnoliopsida; order Asparagales; family Amaryllidaceae; genus Allium; species Allium fistulosum. Next base: position 1,210,782,858 of record CM060902.1, read on the forward strand.
CTATGATTATCAATTGAACAGTTGACGGCCGACATCCCTTTGAAAGGGGCCAGGGGCGGAGTCGAATAGCGAGCACACGATGCTGTTTCACATATCAATGAGATTTACCATAATCTTCTTTGAATTATTTCCATTTCCATCTCTATTTCAACTGTTCTATGAACTACGACTAGCTTGAACTAAACTACTTTCAAAACGATGCAGGTGTCTAGGTACTCAGATTTGGTTGCCAACCAATCTACGCAGACCATCATCGGACGTGTGGAGTTACATCTGGACGAGCATAATTCTATCGCTCATCATCAACCATATGCCTTTGATTTGGGGATATGGACTAAATATTGAAATGTTCATCACGATCAGAGCCCAATACAAAGTCAACATGACCAACCATCCATTCATCGACCTCCATGTTTGACTCAGAGACCTAAGCAAGGCTTGGAATGGGTATGGCCTGATCATCCACTCAAATCGAGTCATAGAACAAAGTTCGACAAAATACAGATGCCCCTCCTGAAACTCAGTGACGCCGGGATCTGTCTAGAGTGGACATGATTTGTTCATCTACACATCAAATCCTACCTCGAACACAAAAGGTTATTCGAAAGCCCGACTTGAAGTAGTTGTGGTGGACTGCCTACTCATTAACCATCGCTCTCAATATATGGACACGACTGCACCTTGGAACATATGCAACATACTTTCTCTACTCAACAATCTATTATCCTTATTTTCTAGAAGGAGATACGGAGCAAATTGTAAGAGATTTGGCTATCTAACCCAACATGGATGTGATCCAACCATCTGTCATATACCTCCTTCCTTGACTTGATTGGAAGAGCTATAATCACCAAGCGGACGAGAATCGATCGTCCATTTTTCAAATTCCGTCCCTTATCATGGGGGGCAGAATCCCATTCCGTGAGCAAACGTGGTTCGATTGTTCATTCGACGACATTAGCCTCGATACAGTAAATGAATACAAATTAAAGAATGGAAATATGATTGCTCTCAACTTAAACCTCCAAGTCCCCAGAGTGCGGACTGGAGTACTCTAAGTCCCCAGAGCGCGGACTAGAGTATAAACGACTTAAACCTCCAAGTCCCCAGATTGCGGACTGGAGTACTCTAAAGCCCCAGAGCGCGGACTAGAGTATAAACGACTAAAACCTCCCAGTCCCCAGAGTGCGGACTGGAGTACTCTAAGTCCCCAGAGCGCGGACTAGAGTATAAACAACTTAAACCTCCAAGTCCCCAGAGTGCGGACTAGAGTACTCTAAGTCCCCAGAGCGTGGACTAGAGTATAAACGACTTAAACCTCTAAGTCCCCAGAGCGCGGACTGGAGTATAAATGACTTAAACCTCCAAGTTCCCAGAGTGCGGACTGGAGTACTCTAAGTCCCCAGAGCGTGGACTAGAGTGTAAATGACTTAAACCTCTAAGTCCCCAGAGCGCGGACTGGAGTATAAATGACTTAAACCTCCAAGTCCCCAGAGTGCGGACTGGAGTACTCTAAGTCCCCAGAGCGTGGACTAGAGTATAAACGACTTAAACCTCTAAGTCCCTAGAGCACAGACTGGAGTATAAATGACTTAAACCTTTAAGTCCTCAGAGCGCGGACTAGTGTAAAAACGACTTAAACCTCCAAGTCCCCAGAGTGCGGACTGGAGTACTCTAAGTCCCCAGAGCGCGGACTAGAGTATAAATGACTAAAACCTCCAAGTCCCCAGAGTGCGGACTGGAGTACTCTAAGTCCCCAGAGTGTGGACTAGAGTACTCTAAGTCCCCAGAGCGCGGAATAGAGTATAAATGACTAAAACCTCCAAGTCCCCAGAGTGCGGACTGGAGTACTCTAAGTCTCTAGAGCGCGGACTAGAGTATAAACGACTTAAACCTCCAAGTCTCCAGAGCACGGACTGGAGTACTCTGAGTCCCTAGAGCGCGGACTAGAGTATAAATGACTTAAAACTCCAAGTCTCCAGAGCACGGACCAGAGTACTCTGAGTCCCTAGAGCGCGGACTAGAGTATAAACGACTTAAACCTCCAAGTCTCCAAAGCGCGGACTAGAGTATAAATGACTTAACCTCCAAGTCCCCAGAGTGCGGACTGGAGTACTCTAACTCCCCAGAGTGCGAACTCGAATATAAGCGAATCGGATCTCCAAGTTCCCTGAATATGAACTATGACACAAATGACTTGAATTTGTCAAATCCCTGACATATGGGATAGAAAGTATTCTAAGTGCTCGAAGCACAGAATGGAAGTTCAATGACTCCCGAAGAGTTTCCGAGTTATATGAAGATGGACTGAGAAGTCTATGTTACTCAAAACTGCTTGGATTAAAATCACAATCACAAAGAAAACTGAACAATAAGAGTCTTTTGTAAGACAAAAAAGGAACTAAACCTTATTCAGAAAAGTGTTTCTATTACAACCCCTCCAAAGTTCGGGGTCGACATTTTATTTACAAGGACTAAGGAAATAGATGAAAATAATTACATGACTTAAACTAACTCTCGTTGAACGAGGATAGTAATCACTTCTTGTGCTTCTTCAACTTCTTTCCAGACGGCTCCTCTCCAGAGCATTTACCCTTGGTACTCTTCTTTGATAGAGGGGTAGCAACTGAAGGAGTACGGGGGCCTTCCATGGGCTTGGACCCGCCAGGAAGGATGACCTTCAACGGCTTGTTCAAAGGATCGTCCAAGTCCACAACTTGGGGCTCTACTATGACCTTGATCGTCTCCTCCTTCTCTTTCTCGAGCCACTCCTCCATGCTCAATTCAGATGTGTGCTCAGAGGCGCTTGTAATTTCTACTTCATAACCCCCGTCGGTAGGAGAGGAGATTTTAGACTTGTCTTCATCAAGCGCTCCGATCACCTGAGCGTCTGGACCAGAAGCCTCCCCAGCGTGAGTGGCTTCACTTGTTTTCTCCCCCACTTCCTTGGCGACATCGCTCCTCGGAGTGGGCTCGGGGTCAAAATGGCCTGCAAAAAATCGTGGAAAACAAGCATTAGAATGCAATAGTCCTGCATAAAGAATAACGACTTTCGAAATCTTAAAGAGAATCTTAAAGAAAAGGATTATCTACCAGGATTAGGCAAACTCTTAGCCATCCGGGGGGTCTCACCCTTTGGAACGAGAGACAAAATGCGGACTAAAGTACTCGAAGTCCCTGAGTGCGGACTACAGTATAAATGACTCAAAAACCTCTACGTCCCTAGAGTGCGGACTACAGTACTCTCAGTCTCCAGAGCATGGACTAGATTATAGACGACTTCAGAAAAATCCCTAAATCCCAAAAGCGGACCAGATTACTCTAAGTTCCCAGAGTGCGAACTAGAGTATAAACGAGTTGACGAAAATCTCTGCGTCTCGAACTGTGGACTAAAGCATAAACCGTTCGACAAATCTCTAAGTCCCCGGAGCGTGGACCGAAGCATGAACACAAATTGGGCGCGAGTCAACCGGGGGGAGAATAACACTAAGTCACCAGAATGCAGAGTGGTGTATAAACATCGATAAATAGACGAGTGGATTCCGACCATTTTCTATTCCGCAAACTTTGGCCTGGAATCGACAGGAGGATTATTAACCCGCTGAGGATGGAGTTCGACCATCCAACTAGTGACCTGGCCAAATCAATGCTGGGGGCAGGGGTACAAAACACTAAAAAGCTGAATACGACAGCTTACTATAGCTCTAGCGTGGCGTTCTTTATAACTTGAGGCAGCGACTACATAGAGGCCTCAATACAGAACCAATCGAAACGGCATCCAAAGCTACGAGCAACCTACTATATCATACCTCAGACCAAGGGTCAATGCCGATCCGCACCAAGCACATACGAATGTGACTCGGATGTTTTTTGAAAAACTATGACCCCTAGAGTATAGAAAGGAGGTTAAACCACGAATACTTGGTCAAAAGTTCTCCAACACCCTCGTTCGATTCGTCAGGAGGAGTATGAAACTGGATGAACATAGCCCGACTGCATTTGTAGCCTACTTTACCCCGAGATCTGATTACAGAGCATGAACCAAAGTGGACGTGGATGACCATCCACTATCCAAATTACGCCCTGAAACTTATGTGGCATCGAAGTATTCCTCTTGGAATGAAAAACCACGATAAAATCCAAGATAGGCGAGACCTAGTCTCCCATCGACTGATATGATCCCACGATCCAATGGGAAAGAGAGTAAAGCTAAAGTGGGCGTGGCTGGCCTTCCTACTTATCGGTATATGCCCCAGACCTGGGGGCACGAGCGAGAAGCAAGATGAATGTGAACTGACTATTCACCAATCACCTCTATGTCTTTGGAGTTTAGGTGAAAACATAAACATAGCTATGACGAGACTCAACCGTCCATGCAGTACATTTATCAACCTGAGACTGGGAGAAGACGCTTGGTCATCCAAAAACTGGATATGATATCTCAGTATTAAAACTTATATATAGTGCTTACAGCTACTCAAGGCAACGACCAAAAGGATGCCTAGAGATAGAATCATAAAATCGATGCCAATGCTTGTGGGAAACTGACTCACTCCAGCCCGAAGGGCGAGTGAAGGATCATGAATGCATTGAATAGAAAATGCGTTACTCGAATATACAAGCAAATTCAAACTCATAGCAAGATCCAGCTATGCAGTTGCACGCAACTCGAGGCTGGCCCCTACTCGACATTTCCTTCAACGTGCTTTTAAGCCTGATCTTTGGCCATTTGAAGATAATCAATTAGAGCATTCAGAGCCCTTCATTATTTGACTTAACAACTCATGACAAGACTCTAGGATTCGACCAGAGTAACCATCAACATTGACCGTCCCAACCATATTTCACATTGAATGTTATGCAAAATAGTTACATCTTTACTCAAAGAATCTGGGATGGCAACTGCTAAGCTGACGGTCGACATTACAGCCAGCCATGGCGACCCTTTCCGGGTGCTGAATATCGGATCACAGCTCAGTGCAGTGATGATAAAAGAATTAGTTGGATTTTTCTGAATAAATGATGATATGTTCCCTTGGACCCATTCTGACATACATATGTGATTTCATTAACTATCGCGAGCCATGCATTGGATATCAACCCGAACCTACAAAAGCTAGCACAATCTCTATTGATTTCATCATGAAAGCTCCACTCTTACTTTCAGGCTCACCCCATCAACGTCTATGCCTACCAGCCGTTGCGACAGGGCATACAACGACCTGAGACGTCTGAAAGACTACTTAAATAGAATATCGAACTAAGCTAATTCGATATCACTTATTTCCAACGAAGGGCTATCCAAGGACGGAAATTAGCAGACCTCACACCCAAATTCACTACCTCAGATGACTACTCGAAGAGTAGTAGAGAACCAACCATAAGATGGAAAATATACGCGGATGGAGCATCCAATGATCAGTGTTAAGGCATAGGAGTCATGATAATGACTCCTGAGGAACGATTAATCTGCTATGTCCTAAAACTCGATTTACCTGTAACAAACAACGATGCTTAGTATGAAGCCTTGACTGCCAGCCTCAAACTTGCTAGAGGATTTGAAGTGAAAACTTTACATATCTTTTGTGATTCTTGATTGGTAGTATACAAATTTAAGGAAGTTTATCTTGCTAGGGGGCATTGTCTTGCTCCTTATCTCGGCCAAGTCCAAGAGCTACTAACCGACTTCACGTATTACATCATTACACACGTACTCAGCGAACAAAAGGAAAAGTTGTCATGGTTGACTCCTATCAAAGACTATCTACAATGAGGAATTCTTACTGAACGGAGGAATGGAAAACGACAGATCCTCCTCAAAGTTTCACGCTAAATCATCTAAGAATAAGTCGTGTGTCAAAAGGAGTTTATCCATCCCCATGCTTCGGCATATCGCCCATGATGATATCTTGAGCAAAGTCTATGAAGAAGAATGCGGTAATAACATCAGGGGGAAAACCATGATAAAGAAGATACTCTGCTACGGGTATTACTGGCCAACTATCAATCCAGATGTGGTTGATCATGCTAGACAATGCGACGAGTGCAAGATGTTTGCAAAAAAAAATCTGGGAACCCCGCCGATGGAAATTATTCAAATGGCTAGTTCATAGCCGTTTGCCACTTGGGGGCACTGAAATCATCTTCTTGTCGATCCTAAAGGTGGTGCGAAATACACCATCATAGCAGTTGATTACGTCACCAAATGGGTAGATGAAGAACTCTTAACCACGACCAAGATGAAGAAAATAATCAACTTCTTTATCCGTAATGTCATCTGTCCTTATGACCTTCCATGATCCATTATAACTGCAAATGGACAGGTTGAAGCTGTGAGCAAAATCATAGAGTCTGTACTGAAGAGAGGTTTGAAAACTCCTCAAGTGGCTGATTGCAACTCTTATTTCACAGAAAATACAAACAAGGAATCGCGATTGAATTGCAATTAAACTAGATGGAGTTGGCAACGACTTATGAGCATATAAAACGCATCCGAGAGCCAATGGTAAGAACATGTACCCGAACGTGCATGTGTACATCCGAAAAAGTTCGACTTCTTGAAATCAACAGAAATTGAAATCTCACTAAGGGTTATTAAGAGAAGAATAGATCAGATAGCCGAAGCTTATTAGCTCTGCAGAATCAGACATGGATGGCCACTGATGAAGTACAACCTTAAATTTATAGTATTAGGAATCGACCAAGCATCACGATGACCAAAGAAGGATACAACACCTTGGGAGTATAAATTGGAGGATAATAACTATTCAAGAAACATGGTGGATTTCTTTATGAAGACAAGGAATACTCGCTGATTCAAAGCGTGTTGTGTTGCTTCACACGACACACTTTGGGGGGAAAATGTTAACCGACATCTTGGCCCGGTTACAAAACGACAGTTGAAGAAATTATCATTAGCACTAGACAAGATTCTGATCAAGAAGAGACTGGAGGTGGTAGCAAGTTGTCAGGCCCACAACAAAGCAAGAGCATTCGGCCTACCTGGCCTGGTGCGCAGATTCACCTACTATGGGCAGAGGCACCTTGTTCCTAAGCCCATGAGGGAAGTCCAACCCATCTCGTCTATAAATAGAGAGGCAGGGGCACAGTGAAAAGGACCTTTTTTCAGGAACACTGGGGAGACTCTTCCATTTTCAAGACTCATCTTCTTTACTTAGCAATTGTATTCAAGCATTTGATCCACGGATTGTATCTGTAATCAATCATCAAGTAAAACAATAAAGTTTAATCCCAAAGTGGACGTAGGCAATTACGCTGAACCACTATAAATCCTGTGTCCTTACTTTTTGCATTCAAATTAGCATATTCTTCCTTGTTTAATTTATCTTCATCACTTATATCTCTACACAATATTTCTCTACGAGGTTAGTGACCAATTTTGGTGCTAACAATAGTAGATAGTTCCACGGATCCTTAGAGGATGGTTATCCCAGCATCCTTTAAGTTACTTGTATTCCAGTTGATATTTCACTTGAGTTGGATTTATTGATATAAGAATGTTAATCCTGACTCGAGTGTTTTGTGTTTTGCTTTACGCTCGGGTCAGACTGAGTGGTTCGGTGTTCGAGACTCACCTTTGGAGTGGGAGCTTCGCTTGGAGATCCAGTTATCTATCCAGCTTTCAGTTATTCAGTTGATTCCAGTGATGTATTCAGATCTTGTATTTGACTATTTTATTGAGACATCTATGTATTCGTGACTTCTGTTGTATCTTGTTTGACTCTGTTATATATATAGTAGCTTCATGAACTACTATTCTTTTGTTTCCGCTGCATTATTGTTATATTACTCTATGTCTATGATTCTATGATTATTTTATTTATTGTATATGCTGAGTTTTTCCAAATATAAATTTAAAATCTGATATTTTGAGCAATTCAAATCCGACATGTATGGATGCGAATGGTTGAAAATTTCAGGCTGTTACAGTTGGTATCAGAGCTTTGGTTTTAGGCAAAACTTGGCATATATTGTAAATTTGATTACAGAATCACTTTCGTTCGTGCTTGAATATCTTCCTCTTTGATTCGGTTTCCTTTGAATTTTGGAACTCTCCCACTTGTTCTGAAATCCGTCCTTGTCTTTCTTATTCGGGTTCTTTTGGATCCTGGAGCATTCCATAACCCCACTTTGATTGATTTCTATAATAATCGGTGGTTTCGCCAATCTTTGAATGATTTGTAAAGGGGTGAAACTCCATTACAATTGGTATTGATTCACCGAAAATTTCTGTATCCTCGGTTTTCGATGCTGCTATCTTTTGCTATACCCGAATTCTATCTCGGGAGATGAAATGTCGATTTGCTTCAGAATTCTACCTCGAACTTATTTTGCAGTCACGGTAGACCCAGTTAAGGTTGCTCGCGATTTATATAAGTTTATCCATTCGTTTCTCTCTTTGAAATCTATTTATCTCCCTATCGAACCTATCTTCTAGTTGAACTCTTTTGGTTAGGATCCTCTATATTTGGATCAATATTCTTGTTTTGAAATCCATTCTGGAATCATCGAGTGAGGGAGTGTATTTGTATTTGTATTAATATTAAAATGTTTTATAGTGTGTTGTTTGAGTTGTTGATGTTGATTTGGGTTTTCGATCGATTCGTCTGATCAGCGCTATCGATAGGAATTCTAAAACACTTGAATAGAGCAAACTGACACGTTATTATTTTCAATTTTGGCAACTGAAATAAATTTGTATGAATATATTATGAATATAAGTAAAATTTTCTAGAATTTAAAATTTTAATTAAATTTGTTGTTTGAAATGATAATATCCGATTATCATTTATTGTTCTATAATGAATTTATAAACATGGTTTACAAACTGATTTGAAATTTAAATGAATTTAAATCAGGAATTTGAGAATTTAATTTCCGGCGATTTCAAACTTTGGATTTAAAAGGTTTAAAATGTATATTATTTAAAGTATTTTCAAATAGAAATTTGTTTCCAAAGGAATTTTTAAATGCTTAAAATCAGTACTTCTATTGTCGCTGGAAAATAATTTCGGTGATGGCGGCCGCATCATCGACATTCATTTTCGAGTTTCGAAGTGGAGAGGCCACTCAGTACTTTTGCTACACTTTTGTTCTAGGAATTAAATTGCTTTGAATTTCTTAAGTATGATTTGATTTATATATATAGATATATTATTTAAATTTAATTTGATTTGATATGTATAGTATATACATAATTATCTCTAAATAGTTTGAAGTGAATCGGAAATTTAATTTTTAAAATTTATGTTAAAGGATGATTTTAAATAAAGTCAAAATTTTGAATATTGAAATAAATTGAATAAGGGATTTTTTACTTGTAAAATACTCAATTGCATTCTAAAATATAACTTACCTAAATTATTCAGAAGTTAACTGTGTAATTGAATAATACACAATATAAAATGATGTTAAAAGAAATTTTGAATAAATTTGAGTAGTTATAATAAGTGTAAATATACTTAATATATGTGATAAGATATATTAAGTGGAATAAATTTTATAATAATAATTTGGAATAAAGAAGAATTAATTTGAATAAAATATGATCTTAACAAATGCTTATACACTTAATTTATGATAATAGAAATTGTTAATTGAGATAAAATTAAATAATAACATAATGAGTAAATGAGATAAATAAAATAAAGTTTGTTTTGGGGAAATTAATCAATTGGAATTAAATCAACTTAATAAAATACCTTGAATTTTAATCAATTGTTGAATGTTAATTTGTTTAAATTGAAATCTATATGGTTTAAATTAGTTATTTTATTTTGTTTTTCAAATCTATTTTCTTCCTAGTTGTTTCCATTCTCCTACCTCGTTCCTTTTCGGGGATGAAAAGTTTTAAGTGGGGGAGAGTGTAACGACCCGTAATATTTTGTGGTTTTATTTATTTAATTAATTGAAATTTTGTGAAATTTTAATTAATAAAATTTTGAAATAAAAATTTGATATTTGGATTACGTCAATTTAAACATAGCAAATGATAAATTTTCATCGGAAAATATGGAAGTTTATTTTATTGTGTAATTCTATTTCAATTTAAATCAGTTAATATTTGATGATCATAAAATGTTTTCCAAACCTGAATATTTTTATACAATGAATTTGTAAATTATCTTCTGAGTGAGACGTCATATTTCTTTTCACCAAATTTGGACTTCTATTGCTCCGTTTATCTTATTTTTGACAAATTGGCAGCATTTTCGATACAGATTATCGGCTTTTGATATGATGGTCGTACCACTGATATCTGTATACCGTTTTGACCGTCTCGTCGTGCCGATCTCTGCGGTATATTCACTTTTGTGTTTTGAAGTCCGGTATGCAGAGGAATCCATGGAAACGGTGATCGTACCGGTATCGAATTCTAACTTTTAATTTCCAACATCTCATTCATATTCCACGGGTAAATTTTCAATAGCCGAAAGCCCTTTTCAATTCTCAAAATTCAAATTGTGACCATTCGTTTGTTTAATAATTATTTTGGGTATGCCTCTTCATTTACTACTTCTGTTCTACAAAAAAAACTTGTTTCATTTATTTTTTTCTTTCTTTTACTGTTCGTATTCTTGAAGCTATTCCCCTACCCTCTCTCTCTCGCATCTTCCATTGCCGATCCTCCCTTCCTCCTTCGGCCACCCTCCACCGCTCCACCACCAGACCGAAGCCTATTGACCCCTTTCCGCCTCCATTTGTCAATCGAGCCTAGCATCTTCTCTAAAAAATGTTGCTTATATAATTATCCTGTGAAACTTAAAACCTGGCAGCCGAGATTTCCTACTACCCACCTCCGACCCACCTAGCTTCTCCGCCAAGAACCGCCTGACCACAACCAAGCACCCACGTGACGGTGCCATGCCACATCCGGCTCCTGTCATTCACTTTTTTTTTCTCGAAACTCCAAGCTTCCATGGCCTTCACGAGGCCAGTCATCTCCACCAAGCAGCGCAACCATCGCAGCGCCTAGCTGCAGCCATCTGGCCCCGCTAACCGGGCACTTTCACTTTGCCGATCATGTCCTGCCGCTTCTCGAGTATATAAGTGGTGTAGATAACATGTGTTGTATAGGTAAGTCTGCTATATATATTTTATAGTTTATATATCTTAAAGTTTTATCTATTATCTGTTTTTTAGATTATATTATATATGTTAGTAAGTTATATAAGGTCAGTGAGTGTACATACATATATTTATATCTTACATGCGTTAGCACATATGTTTGTTAGTTATATTTACGTTATATGTTAGTTTGAGTATATATATATATATATATAGTTGCATACATATTTTCTTTTGCCTGTTTTCAAAGTCTGCATATAATTGTATAATATATGATGATCTTTACAGTTTATACAGTTATATATTATAAGTATATAGAGTTAGAAAAGTTTATATATGTATACTTGAGTTTGATTATATATTATTACTTTAATAAGGTCAGTTATGTGCATATGTGGGCAATATAGATTTTGAAGGTAGCATGCATAAGTCCTTTGCATTTTTAGTATAATATGTTTCGGTTTTGTTTATATAGATATTAGGGATATATATATATATATATATATATATATATATATCATGTTTTGTTAGCATCTTGAATTTTTTTTACTGCTAGCTTATATTAGCATTATATACCTTATCTATTTGTATAGTTTTATATTAGTATTATATATATACCTAATCTGTTCATATAAGTTCAGATTTGTTTTATTTTAACATCTATTTTAAAGATAAATTAATAGGTAAGTTGTCTGCAGTTATATATACATACTATAAAGTTGTTTTAGTCTATTCCATAAATATATGTATTAACAAAGAAAGTTATATAAGGGATGTCTCTTGTTCTGGGTACTAAGGGTTGCATCTTCTTCGAGAAAAAAAAGTGAACAAGCTATATTTATATTTTTGTAAGTATGAAGTATTTATGTTCGCATTATATCAACTATCGGTTTTGTTCTGTTTTTCCTGTATATTATTATTTAATTTTGTAAACAAGGTGTGTATATAGTATAAGTATTTTTATTAATGAGTCGGATGTATAATATGTTTTGAATAGTATACAACTTGTTCAAAGATATGTATATAATATTTTTGAAATATTCACTTAGATTTGGTTAATATCTCTAAAATAGATTTTTATGTAATAGCTTTAATATATATTGTATTTGAATATCCATTTGGAATTTTATTTGTAACATATGGGTTTCAATCAATATCATTTAAAATACATATGTAGCTTTCATATATTAGTCCACTTATATAATTGATCTTCATCAAATCCAGTTTCATCGTACCTTGCCCTGGTCTCGCCGATATCCAAGTTTATCGCAGCAGCGTTTTGATTCGCTCGTGTTCGTATCCGTGCCCGTGCACCTCATCCTTGTATTTCTCTATCCTCGAAAGGTGAGCAATCACTCACGATTAATGTTCTTATATTTATTAAATTTGATTTCAATTGAAACGACAATTGAAATATGCTGCTGATAGTTATTTACATCTGCTATATATATGCTGTTATCTGTATCTGTTCACCTATGACATCTGACACCATTATTTGTTATTTATATTGATGATATATGCCTGTTACATTATTATCATATCTGTTATCACTCTGCAAGTTCCCTGTTAGTATAGAATTCACTATGGGTTGAAATGATACATACCCGAACGATCTGTAGAATAGAAGAAAATCGTTATGGGTTGAAATGATAAACCCAAGCGATTTTCATTGAATTGAATTTGGAATTTCGGGTTGAAATGATATATACCCGTATATATTTAAATTGCGGATTGAAATGATAAATATCCGTATCACTTGACCATAGGATAGAAAATTATATACAGACACCGTTGGTCTATATATAAATATTTTGGAAATGATTTCTATGGGTTTTGAAAAGAAATATATGGTTATTAATAAATATTGATTCTAAAGATTTATTTAAATTGATTTAATAAAGTTGATATATAATATGTTTAAGTATTTATTTAATATATATATTTTCAAATATAGAGTTTATAATGATTCGGGTTGGAAAGATAAATTTGGAATTGATTTGAAATTATATTTTTTTTAAGAATTTTACTTAAATAAATTGATTCGAAAGTTATTAAATTTGAAATTTTAAAGAAATGTTTTATAACTTGAATTTGATTAAAAGTGACTTAAATGGATATTTCAAATTTATATAAATTTAAATGGGATATTTTGTTTATTTAAATTTGTACATTGAAGCTGTATTTAGATGTTATTGAAATGATTAAGTAAATATTTAAAAACTAAATAATAGTAAAGTGAATTGATATATATATATATATGAAATTATCGCATTTAGTTTTGAAATATTGAATATATAAAGCTTTGAGATATATTGAAATTGAAATGGTTTATTTTGCGGTTCAAATCTGTATTTGAAATCGATATAATTTGAAATGGTTTATTGAGAAACTGAACTTAGTGGAAATTGATGAATTTAGATTTAATTGAATTTGAATTTTTGAATTCGATTTGATTTGAATCGATTTGTGAAATTTGATGAAGCTATTTTATTATATAAAGTATTTTTAAACTATATCTAAGACTATTTATAATTTACTTTAAAATTATTTTAATATAAACTATTTTAATATAAATCATTTTCAATATAAATTATTTTATTATATTTTTTTTTAACTTATAACTATTTATATAAACTATTTTTATTTTATAAACTATTTTGTTATATACTATTATTAATATCTAAACTGTTTAAGGGTGGAAGTTATGATTTCAAAGCTACGATTTCAAAGTGTTATGAATTTCAATGTTTTGATTTCCAAAGTGTTTCGATTTTAAAAGACTTATGATTTCAAAAGTGTTATAACTTTGGAAAGTGATATGATTTTTGGAAATGGATATATTTGAAGTGTGATATCGTATTGATTTGGTTTTGAAATGAAAATGATATTTTTGGTTTTGAAGTATAAACTACTTTGAAATGACCGCGGTGCTATAATAACGATTGGTTGTTAAAGAGACCGGGATCGGATATGGGCATACTCTCTGTCGATACCGAAACCACTTTAACAACTGTGTACGTGGTAGAGATTCCAGAATGAAGTAGGATGGTGGCGACGATCCTAAAGGTATATTTACGTGGACCCAACTCCCGTGAGTTGGCATAAGGTGGCTAAAACAGGAGCGATTCCGGGCTAATGAGGTAGCTCCTCTTATCGGACACACTCCATCGTATGCCTTTCTATTACTTTGTGATTGATTTGGTGTACACCTTTGATTCGGGAGTGTGGCTCGAGTTGGGCGATTGCTGCGGCTTTGCGTTACCAACAGTCCGGATGTTTAATTGGTATATCAACCCTGGCATTGCCTTGTTGTGTCGTGTCACCTACCCTAGTTTGCTTTACTACGAGTTTGATTTGTGTCGTACCTATGGAGTACCCTCTGGTAGCTCCAGTACGGGGTATTACCGTACTGTATAGACTATTGGCATACCTAAAAACGTGTTAGGTTGGAAAATGTAAAGCCTTAACGCTATTTTTAAATAGTATACTTTACTTTAGACATACTATAATAGCGTATTGTACTACATAGTAGATTGTTCCACGGATCCATAGAGGATGGTTATCCCAACATCCTTTAAGTTACTTGTATTTCAGTTGATATTTCACTTGAGTTGGATTTATTGATATAAGAATGTTAATCCTGACTCGAGTGTTTTGTGTTTTTCTTTACGCTCGGGTCAGACTAAGTGGTTCAGTGTTCGAGACTCACCTTTGGAGTTGGAGCTTCGCTTGCAGATCCAACTATCTATCCAGCTTTCAGTTATTCAGTTGATTCCAGTGATGTATTCAGATCTTGTATTTGACTATTTTATTGAGACATCTATGTATTCGTGACTTCTATTGTATCTTATTTGACTCTGTTATATATATATATATAGTAGCTTCATGAACTACTATTCTTTTGTTTCCACTGCATTATTGTTATATTACTCTATGTCTGTGATTCTATGATTATTTTATGTATTGTATATGCTGAGTTTTGCCAAATATAAATTAACAATCTGATATTTTGAGCAATTCAAATCCGACATTTATGGATGCGAATGGTTGAAAATTTCAGGCTGTTACAGATGTATTCAAGACCATACTTAGATAAGGCCTCGAATGATGAAACATAATCAGAGACAGAGGACTTCCCTTGCTTCAACTTGAGGAAGCGACGGGCCAATAAAGCTTTCTCAGATTCAGGAACGAACTTAAGCTCGAATCATTACCGAAACTAAGTCCAAGAAAGAGTAGACTCATCGAGCTCGGCTATGAGAAACTCGTACCAGTCAAGGGCATGCTCTTGCAATAGGCTAGATGCTACAAGAACTCTGTTGTGGTTAGAAAGATCCATGCGAGAGAAGATGCGTTCGCACGTACGAATCCAAGCTTGGACCTCTAGAACGGACTCGGAGCCTTTGAACAGCTTTCCTCCGAGATGTGAGAAATTACTGCACATGCGTGCAAATACTGACTTGCGCGGAGGAGACGATGGAGTAGGAGCTGGAGGCTGAGTGCTCCTAAATAACTCCATAAATTGATCGGTAGACATATAAACGCCGTCCGGATGCGAGCCGCTAGATTGTCCAACATCCGAGCGTCGTCCTCTGCCTCTTCCAGCCATTAGCTGAAAGTTAAGATAAGATAAAGATTATTCACAGGGTAGATATAATTAATTCAATAAGGAATACTACGAAATTAAAATGCATTCCTAGACGTATTCCCAGATTTCTATCTACCCCAAAGGATAAGAAAAGGTCAAAGGCACGATGATTAAGGGATTCATAACACTTGTATTACACTTAGATGTATCGTAATATGTGCTTCTGTTCTATGTTTATCATTTTTTTTTGAACTAAGCTTTGATACCAAGTTGTGATAGCCCACCCCGAGACCCACATTAACAAAGAGTATTACTGGGTAATACTGTCTGCTAATGCAGAGAATAGGGCAGGTTAGGAGCGACCATCTATAACCTTGTCTTAAATATCTATTGAATACGTTGACAAATGCTATATATATATATATATATTCTATCTTAGGTGGATCGACGTATCCAATAAATACTTAATACAAAGCCATAGGTGGCTATAGGATCTATCAGAAAAAAATACAACAACTCAAATGCAAAACACATCATAGAATAGTAGATCATCACATATATATAGATATACAGATACACCATAGAGTATACCAAATGATACATGTCAAGTGGTATAGCAACCATAATATACAAGCGAGTCAAAAGAACATACATATCAGAGTAGCAAACAAAAAGGACTACACAAAAAGCTATAACAAAAAGAGCTAGCAGAATAGTCCATGCGGAAGCAGAATAGGCTAAGTCCAAATGTACCTAACCTGAAACACCTCCGTCTGACCCTAATATAAATACACGGGGCAGTCTAGCTTAACAAATCAGTTTAAGAGAATATACGATAATATGATCATTGGATTGAGGTGATGTTCTTCTTAGCAAGAAGAAACAATACTAAGTAAGCATAAGCATTAGTATGGTATGTATCACTACACAACATATAGTCTTAAAAGAGACAGAATAACCCATAAAACGCTAAAAGTAGCGAGCCTCATATCATCGGCATTTCATAAAACATCATATATGGTCTAAGGGAAAACCTAAACCTGCCAAATTGGCAAACCCAAAACATGCACAAAAAGATCCCATCTCAACCACGCCATAAGGCAAATATATCTCCAAAGAGGGAAATAAAATCTCACGTAAACACCAAAAGGCAAATCTCAAATAATGCCAGTGTAGGCAATTCAAATCTCAAAATAGAACTCCCAAGAGTTCAAATTCCTGAAAGGTAATCGCCACAGATATATATATCGAATGGTTCAAAGGACCAATTCCGAAAAGGGGCGATACACTAGGAAAAATAGTTAAAGAAATCAACTCAAAAGTTTAGCACATGCATGTGGCCGAAGCCTTGCCGAGTACTATTATCTCAAATAGGTACCTCGCCTGAAGGCCAAACATCACAATGACAAATATGCCGCAATGGAAAACGCCGCAATGGCAAACGTCTCGAAGACAAATACGCCGCAATGGCAATGATCCGAAGGTCCAGTACTAGCACGCCGCAATGGCAAATGTGTCACAAACTCTCGGATAGGAACCCGAAAAGTGTTAAAGTGTAAAAAGTTTACCTCATCTCATCGGTTAACCCGACTCGAAGGTCAAAACGATCAAATGGACAAGTTGGGAATTAACCGATAAGTTAAAATGCACGTGTCCCATATCACGTGTATTACCAAACCATTTAATTCTCCTTCTCATTCGCTCGAATAGTGCAAAAATGTGTAATTTATATATAAAATAATTTACTTTGGAAAACAAGCTTTGAAAACCAATTTTCGAAATCAATTTGAAAACCTTATTTGAACATTTCTCTTATTATAGAGAATAACTAGATTTTATATTTGAAAATAATTTAAAATATTATATAATAATTATTTTGAAATGCCCATTAAATAAAAAAATCATTTCAAAAAGATTCGGAGAAAACCGTGCTCGAAAACGAATAAAAACAAGGAAAATCACTCAAACTGATATTCGAATTTAAATTCAATTTAAATTCAAAATAATTCAAAATTTGAATTTTAAAATATCCAAAATTTGGCTAGTCTATTGATAGACATTATGGCCTATAATCAACATCAAAAACATCACGAATATAGCTTGAAAATGAAACAAAGAAAGTCGGAAACATCAAAACACAAGAGGAGACAAGGCAAGATTTTGCCTTTTGCCAGGTCGACCCTGAGGTCGACATCAAGGTCGATCCCCTTGGTCCCTAGGTCGACCTTACGGTCGACCTAGGAGGCACTGGGTCAACCTACATGTCGACCCAGGGAGGGTGGCAGTAGACCTAGCATACGGACCTTGTTCCTGTTGATTTCCTACTCGCGAACTGATTTTCTGAGCAAGTTTTGACTTATCAAATAGTAATATCTTTCAATGGAATTTTAAAGGGATGAAGTTCAACATGGAAGCTATCAATTACAGGAAATCCGGTAGAATTTCTTTGCCGAAATCACAAGATATAATGGTTCAAAGATGCAACAGAAACTGATTATAACAAGCAAAATATTCACTATAGGAAATTGCAAACAGAAACAAATTTTCCACAGATTCAAGCACTGGCACAATTTTTTGGCTAGTTTGTTAGTTTATACAACTCACCTTGCTGATTTGTTGCAAAAGCTTGGATTTTTGATGAAAAGAGGAAGCTTTGCTTGAGATAACAAGCCTTTAGCACCTGTAGAGAGCAAATACAGAACATGCAAACAACATACATTAAATTTTTTAGAAAACTATTTACTGTAAAAGAATTTTGTGATGAAATTATATGATTTGGAGTTGTATACCTTTGATTTATTTGTATCTTGCAAAAATACTTGAATTTTGGTGAGTTTAATTAAAGATTGAGCTTGATTTTGAATTTGAGACATTTTGTTTTACTGACTTAGCTTTTAGGCTGAAGGAGGAAGAAGGTAATAAGAAATGAACGTACAGCCAATTCCTTTTTCTTCTTTTCTTAACCAGGCTAAGTGATATTGGGCTAATTGGGTTTGATAATTAAAAGAATTAAAATGGCTTAAGGTTTAAATCAACACTTAACAAATAAATGCGTACATATCACATTTACACATAAATAAAATGCATTTCTCCATATTTACACATAAGAAAAATAAGAAAACTTGTATAAAAACAAAATAAAACATTTTCTATCATTTAAAAAGATTAATTTATATTTTTAAAACATTTTTATTATTAAAATCCTTTATTTAAAGAAATTACACCATTTACACAAATAAATGGATAAAGCCATGTTTTTAACCTCTAAAATTCCACAAAATTTATTTTCTCACTTAGAAAAATATTTCAAACCATTTCAAAACATTATTTATAGCCAAAACTTATTTTTAACCCAATTTGCACCATTTATTTCAATAAACCACCTTTAAAAATTACATACTTCTTTTAAAAAATATTAAAATAAGCAAATGGACAATAATTAATATAATTATTGTATTTTCTCTAAAATGAAATCATTTTCATTATTTAAAGCCCATATTCCATTTATTATCACTCCAAACAAAATAGAATAAAGCTTGTAATTTTATTTTCTCATTTTAAATTCCAAAATCCATTGTTTATTCCAAATAAACAATTTAATTTCTCCAATTTTAATTTAATTTACAATATTAAATTATAACTATCGTTATAATTCAATATTGACAGGTAATCTACAAACCAAGGTTGTTACAATGCCATTGAAAATTCCAAAAATCACATTTAAAATTATCCTCCAAATCAAAACCACTATCAAATCAAAAAATGCAAATAATAATATTTCCAAAATACTATAATGAGGCCTAGAGTTACCATAGCGCTTAACAAGTGCTTTCATTGATCTACGCTAAAAGAGTTCAACTCTTGCGACATATAAAAGTCACATCCAATAAGGTCAAGCTACCATGCTTTTGGCATTCAACAATTTATACAACAAGTACATAAATTAAATTAAAGTCAACACCGGGGAGGAATCCCATATGATCCCCCAACAAAATTTCTCGAGTTCCCTGTATTTTGTTTTATATTCCATTCGCTTCCCAAAGCGGAAATTCAACCAAACCAAACAAAGAAATCATTCAAGAAAACAAACAATAATTTATATCAACTAATATATTATATAGTGCTCAGCCAATGGTGAGTTAACTCACCACAATTACAATCATTTTACGCATTCCTACACGATCCAAAATCAAACGACATTCGATTTTAGCTGAAAATTCTACTTGCTTCAAAATTGATGAAATTAGCTCCAGTGCATAGATAACACTCTATTGAGCGCAACAACAACGTTCGTTTTGGACCTCGTATGCAAAAGTTATTGATTTTATAAGATTTTAAGGTTAATTAAATTAATTAATCACTTAATTAACCACTAATTACCTTTCTTCCCAAATTATTCCTCCAGACCGTGCATGAGATAACCGATACATGAACAACCCCACCATGCCAATCCAATATCTTCCCTCTATCTCATCCAATACTCAACGAAACCACGAACTGGCTTCACCGACACGCTTCGTTACGCCTGCCCGCCACCACCGACTCGCAAATTCCATGCTCAAAAACCCATAGCTGAATGCGACCTTCTGCTTCAAGTCATGACAAGCCAAAGACGCGTTACACTATAGGGCACCGGACCTCCAACCGATGACGCAGCATGGTGCACTCCAACATGAGTAATGCATTGCAACCATCGCCATAGCCTAAATCACCTTCAATCAACAACGAGCTTCAACCCTAATTTGGCCATTAACCGTCGCACCTCCCCACCATATTCCAACATGATGGATCCCATAACATCCTTAACATGTCAAGTTCTGCATTGGAGGTCCGGCCGCCCTCAAAACTTCACCGAAGGTGCTAAATTCCTTCTCAAATCCAAATCCAAGCTTCATTTGGCCTCTAGTTCATCATAGCTCGAGCAATAACTAACCCTAGCTCACTAATAATACACCGCCACTTCCTAAAGCAATGATGCACCCAATGAAACCCATACGAAATCAAAGCACTCAAGTGCACGAGCTCAACGGAATAAACAACATGATTTTTCGCTGCCTAGGTTCCAAGATTTGGATTTTTGAAGTTTTCAAACTTCTCATTTCAAGGTTACAGGGAAGATTTTATAAGGGAGGAGAGGCATAGGCTTGAACGTGATGAAGTGAGGGGTTAAAGGTAAAGTAGGTGGGTATGGGCTGGAGTAAGGAATTAAATATAGGTTATATATATTATTTTATTTTAAAATATCCGGCATTACATACCTAAAAATCTCGAACTCCTATCGAAGCGTGCCGACCAGCGTTCAATACTAAATACCCCTATTCCAAAATCAATGGAATTAGTTTTGGGACCTAATTTTGAAGTATACGGAAGTTAGCTTTTTAAATAAAATTATATTTAAAATTAATCGCTACTCGTTTCAAGCTCGCACGACCAAACGGTACGTCTGATCATTACGAAATTTGATGGCATACAACAATTTATTATTTTGGTTCTATTGGCACTTGTTTCGTCAAAATTCGAGACAGTGCCCCTGAATTTAATTTTACAAATTTAAATATCGTTTTATTTTTTCGATCTAATTATCGATTTTATCTGATCTATTTATATTTGTAAATAAATTTACAAATTGAATTCATCAATATTATTTATTAATTAAAAGGAGTTAAATAAAATTATTAAATCCATTAATTAACATCCAATTCTAATTCAAATATTTAAACATACCCTATATTTGAATTATAAGTTATTAAATTCCAAAAACCAATTATTTAAGTATTTAAAATTAATTAAACATTTAAAATCAAATAACCAAATTTTGGGTTGTAACATAACTTACCTTGCTTCACTCTTGAACGAGGAATAATTAAGTTGGAATGTCGAAAACGAGTTAAGTCTACGAATCGTGGTTTCTATAAGTAATCGCCTTTAGAACCTGATAATTAACTAGTCAAATAATGAACTTGACCGAATATGAACTTAGATCTTTAAAACAAATGTTTTGTAAAGATACTAACAAGTAGGAAAATGTTTGGGTTTATTGTGACATTGTTTTAGTGGCATTCGTCTTTAACCCTTTCTGATTATACTTATGAATGCAAATAGATCTTTAAAAGAACGTTTCAAAGATAAGCCTAAACGAAATGGTTTTGGATTTATAGTGACAATGTTCGAGTAACATTGCTCTTAATCCTTTTGAATTGATTTGTGAAAGTAGTTAGATCTTTAAAATGGATATTTTAAAGGAAATTATAAGTATGGAATATTTTGGAAAAGATAGAAGCTTATTTGATAAAATAAGTTTACTAATAAAGGGGTTTTTAATTAATAAAAGGATTAATTAAATAAAAGGGGTCAGGAGTAGCTTAATTAGCTAAATCATATTTTATATGGCTTGATAGTGTCTTATATGACTTGATAGTGTCTTATATGACTTGATAGTGTTTTGCATGTTTATTCATTTATGAAAAGCAAATGAGACTTGGTTTCCTTTTACGAACATCTATCTTGTACTAGATAGTTGATTAGTCGACTATCAAAATTGACCAAAATAACTTAGGAAATATCTTGAAGAAACATGATATTTATATGGTGCAGTTATCTTCGAAGATGTTGTACTGTACGTATAAACCCATTTCTTCTCTTCTAGGAAAATTGATAAGAAAATCCGACCCCATCCTGTTAGAAGGTGATCTCCGTTCTTATTAATTGTCTAATTATTTCAAAAGAACCGGAGTTAAGTTTACCGAAAATTCATCGATTAGTTTTGGAGAGTCCGGTAAGCAGGAAAAGTGTACCTTATATGTGATGACTCGAACCTGTAACCACTTCAAAAGCATATATGTGATCTATGTTTTAGAAGCGGTTGTGAAGTGAAACGGTATAGAGTTTAACTGTCTATCCTAAGGTTAAGTCCAAGAGAGAGGTTAGCATTAACATTTCAAATGATACTATCATGAGAGACTGTATATCTTAAGGAGTATTCCAAAATAGAGGACATCATTAGAATTTGTCGGAGGACATATGTAGAAATCTATGTGAATATTCGAGATTTGTTCATGATACTCGAATCCATGTAGCGATTCGTGATCGGTTCGAGATGATGGAATCCATTTAGGGATTCACGTCCTGTTCAAGTGATGAATACTCATTTGAGAGATTTCGAATGTAGCCTTGACATCAGGAAAATGACATAAAACAGAGAAGGGCATATCCAGGTGGTTTAGCTGACCTCAAGGGTATATCAACTATATATCCAGAGATACTTATCGATTGTTGTTAGCCGGAGTTGATATGACTCGGATCACACACTAAGGGTGGTCCAACTATGTTTACCTTAGATTATATCTTATCTAGAGATATACGATGCTCGGAAGGTAGTTTTTGATCACTATCGTGGAGATCCGCTTTAGTTTACTGGAAGCGTCTCCGTGAAAAATCCGTATATGCAAACACACATTAGCGGTATTGATTGTATACCTATTATTGTTGTGGCATTCACACAAAAACTATCTGACATGATTTATATTCTACACCCTAGACATTAACTATCATATCACTATAATAAACTTATCAGATGGTTGCTTTCTTCGAGGAGAAAACCATTTTGAGAATCCGTACGATCTCCATAGTTACCGTTACTTATCACATATTCTTGAGTTTCTCATGTTGGTTTACCAAACTAATTCGAGTATTATTTTCTTATAATGTTTGGGTCTGCCTCGTGTATATTTCAAGATTCACCTTTGGATGCTTAGGAGCATATGGATAATAACTGAAGGATTGTCAACCATAGTACTCTTGTTTCCGCTGCATTTCTGTTTATCAGCATTTATGAAGATAGGTTGTTATATACTACTTAGGTTTTAGTAACTCTGATATTTCTATATTTAGAGTAACCCTTTCTACTATTCCTTTGATATTATATATTATCATTCCGTTATGAGATTCTGATGTTGTATTATCTCTTTCTTGTTCTATTTCTCTTTCTTTTATTTCACCCTAACAATTCGTTTTTCTGACACTTGAGTGTTTGACACATGAATACCATGAATGTATTACTGTTGACATTTGGGGGTCAAAAAGGTGAATCATTACATGCATGGTGTATCACAACATATATAAAACATGTATGCAAAAAGATTCTATATCAGGACCTCCTATATGAATGCATTCTTTTTAAAATATTTTTTAAAATATGATGCAGGCAACCTAGATATACTGGCAATTCTATATGTATTTAAGTTCTTGAAAATCATTTTTCGCACAAACATTTCAATACTCCCGTGTGTAGGAGTATGGTTCGGCCTCCTTTGAAATGAAAGATGAAAGGCTATGTGTAACACCCCACAGCCCTTAGCATACCCAAAAAGGGCACACTAAAAGATGTGGTGCATTGTAGGTATAGCTAAAAACTTACAGAGACTAAGATTCACAAGACAAAATAATTAAAATAACTGAAACATTTAAATAGAAATCTCATTATTCAAAATCCAACTTCATAAATACTTCACTGTAACAAATACCAAATATCCATGTCTAGTGAAAAACATTATCTCAGTCATAACATCAGAGTACATAAAATAACCATCCCTCTTAAAGAAAAGTACCAATACAACAAACGAAACAAAAACTGAAAAAGAAAAAGTATAATAAATGAAGAAAGTCTCTACATCTGAACCTCCAAAAAACTCTGAAATCTACTATCCCTGCCTCTAGTGGCCTATAGGGGAGAAAAGTGAAATAAAGGAGTGGGTCAGATTAAAAGTCTGGTGAATGAAATTAATTACTAGTATTCTTAAGCAAGATAAAGGTAATAGACTTTGCAACAGTTGTAGTAAAAAATAAAATAAAGGAAAAGGTAAAGCTGGAATAAAATACTGTTTAATTTGCTTGCTTTGCTTAGATAGTTTGATTAGATTGTTTGCACTTTTCTTAGATAACTGCTTTGATTAGGCTGAAATCCAAATCCTACTTTAATTAGGCAGAAGTCCTAATTCTACCCTTTGATCGGCCTTCTATCTCTATTGTGCCTACTGCGGACTAGACCCATTGGCCCATACGCAAAAGATGCAGACTAGACCTTGTTGGTCCCTACGCAAAAGATACGGACTAGACCCTATTGGTCCCTACGCAATAGACACCTACTACTACTACGGACTAGACCCTGTTTGGTCCCTATGCCATAGATACCTACTTAGGGCTTGGAACTCAATAACGACTTATCAGCCAGCACTGAGGCCGCACGCTCGACCACCATAGGCTCGCGCTATCTGTTGCTCCCTCTTATTGACCTCTTATTTACCACTGCTCCAGCATAAGCATGCCCTTGCCTCACCTGCGCTATTGTGAGACCACTTGAGTCTGACTAAAAGGGAATGTTGTTGGTACGAGTCTTATCTAACAAACAAAATCTAGTTGCACCCCTTGTCCAAATCCCCATGATTTGAACTTCTATTTATTGACCTCTTATTTACCACTACTCCAGCATAAGCATGTCCTAGCCTCGCATATTCTATTGTGAGACCTAACTGAAAAAGGGAATGCTGTTGGTACGGGTCTTACTTCTCTTTTTGCTTATTAAATTAATTTGAGTTTTAAAATAAGCCTCTATAACTGTAAAGGACTACCCCTTTGGGCCTATAATACTGATCTTCTATATTTGTAAAGGGCTACCCCATTGGGCCTACAATACAGATCTTCTATATCGGTAAAGGACTACCCTGTTGGGTCTACAATACAGATCTTCTATACCTTGCTTATTAACTTAATCTAAGATCTAAGTTTATTAAAATAAGCCTCTTCTGTTATTTCTGCTTTATTTTCTAATTAACCTAATTTAAGTCTTAAAATAAGCTTTCCTGTTCTTTCTACTTAATTATTGTCTCTAATTATAACCCATGTGTTATAATTCTGCTTATTAACTTAACCCAAGGTCTAAGTATATAAAATAAGCTATTTCTACTATTTCTTCTATTTTCTCTTTTTAGTTATAATTACATGTTATAACTATGCCTGCAAATGTCTTAAATAACAACATCTATTTGAGTCAAAACGAATGTTACGTAAAACATCGTTACGACGACTCAAAATCACTAGTATAGGGATTCAGAATTAAGATAGATATATAAATCCCAATACTATATAAAATATTTCCTTTCGGAAATCATTTACTATAACAACAGTGTTATAGTCTACCATTTCCTTCTTTCTCGAAAACGTCTATTTCAACAATGAATGTTGAAATCTATGATTTCGATATTTAACACGTTTTAAAACATCCTTTAAAACAATTAACTTCATTTTCAATGTCACTTTCCCAAAACAATATCCATTTTACTTAACAATATATTCACTGTCCAAAATCGTGAATATACTTCACTAACCAAATTTCAATATTTTCTACACATTTTATTTCAAAGATTATCCACTGTCAAAAATCGTGGATAAAATTCCCTTAATAACCTTTATATTAAATTCATCAAATTTGAGTGATTTTCAAATTTACAAAACAACGTTTATAAATTACATTTCTATTTTCTATAATAACTTCGATTTAATAAATCTCCTTTGTTAACTTCTATAAATCACTTATCAAAATAAGTGATTTCGGATTTATAAAACAATTTTTATAAATTTCCATTCTATAAAAAAACTTCAATTTATAAATCTCCTTTGTTAACTAATTCAATTCATAACTCAATCTTATACCAACATGTTTTACAAAATCATATCCATTTATAAGTTCACAATTTATAAGTTTCATTCACTTATAAATTCTTAAAAATTCATTTAACGCTTATAAAAACTTGTTTTATAATCCCAATATTTAAAAGTTATAAATATCAATTTTGTACATCTTTTACATACATCGTTTTTTTTTAATAATTCAAAAATTCCAATTAAAACCATTTTATAAATTACTTAACTATCTATTTCAAAAGAAATTACCTTTCGGTTATATTTCACAACATTGTAATTTCTATAACTTTAAGATTTTAAACGGTTATTTATTTGAAATAAATCAATTCAAAAATTCAATAAAACGTCTACTTTCAAAAATCACTTTAAAATCCTTTTAAAGTAAGAATCGTTATTTTTAAACTTCAAAATTGAATCCGATGATGCAACAACACCAATTAGTCAATCACAACATTCAATATCATATATCAATATGATAATCAACAAATATCACAATATCTGTAAATAAATAAATACTGGTGAGGAATCCAGTTGGATCCCTCCAACCTGCTTCCATGCATCCACAGATGTTAGCACAATACTAATTCCACTTCGAGGTGGAATATTGCGGTATATGGGTTTTATAAAAATCATCCGCTTACTAATGGCGCAATAGGGTCTCATCCGCTATACAATGCGGGAAATCAATCAATCCAATATATACATATGCCAATATGTATATATTGCTATATATATATATAGATATATCCTACTATATCTAATATCACATCCAAATAGCAATCAATAACTGAAAAATTAATTTTCATTTTGAGTGAGAAGATCTCACCTTAGCTTTTATTTTTTTTGCAATCCCATTTTCCATTTTTGATCATTTCTTCACGGTTTAACCTTGTATAACAATTTATACAATATATCAATATTCGAATTAAATCGAACACTTAAATTATTGTTCTATTTATTTACTTAACCAATTTCTCCTTTAATAATTTAATTAACTAGTAATTTATTTTATTTTATTTTTCTTTTCCAGATGTGTGTATATATATATATATATTCAGGTGCTTATATACATATACTTCACTGTTTACTGTCCATATTAAAATTAACTTTAAAAATTTAAAACTGTCTAACTGCTAAAATCTCTTTACTGTAATTTTTTTTAACTGTATATATAAATTCAACCAATAATTAAAATAAAATAAAAATATGTATACCTCACTGTTAATCGCCTACTGCCCAGGCGCGTCGCTACCATTGCGAAGCGGCACCACCACACGAGCGCGATGCCGTACTTCCCGAGCACGCGACTACGAAACTACTACTGCCCCTCTTCTAGCGTCGACCGACGAACTCGCAATCCTTGATACCATCATTCGCATGCAGTTGCCAACCCAATCGAAGTCGTACCTCCCTCTTCAGCCACGATCCCTACCGCGACTTGCCTCTGCCCCTCGTCGCGACCCCGTACGCACACCACAACCTCGCGAAACCCTAACTCTCGTCGTTGCCTCGCGCGATTTGATTTTGAGATTTGAACGAGGCTTCGTCCATTTTCGTGAATGTGAATGAGATGCTTAGTTTTGATTTGAAGATAGTGAAAAGGGAAAAGTCTCGACCCCTTAAAGAAAATGAAGGGAAAAGTTGCGCCTTAGACAATTAACTTCACTGACGAATGAAAGGAAAGAAAACTGCGATGGGAGATAAAAGTAGGTTGATGTTGATATAATTTCAGCTGATGGCGATTAGTATGTGAATATACCTATATTAAATTCAATTCAAATTTAAATCGTCTCGATATAAATTTCAGCGTGATTTATGATCGTACGCTCACACAACAACTCCAATTACTACGAAAATTTAAATCTGAAAATAATACAATATTACGGACCCAATGGAACTAGTTTCATCGAATTCCGAGACTGTGCCACGGAACGCTATTTTCAAATATCAATTCGAACGATAAAATTTCAAAACTGAACAAATCGTTTTCAAACTCAATTCTGAAGCTTCTATTATCTTCAGTATTGTCAATACGAATTTTAAAAGCTTCTGAAATATTTTTCTTCAGCTTAAAACTGAAGATTCAAATTTTTATCCAACTTACAATAGATTAAATTTTATAATTTAATCGCCAATTTATTCTGATAAATTTGAAATTCAAGTCAAACCATCATTCAAATATTTAAAATTAATTAAATATTTCCAATTTAAATTGTTCAAAATTCTGGGTCGTTACACCCCTTAACACATTTTATATAAGCGTTATAGTCTATACAACACTGTAAACTCCACCGTAAACTAGTGAATATCAGGGAGTACTCCATAGGTATAACACAAAACAAATCGTAGTGGTCGCGTAAATAGGGATACAAGTATGGCAAGGCACATGAGTCAATACCCAAGGTAGTGAAACTACCGTTTGCCTGATCCGGACTGGTGAGAACGCATCGCCGTAGTGATCGCAACACCGCGAAACAACACTCCTAAATCAAGGGTGCACCAATCGACAACAAGTAATGAGTAGTTTGCGAAGAAGTGTGTTCGCTCGAGGTAGCTGACCCCATTTGGCCCGGCACGGCTCCTGTTTTAGTCATTTCCAATTTGACACAAGTGTCAAGGCTATCCATTATCATTCTCTTTCTTCAATCATCAACGTACATCATTACAACCACTTCATTCTGGATCACACTCCGCGTATAGTTATTAAAGTGGTTTTCGGTTTAGACAATGAGTATGTCCCTAATCGATTCCGGTCTCTTTAATAACTTTCGTAATTATTACACTGATTGGTCGTTTAATAAATTTCAAAACCAAATTGTGACGCCCCACTTCTATACCCACGCTAACCAAGAACACTACGGTGTAGTGCTGTCAATTAGCACGGAGAATAAGGCTATTGAGGAGCGACCCTCCATGTAACTTCTTTGTGCGAGCACCGATATGTCAGATAATGTAGCATGCATTTCAGTTAAAGAGGAGATCCGACATACCGATATAAACACAAAGCTATCACACAGTGGCTATATATAATCTTTGGAAACAAATATAGAGACAAACATAACACCAATCAGTCACAGACATCCATATCACAAAGGCGGAAAAAGATATGGATATATAACACATTAAAGTGTACATCAGAGTAGTGGTTAGAAAGGTCCACAATAATACAAAAGAATAGCAACACGTGCTATACAAAAGAATAAGTACACAACATAGAGTCTATATCTCAAATGTGTACATCCAAAAACTACTAATCTAAGTAGTTAGCCAAAAGTCAGAGAAATCCAGAAGAGAAGTCAAGCAGAAGCACCTGTAACATCTCGGTCTGACCCGAGTATTATTTATAAGAAAATAATAAACGGATCAGTCTAGCTATAAATATCAGATGACATGATATAGAATAAGGGATGTGGCATAAACATATAATAACCATAATGGCATACTACTATAAGTATGTAAATGATAATCAACAAGAGATTTATCAATATCACAAGAATCTTCTCAAAAATCCAAACCCATAAAAAGGTAATGACACACGAATTCACCAATACATAAAAATTGATAAAACTTATCAATGAAAATCACGAAAATTGGTGAAACACAAGTTCCAGAAATCAACACACGAAATCCAGAACAAATCCCAGAAATCAACACACAAAATCCAGAAATAAAAAAAAGGGGGAAGTCCGATCACATGGAAGAGAAGCTATCTCATGGAAGCTATCCACTTAATTTTTCGAACACACGAATGGCCCGAAGACCTTTGACACACGAACGGCCCGAAGACCAGGGGGTGCTACCCCATATATGTGAGTAGAAACATCACACAAGCGGGGTCTAGTCTCCCTTGCAGACAAAGAGACATCGCTCAATCGCTAGTCTAAATCACAAAAATGATCGTCATGATCATCGAGAAGTGTCAATCACACCAAGCTAGTAAATATATGAGTTTAGCTTCATGTCCCATAACCACTTGCTTAACTTAAATATTTACGAACAAGCTGTAAATCTTCACTAGAAAATTGTCACAAAAGTTTCAATCGAACAAGTCCAAGAATTAACCGACGAAGTGAACGCAAGCGTTTCATACCACTCGTTTTACTAA
Source organism: Allium fistulosum (assembly GCA_030737815.1). Classification (NCBI taxonomy): domain Eukaryota; kingdom Viridiplantae; phylum Streptophyta; class Magnoliopsida; order Asparagales; family Amaryllidaceae; genus Allium; species Allium fistulosum. The sequence continues at coordinate 1,210,813,337 of CM060902.1, forward strand.
GTCGTTTAATTAGATTTCTCATCCGAGTGAAGTAAAGGCTTGTATATACTAGTAGATTGAAAAACGGTTTAAGAGAAGGAGTTTTGTAACAAGATAGTGTTGAAATCGCTTTGAGAAAGAGTTTTGATATTCTCTACTAGTATTGAAGCCTTCACATTTTTAAAGTGACAAGTCACAAAATGATTGTCGAAACAAATCGTATCACAAAATTTCACATTCGAAGACGTGAGAAAAATCCAAGGAAATCAGTTCCAAAACCATCATAGTAGAAGTGCAGACTAAACTCCACAGCCTACGACCTAGGAAAATCTTCGACCTAATGAGGTGAGCGACCTAACATGGTTGCACATGCCGAGCGACCTAACGAATCTGGTCGAACGACCTAAGATGTTAAAGCAGGGCCAAAACATTGCGACCTAAAGTGATGAGCGACCTAACAAGGTCGCACAGGCCGAGCGACTTAGTAGTTGCGACCTAACTGGGTGACATGGCCAAGCGACTTATCAAGACAATAGGGCGAGCGACCTATAGGGGGAGCGACTTAAGGTGATACGCGACTTAACTGGTTGTAAGGTCGAGCGACCTAAGGGGACATGCGACCTAACTGGAAGACAGGTCGAGCGACCTAAGAGATATGAGGTCCAACGACCTAATGGATATAAGGTCCAACGACCTAATGGAAAGAGTCTCGCGACCTAAAGCCACGCGACCTAAAACTGGCGACCTAAAGAATCGCGACCTAGAGGCCAGCGACCTAAATTGGCAATGGGTCTAACGACCTAACAGAGGCAGGCCAAGCGACCTAAGGAGCACGCGACCTAAAGTGACGAACGACCTATGGGACGCGACCTAGCATGCGCGCGACCTAAACATAGCCGAACGACCTAACTTGCAGGCGAGCGACCTAGGCCCAGACGAGCAATTTGCAGGCCTGTCTTCTTCAAAGCCGCGCGACCTAAGCCCAGAATTTTGCCAAAACACTAGAAATTGGGTTTTCCACCAATTCAATCCAAACCAAATGCAAATGCATGTCCAGAAGTGATAGGGAATCATTCCCAACAGTCCAATGATAGTTATAGGCAAGATGTGAGATAAAAAATCTCACCTTTGCACTAAAATCAATGAAGATGGAGCCTAAAAGTAAAGCAAGAACAGTCCAAAGCTTGAATCTATGTTCTTCACTTGAATTTGGAGTAGATGTTGGATTAGCAATGAAGAAGAAGACCTTGGAGTTTTAATTTCCCATTCCCTCCACCATTTTTGATAAAGCTTGAAGGTTTTAGAAATGAAGAATGAAGTGGTGAAGAGAAGGAAGGGGTTGGGCTGAATTAGTGAAGGGTTCAGCCCAAACTAAAGGTCCAAAGCAAAAAGTGACGAAAATTTAAGTATCTCCAAACATATCGATGTTTATACTTAAAAGATTGCAAATGATGTTTTGAACTCAATGGAAGTGGTCTCGAGTCCTAATTGGTCTGTATGCAAAAAGTAGCTTTTCAGACAAAAATCCGACTAACAATTAAATATTTAAATAAAATATTCAAACATAAAATCGACAAATATGCGGGTTGTTACACAAATCAATTGCAATTTCAATTAGAATTTGTAAATCAACATTTCATTTGTCTTTCTAAATCAATTTCCATAATTTACATTTCAAAACTTCCACATTCATAATTTCAAAATCTTATAATTCAATTTCTATTTCTATTTTAAATAGTTCAAATATTGATTCAAGTTCGTATATAAATTTCATTCCGATATCATTTAAGTTAATTTGATTTAACATTCAAATCAATTTAAATTCCTTTATCGATTTCATTCAACATTCGTCAAGTAAATTTATCATTCAAAACAATTTCTATCTAATTTCCAATTCATTAAATCAATTACTTAAGTTCAACTTCATTATATCAAAACTTCAAATTGAATTAAATTAGCTTCGTCAATCAACCCTTTTAAATTACAAGTCTTACAATAATTTCAAAAATCACATTTGCGTTTCTTGATAAAGAAATTCAATTTCACATATTCATTTACTTAGTTACAATTTCAAAGCTCAATTAATAAATAACTAAATTTCACTAATTAAAAGTTCAATTTTAATTATCAAAGGATTCAGTTTTATTTAATTATTAAATAATTCAATCTCATTAAATTATTAAATAATTTCAAAACTTAATTCAATCATTTTTTAAATTAAACAACATTCTTTCATCAATTTCTTTGTTAATATTTTGTTTCAAATTATTAAATATTCACATTTAAATTTCATTAAAATTCAATTTCCAACTTCGTTTCAAAACCATATTATTTATTCAAATAAAATCTTCATTTTATTTTTAAATCAAATTATTGACCAATCGGGTTTTATTTAATTTTCTATCCTAGGTCAAATTTTAATTTGGGTATTTATCATTTCAACCCGATTCCATTTCATTTCACAAATAAAAGCATAGCAAAGGGAACTTGCAGTGTGATAATTGGGATGGTGTCAAAGTAAATAAACAAGCAATAACAACAATCAATAACCACAATCCAACAATTAATTCAAATAATCCCGAAATAATCGTATTAATTCCCATTGTTGTTTGTGCAAATTAATATAATTATTTCTAGAATCTACACTATCATTTCATGTAGATTAAAGATTATTCCACTAGTATTAATACGGTTCTTCATTTGATATCAATTATTCAATTTCATACTACATAAATTTTACAACATACATTCAAAGGTTCAAGGTGTGCTTAACCAAGTTTCTACGTGTCAAATAATTTAAACATTTAAAGGGGTCATATTATGCAAATGTCATCTAATCAAATTTAACACATATATCAAATCTAACTATCCTACGTCGATTTCAATTTCAAATTATTTATTACTTTCAACATTAACAATTTAACGTCCAATGTCAACATCAAACAATCAATCATTTATCAACCAAACTGGATTATCATTGTATATATAAAAGATAACGGTGTCAGATGTCACAGGTGAACTGATACATGTAATAACATATATATAACAGTGTAAATAACCAACAGCAGCATATTTCAATTGTCGTTTCAATTGAAATCAAATTTAATAAATAAAAGAACATTATTCGTGAGTGATTGCTCACCTTTCGAGGCTAGAGATGAACGAGAATGCGATGAACTACGAATCCATGCCCGAATTTCAAAGCGAAACGAGATGGCACGAATAGACGATCAAGGCTGATAAATGGAAGAGCGATGAGAAAAAATCAGAACTGATTTTTTTTATATATATATAACTGAAAATAGATATATACAACTGTACATGCCTAATATGTTTTTGAATCAATGTAAAACTCAATACAACTTAGGTACACAAAACCAGGTTTATAAAAAGGAAAAATAATATAAATGAATAAATAACAAGTTGCCTGTGACCAGTATACATATGTATAAAAAAATCTAACCTTTATAAACTGTAGCATGAATATAAGTACCCAACACTATATATATATATGCACCGTAAAACAAATGTTCTAACAACTATACTTAGATATAAATTTGTATAACAAAACTTATAACAAACTATACAAATCTTATAAATTGTAGACTTAGATACAAATAACTTTTAACTGCTTATCACTTTCTTCTCTCTCTCAACCAAAAATAGGCAGTAAGGCAAACATATCTTCTTCATGTAAACATATATATAAACAAATCTATATATATAAATAAAATAACTATACGTATGCAATATATTACTGTAACCATATATTGTAAATTTAGATAAACAATATAGCTTATAGTTTTAAATATATATATATACATTTACAGCATAAAACAAGGATTTCATAAACAATATACCTGATACTTACTTATCAAGGCTAATGAAAAGTACATATATATAGGCTGCCATGCTTATTTATATAAAACAGCAAGTAAAAATATACTTCACAAACATTATATAGGTTGTATAGGTAGTTTTATGTATACAAATAAATTCGTACCCAGATTCAATAAACACATAGTAAAGCAACCCATCACTTTGATATAAGCAACTATATATAAAAGAACAATATATATAGATTGTAAAACTGACCTACAAAAGGAAGAAGAAGGGAACATTGGCAAGCAAGATGTTTGCTGACGAGATAAACGCGGACGTCGGTGGTCGGCTCGCTGGAGAGGGAGGCCAAAGGTAGTAATTCTTAGCCGATGGTGATGAGAACGAGATAGTCGGCAAGGCTAGGGCAATAGTCTGAGGTGGGATGGCTCAGTTTCATGGAGGAGAGAAGGCCGAGACTGGAAGATGCGTGAGTGGTTTACTCGGCGTGATTATGACGTGAAAGGAGGTCTAGGGAACAAGCGTGGGTTGACGAGGCCGGGAAAAGCAAAGGGAGGTGATGGGTAGATGTTTGCTTGGAAGATGGAGATGTGGGAAAGAAGCGGAGGGGAAGGGCGTTGCTTTGGTCAGTTGGACTAGGGTGGTCGGCGCTAGTTGGGTTTTCATGAGATGGGGACGGTTGTTTGAGGCGAGCAGCGTGTCGGAGTGGGAGATGGCTGGAGAAGGGCTTTCGCATGGATCTGGGAAAGAATGGAAGAGGGAGGAGGAGGAAAATAATGACATGCGTGATGATGTGCGTGAGAAGATGAGAGAACATGCATAAAAATATAACCTTTACAATAAATTCCTTTCTTCTTATCTGCAGAACGAAATGATGGAAGAGCAGAAAGCATATGGAACGACAGTAATTATGGAACAGGTTGGAATTATAAAAAGGTAGGAAGTTGAATTCAACAAGATATAAATGCTAGTGGCTATTGGATTTGTAACAACCCTGTATTTTGTGATTATTTTAATTATATATATATTAATTTCTTTAATTTAATTTCCTGATTTAAAAAATTTATTTTATTTATTAAAATGAATAAATTTTGTTATTTTAAATATAAATTTTGATTTTGATGTGAATTAGAATTCCAAACATGACTAAAAAGAATATTTTCCAGAAAAGTGAATTTTGGTCAATATAGTCAAACTTTGACTTTTAATTTAGAAATTTGAAAGTTTGAAAATTTGAATTTTATCTTTTATTATGAAAGTAAATAAAATTTTAAGAATAATGCTTTTCGTTTCGTTGAAATCTGATTTATAATGTGAATGTTATGCCTTTTTCAATATTGTGTGTAATTTGCTGTATTTAACAAATTGTTTATTTTAAATTGTATAAATAATATTTTATTTGGTCATGTAATGTTCTAATTTATATTTATATGGGTAAAATAACATGTTATGCCTATATTTTGGTTTTAAAACATTTTTAAAAGTATAATTGACATTTTCCAGTGTTAGTTGTATTTTGCTTACAATTTCTAATTTCCAGTTTCAATTAATTAAAGTAATTCTTTATTTATTTTTCTATTTTTTTTCTTAAAATCTTATTTTATTCTCATTCCCACTTTATTTTGTTCCTCATTTATTTTATTTATTTGACATTTTATTTGTTTTAAAGTGAAATAGAAATTTTCTAAAACTAGTGATTTTCTATTTGTAAATTTTAAGTCCTGTTTTGAATTTTTAAACAATTTCTTTAGTTCTTTTTCTAATTTCTCTAAATTTAATTAATTATTCCATTTTTAAAATATAAATGAATTATTTTACTTCACATTTTTTTTAAATATTTTTAAAATGAAGTTTTTAATTTTCCAAAGTCAATAGTGATTTATTTGTAATTTCTGGACCCTGTTTTCAATTTTTAAGCAATTTCTTATATTCTTTTTCCATTTTCTTTAAAATTAATTAATTATTTTTATTTTATATTACTTTGTTTCGATTTTAAAGTCAATTTACTGATTTTATTTTTGTTTTATTTGAATTTAAAGAAAAAGAAATATGAAGAGTTTTAAAAGCTTATTTACCTTAAGTCCTTTCATCTCCTTTGTCCTTTCATTTGCCATAACTCCTCAATTACTATCTTGGCTGTGCATTTTTGGTTTGTAGCCGTGATTTTTCAGCCTCCATTCACCCAAAAACATTTTACCTTCTCATTCATTCATGGCTTCAAGAAAAATCTATGGGTAATGGCTACTTTTTTTACACTTTTCTTCTCATTTTTCATGTATTTTGCCTTGTTTTCTTTGCTTCTTTGAATGGCCTCCACTCCATATCCACGGCCACCACCCCCTACAACTCTTCCCTGCCATCACCACCAGCTACTCCTCTAGTCTTGACCAAGGCCGAGCCACCATGATGCCAAAACTCAACAAAAATTGCAACACAAGCCATAAAAACATGTTGTTTGACCACTATTTGTTCACCACTTCATTTTCCACCACCACCACCACCTTAGGCCGCCTCCACCACCTCTGGCCAGACCACCACACACCTTTCCTTCCACTGACCTGATCCATACCTCTCTGACCTGACCACACAAGCCCATGGCCGAGCCATTTTTTGTGAACAAAACCCACCAATTTTGCCTTAAACTCTTCATATTCCTTTGTATAAACTTTCTCCTCATATTCTACTACCTAGGCCATGCATACACATGACCAAACCTGAGCCAAACTTGTTTAAACCAGAGCCAAAAACATCCCTAGGCCATGACAAAAGAATAGAGAAAGCAAGGCAATAGATTTGGCATTCGTATCTCTTTTTATTTAAAAGTTATGTCATTTCTAGTGTATTGAAATTTATGGTTTGCTTTGATTTTTGTTTAGGTTGTAACACAAGATCTATATCATTGGATTTGCTCTCCACACTCAAATTGTATTAGAGTTGTCGTGCCTTCATAATCTTTGTGTTGTGAGCTTTGTTGGCAAATCTCCAGCTTAACAGGTGAGTTATTCACACCAGACAATATGTACATATATAACTAGTGAATTGACCCCTTTTGAATCTGTAAAATGCATTATCATGTTACACTTTCTATGTTATGATTTTATGATGTTCACCCATGCTTAAACACCTATTATATTATATGTTACTGTTATATTATGCTGTTCTATTATTTTTATCAGTTTATCACACTGCAAGTTCCCTTTAGATTAGAATCGCTATGGGTTGAAATGATACATACCCGAACGGACTTTAGAATAGGAGAAAATCATTATGGGCTGAAATGATAGGCCTGAATGATTTTCAATTATTTTTCATTTCCTTGGGATTGCGGGTTTGAAATGATCAAACCCGGGTTTTCTTTGTAAATTACGGGTTGAAATGATATATTACCCGTATCACTTTACCTAGACTAGAAATACAGACCCGTTGTAAAAATATGTTTTATAAAAATCTTAAAAATATTTTTGAAATGTAAATATTATAATATTGATTTAAACTAAATAAAAAAATGATTTATGTAAGCATTATTGAGTTTTTGAAAATTTATAAGTGAAATAAATTATTGGTAAAACTAGAAAATTTGAAATGTAAGTTATTTTGGGAAATTTTAATTGGGTGATAATTGGAATTTAAATTAAATATGAAATGTGATAACTTCATGATAATTTGGATTAAAGTGAATTTAAATGATTTTTATATTATATTAATGATTTTGAATAAAGTTAAAATGTGAAATGAATGAATATTTAAGTTGAAATTTTGAAATATAACTAAAATTGGAAATTTGTGAATTTGGCTTAAGAGTGAATTTTAAGTTAAGTAAATAAATATGGAATTAAGTTATATTTGAAAATTTAAAATTAAGTGTTAAGTTAATTTAATTTAATGAATTTATAATTTAAAATTGGAATTTAATAAGTGAATTATTATTAAATTTTGATTTTTGAATGGAGGTTTAACTTTATAAAATCATGAATATAAGGGTATTTGAATGATTATATATGATTTTATAAGTTAAAAATGATTTATATAAAAATATAATTGTTTGTGAAATTATACTGAATATTTGAAGTTAATTAACTGCATCTCTGAAATGCTATTAATTCTAATGTAAATGATAATACAACATTTGTAAATGCTGTAGTTGATAATAATGAACCAAATGGCTAAATTTAATTAAAGGCTATTATAGCATTTTTGTAATGTTATAATGGTTGAATTTAACTAAGTTTATTTGAAACTAATGTAACCCTATTACAACATTTTAAATGCTGTCTTTTGTTAAATTGAACTGTTTTAAATGTGACTTTCCGTAGCATTTTCTAAATGCTGCAAAAGTTGAATTTTCATTGTTTTAATTAATTTAAGTGAACGAATGAAAGATTAAAATTTTGGAAATTTAATAATTTAATTATTAATAATAACTTTATTTTTATGATTTAAAATAAAGTAATTTGTTTCGAAATATAAACTATTTGGAAATATGATATTTTGAAATGGATTTTTGAAGGATATTGAATTTTGAAATGATATTTGATTTCGAAGTATAAAATACCATTTTGAAATTTTAACCACGGGGTGTATTTAATTTATAGTTTAACTGATCCTTGAAGGATGGGCGATCCCAAGCATCCTTTGAGTTATTGTGCATTTCTACTACAGTTCACTTGAGTTGGTTTACATTATATAAGTATATATTGTCCTGACTCGAGTGTTTTGTGTTTTACTTTACGCTCGGGTCAGCCTGAGTATTTACAGCTTAGCTTTGGATCTCATTCTGGAGCTAGGAATCGCTGGAGATTCTGCTTGTCTAGTTATCTGTTCCTTTCAGTTCAGTTGTTCTATTCTAGTTCTGGTATTTATAAACTTCTATGTATTTGGGATTTCTATTGTATATGTTTTCAGAATGATATTATGTATTATGTTTTGAGAGTTTGTATATAGTAGCTTCATGAACTACTATGGTATTTTATTTCCGCTGTGAGTTATTCTGATATGTTCTGTGTCTGTGATTCTGTGTATTTGATTTCATTTGCTCCAAATTTATTTACAATCTGTTATTTTGAATTATTCAAGTCAGACATGTGTGGATTATTGTCGATTTGAATGGTCCAAAATAGTGGGTCGTTACAGTTGGTATCAGAGCTTTGGTTTTAGGCAAACCTTAGCCTACGGAGCAAAAACTCATTAGAGATAGGGTAGAAATACCCTAGTATAAGTGAAATCAATCTCAGAATCATTTCTTTGTGAGAGTACGTATTTTCGAAGTATAAAATGATTTTCAAATGATTTTTAAAGAATTTTCAAAGATTATTTTGATATAAATTTCCTTGCTTTGAAAGTAAAATATTTCTTAAACTTCATTCCTTTCGTATCCACCTTGTTAGTAATTTCTTTGATTAGGATCCTCTAAAATTTTGAACTTCTCTCTTGATTGATCTAGATCCATTGTTGATAGGAATCTATTTTGAGTATGGAAAAATCAGTAGTTTGTTAAGTTGTTTTGAGTAAACTCTGTTGTATCTTTTGCTTAGCTAAAGTTGTCCAACTAAAGATATTTATGCTTCTGTTTTCGTATGTTATGAATTCGAGTCTTTCCAAATTTTTATGGGAATTTTTCTGTATCGATATAGGTTATATATCTCTAATCTTCGTTTGGATTCTTATCGAATAAGATTCCTTTGAATTTTGGAACGCTCCCACTTGTTCTGTAATCCATTCCTGTCTCCCCTAATTGTATTCTTTTGATTTTGGAGCATTGCATCACTCCACTTTTTATGACCTTTATAGGGTGGCGATTCCGCCAATCTTTGAATGATTATAATTGGCATTGATTCATTGGAGATTTCTATATCCTCGGTTTACGATGTTTTCTATCTTCTGCTATATTTAGACTCTATCTCTGGCAATCGAAGGTCGATTTGCCTTAGATTTTCGCATCGATTATATTCCTGAAGTCACGGTTGACCAGTTAAGGTCGCCCGCGATTCATATAGGCTTATCCATCTTCTATTTGGTAATTTAATTATCTTATCTTCGTTTGAGCCTATCTTTGAATTAGAATTCTATTTGATTAGAGTCCTTCTAAATTTGAATCTCTGTTTTGCTTTGAAATCCATCCTTGAATCGTCCCTTGGAAAGTTTGTGGTTGATTGTCTTTTGAAAATTGTGTATTCATCGTAGTTTTTATTTTGATAAGGATGGCCATATTTTTATATAAAGATGAAATGTTTTTGATAAAGATTATGTACCTTTTAAAAAAAATGAGAATTTGAAGTTTTGAAAGGATTTGAAATTTTGAAAATTTTATAAGAATGTCTTCATATAAAATGATTTATAACTGAATGTTTTGAATCTGAATTTAAGTGATTGAACTCTGGCATTTTGGAACTGGTTTTAAGATTTTGAAATAATAAATAATATGATTTGAAATTATTTTTCCGAATAAGTAATGTTTCAATGATTTTAATTGGTTTTAATGATTTTGAAGGAATTTCAAAGAAGTTTTCAAAGTAAATGGAAGTCCAGAACCACTTGTGTCGCTGGAAAATAATTTCGGTGATGAGTGCACGCATCATCGACATTGATTTTCGAGTTTCTGAGTGAGGGAGAGGCCACTTCGGTAACTTTGCTATGCGATTGATTTGTGAAACCAATTCTGATTTCAAATTTCGAAGCGTGATGTGATATTCGAAAGATATATGTATATATATTGAACAATTTGAAATGAGCCAGTGTTCAGTCCTTGAGTTTTGGATTTGATTTGATATAACCCTATTTTGGAATTGATTTACTGATTTAATTATGATTTCCAACTCTTGGATTGAAATATGATTTCTTCGACTATTTTGAAGGTTCGAGCACTTCCAAATCAAGGTTAACTTTTCAAAGCTAAATTTTTTGAAAAGTATGAATTATTTGATAAAGTATATAAATTTGTTTTGAATGTTTAAGTCTGAAGTAATATGATTTAAATAAGTTGAAACTGTTTTGTTAAGTAAATGAATAAGGCAATTTTAAAATTTTCTAATATAAAATTTAGATTCGAAATGCTTTGAAAATAATTTGGTCTTCAAAATATTTTGAATAAAATTTAGTTTAAATGTTTTAACTTAGTAACATCTTTATGAAACTATATATTTAACAAGTTGGAATAAATATATAAGTTGTACGTATGGTGTTTTATTCGCATAATTAATTTGATCCAAGTTTGAGTACACAAGTTCGAGGTGGATTACACCATTTAGTGTTAGGATTTTCATTCGATTCTTGATGGCGAATATTTGATATGGATTTTGGGCTTGATTCTAGAATTCTCTATCGTAGTATATGGCTATGCAAGGAGACTGATGGCTTCTAGTCGAGAAACCATATCGAAATCCGCATTAGGGAAGTCGAATGGACAATACTAGTTCGAAAGCGAACTTGTGTGATCAAGCGAGCGATCAAATGTAGTTTTGCGAAATGATGACGTATGTACATCTTATATCCTAATATCATTTATATATTTTGACGCTGAAATTGAAAGCTGTCGAGTTAGAATATCTTTGCTTACTAAAAGAAAATTCCAATTTAAATTACAAAGATATATAACCCATAAAAGCAAAGATATTCAAATCCCATATGGCTCTTCATACAGCGAAATTTATTTTGAAAAATTTGATCCTTATATAAGATGGACCTTACATAAGTATAAGATGATTTTGAAAACATTTGATTTTGGAAATGAATTGGTTGACTAAATTATTGATTTGGAAATTTGGATTTATTTTCTAAATCTATTATTCTGGAAACGTTGAAACTAAAGATAATTAATTTGAGAAGAAATAATTCGGTGAAATTGTATATGATTTTAAAATTGAACTGATATTGAAACAAATTGAAATTTGAGAACCTTATGTTACTAAACACTTGATTTGGAAGTTGTCGAACTTATATAAAATTGATTTGTATGAGTATGAAATTGATTCGAAAACTATAGATTTGAAAAGGTACTCAATTTGAAAGTGAAATCTTATATATAATGGATATTATATAAGTACGATATTTGAAAGTGATTTGAAAAGGTACTATATGATACATATTTTCGAAGTAAAGATATGGAAAGTGCCTTCTGCTTGATATCCGATTTGTGGCCACATCTTGGATTCATTCTATTGATATTATTCTCTCTGATTTTTGGTTTTCCGGATATGATACTCGAGTGTCCTTCGAATTCCATGGCGTTACCCATGGTCTTACGAACTCGACTGCATAGCGTAATTCGTAAGGCAGTGATTGCTTAAAAGGTACGGATGTTTCCTGGGGGATCCAGGCGTAACCATTGTGTATCTGCGATCTATGGTCGTGTTAGTGGCGTAATCCGCAAGGTAGAGATTGCTTAAGGGGTATGGATGTTTCCTGGGGGATCCAGGCGTAACCATTTTTATGTATTCTGCGGTCCACCGGTTTGTTGCATGGCGAAATTCGCAAGGCAGTGAATGCTTAAAAGGTACGGATGTTTCCTAGGGGATCCAGGCGTAACCATTGTGTATCTGCGATCCATGATTTGATTCGTTTTTTGTTTGGATTGTACTTTCCATATCTGTTTTTAAAGGTTTTCCCAGTATTTTCACTAGGTGTTGAAACAGGTCTACTAAGTACCTGGAGAATTCCAGTTTTGCGCCTGATCAATGCACTACCAGAGTCTACAGGAACAAGGATAAACTTGTTGAAACATCGAGTTATAAAAGTATTTTGATAAAATATTATATAAAGGATATTTTGATCAGTTATTTTCCTTCCTAAAGGATTTTAAAGTGTTTTAAATATTTTACCTCTTTAACCAACAATTTTAATTAATGGCTCATCCTTGTCTTTCAACCCATTTTCCCTCCTAGATATCCCTATTCCCCTACCTTCTTTTCGGGAATGTCTTCCAACCTATTGTTCTGCCTAGTTGTTTCTCCGAAATTTTTTCCTTTTCGAGGACGAAAAGATTTGAGTGGGGGAGAGTGTAACAACCCTGTATTTTGTGATTATTTTAATTATATATATATTAATTTCTTTAATTTAATTTCCTGATTTAAAAACTTTATTTTATTTATTAAAATGAATAAATTTTGTTATTTTAAATATAAATTTTGATTTTGATGTGAATTAGAATTCCAAACATGACTAAAAAGAATATTTTCCAGAAAAGTGAATTTTGGTCAATATAGTCAAACTTTGACTTTTAATTTAGAAATTTGAAAGTTTGAAAATTTGAATTTTATCTTTTTTTATGAAAGTAAATAAAATTTTAAGAATAATGCTTTTCGTTTCGTTGAAATCTGATTTATAATGTGAATGTTATGCCTTTTTCAATATTGTGTGTAATTTGCTGTATTTAACAAATTGTTTATTTTAAATTGTATAAATAATATTTTATTTGGTCATGTAATGTTCTAATTTATATTTATATGGGTAAAATAACATGTTATGCGTATATTTTGGTTTTAAAACATTTTTAAAAGTATAATTGACATTTTCCAGTGTCAGTTGTATTTTGCTTACAATTTCTAATTTCCAGTTTCAATTAATTAAAGTAATTCTTTATTTATTTTTCTATTTTTTTTCTTAAAATCTTATTTTATTCTCATTCCCACTTTATTTTGTTCCTCATTTATTTTATTTATTTGACCTTTTATTTGTTTTAAAGTGAAATAGAAATTTTCTAAAACTAGTGATTTTCTATTTGTAAATTTTAAGTCCTGTTTTGAATTTTTAAACAATTTCTTTAGTTCTTTTTCTAATTTCTCTAAATTTAATTAATTATTCCATTTTTAAAATATAAATGAATTATTTTACTTCACATTTTTTTTTAAATATTTTTAAAATGAAGTTTTTAATTTTCCAAAGTCAATAGTGATTTATTTGTAATTTCTGGACCCTGTTTTCAATTTTTAAGCAATTTCTTATATTCTTTTTCCATTTTCTTTAAAATTAAATAATTATTTTTATTTTATATTACTTTGTTTCGATTTTAAAGTCAATTTACTGATTTTATTTTTGTTTTATTTGAATTTAAAGAAAAAGAAATATGAAGAGTTTTAAAAGCTTATTTACCTTAAGTCCTTTCATCTCCTTTGTCCTTTCATTTGCCATAACTCCTCAATTACTATCTTGACCGTGCATTTTTGGTTTGTAGCTGTGATTTTTCAGCCTCCATTCACCCAAAAACATTTTACCTTCTCATTCATTCATGGCTTCAAGAAAAATCTATGGGTAATGGCTACTTTTTTTACACGTTTCTTCTCATTTTTCATGTATTTTGCCTTGTATTCTTTGCTTCTTTGAATGGCCTCCACTCCATATCCACGGCCACCACCCCCTACAACTCTTCCCTGCCATCACCACCAGCTACTCCTATAGTCTTGACCAAGGCCGAGCCACCATGATGCCAAAACTCCACAAAAATTGCAACACAAGCCATAAAAACATGTTGTTTGACCACTATTTGTTCACCACTTCATTTTCCACCACCACCACCACCTTAGGCCGCCTCCACCACCTCTGGCCAGACCACCACACACCTTTCCTTCCACTGACCTGATCCATACCTCTCTGACCTGACCACACAAGCCCATGGCCGAGCCATTTTTTGTGAACAAAACCCACCAATTTTGCCTTAAACTCTTCATATTCCTTTGTATAAACTTTCTCCTCATATTCTACTACCTAGGCCATGCATACACATGACCAAACCTGAGCCAAACTTGTTTAAACCAGAGCCAAAAACATCCCTAGGCCATGACAAAAGAATAGAGAAAGCAAGGCAATAGATTTGGCATTTGTATCTCTTTTTATTTAAAAGTTATGTCATTTCTAGTGTATTGAAATTTATGGTTTGCTTTGATTTTTGTTTGGGTTGTAACACAAGATCTATATCATTGGATTTGCTCTCCACACTCAAATTGTATTAGAGTTGTCGTGCCTTCATAATCTTTGTGTTGTGAACTTTGTTGGCAAATCTCCAGCTTAACAGGTGAGTTATTCTCACCAGACAATATGTACATATATAACTAGTGAATTGACCCCTTTTGAATCTGTAAAATGCATTATAATGTTACACTTTCTATGTTATGATTTTATGATGTTCACCCATGCTTAAACACCTATTATATTATATGTTACTGTTATATTATGCTGTTCTATTATTTTTATCAGTTTATCACACTGCAAGTTCCCTTTAGATTAGAATCACTATGGGTTGAAATGATACATACCCGAACGGACTTTAGAATAGGAGAAAATCATTATGGGCTGAAATGATAGGCCTGAATGATTTTCAATTATTTTTCATTTCCTTGGGATTGTGGGTTTGAAATGATCAAACCCAGGTTTTCTTTGTAAATTACGGGTTGAAATGATATATTACCCGTATCACTTTACCTAGACTAGAAATGAAATACAGACCCGTTGTTAAAATATGTTTTATAAAAATCTTAAAAATGTTTTTGAAATGTAAATATTATAATATTGATTTAAACTAAATAAAAAAATGATTTATGTAAGCATTATTGAGTTTTTGAAAATTTATAAGTGAAATAAATTATTGGTAAAACTAGAAAATTTGAAATGTAAGTTATTTTAGGAAATTTTAATTGGGTGATAATTGGAATTTAAATTAAATATGAAATGTGATAACTTCATGATAATTTGGATTAAAGTGAATTTAAATGATTTTTATATTATATTAATGATTTTGAATAAAGTTAAAATGTGAAATGAATGAATATTTAAGTTGAAATTTTGAAATATAACTAAAATTGGAAATTTGTGAATTTGGCTTAAGAGTGAATTTTAAGTTAAGTAAATAAATATGGAATTAAGTTATATTTGAAAATTTAAAATTAAGTGTTAAGTTAATTTAATTTAATGAATTTATAATTTAAAATTGGAATTTAATAAGTGAATTATTATTAAATTTTGATTTTTGAATGGAGGTTTAACTTTATAAAATCATGAATATAAGGGTATTTGAATGATTATATATGATTTTATAAGTTAAAAATGATTTATATAAAAATATAATTGTTTGTGAAATTATACTGAATATTTGAAGTTAATTAACTGCATCTCTGAAATGCTATTAATTCTAATGTAAATGATAATACAACATTTGTAAATGCTGTAGTTGATAATAATGAACCAAATGGCTAAATTTAATTAAAGGCTATTATAGCATTTTTGTAATGTTATAATGGTTGAATTTAACTAAGTTTATTTGAAACTAATGTAACCCTATTACAACATTTTAAATGCTGTCTTTTGTTAAATTGAACTGTTTTAAATGTGACTTTCCGTAGCATTTTCTAAATGCGGCAAAAGTTGAATTTTCATTGTTTTAATTAATTTAAGTGAACGAATGAAAGATTAAAATTTTGGAAATTTAATAATTTAATTATTAATAATAACTTTATTTTTATGATTTAAAATAAAGTAATTTGTTTCGAAATATAAACTATTTGGAAATATGATATTTTGATATTTTGAAATGGATTTTTGAAGGATATTGAATTTTGAAATGATATTTGATTTCGAAGTATAAAATACCATTTTGAAATTTTAACCACGGGGTGTATTTAATTTATAGTTTAACTGATCCTTGAAGGATGAGCGATCCCAAGCATCCTTTGAGTTATTGTGCATTTCTACTACAATTCACTTGAGTTGGTTTACATTATATAAGTATATATTGTCCTGACTCGAGTGTTTTGTGTTTTACTTTACGCTCGGGTCAGCCTGAATATTTACAGCTTAGCTTTGGATCTCATTCTGGAGCTAGGAATCGCTGGAGATTCTGCTTGTCTAGTTATCTGTTCCTTTCAGTTCAGTTGTTCTATTCTAGTTCTGGTATTTATAAACTTCTATGTATTTGGGATTTCTATTGTATATGTTTTCAGAATGATATTATGTATTATGTTTTGAGAGTTTGTATATAGTAGCTTCATGAACTACTATGGTATTTTATTTCCGCTGTGAGTTATTCTGATATGTTCTGTGTCTGTGATTCTGTGTATTTGATTTCATTTGCTCCAAATTTATTTACAATCTGTTATTTTGAATTATTCAAGTCAGACATGTGTGGATTATTGTCGATTTGAATGGTCCAAAATAGTGGGTCGTTACAGGATTACACGCAGGATAACGAAAAGTCTTAGAGCAGATTGTAACCGGCTACCGATACGGTAGGCGTTACGCAAAGTGCAACGTACATCGGACTCCGAATTTGACAATCGAATATACCATAGAGATCAGCACGACGAGACGATCAAAACGGTATACGGATATCAGCGGTACGATTGAATTTATAAAATTCGAATTTTTCTACTGGCGGAAAATGCAAAAAAACGTAGAAAAATAAGATCGACGGAGCCAAAGAAGTCTGAATTTGGAAAAATGAAAAATGACGTTTTCTCAGAAGATGGTTTAGAATTTTTCTATGTAAAAATATTTAGGTTCCGAAAACATTTTATTTTCATCGATTTTTAACTGATTAAATTGAAATAAAATTACACACGAAATAAACTTTCATATTTTTGGATGAAAATTTACCAGTTGCTAACTTGCTATGTTTA
Organism: Allium fistulosum; assembly: GCA_030737815.1. NCBI lineage: Eukaryota > Viridiplantae > Streptophyta > Magnoliopsida > Asparagales > Amaryllidaceae > Allium > Allium fistulosum. The sequence goes on from CM060902.1 coordinate 1,210,830,754, forward strand.
ACTAGACGCGTTTCAAATATTAAATTTTTATTTCAAAATTTTATCGTTTAAAATTTCACAAAATATCAACTACGTTATTAAAACGGTTAAAATTTATGGGTCGTTACACTCTCCCCCACTCAAAACTTTTCGTCCCCGAAAAGGAAGAAGGTAGGAGAATGGAAACAACCAGAAAGGAAATAGATTGAAACAAAGCAAAACAATTAGTTCAAACCATATAAATTCAATTTACCTTAATTAATACTCAATATTTGATATAAATTCAAGGTATTTCAATAAGTTGATTAAATTTCAATTTATTAATATTTGATACCAAGAGATTTCTTCAAATCAAAATTTTATTTAATTTGACCCATTTTCCATTCATTCAACTTATTATTATTCTATTTACCTCTAATAACATTTTATAATTAAAATTCAAGTGTATTCAATTAAATTGAATAATTTACATTTAAAATTTCTAATTCAATTATTTCAACTTTAAATATTTATTCAAAATTTTCGACTTCATTTTATAATTGAAAACATCTTTTAACATAAATTTAAGAATTAAATTTTCGATTTTAATATTTAACAATTTGGTTAAATCCCTTTGAGTTTACTTAAGTTAAATCAATCTATCTATTTCTAAATTCATTATCTTATTATCTAGTCATCCTCAATTAACCATTTCTAAATCATCAATTTGTATAATCATTTATTGTACTCATATTTTATTCTACAAATTTAATTCTTTTATTCCAAATTATTATTAAGTTTATTCCACTTAATATATCTTATTACATATATTTAAACCATATAAATTTCAATTTCAATTAATTTATATTCAATAATTGGTTTAAATTTAAGGTATTTCCATAAGTTGATCTAATTTCAATTTGTTAATTCTTTCAGAACAAAATTTATTTTATTCATCTCATTCAATTAACTTATTATTCTATCATCTTTATTAGCATTTTTTTATAATTAAAATATAAGTGTATAACATTTATTATAAACACTTAAATTCTATTTAAAAAATCATTTTATATTGTATATTATCCAATTACATTTTAACTTCTGAATAATTTAGGTAAGTTATATTGAAATGCATTTTAGTACTATACAAATAAAATTTTCAAATTCAATTATTTCAAGTTTAAATACTTATTCAAAATTTAGCTTTATTTATAATTTAAAACATCTTTTAACATGATTTTTAAGAATTAAATTTCCGTTTAATTTCAAACCCTTTAGAAATAATTATGTATATACTGTATATATTAAATCAAATTAAATTTAAAATAATATACCCATATATATATATGTATATATATATATATAAATCAAATCATATTTAAGAAATTCAAATCAAAATATTTTTCCAAAACAAAACCGTAGCAAAGCTACAAAATGGTTTCTCCACTTCGAAACTCGAAAATGAATGTCGATGATGCGGCCGCCATCACCGAAATTATTTTCCAGCGACAAAGAGAAGAGCACTGATTTCAACATTTTAAAATTCTTTGAAAATCATTTATATTCGAAAATACTTTACATAATATACATTTTAAAAATTAAAAACCAAAGCTTGAAATATTAGGAAATTAAATTCTCAAATTCTTACTTTAAATTCATTTAAATTTCTAAATAAATCTATAAACCAACTTTATAATTCCATTTATTTTTATGTTGGAATAATCAATGATTTACAAAACAAATAGTGAAAATCAAATATTACCTTTCTGACAACCAATTTAGTTAACAATTCAATTTCAGAAAATTTATACTTATATATAATATAATCATACAAGATTATTTTATTTACCAAATTTTGAAAATACTATTGTGTCAGTTTGCTCTGTTCAAGTGTTTTGAAAATCCTATCGATAGCGTTGATCAGACGAATCGATCGAAAACCCAAATCAACATCAACAACTCAAACAACACAATAAAGAAAACATTTTTATATTAATAACACATGCACTACCTCGCTCGACGATACAAGGATGGTTTTCAAAATAAGTATAGGGATTCAAATTTGATGGACTCAAATCAAAGAGAATTTTGATTCGAAGATAAGTTCGAAACAAAGATACGATGATTAAATAACAAAGTAGGAAGATTAATAAGTTTATATAAATCGCGGGCAACCATAACCGGGTCGATCGTGACTTCAAGAATAAGATCGATGTGGAATTCCAAGATAAATCGACATTCGATCTCAAGAAATAGAATTCAGGTATATCAGGAGATAGATAGCATCGTAAATCGAGGATACAGAAATCTCCGGTAAATCAATGCCTATTGTAAAGGAGTTTCACCCCTTTTCAAATCATTCGAAGTTTGGCGAGACCGCCGATCCATTATAAAGATCATTCAAAGTGGAGTTATGGGATGCTCCAGAATTGAAAGAAGACGAATAGTGAGGGACATGAATGAAATTTGGAACCGTGGGAAACGTTCCAGAATTCAAAGGAATCGAGTCAAAAGGAAGAGATTGAAACTCGAATGAGAGTGATTCGGTAAATACATTTACCCTATATGCTAGGTTTGCCTAGAGCTACCAAAGCTCTGATACCAACTGTAACGACCCGCTATTTTGGACTATTCGCATCCGCACATGTCGGACTTGAATAATTCAAAATACCGAATTTTTAATTTAAATTTGGCAAAACTGAGCATATATAGTAAATAAATAATCACAGATCACAGACACAGAGTAATAATTGCAGCGGAAAAAAAAGATAGTAGTTCATGAAGCTACTATATACATATCAGAGTTAAATAAGATACATCAGATGTCTCGAATACAATAGTCAAATACAAGAATTAGAATACAATCACTGGAATCAACTGGATATCTAAAAGCTGGATAGATAGATGGATCTCCAAGCGAAGCTCCAACTCCAAAAGTGAGTCTCGAATACTGGTACACTCAGTTTGACCCGAGCGTAAAGCAAAACACAAAACACTCGAGTCAGGATTAACATTCATATATCAATAAATCCAACTCAAGTGAATAGCAACTGAAATACAAGTAACTCAATGGATGTTTGGAATAACCATCCCTTAAGGATCCGTTAAACTATCTACTATGTAGTAGTGTACGATAAGTAGATAATGCCTATCAGTAATATAAAATATCAAAATAGTGTTAAGGCGTTACCATTATCCCCTTTAACACATTTTATATAAGCGTTATAGTCTATACAACACTGTAAACTCCACCGTAAACTAGTGGGATATCAGGGAGTACTCCATAGGTATAACAGAAAACAAATCGTAGTGGTCGCGTATATAGGGATACAAGTATGACAAGGCGCATGAGGCAATACCCAAGGTAGTGAAACTACCGTTTGCCTGATCCGAACTGGTGAGAATGCATCGCCGCAGCGATTGCAACACCGCGAAACAACACTCCCAAATCAAGGGTGCACCAATCGACAACAAGTAATGAGTAGTTTTCGAAGAAGTGTGTTCGCTCGAGGTAGCTGACACCATTTGGCCCGGCACGGCTCCTATTTTAGTCATTTCCAATTTGACACAAGTGTCAAGGCAATCCATTATCGTTCTCTTTCTTCAATCATCAACGTACATCATTCCAACCACTTCATTCTGGATCACACTCCGCATATAGTTATTAAAGTGGTTTTCGGTTTAGACGGTGAGTATGTCCCTAACCGATTCCGGTCTCTTTAATAACTTTCGTAATTATTACACCGATTGGTCGTTTAATAAATTTCAAAACCAAATCAATTACAATTTCAATTAGAATTTGTAAACCAACATTTCATTTGTCTTTCTAAATCAATTTCCATAATTTACGTTTCAAAACTTCCACATTCATAATTTCAAAATCTTATAATTCAATTTCTATTTCTATTTTAAACAGTTCAAATATTGATTCAAGTTCGTATATAAATTTCATTCCGAAATCATTTAAATTAATTTAATTCAACATTCAAATCAATTTAAATTCCTTTATCGATTTCATTCAACATTCGTCAAGTAAATTTATCATTCAAAACAATTTCTATCTAATTTCCAATTCATTAAATCAATTACTTAAGTTCAACTTCATTATATCAAAACTTCAAATTGAATTAAATTAGCTTCGTCAATCAACCCTTTTAAATTACAAGTCTTACATTAATTTCAAAAATCACATTTGCGTTTCTTGATAAAGAAATTCAATTTCACATATTCATTTACTTAGTTACAATTTCAAAGCTCAATTAATAAAGAACTAAATTTCACTAATTAAAAGTTCAATTTTAATTATCAAAGGATTCAATTTTATTTAATTATTAAATAATTCAATCTCATTAAATTATTAAATAATTTCAAAACTTAATTCAATCATTTTTTAAATTAAACAACATTCTTTCATCAATTTCTTTGTTAATATTTTGTTTCAGATTATTAAATATTCACATTTAAATTTCATTAAAATTCAATTTCCAACTTCGTTTCAAAACCATATTATTTATTCAAATAAAATCTTCATTTTATTTTTATATCAAATTATTGACCAATCGGGTTTTATTTAATTTTCTATCCTAGGTCAAAGTTTAATTTGGGTATTTATCATTTCAACCCGATTCCATTTCATTTCACAAATAAAAGCATAGCAAAGGGAACTTGCAGTGTGATAACTGGGATGGTGTCAAAGTAAATAAACAAGCAATAACAACAATCAATAACCACAATCTAATAATTAATTCAAATAATCCTGAAATAAATGTATTAATTCATATTGTTGTTTGTGCAAATTAATATAATAATTTCTAGAATCTACACTATCATTTCATGTAGATTAAAGATTATTCCACTAGTATTAATACGGATCTTCATTTGATATCAATTATTCAATTTCATACTACATAAATTTTACAACATACATTCAAAGGTTCAAGGTGTGCTTAACCAAGTTTCTACATGTCAAATAATTTAAACATTTAAAGGGGTCATATTATGCAAATGTCATCTAATCAAATTTAACACATATATCAAATCTAACTATCCTACGTCAATTTCAATTTCAAATTATTTATTACTTTCAACATTAACAATTTAACATCCAATGTCAACATCAAACAATCAATCATTTATCAACCAAACTGGATTATCATTGTATATATAACAGATAACGGTGTCAGATGTCACAGGTGAACTGATACATGTAATAACATATATATAACAGTGTAAATAACCAACAACAGCATATTTCAATTGTTGTTTCAATTGAAATCAAATTTAATAAATAAAAGAACATTAATCGTGAGTGATTGCTCACCTTTCGAGGCTAGAGATGAACGAGAATGCGATGAACTACGAATCCATGAACGAGAAGAGAAGTCAAGCAGAAGCACCTGTAACATCTCGGTCTGACCCGAGTATTATTTATAAGAAAATAATAAACGGATCAGTCTAGCTATAAATATCATATGACATGATATAGAATAAGGGATGTGGCATAAACATATAATAACCATAATGGCATACTACTATAAGTATGTAAATGATAATCAACAAGAGATTTATCAATATCACAAGAATCTTCTCAAAAATCCAAACCCATAAAAAGGTAATGACACACGAATTCACCAATACATAAAAATTGATAAAACATATCAATGAAAATCACGAAAATTGGTGAAACACAAGTTCCAGAAATCAACACACGAAATCCAGAACAAATCCCAGAAATCAACACACAAAATCCAGAAATCAAAAAAAGGGGGAAGTCCGATCACACGGAAGAGAAGCTATCTCATGGAAGCTATCCACTTAATTTTTCGAACACACGAATGGCCCGAAGACCTTTGACACACGAACGGCCCGAAGACCAGGGGGTGCTACCCCATATATGTGAGTAGAAACATCACACAAGCGGGGTCTAGTCTCCCTCGCAGACAAAGAGACATCGCTCAATCGCTAGTCTAAATCACAAAAATGATCGTCATGATCATCGAGAAGTGTCAATCACACCAAGCTAGTAAATATATGAGTTTAGCTTCATGTCCCATAACCACTTGCTTAACTTAAATATTTACGAACAAGCTGTAAATCTTCACTAGAAAATTGTCACAAAAGTTTCAATCGAACAAGTCCAAGAATTAACCGACGAAGTGAACGCAAGCGTTTCATACCACTCGTTTTACTAAGCCGTTTAATTAGATTTCTCATCCGAGTGAAGTAAAGGCTTGTATATACTAGTAGATTGAAAAACGGTTTAAGAGAAGGAGTTTTGTAACAAGATAGTGTTGAAATCGCTTTGAGAAAGAGTTTTGATATTCTCTACTAGTATTGAAGCCTTCACATTTTTAAAGTGACAAGTCACAAAATGATTGTCGAAACAAATCGCATCACAAAATTTCACATTCGAAGACGTGAGAAAAATCCAAGGAAATCAGTTCCAAAACCATCATAGTAGAAGTGCAGACTAAACTCCACAGCCTACGACCTAGGAAAATCTTCGACCTAATGAGGTGAGCGACCTAACATGGTTGCACATGCCGAGCGACCTAACGAATCTGGTCGAACGACCTAAGATGTTAAAGCAGGGCCAAAACATTGCGACCTAAAGTGATGAGCGACCTAACAAGGTCACACAGGCCGAGCGACTTAGTAGTTGCAACCTAACTGGGTGACATGGCCAAGCGACTTATCAAGACAATAGGGCGAGCGACCTATAGGGGGAGCGACTTAAGGTGATACGCGACTTAACTGGTTGTAAGGACGAGCGACCTAAGGGGACATGCGACCTAACTAGAAGACAGGTCGAGCGACCTAAGAGATATGAGGTCCAACGACCTAATGGATATAAGGTCCAACGACCTAATGGAAAGAGTCTCGCGACCTAAACCACGCGACCTAAAACTGGCGACCTAAAGACTTGCGACCTAGAGGCCAGCGACCTAAATTGGCAATGGGTCTAACGACCTAACAGAGGCAGGCCAAGCGACCTAAGGAGCACGCGACCTAAAGTGACGAACGACCTATGGGACGCGACCTAGCATGCGCGCGACCTAAACATAGCCGAACGACCTAACTTGCAGGCGAGCGACCTAGGCCCAGACGAGCAATTTGCAGGCCTGTCTTCTTCAAAGCCGCGCGACCTAATCCCAGAATTTTTCCAAAACACTAGAAATTGGGTTTTCCACCAATTCAATCCAAACCAAATGCAAATGCATGTCCAGAAGTGATAGGGAATCATTCCCAACAGTCCAATGATAGTTATAGGCAAGATGTGAGATAAAAAATCTCACCTTTGCACTAAAATCAATGAAGATGGAGCCTAAAAGTAAAGCAAGAACAGTCCAAAGCTTGAATCTATGTTCTTCACTTGAATTTGGAGTAGATGTTGGATTAGCAATGAAGAAGAAGACCTTGGAGTTTTAATTTCCCATTCCCTCCACCATTTTTGATAAAGCTTGAAGGTTTTAGAAATGAAGAATGAAGTGGTGAAGAGAAGGAAGGGGTTGGGCTGAATTAGTGAAGGGTTCAGCCCAAACTAAAGGTCCAAAGCAAAAAGTAACGAAAATTTCAGTATCTCCAAACATATCGATGTTTATACTTAAAAGATTGCAAACGACGTTTTGAACTCAATGGAAGTGGTCTCGAGTCCTAATTGGTCTATATGCAAAAAGTAGCTATTCGGACAAAAATCCGACTAACAATTAAATATTTAAATAAAATATTCAAACATAAAATCGACAAATATGCGGGTTGTTACACAAATCAATTACAATTTCAATTAGAATTTGTAAATCAACATTTCATTTGTCTTTCTAAATCAATTTCCATAATTTACATTTCAAAACTTCCACATTCATAATTTCAAAATCTTATAATTCAATTTCTATTTCTATTTTAAATAGTTCAAATATTGATTCAAGTTCGTATATAAATTTCATTCCGATATCATTTAAGTTAATTTGATTTAACATTCAAATCAATTTAAATTCCTTTATCGATTTCATTCAACATTCGTCAAGTAAATTTATCATTCAAAACAATTTCTATCTAATTTCCAATTCATTAAATCAATTACTTAAGTTCAACTTCATTATATCAAAACTTCAAATTGAATTAAATTAGCTTCGTCAATCAACCCTTTTAAATTACAAGTCTTACATTAATTTCAAAAATCACATTTGCGTTTCTTGATAAAGAAATTCAATTTCACATATTCATTTACTTAGTTACAATTTCAAAGCTCAATTAATAAAGAACTAAATTTCACTAATTAAAAGTTCAATTTTAATTATCAAAGGATTCAATTTTATTTAATTATTAAATAATTCAATCTCATTAAATTATTAAATAATTTCAAAACTTAATTCAATCATTTTTTAAATTAAACAACATTCTTTCATCAATTTCTTTGTTAATATTTTGTTTCAGATTATTAAATATTCACATTTAAATTTCATTAAAATTCAATTTCCAACTTCGTTTCAAAACCATATTATTTATTCAAATAAAATCTTCATTTTATTTTTATATCAAATTATTGACCAATCGGGTTTTATTTAATTTTCTATCCTAGGTCAAAGTTTAATTTGGGTATTTATCATTTCAACCCGATTCCATTTCATTTCACAAATAAAAGCATAGCAAAGGGAACTTGCAGTGTGATAACTGGGATGGTGTCAAAGTAAATAAACAAGCAATAACAACAATCAATAACCACAATCCAATAATTAATTCAAATAATCCCGAAATAATCGTATTAATTCCCATTGTTGTTTGTGCAAATTAATATAATTATTTCTAGAATCTACACTATCATTTCATGTAGATTAAAGATTATTCCACTAGTATTAATACGGTTCTTCATTTGATATCAATTATTCAATTTCATACTACATAAATTTTACAACATACATTCAAAGGTTCAAGGTGTGCTTAACCAAGTTTCTACGTGTCAAATAATTTAAACATTTAAAGGGGTCATATTATGCAAATGTCATCTAATCAAATTTAACACATATATCAAATCTAACTATCCTACGTCGATTTCAATTTCAAATTATTTATTACTTTCAACATTAACAATTTAACTTCCAATGTCAACATCAAACAATCAATCATTTATCAACCAAACTCGATTATCATTGTATATATAAAAGATAACGGTGTCAGATGTCACAGGTGAACTGATACATGTAATAACATATATATAACAGTGTAAATAACCAACAGCAGCATATTTCAATTGTCGTTTCAATTGAAATCAAATTTAATAAATAAAAGAACATTATTCGTGAGTGATTGCTCACCTTTCGAGGCTAGAGATGAACGAGAATGCGATGAACTACGAATCCATGCCCGAATTTCAAAGCGAAACGAGATGGCACGAATCGACGATCAAGGCTGATAAATGGAAGAGCGATGAGAAAAAATCAAAACTGATTTTTTTTTATATATATATATATAACTGAAAATAGATATATACAACTGTACATGCCTAATATGTTTTTGAATCAATGTAAAACTCAATACAACTTAGGTACACAAAACCAGGTTTATAAAAAGGAAAAATAATATAAATGAATAAATAACAAGTTGCCTGTGACCAGTATACATATGTATAAAAAAATCTAACCTTTATAAACTGTAGCATGAATATAAGTACCCAACACTATATATATATATGCACCGTAAAACAAATGTTCTAACAACTATACTTAGATATAAATTTGTATAACAAAACTTATAACAAACTATACAAATCTTATAAATTGTAGACTTAGATACAAATAACTTTTAACTGCTTATCACTTTCTTCTCTCTCTCAACCAAAAATAGGCAGTAAGGCAAACATATCTTCTTCATGTAAACATATATATAAACAAATCTATATATATAAATAAAATAACTATACGTATGCAATATATTACTGTAACCATATATTGTAAATTTAGATAAACAATATAGCTTATAGTTTTAAATCTATATATATACATTTACAGCATAAAACAAGGATTTCATAAACAATATACCTGATACTTACTTATCAAGGCTAATGAAAAGTACATATATATAGGCTGCCATGCTTATTTATATAAAACAGCAAGTAAAAATATACTTCACAAACATTATATAGGTTGTATAGGTAGTTTTATGTATATAAATAAATTCGTACCTAGATTCAATAAACACATAGTAAAGCAACCCATCACTTTGATATAAGCAACTATATATAAAAGAACAATATATATAGATTGTAAAACTGACCTACAAAAGGAAGAAGAAGGGAACAGTGGCAAGCAAGATGTTTGCTGACGAGATAAGCGCGGACGTCGTTGGTCGGCTCGCTGGAGAGGGAGGCCAAAGGTAGTAATTCTCAGCCGATGGTGATGAGAACGAGATAGTCGGCAAGGCTAGGGCAATAGTCTGAGGTGGAATGACTCGGTTTCATGGAGGAGAGAAGGCCGAGACTGGAAGATGCGTGAGTGGTTTACTCGGCGTGATTATGACGTGAAAGGAGGACGAGGGAACGAGCGTGGGTTGACGAGGCCGTGAAAAGCAAAGGGAGGTGATGGGTAGATGTTTGCTTGGAAGATGGAGATGTGGGAAAGAAGTGGAGGGGAAGGGCGTTGCTTTGGTCAGTCGGACCGGGGTGGTCGGCGCTAGCTGGATTTTCGTGAGATGGGGACGGTTGTGTGAGGCGAGCAGCGTGTCGGAGTGGGAGATGGCTGGGGAAGGGCTTGCGCATGGATCTGGGAAAGAATGGAAGAGGGAGGAGGAGGAAAATAATGACATGCGTGATGATGTGCGTGAGAAGATGAGAGAACAGGCACAAAAATATAACCTTTACAATAAATTTCTTTCTTCTTATCTGCAGAACGAAATGATGGAAGAGCAAAAAGCATATGGAACGACAGTAATTATGGAACAGGTTGGAATTATAAAAAGGTAGGAAGTTGAATTCAACAAGATATAAATGCTAGTGGCTATTGGATTACACGCAGGATAACGAAAAGTCTCAGAGCAGATTGTAACCGGCCACCGATACGGTAGGCGTTACACAAAGTGCAACATACAACGGACTCTGAATTTGACAATCGAATATACTGTAGAGATCAGCACGACGAGACGATCAAAACGGTATATGGATATCAGCGGTAAGATTGAATTTATAAAATTCGAATTTTTCTACTGGCGGAAAATGCAAGAAAAACGTAGAAAAATAAGATCGACGGAGCCAAAAAAGTCCGAATTTGGAAAAACGGAAAATGACGTTTGCTTAGAATATGGTTTAGAATTTTTCTATGTAAAAATATTTAGGTTCCGAAAACATTTTATTTTCATCGCTTTTTAACTGATTAAATTGAAATAAAATTACACACGAAATAAACTTTCATATTTTTGGATGAAAATTTACCAGTTGCTATGTTTAACTAGACGCGTTTCAAATATTAAATTTTTATTTCAAAATTTTATCGTTTAAAATTTCACAAAATTTCAACTAATTACGTTAATAAAACGGTTAAAATTTACGGGTCGTTACAAACCTGGAGGCTCAAAGCAAGATCAGATTTTAGTTCAACATCAAAGCAGCTAAGTTCTGATCAAAACTGGAAATTTAAACAACTGAATCAAGTAAGATCAGAGCATTCAAACCCAGATCAGTTTTCAAGTTCAAAACAAATTCAAATCTAGGCTTCTCTGCTTCTTCACAGACAGGTGAGTAAACTAATGAATTGAATCTTAAAATCTGTTTAAACTTGTTGCATGCGAAAATTTATGAATGTTAAGATATGTATATGTGGTGCATGGTTGTGTAGATAAGATTGAAGGTATATAGAAATGTGATATAAGTGTGCATGTTTGAAAACAAGGAACTTGCTCTGTTCTTGTTTTTTTTACAGACTTTAAAACCTTTAAAAAAATCAAGATCTCAACCTCTAAATTCTTTTAGACTTTGTTATTCAAATACAATTTGTTTACATTTGTAGGATCTAAATTTTAAAAATAGTTTTAAGAATAATAAGTGGGAATATCATCTGAAAATTGGAATAGACGGTAAATATCTTAAACATGTTAAAAATCAATCATCATAAATTGCTGATTCAGGAATATAATCTTAATCGAATTTGAAAAACTATGAATTTTAAAAGTTAAATCATGATTTATAGTGTGGTTTCGAGTGAGCATTTCGATCATGACCAAAAATTGTACTTTGAGCAATTGCTGGTGATGGGTGAACTCGGGGTGGTCGGGAGCTTTGCTGCAGGTAGGATGAAGTCAAGCGAGCTCGGAAAAAAATATCAGGTGGTTTTCTTAGCCACCGTGGCGGAGGGAATCGGTCGTAGTAGGGTTTAACACACAGTTTAGGTCCAGGTTGTAGTCTGGGCTGCTGCGGCGTCTATGGGGCATCGGGGATCATCGGTCCAGGGGGAAAGGCTGCGTGGATGGCCGGAGAAGGTTTGAGCGGAATTGCATGTTCTCCGGTGATCGGAGGAGCTGGCGAGGATGATTTTCCTGATCGAACTTGGTTCAAGGAGGGTGATCATCTGCTCGATTTTGGGTATTGACGATTTCGTCGGAGTTGGGAGTTGGAGTACTAGCATGGATCATCGTCGTCTATGGGTGATGTGGCGAAGGTTGGAGTTGGTTGGATTTGGTGGTGCACGTGCACACGTGGGTGTGTGTGTCTAGTTTGTTCTGTGATGTTGAGGAAGATGGAGTTTACTCGGGGGCATGCTCGAGGCTGACTCGAAGTTGAGACTGACGCGAGAAACACGGGGTTAGCTCGGGAAAAGGGAAGATTGACTCGGGTTGGGTTTCGCGTACGTGAGTGATAATGTTTATAACAGTTTTAAAATTCTGAAATAATGTAAGTTTTTAAAATAAAACAAGTTTTCACGCTAAACATTTTCAAAAGAGAAGCTTGAGCAGTTTTTCAAATAAAAATATTAATCAAGTTTTATGAAAAAGTTTCAAAATTTAATTATAAGTCGAATGCCTTGAATTTAAATGGTTTTGGTTTTAAATAATTATTAGGTTAATTATTTAAATAAATCCCTAAGTGTTTTGAACTTAATTCATCAAAAAGGACTCAAGTGGTTTGTAATAATTAATTCCAAGCAATTAAATTAAATAAGATTTAAATGATCTAATTAAGGAAGTGTTTAATTAAGGTGAATGGTTTATCTTAATTAATTAAGTTCTTGGATAATTAAAGATTAATTAAATTAATGAGGTATTTAAAGAGAAATTAATTAATTAATAATTTAGGGTTGTAAATTAATTTGAGATTAATTAATTGGAAATTAGGGATTAATTAACGATTAATTACTTAAATGATAATTACTTAATGTAAGTAATTAAGGATTAATGTGTTAAGGGTTAATTAATTAATAATTAAAGGTTAATTAATTGAGGATAATTAACCAATGGGATAATTACTTAATGAAAGTAATTATGGATAATTAATTTAGATAAATAATTAAAGGATGATTAATTAATGGTTTGAAATTAATTAATGATTAAGTAAGCAGGATTTAAAAGGTGATTAAGTAATTAATTTAATTTATTTGAATTAATTAGAAATGGTATGACAAATTAATCTTGCTTATGAATGATTGAATGATATGGTATGCCTTAGATTAGATGATAGCTGATATGTGATGCTATGTGATATGATATGTTTGAGTTGAACTATAATAATATGGTTTGTTTATCTGTGATGATTGGCTATCTACATATGTAATTCTGTCTATAAATAGGAATTATTTAAAACTTAAACAGCTTTGTTTTAGGACAATATTGGATTCGAAGAGACTGGGGTCGGGTATCAGTAATACCCGAAACCACTTCGATTTGTAATCTAAAATTTTTATAAATTGGATATGTGAGATTAATCGGGCTGGAATGGAATAAGTTAAGTAACCTGGACATTTAAACTGAGAACCGTTGTGAGTGATAAATGATTGACTATTATAAGTAAGAACTCGTAAAAAAGGGTACGAGTTACCCTGGTAATTCACTTAAGTTATATAGCTTGGTATTTCATATTATGGGTTTAGTCAGGATGGTTTCCAGCCTGACCCGGGTGTTACTTTGTTGTAATGCTCGGATTAGACCGAGGATTACAGATTTCCAAGTAAGGACGTTCTAGAGCTCAGGAGGAGAGCTGGATGGCAGGAACGTATGGAGTATTCCGCTGAGTGTTATTGTTTGTAGTACTGGGAAAAGTTAATTTTCATTGTCCAGTTTATATGTGATTGGTTGTAACTCTGATGTATTAAATGTAAATTAACTGATACAGTTATCCTTTGTATAATTGCTATTTTATTTGATATTATATTTTGATCTGCTGCAAATGTGATAATCTGTGATTTGGGTGTTTCTGTTCTTCTTCTTCTTCTACCTCTATTCTTCTTTTCCTAACTATCTGGAATTTTTGAGATCGAAAATTTCTGGTCGTTACACTGTCTCTTTTATCAAAGGGTAAAACTCATACTTACTTATACATCGATGCTCCTTGCACTTGTATATTGCAATTGAAAATAAAAAAATTTCTCATTTCAAAAGAAATTTGTTTTTAAACACAATTTACCAAAGGAATTTCCAACTTGCAAAGCAGTTTAAAGAATCAAATTCCCAAAAGCATTTAAACATCCTTTTTTTTCAAAACCACTTGAACAAAATCTTCCACAAACATTTGAATACAATTTTTTTTAAACTTACACAAACTTTTCCATATTACTTGAAATTCATTTTACAAAAATTTATCCACCATTTTGTTTTCTAAAACATTCCATCACTTTTAAAATTTCTTCCAAAACATTTCCAAAACTAATCATCAAACAATCAAACAATTTAAATTTTCATATCACTTCTAAACATACCACCATTATTTCGTAAATTTCAAATACTTCAAAATCAACTTTTCAAAAGCATTTAAACAAAAATTTCAAAGCTTTTGAAGACAAACTTTCTCACATTTACCACCATATCCATAAGATAATTAAGCCGCATCTTAACATAATTAGGACCTAGTCAATGGGTTAATTCATACGATTGACTCTAATATTGAGTAGGTAGTCCTAAATTTGGAGGAACGTTTTCTTTTCTTTTATTTTAAAACAACAAATTATGTACAAGCGTATTAACAAATTTTAGCTTTTAAGGCATAGGGATAATGACCCGTGATTTCAAAACAACCTTTCCCTATCCTCTATTTGCTCAAATCTATTTTCCCCCAAAATTCTAAAGTTTGGGACCTAATCTTTTTTAAATTTCTAGTTGCTAATTTATTTTATAAACTTCCAGTCTTACCTACAATTTTTATTGCTAGTTAACTATCCTTATGAGATTTCCTTATTAACATTGTTCCTTTAACATATATGTATTTATACAGCGCTCTCATTCAATCCATTAAATTAATACAGTGATAAAATAGGAATATATCTCATACTATATCATACGCTTTTCTTATATTTGAAGGGAGACAACTACTGACAACAACCCAATAACCCGAAAAGAAAATTTTGCTGGAAGTTGCCATTTATCATTAACCGGGGTTAATGATGTTGTGGCCCGAACTAAGTTAAGATGGACATTTCTAGTACATCATTCAACTATCACCCACCTTCCTTAACTTTCTTTCTTGGCATATAATAAATGAAGTCCATCCCTTATATTCAACGGAATTTCATGTTTCCACCCCATGAGCATCCATTGCTACTTTATTTTTAGAATAAAGTTTTCCTCGTCTTACCTAGGTAATCATTCCTATCTACTCCATATCAAAATTTGGTTTGGATTTCACCTTTCTTCACAAAATTAAACCTTCATAATCATGAAGTACCTACTCCAAAACCGTTTTTTTTTTGAAAATATGACTTAGAAACTTTTTTCTCTCTAAGGTAAAAAAGTTTCTTGGTTTCCAAATAGGAGTTATGAAAAATTTCCCCTCGCAAAGTCTTTCTAATCAAAGACATAATTCTTTAAAATTAGGATTTTTTACCCTCGCAAAGTCTTTCCAAATAGGAGTTATGAAAAATTTCCGCTCGCAAAGTCTATTTTATATTTATTTCAAAAATTAAAAATCTCTTTATCAAATCTATTTAAATCCAGACTTTTTTATTTAATCAATTTTAAACTAAGAGTTTCAAAAATGCATAACCCAATTTAAAACATTTCAATGTATTTTCAAAAACCTTTATTCAAATTCTTTCACATGGGGTTGGACTTAAAAATGGACTTTAACTGTCTTTCCTTTTGAACTTCCTTCTTTCCTACTCAATCTTTATAAAAATCTGATTATCATCTTATGGTGATTAGTGCACATCTTCTTGCAGGTACTTCACCACTTTAATATTCCTTACTTTCGGATATTCGCGACATATAGTTTCTTACTTCCCATTTGTCTAGATGAAATAAGCATCATCAATCGGCAATCCATGAAAAAATGAATCTTAAGGCAGCCTACGCCCAACCAAAGAGTTATGTAACGAATTAGGTTTTTTGACCCTCGAAAATCAACACTAATACGTCCATTGTATTACATGTCAAGAAATCGAATGTCGGAAAACCTGATTGTTAGGGAAAAAGAAAGAAGGAAAAGATAAGAAGAAACTAAACAACACAGAATCTCACAACTGAACAAATGATCTATAATATACAACAAATCTTTACAAAAAAGTCAAACTGTAATATATGTATATACAAACATCAATCCGAGTATACTAACCTATCTCAGCCTAAATAGTTATACAACATGTCCTTACAATTGTTAACAAATACAATCGCTGAATATAGCAAAAAAAAAGCCATCTACGTGAATACGTCTCCGGGCCTCCAACTCGTCTTCTGAAGCTTCACAGCATCCAAACAATCTGTAATATGCTCGGTCGGACCTGAGCATTATAATAAAACAACACCCAAGTCAGTTTGGAAAACTAGCGTGAGAAAACACACCCAATTGGATTTTTAAAGTTACAAAAACCTTTCTAAAATTAAAAGTATCTCGTAAGACCACGCAACACATAAACACGGATGTATTTTACCTTACGATAACCAAAACCTTTTCTATAGAAAATCCTTTTATATTATAATAATGTCTAAGGGTCAAAGTAAAATATGAATATAGCTGAAATGCTTGCTTCTCAAGTTTCAGCATAGTTGGGCACAACTAAGTCTGTACGGCGCTTATTGGAGAATGGATTTTGTACAATGACTGGGGTATTGGGGTACCGCCCGTCACGGTGCATCTCTAGATAAAATAACACCGAGGATCTCGCCTGGATCCCCTACCTACACAGAACTGGCCTACCACTTGACCAGTAGTACCGAATATGATCAACCCCCTGTTAATGGGCCCCAAAGCATACAAATGAGAGATAATAGCGAATCTAGATAGGGATGATCATACCCTACTTGGGAGCGACCTACTTAGTCTTGCTGCATCTCCCTTGTTTAAGTCATTCTCGGTTGATGAGGCCTGAAGCTACGTTTTACCTTTTATATAGCACTTCCCACTTGGAATGTTAACAGTGCCGTCCAAGCAACAATGCAATATCAGCATTCATCTATACAAGTTTGTTCTGGGACTAAACGAAACACTTAAGAGCTCCGTCTTCAATTCCATCATCATTAAATGTTTTCACTTCGAAACGCATTCGTTGGATCAAAGTGATTTTCAGATAAAATACCCAATCCCGGTCTCTTTGAAAACAACATTCGATAAATTCCGGTAAACTCAACCCCGGTTCTTTAGGAAATAAACAGTCAAAGATAAGATCAAAGATCACCTCCTAACCGTTCATGGACGGATTTCGTTATCATTGTCCTAGGAGAACGAAACGAGATTTATACGCACAGTACAACATTATCGGAGATGATTGTGCCATATAACTCACGTGTTTCTCCTAGATATATCCAAAGTTACGTTTGGGTCAAAATTCGATAGTTGGTTATTTAACTATCGAATAACAGTCATTCAATCAATGATTTATTCCATATGGAGAACCAACATTGGTTAAGCATATAAGAAATCACTAGCCTCTTTTAAATAAATCTTTCATTCATTAAGAAAATCACTTTATAATTTACTTATATAAAAATACTTTTACAAAGGTATAACCGCAAATCTCTATATTTCAGTACTTAGAAAATATCCGTACACTTATCTCAATGGTATAAGTATATTCATAAAACTGAGAAAGACTTTCTTTTTATTTGATTCAAAAATCATTTATAAAACTCCTTACAATTCTCTTAAAACATTTATAATCCATTTTATAAACCTTCTCGACCATTTATAAAATTCTTTTTAATCGCTCATAAATTCTTTTTGTACATTTTTAAAATCATTTATAAAGCCCTTATAAATCCATAACCATTTATAAAAATCCTTTTATAAATCTGTAAACCCGTTTCTAAAATTCGTTTATAAATATCCAACCATTTATAAACTCTTTAATCTTGTAAATAATCTTCCCTTAAGTCTTCAAATCATTTTAAAAATTCCTTTATAAAATCCAAATCTTTCAACTCTATTCATGGGTCTTGGAAACATTTACAAATAATTAAGAATCTTTTACTTCAAAACATCATTATATAATAATAATTACTAACAATAAACATCATAAATAAATGAAAATTATTAACTTTAAAACATCTTAAAAATAATAATTAATAATTTCAAAATATTATTAAACAGAAATCATAATTAACCATTACCATTTTTATAAATAATAATAATTTATTTTCAAACCTTATTAATAATCTTAATTTTTTTGATAACTTAAGTTAATTATTAATAACCCTTATTATTAATTTCAAACCATAATTATTCTTGAAATAATCAACCTTTCCAAAATATTTAACATTTTGATAAATTCTTTAAAACAATATTAACTATAACAAATAACTTTTAAACAATACTCATATAATTAGATAACCTTAAAATAATATTACTATAATTAAATAACTTTGAAACAATATTAATATAATTAAATACTTTGAAACCATATTAATATTATTAAATAACTTAAAACAATATTAATATAATTAAATAACTTAAAACAATATTAATATAATTAAATAACTTTTAAATAATATTATAATTAAATACTTTAAAAAAATATTAATATAATTAAATACATTAAAACAATATTAATATGTATAAACAAATAATCTTTAAAACAAAATATTTTCGAAACCCAATCTCGGATTTAAAAATCATTTCCTTTCTCAAAACCAATTCCAACTCAATGACAATTTATAGTATTTTTAAAATACTAGTTTGAGGTCAATAGCTACCCAACACTTAACCAATATTGATATTGATTTTCTATTACTATGGATTTTCAGATTTTAACATATAACAATGTCATAACCCATATTTTTGATAAATCAAGTTTATTATCCAATAATTCATATAAACTTGAATATTATTGAAACCGATTCAACAATAGCAAGGAATTCCGTTGGATCGCTCCAACCTGTCCCCCTACATCAGAACTCATATATATCGGCACATATATGTAAATAAAATCAACATTGGTGAGGAATCCTGTTGGATCCCTCCGACCTGCTTTTCCTGCATCACAAATGTTATATAATTATATAATATAAATCAACTGTTTCGAGGCGGGGTTCATATACAAAGGGCCATTCGCTCTTACACTGGAACGTAATACTGTCTCATCCGCTCTAAAAGGCGGGAATATATCCAAACCAATAAATTGTCATGACCGGGATTTTCGACCTTCGAAAATAGACATCAATACGTCCACAATATTACATGTTGAACAATCGAATGCCGGAAATACCAAATCGTTAGGGAAAAGAAGAAAGAGGTAAAAGAAGAAAATAGAAATAACAACACAGAATCTCACAATCACAGCGGAACAATATATAATAGATAACAACATGTCTCTGTACTAAAAGAAACTACAACTGTTAATTATACATTACATCATCAGAGTAAAATACATCAATAACACAACACCGGACAATTATAATAACTTGTCCTCAATAAAAGCTGAATATACGGCCTACAATACACAGCGGAATATAAACCAGATATGTGAATACGTCTTCACCATCCAGCTCGTCTCCTGAGCTCCATAGCATCCTATCCTGTATCTGTATTACTCGGTCTGACCCGAGCATTATAATAAAATAACACCCGAGTCAGTCTAGAAACCAGCGTGAGAAAACACACTCAATTTGAATTATTAAAGGTCAAAATCCGTTGAAAATCAAAGGTATCTCGTAAGACCACGCCACACATAAACACGACGGGGTTTTACCTTATGATAACCAAAACATTTCATATCAAATCCTCTGAGATTATAATAGTGTATAAGTACAAATACTTATTCAAATAGCTGAAATTATTACATTAATTAAATTCCAGCATACTAGGCTCTACAATCAAAATGTAATGGCACGTATTGGAGAATGGATTCCATACGAATGACTAGGCACTGTGGTACCACCTCCTACAGTACACGTCTAGAAACAGTGTACCGAGGACCACGCCGGGATCCCCTGCCATACAAGACCGAATTATCCCTAACCCGGATAGACCGAATATGCTATCACCCCGGGTGTTCCCACCCTCTCTTGAGCTCCTTCCATATACCATAGTAATAAATAATATCCGAGGTTATCTAGAAAGGTGATAAACATACCCTAATAGGGTGCGATCCACTTAGCCTTGCTGAATCTCCCCTGATTTTCAATCATTCCCGGTTGATGATGCTAGAGGCTACGATTACCTTTCTAAGGAATTTTTCACTTAGAATGGTTATTATTCTCCGATGACAGTGTAATGATAGCATTCATCCATACAAGTCCGTTCTGGGTCCGAACGGAACCGAAGGCACTACTCCTACTACATCCATTTTGGAATAATCCTCATGATTAGTAGCGATTAGCCCTTGCACTTCACTGTTCCATCTTCGACTCCACGCTCTTGTTTTCATTGCGAAAACATACTCGTTGGATCGAAGTGGGTTTCGGATAACAAATCCGATCCCGGTCTCTTCGAAACAACATTCGATATTTCCCGGTAAACTCAACCCTGGTACTATAGGAAATAAACAAATGAAAATAAGATCGGAGATCACCTCATAACCGTTAGTGGATGGATTTCCTTATCATCCTCCTAGAAGAACAAAACAAGTTTATACGTACAATATAGCACCTCGAACGATAACTGTACCATATAATCCCCGTATTTCTCCTAGATATTCCCAAAGTTAAATTTTGGGTCCAGATTTGATAGTTGGTTATTTATCTATCAAATAAACAATCATTCAACCAAATATTCCATTTTCCACTGAATAACTCCAAATCTCTTTTTAATTTAAATTTAATAAATTAAATCTCCTTATCCAAGATATACGTACTTACTTTATCTAATTTGGTAAATTCACAAACTATCCTCTTTCAAAAGAATATTTGAAACCCCTTTTAAAAATAATGTGGAAAGTACCACTGCGGTATCAAACCATTGATTCACAGCTCAATGATTACGTCCCTATTCTAGAGAAATCGAAGACTTAACTACAGGCACTCACTGCCTCTGTAACGACCCAGAATTTTTGATAATTAAAATTCGAATATTTAATTGATTTTAAATATTAATAAATGGAATTTAGAAGTCGAATGATTTATTTTTCGAATATTGGATTTAATTTGATAATTAAATCGATAAATTAAATAGTGGAATTCCAGAGATAATTGAAAATCGAGTTTAAAATGAGTGAAAATGATTTGTAAAATTTTATTTAATCATACTGGAGTTATAGAAAGGTTATAGAACTTTCAGAATCGAATTTGGAGTTAATCTGTGAAAATCGAATATTTTAATATTTAATTATCGACTGTAAAAATAGCCAATTTTCGAACAGTCTCAGAATTGAACGAAACCAGTTCCATTGGGTCCGTAATATTGTATTATTATCGGATTCCAAATTTCGTAATTATCGGAGTTGTTATGTAACCGTACGGAGAGTAAACGCGTTGAAATTAAATCAAATTCAATTTAAATTTAAAAATTTGAATTTCTGGTCAACATCAGCCACCCTACCTTTTTCTTAGCAGACCTAACCTCTGTTTATCGCGTACGTTTGTTCCCCCTTTCAAATTATAAGAAAACGAAATCTGCTCGTCTTCGTTCAAAAAGAAAATCTTTCGTTCAAAATTCAAAACAATGGCCGATTCCCTCTTTCCTTCATCCTCACTTTCGTTCGAACGAACGAAAATCTCGTTCTCCCTCTATAAAAAAAAACGATAGCTTGAGATTTTAAATGGCCAAGCGTTCTTTCCTCGAATCGAATCTCCCTCTGCTAGAAAAAAATAAAATAAAATTCCAAGGCCGAACAAATCAAAGTGATAAAGGGGTCGCCTTCCAGTTCGAAACAAATGGTAAAACTCGAGCATAAAGTGTCAAAGCAAAATTCGCGGAGGCAAGCACTCGCGAGGGGTTTCGTGATTTTACGCAGCGAGTTCAAGCAGGGTCGCGAGGCATTGGAAGGGAGCGCCAGGCGCGCACGCGAGCTCTCGCGTAGTCGAGCTCGAAGGCGTCAAGATGGGTTTCAGTGAGCAAGGCGTTCGATCTGTGGTGTGCGATTTGAGTTGGGGGCTTCGGCGACACGTGGGAAAGCTCAGGCACGACTGGAGGCGGCGGGTGGTCGCGATAGCACGCACACGTGGGGTCGAGCTAGGGCAGCAGTAGTGCCAGGGGAAAACTCGCGAAGCTCGCGTTCGATCGGAGGTGGGGCGGTTCAATGCCGAGATGGGTTTGGGACTTCTGGTGTTTCAATCTCGATCGGTTGATTGGTAATTTCATCATTTCTATTTTTATCTGAGCATATAATTTTCATAGGAAAATATAAGTTGATTAACTCATCAATGTTTAAATTTGTTCATACAAAAGATAATATATGTAGTTTTCTATATATATATGTATATAAAGAGTTTAAAACAGTAAATACATATATAAGATTGTGAAATAAATAAATAATAAGAGTTTATATGAAGATAAGATTTTTAAGACCCATATAGGCTTATTGTTATATGCAGTTCGGTCAATAGGAAACCAAATACAGTTTACCAATTTAGTTTGGTGAATAATTAGTTAACTGATGTAATTATTTTAGTAACTAGGAAATATTTATTTAAAAAGAAATTAGCTTAAAACCAAATTATATATTTTTCAAACCAACATGTAGTCAATTAATTCGAATATTAATAGATTTATAAATTATTTATACAAGGTTAAAGTCGAGAAAACAAAAGAATGGAAATTGGAATGGATTGCAAAATAAAAAGCTAAGGTGAGATCTTCTCACTCAAATTGAAATGTGGAATTTTTGCAGTTATTGATTGTGTTGATTGCTATTGGATGTGATATTAGATATAGTAGGATATATATCTATATATAGCAATATATACATATTGGCATATGTATATATTGGATTGATGATTTTCCGCCTCGTATAACGGATGAGACCCTATTGCGCCGTTAGTAAGCGGATTATTTTATAAAACCCATATACCGCGATAATTCCGTACTGGAGCGGAATTGGTATTGTGCTAACATCTGTGGATGCAGGGAAACAGGTTGGAGGGATCCAACTGGATTCCTCACCAGTAGTTATTTATTTACAGATATTGTGATATATTCTGTTATCATATGATGATATATGATATTGACTGTTGTGATGGACTAATTGATGCTGTTGCATCATCGGATTCAGTTTTGAAATGTAAAAATAACGACTTTTACTTTAAAAAGGTTTTTAAAGTGATTTTTGAAAATATACGTTTTATGGAATTTTTGAATCGATTTATAAACGTAAAATTTTAAAGTTATAAAAGTTATAATTTTTAGTGAAATATAACCGAAGTGTCGTTTTTGAAATAAAAGTCGATTTATTTATAAAATGGTTTAAGTTGGGATTTTTGAATAACTATAAACGATTTGTATAGAAAGATTTATAAAATTGATATTTTATAAATCAAAAATATTGGACGTATAAAACGAATTTTTATAAGTGTTAAAAAGTAGTATAAATGGATTTCATAAGTGAATGAAATTAATAGATTTAATTGTGAAGTTAAAAATGAATGAAGTTGTAGAATAAAGGATTTATAAGTAATTTACTTACAACTTGGATTTTTGCCTTTAAATGGAATATTGATCGAATTTGTTCATAAATGATTCTTTTAAAAGTTGAAATCGTTATAAAGTACAAATGCGATTTATAAACGTTGTTTATAAATCCGAAATCACTTATTCTTGTAAGTGAATTTTAGAAGTTAATAAAATGAGATTTATAAACCGGAGTTGTTATAGGAAATAGAAAATGGAATTTATAAAGGTTGTTTTATAAATTCGGAAATCAATCAATCAAATTTGATGAATTTAATATAGAAGGTTATTAAGGAAATTTTATCCACGATTTTGGATAGTGGGTAATTCTTGAAATATAAAGGTGTAGAGATTACTGAAATTTGGTTAGTGAAGTATATTCACGATTTTGGACAGTGAATATATTGTTAAGTAAAATGGATATGTTTGGAGAAGTGATATTATGAAATGAAGTAGTTGTTTTAAAAGATGTTTTAAAACGTGTTAAGTATCGAAATCATAGATTTCAACATTTATTGTTGAAATAGACGTTTTCGAGAAATAAGGAAATGATGGACTATAACACTGTTGTTATAGTAAATGATTTTCGAAAGAAAATGTTTTATGTAGTATTGGGATTCATATATCTATCTAAATTCCGAATCCCTATACTAGTGATTTTGAGTCGTCGTAACGATGTTTTACATAACATTCGTTTTGACTCAACTAAAATGTGTTTAAAGAATGATTTCCTTAAAGAATGAGATATATACTTAATTTTGATTTTAAGTATATCGAATATTTTCTAAGTGTTGAAAATAAATGATTTGTGAATTACTTATTTTTAAATAAGTATGGAAATGCTTTTCCAATATGAAGTGAACTGTTTAGAGATTTTATCTTTTAAAGATAAATTGAAAAGTGAATATTTGAAAATTTGTTTTCAAACGGTTAAGTGTGGAAATTTTATATCTAGTAAAGATATTTTTGAAGAATAAATAATTTGGAAAATTATTTGAAATCTGATGATGTTGCGCATCTTTATTGATAGTTAAATAACCGACTATCAATAATTACCTTTAGATAGGTATTTGTTGTGAATTGGATGAATTTGAATGCCACACTTATTTTTGAATAATCGCTCACTATTCGGGTTAGCCGGGAAAGGACCATGGGGTCGTATAACCCATTCCGGATATGTGATACGTCGTTATGAATTGCATTCGAAGACCGGTGTTGAAGACCGGATATTTTTGAAAACGGAAGGATTACCGTCGAGTTACTCTACATCGGCTGATCTCCGATTTAGAGGTTTTATCACCCTTAGTGACGGGAAGTCCGGACGTGATTAGAAATTTATCCGGATATGCAAGGGCTTCGTGAGAAGTGCCTTCGGTTCTGTTCGATCCCGGAACAGACTTGTATGGATTGTGTGTCTGACGTTACAATTTGAGATATAAAGCTGATTTCTTTCAAATACATTTCTGTTGGTGGCGGAGAATTTATTCTCTTAGCTTAACACCCTTCTCTGAGACGTACGAGCTCAGAGGTTATGTAGTTGAAATTCATCAGCGATATATCCCAATTTGGTAACGTGGCATACTGAGTGTTGCTGTGAAATGATCAGTGTTTGATCATTTGTGATATGATCATTTGTTTGATCTTATATCTTTGTGATCATAGGTTGATCATTTTTTGTTTGACCCGAAGCAGGGCTTTTTGAGAAAGTGTAGCTTTGTGGACGAGACTTCGTCGAGCCTCACACTCCGAAAATGGTCGAAACAGGAAGGATGCGGCAAGGTTCTAGGGAGTAGCGCCCCTTAGTGTATGTCATTCCTTCTGGATAGAGGTGGTATCATGGTATGGAGCCCAGATACTTAACCTATGTGGTTGCTGCATTATTATCTATGTTGTTTGTTGGAAATCGGGGATCCTCGGGAAGATCGGTTATGATCGGGGGATGGCATACGCGTGTCAGTAGTTACCTACTTTTGCAGAGGTAACCCGGCCTTGTGTTGGCAGAGATCTAACCGTAATGTTAGGTTATTTCTCGGGTCGTCTATTCCAGGGACGTACCCATCATGGAAAAGGAAGTTCCTTAGCCTGACCATTTGTTGGAAATCCAAAGAAACAATACGAGCCTTGTACGGTTTTAGTTGTAGAACCTGCCATTTAATATGGTAGCTATAGCAAGCATACTATAATGGTACCTATGCTGGCTAAGATTTATATTATACTTTCGAAATGTTTTCTACACTATGCACTAATAATAATATCAAAAAGAATTTGATTTTTGCGTAGTAAGCATCTTTGACTATCATAAGAAGAAATCTCCTCCAAGTCTGCGTTTGCATTGTGTGTGTGGCGGGAGGTCTTATGGTAGTTTCATTTTCCAAAAGCATTACGAATTGACATTAAAGTTTTCCTGTTGTTTATTTTAAAGAATAACTGTTTTACGATCTCACACCAGTCACCATGACTGACTCGGAGTTTATTGTTCCCTTCTAAACTCTGGGTGCCCACCAATTTCCACACGGGCAGCGTAGAGTTATATTATCAGGATATTCTGGATATTCTGGAGCTTTGGAGATAAGCTGGATGACGAGACGTAGTATTTGTATCTGATAGTATTTATTCCGCTGTGTATTCTGTATGAGGACAAGTTTATATAACTGTCCATTGTTGTATATTGACTCTGATGATTGATGTATGTATAAAATGATATAGTTCTTTGTTTTAAAGATTATTCATTTATCTATTATATATTGTTCCGCTGCGATGTGTAAGATTCTGATATTGTTTTCTGTTCTGATGTTGTTCTGTTGTTCTTCTTTCTTCTTCTTCTCTTTTCTTCTATCTTTTCTTCTATTTCTTTTTCTTAAACCCTCACTATTGGAGTTTCCGGCACTCGATTGCTCGGCAGTCGATAAAGTGAGTATCGATGTCGAATTTTCGAAAGTCGAAAATTTCGGTACGTTACAGCGTGGTATCAGAGCATATGGTTAAGCGACAACCCTGCTCTGTTGGGTGTTACTCATTAGAGATAGAGTCAGCAGTGCTCTAGAATGAGTTTGAGTGTAATAATAGATATGAGCGCGTATTTGTTATTTGAATATAAAATTGTTTTGTATTGTGTTGACTTATCGGTTGATTGTTTATGGATTCTGGTCGGTGCAGTCTAGCTAACTGTAATCGATAGGGGTTTCTAAACTCTTAAACAAGATAAACCGACACAGTATTGATTTTAAAATGGGGTAAATGAAATAATTTTGCCCAAAACTATTTTTATATAGAAAAGAAATGGTTTTCTATGAAGTATTATAGTATATGGATGTTTGGTTGTTAGGAAAGTGATGATATTGAAATGTTATCATTACTATTGAAACTGAATAAGAAACTGAAATTGTAACTCCAAAGTTAAGAAATAAATTCATATACAAATGAAGTTTAAGAATATAAATTATAAATGTGATTTGTAATTTAAAACGGGATTCCAGAGAAGTTTTTGGAAATGTTTTGAAAAGAATTTGAAAATTTTGGAGATTCGGAAAGTTTAAATCATTTTTGATTTGAAAATGGATTTCGAAGGTTTGAAAAGTATTTTGAAGGAATGAAAAGCTCTAAACTCTTTTCGGTCGCTGGAAAATAACTTCGGTAATGACTGCAGTATCACCGGTGTTCATTTTCGGGTTTCCAAAAGAGGAATTGCTGCCAAGTTGTTTTAAATGGAAAATTTGGGTTTTGTTTTGGAAATTCAAAGGATAATTTGAATTGTTTTCAAATGGTTTTGAAAAGGTTGAAAAGACTCTGGAATACCATATTTATGAAATATTATCAAGTT
The DNA here is from genome assembly GCA_030737815.1 of Allium fistulosum. Taxonomy (NCBI): domain Eukaryota; kingdom Viridiplantae; phylum Streptophyta; class Magnoliopsida; order Asparagales; family Amaryllidaceae; genus Allium; species Allium fistulosum. The sequence continues at coordinate 1,210,858,692 of CM060902.1, forward strand.
GATAACTTATACCAATCGAATTTTGGTAGAATAAATTTAACTTAAAAGAATGAAGTTAAATCAAAGCAAGTATAAGTGAATCAATTAAATGAAAATGAAATTGAAAGTTGAAATTCATTTCGAATTCGTAAGAAAATGAATTGAATTGAATAATTGTAAATGAAAGATGAATTAAAATTCGTATGGAAATTGGAAGTAGATTTAATCAAAGTAGAATTAAAATAAATTGAATTGATATCAATTTGAATTAGTAATTGGAACTAATTTAAGATAGTGCAGTTGTAAATGACAGATAATTGATAAAATTCAATATTTCAGAATTGAAAGTAAATTGAATCCAAATTTAGTTGAAATGGTAAACTAAATACAAATGAATGTGAAATGTAATTCAAATGAAATTTGAAATGAAAAATTGAATGGATGTAACTTCAATAGTAAGCTAAAAAGGGTATAAGCAGTTTATATTGAAAAATTCGTAATCAAATTTGCAAAATAGTTGAATATGTAACTAGATATTATGGCTAGTAGGATATACAGGTGTAAAGGAATTTGGATTTGATTTCACAGATAATTTGAATTGCTCGAAAAAGGTATGTATTTGAATTATAATATGAGTTTTTGCTGATTTCTTGTCTAGCCGCTTGGCTTTTTCTTTTTCTTTTTGAAATCTGAGAGTCCGTAGGGACATTTTGTAGTCGTACTGTATTAGCCGCGCAAAGGAGACGCTGGCGAAATTTTTTGGGAATTTAGGGCGTTAGAAAAATTTTGAGAAAATTTTGATGTTTAAAAATTTGAATTTAAACTCGAATTTGAATTGAGAAGTTAAACAATGTTGTTTGAAACTTATAATTGAAGTTGGAAAACGAGTTGAGTAATAACGAATCTTTAGTAGAAGACTTGTTGTGATAAATTGATAAAACTATTAGATGTTGAAAAATAGTAGACGAGTTAAGGACCATTTTTCCTGACTTGTAATTTCGAGGACGAAATTCTTTTAAGGGGGGAAGTCTGTAACGACCCAGAATTTTTGATAATTAAAATTCGAATATTTAATTGATTTTAAATATTAATAAATGGAATTTAGAAGTCGAATGATTTATTTTTCGAATATTGGATTTAATTTGATAATTAAATCGATAAATTAAATAGTGGAATTCCAGAGATAATTGAAAATCGAGTTTAAAATGAGTGAAAATGATTTGTAAAATTTTATTTAATCATACTGGAGTTATAGAAAGGTTATAGAACTTTCAGAATCGAATTTGGAGTTAATCTGTGAAAATCGAATATTTTAATATTTAATTATCGACTGTAAAAATAGCCAATTTTCGAACAGTCTCAGAATTGAACGAAACCAGTTCCATTGGGTCTGTAATATTGTATTATTATCGGATTCCAAATTTCGTAATTATCGGAGTTGTTATGTAACCGTACGGAGAGTAAACGCGTTGAAATTAAATCAAATTCAATTTAAATTTAAAAATTTAAATTTCTGGTCAACATCAGCCACCCTACCTTTTTCTTATTAGACCTATCCTCGGTTTATCGCGTACGTTTGTTCCCCCTTTCAAATTATAAGAAAACGAAATCTGCTCGTCTTCGTTCAAAAAGAAAATCTTTCGTTCAAAATTCAAAACAATGGCCGATTCCCTCTTTCCTTCATCCTCACTTTCGTTCGAACGAACGAAAATCTCGTTCTCCCTCTATAAAAAAAAACGATAGCTTGAGATTTTAAATGGCCAAGCGTTCTTTCCTCGAATCGAATCTCCCTCTGCTAGAAAAAAATAAAATAAAATTCCAAGGCCGAACAAATCAAAGTGATAAAGGGGTCGCCTTCCAGTTCGAAACAAATGGGCAAACTCGAGCATAAAGTGTCAAAGCAAAATTCGCGGAGGCATGCACTCCCGAGGGGTTTCGTGATTTTACGCAGCGAGTTCAAGCAGGGTCGCGAGGCACTGGAAGGGAGCGCCAGGCGCGCACGCGAGCCCTCGCGTAGTCGAGCTCGAAGGCGTCAAGATGGGTTTCAGTGAGCAAGGCGTTCGATCTGTGGTGTGCGATTTGAGTTGGGGGCTTCGGCGACACGTGGGAAAGCTCAGGCACGACTGGAGGCGGCGGGTGGTCGCGATAGCACGCACACGTGGGGTCGAGCTAGGGCAGCAGTAGTGCCAGGGGAAAACTCGCGAAGCTCGCGTTCGATCGGAGGTGGGGGCAGTTCGATGCCGAGATGGGTTTGGGACTTCTGGTGTTTCAATCTCGATCGGTTGATTGGTAATTTCATCATTTCTATTTTTATCTGAGCATATAATTTTCATAGGAAAATATAAGTTGATTAACTCATCAATGTTTAAATTTGTTCATACAAAAGATAATATATGCAGTTTTCTATATATATATGTATATAAAGAGTTTAAAACAGTAAATACATATATAAGATTGTGAAATAAATAAATAATAAGAGTTTATATGAAGATAAGATTTTTAAGACCCAAATAGGCTTATTGTTATATGCAGTTTGGTCAATAGGAAACCAAATACAGTTTACCAATTTAGTTTGGTGAATAATTAGTTAACTGATGTAATTATTTTAGTAACTAGGAAATATTTATTTAAAAAGAAATTAGCTTAAAACCAAATTATATATTTTTCAAACCAACATGTAGTCAATTAATTCGAATATTAATAGATTTATAAATTATTTATACAAGGTTAAAGTCGAGAAAACAAAAGAATGGAAATTGGAATGGATTGCAAAATAAAAAGCTAAGGTGAGATCTTCTCACTCAAATTGAAATGTGGAATTTTTGCAGTTATTAATTGTGTTGATTGCTATTGGATGTGATATTAGATATAGTAGGATATATATCTATATATAGCAATATATACATATTGGCATATGTATATATTGGATTGATGATTTCCCGCCTCGTATAGCGGATGAGACCCTATTGCGCCGTTAGTAAGCAGATTATTTTATAAAACCCATATACCGCGATAATTCCGTACTGGAGCGGAATTGGTATTGTGCTAACATCTGTGGATGCAGGGAAACAGGTTGGAGGGATCCAACTGGATTCCTCACCAGTAGTTATTTATTTACAGATATTGTGATATATTCTGTTATCATATGATGATATATGATATTGACTGTTGTGATGGACTAATTGATGCTGTTGCATCATCGGATTCAGTTTTGAAATGTAAAAATAACGACTTTTACTTTAAAAAGGTTTTTAAAGTGATTTTTGAAAATATACGTTTTATGGAATTTTTGAATCGATTTATAAACGTAAAATTTTAAAGTTATAAAAGTTATAATTTTTAGTGAAATATAACCGAAGTGTCGTTTTTGAAATAAAAGTCGATTTATTTATAAAATGGTTTAAGTTGGGATTTTTGAATAACTATAAACGATTTGTATAGAAAGATTTATAAAATTGATATTTTATAAATCAAAAATATTGGACGTATAAAACGAATTTTTATAAGTGTTAAAAAGTAGTATAAATGGATTTCATAAGTGAATGAAATTAATAGATTTAATTGTGAAGTTAAAAATGAATGAAGTTGTAGAATAAAGGATTTATAAGTAATTTACTTACAACTTGGATTTTTGCCTTTAAATGGAATATTGATCGAATTTGTTCATAAATGATTCTTTTAAAAGTTGAAATCGTTATAAAGTACAAATGCGATTTATAAACGTTGTTTATAAATCCGAAATCACTTATTCTTGTAAGTGAATTTTAGAAGTTAATAAAATGAGATTTATAAACCGGAGTTGTTATAGGAAATAGAAAATGGAATTTATAAAGGTTGTTTTATAAATTCGGAAATCAATCAATCAAATTTGATGAATTTAATATAGAAGGTTATTAAGGAAATTTTATCCACGATTTTGGATAGTGGGTAATTCTTGAAATATAAAGGTGTAGAGATTACTGAAATTTGGTTAGTGAAGTATATTCACGATTTTGGACAGTGAATATATTGTTAAGTAAAATGGATATGTTTGGAGAAGTGATATTATGAAATGAAGTAGTTGTTTTAAAAGATGTTTTAAAACGTGTTAAGTATCGAAATCATAGATTTCAACATTTATTGTTGAAATAGACGTTTTCGAGAAATAAGGAAATGATGGACTATAACACTGTTGTTATAGTAAATGATTTTCGAAAGAAAATGTTTTATGTAGTATTGGGATTCATATATCTATCTAAATTCCGAATCCCTATACTAGTGATTTTGAGTCGTCGTAACGATGTTTTACATAACATTCGTTTTGACTCAACTAAAATGTGTTTAAAGAATGATTTCCTTAAAGAATGAGATATATACTTAATTTTGATTTTAAGTATATCGAATATTTTCTAAGTGTTGAAAATAAATGATTTGTGAATTACTTATTTTTAAATAAGTATGGAAATGCTTTTCCAATATGAAGTGAACTGTTTAGAGATTTTATCTTTTAAAGATAAATTGAAAAGTGAATATTTGAAAATTTGTTTTCAAACGGTTAAGTGTGGAAATTTTATATCTAGTAAAGATATTTTTGAAGAATAAATAATTTGGAAAATTATTTGAAATCTGATGATGTTGCGCATCTTTATTGATAGTTAAATAACCGACTATCAATAATTACCTTTAGATAGGTATTTGTTGTGAATTGGATGAATTTGAATGCCACACTTATTTTTGAATAATCGCTCACTATTCGGGTTAGCCGGGAAAGGACCATGGGGTCGTATAACCCATTCCGGATATGTGATACGTCGTTATGAATTGCATTCGAAGACCGGTGTTGAAGACCGGATATTTTTGAAAACGGAAGGATTACCGTCGAGTTACTCTACATCGGCTGATCTCCGATTTAGAGGTTTTATCACCCTTAGTGACGGGAAGTCCGGACGTGATTAGAAATTTATCCGGATATGCAAGGGCTTCGTGAGAAGTGCCTTCGGTTCTGTTCGATCCCGGAACAGACTTGTATGGATTGTGTGTCTGACGTTACAATTTGAGATATAAAGCTGATTTCTTTCAAATACATTTCTGTTGGTGGCGGAGAATTTATTCTCTTAGCTTAACACCCTTCTCTGAGACGTACGAGCTCAGAGGTTATGTAGTTGAAATTCATCAGCGATATATCCCAATTTGGTAACGTGGCATACTGAGTGTTGCTGTGAAATGATCAGTGTTTGATCATTTGTGATATGATCATTTGTTTGATCTTATATCTTTGTGATCATAGGTTGATCATTTTTTGTTTGACCCGAAGCAGGGCTTTTTGAGAAAGTGTAGCTTTGTGGACGAGACTTCGTCGAGCCTCACACTCCGAAAATGGTCGAAACAGGAAGGATGCGGCAAGGTTCTAGGGAGTAGCGCCCCTTAGTGTATGTCATTCCTTCTGGATAGAGGTGGTATCATGGTATGGAGCCCAGATACTTAACCTATGTGGTTGCTGCATTATTATCTATGTTGTTTGTTGGAAATCGGGGATCCTCGGGAAGATCGGTTATGATCGGGGGATGGCATACGCGTGTCAGTAGTTACCTACTTTTGCAGAGGTAACCCGGCCTTGTGTTGGCAGAGATCTAACCGTAATGTTAGGTTATTTCTCGGGTCGTCTATTCCAGGGACGTACCCATCATGGAAAAGGAAGTTCCTTAGCCTGACCATTTGTTGGAAATCCAAAGAAACAATACGAGCCTTGTACGGTTTTAGTTGTAGAACCTGCCATTTAATATGGTAGCTATAGCAAGCATACTATAATGGTACCTATGCTGGCTAAGATTTATATTATACTTTCGAAATGTTTTCTACACTATGCACTAATAATAATATCAAAAAGAATTTGATTTTTGCGTAGTAAGCATCTTTGACTATCATAAGAAGAAATCTCCTCCAAGTCTGCGTTTGCATTGTGTGTGTGGCGGGAGGTCTTATGGTAGTTTCATTTTCCAAAAGCATTACGAATTGACATTAAAGTTTTCCTGTTGTTTATTTTAAAGAATAACTGTTTTACGATCTCACACCAGTCACCATGACTGACTCGGAGTTTATTGTTCCCTTCTAAACTCTGGGTGCCCACCAATTTCCACACGGGCAGCGTAGAGTTATATTATCAGGATATTCTGGATATTCTGGAGCTTTGGAGATAAGCTGGATGACGAGACGTAGTATTTGTATCTGATAGTATTTATTCCGCTGTGTATTCTGTATGAGGACAAGTTTATATAACTGTCCATTGTTGTATATTGACTCTGATGATTGATGTATGTATAAAATGATATAGTTCTTTGTTTTAAAGATTATTCATTTATCTATTATATATTGTTCCGCTGCGATGTGTAAGATTCTGATATTGTTTTCTGTTCTGATGTTGTTCTGTTGTTCTTCTTTCTTCTTCTTCTCTTTTCTTCTATCTTTTCTTCTATTTCTTTTTCTTAAACCCTCACTATTGGAGTTTCCGGCACTCGATTGCTCGGCAGTCGATAAAGTGAGTATCGATGTCGAATTTTCGAAAGTCGAAAATTTCGGTACGTTACAGCGTGGTATCAGAGCATATGGTTAAGCGACAACCCTGCTCTGTTGGGTGTTACTCATTAGAGATAGAGTCAGCAGTGCTCTAGAATGAGTTTGAGTGTAATAATAGATATGAGCGCGTATTTGTTATTTGAATATAAAATTGTTTTGTATTGTGTTGACTTATCGGTTGATTGTTTATGGATTCTGGTCGGTGCAGTCTAGCTAACTGTAATCGATAGGGGTTTCTAAACTCTTAAACAAGATAAACCGACACAGTATTGATTTTAAAATGGGGTAAATGAAATAATTTTGCCCAAAACTATTTTTATATAGAAAAGAAATGGTTTTCTATGAAGTATTATAGTATATGGATGTTTGGTTGTTAGGAAAGTGATGATATTGAAATGTTATCATTACTATTGAAACTGAATAAGAAACTGAAATTGTAACTCCAAAGTTAAGAAATAAATTCATATACAAATGAAGTTTAAGAATATAAATTATAAATGTGATTTGTAATTTAAAACGGGATTCCAGAGAAGTTTTTGGAAATGTTTTGAAAAGAATTTGAAAATTTTGGAGATTCGGAAAGTTTAAATCATTTTTGATTTGAAAATGGATTTCGAAGGTTTGAAAAGTATTTTGAAGGAATGAAAAGCTCTAAACTCTTTTCGGTCGCTGGAAAATAACTTCGGTAATGACTGCAGTATCACCGGTGTTCATTTTCGGGTTTCCAAAAGAGGAATTGCTGCCAAGTTGTTTTAAATGGAAAATTTGGGTTTTGTTTTGGAAATTCAAAGGATAATTTGAATTGTTTTCAAATGGTTTTGAAAAGGTTGAAAAGACTCTGGAATACCATATTTATGAAATATTATCAAGTTGATAACTTATACCAATCGAATTTTGGTAGAATAAATTTAACTTAAAAGAATGAAGTTAAATCAAAGCAAGTATAAGTGAATCAATTAAATGAAAATGAAATTGAAAGTTGAAATTCATTTCGAATTCGTAAGAAAATGAATTGAATTGAATAATTGTAAATGAAAGATGAATTAAAATTCGTATGGAAATTGGAAGTAGATTTAATCAAAGTAGAATTAAAATAAATTGAATTGATATCAATTTGAATTAGTAATTGGAACTAATTTAAGATAGTGCAGTTGTAAATGACAGATAATTGATAAAATTCAATATTTCAGAATTGAAAGTAAATTGAATCCAAATTTAGTTGAAATGGTAAACTAAATACAAATGAATGTGAAATGTAATTCAAATGAAATTTGAAATGAAAAATTGAATGGATGTAACTTCAATAGTAAGCTAAAAAGGGTATAAGCAGTTTATATTGAAAAATTCGTAATCAAATTTGCAAAATAGTTGAATATGTAACTAGATATTATGGCTAGTAGGATATACAGGTGTAAAGGAATTTGGATTTGATTTCACAGATAATTTGAATTGCTCGAAAAAGGTATGTATTTGAATTATAATATGAGTTTTTGCTGATTTCTTGTCTAGCCGCTTGGCTTTTTCTTTTTCTTTTTGAAATCTGAGAGTCCGTAGGGACATTTTGTAGTCGTACTGTATTAGCCGCGCAAAGGAGACGCTGGCGAAATTTTTTGGGAATTTAGGGCGTTAGAAAAATTTTGAGAAAATTTTGATGTTTAAAAATTTGAATTTAAACTCGAATTTGAATTGAGAAGTTAAACAATGTTGTTTGAAACTTATAATTGAAGTTGGAAAACGAGTTGAGTAATAACGAATCTTTAGTAGAAGACTTGTTGTGATAAATTGATAAAACTATTAGATGTTGAAAAATAGTAGACGAGTTAAGGACCATTTTTCCTGACTTGTAATTTCGAGGACGAAATTCTTTTAAGGGGGGAAGTCTGTAACGACCCAGAATTTTTGATAATTAAAATTCGAATATTTAATTGATTTTAAATATTAATAAATGGAATTTAGAAGTCGAATGATTTATTTTTCGAATATTGGATTTAATTTGATAATTAAATCGATAAATTAAATAGTGGAATTCCAGAGATAATTGAAAATCGAGTTTAAAATGAGTGAAAATGATTTGTAAAATTTTATTTAATCATACTGGAGTTATAGAAAGGTTATAGAACTTTCAGAATCGAATTTGGAGTTAATCTGTGAAAATCGAATATTTTAATATTTAATTATCGACTGTAAAAATAGCCAATTTTCGAACAGTCTCAGAATTGAACGAAACCAGTTCCATTGGGTCTGTAATATTGTATTATTATCGGATTCCAAATTTCGTAATTATCGGAGTTGTTATGTAACCGTACGGAGAGTAAACGCGTTGAAATTAAATCAAATTCAATTTAAATTTAAAAATTTAAATTTCTGGTCAACATCAGCCACCCTACCTTTTTCTTATTAGACCTATCCTCGGTTTATCGCGTACGTTTGTTCCCCCTTTCAAATTATAAGAAAACGAAATCTGCTCGTCTTCGTTCAAAAAGAAAATCTTTCGTTCAAAATTCAAAACAATGGCCGATTCCCTCTTTCCTTCATCCTCACTTTCGTTCGAACGAACGAAAATCTCGTTCTCCCTCTATAAAAAAAAACGATAGCTTGAGATTTTAAATGGCCAAGCGTTCTTTCCTCGAATCGAATCTCCCTCTGCTAGAAAAAAATAAAATAAAATTCCAAGGCCGAACAAATCAAAGTGATAAAGGGGTCGCCTTCCAGTTCGAAACAAATGGGCAAACTCGAGCATAAAGTGTCAAAGCAAAATTCGCGGAGGCATGCACTCCCGAGGGGTTTCGTGATTTTACGCAGCGAGTTCAAGCAGGGTCGCGAGGCACTGGAAGGGAGCGCCAGGCGCGCACGCGAGCCCTCGCGTAGTCGAGCTCGAAGGCGTCAAGATGGGTTTCAGTGAGCAAGGCGTTCGATCTGTGGTGTGCGATTTGAGTTGGGGGCTTCGGCGACACGTGGGAAAGCTCAGGCACGACTGGAGGCGGCGGGTGGTCGCGATAGCACGCACACGTGGGGTCGAGCTAGGGCAGCAGTAGTGCCAGGGGAAAACTCGCGAAGCTCGCGTTCGATCGGAGGTGGGGGCAGTTCGATGCCGAGATGGGTTTGGGACTTCTGGTGTTTCAATCTCGATCGGTTGATTGGTAATTTCATCATTTCTATTTTTATCTGAGCATATAATTTTCATAGGAAAATATAAGTTGATTAACTCATCAATGTTTAAATTTGTTCATACAAAAGATAATATATGCAGTTTTCTATATATATATGTATATAAAGAGTTTAAAACAGTAAATACATATATAAGATTGTGAAATAAATAAATAATAAGAGTTTATATGAAGATAAGATTTTTAAGACCCAAATAGGCTTATTGTTATATGCAGTTTGGTCAATAGGAAACCAAATACAGTTTACCAATTTAGTTTGGTGAATAATTAGTTAACTGATGTAATTATTTTAGTAACTAGGAAATATTTATTTAAAAAGAAATTAGCTTAAAACCAAATTATATATTTTTCAAACCAACATGTAGTCAATTAATTCGAATATTAATAGATTTATAAATTATTTATACAAGGTTAAAGTCGAGAAAACAAAAGAATGGAAATTGGAATGGATTGCAAAATAAAAAGCTAAGGTGAGATCTTCTCACTCAAATTGAAATGTGGAATTTTTGCAGTTATTAATTGTGTTGATTGCTATTGGATGTGATATTAGATATAGTAGGATATATATCTATATATAGCAATATATACATATTGGCATATGTATATATTGGATTGATGATTTCCCGCCTCGTATAGCGGATGAGACCCTATTGCGCCGTTAGTAAGCAGATTATTTTATAAAACCCATATACCGCGATAATTCCGTACTGGAGCGGAATTGGTATTGTGCTAACATCTGTGGATGCAGGGAAACAGGTTGGAGGGATCCAACTGGATTCCTCACCAGTAGTTATTTATTTACAGATATTGTGATATATTCTGTTATCATATGATGATATATGATATTGACTGTTGTGATGGACTAATTGATGCTGTTGCATCATCGGATTCAGTTTTGAAATGTAAAAATAACGACTTTTACTTTAAAAAGGTTTTTAAAGTGATTTTTGAAAATATACGTTTTATGGAATTTTTGAATCGATTTATAAACGTAAAATTTTAAAGTTATAAAAGTTATAATTTTTAGTGAAATATAACCGAAGTGTCGTTTTTGAAATAAAAGTCGATTTATTTATAAAATGGTTTAAGTTGGGATTTTTGAATAACTATAAACGATTTGTATAGAAAGATTTATAAAATTGATATTTTATAAATCAAAAATATTGGACGTATAAAACGAATTTTTATAAGTGTTAAAAAGTAGTATAAATGGATTTCATAAGTGAATGAAATTAATAGATTTAATTGTGAAGTTAAAAATGAATGAAGTTGTAGAATAAAGGATTTATAAGTAATTTACTTACAACTTGGATTTTTGCCTTTAAATGGAATATTGATCGAATTTGTTCATAAATGATTCTTTTAAAAGTTGAAATCGTTATAAAGTACAAATGCGATTTATAAACGTTGTTTATAAATCCGAAATCACTTATTCTTGTAAGTGAATTTTAGAAGTTAATAAAATGAGATTTATAAACCGGAGTTGTTATAGGAAATAGAAAATGGAATTTATAAAGGTTGTTTTATAAATTCGGAAATCAATCAATCAAATTTGATGAATTTAATATAGAAGGTTATTAAGGAAATTTTATCCACGATTTTGGATAGTGGGTAATTCTTGAAATATAAAGGTGTAGAGATTACTGAAATTTGGTTAGTGAAGTATATTCACGATTTTGGACAGTGAATATATTGTTAAGTAAAATGGATATGTTTGGAGAAGTGATATTATGAAATGAAGTAGTTGTTTTAAAAGATGTTTTAAAACGTGTTAAGTATCGAAATCATAGATTTCAACATTTATTGTTGAAATAGACGTTTTCGAGAAATAAGGAAATGATGGACTATAACACTGTTGTTATAGTAAATGATTTTCGAAAGAAAATGTTTTATGTAGTATTGGGATTCATATATCTATCTAAATTCCGAATCCCTATACTAGTGATTTTGAGTCGTCGTAACGATGTTTTACATAACATTCGTTTTGACTCAACTAAAATGTGTTTAAAGAATGATTTCCTTAAAGAATGAGATATATACTTAATTTTGATTTTAAGTATATCGAATATTTTCTAAGTGTTGAAAATAAATGATTTGTGAATTACTTATTTTTAAATAAGTATGGAAATGCTTTTCCAATATGAAGTGAACTGTTTAGAGATTTTATCTTTTAAAGATAAATTGAAAAGTGAATATTTGAAAATTTGTTTTCAAACGGTTAAGTGTGGAAATTTTATATCTAGTAAAGATATTTTTGAAGAATAAATAATTTGGAAAATTATTTGAAATCTGATGATGTTGCGCATCTTTATTGATAGTTAAATAACCGACTATCAATAATTACCTTTAGATAGGTATTTGTTGTGAATTGGATGAATTTGAATGCCACACTTATTTTTGAATAATCGCTCACTATTCGGGTTAGCCGGGAAAGGACCATGGGGTCGTATAACCCATTCCGGATATGTGATACGTCGTTATGAATTGCATTCGAAGACCGGTGTTGAAGACCGGATATTTTTGAAAACGGAAGGATTACCGTCGAGTTACTCTACATCGGCTGATCTCCGATTTAGAGGTTTTATCACCCTTAGTGACGGGAAGTCCGGACGTGATTAGAAATTTATCCGGATATGCAAGGGCTTCGTGAGAAGTGCCTTCGGTTTTGTTCAATCCCGGAACAGACTTGTGTGGATTGTGTGTCTGACGTTACAATTTGAGATATAAAGCTGATTTCTTTCAAATACATTTCTGTTGGTGGCGGAGAATTTATTCTCTTAGCTTAACACCCTTCTCTGAGACGTACGAGCTCAGAGGTTATGTAGTTGAAATTCATCAGCGATATATCCCAATTTGGTAACGTGGCATACTGAGTGTTGCTGTGAAATGATCAGTGTTTGATCATTTGTGATATGATCATTTGTTTGATCTTATATCTTTGTGATCATAGGTTGATCATTTTTTGTTTGACCCGAAGCAGGGCTTTTTGAGAAAGCGTAGCTTTGTGGACGAGACTTCGTCGAGCCTCACACCCCGGAAATGGTCGAAACAGGAAGGATGCGGCAAGGTTCTAGGGAGTAGCGCCCCTTAGTGTATGTCATTCCTTCTGGATAGAGGTGGTATCATGGTATGGAGCCCAGATACTTAACCTATGTGGTTGCTGCATTATTATCTATGTGGTTTGTTGGAAATCGTGGATCCTCGGGAAGATCGGTGACGATCGGGGGATGGCATACGCGTGTCAGTAGTTACCTATTTTTGCAGAGGTAACCCGGCCTTGTGTTGGCAGAGATCTAACCGTAATGTTAGGTTATTTCTCGGGTCGTCTATTCCAGGGACGTACCCATCGTGGAAAAGGAAGTTCCTTAGCCTGACCATTTGTTGGAAATCCAAAGAAACAATACGAGCCTTGTACGGTTTTAGTTGTAGAACCTGCCATTTAATATGGTAGCTATAGCAAGCATACTATAATGGTACCTATGCTGGCTAAGATTTATATTATACTTTCGAAATGTTTTCTACACTATGCACTAATAATAATATCAAAAAGAATTTGATTTTTTTGCGTAGTAATCATCTTTTACTATCATAAGAAGAAATCTCCTCCAAGTCTGCGTTTGCATTGTGTGTGTGGTGGGAGGTCTTATGGTAGTTTCATTTTCCAAAAGCATTGCGAATTGACATTAAAGTTTTCCTGTTGTTTATTTTAAAGAATAACTGTTTTACGATCTCACACCAGTCACCATGACTGACTCGAAGTTTATTGTTCCCTTCTAAACTCTGGGTGCCCACCAATTTCCACACGGGCAGCCTAGAGTTATATTATCAGGATATTCTGGATATTCTGGTGCTTTGGAGATAAGCTGGATGACGAGACGTAGTATTTGTATCTGATAGTATTTATTCCGCTGTGTATTCTATATGAGGACAAGTTTATATAACTGTCCATTGTTGTATATTGACTCTGATGATTGATGTATGTATAAAATGATATAGTTCTTTGTTTTAAAGATTATTCATTTATCTATTATATATTGTTCCGCTGCGATGTGTAAGATTCTGATATTGTTTTATGTTCTGATGTTGTTCTGTTGTTCTTCTTTCTTCTTCTTCTCTTTTCTTCTATCTTTTCTTCTATTTCTTTTTCTTAAACCCTCACTATTGGAGTTTCCGGCACTCGATTGCTCGACAGTCGATAAAGTGAGTATCGATGTCGAATTTTCGAAAGTCGAAAATTTCGGTACGTGACAGCCTCCATTTTCGCCAAGCGGGTATACCATTACTTCCCGAAATCTTTATTTAAAAATTTTCCAAAATAATACTTATGAAATTTCTATAATAATTTTCCAAGTTAATTTTAGGCAGATACTCTTTTCCAAAAAAGATAATATATAATATTGAATACTGAATAATTTATCCCTTTAAAATAATAATACCGATTAATCTTTAAATAAAAATTAACTTATTATAACTAACTTAATTAATATTTAATATATACTTTAAACAATTTGAAAGAAAATAAATAATTAATTTTTTGAAATATTCTTTAACACTTTTAAATTTTCTAGTTAATACTTAAAAATGCTCCTTTTTAAAATAAACTTAACTTTTCAGGAAAACATATTTTCAACTCCAATATAGTCAGTCTAATTATTTATTAATCCCTCTCGATTTATTACCAGCTTGATTTACATTCTAATTTCGTAAATTCCCTTTCCACATCTCTAAAAATAAATCTACTATTTATTTTTAACTAATTTACTCATCTCCTTATAAATCCTTGCCGTGAATTTATAACTTCTCCATTGAGAATCACATTACTATATTTATAAACTTCGTTTATAAATTCTTTAGTCTCATTTCCTGTTTATCACTGTTCACAACACTTAATCGACTTTAAATAGATTTCTAATTTAAATTTCATTTTTAAAACAATTTCTTAATCAACCCAACTATATTCCAAAAACCCAACTAATTTCGATTCCACTTCCAGTTCATAAATTTTAAATCTTATTTAAAATCTAGTATAACAATTCCATATTTTATTTTCAAATTTCCTTTTTTATTCTCCCAACTATTTAAATCTCGATTTAGAAATAAATCCTTTATACTTAAACAATATCATTTAAGTTCTATTATTTGAACCCTTTTATTTTCAATATTCAAAAATCTCTATTTATAATATTCCAAGATCTCTATTTACAATATTCCGAAATTATTAAATACAAATTTGAATCAAACTTATTTATTGTTTTTCCAAATTCATTTCTTTTAATTTATCCAAGTTTCACCATAATTATTTTACCTCCAATTTTACTCTTTATTTTCTTTTAAAATTTTAAACAATTAAGATTAGTATTTTAAAATACCAAAATCTAACCAGTAATTCCATAGCACCAAATAAATTCAAATCACGTTATCATCTATCACAGGTTATCCAATATATCATATCACTGAATACGAAAATATATTCAACATTTTTTAGGAATGTAGTTGGATCCCTCCAACCTGTTTCCCTGCATCCACAGATGTTAATACAATATAAAAATACAAATCCCACTTCGAGGGGGATATCGCGGTATATAGGGTCAACCGCTATTATATGGGGTGCATAAGGTCTCAACCACTATATATATGCGGGAATATCAATCACTACAATATATATATATATATATATATATATATATATATTGACACATACACTACTATATGTAATAACACATCCAACTGATAAAAATATATCAATTTCAACCAATCAATCAATAATTAATTTTAACTATTTAAAATTAATTCCGGTAATCCAAAATTGAGTGAGATTAACTCACCTTGATTTTTATTTTGTTGTAGATTTCGCGTTCAGTTCTGATTAATCCGAACGCGTTTGAATTTGTCTGAAAATTCAACAAACTCTACTTTCAACCAACCAGACTCCATAGCCAAGATCATGCCTATACGAACCCAACACGACTGACCGCTTTGGATTCCGATCTAAAACGAACGAGATATTATATTTACAAGTTACCATTTTATTTTAAACAATAACTTATATAATTTTTTTTAAAATAAGCAAAGCCCATACCACACAAACCCGACCCGCCAACCTTCATCTTTCCTAAATTCTTTCCCCTGATACTCGTGCACACCAACAACGTGCACGACCCTCCCCTGACACCACTTTCCGAGCCTCGAATCCTCATTCCAATCAAGGCATTCTTCTTCTTTTCGAAATCCCCACCTACCTGCACCCAGATCAACAACCCCGGAGTCACCAGAGAAATCGCGACCTGCTCCTTAACACGCTGCTGCCCCTCCAAGTCACGATCTCCAATTCCAGGCCGTTCTTCATGAAACTTCGTCGACAGCTGCCTCTCACCTCCGCGAACTCGATTCCAACCTCGAATTTCTACATCGACCTCAAAATCAAGATAAATTTCCAAACCTAGTTGCTATTTGTTTGCAATGCTCACTGTCAAGCTTCGATAATCAAAACCACACACATCAAAACATATTCTAGGTCGAAGCTCTTGACGAACTAGGATTTTTAAAACCTATTTCATGAATTTTCATTTTGTAATCCAGGAGAAATCAAATTTTCAAGTTTCCATTTTTTTCTTTTTTCGAACTACAGCCTACTGGATGAAAAAAAGGATAAGGACGAGATAAAAAGTGGGAAACATGTTTGAATCAGCCTGGTACAGTGATTGAAGTGAAGGAAAGAAAAGTTGATAAGAAATATGGCCAATCAATTTAAATAATTATTTATTTAAAATTAAATCGTCTCGATTTCGCAACTTAAAATCTCGACCTCCTATCGAGGCGTGCCACTATGTCACGTACCGAAATTTTCGACTTTCGAAAATTCAACATCGATACTCACTTTATCGACTGCCGAGCAATCGAGTGCCGGAAACTCCAATAGTGAGGGTTTTAGAAAGAAGAAGTAGAAGAAAAGATAGAGAGAAGAAGAAGAAAGCAGAAAAGGAAAGAAGAACAACAGAACAACACATCAGAACAGAAACAGAAAACAATATCAGAATCGCACATATCGCAGCGGAACAATATATAATAGATAATCACTAGTCTTTTAAAACAAAGGATTATATCAGTTTTTATACATACATCAATCAGAGTCAATATACAACTCAATACAACACAGCACATCAATGGACAGTTATATAAACTTGTCCTCATACAGAATACACAACGGAATAAATAATATCAGATACAAATACTACGTCTCGCCATCCAGCTTGCTTCCAAAGCTCCAAAATATCCTGATAACATAACTCTAGGCTGCCCGTGTGGAAATTGGTGGGCACCCAGAGTTTAGAAGGGAAACAATAAACTCCGAGTCAGTCATGGTGACTGGTGTGAGATCGTAAAACAGTTATTCTTTATAACAACAAAATAATTTTTAAAGTCAATTCGAAATGCTTTTGGAAAATGAAACTACCATAAGACCTCCCGCCACACACACAATGCAAACGCAGACTTGGAGGAGATTTCTTCTTATGATAGTCAAAGATGCTTACTACGCAAAAATCAAATTCTTTTTGATATTATTATTAGTGCATAGTGTAGAAAACATTTCGAAAGTAGAATATAAATCTTAGCCGGCATAGTTACCATTATAGTATGCTTGCTATAGCTACCATATTAAATGGCAGGTTCTACAACTAAAACCGTACAAGGCTCGTATTGTTTCTTTGGATTTCCAACAAATGGTCAGGCCAAGGAACTTCCTATCCACGATGGGTACGTCCCTGGAATAGACGACCCGAGAACCTAATCGGATCTCTGCCAACACAAGGCCGGGTTACCTCTGCAAAAATAGGTAACTACTGACACGCGTATGTCATCCCCCGATCGTCACCGATCTTCCCGAGGATCCCCGATTCGCAACAACACAAAGTAATAAATTTGCAGCAACCACAGAGGTTAAGTATCTGGGCTCCATACCATGATACCACCTTTATCCAGAAGGAATGACATACACTAAGGGGCGCTACTCCCTAGAACCTTGCTGCATCCTTCCTGTTTCGACCATTTCCGGGGTGTGAGGCTCGATGAAATCTCGTCCACAAAGCTACGCTTTCTACAAAGCCCTGCTTCGGGTCAGCAAAATGATCAACCTATGATCACAAAGATATAAGATCAAACAAATGATCATATCACAAATGATCAAACACTGATCATTTCACAGCAACACTCAGTATGCCACGTTACCAAATTGGGATATATCGCTGATAAATTTCAACTACATAACCTCTGAGCTCGTACGTCTCAGAGAAGGGTGTTAAGCTAAGAGAATAAATTCTCCGCCACCAACAGAAATGTATTTGAAAGAAATCAGCTTTATATCTCAAATTGTAACGTCAGATGTAACGACCCAGAATTTTTGATAATTAAAATTCGAATATTTAATTAATTTTAAATATTAATAAATGGAATTTAGAAGTCGAATAATTTATTTTTTGAATATTGGATTTAATTTGACAATTAAATCGATAATTTAATAAGTTAAATTCCAGAAATAATTTAAATCTGGATTTAATGTGATTAAAAATGATTTGTAAAATTTTATTTGATCATACTGGAGTTATAGAAATACTTTAGAACTTTCAGAATCGAATTTGGAGTTAATTTGTGAAAATCGAATATTTTAATATTTAATTATCGACTGTAAAAATAGTCAATTTTCGAACAGTCTCAGAATTGGACGAGACCAGCTCCATCGGATCCGTAATGTGATATTATTGCATGGTTTCAAATTTCGTAATTTTTGGATTTACCATTTGTCCGGGGCAAGCCAAAACGCCTCGAAATCGATTTAAATCGGTTTAATTTAAATTTATCGTTTTTTTCCGTATCTCGCTCAGATGTCCGAATTAGCTTCCGAAACCTATTCCATTTCGTTCGGAACGCGGGGTAAAGCTTAGAAACATCAGTCGGCACGCTCGATTTGGAGTTCGAAATTTTTTGGATGAATAGTGCGTTGCCATTTTTCTATAAAAGGACCTCAAATATTCATTTTTGCAAAACAAAAATAACCCTAGGGTTTTAAACGAGCAGCCGCCTCCCTCTATTATCAACGACCAGAAAACGTTCTTCTTCTCCTCCTCTTCTCTTTCAATCCACTCAATAAATTCAAAAACTTTCAACTAGCAAAAGGTAGAGGGTGTTGAGATCTATAATATCAACGGTCAAGATCGTCTGAAGTGGAGTAGAATCGCGGCAGTTCGCCGACAAAGGGGCGACGTTCATGCACGAGATTCAAGGGGATGGCTCGACCGAGCTCAGCCGTGTTCGTGGTGGTGGTAGGCGTGGTGATGGGCGTCGAAGTGGAAGTGTCTGATCGGGGTGGAAGTCAGCGATGTGGTCGCGTGTACTAGGGTTATAAGGCGGCCAAGGTGGGTTCTTCACGTTCGTGACATGCCTGGGAGTTGCGTGGGGAAGAAAGAAAAAAGGGGGCTATGATATCATCTCATCAAAAAAACGAACGGTCTGGATGAGGGTGGGTTTTAAAATAAATAAAAGAAAATGTATATTATTTATATTTGAAATTGTTTAAACTTTAAAACGTCGTAACTCTTTCATACGAGGTCCGTTTCAGACGAGATTTTTTGCGTTGGCTTCGTATCGACGAGCTCTACGCGATGCAACTGGATTGGAGTCGGTTGGAGCTAGTTTGAATTTCGGGTAAAATTAAACGAGCGTTTAATTTTATTCGAAATAAACGCTGGAACGGAATTTAAAATCAAGGTGAGATCTTCTCACTCAAGAATTGAAAAGTGGAATTTTCAGTTATTGATTTGATTGCTATTGGATGTGATATTAGATATAGTAGGATATATATCTATATATAGCAATATATACATATTGGCATATGTATATATTGGATTGATTGATTTCCCGCCTCGTATAGCGAATGAGACCCTATTGCGCCGTTAGTAAGCGGATTTTTATAAAATCCATATACCGCGATAATTCCGTACTGGAGCGGAATTGGTATTGTGCTAACATCTTTGGATGCAGGGAAACAGGTTGGAGGGATCCAACTGGATTCCTCACCAGTATTTATTTATTTACAGATATTGATGTATATTATGTTATCATATGTTGATATATGATGTTTGATGTTGTGATTGACTAATTGGTGCTGTTGCATCATTGGATTCAAGTTTTAAAAATAACGACTTTTTAATTTAAAAGGATTTTTATAGTGATCTTTGAAATTATACGTTTTATTAAATTTTTGAAGTGATTTATTTTAAATAAATAAACGTTCAAATTTTAAAGTTATAAAAGTCAAGATCTTTGTGAAATATAACCAAAGTATCGTTTTTGAAATAAAAGTCGATTTATTTATAAAATGGTTTAAGTTGGGATTTTTGAATAACCTTAAACGATTTGTATAAAAAGATTTATAAAAAAATTGATATTTATAAATCAAATATTGGAATTATAAGACAAGTTTCTATAAGTGTTAAAATGAAGTGTAAATGGGATTTCATAAGTTAATGAAATCTGAAAGTTTTAAATTTTGTGAAGTTTAAAAGAACGATTTCTTTTAAAATAAATGAATTATAAGTTATATTAACTTATAAATCGAATGGGTCATTAAAGAAGATGTATAAATCGAAGTTGTTATAAAATGGAAATAGAATTTATAAACGTTGTTTTTATAAATTCGAAAATAAATCAAATTTGATTGATTTTAAATATAGAGATTATTAAGGGAATTTTATTCACGATTTTGGACAGTGGATAATTCTTGAAATAAATGTGTAGAAAATATTGAAATTTGGTTACGTGAATTATATTCACGATTTTGGACAGTGAATATATTCTTAAGGAAAATGGATATGGTTTTGGGAAAGTGATATTCGAAATGAAGTTAATTATTTTAAAAGATGTTTTAAAATGTGTTAAATATCGAAACCATAGATTTTCAACATTTTATTGTTGAAATAGACGTTTTCGAAAAATAAGGAAATGGTGGACTATAACACACTGTTGTTATAGTAAATGATTTCTGAAAGGAAATGTTTTATCTAGTATTGGGATTTATATATCTATCTTAATTTTCGAATCCCTATACTAGTGATTTTGAGTCGTCGTAACGATGTTTTACGTAACATTCGTTTTGACTCAAATAAATGTTGTCAAAGAAAATGATTTCCTTAAAGAATGAAATATATACTTAATATTGATTTAAGTATATGGAATATTTTCCAAGTGTTGAAAATAAAAGATTTGTGAAATACTTATTATGAAATAAGTAAGGAAATACTTTTCCAATATGAAATGAACGTTTTGAGAATTTATCTTCTTAAAGATAAATCGAAAGTGAATATGTGAAATCGATTGAAAATCGTATATCAGTAGATATTTGAAAATATAAATTCACTATGGAATTTATAAAGGAAAGGGAAACTGTTTAGAAAAATAAATGTTGATTTATTTTTGAAGTGTGGAAATTATATATCTAGCAAAGATATTTTTGGAAAATAAATAATTTGGGAAAATTATTTGGAATCTGATGATGTTGCGCATCTTTATTGATAGTTAAATAACCGACTATCAATAATTACCTTGAATGATATTTGTTGTGAATTGGATGAATTTAAATGCCACACTTAGTTTTGAATAAACGCTCACTATTCGGGTTAATCGGGAAAGGACCATGGGGTCGTATAACCCATTCCGAATATGTGATACGTCGTTATGAATTGCATTTGAAGACCGGTGTTGAAGACCGGATATTTTTGAAAACGGAAGGATTACCGTCGAGTTACTCTACATCGACTGATCTTCGATTTAGAGGTTTTATCACCCTTAGTGACGGGAAGTCCTGACGTGATTGAAAATTATCCGAAATTGCAAGGGCTTCGTGAGAAGTGCCTTCGGTTCTGTTCGATCCCGGAACAGACTTGTATGGATTGTGTGTCTGACGTTACAATTTGAGATATAAAGCTGATTTCTTTCAAATACATATCTGTTGGTGGCGGAGAATTTATTCTCTTAGCTTAACACCCTTCTCTGAGACTTACGAGCTCAGAGGATATGTAGTTGAAATTTATCAGCGATATATTCCCAATTTGGTAACGTGGCATACTGAGTGTTGCTGTGAAATGATCAGTGTTTGATCATCTGTGATATGATCATTTGTTTGATCTTATATCTTTGTGATCATAGGTTGATCATTTTGTTTGACCCGAAGCATGGCTTTGTAGAAAGCGTAGCTTTGTGGACGAGACTTCATCGAGCCTCACACCCCGGAAATGGTCGAAACAGGAAGGATGCAGCAAGGTTCTAGGGAGTAGCGCCCCTTAGTGTATGTCATTCCTTCTGGATAAAGGTGGTATCATGGTATGGAGCCCAGATACTTAACCTCTGTGGTTGCTGCAAATTTATTACTTTGTGGTTGTTGCGAATCGGGGATCCTCGGGAAGATCGGTGACGATCGGGGGATGGCATACGCGTGTCAGTAGTTACCTATTTTTGCAGAGGTAACCCGGCCTTGTGTTGGCAGAGATCTAACCGTAATGTTAGGTTATTTCTCGGGTCGTCTATTCCATGGACGTACCCATCGTGGAAAAGGATGTTCCTTAGCCTGACCATTTGTTGGAAATCCAAAGAAACAATACGAGCCTTGTACGGTTTTAGTTGTAGAACCTGCCATTTAATATGGTAGCTATAGCAAGCATACTATAATGGTACCTATGCTGGCTAAGATTTATATTCTACTTTCGAAATGTTTTCTACACTATGCACTAATAATAATATCAAAAATGATTTGATTTTGCGTAGTAAGCATCTTTGACTATCATAAGAAGAAATCTCCTCCAATTCTGCGTTTGCATTGTGTTTGTGGCGGGAGGTCTTATGGTAGTTTCATTTTCCAAAAGCATTGCGAATTTGTTTTTATTTTCTTTGTGAAAAATAACTGTTTTACGATCTCACACCAGTCACCATGACTGACTCGGAGTTTATTGTTTCCCTTCTAAACTCTGGGTGCCCACCAATTTCCACACGGGCAACCTATAGTTATGTTATCAGGATATTCTGGAGCTTTGGAGATAAGCTGGATGGCGAGACGTAGTATTTGTATCTGATAGTATTTATTCCGCTGTGTATTCTGTATGAGGACAAGTTATATAACTGTCCATTGTTGTATATTGACTCTGATGATTGATGCATGTATAAAATGATATAGTTCTTTGTTTTAAAGATTATTGATTCATCTATTATATATTGTTCCGCTGCGATGTGTAAGATTCTGATATTGTTTTTTGTTCTGATGTTGTTCTTCTCTTCCTTCTTCTTCTTCTTTCTTCTTCTTCTGCCTTTTTCTTCTTTTTAAAAACCCTCACTATTGGAGTTTCCGGCACTCGATTTCTCGGCAGTCGATAAAGGGAGTATCGATGTCAAATTTTCGAAAGTCGAAAATTCCGGTATGTGACAGCGTGGTATCAGAGCATATGGTTAAGCGACAACCCTGCTCTGTTGGGTGTTACTCATTAGAGATAGAGTCAGTAGTACTCTAGAATGAGTTGAGTGTAATAATAGATACGAGTGCGTATTTGTTAGTGAATATAAAATTGTTTTATTATTGTGATGATTGGTTTGTTGAGTGGTATATGGATTCTGGTCGGTATTGTCCGTACAACTCTATCGATAGGGATCTCTAAACACTTGTATAGAACAATTCGGCACAATATTGTTTTAAAATAGGGTAAATGAGTAATTTTGCCCAAAACTATTTTTGTATAGAAAATAAATGTTTTTCTATAAAGTACTATAGTATATAGTTGCATGGATGTTAGGAAGTAATAATAGTAAATTATTATCACTGAAATTGAATAAGAAATTGAAATCGTAACTCCAAAGTTAAGAAATAATTTCACATGCGAATGAAATTTAAGAATATAAATTATAAATGTGATTTGTAATTTGAAACGGAATTCCAGAGAAGTTTTGGAAATGTTTTGAGAAGAATTTGAAAATTTTGGAGATTTGGAAAGTTTAAATTTCTTTTTGATTTGAAAATGAATTTCAAAGGTTTGAAAGTGTTTTAGAAAGATGAAAAGCTCTAAACTCTTTTCGGTCGCTGGAAAATAATTCCGATGATGATCGCGACATCACCGGTGTTCATTTTCGGGTTTCCAAAAGAGAAATTGCTGCCAAATTGTTTTAAATGGAAGTTGTTTTGAAAATTTGGATTTTTTTTTAGAAAATTCAAGGGATAATTTGAATTGTTTTCAAAATGGTTTTTGAAATGTTGGTAAACTCTGGAATACTATGTAGAAATATTTATGAAATATTAATAAATTGATAACTTATAGAATATTGGAAATCTGATTGAAATGAAAGTTCAAATTGAAATAAAAGAATTTGTGAACAAATAAATAAATTTGCAATGGCAAATGCGAGAAAATAAAATCGAATGTTAAAATTCATTTCGAATTCGTAAGCAAATGAATTGAATTGAATAATGTAAATTGAAAGATGGATTAAAATTCATATGTTATTGGAAATCCAGTTTAATATAAGTGGTTATAAACCAAAATAGTGAATTGAAAATAAATTTGAAACTGAATGTTGAAAACCGAATTTGAATAAAGAGAATAGAATTTGTGATGAATTAGTAACTGGAACTAATTTAAAATAGTGCAGTTGTAAATGAAAGTTAATCGATAAATTCAATATCCAGAAGTAAACTAAATCCAAATTAGATTGGAATTGTGAATTGAATTCAAATGAAATTGAAATGAAAAATTGAACGAAATTGAATATGTAACTTCAATAGCGAATTTAAAGAGGATATAAGAAGTATCGAAATTTTGTAATAGACTTTGCAAATTGGTTTGAATGTTATAACTAGATATTATGGCTAGTAGGACATACAGGTGTTATAAAAGGAATTGGAATTGAATTGCAAAGATAAATTTGAATTGCTCGACAAAAGGTATGTATTTAAATTTGAATATGAGATTTGATGACTTATTTCTCTAGCCGCTTGGCTTTTTCTTTTTCTTTTTGAAATCTGAGAGTCCGTAGAGACGTTTTGTAGTCGTGCCGTATTAGCCGCGCAAAGGAGACGTTGGCGAAATTTTTCGAAAATTTCGAGTGTTAGAATATTTTTGAGAAATTGGAAAATTTGAAAATTTGAAAACTAAGGAAAATTTTGGGAAACTTAGTAGAGATTTTGTAAGAAGTTTAACTATGAATTTTGAAAGAGTTAAACACTTAAGTGGATTTGCAAAACTAATTTGAATAGTTTGTTTTGGAAAGTTAATGAATTCTGTAACTTCTTTCTTACTTGGTAATTTCGAGGACGAAATTCTTTTAAGGGGGGAAGTTTGTAACGACCCAGAATTTTTGATAATTAAAATTCGAATATTTAATTAATTTTAAATATTAATAAATGGAATTTAGAAGTCGAATAATTTATTTTTCGAATATTGGATTTAATTTGACAATTAAATCGATAATTTAATAAGTTAAATTCCAGAAATAATTTAAATCTGGATTTAATGTGATTAAAAATGATTTGTAAAATTTTATTTGATCATACTGGAGTTATAGAAATATTTTAGAACTTTCAGAATCGAATTTGGAGTTAATTTGTGAAAATCGAATATTTTAATATTTAATTATCGACTGTAAAAATAGTCAATTTTCGAACAGTCTCAGAATTGGACGAGACCAGCTCCATCGAATCCGTAATGTGATATTATTGCATGGTTTCAAATTTCGTAATTTTTGGATTTACCATTTGTCCGGGGCAAGCCAAAACGCCTCGAAATCGATTTAAATCGGTTTAATTTAAATTTATCGTTTTTTTCCGTATCTCGCTCAGATGTCCGAATTAGCTTCCGAAACCTGTTCCATTTCGTTCGGAACGCGGGGTAAAGCTTAGAAACGTCAGCCGGCACGCTCGATTTGGAGTTCGAAATTTTTTGGATGAATAGTGCGTTGCCATTTTTCTATAAAAGGACCTCAAATATTCATTTTTGCAAAACAAAAATAACCCTAGGGTTTTAAACGAGCAGCCGCCTCCCTCTATTATCAACGACCAGAAAACGTTCGTCTTCTCCTCCTCTTTTCTTTCAATCCACTCAATAAATTCAAAAACTTTCAACTAGCAAAAGGTAGAGGGTGTTGAGATCTATAATATCAACGGTCAAGATCGTCTGAAGTGGAGTAGAATCGCGGCAGTTCGCCGACAAAGGGGTGACGTTCATGCACGAGATTCAAGGGGATGGCTCGACCGAGCTCAGCCGTGTTCGTGGTGGTGGTAGGCGTGGTGACGGGCGTCGAAGTGGAAGTGTCTGATCGGGGTGGAAGTCAGCGATGTGGTCGCGTGTACTAGGGTTATAAGGCGGCCAAGGTGGGTTCTTCACGTTCGTGACATGCCTGGGAGTTGCGTGGGGAAGAAAGAAAAAAAGGGGCTGTGATCTCATCTCATCAAAAAAACGAACGGTCTGGATGAGGGTGGGTTTTAAAATAAATAAAAGAAAATGTATATTATTTATATTTGAAATTGTTTAAACTTTAAAACGTCGTAACTCTTTCATACGAGGTCCGTTTCGGACGAGATTTTTTGCGTTGGCTTCGTATCGACGAGCTCTACGCGATGCAACTGGATTGGAGTCGGTTGGAGCTAGTTTGAATTTCGGGTAAAATTAAACGCGCGTTTAATTTTATTCGAAATAAACGCTGGAACGGAATTTAAAATCAAGGTGAGATCTTCTCACTCAAGAATTGAAAAGTGGAATTTTCAGTTATTGATTTGATTGCTATTGGATGTGATATTAGATATAGTAGGATATATATCTATATATAGCAATATATACATATTGGCATATGTATATATTGGATTGATTGATTTCCCGCCTCGTATAGCGGATGAGACCCTATTGCGCCGTTAGTAAGTGGATTTTTATAAAACCCATATACCGCGATAATTCCGTACTGGAGCGGAATTGGTATTGTGCTAACATCTTTGGATGCAGGGAAACAGGTTGGAGGGATCCAACTGGATTCCTCACCAGTATTTATTTATTTACAGATATTGATGTATATTATGTTATCATATGTTGATATATGATGTTTGATGTTGTGATTGACTAATTGGTGCTGTTGCATCATCAGATTCAAGTTTTAAAAATAACGACTTTTTAATTTAAAAGGATTTTTAAAGTGATCTTTGAAATTATACGTTTTATTAAATTTTTGAAGTGATTTATTTTAAATAAATAAACGTTCAAATTTTAAAGTTATAAAAGTCAAGATCTTTGTGAAATATAACCAAAGTGTCGTTTTTGAAATAAAAGTCGATTTATTTATAAAATGGTTTAAGTTGGGATTTTTGAATAACCTTAAACGATTTGTATAAAAAGATTTATAAAAAAATTGATATTTATAAATCAAATATTGGAATTATTAGACAAGTTTCTATAAGTGTTAAAATGAAGTGTAAATGGGATTTCATAAGTTAATGAAATCTGAAAGTTTTAAATTTTGTGAAGTTTAAAAGAACGATTTCTTTTAAAATAAATGAATTATAAGTTATATTAACTTATAAATCGAATGGGTCATTAAAGAAGATGTATAAATCGAAGTTGTTATAAAATGGAAATAGAATTTATAAACGTTGTTTTTATAAATTCGAAAATAAATCAAATTTGATTGATTTTAAATATAGAGATTATTAAGGGAATTTTATTCACGATTTTGGACAGTGGATAATTCTTGAAATAAATGTGTAGAAAATATTGAAATTTGGTTACGTGAATTATATTCACGATTTTGGACAGTGAATATATTCTTAAGGAAAATGGATATGGTTTTGGGAAAGTGATATTCGAAATGAAGTTAATTATTTTAAAAGATGTTTTAAAATGTGTTAAATATCGAAACCATAGATTTTCAACATTTTATTGTTGAAATAGACGTTTTCGAAAAATAAGGAAATGGTGGACTATAACACACTGTTGTTATAGTAAATGATTTCCGAAAGGAAATGTTTTATCTAGTATTGGGATTTATATATCTATCTTAATTTTCGAATCCCTATACTAGTGATTTTGAGTCGTCGTAATGATGTTTTACGTAACATTCGTTTTGACTCAAATAAATGTTGTCAAAGAAAATGATTTCCCTAAAGAATGAAATATATACTTAATATTGATTTAAGTATATGGAATATTTTCCAAGTGTTGAAAATAAAAGATTTGTGAAATACTTATTATGAAATAAGTAAGGAAATACTTTTCCAATATGAAATGAACGTTTTGAGAATTTATCTTCTTAAAGATAAATCGAAAGTGAATATGTGAAATCGATTGAAAATCGTATATCAGTAGATATTTGAAAATATAAATTCACTATGGAATTTATAAAGAAAAGGGAAACTGTTTAGAAAAATAAATGTTGATTTATTTTTGAAGTGTGGAAATTATATATCTAGCAAAGATATTTTTGGAAAATAAATAATTTGGGAAAATTATTTGGAATCTGATGATGTTGCGCATCTTTATTGATAGTTAAATAACCGACTATCAATAATTACCTTGAATGATATTTGTTGTGAATTGGATGAATTTAAATGCCACACTTATTTTTGAATAAACGCTCACTATTCGGGTTAACCGGGAAAGGACCATGGGGTCGTATAACCCATTCCGAATATGTGATACGTCATTATGAATTGCATTTGAAGACCGGTGTTGAAGACCGGATATTTTTGAAAACGGAAGGATTACCGTCGAGTTACTCTACATCGACTGATCTTCGATTTAGAGGTTTTATCACCCTTAGTGACGGGAAGTCCTGACGTGATTGAAAATTATCCGGAATTGCAAGGGCTTCGTGAGAAGTGCCTTCGGTTCTGTTCGATCCCGGAACAGACTTGTATGGATTGTGTGTCTGACGTTACAATTTGAGATATAAAGCTGATTTCTTTCAAATACATATCTGTTGGTGGCGGAGAATTTATTCTCTTAGCTTAACACCCTTCTCTGAGACGTACGAGCTCAGAGGATATGTAGTTGAAATTTATCAGCGATATATTCCCAATTTGGTAACGTGGCATACTGAGTGTTGCTGTGAAATGATCAGTGTTTGATCATCTGTGATATGATCATTTGTTTGGTCTTATATCTTTGTGATCATAGGTTGATCATTTTGTTTGACCCGAAGCATGGCTTTGTAGAAAGCATAGCTTTGTGGACGAGACTTCATCGAGCCTCACACCCCGGAAATGGTCGAAACAGGAAGGATGCAGCAAGGTTCTAGGGAGTAGCGCCCCTTAGTGTATGTCATTCCTTCTGGATAAAGGTGGTATCATGGTATGGAGCCCAGATACTTAACCTCTGTGGTTGCTGCAAATTTATTACTTTGTGGTTGTTGCGAATCGGGGATCCTCGGGAAGATCGGTGACGATCGGGGGATGGCATACGCGTGTCAGTAGTTACCTATTTTTGCAGAGGTAACCCGGCCTTGTGTTGGCAGAGATCTAACCGTAATGTTAGGTTATTTCTCGGGTCGTCTATTCCAGGGACGTACCCATCGTGGAAAAGGAAGTTCCTTAGCCTGACCATTTGTTGGAAATCCAAAGAAACAATACGAGCCTTGTACGGTTTTAGTTGTAGAACCTGCCATTTAATATGGTAGCTATAGCAAGCATACTATAATGGTACCTATGCTGGCTAAGATTTATATTCTACTTTCGAAATGTTTTCTACACTATGCACTAATAATAATATCAAAAATGATTTGATTTTGCGTAGTAAGCATCTTTGACTATCATAAGAAGAAATCTCCTCCAATTCTGCGTTTGCATTGTGTGTGTGGCGGGAGGTCTTATGGTAGTTTCATTTTCCAAAAGCATTGCGAATTTGTTTTTATTTTCTTTGTGAAAAATAACTGTTTTACGATCTCACACCAGTCACCATGACTGACTCGGAGTTTATTGTTTCCCTTCTAAACTCTGGGTGCCCACCAATTTCCACATGGGCAGCCTAGAGTTATGTTATCAGGATATTCTGGAGCTTTGGAGATAAGCTGGATGGCGAGACGTAGTATTTGTATCTGATAGTATTTATTCCGCTGTGTATTCTGTATGAGGACAAGTTATATAACTGTCCATTATTGTATATTGACTCTGATGATTGATGCATGTATAAAATGATATAGTTCTTTGTTTTAAAGATTATTGATTCATCTATTATATATTGTTCCGCTGCGATGTGTAAGATTCTGATATTGTTTTCTATTCTGATGTTGTTCTTCTCTTCCTTCTTCTTCTTCTTTCTTCTTCTTCTGCCTTTTTCTTCTTTTTAAAACCCTCACTATTGGAGTTTCCGGCACTCGATTTCTCGGCAGTCGATAAAGGGAGTATCGATGTCGAATTTTCAAAAGTCGAAAATTCCGGTATGTGACATCAGACACACAATCCATACAAGTCTGTTCCGGGATCGAACAGAACCGAAGGCACTTCTCACGAAGCCCTTGCACATCCGGATAAATTTCTAATCACGTCCGGACTTCCCGTCACTAAGGGTGATAAAACCTCTAAACCGGAGATCAGCCAATGTAGAGTAACTCGACGGTAATCCTTCCGTTTTCAAAAATATCCGGTCTTGAACACCGATCTTCGAATGCAATTCATAACGACGTATCACATATTCAGAATGGGTTATACGACCCCATGGTCCTTTCCCGGCTAACCCGAATAGTGAGCGATTTTCAAAAATAAGTGTGGCATTCAAATTCATCCAATTTACAACAAATACCTATCTAAAGGTAATTATTGATAGTCGGTTATTTAACTATCAATAAAGATGCGCAACATCATCAGATTCCAAATTATTTATTTTCCAAAAATATCTTGATAAGATATATTATTTCCACACTTAACCATTTGAAAACAATTTCAAATCAATTTCCACATTTCAATTTATCTTTGAAGATAAAATCTCAAAACAGTTCATTTCATATTGGAAAAGCATTTCCACACTTATTTAATAATAAGTATTTCACAAAACATTTATTTTCAACACTTAGAAAATATTCGATATACTTAAATCAAAATTAAGTATATATTTCATTCTTTAAGGAAATCTATTTTCTATAACAACATCAATTTGAGTCAAAACGAATGTTACGTAAAACATCGTTACGACGACTCAAAAATTACTAGTATAGGGATTCGAAATTAAGATAGATATGTAAATCCCAATACTATATAAAAACATTTCCTTTCGAAAATCATTTACTATAACAACAGTGTTATAGTCCACCATTTCCTTATTTCTCGAAAACGTCTATTTCAACAATGAGTGTTGAAATCTATGTATTCGATACTTAACACGTTTTAAAACATCTTTTAAAACAATTACTTCATTTCGTAATATCACTTTTCCAAAACAAATTCATTTTACTTAACAATATATTCACTGTCCAAAATCGTGAATATACTTCACTAACCAAATTTCAGTCTTTTCTACACATTTATATTTCAAGAATTATCCACTATCCAAAATCGTGGATAAAATTCCCTTGATAATT
Source organism: Allium fistulosum (assembly GCA_030737815.1). Classification (NCBI taxonomy): domain Eukaryota; kingdom Viridiplantae; phylum Streptophyta; class Magnoliopsida; order Asparagales; family Amaryllidaceae; genus Allium; species Allium fistulosum. The sequence continues at coordinate 1,210,889,969 of CM060902.1, forward strand.
TCTATATTAAATTCATCAAATTTGATTGATTTCGAATTTATAAAACAGCGTTTATAAATTCACCTTTATATTTTCTAACAACTTCGATTTATAAAATTCTCCTTTTATTAACTTCTAAAATTACTTATCAAAATAAGTGAATTCGGATTTTTAAACAACTTTTATAAATCACATTTATACTTCATAACAATTTCAACTTATAAAATCATTTTATTAGCAAATTCTGTTCAAATCTCATCTAAGTGCAAAGATCTAATTTATAAGCAAATTCCTTATAAATCTTCTATCCTACAACTTCTATACAATTTATACTCCACAATTTATAAATCTATAAATCTCGTTCACATATGATTTTTATTATCACTTCATTTTTAACACTTATAAAAACTCGTTTTATAATTCCAATATCTTAATTTATAAACTGTCAACTTTATAAACCTTTTAAGTAAACCGTTTATAATATTTTAAAAATCTCAGTTTAAACCATTTTATAAATAAATCAACTATTTAATCCAAAAATCACTTTTCGATTATATTTCACAAAGATCTTAACTTTTATAACTTTAAGATTTGAACGTTTATTTATTTAAAATAAATCACTTCAAAAATTTAATAAAACGTATAATTTCAAAGATCACTTTAAAATTCCTTTTAAAGTAAAAATCGTTTATTTTTAAACTTTAAAATTGAACCCGATGATGCAACGCACCAATTAGTCCATCACAACATTCAATATCATATATCAATATGATAACAACATATACAACAAATATCTGCAAATAATAATATTGGTGAGGAATCCAGTTGGATCCCTCCAACCTGTTTCCCTGCATCCACAGACGTTAGCACAATACCAATTCCACTTCGAGGTGGAATATCGCGGTATATGGGTTTTTATAAAAATCCGCTTACTAACGGCGCAATAGGGTCTCATCCGCTATACGAGGCGGGAAATCAATCAATCCAATATATACATATGCCAATATGTATATATTGCTATATATATATATAGATATATATCCTACTATATCTAATATCACATCCACATAGCAATCATATCAAACAATCAATAACTGCAATCAATTTTTGAGTGAGAAAAATCTCACCTTAGCTTTATTTTGCATTCCATTTCCATTCTTGACTCGATTTCTCTATTTCAGACCTTGTATAACATTTTATACAACCGATTAATATTCGAAATAAATCGAATAATTAAATTTCATTTAGTAAAATTTTACTTTATCAAATCAATTTTATTTCAAACAATTTCCTTTAAAGCTTCATTTTTCTTGTAACCAAATAAATAAATTAGTTAACTATTTAAACTTAATCAATAAGTTTTTAAGATCAAGCAAATTAAAATATGTATATTAATTTTCATCATTTTTTTCAAACTGCTTACAATTATTTTGAAATCATAAAAATTACCTTACTATAATATTTTCTGTAATATACTAATATATAAGATTAATCAAATCAATTTCAGAACTTAAACAAAATTACTTACAGTATCAAGTTTCCAGTTTCTATTCTTTTTTTTTTCTTTATAAACAATACAGAACTTTCTGTTCCAAAATTTTATTCCCATAAAATATATATATATATATATATATATATGTATATTTATCATTTACTAAAAAAAACTAATGTGTTTACATAAAAAAAACAGAGAACCAGAATTTTTTTTTACCAGCGAAATCCTTGGCCACGACGAGTTCCTCTCGACCTCGATCCAATCGAACAACCCCACGAGCCAATCGCAGCTCCAAACTGACGATCGCAACCCCTTTCAATCGAACTCAAAGCTCACACCCTGCTCGAGAATCACTGCGACATCTCGACTTGCCAGCCTCCCCGACCTGCACGAGCCCACCCACTTACGCTGCTCCTCAACTTAGCCTCGTCGAAACCCTAAATCAATCGCGAGCCCCAAATCCCCCCCAACCAGTCGAAGCAACTCGCGATCCAAATCAATGCTGCGGCTCCATGACTTAGCCACCATCACGCAACACCACAGTCCCCAAACTCGACAGCTTGACCAAAAACTCGCGACTGCCACCAACGTCGCCTCCACGTTCGAAGATGCTGAAACTCCAAATCGCGATGCCTTAGGCTGCACTGGCGATCGCCAGCCTATTCGAACTCGCGAATTTTTTTTTATTGAGGCGGTGTCGTTTTTGAATGAAATTGAAAGGGGATGGAAGAATCGAACGTTTAAAAAAAATCAAACTGGAATGGGACGATAATGATTCGCTCGTTCGAATTGAATAAACGGGGGAGACGAGATTTCACTGTATAAAAATTTTCTCAAGCTTCGGCCATTTTTGATATATTTTTTCCGTGAAGAATGAAAAGGGATACGAGAATGAAGTGAGGAGATATAATTTAAAACAGAGGAAGCATGATGGGTTGCACGAACATTTCGTGATATTAGGCACGATTTGAGGAAGGGTGTCGTGCTGATGTGACCACATATTTTAAATTTAAATTTATATTGAATTCGTTTTAAAAATTTCAACGCGTTAATGTGTCGTGTGCTCACGTCCCAGCACCGAAAAATACGAAAATTGAAATCCGACAATAATTCAATATTACGGACCCAATGGAACTGGTTTCGTCGAATTCCGAGACTGTGCCTCGGACGGCTATTTTCAAATATCAGTTAAATGATATAAATTTCAAAACTGAACAATTCACTCCCAAATTCGATTCTGAAGCTTCTGTTATCTTCAGTATTGTCAATACGAATTTTAAAAGCTTTTAAAATATTTTTCTTCAGCTTAAAATTGAAGATACAAATTTTTATTCAACATTCACTAGATTAAATTTTAATGTTTAATCGCAAATTTCAAAGTTATATTCGGGATTCAAATTAAATCATCGTTCAAATATTTAAAATTAATTAAATATTCTCAATTTAATTTGTTCGAAATTCTGGGTCGTTACAAACTTTCCCCCTTAAAAGAATTTCGTCCTCGAAATTACAAGTTAGGAAAAAAGGCCCTTAACTCGTCTACTATTTTTCACAATTCAATAGTTTTATCAATTTCAAAACAAATCTTTCTACTAAAGATTCATTATTTATTCAACTAAATTTCTAACTTCAATCATAAGTTTCAACAGCATTGTTTTACTTCAAAATTCAAATTTAAACTTAAATTCAAATTTTAACTTTCAAAATTTTATCAAAATTTTTCTAACACTCTAAATTTTCAAAAAATTTCGCCAGCGTCTCCTTTGCGCGGCTAATACGGCACGACTACAAAACGTCCCTACGGACTCTTAGATTTCAAAAAGAAAAAGAAACAGCCAAGCGGCTAGACAAGAAATCAGCAAAAACTCATATTAAAACTCAAATACTTACCTTTTGTCGAGCAATTCAAATTCATCTTTGAAATCAAAATTTCCAATTCCTTTATAACCTGTATATCCTACTAGCCATAATATCTAGTTGTATATATTCAAACCATTTTGCACATTTTATTACAAAATTTCAATATAAACTACTTATACCATCTTTACTTCACTGTTGAAGTTATATATCTATTTCATTCAATTTGAACTCTCATTCCAATTCATTTGTTACTACTCCAATTTATTTATTCAAATTCGGTTTCAACTTCATTTACTACCAAATTCAAAAGAAGTTTAACATTCAGTTTTAATCTTATTCACTTCATTTAATAAGCTTCACTTACAAATTTTAGTTTAATATTTCACAAACCAAATTTAATTCCAGTTCTATTCATTTTTAAATCCTTTATAAGTTATCAACTTATTTACATTTCGGTTTATATAATCATTTATATATTCACTTACAATTTCATTCTACTAATGAATTTTAATTTCAATTATCTTCTTGGAATTTTATTTCCATTTATAAATTCCATTTACAATTTTTTATTCACAATTTTATTCATATATGAATTTATTTCATTAAGTTAGATTTTTATTTAAACTTAAACTTTACAAGTTATCAATTTTATAATATTTCATAAATATTTTTATATAGTATTCCAGAGTCTTTTCAACATTTCAAAGCCATTTTGAAAACAATTCAAATTATCCTTTGAATTTCCAAAACAAAACCCAAATTTTCCAAACCACTCCCATTTAAAACAATTTGGCAGCAATTCCTCTTTTGGAAACCCGAAAATGAACACCGGTGATGTCGCGATCATCATCGGAATTATTTTCCAGCGACCGAAAAGAGTTTAGAGCTTTTCATTCCTTCAGAACATTTTTCAAAACCCTTTGAAAATCATTTTCAAATCAAAAAGGAATTAAACTTTTCAAATCTCCAAAATTTACAAATTCTTTTCAAAACATTTCCAAAAACTTCTCTGGAATCCCGTTTTAAATTACAATTCACATTTATAATTTACATTCTTTAAATTTCATTTGTATATGGATTTATTTCTTAACTTTGGAGTTATGATTTCAATTTCTTATTCAATTTCATATAATGATTCACTATTATTACTTCCTAACATCCATGCAACCATATACTATAGTACTTCATAGAAAAATCATTTCTTTTCTATACAAAAATAGTTTTGGGCAAAATTATTTCATTCACCCTATTTTAAAACAATACTGTGCCGAATTGTTCTATTCAAGTGTTTAGAGATTCCTATCGATAGCGTTGTCCAGACCATACCGACCAGAATCCATATACCACTCAACAAACCAATCATCACAATATAAAACAATTTTATATTCACTAACAAATACGCACTCGTATCTATAATTACACTCAACTCATTCTAGAGTACTACTGACTCTATCTCTAATGAGTAACACCCAACAGAGCAGGGTTGTCGCTTAACCATATGCTCTGATGCCACGCTGTCACGTACCGAAGTAAGCGGTCACAACCGGTAGGCTTTTCAACCATCCCAGCCCCACCGTGGCTGACAGTGATACCCCAAACTTGCTTTTACGGCCAGCCTCTCGACTGTCACGGCCTCTGCCTAACCAACCCATCCCTCTCAGGGACATGTAGGGATAAGAGTCTCCCGTTCGCCACCTAACTGCGAAGCGAGAATCCCCTATCATGCTGTAATATAGCAAGACTGGTGTGAGATCGTAAAACAGTTATTCTTTATAACAACAAAATAATTTTTAAAGTCAATTCGAAATGCTTTTGGAAAATGAAACTACCATAAGACCTCCCGCCACACACACAATGCAAACGCAGACTTGGAGGAGATTTCTTCTTATGATAGTCAAAGATGCTTACTACGCAAAAATCAAATTCTTTTTGATATTATTATTAGTGCATAGTGTAGAAAACATTTCGAAAGTAGAATATAAATCTTAGCCAGCATAGGTACCATTATAGTATGCTTGCTATAGCTACCATATTAAATGGCAGGTTCTACAACTAAAACCGTACAAGGCTCGTATTGTTTCTTTGGATTTCCAACAAATGGTCAGGCCAAGGAACTTCCTATCCACGATGGGTACGTCCCTGGAATAGACGACCCGAGAACCTAACCAGATCTCTGCCAACACAAGGCCGGGTTACCTCTGCAAAAATAGGTAACTACTGACACGCGTATGTCATCCCCCGATCGTCACCGATCTTCCCGAGGATCCCCGATTCGCAACAACCACAAAGTAATAAATTTGCAGCAACCACAGAGGTTAAGTATCTGGGCTCCATACCATGATACCACCTTTATCCAGAAGGAATGACATACACTAAGGGGCGCTACTCCCTAGAACCTTGCTGCATCCTTCCTGTTTCGACCATTTTCGGGGTGTGAGGCTCGATGAAGTCTCGTCCACAAAGCTATGCTTTCTACAAAGCCCTGCTTCGGGTCAACAAAATGATCAACCTATGATCACAAAGATATAAGATCAAACAAATGATCATATCACAAATGATCAAACACTGATCATTTCACAGCAACACTCAGTATGCCACGTTACCAAATTGGGATATATCGCTGATAAATTTCAACTACATAACCTCTGAGCTCGTACGTCTCAGAGAAGGGTGTTAAGCTAAGAGAATAAATTCTCCGCCACCAACAGAAATGTATTTGAAAGAAATCATCTTTATATCTCAAATTGTAACGTCAGACACACAATCCATACAAGTCTGTTCCGGGATCGAACAGAACCGAAGGCACTTCTCACGAAGCCCTTGTACATCCGGATAAATTTCTAATCACGTCCGGACTTCCCGTCACTAAGGGTGATAAAACCTCTAAACCGGAGATCAGCCGATGTAGAGTAACTCGACGGTAATCCTTCCGTTTTCAAAAATATCCGGTCTTCAACACCGGTCTTCGAATGCAATTCATAACGACGTATCACATATTCGGAATGGGTTATACGACCCCATGGTCCTTTCCCGGCTAACCCGAATAGTGAGCGATTTTCAAAAATAAGTGTGGCATTCAAATTCATCCAATTTACAACAAATACCTATCTAAAGGTAATTATTGATAGTCGGTTATTTAACTATCAATAAAGATGCGCAACATCATCAGATTCCAAATAATTTTCCAAATTATTTATTTTCCAAAAATATCTTGATAAGATATATTATTTCCACACTTAACCATTTGAAAACAATTTCAAATCAATTTCCACATTTCAATTTATCTTTGAAGATAAAATCTCAAAACAGTTCATTTCATATTGGAAAAGCATTTCCACACTTATTTAATAATAAGTATTTCACAAAACATTTATTTTCAACACTTAGAAAATATTCGATATACTTAAATCAAAATTAAGTATATATTTCATTCTTTAAGGAAATCTATTTTCTATAACAACATCAATTTGAGTCAAAACGAATGTTACGTAAAACATCGTTACGACGACTCAAAAATTACTAGTATAGGGATTCGAAATTAAGATAGATATGTAAATCCCAATACTATATAAAAACATTTCCTTTCGAAAATCATTTACTATAACAACAGTGTTATAGTCCACCATTTCCTTATTTCTCGAAAACGTCTATTTCAACAATGAGTGTTGAAATCTATGTATTCGATACTTAACACGTTTTAAAACATCTTTTAAAACAATTACTTCATTTCGTAATATCACTTTTCCAAAACAAATTCATTTTACTTAACAATATATTCACTGTCCAAAATCGTGAATATACTTCACTAACCAAATTTCAGTCTTTTCTACACATTTATATTTCAAGAATTATCCACTATCCAAAATCGTGGATAAAATTCCCTTGATAATTTCTATATTAAATTCATCAAATTTGATTGATTTCGAATTTATAAAACAGCGTTTATAAATTCACCTTTATATTTTCTAACAACTTCGATTTATAAAATTCTCCTTTTATTAACTTCTAAAATTACTTATCAAAATAAGTGATTTCGGATTTTTAAACAACTTTTATAAATCACATTTATACTTCATAACAATTTCAACTTATAAAATCATTTTATTAGCAAATTCTGTTCAAATCTCATCTAAGTGCAAAGATCTAATTTATAAGCAAATTCCTTATAAATCTTCTATCCTACAACTTCTATACAATTTATACTCCACAATTTATAAATCTATAAATCTCGTTCACATATGATTTTTATTATCACTTCATTTTTAACACTTATAAAAACTCGTTTTATAATTCCAATATCTTAATTTATAAAATGTCAACTTTATAAACCTTTTAAGTAAACCGTTTATAATATTTTAAAAATCTCAGTTTAAACCATTTTATAAATAAATCAACTATTTAATCCAAAAATCACTTTTCGATTATATTTCACAAAGATCTTAACTTTTATAACTTTAAGATTTGAACGTTTATTTATTTAAAATAAATCACTTCAAAAATTTAATAAAACGTATAATTTCAAAGATCACTTTAAAATTCCTTTTAAAGTAAAAATCGTTTATTTTTAAACTTTAAAATTGAACCCGATGATGCAACGCACCAATTAGTCCATCACAACATTCAATATCATATATCAATATGATAACAACATATACAACAAATATCTGCAAATAATAATATTGGTGAGGAATCCAGTTGGATCCCTCCAACCTGTTTCCCTGCATCCACAGACGTTAGCACAATACCAATTCCACTTCGAGGTGGAATATCGCGGTATATGGGTTTTTATAAAAATCCGCTTACTAACGGCGCAATAGGGTCTCATCCGCTATACGAGGCGGGAAATAAATCAATCCAATATATACATATGCCAATATGTATATATTGCTATATATATATATATATATAGATATATCCTACTATATCTAATATCACATCCACATAGCAATCATATCAAACAATCAATAACTGCAATCAATTTTTGAGTGAGAAAAATCTCACCTTAGCTTTATTTTGCATTCCATTTCCATTCTTGACTCGATTTCTCTATTTCAGACCTTGTATAACATTTTATACAACCGATTAATATTCGAAATAAATCGAATAATTAAATTTCATTTAGTAAAATTTTACTTTATCAAATCAATTTTATTTCAAACAATTTCCTTTAAAGCTTCATTTTTCTTGTAACCAAATAAATAAATTAGTTAACTATTTAAACTTAATCAATAAGTTTTTAAGATCAAGCAAATTAAAATATGTATATTAATTTTCATCATTTTTTTCAAACTGCTTACAATTATTTTGAAATCATAAAAATTACCTTACTATAATATTTTCTGTAATATACTAATATATAAGATTAATCAAATCAATTTCAGAACTTAAACAAAATTACTTACAGTATCAAGTTTCCAGTTTCTATTCTTTTTTTTTTCTTTATAAACAATACAGAACTTTCTGTTCCAAAATTTTATTCCCATAAAATATATATATATATGTATATTTATCATTTACTAAAAAAAACTAATGTGTTTACATAAAAAAAACAGAGAACCAGAATTTTTTTTTACCAGCGAAATCCTTGGCCACGACGAGTTCCTCTCGACCTCGATCCAATCGAACAACCCCACGAGCCAATCGCAGCTCCAAACTGACGATCGCAACCCCTTTCAATCGAACTCAAAGCTCACACCCTGCTCGAGAATCACTACGACATCTCGACTTGCCAGCCTCCCCGACCTGCACGAGCCCACCCACTTACGCTGCTCCTCAACTTAGCCTCGTCGAAACCCTAAATCAATCGCGAGCCCCAAATCCCCCCCCAACCTGTCGAAGCAACTCGCGATCCAAATCAATGCTGCGGCTCCATGACTTGGCCACCATCACGCAACACCACAGTCCCCAAACTCGACAGCTTGACCAAAAACTCGCGACTGCCACCAACGTCGCCTCCACGTTCGAAGATGCTGAAACTCCAAATCGCGATGCCTTAGGCTGCACTGGCGATCGCCAGCCTATTCGAACTCGCGAATTTTTTTTTTATTGAGGCGGTGTCGTTTTTGAATGAAATTGAAAGGGGATGGAAGAATCGAACGTTTTAAAAAAATCGAACTGGAATGGGACGATAATGATTCGCTCGTTCTAATTGAATAAACGGGGGAGACGAGATTTCACTGTATAAAAATTTTCTCAAGCTTCGGCCATTTTTGATATATTTTTTCCGTGAAGAATGAAAAGGGATACGAGAATGAAGTGAGGAGATATAATTTAAAACAGAGGAAGCATGATGGGTTGCACGAACATTTCGTGATATTAGGCACGATTTGAGGAAGGGTGTCGTGCTGATGTGACCACATATTTTAAATTTAAATTTATATTGAATTCGTTTTAAAAATTTCAACGCGTTAATGTGTCGTGTGCTCACGTACCAGCACCGAAAAATACGAAAATTGAAATCCGACAATAATTCAATATTACGGACCCAATGGAACTGGTTTCGTCGAATTCCGAGACTGTGCCTCGGACGGCTATTTTCAAATATCAGTTGAATGATATAAATTTCAAAACTGAACAATTCACTCCCAAATTCGATTCTGAAGCTTCTGTTATCTTCAGTATTGTCAATACGAATTTTAAAAGCTTTTAAAATATTTTTCTTCAGCTTAAAATTGAAGATACAAATTTTTATTCAACATTCACTAGATTAAATTTTAATGTTTAATCGCAAATTTCAAAGTTATATTCGGGATTCAAATTAAATCATCGTTCAAATATTTAAAATTAATTAAATATTCTCAATTTAATTTGTTCGAAATTCTGGGTCGTTACAAACTTTCCCCCTTAAAAGAATTTCGTCCTCGAAATTACAAGTTAGGAAAAAAGGCCCTTAACTCGTCTACTATTTTTCACAATTCAATAGTTTTATCAATTTCAAAACAAATCTTTCTACTAAAGATTCATTATTTATTCAACTAAATTTCTAACTTCAATTATAAGTTTCAACAGCATTGTTTTACTTCAAAATTCAAATTTAAACTTAAATTCAAATTTTAACTTTCAAAAATTTATCAAAATTTTTCTAACACTCTAAATTTTCAAAAAATTTTGCCAGCGTCTCCTTTGCGCGGCTAATACGGCACGACTACAAAACGTCCCTACGGACTCTTAGATTTCAAAAAGAAAAAGAAACAGCCAAGCGGCTAGACAAGAAATCAGCAAAAACTCATATTAAAACTCAAATACTTACCTTTTGTCGAGCAATTCAAATTCATCTTTGAAATCAAAATTTCCAATTCCTTTATAACCTGTATATCCTACTAGCCATAATATCTAGTTGTATATATTCAAACCATTTTGCACATTTTATTACAAAATTTCAATATAAACTACTTATACCATCTTTACTTCACTGTTGAAGTTATATATCTATTTCATTCAATTTGAACTCTCATTCCAATTCATTTGTTACTACTCCAATTTATTTATTCAAATTCGGTTTCAACTTCATTTACTACCAAATTCAAAAGAAGTTTAACATTCAGTTTTAATCTTATTCACTTCATTTAATAAGCTTCACTTATAAATTTTAGTTTAATATTTCACAAACCAAATTTAATTCCAGTTCTATTCATTTTTAAATCCTTTATAAGTTATCAACTTATTTACATTTCGGTTTATATAATCATTTATATATTCACTTACAATTTCATTCTACTAATGAATTTTAATTTCAATTATCTTCTTGGAATTTTATTTCCATTTATAAATTCCATTTACAATTTTTTATTCACAATTTTATTCATATATGAATTTATTTCATTAAGTTAGATTTTTATTTAAACTTAAACTTTACAAGTTATCAATTTTATAATATTTCATAAATATTTTTATATAGTATTCCAAAGTCTTTTCAACATTTCAAAGCCATTTTGAAAACAATTCAAATTATCCTTTGAATTTCCAAAACAAAACCCAAATTTTCCAAACCACTCCCATTTAAAACAATTTGGCAGCAATTCCTCTTTTGGAAACCCGAAAATGAACACCGGTGATGTCGCGATCATCATCAGAATTATTTTCCAGCGACCGAAAAGAGTTTAGAGCTTTTCATTCCTTCAGAACATTTTTCAAAACCCTTTGAAAATCATTTTCAAATCAAAAAGGAATTAAACTTTTCAAATCTCCAAAATTTACAAATTCTTTTCAAAACATTTCCAAAAACTTCTCTGGAATCCCGTTTTAAATTACAATTCACATTTATAATTTACATTCTTTAAATTTCATTTGTATATGGATTTATTTCTTAACTTTGGAGTTATGATTTCAATTTCTTATTCAATTTCATATAATGATTCACTATTATTACTTCCTAACATCCATGCAACCATATACTATAGTACTTCATAGAAAAATCATTTCTTTTCTATACAAAAATAGTTTTGGGCAAAATTATTTCATTCACCCTATTTTAAAACAATACTGTGCCGAATTGTTCTATTCAAGTGTTTAGAGATTCCTATCGATACGGTTGTCCAGACCATACCGACCAGAATCCATATACCACTCAACAAACCAATCATCACAATATAAAACAATTTTATATTCACTAACAAATACGCACTCGTATCTATAATTACACTCAACTCATTCTAGAGTACTACTGACTCTATCTCTAATGAGTAACACCCAACAGAGCAGGGTTGTCGCTTAACCATATGCTCTGATGCCACGCTGTCACGTACCGAAGTAAGCGGTCACAACCGGTAGGCTTTTCAACCATCCCAGCCCCACCGTGGCTGACAGTGATACCCCAAACTTGCTTTTACGGCCAGCCTCTCGACTGTCACGGCCTCTGCCTAACCAACCCATCCGTCTCAGGGACATGTAGGGGTAAGAGTCTCCCGTTCGCCACCTATTTGCGAAGCGAGAATCCCCTATCATGCTGTAATATAGCAAGACTGGTGTGAGATCGTAAAACAGTTATTCTTTATAACAACAAAATAATTTTTAAAGTCAATTCGAAATGCTTTTGGAAAATGAAACTACCATAAGACCTCCCGCCACACACACAATGCAAACGCAGACTTGGAGGAGATTTCTTCTTATGATAGTCAAAGATGCTTACTACGCAAAAATCAAATTCTTTTTGATATTATTATTAGTGCATAGTGTAGAAAACATTTCGAAAGTAGAATATAAATCTTAGCCAGCATAGTTACCATTATAGTATGCTTGCTATAGCTACCATATTAAATGGCAGGTTCTACAACTAAAACCGTACAAGGCTCGTATTGTTTCTTTGGATTTCCAACAAATGGTCAGGCCAAGGAACTTCCTATCCACGATGGGTACGTCCCTGGAATAGACGACCCGAGAACCTAACCGGATCTCTGCCAACACAAGGCCGTGTTACCTCTGCAAAAATAGGTAACTACTGACACGCGTATGTCATCCCCCGATCATCACCGATCTTCCCGAGGATCCCCGATTTGCAACAACCACAAAGTAATAAATTTGCAGCAACCACAGAGGTTAAGTATCTGGGCTCCATACCATGATACCACCTTTATCCAGAAGGAATGACATACACTAAGGGGCGCTACTCCCTAGAACCTTGCTGCATCCTTCCTGTTTCGACCATTTTCGGGGTGTGAGGCTCGATGAAATCTCGTCCACAAAGCTACGCTTTCTACAAAGCCCTGCTTCGGGTCAACAAAATGATCAACCTATGATCACAAAGATATAAGATCAAACAAATGATCATATCACAAATGATCAAACACTGATCATTTCACAGCAACAATCAGTATGCCACGTTACCAAATTGGGATATATCGCTGATAAATTTCAACTACATAACCTCTGAGCTCGTACGTCTCAGAGAAGGGTGTTATGCTAAGAGAATAAATTCTCCGCCACCAACAGAAATGTATTTGAAAGAAATCAGCTTTATATCTCAAATTGTAACGTCAGACACACAATCCATACAAGTCTGTTCCGGGATCGAACAGAACCGAAGGCACTTCTCACGAAGCCCTTGCACATCCGGATAAATTTCTAATCACGTCCGGACTTCCCGTTACTAAGGGTGATAAAACCTCTAAACCGGAGATCAGCCGATGTAGAGTAACTCGACGGTAATCCTTCCGTTTTCAAAAATATCCGGTCTTCAACACCGGTCTTCGAATGCAATTCATAACGACGTATCACATATTCGGAATGGGTTATACGACCCCATGGTCCTTTCCCGGCTAACCCGAATAGTGAGCGATTTTCAAAAATAAGTGTGGCATTCAAATTCATCCAATTTACAACAAATACCTATCTAAAGGTAATTATTGATAGTCGGTTATTTAACTATCAATAAAGATGTGCAACATCATCAGATTCCAAATAATTTTCCAAATTATTTATTTTCCAAAAATATCTTGATAAGATATATTATTTCCACACTTAACCATTTGAAAACAATTTCAAATCAATTTCCACATTTCAATTTATCTTTGAAGATAAAATCTCAAAACAGTTCATTTCATATTGGAAAAGCATTTCCACACTTATTTAATAATAAGTATTTCACAAAACATTTATTTTCAACACTTAGAAAATATTCGATATACTTAAATCAAAATTAAGTATATATTTCATTCTTTAAGGAAATCTATTTTCTATAACAACATCAATTTGAGTCAAAACGAATGTTACGTAAAACATCGTTACGACGACTCAAAAATTACTACTATAGGGATTCGAAATTAAGATAGATATGTAAATCCCAATACTATATAAAAACATTTCCTTTCGGAAATCATTTACTATAACAACAGTGTTATAGTCCACCATTTCCTTATTTCTCGAAAACGTCTATTTCAACAATGAGTGTTGAAATCTATGTATTCGATACTTAACACGTTTTAAAATATCTTTTAAAACAATTACTTCATTTCGTAATATCACTTTTCCAAAACAAATTCATTTTACTTAACAATATATTCACTGTCCAAAATCGTGAATATACTTCACTAACCAAATTTCAGTCTTTTCTACACATTTATATTTCAAGAATTATCCACTATCCAAAATCGTGGATAAAATTCCCTTGATAATTTCTATATTAAATTCATCAAATTTGATTGATTTCGAATTTATAAAACAGCGTTTATAAATTCACCTTTATATTTTCTAACAACTTCGATTTATAAAATTCTCCTTTTATTAACTTCTAAAATTACTTATCAAAATAAGTGATTTCGGATTTTTAAACAACTTTTAAAAATCACATTTATACTTCATAACAATTTCAACTTATAAAATCATTTTATTAGCAAATTCTGTTCAAATCTCATCTAAGTGCAAAGATCTAATTTATAAGCAAATTCCTTATAAATCTTCTATCCTACAACTTCTATACAATTTATACTCCACAATTTATAAATCTATAAATCTCGTTCACATATGATTTTTATTATCACTTCATTTTTAACACTTATAAAAACTCGTTTTATAATTCCAATATCTTAATTTATAAAATGTCAACTTTATAAACCTTTTAAGTAAACCGTTTATAATATTTTAAAAATCTCAATTTAAACCATTTTATAAATAAATCAACTATTTAATCCAAAAATCACTTTTCGATTATATTTCACAAAGATCTTAACTTTTATAACTTTAAGATTTGAACGTTTATTTATTTAAAATAAATCACTTCAAAAATTTAATAAAACGTATAATTTCAAAGATCACTTTAAAATTCCTTTTAAAGTAAAAATCGTTTATTTTTAAACTTTAAAATTGAACCCGATGATGCAACGCACCAATTAGTCCATCACAACATTCAATATCATATATCAATATGATAACAACATATACAACAAATATCTGCAAATAATAATATTGGTGAGGAATCTAGTTGGATCCCTCCAACCTGTTTCCCTGCATCCACAGACGTTAGCACAATACCAATTCCACTTCGAGGTGGAATATCGCGGTATATGGGTTTTTATAAAAATCCGATTACTAACGGCGCAATAGGGTCTCATCCGCTATACGAGGCGGGAAATCAATCAATCCAATATATACATATGCCAATATGTATATATTGCTATATATATATATATATAGATATATCCTACTATATCTAATATCACATCCACATAGCAATCATATCAAACAATCAATAACTGCAATCAATTTTTGAGTGAGAAAAATCTCACCTTAGCTTTATTTTGCATTCCATTTCCATTCTTGACTCGATTTCTCTATTTTAGACCTTGTATAACATTTTATACAACCGATTAATATTCGAAATAAATCGAATAATTAAATTTCATTTAGTAAAATTTTACTTTATCAAATGAATTTTATTTCAAACAATTTCCTTTAAAGCTTCATTTTTCTTGTAACCAAATAAATAAATTAGTTAACTATTTAAACTTAATCAATAAGTTTTTAAGATCAAGCAAATTAAAATATGTATATTAATTTTCATCATTTTTTTCAAATTGCTTACAATTATTTTGAAATCATAAAAATTACCTTACTGTAATATTTTCTGTAATATACTAATATATAAGATTAATCAAATCAATTTCAGAACTTAAACAAAATTACTTACAGTATCAAGTTTCCAGTTTCTATTCTTTTTTTTTCTTTATAAACAATACAGAACTTTCTGTTCCAAAATTTTATTCCCATATAATATATATATATGTATATTTATCATTTACTAAAAAAACTAATGTGTTTTCATAAAAAAAAACAAAGAACCAGAATTTTTTTTACCAGCGAAATCCTTGGCCACGACGAGTTCCTCTCGACCTCGATCCAATCGAACAACCCCACGAGCCAATCGCAGCTCCAAACTGACGATCGCAACCCCTTTCAATCGAACTCAAAGCTCACACCCTGCTCGAGAATCACTGCGACATCTCGACTTGCCAGCCTCCCCGACCTGCACGAGCCCACCCACTTACGCTGCTCCTCAACTTAGCCTCGTCGAAACCCTAAATCAATCGCGAGCCCCAAATCCCCCCCAACCTGTCGAAGCAACTCGCGATCCAAATCAATGCTGCGGCTCCATGACTTGGCCACCATCACGCAACACCACAGTCCCCAAACTCGACAGCTTGACCAAAAACTCGCGACTGCCACCAACGTCGCCTCCACGTTCGAAGATGCTGAAACTCCAAATCGCGATGCCTTAAGCTGCACTGGCGATCGCCAGCCTATTCGAACTCGCGAATTTTTTTTTTATTGAGGCGGTGTCGTTTTTGAATGAAATTGAAAGGGGATGGAAGAATCGAACGTTTAAAAAAAATCAAACTGGAATGGGACGATAATGATTCGCTCGTTCGAATTGAATAAACGGGGGAGACGAGATTTCACTGTATAAAAATTTTCTCAAGCTTCGGCCATTTTTGATATATTTTTTCCGTGAAGAATGAAAAGGGATACGAGAATGAAGTGAGGAGATATAATTTAAAACAGAGGAAGCATGATGGGTTGCACGAACATTTCGTGATATTAGGCACGATTTGAGGAAGGGTGTCGTGCTGATGTGACCACATATTTTAAATTTAAATTTATATTGAATTCGTTTTAAAAATTTCAACGCGTTAATGTGTCGTGTGCTCACGTACCAGCACCGAAAAATACGAAAATTGAAATCCGACAATAATTCAATATTACGGACCCAATGGAACTGGTTTCGTCGAATTCCGAGACTGTGCCTCGGACGGCTATTTTCAAATATCAGTTGAATGATATAAATTTCAAAACTAAACAATTCACTCCCAAATTCGATTCTGAAGCTTCTGTTATCTTCAGTATTGTCAATACGAATTTTAAAAGCTTTTAAAATATTTTTCTTCAGCTTAAAATTGAAGATACAAATTTTTATTCAACATTCACTAGATTAAATTTTAATGTTTAATCGCAAATTTCAAAGTTATATTCGGGATTCAAATTAAATCATCGTTCAAATATTTAAAATTAATTAAATATCCCCATTTTATTTTGTTTGAAATTCTGGATCGTTACACACTAGGCATTTATAATGTTATACCCCTATTCCGAATGCAATGGGAAAGGTTTCGAGTCTAAATTCGATCGTATGGAGAAAATAGCGTTTTGGACCCAATTATTATATTGAATTTTCGATATAAATTTCAGTGCATTTATATCCCGTACGACCAAAAGTTAACTCCAAATGCTATGAAATTTGAAATCCGATAATAATACACTATTACGGATCCAATGGAATAGGTTTCGTCGAAATCCAAGACTGTGCCCCGGAAGGCTATTTTTAAATGTCAATTTAAACGATATATTTTTAAAGCTGAACAAATAACTTTTAAATTCAATTTAAAAAGTTTTATTATCTTCAGTATTATTAATACAAATCTTATAAGCCTTTAAATTATTTTTAACAAGCTTAAAACTCAAGATTCCCTAATTTACCCAATATTCAATTATTAAATTCGATAATTAAATTATCCAATAAATAGCTATATTTGAAATTCAAGTTAAAAATTAACTTTTAAATATTTAAAATTAATTAAATATTCCTATTTCGAATATCCAAAATTCTAGGTCGTTACATTCCTCTCCCCTTGTAAGAATTTCATCCCCGAAATTGCCAGGTAAGGAGAATGGTCCAAAACTCGTTAACTATTTCCCAAAAACACACAGTTTCAAACAACTTCCCAAAAACAATTTTTATTAAAGACACACTATCACTCTTACTAACTTCCCAAACTCATCCATAGATTTTAAATAATATTACTCCCTCAATCATCCAAATTATAATTTAAAACCAAATTTTAAATTATCAAAATTTTTCTAACTCCTTAAATTTTCAAAAAATTTCGCCAGTGTCTCCTTTGCGTGGCTAGATCCGAAAAACTACAAAATTGCCTCTACGGCCCCAAATCATCAAAAGAAAACAAAAGCCAAGTGGCTCAATCGGAAAATCATCAATTTCATACAACAATTTAAACACATCCTTTGTCGGGCAATCAAATTTTACTCTTGAACTCGAAGACATCAATTTATCTTTTGCTTTCAAATACCTGCATTTCACTTACCAATAGTATCCAATCATGCAATTCAAAATCATTTTTTTCCAGCGTTTTCAAAATTTTCAGTATTTTCTTTACTTAAGCCCGTACAATGTACATATATCACCCGTATGCAATATCAACTCTGATCGCTCACTCGATCACACAATTTCACTTCCGAACTAGTATCGTTCACATGACTCTCTAGTACGGACTCAGATCTGGTTTCCTTGATAAGAAACTGTCAATCTCCTTACATAGTCATATACCATGATAGGGAATTCTAGAATCGATCAAAAATCCATATTCAGGGTTCGTCGTCGAAAATCTAGCGAAAAATCCCAACTCGGATCGATATGAACTATCTCGAAATTCTATGCTCGAATCTGGATCAAATCGTTATGCAAATAAAATAATATACGTATAACTTACGTATTTATTTCCAATTTATTGTTAGCTATATCAAATTCTTTTATTCTCATTTATTTCATTTCAATCAATTACCCACACTGATCACTTTACACACCTTTTATTTAATTTTTATTCAAATACTTACTCAGTATAGTTCCCAATACAAATTTTACTTAAGAACTTTACCATCAACTTTCTTAAGTTTATTATAAAATTTTACATAAAGCTCTTATGTTTATTTCCACTTCATCACTTTGGTTTATATATATTTCTATTCAAATTCAATTTTCAATTTCTATTTGGACTCAATTTACCTTCTAATTTTTAAATATTAAATTTATCAACCATCTCTCAAACCGTATTTAATTAACTAATTATTTTAAATTAGTTCCATCTACTAATTTATTTCAAACTTAATAAATTGTATTTCAATAACTATTCCATTTAGCTTACTTAGGCTAAATTTTCAAATTCTATTTATCTAACTTAATTCAAGTTAATTTCCATTCCAAATCAAATTCCAAATTTTATAAGCTTTCAAACTTATTTATATTCCATAAAACATTTTAAATATGATCGTAGAGTTTTAAACGATTACTTAATATTTCAAAATCATTTTTGAAATCATATATACCCAAAATTCCTTG
Organism: Allium fistulosum; assembly: GCA_030737815.1. Classification (NCBI taxonomy): domain Eukaryota; kingdom Viridiplantae; phylum Streptophyta; class Magnoliopsida; order Asparagales; family Amaryllidaceae; genus Allium; species Allium fistulosum. The sequence continues at coordinate 1,210,909,423 of CM060902.1, forward strand.
GTATACCAAATTATTACTTTTAATTTCAAAACAAAAACCAGTTTTGCAAAAAAACTCCAATTCAAAACATTTAGGTAGCAATTCTCTCTTGGAAACTCAAAAATGAAAGTCGATGATGCTGTAGTCATCACCGAAATTACTTTCCAGCGACCGAAGCAAGTTCAGCGCTTTTATTCCTTTAAAATTCCTTTTTAAATATTTCCACTAAATAATATTCTCCAAATAATACCATTTCAAATTATAAATCACATTTATAAACTCATTTTTAAAAATTCCATTTTGTTATATGAATTACTTCTTAATTGTTGACTAAAATATCAACTTTTATTCAATCACCACAACAACAAACGATAATAGTTTAATATTATCATTTCCTAACAACCAAGCACATTATAGTTTCTGAAAATTATTTCTTTTATATATAAAATAATCTGGGTAAAATTATTTCATTTACCCCATTTAAAAAAAATATCATGTCGAAATGTTCTGTTCAAGTGTTTAGAGATCCCTTTCAATAACGTTAATTACTCGTATTGGCCAGAATCCATATGCCACTCAACAAACCAATCAACACAATATAAAACAATTTTATATTCACTAACAAATATGCGCTCATATCCATTAATACACTCAAACTCATTCTAGGGTGCTACTGACCCTATCTCTAATGTGTTACCTCATCAAAGCCAAGGTTCTCGCTTAACCTTCAACTCTGATACCAAGTGTCACGACCGGGATTTTTGACCTCCAAAAATCGACATCAATACTTCCACAGTATTACATGCCGAACAATCGAATGCCGGAAATACCAGATCGTTAGGGAAAAGAAGAAAGAGGTAGAAGAAGAAAATAGAAATAACAACACATAATCTCACAATCGCAGTGGAACAATATATAATAGATAACAACATGTCTCTGTACAAAAAGAAACTACAACTGTTAATCATACATTACATCATTAGAGTAAATACATCAATAACACAACACCAGACAGTTATAATAACTTGTCCTAACAAAAGCTGAATATACAGCCTACAACACACAGCGTAATATAAACCAGATATGTGAATACGTCTTCGCCATCCAGCTTGTCTCCTGAGCTCCATAGCATCCTATCCTATATCTATAATATTCGGTCTGACCTGAGCATTATAATAAAATAACACCCGAGTCAGTCTGGAAACCAGCGTGAGAAAACACACTCAATTTGAATTGTTAAAGTTTCAAAATCCTTTGAAAATCAAAGGTATCTCGTAAGACCACGCCAAACATAAACACGACGGGTTTTTACCTTACGATAACCAAAACATTTCATATCAAATCCTCTGAGATTATAATAGTGTCTAAGTACAAATACTTATTCAAATAGCTGAAATTGTTACATTAATTAAATTCCACCATACTAGGCTCTACAATCAAAACCATTATGGAACGTATTGGAGAATGGATTCCATACGAATGACTAGGCACTAGGGTACCATCTATCGTAGTACATGTCTTGAAACAACTTACCGAGGACCACGCCGGGATCCCCTGCCACACAAGACTGGACTATCCCTAACCTGGATAGACCTAATATGCTATCACCCCGGGTGTTCCCACCATCTCTTGAGCTCCTTCCATATACCGTAGTAATGAATAATATCCGTGGTTATCTAGGAAGGTGTAAACCATACCCTAATTGGGTGCGACCCACTTAGCCTTGCTACATCTCCCCTGATTTTCAGTCATTCCCGGTTGATGAGGCTAGAGGCTACGATTACCTTTTTTAGGAATTTTTCACTTAGAATGCTCATTGTCCTCCGATGACAATGCACCGATAGTATTCATCCATACAAGTCCGTTCTAGGTCCGAACGGAACCGAAGACACTACTCCTACTACATCCATTTTGGAATGATCCTCATGATTAGTAGCGATTAGCCCTTGCACTTCACTGTTCTATCTTCGACTCCATGCTCTTGTTTTCACTGCGAAAACGTACTTGTTGGATCGAAGTGGGTTTCAGATAACAAATCCAATCCCGGTATCTTCGAAAAAACGTTCGATATTTCCCAGTAAACTCAACCCCGGTTCTTTAGGAAATAAACAGACGAAAATAAGATCAAAGATCGCCTCCTAACCGTAAGTGGACGGATTTCTTTATCATCATCCTAGAAGAACAAAAAAGTTTATACATACAGTATAGCACCTCGAACGGTAACTGTACCATATAATCCCCATATTTCACCTAGATATTCCCAAAGTTATATTTTGGGTCCAAATTTGATAGTCGTTTATTTAACTATCAAATAAACAATCATTCAACCAAATATTCCATTTTCCATTGAATAACTCCAAATCTCTTTTTAATTTAATTTTAACAAATTAAATCTCTTTATCCAAGATATATGTACCTATCTTATCGAATTTAGTAAATTCACAAACTATCCCTCTTTCAAAAGAATATTTGAAACCCCTTTTAAAAATAATGTGGAAAGTGCCACTGCGGTATCAAACCATGGATTCACAGCTCAATGGTTACATCTCTATTCTACAGAAATCCAAGACTCACTGCCTCCATTTTCGCCATGCGGGTATACCATTACTTCCCGAAATCTTTATTTATAAAATTTCAAAATAATACTTATAAAATTTCTATAATAATTTTATAAGTTAATTTTAGGCAGATACTTTTTTCCAATAAAGATATTATATAATATTGAATATTGAATAATTTATCCCTCTACAATAATAATAATGATTAATCTTTAAATAAAAATTAACTTACTATAACTAACTTGATTAATATTTAATATATACTTTAAACAATTTTAAAACAAATAAATAATTAATTTTCTGAAATATTCTTTAACACTTTTAAATTTTCTAGTTAATACTTAAAAATCCTCCTTTTTAAAATATACTTAACTTTTTAGGAAAAATATATTTTTAACTCCAATATAGCCAGTCTAATTATTTATAAATCCCTCTCAATTTATTTCCAGCTTGATTTACCTTCCAATTCCGTAAATTCCCTTTCCACATTTCTAAAAATAAATCTACCATTTATTTTTAACTAATTTACTCATCTCCTTATAAATCATTGCCGTGAATTTATAACTTCAATTTATCCATTGATAATCACATTACTATATTTATAAACTTCGTTTATAAATTCCATAGCCTCATTTCCCATTTATCACTGTTCACAACACTTAATCGACTTTAAATAGATTTCTAATTTAAATTTCATTTTTAAAATAATTTCTTAATCAACCCAACTATATTCCAAAAACCCAACTAATTTCGATTCCACTTCCAGTTCATAAATTTTAAATCTTATTTAAAATATAGTATAACAATTCCATATTTTATTTTCAAATTTCCTTTTTTATTCTCCCAACTATTTAAATCTCGATTTAAAAATAAATCCTTTATACTTAAATAATATCGTTTAAGTTCTATTATTTAAACCCTTTTATTTTCATTATTCAAAAATCTCTATTTACAATATTCCAAGATCTCTATTTACAATATTCTGAAATTATTAAGTACAAATTTGAATCAAACTTATTTTTTTTCCAAATTCATTTCTTTTAACTTATCCAAATTTTACCATAATTATTTTACCTCCAATTTTCCTCTTTATTTTCTTTTAAAATTTTAAACATTTATCATTGGTATTTAAACTTACCAAAATCTAACCAGTAATTCCATAGAACCAAATAAATTCAAATCACGCTATAATCTATCACAGATTATCCAATATACCATATCACTGAATACGAAAATAAATTCAACATTTTTAAGGAATCCAGTTGGATCCCTCCAACCTGTTTCCCTGCATCCACAAATGTTAATACAATATAAAAATACCAATCCCACTTCGAAGGGGATATCGCAGTATATAGGGTCATCCGCTATTATGCGGGGCGCATAGGGTCTCATCCGCTATATATATGCGGGAATATCAATCACTATAATATATATATATATATACTACTATATATAATAACATATCCAACTGATAAAAATATATCAATTTCAACCAATCAATCAATAATTAATTTTAACTATTTAAAATTAATTCCGGTAATCCAAAATTAAGTGAGATTAACTCACCTTGATTTTTATTTTGTCGTCGATTTCTCGTTCCGTCCTTAATAATCCGAACGCATTTGAATTTGTCTAAAAATTTAGCATACTCTACTTTCAACCAAACTGACTCCATAGCCAAGATCACGCCTATACGAACCCAACTCGACCGACCGCATTGGATTCCAATCTAAAACGAACGAGATATTATATTTACAAGTTAACCATTTTATTTTAAACAATAACTTATATAACATTTTATTTTTCAAATAAGCAAAGCCTATACCACACAAACCCGCCCGCCAACCTTCATCTACCCCAAATTCATTCCCCTGATACTCGTGCACACCATCAACTTGCACGGCCCTCCCCTGACACCACTTTCCGAGCCTCGAATCCTCATTTCAGTTGTAGCATCCTTCTTCGTTTCGAAATCCCCACCTACCTGCAACCAAATCGACATCCCCAGTGCCACCAAAGAAATCGTGACCTGCTCCTCAACACGCTGCTGCCCCTCTAAGTTGCGATCTCCAATTCTAGTATGTTCTTCATAAAACTTCATCGACGGTTTCATGTCACCTCTGCGAACTCGATTCCAACCTCGAATTTCCTCATCGACCACACAATCAAGATAAATTTCCAACAATCGAAACCACACCCATCAAAACATATTCCAGGTCAAAGCTCTTGATGACCTAGGATTTTTAGAACCTACTTCATGAATTTTCATTTTGTAACCCAAGAAAAATTTTGTGGAAAGAGCAAAAAAAATCGAATTTTCAAATTTCCATTTTTTTTCTTTATTCGAACTATAGCCTACTGGATGAAAATAATAGATAAGCACGAGATAAAAAGAGGGAAACATGTTTGAATCATCCTGGTATAGTGATTGAAGTGAAGGAAAGAAAAGTTGATAAGAAAGATGGCCAATCAATTTAAATAATTATTTATTTAAAATTAAATCGTCTCGATTTCACAACTTAAAATCTCGACCTCCTATCGAGGCATGCCGCTATGCGTTTATAATGTTATGTCCCTATTCCGAATGCAATGGAACAGGTTTCGAGTCCAAATTCGATCGTATGGAGAAAATAGCTTTTTGGGCCCAATTATTATATTGAATTTTCAATATAAATTTTAGCGCATTTATATCCCGTACGACCACGTACACAATTGTCAAAGTGGTTTTCGGTATTGGCAGAGAGTATGACAATATCCGATCCTGGTCTCTTTAACAACCAAACGTTATAATAACACCGTTTAGATATAGAAAATAATATATGTAATAAATAGATTTTAAAATAAAAATAGTTTATATAATAAAATAGTTAGTATATTAAAATTGTTTTATATTAAAATAGTTTATAATAAAATATATTCATAAAGAAAAATATTTTTATATATTAAAATACTTTATAAAAAAATAAAAATAGTTTTCCTCAAATTTCTCAAATCGATTCAGATCAAATCGAATTATAAAATTGTCAAGACCCAAAAATCGACCTTCGAAAATCGGCACCCGTACTTCACTTGTACTCAAAATGCCGTAGATTCAAATGCCGAATCTGGTTCTCGGGAGCTTATAACAACATTAAGTAAATAACACAGCGGAAAAAATATGAATAATACATTGATATACAATATCTGATACAACAGAGTGATACAATGAATACCAATATACATCAGAGATATGATACAACAAATAGCAGCGGAAAAGAAAAACGATAATATCAGCAGCGGAACAAATAACTCTAAGATAGTCTTCAAGAGAGAACTCCAGCAGTAGCTCGAACTCCCAATAACGATACACCAAGATTAAGCAAGTGCAGTCCGATCCAAAGACTGAACTAGCTCCAGAAAATCTACTGAACCTGACTATCTGAAAAACCCAACTCTAGACTGCTCGTGTAGAAAATTATGAGCACCCAGAGTTTAGGAAATGAGCAATAAACTCCGAGTCAGTCGTGGGACTGGTGTGAGCAACAAAAACAGTTTATCTTTAAACAAATAGCAGAGAATTTTAAAGTCAATTCGCAATGCTTTTGGAAAATGAAACTACCATAAGACCTCCCACCACACACACAATGCAAACGCAGAATTGGAGGAGATTTCTTCTTATGATAGTCAAAGATGCTTACTACGCAAATCAAATCATTTTGATATTATTATTAGTGCATAGTGTAGAAAACATTTCGAAAGTATAATATTAATCTTAGCCAACATACGACCAGTATCGTATGCCTACTATAGCTACCATCTAAACAGTGGTGACCACCGTACGTAAATGGCAGGTTCTACAACTAATACCGTACAAAGTTCGTATTGGAAGATGGATTTCCAACAAATGGTCAGGCTAAGGAACTTCCTATCCACGATGGGTACGTCCCTGGAATAGACGACCCGAGAACCTAACCGGATCTCTGCCAACACAAGGCCGGGTTACCTCTGCAAAAATAGGTAACTACTGACACGCGTATGCCATCCCCCGATCGTCACCGATCTTCCCGAGGATCCCCGATTTCCAACAACCACAAAGTAATAAACTTGCAGCAACCACAGAGGTTAAGTATCTGGGCTCCATACCATGATACCACCTTTATCCAGAAGGAATGACATACACTAAGGGGCGCTACTCCCTAGAACCTTGCTGCATCTTTCCTGTTTTGACCATTTCCGGGGTGTGAGGCTCGACGAAGTCTCGTCCACAAAGCTACACTTTGTCACAAAGCCATGCTTCGGGTCAAACAAATGATCAACCTATGATCACAAAGATATAAGATCAAATAAATGATCATATCGCAAATGATCAAACACTGATCATCACACAGCAACACTCAGCATGCCACATTACCAAATTGGGATATATCGCTGATAAATTTCAACTACATAACCTCTGAGCTCGTACGTCTCAGAGAAGGGTGTTAAGCTAAGAGAATAAATTCTCCGCCACCAAACAGATATGTATTTGAAAGAAATCGGCTTTATATCTCAAAGTGTAATGTCAGACATGTATCCATACAAGTCTGTTCCGGGTTCGAACAGAACCGAAGGCACTTCTCACGAAGCCCTTGCAATTCCGGATAACTTTCAATCACGTCCGGACTTCCCATCACAAAAGAGTGATATAAATCTCTATACCGGGAGCTACCCAGTGCAGAGACATTCGACAGGTTGTCCTTTCATTTTCGAAAATATCCGGTCTTCAACACCGGTCTTCAAATGCTATCCATATACGACGTATCACTATTCGGAATGGGTTATATGACACAGATGTCTTTTCCCGGCTAACCCGAATAGTGAGCGCAATATTCAAAAACAAATGGATAATGGGATTTCAATTAAGTCACAATTTTTAAACCCAAACTTTCTTTTTCAAATGGTTAAACAAATTTCCATTTTAATCCTTTTTAAACAAAAAGATTTAATTCACAAAGTTCACTCAGTTTTCACAAGGATTCATTCACAGATTTTCCAAATCGATTTCCATTTCAATTTAATTAATTCGTTGAATCTTTAAATCAAAGATTTAACAAATAGCTTTCAAAACAATTTCATTTCGAATGGTTTAAATAAATCATCATTTTAAATCTGTTAAAAACAAACAGATTCGATTCATAGCTTTCGAAAAGAATTCATTTATAACTTGGAAAACCATTTTTCAATTAAATCTTGAAATTCCTTTACCTAAATTGGAATTTCATTTCTTATCTAAAAGCTTTTATTCTTTGAAAACAAACAGTTTTCATTCTGGAAATCTGATTCATTTATACGAGTTAAGGTTCTTGGGTTAAATCCAAATTCCCAACTTATACTTTTAAAATGGTTTAAATTCATATAAACACATTTATATCATCTTTAATCCCTAGTTTCCAAATCATAGCTTAATTTCAAACTTGAATTTAAATTTAAATCAACTATTTAAATTTTCAAAACTCGGTTAAGTTATTTAAAATAACTTTTATCCTTGAAATTCCATTTCAAAAGCTTTTTACTTTAAACCCAAATTTCTAATTTCAAAATCAATTGAAATTAAAATTTCAATTTCAAAAACATCAAATTTAAATTATCTGTGACTTAACCGATTTCCACGTGAAATCCATATTTGTGTGTGTAAGAGTGTAGTCCAGGGATTTCACACACAATAGTGCAACATCAATCATCACAGATATATCGATAAGCGGTATAATCGATAACGCTTATCTTCATTCACAAATCACAGATATAATAAACTTATCGGTCACAACGATTCACAATTATAATTCGATGTGGGTTTCGAATAACCAACTGGAATCCGACTCCCTGTCGCATCGAAACTCAAATGTCGTTCTATGGGTCAAGGGTTTCATATTCACATAACAATATATATACATCACAGATAAATAAATTGCAGATCATAACATAATCAGGATATATCACAAAGTATCACAATCAGGGATATCAAACAATTCACATTCAATAGAATTCAAACATTCATAAGTAAGGTCAAATTTATTATCTGATAAATTTTAAATCAGATAAATTTCTTATGAATAAATTACTAATCTTGGTTAATTTATTTCAATAATTTACAAATCATTTTGATTAATTATTCTTTAAATCATTTATTTGTTAACCATTAATAATAAATTAATTAACCTTCAATTAAAATTTATCAACCTTTAATTTTTAAATAATTATCCTTTAATTATTTAATTCACCAATAAATTATCTTTAATTAATTAATTTACCCAAAATTTGATTAATTATTATTAAATTAATTACCCTTAAATTAATTACACTTTAATTAATCATCCTTAAAATTTTATTAATCTTTTAGTCACTTTATCAACTGATGCTTAAATCATTAATCATCCATTCTTAATAAATTAATCAATTATTAATTTATTATCCTTTAATCAATTATCCTTAACTAATTACATTAGTTAATTAACCATTAATTAAAATAAATCAACATTTATTTATAAATTAATCAACCTTTATTAATTAATCACATAATTACTTATCCTCAAATTAATTATTTTTTTAAATTTCTTGGTTAATCAAACTTAAATTTATTAACAAAATTTACCTTAATTACTTTTATTAAGAAATTCTATTTCAAACTTGAATTCATATTTGTACTTAACAAAAATTATTTTAGGGAAATAAATTTACAAATTAAATTGATTTGAATTTGTTCAATTTCTTTTTTTAAAATCTGGAAACATACAACCCGAGACCTGCTTCAAGTCATACCCGAGAAAATTTTGCCTTTGCTTCGAGTTTTTCCAGAAATCGACCCGAGTGAGTATTTTTTTTCGAAATTTTGTTTAAGTGTTTTCGACCCGGTAGCCTTTCAGTTTTACTCGAGTTCGACTTCGAGTCGAACGCCTGTTTCCCCGCGTAACACTCCGAGTCTCCTTCCTCTTCTTCGTCTTCCCCAAACAACTTCAACTGACACGCCACCAATCCTCGTGCACGTGCACAACTGGGATCGTCACCTCCGGCAGAACTGCTGGTCGCCAACACGTCCACGATGATGCTCTCGAATCTCTCGAACACTCAAAGGCTCGAACAAATCGTGATTTCAAAATCTCGTCCCCAATCCCAAAACTGGAATGAACAGAACCCTAAAACAAACGCCTCGTCTCGCCTCCTCCGATCATCAGAGACCACGAATTTTGGTCCACGACTTCGTCGACATGTGACGCTTCTAATGGCCCCGGTGACGTGAAGTCCGATCGCCTATCGATGTCGCAGCTTCGACGTTTTCACTTTGAACGAAAATGGGTTCTTAAACCCTAGTTTCATCTCGTATTCAAAATCTATGCAATGGAAAAATAATTCGATAATTTTCTCATCATCAACGAAGCTCAAACAAGCTTAAATCCAAATTTCAATGTTTAAAAATTCCTCGGTTACCAGAAATCGATAAAAAGGCATTTCCATTTCATCTATGAACTGCTCCTAGTATCCTTAACTAAAAATTCCTATTTTTGTTTTAAAATTCCTCTTTTCGATTGCAATTTCAAATTATACAATTGAATCGATGAATTAAGATTTTCAAGTTTTTCCTATATTCATACTTTTACTGGAAAAAAAAAACAATTTACAGAAATAATATTTCATTATCAAGCTTCAAACAATTCCAGAATGTCATATCTTAGAGAAGCAAATCGATTCAGGCATTCATCATAACATATAATGGATTAAAGACGAATTTGCTCACCTTGATGGGAAGAAGCAGAGAAGAACAGAGTAGTTTATTTGAAACAGGCTTAGGAATTTTTGCAAGCTGAAACTCCTCTAGTTTGCATTTGCTTTGTTTTGATCTAAGTTGTTTGCTGTTGATGTTTGTTTTGGTGATGAGATGTTGTTGCTTTTAATTTGCTTGCTGTTAAGTTGCTTCTCAGGTTTGAAGACTCTGGCTAGCTTCAGGTTTACAAATTAAATGTAGTTTTGATTTTTTTTTCTTTCCTGTTCTAATTCTATTTTGCTTTGAAACTTTGCTTTTCACTTTCCTCCTTTGATCAGATTTTCATTTCGGCTGAGAAGATATTGGTAAGTACTTTGATTTGTTTTCTAAGTCCACTTATAATTTCATTTGTACCCACTTGAATATATTTTACTTTATTTGTTTGTACAATAAGCATGGCTGATAATGCTTTTATTAAATGCTAAAGGTATGTTGCAAAATCATGTTCACTTCAGCCATACTTGCTTGTCTCGGCTGAGATGTGGCATTAATTGCTTAAGTACATATGTTTCCATTTTTGTTTACATGCAACTTTGTTTCTTTTATCTTGTCCTATACACTTTATTTACTGGTTGGAACTTGTATTTGTATTTGTTTGTATATAAATGAAATCCTATATTTGTTTGGTTTGTACATTGCTTTACAATATCTCTTTTACTTTTAAAATGGTGGCTGCATTAAATTGCTTAAGTCCTTATTCCTCAGCCTACATGCTTAGCTTCATTTGCTTGTACATTTGTTTTGGTTTTGTTTACTTGTTTTAGTTATGTTATGTATATATTTCTTTTGCCTTGACTTATGTTTATTTTTGTTACATGAAGATTAAGTTTTGTTTTAGCCTTGTTACTCAGGAATATAAATGAAATTCTATATTTTTAATATGTTGTTAAATTTCTTCTAAGTTATTTCTATTTATAACTCAATTATTTATCTTACTTAAATTTTTATTGTCTTATATTTATTTTATAAACTCAAACCATCTTTAACCATAATTTCAAATATATATATATATATATATTTATCATTTATCTCTAAACCATTTATTTAAGTTTTAAATTCAAATAGAAATATATATATATATATAAGTACATATATATATTAAATTTGCTCGTATATACCTAAATATATATATACATTCAATATATACACATATACTCACATATACACTATTTACAATATTTTAATCTCAAATGATTTATACAGAATATACTTGGATATCGGGGAAACTCGCTCCATTTAATCAATTTAATTTCACAATTTTTATTCAAAAATTTATTTAATTGTCAATTTAATTCATAAATTCATTTAATTATTAATTTAAATACTTATGAAATTTGGGGTCGTTACAAATTTCCCCCCTTAAAAGAATTTCGTCCTCGAAATTCGCAGGCACGAAAACAACGAAGATAGATAGATTCGATCTCCTATAATTCCTCAAACTAAAGATATGAATTCCAAACTCAAGTCGGAATATCTCAGAATACATACCAATTTGTCCCTCTTCGGACTTCGGTATTCAAAAGAAATTACAATAGAATTTCAAATTCGGTTTTAAACGATATCGTTTTAATTGATTCAACTCAATTTACCCTCATATTTTATTAGTCAATTTAATTCAATTTAAAATTCCAATTTCAAATTCATTAAGGTTTAAAAACGAAAAGCTGATAAGAAATCGATGAAGATACGAAGTAAAGATCTTCGACAGCGATTCATAGGGCCATCACCACACCAAAACTTCTACTTGTAGCTGGTACGAAGCAATGAAAAGAATTTGGAAACGAATCAAAGAAAATTGATAGAGAAAGATTGTTTCCACTGTTGCAGGGTATTGACCATTTATAGTCGTACTTCCCTGTCCTCTATCTCGTCCTCTTCTTGCACTCATACTTACTATCAGTTGATAGCAAGAGAATTTACTGAGACGTTCAGACGGATATCTGAGAATATACTCATTCTAGAGTTTACTTCACTCTATCTCTAATGAGCTACTTAACGTGTTATACTCCTGAGCTAAAGTTCAACCTTAGCTCTGATACCACTTGTCAAGACCCAAAAATCGACCTTCGAAAATCGGCACCCGTACTTCACTTGTACTCAAAATGCCGTAGATTCAAATGCCGAATCTGGTTCTCGGGAGCTTATAACAACATTAAGTAAATAACACAGCGGAAAAAATATGAATAATACATTGATATACAATATCTGATACAACAGAGTGATACAATGAATATCAATATACATCAGAGATATGATACAACAAATAGCAGCGGAAAAGAAAAACGATAATATCAGCAGCGGAACAAATAACTCTAAGATAGTCTTCAAGAGAGAACTCCAGCAGTAGCTCGAACTCCCAATAACGATACACCAAGATTAAGCAAGTGTAGTCCGATCCAAAGACTGAACTAGCTCCAGAAAATCTACTGAACCTGACTATCTGAAAAACCCAACTCTAGACTGCTTGTGTAGAAAATTATGAGCACCCAGAGTTTAGGAAATGAGCAATAAACTCCGAGTCAGTCGTGGGACTGGTGTGAGCAACAAAAACAGTTTATCTTTAAACAAATAGCAGAGAATTTTAAAGTCAATTCGCAATGCTTTTGGAAAATGAAACTACCATAAGACCTCCCACCACACACACAATGCAAACGCAGAATTGGAGGAGATTTCTTCTTATGATAGTCAAAGATGCTTACTACGCAAATCAAATCATTTTGATATTATTATTAGTGCATAGTGTAGAAAACATTTCGAAAGTATAATAGTAATCTTAGCCAACATACGACCAGTATCGTATGCCTACTATAGCTACCATCTAAACAGTGGTGACCACCGTACGTAAATGGCAGGTTCTACAACTAATACCGTACAAAGTTCGTATTGGAAGATGGATTTCCAACAAATGGTCAGGCTAAGGAACTTCCTATCCACGATGGGTACGTCCCTGGAATAGACGACCCGAGAACCTAACCGGATCTCTGCCAACACAAGGCCGGGTTACCTCTGCAAAAATAGGTAACTACTGACACGCGTATGCCATCCCCCGATCGTCACCGATCTTCCCGAGGATCCCCGATTTCCAACAACCACAAAGTAATAAACTTGCAGCAACCACAGAGGTTAAGTATCTGGGCTCCATACCATGATACCACCTTTATCCAGAAGGAATGACATACACTAAGGGGCGCTACTCCCTAGAACCTTGCTGCATCTTTCCTGTTTTGACCATTTCCGGGGTGTGAGGCTCGACGAAGTCTCGTCCACAAAGCTACACTTTGTCACAAAGCCATGCTTCGGGTCAAACAAATGATCAACCTATGATCACAAAGATATAAGATCAAATAAATGATCATATCGCAAATGATCAAACACTGATCATCACACAGCAACACTCAGCATGCCACATTACCAAATTGGGATATATCGCTGATAAATTTCAACTACATAACCTCTGAGCTCGTACGTCTCAGAGAAGGGTGTTAAGCTAAGAGAATAAATTCTCCGCCACCAAACAGATATGTATTTGAAAGAAATCGGCTTTATATCTCAAAGTGTAATGTCAGACATGTATCCATACAAGTCTGTTCCGGGTTCGAACAGAACCGAAGGCACTTCTCACGAAGCCCTTGCAATTCCGGATAACTTTCAATCACGTCCGGACTTCCCATCACAAAAGAGTGATATAAATCTCTATACCGGGAGCTACCCAGTGCAGAGACATTCGACAGGTTGTCCTTTCATTTTCGAAAATATCCGGTCTTCAACACCGGTCTTCAAATGCTATCCATATACGACGTATCACTATTCGGAATGGGTTATATGACATAGATGTCTTTTCCCGGCTAACCCGAATAGTGAGCGCAATATTCAAAAACAAATGGATAATGGGATTTCAATTAAGTCACAATTTTTAAACCCAAACTTTCTTTTTCAAATGGTTAAACAAATTTCCATTTTAATCCTTTTTAAACAAAAAGATTTAATTCACAAAGTTCACTCAGTTTTCACAAGGATTCATTCACAGATTTTCCAAATCGATTTCCATTTCAATTTAATTAATTCGTTGAATCTTTAAATCAAAGATTTAACAAATAGCTTTCAAAACAATTTCATTTCGAATGGTTTAAATAAATCATCATTTTAAATCTGTTAAAAACAAACAGATTCGATTCATAGCTTTCGAAAAGAATTCATTTATAACTTGGAAAACCATTTTTCAATTAAATCTTGAAATTCCTTTACCTAAATTGGAATTTCATTTCTTATCTAAAAGCTTTTATTCTTTGAAAACAAACAGTTTTCATTCTGGAAATCTGATTCATTTATACGAGTTAAGGTTCTTGGGTTAAATCCAAATTCCCAACTTATACTTTTAAAATGGTTTAAATTCATATAAACACATTTATATCATCTTTAATCCCTAGTTTCCAAATCATAGCTTAATTTCAAACTTGAATTTAAATTTAAATCAACTATTTAAATTTTCAAAACTCGGTTAAGTTATTTAAAATAACTTTTATCCTTGAAATTCCATTTCAAAAGCTTTTTACTTTAAACCCAAATTTCTAATTTCAAAATCAATTGAAATTAAAATTTCAATTTCAAAAACATCAAATTTAAATTATCTGTGACTTAACCGATTTCCACGTGAAATCCATATTTGTGTGTGTAAGAGTGTAGTCCAGGGATTTCACACACAATAGTGCAACATCAATCATCACAGATATATCGATAAGCGGTATAATCGATAACGCTTATCTTCATTCACAAATCACAGATATAATAAACTTATCGGTCACAACGATTCACAATTATAATTCGATGTGGGTTTCGAATAACCAACTGGAATCCGACTCCCTGTCGCATCGAAACTCAAATGTCGTTCTATGGGTCAAGGGTTTCATATTCACATAACAATATATATACATCACAGATAAATAAATTGCAGATCATAACATAATCAGGATATATCACAAAGTATCACAATCAGGGATATCAAACAATTCACATTCAATAGAATTCAAACATTCATAAGTAAGGTCAAATTTATTATCTGATAAATTTTAAATCAGATAAATTTTTTATGAATAAATTACTAATCTTGGTTAATTTATTTCAATAATTTACAAATCATTTTGATTAATTATTCTTTAAATCATTTATTTGTTAACCATTAATAATAAATTAATTAACCTTCAATTAAAATTTATCAACCTTTAATTTTTAAATAATTATCCTTTAATTATTTAATTCACCAATAAATTATCTTTAATTAATTAATTTACCCAAAATTTGATTAATTATTATTAAATTAATTACCCTTAAATTAATTACACTTTAATTAATCATCCTTAAAATTTTATTAATCTTTTAGTCACTTTATCAACTGATGCTTAAATCATTAATCATCCATTCTTAATAAATTAATCAATTATTAATTTATTATCCTTTAATCAATTATCCTTAACTAATTACATTAGTTAATTAACCATTAATTAAAATAAATCAACATTTATTTATAAATAAATCAACCTTTATTAATTAATCACATAATTACTTATCCTCAAATTAATTATTTTTTTAAATTTCTTGGTTAATCAAACTTAAATTTATTAACAAAATTTACCTTAATTACTTTTATTAAGAAATTCTATTTCAAACTTGAATTCATATTTGTACTTAACAAAAATTATTTTAGGGAAATAAATTTACAAATTAAATTGATTTGAATTTGTTCAATTTCTTTTTTTAAAATCTGGAAACATACAACCCGAGACCTGCTTCAAGTCATACCCGAGAAAATTTTGCCTTTGCTTCGAGTTTTTCCAGAAATCGACCCGAGTTAGTATTTTTTTTCGAAATTTTGTTTAAGTGTTTTCGACCCGGTAGCCTTTCAGTTTTACTCGAGTTCGACTTCGAGTCGAACGCCTGTTTCCCCGCGTAACACTCCGAGTCTCCTTCCTCTTCTTCGTCTTCCCCAAACAACTTCAACTGACACGCCACCAATCCTCGTGCACGTGCACAACTGGGATCGTCACCTCCGGCAGAACTGCTGGTCGCCAACACGTCCACGATGATGCTCTCGAATCTCTCGAACACTCAAAGGCTCGAACAAATCGTGATTTCAAAATCTCGTCCCCAATCCCAAAACTGGAATGAACAGAACCCTAAAACAAACGCCTCGTCTCGCCTCCTCCGATCATCAGAGACCACGAATTTTGGTCCACGACTTCGTCGACATGTGACGCTTCTAATGGCCCCGGTGACGTGAAGTCCGATCGCCTATCGATGGCGCAGCTTCGACGTTTTCACTTTGAACGAAAATGGGTTCTTAAACCCTAGTTTCATCTCGTATTCAAAATCTATGCAATGGAAAAATAATTCGATAATTTTCTCATCATCAACGAAGCTCAAACAAGCTTAAATCCAAATTTCAATGTTTAAAAATTCCTCGGTTACCAGAAATCGATAAAAAGGCATTTCCATTTCATCTATGAACTGCTCCTAGTATCCTTAACTAAAAATTCCTATTTTTGTTTTAAAATTCCTCTTTTCGATTGCAATTTCAAATTATACAATTGAATCGATGAATTAAGATTTTCAAATTTTTCCTATATTCATACTTTTACTGGAAAAAAAAAACAATTTACAGAAATAATATTTCATTATCAAGCTTCAAACAATTCCAGAATGTCATATCTTAGAGAAGCAAATCGATTCAGGCATTCATCATAACATATAATGGATTAAAGACGAATTTGCTCACCTTGATGGGAAGAAGCAGAGAAGAACAGAGTAGTTTATTTGAAACAGGCTTAGGAATTTTTGCAAGCTGAAACTCCTCTAGTTTGCATTTGCTTTGTTTTGATCTAAGTTGTTTGCTGTTGATGTTTGTTTTGGTGATGAGATGTTGTTGCTTTTAATTTGCTTGCTGTTAAGTTGCTTCTCAGGTTTGAAGACTCTGGCTAGCTTCAGGTTTACAAATTAAATGTAGTTTTGATTTTTTTTTTCTTTCCTGTTCTAATTCTATTTTGCTTTGAAACTTTGCTTTTCACTTTCCTCCTTTGATCAGATTTTCATTTCGGCTGAGAAGATATTGGTAAGTACTTTGATTTGTTTTCTAAGTCCACTTATAATTTCATTTGTACCCACTTGAATATATTTTACTTTATTTGTTTGTACAATAAGCATGGCTGATAATGCTTTTATTAAATGCTAAAGGTATGTTGCAAAATCATGTTCACTTCAGCCATACTTGCTTGTCTCGGCTGAGATGTGGCATTAATTGCTTAAGTACATATGTTTCCATTTTTGTTTACATGCAACTTTGTTTCTTTTATCTTGTCCTATACACTTTATTTACTGGTTGGAACTTGTATTTGTATTTGTTTGTATATAAATGAAATCCTATATTTGTTTGGTTTGTACATTGCTTTACAATATCTCTTTTACTTTTAAAATGGTGGCTGCATTAAATTGCTTAAGTCCTTATTCCTCAGCCTACATGCTTAGCTTCATTTGCTTGTACATTTGTTTTGGTTTTGTTTACTTGTTTTAGTTATGTTATGTATATATTTCTTTTGCCTTGACTTATGTTTATTTTTGTTACATGAAGATTAAGTTTTGTTTTAGCCTTGTTACTCAGGAATATAAATGAAATTCTATATTTTTAATATGTTGTTAAATTTCTTCTAAGTTATTTCTATTTATAACTCAATTATTTATCTTACTTAAATTTTTATTGTCTTATATTTATTTTATAAACTCAAACCATCTTTAACCATAATTTCAAATATATATATATATATTTATCATTTATCTCTAAACCATTTATTTAAGTTTTAAATTCAAATAGAAATATATATATATATATAAGTACATATATATATTAAATTTGCTCGTATATACCTAAATATATATATACATTCAATATATACACATATACTCACATATACACTATTTACAATATTTTAATCTCAAATGATTTATACAGAATATACTTGGATATCAGGGAAACTCGCTCCATTTAATCAATTTAATTTCACAATTTTTATTCAAAAATTTATTTAATTGTCAATTTAATTCATAAATTCATTTAATTATTAATTTAAATACTTATGAAATTTGGGGTCGTTACAAAAATTCAATTTAATTTAATCTCAATTCACCAATTTCAATTCAGTTCAAAACCATTTAAAATTTATATCGATTTCAAATACATATATAGCCTATAATTTATACCATTTCAATTTCAATAGATTTCAAAGCTTAATTTCATTTATGTTTCAAATTCAACTTTACCATTATTTACATTGAAAAATTCACTTAGTCAATCCAATATCATTTAAATAAACCGTAAATTACAATTTGTATAAATTAAATATTCCCTTAAATTGAAATATTCATTTAATCATATAAAAATCAAAAATCAAGTTATAAATCATATCTTTAAAATCTCAAATTTAATAAGTTCAAATCGGTTTTATTTAAGTAAAATTCAAATAAATTTCAAATTTATCTTTCCAACCTCAATTTATTTAAATTTATTAAAAAATCTACTTTTAAGGATATAAATTTAATTAAAAACTTAAAACATATATATAAAATAACATTTATATATATAATATAAAAAAATCAATATTTATATAAAACCATATATATCTCTTTTTAAACCGTGGAAATCATTTCAAAATATATATAGACCAACGGTGTTTGTATATAATTTTCTATCCTATGGTCAAGTGGTACGGATATTTATCATTTCAATCCGTAATTTAAATATATATAGGTATATATCTTTTCAACCCGCAATTCCAAATTCAATTTAATGAAAATCGCTTGGGTTTATCATTTCAACCTATAATGATTTTCTCCTATTCTACAAGATCGTTGGTATGTATCATTTCAACCCATATGGAATAGGGAACTTGCAGAGTGAGAACAGATATGGTAATAATTTAATATATCAACAACATGCATATAATATCAAGAACAATCACATATAATATAAACAATAGGATATGGTGTCATATCCTATAGGTGAACAATTACAGATAATAGCATATCATATATAATAATTAAATAATTAACAGTTCAATTTAGTAGTGTATGTCAATTGTCATTTCAAATGAAATCAAATTTAATAAATATAAGAATGTTAATCGTGAGTGATTGCTCACCTTTCGAGGTTAGAGATGAACGGGAGTAAGATGAGTTACGAATCCAAGCACAAATTTCGAAGCAAAGCACGAATTCCAAAGAAAAGAAAAACTGGCACGATTTCGACGACAAAGCTGATAAATAGGGGTCGATGAAACAAATCAGAATCGTTTTGGTATAACTGAAACAATATATATAAAATCAATATTCAATTTGAACCACATATAAAAAGGTAAATCTTCATATTATATTTTTGAGAGTCAATACTTTGTTTCCATATAAAATTTAAATTCAATATATATATTCTATTCAAACACAGAGAATTATCTCTATACATATCATTAAAACATATAACTTATAACATATGTATACGGATCATATATATATATAAACCTTTTAAACATATTATAAAAATATAACTTACATATATATATATCATTAAAACAATACTTATACATATATAGGAAGTACTGTAAACTAATATATATATATATAAGACCAAAATCAAAGATATAAACAAGTTTGATATATGTATACATTTACTGTTTCACATAAAAACCAAAACATATATTTATACTAGCAAATGTATATATGAGCCTACACATAATATATCTATTCTATTTACAACAGACAGCCTATCTATATAACTAGATATCAATATATATCATATAAACAGAACTTATGATTTAATGTCAATATGTCAAATATATAATATAGTACAATATACTTTTATATAAACAGAGCTAATAGATATGCTGCAGCGACATATAATACCGTGTTTATATTAACCATCAGACCAACTAAAGAAACATATATACAACTGTATATATACATATAAATATATATATAAACAGATATAAACACATATAAACTACATTCTATATATATTATTTAAATAAACACATCGAAATTATGTAAATATGTAAAAACTATGAAACATATGCAATAATTCACTGATATATTTAGACTTTTATATATATATATACTTGCTTCTTTACATACGTATACAGAACAAAGAATAGGACCATAATATACAATATAATACTAACCCTTTATCACTTACATCAACAAGGATGGGAGGTGGCGAGGAGGGTATCTCGGCAATATATATATATATATACGAACTGTGTATTTACATATGCATTAGAGGCTGCTGCCGTGAACAGAGCTCGGCTTGAGGAGATGCTAGGGTGGTGGAGGAAAGGAAATGGCAAATGGCTTCGGCTATGGCTACAGGCGGGCGAACTAAAGGGAAGGGGAAAGGGTTTCGGGTTGAGGAGTTTCGGCTGTGATGGGCTATCATGTGTCAGCGAGAGGGAGGGGACGAGGGCACGAGAAGGGATGTTGACACTGTGGAGATTGAAGGCGGAGAGGTGATATGCCGGCATTCGGCCATGAAAAATCTGGAAGATGAGTTTGTCTTGGGTAGAAGAAATGCACAGACAATCCAATGCAAAAGTAAGCGAACCGATATGAAACACTTATATATTATTATCATTATTAGTTTTAACATTTCACAATGGAAAAGAGAAAAGAAAGGAATAGCTGGCTACAGATAACAATGCATTGGCTTTAGATTATATAGAAACGTTATACTATTATTTTTCAATTTGAACCGTCTCCAAACAGTGAACAGTCACATACAGTACATGAAAATAATGAAACAACAACGGTCAAATGCTTTGATTTGGTGAATAATTAAAGCAATTTATTGTTGCTTGGATGACACGGCTGAAGTTCGAAAGGCAATAGAAAACAAAAGGTCACAGATACGGTACCGATGCGGAATCGTTTTCGCAGATTCCGCTGCATATCGGAGTTCAAACCATAGAATTGAATATACCGTAGAGATCAGCATGACGAGGCGAACAGAATAGTACACAGATATCAGTGATACTACCATCCTATCAAAAGTCGATATTCGGTACCGAAAACGCTGCTAAAACGCTGAAAATAAGATAAACGAAGCAAAGCATTCCAAATTGGATGAAACGGAAGATGACATCTCACTCAGAAGACGATTTACAAATTTATTGTATAAAAATATTCAGGTTTGGAAAATATTTTATTATCAGCAAATTTAAGAATTTAAGAATTTGATTCCCGATTAACTTCAAACCATTTTATAGATAAATACACACACACACACTATATATATATATCAAATCAAATCATACCTATACACACACACACACACACACACACACACACATATATATATATATATATATTAAGTCATACTTACGAAATTCAAAAAAAAATTTCAAACAAAAGTGTAGCAAAGCTACAGAATGGTCTCTCAGCTTTGAAACTCGAAAATGAATGTCGATGGTGCGGCCGTCATCACCGAAATTATTTTCCAGCGACAAAAGAAGAGAGTACAAATTTAAACCTTTAAAATTCTCTGGAACGATTACTATTCGAAAATACTTCCAAATGATATATATCAAAACTTTAAAAATCAAAATTTGAAGAGTACCAGAAATTAAATTCTCAAATCCATAATTTAAATTTATTGCAATTTCAAATCAAATAAACCCTGTTCATAAAATTTGAACACTTTATAACATATAACAATAGACATAATAATAATGGAAATCTAGTAGTATCATTCCTAACAACCAGTTCCTTTAATTATTAAATTTTAGAAAACTATACTTTTATAGATAAAATACAATCATACAAAATTTACAAATTTTGGAAACAATATTGTGTTAATTTGCTCTGTTCAAGTGTTTTGGGAATTCCTATCGATAGCGTTAGCTAGACGAATCGATCGAAACCCAAAATTCAAACTTAACAATTTAAACAACACAATATAAAACATTTTATATTAATTACAAATACACTCCCTCACTCGATAATACAGAATGTATTTCAAAACAGGGATAGAGATTCAAATTCAAGAGGACCCTAATCAAAGAGAATTCTAATTGGAAGGTAAGCTCGATAGGGAGATGAATAAATTACAAAGAGAGAAAAGAATGGATAGACTTCTATAAATCGCAGGCAACCTTAACTGGGTCAACCGTGACTTTAAAATAAGGTCGAGGTAGAATTCTGAGCAAATCGAAATTCGATCGCCAGAGATAGAATTCGGGTAGAGCAAAAGATAGCAGCATCTAAACCGAGGATACATAAATCTCCGGTGAATCAATGCCTGGTGTAAAGGAGTTTCACCCCTTTACAAATCATACAGTGGAGCTATGGGATGCTCCAGAATCAAGGAAACACAAATAGGGAGAGACAAGAATGGATTTCAGAACAAATGGGGAAGTTCCAAAATTCAAAGGAAACCGAGTCAAAGAAGAAGAGATTCAAGCTCGAACGAAAGTGATTATGTAATTAAATTTACTATATATGCCAAGTTTTGCCTAAAACCAGAGCTCTGATACCAACTGTAACGACCCGTTATTTCGTGCCATTCGCATCCGCACATGTCGGACTTGAATTGCTCAAAATATCAGATTGTTAATTTATAATTTGGCATAACTCAGCATATATAGTAAATAAATCAATCATAGAATCACAGACACAAAGTAATATAACAATAAGCAGCGTAATAGATAAATAGTAGTTCATGAAGCTACCATATAAACATCAGAGTTTGAAATAAAATACAATAGAAATATCAAATACAATGAAGTCTCGAATACAAACAGATGACTTCTTTGAACAAATCAACTGGATAGATAAAAGCTAAATAAATGTAGATGGATCTCCAAGCGAAGCTCCAAACTCCAAATGTGAGTCTCAAATGTTGTGACACTCAGTCTGACCCGAGCGTAAAGCAAAACACAAAACACTCGAGTCAGGATTAACATTCATATATCAATAAATCCAACTCAAGTGAAATATCAACTGAAATACAAGTAACTCAAAGGATGTTTGGGATAACCATCCTCTAAGGATCCGTGGAACTATCTACTATGTAATAATATATGCTATTATAATATGTCTATAGTAAAGTAAAAGTATCAAAATAGCATTAATGCGTTACCCATATCCCCCTTAACACATTTTATATATTCCCATAGTATATACAGTGCCGTAACTCCCCCCGTAAACTGGAGGGCTATTAGAGGGCACTCCAAAGGTATGGTACAAAACAAACTCGTAGAAGGCGCTCTAGGGCATGTGAACACGGCACACAAGGAAATGCTAGGGTAGATATACCATTTGTGGATCCGGACTGGTGGTAACGCATAGCAGCTACTACCGCCCACCTCGGACACACTCCCATATCAAAAATCGAGGGTGGCCACCAAAACAATCACAAAAGCAATAAAATGGTATCGAAGAAATGTGCCCGATAGGAGGAATGACCTCACTTGGCCCGGCATGGCTCCTGATTTTAGTCACATCTAAGCTGACTCACGGGAGTCAGGGTCACGTCATACCATATAGAATCGTCGCCAAACCATCCTACTTCATTTCTGGAACCTCCACCACATACACAGTTGTCAAAGTGGTTTTCGGTATTGTCAGAGAGTATGACAATATCCGATCCCGGTATCTTTAACAACCAAACGTTATTATAACACCGTGGTCATTTCATTTCAAATCATATTTAACAACCGAAATATCAGATCGATTTTAAAACCGTATCAATACGATATCATTATCCACTCAAATAATATTCATTTCCAAAATCATAACACTTTGGAAATTATAACACTTTGAAATCATAACACTTTCCACTCAACATTTTAGATATATAAAATAATATATGTAATAAATGGATTTTAAAATAAAAATAGTTTATATAATAAAATAGTTAGTATATTAAAATAGTTTTATATTAAAATAGTTTATAAAAAAATTTATTCATAAAGAAAAATATTTTTATATATTAAAATACTTTATAAAAAATATAAATAGTTTTCCTCAAATTTCTCAAATCGATTCAGATCAACTCGAATGATAAAATTCAATTTAATTTAATCTCAATTTACCAATTTCAATTCAGTTCAAAACCATTTAAAATTTATATCGATTTCAAATACATATATACCCTACAATTTATACCATTTCAATTTCAACAGATTTCAAAGCTTAATTTCATTTATATTTCAAATTCAACTTTACCATTATTTACATTGAAAAATTCACTTAGTCAATCCAATATCATTTAAATAAACCGTAAATTACAATTTGTATAAATTAAATATTCCCTTAAATTGAAATATTCATTTAATCACTCAAAAATCAAAAATCAAGTTATAAATCATATCTTTAAAATCTCAAATTTAATAAGTTCAAATCAGTTTTATTTAAGTAAAATTCAAATTTATCTATCCAACCTCAATTTATTTAAATTTATTATAAAATCTACTTTTAAAGATATAATTTTAAATAAACGCTTAAAACATACATATATATATAATATAAAAAAATCAATATTTATATAAAACCATATGTATCTCTTTCTAAACCTTGGAAATCATTTCAAAATATATATATAGAACAACGGTGTCTGTATATAATTTTCTATCCTAAGGTCAAGTGACACGGATATTTATCATTTCAATCCGTAATTTAAATATATATGGGTATATATCTTTTCAACCCGCAAACCCAAATTCAATTTAATGAAAATCGCTTGGGTTTATCAATTCAACCCATAACGATTTTCTCTTATTCTACAAGATCGTTCGGGTATGTATCATTTCAACCCATAGGGAATAGGGAACTTGTAGAGTGAGAACAGATATGATAATAATTTAATATATCAACAACAGGCATATAATATCAAGAACAATCACATATAATATAAACATCAGGATATGGTGTCATATCCCAAAGGTGAACAATTACAAATAATAGCATATCATATATAACAATTAAAAAATTAACAGTTCAATTTAGTAGTGTATTTCAATTGTCATTTCAAATGAAATCAAATTTAATAAATATAAGAACGTTAATCGTTAGTGATTGCTCACCTTTCGAGGTTAGAGATAAACGGGAGTAAGATGAGTTATGAATCCAAGCACAAATTTTGAAGCGAAGCACGAATTCCAAAGCAAAGAAAAAATGGCACGAATTCAACGACAAAGCTGATAAATAGAGTCGATGAAACAAATCAGAATCGTTTTGGTATAACTGAAACAATATATATAAAATCAATATTCAATTTGAACCACATATTAAAGGTAAATCTTCATATTATATTTTTGAGAGTCAATACTTTTTTTTCCATATAAAATTTAAATTCAATATATATATTCTATTTAAACACATAGAATTATCTCTATACATATCATTAAAACATATAACTTATAACTTACGTATATATATCATATATATACAAACCTTTTAAACATATTATAAAAATAAAACTTACATATATATATATATTGTCATTAAAACAATACTTATACATATATGGGAAGTACTGTAAACTAATATATGTATGTAAGACCAAAATCAAAGATATAAACAAGTTTAATATATATATACATTTACTGTTTCACAGCAAAACCAAAAAATATATTTATACTAGCAAATGTATATATGAGCATACACATATTATATCTATTATATTTACAACATACAGCCTATCTATATAACTAGATATATATATATCCTATAAACAGAACTTATGATTTAAAGTCAATATATCAAATATATAATATAGTACAATATACTTTTATATAAACATAGCTGATAGATATGCTGCAGCGACATATAATACTGTGTTTATATTAACCATCAGACCAACTAAAGCAACATATATACAACTATATATATATAAATATATATAAACTCATATAAAATACATTATATATATATATATTATATTTAAATAAACACATCGAAATTCTATAAATATGTAAAAACTGTGAAACATATGTAATACTTCATTGATATATTTAGACTTATATATATATATCCTTGCTTCTCTCTATACGTATACAAAACAAAGAATAGGACTATAATATACAATATAATACTAACCCTTTATCACTTACTTCAACAAGGAGTGGAGATGGCGAGGTGGGTATCTCGGCAACATATATATATATATATATACAAATTGTGTATATACATATGCATTAGAGGCTGATGCCGTGACCAGAGCTCGGCATAAGGAGATGCTACCGTGGTGGAGGAAAGGAAATGGCAGATGGCTTTGGCTATGAATGCAGGCGGGCGAACTGAAGGGAAGGGGAAAGGGTTTCGGGTTGAGGAGTATCGGCTGTGATGGGCTAGCATGCGTCAGCGAGAGGGAGGGGACGAGGGAACGAGAAGGGATGTTGATGCGGTGGGGATTGAAGGCGGAGAGGTGATATGCCGGCATTCGGCCATGAAAAATCTGGAAGATGAGTTTGTCTTGGGTAGAAGAAATGCACAGACAACCCAATGCAAAAGTAAGCGAACCGATATGAAACACTTATATATTATCATCATTATTAGTTTTAACATTTCACAATGGAAAAGAGAAAAGGAAGGGATAGCTGGCTACAGATAACAATGCATTGGCTTTAGATTATATAAAAACGTTATACTATTATTTTTCAATTTGAACCGTCTCTAAATAGTGAACAGTCACATACGATACATGAAAATAATGAAACAACAATGGTCAAGTGCTTTGATTTGGTGAATAATTAAAGCAATTTATTGTTGCTTGGACGAAATGGCTGAAGTTCGAAAGGCAATAGAAAACAAAAGGTCACGGATACGGTACCGATGCGGAATCGTTTTCGAGGATTTCGCTGCATATCGGACTTCAAAACACAAAATTGAATATACCACAGAGATCAGAACGACGAGGTGAACAGAATGGTACACAGATATCAGTGGTACGACCATCCTATTAAAAGTCGATATTCGGTACCGAAAATGCTGCTAAAACGCTGAAAATAAGATAAACGGAGTAATAGCATTAAAAATTGGATGAAACGGAAGATGACGTCTCACTCAGAAGATGATTTACAAATTTATTGTATAAAAATATTCAGGTTTGGAAAATATTTTATTATCATCAAATTTAACTGATTTAAATTGAAATAAAATTTACACAAGGAAAATAAACTTTCATATTATCAAATGAAAATTTACTATTTGCTATGTTTTATTAGACGTATTCCAAATATTAACGTTTTATTTCCAAATTCAATTATTTAAAATTTCACAAAATTTCAGTTAAATATATTATTAAAAATAAATACAAATTTATGGGTTGTTACAAAGCTCTAATACCAAATGCAACAACCTAGAAATTAATAGGCCCAAATTTTGATAAAATTCAAATTCAAATCCATTACTGTACGGATCATTGGTTTTAGTAACCTGAATAAACACAGGTATATCGAAGTGTGATAAATATAATGTTTGCACAAAAAATGGACAAACACCTCAAAGTTGTATGATTTAGTAGATCTTATGTTGTTCTTAGTGGTTTTGGAGGTTTATGCAAATATATGAAAAACAGGGGCTAAACTGTAAAAAGACACGCGGATTTATAGTGGTTCAGCCAGAATGTGCCTACGTCCACTTTATATGTTATTTCTCACTTTATATGTTATTTCTCTTTTTTCTTTTTGTGATTACAAGTACAAATCTTTGATACAAGTAAAAGAAAGTTGTTTGAAAGTTCCTTCCGTGCTTGAGCTCTCAAACTTGTCCCCATTGTTGTACCCCTGCTCCTCTATTTATAGAGTGAGGCTGGGGGCAGGGGTCTTGGAGGTATATAGCTGTTGGCAGGCCTGGGCTGACGCAATCTGGCCTGGCAGTATCTTGGTCCGACAGCACTTGGTTCGGTAGTGGGTGCATAACTTGGTTCGGCTGTGAATGGATCGGTGGTAGATGGTTGGTTCGGCGTCACTTGGATCGGTGGTAGATGGTTGGTTCGGCGTCACTTGGATCGGTGGTGGATGTTTGGTTCGGCGTCACTGGGATCGATGGTAGATGGTTGGTTCGGCGTCACTTGGATCGGTGGTAGATGGTTGGTTCGGCGTCACTTGGATCGGTGGTGGATGTTTGGTTCGGCGTCACTGGGATCGATGGTAGATGGTTGGTTCGGCGTCACTTGGATCGGTGGTAGATGGTTGGTTCAGTAGTGGCTTTAATTTGGTGATGAGAATCTGCCCAACATTTGCCCCCCAAAGTAGGGCATATGTCTAACATATGTCGTGCTTTGTCTTCCTTTGTTCGGTCTTGGCTGCGCCGAGCCAGTTGGTCCGGTCGATATGCTTCGCTTATAAATAAGGGCGCCACTCTACTGTTGTTTCTTCACTTTTCGAGATAGCCGAACCACTTGACTCCTATTCTTTCCGAACTAGACCCTTATCATTGCCGAATCAGGTGAGATTTTATTCTGCCGAATGAGTGTTTGCCGAATGAGTGTTTGCTGAATGAGATCTTATTCTCATATTACCGGACGAGAATGGGAGACACCGAATGAATCCATACTTGAACCACCGAATGGACCTTGAGAGTTCGAATAACGAATGAGAATTTTCATTGTCTTTACCGAATGACGATGGGAGTTTGAGCACTTTGAACTTTCTTTGCTTACACTCTTGTACTACCGAATGAACTGATGTATCGTACTTTGCCAAATGAACTCACGGGTTTGAGTGCCGAATGAAGTCATACACTTGAATAACCGGATGAACTCAGGAAACTCGAATTCTGAATGAAAATGATACCGAGTGAAACTGATACTGAATATGTTTTTACCGAATGAAGTCATATACTTGTTTATATCGTCTGTTCTAAATGTGTTTTTCCGGTATTGTAGATAATGTCTCGCAAAGTAGAAACTCGATCAGACAAGAAGCGATCCGTGGGTGAAGGAGAGTCATCGGCCGTGCCCCCAGCTCAATTAGGATCGGAGCGTCATGGGCCCGCCCCAAGGTCATTAGTGGATGGATATGGTCCCCAGGAGCTATTGGATTCCCCGCCTGACTGCTTTCCTAGCTCTCTCAAAGAGGAGCAACTCGATGTTATATCTCGTTCCTTTGGGATTGATAGAGCCCTCATGCTGCTGCCGGGCCCAGGAGTCATGCCATACAGTCCTCCCGAAGGATACTTTGCTTATAGTAGGTACCATTGCATGTGTGGTGCTATCCCGCCACTCAATGCTTGGGTAGTCAGCTTCCTCACGTACCTGAAGGTGGCCCCATTCCAGCTTCATCCCAACTCTTATGCCATATTGGTGAGTCTCTTTGTTATTTTTCGGAGGAAGTATGGTCGCGCCCCCTCCAACCGGGAGATCCGGTACTTGTATAATTTAAGGGGCTATAAGAAGGGGTCCCCATATGTTAGCCTGGAGTCTGCTGTGACCTTCAAGCCGGTCTTGGACCTGTACTCTAAATTCAGCATGTTCAAGAAAGAGTGGTTCTTTGTTAGGGACGATTCCGTCTCCATCCGGCGCTTTACCTCTGGATGTAAGTTGATGCTTTTACTTATAATTCCTATTCCGATTGCGATGCTTCTTCTCATACTTTCCCATTTTTGCTAGCGACAGGTGGCTTTCCGGTTGTGGAGACTGATCGCCTGGTTCAGACGGCGGCGGAGATAGAAGCCATTCTTGGGAAATACAGATCATCGGCCTACTTGATTAGAAACGCGATTCTTCTGGAATATAACTTGATCCTTCCGCAGCAGTCCGTATTTAAGTTGAGGGAAACGGCGGAAGAGAGGGCGGCTGCTCAGGCTAAGGGAGGCGTTGCGGCAGAGGGCGGAAAGAGAAAACCATTCACGAAACCTCCAGCCGTCGGAGGTAAGAAGCTTAAGAGGTCGGACGGTCCTTCTCCCAGCAATTGTCCACTTACTCAGGGGGAGATAGACGCGGAGGAGGACAGAGGTGAGGCGGAGGGCGGAAGTGACGTTGAGCGTCTTGGTGACGAGGGTGGCGATGGACAGGGTGGTGATGGTTCCAGGGCTCTGTCTTCTGGGCAAGTAGGCGAGATGCAAGAGTGGACGGATGATGCTCTCCGTCAAGCTTTTGAGGGGTTGGGTGATGATCCGGCTTTGGTAGAGAAGACCGGGGAGGCGGACAAAACCGGGACTGGTGCAAGTGAGTCTTCTCCGACTATTCCGGCCAAGGTGGCTCTGACGACTCAAGGTGAACTCTTAACCCCTGCATGCTTCACTAATGATAGGGATTTAGGAATATTTTATGACCCGCTCCCGTCCTGGAATGAAATCCAGGACTTATTGCAGTATCCCACTCCTCCCCAGGGTTTGTACAATCACAGCTGTGTTTCTTTTCCTTTTCTAACTTGTAATCTACCGCGTTTCTTGAATCATATAGTAATGTAAGATTATGACACTTGTTCTTTATATCAGGAGCAGGCAAGACGCCCAAAGCTTCAGACCTTCGACATAGGCTCGAGCAATATAAACTTTCCAAAATTTCTGCTAAGCCGAAGCCCTCAGCCCAACGCTCCGGGGATGTAGTCGGGTACCGTCCTCTTCTTGGGGTCATCGAAGAGGGTATTCAGCAGAGGAAGAGGAGTCATCCTTTATCCGAAACTTCGCTCGGTCCTCAGCCCCCGGCTCAGCCTATTCATGACATTACTGAGGAGGGTAGCGAGTTTGTACCTTCCCCACACCCGTCCGGAAACCCTTCTGCTATTCATATCGACCGTCCCGACTTGGCCCGTAATCCATTCGCGGGTCATCCTGATCTGGATCCAGGTTCTCAGGATATTACTTTTGACGAAGTTACTGGCGAACACCTTCTCCCCCGTAACCCCATGGTACGAGTACTTGACGAAGCCAGGTCCTTAGACCTCGATCTACTCACCACTCGTATAGTCACTATGGGAGATGAGGCCAAAGCTAATATTGATCGGGTGGCAGAGGAGGCCAAGAAGCTGATGGGGCATCACGCTCGGCTGGTTAAGGCCGGAGAGGAGATAGGGAGCGCCAATATCCGACTTCGATTGGTGGTCTCGGATCAGGCCAAGCAGCTTGCGGATCAGGCTATCCAGATTTCTCAGCATGAAGCTGCTACTGGGCGATTAAGGAGAACCATGGAAGAGGCCAGTCGGGCCGAATTGCGGAAAATGGAAGCTGCTTGCAAAGATCGGATTGACATGGCTATTACCACGGTGGATGAGGTTCGGAGAGCGGATCTCGAGCAGGTGGAGGAATTGTCCGAGAAGCTTGAGGCTGCAGAGCTTGCTCAAGCTAAGTTGAGGGAAGAAATGGAGGTGATGCGGAGGTCCCTTCAAGCTGATTGCTCGAGATATAGACTGGAGAGAGATGCTGCCGTGGAAAGGTTGTCGGCCTCCGATGCCCGGATGAGGGAGTTTGAGGAGAACGAAGGAATGATGGATGACATGCTCCAGGACATGTATTTCCGGACTTGGAAGCAGGGTAACCTCTCTTGGATGGATGATTATCCCAGAGTCATGGCCAAGACATATCTTCGGGCCCTGGAGGAGGCTAAGGCTGATGCAGATAAAGAGGGTGGAACGGTCTTCAGTATGGATGTGGTCACTGCCCAGTTCACTAAGGAGGAGAAAGTGGCGGTAAAGGAGGGTATGCGGCTGCTTGCTGCTGAAGAGGCGGGTGTGCAGGTAGAGGATGACGACCAGGATGGTCAAGGAGCTAGTACTGGTAAGTCTTTCTTTCTAGTCTTTCTGTTAACTTGGTTACTCATCACTAATGAATCCTTTTTATGACCGGACAGGCGGGCAAAAGAACAAGGACAAGACTTCGACGCAACCAGCTCCATGACTGAACCTGAAAAATTCTTTTTGTAGGCTTGGCATTGTTGTATCTGTTAGTCTTAAGACAGTAGAGTAACTTCTAAGTTGTAATTCTTGCTACTTGTAATAACATTATTTTTGACGTGTAATTTTTTAGCTCAAGTTGATTGTGTCATTTCTTGAATATTTGTTGCTATTTCGACATATCGTATGAGAAATGTAGCTATGTATAATTCTTGTAATTAAATTGTGTTGGATGTCAGATTCTGGTTTTAAATCATAATCTCATGACTTGCAATTTTAGCGTGTGGTGTGAAAAAATCAAATTATAGACATGCATTTGTACATAAAGGAAGAAAGTACCGCCTTTCATGTTCTGTTTGTAAATGGCAGTTTCGAATATCTTGTATGACCAAGCATGGAGAGCAGTTGACTGCCCTGCCATCTGATTGTGGATCTCTGCATCCATTGGCGGGTATCTCTTACCCTGCATCCTGTACTTTACGGTTTGTTATAGAGGATAGGAGGAAAGTTTTTTAAGTAAAATTGAAATATGTGAAATAGTAAAACTTCCAGTCACGGAAGGCCTTCGATGTGCTTAAGTTCGTGGCAAACGGGTTTTGTAGTCACTTTCCCTAGCTGTGGGTCTTGGAGACATTTGTCACCCATCTTACGCCTCCGCGGGGAGTTAATTCTTTTTTACCACAGCCGTACTTAAGACACACCGGAGCCGAGATCGCGCACAGTAACTACCCGGGCCATTATGGCCCGTACTCATGGGTATTATTCGACTTA
This sequence comes from Allium fistulosum, assembly GCA_030737815.1. Taxonomy (NCBI): domain Eukaryota; kingdom Viridiplantae; phylum Streptophyta; class Magnoliopsida; order Asparagales; family Amaryllidaceae; genus Allium; species Allium fistulosum. The sequence continues at coordinate 1,210,942,365 of CM060902.1, forward strand.
CTGTGGCCGGCTAGCGTGGGTGCCGATCGTCAACTGTGAACTGCCCCTGGCTGGCCACACCTTATGTTGGGGCTTATAATCGGTTCACAGTCGCCGGCGAGCCTAACGCCGTAATGAGCTGCCTCGGCTATAGTCGGCCTTCTCGGTGGCTTATAATCGGCTCATTACAGTTGGCTTTAAGGGCCGTCGCGAGCAATGAGTTAACCCGCAGCAGAGGGATGCTGGAGCAAAAGTGTCTCATTGGCGAGGGCATAGATTCGCATAGTACCTGTTGGGGCTTGTCCACGTGAAGTTGCATTGTGGAGTGCTTTGAATAGAAATGCTATATGCTCAGGATTTTGTTCAACAGAAAAGGATAAAGTTTAACAAACAGCCAAGATACAAAGGAACAAGTTAAAAAAGAGACAGGGCTTTTTTAAAGTGGTTCGGCACGATAAAATGCCTACGTCCACTGATTCTCTTTGTTAATTCACTTCATATGGGCAGTACAAGTTAAGAAAAGTATCGACGGAGGTGTTGGATGTTCCATGCCCTCTGGAACACCTCTCCGTCCACTGTTGACAAAATATAGGCTCCGTTGTGGAGATCTTTATGAATTACATATGGTCCATCCCAGATTGGGTCTAGTGCTCCGGGGCGAGGGAAGATTCGCTTGAGGACAAGATCCCCTTCTCGTAGGGTACGATGCTTGACTTTGGAGTTGTATTGTGCTGCCACCCTTTGCTTGTGGGCTGCTGTTTTTAGGACTGCATCATTCCTTCTCTCCTCGACTAGATCCAAAGACATGTTGAGGAGTTCTTCGTTTTCTTCTGGGTTATAGTGGATCCTACGGTGGGAAGGCACAATGGTTTCAACTGGGAGCATAGCCTCCGATCCGTATGCCAAAGAGAAAGGAGTGTGCCCTGTTGATGTTCTGAAAGATGTGCGGTAGGCCCATAGTGCCGTAGGGAGTTCATCCACCCAAGCGCCCTTTGACTTTTCGAGCTTCTTTTTGATCAGAGTTTTCAGAATTTTGTTGACTGCTTCGACTTGTCCGTTTGCTTGGGGATACGCTACGGATGAGAAGCTTTTGTGAATTCCATGTTCTTGGCACCAGTTGGCGAATTCCTCGCTGTCAAACTGAAGTCCATTGTCTGATATGATTTTTAGTGGGACTCCGTACCTGCACAGAACATTTTTGATTAAGAAGTTGATAACTTTCGCTAAAGATACTTTATTTAGAGGTTCTGCTTCCACCCATTTGGTGAAATAGTCGACTGCTACTATAGCATACTTGGCGCCGCCTCGACCCATTGGCAGTTCACCGATTAAGTCAATTCCCCATACTGCAAAGGGCCAAGGGCTGGTCATCTGAGTAATCTCGGTTGTTGGTAGCCGAGGGATCTTAGCAAATTTTTGGCATCTGTCACACTTCTTGACGAAATCTAAGGCGTCCTTGCTTAAGGTGGGCCAGAAATATCCGTATCGGAGTATCTTTTTTGCTAATGTTTGCCCTCCGGTGTGATCTCCGCAGCTTCCTTGATGAATGTTGGATAAGATTTCCTTGGCTTCCCTTCCGGCGACACACCTTAATAATGGGTTAGAGAACCCGCGCCGATAGAGGATGTCTCCTTGTATTGTGTAGCGGGACGCTTTCCTCAAGATTTTCTTGACTTCGTTACGCCCGTCGGGTAGTGTGCCATTTTGTAGGTAGTCTCGGATGGGAGTTATCCAAGTTGCTTCTTCGGTTGCAGCTATCAGATTCACTTGTTCAAAACTCGGGATCATTTGCTTTGAGACAGTTACTGCCCCGAAGATGGCGACGTCTCTCATACTTGCTTGCTTTGCCAATTCGTCGGCCTCTTGGTTCTCTTCCCGAGGGATGTGTTTGACTAAGTAGTGGTCCAATCGGCTGAGAAGTAACTTGGTCTTCTTTAGATATGCTATGAGTCGTTCTTCTCGAGCTTGGAATTCCCCTAGTATTTGATTAACAATGAGCTGAGAATCGCTGTGAAGACACAAAGAATTGGCTCCGATCTCGACAGCAATTTCTAATCCGGCTATTACTGCTTCGTATTCTGCATCGTTGTTGGTGGCAGTGAACTCCAACCTTATAGCATAGTGCAGTTTATTTCCCCTGGGAGTGATGATTACCACACCTGCCCCCGAGCCTTGTTCGTTAGATGCACCGTCCACAAAGAGATTCCACTTGATATCTTCTGTTATTTCCAGTTGCTCCTTATCCTCGTTGGTAGTGAATTCTGCAATGAAATCAGCCATGGCTTGTCCCTTGATGGCGGTGCGAGGGTGATAGGTGATATCATATTGACTCAGCTCAATACACCATTTAAGTAGTCGCCCGGAAGTGTCGGGACGATGGAGTACCTGCCTTAGTGGTTGATCGGTTAGAACCTTGATGGAATGGGATTGGAAGTAATGACGTAGCTTTCGTGAAGTGATTAGTAAACAGTATGCTAACTTTTCAAGCTTAGGATATCTGACTTCTGCCCCAGTAAACCTTTTACTGACGAAGTAAACTGGCCGTTGCGTACGGTTATCTTCTCTTACCAAGGCAGCGCTTAGAGCGTGAGATGACACAGCAAGGTATAGGTATAATTCTTCGCCTTCGCTTGGGGTCGAGAGTACTGGTGGTTTCTGGAGGTGTTCGATTAGGTTAAGGAAAGCGGTCAAGCATTCGTCCGTCCATTCGAACTTTCCTTTATCTTTCTTTAGAGCTTCGAAAAAGGGGACGCACTTGTCCGTTGCTTTGGAGATGAATCGGCTTAGGGCAGCCACTTTTCCATTTAGGCTTTGCATTTCCTTTCGAGTGGAAGGTATCTTGATGTCTCTTAATGCTCGGACTTGTTCAGGGTTTGCTTCTATCCCTCGGGCATGGACGATGAATCCTAAGAATTTTCCTGATGACACTCCGAAGGAGCACTTTAGTGGATTCAACTTCATTCCATACTTTCGAAGTACCTGGAACATCTCGCCCAGGTGGCTTACGTGATCTTTGGCTTTCCGTGATTTTACCAGCATGTCGTCTACATATACTTCCATTGTTCGTCCTATTAGCCCTGCGAACATCTTGTTGACGAGGCGCTGGTAGGTGGCTCCTGCATTTTTAAGTCCGAAGGGCATCACTTTGTAGCAGTACAAACCCCGGTCGGTGATGAAACTAGTGTGGTCTTGGTCGGGAGCATGCATAGGAATTTGGTTATATCCTGAGTATGCATCCATAAAAGACAGGAGTTCGTGCCCGGCTGTGCTGTCTACAAGTTGGTCGATTCTGGGAAGCGGGAAGCAATCCTTTGGGCAGGCGTCATTTAGGTTGGAGAAGTCAATGCAGGTCCGCCACTTCCCATTAGCCTTCTTTACTAGTACCGGGTTGGCGATCCATTCTGGGTAAATAGCTTCTCGTATGAAGTCATTGGCGAGTAGATTCTTTACTTCTTCATCGAGGGCTGCTGATCGCTCTGCCCCCATACTTCTCTTTTTTTTGTTTTACAGGCGCCTTGGTAGGATCAATGTTTAGTGCGTGGCACGCTATGTCGGGGGAGATTCCGGTCATGTCAGCGTGTGACCAAGCGAATACATCCAAGTTGTGGCGGAGAAAATCAATGAGTTGTTCCTTCAATTCAGCTTTCAGCTACGACCCAATTTTCAGTAGCCTACTTGAGTCGTGTTTGTCTACAGATATAAACTCCATAGCCTCTGCAGGCTCGGCGGTGGCCTCCTCCTCTTTGTCCCTAGGGTCTAATTCATTGAAAGGGTCGCTGGTGTATCGAAGAGGAGGGGCTCTCTTTAGTTGCTATGCTTCAAGGCTTTTTGTGCAGAGGGCAATCTCTACACCTTTCCCTTTATCTCTCCTGTGGTTGTTGCGAAGTTCGGTTACATAGCAGTCTCGTGCAATATCTTGGTCTCCTTCCACTTCCCCTACCCCATTGTCTGTTGGAAATTTCATTTTCAGGCACCACGGGGCTAGGACAATCTGGAAGTCAGATAGGGCTGGTCTTCCTAGGAAGGCGTTGTAGGCCGAATGGTTTTCTATCAGCACAAACGTCTGTTTCCTTACAACGGAGCGGGGATAGCTTCCAATTTCAACGAAGAGGTCTAGCTGCCCGATGGGCATTTTCGCATCTCCAGTGAAACCGTGTAGCGGTTTATCGCAGGGAGATACGTCCTTCATTGACAACCTCATTTTGTCGAATGCGTGTTTGAACAGGATATTTACAGAGCTTCCAGTGTCTACCAGGATTCGGTAAACTTCGGCGGGACCGAGTCGGGCAGAGATAACCATGGGATCCATGTGAGGGTACTGTCTTCCTTCTAGGTCGCGTTTACTGAATGTGATGTCATCACTTTCTTTCCGCTTTGGGTGGCGCTCTTCTATAACCGTATTGACACAGTCTCTATTGTCTTTGAGCGACTTCCCATATCTTTCCATCTCTTTCCAACTTCTGTCTGCGATGTGTGGACCTCCTGAGATGGTATGGACCACTATCTTCTCTTGACTAGAGCTGCTAGCGTTGCGGTCGCCTCTGCCGGTCCCTGGTGAGGGTAGCCTTGGGTTTTCATTGGCAGGAGCTGGAGTCCTGTCTTGACTTTTTACATAGCGCTCCAGTTTCTTTCTTCTGATGTGTTCCTCAATCAGATCTCGGAGATGATGGCATTCGTTGGTATCATGTCCGTGGGATTCGTGGAAGCGGCAGAATTTTCCAGATTTCTGTGCGCTGTCTGATTCCTTCTTGTATGGTGGGCGTTTGTATCTCACTTCGCCTTGGGTGGCAAGGAAGATGTTTTCGACGGTCTCGTTCAAAGGGGTGTAAGAGTCGAATCTTGGTCCTGGCCGATATAGGCGTTTCTCTACTTTCTTGCCCCCAGCATTGTCTCTGGAATCATTTCTTCGAACGTCCCTTGCCACAGCAGGGGCGTTGCCATGGGTCGTCTTACTTTGCTGTCCTGACTGCCCTTCAATGGCAGCATCCTCAAGCCTCATGTATTTCCCGGCTTCATGGAAGAAATCGGGTAAAGTAGTTGGTTTTTCTTTTGTCAATCTTCTAGCAAATTTAGTGTCCGGATGCACCCCACTGCAGAGGGCCATTAGGATAAGCTTCTCATCGGCATCTTGAACTGCGGCTGCTGCGGCGTTGAATCTGGTTAGGTATTGCTGCAGCTTTTCTCCAGGTTTCTGTTTGACGCTGGATAAGGAATAAGCGTCCTTAGGTTGCTCCACATGAATGCGGAACTGACTGATGAATTTTTCTTTCAACATTTCCCATGAGCTGATGGATCCTTGGGGTAGATGACAGAACCAGGAGGTAGCAAGATCTGCTAAGAAGAGCGGGAAGCATTTGCACAGCACTCCCTCTGTTGCTCCACTCATGAGCATATGCTGCGTGTACCTCTGTAAGTGTACAACGGGATCGGAGGTTCCTTTGTAGGGTTCCATTGTTGGCATCTTCCATTCTCGGGGGGTGATAGCAATTTCGATATTGCGGGCGAAAGGGCTGGTTACCCTAGCGCCTATCCCTCGATCTCTTTGCTCCCGTTGGACACACTCTCTGAATAAGCGTGCCATCCTTTCATCAGAATTTGGAGCGGACAGAAATGAGTTTGGTTCCGTTCTGTGGGGTTGATTCCGACCAGACAACCTGTAGGGATGGTATCGTCTATCATTCCTCATATTTTCCAGTGGCTGCCTTTGATCTTCTGGGAGCATGCTTGGATCAGCTACAGTTGGCCCTTGCCTTGATCTTCCCCTGTTGGGTTCTGATCTAAGCACTTCCTCGGGTCCGACTTCGGGCTGAACTCTAGCTCGGCCCCGTTCACTGGTGTTTCTGTGGTTAGGCAGCATGACAGGCTCAGCTGCAGTTGACCTCCGCCCGGTACCTTCCCCGTTGGGTTCGGCACCAAACGTTTCCTCAGGCCTAACTTCGGGCTGAGCTCGGTCTCGGCTCCTACCACGGCTACTCCTGCCGTTAGCTCCTTCGAAGAAGGAAGATCTTTGCTGTCTTTGAGATCCTCCAGATTGGGACTCGCCCCATGATTCAGTGTTGCGGTTGGATTCTTCAGCGTCCCTCAAGCGTGACATGAGATGGTCCACCAAGGCTTCCTGCTGGGACGTGAAGCGGTTAGTTACTTCAACAACAACTCTGTCCAAATCTGCCCTAGTAATTGCTGCAGGCTGTTCTGTGGCAGGAGTGGCTGGGTTAGCCTGTCCTTCATTTGTTGCCGTTGCTGGAGGAGGATGATTCACTTGATTCGTGGCAGCTGGATCAGGAAGGCTGCTGGATGCGATGTTTTTTCCTTTGTTAACATCTTTTCTCTGTTTGGGAGGCATGTTTTCCAAGCGGCGGACGATGCTGTTAGGAAAACTTGTTAAGCGGATGAAGCTGAAGCTTCGAGCTTCTAGTTCTCAGTGAAAGCACCAAAAATGTTTGCACAAAAAATGGACAAACACCTCAAAGTTGTATGATTTAGTAGATCTTATGTTGTTCTTAGTGGTTTTGGAGGTTTATGCAAATATATGAAAAACAGGGGCTAAACTGTAAAAAGACACGCGGATTTATAGTGGTTCAGCCAGAATGTGCCTACGTCCACTTTATATGTTATTTCTCACTTTATATGTTATTTCTCTTTTTTCTTTTTGTGATTACAAGTACAAATCTTTGATACAAGTAAAAGAAAGTTGTTTGAAAGTTCCTTCCGTGCTTGAGCTCTCAAACTTGTCCCCATTGTTGTACCCCTGCTCCTCTATTTATAGAGTGAGGCTGGGGGCAGGGGTCTTGGAGGTATATAGCTGTTGGCAGGCCTGGGCTGACGCAATCTGGCCTGGCAGTATCTTGGTCCGACAGCACTTGGTTCGGTAGTGGGTGCATAACTTGGTTCGGCTGTGAATGGATCGGTGGTAGATGGTTGGTTCGGCGTCACTTGGATCGGTGGTAGATGGTTGGTTCGGCGTCACTTGGATCGGTGGTGGATGTTTGGTTCGGCGTCACTGGGATCGATGGTAGATGGTTGGTTCGGCGTCACTTGGATCGGTGGTAGATGGTTGGTTCGGCGTCACTTGGATCGGTGGTGGATGTTTGGTTCGGCGTCACTGGGATCGATGGTAGATGGTTGGTTCGGCGTCACTTGGATCGGTGGTAGATGGTTGGTTCAGTAGTGGCTTTAATTTGGTGATGAGAATCTGCCCAACATATAAACTCACAACGAATTAAAATGTATAATAGGACATATGTGTCGATAAAAGCTACTACCTTAGAATATCATTCCTTGGGTATTTAGTCACCTAGTCCATTTTGAGCATGAAAAAGAAGACTTCACTATCTGTTATTCCCGTCCTACACCAATATCCTGTTCTTCTAACCCTAACCTATGGGTTTTTATGAGGAAAGGGGTCAAAACAACGTTTTGGTGACTAGAAAATTTTATACTTTATCCATAACATTAGTTTATACCGATTGGTTTCCATTTAATTGTTATGTCTATTATTATGGTTAAACCATTTTAGTTTAATACGATGCTATGTCTACCTAACCTTCTCTAAGGTATAAAATACTGATATATGCCTATTAGCCACTTAATACTTCCAAACTATAAACCGGGTCCCTAGCATCATCAGCGTTGGTCTATTAGTAATAGCTACAGAAACCTAAGACCAAAATATATGGCTTTATAATATATAATTGCTATTCTACCAATGCATCTATCATCAATAATGTCCTAGCCATGTGAGGGGCAGTATCCAAGCTACTTAATGCCTTATTAACAAAGACTAGGCAGCCTTCTGACCATTTAATACCTATATTTAGGTAGTCCCCATCATTTAATATCTAACCCGAGGCAGACTTCTCACTGGTATTACCTAGTTGACATTGCGCGGAATCTCATCAGGCCACTTAATACTTCTTTATAGGAGCAAAGCAGACCCTATAACAACAACTTAATACCTCAAACTCGAAGTAGATCCTCCTTGAGATAACTTCTAACGTACTTAACCGCTAACCTTGACTATTCAATACTTCTTAAATAGGGAGGAGGCGGGCCCTCAATCAACCACTTAATACCTTTAGTCCAGAAGTAGGTCCTACATTTTTGGCATATTCATTTTCCCACAGGTCCTTTGGTTAAAGAGGTCTCACATCAGTACCAAGTGTACACTACAGCTGGTAGCCTCTAAGTGAAGGGAAAACTTATATTGTGTAACTCTATTGACCTCACATTTCAAACCACGAAGTCCAATTATTATTCTAAGCTTTATTATTGGACAAAGCCCACTAATCTCTATTTACGTATTTAAGGCTATAATTTCTTCTAATGATAATTATACTACCTTAAAATGTTTTAATTGCTTCTTAGCATATTTTATTTGTTATCTCCATAACAGTCCCCTTTTATCCATAATAAGTGATTATTATTCTAATTAGCATTTACTAAGACATTTATTTATTTATTAAAGTTTTATTTAGCAATCTTTCTCTCTTCCATAGTTATTAACCTAACATCCTCATTTATCGGTCCCATTAATTACACTTATTAATTACATACTATTTCCTTCCACTACAAGAAAACTCGTTATTAGTTGCATTAATTGGCCGCGTTTAAAGTCAAGTGCAACCACTACTTATTTAGTAGAATAGAAATAAATAAATCAACGCTACTAATTATTGGTGCCAATAAATTGGTAAAATTTTGATGAAACTTCTATTTTGCCGCTCGTCTTTCTAAATAAAAATGGAGTCAAATTATCAGCCACCACCCCTGATCTCTTCCTCGTCTCCTCGTTTACCTACTTCTCCACTCTGACCTTGTCTCCTCGTTTACCTACTAAGCACAGACGAAGGTGGAGTCAAATTTTGATGAAGCCACGATTCACGTCACCTTCACCAACGATTAGACCCAAAAACCTCCCGCGCATCCCCTCTAAATCAGAGTTGAAAAACCACTGTAAGTTAGTCTTAATTTATTCCCTTTGTCCCCAATTTTGATTCACTGTTCAATCCTGCCAAAATTCGGCCCAAGTAAAATATTCGTGGAATTGGGGTTTTCCTTTCTTCAATAACAAGTGCTTTTGTGACATGATAATTTCTTATTTGTTCTCCTTGTTTATCTGAATATTTAATTCGTTTACAACTTGTAAGGATATCGACAATTCTTTGATCATATACAATTTAGGTTAATCCACTTTGATAATTTCCTATAACACTCTTTTCAATCATTTACAGCTTTGACCCTTTTAAGTACATTTTATTTCTAGCACTAAATAATAGATTTATTATGGGTAATTGATGAAATGCCTTGTGGCTGTGGAGATAAATGATGATTTACTTCTTCTCAGCTACTGTTCTGATATTTACAATCAAACTTATGATACGCTTTTGTAAATCCGATGTCAGTACCATGTGGGCAATCATTTTTTGTTACAGTATGTTTTACATATGTTTAGTGTATTTAGTACACACTTCCTATTAGCTTCTATTGACTGCACAAAGATTAACTTAGCGAACTGGTGATTTCATTGTATATTTCTATCTAATGCAAATAATATAATAGACTAATAATGTGCAAAGTTAAAAAAGAAATAAATTTTTCTTGACAGTGCCTCTAAATATATGACTCTTTCCAGATATAAGATTGTTGCGTTGAAATCATACATCACCCCATTTGTGGCTTCATATCATACCATTGCTATTCTTCTAATCAATTATTATGACATTATATGGATTTATCGTGTTCATCATTAGAATTGAGCAGGGGAGAACTATGACTTTTACTTTTGCACACTTTAAGTCGTTACTCATTAGTCTCATTTTTGGCAGATTTGGCAGATGAATGTGAAGACAGTATATGTGTGATCAGTCTATACTTGTAAGTACCTTGGTCTACCTACCTACAAATTTCCAATTTGCCATTTTAACAGGGTATTATATATTTGCAATTGGATTCTTATCTACATCATCATGGGCAGTATCAGTTTACAATGCATATCAAAGAACATGGGAACCTTTCAATCCAATTCTTGGGGAGACCTATGAAAACTCGAAATGGAGGTATTTTTCTTGCTGATTAGGTAACTTTACTTTAAATTATCCAAATGCCTTATTTTTCCCTTTTTCTGATGAAAGAGTGATCCTGTAAAGGAGATCACTCGTTTTTATTAAAATGTGGAAAAACAGTCCATAAGTGTTTACAATGGTACATAAAAGAATAAAAACATCGGAGATCATCACATAGATGATCCTGTGACATTTAAAACAATCATATTTTGTATAGATGCATTGATAATAAGAAGCAAAAGTAAAATGATGATTTGCTTTTGGCAGCATGCGAGTGACAGCCTAGAAAATGCAGATCAGTTGTTGCAAGGCAGTGAGAAAATGCATGGGGTATTATGCCAAGACAGTCAGGACAGAAGCGAAAAGGTTTCAGTTTACGGTGATACATGTTGAGCACATCAGTTGGCAGTTTGAGTGTGTCCAGTAGCATAGCAAAGCATGTTGAGTGTGTATCCCTCGTAATGGCATATAAGATGCCATTTTGGTCAAATAAAATTGAGCAGCAGTCATTGTAGGATGTAGTACTATGGTTGAGCCGGTCAGGGATTTGCAAGTGTTGGCAGTATATCATTTGACAGCGGAGTTACACTTCTTGATGAAAGTGCAGATGTGAGACAAATAATGTCTTCTTTCAACAACTTCAAAACCTTAACCAGTGGTGTGCATCTCGACATTCTAGTAAGTTTGTTTTCAGAAATTTTTGGTCTGTAAGTTTTATTTTCTTAATGTTGAGCTTTCTTGAATTAACGAGCATACAACATTTTTTAAAATATTTGCATTAAAGTTGGTTAATGAGCTCAGACGAACTCACTATGTCCCAAAAATACCTCTTAGTCATGAATTATATAATAGCAGCATATGTGGAATCAATAGATACACTGGCTTGAGGGAATCAAAATTTTCAAATCTATTTATTGCTGTTTTCTCACATATACTTTGATGATATGATTCAACAAAATAAGTCGTATAATTTACTCTTCACTCGCCATCACAGTTTAATATTTCAATTTTAGCAAAATATATTAAACTTTACACTATTATTTTCACTTCACTCGCCATCACTGTTCATTTATTATCTTTCGTATCACATCACAATCCTATAAAATATTTTATATTCTAGAATTTTGTATAAATTTTCTTATTCAGTTTGAATTTTTTTGAGAGTTTGGTAACCTGAGATCAATTGATTTCAAAATTTTGTATAAATTTTCTTATTCTAGAATCTAAAAGATTTCAAATCAATCTTGGCTTGCAACTATGAACACATCTTTATTTATATGTTTTGGAAAAGGTACGTCATTATCTTTTGTCTTCCAGACAAAGCGACGCTTGGGTGCACTTAATTTCATGCCCCAATTTCAGGATCGATCCGTGAATAAAACTGCACTGATCCATCATTTATAGTTCATATTTTGGAGAAATAAAAATAGTAAGCTCTTAAATTTATATTTATTTGAAAAAAAATACTTTATATTTGGAAAAAAAAATTACTTCATGTTTATTTGAGTGTTGAAATGTTCATCGCTAACAAGCTTTTAAATTCTTCAATGATCACATGCAACCTTTCATTACGGTCACTGAGCAAATTAGTAAAGAATTAATTCAAATTGGGCCATACTTAGCAAGACAGAGAACTGTTCATTGATAAAAGGATCACTACTTCAACCACAGCACTTATTCGATGGGTCTTTAGCTGGACCTATTAGATCCAAGGCCCATTATGCTTACTGTTTGTACAGAGTGGATAATTTGGCTAGTTTGTCTGTCAAAAATTAGTATCATACATTTTTCCAGTTGGTTATATTGTTAAGAAAAACTCATAACATCGATGTTCTTAGAGAATCCAGAAGTAGCAGAACAATTACAACATTACCGTGGCAGGTACATACAGGTACATATAAATCATATATGATAGTATTTCAGAATGATCAAAGCTGTAAAGGATATACTTGTATAATGTTGTAGATGTTTGATCTCATATTTGAAGTCCTACGAGTTAACGTAATTGTTTGACTATCTGTTGTGCTTTCACTTGTGTAGGCATCGGACTTTTGAAGAGAGCAAATTTGGACTTGATGATGCTAGCTTTCACTTGTGTATGCAACAAAGAATTATGGGTAATCAAACGTTTTGTTAGCACTAGTTAGATATAACATTTATTAGTACCCAATGTGTAACTTTGTATATAAATGGTTATTGTATGCGAGTTAGGTCATTTTGTCGAAAAACTATTGTATTGGAATGGTTATGGATATTTTATTTGATTATATGGTTAATGTGTTTTTTAACTTATTTGATTATGATGATTATGTGAGTGATTGTTGATTGATATAATAGAACCAAAATAGACCATTAACAAGAAATAATAGCATGAAAAAATGGTGTAAAATAATAAACAACTTTTAGTGGCGTTTCAAAAACGCTACCGAAATATATATAGTGGCGTTGAGTAAATGCAATCGTAAAACAAGGGTAAAGTTGGAAATTCTATTAGTAGCGCCAAAAAATCTTTTGGTGGCGTTTTTTAAACGCTACAAAAAGATTTATGGTGGCGTTTGAAAAACACTGCCAAAAATTCATTTACAGTGGCGTTAAAATAAATGCAGCTAAAAATCATGGATTTTTAGTCGCATGTTTTCTAGCGGTGTTTATCAAAACGCCACCAAAACTTTTTGTGGCGTTTTTTGTGCGCCACTAAAAATCAAATTTCTTGTAGTGTTCCCTTAAACGTTAACATTCTTTCTTATTGACGTTTGTTTTAATGTTAATTAATTCTTTTTATTTATTTTATTTTCAGTGCTAATTTACTTTTGATTCAACGTTGATCTCCTTTGATTACTTCCTTCTAATCTATGATTTGATTAGATTTAACATAGCCAATTAATTAAATCTTAAGATCTACATCTAATGTTTACATTAATGTAAATTATTAATACTTATTTGCTTCCATGCCTAATTTATTTACTCATATTCTTTCTTAATTAAATTTAATGTGAATGAGCTCCCTTAATTAACATTTATATTTAACATTAACATTTATGCTTAATGCTTATTTTAATGTTAAGTTATTAACATTTACTTCCTTAATTAGTATTGAATTATTTTTGATCCGATAAGATCAAACGTTAATAACCTTTTCATTTGAGCTTTGATCGCGACACTCCAAACATGAAAGTTACTCAAAAAATCGTCACGAACGCAATGGTGAAAGTTTCATAACCAAATTCTGTAACATCCCACCTTTCTGGATGTTTTAAGCAAACAAACGTGCCGACTCAAACCATACAGAAGGGCGGATTGTTATTGGGGTGAATAAGAAAAAGCGGAGAAAGAAAAAACCAAAACAGAATCTCGCAGCGGAATGACAAAATATAATAATCAAACAACAGTTCATGAAGCTGTGTACAAGACATTTGATTATACTTATACAATACAAAATCAGAGTTACACATATTAGAGATAAACAAATAATGCAGCGGAACTGTATGAATGCAGTGGAATAAATATAGTAAATAGTAGCAGTACAAATCGTCGTCTTCATCCTCCAGAAATAAGGTCTTCAAATACTGAAATGCTCGGGCTGACCAGAGCGAATTGAATAGACAAAACACTCGAGTCAGAACTAAAAGATCCTATGTGAGTTAAATCAACGGTAAATAAATAAATATGAGTGGAACAGCATCAGAGATGTTTATGGGGTTTGACATCTCCTATCCAGTGTCTAACGTGAGTGCAGTAACTTAAGAGATGTTCGAGATTCACATCTTATAAGGATCCGTTAAACTATCTACTATGTAGTACAATACGCTATCATAATATGTCTATAGTAAAGTAAAAGTATAAAAATAGCATTAAGGCGTTACATTTTACCCCTTAACATATTTTTATAATGCCTATAGTATATACAGTAACGTAACTTCCCGTAAACTGGGGCCGCTAGAGGATACCCCATAGGTATGACATAAAATAAACTCATAGAAGGCGCGCTAGGGTAGGTGACACGACACAACTAGGCAATGTCAGAGTAGATATACCAATTACACTTCCGGACTGGTTTTAACGCATAGCAGCAACTACCGCCCACCTCGGAACACCCTCCCAAATCAAAAAATCGAGGGTGGCCCCCAAATAAATCGCAAAGTCAGAATATAGTATCGAAGGAATGTGCCCGATCGAAGGAATTACCTCACTTAGCCCGTCGATTGCTCCTATTTTAGCCACCTTATTCTAACTCACGGGAGTTAGGTCCACGTATATACCTTATAGGATCGTCGCCACCATCCTACTTCATTCTGGAATCTCCACCGCATACACAGTTGTCAAAGTGGTTTTCGGTATCGATAGAGAGTATGCCCATATCCGATCCCGGTCTCTTTAACAACCAAACGCATATTACACATCGGATGGTTCTTTTACATTTCAAAAGTCAATTTACAATTTATATCAAAATATCATATTCAATTCAAATCATATCGTTTTAGAAATCATTACTTACTTCTGAAATTATATCACATTGAAATCATAGTTTGAAATTATATTTTCTTTCAAAAGTCATATTTCCAAAATAGGTTAAACTCTCATTTCAAAATATCATGTTAAACCAAATATGTTATTTAATTCCCAACTTAGGTTATAACATCATTAACCATATTCACTTAAAAATCGAGAATTTGAATAGAACCTGTTTGCGCCAAAAATGGTCACAAACCCCGAATGTTGTGAAAGCACCAGTGTATGAATACAAATCAGCAATATTCAAACACAAATCTCAAATCTAAACAAACAACAAACAGCAATCCAGAAATAATGAACAAAAACACGAGATTTATAGTGGTTCGGCTATCTCCGACCTACGTCCACTCCAAAGTTTTTATCTTTTATTGATCGATGCTTGAAGATTACAATTTCCTATCGCATAGTACAATGGATTTTATGATTATAATCTGAATCTAAGGCAGCAATGGTGATCTGGAGTAAATCTGGCAGAGTCCGGGCGCTCTTTAGCTCTCAAAATTGTCCGACCCCTTTTCTGAATGACCAGGGGCTCTATTTATAGGTGTAGGAGGCTGACATTTCGCCTAAATTGAGGGGAGACCAGTTCTGGCACGTGAGGGGCCCCACATGCCCGCTTTCTGGAAATCCGGGCCCACTTGGGGATCGATTCGAAGCTATGTTCGAATCGATCAAGAAATTGTCCAATCGAGCTGAAATTTGGCATGAACATTCTTCAACATGTGCTCAAGCTACTGTGAAAATTTCATAGCATTTGGACTTGTAGATCTCAAGTTATGATCGATTCAAGTTGACGTTCTTCGCCCTATGGATTCGTTCGAATCGATATGGTTCGAATCCATAGGGTCGAATCCATGCTTCTGCACGTGAAGACGGTGACGTGGCGCGCAATCTTCGAGTTGATCCTCCTTTTTCTCCGAGTTTACTGGGTCGAGTCCTTGGTTTTAGCCGCGTTTACCTGGTGGACTCGAGATGTTGGATTCGAAGGTTCGCTTCCTTCGAATCGATGGAACTGGCACTGGTTCAAATCGATCAAGACGCGCTGCTGTGGATCGATTCGGAGTTGTCTTATCCTGGGAATTCGAAGGTTATGGAGTCGAGGCACCCTTAATTGCATGGATTCGAAGAAACAGTTCCAGAGGGATACGAAGTGACCAGCCTTTGTGGATTCGAGAGAGTGTTCACCGAAGGGTACGAAGTAGATGGAGTCGAACTTGTTGGAGTCGAGCGTGATGGATTCGAAGCTGGTGGTGCGAAGTCCATGGATTCGAAGTATTATGCTACTTCTTGATCGATTCAAACATGTTGTCCTAGAGCAAACGACTGATTCCATCTTCATCGATACGAACCATATCGATGCGAAGTGCAGTGAACTTCAATCGATTCGAACCTTCATCGATTCGAACCAACATCCATCGATGCGAAGTACATCGATTCGAACCGTGCTCTATGCATTTTAATTCATTCATATCTTGTGCGTACGAACTCCGATCGTCCTGAAAATTGAAACATAGCCTCTCCTAACCTTGATTGTCATTCCCAATCAATTCTGCCTTGATCAGAGCTCGGCCAAATTTTGACGACATCCATCGCAGCCTTGTTTCCAATCGACTTCCAATCCTGATATCCATCCTTTCCTGTCGATTTGTTTGATATTCCGGCTTTGACCAAAAAGCGGGATAACATTTGCCCCCGAAAACATGTCTTGTGATAAGAAGTCATGTTTTGAATAATTCCGTATCCGATATTCAAAGTCCATAGCCAATCCCATGTCCATCCGAACTCGAAGATCGAGCCTTTGATCCATTCTTATCCAATAGCCAATAGCCGAATCCAGGACCTCTCCGGGTCAGTATCCAAATCCATAACTTCTCTGGGCTCTTGCCAAGCGCAATCCACACTCGACGACCGTGGTTCAGTGTCCCTGGACGTTGAGCTAACCTCTCCGGGTTCTTGCCAAGCGCAATCCACACCTGACGACCGTGGTCCAGTGTCCCTGAACGTTGAGCTAACCTCTCCGGGTTCTTGCCAAGCGCAATCCACACCTGACGACCGTGGTCCAGTGTCCCTGAACGTAAGTAATGCCGTGGCTTAAGTCCTAAGCCGAATCCTGGTCGCTCCGGACCCTTGCTGAGCATAGTCTGTACTCAACGACCCGAGACAATAATCGATAGTAGGGGGCTTAAGTCTTAGGCCGAATCCTGGTCACTCCGAACCCTTGCCGAGCATAGTCCATACTCGACGACTTGAAATGACAACCGATAATATAGGGCCTAAATCCTAGGCCAAACCCTGGTCTCTCTGGACCCTTGCCGAGCATAGTCCATACTCGACGACCGTTTATCAAAAACTAAAAAGAATCCAATCAAATTCCAATCCAAAATCCAAATCAAATCCGAAAATCAGAAATCCAAACCAACATCCAAAACAGAAAACCCAAAACAAAAACCAGTCATCCGAACGAAAATCCAAAACAGAAAGCAAACAAAAACCAGGAGTTCAATCCAAACTCCAAAACCAAACCAGAAAACCAAGTGTCCAATCAAAAACAAAAGACAGATTTCGCAAACCATGGCTTTGCGGTTTATCATCATTCAGAGCATGCCTAGGGGCTATCTCTGTCCCCATACATGTGTAAATGACTTGGTTGCTCGCCAATGGTTTGTTACTTATTTCATAATATCCTGGTCAATGGATAACCAATCGACCATCATTCCTGGGCCTCATGCCATCATGGCTTGAGGTGGGTGGTGGTTGCTCCTGCTCCACCGCTGCATTCCGAGCCCCAACATACTGCGTCAATTGTCCATTCCTCACATGCTCCTCAATTATGTCCTTTAGGTGCCTGCAGCTGTTGGTATCGTGTCCATCCAAATCATGGAAGAGACAGTGCTTTCCTGATGCCCTTTCTCGTTCAGAAGGTTCTCTCCTAGCTGGCCTTCGGTAAGGAAGGCGATTCCGGGTTTCCATGTATATCCGCTCCTGCGTCTCGTTTAATCCTGTGTATGTGGAAAACTTTGGATCCTTCCATCGCTTCCCGGCTTTTCCTGAATCGTCGTCTAGCTTCCTTTTTCCTTTGTCTTTATCCGAGCTTCCATTGGATGGTCCTCCACCCCCAGTCACATTCACTTCTTTAACTTTAAATCAGTACATGCGTCTTCTTGCCGAAGGAACCTTTCAGCTTCATGGAAGAATTCCCCAAGATCCAGTGGTGGGTCTCGTACTAAAGATACCTTAAAATCTGAATCCTCTCTGACTCCCGATACTGCCGCCATCAAAACCATCGATGGATCCGGCCGATCCACCGAAGCAACCGCCACATTAAATCGAGTTAAAAATGCTCTAAGCGATTCATCCGTTCTTTGCTTTACCGATGTTAATGTCATCACGTTCTTAGGTCTTTTGATATGAACCCGAAACTGTCCCAAAAACCTATCCACCAGTTTCCTCCAAGTTCTGATAGATCCTTCTTCCAGCTGCCTAAACCACATTGCCGCTAGGTCTGTCAAGTATAAAGGGAAACACCTGGCCATCACTTCCTCCGATGCCCCCAGCACTTCCATGTGTCTAGTGTATCTCATCAAGTGATCAGTCAGGTCAGCCTTTGCATTATATACTTCCATGCTAGGTAACTTGAACTTAGGTGGATTCTGAGCTATCCTGATTTCCCGAGCGAACGGACTCCTGTTCACCCCTTCCAAGTCTCTATTGGTCGAACCTCCACGCATAGTCTTCCTAATGATTTCCATTAATCCAGCATTGCCTGTTAGGTGTTGCCCCCCATGCTCCCGAGGGAACTCCGGCACATATTCTTCATGTGGCTCATTAGCCGCAACGTTGGCTCTAGCCTGCTGAACTCCTTCCAAAGGTCCTTCTGCGTTGGATCCTGTGGGCCTGCCCCCAAGCCCTTGTTGATTGCCTTCCGGTTCTGTATTCTGTCCTCCATTGGGTTCTGCAACCCTAGTTCCTTGTTCCACATTTGCAGTCGCTATAGTTGGTCCAAGGTTCTGTGTTCCTGCGGCTCTCATCTGCTCGAAGAAAGTCTGCATCATATCCTGTTGACTCTTCAGCAACCTCTCATGCAATGAATTTGCCATAGCTTCCATTTCGTCTCTGGTAATGTAAATCGAAGCTTGTCCTTCTCCAGCTCCGGAGGATGCCTCTTGACTTCCTCCCTGTTGGCTCCTCTCAGCTCTTTGTCTTGTTTGTCAATTCATCGTAGAGCCAAATCTGAATCCTTAAAATTTCAAATCTAAACTTTGAATCTGGTGTAGCGGGTGCTAGTTCTTCTCAGTGAAAGCACCAAAGTGTTTGCGCCAAAAATGGTCACAAACCCCGAATGTTGTGAAAGCACCAGTGTATGAATACAAATCAGCAATATTCAAACACAAATCTCAGATCTAAACAAACAACAAACAGCAATCCAGAAATAATGAACAAAAACACGAGATTTATAGTGGTTCGGCTATCTCCGGCCTACGTCCACTCCAAAGTTTTTATCTTTTATTGATCGATGCTTGAAGATTACAATTTCCAATTGCGTAGTACAACGGATTTTATGATTATAATTTGAATCTAAGGCAGCAATGGTGATCTAGAGTAAATCTGGCAGAGTCCGGGCGCTCTTTAGCTCTCAAAATTGTCCGACCCCTTTTCTGAATGACCAGGGGCTCTATTTATAGGTGTAGGAGGCTGACATTTCGCCTAAATTGAGGGGAGACCAGTTCTGGCATGTGAGGGGGCCCACATGCCCGCTTTCTGGAAATCCGGGCCCACTTTGGGATCGATTCGAAGCTATGTTCGAATCGATCAAGAAATTGTCCAATCGAGCTGAAATTTGGCGTGAATATTCTTCAACATGTGCTCAAGCTACTGTGAAAATTTCATAGCATTTGGACTTGTAGATCTCAAGTTATGATCGATTCAAGTTGACGTTCTTCGCCCTATGGATTCGTTCGAATCGATATGGTTCGAATCCATAGGGTCGAATCCATGCTTCTGCACGTGAAGACGGTGACGTGGCGCGCAATCTTCGAGTTGATCCTCCTTTTTCTCCGAGTTTACTGGGTCGAGTCCTTGGTTTTAGCCGCGTTTACCTGGTGGACTCGAGACGTTGGATTCGAAGGTTCGCTTCCTTCGAATCGATGGAACTGGCACTGGTTCGAATCGATCAAGACGCGCTGCTGTGGATCGATTCGGAGTTGTCTTATCCTGGGGATTCGAAGGTTATGGAGTCGAGGCACCCTTAATTGCATGGATTCGAAGTAATAATTCCAGAGGGATACGAAGTGACCAGCCTTTGTGGATTCGAGAGAGTGTTCACCGAAGGGTACGAAGTAGATGGAGTCGAACTTGTTGGAGTCGAGCGTGATGGATTCGAAGCTGGTGGTGCGAAGTCCATGGATTCGAAGTATTATGCTACTTCTTGATCGATTCAAACATGTTGTCCCAGAGCAAACGACTGATTCCATCTTCATCGATACGAACCATATCGATGCGAAGTGCAGTGAACTTCAATCGATTCGAACCTTCATCCATCGATGCGAAGTACATCGATTCGAACCATGCTCTGTGCATTTTAATTCATTCATATCTTGTGCGTACGAACTTCGATCATCCTGAAAATTGAAACATAGCCTCTCCTAACCTTGATTATCATTCCCAATCAATTCTGCCTTGATCGGAGCTCGGCCAAATTTTGACGACATCCATCGCAGCCTTGTTTCCAATCGACTTCCAATCCTGATATCCATCCTTTCCTGTCGATTTGTTTGATATTCCGGCTTTGACCAAAAAGCGGGATAACAGAACCTATCCATTTTACTTAGTTTGGAATTTAGAAGAAAATTGTTTTAAATAGTTATAAATAGTAGTTATAGATAATTATAAATAGTTATAAATAGTTAATATAGATTTAAAATAGATTAAATATAATTAAAATAGATTAAATAGCTTTATAATAGATTAATTAGATTTAAAATAAGTTAAAACGGGTTAATTAGTTTAAATAAATTAAATGGTTTAAAATTGGTTAAAATGATTAAATATAATTAATACAGGTGAGAATAGTTTGAAATCTTAATAATTAGAAATTTTGAAATAATATATTTTTAAAACAGTTTATATTAAAACATGAAATTGGAAATAATATCAAATTAAACTATTCATTTCATTTCAACGCATTTGGACCATTTTCAATTTCCAAGTCAACAAACCAAATTCAAACCTTTCAATTTAACCTTTCAATAAACTATTGAATTTCATATCATTTCAATCTATGTTCAAATATCAATTCGGATTACTCCAATTTCAAAATATTTCACATTATTTTCAAACAACTTCAATAACTTAATTTTGATAGAATTTCATTTATACTGAAAAGTTTAACTTTAAACTTTCAATTTAATTTCTTAAAGCAATTCCTTTTTAAACCAATTCATATTTGAACACAAAACTTGATTTTTTAATAATAATTCAATTCATATAAATCAAATTTTATTTCAAAATATCATTTAATTAAATTCGACATTTAAGGATTTTAAAATCATTTAATTTAACCAATCCGGTGTCCGTATATAATTTTCTACCCTAGGGTTAAGTGATACGGATATTTATCATTTCAATCCGCAATTTAAAAATTTACGGTTATATATCATTTTAAACCGCAATCCCAAATTAATAATAAAATCCATAAAATCGATCGAGTCTATCATTTCAACCCATAACGATTTTTTCTTAATCTATTGATCATTCGGGTATGTATCATTTCAACCAATAGGGAATTTGCAGTTATAACAATATAAATACAACATCCATTCATCCAATACAACAAATCAAACATTCATCACAATCATAATCCAAATCGATCAATAAATATCAATATATAACTGATAATCAATAACAGTTATTTAACTGCAATTTATATTCAATAATAAATTAAACAACGATTTAATTCAAATAAATTCAAATTGATCGAGATGATGATTTAAATATACCAAACAGTCATAAATAATTTCTAATCACATCAAAAATTAATTTAACTAACATAAGAAATTTTAGAAGTTGTGAGTGGGTTAAAACACTCACCTTTGAATTTAAATCGAATTTAAATTCAATTTAAGCCAAAAATTTGAACGGTTTCGGAATTCGTCCAAACCAGCGTCGAAGTGTCCAGAATTTTATTTTGATCCCAGTGGAGAAAACCGCATGTGAAACGGACCTCGTTTGAAAAAGTTATGGATGTTAAAACGATTGAAACTGAATATAAAAAAATTATAAAATAAAAAAAATAAAAAATTTCTCACCACGTCACTCCTTTACGCGTTCAACCCTAGCCGATCCTCGTTTGAACACTATAGGACACGCACACTGCCATCACGTCAACGACGAACTCACGCTGCCTCCTAGGGCCACCCAGCTGCGCGCGCCACCTGAAGAACCCCAACACCACAAGACGCAGCCCCCTATGCGACCACGACCTCTCGCGACCCCCAAAGTGACACCCACCGCCACCGTTTGAAAACCCTAGGTGAATTTTCACGCTAAATCCAGCCGTCGGTTAGCCGAACGAACCTCATTGATGAGCTACACTCATCGATCTCCACAGCCCCGTACATTTATCCGACAAACGGTAGACGATTGACGAAGGCGCTATGAATGACCGGAAATTAATCGTGCATTTCTGGCCACGCGAAAACCCAAATCGAAAACGAATCACATATTTTATTTGCGCTCGTCGAGAGCTTCAAATCGATATATAATTCGATATAGTTTTTGGTGTTTGATTTTCAATTTGATTTTTGATTTGGATTTGCAACTTGGGAATTAGGGTTTGCAGCCATTGGGAAGAGAGAAGCAAATGGAAAAGTACGTACTGAAATGAGGAATAAGAAGTGACTAGGGTTTATAACAAGGTATTTTGTAACGACCCATATTTTTACGGATCGAAACATCGTAAAACAGTTGACATTTGGTCGCATTGTTGATAAGTCGTCCAGAGTCTAAGTCTTAAGTCGTATGAGAGTTTGGAGCGACCTAAGGAAGTTGGCGAGTTAAGGGGTAGACGACTTAGTGAAGTGGAGCGACCTAAGGATTGGAACGACCTAAGAAGTTAGGTCGTGTAATAGTTAGGTCGTATAGAAGATAGGTCGTGTGCTGGCTTTGGTCGTGGGGTAGGTTAGGTTGAGTGAGCGACCTAGGAGATTGGAGCGACCTAAGAGAGTTAGCAACCTATAAGAGTTGGCGATCTAAGGTTTGAGCGACTTAAGGGTTTGCAGCGACCTAGGAGAGCTGGTAGTTAGCGACCTATAGGAGTTAGCGACCTATAGGAGTTAGCGACCTAAGGGTTAGTAACCTTCAGTATTTAGCGACCTAGTGGTGAGCGAGTTAGCGTAGTTAGGTCGTTAGACGACCTAAGGAGTTAGGTCATATCCTGGCTAAGTTGGTTAGGTCGCGTGTGTGTGTTAGGTCGCAGGTTTGTTAGGTCGTAGGTCGCGGATGCGCGTAGGTCGTTGGATCTGTTAGGTCGCATGGATGCGCATTCGTTAGGTCGCGAGGAAGCGCATCTGGGTTAGGTCGTAGGTCGCTTGGGTGCGCTGATGCGCTAAGTCGTTAGGTCGTAGAAGCGCATCTGGTTAGGTCGTAGGAGTGCGCATATGTTAGGTCGAAGATTTTAGGTCGTAAGGGTTCTTAGGTCGTGGACGACCTAACTCCGAGCGAACGACCTAAGGAGAATTCAGCCTATAAATAGGAGGGTTTTTCTTCATTTTTGGAATTCGGATTTTTGAAGCGACGAAGTGCTGCCATTTTGAGAGCTCGACTTCTACATTTCTTCACTTCTTTTCTCCACTCTAATCTTGTGATTCCTTCCATCCAAATCGAAGATCCAAGAGCTTAGATTGAAGATCTACATCCTTTGAAGAGAGATTTCATCGTTTGAAGCGGATTTGTGATAGATCGAGTTAGATCCTTCGTTGTCTAGATCTGAAGTGTGTTGATTTTGGGTTGTTTAGGTGAGTTGGTGAGTGGTGATTATCTCTCACACGGATCCAAAGGAGTATATCGGATCGTTGGCTTGATTTTGTGTTAAAGTAGTGATTTCCATGCATTTTCTTAATCCTAAGTATAGATCCATATAGATCCATTGTTTATGATGATTTGACAACCATTTTACTACATGTTAACCTATGCAAGTTCATTCATCAAGATTATAGAGACATTGCTCATGTTTTCATGCTTGTTAGACTTTTGACTCTTTATTTACGAAATTGCCATTATTGTTATAATTGTCTATTTAGATCATATTTGAATGCTTGATTACTTGGATAAATGTTTGACTTGATTGATTGCTATGAATTAGATGATTGATGATTTGATTTAGACCAAAGATGATTCAAAAGCTAAGGGAAAGGCTCTTGAATTGGAAAAGCTGCTTGTGGCATATGTAGCGGATGATGAAGCTCATATGGATAGATTTGATGATGATGTTGAGATGAGGCTTTGCTATGATGATGATGAGGCGAAGCATGATATGAGATAGCCTTGGTCTAGTCCAGACGGGATCATTCCAAGCATGTTGATAACTCGGTGATATGGTTCGAGTTTGAGGATAATGGTTTGCTCGAGAGGCGCTTGAGCTAGTATGGAAATAGTCATCGAGGAGGATGACTAGAAGGCTGAGATCTCATCGTTGTTGAAGGTTCTAGCATGCTCAAAGCAAGAGTACGTTGGGCAGATTCGATAGTCCCTGAAGGCTACTGATTGGTAGTCAAGTACTCTGGGCAGATTCGATAGTCCTAGGCACGGGTCACGACGACGTGCGGAGTTATGTCTAGAACCGGGGTTTCCATTAGCCCTTGACGGACGGATGAAATAAAGAGCAGGTCATTCAATTAACGATGATATCGAAGCAATGATAACAGTGATAGCCAGAGTCATGGATGTTTGGTTGTATCATCATTCGGTCTCAAGAGCGGTATTTTCTAGGTGCTTATCTGATCTTGGTTTAGGCCTTGGGGGTTTGTACTTGGATAACATCACCCTTGACTCGAGTGAAAATTGCTTTACTTTAAATTGTATGCTCTGCTATGTTTGCTTTTACTTAGTGTGTGTCTGGGGGCTATCACTGTAGAAAGAGGTGGAGTGAGATGGTTGTATTCCTATTCCTTTTTCCTTTTTCCTTTATGCTCTTTTGGTATGTTGTTAGTTAATTTACCACTCACTAAGACTGTTGTCTGACTCAAGGCTTTATGTTTTAACTCTTATTGCCTTGGGCTGTTCGTCCATTTTGGGATGGGCAGACTAGGTAGCAGGTGACAGGTGCTGCTCTTGCTTTCTACGATGCTGATGACGAAGACGAGCTGGAGGATTGCATATTGTTTCTTACTATATGTACTGGATGTTCCGCTGTTTGTATATTCTCTGAGTGTTATGTAGTGAGGCTTGATGTATTGACTGTTCAGATGTTTGTATTCAACTATTATGAAGTTTTATTGATGAGATTCTATTCTATGAAGCTTCACTATATATATATTCTATTGTATTTTGTCCATGCGCTGTGACTAATACGATAGATTCTGCTGTTTTAATTTACCTGACAATCGTCCATGGCTGCCTGGCACACTTTACAGCGCACTATCTCTAGGTTCAGTGCGGGGGTCATGGGCGGTCGTCACATTTGGTATCAGAGCTTTGGTTAATCGATTTTACCCAACGCTCGCTGACGTAATTACGTATGAGAGACGTAATTGTATTTTGATGGATGATTACTATATATAATATAGTAGATTAGTAGAGTTTGAGTCCTTTTTGCAGTTGTTTCTCAAGGTGTGCTAATCATTCCTTTTTATAGATATTAAGAATGAGTCGAAGAGGGAGACCAGCTGCTAGGGAAGGCCGTGCTACTTAAGAGGCTGCTGATTATGCAGCTATGTTCGAAGCTATGATGACTTCGATCATGAGAAGGATACCAGTTCCGGGGACAGCAGTTGATGTTGGAGTTCAAGTCCAAACTCCGAAACCAGTGGATTTTGCTAAGTTGCGTAAAGAGTCTAAAGACTATGCTGCTCTTGGAGGAAAGGTTTTCTTGGGAACATAACCAACCATTGAAGTCCAGAGGTGGATAGATGCTTGTAGAAGGATCTTTAGTGATTTGGGAATTGAGGATGCAACTAAGAGGAAGTTAGCATCAAGACAGCTTCAAGGGAGAGCTTCTGATTGGTGGAACTCTATCACCATTGATACTCCGGAGGAAGAAATCACTTGGGAGCAATTCCAAGCCAGATTTGAAGCTAAGTTCATTTCTACAATTCAGAAGTCTGTTCTGTTCAAGAAGTTTGTGGAGCTCAAGCAAGGTGGAAGACCAGTTCTTGAGTATGTTTCTGAGTTTGAAGCTTTGTCCAAGTATGCCCGGTCGTATATTGAATCTTCGTATCAGAAGAATGAGAAGTTTGTGACAGGCTTGGACAGTTATCTTGGGAGGCAGTTGGTGGATCATTTGGACGATCCATTTGAGAAGCTTGTAGAGAAGGCTCTCAGGCATGAGAATTTGTTTCCTAAAGAGGGGTCTGTTGTTGCTGTGACCAAGGAGGAGTCTAAACCACAGCAGGGAGGAAACAATAAGAGGAAGCAGCAGCAGCAAAAGGGTATGGATGGCCAGAAGAAGCCAAAGGGCGAAGTGACCTGCTTCAATTGTCAATAGAAGGGCCATTTCTCCAGGGATTGCAAGAATCCGAAGGTGCCAGTGAAGTGCCACAACCGTGACAAGCTGGGACATGTTAAGAGGAATTGTCCATAACCGCGGAAGGACAAGCAGATTGTGCAAGCTTATGCTTTGGGAGCTGTTCCATCATCTTCGAAAGCTCCTACCGCTGAAGAGAAAGGAAAGAATGTGGTGGTTCAGGGTACTCTTTTCATTTGTGGTGTTCCAGTTAGAGTGTTATTTGATACTGGGGCGTCGCATTCGTTTGTTTGTAGCGAACTTGTAGGCCGGTTGGGTTTAGAACCGGATATTGTTGATAGGCCATTGGTTGTGACTAATCCAGTTGGGGGTTTGTCTTGTTTGTGTATGTTATGCCGTGGTCTGATTGTATCGAGTCATGATTGCTCTTTTGTTTGTGATTGTTTTGTTCTGAACTTTGCGGGGTTCAGAATTATTTTGGGTATGGACTGGCTTAGGAAGTATGCGGCAAAGGTTGATTGTGATAGGTTGGAGGTGACAGTCGAGAATGTGGAGGGGCAAAAGATTGTGATACGATGTAAGCATGAAGAAGGCGTCTTCATGAGCTTCATGTATTCGTTGGTTGTTCCACGGGATGGACTGTCATCTGTGCCAATCGCTAATGGATTTGAGGATGTCTTTGACGAGGTCAAAGGGTTACCGCCGCATAGAGAGACCGAGTTTCGTATAGATCTAGCTGAAGGAGCCAGACCTGTTGTGATGCCTCTTAGGCGGATGGCGCCTAGGGAACAGCAGGAGTTGAAGGTGCAGGTTGATGATCTTTTGCAGAAAAGATTCATTCGGCGTAGTGTGTCCGAATGGGGTGCACCAGTTGTGTTCCCAACCAAAGCAGATGGATCGTTGAGGTTGTGTGTGGATTATCGTGAGCTGAATAAGGTGACTAAGAAGAACAAGTATCCATTGCCAAGAATCGATGACTTGTTTGATCAGATTCACGAAGCTAAGGTGTTTTCTCAGATGGATTTGGCAACGGGATTTCACCAGTTGAGAGTGGCTAAGGATAGTGTGCCGAAGACTACTTTCAGGACACCATCCGGTTTCTTTGAGTGGCTGGTAATGCCATTTGGATTGACTAATGCGCCAGCATATTTTGTGGATCTTATGAATAGAGTGTTCAGAGATCAGTTGAGCAAGTTCGTGCTAATATTCGTGGATGATATCCTGATTTATTCCAGACCTGAAGAAGAGCACAAGACGCACTTGCATATTGTTTTGGAAATCTTGCGGAAACATTAGCTGAAGGCTAAGTTTTCGAAGTGTCACTTCTGGAAGAGTGAAGTGAGGTTCTTAGGCCATGTTATCTCTGGAAATGGAATAGCGGTTGATCCCTCCAAGGTGGCAGCAATCCAGGATTGGGGTAGACCTAAGAATGCATCTGATGTGAGAAGTTTTCTTGGATTAGCAGGATATTATCGTCGATTTATCAAAGACTTCTCCAAGGTGGCTGCACCATTGACAGGGTTGACGAAAAAGAACCAAGTGTTCAGATGGGATGACAAGTGTGAGCAAGCTTTCAGAATCCTGAAAGAGCGATTGACAAGTGCTCCTGTTTTGACTATTCCAAGTGGGAATGATGAGATGGTGGTTTACACCAACGCATGTGGTACAGGACTTGGAGCGGTGCTGATGCAGAGGGATAAAGTTGTTGCGTATGCAAGTCGACAACTGAAGCCGCATGAAAGGAATTATCCGACTCATGATTTGGAGTTGGCGGCAATTGTATTTGCTCGGAAGATGTGGAGACATTATCTATTGGGAGTTCGACTCGAGTTGTTTATAGATCACAAGTCGTTGAAGTATCTTTTCTCCCAAAAGGATTTGAATCTTCGGCAACAACGATGGCTAGAGTTTTTGGCATCATATGATTTTGGTATAGCCTATACTCCGGGAAAGGGTAACGCAGTGGCAGATGCGTTAAGTCGAAGACATGCAAGATTGGGAGCCATGTTTTCAGAATGGAAGAATCTCGAGTATTTAGCTGGATTTGACTTCAGGCCCAGATGTGAATTTGAACCTGAGATGTTGGCAAACTTATCGATAAGACCGACTCTTGTGGAAAAGATTGGCGAGAGCCAAAAGCGAGACGATAAGCTTGTCAAGATTATCCGTGATTTGGAATCTGGATTGGATCCAGAAAAGGATAAAGGATTCGAGGTCGATCGAGAGGGTTGGCTTCGGAAGCAAGGACGACTAGTTGTTCCCGATATAGATGAATTGAGAAATGAAGTTCTGAAGGAAAGTCATCACTCAAAGTTGACAATTCATCTAGGTGGAAACAAGATGTATCGAGATATGAAGAGAACCTATTACTGGTAAGGTATGAAGAAGGATGTTGGAAATTTTATTTCCAAGTGTATGAACTGCCAATTGGTAAAAGCCGAGCAGAAGAAGCCAAGTGGATTGCTTCAGCCATTAGAAGTTCCTACATGGAAGTGGGAACAAATATCGATGGATTTTATTGATGGACTACCTAGAACAAGAACGGGAAATGAAGGAATTTGGGTCATTGTAGATCGTTTGACTAAGAGTGCAAGATTCATTCCTGTTCGATCGACTAGGACTGCATCAAAGTTGGCTGAGTTATATGTTAAGTGGATAGTTCGATTCCATGGTATTCCGAAGAGTATAGTGAGCGATCGAGATCCATTGTTCACTAGTGGATTTTGGAAGGGCTTCTAGGAAGTTTTGGGAACCGAGTTGTGTTTGAGTACAGCCTATCACCCTCAAACAGATGGTCAGACCGAGAGAGTCAACCGAGTTTTGGAAGATCTCCTCAGAGCTTGTGTTTTGGATTTTGGAGGATCATGGGAGGATCACCTTCATTTGGTGGAATTTTCATATAATAACAGTTACCAGTCAAGCATTGGTATGGCACCGTATGAGGCATTGTATGGAAGACCGTGTAACTCTCCGACATGTTGGTTAGAAACAGGAGAAAAGCTTATACTTGGGCCAGAAATGATTCGACAGACTTCAGATTGTATAGAGATCATTCGGCAACGAATGAAGGCAGCCCAAGACCGTCAGAAAAGTTATGCTGATAAGCGTCGAAAGGATTTGGAATTCGACGTAGGTGATATGGTTTTTGTGAAGATTTCTCCTCTGAAGAATGTCATTCGATTCGGGAAGAAAGGAAAATTGACTCCGAGATTCGTTGGACCATTCCCGATCACTGAGCGAATTGGAAAGCTCGCCTATAGATTGGAGTTACCAGAAAAGATGTCGGGTGTGCACAATGTTTTTCATGTATCATATCTACGGAAGTATGTGCACGACTCGAATACAGTGATTTCTGCTGATAGCTGTGAAGATTTCGAAGTTGATCCAGTCGATAGGAGACCTCCTAAGCCGCTTCGTGTTGTGGAAACCGACACGAAACAGCTTAGGAGGAAGATAGTTAAGTTGCTCAAGATACAATAGAGTGATGATGATAACGACTGTACATGGGAGGTGGAAGAGAGGATGAAAGCAGCTCATCCTGAACTCTTCAAGGTATGGCCCTAAGGTGTCGTGTCATCTAACGACATTGTAACTTGTTCTAAGTTTTAGAATTCTGCATGCTAAGCTAGAATTGGATGCATGGTTTGTTGATTGCTATGGATGGTAGTCATGCAGAATAGTCTTTGATTGCTCTATTTGTTTGGAATTTCGGGGGCGAAATTTCTTAGTGGGGAAGAATGTAACGGCCCGTATTTTTACGGATCGAAACATCGTAAAACAGTTGACATTTGGTCGCATTGTTGATAAGTCGTCCAGAGTCTAAGTCTTAAGTCGTATGAGAGTTGGAGCGACCTAAGGAAGTTGGCGAGTTAAGGGGTAGACGACTTAGTGAAGTGGAGCGACCTAAGGATTGGAACGACCTAAGAAGTTAGGTCGTGTAATAGTTAGGTCGTATAGAAGATAGGTCGTGTGCTGGCTTAGGTCGTGGGGTAGGTTAGGTTGAGTGAGCGACCTAGGAGATTGGAGCGACCTAAGAGAGTTAGCAACCTATAAGAGTTGGCGACCTAAGGTTTGAGCGACTTAAGGGTTTGCAGCGACCTAGGAGGGCTGGTAGTTAGCGACCTATAGGAGTTAGCGACCTATAGGAGTTAGCGACCTAAGGGTTAGTAACCTTTAGTATTTAGCGACCTAGTGGTGAGCGAGTTAGCGTAGTTAGGTCGTTAGACGACCTAAGGAGTTAGGTCATATCCTGGCTAAGTTGGTTAGGTTACGTGTGTGTGTTAGGTCACAGGTTTGTTAGGTCGTAGGTCGCGGATCCGCGTAGGTCATTGGATCTGTTAGGTCGCATGGATGCGCATTCGTTAGGTCGTGAGGAATCACATCTGGGTTAGGTCGTAGGTCGCTTGGGTGCGCTGATGCGCTAAGTCGTTAGGTCGTAGAAGCGCATCTGGTTAGGTCGTAGGAGTGCGCATATGTTAGGTCGAAGATTTTAGGTCATAAGGGTTCTTAGGTCGTGGACAACCTAACTCCGAGCGAACGACCTAAGGAGAATTCAGCCTATAAATAGGAGGGTTTTTCTTCGTTTTTGGAATCCGGATTTTTGAAGCGACGAAGTGCTGCCATTTTGAGAGCTCGACTTCTACATTTCTTCACTTCTTTTCTCCACTCTAATCTTGTGATTCCTTCCATCCAAATCGAAGATCCAAGAGCTTAGATTGAAGATCTACATCCTTTGAAGAGAGATTTCATCGTTTGAAGCGGATTTGTGATAGATCGAGTTAGATCCTTCGCTGTCCAGATCTGAAGTGTGTTGATTTTGGGTTGTTTAGGTGAGTTGGTGAGTGGTGATTATCTCTCACACGGATCCAAAGGAGTATATCGGATCGTTGGCTTGATTTTGTGTTAAAGTAGTGATTTCCATGCATTTTCTTAATCCTAAGTATAGATCCATATAGATCCATTGTTCATGATGATTTGACAACCATTTTACTACATGTTAACCTATGCAAGTTCATTCATCAAGATTATAGAGACATTGCTCATGTTTTCATGCTTGTTAGACTTTTGACTCTTTATTTACGAAATTGCCATTATTGTTATAATTGTCTATTTAGATCATATTTGAATGCTTGATTACTTGGATAAATGTTTGACTTGATTGATTGCTATGAATTAGATGATTGATGATTTGATTTAGACCAAAGATGATTCAAAAGCTAAGGGAAAGGCTCTTGAATTGGAAAAGCTGCTTGTGGCATATGTAGCGGATGATGAAGCTCATATGGATAGATTTGATGATGATGTAGAGATGAGGCTTTGCTATGATGATGATGAGGCGAAGCATGATATAAGATAGCCTTGGTCTAGTCCAGACGGGATCATTCCAAGCATGTTGATAACTCGGTGATATGGTTCGAGTTTGAGGATAATGGTTTGCTCGAGAGGCGCTTGAGCTAGTATGGAAATAGTCGTCGAGGAGGATGACTAGAAGGCTGAGATCTCATCGTTGTTGAAGGTTCTAGCATGCTCAAAGCAAGAGTACGTTGGGCAGATTCGATAGTCCCTGAAGGCTACTGATTGGTAGTCAAGTACTCTGGGCAGATTCGATAGTCCTAGGCACGGGTCACGACGACGTGTGGAGTTATGTCTAGAATCGGGGTTTCCATTAGCCCTTGATGGACGGATGAAATAAAGAGCCGGTCATTCAATTAACGATGATATCGAAGCAATGATAACAGTGATAGCCAGAGTCATGGATGTTCGGTTGTATCATCATTCGGTCTCAAGAGCGGTATTTTCTGGGTGCTTATCTGATCTTGGTTTAGGCCTTGGGGGTTTGTACTTGGAAAACATCGCCCTTGAATCGAGTGAAAATTGCTTTACTTTAAATTGTATGCTCTGCTATGTTTGCTTCTACTTAGTGTGTGTTTGGGGGCTATCACTGTAGAAAGAGGTGGAGTGGGAGGGTTGGATTCCTATTCCTTTTTCCTTTATGCTCTTTTGGTATGTTGTTAGTTAATTTACCGTTCACTAAGACTGTTGTCTGACTCAAGGCTTTATGTTTTAACTCTTATTGCCTTGGGCTGTTCGTCCATTTTGGGACGGGCAGACTAGGTAGCAGGTGACAGGTGTTGCTCTTGCTTTCTACGATGCTGACGACGAAGACGAGCTGGAGGATTGCATATTGTTTCTTACTATATGTACTAGATGTTCCGCTGCTTGTATATTCTCTGAGTGTTATGTAGTGAGGCTCGATGTATTGACTGTTCAGATGTTTGTATTCAACTATTATGAAGTTTTATTGATGAGATTCTATTCTGTGAAGCTTCACTATATATATATTCTATTGTATTTTGTCCATGCGCTGTGAGTAATACGATAGATTCTGCTGTTTTAATTTACCTGACAATCGTCCATGGCTGCTTGGCACACTTTACAGTGCACTATCTCTAGGTTCAGTGCGGGGGTCATGGGCGGTCGTCACATATTTATGGGTAGATCAGAAAATAGATGAATGGACACGATTGATTTACACGTTGAACGATAAATGGCCCGAAAAGCCCGTTTTGTCTCCAGAACGAAAATGGGTCAACCCATATATCAAAATAGATGCTTTCAAATATTTTAAACTCAATGGAACAGGTTTCAAGTCCTAGTTCCATCGTATGAAGAAGTTATGCCAAAATCAGCTTATTTCAAATTGATTTCAATTAAATTAATTTCTGGGCGTTTCGAGCTCGTACGATCAAACGGCAAGTCCAATCGTTACGAAACTTGAAACATTATAATAATTCACTATTACGGATCCGATGAAACTGGTTTCGTTGAAATCCGAGTCAGTGGCCAAAATGGCTATATTTCAATTAATTAATTAATTAATATTAAATTAATTAAATCACTTTTTATTCAATATTTATTAACTACCAAATTTTATCAATTTTGATTATCTAGACATATATAATAATTTATAGTAAATTTACATATCAATTTTAGTATTGATTATTTCAATAATTATAGCGTTCAAATTCAACTGCAATTAATCCAATTACTTAAAGTTTATTTCAAATAAATTGATTTTATTTGATTCAAGTCTTTATACTCAATCAATTATTATTCTATAAACATAGCTAACATTTGTTTTACACTTCATTACATTGATATACTCAAATTTCCATCTTTATTTGTATTAATTACTATATTTCAATTACATTGAATTTTATCAGTTTTACACATTAATTAAAATTTAAAATCCCAATTTATTTAGCTTGATTTCATTCTTTTTATTACATCAATTATTGTCATGTAAATAAATTTTACATTTCTATACCTTTTATTACGTTTACACTACAGTTATTGTCTTATTCCACATTAATGTAACATTTATTTACATTTATTTCAATTGATTTATAAATTGGTAACAGATAACCATTTGTCACCATTACCTTTTATTACACTTAAGTTTATTACTTTCAAACAATATTAAAATTATTTACAGAACATTGATTTTATTTAATTACCATTTAACATATATTAATTTATTAATTAATTAAATGTTTACATTTGTTTTCTTATATTCAATTTATAACCAAGTTATAACATTTACACTAATTCAATTTATTGGATTTCATAGAAGCGTTTAATAATTTACTTACACTAATATTGCTACAACTCAATCCAATTATTAATTTCCATTAATAAATCATAAATTTCTGTTATTCCCAATATTAAATAACAAAATTTAATTAAATTAACAATCTAAATTATCGAAAATTTACGGGTCGTTACACTCTCCTCCACTAAAAACTTTTCGTCCCCGAAAAGGAAAAAGAAGGGAAAAGAAGGAATTAAGAAAATTAATATATCTTATTCAAAATATTAAATCTATAAAAGTTAATTTACAAAATCAAATAATTTAAACAAAATATATCAATTTATAACACTTAAATCCTTTTATATTCAAGTAAATAAAAGTTTGGAAAACATTTTATAAAAAATTTCTAAGTCTAAAATCCACGAAAAATGTGAAGACCCAAAAGTCGACCTTCGAAAATCGGCATCCGTACTTCACTTGTACTCAAAATGCCGAAGATTCAAACGTCGAATCTGGTTCTCCGGAGCTTATAACACCATTAAGTACAACAACACAGCGGAAGAAAAAGAATATATCAATATATATAACATTGATACAATGACAGATACAAAATCTGATACAATATGATACAACAGAATGATATAACAAATATCAATATACATCAGAGATATGATACAAGAAATAGCAGCGGAAAGACAATAGATAACACCAGTAGCAAATATAATATCTCCAATAGAATGCTCCAATCCATAGCTAGCGGAAAGCCAGGTCAGTCGTCCAAGGACTGACTAGCTCCAGATAATCTACTCAACCTGAATATCTGAGAAACCCAACTCTAGACTGCCCGTGTGGAAAATGGTGGGCACCCAGAGTTTAGGAAGGGAACAATAAACTCCGGATCAGTCATGGGACTGGTGTGAGCAACAAAAACAGTTTATCTTTAAAATAAACACAAAAGATCTTTAAACATTGAAACCCGCAATGCTTTTGGAAAATGAAACTACCATAAGGCCTCCCGCACACACACAAAATGCAAACGCAGAATCGAAGGAGATTTCTCCTTATGATAGTCAAAGATGCTTACTACACAAAAACAATCATTGAATATTATTATTAGTGCATAGTGCAGAAAACATTTCGAAAGTATAATATTAATCTTAGCCAGCATAGACATTTCGAACTATGCCTACTATAGTTACCATCTAAATAGTGGGGCGCCACCATAAGTAAATGGCAGGTTCTACAACTAATACCGTACAAGTTCCGTATTGGGAAATGGATTTCCAACAAATGGTCAGGCTAAGGAACTTCCTTTCCTACTGCCGAATGGGATCGCCTCTGGCTGGACGTCCCGAGAGACAAACTGCTCTCTGCCAACACCAGGCCGGGTTACCCCTGTAACAGGTAACTCACGAATATGCCATCCCCCGGTCCTTTGGGACCTTTATCCTAGGCGCCTCGATAAACACACAATCACACAATAAATGAGATCGGAGTATCCACATAGGTTAAATACCAGGGCTACATACCTGATACCACCCTTTTCCAGAAGGAAATGACATACCCTAAAGAGCGCAACCCTCATAACCTTGCCGCATATTCCTGTTTCGACCATTTCCGGGTGTGAGGTCCGAAGAAGTCTCGTCCACAAAGCTACGCTTTGTCACAAAGCCATGCTTTGGATCAACAGATGATCAAAGTAATGATCACAAAGATAAATGATCAAACAATGATCATCACACAACAACACTCAACATGTCACATTACCAAATTAGGAATATATCGCTGATAACCTTTAACTACATAACCTCTGAGCTCGTACGTCTCAGAGAAGGGTGTTAAGCTAAGAGAATAAATTCTCCGCCACCAAACAGAAATTTATTTGAAAGAAATCGGCTTTATATCTCAAAATGTAATGTCAGACATGTAACAATACAAGTCTGTCCGGGTCCGAACAGAACCGAAGGCACTTCCAAAGAAGCCCTTGCAAATCCGGGTATTCAAAATCCCGATCGGATTTCCCATCACTTAGGGAATCTCTATACCGGGAGCTACCCAGTGCAGAGACAATCGATAGGTTATCCTATCGTTTTTCGCAAACACCCGATCTTCAACACCGGTCTTCAAATGCTATCCATATACGACGTATCACTTATTCGGAATGGGTTATGTGACACAAAGGTCCTCTCCCGGCTAAACCGAATAGTGAGCGTAATATTTAAAAACAAATAGATAATGGGATTTTTATTAAGTCACAACTTATTACCCAAAACTTTCTTTTCAAATGGTTTAACAAATTACCATTTTTAAATCTTTAAACAAAAGATTTATTTTAACAACCTTCAACGGTTTAAACAATTTCCACCCTTTAATCTTTTAAACAAAAAATTCATTCCCAGATTTTCCAAATCAATTTCCATTTCAATTGGATTAACTCGTTAAATCTTTAAAACAAGATTTAACTTATAGCTTTCAAAACAATTCCATTTCAAATGGTTTAAAAAAATCATCATTTTAAATCTGTTAAAAATAAACAGATTCAATTCATAGCTTTCAAAAAGAATTCATTCATAACTTGGAAAACCATTTTTCAATTCAATCTTGAAATTCCTTTAATTAAACTGGAATTTCATTTCTTATCTGAAAGCCTTTATTCTTTTAAAACAAATAGTTTCATTTTGGAAATCTGATTCATTTATACGAGTTAAGGTTCTTGGGTTAAATTCAAATTCTCAAACCAATATTTTCAAAATGGTTTAGATTCATTCAAACATATTTATAACATTTTTAACCATAATTTCCAATTATGAAATTCAATTCCAACTCTTGAATTCAAATTCAAATTAAATTGGTTAAATTGGAAACTTTATTAAGTTATTTAAAATAACTTTCATCTTAAAAACTCCATTTCCAAAAGCTTTAACCTTTAACCCAAATCCATTTCAAAAATTAATTGAAATTAAAATTTCAATTTCAAAAACATTAATTTTAAATTATCTGTGACTTAACTGATTTCCACGTGAAATCCATATTTGTGTGTGTAAAAGTGTAGTCCAGGGGTTTTACACAGTAGTGCAACATCATCAAATCATCACAGATCAAAATACAGCAATATATTTGATAAGTGATAAGCGGTATAACTATAACGCTTATCGTTCATTTACAGATCACAGATATATATGTCACAGATAATAAATTACATCATAGATAATTTATCATAGATCACAACATAAATCAGGATGTATCACAAAGCATCACAAATCAGGGATATCAAACAATCAAATCATCCAATAGAATCCAAATATCCATAAGTAAGATCAATAAATTTTCTGATTAATTTAAATCAGATTAATTACTTATGAAATATAAATTACTAATCTTGGTTAATTAATCATCAATTAATTATAAACCATTTTAATTGATTAACCTTTAATCATTTATTAATTAACCATTAAAAATAAATTAATTAACCTTCAATTATTATTATCAACCTTTAATTATTAAATAATTAACCTTTAATTATCTAATTTACCATTTAATTATCTTTAATTAATAAATTACCCTTAATGAATTAATTACCACTTAATTAATAAAATTTCAATAAGTGATCATCCCTAACCACTTACATTAATTAATTAATCTTTGATTAATTATCTTCAAATTAATTGCTTTAATTTATTAACCATATTAATTATCCTTTCACAAATCATTTGATAAATAAATCAACTTTAATCATTTATTAATTATCTTTTAATTAATTACATTAATAAATTAACCATCAATTAATCACATAGTCAAATTTTTCTTTAAGTAATTAAGTAAGTAACCTTAAATTAATTACCTTAATTAATTACTCTTTCATTACCTCATTAATTATCAAAACCTTAATTAGATTAAGATAAAATCATTTCCTTTATTAGATACCAAATCACATATTTAGTTTAAAACATTTAATTAGGACAGTGTTTTAAAACTTGGTTAAGTTTTAATTCAAAACTGTTTTCACACTTAACTTCAAATCCCGAGCCAAATTACAAAATCCCCGAGTAAAACTTCGAGTCACTCACGACCCTACCCACTTCGAGTCAAACCCGGGAACGACCTGAAACCACTCACCATCAAAATTCCCAGATCACTTAGAAGTGCACGTGCACGTGCACATCACCAGAATTCGCCCCCAGTCGACATCGCGACGTCGATCTAGTCGACCATCTTCCTCGCACCACTCCCCGATCGCCAGAACCCCATCATCTCGTCGAAAACGAATTCAAGCTTAAAAGCTCGAACCTGGAAACACGAGACAGAACCCAGCCTCCAAACCTGTCAACACGTCGCATTCGAAATTTCGACCACCAGAACGCGCCGCACCTCCATCCAGACCTTCGTCTACGTCCACACTACCATCTCCAAAACTCCCACTGCACTCGATCAATCGGAGAACCCGCGGTGGATCGAACAACCAAACCCAGTTAAACTAGGGTTCTAGAATAAATTCAACTGCCACAGCCTCTTTGATTAATTACATCACCCTCTAGTATTTTTCCCATCACCTTCGATCACCCCTCCATCGATACTGAAGATCGCGACCTCCCAGTCAACAGAGATCATCAGAAAAACCCCAAAAACCCCAAACCGATCAACCTTAAACTGCTCCTTCAATCCATTACTAAAAAATGTGATTTTAACTTTAAAATTCATGATTTAGTATAAGGTTTTAGTTTATATACCTGAACTAAGAAATTATAAAGTTTGAGTTTTTACAAAACTCAAGCTTTACTGTTCTATTTACTTTCCAGAGCATATTTGAATTTATTTTAACTTAAATATAATTTTAAACTCCAACCCATGATCAAACAAACAAGTTTTATTTGTTACTTGAATCCTAACAATGACTAGATCAAGAGATGGAGGATTTAAATCAAAAACTGAACTTGAATATAAAGAACAGAGAACAAATTCAACAGCATGCACACCTATATATTCATATACATACAGCAGATTGAACTTATATATATATATATATATATATATATACAATACATAGCTATCAACATGCAACCAGATTCATACTTAAGCTTCTGAAATTAAATGTTACTCACCTTGTTTTCAAAAGAAGAACAGGGTTGCCCTTATGTTGAACCAGGCTTGAGTTTGCTAGCTAAAAATCTTCTTTGATTCTCTGGGTTTGATTTGATTTTTCTGTTGTTTAAGTTGATGTTGGTTTTAGGTTGAGATGATGCTTGCTTCATATTTTCTCAGTTTGAAATGAACGAACTGATATGAGGAAGGCTTGATAAAGAAAATGAGTTACAGGGTATTCATTTTGTACAGGGTGTTATAATGTTTTGTATAATACAAAGTGGTCTTCGTTATACAATGGTCAGTGATTTTTTTCTAGCAAATGGAGGCCGATGAGATATGGCATTTGTTGCCTTGTACAAATTGTATATTTTGCTTGTACTTATTTATTTTTTCCTTTGGCTATGCTACAATTTGATTTCGGCTGAAGATAATTATTTTGGTTGAGTTGTCTTGTTGTACTTAGTTTATTTGTACATTCATATTTGCTTAGTTCCTACTTCTTGCCTTGCTTTTCGGCTGAGAGGATATGTTATTGTGGCTTGCATTAATTAGCATTGTACAACTTTGCTTATTTTATTTTCTAAAGTCTTTGTTCTTGCCTGGTTACTTTCTTTTTATGGGTGCAACCTCTTTTGTTTCGTTCTAGTGAGCATATTCATATATATATGACTTGCCTATACTTATTGTATTACTACTTGTCTAAGGGTACATGTGTTCAGGAGTTCTAAAATGTTTATTACCTTTAAAAGTTAATAATTTACTATTTAACTTGCATACTTATATTTTGCTTGTTCATGAATATGTTTTCTTTCTTTTTAACTTCGTCTTCAATAATATTACTTTATAATATAAATTTCTATTTTAATTTTGCTTTACTTAATAATATTCATTTTTATAGTTTATATAATTCTAGAATTATTTAATATGTTCATTTCACATTTTATATAACTATAAATTTATTTGAAATATTTGTTTAACATCAACACTTATTTTAATTCTATAAATATATTTTTATAAACTCAAATTATTATTATTAACCATCAATTATAAATTTAAATGATTTATACAGAATATATTTGAATTCGGGGAAACTCGCATCACTTTTATCAATTTATTTTACAATTTTTTATTCAAAAAGTCAATAAATTATCAATTTAAATTTAATTAAAATTCGGGGTCGTTACAGACTTCCCCCCTTAAAAGAATTTCGTCCTCGAAATTTCCAAGGAGACAAAAAGATAAATGAAGAAGATTTCATCAAATCAAACTGAACATCTATTCTACATTTGGCTACCAAATCAGAATATCGATAATAGATACAAGAACGAATCTATTGAATTCTTCATAAAATACTCGGGTTATCCAGATCTACGAAATATGCAGTGGCATTGGTTAGTCCGAAGGGATAACTAACCGTTCGTAGAATATATTAGGACCCAAAGAATATATAGATATATGGATACGATTTCAAAAATTTCAGTTTAAAAACTAAGTATACCTATCAACCATAGCAAACAAAGCAAACAATTCATCTAACAAACAATTTTGGATCAGTTGGAGTTTACGTCCCATATTAATATATCGAATCTCCTTTCTGGATCTACCAGAAACTATCAAAGAATTGAGAAAAGATGACGAACAAAAGAGATTGATAGAGAAAAGATTGTTTCCTTGTTTTTACAGAGTATTGACCATTTCATAGTGGTATCCCCCTATCCACTATCTCATCCTCTTCTTACACTCATACTCACTATCAGTGGATAGTAAGAGAATTTACCGAGGCTTACAGACAGATATTTGAGGAATACTCATTGTAGGGTATACTTCACCCTATCTCTAATGAGTTATTTAATGTGTTATACTCCTGAGCTAAAGTTTTTAACCCTTAGCTCGGATACCAAATGTGAAGACCCAAAAGTCGACCTTTGAAAATCGGCATCCGTACTTCACTTGTACTCAAAATGCCGAAGATTCAAACGTCGAATCTGGTTCTTCGGAGCTTACAACACCATTAAGTACAACAACACAGCGGAAGAAAAAGAATATATCAATATATATAACATTGATACAATGACAGATACAAAATCTGATACAATATGATACAACAGAATGATATAACATATATCAATATACATCAGAGATATGATACAAGAAATAGCAGCGGAAAGACAATAGATAACACCAGCAGCGGATAGAATATCTCCAATAGGATGCTCCAATCCATAGCTAGCGGAAAGCCAGGTCAGTCATCCAAGGACTGACTAGCTCCAGATAATCTACTCAACCTGAATATCTGAGAAACCCAACTCTAGACTGCCCGTGTGGAAAATGGTAGGCACCCAGAGTTTAGGAAGGGAACAATAAACTCCGGATCAGTCATGGGACTGGTGTGAGCAACAAAAACAGTTTATCTTTAAAATAAACACAAAAGATCTTTAAACATTGAAACCCGCAATACTTTTGGAAAATGAAACTACCATAAGGCCTCGCGCACACACACACAATGCAAACGCAGAATCGGAGGAGATTTCTCCTTATGATAATCAAAGATGCTGACTACGCAAAAACAATCATTGAATATTATTATTAGTGCATAGTGCAGAAAACATTTCGAAAGTATAATATTAATCTTAGCCAGCATAGACATTTCGAACTATGCCTACTATAGCTACCATCTAAACAGTGGGGCGCCACCATAAGTAAATGGCAGGTTCTACAACTAATAACGTACAAGTTCTGTAACGACCCAGAATTTTGAACGAATTAAATTGGAAATATTTAATTTATTTTAAATATTTGAACGATGATTTAATTTGAATCCCAAATTTAACTTGGAATTTGGCGATTAAATTTTATAATTTAATCTATTGAAACTGGATAAAAATTTGAATCTTCAATTTAAAGCTAAAGAAAAATATTTCAAACGCTTGTAAAATTTATATTGATAACACTGAAGATAACAGCAGCTTCAGAATTGAAATTTAAACTGTTTTGTTCAGTTTTGAATTTTATTGTTCGAATTGATATTTGAAAATAGCTGTCCGAGGCGCAGTATCGGAATTCGACGAAACCAGTTCCATTGGGTCCGTAATATTGAATTATTACCGGATTTCAAATTTCGTATTGATTGGAATTGTTATGTGAGTATACGACACATAAACGCGTGGGAATTTTCAAATCGAATTCAATTTAAAATTTGTATTTATATCAGTTAACATCACCACGATTTTTTCCTTTGAACACGCCAGAAATCAAGGAACAAATCGTGCAAAGCATGGCCACTCGTCTGTAAAAACTTCAAATCGAAATCCTTTCGCTCAAATTTAAAAATTCTCGTTCCATAACCAAAGTAATGGCCGAGCTTCTCGTTCGTTCCCCTTCATTTTATAAACGAAGTTTCCCCCTTCTCTCTAAAATACGAAACCCCCCTTCACTCTCGTTCCTTCTTCGAACTTCAAGCAGCTCAAGCCTTTTTCTTTTCGAATCAAAACAAAAAGAAAAAAAAACGTTCCCTAATCAAATTTTTATTCGACTGCTCGAATTCGTGCACAATGGATCTGGAAGGAGCGACAGCTCGTCGCAGTCGAGCTTCGAGTTAAGGTTGGGGGAAATGTCGCGATAGGCGATTTTTTTTTCTTTTGGATCGTGATCGAGTCGCGAGGGGTTGGTCGACCTGGGATTCAACTGGTAGGAGGCAAATCGATGAAGGCGGGGCTGGGAGCATACAAGGGTCGGAAGGGCTCGTTTGCTAGCGGTGCGTGCATGCGAGGTGGACGAGAGCTTACAGTGACTGTCGATTATCGGCGTAAATGAGATCGTGGAGTAGGATGTAGCCGAGCCAACGTGGAGGTCGCGACCGCCTTTGTCAGGTAGAGCACGACACGGCTCTGTTTTTTTAGCAAGGCTAGGGAGGGGTTAGGCATTGAGTTTGGGGTGTCATCTCGAGCAGGCGCGTCTGGTAATTAATTTAACCTGAGTTATTTTCTTAAATCTAGATTATTTTATGTTACTGAGAATAATTTATTTAAGGGAAATTTGTTTAAATTAAACTTTAGCCGATGAAGATTATTAAGGTAATTAACTGTTCGAATTTGGAATTTATGTTAATATACACATGTTCATATGCATATATATGAATTAAATTGTTTTCAGATTTTGAGTTGTGGAAAAAAAAGAGAGATATAAAATATTTTATTTTTACTGTTTAAAACAGAAAGGAAATAGTACTAAGAGATGTAAAAAAGAAAATCTGTTTTTAAAATTTTACAATAAGCTAAGTTTTGGTTTGAAAAAGGAAGTTAGCTTAAAAATTTAATTATTTGAGTAAATAAAATAAAAATGGAAATTGGTTGTTCGATTTATTTCGAATATTAACAAAACGTATAATTATTTATACAAGGTTAAAGTCGAGAAAACAATCTGGAATGGAAAATGGGACGGCAAAATAAAAGCTAAGGTGAGATTTTTTTCTCACTCAAAATATGTTTGGTATTATAGTTATTGATTTGATTGATTTGATTGCTATTGGATGTGATATTAGATATAGTAGGATATATCTATATATATATATAGCAATATATACATATTGGCATATGTATATATTGGATTGATGATTTCCCGCCTCGTATAGCGGATGAGACCCTATTGTGCCGTTAGTAAGCGGATATTTTTATAAAACCCATATACCGCGATATTCCACCTCGAAGTGGAATTGGTATTGTGCTAACGTCTTTGGATGCAGGGAAACAGGTTGGAGGGATCCAACTGGACCCCTCACATTGATTGAATTTATTTCTACTGTGATGTGATAATCTGTGAATGATTATTGATGTTATTAAATTGATGTTTGGAAATTGTTTGAAAGCTAAAATTTAGCTGAATGGATGTTTGATATCATTGGATTCCAAAGATAAACGAAGTTGAATTTTTGAAATTCAAGTAGAAAATTTCTAAGTGAATCAATTTTTGAAATTTGAGAAATTTTGAGGAAAGAATTTTTAAAGTATAAAAAGTTAATTTTTATAATCTTATCGAATT
This sequence comes from Allium fistulosum, assembly GCA_030737815.1. Taxonomy (NCBI): domain Eukaryota; kingdom Viridiplantae; phylum Streptophyta; class Magnoliopsida; order Asparagales; family Amaryllidaceae; genus Allium; species Allium fistulosum. The sequence goes on from CM060902.1 coordinate 1,210,986,304, forward strand.
AATTCCAGAATCAAGTGAAAATGTTAAATAAATGGATTTCGTAAAATAGTGATTATAAATTGAAGAATTTAATTTAAGAATTTGGATTTTTAAATAGATTGAAAGAAACGATTGAAATTTATTTTCTTAAAAAGGAATTTATTAAAAGAAGATAAGTTGGAAATCCAATTAGAAATTTAATTGGTAAATTGAAATAATTTGGGAAATCAATGTAAAATGATTTCAATTTGAAGAATCCATTTTAAAACAGAATATTGAAAAATTTGAGAAAAAAATGAGGAATTTACTTAGTAGTGATAAATAAAAATTAGAAATCAATCTATAATTGATTTAATATTTGGAAATGAATTTTTGAGAAATCAGTATGGAAATTTTATTTAAAGTTGAAAATAAATTTAGAAATCAATATCGAAATTGATTTGGGATTGAAGTTTTTATAAATAGAATTGGAATTTATAAAAGTTGTTTATAAATCCGAAATCACTTATTTTGATAAGTAAAAATATAGAAGTTGATAAAAAGAAGATTTATAAGTCGAGGTTGTTATTAAAATAGAAATAGAATTTATAACGGTGTTTATAAATTCGAAATAGATTGAATTGGATAAATTTAATATAGAAAATTTCTAAAGAAGATATATCCGCGATTTTGGTTAGCGAATCTCTATTGAAATAAAAATGTGTAGAAATAGATTGAAATTGGGTTAAGTGAATTATATTCACGATTTTGGGACAGTGAATATATTGTTAAGTAAAATGGATTTATTGTTGAAGAAGTGATATTAAAAATGAAGTTAAACATTTTAAAGATGTTTTAAAATGTATTATGAATCGAAAGCATAGATTTCAACAGTACTTGTTGAAATAGGCGTTTTCGAAAATATAAGGAAATGATGGACTATAACACTGTTGTTATAGTAAATGATTTCCGAAAGGAAATGTTTTATGTAGTATTGGGATTTATATACCTATCTTAATTTCGAATCCCTATACTAGTGATTTTGAGTCGTCGTAACGATGTTTTACGTAACATTCATTTTGACTCAAATAGAGGTTGTTATAGTAAATGTTTCCTTAAAGAATGAACTATATACTTAATTTGATTTAAGTATGTCGAATATTTTCCAAGTGTTGAAAATAAATAGATTTGTGAAACACTTATTTTTAAATAAGTATGGAATTGCTTTTCCAAAATGAAATGAAACGTTTTGAGATTTTATCTTCTTAAAGATAAAATGAAATTGAATATTTGAAATCGATTTGAGAATCGTATATCAGTAGATATTTTGAAGATATAAATTCACTATGGAATTTATAAATGGAATGGGAATTTGTTTTAAAAATAAACGTTGATTTATTTTTAAAGTGTGGAGATTTTATATCTAGTAAAGATATTTTTGAAGATGAAATAATTTGGAATTATTTGGAATCTGATGATGTTGCGCATCTTTATTGATAGTTAAATAACCGACTATCAATAATTACCTTTAGATAGGTATTTGTTGTGAATTGGATGAATTTGAATGCCACACTTATTTTTGAATAAACGCTCACTATTCGGGTTAACCGGGAAAGGACCATGGGGTCGTATAACCCATTCCGAATATGTGATACGTCGTTATGAATTGCATTTGAAGACCGGTGTTGAAGACCGGATATTTTTGAAAACGGAAGGATTACCGTCGAGTTACTCTACATCGACTGATCTTCGATTTAGAGGTTTTTATCACCCTTAGTGACGGGAAGTCCGGACGTGATTAGAAATTTATCCGGAAATGCAAGGGCTTCGTGAGAAGTGCCTTCGGTTCTGTTCGATCCCGGAATAGACTTGTATGGATTGTGTGTCTGACGTTACAATTTGAGATATAAAGCTGAATTCTTTCAAATACATTTCTATTGGTGGCGGAGAATTTATTCTCTTAGCTTAACACCCTTCTCTGAGACGTACGAGCTCAGAGGTTATGTAGTTGAAATTTATCAGCGATATATCCCAATTTGGTAACGTGGCATACTAAGTGTTGCTGTGAAATGATCAGTGTTTGATCATTTGCGATATGATCATTTGTTTGATCTTATATCTTTGTGATCATAGGTTGATCATTTTTATTTGACCCGAAGCAGGGCTTTGTAGAAAGCGTAGCTTTGTGGACGAGACTTCATCGAGCCTCACACCCCGGAAATGGTCGAAACAGGAAGGATGCAGCAAGGTTCTAGGGAGTAGCGCCCCTTAGTGTATGTCATTCCTTCTGGATAAAGGTGGTATCATGGTATGGAGCCCAGATACTTAACCTCTGTGGTTGCTGCAAATTTATTACTTTGTGGTTGTTGGAAATCGGGGATCCTCGGGAAGATCGGTGACGATCGGGGGATGGCATACGCGTGTCAGTAGTTACCTATTTTTGCAGAGGTAACCCGGCCTTGTGTTGGCAGAGATCCGGTTAGGTTCTCGGGTCGTCTATTCCAGGGACGTACCCATCGTGGAAAAGGAAGTTCCTTAGCCTGACCAGTTGTTGGAAATCCAAAGAAACAATACGAGCCTTGTACGGTTTTAGTTGTAGAACCTGCCATTTAATATGGTAGCTATAGCAAGCATACTATAATGGTACCTATGCTGGCTAAGATTTATATTCTACTTTCGAAATGTTTTCTACACTATGCACTAATAATAATATCAAAAAGAATTTGATTCTTGCGTAGTAAGCATCTTTGACTATCATAAGAAGAAATCTCCTCCAAGTCTGCGTTTGCATTGTGTGTGTGGCGGGAGGTCTTATGGTAGTTTCATTTTCCAAAAGCATTGCGAATTGACTTTAAAATTTTTCTGTTGTTTATTTTAAAGAAAAATAACTGTTTTACGATCTCACACCAGTCACCATGACTGACTCGGAGTTTATTGTTTCCCTTCTAAACTCTGGGTGCCCACCAATTTCCACACGGGCAGTCTAGAGTTATGTTATCAGGATATTCTGGAGCTTTGGAAGCAAGCTGGATGACGAGACTGTAACGCCCCACTTTGAGACCCACTGTAACAAAGAGTATTACGGGAGTAATACTGTCTGTTAAAGCGGAGAATAGAGTATAGTGGAAGCGACCATTTGTAATCAAGCTTACTGAATACGTCGAAAGGATGGTATCTATATATTTTTTCAAGTGGTTCGACATATTCAGTAAATACTTATAACGAAATTACAAATGGCTAAAGATCTATCAGGACAAAGCATAATAACATAATGAAATAGCATCACAGAACAGAATCACATAATAGATATAAAATCCCAGAACAATACATCATCAATACAGATCCAAATACTATAAGTGGGTACAAAGCCACTGCTCACACATGCGAGTCAAAAATATGTACATATCAAAGTCTGAATAATAACAGAGTAGCGGAATAGTGGACAAATAAAAGCGCTATATATCAGCATAGCAGATAATGTCCAAGCAGAAGCACAGAAGCTAAGTCCAGAGACCTAACCTGAAACAACTCGGTCTGACCCGAGCGAAAACACTCGGGTCAGGCTAGCTAAACAATCAGTAATAACTGAGATATATAATAATGCGGTACATAAGTAAAACAGTACTTATCCAAAGAGAAGTATATTATGAACCACATGAATATAATGACGATCCCTAATCATCAATAAACAATAAAAATCTCCAAAGAGAAATCAACACCAAAGTGTAGAATAAATAAAATCGCCTCATATCATCGGCGTAGCCAAAGCCATAAAAAGATGCCCATAGGCAATAATCCCAATAGTGACCAGAGTCTGTGATCAATGCCCAAGCAAAGATCGATGCTCCAAAGAGCCATGGGGATATACTAAAAAGTCAATGAAATCAAACACTGAAAAGCAGTGTCCAGAGACACTGTGGATCCATAAGGTAATCGCACTTACATCGTATGGTTCCATAGAACCAACACCGAATGGCGGTACTCGAATGGATATAAAAATAATCAGATAATACAAGTTTTGCACGTGCACCGACCAGAGTCGTTGTTGCCAAGTACTGTAGAGTTGTGATCGATCACTCGCACCGATGCGAAACGCGCGAGACGGCGAGATCCTTCCCAGAAGGATAAAGGCCCAGAGGCACACGCCGAAAAATAAACTGCTCCATAGAGCAGGTGTCCAGAGACGGTTGCCCAGAGGCGTGGTGATCCAGAGGTCCAGTACTGGCCGCCCAGAGGCTAATGTGTCACTAACTTCTTGGAGAGGAACCAGCAAAGTGTTAACAATGAGTCTCATACCCCACGTTCGCACTAAATGGTTTCCTAACCAATAGCAAGCTCACACTCCAAACAATAAAAAGTCTACCTCATATCATCGGTAAACTAGACCCAAAGGTCAAAACGATCAATCGAATAGGTCGGGGATTAACCGGAAAGAAAATACACACGGTTTCCATAGGCCGGAGATTTCCTAACCGTTTAAGCACCTTTCCACTTCGCTCGACGTGCTAAAAGTGAGTGTGAGATTTTTATTATAGAAAATAATGGTGTAAAACAGATTTATAATTGATTTTCGGAATCACTTTTAAAACGGTCTTTTGAAAGGTCTCCTATTATGGAGTAATTAATTTAATAATTAAAATAATATTATATAATAATTTTCAAAAGCCATTTAGGAGTGAAAAATCTTTTGAAAATGATTCATAAAACCCGTGTACGAAATCTAGAGACAAATCTCAAAGAAATCAATGAAAACCAGAAAATCATCAAAAATATTCTAAGTGTTTGTAAACATTCAAAAACAGCTGTGAACTCAAGTTCGATAATTTATTTGGACCAGCAAACTATGTCCAAATGTCATGAAAATTTGCAGGCATGTAGTCCAACATCCCTACTTTAATATGCAAGAAGATTTTCTGGATTCCGAGTTGAGACGAAGTGGCAGCGACGTCTCAAAGTTGGACCCAGAACAAGATTTACACTGTTTACAAACAGCGACTAGAGTTCAACTTCGACACGAAATTCGAAGAACCAAACGAACTCTAATGTTGTCCAAATTTTCCTAAGATGGAGTTCGGAACTCCACCTTTCTAACGAGACCAAAAACGTTGAATTCTGACTTCCGATGCGAACGTGGAGGCATCGCGGAGTGGCGCTCAAAAGCTGGAAACAGAAGGGATATTTGATTTTCATTCTAAGTGTTTGACCATTCAAAAACTGCTGCGAACCCAAGTTCGGCAATTTATTTGGACCAGCAAACTGAATCCAAATGACATGAAAACTGGTAGGAATATAGTCCAACATCCCTACTATAAGATGCAAAAAGAATTTCTGGAATCCGAATAGAGACGAAGTAGCAACGACGTCTCAAAGTTGGACCCAGAACAAGATTCACACTGTTTACAAACAGCGACAAGAGTTCAACTTCGACACGAAATTCGTAGTAACAAAAGAATGCCGATGATGCCTAAATTTTACAGAGATGGAGTTCCAAACTCCACCTTTCCAACGAGACCAAAAACGTCGAATTCCGACTTTGGATGCGATCGTGGCGGCATCGCGAAGTGGAGAAAAAAAATCTGGAACAGGGTTTAAAAAAAAGTTATTATTTTTTTTTCTTTTTTTTTTCTCGGGACAGTGGTAAGAATGTACAATTTTGACCAAAATAACTTCGAAATTTCATGAAACTCAAAACATGAAAGTTTTATCTCTAAATCTAAGCTTTCCAGAACATCCAAAATTATTAGATTTGGATAAGAAACGAGAGAGATACATGCAAAACAATATCAGATTGAAACTCAAGATAACTTGTTAAAGACAGAATTGGTCTTCTGTCTTTGAACGAATTTCAGGTCATCTAAATGGCAATATTACAGAAAACTCACTGAACAAAAATTGTAGCATATGTTTTAAGATTTCCTGAACATCCAAAATTATCTAATTCGGATCAAAAACGAGTAACTTATGGCCAAATCAATTTCAGAGTTTTATTTTATCAACCTTGTAGTTTGTTGTCAGGTCAGCGACAAACAAACGTGATTTCGACCATTGAAACCACAAAATTAGGCAAAGCTCCAAACATGAAAGTTATAGGCTACAGAATAAGCTTTCCAGAACTTCAAGAAAATCTTAATTCCGATTTAAGATGAATGAGATATGCCTAATTTACTAACAGCAATAAACTAATTATAATTTCAGCTAGCATATATTACAAGTACCTTATGTGCAGACCCCAAATGAAAGCAAAGATGATCAAAGAGCTATGATTCACATGTTACATAATAAAACATGTGTTACTAACTGATTAGCAAAATCAAAAGATGATTAAACATATATTAGAAGAGGTTTTTAGCAATATACCTCTCTAGAAAGCAACAAAGACTACTATAGCATCAACCCAAGATAGCAAAAGATGATTAAGAGGCTATAAGATCAAAAAAACACATAAAACATGTGTTACCAAATAAATTTCAGAAATGAAAAAGATATAAAAAAAAGATTTGAGGTGGGTATTTGCATTACCTTTGCATAGAATGACTTGCATAAGCTAAAACTAGAAGGAGATGAAGATAGAGGCCATTTTTGTTATGAAAGCTTTAGGAAACGAGTAGGGTTTTGATTAGGGATGAATGAATGAGGTTTGGAGAGTTTGAGATAATTTATAGAGAAGGTTTAGGGTGGGTTATTGGGCTAGGTTTAGTAACCCAATAAGAAGAGTGTTATTTACATGTTTCCAAAAATTAGTCTAAGTGTTCATATATGTTTATAAAACTCATTTTTTCTACCCAAACCCGTTTTAAAATTTCTCTAAAATATTTAACTTTTTAAAAATAACATTTTATCCTCATTTTAAAAACTCATATTTCCCATTTAATTAAAATAGCCTTTTTCAAATAAATTTTGTTATTTCAAATCCTTTTATGCTTCATTAAAATAAATAAAAATCCTAACCTTTATTTATTAATTGGTAATGCAAATCCCGGGTTGTTACAGACTCCCCCCCTTAAGAAAATTGCGTCCTCGCAATTCCTTAAGATAGATGTCGTCTATAACGTCAAATCCACAAAAGAAGTGATAGAGATAAAATAGAGAATTCTCACCCGTAGAAGAAGATGAGAGAAAGCCAGGATAAGAGCGTTCGATAGATTCTCTAGTCTACCAAGTGCAGTCCTTAGGATTCGGTGACCATTGAATCTTCACGAGTGGAACCTCTTTGTTACGAAGGCGTCTAACCTCCGAATCAAGCACACGAAGAGGTTGCTGCTCCAAAGATAAATCAGGTAAGACCTCTAAATCAGGCACAGCATGCGGCTCAATGATAGAATCAGGATCGCGGACACACATGCGAAGCTGGGAAACATGGAACACGTCGTGCATTCCAGAGAAGTGAGCAGGTAGAACCACATGATAAGCCACGGGGCCAATGCGTTCCGTAATAGGAAATGGTCCAACATAGCGAGGAGCCAACTTCCCTGTAGAGCTGAAACGCACAACCCCTTTCATAGGAGATATCCGAATAAAGACATGATCACCAATGGAGAACTCAAGAGGCTTCCTACGGTTGTCCGCGTAGGATTTCTGACGGTTCTGCGCCTCTTTCATTCTCTGACGAATAAGAATAATCTTCTCAGAAGATTCCCGAACTGAATCTGGACCAAGAAGGAGCTTCTCGCCAGATTCTAACCAACACGAAGGAGAACGACATGGCCTTCCGTAAAGAGCCTCGAAAGGAGCCATGCCAATACTAGACTGAAAGCTGTTGTTGTAGGAGAACTCTACAAGCGGTAAGTGATCCTCCCAACTACCTCCGAAATCCAGAATACAACAGCGCATAAGATTCTCTAAAACACGATTCACCCTCTCCGTCTGACCGTCGGTCTGAGGATGATAAGCAGTCGAGAAATTCAGCTTTGAGCCCAAAGCTGACTGTAGGCACTTCTAGAAGTGACTAGTAAATATAGTGTCTCGATCACAGACGATAGAGCTAGGAATACCATGAAGTCGAACGACTTCCTTCACATATAGCTTGGCAAGCTGAGGAGCAGTCCAAGTGGACTTAATAGGAATGAAATGAGCTGATTTGGTCAAGCGATCGACGATGACCCAAATAGAGGTATGGCTTGACCACGATCGAGGCAGACCATCAATAAAATCCATGGATATCTGATCCCATTTCCACAATGGAATCTCTAGCGGCTGAAGAAGACCAGATGGACGCTGATTCTCAGCTTTGATCTGTTGAAAAGTCATGCAATGGCTTACATAACTTGCAACATCACTCTTCATGCCCTCCCAATAAAATAGGCGACACATGTCGGCATACATCTTACTCGACCCGGGATGTATAGTGTACTTAGTGCGATGACACTCGTCTAGAATGTCACGCCTAAGTGATAAATCAGATGGTACCAAAATACGGTTCTTCCTGCGAAGACACCGATGAGAATCAATAGAATAATCCGACAATGTCTCATCACTGGATCCCGACTCAAGGAGATGAATATATCGCAACAAGTCTGGATCCTGCCGCTGAGCATGGGCAATGCGATCCAATAGAATAGGTCGAGCTTCCAAGCTGAATAACAATATCTAAGGATCAGAAGACAGAGCTCGATTTCGAATATCACACATAGAAAGAGTCTCAAGAATATCCCACTCGGCTATCATCATAGAAACTACTGCTGAGTGTTTGCGACTGAGTGCATCAGCCACACGATTACCCTTGCCAGGGGTAATCTGAATGTCTAAGTCATATGAGGCGAGGAACTCAAGCCATCGCTGCTGCCTCATATTGAGATCCTTTTGACTGAATGAATACTTCAGCGACTTGTGATCGGTGTAGAGAATGAAATGTTTGCCCAATAGTTAATGACGCCACGTCTTCAAGGCAAAGACGATAGCTGCTAACTCAAGATCATGAGTAGGATAGCGAACCTCATTCAGACGTAGCTGCCTAGAAGCGTAAGCAACTACCCGATCTTTCTGCATAAGCACAGCACCGGGGCCTCTACCACAAGCGTCGGTGTAAACAACAAGATCCTGGTTACACTCAGGAACTACAAGGATAGGAGCATGAGTGAGAAGTTCCTTCAGTCGCTGAAAGGAAGCTTCACACTTATCAGACCAAATAAAACGAACCCCCTTACGAGTCAGAGTCGTGAGGGGAAGTGCAACTCGAGAGAAATCCTTGATAAATCGACGGTAATAACCCGCCAGACCAAGGAAGCTGCGAATATCATGAACGTTCTCAGGCTGCTTCCAATTCTGAATAGCTTCGATCTTGGCAGGATCGACAGAAATACCCTCAGATGATACAATATGGCCCAAGAACTTGACCTTGCTCTCCCAAAAATGGCACTTGGAGAGCTTGTCCTTAAGCTGATGCTGACGAAGAGTATCCAAGATGATCCGCAAATGATGAGCATGCTCTGCCTCGGATCTAGAATAAATAAGAATATCGTCGATGAAAACCAGAACGAATCTATCGATGTATTCTCGGAATACTCGATTCATAAGAGCGACGAAGAAAGCCGGAGCGTTCGTCAAGCCGAACGGCATGACCAACCACTCAAAAGAACCATGACGAGTGCGAAATGCTGTAAGAGGAATGCTGTCTTCCATGACTCGTAGCTGATGGAATCCGGTGGCAAGGTCAAGCTGAGAGAAGACCTTCTCACCGCTCAATTGGTCAAACATGTCGTAACGGGAATTAGAGTTAGACATGATTCAATGATAGATAATTAATTAAGTAATACTACGGAATATAACGGATTCCTATACATATTCCTAACTTATCTATCAATAAACATAAGGAAGGGATTTGATTTAATTCGGATCTGATTTAAAATGTATTGTACTAAGTGTATCTGTTCCGTGTTTATTATGCTTATTCCTGAAACCAGGCTCTGATACCAAACTGTAACGCCCCACTTTGAGACCCATTGTAACAAAGAGTATTACGGGAGTAATACTGTCTGTTAAAGCGTAGAATAGAGTATAGTGGAAGCGACCATTTGTAATCAAGCTTACTGAATACGTCGAAAGGATGGTATCTATATATTTTTTCAAGTGGTTCGACATATTCAGTAAATACTTATAACGAAATTACAAATGGCTAAAGATCTATCAGGACAAAGCATAATAACATAATGAAATAGCATCACAGAACAGAATCACATAATAGATATAAAATCCCAGAACAATACATCATCAATACAGATCCAAATACTATAAGTGGGTACAAAGCCACTGCTCACACATGCGAGTCAAAAATATGTACATATCAAAGTCTGAATAATAACAGAGTAGCGGAATAGTGGACAAATAAAAGCGCTATATATCAGCATAGCAGATAATGTCCAAGCAGAAGCACAGAAGCTAAGTCCAGAGACCTAACCTGAAACAACTCGGTCTGACCCGAGCGAAAACACTCGGGTCAGGCTAGCTAAACAATCAGTAATAACTGAGATATATAATAATGCGGTACATAAGTAAAACAGTACTTATCCAAAGAGAAGTATATTATGAACCACATGAATATAATGACGATCCCTAATCATCAATAAACAATAAAAATCTCCAAAGAGAAATCAACACCAAAGTGTAGAATAAATAAAATCGCCTCATATCATCGGCGTAGCCAAAGCCATAAAAAGATGCCCATAGGCAATAATCCCAATAGTGACCCGAGTCTGTGATCAATGCCCAAGCAAAGATCGATGCTCCAAAGAGCCATGGGGATATACTGAAAAGTCAATGAAATCAAACACTGAAAAGCAGTGTCCAGAGACACTGTGGATCCATAAGGTAATCGCACTTACATCGTATGGTTCCATAGAACCAACACCGAATGGCGGTACTCGAATGGATATAAAAATAATCAGATAATACAAGTTTTGCACGTGCACCGACCAGAGTCGTTGTTGCCAAGTACTGTAGAGTTGTGATCGATCACTCGCACCGATGCGAAACGCGCGAGACGGCGAGATCCTTCCCAGAAGGATAAAGGCCCAGAGGCACACGCCGAAAAATAAACTGCTCCATAGAGCAGGTGTCCAGAGACGGTTGCCCAGAGGCGTGGTGACCCAGAGGTCCAGTACTGGCCGCCCAGAGGCTAATGTGTAACTAACTTCTTGGAGAGGAACCCGCAAAGTGTTAACAATGAGTCCCATACCCCACGTTCGCACTAAACGGTTTCCTAACCAATAGCAAGCTCACACTCCAAACAATAAAAAGTCTACCTCATATCATCGGTAAACTAGACCCAAAGGTCAAAACGATCAATCGAATAGGTCGGGGATTAACCGGAAAGAAAATACACACGGTTTCCATAGGCCGGAGATTTCCTAACCGTTTAAGCACCTTTCCACTTCGCTCGACGTGCTAAAAGTGAGTGTGAGATTTTTATTATAGAAAATAATGGTGTAAAACGGATTTATAATTGATTTTCGGAATCACTTTTAAAACGGTCTTTTGAAAGGTCTCCTATTATGGAGTAATTAATTTAATAATTAAAATAATATTATATAATAATTTTCAAAAGCAATTTAGGAGTGAAAAATCTTTTGAAAATGATTCATAAAACCCGTGTACGAAATCTAGAGACAAATCTCAAAGAAATCAATGAAAACCAGAAAATCATCAAAAATATTCTAAGTGTTTGTAAACATTCAAAAACAGCTGTGAACTCAAGTTCGATAATTTATTTGGACCAGCAAACTATGTCCAAATGTCATGAAAATTTGCAGGCATGTAGTCCAACATCCCTACTTTAATATGCAAAAAGAATCTCTGGATTCCGAGTTGAGACGAAGTGGCAGCGACGTCTCAAAGTTGGACCCAGAACAAGATTTACACTGTTTACAAACAGCGACTAGAGTTCAACTTCGACACGAAATTCGAAGTACCAAACGAACTCCAATGTTGTCCAAATTTTCCTCAGATGGAGTTCGGAACTCCACCTTTCTAACGAGACCAAAAACGTTGAATTCTGACTTCCGATGCGAACGTGGAGGCATCGCGGAGTGGCGCTCAAAAGCTGGAAACAGAAGGGATATTTGATTTTCATTCTAAGTGTTTGACCATTCAAAAACTGCTGCGAACCCAAGTTCGGCAATTTATTTGGACCAGCAAACTGAATCCAAATGACATGAAAACTGGTAGGAATATAGTCCAACATCCCTACTATAAGATGCAAAAAGAATTTCTGGAATCCGAGTTGAGACGAAGTAGCAACGACGTCTCAAATTTGGACCCAGAACAAGATTCACACTGTTTACAAACAGCGACAAGAGTTCAACTTCGACACGAAATTCGAAGTACCAAAAGAATGCCGATGATGCCTAAATTTTACAGAGATGGAGTTCCAAACTCCACCTTTCCAACGAGACCAAAAACGTCGAATTCCGACTTCGGATGCGATCGTGGCGGCATCGCGAAGTGGAGAAAAAAAATCTGGAACAGGGTTTAAAAAAAAGTTATTTATTATTTTTTTTTCTTTTTTTTTTCTCGAGACAGTGGTAAGAATGTAAAATTTTGATCAAAATAACTTCGAAATTTCATGAAACTCAAAACATGAAAGTTTTAGCTCTAAATCTAAGCTTTCCAGAACATCCAAAATTATTAGATTTGGATAAGAAACGAGAGAGATACATGCAAAACAATATCAGATTGAAACTCAAGATAACTTGTTAAAGACAGAATTGGTCTTCTGTCTTTGAACGCATTTCAGGTCATCTAAATGGCAATATTACAGAAAACTCACTGAACAAAAATTGTAGCATATGTTTTAAGCTTTCCGGAACATCCAAAATTATCTAATTCAGATCAAAAACGAGTAACTTATGGCCAAATCAATTTCAGGGTTTTATTTTATCAACCTTGTAGTTTGTTGTCAGGTTAGCGACAAACAAACGTGATTTCGACCATTGAAACCACAAAATTAGGCAAAGCTCCAAACATGAAAGTTATAGGCTACAGAATAAGCTTTCCAGAACTTCAAGAAAATCTTAATTCCGATTTAAGATGAATGAGATATGCCTAATTTACTAACAGCAATAAACTAATTATAATTTCAGCTAGCATATATTACAAGTACCTTATGTGCACACCCCAAATGAAAGCAAAGATGATCAAAGAGCTATGATTCACATGTTACATAATAAAACATGTGTTACTAACTGATTACCAAAATCAAAAGATGATTAAACATATATTAGAAGAGGTTTTTAGCAATATACCTCTCTAGAAAGCAACAAAGACTACTATAGCATCAACCCAAGATAGCAAAAGATGATTAAGAGGCTATAAGATCAAAAAAACACATAAAACATGTGTTACCAAATAAATTTCAGAAATGAAAAAGATATAAAAAAAAGATTTGAGGTGGGTATTTGCATTACCTTTGCATAGAATGACTTGCATAAGCTAAAACTAGAAGGAGATGAAGATAGAGGCCATTTTTGTTATGAAAGCTTTAGGAAATGAGTAGGGTTTTGATTAGGGATGAATGAATGAGGTTTGGAGAGTTTGAGATAATTTATAGAGAAGGTTTAGGGTGGGTTATTGGGCTAGGTTTAGTAACCCAATAAGAAGAGTGTTATTTACATGTTTCCAAAAATTAGTCTAAGTGTTCATATATGTTTATAAAACTCATTTTTTCTACCCAAACCCGTTTTAAAATCTCTCTAAAATATTTAACTTTTTAAAAATAACATTTTATCCTCATTTTAAAAACTCATATTTCCCATTTAATTAAAATAGCCTTTTTCAAATAAATTTTGTTATTCCAAATCCTTTTATGCTTCATTAAAATAAATAAAAATCCTAACCTTTATTTATTAATTGGTAATGCAAATCCCGGGTTGTTACAGAGACGTAGTATTTGTATCTGATAGTATTTATTCCGCTGTGTATTCTGTATGAAGACAAGTTTATATAACTGTCCATTGTTGTGCTGTGTTGTATTGAGTCGTATATTGACTCTGATTGATGTATGTATAAAAAAACTGATATAGTTCTTTGTTTTAAAAGGCTAGTGATTATCTATTATATATTGTTCCGCAGCGATGTGTGAGATTCTGATATTGTTTCTGTTTCTGATGTTGTTCTGTTGTCCTTCTTTTTTTCTCTTCTTCTGCTTTCTTCCTTTTTCTTCTTCTTCTTCTGTCTTTTTCTTTTTCTTAAAACCCTCACTATTGGAGTTTTCGGCACTCGATTTCTCGGCAGTCGATAAAGTGAGTATCGATGTCGGATTTTCGAAAGTCGAAAATTTTGGTATGTGACAGCGTGGTATCAGAGCATATGGTTAAGCGACAACCCTGCTCTGTTGGGTGTTACTCATTAGAGATAGAGTCAGTCGTACTCTAGAATGAGTTGAGTGTAATAATAGATATGAGCGCGTATTTGTTAGTTAATATAAAACTGTTTTGTATTGTGATGATTGATTTATTGAGTGGTATATGAACCTTCGTCGGCACAGTCTTGCAAAACTGTATCGAAGGGGTAACTAAACACTTGAATAGAACAATTCGGCACAGTATTGTTTTGAATAGGGTAAATGAAATAATTTTACCCAAAACTATTTTTGTATAGAAAAGAAATCATTTTCTATGAATTATCATAGTATATGGTTGCATGGATGTTAGGAAAGTGATAATGTTGAAATGTTATCATTAAATTTGAAATTGAATAAGAAATTGGAATTATAACTCCAAAGTTAAGAAATAAATCCATGTACGAATGAAATTTAAGAATATAAATTATAAATGTGACTTATAATTTAAAACGGAATTCCAGAGAAGTTTTTGGAAAAGTTCTGAAAAGAAATTGAAAATTTTGGAGATTTGGAAATTTAAATTTCTTTTTGATTTGAAAATGAATTTCAAAGTTTTGAAAAGTATTTTAGAGAGATGAAAGCTCTAAACTCTTTTCGATCGCTGGAAAATAACTTCGGTAATGACTGCAGCATCACTGATGTTCATTTTCGGGTTTCCAAAAGAGGAATTGCTGCCAAATTGTTTTAAACGGAAGTTGTTTGAAAAATTTGGGTTTTGTTTTGAAATTCAAAAGATAATTTGATTTGTTTTCAAAAATGATTTTTGAAATGTTGGTAAGACTCTGGAATACCATATTTGTGAAATATTATTAAGTTGATCACTTATACAAATTTAATTTTGGTAGAATAAATTTAACTTAAAGGACGGAGTTAAATTAAAGAAAGTATAAGGAAATAAATTCATATATGAATAAAAATTATGAATATGAATTGTAAATATGATTTACAAATGAAAATAGAATTCAAAAAGGATAATTGAAGATAAAATTCATAATGGAATTAGTAATGTGAATGTATAAATGATTTTATAAATCAAGATGTAAATAAGTCAAAGACTTATAAAAATATTTGAAATTTGATAGAAATGAGGTTCAAATTGTAAATGAATGAATTTGTGAATAAATTTGCAATTGCAAGTGCAAGAAAATGAAATTCAATATTCAGAAGTTAAATTGAATCCAAATCTAGTTGAAATGGTAAATTAAATTCAAATGAAATTTAAATGAAAAATTGAACGAAGATGAATATGTAACTTCAATAGTGAATTAAAAATGATATAAGTAGTTTATATTAAAAATTTTGTAATAGAATTTGCAAAAGGGTTTGAATGTTGTAACTAGATATTATGGCTAGTAGGATATACAGGTATAAAGGAATTGGATTTGATTTTCAAAAAATGAAGTTGAATTTGCTCGAAAAGGTAAGTATTTGAATTATAATATGAGTTTTTGATGATTTCTTGTCTAGCCGCTTGGCTTTTCCTTTTTCTTTTTGGAATCTGAGAGTCCGTAGGGACGTTTTGTAGTCGTACTGCATTAGCCGCGCAAAGGAGACGCTGTCGAAATTTTTCGGAAATTTAGGGCGTTAGAAAATTTTGAGAAAATTTGGAAGTTTAAAATTTGAATTTGAATTTAAATTTGAACTTTGAAGTAAACAATGTTGTTTGAACTTATAATTGAAGTTGGAAAGCTAGTTGAAATGATAACGAATCTTTAGTAGAAAGATTTGTTTTGATGAATTGATAAAACTATGGGATGTTGAAAAACAGTAGACGAGTTAAGGACCATTTTTCCTAACTGGTAATTTCGAGGACGAAATTCTTTTAAGGAGGGAAGTTTGTAACGACCCAGAATTTTGAACGAATTAAATTGGAAATATTTAATTTATTTTAAATATTTGAACGATGATTTAATTTGAATCCCAAATTTAACTTGGAATTTGGCGATTAAATTTTATAATTTAATCTATTGAAACTGGATAAAAATTTGAATCTTCAATTTAAAGCTAAAGAAAAATATTTCAAACGCTTGTAAAATTTATATTGATAACACTGAAGATAACAGCAGCTTCAGAATTGAAATTTAAACTGTTTTGTTCAGTTTTGAATTTTATTGTTCGAATTGATATTTGAAAATAGCCGTCCGAGGCGCAGTCTCGGAATTCGACGAAACCAGTTCCATTGGGTCCGTAATATTGAATTATTACCGGATTTCAAATTTTGTATTGATTGGAATTGTTATGTGAGTATACGACACATAAACGCGTGGGAATTTTCAAATCGAATTCAATTTAAAATTTGTATTTATATCAGTTAACATCACCACGATTTTTTCCTTTGAACACGCCAGAAATCAAGGAACAAATCGTGCAAAGCATGGCCACTCGTCTGTAAAAACTTCAAATCGAAATCCTTTCGCTCAAATTTAAAAATTCTCGTTCCATAACCAAAGTAATGGCCGAGCTTCTCGTTCGTTCCCCTTCATTTTATAAACGAAGTTTCCCCCTTCTCTCTAAAATACGAAACCCCCCTTCACTCTCGTTCCTTCTTCGAACTTCAAGCAGCTCAAGCCTTTTTCTTTTCGAATCAAAACAAAAAGAAAAAAAAAACGTTCCCTAATCAAATTTTTATTCGACTGCTCGAATTCGTGCACAATGGATCTGGAAGGAGCCACAGCTCGTCGCAGTCGAGCTTCGAGTTAAGGTTGGGGGAAATGTCGCGATAGGCGATTTTTTTTTCTTTTGGATCGTGATCGAGTCGCGAGGGGTTGGTCGACTTGGGATTCAACTGGTAGGAGGCAAATCGATGAAGGCGGGGCTGGGAGCATACAAGGGTCGGAAGGGCTCGTTTGCTAGCGGTGCGTGCATGCGAGGTGGACGAGAGCTTACAGTGACTGTCGATTATCGGCGTAAATGAGATCGTGGAGTAGGATGTAGCCAAGCCAACGTGGAGGTCGCGACCGCCTTTGTCAGGTAGAGCACGACACGGCTCTGTTTTTTTAGCAAGGCTAGGGAGGGGTTAGGCATTGAGTTTGGGGTGTCATCTCGAGCAGGCGCGTCTGGTAATTAATTTAACCTGAGTTATTTTCTTAAATCTAGATTATTTTATGTTACTGAGAATAATTTATTTAAGGGAAATTTGTTTAAATTAAACTTTAGCCGATGATTATTAAGGTAATTAACTGTTCGAATTTGGAATTTATGTTAATATACACATGTTCATATGCATATATATGAATTAAATTGTTTTCAGATTTTGAGTTGTGGAAAAAAAAGAGAGATATAAAATATTTTATTTTTACTGTTTAAAACAGAAAGGAAATAGTACTAAGAGATGTAAAAAAGAAAATCTGTTTTTAAAATTTTACAGTAAGCTAAGTTTTGGTTTGAAAAAGGAAGTTAGCTTAAAAATTTAATTATTTGAGTAAATAAAATCAAAACGGAAATTGGTTGTTCGATTTATTTCGAATATTAACAAAACGTATAATTATTTATACAAGGTTAAAGTCGAGAAAACAATCTGGAATGGAAAATGGGACGGCAAAATAAAAGCTAATGTGAGATTTTTTTCTCACTCAAAATATGTTTGGTATTACAGTTATTGATTTGATTGATTTGATTGCTATTGGATGTGATATATGATATAGTAGGATATATCTATATATATATAGCAATATATACATATTGGCATATGTATATATTGGATTGATGATTTCCCGCCTCGTATAGCGGATGAGACCCTATTGCGCCGTTAGTAAGCGGATATTTTTATAAAACCCATATACCGCGATATTCCACCTCGAAGTGGAATTGGTATTGTGCTAACGTCTTTGGATGCAGGGAAACGGGTTGGAGGGATCCAACTGGACCCCTCACATTGATTGAATTTATTTCTACTGTGATGTGATAATCTGTGAATGATTATTGATGTTATTGAATTGATGTTTGGAAATTGTTTGAAAGCTAAAATTTAGCTGAATGGATGTTTGATATCATTGGATTCCAAAGATAAACGAAGTTGAATTTTTGAAATTCAAGTAGAAAATTTCTAAGTGAATCAATTTTTGAAATTTGAGAAATTTTGAGGAAAGAATTTTTAAAGTATAAAAAGTTAAATTTTATAATCTTATCGAATTAATTCCAGAATCAAGTGAAAATGTTAAATAAATGGATTTCGTAAAATAGTGATTATAAATTGAAGAATTTAATTTAAGAATTTGGATTTTTAAATAGATTGAAAGAAACGATTGAAATTTATTTTCTTAAAAAGGAATTTATTAAAAGAAGATAAGTTGGAAATCCAATTAGAAATTTAATTGGTAAATTGAAATAATTTGGGAAATCAATGTAAAATGATTTCAATTTGAAGAATCCATTTTAAAACAGAATATTGAAAAATTTGAGAAAAAAATGAGGAATTTACTTAGTAGTGATAAATAAAAATTAGAAATCAATCTATAATTGATTTAATATTTGGAAATGAATTTTTGAGAAATCAGTATGGAAATTTTATTTAAAGTTGAAAATAAATTTAGAAATCAATATCGAAATTGATTTGGGATTGAAGTTTTTATAAATAGAATTGGAATTTATAAAAGTTGTTTATAAATCCGAAATCACTTATTTTGATAAGTAAAAATATAGAAGTTGATAAAAAGAAGATTTATAAGTCGAGGTTGTTATTAAAATAGAAATAGAATTTATAACGGTGTTTATAAATTCGAAATAGATTGAATTTGATAAATTTAATATAGAAAATTTCTAAAGAAGATATATCCGCGATTTTGGATAGCGAATCTCTATTGAAATAAAAATGTGTAGAAATAGATTGAAATTGGGTTAAGTGAATTATATTCACGATTTTGGGACAGTGAATATATTGTTAAGTAAAATGGATTTATTGTTGAAGAAGTGATATTAAAAATGAAGTTAAACATTTTAAAGATGTTTTAAAATGTATTATGAATCGAAAGCATAGATTTCAACAGTACTTGTTGAAATAGGCGTTTTCGAAAATATAAGGAAATGATGGACTATAACACTGTTGTTATAGTAAATGATTTCCGAAAGGAAATGTTTTATGTAGTATTGGGATTTATATACCTATCTTAATTTCGAATCCCTATACTAGTGATTTTGAGTCGTCGTAACGATGTTTTACGTAACATTCGTTTTGACTCAAATAGAGGTTGTTATAGTAAATGTTTCCTTAAAGAATGAACTATATACTTAATTTGATTTAAGTATGTCGAATATTTTCCAAGTGTTGAAAATAAATAGATTTGTGAAACACTTATTTTTAAATAAGTATGGAATTGCTTTTCTAAAATGAAATGAAACGTTTTGAGATTTTATCTTCTTAAAGATAAAATGAAATTGAATATTTGAAATCGATTTGAGAATCGTATATCAGTAGATATTTTGAAGATATAAATTCACTATGGAATTTATAAATGGAATGGGAATTTGTTTTAAAAATAAACGTTGATTTATTTTTAAAGTGTGGAGATTTTATATCTAGTAAAGATATTTTTGAAGATGAAATAATTTGGAAATTATTTGGAATCTGATGATGTTGCGCATCTTTATTGATAGTTAAATAACCGACTATCAATAATTACCATTAGATAGGTATTTGTTGTGAATTGGATGAATTTGAATGCCACACTTATTTTTGAATAAACGCTCACTATTCGGGTTAACCGGGAAAGGACCATGGGGTCGTATAACCCATTCCGAATATGTGATATGTCGTTATGAATTGCATTTGAAGACCGGTGTTGAAGACCGGTGTTGAAGACCAGATATTTTTGAAAACGGAAGGATTACCGTCGAGTTACTCTACATCGACTGATCTTCGATTTAGAGGTTTTTATCACCCTTAGTGACGGGAAGTCCGGACGTGATTGGAAATTTATCCGGAAATGCAAGGGCTTCGTGAGAAGTGCCTTCGGTTCTGTTCGATCCCGGAACAGACTTGTATGGATTGTGTGTCTGACGTTACAATTTGAGATATAAAGCTGATTTCTTTCAAATACATTTCTGTTGGTGGCGGAGAATTTATTCTCTTAGCTTAACACCCTTCTCTGAGACGTACGAGCTCAGAGGTTATGTAGTTGAAATTTATCAGCGATATATCCCAATTTGGTAACGTGGCATACTAAGTGTTGCTGTGAAATGATCAGTGTTTGATCATTTGCGATATGATCATTTGTTTGATCTTATATCTTTGTGATCATAGGTTGATCATTTTTATTTGACCCGAAGCAGGGCTTTGTAGAAAGCGTAGCTTTGTGGACGAGACTTCATCGAGCCTCACACCCCGGAAATGGTCGAAACAGGAAGGATGCAGCAAGGTTCTAGGGAGTAGCGCCCCTTAGTGTATGTCATTCCTTCTGGATAAAGGTGGTATCATGGTATGGAGCCCAGATACTTAACCTCTGTGGTTGCTGCAAATTTATTACTTTGTGGTTGTTGGAAATCGGGGATCCTCGGGAAGATCGGTGACGATCGGGGGATGGCATACGCGTGTCAGTAGTTACCTATTTTTGCAGAGGTAACCCGGCCTTGTGTTGGCAGAGATCCGGTTAGGTTCTCGGGTCGTCTATTCCAGGGACGTACCCATCGTGGAAAAGGAAGTTCCTTAGCCTGACCATTTGTTGGAAATCCAAAGAAACAATACGAGCCTTGTACGGTTTTAGTTGTAGAACCTGCCATTTAATATGGAAGCTATAGCAAGCATACTATAATGGTACCTATGCTGGCTAAGATTTATATTCTACTTTCGAAATGTTTTCTACACTATGCACTAATAATAATATCAAAAAGAATTTGATTCTTGCGTAGTAAGCATCTTTGACTATCATAAGAAGAAATCTCCTCCAAGTCTGCGTTTGCATTGTGTGTGTGGCAGGAGGTCTTATGGTAGTTTCATTTTCCAAAAGCATTGCGTATTGACTTTAAAATTTTTCTGTTGTTTATTTTAAAGAAAAATAACTGTTTTACGATCTCACACCAGTCACCATGACTGACTCGGAGTTTATTGTTTCCCTTCTAAACTCTGGGTGCCCACCAATTTCCACACGGGCAGTCTAGAGTTATGTTATCAGGATATTCTAGATATTCTGGAGCTTTGGAAGCAAGCTGGATGACGAGACGTAGTATTTGTATCTGATAGTATTTATTCCGCTGTGTATTCTGTATGAGGACAAGTTTATATAACTGTCCATTGTTGTGCTGTGTTGTATTGAGTCGTATATTGACTCTGATTGATGTATGTATAAAAAAACTGATATAGTTCTTTGTTTTAAAAGGCTAGTGATTATCTATTATATATTGTTCCGCTGCGATGTGTGAGATTCTGATATTGTTTCTGTTTCTGATGTTGTTCTATTGTCCTTCTTTTTTTCTCTTCTTCTGCTTTCTTCCTTTTTCTTCTTCTTCTTCTGTCTTTTTCTTTTTCTTAAAACCCTCACTATTGGAGTTTCCGGCACTCGATTTCTCGGCAGTCGATAAAGTGAGTATCGATGTCGGATTTTCGAAAGTCGAAAATTTCGGTATGTGACAAGTTCCGTATTGGGAAATGGATTTCCAACAAATGGTCAGGCTAAGGAACTTCCTTTCCTACTGCCGAATGGGATCGCCTCTGGTTGGACGTCCCGAGAGACAAACTGCTCTCTGCCAACACAAGGCCGGGTTACCCCTGTAAAAGGTAACTCACGAATATGCCATTCCCCGGTCCTTTGGGACCTTTATCCGAGGCACCTCGATAAACACACAGTCACACAATAAATGAGATCAGAGTATCCACATAGGTTAAATACCAGGGCTCCATACCTGATACCACCCTTTTACAAAAGAAAATGACATACCCTAAAGGGCGCGACCCTCATAACCTTGCCGCATATTCCTGTTTCGACCATTTCCGGGTTGTGAGGTCCGAAGAAGTCTCATCCACAAAGCTACGCTTTGTCACAAAGCCATGCTTTGGGTCAACAGATGATCAAAGTAATGATCACAAAGATAAATGATCAAACAAATGATCATATCACAAATGATCAAACAATGATCATCACACAGCAACACTCAGCATGTCACATTACCAAATTGGGAATATATCGCTGATAACCTTCAACTACTTAACCTCTGAGCTCGTACGTCTTAGAGAAGGGTGTTAAGCTAAGAGAATAAATTCTCCGCCACCAAACAGAAATGTATTTGAAAGAAATCGGCTTTATATCTCAAAATGTAATGTCAAACATGTAACCATACAAGTCTGTTCCGGGTCCGAACAAAACCGAAGTCACTTCCAAAGAAGCCCTTGCAAATCCGGGTATTCACAATCCCGATCGGATTTCCCATCACTTAGGGAATCTCTATACCGGGAGCTACCCAGTACAGAGACAATCGATAGGTTATCCTATCGTTTTTCGCAAACACCCGGTCTTCAACACCGGTCTTCAAATGCTATCCATATACAACGTATCACTTATTCGGAATGGGTTATGTGACACAAAGGTCCTCTCCCGGCTAAACCGAATAGTGAGCGTAATATTTAAAAACAAATGGATAATGGGATTTCAATTAAGTCATAACTTATTACCCAAAACTTTCTTTTCAAATGGTTTAACAAATTACCATTTTCAAATCTTTAAACAAAAGATTTATTTTAACAACCTTCAACGGTTTAAACAATTTCCACCCTTTAATCTTTTAAACAAAAGATTCATTCATAGATTTTCCAAATCAATTTCCATTTCAATTGGATTAACTGGTTAAATCTTTAAAACAAGATTTAACTTATAGCTTTCAAAACAATTCCATTTCAAATGGTTTAAAAAAATCATCATTTTAAATCTGTTAAAAATAAACAGATTCAATTCATAGCTTTCAAAAAGAATTCATTCATAACTTGGAAAACCATTTTTCAATTCAATCTTGAAATTCCTTTAATTAAACTGGAATTTCATTTCTTATCTGAAAGCCTTTATTCTTTTAAAACAAATAGTTTCATTTTGGAAATCTGATTCATTTATACGAGTTAAGGTTCTTGGGTTAAATTCAAATTCTCAAACCAATATTTTCAAAATGGTTTAGATTCATTTAAACACATTTATAACATTTTTAACCATAATTTCCAATTATGAAATTAATTTCCAACTCTTGAATTCAAATTCAAATTAAATTAGTTAAATTGGAAACTTTATTAAGTTATTTAAAATAACTTTCATCTTAAAAGTTCCATTTCCAAAAGCTTTAACCTTTAACCCAAATCCATTTCAAAAATCAATTGAAATTAAAATTTAAATTTCAAAAACATTAATTTTAAATTATCTGTGACTTAACCGATTTCCACGTGAAATCCATATTTGTGTGTGTAAAAGTGTAGTCCATGGGTTTTACACAGTAGTGCAACATCATCAAATCATCACAGATCAAAATACAACAATATATTTGATAAGTGATAAGCGGTATAACTATAACGCTTATCGTTCATTTACAGATCACAGATATATATGTCACAGATAATAAATTACATCATAGATAATTTATCATAGATCACAACATAAATCAGGATGTATCACAAAGCATCACAAATCAGGGATATCAAACAATCAAATCATCCAATAGAATCCAAATATCCATAAGTAAGATCAATAAATTTTCTGATTAATTTAAATCAGATTAATTACTTATGAAATATAAATTACTAATCTTGGTTAATTAATCATCAATTAATTATAAACCATTTTAATTGATTAACCTTTAATCATTTATTAATTAACCATTAAAAATAAATTAATTAACCTTCAATTATTATTATCAACCTTTAATTATTAAATAATTAACCTTTAATTATCTAATTTACCATTTAATTATCTTTAATTAATAAATTACCCTTAATGAATTAATTACCACTTAATTAATAAAATTTCAATAAGTGATCATCCCTAACCACTTACATTAATTAATTAATCTTTGATTAATTATCTTCAAATTAATTGCTTTAATTTATTAACCATATTAATTATCCTTTCACAAATCATTTGATAAATAAATCAACTTTAATCATTTAGTAATTATCTTTTAATTAATTACATTAATAAATTAACCATCAATTAATCACATAGTCAAATTTTTCTTTAAGTAATTAAGTAAGTAACCTTAAATTAATTACCTTAATTAATTACTCTTTCATTACCTCATTAATTATCAAAACCTTAATTAGATTAAGATAAAATCATTTCCTTTATTAGATACCAAATCACATATTTAGTTTAAAACATTTAATTAGGACAGTGTTTTAAAACTTGGTTAAGTTTTAATTCAAAACTGTTTTCACACTTAACTTCAAATCCCGAGCCAAATTACAAAATCCCCGAGTAAAACTTCGAGTCACTCACGACCCTACCCACTTCGAGTCAAACCCGGGAACTTCCTGAAACCACTCACCATCAAAATTCCCAGATCACTTAGAAGTGCACGTGCACGTGCACATCACCAGAATTCGCCCCCAGTCGACATCGCAACGTCGATCTAGTCGACCATCTTCCTCGAACCACTCTCCGATCGCCAGAACCCCATCATCTCGTCGAAAACGAATTCAAGCTTAAAAGCTCGAACCTGGAAACACGAGATAGAACCCAGTCTCCAAACCTGTCAACATGTCGCATTGGAAATTTCGACCACCAGAACGCGCCGCACCTCCGTCCAGACCTTCGTCTACGTCCACACTACCATCTCCAAAAATCCCACTGCACTCGATCAATCGTAGAACCCGCGGTGGATCGAACAACCAAACCCAGTTAAACTAGGGTTCCAGATTAAATTCAACTACCACTGCCTCTTCGATTAATTACATCACCCTCTAATATTTTTCCCATCACCTTCGATCACCCCTCCATCGATACTGAAGATCGCGACCTCCCAGTCAACAGAGATCATCAGAAAAACCCCAAAAACCCCAAACCGATCAACCTTAAACTGCTCCTTCAATCCATTACTAAAAAATGTGATTTTAACTTTAAAATTCATGATTTAGTATAAGGTTTTAGTTTATATACCTGAACTAAGAAATTATAAAGTTTGAGTTTTTACAAAACTCAAGCTTTACTGTTCTATTTACTTTCCAGAGCATATTTGAATTTATTTTAACTTAAATATAATTTTAATCTCCAACCCATGATCAAACAAACAAGTTTTATTTGTTACTTGAATCCTAACAATGACTAGATCAAGAGATGGAGGATTTAAATCAAAAACTGAACTTGAATATAAAGAATAGAGAACAAATTCAACAGCATGCACACCTATATATTCATATACATACAGCAGATTGAACTTATATACATATATATATACAATACATAGTTATCAACATGCAACCAGATTCATACTTAAGCTTCTGAAATTAAATGTTACTCACCTTGTTTTCAAAAGAAGAACAGGGCTGCCCTTATGTTGAACCAGGCTTGAGTTTGCTAGCTAAAACTCTTCTTTGATTCTCTGGGTTTGATTTGATTTTTCTGTTGTTTAAGTTGATGTTGGTTTTAGGTTGAGATGATGCTTGCTTCATATTTTCTTAGTTTGAAATGAACAAACTGATATGAGGAGCTTGATAAAGAAAATGAGTTTATAGGGTATTCATTTTGTACAGGGTGTTATAATGTTTTGTACAATACAAAGTGGTCTTCTTTATACAATGGTCAGTGATTTTTTTCTAGCAAATGGAGGCTGATGAGATATGGCATTTATTGCCTTGTACAAATTGTATATTTTGCTTGTACTTATTTATTTTTTCCTTTGGCTATGCTACAATTTGATTTCGGCTGAAGATAATTGTTTTGGTTGAGTTGTATTGTTGTACTTAGTTTATTTGTACATTCATATTTGCTTAGTTCCTACTTCTTGCCTTGCTTTTCGGCTAAGAGGATATGTTATTGTGGCTTGCATTAATTAGCATTGTACAACTTTGCTTATTTTATTTTCTAAAGTCTTTGTTCTTGCCTGGTTACTTTCTTTTTGTGGGTGCAGCCTGTTTTGTTTCGTTCTAGTGAGCATATTCATATATATATATGACTTGCCTATACTTATTGTATTACTACTTGTCTAAGGGTACATGTGTTCAGGAGTTCTAAAATGTTTATTACCTTTAAAAGTTAATAATTTACTATTTAACTTGCATACTTATATTTTGCTTGTTCATGAATATGTTTTCTTTCTTTTTAACTTCGTCTTTAATAATATTACTTTATAATATAAATTTCTATTTTAATTTTGCTTTACTTTATAATATTCATTTTTATATTTATATAATTCTAGAATTATTTAATATGTTAATTTCACATTTTATATAACTATAAATTTATTTGAAATATTTGTTTAACATCAACACTTATTTGAATTCTATAAATATAATTTTATAAACTCAAATTATTATTATTAACCATCAATTATAAATTTAAATGATTTATACAGAATATATTTGAATTCGGGGAAACTCGCATCACTTTTATCAATTTATTTTACAATTTTTTATTCAAAAATCAATAAATTATCAATAATAATCAATAAATTCGACAGAGCCTCCTTTGTACGGAGAGGTGTGGGAGAAATAATAATATCAATAATAACAATATATATCACATTTTTCAAAATAATATATTCCAACAGCGGGAAAACAATATAATATCGCTATATAAATCCATAATCCGAGAACGTGCCTATTTGTCGGGCAATTAACGCTTATTTTATAAAACCAAAAGCAGTAGCAATTGTTTCCATAACCTGTATTTCACTTATATAATCCAAAGGGGTTAATAATTATATAAAATGAAATGTTTAAAATTGTTTTAACTAATAACAAAACAATCAACATAACAACAACCACTTCCACCCAAAGCATACAATCATCACATGAAATCAAAATAAATCGATTATCCATTCATATCAACCAAAACAAATAGTTTGTTCGGGTTTAGACACTTTTAATCGCATAGATTGACCAATAACTATTAAGTATACCATGTACTCAACAGTCTTAGATAAACTCAATAGATTATTCATACATCTCAAACAATAAGAAGTATCCTATCCCAAGCAACCCATAAACCAAAACAAACAATAATTTACAATGTACTTGAGTTATTCTTATTAAATTTCTTTCACAACATTTACAGTTTTTTTTTCTTTTCATTCATACAAGGATTATTTCTTTAACTTACATTTATCTCTTATAAAATTTTATTCCCATTCATTCATTCAGTGTTTATTTCATTTATTTTTCCTTTATTACTTACAAAAATTCATTTTCATTTATTCATATCATGTCAATTTCTTTTATTTCAATACATTCATTTTATTATTTACTTTAATTATAAATAGTTTCAATATTAACTTAAGTTCAAAATCCTTTACTTACAGTACTCATTTTCTATTTCATTTAATTATAGTATTACAATTTTAACTCAAGTTTATAACTATTTTCATATCAAATTTCTTATTTATAAAAGTAAATTTCATTGAACACTACCATTACATAAGCTTTACTTGCAAAATTTCCATTACATGCTCTTTTAACATTTCAACTTTTTATAATTGGTAAGTTATATATATATATATATGTCTTTAAGAATGCAATTGAAAGTTACACAAGTTTAACTCATTTATTTTTAATTAACTTAAGGCTCAATAGTTATCATTTCTTATTTTCATATTCTTTTCGTTTACAAGTTACGAATTTCAAATTCCTTGTATATTTCAGTTATAACTTAGCATATAATTTC
This sequence comes from Allium fistulosum, assembly GCA_030737815.1. Lineage (NCBI taxonomy): Eukaryota > Viridiplantae > Streptophyta > Magnoliopsida > Asparagales > Amaryllidaceae > Allium > Allium fistulosum. The sequence goes on from CM060902.1 coordinate 1,211,014,375, forward strand.
TTATTTTAATTTAGAAGTTTCAATTATGAAATAGTTAAAATTTTATTCCATTACAATAATTGAAATCTCTAATTCATAGAAATTTAAGAACTAAATTCCGGGCTCCATTTCAAATCATTTAAAATAATATATACATATATATATATACTCATAACTTTTATCCAATTATATTTAAACTTTAAAAAATTTATTTGTTTATCAAAATAGATCTGTAGTAAAACTACTACAATGGCATTCCCACTTTGAAACTCGAAAATGTATGTCGATGATGCATGCACTCATCACCGAAATAATTTTCCAGTGATAGAGAGGGGAGTACAGAACTTATTTCTTTCCAAAATTTAATTAAAACAATTCTTTCAAATTATATTGAAATATTATATCAGAAAATACTTCTAATAATATTATTATTATATCCCAAAATCATTCTAAAGAAATTTTCAAAAATCCCGGAACTTAAGTTCTAAATTTTCAGTTTTCATTTATTTTATTTTCAAATCTTATTTCCAACTACTATTTATAAATTTCACTACTTAAAAACCAACATATTACACTCAAATATATATCATTTATAAAATTATTATTTTAGATACAAAATATATAATAGGAAAAATTATTTCATTTACCAATATTTCAAAACAATATTATGTCCGTGAGTCCTATTAAGCATTTAGATATCCCTATCGATGTCATAGCGTCCTATGTACCGACCATAATTTATAAATACAAAACGGGACAAATTAACACAATATAAAAACCCTTTTATAACACTAACAAATACGCTCTCTCATATATATACTCTCAATGACTCATTCTAGGGTAATACTACCCTATTTAATATGAGTCAGACCCCACAAAGCTAAGGTTATCGCTAAATCTGGCTCAAATACCAACTGTAAGATCCCGCCTATTTGGACGTTTTTAGCAGACACACGTGCCGACTCAAACCATACAGAAGGGCGGATTGTTATTGGGGTGAATAAGAAAAAGCAGAGAAAGAAAAAACCAAAACAGAATCTCGCAGCGGAATGACAAAATATAATAATCAAATAACAGTTCATGAAGCTGTGTACAAGACATTTGATTATACTTATACAATACAAAATCAGAGTTACACATATCAGAGATAAACAAATAATGCAGCGAAATAGTATGAATGCAGTGGAATAAATATATTAAATAATAGTAGTACAAATCTTCGTCTTCGTCCTCCAGAAATAAGGTCTTCAAATCCTGAAATGCTCAGGCTGATCCGAGCGAATTGAAAAGACAAAACACTCGAGTTAGAACTAAAAGATCTTATGTGAGTTAAATCAACAGTAAATAAATAAATATGAGTGGAACGGCGTCGGAGATGTTTACGGGGTTTGACATCTCCTATCCAGTGTCTAACGTGAGTGCAGTAACTTAAGAGATGTTCGGGATTCACATCTCCTAAGGATCCGTTAAACTATCTACTACGTAGTACAATACGCTACCATAATATGTCTACAGTAAAGTAAAAGTATTAAAATAGCGTTAAGGCGTTACATTTTCCCCTACACTTTTTTATAATGCCAATAGTCTATACAGTACCGTAACTCCCCGTAAACTCGGGCCGCCAGAGGATACCCCATAGGTACGACATAAAACAAACTCGTAGAAGGCGCGCTAGGGTAGGTGACACGGCATAACTAGGCAATGCCAGGGTAGATATACCAATTACACTTCCGGACCGGTGGTAACACATAACATCTACTACCGCCCACCTCGGAACACACTCCCAAATCAAAAAATCGAGGGTGGCCACCAAATAAATCGCAAAGTCAGAATATAGTATCGAAGGAATGTGCCCGATCGGAGGAATGACCTCACTTAGCCAGTCGATTGCTCCTGTTTTAGCCACCTTATGCTAACGCATGGGAGTTAGGTCCACGTATATACCTTATAGGATCGTCGCCACCATCCTACTTCATTATGGAATCTCCACCGCGTACACAGTTGTCAAAGTGGTTTCGGTATCGATAGAGAGTATGCCCATATCCGATCCTGGTCTCTTTAACAACCAAACGCTTATTTCACACCAGATGGTTCTTTAACATTTCAAAAGTCAATTCACAATTTATATCAATATATCATATTCAATTATAATCATATCATTTTCGAAATCATTACTTACTTCCAAAATTATATCACATTGAAATCATTGTTAACGCTAAAAAGTATAACGCTAACACCCCGGTGTCTGGAGTAATCTAGTGAAAGCACCACCCGTCTACACAAGAACTAAAAGTAAACAGAAAAAGGGAAAAACAGTAAAAGAGACAGCAAATTTTATAGTGGTTCGGCCTAAAGTTAAGCCGACATCCACTTTACATCCTTCATTATGTTCTTTGAGCACACTTTTACAAGATTACAACACTTTTACAACACGATTTCTTAGTTACAACACTTTTACAACACCTTTCAATGATTACAACACAATCGAAGCAAGAGATTAGCACTTTGATGACGGATTGCTCTTTGAATCCATGCTGAATGAAGTAGAACTGTTGATGAAGAATCTTTGATGATTGAAGTGTTGGAGGAGTCCAAAAAATAGTAGAGTATCGACGCCCTTGAAATCTAGAAAAAACCCCCCATTTTGAATGCGGAGTAGGCGAAGTATTTATAGGGAGTTGCTGGACTTAGGTCGGCCAAGTTATAGGTCGTGGGCAACCTAAGGGATAGGTCGGAGGTCGTAGGTCGTTAGCGACCTAAGGGGTAGCAGGAGAGGAAGTGGCGACCTAAAGAGCAAAGGCATAGGGAGTGGTAGGTCGTTAGCGACCTAAGGAGATGTGGTCTAAATGTGTCGAGGTATAAAGCGGAGCGACCTAAGGGTAGGTCGTAGGTCGTAGGCGACCTAGTGGGAATGGTGAGCGACCTAGGAAAAAGTGGCATAAGGAGTTATCTCAGCTTGTATAAACTGGGTAGTAAGTTTTAGGTCGTTGACGACCTAAGATAGGTTGTAGGTCGTGAACGATCTAGGGTAGGTCGCTGGGTGTTCTAAGTCGCTAGGTTACTTTGTGAAGCTAGGTCGCTGGAGCTTTGTGACGTTAGGTCGCTAGAGACTTTAGGTCGTTAGGTCGCGAAGTCTGCTAGGTCGCGAAGTGTGTTAGGTCGGAGGTCTGTTAGGTCGGAGGGTTTTTAGGTCGGAGGGATTTTAGGTCGGAGGGTTTTTATGTCGGAGGGATTTTAGGTCGGAGGGATTTTAGGTCGGAGGGATTTTAGGTCGAACCCCGTAGCGGGGGTGTTTCCCCCGCACCCCCACCTTGGGGCGTTGCCACCCCCCCGGACCCCCCTCCGCAGGGGATCTTATTTGAACGAACAATCAACAGGACTTGCTTTGTTGAGATGTTGAGTTGACCATTCTTCGAGACGAACTATCTTTGGTTTCTCGGCCAATCTTTTGGTATCTCGGCCTTGCTAAAAAGGCGGGATGACATTTGCCCCCCCAAAACATGCCTTGCGGTAGGAAGGTGTGTTTTGTAATGCCATAAGCTGGATGTTCATATCCTATTGATGACCTGCAAAGGAACTGACAGTTTTTATGTGGCCCCAAATAACGACCGTTCAGGATCGAGCTATTTGGGATGGAGTGCGACCGTTCATGGTCAAGCGCCTAACTTCAAATGGCGACCATTCGGGATCGAGCCATTTAAGGAGAAGTGCGACCGTGTGCGGTCAGGTGCCGCTCATGGTCAAGCGCTTTACTTCAAATGACGATCATTTGGGATCGAGTCATTTGTGGTAAAGTGCGACCGTGTGCGGTCAAGTGGCGGAGCTCAGATGACGACCGTTCGTGGTCAAGCGCTTTACTTCAAATGACGACCGTTCAGGGTCGAGCCATTTGCGGTAAAGTGCGACCATGCACGGTCAAGTGGTGGGTCTCAAGTGACGATCGTTTGGGATCGAGTCGCTTGAGGTGAAGTGCGATCGTTCACGGTCAAGCGCCTAACTTCAAATGACGACCATTCAGGGTCGAGTCATTTGAAGTGAAGTGCGACTGTGCGTGGTCAAGCGCTTATCTTCATGTGATAACTGTTCGGGAATGAGTCATGTGAGATCTAACGCGACCGTTCACGGTCAAGCACCTTACTTCAAATGATGATCGTTCAGGATCAAGCCATTTTTGGGAAGACGCGACCGTGCCCGGTTAGGGGTGGACCTCAAATAATCAATCGTTTGGGATCGAGTTATTCGAGGTGAAATGTAACCACTCACGGTCAAGCGCCATACTTCAAATGACGATCATTCGGGATCGAGCCATTCGAGGTAAAGTGCGACTGTTGGCGGTCAGGGGGTGGTCCCCAAATGACGATCGTTCGGGATCGAGCCATCTGAGGCTAGTTTTTGCCGTTCGAGGCGAGTTTTTTGCCATCCCAAATGACGATCGTTCGGGATCGAGCCATTTGAGGCGAGTTTTTGCCGTTCCAAATGACGATCATTCGGGATCGAGCCATTTGAGGCGAGTTTTTGCCGTTTCAAATGACGACCGTTCAGGATCGAGCCATTTGAGGCGAGTCTTTGACTGTTCGAAGTCGGGTGCCTGTTCGTAGGGCTTAATCATTGCAAGATCATCAAAATCAAATATTCAACTAAAAAGTTGTCAAGTAGAAATGTCTGAAAAAGTCAAATCCAAACATTAGAAGCAAATCATATCATGAAAGCAAAGTAGGATCAAACTCAAAACACCAGAAGCAAAGCATGAAAGCAATGTAAAGTTACAAACATTGGTAGAAAAACACGAAAGCAATGTAATCAGTCATCTGAAGTAGAATCGAAAGTAAAGTAGTCAATCATCAGAATTAAAACTCAAAAACAAAGAATCGACGTCCGAGTGCAAACATCTACATCGATATGATTTTATAGTTGTATCAGAGCATGCCTGGGGATCGTTCATGGTCCCATACATGTGTGAAAAACTTAATTGTGTCGATGTAGAGTTTCCTACTCATTCGTCGTAACTACAGTCAGTTGATAACAAGCTGACGCCTTGATCCTGAGTCGTCTACAGTTGGTGCAGGAGGTGGACGTTCTTGTTCCACCGTGGCAGCTTTCTTTTTTACATATTGCGATAGCAGACCATCCCGGATATGTCCCTCAACTTCGTCTTTCAAGTGTCTGCAGTCATTTGTGCTATGACCATTTAGCTCATGGAACAAGCAGTACTTGTCCGACTTTCTCTCGTTGTTAGTTGGATCTCTCCTAATTGGCTTTCGATAAGGAACCTGTCCCTTAGTATTTTGGTAGATCCGCTCCAAAGTCTCATTCAATTCTGTGTATGAGGTGAATCTTGGTCCCCTTCGCTGTCGTGCTGATCTATCGTTGTCATCCTCAACATTTCGTTTACCTTTGCTAGTTTCTGCACCTTTTTCAGGAGAATTCCCTCCTTTGACTACAAAAACAGCAATTCCTTCTCCTTCTTCTCTTTCAGCCTTTGCGTCTTCTAATCGTAGAAATCCTTCAGCCTCATGGTAAAATTCCCCTAGATCCATAGGGGGATCTCTTGTCAGCGAATCCTTGAAATCTGTACCGTCAGCTACGCCCGACACAGCTGCCATCAAGACCATAGATGGATCTGGTCGATCCACCGATGCCGCAGCTGCATTGAATCGTGTCAAAAAACTTCTCAAAGATTCTCCAGTTCTTTGCTTCAGTGATGTCAAACTCATAACATTCTTGGACCTTGAGATGTGGACCCTGAATTGCCTCATAAACTTCTCAATCAAATCATTCCACGTCCCGATAGATCCACTTTCCAATTGTCTGAACCACAATGCCGCAATATCTGCCAAGTACAATGGAAAGCACCGAGCCATAACTTTCTCTGATGCCCCCAGCACTTCCATATGCCTCATATATTTTGTAAGATGAACTGTAGGGTCTGTCCTTCCATTATACATATCCAATGATGGTAGCTTAAAGTCTGGTGGGTTCATAGCTCGCCTAATTGTTGTGGTAAAAGGACTCATATTCACATCCTCCAAGTCCTTGTTTACCAAACCACCTCTCATGGCTTTTTTGACCATTTCCACCAATCTGTCGTTGCCTCCAAATTGTAGTCCTCGTCCATTGCCTCCGTCTTGCCCCCCGAGTTCACGATGGGATGGTGGAATCTGTTCTTCTTGCTGGGCTTCTTTTCCTCTCTGATTCTGTGCTCCAAGTTGCCCAATCTGGTGAAACAAAACCTGGATCAACTCCTCTTGCCTTTTCATCATTGCCTCCATTTCGTCCCTGGTAACGAAGGCTGAAGTTTGGTTTGCTCCTGAAGAAGCCTCTTGACTACCCCTATGGTGACTACTATCTGGTCTTTGTAATCTACTCGATCGCCTTGCCATAATTCTTCGGATCTGAACTTTTAAACTTTTAAACTCAACTTCCAAGCAGTAGAATTTCTGAGTTCAATTCTCAGTGAAAGCACCAAAATGTTAACGCTAAAAAGTATAACGCTAACACCCCAGTGTTTGGAGTAATCTAGTGAAAGCACCACCCGTCTACACGAGAACTAAAAGTAAACAGAAAAAGGGAAAAACAGTAAAAGAGACAGCAAATTTTATAGTGGTTCGGCCTGAAGTTAAGCCTACATCCACTTTACATCCTTCATTATGTTCTTTGAGCACACTTTTACAAGATTACAACACTTTTACAACACGATTTCTTAGTTACAACACTTTTACAACACCTTTCAATGATTACAACACAATCGAAGCAAGAGATTAGCACTTTGATGACGGATTGCTCTTTGGATCCATGCTGAATGAATTAGAACTGTTGATGAAGAATCTTTGATGATTGAAGTGTTGGAGGAGTCCAAAAAATAGCAGAGTATCGACGCCCTTGAAATCTGGAAAACCCCCACCCTTTTGAATGCGGAGTAGGCGAAGTATTTATAGGTAGTTGCTGGACTTAGGTCGGCCAAGTTATAGGTCGTGGGCGACCTAAGGGATAGGTTGTAGGTCGTTAGCGACCTAAGGGGTAGCAGGAGAGGAAGTGGCGACCTAAAGAGCAAAGGCACAGGGAGTGGTAGGTCATTAGCGACCTAAGGAGATGTGGTCTAAATGTGTCGAGGTATAAAGCGAAGCGACCTAAGGCTAGGTCGTAGGTCGTAGGCGACTTAGTGGGAATGGTGAGCGACCTAGGAAAAAGTGGCATAAGGAGTTATCTCAGCTTGTATAAACTGGGTAGTAAGTTTTAGGTCGTGGATGACCTAAGATAGGTCGTAGGTCGTGAACGACCTAGGGTAGGTTGCTAGGTGTTCTAAGTCGCTAGGTTACTTTGTGAAGCTAGGTCGCTGGAGCTTTGTGACGTTAGGTCGCTAGAGACTTTAGGTTGTTAGGTCGCGAAGTCTGCTAGGTCGCGAAGTCTGGTAGGTCGGAGGTCTGTTAGGTCGGAGGTCTGTTAGGTCGGAGGGATTTTAGGTCGGAGAGTTTTTAGGTCGGAGGGTTTTTAGGTCGGAGAGTTGGAGGGATTTTAGGTCGGAGAGTTTTTAGGTCGGAGGGATTTTAGGTCGGAGAGTTTTTAGGTCGGAGGGATTTTAGGTCGGAGGGATTTTAGGTCGAACCCCGTAGCGGGGGTGTTGCCCCCGCACCCCCACCTTGGGGGTTGCCACCCCCCCTGGACCCCCCCTCCGCAGGGGATCTTATTTGAACGAACAATCAGCAGGACTTGCTTTGTTGAGATGTTGAGTTGACCATTCTTCGAGACGAACTATCTTTGGTTTCTCGGTCAATCTTTTGGTATCTCGGCCTTGCTAAAAAGGCGGGATAACAATCATAGTTCGGAATTATATTTCCTTTCAAAAGTCATATTTCCAAAATAGGTTAAACTCTCATTTCAAAATATCATGTTAAACCAAATATGTTATTTAATTCCCAACTTAGGTTATAACATCATTAACCATATTCACTTAAAAATTGAGAATTTGAATAGAACCCATCCATTTTACTTAGTTTCGAATTTGGAAGAAAATAGTTTTAAATAGTTATAAATAGTTAAAGATAGTTATAAATAGTTAATATAGATTTAAAATAGATTCAATATAATTAAAATAGATTAAATAGCTTTAAAATAGATTAATTAGATTTAAAATAAGTTAAGACAGGTTAATTAGTTTAAATAAATTAAATGGTTTAAAATAGGTTAAAATGATTAAATATAATTAATACAGGTTAGAATAGTTTAATACTTTGAAATCTTAATAATTAGAAAATTTGAAATTAGATTTTTAAAACAGTTTATATTAAAACAGGAAATTGGAATTAATATCAAATTAAACTATTCATTTCATTTCAACACATTTGGACCATTTTCAATTTCCAAGTCAACAAACCAAATTCAAACCTTTCAATTTAACTATTCAATAAACTATTGAATTTCATATCGTTTTAATCTATGTTAAAATATCAATTCGGATTACTCCGATTTCAAAATATTTCAAAGTATTTTCAAACAACTTCAATAACTTAATTTCGATAGAATTTCATTTATACTTAAAAGTTTAACTTTAAACTTCCAAATTAATTTCCTAAAGCAATTCCTTTTTAAACCAATTCACATTTCAACACAAAACTTGATCTTTCAATAATAATTCAATTCATATAAATCCAATTTTAATTCAAAATATCATTTAATTAAATTCGAAAATTAAGGATTTTAAAATCATTTAATTTAACCAATCCGGTGTCCGTATATAATTCTCTACCCTAGGGTCAAATGATAAAGATATTTATCATTTCAATCAGCAATTTAAAAATTTACGGTTATATATCATTTCAAACCGCAATCCCGAATTAATAATAAAATCCATAAAATCGCTCGAGTCTATCATTTCAATCCATAACGATTTTTCCTTAATCTATTGATCATTCAGGTATGTATCATTTCAACCCATAGGGAACTTGCAGTTATAACAATATAAATACAACATCCATTCATCCAATACAACAAATCAAACGTTCATCATAATCATCATCCAAATCAATCAATAAATATCAATATAGAACTGATAATCAATAATAGATATTTAACTGGCAATTTATATTCGATAAGAAATTGAACAATGATTTAATTCAAATAAATTCAAATTGACTGAGATGATGATTTAAAATATACCAAACAGTTATAAATAATTTCTAATCACATCAAAAATTAATTTAACTAACATAAGAAATTTTAGAAGTTGTGAGTGGGTTAAAACACTCACTTTTGAATTTAAATCGAATTTAAATACAATCTAAGCCAAAAATTTGAACGGTCTCAGAATTCATCCAAACAAGCGTCAAAGTGTCCGGAATTTTATTTCGATCCCAGTGGAGAAAACCGCGCGTGAAACGGACCTCGTTTGAAAACGTTATGGATGTTAAAACGATTGAAACTGAAAATAAAATAAAAAATAAAATAAAATAAACAATATCTCACCACGTCACTCCTTTACGCGTTCAACCCTAGCTGATCCTCGTTCGAACACTACAGGACACGCACGCTGCCACCACGTCAACGACGAACTCACGCTGCCTCCCATGGCCACCCAGCTACGCGCGCCACCTGACGAACCCCAACACCACGAGACTCCGCCCCCACGCGACCACGACCTCTCGCGACTCCCAAAGTGACAGCCGCCGCCACTGCATGAAAACCCTAGGCGAATTTTCATGCTAAATCAAGCCGTCGATTAGCCGAACGAATCTCACCGATGAGCTACGCTCATAGATCTCCACAGCCCCGTACAATTTATCCGACGATCGGTAAACGATTGACGAAGGTGCAATGAACGGTCGGAAATTAATCGTGCATTTCTGGCCACACGTAAACCCAGATCGAAAACCGAATCACATATTTGACTTGCGCGTTGAGAGCTTCTAATCGATATATAATTCGATATAGTTTGTGGAGTTTGATTTTCAATTTGATTTTTGATTTGGATTTGCAATTTGGGAATTAAGGTTTGCAGCCATTGGGAGGAGAGAAGAAAATGGAAAAGTACGTACTGAAATGTGGAATAAGAAGTGACTAGGGTTTATAACGAGGTATTTATAGGTAGATCAAAAAATAGATGAATGTACACGATTGATTTACACGTTGAACGTTAAATGGCCCGAAAAGCCCGTTCTGTCTCCGGAACGAAAATGGGTCAACCCATATATCAAAATAGACACTTTCAAATATTTTAAACTCAATGGAACATGTTTCAAGTCCTAATTCCATCGTATGAAGAAGTTATGCCAAAATCAGCTTATTTCAAATTGATTTCAATTAAATTAATTTCTGGGCGTTTCGAGCCTATATGATCAAATGACAAGTGCGATCGTTACGAAACTTAAAACCTTCTAATAATTCATTATTACGGATCCGATGAAACTGGTTTCGTCGAAATCCGACTCAGTTGCCAAAATGGCTATATTTCAATTAATTAAATTAATTAATATTAAATTAATTAAATCGCTTTTTATTCAATATTTATTAACTAACAAATTTTATCAATTTTGATTATCAAGACATATATTATAATTTATAGTAAATTTACATATCAATTTCAGTATTGATTATTTCAATAATTACAGCGTTCAAATTCAACTTCAATTAATCCAATTAATTAAAGTTTATTTCAAATAAATTGATTTTATTTGATTCAAGTCTTTATACTCAATCAATTATTATTATATAAACATAGCTAACATTTGTTTTACACTTCATTACATTGATATACTCAAATTTCCATCTTTATTTGTATTAATTACTATATTTCAATTACATTGAATTTTGTCAGTTTTACACATTAATTAAAATTTGAAATCCCAATTTATTTAGCTTGATTTCATTCTTTTTATTACATCAATTATTGTCATGTAAATAAATTTTACATTTCAATAGACTTTATTGGTTCACACTATAGTTATTGTCTTATTCCACATTAATGTAACATTTATTTACATTTATTTCAATTGACTTATTAAATTGGAAACAGATAACCATTTGTCACCTTTACCTTTTATTACACTTAAGTTTATTACTTTCAAACAATATCAAAATTACTTACCGAACATTGATTTTTTTCAATTACCATTTATCATATATTAATTCATTAATTAATTAAATGTTTACGTTTGTTTTCTTATATTCAATTTATAACCAAGTTATAACATTTACACTAATTCAATTTATTGGAATTTCATAGAAGCGATTAACAATTTATTACACTAATATTACTACAACTCATTCCAGTTATTAATTTCCATTAATAAATTACAAATTTCTGTTTTTCCCAATATTAAATAACAAAATTTAATTAAATTAACAATTTAAATTATCGAAAATTTACGGGTCGTTACAAATTCCAACATTTTCTCAAATCCAGTTTTGGACCTTTATTAATTATCGTTAACTTTACGGTGTGTTGCACTAATCATATAACCTATGCTTTGATACCAAATGTAACAATTTACCTTTTATTGAAACCCATAACTACACAAAGAATTCCTGAAATGGTGAGTCGTTGGAAGGTAATACATATTGTTAAATACAAAGAGAGCATAAGTCAAAACTAAACTACTTGATAACTTTCAGAGTTTTGTAGCGAATGGTCACACAAAATATCATATACGCAACTATATATATATATATATGTGTTTAGTTGCATATCTGATACCATAACATAAACCTATACAATCCAAACCAAATCAACTCCCCACACACACTGTCACATCATGTTTTTAAGATACAGATTATACAGAACATTTATATATTTAATATTTACAATATGTATAGTTCACGCCACCTGGTCCATCATGTCTCCAAACTCCATTAACCTAAACAATATCTATATAGGAAATATAAAGGTGGATCAGACATATGTCTTAGTAAGTAAAGCTAATCTAAAACATATATCTACCGTGGCACTGGTTTAACATGATTTAAGCGTAAATATGATAACTTCTAGATCCGCCTACACCGCGCTATAGGATGATATTATACTATCTAAATTTGATCCGGTTTTTTACACCTATTATAAAGGATCCCTTATACGAAATCCAGTTTCACCACTTGCGGTAAAGGATTTAACGTATACATAATCCGTTCTTGCCACCTACGGTAAATGAATAGACGTAAACAACCACTATCCAATCTTGCCACCTGCGGTAATGGATTGTGATGCCCTACCACGAGACTCACATTAACAAATAGAAGTACTTAGTAATTCGGTCTACTAATGCGGAGAATAGGGCTAGTTAGGAGCGATCATCTATAGCCTTGTCTTAAATATCTATTGAGTACGTCGACAAATGCTATATTTTTTTCCTAACTCAAGTGGATAAACATATCCAATAAATACTTAATACAAAACTATAGGTGGTCGAAAATTCTGATTGTAAATTTTTTGGTATAGGACTGTTAGTTTTTGAGTAGTTTAAAAGTTTATATTCATTATCCCAAACAAATGAGGTAAGAATATCCGATAACATATGATTACTTCAAAGGTTACTAAACTAAAAATGTATTGTATTGAGATGTACCTAAAGTAATTTTATCACTAATAACTAAAGGAGAAAGAGAATTTACAATATAATACAATTTAATATTGTACATTAAAATTCTTGGATTTCCTATAATATAAATCTCGGAATTTCCTAAAATACACATAAGTTTTTTTAAAGAGGAATTTAATTTGTTTGAGATAAATAAAGAATATTTTCAGTATTATATGAAGAATTTCTTTTTATAGAATTGCCTTGAAGCTTCTGCATGGATTTCTATTTATCACTATTCATGATTATAGTCTTTTTAGAGTTGTATTTTGAGTTGTACATACATTTGATTTGTGTATATAGATTGGTCGTCATACCACGTTAATGTATCATTTGTATTATATTGAGATGTATCATTGTATATGTGTGTGTGTATATTTGTTGTTGTTCTGTGATGCGATGTTCATTTGGTTATTGTATTTTGTTCTAATAGATCCGTTAGCTACCTATAGTTTTGTATTAAGTATTTATTGGATAAGTCGATCCATTTGAGTTAGGAAAAAAATATATATAGCATTTGTCGACGTATTCAATAGATATTTAAGACAAAGCTATAAATGGTCGCTCCTAACCAGCCCTATTCTCCGCATTAGCAGACATAATTACTAAGTTATTCTCTTTGTTAATGTGGGTCTCGAGGTGGGGCGTCATAGTTATAATTCCTATAGATACCCACATATACAATGATACATCTCAATTGTATTACTTGAGGAAACGAGATTTCAAATTATTTTTAATTATCATTATATTATTTCAAAGTATTTTAAATATATTTATTTCCTATAAAAAGGAGAATTTTCAATAAAATATCTTCAAAATGATTTCAGAAAATTATTTTAAAATCCCGTATTCTCAAGTAAATTATTTTATAAATAATATATGCTATTTTTATACTTTTTAGATGTATGAGAAAGAGAATTAAATGATTTAGTCAAATTATCGGTTTTGAGGTATCTTCTTTGTTTTTCATATTTTTGAAGCACGGTTTTCTCCACACCTTTTTGAAATAAATGGGCATTTCAATTTATTATTATTTTTCAAATATAAAATCTATTTATTTTCTATAATGAAGAAATTTCAAATATTGGTTTCAATAGTCGTTTTGAAAAATAGTTTTCAAAGCTAGTTTTTTTAATAAATTATTTTAAATATAAAACACATATTTTTGCACTATTCGAGCGTATGAGAAAGTGAATTAAACGATTTAGTAAAACACGTGGTATGGGACATGTGATTTTACTAAATCGTTTAATTATCTTTCTACATAAATTCATGTTTTTACCTTCCTTTGTAGTTATGGTCTCTTTAGAGTTGTATCTTGTGTTGTATATTTATTTGCCCATGTATATAATGTGGGGCTCACAGTTTGGGAAAACGGGATTTTAAAATAATTTTCTGAAATCATTTTGAAGATATTTTACTGAAAATTCTTCTTTTTATAAGAAATAAATATATTTAAAATACTTTGAAATAATATAATAATAATTAAAAATAATTTGAAAATATTTTATAATAAATATTCTTTTTTTATACTTTTCGGACGTACGAGAAAGAGAATTAAACGATTTAGTAAAACATGTGTGGTATGGGACGCACGTTACCACTTTTCGGGTTCCTATCTTAGAGTTTGTGACACATTCATGATGTTTACCAGTACTATAGACCTTCGGGTCATCACGATGTTCTACGACTTTGGTCGTCATGATGTTCTACGACTTTGGTCGTCACGATGTATTACGACTTCGGTCGTCACGATGTATGGGTACCTAAAAAATATATATAGTACTGATCAAGATGTGGCACTTGCAGCATTGCTTTGGCATGCAATCGGGGATCTGACCAATCAGGGTTTTCTGATTTTTCTGAGTTTTATTATGATTTCACCATTTGAGATATCTTTAGTACGTCGATAGCCTAGAGCTATATGAGATGTTATACGTATATGGTGATTTCATTTTTATGAGGTTTGAACTCTTATTGAGTTCCTTGAGTTATGAGTTTTAATGATTTCATGATTTTATAGGATATTCTAGGATTTTCCATACTATGGCACATTTTGAGAGTTTTGATTTCTATTTAAAGAAATTATCTGAGATAGCCAATATTTGGCGAGTTTTAGGGTTTGAGATCTCCTATTTTAGGAGTATGGTCAATGAGAACCATCATGATGTATTTTTATTCTTGCCGATGAGACGAGGCATGTCTTGAGTTTTATATTTCTACTTTGAGATTTATGGTTTATGAGAAACCATCACGATGTTTTTACTTGTCGATGAGATGAGACAAGTTATGATGTCTTTTGATATTTGCCAATGAGATGAGGCAAGGTATGATTTTCGGAGATTTATGATTTTATGATGTTTTCTAGTGTGGCATTGACTAGCGGTAGTTAAACCGATTAGTGGTCGGTCGACCTGGCCACTGGGCTGGGTCCACCCCTTGTTGGCGCAAGAACGAGTAGTTTAGCCTTTGTTCTTTTGATTTGCGACTTGTTTTTAACTTATTTTCCTTCCTATCTTGCTTGATTTTGATGATGGTTATGTGATGTTCTGAAGTGCTATGATGCATATCAATAGGCTAGCTAAATTTTGGAGAATTTGAAATTCAAATTTGAATTGATTTTGCGTTGAATTTGAATTGAATTCGAATTATCGGTTTTGAGGTATCTTCTTTGTTTTTCATTGTTTTCAAGCATGGTTTTCCCAAAACCTTTTTGAAATAATTTTTGAAATATATGGGCCCATAACCCACAGAGCAACACCTCATGATTTCGAAGGCATCTCACCTTCGAATAAGAACACAAAAGAAAAAATGCTACCAAAAAATCAATCTTAAAAAATCAATCAAATAAGATTGATTTCTCAGAAACTTCTCAAATAGAGTTGGGATTTGGCATCGCTTCATCTCAAACACTAAAACTCGCCAAATATTGGCTATCTCAGATAATTCCTATAAATATCTCAATAATTGATATTTTCAAAATAGCAAAGCCACATAGAATTGTTTTGAGTACTCTTTGACATCATCAACTCAAAGCAAAGCTTTCTAAGATCAAGCTATGACGCCCCACCCCAGACCTACATTAATAAAGAGAATTACTGAGTAACTCTGTTTGCTAATGCGGAGAATAGGGCTGGTTAAGGGCAACAATCATAGTATTGCATTAAATAAGAGCTAAGTATGTCGATTTGGTACTCAATTTCTTTTTCTTTTTTTTCTTTCCATTTTGACTTAAGTATTCGACATACTCAATTACTATCTAATACACTACTATGGTGGCTACGAGATCGATTCAGAAACAAAACATAATAACAACATCAATCATAAGTCACAGAACAACAACACATATGATATACATACACCCATACATCAAATGTAATACAACATGTCACAAGTGGTACCACGACCACAATAGATTGACAATAATGGGACCTTTGTGATGTATATTATTTTGTGGGGATGTATTATTCCTATAAATACTTAATATAATTAAATTGTTATCCTGTGGTGATTATGATTTTATAGGAAATAGAATGTATTATCTAGTAATACTCAAATATATTGTACAATAGTATAATTCTCAGAAGTAATTGTTCTATTATAATTTTTTCTTATATAATAATATAATTTTTGTTTTACTGCTGTAGTTCTCAGAAGTAATACTTAATACTATTGTACGATATATACTTCTGTAAAAAAAATTATATTAATACTCAAATATCCTGTTTTGATGATTCCAATTACAAAACAAGTAAAATAATTAATACTATTGTACGATATATACTGCTGTAAAGAAAACAAATTATATAAAACAAGTAAATTCCAAAACCGTTACCACTAATATAAAATAGTATTATATATATAATCAAAAATTCAAGAAGATGTTCTGTTTTAAGAGGAATTGAATTTGTTTGAGATAAATAAAGAATATTTTGAGTATTATATGAATAATTCTCGTACGTCCAAAAAGTATAAAAATAGCATATATTATTTATAAAATAATTTACTTGAGAAAATGGGATTTTAAAATATTTTTCTATAATCACTTTGAAGATATTTTATTGAAAATTCTCCTTTTTAAAGGAAATAAATATATTTAAAATACTTTAAAATAATATAATAATAATTGAAAATATTTTGAAAATATTTTATAATAATGGTTCAAAAGCCAACTTATTTAGAAACTTTCTCAAAATTTATTTGGAATAAATAGTGCTTGAAATCAAAGAAATACAAAGAAAATACTCTAAATCAATATTCAAATTCAAATCGAATTCAATTAAAATTTATTATAGTTCTAAATTAATTATCTTCGAAACCATAATCTAATTTTTTTTGTTTATAATTAAACTTCTTAAAGTTCCAACACTCATTACCTTTAAATTCTAAATCTCAATTTTCAACACTAGGAAGTTTTCCAAACTTCATCCTATAGTTCTTATAAAATGACAAATAGTTTCAAAATCATATTCCCTTTTATTATAAAATTAAATTTTTGAAAGAATTTTATAATTTTATTTCAACAATCTTTAAGATAAAAAAAATTTTGAAAAATTTGAAAACACAATTCATTACCTATACCCAAAATCAAAAACACAAAAAGAGACTCAACGAGATGTTCCCTGAATATACTCGATTCACAAGGTTGAGGGAATAGATTGGAGTGTCGTCACTACGGAAGGAGCCATACTAATACTAAAATAACAACCATTGAGGTAAGAAGACCCAATGAGAGATGGTTACTTCAAAGACCACCCTACTCAAACGACATCAAAATGCTAGTCGTTAGACCATTGCACTAAGGCAAGACAATCATGAGGAACACAATAGATATAAATTTTTGTTTACAATCAAACTTCTTAAAGTTCCAAAACTCATTACCTTTAAATTCTAAATCTCAATTTTCAACACTAGGAAGTTTTCCAAACTCCATCCTATAGTTCTTTTAAAATGACAAATAGTTTCAAACTCATATTCCCTTTTATTCTAAAATTAAATTTTCGAAACAATTTTATAGTTTCATTTCAACAAAATCTTTGAATCGAGATATAATTGTTTGTAACAATTTTCTCTTGCTGTGCATGTTCCTTTTTCAGCTTATACAGGTTCTTAGAGATCCTTATCTCCACCAAAGATCGTTGCTTACACTCAAAACTTTGCTAAATCGCAAAGGTGAGTAAAATACTCACAAATGCTAACTAAGATCTTGAGCTGCTGTAAGAAATTACTCTGTAAAAGTTTTTGTTTACATATACTCCTCTGTCAGTTGTTTAATTGAGTTTCTCGTGTCTAGTTGCCACTTTGAGTGGCCATAACTTCTTGATTTTATCTCGAATTGCTGCTAGATCTTCTCCGAAGTGTAGTTTAGTTGTTACTCTTGTTGCATGTCAAATTTCATCTCAAAATATTGTTGTTTAATAAGTCAATTTGCTCCTGGAAAATCAGTACGTGCAAGAAAAAGTGACTAGAACAACATCCGTAGCCTGGGTCGACAGGGAGGTCGACCCAGCACCTCACCAGGTCGACCGACCTGTCAATCTAGTCCCCTAGCGGGTTGATCGAAAATGTGGTATGGGCATTTCAATTTATTATTATATAGTTTTTTAAATTATTTTTCAAATATAAAATCTACTTATTTTCTATAATGAAGGAATTTCAAATATTGTTTTCAATAGTTGTTTCGGAAAATAGTTTTCAAAGCTAGTTTTCTCTAATAAATTATTTTTAAATATAAAACACATATTTTTGCACTATTCGAGCGTATGAGAAAGAGAATTAAATGATTTAGTGAGAATGTGTGGTATGGGATGCACGTTACCACTTTTCGGGTTCCTATTTGAGAGTTTGTAACAGATTCACGATGTTTACCAGTACTATAGACCTTTGGGTCATCACAATGTTCTCTGACTTCGGTCGTCATGATGTTCTACGACTACGGTCGTCACGATGTTCTACAACTTCGGTTGCCATGATGTATTATGACTTCGGTCGTCACGATGTATGGGTACCTAAAATATATATAGTACTGGTCAAGATGTGGCATGTGCAGCATTGCTTCGGCATGCAATCAGGGATCCGGCCAATCTGGGTTTTCTCAGTTTTCCGACTTTTCTGTTTTATTATGATATAACCATTTTATGAAGTTTTACTACATCGATAGCCTAATGCTATATGAGATGTTATATATACGGTGATTTTATTTATGATGTTTTGAACTCGTATTGAGTTCCTTGAGTTATGAGTTTTGATGATTTCATGATTTTATAGGATATTCTAGGTTTTGCCATTTTGGCGAGTTGAGTTGAGTTTTATATACATTTATACCGATGAGATGAGGTATAATTGAATTTGGGGACTCTTCTATATTTGAGATTTATATTTTCATTTCATAGCATTCTGAGGTTTTGTTTATGCCGATGAGATGTGGCATATCTGAGTTTTGGGATTTTCCTATTTTAGGATGTTTATGTTTACTATTTTGGCAATTGTTTGTATTAATGATTCTCCTATTTAGAAGATATGGTTCACCGAAACCATTATTGTTATCTTAGAGATTTCGCTGATGATAAGAGGCATGAACTCTCGACCTCGGGAACTCTTATTTTGAGCAGTTGTCTTGTTGTACTTCGTTTGTGTTGTATTTGTTTGAGATATATACTATTGTACGATATATATATATATATATATATATATATCAAACCTCATGGAAGAATTTTGTGAATATATCATACAATAGTATAATCTCAATCCTGGGATGATTGAGAAGGTAAAAACCCATTAACCAAGTTATCAATTGAGATGTATCATTTTGATTCTTGTTAAACTACTCGAAAACTAACGGTCCCATACCATAGAGAAACACTTCCAAAAGTTTTTGGTCATTTTTAGTTTAGTGACCTTTGAAGTAATAATCTCTTATCGAAGATTCTTACCTCATTTGTTGTTATCTTAGTATCTTTATGGCTTCGTGGGTTATGTAATCAACATAAAAGAAACAATTCATTAATTGGAAAAAATTTACTTTCCAAAATCTAACTTTAAATTAATTTACTAGGAAAACTCATTTTGGAAGAGATAACTAATCTCTTCTATTATCAAAAGATGATTATTGATTATCCATACAATAAATTTTGGAATATAGGTATATAAAGTTTAAAATCATTCTCACAATTAAAATGATTATACCACATGAATTGTTCATTTATCAAAAACAATTCAAATTCACATTTTCACTTGTCACAAAATTAAATTTCCATCTAATTATCAACGTAAAACTAATTAAAGTTGATAATTAATTCAAATTTGTTTTCAAAAGAATTTTACAAATTCACACCAACCAATTTTTAAGATATAGTTTTAATTTATCCTCTAATATTACTCAAATAACTAAGTGTCGAAACAATTATAGTCATCATTAATAACTTGTACCAAAATATTCAATTAATATTTTAATTTTTCAAACAAGTTGCTGTTTTTATCAATGGCGAAATACTCTTATATTATTTGAAATTTGAGAAATTGAATATGGTAATTTGGGTAAGTAAAGCGAGTAATTCTAATTAAGGGGATGTCTTAATTAGAAGAAAATATCATTTGATGCTTTGATTAATAAAATGATGTATTTAAGGTAAAAGACACTCACAATTTCTAACTAGAAATATGCTCTGCCTGTAAAAATCGTTGCTGGAAAAGTAGTTCTGTAATTATTATTCTCTGTTTGTTTGTTCTTTGATTTCTTGTTTCTGGTTGCCACTTTGAGTGGCCATAACTCCTTGATTTTAACTCGAATTGCTATCGGATCATTTTCAGATTGTATTTTAAGTATTAAAATATATGCATGTCAATTTTCACTCAAAACTTGATCGTTTGCTATGCTAATTTTCTGTTCAAAGTTGAGTACGAGCTAGATATTGCACCCAGAAACAACTCCGTAGACTGGGTCGACAGGGAGGTCGACCAAGCACTCTCCAAGTCAACTTAGAGGTCGACCTGTCGGTCGACTAGGCGGTCGATCTGTTGGTCGACTAGGTGGTTGACCTGGCCACTGGGCTGGGTCGACCGCCTGTTGGCCTAAGCACGAGTTGTTGTGGGCTTTTGTTTGTTTGCTTTCCGTAGTTTATTTCGTGATATTTTTCCTTTGAATTGCGATGATTTCGTCATTTGTTTTGATGCAAATTTTGAGTTGATGATTATGGGCTATGATATCCATCAATGGATTAGCCAAGATTTGGAGGAATTTGGAATTTTAAAATTTGATTTAAATTCGAATTGAATTCGAATATCGATTTGGAGTAATTTCTTCGTTTTTCCTCGATTTCAAGCACTATTTCTTCCAAATAAATTTTGAGAAAATTTCTAAATAATTTGGTTTTTGAAATAATAATTATTAAATATTTTCAAATAATTTTTAAATTATTTTTAAATTATTTCAAAGTATTTTAAATATATTTATTTCCTATAATAAGGAGAAATTTCAATAAAATATCTTCAAAATGATTTCAGAGAATTATTTTAAAATCTCATTTTCTCAAGTAAACTTTTTTATAAATAATATATATTATTTTTTACACTTTTCGGATGTATGAGAAAGAGAATTAAACGATTTAGTAATTAATTCGAATTTGTTTTCAAAAGAATTTTACAAATTCACACCAACCAATTTTTAAGATAGAGTGTTATATCTATCCTCTACTATTACTCAAATAACTAAGTGTCAAACCAAATTTTTATACTCATCATTAATAACTTGTACCAAAATATTCAATTAATATTTTAATTTCTTCAAACCAAGCTTTCAAACTCAAATCTTTTTCAAACAAGTATAGTACGAGTGTTAAAATCCGGAGTTTTATGAGTTTTAATGATTTTTGATTTCACCACTTTGGAATGATGATTTTATTTATAGCCTTGAGAGAAATGAAGCCTTATATATATTTAAGGTAAAAGATAGGCATCATAGAACTTCAAAACATCACATAACCATCATCAAAATCAAGCAAGATAGGAAGGAAAACAAGCTAAAAACAAGTCGCAAATCAAAAGAACAAAGGCTAAACTACTCGTGCTTAGGCCAATAAGGTTTCTCACTTCCTAACTACGGGTTATTACTTGGCTAGCTCAATTTTAGTGAATTTGAAATTCAAATTTGAATTGAATTCGAATTATCGGTTTTAAGGCATCTTCTTTGTTTTTCATTGTTTCCATGCATGGTTTTCTCCAAACCTTTTTGAAATAAATGGTCATCTTAAATTATTATTATATAGTATTTTAAAATTATTTTTCAAATATAAAATCTATTTATTTTCTATAATGATGGAATTTTAAATATTGGTTTCAATAGTCGTTTCGGAAAATAGTTTTCAAAGCTAGTTTTCTCTAATAAATTATTTTAAATATAAAACACATATTTTTGCACTATTCGAGCGTATGAGAAAGGGAAGTAAACGATTTAGTAAAACACGTGGTATGAGACACGTGTGTTTACTGTTTCGGTTAATTTCGGACTAGTACGATCAAAGCTATTAGAGGTTATCGTTCTGAGTTATTTTGCCATTTTATGGTAAATTTTGAGTTTCATAATTCCTATTTATAGTTATAAAATTGGAATGAACAAAATAGATTAGTGGTAATGTGCGTACCTAAACATTGGCTATCTCAAAGTAAAAATCACAAATATTAGATGTCCTGGTCTTGTTGCTTAATTGAGGACTGCGAATCCTTTTGAGGGGATCCGCAATACTTGACGTGATAATTTCCCAAGCAATGATGCCTTATACCACACGTTCGCACGTAATGGTTTACTAACTACTAGTCGATGCCATACTAGAAAATATCATCAAATCATAATTCTTAGAAAATCATATCTCGCCTTATCTCATTGGCGAGTATTAAAAAGGCATCATACTTGTCTCATCTCATCGACAAGGGTAAAACATCGTGATGGTCTTTCATACCATAATTCCTAAAAAAGGGTTCTTAACCTCAAGACTTGCCTCATTTGATTGGCAAGTATAAGAATTTATCGTGATGGTTCTCATCGACCATAACTCCTTGAATTTTGAGTTTTTGTGATTCCTAGATTTCTGAGTTTACTGACTTTTATGGTTCGAGATCTCCTCGGCTAGAAATGTAAGATGCAATACCTTGTTGTAGAGATGGTAAGTTTGTCATCTCACATTTTTAGCTAAAACTAGTCTGCTAATGCGGAGAATAGGGCTGTTTTGGAGCGACCATCTATAGCCACCTATGGCTATGTATTAAGTATTTATTGGATGTGTCGATCCACTTGAGTTAGAAAAAAAATGGAGCAGTTATCAACATATTCAATAGATATGTAAGACAAGGCTATAGATGGTCGCTCCTAAACAGCCCTATTCTCCGCATTAGCAGACGATATTACCCAGTAATACTCTTATTTAATGTGGATCTCGGGGTAGGGCGTCACAGCTACTAATCGGTTTACCAACCGCTAGTCAATGCCATACTAGAAAACATCATAAAATCATAAATCTCATAAAATCATACCTTTCCTCACCTCATTGGCAAGTATTAAAAGACATCATAACTTGTCTCATCTCATCGACAAGTAAAAGCATCATGATGGTTTTTCATAAACCATAATTCCCCAATAGGAAATCTCAACCTCAAGACTTGCCTCGTCTCATCGATAATTATAAAAACATCGTGGTGGTTCTCATCGACTATACTCCTATAATAGGAGATCTCAAACCATAAAACTCACCAAATATTGGCCATCTTAGATAATTCATATAAATAGGAATTATAAAACTCAAAATACGCCATAAAACGGAAAAATAACTCAGAATAAATAACCTCTAATAGCTTCGATCGTACAAGTCCGGAATTAACCGAAACAGTAAACACAGGTGTCGTATCTTGGATTCTTATCTTCTTATGACAAAGGTAAGAATTTTCCATTTCAATCTACCTTGCTTGATTTTGATGATGGTTACGTGATGTTTTGAATGCTATGATGCCTATCAATAGGCTAGCTAAATTTTGAGAATTTGAAATTCAAATTTGTATTGATTTGATTTGAAATTTGAATTAAATTCGAATTGAATTCGAATATTGATTTGGAGTAATTTCTTCGTTTTTCCTCGATTTCAAGCACTATTTCTTCCAAATAAATTTTGAGGAAATTCTAAATAATTTGGTTTTTGAAATCATTATTATTAAATATTTTAAAATCATTTTTAAATTATTTCAAAGTATTTTAAATATATTTATTTCCTATAATAAGGAGAAATTTCAATAAAATGTCTTCAAAATGATTTCAGAAAATTATTTTAAAATCCCGTTTACTTAAGTAAAACACGTGGTATGGGACATGTGAGTTTACTAAATCGTTTAATTCTCTTTTTTACACTTTCGGACGTATGAGAAAGAGAATTAAACGATTTAGTGTGAAAATCAAGGAGTTATGGCCACTCAAAGTGGCAACCAGCAACGAGAAATCAAAGAACAAACAAAAGAGAATAAAATAACTTATACATAAGTTTTTATAGAGCGGATTTCTTGGCAATATCTAGCTCGTACTCAACTTTGAACAGCAAATTAGCATAACAAACGATCAAGTTTGGAATGGGATCCAAAGCCCATCCTCTAGAGGTTTCTGGTATGAGAGAAACTAATAGTACGTTAGTTTCATCTCCTCCTTCTCAAAGTAATTCACTAGTAAAAGAAAATAGAGTAAATTAATGGCTACCTCAAAATCAAGCTGTGACACCCCACCTCGAGACCCACATTAACAAAGAGAATTAATAGGTAATTCTGTCTGCTAATGCGGAGAATAGGACTGGTTAAGAGCGACCATCATAGTCTTGCATTAGATAAGAGCTAAGTATGTCGATTTGGTATTCATTTTTTTTCATTTTATCTCAAGTGTTCGACATACTTAATTCCTATCTAATACACTACTATGGTGGCTATAGGATCAATTCAAAAACAAAATATAATAACAATAACAATCTCAAGTCAATAACTGGAATGGTTTAACATACCATAAGTGATTCCAACTCAAGATCATTCAACATAAATGTAAATATGCAACATGATAACCATAAGAGGAAATATCAAAATCTCTAACTCAATTATGCCTCATTTCATCGGCATATAAATATATAGCTCAAAATCGAATCATGAAAACTCAAAACTAAAGGAACTCAATAAGAGTTCAAAACCTCATAAAAATGAAATCACCATATATGTATAACATCTCATATAGCTCTAGGCTATCGACATACTAAAGATACCTCAAATGGTGAAATCATAATAAAACTCAAAAAACTCAAAAATCTCAGATTTTAAAATAATTTTATGAAATCATTTTGAAGATATTTTATTGAAAATTCTCCTTTTTATACGAAATAAATATATTTAAAATACTTTGAAATAATATAATAGTAATTAAAAATAATTTAAAAATGTTTTATAATAACGATTTCAAAAGCCAATTTATTTAGAAATTTTCTCAAAATTTATTTGGAAGAAATAGTGCTTTTCTTTGGTAGACATCCTCGTTGGAGGACGACTAACTGGCTGCGTGCCTGGGATGAGATCGATGTAGAACTCGATAAGCAACTCTTAGAGCTTGAAGCTAAGCATTTCATTCGATCTAGTTCTTTACCATGGGGAGCCGCGGTAGTATTCGTGAAGAAGTCCGATGGGACTCTTAGGTTATGCGTCACAAGCTTAATGAGTTAACCATTTGAAAGGATACCTTATCCAAGGGTGCGATACCTCTCCATTAAGAAAACTATGATCATACCTCTTGAATAATAAGAAATAACAAGAAGTATAGGACCATAACTCAAGGAACTCAATTATAGTTCAAAACATCATAAATGAAATCACCATACATATAACATCTCATATAGCATTGGACTATCGATGTAGTAAAACTTCTTAAAATGGTGAGATCATAATAAAACAGAATACTCAGGAAACTCATAAAACCCGGATTTGCCAGATCCCTGATTGCATACTGAAGCAATGTTGCACGTGCCACATCTTGACTAGTACTATATATATATATATTTTAGGTACCCATACATCATGACGACCGAAGTCGTAATACATCATGACGATCGAAGTCGTAGAACATCATGACGACCGAAGTCGTAAAACATCGTGATGACCATAGTTGTAGAACATTGTGATGACCTGAAGGTCTATAGTACTGGTAAACATCGTGAATGGTTGCAAACTCTCAAATAGGAACCCGAAAAGTGGTATGGGACAATCATACACGTGTGTTTACTAAATCATTTAATTCTCTTTCTTATACATCCGAAAAGTGTAAAAAATAATATATATTATTTATAAAATAGTTTACTTGAGAAAACGGGATTTTAAGTTAATTTTTTGAAATCATTTTGTAGACATTTTATTGAAATTTCTCCTTATTATAGGAAATAAATATATTTAAAATACTTTGAAATAATTTAAAAATAAATTTAAAATGATTTGAAAATATTTAATAATAATTATTTCAAATACCAAACTATTTAGAAATATTCTTAAAATTTATTTCGAAGAAATAGTTTTTGAAATCGAGGAAAAACGAAGAAATTACTCCAAATCCATATTCGAATTAAATTCGAATTTAAATCAAATTTAAAATTCCAAATTCCTCCAAATCTTGGCCAATCCATTGATGGATATCATAGCCCATAATCATCTCAAAATTTGCATCAAAACAAATGATGAAATCATCGCAATTCAAAGGCAAAATAAACTACAGAAAGCAAACGAACAGAAGCCAACAACAACTCATGCTTGGGCCAACAGGGGGTCGATCCAGCCTAGTGGCCAGGTTGATTTGGTACTCATTTTTGTTTTCATCTTTTTTTTATTTCCATTTAAAGGAATGTTTCCCTTATATACCCATATCTCTTTATCAATTGCTAATATCATGTTCTGGTTAGCATGACCACTGTATAAAAACTCAATTAAACATTAAGATTTCTTCCTTGAGGTTTCATAACTCAAGTGACTAACATCACTTAAGTGTATGAAACCTCAAGGAAGAAACCTTAATGTTTAATTGAGTTTTTATCATTAAGATTTCTTCCTTGAGGTTTCTCTCATTGACCATACTCCTAAAATAGGAGATCTCAAACCCTAAAACTCGCCAAATATTGGCTATCTTAGATAATTCCTATAAATAGGAATTATAAAACTCAAAATTCTTCTACCTTTAATATATCATTTTATTAATTCCAGACTTGTACGATCGAAGCTATTAGAGGTTATCGATTTATTATAGGGAAACACTTCCAAAAACGTAAGTTTTTCTGAGGATTACTTTATTAAGTATATAAAACTTATGTTGTTCCTTTTATGTTGCTGAGGTCGTACAATGTTTTGAAATTTTTGAGTATTCTTCCTTGAGGTTTGATATTTTATTGAATATGATAAAACTTTATTTTGAAATTTTATTAAGTATTTTAGATACCCATACAACGTTTGTGTTGAATTTGTTTGAGATATATACTACTATATGATATAGGTTTTTGAAAGAGAATTAATATAATTATAAATATATCGTACAATAGTTGAGTTGAGTTTTATATACATAAATTTGAAAAATTTATCTTAAAGATCAATAGATATTTAAAGGGAAAGAGAATTACCAAGTGTTGAAAATTGAGATTATGATTTTAAAAGCGATGCATTTTAAAACTTTAAGAAGTTTGATTATGAACAAAAAATTTAGTTTATGGTTTTGAAGATAATGAATTTCGAACTCTAATAAATTTTGATTGTAAATTAAAATTTATATCTATTATGTTCCTCATGCTTGTCTATCCTTCCTTTGATTGATGACATTAATATGTTGAATACAAACTCTTCTCTAGAAATTGCGAGGACACAATTTTATTAAGGGGGGAGTCTGTAACAACCCTGGTTTGGAGATTACCTGTATATATTAAATTATAACGGAATTTATAATTTAATTAAAATATAATTGGAAATTTAAATTGTTTATTTGGAATAAACAATGAATTTTGTAAATAAAATGTGAAAGATAAAGTTTGGAACATTATTTTGTTTATTTGAAACAAATATGGGGCGTCACATGGATAGTACAAACTAGACTCATGCCTAGTCCCACCACGTGCACTCGGGTGGACTATTTCCCAAACCAAAATCTTCTGTGCCAGCCTTGTTGCTCTACAGGAGAAATCCCATTAATATAATGAATCAAGGACCCGTCGCGTATGCTACAAGATTTAGGCATCCGTTCCTTGCCATAAAACTATTTACACTACATTGCCAAACTACAAAATCCCAGCCATATATACTATATTCGTATCTCACTATTATCATCAAGTTTCATGTATTCATTCATCAAAAATCAAATACATTATCCCTACCTATCACCATATTAACAACCAAGCATTCAGATTGCAGCCATACACGATTAGTGTGTTAGCTGATCATCCCCAAAGCATAATTCTCAACATCCATAACTCTTCACCATCAAATTACACATCCAAACTACAACCTTATGCATCAGGTCATCACCATAGGGTTGTTAGGGAACACTACAAAAAATATAAAGTCATTGAACATTGACATGGGCTTTCAAAATCCCTAAAATCACCCAATTGGTCTGTGCATGGGTGGACCAGTGTGCACTATCGGTGCATCGATGTGCATTTTTATGTGGGAGTTCTTCTTCGTTTTGTTTGTCTTTATGTCCAGATTTGATTATTTCACTCCATACTTCATTTTAATGACTATGTTTTTTATATATATAGGTTTATCCATAATATCAGTGCTCTAACATATCTATAAACATTACATTACAATCTCTATATATTTTAATTCGATTTGTTGAAAAGCAGGGTTTTCTATTAATTCCTTATAACAAATACGTACATTCCATTCCATAGTTTCAAACTTATCATTTAGGCAGATTTTTCAACATTTTTTAATCATAGGTTAGCTTTAAAGCATCCTATATTATTATCATATTTTTTATAAGAATTGGAGAAGCCACACCTACCGATTCCAAAGCCAAAGAACAAAATTTCTCCACTATCCCAAATTTCAAAAAATCGAATCTTTGTAATAGCCTACAATTCTTACTCCATATGATAAAGAACTATACCACAAATCCAACACACTTTGTCTCGTCACTTTTGGGTAAGAAATAAGAGTTTGATGGTAAGATGAAGGAAAGAGGAAGAAGATGGGTTTTAGCAGTTTTCAAAAAAATGAGAAGGAATGTACATACCTTCTTTTTAAATGGGCTTTGAAGGGAAAAAACTAAAATGGTGTTTTAAATTTTGAATTTGACTTTCAAAGTCCACTCAGCCTAGCCCATTGTTCGCACACAGATCAAACCTACTTCGTTAAATCAACAATATTTCACTCATACGACATCTAATTTAAACAACTAAATACTCTATCTCAACCATAAAAATAAGAGCTACGCAATAGTGTGACTTCCGTCAGCAAATTCAACCGTTTGTAAATATTGCCATTTTGCCCTACTACTAAAATTTACCAAAATAGCATCTAATTTAATTTCAAATTTATTTATTATTATTATTTAAGTTATATATAAAGGTGTACTATAATTAAAAAATTTCAATAGCACTTCCCCTTATTCCCTATATCATATGCAGAAGAGTGTACATAGGGAATAAAAAGGAAGCACCGTCAAAATTTCATTAACCATTCAATTTGAAATGTTAATTTACGAAACAAATATAATCATTTATAACTTTTCGAATACTAAGACAAATCCAAAATAACATATGAGATGAATATCGATTTTCATTTTATTTAAAAACTTGATATCAATATAACGATCACATGTGGTAATTTTTAGATGGGGCTAAACTAAATATACAGGGTTTCATTAATAACATCATATCAATGACAATAAATACTCAAATAATTCAAAACTAATACCAATGATATTTCAAATCATAAATGAATTATCATATCATCGAAGCTATGTCAATGATCATGTACCGACAAATATAAACCAACGAATCATTATCATATATGAAGCTAATGACAACGTAGCATTGAATAGAAAATTAATTGGAGTAATAAATTGTAACGATGGTGGTGGTATTGTGCTTGGGATTTGCAGTGCTGGTGGTGGCTTGGAGCGCTATGTGGCGACATAGAGAAGGCGCTAGGCTGGGAGGTAGTGGCTTAGGCTTGTAGTGATCGACGAGGTGGCAGCTTGGGATTTGTAGCAATGAGGTGGGAGGATGCAAGGAAAGGATGGCTGGGGTTAGGATTTGTGGCGGTTTCGAGGGTTAAGGAGGCAGTAGAAGACAGGTATGAGGGCGGATTCAGGTGGGTTTGTGTTTTAATTTTGACATGGGAAAAGAGATAGAGGAGATGACATCAACTGGGTCAGTATGGTTGGGGCCGACGTTAGAGGGACGCTTCACCGATGCTTTGTAAAGGTTGTCGAAAAGGCATTGGTATTTTTTCATAAGTAGCACTTCATCAACATTATTTTGATGCCCAGTCGATGCCTTTACCTAGCGTGTTGGAATGTGATTGGTAAAACTAGGTAGGTAAAATTTGCATTTTGTAGTATTGATATATTTTGGTTCGTCTTATTTTAAAACAATTTCAGAACGTTCGACTACTAAAATAATTATAAATACACACACAGAGACACATATAATTTAATATTCATTATATTCAAATTACTATATTGGACCAAAAATAATTTAAATATTCATATATTATGATAGTTAATATTGGATCCTCCAATAATAATTTAGTTAATCTAAAAATTACATTAATTTCTCCATAACTATTATAAACTATTTCAATAAATTATTTTAGATTGAAAAGTGAGAGTTAGTATTGTGACTCCCGATTGTGAACCCAAACCTTGGTTATATTTAATAATTTAAATAGTAAGTGCTGTATGGACTTTGTTGAAGCACGGTAGTGGACATTAGCTTGGTTTCTTAAAGATTATCTAGGTGAAATCCAGTTTTTTTATCTATTAAAGTAACTCCCTTAGGCAACAATATATTGTGCACGTTAAGTTTTCGGCATCACTGTATCACTTAGTTATATCGAGTTTGGTCGTTAATCAAAACTATAGTACTCTCTAGACTTTATTGTGAAGTCCAACACTAGTTTCCATGGTTCAATTTGATAATAATAGTTGATTAACTTGTTTTCTTCAGCCAAAGAGATTGACTATACGTGCAATGATCTGGAGTTTTATCACTTTGATTTTTGAATATTTAATTAGTTTAAATATTTGATTTGGAATTTTTAATAAAATACAATAAAATCCGTGTTTCAAGTAATGACTTTATTTTTAATGACATATGTTTAATTTAATGTAACGACCCAGAATTTTGAACCATTCGCATCCATTATAAGTGTATAGGTAGACACTCATGCCGAAATTGAATTGCTCAAAATACCGCGTTGTTAATTTAAATTTGGCAAAACTGAACATATACAGTAAATAAATAATCACAGATCACAGACACAGAGTAATAAGTGCAGCGGAATTAAAAGAGATAGTAGTTCATGAAGCTACTATATGAATATATAAAATACATCAGAGTTTACAACAGAAGAGTAATACGATACATCAGATACAAATCAGAATACATCACTGGAATCATCGAATACTGAAAGCAGAATAGATGGCTGGATCTTCAAGCAAAACTCCAACTCCAAAGGTGAGCATCGAATACGGGTGCACTCAGTCTGACCCGAGCGTAAAGCAAAACACAAAACACTCGAGTCAGGATTAACATTCTTATATTAATAAATCCAACTCAAGTGAAATAGCAATTGAAATACAAGTAACTCAAAGGATGTTTGGAATAACCATCCTTTAAGGATCCGTCAAACTATCTACTATGTAGTAATGTACGATAAGTAGATAATGTCTATCAGTAATAATAAGATATCAAAATAGCGTTAAGTCATGGCCCATTCCACCCTTAACACATTTTTATTCCCAAAAGCATATACAAGACCGTAGTTTCCCCAAAACCGGAAGTCACCAGAGGGCAATCCATATACTAAAGGTACAAATCAAAATCGTAGTGGTCGCGCATAAATGGAATACAAGTATGACAAGGCACATGAGGCAATACCCAAGGTAGTGATACTACCGTTCGCCTGATCCGGACTGGTGAGAACGCAACGCCGCAGCGCCCGCAACACCGTGAAACAACACTCCCAAAATCAAGGGTGCACCAATCGACAACAAGTATAAGTAGTTCGAAGAAGTGTGTCCACTTGAGGTATCAATCCTCCATTGGCCCGGCACAGCTCCTGTTTTAGTCATTTCCAATTTGACACAAGTGTCAAGGCTATCCATTATCGTTCACTTTCTTCAGTCATCACGTACATCATTCCAACCACTTCATTCTGGATCATCACTCCGCGTATAGTTATTAAAGTGGTTTTCGGTTTAGATAGAGAGTATATCCATAACCGAATTCCGGTCTCTTTAACAACCTCCGTAATTATTTCACCGATTGGTCGTTTAATATATTTCAAAACCAAATCAATTTCAATTTCAATCAGAGTTTATAAACCAACATTTCATTTGTCTTTCCAAATCAATTTCCATAATTTACGTTTCAAACTTCCAAATTCACAATTTCAAAATCTTAAAATTCAATTTCAATTTCGATTTAAACAATCCAAATATCGATTCAAGTTCGCAAATAAGTTTCCTTCCAAATCATTTGAATTAACTTAATTTAACATTCGAATCAATTTAAACTTATTTATCGATTTCATTCAATATTCGTTAAGTTACTTTATCATTCAAAACAATTTCTATTAAATTTCCATTTCATTAAACCCATTATTTAAATTCAACTTCATTAAATCAAAACTTACAATTTTGAATTAAATTAAATTCATCAAATCGAATTCTTTAAACTTCAAGTCTTACATTAATTTCAATAAATCGCATTTTATTTCTTGTTAAGAAATTCAATTTCAGTTATTTACTTACTTAAATAAATTTCCAAAACTTAATAAATAAAGAAACCCAATTTCATTTATTAATAAAGTTCAAATTTCACTTATTCAAAAGTCCAATTTCTCTTATCAAAGAATTCAATTTTTATTCAATTATCAAATGATTCAATCTTATTCAATTATTAAATAATTCAAAACTTAATTATTAAATAATTTCAAAATTTAATAATTTCAAACTTAATTATAATTTCAAACTTAATTCAATCATTTCTCAAATTAAACAACCTTCTTTCATCAATTTCTTTATTAATATTTCATTTCAGATTATTAAATATTCACGTTTAAATTTCATTAAATTCAATTTCCAACTTCGTTTCAAAACCATATTATTTATTCAAATAAAATCTTCATTTTATTTTTAAATCAAATTATTGACCAATCGGGTTTTATTTAATTTCCTATCCTAGGTAAAAATTCAATTTGGGTATTTATCATTTCAACCCGATTCCAATTCAATTCAAAATCAAAACATATCAAAGGGAACTTGCAGTGTGATAACTGGGATGGTGTCAAAGTAAATAAACAAGCAATAACAACAATCAATATCAATCCAATAATCAATTCAAATAATCTCGAAATAACCGTATTAATTCGCATTGTTATTTGTACGAATTAATATAATTATTTCTAGAATCTACACTATCATTTCATGCAGATTAAAGATTATTACATTACAGTTTCACTTGTCATCTATTTACAATTTCATACATCATCAATTTAACAACATACATTCAGTGGTTCAAAATGTAATTAAACAAATCCTACGTGTCAATAAATTCAACAGTTAAAGGGGTCATATTATACAAATGTCAGTTAATCAAATTTAACATTTGATTATCCTATATCAAGTTCAATTTCATACTATTTATCATTTTAACATTAACAATTTAACGTCCAATACAAACATCAACAATCAATCAATTATCAGCCAAACTGTATTATCATCGAATAAATAATTAACAGATAATGGTGTCAGATGTCACAGGTGAACTGATACAGGCAATAGCATATATAACAGTGTAATTAACTAATAGCAGCATATTTCAATTGTCGTTTCAATTGAAATCAAATTTAATAAATAAAAGAACGTTAATCGTGAGTGAGTTCTCATCTTTCGAGGCTAAAGAGGACAGACAATGGAATGAGTTACGGATCCAAGCACGAATTTCAGAGCAAAGCTAGATGGACACGAATCGACGAATAAAGCCGATGAATAGAAATTGACAAAATCAGATTAGAGCTGTTCGATGTAGACCGAAACCAAATATATATTATTTTAATATATTATTTTCTTAATAAATATAAAATTTGAAACTTATTAAAATTATATACATATACGTTTCAAAAATCATGGTTTTAAACTAAAACCCATATAAAATCAACATATATACACTATGGATTTCAAGTCATTGTTTATGTATAAACATGCGTCAGTATCAGTGACAAAATATCTCATATAAACCAGAACTTGTAAAGTCGGATACATTTATATCCTTAGTGTACATATGTATTTAAACAAACTGAAATATCCTAAACACTACCCCATATACATATGAAGTTACTTTAGGCGAATGCAACCTATATGACTTAACACATATACTTAAAACTCAAACTTTTAAAAGTGTATATAATTTACAGTTACTACAGAACTTAAATTAAAGTAAAATTTTAAGTTTAAATAAGTACTATGGTAATATATATGGATAGTTACGTGTAACATAAATAGTAATATGTAAATGCTACGTATGCAGGCTACTTTGTGTGTAGACACGGGAATTCTAAACAAAAAAGTACATGCAAATTTGTATCTAACAGAGCACGTCATATATATAATTCTTGCTATACATAACAATTTTTTTTTTCAAATAGCAGTAGTGAGATTTTTTTTAAAATCGGGTATCTCTTTTTCACTTCGCTAAAGTTATGAAATTTTCGTTCAGTTTGAAATCAAACATATTAAAGGAAATACCCTTATTTCTTTTCCAGTTACTAATGTAGGTGATTTGCTTGTATTTCCAAAGCCAACTTATCTAGTGCTCATAGTATATCTAACGTACACCCACTAACTCCAAAAACCAAATTTACTTCATACACTAACTGTATGTACCCAATAAACACAACGCCTCAAAATCTTTGTTTTTATATTTGAAACCAAATTTAACTATGCTTATATAAACTTACAGAAATATATATATATATATATATATATATATATATATTAAAATTCGCATCATATATATTTCTTCATAACATGCATATTAAAGTTGAAAACACTAACAAAATTCGACTAAACATGACGATATCAACTATACACACAAGCTTTATATATATTACCTGACCATAAATAATTCAGAAGTGAAGAAAAATCATATACATGAAGATAACAGTGGCAGATGCTAGAGTGAAGGGGAAGATGAGGCATGGGTGAGTCGAGATCGGCACTAGAAGGCGGTAGTACGAGTGGAGCGCGGAGGCGCGAATGGGTCCGGTGGTCGGCACACCGGTCGGTTCAGGCTGCGTGATGGGGTTTTGTAGGGAGTGGCTTGTGGTGTGGTGTACGCATGTAGGAGCTTGTGGAGGAGTGGTGCACATGCAGGCATGGGGTGCTCGGTCACGTTTGTGGGTGGAATTCTCGGCGAGCTGGGCTAGCGTTGGGTTGAGAAGCTCGGCCCGGCAGAGGGCGGAGGGGAGAAGGAAATGCGGTCGGAGCTGTGTGATGCTAGTCGGTGGCCTATGTTGATGGATGCTCGGTTGCGTGAAGGAGAGGCGGAGGCATGTGGATCTGGGTTTGGTTGTGGTGGCGTTCAAGGGGGAAGGTCCAGCGAAGTGGTGGCCGAGGGGAGCTGCTGGCGGAGGAAAGCTCGACAAGGGAGAATGGGTAGGCGGCTGCTAAGGGGAGGTTGGGTCGAGGCCGAGGTTGGTGGGGTTGAGTGCGTTGGGAGGGTGAGCATGGCACGTTGTGCTGTGGTTGCTTGCGGAGACAGGTGGAAGAAGATGTGAAGGTGAATGCTTGGGCTGCATGGAGTTTGTTTTGGCAGTGGGTGGAATGAGTAGGCATTACAAAATCAAAAGGAAATGACAGAGGAGGGGAAGGAAATAAAATGAACGTTTCAAATGAATGAACACATACCGACTTATGTTTATTTTCAAAACTTTTTGGAAAGATGTAAAGTTAAGCTCAGTAATCAAGACGTATTAAAGCCAAATTACTGTTTGTTTCTTTTCTGATAAATAGATGAAGGGTCAGAGAAACCCAACAATTTAAAATGTATACCGGTGCGATCAACCGTTTCAACAATTTCATCGCGTACCGAGTTTCCGAAATACACAAATGAATACACTGTTGAGATCAACACGACGAGATGAACAAAACGGTATACAGATATCAGTGGTACGATTGAATTATAAAAATTCGAATTTTCTACCAGCGGAAAATGCGAGAAAAACGCTGAAAAATAAGATCGACGGAGCCAAAGATGTCCGAATTTGGAAAAATGACAAACTGATATCTTGTTCAGAAGATGGTTTAGAATTTTTCTATGTAAAAATATTTTGGTTTTGAAAACGTTTTATTTTCATCGCTTTTTAACTGATTAAATTGAAGTGAATTTACGTGCGAAATAAACTTTCATATTTTCGGACGAAAATTTACCAGTCCCTATGTTTAACTAGACGTATTCCAAATATTAAGTTTTTATTTCAAAATTTTATCGTTTAAAATTTCACAAAATTTCAACTAATTACGTTATTAAAACAGTTGAAATTTACGGGTCGTTACACTCTCCCCCACTCAAAACTTTTCGTCCCCGAAAAGGAACGAGGTAGGAGAATAGAAACAACCAAAAAGAAAACAGATTTGAAATACAAAATTACAATTAATTTAAGCCATATAAATTCAAATTTAAATTAATTGATATTCAATAATTGATTTAATCCATTTGATTTAACTAAATCAATCTCAACTATTTCTAAATTCATTATCTTATTATCCAATTATCTTAAATTTACAATTTATAAAACCATAAATTTGAATAGTCTTTTATTACAATCATATTTTATTCAACAAATTTAATTCTTCTTTATTCCAAACTATTATTAAATTTGTTCCACTTAATATATCTCATTACATATATTTAAACCATATAAATTAATTTAAACCATGTAAATTTCAATTTAAATTAATTTATATTCAATAATTGATGTAATTTTAAGGTATTTCCATAAGTTGATCTAATTTCAATTTATTAATTCTTTCAAACAAATTTATTTCATTATCAACTGAGTTTCATTTATTGTCCTATCTAACTCAATTGACATCTTATAATCAAAATTCAGTGTATAACATTTATTATAAACACTCAAATTTTATTTATACATTCAATTTATATTATCCAATTATATATTCAACTTCTGAATGATTTAGGTAAGTTGTATTAGAATGCAGTTGAACAATATACAAATAAAATTTTCCCAATTCAATTATTCAAGTTTAAATATTTATTCCAAATTTTAGTTTTATTTATAATTAAAATCATCCTTTAACAAAATTTAAGAATTAGATTTCCGATTAACTTTAAACAATTTAGGGATATATATAATATATTTATATCAAATCAAATTTTAAAATAAGATACCTATATATATATATATCAAATTATACTGAAGAAATTCAAATCAAAATATTTTCAAAACAAAACTGTAGCAAAGCTGCAGAATGGTTTCTCCACTTCGAAACTCGAAAATGAATGTCGATGATGCGGCCGTCATCACCGAAATTATTTTCCAGCGACAAAGAGAAGAGCACTGATTCAAACATTTAAAATTCTTTGAAATGATTTCAATTTGAAAATATTTAAAACTGTACACCTAAAACTTTCAAATCAAGTTGGAAATCACCGAAAATTAAATTCTCAAATTTCTGAATTAAATTCATTTCAAATTCCAAATCAATTTATAAACCGTATTTATAAATTTATTTAGAACAATAAATGATAATCAAATATTATCATTTCAAACAACAATTTAATTAACTTATTAAATTCCAGAAAATTTTACTTATATTTTTACAATATAATCAAACAAATTTATTTCATTTACCAAATTTGAAAATAATATTGTGTCAGTTTGCTCTGTTCAAGTGTTTTGGAAATCCTATCGATAGCGTTGATCAGACGTATCGATCGGAAACCCAAATCAACATCAACAACTCAAACAACACAATATATAAAACATTTTAATATTAATTTACAAATACACTTCTCACTCGACGAAACAAGAATGGATTCAAAGCAAGGATAGAGATTCAAATTTTGATGGACTCAAATCAAAGAGAATTCCGATTCGAAGACAAATTCGAAAGAAAAGATAAGATGATTCAATAACAGAATCGGGAGATTGTAAGTTTATTTAATTCACGGGCAACCTTAACCGGGTCGTCCGTAACTTCAAGAATAAGATCGACGCTGAATTCCGAGGTAAATCAACACTCGATCTCATGAGGTGGAATTCATGTATAGCAGGTAATAGATAGCATCGTAAACCGAGGATACAGAAATCTCCGGTAAATCGATGCCTATTATAAAGGACTTTGCTCCTTTACGAATCATTCGAAGATTGGCAAGACCGCCGATTCACTATAAGGGTCATTCGGAGTGGAGTTATGTGATGCTCCAGAATTGAAAGGAGACGAATAGTGAGGGACACGAATGAAATTTGGAACCGTAGGGAACGTTCCAAAATTCAAAGAATCGAGTCGAAAGGAAGGGATTGAAACTAGAATGAGAGTGATTCTGTAAATACATTTACCCTATATGTTAAGTTTTGCCTAGAGCTACCAAAGCTCTGATACCAACTGTAACGACCCAGAATTTTGAACCATTCGCATCCATTATAAGTGTATAGGTAGACACTCATGCCGAAATTGAATTGCTCAAAATACCGCGTTGTTAATTTAAATTTGGCAAAACTGAACATATACAGTAAATAAATAATCACAGATCACAGACACAGAGTAATAAGTGCAGCGGAATTAAAAGAGATAGTAGTTCATGAAGCTACTATATGAATATATAAAATACATCAGAGTTTACAACAGAAGAGTAATACGATACATCAGATATAAATCAGAATACATCACTGGAATCATCGAATACTGAAAGCAGAATAGATGGCTGGATCTTCAAGCAAAGCTCCAACTCCAAAGGTGAGCATCGAATACTGGTGCACTCAGTCTGACCCGAGCGTAAAGCAAAACACAAAACACTCGAGTCAGGATAAACATTCTTATATTAATAAATCTAACTCAAGTGAAATAGCAATTGAAATACAAGTAACTCAAAGGATGTTTGGAATAACCATCCTTTAAGGATCCGTCAAACAATCTACTATGCAATAATGTACGATAAGTAGATAATGTCTATCAGTAATAATAAGATATCAAAATAGCGTTAAGTCATGGCCCATTCCACCCTTAACACATTTTTATTCCCAAAAGCATATACAAGACCGTAGTTTCCCCAAAACCGGAAGTCACCAGAGGGCAATCCATATACTAAAGGTACAAATCAAAATCGTAGTGGTCGCGCATAAATGGAATACAAGTATGACAAGGCACATGAGGCAATACCCAAGGTAGTGATACTACCGTTCGCCTGATCCGGACTGGTGAGAACGCAACGCCACAGCGCCCGCAACACCGTGAAACAACACTCCCAAAATCAAGGGTGCACCAATCGACAACAAGTATAAGTAGTTCGAAGAAGTGTGTCCACTTGAGGTATCAATCCTCCATTGGCCCGGCACAGCTCCTGTTTTAGTCATTTCCAATTTGACACAAGTGTCAAGGCTATCCATTATCGTTCACTTTCTTCAGTCATCACGTACATCATTCCAACCACTTCATTCTGGATCATCACTCCGCGTATAGTTATTAAAGTGGTTTTCGGTTTAGATAGAGAGTATATCCATAACCGAATTCCGGTCTCTTTAATAACCTCCGTAATTATTTCACCGATTGGTCGTTTAATATATTTCAAAACCAAATCAATTTCAATTTCAATCAGAGTTTATAAACCAACATTTCATTTGTCTTTCCAAATCAATTTCCATAATTTACGTTTCAAACTTCCAAATTCACAATTTCAAAATCTTAAAATTCAATTTCAATTTCGATTTAAACAATCCAAATATCGATTCAAGTTCGCAAATAAGTTTCCTTCCAAATCATTTGAATTAACTTAATTTAACATTCGAATCAATTTAAACTTATTTATCGATTTCATTCAATATTCGTTAAGTTACTTTATCATTCAAAACAATTTCTATTAAATTTCCAATTCATTAAACCCATTATTTAAATTCAACTTCATTAAATCAAAACTTACAATTTTGAATTAAATTAAATTCATCAAATCGAATTCTTTAAACTTCAAGTCTTACATTAATTTCAATAAATCGCATTTTATTTCTTGTTAAGAAATTCAATTTCAGTTATTTACTTACTTAAATAAATTTCCAAAACTTAATAAATAAAGAAACCCAATTTCATTTATTAATAAAGTTCAAATTTCACTTATTCAAAAGTCCAATTTCTCTTATCAAAGAATTCAATTTTTATTCAATTATCAAATGATTCAATCTTATTCAATTATTAAATAATTCAAAACTTAATTATTAAATAATTTCAAAATTTAATAATTTCAAACTTAATTATAATTTCAAACTTAATTCAATCATTTCTCAAATTAAACAACCTTCTTTCATCAATTTCTTTATTAATATTTCATTTCAGATTATTAAATATTCACGTTTAAATTTCATTAAATTCAATTTCCAACTTCGTTTCAAAACCATATTATTTATTCAAATAAAATCTTCATTTTATTTTTAAATCAAATTATTGACCAATCGGGTTTTATTTAATTTCCTATCCTAGGTAAAAATTCAATTTGGGTATTTATCATTTCAACCCGATTCCAATTCAATTCAAAATCAAAACATATCAAAGGGAACTTGCAGTGTGATAACTGGGATGGTGTCAAAGTAAATAAACAAGCAATAACAACAATCAATATCAATCCAATAATCAATTCAAATAATCCCGAAATAACCGTATTAATTCGCATTGTTATTTGTACGAATTAATATAATTATTCTAGAATCTACACTATCATTTCATGCAGATTAAAGATTATTACATTACAGTTTCACTTGTCATCTATTTACAATTTCATACATCATCAATTTAACAACATACATTCAGTGGTTCAAAATGTTATTAAACAAATCCTACATGTCAATAAATTCAACAGTTAAAGGGGTCATATTATACAAATGTCAGTTAATCAAATTTAACATTTAATTATCCTATATCAAGTTCAATTTCATACTATTTATCATTTTAACATTAACAATTTAACGTCCAATACAAACATCAACAATCAATCAATTATCAGCCAAACTGTATTATCATCGAATAAATAATTAACAGATAATGGTGTCAGATGTCACAGGTGAACTGATACAGGCAATAGCATATATAACAGTGTAATTAACTAATTGCAGCATATTTCAATTGTCGTTTCAATTGAAATCATATTTAATAAATAAAAGAACGTTAATCATGAGTGAGTGCTCACCTTTCGAGGCTAAAGAGGACAGACAATGGAATGAGTTACGGATCCAAGCACGAATTTCAGAGCAAAGCTAGATGGACACGAATCGACGAATAAAGCTGATGAATAGAAATTGACAAAATCAGATTAGAGCTGTTCGATGTAGACCGAAACCAAATATATATTATTTTAATATATTATTTTCTTAATAAATATAAAATTTGAAACTTATTAAAATTATATACATATACGTTTCAAAAATCATGGTTTTAAACTAAAACCCATATAAAATCAACATATATACACTATGGATTTCAAGTCATTGTTTATGTATAAACATGCGTCAGTATCAATGACAAAATATCTCATATAAACCAGAACTTGTAAAGTTGGATACATTTATATCCTTAGTGTACATATGTATTTAAACAAACTGAAATATCCTAACCACTACCCCATATACATATGAAGTTACTTTAGGCGAATGCAACCTATATGACTTAACACATATACTTAAAACTCAAACTTTTAAAAGTGTATATAATTTACAGTTACTACAGAACTTAAATTAAAGTAAAATTTTAAGTTTAAATAAGTACTATGGTAATATATATGGATAGTTACGTGTAACATAAATAGTAATATGTAAATGCTACGTTTGCAGGCTACTTTGTGTGCAGACACGGGAATTCTAAACAAACAAGTACATGCAAATTTGTATCTAACAGAGCACGTCATATATATAATTCTTGCTATACATAACAAATTTTTTTTTTCAAATAGCAGTAGTGAGATTTTTTTTAAAATCGGGTATCTCTTTTTCACTTCGCTAAAGTTATGAAATTTTCGTTCAGTTTGAAATCAAACATATTAAAGGAAATACCCTTATTTCTTTTCCAGTTACTAATGCAGGTGATTTGCTTGTATTTCCAAAGCCAACTTATCTAGTGCTCATAATATAACTAACGTACACCCACTAACTCCAAAAACCAAATATACTTCATACACTAACTGTATGTACCCAATAAACACAACGCCTCAAAATCTTTGTTTTTATATTTGAAACCAAATTTAACTATGCTT
This sequence comes from Allium fistulosum, assembly GCA_030737815.1. Taxonomy (NCBI): domain Eukaryota; kingdom Viridiplantae; phylum Streptophyta; class Magnoliopsida; order Asparagales; family Amaryllidaceae; genus Allium; species Allium fistulosum. The sequence goes on from CM060902.1 coordinate 1,211,056,652, forward strand.
ATATAAACTTACAGAAATATATATATATATATATATATATATATATATATTAAAATTCGCATCATATATATTTCTTCATAACATGCATATTAAAGTTGAAAACACTAACAAAATTCGACTAAACATGACGATATCAACTATACACACAAGCTTTATATATATTACCTGACCATAAATAATTCAGAAGTGAAGAAAAATCATATACATGAAGATAACAGTGGCAGATGCTAGAGTGAAGGGGAAGATGAGGCATTGGCGAGTCGAGATCGGCACTAGAAGGCGGTAGTACGAGTGGAGCGCGGAGGCGCGAATGGGTCCGGTGGTCGGCACACCGGTCGGTTCAGGCTGCGTGATGGGGTTTTGTAGGGAGTGGCTTGTGGTGTGGTGTACGCATGTAGGAGCTTGTGGAGGAGTGGTGCACATGCAGGCATGGGGTGCTCGGTCACGTTTGTGGGTGGAATTCTCGGCGAGCTGGGCTAGCGTTGGGTTGAGAAGCTCGGCCCGGCGGAGGGCGGAGGGGAGCAGGAAATGCGGTCAGAGCTGTGTGATGCTAGTCGGTGGCCTATGTTGATGGATGCTCGGTTGCGTGAAGGAGAGGCGGAGGCATGTGGATCTGGGTTTGGTTGTGGTGGCGTTCAAGGGGGAAGGTCCAGCGAAGTGGTGGCCGAGGGGAGCTGCTGGCGGAGGAAAGCTCGGCAAGGGAGAATGGGTAGGCGGCTGCTAAGGGGAGGTTGGGTCGAGGCCGAGGTTGGTGGGGTTGAGTGCGTTGGGAGGGTGAGCATGGCACGTTGTGCTGTGGTTGCTTGCGGAGACAGGTGGAAGAAGATGTGAAGGTGAATGCTTGGGCTGCATGGAGTTTGTTTTGGCAGTGGGTGGAATGAGCAGGCATTACAAAATCAAAAGGAAATGACAGAGGAGGGGAAGGAAATAAAATGAACGTTTCAAATGAATGAACACATACCGACTTATGTTTATTTTCAAAACTTTTTGGAAAGATGTAAAGTTAAGCTCAGTAATCAAGACGTATTAAAGCCAAATTACTGTTTGTTTCTTTTCCGATAAATAGATGAAGGGTCAGAGAAACCCAACAGTTTAAAATGTATACCGGTGCGATCAACCGTTTCAACAATTTCATCGCGTACCGAGTTTCCGAAATACACAAATGAATACACTGTTGAGATCAACACGACGAGATGAACAAAACGGTATACAGATATCAGTGGTACGATTGAATTATAAAAATTCGAATTTTCTACCAGCGGAAAATGCGAGAAAAACGCTGAAAAATAAGATCGACGGAGCCAAAGATGTCCGAATTTGGAAAAATGACAAACTGATATCTTGTTCAGAAGATGGTTTAGAATTTTTCTATGTAAAAATATTTTGGTTTTGAAAACGTTTTATTTTCATCGCTTTTTAACTGATTAAATTGAAGTGAATTTACGTGCGAAATAAACTTTCATATTTTCGGATGAAAATTTACCAGTCCCTATGTTTAACTAGACGTATTCCAAATATTAAGTTTTTATTTCAAAATTTTATCGTTTAAAATTTCGCAAAATTTCAACTAATTACGTTATTAAAACAGTTGAAATTTACGGGTCGTTACATTTAATTTATAGAATTTTTCCATAATTTTTAATTTGGAAAATAATTAAATTTTTATTTGATGCTTTTTGGGGCAAACGTTGGTACTTTTGAAACTTCACAGAGCAAGTTAACTTGTCTATTTTATTCTTGTTTTGGGATCATGTCACATTTCTATACGCGATTGTATTTTGTTTTATGTCGTTTGTGGCTCGTACACGGACGTGATTTGGTATAGCGGGGTACCATAATCTTTTCAATTTCAAAACCAAAAGCAAAACAAACGGTCAGCCACCAATTTATCCCCTTTGTTTCCTTTTTCACCCTGCCACTGCCAACGTCCCCTTATCTCCTTGTCCTCCATGATTCTTGCCTCCAAATCATAAATCTTTCAAAACTTGATTTAGTTTGGGTCTTCTAATACATTTCAGCACATCAATCTCCACTTTCATTTTAAGCTTGCCGCCATTGTTATCTGCTTTCTTCTTCCTTGTACATGTTCAAAAACCATGAAAAAAAAACCTCCTCTACTTCTGAAATCAAGAACTCCCATTCTTCTCACTTTTAGCAGAATGTTCCAACACAAAAGTTGCTTGTTTCTGAGTCTTGTATTTTCTAAAAATGGTAGTTCATTGTTCTGACAAGTATGGTGGCAATAATTGGCTAAAATTAGTAGTGGCATCGAAAACAATCGTTTTCAATGAGCATAAAATAGCAAATAGGTTATACAATCTTGTTCGTCTCATCGATTCATTATTTTTAGAATTGTTCGTTTGATTTTAAGGCATGAAGTTGAGGCATGGGGGAACATTGATCAGAGTTGATTCAAAAATCAAATTCCAACAGCCCAAGGGGTTTGGGGCAGTGCAACTAGAGATGGAGCGGACTTGGAAGGTGGCAGAGCTAGAGTGATGGTCGAAGGCGGTGCTGTGGTCTTGGGAGGCTGAATGAGTTTGCTCTAGGTTTTAGTGACGTTTGGAGTTTAGCATTCAGTTTTGGTCTCGCTGGCAGGGGAGGGTTGCATCGCAATGCGATGGGGTGGCGTAGGAGGATAGAGTGGTGAGTGGCGGAGTTACTGGAGTCGACATCAGTGATCCTAGGTAGTTGTAACAGTGGTGATGACCAATATTCATGCTCGAGTTGGGTTCCAGGGGCTATTCTTGGGTTCCATATTGAAGTTTGGAATTCGACCGGAGGGTCCTGAAGCCGAGGCGTTGGTGCCATCGTAGCGAGCAAGATGATGCGAAGTTATGGGTGGAATTGAAGTCATCGACGATGGGTCGGAGCTTCTTGCCGCAAGCACACGTGTACATCGTGCACATCTAGGCGATTTTGAAAATAATTTCGAGAAGAAGACTGTTCGTTGGTTTAGGTCTGTAGTCTTGGGGCGGGTTTGAGATATTGGGCTCGGCCCGTTTGGAAAAGATGAGAGTTTAATATACTTTGTTTTATTATAATTACATGTAATCATGTTAGCTTCGAAAATGCATATCTTGCTCATATTTAACTCAATTGACACACGAATTTTTGTGTTATACTCGTATGGACGGGTACAACATTATAGTGAAACATATCGATAATTTTGGACAAGTGTAAATTTATGATATATGGGAACAGACAGGTTTTAATTACCTTATAAATTTAATAACGTTGTTTAAATTTATATACGTTAATTATTGATGGTTATTTGGCCAAATAAATTACAGTTGAGTTAAATCAGATTGAATATGATAATTGGACATTTGTTAGCGGAATAAAACACTATTCCTCCAATTTGATTAATATGACATTTTATTAGTAGGATAAATCCCCATTCCGCTATTTTGTAGATTTGTACATTTGATTACATGTCATTAATTAATATGCCATTTGGAATATATGATATGTTAAACCATGTTGGTTAGGTATTGAATTTATTTACATTTTCGTTGATCATGCAGATATCTGTTATTAACTTTAAAAGTTGATTGAATAATGTAGTAGCTTGTTTAAGTACAATGGTGATTATTAAACCTCCTTCAAATTTGAAAAACTAATTATTGAATTGAAAGTTATTTTAAAAGTAATTATTTTTATTTTAAGGCTTAAAGATAATTATTATTTAATAATAAGATTTAAAAAGGTAATAACTTATTAATAATAATGTTTAAAATTAATTTATAATTGTTTTAATAATGATTTAAAGTTAATTATTATATTGATATGATTCTTAAAAATTATTTCTTAATGTTATTTAAGAATGTTTAATTACTATTTAAAAGTTATTTAGTTATGGTTTAAAATGTTTTAATTATATTTTAATTATTTATTTAAAATGATTATCTACACTTTAGTTTTTAACTAAAGTTAATTAATTATATTGATTTAAGTTATTTAATTATATTTAAAGGATAATTAATTTTTATGTTAATATTAGTTTAAGGCTAATTAATTATTGTTTTAATAACGCCTTGAATTAATTAATTACTATATTAATATTGTTTTGAAGTTAACTTATTAATATAATAATAGTGTTCGAAATTAATTTAATATACTATTAAATAGATTCTAAAGTATTATTTTAAATAAGATTTGATTAAAATGAAATAGAAGGATGTTTAAATAGTAACTTATTATTCAAAGCTATTTTAATTAACTTATGGTTTATCAAGAGGACCTTATTGACCTAAAGAGTCTATTAATGAGCTGGATTAAATATGGGAAGAGTTTTATAAATGGTTTTGGATAATTATAAAATAATTTATAAATGAGTTTTAAAGAATCTGAGAAGGAGAAGTTTTATAAATGGGATTTGGGATTTATTAAGAATGTTTTATGGAAGGGATTGGTGTTTTGGGTTTCTCCATTTTAAATGACATTTGGGTTCGATCATTTAAATATGATTTCAAAACAGAAAAATCTTTCTAAGTGTTTGGTGAATATACTTATATCATTGTATAAGTATATGGGAAAGTTTTCAAGTATTGAAAAGTGAAATGGTTTGTGAAAATACTTATACCATTGAGATAAGTATATGGTTATATTTTCTAAGTATCGAAAATATAGTGGTTTGTGAATATACTTATCTTGTAACTCCCCACCCCGAGACCTACATTAACAAAGAGTATTACTGGGTAATACTGTCTACTAATGTAGAGAATAGGGCTGGATAGGAGCGACCATCTATAGCCTTGTCTTAAATATCTATTGAATACGTCGACAAATGCCATATTTTTTTATCTCAAGTGGATCGACATATCCAATAAATACTTATTACAAAGCCATAGGTGGCTACATGATCTATTAGAACAAAATACAAAAACTCGAATGCAAAACACATCACAGAATAGTAGATCATCACATACATATACACATATACAGATACATCACAGAGTATACAAAACGATACATGTCAAGTGGTATAGCAACCACAATATACAGGCGAGTCAAAAGAATATACATATCAGAGTTACAACCAAAAAGGACTACACAAAAAGCTATAACAAAATGAGCTAGCAGAATAGTCCATGCAGAAGTAGAATAGGCTAAGTCCAAATGTAACTAACCTGAAACACCTCGGTTTGACCCGAGTATAAAAATACACGGGTCAGGCTAACTAAATAAATGAGTTAGATAAGCTAAATGATAATGAACATGCAAAGTCATAAGTACAACAAATATCTCTAAAAGAGATAACTCGATCATCTACCAAAAATTGAATCATAACAAGCCTCATATCATCGGCAACTCAAATAAACAAAGGATATGAATATCTCAAATCAAGCCCAAAAGGCAAATAACAAATACCAATGAAGGTAACACCATTTTCCACAAGGTAATCGCTATGTATCGAGTGGTTCAAAGGACCTACTCCGAAAGGCGATACTGTAGGGAAATATAAATATCAATGAAACAAAAGATGCACGTGCTCAGTACTGTATAAACAAGGATCCACAAGCCCGAAGGCGGCAAAACCAAGTATCTCTCGAGCAGTGACAAAGGACCAACTCCAAAAGCGATACTATAGGGCAACAAACCCGAAGGCACAAACCCGAATGCAACAAACCGTAGTGGCGAAGGTCCAGAGGCCCAGTACTGGACACCACTAACTGGCAATATGTGTCACAAACTCCTCGGATAGGAACCCGCAAAGTGTTAACATGTGTCCCATAACACACGTTCGCACTAAACGTTTTATTAACCGTTAGTCAATTCCACACTCAAAGCAGTACAAAGTTTACCTCATCCATCGGTAAACCTGACCCGAAAGTCAAAACGATCAAACGAATAGATTAGGAATTAACTAAAAAGATAAACGCACGTGTTCATAGCACGTGTTTTATCTAATCATTTAATTCTCCTCCCTCTTTGCTCGAAGTGCAAAATTGTGTGTTTTATATAGAAATTAAGTTGAAGAAAACGAGTTTTAGGAACGTTTTGAATTTGCTTTAGAAATTGCCTTTGAAATTCTCTTATTATAGAGTATATAATTTTTATACTAAAAATAATATATAATAATAATTTCAAAAGCCCATTTATTTGAATTTTTTTTTAAAACGCATTATAATACCCGTGTATGAAATCCAGAAAGAAATATTAAGAAAACATCGAAATAACGAAAATTACACCAAGTATTATCCGTTTAAAACAAGCTGCGACTTAATATTCGACAGCAGGTCTGAACAAGTTAACTATGTCAAAATGACTTGAAATTTTGCAAGAATGTATTTCAACATTCCTAATTCAATCTGCAAAAGAATCATTCAAATCCGATTTGAAACTAAGAATCTGCATCGTTTCAAAGTTGGATCAAAACAAAGTTTTTAAACATTGAATTACAGTAAGCTGCGAGTACAAGTTCGACAGCAGTTTCGAAATAGCAAATCAACCTAGATTATCATGAAAATTTGTAGAAATGTAATTCAACACTCCAAATTCAATCTTCAAAAAGAATCACCCAAATCTGATTTGAAACGAAGAATCTGCGTCGTTTCAAAGTTGGATCAAAACAAGGTTTTAAAGATTGAATTACAACAAGCTGCGAGTACAAGTTCGACAGCAATTTCGGAATAGAAAATGAACACAGATCGTCATGAAAATTTTCAAGAATGTAACCCAACACTCCTACTTCAATCTTCAAAAAGAATCATCCAAATTCGATTTGAAACGAAAATTCTGCGTCGTTTCAAAGTTGGACCAAAACAAGGTTTTAAACACCGAATTACAGCAAGCTGCGAGTACAAGTTCGACAGCAGTTTCGAAATAGCAAATGAACCCAGTTTGTCATGAAAATTTGCGAAAATGTAAATCAACACTCATAATTCAAATTAAAAAAATAATTACTCAATTTGGATAAAGTATGAGAAAGTTATGATGTCTCAAACATGGGCTCAGGTCATGTTTGCAGCAACACAACAAAATGTGTACAAGTGATTTCTAGGCTGTGCATTGATTTTGCATTGCAGTTTTCAAGCATCAAAATAATATGTTTTGCAATGAAATTTGGCATGCATATACTAAAACACACAGGATATCAACTGAAGAAAATCCGGCAGCATTTCGTTGCCGGAATTGTGAGAAAATGATGTGCAAAGTGACATACAAACTCAGAATTTCACCAAAAACACAATATGAACACATAATATCAATGTATTGAAGCTATTTTCAGTTAGATTTTGGCATTTCGAAGCTTTTGCTTCCGCAAGCAATTGTAAGCAGTAACTCACCTTGATGTTTAGATTCAAAAGCTCGGATAAAAGGTGCAAACTTTGGCTTCAAAAGAGCTTCAACAACCTAAAAAAATGTGTACACACATGCAAGAACAAATTTCAATAAATTAAAAAACCTAAGTCACAAATCTGAGATTTTTGATGAAATTGCAAGTATGGAGTTTGATTACCATTGTATTATCACTCTAGATTGAAAAAGATTGCTATTTATTGAATTTAATTGAAGAAATTTACTTGGATTTTGAATTTGATGGAATGGGTTCCATGTTTTGTTTGCTGGTGGAAGAAGAAGAGAATAAAATGTACGTACAATAGGGTATTTCTCACTTCTTTTCTTATTTCTGCCATTAGTGCACTAATGGGCTTTTGGACCAAAAATTTAGAGAAAATAAATTAGGCCTAGGTTATATAATTCAACACTAAACCAATATGCACATATACACTAAGTTATAAAAGAAACTACACATTTTCTTTATGTTTTTACCCAAATAAAATATGTAAACTAACATACATATTAAATAAAATGTTTACATCATAAAAAAAAGATAATTTTAGTTTTTAAAACATTTTTATTATTAAAAACCTTTATTTTGCAAAAATACATAATTTTTACAAATAAATGCACAAAACCTTATTTTTACTTCTAAAATTCCACAAAAATATTTTTCTTGCTTAGAAAAATATATCTAACCATTCTAAACTCAAATTTATAACTAAAACTCATTTTTAAACTAATTTTCTCCTTTTTATTTAAATAAACAACCTTTAAAAATCAAATACTTCCTTTAAAAATTATTAAAAGAAGTAATTGACAATAATTAATAAAATTATTGCATTTTCTCTAAATAAAAGTCATTTTCCATTCATTATTAACCCAAACAAAAAAAATAAAGTTTCCAAACTTTATTTTCACATTTTATTACCAAAATTCATTGTTTATTCCAAATAAACAATTTAATTTCTTCAATTTTATTTTAATTCACAGTATTAAATCATAACTACCGTTATAATTTAATATTTACAGGTAATCTCCAAAACCAGGGTTGTTACAGACTCCCCCCCCCCTTAACAAAATTGCGTCCTCGCAATTCTTAGAGAAGAATTTGTATTCAATAAAATTATTTCATCAATTTCAAAAGAAAACGACAAGCTTGAGTTAAAAATATTATCACCATCGCTATGCGAAGAAAGAAAACCAGGGTAGGCTCGATCGATAAACTCTTTGGTTTCCCAAGTGCAGTCATTTGGATTAGCGGACCATTGAACTTTAACGAGCGGCACGTCCTTGTTTCGAAGGCGTTTCACCTCCGAAGCAAGTATGCGAATAGGTTGCTGCACAATAGATAAGTCTGGTGAGATCTCAAGCTCTTGCGAATCAAGAGAATCGATAACAGAATCCGACTCTCGAAGACAGTTCCGAAGTTGAGAGACGTGAGCCACGTCATGAATGCCAGATAAATGAGATGGAAGCGAAACTCGATAAGCTACAGGGCATATGCGCTCAATAATAGGAAATGGTCCTATAAAGCGAGGAGCCAATTTCCCAGTCATACTAAAGCGCATAACCCCTTTTAGAGGAGAAACACGAATAAAGACGAGATCACCAATAGAAAACTCAAGAGGCTTCCTACGGTTGTCCGCATGGGATTTCTGGTGGCTCTGTTCCTCTTTCATTCTTTGACGGATAAGATCAATCTTCTTAGAAGAATCACGAACAGAATCTGGGCCAATAATGAGCTTCTCACCAGATTCCAACCAACAAGAAGGTGATCGACATGCACTACAACAAAAAGGACTTTTTATAGCGTGTAAAAACCGCTATAAAAACTTTCTATAGCGATTCTATAATCGCCATAGATCAACATGTTGTAAAAAGTCTGGTAGATACTATAGCGTGTCATACTTGCAATGGAAAACGTATTTTTCTTGCCATTTAAAATAGGCCATATTGGTGCAACTGCTTTTCTATTGCATTATGAAACGTGCTATAGAACTTTTTATGACGCATTTTAGTTGCTATAAATATGTCGACTTGCTATATTATTATAGCATTTGAACGCGCTATGGAATCATCGTGTCAACTTTTATGACACATTGAAATGCTATAGAAAATACATTACTATCTATTATAGCACCGTCTTATTGCTATGAAAACTATTTACTCTTTGCAAAATATTTTATATAGCACTAACATGATGCTATAGTATAACAAAGCTGAACAATTTTTCTTTTTATTGCATAGTTAGAAAGCTATAAAAAAATTCTATTGCATATTTTTTGCTGCCATAACATTCAAAGCTTACAATTTTCAATTCTACTTATATATTATAACTCAAAAAACCACATTCATCACATTAACATAAGTACACAAATTGAGTCATAAGCTAGATCACAAAGTATATATATATATATATATATATATATATCCATAATATTTCATACATGAAGAATTAAACATAAATATATGTGATAAAAATTAAACATAAGTACACAAATTGAGTGTAGCATACCAAAACGATACATACTAAAAATATTTTAACGACCGTCGATAAGCATGACCGATGTAAAGGAGAAAGAGTGCGACATCATGTATCAACCTCAAAAGCATCATACAACACCTGTGAAGAAGAAACACAAACATACATATGTTAGTCAATATATACAAGTATGTATAAGTACAAAAGATGCATCGCCAAAGACTAAGTTACTCTCACCATTCTCACGCATTATTCCTGAAGTAATTGAATTCAAACAATATATGAATGATTCCTCATGATGAGGCCGTCTAAGCAGGTTCAGCTGTCGCTGTTCAATTACATCTAAGATAGCTACAAATTTGTCTCAGACAATTATGAAACTGAAGCATCCATCCAACTGGATGATTGAATTGTATATATGAAGTATACGAGGATTATAATGCACAATTTCCTCTTTCTCTCACTTACTTAGTTAACAATATAGTCATTGATGAACAAACTCAAACTGAAGAATCATTCCAGTTCTCAGAAGAGCTTCAAACTTCAATGTCGGACTCACTACCTCTGGTCACCGAAAGCTCGTTCTCTGCCTTATTAGGACCATCACCAAATCAGGCAGTAAAAGTTATAGAATAAGTAACAAGGTTTCAGCTGTTTCTCTGAGAGTTCCTAGACTTTCAAACTAATTCTAGGGTGGTCGATTTGATGCGATTTCTCGGGAATTGAGACAGTTGAATTTTACTAAAATAGTTTCATTAGCTTCCGAGGTATTATAAAAAATCATAGTCATAGATCAAATTAGAGTACATTGTTCTAGTAGGATATCTGAAATAAACCCAATTAATAATTAATTTACTAATAAATTAGTACATACTCCTTCAAACTTATAATGCCTTATAATGTATCAACTCTTAACAAAAATTCAAGACACAGTTATTGTTGTGAATAAAGAGGTTTGATATGATACACCTAAAAAACATTATAAAAAAATAGGAAAGTATACCATTTAGAAACCACTGCAGCTTGTTTAGTATTGCATTTGATGTTGCTTCAAAAAGTTGTCCTGCTACAAACTGCAATCTGCTTTAAATGTCTGCATGCTGCTGCTGCTACAAACAACTGCTGTTATTAGTCTTCGATCAGTCGTGGCTTGTTTGCTTGTAAAAGGAGTGCAGCTAGGTCTAGAAACTACAATGCAAAAATGACAACTAAAAAGAGTAACTGAACTGCGAGAATTTGAAAGGTAGGTAGAATCATGTTAATTTCAAACAAACATATGAACTTTAAGCTAATAAAAAAAGGTAGCATGCTGTAAACATAACATTAATAGCCCAAAAACTATACCAGTTACAATTACATAACATTTAGGTTGACATGCCATTTTACTGATATTGCAAAGAAACCTAACTTTCAGTCATTGAGTTAGCAGTATCTTTTTTTTATAAAGCAACTTCAACAATAAGGAGTTTGAATAACTGAAAGATGCAGTTAAAGAACAGAGTTTGTAAAGTTGTAGTTTATAGCATGATATAGGTACTTTTTCTGTTTATTCACGTCTTAGTGACAATGATCACTGACTTATTGTAATGAAGAACATTGATATTGATGAACAAATGAATATAGTACTACCTCATTCAAGACAGTCAATGATGTCTCAGGTTTGAGCTCTTTAACACACATACCTTTGCTTACCCATGATTTTGTATCCACCATAAACTAAGTATGAATTCTACAAGCAAGAGATTTAGTGTAATTAAAAATAGAAAATAAATCTAACACATATGAAAGAAGATTAAAAAAGACATTGCACCTTCACACCGAGTTTCTTCAAAGATCTTGGTTTTTAAAAAGGAAAATCAATGACATGTGTGGAAATAGCTCGAAATACTACTTTGAAGGCTAAGTTATTTATAGTCTCTTGCCTCAGGCCGTACATCGATAAGAAGTGCATCTGTCTCATTTTTGAGCAATTCAAGAGTTGTTTCAGGATCCAAATCTCCGGGGTAACCACCATGCATGAATGACCAGTGATATATTCTATAACACAACTAGTTAATCTAAATCTGAGTGGGCACTATTTCATTGATATAGCTCTATAAAATGATTCTACAAATATACACCAGCAAAAGGAGGCAGCAGGAAAACAAATTCCATGGGAAATAATTAAACCGCTATTAGTCAAAATAAAATGTAATGAAAATGAAACTAACCAATTATTCAGGTGTTGCATGCTACTTCAAGTGTTATTGCTTCAAACAAAGTTGCAAGTTCAGTAGTTATAAACCTGGTAAAAATAATTCTGATTGATAGAATTTAAAAAAAGCATTACAACGCCGATGGGTTCAAAATTGGAACCAATTTACATGTAATCGGTAAAATAGTAGAAGAAAGGAGAAAACAAGTGAATCCCATTAAGATCACGTATGATGATAAGGAAGAATAAAGCACTAACCACATCTTCTGGTTCATTAGGTTCATTACGAAGACCTCAAGTAAGACCTTTGGTTGTAGCTAACAAACAATTGTTGCTTCTGCAATCTTTCTTAAAAATGTTTATATAGCAGCTTCTGCTTCTCTTTCAACACGTCAGCATCGTGAAGTGTCCTGAAATTTGAGCAGCCTCCTTAAAAGCATGCAGTCAGTACGATGGCAAGTACAACTACCTTTTAGATCTCACTATCTATACTATACTATTAAAGATGTCATTAAAACCACCTCTCGTGCTTTTGCATAATGATGATACCCGAAACCACACAAACTAAAGCAATGAAAAGCCATGAAGGGCAACAATAATAGGGCTAATACTAAAACATATATTTGACGGAGTAAATACCTAAGATATATACCCAAAAAAAGCTCACTATAGCAACTTGGATATAAAAATGGTTATTAAAAGTGAAGAAACGATTGACAGGTGATATGTAGAGTAATATCTGTATATTTAATTTACAGTTATTATGACCTGCCATCTCGTATAAAGACTATATATTATAGAAATTTCCATTTGTAACCGCAGTCTGAACTTTGTTGTTATTGTGAATAATATTGTTACATAATCTAGGAAACAATGTTAATCCAGACAACTATTCTAGGATTATGCAATCATGCAAGCTAGCAATGGTCCAATCAAATTTTGTTCAACTTGTTCTAGACAGTAGTAGCCTTCTTGTATCATAAAAAATATGGTTAACGAATGAAAGAATTGAGTTCATATCTTGCGCTGGTGTGAAAGGTGTTAATGCCATAGATTTTAAATCAAAAAATGAAGACTAATTACTTTGTTTGTATCCTAAATTTAGTAGGATAGTTCAATATCTTCAAAAGGTGTATCCTAACAAGATAGATACTCAAAAACAATCTAACAAAAATGGAAATGATTATTAACAAATGACAGTATAGTTTTCCACATCGACATAAAATATCCATACTTCTGAATTCACAATATAGATCATTAATGAGTTGAGAAAATTTAAACAGTAGTAATAACTAAAACTGTATTAAAAGAGTCAGGTGTCCAGTATTTTGCCATATATTTCTTTGTAAGTCTTTAGTCCTTACTCAAAACATACCTTATATACGTAACAATTCATTATAGCATGCATGTATGTATACAGATTTTACAGATATTACCGATACCTAAATCTTTGCTTCAGGTGAATGGTTGAAAGCTGTAGTGTCTTGGATTCCGGTTGCTTCAGGTGAATGGTTAATGTGTTCCTGTTGCACATTAAAATTTAATACAACAGATATTCAAATATGAATAAGACCAGAAGCGATCATAGAACAAAAAAAGCTATTGTTGATTTATATAAATAGATATTCAAATATGAATAAGACCACAGGCGATCATACAACAGATATTCAAATATATGAAAATAAAGCTAAGAATATACAAGTGAAATACACTTTCACAAAGATTGTAACAAACTTGAACTGTAACAAAATAAGACTTTGATTTTGGGAATAGATAATAGAACAAAAAAAGTAAATGACAACCATGAGAACCATATATTGTTGATTTCACTTAGTGTCTTTGAAATACAAATGAATAGCCATACTATAATAAATAAGACAATCAAATTCTGTACATATTACAAACACACTGGCAAACACACTACCAAAAATTTGCCATAAAAATAGTTCCATCACCATATACAATATTGCAAAAAGAAAATTTCTAAAAAAACATGATAATTTAATACTCATCGATATTAATATTCTACGCTTTCTTATATGACAATGGATGAATATAATAATGGACCATGAATACAAGTTGTATAATCCCCTGCATTATCGTTACTAATTTGAATAAGGGAATAAGAATATCTTTACTAATTCAACCAACCAAACAATTCATAGCTCGTCAATTTGATTAACCAAACTATCAACTTTCTTGACTATAATAACGTTCATCCTTACATTAGGCTCAATGTGTTCATACTCAGAAGAGACACACATTCTAACATTACACATTCATGTATGTTTTCAAGTTTATACCATAAATCCATTAATTACTCGGAAGAGACACATATGACAATGGAGTATCAAGTAACTTCGATAGACCGATTAGCAAGTATCAAATTTCGTTATGCACATACGATTATTTCAACAAAGATCAACTTTTTTTCTTGAAAACTACACTATTTTTAATATAAGTTGTCAAATACTATTTTTTATATCTCATGTAATTTACAAAATCATATCGATCATTTCATCAATAATCAAATTTGATATGTACAATTTCATTTTGACATTTCTAAATATTTATGTAAAGTCCCCCAATTCAATGATAAATTTTTAAATGAGAATGCATTTATTTACAACCTCATAAACAACAATTATTAACGGGGATTTTCACTTCAAGGGCTTATTTGTACAAGTAATAAGTTTTAAGGACACTATTTTTAAAAAATTAGTTTTAAGGACATTTTACAGGAAAAAGATAAAAGAATTTATCATTTTCAGTTATACAGAAATAATGATAAAAAGATTTATCATTTTCCTGTATAACTTAAAAAAGATAAATGAATTTATTATTATCCTGTAAATTGTTCTTAAAACTAATTATTTAGAAGTGTTGTCCTTAAAACTTATTACCCTGAAAATAGAAGCCCTTCAATATAATTTCCACATTATTAACAGGGGTAGACAGGTGAGAAACATTCACAAATAGCATCAAATCCAAACCTTGCATTCAGGGCATGGTCTTTTTCTTGATGCTGCAAGTTATTTCAGCCATGAATGTTAACAGGGGAGAAAGTATAGGATGTTGTAGGCTAAAATATGTACAGATTTCTTTGAAAATAACTATAATATAACACATATGATGCTACTTTTGAATGTATACTAAAGGAAAACTGCATGAACATGGTAAATTACAGTGTATTCAATACATTACAGCTCATAATGCAGGGTAACAGAGTAGCTATAATTGTCGGTGGAAGTAAGTCAGCCTTTGCACAATATATACCATTTGATCAGGCAAGAAGACTACTACTTGTTTTGTCATTTGGTCTAGCTGTAGGCTCATTCACACTAAGTTTTTCTTCTTCTTATGTTGTACTTTGTTCCGACAATGTCATGTCATGTTCTATCTAGTTATAATTTTAGAGTTATGGTTGAAAACAAAACACAGATATATTAGTCTGCCCATGAAATAAGATGAATTTTAGCGACAAACATTGATCAGTAGTCTTTCTTCTTGTACTAAAAATCAGATGAGTTATTTTTGTTAGATTCAATGATATACATGGTTCTCGTACTTCTGCTATGATTGTTACAGGCACAATTTTTACATTTACAAAGAAAACTTAAACTTCCATCTACAGGTTAACACTTACATTTTATACATCTTTTTATACATAAATAAATATGAATTCTTAAGTTAATTCACTTTAATCTGGACCTTCTAATGCTGCATTGAACATGGGAAATGAATGAGTCAAATCTTTGTCTATTCTTGGTATAGCCTAAATACCATTTCAATTCAAAAGGGTAGAATTAGAAGGTTGTGAGTATTAAATATGGTTTTGAGAACTTTCATCAGATTAAAGAAAATAAAATATTATTTAAATTTAAACTCGGTTTTTGTTAAGTCACCTCCTACTTTGGACTTAATCTTGAACAAAGATCACAAAACTTTATGTTCCATCGTTCAGTGAGTCGTCTTTTTATACGTGTAAAATAATCAAAATAACTGATGTAAAACGAGTAGAACAAGCATAGAACAAAAGAGTATCATTTTGAGTACATAGGTCCAAATATATTGAAAATAAAAGGATTAATAACTCAAGCTTCATTACATAGTTTAACGGCTAGGATCTAAGGCAGAAACATTAAAAAATATTATACCGATGTTAATGTCCGTTGATCAAAGAATTTAAGTGATTGACAATATATGTAGACCATGAACATATACAGACTTTACGCACTTAATAATCTTCTAATCTTAACAGATCCTATTCATTTACTACTACCAAGTTCTCTTCTACTCACTAATAATAATGTGAATTTGAAATCATAAGAACTATATAGTTAGTAAATTCAAAATTACTGTAATTAATCACATCAAACATTTAAACCGCTATGTTACAGTTTTACATATTTCATATATGCTATTAACTTTTTAGCAATAATGCTTTAAAAAACTTATATACTTTGTTGATTGCTCACTCAAATACTTTTTACTAAAAAAAGATCTTTTTAACATCTCTTGTATTTGACTTTATATAGAGAGAAAAAACAGAAAGCATGCATCTACTATCTGATAAAAGCATACCAAAATAGTAATTAAAGTTTTCCAACTACTCAGTTTAATATAAAGTAAAGATTTAAAAAACCAACCTAACAAAATGCTCCTCTTGCTAATTCAGTGTAGAAAGTTGTAACGACCCTAATATTAACTAACATTATTTAGAATGTTTAATAAGATAAATTAAATTAAATAATGTAGTGCCCTAAAGAATGAATCAGTGGAGAGATTAAACTTAAACATAAGAAGGGTAATACTTCAAGTGTAAAAGAGGAATTAGGCTAATATTACTTATACAAACCCTTATACCCATTCACATCCATTCATTTTACATTCACAAACACTACTAAAATCCTTATTCGTCCAGCCACTAATTTGAGGAAATCAAGAGAAGAAAAGCTACAGGCTATATTTCAATAGATATCAAAGCCGCGACATAAGCTCAATAGCCATTTAAAAATCACACATAACATGTTACAAGCTATATTTCAACGGATATCAAAGCCATGACAAATTTAACACTTAAAAATCTATCAAGATCGCATCTGTCATGAAATTGATTAAAGAAAAGATTGGATCTAATTAGTAAGGAAACTCACTCGTGCGGAATTAGTGCAGAATCGAGCTTGACGAATCGTGAGTAACACTGAAGAGGGTTGCGGAGAGAATCACGTGGAATCGCCATCTATCTTGGAATCGAGCAGAGGGTTGCGGTGCGGAGCCAGGTTAAAGAGGGATTCGCGTTAGTAAGGAAAGGAACGTGAGTAAAGGTGGAAGTGAATGAGAAAAAGGAGTATTGGATTTAAGCGGCAATGAAAAAAAGATGGAGGGAAAAGGACACAAATTTTCACGTGAGTAACAATGGCATTAGTGTTAGTAACAATGGCATTAACACATGCCATCATCTACCCTAATCAACCACTAACCACTTAACTATAGCAAGTCGAACTCCTGTGAAATCCTTGCTTGCTATTAATATAGCATTTTCTTGTAGTGATGGCCTTCCGTATAAGGCTTCGAAAGGAACCATACCGATACTTGACTGAAAACTATTTTTGTAGGAGAACTCTACAAGGGGTAAATGATCCTCCCAACTACCTCTGAAATCAAGAATACAAATACGGAGGAGATCTTCCAAGATACGATTCACCCGTTCAGTCTGTCCATCAGATTGCGGATGATAAGCTGTGCTGAAATTAAGCTTTGTTCCCAAAGCTTGCTGAAGACTCTGCCAAAAATGACTCGTGAACAACGGGTCACGGTCACAAACAATCGAACTAGGAACACCATGAAGTCTCACGGTTTCCTTGATATATAACTTGGCCAAATGAGAAGCACTCCTATTAGACTTAATAGGAATGAAATGAGCTGATTTAGTGAGGCGATCAACAATAACCCAAATGCTAGAATGGCCCGATCTCGAACGAGGTAGGCCGTCAATGAAATCCATCGAAACTTGATCCCATTTCCACAATGGAATCTCTAGAGGCTGAAGGAGACCAGAAGGGCGCTGATGTTCAGCTTTGATACGTTGACAAGTCATGCAATTACTCACATAACTCGCCACATCGCGCTTCATGCCTTCCCAATAATAAAGGCGATGCATATCGGCATACATCTTACTACTGCCAGGATGAATGGTATACTTAGAACGATGACAATCATCGAGAATGTCATGCCTAAGTGCAAAATCAGAAGGCACAACAAGATAATTCTTCTTGCGAAGACACCCATGAGAATCAATGCTGAAATCCCTCAACTCCTCATCACGGGACTCAGACTCACAAATCTGAATAAGGTGCACAAGATCAGGATCACGACGCTGAGCATCAGCAATACGATCCAATAAGCTAGGTCGAGCTTCCAAACTAAATAATAAGATAGGAGAATCAAAAGATGGAGCTCGATCTCGAATATCACAAAGTGATAAGGTCTCTAGAACATCCCACTCGGCTAGCATCATAGAGACAATAGCCGAATGTTTGCAACTAAGCGCATCAGCAACACGATTACCCTTACCAGGAATACTGGATATCAATATCATAAGAGGCAAGAAACTCGAGCCAACGCTGTTGTCTCATATTGAGTTACTTCTAATTGAACATGTATCCTTCTCATGATCGAAGTCATCATAGCTTCGAACATGGCTGCATAATCAGCAGTCTCTTCAGTAGCACGGCCTTCCCTAGCAGCTGGTCTCCTTCTTCGACTCATTCTCAATATCTATAAAAAGGAATGATCAGAACACCTTAGAGAAACAACTGCATAAAGGACTAACTTACTTCTAAGCTACTATATTATATATAGTAATCATCCATCAAATTACAATTACGTCTCTCATACGTAGCTACGACAGCGAGCGTTGGGTAAAATCGATTAACCAATGCTCTGGTACCAAATGTGACGACCGCCCATGACCCCTGCACCGAATCTAATGATAGAGCGCTGTAAAGTGTGCCAGGCGACCATGGACGATTGTTAAGGTAAGATTTAA
Source organism: Allium fistulosum (assembly GCA_030737815.1). NCBI lineage: Eukaryota > Viridiplantae > Streptophyta > Magnoliopsida > Asparagales > Amaryllidaceae > Allium > Allium fistulosum. Next base: position 1,211,075,669 of record CM060902.1, read on the forward strand.
AACAACAGAATCTATCGTATTACTCACAGCGCATGGACAAAAATACAATAGAACATATGTATAGTGAAGCTTTACAGAACAAAAATGACATCATATAAAACTCCATAATAGTTGAATACAAGCATCCACATAGTCAATACATCCAGCCTCACTACATATCTCTCAGAGAATACAAAACAGCGAAATATACAGTACATATAATAGGAAGATAATATGCAACCCTCTAGCTCGTCTTCGATATCAGCATCGTGAGAAGAGAACAGCACCTGTCACCTGTTACCTAGTCTGCCCGTCCCAAAATGGACGAACAACCCAAGGCAATAAGAATTAAAACATAAAGCCTTGAGTCAGACAACAGTCTTAGTGAGCAGTAAATTAACTAACAACATACCAAAAGAGCATAAAGGAAAAGGAATAGGAATACAACCCTCCCATTCCAACCTCATTCTACAGTGATAGCCCCCAGACACACACTAAGCAGACGCAACCATAGCAGAGCATACAATTTAAAGTAAAACTACTATCACTCGGGTCAAGGGCGATGTTTTCCAAGTACCAAGGCCTCAATCAGATAAGCACCCAGAAAATACCGCTCTTGAGTCCGAATGACGTTACAACCAAACATCCATGACTCTGGCTATCACTGTTAATATTGCTTCGATATCACCGTTAATTGAATGACCGGCACATTCTTTCAGCCGTCCGTCAAGGGCTAATGGAAACCCTGGTTCTAGACATAACTCCCGCACGTCGTCGCAGCCCGTGCCTAGGACTATCGAATCTGCCCAGAGTACTCGACCATCAACAGTTGGCCGTTGGGACTATCGAATCTGCCCAAACGTACTCTTGCTTAGAGCATGCTAGAACCTTCAACAACGATGCTATCCAAGCCTCTCAGTCACCCTCCTCGACGACTATTCTCATATCCATTCATTATCCTCAACTCGAATCATATCACCGAGTTATCAACATGCTTGGAATGATCCCGTCTGGATTAGACCAAGTCTTCATCATATGATTGCCTCGCTTCATCACATCCTCGCGAAAACCTCATCTCAACATCACATCATCAAATCTATGCATAAGAGCTTCATCATCCCGCTACATATGCCACGAGCAGCTTTTCCAATTCAAGAGCCTTTTCCTTAGCTTTTGAATCACCTTCGATCTAAATCTAATCATCAATCATCTAGTTCATAACAATCAATCAAATCAAACATCAATCCAAGCAATCAAGCATTCAAAAATGATCTAAGTAGACAATTATAACAATAATGGCATTTTCGTAATTAAAGAGTTGAAAGTCCAATAAGCATGAAAACATGGATTTTATCTCTACAAACTTGATGAATGAACTTGCATAGGTTAACATATGACAAAATGGATGTAACATCATCATGAACAATGGATCTACATGGATCTACACTTGGGATGAAGAAAATGCATGGAAATCTCTATTTTAACACCAAATCGAGCCAACAATCCGATATACTCCTTTGGATCCGTGTGAGAGATAATCACCACTCACCAAATCACCTAAACAACCTCAAATCAACACGCTTCAGATCTGGACAGCAAAGGGTCAAGCTTGATCTATCACGAATCCGCTTCAAACGAAGAAATCTCTCTTGAAAAGATGAAGATCTTCAATCTAAGCTCTTGAATCTTCAATTTGATCTTCAACTTGGATGGATGGAAGCACTAGATTAGAGTGGAGAAAAGAAGTGAAGAAGTGTAGAAGTCGAGCTCTCAAAATGGCAGCACTTCGTCGCTTCAAAATCCGGATCTCAAAAATGAAGAGAAGCTCTCCTATTTATAGCAGAAAATACCCTAAGTCGTAACTCGTCCGCCTCTATAAGTCGTTCACGACTTACGACTTATCACCCCTACGACTTAACTTCTGGCTTCAACGACTTAACCTACTTCTGCCTATGACTCACGACAAAACAGCTATCTCCTAAGTCGTCTCCGACTTATAGCCTCTTCCGACTCAACACACGCACCTACGACTTAATGCGCACGCGCCTTAACTGGTTAGACGACTCAACTACTAAGTCGTCCACGACTTAACACAAAGGCTACGACTCATCCACTTGCACGAGTTAACACCTACGTGCGACTTAACCAGGCTACGAGTTAACAGTTAACTGGCTACGACTTATGACCGCTAAATCTTAAGTCGCTCACGACTCAACAGAAGATACGACTTAACAAAAGGGCTCATCCTACGACTTATCAAATAACCGGGTTAAACTCTTAAGTCGTCTACGACTCATCAACCTTAAGTCGGTCACTTCCTTAGATTGTATCCCTTAACTCGGCAACGACTCTTAAGTCTCCTATCTCTTAGGACGTCTACGACCTAAACCCTTAAACATCTACGCGACCTAACATAAGTCGCGAACCAACTGGGATACAACATATCTACTAAGTCGTCTAGACGACTTAACTATCCAATACCACACTTAGGTCGCTCACAACAGTTTCCTTAGGTCGTTGCCGACCTAACTCTACCCCACGACCTAACTCCAGAATACTTAGGTCACCTACTACTCTTCCTTAGGTCGTCGCCGACTTACCCCTTAAGTCCTTAACTCGCCCAGACTCATCACTAACTCGTCCAGAACTCCTAAGTCGACTACGACTTAGGACTTACCAAAATTCTTCCCAAAATCTGAAACGACCTAAAATGTTGAAAATTCCAGATTTGAACGAACTTTTCGATCCGTAAAAATACGGGTCGTTACATTCTCTCCCCCTTAGGAATTTCGCCCCCGAAATTCCAAACAAACAAAGCAATCAAAAGCTATTCTGCACGCCTACCATCCATAGCAATCAACAAACCATGCATCCAATTCTAGCTTAGCATGCAGAATTCTAAAACTAGAACAAGTTATAATATCGCGAGATGACACGACACTTTAGGGCCATACCTTGAAGAGTTCAGGATGAGCTGCCTTCATCCTCTCTTCCACCTCCCACGTGCAGTCGTTATCATCATCACTCCATTGTATCTTGAGCAACCTAACGACCTTCCTCCTAAGCTGTTTCGTGTCGGTTTCAACCACACGAAGCGGCTTGCGAGGTCTTCTATCGACTGGATCAACTTCGAAGTCTTCACAGCTATCAGCAGAAACTACCGTATTCGAGTCGTGCACATACTTCCGTAGATACGATATGTGAAAAACATTGTGCACACTCGACATCTTCTCCGGTAATTCCAATCTATAGGCGAGCTTTCCAATTCGCTCGATGATCGGGAATGGTCCAACAAATCTCGGAGTCAATTTTCCTTTCTTCCTGAATCGGATAACATTCTTCAGTGGAGAAATCTTCACAAAAACCATGTCTCCTACGTCGAATTCCAAATCCTTCCGACGCTTATCGGCATAACTCTTTTGACGGTCTTGGGCTGCCTTCATTCGTTGCCGAATGATCTCTATCCAATCTGAAGTCTGCCGAATCATCTCTGGCCCAAGCATCAGCTTTTCTCCAGTTTCCAACCAACATGTCGGAGAGTTACACGGTCTTCCATACAATGCTTCATACGGTGCCATACCAATACTTGACTGGTAACTGTTGTTGTACGCAAACTCCACCAAATGAAGGTGATCTTCCCATGATCCTCCGAAGTCCAAAACACATGCTCTGAGAAGATCTTCCAAAACTCGGTTGACTCTCTCGGTCTGACCATCTGTTTGGGGATGATAAGTTGTACTCAAACACAACTCAGTTCCCAAGACTTCCTGGAAGCTCTTCCAAAATCCACTAGTGAACAATGGGTCTCGATCGCTCACTATACTCTTCGGAATACCATGGAATCGAACTATCCACTTAACATACAACTCAGCCAACTTTGATGCAGTCCTAGTCGATCGAACAGGAATGAATCTAGCACTCTTAGTCAGACGATCCACAATGACCCAAATTCCTTCATTTCCCGTTCTGGTCCTAGGCAATCCATCGATAAAATCCATCGACACTTGTTCCCACTTCCATGTAGGAACTTCTAATGGCTGAAGCAATCCACTTGGATTCTTCTGTTCGGCTTTTACCAACTGGCAGTTCATACATTTGGAAATAAAATTTCCAACATCCTTCTTCATACCTTCCCAGTAGTAGGTTCTCTTCATATCCCGATACATCTTATTTCCACCTGGATGAATTGTCAGCTTCGAGTGATGACTTTCCTTCAGAACTTCACTCCTCAATTCATCTATATCGGGAACAACTAGTCGTCCTTGCTTCCGAAGCCAACCCTCTCGATCGACCTCGAATCCTTTATCCTTTTCTGGATCCAATCCAGATTCCAATTCACGGATAATCTTGACAAGCTTATCATCTCGCTTTTGGCTCTCGCCAATCCTTTCCACAAGAGTGGGTCTTATTGATAAGTTTGCCAACATCTCAGGTTCCAATTCGCATCTAGGCCTGAAGTCAAATCCAGCTAAATACTCGAGACTCTTCCATTCTGAAAACATGGCTCCCAATCCTGCATGTGTTCGACTTAACGCATCTGCCACTGCGTTACCTTTTCCCGGAGTATAAGCTATACCGAAATCATATGATGCTAAAAACTCTAGCCAACGTTGCTGCCGAAGATTCAAATCCTTTTGGGAGAAAAGATACTTCAACGACTTATGATCCGTAAACAACTCGAATCGAACTCCCAACAGATAATGTCTCCACATCTTCAGAGCAAATACAATCGCCGCTAACTCCAAATCATGAGTCGGGTAATTCCTTTCATGCGGCTTCAGTTGTCGACTTGCATATGCAACAACTTTATCCCTCTGCATCAGCACTGCTCCAAGTCCAGTACCACATGCGTCGGTGTAAACCACCATCTCATCATTCCCACTTGGAATAGTCAAAACAGGAGCACTCGTCAATCTCTCTTTCAAGATTCCAAAAGCTTGCTCACACTTAGCATCCCAACTGAACACTTGGTTCTTCTTCGTCAATCCTGTTAACGGTGCAGCTATCTTGGAGAAGTCTTTGATAAACCGTCGATAATATCCTGCTAATCCAAGAAAACTTCTCACATCAGATGCATTCTTAGGTCTAACCCAATCCTGGATTGCTGCCACCTTAGCGGGATCAACCGCTATTCCATTTCCAGAAATCACATGGCCTAAGAACCTCACTTCACTCTTCCAGAAGTGACACTTCGAAAACTTAGCCTTCAGTTGATGTTTCCGCAATATTTCCAAAACAATACGCAAGTGCGTCTTGTGCTCTTCTTCCGTTCTGGAATAAATCAGAATATCATCCACGAACACAAGTACGAACTTGTTCAACTGATCTCTGAACACTCTATTCATAAGATCCACAAAATATGCTGGCGCGTTAGTCAATCCAAACGGCATTACCAGCCACTCAAAGAAACCAGATGGTGTCCGAAAAGCAGTCTTCGGCACACTATCCTTAGCCACTCTCAACTGGTGAAATCCCGTTGCCAAATCCATCTGAGAAAACACTTTGGCTTCGTGAAGCTGATCAAACAAGTCATCTATTCTCGGCAATGGATACTTGTTCTTCTTAGTCACCTTATTCAGCTCACGATAATCCACACACAATCTCAACGACCCATCTGCCTTGGTTGCAAACACAACTGGTGCACCCCACTCGGACACACTACGCCGAATGAATCCTTTCTGTAAAAGGTCATCAACTTGCACCCTCAACTCCTGCTGTTCCCTAGGCGCCATCCGCCTAAGAGGCATCACAACAGGTCTGGCTCCTTCTACTAGATCTGTACGAAACTCGATCTCTCTTTGCGGCGGCAACCCTTTGACTTCGTCAAAGACATCCTCGAATCCATTTGCGATAGGCACTAAAGACAGTCCATCCCGTGGAACAACTAGCGAATACATGAAGCTTATGAAGACGCCTTCCTCATGCTTACATCGTATCACAATCTTTCGCCCCTCCACATTCTCGACTGTCACCTCCAGCCTCTCACAATCAACCTTAGCCGCATACTTCCTAAGCCAGTCCATACCTAAAATAATTCCGAACCCCGCAAAGTTCAGAACAAAGCAATCACAAACAAAAGAGCAACCATGACTCGATACAACTAGACCACGGCATAACATACACAAACAAGACGAACCCCCAACAGGATTAGTCACAACCAATGGCCTATCAACAATATCCGGTGCCAAACCTAACCGGCCTACGAGTTCATTACAAACAAACGAATGCGACGCTCCAGTATCAAACAGAACTCTAACTGGAACACCACATAGGAAAAGAGTACCTTGAACAACCACACTCTTTCCCTTCTCTTCAGCAGTAGGAGCTTTCGAAGACGACGGAACAGCCCCTAAAGCATAGGCTTGCACAATCTGCCTGTCCTTCCTTGGTTCTGGACAATTCTTCCTGAAATGCCCCGGCTTGTCACAGTTGTGACACTTCATCGGCACCTTCGGATTCTTACAATCCTTCGAGAAATGGCCCTTCTGCTGACAATTGTAGCAAGTCACTTCGCCTTTCGGCTTCTTCTGGCCATCCTTACCCTTCTGCTGCTGCTGCTTCCTCTTCTGGTTTCCACCCTGCTGTGGTTTAGATTCTCCCTTGGTAACAGCAACAACAGGTCCTTCCTTAGGAAACAGACTCTCATGCCTAAGAGCTTTCTCCACAAGCTTCTCAAATGAATCGTCCAAATGATCCACCAACTGTCTCCCAAGATAACTATCCAAGCCTGTCACAAACTTCTCATTCTTATGATAAGCAGACTCAATATATGACCGGGCATACTTGGACAAAGCTTCAAACTCAGAAACATACTCAAGGACTGGTCTCCCACCTTGCTTGAGCTCCACAAACCTCTTGAACAGAACAGACTTCTGAGCTGTAGAAATGAACTTAGCTTCAAATCTGACTTGGAATTGCTCCCAAGTAATCTCTTCCTCCGGAGTATCGATGGTAATAGAATTCCACCAATCAGAGGCTCTCCCTTGAAGCTGCCTTGATGCCAACTTCTTCTTAGTTGCATCATCAATTCCCAAATCACCAAAGATCCTTCTACAAGCATCGATCCATCTCTGGACTTCAATAGTTGATTCTGTTCCCAAGAAAACCTTCCCTCCGAGAGCAGTATAATCCTTGCACAACTTAGCAAAATCCACTGGTTTCGGAGTTTGGACTTGAACTCCAACATCTACCGCTGCCCCCGAAACGGGTATCCTTCTCATGATCGAAGTCATCATAGCTTCGAACATGGCTGCATAATCAGCAGTCTCTTCAGTAGCACGGCCTTCCCTAGCAGCTGGTCTCCTTCTTCGACTCATTCTCAATATCTATAAAAAGGAATGATCAGAACACCTTATAGAAACAACTGCATAAAGGACTAACTTACTTCTAAGCTACTATATTATATATAGTAATCATCCACCAAATTACAATTACGTCTCTCATACGTAGCTACGACTACGAGCGTTGGGTAAAATCGATTAACCAATGCTCTGATACCAAATGTGACGACCGCCCATGACCCCTGCACTGAATCTAATGATAGAGCGCTGTAAAGTGTGCCAGGCGACCATGGACGATTGTCAAGGTAAGATTTAAAACAACAGAATCTATCGTATTACTCACAGCGCATGGACAAAAATACAATAGAACATATGTATAGTGAAGCTTTACAGAACAAAATGACATCATATAAAACTCCATAATAGTTGAATACAAGCATCCACATAGTCAATACATCCAGCCTCACTACATATCTCTCAGAGAATACAAAACAGCGAAATATACAGTACATATAATAGGAAGATAATATGCAACCCTCTAGCTCGTCTTCGATATCAGCATCGTGAGAAGAGAACAGCACCTGTCACCTGCTACCTAGTCTGCCCGTCCCAAAATGGACGAACAGCCCAAGGCAATAAGAATTAAAACATAAAGCCTTGAGTCAGACAACAGTCTTAGTGAGCAGTAAATTAACTAACAACATACTAAAAGAGCATAAAGGAAAAGGAATAGGAATACAACCCTCCCACTCCAACCTCATTCTACAGTGATAGCCCCCAGACACACACTAAGCAGACGCAACCATAGCAGAGCATACAATTTAAAGTAAAACTACTATCACTCGGGTCAAGGGCGATGTTTTCCAAGTACCAAGGCCTCAATCAGATAAGCACCCAGAAAATACCGCTCTTGAGTCCGAATGACGTTACAACCAAACATCCATGACTCTGGCTATCACTGTTATCATTGCTTCGATATCACCGTTAATTGAATGACCAGCACATTCTTTCAGCCATCCGTCAAGGGCTAATGGAAACCCCGGTTCTAGACATAACTCCCGCACGTCGTCGCAGCCCGTGCCTAGGACTATCGAATCTGCCCAGAGTACTCGACCATCAACGGTTGGCCATTGGGACTATCGAATCTGCCCAAACGTACTCTTGCTTAGAGCATGCTAGAACCTTCAACAACGATGCTATCCAAGCCTCCCAGTCACCCTCCTCGACGACTATTCTCATATCCATTCATTATCCTCAACTCGAATCATATCACCGAGTTATCAACATGCTTGGAATGATCCCGTCTGGATTAGACCAAGTCTTCATCATATGATTGCCTCGCTTCATCACATCCTCGCGAAAACCTCATCTCAACATCACATCATCAAATCTATGCATAAGAGCTTCATCATCCCGCTACATATGCCACGAGCAGCTTTTCCAATTCAAGAGCCTTTTCCTTAGCTTTTGAATCACCTTCGATCTAAATCTAATCATCAATCATCTAGTTCATAACAATCAATCAAATCAAACATCAATCCAAGCAATCAAGCATTCAAAAATGATCTAAGTAGACAATTATAACAATAATGGCATTTTCGTAATTAAAGAGTTGAAAGTCCAATAAGCATGAAAACATGGATTTTATCTCTACAAACTTGATGAATGAACTTGCATAGGTTAACATATGACAAAATGGATGTAACATCATCATGAACAATGGATCTACATGGATCTACACTTGGGATGAAGAAAATGCATGGAAATCTCTATTTTAACACCAAATCGAGCCAACAATCCGATATACTCCTTTGGATCCGTGTGAGAGATAATCACCACTCACCAAATCACCTAAACAACCTCAAATCAACACGCTTCAGATCTGGACAGCAAAGGGTCAAGCTTGATCTATCACGAATCCGCTTCAAACGAAGAAATCTCTCTTGAAAAGATGAAGATCTTCAATCTAAGCTCTTGAATCTTCAATTTGATCTTCAACTTGGATGGATGGAAGCACTAGATTAGAGTGGAGAAAAGAAGTGAAGAAGTGTAAAAGTCGAGCTCTCAAAATGGCAGCACTTCGTCGCTTCAAAATCCGGATCTCAAAAATGAAGAGAAGCTCTCCTATTTATAGCAGAAAATACCCTAAGTCGTAACTCGTCCGCCTCTATAAGTCGTTCACGACTTACGACTTATCACCCCTACGACTTAACTTCTGGCTTCAACGACTTAACCTACTTCTGTCTATGACTCACGACAAAACAGCTATCTCCTAAGTCGTCTCCGACTTATAGCCTCTTCCGACTCAACACACGCACCTACGACTTAATGCGCACGCGCCTTAACTGGTTAGACGACTCAACTACTAAGTCGTCCACGACTTAACACAAAGGCTACGACTCATCCACTTGCACGAGTTAACACCTACGCGCGACTTAACCAGGCTACGAGTTAACAGTTAACTGGCTACGACTTATGACCGCTAACTCTTAAGTCGCTCACGACTCAACAGAAGATACGACTTAACAAAAGGGCTCATCCTACGACTTATCAAATAACCGGGTTAAACTCTTAAGTCGTATACGACTCATCAACCTTAAGTCGGTCACTTCCTTAGATTGTATCCCTTAACTCGGCAACGACTCTTAAGTCTCCTATCTCTTAGGTCGTCTACGACCTAAACCCTTAAACATCTACGCGACCTAACATAAGTCGCGAACCAACTGGGATACGACCTATCTACTAAGTCGTCTAGACGACTTAACTATCCAATACCACACTTAGGTCGCTCACAACAGTTTCCTTAGGTCGTTGCCGACCTAACTCTACCCCACGACCTAACTCCAGAAGACTTAGGTCACCCACTACTCTTCCTTAGGTCGTCGCCGACTTACCCCTTAAGTCCTTAACTCGCCCAGACTCATCACTAACTCGTCCAGAACTCCTAAGTCGGCTACGACTTAGGACTTACCAAAATTCTTCCCAAAATCTGAAATGACCTAAAATGTTGAAAATTCCAGATTTGAACGAACTTTTCGATCCGTAAAAATACGGGTCGTTACAATCGAGCTGAGAAAAGACCTTAAAACCACTCAATTGATCGAACATATCGTCGATCCTAGGTAATGGATACCTATTCTTGATGGTCAACTCATTAAGCTTGCGATAGTCAATGCAAAGCCTAATAGTACCATCGGACTTCCTCACAAATACAACCGTGGCACCCCACGGTGATGAAATAGACTGAATCAACCTCTTGGACTCATGCTCTAAAAGCTGCTTCTTGAGTTCCTCATTTTCTTTTGTAGACATCCTCGTGGGAGGACGACTAACTGGCTGCACGCCTAGAATGAGATCAATGTGGAACTCAATTGCCCGCTTCGGTGGCAAACCCGAAATAGGCTCCAATACATCAGAGAAGTCACAAACAATAGGAATACGAGATATATCATCACCATCTCGTGAGTCTACAGAATATAAAGCCACTCCATAATTATCCACATTCCGAAGAACAAGTGATAGCCGAGTAGACGAATCTGGATGTCGAAGATATAAAATTCTCTCAGCACAAATAATCATGGCATCGTATCGCCCTAGCCAGTCCATACCCAAAATCATATCAAATCCCAAATAAGAAATAACGTGCAGATTCGCACGAAAAGAAAATCCACATAAAACAATCTCAACATCATCACAAAGCATGCTAAGGGTTGTGGATCCCCCGATAGGATTCGCAATCCTCAATGAAGTAACCGTACAAGAAACATCCAAAGACAAATCATCGACGAGCTTCTTCGATACGAATGAATGTGAAGCACCCGTATCGAAAAGAACTCGAATACAGCAGTCATGAAATAAAATAGAACCTTCCAAAATAGATGGAGATATACCTCTGGGCTGAAAAGAACCTCCAAAAGCCTTAGCAGCATAAAGCTTGCCAGACTTGGCACTAGCAGGAATAGTAAGGCAGGTGGAAACATGATGACCTTCCTTCTTGCAATAGCGGCAGAAGAGAGGCTTAGGACAAGCTCGAATCATATGATCAGGAGAACCACAATTGAAACACTTCCGAATGGAAGGTGTTCTAGTAGACTGAGTCTGAGAGTTATAACCACCAGTCTTCTTCTTCTTGGAAGGAAAAGACTTGTAATTCTGAAATGGAAACTGCTTCTTGTTGGGGTTCTTATGAAACTTAACATCATCACCACTATCGATCTCTTTCTCGACGGCTTCAAGATGAAGCGCCGAGTCAACTAGCTCCTCGAAAGAAAGCTTGAGCTGGAGCATTAAAGACTTCTTCAAATACTTCTTAAGGCTGGAAACGAACTTGAGATTCTTCTTGTATGGAGTCCAAATATACTCAAGGCCATACATAGAAAGAGCCTCGAAAGAAGACACATAATCAAAAACAAAAGATTTCCCTTGCTTTAGCTCAAGGAAGCGATGGGCAAGAGATGCTTTCTCAGACTCAGGAACGAACTTAAGCTCGAATCGTTCCCGAAACCGAGTCCATGTAAGAGTAGACTCGTCGAGCTTGGTAGTGAATAGCTCGTACCAATCAAGAGCACGCTCTTGTAACATGCTGGATGCTACAAGAACCCTGTGATAATCCAAAAGATCCATGCGAGAAAATATCGGCTCGCGAGAACGAATCCAAGCCTGAACCTCTAAAACAGACTCGGAGCCATTGAATGGATTGCCTCCGAGATGTGCAAAGTCACTGCATATGCGCGCGAAAGGAGACTTGCACGAAGGAGAAGCTGCAGTAGGAGCTGGAGGCTAGATGCTCCTAAATAATTCCATGAACTGATCGGCATACATATATACTCCATTCAGATGGGAGCCACTGGACTGCCACGCATCCGAACGTCGTCCTCTGCCTCTTCCAGCCATTAACTGAGAGTTAAGATAAGATAAAGATTATTCACATGGTAGATATCATTAATTCGAATATGGAATACTACAGAATTAAAATGCATTCCTAGACGTTTTCCAAAAATTTTATCTACCCTAAAGGATACGAAAAGAACAAAAGCACGATGATCCAGGGATTCACAACATTTGTATTACACTTTGATGTACCGTAATATGTGCTTCTGTTCTATGTTTATCATATTTTGTTCTGAACTCAGTTCTAATACCAAGCTGTAACGCCCAACCCCGAGACCTACATTAACAAAGAGTATTACTGGGTAATACTATCTACTAATGTAGAGAATATGGCTGGATAGGAGCGACCATCTATAGCCTTGTCTTAAATATCTATTGAATACGTCGACAAATGCCATTTTTTTTAATCTCAAGTGGATCGACATATCCAATAAATACTTAATACAAAGCCATAGGTGGCTACATGATCTATTAGAACAAAATACAACAACTCGAATGCAAAACACATCACAAAACAGTAGATCATCACATACATATACACATATACAGATACATTACAGAGTATACAAAATGATACATGTCAAGTGGTATAGCAACAACAATATACAGGCGAGTCAAAAGAATATACATATCAGAGTTACAACTAAAAAGGACTACACAAAAAGTTATAACAAAAGGAGCTAGCAGAATAGTCCATGTAGAAGTAGAGTAGGCTAAGTCCAAATGTACCTAACCTGAAACACCTCGGGCTGACCCGAGTATAAAAATACACGGGTCGGGCTAACTAAACAAATGAGTTAGATAAGCTAAATGATAATGAACATGCAAGGTCATAAGTACCACAAATATCTCTAAAAGAGATAACTCGATCATCTAACAAAAGATGAATCATAACAAGCCTCATATCATCGGCAACTCAAATAAACAAAGGATATGAATATCTCAAATCAATCAAAAAAGGCAAATAACAAATATCAATGAAGGTAACACCATTTTCCATAAGGTAATCGCTATGTATCGAGTGGTTCAAGGACCTACTCCGAAAGGCGATACTGTAGGGAAATATAAATATCAATGAAACAAAAGATGCACGTGCTCAGTACTGTATAAACAAGGGTCCACAAGCCCGAAGGCGGCAAACCAAAGTATCTCTCGAGCAGTGACGAAGGACCAACTCCAAAAGCGATACTATAGGGAAACAAACCCGAAGGCACAAACCCGAAGGCAACAAACCGTAGTGGCGAAGGTCCGGAGGCCCAGTACTGGACACCACTAACTGGCAATATGTGTCACAAACTCCTAGGATAGGACACCACTAACACACGTTTGCACTAAACGGTTTACTAACCGTTAGTCAATTCCACACTCAAAGCAGTACAAAGTTTACCTCATCTCATCGGTAAACCAGACCCGAAGGTCAAAACGATCAAACGAATAGATTACGAATTAACTGAAAAGATAAACGAACGTGTTCATAGCACGCGTGTTATCTAATCATTTATATCTCCTCCCTCTTCGCTCGAAGTGCAATATTGTGTGTTTTATATAGAAATTAAGTTAAAGAAAAAGAGTTTTAGGAACGTTTCGAAATTGCTTTAGAAATTGCCTTCGAAATTCTCTTATTATAGATTATATAATTTTTATACTAAAAATAATATATAATAATAATTTCAAAAGCCCATTTATTTGAAAAACATTTTTAAAACACATTATAATACCTGTGTATGAAATCCATAAAGAAATATTAAGAAAATATCGAAATAACGGAAATTATAGTATTATCCGTTTAGAACAAGCTGCGACTCAATATTTGACAGCAGGTCTGAACAAGTTCACTGTGTCAAATGACTTGAAATTTTACAGGAATGTAGTTCAACATTCCTACTTCAATCTGCAAAAGAATCATTCAAATCCAATTTGAAGCTAAGAATCTGCATCGTTTCAAAGTTGGATCAAAACAAGGTTTTTAAACACTGAATTACAGTAAGCTACGAGTACAAGTTCGACAGCAGTTTCGAAATAGCAAATTAACCCAGATTGTCATGAAAATTTGTAGAAATGTAATTCAACACTCCTAATTCAATATTCAAAAAGAATCACCCAAATCCGATTTGAAACGAAGAATCTGCGTCGTTCCAAAGTTGGACCAAAACAAGGTTTTAAAGATTGAATTACAGCAAGCTGCGAGTACAAGTTCGACAGCAATTTCGGAATAGCAAATGAACACAGATTGTCATGAAAATTTGCAAGAATGTAACCCAACACTCCTACTTCAATCTTCAAAAAGAACTACCCAAATCCGATTTGAAATGAAGGATCTGCGTCATTTCAAAGTTGGACCAAAACAAGGTTTTAAACACTGAATTACAGCAAGTTGCGAGTACAAGTTCGATAGCAGTTTCGAAATAGCAAATGACCCCAGATTGTCATGAAAATTTTTAGGAATGTAAATCAACACTCCTACTTTAATTTTCAAAAAGAATCATCCAAATCTGATTTGAAACGAAAAATCTGCGTCGTTTCAAAGTTGGACCAAAACAAGGTTTTAAACACTGAATTACAGCAAGCTGCGAGTATAAGTTCGACAGCAGTTTCGAAATAGTAAATGAACCCAGATTGTCATGAAAATTTTCAAAAATGTAATTCAACACTTCTACTTCAAACTACAGAAAGAATCACTCGATTTGGATAAAGTATGCGAAAGTTATGATGTCTCAAATATGGACTCAGGCCATGTTTGCAGCAACACAACGAAATGTGTATAGGTGATTTCCAGGCTGTGCATTGATTTTGCAGTGCAGTTTTCAAGCATCAACAGAATATGTTTTGCAATGAAATTTTGCATGCATATACTAAAATAAACAGGCTATCAACTGAAGAAAGTCCGGCAGCATTCCGTTGCCGGAATTGTGAGAAAATGATGTGCAAAGTGACATACAAACTCTGATTTCACCAAAAACACAATATCAACATAATATCAATGTATTGAAGCTATTTTCGGTTAGATTTTGGCATTTCGAGGCTTTTGCTTTAGCTATCAATTGTGATCAGTGACTCACCTTGATGTTTAGATGCAAAAGCTCGGATAAAAGGTGCAAACTTTGGCTTCAAAAGAGCTTCAACAACCTAAAAAAATGTGTAAACAAACATGCAAGAACAAATTTCAATAAATTTGAAACCTAATTCACAAATCTGAGGTTTTTGATGAAATTGCAAGTTTGAAGTTTGATTACCTTTGTATTATCACTCTAGATTGAAAGAGATTGCTATTTATTGAATTTAATTGAAGAAATTTACTTGGATTTTGAATTTGATGGAATGGGTTCTATGTTTTGTTTGCTGGTGGAAGAAGAAGAGAATAAAATGTACGTACAATAGAGTATTTCTCACTTCTTTTCTTATTTCTGGCATTAGTGCACTAATGTGCTTTTGGACCAAAAATTTAGAGAAAATAAATTAGGCCTAGGTTATATAATTCAACACTAAACGAATATGCACATATACACTAAGTTATAAAACAAACTACACATTTTCTTCATGTTTTTACCCAAATAAAATATGTAAACTTACATACATATTAAATAAAATGTTTACATCATAAAAAAAAGATAATTTTAGTTTTTAAAACATTTTTATTATTAAAAACCTTTATTTTACAAAAATACATAATTTTCATAAATAAACGCACAAAACCTTATTTTTAACTTCTAAAATTTCACAAAAATATTTTTCTTGCTTAGAAAAATATATCTAACCATTCTAAACTCAAATTTATAATTAAAAATCATTTTTAAACTAATTTTCACCTTTTTATTTAAATAAACAACCTTTAAAAATCAAATACTTCCTTTAAAAATTATTAAAAGAAGTAATTGACAATAATTAATAAAATTATTGCATTTTCTCTAAATAAAAGTCATTTTCCATTCATTATTAACCCAAACAAACAAAATAAAGTTTCCAAACTTTATTTTCACATTTTATTACCAAAATTCATTGTTTATTCCAAATAAACAATTTAATTTCGCCAATTTTATTTTAATTCACAATATTAAATCATAACTACCGTTATAATTTAATATTTACATGTGTTCTCCAAAACCAGGGTTGTTACATATCCTATGGAGAAAAGTATATGGAAGTGATTTCCATGTATTTGAAATGTGATTTTTAATTAACGAAAAGATTAATTTAAAAGGCTTGGTGATTTCCGTGGGAAATGTGATCTTTGTTTGAATGTTTGTTTATTTGATAGTTAAATAACCGACTATCAAATCTTGGCCTAAATATGTAATCCTTCTTAATATTGGTGGTAGGAAAATAATCCCTACTTAACACCGAAGGATTTTAAATCTAGAAATATCTAGGGGACACAAGGGGATTATATGGTACAGTTACCATCGATGGTGCTGTACTATAAGTATAAATTCGTTTCGTTCTTCTAGGACAAATGATAAGGAGATCCGTCCACTTAAACGGTTGGGGGGTGATCCCCGCTCTTCTGTATTGTCTGATTATTTCCTAAAGAACCGGTATTGAGCATTCTAGAAATCAGTGTTTGGTTTTGTGGGGCACCCAGGAAACGTAATAGTGTACATGTAAGAGATGACTCGAACCCGTGACCACTCCAAAAACCATATACGGTTCTATGGAGGAGATAGGTGATATATTGAGAAGTTGGGATCCATGTGTGATTCTGAAACCCGTTGGGGCATGGGAATCCGAGTGTGAGTCCAAGATCTAATTAAAATGTGGGAATCTATGTGTGATTCCGAGACCTGTTGGGGTATTGGAATCCATGTGGAATTCCATGATCTATTTTGATGGCAGTGCATGAGCTGGAATGCCGGACGTAGCCTCATCAGTGGGAATGACTAAAACCAGAGATAGGAGGCATGACCAGTTTGGCAAACCCATAAGGTGTAGTTGGCTCCACCTAGACGTTACTTATAGATGTTATGCATGCATAGGGCGATGCACTCGGTCTTAGCGAGACCAGCGATGTTTTCCATATGGTACATCACTAGGGATGTATGCTGCTTTGGAAGGATATCTCTAATCTTTGTATAGGAGGACCGTTCCTCGAAGTACTGAGGGTACCTCCATGGAAATCCTACACAATTAGCGATTGAGGCTTATCGGTTTTCGATTTTATACACAGTATTGTTGTGATGTACACTCACGAGCATCACAACTACTTGATTATTAATATTTTCGCCCTTGGACATTATTATAATATCACTAGATTTTCTGATATAAAGGTTTTGGTTATCGAAAGGTAAACGCCCGTCCGTGTTTATGTGCGGCGTGGTCTTACGTGATGCCTTTGATTTTAAAGGATTTTACAAGTTAAAATAAATAAATTCCTTGTGATTTGAGTTCTCATGCTAGTTTTACCAAGCTGACCTGGGCGTTGTTTTCCTATAATGCTTGGCTCAGACCAAGCATATTTCCAGGTTTTTTTGGAGATTTTTGGAGCTTTAGGAGACAAGCTGGAGGCCTAGAGACGTATTAACATACATGGTTATTTTTTCGTTGCATTCAGTGTTGTATTTATCAGCAATTGTGAGGACATGTTGTTATAACTGTCTATGATGAATAGGTTAGTGTACTCTGATTAATGTCTGTATATAGATATATCACAGTTTTTTTATGTAAAGATTTGTCATATATTATAGATTATTCGTTCCGCTGTGAGATTTTGTGTTTTTTAGTTTCTTCTTTTCTTCTTTCTTCTTTCTTTTTCCCTATCTATCCGCCTTTCCATTCATTTTGGGTTGGACATGTGTGGTTTATTGTTAGCTTAGACTGTACAGAAAAGTGGGTCATTACAGTTGGAACCAGAGCTTAGGTTCAGTGAACACCTAGGTTGTGGTGGGGTTGACTCATTTTAGATAGGGTAAGTGAGACCCTAGGATGAGTTTAAGAGTATATATGAGAGCGCATATTTGTTAGTGATATAAAAACGTTTTATATTATGTTATTTGATCGACTGAGTGGCTTAATGTAACGTTTCGACTTTTCGTCGCTCGAAAGTCGACATTAATACGTTCACTGTATCAAATGCCACGCAATCGAATGCCGGAAAACCGAACCATTAGGGTTAAAAGAAGAGGTAGAAGAAGACAGAAGAAAAGAAAGAACAGAAAAACAGAAATAGAAACAACAAAAACATAATCTCACATTCGCAGCAGAACAATATATAATAGATAAATCAATAATCTTTTAAACAAAGAACTATATCAGTTTATACATACATCGATCAGAGTCAATATACAACTCAATACAAAACAATGGACAGTTATATAAACTTGTCCTCATACAGAATACACAGCGGAAATAAATAACAAGTACGGAAGTACGTCTCGCCATCCAGCTTATCCCCAAAGCTCTAGATATCCAGAATATCTTGATAAAAATAACTCTAGGCTGCTCGTGTGGAAAATTATGGGCACCCAGAGTTTAGAATGGAACAATAAACTCCGAGTCAGTCATGGTGACTGGTGCGAGATCATAAAACAGTTATTTTCACAAAGAAAATGAAATTAATTCGCAATGCTTTTGGAAAATGAAACTACCATAAGACCTCCTGCCACACACACAATGCAAACGCAGAATTGGAGGGGATTTCTTCTTATGATAGTCAAAGATGCTTACTACGCAAATCATTGGATTATTATTATTAATGTCTAGTGTGAAAAACATTTCGAAAGTATAATATTAATCTTAGCCAGCATGGACATTCCGAACTATGCCTACTATAGCTACCATCTAAACAGTAGTGACCACCATAAGTAAATGGCAGGTTCTACAACTAAAACCGTACAATTTCGTATTGGGAAATGGATTTCCAACAAATGGTCAGGCTAAGGAACTTCCTTTCCTACTGTCGAATGGGATCGCCTCTGGCTGGACGTCCCGAGAGACAAACTGCTCTCTGCCAACACAAGGCCGGGTTACCCCTGTAACTAGGTAACTCACGAATATGTCATCCCCCGGTCCTTTGGGACCTTTATCCGAGCGCTCGGTAACCAACATCACACATAATAAATAAAGTGTGTCCACATGAGTAAGTATCTAGGCTCCATACCATGATACCACCCCTTTCCAAAAGGAAATGACATACCCTAAATGGCGCGGCCCTCATAACCTTACCGCAACATTCCTGTTTCGACCATTTCCGGGTTGTGAGGCCCTGACGAAGTCTCGTCCACAAAGCTATGCTTTTTCACAAAGCCACGCTTTGATCACAAATGATCAAATAAATGATCATCATCACAGCAACACTCAGCATGCCACATTACCAAATTGGGAATAGATCGCTGATAACCTTCAACTACATAACCTCTGAGCTCGTACGTCTCAGAGAAGGGTGTTAAGCTAAGAGAATAAATTCTCCGCCACCAACAGAAATGTATTTGAAAGAAATCGGCTTTATACCTCAAAACGTAATGTCAGACATGTAACCATACAAGTCTGTTCCGGGTTCGAACAGAACCGAAGGCACTTCCAAAGAAGCCTTGCAATCCGGATATTCACAATCCCAATAAAACTACCCATCACAAAGGAAATCTCTATACCGTAGCTAACGGTGCATTCACAATCGATATGTCATCCTATCGTTTTCACAAATACCCGGTCTTCACCACCGGTCTTCAATACGATCCATATCGTCGTATTATTATTCGGAATGGGTTATCTGACACAAAGGTCCTTTCCCGGCTAAACCGAATAATAAGCGTTTGTTTTAAAAACAAATTCAAGTGCCATTTTAAAGGAAATATTGGCAGTCGGTGATTTAACTATCAATAATATTCACAACAATCATCAGATTTAAATAATTTTCCCAAATTATTTATTTTCAAAATATCTTTACAAGATATATATTTTTTGTAACGACCCGTAAATTTCAACTGTTTTAATAGCGTAATTAGTTGAAATTTTGTGAAATTTTAAATGATAAAATTTCGAAATAAAAATTTAATATTTGGAATACGTCTAGTTAAATATAGTGACTGGCAAATTTTCGTCCGAAAATATGAAAGTTTATTTCGCGCGTAAATTCACTTCAATTTAATCAGTTAAAAAGCGTTGAAAATAAAACGTTTTCAAAACCAAAATATTTTTACATAGAAAAATTCTAAACCATCTTCTGAGCAAGATGTCAGTTTGTCGTTTTTCCAAATTCGGACATCTTTGGCTCCATTGATCTTATTTTTCAGCGTTTTTCTTGCATTTTCCGCTATTTGGAAATTCGAATTTTTATAATTCAATCATACCACTGATATCTCTATACCGTTTTGATCGTCTCGTCGTGCTGATTTCTACGGTATATTCAATTGTGTGCTTTGGGGTCTGATACACGATGAAATCGGTGTACCGATCAGTCGTATCGGTTCCACTTTTAGGTCTTTTTGGTTCCCCGTGCCTCTCAAATTCCGCCGTTTGAACTAGCAGCAGTTTCCTTTCAATATTTCCAGATATTGTCTTTTGGCTTTTTGATTCTTTTCCAACGGCTAAATTTTTTTTTGCCTTGGTTTTATTTTGGGAAATATACTTTTGCATTAGAATATAATGAGGCTGTGTTCATTTCCTAGGAACGTTCTCTCTCTACTTGCTTTGAACCATCCGTTCATCATTTGCCTAGGCTACTTCTTTTCCTCTACTTCCTTTTTTTTTAGTTGCTAGCTAAAAAAAATATCTCACCTTCCTTCTTCTTATCATCTGCAAACTTGAATTATATACCAAAGTTTCCACCTGCTCTTGTTTTTGTGCTCGAGATTCCGCCTTGCTCTCCCACCTCCACTTCTCCGGCCTCCCCTTCCTCTCTGAAACTCAACCGGCCACCTCCACCTCGCCCATTGGCCTCAGACCTTCCACCAGAGCACGCCCAACACTGCACAGCCCGACACCACTACCTCCGCCGCACTGTCTACCACCTCCGCCTTCCCTCCTCTCGATCGAGACTACTTCTCTCTCCCCATGACACACCGAACAACAGCCACCTTGCCGACCTACCGTGAAAACCCTTCCATTCCTCCCACCACGCCCCGAGGCAACCACCACCCACCTGCCACCTGCAACTCCTCTCCAAGCTTCGGTCTTCCACCATTCCCTGCGTGAGCAGCTCCGACCCGATCAAGTGCCGCCTCCGCACTGGCCATTGTTCATCGTTCGTTCACCCATAAGCCTCACTGTCCCTCCCATCGCACGCCTGCCAGTAGCAGAGCGCCGTAGCTCCAGGCCTTCGGGTTCACCTTTCTCCATCGCGGCCAAGCTGTTTGATGTAGGTATTAGTTATATACATTTTTGATCGGTTGGTATATTCCAGTTCTATAATCTGCAACTTTATAAAACATAAGTTATACAAATGGATTTCAAACATATTATATGCTAGTTTATACAAATCTTAAATTGGTTGGTATATAAGTATATTGACAGTTTTATATCTATATCTATATATATATATTTTTGCAATAGTATACCAGTACTATATACATAAATCTGGTTTGTGGTATAAGTATTTTGTTTTAATAATAGTTAAAAAGGTTATGGTAGATAATTTATATTAGTTGCGTCTATTAAAGTATGAACATTTGTTTGTACAAGTATATAAAGGTATGTACATATATTTTAAGTTGCATACATACTTTCTTTTGCCCTGTTTAAAACCTATATATATATATATTATGTTGATTTTAGTATATATGTTTCTGTGAGTTTCTATGCAAAATTATGTTATGTTTCGTCCCCAGATTTTAAAACATATTTTATTTTAATATATATGTTTGATATATATAGTACTGTAATAGGTATGTGTTTAAAAAAAATTTATTATTTTGTTTTTGGATCTTAGAGTGTAATATGCTAGTTTATATAAGTTTTAGAAACATTGATTTGAAATTATATATATATATATATATATAGAAATTTATTTTATGTATTGAAATAAATATTGATTTGAAATATCTGTATCGAAATTACTTTGAAATATATATTTTTCTATATATATCTGGTTGGTTCTGATTCATTTATCAAATTCCGATTTATCAGCTTGTTCGACGAACTCAATACCATCGTGCCTTGCTTCGAATTTCGTGCTTGGATCTGTAACCCACTTCTTTGTCGAATTTCTCATCATTCTCTAGCCTCGAAAGGTGAGCACTCACTCACGATTAACGTTCTTTTATTTATTAAATTTGATTTCAATTGAAACAGCAATTGAAATATGCTGCTATTAGTTAATTACACTGTTATATATGCTACTGCCTGTATCAGTTCACCTGTGACATCTGACACCATTATCTGTTAATTATTTATGCGATGATAATACAGTTTGGCTGATAATTGATTGATTGTTGAAGTTTATATTGGACGTTAAATTGTTAATGTTAAAATGATAAATAGTATGCAATTGAACTTGATATAGGATAGTTAAATGTTAAATTTGATTAACTGACAATTTGTATAATATGACCCCTTTAACTGTTAAATTTATTGACACGTAGGATTTGTTTGATTACACTTTGAACCACTGAATGTATGTTGTTAAATTGATGATGTATGAAATTGAAATTAAATGACAAGTGAAAACAGTAATGTAATAATCTTTAATCTACATGAAATGATAGTGTAGATTCTAGAGATAATTATATTAATTCGTACAAATAACAATGCGAATTAATACGGTTATTTCGGGATTATTTGAATTGATTATTGATTTGATATTGATTGTCGTTATTGCTTGTTTATTTACTTTGACACCATCCCAGTTATCACACTACAAGTTCCCTTTGCTATGTTTTGATTTTGAACTGAATTGGAATCGGGTTGAAATGATAAATACCCAAATTGAACTTTGACCTAGGATAGAAAATTTAATAAAATCCGATTGGTCAATAATTTGATTTAAAAATAAAACGAAGATTTTAATTGAATAAATAATATGGTTTTGAAACGAAATTGGAAATTGAATTTTTAATGAAATTTAAATGTGAATATTTAATAATCTGAAATGAAATATTAATAATGTAATTGATGAAAGAATATTGTTTAATTTGAGAAATGATTTAATTAAGTTTGAAATTATAATTAAGTTTGAAATTATTAAACTTTGAAATGATTTAATAATTAGGTTTGAAATTATAATTAAGTTTGAAATTATATAACTTGGAAATTATTTAATAATTAAGTTTTGAATTATTTAATAATTAAATAAGATTGGATTATTTAATGATTAGATTGAACTGAATTCTTTAATAAGTAAAATTGAACTTTTGAATAAGTGAATTTACTTCGTAAATAATTGAAATGGAGTTTTCTTTATTAAGTAAGTTTTGGAAAATTATTTAAGAAAGTAAATAAGTGAAATTGAATTTCTTTAACAAGAAATAAAATGTGATATTTTTGAAATTAATGTAAGACTTGTAATTTAAAGAATTTGATTTGATGAATTTAATTTAATTAAATTTGTAAGTTTTGATGTAATGAAGTTGAATTTAAATAATGGATTTAATGAATTGGAAATTTAACAGAAATTGTTTTGAATGGAAAATTTACTTAATGAACATTGAATAAAATTGATCAATGGATTTAAATTGATTTGAATGTTAAATTAAATTAATTTAAATGTTTTCGAAATGAAACTTATATACAGACTTGAATCAATATTTGAATAGTTTTGAATAAAATTTGAAATTGAATTATTGGATTTTGAAATGAATTTGGAAGTTGAAACGTAAATCTTGGAAATTGGTTTTGAAAGACAAATGAAATGTTTATTTACGAATTCCAATTGAAATTGAAATTGATTTGGCTTTGAAATAAATAAACGATCAATCGGTGTAAAAATTACGAAAGTTATTAAAGAGACCGGAGTCAGTTATGGATATACTCTCTATCTAAACCGAAAACCACTTTAATAACTATACGCGGAGTGATGATCCAGAATGAAGTGGTGGGAATGATGTACGTGATGACTGAAGAAAGAGAACGATAATGGATAGCCTTGACACTTGTGTCAAATTGGAAATGACTAAAACAGGAGCCGTGCCGGGCCAATGGAGGATTAGCTACCTCAAGTGGACACACTTCTTCGAACTACTTCTTACTTGTTGTCGATTGGTGCACCCTTGATTTTGGGAGTGTTGTTTCACGGTGTTGCGGGCGCTGCGGCGTTGCGTTCTCACCAGTCCGGATCAGGCAAACGGTAGTATCACTACCTTGGGTATTGCCTCATGTGCCTTGTCATACTTGTATCCCTTTATTCGCGACCACCACGAATTTTTTTTGTACCTTTAGTATATGGATTGCCCTCTGGTGACTTCCGGTTTTGGGGAAACTACGGTCTTGTATATGCTTTTGGGAATAAAAATGTGTTAAGGGGGATAATGGTAACGCCTTAACACTATTTTGATATCTTATTATTACTGATAGACATTATCTATTTATCGTACACTACTACATAGTAGATAGTTTAATGGATCCTTAAAGGATGGTTATTCCAAACATCCTTTGAGTTACTTGTATTTCAATTGCTATTTCACTTGAGTTGGATTTATTAATATAAGAATGTTAATCCCGACTCGAGTGTCTTGTGTTTTTGCTTTACGCTCGGGTCAGACTGAGTATACCAGTATTCGAGACTCACCTTTGAAGTTTGAGCTTTGCTTGAAGATCCAGCCATTTATTCTGCTTCCAATATTCGATGATTCCAGTGATGTATTCTGATTTGTATTTGATGTATCGTATTACTTTTCCGTTGTATCTGGTTTAACTCTGATGTAACTTATATATTTATATAGTAGCTTCATGAACTACTATCTCTTTTATTTCCGCTGCACTTATTACTCTGTGTCTGTGATCTGTGATTACTTATTTACTGTATATGTTCAGTTTTGCCAAATTTAAATTAACAACGCGGTATTTTGAGCAATTCAATTCCGGCATGAGTGTCTACCTATACACTTATAATGGATGCGAATGGTCCAAAATTCTAGGTCGTTACAGTTGGTATCAGAGCTTTGGTAGCTCTAGGCAAAACTTAACATATAGAGTAAATGTATTTACAGAATCATGCTCATTCGAGTTTCAATCTCTTCCTTTGACTCAATTCCTTTGAATTTTGGAATGTTCCCTGCGGTTCCAAAAATTCATTCGTGTCCCTCATTATTCGTCTTCTTTCAATTCTGGAGCACCCCATAACTCCATTTTGAATGATATCTATAATAGATCGGCGGTCTCGCCAATCTTCGAATAATTTGTAAAGGGGTGAAACTCCTTTACAATAGGCATTGATTTACCGGAGATTTCTGTATCCTCGGTTTACGATGCTATCTATCTCTTACTATACCTGAATTCCATCTCTTGAGATCGAGTGTTGATTTACCTCGGAATTCAGCATCGATCTTATTCTTGAAGTTACGGACGACCGGTTAAGGTTGCCCGTGAATTAAATAAACTTACCCATCTCCCGATTCTGTTATTGAATCATCTTATCTTTTCTTTCGAATTTGTCTTCGAATCAGAATTCTCTTTGATTTGAGTCCATCAAATTTGAATCTCTATCCTTGCTTTGAATCCATTCTTGTATCGTCGAGCGAGGAAGTGTATTTGTAAAATTATATAAAAATGTTTTATGTATTGTGTTGTTTGAGTTGTTGATGTTGATTTGGGTTTCCGATCGATTCGTCTGATCAACGCTATCGATAGGATTTCCAAAACACTTGAGCAGAGCAAACTGACACAATATTGTTTTCAAATTTGATAAATAAGATAATTTTGACTGATTATATTATATAAGTATAATTTTTCTGAAATTTAATTTGTTAATGAATTTGTTGCCAGAAATGATAATATTTGATTATCATTTATTGTTTTGCAAACCATTGATTTTCCAACTTATAAATAAATGGAAATTATAAACTTGGTTTATAAATTGATTTTGTAAAATTTAAAATGAATTTAAATCAAGAATTTGAGAATTTAATTTCCGAAAAATTTCAAACCTTGGTTTTAAAGAGTTTAAAATGTATTATCTAAAGTATTTTCGAATAGAAATCGTTTTCAAAGAATTTTTAAAATGTTGAAATCAGTGCTCTTCTCTTTGTCGCTGGAAAATAATTTCGGTGATGGCGGCCGCATCATCGACATTCATTTTCGAGTTTCGAAGTGAAGATATCATTCTGTAGCTTTACTACGGTTTTGCTTTGGAAAAATATTTTGATTTGAATTTCTTCAGTATAATTTGATTTATATATATATAGGTATCTTATTTTAAAAATTAAATTGATATAAATATATTATATATATCTCTAAATTGTTTAAAGTTAATCTGAAATCTAATTCTTAAATTTTGTTAAAGGATGATTTTAATTATAAATAAAACCAAAATTTGGAATAAATATTTAAAATTGAATAATTGAATTGGGAAAATTTTATTTGTATATTGTTCAACTGCATTCTAATACAACTTACCTAAATCATTCAGAAGTTGAATATATAATTGGATAATATATAAGATAAATTAAATTTATAAATAAAATTTGAGTGTTTATAATAAATGTTATACACTGAATTTTGATTATAAAGATGTTAATAGAGTTAGATAAGATAATAAGTAAATTCAGTTAATAATGAAATAAATTTGTTTTGAGAGAATTAATAAATTTGTTTTGAAAGAATTAATAAATTGAAATTTGATCAACATATGAAAATACCTTGAATTTAAAAGAAATTAATAGATGTAAATTAATTTTAAATTAAATTATATGGGTTAAATATATGTGAGTAGATATATTAAGTAGAATAAATTTAACAATAATTTGGAACAAAGAAGAATTTAAAATTGTTGAAGAAAATATGATTATAATAAAAGATTATTCAAATTTATGGTTTTAGAAATTTTAAATTGAGGATAATTGGATAATAAAATAATGAATTTAGAAATAGTTGAGATTGATTTTGGTAAAATCAAATGGATTGAATCAATTATTGAATATCAATTAATTTAAATTTGAATTTATATGGTTTAAATTAATTGTTATTTTGTATTCAAATCTGTTTTTCTTTCTGGTTGTTTCTATTCTCCTACCTCATTCCTTTTCGGGGACGAAAAGTTTTGAGTGGGGGAGAGTGTAACGACCCGTAAATTTCAACTGTTTTAATAGCGTAATTAGTTGAAATTTTGTGAAATTTTAAATGATAAAATTTCGAAATAAAAATTTAATATTTGGAATACGTCTAGTTAAATATAGCGACTGGCAAATTTTCGTCCGAAAATATGAAAGTTTATTTCGCGCGTAAATTCACTTCAATTTAATCAGTTAAAAAGCGTTGAAAATAAAACGTTTTCAAAACCAAAATATTTTTACATAGAAAAATTCTAAACCATCTTCTGAGCAAGATGTCAGTTTGTCGTTTTTCCAAATTCGGACATCTTTGGCTCCGTCGATCTTATTTTTCAGCGTTTTTCTTGCATTTTCCGCTATTTGGAAATTCGAATTTTTATAATTCAATCATACCACTGATATCTCTATACCGTTTTGATCATCTCATCGTGCTGATCTCTACGGTATATTCAATTGTGTGCTTTGGAGTCTGATACACGATGAAATCGGTGTACCGATCAGTCGTATCGCTTCCACTTTTAGGTCTTTTTGGTTCCCCGTGCCTCTCAAATTCCGCCGTTTGAACTAGCAGCAGTTTCCTTTCAATATTTCCAGATATTGTCTTTTGGCTTTCTGATTCTTTTCCAACGGCTAAATTTTTTTTGCCTTGGTTTCATTTTGGGAAATATACTTTTGCATTAGAATATAATGAGGCTGTGTTCATTTCCTAGGAATGTTCTCTCTCTACTTGCTTTGAACCATCCGTTCATCATTTGCCTAGGCTACTTCTTTTCCTCTACTTCCTTTTTTTTTAGTTGCTAGCTAAAAAAATTTCTCACCTTCCTTCTTCTTTTCATCTGCAAACTTGAATTATATACCAAAGTTTCCACCTGCTCTTGTTTTTGTGCTCGAGATTCCGCCTTGCTCTCCCACCTCCACTTCTCCGGCCTCCCCTTCCTCTCTGAAACTCAACCGGCCACCTCCACCTCGCCCATTGGCCTCAGACCTTCCATCGGAGCACGCCTAACACTGCATAGCCCGACACCACCACCTCCGCCGCACTGTCTACCACCTCCGCCTTCCCTCCTCTCGATCGAGACTACTTCTCTCGCCCCATGACACACCAAACAGCAGCCACCTTGCCGACCTACCGTGAAAACCCTTCCATTCCTCCCACCACGCCTTGAGGCAACCACCACCCACCCGCCACCTGCAACTCCTCTCCAAGCTCCGATCTTCCACCATTCCCTGCGTGAGCAGCTCCGACCCGATCAAGTGTCGCCTCCGCACTGGCCATTGTTCATCGTTCGTTCACCCATGAGCCTCACTGTCCCTCCCATCGCACGCCTGCCAGTAGCAGAGCGCCGCAGCTCCAGGCCTTCGGGTTCACCTTTCTCCATCGCGGCCAAGCTGTTTGATGTAGGTATTAGTTATATACATTTTTGATCGGTTGGTATATTCAAGTTCTATAATCTGCAACTTTATAAAACATAAGTTATACAAATGGATTTCAAACATATTATATGCTAGTTTATACAAATCTTAAATTGGTTGGTATATAAGTATATTGACAGTTTTATATCTATATCTATATATATATTTTTGCAATAGTATACCAGTACTATATACATAAATCTAGTTTGTGGTATAAGTATTTTGTTTTAATATTAGTTAAAAAGGTTACGGTAGATAATTTATATTAGTTGTGTCTGTTAAAGTATGAACATTTGTTTGTACAAGTATATAAAGGTATGTACATATATTTTAAGTTGCATACATACTTTCTTTTGCCCTGTTTAAAACCTATATATATATATATATTATGTTGATTTTAGTATATATGTTTCTGTGAGTTTCTATGCAAAATTATGTTATGTTTCGTCCCCAGATTTTAAAACATATTTTATTTTAATATATATGTTTGATATATATAGTACTGTAATAGGTATGTGTTTAAAAAAAAATTATTATTTTGTTTTTGGATCTTAGAGTGTAATATGCTAGTTTATATAAGTTTTAGAAACATTGATTTGAAATTATATATATATATATATAGAAATTTATTTTATGTATTGAAATAAATATTGATTTGAAATATCTGTATCGAAATTACTTTGAAATATATATTTTTCTGTATATATCTGGTTGGTTCTGATTCATTTATCAAATTCCGATTTATCAGCTTGTTCGACGAACTCAAGACCATCGTGCCTTGCTTCGAATTTCGTGCTTGGATCTGTAACCCACTTCTTTGTCGAATTTCTCATCATTCTCTAGCCTCGAAAGGTGAGCACTCACTCACGATTAACGATCTTTTATTTATTAAATTTGATTTCAATTGAAACGACAATTGAAATATGCTGCTGTTAGTTAATTACACTGTTATATATGCTACTACCTGTATCAGTTCACCTGTGACATCTGACACCATTATCTGTTAATTATTTATGCGATGATAATACAGTTTGGCTGATAATTGATTGATTGTTGAAGTTTATATTGGACGTTAAATTGTTAATGTTAAAATGATAAATAGTATGCAATTGAACTTGATATAGGATAGTTAAATGTTAAATTTGATTAACTGACAATTTGTATAATATGATACCTTTAACTGTTAAATTTATTGACATGTAGGATTTGTTTAATTACACTTTGAACCACTGAATGTATGTTGTTAAATTGATGATGTATGAAATTGAAATTAAATGACAAGTGAAAACCGTAATGTAATAATCTTTAATCTACATGAAATGATAGTATAGATTCTAGAGATAATTATATTAATTCGTACAAATAACAATGCGAATTAATACGGTTATTTCGGGATTATTTGAATTGATTATTGATTTGATATTGATTGTCGTTATTGCTTGTTTATTTACTTTGACACCATCCCAGTTATCACACTGCAAGTTCCCTTTGCTATGTTTTGATTTTGAACTGAATTGGAATCGGGTTGAAATGATAGATACCCAAATTGAACTTTGACCTAGGATAGAAAATTTAATAAAACCCGATTGGTCAATAATTTGATTTAAAAATAAAACGAAGATTTTAATTGAATAAATAATATGGTTTTGAAACGAAATTTGAAATTGAATTTTTAATGAAATTTAAATGTGAATATTTAATAATCTGAAATGAAATATTAATAATGTAATTGATGAAAGAATATTGTTTAATTTGAGAAATGATTTAATTAAGTTTGAAATTATAATTAAGTTTGAAATTATTAAACTTTGAAATGATTTAATAATTAGGTTTGAAATTATAATTAAGTTTGAAATTATATAACTTGGAAATTATTTAATAATTAAGTTTTGAATTATATAATAATTAAATAAGATTGGATTATTTAATGATTAGATTGAATTGAATTCTTTAATAAGTAAAATTGAACTTTTGAATAAGTGAATTTACTTCGTAAATAATTGAAATGGAGTTTTCTTTATTAAGTAAGTTTTGGAAAATTATTTAAGAAAGTAAATAAGTGAAATTGAATTTCTTTAACAAGAAATAAAATGTGATATTTTTGAAATTAATGTAAGACTTGTAATTTAAAGAATTTGATTTGATGAATTTAATTTAATTAAATTTGTAAGTTTTGATGTAATGAAGTTGAATTTAAATAATGGATTTAATGAATTGGAAATTTAACAGAAATTGTTTTGAATGGAAAATTTACTTAATGAACATTGAATAAAATTGATCAATGGATTTAAATTGATTTGAATGTTAAATTAAATTAATTTAAATGTTTTCGAAATGAAACTTATATACAGACTTGAATCAATATTTGAATAGTTTTGAATAAAATTTGAAATTGAATTATTGGATTTTGAAATGAATTTGGAAGTTGAAACGTAAATCTTGGAAATTGGTTTTGAAAGACAAATGAAATGTTTATTTACGAATTCCAATTGAAATTGAAATTGATTTGGCTTTGAAATAAATAAATGATCAATCGGTGTAAAAATTACGAAAGTTATTAAAGAGACCGAAGTCGGTTATGGATATACTCTCTAAACCGAAAACCACTTTAATAACTATACGCGGAGTGATGATCCAGAATGAAGTGGTTGGAATGATGTACGTGATGACTGAAGAAAGAGAACGATAATGGATAGCCTTGACACTTGTGTCAAATTGGAAATGAATAAAACAGGAGCCGTGTCGGGCCAATGGAGGATTAGCTACCTCCAGTGGACACACTTCTTCGAACTACTCATTACTTGTTGTCGATTGGTGCACCCTTGATTTTGGGAGTGTTGTTTCATGGTGTTGCGGGCGCTGCGGCGTTGCGTTCTCACTAGTCCGGATCAGGCAAACGATAGTATCACTACCTTGGGTATTGCCTCATGTGCCTTGTCATACTTGTATCCCTTTATTCGCGACCACTACGAATTTGTTTTGTACCTTTAGTATATGGATTGCCCTCTGGTGACTTCCGGTTTTGGGGAAACTACGGTCTTGTATATGCTTTTGGGAATAAAAATGTGTTAAGGGGGATAATGGTAACGCCTTAACACTATTTTGATATCTTATTATTACTGATAGACATTATCTATTTATCGTACACTACTACATAGTAGATAGTTTAACGGATCCTTAAAGGATGGTTATTCCAAACATCCTTTGAGTTACTTGTATTTCAATTGCTATTTCACTTGAGTTGGATTTATTAATATAAGAATGTTAATCCTGACTCGAGTGTCTTGTGTTTTTGCTTTACGCTCGGGTCAGACTGAGTATACCAATATTCGAGACTCACCTTTGTAGTTGGAGCTTTGCTTGAAGATCCAGCCATCTATTCTGCTTCCAATATTCGATGATTCCAGTGATGTATTTTGATTTGTATCTAATGTATCGTATTACTTTTCCGTTGTATCTGGTTTAACTCTGATGTAACTTATACATTTATATAGTAGCTTCATGAACTACTATCTCTTTTATTTCCGCTGCACTTATTACTCTGTGTCTGTGATCTGTGATTACTTATTTACTGTATATGTTCAGTTTTGCCAAATTTAAATTAACAACGCGGTATTTTGAGCAATTCAATTCCGGCATGAGTGTCTACCTATACACTTATAATGGATGCGAATGGTCCAAAATTCTGGGTCGTTACATTTTTCCCACACTTCACATTTGAAAACCAATTTCAAATCACTTTTCACCTTTCAACCTTTGAAAATAAATTTCAAATCAATTTCCTTACACGGAATATATTTCAAAATATACCTTTTCAAAACCAGCTTTAGGACCTTTAATTTATATTTTGAAAAGGTACTTCGGAATATACTCGGTTTTCCAAGGAAAATATACTTCCATTTCAAAATGGTCCATTTAAACCAGTTTAATAAATCCTTATCGATTTATTTTAAATTTACGTTCCAAATCCGTAAATTTATTTCCACACTTCATCACTTTGAAAACCAATTCCAAATCATATTTTTTTCCACACTTTAAAAATAAATCAATGTTTATTTAAAACAAATTTTCCTTTCTTTTCATAAATTCCATTTTGAATTTACATTCCCAAATATTCACTTTTAACCCCAAAATCAAATTCCAAATTGATTTCTAATATTATTTCAATATCGAATCAATTATATATTGATTTCTAAGTTTTATTTCAATAGAACAAAACATTGCAATTTATTTCTGAATTTATCTCCAAATGACAAATCATTTGCAAATCGATTCCCAGATTTATTTTACAACACTAAATCAATTTCAAACAAATTTTCCAATGATTTATTTTCCATCACCAAATTAATTACAAATTTGATTTCTAAATTTATTTTCAACTCCAAATAAATTTCCATAATGATTTCTCAAAGGTTCATTTTCAAATACCAAACCAATTACAATTTGATTTCTAAAAATTTATCACTTTTAAATAAACTCCTTTTTTCTTTCCAAATTATTCAAAATTCCATTTTAAATGAATTCTTCAACGTTTAAAACAATATTATTCAAAACTCGTTTATTAATATCTTTTCCCATATTTTGGAATTTATTCGGTAAGATTTCGAAAAATCAATTTGAATACTTTAAAATTCCTTCTTTCAATAAATTCAATTCTTAAAAATAAATTCACTTAAAAATTTCCACTTTAATTTCAAAAATCCAATTTATATTCATTTCTGGTATCCAACGATACCACGGCTAAATTTAGCCTTCAACAATACAATCACAGATATAATCATACACAGATTATAAATAATCAACACATAACATATGAAACAAATTCATATAATTTGAGGAATCAAGTTGGATCCCTCCAACTTGTTTCCCTGCATCCACATATGTTAGCACAATACCAATTCCACTTCGAGGTGGAATATCACGGTATATGGGATTTTATAAAATATCATCCGCTATTATGCGGCGCAATAGGGTCTCATCCGCTATATAATGCAGGAAATCACAACTGCAATATATACATATGCCAATATATATATATATATATATATATATATATATATATTGCTATATATAGATATATCCTACTATATCTAATATCACATCCAAACAGACAATCAAATCAATAACTGAAAATTCCACTTTTCATTTGAGTGAGAAGATCTCACCTTAGCTTTTTATTTTGCAATCCATTTCCATTCTTGACTCGATTTCTTGATTTATACCTTATATAAGCAATTTTATAAAATTCATTAATATTCGAAATAAATCGAATAACCAGTTACCGTTTAATAGTTTAATTAACTAATAGTTTTGTTTAAACCAACCTTGTCTTTAATAATTTGATTTATCAAAAAAATTTACTCTAAAACTAAATTTCCTGCTAATATACCTACTTATTACTTTTAAATTAAAACAGATATTTCTTAACTTAAATTAGTACTTTTTAAACTTTAAACAAAATCCCTTTTATATAAATGAATCATGTACGAAGATACCTCACTGCGATCTGAGAATCCAAGACCCCCATCCACGTTTCCCTTCATCACGAACGCGGCTTCCACGTTAACCCTTGTTAGTGTCGATCCTCTTCCCAACCGCCACCGCATCCTCCTATGCACGAAACTCACTCGCGATCCACCTGACACGCAAACGACGAAGCCACCAGTCAAGCCCCTTGGCTCGAGCTCGAAACCCTAATCGCGATGCCGCTGCCTTGCTCTCGAACCCACGGCCATCAGCATCGCTCTCCTCCACATCGCCCTCGCTTTCACCAGGCGCGCGCCTATCATCGGAGCACGCGATTCTCTTTTTTTCGATGTCTGCCATGATTGAAATAGATGGAGACGAGCAAGATTTTCCTTTCGGCTGCTTCAAATTCGATTTTGAATTTTTGGAAGAGGGGAAACTGGGTTTAGTTAATTTATTTGTAGGGGAGGGAGGAACGAAGTTCAACAGGAGATATAAAAACTTTTCTTAGCTTCGCCGTTTATTTTATCTTATTGAACGAAATAGTTTTCGTTTACTCTAAAAGAATGGATAAAAACGAGATGTTAGAAAAAGGGGAGACAAGAGTACGTGACTTTGCAGAGAAAGTCTTTGATATCAATGTGCTTGCATTACCTGGCTACAGTGTTTTTGAGTTGAGGCCAAAAGTGATGATGTTGACCAAATAATTTTGTTTTATTTAAATTGAATTCGATATAGATTTCAACGCGTTTACTTAACGTACGGCCAAACGATCACTCCAAATGCTATGAAAGTTGAAATCCGGTAATAATTCAATATTACGGATCCGATGGAACTGGTTTCGTCGAAATCTGAGACTGTGCTCCGGAACGCTATTTTTAAATTCAATTTAAACGATATAAATTCAAAACTGAACAAAACAGTTTCAAATTCAATTCTGAAGCTTCTATTATCTTCAGTATTATCAATATGAATTTTCAAAGCCTTGAAAATATTTTTAAATCAGCTTAAAACTGAAGATTCAAATTTTTATCCAATTGCAATAATTAAATTCAAAAATTTAATTGCCAAATTCCATTCTGATATTTGAATTTCAAATTAAATTATCATTCGAATATTTAAACTCAATTAAATATTCACATTTCAAATGTCAAAAATTTAGGGTCGTTACACTTAAGAATTCTAGTCGATGCGTTTGGCCAACATTATCGATACGAATTTCCTAAACACTCGAACAAGACCAATTGACATAACATTGTTTTAAAAATGGGTAAATGAAATAATTTTACCCAGAATTATATTGATATATAAAAGAAGTATATATCCCAACAATTTATTATAGTTATTCTTGATTGTGCTTGTTTGATAGGAAATATTAATATTCCAACATTATCATCTAGGATTTGAATGGTCATGCTCATCCATTACTGGGCATTGACAATTATCTATTAATCTACCTAGAATCTTTCTTTTTTGAAATCTGGGTTGGGTAGATAGGAATTTTGGGAACATTGAAACAAACCTTATGAATTAAGTTTCGCAGTTTGGATATAGGGTGTTCATTGATAATGTTGGGTTAAAATTTGATTTATAAAGGTTGTTTATCTAAAAGAAAATTTTAATATTTTGAAATGAATATTTTAGAAATGATTTTATATAAAGGGTTGATTTGATTAAAATTAAGTTTTAATAAATGTTGATTTATAAAAAATAAAAAAAGGAAATTGGAATATTTTTAAATAAATATTTTGGAAATGATTTAACACAAAAGTTGGTTGTAATTAATTGGGATTTTGTAAAAGAAATTTATTAAAAGAAAACTTAAATATTTCTGAAATAATAATTGAAAAATGATTTACATAAAAAAGCTAGAATATTTTTGGAAAAAATTTTTTGAGAATCGTTTTCCTTAAATGGGAATAATTTATAAATTCGATTTTTAAAATGTCTGTATAAATAAAAAGAATTCGAGAGTCTAAATCTCGGTGATTTTTGCAAAATGGTTTTCATGGTTTACAAGCTAAAATAATAATTGAATTGCTTTTAGGATAAAAACATTTCTATGTAGGGGATTGCTACAGTTAGGATCTCACTATGTAATTGTTTGATAAAATAAATTTCGATTTGATTCCAAAAGTATGGTTCGATTTGCTATAAAGCAAATGGATATATTACTATTTCAAATGATTTTGGAGAAAATAAATAATAGTTTTATTTGAGATAGTTTTAGAGTATATATGCTTGTGGAAATGGTAAAATAGTTTACTTAAAACATTTTCAAGTAATAAATACTTTTGGAAGATAAAATTATAAAGAAAAAAATGTGTATTCTTTTGGATTGGTTCGGGGAATAAATCCTGATTTGTTTTGTGGTGATCAGAATAATCTTCTAAGCGATGATCGGATGTTTTCTTAGGCAAACGTTATTTAAATGGTTAAAAATTTTGGGTCGTTACACTCTCCCCCACTCAAAACTTTTCGTCCCCGAAAAGGAACGAGAAAGGAGAATAGAATCAACAGAAAGGAAAGATAGATTTGAAATACATAGTACCAGATACAACAATTAATTTAAAACCATATTAATTTTGTTTTTGGAGATTTTATTACTTACATTTATATTGTATACTATTCAATCACATCTTCACATTACATTCAAACTTTTTCCAGGTGAGTTTTACGAATGTTCCAAATGTAATTGAGCACTATACAAATTTACCTTTTATTTACAACATTTCTATTAAGAAAATTTTAGTTTAAACATTTTTATTACTTAAGTTCTCTCTTGTATAACCTTCAATTACATATTCACATTATATTTTAACTTTTTGAATATTTTGGGTAAGTTATATATGTTTTAGAATGCAATTGAGTATTATACAAATTAATTTTATTCTAGTTCAACTGTTTCAAGTTGTTTCAATTTCTTTTCTCATTTTAGACACTCCAATTATTCAAAAAAATTGCTTCATTTCAATAATTGAAAACCATCGCTTAACAAAAAAACTTGGGAGTTAAATTTTCAATTTCACGTCAAACCATTCTGAAATAAATATATACATATATATATTATACATCAAATCATACTCAAGAAATTCATATCAAATCCATTTTCCAAAAAAAAAGTGTAGCAAAGCTACTAAGTGGTCTCCCCTCTTTGAGACTCGAAAATGAATGTCGATGATGCTGCAGTAATCATCGAAATTATTTTCCAATGACAATAAGAGGAGACAAACGACTTACTTCTTTTAAAATTCTTTGGAAACAATTTCTATTCGAAAATACTTTCAAATAATGTATTTTTCAAAACTTTGAAAACCAAATTTTAAAAAACACTGAAAATTAAATTCTCAAATCCTTAATTTAAATTCATTTCATTTGCAAAGCAGATTTATAAACCATGTTTTAAAAATTTCATCTCCTTATAACATATGACAATAGTTAATGGTTTAAGAATGTTAACAAAACAATAAACGATATTCTAGTACTATCATTTCTAACAAACAATTCATTTAACTATTTAACTTCAGAAAATTAAACCTTTATATATATAAAATACAATCATACACAAAATTATTTCATTTACCAATTTCAAAAACAATATTGTGTCAGTTTTCTCTGTTCAAGTGTTTTGGAATTCCTATCGATAGCGTTGGCCAGACGAATCGATCGAAACCCAAAATTCAAACTTAATAGCTCAAACAACACAATATAAAACATTTTTGTATCAATTACAAATACATTCTCTCATACGATAATTCAAGAATGGATTTTAGAACAAGGATAGAGATTAAAATTTAGAAGGACCCTAATCAAAGAGAATTCTAACTAAGAAGATAGGCTCGAAAGGAATATAAGATAATTAAATTACAAAAGCGGAAAGATGTATAGACTTATATTAATCACGACGACCTTAACCGGTTCAACCGACACTCCATTTTCAGAAACAATATGCCCAAGAAATCGGACTTCAACTCTCCAGAAATGGCATTAAGAAAATTTGGCTTCAACTTATGACTCCTAAGAGTTCGGACAACATAGCTCAAATAAGTTCATTCTCCTTCCCCGACTTAGAAAAGATGAGAATACCATCAACGAAAACCAGGACAAATTAGTTGAGAACATCGCGGAAAACGTGATTCATGAGATCAACGAAGAAGGCAGGACCATTGGTTAATCCAAAGGGCATGACTAACTACTTTCTCTCTGGGTGCCATTTGTCAGAGAGGAAGGACAACAGGTTGAGCTCCGGGAATAAGATCGACACGAAATTCAATTTCCTGTTTGGGAGAAAGAGAGGCGACTTCACCAAAACAACAGGATAATCCCTGACTATCTGGGTGAAGTCAAGATCACTAGGCTGAGAATCAAGCAAAAAGATAAAACTTCCTGCATAATCCTGAGGCATTCGACATTTGATCACTAGAGAATTACCCTGGTCATCTACCAAAGAAATGGTTCAGGCTTTGCAAGAAATAACAGCATCAAAACCGAGGACATAGAAATCTCTGGTGAATCGACGCCTGTTGTAAAGGAGTTTCACCCCTTTACAAATCATACCAAGATTGACGGGACCGCCGTTGGGATTAGTCACACGTAAGGATGAAGTTGACAATTGAGGTTGTAAGATGTGCTCGAATTTATTACAGAGATCAACAGAAATAAAGCTATGGGATGCTCCAGTATCATGAAGAACATGAACAGGAAATGACAAGAATGGATTTTAGAACAAAGGTAAAGTTCCAAAAGTCAAAAGAAATTCTAATCCAGGAGGATCCTAACAAAGAATTTTAAGCTCGAACGAAGATGATTCTATAATCAATTCTACTCATTCTAGGATATTAGTACCCTATCTCTAATGAGTTTTTACTCCATATGCTAAGCTTTGCCTAAACTAGAGCTCTGATACCACATGTAACGACCCGCTATTTCGAACCATTCAAATCGACAATCATCTACACATGTTAGACTTGAATTGCTCAAAACAACAGATTGTAAATTTATATTTGGCAAAACTTAGCATATACAGTAAATAAATCAATCACGGAATGTAACAACCCGTAATTTTCGATAATTAAAAATAGTTAATTTAATAAGATTTTGTAATTTAAAGTTGGAAGAAAAAAAATTTTGATTTAATTAATGAGAATAATAACTAGAATGAAATTTTATAATTTTAATTTAAGGCAATTGATAATTATCTTAACGCAATTTCAACAAATTGAAATAATTGTAAACATAAAATTGGTTATAGGTTGTAAATAAGGAAATAATTCAAATGTTTAATTAATTTGTGAGAAAATATATAATTAATTGTAATTGGATGAAATCAGTGTTGTGTAAGTATTTATAACATTTGTTTGTAAATAATAGAATCATAAATGTGATTTAAATTAAGTAAAAAGTGACCATTGTGATAGGTTACCTATTTATTTAAGTTGTTGAATTTAATTGGAAATCAATTGAAATTAAATGTAATTAAATATTACGTTAATGGAAATTAAGATGATAATTGGAGAATATTAATGTAATAAGATATAAACCAATGTTATCCATGCCCATAGAGTAATGATTGA
Organism: Allium fistulosum; assembly: GCA_030737815.1. Lineage (NCBI taxonomy): Eukaryota > Viridiplantae > Streptophyta > Magnoliopsida > Asparagales > Amaryllidaceae > Allium > Allium fistulosum. Next base: position 1,211,115,398 of record CM060902.1, read on the forward strand.
TTAAATAAAAAGATTGAAATCAAATTAAATCAATTTATTGGAATTAAAATATAATTAATTGATTTTATTTACAGTTGAAACCGAACACTGTAATTAGTGTAATATTTAACGCTGAATTGATATGTAAATTTGTTTTAAATTATTGTAAATGTCCAAGTAATAAAAAATGATGAAAATTGTTAGTTATTAAATTTGAAATTAAAAAGTGATTTAATCAATTTAATAATAATTTATTTAATTAACGTGAAAATAGCCATTTTGGCCACTGTCTTGGATTTCGACAAAACTAGTTTCATCCGATCCGTACGGTGAATTATTGTAGGATTTCAAGTTTCGTAGCGATCGGACTTGTCGTTTGATCGTACGGACTCGAAACGCGTAGAAGTCAATTTAATTGAAATCAATTTGGAATAAGCTGATTTTAAAGCTAACTTCTTCATACGATAGATTTAAAACTTAAAACCTATTCCATTGAGTTTAAAAATATCGAAAACATCTGTTTTGATATATGGGATGACCCACTTTCGTCTCGTAGGCATGACAGGCTTTTTGGGTCACTATTCGTCATTTGTACAAATTCGATATGTGTTTATTTTCTTATCGGGCTTTGTTAATATAAAAAGCTTTGTTTCTCAAACCCTAGAAGTCTTCTAGTTTATTCTGTATGTACAATTCTATCTGCCTATTCCTTTCTTCCAATGGCAGAAACAATTCCAATTCAAACCCTAAATCCAATTTCAAAATCAATTTCAAAAATCAAACTCCTCAATCCATGACATATTAAATAAAGATTAGTTCTTAATTAACTGTCTTCTAAAATTAAGATTTATTTTAATTAAGTTAATTAGGTATGGGTCAAGTAAATTAATTATATTTAGTTTATCATTAATTAAATATAGGATTAATTATTAATCAAGGGTTTAATTATTTGATTAAAGATTTAATTTATAATAAATTATTTATTAAAGGTTTGCTTTACTGCTTAAGTTTAATTAAATATTAGTTAATTAATTAATTAAGATTAAGTAACGTTTAATTATTAATGAAGGTTTAATTAATTATTTAATAATTAATAAAGGATTAATTTGTGTTCAATTAATAGTTAATTATTGTTTAACTATTTAATTTAATTTAGCTAAGATTCAATTAAAATTAATTATGATTTAAATAAGGATTTAACTTTTAATTAATTATTTTTAAAAGGGTTTAAAAGTTTTAAATCCTTTGGTTTTCAAAAGTAAAATGGTTCAAAGGTACTTCTTTTTCAAAGATGGCTTTGAATACAATTGATTCAAGTGTTGATACCATTAAGAAACCATATAACTGTGAATGAGTTATTGTAACGGATGGGGATTTTCGACCCCCGAAAATCAACATCAATACATGCAATGTATAGAATGCCGAGCAATCCAGTGCCAGAAACACCAGTTCATTAGGGGTGAAGAATAAAAGTATAGAAGAAAAGAAGTAGAACAACACAGAATCTCACAATCGCAGCGGAACAAAATATAATATATAATAACAGATTTTAAATACAAGAATTGTATTGTCACTATACATACCACTATCATAGTCCAACAATTCAATACATCGAATGGACAATTATAATAACTTGTCCTCACACAGCGGAAATAACCAAGTACGTGATATACGTCTGAACTCCTCCAGCCCGTCTCATGAGTTCCATAGCTTTTTAACTTGGATCTGTAATTCTCGGACTGACCCGAGCATTATAATAAAATAACACCCGAGTCAGTCTGGAAAACCAGCGTGAGAAAACACACTCAGTTTGAATTATTAACTTTTAAAAATCCTTTGAAACAAAGGTACCTCGTAAGACCACGTCACAAATAAACACGATGGGTTTTTCCCTTACGATAACCAAAACACTTTATAGAAAATCCAGTGATATTGTAATAGTGTCTAAACACAAATACTTATTCAAATAGTTGAAATTGTTACATTAATTAAATTCCAGCATACCGGCCTCTACAAACAAAACCGTAAGCTTGTATTGGAGAATGGATTCCAACGAATGACTGGGCCACAAGGGTATCGCCCGTCACAGTATACCTCTAGAACCATGTACCGAGGACCACGCCGGGATCCCCTGCTATACAAGGCTAGCCAACCCCTAACCTGGATAGACCGAATATGTTATCACCTCGGGTGTTCCCACCCTTACCATCGAGCGCTTCTTCTTTAATATGTACCCATATCTAAGATAAATAGGGTTTCCGAGGACATCTAGAAAGGTGATAACAAACCGTACTTAGGTGCGACCCACTTAGCTTTGCTGCATCTCCCATGTTTTAGTCATTCCCGGTTGATGAGGCTCGAGGCTAAGCGTTACCTTTCAAGAACAAATTTTTACATAGAATGCTCATCGTCCTTCAATGACGATGTTCTGATAGCATTCGTCCATACAATTTGTCCTGGGTCTGGACAAACCGAATCACCATCTTCATCATCTTCACGGTATTCATTCATAACGTTCAAACCGGATCGAATTAGTTTTTGGATAGTTAAATCTGATCCCGGTCCCTACGAAACGATTAGCGCAATTGGCCAAAATTGATAGTCGATTATTTAACTATCAATAAACATCCAAAAGCATACATCAGGTCTTATTCCAACTTTTCCAGAGTTTATTCCATATTATCTTTGTAAGACATTACTTCCCATACCTCAACATTTTGAAAATAGTTTTCAAATTCTTTTATTCTTCAACGGAATATTCTACCACTTTGCAATACTTCGAATATTTTCTTCCACTTCCTCTTATATTCAACACTTAGGAAGTATTCTATTTATCCCCTATTCCTTTTCCCAAAAACATTTACAATTTATTTGTAAATTTCTTAACTCGTTTACACAAATTTTATAAATTCCGGAATTCTTTAATTAATTCCCTTCAATATTTCCAAAGTCAATTATACTTACTTATAATTCCAGTTTCCCTTTCTACTTCTTAAATGAATTCTATTTCATTCTTCGAAGTTCACTTTCATTTATCCTCTTCGGAAATTTTCTTACTTTTCTTCCCAATTCTATTTAAGAATTTTCTTATAAATCATATTTACTGAATAACCCCATTTCCAGGCTTCCGAGAAGGTTTATAAATAAATTTAAAACATTTTCAAAACTTTATATATATACCTATGTAAATAAAAATAAGTATTTAAAGAAATATAATAATTATTTATTTTTAAAACATGTTCAAATAGTTATCTATTATTGAAACACTTTTATAACATCACTTTTCAAAGCTTGTTTTAAAATCTAGGATTTATTAAAAATAAATATTAAGTATTTGAAAATTCACTTCCGAAGTATTTCAGTACTAACTAATTTTAAATTTCATAGTTTAATAAATAAAATTTTCCTTTTTAAAATAAAATTTTATTGTAAATAAAAATATATTTTTAAAACTCAATAACCAAATATCAATTTATAACCCCCCTCGATTTCAACCACATCACTTCCATTTCGGCCTCCTTAACCTTTTCACTTCAAATATGGTATCCACTATTTCCCTCACACCTTATTTACATATTCAATATAAATTCTTCCTGTAAATTTATATTTCCAATCTATCACCGGATATCAATTTTTTTCTTTATTTATAACATCGTTTATAAATTGTTATAACTCCTTTGAATTTCACTAAAATAATCTTATTTATAAAATTCCATTTTATAATTTCAATTCCTTATAATTTCCACTTATTTTTACCAATCTGTTTTTAATATCGATTTCAATTTTCTTTCTATATTTTCCGAATATCATTTTAAAGTCTGGTCTTTAAAAATTTCTTTATATGATTTATTTTATATTCTCCATTTAAAATATTCTTCCGAATTATTTTGTATGATCAAAAACCTATTTTTGCTTATTCAAATCAGTCTCCTTTAAATAAATCAAATTTCGATATATATATTTTTAAATAAAAATATCTTTTTAATTCCTTAAAAATTTAAAATAATATTTGTTGTATTTAATACACCCAAAATTAATTTCCATGCCATTATAACATTTTAAAAATTTACAACACACAATAATCCAGCATTTTATATATATGAAAAATACTAATATATTTGAGGAATCCAGTTGGATCCCTCCAACCTGTTTCCCTGCATCCACAAATGTTAGACAACAATAAAAATACCAATCCCACTTCGAGGGGGATATCGCGGTATATAGGGTCATCTGCTATTATGCGGGGCGCATAGGGTCTCATCTGCTACAATATGTGGGAATATCACTCCAAATACTAATATATATATACTACTATATATATATATATCTAACATTCAACAAATAGTTTTCAACTCAACCAGACATCCAAAAATTAATGTTTAACTATTTAAAAATTAACCCGATAATCCAAATGAGTGAGAAATTTTCTCACCTTGATTTTAATTTTGCAATCCGATCCAAACCAGACTTGTTTCTTCCCGATTTTAGACCTCGAACAAGCAAATTACGGATTTTATTAATCATTGAGATAATTAAATTTTGTTTTGAATTAAAATTGATTCAAAATTTAAAATTGTTATAACTAATTAAATTTCCCTTTTGAAACCACATACATTTTATAAAAATGATCTATATAAATTCCAAAAATCTAATTTTTAAACAAACTTTCCAAATCAAAACATTTAAAATTCCGGTTTCAAAATATTATCTATTATTATTATTAATTTTTAAAAGCAAAGCTATGTCAGGTTAATTTTAGCATGAAAAATTCGAATCTATACATGCCCTTTATTTCAAAAAAAACTGACTAAAGAAAAGATACAAATATATTAACAATCCTAGTTAGTAGTTTATGTTCATAGTAGTTTATCTCAACATAATCCAATGGATTGGTCCGAAATTTCATCTACTAAGGTATTGATTATCTACTGAAAAAGGAATATAACTTCCAGCAACAATATTTTTATCAAACAAATCATTTAACCAATGATACTCAAGTGGGATTTAAGACCATAAGATTCTGATGGATTTTTAAAAAAACATATATATATATATATAGTGTGAGATTATCTCATCGAGAACGATGCTTGAACTCCCCCTAAATCGACCATCCTGCTCAGCCAATCACTGCATTAACTTCCTTCGCCACATGAAATCATCACGTCGGTAACTTCGTCGACCACCTTCGAAGCTGCCTCCCTCGACATCCACTCCTCGCCTAAGCCCCACGCATACGTACGCAAACTCTACCTCGATTACAGTCGAATTCGACCTATAGAGTTGCCACGCACTCACTCCCCAAATACCCTCCCGCCCCTTCCCAAAGTTTAGCTTCACCCATCGTCGCCGGCCCTATAGCTAGAATTCATCGAAGCATCCTCCCTTTTGTCGCCGCACCTCCTGCCACCATCGCGATGCAATCGCGTCTTCATATATCCCTTCTTTTTTTTGAATCGAGATGATTCGTTCCATTTTTTGTTTCGAACGATTTTAAATTTCGTTCTGCTATTTTTTTTTTGCGATTTAGAAGAAAGGCGGTCTCCATTCCTTTTGAAATAGATAAGGGGGAAACGAGGTTTAATATAGAAGGTAGGATCAGCTTCACTGAGAAGATTTTACTTGGTATTTTTTATTTATTTATTTAAAGTTCTGCTCGGTTTCGTGAAGGAAGGGGAAAAGAAAAATATTGATATAACGTGAAGGAGGAGGGTATGTGAGATTTGAAAAGATTTGGGTGGTTGGATGTTGACTGGCCAACATATATATGTATATAAATAACTGTTTAAAAAAAATCTTGATTTTACGCAACTCAAAATTTTGAACCCCGATCGGGGCGTGTCGCTAGGCGTTTATAATGTTATATCCCTATTCCGAACGCAATGGAAAAGGTTTCGAGTCCTAATTCGATCGTATGGAGAAGATAGCTTTTTGGACCTAATTATTTTATTAAATTTGATATTAATTTCAGCACGTTTATATCTCGTACAGTCAAACAATAACTCCAAATGTTACGAAATTTGAAATCCGATAATAATACATTATTATGGATCCAATGGAACTTGTTTTGTCGAATTTCGAGACTTTGCCTTGGAATGCTATTTTTAAATGTCAATTTGAACAAACTATTTTTAAAATTGAATAGATCACCTTTAAATTCAATTTTAAAACTTTTATTATCTCCATTATTATTAATATAAATTTTACAAGCCTTTAAACTATTTTTATCGTTCTTAAAACTCAAGATACAAAAATTTAAACAATATTCAATTATAAAATTCAATAATTAAATTATTCAATAAATTGCTATATTTAAATTTTGAATTTATTTTATAAATAAACCCAAATTTCATTTTCAAAATCAATATCTAATTCAAATTCAATATTTAAAACCATTTAAATATTCAAAATCGAACAACGAAAAATCCGGGTCGTTACATTCCTCCCCCTTAAAAGAATTTCGTCCTCGAAATTGCTAAGGCAGAAAGAATGCCCTAAACCCATTAACTTTTTGTAACGGTCAGTAGTTTCGACGCTCGAAAATCGATATCAATACGTCCACTATATTACATGCCGAACAATCGAATGCCGGAAATACCGATCATTAGGGAAAAGAAGAAAATAGAAAACAACATCAGAATATCACAATCGCAGTGGAACAATATATAATAGATAACAATGGATCTTTATACAAAAGAAACTATAACTATTTTTATAGATTACATCATCAGAGTACAACACAATCAATAACACAATACTGGACAGTTCTAATAACCTGTCCTCACAAAAGCTGACTATACATCATACCGTACACAGCGGAATATAAGTCAAGTACATGTGATACGTCTCGTCATCCAGCTCGTCTCTTGAGCTCCACAGCATCCTATCCTGTATCTGTAATACTCGGTCTGACCCTAGAATTATAATAAAATAACACTCGAGTCAGTCTGGAAAACCAGCATGAGAAAACACACTCAATTGAATTATTAAAGTTTTCAAAATCCTTTGAAATTCAAAGGTATCTCGTAAGACCACGCCACAAATAAACATGTCGGGTTTTTACCTTACCATAACCAAAACATTTCCTATCAAAATCCTCTGATATTATAATAGTTTCTAAGTACAAATACTTATTCAAATAGCCGAAATTGTTACAATAATTAAATTCCAGCATACTAGGCTCTACAACCAAAACCGTAAAGGTGCGTAGGGAAAATGGATTTCCAACTGAATGACTAGGCACTGGGGTACCACCAGTCATGGTACCTGGTCTAGATCAGTATACCGAGGACCATTCCTGATCACCTTCAACACAAGACCGGACTACCCCTTACTGGATAGCCCGAATAAGATCGCCCCACGGTTGGGATGAACAATTGCCACATAGCCGAAAATAAAGGGACTCTAGATAGGGGAAATCTTACCCTAATTGGAAGCTACCCACTTAGCCTTGCTGCATATCCCCTGATTTTCAGTCATTCCCAGTTGATGAGGCTTGAGGATAAGCGTTACCTTTTAAGACCGAATTTCACTTAGAACGCTCATCATCCTCCAATGACGGTGGTCTGATAGCATTCGTCCATACAAGTTGTCCTGGGTCTAGACAAACCGAATCACCGTCTGCATTCTCTTCACGGTATTCGTTCACTATGTTCAAACCGTATCGAAGTGGTTTTCGAATAATTAAATCCGATCCCGATCTCTTCGAAACAATCAATGTATTGGCCAATATTGATAGTCGGTTATTTAACTATCAAATTAAACAATCATTCAACCAATTATTTTATTTCCACTGAAAACACCAAGTCTTCTTTAATTTAGATTTTTAAATAAAATCACCTTATCAAAAAAAATATACACTTAAAATATTTAAAATAAAGCTACTTAAATCACCTTATTCAGAATAATACTTATGAAATTCTATGATAATTTTCCAAATTAAAACTTTAGCCAAAACTACTTTTAAAATAAAACCCTTATATAAAGTATAAATATTAAATAATTATCCTTTAAATTATAATACTAATTTAACCTTTAAAAATAATTTACTACTATAATTAACTTAATAAATATTTACTTTAACAATTTTAAAACAATTAAATAATAAATTTTCTAAAAATATGCTTTTAAACCATCTTTAAAACTTCTAATTTATACTTAACAATCTTCCTTTGAAAATATACTTAGCTTTTCAGGAAAATACACTTTCCACTCCAATATAGCCTGTCTAATCATTTATAAATCCTTCTAGATTTATTTCCAGTTTAAAATTACGTTCCAACTCCGTAAATTTTCTTTTCTTGCATTTTTAAAAATACACCACTATTTATTTTAAAAAAAAAATTATCCATCCCTTTATAAATTTCCACCGTGAATTTATAATTCCAAATTATCCACTCATAATTACCTCACTTAATTTATAACCCAGTTTTATAAATCCATAGCCTCATTCTCCTTTTAATCACTATTTCAAAAACAATTAATCGATTTTCAAATCGATTCTCTAAATTAAATTCCCTTTAAAACTTATTTCTCGACTTATCCAGATTTATTCCAAAATCCATTAATTCCATATTCACTCCTTTATCACAATTTAAAATCTTATTTAAATTTGGAACATCAATTCCCCACTTTATTTCAAAATTCTCCTTTTTATTTCTCCCAAACCATTTAAATCTTGAATTTCAAATTTAACCCTTTTATTCTTAAACAATCTCGTTCAAGTCCTCAAAACTTCTTTATTACCATTTATTCAAAATCTCTATTTCCTATTCCCCGGAATTAATTCAATAGGATTTTCAAAGACAACTATTTACTTTTCTCAAATTCACCACTTTTTTTTATTCATCTTCACCATAATTGTTTTACTTAAAATTCTGTTTATTTTCCTTCAAAATTCAATCTTTATATTTTTGATATCTTAAAATACCAAAATATATTTAGCCAAACCATATCATTCAATAAATTCAATTTACACTATAATCTATCACAGATTTATCAATATTTCATATATCACTGAAATGAAATGAATTTAACATTTTTGAGGAATCCAGTTGGAACCCTCCAACCTGTTTCCCTGCATCCATAGATGTTAGCACAATATAAAAATACCAATCCCACTTCGAGGGGGATATTGCGGTATAAAGGGTCATCTGCTATTATGCGGGGCGCATAGGGTCTCATCTGCAATATATTGCAGAAATATCAATCACTCCAATATATATATACTATATATAATATCACATCCAGACTGATAGTGATTATCAAATTAAATCAACCAATAATTTAAATTGAACTATTTAAATTCACCAGCAATCCAATTTGAGTGAGACTAACTCACCTTTGACTTTTAAATTTGCAATCTGATCCATCTCGGCTTGTTTTCTTCATGATTTCAGACCTTGTATAATGTGACGCCCCACCTCTATACCCACGCTAGCCAAGAACACTACGGTGTAGTGCTGTCAACTAGCATGGAGAATAGGGCTGTTGAGGAGCGACCATCTATGTAATTGCTTTGTGCGAGCACCAATATGTCAGATAATAAAACATTGCATTTCATCTTTAGAGGAAATCCGACATACCGATACAAACTCAAAGCTACTACATAGTGGCTATAATAGTTTAGGACAATAGATATAAAAATAACACAGATAACAATACAGATGGAACGAAAAGTCTCATATATATAATAACTGATATCAGTTACAATACATTTGACACAATACAAATGATACAACTACAACTGTCGACTCAAGAAGTTATATATACAAGTACATTATCGACTAATATACATGAATACATTATCATCTTAAAACAGACACACTGACTACTACAACAAGACGAAGACCACTTCAAATGATATAAAAAGTCTTCATAGCTCTAGCAGCAACCCAAAGCTAAAAATCTACAACCTGTAAATACTCGGTCTGACCCGAGTATTACATTCAAAAGAAAATAATACCCGGGTCAGTCTAATTCAAACTCAGTTATTAGCGCATAGAAGCAATAATAATCAATCTCAATATAGATGACAGTCACAGAAATCTCGTATATCCAACTCTCGATACGAGAATTGGATAACGGCCGATATAACACTAAGCAGTGTTAAACGACAAATCAACAATCCAAATCAGAATACAACTCCAAAATATTGAAATTAACCAACGAAACAATTCAGCAAATCGAAACATCAATTTAAAACTGTCAAATCTGATAGGGCTGCAGTACACGCACGCGTGTACTGCCTCGCCACTATCTCAGGAGATACACAAAAGCTCAGTGAAAGTCACAAATGATCACCAGGTCAAACCCCGAAATCGGGTTCAACTCAAGTGAATTTGAAAACAGATCCAAATGCATTAATGCACTGCAAAACGCATGCAACTGCAGACATAAACGAATACAAAGCAACCACCACGATGAAACTGCAGTGGCAAACAGTTGCAAAGACGAGGGCAGACTGCAACTACAAAGAAGACAGTGACAACAGTCCAGATGACAGTGAACTAAAGTAAATACCACAAAATAATATCAAAGGCAAAGACTCAGCAATTTTAAAGCCAAGAAGAATTACATGACAACTAAATACCAATGTCAAAGCAAGCCCAAGTGACTACAAGAATGCCCAAATGAAATCATAAATATCAAAGCATCAAAGCTTTAGTGATGAAACAATGATGCAGATGCAAACAATTATGACGAAGAAACTCATCAAGCTCACGGGTTCGAGACGTACACAGGGCAAATTGAAACAGACTCAAGTGCACATCTAAATCAACAGGATTGCAGTGCAACTGGCTATACTGCAGAGTGAAAACGGCAATACCAAAAGGTAAGTGATAATTCAAAGGCTACACCATATCATAGTGCAGGCAACAAAATTAAAGAAGTACAAAATGGTCAAGCTGTAAAACCAAGACTACAGGCACATGGTCAAGTGCACAAGAGAGTCAAAGTGCACAAGAGAGTCAAAGTGCACAAGAGATACAAGTGCAGACACAACTGGACAAGTTCAAGTGACAAACAGAGGGAAGCAGTGAAGCACGACAGTGAAGTGCAACAGAGGAGAGTCCAGAGAAATACAGGAATATGCCAAGCAACCAGACCAGCAACAAAATGGACAAACTCTGCATTTAAATTCAAGAAGATATACATACACACATCATATGTATATATGCACATATATAGTCTTGAATAAACAGGTCAAAATGAATACAAACTTCAAGTGACAGTGGTAACTATACAAGTGAAAGCAAACAGTGAAGAACACTATCAAGTTGAATGCAACAGGGAAACAAAGGCACCAGTAAACAAAATGTCAAGGCAGCAAGCATCAGAAATTCATGTCATCAGAAAACAATGAATTCACAAAACAAAACTCATAGTCAAGTTCGAATCACAACGACAATTCGACTGCCGAGCATAGTACTGAACGGTGGATAAACAAATTCGAAGACAACATTCTCAGAAGCCAACTAAGTCGGAAGTCAAAACCCAAGCATCAAATAGAAACATACGTTCAAGAGAATAAACTGCCCATTCCAACAAATATATGCGACAAAGATAAAGGGATTCAAACCCTAATAAAACAACTTAAAACCCAAATCACGAAACTGAGCAGTTGAATTAGATGTGAGCAGTAGCACTCACCTTTGATTCGATGAGCAAGCAACACGTTTCCTCACTCGATCGAGCAAAACGAAGTCGAAGTCAATCGCCTTTGAGATACCAAAGCCCAAATTATCGGTGCCGAGGAATGAACGAAAGACGAGCTGCCTCCATTTTTTTCTTCCTTTTCGAATGTTTGCTAAGGCTTGGAACGATAGGAAATGGAGGGGGGAAAGGAACGAACGATATCGCCATTTTTATTTCTTTCTCGTTTCGATTTAGGTTAGTGAAATTGATGAAGGTGGGAAACGGGTCTAATGAACGAATGAAAAAATGAAAGGGGGGATCGGTTAGATAAATATCACGGCAACAATGAGTATGGGCCACAATAGTTATCTTTAAAGCCCGTTTCCATAATTACGAAATTTTATTAAAAGAATTTCTACTCGATATAGAAACTCCACCAACCATTTTATAAAAGAATTTACAACTGATAAAAACGCTTAACAATTTTATAAACGAATTTCAACCCGAATAAAATTCCAATTGCAATTGTCAAACAAATTAAATCGTCATTTGACGATAATCAACAATTATAAAACCAAGGGTTGTTACAGACTCCCCTCCTTAAAGAAATTAAGTCCTCGCAATCATAAGGAATAAATGGACAAAAGGTAACAACCAAAAGAGCATGGCAACGTCGAATGCATAAGCAAAGCAAATGTCAGCAGGGAAGTATTAGATATGAAATCAAAAGGTTCGACTGATTCAAATCAAAAAATCAACATCATGGGGATCAAGGAATCAAAATCAGACGACTATCAAAAGCAAGAATCAATCGAGTTCCAGCATTTAAAAGAAAAAGAAAACAGAGCTGAAATCACATACAGAGCACGAATTGAATGTGAGTAAATCAGATTACTCACTTGAATTGCCAGAGAAAAAGACGAAGCTCAAATCTCAAAATCGCAAATATTTACTTATCTCAAACGATAATCAAATCAACAATTTGAATCCCAAATATCGAATTATCACAAGCGATAATCAGAAATCACAAATACTCGATTAATCAAATCGAAAAATATTTAATTATCTCAAACGATAATCAAATCACAAATATCTGATTATCAAAAACGATAATCAGAAATACAAACATTCGATTAATCAAATCGAAAAAATATTTAATTATCTCAAACGATAATCAAATTTCACAAATATCTGATTATCAAAAACGATAATCAGAAATACAAACATTCGATTAATCAAATCGAAAAATATTTAATTATCTCAAACGATAATCAAATTTCACAAATATCTGATTATCAAAAACGATAATCAGAAATCACAAATATCTGATTATCAAAAACGATAATCAGAAGTCATAAATATTCAATTAACGAGTCCGGAATTAACCGAAGTAGTAAAAGTATGGTTCCATACTCCGTACTTTTGCTAAATCGTTTAAATCTCTTTATCGTTTCCTTGAAAGTGCAGAATTGTGTGTTTTAAAAATAACATTTCACATTCTCAAACTGACAAGTCCGAAATTAAGCGAATCAATAAAAGAAAGGGGTCATAGTCCTCGATTTTTCTGAAACGTTTAAATCGCTTCCTCGTTCTTTTGAAAATGTAAACTGTAAAAAAATTTTGAAAACAATTTTAATTTATATTTTTGAAACAACTTTTAAAAATAAAGAATTTTGAAAACACGTGATTAAATTAGCAATATCAGTAGCATCTTAGATAAGGAAGTTGCACTTCTCAAAGTACAGTAAAACGGACAACAAATTCAGCATTGCGGAAGAACCGCTTGTAAATCCATTTTAAAATTGACGGTTACTGAAGTTAACACGTCAAAATTTCATCAAAATAACTGGCATCAAAGTATAATACCAATGAATTTTCATTCATAAGAAAATGTCACAAGAATCTTCTCAAAGATAGAAAGGGATATCATACCCTAAACTTGTATTCATAACAAGTCAATAACACATGAATTCACCAATGCACAAAAATTGATAAACATATCAATAGAAATCACGAAAATTGGTGAAGCACAAAATTCCAGAAATCATCACAAGAAATCCAGAAATCACAAGAAGGGGGGAGGCCTATCACAAGATGGGAGTATGGAAACTCCAAAACACCGGTATCACAAGACGAGACGCTATCTCATGGTGGCTAACCATTAAAGTTTCACACAGGAATGGTCCGAAGATCGTGGGTCGCTATCCCACACATGTGAGTCGGAATCACACAGATTGAGGTCTAGGCTAACCTCGCAGAGAAAGAGACATCTCACATTTGCTAGTCTAAATCATAAAAATGAAAAGGGGAAGGCCTATCACAAAATGGGAGCATGAAAACTCCAAAACACCGGTATCACAAGACGAGACGCTATCTCATGGAAGCCATCCATTAAATTTTCACACAGGAATGGTCCGAAGACCGTTGGTCGCTATCCCACACGTGTGAGTCGGAATCACACAGATTGAGGTCTAGGCTAACCTCGCAGAGAAAAAGATATGTGTGAGTGGAATCACACAAATTAAGGTCTAGACTAACCAAAAAGCAAAAAGGTATGTGTGAATGGAATCACACAAGTGGTGTCTAGTCTAACCTCGCAAACAAAAAGATATGTGTGAGTGGAATCACACAAATTTAAGGTCTAGACTAAACAAAAAGCAAAAAGGTATGTGTGAATGGAATCACACAAGTGGTGTCTAGTCTAACCTCGCAAACAAAAAGATATGTGTGAGTGGAATCACACAAATTAAGGTCTAGACTAACCAAAAAGCAAAAAGGTATGTGTGAATGGAATCACACAAGTGGTGTCTAGTCTAACCTCGCAAACAAAATACACCGCACAATGGCTAGTCTAATCATAAAATGATCGTCATGATCAACGATAAGTGTCAATTACACTAAGCTAGTAAATATAAAAGTTTAGCTTCATGTCCCATAACCACTTGCTTAACTTAAATATTTACGAACAAACTGTAAATCTACACTAGAAAATTATCACAAAAGGTTCAATCGAACAAGTCCAGGAGTTAACCGACGAAGTAACCGCAAGCATTTCATACCACTTGTTTTACTAGGCCGTTTAATTCAATTTCTCATACGAGTGAAATAAAGGCTTGTATATACTAATAGATTGGAAAACGGTTTAAGAAAAAGAGCTTTGTAGTAAAATAGTTTTGAAATCGTTTGGAGAAAAGGATTTTGATATTTACTACTAGTATAGAAAACCTTTATATTTTTAAAGTGACAAATCACAAAAATGATTGTAGAAACAATCAATCGCAAGAATTCACATACGAAGATGTGAATGGAATCCAAAGAAATCGATACTGAACCCATCAGAAAGTATGTTCACAAAATTCCCGAAGAAAATGTCATCAAAGTTGTTAATCAATGATAGCAACAAATCGGGGAAATAATCAAGAATCGATTAAATTTGGAAACCAAGTCAATTCACAAAATTTCACATTCGAAGACGTGAATAAAATCCAAAGAATTCGATTCCAAATTCATCAAAGTAGGAATACCAAAAATTCCAAAAATAGAAGTTATCAAAATCGACAAAGGTGATAACAACTAATTAGAAAAGAAGAATCGATTATCAACTGGAAAAACAAAGCAAAACGAGCAGAAATGCATAAATGACTTCAACAAAAGTAAGAATCAAGTCAATGTCGAAGCCAACAATTAATAGCCGCAGTCGAGTACAAAATGAATCAATCATCATTATCAAAGAAACCAACGGCAAACAAAATCAGAGTCTTGAAAATCAAGAAATTAGCAATTTCTCAAAAACAAAGTGACCGAAGTCGAAGGGAAATCCAGATGAGGAAAACACTAAATATCAAGTTCAAAATCGCTGAGATTCAAACTAGATGTGAATGAGAAATCAAAATCACTCAATTTGCAACTGGTCCAGCTATTTTTCATCACAGTGTAACAGGTACACAATGACACTCCTAGCATAGAACAAAAGTGGAACAAAGTCCAAAAGTCAAAATGGGTTTAATTTTCCAAATTAAAACAAAATCAACATCGGCTAAATCAATTCAAAGCCGAAAACACAAGAATAAGCGTTAGGAATTCATACCTAACAGTCAAAAATAGTCATATGTAAAGATGAGAGATAAAACATCGACAAATAGTTGTAACACATGTTCCATCTAAGTTATGTTTTATAATTGTCCTAAACCCCAGGCTCCGATACCAAGCTGTGACGCCCCACCTCTATACCCACGCTAGCCAAGAACACTACGATGTAGTGCTGTCAACTAGCATGGAGAATAGGGCTGTTGAGGAGCGACCATCTATGTAATTGCTTTGTGCGAGCACCAATATGTCAGATAATAAAACATTGCATTTCATCTTTAGAGGAAATCCGACATACCGATACAAACTCAAAGCTACTACACAGTGGATATAATAGTTTAGGACAATAGATATAAAAATAACACAGATAACAATACAGATGGAACGAAAAGTCTCATATATATAATAACTGATATCAGTTACAATACATTTGACACAATACAAATGATACAACTACAACTGTCGACTCAAGAAGTTATATATACAAGTACATTATCGACTAATATACATGAATACATTATCATCTTAAAACAAACACACTGACTACTACAACAAGACGAAGACCACTTCAAATGATATAAAAAGTCTTCATAGCTCTAGCAGCAACCCAAAGCTAAAAATCTACAACCTGTAAATACTCGGTCTGACCCGAGTATTACATTCAAAAGAAAATAATACCCGGGTCAGTCTAATTCAAACTCAGTTATTAGCGCATAGAAGCAATAATAATCAATCTCAATATAGATGACAGTCACAGAAATCTCGTATATCCAACTCTCGATACGAGAATTGGATAACGGCCGATATAACACTAAGCAGTGTTAAACGACAAATCAACAATCCAAATCAGAATACAACTCCAAAATATTGAAATTAACCAACGAAACAATTCAGCAAATCGAAACATCAATTTAAAACTGTCAAATCTGATAGGGCTGCAGTACACGCACGCGTGTACTGCCTCGCCACTATCTCAGGAGATACACAAAAGCTCAGTGAAAGTCACAAATGATCACTAGGTCAAACCCCGAAATCGGGTTCAACTCAAGTGAATTTGAAAACAGATCCAAATGCATTAATGCACTGCAAAACGCATGCAACTGCAGACATAAACGAATACAAAGCAACCACCACGATGAAACTGCAGTGGCAAACAGTTGCAAAGACGAGGGCAGACTGCAACTACAAAGAAGACAGTGACAACAGTCCAAATGACAGTGAACTAAAGTAAAGACCACAAAATAATATCAAAGGCAAAGACTCAGCAATGTTAAAGCCAAGAAGAATTACATGACAACTAAATACCAATGTCAAAGCAAGCCCAAGTGACTACAAGAATCCCCAAATGAAATCATAAATATCAAAGCATCAAAGCTTTAGTGATGAAACAATGATGCAGATGCAAACAATTATGACGAAGAAACTCATCAAGCTCACGGGTTCGAGACGTACACAGGGCAAATTGAAACAGACTCAAGTGCACATCTAAATCAACAGGATTGCAGTGCAACTGGCTATACTGCAGAGTGAAAACGGCAATACCAAAAGGTAAGTGATAATTCAAAGGCTACACCATATCATAGTGCAGGCAACAAAATTAAAGAAGTACAAAATGGTCAAGCTGTAAAACCAAGACTACAGGCACATGGTCAAGTGCACAAGAGAGTCAAAGTGCACAAGAGAGTCAAAGTGCACAAGAGATACAAGTGCAGACACAACTGGACAAGTTCAAGTGACAAACAGAGGGAAGCAGTGAAGCACGACAGTGAAGTGCAACAGAGGAGAGTCCAGAGAAATACAGGAATATGCCAAGCAACCAGACCAGCAACAAAATGGACAAACTCTGGATTTAAATTCAAGAAGATATACATACACACATCATATGTATATATGCACATATATAGTCTTGAATAAACAGGTCAAAATGAATACAAACTTCAAGTGACAGTGGTAACTATACAAGTGAAAGCAAACAGTGAAGAACACTATCAAGTTGAATGCAACAGGGAAACAAAGGCACCAGTAAATAAAATGTCAAGGCAGCAAGCATCAGAAATTCATGTCATTAGAAAACAATGAATTCACAAATCAAAACTCATAGTCAAGATCGAATCACAACGACAATTCGACTGCCGAGCATAGTACTGAACGGTGGATAAACAAATTCGAAGACAACATTCTCAGAAGCCAACTAAGTCGGAAGTCAAAACCCAAGCGTCAAATAGAAACATACGTTCAAGAGAATAAACTGCCCATTCCAACAAATATATGCGACGAAGATAAAGGGATTCAAACCCTAATAAAACAACTTAAAACCCAAATCACGAAACTGAGCAGTTGAATTAGATGTGAGCGGTAGCACTCACCTTTGATTCGACGAGCAAGCAACACGTTTCCTTACTCGATCGAGCAAAACGAAGTCGAAGTCAATCGCCTTTGAGATACCAAAGCCCAAATTTTCGCTGCCGAGGAATGAACGAAAGACGAGCTGCCTCCATTTTTTTCTTCCTTTTCGAATGTTTGCTAAGGCTTGGAACGATAGGAAATGGAGGGGGGAAAGGAACGAACGATATCGCCATTTTTATTTCTTTCTCGTTTCGATTTAGGTTAGTGAAATTGATGAAGGGGGGAAACGGGTCTAATGAACGAATGAAAAAATGAAAGGGAGGATCGGTTAGATAAATATCACGACAATAATGAGTATGGGCCACAATAGTTATCTTTAAAGCCCGTTTCCATAATTACGAAATTTTATTAAAAGAATTTCTACTCGATATAGAAACTCCACCAACCATTTTATAAAAGAATTTACAACTGATAAAAACGCTTAACAATTTTATAAACGAATTTCAACCCGAATAAAATTCCAATTGCAATTGTCAAACAAATTAAATCGTCATTTGACGATAATCAACAATTATAAAACCAAGGGTTGTTACATATAAACATTATATGGTTTATTAATAATTGAAATAATCGAAAAGTCAATTACCATTAATTAATTTAATTTTAAACAAATTTTCCTTTAATAATTTTCTTAGTAACTAAAATAATTTAAATGAGTTAATTAAACAAGTTAATCACCCTAATACATTATTTTAAAATTAAACAGTAAGTGAAAATATATATGTATATTTATTTTCTTTTTTGAAACCTCATATATATTTATAAAATAGTCCATAGAGGTTCCAAAATCAAATTTTATATAAATTCTTCAAACATTTAAAATTCCTACATATATATTTTTTCCATCTTTTTTGTATATAATTTTTCCTGTCTACATATATATTAGATTAAAATAGGCATGTGTATATATACATTTATATTTATATTATACTTTTCTTTACTGACCACATTATAATTTTTATAACAGGGTGTATATACATACTAATTACCATTGTACACATTTTAACATTAATAGTGAGTTGATTATATATTTTATATATCTTTTAATATATATATACACACATATATATTTATTAAATTAAAAACCAAAAAAAAATTGCTATATACCTCACTGGACTCCACAAAACTTCACCTTCGCGAACCAACTTCAGGTTGCTCGAAACCCTCCTTCTGCTGCATCCTACCATCCAAAGCCGAACCCCCGACATTGGGCCAAGCTTCCTCAAACCTTGATCGACTCCACACCCTACCGCCTCCAAGACATCGTGCTCGAGTTCGAGCAGACCCATGCGACAATGTCGCGATCCATCTCGATGCTACCACAGCCTGCTTCCGATACTCCTCCTCCCCCACGAGCACGAGAATGTCCTCCAACGACCGCTCGATGACCACGCTACCCCAAAACTCCATCTCTAACCTCGGCGATAACGCGAAGACAACTCCACCTCCAACGCACCCGCTAGATCGCGCTCGTCACCGTTGCTCTCGACCCGATTGATTTGGCGAGAAGCTTATGAAGGAGTTGCGATTTGAATTTTCCCCCTTCTGTTCTTCCATTCTTGTTTTGTTCGACATTTTAATTTATTAATTTATTTCTTCTTTCAATTGTTTTTATTTCTGATTTGAACTGTTGTTTAAAAAGAGAAACGGGGAAAAGATGTTTGCATAGGGAATGTTTTTGCGTGTTGGCTAAGATGTTGTACAATGATGTGAAGAAAAATGAAAAAGGTCTGATGTGATAAGTTTTGACCAGACAACATATACATAGTATATTTAAATTCAAATCGTCTCGAATACGCAACTTAAAATTTCGACTTCCTATCGAGGCGTGCTGCTAGGCGTTTATAATGTTATACCCCTGTTCCGAACACGATGGAAAAGGTTCTGAGTCCTAATTCGATCGTATAAAGAAGATAGCTTTTTGGATGCAGTTATTATATTGAATTTTCAATATAGATTTCAACGCGTTTATATACCGTATGCTCACACGATAAATCCAAATGCTACAAAAATTGAAATCTGATAATAATACACTATTACAGATCCAATGGAACTGGTTTCGTCAAAATCCAAGACTGTGCCTCGGAAGGCTATTTTTAAATACCAATTTATACGATATATTTTTAAAACAGATCAGGTCACTTCCAATTTCAATTTTAAAACTTTTATTACCTTCAGTATTATCAATATAAATTTTATAAGCCTTTGAAATATTTTTAACAAGCTTAAAACTGAAGATTCAATATTTTACCCAACTTCCAATTATTAAATTCAATAATTTAATTATCCAATAATTGGTTACATTTGAAATTCAAGTTAAAAATTAACTTTTGAATATTTAAAATCAACTAAATATTCCAATTTTAAATGTCCAAAATTCCGAGTCGTCACACTTTTCCAAAACCACTTAATGAAAATTCGAGTTTTCTCTTTTCAAATCTTTTAGTTTCAACCAAACAACTAGTTTTCAATTTCTAATTCAAAATTCCTTTGTTCCAATTACAATTCGAAATCCAATTGTCGTTAACAAAAATTTTTCGAAAATTTTCAAAATTTTCTAACACCCTAAATTTTTGAAATTTTTTGGCAAGTCTCTTTTGTACGGAGAGCCTTTTGCAATATGACAAGAGAGACAAATATATATACATCGACCCACACGGCCAAAAAACAAAAATATATATCAATATTTATATATTTGCTGTATTTAATCCGAAAACGTACCTTATTTTAGCATTTTTAAGCATTATTAAGCAAGCAAGTTACTTTATATGCAAATACGCAACCAGAATCTAGTCCGACAGCTTTCGGTTACATGTACTTACTCAATTTAAACACGTAAGTTCCAAAAACAACAAATTCAATAACATTTTAGTTATTTAAATGGATAAACACATAGATTCATAAACAAACATGTTATAGAATGTTTTTATAGCAATTTCAAGGCTTCCATTATTCGGTTATTTATTTTCAATCGATTTATATAGTATTTCATTCAATCTGAATGATTGACAACTCAATTTTCTTGCATCACTTTGTTTTTATACCAAACAACTCATATCCATTTCAAATTGAATTAAAAATCAATTTTATTCACTTCTATTTATCCATAGAATTTTATTTACTTCCCATTTGCGTCGGACAATAGCTTTTCTATGCAAATTCGGCGCTATTCATTTAAATGAATAACCATTTCAGTTTATAACAATTTTTAGTTGATTCCAAATCAATTTATATTTAATTTTATTCTATTTCAAATTGATTCCCAATCAATTCAGTTGCATTCCATTCATATCTATTCTCTTTATATTCAAATCCATTTCATTTAAATTGATTTCTCTCCAATCGAATTCCAATTTAGTTACTAATTTATTAGCTAGTTCATTCATTTAATCCACTTCAATTTTAATTCCATACTCAAATCCAATTATTTAATATCCCAAGCCATATCAATTTATTTACGCTTCAATTGAATTTATTTATAACTCTAGTTATCACCATTTCAAACTATTTTAATTGGTTATATTCAACATATATTTAATCAGTTTATAAATAAGTCGAATTTTATTTATTACTCAAGTTTTCATTTCCAAATTCCCTTTTTAACTCACAATCCAAATTTATTCAACCCCGTTAATATCCATTTTATATCCAATTAACTAATTAATTATCTAATTAGTTCATTTCCACTTTATAATTCAATATCTGATTTTTATTTCAAAAATTACTTCAACCAATTTACTTGAGTTCAAATCTATTTTATAATTCAAGTTTGGGTTTTTTTCGTTTCCAAAAGATATCAAACCCTTTTTATTTTGGCTTATCTATTCCAATTTTCAATTTTATAAGTCACACAACTTGTTTTTCATACTTTCAACAATTTTATACTCGAGTATATTCACACTTCATTTTTAACTTGAGATTATATTTTATTTATAGCCTAAGTATATTTCTATTTCATAAATTTCAATCTTTATAAGTTATTCCAATTTATTTATTCACAATTCCAATTCTTCACCAGGATTTTATTTCATTCAAAATCTTATCCATATGGTTTTATAATATTTTACAATTCAAATTTTTATACTTACTTCAATTCGATATTATTACTACTCCAATTCGAATTTTTAACTGATAGTTATCTAGTCACTTTATAATTCACATTTACATATTTGAATTCAATTTTATGTCCCAATCCAATTTTATTTTCAATTTAATTCAACTTCTGCTCAATTTTACTTTAGCTTAAGTTAAATTTCATTCATTTTAACTTTCTCAAGTTAAAATTTAATTTTGAAATTCAAATTCCACACTTTTCTCTCTTCTTTAAAATTATTCTCGATTTTATAAGTTCATAACTTTTTCCCGATGATCTCTAAATTATTTAAATAAGGATTCCAGAATTCAAACACCCGGCATTTTTCAAATCGTCTTGAAATCTAAAATATTCCCAAAATCACACTTTTACATTTTAAACCAAACTTGGTTTTTATCCAAAACGAATTCTCTTTGGAATTTTCAAAACAAAACTAGTTTGCCCAACAAATCTAAACAAATCAATTTCGATAGCAATCCTTCACTTAGAAACTCGAAAATTAATACTGGTGATGTTGCAGTCATCACCGGAATTATTTTCCAATTACTGAAGTGAGTTCAGTGCTATATCTCTTCCAAAATCCATTTTGAAACAATTTTCTTCCGAACATATTCAAAAATAATACCATTATTATTATTATTTTCCACACCACTTTGAAAAAATATTTTTTTCAAACTTTTCGGGATTTAAATTTCTAGACACCGATTTAAATCCAATTTTAATTATAATCCATTTGTATAATTTATACTTATACAAATTTTCATTTGGTTATATAAATCATTTTCAAGTTTTATAATCTTATTTTATTATAATATTATCATCCAAAAACTTCAAATATATATAATAGTTTCAGAAAATAATTTCCTTTATATCAAAATATGGTTTGGATAACATTATTTCATTTACCCACTTTTTAAAACAATATTACGTCGGTTTGCCTAGTCTAAGAGTTTAGAAATCCCTATCGATATAGTTGCCCAGATTGTACCGACCAGAATTTATAAACACTCAACCGATAAGTCAACACAATATAAAATAATTTATATTCACTAACAAATACGTGCTCATATCTATTAATACACTCAAACTCATTCTAGAGTACTACTGACTCTATCTCTAATGGGAAATCCTATGACGCCCCACCCCGAGACCCACATTAACAAAGAGTATTACTGGGTAATATTATCATCTAATGCGGAGAATAGGGCATGTTAGGTGCGACCATCTATAGTCTTGTCTTAAATATCTATTGAATACGTCGATTAGTGCTTTAACTTTTTTTTTCCTTTCTCAAGTGGATCGACATATCCAATAAATACTTAATACAAAACTACAGGTGGCTATAGGATCTATCAGAACAAAATACAAAACCTCAAATGCATAACACATCACAGAACAACAAACAGATATATATACATATATATACTGATACATCCCAATACAAATAATACATCATAAGTGGTATGACGACCATAATATACACACGAGTCAAAACAATATACATATCAGAGTAGCGATTAAAAGACTACAATAAAAAGGGCTAGCAGATAAGTCCATGCGGAAGTGGAATAAGCTAAGTCCATAAGGGTGCCTAACCTGAAACACCTCAGTTTGCCCCGAGTATAAAATACACGGGTCAGTCTAGCTAAACAAATATGTTTATAAGGATAAGTAATAATTTGAGCATAAGGTGAAGGGTAAGATATCCTCTCGAATGAGAAGAAACAATAATAAGAGCATGCCTCTACTTCAAATAATGTAATTACACTAAGTGTATGTCCTCGAAATAGGTAAACTCACCAAATAACACTAAGTATAATAAATGCCTCATATCATCGGCGAAATCCCAAAAGCCACTAAAATGATTTCTATGAACCATATCTCCAAAATAAGAGAATCCCAAATCTCAAACTCAAAACTCACCATAAATGGCAATCACAAAAATATTCTCTAAATAGAGAAGTCTCAAAAACAAAATACGCCAAAAATTGCAATCTCATATATCTCTAAATAGGAGAGTATAAATATCGAATAAACATCAAGTGTTGGCAAACCCAAATCTCAAATATAGAACTCGATAAGGAGTTCAATTTCCAAAGATGAAATCGCCATATATGATATCTCGAACGGCTCAAATGGCCAATAATGTAAAGAGGCCATACACTTGGAAAATCACAAGGAAATCAATGAAATCATCTCAAAGATATAGCACGTGCTTATGGCTGAAGCCCGCCAAGTACTGTCTCCCAAAATATGGTGCCACGTCTCTTAGACAAACGTCCTGAAGGAAAAATAAATAGGTCCCTTAGACAAACATCCCGAAGGACAAATACGTCGCAATGAAAAATGCCTCTTAGACAAACATCCCGAAGGATAAATGACCCGAAGGTCCAGTACTGGAAAATATGTCTCTTAGACAAATGTGTCACAAACTTTCGGATAGGAACCCGAACAGCGTTAATGTGTGTCCCATACCACACGTTCGCACTAAACAGTTTACTAACCGCTAGTAAATTTCACACTCAATGCAGTAAAAAGTTTACGTTATCTCATCGGTAAACTCGACCCGCAGGTCAAAACGATCAAACGGACAAGTCGGGAATTAATCAATAAGATAAACGCACGTGTCACATACCACGTGTTTTACCAAACCGTTTAATTAACCATTTCATTCTCTCAAATAGTGCAAAAATGTGTATTTATAATATAAAATAATTTACTTGAAAAAACAAGCTTTTAATACTAATTTTGAAAGCCATATTTGAAAATTCCCTTATTATCGAGAATAAATAGATTATATATTTGAAAATACTTTAAAATATCATATAATAATAATTTAAAATGCCCATTTATTTTAAAAGTTATTTCAAAAAGGTTTGGAAAAAGCCGTGCTCGAAAACAAATAAAAACCCAAAAAATCACTCAAATCGATATTCGAATTCAATTCAAATTAAATTCAAATTTAATCGAAAATTTGAATTTCAAAATCTCCAAAATTTGGCTAGTCTACCGATAGACATCATGGCTTCAAAACATTTAAGAAATATCACAAAAACATGAAGTAAAAGTCAAAAGTCGGACGGAAAAAGAATATAAAAATGCATCGGCAACACAATACCCAGGTCTAAAATCTTCTCTGGGTTCAAATTTTGGACATGAAACAGGTGGCCAAATTACCTTTGATTGAACTAAAAATTGGTGTGCGCCAAGTATAAAACTTCGGCTTTTAAACAAAAAAGGGTTTGATGAATTCCGACTGGATATGAAAGAGTTACGCTGTCCCAAACATGGACTCGGGCCATGTTTGCAACAGTTCAAAAAGAAAAATATACCCAGGCTTGAAAACCATCTTGGGTCCAACTTACAGGCCTGAAACAGAGGACCAATCAACCTCATATTGAGCTGAAAATTGGTATGCACATAGTAGAAAACTTAATCTTTCAAAGAAAAATAAGAATCAATAAATTCCAACAGAAAATGAAAAACTTACAATGTCCCAAACATGTACTCGAGCCATGTTTGCAACAATTCAAAAAACCAAAAAATGTACAGGTCTGAAACCCATCTCGATTTCAACTTCAGGCATGAAACAAAGGACCAATACCTCGGATTGAGCTGAAAATTCATATGCATATAGTAGGAAACTTTATCATTCAAACAAAAAACGAATCGATGAATTTCAGTAAAAAATGAAAGAGTTATGCTATCTCAAACATGAACTCAGGCCATGTTTGCAACAACTCAGAAAATAATTTCTACAGGCAAAAATCCGTGTTTGAGTTGATTTTCTACCACTGTTTTGAACATCCAAATGACAATATTTTTCAACCAAAATTTGCAAAAATGAATTTCAACATGCAAGCTACCAAATGCAAGAAATTCGGTAGCATTTCGTTGCCGGAATCAAAAGATATAAGCATGCAAAGAAGCAACCCAAACTAGATTCACAGAAAAGAAAACTATCAACAAAAAATACTATTACAAAAACTCAGATTTTGATTTTTGAAGCTTTGCTTCAGCTAGAATTTGTGAGTTTATCACTCATCTCGCTGTTAGAGAAGATAAAACCTGAATTTGCTTGAGAGAGTTAATGTTTTGGATCAAGAACAGCTTCAATTATCTGTAAAAACTTGTAAACGTGGCATGCAAAGAGAGGATGAAAAGATTACAAACAATTCAATTCAACCAAAGATTTGATGAAATAATCTTTGGAGAAGATTACCTTTTCTCTTCTTTATTTGTTGATTTACACACGAATTTACAGCAAGAATTTAGAGAAAGATTTGAATTTGCAAGAGGTGGCCATAGTTTTGTTTTACTGTAAGTTGTTTTTAGAAAAAGAAGGAATGAGTAAAAAAACAACATACAGGTAATGTTTCTCATCTCATTTCTTCTGGTTTCTTCTAGTTAGTGGGCTTTGGACCCAAGAGTTAAAAGAAAATATTGTGGCCTTAGTTAATTAATCAACATTTAAATCAAATGCACATATACATTACACTATATTATAAAACAAAGTCATTTTCCTTTCAATTTTCAACCAAACAAAATTTGTAAATTTACATACACATGAAATAAATTATTTTGCACTTTATAAAAAGATTTAAGTTTTATTTTTAAAACATTATTATTTTTAAAATCTCTTATTTTACAAAAATGCACTTTTTTCGCAATAAAATGCAAAAGCTATATTTTTTACTTTTAAAATTTAACAAAAATACTTTTTTCACTTAGAAAAATATTTCAAACCATTTCCAAGCTTAATTTATAGCCAAAACATATTTTTAAACTAATTTCCACCTTTTTATTTAAATAAACCACCTTTAAAAATTACATACTTCTTTTAAAAATTATTAAAAGAAGTAAATGGGCAATAATTAATATAATTATTGCATTTTCTCTAAAATACGGTAATTTTCCATTTATTATCAACCTAGATAAAATAAAATAAAGTTTGGAATTTTATTTTCTCATTTTTAATTCCAAATTTCATTTTTATTTCAAATAAACAATTTAAAATCTCCAATTTTAATTTAATTCACAATATCAAATTATAATTACCTTCAAATTTAATATTGATAGGTAATCTCCAAACCAGGGTTGCTACAGACTCCCCATTTAACAAAATTGCGCCCTCGCAATATCAAGAGAAGAATTTATATTCAATCTATTAATTTGATCAATCGAAAGAGAAAAGGATAGACAAGCTCGAGTTTAAAAAATTTCCTCTCAACTCAAATGGATAGAAGACTAAGATAAAATTACTCGATAAATTCGATAATTTCTCGAATATATTCGTCGAGATTAGCGGACTATAGAATTTGTATGAGCGATACACCATGATTACGAAGGCTTCTCACCTTCGAAAGAAGAACACAAAAGAATGCTACCCAAAGGATCAATCAAGTGAGATTGATTTCTTGGAAATTTCTCGAATAGAGTCAGGATTTAGCTCAACTTTCATCTCGGACTCCAATCAATAAGATGGTTATCGACATGACTTTCCGTATGTCATTACAGAAAAAACCACACCAACATAAGTTTGACAACAAGAGAGGTAAGAGAATTCGATAAGGGGTGGTTTCTTCAAAGGTCACCAGACTCAAATGACCACACAATGCACGATGTTAGATAATGGCTCAAATACAAAACAAACTCGACGAATGGATTTCTATACTCTTATTTTACAAAAAAAAATATTTTTAAGGTTTTAGAAACCTAATTCCTTTATACTCAAATTCTCAAACATCAATATTCCGAAAATTTTCAAGACTTCTTACAAAAATCCAATTTATTCTCTAAACTCTTTATTTAAAGTGAGTAAAATATTTTTCTCATAGATTCTACCACAATATATTTCAGTTTTAAATATATACTTTCATACAATACATCAACCAAATTATATTCACAAAATAGGTAAAATGCACTTAACTAATAAGAAAACAAGTTGTTTCAATTAAAAGCATGCGATAAAGATCTTAAATTTTGACCCATCAAAATTCAAAATCTGAAAAATCTTATAAAAAGTAAGTTGTTCTACTAAGTCTAAGCTTTCCAGCGATATAAAGATCATAAAAATTGGATTCATGGTTTTAAAGTTATGCTAAATTTATTTTCAGCTTAAATCTTAGAAAATCTCTTATAGGAAAGAAATGACCATCTACTTTCAGACCCAATTTAGACTCAGTAAAAAGCAAAATCTTTTAATGTGGTAAAAAGAAACTTTATAGCATAGTAAAAGCTCTTTTATTTACAAAAAGATTGAACTCATTTGGATTTATAAATATCAGGCTATCGCTGTTTTAGTACAGCACTTTTCCAAACAAAATTTCAGTTTTAAAATGAATTTGAAATTTGAAAATTTCCCAAACCATTTTAATCTCAAACTACATTTTTAAACAAGCTTTTTGCATATCATTTATTAAATGATCTTCATTTTCCCCAAAAAGCTAAGACATACAAAATTATGATCAACTTTATGCAGTCATCAAAAAAAACAATTCATTAAGTGGAAATACTTTCATTACTTTCCAAAATCTAGCTTTAAAACAACTAACTATGAAAACTCATTTTGGAAGAGATAACTAATCTCTTTCATCATCAAGAGATGATTACTGATTATCCACCAAATAAATTTTTAGGATATATATATATTTTTTAAAATTATTCTCATAATTTAAAATGATTATACTACATGAATTGTTCATTTATCAAAACAATCCAAATTCACATTTCCATTTGTCACAAAAAATTTAATTTTCATCTAATTATCAACATAAAACTTATTAAAGATGATAATTAATTCAAACTTGTTTTCAAAAGAATTTTGCAATTTCAAACCCACAAGTTTTAATACCATTTAAGTTTAAAACAAAAACTAGCTCACAAATTTATACTAAATGTTCTAAACTAACACTTCTTTATTTTCTCTTAAGATAGAGTTTTCTATCTATCCTCTATTATTACTCAAATAACTAAGTGTCAAGGCAATTTTTTTTATATTCATCACTAATAACTTGAGCTAAACTATTCAATTAATATTTTAATTTTTCAAACCAAAGTATTCTTTTACCTTAAATATATCGTTTTATTAATCAAAGCATCAAATGATATTTTCTTCTAATTAAGATATCCCCTTAATTAGAATTATTCACTTTTACTTACCCAAATTACCATATTCAGTTTCTCAAATTTTAAATAATATAAGGGTATTGCCTTGCCATTGATTTATAGTGAATGACCCTATCGATTAGCTGTAGAGTTAATCAAATGATCAAAACTGCCCCGCCACTCATCCAACACTCAATATGGTTCAATGGTTTCATTAAACATTTAAAATAAAAATTAATACTCCGCCATATTAATTATTTACAAACTTTACTTATTAAAACTCAATTTACCGTGTCTGACTGTCTCATCACAGCGTTTAGGAAATTCCTATCGATAACATTGGCCAAACGCAATGACTAGAATTCTTAAAGCACTAGACGGACAACCCAACACAAAATTCATTTTTTTTTAAAGAAATACCTCATATATAATACTCAAAATATTCTTTGTTTTTGTGAAAAACAAAATCCATTTTCTCTTAGAAAAATATCTTCAAATTTTGAAAACGCAATTTATTACTTATTCTCAAAATCAAGGAACACAAATAGAGCTCATCGAGATATTCCTAGAATACTCGATCCTCAAGATTTATGGAATAGACTGGGGTGTTCATTATTCCGAATGGTATAACGAACCACTCACAAGACTCATAACGAGTGCGGAATGCGGTAAGAGTAACGCTATCCTCTGCGACTTGTAGCTCATGAAAAATCGATCTAAGGACAAGCTGAGGAATGACCCTAGCACCACACAATAGATTAAAAAGAGAGAAATGAGATATAAGAGTAAGGTTAAGATATCTTCTCGAATGAGAAAAAGAACATTATCAACATATCATTGCTTCGAGTGAAGTAATTCTACAAAGTATATCAACAATTGAGTATCCAAAGAGGATATCTCAAAAGGAGGCAAGAATGACAATATCAAATAAATTCAATGAATCACCTCATTTCACTAGTGGACATCCTCGTGGTAGGATGACCGAAGGGATAAGAACCGGGAATGAAGTCAACACAATATTCAATTGCTCGATTGCGTGTTATACCCGAACGGACTTACAGAAATCGACAAAGTCATAATGACTGGAATTCAAGATATATCATCGACATCTCGAAACTCAAGAGTGAATACAGAGACTTCGGAATCATCATTAACATTCCAAAGAACAAGAAACAACGAATCAGCCAAATTAGGATACCTAAATATAGGATCCTTCAAATCACGGAATGTGGCTTGATAATAGGCAAGCCACTTCATCTCAAACACTCCAAACTCTAGATAGAAAATGGCGTGCTAATTCACACGAAAAGATAAGCTATAAGCAGCAATCCAAAATCCTCAAACATCATACCAAATATTGCGGATCCCCTCAATAGGATTCGCAATCCTTACAAAAGAACAAGACAAGAACATCCAAAAGCATCAACAAACTCCTCTGATACGGATGGGTGTCAAGCACCCGTATTGAAAAAGACTCGAATAAAACAATCACGATTAGGATTTCCCCTAAGATAAAATGTCATCAATTCAATTTTTGGAATACTACGGAATAAAAAATTTCCTAGACATATCCCAAAATTCAATCTCAAAGGACACGATAAGATAAAGGGCACGATGATTAAGGAATTTTTAACACTTGTACTATACTTGGACGTATAGTAATATATGCTTATGTTCTATGTTTATCATATTTTCTTTTGAACTCAGCTCTGATACCAAGTTGTGACGCCCCACCCCGAGACCCACATTAACAAAGAGTATTGCTGGGTAATATTGTCTGCTAATGCAGAGAATAGGGCTGGTTAGGGGCCACCATCTATAGTCTTGTCTTAAATATCTATTGAATACATCGATTAGTGCTCTATATTTTTTTTCTTTCTCAAGTGGATCAACATATCCAATAAATACTTAATACAAAACTATAGGTGGCTATAGAAACTATCAAAACAAAATATAACAACTCAAATGCATAACACATCACAGAACAACAAACATATATATACACATATATATATACTGATACATCCCAATACAATGCAAATAATACATCATAAGTGCTATGACGACCATAATATACACACGAGTCAAAAAAATATACATATCAAAGCAGCGACAAAAAGACTACCACAAAAGGGCTAGCAGATAAGTCCATGCGGAAGCAGAATAGGCTAAGTCCATATGGGTACCTAACCTATAACACCTCGGTCTGACCCGAGTATAAAATACACGGGTCAATCTGGCTAAACAAATATGTTTATAAGGATAAGTGATAATATGAGCATAAGGTGAAGGGTAAGATATCCTATTGAATGAGAAGAAACAATAATAAGAGCATGCCTCTACTTCAAATAATGTAATTACACTAAGTGTATGTCCTCGAAATAGGTAAACTCACCAAATAACACTAAGTATAATAAATGCCTCATATCATCGGCAAAATCCAAAAGCCACTAAAATGGTTTCTATGAACCATATCTCCAAAATAATAGAATCCCAAATCTCAAACTCAAAACTCGCCATAAATGGCAATCACAAAAATATTCTATAAATAGAGAAGTCTCAAACATAAAATACGGCAAAAATGGCAATCTCATATATCTCCAAATAGGAGAGTATAAATCTTAAATAAACACCAAGTGTTGGCAAACCCAAATCTCAAATATAGAACTCGATAAGGAGTTCAATTTCCAAAGATGAAATCGCCATATATAATATCTCGAATGGCTCAAATGGCCAATAATGTCAAGAGACGATACACTTGGAAAATCACAAGGAGATCAATGAAATCATCTCAAAGATATAACACGTGCTTATGGCCGAAGCCCGCCAAGTACTGTTCTCCCAAAATGAGGTGCCACGTCTCTTAGACAAATGTCCCGAAGGACAAATAAATATGTCTCTTAGACAAACATCTTGAAGGACAAATACATCGAAATGAAAAACGTCTCTTAGACAAACATCCCGAAGGAACCCGAACATAGTTAACGTATGTCCTATACCACACGTTTGCACTAAACGGTTTACTAACCGCTAGTAAATTTCACACTGAATGCAGTAAAAAGTTTACCTCATCTCATCGGTGCACTCGACCCTTAGGTCAAAACGATCAAACGGATAAGTTCGGAATTAACCAATAAGATAAACGCACGTGTTCCATACCACGTGTTTTACCAAACCATTTAATTCTCCTTTTCATTCGCTCGAATAGTGCAAAAATGTGTATTTATAATATAAAATAATTTACTTGAGAAAACAAGCTTTTAATACCAATTTTGAAAGCCATATTTGAAACTTCCCTTATTATCGAGAATAAATAGATTCTATATTTGAAAATACTTTCAAAATATCGTATAATAATAATTTAAAATGCCCATTTATTTTAAAAATTACTTAAAAAAGGTTTGGAAAAATCCGTGCTCGAAAACAAATAAAAATCCAAAAAATCACTCAAATCGATATTAGAATTCAATTCAAATTAAATTCAAATTTAATCCAAAATTTGAATTTCAAAACCTCCAAAATTTGGCTAGTCTACCGATAGACATCATGGCTTCAAAACATTTAAGAAATATCACAAAATCATGAAGTAAAAGTCAAAAGTCGGACGGAAAAAGAAAATAAAAATGCATCGGCAACACAATACCCAAGTCTGAAATCTTCTCTGGGTTCAACTTTCGGACATGAAACATGTGACAAAATGATCTTTGAATGACCTAAAAATTGTTGTGCGCGAAGTAAGAAACTTCGGGTTTTAAACAAAAAAAGAATTGATGAATTCCGACTGGAAATATAAGAGTTACGCTGTCTCAAACAAGGACCCAGGCCATGTTTGCAACAGTTCAAAAGAAAAATATACCCAGGCTTGAAAACCATATTTGGTCCAACTTACAGGCCAGAAACAGAGGACCAAACAACCTCATATTAAGCTTAAAATTTGTATGCACATAGTAGAAAACTTCATCTTTCAAACAAAAAAAGAATCAATGAATTCCGACGGAAAATGAAAAAGTTACAGTCTCAAACATAAACTCAGTCCATGTTTGTAACAATTCAAAATACCAAAAAATGTACAGGTCTGAAACCCATCTCGAGTTCAACTTTCATGCATGAAACAGAGGATCAAGTTACCTCGTACTGAGCTGAAAATTGATATGCATATAGTAGAAAACTTTATCGTTCAAACAAAAATAGAATCGATGAATTTCCTGAAATGAAAGAGTTATGCTATCTCAAACATGAACTTAGGCCATGTTTGCAGGAAATCAAAACAATTTCTACAGGCAAAAATTTGTGTTTGAGTTGATTTTCTACCACTGTTTTGAACATCCAAATGACAATATTTTTCAACCAAAATTTGCAGAAATGAATTTCAACATGCAAGCTACCAAATGCAAGAAATTCGGCAGCATTTCGTTGCTGGATTCAAAAGATATAAGCATGCAAAGAAGCAACCCAAACTAGATTCAAAGAAAAGAAAACTATCAACAAAAAAAACTATTACAAAAACTCAGATTTTGATTTTGAAGCTTTGCTTCAGCTAGAAATTGTGTGTTTATCACTCACCTTGCTGTTAGAGAAGATAAGACCTAAATTTGCTTGAGAGAGTAGATGTTTTGGATCAAGAACAGCATCAATTATCTGTAAAAAATTGTAAACGTGGCATGCAAAGAGAGGAAGAAAAGATTACAAACAATTCAATTCAACTCAAGATTTGATGAAATACTCTTTGGAGAAGATTAAGTTTTCTCTTCTTTATTTTGTTGATTTACACACGAATTTACAGCAAGAATTTAGAGAAAGATTTGTTTTGCAAGAGGTGGCCATAGTTTTGTTTTACTATAATTTGTTTTTGGAAGAAGAAGGAATGAGTAAAAAAACAACGTATAGGTAATGTTTCTCATTTCATTTCTTCTGATTTTTTTTAGTTAGTGGGCTTTGGACCTAAGAATTAAAAGAAAATATGGTGGCCTTATTTAATTAATCAACATTTAAATCAAATGCACACATACATTACACTATATTATAAAACAAAGTCATTTTCTTTCAATTTTCAACCAAACAAAATTTGTAAATTTACATACACATGAAATAAATTATTTTGCACTTTATAAAAAAGATTTAATTTTTATTTTTAAAACATTATTATTTTTAAAATCTCTTATTTTACAAAAATGCACTATTTTCATAATAAAATGCAAAAGTATATATTTTTTACTTTTAAAATTTAATAAAAATACTTTTCTCACTTAGAAAATATTTCAAACCTTTTCCAAGCTTAGTTTATAGCCAAAAAATATTTTTAAACCAATTTCCACCTTTTTATTTAAATAAACCACCTTTAAAAATTACATACTTCTTTTAAAAATTATTAAAAGAAGCAAATGAGCAATAATTAATATAATTATTGCATTTTATCTAAAATAAGGTAATTTTCCATTTATTATCAACCCAGAAAAAATAAAATAAAGTTTGGAATTTTATTGTCTCATTTTAAATTCCAAATTTCATTGTTTATTTCAAATAAACAATTTAAAATCTCCAATTTTAATTTAATTCACAATATTAAATTATAATTACCATTATAATTTAATATTGACAGGTAATCTCCATACCAAGGTTGTTACAAATCCCCACCAGAGCCAAGTTTCTCGCTTAACCTTCAGCACTTATACCAAATGTAATGGACGGTAGGCTTTTAAACCATCCCGTCAGCGGCCACTTTCAGCCGTGGCATACACTGGTACCTCGAATTTGCTTTTACGGCCAGCCTCTCGACTGCAGCCAACCACTCCGGGACGTGTAGGGGTAAGAGTCTCCTGCTCGCCACCAAATACGAAGCGAGAACCCCCTATCATGCTGTAATGAAGCAAATCTGATACCGGTCTCTTTGAAATGATTAGCGCAATTGGCCAAAATTGATAGTCAATTATTTAACTATCAATAAACATCCAAAAGCACACATTAGGTCTTATTCCCACCTTTCCAGAGTTTATTCCAAATTATATTTGTAAGACATTACTTCCCATACCTCA
Organism: Allium fistulosum; assembly: GCA_030737815.1. Lineage (NCBI taxonomy): Eukaryota > Viridiplantae > Streptophyta > Magnoliopsida > Asparagales > Amaryllidaceae > Allium > Allium fistulosum. The sequence goes on from CM060902.1 coordinate 1,211,150,735, forward strand.
ACATTTTGAAAACAGTTTTCAAATTCTTTTATTCTTTAACGGAATATTCTACCCCTTTCCAATACTTAGAATATTTTCTTCCACTTCATCTTATATTCAACACTTAGGAAGTATTCTATTTATCCCCTATTCCTTTTCCCAAAAACATTTACAATTTCTTTGTAAATTTCTTAACTCGTTTACACGAATTCTATAAATTCCGGAATCCTTTAATTAATTCCCTTTAATATTTCCAAAGTCAATTATACTTACTTATAATTCCAATTTCCCTTTCTACTTCTTTAATGAATTTCATTTCATTCTTCAAAGTTCAATTTTATTTAACCTCTTCGGAAATTTTCTTGCTTTTCTTCCCAATTCTATTTAAGAATTTTCTTATAAATCATACTTACTAAATAACCCCATTTCCAGGCTTTCGAGAAGGTTTATAAATAAATTTAAAACATTTTCAAAACTTTACATATATACATATGTAAATAAAAAAAGTATTTATAGAAATATAATAATTATTTATTTTTAAAACATGTTCAAATAGTTATTTATTATCGAAACAATTTTATAACATCACTTTTCAAAGATGGTTTTAAAATCTAGGATTTATTACAAATAAATATTAACTTGAAAATTCACTTCTGAAGTATTTCAGTACTAACTAATTTTAAATTTCATAGTTTCATAAATAAAATTTTCCTTTTAAAACTTAATTGTAAACAAAAATATATTTTTAAACTCAATAACCAAATTTCAATTTATAACCCCCTAGATTTCTACCACATCATTTCCACTTCGGCCACCTTAACCTTTTCACTTCAAAAATGGTATCCACTATTTCCCTCTCACCCTATTTCCATATTCAATCTAAATTCTTCCTGTAAATTTATATTTCCAATCTATCACTAGATATCAATTTTTTTCTTTATTTATAACATCGTTTATAAATTGTTATAACTCCTTTGAATTTCACTAAAATAATCTTATTTTTAAAGTTCCATTTTATAATTTCAATTCCTTATAAATTCCACTTATTTTTACCAATCTATTTTTAATATCGATTTCAATATTCTTTCTATATTTTTCGAATATCAATTTAAAATATGGTCTTTAAAAATTTCTTTATATGATTTATTTTATATTCTCTATTTAAATATTTTCCCCCATTATTTTGTATGATCAAAAATCTATTTTTTCTTATTCAAATCTGTCTCCTTTAAATAACCCAAATTTCGATATATATATTTTTAAATAAAAATCTCTTTTTAATTCCTTAAAATTTTAAAATAATATTTATGGTATTTAATATACCCAAAATTAATTTTCATGCCATTATAACATTTTAAAAATTTACAACACACAATAATCCAGCATTTTATATATATATATAAAATACTAATATATTTGAGGAATCCAATTGGAACCCTCCAACCAGTTTCCCTTCATCCACAGATGTTAGACAACAATAAAATACCAATCCGACTTCGAGGGGGATATCATGGTATATAGGTCATCCGCTATTATGCGGGACGCATAGGGTCTCATCCGCTACAATATGCAGGAATATCACTCCAAATACTAATATATATACTACCATATATATATATATATATATATATAACATTCAAGAGATAATAGTTTTCAACTCAACCAGGCATCCAAAAATTAATGTTTAACTATTTAAAAATTAAACGGATAATCCAAATGAGTGAGAAATTTTTATCACTTTGATTTTAATTTTGCAATCCGATCCAAACCCGACTTGTTTCTTCCCTATTTTAGACCTCGTACAAGCAAATTACGAATTTTATTAGTCATTGAGATAATTAAATTTTGTTTTGAATTAAAATTGATGTAAAATTTTAAATTGTTATAAGTAATTAAATTTCCCTTTTGAAACCACATACATTTTATAAAAAAAATCTATATAAATTCCAAAAATCTAATTTTTAAATAAACTTCCCAAGTCAAAACATTTAAAATTCCTGTTTCAAAATCTTATCTATTATTATTATTATTTTTAAAAAGCATAGATATGTAAGGTTAATTTTAGCATGAAAATTCGAATCTATACATGCCATTTATTTCAAAAAAACTAACTAAAGAAAAGATACAAATATATTAACAATCCTAATTAGTACTTTATGTTCACAATAGTTTACCTCAACATAATCCAATGGATTGGTCGAAAATTTTATTTACTAAGGTATTGATTATCTACTCAAAAAGGAATATAACTTCCAGCAATAATATTATTATCAAACAAATCATTTAATCAATGATACTCAAGTGGGATTCAAGACTATAACATTCTCATGGATTTAAAAAAACATATATATATATATATATATATATTGTGGATTATCTCATCGAGAATGCTGCTTGAATTCCACCTAAATCGACCATCCTACTCAGCCAATCACCGCATTAACTACATTCGCCACCTGAAATCATCATGTCGGTAACTTCGTCGACCACCTACGAAGCTGCCTCCCTCGACTTCCACTCCTTGCCTAAGACCCACGTGTACATACGCGCGTACGCGAACTCCACCTCGATTACGATCGAATTCGACCTCCAGAGTTGCCACGCACTCACTCCCCAAATACCCTCGCTCCCCTTCTCAATCCATTGAAGCACCCTCCCTTTTGTCGCCGCACCTCCTGGCACCATCGCGATGCAACCGCGTCTTCATATATCCCTCCTTCTTTTTTTGAATTGAGATGATTCGTTCGATTTTTGGTTTCGAACGATTTTGAATTTCATTCTGCTATATTATTTTTTTCGATTTTGAAAAAAGGCAGTATCTATTCATTTAGAAATAGATATAGGGGAAACAAGGTTTAATATAGAAGGTAGGATCGGCTTCACTGAGAAGATTTTACTTGGTGATTTTTTTATTTAAAGTTCTGCTCGGTTTCGTGAAGGAAGGGGAAAAGAAAAGTCTTGATTTAACGTGAAGGAGGAGGGAACATGAGATCTGAAAAGATTTGGGCGTTTGGATGTTGACTGGCCAACATATATGTGTATATAAATAAATATTCAAAAAAAATCTTCATTTTACACAACTCAAAATTTTGAATGCTGCTAGGCATTTATAATGTTATACCCCTATTCCGAATGCAATGGAAAAGATTTCGAGTCCTAATTCGATCGTATGGAGAAGATAGCTTCTTGGACCCAATTATTATATTAAATTCGATATTAATTTCAGCACGTTTATATCTCGTACAATCAAATGATAACTCCAAATGTTACGAAATTTGAAATCCAATAATAATACATTATTACGGATCCAATGGAACTAGTTTCGTCGAATTCCGAGACTGTGCCTCGAAAGGCTATTTTTAAATGTCAATTTGAACAAACTATTTTTAAAATTGAACAGGTCACCTTTAAGTTCAATTTTAAAACTTTTATTATTTCCATTATTATTAATATAAATTTTACAAGCATTTAAATTATTTTTATCGAGCTTAAAACTCAAGATACAAAAATTTAACCAATATTTAATTATAAAAATTCAATAATTAAATTATTCAATAAGTTGCTATATTTAAATTCTTAATTTATTTTATAAATAAACCCAAATTTTCATATTCAAAATCAATCTGTAATTCAACTTCAATATTTTAAACCATTTAAATATTCAAAATCAAACAACGAAAAATCTGAGTCGTTACAGTTATAATGTAGATTCTTAGGTTGTTTGGACATGTGTTAGTATAATTAATCCCCATTCTGCTATAATTGATTGTTTATTTGTTTGGTTATTTGGACATGTGTTAGCAAAATAAATCCTCGTTCTGCTATAAAGTGATTGTTTGTTTGTTGGGTTGTTTTGGTATGTGTTAGCAGAATAAATCACCATTCTGCAATAAATTGTTTGTTTGCTTGTTTGTTTGTGTGGACATGTTTTAGCAGAATAAATCAGTGTTTTGCTATGAATTGGTTGAATTGTTTGGACATCTGTTTAGCAGGACAAATCACCACCCTGCTATTATGTTATTTGGATATGTATACGATAGTTAGTTTATATTGACATGTTATTCTCTGATTTGGATATGAGTTGTATTTACATATATGTTGACCTATGTAAATAACTGTTAAGTGAATTGAAATTGAATTGGAAACTGAATGGTAACTTAAAATTGCACCATTGGGAATGCTAAGCCTCTTTTCGAATTTACTGAAGTATGTTTTTGAATTAGCTTCAATTCTTGAATCAATTTGGGTTTAAAGGTTATAAATGATTTTTAAATATTATTATTATTCTATAAATTTATTTTTAAATAATATCCTATTTTATAAAAGAGGTTTATTAAATAAAATGTTTTACCTAAAGTGATTTACAAATGATATCTTGAAAATGATATTCTATATAGGAGATTCTATAAAGGAATTATAAAGGAAGATTTTTAAATATTTTAAAAATAGAAAGATATTTTATAAATCATTTTATATATTTTTGGAAGAAGTTTAAATCTAGATTGGAAACTTGTAAGTGGTTTGAAATGTGAAGTGAACTTACAAAAGAATTTTTATAAGGGACAAGTGAATGGGTTTTTATAAAGTGAACGAGTTTTATAGTAAGTGATGTTTTAAAAGGGGAATTGTTTGACCATTTAGTATGGAATGTAAGAAGTGAGAATTTTCCAAATGTTTTTGCCAAATGTTTATTTTATTTTCCAAGTAAAAGGGATGTAAGGGGTTTGGGAATAGTGTTTTAGAATAGATCCTTTGATAAAGTTTTATAAAGTGATTTTATTAATTAATAAAAGCTTAGAGGATCCCATATGGAATTGAATCAATGTTTGATTGTTTGTTTATTTGATAGTTAAATAATCAACTATCAAATCTGGACCAAAACGTAACTTTGGAAATATCAAGGAGAATCACGAAAATTATATGGTACAGTTACCATCGGTAGTGCTATAATGTACGTATAAATTCGGTTCATTCTTCTAGGATAAATGATAAGGAAATCCGTCCACTAACAGTTAGGAGGTGAACTCTGCTCTTATCTTTTATCTGCTTATTTCCTAAAGAACCAAGGTTGAGTATACCGGAACAGTCGAAAGTTGTTTCTAAGAGACCGGGTTCAGATTTGTTTCCATTAGTTGGGTTAATGTGATAGGGGGTTCTCGCTTTCTGTTTGATGGCGAGCAAGAGACTCTTACCCCTATAGTCCGAGAGAGGTAATATAAGGCCTTGATGGGTTAGTTTGCAAGGTGCTTATAGTCACGAGGCTGGCCGTAAAAGCAGATTCGAGGTACCAGTGTATGCCATGGCGGGGCTGGGATGTTTGAAAAGCCTATCGGTCGTCACTGCCAGATGGTTGAAAAACCTACGGTCGTTACATGTGGTATAAGAGTGTAAGGTTAAGCGAGAACCTTGGCCCTGGTGGGGTAAACTCATTTGAGATCGGTAAATTGAGACCCTAGAATGAGTATGAGTGTATTATATATAAGAGTGCATATTTGTTAGTGATATAAAAATGTTTTATATTGTGTTGATTGATCTGTTGATTGGCTTATGGATTCTAGTCAATACGAGTAGCTAACGTTATTGATAGGGATCTCTAAACACTTGAACAAGGCCATCTGACACGGCATTGTTTTGAAATTGGGTAAATGAAAGAATTTTACCCATGATTTATTTTATATATAAAGACTGATTTTAAAAAATAGTATAGCATTGTATAGTATTTTGAGATGTTGTTTCCTAGGAGATAATAATATTTTACTATTATCATTTAAGGTTTGTTTAGTCATGCTCGTCCAATTTAAGCATGGACTATTGTTAGTGTACATAGGTAGCTTTCCCTTTTAAGATTTTGTTTGGGTAAGTAGAAATAGGAAAAATATTGAAGCGAACACCTTATGAATTAAGTTTCACAATTTGACTATAAGGCGTTCGATTGGTAATGTGGGGTTAAATATGATTTAATAAAAGATGCTATTAAAAGCTAGAATATTTAAAATAAATATTTGGAAAATATTTTATAAAAATGGATTTATAGGAATGTGTCTTGGATTAAAAAGAATTTTAAGTTGAAACTTGAGGACTAAAATCCCGGGACTTTTGAAAAAATGTATTTTAATGATTGGAAAAATAATAATAGTATTATTTGAAAATATTTTTGGTTCAAGTATAAGATTTTGGGAATGAAAAGGTTAAGTAAAAAGTTTTTTCTATGGATTAGTTTAGGAGAATGAGTCTTGATTGTTTTGTGATGATCTGAATAATCTTCTAAGTGACGATCGGATGTTTGCCTAGGCGAACGTTGTGTTTGGTACTTAGTAAGTTTTTCTCTTAATCATTGTACAATCGAAACAAGTTCAAACCCCGAATGAAACCAAAGCGAGTTGGTGATAAATGTTTTGTTGGAAAATGTAAAGTATTGTTTAAAAATTGGGATTTTGAAATAAAAGAATTTTTTTAAGTTAACTAGTTTGAGTGGCTCAAAAATAACTTAAAATTTAGGGAAGAGATGTGTTTAGATGGTAAACACTTCTCTTAAGTATTACCCTTCTTGGTAAGGGAATGCACGATACTGTTTGGTAGTACCTAGTTCCATAGTATTCTTTTGGAGTTACTCGGGCTATATTTATATATTTGTACAATTTAAAATATAAAGTATCATTTCAAAAAGTTTTTGAAATAAAAGTCAGGTATTTGGATCTTGAGTTTTCTTAGGGAGATAAATTCAAAATGGAATAGTGGGATAAATTAAAGGTATATACTCTTAGGCTATAATGGAGTATTATCAAAGTTGAAACTAAGTGTTGTTTATGTAATATTTTCATAAATGATTTAGTGAAATAGAATTGGTATTAGGGAGAACCAATTAAGTAATTGCGTAAGTTGAATGTAGATCATTACTTCTTCTCATATAGTTGATATAAAATTCAAGTATATGACTTTAAGGTGTTTGCATCGATTCCAAACAAGGATCTATTACACAATTTTTGACGACGAGCATTTAATGAGGATTTTTGGTTTGGGACCATGGTTTCTATCATAGTTACATGTGACGCCCCAACTCTATACCCACGCTAGCCAAGAACACTACGGTGTAATGCTGTCAACTAGCACGGAGAATAAGGCAGTTGAGGAGCGACCATCCGTGTAATTGCTTTGTGCGAGCACTGATATGTCAGATAGTATAACATGCATTTCATTTTTGGAGGAAATCCGACATGCCGATACAAACTCAAAGCTACTATACAGTGGCTATAATAGTTTAGGACAATAAATATAAAAATAACACATATAATATAAGTGCGGAACACAGATAGAACAAAGGAGTCTCATATATATAATAACTGATGTCAGTTACAATACATTTGACACTATACAAATGATACAACTATAACTGTCGACTCTGGAAGTTATACATACAAATACATTAACAACTAATGTACATGAATACATATCAACCTAATCAGTACACTGACTACTACAAAAAGACGCAAAACGCTTCAAATGATATGAAAAGTCTTCATAGCTCTAGCAGCAACCTAAAGCTAAAAATCTACAACCTGTAAATACTCGGTCTAACCCGAGTATTAAATTCAAAAGAAAATAATACACGGGTCAGTCTAATACAAACTTAGTTATTAATGCACAGAAGCAATAATAATCAAATATCAAATAGACGATAGTCACAGAAATCTCGTATATCCGACTCCTCGATAAGAGAATCCGATAACTGCAGATATAACACTAGACAGTGTTAAACAACATATCAGCAAATCCAAATCATCAACAAAGATAAATAAAAAGAATTATCAATGAAGATAATTTTAGAAAACAACAAAATTATCAATTCTGATTGGCTGCAGTACACGCTAACGTGTACTGCCTCGCCAGTACGGCATACGAAATACGCAACAGATCAATGAATCAAGAAAAAAAGAAATATCAATTAAAATCTGTCAATTCTGTGTGGCTGCAGTACACGCAGGCGTGTACTGCCTCGCCACCACAGTAACTGCAGTCACCACAAGATCACAAAGGCGAAACTGCAACAAAAGAAAGCAGAAACAACTGCACAATAAAACTGTAGTTGAAAATAGGTACAAAGACAAGGGCAGACTACAACTAAACTGCAGTCACCACAATGTCACCAGGCAAGCGATTAACCAGGAAACTAAACAGTCAAACAACGACAACTCAAGTGTCAAACACAACTGGATAGCACGACCTAGTCAAAAAAATATATACAAAACAAATACAAAGCAACCACCACAATGAAACTGCAGTTGCAAACATAAGGCATGAAACAGACTAGACTACAATATCAAAGTTAAGGACAGACCAAACATCAAGGGCATCTACACTGAACAAATAGATTAGAGACAAGTTGATGCTCAAGTAGAGTTAAGAACAGACCAACATATGAAATATGAATATGTACATGAAGTAAACATATACATATGTATATGCAGTCAGTTCAAGTCTAACCAAACAGTGAACCTCAATATCGAAATGAGACAGTAATGCAAGTTCGAACATACATATATACATATCAAATGATGTATATGCATACGTGAATGCATACATACATATATATATATATGAAGACTAAAATGAAACTGTATGCAAACAGCATCAAAAACATGAATGTACAAATTGCAAACATAAATATAGTACTGTAAACTGGACAGTACTAGCATCGTAATCATACCGCAGTGACAACCAAAAGTCAAAGTCAGGTATGTCACAGGAGAAACTCCTGGACTAAGGCTACAATATGCATAAATATGCAAATAAATCCGTAAAGGCCAAAGCCAACAAGGAAGACAAGAACAGTTGAACAAAATCGTCTAAACAGCCAAAAATAACGAACAAGCCAAACTGTGAAACCCAAAATCATGAAATATATAAATTCGAACTAAGTCCTGGAAAATAAAATTGGAACAAGTAAAAAAAATCAAACAGTGAAAGCGAAGCCATGTTCCCAAACTAAGTGAGACAACAATGGTGAAATCAATACACTGCAGTGAGGCATGTACATGTGTAGACAGCGGAAACCAAAGCTAACAATAATTATAAACTGCTCATGTACACAACAGATCCATGTGCTAGCCAGAGGGAGATGCATTAGAAGAATCATGGCAAATTCGAACTGATATCAATATACAAAGAGTCACACCCAGTGTAAGTGCAGACCACTGAACATAAATGAAGACACAATGCTACAGAGCTACAAATCAACAAATGATAGAGTACAAGTTCAAACAGTAATGGCTTAGACCACAAATGCACAAACACTACAGAGGTCGAAACAATAAGCAACCCCACATGATCAGAATGAAAACAAGAACACATGAATCAAGTCAACAAGTGAAGCATCTATGTAAACATATAGCAAGTTCAAGCTACAGGTCGATACAACGAAATCTCGGGTTGTTACAGACTCCCCTCCTTATAGAAATTGCGTCCCCGCAATTTTCATAATTAAGGTCGTCATTAACAATAAATTTTCTAACATAAAATGGTTAAGCTAGAAAAATAAGGGTAGAGAATTCAAACATCAAAGGAATCTTTTAATTTCATAAAAGAAATTCACAATTCTCATCAAAATATAACTATCAAATAGATAATCAGAAAACAACAAAACTGAATGAACGCAATTATCAGCAATATTCGATTATCAATTAGGCAATTAGAATTCAGAAATCACAAAACATCAATATCTAATTATCGATACGATACTTAGAAAATAGCAAAATCTAATTATCAACAAAGATAATTAGAAAACAAAATTCGCAAATCAAAAAACTGCAAATATCTAGTTATCCAACAGATAAGTAGAAAACATGAACTTTATAATCAGCAAACTCTAACTATCAACAAAGATAGGTAGAAAACAGCAATTCAATATAATCAACATAATCTAGAATCAATTAGAGACTAGAAAATCTTATAATCAGCAAAATTAGCAATCACCTAATTATCAAAACGATAATCAGATCTCAAATCGCAAATATTCAATTATCAAAAACGATAATCGAATTTTCAAATCACAAATATTTAATTATCTCAAACGATAATTAAACCACAAATCATAAGTATTCAATTATCACAAACGATAATCAAATCGAAAAATATTTAATTATCTCAAATGATAATCAAATCTCACAAATATCTGATTATCAAAAACGATAATCAGAAATCACAAATATCCGATTATTAAAAATGATAATTAGAAAACACAAATATCTGATTATCAAAAACAATAATCAGAAATCACAAATATCCGATTATCAAGAACGATAATCAGAAATCACAAATATTTCAATTATCAAAAACGATAATCGAATTTTCAAATCACAAATATTTAATTATCTCAAACGATAATTAAACCACAAATCATAAGTATTCAATTATCACAAATGATAATCAAATCGAAAAAATATTTAATTATCTCAAATGATAATCAAATCTCACAAATATCTGATTATCAAAAACGATAATCAGAAAACACAAATATCCGATTATCAAAAATGATAATCAGAAAACACAAATATCTGATTATCAAAAACAATAATCAGAAATCACAAATATTTGATTATCAAGAACGATAATCAGAAATCACAAATATTTCAATTAACGAGTCCGGAATTAACCGAAGTAGTAAAAGTATGGTTCCATACTCAGTACTTTTGCTAAATCGTTTAAATCTCTTTATCGTTTCCTTGAAAGTGCAAAATTGTGTATTCTAAAAATAACATTTCACATTCACAAACGGACAAGTCCGGAATTAAGCGAATCAGTAAAAGAAAGGGGTCATAGTCCTCGATTTTGCTGAAACGTTTAAATCGCTTCCTCATTCTTTTGAAAATGCAAACTACAAAAATTTTGAAAACAATTTTAATTTATATTTTGAAACAACTTTTAAAAATAAAGAATTTTGAAAACACGTGATTAAATTAGCAACATTAGTAGCAACTTTGCTAAAGAAATTGCACTTTTCAAAATACCGTAAAAACGGACAACAAAATCAGCATTGCGGGAGAACCGCTTGTAAATCCATTTTAAAATTGACGGTTACTGAAGTTAACACGTCAAAATCTCATCAAAATAACTGGCATCAAAATATAATGCCAATGAATTTTCATTCATAAAAAATGTCACAAGAATCTTCTCAAAGATAGAAAGGGATACCATACCCTAAACTTGTACTCATAACAAGTCAATGACACACGAATTCACCAATGCACCAAAAATTGATAAAACTTATCAATAGAAATCACGAAAATTGGTGAAGCACAAATTCTAGAAATCATCACAAGAAATCCAGAGAACACAAATTCTAGAAATCTACACACGAAATCCAGAAATCACAAAAATTCTAGAATCGACACACGAAATCCAGAAATCACAAATGGGGGGAGGCCTATCATAAAACGGGAGTATGAAAACTCAAAACACCGGTATCACAAGAACGAGAAGCTATCTCATGGTGGCTAACCATTAAATTTTGACACACGAATGGTCCGAAGACCGTGGGGCGCTACCCCACATATGTGATGGCGAAACATCACACAAACGGGGTTTAGTCTCCCTCGCAGACAAAGAGACATTGCACAATCGCTAGTCTAAATCATAAAAAGAAAAGGGGAAGGCCTATCACAAAATGGGAGCATGAAAACTCACCAACCGGTATCACAAGAATGAGAAGCTATCTCATGGTGGCCAACCATTAATTTTTGACACACGAATGGTCCGAAGACCGTGGGGCGCTACCCCACATATGTGATAGTGAAACATCACACAAACGGGGTTTAGTCTCCCTCGTAGACAAAGAGACATCGCACAATTGCTAGTCTAAATCAAATCACAAAAATGATCATCATGATCATCAAGAAGTGTCAATTACACTAAGTTAGTGAATATAAGAGTTAAGCTTCATGTCCCATAACCACTTGCTTAACTCAAATATTTACGAACAAACTGTAGATCTTCAGTAGAAAATTGTCACAAAAGGTTCAATCGAACAAGTCTAGGAGTTAACCGACGAAGTAAACGCAAGCGTTTCATACCACTTGTTTTACTAAGCCGTTAAATCAATTTCTCATACGAGTGAAATAAAGATTAGTATATACTAATAGATTGGAAAATGGTTTAGGAAAAGAGCTTTGTAGTAAAATAGTTTTGAAATCATTTGAATAAAATGATTTTAATAATTACTACTAGTATAGAAAACCTTTATATTTTTAAAGTGACAAATCACAAAAATGATTGTAGAAACAATCAATCACAAGAATTCACATACAAAGATGTGAATAGAATCCAAAGAAATCGATACTGAATCCATCAAAAAGTATGTTCACAAAAATCCTGAAGAAAATGTCATTAAAGTTGCTAATAAATGATAGCAACAAATCGGGGAAATGATCAAGAATCGATTAAATTTGGAAACCAAATCAATTCACTAAAATTCACATTCGAATACGTGAATAAAATCCAAAGAATTCGATTCCAAATTCATCAAAGTAGAAATACCCAAAAATTCCAGAAATAGAAGCTATCAGAGTCGACAAAGGTGATAACAACTAATTGGAAAAGAAGAATCGATTATCAATTGGAAAAACAAAGCAAAACGAGCATAAATGCATAAATGACTTCAACAAAAATAAGAATCAAGTCAATGCCGAAGTCAACAATTAATGGCCACTGTCGAGTACAAAATGAATCAACGTCATCATCAAAAAAAATCCAACGGCAAACAAAGTCAGAGTCTTGGAAATCAAGAAATTAGCAATTTCACAAAAACAAAGTGACTGAAGTCGAATGGAAATCAAGCCGAGGAAAAACACAAAATATCAAGTTCAAAATCGCTGAGATTCGAACTAGATATGAGTGAAAAATCAAAGTCACTCAATTTGCAACCGGACGAGCTATTTTTCATCACAGTATAACAGGTACACAATGACACCCATAGCATAGCACAAAAGTGGAACAAAGTCCAGAGGTCAAACTAGCTTTAATTAACCAAGTTCGAACAAAATCAACATCGGCTAAATCAATTCAAAGCCGAAAACACAAGAACAAAATCCTCATCATCAAAAACCCAACTTGAGTTCGCAAAGCAAACGAAGGCAGAAGCCAAAATACTTTCACGAAATCTAATACACATGAATAAGCGTTAGGAATTCATATCTAACGATCAAAGATAATCATATGTAAAGATGAGAGATAAAACATCGACCAATAGTTGTAACACATGCTCCATCTAAGTTATGTTTTATAATTGTCCTAAACCCCAGGCTTTGATACCAAGCTATGACACCCCACCTCTATACCCATGCTAGCCAAGAACACTACGGTGTAATGCTGTCAACTAGCACGGAGAATAAGGCTGTTGAGGAGCGACCATTTGTGTAATTGCTTTGTGCGAGCACCGATATGTCAGATAGTATAACATGCATTTCATTTTTGGAGGAAATCCGACATGCCGATACAAACTCAAAGCTACTACACAGTGGCTATAATAGTTTAGGACAATAAATATAAAAATAACACATATAATATAAGTGCGGAACACAGATAGAACAAAGGAGTCTCATATATATAATAACTGATGTCAGTTAAAATACATTTGACACTAAACAAATGATACAACTATAACTGTCGACTCTGGAAGTTATACATACAAATACATTAACAACTAATGTACATGAATACATATCAACCTAATCAGTACACTGGCTACTACAAAAAAACGCAAAACGCTTCAAATGATATGAAAAATCTTCATAGCTCTAGAAGCGACCCAAAGCTAAAAATCTACAACCTGTAAATACTCGGTCTGACCCGAGTATTAAATTCAAAAGAAAATAATACACGGGTCAGTCTAATTCAAACTCAGTTATTAATGCACAGAAGCAATAATAATCAAATATCAAATAGACGACAGTCACAGAAATCTCGTATATCCGACTCCTCGATAAGAGAATCGGATAACTGCAGATATAACACTAGACAGTGTTAAACAACATATCAGCAAATCCAAATCATCAACAAAGATAAATAAAAAGAATTATCAATGAAGATAATTTTATAAAACAACAAAATTATCAATTCTGATTGGCTGCAGTACACGCTAACATGTACTGCCTCGCCAGTACGGCATACGAAATACGCAACAGATCAATGAATCAAGAACAAAAGAAATATCAATTAAAATCTGTCAATTCTGTGTGGTTGCAGTACACGCAAGCGTGTACTGCCTCGCCACCACAGTAACTGCAGTCACCACAAGATCACAAAGGCGAAACTGCAATAAAAGAAAGCAGAAACAACTGCACAATAAAACTGCAGTTGAAAACAAGTACAAAGACAAGGGCAGACTGCAACTAAACTGCAGTCACCACAATGTCACCAGGCAAGCGATTAACCAGGAAACTAAACAGTCAAACAACGACAACTCAAGTGTCAAACACAACTGGATAGCACGACCTGGTCAAAAAAAATATACAAAACAAATACAAAGCAACCACCACAATGAAACTGCAGTTGCAAACATAAGGCATGAAACAGACTAGACTACAATATCAAAGTTAAGGACAGACCAAACATCAAGGGCATCTACACTGAACAAATAGATCAGAGACAAGTTGATGCTCAAGTAGAGTTAAGAACAGACCAACATATGAAATATGAATATGTACATGAAGTAAACATATACATATGTATATGCAGTCAGTTCAAGTCTAACCAAACAGTGAACCTCAATATCGAAATGAGACAGTAATGCAAGTTCGAACATACATATATACATATCAAATGATGTATATGCATACGTGAATGTATACATATATATATAAAGACTAAAATGCAACTGTATGCAAACAGCCTCAAAAACATGAATGTACAAATTGCAAACATAAATATAGTACTGTAAACTGGACAGTTCTATCATCGTAATCATACCGCAGTGACAACCAAAAGTCGAAGTCAGGTATGTCACAGGAGAAACTCCTGGACTAAGGCTACAATATGCATAACTATGCAAATAAATGCGTAAAGGCCAAATCCAACAAGGAAGACAAGAACAGTCGAACAAAATCGTCTCAACAGCCAAAAATAACGAACAAGCCAAACTGTGAAACCCAAAATCATGAAATATAAGAATTCGAACAAAGTCCTGGAAAACAAAATTGGAACAAGTCAAAAAAATCAAACAGTGAAAGCGAAGCCATGTTCCCAAACTAAGTGAGACAACAATGGTGAAATCAATACACTGTAGTGAGGCATGTACATGTGTAGACAGCGGAAACCAAAGCTAACAACAACTATAAACTGCTCATGTACACAACAGATCCATGTGCTAGCCAGAGGGAGATGCATCAGAAGAATCATGGCAAATTCGAACTGATATCAATATACAAAGAGTCACACCCAGTGTAAGTGCAGACCACTGAACATAAATGAAGACACAATGCTACAGAGCTACAAATCAACAAATGATAGAGTACAAGTTCAAACAGTAATGGCTTAGACCACAAATGCACAAACACTACAAAGGTCGAAACAATAAGCAACCCCACATGATCAGAATGAAAACAAGAACACATGAATCAAGTCAACAAGTAAAGCATCTGTGTAAACATATAGCAAGTTCAAGCTACAGGTCGATACAAAGTATCACAAAATAATTCATAGTCGAGAGACCAAATTCAAAACCAAGTTTAAAACCGAGAAACAACATCCAAACCTCAAGTATGCTCAAGTCCAAAAGTTCGAACAATACCGAAGTCAAAGAGAAAGTCACGGAATCAAAATCAAATGTCACAAAAATGCCAAGGCCGATATTAAACAAGTCAGTACCAAAGTCGAAGTCAACTAATCAAGTTCGAATTGAAGAAGTCAGATTCACGAGCAAACAAACGAAATCGAACGGCGAGTAAAACGAATCGATAAATTCAAAAATGATTCAAACTCTATCACTTAAGCTTTAGATATGAGTAATTAAAATTACTCACCTTGCTTCGACGCAATTTGAATTAGCCGATCGGAGCTCTTCGCGACGAACGGACAAAGGAACGAAATCAACGTTCGCTCGAGCAATCAAAGTCGCGGCACCTCGAGTCAATCGGAGCCCTAATTTTTTGAATTTGGGAACGAGGACGAATAAACCAGGCCGCCATTTTTATTCGTTTAGGGTTCGAATGAAGACATGAAAAGGGGAACGGGTTGAATCTTAAGATTATTATCACAGCACAAAACAAATGGGCCGAGATTTAGAATTTATAAAGCTCGTTTAACACTTTTAACAAAATTGTAAAAGAATCACAACTGATTAAAACTCTCAACATTTTACATATAGTTTAAAAGAGTTCCAACTGCTTTAAAATTCCAAACAGCGATTAACAAAATTTTATCCCTGAATTTCAACTCGATTAAAATGCCAATAGCTATTAGCAACCAGATTTAATCGTCTAGAGACGATAAATAATTGGTACGAAATCTCGGGTTGTTACATTACAACTATGTAAGGAGAACAGAGGTACCGAATCAAGGAGCCAGATCGGAGTCCGCACTAGAGAATTAGGTAAGTGATACTAGTTCGGAAGTGAAGTTATGTATTCGAGTTGTGATCGAGTCAGATTTTGCATGAGAATGATATATGCACATCATATGGAATGATGTATAGTGTTAAGCTGTTTATGAGATAGATTGAGGTGTAATTTCGGGGACGAAATTCTTTTGAGGGAAGAATGTAAAGACCCAGAATTTCACTTCTTTGATTTGCGAATATTTAAGTAATTTTAAATATTCAAATAAATAGTTTTATAATGAAAATAAAACTCTTTTTAATAATACATAATGATGGTGAAATAGTTTTCAAAATTTGTTTACAAACTATTTAGTTCGATGAAAAACAGAAAATGTGGCCAGAAAATGTTTTGCGAATTTTCGACGTTTAATCATATAAGAGTTATTTGAAATGTTGTGCACACATTTGTATATATATATTCAAATATATGCAATGTTATACATATAGATTAGTAATTTAATTAGGGTTAAGTGTAATTAATTAAGTTAAGAAAATGATGATGTGACACTTTGGCAAATATATATAATAAAGAAATAAAAGAAAATGTCACAATATAGGGAGACATGAATTGACATATTGGCAGTTTGAGTACAATTTTTAATAAACGGATGTTGGAGCATCGGAAAATGGAAGGGGAGACATGATCATTTCGAATTTAATATAGGTAATAAGGGTTGGTGAGGTGGAGCAAGGGGAGTGGAGGGCAAAGTAAAAGGTCATTTTGGTAATTCACCTCGTTAACATTTTATAAAAACATTTTTCATAATTTTTATTTTATTTCTCCTTCTCATCTTCATTTTTCAAAAATTCCTATGGCTTTTAATAAACTTTAATAGCTTTCAAAATAACTTTTCATGTTTTAAGATTTCAAAAATTAACTTTTAAATGTTTTAAAAACTTGTTTAAAGGTTCCTTCTTTTCCATATAAATTTCTTCCATTTTACCCAAAATGTTTTTTGCCATAACTTCTAACAAAACTCTAAAACTAGATTTTCTTTTTTTCAAACCATGTATATTTCCAGTGGCTACGACTTTGTAGTTTACAACTTTTTCTTATTTCGAGCTTAGATGCTCCAAAAATACATTATTTTGCAAGCGTGTTTTTGAACCTAAATTTTGATGTCCGAATATACCCCTCACTGTTTTGGCCATAACTTTCTCAAAATTTAATCTTTTTAAGTGACGCTTTTTTTTAAATGATAGAGGAATAATAATCTAAAACTTTTCTTTTGACCACTTTGCCAAAATATGAGAGGAAAGGGTCTAAAATTCGAGCGCAAAATGACCCATTTCCAAGAAGAATTTTTGGTTTTCCAACCTTTCCGAGCGCTAAAGTATTTCAAGTTTTCAAAACCTTTTGTAACAACCCTAGTTTGGAGATTACCTATCAATATTTAATTATAATGATAGTTATAATTTAACATTGTGAATTAAATTAAAATTTGGGATTTTAAATTGTTTATTTGAAATAAACAATGAATTTTTAGAATTAAAAATGAGAAAATAAAATTCCAAACTTTATTTTATTTGGTTAGAGTGATAATAAATGGGAAATGACCTTACCTTTGAGAAAGTGCAATAATTATATTAATTATTGCCCTTTTGCTTCTTTTAATAATTTTTAAGAGAAGTATTTTATTCTTAAAGGTAGTTTAATTAAATAAAAAGGCAAAAAATAGTTTTAAAATATGTTTCGGTTATAAATTTGAGTTTAGAATGGTTAGTTATATTATTCTAAGCAAGAAAATATTTTTGTTGAATTTTAGAAGTTAAAAGTTTAGAATTTTACATTATTTGGTGAAAATTGTGTATTATTGTAAAATAAAGGATTTTAATAATAAAAAAGTTTTAAAAATATAAATTTATCTTTTTATATGGTGGAAAATGTATTATTTTATAAGCAAGAAATTATTGTCAAGGACAAAATTTCTCAACGTTTTAGCCTCAAGATCAGACCTTCGGTATTTTAGCCTGAAGGACAACTTCCTTTAGGTATTAGTTTTTAGTTATTGATAGAAGTTTTTAGGTATCAGTTTGTAGTTATCGGTAGTAGTTTTTAGATATCGGTTTTAAGTTCGATATCAGTTTTGGAAGAATGTTTGTCCTTATGAATAATTTTGGAAGAATGTTTGTCCTTATCATTAAAATATTGAGGTCGTGTCCTTGAGGCTAAAATATACAAAAAAAATTCCTTTAAATTAATTCCTCCTTTTATAAGTATGTAAGTTTACATATTTTTCTTGTATAAAATTTGAAAGAAAATGGCATTTGTTTATTTATATATGTGTAAATATGAAGCATTTTTTGTTTTGTGATAAATAAATCAACTTAGGCCATTTTATTTTTCTTCATTGTGGGTCCATAAGCCCATTAATACTGACCTGATATTGAGAAAGAAGAACACAAAATTATAGTATGTTCAAAACTAAAGTCTCCTTCTTCCTCTTTTCTGTAAAATAAGAGAAACCACCAGTTTTGCAACCCCAAGCTTTCAAAACTTCGATTTTCTTCAAATCAAGCTGAAATTTCTTCAAATTAAAGTGAATTAAAAGGTAATCAAACTCCAAATCTTATAATTTCATCAAAATCTCAATTTTAGAAAATGGTTTCTAATTTACTATATATTTTTGTTTGCATGTTCTGTATCTTCTTCCTATAGGTTCTACAGGCTAAAATCTGAACCCAAGCTTTAGTCTTTCATCTTAAATCAGAGTATTTGCATTCAAATAGCAAGGTGAGTTGATAAGCTCACAAATCTAGCAAAACAAAAATGCTAAATGCTTGAATATGTGCAAAATAAGCTACTGTAATAGTTTTTCCGTTGACAGTTTTTCTTTTCTGTGAAACTGTTTTATACTGCTTCTTTCCATGCTTATATCTTTTGATTTCGGCAACGAAATGCTATCGTATTTATTTCTCTTGGTAGTTCAGTTGTAGTAGTTCATGCCTGTAAAATTTGGTTGCAAAATATTATCATTTGAGTGCTCAAAACTGCACTGGAAATTGAATACGAAGCTTGATTTTAACCTGGAACAAATTAGCGTGAGAAGGTCAACACCTTCTCTCTCTGGGTCTACATGCAGATCGAGCCAGAGGCCCCTAAGATCAACCGGCTTGTCAACCTTAGGTGGGCAAAGGTCGACCCCCTGGTCGACCTACAAGTTGACCAGGGTGAAGGCCTTTTCCAGGCCTTTGTCCAGCCCGTTTTGCCTTGTTTTGCTTCCTATTTCGCTTGTTTCTCTTGCTCGTTTTTATGGTATTTCTGATTGTATTGAAGGCCATGATGTCTATCAATAGACAAGCAAAATTTTGTTGATTTAGAAATTCAAATTTTGGATTAAATTTGAATTGAATTTGAATTGAATTCGAATATCGGTTTGAGTGATTTCTTGGGTTTTTATTCGTTTTTAAGCACGGATTTTTCCAAACCATTTTGAAATAATTTTGAAAACAAATGGGCATTTCAAATTATTATTATATAATATTTTAAAAGTATTTTCAAATATAAAAATCCATTAATTCTCTATAATAAGGGAATTTCAAGTATGGCTTTCAAAATTGATCTCGAAAATTGGTTTTAAAAGCCTGTTTTCCAAAATAAATTTATCTATAAAATACACATTTTTGCACTATTCGAGCGAATAAGAAGGAGAATTAAACGGTTTGATAAAAAACATGGTATGGGACACGTGTGTTTACCTTATTGGTTAATTCCAAACTTGTTTGTTTGATCGTTTGGACCATCGGGTCGAGTTTACCGATGAGACGAGGTAAACTTTTTACTGCTTTGAGTGTGAAATTTACTAGTAGTTAGTAAACCGTTTAGTGCGAACGTGTGGTATGGGATGCACGTTAAAACTGTTCGAGTTCCTATCCGAGAGTTTGTGACACATTTGTCTTCGAGACGTATTTCCAGTACGGGACCTTCGGCTCATTGTCCAAGAGATGTTTGCCATTGAGGCATATTTCTCTTCAAGACATTTGCCATTGCGGCATATTTGCCATTGCAGCGTATTTGTCCATTGAGAAGTATTTGCCTTCGGGCATGGTACCATATTTGAGAGAGTGCAGCACTTGGCAGGCTTCGGCCATATGCACGTGCAAATTTTTGAGATGTTTTCATTGATGTTTGTTATTTCCCAAGTGTATCGCCTTTTTATTGTTGGCTATTCGAGCTGTTTGGGATATTATATATATACGGCGATTACCTTATGGGAATTTGAACTCTTGTGAGTTCTATCTTTAAGATTTGAGTTGCCTACACCAGTGTATTATTGAGAATGCCGATATGGCATATATTTGAGATTTTTAATCTCCTATTTGGAGATATATTTGCCTTGTGGCGTATTTGGAGATAGGGATTTCTTTGAGTTGCTTTTGAGTTTGCCGATATGGCGGGTTTGAGATTTCTCCTCTTTGGAGTTATGTTTTTCTCCTGAACCATATTTGATGTTTTGTGATACGCTGATGAGATGAGGCATGCTTTTATTGTGAGATCTTTTATGAAGTTTTATCACCTTTGAGTTGCATTCATATTTAGTGATATCCTTATATCACTTTAAATTACTCTACTTACTTAATTGTGCCTTGTGAAGTAACCATTTACCCTTGAAATTATTTCTTCTTACTTGAGAAGATTATCACCTTACCTTATGCTTATGTTATTGATTATCCTCTTAAACTGATTTGTTTAGCTAGACTGACCCTTGTATTTTATACTCGGGTCAAACCGAGGTGTTTCAGGTTAGGTACCTTTTGGACTTATCCTATTCTGCTTCTACATGGACTTTTCTGCTAGCTCTTTTTGTTGTAGCTTTTCTGTAGTCCTTTTTTGTTGCTACTCCGATATGTATATTCTTTTGACTCGTGTTTGTATTATGGTCGTCATACCACATATCTGATGTATCATTTTGTATACTCTATGACGTATCTATATATTTGTGTGTATATGGGATTATCTGATGTTCTGTGATGTGTTTTGCATTTGAATTGTTGTATTTTGTTCTGATAGATCCTATATCCACCTATGGCTTTTTATTAAGTATTTATTGGATATGTCGATCCACTTGAGATAGAGAAAAAATATATATTGAGTATTTATCGAGGTATTCAATAGATATTTAAGACAGGGCTATAGATGGTCGCTCCTAAACAGCCTTATCCTCCGCATTAGCAGACGGTATTCCCCGGTAATACTATTTGTTAATGTGGGTCTCGAGGTGGGTGTCACAGCTTGGTTTCGGAGATGAGTTCAGAACAAAATATGATAAACACAGAACAGAAACACATATTACGGTACATCTAAGTGTTAATACAAGTGTTACGAATCACTTAATCATCGTGCCTTTAAACTTTTCTTGTCCTTTGAGGTAGATAGAAGTTTGGGAATACGTCTAGGAATGCACTTTAATTCCGTAGTATTCTGTATTTGAATTAATGATATCTACCCTGTGAATAATCTTTATCTTATCTTAACTTTTAGCTAATGGATGGAAGAGGCAGAGGATGATGCTCGGATGCTGGGCAAACTAGCGGCTTGCATCCGGACTGCGTTTATATGTCTGCCGATCAATTTATGGAGTTATTTAGGAGCACTCAGCCTCCAGCTCCTACTCCATCATCTCCTCCGTGCAAGTCTGCTTTTGCGCGCATGTGTAGCGATTTCTCCCATCTCGCAGGAAAGCCGTTCAAAGGCTCCACGTCCATTCTAGAGTTCCAAGCTTGGATTCGCACGTGCGAGCGCATCTTCTCTCGCATGGATCTTTCTGACCATGACAGAGTTCTTATAGCATCTAGCATGTTGCAAGAGCCTGCCCTTGACTGGTACGAGCTTCTTATTTCCAAGCTTGATGAGTCCACTCTCACTTGGGTCCAGTTTAGGGAACGATTCGAGCTTAAGTTCGTCTCCGAATCAGAGAAAGCTTTATTAGCCCGTCGCTTCCTTGAGTTGAAGCAAGGGAAATCTTCCGTTTCTGATTATGTATCTTCCTTCGACGCCTTATCCAAATATGGTCTCGAATATATCAGTACTTCCTATAAGAAGATTCTGAAGTTTGTCTCTGGTTTGAAGAAATATCTGAAGAAGTCTTTGATGCTCTAGCTCAAGTTATCTTTCAAGGAGTTAGTTGACTCGGCGCTTCACCTAGAAGCCGTCGAGAAAGAGAGGGACAACAATGTTGAGACTGAGGTTCGCAAGAACCCCAATAAGAAGAAGTTCCCATTTCATAAGTCGAAGTCTTTTCCTCAGAAGAAGAAGAAGTTTGTTGGTTCTAGTTCTCAACCTCGTGGAGCACCTCCTCCTAAGAAGGGGTGTTTCAATTGTGGCTCATCTAACCATATGATCCATGACTGCCCTAAGCCTATTATTTGCTGCTATGTGACGCCCCACCTCTATACCCACGCTAACCAAGAACACTACGATGTAGTGCTGTCAATTTGCATGGAGAATAAGGCTGTGGAGGAGCGACCATCCATGTAACTTCTTTGTGCGAGCACCGATATGTCAGATAGAATAGAATGCATATCATTTAAGGAGGAAATCCGACATACCGATACAAACTCAAAGCTATCACACGGTGGCTATATATATAATCTTTGGAAACAAACATAGAAATAATCATAACATAAATCAATCACAGACATCCATATCACAAAGGCGAAAGAAGATATGAATAAATATATAACACATGAAAGTGTACATCAAAGTAGTGGTCGGAAAGATCCACGATAATACAAAAGAATAGCAATACGTGCTATACAAAAGAATAAGTACACAACATAGAGTCTATATCTCAAATGTGTACACCCAAAAACTACTAATCTATGTAGTTAGCCAAAAGTCAGAATAATCCTGAAGAGAAGTCAAGTAGAAGCACCTACAACATCTCGGTCTGACCCGAGTATTATTTATAAGAAAATAATAAACGAATCAGTCTAGCTATAAATATCAGATGATAAGGTATAGGATGAATAATATGGCATGAACATATAACAACCATAACGGCATACTACTATAAGTATGTAAATGATAATCAACAAAGATTAACCAATATCACAAGAATCTTCTCAAAGATAAAATAGGGTATCATACCCTAAACTTGTATTCATAACAAGTTAATAACACATGAATTCACCAATGCACAAAAACTGATATCATATCAATGAAATCATGAAAATCGGTGAAGAACAAATTCCAGAAATCAACACACGAAATCCAGGAAAACACATAAAAAGGAGGAGGCCTAACACATGAACGGGAGCATGAAAACTCACCAACGCGTATAACACATGAACGAGAAGCTATCTCATGGAAGCTATCCATTAAATTTTAACACATGAACGGCCCGAAGACCATGGGGTGCTACCCCATATATGTGATGGTGAAACATCACAAAAGCGGGGTCTAGTCTCCCTCGTAAATAAAGAGACATCGCTCAATCGCTAGTCTAAATCACAAAAATGATCGTCATGATCATAAGGAAGTGTCAATTACACTAAGCTAGTAAATATATGAGTTTAGCTTCATGTCCCATAACCACTAGCTTAACTTAAATATTTACGAACAAACTGTAGATCTTTACTAGAAAATTGTCACAAAAAGGGTTCAATCGAACAAGTCCAAGAGCTAACCGACGAAGTGAACGCAAGCGTTTCATACCACTCGTTTTACTAAGTCGTTTAATTCGATTTCTCATCCGAGTGAAGTAAAGGCTTGTATATACTAGTAGATTTGAAATCGGTTTGAGAAAACGAACTTTTGATATTTAAAATAGTGTTAAAATCTCTTTGATGAAAGAGTTTTGATATTTACTACTAGTATTGAAACCATGATATCTTTAGAGTGACAAGTCACAAAACGATTATTGAAAAACAATTCAAATCACAAAAGTTCACATTCGAAGACGTGAATGAAATCCAAGGAAATCAGTTCCAAAACCATCAAAGTGGAAGTAGGAAGTGCGGCTAGGCTTGTAGAGCGACCTAACCAAATGTAGGTCGAACGACCTACGAATAAAAAGATGAGCGACCTAACTGGTTGAGTGGTCCAGCGACCTAACAGGTTGCGACTTAATAAGGTATCAGTGTCGAGCGACTTAAGGGTGTAAGGCCGAGCGACCTAACGTCCCAAGCAAAGTCAAGCGACCTAAAGGAGTGGTCGAAAAGCCAAAGTGGTACGACCTAAGGTGGAGCGACCTAGAGGCCAGCGACCTAAAGCATAATATGGTCTAATGACCTAAAGGATAGGGTCGAGCGACCTAAGCATAGTGCGACCTAAGGGGTACGCGACCTAAGTGTAAAAAGGGTCGAGCGACTTAATGTCTTCATCAAGACCGAGTGACCTAATGATACGCGACCTAAAGGCTTGCGACCTAAAGACTCGCGAGCTAAATGAGACAAGGACGAGCGACCAATGGCAGCGACTTAACAGAGAGAGGTTGAGCGACCTAACGAAAAACAAGGTCATGCGACCTAAAGGGGTACGCGACCTAAAGTATTTGCGACCTAACTGGGTACGCGACCTAAAGGTGTACGCGACCTAAAGAGTCAAAGGTCTAACGACCTAGTAGCCTTGCGACCTAAATAGGGTGGCCACGCGACCTAAAGTATTAACACGCGAGCGACCTAACGAGGTTAACACACGAGCGACCTAAGGGGTTTCGCGACCTACGACCTAGCAGTGTCGAGCGACCTAGAGCCGCCTTGTGATATAAGGTCGGAAACGACTTAAGGAGTTGCGACCTATAGCCTGCGTGGCTTTTCCACATGAACGACCTATCGTGACCAGAGCGACCTAGTGCCAGATTTTTGCCAAAAACATTGAAAATTAGAGTTTCTCGCCAATCCAATCCAAACCAAATGCAAATATGCATGCTAAAGTGATGGGGAATCGTTCCCAACAACCCAATGACAGTTATAGGCAAGATGTGAGATTAAAAATCTCACCTTTTTACTAAAATGGATGAAGATGAAGCTTGAAAGCAAGGAGAAGCAATCCAAAGCTTGAATCCAATATCTTCTACTTGAATTTGGAGTTGAATGTTGGATTTGCAATTGAATTTGAGTTTGGAGTTTTAATTTCCCTTTCCCAACACCATTTTTGATGAAGCTTGAATGTTAAAACAAATGATGAGTGAAGTGAGGAAGAGGGTTGGGCTGAACTAAAGGAGGTGCAGTCCAAACCAAAGTCAAAGGCGGGAAAAAGTGACGAAATTTCCACTTACTCCAAACATATCGAAGTTTACACTCAAAAAGATCGCAAACGTCATTTTGAACTCAATGGAAGTGGTCTCGAGTCCTAATTTGACCGTATGCAAAAAGTAGCTTTTCGGACCAAAATCCGATTAACGATAAAATATTTAAATAAAATATTTAGATATAAAATCGATAAATATGCGGGTTGTTACAGACTCCCCTCCTTAAAGAAATTGCATCCTCGCAATATATAAGACAGAAAATAAAAGTAACAACCATAAAAGGATATTAACACAAAAGAAATTTGAAATAAGAAGTTTACCTCAAAGAGCATGAGAAAGTATTTCTGGATGTGTACGCTCGATGAATTCTCTAGTCTCCCAAGAGAAATCCTTAGGATTTGAGGACCATTGAACTTTAACAAGCGGAACATCTTTATTTTGAAGACGTTTGATCTCCGAAGCAATAATTCGAACAGGATGCTGCTCATAAGTTAAATTAGGTGGAACTTCAATCTCTTCCACAACACCGGGCTCAAGAATAGAATCGGAATCCCGAAGGCACTTCCGTAATTGAGAAACGTGAAACACGTCATGCATGGCAGAAAACTGAGCCGGTAATAAAAGGCGATAAGCCATGGAGCCAATACGTTCAGTGATAGGAAATGGCCTAATATATCGAGGCGCTAACTTTCCCGATCGACTGAAGCGTACAACACCCTTCATAGGTGAAACACGAATAAATACAAGATCTCCAACAGAAAATTCTAATTTCCTTCTTCGATTATCTGCATAGGACTTTTGTATACACTGAGCTTCTTTCATCCTATGACGAATAAGTTCAATCTTTTCTGTGGAATCCCGAATAAAATCTGGTCCTAAAACCAGCTTCTCACCGGCCTCTAGCCAACAAGAAGGAGATCGGCATGGCCTTCCATAGAGTGCCTCGAAAGGAGCCATACCAATACTGATTGGAAGTTGTTATTATAGGAAAATTCAACAAGTGAAATATGATCTTCCCAACTTCCACCGAAATCAAGCACACAAGCACGAAGAAGATCTTCAAGAGTTTGATTCACACGCTCAGTTTGTCCATCGGACTAGGGGTGATAAGCGGTGCTAAAATTAAGCTTCGTTCCCAAAGCTTTTTGAAGACTCTTCCACAATCCACTAGTAAACAATGCATCCTTATCACTAACAATGGAAGAAGGAACTCCATGCAGTTTAACAATCTCTTTGATAAAAAGTTTGGTCAGAAGAGGAACGGTTTGGTTCGACCGAACATGAATAAAATGGGCAGATTTAGTATGTCTGTCAACGACCACCCATAAACTATTATGACCCGAACGAGAACGGGGAAGGCCATCGATAAAATCCATGGAAATTTGATCCCACTTCCAAACTGGAATTTCCAATGGTTGCAATAACCCACCAGGCCTTTGATGTTCAGCCTTAACAAGTTGGCAAGTCATGCAACACTTAACAAAGTTAGCGATATCAGATTTCATTCCCTCCCAGTAATAAAGTCGCTTCATATCTGCGTACATTTTACTGCTACAGGGGTGAATAGAATACTTGGAACGATGAGAATCTTCTAGAATATCTCTACAAAGATCACTAATATTTGGTACGATCAGTCTACCAAATTTCTGAATGCCGCCACGAAAATCAATATCAAAGTCTTTCAAACCT
Organism: Allium fistulosum; assembly: GCA_030737815.1. Classification (NCBI taxonomy): domain Eukaryota; kingdom Viridiplantae; phylum Streptophyta; class Magnoliopsida; order Asparagales; family Amaryllidaceae; genus Allium; species Allium fistulosum. The sequence goes on from CM060902.1 coordinate 1,211,178,182, forward strand.
TCAATATCGATTTTATCCTTAAGATTTTGGCCAAGTGAAGCCAATTCAGGATTTAGCTATTGAGCTTCAAGAATGCGGTCCAAAAGAGAAGGACGAGCCTCAAGGCTACATAAGACAAAAGATGAACATAAATCGGAGACACGCTCTTGAATATCACAAGTGGATAAAACCTCGAGATCCCTCCATTCGGATATCATCATAGAAATGACCGCTTGTTGCTTGCGACTAAGTGCATCGGCAACTCGATTACCCTTTCCGGGAGTATAAAGGATATTAAGATCATAAGAGGCAAGGAACTCGAGCCAACGCTGTTGACGCAAATTAAGTTCCTTTTGAGAGAATAAATATTTCAAAGACTTATGATCAGTATAAAGTATGAATTTCTCTCCCAAAAGATAGTGTCGCCAAATTCGAAGGCCGAAAACAATAGCCGCGAGTTCTAAATCATGTGTGGCATATCTAGTCTCAGCCGGCTTCAATTGCCTAGAAGCATAAGCAATAACACGTTCTTTCTACATAAGAACGGCACCCAAACCAACGTGACTAGCATCGGTATAAACAACAAAATCTTGGTTCCCTTCGAGAATAACAAGAATGGGAGCATTACAAAGGAGTTCCTTTAATTTCTGAAAAGAAGTTTCACATTTGTCCGACCAAATGTATTTAATACCTTTCTTTGTTAAGCCAGTAAGAGGCACGGCAATCTTAGAAAAGTCTTTTATGAAACGGCGGTAATAACCAGCCAATCCGAGAAAGCTACGGATTTCAGTCACACTCTCCGGTCTCTTCCAATTTTGAATCGCTTCAATCTTTGAAGGATCCACTGATATTCCGGATTCGGAAATAATATGACCTAGAAACTTCACACTAGATTGCCAAAAATGGCATTTAGAAAATTTTGCCTTTAATTGATTGCTCCTAAGAGTTTCCAATACAATCCGAAGATGCTTTTCATGTTCTTCTTCGGTTTTAGAATACACAAGGATATCATCAATAAAGATGAGAACAAACCGATCGAGGAAATCTTTGAAAACTCGATTCATAAGGTCAACGAAATAAGCCGGAGCATTGGTTAAACCAAATGGCATAACTAGCCATTCATAAGATCCATAACGTGTACGGAACGAAGTCAAAGGAATACTATCCTCTGCAATATGAAGCTGATGGAAACCGGTAGCCAAGTCCAATTGTGAAAAGACTCTAGCACCACTAAGTTGATCAAACAGATCATCAATCCGAGGTAAAAGATATTTATTCTTAATAGTAAGATCATTAAGCTTGCGGTAGTCGACGCAAAGCCTAAGTGTACCATCGGACTTATTTACGAAAATAGCTGAAGCTCCCCAAGGCGACGAACTAGAGCGAATAAGTTGCTTCGTCTCCAACTCGGATAATTGTTTGCGCATCTCTTCATTCTCCTTATTGGACATGCGATAAGGAGGATGGGTAATAGGTTGAGCTCCAGGTATAAGATTAATTTTGAACTCAATTTCTCGCTTAGATGGTAGTCCTAAAATGGGCTCAAAGATGTCGGGAAATTCACGAACGGCGCGAATAAGAGAAATGACATCTTCCTTGTCATCATTTTCATTATCACGAGGATTTAAAAAATATAAAGATGCAACCAAAGCGGAATCCGAATCTTTAAGAATAATAGAAATCTGATTAACAGATTGCGGATGACGGAGATAAATAGTCTGCTCAGGACATAGGATATGAGCTTCATAACGAGTAGGCCAATCCATACCCAAAATAATTCCAAAGCCTAAGTAACGCATGACATGCAAATCGACTAGGAAAGAAAAATCACACAAAATAATCTCGACATCTTTACAAAGCAGACTAAGAGTTGCGGATCCACCAACCGGATTCGCAATTCTTAAAGAAGTCATTAAAGCAACAACACTTAAAGAAAAATTATCGACAAGTTCCTTTGATATAAAAGAATGGGATGCACCCATATCAAAGAGAACTCTAATAGGTTGATCATGAAATATAATAATGCCATCAAGGACAGAATGAGACATACCTTGTCCGCGAGATGTGTTGCCAGGGGCTTGAGCAACGTTTAACTTTCCCTCCTTGTCTTGAAGCTTAGGACATTGATGCATAAAATGATCTGGACTTTTACAATAGCGACAAGAGCGGGGCTTTGAACACTTGTTCGAAAAATGGCCCTTAGCACCACAGTTGAAGCATTTCCTATCACTAAGGGAAAATGCCTTTGCAGCAGGAGTTGCTTACTTACCCTTTTTGTTGGGATAATTACCTTTGAATTTGTTTGGCCTCTTCTTGTTGTTGAAGTTTGGTTTGGAAGCCACCACTTAAACATCACTGTCCATATCAGCCTCTTCAAGACGAAGAGCGATATCAACAAGTTGGTCGAAAGAAACTTCTAACTTTAGAAGTAATGGCTTCTTGAGATTCTTGTTTAAGCCATAGACGAATCTTTGATTCTTCTTCAACGGTGTTGATGTATTCAACCCCATATTTGGACAGTGACTCGAAGGATGTGACATAATCTGTCACAGAGGATTCACCTTGAACAAGGTCTATAAAACGTCGAGCCAATGTCACTTTCTCTGCTTCTAGTACGAATTTTAATTCGAAACGTTCTCGGAATTGCTCCCAGGTAAGATCCGCTTCATTAATCTCAGAAATAATAAGTTCGTGCCAATCTAATGCTCTCTCTTGGAGCATACTGGAAGCCACCCGAACACGGTGAAGATCGACAAGATTCATGCGAGAAAAGATTTGGTCGCATGTTCTTAGCCAAGCCTGGACTTCAATAATAGTTTCAGAACCTTTGAACGGTTTCCCACCCAAGTTGGTATAATCGTTGCACAAACGTGCAAATCAAGACTTAGGATGAGTGGGTTCCTTATTAGGACCAGCTGCTTGAGCATTCTTTACTAAATCAAGAAGCTGTTGAGCGGTCATAAAAACTCCATCCTGGGGAGTAACAGTAGATGGTCCAGCTCTGGGACGACCTGGTCTAGACATTCTCTTCTTTAAGAAAGAGAGAAGAAGAAAAAGGTTATTCACCAAATAAATATCAAGCAATCTTGATAGGTGAAACAAGGAATCATAAAGAAAACAGGATGAATCGGTTCGAAGACTCGAACTAAATCCTGAAACACAACTCCTAAGGTGGACTTAGGACGATGATCCTTGTTAAGTTATTCTACATTGTTCCGAAGTTTGGCTCTGATACCAAGCTGTGACGCCCCACCTCTATACCCATGCTTACCAAGAACACTACGATGTAGTGCTGTTAATTAGCACGGAGAATAAGGCTGTGGAGGAGCGACCATCCATGTAACTTCTTTGTGCGAGCACCGATATGTCAGATAGAATAGAATGCATATCATTTAAGGAGGAAATTCGACATACCGATACAAACTCAAAGCTATCACACGGTGGCTATATATATAATCTTCGGAAACAAACATAGAAATAATCATAACATAAATCAGTCACATACATCCATATCACAAAGGCGGAAGAAGATATGAATAAATATATAACATATGAAAGTGTACATCAGAGTAGTGGTCGGAAAGATCCACGATAATACAAAAGAATAGCAATACGTGCTATACAAAAGAATAATTACACAACATAGAGTCTATATCTCAAATGTGTACACCCAAAAACTACTAATCTATGTAGTTAGCCATAAGTCAGAATAATCCTGAAGAGAAGTCAAGCAAAAGCACCTACAACATCTCGGTCTCACCCGAGTATTATTTATAAGAAAATAATAAACGGATCAGTCTAGCTATAAATAACAGATGATAAGGTATAGGATGAATAATATGGCATGAACATATACCAACCATAACGGCATACTACTATAAGTATGTAAATGATAATCAACAAAGATTAACCAATATCACAAGAATCTTCTCAAAGATAAAATAGGGTATCATACCCTAAACTTGTATTCATAACAAGTCAATAACACATGAATTCACCAATGCACAAAAACCGATATCATATCAATAAAAATCATGAAAATTAGTGAAGCACAAATTCCAGAAATAAACACATGAAATCCAGGAAAACACATAAAAAGGGAGAGGCCTAACACATGAACGGGAGCATGAAAACTCACCAACGCGTATAACACATGAACGAGAAGCTATCTCATGGAAGCTATCCATTAAATTTTAACACTTGAACAGCCCGAAGACCATGGGGTGCTACCCCATATATGTGATGGTGAAACATCACAAAAGCGGGGTCTAGTCTCCCTCGCAGACAAAGAGACATCGCTCAATCGCTAGTCTAAATCACAAAAATGATTGTCATGATCATAAGGAAGTGTCAATTACACTAAGCTAGTAAATATATGAGTTTAGCTTCATGTCCCATAAGCACTAGCTTAATTTAAATATTTACGAACAAACTGTAGATCTTCACTAGAAAATTGTCACAAAAAGGGTTCAATCGAACAAGTCCAAGAGCTAACCGACGAAGTGAACGCAAGCGTTTCATACCACTCGTTTTACTAAGTCGTTTAATTCGATTTCTCATCCGAGTGAAGTAAAGGCTTGTATTTACTAGTAGATTTGAAATCGGTTTGAGAAAACGAACTTTTGATATTTAAAATAGTGTTAAAATCGCTTTGATGAAAGAGTTTTGATATTTACTACTAGTATTGAAACCTTCATATCTTTAGAGTGACAAGTCATAAATCGATTGTTGAAAAACAAATCAAATCACAAAAGTTAACATTCGAAGACGTGAATGAAATCCAAGGAAATCAGTTCCAAAACCATCAAAGTGGAAGTAGGAAGTGCGGCCAGGCTTGCAGAGCGACCTAACCAAATGCAGGTCTAACGACCTACGAATAAAAAGACGAGCGACCTAACTGGTAGAGTGGTCCAGCGACCTAACAGGTTGCGACTTAATAAGGTATCAGGGTCGAGCGACTTAAGGGTGTAAGGCCGAGCGACCTAACGTCCCAAGCAAAGTCAAGCGACCTAAAGGAGTGGTCGAAAAGCCAAAGTGGTACGACCTAAGGTGGAGCGACCTAGAGGCCAGCGACCTAAAGCATAATAAGGTCTAACGACCTAAAGGATAGGGTCGAGCGACCTAAGCATAGTGCGACCTAAGGGGTACGCGACCTAAGTGTAAAAAGGGTCGAGCGACTTAATGTCTTCATCAAGACCGAGCGACCTAATGATATGCGACCTAAAGACTTGCGACCTAAAGACTCGCGAGCTAAATGAGACAAGGACGAGCGACCTAATGGCAGCGACCTAACAGAGAGAGGCTGAGCGACCTAACGAAAAACAAGGTCATGCGACCTAAAGGGGTATGCGACCTAAAGGATTTGCGACCTAACTGGGTACGCGACCTAAAGGTGTACGCGACCTAACTGGGTACGCGACCTAAAGAGTCAAAGGTCTAACGACCTAGTAGCCTTGCGACCTAAATAGGGTGGCCACGCGACCTAAAGTATTAACACGCGAGCGACCTAACGAGGTTAACACACGAGCGACCTAAGGGGTTTCGCGACCTACGACCTAGCAGGGTCGAGCGACCTAGAGCCGCCTTGTGATATAAGGTCGGAAACGACCTAAGGAGATGCGACCTATAGCCTGCGTGGCTTTTCCACACGAACGACCTATCGTGGCCAGAGCGACCTAGTGCCAGATTTTTGCCAAAAACGCTGAAAATTAGAGTTTCTCGCCAATCCAATCCAAACCAAATGCAAATATGCATGCTAAAGTGATGGGGAATCGTTCCCAACAACCCAGTGACAGTTATAGGCAAGATGTGAGATTAAAAATCTCACCTTTTTACTAAAATGGATGAAGATGAAGCTTGAAAGCAAGGAGAAGCAATCCAAAGCTTGAATCCAATATCTTCTACTTGAATTTGGAGTTTGTGGTTTGTGGTGACCCTCACTCTAAAACACATAGATTTTTTTTTTATTCAAGAGGAATTCACCACTAAACCCCAATTCTTTTATATTTGAAATTTTTTTTAGTTTCCAAATATTTTTCCCAAGACCCTGGATTTACTAATATAATCATATCAGTATACAAGGATTAAAACAATTATATATTTGATGATATACAATTGTTCCTTTATTATTATTAATATTTTTTTTTTATATCAGAGTCAATTTAAATCAAATTGAAAACAAAATATCATACAAGCTATTGACAAACCACTTATTTCCTTTTTAAATCTTATTCTACTGCCAGAGGTATATTTTTAGCAAATTTTAACACCTAAACTTTTTATCTGACTATATATATTAATCTGCCTAAATAAGGCTATTAGCATTTATTTATTCTTGTGACAGTTATTAGGCTCATGCATAAAATTATTTCAAGATCCTACTTGCAGTTAGGAACATTAAAAGTTGATTTCCTAATCACTGTTTCAAATTAAACAATTGAAGTTAGATTGCATTTTTTTAAGTTTAATATTGTACAGATTTTTGTTGCTTGGTATATCACTAAAATTGCTTGGTGTTATCTAAGGGCTGCTTGGTGCTTTTCTTGGTTTTGTCCCGGATGCACTCACACTTCATTAATTGAAATGAAGAGGTTCCAGGCTCCAAGGGTTAGACCCATGGCCACCTTGGCTGGTCATAGTCCCTTATTTACCACTTTCAAACCCATGTTTATCAAATAGACTTTTTCAAAAGCTTTTCCTATTACCAGCATAATTCTTCCTTATGTATGTTCTTGGGGGATCATCCATTTTTGTTAGCAACCAAAATCACAAAGTGCTTCCAGGTTTGTTTCTTTCCTACTTTTTTTTAAAGTTCAGTATCTTCCAAGTCTACTGCTCTCATAGTGCTATTTGAAATTTAAATATTCAAATGCATACAAACTTCCAGAACTCATGCACTTGCCAGTATCATTTACCAGCCATGCACAAATTCATATCATTAGAATATTCTATAAAAAAAATCTTGAGAGTTCATTTCAAAAATCAATCCCCTTAGCTGTTTAATTTCCATAAGGCAAAATATAGGCAATAAAAATCAGAGATCAAATATATATACACATATCATATGTATATGATATATCTATCAGACATTCATCAATTAAAGTAGTAGTTAACCAAACATCATCATTGATCACACACAACAGGTTTTTGCTTAAGTACATATTTTCAACCCAAACACTTAGAATATTTCCTACAAGTACTTCAATTATAGAAATAAAATTTGTCTAGTGATTTCATTACAATGCAACTGCAAATTTTAAAACAAGTCTCTCTTATTTATACTAGCAGCCAATGCCTTCTTTACTCATCATGCCAACTTCAATTTCCTGCAAGCAATTCATTTAGCTGCCCTAAAGAATTTTGAGACACCCAGATGATTGCAAGGGCAACCAAAAGGGTCAGTTTACACTGGTATGAGCATTTATCAATTTTGTATACATATACATAATTTTAGTAATCTTGCAGTGCCTTCCTAGTTTAACAGGTTTTATACTAGCATGTTTTGGTTCATACAGAGTGATGCAAACATACATTCATCTATTTACACAGCAAACAGTTAAAATAAACATATGTACAATTCTTAATTCATTCTTACCCAATCTTAGATAAGTAAACTCAAGTATTATACTCCAAATTTCACCCAGCAGCTAACCAGATCATCACATAAATCCTGGTTAGTTTAACTCCCTGTCTAGATATTCATAACCCAGATTTCTATAAATCCCAATCCCATTCCTTATTTAATTTATGGTCTACATCTCCTTGTCAAATGAACATTATGTATGCATTGTGAAGGAAACTCCCAGGTTGTTTAAATTATTCCAACACACAAAGGCCTCAGGGTGCAGTTGCACCATGCATATACTTGCTTCCACCTGAAGTAAGCAGATCATTGACTAACCCCCAAGTGACCAATTTAGTTTTTCTTACATTCATATTTCAGAAAGATATAAATGCTTGTATATCTTCTGGTTCAACCCCATGTTCCCCCCATTTAATCTATATCCATGTTTAATGATAATGAGATGGAACAAAAAAAAATGTTCAAATCATGTTAACTCTAAAAGCCTACTTACAGATTAATGCTCCAAACAAAAATGCACCAATAAACATCCATATCACCCATAACTAATCATTTCAGAGATTCAAATAACTCATAATATTTTTAGGCTGCCTGTAATAGGACTTAATGCCATTGCATACAAAAGGGTAAATACTCACATAATGTTTTTCCTTTCACTGCCTTAATTTCTTAGAACAGTAAATCCCCCAAAGCCTCAAGATAGTGTTTCTCCTTGCTTATTTTATTTTTGTTTTGATCCCGAGAGAGTGATGGTTTTGGCTATGTGCAGTTATTTATAATTCCATTCTAGGGTTTAAGAAAATGGGTAATTCCCCTGATACCCTTAGATGTTTATTTACACATCATATTCCTGTGTGAGCATAAATTGAAAATGCACACATTTTGGGTACTTTAATTAGCTATTTCGAGGATCATGCATTTTTAAACACTCAATACTATTTTCATGACTCTTTTCTACCCATGCAATAAGCATGTGACCCTCAGTTTCTTTCTTTTTTTTACAAGTTTAAGAAATCTGAAAATCTCCTGTATATTTTTTTCTACCTATTTGTTATTTCCCCTTAATCATGCATACTATCATACCTTATTATGTAATGTAAAATCATTTACCCAAATTATTTGCTTGGAATAAATATGGGATGGAAATTTTTATTTGATTCTATATATGTATATATATATATATTTCTGCCTTTTTGTCAAATCAGCAACTCCTTTTATATTTAAATTAAAAATCACATATATTATGCTAATTATTTCTGGCACAATTATAAGACATATAAACTTTTGCATTAAACTTCATTTTATTTTATCTTCATATAAAACAGCAAACACCCCATATCTATTAAATGTGTATATATATATATATATATATTTACATAATTCTTTGAACATAAAGTTATATTTATTTTGAGTTCCAATTTTTCTTCTAACTACCTTAATTCCTTGCATTTTATCAAACAGAAGATCCCATGCAATTTTATTTATTGCCAAATTCTTTTCTGTTTTAATGCAATATATATATTTTTATATATCTCAGAATTTCCTAATATAAATATATATATTATTTTATTTTATTTTATTTTATTTTATTTTAGGGTCATTACATACCCTCCTCCTTAAAGGAATTATGTCCCCATAATTTCACCTAATTTCTCCAATTAAAAGCACTAATCCATAGCCTGTTTTAACTCCATAACCCCATACCCATATTTTATGAAAACTAACAATATATAAATATATTTAGAAAAATCATCTTAGGCTGCTTAAACATACCTCTCCATCAGTAAACAAATTGGGGTATTTAGCCCTCATTTTATCTTCAACCTCCCATGTACAATCATTAGTGTCCAAGCTCCATTGGATTTTCACCAGTTTGATCACCTTGTTCCTCAACTTTTTCTCTTCCTTGGCAACTATCCCTACTGGTTCATTTGTATATACCAAATTCTTCTGGACTTGAACTTGAGTAGGTGACTCCAGAATTGCTCCTTCATCATGCACCCATTTTCTCAGTTGAGAAACATGAAATACAGGATGCACACCACTCAACTCCTCAGGTAACTTAAGTCTGTACGCCATAGCACCAATTCTATGCATAATTTCATATGGTCCTACAAATCTTGGTGATAGCTTACCAGATTTTCCAAACCTGAACACTTTCTTCATTGGTGATACTTTCAGAAAAACATGCTCTCCTACTTCAAACTCCATTGGCTTTCTCTTCCTATCTGCATAAGACTTTTGTCTTGATTGTGCTGCCTTCATTCTATGCCTAACCAATTCAATCATGTTGGAAGTTTCTTTAACATGATCTGGCCCCAACATTACACCCTCTCCTGCTTCCAACCAACAGGCAGGAGACATGCAGGGTCTCCCATACAAGGCTTCAAAGGGAGCCATTCCTATGGTTGATTGATAGCTATTGTTGTAAGTGAATTCTGCCAAATGAATATGATCCTCCCAATTACCCCCAAAATCAAGCACACATGCTCTAAGTAAATATTCTAATATTTTATTCACTATCTCTGTTTGCCCATCACTTTGAGGATGGTAGGCAGTGCTTAAACAAAGTTGTGTTCCCATTGCTTCTTGGAAGCTTTCCCAAAATCTTGAGGTGAACAAAGTGTCTCTATCACTCACAATGGTCTTGGGTATACCATGTAGCCTCACCACTTCCTTAATAAATAATTGTGCAAGCTTAGATGCATTTCTATCTGACCTGACAGGAACAAAGTGAGCTGATTTGGTTAGTCTATCAACAATTACCCATATACTATCATTGCCTTTCTTAGTTCTAGGCAAACCATCTACAAAATCCATGGAAATACTTTCCCATTTCCACTGAGGTACCTCCAAAGGTTGCAACATGCCAGAAAGCTTTTGGTGGTCTGCTTTAATTTGTTGACATGTGGAACACTTTGCCACATATCTTGCCACTGCTTGCTTCATTCCCGACCACCAGTAGCTTCTTTTTAAATCATGATACATTTTAGTACCACCAGGGTGTATGGTGTACCTGGTCTTGTGATGCTCATTCATGATTTCTTCCTTCAACTCTGCAATGTTTGGTACACAAAGCTTATCATTTTTCCTCAAATAACCTTGGGAATCTATTTTAAAATTCTCTGACTCAATGTTATTTAATAACATTTCTTTCTTTTCCTTTAGACTTTGATCTTGATCTTGCATGCTACCAACTTTCTCCACCAAATTAGACTTCACTGTGATTATTCCCAGTGTACCATACTCCACCATATCACCATGTTCTTTAAAATTCACTGCATCCTTGCTGTATATATCTGCCTCCCCAAGCACTGCAAGGTATTTAAACTCATCAATCATCAAACTGGCTAATCTAACATGATTTCTGCTCAAAGCATCTGCCACTCTATTAGCTTTTCCAGGAGTGTACAATATATCTAAATCATATGCAGCTAGAAACTCCAACCACCTTGCTTGCCTCATATTTAAATCTTTTTGAGAAAATAAATATTTCAATGCTTGATGATCTGTGAATAATTCAAATTTTGCCCCAAGCAAATAATGCCTCCATAATTTTAGTGCAAACACTATTGCAGCTAATTCTAGATCATGAGTTGCATATTTGGTTTCATTGGGTTTAAGCTGTCTTGATGCATATGCCACTACCTTGCCATGTTGCATGAGCACTGCACCTAACCCAGACCCACTAGCATCAGTGTATACAACCATTCCTTCATTTGCTTCTGGGATTTGTAGGACAGGAGCTTCCACCAATGCTTGGTTCAATTTCTCAAAAGCTTGTTCACACTGCTCAGTCCACACATATGGTTGGTTCTTCTTGGTTAGTTTGGTCATTGGTGCGGCTATTCTTGAAAAATCCTTGATGAACCTCCTATAATACCCTGCCAAACCTAAGAATGACCTCACCTCAGTCACTGTTTTGGGTCTACTCCATGATTGAACTACAATGACCTTGCTTGGATCTACACTTACTCCCTGCTGTGACACTATGTGTCCTAAGAATTTTACTTCATGTTGCCAAAATGTACACTTTGAATACTTGGCTTTTAATTCATGTTCTCTAAGTCTGGATAATACTAAATGTAGGTGCATGGCATGATCATTTTTTGTCTTTGAATAAATTAATATGTCATCTATAAATACCAAGACAAACTTATCCAAAAAGTCTCTAAAAATTCTATTCATCAAGTCTACAAAATAGGAGGGAGCATTGGTCAAGCCAAATGGCATTACTAGAAATTCATAAAGGCCATACCTTGTATTGAAGGCTGTGTACTCAATGCTTTCCTCTGCAACTTTCATTTGATGAAATCCAGAGGCTAAGTCTAACCTTGAAAATATTTTAGCTCCATGCAATTGATCAAATAGATCATCTATTCTAGGCAGTGGGTACTTATTCTTGATAGTTACCTTGTTTAAATCCCTGTAGTCTACACACAACCTCATTGTGCCATCATGTTTCTTGACAAATAGCATTGGGGAACCCCAATTGGAACTACTTGATCTTATGAATCCTTTCTCTTCTAATTCTTCTAGTTGATGTTTTAATTCTACCAACTCTTTTGGACCCATTCTATAAGGCTTCTTAATGATTGGATTTGTTCCCGGAATTAATTTTATTTTAAATTCAACTGGTCTGTTTTGAGGAATTCCCTTCACTTCTCCAAACACATCTATATATTCATTGACTACTGGGATTTCCTCTATTTTTAATTCCTTTTGAACTTCATTAATACTCCAGATTTTATTAAAACATGTATTCTTTGCTATTTCACTTAAGATGGTAATTCTTTTGCCTTCATTTGTTTCCAAAGAAATGGTAAGGTTTTCTAAGTTTAAAATTGCTTTATTTCTCATTAACCAATCTACCCCCAAAATAATCCCAATACCAGGATAATTTAAGGTATATAAGTCTGAATTAAATTCATAACCCCCTATAATTAATTTCAGACCCATACACTTCATCCCCAACATACAATGACTCCCTATGGGACTGTGTACAACCAAGGGTTGATCAATGGAAACACATGCAAGTGTTAACTTCTTTACAATTTCCAAAGATATTAGTGAATGTGAGGCACCAGTGTCATATATTACTGATATTGGTTGGGTATGAATAAAAATTATACCTTCAAGTTGCCCAACATTCCCAGTGTTACTTGCTACCTAAGCTCCTACCCTTGCTGTTCCCCTATTGGTTTCTGGGCAATCCTTCTTGAGATGACCCATCTTTCCACAATTATAGCAGCCTCCTCTGGGTATCTAGGGGTCAGGGCATTGGTTACTATAATGTCCAGCTTTTCCACAATTAAAACAATGAGTGAATTTCTTGCTTTCAAGTGTTGTTGCTCCTTCCCCTTTCTTAGCTCCTTTACTTGCATTTCTCTTGTCATAAGGTTGCACTTTGTTCTGACCACCCTTCTTCTTATTGAGCTTCATATTCCTGAATTTCTCTCTTGTAGTGTCATGTTGCTCAAATGAGAGAGTTAGATCAATTACTTGATCAAAGGTTTTGTCCTTGTATGGAAACATTGCCCTTGACAAACTAGGGTTCAAGCCTTGAATGTACCTTGCATTCTTTGCTTCTGCATTCCCTATTAACACCAGTCCATACTTGGATAATGCTTCAAACTTCTGAGTGTATTCATTCACACTCATGCTTCCTTGCCTTAATCTAATAAAGTCTTCAAGCAGTGTGGCCTTGGCAGATGCTGGGACAAATCTGGCCTCAAGCATGTCCTTGAAATTATTCCAAGTGATGGTATTCTCTTGTCTTCCTGCTGTCACAACTTCCCACCAATCCAGTGCCACCCCCTTCAATTTTCTTGAAGCTATCTGTCTCTTCCTTTGGTCATTGATTTGCATATCTGTGAAGACCCTCTCCATAGTTTTTATCCAAGTTTGAACACCTATAGCTCCTTCAGTACCTTCAAAATCCTTTCCTCCCAAAGTGGTACATGTCTTAAGCAGTTTGGAGAGTTCCTCATGAGGATTGTCTTGCCTTGGTGCCATTCCATCCCTTAAGGCTCTCACAAAATCCTCCATGCTCATCACAGGTGGATCACGTGGTGATCCTGCACCTATGTGATGCCTTGGTCCTACCATAATGCTATAAATATGATTGTTATGTTAGTTTATTTACCCCTATCAGTTTGTCTTTACTTGGTTCATTTTTATTTCTGTGCACACCGTGCATGTGTCACATGTACACACATATATTTCTTGACATAAAACAAAAACATTCAACACCAACAATTCAAACAATGCATTCAAACATCCATATGCATACAACAACATTTACTATGTTATTTAAAACATAGCTCTGATACCAACTGTGGTGACCCTCACTCTAAAACACATAGATTTTTTTTTATTCAAGAGGAATTCACCACTAAACCCCAATTCTTTTATATTTGAATTTTTTTTAGTTTCCAAATATTTTTCCCAAGACCCTGGATTTACTAATATAATCATATTAGTATACAAGGATTAAAACAATTATATATTTGATGATATACAATTGTTCCTTTATTATTATTAATATTTTTTTTATATCAGAGTCAATTTAAATCAAATTGAAAACAAAATATAATACAAGCTATTGACAAACCACTTATTTCCTTTTTAAATCTTATTCTACTACCAGAGGTATATTTTTAGCAAATTTTAACACCTAAACTTTTTATCTGACTATATATTAATCTGCCTAAATACGGCTATTAGCATTTATTTGTTCTTGTGACAGTTATTAGGCTCGTGTTTGCGCCAAAATTGGTCACAAACCCCAAGTGTAGTGAAAGCACCAGCATATGAATATAAATCAACAATATTCACACACAAATCACAGATCTAAGCAAATATCAAATAGCAATCCAGAAATAAAGAACAGTGACACAAGATTTATAGTGGTTCGGCTATCTCCGGCCTACGTCCACTTCAAGGTTTTTATGATTTTATTGCTCGATACTCAAAGATTACAATTTCGTGTGTTGTATTACAACTGATTTGCTGAACTAAGTTTGAATCTAAGGCAGCAATGGTGATCTGGAGTAAATCTGGCAGAGTCTGGGCGCTCTTTATCTATCAAAATTGTCCGACCTCTTTTCTGAATGACCAGGGGCTCTATTTATAGGTGTAGGAGGCTGATATTTCGCCTAAATTGAGGGGAGACCAGTTCTGGCACGTGAGGGAGCCCACATGGCCGAGATCTGGAGATCCGGGCCCACTTTGGGATCGATTCGACCCTTGGTTCGAATCGATCAAGAAAATGTCCAATCAAGCTGAAATTTGGTGTGGACATTCTTCAACATGTGCTCAAGCTTCTGTGAAAATTTCATGGCGTTTGGACTTGTAGAACTTGAGTTATGATCGATTCAAGGTTGCATTTCTGGTTGACTAGCCTGGTTCGAATCGATCTAGTTCGAATCGATTCGTTCGAATCGATCCTCCTGCACGCGAAGACAATGGCGTGGTGCGCATGCCTCGTATCGATCCGCTTCTCTCTCCGAACTGACTGGGTCGACTCCATGTTCTTCGCCGCTTTGACTGGGTAGATTCGTGGTAGTGGATTCGAAGACATCCCTCTTCGAATCGAATGAGCGAAGGTCTTATTCGAATCGATCTAGGTACGTTCGTTCAAATCGAGTTTGCTATGCTGTATTCATTCGATTCGAAGTTATTCCTGGTGGATGGATAAGAAAATGAGCTACACTTCCTGGATTCGAAGCAAGGCTACGCCTCCTGGATTCGAAGCTCCTTCTCGTTATGGATTCGAGGACAGGAGTGCCATCGATTCGAACAGGAGCGAACTCGATGGGTACGAAGTCGATGGAGTCGACTTTTATGGATTCGAATGGATTTTACCTGGGGGATTCGAGGACAGGAGTACCTCGATGGATTCGAACTTATACCACCTTATCCATCTTCTGTTGGCGATTTCTTGAGCATACGAACTCGGATTGACTCGAAACTTGGAACGTTGTTTCATCTGGCCTTGCTTGACGTGTCTCATCAATTGCAGCCCGATCCGGACTCGAACAAAATTCATCGATATCCATGGTAAACCTGCGATGCACAATCGATGTTCATGACTAATAATCATTGATTTTCAGTTAATCTTTGGGTATCTCGGCTTTGCCAAAAGTTGGGATAACATTTTGCCCCCCAAAACATGCCTTTTGGTAAAAGGCGTGTTTTGATCAGTCTCAAGTTAAATACAGTGAGTTCATGTGTATCTCATAGCTTATAGCCTTTTCAATCAAGTCCATGGCTGTTCGAAGCCGAATTGTTATCAATTTCTTCCAGTGGAAGTTAAGAATGAAATTCTACAGTCTCTCCATACTATCGGTGGTCACTCCGGACCCTTTCCAAGCCAATTCCAGACTTAGCGATTGAATAGAAAGATCCTATTGCACTCCGGCCCCAGGTAGGGCGTATAGCGATGTCTTGGTCATTCTGGACCGATCGTAGCCTCTTTGGGCTCTTACTGGATCCCATCCTGTCACTCTCCGGTGAAGGGGAAACAACGTTAAGCGAGTCAATCCTGTCGCTCTCCGGCGAAGCGACTCACCTCCTGCACTCCGGTTCAGTGTATCTGAACATTAAGCGATGTCTTGACCTGAATCGTCGGTCGATCACAGCCTCTCCGGGCTCATGCTGGATCCCATCTTGTCACTCTCCGGTGAAGGGGAAACAACGTTAAGTGAGTCAATCCTGTCGCTCTCCGGCGAAGCGACTCGCCTCCTGCACTCCGGTTCAGTGTATCTGAACTTTAAGCGATGTCATGGACTAAATCGTGGGCCGATCATAGCCTCTCCGGGCTCTTATCGAATCCTGATTCAATCACTCTCCGGTGAATAGGAAACGATGCTTAAGTGAGTTGATCCTGTCGCTCTCCGGCGAAGCAACTCACTTCTTGCACTCCGGACCCTGCCTCTCCGGGTAGGATCATAAAGCGATCATGTTTATATTGATGTTTAATGTTTATCCTTTAACTCTCCGGTCAAAGGTAAATTCATGTTTATTTACTGAATTCAAGTTCCAGTGTTCAATCTCAAACAAAGGGAAAAAAAACTAGATAAAGCCTCTCCGGGCGGAGCGGTCTATTACCATCTCAGAGCATGCCTAGGGATCTCTCCGGTTCCCGTACATGAGTAAGTGGAATAGCCGTTTTATTTTGGAAATCAAATCTAAGAAAACTAATTGACCAGAGTCCAAATCTTGAACTTGGCCCTTGCCATCATAATCAGTTGATGACGAGTCGTGATCCCGATCCAGGATCATTCCTGTTAGGTTGAGGCGGTAGTTGTTCGGGCCTAACCGCCGTTGTACGTTCTCGGACATACTGTGGCAATCTACCACTCCTGGCATGTTCTTCCACCTCATCCTTCAGGTGGCGGCATTCATCGGTAGTGTGCCCATCCAGCTCATGAAATAGGCAGTATTTTCCAGTCCTGCGTTCCCGCTCCGTGGGATCTCTCCTTGGTGGCTTTCGATAGGGGAGTTGCCCCCGAGTTTCGGTGTAAATTCGTTCCAGTCCTGCCACCAAGTCTGTGTATTGCCTGAATCTAGGCTCTCGGAATTTCTTCCGTTTGTTAGGACCATCATGTGCGTCATCCTGCTTCCTCTTTCCTTTGTCTGCCCTGGACTGTTCCGTGGCGGTTCCTTCGCCTTGTGCAACATTTATTTCCTACCTCTCGGCCCGTGATTCTTCTAACCGAATGAATTTTTTAGCTTCATGGAAAAACTCTCCGAGATCTCGCGGTGGATCTTTAATCAAAGAGTCTTTCAATTCGGTGCCTTCCCCAACTCCTGCCACTACCGCCATCAGAATCATTGATGGATCCGGGTGATCTACAGAAGCCACCGTTGCATTGAATCGTAGTAGAAAATCTTTTATGGACTCTCCGGTCCTTTGCTTTATTGAAGCTAGAGTCATCACACTTTTGGGCCGTGTTACATGGACCCTGAACTGTCTCATGAAGCAATCCACAAGCTCGCCCCATGTCCTGATTGATCCAATCTCTAATTGTCTGAACCAAAGTGCAGCCAAATCTGATAAAAATAAAGGGAAACATCGTGCCATCACTTCCTCGGATGCTCCAAGTACTTCCATGTGTCTAATGTATTTGGTAATATGCATGGTTGGATCCGACTTCCCGTCTTACGAATCCAGCATTGGTAGTTTGAACTTTGGAAGGTTCCGTGCATTCCTGATATTCGGAGCGAACGGACTCCGACTAACTTCTTCCAATCCTCCTCCTGACAACCCTCCTCTCATGAGTCGTCTCACTAGGCCAATCATTCTTTCATCTCCATCTAGGGGTTGCCCCCTTGTCATGTCTCTGTCTTGCCCTTCGAGTCTTGTAGGGAATTCTGGTGCGTACTCTTCGGGTGGCTCGTTAGCATTTGTGTTGGCCCTAGCCGGTTGAGCTCCTTCCAAAGGTCCTTCTGCGTTGGATCCCGCGGGCCTGCCCCCAAGCCCTTGTTGATTGCCTTCTGGTTCTGTATTCTGCCCTCCATTGGGTTCCATAGCCCTAGCTCCTTGTTCCACATTCACAGCCGCTGTAGTTGGTCCAAGGTTCTGTGTCCCTGCAGCTCTCATCTGCTCGAAGAAATTCTGCAACATCTCTTATTGGCTTTTCATCATTCTTTCCTGCATTTGGTTATTCATAGCCTCCATCTCTTCTCTAGTAATGTAGATCGAAGCTTGTCCCTCTCCAGCGTCAGAGGATGCTTCTTGACTTCCTCCTTGTTGGCTCCTCTCAGCTCTTTGTTTTTTACTTGTTTGTCGAGTCATTGTAGAGTCAAATCTGAATCCTTAAAATTTCAAATCTAAACTTTGAATCTGGTGTAGCGGGTGCTAGTTCTTCTCAGTGAAAGCACCAAAGGGTTTGCGCCAAAATTGGTCACAAACCCCAAGTGTAGTGAAAGCACCAGCGTATGAATATAAATCAACAATATTCACACACAAATCACAGATCTAAGCAAATATCAAATAGCAATCCAGAAATAAAGAACAGTGACACAAGATTTATAGTGGTTCGACTATCTCCGGCCTACGTCCACTTCAAGGTTTTTATGATTTTATTGCTCGATACTCGAAGATTACAATTTCGTTTGTTGTATTACAACTGATTTGCTGAACTAAGTTTGAATCTAAGGTAGCAATGGTGATCTGGAGTAAATCTGGTAGAGTCTGGGCGCTCTTTATCTCTCAAAATTGTCCGACCTCTTTTCTGAATGACCAGGGGCTCTATTTATAGGTGTAGGAGGCTGATATTTCGCCTAAATTGAGGGGAGACCAGTTCTGGCACGTGAGGGAGCCCACATGGCCGAGATCTGGAGATCCGGGCCCACTTTGGGATCGATTCGACCCTTGGTTCGAATCGATCAAGAAAATGTCCAATCATGCTGAAATTTGGTGTGGACATTCTTCAACATATGCTCAAGCTTCTGTGAAAATTTCATGGCATTTGGACTTGTAGAACTTGAGTTATGATCGATTCAAGGTTGCATTTCTGGTTGACTAGCCTGGTTCGAATCGATCTAGTTCGAATCGATTCGTTCGAATCGATCCTCCTGCACGCGAAGACAATGGCGTGGTGCGCATGCCTCGTATCGATCCGCTTCTCTCTCCGGACTGACTGGTTCGACTCCATGTTCTTCGCCGCTTTGACTGGTTAGATTCGTGGTAGTGGATTCGAAGACATCCCTCTTCGAATCGAATGAGCGAAGGTCTTATTCGAATCGATCTAGGTACGTTCGTTCGAATCGAGTTTGCTATGCTGTATTCATTCGATTCGAAGTTATTCCTGCTGGATGGATACGAAAATGAGCTACACTTCCTGGATTCGATGCAAGGCTACGCCTCCTGGATTCGAAGCAAGGCTACGCCTCCTGGATTCGAAGCTCATTCTCGTTATGGATTCGAGGACAGGAGTGCCATCGATTCGAACAGGAGCGAACTCGATGGTTACGAAGTCGATGGAGTCGACTTTTATGGATTCGAATGGACTTTACCTGGGGGATTCGAGGAAAGGAGTACCTCGATGGATTCGAACTTATACCACCTTATCCATCTTCTGTTGGCGATTTCTTGAGCATACGAACTCGGATTGACTCGAAACTTGGAACGTTGTTTCATCTGGCCTTGCTTGACGTGTCTCATCAATTGCAGCCCGATCCGGACTCGATCAAAATTCATCGATATCCATGGTGAACCTGCGATGCACAATCGATGTTCATGACTAATAATCATTGATTTTCAGTTAATCTTTGGGTATCTCGGCTTTGCCAAAAGTTGGGATAACAGCTCATGCATAAAATTATTTCAAGATCCTACTTGCAGTTAGGAACATTAAAAGTTGATTTCCTAATCACTGTTTCAAATTAAACAATTGAAGTTAGATTGCATTTTTTTTAAGTTTAATATTGTACAAATTTTTGTTGCTTGGTATATCACTAAAATTGCTTGGTGTTATTTAAGGGCTGCTTGGTGCTTTTCTTGGTTTTGTCCCGGATGCACTCATACTTCATCAATTGAAATGAAGAGGTTCCAGGCTCCAAGGGTTAGACCCATGGCCACCTTGGCTGGTCATAGTCCCTTATTTACCACTTTCAAACCCATGTTTATCAAATAGACTTTTTCAAAAGCTTTTCCTATTACCAGCATAATTCTTCCTTATGTATGTTCTTGGGGGATCATCCATTTTTGTTAGCAACCAAAATCACAAAGTGCTTCCAGGTTTGTTTCTTTCCTAATTTTTTTTAAAGTTCAGTATCTTCCAAGTCTACTGCTCTCATAGTGCTATTTGAAATTTAAATATTCAAATGCATACAAACTTCCAGAACTCATGCACTTGCCAGTATCATTTACCAGCCATGCACAAATTCATATCATTAGAATATTCTATAAAAAAAATCTTGAGAGTTCATTTCAAAAATCAATCCCCTTAGCTGTTTAATTTCCATAAGGCAAAATATAGGCAATAAAAATCAGAGATCAAATATATATACACATATCATATGTATATGATATGTCTATCAGACATTCATCAAATAAAGTAGTAGTTAACCAAACATCATCATTGATCACACACAACAGGTTTTTGCTTAAGTACATATTTTCAACCCAAATACTTAGAATATTTCCTACAAGTACTTCAATTACAGAAATAAAATTTGTCTAGTGATTTCATTACAATGCAACTGCAAATTTTAAAACAAGTCTCTCTTATTTATACTAGCAGCCAATGCCTTCTTTACTCATCATGCCAACTTCAATTTCCTGCAAGCAATTCATTTAGCTGCCCCAAAGAATTTTGAGACACTCAGATGATTGCAAGGGCAACCAAAAGGGTCAGTTTACACTGGTATGAGCATTTATCAATTTTGTATACATATACATAATTTTAGCAATCTTGCAGTGCCTTCCTAGTTTAACATGTTTTATACTAGCATGTTTTGGTTCATACAGAGTGATGCAAACATACATTCATCTATTTACACAGCAAACGGTTAAAATAAACATATGTACAATTCTTAATTCATTCTTACCCAATCTTAGATAAGTAAACTCAAGTTTTATACTCCAAATTTCACCCAGCAGCTAACTAGATCATCACATAAATCCTGGTTAGTTTAACTCCCTGTCTATATATTCATAACCCAGATTTCTATAAATCCCAATCCCATTCCTTATTTAATTTATGGTCTACATCTCCTTGTCAAATGAACACTATGTATGCATTGTGAAGGAAACTCCCAGGTTGTTTAAATTATTCCAACACACAAAGGCCTCAGGGTGCAGTTGCACCATGCATATACTTGCTTCCACCTGAAGTAAGCAGATCATTGACTAACCCCCAAGTGACCAATTTAGTTTTTCTTACATTCATATTTCAGAAAGATATAAATGCTTGTATATCTTCTGGTTCAACCCCATGTTCCCGCCATTTAATCTATATCCATGTTTAATGATGATGAGATGGAACAAAAAAAAATGCTCAAATCATGTTAACTCTAAAAGCCTACTTACAGATTAATGCTCCAAACAAAAATGCACCAATAAACATCCATATCACCCATAACAAATCATTTCAGAGATTCAAATAACTCATAATATTTTTAGGCTGCCTGTAATAGGACTTAATTCCATTGCATACAAAAGGGTAAATACTCACATAATGTTTTTCCTTTCACTGCCTTAATTTCTTAGAAAAGTAAATCCCCCAAAGCCTCAAGCTAGTGTTTCTCCTTGCTTATTTTATTTTTGTTTTGATCCCAAGAGAGTGATGGTTTTGGCTATGTGTAGTTATTTATAATTCCATTCTAGGGTTTAAGAAAATGGGTAATTTCCCTGATACCCTTAGATGTTTATTTACACATCATATTCCTGTGTGAGCATAAATTGAAAATGCACACATTTTGGGTACTTTAATTAGCTATTTCGGGGATCATGCATTTTTAAACACTCAATACTATTTTCATGACTCTTTTATACCCATGCAATAAGCATGTGACCCTCAGTTTTTTTTTACAAGTTTAAGAAATCTTAAAATCTCCTTTGTATATTTTTTTCTACCTATTTGTTATTTCCCCTTAATCATGCATACTATCATACCTTATTATGTAATGTAAAATCATTTACCCAAATTATTTGCTTGGAATAAATATGGGATGGAAATTTTTATTTGATTCTATATATGTGTATATATATATTTCTGCCTTTTTGTCAAATCAGCAACTCCTTTTATATTTAAATTAAAAATCACATATATTATGCTAATTATTTCTGGCACAATTATAACACATATAAACTTTTGCATTAAACTTCATTTTATTTTATCTTCATATAAAACAGCAAACACCCCATATCTATTAAATGTATATATATATATATATATTTACATAATTCTTTGAACATAAAGTTATATTTATTTTGAGTTCCAATTTTTCTTCTAACTACCTTAATTCCTTGCATTTTATCATACAGAAGCTCCCATGCAATTTTATTTATTGCCAAATTTTTTTCTGTTTTAATGCAATATATATATTTTTATATATCTCAGAATTTCCTAATATAAATATATATATTATTTTATTTTATTTTATTTTATTTTAGGGTCATTACAGAGTTGAATGTTGGATTTGCTATTGAATTTGAGTTTGGAGTTTTAATTTCCCTTTCCCACCACCATTTTTGATGAAGCTTGAATGTTAAAAAAAATGATGAGTGAAGTGAGGAAGAGGGTTGGGCTAAACTAAAGGAGGTGCACTCCAAACCAAAGTCAAAGGCGGGAAAAAGTGACGAAATTTCCACTTACTCCAAACATATCGAAGTTTACACTCAAAAAGATCGCAGACGTCATTTTGAACTCAATGGAAGTGGTCTCGAGTCCTAATTTGACCGTATGCAAAAAGTAGCTTTTCGGACCAAAATCCGATTAACGATAAAATATTTAAATAAAATATTTAGATATAAAATCGATAAATATGCGGGTTGTTACACGCTATTGCAAGAAGGAGGGTCATAGAGTTGACACTTGTCCTATTGCTCCAAATAATACCCAGTCTGGCAAGCTGAATGTAGTGGATGCTTGTGGAGGGTCTTCTCAACGTAGAGGTACATCTCCTTCTATCCTTGAAGGCTCTATTTTATTCCATGATCGTTCTATTCGATTTCTCTTTGATACGGGTGTGTCGCATTCATTCGTATCGAAGGAGCTCATTGATGTTATTTCTTTAGATGTTTCATGCCTTATTACTTCATTGAGGATTGCGAATCCTATCCGGGGATCCGCAACCCTTAGCACGCTTTGTGAGGATGTTGATGTTTTTTTATGTGGCTTTTCTTTCAGTGGAATCTGCACGTTATTGCTTTTCTTGGATTTGATATGATTTTGGGTATGGACTAGCTAGTTCGATACGATGCCAGAATTATTTGTTCTAAGTGAGTATTATATCTTCGACATCCAGATTCGTCTGCTCAGCTCTCACTTGTTCTTCGGAATGTGGATAATTCCGAAGCAGCTTTGTTTTCTCTAGACTCACGAGATGATGATGATATATCTCATATACCCATTGTTTGTGATTTCTCTGATGTATTTGAGCATGTTTCGGTTTTGCCACCCAAGCGGGCGATTGAGTTCCGCATTGATCTCATTCCAGGCGCCTAACCCGTTAGTCATCCTCCCACGAGGATGTCTACAAAGGAAAATGAGGAACTCAAGAAACATTTTTGGAGCTTAAAGCTAAGCAGTTGATTCAGTCTAGTTCTTCACCGTGGGTTGCCACGGTTGTCTTCGTGAAGAAGTCTGATGGTACTCTTAGGCTCTGCATTGATTACCGCAAGCTTAACGAGTTAACCATCAAGAATAAGTATCCGTTGCCTAGGATCGACAATATGTTCGATCAGTTGAGTGGCACTAAGGTCTTCTCTCAGCTCGACCTTGCCACTAGTTTTCATCAGCTACGAGTTGTGGAGGATAGCATTCCACTCACAACTTTTTGCACTCATTATAGTTCTTTTGAGTGGCTCGTTATGCCGTTCGTTTTGACGAACGCTCATGCTTTCTTTGTTGATCTTCTGAATCGAGTATTCAGGAATATCTCGATAAGTTCATCCTTGTGTTTATTGATGACATCCTTATCTATTCCAAGTCTGAAGCTGGGCATGCTCACCATTTGAGGATTTTCTTGGATACTCTTCGTCAGCATCAGCTCAAAATCAAATTCTCCGCGTGCCATTTTTCGGAGAATAAAGTTAAGTTCTTAGGCCACGTTGTTTCTTCCGAAGGCATTTCGGTCGATCCCTCGGATTGAAGCCATCCAAAATTGGAAGAGGCCTGAGAATGTTCATGAGATTCGCAGCTTCCTTGGATTGGTGGGTTATTACCGTCAATTCATTAAGGATTTCTCTCGTATTGTGCTTCCTCTCACAAGCCTTACTCGGAAAGGCGTTCGATTTATTTGGTCCGACAAGTTTGAAGATTCTTTTCAGCAGTTGAAGGAGCTTCTCACTAATGTTCCTATTCTAGTGGTTCCCGGAGGGAATCATGATCTTGTTGTCTACACCGATGCTAGTAAATGTGGCCTCGGTGTCGTGCTTATGCAGATGGATCGGGTAGTTGCTTATGCTTCTAGGCAACTGCGACCAAATGAAGTTCGCTATGCCACTCATGACCTCGAGTTAGCCACCATCGTCTTCGCTTTGAAGATTTGGCGACATTATCTATTAGGTGAGCGCTTCATTCTCTATACTGATCATAAGTCCTTGAAGTACCTGTTCACTTAGAAGGAGCTCAATATGAGGCAACAGTGTTGGCTCGAGTTCCTTGCCTCCTATGACTTCGATATCCAGTATACCCATCGTAAGGGTAATCTGTTGCTGATGCGCTTAGTCGCAAACATTTGGCTACTGTTTATATGATGCTAGCCGAGTGGAATGTTCTAGAAACCTTATCCTTTTGTGATATTCGTAATCGAGCTCCATCTTCTGATTCTCTTATCCTATTATTCAGTTTGGAAGCTCGAACTAGTTTCTTAGATCATATTGTTGATGCTCAGTGGCGTGATCCCGATTATGTGCACCTTATCCAAATTTGTGAGTCTGAGTCCCGTGATGAGGAGTTGCGGAATTTCAGCATTGATTCTCATGGGTATCTTCGTAAGAAGAACCGTCTAGTCGTGTCTTCTGATTCTACAATTAGGCGTGACATTCTCGATGACTATCATCGTTCTAAGTATATCATTCATCCCGGCAGTAGCAAGCTGTATGCCGATATGCATCACCTTTATTATTGGAAAGGCATGAAGCGTGATGTGGCGAGTTATGTGAGTAATTGCATGACTTGTCAACTTATCAAAGCCGAACATCAGCACCCTTCTGGTCTTCTTCAGCCTTTAGAGGTCTCGTTGTGGAAATGGGATCAGATTTCCATGGATTGCATTGATGGCCTACCTAGTTCGAGATCGGGCCATTCTAGCATTTGGGTTATTGTTGATCGCCTAACTAAATCTGCTCACTTCATTCCTATTATGTCTAATAGGACCGCCTCTCATCTGGCCAAGTTATATTCTAAGGAAATCGTGAGACTTCACGGTATTCCTAGTTCGATTGTATGTGACTATGATCCGCTTTTCACAAGCCATTTCTGGCAGAGTCTTCAGCAAGCTTTGGGAACAAAGCTTAATTTCAGCACAGCATATCATATGTAGTCTGATGGACAGACTGAACGGGTGAATCATATTCTTGAGGATCTTCTTCGTGTTTGCATTCTGGATTTTGGTGGTAGTTGGGAGGATCACTTACCTCTTATGGAGTTTTCCAACAACAATAGTTTTCAGTCTACTATCGGTATGGCTCCTTTCGAAGCCTTATACGAAAGGCCATGTCGATCTCCTTCGTGTTGGTGGGAGTCTGGGGAGAAGCTTATTCTTGGCCCAGACTCTATTCATGATTCTTCTAAGAAGATTGTTCTTATTCAGTAGAGAAAGAAAGAGGCACATAGCCGCCAGAAATTCTAAGCGGACAACCGTAGGAAGCCTCTCGTGTTCTCTATTGGTGATCTCATCTTTATCCGTGTATCTCCTTTGAAGGGGTTATGCGTTTCGGTACGACTGGGAAATTGGCTCCTCGCTTTATAGGACCGTTTCCTATTACTGAACATATTGGCCCTGTAGCTTATAGAGTTTCACTTCAAGCTCATCTATTTGGCATTCATGATGTGTTTCACGTCTCCCAGCTTCGGAAGTGACTTCGAGAGTCAGATTCTGTTATCAATTCTCCTGATTTGAAAGAGCTTGAGGTCACACCAGGCCTATCTATTGTGCAGCAGCCTATTCGCGTACTTGCTTCGGAGGTGAGACACCTTCAAAACAAGGAAGTGCCGCTAATTAAAGTTCAATGGTCCGCAAATACCAATGACTGCACTTGGAAAACCAGAGAGTTTATCGAGCGATCCTATCCTGGTTTTCTTTCTTCGCATAGTGATGGTGAGAATCTTTTTATCTCAAGCTTATCTATGTTTCTCTTTTGATTGATGAAATTATTATGTTGAATACAAACCCTTATCTAGAAATTGTGAGGATGTAATTTTTATAAGGGGGGAGTTTGTAACAACCCTGGTTTGGAGATTACCTATCAATATTGAATTATAACGACAGTTATAATTTAACATTGACAATTAAATTAAAATTGGAGATTTGAAATTGTTTATTTGAAATAAACAATGAACTTTTGGAATTAAAATGAGAAAATAAAATTCCAAACTTTATTTTATTTGGTTAGAGTGATAATAAATAAGAAATGACCTTATTTTAGAGAAAATGCAATAATTATATTAATTATTGCCCTTTTGATTCTTTTAATAATTTTTAAGAGAAGTATTTTATTCTTAAAGGTAGTTTAATTAAATAAAAAGGTGGAAATTAGTTTAAAAATATGTTTTGGTTATAAATTTGAGTTTAGAATGGTAGTTACATTTTTCTAAGCAAGAAAAATATTTTTGTTGAATTTTAGAAGTTAAAAGTGTAGACTTTTACATTAATTTGGTGAAAATTGTATATTATTGTAAAATAAAGGGTTTTAATAATAAAAATGTTTTAAAAATATAAATTTATCTTTTTATATGGTGGAAAATGTCTTATTTTATAAGTATGTAAGTTTACATATTTTTCTTGTATAAAATTTGAAAGAAAATGGCATCTGTGAAAAATAAGCTATTATAATCGTTTTTATGTTGACAGTTTTTCCTTTTTTGAAACTGTTTCATACTGCTTCTTTGCATGCTTATATCTTTTGATTCTAGCACTGAATTGCTACCCGATTTCTTTATGTTGGTATTTCAGTTGTAGTAGTTCATGCCTGTAAAATTTGGTTGCAAAATATTATCATTTGAATGCTCAAAAGTGCACTGGAAATTGAATAGGAAGCTTGATTTTAAACTGGAACAAATTCGCGTGAGAAGGCCGACACCTTCTCTCTCTAGGTCGACATGAAGGTCGACCCAGAGGCTCCTGTCGATCTTAGGTGGGCAAATGTCGACCCCCTAGTAGACCTACATGTCGACCAGGGTGAAGGCCTTTTCCAGGCCTTTGTCCAGCCCGTTTTGCCTTGTTTTGCTTCCTATTTCGCTTGTTTCTCTTGCTAGTTTTTGTGATATTTCTGATTGTATTAAAGGCCATGATGTCTACCAATACACAAGCCAAATTTTGGAGATTTTGAAATTCAAATTTTGGATTAAATTTGATTAAATTTGAATTGAATTCGAATATCGGTTTGAGTTTTTCTTGGGTTTTTATTCGTTTTCGAGCCCGGATTTTTTCAAATCTTTTGGAAATAATTTTTAAAACAAATGGGCATTTCAAATTATTATTATATAATATTTTAAAAGTATTTTAAAATATAAAAATCTCTTTATTCTCTATAATAAGGGAATTTTCAAATATGGCTTTCAAAATTGATCTCGAAAATTGGTTTTAAAAGCCTGTTTTCCAAAATAAATTATTTTATCTATAATATACAAGTTTTAGCACTATTCGAGCGAATAAGAAGGAGAATTAAACGGTTTGGTAAAATATATGGTATGGGACACGTGCGTTACCTTCGGGTCGATTTACCGATGAGACAGGGTAAACTTTTTACTACTTTGAGTGTGAAATTTACTAGCGGTTAGTAAACCATTTAGTGCGAATGTGTGGTATGGGATGCACGTTAACACTGTTCGGGTTCCTATCCGAGATTTTGTGACACATTTGTCTTCGAGACATATTACCATTATTGGACCTTCGACTCATTGTCCTAGAGACGTTTGCCATTGCGGCGTATTCATCTTCGAGATGTTTGCCATTGCGGCGTATTTTCCATTGCGGCGTATTTGTCCATTGAGACGTATTTGCCTTCGGGCGTGGTACCATATTTGAGAGAGTGCGGCACTTGGCAAGCTTCGGCCATATACACGTGCAAATTTTTGAGATGTTTTCATTGATGCTTGTGATTTCCCAAGTGTGTCGCCTTTTTATTGTTGGCCATTCGAGCCGTTTGGATATTATATATATACGGCGATTACCTTATGGGAATTTGAACTCTTGTGAGTTCTATCTTTGAGATTTTAGTTGCCTACACCGGCGGTTTATTCAGAATGCCGATATGGCGTATATTTGAGATTTTTAATCTTCTATTTGGAGACATATTTGCCTTGTGGCGTATTTGGAGATGGTGATTTCTTTGAGTTGCTTTTAGTTTGCCGATATGGCGGGTTTGGGGTTTCTCCTCTTTGGAGTTATGTTTTTCCCCTAAACCATTTTGATGTTTTTTGATACGCTGATGAGATGAGGCGTGCTTTTATTGTGAGATTTGTTATGAAGTTTTATCGCCTTTGGGTTGCATTCATATTTAGTGATATCCTTATATCGCTTGAAATTACTATACTTAATTGTGCATTGTGAAGTAACCATATACCCTTGAAATTTTTCCTTCTTACTTGAGAAGATTATCACCTTGCCTTATGCTTATGTTATCGATTATCCTCTTAAATAGATTTTTTTTAGCTAGACTGACCCGTGTATTTTATACTCGGGTTAGACCAAGGTGTTTCAGGTTAGGTACCCTTTGGACTTAGCCTATTCTACTTCCATATGGACTTTTCTACTAGCTCTTTTTGTTGTAGCATTTGTGTAGTCCTT
Organism: Allium fistulosum; assembly: GCA_030737815.1. NCBI lineage: Eukaryota > Viridiplantae > Streptophyta > Magnoliopsida > Asparagales > Amaryllidaceae > Allium > Allium fistulosum. Next base: position 1,211,207,433 of record CM060902.1, read on the forward strand.
TTTTTATTGCTACTTCGATATGTATATTCTTTTGGCTCGTGTTTGTATTGTGGTCGTCATACCACATATTTGATGTATCATTTTGTATACTCTATGATGTATCTATATATGTGTGTATATATGGGATTATCTGCTATTCTATGATGTGTTTTGCATTTGAGTTGTTGTATTTTGTTCTTATAGATCCTATAGCCACCTATGGCTTTGTATTAAGTATTTATTGGATATGTCGATCCACTTGAGAAAAATATATATAGAGCATTTATCGACGTATTCAATAGATATTTAAGACAAGGCTATATATGGTCGCTCCTAAACAGCCCTATTCTCCGCATTAGTAGACGATATTACCAAGTAATACTCTTTGTTAATATGGATTTTGTGGTGGGGCGTCACACCTTTGGTGAGTAAACTTCTTAATTTTTTGGGAAGAATTTACTTATATATATGTGTGTTGGTTAAGTGGTTGTATGTATATATATACACACACATATAATTGTTTGGTTTGAATTTTGGTATTGTTTAGATATTTTGGTTATAAAAAGGTAGTGATTCTCGGTTATGTTTGGTGACGATATGATTTGGTATTGTTGAACTTGGATATGTCGTATGTGTTAATCTTGTCTTGAAACTAAAGCAAGTTAGCATGTAAACAAGTTAGTAAAGTGAAATTATGGGTATTCATAGCGATAGTCGCTATGAATGGAGTTCGCTTAAAATTTTGATTTTTGCAAAGTTTGGTTATATACTTTAAATTGTTTTGTGAATATTTTATAAACTAAATAATAATGTTCTTAAAAGTTAATTAAGGATTTAATAATTGATGGTTAATCAATTAGGTTTTAGTAATTGATAATTAATTAAATGTTAACAAGGTTTATTAACTTTAATTAAATAAAGATTAGATCTTAATTAATTATCTTTTAAAATAAAGATTTATTTTAATTAATTATTAATTAAGTTAATTAAGTATGGGTTAAGTAAATTATTTATATTAAATTTATCATTAATTAAATACAGGATTAATTACTAATCATGGGTTTAATTATTTGATTAAAGATTTAATTTATAATAAATTATTTATTTAAGGTTTACTTTATTGTTTAAGTTTAATTAAATATTAATTAATTAATTAATTGAGATTAATTAACATTTAATTATTAATGAAGGTTTAATTTAGTTATTTAATAATTAATAAAGGATTAATTTGGGTTTAATTAATAGTTAATTATTGTTTAACTATTTAATTAAATTGAGCTACGAATTAATTTAAAATTAATTATGATTTAAATAAGGATTTAAATTTTAATTAATTATTTTTAAAAGGGTTTAAAAGTTTTAAATCCTTTAGTTTTCATAAGTAAAATGGTTCAAAGGTACTTCTTTTTCAAAGATGGTTTTGAATATAATTGATTCAAGTGTTGATACCATGAAGAAACCATATAACTATGAATTAGTTATAATGTAGATTCTTGGGTTGTTTGGACATGTGTTAGCAGAATAAATCCCCGTTCTGCTATAATTGATTGTTTATTGTTTGGTTATTTGGACATGTGTTAGGAGAATAAATCCTCATTCTTCTATAAATTGATTGATTATTTATTGGGTTGTTTGGACATGTGTTAGTAGAATAAATCCTCATTCTGCTATAAATTGTTTGTTTGCTTGTTTGTTTATGTGGACATGTATTAGCAGAATAAATCACCGTTCTTCTATGAATTGGTTGAATTGTTTGGACATCTGTTAGCAGGACAAATCACCACCCTTCTATTATGTTATTTGGATATGTTTATGATAGTTAGTTCATATTGACATGTTATTCCCTGATTTGGATATGAGTTGTATTTACATATATGTTGACCTATGTGAATAATTGTTGAGTGAATTGAAATTGAAATGGAAACTGAATGGTAACTTAAATTAGCATCATTGGGATTGCTAAGCTCTTTTCGAATTTACTAAAGTATGTTTTTGAATTATCTTTAATTCTTTAATCAATTTAGGTTTAAAGGTTATAAATGATTTTTAAATTTTATTGTTATTTTATAAAGTTATTTTGAGTAATATCTTGTTTTTATAAAAGGGGATTATTAAATAAAATGTTTTACCTAAAGTGATTTACAAATGATATCTTGAAAATGATATTTTATAAAGGAGATTCTACAAAGGAATTATGAAGGAATTTTTTTAAATAGTTTTAAAAATAGAAAGAGATTTTATAAATCATTTTAGATATTTTTGAAAGAAGTTTAAATCTAGATTGGAAACTTGTAAGTGGTTTGAAATGTGAAGTGAACTTGTAAAAGAATATTTATAAGGGATAAGTGAACGGGTTTTTATAAAGTGAAAGGGTTTTACAGTAAGTGATGTTTTAAAAGGGGAATTGTTTGGCAATTTAGTATGGAATGCAAGAAGAGAGAATTTTCCAAATGTTTTTGGAAAATGTTTATATTGTTTTCTAAGTAAAGGGATGTAAGGTGTTTCGGAAAAGTGTTTTAGAAAATATCCTTTGGTAAAGTTTTATAAAGTGATTTTATTAATTAATTAGAGTGTCCTAAATGGAATTGAATCAATGTTTGATTGTTTGTTTATTTGATAGTTAAATAACCAACAATCAAATATGGACCAAACCATAACTTTGGAAATATCTAGGAGAAACACGGAAATTATATGGTACAGTTACCATCGGTGGTGCTATACTATACGTATAAATTCGTTTCGTTCATCTAGGATAAATGATAAGGAAATCCCTCCACTATCGGTTAGGAGGTGAACTCCGCTCTTATCTTTTATCTGCTTATTTCCTAAAGAACCGGGGTTTAGTTTACCGGGACTATCGAATGTTGTTTCGAAGAGACCGGGATCAGATCTGTTTCCATTGGTTGGGTTAAGGTGATAGGGGGTTCTTGCTTTCTATTTGGTAGCAAGCAAGAGACTCTTACCCCTACACGTTCCAGAGAGGTGATATAAGGCCTTGATGCGTTAGTTTGCTACGTGCTTACAGTCGTGACGCTGGCCGTAAAAGCAGTTTCGAGGTACCAGTGTATGCCATGGTGGGGCTGGGATGGTTAAAAACCTAACGGTCGTCACTGTCGAATGGTTGAAAAGCCTATGGTCGCTACATGTGGTATCAGAGCACAAGCTTAAGCGAGAATCTTTGCCCTGGTGGGGTAAACTCCTTTGAGATCGGGTAAGTGAGACCCTAGAATGAGTATATGTGTATTATATATAACAGTGCATATTTGTTAGTGATATAAAAGTGTTTTATATTGTGTTGATTGATCTGTTGAGTGGCTTATGGAATTTGTTCAATACGAGTAGCTAACGTTATTGATAGGGATCTCTAAACACTTGAACATGGCCATTCGACATGACATTGTTTTAAAATTGGGTAAATGAAATAATTTTACTCAAGATATATTTTATACATAAAGAATGATTTTCAAAAATAGTATAGCATTGTATAGTATTTTGAGATGTTGTTTGCTAAGATATAATAATATTTTACTGTTATCATTTAAGGTTTGTTTACTCATGCTCGTCTAGTTTGAGCATGGACTATTGTTAGTGTACATAGGTAGCTTTCATTTTTAAGATTTTGGTTGGGTAAGTAGAAATAGGAAAAATATTGAAGCGAACATCTTGTGAATTAAGTTTCACAATTTAACTATAAGGTGTTCGATTGGTAATGCGGGGTTAAATATGATTTAATAAAGGATGTTATTAAAAGCTAGAATATTTGAAATAAATATTTGTAAAATGTTTTATAAAAATTGGTTTATTAAAATGGAATAGGAATGTGTCTTGCATTAAAAAGAATTTAAGTTGAAACTTGAGGACTAAAATCCAAGGACTTTTGAAAAAATGTATTTCAATGATTGGAAAAATAATAATAGTATTATTTTAAAATATTTTTGGTTCAAATATAAGATTTCGGGAATGAAAAGGTTAAATAAAAATATTTTCTTTGGATTAGTTTGGGAGAATGAGTCTTGATTGTTTTGTGATGATTTGAATAATCTTCTAAGTGACGATCGGATGTTTGCCTAGGCGAACGTTGTGTTTGGTACTTAGTAAATTATTCTCTTAATCATTGTACAATCGAAACTGGTTCATACCCAAAATGAAACCAAAGCGAGTTGGTGATAAATGTTTTGTTGAAAAATGTAAAGTATTGTTTCAAAAATGGGATTTTGAAATAAAAGAAATTTTTTTAAGTTAACTAGTTCGAGTGGCTCGAAAATAACTTAAAATTTGGGAAAGAGATGTGTTCGCATAGTAAACACTTCTCTTGAATGTTACCCTTCTTGGTAAGGGAATGCATGATACTGTTTGGTATTACCCAGTTCCATAGTATTCTTGGAGTTACTTAGGCTACATTTATATATTTGTATAATTTAAAATATAGAGTATCATTTCAAAAAAATTTGAAATAAAAGCTAGGTACTTGGATCTTGAGTTTTCTTAGGGAGAAATTCAAAATGGAATAGTGGGATCAAATAGAGGTATATACTCTTAGGCTATAATGGAGTATTATCAAAGTTAAAACTAAGAGTTGTTTGTGAATTGTTTTCATAAACGATTTAGTGAAATAGAATTGGTATTAGGGAGAACCAATTAAGTAAGTGCGTAAGTTGAATGTAGATCATTTCTTCTTCTCATATAGTTGATCTAAAATTCGAGTATATGACTTTAAGGTGTTTGCACCACTTCCAGACAAGGATCTATTACTTGAATTTTGAAGACGAGCATTTGATGAGGATTTTGGGTTTGGGACCAAAGTTTCTATCGTAGTTACAACTATGTAAGGAGAATAGAGGTTCCAAATCAAGCAGCCTGATCGTAGTCCGCACTAGAGAATCGGGTATGCGTTACTAGTTCGGAAGTGACGTTATGTATTCGAGTTGGGATCGAGTTAGATTTTGCATGAGAATGATATGTACATCATATGGAATGATGTAGAGTGTTAAGTGGTTTCTATGATAGGTTGAGGTGTAATTTTGGGGACGAAATTCTTTTAAGGGGAGAAGAATGTAAAGACCTGGAATTTCACTTCTTTGATTTGCGAATATTTAATTAATATTAAATATTCAAATAAATTGTTTTATAATGAAATTAAAATCTTTTTAATAATAAATAATGATGGTGAAATAGTTTTCAAAATTTGTTTACAAAACTATTTAGTTCAATGAAAAACAGAAAATGTGACTGGAAACTGTTTTCCGAATTTTCATTGTTTCATCATATAAAAGTTATTTGTAATGTTGTGTACACATTTGTGTGTGCGTATATATATATATATTCAAATACATGCAATGTTATACATATAGATTAGTAATTTAATTAGGGTTAAGTGTAATTAATTAAGTTAAGAAAATGATGATGTGACACTTTGGCAACTATATATAATAAAGAAATAAAAGAAAATGTCACATCAAGTGGACATGAATTGACACATCGGCAACTTGAGTACAATTTGTAATAAATGGATATTGGAGCATTAGAAAATGGAAGGGGAGACATGATCATTTCGAATTTAAGGGAGGGAACAAGGCTTGGTGAGGTGGAGCAAGGAGAGTGGATGGCAAAGTACAAGGTCATTTTCGTAATTCACCTTGTTAACATTTTATAAAAACATTTCTCATAATTTTTACTTCATTTCTCATTCTAATCTTCAATTTTTAAAACTTCCTAAGGCTTTTAGCAAACTTTAATGGCTTCCAAAATAACTTTTCATGTTTTATGATTTCAAAAATTAACTTTTAAATGTTTTAAAAAACTTGTTTAAAGGTTCCTTTTTTTCCAATTAAATTTCTTCCATTTTACCCGAAATGGTTTTGGCCATAAATTCTAACAAATTACTCCAAAACCAAATTTTTTTGCAAACCATGTATATTTCCATTGGCTACAACTTTGTAGTTTACCACATTTTCTTATTCCGAGCTTGGTTGCTCCAAAAATTCATTTTTTGCAAGAGTGTTTTTGAACCTAAATTTTGATGTCCGAAAATACCCCTCACTGTTTTGGCCATAACTTCCTCAAAATTTAACCTTTTTGAGTAACTCTGTTTTTAATGATAGAGGAAATAATAATCTAAAACTTTTCCTTTTACCACTTTGCCAAAGTCTAAGAGTAAAGGGTCCAAAAGACGAGTGCAAAATGACCAATTTTCGAGAAGAATTTGTGGTTTTCCAAGCTTTCCGAGCGCTAAAGTATTTCAAGTTTTCAAACCCTTTGGTGAGTAAACTTCTTAACTTTTTGGGAAGAATTTACTTATATATATGTGTATGTTGGTTATGTGTTTATATATATATATATATGTATGTATGTGTGTGTATATATGTGTATATATATATATAATTGTTTGGTTTGAATTGTGGTATTGTTTAGATATGTTGGTTATAAAAAGATTGTGATTGTTGGTTATGTTTGGCGATGAAATGATTTGGTATAGTTGGACTTGGATATGCCGTTTGTGTTAATCTTGTCTTGAAGCTAAGGCAACTTAGCAACTAGTTAGTAAAGCGAAATTACAGGTATCCATAGCGATAATCGCTATGGATGTAGTTTGCTTAAAATTTAGATTTTTGCAAAGTTTGGTTTTTATACTTAAAATTGTTTTGTGAATATTTTATAAGCTAAATAATAATGTTTTTAAAAGTTAATTAAGGATTTAATAATTGATTGTTAATTAATTAGGTTTTAGCAATTGATAATTTATTAAATGTTAACAAGGTTTTTTTTAACTTTAATCAAATAAAGATTAGTTCTTAATCAATTATCTTTTAAGGTTAAGATTTATTTTAATTAATTATTAATTAAGTTAATTAAGTATGGGTTAAGTAAACTATTTATATTTAATTTATCATTAATTAAATATAAGATTAATTATTAAACAATGGTTTAATTATTTGATTAATGATTTAATTTATAATAAATTATTTGTTAAAGGTTTACTTTATTGTTTAATTTTAATTAAATATTATTTAATTAATTAATTGAGATTAATTAACATTTAATTATTGATGAAGTTTAAATTAATTATTTAATAATTAATAAACGATTAATTTGGGTTTAACTAATAGTTTATTATTGTTGAACTATTTAATTAAATTGAGATAAAATTCAATTAAAATTAATTATGATTTAAATAAGGATTTAACTTTTAATTATTTATTTTTAAAAGGGTTTAAAAGTTTTAAATCCTTTGGTTTTCAAAAGTAAAATAGTTCAAAGGTACTTCTTTTTCAAAGATGGTTTTGAATACAAGTGATTCAAGTGTTGATACCATCAAGAAACCATATAACTCTGAAAGAGTTATAATATAGATTCTTGGGTTGTTTGGACATGTGTTAGCAGAATAAATTCTCATTCTGCTATAATTGATTGTTTATTTGTTTGGTTATTTAGACATGTGTTAGCAGAATAAATCCTCGTTCTACTATAAATTGATTGTTTGTTTGTTGGGTTGTTTGGACACGTGTTAGCCGAATAAATACCCATTCTGCTATAAATTGTTTGTTTGTTTGTTTGTGTGGACATGTGTTAGTAGAATAAATCATCGTTCTGCTATGAATTGGTTGAATTGTTTGGACATATGTTTAGCAGGACAAATCACCTCCCTTCTATTATATTATTTAGATATGTATACGATAGTTAGTTCATATTGACATGTTATTCCCTAATTTGGATATGAGTTGTATTTACATATATGTTAACCTATATAAATAACTGTTAAGTGAATTGAAATTGAAATGGAAACTGTAAAGACCCGCAAATCCGTCTTCCGAAAACTCGACACTGATACGACCACTGTACCAACTGTCGAAAAATCGAATGGCGGAAACGCGAAACTTTAGGGTTAAAAGAAGAGGTAGAAGAAAAGATAGAAGGAAAAGAAAGAACAGAAACAGAAACAATATCAGAATCTCACATATCGCAGCGGAATAATATACAATAGATAAATCAATAATCTTTAAAACAAAAGACTATATCAGTTTATACATACATCAATCATCAGAGTTACAACAATACACATCACTGGACAGTTATATAAACTTGTCCACATACAGAATACACAGCGGAAATAATAACAAGTACGGAAGTACGCATCGCCATCCAGCTCATCTCCAAAGCTCTAGAATATCCAGAATCCTGATAAAATAACTCTAGGCTGCCCGTGTGGAAAATTATGGGCACCCAGAGTTTAGAAAGGGAACAATAAACTCCAGGTCAGTCATGGTGACTGGTGTGAGATCGTAAAACAGTTATTTTCGCAAAGAAAATAAAACAACTTCGCAATGCTTTTGGAAAATGAAACTACCATAAGGCCTCCCACCACACACACAATGCAAACGCAGAATTGGAGGAGATTTCTCCTTATGATAGTCAAAAATGCTTACTACGCAAATCAGTTGATATTACTATTAATGTCTAGTGTGGAAAACATTTTGAAATTATAATATCAATCTTAGCCAACATACAACTGTTGTTGTATGTCTACTATAGCTACTACGTTCAGTAGCAGGTTACCGCCACATTCCATATCAGGTAATACAATTTAAAACCGTACAGGGTTCGTATTGTTTCTTTGGATTTCCAACAAATGATCAGGCTAAGGAACTTCCTTACCGAAATAGAAACGCCTCTGGAAAGACGCCCCGGATCCTAACCGGATCTCTGCAAACAAAGGCCGACGCTACCTCACGCTCTAACCGAGCTGTAACTAGGTAACTAACACACGAGCTATACCATCCCCCGGTCGTTACCGACCTTTATCCGAGGATCCTCAATCGAAAAGCAACAGCCACAAAATATAATCAACATAGGTAAAATATCTGGGCTCCATACCATGATATCACCTTTTATCCAGAAGGAAATGGCATACCCTAGGGGCGCTACCCCTACAAACCTTTGCCGCACATTCCTGTTTCGACCATTACCGGGTTGTGAGGCTCGACGAAGTCTCGTCCACAAAGCTACGCTTTTTCACAAAGCCACGCTTTTTCACAAAGCCACGCTTCTTCACAAAGCAACGCTTTGATCCACAATTGATCAACAGCACTTCGTGTGCCACATTACCAAATTGGGAATGTATCACTAGTAACCATCAACTACATAACCTCTAAGCTCGTACGTCTCAGAGAAGGGTGTTAAGCTAAGAGAATAAATTCTCCGCCACCAACAGAAATGTATTTGATAGAAACCAGCTTTACATCTCAAAGTGTAACGTCAGACACACATCCATACAAGTCCGTTCCGGGATCGAACGGAACCGAAGGCACTTCCAAAGAAGCCCTTGCAATCCGGATATTCACTAATCACGTCCGGACTTCCCATCACAGAAAGAGTGATATAAATCTCTATACCGGAGCAACTCGGTGCAGAGACATTCGACAGGTTGTCCTTTCATTTTCACAAATATCCAGTCTTCACACCGGTCTTCAAATGCGATCCATTCACGATGTATCACTATTCGGAATGGGTTATATGACACAAAGGTCCTCTCCCGGCTTAACCGAATAATGAGCGTTTGTTTTAAAAACAAATCAAGTGTCATTTCAAAGGCAAATATTGATAGTTGGTTCTTTAACTATCAATAACATTCATAACAAACATCCAATTCAAATAATTTTTCCCAAATTATTAAATTTCAAATCTTTTCACAAGATATACATTTTTCCACACTTCACATTTGAAAATCCATTTCAAATCGTATTTCACACTTCACATTTGAAAATTCAATTTCAAATCACATTTTCACACTTCACGTTTGAAAAACAATTTCAAATCATATTTCATACTTCACGTTTGAAAATCAATTTCAAATCATATTATGGTCCATTTAAACCAATTTGATAAATCCTTATCGATTTATTTCAAATTTACATTTCAAATTTGTAAATTTATTTCCACACTTCATCACTTTGAAAATCCGATTTCAAACCATATTTTCCACACTTTTAAAAATAAATCAATATTTATTTTTAAAACAAATTTCCTTTTCCTTTACCAATTCTATTCGGAATTTACATTCCCAAAAATCCACTTTTACACGATTTTTAAATCGTTTTCCAAATATTCATTTTCAACCCCGAATCAACTTTAAAAATTGATTTCTAAATTTTATTTCAAATCCCAAATCGAATTTCAAATTGATTTCTGAATTTACTTCAACATTGAATCACATTTCAAATTGATTCTAACTTTAATCCCAAAGACTAAATCGTTTTCACAAATCGATTTCCAAATTTATTTTCAACACAAGAATCAATTTTTTTTTTGTCCAAACACCAAATAGATTTTTATATCGATTTCACAAATTATTTATTTCAAATACCCGATCAATTATCAATTTGATTTCAAACAAATTTATCTCCTTTTAAATAAATTCTTTTATTCTTCCAAACCATCTAAAATTCAATTTTTTTTTTATTTTTTTTTTATTTCAGAAATCCAATTTCATTTATTTCTGGTATCCAACGATACCAAAAATACATTCGGCTAAATTTTAGCTCTCAATACATTCTATCACAGATATAATATTACACAGATTATAAATAATCAATCAAAACAACATATGAAATCAATTCAAATGTTTTGAGGAATCCTGTTGGATCCCTCCAACCTATTTCCCTGCATCCACAGATGTTAGCACAATACCAATTCCACTTCGAGGTGGAATATCGCGGTATATGGGTTTTATAAAAATATCATCTGCTTACTAACGGCGAAATAGGGTCTCATCCGCTATACGAGGCGGGAAATCAATCAATCCAATATATACATATGCCAATATGTATATATTGCTATATATATATAGATATATCCTACTATATCTAATACACATCCAAACAGTCAATCATCAATCAATAACTGTAAAAGAAAATCCACTTTCATTTGAGTGAGAATATCTCACCTTGGATTTATGTGTGCAAACCATTTTCATTCCGGACTTGATTTCATCATTGTATTTGACCTTGTATAAATAATTATACAATTTGTTAATATTCGAACCGATCGAATAATTAATTTCCATTTAATAAAAATTTATTTTATCAAATCAATTTAATTTCAACCAAATTTCCTTTTAATAAAATCTTTTAGTATTTAGAATAATCCGAATAAGCAAATTATTCACCAAATCTATTTTAAACATTTCCATCTTCAAAAATCTTATCTCAATATATATATTTACTAATTTTGAATTAAATCGAAAACCACAAGCAGATATACTTCCCTGCAATATATTTTACTGTTTTAAACAGTTTATAACAAAATATATTTCTATATATTTCTTTTCCAGTAATAAAATAAATGTTCTAAGTTCATATCCAAAATTGGAGACCCAAAATCGATACGCATATAAACATATACAGATCGAAGATTACTCACCCAACAACTGTCGACACTCTGCCTCAATCTGCAGAGGTTCACGCAAGCTCCTCCCAGCCGAGACCACTGCTCGCCGTCGAACACCACTTCTCAACCCAAAACCCGCCTTCACCATGATCGACATCCCCAACAGTCTCGACTTCGACCAACATTTAGGACAACATGAAACCCTACAACCTGCAATCGAGCATACCCAACACCCCCTGGTCACGCGTCCCTCAAAATCGCAGCGCCTTCGTCGCCCACGAGACTTCACCAAACCCTCTCCCTTGATCGAGCGCGACGACGTTGAACTTGAGATGTCGCCGCCGTGCCCTACGTACTTGCCCAGATTCATGCCCCATCTGCTAAACCCTAGTCGCGAGCATCCCCATTGTCGTGATGAAAAAACGATTGCGAGATTCAAATTGGGAAGAAAGGGACGAAGGCGGCCATAAGTTTTGAATTTTCAGAACGAAGGGGGATCTCGTTTATTTTTTTTTTTCTTTTTCTCGATTTCGTTTTGAACGAAGAGAGGTGGAAGGAAAGACATTTTCTTCGGCCATTGTAGATTTGATTTTTGAACGAAATGAATCGAGGAGGAAAACTGTCGTTCAGCTATTGATAAAAGAAGATGTCTTGCGTGAGATTTGTAAAGCAATGGGGAGATAAGGAACGTGATTCAGCAGAGAATAGGTCTGCTTACTCAGGAGTAGGGTGGCGGTGATTTGATTTTACAAAATTTTAAATAAAAATTCAATTTAATTCTTAACGCGTTTACTTACCGTGTGTTCACACCACAACTCCGAAAAATACGAAATTTGAAATCCGACAATAATTCAATATTACGGACCCAATGGAACTAGTTACGTCAAATTCCGAGACTGTACCCCGGAACGCTATTTTAAAACATCGATTAAACGATAAATTTTCAAATTAAAATTATCATTCGAATATTTAAACTCAATTAAATATTCACTTTTCAAATGTTAAAAATTCAGGGTCGTTACAATCTTCCCCCCTTAAAAGAATTTCGTCCCGAAATTACAAGTTAGGAAAAATGGTCCTTAACTCGTCTACTATTTTTCACAATCCAATAGTTTTATCAATTCATCAAAACAAATCTTTCTATTAAAGATTCATTATCAATTCATCTAGCCCTCCAACTTCAATTATAAGTTTCAAACAACTTCATCTACTTCACAATTCAAATTTAAATTTAAATTCAAATTTCAAACTTTCAAAATTTTCTCAAAATTTTCTAACACTCGAAATTTTCGAATAATTTCGCCAGCGTCTCCTTTGCGCGGCTAATACGGTACGACTACAAAACGTCCCTACGGACTCTCAAATCTCAAAAGAAAACAAAATGCCAAGTGGCAAAATCAGAATCTCATCAAATTTCATACTGAAATTTAAATACATACCTTTTGTCGAGCAAATTCAAATTATCTTCAAAATTTCATCCAATTCCATTTTCCTATCGCCTTTACAATCCCTGTATATTTTACTGAACAATAATGTCCAAATTCACTTATTGGATTTCCCAATACCAATTTACTTAAGAATTTCATTCATTCATTTCTTAAGTGCAATATAAGTATTACATACTTCTTATATTTGTTTTCACTTCATTAACAAAGTCATATATTCATTTCCATTCAATTTTGCATTTCAATTCCATTTGAATTCATTTTATCTTCCAATTTTCATTCAGATTTTCATTTTGAATTTTACTTGAATTCGATTCATCTTCTAATTTCGAATATTGAGCTTTATTCACTTTTATCTCAATTCCCAATTTGAAATCACTTAAAAATCCTTTTTAAAAATGGATATGGAAAGCACGTTCCCCCATGGATCACAGTTACTCGGCGGTTTCGCTACTATCCCAGTAGAATCGCTCGTAATCTGTAGATTTCTCATCTCTTAAATTTCGCCATGGTTGTTGCCATAGATCGTAGTTCACACGGCGGTTACACCACTATCCCAGTGGAATCGCTTGTAACCATAGGCATCTCGCCCCTCGAATTTCGCTGTGGCATCTAGATCGCAGTTTACACGGCGGCTGCGCCACTATCCCAGTGGAATCGCTTGTAACTGTGGGTATCACACCCCTCGAATTACGCTAGCATACATCGTGATCAATCAATATGATCCCATCACGATCAAACGGATACTCATACTGAGTTCCAACACCTTCACAATTTTTTCAATGGAAGGTACTTTTTCATATCCTTAGTTTGGAAAAAATATGTCATATATGTATAGTACTTCATTTCCAATTGATTCCATTCAATTTCAATTGACATTTCATATTCACATTCACCAACTTAGAATATTTTCAATATCAAATTTACTTAAGAATTTCACACTTATTTCTTAAGTTCAATACAAGTATTTTCCATACTTTTGATATTAATTTTTTTATTACCACTTATATTTAAACTGGATTACCAATTCCATATAAATCCAATCAATATTTCATTTATAATTATTGAATTCAATTCGTTTCGAACCTTATTCATTTGGTCAATCTTCAATTAGCTTCACTTACTAATTTTAGTTTAATACATCACTTCGTTTTCCACAAATCAAATTCAATTCCAGTTATATTTACTTACAAATTCAAAATGAATTTTAACACTCAATTTCATTTTCTTGCACTTGCAGTTGCAAATTTATTTATTCATTCACAAATTCATTCATTTTCAATTTGAATCTCATTCCAATTAGATTTCAAATATTTTATAAGTTATCAAACTTATTTACATCCCATTAATGAATTTATTTCAAATATTCTTTCTGAAATTGTATTTCAATTTGTAAATTACATTTACAATCTATACTTACAAATTTCATTCGTATATGAATTCATTTCCTTATCTTCCAATTCATATTTATAAAATTCATTTGTTAAATGAATTTATCTTCAAATCTTTGGTTATTATTTGAATTTCTTATTCAATTCCATATAACAATGATAATAATTCAATATTATCTCTTCCTAACAACCAAGCATCCATATACTACTATAATTCATAGAAAATCATTTCTTTTCTATACAAAAATAGTTTTGGGCAAAATTATTTCATTTACCCTATTTAAAACAATACTGTGTCGGTTTATCTTGTTTAAGAGTTTAGAAACCCCTATCGATTACAGTTGGCCACCCTGCACCGACCAGAATCTATAAACAATCAACCGATAAGTCAACACAATACAAAACAAATTTTGTATTCACTAACAAATACGCACTCATATCTATTATTACACTCACACTCATTCTAGAGTACTACTGACTCTATCTCTAATGAGTAACACCCAATAGAGCAGGGTTGTCGCTTAACTGAATGCTCTAATACCACTTGTAAAGACCCGCAAATCCGTCTTCCGAAAACTCGACACTGATACGACCACTGTACCAACTGTCGAAAAATCGAATAGCGGAAACGCGAAACTTTAGGGTTAAAAGAAGAGGTAGAAGAAAAGATAGAAGGAAAAGAAAGAACAGAAACAGAAACAATATCAGAATCTCACATATCGCAGCGGAATAATATACAATAGATAAATCAATAATCTTTAAAACAAAAGACTATATCAGTTTATACATACATCAATCATCAGAGTTACAACAATACACATCACTGGACAGTTATATAAACTTGTCCACATACAGAATACACAGCGGAAATAATAACAAGTACGGAAGTACGCATCGCCATCCAGCTCATCTCCAAAGCTCTAGAATATCCAGAATCCTGATAAAATAACTCTAGGCTGCCCGTGTGGAAAATTATGGGCACCCAGAGTTTAGAAAGGGAACAATAAACTCCAGGTCAGTCATGGTGACTGGTGTGAGATCGTAAAACAGTTATTTTCGCAAAGAAAATAAAACAACTTCGCAATGCTTTTGGAAAATGAAACTACCATAAGGCCTCCCACCACACACACAATGCAAACGCAGAATTGGAGGAGATTTCTCCTTATGATAGTCAAAAATGCTTACTACGCAAATCAGTTGATATTATTATTAATGTCTAGTGTGGAAAACATTTCGAAAGTATAATATCAATCTTAGCCAACATACAACTGTTGTTGTATGTCTACTATAGCTACTATGTTCAGTAGCAGGTTACCGCCACATTCCATAGCAGGTAATACAATTAAAAACCGTACAGGGTTCGTATTGTTTCTTTGGATTTCCAACAAATGATCAGGCTAAGGAACTTCCTTACCGAAATAGAAATGCCTCTGGAAAGACGCCCCGGATCCTAACCGGATCTTTGCAAACAAAGGCCGACGCTACCTCACGCTCTAACCGAGCTGTAACTAGGTAACTAACACACGAGCTATGCCATCCCCCGGTCGTTACCGACCTTTATCCGAGGATCCTCAATCGAAAAGCAACAGCCACAAAATATAATCAACATAGGTAAAATATCTGGGCTCCATACCATGATATCACCTTTTATCCAGAAGGAAATGGCATACCCTAGGGGCGCTACCCCTACAAACCTTTGCCGCACATTCCTGTTTCGACCATTACTGGGTTGTGAGGCTCGACGAAGTCTCGTCCACAAAGCTACGCTTTTTCACAAAGCCACGCTTTTTCACAAAGCCACGCTTCTTCACAAAGCAACGCTTTGATCCACAATTGATCAACAGCACTTCGTGTGCCACATTACCAAATTGGGAATGTATCACTAGTAACCATCAACTACATAACCTCTGAGCTCGTACGTCTCAGAGAAGGGTGTTAAGCTAAGAGAATAAATTCTCCGCCACCAACAGAAATGTATTTGATAGAAACCAGCTTTACATCTCAAAGTGTAACGTCAGACACACATCCATACAAGTCTGTTCCGGGATCGAACGGAACCGAAGGCACTTCCAAAGAAGCCCTTGCAATCCGGATATTCACTAATCACGTCCGGACTTCCCATCACAAAAAGAGTGATATAAATCTCTATACCGGAGCAACTCGGTGCAGAGACATTCGACAGGTTGTCCTTTCATTTTCACAAATATCCGGTCTTCACACCGGTCTTCAAATGCGATCCATTCACGACGTATCACTATTCGGAATGGGTTATATGACACAAAGGTCCTCTCCCGGCTTAACCGAATAATGAGCGTTTGTTTTAAAAACAAATCAAGTGTCATTTCAAAGGCAAATATTGATAGTTGGTTCTTTAACTATCAATAACATTCATAACAAACATCCAATTCAAATAATTTTTCCCAAATTATTAAATTTCAAATCTTTTCACAAGATATACATTTTTCCACACTTCACATTTGAAAATCCATTTCAAATCGTATTTCACACTTCACATTTGAAAATTCAATTTCAAATCACATTTTCACACTTCACGTTTGAAAATCAATTTCAAATCATATTTCATACTTCATGTTTGAAAATCAATTTCAAATCATATTTCATACTTCACGTTTGAAAATCAATTTCAAATCATATTATGGTCCATTTAAACCAATTTGATAAATCCTTATCGATTTATTTCAAATTTACATTTCAAATTTGTAAATTTATTTCCACACTTCATCACTTTGAAAATCCGATTTCAAACCATATTTTCCACACTTTTAAAAATAAATCAATATTTATTTTAAAACAAATTTCCTTTTCCTTTACCAATTCTATTCGGAATTTACATTCCCAAAAATCCACTTTTACACGATTTTTAAATCGTTTTCCAAATATTCATTTTCAACCCCGAATCAACTTTAAAAATTGATTTCTAAATTTTATTTCAAATCCCAAATCGAATTTCAAATTGATTTCTGAATTTACTTCAACACTGAATCACATTTCAAATTGATTCTAACTTTAATCCCAAAGACTAAATCGTTTTCACAAATCGATTTCCAAATTTATTTTCAACACAAGAATCAATTTTTTTTTTGTCCAAACACCAAATAGATTTTTATATCGATTTCACAAATTATTTATTTCAAATACCCGATCAATTATCAATTTGATTTCAAACAAATTTATCTCCTTTTAAATAAATTCTTTTATTCTTCCAAACCATCTAAAATTCATTTTTTTTTTTTATTTCAGAAATCCAATTTCATTTATTTCTGGTATCCAACGATACCAAAAATACATTCGGCTAAATTTTAGCTCTCAATACATTCTATCACAGATATAATCATACACAGATTATAAATAATCAATCAAAACAACATATGAAATCAATTCAAATGTTTTGAGGAATCCTGTTGGATCCCTCCAACCTGTTTCCCTACATCCACAGATGTTAGCACAATACCAATTCCACTTCGAGGTGGAATATCGCGGTATATGGGTTTTATAAAAATATCATCCGCTTACTAACGGCGCAATAGGGTCTCATCCGCTATACGAGGCGGGAAATCAATCAATCCAATATATACATATGCCAATATGTATATATTGCTATATATATATAGATATATCCTACTATATCTAATACACATCCAAACAGTCAATCATCAATCAATAACTGTAAAAGAAAATCCACTTTCATTTGAGTGAGAAGATCTCACCTTGGATTTATGTGTGCAAACCATTTTCATTCCGGACTTGATTTCATCATTGTATTTGACCTTGTATATATAATTATACAATTTGTTAATATTCGAACCGATCGTATAATTAATTTCCATTTAATAAAAATTTATTTTATCAAATCAATTTAATTTCAACCAAATTTCCTTTTAATAAAATCTTTTAGTATTTAGAATAATCCGAATAAGCAAATTATTCACCAAATCTATTTTAAACATTTCCATCTTCAAAAATCTTATCTCAATATATATATTTACTAATTTTGAATTAAATCGAAAACCACAAGCAGATATACTTCCCTGCAATATATTTTACTGTTTTAAACAGTTTATAACAAAATATATTTCTATATATTTCTTTTCCAGTAATAAAATAAATGTTCTAAGTTCATATCCAAAATTGGAGACCCAAAATCGATACGCATATAAACATATACAGATCGAAGATTACTCACCCAACAACTGTCGACACTCTGCCTCAATCTGCAGAGGTTCACGCAAGCTCCTCCCAGCCGAGACCACTGCTCGCCGTCGAACACCACTTCTCAACCCAAAACCCGCCTTCACCATGATCGACATCCCCAACAGTCTCGACTTCGACCAACATTTAGGATAACAGGAAACCCTACAACCTGCAATCGAGCATACCCAACACCCCCTGGTCACGCGTCCCTCAAAATCGCAGCGCCTCTGCCTTCGTCGCCCACGAGACTTCACCAAACCCTTTCCCTTGATCGAGCGCGACGATGTTGAACTCGAGATGTCGCCGCCGTGCCCTACGTACTTGCCCAGATTCGTGCCCCATCTGCTAAACCCTAGTCGCGAGCATCCCCATTGTCGTGATGAAAAAACGATCGCGAGATTCAAATTGGGAAGAAAGGGACGAAGGCGGCCATTGGTTTTGAATTTTCAGAACGAAGGGGGATCTCATTTATTTTTTTTTTCTTTTTCTCGATTTCGTTTTGAACGAAGAGAGGTGGAAGGAAAGACATTTTCTTCGGCCATTGTAGATTTGATTTTTGAACGAAATGAATCGAGGAGGAAAACTGTCGTTCAACTATTGATAAAAGAAGATGTCTTGCGTGAGATTTGTAAAGCAATGGGGAGACAAGGAACGTGATTCAGCAGAGAATAGGTCTGCTTACTCAGGAGTAGGGTGGCGGTGATTTGATTTTACAAAATTTTAAATAAAAATTCAATTTAATTCTTAACGTGTTTACTTACCGTGTGTTCACACCACAACTCCGAAAAATACGAAATTTGAAATCCGACAATAATTCAATATTACGGACCCAATGGAACTAGTTACGTCAAATTCCGAGACTGTACCCCAGAATGCTATTTTCAAACATCGATTAAACGATAAAATTTCAAATTAAAATTATCATTCAAATATTTAAACTCAATTAAATATTCACTTTTCAAATGTTAAAAATTAAGGGTCGTTACAGAAACTGAATGGTAACTTAAAATAGCACCATTGAGATTGCTAAGCCCCTTTTCGAAATTACTAAAGTATGTTTTTGAATTAGCTTTAATTATTTAATCAATTTGGGTTTGAAGGTTATAAATGGTTTTTAAATTTTATTATTATTTTATAAAGTTATTTTTAAATAATATCCTGTTTTTAAAAAAGGGTTTATTAAATAAAAGGTTTTACCTAAAGTGATTTACAAATGATATCTTGAAAATGATATTTTATAAAGGAGATGCTATAAAGGAATTATGAAGAAAGATTTTTAAATAGTTTAAAATAGAAAGAGATTTTATAAATCATTTTAGATATTTTTGAAAGAAGTTTAAATCTAGATTGGAAACTTGTAAGTGGTTTGAAATGTGAAGTGAACTTATAAAAGAATTTTTATAAGGGATAAGTGAATGGGTTTTTATAAAGTGAACGAGTTTTGTAGTAAGTGATGTTTTAAAAGGGGAATTGTTTGGCCAATTAGTATCGAATGTAAGAAGAGAGAATTTTCCAAATGTTTTTGGCAAATGTTTATATTATTTTCCAAGTAAAAGGGATGTAAGGGGTTTGGGAAAAGTGTTTTAGAAAAGATCCTTTGATAAAGTTTTATAAAGTGATTTTATTAATTAATAATGGCTTAGAAGATCCCATATGGAATTGAATCAATGTTTGATTGTTTGTTTATTTGATAGTTAAATAACCAACTATCAAATCTAGACCAAAACGTAACTTTGGCAATATCAAGGAGAAACACGAAAATTATATGGTATAGTTACCGTCAGTGGTGCTATATTGTACGTATAAATTTTTTTCATTCTTCTAGGATTAATGATAAGGAAATCTGTCCACTAACGGTTAGGAGGTGAACTCGCCTGTTATCTTTTATCTACTTATTTCCTAAAGAACCATGGTTGAGTTTACCGGAACTATCGTAAGTTGTTTCGAAGAGACCGGGATAAGATATGTTATCCGAAAACCACTTCGATCCAACTCAAGCATTTCGAAATGATGACATCTTGAAGCATGGGGTCGAGACGGAGCCATTGAAGTGCCTTTGGTTTGTCCTTATCCTAGACAACTTGTATGGATTAATGATAGCATTGCATTGATGCCAAAAGGGTAGTGTTAGCATTCCAAGTGGGATTGCTATTCCAAAAGGTAAAACATAGCCTCAAGCCTCAACAATCGAGAATGACTGAAAAATCAAGGGAGATGCAGCAAGGCTAAGCGGGTCACACCCATTAGGATATGTTATCACCCTTCTAGATACATCTATATATTTATGGATTGGTTGTGCATGAGATCTCGAGAAAAAGGGATGCAAAGCAACTGGGGTGATGACATATTCGATACTACCTAGTAAGGGGTAGGTCTGTTTTGTGTTGGCAGTGGATCCAGGCGAGGTCCTCGATACATTTTCTAGACGTGTACTGTAATAGGTGGTACCCCAATGCCTAGTCATTGTATGGAATCCATTCTCCAATAAGCGCTGTACGGTTTTAGTTGTATACTAAATATGTTGGAATGTGAGATGCAAGCATTCCATCTATTTTAATATTTTACTTTGAATCCTTAGAAATTATTATAATATCACTGGATTTTTATATAAAAGTGTTTTGGTTATCGTAAGGTAAAAACTCGTCCGTGTTTATGTGCGGCGTGGTCTTATGAGATACCTTTGATTTTAAAAGAGTTTTAAAAGTAATAATTCAGTTGCTTTGAGATTACTCACACCAGACCCATTTCTGAACTAGAGTTTTATTTTCTTTCCCAAAAACTCTTGGGTGCTCAAATTTTTATGAGCAGCCAAAGTAGTTCAGGTTTTCTACGGATGCATTTTGGAAGAGCTTGGAGCATGAGGCTTCACCGATAGTTAGTTATTATTTTTTTGTTTCTGCTATATTATATATTATCTTGTATCAGTTATATAAGGACAGGCTATTATAACTGTCCTAGGTTAGAAATTGTTTTAGTATGTCTTTGATGTATCATTTTGTAAATGACTTTGTAAAGTACTATGTTGATTAATATATATTATTCCGTTGCGTCGTGAGATTGTATGATTGTTTAGTTTCTTCTATCTTCTATCTCTTTTTTTCCCCAAAAGTATATCTTTTTGGCACTTAGTTGTTCGGCATGTGAATACCGTGGATGTATTAGTTTCGACTTCTAGGGTTCGAAAAGGCGGGTCCTTACACCATTCGACCACTGCCTGCGCCAATCGACGGCAAGCACCTGAAAACTACGCGACTCACTCCCCTATTCACACCACTCCAACTGCCTTCCATCGAGACCGCACCCATCTACTCACACACGCACGATCCAAAACTCTAGAATGATGTCGATGACGTCACTGCTTTGCCCACACCCTAGTGCAGCCTCTGCGCGCTAGTGACTTCACCCTTCGTGGGTACGCGATTTCGTCCTTTTTTTTCCTTGATCTGAACAAATATGAAAAAGAAGAGGGGAGCGAATGATGTAAGGGAGAAAACAGAAGGGGGGCTGCTTTGTACGAGTGGTCGGAGGAGAGAAAGTCAATATATATTATTTTAATTAGAAAATATCTCGCCCGATCGACCCACGCAATTCCAAACTCCAAACGAAGCATGCCGCCTGGCGTTCTATATGTTATACTCCTATTCAGAATGCAATGAAACTACTCTCGAGGCCTAATTCGATCGTATGCAAAAGATAGCTTTTCAAAATCAATTTATTTTAATTAAATTCCTTAAATTAATTTTTACGCGTTTCAAGCTCGCATGGCCAAACAATAAGTCCTATCACTACGAAAATTGAAATCCTATAATAATTCAATATTACAGATCTGATGAAATTGGTTTCATCGAAATCCGAGACAATGGCCAAAATGGCTATTTTTACACGTTAATAAAAATATAAAATTTTTGATTTCTATTTATTCACTTTTTAATTTAATTTTAAATGTAAACAATCTTCATTCATATTTAAATAAAATTTAAATCAACATTTGGTGTAATGCCCCACCCCGAGACTCACATTAACAAAGAGAATTACATAGTAATTCTGTCTGCTAATGTAGAGAATAGGGCTGGTTAAGGGCAACCATCATAGTCTTGCATTAGATAAGAGCTAAGTATGTCGGTTTTGGCACTTAATTTTTTTTTCATTTCACCTTGAGTATTCGACATACTTAATTCATGTCCAATACACTACTATGGTGGCTACATATGTCATCCAGAATAAAATTTAGTTCTAAAATCTTTTTAATTTATTTCCAAATTTCATCTCATTAAAACTTAATTTATCGTGTCTGATTGTCTCATCACAGCGTTTAGGAAACTCCAATCGATAACGTTGATCAGGCATATCGACCAAAATTCTTAAAGCACTTGATGGATAACCCAACACAAAAATCATCTTCTATTAAAAGAAGTATCTCATATTTAGTTCTCGAATTGTTCTTTATTTATCCCAAAACCAAATCCAATTCCCCTTAGAAATATATTTTCAATTTTTGAAATAAAAAATTTGAAAACACGATCATTACATTTGCTTAAAATCAAAAACACAAAAAGAGATTCATCGAGATGTTCCCTAAATATACTCGATTCACAAGATTGAGATAATAGATTGGAGTATTCGTCATTCCTAACGGTATAACGAACTACTCAGAAACTCATAATGAGTGCGGAATGTGGTCAAATAACACTATCCTCCGCAACTCGAAGCTAATAAGGATCGGTATAGGGTCAAGTTGAAGAAAGACCCTAGCACCAGTAATAGATCGAATAAAAAAATCAGCAAGATATTAGGGTAAGGGTAAAATATCTTCTCGAATGAGATGAAGAACATAAACGGCAAATCATCACTTCGAGTGAAGTAATATTACTAAGCCTATAAATGAGTATCCAAAAAGGTTATCTCAAAAGAGGTAAGAATGGAAATATCAATTAAATTCCTAGGATCACCTCATTTCCTTATTGGGCATCCTCGTGGAAGGATGACCGAAAGGCTAAGAATCGGAAATGAGATCAATACAATATTCGATTGCCCGATTGGGTGTTATATCCAAATGGACTTATAGAAATCAACAGAGTAACAACAACGGGAATTCGAGATATATCATCAACATCTCGATACTCAAGAGTGAATACAGATACTTCGGAATCATAATCAACATTCTGAAGACAAGAATTATTCAATCAACTGAATTAGGATACCTCTCTATAGGACCCTTCAAATCACAGAAAGTGGCTTGATAAAATGTAAGTCACTCCCACTTAAATTACTCCAAACTCAAGATAGAAAATAGCGTGCTAATACGCACGCAAAAATAAGCTACAAGGAACAAATCCCAAAATTCTCAGGTCAAGTATTGCGGATCCCCTCAAAAGGATTCTCAATCCTCAAGTAAGCAACAAGACCAGAACATCTAATAGCATTAACAAATTTCTTCGGTACGGATAAATGCAAATCATCTGTATCGAAGAGGATTCGAATAGAATAGTCATTAAAAAGAATAGAACCTTTCAAAATAGCAGGAGATATACCTCGCGACTGAGATGCACTACTAGAAGCCTGAGCCACATTTAGATTTCCCGAACCTGAATTCTTCCCCTTCTTAGGACATGCTGAAACTATATGTCCTTCCTTCTTGCAAAAATGGCACTTGGGGGTTTTAGGAAATTCTCTAACTAGATGGTCTCTAGAACCACAATTGAAGCAAGCCAACACTCTAGCTGAAGGAGGTACTACACCCGAATGAGAACCAAAATTGCCTTGCTTCTTCTTCTTAGGAGGAAATGATTGGGATCTCTAAAAGGGAAATTTCTTCTTATTTGGGTTCATTCGAACCTCAGCCTCGTCACTACAATCCCTTTCTTTTTCGACGGCTTCAAGGTGAAGCGCCAAATCCAAATACGAACTTAAGATTCTTCTTATATGGAGTACCAATGAATTCAAGCCCATACTTACATAGAGACTCGAAGGAGGATACATAATTTGACACAAAGGATTTGCCCTGCTTCAACTCTAGGAAGCGACGGGCAAGAAAAGCCTTCTCGGATTCTGGAACGAATTTAAGCTCAAAACGATCTCGGAAATGCTGCCATGTAAGAGTAGACTCATCTATCTCAGCTATAAGGAGCTCGTACCAGTCTAGTGCTCATTCTTGCGGCATACTAGATGTCACAAGAACACGGTGATGATCTGAAATCTCCATGCAAGTGAAGATGCGCTCGCATGTTCGTAGCCAAGGCTGAACCTCTAAAACTGTCTCAGAGCCTTTGAATGGCTTGCCTCCGAGATGGGTGAAGTCGCTACACATACGTGCAAATGCGGATTTGTGTGGAGGAGAGGAATGAGTAGGAGCAAGAGGCCGAGTGCTCCTAAGAAGCTTAAGAATCTGGTCAGTCGACATATAAACTCCTTCGGGATGAGAACTAATGGACGGTCTCGCCCCCGAAGTGCGACCTCTACCTCTTCCAGCCATTTGCTGAAAGTTAAGATAAGCTAGGATTATTCATAGGGCTAGATATTAGAAATTGGAATTCATTGAATAAGGAACACTAATGAATTTACAATTAACATTCCTAGACATATTCCTTTCTATCTACACCTAAAAAAATCAAAAGATTAAAGACAAGGTTGGGTTCAACTACGATTTGGGGATGATGTTTACACTTGTATTATACTTGATGTATAGTAATTTTATATACTGTTCTGCGTTTATTACATTTTGTTCTGAATCCAGCTCTGATACCAAGCTGTAACAACCCTGGTTTGAAGATTGCCTGTATATATTAAATTATAACGGAATTTATAATTTAATATTGTAAACTAAAATATAATTAGAAATTTTATATTGTTTATTTGGAATAAACAATGAATTTTGTAAATAAAATGGGAAAAATAAAGTTTGGAATTTTATTTTGTTTATTTGGGAATAAATATGGGATTAAATATTGATTGGATAAGTATTTGGTTTAAATAAATAGAAATATTTGGTATTTATTAGTTGGAGCTAATAAATTAATTAAGTGATGTATTTCAACGTTAAATTGTTGAAATAAATCTAGAGTAATGGAAATAAAGTTTTTAAAACTTCATTTTGAGCATTTGGAGTGAAAGTAATCAATTTGTAATGTTATTGGGTAAATACAACAATATTGGAAAACATTGTCAATATTAATCTTTTATTGAATTTAAAATGAGAAATATGAAGATAATATGTGTTTTATTAAAATAAAAGATGAAATATTGTTTGGAAATAATATTTTGATGATTCAATTAAGTTAAAATGGTTTATTGTAATTTATTTTACAAAGAAAATAATTTTTGAACAAGTTGTGCTTTAAAAATAGTGTTTTTACACTAAAACGGTGTAAATTGTAAAATATTGTTAAAAATAAGGTTTTATTGTCAAAATATCTTTTTATAATTAAAATAAATTTTATTTTGTTCTAATAATAAGTTCATTTGCATACAAATAAGATGTATACATTTTAGTTGCCTTTAAAATGAAGAAATGAGAGAATATAATGATAATATAGAAGAAAAATGAACATAGCCTTGTAATTTTCACTAAGTATAATTACTTTTAGGCTTTTGGGTTAGGGTTAGGTCATTATCCATTAATCTGGAGGCTTCTGGTAATTGTGAAACGAACCGTACGTTAGTTTTCTCCTTCCTTCTCAACAAAAGTTACAGTAAAGCAACAAAAGAAAAAAATGGCAGCCTCCATCTAAATTCAATTTTCCACTCAAATTGCTGAAAATCGAAGAAGATAATCACTAAAATTAGATAATATAAGGTAATCTCTATCCAATACTAGGTATATTTCATCAAAAATCTCAATTTGAAGTCAAGTTGTCTGTTTATTCTTTATTCTATGTTGCATGTTGTTGTTTCAGCTATTACAGGTTCTTCTAAGTAATCTCTCCACCAAAAGCTTGTATCTTGACTCCCAAATCATCTGATACTTTGCTAAATCATCAAGGTGAGTTCAAGTTCACAAAATTCTAGTTGGAAAATGAATTTCCAGTGAAAATTTGGCTAAAATCGTTTACCATATATGGGAATTCTGTCTGTTAGTTGTTTCTTATTTTTCTGATTTCTGGTTGCTACTTTGAGCACCAATATCTCTTTCATTTTCAGTTAAATTGCTGCCGGATCTTTTTCATATTGTAGTTTAGTTGTCAAACTCTATGCATGCCAATTTTTATGACCTGAAAATACCAGTAGCTATATTAAACTTTTGCTCAAAGATTGAATCGTACTACAGAAACGACCTGGAACGGGAAAGAATAAATCACGTATGAATGGTCGACCGGGAGGTTGACCTTACACTTTTCCAGGTTGACTGTACGGTCGACCTGAGCAGTCTCATTGTCGACCTGGCGGTCGACCTGAGGAAGTGCAAGGTCGACCTCCTGGTTGACCTGCATATGGTCTTTTTATAATTGTTTTTCGAGTTTTTCTATAAGCTTTGTCTTTCGATGCCGATGCCTTTTGTGGCCAATTCCTTTGCAATTTTGAGATGTTTTTTATGATGGTTATGGGCTATGATATCCATCAATGGATTAGCCGAGATTTGAAGTGTAACAACCCGAGATTTCGTACCAATTAATTATCGTCTCTAGACGATTAAATCTGGTTGCTAATAGGTATTGGCATTTTAATCGAGTTGAAATTCAGGGATAAAATTTTGTTAATCGCTGTTTGGAATTTTAAAGCAGTTGGAACTCTTTTAAACTATATGTAAAATGTTGAGAGTTTTAATCAGTTGTGATTCTTTTATAATTTTGTTAAAAGTGTTAAACGAGCTTTATAAATTCTAAATCTCGGCCCATTTGTTTTGTGCTGTGATAATAATCTTAAGATTCAACCCATTCCCCTTTTCATGTCTTCATTCGAACCCTAAACGAATAAAAATGGCGGTCTGGTTTATTCGTCCTCGTTCCCAAATTCAAAAAATTAGGGCTCCGATTGACTCGAGGTGTCGCGACTTTGATTGCTCGAGCGAACGTTGATTTCGTTCCTTTGTTCGTTCGTCGTGAAGAGCTCCGATCGGCTAATTCAAATTGCGTCGAAGCGAGGTGAGTAATTTTAATTACTCATATCTAATTCAAGCTTAAGTGATAGAGTTTGAATCATTGTTGAATTTATCGATTCGTTTTACTCGCCGTTCGATTTCGTTTGTTTGCTCGTGAATCTGACTTCTTCAATTCGAACTTGATTAGTTGACTTCGACTTTGGTACTGACTTGTTTAATATCGGTCTTGGCATTTTTGTGACATTTGATTTTGATTCCGTGACTTTCTCTTTGACTTTGGTATTGTTCAAACTTTTGGACTTGAGCATACTTGAGGTCTGGATGTTGTTTCTCGGTTTTGAACTTGGTTTTGAATTTGGTCTCTCGACTATGAATTATTTTGTGATACTTTGTATCGACCTATAGCTTGAACTTGCTATATGTTTACACAGATGCTTCACTTGTTGACTTGATTCATGTGTTATTGTTTTCATTCTGATCATGTGGGGTTGCTTATTGTTTCGACCTCTGTAGTGTTTGTGCATTTGTGGTCTAAGCCTTTACTGTTTGAACTTGTACTCTATCATTTGTTGATTTGTAGCTCTGTAGCATTGTGTCTTCATTTATGTTCAGTGGTCTGCACTTACACTGGGTGTGACTCTTTGTATATTGATATCAGTTCGAATTTTCCATGATTCTTCTGATGCATCTCCCTCTGGCTAGCACATGGATCTGTTGTGTACATGAGCAGTTTATAGTTGTTGTTAGCTTTGGTTTCCGCTGTCTACACATGTACATGCCTCACTACAGTGTATTGATTTCACCATTGCTGTCTCACTTAGTTTGGGAACATGGCTTCGCTTTCACTGTTTGATTTTTTTGACTTGTTCCAATTTTGTTTTCCAGGACTTTGTTTGAATTCATATATTTCATGATTTTGGGTTTCACAGTTTGGCTTGTTCGTTATTTTTGGCTGTTGAGACGATTTTGTTCGACTGTTCTTGTCTTCCTTGTTGGCTTTGGCCTTTACGCATTTATTTGCATATTTATGCATATTGTAGCCTTAGTCCAAGAGTTTCTCCTGTGACATACCTGACTTCGACTTTTGGTTGTCATTGCGGTATGATTACGATGCTAGTATTGTCCAGTTTACAGTACTATATTTATGTTTGCAATTCGTACATTCATGTTTTTGAGGCTGTTTGCATACAGTTGCATTTTAGTCTTCATATATATATATATATATATATATGTATGCATTCACGTATGCATATACATCATTTGATATGTATATATGTATGTTCGAACTTGCATTACTGTCTCATTTCGATATTGAGGTTCACTGTTTGGTTAGACTTGAACTGACTGCATATACATATGTATATGTTTACTTCATGTACATATTCATATTTCATATGTTGGTCCGTTCTTAACTCTACTTGAGCATTAACTTGTCTCTGATCTATTTGTTCAGTGTAGATGCCCTTGATGTTTGGTCTGTCCTTAACTTTGATATTGTAGTCTAGTATGTTTCATGCCTTATGTTTGCAACTGCAGTTTCATTGTGGTGGTTGCTTTGTATTTGTTTTGTATAATTTTTTTTGACCAGGTCGTGCTATCCAGTTGTGTTTGACACTTGAGTTGTCGTTGTTTGACTATTTAGTTTCCTGGTTAATCGCTTGCCTGGTGACATTGTGGTGACTGCAGTTTAGTTGCAGTCTGCCCTTGTCTTTGTACCTGTTTTCAACTGCAGTTTTATTGTGCAGTTGTTTCTGTTTTCTTTTGTTGCAGTTTCGCCTTTGTGATCTTGTGGTGACTGCAGTTACTGTGGTGGCGAGGCAGTACACGCGTGCGTGTACTGCAGCCACACAGAATTGACAGATTTTAATTGATATTTCTTTTGTTCTTGATTCATTGATCTGTTGCGTATTTCGTATGCCGTACTGGCGAGGCAGTACACGTTAGCGTGTACTGCAGCCAATCAGAATTGATAATTTTGTTGTTTTCTAAAATTATCTTCATTGATAATTCTTTTTATTTATCTTTGTTGATGATTTGGATTTGCTGATATGTTGTTTAACACTGTCTAGTGTTATATCTGCAGTTAGCTGATTCTCTTATCGAGGAGTCGGATATACGAGATTTCTATGACTGTCGTCTATTTGATATTTGATTATTATTGCTTCTGTGCATTAATAACTGAGTTTGAATTAGACTGACCCGTGTATTATTTTCTTTTGAATTTAATACTCGGATCAGACCGAGTATTTACAGGTTGTAGATTTTTAGCTTTGGGTTGCTGTTAGAGCTATGAAGACTTTTCATATCATTTGAAGCGTTTTGCGTCTTTTTGTAGTAGTCAATGTACTGATTAGGTTGATATGTATTCATGTACATTAGTTGTTAATGTATTTGTATGTATAACTTCCAGAGTCGACAGTTATAGTTGTATCATTTGTATAGTGTCAAATGTATTGTAACTAACATCAGTTATTATATATATGAGACTCCTTTGTTCTATCTGTGTTCTGCACTTATATTATATGTGTTATTTTTATATTTATTGTCCTAAACTATTATAGCCACTGTGTAGTAGCTTTGAGTTTGTATCGGCATGTCGGATTTTCTCCAAAAATGAAATGCATGTTATACTATCTGACATATCGGTGCTCGCACAAAGCAATTACACGGATGGTCGCTCCTCAACAGCCTTATTCTCCGTGCTAGTTGACAGCATTACACCGTAGTGTTCTTGGCTAGCGTGGGTATAGATGTAACGACCCGTAAATTTCAACTGTTTTAATAATGTAATTAGTTGAAATTTTGTGAAATTTTAAACGATAAAATTTTGAAATAAAAACTTAATATTTGGAATACATCTAGTTAAACATAGCAACTGGTAAATTTTCGTCCGGAAATATGAATTTTATTTCGCGCGTAAATTCACTTCAATTTGATCAGTTAAAAAGCGATGAAAATAAAATGTTTCCGAAACCTAAATATTTTTACATAGAAAAATTCTAAACCATCTTCTGAGCAAGATGTCAGTTTGTCGTTTTTCCAAATTCGGACTTCTTTGGCTCTGTCGATCTTATTTTTAAGTGTTTTTCTTGAATTTTCCATCAGTAGAAAATATCGAATTTTGATATATTGATCGTACCACTGATATCTGTATACCGTTTTGATCTTCTCGTCGTGCTGATCGCCATAGTATATTCATGTTTTTTGTTCGATGTCCGTTACGCATCGGAAAACCGGAAGGATGATTTCATATCGGTAACCTCTTCGTGTCTTTTGGATTCCTTTCACCCTTCCATTTCTCCACCATTTGAAGATAAATGTTCGTTTTCTTTTATTGTCTCCACTTTCCAATATAACCTTTGCATTGATTAATTTTCTTGATTTCAAAATTTTCCTCCGTTCATTTGCTAAAAAAATTAATAAATAATACAACCCTTTTCGGTTACTATCCCTATTATTTAATATTTTCTTTGATTCGTTCTATCTTCTTCGAGATAACATTTTATCAAAGTTGATCTCCTTTCTTTTGTTTCTGGAGTCATGTCGGTGCGTCTTTCCCCTCTCATTCCCGAAACAATCATCATCAAAGCCAAGTCCTCCCTCGCGTTGTCTTCCACCGACCAGATTCCCCAAACCTGAGCAACCTGCCGACCGATCTCAAGCTCATCCCTTCACCTGGAACTCCAATGCAACGTCAACCACCCCACTTCCTCCATGCGAATCCACAGTCTCCCTCTACAGTCCTACCCCTCATTTGCTCGGCCTCGCTCACCCTCAAACCCAATCACCACCCGTTTGCCCACCAACCCGATGACCGTCGCAACTCGAATCTCCAGCCGAGCAGATTCGCACCGGCCTCCCCTTAACCGATGCTCCTCCGCCTCTCCCTCTCCTCGCCTTCCTCTACTCGACCGGATTCCACATCAACTTCCTTCAACCGAAGTCTGCAACCGGACCCACTGCAGCGGCCGTCCTCTGGCTTTCCCAGTGCGTGTCTTCCTCCCCTCTTCAGCCTTGTATAAGTAGTATATATATTACACTATCTTACGTATGTTTTGTTATATAATATGCTTTCAAATTTATAAATCTTGTCTGCATATATATGTTTTGATTATGAGTTCTCATTTCTGGTTTAAGACATAACATACTGTTAGTTTATATAAATTTTCATAAAGAACAATGTGCTGGGAAGTATATGGATAAGCTTATAAATATATGAGGTCTGATTTTAAAGTGTTGACATATTTACTAGTTTTAAATATACAATATGTTTTATAAATTTTATATATGTTATTTTATTTTGATTTGTGTAATCATAGAGGAATATGGAGTATGAAGTTTATACATATATTGGTATAAAGTATGTAGATAACATCTGCAAGTACACGTTTGTTTCCATTAAGCAATATTTCAAAACTTACATTTTCCTTTATTTTTCATTTACTTCCTATTCGCTATATATATATTTATGTTATACTGTAATTGCATGCAGCGTGTGTATACTGATGTGTGTATATAGATGTAGGCGAAATGTATTTTAAGTATTTTACATTATCATTTGAGTCGATAAGGTTATTTTGATAAGTATATACATTAAAGGCCATTCCGGTTATATAAGAACATGTCTGTTCGTAGTGTGGAAGATAGGTGTAAAAAAAATTGCGAAATTTTAAATTAGTGTATGGAAATCTGGGTTTAAATTTTGTGTTGATTGTTCCAAATATAATGGAAGGATTTCGTGTATCTATTTGACTGTTAAGAGTAAGGAAAGGGTTATCTTATTTTAATATGGGTTTAAATCGAATGTTGAGCGTGTATATATTTACATATGTAGATATTCGTTTTTATGCATGCGTTTTAAAAATTTTATCTGATTTGAAATTTGTATACCTTATTTTAAATATATGTGATATTTAATTCTTATCGATCCCTATTTATAAGCTTCTGTTCGTCGTGCCCGTTTTCTTCATCAAATTCGTGTCCATCTCATTTTGCTTTGGAATTCGTAGCTTGCTCTATTGTCAAATTCTCTAGCCTCGGAAGGTGAGCAATCACTCACGATTAACGTTCTTTTATTTATTAGATTTGATTTCAATTGAAACGACAATTGAAATATGCTGCAGTTAGTTATTTACACTGTTATTACCTGTATCAGTTCACATGTGACATCTGACACCATTATCTGTTATATATGCAATGATAATCCAGTTTGGTTGTTAAATGATTGATTGTTTGATGTTTATATTGGACGTTAAATTGTTAATGATGTAAGTGATAAATAATTTGAAATTGAAATTGACGTAGGATAGTTAGATTTGATATATGTGTTAAATTTGATTAAATGACATTTGTATAATGTAACGACCAAGGCTTTCTCTCCATAGAAAGTCGCATCGCTAATAAGAAAGAAAGGGGTGAGAAGTAGAAAAGAGAAGAAGAGAAAAGAAACAAACACAAATACTCACAGCGGAAACGAACAAAATATAATATATCACATAACTATTACATAGTATCATATACAACACTTATCAGAGTTACATAGATTCACATCATATACTAGACAGTTATAAACATCTGTCTAGTTATTACATCTCAATACAAAACAAAGATCTAAACAAAGATCAACACAGCGGAAACTACTATCTATATCTACAACGCTGAAGCCTCCTGCTCCATTGCTCCTCCACAATTCGTCAAGGCTAACCTGAATCCCTTGGCTACTCGTAAAAATTTGAGTACCCAAGAGTTTATAAAACAGAAATAAACAACTTGGGTCAGACATGGGTCTGGTGTGAGTAACAGGTTAAACTTGTTTAACTTCAAAACCTTTTGAAAGAAAAGGTATCACGTAAGACTCCCCACAAATAAACATGGGTAAGTTTTTACCTTACGCTAACCAAAACATTTGATAGGAAATCCAGTTATATTATAATAGGGTCTAGGGTTTTCAAATAAATATGAAATAGCTGAAATTGTTACATTATTAAATTCCAGCATACTAGCCACAAAGTGGGTCATACAATCAAAACCGTAAGGGCACGTAGGAAGAATGGGTTTCCATACAATGGCAGGGCTACTGGGGTACCGCCCGTCACAGTACGTGGCCTAGATCACCGTACCGAGGATCACTCCCAATCCCCTGCAACACAAGGTCGGAACATCCCTTACTGGATAATTCCTGCACAAGATACCTCATGGTTGGGATCAGCAACCGCACCACTAAGTCGAAAATAGAAAGGGACATCTAGACAGAGGTAACCTTGTCCTACTTGGGTGCTACCCACTAACCTTGCTGCACCTCCCCTGTTTTAGCCATTCCCGGTTTGTGAGGCTTGAGGTCACGATTACCTTTAAAAAGAACACATCTATCTTAGAATGCTCATCGTCCACCTGACGATGTGCTGAAAGCATTCAATCCATACAAGTTCGTTCCGGGTTCGAACGAAACCGAAGGCATTATCTCGTTACACTCGTTTTGGAATCACCCTCAGAGTTAACGACAATAACCCTTGCACTCTGAATCTTCATCTTCACTTGATTCACGACCTATCGTTAATTTGGATCGATGTGGTATTCGGGTCTCCAGACCTGGAAATCCGGTATACGGAAACCCGATCCCGGTCTCATCGAAATCCAAAGCGTATCTTTTAAGGCCAAGTTGTTTTAAAGTTAAAACAATTCAATTCAATTATCTTTATACACATAGAAGGATAATTCACAATAGATAATCAACATTATCAGATAATCCATATTATCATCACAATTCAACTAAACATCCATATCACACAGCATATATCTCATCAGAGATATCAATCAATGCAAAGCATTCAATATTATCATCCATTCTTAAGTAATGATTTATACCATTTCTAATTAATTTAAAATGAATTAAATTAATTACTTCATTCTATAAATCCTGCTTACTTAATCATTAATTAATTACAAATTAATTAATTATCCTTTAATTACCCTTTAATTCCATTCAGGTAATTTATCTTTAATTAATTACTTAAATTAATTATCCTTAACCACTTATAGTAATTAACCTTTAATTACTTCATTAATTAATTAACTATAATATAATTAAATTAATCAACTATAATATAATTAAATTAATCAACTATAATTAATTACATTAATTAATCACTTCAATTATTAATTATTACTTAATTAATCAATCTTAGTTACATCATTAATTATATTAATTTATGATCCTTAATTACAACTTAATTATTAATTACTCAATTAAATTAATTACATTAAGTAATTAATCTTTAATTAAACAACATTTATTAATCACCTTGATTAATCTTTAATCAGTAATTAACTACCCTTAATTACTTTCACTAACTAAATTAATTACTTCCTTAATTAATTTCTTAATTAATCCCTTGATTAATTATTCAAAGTAATTAACTCAAATTACTTCTATTAATAAAATCATTATTCAACTAATTACTTCCAGTAATTATCTTATTATTTACTTCCCTAAATAATCTTACCTTAATAATTACATTAAGTAATTATTATCAAATCATCTCTTGATTATTCTAAATTAATTAAACTTAATTAATTAATTTAACTAAATCAAATTAACTTCAATTAATTACAATAAGTAATTAATTCTTAATTACTTCCAATAAGTAATTACATTTAAACAAATTCTATAAATGATTATTCTTAAATTAATTCAACTAATTAATTATCAAAATTAATCCTATTAGTTCATTATTTAATAACCCATAGTTAATGACCTCATTAACTATTATTTAATTACTTTCCTTAAGTAATTAACTTATATTAATTATTATTAATCCTAAATTAATAAATCTTAATGACTAATTTATTAATCTCTAATTACTAAATTAATTAAGTGTTAACCATAACTAAATTAATATTCAATTACTCTATTAATTAATTCTTAATCATTAATTAATATTCTAATTTATAATCCTTAATTATAAATT
Organism: Allium fistulosum; assembly: GCA_030737815.1. NCBI lineage: Eukaryota > Viridiplantae > Streptophyta > Magnoliopsida > Asparagales > Amaryllidaceae > Allium > Allium fistulosum. Next base: position 1,211,242,843 of record CM060902.1, read on the forward strand.
AATCATTCCTAATTAATTTATCTTAATCATTAATTAAAATCAAATCCTATTTAATTAATGAATCTTAATTACAAGTTAATTATTCTAAAAATAATTAATCTTAAATCTTTAAGATTAAACCTTTAATTACTTTTAAGTAATTATTTATTTCATTAATTTATTAGATAAATTAATTATCCATTTAATTACTCTAATTATTAAATGCATACAAATCATTATCTTATAATTTAACTTCAACAAGTTTTAAAATTAATTTTAAAACCTTTAAATGATAAATAATATTTTTCTTATAAAAGGAATTTTACAAGATTTAAACAAATCCCTTTTTAATTTCAAAACATTTAAATTTAACAAACATTTAAACTTATTAAAACACTTGAATTTATAAAACTTATTTATCTTAAATCTAAGATTCAAAACTAAACTTGAATCCATATTTTAAAATTTTGATTTCAAATTCCTGTCCTAATATTTCTTCACCATTTAAATTCAGTTTAAAATTTAAACTAACAGGCTTTTGAAAAACCTGGCAACACATAATTACCCGAGACCACTCAAAAACACTCCGAGTCGAATCCTAAATACTTCGAGTCTCACACGAACAAAACTCGAGAAACTCGAGTAGCCTTCCCCTGCTTTAAACCCAGACTTCACCCAGATATTCACGATCTCGTGCACGTGCACGGTCACCGGCGCCAACTCCGACCAACCTCGAGTATCTCCACAAGTCGATAATCCTTCCTAGACCAGAATCCACCCTCTCGATCATCAAAACTGGAACGAAAACGAAATCGAGCCTAAAACCAAACCTGGAACCATCAGTTCGAATTCGCCAAAGCCTGTCAACAATCCTTCTTGCTCGCGATTCCGACCATCAGAGAAGATAAATCTCTGGCCATGCCTACGTCTATACCTAAACTTCCATTCCCCAAAGTCTTAGAACACTCGATCCTTCAACGAAAACAAACGAATCGAATTCATGGCCATACTTAAAACTAGGTTTAAAAATTTAAAACCTAAATCATTTCTGCCTTACTTCATTAAAAATTCTCCTGACAATTTTCCTATCATCCATGATCATTCCACTATCATCATTGAAGAATTCAACATCCCAGTTCCATTGAGATAATCAAAATCACTAAAATTTCATTTCTGACTTAAACCAGAACTGCTCTTTTAATACTAGACTAAAAACTATGATATTAATTTTAAAAATCATGTTATAGCCTATCTATTCCATATATAATCCTGAATCTATAAATTACCCAGTTCGAATTTTTACATTTTATAACATGCACTGTTATTTTAATTTACAGAGGCACTCAAGTTAAAGTTTTGACTTAATTAAACCCTTTAAACTTTAGTTTATTACAAATCAATCATACTTTGTTTGTAAATTAAGTCCTTACAAAAACTAAATACAGAGGTAAGAGATTTTTAAAAGAATTTCTTAAGTCTGGGCAACAAAACAGAACAGAGATCATATTCATACATGCATACCTATATACATTCATGTATATTCAAAATCATCTACAAACATTCACATCCAAACACTATTTATCACAGAATTAAACATGCATCATAATTACTTAAGTTACTTTAAGTAAGAATGTTACTCACCTGTTCAAAGATGAAACAGAGGCAGGCTTTTAAATTTTGCAAAGCTTTTGAAAATTTTAAACTTGAATGCCCTTAGCTTCTTTGAATCTACATGCATGCTTGTTTTCATTTTGAAGAATTTCGAAATCCAAAGCTTTGATTTAAAATTGCATGCTTGCTTTCAGTTTTGAGAAGAATGAATGCAGACAGTTTTGAACTGAGTTGTTTCCAGACTTGAGAAGAATGCAGGTAGACTTTAAAATGATTCCAGATTGAAAAATGAAGATGTTTGTAGGCCTTAGTTTTTGATTTTGGGAACTTGATTACAGATTGGAGAAAAATGCAGTGGCTTTGTTTTGATTTTTGGATTGAGGAATGGTTACATATCTTTGATTTGGTTTGAGGTATTTAATTTCTAGTTTGAGGCATTTGATTCTCTGATTTGTTTCAGATTTGAATTAGAGGAAAGATCTGAATTTTTCTTGTTTTTAAAATGAAGATTAGAAAGAAAATGAAGTAAAGAGATAAAATGTTTATATACATGTATATTTATGATTTATAAAAATAAAAGAAAAAGAAAATAAAAAGACACTTGTCACATAGATTAATTCATTACTTAACACATGTTAAAACAAGGAATTAGATAAAGACACATGTCTTATAAGTAATTACTCATATTTCTATTTATTTTAAAAGTTATTTAAAAAGCCTTTTTCTTATTTATTTAAACACTTATCTATATATATTAAAGAGAAACAAAAGCTAATTACATTTATAAATAAAAGTTTATACAAATATTATAAAATCCAAAACAATTTAAATATATATTCTTTTGAATTTCAAAACTTTAAATTCAAGTTTAAATAAAATTAAATCCTAAGATTCAATTTAAAAGTTAAGTTATATATATTTACATACACTATTTATTCCATTTAAAATAACAATTCCATAATCTTTAAAATCCATACATGTTAAAAATAATACATTATACTTATTATTTGAAATTAACATATTTGATTTTAAATAATTTATATAAGATTATATTATCAAGTGATATTTTAAAAAGAAATAAAACAAACCATTTTTTGTTAATCTTACTTATTTTAAGCTTAAGCAAAAATATCTTAAACAATTAAAATATTTACCTAAAGTATTTTAAAGCTATAAGATTATTTATTTAAATATCTTTGAAAAGTCCAGATTAAATTAAATATAAATTCCCAATTTATCAAAGCTTCTATTTACAATATATATATAAATAAATATATATATTCAAATAGAAATATCTTATTAACTTTTTAAAAGATAAAATCATCAATTAATACTAATTTAATCAGATTATTAAATTAAATTCAAATCTTATTATCAAAGATTATCCATATCAATTTAATTATTAACAGATTATTAAATTGATATTGTTAAAATTTCCGGGATATTACATTCCTCCCCCCTTAAAATAATTTCGTCCCCGAAATTTAAACAAAGGTAATTTAATAATCTTATTAAAGATTTAAATTTAAAACTCAAGCATATACTATCATCCATATGCTAACAACCATAGCAACCAAATCATTCAATCAAACAATTCTATCTATCTAGACTAAATTCTAGATAAAATACCTCGAGTTTCCCCAAGTATATATATATACCAGGATACTCGCTCTACAAACAATCTAAACTACTAAGCTATAGATCTCCTACTCATCTAGATCTACAGAACTAAACAGACTATCAGACTACAGACGAGTCTGACTCAACTACCAAACTTCCAGAACTGCTGATTCTACAACCAAAGATAGATCAAATACGTATTCCCTTAGAGATACGTAAAACTCAATGAATTCCAATCATCCAAATTGACAATTCAACCAAGTAGACCAATTACTTATCCAAATCAGAACACAGACGAGATCCAAACATAACTCTACTTCACAACATCAGTAGATTCCAAACTTACTTCTCCCATCCAGAGATACACTCCAAACTGCTTTCGCTGCTCAATTCTGATATGAGGTAGGACACAAGCATAGACTGGACAACTCACTTCTAGAAATAAGGTTCACTGATCCATAAATAAAACTCAGATATTCCAGCAAAACTTGAGCTGCTTCACCAAATCCATCTCTAGGAAACATCCTTCCACTAGACTGAACCACCGGTATCACTCCTGGAATCCAGTCGATAAGAAAACTCAACCTTCAGATACGGACAAACTTCTGACTTCTCTGAAGACATCCAGAAAAACTCTGACAACCCAAGAGAACACTCAGCAATCGCAAGTCACTTTTGCGATCAACCCATCCTAATTCCAAACAGACTGTTCTCTCTTTACCAATCAGAACAGCTTACACTTATTTATCCAATTTATCGAAGAAATGGATCCACTCTGCTGCTTCTGAACTTCACTTCCAGAAAAACTGCTCATCCAGAAAACTTCCTGCCATCACAGAATACTCCGAGCTGCACTGCTGATACTGATGCTCCTATCCAAAGCTCTTCGAGAAACTCGGACTCCAAACCAAACAGAAACACCATGCTGAACTCAGCCACAATACCAAAGCATACACACTTCCTTAAACTCGCTCCAAAAGAAAACATCTTCGGAGACATCCATAGTCACTGCGTCTCATCATACAGCTACTATTACCTGAGGTATCAAGGTACCATCACTCGCTTCTGTTCAACCGACAGATCCAACTTTACTCATCCAAACTTCAAAGATAAACTCCGAACCATTACAGTTTCCTTCGGAGATCGATGAAATCCTTCACCACAGCAAAGCTTACTCGAGACGGTATTGTGTCTACAGTCTCGACAAATACACTTCCAACCTCAACATTTAAACTCCAACCATTGGTAGTCGTGTTTCACACACCACTACCCCATCTACCTTTATAACTTATATTGGAAAACCCGAACAGGTAACCCAACAAATAGGTAGAAATATATATATTTAAAATGATACTTTTTATATAGAAATTATTTCTGGGTAAAATTATTTCATTTACCTCTTTAAAACAATATTGTGTCCGTTGGCCTGGTTCAAGTGTTTAGAGATCCCTATCAATAACGTTAGCTACTCGTATTGACCATAATCCATATACCACTCAACCGATCAATTAACACAATATAAAACCATTTTATATAACTAACAAATACGCGCTCTCATATATATATATATACTCGGACTCAAACAGGTTGCTACAGATCCTATTTCTAATGAACAATCCTTCCGAACCTAGGTATTCACTCAACCTAGCGCTCTGATATTCACTTAACCAATAGCTTAGGTATTCGCTCAACCTATGCTCTGATACCACTGTAACGTCCTAGGCTTTTCAACCTTCAGCAACGGTTCACGACCGGTAGGCTTTTCAACCATCCCAGCCCCGCTGTGGCTCACAGTGATACCTCGGGTTTTCTTTTACGGCCACCCTCTCGAGTCGCAACCAACCCCAAAAGGCCTTATACTACCTCCGGGGACATGTAGGGGTAAGAGTCTCCCGTTCGCCACCTAACGCAAAGCGATAACCCCCTATCACGCTGTAATGTAGCAAACCCGATCCCGGTCTCATCGAAATCCAAAGCGTATCTTTTAAGGCCAAGTTGTTTTAAAGTTCAAACAATTCAATTCAATTATCTTTATACACATAGAAGGATAATTCATAATAGATAATCAACATTATCAGATAATCCATATTATCATCACAATTCAACTAAACATCCATATCACACAGCATATATCTCATCAGAGATATCAATCAATGCAAAGCATTCAATATTATCATCCATTCTTAAGTAATGATTTATACCATTTCTAATTAATTTAAAATGAATTAAATTAATTACTTCATTCTATAAATCCTGCTTACTTAATCATTAATTAATTACAAATTAATTAATTATCCTTTAATTACCCTTTAATTCCATTCAGGTAATTTATCTTTAATTAATTACTTAAATTAATTATCCTTAACCACTTATAGTAATTAACCTTTAATTACTTCATTAATTAATTAACTATAATATAATTAAATTAATCAACTATAATTAATTACATTAATCCTTAATTAATTACATTAATTAATCACTTCAATTATTAATTATTACTTAATTAATCAATCTTAGTTACATCATTAATTATATTAATTTATGATCCTTAATTACAACTTAATTATTAATTACTCAATTAAATTAATTACATTAAGTAATTAATCTTTAATTAAACAACATTTATTAATCACCTTGATTAATCTTTAATCAGTAATTAACTACCCTTAATTACTTTCACTAACTAAATTAATTACTTCCTTAATTAATTTCTTAATTAATCCCTTGATTAATTATTCAAAGTAATTAACTCAAATTACTTCTATTAATAAAATCATTATTCAACTAATTACTTCCAGTAATTATCTTATTATTTACTTCCCTAAATAATCTTACCTTAATAATTACATTAAGTAATTATTATCAAATCATCTCTTGATTATTCTAAATTAATTAAACTTAATTAATTAATTTAACTAAATCAAATTAACTTCAATTAATTACAATAAGTAATTAATTCTTAATTACTTCCAATAAGTAATTACATTTAAACAAATTCTATAAATGATTATTCTTAAATTAATTCAACTAATTAATTATCAAAATTAATCCTATTAATTCATTATTTAATAACCCATAGTTAATGACCTCATTAACTATTATTTAATTACTTTCCTTAAGTAATTAACTTATATTAATTATTATTAATCCTAAATTAATAAATCTTAATAACCAATTTATTAATCTCTAATTACTAAATTAATTAAGTGTTAACCATAACTAAATTAATATTCAATTACTCTATTAATTAATTCTTAATCATTAATTAATATTCTAATTTATAATCCTTAATTATAAAATAATCATTCCTAATTAGTTTATCTTAATCATTAATTAAAATCAAATCCTATTTAATTAATGAATCTTAATTACAAGTTAATTATTCTAAAAATAATTAATCTTAAATCTTTAAGATTAAACCTTTAATTACTTTTAAGTAATTATTTATTTCATTAATTTATTAGATAAATTAATTATCCATTTAATTACTCTAATTATTAAATGCATACAAATCATTAGCTTATAATTTAACTTCAATAAGTTTTAAAATTAATTTTAAAACCTTTAAATGATAAATAATATTTTTCTTATAAAAGAAATTTTACAAGATTTAAACAAATCCCTTTTTAATTTCAAAACATTTAAATTTAACAAACATTTAAACTTATTAAAACACTTGAATTTATAAAACTTATTTATCTTAAATCTAAGATTCAAAACTAAACTTGAATCCATATTTTAAAATTTTGATTTCAAATTCCTGTCCTAATATTTCTTCACCATTTAAATTCAGTTTAAAATTTAAACTAACAGGCTTTTGAAAAACCTGGCAACACATAATTACCCGAGACCACTCAAAAACACTCCGAGTCGAATCCTAAATACTTCGAGTCTCACACGAACAAAACTCGAGAAACTCGAGTAGCCTTCCCCTGCTTTAAACCCAGACTTCACCCAGATATTCACGATCTCGTGCACGTGCACGGTCACCGGCGCCAACTCCGACCAACCTCGAGTATCTCCACAAGTCGATAATCCTTCCTAGACCAGAATCCACCCTCTCGATCATCAAAACTGGAACGAAAACGAAATCGAGCCTAAAACCAAACCTGGAACCATCAGTTCGAATTCGCCAAAGCCTGTCAACAATCCTTCTTGCTCGCGATTCCGACCATCAGAGAAGATAAATCTCTGGCCATGCCTACGTCTATACCTAAACTTCCATTCCCCAAAGTCTTAGAACACTCGATCCTTCAACAAAAACAAACGAATCGAATTCATGGCCATACTTAAAACTAGGTTTAAAAATTTAAAACCTAAATCATTTCTGCCTTACTTCATTAAAAATTCTCCTGACAATTTTCCTATCATCCATGATCATTCCACTATCATCATTGAAGAATTCAACATCCCAGTTCCATTGAGATAATCAAAATCACTAAAATTTCATTTCTGACTTAAACCAGAACTGCTCTTTTAATACTAGACTAAAAACTATGATATTAATTTTAAAAATCATGTTATAGCCTATCTATTCCATATATAATCCTGAATCTATAAATTACCCAGTTCGAATTTTTACATTTTATAACATGCACTGTTATTTTAATTTACAGAGGCACTCAAGTTAAAGTTTTGACTTAATTAAACCCTTTAAACTTTAGTTTATTACAAATCAATCATACTTTGTTTGTAAATTAAGTCCTTACAAAAACTAAATACAGAGGTAAGAGATTTTTAAAAGAATTTCTTAAGTCTGGGCAACAAAACAGAACAGAGATCATATTCATACATGCATACCTATATACATTCATGTATATTCAAAATCATCTACAAACATTCACATCCAAACACTATTTATCACAGAATTAAACATGCATCATAATTACTTAAGTTACTTTAAGTAAGAATGTTACTCACCTGTTCAAAGATGAAACAGAGGCAGGCTTTTAAATTTTGCAAAGCTTTTGAAATTTTTAAACTTGAATGCCCTTAGCTTCTTTGAATCTACATGCATGCTTGTTTTCATTTTGAAGAATTTCGAAATCCAAAGCTTTGATTTAAAATTGCATGCTTGCTTTCAGTTTTGAGAAGAATGAATGCAGACAGTTTTGAACTGAGTTGTTTCCAGACTTGAGAAGAATGCAGGTAGACTTTAAAATGATTCCAGATTGAAAAATGAAGATGTTTGTAGGCCTTAGTTTTTGATTTTGGGAACTTGATTACAGATTGGAGAAAAATGCAGTGGCTTTGTTTTGATTTTTGGATTGAGGAATGGTTACATATCTTTGATTTGGTTTGAGGTATTTAATTTCTAGTTTGAGGCATTTGATTCTCTGATTTGTTTCAGATTTGAATTAGAGGAAAGATCTGAATTTTTCTTGTTTTTAAAATGAAGATTAGAAAGAAAATGAAGTAAAGAGATAAAATGTTTATATACATGTATATTTATGATTTATAAAAATAAAAGAAAAAGAAAATAAAAAGACACTTGTCACATAGATTAATTCATTACTTAACACATGTTAAAACAAGGAATTAGATAAAGACACATGTCTTATAAGTAATTACTCATATTTCTATTTATTTTAAAAGTTATTTAAAAAGCCTTTTTCTTATTTATTTAAACACTTATCTATATATATTAAAGAGAAACAAAAGCTAATTACATTTATAAATAAAAGTTTATACAAATATTATAAAATCCAAAACAATTTAAATATATATTCTTTTGAATTTCAAAACTTTAAATTCAAGTTTAAATAAAATTAAATCCTAAGATTCAATTTAAAAGTTAAGTTATATATATTTACATACACTATTTATTCCATTTAAAATAACAATTCCATAATCTTTAAAATCCATACATGTTAAAAATAATACATTATACTTATTATTTGAAATTAACATATTTGATTTTAAATAATTTATATAAGATTATATTATCAAGTGATATTTTAAAAAGAAATAAAACAAACCATTTTTTGTTAATCTTACTTATTTTAAGCTTAAGCAAAAATATCTTAAACAATTAAAATATTTACCTAAAGTATTTTAAAGCTATAAGATTATTTATTTAAATATCTTTGAAAAGTCCAGATTAAATTAAATATAAATTCCCAATTTATCAAAGCTTCTATTTACAATATATATATAAATAAATATATATATTCAAATAGAAATATCTTATTAACTTTTTAAAAGATAAAATCATCAATTAATACTAATTTAATCAGATTATTAAATTAAATTCAAATCTTATTATCAAAGATTATCCATATCAATTTAATTATTAACAGATTATTAAATTGATATTGTTAAAATTTCCGGGATATTACATTCCTCCCCCCTTAAAATAATTTCGTCCCCGAAATTTAAACAAAGGTAATTTAATAATCTTATTAAAGATTTAAATTTAAAACTCAAGCATATACTATCATCCATATGCTAACAACCATAGCAACCAAATCATTCAATCAAACAATTCTATCTATCTAGACTAAATTCTAGATAAAATACCTCGAGTTTCCCCAAGTATATATATATACCAGGATACTCGCTCTACAAACAATCTAAACTACTAAGCTATAGATCTCCTACTCATCTAGATCTACAGAACTAAACAGACTATCAGACTACAGACGAGTCTGACTCAACTACCAAACTTCCAGAACTGCTGATTCTACAACCAAAGATAGATCAAATACGTATTCCCTTAGAGATACGTAAAACTCAATGAATTCCAGTCATCCAAATTGACAATTCAACCAAGTAGACCAATTACTTATCCAAATCAGAACACAGACGAGATCCAAACATAACTCTACTTCACAACATCAGTAGATTCCAAACTTACTTCTCCCATCCAGAGATACACTCCAAACTGCTTTCGCTGCTCAATTCTGATATGAGGTAGGACACAAGCATAGACTGGACAACTCACTTCTAGAAATAAGGTTCACTGATCCATAAATAAAACTCAGATATTCCAGCAAAACTTGAGCTGCTTCACCAAATCCATCTCTAGGAAACATCCTTCCACTAGACTGAACCACCGGTATCACTCCTGGAATCCAGTCGATAAGAAAACTCAACCTTCAGATGCGGACAAACTTCTGACTTCTCTGAAGACATCCAGAAAAACTCTGACAACCCAAGAGAACACTCAGCAATCGCAAGTCACTTTTGCGATCAACCCATCCTAATTCCAAACAGACTGTTCTCTCTTTACCAATCAGAACAGCTTACACTTATTTATCCAATTTATCGAAGAAATGGATCCACTCTGCTGCTTCTGAACTTCACTTCCAGAAAAACTGCTCATCCAGAAAACTTCCTGCCATCACAGAATACTCCGAGCTGCACTGCTGATACTGATGCTCCTATCCAAAGCTCTTCGAGAAACTCGGACTCCAAACCAAACAGAAACACCATGCTGAACTCAGCCACAATACCAAAGCATACACACTTCCTTAAACTCGCTCCAAAAGAAAACATCTTCGGAGACATCCATAGTCACTGCGTCTCATCATACAGCTACTATTACCTGAGGTATCAAGGTACCATCACTCGCTTCTGTTCAACCGACAGATCCAACTTTACTCATCCAAACTTCAGAGATAAACTCCGAACCATTACAGTTTCCTTCGGAGATCGATGAAATCCTTCACCACAGCAAAGCTTACTCGAGACGGTATTGTGTCTACAGTCTCGACAAATACACTTCCAACCTCAACATTTAAACTCCAACCATTGGTAGTCGTGTTTCACACACCACTACCCCATCTACCTTTATAACTTATATTGGAAAACCCGAACAGGTAACCCAACAAATAGGTAGAAATATATATATTTAAAATGATACTTTTTATATAGAAATTATTTCTGGGTAAAATTATTTCATTTACCTCTTTAAAACAATATTGTGTCCGTTGGCCTGGTTCAAGTGTTTAGAGATCCCTATCAATAACGTTAGCTACTCGTATTGACCAGAATCCGTATACCACTCAACCGATCAATTAACACAATATAAAACCATTTTATATAACTAACAAATACGCGCTCTCATATATATATATATATACTCGGACTCAAACAGGTTGCTACAGATCCTATTTCTAATGAACAATCCTTCCGAACCTAGGTATTCACTCAACCTAGCGCTCTGATATTCACTTAACCAATAGCTTAGGTATTCGCTCAACCTATGCTCTGATACCACTGTAACGTCCTAGGCTTTTCAACCTTCAGCAACGGTTCACGACCGGTAGGCTTTTCAACCATCCCAGCCCCGCTGTGGCTCACAGTGATACCTCGGGTTTGCTTTTACGGCCACCCTCTCGAGTCGCAACCAACCCCAAAAGGCCTTATACTACCCCCGGGGACATGTAGGGGTAAGAGTCTCCCGTTCGCCACCTAACGCAAAGCGAGAACCCCCTATCACGCTGTAATGTAGCAAACCCGATCCCGGTCTCATCGAAATCCAAAGCGTATCTTTTAAGGCCAAGTTGTTTTAAAGTTAAAACAATTCAATTCAATTATCTTTATACACATAGAAGGATAATTCATAATAGATAATCAACATTATCAGATAATCCATATTATCATCACAATTCAACTAAACATCCATATCACACAGCATATATCTCATCAGAGATATCAATCAATGCAAAGCATTCAATATTATCATCCATTCTTAAGTAATGATTTATACCATTTCTAATTAATTTAAAATGAATTAAATTAATTACTTCATTCTATAAATCCTGCTTACTTAATCATTAATTAATTACAAATTAATTAATTATCCTTTAATTACCCTTTAATTCCATTCAGGTAATTTATCTTTAATTAATTACTTAAATTAATTATCCTTAACCACTTATAGTAATTAACCTTTAATTACTTCATTAATTAATTAACTATAATATAATTAAATTAATCAACTATAATTAATTACATTAATTAATCACTTCAATTATTAATTATTACTTAATTAATCAATCTTAGTTACATCATTAATTATATTAATTTATGATCCTTAATTACAACTTAATTATTAATTACTCAATTAAATTAATTACATTAAGTAATTAATCTTTAATTAAACAACATTTATTAATCACCTTGATTAATCTTTAATCAGTAATTAACTACCCTTAATTACTTTCACTAACTAAATTAATTACTTCCTTAATTAATTTCTTAATTAATCCCTTGATTAATTATTCAAAGTAATTAACTCAAATTACTTCTATTAATAAAATCATTATTCAACTAATTACTTCCAGTAATTATCTTATTATTTACTTCCCTAAATAATCTTACCTTAATAATTACATTAAGTAATTATTATCAAATCATCTCTTGATTATTCTAAATTAATTAAACTTAATTAATTAATTTAACTAAATCAAATTAACTTCAATTAATTACAATAAGTAATTAATTCTTAATTACTTCCAATAAGTAATTACATTTAAACAAATTCTATAAATGATTATTCTTAAATTAATTCAACTAATTAATTATCAAAATTAATCCTATTAATTCATTATTTAATAACCCATAGTTAATGACCTCATTAACTATTATTTAATTACTTTCCTTAAGTAATTAACTTATATTATTTATTATTAATCCTAAATTAATAAATCTTAATAACCAATTTATTAATCTCTAATTACTAAATTAATTAAGTGTTAACCATAACTAAATTAATATTCAATTACTCTATTAATTAATTCTTAATCATTAATTAATATTCTAATTTATAATCCTTAATTATAAATTAATCATTCCTAATTAATTTATCTTAATCATTAATTAAAATCAAATCCTATTTAATTAATGAATCTTAATTACAAGTTAATTATTCTAAAAATAATTAATCTTAAATCTTTAAGATTAAACCTTTAATTACTTTTAAGTAATTATTTATTTCATTAATTTATTAGATAAATTAATTATCCATTTAATTACTCTAATTATTAAATGCATACAAATCATTAGCTTATAATTTAACTTCAACAAGTTTTAAAATTAATTTTAAAACCTTTAAATGATAAATAATATTTTTCTTATAAAAGAAATTTTACAAGATTTAAACAAATCCCTTTTTAATTTCAAAACATTTAAATTTAACAAACATTTAAACTTATTAAAACACTTGAATTTATAAAACTTATTTATCTTAAATCTAAGATTCAAAACTAAACTTGAATCCATATTTTAAAATTTTGATTTCAAATTCCTGTCCTAATATTTCTTCACCATTTAAATTCAGTTTAAAATTTAAACTAACAGGCTTTTGAAAAACCTGGCAACACATAATTACCCGAGACCACTCAAAAACACTCCGAGTCGAATCCTAAATACTTCGAGTCTCACACGAACAAAACTCGAGAAACTCGAGTAGCCTTCCCCTGCTTTAAACCCAGACTTCACCCAGATATTCACGATCTCGTGCACGTGCACGGTCACCGGCGCCAACTCCGACCAACCTCGAGTATCTCCACAAGTCGATAATCCTTCCTAGACCAGAATCCACCCTCTCGATCATCAAAACTGGAACGAAAACGAAATCGAGCCTAAAACCAAACCTGGAACCATCCGTTCGAATTCGCCAAAGCCTGTCAACAATCCTTCTTGCTCGCGATTCCGACCATCAGAGAAGATAAAATCTCTGGCCATGCCTACGTCTATACCTAAACTTCCATTCCCCAAAGTCTTAGAACACTCGATCCTTCAACGAAAACAAACGAATCGAATTCATGGCCATACTTAAAACTAGGTTTAAAAATTTAAAACCTAAATCATTTCTGCCTTACTTCATTAAAAATTCTCCTGACAATTTTCCTATCATCCATGATCATTCCACTATCATCATTGAAGAATTCAACATCCCAGTTCCATTGAGATAATCAAAATCACTAAAATTTCATTTCTGACTTAAACCAGAACTGCTCTTTTAATACTAGACTAAAAACTATGATATTAATTTTAAAAATCATGTTATAGCCTATCTATTCCATATATAATCCTGAATCTATAAATTACCCAGTTCGAATTTTTACATTTTATAACATGCACTGTTATTTTAATTTACAGAGGCACTCAAGTTAAAGTTTTGACTTAATTAAACCCTTTAAACTTTAGTTTATTACAAATCAATCATACTTTGTTTGTAAATTAAGTCCTTACAAAAACTAAATACAGAGGTAAGAGATTTTTAAAAGAATTTCTTAAGTCTGGGCAACAAAACAGAACAGAGATCATATTCATACATGCATACCTATATACATTCATGTATATTCAAAATCATCTACAAACATTCACATCCAAACACTATTTATCACAGAATTAAACATGCATCATAATTACTTAAGTTACTTTAAGTAAGAATGTTACTCACCTGTTCAAAGATGAAACAGAGGCAGGCTTTTAAATTTTGCAAAGCTTTTGAAATTTTTAAACTTGAATGCCCTTAGCTTCTTTGAATCTACATGCATGCTTGTTTTCATTTTGAAGAATTTCGAAATCCAAAGCTTTGATTTAAAATTGCATGCTTGCTTTCAGTTTTGAGAAGAATGAATGCAGACAGTTTTGAACTGAGTTGTTTCCAGACTTGAGAAGAATGCAGGTAGACTTTAAAATGATTCCAGATTGAAAAATGAAGATGTTTGTAGGCCTTAGTTTTTGATTTTGGGAACTTGATTACAGATTGGAGAAAAATGCAGTGGCTTTGTTTTGATTTTTGGATTGAGGAATGGTTACATATCTTTGATTTGGTTTGAGGTATTTAATTTCTAGTTTGAGACATTTGATTCTCTGATTTGTTTCAGATTTGAATTAGAGGAAAGATCTGAATTTTTCTTGTTTTTAAAATGAAGATTAGAAAGAAAATGAAGTAAAGAGATAAAATGTTTATATACATGTATATTTATGATTTATAAAAATAAAAGAAAAAGAAAATAAAAAGACACTTGTCACATAGATTAATTCATTACTTAACACATGTTAAAACAAGGAATTAGATAAAGACACATGTCTTATAAGTAATTACTCATATTTCTATTTATTTTAAAAGTTATTTAAAAAGCCTTTTTCTTATTTATTTAAACACTTATCTATATATATTAAAGAGGAACAAAAGCTAATTACATTTATAAATAAAAGTTTATACAAATATTATAAAATCCAAAACAATTTAAATATATATTCTTTTGAATTTCAAAACTTTAAATTCAAGTTTAAATAAAATTAAATCCTAAGATTCAATTTAAAAGTTAAGTTATATATATTTACATACACTATTTATTCCATTTAAAATAACAATTCCATAATCTTTAAATTCCATACATGTTAAAAATAATACATTATACTTATTATTTGAAATTAACATATTTGATTTTAAATAATTTATATAAGATTATATTATCAAGTGATATTTTAAAAAGAAATAAAACAAACCATTTTTTGTTAATCTTACTTATTTTAAGCTTAAGCAAAAATATCTTAAACAATTAAAATATTTACCTAAAGTATTTTAAAGCTATAAGATTATTTATTTAAATATCTTTGAAAAGTACAGATTAAATTAAATATAAATTCCCAATTTATCAAAGCTTCTATTTACAATATATATATAAATAAATATATATATTCAAATAGAAATATCTTATTAACTTTTTAAAAGATAAAATCATCAATTAATACTAATTTAATCAGATTATTAAATTAAATTCAAATCTTATTATCAAAGATTATCCATATCAATTTAATTATTAACAGATTATTAAATTGATATTGTTAAAATTTCCGGGATATTACATATAATATGAACCCTTTAATTGTTAAATTAATTGACATGTAGAATAGTGATGATTACACTTTGAGCCATTGAACGTATATTTGATTAATTGTTGTAGTGTTAAAAATTGAAATCGAATGACAAGTGAAAAACCGTATAAGTAATTAGTGTAATAATCTTTAATCTACATGAAATGATAGTGTAGATTCTAGAAATAATTATATTAATTCGTACAAATAACAATGCGAATTAATACGGTTATTTCGGGATTATTTGAATTGATTATTGGATTGATATTGGTTGTTGTTATTGCTTGTTTATTTACTTTGACACCATCCCAGTTATCACACTACAAGTTCCCTTTGCTATGCTTTGATTTTGAATTGAATTGGAATCGGGTTGAAATGATAAATACCCAAATTGAACTTTGACCTAGGATAGGAAATTAAATAAAACCCGATTGGTCAAATAATTTGATTTAAAATAAAATAAAGATTTTATTCAAATGAATAATATGGTTTTGAAATGAAGTTGAAATTGGAATTTTTAATGAAAGGAAAATGTTAATATTAAAAATCTGAAACGCAATATTAAAAATGAAATTGATGAAAGAACGATGTTTAATTTGAGAAATGATTGAATTAAGTTTGAAATGATTTAATAATTAAGTTGGAAATTATAATTAAGTTTGAAATTATTAAACTTTGAAATTATTTAATAATTAAGTTTTGAATTATTAATAATTTAATAAGATTGAATTATTTAATGATTAAATTAAATTTGAATTCTTTGATAAGAGAAATCGAACCTTTGAATAAGTAAATTTTATTTCGTAAATAATTGAAATTGAGTTTCTTTATTAATTAAGTTTTGGAAATTTATTTAAGTAAGTAAATAATTGAAATTGAATTTTCTTTAACAAGAAATGAAAATGTGATATTTTTGGAATTAATATAAGACTTGTAATTGAAAGAATTGATTTTACGAATTTAATTAAATTCAAAATTGTAAGTTTTGATATAATGGCATTGAACTTAAGTAATTGATTTAATGAATTGGAAATTAAATAGAAATTGTTTCGAATGATAAAGTAACTTAATGAATATTGGATGAAATCGATAAATGAGTTTAAATTGATTTGAATGTTAAATAAAAGTTATTTAAATGATTTCGGAATGAAACTTATATACGAACTTGAATAAATATTTGAATTGTTTTAAAGAAAATTGAAATTGAATTATAAGATCTTGAAATGGTAATTTGGATGTTTTGAAACGTAAATTATTGGAAATTGGTTTTTGGAAAGACAAATGAAATGTTGGTTTATAAATCCTAATTGGAATTGAATTTGATTTGGTTTTTGAAATATATAAACGACCAATCGGTGTAATAATTTCGAAAGTTATTAAAGAGACTGGAATCGGTTATGGATATACTCTCAATCTAAACCGAAAACCACTTTAATAACTATACGCGGAGTGATGATCCCGAATGAAGTGGTTGGAATGATGTATGTGATGACTGAAGAAAGAGAACGATAATGGATAGCCTTGACACTTGTGTCAAATTGGAAATGACTAAAACAGGAGCTGTGCCGGGCCAATGGAGGATTAGCTACCTCAAGTGGACACACTTCTTCGAACTACTTATACTTGTTGTCGATTGGTGCACCCTTGATTTTGGGAGTGTTGTTTCACGGTGTTGCGGGCGCTGCGGCGTTGCATTCTCACCAGTCCGGATCAGGCGAACGGTAGTATCACTACCTTGGGTATTGCCTCATGTGCCTTGTCATACTTGTATTCCATTTATACGCGACCACTACGATTTTGATTTGTACCTTTAGTATATGGATTACCCTCTGGTCACTTCCGGTTTTGGGGAAACTACGGTCTTGTATATGCTTTTGGGAATAAAAATGTGTTAAGGGTGGAATGGGCCATGACTTAACACTATTTTGATATCTTTATATTACTGATAGACCTTATCTACTTAGCGTACATTACTACATAGTAGATAGTTTAACGGATCCTTAAAGGATGGTTATTCCAAACATCCTTTGAGTTACTTGTATTTCAATTGCTATTTCACTTGAGTTGGATTTATTAATATAAGAATGTTAATCCTGACTCGAGTGTTTTGTATTTTGCTTTACGCTCGGATCAGACTGAGTGTACCAGTATTCGAGACTCACCTTTGGAGTTGGAGCTTTGCTTGAAGATCCAGCCATCTATTCTGCTTTCAGTATTCGATGATTCCAGTGATGTATTCTGATTTGTATCTGATGTATCATGTTACTCTTTCGTTGTATCTGTAAACTCTGATGTATTTTATATATTCATATAGTAGCTTCATGAACTACTATCTCTTTTATTTCCGCTGCACTTATTACTCTGTGTCTGTGATCTGTGATTATTATTTATTTACTGTATATGTTCTGTTTTTCCAAATTTAAATTAACAACGCGGTATTTTGAGCAATTCAATTTCGGCATGAGTGTCTACCTATGCACTTATAATGGATGCGAATGGTCCAAAATAGCGGGTTGTTACAGTTGGTATCAGAGCTTTGGTAGCTCTAGGCAAAACTTAACATATAGGGTAAATGTATTTACAGAATCACTCTCATTCGAGTTTCAATCTCTTCCTTTGACTCAATTCCTTTGAATTTTGGAACGTTCCCCTCGGTTCTAAAATTCATTCGTGTCCTTCACTATTCGTCTTCTTTCAATTCTGAAGCACCCCATAACTCCATTTGAATGATATCTATTATAGATCGGCGGTCTCGCCAATCTTCGAATGATTCGTGGAGGAGCAAAACTCCTTTACAATTGGCATTGATTTACCGGAGATTTCTGTATCCTCGGTTTACGATGCTATCTATTCCCTACTATACCTGAATTCCATCTCTTGAGATCGAGTGTTGATTTACCTCGGAATTCAGCATCGGTCTTATTCTTGAAGTTACGGACGACCCGGTTAAGGTTGCCCGTGAATTAAATAAACTCATCCATCTCACAATTGTGGTAATTGAATCTTTATACATGTTTTGAAATCTGTTCTTGTATCATCGAGCGAGGAATTTTATTTATAAAATTATATTTAAAATGTTTTAAAATATATTGTGTTGTTTGAGTTGTTGATGTTGATTTGGGTTTTCGATCGATTCGTCTGATCAACGCTATCGATAGGATTTCCAAAACACTTGAGCAGAGCAAACTGACACAATATCATTTTCAAATTTGATAAATAAATAAAAGTTTTGTATGATCATATTATATATAAATATAAGTTTTCTGAAATTAATTTGTTAATGAATTTGTTGTCTGAAATAATAATATTTGATTTTCATTTGTTGTTTTGTAAACCATTGACTATTGCATAATATAAATAAATGAATTTATAAACTTGGTTATAAATTGATTGGAATTTGAAATGAATTTAATTCAGAAATTTGAGAATTTATTAGTTTCCGGTGATTTTGAACTTTGTTTTTAAAATTTTTAAGTATATATTATTGAAAGTATTTTCGAATAGAAATCGTTTTCAAAGAAATTTTAAAATGTTGAAATTAGTGCTCTTCTCTTTGTCGTTGGAAAATAATTTCGGTGATGGCGGCCGCATCATCGACATTCATTTTCGAGTTTCGAAGAGTAGAGACCATCAGTAGCTTGCTACACTTTTGTTTCGAAATGGATTTGATTTGAATTTTTTTTTAGTATGACTTGATTTAAAAATATTTATATACATATATATTAGTATTTAATTTAGATTTGACTTGGATATATTGTATGTATATATTTATCTCTAAATTGTTTAAATTTAATCGGAAATTAAATTCTAAATTTTCTTAAAGGATGATGTTCAATTATAAATGAAGCCAAATTCTTTTATAAATACTTAACTCGAAATAACTGAATTGTAAAATTTACTTGTATAATACTCAATTACGTTCAAGATAACTTACCTAAATTTTCTAAAGTTAACTATGTAATTGAATATGATACAGCAGAAAATGATATCAAAAGAAATTTTAAATAAATTTGAGTAGTTAAAATAAATGTAAATATACTTAATATATATGTGATAGGGTATATTAAGTAGAATAAAATTTAATAATAACATGGAATAATGAAGAATAAGATTTGTTGAATAAAGTATAATTTTAATAAATGACTATTCCAGTTTATGATTTTGAAACTGTTAATTAAAGATGATTGTATAATAAGGTAATAAATCTAGAAATAATTAAAAGCTTGATTTAACTTTAGAAAATCAAATAGATTAAATCAATTGCTGAATATAAAGTAATTCAAATTTGAATTTATATGGTATAAATTGATTGTTATTTTGTATTTCAAATCTGTTTTCTTTCTGGTTGTTTCTATTCTCCTACCTCGTTCCTTTTCGGGGACGAAAAGTTTTGAGTGGGGGAGAGTGTAACGACCCGTAAATTTCAACTTTTTTAATAACGTAATTAGTTGAAATTTTGTGAAATTTTAAACGATAAAATTTTGAAATAAAAACTTAATATTTGGAATACATCTAGTTAAACATAGCAACTGGTAAATTTTCGTCCGGAAATATGAATTTTATTTCACGCGTAAATTCACTTCAATTTAATCAGTTAAAAAGCGATGAAAATAAAATGTTTCCGAAACCTAAATATTTTTACATAGAAAAATTCTAAAACATCTTCTGAGCAAGATGTCAGTTTGTCATTTTTCCAAATTCGGACATCTTTGGCTCCGTCGATCTTATTTTTCAGTGTTTTTCTTGCATTTTCCATCAGTAGAAAATATCGAATTTTGATATATTGATCGTACCACTGATATCTGTATACCGTTTTGATCTTCTCGTCGTGCTGATCGCCATAGTATATTCATGTTTTTTGTTCGATGTCCGATACGCATCGGAAAACCGGAAGGATGATTTCATATCGGTAACCTCTTCGTGTCTTTTGGATTCCTTTCACCCTTCCATTTCTCCACCATTTGAAGATAAACGTTCGTTTTCTTTTATTGTCTCCATTTTCCAATATAACCTTTGCATTGATTAATTTTCTTGATTTCAAAATTTTCCTCCGTTCATTTGCTAAAAAATTTAATAAATAATACAACCCTTTTCGGTTACTATCCCCATTATTTAATATTTTCTTTGATTCGTTCTATCTTCTTCGAGATAACATTTTATCAAAGTTGATCTCCTTTCTTTTGTTTCTGGAGTCATGTCGGTGCGTCTTTCCCCTCTCATTCCCGAAACAATCATCATCAAAGCCAAGTCCTCCCTCGCGTTGTCTTCCACCGACCAGATTCCCCAAACCTAAGCAACCTGCCGACCGATCTCAAGCCCATCCCTTCACTTGGAACTCCAATGCAACATCAACCACCCCACTTCCTCCATGCGAATCCACAGTCTCCCTCTGCAGTCCTACCCCTCATTTGCTCGGCCTCGCTCACCCTCAAACCCAATCACCACCCGTTCGCCCACCAACCCGATGACCGTCGCAACTCGAATCTCCAGCCGAGCAGATTCGCACCGGCCTCCCCTTAACCGATGCTCCTCCGCCTCTCCCTCTCCTCGCCTTCCACTACTCGACCGGATTCCACATCAACTTCCTTCAACCGAAGCCTGCAACCGGACCCACTGCAGCGGCCGTCCTCTGGCTTTCCCGGTGCGTGTCTTCCTCCCCTCTTCAGCCTTGTATAAGTAGTATATATATTACATTATCTTACGTATGTTTTGTTATATAATATGCTTTCAAATTTATAAATCTTGTCTGCATATATATGTTTTGATTATGAGTTCTCATTTCTAGTTTAAGACATAACATACTGTTAGTTTATATAAATTTTCATAAAGAACAATGTGCTGGGAAGTATATGGATAAGCTTATAAATATATGAGGTCTGATTTTAAAGTGTTGACATATTTACTAGTTTTAAATATACAATATGTTTTATAAATTTTATATATGTTATTTTATTTTGATTTGTGTAATCCTAGAGGAATATGGAGTATGAAGTTTATACATATATTGGTATAAAGTATGTATATAACATCTGCAAGTACACGTTTGTTTCCATTAAGCAATATTTCAAAACTTACAGTTTCCTTTATTTTTCATTTACTTCCTATTCGCTATATATATATTTATGTTATACTGTAATTGCATGCAGCGTGTGTATACTGATGTGTGTATATAGATGTAGGCGAAATGTATTTTAAGTATTTTACATTATCATTTGAGTCGATAAGGTTATTTTGATAAGTATATACATTAAAGGCCATTCCGGTTATATAAGAACATGTCTGTTCGTAGTGTGGAAGATAGGTGTAAAAAAAAATTGCGAAATTTTAAATTAGTGTATGGAAATCTGGGTTTAAATTTTGTGTTGATTGTTCCAAATATAATGGAAGGATTTCGTGTATCTATTTGACTGTTAAGAGTAAGGAAAGGGTTATCTTATTTTAATATGGGTTTAAATCGAATGTTAAGCGTGTATATATTTACATATGTAGATATTTGTTTTTATGCATGCGTTTTAAAAATTTTATCTGATTTGAAATTTGTATACCTTATTTTAAATATATGTGATATTTAATTCTTATCGATCCCTATTTATCAGCTTTTGTTCGTCGTGCCCGTTTTCTTCATCAAATTCATGTCCATCTCATTTTGCTTTGGAATTCGTAGCTTGCTCTGTTGTCAAATTCTCTAGCCTCGGAAGGTGAGCAATCACTCACGATTAACGTTCTTTTATTTATTAGATTTGATTTCAATTGAAACGACAATTGAAATATGGTGCAGTTAGTTATTTACACTGTTATTACCTGTATCAGTTCACATGTGACATCTGACACCATTATCTGTTATATATGCAATGATAATCCAGTTTGGTTGTTAAATGATTGATTGTTTGATGTTTATATTGGACGTTAAATTGTTAATGGTGTAAGTGATAAATAATTTGAAATTGAAATTGACGTAGGATAGTTAGATTTGATATATGTGTTAAATTTGATTAAATGACATTTGTATAATATGACCCCTTTAATTGTTAAATTAATTGACATGTAGAATAGTGATGATTACACTTTGAGCCATTGAACGTATA
Organism: Allium fistulosum; assembly: GCA_030737815.1. Taxonomy (NCBI): domain Eukaryota; kingdom Viridiplantae; phylum Streptophyta; class Magnoliopsida; order Asparagales; family Amaryllidaceae; genus Allium; species Allium fistulosum. The sequence continues at coordinate 1,211,265,978 of CM060902.1, forward strand.
TTTGATTAATTGTTGTAGTGTTAAAAATTGAAATCGAATGACAAGTTAAAAACCATATAAGTAATTAGTGTAATAATATTTAATCTACATGAAATGATAGTGTAGATTCTAGAAATAATTATATTAATTCGTACAAATAACAATGCGAATTAATACGGTTATTTCGGGATTATTTGAATTGATTATTGAAGTGATATTGGTTGTTGTTATTGCTTGTTTATTTACTTTGACACCATCCCAGTTATCACACTGCAAGTTCCCTTTGCTATGCTTTGATTTTGAATTGAATTGAAATCGGGTTGAAATGATAAATACCCAAATCGAACTTTGACCTAGGATAGGAAATTAAATAAAACCCGATTGGTCAAATAATTTGATTTAAAATAAAATAAATATTTTATTCACATGAATAATATGGTTTTGAAATGAAGTTGAAATTGGAATTTTTAATGAAAGGAAAATGTTAATATTAAAAATCTGAAACGCAATATTAAAAATGAAATTGATGAAAGAACGATGTTTAATTTGAGAAATGATTTAATAATTAAGTTGGAAATTATAATTAAGTTTGAAATTATTAAACTTTGAAATTATTTAATAATTAAGTTTTGAATTATTAATAATTAAATAAGATTGAATTATTTAATGATTAAATTAAATTTGAATTCTTTGATAAGAGAAATCGAACCTTTGAATAAGTAAATTTTATTTCGTAAATAATTGAAATTGAGTTTCTTTATTAATTAAGTTTTGGAAATTTATTTAAGTAAGTAAATAATTGAAATTGAATTTTCTTTAACAAGAAATGAAAATGTGATATTTTTGGAATTAATATAAGACTTGTAATTGAAAGAATTGATTTTACGAATTTAATTAAATTCAAAATTGTAAGTTTTGATATAATGGCATTGAACTTAAGTAATTGATTTAATGAATTGGAAATTAAATAGAAATTGTTTCGAATGATAAAGTAACTTAACGAATATTGGATGAAATCGATAAATGAGTTTAAATTGATTTGAATGTTAAATAAAAGTTATTTAAATGATTTCGGAATGAAACTTATATACGAACTTGAATAAATATTTGAATTGTTTTAAAGAAAATTGAAATTGAATTATAAGATCTTGAAATGGTAATTTGGATGTTTTGAAACGTAAATTATTGGAAATTGGTTTTTGGAAAGACAAATGAAATGTTGGTTTATAAATCCTAATTGGAATTGAATTTGATTTGGTTTTTGAAATATATAAACGACCAATCGGTGTAATAATTTCGAAAGTTATTAAAGAGACTGGAATCGGTTATGGATATACTCTCAATCTAAACCGAAAACCACTTTAATAACTATACGCGGAGTGATGATCCAGAATGAAGTGGTTGGAATGATGTACGTGATGACTGAAGAAAGAGAACGATAATGGATAGCCTTGACACTTGTGTCAAATTGGAAATGACTAAAACAGGAGCTGTGCCGGGCCAATGGAGGATTAGCTACCTCAAGTGGACACACTTCTTCGAACTACTTATACTTGTTGTCGATTGGTGCACCCTTGATTTTGGGAGTGTTGTTTCACGGTGTTGCGGGCGCTGCGGCGTTGCGTTCTCACCAGTCCGGATCAGGCGAACGGTAGTATCACTACCTTGGGTATTGCCTCATGTGCCTTGTCATACTTGTATTCCATTTATACGCGACCGCTACGATTTTGATTTGTGCCTTTAGTATATGGATTGCCGTCTGGTGACTTCCGGTTTTGGGGAAACTACGGTCTTGTATATGCTTTTGGGAATAAAAATGTGTTAAGGGTGGAATGGGCCATGACTTAACACTATTTTGATATCTTTATATTACTGATAGACCTTATCTACATAGCGTACATTACTACATAGTAGATAGTTTAACGGATCCTTAAAGGATGGTTATTCCAAACATCCTTTGAGTTACTTGTATTTCAATTGCTATTTCACTTGAGTTGGATTTATTAATATAAGAATGTTAATCCTGACTCGAGTGTTTTGTATTTTGCTTTACGCTCGGGTCAGACTGAGTGTACCAGTATTCGAGACTCACCTTTGGAGTTGGAGCTTTGCTTGAAGATCCAGCCATCTATTCTGCTTTCAGTATTCGATGATTCCAGTGATGTATTCTGATTTGTATCTGATGTATCATGTTACTCTTCCGTTGTATCTGTAAACTCTGATGTATTTTATATATTCATATAGTAGCTTCATGAACTACTATCTCTTTTATTTCCGCTGCACTTATTACTCTGTGTCTGTGATCAGTGATTATTATTTATTTACTGTATATGTTCAGTTTTGCCAAATTTAAATTAACAACGTGGTATTTTGAGCAATTCAATTTCGGCATGAGTGTCTACCTATACACTTATAATGGATGCGTATGGTCCAAAATAGCGGGTCGTTACAATAGAGGTGGGGCGTCACAGCTTGGTATCAGAGCCTGGGGTTTAGGGCTATTATAAAACATAACTTAGATGGAGCATGTGTTACAACTATTGGTCGATGTTTTATCTCTCATCTTTACATATGATTATCTTTGATCGTTAGATATGAATTCCTAACGCTTATTCATGTGTATTTGATTTTGATCTCGTGAAATTATTTTGGCTTCTGCCTTCGTTTGCTTTGCGAACTCAAGTTGGGTTTTTGATGATGAGGATTTTGTTCTTGTATTTTCGGCTTTGAATTGATTTAGCCGATGTTGATTTTGTTCGAATTTGGTCAATTAAAGCTATTTTGACCTCTGGACTTTGTTCCACTTTTGTGCTATGCTATGGGTGTCATTGTGTACCTGTTACACTGTGATGAAAAATAGCTCGACCGGTTGCAAATTGAATGATTTTGATTTTTCACTCATATCTAGTTCGAATCTCAGCGATTTTGAACTTGATATTTTGTGTTTTTCCTCGGCTTGATTTCCATTCGACTTCGGTCACTTTGTTTTTGTGAAATTGCTAATTTCTTGATTTCCAAGACTCTGACTTTGTTTGCCGTTGGATTTTTTTTATGATGATGTTGATTCATTTTGTACTCGACAATGGCCATTAATTGTTGACTTCGGCATTGACTTGATTCTTATTTTTGTTGAAGTCATTTATGCATTTATGCTCGTTTTGCTTTGTTTTTCCAATTGATAATCGATTCTTCTTTTCCAATTAGTTGTTATCACCTTTGTCGACTCTGATAGCTTCTATTTCTGAAGTTTTTGGGTATTTCTACTTTGATGAATTTGGAATCGAATTCTTTGGATTTTATTCACGTCTTCGAATGTGAATTTTAGTGAATTGATTTGGTTTCCAAATTTAATCGATTCTTGATCATTTCCCCAATTTGTTGCTATCATTTATTAGCAACTTTAATGACATTTTCTTCAGGATTTTTGTGAACATACTTTTTGATGGATTCAGTATCGATTTCTTTGGATTCTATTCACATCTTTGTCTGTGAATTCTTGTGATTGATTGTTTCTACAATCATTTTTGTGATTTGTCACTTTTAAAATATAAAGGTTTTCTGTACTAGTAGTAAATATTAATATCATTTTCTTCAAATGATTCAAAACTATTTTACTACAAAGCTCTTTTCCTAAACCATTTTCCAATCTATTAGTATATACAAATCTTTATTTCACTCGTATGAGAAATTGAATTAAACGGCTTAGTAAAACAAGTGGTATGAAACGCTTGCGTTTACTTCGTCGGTTAACTCCTGGACTTGTTCGATTGAACCTTTTGTGACAATTTTCTAGTGAAGATCTACAGTTTGTTCGTAAATATTTGAGTTAAGCAAGTGGTTATGGGACATGAAGCTTAACTCTTATATTCACTAACTTAATATAATTGACACTTCTTGATGATCATGATGATCATTTTTGTGATTTGATTTAGACTAGCAATTGTGCGATGTCTCTTTGTCTACGAGGGAGACTAAACCCCGTTTGTGTGATGTTTCACCATCACATATGTGGGGTAGCGCCCCACGGTCTTCGGACCATTCGTGTGTCAAAAATTAATGGTTGGCCACCATGAGATAGCTTCTCATTCTTGTGATACCGGTTGGTGAGTTTTCATGCTCCCATTTTGTGATAGGCCTTCCCCTTTTCTTTTTATGATTTAGACTAGCGATTGTGCGATGTCTCTTTGTCTGCGAGGGAGACTAAACCCCGTTTGTGTGATGTTTCGCCATCACATATGTGGGGTAGCGCCCCACGGTCTTCGGACCATTCGTGTGTCAAAATTTAATGGTTAGCCACCATGAGATAGCTTCTCGTTCTTGTGATACCGGTGTTTTGAGTTTTCATACTCCCGTTTTATGATAGGCCTCCCTCTCTTTGTGATTTCTGGATTTCGTGTGTCGATTCTAGAATTTTTGTGATTTCTGGATTTCGTGTGTAGATATCTAGAATTTGTGTTCTTTGGATTTCTTGTGATGATTTCTAGAATTTGTGCTTCACCAATTTTCGTGATTTCTATTGATAAGTTTTATCAATTTTTGGTGCATTGGTGAATTCGTGTGTCATTGACTTGTTATGAGTACAAGTTTAGGGTATGGTATCCCTTTCTATCTTTGAGAAGATTCTTGTGACATTTTTTATGAATGAAAATTCATTGGCATTATATTTTGATGCCAGTTATTTTGATGAGATTTTGACGTGTTAACTTCAGTAACCGTCAATTTTAAAATGGATTTACAAGCGGTTCTCCCGCAATGCTGATTTTGTTGTCTGTTTTTACGGTATTTTGAAAAGTGCAATTTCTTTAGCAAAGTTGCTACTGATGTTGCTAATTTAATCACGTGTTTTCAAAATTCTTTATTTTTAAAAGTTGTTTCAAAATATAAATTAAAATTATTTTCAAAATTTTTGCAGTTTGCATTTTCAAAATAATAAGGAAGCGATTTAAACGTTTCAGCAAAATCGAGGACTATGACCCCTTTCTTTTACTGATTCGCTTAATTCCGAACTTGTCCGTTTGTGAATGTGAAATGTTATTTTTAGAATACACAATTTTGCACTTTTAAGGAAACGATAAAGAGATTTAAACGATTTAGCAAAATTACGGAGTATGGAACCATACTTTTACTACTTCGGTTAATTCCGGACTCGTTAATTGAAATATTTATGATTTCTGATTATCGTTCTTGATAATCGGATATTTGTGATTTTTGATTATTTTTTTGGATAATCAGATATTTGTGTTTTCTGATTATCGTTTTTGATAATCGGATATTTTTGATTTCTGATTATCGTTTTTGATAATCAGATATTTGTGAGATTTGATTATCATTTGAGATAATTAAATATTTTTTCGATTTGATTATCGTTTGTGATAATTGAATACTTATGATTTGTGGTTTAATTATCGTTTGAGATAATTAAATATTTGTGATTTGAAAATTCGATTATCGTTTTTGATAATTGAAATATTTGTGATTTCTGATTATCGTTCTTGATAATCGGATATTTGTGATTTCTTATTATTGTTTTTTATAATCAGATATTTGTGTTTTCTGATTACCGTTTTTGATAATCGGATATTTGTGATTTCTGATTATCGTTTTTGATAATCAGATATTTGTGAGATTTGATTATCATTTGAGATAATTAAATATTTTTCGATTTGATTATCGTTTGTGATAATTGAATACTTATGATTTGTGGTTTAATTATCTTTTGAGATAATTAAATATTTGTGATTTGAAAATTCGATTATCGTTTTTGATAATTGAATATTTGCGATTTGAGATCTGATTATCGTTTTAATAATTAGGTGATTGCTAATTTTGCTGATTATAAGATTTTCTAGTCTCTAATTGATTCTAGATTATGTTGATTATATTGAATTGCTGTTTTCTACCTATCTCTATTGATAGTTAGAGTTTGCTGATTATAAAGTTCGTGTTTTCTACTTATCTGCTGGATAACTAGATATTTGCAGTTTTGCGATTTGCGAATTTTGTTTTCTAATTATCTTTGTTGATAATTAGATTTTGTTGTTTTCTAAGTATCGTATCGATAATTAGATATTGCTGTTTTGTGATTTCTGAATTCTAATTCCCTAATTGATAATCGAATATTGCTGATAATTGCGTTCATTCAGTTTTGTTGTTTTTTGATTATCTATTTGATAGTTATATTTTGTTGAGAATTGTGAATTTCTTTTATGAAATTAAATGATTCCTTTGATGTTTGAATTCTCTACCCTTATTTTTCTAGCTTAACCATTGTATGTTAGAAAATTTATTGTTAATGATGACCTTAATTATGAAAATTGCGGGGACGCAATTTCTATAAGGAGGGGAGTCTGTAACAACCCGAGATTTCGTACCAATTAATTATCGTCTCTAGACGATTAAATCTGGTTGCTAATAGCTATTGGCATTTTAATCGAGTTGAAATTCAGGGATAAAATTTTGTTAATCGCTGTTTGGAATTTTAAAGCAGTTGGGACTCTTTTAAACTATATGTAAAATGTTGAGGGTTTTAATCAATTGTGATTCTTTTACAATTTTGTTAAAAGTGTTAAACGAGCTTTATAAATTCTAAATCTCGGCCCATTTGTTTTGTGCTATGATAATAATCTTAAGATTCAACCCGTTCCCCTTTTCATGTCTTCATTCGAACCCTAAACGAATAAAAATGGCGGCCTGGTTTATTCGTCCTCGTTCCCAAATCAAAAAATTAGGGCTCCGATTGACTCGAGGTGCCGCGACTTTGATTGCTCGAGCGAACGTTGATTTCGTTCCTTTGTTCGTTCGTCGCAAAGAGCTCCGATCGGCTAATTCAAATTGCGTTGAAGCGAGGTGAGTAATTTTGATTACTCATATCTAATTCAAGCTTAAGTGATAGAGTTTGAATCATTAATGTTGAATTTATCGATTCGTTTTACTCGCCGTTCGATTTCGTTTGTTTGCTCGTGAATCTGACTTCTTCAATTCGAACTTGATTAGTTGACTTCGACTTTGGTACTGACTTGTTTAATATCGGCCTTGGCATTTTTGTGACATTTGATTTTGATTCCGTGACTTTCTCTTTGACTTTGGTATTGTTCGAACTTTTGGACTTGAGCATACTTGAGGTCTGGATGTTGTTTCTCGGTTTTGGACTTGGTTTTGAATTTGGTCTCTCGACTATGAATTATTTTGTGATACTTTGTATCGACCTATAGCTTGAACTTGCTATATGTTTACACAGATGCTTCACTTGTTGACTTGATTCATGTGTTCTTGTTTTCATTCTGATCATGTGGGGTTGCTTATTGTTTCGACCTCTGTAGTGTTTGTGCATTTGTGGTCTAAGCCATTACGGTTTGAACTTGTTGTAACGACCCGTATTTTCACGGATCGAAAAGTTCGTCAAATCTGGAGTTTTAGCGTTTTGGGCCATTTCAGATTTTAGGCAAATTTTGCCTAAGTCCTAAGTCGTTCACGACTTAGCATAAGTCGTGAGTCGTATACGACTTAGGAGATAGGAGTTCTGGACGAGTTAGTGATGAGTCTGGGCGAGTTAAGGACTCAAGGGGTGAGTCGGCAACGACCTAAGGAAATGTTGGGAGCGACCTAAGTGTTTGGGTGAGTTAAGTGTTAGGTCGGCAGTTCGAGTTAGCGACTTAAGAGATAGGAGGTAGCGACCTAGTAGAGTTAACGACTTAGGGGATAAGCAGTTTGCGACCTATAAGAGTTAGCGACTTATGGGATTGACCGACCTAAGTGTTAGCGTAGTTAGGTCGTTAGATCTGTGTTGAGTTAGGTCGTAGGCGACCTAAGATGGTTAGGTCGCGTGGGTGCTAAGTTGTTAGGTCGCAGGGTTTTGTAAGTCTTAGGTCGTAGCTTAGTAAGTTGTTAGGTCGCAGGTTGGCTTAAGTGTTAGGTCGCGTGGGAGTCTAAGGTATTAAGTCGTAACCTCGTTATGTCGTAGGTCGCGCGAGATTGTTAAGTCGCGTAAGTTTTAGGTCGCGTGCCAGCGTTGTTGAGTTGTTAAGGCACGCTAAGTCGTAAGTCGCTAAGTCGCGCATAGGCTAAGTCATAGGTCGAAGGAAAGCGCATTGCTTTAGGTCGTCAAGTGTTAGGTCGCTGAGGAGTTAAGTCGTGCATCTGTTAGGTCGGAGAGGCTTAGGTCGGAGAGGCTTAGGTCGGAAGCGACTTAGGGAGATAGCCAGATTTCGACTTAAGGGCAGTTTTCAGCTATAAATAGGAGGGGTTGTTCTCACTTTTTGGGATCCGGATTTTTGAAGCGACGAAGTGCTGCCATTTTGAGAGCTCGACTTCTACACTTCTTCACTTCTTTTCTCCACTCTAATCTAGTGCTTCCATCCATCCAAGTTGAAGATCAAATTGAAGATCCAAGAGCTTAGATTGAAGATCTTCATCTTTTCAAGAGAGATTTCTTCGTATGAAGCGGATTCGTGATAGATCAAGCTTGATCCTTTGCTGTCTAGATCTGAAGCGTGTTGATTTGGGTTTGTTTAGGTGATTTGGTGAGTGGTGATTATCTCTCACACGGATCCAAAGGAGTATATCAGATTGTTGGCCCGATTTGGTGTTAAAATAGTGATTTCCATGCATTTTCTTCATCCTATGTGTAGATCCATATAGATCCATTGTTCATGATGATGTTACATCCATTTTATCATATGATAACCTATGCAAGTTCATTCATCAAGTTTGTAGAGATATAATCCATGTTTTCATGCTTATTGGACTTTCAACTCCTTAATTACGAAAATGCCATTATTGTTATAATTGTCTACTTAGATCATTTTTGAATGCTTGATTGCTTGGATTGATGTTTGATTTGATTGATTGTTATGAACTAGATGATTGATGATTAGATTTAGATCGAAGGCGATTCAAAAGCTAAGGGAAAGGCTCTTGAATTGGAAAAGCTGCTCGTGGCATATGTAGCGGGATAATGAAGCTCTTATGCATAGATTCGATGATGTGATGTTGAGATGAGGCTTTGCGAGGATGTAATGAAGCGAGGCAATCATGTGATGAAGACTTGGTCTAATCCAGACGGGATCATTCCAAGCATGTTGATAACTCGGTGATATGATTTGAGTTGAGGTTAATGAATGGATATGAGAATAGTCGTCGAGGAGGATGACTAGGAGGCTTGGATAGCATCGTTGTTGAAGGTTCTAGCATGATCTAAGCAAGAGTACGTTTGGGCAGATTCGATAGTCCCAACGGCCAACTGTTGATGGTCGAGTACTCTGGGCAGATTCGATAGTCCTAGGCACGGGCTGCGACGACGTGCGGGAGTTATGTCTAGAACCGGGGTTTCCATTAGCCCTTGACGGACGGCTGAAAGAATGTGTCGGTCATTCAATTAACGGTGATATCGAAGCAATGATAACAGTGATAGCCAGAGTCATGGATGTTTGGTTGTATCGTCATTCGGACTCAAGAGCGGTATTTTCTGGGTGCTTATCTGATTTAGGCCTTGGTACTTGGAAAACATCGCCCTTGACTCGAGTGATAGTAGCTTTACTTTAAATTGTATGCTCTGCTATGTTTGCTTCTGCTTAGTGTGTGTCTGGGGGCTATCACTGTAGAATGAGGTTGGAGTGGGAGGGTTGTATTCCTATTCCTTTTCCTTTATGCTCTTTTGGTATGTTGTTAGTTAATTTACTGCTCACTAAGACTGATGTCTGACTCAAGGCTTTATGTTTTAATTCTTATTGCCTTGGGCTGTTCGTCCATTTTGGGACGGGCAGACTAGGTAGCAGGTGACAGGTGCTGTTCTCTTCTCACGATGCTGATATCGAAGACGAGCTGGAGGGTTGCATATTATCTTCTTATTATATGTACTGGATATTCCGCTGTTATGTTTTCTCTGAGAGATATGTAGTGAGGCTTGATGTATTGACTATGTGGATGCTTGTATTCAACTATTATGGAGTTTTATATGATGTCATTTTGTTCTGTAAAGCTTCACTATACATATGTTCTATTGTATTTTATCCATGCGCTGTGAGTAATACGATAGATTCTATTGTGTTTATCTTACCCTGACAATCGTCCATGGTCGCCTGGCACACTTTACAGCGCACTATCTCTAGATTCGGTGCAGGGGTCATGGGAGGTCGTTACATTTGGTATCAGAGCATTGGTTAATCGATTTTACCCAACGCTCGCTGAAGTAACTACGTATGAGAGACGTAATTGTAATTTTGATGGATGATTACTATATATAATATAGTAGCTTAGTAGAATTTGAGTCCTTTGTGCAGTTGTTTCTCTAGATGTTCTAATCATTCCTTTTTATAGATATTGAGAATGAGTCGAAGAGGGAGACCAGCTGCTAGGGAAGGCCGTGCTACTGAAGAGACTGCTGATTATGCAGCCATGTTCGAAGCTATGATGACTTCGATCATGAGAAGGATACCAGTTCCGGGGGCAGCAGTAGATATTGGAGTTCAAGTCCAAACTCCGAAACCAGTGGATTTTGCTAAGCTGTGCAAGGATTATACTGCTCTTGGAGGGAAGGTTTTCTTGGGAACAGAATCTACTATTGAGGTCCAGAGGTGGATAGATGCTTGTAGAAGGATCTTTGGTGATTTGGGAATTGATGATGCAACTAAGAGGAAGTTTGCGTCGAGGCAGCTTCAAGGGAGAGCTTCTGATTGGTGGAACTCTATTACCATCACTACTCCGGAAGAAGAGATTACTTGGGAGCAATTCCAAGTCAGATTTGAAGCTAAGTTCATTTCTACAGCTCAGAAGTCTGTTCTGTTCAAGAGGTTTGTGGAGCTCAAGCAAGGTGGAAGATCTGTTCTTGAGTATGTTTCTGAGTTTGAAGCTTTGTCCAAGTATGCTCGGTCATATATTGAATCTGCTTATCAGAAGAATGAGAAGTTTGTGACCGGCTTGGATAGTTATCTTGGGAGACAGTTGGTGGATCATTTGGACGATTCATTTGAGAAGCTTGTGGAGAAAGCTCTTAGGCATGAGAGTCTGTTTCCTAAGGAAGGATCTGTTGTTGCTGTGACCAGGGAAGAGTCTAAACCCCAGCAGGGTGGAAACAAGAAGAGGAAGCAGCAGCAGCAGAAGGGTAAGGATGGCTAGAAGAAGCCAAAAGGCGAGGTGACTTGCTACAATTGTCAGCAGAAGGGCCATTTCTCGAAGGATTGTAAGAATCCGAAGGCACCGATGAAGTGTCACAACTGTGACAAGCCAGGGCATTTCAGGAAGAATTGTCCAGAACCAATGAAGGACAGGCAGATTGTGCAAGCCTATGCTTTAGGAGCTGTTCCGTCATCTTCAAAAGCTCCTACTGCTGAAGAGAAGGGAAAGAGTGTGGTTGTTCAAGGTACTCTTTTCCTATGTGGTGTTCCAGTTAGAGTTCTGTTTGATACTGGAGCGTCACATTCATTTGTTTGTAGTGAACTCGTAGGCCGGTTAGGTTTGGCACCGGATATTGTTGATAGGCCATTGGTTGTGACTAATCCAGTTGGGGGTTCGTCTTGTTTGTGTATGTTATGCCGTGGTCTAGTTGTGTCGAGTCATAGTTTCTCTTTTGTTTGTGATTGCTTTGTTCTGAACTTTGCGGGGTTCGGAATTATCTTGGGTATGGACTGGCTTAGGAAGTATGCGGCTAAGGTTGATTGTGAGAGGCTGGAGGTGACAGTCGAGAATGTGGAAGGGCGAAAGATTGTGATACGATGTAAGCATGAGGAAGGTGTCTTCATGAGCTTCATGTATTCGCTAGTTGTTCCACGGGATGGACTGTCTTTAGTGCCAATCGCAAATGGATTCGAGGATGTCTTTGACGAAGTCAAAGGGTTGCCGCCGCATAGAGAGATCGAGTTTCGTATAGATCTAGTTGAAGGAGCCAGACCTGTTGTGATGCCTCTAAGGCGAATGGCGCCTAGGGAACAGCAAGAGTTGAGGGTGCAAGTTGATGACCTTTTACAGAAAGGATTCATTCGGCGTAGTGTGTCCGAGTGGGGTGCACCAGTTGTGTTTGCAAACAAGGCAGATGGGTCGTTGAGATTGTGTGTGGATTATCGTGAGCTGAATAAGGTGACTAAGAAGAACAAGTATCCATTGCCGAGAATAGATGACTTGTTTGATCAGCTTCACGAAGCAAAGGTGTTTTCTCAGATGGATTTGGCAACGGGATTTCACCAGTTGAGAGTAGCTAAGGATAGTGTGCCGAAGACTGCTTTTAGGACACCATCCGGTTTCTTTGAGTGGCTGGTAATGCCGTTTGGATTGACTAACGCGCCAGCATATTTTGTGGATCTTATGAATAGAGTGTTCAGAGATCAGTTGAACAAGTTTGTACTTGTGTTCGTGGATGATATTCTGATTTATTCCAGAACGGAAGAAGAGCACAAGACGCACTTGCGTATTGTTTTGGAGATCTTAAGGAAACATCAGCTGAAGGCTAAGTTTTCGAAGTGTCACTTCTGGAAGAGTGAAGTGAGGTTCTTAGGCCATGTGATTTCTGGAAGTGGAATAGCGGTTGATCCCGCTAAGGTGGCAGCAATCCAGGATTGGGTTAGACCTAAGAATGCATCTGATGTGAGAAGTTTTCTTGGATTAGCAGGATATTATCGACGGTTTATCAAAGACTTCTCCAAGATAGCTGCACCATTAACAGGATTGACAAAAAATAACCAAGTGTTCAGTTGGGATGTTAAGTGTGAGCAAGCTTTGGGAATCCTGAAAGAGCGATTAACGAGTGCTCCTGTTTTGACTATTCCAAGTGGGAATGATGAGATGGTGGTTTACACCGACGCATGTGGTACTGGACTTGGAGCAGTGCTGATGCAGAAGGATAAAGTTGTTGCGTATGCCAGTCGACAACTGAAGCCGCATGAAAGGAATTACCCAACTCATGATTTGGAATTGGCGGCGATTGTATTTGCTCTGAAGATGTGGAGACATTATCTGTTGGGAGTTCGATTCGAGTTGTTTACGGATCATAAGTCGCTGAAGTATCTTTTCTCCCAAAAGGATTTGAATCTTCGGCAGCAACGTTGGCTAGAGTTTTTGGCATCATATGATTTTGGTATAGCTTATACTCCGGGAAAAGGTAACGCAGTGGCAGATGCGTTAAGTCGAAGGCATGCAGGATTGGGAGCCATGTTTTCTGAATGGAAGAATCTCGAGTATTTAGCTGGATTTGACTTCAGGCCTAGATGCGAATTGGAACCTGAGATGTTGGCAAACTTATCAATAAGACCCACTCTTGTGGAAAGGATTGGCGAGAGCCAAAAGCGAGATGATAAGCTTGTCAAGATTATCCATGATTTGGAATCTGATTGGATCCAGAAAAGGATAAAGGATTCGAGGTCGATCGAGAGGGTTGGCTTCGGAAGCAAGGACGGCTAGTTGTTCCCGATATATATGAATTGAGGAGTGAAGTTCTGAAGGAAAGTCATCACTCGAAGTTGACAATTCATCCAGGTGGAAATAAGATGTATCGGGATATGAAGAGAACCTACTACTGGGAAGGCATGAAGAAGGATGTCGGAAATTTCATTTCCAAGTGTATGAACTGCCAGTTGGTAAAGGCTGAACAAAAGAAGCCAAGTGGATTGCTTCAGCCCTTAGAAGTTCCTACATGGAAGTGGGAACAAGTGTCGATGGATTTTATCGATGGATTGCCTAGAACCAGAACGGGAAATGAAGGGATTTGGGTCATTGTGGATCGTCTGACTAAGAGTGCACGATTCATTCCTGTTCGATCGACTAGGACTGCATCAAAGTTGGCTGAGTTGTATGTTAAGTGGATAGTTCGATTCCATGGTATTCCGAAGAGTATAGTGAGCGATAGAGATCCATTGTTCACTAGTGGATTTTGGAAGAGCTTCCAGGAAGTCTTGGGAACCGAGTTGTGTTTGAGTACAGCTTATCACCCTCAAACAGATGGTCAGACCGAGAGAGTCAACCGAGTTTTGGAAGATCTCCTCAGAGCTTGTGTTTTGGATTTCGGAGGATCATGGGAAGATCACCTTCATTTGGTGGAGTTTGCGTACAACAACAGTTACCAGTCAAGCATTGGTATGGCACCGTATGAGGCATTGTATGGAAGACCGTGTAACTCTCCGACATGTTGGATGGAAACTGGAGAAAAGTTGATACTTGGGCCAGAGATGATTCGGCAGACTTCGGATTGTATAGAAATCATTCGGCAACGAATGAAGGCAGCCCAAGACCGTCAGAAGAGTTATGCCGATAAGCGTCGTAAGGATTTAGAATTCGACCTTGGAGATATGGTTTTTGTGAAGATTTCTCCACTGAAGAATGTTATTCGATTCGGGAAGAAAGGTAAATTGACTCCGAGATTTGTTGGACCATTCCCGATCATCGAGCGAATTGGAAAGCTCGCCTATAGGTTGGAGTTACCTGAGAAGATGTCGAGTGTGCACAATGTTTTTCATGTATCATATCTACGGAAGTATGTGCACGACTCGAGTACGGTGGTTTCTGCTGATAGCTGTGAAGACTTAGAAGTTGATCCAGTTGATAGAAGACCTCGTAAGCCGCTTCGTGTTGTTGAAACCGACACGAAACAGCTTAGGAGGAAGGTAGTTAAGTTGCTCAAGGTACAATGGAGTGATGATGATAACGACTGTACGTGGGAGGTGGAAGAGAGGATGAAAGCAGCTCATCCTAAACTCTTCAAGGTATGGCCCTAAGGTGTCGTGTCATCTCGCGATATTGTAACTTGTTCTAATTTTAGAATTCTGTACGCTAAGTTAGAATTGGATGCATGGTTTGTTGATTGCTATGGATGGTAGGCGTACAGAATAGTTTTTGATTGCTTGGAATTTCGGGGGCGAAATTCCTAAGGGGGAGAGAATGTAACGAACCGTATTTTCACGGATCGAAAAGTTCGTCAAATCTGGAGTTTTAGCGTTTTGGGCCATTTCAGGTTTTAGGCAAATTTTGCCTAAGTCCTAAGTCGTTCACGACTTAGCATAAGTCGTGAGTCGTATACGACTTAGGAGATAGGAGTTTTGGACGAGTTAGTGATGAGTCTGGGCGAGTTAAGGACTCAAGGGGTGAGTCGGCAACGACCTAAGGAAATGTTGGGAGCGACCTAAGTGTTTGGGTGAGTTAAGTGTTAGGTCGGCAGTTCGAGTTAGCGACTTAAGAGATAGGAGGTAGCGACCTAGTAGAGTTAACGACTTAGGGGATAAGCAGTTTGCGACCTATAAGAGTTAGCGACTTATGGGATTGACCGACCTAAGTGTTAGCGTAGTTAGGTCGTTAGATCTGTGTTGAGTTAGGTCGTAGGCGACCTAAGATGGTTAGGTCGCGTGGGTGCTAAGTTGTTAGGTCGCAGGGTTTTGTAAGTCTTAGGTCGTAGCTTAGTAAGTTGTTAGGTCGCAGGTTGGCTTAAGTGTTAGGTCGCGTGGGAGTCTAAGGTATTAAGTCGTAACCTCGTTATGTCGTAGGTCGCGCGAGATTGTTAAGTCGCGTAAGTTTTAGGTCGCGTGCCAGCGTTGTTGAGTTGTTAAGGCACGCTAAGTCGTAAGTCGCTAAGTCGCGCATAGGCTAAGTCGTAGGTCGAAGGAAAGCGCATTGCTTTAGGTCGTCAAGTGTTAGGTCGCTGAGGAGTTAAGTCGTGCATCTGTTAGGTCGGAGAGGCTTAGGTCGGAGAGGCTTAGGTCGGAAGCGACTTAGGGAGATAGCCAGATTTCGACTTAAGGGCAGTTTTCAGCTATAAATAGGAGGGGTTGTTCTCACTTTTTGGGATCCGGATTTTTGAAGCGACGAAGTACTGCCATTTTGAGAGCTCGACTTCTACACTTCTTCACTTCTTTTCTCCACTCTAATCTAGTGCTTCCATCCATCCAAGTTGAAGATCAAATTGAAGATCCAAGAGCTTAGATTGAAGATCTTCATCTTTTCAAGAGAGATTTCTTCGTTTGAAGCGGATTCGTGATAGATCAAGCTTGATCCTTTGCTGTCCAGATCTGAAGCGTGTTGATTTGGGTTTGTTTAGGTGATTTGGTGAGTGGTGATTATCTCTCACACGGATCCAAAGGAGTATATCAGATTGTTGGCCCGATTTGGTGTTAAAATAGTGATTTCCATGCATTTTCTTCATCCTATGTGTAGATCCATATAGATCCATTGTTCATGATGATGTTACATCCATTTTATCATATGATAACCTATGCAAGTTCATTCATCAAGTTTGTAGAGATATAATCCATGTTTTCATGCTTATTGGACTTTCAACTCCTTAATTACGAAAATGCCATTATTGTTATAATTGTCTACTTAGATCATTTTTGAATGCTTGATTGCTTGGATTGATGTTTGATTTGATTGATTGTTATGAACTAGATGATTGATGATTAGATTTAGATCGAAGGCGATTCAAAAGCTAAGGGAAAGGCTCTTGAATTGGAAAAGCTGCTCGTGGCATATGTAGCGGGATGATGAAGCTCTTATGCATAGATTCGATGATGTGATGTTGAGATGAGGCTTTGCGAGGATGTAATGAAGCGAGGCAATCATGTGATGAAGACTTGGTCTAATCCAGACGTGATCATTCCAAGCATGTTGATAACTCGGTGATATGATTCGAGTTGAGGTTAATGAATGGATATGAGAATAGTCGTCGAGGAGGATGACTAGGAGGCTTGGATAGCATCGTTGTTGAAGGTTCTAGCATGCTCTAAGCAAGAGTACGTTTGGGCAGATTCGATAGTCCCAACGGCCAACTGTTGATGGTCGAGTACTCTGGGCAGATTCGATAGTCCTAGGCACGGGCTGCGACGACGTGCGGGAGTTATGTCTAGAACCGGGGTTTCCATTAGCCCTTGACGGACGGCTGAAAGAATGTGCCGGTCATTCAATTAACGGTGATATCGAAGCAATGATAACAGTGATAGCCAGAGTCATGGATGTTTCGTTGTATCGTCATTCGGACTCAAGAGCGGTATTTTCTGGGTGCTTATCTGATTTAGGCCTTGGTACTTGGAAAACATCGCCCTTGACTCGAGTGATAGTAGCTTTACTTTAAATTGTATGCTCTGCTATGTTTGCTTCTGCTTAGTGTGTGTCTGGGGGCTATCACTGTAGAATGAGGTTGGAGTGGGAGGGTTGTATTCCTATTCCTTTTCCTTTATGCTCTTTTGGTATGTTGTTAGTTAATTTACTGCTCACTAAGACTGATGTCTGACTCAAGGCTTTATGTTTTAATTCTTATTGCCTTGGGCTGTTCGTCCATTTTGGGAAGGGCAGACTAGGTAGCAGGTGACAGGTGCTGTTCTCTTCTCACGATGCTGATATCGAAGACGAGCTGGAGGGTTGCATATTATCTTCTTATTATATGTACTGGATATTCCGCTGTTATGTTTTCTCTGAGAGATATGTAGTGAGGCTTGATGTATTGACTATGTGGATGCTTGTATTCAACTATTATGGAGTTTTATATGATGTCATTTTGTTCTGTAAAGCTTCACTATACATATGTTCTATTGTATTTTATCCATGCGCTGTGAGTAATACGATAGATTCTGTTGTGTTTATCTTACCCTGACAATCGTCCATGGTCGCCTGGCACACTTTACAGCGCACTATCTCTAGATTCGGTGCAGGGGTCATGGGCGGTCGTTACACTTGTACTCTATCATTTATTGATTTGTAGCTCTGTAGCATTGTGTCTTCATTTATGTTCAGTGGTCTGCACTTACACTAGGTGTGACTCTTTGTATATTGATATCAGTTCGAATTTGCCATGATTCTTCTGATGCATCTCCCTCTGGCTAGCACATGGATCTGTTGTGTACATGAGCAGTTTATAGTTGTTGTTAGCTTTGGTTTCCGCTGTCTACACATGTACATGCCTCACTGCAGTGTATTGATTTCACCATTGTTGTCTCACTTAGTTTGGGAACATGGCTTCGCTTTCACTGTTTGATTTTTTTTGACTTGTTCCAATTTTGTTTTCCAGGACTTTGTTCGAATTCATATATTTCACGATTTTGGGTTTCACAGTTTGGCTTGTTCGTTATTTTTGGCTGTTGAGACGATTTTGTTCGACTGTTCTTGTCTTCCTTGTTGGCTTTGGCCTTTACGCATTTAATTGCATATTTATGCATATTGTAGCCTTAGTCCAGGAGTTTCTCCTGTGACATACCTGACTTCGACTTTTGGTTGTCACTGCGGTATGATTACGATGCTAGTACTGTCTAGTT
This sequence comes from Allium fistulosum, assembly GCA_030737815.1. Classification (NCBI taxonomy): domain Eukaryota; kingdom Viridiplantae; phylum Streptophyta; class Magnoliopsida; order Asparagales; family Amaryllidaceae; genus Allium; species Allium fistulosum. The sequence goes on from CM060902.1 coordinate 1,211,284,172, forward strand.
TACAATACTATATTTATGTTTGCAATTCGTACATTCATGTTTTTGAGGCTGTTTGCATACAGTTGCATTTTAGTCTTCATATATATATATATATATGCATTCACGTATGCATATACATCATTTGATATGTATATATGTATGTTCGAACTTGCATTACTGTCTCATTTCGATATTGAGGTTCACTGTTTGGTTAGACTTGAACTGACTGCATATACATATGTATATGTTTACTTCATGTACATATTCATATTTCATATGTTGGTCTGTTCTTAAATCTACTTGAGCATCAACTTGTCTCTGATCTATTTGTTCAGTGTAGATGCCCTTGATGCTTGGTCTGTCCTTAACTTTGATATTGTCGTCTAGTCTGTTTCATGCCTTATGTTTGCAACTGCAGTTTCATTGTGGTGGTTGCTTTGTATTTGTTTTGTATATTTTTTTTTGACCAGGTCGTGCTATCCAGTTGTGTTTGACACTTGAGTTATCGTTGTTTGACTGTTTAGTTTCCTGGTTAATCGCTTGCCTGGTGACATTGTGGTGACTGCAGTTTAGTTGCAGCCTGCCCTTGTCTTTGTACCTGTTTTCAACTGCAGTTTTATTGTGCAGTTGTTTCTGCTTTCTTTTGTTGCAGTTTCGCCTTTGTGATCTTGTGGTGACTGCAGTTACTGTGGTGGCGAGGCAGTACACGCGTGACAGATTTTAATTGATATTTCTTTTGTTCTTGATTCATTGATCTGTTGCGTATTTCGTATGCCGTACTGGCGAGGCGGTACACGTTAGCGTGTACTGCAGCCAATCAGAATTGATAATTTTGTTGTTTTCTAAAATTATCTTCATTGATAATTCTTTTTATTTATCTTTGTTGAATATTTGGATTTGCTGATATGTTGTTTAACACTGTCTAGTGTTATATCTGCAGTTATCCGATTCTCTTATCGAGGAGTCGGATATACGAGATTTCTGTGACTGTCGTCTATTTGATATTTGATTATTATTGCTTCTGTGCATTAATAACTGAGTTTGAATTAGACTAACCCGTGTATTATTTTCTTTTGAATTTAATACTCGGGTCAGACCGAGTATTTACAGGTTGTAGATTTTTAGCTGTGGGTTGCTGCTAGAGCTATGAAGACTTTTCATATCATTTGAAGCGTTTTGCGTCTTTTTGTAGTAGTCAGTGTACTGATTAGGTTGATATGTATTCATGTACTTTAGTTGTTAATGTATTTGTATGTATAACTTCCAGAGTCGACAGTTATAGTTGTATCATTTGTATAGTGTCAAATGTATTGTAACTGACATCAGTTATTATATATATGAGACTCCTTTGTTCTATCTGTGTTCCGCACTTATATTATATGTGTTATTTTTATATTTATTGTCCTAAACTATTATAGCCACTGTGTAGTAGCTTTGAGTTTGTATCAGCATGTCGGATTTCCTCCAAAAATGAAATGCATGTTATACTATCTGACATATCGGTGCTCGCACAAAGCAATTACACGGATGGTCGCTCCTCAACAGCCTTATTCTCCATGCTAGTTGACAGCATTACACCGTAGTGTTCTTGTCTAGCGTGGGTATAGAGGTGGGGCGTCACATGAAGGAATTTGGAATTTAAAATTTGGAATTTAAATTCGATTTAAATTTGAATATCGATCGGGTGTATTTTCAACGTTTTCTCGATTTTCAATCACAATTCCTTTCAAATAAATTTTGAGAAAATTTCTAAATAATTTGGTTTTTTAAATCTTTATTATAAAATATTTTCAATTATTTTTAAATTGTTATTAAATTATTTTAAAGTATTCAAGCTTAGTTTTCAATAAAATGCCTTCAAAAATGATTTCAGAATATTATTTTAAAATCCCGTTTTCTCAAGTAAATTATTTCATAAATAATATACATTATTTTTACACTTTTCGGACGTATGAGAAAGAGAATTAAACGGTTTAGTAAAACACGTGCTATGGGACACGTGAGTTTACTTTATTGGTTAATTTCGGACTTGTACGATCGAAACTCTCTGGGTTATTGATTTTTGAGTTATTTAGCCAATTTTTGGCTGGTTTTTGAGATTATAATTCCTATCTTTAGGAATTATCTGGGAAGGCCAATATTTGGCGAGTTTTGGTTTGAGATCTCCTATTCTAGGAGTATGATATATGAGAACCCGGTATAGTGTTTTACTTGCTGATGAGATGAGGCGAGTCTGAGTTTTTCGAGTTTTGAGATTTTATGATAATTTCTATTTTTCTAATATGGCAATGACTAGCGGTTAGTAAACCATTAAGTGCAAACGTGTGGTATGGGACGCACGTTAACACTTTTCGGGTTCCTATTTGGGAGTTGTGACACATTCTAGGATTGCCAGTACTATAGACCTTCGGGTCATTTGGGATTACGACTTCGGTCGTCTGAGATTTATGACTTCGGTCGTTTAGGAGAGGTACCTAATATATATAGCACTAGGGGGAATGGCACGTGCAGCATTGCTTCTGCATGCAAATGGGATTTGGCAAATCCGGGGAATTTTTATGAGTTTTTGATTTCGATTTCACCAATTTGAGATGATGAATTTACTTATAGCCTTGAGTTAGAGAAGGGCTTATATATATGTTGTTTTATGGTGATTTCGATATTGGTATTATAAACTCTTATTGAGTTTCATGAGTTTTGATTGGAGATTTTGATGACTTCACATATGGCTTATATATTGCTTATGTTCACTTACATTGTATAGCCCTTGAATGTGTAACATATATGCCATGTTAAACCTTATCATGTGATTAACTTTGAGCCTTATGGAATACCTATTCTTAGCTGTATAAATACACTTTCTTATATCATTCCTTTATCCTTAAAGGAATGTTTCCCTTATGCACTTATATTCCTTTATCTTTTGCTTATATCATGTTCTAGTTAGCCTGACCCGTGTATTTATTACTCGAGTCAGACCGAGTTGTAGGTTAGCTTTTGGACCTTTGCTAGCTTTACCTTTTGGGCTTCTTCATCAACTTTGGTTATGGCATAGTTTTTGTGTAGTAGTCTTTTGTTTGGGAACCTTATGATGTAAGGGTATATGTATATTATCTGTGTTCCTGTTCTTTGACTTGAGATTGTTATTGTTATCATATTTTGTTTCTGAATCGATCCTGTAGCCACCATAGTAGTGTATTGGATAGGAATTAAGTATGTCGAATACTCGAGATGAAATGAAAAAAAATAAGTGCCAAAACCGACATACTTAGCTCTTATCTAATGCAAGAGTATGATGGTCGCCCTTAACCTGCCCTATTCTCTACACTAACAAATAAAATTACTATGTAATTCTCTTTGTTAATGTGGGTCTCGGGGTGGGGCATTAAATTTGGAATCATTTTCATTCATATTAAATTCAAAATTCAATTATTTATATAATTCCTAATATTAAATTTAAAGAACTTAATCATTCAATAAATTATATTAATAACCATTAATTTCAAATGCGTTTTAGTTATCAACAAATATTTTATTTTTATCTAAATAATTCAATATTTATTATTCAATTCCAGTAATTGATTACAAACACATTCAATATATAAAATTAAATTTCAATACTTGTTATTGCCAAAATCATCGTAATTGGTTATTCCAAAATTTATTCAAGTTCAAATTAAATAACTACATTAATGAATCATTAAATTTTATTTCTAACCATTTTTATCCAATAATCATATTAAATTTAAAAATTTAAAATAGTTAAAAATATGGGTTGTTATATTCTCCTCCAATCAAAAATTTTCGTCCTCGAAAAGGGGTTAAGTATGAAAGTTAACACACGATATTTTATTCAAATCAATCAACCTACGAAACTTTAAAATCTTATTAACAAAACCATTACTATGCCCTCGCTACGCCACTTCGATCTCGGCTTACAAAAAATACCATTTAGTTGTAAAACAAGTTATAAAAATTTTAAAACTTTAAAATTTTTATAACACTCGAATTTACGGAAAATTTCGGCAGCGTCTCCTTTGCGCGGCTCGATCGGAAAAGTTTTACAACACAATATATATACCAAATATATCAAATATACATCTCATATCATTGATGAGGCATCCAGTAGGAAAAATATAAAAGTGCGATATGTAATCCGAGATATGTATCTTATTATTTTTAATACGAGCGAGTTTGTTCGTATTAAGAAAGCAAAAGCATATAAAAACACGCATATATGTTCGAACGGTCTTCGCATGTACCTGTCTCAACTCAAATTAGAATATTAGTTACTTATAATAAGATATAAAACATGTATGAGTTAAATAGAACCACATAGCCTGAATTTTGAATCCAAAGCATAAACATTAGCACCAATACACAACATACAACAATCATATGCAATCAAAAATAGTATTAACAATGGTTTGCAACAAAAGAAACCATTCAACCATCAATATTCATCCAATTAATTCATAACTATGTGAATTTACATTATTCAATGTCAATATTCAATTTATACACTTCATTTCTTATTAACATCCAATTTTTATTAACATTTAATCGGTTTGCTTCAAATTTATTCACATCTATTCCATTCACATTCAGTTTATTCAATTCGATTTGTTAAATTCCAATTATTTCACTTTTTGCTTAACATATTTCATATAAATTTATTTATGATTCATTTTATAAAGCATTTCATTTAACCTTATTTAAATTGAATTATATTTTATTATCACTTAGTATATTCTTTTTAATACTAATATCATTTATAAACCATTTCATAAACATTTAAGTATATTACAACCATTTTATAAAACACAACTCATGTTTATTTATTTTTCATTCCATAACTTAAGTTCATGTTAACTCACTAATTCACTTAATTAGTTCATTTCATAAATTTAAATTCATATTAATTATTTTTCTAAAGTAAATTTTATTTGATAAAATGATTCACTTCATTAGTCTATTATTAACTTTACTTAAGCAAATTTTATTTTATAGCTTAAATTCATATTAATAATATTCTTTTTATCACAAAAACTTTTATTCAACTTCTCTTAAGTTAATTTTCATCTTTCAATTCATTACATTAACTTATTTCATATTCTATTAGTTATCATTCAATTTATTTAAACTCACTCCACTTGCATTTAATTTATTTACATCTGATCTAAATCAAATTCATTTTTATTATTTTATTTAATTCATTCCAATACAATTCACTTTTATTTTATCTTTCTTGAGTTAAACTTCATTTTATTTACTTCATATTAAATCAATTTATTTAACATTTTTTAAGTTAATTCTTTATTTCATATCCCAAATTCAAAATTTTCTTTTGTTTGCTTAACCAAATATTCAACCATTTTAAAATTCGGTTTTATTTTCCTCTTCAAATTTATAAGTTATAAAATTATTTTTATCTATATTATATCCAATTATAAGTTCAAAACTATTTCATATATTTATCAAATCATACTTAGAATATTTTCACAACCAAAACTTGTTATAACCGAATATAAATTTATTTTGGTAGCAATTCTCACTGAGAAACTCAAAAATGAATAACAGCAATGCTGCAGTCATCCCCAGGATTATTTCCTAGCGACTAAGGCGAGATCAATGCTTTTATTTCTTTCAAAAACTTTTTAAAATATATTTCTAGTCAAAACACTTTCAAATAATATTATTATTAATTTTGAAGGCTTTGAAAACAATTTTGAAAGCAATAGGTTTTAAATTAAAAAATTCTTAGCTTTTAAATCCTTTATATTTATAAGTTATACTATAAATATACTTATTCAATTTCATTACCTTATTATGAAAATATTTCGTTAATTTACATCTTTCTTATTTTAACAATTGTGACAACCTGGATTTTTAATGCCTGTTAGTTGGGTGATTAACTAATTTTTAAATCATTAGAATATTAATTTTGATAGTCGAATAGATGAGTTTTTCTAGAAGATAAAAATATTTGTATCTATAAATTGATTTGAAAACTATAATAAATATTGAATTATAGAATCCTTGGATATGAAAATCTCATAGAAAATAAATAATAAACTCCATCGTTTAAAATTAAGATAAAATAACCATAACTACGGATAAATATAAATATATATATAGATAAATATACTTACAAACTTTATGATGTTTGAAAAAGATATATAAGTATATACATATATGAGTATATGAATGTAGGCTCATACGAAATAATATGCATAAGTAAGTATATATATATGAATGTAAGTGTATGTATATGATAACAAATACACATGTAAGTAGATGTAAATGGGTATATGTATAAAAAAAATGGATATACATGTAAACAAAAGAGGAGACAAGCATTTAAAGCCTAGCACACAAAAATCAAATTAGGTCAAGCAAGTGCTGACCAAAGAAAAATATATAAACAAATCAAAAGAAATTTGTTGTGTACACCAAAGAGCAGCCTATATACCTCTACTCTGCCTTCTTCATTTCTGCCTGGATTAGAGAACAAGCTAAGTAAAACAAAGAAAACAGATCAATGGCAAAAGCCTGCATCATAAACCAAAAAAAAAACAAAGAAATTCAACAACAAACAATACTTTCGAATTGTTCCAAACCTGAGGCAAGCTAGGCAAGATCAGCTCAACAAATTCAAGCAAATTCAAAGTTTTAAGCTTCCAGTTTCTAGATCAACATCAAGTTCCAGAGCAAATAAATACTGTTCTCTGTTTTTAAGTTGAACAGGTGAGTAAATTTTTTCTAAAAACTTAAGTATCTTGATATTTGATTGCATGTGGATTACTGAAAATAAACTTGATTGTGTGGATGTATATGGTTGAATTCTCTATGTATATACATGGATGTATAGATGCATGCTTGTTGTTGTATTTTGTTCTTGCATGTTCTTAGTTTCCAGGTTTAAGTTTGATCAAAAATCATTATCTCATAATCTAATCTATGTTAAGGTTTTAATTTCAAACAAAATATGTTTGTTGTATCATAGATTAAAGTTTAAAAGTTTATTTAAGTTAAAATTATTTTGTTTTGTCTCTGGAAATTAAAACAACAGAGCAAGTTAATATAAAGTGAAAATTCAAACATCATGATTCAATGTTTTAGGCTTAGGATCTGAAAACTCATCCAAAATCTTGATTTTTAAAACTAAAATCAAAATTTTTTAGCTTGAGGTTGAAGAGCAGTTTGGGGTTGACCAAATTTTGTAGTTTTGGTGATTTCTGGTGATCTACTTGATCGTGGAGATCGGGGTCTTTTCTTGTGATGGGAGGATGAACGGAGGGTCTACGAAAAATGTCTGGAGGATAATCAAAGCACGGAGGCGACTGTGGTTAATCAATGAAATCTGTAACCTTAGTTTGGACATGGTCAAGTCTATGGTTTGCCTCGGCTTCTCTGGTGCATCGAGTTCATCGGAACTCTGGGAATTTGAAGTCTGGATGATGGCGAATGTGTGACAGGTAGTGTAAGCACTCCGGTGGCCGGAGAATGGAGTTTGCATTTGTTTCAGGTTTGGATGATGGTTCCAGGATTTGGTTTGAACACTCGAATTCGATTTCGAGTTTGTTATCAGTGTTCTGATGAACGAGGGAGGGTGCGAGGTCGATCGCCGTTGTGAAGAGGTCATCGTGGATGACTGGAGTGGGTCGAAGCCACCGTGCATATGCACGGTGCACTTCTTGTTTCTGGTGAAGTTTGGGTGAGCAGAGGATGGTTCTGAGTTTTCTCGAGTTGTTCTTGTATGTTGCTCGAAGTCATATGATGTTTGACTCGAAGTATTTGAAGTCTGGGCTCGGGTCATTATTTTGATTACAGGTTTTAAAACCTGTTTGTTTCAAATTTTAAAATTTGAAAGGAAAGATTTAAACAAAGTTTTAAATCTGGATTCAAATTAAATTTAAATCCTAGTTTTGAGATAAATGAAGTTTTAAGAAAATTTAAAATGTTTAAAACAACTTTAAATGTTAAAGTATATTTTTAATGATTTGAATTTAAAATGAATTTGGTTTTAAAAACTCTTGTAAATTTCTTTTATAAGATAAGTGTTTCTTTAACATGTGATTTAAAAGGTTTTTTAAATTGTTTTATTTTTTATTTTTGTTAAAGTTAAATTTGTATTTAGTTTGAATCTTGATTTGAAATGAATTTAAAAGAAAATTTAAAAGTAAAATGTTTTCAAATGTTTTTGTTAATAACAAAATTTGTCATAAATAAGAAAATGTTCTATCTTAAAGTAAATTATGATTTAATGATTTGTGATTCATTAAATGAATAAGGAAAGTAAAAGTTATTTAATTAATTTAATTAATTAATGATTTAGGATTAATTAGTTAAAGTAATTAAGGGTGTAATTTAATTAATTAAGAATTAATTAAATAAGAAATTAAGAATTTAAGTTAATTAATTAAGGGTTAATTAATTTGTAATTAAGGATCATTAATTAGATAAGATTAGATTATTAATTAATGATTATAAATTAAATAAATCAAGTAATTAAAGATTAATTAAGTTACAGTTAAGCACTTAATTAATTAAATAATTAGAGATTAATTAATTGGTTATTAAAGATTAATTAATTTGTAATTAATAATTATTAATCTAAGTTTAATTACTTAAGAGAAGTAATTTGAGAATTGTTAATAGTTAATGAAGATCATTAACTAAGGATTATTAGATAATTAATTAATGTGATTAATTTAAATAATTAATTATATTAATTAATTAAAGATAATCATTTATGGAAATTGATTAAGTATAATTACTTAATGAAAGTAATTAGATGAATTAATTACTCAAGGTAATTAATTAAATTAATGTGATTAATTTAAGTTAATTAATTAATTTAATTAATTTAAATAATCATTGAATTATGGGTTAAGTAAAATTACTTAGTGTAATTTATAAAGTATAATTACTTAGTGAAATAATTAGAGGGTAATTACTGGATGTAATTAATTGAGGAATGGTAGTAGTTCTGGGTTTAATTAATTTTTGTAATTAATTAAGGAAAATTACATAATGTAATTAGAGAATGATTAATCAAGGATGATTAATCAAGATAAATAATTAAGGGATGATTAATTAATTGAATATAATTAATTAATGTTAAATAAGCAAGATTTATAAGTAATAAAGTAATTAATTTAATTCATTGGCAGTTAATGAAATTAATTAGAAAATGGTATGATAATTTATCTTGCTTATGAATGATTGAATGATGTTTGAATGCCTTGGATTATTTGTTATCCCTGATTTGTGATTATGACGCTTTGTGAAATGAAATGTTTTTTAATATGATAAGTTGGGTTGAACAGAGATAATGTGGTTATCTATGATGAATTGCTGTGTAATAGTGACATCTAGTATTTAAAATTTAATCACTTGAATAACTTGGGTTAAGATGACATAAGATTCGAAGAGACCGGAGTCGGGTATTAGTTAATACCCGAAACCACTTCGATTCTTTATAGATTGATATGTGAAATAAATAGGCTGGAACAGAATGATTTAAGTGAATTGGACCGGTTAATCTAAGTTTGGGTACTTAGAAATTGATGTGTGTAATAAGTGTTGTCTATACCAAATTTGTGAATTTGTAACTGATACGAGTTACCCCGGGTTTTATGTAAGTTTTATGTTGTTGTATTCCATGTTAGATGGGTTTACTCACGCTGGTTTCCAGCCTGACCCGGGTGTTACTTTGATGTAATGCTTGGGTCAGACCGAGTATTACAGATTTTCAGGTAAGGACGTTTTGGAGCTCAGGAGGCGAGCTGGATGGCAAGAACGTATGGAGCGTTTCCACTGTGATATATTTCTGTTTATCTAGGACATGTTGATTTTATCTGTCCAATGTGTATGTAAATGTTGTAACTATGATGTATTGAATGTAAATTAACAGATACAATTTTCCTTTATATAACTGCTATTATTTGATATTATATTTTGATCCGCTGCGATTTGTGAGAATCAGTGCTGTGTTTCTGTTTCTTCTTCTTCTATCTCTTTCTTCTTTTCCTAACTATCTGGAATTTTCGCGATCGAAAATCCTGGGTCATTAAATTTGGTATCAGAGCAAAGGTTAAACGAGAACCTTGACTCTGATGGGTTTACTCATTAAGGATAGGGTCAATACTACCCTAGAATGAGTTGAGTGTGTGTGTGTGTGTGTGTGTGTGTGTGTATGAGAGCGTACTTGTTATTTTCATATATAAAGATTTTAAATGATTTTATTTAAGAATATATTTTGATATATATAAAGCAATATTCCTTAACCAATAAATGTTAAGGTAATTGGTTGTTAAATTATTGGAATTAAATTAAGAGATAATAGAAATACAACCAAATTGAAATTAAATAAAGGTAAGTTTAAAAATGGATTCAAACTGAAATTAAATCTTGAATTTGGAGAAAAGTTTCAGAATAAGATAATAATGAATTGGTTTCCAGATATGATAATCTTTTTTTTTTTTTGAAGACCTAGAGAACCAAGCTTTGCTTGTAAACTCTAAGGAAGTATGCACCGAACCCACAACACATACTTCAGGTAATTCACAAGGTTATGTAGTTGGTGGGGATTGAACCCTCGACCTTTAAGGTGAGCGCCGCATGTCCTAACCACTGCACCACCTTGGGGGTTAGATATGATAATCTTGGTTATTATCATAAATGATTGTTGTGTTTAATAATAAGATGTGTATTAATGAGTAAGCAAAATGAAATGTTTTAGATAAGTATGACTTATAAATTGGAACTGAAGATGATCTAGATTGTGAAGTTTTAAATCTAAGCCAGAAAATTTGGAATTTGTGTCAAAGTGCTAAAAGAAATAATAAATAAGTATTATTTGAATAAAAAGGGACTTGTTGCAAACAAGGGTTGTTTGAAAACTGTTTTGAATTAAAAACCAAAGGTGATTTAAAATTTAAAGTATAACTTGGTGTGCAAAGGAAATATGTATATATGAGGGACATACATAATATCAAAGGTGGTTTGAAATAAACTCTAAATGTTGAGTTTTAAATTTGGAATGAGATGTGATATCCAAGGTGATAAGTTTTTGAACTTATAAGATTATTAATGTGAAGTTTAAAATTTGAAATGGGAATCCAAATTGGGTAAGGTTGGCTGGATTAAGTAAATTGAACTTAACTTTGGAAAGTTAAATAATTTAACAAGCAACCTGAATTGGAAATTTCGAGATGAAATTGGAATCTTACTTGGGAAGTTAATTTTTGATTTGAAATTGGGAGTTTATGTTATCTCAAAATGGGTTTGAGATCTGGAAGTTGAAAATGGATGGATGTTTTAGAATAAATTGGATGATGTCATCCTATTGTTATTAATAATCTTTAAAGTGTGAATTGGATTTGTTTAAATGAATGAGGAATGAAGTGTGGTAATATATCCATTATTGAGATAAAAGGGAAATTAAACTTTAATTTGAAATTAAGGATATGGAATTACTTTGAACTAGAAATTTGAATAATTGAATTTGTAAACTAAAATTGTTTTGAACTCTTATTTGAACCTTGAAATAAGTTAAGTAAAGGCAATTTAAAATGAATATTTGAAATTTGGATTCAGAATTGAAAATTGTTAAAGATTTAGGTTGTTAAATTAAAGATAAAGGTTAATTTGATTTAAGGGGTTAAATCAACATTTGAAAATTTGACTCGAATTTATATAATTCGAGATGGTTTAAAGTTGAGATTGGAATTGAAATTAGTTCAAATTGAATTTGATTTGAATTAATTGGAAGTGAGATTGAAGTTGAATGAGTTTAAATTCAAATGGAAATTAATTTGAATCTAGGAAAGGAATCAATATAAATTCAAATTGAATTGGAATTGAATCAATTTAAGTGGAAATTGGAAATTGATTGGAATGGGAGTTTGGGAAATTGAACAGTTTGACTCTGAAACTATTTTTCAAATAAATTGTTTTAATATAAACTATTTTAAATCTATTTTCCTAGCTTTTTACTATACAACTTTTCTTTTTAAAAGCCCAAACTATCTTACTTATTTTACAACTATTTTTAAACAAATTACTATTTTACGTATGTTTTACAAACTAATTACTGTTTTACAACTATTTTGTAACTATCTAACTATTCTACAACTATTTAACTACTTTACTACTATTTTATAATTACTTAACTATTTTACAGCTATTTTACAACTAATTGTTATTTTACAACTACTTATCTATTTTAAACTTTTCAAGCTATTTTCTAAATTCAAGTGGTCAGAGTGCACACTGTTTATAATTGAAGTAATAATTCAAATGGAAATTTGAAGCGAATGTGAATAAGTGAATAGAATTAAAGTGAAGGTGAATAAAAAGAGGATAGATTTATAATCAATGAAGATAAATACGTAGGATGTACGTATATTATTCTATTCGCATAGTGATTTGATCCAGATTCGAGCATAGAATTTCAAGATAGTATTATCGATCCGAGTTGGGATTTTTCGCTCGATTTTCGACGGCGAACCTGGATATGGATTTTTGATTGGTTCTGGATATTCTCTATCTTAGTTGTGACTATGCAAGGAGAATGACGGTTTCTGGTCAAGAAACCAGATCTGAGTCTGCACTAGGAAGTCGGGTGGACAATACTAGTTCGGAAGTGAAATTTTATGATCGAGTGAGCGATCAGATTGATATAGCGTACGGATGATATGTGTACATCGTACGGGTTTGAATGAAATTGATATTGAAAATTTATGGATAAGAATTGTAAAATGGTCTTTGAAATGAAGAGTATATTTTGTGGAATATATGATGAGGTAAAATAGAAATTGGAAATTGGAAATTTCTATGATTAAAGATTCACTTTATGAAGAAAAGTAATGTGGTTAATAACTTTATAAAAGAGTAATCAAATTTGAATATTTGATTTGGGAAAACAAAGTTATATATCTTTGTTATATATGGTAAACTTCCCGTGTTGAATCTATTGACAGAAGAAAAGGGTTTTGAAAGTATTTGAAGTATAAAAGTGAATTTATACAAGTATGAAGTGATTCAAAAATTTTCCAAGGTTATATATATATATATATATGTATATGTATATATAAAGGATTTTGTGAAAATGGTTTTGAGGAAAAGTTTTGGGAACCTTTGAATTTGGAAAGGCTTTGATTTTTGAGGAGAATCAAATTTGAAATTTGGAAAGCCTAGTTTGTGAATTATCGGTTTTGGGATAATCGATTTTGAGAAAGGAGGTTTATATGAAATTCATACTAGGTGTATGATTTGGAAAAAATACTATATGTGTATAGTATAAAGTGTTTTGAAGTGGCTTTTGGGAAAAAGGCGCTCCCTTGAATGAACTTCTCAGGAGTGCCACAGGGTGATACTGCCTTGAGCCTCAAAGAGGGGGAGGCTCTAAAGTTGATCCTGTGTGGAGTCTGGACAAACTAGTTCCTAAGGATTATTGGGTAGCGAAAGTCGAGGGCGCTGATGCCTACAGGGGCATTTGGGTTATGTTGTGACGACAGTGTAACTCGATGTCGCTACGATCTACTGTGTGGACCATAGCGAAAATCGTGTGGAGGATGAGTGCCAACAGTCTACACTTGATTTTGTCGGGATGGCAACAAAACATCGATAGACTGCGATCTATGGTCAAGTGGAGGAGTTTCATTCTTTTGGCAGCGAAATTCGAGGGCGCTAATGCCTATGGTTATATGGGTTTTGGTTGTGATAGCAACTTAAAGCCCGGGTATAACTGCGATTTGTAGCGGGTTCCATGGTGTAATCGAGAGGCGCGGAGGCCTACAGTTATCTATGGATTTTGCCGGGATGGCAACGTAACCATCGGGTTAACTACGACCATGGATGGTGGTGATTATTTCCAGAGCATTCTCGCCAAGTATATTTTCAATAAAATTATTTTTCAAGTATTTTCACTGGGTGTTGAAAACAGGTTTACCAAGTACTTATAGATTTTCAGTCCTACGCCTAATCAACGTATAATCGAATTTCTGTGAGAACAAGGATGGACTTGTTTAAACATCGAGTATAAAAAGTATTTTTATAAAAGCTATTTTGGTGATATTATGTAGATTTTAAAAGTGTTTTAAAATTTTAAAATAAAGGAGTAAAAAGTTTAAAGTGTTTAAAGAATAATTTAACTAAAATAAACATTAAATTGAAATTCTCAGTTCGTTCCTTTTCGAGGACGAAAAGATTCAAAGGGGGGAGGAATGTGACAACCCGGATTTTTAACACCTATTAGTTGGGTGATTAACTAATTTAAATCAATAGAATATTAATTTTGATAGTCGAATAAATGAGTTTTTCTAGAAGATAAAAATATTTGTATCTATAAATTGATTTGAAAACTATAATAAATATTGAATTATAGAATCCCTGGATATGAAAATCTCATAGAAAATAAATAATAAACTCCATCGTTTAAAATAAGATAAAATAACCATAACTACGAATACATATAAATATATATATATAGATAAATATACTTACAAACTTTATGATGTTTGAAAAATATATATAAGTATATACATATATGAGTATATGAATGTAGGCTCATACGAAATAATATGCATAAGTAAGTGTGTGTGTGTGTGTATATATATATATATGTAGGATCTAGATTAACCCTAGAGGAGGGGTGAATAGGGTTATCGCAAATTTTCTCAAATTAAACGCGGAAGTAAACAGCAGATAAATAAATATGCAGTAAAGTAAATCACACATAGAATTTACCTAGCTTCGGCAACCCCTGCCTACTGCTGCATTCCCATATTTCTATTAGAGTTAAACAGTATCCCTCTTACAAACACTCTGACAGACTCGCAGACACTCGCTCCCGCTCACAAACACTCCTACAGACTCGCACACCCTGCTCCGCCTATAGAGTTTCGTTTACTCGCAAACTCTGCTCCCGCCTATAGAGCTTTGCAAACTCGCAGCCTCCCTGCTCACTGAACTAACCCTAACTAGACAATCTGACAACACCTAAACCCTAGGTGGTGATTAACTCTAACTGGACTTTGACAATACAAACTGAAATACAAAATACAGTTTGAACCCCAGGGCAAAATATAGATTGACAGTTTAAAACACCTTTGCCCTCAGAATAAATTTGGCCTAAAAACTAGATCAGTAAAACCTGGCCCAAATTTAAACTAAATTAAACCCTATTAAAAACTTAAACCCTAATTAATTTAACCCCTTGTTAAATATAGGCCGGCCCCTTTATTTCATTATTCAACCCGATCCTCTTTCTTTGTTCTGGAAAAATAACTGGCGGCCGCTTCTTCGATTTTGGCTTGTCAAATTTAGGGCTTGTGATAATTGGTGCTTTCGTTCGATTGCGCTCTTCGATCGATTGCTGGTTGTTCTTTGATTGTTACTTGCGGTTGCTTCTAGTTAGCCCGTTCCTCTGTGATTTGGACTTCGCCTTCGTCAATTGTTGTAGCTCTGGCTTGACGTCTTCGTTTAGTCTGGAATTGAAGCTTTGGCTTCTCGATGAATTTCTCTAAGCTAGGATTTCGGCTTGTCGTCTCTGGCGATTCTAGTTTGTAGCTATGGCTTCTTCAATTTGAAATTGGTATGTGATTCTCGCTCGATTCTTCTCTGAGTATACTTGATTGCTTGAGTCTTATGTTGGTGATGATTGGGTTTATTTTCTCTGCTCTTCACCACACTCGTCAATGATGATTTGGGTCTCCTTATATAGTCGTTTGATTTGGTTTACGTGATATTCACGTTGTTGAAACTTTCCTGTTTTAAGCTCCGATATATTTGGAAATTCCTTTCGATGCACGGCTTTATTTTTTACTGTTTCTGGTCATCTCGATTTGAATTTTCTTCATGGTATTGAAACTTTCCTGATTTTCAAATCTTTGACCTTTTCAAAAATACAATTTCGGCATTGAATATTGTTATGACTTCGACACTTCCATTTGTTCATCTCTGTAGCATTGATTTATTGACTTACGTCTGCATTTTTATTCTTCGACTTCTGTAATCTTCTCTGATCATCTGATAGGACATTCGCGACTGTTTATTATGCTGCATCACTTGTAGTTCTGTATATGCTTGTTTTGATGTACTTTGGTCATTTTGTTCGTTGAACTTGCTACTGTTCATGGTGATGTTGACACTTGATGCACTGTGTATGTACATTTGTTTCTTTGTCAATCTACTTGAGAATTTACTTCGGTCTGTGATGTTGAACTATTATTTGATTCTCTGACTCGGCTTCGATCACTTTGTCATTATAGTGTTTATTCTTTAGCCACTGTCTTCACTTGAGTTTGCAGTTAAGTCTGGTTGTATTGATTTATGTAGCTTGTTGTAGTAGTTTGATGACCTGATACTTGTAGCTTATGTACCCTGAGTAGCTCTGGTTACTTGATCATCTTGTTCAACACTGTTTTACTTGAACATTTGCCACTGATTGTCTACATTGCATATATTTGAGTCAGGGTTGCAACTGAACACTTGAACTTGAGCCTGTTGCCATTCTGTTTGATCTTTGGTCATATGAACATCACTGAGTTGCTTATGTATTCTTGTATTGCATTGCTTCATATTGCTCTCTGCATACTTGAACTGTCATTGTAGTCTTTTGTTGCAGTGATCATTGAACTGCTTGCAAACTGTCTTGCTTTGTTTTTCATCCATTTACTTCATATAAACTTGAGTCTGCATTTGAGTTCATCCTTATTTGTATTGTTGCAGTATCATGTTGACAGACTTGATCACTTGAGTTTGCCTGCTTGGCGGCTTTTGTTGTTGTCCAGTTTGTACTTGTACATGCATTTGCCTTGTTGCAGTTACACTTTGAATTTTGATCGAGTCTATTGGCACTTTGTGTTGAATCTGATATAGATTTGACCTTGTGCACTCGAGTCGGTGAGGCAGTGCACATGTGCATACGTCTGTACTGCAGCCACTCGTAAATACCTGTCCCTGATATGAATACTGATATGCACAGATATTACACAATCAAAGATGATGACGTTAACCCATATATCTGAGACAACGATAAAACAAATTTTATATTTTTGCAAATTCAAATTTGTTTCTGTTCAGATTACTGCTGTAGATTGTCAATTATACAGGTACACAGGAAGACAAGACAAACACTGAAGCTGGACAATGCGGATGAGTGATTGAGTGATGTAGTGAGGTTGTTACTATAAAATCAAATTGTGATGTATTCAGAAATTGTACAGTTTTAGTGAGTCAGAATTTGTACTATTCAAAATTTGTAATAAAAAGATTGTTTGAATAAAATTTCAGTTTGAATTCAAATTCTGTGTTGATAAAATTTCTGTTATTTCTGTATATGTATAATCTGTAAACACATCTAAAATACGATATATATAGTTTGTTATCATCAAACACTAAACACACATCAAACAATCTCCCCCTTTTGATGATGACAAACATATATTAAAGATTTTGAAATTCCAGTAGATGTGTTTAAACATGAGATATTTAGCTCCCCCTACATGTATGCTCCCCCTACATGAATACTCCCCCTACAACTGAGACCACTCCCTATTTAGAAGATTTAGGAAATTACAGACGAATAAAAGAACTATAGAAAATAACTAACAACATTTAACAAATTTGGTGTAGTATTCCAAAAATACTTATTTTCTTATCAAAATCTCTTCCTTCTCCCCCTTTTGTTATCATCAAAAGACTGACAAAAAATAATGAAACAGTAGGGGAAAACAAATGGAAAAAACAGGGAAAAACCATAATATATCATAACAAGATAACAATTTCCACATTTTAGAGAATGGATCGATGATTTGGTTTTTATAATGAGAAGAGAGATGTTTTATTCTATTTATTATAATTTTTAAAAGATTTGACATTTAAGCACAAAAAAAATAATAAGCACTTACTAACCATGCATAACCATAAGGACTTTTAAATGGGATTAGCAGTTACTCATTAGTTATCAAGCTCCATCCATGCATAACCATAAGGACTTTTAAATGAGAATGAAGTGATGATAACCTCTCATTATCCATTCATGCATAACCATAAGGACTTTTAAATGAGAATGGATGCATGAGGAATATTTTAATTTTTTTTTTGATTTTTCCTTTTTAATTTAAAAAGCAATTCACTCTTCTCATTTTTCAAAACCGTTATGAATGATAGAAAGATGGTAGAAATAGAAATGGTCGTGGAATAAGTTACCAAATTAATCATATTATGAAATTTCATAAACCAAACGTATTTCCACTACTGAATACCATATTCCAATCAATCTTTGAATGATATCCAAAACAGGTTTGAATTCTAGAAAATGAAGTTGAAAATAAATATTCAAGAATATTTCAACCAAAAAATTGAAAAATGATTAGTCAATTTCCATAATCCCCAAATCCAAACGTAATCTGGAAAATCTCTCTTCGGGGAGGGGCTTTGTGAAAATATCAGTAAGTTGATTCTCAGTTGAAATGAATCCAATGCAAATGTTTTTCCTAGCAATGAGATTTAAAAAAAAAGGTGTTTCACATCAATGTGTTTCGTGAGTGAATGGAGAACAGGATTATTAGACAATGAAATTAGTGAGTGTCCAAGCATGAAACATGTCCTACTAGTACTTTTCCTGTCAACCAGTGAACCCGTATAATCAACATCAGAATAGACAACTAAATTAAAGTTTTCACACGAAAGATATCATAGTCCAAATTTGTATGTGTGTGAAATATATCTCAAAATTTCGTTTAGTGGTATTCAAATGTGATTCTTTAGAATTAGAGTGAAAACGTGCACACAAACACACAGAAAACATAATATGGGGTCTAGAAGCAGTTAAAAACCATTTCAACAGACTCAGATTCAACTTCAGAAACAAACCACTTTGACAATGAAACATACACACACTTTTATCAATTTAAGAGCGAGTGTGAATACCTTCCGTAGAATCACAGTTAAAATATCAAGATTATTTCAAAAACAATTTAAAGTTTTCATACGTGAAGCATCAGTTTCAGCAGCTTCTCAAATAAATCAATCATAGTTTGACCAAACAGATTAAGTTCAAGAAGAAAATGGTTGATCAATTTTTAAGCACAGATTAAAGTCTAATCATATAAAATCATATCAAGCAAATCAGAATCGGTCAACCATCATAGTTACTTAGAGTAATTCTATCTAAAGATGATTAACAAATCAGAATTAACATCATCAATCATAACTGGCTGATTTAATTCAGATTATGGTGTAGATTCTTACCGGTTATCTATCGTTTGAAAATAAATACAACTACCTTTTTTACCTCCACGATAATCTTTCGTTGTTTGCTCATAGTGAATCTGTCACCTTTATATTGGGCTAAGGAACGTTGATTTGTCACCCGTTGTATATCTGGAACAGCCAGAATCCAGATAACACCAATGTTGTTCCTCAGCCTGCCACCACACCTACACGGTTAAAGATGTATGTGACCTCATTGTATTCTTTTGAGCTTGCTTCTGAATCTGATCTTGATTCCTCTGAGCTTGCTTCTGAATCTGATCTTACCGTAAGACACAGGTTAGCCTCCTCTGAGCTATCAGTTGAAACTTCCTCATCATCCCAAGTTGCTGCGAAGGCCTTCTTCTTCTTTTTCTTTCCTTTGTTGATTTTGAGGAGTGGACAATTTTGTTTGAAGTGACCAGGTTTGTTGCAATTATAGCATATTAATTCGTTTTCAGAGTTGTTTGAATCTTTAGATCTATTACCACTGGTCTTCTTTTTTCGTGGCTTGAATTTCGACCATCTTCTGAAATTATTGACAGCCACTGTAAGTCCTTCAATTGGATCAACTTCTTCTTCATCACTCTCTTCTTTGCTCTTTAAGGCAATCGTCTTCTTCTTTGGTTCGGAATTGATGCGTTCCTCCTTTGCTTTCAACTCAAGCTCATACGTCATCAGATTTCCGATCAAATCCTCCATGCGTAGTTTACTCAAATCTTTCGATTCTTGTATTGCCGTGACTTTTGCCTCAAAGTTCATTGGTAGGACTCGTAGTATTTTCCTTATCAGCTCTACCTCAGAGAATTCCTTTCCAAGCGCTCTAGCGTTGTATACCAGTGTTGAGAAGCGTCCAAACATGTCCTTTATACTCTCCCCTTTGTCCATCACAAAATTCTCGTATTCATTGCTGAACAGGGCCAGGCGAGACTCCTTGACTTGAGAAGTTCCTTCGTGTGTCACCTCCAAAGTATGTCAGATTTCCTGTGCTGTTTTACAATGAGAAATTCTATTAAATTCAGTTTTATCAAGAGCACAGATCAGAGCATTCATTGCCTTA
Source organism: Allium fistulosum (assembly GCA_030737815.1). Classification (NCBI taxonomy): domain Eukaryota; kingdom Viridiplantae; phylum Streptophyta; class Magnoliopsida; order Asparagales; family Amaryllidaceae; genus Allium; species Allium fistulosum. The sequence goes on from CM060902.1 coordinate 1,211,304,477, forward strand.
GCATTGGTAGATTTTAATTTCTTATCATTAGCATCCCACCTATCCTTTGGTTTAGGAATCTCAGTATCACCTACAATTATAGTGGGAGATTTATAGCCAGATTCAATAATATCCCAAACATCGTAATCAACAGAACTAAGATAGATACTCATCCTAACTTTCCAGTAAGCATAATCATTACCATTAAACAATGGTGGCCTAGCAATAGATTGCCCCTCAGAAAAAGCATTATTTGATAGATTCATGACTCTAGAGTTAAAGAAAAATTTACCTCGCTCTGATACCACTTGTAGGATCTAGATTAACCCTAGAGGGGGGGTGAATAGGGTTATCGCAAATTTTCTCAAATTAAATGCGGAAGTAAACAGCAGATAAATAAATATGCAGTAAAGTAAATCACACACAAAATTTACCCAGCTTCGGCAACCCCTGCCTACTGCTGCATTCCCAGATTTCTATTAGAGTTAAACAGTATCCCGCTTACAAACACTCTGACAGACTCGCAGACACTCGCTCTCGCTCACAAACACTCCTACAGACTCGCCCACCCTGCTCCGCCTATAGAGTTTCGTTTACTCGCAAACTCTGCTCCCGCCTATAGAGCTTTGCAAACTCGCAGCCTCCCTGCTCACTGAACTAACCCTAACTAGACAATCTGACAACACCTAAACCCTAGGTGGTGATTAACTCTAACTGGACTTTGACAATACAAACTGAAATACAAAATACAGTTTGAACCCCAGGGCAAAATATAGATTGACAGTTTAAAACACCTTTGCCCTCAGAATAAATTTGGCCTAAAAACTAGATCAGTAAAACCTGGCCCAAATTTAAACTAAATTAAACCCTATTAAAAACTTAAACCCTAATTAATTTAATCCCTTGTTAAAAATAGGCCGGCCCCTTTATTTCATTATTCAACCCGATCCTCTTTCTTTGTTCTGGAAAAATAACTTGCGGCCGCTTCTTCGATTTTGGCTTGTCAAATTTAGGGCTTGTGATAATTGGTGCTTTCGTTCGATTGCGCTCTTCGATCGATTGCTGGTTGTTCTTAGATTGTTACTTGCGGTTGCTTCCAGTTAGCCCGTTCCTTTGTGATTTGGACTTCGCCTTCGTCAATTGTTGTAGCTCTGGCTTGACTCTTCGTTTAGTCTGGAATTGAAGCTTTGGCTTCTCGATGAATTTCTCTAAGCTAGGATTTCGGCTTGTCGTCTCTGGCGATTCTAGTTTGTAGCTATGGCTTCTTCAATCTGAAATTGGTATGTGATTCTCGCTCGATTCTTCTCTGAGTATACTTGATTGCTTGAGTCTTATGTTGGTGATGATTGGGTTTATTTTCTCTGCTCTTCACCACACTCGTCAATGATGATTTGGGTCTCCTTATATAGCCGTTTGATTTGGTTTACGTGATATTCACGTTGTTGAAACTTTCCTGTTTTAAACTCCGATATATTTGGAAATTACTTTCGATGCACGGCTTTATTTTTTACTGTTTCTGGTCATCTCGATTTGAATTTTCTTCACGGTATTGAAACTTTCCTGATTTTCAAATCTTTGACCTTTTCAAAAATACGATTTCGGCATTGAATATTGTTATGACTTCGACACTTCCATTTGTTCATCTCTGTAGCATTGATTTATTGACTTACGTCTGCATTTTTATTCTTCGACTTCTGTAATCTTCTCTGATCATCTGATTGGACATTCGCGACTGTTTATTATGCTGCATCACTTGTAGTTCTGTATATGCTTGTTTTGATGTACTTTGGTCATTTTGTTCGTTGAACTTGCTACTGTTCATGGTGATGTTGACACTTGATGCACTGTGTATGTACATTTGTTTCTTTGTCAATCTACTTGAGAATTTACTTCGGTCTGTGATGTTGAACTATTATTTGATTCTCGGACTCGGCTTCGATCACTTTGTCATTACAGTGTTTATTCTTTAGCCACTGTCTTCACTTGAGTTTGCAGTTAAGTCTGGTTGTATTGATTTATGTAGCTTGTTGTAGTAGTCTGATCTGATACTTGTAGCTTATGTACCCTGAGTAGCTCTGGTTACTTGATCATCTTGTTCAACACTGTTTTACTTGAACATTTGCCACTGATTGTCTGCATTGCATATATTTGAGTCAGTGTTGCAACTGAACACTTGAACTTGAGCCTGTTGCCATTCTGTTTGATCTTTGGTCATATGAACATCACTGAGTTGCTTGTGTATTCTTGTATTGCATTGCTTCATATTGCTCTCTGCATACTTGAACTGTCATTGTAGTCTTTTGTTGCAGTGATCATTGAACTGCTTGCAAACTGTCTTGCTTTGTTTTTCATCCATTTACTTCATATAAACTTGAGTCTGCATTTGAGTTCATCCTTATTTGTATTGTTGCAGTATCATGTTGACAGACTTGATCACTTGAGTTTGCCTGCTTGGTGGCTTTTGTTGTTGTCCAGTTTGTACTTGTACATGCATTTTCCTTGTTGCAGTTACACTTTGAATTTTGATCGAGTCTATTGGCACTTTGTGTTGAATCTGATATAGATTTGACCTTGTGCACTCGAGTTGGCGAGGCAGTGCACACGTGCATACGTCTGTACTGCAGCCACTCGTAAATACATGTCCCTGATATGAATACTGATATGCACAGATATTACTCAATCAAAGATGATGACGTTAACCCATATATCTGAGACAACGATAAAACAAATTTTATATTTTTGCAAATTCAAATTTGTTTCTGTTCAGATTACTGCTGTAGATTGTCAATTATACAGGTACACAGGAAGACAAGACAAACACTGAAGCTGGACAATGCGGATGAGTGATTGAGTGATGTAGTGAGGTTGTTATTGTAAAATCAAATTGTGATGTATTCAGAAATTGTACAGTTTTAGTGAGTCAGAATTTGTACTATTCAAAATTTGTAATAAAAAGATTGTTTGAATAAAATTTCAGTTTGAATTCAAATTCTGTGTTGATAAAATTTCTGTTATTTCTGTATATGTATAATCTGTAAACACATCTAAAATACGATATATATTGTTTGTTATCATCAAACACTAAACACACATCAAACAATATATATATGAATGTAAGCGTATGTACATGATAACAAATACACTTGTAAGTAGATGTAAATGGGTATATGTATAAAATAAAAAAAATATGGATATACATGTAAACAAAAGAGGAGACAAGCATTTAAAGCCTAGCACACAAAAATCAAATCAGGTCATGCAAGTGCTGACCAAAGAAAAATATATAAAAAATTCAAAATAAGCTTGCTGTGTATACCAAAGAGCAGCCTATATACCTCTACTTTGCCTTCTTCATTTCTGCCTGGATTCGAGAACAAGCTAAGTAAAACAAAGAAAACAGATCAATGGAAAAAGCCTGTATCATAAAGCAGAAATAAAAATCAAAGAAATTCAACAACAAACACTACTTTCAAATTGTTCCAAACCTGAGGCAAGCTAGGCAAGATCAGCTCAACAAATTCAAGAAAATTCAAAGTTTTAAGCTTCCAATTTCTAGATCAACATCAAGTTCCAGAGAAAATCAATATTGTTCTTTGTTTTTAAGTGGAACGGGTGAGTAACTTTCTTTCTAAAAACTTAAGTATCTTGATATCTGAGTGCATGTGGATTACTAAAAATAAAGTAGATTGTGTGGATGTATATGGTTGAATTCTCTGTGTATATACATGGATGTATAGATGCATGCTTGCTGTTGTATTTTGTTCTTGCCTGTTCTTAGTTTCCAAGTTTAAGTTTGATCAAAAGTCATTATCTCATAATCTAATCTATGTTAAGGTTTAAATTTCAAACAAAATATGTTTGTTGTATCATAGATTAAAGTTTTAAAAGTTTATTTAAGTTAAAATAATTTTGTTTTATCTCTGGAAATTAAAACAACAGAGCAAGTTAATATAAAGTGAAAATTCAAACATCATGATTCAATGTTTTAGGCTTAGGATCTGAAAACTCATCCAAAATCTTGATTTTTAAAACTAAAATCAAAATTTTTTAGCTTGAGGTTGAAGAGCAGTTTGGGGTTGACCAAATTTTGTAGTTTTGGTGATTTCTGGTGATCTACTTGATCGTGGAGATCGGGGTCTTTTCTTGTGATGGGAGGATGAACCGAGGGTCTAGGAAAAATGTTTGGAGGATGATCTAAGCACGGAGGCGACTGTGGTTAATCAATTAAATCTGTAACCCTAGTTTAGACATGGTCAAGTCTATGGTTTGCCCCGGCTTCTCTAGTGCATCAAGTTCATCGGAACTCTGGGAATTTGAAGTTTGGATGATAGCGAATGTGTGACAGGTAGTGTAAGCACTCCGGTGGCCGGAGAATGGAGTTTGCATTTGTTTCACGTTTGGATGATGGTTCCAGGATTAGGTTTGAACACTCGAATTCGATTTTGAGTTTGTTATCGGTGTTCTAATGATCAAGGGAGGGTGTGAGGTCGATCGCCGTTGTGAAGAGGTCATCGTGGATGACTGGAGTGGGTCGAAGTCACCTTGCATGTGCACGGTGCACTTCTTGTTTCTGGTGAAGTTTGGGTGAGCAGAGGATGGTTCTGAGTTTTCTTGAGTTGTTTTTGTGTGTTGCTCAAAGTCATACGATGTTTGACTCGAAGTATTTGAAGTCTGGGCTCGGGTCATTGTTTTGATTATAGGTTTTAAAACCTGTCTGTTTCAAATTTTAAAATTTGAAAGCAAAGATTTAAACAAAGTTTTAAATAAAAGTTTTAAATCTGGATTCAAATTAAATTTATATCCTAGTTTTGAGATAAATGAAGTTTTAAGAAAATTTAAAATGTTTAAAACAACTTTAAATGTAAAAGTATATTTTTAATGATTTGAATTTAAAATGAATTTGGTTTTAAAAACTCTTGTAAATTTTTTATATAAGATAAGTGTTTCTTTAACATGTGATTTGAAAGGTTTTTTAAATTGTTTTTTTTTTGTTAAAGTTAAATTTGTATTTAGTTTGAATCTTGATTTGAAATGAATTTAAAAGAAAATTTAAAAGTAAAATGTTCTATCTTAAAGTAAATTATGATTTAATGATTTGTGATTCATTAAATAAATAAGGAAAGTAAAGGTTATTTAATTAATTAATGATTTAGGATTAATTAGTTAAAGTAATTAAGGGTGTAATTTAATTAATTAAGAATTAATTAAATAAGAAATTAAGAATTTAAGTTAATTAATTAAGTGTTAATTAATTTGTAATTAAGGATCATTAATTAGATAAGATTAGATTATTAATTAATGATTATAAATTAAATAAATCAAGTAATTAAAGATTAATTAAGTTACAGTTAAGCACTTAATTAATTAAATAATTAGAGATTAATTAATTGGTTATTAAAGATTAATTAATTTGTAATTAATAATGATTAATCTAAGTTTAATTACTTAAGAGAAGTAATTTAAGAATTGTTAATAGTTAATGAAGATCATTAACTAAGGATTATTAGATAATTAATTAATGTGATTAATTTAAATAATTAATTATATTAATTAATTAAAGATAATAATTTATTGAAATTGATTAAGTACAATTACTTAATGAAAGTAATTAGAGGAATTAATTACTCAAGGTAATTAATTAAATTAATGTGATTAATTTAAGTTAATTAATTAGTTTAATTAATTTAAATAATCATTGAATGATGGGTTAAGTAAAATTACTTAGTGTAATTAATAAAGTATAATTACTTAGTGAAATAATTAGTGGGTAATTACTGGACGTAATTAATTGAGGAATGGTAGTAGTTTTGGGTTTAATTAAATTGTGTAATTAATTAAGGATAATTACATAATGTAATTAGAGAATGATTAATCAATGATGATTAATCAAGATAAATAATTAATGGATGATTAATTAATTGAATATAATTAATTAATGTTAAATAAGCAAGATTTATAAGTAATAAAGTAACTAAATTAATTCATTGGCAGTTAATTAAATTAATTAGAAAATGGTATGATAATTTATCTTGCTTATGAATGATTGAATGATGTTTGAATGCCTTGGATTATTTGTTATCCCTGATTTGTGATTGTGACGCTTTGTGAAATGAAATGTTTTTTAATCTGATAAGTTGGGTTGAACAGAGATAATGTGGTTATCTATGATGAATTGCTGTGTAATAGTGACATCTAGTATTTAAATTTAATCACTTGAATAACTTGGGTTAAGATGACATAGGATTCGAAGAGACAGGAGTCGGGTATTAGTTAATACCCGAAACCACTTCGATTATTTATAGATTGATATGTGAAATAAATAGGCTAGAACGGAATGATTTAAGTGAATTGGACCGGTTAATCTAAGTTTGGGTACTTAGAAATTGATGTGTGTAATAAGTGTTGTCTATACCAAATTTGTGAATTTGTAACTGGTACGAGTTACCTTGGGTTTTATGTAAGTTTTATGCTGTTGTATTCCATGTTAGATGGGTTTACTCACGCTGGTTTCCAGCCTGACCCGAGTGTTACTTTGATGTAATGCTCAGGTCAGACCGAGTATTACAGATTTTCAGGTAAGGACGTTTTGGAGCTCAGGAGGCGAGCTGGATGGCATGAACGTATGGAGTGTTTCCGCTGTGATATATTTCTGTTTATCTAGGATAAGTTGATTTTATCTATCCAGTGTGTATGTAAATGTTGTAACTATGATGTATTGAATGTAAATTAACAGATACAATTTTCCTTTGTATAACTGCTATTATTTGATATTATATTTTGATCCGCTGTGATTTGTGAGAATCAGTGCTGTGTTTCTGTTTCTTCTTCTTCTATCTCTTTCTTCTTTTCCTAACTATCTGGAATTTTCGCAATCGAAAATCCTGGGTCGTTACAACAATTTTTATTGTAATTAGATTTCAATTTAATTTAATTATTGAACGTTTCGTAAAATAAAATTCACAAAGTATTCGTTTTATTTTAACTCAACCAATAATCGATGATAACTAAATATTATCATCTACTAAGAAACAACTTCATTAATAATCATTATATATATATATAATTTAATTTAGGTAAAATTATTTCACTTACCCGATTTTAAAACAATATTATGTAACCTTGCCTCGTTGAGTGTTTAGAAACCCATATCGACAACATGGTGTCCCATACATCGACCAGAATTCATAAACAACTCAAAGGATAAGTAAACACAATATAAAACATTTTATAACACTAAAGTACGCGCTCTCATATATATATACACGCTCAAACAACTCACTCTAGGGTATTACTAGCCTATCTCTAATGAGTCAAACCACACAAAGCTAAGGTTATCGCTAAACCAAAGCTTTCATACCAACTGTGACGACCCACATTTCGGAAGGTTTAAATCGACAATAATCCACACATGTCCAACTTAAACAATCCAGAACATAGATAATCATTGGGGTTAAATAAGAAAAATAAGAAAAGAAGTAGAAAACAAACACAGGATCTCGCAACGGAATGACAAAATATGATAATCAAATAAACAGTTCAAGAAGTTGTTTATATTATACATTTGATTATAATTTATTCAACAATTATCAGAGTTATATATACTACAGGGATAAATAAATAATGCAACAGACAACATTGTCACGTACGGAAATTTTCGACTTTCGAAAATTCGACATCGATACTCACTTTATCGACTGCCGAGCAATCGAGTGCCGGAAACTCCAATAGTGAGGGTTTTAAAAAGAAGAAAAAGTAGAAGAAGAAGAAAGCAGAAGGAAGAGAGTAGAAAAAGGAAAGAAGAACAACACATCAGAACAGAAACAGAAAACAATATCAGAATCTCACATATCGCAGCGGAACAATATATAATAGATAACACTAGTCTTTTACAACAAAGAACTATATCATTTTATACATAAATCAATCATCAGAGTCATATACAACAATGGACAGTTATATAACTTGTCCTCATACAGAATACACAGCGGAATAAATACTATCAGATACAAATACTACGTCTCGCCATCCAGCTTATCTCCAAAGCTCCAGAATATCCAGAATATCCTGATAACATAACTCTAGGCTGCCCGTGTGGAAATTGGTGGGCACCCAGAGTTTAGAAGGGAACAATAAACTCCGAGTCAGTCATGGTGACTGGTGTGAGATCGTAAAACAGTTATTTATCTTTAAAATAAACAACAAAAAATTTTTAAAGTCAATTCGCAATGCTTTTGGAAAATGAAACTACCATAAGACCTCCCGCCACACACACAATGCAAACGCAGACTTGGAGGAGATTTCTTCTTATGATAGTCAAAGATGCTTACTACGCAAAAATCAAATTCTTTTTGATATTATTATTAGTGCATAGTGTAGAATACATTTCGAAAGTAGAATATAAATCTTAGCCAGCATAGGTACCATTATAGTATGCTTGCTATAGCTACCATATTAAATGGCAGGTTCTACAACTAAAACCGTACAAGTCACGTATTGTTTCTTTGGATTTCCAACAAATGGTCAGGCTAAGGAACTTCCTATCCACGATGGGTACGTCCCTGGAATAGACGACCCGAGAACCTAACCGGATCTCTGCCAACACAAGGCCGGGTTACCTCTGCAAAAATAGGTAACTACTGACACGCGTATGTCATCCCCCGATCGTCACCGATCTTCCCGAGGACGATTCGCAACAACCACAAAGTAATAAATTTGCAGCAACCACAGAGGTTAAGTATCTGGGCTCCATACCATGATACCACCTTTATCCAGAAGGAATGACATACACTAAGGGGCGCTACTCCCTAGAACCTTGCTGCATCCTTCCTGTTTCGACCATTTCCGGGGTGTGAGGCTCGATGAAGTCTCGTCCACAAAGCTACGCTTTCTACAAAGCCATGCTTCGGGTCAAACAAAATGATCAACCTATGATCACAAAGATATAAGATCAAACAAATGATCATATCGCAAATGATCAAACACTGATCATTTCACAGCAACACTCAGTATGCCACGTTACCAAATTGGGAGTATATTGCTGATAAATTTCAACTACATAACCTCTGAGCTCGTACGTCTTAGAGAAGGGTGTTAAGCTAAGAGAATAAATTCTCCGCCACCAACAGAAATGTATTTGAAAGAAATCAGCTTTATATCTCAAATTGTAACGTCAGACACACAATCCATACAAGTCTGTTCCGGGATCGAACAGAACCGAAGGCACTTCTCACGAAGCCCTTGCATATCCGGATAAATTTCTAATCACGTCCGGACTTCCCATCACTAAGGGTGATAAAACCTCTAAATCGGAGATCAGTCGATGTAGAGTAACTCGACGGTAATCCTTTCGTTTTCAAAAATATCCGGTCTTCAACACCGGTCTTCGAATGCAATTCATAACGACGTATCACATATTCGGAATGGGTTATACGACCCCATGGTCCTTTCCCGGCTAACCCGAATAGTGAGCGATTATTCAAAAATAAGTGTGGCGTTCAAATTCATCCAATTCACAACAAATACCTACTCAAGGTAATTATTGATAGTCGGTTATTTAACTATCAATAAAGATGCGCGACATCATCAGATTCCAAATAATTTTCCCAAATTATTTTATCTTCCAAAATATCTTTATTAGATATAAAATTTCCACACTTCAAAAATAAATCAACGTTTATTTTTCTAAACAGTTTCCCTTTCCTTTATAAATTCCATAGTGAATTTATATTTTCAAAATATCTACTGATATTCGATTTTCAAACCGTTTTCAATATTCAATTTCAATTTATCTTTAAGAAGATAAAATCTCAAAACGTTTCATTTCATTTTGGAAAAGTATTTCCATACTTATTCAAAAATAAGTATTTCGCAAATCTATTTATTTTCAACATTTGAAAATATTCAATATACTTAAATCAATATTAAGTATATATTCATTCTTTAAGGAAATCATTAATTTTAACATCTATTTGAGTCAAAACGAATGTTGCGTAAAACATCGTTACGACGACTCAAAATCACTAGTATAGGGATTCGGATTTAAGATAGATATATAAATCCCAATACTACATAAAACATTTTCTTTCGAAAATCATTTACTATAACAACAGTGTTATAGTCCATCATTTCCTTATTTCTCGAAAACGTCTATTTCAACAATAAATGTTGAAATCTATGATTTTGATATTTTAACACGTTTTAAAACATCTTTTAAAACAATTACTTCATTTCATAATATTAACTTCCCAAAACATAACCATTTTATTAAGTAATATATTCACTGTCCAAAATCGTGAATATAGTTCGTTATCCAAATTCAACATTTCTACACGTTTTGTTTAAAGGCTTATCCACTGTCCAAAATCGTGGATATAATTCCTTTAATTAACTTCTACAATTCACTTATCAAAATAAGTGATTTCGGATTCATAAACAACGTTTATAAATCACAATTTTATATTTTATAACTACTTCAACTTATAAATTCCTTTTTTTATCCAATTCAATTTATAACTCAATTTTCTACCAAAAGTCCATTCTATAAGTTAAACACTTATAATTCGTTTATTTACAAAAATCGTTCTTTTAGGACTTCACAAATCATTTATTCTGTCCTTTATAAAACCCATTTTAACATCATTTAAAACGTCTTTAAAACTCCTTTATAATTTCATCACTTTGATTTATAAAAATCAAATTTTATAAATCTTATATATAGAGCTTTCATAATAAATTCAAAACTCTCTATTTAAACTATTTTATAAATTACTTAACTATTTATTTCAAAAATCATCTTTTGGTTATATTTCACAAACATTATAATTTCCATAACTTTAAATTTATAACATTTATTTATTTAAGATAAATAATTCCAAAAATTTAATAAATCGTATACTTACAAATAATCACTTTAAAAATCTCTTTTAAAGTTAAAATTGTTATTTTTAAACTTCAAAATTTTGAATCCAATGATGCAACGCATCAATTAGTCCATCACAACAGTCAATATCATATATCAATATGATAACAGATCTATATCAATATATCTGTAAATAAATAAATACTGGTGAGGAATCCAGTTGGATCCCTCCAACTTGTTTCCCTGCATCCAAAGACGTTAGCACAATACCAATTCCACTTCGAGGTGGAATATCGCGGTATATGGGTTTTATAAAAATCCGCTTACTAACGGCGCAATAGGGTCTCATCCGCTATACGAGGCGGGAATCAATCAATCCAATATATACATATGCCAATATGTATATATTGTTATATATATAGATATATCCTACTATATCTAATATCACATCAAATAGCAACAATCAGTCAATAAACAACTGTCATACAAATTTATTTTGAGTGAGAAAAATAATCTCACCTTAGCTTTTATTTGCCATCTATTTTCCATCTTGACTTGTTTCCTTGATTTATACCTTGTATAAACATTTTATTCAATTTATTAATATTCGAAATAAATCGAATAACAATTTTCATTTTGTAATTTTAATGATTCAATAATCTCTTTTCAAACTAATTCTCCTTAACAAATTTATTCAACTAAAGTTTTTAGTTTAAAAATTTAAATTTTCTTCTTTAATCATTTTTTAACAATAAATTACTTTTAAAATTATACTAGTAAATAAATACGTATGTATATATTTTCCCTCATTTCCAAAATAAATTATATAGGTATAGAAATCAAATTTTTTATATAAAATTAACATTTTAAAAATCCCACTTTATTCTTTCAAAATCTTATCTGTATAAACTTTTCGCTTTACTGTTTAAATTAGTTTTTTCCCAATACATATACACATTTATCAATTCAAAACCAAATAAATAATTATCTTACTGCATATTTATTTCTACTGATATTTATTTTTATTATACTTCCTGTTCAACAATCTTAGAGGTAATATTATTTCTTTTTATACATATATAGAATTAAAACTAACAGGTTTATACTTTATTGGAAAAATTCGCTTAAATCAGTTTATAGTTGCAATATGTTTACAAAAACAAATTTCAGTTTACCAACAAATTTAAAATTTAAATCGAACTGCGCAAATAAAAATTTTTACCTCACTGCCTACGCGACTGGAGCTCGCCGAACCTTAGCCTTGCCGTGGTAGATTGCGATCCCTCTCCTGCATCGCCAGCGAAACCACCCCCTAACTCGCGCCTCCGCCTTCACTTCGAGCTTTCCCCTAAGTCGCAGCTGCTACCACTCACGCGTCTCCATCGCGATATCCACGTGGCTCACTTCGTCGTGGCCACCCACGATCGAGTCGCCCTTATCGCCCAACACGCCGCGAATCCCCTGGTCTTCGGTCGAGATTTGCCTCGACCCTCAGGCCGCCTACAATCCTCCAAATCGGTCGCCACTATACCAGAATCGAGTATGCCCTAGTTTGTCACATCTTCCCCCAATCTCGCCGCGCACGTACGAGTGCCGTGATGCTCGATGCTCCAACCTTCGATCGATGCTAACGAACTCGCCCAAAAATAGTGACACGCGATTGATGATTTCGAACGAGGATTTTGCTTTTTTGAATAGGAGGACTCGGCCATTGATTTATATTTTGTAGCTTCTGTTTAAATTTTTGAACGAGATTGTCTTGTGAAAGGAGTAGCTCGGTTCTATTTCTAAACGAAAGGGTTGCGTGATTTTTGGCTGAAACAAGGGAGGGTATCGTGCCTGCATGAATTTCTTTCCCACGATTTCAGGCATGAATTTTGGCATGATTTAGGGATGCTGTCTTTTGTTCAAATTTTAAAATTTAACTTTAAATTCAATTTGTTTCGGTACCATTTTCACCGCGTTTTATATGTCGGATTCTCACCTAACAACTTCGATCGATACGAAATTTAAAACCCGGCAAAATTCGATATTACGGATCCAACGGAACTGGTTTCGTCGAATTCCAAGACTGTGCCCCGGAACGCTATTTTTTGAATATCGATACGAACGATAATTTTTCAAACTGAACAATTCACTTCCAAATTCATTTCTGAAGCTTCTATTATCTTCAGTATCATCTATATGAATTTTACAAACTTTTGAAATATTTTTAATCGGTCTAAATTTGAAGATTCAAATTTTTATCCAGTTCAATAGATTAAATTATATAATTTAATCGCCAAATTCAAATTTATATCGGGGATTCAAATTAAATCATCGTTCAAATATTTAAAATAAATTAAATATTCTCAATTTAATTCGTTCAAAATTCTGGGTCGTTACAAACATGATGAAGGAATAACAATAGTAATAATATACCAAATCTTCGTCTTCGTCCTCCATAAAATGATCTTCAATGCATTGAAATACTCAGGGCTGACCTGAGCGTAACGAAAAACAAAACACTCGAGTCAGGATTAAAATATCCTTATGTGATTCAAATCGATATCACATAACATGAGTGTAATAGCGTCAAAGATGTTTACAGGGTTTCACATCTCCTATCCAGTGTAAAACGTGCGTGCAATAACTCAAGAGATGTTACAAGATTTTCCATCCCTTAAGGATCCATCAAAATATTATATATAGTAGAATACGCTATTTATATAATGTCTAATCAGTAAAATAAATATTTTTCTTAGTGTTAAGGCTTTACGTTAATCCCCCTTAACGCGTTTTTAAGCATTGTCGTACAATTTGCGCATAACGTCCCAGTAGCACGTCGGGGGATAGGGATGCGCCGTATATGACAACAATAAACCAAAATCGTAGTGGTCTCGTATAGGGATAAAAGTATGACAAGGCACGTGAGGTGGTGCCTAAGGTAGGATACTACCAGTTTGGGTCGTAGGGATGGTGGTAACGCATCGTAGCCATGACCGCCCACTGCGTCCATCCATCCCATATCGAGTCAAAGGGAGGCTATCCCAAATCACGGTGCACCAATCTAAAACAACAACAAGGAATAATAGTATGGACCAAGACAAGAAAATCAAAGAATAGATGTCCGTTAAGGGTAGCTAGCCCGCTTGGCCCTGTCAAGCCGTCGTGTTTTAGTCATTTCAAATTGGCACAAGTGTCGGGGTCTATCCATCACCATTCTCTTTCTTCAAATCCAGCAACCGACGCCAAATCCAACCACTTCATTCTGGAGTCTCCTCTGTGTGCACAGTTGTTAAAGAGGTTCCAATATTCACAGAGAGTATGCCAATAAGAGGCCCCGACTCTTTAACAACCAAACGTAGTTTTACACACCGGTTGGTTCTTTTAAATTTCAAAAACAATTCATACTTGATATCAAAATATCATATTATCTTCAAGATATCATTTCATTTCGAAATCATCATATTTACTCAAAACATGTTATTCCACTTCAAAATCATTTTCGCCTCAATGTCTCGGTTTTGCTTCCAAAATTGTTTCGAATTTCAATTTAGGTTAAACTTCATTTTAACCCAATTCGTATTTAAATCAACGATTTAAATATAAACATTCAAACCTTGACCAGTTTGAATTTATAGAATATAATTTGAATAGTTTTGAATAGTTAAAACAAGTTAAAATAGTTTGTTATTAAATTGTTTGATAAAATGGTTTATATATTAAAATAGTTTATATAGGAAATAGTATGGGAAATCAAAAAAAATTGAATATTTAAAAATATAGGTTTTAAACAGTTTATTTTAAAACAATTTATTTGAAAATAGTTTCAAAGTCAAATTGATTCAATTCCAAACCTTCCCATTCAAATCAATTTCAATTCCCATTTCAATTTAAATCGATTCAATTCCGATTTCAATTCGAATTAACTTCTATTCCAATTTTAATTCAAATCAATTTCGATTTCGATTTCAAATTGATTCGATTTCGATTTCAATTCCAGTTAATTCGATTTTCGATTCCTATTTGATTAACTTCAATTCAATTCTCAATTTTAAACCATTTCAATTTATATAAATTTGAGTCAATTTCATAATATCAATTTAAATCATTTAAATCAAAATTAACTTCAAGATTCAATTTAAGATTCAAATCTTCAAAATAATTCAATTCCGAGCTCAATTTTTGAAATATTGTTTTAAATTACGTTTACTTAGCAATATTTCAAAGTTTAAAAAAAATACAAATCTTTTAAAATAAATAAATTTCCAAAACTCAAATCATATTTCAATTATAACTTTAAAACTCAAGTTTCATTTTAAACAATTTCGTTTAACACATTTTAATTCCACATTTTGAGCCCAAGTTCGAAAAATATTCGATTTCCATAAATTAGATTTTTATTTCTTTAAATCAAAACCATTTAAATAATTTCAAATCAAAAATTTTAAAATCATTTAATTTAACCAAATTCGGTGTCCATATATAATTTTCTATCCTTTGGCCAAGTGAATCAATTATTTCAATTTAATTCAGGGATGGATATATATATATTTTCAATCCAAAATAAATGTCATAAGTATATATCATTACAACTTAACTCTTATTTTATTCGAAATAATTCAATTTACAGTTTAATATACTGTCAAATAATATACAGGGTGATAACAGAATATATCAAAATAAATAAACATCTAAATCATACAAAATATCAATCAATAACGTCCACACAATCAACATCCAAATCAGTCAAAATATCCTAACAATTTACTAGTTATCAATAATCGGGATTTTAACTAGCAATTTAATCCCCATTCCAAATTTGAATTGTCAATTCAAATTCCTATCATTTTAATTCATATCAATTTAAATGTCAGTTAAATTTGATCAACAACAGTCAATTAATTTAAATCACTTCACAATATAAATTTAACTAACATAAAAATTTATTTTAGTACTTCGTGAGCGTTATAAAACACTCACCTTTTATTTGAAACTGAAAAAAATTAGCTTCAAATTACTTCCAATTTGACTCCATGTCATAGCCTTCGTCGATACGATCGCAAAGCAACTTGTTTCACTCGAAACGGACCTCGTACGAGAAAGATACGATTTTATTAGCATTAACGATAATAATTAACATTTACATTAACAAAATAAAATAAAAATAAAAAAACTGTTACCCTCACTCTTGTTCAAGCTCGCACTGCCCAGACCCGAGAAAACCCATCACGCCTCAAGTACAACAACTCGCACGCGACATCGACCTACACCACCGCCTGAGGCCATTCGACCACTGCCTGCGCTAGTCGACGGCAAGCAACGAAAAACCACATGACTCACTCACCTATTCACGTCGCTCCTCCTGCATTCCATCGAGACCGCGCCCATCAATGCACGCACGCACTATCGAAAACCCTCTAACGATGTCAACGACGTCACCGCTTCGCCCACACCCCCAGCGCAGCCTACGCGCACGCTCGCCACTTCGCACTTCGTGCGCGCTCGCGACTTCGCCCTTCGTGCGTACGCAATTTCGTCCAATTTTTTTTTCTTAATCCGAACGCATATGAAAAGGAAGAGGGAAGAGGATGAAGTACGGGAGAAAAAAGAAGGGGGGCTACCATGTACGAGTTGTCGGAGTAAAGAAAGTCAATATATATTATTTTAATTCGAAAATATCACGCCCGATCGACCCGCGCAATTCGAAACTCCAAACGAAGCATGTCACCTGGCATTTTATATTTTATACCCCTATTCCGAACGCAATGGAACTAGTCTCGAAACCTAATTCGATTGTATGTAGAAGATAGCTTTTCAAAATCAATTTATTTTAATTAAATTCCTTAAATTAATTTTTCGCGTTTCAAGCTGGCATGGCAAACAATTACTCTGATCGCTACGAAACCTGAAATCCTATAATAATTCACTATTACGGATCCGATGAAACTGGTTTTGTCGAAATTCGAGACAGTGGTCGAAATGGCTATTTTTACACGTTAATAAAAGTAAAAAAATTTCGATCTCTGTCTATTCACTTTTGAATTCAATTTTAAATATAAACGATTTTCATTCATATTTAAATAAAATTTAAATCAACTTTGGGAATCATTTTCATTCATATTTAATTCAGAATTCAATTATTTATATAATTCCCAATATTAAATTTAAACAACTTAATTATTCAATAAATTATATTAATAACCATTAATTTCAAATGAGTTTTAGTTATCAACAAATATTTCATTTCTATCTAAATAATTCAATATTTATTATTCAATTCCACTAATTGATTACAAACACATTCAATGTATAAAATTTAATTTCAATACTCATTATTGCCAAAATCTTCGTAATTGGTTATTTCAAAATTTATTCAAGTTCATATTAAATAGCTACATTAATGAATCACTAAATTTTATTTCTAACCATTTTTATCCAATAATCATATTAAATTTAATAATTTAAAATAGTTAAAAATACGAGTCGTTACATTATAGCTATTATGACTACTAAGTAAGAAGGGTATAAGAATGCTACCTTCAAAGGGATACTGACTATTCCTTGACAAAAGTCATCTGCTTCTCCTAACAGATGAGATGTTGTCATGGAGGACTATTTTATGTGCAGTGGCTAAAGTAGGATCATAGGCTAGAGGAGTTGGGACAGGCTACCAAATATCCATAGTGACATCTGATGTAGAGAGGTCCACCTTGCTCTAGGTACATTTATTCGTCAAGAGGTGGAGGGGTGCATTAAAGCAAGAGGAGGTTGGGTGTCCTTCGAAACTGGGACAACAGTTGGCTCATCTAGGTTAGGGTAGATTGTGATTATCGATGACATCCAATTGCATGAGTATTTTTGTGTATAAAGTGGGTAGAATTCATAGAATAAAGAGCTCAAACTGAAATATCCCTAATATTTTTAAATGAATAAATAAAAATAAATTAGTTGTTGTTGATGGTGGTCAAACAATTGAATTGTTCCTTTCATAAATACACATATAGGTTATGACATAACTACAACTTTGAGTTTGAACGGAAAGCAATATTCTTGATTAATATTTAATAAATATTAGTAACTTACTAAGTAGCTTAAAAATACTAAATATATATGGATGCGCTAATATATAAACTAGGGTAAATCCACAAATTATAGTCACAAAAACCATCCATATTACTTTCAAGTGACATAGCTTAAACAAAAGTTGTTGAACTTGTTAATAGTAAAGTAGTTTAATGATTTTATCCTTAAACGTGCAAGTAGGTATTAATATAGCTCTTGGCAATTAAAATTTGGAAATAATTTAGTTATCCTAGATTTTATGCAACCAACCAACTACGTGAATGGTGTGGAATACGAAAATCATGTCATATGTACAATATCCCAAAAAAATTCTTATGTTATAAAAATATAAATCCAATTCAGTGTGGTGTATAATGTCAAATATTCTAGTGCTTATTGCATAAGTTAAATTTGAAAATCATATGATAAAAATGGAAATAAAGCATCAAGTAAATATGATAAGAATATGATAAAATACAACATATAATAGGAATAACATATAGTGGTAAGTAGTGAAAATGGGAACATAAATAGCACATACATATAATAGGACTAACATACGATATAAAATATTAGGAATGATATAAATACATATAAAAAGGATAATGCAAATATGGTAGAAATAAGATAAATTACAATGAATTCAGAATAATATAAAGTGGCAATTGGCAAGGCATCATTATTTTGAAATTTAATTCAAACACGTAGCGCCTCAATCAAACGCTCCAAATTAGCTCTATAATTATTTTAGACAAAAAAATCATTTTTTAATGGTTGAAATGTGCGCTAAATCGCGAAATACGAAAAAAATAAAACCAAATATTTTTCTTAAGAAAAGTCTACAATTTGGCTACAAATATTATGCAAAATAAAGTATAAATATATTTTTACAAAAATTTGTAATTTTTACTGTAAATATTTATAGAAAATGCATCATCATTATAGAAATTCTGTAAATATTTTCAATTATTATACAAATATTTGTAGCAATCAGAAAGGTAGGTTGAAATGTTTTTCGATTAACTTTTTTTTACATCTACTCGAAATATATGTTAAGTGGTAAATGAATTGAACTAGTGGACTTGCATGTTAATTTTTGATAGTTTTCCATTATTTATGCAGGTTTTGAGAAATAAAGTCCTGATGTACAAGACTTAATTGAAAAGATAATTTTACCCATTTTAAAACTTTTTAGGGGTTTTTCCTAACTATTTCCTACACACATGGCATAGTAATCTAAACATAACAAAATTATTTTCTTTATGAAAGTCTATAACGTCCCAGAATTTTGGTCGTTTGATTTTGAACGTTTAATCTAATTTTAAAGGTTGAATTTGGAATAATAATTTATTTTGAATATGGAAATTTTGGTTGAATTAGTAAAATGGTTTAGAATTTCAAATACAGCGATTTAACGGATTTGGTGAATAGTAAATTTAATAATTGAAATTGAGGAAATATGTTATTCTAGAGTTAAATGTGAATGGAAAAGATTTCTAAGTTGATTTAAAATTCTGTTTGAGTTAGAGTGACGATAGTGAACTTTTGAATGAATTAAAAGTCGATAAATAAAAATTGGAAATTTATATATTAATTTAATATATGGTAATAGTGTGAATAATTGAAATTTTGACTTAATACAAATCGAAATGATTTCTAATATGGATATTAATTCTATTTGATTTATAATTGGGTCAGTAAGTTTTAAAATGGAAATTTTAAGTAATATCGACGATTTTAAAAACCTCTTGATTTAATCGACACGTTAAAATAGCCTTCCGAGGCACAGTCTCGGAATTCGATGAAACTAATTCCATTGGATCCGTAATAGTGTATTATTATCGGATTTTAAATTTTGTAGCGTTTGGAGTTACCGTTTGGCGGTACGGGATAGAAACACGTTGAATTAAATATCGAAAATCTAATATTTTAATTCGGCTCGAAAAAATATCTTCCACATACGATCGAATTAGGCCTTGAAACAAGTTCCATTATGTTCGAAATAGGGGTAAAACATTGTAAATGCCAGGCAACATGCTTCGTTTGGAGTTCGTCCGGAAAAGCATGTGAATAACGGAAATAATAATAAAATATTGGGTTTACTCATATAATGCACATGTACAGTAAAACCATAGCCCTAAGTTTCAACCGCGCCCCCACATATTTCAATGGCCGTGAGTGCTCAATTCTTTCCTCCCTCCAATCTCCTCATCCATCGAATATTATCAAAATCTTTCTAAACGAATATTGTAGAGCTTGGCATGATCTTCAAATCTATACGGTGATGCTTGGATTTCGTGAAACGGATCGATGTGGCTTTGCGTGTGAAGGGTTGGCATTCGACAACATTTTTCTTGCCGTAGGTGAAGTCGAGTTGGGCCGGTCATTTGCCGTAGCCGCGTGGAAATGGAGGCAATAGCATGGTGGTTGTTGATCGTCCTCATGTGGTCAGAGATGTAAGGGAATCGCGGTCAACGATTGTGAAGCAGTTTTCGAATGCGATTCCTAGACCTGGAACACGCAATGGAGGAAGAAAGCTTCCTACGGCCAAGTTTTCTCTATCCAGATTGTGCGGCCCTGATTTTTTTAGGTTAATTAAAGAGAAAAAAAAAAGAAATTGTAAATTTATATATATAAAATCATGAATCTTATAAAATGCATATCTTTCTCATATGAGGTCCAAATCAAGCAAAACTAGAGGCGTTGGAATCGTGGCGACGAGCACTACGTTATGAAATTGATTTGGAGTCGATCGGAGCTAGCTAAAATTTTAAGTGAAATGTTGTTCAGTTTGATTTAAAATTGGAACGTTGGCAAATTGAAACTCAAGGGGAGTTTATCTCGCTCATTTTTGGATGGCCAGTTTAATTTAAAATGTTGAAAATTTAAATTATTGGTTGATTGAATAATTTGACAATTATTATTATCAGTTGGGTGTTATAATATATATAGTAGTATATATTAGTAGTTGGATTGATTATTCCCGCCTATTGGAGCGGATGAGACCCTATGAGCCCCGCATAATAGCGGATGACCCATATTACAGTGATATTCCGACTCGAAGTGGAATTGGTATTATTTTTTGTATTAACATATGTGGTCGCAGGAAAACAGGTTGGAGGGATCTAACTGGATTCCTCAAAATTTTGAATTAGATTTCACATATATTGATATATGATATGTTTGGATAATCTGTGGTAAATTATAGTGTGATTTGAATTTATTTGATGCTATGGTGGTTTTGGACTAGATTTTGATATTTTTAAATACCAATAATATATGTTTTGAATTTTAAAGAAATTAAAAAGGGATTTTAGAAGTGAAATATTTATATGTAATTTTGGATTAGTTAAAAAGGAATTGATCTGGATAAAATAAATAGTTTGAATTAAATTTGTACTTAACTAATTCGGGATAATGTAAATAGAGATTTTGGAATAATGTATATAAAGGATTTTAAATAATGAAATTTAAGTGATATCATTTTAGTGTAAAAGGATTTTAGAGATCGATATTTGGTAGGTTTTGGATTATAGTTTGGTTTATTTAAGAAATTGATTTATAAATGGAAATTTAACTCAAAAATTAATTTATAATGGATTTAAGTGATGGGAAAACATTATAAATTGAAATTGGAAACTGTGAGAATCATAAACAATGTTTATAAATAAAGTTAAGTGATTATCAATCGATAAATGAAGTTGTAAATTCACTGTAAGAATTTATAAGGAGATGGGTAAATTGGTTTAAAAGTAAATGATAGGTTTATTTTTTAGAAATGATAAAAAGGGATTTACGAAATTGGGACGTAAATCAATTGATGATAAATCGAGAGAGATTTATAAATATTAGATGTGTTATATTGGAATTGAAAATAAGTTGTGCCAAGAAGATGAGTTGTTTTAAAAAAAAAGGATTTTTAATTATTAAACCAGGTAACTTAAAAATGTTTTAGCAAAATAATATTTCTAGGAAGTTAGTTTTTTAAATATTTTTAAATTGTCAAAATAAATTATATGTTTTATAAACAAGCCTTGTAAATTGATTAGAATCTTATTAATAAATCAGAATTAAATATCGTTTCAAAGTTATGTAATTGTTTTAAATTGCTTAAAGTATATTATTATTAATTAAGTTAGTTATAGTGAGTTGATATTCAGTTAATTATTATTTAAGAATTAATCAGTATTATTATTTTAAATGATAAGTTATTCAATAGTAATAGAGTTTATATAATAACTTTTATTTAAGAGTATTTGCCTAAATTAAACATGGAAAATTATTATAGAAAACTTATAAGCATTTATTTTAAGATAATTATTAAATAAATTTTTCTGGAAGTAATGGTATACTTCCATGGCGAAATTGGAGGTAGAGATTGCCTGTTGTTAAGTTGGGATTTCTCTGCGATAGAGACATAATCATTGAGCTGGGAATCCATGGTTGATACCGCATAGTGCTTTCCATATTAAATATAAAAAGTTTTCAAATATTTTTGAAGGAAATGGTTTGTGAATATACTTATTTCGGTGAGATAAGTATATACTTTTGAATAATGAGATTTAATTTAAAGGACCCGGAACTTAGAGAATTCGTTATAAACGGGTTAAGGAATTTACAATATAAATTGTGAAGGGTTTTTGAGAAAGGAGAAATTAGTTAAATTTTTCCTAAGTGTTGGGTAGTAAGGGGTTTAGAAAATATGATTTTTTTTTTAAATATTTTCTAAGTGTTGAAATAAGAGACGGTTTGAAATATCCTGATATAGATATAAGTATTTGAGTTGTCTCAAATATTAAAAATTTGGAAGGGATTTGAATATATATATCTTATAAAGATATTTTGAAATAAATTTTAGGAAATCTATAATAAGACCTGATGTCTGCTAATGGATGTTATTGATAGTTAAATAACCATTTATCATGTTTTTGGTTCGTTGATCATTTCGAAGAGACCGGGATCGGATTAAATATCTGAAAACC
Organism: Allium fistulosum; assembly: GCA_030737815.1. NCBI lineage: Eukaryota > Viridiplantae > Streptophyta > Magnoliopsida > Asparagales > Amaryllidaceae > Allium > Allium fistulosum. The sequence continues at coordinate 1,211,327,343 of CM060902.1, forward strand.
ACTTTGATCTGATTTGAACGTTACGAATGGATACCGTGAAGATAGAGAAGACGGTGATTCGGTTTGTCTAGACCCAAGACAACTTGTATGGATGAATGCTATCAGAACATCGCCATTGGAGGACGATGAGTATTCTAAGTGGAATTATCCTTGAAAGGTAATCGTAGCCTCTAGCCTCATCAACCAGAATGGCTGATAATCAGGGGGTATGCAGCAAGGCTAAGTGGGTCATACCAAATTAGGGTATGTTATCACCTTTCTAGATACCCTCGGATATATTATATATTATATATTATGGATACGGTTGTATGCGAAAGAGCTCTCGATAAGGGTGGGAACACCCGGGGTGATAACATATTTAGCTCTATCCAGGTTAAGGATAGGACCGGTCTTGTGTTGCAGGGGATCCCGATGAGGTCCTCGGTACATTTTTCTAGACGTGTACCGTGATAGGTAGTACCCTAGTGCCTAGTCATTGTATGGAATCCGTTCTCCAATACGTGCCATACGGTTTTGATTGTGTCCAACTATGCTGAAACATGAGATGCAAGCATTTCAGCTATTTTCTATTTACTTTGTTTAGACACTATTATAATATCAAACGATTTTGATATGAAGTGTTTTGGTTATCGTAAGGTAAAAACCGGTCGTGTTTATGTGTGACGCGGTCTTACGAGATACCTTTGTTTTTCAAAGGATTTTGATAACTTTAATAATTCAAATTGAGTGTGTTTACTCACGTTGGTTTTCCAGACTGACTCTGGTTTTATTTTATTATAATTCTCGGGTCAGACCGAGTATTACAAATTTAGGGTAGGATGCTATGGAGCTCAAGGGACGAGCTGGATGACGAAGACGTATCATACGTACTTGATTATATTCCGCTGTGTATTGTATGTAGTATATTCAGCATTGTAAGGACAAGTTATTATGGCTGTCCAGTATTGAGTTATTGATTTGTTGTACTTTGATGATGTAATGTATAAATAACAGTTATAGTTCTTTTTGTATAAAGACATGTTGTTATCTATTATATATTGTTCCGCTGCGATTATGAGATTATGTGTTGTTATTTCTATTTTCTTCTTCTACCTCTTTCTTCTTTTCTCTAATGATTTGGTATTTCCGGCACTCGATTTCTTGGCATGTAATACAGTGGACGTATTGATGTCGATTTTCGAGGGTCGAAAATCCGGTCCGTCACAAATTCTGTCATGCGACATATATAAATATCCATAAATTTCTTAGTGCTAGATAAAATTCAGTTTCTTATGATATATAAGATCAAAATATCAAGCATGTACACCAATTATATGGAAAAAAATCTAATTTAAGATCCAAACCATGAATATGAAACTATAAACAGCAAGCAAATATATTGGGAATAATATAAAATACAATATATTAGTGATGATTTAAGTGAACACATATTTGGAACAATATAGACCACATATTGGTCTTTATGTAATTCTTAACGACTAAAAATTGAAAATATAAATCCATGAATATTTGTTGCCATTACGAAAGATGAATTTCAAAATTTCCTTTTATGCATACATAAAATAAAAAGTACTAGCAAATATTATATATTTCAAATTTAAAATACAAAACCACGAAGAAAAAAACAATAGGTAAATATTTCAAAAAATAAGGTAAAATACAATATGCGTTAATTTTTTAACATCTAAATTATATTTAATTTCTTTTGTTAAAAAGTTAATGATAAGGTAAGTCAAAAAAAAAAATCAAACCAATTTCCTTGAGAAATTAAATCATGCCACATATAAAACCTTCACAATTTCTTCATAATGCTATATAAATTAAAATTCAATTTCTTATAGCATTCACAGTTTCTTATGGCATTTATAATTTGATTCTTTGTGGTTCTAATCAGTTGATATAAGTAAAATGTTGTAAAATAACGTGAAACGGTCCTAGGCGTAATTTAGAGCAACCCTGATTATAGCAACAGTAATTAGAACATCACAATTAGATAATAAACAAAGAAACCACCAATTGGAAATTTGATTTTTGCATAAAAAACATACCAAACATTACCAGCCATAAACTAAAAATGAGCAAGCCAGATATAATATTTTATCCAAACAGAAGGGGGCACCGTGGATTGTGTAAGGTTGCTGAAGAGCTAAGATGGGCAAATTCAACCACGGCAACATCTCAGTGGGGAGGTATTCATGAATTATTAATTGGTTGGAGATGGAAAGGGACAAAATAAGATAAATGAGGGGAATTTTTTTTCTGTTTAAAGATATCCCTAAACGTAGGAAAATGTTTTTAAAAATTGAAAATTTTGAAATGTACACATGGAAATAAGAGAAGATGCCAAAGTTGAAGACTTTCAATAAATAGCAAATCAGCAAAGGCAAAGTTATTCTTTTGTAAAATGATAAAGTGGTCGTTTACGAAAGCATGACATTCTTGCAAAATAGTTTCAAAGTCAACCTCAGGAATTAGTGGTTTAGAACATTGGAAAATCAAAGTCATGAAGTTTATATCAGACGAATACATCTAACATCAAATTAAGATTTTCCAAAAACCTCTACGGCAAATAATGAAAAAATAAATAGCATCAAACATTTAATAATCAAGGCATGGATAACAATATATTGATACCAGAATATAAATCATAAATTTGATCCATAAAAAATAATAATTAAAAAAAAATACTTCTTTTGCTTTTTTGCAACATTTAACAAAAACATATTATTCATTAGGAAAGTTAAGTACATTGACTCATAGGATCAGGGTATATATAGGATTGTAAACACATCATAATTCACTTACATAAACAACATTTCATTTTAGAAAACATAATCCTTTCCTATGAACAATATCAAAGCTTGTTGAAGTAGGTCAATTGCATATAATGCTTCTCTACCTGTTCGGCGACAACTGCCTGGTAGGTAGCCCCATCATTAGCCTCTAAATCAAGTCGATATTTTACCGCGACATCAGCAACCTGCTTATCTCCTTTTATGATTTTACTGAATTCAAGATTTGAACTTGTGCGCTTGTCATGCTCAAAAACAGCGAACTTTGCAACTTCTACCACATGTGGATCATTCAAGTTTTCAATGGCAGCCCATCCAGCAAGGAGAAGACGACGTCCATTGGTTGATTCTGTGATGACAAAGAAGAGACTGATGAGAAGAAATGAGGACAGATAGAGTTTCATAGTTTCAGGTTTTTAAATACTTTCTTCCTATTAATGTCAAGGTATGGGATTCCTTATGCTTAAATGAGATTTATATAGTGGGAGGAATTAGTAGAGCCATTAATACATGATTATGCATGCTTAATAGGTCATGTATATTTTATCATTTATCTTGTAGATTTCTTTCCTTTATATGATACATTTTATGTATTAATTAATAACAATTCTGATTTGCTTTTCCTTATCATATATAAGGGGAAATATATGAATTCCTTTCATTTATAGATATTGTAAAATAATAATTAACATTGGATCTTTTAAAGATAACTTTCCAATTAATCAGCACATCATTCATTTTATATTTTCTAATAAATGTGAACTGCATGATTCAATCCGTTCGTATAATAATAACACCCACTCAAAATATTTAAATGATTTCTTTCTTGGTTACCTAATAAATACTTATTCTAAAGGGTATGCATCACACCTTTAAAATATAATAGACACAAATAAGCATAAACCAAAGTGATCCATGTAAACATAAAAATTGACATAATTTAAATTAAGGCAAATTCTCACAGATAATTACTTAGTAGCCCCCCCAAATAAATAAAATTTTAAAGACTAAAATACCCTTGGAAAGCTACGTATTTTCTTCTTCTCAATTCTATTATCTTCTTAGGTCAGTTTCTTACTGTATAAATCACCGCTTTTTCAAAACCCTAGTTTCTAAATCAGTGCAGAAAAAATTCAATTTTTCACTACTAGCTGATGGATTTGGAAGATGAGAACGAATTTTTAACGCAATCACAGTAGGAAATTCAAAAAAATTTGAAAAGTTTTAATTTTTTTGCAAATACAATCGTAGGCTGTCTATTACGGGGATTGGTGATAATTCACGTAGGTGGTATACTAGGTTTCTGGCTTAATCGCGCAAACAATTGCTTGAATTTTTACACATCCATGCAGAAAGCCTAAGAGGTATTGACATGAACCACAGAGTCGCCTTCCATGGTAGTTCATTTGGTTTTTTTTCTATTTGAACTTTTCTGCGTTTGATACTTGTTATTTTTTGGGAAGGGTAGTTCTGGAAATGGTAGGGGCTACTAAGTTATTTTTTGGGTTTACGGACTTGTTTTATTTTTGGGGGGCTACTAAGTAAATACTCGGGTTGAAATAGAATTTGACTTAATTTAAACATTCTTAATGAGTAAACTACAATGATTCATACATATCCAACGTACATGATATTCTAAGTTTCTACATTGGCAATAATACATTGTATTAAATCCTCACATTATTCCCCCATCATCTATTTATTTTTTGATTTTCTATAAATGAATGCAATAATCCACTTTTATGTTCACTAATTCAAAAATAACTTCGGTTCGATAAAATTTTTGAATACGCACAAGTATATAAAAAAATGGAAGGGCTATAATTTCCATCTCAATCAACACCAATATCAAATTAGGTACAGTTCACGGTCTTTTTTTTTATTTCATTCCCGTTCTTGATGCGTCCGACGCGTGAAGAACGGAAATAGGGTAAAAGTCACGCTCTAGCTGAATAAACAATCTTGGTGTGTTTACTATATTAATTAACATAATTAATAAAATTTAAATTTTTATAATTTTCTAAACTTAATAACTTTTGTAAATGATGTCCATTTAAGATGCTATTTTTTACGTTGCAATCGTTTAAAAGTCTCTATGTCATGGAGTTGGTTTGAACTGAATCAGAGCAATTTATAAGTTTTCAATTTATTTATTTAGTTTCGCAAATTATGGATACATTTTATTTATTAAAACTTAAACAATAATTAATAAATTATAAATCAATTAAATTTAAAATCATAACTTAAATCCCCCCTTCAAATACCGCATTTGTAGCCGCAAACGCATTCCCTGTTTAAATACTTTGTTTCCATTCATCGCAAACACACCCTTAGAGTTTAGAAAATTAGGAATTATGAATTGTAATATTTATAGAAATTATGATTTAGGATAGATAAAATGGAAAAGGCGACTTTGGATGATGAAGCAAAAAGAGTATTCATAAGTGGTAGCAAACTGATTATACAGATGTTAAAAAATGGATGATGTCATTTAAGGAGGGAGTGTGATTTAAGAGGATTTAATTCCTCTATCCTCAAATTGTGTATCCTCATGCGCCCAGTAATTCACAACCATTGGTTAGTTGTATAAAAAATTAGACAGTATGGACCACACTCTAAATAAATAGTTGGATTTCAATGGAGACAGGGGCACATCAATTTTGGGGATAAGGGAATTGGTTCCGATTTAAGAAGGAAGTGAGAGAGAAACAAGTTGAAAGAACTGAATGAAGGTAGTTTAAGGACAACCGATACATTTATGGTGTCAATATTTATAGCCACTTAAATACTTACTAGCACCACTTAAACATTTAAAAAATTAAACCATGAAAATTACATAAAAAACTCAACTTACTAAAAAAGCGGATCTGAAAGTAAACAAGATTGGTTTTTTTTTTAGAGAGACGGGTGTGTAGCGTGAAACTACACAGCCGGTAGTATAAACTTAAACATTAATATTTTAAATCCTCCCAACCATCAATGGTAGAAAAAAATGAATGAACAACGTATGTAACGACCAACCTTTTCGATTCCCAAAAGTTGACACTTATAAATCCACTGTATTCACGTGCCGAGCATCCGAGTGCCAAGAAAACAGATTATAGGGCTAAAAGAAATGAAAAGACAGAATAGAATCTCACATCATGACGAGTAATATATAATATGCAAGTGATCTTTACAAAAGAAAACTGTAATATACATACATCAATCAAAGTAAACTATCCTATCATCGACATATACAATTATAACAACCCGCCGTTCGTAGCTCCGTTGGTTTGGGAGTTGGGAGATGGGAACCAAAGGACTATGTCCAGGCAGGTTCGAATCCCAGCGCCAAACCATCAGTGGGAGTTTCAACGTTAAGCATCCGTGTGCGACGACTAAATAAAAGCGGGGTAGACACACGGCGTGGGGTTTACTTAAGTGAGTATCAATGAATACCATGATCTTAAGGTTCCCCATGATCTCAAAAAAAAATATACAGTTATAACAGTCTATCCTCACAGTCTTTGATAAATACAATACAATACAATACAAGAAATGCAGCAGAAATAAAATACATGAATAGGTCTTGGAGACACCAGCTCGTCTACTAAAGCTCCAAAGCGTCCAGCTAAATCTGAAAATATGCTCAGGCTGACCCGAGCATTATAAGAAAATAACGCCAGGTTCAGTCTGCTAAACCAGCATGAGAAACTCAAATCATATGGATTTTTAATGTTACAAACTTTTCAAAAATAAAGGTATCTCGTAAGACCACGCCATATATAAACACGGATGAGTTTTTACCTTACGATAGCCAAACCATTTTTATTAGAAAATCTAGTGATATTATAATAATGTATTAGGTCAAAAATAAATATTTAATATAGCCGGAATAGTTACATTAATTACATTCAGTAACATATTTAGTTACAACTAAGTCAAGAAGGTACGTATCGGAAAATGGGTTCCATCAATGATAGGGTTATTAGAGTACCGCCTATCATAGTACACCTCTAGATAAAATGCACCAATGTTACAAACCTTGCAATGCTTGCATGACAAGACTGGCCTACTCCTCTACTAGATAGTACCGAATATGATCATCAACCTGGTGCCAACTTGACATACCATTTCCATGGCCACAAGCATATAAAATCCGTTAATAAATATCGATCTGAATACAAGTGATGATCCTACCCTAATGTTAGCGAACACGTAGCCTTGCAGTATATCCGCTATTTTAGTGATTACCGGGTGTGAGGCTTGAGGCTATGTTTTACATTTTTAGCAAATCCCACTTGGAATGCTAACAACGTCCTCCAAGCAACAATGCAGTGCCAACAACCATCCTTAAAAGTTTTTCAGGATAGGAACAAATTAAAGGTGCTACTTATACTAAATCCTTTTTGGAATTACCCCTGGGATTAGTAGCAAGTAGCCCTAGCACTTCAAATAACTCCATCTTCGATTTCCATCATCTTCAAGATGTGCTAATTCGAATGCTTGTGTTGGTTCAAAGAGGTTTTCGGATAACTCATGCTTATCTGACCCCGATCTCTCCAAAACAACACTCAATAGTTAAAAACTGGTCAAGATTTGATAGTCGGTTATTTAACTATCAAATAAGCAAACAATTCAATCAGAAATTTAACCAAGCATAATTAAGCACATAAGGAACCACTAAGCCTCTTTAGTTAATCCTTTCATTAATTAAAACCACGTTGTAAATACTTGTATCAAAATACTTTTACAAAGATATACATATGTATACTACTCATTCACTATTCATTTATACTCTTTGAATGCTTGGAAAATTATCCATATATTTATCTCATCGGTATAAGTATATTCATAAAACACTACACTTTCAATACTTAAAAAATGTAACCATATACTTATCTCAACAATATAAGTATATTCACAAAACATTTGGGAAAGATCACATATTTCAAAAGCATACTTAAATGGGTCAAAAATAAATGTCATTTAAAAATAATGTTTACTATAAACCCAAACCACTTTCTTTTGGTGTAAGTAAATCGATCGTATGGAAATTATACCAAATATACTCCCCACCACTTTCTGATTCCAAAATTTGTACTATCCCAAGATTAACAACGATGTCAGACAAGTTATAGAGCTATCCTTGCTTTAACATACATTCTTAATTCTCACAGATAGAGACAAGTTTTTCTACTTTGAAATTTGGTGTTAAGTATGAAAAGAATACTTTCCATACACCATAAATTTTAAAGGTCATTTATAGAAATCAAATCCCATCCCTTTTTTTTTATAAATGACAAGCACCATTGTCCCAGTGGTTAAGTGATTCGGCTTTGGTGCAAGAGGTCACAAGTTTGAAACTTGCGTAGCGTGATTCGAAAATATATTGACATGAGATTTGTGTTATGTTGTCCCAGTGACATGTTGTATCTAGGTACCATTTCAAAAAAAAATCCTTTTATAAATCTCTTTTCTATTTGCAAAACTCCTTTTACAAATCTCCTTTCTATTTATAAAACTCCTTTATAAATCTCTCGATTTTAAATCTCATATACTTGTCACCAATCTTTGATTTCAAGATAGTACTAAATACTATGCATAAAACGATCATTTCTTATAATACTATAAATTCAAAGATGTGATTTATTATTCCAATTTATCAAAATGATATCACTTCGATTTTACAAAATATCATTTATAGTCTATTCTTTTATTTATAAAATACCACTAATAAATCTATCTTTCCATACAATATTTTATATAAATCGTTTTACCAATATTTATTTCAAAATATTTCTATCTTCTTTTAAAACAGAATTACTTTATTATAAAAGACAAACCCTCCTTTTCCTTTATAATAAACATAAGTTATTATATTAACTTTTATGTAAAGTATATACTTACCCAAAATAATTTTAAAACATTTCCATATAAATTAGAAGAGATAACAAAAAGGTTGAAATAAAATAGAGAAGTTCCAAAAAAACCATTTCTAAATAAAATGCCACTGAAAATTCCAAAAATCACCTTTAAAATTATCCTCCAAATCAAAACCATTTTCAAATCAAAAAATGAAAATAATAATATTTCCTAAATACTATAATGAGGCCTAGAGTTACCATAGCGCTTAACAAGTGCTTTCATTGATCTATGCTAAAGAGTTCAACTCTTGCGACATAGAAAAGTCACATCCAATAAGATCAACCAACCAAGCTTTTGGCATTCAACAATTTATACAACAAGTATATAAATTAAATTAAAATCAACACCGGGAGGAATCCCTTATGATCCCCCAATAAAATTTCTCGAGTTCCCAGTATTTTTTTTATACTCCATTTGCTTCCCAAAGAGGAAATTCAACCAAACCAAACAAAGAAATCATTCAAGAAAACAAATAGTAATTTATATCAACTAATATATTATATAGTGATCAGCCAAAGGTGTAACGACCCGTATTTTTACGGATCGAAACATCATAAAACAGTTGACATTTGATCGCATTGTTGATAAGTCGTCCAGAGTCTAAGTCTTAGGTCGTATGAGGGTTTGGAGCGACCTAAGGAAGTTGGCGAGTTATGAGATAGGCGACTTAGTGAAGTGGAGCGACCTAAGGATTAGAACAACCTAAGGAGTTAGGTCGTGTGATAGTTAGGTCGTTTAGAAGATAGGTCGTGTGGTGGCTTAGGTCGTGGGGTAGGTTAGGTCGGTTGGAGCGACCTATAGGATGTTAGTGACCTAAGGTTTTGAGCGACTTAAGGAAGTTTAGCGAACTATAGGAGTTAGCGACCTATAGGAGTTAGCGACCTATAGAATTAGGCGACCTAAGGAAGTTTAGCGACCTATAGGAGTTAGCGACCTATAGGAGTTAGCGACCTATAGAATTAGGCGACCTAAGGAAGTTTAGCGACCTATAAGAAGGATAGGTCGGCAACGACCTAAGGAAGGAGTAGTTAGGTCGTATGACCTGTGTGTAGTTAGGTCGTGAGACCTTGTGTTGAAGTTAGGTCGTATCCTGGCTAAGTGTTAGGTCGCGTGTGTGTGTTAAGTCGTAGGTTTGTTAGGTCGTTAGGTCGTGGCATTGTTAGGTCGCGAGGAAGCGTGTCTGTGTTAGGTCGCAGGAGTGTTAGGTCGTAGAAGCGGTCTGTGTTAGGTCGCTAGGCTGCATCCTCGTTAGGTCGTAGGTCGCAGATGCGCGTAGGTCGTTGGAGCTGTTAGGTCGCGTGAAGACTTATTGTGTTGAGTCGTTAAGTCGTAGACTGGTGGATCTGTTAGGTCGTAGGGTTTTAGGTCGAAGGGTTTTAGGTCATAGGTCGTGGACGACCTAACTCCGAGTGAGCGACCTAAAGTGATTTCAGCCTATAAATAGGAGGGTTTTTCTCCATTTTTTTGGATCCGGATTTCGAAGCGACGAAGTGCTGCCATTTTGAGAGATCGACTTCTACACTTCTTCACTTCTTTTCTCCACTCTAATCTTGTGATTCCTTCCATCCAAATCGAAGATCAAATTGAAGATTCAAGAGCTTAGATTGAAGATCTACATCCTTTGAAGAGATATTTCATCGTTTGAAGTGGATTTGTGATAGATCAAGTTAGATCCTTCGCTGTCCAGATCTGAAGTGTGTTGCTTTTGGGTTGTTTAGGTGATTTGGTGAGTGGTGATTATCTCTCACACGGATCCAAAGGAGTATATCGGATCGTTGGCTTGATTTTGAGTTAAAGTAGTAATTTCCATGCATTTTCCTAATCCTAAGTATAGATCCATATAGATCCATTGTTCATAATGATTTGGCATCCATTTTACTACATGTTAACCTATGCAAGTTCATTCATCAAGATTATAGAGATATTGCTCATGTTTTCATGCTTGTTAGACTTTTGTCTCTTTAATTACGAAATTGCCATTATTGTTATAATTGTCTATTTAGATCATATTTGAATGCTTGTTTACTTGGATTAATGTTTGATTTGATTGATTGCTATGAATTAGATGATTCATGATTTGATTTAGACAAGATAGTCAAAGATGATTCAAAAGCTAAGGGAAAGGCTCTTGAATTGGAAAAGCTGCTCGTGGCATATGTAGCGGATGATGAAGCTCATATGGATAGATTTGATGATGATGTTGAGATGAAACTTTGCTATGATGATGATGAGGCGAAGTATGATATGAGATAGCCTTAGTCTAATCCAGACGGGATCATTCCAAGCAGATTGATAACTCGGTGAAATGGTTCGGGTTTGAGGATAATGGTTTGCTCGAGAGGCGCTTGAGCTAGTATGGAAATAGTCGTCGAGGAGGATGACTAGAAGGCTGAGATCTCATCGTTGTTGAAGGTTCTAGCATGCTCAAAGCAAGAGTACGTTGGGCAGATTCGATAGTCCCTGAAGGCTACTGATTGGTAGTCAAGTACTCTGGGCAGATTCGATAGTCCTAGGCACAGGTCACGATGACGTGCGGAGTTATGTCTAGAACCGGGGTTTCCATTAGCCCTTAACAGACGGATGAAATAAAGAGCCGGTCATTCAATTAACAATGATATCGAAGCAATGATAACAGCGATAGCCAGAGTCATGGATGTTTGGTTGTATCGTCATTCGGTCTCAAGAGCGGTATTTTCTAGGTGCTTATCTGATCTTGGTTTAGGCCTTGGGGGTTTGTACTTGGAAAACATCACCCTTGACTCGAGTGATAATTGCTTTACTTTAAATTGTATGCTCTGCTATGTTTGCTTCTACTTAGTGTGTGTCTGGGGGCTATCACTGTAGAAAGAGGTGGAGTGGGAGGGTTGTATTCCTATTCCTTTTCCTTTATGCTCTTTTGGTATGTTGTTAGTTAATTTACCGCTCACTAAGACTGTTGTCTGACTCAAGGCTTTATGTTTTAACTCTTATTGCCTTGGGCTGTTCGTCCATTTTGGGATGGGCAGACTAGGTAGCAGGTGACAGGTGCTGTTCTTGCTTTCCACAGTGTTGATGTCGAAGACGAGCTGGAGGATTGCATATTGTTTTCTTACTATATGTACTGGATGTTCCGCTGCTTGTATATTCTCCGAGTGTTATGTAGTGAGGCTTGATTTATTGACTGTTCAGATGTTTGTATTCAACTATTATGAAGTTTTATTGATGAGATTCTATTCTGTGAAGCTTCACTATATATATAATCCATTGTATTTTGTCCATGCGCTGTGAGTAATACGATAGATTCTGTTGTTTAAATTTACCCTGGCAATCGTCCATGGTCGCCTGACACACTTTACAGCGCATTATCTCTAGGATCGGTGCAGGGGTCATGGGCGGTCGTCACATTTGGTATCAGAGCTTTGGTTAATCGATTTTACCCAACGCTCGCTGACGTAACTACCTATAAGAGACGTAATTGTATTTTGATGGATGATTACTATATATAATATAGTAGCTTAGAATGATTTGAATCCCTTATGTAGTTGTTTCTCAAGGTGTATTAATCATTCCTTTTTATAGATATTAAGGATGAGTTGAAGAGGGAGACCAGCTGCTAGGGAAGGTCATGCTACTGAAGGGGCTGCTGATTATGCTGCTATGTTCGAAGCTATGATGACTTCGATCATGAGAAGGATGCCAGCTCCAGGGCCATCGGTGGATGTTGGAGTTCAAGTTCAAACTCCAAGACCGGTGGATTTTGCTAAGCTGTGTAAGGACTACACTGCTCTTGGAGGAAAGGTTTTCTTGGGAACAGAACCAACTATTGAGGTCCAAAGATGGATAGATGCTTGTAGAAGGATCTTTAGTGATTTGGGAATTGAGGATGCAACTAAGAGGAAGTTAGCATCAAGACAGCTTCAAGGGAGAGCTTCTGATTGGAGGAACTCTATCACCATTGGTACTCCGGAGGAAGAGATTACTTGGGAGCAATTCCAAGTCAGATTTGAAGCTAAGTTCATTTCTACAGCTCAGAAGTCTGTTCTGTTCAAAAGTTTGTGGAGCTCAAGCAAGGTGGAAGACCAGTTCTTGAGTATGTTTCTGAGTTTGAAGCTTTGTCCAAGTATGCCCGGTCGTATATTGAATCTTCATATCAGAAGAATGAGAAGTTTGTGACAGGCTTGGACAGTTAACTTGGGAGGCAGTTGGTGGATCATTTGGACGATCCATTTGAGAAGCTTGTAGAGAAGGCTCTCAGGCACGAGAATTTGTTTCCTAAGGAAAGGACTGTTGTTGCTGTGACCAAGGAAGAATCTAAACCACAGCAGGGTGGAAACAAGAAGAGGAAGCAGCAGCAATAAAAGGGTAAGGATGGCCAGAAGAAGCCGAAGGGTGAAGTGACTTGCTTCAATTGTCAACAGAAGGGCCATTTCTCCAGGGATTGCAAGAATCCGAAGGTGCCAGTGAAGTGCCACAACTGTGACAAGAAGGGGCATGTTAAGAGGAATTGTCCAGAACCGCGGAAGGACAAGCAGATTGTGCAAGCTTATGCTTTGGGAGCTGTTCCATCATCTTCGAAAGCTCCTACCGCTGAAGAGAAAGGAAAGAGTGTGGTGGTTCAGGGTACTCTCTCCATTTGTGGTGTTCCTGTTAGAGTGTTATTTGATACTGGGGCGTCGCATTCTTTTGTTTGTAATGAACTTGTAGGCCGGTTGGGTTTAGAACCAGATATTGTTGATAGGCCACTGGTTGTGACTAATCCAGTTGGGGGTTCGTCTTGTTTGTGTATGCTATGCCGTGGTCTGATTGCTCTTTTGTTTGTGATTGTTTTGTTCTGAACTTTGCGGGGTTCGGAATTATTTTGGGTATGGACTGGCTTAGGAAGTATGCGGCAAAGGTTGATTGTGAAAGGTTGGAGGTGACAGTCGAGAATGTGGAGGGGCGAAAGATTGTGATACGATGTAAGCATGAAGAAGGCGTCTTCATGAGCTTCATGTATTCGCTGGTTGTTCCACAGGATGGACTTTCATCTGTGCCAATCGCTAATGGATTTGAGGATGTCTTTGACGAGGTCAAAGGGTTACCGCCGCATAGAGAGATCGAGTTTCGTATAGATCTAGTTGAAGAAGCCAGACCTATTGTGATGCCTCTTAGGCGGATGGCGCCTAGGGAGAAACAAGAGTTAAGGGTGCAGGTTGATGACCTTTTACAGAAAGGATTCATTCGGCGTAGTGTGTCCGAATGGGGTGCACCAGTGGTGTTCGCAACCAAAGCAGATGGATCGTTGAGGTTGTGTGTGGATTATCGTGAGCTGAATAAGGTGACTAAGAAGAACAAGTATCCATTGCCGAGAATCGATGACTTGTTTGAACAGCTTCACGAAGCTAAGGTGTTTTCTTAGATGGATTTGGCTACGGGATTTCACCAGTTAAGAGTGGCTAAGGATAGTGTGCCGAAGACTGCTTTCAGGACACCATCCGGTTTCTTTGAGTGGCTGGTAATGCCGTTTGGATTGACTAATGCGCCAGCATATTTTGTGGATCTTATGAATAGAGTATTCAGAGATCAGATGAGCAAGTTCGTGCTAGTATTCATGGATGATATTCTGATTTATTCTAGAACTGAAGAAGAGCACAAGACGCACTTGCGTATTGTTTTGGAAATCTTGCGGAAACATCAGCTGAAGGCTAAGTTTTTGAAGTGTCACTTCTGGAAGACTGAAGTGAGGTTCTTAGGCCATGTTATCTCTGGAAATGGAATAGCGGTTGATCCCGCTAAGGTGTCAGCAATCCAGGATTGGGTTAGACCTAAGAATGCATCCGATGTGAGAAGTTTTCTTGGATTAGTAGGATATTATCGACGGTTTATCAAAGACTTCTCCAAGGTAGCTGCACCGTTAACAGGATTGACGAAAAAGAATCTAGTATTCAGATGGGATGCTAAGTGTGAGCAAGCTTTCGGAATCTTGAAAGAGCGATTGACAAGTGCTCCTATTTTGACTATTCCAAGTGGGAATGATGAGATGGTGGTTTACACCGACGCATGTGGTACTGGACTTGGAGCAGTGCTGATGCAGAGGGATAAAGTTGTTGCGTATGCCAGTCGACAACTGAAGCCGCAAGAAAGGAATTACCCGACTCATGATTTGGAGTTAGCGGCGATTGTTTTTGCTCTGAAGATGTGGAGACATTATCTATTGGGAGTTTGATTTGAGTTTTTTACAGATCATAAGTCGTTGAAGTATCTTTTCTCCCAAAAAGATTTGAATCTTCGGCAGCAACGATGGCTAGAGTTTTTGGCATCATATGATTTTGGTATAGCTTATACTCCGGGAAAAGGTAATGCAGTGGCAGATGTGTTAAGTCGAAGACATGCATGATTGGGAGCCATGTTTTCAGAATGGAAGAATCTCGAGTATTTAGCTGTATTTGATTTCAGGCCCAGATGCGAATTGGAACCTGAGATGTTGGCAAACTTATCGATAAGACCGACTCTTGTGGAAAGGATTGGCGAGAGTCAAAAGCAAGATGATAAGCTTGTCAAGATTATCCGTGATTTGGAATCTGGATTGGATCCAGAAAAGGATAAAGGATTCGAGGTCGATCGAGAGGGTTGGCTTCAGAAGCAAGGACGACTAGTTGTTCCCGATATAGATGAATTGAGAAGTGAAGTTCTGAAGGAAAGTCATCACTCGAAGATGACAATTCATCCAGGTGGAAATAAGATGTATCGGGATATGAAGAGAACCTATTACTGGGAAGGTATGAAGAAGGATGTTGGAAATTTTATTTCCAAGTGCATGAACTGCCAGTTGGTAAAAGCCGAACAGAAGAAGCCAAGTGGATTGCTTCAGCCGTTAGAAGTTCCTACATTGAAGTGGGAGCAAATATCGATGGATTTTATTGATGGGTTACCTAGAACAAGAATGGGGAATGAAGGAATTTGGGTCATCGTAGATCATCTGACTAAGAGTGCAAGATTCATTCTTGTTCGATCGACTAGGACTGCATCAAAGTTGGCTGAGTTATATGTTAAGTGGATAGTTCGATTCCATGGTATTCCGAAGAGTATAGTGAGCGATCGAGATCCATTGTTCACTAGTGGATTTTGGAAGAGCTTCCAAGAAGTTTTGGGAACCGAGTTGTGTTTGAGTACAGCTTATCACCCTCAAACAGATGGTCAGACCGAGAGAGTCAACCGAGTTTTGGAAGATCTCCTTAGAGCTTGTGTTTTGGATTTTGGAGGATCATGGGAAGATCACCTTCATTTGGTGGAATTTTCGTATAATAACAGTTACCAGTCAAGCATTGGTATGGCACCGTATGAGGCATTGTATGGAAGACTGTGTAACTCACCGACATGTTGGTTAGAGACAGGAGAAAAGCTGATGCTTGGGCCAAAGATGATTCGACAGACTTTGGATTGTATAGAGATCATTCCGCAACGAATGAAGGCAGCCCAAGACCGTTAGAAAAGTTATGCCGATAAGCGTCGTAAGGATTTGGAATTCGACGTAGGTGATATGGTTTTTGTGAATATTTCTCCTCTGAAGAATGTTATTCGATTCGAGAAGAAAGGAAAATTGACTCCGAGATTTGTTGGACCATTCCCGATCATCGAGCGAATTGGAAAGCTCGCCTACAGATTGGAGTTACCAGAAAAGATATCGAGTGTGCACAATGTTTTTCATGTATCATATCTACAGAAGTATGTGCACGACTCGAATTCAGTGATTTTTGCTGATAGCTGTGAAGATTTCGAAGTTGATCCAGTCGATAGGAGACCTCGTAAGCCGCTTCGTGTTGTGGAATCCGATACGAAACAGCTTAGGAGGAAGATAGTTAAGTTGCTTAAGATACAATGGAGTGATGATGATAACGACTGTACATGGGAGGTGGAAGAGAGGATGAAGGCAGCTCATCCTGAACTCTTCAAGTTATGGCCCTAAGGTGTCGTGTCATCTAACGACATTGTAACTTGTTCTAGTTTTAGAATTCGGCATGCTAAGGTAGAATTGGATGCATGGTTTGTTGATTGCTATGGATGGTAGGCATGCAAAATAGTCTTTGATTGCTTTGTTTGTTTGGAATTTCGGGGGCGAAATTCCTAAGGGGGAGAGAATGTAACGAACCGTATTTTTACGGATCGAAACATCATAAAACAATTGACATTTAATCGCATTGTTGATAAGTCGTCTAGAGTCTAAGTCTTAGGTCGTATGAGGGTTTGGAGCGACCTAAGGAAGTTGGCGAGTTATGAGGTAGGCGACTTAGTGAAGTGGAGCGACCTAAGGATTAGAACGACCTAAGGAGTTAGGTCGTGTGATAGTTAGGTCGTTTAGAAGATAGGTCGTGGGGTAGGTTAGGTCGGTTGGAGCGACCTATAGGATGTTTGCGACCTAAGGTTTTGAGCGACTTAAGGAAGTTTAGCGACCTATAGGAGTTAGCGACCTATAGGAGTTAGCGACCTATAGAATTAGGCGACCTAAGGAAGTTTAGCGACCTATAGGAGTTAGCGACCTATAGGAGTTAGCGACCTATAGGAGTTAGCGACCTATAGAATTAGGCGACCAAGGAAGTTTAGCGACCTATAAGAAGAATAGGTCGGCAACGACCTAAGGAAGGAGTAGTTAGGTCGTATAACCTGTGTGTAGTTAGGTCGTGAGACCTTGTGTTGAAGTTAGTTCGTATCCTGGCTAAGTGTTAGGTCGCGTGTGTGTGTTAAGTCATAGGTTTGTTAGGTCGTTAGGTCGTGGCATTGTTAGGTCGCGAGGAAGCGTGTCTGTGTTAGGTCGTAGGAGTGTTAGGTCGTAGAAGCGGTCTGTGTTAGGTCGCTAGGCTGCATCCTCGTTAGGTCGTAGGTCGCAGATGCGCGTAGGTCGTTGGAGCTGTTAGGTCGCGTGAAGACTTATCGTGTTGAGTCGTTAAGTCGTAGACTGGTGGATCTGTTAGGTCGTAGGGTTTTAGGTCGAAGGGTTTTAGGTCGTAGGTCGTTGACGACCTAACTCCGAGTGAGCGACCTAAAGTGATTTCAGCCTATAAATAGGAGGGTTTTTCTCCATTTTTTTGGATCCGGATTTCAAAGCGATGAAGTGCTGCCATTTTGAGAGATCGACTTCTACACTTCTTCACTTCTTTTCACCACTCTAATCTTGTGATTCCTTCCATCCAAATCGAAGATCAAATTGAAGATTCAAGAGCTTAGATTGAAGATCTACATCCTTTGAATAGAGATTTCATCGTTTGAAGCGGATTTGTGATAGATCAAGTTAGATCCTTCGTTGTCCAGATCTGAAGTGTGTTGCTTTTGGGTTGTTTACGTGATTTGGTGAGTGATGATTATCTCTCACACGGATCCAAAGGAGTATATCGGATCGTTGGCTTGATTTTGAGTTAAAGTAGTGATTTCCATGCATTTTCCTAATCCTAAGTATAGATCCATTGTTCATAATGATTTGGCATCCATTTTACTACATGTTAACCTATGCAAGTTCATTCATCAAGATTATATAGATATTGCTTATGTTTTCATGCTTGTTAGACTTTTGACTCTTTAATTACGAAATTGCCATTATTGTTATAATTGTCTATTTAGATCATATTTGAATGCTTGTTTACTTGGATTAATGTTTGATTTGATTGATTGCTATGAATTAGATGATTGATGATTTGATTTAGACAAGATGGTCAAAGATGATTCAAAAGCTAAGGGAAAGGCTCTTGAATTAGAAAAGCTGCTCGTGGCATATGTAGCGGATGATGAAGCTCATATGGATAGATTTGATGATGATGTTGAGATGAAGCTTTGCTATGATGATGATGAGGCGAAGTATGATATGAGATAGCCTTGGTCTAATCCAGACGGGATCATTCCAAGGAGATTGATAACTCGGTGAAATGGTTCGGGTTTGAGGATAATGGTTTGCTCGAGAGGCGCTTGAGCTAGTATGGAAATAGTCGTCGAGGAGGATGACTAGAAGGCTGAGATCTCATAGTTGTTGAAGGTTCTAGCATGCTCAAAGCAAGAGTACGTTGGGCAGATTCGATAGTCCCTGAAGGCTACTGATTGGTAGTCAAGTACTCTGGGCAGATTCGATAGTCCTAGGCACGGGTCACGATGACGTGCGGAGTTATGTCTAGAACCGGGGTTTCCATTAGCCCTTGACGGACGGATGAAATAAAGAGTCGGTCATTCAATTAATGATGATATCGATGCAATGATAACAGTGATAGCCAGAGTCATGGATGTTTGGTTGTATCGTCATTCGGTCTCAAGAGCGGTATTTTCTGGGTGCTTATCTGATCTTGGTTTAGGCCTTGGGGGTTTGTACTTGGAAAACATCGCCCTTAACTCGAGTGATAACTACTTTACTTTAAATTGTATGCTCTGCTATGTTTGCTTCTACTTAGTGTGTGTCTGGGGGCTATCACTGTAGAAAGAGGTGGAGTGGGAGGGTTGTATTCCTATTCCTTTTCCTTTATGCTCTTTTGGTATGTTGTTAGTTAATTTACCGCTCACTAAGACTGTTGTCTGACTCAAGGCTTTATGTTTTAACTCTTATTGTCTTGGGCTGTTCGTCCATTTTGGGACGGGAAGACTAGGTAGCAGGTGACAGGTGATGTTCTTGCTTTCCACGGTGTTGATGTCGAAGACGAGCTGGAGGATTGCATATTATCTTCTTACTATATGTACTGGATGTTCCGCTGCTTGTATATTCTTCGAGTGTTATGTAGTGAGGCTTGATGTATTGACTGTTCAGATGTTTGTATTCAACTATTATGAAGTTTTATTGATGAGATTCTATTCTGTGAAGTTTCACTATATATATATTCCATTGTATTTTGTCCATGCGTTGTGAGTAATACGATAGATTCTGTTGTTTAAATTTACCTTGGCAATCGTCCATGGTCGCCTGGCACACTTTACAGCGCACTATCTCTAGGATCGGTGCAGGGGTCATGGGCGGTCGTCACATTTGGTATCAGAGCTTTGGTTAATCGATTTTACCCAACGCTCGCTGACGTAACTACGTATGAGAGACGTAATTGTATTTTGATGGATGATTACTATATATAATATGGTAGCTTAGAATGATTTGAATCCCTTATGTAGTTGTTTCTCAAGGTGTATTAATCATTCCTTTTTATAGATATTAAGGATGAGTCGAAGAGGGAGACCAGCTGCTAGGGAAGGCCGTGCTACTGAAGGGGCTGCTGATTATGCTGCTATGTTCGAAGCTATGATGACTTTGATCATGAGAAGGATGCCAGCTCCGGGGCCATCGGTGGATGTTGGAGTTCAAGTTCAAACTCCAAGACCGGTGGATTTTGCTAAGCTGTGTAAGGACTACACTGCTCTTGGAGGAAAGGTTTTCTTGGGAACAGAACCAACTATTGAGGTCCAAAGATGGATAGATGCTTGTAGAAGGATCTTTAGTGATTTGGGAATTGAGGATGCAACTAAGAGGAAGTTAGCATCAAGACAGCTTCAAGGGAGAGCTTCTGATTGGCGAAACTCTATCACCATTGATACTCCGGAGGAAGAGATTACTTGGGAGCAATTCCAAGTCAGATTTGAAGCTAAGTTCATTTCTACAGCTCAGAAGTCTGTTCTGTTCAAGAAGTTTGTGGAGCTCAAGCAAGGTGGAAGACCAGTTCTTGAGTATGTTTCTGAGTTTGAAGCTTTGTCCAAGTATGCCCGGTCGTATATTGAATCTTCATATTAGAAGAATGAGAAGTTTGTGACAGGCTTGGACAGTTATCTTGGGAGGCAGTTGGTGGATCATTTGGACGATCCATTTGAGAAGCTTGTAGAGAAGGCTCTCAGGCACGAGAATTTGTTTCCTAAGGAAAGGACTGTTGTTGCTGTGACCAAGGAAGAATCTAAACCACAGCAGGGTGGAAACAAGAAGAGGAAGCAGCAGCAACAAAAGGGTAAGGATGGCCAGAAGAAGCCGAAGGGTGAAGTGACTTGCTTCAATTGTCAACAAAAGGGCCATTTCTCTAGGGATTGCAAGAATCCGAAGGTGCCAGTGAAGTGCCACAACTGTGACAAGATGGGGCATGTTAAGAGGAATTGTCCAGAACCGCGGAAGGACAAGCAGATTGTGCAAGCTTATGCTTTGGGAGCTGTTCCATCATCTTCGAAAGCTCCTACCGCTGAAGAGAAAGGAAAGAGTGTGGTGGTTCAGGGTACTCTCTCCATTTGTGGTGTTCCTGTTAGAGTGTTATTTGATACTGGGGCGTCGCATTCTTTTGTTTGTAATGAACTTGTAGGCCGGTTGGGTTTAGAACCAGATATTGTTGATAGTCCATTGGTTGTGACTAATCCAGTTGGGGGTTTGTCTTGTTTGTGTATGCTTAACCGTGGTCTGATTATATCGAGTCATGATTGCTCTTTTGTTTGTGATTGTTTTGTTCTGAACTTTGCGGGGTTCAGAATTATTTTGGGTATGGACTGGCTTAGGAAGTATGCGACAAAGGTTTATTGTGAAAGGTTGGAGGTGACAGTCGAGAATGTGGAGGGGCGAAAGATTGTGATACGATGTAAGCGTGAAGAAGGCGTCTTCATGAGCTTCATGTATTCGCTGGTTGTTCCACGGGATGGACTTTCATCTGTGCCAATCGCTAATGGATTTGAGGATGTCTTTGACGAGGTCAAAGGGTTACCGCCGCATAGAGAGATCGAGTTTCATATAGATCTAGTTGAAGAAGCCAGACCTGTTGTGATGCCTCTTAGGCGGATGGCGCCTAGGGAGCAGCAAGAGTTGAGGGTGCAGGTTGATGACCTTTTACAGAAAGGATTCATTCAGCGTAGTGTGTCCGAATGGGGTGCACCAGTGGTGTTCGCAACCAAAGCAGATGGATCGTTGAGGTTGTGTGTGGATTATCGTGAGCTGAATAAGGTGACTAAGAAGAACAAGTATCCATTGCCGAGAATCGATGACTTGTTTGATCAGCTTCACAAAGCTAAGGTGCTTTCTCAGATGGATTTGGCTACGGGATTTCACCAGTTAAGAGTGGCTAAGGATAGTGTGTCGAAGACTGCTTTCAGGACACCATCCGGTTTCTTTGAGTGGCTGGTAATGCCGTTTGGATTGACTAATGCGCCAGCATATTTTGTGGATCTTATGAATAGAGTGTTCAGAGATCAGATGAGCAAGTTCGTGCTAGTATTCATGGATGATATTCTGATTTATTCCAGAACTGAAGAAGAGCACAAGACGCACTTGCGTATTGTTTTGGAAATCTTGCGGAAACATCAGCTGAAGGCTAAGTTTTCGAAGTGTCACTTCTGGAAGAATGAAGTGAGGTTCTTAGGCCATGTTATCTCTGGAAATGGAATAGCGGTTGATCCCGCTAAGGTGGCAGCAATCCAAGATTGGGTTAGACCTAAGAATGCATCCAATGTGAGAAGTTTTCTTGGATTAGTAGGATATTATCGACGGTTTATCAAAGACTTCTCCAAGGTAGCTGCACCGTTAACAAGATTGACGAAAAAGAATCTAGTATTCAGATGGGATGCTAAGTGTGAGCAAGCTTTCGGAATCCTGAAAGAGCGATTGACAAGTGCTCCTATTTTGACTATTCCAAGTGGGAATGATGAGATGGTGGTTTACACCGACGCAAGCGGTACTGGACTTGGAGCAGTGCTGATGCAGAGGGATAAAGTTGTTGCGTATGCCAGTCGACAACTGAAGCCGCATGAAAGGAATTACCCGACTCATGATTTGGAGTTAGCGGCGATTGTTTTTGCTCTAAAGATGTGGAGACATTATCTATTGGGAGTTCGATTTGAGTTGTTTACAGATCATAAGTCGTTGAAGTATCTTTTCTCCCAAAAAGATTTGAATCTTCGGCAACAACGATGGCTAGAGGTTTTGGCATCATATGATTTTGGTATAGCTTATACTCCGGGAAAAGGTAACGCAGTGGCAGATGCGTTAAGTCGAAGACATGCAGGATTGGGAGCCATGTTTTCAGAATGGAAAAATCTCGAGTATTTAGCTGGATTTGACTTCAGGCCCAGATGCGAATTGGAACCTGAGATGTTGGCAAACTTATCGATAAGACCGACTCTTGTGGAAAGGATTGGCGAGAGTCAAAAGCGAGATGATAAGCTTGTCAAGATTATCCGTGATTTGGAATCTGGATTGGATCCAGAAAAGGATAAAGGATTCGAGGTCGATCGAGAGGGTTGGCTTCAGAAGCAAGGACGACTAGTTGTTCCTGATATAGATGAATTGAGAAGTGAAGTTCTGAAGGAAAGTCATCACTCGAAGATGACAATTCATCCAGGTGGAAATAAGATGTATCGGGATATGAAGAGAACCTATTACTGGGAAGGTATGAAGAAGGATGTTGGAAATTTTATTTCCAAGTGCATGAACTTCCAGTTGGTAAAAGCCAAACAGAAGAAGCCAAGTGGATTGCTTCAGCCGTTATAAGTTCCTACATGGAAGTGGGAGCAAATATCGATGGATTTTATTGATGGGTTACCTAGAACAAGAACGGGGAATGAAGGAATTTGGGTCATCGTAGATCGTCTGACTAAGAGTGCAAGATTCATTCTTGTTCGATCTACTAGGACTGCATCAAAGTTGGCTGAGTTATATGTTAAGTGGATAGTTCGATTCCATGGTATTCCGAAGAGTATAGTGAGCGATCGAGATCCATTGTTCACTAGTGGATTTTGGAAGAGCTTCTAGGAAGTTTTGGGAACCGAGTTGTGTTTGAGTACAGCTTATCACCCTCAAACAGATGGTCAGACCGAGAGAGTCCACCGAGTTTTGGAAGATCTCCTCAGAGCTTGTGTTTTGGATTTCGGAGGATCATGGGAAGATCACCTTCATTTGGTGGAATTTTCGTACAATAACAGTTACCAGTCAAGCATTGGTATGGCACCGTATGAGGCATTGTATGGAAGACCGTGTAACTCTCCGACATGTTGGTTAGAGACAGGAGAAAAGCTGATGCTTGGGCCAGAGATGATTCGACAGACTTTGGATTGTATAGAGATCATTCAGCAATGAATGAAGGCAGCCCAAGACCGTCAGAAAAGTTATGCCGATAAGCGTCGTAAGGATTTGGAATTCGACGTAGGTGATATGGTTTTTGTGAAGATTTCTCCTCTGAAGAATGTTATTCGATTCGGGAAGAAAGGAAAATTGACTCCGAGATTTGTTGGACCATTCCCGATAATCGAGCGAATTGGAAAGCTCGCCTACAGATTGGAGTTACCAGAAAAGATGTCGGGTATGCACAATGTTTTTCATGTATCATATCTACGGAAGTATGTGCACGACTCGAATTCAGTGATTTCTGCTGATAGCTGTGAAGATTTCGAAGTTGATCCAGTCGATAGGAGACCTCGTAAGCCGCTTCGTGTTGTGGAAACCGACACGAAACAGCTTAGGAGGAAGATAGTTAAGTTGCTCAAGATACAATGGAGTGATGATGATAACGACTGTACATGGGAGGTGGAAGAGAGGATGAAAGCAGCTCATCCTGAACTCTTCAAGGTATGGCCCTAAGGTGTCGTGTCATCTAACGACATTGTAACTTGTTCTAGTTTTAGAATTCGGCATACTAAGCTAGAATTGGATGCATGGTTTGTTGATTGCTATGGATGGTAGGCATGAAGAATAGTCTTTGATTGCTCTGTTTGTTTGGAATTTCGGGGGCGAAATTCCTAAGGGGGAGAGAATGTAACGACCCGTATTTTTATGGATCGAAACATCATAAAACAGTTGACATTTGATCGCATTGTTGATAAGTCGTCCAGAGTCTAAGTCTTAGGTCGTATGAGGGTTTGGAGCGACCTAAGAAAGTTGGCGAGTTATGAGGTAGGCGACTTAGTGAAGTGGAGCAACCTAAGGAGTTAGGTCGTGTGATAGTTAGGTCGTTTAGAAGATAGGTCGTGTGGTGGCTTAGGTCGTGGGGTAGGTTAGGTCGGTTGGAGCGACCTATAGGATGTTAGCGACCTAAGGTTTTGAGCTACTTAAGGAAGTTTAGCGACCTATAGGAGTTAGCGACCTATAGGAGTTAGCGACCTATAGAATTAGGCGACCTAAGGAAGTTTAGCGACCTATAGGAGTTAGCGACCTATAGGAGTTAGCGACCTATAGGAGTTAGCGACCTATAGAATTAGGCGACCTAAGGAAGTTTAGCGACCTATAAGAAGGATAGGTCGGCAACGACCTAAGGAAGGAGTAGTTAGGTCGTATGACCTGTGTGTAGTTAGGTCGTGAGACCTTGTGTTGAAGTTAGGTCGTATCCTGGCTAAGTGTTAGGTCGCGTGTGTGTGTTAAGTCGTAGGTTTGTTAGGTCGTGGCATTGTTAGGTCGCGAGGAAGCGTGTCTGTGTTAGGTCGCAGGAGTGTTAGGTCGTAGAAGCGGTCTGTGTTAGGTCGCTAGGCTGCATCCTCGTTAGGTCGTAGGTCGCGGATGCGCGTAGGTCGTTGGAGCTATTAGGTCGCGTGAAGACTTATCGTGTTGAGTCGTTAAGTCGTAGACTGGTGGATCTGTTAGGTCGTAGGGTTTTAGGTCGAAGGGTTTTAGGTCGTAGGTCGTGGACGACCTAACTCCGAGTGAGCGACCTAAAGTGATTTCAACCTATAAATAGGAGGGTTTTTCTCCATTTTTTTGGATCCGGATTTCGAAGCGACGAAGTGCTGCCATTTTGAGAGATCGACTTCTACACTTCTTCACTTCTTTTCTCCACTCTAATCTTGTGATTCCTTCCATCCAAATCGAAGATCAAATTGAAGATTCAAGAGCTTAGATTGAAGATCTACATTCTTTTGAATAGAGATTTCATCGTTTGAAGCGGATTTGTGATTGATCAAGTTAGATCCTTCGCTGTCCAGATCTAAAGTGTGTTGCTTTTGGGTTTTTTAGGTGATTTGGTGAGTGGTGATTATCTCTCACACGGATCCAAAGGAGTATATCGGATCGTTGGCTTGATTTTGAGTTAAAGTAGTGATTTCCATGCATTTTCCTAATCCTAAGTATAGATCCATATAGATCCATTGTTCATAATGATTTGGCATCCATTTTACTACATGTTAACCTATGCAAGTTCATTCATCAAGATTATAGAGATATTGCTCATGTTTTCATGCTTGTTAGACTTTTGACTCTTTAATTACGAAATTGCCATTATTGTTATAATTGTCTATTTAGATCATATTTGAATGCTTGTTTACTTGGATTAATGTTTGATTTGATTGATTGCTATGAATTAGATGATTGATGATTTGATTTAGACAAGATGTTCAAAGATGATTCAAAAGCAAAGGGAAAGGCTCTTGAATTGGAAAAGCTGCTCGTGGCATATGTAGCGGATGATGAAGCTCATATGGATAGATTTGATGATGATGTTGAGATGAAGCTTTGCTATGATGATGATGAGGCGAAGTATGATATGAGATAGCCTTGGTCTAATCCAGACGGGATCATTCCAAGCAGATTGATAACTCGGTGAAATGGTTCGGGTTTGAGGATAATGGTTTGCTCGAGATGCGCTTGAGCTAGTATGGAAATAGTCATTGAGGAGGATGACTAGAAGGCTGAGATCTCATCGTTGTTGAAGGTTCTACCATGCTCAAAGCAAGAGTACGTTGGGCAGATTCGATAGTCCCTGAAGGCTATTGATTGGTAGTCAAGTACTCTGGGCAGATTCGATAGTCCTAGGCACGGGTCACGATGACGTGCAGAGTTATGTCTAGAACCGGGGTTTCCATTAGCCCTTGACGGACGGATGAAATAAAGAGCCGGTCATTCAATTAACGATGATATCGAAGCAATGATAACAGTGATAGCAAGAGTAATGGATGTTTGGTTGTATCGTCATTTGGTCTCAAGAGCGGTATTTTCTGGGTGCTTATCTGATCTTGGTTTAGGCCTTGGGGGTTTGTACTTGGAAAACATCGCCCTTGATTCGAGTGATAATTGCTTTACTTTAAATTGTATGATTTGCTTTGTTTGCTTCTACTTAGTGTGTGTCTGGGGGCTATCACTGTAGAAAGAGGTGGAGTGGGAGGGTTGTATTCTTATTCCTTTTCCTTTATGCTCTTTTGGTATGTTGTTAGTTAATTTACCGCTCACTAAGACTGTTGTCTGACTCAAGGCTTTATGTTTTAACTCTTATTGCCTTGGGCTGTTCGTCCATTTTGGGACGGACAGACTAGGTAGCAGGTGACAGGTGCTGTTCTTGCTTTCCACGGTGTTGATGTCGAAGACGAGCTGGAGGATTGCATATTATCTTCTTACTATATGTACTGGATGTTCCGCTGCTTGTATATTCTCCGAGTGTTATGTAGTGAGGCTTGATGTATTGACTGTTCAGATGTTTGTATTCAACTATTATGAAGTTTTATTGATGAGATTCTATTCTGTGAAGCTTCACTATATATATATTCCATTGTATTTTGTCCATGCGCTGTGAGTAATACGATAGATTCTGTTGTTTAAATTTACCCTGGCAATCGTCCATGGTCGCCTGGCACACTTTACAGCGCACTATCTCTAGGATCGGTGCAGGGGTCATGGGCGGTCGTCACAAAAGGTGAGTTAACTCACCACAATTCCAATCATCTTACGCTTTCGTACACGATCCAAATTCGAACGACATTCGATTTTAGCTCAAAATTCTACTTGCTCCAAACTTGGTGAAATTTGCTCCAGTGCATAGATAAAACTCTTTTGAGCGCAATGCAAAAGGCAACGTTCGATTTGGACCTCGTATGAAAAAGTTATTGATTTTATAAGATTTTAAGATTAATTAAATTAATTAATCACTTAATTAGCCACTAATTACCTTCCTTCCCAAATTATCCCTCCAGACCGTGCATGAGATAACTCATACACGAACAACCCCATAATGAGATAACCAATAACGCAACATGGTGCACTACGACATGAGTAACGCATTGCAACCATCGACATAGCCTAAATCGCCTTCAATTAACAATGAGCTTCAACCCTAATTCGGGCATTAACTATCGCACCTCCCCACCATATTCCAACCTGATGGGTCGCATAGCACCCTTAACATGTCAAGTTCTGCCTTGGTGGTCCGGCTGCCCTCAAAAATTCACCGGAGGTGCTAAACTCCTTCTCAAATCCAAATCCAGGCTCCGTTTGGCCTCTAGTTCACCATAGCTCGAGCAGTAACTAACCCTAGCTCACTAATAATACACTGCCACTTCTTAAAGCAATGACGCACCCAATGAAACCCATATGAAATCAAAACAATCAAGTGCACGAGCTCAATGGAATAAACGACATGATTTTTCACTGCCTAGGTTCCAAGATTTTGATTTTTGAAGTTTTCAAACTTCTTATTTCAAGGTTACAAGGAAGATTTTATAAGGGAGGAGAGGCATAGGCTTGAACGTGATGAAGTGAGGGGGTAAGGGCAAAGTAGGGTGGGTATGGGCTGAAGTAAGGAATTTAAATATAGGGTATATATATTATTTTATTTTAAAATATCTAGCATTACATACCTAAAAATCTCGAACTCCTATCGAAGCGTGCCGACCGATGTTCAATACTAAATACCCCTATTCCGAACTCAATGGAATTAGTTTTGGTACCTAATTCTGAAGTATATGGAAGTTAGTTTTTTAAATCAAATTATATTTAAAATTAATCGCTACTCGTTTCAAGCTCGCACGACCAAACGGTACGTCTGATCATTACAAAACTCAACGGCATACAACAATTTATTATTCTGGTTCTAATGGCACTTGTTTCGTCAAAATCCAAGATAATGCCACAGAATGTTAATTTTACAAATTTAAATATCATTTTAATTTTCCGATCCAATTATCGATTTTATCCGATCTATTTATATTTGTAAATAAATATACAAATTAAATTCATCAATATTATATATTAATTGGAGTTAAATAAAATTATTAAATCCATTTAATTAACATTCAATTCCAATTCAAATATTTAAACATTCCCTATATTTGAATTATAAGTTATTAAATTCCAAAATCCAATTATTTAAGCACTTAAAATTAATTAAACATTTAAAATCAATTAACCAAAATTTTAGGTTGTAACATTACTTACCTTGCTTCACTCTTGAATGAGGAATAATTAAGTTGTAATGTCGAAAATGAGTTAAGTCTACGAATCGAGGTTTCTATAAGCAATCGCCTTTAGAACTTGATAATTAACTAG
Source organism: Allium fistulosum (assembly GCA_030737815.1). NCBI lineage: Eukaryota > Viridiplantae > Streptophyta > Magnoliopsida > Asparagales > Amaryllidaceae > Allium > Allium fistulosum. The sequence goes on from CM060902.1 coordinate 1,211,356,215, forward strand.
TCAAATAATGCACTTGACTGAATATGAACTTAGATCTTTAAGATAAATGTTTTGTAAAGATACTAACAAGTAGGAAAATGTTTGGGTTTATTTTGACAATGTTTTAGTGGCATTCGTCTTTAACCCTTTTTGATTATACTTATGAGTGCAAATAGATCTTTAAAAGAACATTTCAAAGATAAGCATAAACAAAATGGTTTTGGATTTATACTGACAATGTTTGAGTAACATTACTCTTAATCCTTTTGAATGGATTTGCGAAAGTAGTTAGATCTTTAAAATAGTTATTTTAAAGGAAATTATAAATATGGAATATTTTGGAAAAGATAGAAGCTTATTTGATAAAACAAGTTTACTAATAAAGGGGTCTTTAATTAATAAAAGGATTAATTAAATAAAAGGAATCAGGAGTAGCTTAATTAGATAAATCGTACTTTATGTGGCTTGATAGTGTCTTATATGACTTGATAGTGTTTTGCATGTTTATTCGTTTATGAAAAGCAATTGAGACTTTGTTTCCTTTTATGAACATCTATCTTGTACTAGATAGTTGATCAGTCGACCATCGAAATTGACCAAAATAACTTAGGAAATATCTTGAAGAAACATGATATCTATATGGTGCGGTTATCTTCGAAGATGTTGTACTGTACGTATAAACTCGTTCTTCTCTTCTAGGAAAATAGATAAGGAAATCCGACCTCCTGTTAGGAGGTGATCTCCGCTCTTATTAATTGTGTAATTATTTCAAAAAGAACCGGATTTAAGTTTACCGAAATTCATCGATTGGTTTTGGAGAGTCCGGTAAGCGGGAAAAGTGTACCTTATATATGATGACTCAAACCTGTAACCACTTCAAAAGCTTATATGCGATTAACGTCCTAGAAGCGGTTGTGAAGTGAAATGTTATAGAGTTGAACTGTCTATCCTAAGGCTAAGTCTAAGAGAGAGGTCAACATTAACATTTTAAATGATACTATCATGAGGGACTGTCTATCTTAAGGAGTATTCCAAAAGAGAGGACAACATTAGCATTTGTCAGAGGACTTATGCGGAAATCTATGTGGATATTCGAGATCTGTTCAAGATACTCGAATCCATGTAGTGATTCGTGATCGGTTCGAGATGATGGAATCCATTTAGGGATTCGTGTCATGTTCAAGTGACGAATACTCATGTGAGAGATGTCGAATGTAGCCTTGACATCAGGAAAATGACAGAAAACAGAGAAGGGCATAGCCAGGTGGTTTAACTAACCTCAAGGGTATATCAACTCTATATCTAGAGATACTTATCGATTGTTGCTAGCCGGAGTTGATATGACTCGAATCACACACTGAGGGTGGTCCAACTATGTTTACCTTAGAGTATATCCTATCTAGAGATATACAATGCTCGGAAGGTAGTTTCTGATCACTATCGTGGAGATCCGCTTCAGTTTACTGGAGGCATCTCCGTGAAAAATCCATATATGCGAACACACATTAGCGGTTTTGATTGTATACCTATTATTGTTGTGGCGTTCACACAAAAACTATCTGACATGATTTATATTCTACACCCTAGACATTAACTATCATATCACTATAATAAACTGATCAAATGGTTGCTTTCTTCGAGGGGAAAACCATTTTGGGAATCCGTACGGTCTCCATAGTTACCATTACTTATCACATATTCCTTGAGTTTCTCATGTCGGTTTACCAAACTAATCCAAGTATTATTTTCCTATAATGTTTGGGTCAGCCTCGTGTATATTTCAAGATTCACCTTTGGATGCTTTGGAGCTAATGGAGAATAACTGAAGGATTGTCAATCATGGTACTCTTGTTTCCCCTGCAATTCTGTATATCAGCATATGTGAAGATAGGTTGTTATATAGTACTTAAGTTTTAATAACTCTGATATTTCTATATTCAGAGTAACCCTTTCTACTATTCCTTTGATATTATATATTATCATTTCATTATGAGATTCTGATGTTGTGTTCTCTCTTTCTTGTTCTATTTCTCTTTCTTTTATTTTACTCTAACAATTCGTTTTTCTAACACTTGAGTGTTTGACACATGAATACCATGAATTTATTACTGTTGACATTTGGGGGTCAAAAAGGTGAATCATTACATGCATGGTGTATCACAATATATAAAACATGTATGCAAAAAGATTCTAAATTGGCACTTCCTATATGAATGCATTCTTTTAAAAATATTTTTTGAAATATGATGCAAGCACCCTAGATATACTGGCAATTCTATATGTATTCAATTTCTTGAAAATCATTTTTCACGCAAAAATTTCAATACTCCCACGAGTAGGAGTATGGTTCGGCCTCCTTTGAAATGAAAGATGGAAGGCTACGCATCTCGAATTCTCTGTCAGATGGGCCGCTGAATCAGTAGCACCATCGCCTACTATTGAAAATTTAGATTTCTAAATCTTTACCCCTATGCAGAAAAGGAATTTAGATGGAATTTTTTTACAATTCCACTCTTCTTTTAGATAACTATTCTATTGTAACTTTTAACCTTCTCTTCCACGCTTAATTTTTCCAAATTTTCCAAGTACAATTTGCATAAGGATGTTTATTTTGCATGTTAAAGCGTAATTATCCTAAGTGAAAGTTTTGTTTCTTTATAAACAAGGTATGAAAATAGAAGTTCCAAAGCTAAAACAGCATTTTCCTTTATTATTATCTATATTTTGCCTACTGTCTCTTTTATCGGAGAGTAAAACTCATACTTACTAATACATCGATGCTCCTTGCACTTGTATATGGCAATTGAAAATCAGTAATTTTCTCATTTCAAAAGAAATTTGTTTTTTAAACACAATTTTCCAAAGGAATTTCAAACTTGCAAATCAGTTTAAAGAATCGAATTCCCAAAAGCATTTAAACATCCTTTTTTTTTAAAATCACTTGAACAAAATCTTCCACAAACATTTGAATCCAATTTTTTTTTAAAACTTACACAAACTTTTCCATATTACTTGAAATTCCTTTTACAAAAATTTATCCACCATTTTGTTTTCTAAAACATTCCATCACTTTTAAAATTTCTTCCAAAACATTTCCAAAACTAATCATCAAACAATCAAACAATTTAAATTTTCATATCACTTCTAAACATACCACCATTATTTCGTAAATTTCAAATACTTCAAAATCAACTTTTCAAAAGCATTTAAACAAAAATTTCAAAGCTTTTGAAGACAAACTTTCGCACATTTACCACCATATCCATAAGATAATTAAGCCGCATCTTAACATAATTAGGACCTAGTCAATGGGTTAATTCATACGATTGACTCTAATATTGAGTAGGTAGTCCTAAATTTGGAGGAACGTTTTCTTTTCTTTTATTTTAAAACAACAAATTATGTACAAGCGTATTAACAAATTTTAGCTTTTAAGGCATAGGGATAATGACCCGTGATTTCAAAACAACCTTTCCCTATCCTCTATTTGCTCAAATCTATTTTCCCCCAAAATTCTAAAGTTTGGGACCTAATCTTTTTTAAATTTCTAGTTGCTAATTTATTTTATAAACTTCCAGTCTTACCTACAATTTTTATTGCTAGTTAACTATCCTTATGAGATTTCCTTATTAATATTGTTCCTTTAACATATATGTATTTATATAGTGCTCTCATTCCATCCATTAAATCAACACAATGATAAAATAGGAATATATTTCATACTATATCATACGATTTTCTTATATTTGAAGGGATACAACTATTGATAACAACCCAACAACCTAAAAAGAAAATTTTGCTGGAAGTTGCCATTTATCATTAACCGGGGTTAATGATGTTGTGGCCCGAACTAAGTTAAGATGGACATTTCTAGTACATCATTCAACTATCACCCACCTTCCTTAACTTTCTTTCTTGGCAAATAATAAATGAATTCCATCCCTTATATTCAACGGAATTTCATGTTGCCACCCCATGAGCATCCATTGCTACTTTATTTTTAGAATAAAGTTTTCTCTCGTCTTACCTAGGTAATCATTCCTATCTACTCCATATCAAAATTTGGTTTGGATTTCACCTTTCTTCACAAAATTAAACCTTCATAATCATGAAGTACCTACTCCAAAACTTTATCTTTGAAAATATGACTTAGAAACTTTTTTCTTTCTACAAATAGAAGTTATGAAAAATTTCCCTTCGCAAAGTCTTTCTAATCAAAGACATACTTATTTAAAATTATGATTTTTGACCCAAAACATTTATCACATTTAAAACAAATTGTCATTCCAAACCAATTTTTTCAAAAACATCTTTTACCACTTTAAATTGTGAAAAGTGTAGTAGACAATGATAACTTTCATCCTATTATTTTCTTACTACTTAAGTTATTTCTGCTTCCCCCTTTTGCAGAGATTTCAATAGCATAAGAGGGGGTCTTCTAAAAGATACGAGTAATTGCAACATCTATCTAAACGTCTATCTAATGTGTAAATGAAATTACTACATATCCATGGAATTCATCCATTCCTATTGTTTTTCTCTTTTATTATTCTAACTAGATTACTGATCCTATTTATATGTGTGTGTATTCTTAATGATATTTCTATCTAAATTATCGAGTGTTCTTGCCCTTTTGCTCTCTTCACCCTATTTGAATCAAACATCATTTCCATTTATTCACCCTTAAAAAGAATTTAAAAAATGGAGCTTTCAATATTTACAAAATAGGAAAAATCATCAAGCCAAACCTACGCTCTATTTTCTATTTATTTCAAAAATGAAAAATCTCTTTATCAAATCTCTTTAAATCCAAACATTTTTATTTAATCAATTTTAAACTAAGAGTTTCAAAAATGAATAAACTAATTTAAAACATTTCAAGGTATTTTCAGAAACCTTTTTTCAAATTCTTTTACATGGGTTTGGACTTAAAACGGACTTTAATTATCTTTCCTTTTGAACTTCCTTCTTTCCTACTTAATCTTCATAAAAATCCGATTATCATCTTATGGTGATTAGTGCACACCTTCTTGCGGGTACTTCACCACTCTTATTATTCCTTACTTTCGGATATTCGTAACATATAGTTTCTTACTTCCCTGGATGAAATAAGCATCATCAATCGGCAATCCATGAAAAAATGAATCTAAAGGCAGCCTATGCCCAACCAAAGAGTTATGTAATGAACTGGGTTTTTCGACCCTCGAAAATCAACACTAATAGGTCCACTGTATTACATGTCAAGAAATCGAATGCCGGAAAACCTGATTGTTAGGGAAAAAGAAAGAAGGAAAAGATAAGAAGAAAACTAAACAACATAGAATCTCACAGTGGAACAAATGATCTATAATATACAACAAATCTTTACACAAAAGTAATACTGTAATATTTATATATACAGACATCAATCAGAGTATACTAATCTATTTCAGCCTGAATAGTTATATAGCGTGTCCTTACAATTGCTGACAAATACAATCGCTGAATACAGCGGAAAAAGCAATCTATGTGGATACGTCTTCGTGCCTCCAACTCGTCTCCTGAAGCTCCACAACATCTGTAATATGCTCGGTCTGACCCGAGCATTATAATAAAATAACACCTGAGTCGGTCTGGAAAACTAGCATGAGAAAACACACCTAATATGATCAAGAGTGGTAGCGCCCGTCACGGTGCAATGGGGGTAGCGCCCGTCACGGTGCATCTCTAGATAAAATAACACCGAGGATCTTGCTTGGATCCCCGCCAACACAGAACCGGCCTACCACTTGACTAGTAGTACCGAATATGATCAACCCCCCGTTAGTGGGCCCCAAAGCATACAAATGATAGATAATAGCGACTCTAGATAGGGATGATCATACCCTACTTGGGAGCGACCAATTTAGCCTTGCTGCATCTCCCATGTTTTAGTCATTCTCGGTTAATGAGGCTTGAGGCTACGTTTTACCTTCTATATAGCACTTCCCACTTTGAATGCTAACAGTGCCTTCCAAGCAATAATGCAATATCAGCATTCATCTATACAAGTTTGTTCTAGGACTGAACGAAATACTTAAGAGCTCCGTCTTCAATTCCATCATCTTCAAGATGTCTTCACTTCGAAACGCATTCATTGGATCGAAGTGGTTTTCGAATAACATATCCAATCCCGATCTCTTCGAAAACAACATTCGATAATTTCTGGTAAATTCAACCCAGGTTCTTTAGGAAATAAACAGTCAAAGCTAAGGTCGGAGATCACCTCCTAACCGTTCATGGAAGGATTTCCTTATCATTGTCCTAGGAGAATGAAACAAGATTTATACGCATAGTACAACATCATTGGAGATGACTATGCCATATAACTCACGTGTTTCTCCTAGATATTTCCAAAGTTACATTTGGGTCCAAATTCGATAGTTGGTTGAGTATCAGAGCCATACCCAGCCGGAATTGTGGCATGTACGTGTTATAGCCACGACGCCTGGGTGGTGTTGTGTTCATGAGCCAACGAGGGCATTGGGCTCTAAAGGGGGAGAGATTGTAACACCCCTTCAAAATGGGAATAATAGTCCCACATCGTGGATAATACTATAAAGTGGGTGCTTATATACCAAAGCCTTCATCTCAGAACAACGTCGAGGCCTTTTGAGGAACAAAACCCCACACCGTGGCTTAGCCCATGAGGCGGAGGTGACTAAGTTGGGAACAATATCTGCGTTAAGTGAGGTGCGGGCTGTTACAATGGTATAACTATCGAATAACAATCATTCAATCAAGGATTTATTCCATAGGGAAAACCAACATTGGTTAAGCATATAAGAAATCACTAGCCTCTTTTAAATAAATCTTTCATTCATAAAAAATATCACTTTGTAATTTACTTTTATAAAAATACTTTTTCAAAGATATAACTGCAAATCCCTATATTTCAATACTTAGAAAATATCCATATTACTTATCTCAATGGTATAAGTATATTCATAAAAATGAGAAAGACTTTCTTTTTCTTTGATTCAAAAATCATTTATAAAACTCCTTACAATTCTCTTAAAACATTTATAATCCATTTTATAAATCATCTGGACAATTTATAATTTTTTTATACATTTTAATCGCTCATAAATTCGTTTTGTACATTTCTAAAATCATTTATAAAGCCTTTATAAATCCATAACCATTTATAAAAATCCTTGTATAAATCTGTAAACCCGTTTCTAAAATTCGTTTATAAATATCCAACCATTTATAAACTCTTTAACCTTGTAAATAATCTTCTATTAAGTCTTCAAACCATTTTATAAATTCCTTTATAAAATCCAAATCTTTCAACTCTATCCATAGGTCTTGGAAACATTTACAAATAATTAAGAATCTTTTACTTCAAAACATCATCATATAATAATAATTATTAGCAATAAACATCATAAATAAATGAAAATTATTAACTTTAAAACATCTTAAAAATAATAATTAATAATTCTAAAATATTGTTAAACAGAAATCATAATTAACCTTTACCATTTTTGTAAATAATACTAATTTATTTTCAAACCTTATTAATAATCCTTATTATTAATTTCAAACCATAATTATTCTTGAAATAATTAACCTTTCCAAAATATTAACATTTTGATAAATTCTTTAAAACAATATTAACTGTAACAAATAACTTTAAAAAAATACTCATATAATTAAATAACCTTAAAATAATATTACTATAATTAAATAACTTTGAAATAATATTAATACAATTAAATACTTTGAAACCGTATTAATATAATTAAATAACTTGAAACAATATTGATATAATTAAATAACTTAAAACAATATTAATATAATTAAATAACTTTAAAATAATATTATAATTAAATACTTTAAAACAATATTAATATAATTAAATACTTTAAAACAATATTAATATATATAAACAGATAATCTTTAAAACAAAATATTTTCGAAACTCAATCTCGGATTTAACAATCATTTCCTTTCTCCAAACCAATCCAACTCAATGGCAATTTATAGTATTTTTAAAATACTAATTTGAGGCCAATAGCCACCCAACACTTTACCTAATTGATCTTGATTTTCTATTACTACGAATTTTCAGTTTTTAACATATTACAATGTCGTAACCCATATTTCCAATAAATCATGTTTATTATCCAATAATTCATATAAACTTGAGTATTATTGAAACCGATTCAACAATAGCGAGAAATCCCATTGGATCCCTCCAACTTGTCCCCCTACATCACAACTCATATATATTAGCACATATATGTAAATAAAATCAACATTGGTGAGGAATCCTATTGGATCCCTCCGACCTGCTTTTCCTGCATCACAAACGTTATATAATTATATAATATAAATCAACTGCTTCAAGGCGGGGCTCGTATATGAAGGGTCATCTGTTAGTCCATGAGATGATGGTTTTGATGACAACAACCTTAGAATAGATTATAAAATATAAATACTAACATTACAAGTTTAGATATATATGTATATGCAGGATCTAACCATGCAGGTATCAAGAATGAAGACTGTACAGTATAGAGATTCAAGATATAGAGATAGAAGACTCATGAGTATCAAGATTATCAAGAGTTCAAGATTTCAAGGTTAAGTTTGTTTTATTAGGAATATTTGTTAAAACTCGTAGAAAAGCACTGGCATCTTAATATCCAATTTATTCGTGGAATGGAATCCACTTCGAGCCCGTTAAAGGAATGGAACCTAAGTAGGATGGAACCTACGAAAATCTAGTGGGACATTGTTTTGTATCCACTAATTTTAATTCAAATGATTTTACAAATTTATTTTGTTTCCAAAATGATTTCAAAACTTTCCTTTTAAAAGATTCAAAACTCTCTATCCTGATTTTAAATAATTTTAGCCTAAAAAACATCTTTAATTTCAAAGTCAAATTACTCCTGTTTTTAAACTATCTTCAAATAATATATTTATACTTTGATTTAAATATAAAATTATAGTTAAATTATGTATATATTGTTCTTTATATTTACTTATGAGTTTCAACTAAAGTCAAGTATATTTATAAAGTTTAAAATAGTTCTTATATAAGATAAATGTTATTTTCAAAGAAATTCAAAACATCAAAAAAGGCTGTGGGATGTCGACATGCCTATAGGTACCATGTCGACATGGTGTCAGTTTGATTCAAAATTCAAATTTCAAAAGAAGTGTCTATTCGCCATAACTCTTCATGAATGGTCATGGTTGTTGTTCCTCTATAAATAGGGGTCAGTTTCAATGAATTTTTAACTACTTTTTTCTGATTTAACTTCTCTTCTTCTTCTCCACTTTCTTATTTACAAATTACACCATTACTCTGCCGAAATCAATATCAAATCTAACTAGATAATTTCTGGTTTTGATTCTCTCCACTATCTCTACAAGATCCAAGTGCTAATCTGAGTTACAGACTTTTTGTAATCAATTGAGCGAGAGAAGATGTGATTGTAGCCTTGGAAATCAATCAAAAGGAGAAGGTGTGATTGTAGCCCTGGAAATCAATTGGGTGAACTTGTTGCTCCGGAAATCAAGTATCTCTACCCAGAGGATTGTGATTCTGGAGGGTGTACCTCGTAGCCTTGAAACCGAGGGTTGTAATTGTTGAATTGATTTTGAAAGGAAATCCGTACTTAGTTGTGCGGGACTGGATGTAGGGTAACTTCGAACCAGTATAAAATCCGGTGTGTTCTTTCCTTTACTGCTTTTACTTTATATTTGCATCTGTGTTTGATTCTGTGTTCATATCTGTGTCTGATTACTGTATACATTGTTAACAAAGTAAGATAAACTCAAAAAGATTAACAAATTTCTTAAAACACTATTCACTCCCCTCCTCTAGTGTTAATTCTAACCTTAAGATCCTTAATCCGCATTTCTCACATTTGGTATCAGAGCTTTGTTTTCAAAAGTTTCATAATCTGAATTTTGAAAAGTTTTAAAATGGCTATTTTTGAAAAATCTATTAAAACTAGTTTAGAATTGTTTAAATCATCATTGTTCCATGAGTCTGCATATGTATGTTATTCAAATTCTAGTTGTCTACCCAAATTTTATAATGTGCAGGAAAGATGCTTTATGGGTATTAAGGAATCAATCCACAATGGACAATCTGTGCAGATCAAAAGGAATAAGTGGATACTTGATAGTGGATGCTCTAGACACATGACTGGTAATCCGGATATGCTGAATAATATTATATACAAAGACGGAGGACTGGTTAACTTTGGAGACAACTCGAAAGGATACTTGATTGGCATCGGCAATGTCGGTAACTCTGAAACTCCTATTATTACTAATGTTTTGCTAGTTAAGAATCTGAAACACAATCTGCTAAGTATAAATCCACTATGTGATAAAAGATATAAAATTAAATTTGAAAAAGATAAATGTCATATTGAAGATAATAACTCAACCATAATATTTGAGGGAACTAGGAAAAAGAATATTTATATTCTTAGTATGAAAGTTTCAAATGATAACCTATTTCTTTTGGAAAATACAAGTGACCCTTGGATTTGGCATAAGAGATTTGGACATTTGAATTTCAAACTCTTATCTAGACTGTCAAAACATGATCTAGTAAGAGGTCTCCCTAAAATGAATTTTAAAGTAGATAGTTTATGTGATGCATGTCAATTAGGAAAGCTTAGAAAAAGTTCCTTTAAATTAAAAGATATGATTTCAACTTTAATACCCCTTGAGTTACTTCATCTTGATTTATTTGGTCCATCTCAAATTCAGTCAATAAATCATAGTAAATATGTTTTTGTAATTGTATTCTAGATTTACATGGACAATATTTTTGAAACATAAAAGTGATACTTTTGAATGTTTTAAGAACTTTACAAAAAGGATTCAAAATCAATTATCTTTAAAAATTATAACTATTCGTAGTGATCACGGTGGTGAATTTGAAATGAAAAGTTTGAGGAATTCTGCAATAAGAAGGGAATAACTCACAATTTCTCATTTCCAAGAACTCCACAACAAAACGGAGTAGTTGAACGTAAGAATAGAATGATACAAGAGTGTGCGAGAACTATGCTTTCAGATAGTAATTTACCAAAACACTTTTGGGCAGAAGCTGTTGCTACCGCTTGTTATATTTTGAATAGAATTTTAATTAGACCTTTAACTGATAAGACACCTTATGAACTTCTTCATGGAAAGAAACCTAAGGTATCATACTTTAGAATTTTTGGAAGTAAATGCTTTATTTTAAATACAAAAGATAATTTGGATAAATTTGATCCTAAATCCGACAAAGGAATCTTTATCGGATATTCTAATAGAAGTAAAGCTTATAGAGTCTTTAATTTAAGATCTAACACCATCGAAGAAACAATGCATGTTTCGTTTAATGAAAATTTAAAAGATTTTGAAATTACAAATGATGAAGAAGATTTAATTGCTCAAAATCATGAATCAACCGAAATTAATAATGAAATTAATCATCCTAATAAAAGGATTAAACTTTTAAAAGATCATCCTATTGAAAATATAATAGAAGATATGCAATCTATTTTTACAACTAGAAATCAACTAAGTAAAATGAGTAATGTAGCATTTATATCATCTATTGAACCCAAAAATCCTAAAGAAGCATCAACTGATGATTCATGGATTTTGGCTATGCAAGAAGAATTAAATCAATTCACTAGAAATGAAGTTTGGGAACTTGTTCCTAAACCTAAAGATAAAACTATAATTGGAACTAAATGGGTCTATAAAAATAAAATGAATGAACAAGGTGAGGTCGTTAGAAATAAAGCACGATTAGTCGCCCAAGGTTATTGTCAAGAAGAAGGTATAGATTGTGATGAAACCTTTGCTCCTGTAGCAAGATTAGAAGCCATTAGGATTCTACTTGCTTTCGCAAATCATAATAATTTCAAATCATTTCAAATGGATGTTAAAAGTGCTTTTTTAAATGGATTTGTAAAAGAAGAAGTATATGTTGAACAACCACCACTTTTTGAAGATGAAAATTTACCAAACCATGTGTACAAACTTAAGAAAGCTTTATATGGTCTAAAACAAGCTCCTAGAGCCTGGTATGATAGAATAAGATCTTATTTATTACAATCAAATTTTGAAATTGGTAAAATAGATAATACTCTTTCTATTAAAAGAAATAAAAATGATATTCAACTCGTTCAAGTATACGTAGATGATATCATTTTTGGTTCAACTAACTTCGAAATGAATAAAGAATTTTCTGAAATAATGACAAAAGAGTTTGAGATGAGTCATATGGGTGAATTAAATTTCTTTCTAGGATTGCAAATAAAACAGTTAGATAATGGTATTTTTATTAGTCAAGGAAAATATGCTAAAGAACTAGTTAATAAATTTGGTTTGACTATTGCGAGTGGAAAACCTACTCCCATGGCAACCAATGAATATCTAAGTAAAGAAGATTTCTCGAAAGATATAGATCAAAAGTTGTATAGAGGAATGATCGGATCATTGCTCTATATCACTGCTAGTAGACCTGATATCATGCATAGTGTATGTCTCTGTGCAAGATATCAATCTCATCCTAAAGAAACTCACTTAAAAGTTGTAAAACGTATCATAAGATATATTAAACACACCTCTGATTATGGCTTATTTTATCCTAAAAATGATTCATTGGATTTAATATCATACTGTGATGCTGACTATGCTGGATGTAAATCAGACCGAAAAAGTACAAGTGGAACTTGTCACTTTTTGGGACATTCTCTGGTTTCCTGGTTTAGTAAAAAGAAAAATACAGTTTCTCTATCAACAACTGAAGCAGAGTATATTTCTGCTGCTTTGGCTTGTTCTCAAGTAATATATATGCAACAAACCGTAAGAGATTTTGGATAAATATCTCAAAATCGCCAATTTATTGTGATAATACTAGTGCAATAAATTTATCTAAAAATCCTACTCATCATGCTCGAACTAAACATACTGATATTCGACATCATTTTCTTAGATATAATATAACTAAAGAAGTAATTACTCTCGAATATATAAACTCTGAGAATCAAACTGCTGATATCTTAAAAAAACCATTAAATGAATCTGTATTTACTAAATTAAGAAGAGAATTAGGTATTTGTTCTATAACTGAAATATAAAATATAAATAACAAGTATAATTAATAATTAATGATAAAATAAATCATAGAGTTAAAATATAAGGACCATGTTGACATCCCCTAGGAAGACATGTCAACATGTAACGTTTTTATTTTTATTTTAAATTTTCCCACCAAAATTCAAAAATTTAGTTATATATATATTCTTCTCTATTTCGAATTCTTATTCATTCTCTCTGTTTTCTCTTCATTTTCTATTCTGAAATATATAAAATAATGACATCTTCCTCTAAATCAAACATAAAATCAACTTTCTCTGTAACGACCCAGAATTTTGAACAATTAAATTGAGAATATTTAATTGATTTTAAATATTTAAACGATGATTTAATTTGTATCCCGAATATATCTTTGAATTTGACGATTAAATTATAAAATTTAATCGATTGAAAGTTGGATAAAAATTTGAATCTTCAGTTTTAAGTTGAAGAAAAATATTTCGAAAGCTTTTAAAAAAATTCGTATTGATGATACTGAAGATAATAGATGCTTCAGAATTAAATTTCAAACTGTCTTGTTCAGTTTTGAAAATATATCGGTTAAGTTGAATTTAAAAATAGTCGTCCGAGGCACAGTCTCGGAATTCGACGAAACGAGTTTCATTGGATCCGTAATATTGTTTTATTATCGGATTTCAAATTTCGTAATTTTCAGAGCTATTGTGTGATCGTACGAGATAGAAACGTCTGGACAATAATTTATCGATTTAATTTAAATATAAATTTATACACTCACATCAACACCCACCCTAGTATCTGATTTGCATCGACCTATTCTCTGTTAATCGCGTACTCCTGTCTCCCCTTCATCTCGTTTATACCTCACGCGAGAATCATTTCGTTCGCAGATTAAATCAAAGAAAATAATGGCCGAACAACATCTCCTCTCGTTCAAAAAAATTTAACAGAGCTTCCAACGAAATTTCTATCGTTCCCTCCTCTTCAAATGTTCTCTGGCCAAATTAAATCAAATAGACCTAATCGATTTGGGGAAATCGATCGATGATGCAGTCACGAAAGTCGAGCGTCTGATTTGGGGCGACTCGGGTTGTGGCCACCGCGTGTGGCGAGGCTGGACGCGGCGACTTAGGGTGGTGTCGCGAGGTATTCTGGGGGTCGCGAGCGCGAGGCCAGGCATTTGCGAGGCCTGGGAGTGCGCGACGTGGTGTGTACTCACGTGGAAGCAGGCGGCTCCATCACGTCGCGAAGGTGAACTCGAAGTTCGAGTGCGTGGGCAGGGCGCGAGGGAAGTGCGATGTTGTGGTGGTCGAGTGTTGAAGCAGGCGGCGATGTCGTGGAGCTCGAAGACGCTGGTGGTGGTTGTTAAGTCGAGATGGAGGGATGAAGTCGCGTTCGCGAGTTTGTTTGGTGGCAGTTTTGTGTCGCCTGAGCAGTGGAGGGCGGCGTTCAGGCGCGTGGAGTTCGAGATAGGTATAAATTTATCTTTAACTCAATTTAATGGATTTGAAATATATATGCAGTTTTAAACTCTTATATGCGTACAGAGAAAAAATATATTGATTACTGTAAAGTATAAAACATTATTGTTTTAATATATATATGTTTGAAGAAGTATAATTTCGAATTCAAATTGCAGTAAGGTAAAACAAAATTTTATTTCAGTTTAAAAGATTCTGTATATATATATATGCAGAAAAATATAAGTAAGATTTTGAAAAGTTTTAAATTCATATAAATTATCGTTTTAATATAGGTATATATAGTTCAAGTAAGAAAGAAATAAAAATAAATCATCAGTTAAAATTTAATTATTAGATTAACATAAATTTATTTAAACGATAAATAATTGTTCGATTTTATTTCGAATATTGATAAACTGTATAAAATTGTTATACAAGGTTCGAAACCGTGAAGAAATGGAGAAAATGGAAAATGGATGGCAAAATTAAAAAGCTAAGGTGAGATCTTCTCACTCAGATTTATAATTGAATTGCAGTTATTGATTGATTTGTTTGAATGTGCTATTAGATATGATAGGATATATCTATATATATAGCAGTATATACATATTGGCATATGTATATATTGGATTGATGATTTCCCGCCTCGTATAGCGGATGAGACCCTATTGCGCCGTTAGTAAGCGGATTTATAAAAACCTATATACCACGATAATTCCGTACTGGAGCGGAATTGGTATTGTGCTAACATCTTTGGATGCAGGGAAACAGGTTGGAGGGATCCAACTGGACCCCTCACATTGATTGAATTTATTTCTACTGTGATGTGATAATCTGTGAATGATTATTGATGTTGTTGAATTGATATCTGGAAATTGTTTGAAAAGCTAAAATTTAGCTGAATGGATGTTTGACATCATTGGGTTCCAAAGATAAACGAAATTGAATTTTTGAAATCCAAGTAGAAAATTTCTAAGTGAATCAATTTTTGAAATTGAAGAAATTTTGAAGAAAGGAATTTTTAAAGTATAAAAAGTTAATTTTTAAAATCTTATCGAATTTATTTCCAGAATAAAGTGAAAATGTTAAATAAATGAATGTCGTATAATAGTGATTTTAAATTGAGGAAATTAATTTAAAATTTGGATTTTTAAATAGATTGGAAGAAACGATTGAAATTTATTTTCTTAAAAAGGAATTTATTTAAAAGAAGATAAGTTGGAAATTCAGTTTGGAATTTAATTGGTAAATTGAAACGATTTGGGAAATCAATGTAAAATGATTTCAATTTAAAGAATCCTTTTAAAAACAGGATATTGAATAATTTGAAGGAAAATAAGGAATTTATTTTAGTAGGGATAAATAAAATTGGAAATCAATCTGAAATTGATTTAATATTTTGGAAATGAAATTTTTGAGAAATCAGCATGGAAACTTTATTTAAAGTTGAAAACAAATTTAGAAATCAATATTGAAATTGATTTGATATTGAAGTTCTTATAAATAAAATTGGAGTTTATAAATGCTGTTTATAAATATGAAATCACTTATTTTGATAAGTAAAAATATAGCAGTTGATAAAAAGAAGATTTATAAGTCAAGGTTGTTATTAAAATAGAAATAGAATTTATAACCGTATTTATAAATTCAAAAATCGATTGAATTTGATAAATTAAATATAGAAGATTATTTAAGAAGATATATTCGCGATTTTGGATAGCGAATTTTTATTGAAATAAAAATGTGTAGAAATGATTGAAATTGGATTAAGTAAATTATATTCACGATTTTGGACAGTGAATATATTGTTAAGTAGAATAGATATGGTTTTGGGAAAGTGATATTTGAAATGAAGTTAAACATTTTAAAGATGTTTTAAAATGTGAGAAATATCGAAATCATAGATTTCAACATTTATTGTTGAAATAGACGTTTTCGAGAAATAAGGAAATGGTGGACTATAACACTGTTGTTATAGTAAATGATTTTCGAAAGAAAATGTTTTATATAGTATTGGGATTTATATATACCTATTTTAATTCCAAATCCCTATACTATTGATTTCGAGTCGTCGTAACGATGTTTTACGCAACATTCGTTTTGACTCAAATAGATGTTAATAGAATGTTTTCCTTAAAGAATGAATATACACTTAATTTGATTTAAGTATATCGAATACTTTCAAATGTTGAAAATAAATAGATTTGTGAAACACTTATTTTTAAATAAGTATGGGATTGCTTTTCCAATATGAAGTGAACGTTTGAGAATTTATCTTTGTAAAGGTAAATTGAAATTGAATATATTTGAAGTCGATTTGAGAATCGTATATCAGTAGATATTTTGAAAATATAAATTCACTATGGAATTTATAAATGGAAAGGGAAATTGTTTTAAAAATAAACGTTGATTTATTTTTAAAGTGTGGAAATTTTATATCTAGTAAAGATATTTTTGGAAAAATAATAATTTGGAAAATTATTTGGAATCTGATGATGTTGCGCATCTTTATTGATAGTTAAATAACCGACTATCAATAATTACCCTGAATGGTATTTGTTGTGAATTGGATGAATTTGAATGCCACACTTGTTTTTAAATTTTACGCTCACTATTCGGGTTAGCCGGGAAAGGACCATGGGGTCGTATAACCCATTCCGAATATGTGATACGTCGTATGAATTGCATTTGAAGACCGGTGTTGAAGACCGGATATTTTTGAAAACGGAAGGATTACCGTCGAGTTACTCTACACCGACTGATCTTCGGTTTAGAGGTTTTATCACCCTTAGTGACGGGAAGTCCTGACGTGATTAGAAAATTATCCGGAAATGCAAGGGCTTCGTGAGAAGTGCCTTCGGTTCTGTTCGATCCCGGAACAGACTTGTATGGATTGTGTGTCTGACGTTACAATTTGAGATATAAAGCTGATTTCTTTCAAATACATTTCTGTTGGTGGCGGAGAATTTATTCTCTTAGCTTAACACCCTTCTCTGAGACGTACGAGCTCAGAGGTTATGTAGTTGAAATTTATCAGCGATATATCCCAATTTGGTAACGTGGCATACTAAGTGTTGCTGTGAATTGATCAGTGTTTGATCATTTGTGATATGATCATTTGTTTGATCTTATATCTTTGTGATCATAGGTTGATCATTTTGTTTGACCCGAAGCAGGGCTTTTTGAGAAAGCGTAGCTTTGTGGACGAGACTTCATCGAGCCTCACACCCCGGAAATGGTCGAAACAGGAAGAATGCGGCAAGGTTCTAGGGAGTAGCGCCCCTTAGTGTATGTCATTCCTTCTGGATAAAGGTGGTATCATGGTATGGAGCCCAGATACTTAACCTCTGTGGTTGCTGCACAGTTATTATTACTTTGTGGTTTGTTGGAAATCGGGGATCCTCGGGAAGATCGGTGACGATCGGGGGATGGCATACGCGTGTCAGTAGTTACCTATTTTTGCAGAGGTAACCCGGCCTTGTGTTGGCAAAGATCCGGTTAGGTTCTCGGGTCGTCTATTCCAGGGACGTACCCATCGTGGAAAAGGAAGTTCCTTAGCCTGACCATTTGTTGGAAATCCAAAGAAACAATACGTGACGTGTACGGTTTTAGTTGTATTACCTGCTATGGAATGTGGCGGTAACCTGCTATTGAACATAGTAGCTATAGTAGGCATAAGTGCGGAATGCCTATGCTGGCTAAGATTAATATTATACTTTCGAAATGTTTTCTACACTATGCACTAATAATAATATCAAAAATGATTTGATTTTGCGTAGTAAGCATCTTTGACTATCATAAGAAGAAATCTCCTCCAATTCTGCGTTTGCATTGTGTGTGTGGCGGGAGGTCTTATGGTAGTTTCATTTTCCAAAAGCATTGCGAATTGACTTTAAAAATATTCCTTTGTTTATTTTAAAGATAAAACTGTTTTACGATCTCACACCAGTCACCATGACTGACTCGGAGTTTATTGTTTCCCTTCTAAACTCTGGGTGCCCACCAATTTCCACACGGGCAGCCTAGAGTTATATTTTCAGGATATTCTGGATATTCTGGGGCTTTGGAGATGAGCTGGATGGCGAGACGTAGTATTTGTATCTGATAGTATTTATTCCGCTGGGTATTCTGTATGAGGACAAGTTATATAACTGTCCATTGTTGTATATTGACTCTGATGATTGATGTATGTATAAAATGATATAGTTCTTTGTTTTAAAAGACTAGTGTTTATTTATTATATATTGTTCCGCTGCGATATGTGAGATTCTGATATTGTTTTCTGTTCTGATGTTGTTCTGTGTTGTTCTTCTCTTCTTGTTCTCTTCTTCTTCTACTCTTTTCTTCTTCTTCTACTTCTTTTCTTTTTCTTAAAACCCTCACTATTGGAGTTTCCGGCACTCGATTGCTCGGCAGTCGATAAAGTGAGTATCGATGTCGAATTTTCGAAAGTCGAAAATTTCAGGATGTGACAGAGTGGTATCAGAGCATATGGTTAAGCGACAACCCTGCTCTGTTGGGTGTTACTCATTAGAGATAGAGTCAGCAGTACTCTAGAATGAGTTGAGTGTAATAATAGATATGAGCGCGTATTTGTTATTTTAATATAAAATTGTTTTGTATTGTGATGATTGGTTTATTGAGTGGCATATGAACCTTTGTCGGCACAGTCTGCAAAACTGTATCGAAGGGGTTTCTAAACACTTGAATAGAACAATTCGGCACAATATTGTTTTAAATAGGGTGAATGAGATAATTTTGCCCAAAATTATTTTTGTATATAAAAGAAATGATTTTCTATGAATTACTATAGTATATGGTTGCATGGTTGTTAGAAGTGATAATATTAATCTATTATCATTGAAATTGAATAAGAAATTCAAATCATAACTCCAAAGTTAAGAGATAAATTCAATATACAAATGAATTTAAAGAATATAAATTATAAATGTGAATTGTAATTTAAAACGGAATTCCAGAGAAGTTTTTGGAAATGTTTTGAAAAGAATTTGAAAATTTTGGGGATTTGGAAAGTTTAAATTCTTTTTGGAGTTGAAAATGATTTTTCAAAGGATTTGATATTGTGGAAAATTGTTTTAGAGAGTTGAAAGCTCTAAACTCTTTTCGGTCGCTGGAAAATAACTTCGGTAATGACTGCAGCATCACTGATGTTCATTTTCGGGTTTCCAAAAGAGAAATTGCTGCCAAAACCCCCCTGTTTTTAAATGAAAGTTGTTTGGAAAATTGAGTTTTGTTTTGAAAAGTCAAAAGATAAATTTGAATTGTTTTCAAAATGGTTTTGAAAGGTTGAAAAGACTCTGGAATACTTTATAAGAATATTTATGGAATATGATTGAATTGATAACTTATACAAATAGAAATTGTTAATGTAAATTATGTAATTGTGATTGGAATTAAAGTTCATTAACAAATGAAATCTATAAATGTGAATTGAAAGTATAAGGAAATAAATTCATATATGAATAAAATGGTAAATATAAATTGTAAATGAATTTATAAACGAAAATAGAATTCCAAGAAGATAATTGAAAATAAAATCCCTTAATGAAATGGAATTGTGAATGTGAATGTATAAATGATTGTATAAATCAAGATGTAAATAAGTTGATAACTTATAGAATATTTGAAATCTGATTGGAATGAAATCCAAATTGAAGACGAATGAATTAGTAGATGAAACTAATTTAAAATAGTGCGGTTATGAATGAAAGATAACTGATAAATTCAATATTCAAAAATGAAGATAAATTGAATTTAAATAAGATTGAAATTGTGAATTAAATTCAAATGAATGTGAAATGTAAAATTGAAAGAAAATGAATACATATAACTTCAATAATGAACTAAAGATGATATAAGTAGTTTATATTGGAAAATTTTGTAATTGAATGTGCAAAATAGTTGAATGAAGTAACTAGATATTATGGCTAGTAGATATATAAAGGAATTGGAATTTTGATTTCAAAGATGAATTTGAATTGCTCGACAAAAAGGTAAGTATTTGAATTATAATATGAGTTTTTGATGATTTCTCTCTAGCCGCTTGGCTTTTTCTTTTTCTTTTTGAAATCTGAGAGTCCGTAGGGACGTTTTGTAGTCGTACCGTATTAGCCGCGCAAAGGAGACGCTGGCGAAATTTTTCGAAAATTTCGAGTGTTAGAAAATTTTTGAGAAATTTTGAAGTTAAAATTTGAATTTAAACTTAAATTTGAATTATTAAGTAAACAATGTTGTTTGAAACTTAAAATTGAGGTTGGAAATTTAGTTGAGATAATAACGAATCTTTAGTAGAAAGATTTGTTTCGATAATTTGATAAAACTATTGGACTGTGGAAAATAGTAGACGAGTTAAGGACATTTTTTCCTAACTTGTAATTTCGAGGACGAAATTCTTTTAAGGGGGGAAGTCTGTAACGACCCAGAATTTTGAACAAATTAAATTGAGAATATTTAATTAATTTTAAATATTTAAACGATGATTTAATTTGTATCCCGAATATATCTTTGAATTTGACGATTAAATTATAAAATTTAATCGATTGAAAGTTGGATAAAAATTTGAATCTTCAGTTTTAAGTTGAAGAAAAATATTTCGAAAGCTTTTAAAAAAATTCGTATTGATGATACTGAAGATAATAGATGCTTCAGAATTAAATTTCAAACTGTCTTGTTCAGTTTTGAAAATATATCGGTTAAGTTGAATTTAAAAATAGTCGTCCGAGGCACAGTCTCGGAATTCGACGAAACGAGTTTCATTGGATCCGTAATATTGTTTTATTATCGGATTTCAAATTTCGTAATTTTCAGAGCTATTGTGTGATCGTACGAGATAGAAACGTCTGGACAATAATTTATCGATTTAATTTAAATATAAATTTATACACTCACATCAACACCCACCCTAGTATCTGATTTGCATCGACCTATTCTCTGTTAATCGCGTACTCCTGTCTCCCCTTCATCTCGTTTATACCTCACGCGAGAATCATTTCGTTCGCAGATTAAATCAAAGAAAATAATGGCCGAACAACATCTCCTCTCGTTCAAAAAAATTTAACAGAGCTTCCAACGAAATTTCTATCGTTCCCTCCTCTTCAAATGTTCTCTGGCCAAATTAAATCAAATAGACCTAATCGATTTGGGGAAATCGATCGATGATGCAGTCACGAAAGTCGAGCGTCTGATTTGGGGCGACTCGGGTTGTGGCCACCGCGTGTGGCGAGGCTGGACGCGGCGACTTAGGGTGGTGTCGCGAGGTATTCTGGGGGTCGCGAGCGCGAGGCCAGGCATTTGCGAGGCCTGGGAGTGCGCGACGTGGTGTGTACTCACGTGGAAGCAGGCGGCTCCATCACGTCGCGAAGGTGAACTCGAAGTTCGAGTGCGTGGGCAGGGCGCGAGGGAAGTGCGATGTTGTGGTGGTCGAGTGTTGAAGCAGGCGGCGATGTCGTGGAGCTCGAAGACGCTGGTGGTGGTTGTTAAGTCGAGATGGAGGGATGAAGTCGCGTTCGCGAGTTTGTTTGGTGGCAGTTTTGTGTCGCCTGAGCAGTGGAGGGCGGCGTTCAGGCGCATGGAGTTCGAGATAGGTATAAATTTATCTTTAACTCAATTTAATGGATTTGAAATATATATGCAGTTTTAAACTCTTATATGCGTACAGAGAAAAAATATATTGATTACTGTAAAGTATAAAACATTATTGTTTTAATATATATATGTTTGAAGAAGTATAATTTCGAATTCAAATTGCAGTAAGGTAAAACAAAATTTTATTTCAGTTTAAAAGATTCTGTATATATATATATATGCAGAAAAATATAAGTAAGATTTTGAAAAGTTTTAAATTCATATAAATTATCGTTTTAATATAGGTATATATAGTTCAAGTAAGAAAGAAATAAAAATAAATCATCAGTTAAAATTTAATTATTAGATTAACATAAATTTATTTAAACGATAAATAATTGTTCGATTTTATTTCGAATATTGATAAACTGTATAAAATTGTTATACAAGGTTCGAAAACGTGAAGAAATGGAGAAAATGGAAAATGGATGGCAAAATTAAAAAGCTAAGGTGAGATCTTCTCACTCAGATTTATAATTAAATTGCAGTTATTGATTGATTTGTTTGAATGTGCTATTAGATATGATAGGATATATCTATATATATAGCAGTATATACATATTGGCATATGTATATATTGGATTGATGATTTCCCGCCTCGTATAGCGGATGAGACCCTATTGCGCCGTTAGTAAGCGGATTTATAAAAACCTATATACCGCGATAATTCCGTACTGGAGCGGAATTGGTATTGTGCTAACATCTTTGGATGCAGGGAAACAGGTTGGAGGGATCCAACTGGACCCCTCACATTGATTGTATTTATTTCTACTGTGATGTGATAATCTGTGAATGATTATTGATGTTGTTGAATTGATATCTGGAAATTGTTTGAAAAGCTAAAATTTAGCTGAATGGATGTTTGACATCATTGGGTTCCAAAGATAAACGAAATTGAATTTTTGAAATCCAAGTAGAAAATTTCTAAGTGAATCAATTTTTGAAATTGAAGAAATTTTGAAGAAAGGAATTTTTAAAGTATAAAAAGTTAATTTTTAAAATCTTATCGAATTTATTTCCAGAATAAAGTGAAAATGTTAAATAAATGAATGTCGTATAATAGTGATTTTAAATTGAGGAAATTAATTTAAAATTTGGATTTTTAAATAGATTGGAAGAAACGATTGAAATTTATTTTCTTAAAAAGGAATTTATTTAAAAGAAGATAAGTTGGAAATTCAGTTTGGAATTTAATTGGTAAATTGAAACAATTTGGGAAATCAATGTTAAATGATTTCAATTTAAAGAATCCTTTTAAAAACAGGATATTGAATAATTTGAAGGAAAATAAGGAATTTATTTTAGTAGGGATAAATAAAATTGGAAATCAATCTGAAATTGATTTAATATTTTGGAAATGAAATTTTTGAGAAATCAGCATGGAAACTTTATTTAAAGTTGAAAACAAATTTAGAAATCAATATTGAAATTGATTTGATATTGAAGTTCTTATAAATAAAATTGGAGTTTATAAATGCTGTTTATAAATATGAAATCACTTATTTTGATAAGTAAAAATATAGCAGTTGATAAAAAGAAGATTTATAAGTCAAGGTTGTTATTAAATTAGAAATAGAATTTATAACCGTGTTTATAAATTCAAAAATCGATTGAATTTGATAAATTAAATATAGAAGATTATTTAAGAAGATATATTCGCGATTTTGGATAGCGAATTTTTATTGAAATAAAAATGTGTAGAAATGATTGAAATTGGATTAAGTAAATTATATTCACGATTTTGGAAAGTGAATATATTGTTAAGTAGAATAGATATGGTTTTGGGAAAGTGATATTTGAAATGAAGTTAAACATTTTAAAGATGTTTTAAAATGTGAGAAATATCGAAATCATAGATTTCAACATTTATTGTTGAAATAGACGTTTTCGAGAAATAAGGAAATGGTGGACTATAACACTGTTGTTATAGTAAATGATTTTCGAAAGAAAATGTTTTATATAGTATTGGGATTTATATATACCTATTTTAATTCCAAATCCCTATACTATTGATTTCGAGTCGTCGTAACGATGTTTTACGCAACATTCGTTTTGACTCAAATAGATGTTAATAGAATGTTTTCCTTAAAGAATGAATATACACTTAATTTGATTTAAGTATATCGAATACTTTCAAATGTTGAAAATAAATAGATTTGTGAAACACTTATTTTTAAATAAGTATGGGATTGCTTTTCCAATATGAAGTGAACGTTTGAGAATTTATCTTTGTAAAGGTAAATTGAAATTGAATATATTTGAAGTCGATTTGAGAATCGTATATCAGTAGATATTTTGAAAATATAAATTCACTATGGAATTTATAAATGGAAAGGGAAATTGTTTTAAAAATAAACGTTGATTTATTTTTAAAGTGTGGAAATTTTATATCTAGTAAAGATATTTTTGGAAAAATAATAATTTGGAAAATTATTTGGAATCTGATGATGTTGCGCATCTTTATTGATAGTTAAATAACCGACTATCAATAATTACCCTGAATGGTATTTGTTGTGAATTGGATGAATTTGAATGCCACACTTGTTTTTAAATTTTACGCTCACTATTCGGGTTAGCCGGGAAAGGACCATGGGGTCGTATAACCCATTCCGAATATGTGATACGTCGTATGAATTGCATTTGAAGACCGGTGTTGAAGACCGGATATTTTTGAAAACGGAAGGATTACCGTCGAGTTACTCTACACCGACTGATCTTCGGTTTAGAGGTTTTATCACCCTTAGTGACGGGAAGTCCTGACGTGATTAGAAAATTATCCGGAAATGCAAGGGCTTCGTGAGAAGTGCCTTCGGTTCTGTTCGATCCCGGAACAGACTTGTATGGATTGTGTGTCTGACGTTACAATTTGAGATATAAAGCTGATTTCTTTCAAATACATTTCTGTTGGTGGCGGAGAATTTATTCTCTTAGCTTAACACCCTTCTCTGAGACGTACGAGCTCAGAGGTTATGTAGTTGAAATTTATCAGCGATATATCCCAATTTGGTAACGTGGCATACTAAGTGTTGCTGTGAATTGATCAGTGTTTGATCATTTGTGATATGATCATTTGTTTGATCTTATATCTTTGTGATCATAGGTTGATCATTTTGTTTGACCCGAAGCAGGGCTTTTTGAGAAAGCGTAGCTTTGTGGACGAGACTTCATCGAGCCTCACACCCCGGAAATGGTCGAAACAGGAAGAATGCGGCAAGGTTCTAGGGAGTAGCGCCCCTTAGTGTATGTCATTCCTTCTGGATAAAGGTGGTATCATGGTATGGAGCCCAGATACTTAACCTCTGTGGTTGCTGCACAGTTATTATTACTTTGTGGTTTGTTGGAAATCGGGGATCCTCGGGAAGATCGGTGACGATCGGGGGATGGCATACGCGTGTCAGTAGTTACCTATTTTTGCAGAGGTAACCCGGCCTTGTGTTGGCAGAGATCCGGTTAGGTTCTCGGGTCGTCTATTCCAGGGACGTACCCATCGTATAAAAGGAAGTTCCTTAGCCTGACTATTTGTTGGAAATCCAAAGAAACAATACGTGACGTGTACGGTTTTAGTTGTATTACCTGCTATGGAATGTGGCGGTAACCTGCTATTGAACATAGTAGCTATAGTAGGCATAAGTGCGGAATGCCTATGCTGGCTAAGATTAATATTATACTTTCGAAATGTTTTCTACACTATGCACTAATAATAATATCAAAAATGATTTGATTTTGCGTAGTAAGCATCTTTGACTATCATAAGAAGAAATCTCCTCCAATTCTGCGTTTGCATTGTGTGTGTGGCGGGAGGTCTTATGGTAGGTTCATTTTCCAAAAGCATTGCGAATTGACTTTAAAAATATTCCTTTGTTTATTTTAAAGATAAAACTGTTTTACGATCTCACACCAGTCACCATGACTGACTCGGAGTTTATTGTTTCCCTTCTAAACTCTGGGTGCCCACCAATTTCCACACGGGCAGCCTAGAGTTATATTTTCAGGATATTCTGGATATTCTGGGGCTTTGGAGATGAGCTGGATGGCGAGACGTAGTATTTGTATCTGATAGTATTTATTCCGCTGGGTATTCTGTATGAGGACAAGTTATATAACTGTCCATTGTTGTATATTGACTCTGATGATTGATGTATGTATAAAATGATATAGTTCTTTGTTTTAAAAGACTAGTGTTTATTTATTATATATTGTTCCGCTGCGATATGTGAGATTCTGATATTGTTTTCTGTTCTGATGTTGTTCTGTGTTTTTCTTCTCTTCTTGTTCTCTTCTTCTTCTACTCTTTTCTTCTTCTTCTACTTCTTTTCTTTTTCTTAAAACCCTCACTATTGGAGTTTCCGGCACTCGATTGCTCGGCAGTCGATAAAGTGAGTATCGATGTCGAATTTTCGAAAGTCGAAAATTTCAGGATGTGACATTCTCATTCCCCTCTCCTACTTCTGGTCCATTCCCATGCACTACTCTCACACATGTAACTAAATTGGAGGAGTCTCTGAAGGATACTCTTCAGATGTTGACTGAAATTCAAGTGACTCAACTTCGTATGGCGAAAGAGCAAGAGAGGAAAGGCAAGAATCTTAGGAATTTACAAAAATTCCTAATGGATAACCAGGCCAACCCTATCTTGATCGATGAAGACTCTTCACCCAATCAAGAACATGAGGTCAGCGACGAAGAAGAAGAAGAACCAATGGAAGAAGCAAACGAGGAAGATAATGACCAAGTAGTATGCGTTGGAGAAGTATGTTTCGACAAAAATGGGAATCTTGTCGAACAACGTGGAAATTTCTGCTTCCACTATCCAAACTGTTCAATTCATAAATCTTTTATGTTCAGAAATACACATTAGTTTCTTCTCTTTCTTTCCGTTGTTATTTGTGTTTTTATGTTTTTCAAACGCAAATGTAAATACAACCATACTCGTAATAAATAAACTCATGTTCTTATATGTGTTAGTATTATTGTGAATTCTTAGTTAGGATAGTTAATAGTTTAGGATTATATTTTAGTATAAGATTTAAGTGTTAATTATCTATGATAACACTATCATTATAATCACACGTCATAGAGTGATAAGTTTTAGGGGGAGTTATATAGTTTGGAGTTATCTAGTTTAGAGTAAGTTTTTGTTGATGACAATGGGGGAGAAGTATAAAATAGGATAGTTAGGCATAGATTAAGGTGGAGTTATTAGAAGTATTAGGATAGAAGTGTTATTTTATAAACAAAGGTTGTCATCATCAAAACGGGGGAGATTGTTAGTCCATGAGATGATGGTTTTGATGACAACAACCTTAGAATAGATTATAAAATATAAATACTAACATTACAAGTTTAGATATATATATATATATATATGCAGGATCTAACCATGCAGGTATCAAGAATGAAGACTGTACAGTATAAGGATTCAAGATATAGAGATAGAAGACTCATGAGTTTCAAGATTATCAAGAGTTCAAGATTTCAAGGTTAAGTTTGTTTTATTAGGAATATTTGTTAAAACTCGTAGAAAAGCACTGGCATCTTAATATCCAATTTATTCGTGGAATGGAATCCACTTCGAGCCCGTTAAAGGGATGGAACCCTAAGTAGGATGGAACCTAAGAAAATCTAGTGGGACATTGTTTTGCATCCACTAATTTTAATTCAAATGATTTTACAAAATTATCTTGTTTTCAAAATGATTTCAAAACTTTCCTTTTAAAAGATTCAAAACTCTCTATCCTGATTTTAAATAATTTTAGCCTCAAAAACATCTTTAATTCCAAAGTCAAATTACTCCTGTTTTTAAACTATCTTCAAATAATATATTTATACTTAGATTTAAATATAAAATTATAGTTAAATTATGTATATATTGTTCTTTATATTTACTTATGAATTTCAACTAAAGTCAAGTATATTTATAAAGTTTAAAATAGTTCTTATATAAGATAAATGTTATTTTCAAAGAAATTCAAAACATCAAAAAAGGCTGTGGGATGTCGACATGCCTATAGGTACCATGTCGACATGGTGTCAGTTTGATTCAAAATTCAAATTTCAAAAGAAGTATCTATTCGCCATAACTCTTTATGAATGGTCATGGCTGTTGTTCCTCTATAAATAAGGGTCAGTTTCAACGAATTTTTAACTATTTTTTCTGATTTAACTTCTCTTCTTCTCCACTTTCTTATTTACAAATTACACCATTACTCTGCCGAAATCAATATCGAATCTAACTAGATAATTTCTGGTTTTGATTCTCTCCACTATCTCTACAAGATCCAAGTGCTAATCTGAGTTATAGACTTTTTGTAATCAATTGAGCGAGAGAAGGTGTGATTGTAGCCTTGGAAATCAATCAAAAGGAGAAGGTGTGATTGTAGCCCTGGAAATCAATTGGGTGAACTTGTTGCCCCGGAAATCAAGTAACTCTACCCAGAGGATTATGATTCTGGAGGGTGTACCTCGTAGCCTTGAAACCGAGGGTTGTAATTGTTGAATTTATTTTGAAAGGAAATCCGTACTTAGTTGTGCGGGACTGGATGTAGGGTAACTCCAAACCAGTATAAAATCCGGTGTGTTCTTTCCTTTACTGCTTTTACTTTATATTTGCATCTGTGTTTGATTCTGTGTTCATATCTGTGTTTGATTAGTGTATACATTGTTAACAAAGTAAGATAAACTCAAAAATATTAACAAATTTCTTAAAACACTATTCACCCCCCTCTAGTGTTAATTCTAGCCTTAAGATCCTTAATCCGCATTTCTCACATCATCCGTTCTTACACGGGAACGTAATACAGTCCCATCCACTCCAATAGGCGGGAATATATTCAAACCAACAAATAAATATAGTAACTCATCCAAACAATCATTCAACAATTTTTTTCAACTATATATCATACTAGTTAACCAAAATGGTGAGTTCAACTCATCGAAGTTTTCTGTTGTCGCCGAGGCGTTCCGGTTTGGAACTAAAATCGAACAGTCGTCCGATTTTAGCCCAAATTTCCAACATTCTTAGAATTTATGACCAAACCAGTTCCATAAGGTAGTTCCTGTGAATACGATCCTAACGCGACTGACCGTGTTTGATTTGGACCAAAGACGAACAAGGCATTTAATTTACAAATTTCGTGAATCAAATATATATATATATATAAATTCCTTAATCCATCATAAATTTTAAAATTAACCGTAATTAGTTTTAACTAATATTAATCCCCCAATATCATTTACAGGCCGAACTTCCCAATCCACGTTCAACTCCCCCTAGCCGCCGCCTCCGACTCATATGTGTCGCCGTGCATCCACCAGAAAATGACCCACCCTCCGCCGAAGCCAAAGCCGCTAACCTCGCCGTCGACGACAATTTCAACGAACCCAAAATTTTTCTCAACTCGAATTTGCCGCCGCCTCAGGCGATGAGGGACTACCGCACCTCATCTCGAGCGCGCCCCGACGACCCCTATCCCAATGGTACCCCCGCTGACCCCCAACCCTACCCCAAATGCTGTGCCGAGGTCAAACTTCCATTCCCGTTAAACTCAAAATTCTAGCCACCACGATGAACTAGACACATCTCCACCGTTGAATAGCTTCGTCTCGACGCCATGGTCATTTCTTCAGTTGGGACATTGGACTATTACTGCATCTAATGGTGCCTACGAATCAAGGCCATAGGATTGGCCCTGTTTGTTTTCAAAATATTGTAAAATTTTTTATACATATTTTTTTTTCTTTTTTTTTTGTGGTTTTAAAACTTTTAAAAGGGGTAAGTTGAAAAATATATATATTAGAGATAGTTATGGGCTTGGGTATGGAAGGGTATGGTGTGAACAGTGGGAAAGTATGGGTTGATAATGGCCATCACTTTGTATATGTATTATTTAAAATAAATTACCAAGCTCTTAAACATCCGTAAATCTCGAACTCCAAACGAGATGTGCCACCAGGTGTTCTATATGTTATACCCCTATTCCGGACATAATGGAACTTGTTTCGAGACTGAATTCGATCATATGCAGAAGCTAGCTTTTCAAACCCAGTTATTATATTAATTTTTTAAATTAATTTTCTACGCATTTCGATCCCACATGACCAAACGATACGTCCAACTACCACGAAACTCGTTATCATACAATAATATACTATTACGGATCCAATGAAACTGGTTTCGTCGAAATCCGAGATAGTGCCCTGAAAGGCTATTTATATACGTTAATTAAAACGAGTTATTTCAAAAATCAAATTAATCACTTTTAAATTGTAACGACCCGTAAATTTTAACTGTTTTAATAACGTAATTAGTTGAAATTTTATGAATTTCAAACGATAAAATTTTGAAATAAAATTTAATATTTGAAATGCGTCTAGTTAAACATAGCAACTGGTAAATTTTCATCTGAAAATATGAAAGTTTATTTTCGTATGTAATTTTATTTTAATCAGTTAGGAATTGATGAAAATAAAATGTTTTCGAAACCTAAATATTTTTACATAGAAAAATTCTAAACCATCTTCTGAGCAAGACGTCATTTTTTGTTTTTCCAAATTTGGACTTCTTTAGCTCCGTCGATCTTATTTTTCTGTATTTTTGCTGCATATTCCGCTAGTAGAAAATTCGAATTTTATAATTTAATCGTAGCACTGATATCTGCATACCATTTTGATCGGCTTGTCGTGCTGATCTATACGGTATATTCATCTTTGAGTTTCGGAGTCCAATATTCGGAGGCTTTAAGAAACAGTACCCGTACCGATATCCGTTTTGTTCTCTTTCATTTCTGAGTCCTTTTATTTGCCCATCTATTCAATTCTCATTGTGCAAGCTGTAAGCCACCTATTTTATATTCCCAAAAAAATTTATTATTAACTTTTGTTATTTCCACTGTTATATTTATTTTGTCTTCGATTTTATCTCTGGTTCATTTCGTTCTTATCTCCTGTTTGAACTTTGAACAAGTTAGACTTCTTTGGAAAAGAGGAACTATAATAATAATGAAATGAATCAGACTCATATTTTTCCAGCCTCTATTCTTTTCATATTCTCGTTCTCATTTCTTACTCACCATCCTCTTCTCATTTCTTCTACTGAAAATTCTACAGCAAGTTTCTAAAAAATTTCCTCCTCATCATATCCACCTCCGCCCTCCACTGAACCAACACACCTCCACTACCCACCAAGCCTACCACTTCGCCCATGCCTTCCTCCAGCATCAGCGTCTCCACTCACCCGAACGCGTTTGGCCACCGAATGACCCGCCTCAACCCGCGACCAAAGCTCCTCCGCCATACTAACTAGCAACCGCACCTCTTCCTCCCTTACATCTACCAGTCGCCTACATTCCCAGCATCCTACAACCGAACCAAATGCAGCAGTCTCCAACCGAGACCGTACCCATCCCAAGCGCCTCCAACCGATGGCCTCACCTGTAATCGCCGAGGCTCTCCTCCGACCGAGTCTGCCCTCGCCCCTCTGAACCCTCCGGCCTTTCCCCTAACGCCGTGCCACACACCTTTAGCGCCACGTCAGCAACCTGAGCTCGCCCACCGCCCAGATCCCATCGCCGATGCAGTAACCATCTCCTCTTCTTTATAATTTGAAAAAAATTGGTAAGCAAGTTTTGTTATACATATAGATTTATTTTCGAAATTCCCTTTTATTTTGTATGTAAATGTTGTCAACAGTTAAGTAAATTTCTACTGTTAGTTGTAGTGTATCTTTTATAAGTTTGCTTGTATCTCAAATTTTTTTTGTCACGGGTATCATTTATACTATTATATAAACCTTACATATGGATAGTTTCCACTGTTTTTTTTAGAATTTACCTTATATTAGTTATAGAGTTGAAACAGTTTTGGTATATATATAGTTATAAAGATTATATTTTGATCTTGTAGTGGGTTAATATACGGTATATTATGAAGTAATATATTTTTAAAAGTTGTTTATATTATATGTATATTGTTATCTAAACTATGTCGATTCAGATCTGAGGTTTAAAGCATATATTAGGTTGTACAATATAGAGTAGCCGTTGATAAAAAATTATAAGTTACAAATTTATAATCTGTAAACTAGGTACTGAAGCTATGCTGGCTGTAACAGTTATAATATAAACGGTATATATATTATGTTCTCAAGTATTATATATATTATTACAATATTTGTTTTAAATTTATCTTGATTTCATGGAAACAATAATAATATATATATAGAGATTTGATGATTTTATCAAATTGATTCTGATTTAGTTCATCAAATTCTTGATTATCAGCCTTGTTCGTCCAATTCGTGCCGATCTAGTTGCCTTGTGATTTGTGCTTGGATCCGTAACCCAATTCATTTTCAAATTTCTCTAGCCTCGGAAGGTGAGCAATCACTCACGATTAATGTTCTTTTATTTATTAAATTTGATTTCAATTGAAACGACAATTGAAATATGCTGCTGTAGCTATTTACACTGATATATATGCTATTACCTGTATCAGTTCACCTGTGACATCTGACACCATTATCTATTATTTATGAAATGATAATCCAGTTTGGTTGATAAATGATTGATTGTTGATATTGACATTGGACGTTAAATTGTTAATATAGTAAATGATAAATAATTTGAAATTGAAATTGACGTAAAATAGTTAGATTTGATATATGTTAAATTTGATTAGATGACATTTGTATAATATAACCCCTTTAAATGTTTAAATTATTTGACATGTAGAAATTTGGTTAAGCACACCTTGAACCTTTGAATGTATGTTGTAAAATTTATGTAGTATGAAATTTAATAATTGATATCAAATGAAGAACCGTATTAATATTAGTGGAATAATCTTTAATCTACATGAAATGATAGTGTAGATTCTAGAAATAATTATATTAATTTGCACAAACAACAATGTGAATTAGTACGGTTATTTCGAGATTATTTGAATTGATTATTGGATTGTTATTGATTGTTGTTATTGCTTGTTTATTTACTTTGACACCATCCCAGTTATCACACTGCAAGTTCCCTTTGCTATGCTTTGATTCTTGAATTGAAATGGAATCGGGTTGAAATGATAAATACCCAAATAAACTTTGACTTAGGATAGAGAATTAAAATAAAACCCGATTGGTCAATAATTTGATTTAAAAATAAAATAAAGATTTTATTTGAATAAATGATATGGTTTTGAAACAAAGTTGGAATTCAAATTTTAGGAAAGGAAATGTTAATATTTAATAATCTAAATCAAAATATTAACATAGTAGATGATGAATGAACGTTGTTTAAAATTAATTATTTAATAATTAAGTTTTGAAATTATTAATAATTAAGTTTTGAAATTAGTTAATAAATAAGTTTTGAAATTAGTTAATAATTAAGTTTTGAAATTATTTAATAATTAAATAAGATTGAATTATTTAATAATTAAATAAAATTGAATTCTTTATTAAGTAAAATTGAACTTCTTGAATAAGTGAAATTAAGTTTCTTTATTGAATTTTGAAATTGTAACTAAGTAAATTAATAAGTGAAATTGAATTTTTCTAATAAGAAATAAAATGTGATTTATTGAAATTAATGTAAGACTTGTAATTGAAGAATTTGATTTGACGAATCTAATTAATTTAATCTGTAAGTATTGATATAATGAAGTTGAACTTAAGTAATTGATTTAATGAATTGGAAATTAAATAGAATTTGCTTGAATGATAGATTAACTTAACGAAAATTTAATGAAATCGATCAATGAAGTTAAATTGATTTGAATGTTAAATTAAATTAATGATTTCAGAATGAAACTTATATGCGAACTTGAATCAATATTTGAATTGTTTTACATAAAAATTGAAATTGAATTATAAGATTTTGAAATGGTAATTTGGATGTTTTGAAACGTAAATCATTGAAATTGATTTAGAAAGACAAATGGAATGTTGATTTACGAATTCTAATTGAAATTGAAATTGATTTGGTTTTGAAATATATAAATGACCAATCGGTGTAATAATTATGAAAGTTATTAAAGAGACCGGAATCGGTTAGGGACATAGTCACTGTCTAAACCGAAAACCACTTTAATAACTATACGCGGAGTGTGATCCAGAATGAAGTGGTTGGAATGATGTGCGTGATGACTGAAGAAAGAGAACGATAATGGATAGCCTTAACACTTGTGTCAAATTGGAAATGACTAAAATAGGAGCTGTGCCGGGCCAAATGGGGTTAGCTGCCTCGAGCGAACACACTTCTTCGTAAACTACTCATTACTTGTTATCGATTGGTGCACCCTCGAATTTCGGGAGTGTTGTTTCGCGGTGTTGCGATCGCTGCGGCGATGCGTTCTCACCAGTCCGGATCAGGCAAACGGTAGTTTCACTACCTTGGGTATTGCCTCATATGCCTTGTCATACTTGTATCCCTATATACGCGACCACTATGATTTGTTTTGTGTTATACCTATGGAGTACTCCCTGATAGCCTGTAACAACCCGCATATTTGACGATTTTATATTTAAATATTTTATTTAAATACTTTATCGTTAGTCGGATTTTAGTCCGAAAAGCTACTTTTTGCATACGGACGAATTAGGACTCGAGACTACTTCCATTGAGTTCGAAACGTCGTTTGCAATCTTTTAAGTATAAACTTCGATATTTTTGGAGATAGTGGAATTTTCGTCACTTTTTGCTTTGGGCTTTTTGATTGGGCTGAACCACTTCTAACTCAGCCCCAACCCCCTCTCCTCTTCATTAACTCCTTCTTCATTTTCCTAACACTTAAAGATTCTTCAAAAATGGTGGAGGGAATGGGAAATTAAAACTCCAAAGCTCTTGTCCATTTGCAAATCCAACAACTAACTCCAAATTCAAAGTGAAGACATTGGATTCAAGCTTCTTCCATTACTTTTAAGCTTCTCCATCATCAATTCCGTGAAAAGGTGAGATTTTTATCTCACATTCTTGCCTATAATTGTCATTGGATTGTTGGGAATGATTCCCTATCACTTGTGCACATGCAGTTGCATTTGGTTTGGATTGAATTGGTGAAAAACCCAATTTTTAGTGTTTTGGCAAAATTCTGGGCTTAGGTCGTTCGGCCTTGGAGAAGATAGGCCTGCAATTCTGTCATGCCTCGTTAGGTCGTCCAGCATCCTTAAGTCATTTGGCACACTTAAATCGCTCGTCCCACTTAGGTCGCTGGGTCTTAGGTCGCTCTGGCGTGGATAAGTCTCTGCCTACATATATAAGCTCGTTCTGGGCTTAGGTCGTTCACTTCCTTAGGTCGCCTCGCAGTTAGGTCATGATCCCTAGGTCGCTCGGCTTGCTTGCATTGTTAGGTCGTTCAACCTTTTAAGTCGCTCGGTCTTCCTGCACCTTTAGGTCGCTCGGCTATAGCTCGTAACCCGCTAGGTCGTCAGACAATAAACTCCTTAGATCGCTCGGCCTTATCACTACTTAGGTCGCTAGACCTTATTTCCCTTAGGTCGCTCGACCTCACAATCACTTAGGTCGCTGGACCTTATATCCCTTAGGTCGCTCGACCTCACAACCCCTTAGGTCGTTTGACCTATTTTTCCTTAAGTCGCTTGGCCTTTCACTCATTAGGTCGCGAGTTGATTAGGTCGCTCGACCTTGCTTGGAACTTAGGTCGCTCAGCCTTCCCCCTTTAGGTCGTTATTCCTTAGGTCGCATGGCCTCATCACTACTTAGGTCGTTAGACCTATATTTCCTATAGGTCGCTCGACCTCACCACCTTAGGTCGCTTGCACCATAGGTCGCGCCACCTTTTAGGTCGCGTGTTTTTCCTTAGGTCGCTTGTGACTTAGATCGGCCCCGTTAGGTCGCGTACTCAGCCATCACTCTAGGTCGCTTGACCTGCTTGCATTCCTTAGCTCGACACTGTTAAGTCGCGCATCATCTTAGGTCACATCACTTATAGGTCGTTCGACCTATATTTCCTTAGGTCGCTCGGCATGTTAGGCCGCACCTCCTATTTCTACTTTGATGCATTTTGAGCTGATTTCCATGGATTTCATTCACGTCTTCGAATGTGAATTTTTGTGATAGATTGTTTCTACAGTCTTTTCTGTGATTTGTCACTTTAAAAATATGAAGGTTTCAATACTAGTAGTAAATATCAAAACTCTTTTATCAAAGCAATTTCATCTCTATTTTATTACAAAACTCTTTTTCACAAACCATTTTCCAATCTACTAGTATATACAAGCCTTTACCTCACTCGAACGAGAAATCTAATTAAACGACTTAGTAAAACGAGTGGTATGAAACGCTTGCGTTAACTTCGTCAGCTAATTCTTGGACTTGTTCGATTGAACCTCTTGTGACAATTTTCTAGTGAAGATCTACAGTGTGTTCGTAAATATTTAAGTTAAGCAAGTGGTTATGGGACATGAAGCTAAACTCATATATTTACTAGCTTGGTGTGATTGACACTTCTTGATGATCTTGATGATCATTCTTGTGATTTGATTTAGACTAGCAATTGTGCGATGTCTCTTTGTCTACGAGGGAGACTAAACCACGTTTGTGTGATGTTTCTACATCACATATGTGGGGTATCGCCCCACGGTCTTCGGGCCATTCTTGTGGAGCTTCGGCTCAAAATTAATGGTTAGCTACCATGAGATAGCGTCTCGTCTTATGTTACACGTGTTGGTGAGTTTTCATACTCCCATTTTGTGATAGGCCTCCCCCTTCTTGTGATTTCTGGATTTCTTGTGATGATTTCTGGAATTTTGTGCTTCACCAATTTTCGTGATTTCCATTCATAAGTTTTATCAATTTTTGTGCATTGGTGAATTTGTGTGTCATTGACTTGTTATGAATACAAGTTTAGGGTATGATATCCTATTTTATCTTTGAGAAGATTCTTGTGATATTGATTAATCTCATGTTGATTTTCAATTACATACTTATAGTAGTATGCCATTATGGTTGTTACATGTTCATGCCATGTCTTTTATTTTATACCATATCATCTGATATTTATAGCTAGACTGATCCGTTTATTATTTTCTTATAAATAATACTCGGGTCAGACCGAGATGTTACAGGTGCTTCTGCTTGACTTCTCTCCAGGGATTTATTACTCTGACTTTTGGCAAACTACTTAGATTAGTAGTTTTTGTTGTATACATTTGAGATATCGGCTTATAGATGTATTCTTTTGTGTAGCACATGTTGCTATTCTTTTGTATTATCGTGGATCTTTCAGATCACTACTCTGATGTACACTTTCATGTGTTATATATTCATATCTTTTTTCGCCTTTGTGATATGGATGTCTGTGACTGATTTATGTTATGTTTGTTTCTATGTTTGTTTTCGAAGATTATATATAGCCACTGTGTGATAGCTTTGAGTTTGTATCGGTATGTCGGATTTCCTCCTTAAATAAAGTACATGCTATACTATCTGACATATCGGTGCACGCACAAAGAAGTTACATGGATGGTCGCTCTTCAACAGCCTTATTCTCCGTACTAGTTGACAGCATTACATCGTAGTGTTCTTGGCTAGCGTGAGTATAGAGGTGGGGCGTCACAGCTTGGTATCAGAGCCAAACTTCGGAACAATGTAGAATAACTTAACAAGGATCATCGTCCTAAGTCCAACTTAGGAGTCGTGCCTTAGGATTTAATTCGGGTCTTTGTACCGGTTCATCCTATTTCCTTTTATGTATCCTTGTTCTATCTATCAAGATTTGCTTGATATTTATTTGGAGAGTAACTTTCCTTCTTCTTTCTTTCTTAATGAAGAAGAATGTCTAGACCAGGCCGTCCCAGAGCTGGACCATCTACTGTCACTCCCCAGGACGGAGTTTTTATGACTGCTCAACAGCTTCTTGATTTAGTAAAGAATGCTCAGGCAGCCGGTCCTAATCAGGAGCCCACTCATCCTATGTCTGGATTTGCACGTTTGTGCAACGATTATACTAACTTGGGTGGAAAACCATTCAAGAGTTTTGAAACTATTATTGAAGTCCAGGCTGGGTAAAGAACATGCGATCGAATCTTTTCTCGCATGAATCTTATCGATCTTCACCGTGTTCAGGTGGCCTCCAGTATGCTCCAAGAAAGAGCATTGGACTGGTATGAACTTCTTATTTCTGAAATCAATGAAGCGGATCTCACCTGGGAGCAATTCCGGGAATGCTTCGAATTAAAGTTCGTACCAGAAGCAGAGAAAGTGAAATTGGCTCGACGTTTCATAGACCTTGTTCAAGGTGAATCCTCTGTGACAGATTATGTCGCATCCTTCGAGTCACTGTCTAAATATGGGGTTGAATACATCAACACCCCATTAAAGAAGAACCAAAGATTCGTTTATGGCTTAAATAAGAATCTCAAGAAGCCACTACTTCTAAAATTGGAAGTTTCTTTTGACCAGCTCATTGATATCGCTCTTCGTCTTGAAGAGGCGGATAGGGAAAGTGATGTTGAAGTGGTGGGTGCCAAACCAAACTTCAACAACAAGAAGAGGCTAAACAAATTCAAAGGTCCTTATCCCAACAAAAAGGGGAAACCTACACCTCCGGCAGCAAAGACTTCTACCCCTAGTAGCGGGCAATGCTTTAACTGTGGTTCTAAGGACCATTTTGCGAACAAGTGTTCGAAGCCCCGTTCTTATCGCTATTGTAAGAGCCCGGATCATTATATACATTTATGCCCCAGGCTTTAAGGCAAGAAGGAGGGAAAGCTTAATGTGGCTCAAGCCCCTGGCAACACATCTCGCGGTCAAGGTATGTCTCATTCTATCCTTGATGGCATTATTATATTTCATGATCAACCTATTAGAGTTCTCTTTGATACGGGTGCATCCCATTCTTTTATATCAAAGGAACTGGTCAATACTTTTTCTTTAAGTGTTGTTGCTTTAATGACTTCTTTAAGAATTGCGAATTCGGTTGGTGGATCCGCAACTCTTAGTTTGCTTTGTAAAGATGTGGAGATTATTTTGTGTGATTTTTCTTTCCTAGCCGATTTGCATGTCATGCGTTACTTAGGCTTTGGAATGATTTTGGGAATGGATTGGCTTAACCGTTATGAAGCTCATATCCTATGTCCTGAGCGGACTATTTATCTCCGACATCCATTATCTGTTAAGCGGATTTCTATTATTCTTAAAGATTCGGATTCCACTTTAGCTGCATCTTTATATTCTTTAAATCCTCGTGATGATGATAATGATGATGAGGAAGATGTCATTTCTTTTATTCGCGTCGTTCGTGAATTTTCTGACATCTTTGAGCCCGTTTTAGGATTACCACCTAAGCGAGCAATTGAGTTCAGAATTAGTCTTATACCTGGAGATCAACCTATTACTCGTCCTCCTTATCGCATGTCCAATAAGGAGAACGAGGAGATGCACAAACAATTATCCGAATTGGACGAAGCAATTTATTCGCACTAGTTCCTCGCCTTGGGGAGCTTCAGCTATTTTCATGAAGAAATCTGATGGTACACTTAGGCTTTGCGTCGACTACCGCAAGCTTAATGATCTTACTATTAAGAATAAATATCCTCTACCTCAGATTGATGATCTATTTGATCAGCTTAGCAGTGCTAGGGGCTTTTCACAATTGGACTTGGCTACCGGTTTTCATCAGCTTCGTATTGCAGAGGATAGTATTCCTTTGACTTCATTCCATACTCGTTATGGATCTTATGAATGGCTGGTTATGCCGTTTGGTTTAACGAATGCTCCGGCTTATTTCGTTGACCTTATGAATCGAGTTTTCAAAGATTTCCTCGATCAGTTTGTTCTCATCTTTATTGATGATATTCTTGTGTATTCTAAAACCAAGGAGGAACATGAAAAGCATCTTCGGATTGTATTGGAAACTCTTAGGAGCAATCAACTAAAAGCAAAATTCTCTAAATGCCACTTTTGGCAATCTAGTGTGAAGTTTCTCGGTCGTATTATTTCCAAATCCGGAATATCAGTGGATCCTTCAAAGATTGAAGCGATTCAAAATTGG
Organism: Allium fistulosum; assembly: GCA_030737815.1. Lineage (NCBI taxonomy): Eukaryota > Viridiplantae > Streptophyta > Magnoliopsida > Asparagales > Amaryllidaceae > Allium > Allium fistulosum. Next base: position 1,211,396,414 of record CM060902.1, read on the forward strand.
AAGAGACCGGAGAGTGTGACTGAAATCCGTAGCTTTCTCGGATTGGCGGGTTATTACCGCCATTTCATAAAAGACTTTTCTAAGATTGTCGTGCCTCTTACTGGCTTAACAAAGAAAGGTGTTAAATACATTTGGTCGGACAAATGTGAAACTTCTTTTCAGAAATTAAAAGAACTCTTTTCTGATGCTCCTATTCTTGTTATTCCCAAAGGGAATCAAGATTTTGTTGTTTATACTGATGCTAGTCACATTGGTTTGGGTGCCGTTCTTATGCAGAAAGAACGTGTTATTGCTTGTGCTTCTAGGCAATTGAAGCCGGCGGAGACTAGATATGCCACACATGATTTAGAACTCACGGCTATCGTTTTCGCCCTTCGAATTTGGCGATATTATCTTTTGGGAGAGAAATTTATACTTTATACCGATCATAAGTCTTTGAAATATTTATTTTCACAAAAGGAACTTAATTTGCATCAACAACGTTGGCTCGAATTCCTTGATTCTTATGATCTTGATATTCTTTACACTCCCGGAAAGGGAAATCGAGTTGCTGATGCTCTTAGCCGTAAGCAACAAGCGGTTGTTTCTATGATGATATCCGAATGGCATGATCTCGAGGATTTATCCACTTGTGAGATTAGAGATCATGTATCCGATTTATGTTCATCATTGGTTTTATGTAGCCTTGAGGCTCGTCCTTCCCTTTTGGACCGCATTCTTGAAGCTCAAAAGCTCCTGAATTGGCTCTTCTTAGCTAGAATATTAAGGTTAAAACCGATATTGAAGGTTCGAAAGACTTCGATGTTGATTCTCGTGGCGGCATTCGAAAATTTGGTAGAATTATCGTACCAAATATTAGTGATCTTCGTAAAGATATACTAGAAGATTCTCATCGTTCCAAATATTCCATTCATCCCGGTAGTAGTAAAATGTACGCGGATATGAAGCGACTTTATTACTAGGAGGGAATGAAATCTGATATTGCTAACTTTGTTAAGTGTTGCATGACTTGCCAACTTGTTAAGGCTGAACATCAAAGGCCCGGTGGGTTATTGCAACCATTGGAAATTCCAATTTGGAAGTGGGATCAAATTTCCATGGATTTTATTGATGGCCTTCCCCGTTCTCATTCGGGTCATGATAGCTTATGGGTGATCATTGATAGACTTACTAAATCCGCCCATTTTATTCCCGTTCAGTCGAACCGAACCGTTCCTCTTCTGGCCAAACTCTTTATCAAAGAAATTGTTAAATTGCATGGAGTTCCTACTTCTATTATTAGTGATCGTGATCCATTGTTTACTAGTGGATTCTGGAAGAGTCTTCAAAAGGCTTTGGGAACGAAGCTTAATTTTAGCACCGCTTATCACCCCTAGTCTGATGGACAAACTGAGCGTATGAATCAAACTCTTGAAGATCTTCTTCGTTCTTGTATGCTTGATTTCGGTGGAAGTTGGGAAGATCATATTTCACTTGTTGAATTTTCCTACAATAATAGCTTCTAATCTAGTATTGGTATGGCACCTTTCGAGGCACTCTATGGAAGGCCATGTCGATCTCCTTCTTGTTGGCTTGAGGCCGGTGAGAAGCTGGTTTTAGGTCCATATTTTTTTCCGGATTCCATAGAAAAGATTGAACTTATTCGTCATAGGATGAAAGAAGCTCAGAGTAGACAAAAGTCCTATGCCGATAATCGAAGAAGGAAATTAGAATTTTCTGTTGGAGATCTTGTATTTATTCGTGTTTCACCTATGAAGGGTGTTGTACGTTTCAGTCGATCGGGAAAGTTAGCGCCTCGATATATTGGGCCATTTCCTATCACCGAACGTATTGGTTCCATGGCTTATCGCCTTTCATTACCGGCTCAGTTTTCTGCCATGCATGACGTGTTTCACGTTTCTCAATTACGGAAGTGCCTTCGGGATTCCGATTCTATTCTTGAGCCCAGTGTTGTGGAAGAGATTGAAGTTTCACCTAATTTAACTTATGAGCAGCATCCTATTCGAATTATTGCTTCGAAGGTCAAACGACTTCGAAATAAAGATGTTCCGCTTGTAAAAGTTCAATGGTCCTCAAATCCTAAGGATTGCTCTTGGGAAACTAGAGAATTCATCGAGCGAACACATCCGGACTTACTTTCTCATGCTCTTTGAGGAGAACTTCTTATTTCAAATTTCTTTTGTGTTAATATGCTTTTATGGTTGTTACTTTTTATTTCCATCTTATATATTGCGAGGATGCAATTTCTTTAAGGAGGGGAGTCTGTAACAACCCGCATATTTGACGATTTTATATTTAAATATTTTATTTAAATACTTTATCGTTAGTCGGATTTTAGTCCGAAAAGCTACTTTTTGCATACGGACGAATTAGGACTCGAGACCGCTTCCATTGAGTTCGAAATGTCGTTTGCAATCTTTTAAGTATAAACTTCGATATTTTTGGAGATAGTGGAATTTTCGTCACTTTTTTCTTTGGGCTTTTTGATTGGGCTGAACCACTTCTAACTCAGCCCCAACCCCCTCTCCTCTTCATTAACTCCTTCTTCATTTTCCTAACACTTAAAGCTTCTTCAAAAATGGTGGAGGGAATGGGAAATTAAAACTCCAAAGCTCTTGTCCATTTGCAAATCCAACAACTAACTCCAAATTCAAAGTGAAGACATTGGATTCAAGCTTCTTCCATTACTTTTAAGCTTCTCCATCATCAATTCCGTGAAAAGGTGAGATTTTTATCTCACATTCTTGCTTATAATTGTCATTGGATTGTTGGGAATGATTCCCTATCACTTGTGCACATGCATTTGCATTTGGTTTGGATTGAATTGGTGAAAAACCCAATTTTTAGTGTTTTGGAAAAATTCTGGGCTTAGGTCGTTCGGCCTTGGAGAAGACATGCCTGCAATTATGTCACGCCCCGTTAGGTCGTTCGACATCCTTAAGTCGTTCGGCACACTTAAGTCTTTCGTCCCACTTAGGTCGCTGGGCCTTAGGTTGCTCTGGCATGGATAAGTCTCTGCCTACATATATAAGCTCGTTCTGGGCTTTGGTCGTTCACTTCCTTAGGTCGCCTCGTAGTTAGGTCGTGATCCCTAGGTCGCTCGGCTTGCTTGCATTGTTAGGTTGTTCAACCTTTTAAGTCGCTCGGTCTTCCTGCACCTTTAGGTCGCTCGGCTATAGCTCGTAACCCGCTAGGTCGTCAGACAATAAACTCCTTAGGTCGCTCGGCCTTATCACTACTTAGGTCGCTAGACCTTATTTCCCTTAGGTCGCTTGACCTCACAATCACTTAGGTCGTTGGACCTTATATCCCTTAGGTCGCTCGACCTCACAACTCCTTAGGTCGTTTGACCTGTTTTACCTTAAGTCGCTTGGCCTTTCACTCATTAGGTCGCGAGTTGATTAGGTCGCTCGGCCTTGCTTGGAACGTAGGTCCCTCAGCCTCCCCCCTTTAGGTCGTTATTCCTTAGGTCGCATGGCCTCATCACTACTTAGGTCGTTAGACCTATATTTCCTATAGGTCGCTCGATCTTACCACCTTAGGTCGCTTGCACCATAGGTCGTGCCACCTTTTAGGTCGCGTGTTTTTCCTTAGGTCGCTTGTGACTTAGATCGGCCCCGTTAGGTCGCGTACTCAGCCATCACTCTAGGTCGCTTGACCTGCTTGCATTCCTTAGCTCGACACTGTTAAGTCGTGCAGCAACTTAGGTCACATCACTTATAGGTCGTTCGACCTATATTTCCTTAGGTCGCTCGGCAGGTTAGGCCGCACCTCCTATTTCTACTTTGATGCATTTTGAGCCGATTTCCATGGATTTCATTCACGTCTTCGAATGTGAATTTTTGTGATAGATTGTTTCTACAGTCTTTTCTGTGATTTGTCACTTTAAATATATGAAGGTTTCAATGCTAGTAGTAAATATCAAAACTCTTTTATCAAAGCAATTTCATCTCTATTTTATTACAAAACTCTTTTTCACAAACCGTTTTCCAATCTACTAGTATATACAAGCCTTTACCTCACTCGGACGAGAAATCTAATTAAACGATTAGTAAAACGAGTGGTATGAAACGCTTGCGTTCACTTCGTCGGTTAATTCTTGGACTTGTTCGATTGAACCTCTTGTGACAATTTTCTAGTGAAGATCTACAGTTTGTTCGTAAATATTTAAGTTAAGCAAGTGGTTATGGGACATGAAGCTAAACTCATATATTTACTAGCTTGGTGTGATTGACACTTCTTGATGATCATGACGATCATTCTTGTGATTTGATTTAGACTAGCAATCATGCGATGTCTCTTTGTCTACGAGGGAGACTAAACCCCGTTTGTGTGATGTTTCTACATCACATATGTGGGGTAGCGCCCCATGGTCTTCGGGCCATTCTTGTGGAGCTTCACCTCAAAATTAATGGTTAGCTACCATGAGATAGCATCTCGTCTTGTGTTACACGTGTTGGTGAGTTTTCATACTCCCGTTTTGTGATAGGCCTCCCCCTTCTTATGATTTCTGGATTTCTTGTGATGATTTCTGGAATTTTGTGCTTCACCAATTTTTGTGATTTCCATTGATAAGTTTTATCAATTTTTGTGCATTGGTGAATTTATGTGTCATTGACTTGTTATGAATACAAGTTTAGGGTATGATATCCTATTTTATCTTTGAGAAGATTCTTGTGATATTGATTAATCTCATGTTGATTTTCAATTACATACTTATAGTAGTATGCCATTATGGTTGTTACATGTTCATGCCATGTCTTTTATTTTATACCATATCATCTGATATTTATAGCTAGACTGATCCGTTTATTATTTTCTTATAAATAATACTCGGGTCAGACCGAGATGTTACAGGTGCTTCTGCTTGACTTCTCTCCAGGGTTTATTACTATGACTTTTGGCAAACTACTTAGATTAGTAGTTTTTGTTGTATACATTTGAGATATCGACTTATAGATGTATTCTTTTCTATAGCACATGTTGCTATTCTTATGTATTATCGTGAATCTTTCAGACCACTACTCTGATGTACACTTTCATGTGTTATATATTCATATCTTTTTCCGCCTTTGTGATATGGATGTCTGTGACTGATATATGTTATGTATGTTTCTATGTTTGTTTCCGAAGATTATATATAGCCACTTTGTGATAGCTTTGAGTTTGTATCGGTATGTCAGATTTCCTCCTTAAATAAAGTACATGCTATACTATCTGACATATCGGTGCACGCACAAAGAAGTTACATGGATGGTCGCTCCACAACAGCCTTATTCTCCGTGCTAGTTGACAGCATTACACCGTAGTGTTCTTGGCTAGCGTGGGTATAGAGGTGGGGCGTCACATAGCCCACTAGTTTACGGTGGAGTTTACAGTGCTGCATAGACTATAACGCTTATATAAAATGTGTTAAGGGGGATAATGGTAACGCCTTAACACTATTTTGATATTTTATATTACTGATAGGCATTATCTACTTATCGTACACTACTACATAGTAGATAGTTCCACGAATCCTTAGAGGATGGATGTCACATACCGAAATTTTTCGACTTTCGAAAATTCGACATCGATACTCACTTTATCGACTGCCGAGCAATCGAGTGCCGGAAACTCCAATAGTGAGGGTTTTAGAAAGAAGAAAAAGGCAAAAGAAGAAGAAAGAAGAAAAAGAGAAGAAAGAACAACAACAGAATAACATCAGATACAGAAACAGAAAACAATATCAGAATCTCACATATCGCAGCGGAACAATATATAATAGATAAACACTAGTTTTTTAAAACAAAGAACTATATCAGTTTATACATACATCAATCAGAGTCATATACAACAATGGACAGTTATATAACTTGTCCTCATACAGAATACACAGCGGAAAAAATACTATCAAATACAAATACTACGTCTCGTCATCCAGCTTGCTTCCAAAGCTCCAGAATATCCAGAATATCCTGATAATATAACTCTAGGCTGCCCGTGTGGAAATTGGTGGGCACCCAGAGTTTAGAAGGGAACAATAAACTCCGAGTCAGTCATGGTGACTGGTGTGAGATCGTAAAACAGTTTATCTTTAAAATAAACAACAGGAAAACTTTTAATGTCAATTCGCAATGCTTTTGGAAAATGAAACTACCATAAGACCTCCCACCACACACACAATGCAAACGCAGACTTGGAGGAGATTTCTTCTTATGATAGTCAAAGATGCTTACTACGCGAAAATCAAATTCTTTTTGATATTATTATTAGTGCATAGTGTAGAAAACATTTCGAAAGTAGAATATAAATCTTAGCCAGCATAGGTACCATTATATTATGCCTGCTATAGCTGCCTCCTGAGGAGACAGGTTATACAATTGAAATCGTAAAGGCTCGTATTGTTTCTTTGGATTTCCAACAAATGGTCAGGCTAAGGAACTTCCTATCCACGATGGGTACGTCCCTGGAATAGACGACCCGAGAACCTAACCGAATCTCTGCCAACACAAGGCCGGGTTACCTCTGCAAAAATAGGTAACTACTGACACGCGTATGCCATTCCCCGATCGTCACCGATCTTCCCGAGGATCCCCGATTCGCAACAAACCACATAGAAATAATAATGCAGTAACCACAGAGGTTAAGTATCTGGGCTCCATACCATGATACCACCTTTATCCAGAAGGAATGACATACACTAAGGGGCGCTACTCCCTAGAACCTTGCCGCATTCGTCCTGTTTCGACCATTTCCGGGGTGTGAGGCTCGATGAAGTCTCGTCCACAAAGCTACGCTTTCTATAAAAAGCCCTGCTTCGGGTCAAACAAAACGATCAACCTATGATCACAAAGATATAAGATCAAACAAATGATCATATCACAAATGATCAAACACCGATCATTTCACAGCAACACTCAGTATGCCACGTTACCAAATTGGGATATATCGCTGATAAATTTCAACTACATAACCTCTGAGCTCGTACGTCTCAGAGAAGGGTGTTAAGCTAAGAGAATAAATTCTCCGCCACCAATAGAAATGTATTTGAAAGAAATCAGCTTTATATCTCAAATTGTAACGTCAGACACACAATCCATACAAGTCTGTTCCGGGATCGAACAGAACCGAAGGCACTTCTCACGAAGCCCTTGCATTTCCGGATAAATTTCTAATCACGTCCGGACTTCCCGTCACTAAGGGTGATAAAACCTCTAAACCGAAGATCAGTCGGTGTAGAGTAACTCGACGGTAATCCTTTCGTTTTCAAAAATATCCGGTCTTCAACACCGGTCTTCAAATGCGATTCATAACGACGTATCACATATTCGGAATGGGTTATACGACCCCATGGTCCTTTCCCGGTTAACCCGAATAGTGAGCGCTTATTCAAAAATAAGTGTGGCATTCAAATTCATCCAATTCACAACAAATACCTATCTAAAGGTAATTATTGATAGTCGGTTATTTAACTATCAATAAAGATGCGCAACATCATCAGATTCCAAATAATTTTCCCAAATTATTTTATCTTCCAAAAATATCTTTACTAGATATAAAATTTCCACACTTCAAAAAATAAAACAACGTTTATTTTTAAAACAAATTCCCATTCCATTTATAAATTCCATAGTGAATTTATATTTTCAAAATATCTATTGATATACGATTCTCAAATCGATTTCAAATATTCAATTTCATTTTATCTTTAAGAAGATAAAATCTCAAAACGTTTCATTTCATTTTGGAAAATGCATTTCCCTACTTATTTAATAATAAGTATTTCACAAATCATTTATTTTCAACACTTGGAAAATATTCGATATACTTAAATCAAATTAAGTATATGTTTCATTCTTTAAGGGAATCTATTTTCTATAACAACATCAATTTGAGTCAAAACGAATGTTTACGTAAAACATCGTTACGACGACTCACAAATCACTAGTATAGGGATTCGAAATTAAAATAGATATGTAAATCCCAATACTAGATAAAAACCATTTCCTTTCGGAAATCATTTACTATAACAACAGTGTTATAGTCCACCATTTCCTTAAATTTCTCGAAAACGTCTATTTCAACAAGACTGTTGAAATCTATGTTTTCGATATTTAACACATTTTTAAAACATCGTTAAAAACAATTTAACTTCATTTTTAAAATATCACTTCTTCAAAAATGAATCCATTTTATTCAATAATATATTCACTGTCCAAAATCGTGAATATATCTTCTTTAATAATCTTCCATATTTAATTTATCAAATTCAATCTATTTCGAATTTATAAACACGTTTATAAATTCTATTTCCATTTATAAAAAACTACAATTTATAAATCTTCTTTATTAACTAGTTCAATTCATAACTAAATTTTTATACTAACGGTCCATCTTATAAGTTAATACTTATAATTCATTTATTCACAAAAATCGTTCTTTTAAAACTTTACAATTGTAAAGTTCATCCCTTTATAAATCATTTTAACATCATTTCCATTTTAAATTCACATTTCCTTATTTCAATTGGATTCATTTTTCCAAATATTCACTTTTGAATCTAAAATCGGATTTCAAATTAATTTCTAATTCTACTTTAACTCCAAATCAATTACAAATTGATTTCTAAATTTATTTTCACTACTAGAATAAATTCTTATTCTTTTCAAATTATACAATATCCTGTTTTTAAAGGGATTCTTCAAATTGAGATCATTTTACATTGATTTCCCAAATTATTTCAATTTACCAATTAAATTCCTAATTGGATTTCCAACTTATCTCTTTTTAAATAAATTCCTTTTTAAAGAAAACAAATTTCAATTGTTTCTTTCAATCTATTTTAAAATCCAAATTTTAAATTAAATTCTTCAAATTATAATCACTATTTTACGAAATCCATTTATTTAGCATTTTCACTTTATTCTGGAATTTATTCAATACGATTATACTTTTAAAAATTCCTTTCTTCAAAATTTCTTCAATTTCAAAAATTGATCCACTTAGAAATTTTCTACTTGAATTTCAAAAATTCAATTTCGTTTATCTTTGGAATCCAATGATGTCAAAACATCCATTCAGCTAAATTTTAGCTTCAATCAATTTCCAGACATCAATATGATTAATAACATCAATAATCATTCACAGATTCATACCACAGTATAAATAAAATCAATCAATGTGAGGGGTCCAGTTGGATCCCTCCAACCTGTTTCCCTGCATCCAAAGACGTTAGCACAATACCAATTCCGTTCCAGTACGGAATTATCGCGGTATATAGGTTTTTATAAATCCGCTTACTAACGGCGCAATAGGGTCTCATCCGCTATACGAGGCGGGAAAATCAATCAATCCAATATATACATATGCCAATATGTATATATTGCTATATATATATAGATATATCCTATCATATCTAATAGCACATTCAACAGCAATCAAAACAAATCAATCAATAACTGCAATAATTCCACTTTAAATTTTGAGTGAGAAGATCTCACCTTTAATTTGCAATCCATTTCCAATCCCGTTTGTTTTCTTCACCGTTTTAGACCTCAATTCGTTCAGGAATCAAAATCACAAGCTCCGCTCTACCCAAGATTCGTCATTGGCCAGACTTTCGGCCATCACCCCGACTTCAACCACGAACATGCCCTGCCTTCGACCACGCCATTCGAACTCACACACACTAGTTCGTGACCAGAAAATACATCGAGCCTTGCCCACGCGACCAAGCAATCGACTTCGCAATCCCCCTGACTGCTCGCCGTGCCCTAGCCCAGTTGCATCACGAGACCATCGCCAGAGACTTCACGTGCTTCAGCCGCCGCTTCCACCTTCACGCGCCTCGAGACAAAACCCTCATCGGCAACAGTTGCGGCTAATACAAGTTTCGCCAATCCCGGTCACGAGCTCGACCTCGCGAATGGACTCGCCGCTGCGCCTCGCGCGCGCCCTCCTCCACTTCGATCGCCCAGCTCCACTTGGCTCGCGACGCTCGCGAATTGACTCGCGAAACCCCAGCTTCGCATATCCCCTACTCGAACGCGCGTAGCCATTGATTTTGATTTTCATGAATTAAAGATGGAAAAAGGGAGCTGCCATTATTCTTCGAACGATTTGAAAAACGAGGATGTGAGGAGCGGCCATTTTTCTTTGAATTGAAAATGAAGAGAGGAGATGTGTTATAATTAAAGGAGAAGGGAGACAGATGATGTTTTAAAAAGGGGAGACACGAATAAACGTGGATGGTACAATGTAGGGTGGCTGAAAAGGAAAAGTTGATGTGGATGGAACAATAAAAAATATCATTTGAATCTAAACATCTCGAAATCGCAATTCAAAATTTTGACATCCAATCGAGACATGCCGCCAGGCATTTGTAATGTTATACGTCTATCCCGAACGCAATGAAAAAGGTTTCGGCTCCAAATTCGATCGTATGGAGAAGATAGCTTTTTTGGACCAGTTATTAAATTAAATTTTCGATTTAATTTCAACGCGTTTGCTTATCGTACGGCCAAACGATCACTCCAATCATTACGAAAATTGAAATCCGATAATAATACAATATTACGGACCCAATGGAACTGGTTTCATCAAATTCCGAGACTGGGCCTCGGACGGCTAATTTTAAATATCGATTCGAACAATTAATTTCAAAACTGAGCAAATTGTTTCCAAACTCAATTCTGAAGCTTCTATTATCTTCAGTGTTATCGATACAAATTTTAAAAGCTTTTGAAATATTTTTCTTCAGCTTAAAACTGAAGATTCAAATTTTTTATTCAGTTTCAATAGATTAAATTTTATAATTTAATCTCCAAATTCAAAGTTATATCGGGGATTCAAATTAAATCATCGTTCAAATATTTAAAATAAATTAAATATTCTCAATTTAATTTGTTCAAAATTCTGGGTCGTTACAGACTTCCCTCCTTAAAAGAATTTCGTCCTCGAAATTACAAGTTAGGAAAAGTGGTCCTTAACTCGTCTACTATTTTTCACAATCTAATAGTTTTATCAAATTTTCAAAACAAATCTTTCTACTAAAGATTCGTTATTATTTCAACTAACTTTCTAAACATTTTCATAATCTTCAAACAATATTGTTTAACTTCAAAATTCAAATTCGAGTTTAAATTCAAATTTTAAACTTTCAAAATTTCTCAAAAATTTTCTAACACTCGAAATTTTCGAAAAATTTCGCCAGCGTCTCCTTTGCGCGGCTAATACGGTACTACTACAAAACGTCCCTACGGATTCTCAGATTTCAAAAAGAAAAAGAAAAAGCCAAGCGGCTAGAGAGAAATCATCAAAAACTCATATAGAAATTAAAATACGTACCTTTTTCGAGCAATTCAAATTTATCTTTGAAATCAAATTTTCCAATTCCTTTATATCTGTATATCTACTAGCCATGATATCTAGTTACAGCATTCAATCATTTTGCAAACTCGATTACAAATTTTCAATATATATACTACTTATATCATCTTTTAGTTCACTATTGAAGTTATATCCATTATCTTCAATTTTACATTTCAAATTTTATTTGAATTCAATTTCACATTTCAATTTCTCATTTGAGTTCAATTCACAATTCCAATCTAATTTGGATTCAATTTACTTTCAATTCTGAAATATTGAATTTTATCAATTATTTGTCATTTACCACTGCACTATCTTTAAATTAGTTCCAATTACTAATTCATTCGTCTTCAATTTGAATTCCATTCCAATCAGATTTCAAATATTCTATAAGTTAACAACTTATTTACATCTTGATTTATACAGTCATTTATACATTCACATTCACAATTCCATTTCATTAAGGAATTTTATTTTTTTTATTTAGTTCACAATTCAAGCCTCAATTTATCTAATTCAACTTCATAATATTCATAGATATTTTCATATGGTATTCCAGAGTCTTACCAACATTTCAAATCCATTTTGAAAACAATTCAAATTTCCTTTGAATTTCCTAAACAAAATCCAAATTTTCAAAACAACTTCCATTTAAAACAATTTGGCAGCAATCCCTCTTTTGGAAACCCGAAAATGAACACCAACGATGCCGCGGTCATCATCGAAGTTATTTTCCAGCGACCGAAAAGAGTTTAGAGCTTTCATCTCTCTAAAATACTTTTCAAAACCTTTGAAATTCATTTTCAAATCAAAAATGATTTAAACTTTTCAAATCTCCAAAATTTTCAAATTCTTTTCAAAACATTTCCAAATACTTCTCTGGAATCTCATTTTAAATTACAAATTACATTTATAATTTACATTCTCAAATTTCATTTGTATACGAATTCATTTCTTAACTTTGGAGTTACAATTTCAATTTCTTATCCAATTTCATATAATGATAACATTTCAACATTATCACTTTCCTAACATCCATGCAACCATGTACTGTAATAATTTATAGAAAATCATTTCTTTTCTATACAAAAATAGTTTTGGGCAAAATTATTTCATTTACCCTATTTTAAAACAATACTGTGTCGGTTTATCTTGTTTAAAGTTTAGAAACCCCTATCGATTGCAGTTAGCTAGACTGCACCGACCAAAATCCATAAACAATCAACCGATAAGTCAACACAATACAAAACAATTTTATATTCAAATAACAAATACGCGCTCATATCTATTATTACACTCAAACTCATTCTAGAGTACTACTGACTCTATCTCTAATGAGTAACACCCAACAGAGCAGGGTTGTCGCTTAACCATATGCTCTGATACCACTTTGTCACATACCGAAATTTTTCGACTTTCGAAAATTCGACATCGATACTCACTTTATCGACTGCCGAGCAATCGAGTGCCGGAAACTCCAATAGTGAGGGTTTTAGAAAGAAGAAAAAGGCAGAAGAAGAAGAAAGAAGAAAAAGAGAAGAAAGAACAACAACAGAATAACATCAGATACAGAAACAGAAAACAATATCAGAATCTCACATATCGCAGCGGAACAATATATAATAGATAAACACTAGTTTTTTAAAACAAAGAACTATATCAGTTTATACATACATCAATCAGAGTCATATACAACAATGGACAGTTATATAACTTGTCCTCATACAGAATACACAGCGGAAAAAATACTATCAAATACAAATACTACGTCTCGTCATCCAGCTTGCTTCCAAAGCTCCAGAATATCCAGAATATCCTGATAATATAACTCTAGGCTGCCCGTGTGGAAATTGGTGGGCACCCAGAGTTTAGAAGGGAACAATAAACTCCGAGTCAGTCATGGTGACTGGTGTGAGATCGTAAAACAGTTTATCTTTAAAATAAACAACAGGAAAACTTTTAATGTCAATTCGCAATGCTTTTGGAAAATGAAACTACCATAAGACCTCCCACCACACACACAATGCAAACGCAGACTTGGAGGAGATTTCTTCTTATGATAGTCAAAGATGCTTACTACGCGAAAATCAAATTCTTTTTGATATTATTATTAGTGCATAGTGTAGAAAACATTTCGAAAGTAGAATATAAATCTTAGCCAGCATAGGTACCATTATATTATGCCTGCTATAGCTGCCTCCTGAGGAGACAGGTTATACAATTGAAATCGTAAAGGCTCGTATTGTTTCTTTGGATTTCCAACAAATGGTCAGGCTAAGGAACTTCCTATCCACGATGGGTACGTCCCTGGAATAGACGACCCGAGAACCTAACCGGATCTCTGCCAACACAAGGCCGGGTTACCTCTGCAAAAATAGGTAACTACTGACACGCGTATGCCATTCCCCGATCGTCACCGATCTTCCCGAGGATCCCCAATTCGCAACAAACCACATAGAAATAATAATGCAGTAACCACAGAGGTTAAGTATCTGGGCTCCATACCATGATACCACCTTTATCCAGAAGGAATGACATACACTAAGGGGCGCTACTCCCTAGAACCTTGCCGCATTCGTCCTGTTTCGACCATTTCCGGGGTGTGAGGCTCGATGAAGTCTCGTCCACAAAGCTACGCTTTCTATAAAAAGCCCTGCTTCGGGTCAAACAAAACGATCAACCTATGATCACAAAGATATAAGATCAAACAAATGATCATATCACAAATGATCAAACACCGATCATTTCACAGCAACACTCAGTATGCCACGTTACCAAATTGGGATATATCGCTGATAAATTTCAACTACATAACCTCTGAGCTCGTACGTCTCAGAGAAGGGTGTTAAGCTAAGAGAATAAATTCTCCGCCACCAATAGAAATGTATTTGAAAGTAATCAGCTTTATATCTCAAATTGTAACATCAGACACACAATCCATACAAGTCTGTTCCGGGATCGAACAGAACCGAAGGCACTTCTCACGAAGCCCTTGCATTTCCGGATAAATTTCTAATCACGTCCGGACTTCCCGTCACTAAGGGTGATAAAACCTCTAAACCGAAGATCAGTCGGTGTAGAGTAACTCGACGGTAATCCTTTCGTTTTCAAAAATATCCGGTCTTCAACACCGGTCTTCAAATGCGATTCATAACGATGTATCACATATTCGGAATGGGTTATACGACCCCATGGTCCTTTCCCGGTTAACCCGAATAGTGAGCGCTTATTCAAAAATAAGTGTGGCATTCAAATTCATCCAATTCACAACAAATACCTATCTAAAGGTAATTATTGATAGTCGGTTATTTAACTATCAATAAAGATGCGCAACATCATCAGATTCCAAATAATTTTCCCAAATTATTTTATCTTCCAAAAATATCTTTACTAGATATAAAATTTCCACACTTCAAAAAATAAAACAACGTTTATTTTTAAAACAAATTCCCATTCCATTTATAAATTCCATAGTGAATTTATATTTTCAAAATATCTATTGATATACGATTCTCAAATCGATTTCAAATATTCAATTTCATTTTATCTTTAAGAAGATAAAATCTCAAAACGTTTCATTTCATTTTGGAAAATGCATTTCCCTACTTATTTAATAATAAGTATTTCACAAATCATTTATTTTCAACACTTGGAAAATATTCGATATACTTAAATCAAATTAAGTATATGTTTCATTCTTTAAGGGAATCTATTTTCTATAACAACATCAATTTGAGTCAAAACGAATGTTTACGTAAAACATCGTTACGACGACTCACAAATCACTAGTATAGGGATTCGAAATTAAAATAGATATGTAAATCCCAATACTAGATAAAAACCATTTCCTTTCGGAAATCATTTACTATAACAACAGTGTTATAGTCCACCATTTCCTTAAATTTCTCGAAAACGTCTATTTCAACAAGACTGTTGAAATCTATGTTTTCGATATTTAACACATTTTTAAAACATCGTTAAAAACAATTTAACTTCATTTTTAAAATATCACTTCTTCAAAAATGAATCCATTTTATTCAATAATATATTCACTGTCCAAAATCGTGAATATATCTTCTTTAATAATCTTCCATATTTAATTTATCAAATTCAATCTATTTCGAATTTATAAACACGTTTATAAATTCTATTTCCATTTATAAAAAACTACAATTTATAAATCTTCTTTATTAACTAGTTCAATTCATAACTAAATTTTTATACTAACGGTCCATCTTATAAGTTAATACTTATAATTCATTTATTCACAAAAATCGTTCTTTTAAAACTTTACAATTGTAAAGTTCATCCCTTTATAAATCATTTTAACATCATTTCCATTTTAAATTCACATTTCCTTATTTCAATTGGATTCATTTTTCCAAATATTCACTTTTGAATCTAAAATCGGATTTCAAATTAATTTCTAATTCTACTTTAACTCCAAATCAATTACAAATTGATTTCTAAATTTATTTTCACTACTAGAATAAATTCTTATTCTTTTCAAATTATACAATATCCTGTTTTTAAAGGGATTCTTCAAATTGAGATCATTTTACATTGATTTCCCAAA
Source organism: Allium fistulosum (assembly GCA_030737815.1). Taxonomy (NCBI): domain Eukaryota; kingdom Viridiplantae; phylum Streptophyta; class Magnoliopsida; order Asparagales; family Amaryllidaceae; genus Allium; species Allium fistulosum. The sequence continues at coordinate 1,211,412,342 of CM060902.1, forward strand.
TTATTTCAATTTACCAATTAAATTCCTAATTGGATTTCCAACTTATCTCTTTTTAAATAAATTCCTTTTTAAAGAAAACAAATTTCAATTGTTTCTTTCAATCTATTTTAAAATCCAAATTTTAAATTAAATTCTTCAAATTATAATCACTATTTTACGAAATCCATTTATTTAGCATTTTCACTTTATTCTGGAATTTATTCAATACGATTATACTTTTAAAAATTCCTTTCTTCAAAATTTCTTCAATTTCAAAAATTGATCCACTTAGAAATTTTCTACTTGAATTTCAAAAATTCAATTTCGTTTATCTTTGGAATCCAATGATGTCAAAACATCCATTCAGCTAAATTTTAGCTTCAATCAATTTCCAGACATCAATATGATTAATAACATCAATAATCATTCACAGATTCATACCACAGTATAAATAAAATCAATCAATGTGAGGGGTCCAGTTGGATCCCTCCAACCTGTTTCCCTGCATCCAAAGACGTTAGCACAATACCAATTCCGTTCCAGTACGGAATTATCGCGGTATATAGGTTTTTATAAATCCGCTTACTAACGGCGCAATAGGGTCTCATCCGCTATACGAGGCGGGAAAATCAATCAATCCAATATATACATATGCCAATATGTATATATTGCTATATATATATATAGATATATCCTATCATATCTAATAGCACATTCAACAGCAATCAAAACAAATCAATCAATAACTGCAATAATTCCACTTTAAATTTTGAGTGAGAAGATCTCACCTTTAATTTGCAATCCATTTCCAATCCCGTTTGTTTTCTTCACCGTTTTAGACCTCAATTCGTTCAGGAATCAAAATCACAAGCTCCGCTCTACCCAAGATTCGTCATTGGCCAGACTTTCGGCCATCACCCCGACTTCAACCACGAACATGCCCTGCCTTCGACCACGCCATTCGAACTCACACACACTAGTTTGTGACCAGAAAATACATCGAGCCTTGCCCACGCGACCAAGCAATCGACTTCGCAATCCCCCTGACTGCTCGCCGTGCCCTAGCCCAGTTGCATCACGAGACCATCGCCAGAGACTTCACGTGCTTCAGCCGCCGCTTCCACCTTCACGCGCCTCGAGACAAAACCCTCATCGGCAACAGTTGCGGCTAATACAAGTTTCGCCAATCCCGGTCACGAGCTCGACCTCGCGAATGGACTCGCCGCTGCGCCTCGCGCGCGCCCTCCTCCACTTCGATCGCCCAGCTCCACTTGGCTCGCGACGCTCGCGAATTGACTCGCGAAACCCCAGCTTCGCCTATCCCCTACTCGAACGCGCGTAGCCATTGATTTTGATTTTCATGAATTAAAGATGGAAAAAGGGAGCTTCCATTATTCTTCGAACGATTTGAAAAACGAGGATGTGAGGAGCGGCCATTTTTCTTTGAATTGAAAATGAAGAGAGGAGATGTGTTATAATTAAAGGAGAAGGGAGACAGATGATGTTTTAAAAAGGGGAGACACGAATAAACGTGGATGGTACAATGTAGGGTGGCTGAAAAGGAAAAGTTGATGTGGATGGAACAATAAAAAATATCATTTGAATCTAAACATCTCGAAATCGCAATTCAAAATTTTGACATCCAATCGAGACATGCCGCCAGGCATTTGTAATGTTATACGTCTATCCCGAACGCAATGAAAAAGGTTTCGGCTCCAAATTCGATCGTATGGAGAAGATAGCTTTTTTGGACCAGTTATTAAATTAAATTTTCGATTTAATTTCAACGCGTTTGCTTATCGTACGGCCAAACGATCACTCCAATCATTACGAAAATTGAAATCCGATAATAATACAATATTACGGACCCAATGGAACTGGTTTCATCAAATTCCGAGACTGGGCCTCGGACGGCTAATTTTAAATATCGATTCGAACAATTAATTTCAAAACTGAGCAAATTGTTTCCAAACTCAATTCTGAAGCTTCTATTATCTTCAGTGTTATCGATACAAATTTTAAAAGCTTTTGAAATATTTTTCTTCAGCTTAAAACTGAAGATTCAAATTTTTTATTCAGTTTCAATAGATTAAATTTTATAATTTAATCTCCAAATTCAAAGTTATATCGGGGATTCAAATTAAATCATCGTTCAAATATTTAAAATAAATTAAATATTCTCAATTTAATTTGTTCAAAATTCTGGGTCGTTACAATGGAGATCCCAAACATCCTTTAAGTTACTTGTATTTCAGTTGACATTTCACTTGAGTTATATTTACTATATAAGAATGTTAATCCTGACTCGAGTGTTTTGTGTTTTGCTTTATGCTCGGGTCAGACTGAGTGTACCAGTATTCGAGACTCACCATGGAGTTGGAGCTTCGCTTGGAGATCCAACTATCTATCCAGCTTTTAGATATCCAGTTGATTCCAGTGATTGTATTCTGATTCTTGTATTTGACTATTGTATTAGAGACTCCTATTGTACCTTATTTTACTCTGATATGCATATAGTAGCTTCAGCAACTACTATCTTTTGTTTCCGCTGCATTTATTACTCGGTGTCTGTGATCTGTGATTATTTTATTTACTGTATATGTTCAGTTTTGCCAAATTTAAATTAACAATTCGGTATTTTGAATTATTCAAGTCCGACATGTGCGGATGCGAATGGTCCAAAATAGTGGGTTGTTATATAAATCCAAATTAAAAGTTTCATTATCTTCATTCTTATTAAATAGAATTTAAATAAGCTTTGAAATTATTTTTATCCAAATTAAAATCAAAGATTCAATTATTTAAAAAAATTCAATTATTAAATTCAATAATTTAAATTATCCAATAATTCGCTATATTTGAAATCCAAGTTATTTAACTTATAAAAATAACTTTTCAATATTTAAAATCAATTAAATATTCAAATTCAAAAAACTAAAATTTTGGGTCGTTGTAAGTTAAGTACCATCCAGCCTCCGGGATTCTTTATGTGTCGTGCTCATGCTCTTCTTAGCCCACTCCTTACGATACGTCCTCCGCTCCGTGGGGTAATCATGGTAGGAGTATAGATTTAAGTCTACTTATTTTTTCTACTCATAGTCGCCTCGTAAAATATGGTCGCAACTACTTTTATAGTCTGAATTTAAAGAGTTAGGTGTATAATATATAAAATTTACAAATACGTTCTCTCAGCGTAACCTAATTCCTATGATTGACTAAACTAAGCTCTAATACCAAATGCAATAACCCGCAAATTAATAGACCCGAATTTTTGATAAAATTCAAATTAAAATCCATTAGGGTATAGATCATTGGTTTTGGATCATTTGTTTTAGTAGCCAGAATAAACACAGGTATATCGGAGTGTAATAAATATAAACTCACAGTGAATTAAAAAGTATAATAGGACATACGCATCGACCAAGGCTACTACCTTAGAATATCATTCCATGGATATTTAGTCACCTAGTCCGTTTTGAGCACGAAAAAGAAGAATTCACCATCTGTTGTTCCTGGCTTACACCAATATCCCGTTCTTCTAAACCTAACCTATGGGTTTAAAGAGTTAGGTGTATAATATATAAAATTTACAAATACGTTCACTTAGCGTATCCTAATTCCTATAATTGACTAACCTAAGCTCTAATACTAAATGCAATAACATGCAAATTAATAGGCCGAATTTGGATAAAATTAAAATTCAAATCCATTAGGGTATGTATCATTGGTTTATGTAGCCTGAAGAAACACAGTAATATCAGAGTGTGATAAATATAAACTCACAGTGAATTAAAAAGTATAATAGGACATACACGTCGACCAAGGCTACGACCTTAGAATATCATTCCTTGGATATTTAATCAGCTAGCCCGTGTTGAGCATGAAAAAGAAGACTTCACCATCTGTTATTCCCGTCTTACACTAATATCCTTGTCTTCTAACCCTAACCTGTGGGTTTTTATAAGGAGGGGGGGTCAAAACAACGTTTTGGTGACTAGAAAATTTTATACTTTATCCATAACATTAATTTATATGGATAAATTTTCATTTAATTGTTATGTCTATTATTATGGTTAAACCATTTTAGTTTAATACGCACATATGCTATGTCTACCTAAACTTCTCTAAGGTATAAAATACTGATATATGCCTATCAACCACTTAATACTTCTAAACTATAAAGCGGGTCCCTAGCATCATCAACGTTGGTCTATTAGTCCTAGCTACAGAAAACTAAGGCCACAATATATGGCTTTATAATATATAATTGCTATGCTACCAATGCATCTATCGTCAATAATGTCCTAGCCATGTGAGGGGTAGTACCCAAGCCACTTAATGCCTTATTAACAAAGACTAGGTAGACTTCTGACCATTTAATACATGTATTTAGGTAGGTCCCATCATTTAATACCTAACCCAAGGCGGACTTCTCACTGGTACTATCTAGTTGACATTGCATGGAATCTCATCAAGCCACTTAATACTTCTTTATAGGAGCAAAGTGGACCCTATAACAGCAACTTAATACCTCAAACCTGAAGCAGATCCTCCTCGAGATATCTTCTAACATACTTAACCGCTAACCTTGACTATTTAATACTTCTTAAATAGGGAGGAGGTGGGCCCTCAATCAACAACTTAATACCTCTAGCCCAGAAGCAGGTCCTACACTTTTCGCATATTCATTTTCCCACGGGTCCTTTGGTTGGAGAGGTCTCACATCAGTACTAATTGTACACTACTGCTGGTAGCCTCTAATTGAAGTGCAAACATCTATTGTGTAACTCTACTGACCTTATATTTCAAACCATGAAGTCCAATTATTATTCTAAGCTTTATATTGGCCAAAGCCCACTAATCTCTTTTTACGTATTTAAGGCTATAATTTCTTCTAATGATAATTACACTACCATAAAATGTTTTAATAGCTTCTTAGCATGTTTTATTTGTTATCTTCGTAAATGTCCCCTTTTATCCATAATAAGTGATTATTATTCTAATGAACATTTACTAAGAAATTTATTTATTTATTAAAGTTTTATTTAGTAATCTTTCTCTCTTCCATAATTATTAACCTAACATCCTCATTTATCAGTCCCATCAATCCATTTACATCCTATTAACTTCTTGTAACTTCCAAATTCATTTCACATTTATTACCTAATTATTTAAAGTTACAACCTTTCTAACTTTCTTTCCTAATTCTTTTATTCATTATGTGATTTATTCTAACATTTTAACTCTATTTAAAGTGAATGTTACATATAGATCAATGTATTAGTTAAGTTTTTATTTTAACTAATTAGCGTGTTTAAATGCGTATAAATATTTATTTCCACTAGTAATAATTCTAGTTGTCAATCATTAACTAGAACATTCTTCTTAATATTTAACCTATTTTTTCAAAATATTTTCCATTATAATTTCCAAAAATTAACCTAAATTGAAAGGTTTGCTTCTTTAGAAATTACAAGGAATGATTCTTTCTCTTTTTATTGAAATAGACGGTGTAAACTACGAAAAGTAAATCTATACTTTACACATCTCTTTCTTTTATTTATGTATATTCTTTATCAAATTAAACGCTGCTTTTCTACGTAATTAAGAAAATTAAACCAATTTATAAAAATTAAACGAATATTATTCCCAACAGTTAAAATATAGAAAATCCACATTCCAACAGAATTAGGGTAAGAATCAAAATTTCACTAGTACCTTTACCACCCAATTACAGATTTGAAATAAATTATACATCTAATTAACATTCAACTTTTATAACTTAGGGATTGATTTCCAGATCTTGGTGTAAATAATCATTTCTAATCAAATTTCCTAAATTACAGAATAAGAATATGTAGGCAATATTTTATACGTTTAATTTGAGCCTACAATTAACATATATTTATTTATTTAGACATAAAATCAAATAAAAGCCAACGAAATAAATTTCAACGTAATAAAGAGTTTAAAAAATTTCTCACTCAACTTTTAGAGCATTCCAAATCTTCAGTTCTGATTTATACCCTTTGATTCAACTAAATCTCCCTTTTAACCCAATAAATACATATAAAAATGGGGTGTGTGTGTGTTTATATATCTTATATATAAAGCAAATACTTGAGGAGGTGAAGCCTTTTTCGGATTGCCAAAACTGCCATTTCCTTCATTTGGAAAGAAAACCGTTTAAAAGGGTATATCTGCCTTTTCAAAATTTACACGTTTCCATCACATTCGTACGCCCACGTTCTCAACCCAGTTCCCGATTTCCCCAAACCCAATTTTCCCTTCTTCTGACTTCCAATTCTTCTCCGCTTCTCTTCTGTACAAAAATTACCTTCAAAATTGAGGCAGCCATTAGTCTGAAGGACACTTAAATCTGAAGTACAGATAAAATTCGACGTACTTGCTCTGTAGTGATTTGGGGCTGAGTCGAAATAACTTTTACCCAATTCACTCTTCCTTCTCCTTCAACGCCGCTACAATTACCATCAAAAACCTTTAAAACCTAAAAATCAAGTCGACGGTCGAGCAGGATGAAGACACGAAGACCAAATTTGAGCAGTAACTTCAAAATTAGGTCTTTTTTGTTAAGAACTTTCTTTTTTTAAATTACTGAACTTTTATTTGACTGTTTGCTAATCCATGATTAACCGATGTATGGCCCCGAATCTGGTTTATTCAAGTCCTAAAATTCTCGACCTCTTGCATTACTGTATGAATTTCAGTTCTGAAATGATTCACATCAAAAATCCACAAAACGTATGTCTTTACTTTAGTTATTTGTTGATAAATTCCATTTAAATTTAATATAGGGAAACGTCTTTTGGTGGTTATGAATAGGATAGAGCCAGAGAACATGGGGAATAGCCTGCGGTTGGAGTTTCTTTTGGTGATTTTTATTTGACTTTGAACCTAAGAGTTTTCTTCGTCTCCAGGTATCATTTTATATCTTAAAAAATAACGAGTTTTACTTTTTGTTTTATAGGTTATAATATGATAATAGTCTGATCATGTACAAAATGATTCTTTTGTATTCACATAACTAAATATTGCATGGATATATCCCAGTACTATAATAATGCTCGAAGTACATGATGCTTGGTACAACTCTTACATGTCTTGGATATGTCACATGATCAATTTCTCAATACTTAATAGGTAGAAGAAAGTTTTACCATTCAGCCAATGTAGGGCATACTGATCTTTATAAGTATCATACCTACCTAAATTGTGCATTTAACTTTGCCAAACCAGAATGATTGCGGTAGAGTTCCCAAATTTGGAAAACCCACACCTCAACAGTATAGTATAAAAGACCCACAGTGCTCAGTCTTACTAATCCAAAAATAAAAATTCTCAGAAGACCATTCCACAACAAAAGAATCTGCTAGCTTTAAATCATCAACTGGAGTTCAATGCATGTACAAATAGCGTTCCTCACTGAATCAGACTTAAGTATCTGAATTATCAACTAAAGTTCAATGCATATACAACAGAATTCCTTATGAAGTCATTTCTTGAGATGCTCGGCTTTTTGGATGATGCTAAATTTTGCATGGCAGAGCCATAACTATTGTATATATCATATAACTCTCCTTTTATCTACAACTGATTTACATGCAATTTATAATTATTGAATAAGTATGTGTTATTCAAAGTGACAAGTGTTTCAGAAATGTTTCATGATCATAGACTAACATAAGAGATTCAATATCTGAAAATATAGTAACTAAGCAGCAGTTTTGACAACAGGGCATATCATACAACTCATCTTTTGTTATAAATTTATAAATTATATCTACGACTATCAGAAGCTGATTTTGAAAATTTATTGGTGTAGATCAGCATGCTATGGATTAGGCAACGACGAGTTGATATATGTGATGTATGAATACTTTGTCTGCTGCTCGAATTACGTCTATATTGTTTAGGAAATGAGAACTATGTTTGCTTGGTTTCTTTTGCAGTTGTAGATCAGTTTGGGTTGCTTTTACGAAGGTCGGAGTTGAAGTTGTGATATGCTTACATATACGAAATGGAGAGTCGGCAACTTTATAAGAAATTAACCAGTGAGGAGAGGGGTTATCGGATACAAAATGGGGGAATTACTAAACAGGAGATGTTCAAAGCCAGGTATCATCTCTTATATATTTTTGGTATCAATCGTTTGTTTTTTCACATGGTTTGTAATGATTATCTGCATTTGAGAAGGTGTTTATCCCTAAATTTTCTTCTTTTACCACAAAACTTACCTTATGTATATTCTAAAATCCTAATTGCTTTTTCCGAGTTCAAAAAAATATTCTCCCGCTATTAGGAGGATCGATTAAAGATAGCTTCATAGTATTTATGAGTTGAAAGTTCAAATGAAAACCTATATGTAATTGGCCGAATCATCAACTTGCTTATTCAGCAGCATACCCAAACTTGGTAATCAAATTTTGACTGCTGATTAATTTATATAAGCTTAAGCTATTGTTCTAATGTCTTTGTTCGATTGACAATATTATTTTGTAAATGTCCCAGCAATATCAATCTTATTTTATAGTGTTATTTATTTATTTTGGTTCACAAGACAATTAGGAAGAAAGTATCTTCAATCAGCGAAATCTACAACAAAATACATATTTATTATATTACAAACAAGATAAATTGATTTATATATGTATATGTAAAGAAAACCAAGCACTGTTGAAACTATTATACAGTGCATGGTATTGACAATGTGCTAAACAACTTCAAGCTTATTTCTTTACGTTTTCCTACTCCTGAGATAGTTTTTAACATCTTAAACAATGGACCCTTCGAATCTTGATACATTAATATAAAACAATGGGCTCTTGGTTTTGGCACCTACATAAACTTAACTAATCCTGGCCTTTTGGAATTTCATGCAGGAATGGTAGCCGGTGTTGAATTAAAGGTTATAACGTCCAAAGAGGAGTTGTTGATTAGCGAGATAGTTATTTATGAAGATTATGTTCTTTAGAAGAGGCGGAGGTAAATGTACATAACAATCATAAATTTATTATTATACACAAACCAAGTCACTAGAATTTCTAAATCACAACGGTATGATGATACATCTGGAATTGCCTCATACCCATACTTGGTGAAGATGTTGTACACAATTTACTATATACCTAAATGTACTTATTCATGGATTCAGTATCCAAATCAAGCCAAGGCTGCAACAGTCGGGTCAGAGAAGAGGGAGCGAATGTAGGAATAGTTCGGACAGCAACAGTCAGGGCTGTTATTTCCAGGTAATAGCATTATTTTCAAGTAATAATCAGTTGTTCATATAAAAACCATTGTTATATTTCTAAAAATGAATATTAAACTATTTACAATTATTTTATGATGTAGTTATGTTCTTATGTGCACATGGAAATTTACTCAAGAAAAAAAAATCAGTCTATCTGGATTATATCCAGAGTATTGCTGTTATATTGAAGCTAAGATAATATTTCATTGATGTTAGTGCCTAATATCTCCAACTTACAGAAGTGACTTCTTGATTATGAAAACTTATGTCAAAACATGTAGAAAAGAGATATAATACCGCTTTGTCATCATATATGCTCACATAATAATCAGATGGACCCTTATTGATTCATTACTTGCTAAACATTATATGTTTAATTAGGTGGCCCCCATTTTTTATATGTTTAATTTGTTACAACCGTGCATGGGAATGTCATAGATACAATGAATTTTTTATGTAGAGGACATAATAATGAAAATATAAACCTCATTTGTACTATTCAGTATGAAAGTTTTTATCATGGCCTACGACCACCCAATTTTCTAAATTATGGCCAAAAGATATTGAGTGCGAATTACTGAAACTTATGGTATGGTATGCTTATCATTTGAAGCACCTCACAATATAACCAATCCTTACACTCATGTTTCCCCTGTCAATGGTTAGTTTCTCAGAATTTTGGATTTAGAAGTTCCCAAGTGGCTTTAGCAATCAAATATCTGGTGATGTGAATGGGTTTGAAAACTATTAATTAAAGTCTTCTGTTGTGTTATCAGGATTATATAGCTATCAATAAAGAGATCTTATCATTTACTAGACGCATGTGTGTATTTTTTATATTTTTATGCAGATAAATGCCAGGAACACTTTAAATATAATTTGTTGCCCACAATTTGTGGTTTTTATGTTGGACACCGCATACCGTTGTACTACACTGCTCAGAGCGGGTAGCTTTGTACCTTGGATGTGGCGACAAAAGCTTGGGAGAGCCAGTCAGTAGTCATGAATATTTGACGCACAGAGTGGGTTTGTGGTACAAGGACAGTTAATTACCATTGGTGTTACTGTAAAAAAATAATGTTATTGTTATGTATTTAATTTTATTATATTATTATATTAATTTTTCTCTGTTTTGTTAAATGAACAAAATGATTCATTTTGGTAACATCCTTTTGCTTGAAGTATATTTGTACGAGAGTTATGCTGTCTCTGTGTACAAGTTGGTAATAACTAATATTTCTCACAGACAAAGTCAGTAATAACTAACGATTCATTTAATTGTTCCTACTTTCTCATTTAAGTGCTGAAGCAAGCTTCCATGTAAAGATCAGTCAATTATAATAATAAAGTTTTATGCTTCAGATTTGACTAAAATTCATGTCTGGAAAAGTTTAAATGTTATAATGATCATACTGATAAATGATAATAAACATTTTGGATATATTAACATGCCAAAACAAATTCGTTAACATAACATATTTCTTCTTTAGTGGTATTTCATTTATTACATACTGTTACAGAGTAATATAGTGAAATGCATATTAACTTATGACTATATATCACTGTATAGCCATATAATATTTGTACTCATAACTATCACGTCTATAAATGCTTGACCGAGAAGCCTCCATATTAATTATTTGGTTTTGGCAAGCAAAATTTGAAAGTGAAAATTACAATAAGGTATGTATTATCCATATTAATTAAGACCCTTACATAATACGAAATAGTAATATTTTTAACTGCGATTTTTGTGGTGGACAAGAAAAATTCTGTATATGTTAATATGGTGGTCTAATACTTTTTAAAAGAAATATGATCCAAGTTTTCTACGTTCCAACCTACTGGAAACCTCGACTTTAATATTTGTTACATTTCTTTAAATATTCATCTAATACTTTTTAAAACAAAGTCATTTTATAAAATCCAAAAAACTTTACAAATAGCGTTTTAAATACAAATTCCTCCTGTGCACGTGCATCGCACGTGCCAACCATACAACAAAAAAGAACGCACACAATGACAACACCTACCACAATAATAAAATAACATAACAAAAGACTTCAGCAACATGTCATGCCATCACAGCCATTTAAATATAGGAAAACTTAATTAATTAATTAATTAATTAATTATATATATGTAATATATATATATATATGGATTTTATTAAAATAAACCATTTGATAAATTATTTTTTATATATTTGCTTAGTTAAAGAATTAGGTTAAATGTGTAAATTTGGATTCTTTCGATTTTCAAGAAAATAAAAAGTGAGAACTGTATGCTTGACCGTGATGTACAAAAGTGTAATACATAACTTTATAAACCATCTTGCATCAAATTTAGCTATTAATCTCTTATTTTTATTGTTTGCAGTACCTTCATAAAGCAGTCCGAAGCAAGTGCGGTAGCCCAATCAAAGCATTCTTACTGAACAAGGGAATTTCCACTGTACTTTTGTTGCAATTTTAAACTGTACTTTATCTTGCAACTTTAAGCTTTGGAGATTGACTGGACAGATAAATATTTTCTCCATGGTATGCAGATTTGTAGAGTTACCATAAGCATGCTATATATTCTGTGTTATGGTAGTTATAATATGGAATTCTTGCTTGCAACTGTTCCTGCATTGGTAGTTTGTGCAAAAATATGCATCTTTATCTGTTGTCCCCAACTCCAAATGTAGATATGTTTTTGAGTTTGAAAGTAAGATCGTATTAAAAAGCTTTTTGTCTACTACCTTTCAAAAGTTGCAAGATGTTTGTAGTAGCATTATTTATTACACTTTCTTACCATGATTGTATCCACGTTCACTGCAAGTTGTAGCCTTGATTTTGTAATTAGACAAACAAATGTTCAATCCAATAAGTATTTCTCATCATTTTTCTTTCGATGTCATTTTTATTTTCTCTATTTTTGTAAAAGATCGTCTTTCAATAAGAGAAATATTTTGGATACTTATTTTTTTGCGACGAATTTAGGTTATGCTTCTCACTTTTTTGGGTGGGTTTAAACTATCAATTAGAAACAAAATTTATATAGTTTGCTTTGGTAATGGAAAAAAAGGTAATGTAGAAAGTACTGAGGGTTTGTGAGGAACAGAGTATCATGGGAAGTGCGATCTCTATGGAAAACAAGAATTTTTTTTTATGTATTAATATGACTATTTATTACTTTTAAAAGAGAGATGATGCAAGTATTCTAAGTTCCAAACTACTAGAAGCGCTAATTTTAATATTTGTTGCATTTCTCTAGATATTGATGTACTATTTGATTACTTTTTTTACCTATTTAATTATTTATTCAAATAACATAGTCTCATTCAAGTTTTGATAAACGGTTGATTTGTGCATGTACATGCATAAAAAATGCAACATTACGTACATGTCAAAGTCATTTTGTAAGATTCAAAAAATCTTATAAACGGTGTTTTTAATATCAATTCTTCCTGCGCACGTGCATTGCACGTGCAATATTACTCGTATATATATATATATATATATATATATATATATATATATTCAGATCTAAGAAGAGATTTGGGGTTGAAAGAGAATATAAATTTACTGTACTAAAATTTACCTCGTTATCCCGTAACGTTAATTCGCTTCTTCACTTCTTCAGTTTATTTTCTATTCTTCTCCAATTTATATATATGTAATATTTATAAATTATAGAGGAATAGTGGAAAAGAGAAATTGGCAGAGCTTTGCTTCTTGGACTGGGAAATATTAGAAGAGAAATGAGGGGTTAGACCTTTATTTATAGATTGTACCTGGTATTTCGAACCATTCGCATCCACACATGTCGGAATTGAATTGCTCAGAACAACGGATTGTTAATTTATATTTGGCATAACTCAGCATATACAGTAAATAAATCAATCACAGAATCACAAATACAGAGTAATATCAATAAGCAGCGGATAGATAAATAGTAGTTCATGAAGCAACTATATAAAACAGCAGAGTTTAAGGTAAAATGCAACAGGTATTTGAATACACAGAAGTTACTAATACAAATGCAAATGACAAGTCTGAAACAAACAACTGGAATAAACTGAAGTAACTGAAAGCTGGATAGATAGATGGATCTCCAAGGGAAGCTCCATACTCCAAAGGTGAGTCGCAAATGTTGTGACACTCAATCTGAACCAAGCATAAAGCAAAACACAAAACACTTGAGTTAGGTTTAACATTCTTATATAATAAATTTAACTCAAGTGAAATGTCAACTGAAATACAAGTAACTTAAAGGATGTTTGGGATTTCCATCCTCTAAGGATCTGTGGAACTATCTACTATGTAGTAATATACGCTATTATAATAATGTCTACAGTAAAGTAAAGTATTAAAATAGCGTTAAGGCGTTACCCATATGCCCCTTAACACATTTTATATAATGTCGTAGTCTATACAGATACTGTAAACTCCACTCGTAAGTGGGCTATCACAGAGCACTCCATAGGTATGACACAAAACAAACTCGTAGAAGGCGAGATAGGGCATGTGATAAGGCACACGAGGCAATGCCAAGGTAGATATACCATTTGCACTCCCGGACTAGTGGTAATGCATAACAGCTACTACCGCCCACCTCGTGACACACTCCCAAATCAAAGGTGCACCCAATCAAATCAAAAAAGCAATAGAATGGTATTGAAGAAATGTGCCCGATCGAGGGAATGACCCCACTTGGCTCGGTATAGCTCTTGTTTTAGCCACATCAAGCTGACTCATGGGAGTCAGGGATACGTAAATACCATATAGAATCGTTGCCAAACCATCCTACTTCATTCTGGAATCTCCACCGCATACACAGTTGTTAAGTGGTTTTCGGTATTGGCAGAGAGTATGACAATATCCGATCTCGGTCTCTTTAACAACCAAACGCTTATTTCACACCGTGGTCATTTCATTTGAAATAGTTCTTAATTCATATCAAAATACAATATTCATTTCAAAAATCATATCAATTTGATATCATTATTCACTTTAAATAATATTCATTTCCAAAATCGTAACACTTTCAAAATTATAGACCTTTCGAAATCATAACACTTTTGAAATCATAACACTTTGGAAATCATAACACTTTCGACTTAAACAGTTTAGATATTGAAAATAGTATATATATTAAAATAGTTATAAATTAAAATAGTTTATATATTAAAATAATTTATATATTAGAAATAGTTTTTATATATTAAAATACTTTATTTAATAAAAATAGTTTCCTCCTATTTCACAAATCAATTCAAATCATCTTAGATTCCCAAAATTCAATTTAAATCAATCCGTGTTCAACACTTTCAATTTTAAAAGGTTAAAGGTTCAATTCAAATGCTCAATAAACCATTTCAATTTTTATCGGTTTCAAATCCAGGTTTTAACTATCATTTAAATTCCAATAAGATTCAAGTTTAAATATTCAAACATTTACAATAAAAATTTCATTTATATTTCAACATTTAACTTAAATTTTATTCAAATTGGAAAGTATGCACTTAATCATTTTAATAACAATTTATTAAAATCCCAATTTATAAATTTAAATCAATATTAAATATTCCATCTCAATTTTATTTAAAGTTGAGAATATTCATTTAATCACTTTTTATCAAATCAAGTTATAAATCATATCTTTCAAAATCTCAAAACTAATAAGTTCAATTCAATTCTTATTTAAATTAAATTATTAACCAACTTAAATTCCAAGTCAACATTAATTTATCTTCCAAACCTCTATTATTAAAGTTATAAAAATCTATTTTTAAAATATTAATATAAATTTATATAAATACTTAAACATATTATATACTAATTAAGTTTTATTAAATTAAATCTTATTATTAAATGCATTTTGTATTAAATCTTATTTTATATATTTTTAAAATAACAAAATTATAAGTAAAATCTTAAAATTTATATTTTTTTCAAAACTAACTTGTAGATTTAAAATTTTCAAAATCATATTATTTTAAAATCTAAATTTTACACATATATAAAATAGCATATATATATATATATTAAATAAATATTTATAAAAACCCATATATTTCCTTTCAAACTTTGGAAATTATTTTCAAAATATAGACCAACGGTGTTCGTATATAATTTTCTATCCTATGGTCAAGTGATACGGATATTTATCATTTGATATGTAAAAGAAGTTTATAGAGTATACAATTTGTACAGGGTGATATTATCTTTGTTTGTACAACATACCAGAGATTTTTTATTCAATGGTGGCTGATAGAAAATGTTGTGATGGCTTGCATTAATTAGTTGTAACATATTTTCATTTATATAATTTTCCTTCTTGCATTTCGGCTGTACAAAAATGAAGATAGTTGTTGTGGCTTCCTTTGCAAGCTTCACACTTTATATATATTTCTATTTCTTTTTGAATTGTCTTTTATTTATTTCTATTTTTATTTTTATTTCTAGCTCAAATACTTATTATTACTTTTATTTATTGTCTTGTATTTATTTTATATATTAACCATCAATTCTAAATTTAAATTATTTATTTATTTTCTTTCTTGTGTCAAAGTCTATAATTTTTATACTTAATATTTAAACCATTTATTTAAGATTTAAATTCAAATCAAATATATATATATATATACATTCACATATATAAAATTGAATTCAAATGATTTAACATCTATTTCACTGAGTTCGGGGAAACTCGCTTCAATTTACAATTAATTTTACAATTGTTATTCAAAAATGAAATTAATTAACAATTTAAACTTAATTAAAATTCGGGATCGTTACAGACTTCCTCTCTTAAAAGAATTTTGTCCTCGAAATTTGCCAGGGAGACACAAAGTTAGATGAAAAATATTTCATCAAATCAATCTGAGCATTTATTCTGCATTTGGCTTACCAAATCAGAATATTAATAATAGATACAAGAACGAATCTATTGAATTTTTCCACAAGATACTCAGTTTATCCAGATCTATGAAGTATGCAGTGGCATCGGTTAGTTCGAAGGGATAACTAACCATTCGTGGAATATATTGGGATCCAAATTGTATTCATATATCTGTCTATTTTTTGGTACAATTTCAAAATTTTCTTTAGTTTAGAAACTAAAATGTACCTATCAACCATAGCAACCAATGCAACCAATTCATCCAAACAAACAATTATGACCTTTTTGGAGTTTATGTCCCTTTTTAATATATCGAATCTCTTCCTGGATCTACCAGGAACTATCAAAGAATTGAGAAAAGATGACGAACAAAAGAGATTGATAGAGAAAAGATTGTTTCCTTGTTGTTACAGGGTATTGACTAATTCGTGGTAGTAATCCCCTGTCCCCTATCTCATCCTCTTCTTGCACTCATACTTACTATCTGTGGATAGCAAGAGAATTTACTGAGGTATACGGACGGATATCTTAGAGATACTCATTCTAGGGTATACTTCACCCTATCTCTAATGAGCTACTTAATGTATTATACTCCATAGCTAAAGTTTAACCTTGGCTCTGATACCACGCTGTCACGGGCTGAGCCAGTGGCGACCGGTAGGCTTTGCAACCATCCCAGACCCACCGTGGCTGACAATGGTACCTTGCCCTTGCTTTTACGGCCATCCTTTCGACTGTCACACCTTACGGCTAACCAACCCCACCACGAGAACATGTAGGGGTAAGAGTCTCCCGTTCGCCACCAAACTGCGAAGCGAGAACGCCCTATCACGTTTGACAAACATAAGCAAGGTCAGTCATGCGTGAACTCCAAAACTGAACTAGCTCCAGATAATCTACTAAACCTGACTATCTGAAAAACCCAACACTAGACTGCCGTATGGAAAATTGTGGGCACCCAGAGTTTATGAAGGGAACAATAAACTCCAGGTCAGTCGTGGGACTGGTGTGAGTAATAAAAACAGTTTATCTTTAAACAACAACAAAAGAATTTTAAACATTGAAACCCGCAATGCTTTTGGAAAATGAAACTACCATAAGACATCCCGCCACACACACAATGCAAACGCAGAATTGGAGGAGATTTCTTCTTATGATAGTCAAACATGCTTACTATGCAAAATCATTGGATTATTATTATTAGTGCATAGTGGAAAACATTTCGAAAGTATAATATTAATCTTAGCCAGCATAGACATTTCGAACTATGCCTACTATAGCTACCATCTAAACAGTGGTGACCACCATAAGTAAATGGCAGGTTCTACAACTAAAACCGTATAGGGTTCGTATTGGAAATTGGATTTCCAACAAATGGTCAGGCTAAGGAACTTCCTACTGCCACATGGGTACGCCTCTGGATGGACGTCCCGAAAACTAACTAGCTCTCTGCCAACACAAGGCCGGGTTACCTCTTACACTAGGTAACTACTACACGAATATGCCACCCCCCGGTCCTTTGGGACCTTTATCCGAAGCCCCTCGATCACACAGCAACAATCACACAGTAAATGAGATTGGAGCAACCACATAGGTAAATATCTGGGCTCCTGAGGCAACCCTACCCTTAGTTGTCATTTGTTTTGAATGACTCAATTTAGTTTAAAACTAAATTCAGGGTTGCACTCTTTCATAAACCAACTATATATTTTTTTTTGTATATATTTTCCTATGTGTTTCCCAAGATCCACTTGATCAATATAGAAATATTGATATATTACTTTATAAAACTATTTTTGTGCTCATTTTAATTCTAATATCAGAGTATTTTTGTAATGGGGTATCTCAGTCTATATAAAGTAAGGTAATAGTAGTAAGACTGAGGTTAAATCTCTGTTTAATTCTTTTTAACCAATTCCCATTTATTTTTCCTACATTTAACATTTGTGTATTTGATATAACATGTGAACTAACTTTAAATTTGCAAGGTTTGCCTTTTTAAACAGATGAGCTATGAGTTGTGCATGCTTTTGTGCACTTGTGTGCACACAGCCATGTACATCTGTTCTCTGCCTACCTTAGTCTTCAGTTAGACTAATTTGTTTTAGTGAGTTCCCTAAACTAATTGATCATAATATACTAGTTTCATTCATTCATAAAATCATCAAACACATTTTAATTTGGGTTATTCCTTGTCTCATAAAATTTTGCTTCAATTCATATGTAAGTGGACTCTAATTTTTAAAACAGTCTGATGTGCATATTCTCACTATTGGTTTAAATGGGTATAAGCTTCAGGTCTATGATTACTTTACTGTTAAATTCCTGGAAATTTGCATGCTCATAAATTATAATGTAAAGCTAAACATATCTATCTTTTCCACTGAATATAGTTTCAACTCATGATACTTTTCTTTTACTAGTAATGGTTCCATCACATAATAATCCCTAAAATCATTCATTACATAATAATCAAGCTCAACATACTGCAAACATTAATTACATATATGTCTTTAAAATAAAACATAAGGGACATTCTTCAACAAAAGCCATATTTCAGTTGTTAGCAATTTCTTCCTAGCATCACATTTCTGCTCTTTTACTTAGCTTCTTCATTACCTGCAGGCACCCCATGATCTGCCCCACCATGTAAGTGAAGCACCCATTTGATGCAAGCAACAAACAGGTCAGACTAAAGTCTGGTATGAGTAAATTCAATTGACAATACATAAGATTTATGGAGCTAATTCCATATCACCTTTGTTTCAGAAGTTAAATGTTTTACTCAGATTATTAAACCACTTTATCATGTTCACATTTTTAAGTATCCTTACAGTGAAATGAGGGAACTGCTAAATACAAGTATATGTGCTCAGATTAAATTCTTAACAGAAATCTTTATTCTAAAAATTCATAGTAGCCATCATGCAAAACACACAGGCATTCCCAAACATGAACAAGCAACATCCATATCATTAAGCTAAAGTGCCAATATGAGACTGCATATCAAGACTCCCATATACTTTCAGCATTTATACATTTTGCATGTATATTCACTTCATGTTATTCAGTTCAAAAGGATCCAGTATCACATTTTATGGTTGCATTGGTGCACACTGCCTGGAACTACTTCTTACTTTCCAGTACACTATAAGCTTTTGGACATGATCATGCCATGTGCAAACTCACACCCCAACCTTGGTGCAAGCCAACCACTATGCCATACCCACTTCCCTCTTACCCAACCTGATAGAGGTGACCCATGTCCTTAGTTTAATTACTAAGTTCTCTCACACATCCCCATATTTTCTATGCAGATTTATGCCCAACACTGTTTTATCCCTACTCACTACCTACTAATAATTTCTATACATCCATCAAAACTCATTCACTTATACATATATATTCAACAATCACTTATACTTTAAAAATCAGTTCAAGTTGGTTTTATTTTAGAGATATAACTTGGTTAAAACATAGCCTAGAGCCTATACCAAGTGAAGTGCTACTCTGGTTCTCCTTATAGTCCACCCACATATTAAAGTGTATTTTCTTATTACTTCAATCTTATTTCCAGAGAACATCAAATGATAAATCAGGATTCAGCACATGGAAATTCCATTGCATCCTAACCATCTTTTCAGTTGCAAGACATAAGCCAGAGGACCACTTCCTCTTACTGCCTTGCACCTTACTTTTTTTTATAAATTTATGCTTGATCCTAAAACATTTCCTAGGTACACAAACATCTAAATTATCATCAATTTATCCTTAAATATATCATGTATGAACAATCAATCATAGGTTAAATGACAACCAAGGAAAACAAGACACATATCTTCAGAAACAACAGAAGAGGATTAGACTAAAAAAAATGCAAACAAAACTTTTAAACAGAATTAAAATAAATTAAAGATCAAATGGCTGCCTTCCATAGGTCTTAATGCCTTGCCAAGTGAGGGTTTACTCACCATGGTTCTTCTTCCTAAGCCTTGATTTAAGTCTGCCATTGACCTCCTAATTGCTGCCTGCCTTCTCTTTCTTTTCTATGTTTTGTTTTCTGGTTTTTCTCATGTGCACCCGTAGGAGGTGATGAGGTATATAGTGGAGTTATTAGGGTTTTAAGGTTAGTTAGGTAATTTATTTTCATCAGAAATCCCATCATTATTTCTGATCTCACCCAACAGCTCACCCTCTCCACTTTCCTTCCTTACCATTTTTCCCTTTTTCCTTGTCTTAACTATTTTTGGCAATTTTCTTTACACACTTTATGCATGATTCTGGCTTGGCATTTTCTGGTTTTAATTATGCATAAAACTTATGTGTCTAACCAAATGTGTGTGTTAATTAGTTATTATATTTTCTACCCATGCATGCTGCCATGTTTATTATATATATATATATATATATATATATATATTAGTTTATTTAAATTAGGACTAAGACTGCCTAGGCCATTTATACATTATAATTGGGTTAATGTAGCTATACTAATAGGTCATGCAATTTTTCCTTGCTCAGGTAGTATACTAGAATAGTGTGCACGTGCACAAAGACATGCATACCTATCTACACACCATTGTTTTTCAGAGAAAAGAAAAAAATTTGTTTTTCAACTAACTAACTTTCTTTTGCAAAGTATGTAACCTATATATATATATATATATATAAATATACTTAAATTATGGGCTGTCACAGCTCCATACCATTATATCACCTTTTTCCAGAAGGAAATGACATACCCTAAAGGGAGCGACCCTCATAACCTTGCCGCATCTTTCCTGTTTCGACCATTTCCGGTTTGTGAGGTCCTGATGCAGTCTCGTCCACAAAGCTACGCTTTTTCACAAAGCCATGCTTTGATCAACAAATGATCAGCACACAACAGCACTCAGCATGCCACACTACCAAATTGGGAGTATATCACTGATAACCTTCAACTACATAACCTCTGAGCTCGTATATCTCAGAGAAGGGTGTTAAGCTAAGAGAATAAATTCTCTGCCACCAACAGAAATGTATTTGAAAGAAATCAGCTTTATATCTCAAAGTGTAGTGTCAGACATACAACCATACAAGTCTGTTTCGGGTTCGAATAGAACCGAAGGCACTTCGAAAGAAGCCCTTGCAATCCGGGTGTTCACAATCCCGATCGAACTTCCCATCACTTAGGGAATCTCTATATACCGGGCGCTACCCAGTGCAGAGACAATCGATAGGTTATCCTATCATTCTCGCAAACACCCGGTCTTCAACATCGGTCTTCAAATGCTATCCATTTACGACGTATCATTATTCGGAATGGGTTATATGACACAAAGTCCTCTCTCGGCTAAACCGAATAGTGAGCGTAATATTTTAAAACATATGGATATTGGGATTTCAATTAAGTCAAGACTTATTATGCAAAACTTTTCTTTCGAATGGTTTAAACGCATCACCATTTTAATCTTTTACAAAAAGATTCATCTCACAAAGTTCACCCAGTTTCACAAAGATCTATTCATAGATTTCCAAATAGATTTCCATTTCAATTGGATTACCTCATTAAATCTTTAAATCAAGATTTAATTCATAGCTTTCAAAAAGAATTCACTCATAATTTGGAAAACCATTTTTCAATTCAAACTAGAAATTCCTTTAACTTAAATTGGAATTTCATTTCTTATATATGAAAGCTTTTATCATTTGAAAACAAACAGTTTTCATTTCGGAAAATCTGATTCATTTATACGAGTTAAAGTTTGGGTTATATTCAAATTCCCCAAACAATATTTTAAAATGGTTCAAATTCATATAAACACATTTATAACATCTTTAACCATAATTTCCAATCATGGAATTCAATTCAAAATTTTGAATTCAAATTAAGTTATTTAAATTGGAAACTTTACCAAGTTATTCAAAATAACTTTTATCTTAAAACTCCTTTTCAAAAGCTTTAACATTTAACCCAAATCCATTTCCAAAATCAATTGAAATTAAAATTTCAATTTCAAAAATATTAAATTTAAATTATCTGTGACTTAACCGATTTCCTCGTGAAATCCATATTTGTGTGTCTAAGAGTGTGGTCCAGGGGTTTAACACACAATAGCACAACATCATTCAATCATCATAGATCAGAATACAGAAATATAGTTGATAAGCGGTATAACTATAACGCTTATCTTTTATTCACATATCACAGATATATAAATTACAGATAATATATTGCATTCATCCCAAATAAATAAACTACAGTACAGATCACACACAAATCAGAATATATCACACAGCATCACATATCAGGGATATCAAACAATTCGCCCATTCAATAAAATACAAACATTCCCAAGTAAAATTTATTAATCAATTGATTAATTTAAACCAGATGTATTACTTATGAATAATCATTAATCCGGGTTAATTATCATAAGTTAATTACAAATTATTTGAAATAATTTCCCTTTCATTATTTATTAGTTAACCTTTAATTATTAACTAATCATTATTAATTAATGAATCAATTAATCTTTAATTATTAAATTAATCTTAATTAATCACAATCTTTAATTAATTCTTTAATTATTAACAAATAATTATACTCAACTTCAAATTATCATTCAATTAATTACATTCGGTAATTATCTATTAATTACTTTTCTAAGTAATTATATTTTCCAAATTGTCAAGTGATTATTCTTAATTAATTTAAACTTAAGTAATTAACTTCAACAAATTCAATTAACTCAATTAATTACACTAAATAATTAATTCCTTAATTACTTACATTAAGTACTTACACTTAACAATTCCACAAATGGTTCTTATCAAATTAATCAATCTAAATTTATTGTTAAAATTAATCACATTGATTATTTACACAAATAATCTTAGTTAATGATCTTTATTAACAATTAAAATCCTTTAATTACTTTTCTAAAGAAATTTACTTATATTAATCATTATTGATTATACATTGATTAACCATTAAGAACTCATTCTTTAATGAAATTATAAATCATTATATCTTCATTACTTAAAGTAAAGCTCATTCATATTTATAATTTAATTATTATTCACAATATGTTTGAAACATTGTTTCAAATTTTCTTTTAAATTTTATTTTTAAACTTATTTTAAACACTTAAGTTATAAAACTTAATTAAATTTCAAAATCTTGAAATCAGATTTAGAATTAATTATAGATTTAAACTTTTAGTTCCAACTTGTTTAAATTTTTCATTTAAAATTTCAAATCTATTTCAAACTCAAATTTCTCTAATATATTAAATTGCTTTTAAGTTATTAAAACAATTTGAATTTAAAACTTATTTATGTCCAAACTAAATTCCAATTCAACTTGAATTTATATGTACATTTTGATTTAAAACTCAGTTTAAACCCTTGCTTAATAAATTTAAATTTAGTTTAAAATTTCAAAATAGAAAATAGGTTTCTAGTCCAAAAGCCTGTTGCCATACTTGACCCGAGACTACCCATTCCTGCTTCGAGTAAAAAACTCGAACCACTCGAGTCCAACGCGAAGATTTCCTCTGTTCTTCCCAGGCAACTCAAACACCCAGGCACAAAGTGCTCGTGCACGTGCACATGGTCGCCGACAAACTCCAGCCATCACCCACACCTTCATCACACCGGCGATCACCTCCAGATCCATTCGCGACCACCTGGACTTCGAGATCAACTCGAAATCAAAATCGAGTTCACCAAGTAAAACGTGGAAACTCGAAAGCACATCCCCTCAAACCTGGCAACGCCTCGTTCGCCACAACCCGACCACCAGAATTCATGCAACTCCGGTCATCGACTCGTCAATCCCATAGCCATCGTTACCCAAAATTTCGAGCAACTCGATGCTCGAACGAAGACGTAGTGCGCGAGTTTCCTATGCGCTTAAAAATTAGGTTTACGAACTAAATTTATACGCCGCCGATGCCACAGTCATCGTTGTCTCCTCCGGCTATTTTTCCACGCACCTCCGTAGGCTCCTTCATTCCCACGAGAAAACACGACCTCCCTAGTGCCTCCAATCGTCGGAATTTGCCCAGAACCCATTTTTTGTTCATTCCCAAACTACTCCTAACCCCCATCTCTAAAAATCACCAAACCCACCTTAAAAATCATAGCTTCCAGTAAGGATTCACGTTATATACTTGAACCAATAATTCGTGACATTCGAAATTTCCAGAATTTAAAGTTTTCACTGTAAAAAGTTTGATCTTTCATCCTATATACTTTTATACTTCATGAAACCATTTTTAAATTGTACCTTATACTTAAACACAAAAATTTTGTTTTGGAAGCAAAGCCTGATATGGATTAGAAAACAAGAAATTAAATTTTCTTGGTTGTTTGGATACTCTGGAACTAAACAGAGAGAAATGCACTGATACAAGCATATACACACAGAGCCATTTGCAACATATATTCAAGCTAAAAAACTAACTGTCACTCACCTTAAACATTTTGATTTCCAGAAGTTCCAGCTTGAAAGTTGAAGCCTTTTTGAATTTGAAAGTTGAAAACTGGGTTGAACTGTTAGCTGAAACTTCTTCCTTGTTCTCAGATTTTTCTTTGATTGCTTGATGTTTGTTTATATGGAAGTTTGTTTTAAGTTGAGATTTTGGTTTAGTAGGAGATAATGGTCGAACTAAAATGAATGGATTGATATGTAAAAGAAGTTTACAGAGTATACAATTTGTACAGGGTGATATTATCTTTGTTTGTACAACATACCAGAGATTTTTTATTCAATGGTGGCTGATAGAAAATGTTGTGATGGCTTGCATTAATTAGCTGTACCATATTTTCATTTATATAATTTTCCTTCTTGCATTTTGGCTGTACAAAAATGAAGATAGTTGTTGTGGCTTCCTTTGCAAGCTTCACACTTTATATATATTTGTATTTCTTTTTGAATTGTCTTTTATTTATTTCTATTTTTATTTTTATTTCTAGCTCAAATACTTATTATTACTTTTATTTATTGTCTTGTATTTATTTTATATATTAACCATCAATTCTAAATTTAAATTATTTATTTATTTTCTTTCTTGTGTCAAAGTCTATAATTTTTATACTTAATATTTAAACCATTTATTTAAGATTTAAATTCAAATCAAATATATATATATATACATTCACATATATAAAATTTGAATTCAAATGATTTAACATCTATTTCACTGAGTTCGGGGAAACTCGCTTCAATTTACAATTAATTTTACAATTGTTATTCAAAAATGAAATTAATTAACAATTTAAACTTAATTAAAATTCGAGATCGTTACTGTGAACATATATATAATATATATATAACTATTTACATATATTAAACATATCCTAAATTTAAACACAATTTAAATAAATATATATACATTTCAAAATCATTGTTTCAAATCAAAACTCAAATATTACAATCAAATATATATACACAATATATGTTGGAACCATTACTTATATATATATCCAGCCATAACATTACTTATATAATAAAAACTAATATATATAAATCCATATTTATAAACTTACCTACGTAACTACTTTGGAATCAAAAATATGTATATACTAATATATAAGCTAATGTATATAAGACTTATAAAATACGACACTTAACAAGTTAAAAAATTTCTATAACATATAAGACCCATCAGGCAAATACAAAATGCATATAATTTATATGTGAAGTATATATAATATGAAATGGCATATGTAAAAGTATATATATATGGTCATTCAACACAGTATCAAAACTAATACATATCAACAAGAAGATTCTATGCGAAATATACTAACATATATAATATACTGTATACTATATATATAAGATTTATATAGTCAAGTCTAAAATTTACATACTTAAAATATATATAAGTGAGACGGTTCTAAAACCTTAACATTTATAAATATATAACAGTATGGACCCATAGTTTATATATATAAACTAACAAAAATCAAAACTATATATTACTGTAAATATATAACAACAGATCATTTTAAAACTTATTACAAACAAAACAAAACAAAATCTTGCTTAACTAATAACCAAAATATACTGTAGTTTAGCTGTTTATACATTGATATAAAACATAAATAAACATAAATATCTTTCAAACCAATATCCAATATCAAATATGTGATACTTATATGAAATATATATATAATAAACTTATGTACATAGAAAAGTGAATTGCAGGCTTTAAAACAGCAGTCTGAGTTGATAAGATTTTAGATAACAATATATATATATATAAACTGTACCAAACATAACTTCTTTTATAATATAACAGGTAATACAATATAA
The DNA here is from genome assembly GCA_030737815.1 of Allium fistulosum. Lineage (NCBI taxonomy): Eukaryota > Viridiplantae > Streptophyta > Magnoliopsida > Asparagales > Amaryllidaceae > Allium > Allium fistulosum. The sequence continues at coordinate 1,211,438,786 of CM060902.1, forward strand.
GCTTACATACCCATTTTTAAAAAAATTAGTACTGATTATAAAAGAATCAATATAACTTACTATATGTTAATATACTTATAAACCCAATATATTTGGTAACATATATATATATATATATACACACACACCTATGCACGAAAGAATGAAAGAGGTTGACAAGCTATGGGAAGAGAGGATGAAAGCCTGGTGAGTTCGGCCGATCTGGGGAGGGGATGCGGAGGTCAGAGCAGGGTTAGGTCAGTGCTGGGTGGTAATGGTTTGGATCTAGGCGCGAGATAGGTTGGAGCTTCGGTTGTCAGGTGGAAGCGATCAGTCAAAGGAGATGAGTAGTGGTGGACGGTCGAAGAGGGTCGGTCGGCAGGGCTGCTGCATGTGTGCGAGGCGAGGAGGAGGTGCTCGGCTAAGCAAGTGATGAACGACAGTGGGCGAGCGAGTCTTGGTTGGAAAGGTGGTGGGTTATGCTGGGTGGCATTGCATGGAGGCGGAGGTAGGGGAGCATGAGTGGAGTGGCACGTGTAGGCGGTGGCATGGCAACCGCTTCAGGGATGAGCAGGCAATCTCAAAAAAATATACTAAAGCTGCTCTCTGTCCTATAAACTTCCATATTATATATATGTTTTATAACTTTTGTTTTGCTTTTTTTTTATAAAATAAAGAATAGAGAAACCGAGTTAGTAGAGGAAAAGAAATGGAGGAGGAAGACGAAACAAGAAATCGAAACATATAATAGTTTATATTCTATTACATATATATTTGTTTCTAAAGAGATCAATAGACCGGAATTAAAGAAAGGAGTTTCCTAACGAACCGACATATATTAACTAGGGAGAATAGAAAAGGTCAGAGTTAAATTTCTGGAAATATTAAAGGTTGCTGCCTATTTATTGCCTTGGGAACACACGAAAGGGCACAAGAAAATAAAAGGCTCAATACGGGTACCGATACGGCTAGCCGTTTTGTCGATTCCGTCGCGTATCGAACTCTGAAATGAACAAATGAATATACTACGGAGATCAGCACGACGAGACGATCAGAATGGTACACAGATATCAGCGATATGATAGTCCCATAAAAAGTTGATATCGGTACCGAAAATGCTGCTAAAACGCCAGAAATAAAATGAACGGAGCAATAACAATCCAAATTTGATGAAACGAAATATGACGTCTCATTCAGAAGATGATTTACAAATTTATTGTATAAAATATTCAGGTTTGGAAAATATTTTATTATCATCAATTTTAACTGATTTGAATTGAAATAAAATTACACAAGAAAATCAACTTCCATATCTTCAGATGAAAATTTATCATTTGCTATGTTTAAATAGACGTATTACTAATATCAAATTTTTATTTCCAAATTTTATTATTTAAAATTTCACAAAATTTCAGTTAATTACGTTATTAAAACCATTAAAATTTACGGGTCGTTAGACTCTCCCCCACTCAAAATTTTTTGTCCCCGAAAAGGAAGGAGGTAGGAAAAAAGTAACTGAAAGGAAAATACAACCAGAAAGAAAAATAGATTGAAATGCAAAATACAACAATATTCAAAACCATATAATTTCATTTATTTTAAAATTGGTTTATATCCAATTAATTGATTCCAATTCATTTTATTTAATAAATCAAATGTGAACACCATAAATTTGATTGATTTCATTTTCATATATTTTCATTCAATTGATTTGTTTCAAATTTATTAACATTTATTGCATAATTTTCACAACAATTTTTTTTATTTTACTCATTTATTAAATTTATTAGATCAACCATAGTTAATTCCACCTCAACATTCAACTTTAATAATTCAAAACCATATAGATTTCAATTTTAGATAAATTAATATTCAATGATTTGGTTTAATCCATTTTATTCAATTAACAAATAGTTATTCAATAAAAAAAATTGATTTTCTTTCATTTTATCAAAATTTCTTTCAAGCAAATTTATTTTTAAATTAACTCATTTATATTATCCATTTATCTTCAGTTAATTAGATTCCACTAACATTCAAGTTCATTATTCTTAAGTTCATATTTACCTCCTTAAATAGTCTTCTCTTTCATTTATTTTATTTCACTTAACATATTTTGCAACATATATTAGGTGTATACATTTATAACCATATATTATTCAACAAATAAATTTTCCTTTTTATTATTCAATTTATTATCTAATTTATTATCAGTAAATTCCTTTAACAAAATGTCATTTTTGATATCCTATTACTCATATCATAGTGTATACTATCCAATTCCATTCTAATTACATTTATACCTTTCTAGGTGAGTTATATTAATGTTTCTGAGTGTAATTAAACACTATACAAATTTTCCTTTTTATTTACAACATTTTATTAAGCCAGATTTTAGTTTGGACAATTTATCACTTAAGTTTCTTCTTGTACAACCCTTTATTATATCCTAACATTTTAACTTTTTTGAATATTTTAGGCAAGTTATATATATTAGAATGTAATCTAGTGTTATACAAATAAGTTTGTTCAAATTCATTATTTCAGGTTGGTTTAGTTCCATTTATCATTTTAGTATTCCAATTATTCAACATTTCACTTTATTTCAATAGTTGAAAACCATTTCTTAATATAGACCTTAAGATTCAAATTTCCGGTTTCACTTTACACTATTTTGAAATAATTATATACATATATTTTATATAAATCAAATCATATTTAGGAATTTCAAATCAAATCTATTTTTCAAATCAAAAGTGTAGCAAAGATACTAACTCATTTCTCCACTTTGAAACTCGAAAATAAATGTTGATGATGCTGCAGTCATTACCGAAATTATTTTCCAGCGACAAAAGGAGAGAGTACAGAATTAATTTCTTTAAAATTTCTTTAGAAACAATTTCCATTCGAAAATAATAATTATGTCAAAACTTTGAAAACAAAAATTTGAAAAGTACCGGAAATTAAATTCTCAAATCCATAGTTTAAATTTATTTCATTTTCAAATCAACTAAACCGTGTGTAAAAAATTTGAACACCTTATAAAATATAACAATAGACAAAATAATAAATGATAATCTAGTATTATCATTCCTAACAACAAATTCCTTTAATTATCAAATTTCAGAAAACTATACCTTTATAGATAAAATACAATCATACAAATTTTACAAATTTTGGAAACAATATTGTGTTAATTTGCTCTGTTCAAATGTTTTGGAATTCATATCGATAACGTTAGCTAGACGAATCGATCGAAACCCAAAATTCAAACTTAACATCTCAAACAACACAATAAATAAAACATTTTAATTTTAGTTACAAATACACCCCCTCACTCGATAATACAGAATGGATTTCAAAACAAGGATAGAGATTCAAATTCAAGAGGACCCTAATCAAAGCAAATTCTAACTGGAAGGTAAGCTCGTTAGGGCAATAAGATGATTAAATAGTAAAAGAGAAAAGATGGATAGACCGATATAAATCACGGGCGACCTTAACCATGTCAACCGTGACTTCAAGAATAAGATTTATGCAGAATTCTGAGGCAATCAACATCCGATCACAAAAGATAGAATTCAGGCATAGCAAGAGGTAGCAGCATCTAAACCAAGGATATAGAAATCTCCGGTGAATCAATGCTCGTTGTAAAGGAGTTTCACCCCTTTACAAATCATTCTAAGATTGGCGGAAACGCCGATTCATTATAGATATCAACTGGTGTAGAGCTATGGGATGTTGCAGAATCAAAAGAACACGAATAGGAAAGACAAGGATGGATTTCAGAACAAGTGGGAGATTTCCAAAGTTCAATTGAAATCTGAGTCAAAGAGGAAGGGATTCAAGCTCGAACGAAGGTGATTCTGTATTTAAATCTACTTTATATGTTAAGTTTTGCCTAAAAACCAAAGCTCTGATACCAAATGTAACGACCCGGTATTTCGAACCATTTGCATCCGCACATGTCGGACTTGAATTACTCAAAATATCAGATTGTTAATTTATATTTGGCAAAACTCAGCATATACAGTAAATAAATCAATCATAGAATCACATACACAAAGTAATATAACAATAGGCAGCGGAAATAGATAAATAGTAGTTCATGAAGCTACTATATAAACAAAGAGTTTGAAATTTAATACAACATAATATCTCAAATACAATGTAGTCTCGAATACAAACAGATAACAAGTCTGAACAAAACCTCTAGATAACTGAAAGCTGAATAGATACAGATGGAACTCCAAGTGCAGCTCCAACTCCAAAGGTGAGTCTCAAATGCTATGACACTCAGTCTGACCCGAGCGTAAAGCAAAACACAAAACACTCGAGTCAGGATTAACATTCTTATATCGATAAATTCAACTCAAGTGAAATGTAAACTGAAATACAAGTAACTTAAATGATGTTTGGGATTCCATCCTCTAAGGATCCATAGAACTATCTACTATGTAGTAATATATGCTATTATAATATGTCTATAGTAAAGTAAACTATTAAAATAGCGTTAAGGCGTTACCCATATCCCCCTTAACACATTTTATATATTCCCATAGTCTATACAGTACCGTAACCCCTCCCCCCTCCCGTAAACTGGAGGGCTATCGGAGGGCACTCCATAGGTATGGTACAAAACGAACTCGTAGAAGGCGCGCTAGGGCATGTGAACACGACACTCGAGGCAATGCCAGGGTAGATATACCAATTGCACTCCCGGACTGGTGGTACGCATAGCAGCTACTACCGCCCACCTCGTGACACACTCCCAAATCAAAGGGTGCACCCAATCAATCACAAAAGTAATAGAATGGTATGGAAGAAATGTGTCCGATAGGAGGAATGACCTCACTTGGCCCGGTATAGCTCCTATTTTAGTCAAATCTAAGCTGACTCACGGGAGTCAGGGTCATGTCATACCATATAGAATCGTTGCCAAACCATCCTACTTCATTTCTGGAATCTCCACCACGTACACAGTTGTTAAAGTGGTTTTCGGTATTGGTAGAGAGTATGACAATAACCGATCCCAGTCTCTTTAACAACCAATCGTTATTATAACATCGTGGTCATTTCAAAATTTCATACTTCAAAACCAAAATATCATATCCATTTCAAAACCATATCAATACGATATCATTTTTCACTTCAAAGATATCCATTTCCAAAATCATAACACTTTCCAAAATTTTAACACTTCGAAATTATAACACTTAGAAATTATACACTTTGGAAATCATAACACTTTGGAAATCATAACACTTTGAAATCGTAACACTTCCCACTTAAATAGTTTGATATAGAAAATAGTATATATATATATATAATAAAATAGTTAATAAAATAAAATAGTTTATATAAATTAAAATAGTTAATAAAATAAAATAGTATATATAATAAAATAGTTTTATATTAAAATAATTAGTATATTAATAATAGCTTTATATCAAAATCAATTATAAAGTAAAATATTAATATACATATTAAAAATACTTTATATAATAAAATAGTTTCCTCAAAATTCACAAATCGATTCAAACCAATTCAAATTCAAAAATTCAATTTTGTTCTTCTCAATTCATCAATTTCAATTCAATTCAGTATCTCAATAAACCATTTCAAATTATAATGATTTCAAATGCAGATTTGAACTACTACCATTTCAATTTCAATATATTTCAAAGCTTTAAATATTCAACATTTTCAAAACTAAATTTGATAATTTCATTTATATCTCAATTTAACTTCATTATTATTATTATTTAGTTTGAAATATTCACTTAATAAATCCAATATCATTTAAATAAGCCTTAAATTACAATTTAAACCAAATATTTTCTCCAATTTATTTAAACTTGAAATATTCACTTAATCACTTTAAATCAAAATCTAAATTTTTAAACATTTATAATTCAAAACATATAATTTCAAAAATCTAAAATTTAAACCTTTATAAAATAACATATATATATAATATTTAAAATCAATATCTATGTAAAACTATATATATATATATTCTTTTTAAAAACTATGGAAATCATTTCAAAATATATATATATAGACCAACGGTGTCTGTATATAATTTTCTATCCTATGGTCAAGTGATATAGATATTTATCATTTCAATCCGTAATTTAAATATATATGGGTATATATCCTTTCAACTCGCAATCCCAAATTCAATGTCAATGAAAATCGCTTGGGTTTATCATTACAACCCATAACGATTTTCTCCTATTCTACAAGGTCGTTCGGGTATGTATCATTTAAACTAATAAGGAATTCTATACTAACAGGGAACTTGCAGAGTGATAACAGATATGATAATAATATAACAAGCATATATAATCAATATAAATAACAGATAATGGTGTCAAATGTCACAGGTGAATAGATACAAATAATAGCATATATATAGCAATGTAAATAACTAACAGCAGCATATTTCAATTGTCGTTTCAATTGAAATCAAATTTAATAAATATAAGAATGTTAATCGTGAGTGATTGCTCATCTTTCGAGGCTATAGATGATAGACGATGAAATTGAGTTACGAAACGCGGCACGACTTCCAAAGCAAAGCTAGAATTGCACGAATTCGATGAACAAGCTGATAAATAGTGATAGACGAAATCAAATCAGAACTGGATCGATGAAGATGATTGATATAAGTGAACATATATATAATATATATAACTATTTACATATATAAAACATATCCTAAATTCAAACACAATTTAAATAAATATATACACATTTCAAAATCATTGTTTTAAATCAAAACTCAAATATTACAGTCAAATATATATACATAATATATGTTGAAACCGTTACTTATATATATATCCAGCCATAACATTACTTATATATAAAAACTAATATATATAAATCCATATTTATAAACTTACCTACGTAAATACTTTGGAATCAACAATATGTATATACTAATATATAAGCTAATGTATATAAGACTTATAAAATACCACACTTAACAAGTTAAAAATTTTCTATAACATATAAGACCCATCAGGCAAATACAAAATGTATATAATTTATATGTGAAGTATATATAATATGAAATGGCATATGTAAAAGTATATATATATACGATCAATCAACACAGTATCGAAACTAATACATATCAACAAGCAGATTCTATACGAAATATACTAACATATATAATATACGGTATACTATATATATAAGATTTATATAGACAAGTCTAAAATTTACATACTTCAAATATATATAAGTGAGATAGTTCCAAAACCTTAACATTTATACATATATACACGTATGGACCCATAGTTTATATATATAAACTAACAAAAATCAAAACTATATATTACTGTAAATATATAACAACATATCATTTTAAAACTTATTACAAACAAAAAAAAATCTTGCTCAACTAATAACCAAAATATACTGTAGTTTAGCTGTTTATACATTGATATAAAACATAAATAAACATAAATATCTTTCAAACTAATATCCAATATCAAATATGTGATACTTATATGTAATATATATAAAATAAACTTATGTACATAGAAAAGAGAATTGCATGTTTTAAAACAGCAGTCTGAGTTGATAAGATTTTATATAACAATATATATATAAATTGTACCAAACATAACTTCTTTTATAATATAACAGGTAATACAATATAAGCTAACATGCCCATTTTAAAAAAAATCAATACTGATTATAAAAGAATCAATATAACTTATTGTATGTTAATATACTTATAAACCCAATATATTTGGTAACATATAAATATATATAAACCTGTGCACAAAAGAATTAAAGAGGTTGATAAGCTATGGGAAGAGAGGATGAAAGCTTGGTGAGTTCGGCCGATCTGGGGAGGGGATGCGGAGGTCGGAGCAGGGTTAGGTCGATGCTGGGCGGTAATGGTTTGGATCTGGCGCGAGATAGGTTGGATCTTCGGTTGTCAGGTGGAGGCGATCGGTCGGAGGAGATGAGTAGCGGTCGATGGTCGAAGAGGGTCGGTCGGCAGGGCTGCTACCTGTGTGCGAGGCGAGGAGGAGGTGCCCGGCTAAGCAAGCGATGAATAACAGTGGGCGAGTTGGTCTTGGTCGGAAAGGTGGTGGGTTATGCTGGGTGGCATTGCATGGAGGCGGAGGTAGGGGAGCATGAGTGGAGTGGCACATGTAGGCGGTGGCATGGCAACCGCTTCAGGGAAGAGCAGGCAATCTCAAATAAATATACTAAAGCTGCTCTCTGTCCTATAAACTTTCATATTATATATTTTTATAACTTTTGTTTTGCTTTTTTTTATAAAAGTAAGAATATAGAAACTAAGCTAGCAGAGGCAAACGAAATGGAGGAGGAAGACGAAACAGGAAATCGAAACATATAATAGTTTATATTCTATTACATATATATTTGTTTCTAAAGAGATCAACAGACCGGAATTAAAGAAAGGAGTTTCCAAACGAATCGACATATATTAACCAGGGAGAATAGAAAAGGTCAGAGTTAAATTTATGGAAATATTAAAGGTTGCTGCCTATTGGTTGCCTCGGGAACACATGAAAGGGCTCGGGAAAACAAAAAGGCTCAATACGGGTACCGATACGGCTAGCCATTTTGTCGATTCCATCGCGTACCGAACTTCGAAATACACAAAGGAATATACTGTGGAGATTAGCACGATGAGACGATCAGAATGGTACACAGATATCAGCAATATGATCGTCCCATTAAAAGTTGATATCGGTATCGAAAATGCTGCTAAAACGCCAGATAAGGTGAACGGAGCAATAACAGTCCAAATTTGACGAAATGAAATATGACATCTCACTCAGAAGATGATTTACAAATTTATTAAATAAAATATTCAGGTTTGGAAAATATTTATTATCATCAATTTTAACTGATTTGAATTGAAATAAAATTACCCAAGAAAATCAACTTCCATATCTTAAGATGAAAATTTATCATTTGCTTTATTTAAATAGACGTATTACAAATATCAAATTTTTAATTCAAAATTTTATTATTTAAAAGTTCATAAAATTTCAGTTAATTACGTTATTAAAACCATTAAAATTTACGGGTCGTTACAGTTTATCTTTTATAATAAAGTAATTCTGTTTTAAAAGAAGATAGAAATATTTTGGAATAAATATTGGTAAACGATTTATATAAATTGTTGTATGGAAAGATAAATTTATAAGTGGTATTTTATAAATAAAAGAATAGATTATAAATGATATTTTATAAAATGGAAGTGATATTATTTTGATAAATTTGAATAATAAATCACATCTGTGAATTTATAGTAATATATGAAATGATCGTTTTATGCAAAGTATTTAGTACTATCCTGAAATCAAAGGTTAGTGACAAGTATATGAGATTTAAAATCAAGAGATTTATAAAGGAGTTTTATAAATAGAAAGGAGATTTGTAAAAGGAGTTTTGCAAATAGAAAAGAGATTTATAAAAGGGATTGGATTTGATTTCTACAAATGACCTTTAAAATTTATGGTGTATGGAAAGTATTCTTTTCATACTTAAAACCAAATTTCGAAGTAGGAAAACTCGTCTCTATCTATGAGAATTAAGAATGTATGTTAAAGCAAGGATAGCTCTATAACTTGTCTGACTTCGTTGTTAATCTCGGGATAGTACAAATTTTGGAATCAGAAAGTGCTGGGGAGTATATTTGGTCTAATTTCCATACGATCGATTTACTTACACCAAAAGAAAGTAGTTTGGGTTTATAGTAAACATTGTTTTTAAATGACATTTATTTTTGACCCATTTAAGTATGCTTTTAAAATATGAGATCTTTCACAAATGTTTTGTGAATATACTTATACTGTTGAGATAAGTATATAATTTGAGTTTCTCACACTGGTTTAGCAGACTGAACCTGGCGTTATTTTCTTATAATGCTTGGGTCAGCCTGAGCATATTTTTAGATTTAGTTGGATGCTTTGGAGCTTTAATAAACAAGCTGGTGTCTCCAAGACCTGTTCATGTATTTTATTTTTGCTGCATTTCTTGTATTGTATTGTATTGTATTGTATTGTATTGTATTGTATTTATCAACGATTGTGAAGATAGACTGTTATAACTGTATATGCCGATAATAGGATAGTTTACTTTGATTGATGTATGTATTTTACAGTTTTATTTTGTAAGATCACTTGCATATTATATATTACTCATCATGATGTGAGATTCTATTCTATCTTTTCATTTCTTTTAGCCATACAATCTGTTTTTTTGGCACTTGGATGCTCATCGCGTGAATACAGTGGATTTATATATGTCAACTTTTGAGAATCGAAAAGGTTAGTCGTTACATATGTTGTTCATTCATTTTTTTCTACCATTGATGGTTGGGAGGATTTAAAATAATAATGTTTAAGGTTTATATTTAATTTTGTTTTTACGTTGCTCAGTTACATATAACCAATCTTGTTTACTTTCAGATCCGCTTTTTTTAGTAAGTTGAGTTTTTTATGTAATTTTCATGGTTTAATTTTATTAAATGTTTAAGTGGTGCTAGTAAGTATTTAAGTGGCTGTAAATATTGACACCATTCATGTATTGGTTGTCCTTAAACTACCTTCATTCAGTTCTTTCAACTTGTTTCTCTATCACTTCCTTCTTAAATCGGAACCAATTCCTCTATCCCCAAAATTGATGTGCCCCTGTCTCCATTGAAATCCAACTATTTATTTTGAGTGTGGTCCCTACTTTCTAATTTTTTATACAAGTAACCAATGTATGTGAATTACTGGGTGCATGAGGATACATAATTTGGGGATAGAGGAATTAAATCCTCTTAAATCACACTCCCTCCATAAATGACATCATCCATTTTTCAACATCCCTATAATCAGTTTGCTACCACTTATGAATACTCTTTTTGCTTCATCATCCACAGTCCTCCTTTTCCATTTTATCTATCCTAAATCGTAATTTCTATAAAATTTACAATTCGTAATTCCTAATTTTCTAAATTCTAAGGGTGCGTTTGCGACGAATGGAAACATGGCATTTAAACAGGGAATGCGTTTGCGACTACAAATGCGGTATTTGAGAGGGATATTTAAGTTATGATTTTAAATTTAATTAATTTATAATTTATTAATTATTGTTTGTGTTTTAATAAATAAAATGTATCCATAATTTGCGAAACTAAATAAATAAATTGAAAACTTATAAATTTCTTTGATTCAGTTCAAACCAACTCCATGACGTAGAGACTTTAAAATAATTGCCACGTAAAAAATAGCATCTTAAATGGACATCATTTACAAAAGTTATTAAGTTTAGAAAATTATAAAAATTTAAAATTTATTAATTATGTTAATTAATATAGTAAACAGACCAAGATTGTTCATTCAGCTAGAGCGTGACTTTTACCCCGTTTTCGTTCTTCACGCGTCGGACGCGTCAAGAACGGGAATGAAATAAAAAAGGACTGTGAACTATACCTAATTTGATATTAGTGTTGGTTGATATGGAAATTATAGCCCTTCCTTTTTTTTATATACGTGTGTGTATTCAAATATTTTACCGAACCGAAGTTATTTTTTAAATTAATGAACATAAAAGTGGATTATTGCATCCATCTATAGAAAATCAAAAAATAAATAGATGATGGGGGAATAATGTGAGGATTATAATACAGTGTATTATTGCCAATGTAGAAACTTAGAATATGATGTATGTTGGATATGTATGAATCATTGTAGTTTACTCATTAAGAATGTTTAATTTAAATTATGTCAATTTTTATGTTTACATGGATCACTTTAGTTTATCCTTATTTGTGTCTATTGTATTTTAAAGGTGTGATGCATACTCTTTAGAATAAGTATTTATTAGGTAACCAAGAAACAAATCATTTAAAGATTTTGAGTGGGTGTTATTATTATATTAACGGATTGAATCATGTAGTTCACATTATTAGCAAATATAAAATGAATGATGTACTGATTAATTGGAAAGTTATCTTTAAAAAATCCAATGTTAATTATTATTTTACAATACCTATAAATGAAAGGAATTCATACATTTCCCCTTATATATGATAAGGAAAAGAAAATCAGAATTGTTATTAATTAACACATAAAATGTATCATATAAAGGAAAGAAATCTACAAGATAAATGATAAAATATACCTGACCTATTAGGCATGCATAATCATGTATTAATGGATCTACTAATTCCTCCCACTATATAAATGTCATTTAAGCATAAGGAATCCCATACCTTGACATTAATAGGAAGAAAGTATTTAAAAACTTGAAACTATGAAACTCTATCTGTCCTCATTTCTTCTCATCAGTCTCTTCTTTTTCATCACAGAATCAACCAATGGACGTCATCGTCTCTTTGCTGGATGGGCTGCCATTGAAAATCCGAATGATCCACAAGTGGTAGAAGTTGCAAAGTTCGCTGTTTCTGAGCATGACAAGCGCACAAGTTCAAATCTTGCATTGAGTAAAATCGTAAAAGGAGATAAGCAGGTTGCTGATGTTGCAGTAAAATATCGACTTGATTTAGAGGCTAATGATGGGGCTACCTACCAGGCAGTTGTCGCCGAACAGGTGGAGAAGCATTTGAGGCAATTGACCTACTTCAACAAGCTTTGATATTGTTCTTAGGAAAGGATTATGTTTTCTAAAATAAAATGATGTTTATGTAAGTGAATTATGATGTGTTTGCAATCCTATATATACCCTGATCCTGTGAGTCAATGTACTTAACTTTCCTAATGAATAATATGTTTTTTTTAAATGGTTCAAAAAAGTAAAAGAAGTATTTTATATATTATTACTTTTTACGGATCAAATTTATGATTTATATTTTGGTATCAAAATCTTGTTATCCTTGCCATGATTATTAAATGTTTGATGCTATTTATTTTTTCATTATTTGCCGTAGAGGTTTTTGGAAAATCTTAATTTGATGTTAGATGTATTCGTCTGATATAAACTTCATGACTTTGATTTTCCAATGTTCCAAACCACTAATTCCTGAGGTTGACGTTGAAACTATTTTGCAAGAATGTCACGTTTTCGTAAACGGCCACTTTATCATTTTGCAAATGAATAACTTTGCCTTTGCTGATTTGTTATTTATTGAAAGTCTTCAACTTTGGCATCTTCTTTCATTTCCATGTGTACATTTCAAAATTTACTATTTTTAAAAAAAAATTCCTATGTTTAGGGATATCTTTAAACAGAAAAAAAAATTCTCCTAATTTTTCTTATTTTGTCCCTTTCCAACTCCAACCAATTAGTAAATCATGAATACCTTCCCACTGAGATGTTTTCGTGGTTGATTTTTCCCATCTTAGCTCTGGCTTGCTCATTTTTAATTTATGGCCGGTAATGTTTGGTATGTTTTTTGTGCAAAAATTAAATTTCCAACTGGTGATTTCTTTGTTTATTATCTAATTGTGATGTTCTAATTACTGCTGCTGCAATCGGGGTTGCTCTAAATTACGCCTAGGACCGTTTCAGGTTATTTTACAACATCTTACTTATATCCAATGATTAGAACCACAAAGCAGCAAATTGTAAATGCCATAAGAAACTATGAATGCCATAAGAAATTAAATTTTAATTTATATAGCATTATGAAGAATTTGTGAATGTTTTATATGTGGCATTATTTAATTTCTCAAAGAAATTAGTTTGATTTTCTTTGACTTACCTTATGATTAACTTTTTAACAAAAGAAATTAAATATTATTTAGGTGTTAAAACGATTGGCACATATTGTATTTTACCTTATTTTTTGAAATATTTACCTGTAATTTTTCTTCTTCATGGTTTTGTATTTTAAATTTGAAATATATAATATTTGTTAGTACTTTTTATTTTATATATGTACAAAAGGAAATTTTGAAATTCATCTTTCGTAATGGCAACAAATATTCATGGATTTATATTTTCATTTTTAGTGGTTAAGAATTACATAAAAACCAATATGTGGTCTATATTGTTCCAAATATGCATGCACTTATATCATCACTAATATATTGTATTTTATATTATTCCCAATATATTTGCTTGCTGTTTATATTTTCATATTTATGGTTTGGATCTTAGATTAGATTTTTTCCATATAATCAGTGTACATGCTTGATATTTTGATCTTAAATATCATAAGAAACTGAATTTTATCTAGCACTAAGAAATTTATGGATATTTATATATGTGACATGACTGAATTTCATAAAGAAAATAATTTAGTTGTGTTTAAATTACTATCCCATGTGTGTAGGAAATAGTTAGGGAAAACCCTAAAAAGTTTTAAAATGGGTAAAATTATCTTCTCGATTAAGTCTTCTACATCGGGTCTTTATTTCTCAAAACCTGCATAAATAATGGAAAAAAATCAAAAATTAACATGCAATTTCACTAGTTCAATTCATTTACTGTAACGGCCCACTTTTCCGTACAGTTTAAGCTAACAATAAATCAAGCATGTCCAACCCAAATTGAACAGAAAGGCGGATAGTTAGGCGAAAGAAAGAAGAGAGGAAGCTAAACAACACCGAATCTCACAACGGAACCAATAAGCTATAATATATAAAAATCTTTACCCAAAAACAAAACTGTACTATATGTATATACAGACATCAATCAAAGTATACTAACCTATTTCAGCCCGGACAGTTAACAACCTGTCCTTACAATAGTTGATAAATACAACCATGAATGCAATGGAAAAATAACCAAGTGCGTGAATACGTCTTTGGGTCTCCATCTCGTCTCCTGAAGCTCCAAAAACATACAACTAACCCGGAAATATGTTCTGTCTGACCCGAGCATTATAGGAAAACAATGCCCGGGTCAGTATGGTAAAACCATATCCAATGGATTCTTAAAGTTTAAATAGCTTTTCAAAACAAAAGTATCTCGTAAGACCATGCCGCACATAAACACGGATGGATTTTTACATTACAATAACCAAAAAATTTATATCAGAAAATCCAGTGATATTATAATAATGTCTAAGGGTGAAAATAATAATAATCAAGTAGCTGTGATGCTCGTGAGTGTACATCACAACAATACTAAGTATATAATCGAAAATCGATAAGGCATGTTCACTAACTGTGTAGGATTTCCATGGAGGTGCCCTCGATACTTGGAGGAACGGTCCTCCTACACAAGGATCAGAGATATCCTTCCGAAGCATCATATATCTCTAGTGATGTACCATAGGAAAAACATAGCTGGTCTCGCTAAGACTGAGTGCATCGCCCCATGCATGCATAACAACTATAAGTAACATCTACGAGGAGCCGATTATACGCTATGGGTTTGCAAACCCTACTGGCCATGCCTCATATCTCAAGTTTTAGTCATTCCCGCTGATGAGGCTACGTCTGGCATTCCATCTCATGCACTGCCATCAAAGTAGATAACAGAATCCCACATGGATTCCAATACCCCAACGGGTCTTGCAATCCACACATAGATTCCCACATCTCAATTAGTTTCTTGGAATCACACCCGGATTCCCATACCCCAATGAGTCTTGGAATCACACATGGATCCTAACATCTCAATATATCATGAAACTCCTCAATAGAACCATATATGGTTTTCGGAGTGGTTACGGGTTCGAGTCATCTCTTACGAGTACACTCTTCCATTTCCCGGGTGCTCCGTAAAACCAAACGCCGATTTCCAGAATGCTCAATACTGGTTCTTTAGAAAATAATCAGGCAATACATAAGAGTTAGGATCACCCCCTAACCGTTTATGTGGACGGATCTCCTAATCATTTGTCCTAGAGGAACAAAACGAGTTTATACGTATAATATAGCACCCTCATTGGTAACTGTACCATATAATTCACATGTTTCCCCTAGATATTTCCAAGGTTAAAATCCTTCGGTGTTAAGTAGGGAATATTTCCCTACAATCAAAATTAAGAAGGATTACATATTTAGGCCAAGATTTGATAGTCGGTTATTTAACTATCAAATAAACAAACATTCAAAAAAAGATTAAATTTCCCATGGAAATCACCATTCCTCTTAAATTAATCTTTCATTAATTTAAAATCACATTTCAAATACTTGGAAATCACTTCCATATACTTATCTCAACAGGATAAGTATATTCACAAACCACTATATTTTCGATACTTAGAAAATATAACCATATACTTATCGCAACGGTATAAGTATATTCACAAACAATTTAACTTTCAAAACTTAGAAACTTGAAAACTCTTAAGGATAGATATGGAAAGTACCATTCAATATCGACTATGGATCGTAGCTTACACAATGGTTATGTTGCTATTCTAGCAAATCCATAGTAAACTATATGCAATCCCTGCCCCTCGAATTACGCCATGAATATCAACCATCTCTTTCCAAATTTCTTTATCTTATAAATATCTTCAAATCTATTTTTAAAGTTTCTTTATAATTTTCCAATCCCTTTATAAAACATTCTTAATAAATTTCAAACCCGTGTACAATACTTCTCCTTTTCAGATCTTTAAAACTCATTTATAAATTCTTTTATAAATGTCCAAAACCATTTATAAAACTCTTCCCATATTTAAACAACTTATTTACTAACTTCAAGTTGGTAAGATTTCCTTGATGAACCATAAATTATTAAAAATAGCTTTAAATAACTTAAAATAATCAGTTATTATATACACATCCTTCTTTTTCATTTAAATTAAATCTCATTAAAAATAATAACTTAAAATCTCATTAAAACATATTAAATTAATTTTTAAGCATTATTATTGTATTAATAAGTTAACTTCAAAACAATACTAATATAATAATTAATTAACTTTAAACGTTATTAAAACAGTAATTAATTAACTTTAAACTAATATTAATATGGAAATTAATTATCCTTTGAATATAATTAAATAACTTAAATCAATATATTTAATTAACTTTAATTAAAAATTAAAGTATAGATAATCACTTTAAATAAGTAATTAAATTAAAATATTTTAAAAACAATATTTAAATAACTTTAAGAAATATTTTCAAGAATCATATTAATAAAATAATTAAATTTAAATCATTATTAAAACAATTTTAAAGTATCTTTAAAATATTATTATTATTAATAAGTTATTACCTTTTTAAATCTTATTACTAAATAATAATTATTTTTAAACCTATAATAAAAATAATTATTCTTAAAATAACTTTCACATTAATAATTAGCTTTTCTAATTTGAAGGAGGCTTAACGATCACCATGTTACTTAACAAGCTACCATATTATTCAATTTAACTTTTCAAGTTAATAACAGATATTTACATAATCCACGGCTATGCAAATAAATCCAACACTTAACCATCATTGGTTAATATATCACTTAATTAAAATGGCATTTCAATTAACGATATATTATCGAATGTCCAAATCTATAAAATATCAGAACTGGAATTTATTCTGCTAATTAAATGACCAATTAATTTTATTTAGCGGAACGGTGTTTTATTTCCTCTAACAGATGTGCAATAACCATATTCAATCTAATTTAACTCAACAATAATTTATTTGGCCAAATAAACATCAATATTTAAGGTATATAAAATTAAACGACGTTATTATTTAAATTAAATTGATTTAAATTATGTCGGTTTCAATATGTCATAATTTTCAAACATTCCAAATCTACCCATAAATTACACTACGACGTTGTACTCGCCGACACGAGCCAAACGCAAAAATCCACGAGCTAAACGGATTTCATATGAACACAATATAACATTCCAAAGTTACCTAACTAACTATATATGTATGTATATTAAAACATTTTAACTAAATGATTTCTCATCCCACATAAAGCTAATGGGCCAAAGCCCATTTCTCCTTCAGACAAGTGATCAGACCCAAACCAAAAGCAAAAAGACCCCGAATCTGCTAGCACAGTGCCAGTGTCTTCCCTATTCTTACTTCATTCACCTGGAAACTCGAGTACCCCAAATCCTTCATCCCATTTTCAAGCTCCATGAACCCGAACAAATGAAGCCGACCTAAAACCCATCATCTATTAGCCGAGACCCAAAATCCATATGCATACCAATATTCCCTCATTCTTCTTCTCGATTTCAAATACTCTCTACCAGAACCCGTTCTATGCATATAATTTTGCACGTGCACACCTCCAATGATGCGTGACCGAATATCCAACACCCAAGCTCCCTCCCTTCTTAAATCTCTGCTCACGCATATATATACCACGCGCCTTCCTTTCCCATGCTCCCCGATCCGCACATAACTCCCCAGTAGTTGTTCATGCCTCCTAATCCCAATTCCATGCAAACAAACCCACCATGCCTCATGCAAGAGAACACATTATGGAGGACTTATGTGCAAACTCTTGGGCAATGAATAGTAACAACATATTCTAGACCATGCTAAAGCTTCTCAGGCACGCAAGAACCCAACCTCTGCCTTTACTCCCCTATGCGTGTGGAAGTATGAATATATGAAGAGAGTGGGAATGCTTTATTTGTAGAGATGGAAAAGGGTTTGTTGCATGTGTAAAATGAAATGGAAAGCGAAAAAAAAGCTCTGTCTCTTTAATTTGCAGAGAAGAAAAACGAACAATGTTCATGTAGTATTTGTGCCCTTCGCCAGCCCCCCCCCCCCCCCCCCCCCATGCGTGAATGTATACAAGTATATATGTAAAGTTACTTCAATGCTAAGAAAATCCAATCCAAAGTACACATATTAATTGCAAGGCAACCAAAACATGTAAGGATAGGGGAATGAAAGATTGTTGCCTCCCTACAGCAGCCTGCTATGCTTTTTACATAAACACAGCCACACAATGGAGAGAGAAAAAAGGGAAGAAAAAAGAAAAAAAATAAAAATAAAAGAAATAGGAAATGGGAGAATAAATGAGTTACTGGAGATCAGAAAATAATATCCATATACTTCCGCGTTTCCATTTTGTTATGTGTGACTTGATATATATGTATAAACTAACATCCCTTCAAAGCTTAAGTAAAAATAGCGCACGCATTAAATGCAAGCCACCAAATATTTAAGCAAAGTACAGATAAAGGGAGAAAAATATATACACAAAAAGATTTGTCCAAAAACAATTGTGTGCGTGTGGAAGAGTGTGTGTGTTTTGTGTTTTGTGTTTTGTGAAAATGTTTCAGAGAAAAAGGAATGAAAATAGTGTGTGAAGTATGTACCTCCCTGTTACTTACGTGTGTGCAGGTCATTATGAAAATTAAAAACTTCATAGCTAAGCAAAAGATAATACAAACATTCAATGCTAAGAAAACCATATCCAACAACAGGTACATGCGCATGTGTAGTAAGGGGTATGGGAAAGATATGTGTTATGTGAGTGCATGAATATATGTTTAGAAAAGTTGATTTTAAAAAAATTTAGATTTCACGGTACCACGCCACACAATAACACGTTCGCGTATGAGCCGCGAACAACAAAAATAAAAATATAACAACGCACAACACCGCGTCATGATCACAAAACAACAATAAAATAGACAAGTTAACTTATTCTGTAAAATCCAAAAGTACCGACGTTTGCCGCAAAAAGATTCAAACGAAAATTTAATTATTTTTCAAATTAAAAATTATGGAAAAATCCTATAAATTAAATTAAAAATACGTCATAAAATATCATGCCAGAATTTGAAAAATATATTTAACTATAATTTAATTCAAATCCGAGTATTTAAAAAAAAAAAATATTCAAATTTGAAGACCCAAAATATGGGTTATTACACTCTCCCTTCCTTAAAAGGAATTTCGTCCCCGAAATTCTGGCACAAGAATACTCAATATAATTCATAAGCCTGCGTGATGTTCATAGATCATTCATATACAGAATCTGATTCGAACACTACTCGAATTTATAAGTCCACTTCCAAACCAGTATCGTTCACCCGATTTGCTTGTGCGGACCCTGATGAGGCTTCTTGATTAGAAATCTCTGCTCTCCTTACATAGCTGTAGCTATGATAGAAAACCTTGGTTTCATATCAAGAACCCTCGTTAAATGCTCACCGTAAAAAATCGAGTAATAGATCCTTATTTAGAACAGTGTGAAATACCTCAAGTCATATACTCCAATATTAGATCAAAACTATATGGAAAGAGAAATTGTAACGACCCGGATTGTAATAACCCGCATATTTTACGATTAAATATTTAAATGTTTTATTTAAATATAGCCTCGTTAGTTGAATTAAAGTGCAAAATGTGACTTTTTGTAAACAGTCAAATACGGACTCGAGACCACTTCCATTGAGTTTAAAATGATGTTTACAACTTGTTTAAGTATAAACATCGATATGTTTGGAGTTGATTAGGATTTTGGTATTTTCAATTGGGCTTTGGGTTGGGTTCTAGCCCATTGACTCAATAAGAGACCCAAACTCTTCTACCTAATAACTCCCACTCCTCTCCTCTTCATTCACTCATTCATTCCATTTTCTAAATTCCTAACACTCATGCCCTAGGAAAAATGGTAGGAAGAGGAAACTAAAATTCCCAAGTCCTAGTTCTCTTAGGAATTCATGTTCTAGTTCTAAAATCAAAGCGAAGCTTAGGTAGTATCCTCTTCATCTTCGCTATTTCAATCCCTCTCCAATTTTCATAATTTCCTATAACTAACTTAGGAAATATTTGCATATGATCATAGATTGGAGCTTCTAGAGTTGTGATTGAAGTGGAGTTGATCTTTCCTTGTTTTAGAGCTTCTCAATTATTGTTTTTGAATAAAAAGGTGAGTTCTTGAACTCGCATCTATGTCTATAGCTTTCATTGTTGTTAGGTATGAATTCCTAACATCTATTTCATGTTCAATTTCTTTTGAATTGAATTTGTTTGGTGAATTTTCCAATTTTGGTATTTTGAAGTCAAAACTATGAAAATCCTACTATGTATGTTTGGACATGTTGTTTGGAGTGTATTGAAGAGCCTATAGGGCTGGGTTGTCGTTTGGCATAAATCCCTAGCCACCATCGCTCATACGATCGCTTCCGTGTTGATTTGGCCATCAATGGTATAGGCAAATTTTGCCCTGAGCTTCAGCTCAGACGTCTGGGAAAACAGTCATACGTTTGAGGCAAGGGAATAAAAATTCTAGACCTACAACTCAGACATCTGAGGTTATTCCCAAACATCTGAGCGATCTGGAAGAAATTTCCAGACCTTCAGCTCAGACGTCTGGGAAAATCACCAGACGTCTGGCGTTGTTAAATTCAGCCAAATTTCCTATTTTTATGTGGGTTTCCATTTTATCGGTTTTTGTTGATCCTGTTAGTTTTTGTCATTTATTATCGACTTTGATGATTCCTTTTTTGGATTTTTGGGAATATCCATTTGATGGATTTGATATCGATTTTCATGGTTTTAATTCTCGTCGTCGAATGTGAATTTTTGGTGATAGATTATTTTTACAATCGTTTCTATGATTTGTCACTTTAAAATACAAAGGTTTCTATACTAGTAGTAAATACTCAAACTCTTTCACGAAAATGATTTCAACATTACTTTTAATACAATACTCGTTTTTAAAACCGTTTCCCAATCTATTAGTATATACAAACCTTTACCTCATTCGTATGAGAAATCTAATTAAACGAATTAGCAAAACAAGTGGTATGAAACGCTTGCGTTTACTTCGTCGGTTAATTCTTGGACTTGTTCGATTGAAATCTCGTGACAATTTTCGAGTGGAAATCTACAATTTGTTCGTAAATATTTAAGTTAAGCCAGTGGTTATGGGACATGAAGCTAAACTCATTTATTTACTAGCTTAGTGTAATTTACACTTCCTATTGATCAATGATGTTCATTTTGTGGTTTAGATTAGCGATATGCGATGCCTCTTTGTCCACATGGGGGACTATACCCCGTTCTGTAGAGCTTCATCTCATTTTTATGGGCTAGCGACCCATGGTCTTTTAACCGTTTTATAGAGTTCAGTTCATCGGGCGTACCTTTGTACTACGTCGTTGTTCCGGCTTATTTGAGTTTCAGGTTCCTCGGGCGTACCTTTGTACTATGTCATTGCACCGGCTCTATGGGTTAGCGACCCATATGATAGCGTCCCGTTTGTGATACACATGTTGGTGAGTTTTCATGCTCCCGTTTATGATAGGCTGTAACAACCCGCATATTTACGATTGAATATTTAAATATTTTATTTAAATAGAGGATCGTTAATCGGATTGAGGTCCAAAAAGCTACTTTTTGCAAACAGTCGAATTGGGACTCGAGACCACTTCCATTGAGTCCAAAATGACGTTTGCGACCTTTTTGAGTATAAACATTGATATGTTTGGAGTTAGTGAAATTTTGATACTTTTTCACTTAGGGCTTTAGGTTTGGGTTCAGCCCATTTGCCCAATTCTGGTTTTATCAACCCAACTCCACTCTAACTCTTCGTTACTTCATTTCTAATTCCTAATACATTCAAGCTTCATCAACAATGGTGGGAGAGATTGGAGATTAGAAACTCCAAGCCCTAGTTCATTTGCAAATCCTTCTTCTAGCTCCAAATTCAAAGAGAAGCTATTGGTAAGCATCCTCTTCATCTTCTTCAACTCATTCTCCTTTCAATTTCAGAAATTTCCTAAACCTAATTTAGGAAATGTTTCTCTTTTAAGCTTAGATTCAAGCTTGTTGAGTTGGAATTGAAGAGTGATTGTCCTTGCCATTGCTCTATAGCTTCTTCTTCATTGATTTTGTGAAAAGGTGAGATTTTTATCTCACATCTATAACTATAATTGTCTTTGATTGTTAGGTATGAATTCCTAACACTTCTTCATGTGCATTTTCTCTTGATTTGGATTGGTTTTGTGAATATTCCAATTTTTGGGTTTTTAAGTCAAATTTGTGTCAAAATCCTTTTATGGATGTTTGAACATGCTTTTGGTGATGCATCGAGGAGCATATAGGGCCGGGTTGTCGATTGGCATAAACCCTTAGCGCCAATGTTCGTCCGGTTGCATTTTGGAAGAGTTTGCTCTTCATTTGGATAGGCTAAAAAACAGCCCAGGCATGATTCAGTCGACTGAAATCTCTGTTCAGTCGACTGAATCTGGAACCCGAAAGTTTCTAGGCATGATTCAGTCGACTGAAAATCTTTGTTCAGTCGACTAAACCTGGAAACAGAAAGTTTCCAGGCATGATTCAGTCGACTGAAAATCTCTGTGCAGTCGACTGAACCTGGAAACAGAAAGTTTCCAGGAAGAATTCAGTCAACTGAAAATCTCTGTTCAGTCAACTGAATTTGTTGTTTCTGCCCAATTTGCCTTTTGGGATTGAATTTCCAATTTAAATCGACTCGTGATGATCCTATTTGTTGTTATCATTTATTATGACTTTGATGACTCCTTTTTCGGGATTTTTGAATATCCATTTTGATGGATTCTTTATCGGTTTAATTGGATTTGATTCACGTCTTCGAATGTGAATTTTAATGATTGATTGTTTCTACAATCATTTTTGTGGTTTGTCACTTTAAAATATAAAGGTTTCCATACTAGTAGTAAATATTCAAACTCTTTGTCAAAAAAAATGATTTAAATTCTATTTCCAATATCAAACTCGTTTATAAAACCGTTTTCTAACCTATTAGTATATACAAACCTTTACCTCATTCGTATGAGAAAATCTAATTAAACGGCTTAGCAAAACAAGTAGTATGAAACGCTTGCGTTTACTTCGTCGGTTAATTTATGGACTTGTTCGATTGAAACTCTTGTGACAATTTTGAGTGGGAATCTACAATCTGTTCATAAATATTTTAGTTAAGCTAGTGGTTATAGGACATGAAGCTAAACTCTTATATTTACTAGCTTAGTGTAATCGACACTTCTTGATGTTTGATGATGATCATTTTATGGTTTAGACTAGCAATGTGCGATGTCTCTTTGTCCACATGGAGGACTGTACTTCATTTTATTGAGCTTCGTCTCATTTCTCGCATGGGTCGTACCTATTTAGGTGCGTCGATGTTTGTTTACTTCGTGGAGCAATCGGCTCAATAAGTCGGTGCATGGGGCGTATCTTTCTAGGTGCATCGATGTTAGACATTACATGGGGCGTATCTTTCTAGGTACGTCGATGTTTGTCTATGCGTGGGGCGTATCTTTCTAGGTGTGTCGATGCTAGACTTTGCATGGGGTGTATCTTTCTAGGTGCATTGATGCTAGACTAATCATGGGGCGTATCTTTCTAGGTGCGTCGATGTTTAGTTATACATGGGGCGTATCTTTCTAGGTACGTCGATGTTCGACTGTGCATGGGGCGTATCTTTCTAGGTGCGTCGACGTTCGGTCTATGGAATCTCATTCCGCTTGGGATTGGCCATCCTCTTATTTTTGTGATTTCTGGATTTCTAATTATTGATTTCTGGAATTTATGTTTCACCACCTTTTTCAGTTGGCATTGATATGTATGTCATTTATTGTGGCTTGGTGAATTAAATAAAGAATATGACATTCTTTTTATGCTATGAGATTCGTGAGATATTTGTATGATTTTCCTTTGTTGATTTTCTAATGTATACTTGTCAAGGTAGGACATTTTTGGTTATCATACGTTTTTATTATATCTCTTCTTATATCTCATTTTATCTGATAATTATAGCTAGACTGATCCGTTTATTATTTTCTTATTAAATAATACTCGGGTCAGACTGAGATATTACAGGTGCTTCCTCTTGTCTTCTTATTTGGAACCATCATCTGACTTTTGGTTAACTACTTAGCTTGTAGTTTTTGTTGTATACATTTGAGATTTGACTCCTTGATGTATACATATTCTTTTGTCTAGAACTTGTATCTATTCTTTTGTGATATTGTGGATCTTGTTTTGACCACTACTCTGATGTACACTTTCATGTGTTGTATTCATATCTATTTCCACCTTTGTGATATGAATTATCTGTGACTGATTTGTGTTATGTTTATTTCTATATTTTTTTCTGAAGTATATATACATAGCCACCGTGTAGTAGCTTTGAGTTTTTATCGGTATGTCGGATTTCCTCTTGAGATGAAAAGTTATATTTTTATCTGGCATATCGATACTCGCACAAAGCAATTACATGGATGGTCGCTCCTCAACAGCCTTATTCTCCGCGCTAGTTGACGGCATTACCTCGTAGTGTCCTTGGCTAGCGTGGGTATAGAGGTAGGGCGTCACATAGGCCTTTCCCCTTTGTGTTTTCTGGATTTCTAATTATTGATTTCAAGAATTTGTGTTTCACCAATTTTTGTGATTTGCATTGATAAGCTCTATCAATATTTGAGATTTGGTGAATAAAAATAAAGAATATGACATTCTTTTGGTGTTTGAGAAAATTTGAGATATTGTATGATTTTTGTTGTTATCATATGTATTTGTCATATCTCTTATCCTATCTCATCTTACATGATAATTATAGCTAGACTGATCAGTTTATTATTTTTCTTCTTAAAATAATACTCAGGTCAGACTGAGGTATTTCAGGTGCTTCCACTTGACTTCTTAGCAGGGATTAGCTTCTGACTTTTGGCTAACTACTTTAGCTTAGTAGTTTTTGTCTTTCATGTATTAGAGACTCTTTGATGTATACATATTCTTTTGTGTAGAACATGTACTTATTCTTTTGTGATGTAGTGGATCTTGTATGACCACAACTATGATCTTCACTTCTATGTGTTGTATTCATATATGTTTCCTCCTTAGTGATATGAATATCTATAACTGATTTTATGTTATGTTTATTTTATATTGGTTCCAAAGGCCCCTTAGCTACTATGTAGTAGATTTGAGTTTGGATAGGATATGTCAGATTTCCTCTTGAAGTGAAATGCCTGATATACTATCTGACGTATCGGTTCTCGCTCAAACCAATTACAGAGATGGTCGCTCCTCAACAGTCTTATTCTTCGTGCCAGTCAACGGCATTACCCCATAATGTCCTTGGCTAGTGTAAGTATAGAGGTGGACGTCATAGCTTGGTATCAGAGCCAAACTTTGGAACATTATACGATATTATGACAAGGATCATTGTCCTAAGTCTCTCTTAGTAATCATGCCTTAGGATTTAATTTGAGTCTTAGGACCCGTTCTATCCTATTTCCTTTTATGATGCCTTGTTTATCAATCTAGTTTATTTGAATTCATTTTGAGAATAATCTTTTTCCTCTTCTTTCTTTCTTTCTTAAAGAAAAGAAATCGTTAGACCAGGCCGTCCTAGCACCGGTCAATCTACTGCTACTCCTTAAGTTGGCGTATTCATGTCTACCCAACAACTTTTGGATCTTATAAAGAATGCCCAAGCTGCCGGACCCATTCCTGAGCCTACTCATCCTAAATCCGGGTTTAGCACGCTTGTGCAGTGATTACACCAATTTGGGTGGAAGGCCATTCAAGGGTTCCGAAAGCGTTATAGACGTCCAAGCTTGGCTTAGAACATGCGATCGTATCTTTTCTCACATGAATATTGCGGATCTACATCAAGTCCAAGTGGCTTCTAGCATGCTCCAGGAGAGAGCATTAGATTGGTATGAGCTTTTGGTTTCGGAAATTGTTAAAGCGGATCTTACTTAGGAGCAATTCCGGGAAATATTCGAGTTGAAGTTTGTGCTAGAAGCTGAAAAAGTAACTTTAGCCCAACGCTTTATTGACCTTGTTCAAGGTGAATCTTCTATAACAGATTATGTCGCATCTTTTGAATCCCTCTCTAAATATGAGGTCGAGTATATTAATACCCCATTCAAGAAAAATCAGAGGTTTATCTATGGGTTGAATAAGAATCTCAAAAAGGCTTTACTTCTAAAACTAGAAGTTCCTTTTGATTAGCTTGTAGATATCGCTCTTTGACTTGAAGAGGTCGACAAAGAAAGTGATGTTGAAGTTGTGGGTGCCAAAAAGAACTTCAACCACAACAAGAAAAGGCATCCCAATAATAAGTTCAAACCTAATCCCAACAAGAAAGGGAAGCAAGCAACTTCAGTAGCAAAGACTCCTACCTCTAGTCGTGGAGAATGCTACAATTGTGGTTCTAAGGACCATTATGCAAATAGGTGTCCGAAACCCTTTATTGTCGCCATTGCAAAAGTTCGGGTCATCTAATATCTTCGTGTCCCAAACTTCAAAGTAGGAAAGAGTGAAAGCTAAATGGTGTGCAAGCCCCTAGTAACATTTCTCTTGGTCAAGGTATTTCTCATTCTGTCCTTGATGACATTATTATGTTTCGTGATCATCCTATTTGAGTTCTTTTTGATATGGGTGCATCTCACTCTTTTATATAAAAAGAAATTGTTGATACTTTTTCTTTAAATGTTATGGGCTTGATGACTTCATTAAGAATTGTGAATCCAGTTGGTGGATCCGCAACACTCGGTTTATTTTGTAAGGATGTTGAAATTCTATGTGATTATGCTTTCCATGCTGATTTGCATGTTATGCGTTACTTAGGTTTCAAAATGATTTTGGGAATGGATTGGCTTAATCGTTATGAAGCCCACATCCTATGTCCCGGGAGGACTATCCATCTTCGACATCCGCAATCTGTTAAACATATTTATATTGTTTTTAAAGATTCAGATTCCAATTCAGTAGCATCCTTATATTCTCTAAATCCGCATGACGATGATAATGATGATGAGGAAGATGTCATTTCCCTCATTCACGTTGTTTGTGAATTTCTCGATATATTTGAGCCCGTTTTAGGATTACCACCTAAGCGAACAATTGAGTTCAGAATTAATCTAATCCCTGGAGCTCTACCTATCACTCGTCCTCCTTATCATATGTCCAATAAGGAAAATGAGGAGATGCGTAAACAATTATCCAAATTGGAAGCAAAACAGTTTATTCGTTCTAGTTCCTCTCCTTGGGGAGCTTCGGCTATCTTTGTGAAGAAATCCGATGGTACACTTAGGCTTTGTGTTGACTACCGCAAGCTTAATGATCTCACCATCAAGAATAAATATCCCTTACCTCAGATTGTTGATCTATTCGATCAACTTAGCGGTGCTAGAGTCTTTTCACAGTTAGACTTAGCAACCGAATTTCATCAGCTTCGAATTGTAGAGGATAGTATTCCTTTGACATCGTTCCGTACTCGTTATGGATCCTATGAATGGCTTGTTATGCCATTTGGTTTAATGAATGATCCAGCTTATTTCGTTGACCTTATGAACCAAATTTGCAAAGACTTCCTCAATCGATTTGTTCTCATCTTTATAGATGATATTCTTGTTTATTCTAAAACCGAGGAAGAGCATGAAAAACATCTTCAAATTATGTTGGAAACCCTTAGGAGAAATCAATTGAAAGAAAAAATTTCTAAGTGCCACTTTTGGCAATCCCATGTGAAATTTTTAGGACATATCATTCTGAATCCGAAATTTCCGTGGATCCTTCAAAGATTGAAGCGATTCAAGATTTGAAGAGACCGGAGAGTGTGATGGAAATCTGTAGCTTTCTTGGATTGGAGGGCAATTACCGTCGGTTCATAAAAGACTTTTCAAAAATTTCCGTACCTCTTACTAGTTTGACAAAGAAGGGAGTTAAGTACATTTGGTCAGACAAATGTGAAGCTGCTTTTCAGAAATTAAAAGAACTCTTTTTCGATGATCCTATTCTTGTGATTCCCGAAGGAAACCAAGACTTCACTGTTTATACCGATGCTAGTCGTATTGGTTTGGGAGCCATTCTCATGCAAAGGGAACGTGTTATCGCGTATGCTTCTAGGAAATTAAAGCCTGCCGAGACTAGATATGCCACTCATGATTTAGAGCTCGCGGTTTCGCCCTTAGAATTTGACGTCATTATCTTTTGGGAGAGAAATTTGTTCTCTACACCGATCATAAATCTTTGAAGTATTTGTTCTCACAAAAGGAACTTAATTTGCGTCAACAACGTTGGCTCGCATTCCTTGCATCTTATGATCGTGATATTCTTTATACTCCAGGAAAGGAAAATCATGTTGCCGATGCCCTTAGTCGTAAGCAACAAGCAGTTGTTTCCATGATGATATCCGAATGGAATAATCTTGAGACTTTGTCCACTTGTGAGATTCGAGATCGTGAATCTAATTCATGTTCATCTTTTGTTTTATGTAGCCTTGAGGCTCATCCTTCTCTTTTAGACCGCATCCTTGAAGCTCAAAAGCATAATCCTGAATTGGCTCATCTTAGCCAAAGTTGCAGGGATAGAAATATTGATGGTTTGAAGGACTTTGAAATCGATGCTTGTGGAGGCATTCGAAAATTTGGTAGACTTATTGTGCCAAATATTAGTGATCTTCGTAAGGACATTTTAGAAGATTCTCATTGTTCTAAATTTACCATTCATCCCGGTAGTAGTAAAATGTACGCGGACATGAAAAAAACTTTATTATTGGGATGGAATGAAATCTGATATTGCTAACTTCATTAAGCGTTGCATGACTTGCCATCTCGTTAAGGCCGAGCAGCAAAGGCCCGGTGGGTTATTGAAACCTTTGGATATTCCAGTTTGGAAGTGGGATCAAATTTCCATGGACTTTATTGACGACCTTCCTCATTCTCGTTCTGGTCATGATAGTTTATAGGTGATTTTAGATAGACTTACCAAATCCGTCCATTTTCTTCCCGTTCGGTCCAAATGGACCGTGCCTCTTTTGGCCAAACTTTATGTTAAAGAAATTGTTAAATTGCATGGAGTTCCTACTTCTATTGTTAGCGATCGTGATCCATTATTTACTAGTGGATTTTGGAAGGGTCTTCAAAAAGCTTTGGGAACGAAGCTTAATTTTAGCACCGCTTATCATCCTCAGTCCAATGGACAAACCGAACATGTGAATCAAACTCTTGAAGGTCTCCTACGTGCATATGTTCTTGATTTTGGTGGAAGTTGGGAAGATCATATTTCCCTTGTCGAGTATTCTTACAATAATAGCTTCCAATCTAGTATTGGTATGGCACCTTTCGAGGCACTCTACGGAAGGCCATGCTGATCTCCTTTGTGTTGGCTTGAAGCCAGTGAGAAGTTGGTTTTAGGCCAGATTTTATTCGTGATGCCACAGAAAAGGTTGAACTTATTCGTCATAGGATGAAAGAAGCTCAAAGTAGACAAAAATCCTATGCCGATAACCAAAGAAGGAATTTGGAATTTTCTATGGGAGATTTGGTATTCATTCGTGTTTCACCTATGAAGGGTGTTGTGTGTTTCAGTCGATCGGGAAAGTTAGCACCTCGATATATTGGTCTATTTTCCATCACCGAACGCATTGGTCCCGTGGCTTATCGCCTTTCATTACCGGCTCAATTTTCTGCTATTCATGACGTATTTCACGTTTCTCAAATACGGGAATGCCTTAGAGATTTTGACTCTATTCTTGAGCCCAATGTTATTGAAAAAATTGAAGTTTCACCTAATTTGTCTTTTGAGCAACATCCTATTTGTATCATAGCTACGGAGGTTTAACGCCTTTGTAATAAAGATGTTCCACTTGTGAAAGTTCAATGGTCCGAAAATCCTAAGGATTGTTCTTGGGAATCTAGAGAATTAATCGAGCGAACACATCCGGACTTATTCTCTCGTGCTCCTTAAGGTGAACTTCTCACTTCAAATTTTTCTTTGTATTGTTATGCCTTAGAGCGGTTGTTACTCTTTATTTTCTTCTTAAGTATTGCGAGGACGCAATTTCTTTAAAGAAGGGAGTCTGTAACAACCCGCGTATTTTACGATTAAATATTTAAATATTTTATTTAAATATAGCATCGTTAGTTGAATTAAAGTCCGAAATGTGACTTTTTGTAAACAGTCGAATCCGGACCCGAGACCACTTCCATTGAGTTTAAAACGACGTTTACAACTTATTTAAGTATAAACATCGATATGTTTGGAGTTAATTAGTATTTCGGTATTTTCAATTGGGCTTTGGGTTGGGTTCTAGCCCATTGACCCAATAAGAGACCCAAACTCTTCTACCTGATAACTCCCACTCCACTCCTCTTCATTCATTCATTCCATTTTCTAAATTTCAAACACTCAAGCCCTAGGAAAAATGGTGGGAAGAGGAAACTAAAATTCCCAAGCCCTAGTTCTCTTAGGAATTCAAGTTCTAGTTTTAAAATCAAAGAGAAGCTTAGGTAAGCATCCTCTTCATCTTCTCCATTTTAATCCCTCTCCAATTTTCCTAATTTCATATAATCTAACTTAGGAAATATTGGCATATGATCATAGATTGGAGCTTCTAGAGTTGTGATTGAAGTGGAGTTGATCTTTCCTTGTTTTAGAGCTTCTCAATTGTTGTTTTTGAATAAAAAGGTGAGTTCTTGAACTCACATCTATGCATGTAGCTTTCATTATTGTTAGGTATGAATTCCTAAAATTTATTTCATGTTCAATTGCTTTTGAATTGAATTGGTTTTGTGAATTTTCCAATTTTGGTAATTTGAAGTCAAAATCTATGAAAATCCTACTATGGATGTCTGGACATGTTGTTTGGAGTGTATTGAAGAGCCTATAAGGTTGGGTTGTCATTTGGCATAATCCCTACCACCATCGCTCATACGATCGCTTCCGTGTTGATTTGGCCATGAATGGTCTAGGCAAATTTTGCCCTGAGCTTTACCTCAGACGTCTGGGAAAACACTCAGACGTCTGAGGCATGGGAATAAAAATTCCAGACTTACAGCTCAGACATATTGTAACGACCCGATATTTTCAACCATTCGCATCCATTATAAGTGTATAGTCAGACACTCATGCCGGAGTTGAATTGCTCAAAATACCGCGTTGTAAATAAAATTTGGCAAATCTCAGAATATACAGTAAATAAATATAATCACAGATCACAGACACAGAGTAAAATAATGCAGCAGAAGTAAAATAAATAGTAGTTCATGAAGCTACTATCTAAATATGTCAGAGTTACATAAGATACAACAGAAGAAATAGAGTACAACAAAAGTCTCAATAAAATAACCAAGTACAAGCTGAGTAGAACAACGGAACTGAAATAGATAGGACAAGACAAGCAGATAATCTCCAGCGATTCAAATCTCCAAGCGAGTGGAAATCCAAATCTGTGAATAACTCAGGCTGACCCGAGCATAGTGCAAAACACAAAACACTCGAGTCAGGACAATATATACTTATATAATGTAAACCAACTCAAGCGAACTGTAATAATGGTACAAGTAACTTAGAAGATGCTTGGGACCGCCCATCCTCTAAGGATCCGTTAAAATATCTACTATGTAGTAATATTCGCTATTATAATAGTGTCTAAATAAGTAAAGTATAATCATATAGAAAATAGCGTTAAGGGGATGGAGAACCTTAACGCGATCGGATCTTAAAATCATAATCGTAGTAAAGCTCGATATGGTAGGTGACACGGCACAACTAGGCAATGCTAGGGTAGATATACCAATTACGCACACGGACTGATGGATACGCATAGCAGCCACTACCGTTCCACCTCGAACAACACTCCCAAATCGGAGGATGGCCATCTAATCAATCACAAGTAAGAGTATAATATCGAAGAAATGTGTCCGAGAAGAGGTGCTACCTCACTGGTCCGAGATCGCTCCTGTTTTAGCCACCTTATGCCAACTCACGGGAGTTGGGTCCACGTAACATACCTTAAGAACGTCGCCACCATCCTACTTCATTCTGGAATCTCCACCGCGTACACGGTTGTCAAAGTGGTTTTCGGTATCGACAGAGAGTATGTCCATATCCGATCCCGGTCTCTTTGCCAACCAATCGTTATTATAACCCGTGGTTATAACTTTTAAAAACAATACTTTACTTCAAAATAAAATATCATTTCAAACCATATCTTTATCAAAATAAAGATTAAATCAATTTCAAACCATTTCCATATATTTAAATTTTCATATCATTTCAAAACTTCATTTCAAATCATTTTAATATAATAAAATATCATATCCTTACAAAACTTCATTTCAAATCATTTTAATATAATAAAATATCATATCCTTACAAAACTTCATTTCAAATCATTTTAATATAATAAAATATCATATCCTTACAAAACTTCATTTCAAATCTCCTATCAGTTCAAATCCAAATATTTAACTTTAAATACCTTTTAAATTCAAAGATATCGTTCATTTACTATCATTTCAAATCACCTTTAAATAGTTTATATTCCAATCAAAATAATTCATTTAAACCTTTTAAAAGTGCAATTATTATATTTTCAAATCAAGTATTCAATTTCCAAAGTTTCAAACCATTCTGAGTTCGTTTACTAAGTCAAAAACCCTAATTATTAAAATTTCAGCATTTCACAGCATTTAAAAACAACTGCTATAAGTTATATTTGAAAACATTTTTAATTCAGCAAAGACAACACTTAAAACTACTGTTAAAACTCAGTTTTAGTTGAATTATAGTTCAAAACAGAAAAGACAGCATTTCAGAAGTGCTGCGGTAGTTCAGATTTCAAAACAAGGGTTAAATTGGTTTCAACATAGACTACAGACCATTATAGCATTTCCAGAGAATGCTATAATAGGCCTGAGTTCAATATTAGCCTATAAGTTCAACTACAACAACTACAGCATTCCAGAAATGCTGTAATAGCTCAATTTTACACAATTTTAGTTCAAACAGAATCTATAGCATTTCTGAATGCTATTAAAAGTTAATTTCAGGTGTTAGTGTATTTCCAGCAATTAAATAACTTTAATTTAAAACACATAAACATTTTTAAAATCATATTTTAACATTTAAAATGTTCATTTACATATCATTTAACATATATCTTTTCACAATAAATTTCTTATAATCAAATCCAATTTTCAACAATTTACTTAATAAATTTTAGTGTAAAAGTGACCAATTCTTCACATTTCAACAAATAAACTTAACACTTCAAATTTAAATTACCATTTCACAATTTAACTAAATTTCCAATTTTATTTAATTAACTTAAACCTTTAATTAAAACCAAATTTCACATTTCCTAGTCAAGTTATATTTTAAAAATCACTTTAAACATTCATTTATTTAACCACTTAAACTCATAGAAAAATCAATAATACTTCAATAAATCACTTAAATTCAAATTTAATCAAATTATCATATTTTACCATTTTCCAAATATAATTAAATTTCCATTTTATTCATATAACTTAAATATCATTTTTAACCAAAATTCCAAATTCCAAACTTAAGTTATATTTCAATAATCCAATTTAACCATTCATTAATTACATTTTAACTCATAGAAAAATCATAATTTCTTTATTCTAAAACATTTCAAAATCTATTTAAATCAAATTTCATAAATTTATTTTTAAAAATACTTAAAATCATCCAAAACACTTTATAAAATAACCACGGGCCTGTATATAGTTTTCTAACCTAGGTCAAGTGATACGAATATGTATCATTTCAACCCGTAGTTTAAAAAAAGAAAAATCCGGGTTCTATCATTTCAAACCCGCAATCCCAAGTTAAAATAAATTAAATAAAAACCATTCAGGCCTATCATTTCAGCCCATAACGATTTTTCCCTATCCTAAAGTCCGTTCGGGTATGTATCATTTCAACCCATAGTGATTCTAGTCTACAGGGAACTTGCAATGGTGATAACTGATATAAATAACAGAATAACATTAAATAACAGTAACATATGATATAACAGGTGTAATAACAGGTGTGAACATCATATGATAATAATATAAGCATATATAACATGATAATATATTTCTACAGATTCGCAGGGTGTCAATTTACTAGTTATATAGGTACATATTGTCTTGTGAGAATAACTCACCTGTTTGTGCTGGAGATATCAAAACCAATGACACAATGGAAACAAAAGCACGATGACAAGACTACGGACTTGAGTGGAGAGCGAATCCAAGCTACAACTCTTGTGCACAACCCAAAACAACCAATCAAAACAACAAAATTCAATACGACTTTAAAATGAAATAACTTTGAAATGAAAAGAGATTTGAATGTCAAATCTTTTGCCTTGTTTTCTACAATGCTTTGCATGGCCTAGGGGTTTATTTAGGTCAGGTTTGACATGACTTTAGCTCAGGTTTGATCATAGGAATGCATGGCATAAAGGCTAGAACATGTGGAGGAAGTTACAACACAAGAATATCAAGAGACTAGGCAACATAGTGGAGTTTGGTTCAACTTTTGGCTCGGTCTATGGGTCAAATGGCTCGGCCATCATCTGGTACAGGTCTGGACAGAGGTTTGGGTGATGAGTAGCAGCAGCCAAAGGTCATGTAGCAAGTGGTGGTGGTGGCTAAGGGGGTGGCCAAAGCAAGATATGGAGGGTAGGTGATGATATGTGTGTTCTAGGCAATGTTTTGTGGAGTTTTGTGGTGATGGCTTCAAGTGGAAGGTCATGGCCTGTCTTGGTCAGAGGGAAGGGAGTGTTTGCTGTAGTAGATGGAGGAGGTGATGATGGGGATGAAGGTGGTAGAGGCTAGGCCAAGCAAACATGTGAAGAGATCAAGGCAAAATAGCATAGAAAAATTAAGAAAAAGTAGAAAGAAGAGAGGGATTTACCTAATTTTTTTCAAGATGGAGGCCATGACTTTTTTTTAGGGTTTTGGAGCTTGAAAATTCGTGAATAACAAGAGGAAGACGGCTGGAAAAAAAGAATGAGGAATAGTTAGGGTTAATTGGTGAAAGGTTAGGTTAAAACGTAAAAAAAAGTGGACTATAAAAGCCCATAGGAAGATAGAAGGTTTAGGGCCTTT
The DNA here is from genome assembly GCA_030737815.1 of Allium fistulosum. Classification (NCBI taxonomy): domain Eukaryota; kingdom Viridiplantae; phylum Streptophyta; class Magnoliopsida; order Asparagales; family Amaryllidaceae; genus Allium; species Allium fistulosum. The sequence continues at coordinate 1,211,474,526 of CM060902.1, forward strand.
CATATTACTTTATTTTATTTTTATAACTTTATATTTCTGGAAAAAATAATAATCCCAAATAAAATTTCGAAATTTTATCAAAATATAATAGTTTATATAAATATTTATCAATCATATAAAGTTAAATTAAGAAAATAGCTAAAAATAGTAAACTAGTCTAGAAAATTTGAAATTGAATAGAATAAATTTTAGAAAAATTCATATGAGCTTGTAATATATTTCTAAACATAAATAATAACATAAAATAAAAATATATTCAAAAAATAAACATTTAAAATTTAATTTACATATAATTTCTAATGAAGAAAATAGCAGAAAATAGGAAAACAGCCTTTTAAAAATAGGAAATCATCATAGTAAATTTTGGAAAAATTATATTATCATTTTTAAAATATTTAGAGATGGAAATATACATAAATAAACATATTGACACATATTAAAATAAAATATAAGAAAGAAAATATGATTTATAAAATTTAAAATAGGCAAAATTGCACAATAAAACAAATTATACTAAAAATTGAAATGTACATAACTTTTACATTTTAACTCCGTTTTCAACGAAACGAAAAGTAGTGTTCAAGTTATTACATCTATTTTTATAATAAAAGATAAAATTAATAATTTCAAAATTTTAAATTTTTAAGTTTAAAAGTCAAAGTTTGACTATTTTAACCAAAATTCACATTTTCTGGAAATATTAAATTTAGTCATATTTGGCATTCTAATCCATATCAAAATCAAAGTTTATGTTTAAAATAACAAAATTTATTCTTTTTCATAAATAAAGCTTTTAAATCTGGAAATATCAATTTAAAAATAATTGAAAAATACAAGGTTGTTACACATATGAGGTTATTCCCAGACATCTGAGCGATTTGGACGAAATTTCCAGACCTTTAGCTCAGACGTCTGGGAAAACCACTAGACGTCTGGCGGTGTTAAATTCAGCTAACTTGCCTATTTTTATGAGGGTTTCCGTTTTATCGGTTTTTGTTGATCCGGTTAGTTCTTGTCATTTATTATCGACTTTGATGATTCCTTTTCTAGATATTTGGGAATATCCATTTGATGGATTTGATATCGATTTTCATGGTTTTAATTCACGTCGTCGAATGTGAATTTTTGGTGATGGATTGTTTTTACAATCGTTTCTATGATTTGTCACTTTAAAATACAAAGGTTTCTATACTAGTAGTAAATACTCAAACACTTTCACAAAAATGATTTCAACATTACTTTTAATACAACGCTCGTTTTAAAACGGTTTCCCAATCTATTAGTATATACAAACCTTTACCTCATTCATATAAGAAATCCAATTAAACGACTTAGGAAAACAAGTGGTATGAAACGCTTGTGTTTACCTCATCGGTTAATTATTGGACTTGTTCGATTGAAATCTCATGACAATTTTCGAGTGGAAATCTACAATTTGTTCACAAATATTTAAGTTCAGCTAGTGGTTATGGGACATCAAGCTAAACTCATTTATTTACTAGCTTAGTGTAATTTACACTTCCTATTGATCAATGATGATCATTTTGTGGTTTAGACTAGCGATATGCGATGTCTCTTTGTCCGCGTGTGGGACTATATCCCGTTCTGCAGAGCTTCGTCTCATTTTTATGGGCTACTGACCCAAGGTCTTTTAACCGTTTTATGTAGTTCGGTTCATCGGGCGTACCTTAGTACCATTTCATTGTTCTGGCTTATTTGAGTTTCAGGTTCCTCGGGCGTACCTTTGTACTACGTCGTTGCACCGGCTCTATGGGTTAGCCATCTATGGGATAGCGTCCCGTTTGTGATACACGTGCTGGTGAGTTTTCATGCTCCCGTTTATGATAGGCCTTCCCCTTTGTGTTTTCTGGATTTCTAATTATTGATTTCTAGATTTTGTGTTTCACCAATTTTTGTGATTTGCATTGATAAGCTCTATCAATATTTGTGATTTGGTGAATAAAAATAAAGATATGACATTCTTTTGGTGTTTGAGAAAATTTAAGATATTGTATGATTTTTGTTGTTATCATATATATTTGTCATATCTCTTATCCTATCTCATCTTACATGATAATTATAGCTAGACTGATCCGTTTATTATTTTTCTTCTAAAAATAATACTCGGGTCAGACCGAGGTGTTTTAGGTGCTTCCACTTGACTTCTTAGCAGGGATTAGCTTAGTAGTTTTTGTCTTTCATGTATTAGAGACTCTTTGATGTATACATATTCTTTTGTGTCGATCATGTACCTATTATTTTGTGATGTAATGGATCTTGTATGACCACTATTATGATGTTCACTTCTATGTGTTGTATTCATATCTGTTACAGCCTTAGTGATATGAATATCTGTGACTAATTTTATGTTATGTTTATTTTATATTGACTCCAAAGGCCCCTTAGCTACTGTGTAGTAGATTTGAGTTTGGATTGGATATGTCATTTTTCCACTTGAAGTGAAATGCCTGATATACTATCTGACGTATCTGTTCTCGCTCAAACCAATTACACAGATGGTCGCTCCTTAACAGCCTTTTCTTTCGTGCTAGTCGACGGCATTGCCCCGTAGTGTCCTTGGCTAGTGTAAGTATAGAGGTGGGGCATCACACGGATTTTCCGTCATTTAAATGATTTTAAAATATAAATTGATTTTTGTATATGAAGACTTTGGTTGAAATTATAGAATGAATTTAAATTTCAAAAATAGCGATTTATCGAAATACGGAAATGGTGAATAATTGAAATTTGAGTTGAAGATGAATCGAACGATTTCTAATATTGATATAAATTCTATTTGAATTAGAATTGAGTTAATAAGTTTTTTAAAACTGAAATTTCAAGTGATTTCGTCAATTTTTGAAATCATCGATTTATTCGACGCGTTAAAATAGCAATCCGGCACACAGTCTCGGAATTTGACCAAACTAGTTCCATTGGATCCGTAATAGTGTATTATTGTCGGATTTCAAATTTCATAGCGATTGGATTTACCGTTTGGTCATAATTGATAGAAACGCGTTGAAATTATTATTAGAAATTTAATATTATAATTGGATTCAAAAAGCTATCTTCCACATACGATTGAATCAGGTTTCAAAACTAGTTCCATTGGGTTTGGAATAGGGGTATAACATTAGGAATGCCAGGCGGCACACCTCGATAGGAGTTCGGGATTTCGAGTTATGTTATATGAGATATTTTGGATAAAAAATTATACATATTTATAAAAGCCAAACCCTATAATGTCTTCATCAGACACCCTACCCTATGAAGCCATCCCTCCCCTATGAATTTTTCCCCAGTTTAAAATTCGCGTATGATCTTCTTTTTCCTTCTGGAGAACGAAATCGATTCATATAAAAAAAAAGGGAAATTCACGCAATGGAATCGCGAACGAGTCGAGCGGCTGTGTTGGCTCACGGGCATCGATCACGTGCTGGCAAAGTAGCTCCATTTGGCGATAGTTTTCGGTTCAATTTTCTCTTCCACGGCGAGGTTTCAGGCGATGGTTCTGGTGGCCATGGCAAGCTCTCGATCGGAGCAAGGTTTAGTGATGTTGCGGTGGACTCTAGTGGGTCGGAGCGACGACAACAGTGAGGTGGAGTCAAGCGTTTTCGTTGCCAGGCTGGGGCAAATGTCGTGGTTGAGGAGGGGAGATCGAACGGCCAGGATTGCAATTACAATGTGGAGCGGCTGAGATGGACAGGTTTAGGGTAATGTTAATTAAAATATTAATTACAGTAATTTGGGTATATAAATCATATTATGAAATCGAATATTTATAAATTGTATATCTCATTTGTACGAGGTCTAAAATGAATGAAACAAGTCAAGTTTGGTTCATAGCTGTGAAATCTACGCAATAGGATTGGTTTGGAGATTTTTGGAGTCAACTAGGATTTTAGATTAAATTAAACGTCGGTTCAATTTAATTTAAATTGGAACGGGTTGCAAATTAAAAATCAAGGTGAGTAAATCTCACTCATTTGGATTACTGGATTTAATTTATAATAATTAAAATTAAGTATTGGATGATTGGTTGAATTGATATATTATTATGAGATGAATATTATATTATATATAGTAGTATATATATATATTAGTAGTTGGTTATATTTCCCGCCGATTGGAGCGGATTAGACACTATGTGCCCCGCATAATAGCGGATGACCCTATATTCCCATGATATCCCGCCTCGAAGCGGGATTGGTATTTTATATTATCTAACATCTATGGATGCAGGGAAATAGGTTGGAGGGATCCAACTTGATTCCTCAAATATATTGATTGTTTTTCATATATAACGATATATGATGTGATTGAATAATCGGTTATGGATTGTTGTGTGATTTGGTTTATTGGATGCTATAGTAGCACTGACCTTATTTTGGTATTTTAAATACCATAAAGAATATTTTTGAATTTTAAAAATAAATTAAAAGGGGATTTATGGAAATAAAAATATTTATATTGATTTGGAATATTTGATAAGGAATGAATGTGAATTAAATCAAAAGATTTAATTTGGAATTCACTTAACTATTTTAACAAAGTGTTTTCAAATAAATATTTTGAGCTTAATTTATACAAGGAATTTGGAACAATAGATTTAATGATATTTCTAAAATTTTAAATGGAAGTTGAAATCGAGTTTTCTAATGGATTTGGAATAAAACTGGTTTTATTAAAATTAAATTTCTAAATGGGTTTTAAAATAAAAAATCGATTTATAAACGAGAATTGTTTAATATAAATGTGTTATTAACAGGGAACAACCGAAAATGAGTTTATAAATTTATAAACGATGTTTATAAATAAAGTGAATGATTATCATTTGATAAGTTGGAAATATAAACCACCATGGGAATTTAAAGTGAGATACGAAAATCAGTTTGGGGGAAAGATAGTGGATTCTATTTTTGGAATTTGGAAATAGTCATGAAATTAGAAATGAAAATCGATTGGAAATAAATCGAGAGGGATTTATAAATATAAGAATGGTTATGTTGAATTTTAAAAATAAATTTTAATTGAGAAATTAAGGTTGTTTTTAAATGGGACTTTTATTTATTAAAGTATATAGTTAAAGCTGGTTTAGCATTGTAATATTTCGGGAAGTGGATTTTTCAAATATCAAATATTAATTGAAATAAATTCTAATTTTTATAATAAGCGTTGTAAAATCGATTAGTATTATTTAAAAATGAATTGGAAATGAGTTATCGATGTTTATGTAAAAATGTGTTGATATTTTAAATAATTAAATAAACATGTTTTGATTTAAATTTTTATTCTTTAAAAATACTTACAATATATATATATATAATTTTGGAAGCAAATGAAGTTTTTTTTATAGACACTCTCGAGATCTGTAAACTGAGTTTTATTTAACATATGAGATTTTATAAGAAAAATCTTATAGTGGATGTAACATCCCGCGCTTTAATGAAAAATAAAATCAATTGAATTAACATAATTGCAAAACAGTTAAAAATATAAATGTCAAATATATGAATTTAAAAAAAATTAAGAGGTTACATAGATATATGCAACCAATGAGTGTGTGATTAATTGACGCATCAATCAATTAAAAGGGGAATTAATTAATGGACATAAAGCCGTCAATTAGTCAGAGAACATGTCACTTTTATAACATTAATTAATTAAGGGATCTTCTAATAAAGGGAAATGTATGTGGGGAATAAATTAAATGATAACATACATATATTAGTTTATAATTGATGCAAGCAATTGATTGAGAAATAAATTAAAGACATTAGTTAAGCCTCAATTAATAAAAGAGGGAAAATTGGAATAAATCTTGATATTCTATTTAAATTATTTAAGTGTCATTATAGCGATTTCGCTATACCGTCATTTATTGGTTTTCATCCCCAAAACCCTATCATGTGTGTTTTGAACTTGAGCTTGTGTTTTCACCAAACAGAATTTTATAATTCATTAATTATATTAATTAATGATATTTTAAATTAATTAATCATTTTAATTAACGGTTATCTAAATTAAATAATCATTTTATTTAATGATTTTGAAATTAATTAACCAATTTAATTAATGATGTTTAAAATTGGTTTATCATTAGATTTAATTAATCATTTTTGCAATTGATGTTTTATACTTAATTAATAATTATAACCAATAATTATTTGAGTTTAATTAATTATTTTAATTAATGGTATTTGAAATTAATAAACATTTTAGGTAATGATGTTTAAAAGTAATTAATCATCTTAAATAATGATATTTGAATTTAACTAATTATTTTTATTACTGATGTTTGAAATTTTTAATCTATTTGATTAATGAGATTTGAATTTAATTAAATCATTTTAATTAATAGTTTTAAACTTTAATTAATCATTTTAATTGATGATTGTTTTAAATTTAATTAATTTTTTTAACTAACGATATTTGAAATTTATTTAATTATTTTAATTAATGATATTTTATAGTTAATTAATCATTTCAAATGATATTTTGTATTTAATTTATCGTTTTAACTAATGATGTTTGAATTTAGTTAATCCAAATAATTTATGATTAATTGAACTTAATTAATTGTTTTTAGTTAATGGTATTTAAAATTTATTAGTCATTTTAATTAATGGTTTTTGAAATTAATTATTCATTTTAGTTAATGATTATTTGAATTTAATAGATCTTTTTAATTAATGGTATTTAAAGTAAATTAATTAATTTAATAATAGTGATTTAAGTAATTAACTAATTTAATGAAAGTGTTTAAAAGTTAATAAACTGATTTAAAAAGGGTTTAAAGTTAATTTGCTGATGATAAAAGTGTTTGGAAATAATTAACTATTTTATTAAAAATAACAGATTTCTTTATTTAAAAGAGATTATAAATGTGATTAATTATCTTTCAAGATAATTATTATTGTTTTAAATTTATACATAATGGTTTATAAATGAGGAAATCCTTTAAAGGGAATTATTTATAAATAAAGCTAAGTTTAAATTGTTTTGGGTTCATAGTAAACAATGTTTTAAAGACATTTTTTGACCATTGTTTTAATGCACTTAGTATTATAAGTCTGTCTTTTAAAAGAATATTTTTAAAGTAGTATTTCCAAAGTGTTTTTACTAATATTGAAATATGGAAATCAAGCACAAGATCATTTTTTAAAAGTAAAGTTCGAATTCAGTTATGAAAACGTAGTTCCGTAATTGACATTGCTTATACGGAAAGGATTTAGTCATACTTTTAACGCTAAACGTTGAGGCATGGACTCGTTTCTATTTTGAAGGTGAAAAATGTCGTCAAGGAATTGGCTAGACGTAACAATATCTCAACTTGCCCGGCTTCATTTTCTACCGAGGGATAACACTTGTTTGGAATCGATGAGTAGTGTTAAATATATGATATTTAATTTGCATATACGATCATTTAAATTATCCCCAATAGTTGATGTAGCGACCCGCAGTACTGTACCCTTTGAGTCGACCATAATTCACCCTTCTTCAACCCAAAATTTGTACGAAAGAGCGAATAACTAGGGTAAAGAAGAAGAAAGAGATAGAAGAAAATAAACAACAACACTGAATCTCACAATCGCAGCGGAACAAAATATAATATATAATAAGAGATTTTTATACAAAAGAATCTATAACAGTTTATATACTTACAATCATCAGAGTACAATAACCCATACATCAATCTGGGCAATAATAGTAACTTGTCCTCATACAACAGAGATATAAACTAAGTACGGAGATACGTCTCTATCATCCAGCTCATCTCCTAGGCTCCATAGCATCCTATCCTGAATCTGTAATACTCGTTCTGACCCGAGCATTATAATTAAATAACACCCGAGTCAGTCTGGAAAACCAGCGTGAGAAAACACACTCAATTTGAATTATTAGAGTTAGCAAAACCATTTGTAAAACAAAGGTATCTCGTAGGACCGCGTCACACATAAGCACGATGGGTTTTTCCCTTACGATAACCAAAACATTTTATCAAAAATCCATTGATATTATAATAGTGTCTAGGTACAAATACTTATTCAAATAGCCGAAATTGTTACATTAATTAAATTCCAGCATACTAGGCTCTACAAACAAAACCGTAAAGGCTCATATTGGAGAATGGATCCCATACAGTGACTGGGCCACTGGGGTACCGCCATCATAGTATACCTCTATAAAAATGTACCAAGGACCTCGCCGGGATCCCCTGCTACACAAGACCAGCCTACCCCTACCTTGGATAGACCGAATATGTTATCACTCCGGGTGTTCCCACCGTTAAAATTGAGCGCTCCTTTTTTCATGCACAACCATATCCATAGTTTATATATTTCTGCGGATATCTAGAAAAGTGTTAACATACCCTAATTGGGTGCGACCCACTTAGCCTTGCTACATCTCCCCTGTTTTAGTCATTCCCGGTTGATGAGGTTTGAGGCTAAACGTTACCTTTCAAGAAACAATTTCACTTAGAATGCTCATCGTCCTCCAATGACGATGTTCTGATAGCATTCGTCCATAAAAGTTGTCCTGGGTCTGGACAAACCGAATCACCGTCTTCATCATCTTCACGGTATTCATTTGTATCGTTCAAACCGGATTGAAGTGGTTTTCGGAGAATTAAATCTGATCCCAATCTCTTCGAAACGATTAACGAAATTGGCTAATATTGATAGTTGGTTATTTAACTATCAATAAAACATCCATAAGCAGACACTAGGCCTTATTTTATAATTCTTCAAACATTTAATTTAAAAATATCTTTACTAAGAGATATATCCAAATCCCTTTCCATATTCCAGTATTTGAAAATAATTTCAAATACTTAAATCCATAATAAGATATTTTCAAACCCTCAACACTTAGAAATATTCCCAAATTTCCATTTTTATACCTAGGAAAATATTATAAGTCTTATTTTCCAAAATCTCTCAATATTAACGCTTAGAGAATATTCCGTAACTTATCCCAAAGTCTCAGGAATCACTAATAAATTTCCTCTCCTCAAAATCATATCCATTTATAAGCCCTATTTACGAATCTCGAGAGAATTTATAAATAAAATTTTCAATCACATCAAAACTCTCTCTATATATATAATAAGTATTTAAAAGAATAATAATTTATTTTTGAAACATGTTCAAGCAATTTTTCTTTTAAATATCGAAAACACTTTTATAACATTAATAACTTATTTTTAGATAAACAAATAAATTTTCAAAGCTGATTTTAAAAGTTAGAATTTTACTAAAATAAATACTTAGTATTTGAAAATATACTTACCGAAGTATTTCAATCCTAACTAGTTTAAAATTACATAGTTTTAAATAATAAAATTTTCCATTTAAAAGCAAACTTAACTTCTTAGAATTAGAAATATATTTTTAAAACCTCAATAACCAATTCAATTTTATAAATTTCTCCCGAATCACATCACATCACTTCCATTCCGATATCCTTAACCATTTTTCACTTTTCAAAAATAGTATCCACTATTTTTCTCACCCTATTTCTGTATTATAATATAAATTCTCCCTATAAATTTATATTTCCAATCTATCATCTGATATCGATTTCCTATATTTATAAACATCGTTTATAAATTTTATAACTCCTTTGAGTTTCACTTTTTATACAACTAATCTCGTTTATAAAATTCCAATTTTATAAATCCATTCCTTTATAAATCCCATCTATAACTTCCAATCTATTTTTAATATCGACTTCAACTCTTTTTTTATGTTCCTAGAATATCATTATAAATTCTTTTTATATAATTCATTTTTAAAAATCTCCATTTAATACTTCACAATTGTTAAGTATAACCAAATGTCAAATATACATTTCTAACATAATTTCTTTAAAATAACCCCAATTCCAATATAAATATTTTTATATCAAAAATTCTCTTTTATTCCTTCAATTTTAAAAATATGTTTATGGTATTTAAAATATCAAAATTCAAGCCAGTGCTACAGTAGCATCCAATAATTCCAATCACTACAATAATCTATAATAGATTATTCAACACGATCCATATATCACAATATATGAAATTAAAGTCAACATTTTGAGGAATCCAGTTGGATCCCACCAACCTATTTTCCCTGCTTCCACAAAATGTTAATACAACATAAAAATACTAATCCCACTTCGAGGGGGATATCGCGGTATATAGGGTCATCCGCTATTACGTGGGGCACATAGGGTCTCATCCGTTATAATGTGCGGGAATATCACTCTAACTACTAATATATATACTACTATATATATAACATCCAACCAGATAATAATTTTTAAATTCAACCAGCATTCAATAATTTATTTTAACTATTTAAAATAAATTTTAGTAATCCAAATGAGTGAGAATTTTTCACCTTGATTTAATTTTGCCGAACATCCGGATTTTAAAATTTTCTAAATTCCCAACCGATTCTGAAAATCTCAAACCAATTCCAGATTGTCTATTTCGCAGCTACGAATCCATTGTGACTGATTTCGCTCGATTTAAACCTCGTATAAGCAAATTTCGAATTTATATAAATTAACGATTTCACTCCTAATTAAAATTAATCAACTAATTTATTAATTTAAACCAATTACGTACTAACTATACCTTTATTAAATTTTATTAAAATTAATTACTCAAGAAAAATCTCACCTTTCCAAATCTTGCTAACGGTCAGACACCCCAAGTCGCCATCAAACCATGGCAACTCCCACGTCCAACCCCGATAGCCAACAGCTCCACTCGAGACTTCACAATCCTATAATGCTGCAATCGTTCCACTAGTGCATAATAACTTCGACCATCTTATTTGACTTCACAACCCCGCAACGCCTACTTCCACCACCCTAGCTGCCTCGCATAAACGCCCCAACAACCTACTCGAGATTCGCGTCTCCACCTCCCATGCCTAGGTCGCGGCTCCCTGACGAGCTAACCCCTTTGATCGACAAACGACATCAACCTCAATAACCCAAATCTGCCACCACCCTTCCCACGATTTCGGTTGCGATCGCATAGTCGCGCCCCCAGGCTCGCCTCCTCCTTGTGTCGCCTCATAGTGCCTCCCCACCACGCGTACGCGTGCCTGTCTTCGAGATTGCCTCCTCTATTTTCTTTGATCGCGATCATTTTTTTTGAATTCGATTTTTGAACTTAGGCAGGAAGAGGAAAAAAACTCGCGATTTAATTTGTTTCGTTTGAATGATATTGTTATCCCCTCTATTCGGTTTCATATTTGATCATTCCCTTCTTCTTTTTTTATAAATCGATTTCGTGAATCTGGAGAGAGGGAAAACAAAATGAAAATCACGATTTTAAAACAAAGGGGAATGTCGTGTTTTAACTACAGAAAGGAGGGGGACGCGACTTTAAAGTGATGGGGGTTCCTTTATTCGTGATGGTGTTGTGGTTGACTAGAGAAGGGTGGCTAATGGTAAGTTAGAAGGACAGTTGAAAAGAATTTGACTTGACAATAAAATTAATTTATTTTCAAAATGTCTCGATTTACGCAACTCAAAATCTTGAACCCCTATCGAGGCATGCCGCTAGGCATTTATAATTTTATACCCCTATTTCGAACGCAATGGAAAAGGTTCCGAGTCCTAATTCGATCGTATGGAGAAGATAGCTTTCTGGACCCAATTATTATATTAATTTCAACGTGTTTCTATCCCGTACGATCAAACGATAACTACAAACACTACGAAATTTGAAATCTGATAATAATACACTATTACAGACCCAATGGAAATGGTTTCTTTGAATTCTGAGACTGTACCTCGGATCCCTATTTTAACTCGTCGGTTAAATCAACGATTTCTAAATTTCACGAAATCGCTTGAAATTTTCAGTTTTAAAACTAACTAACTCAATTCTGATTCAAATAGAATTTAAATCAATATTGGAAATCATTTCAGTTTCATATTCAACTCCAATTCAATTATTTAAACGATTTTTAATTATTAACTCAACAATTAAATTTATTAATCAATTCGCTATATTTGGAGCTTAAGTTTTATTACACTATTTTGATCGATAATCTTCATATTCAAATTCCATTCACATTTCAAAACTCAACATTTAAAATAAATTAAATGTTCAAAATCAACGACTAAAAGTCCGGGTCATTACATCCCCCCTTAAAAGAATTTCGTTCCCGAAATTGCTAAGGCAAGAAAATTGCTCCAAACCCACTGACCTAACAAAACCCACTTAGTTAAAATTTGATATTCACTTTTCTAATCTTTTAGTTCCAACCAAAACAATTAGTTTTCAATTCTAATTCCAAAACACTTTATTCCAGTTACAATTCGAAATCCAATTGTCGTTAACGAAAACTTTCAAAAAATTTCTAACACCCTAAATTTCTGAATTTTTTTTGCAGTCTCCTTTGTACGGAGGACCTTTTGCAATATGACAAAAGGGATAAATATATATACATCGACCCACACAGTCAGAAAACAGAAAAATATATCAACATTTATATATTTTCGTAGTATTTAATCCGAAAACGTACCTTATATTAGCATTTTAAGCATTATTAAGCAAGCATTTACTTCAAAAGCAATTTCGCAACCCAAATCTGGCCAAAAAGTCCCACTGTACCTGTACTTACTCAATTTTAAACACATGAGTACCAAAACATGAAATTCTAACAACGTTTCATTTATTCAACTAGTTAACATATGAATTTCATAAGCAGTGCATGCTAAACATGTATTTATAAGCAATTATGAGGTTCCAACACCAATTTAATTACTTTCCATCGTTCCATATATCATTTCATTCAATCCAAAATGGTTTACAACCAAATTTATTTGCATCCAATTCATTTTATATCAAACAAGCTCATATCCATTCCAAATTGATTAAAAATCAATTTATTCACATTCTATTTATTCATAGAATTTTATTTACCTCAGTTTACGTCAAACGACGATATTTTCATGCAATTCTGGAATATCCATTTAATAAAATACCCACTTAAGCTTATAGCTATTTCAAATTGATTCCCAATCAACTTATATTCAATTTTATTCCACTTCAATTTGATTCTCAATCAATTCACTTACATTTCATTCATATCCGCATTCATTATATCCAAATCCATTTTATTAAACTCGGAATCATCCCACTTTATTTTATTAAATAACCATTTCACAAATTTATTTAAGCCATGCTTCCATTCAAAATATTTACTTAAGTTAATCCGTTATTTTAAATTATTTCCATCTTATTAACTTAAGTTTATTTTCATTTCAACCAACCTCCATTTCATTTACTAATTAATTAATTAGTTCATTCATTTAATCCACTTCAATTTTAATTCCATTACTAGAATTCATTCTCGAATTTATTTAAATGATATCAAGGAAATATTCAATTTATTTACACTTAAATTGAATTTATTTGTAACTCAAGCCATTATATTTAATTCGTTTAAGTTCCATATTTAATTTCAATTCCAATCCACAATCCAATTTATTCACCCAAGTTAAACTCCATTTTTTGTATCCACTATCAGATTTTTATTCAAAAATTACTCCATTAAATTTACCTGAGTTTAAATTTATTTTATAATTCAAGTTTGGATTTTATTTCCTTCACCAAAATATCAAACCATTTTTATTTTGGGTTTTCTATTTCACTTTTCAATTTTATAAGTCACACAACTTATTTTTCCCATTTCCATCAATTCTATACTCGAATATATTCACATTTTATTTAACTTGAGATTATACATTTATTTATAGCCTAGGTATATTTTTATTCCATTAATTTCAATTTTAATAAACTATTCAAATTTATTTATTCACAATTCCATATTTTCACTCAAATTTTATTTCATTCAAGATTTATACCATATGGTTATATAATATTTCACAACTCAAAATTTATATTTACTTCAATTCGACATTGTTTCTAATTCAATCCAACTTTTATAACTTATAGTTATATAGTCACTTTATAATTCACATTTACATATTTCATTCAATTCCATATAATTCAAATCCACTTCACCTTTTTATTCAAATTCAATTCCTTTTAACCAACATTTCAAAACCATACTCGAGTTATTCATACTTAAACTAATTTCACTCCAAACAAATTTATTTTAATTTATTCAATTTAAATCAAGTAAGAATTCAATTCCAATTTTAAATTTTCCACTTCCTTACTTATATTCATATAGCAATTTCACCATTCGAATTTATTATTATCTCAATTCCCAATCTATTTTAACATACTTAAGTTAAAATTTATTTCCCAAAACTCAAATTCCATACTTTACTTTCTTATTGAAATCATCCTCACTATATAAGTTCATAACTTATTTCCGAGGTTTTTCCCAACATTTGTATTAAAATTCCAGAATTCAAACACCCGGTATATATTTCAAATCACTTTGAAATCAAATATATATATATACTCTTTTTGGTTTAACCAACCACTTCCTTCGAATTTCAAAATCGACCTGATTTTATCCAAACAATTCCCTCGGAATTTTCAAAACTATACTTGTTTTCACTGAAAAATCTCCATATCAATTTACTACGATAGCAATCCGTCACCTAGAAATTCAAAAATGAATACTGATGATGCTGCAGTCATTACCAGGATTATTTTCCAGCGACTGAAATGAGTTCAGTGCTATATCACTTCCAAATCCATTTAAAACCATTTTCTATTCAAACATATCCCAAAATAATAATACTATTATTCATTTTCAAATACTTGGAAAATATTTCCAAAAATCTCCAGGATTTAAATTTTCCAAATTCTAGTTTGAACCCATTTGTAGTTTTTAACTCATTTGTATAATTCATTCTTATACAATCCAATTTGGTTTTTATAACTATTCCAAAATTTTAAATTTTATTTTGGTTATATAATAACAACCAAACACACCACTATAATAATTTTTAGAAAATTATTTCTTTTATATCAAAATATAATTTGGGTAAAATTATTTCATTTACCCGCTTCAAAACATTACCATGTCGGTTTACCGTGTTTAGGTGTTTAAGAACTTATATCGATTTAGTGGCCTCCCACTATTCGACTAGAATTTATATGCCACTCAACAGATAAATCAACACAATAAAAAACCATTTATATTCACTAACAAATACGCGCTCATATCTATCAATATGCTCAAACTCATTCTAGGGTATTACCGACCCTATCTCTAATGAGTAATCCCCACCAGAGCCAAGGTTCTCACTTAACCTTCAGCTCTAATACCAAATGTAGCGACCCACAGTTCTGTAACCTTTGAGTCGACCATAATTAACCCTTTGTTCAACCCAAAATTTGTACGAAAGAGCAAATAACTAGGGTGAACAAGAAGAAAGAGATAGAAGAAAATAAACAACAACACAGAATCTCACAATCGCAGCGGAACAAAATATAATATATAATAACAGATTTTTATACAAAAAGAATCTGTAACGGTTTATATACTTACAATCATCAGAGTACAACAACCCATACATCAATCTGTACAGTTATAGTAACTTTTCCTCATACAGCGGAAATATAAACTAAGTACGGAAATACGTCTCTATCATCCAGCTCGTCTCCTAGGCTCCATAGCATCCTATCCTGAATATGTAATACTCGGTCTAACCCGAGCATTATAATAAAATAACACCCGAGTCAGTCTGGAACCAGCGTGAGAAAACACACTCAATTTGAATTATTAGAGCTATCAAAACCCTTTGAAAAACAAAGGTATCTCGTAAGACCGCGTCACACATAAACACGACGGGTTTTTGCCTTACGATAACCAAAACATTTTATAGAAAATCCAGTGATATTATAATAGTGTCTAGATACAAATACTTATACAAATAGCCGAAATTGTTACATTAGTTAAATTCCAGCATACTAGGCTCTACAAACAAAACCGTAAAGGCTCGTATTGGAGAATGGATCCTATACAATGACTGGGCCACTGGGGTACCGTCCATCACAGTACACCTCTAGAAAAATGTACTGAGGATCTCGTCGAGATCCCCTGCTACACTAGACCGGCCTACCCCTAACCTGGATAGACCGTATATGTTATCACCACGGGTGTGTCCCACCCTTAAAAATAGAGCGCTCCTTCTTTCATGCACAACCATATCCATAGTTTATATATTTCTGAGGATATTGATGTGCACGTAAATGTGCATATATTTACATCCATATTTTATCTCTTTTTATTTAAATAAACATCATATTTGGGCATTTTTACATGTTAAAACCAAAATTCAATTATTTTCAAACCAACATATTTTCATCTTCATTCAGGGGCAAAATGGTCATTTGTGTGCATGTGTTAATTTAAGAATTTTTACTTGGACAATTTTTATGATTTTTATAGGATATTTTGATGCATATGGAAGTGGGATTCATGATGATATATGCATGCACAAGGAAAGACAAAAGAATGAAGAGGAAATAATTCAAGTTCAGGATCATGGAGGACCCCACCCACTTACCTAAATGTACAATTAGGAGCTAATGGACCACTAAGTGGAGGTTAAAGCTTCATGCACATCAAATGATGGATTAATTAAGGGCTAATGGTTACTTGATGGCCACACTTCCTAAAGGGCATTTTGGGAAGCAGCCTAAAAATAGAATTAGGGTTTTATGCATGTATAAATAACCCTCTTATACACATGAAACTATCTTCTACTCTTTCATTTTACTTAGGAAATTAAGAGATCAAATTGTATGCTCAATGTTCTATGAAATAAAAATGGCTTCCAAGCCTCTTTCTTCTCTCTTTTCTACATGCTTTTCTTTGTTTTATTGTTAATGTTTATTTCTATGCTCTCTTTCCTTTAATGTTCATAACTTAGATTTACATTTATGAAAGTAGTGTAGTTTATATTTTTATGCAAGTAGTTAGTAGCTAATCTCTTTTGCCTTCTTTGCTTATTTTCTATTTTCTTCTCTTTTTAATGTTGAAATTTACTTGTGTTGCTTCAATGCCACAAATGAGTAGCTAAACCCCTTCAATTTAGGGGTAATGAAGCTCTCAAATATTATGTAATTTCAACATTTGTTATGATTTATGATCTCTTTGTTTGTGCTTTATGAAAGTGAATTTTGATGCAAGTTTATACAAGTGGGTTTGATAGCTTATATTGCTTATGCAAATGAGCTATACTTATTCAACATAAACACAATTTGCATCATCATTTGATAATCCATTTTTGATTGTGAAATTAAAGTAAAAATGAAATTTGATGATCTATATTACTAGTTATAATAGTAAATAGATCATACTTAAAATAGCTTTTGCTTTAGCTTCATTTTCATGAGAATTATAAGTGGTTAATTTGTTGTATTATAGTTGATGGTTTGAGTTATGTTAATTAATAACATAAACAAACCATACTTATGATAAATACAACAATATTTCACTTAATATCAAAACTAGAGATCACAAATTGTTTGTTTGTTGATCTACAAAAATATGAGAGTGGATTTGCCTCTAAATTGTTCTCTAGTTCAATAGTTTTTAAATCACATTTTAATTCTAGCTTTAGCTTCTTTTTGTAGTTAACAACTTTCATCTCACTTTGGTCTAATTTGATTGAATAGATTTTTAATCTCTCACAATTCCCTACAGATCGACACGTACTCGCCACGTACTTCAATAGTACGTCGTGCGCTTGCGGTTATTTTAATTTGAAATTATTCGACGGTTTTCTAATCCGATAGAATTTCCGTCGATTAACAAGTTTTTGGCGTCGTTGCCATCTAACCCTCTCTGTTACTCCCTTGAATTTCTCTGCAACCATTTTCACTTCTACTAACTTGCACATCCATTCTACAACCATCAATTAGTTAACCACCCATCAAAACTTCCTGACAACTTCACCATCCACACCAGACAATCAACAGCCTCTGCCAAGTTCACCCACAGCCGAACCAACAACAACACTCACCATCATCAAATACATTTTGTGATTTCATTCTTCCCTGCCTGAACTCCAACAACAAACATCACCATTAATTCAACTGCCATCATACATACCCACGACTTTGCCATAAACCATTACATTCACTACTTCTTCTTCCTCCAACACAACAGTTCACCTTTGTCCCACTGCTTTTAACCACAACCCATATACATAACATCCACCAAACCACTCTATACTGTTTGCAAATCATACTTCATTGCTTGCAAACCCGTCCAAACATCCCTGCTTCACTTCTGCACTGTTAATCCACACATCTGACCACACTTCTGTCACTGAAACATTCCTATGTCCACTCTATTAACCACAACACTTCATATACATCACCGCGAACTCCTCCTCCTAATCATAAATTTACCACCAACCCTTCAAACACTTACACACTACCATACAACCTGCCACTCCAACACTTCATCATCTCCCACTGTGCAACAAACCACCACATCCATATACAATTCATCTCCGCACTACCAAGCAAGCATACAAGTTTACCATCCACTGCTGCCTATAATACAACAGTCCATCACGACATCAGACCATACTCACAGCCTTGCCATCAATTTCCAAAACGTACAGCCACCAGATCACCTTGCTTTCTGCCTTATACAACTACACCAGACTAGCTTCCATACTTCATCTTCAAACAACAAGGCTTCAACCATCATCACCTTCAAAGTTGTTCATCTGTTCAACCACCATCACCTTCACAACTGCTCCACAACAACCACATAACAACTACTTCCATAACCACTGCAACACCACCCGCAATCGATACTGCACATCCTTGCCTTCATTGATACTGCAACTTCTCAAACTCCTCCCTTCAATCGCCGACCACAACCTGCCTGCAGAACATCGTTCTACTTCAGAGCAACCCTACTACACTGCCTTCACCAATTGCAAATTCCCAAACTCAAATACCTGAATCTTCCAATCCAAACTTCCGCCACCCAAAGACTTTGACGCCGCGACAATCGATCCAACCTGCAAACCAAACCCCCATCGCCTCTGCCGAAATAAAATCGTGCCCTGTAACCACTTCTTAGACCGCGAGCACAACTCAATCGCCTCACCAAAAATTGTCTAACCCAATCGCACTTCGAGTCCACTAGAAATCAGGAATCCACAATCGAACACAATCCTGCAAACTGCCAACCTCGATTGTCGATTCATCCAATTCGAGCCTACTAGAAAACCTGATTCCCATGTCAAACTGCGTTTTCGATTTTGCAAATTAAAAGAAAAAAATATTTCGACTAAGAAGTCATCTGGAGATTAGAATTGTGTTTTACAAATGGAAAGTATTCTCGAAGTCAACTATTCTTTCTTTTAATAGGGCCAGGCACTGGTGGGTTTGAAAAAAAATCTATAAAACAAACAAAATAAGTTAGAAACTTATCTTTGATTTCATTTTTTTTAATTTGTTTTCTAACTTCATTTCTAACTTCTTCTAATTTCATTTGCTTTATATTCCTTTGTTTTGTTTCTTTTGATTTTATTTTGATTTTATAAAAATATAATCTAACTTCGTTTTATTTTCCTTTGTTTTATATTTCTTTCATATAAAAAAAATATTTATAAATAAAAAAGGTTTGATTTGAGTTGTAAATATTTTCTTTTAATTTTGTTTTGGTCTATCCTTTACACACAAAAAAAAGAATTTTTTTTAAGTAAAACCTCACTTTTAAGTTTCCTCTCCAAAAAAAAACAAAAATTCAAAAAAAAATAGAAAAAAAAACAAGTTCAACTTTGTTTAATTTTCATTTTTCATTTGTTTCACTTGTGTTAGTTCTCATTTATTTTATTTTCAATTGTTTTGTTTTTCACTTATTTTGTTTTTCATCTTTGATAAACATACTAAAAATAATAATAATAAAAATTGTTGAATATATCTTGTTTTTCATTTTAGGTTGCTAAAGCAGATTAAAAGGAAGAACTGCTTGCCCAAAAATAATTGCTGCTTGCTCATTAAAAAATTGCCGCTTTAAAAAAAATTGCTAATAATCTGCACGCTATGGTATTGTGCTTTCATCTCTAGTGCATTGTTGGTTACTTGAATTTGCATTTATATATACAAAAAAAATTTCAAAATCCAAAAACAAAAAGAAACTTCATTTTAGTTGCATTGTAAATTCACGTTTAATTTTTGTTTTGCATCCATCTCATCTTATTTTCTTTTCTAAGGGCAATACCCCAATTCACATAAGATGAGGGATTTCATCACCCTTTCCTTAGCCCACAAACTCATTTCATCGTAGAATTTAACTAATAATAAAGGTTAGACATTCGACTTAAGGGTGTCGCGAGCTCATCTAGGGCTTAATTGTATCTTCACAATTGTTTTCTTTGAACAATTTTATTTCTTGGCATCTAGGCTACGGCAGAGTAATAACCAGTTATAAAAATTACGGTGATACTTAAATATTATACTGGTTGTTCCTTTGAAGGTACTTAAACCTTCGGTTGCATTGCTACGGTGATTCGTGGTGCACCGATAACTCCTGCCCGTTACCTGGCTGAGAAATATTTTTGTTGATTTAAGACAAAGTGTGATTATACAATTTTGGGTTAGGAGCTACTAAGGACAGAAAACTGTAATTAAATCCTTTGCATTCAATTAGTTGCATTAGTTCATACATATTTATAAAAAAAATCCAAAATCCAAAAAAAAATTGTGAATTTTAACTTAGTTTTTAATCCAAAAAAATCCTTTCAAATCCTTTCAATCAAAAACAAAAATCCAAAAAAAAATATAAAATCTTTTCAAAAAGAAAAAAAACTTTAAAAATTCAAAAAAAAATTCTGGTAAATATTTGAATTCAAAAACAAAAACAAAAATTACAAAAAAAAAACATAAAAAAATTTGAAAAATCCAAAAACAAAACAAAAATCAAACTTCTCTTTTGAAAATAAATTTCATTTGGTAAATAATTTTCCTTCCTTTACAAAAAAAACAAAAACAAAAACAATTCTTCACCCCATTTTTCAAATCTCTTTCATTCTCTAAACTCAATTCTAACTTCTTTCTCTTCTCGACTTTCACTTGTGCATGAGTAATTGGACTCGTGACACAACAACAAACCATTGGACTCGTGACTCGACAACTAATCGTTTAACTCGAATAGAGGATACTCCCGAAATGGCGAACGAGAACGCCCCTCGAACTCTTATGGATAGAATCTTTCCCGATAGAGTTTCTATTCCATCTTGCATGACGTTACCCGCCCTTACGGGTAACCATTTCGAAATTCACTCAAACCATATTGCCACTCTTCCGAAATTTGGCAATTTCGAACACGATGATCCATACATCTTCTGGACTAAATTTGAACAAGTTTGTGCAACCATTAAACTCCAACAACTTTCTGATAACGGAATCAAACTTCGATTAATCCCATTCGCTCTTACGGATTACGATGAAAAATGGTTGTACAGCTTACCATCGAACTCGATTAAAATATGGGAAGAATTCGTAAAACCTTTCTTAAAAAAATTCTACCCTTTGGAAAAAACGAGTAGAATCCGAAACCAAATTGTAAACTTTCATCAAGTCAAGGGAGAACCATTCGAAAAATATTTTGAAAGATTCAAAGAGCTTTTGATAAAATGTCCATACCATAATTTCGAAAAATGGACGATTTGCCAAATTTTATACGATGGACTCGAAAATAGCTCACGTACCATGCTCGAATCAATGTGCCAAGGCAACTTTCTTGCCCAACATCACGACGATGCTTGGAAATTTCTTGAAAACCTCGCCGAAAAATCATCCCAATGGGAACGATCGAACGAAAAATCAGTTTACTCACGATCGAGTGCACACTCGATAGGATCTTCTATTGCTTTGGAAGCTAAGATCGACACAATGATTAAAAAATTCGATAACGTTTTCTCATCGAATCAAATGAACCAAACTTCCCAACCGATGTGTTATAAATGCAACGATCCTAATCATATAGTCGATTAGTGTCCCAATTCTGTCGAACAAATCAATGCTTTCAATAAAGCCAAAAATGACCCGTTTTCTCCAACGTACAACCTTGGTTGGAGAAATCATCCGAATTTTGCGTGGAACCAAAACAATCCCAACACAAATACGATTAGTCCCAATTTTCAAGCATTTCCGAATAATGCTTCGAATCCTCCCTTTCAGCCCAACAATTTTCAACCAAACCTTGCGGGTCCATCGCATAATCAACCGCAACAAAATGCTGCCCATCCTCCCGAAGACGATAAACGTTTAACTTCACTTGAGAAAACTCTTGAAATGTTGGCTAAAGCAACCACTCAAAGCCTTCAATCAAACATCAATTTGCAAAATTTGTTGACTTCATATATGCAAAACACGAACCAATCAATTGCAAAACTCGAAATGCAAATGAGTCAATTAGCCACGTCTGTGAGCGAACGTGAATGAGGAACATTCCCAAGCCAACCCATTTCAAATCCCAGAATTCAAAATGAAAATTCAAATCAAGCCATGTTGTTCAAGATAGCAACATCACCCAATTGAATGCTATCACAACTCTTTGCTCCGGGAAACAAATCGATAATCAAGTCGTTAATCCAAACGATTTACCGGAAACTTCTCTCGATACTTCTAAAATAACGAATGAATCTGAATAGAACGTGGAGCCAAAGTTGAATCGAATGCCAATCAAAACTCTTCTTCTTCTACTCGAGTAGACCCGCCTACCGAGTATCGTGTCCCATTTCCACATCGTCTTCGACCAAAGAAACACTCGGACCAAATTGAAAAGATGTTGGAAATTTTTGAACAAGTCAAAGTTAACATTCCGAGTCTTGACATCGTTCAGCAAGTCCCAACTTACGCGAAATTCCTTAAGGACTTGTGTACCCAAAAGCGACACACTCAAGTGCCCAAAAAAGTCTTCTTAGCCGCCAGTTTGAGTGAAGTCTTGTCCCAATCCATGCCCGTAAAATACAAAGATCATGGCTGCCCTACGATTTCGTGTATAATTGGTGACAAGACGATTAACAAATGTTTGATAGACTTAGGCACGAGTGTCAACTTCATTCCACATTCTGTGTATGAAAAATTAGGCTTAGGTGAGCTTAAACCCACAAAAGTCACGCTTCAATTTGCCGATCGTTCCATTAAGAAGCCCGTGGGAGAAATCGAAGACGTGCTCATTCAAGTAGGGCAATTCATATTCCCTATTGATTTTATTGTTCTCGAAACACAACCCGTGACAAATCCCACAAGTCAAATTCCATTGATTCTAGGCCGACCATTTTTAGCCACCTCAAATGCCTTAATCAATCGTCGTAACGGATCGATGAAAATCTCTTTTGGAAACATGACTTTGGATCTCAACATTTTCAATCTTGAAAGCCAATCGAACGAACCTCATGACCAAACGTTGGAAGTTAGTGCCATTCACGAAAACTTTGAAAACGAAACACTTGATTTTAATGATGAACACGAGGCCGAGTACGAAAAATTGTTTCACGAAATTCCCAACGAGATTGAATACACTCTTCCCTTTGAATCGCTTCAAGTTGAGTCAGAATCTCAATCAAACTCTTTGATCGAAAAACTCCCAAAGTTGGACCTCAAACCACTTCCCGATCACCTTAAGTGATAATGGAACGTTGCCCGTCATAATTTCCACAACTCTCTCTCTCTCTTGATCAAGAAGCTTATCTTCTTTCTATTCTTTCAAAAAATAAGAAAGCGATTGGATGGTCGATCTCTGATATAAAGGGAATTAGTCCCGCTCTTGTCCAACATCGCATTCATTTAATCGACGATGCCAAGCCTGTTCGTGATGCGCAACGAAGGCTTAACCCAAAAATGAAAGATGCGGTGCGTGATGAAATTCTTAAACTTCTCGACAACGGTATCATTTACCCAATCTCTGATAGTTCATGGGTTAGCCCAATTCACGTTGTACCGAAAAAGTCTGGGCTAACCGTTGTCAAGAATGATTCAAACGAATTTATTCCAACTCGTACTCAAACGGGTTGGCGTGTTTGCATTGACTACCGAAAACTAAATGCCACAACACGAAAAGATCACTTCCCCCTTCCTTTTATCGACCAAATGCTCGAACGTTTAGCCGGTCATGAATTTTACTGCTTCCTCGATTGTTATTCCGGCTATAACCAAATTCCTATCGCTCCCGAAGATCAAGAGAAAACGACTTTCACATGTCCATTCGGTACCTTTGCTTATCGACGTATGCCATTCGGACTTTGTAACGCTCCTGCGACCTTCCAACGATGCATGGTTGGAATCTTTTCTGACATGATTGAGCGCTTTCTAGAAGTTTTTATGGACGATTTCTCAATCTTTGGCGATTCTTTTTCCCAATGTTTACATCATCTCGAATTGGTTCTAAATCGATGTAAAGAAAAACATTTGACTTTGAATTGGGAAAAATTCCACTTTATGGTCAAACAAGGCATAGTCCTTGGACATATCATCTCAAATAAAGGCATTGAGGTAGACAAAGCAAAAATCGATGTCATTGCAAACCTACCCATTCCCAAAACTATTAAGGACATTCAATCATTTCTTGGACACGCTGGCTTTTACCGACACTTTGTGAAAGACTTTAGCAAAATTGCTCGTCCTTTGATGATTCTTCTTGGAAAAGACGTTCCTTTCGATTTTAACTCTGATTGTATCTCTTCTTTTGAACGTCTTAAGAACGAACTCATTTCTGCACCAATCATTTGTGCGCCCAATTGGGATTTTCCTTTCGAAATAATGTGTGATGCTTCAAACTTTGCCATTGGTATTGTCTTAGGACAACGCATCAACAAGATCCTTCACGTCATTTACTACGCGAGTATGACTTTGAATGACGCTCAACTCAACTACACAACAACCAAAAAAGAGCTTCTAGCTGTCGTTTTTGCTCTCGAAAAATTCCGACAATACTTGATAGGGTCACACATTACTGTGTACATGGACCACTCCGTGCTTCGATATCTCTTCGCTAAAAAGAATGCCAAATCCCGCTTGATTCGTTGGATCCTTTTACTTCAAGAATTTGACCTTATAATTAAAAACAGAAAAGGATCCGATAACGTCATAGCCGATCACTTGTCTCGTCTTCGGAACGCACCATCTTCTTTGCCAATCAATGAAAACTTCCCCGATGAACAACTCCTTTCAATTTCTATCGACCCATGGTACACTGATATAGTGAACTACTTAGTCACTAAAGAAACCCCCTCATCGTGGTCCAAACAGGACAAATGCAAATTCATGTCCCAAGTGAAGTATTTCTATTGGGACGATCCATACTTGTTAAAATATTGTCCTGACCAAATCATCCGACGTTGCATTCCGAATAATGAGATTAGGAGTTTCATTTTACCATGATCAAGCATGTGGTGGACATTTCGGTCCTTGAAAAATTACGAAAAAGTGCTTCAGTGTGGTTTCTATTGGCCTTCTCTTTTCAAAGACTCGTTTGAATTTTGTAAAACTTGTGATCGATGTCAAATGCTTGGACGAATTTCTCGATGAGATATGATGCCTCTAAACCCCATTCTTACAATCGAAATCTTTGATGTATGGGGTATAGACTTTATGGGACCTTTTCCCAATTCTTTTGGAAACTTGTATATCCTTCTCGCTGTCGATTACGTTTCAAAATGGGTCGAATCCGTTCCTTGCAAAACCAACGACCATAAAATTGTTGTGAAATTTCTCAAAGAAAACATCATTTCGAGGTTCGGCACACCTCGCACAATAATTAGTGATAACGGGACCCATTTTTGCAACCGTTCTTTTGAAACTTTAATAAAAAAATACTCGATAACCCACAAGTTATCCACTCCGTATCATCCTTAGACTTGTGGCCAAGTTGAAGTTTCAAATCGACAAATAAAACAAATCTTGGAGAAAACTGTCAATAAAAATCGAAAAGATTGGTCTCAGTAATTGACCGACGCGCTTTGGGCTTACTGTGCTGCTTTTAAAACTAACCTTGGGATGTCCCCATTTCGTTTAGTTTACGGTAAAGCTTGCCATTTACCCGTTGAAATCGAACACAAAGCGCTGTGGGCAATTAAGAACTTAAACTTGATCTTGAGAAAGCTGGCGAAAACCGAAAACTACAACTCAATGAACTAGAAGAACTTAGGAACGACGCGTATGAAAACGAGAAAATTTACAAGGAAAGAACCAAAAATTTTCATGACAAGTCAATCCTAAGGAAAACGTTTTCGCCTAACCAAAAAGTTCTTTTATTTGACTCAACTTAAATCGAGATGGACCGGACCATTTGTGGTATGAACTGTTTTTCCACATGGTGCCGTAGAAATAGAAAACCCCAAGGATGGATCGGTTTTCAAAGTCAACGGTCATCGTCTGAAACCTTTCTTGGAATTGCCAAATAACCAAGAGGAGGAGCTAATGATCCTTCATGAGCCAAGGTACGTCTAGTAAGAATGTTAACCCTCATTTGTAAATATGTACATAGTTTTCCCCGTTACACTCATTATATCATGCATTGACTGTAGGGATACAGGCAAAATTAAGTATGGGGGGAGTCTCATTTTCATTTTTTTTAGTTTCATTGCATTTTTGAACTTTAATTTTTCTTTTAACTTAAAAAAATCTCAAAATTTCAAAATATCAAAAACCTTTTCTTTTTAGCATTTTGATTTATTTTTTAGAAACACTATGGGAAAAGTATAAGTTTTGGTTAATAAATTGAAATTTTTGAAAATTTATTTGTCTTAACAAAAATAAAAATGAAGTTTGATTACAAATAACAATGGTTTAACTAGTATATAGGAAGGTTCATATATGTTAATTATGAAGTATGTTCTAATTGAAAACCTTTGTTTAAAAAAATGGTAAATTTAAAGTAAAGGATATAACATTTTTATCTTCTAAGTTAAATGGTGCTAAGATGATTTTGCAAAACTCTCTTTTTTCTAAAAAAAAAACATTTGTATATATGTATATATATATATATTTTTAACACCTAGAGTCATGTGTTCACACTCGTGTGTTCACTCGCCATGCTCTATACCCTTCTCACGTAAGCCCGAAAGGCAGTGCATGATCGGTATATCTGGCCTCAATTTATCCGAGTTAGGTGTATGTATATAAAAATTCTTTTTAATAACGCCTACAGTCGATAAGTGTTCACACTTGTGTTTTCACTCGCCACGCTCTGTCTTCCCCTCACATCAGTTTGCAAGGCAGTGCATGGGTAATATATCTGGCCTCAGTTTACCTGAGTTAGGCATATGTAAATATTGTCAATATTAATGAAATTTTCAAGTAAGAGAGAGTAAGCAATTGAAATCCAAGCATCATTTTAACTTGTTATTGAAAAGAAACGAGAATACCACTTTGATAAACTTTGATAATCAACTAAGGATTTATTTCATAATTACACTTTGTTATCAACCGAAAGAACGAGTTAAACTATTTGTTATGACGACTTGATTTTTGTTGGAAATTTTGACGAGTAAATGACTTAAATTTTCAAGATAATGACCAAGACTTATATTTAACTTCTTTGTGTCGATTTAAGAGTAAATCTGTCATTTGTAAATATTTTCAAGAACTTGCATTCATCCCATTGTAAATAAATCTTGCATTTTGTAAATATTTTCACTTTACATCTGGATTTTGTGGATAGTATCCGTTGAAAACCCTCCCGAGACAACACTCGTCCTACTGGGGACACACAGAGGTTTAACGGCTTGTTACATATGCTCAATGCAACCGTGCTCCCTACGAAAACGGATTTATCTTAGTTTTCCTTTATTCGAGGACGAACAAAAAGATAAGTGTGGGGGTATTTGATGTGCACGTAAATGTGCATATATTTACATCCATATTTTATCTCTTTTTATTTAAATAAACATCATATTTGGGCATTTTTACATGTTAAAACCAAAATTCAATTATTTTCAAACCATCATATTTTCATCTTTATTCAAGGGCAAAATGGTCATTTGTGTGCATGTGTTAATTTAAGAATTTTTACTTGGACAATATTTATGATTTTTATAGGATATTTTGATGCATATGGAAGTGGGATTCATGATGATATATGCATGCACAAGGAAATACAAAAGAATGAGGAGGAAATAATTCAATTTCAAGATCATGGAGGACCCCACCCACTTACCTAAATATGTACAATTAGGAACTAATGGACCACTAAGTGGAGGTTAAAGCTTCATGCACATCAAATAATGGATTAATTAGGGGCTAATGGTTACTTGATGGCCACACTTCCTAAAGGGCATTTTAGGAAGCACCCAATAGATTTAGGTTTTTATGCATGTATAAATAACCCTCTTATGTACATGAAACTATCTTCTACTCTTTTATTTTACTTAGGAAATTAAGAGATCAAATTGTAAGCTCAATGTTCTATGAAATAAAAATGGCTTCCAAGCCTCTTTCTTCTCTCTTTTCTACATGCTTTTCTTTGTTTTATTATTAATGTTTATTTCTATGCTCTCTTTCCTTTAATGTTCATAGCTTAGATTTACATTTATGAAAGTAGTGTAGTTTATATTTTTATGCATGTAGTTAGTGGCTAATCTCTTTTGCCTTCTTTGCTTATTTTCTATTTTCTTCTCTTTTTAATGTTGAAATTTACTTGTGTTGCTTCAATGCCACAAATGAGTAGCTAAACCCCTTCAATTTAGGGGTAATGAAGCTCTCAAATATTATGTAATTTCAACATTTTTTATGATTTATGATCTCTTTGTTTGTGCTTTATGAAAGTGAATTTTGATGCAAGTTTATACAAGTGGGTTTGATAGCTTATATTGCTTATGCAAATGAGCTATACTTATTCAACATAAACACAATTTGCATCATCATTTGCTAATCCATTTTTGATTGTGAAATTAAAGTAAAAATGAAATTTGATGATCTATATTACTAGTTACAATAGTAAATAGATCATACTTAAAATAGCTTTTGCTTTAGCTTCATTTTCATGAGAATTATAAGTGGTTAATTTGTTGTATTATAGTTATGGTTTGAGTTATGTTAATTAATAACATAAACAAACCATACTTATGATAAATACAACAATATTTCTCTTAATATCAAAACTAGAGATCACAAATTATTTGTTTGTTGATCTACAAAAATATGATAGTGGATTTGCCTCTAAATTGTTCTCTAGTTCAATAGTTTTTAAATCACATTTTAATTCCAGCTTTAGCTTCTTTTTGTAGTTAACAACTTTCATCTCACTTTGGTCTAATTTGATTGAATAGATTTTTAATCTCTCACAATTCCCTGCGGATCGACCCGTACTTGCCACGTACTTCAATAGTACGCCGTGCGCTTGTGGTTATTTTAATTTGAAATTTTTCGACGGTTTTCTAATCCGATAGAATTTCCGTCGATTAATAGATATCTAGAAAAGTGATAACATACCCTAATTGGGTGCGACCCACTTAGCCTTGCTGCAATTCCCCTGTTTTAGTCATTCCCGGTTGATGAGGTTTGAGGCTAAACGTTACCTTTCAAGAAACAATTTCACTTAGAATAATCATCGTCCTCCAATGACGATGTTCTGATAGCATTGTCCATATAAGTTGTCCTGGGTCTGGACAAACCGAATCACCGTCTTCATCATCTTCATGGTATTCATTCGTAACATTCAAACCGGATCGAAGTGGTTTTCGGATAATTAAATCCTATCCCCGTCTCTTCGAAACGATTAACGAAATTGGCCAATACTGATAGTCGGTTATTTAACTATCAATAAAACATCCATAAGCAAACACTAGGCCTTATTTTATATTTCTTCAAACATTTATTTCAAAATATCTTTACTAAGATATATATCCAAATCCCTTTCCATATTCCAATATTTGAAAATGATTTCAAATACTTAAATCCATAATAGAATATTTTCAAACCATCCCAACACTTAGAAATATTCCCAAATTTCCATTTTTATACCTAGGAAAATATTATTAGTCTTATTATCCAAAATCTCTCAATATTAACGCTTCAGAGAATATTCCGTAACTTATCCCAAAGTCTCCGGAATCACTAATAAATTTCCTCTCCTCAAAATCATATCCATTTATAAGCCCTATTTACAAATCTCGAGAGAATTTATAAATAAAATTTTCAATCACTTCAAAACTCTATATATATATATAATAAGTATTTAAAAGAAAAATAATTTATTTTTGAAACATGTTCAAGTAATTTTTTTTTAAATATCGAAAAAACTTTTATAACATCAATAACTTATTTTTAGATAAACAAATAAATTTTCAAAGCTGATTTTAAAAGTTAGAATTTTACTAAAATAAATACTTAATATTTGAAAATCTACTTACCAAAGTATTTCAATCCTAACTAGTTTAAAATTTTATAGTTTTAAATAATAAAATTTCCATTTTAAAAGCAAACTTTACTTCTTAGAATCAAAAATATATTTTTACAACCTCAATAACCAATTCAATTTTATAAATTTCTCTCGATCACATCACTTCCATTCCGATCTCCTTAACCATTTTTCACTTTTCAAAAATATTATCCACTATTTTTCTCACCCTATTTTCGTATTCTAATATAAATTCTCCTAATAAATTTATATTGTTAATCTATCATCTGATATCGATTTCCCTTATTTATAAACATCATTTATAAATTTTATAACTCCTTTGAGTTTCACTTTTTATAAAACTAATCCCGTTTATAAAATTCCATTTTTATAAATCCATTCCTCTATAATCCCATCTATAACTTCCAATCTATTTTTAATATCGACTTCAACTCTTTTTTATGTTTCCAGAATATCAATTATAAATTCTTTTTATATAATTCATTTTTAAAAACCTCCATTTAACAATTCACAATTGTTAAGTATAACCAAAAGTCAAATATACTTTTCTAACTCAATTTCTTTAAAATAACCCCAATTCCAATATAAATATTTTTATACCAAAATTCTCTTTTATTCCTTCTATTTTAAAAATATGTTTATGGTATTTAAAATATCAAAATTTAGGCCAGTGCTACAATAGCATTCAATAATTCCAATCACTATAATAATCTATAATAGATTATTCTACACAATCCATATATCACAATATATGAAATTAAATTCAACATTTCGAGGAATCCAGTTAGATCCCTTCAACCTGTTTTCCCTGCATCCACAGATGTTAATACAACATAAAAATACCAATCCCACTTCGAGGGGAATATCGCGGTATATAGGGTCATCCGCTATTATGCGGGGTGCATAGGGTCTCATCTGCTATAATGTGCGGGAATATGGCTCCAACTACTAATATATATACTACTATACATATATATATATATATATATAACATCCAACCAGATAATAATTTTTAAATTCAACCAGCATTCAATAATTTATTTTAACTATTTAAAATAAATTTTAGTAATCCAAATGAGTGAGAATTTCTCACCTTGATTTAATTTTGCCGAACATCCGAATTTTAAAATTTTCTAAAATCCCAGCTGATTCCGAAAATCCTAAACCAATTCCAGATTGTCCATTTCGCAGCTACGAATCCATCATGACTGATTTCGCTCGATTTAAACCTTGTATAAGCAAATTTCGAATTTATATAAATTAACGATTTCACTCCTAATTAAATTAATCAACTAATTTATTAATTTAAAACAATTAGTACTAACTATACCTTTATTAAATTTTATTAAAATTAATTACTCAAGAAAAATCTCACCTTTTCAAATCTTGCTAACGGTCGAACACCCCAGGTCGCCATCAAACCATGGCAACTCCCACGTCCAACCCCGACAGTCAGCAGCTCCACTCGAGACTTCACAATCCTATAATGCTGCAATAGTTCCACTAGTGCATAATAACTTCGACCATCTTATTTGACTTCACAACCCCGTAACGCCTACTGCCACCACCCTAGTTTTCTCGCACAAACGCCCCAACCAACTACTCGAGATTCGCGTCTCCACCTCCCATGCCTAGGTCGCGGCTCCCTGACGAGCTAACCCCTTCGATCGAAAAACGGCATCAACCTCAATAACCCAAATCGGCCATAACCCTTTCCACAATTCCAGTTGCGATCGCATAGTCACGCCCCCAGGCGCGCCTCCTCCTCGTGTCGCCTCCCAGCGCCTCGCTACCAAGCGTACGCATGTCTGTCTTCGAGATTGCCTCCTCTATTTTCTTTGATCGCGACCGTTTTTTTTTAATTCGATTTCTGAACATAGGCAGGAAGAGGAAAAAAACTCGCGATTTAATTTTGTTTCATTTGAACGATATTGTTATCCCCTCTATTCGATTTCGTATTCGATCATTCCCCTCTTCTTTTCTTTTTTAATTTATAAATCGATTTCGTGAATCCGGAGAGAGGGAAAAGAAAATGAAAATCATGATTTAAAAAAAAAGGGAATGTCGTGTTTTAACTACAGAAAGGAAGGGGACGCGACTTTAAAGTGATGAGGGTTCCTTCATTCGTGATGGTGGTGTGTTTGACTGGAGAAGGGTGGCTGATGGTAAGTTAGAAGGACAGCTGAAAAGAATTTGACATGACAATAAAATTAATTTATTTTCAAAATGTCTCGATTTACACAACTCAAAATCTCGAACCCCTATCGAAATGATAACTCCAAACACTACGAAATTTTAAATTCAATAATAATACACTATTATGGACCTAATGGAACTTGTTTTATCGAATTCCGAGACAGTGCCCTGGATCGCCATTTTAACTCGTCGATTAAATCGACAATTTCTAAATTTTATGAAATCGCTTGAAATTTTCAGTTTTAAAACTAACTAACTCAATTCTGATTCAAATAGAATTTATATCAACATTGGAAATCGTTCCATTTTCATATTCAAATCCAATTCTGTAACAACCCGCATATTTTACGATTGTATATTTAAATGTTTTATTTAAATATAGCATCGTCAGTCGGATTTAAGTCTGAAATGTCACTTTTTGCAAACAGTCGAATTAGGACTCGAGACCACTTCCATTGAGTCCAAAATGGCGTTTGCAACCTTTTTGAGTATAGACATCGATATGTTTGGAGTTGAGTAAAATTTTGATATTTTCATTTAGGGCTTTGGGTTTAGGTCTCAACCCACCAACCTAACAAATAACCCAACTCCACTCCTCTTCATTCATTCCACTCCTCATTTCCTAACACTCTCAAGCTAAAGTAAAAATGGGGGAAAGAAGAGGAAATAAAAATTCCTAAACCCTAGCTTTGATTAGGAAACTCAAATTCAAGTCCAAAATCCAAGAGAAGCTTAGGTAAGCATCCTCTTCATCTTCTCCATCACAATTCCTCTTCAATTTTCAGACATTCCTAAACCCTAAATTAGGAAATATTTGCTTATTAGCTTAGATTGGAGCTTCTTGAGTTGAAGTTGAAGAGGAATT
Source organism: Allium fistulosum (assembly GCA_030737815.1). Classification (NCBI taxonomy): domain Eukaryota; kingdom Viridiplantae; phylum Streptophyta; class Magnoliopsida; order Asparagales; family Amaryllidaceae; genus Allium; species Allium fistulosum. Next base: position 1,211,507,928 of record CM060902.1, read on the forward strand.
GGCCTTTCCTTTGTTTTAAAGCTTCTCATTCGTGTCTTTGAGTTTTAAAGGTGAGTTTTTGAACTCACATCTATGTCTATACCTTTGATAGTTGTTAGGTAGGAATTTCTAACACCTATTGCTTGTCCATTTTCCTTTGAATTGAATTAGTTTGATGAATATTCCAATTTTTGGTGTTTTGAAGTCAAAAATCTTTAAAAATCCTATCTTTGATGTTTGAACATATTTTTGGGGTGTATTGAAGAGCCTACAAGGCTGGGTTGTCGCTTGGCATAAATCCCTAGTCTTCGGTGCTCGTCCGATCGCTTCCGGTTAGGATTTTTTCCCTTCGTGGGGCTAGACTGATTTTACTGCAAATTACAGTTCAGTCGACTGAACTGTATAGTCAGACTACTGAACCTGGAAACATAATGTTTCTGGGTATCAGATCAGTCGACTGACTATACAGTTCAGTCGACTGTAACTGGGAACAGAAAGTTCCTGTCCCTGTATCAGTCGACTGAACTGTATAGTCAGTCGAATGAACCAGGAAACCAAGAGTTTCTAGGCATGTATCAGTCGACTGACCATACAGTCCAGTCGACTGTATCTAGGAAATGTGCATTTTACCTATTTTAGGCAGTTTTGTGTGGGTTTTCGATTTTTAATCGATTCTTGATGATCCGGATAGTTGTTATCACTTATTATCGATTTTGATGACTTCTTTCTTTGGATTTTTGGGAATATCCGTTTGATGGATTTGATATCGATTTTTATGGATTTAATTCAGATTTTCGTATGTGAATTTTTGGTAATTGATTGTTTCTACAACCATTTCTGTGGTTTGTCACTTTAAAATACAAAGGTTTCTGTACTAGTAGTAAATACTCAAACTCTTTCACAAAAATGATTTCAACACTTCTTTTAAATACAAAGCTTGTTTTTAAAACCGTTTTCCGAATCTATTAGTATATACAAACCTTTACCTCATTCGTATGAGAAATCTAATTAAACGGCTTAGCAAAACAAGTGGTATGAAATGCTTGCGTTTACTTCGTCGGTTAATTTTTGGACTTGTTCGATTGAAAATCTTGTGACAATTTTCGAGTGGAAATCTACAATTTGTTCGTAAATATTTAAGTTAAGCCAGTGGTTATGGGACATGAAGCTAAACTCATTTATTTACTAGCTTAGTGTAATCGACACTTCTTATTGATCAATGGTGATCATTTTATGATTTAGACTAGCGATGTGCGATGTCTCTTTGTCCGCATGGGGGACTATACCCCGTTCTGTTGAGCTTCGTCTCATTTTATATGGGCTAGCGACCCATGGCCTTTGGACCGTTCGTGGAGCAATCGGCTCGATAAGTCGGTGCATGGGGCGTATCTTTTTAGGTGTATCGGTGTCCGACTAGGCATGGGGCGTATCTTTTTAGGTGCGTCTATGTTTTACTGTGCATGGGGCGTATCTTTTTAGGTGCATCGATGTCCGACTAGGCATGAGGTGTATCTTTTTAGGTGCGTCGATGTTTGACTGTGCATGGGGCGTATCTTTTTAATTGCGTCGGTGTCCGACAAGGCATGGGGCATATCTTTTTAGGTGCATCGATGTTTTACTGTGCATGGGGCGTACTTTTTAGGTCCGTCGATGTTCGGTTCATGGGATAGCGTCTCATTTGTGATACACGTGTTGGTGATTTTTCATGCTCCCGTTTGTGATAGGCCTTCCCCTTTTGTGATTTCTGGATTTCTAGTTGATGATTTCTAGAATTTGTGTTTCACCGATTTTTGTGATTGGCATTGATATGTTTTGTCAATATTTGGGTTTAGGTGAATAATTTAAAGAATATGCAATTCTTTTTGGATGTTTGAGAATATTTGAGATATTGTATGATTTTTGTTTTTACCTTATGTATACTTGCTGTATGGCATTTTTGTTATCATACGTTTTTGTCATATCTCTTATCCTATCTCATTTTATATGATATTTATAGCTAGACTGATCCGTTTATTATTTTCTTCTTAAATAATACTTGGGTCAGACCGAGGTTTTTCAAGTGCTTCTGCTTGACTTCTTATCAGGGTCCGTCACCTGACTTTTGGCTAACTACTTTAGCTTAGTAGTTTTTGTTGTTATACATTCGAGATAGAGACTCCTTGATGTATACTTATTCTTTTGTCTAGCACTTGTATCTATTCTTTTGTGATGTAATGTTTCCGCCTTTCTGGTATGAATGTTTGTGACTGATTTGTGTTATGTTTATTTCTATATTTGTTTCCGAAGTCCACATAGCCACTATGTGGTAGTTTTGAATTTGTATTTGATATGTCGGATTTCCTCTTGAAATGAAATGTAAGTTATATTATCTGACATATCGGTACTCGCACAAAGCAATTACATAGATGGTCGCTCCTCAACAGCCTTATTCTTCGTGCTAGTCGATGGCATTACCCCGTAGTGTCCTTGGCTAGTGTAAGTATAGAGGTGGGGCATCACAGCTTGGTATCAGTGCCAAACTTCAGAACAATGTAGAATAATCTAGCAAGGATCATTGTCCTAAGTCTTTCCTAGGAATCGTGCCATAGGATTTAATTCGAGTCTTCGTACCGTTCTATCCTATTTCTTTTTATGATGCCTTGTTTTATCAATCAAATTTGTTTGATATTCATTCTGAGAATAACCTTTTTCCTCTTCTTTATTTCTTTCTTAAAGAAGATAAATGGTTAGAGCAGGTCGTCCTAGCGCCGGTCAATACCGTGCTACTCCTCAGGATGGAGTATTTATGTCTGCTCAACAACTTTTAGATTTTGTGAACAATGCCCAAGCTGCCAGACCCGTTCCATAGCCTACTCACCCTAAATCCAGGTTTGCACGCTTTTGTAGAGATTATACCGCTTTGGATGGAAGGCCATTCAAGGGTTCCGAAAACGTTATAGAAATCCAAGCTTGGCTTAGATCATGCGATCGCATCTTTTCCCACATGAATCTTGTGGATCTACATCGAGTCTATGTGGCTTCTAGCATGCTCCAAGAAAGAGCATTAGATTGGTATGAGCTTTTGATTTTGGAAATTATTGAAAAGGATCTTACTTGGGAGCAATTCCGAGAAAGGTTCGTATTGAAGTTTGTGTCGGAGGCTGAAAAAGTAACTTTAGCTCGGCGCTTTATTGACCTTGTTCAAGGTGAATCTTCTGTGACGGATTACGTCGTATCTTTTGAATCTCTCTCTAAATATGGGGTCGAATATATTAATATCCCATTGAAGAAGAATAAGAGATTTGTCTATGGGTTGAATAAGAACCTCAAAAAGCCTTTACTTCTGAAACTAGAAGTTTCTTTCGATCAGCTTATAGATATCGCTCTTCGACTTGAAGAGGCCGATAAAGAAAGTGATGTTGAAGTTGTGGGTGCCAAATAGAACTTCAACAATAACATGAAGAGGCCTATTAGGTTCAACGGTCCCAATCCCAACAAGAAAGGGAAGCAAGAAACTTCGATAGCAAAGACTCCTACCTCTAGTCGTGGATAATACTACAATTGTGGTTCTATGGACCACTATGCAAATGAGTGTTCGAAGCCACTTTATTGTCGCTATTGCAAAAGTTTGAGTCATCATATATCTGCGTGTCCCATACTTCAAAGCAAGAAGGAGGGAAAGCTAAATTTTGTACAAGCCCCTAGTAACACTTCTCTTGGTCAAGGTATTTTTTTATTCAGTCCTTAATGGCATTATTTCATTTCGTGATCTTCCTATTTGATTTCTTTTGATACGGGTGCGTCCCACTCTTTTATATCAAAAGAACTTGTTGATTCTTTTTCTTTAAATGTGATGGGCTTGATGACTTCACTAAGAATTGCGAATCCGGTTGGTGGATCCGCAACACTCAGTTTACTTTGTGAAAATGTCGAGATTATTTTATGTGATTATTCTTTTCGAGCCGATTTGCATGTTATGCGTTACTTAGGCTTCAGAATTGATTTTTGGGAAAGGATTGGCTTGATCATTATGAAGCCCATATCCTATGTCCCGAGAGGACTATTTATCTTTGACATTCTCAATCTGTTAAGCAGATTTCTATTGTTCTTTATGATTTCGATTCCAATTTAGTGGCACTATTTATTCTTTAAACCCACATGATGGGGAGAATATTATTTCTCTCATTCAAGTAGTTTGTGAATTTTCCGGTATATTTGAGCTTGTCTTAGGATTATCACCTAAGCAATCTATTGAGTGGTGCTAAGGTCTTTTCAGCTCGACCTTGCCACCGGTTTTCATCAGCTATGAGTTGCGGAGGGTAGCATTCCACTTACCGCATTTCGCACTCGTTATGATTCTTATGAGTGGTTCGTTATGTCATTCGGTTTGACGAACCTTCCAGCTTATTTCATCCATCTTACGAATCGAGTATTCTACGGATATCTCGATGAGTTTATCCTTGTATTCATTGATTATGGATGAAAACAACAATTTAAAATTTGCAAATCTTTTTAATAAGATATTTATAAGCATAAATGGATTTTGTTCTTAAAACAAGCAAAGAATATTCATAAAATTTATAAGAGACATGTTTATCATATAGAAGATGATTTTTTGTTGTTTTGCCCTTTGAGTGCTTTAAGAGTTCTGGTCGATGCGCCTGATCAACGTTATCGATAGGAATCTCCTAAACGCTATGATGAGACAGTCGGACATAGTAAATTGACTTGTAATAAGTAAATTTTTCTAGAGAAATGATTACATAAAGTTAATTATAATTTTTATTGTCTTAACTTTTCGGGAAAGAGGATCAATTAAAAGAACTCTTTTCCGATGCTTTTATTCTTGTGATTCCCGAAGGGAACCAAGAATTGATTGTTTATACCGATACTAATCGTATTAGTTTGAATGCCGTTCTCATGCAAAAAGGGAACGTGTTATCACATATGCTTCGTGACAATTAAAGCTTGCCGAGACTAGATATGCCACTCATGATCTAGAGCTTGCGGCCATTGTTTTCGCTCTTAGAATTTGGCGTCATTATCTTTTGGGAGAGAAATTTGTTCTCTACACCGATCATAAATCTTTGAAGTATTTGTTTTCTCAAAAGGAACTTAATTTGCATCAACAATGTTGGCTCGAGTTCCTTGCATCTTATGATCGTGATATTCTTTATACTCCCGGAAGGGGAAATCATGTTGCCGATGCCCTTAGTCTTAAGCAACGAGTGGTTGTTTCCATGATGATATCCGAATGGAATGATCTCGAGACTTTATCCCCTTGTGAGATTCGAGATCTTGAATCCAATTTATGTTAATCTCTTGTTTTATGTAGACTTGAGGCTCATCCTTCTCTTTTAGCACCGCTTATCGTCCTCAATCCAATGGACAAATAGAGCGTGTGAATCAAACTCTTGAAGATCTCCTTCGTGCATGTGTTCTTGATTTTGGTGGAAGTTGGGAAGATAATAGTTCTCTTGTTGAGTTTTCCTATAATAATGGCTTCCAATTTAGTATTGGTATGGCACCTTTCGAGGCACTCTACGGAAGGCCATGTCGATTTCCTTCGTGTTGGCTTGAAGCCGGTGAGAGCTGGTTTTAGGTCCAGATTTTATTGGTGTTCATTTGTGTTTCACCTATGAAGGGTGTTGTGCGTTTCAGTTGATCGGGAAAATTAGCACCTCGATATGTTGGTCCATTTCCCATCACCGAACGTATTGGTTCCGTGGCATATCATCTTTTATTACCGGCTCAATTTTCTGCTATTCATGACGTATTCCACGTCTCTCAATTACGGAAATGCCTTCGAGATTCCGATTCTATTCTTGAGCCCGGTGTTATTGAAGAAATTGAAGTTTCGCCTAATTTGACTTATGAGCAACATCCTATTTGTATCATTGCTACGGAGGTTAAACGCCTTCGAAATAAAGATGTTCCTCTTGTGAAAGTTCAATGGTCCTCAAATCCTACGGACTGCTCCTGGAAATCGAGAGAATTCATCGAGCGAACACATCCGGACTTACTCTCTCGTGCTCCTTAAGGTGAACTTCTCATTTCAAAATTTCTTCTTTTTGTGTTGTTATGCCTTTGTATGGTTGTTACTTTTTATTTCTTTTTATTAAGTATTACATGGACGCAATTTCTTTAAGGAAGGGAGTCTGTAACAACCCACATATTTTACAATTGTATATTTAAATGTTTTATTTAAATATAGCATCGTTAGTCGGATTTAAGTCCGAAATGTCACTTTTTGCAAACAGTCGAATTAGGACTCGAGACCACTTCCATTAAGTCCAAATTGGCATTTGCGACCTTTTTGAGTATAAACATCGATATGTTTAGAGTTGAATAAAATTTTGATATTTTCATTTAGGGCTTTGGGTTTGGGTCTCACCCCACCAACCTAACAAATAACCAAACTCCACTCCTCTTCATTCATTCCACTCCTCATTTCCTAACACTCTCAAGCTAAAGTAAAGATGGGGGAAAGAAAAGGAAATTAAAATTCCTAAACCCTAGCTTTGATTAGGAAACTCAAATTCAAGTCCAAAATCCAAGAGAAGCTTAGGTAAGCATCCTCTTCATCTTTTCCATCTCAATCCCTCTTCAATTTTCAGAAATTCCTAAACCCTAACTTAGGAAATATTTGCTTATTAGCTTAGATTGGAGCTTCTTGAGTTGAAGTTGAAGAGGAATTGGCCTTTCCTTTGTTTTAAAGCTTCTCATTCGTGTCTTTGAGTTTTAAAGGTGAGTTTTTGAACTCACATCTATGTCTATACCTTTGATAGTTGTTAGGTAGGAATTCCTAACACCTATAGCTTGTCCATTTGCCTTTGAATTGAATTGGTTTGATGAATATTCCAATTTTTGGTGTATTGAAGTCAAAAATCTTTAAAAATCCTATCTTTGATGTTTGAACATGTTTTTGGGGTGTATCGAAGAGCCTACAAGGCTGGGTTGTTGCTTGGCATAAATTCCTAGTCTCTAGTGCTCGTCTGATCGCTTCCGGTTAGGATTTTTGCTTTTCGTGGGGCTAGACTGATTTTACTGCAAATTACAGTTCATTCGACTGAACTGTATAATTAGTCGACTGAACCTGGAAACATGTTTCTGGGTATCAGATCAGTCAACTGACTATACAGTTCAGTCGACTGAAATTGGGAACAGAAAGTTCCTGTCCCTGTATCAGTCGACTGAACTGTATAGTCAGTCGACTAAACTAGGAAACCGAGAGTTTCTAGCCATGTATCAGTCGACTTATGATACAGTCCAGTCGACTGAATCTACGAAATGTGCATTTTGCCTATTTTAGGCAGTTTTGTGTGGGTTTCCAATTTATAATCGATTCTTAATGATCCGGATAGTTGTTATCACTTATTATCGTCTTTGATGACTTCTTTCTTTGGATTTTTGGGAATATCCATTTGAAGGATTTGATATCGATTTTTATGGATTTAATTCACATTTTCGTATGTGAATTTTTGGTGATTGATTGTTTCTACAATCATTTCTATGGTTTGTCACTTTAAAATACAAAAGTTTCTATACTAGTAGTAAATACTCAAACTCTTTCACAAAAACGATTTCAACACTACTTTTAAATACAAAGCTCATATTTAAAACCGTTTTCCAAATCTATTAGTATATACAAACCTTTACCTCATTCGTATGAGAAATCTAATTAAACGGCTTAGCAAAACAAGTGGTATGAAACGCTTGCGTTTACTTCGTCGATTAATTTTTGGACTTGTTCGATTGAAAATCTTGTGACAATATTCGAGTGGAAATCTACAATTTGTTCGTAAATATTTAAGTTAACCCAATGGTTATGGGACATGAAGCTAAACTCATTTATTTACTAGCTTAGTGTAATCAACACTTCTTATTGATCAATGGTGATCATTTTATGATTTAGACTAGCGATGTGCGATGTATCTTTGTCCGCGTGGGGGACTATACCCCGTTCTGTTGAGCTTCGTCTCATTTTTATGGGCTAGCGACCCATGGTCTTTGGACCGTTCGTGGAGCAATCGGCTCGATAAGTCGGTGCATGGGGCGTATCTTTTTAGGTGCGTCGGTGTCCGACTATGCATGGGGTGTATCTTTTTAGGTGCGTCGATGTTTGACTATGCATGGGGCGTATCTTTTTAGGTGCGTCGGTGTCCGACTAGGCATGGGGCGTATCTTTTTTGGTGCGTCAATGTTTGACTGTGCATGGGGCGTATCTTTTTATGTGCGTCGGTGTCCGACTAGGCATGGGGTGTATCTTTTTAGGTGCGTCGATGTTTAACTGTGCATGGGGCATTTCTTTTTAGGTGGGTCGATGTTCGGTTCATGGGATAGCGTCTCATTTGTGATACACGTGTTGGTGAGTTTTCATGCTCCCGTTTGTGATAGGCCTTCCCCTTTTTGTGATTTCTGGATTTCTCGTTGATGATTTCTAGAATTTGTGTTTCACCGATTTTTGCTATTGGCATTGATATCTTTTGTCAATATTTGTGTTTTGGTGAATAATTTAAAGAATATGCGATTCTTTTTGGATGTTTGAGAGTATTTGAGATATTGTATGATTTTTGTTGTTACCTTATGTATACTTGTGACTGTATGGCATTTTTGTTATCATATGATTTTGTCATATCTCTTATCCTATCTCATTTTATATGATATTTATAGCTAGATTGATCCGTTTATTATTTTCTTCTTAAATAATACTCGGGTCAGACCGAGGTATTTCAGGTGCTTCTGCTTGACTTCTTATCAGGGTCCGTCACCTGACTTTTGGCTAACTACTTTAGCTTAGTAGTTTTTGTTGTTATACATTCGAGATAGAGACTCCTTGATGTATACTTATTCTTTTGTCTAGCACTTGTAGCTATTTTTTTGTGATGTAGTGGATCTAGTTTGACCACTACTTTGATGTACACTTCTATGTGCTGTATTCATATATGTTTCCGCATTTGTGATATGAATGTCTGTGACTGATTTGTGTTATGTTTATTTCTATATTTGTTTTCGAAGTCCACATAGCCACTGTATGGTAGCTTTGAGTTTGTATTTGATATGTCGGATTTCCTCTTGAAATGAAATGTAAGTTATATTATTTGACATATCGGTACTCGCACAAAGTAATTATATAGATGGTCGCTCCTCAGCAGCCTTATTCTTCGTGCTAGTCGACGGCATTACCCCGTAGTGTCCTTGGCTAGTGTGAGTATAGAGGTGGGGCATCACAATTTCAATTATTTAAATGATTTTTAATTATTAACTCAACAATTAAATTTATTAATAAATTCGCTATATTTGGAGCTTAAGTTTTATTACACTATTTTTGATCAATAAACTTCATATTCAAATTCCATTCACATTTCAAAACTCAACATTTAAAGTAAATTAAACGTTCAAAATCAACAACCAAAAATCCGGGTCGTTACAGTTGATTCATTAATTATCAGATTCAGCTTTCTTCATGGTGTATCGTGACCTTAAAATTGATTTGCTACTCTTTTGAGCTTTGTTATCCTTTGTCGAAAATGACTAAACCCAAAACACGAGAGGAATCATAGCTACGTAGGGTTGCTTCCATTAAAAGGGTTGTTTCACATCTCATCTAGTTTTGATTCGGTGCACTTAGATGTGAAAATATTCGGATTCTCAGTAAGATTTGGCATGGTCCACCTTGGTATTGTCCGAGAAGTGTCACGGAGTATATGAGCTTCTCAGAAGTATATTACTAGAGGTATACTTCAAGGGGGTTGCACCTTCCTGGTCATTTGTTAAAAAAATTCCTTTCCTTATTTGATTCGAACCTTTGAATCTGTTTATCTTTAATTGCAACGGGAAGAGTCAATCACTCTTCAAAATCATTCGAAAACATTTACAAATGTTTTGGAAAAGAACGGTTGCGTTTAAAACTATATTTCAAAAGTTATAGAAAAGTGCTGTGGAAAATTGCCACGGAAAGTGGTTTTTAAGCTATATTGATCAAAACGACTTTTTTATCATTTGGAAATTCGTGTTATCACACTACAAGTTCCCTTATTTATTGTTAGGAAAATCAATATCGGTTGAAATGATACATACGCGAATGGACTTATAGATTAAGAAATGAGTTGAAATGATAAATTCAAGAAATTTATGGATTTTTGATTTTAATTCGGGATTGCGGGTTGAAATGATATATACTCGTAAATTTAAGATTATGGCGGGTTGAAATGATATATATCCGTATCACTTGACCATAGGGTTGAAATTATATACAGACACCGGATTGGTTAAATTAAATGATTTTAAATCCTAAATTTTCGAATTCAATTAAATGATATTTTGAAATAAAATAAGATTTATATAAACTGAATTATTTTCGAAAATCCAAGCTTTAAATGTTGAAATTGGAATTGGTTTAAATGAATTGTTTTAAACGATTTAAATTGAAATTTTAAGGTTGAATTTGAAGTATAAATGAATTTTATCGAAATTGAATTATTGAAATGTTTGAGTATTTAAACTTTGAAATCTACTAAATTTGAAGTAGTTTAAATTTATAGATTAAACATGGATTTGAAATCGACATAGATTTAAATGGTTTTATTGGGAATCTGAATTGAAAGATAAAAATAGAGTTTGTTAATATGAAAGCTGGATATAGTCCAAATTGTTGAAATGGAAATAGTTTAATTTGATATTACTTTCAAATTAATTATTTTTATATAATCTGTTTAAAAATATATCATTTTAAATCCAGATTTATTTAGATTTTCAAACCATTTTATATTAAACTATTGAGATATATTAAACCTAACTTAATTTATTTTAAGCTATTTAATATATTTTAAACAATTTAAAGTATTTTTAAGCAATTGTAATCTATTTTAAACTATTTTAACTACTTTAAACTATTTTTAATCTATTTTAAGCTATTTTAATCTATTTAAAATTTTAAACTATTTAAATTATTTTAATCAAATTTAATCCATTTAAAACTATTTAAACTATTATAATCTAATTTAATCCATTATAAAATATTTAAACTATTTTAATCTAATTTAATCTATTTTAAACTGTTTAAACTATTTTAATCTAATTTAATCTATTTAAACTATTTCAATCTAATTTTAACTATTTTAAAATATTTTATTCTAATTTAATCTATTTTAAAGTATTTAAACTATTTTAAGCCACTGTAATCTATTTTAAACTAATTTAACTATTTTAAACTGCTTTAAACTAGTAAAACTATTTTTAAACTATTTATGACTATCTAAACTATTTTCTAAATTTCAAAAGGTGCAAGGTTTAACTATTATATTTAAATCTTTGATTTGAAAGCGAATTTGGTTAAATGATGTTATAACTTATGTTGAATTTGAATTGATATTTTCTAGTGAAATAACATATTTGAGTAAATATGATGATTTGAAATGGAGTTTTAACCTATTTTGTGGGATATGATTTCGAAAGTGATAGGACTTCGAAAATGAATATGATTTCGAAGAGATATGGTTTGAATTGAATATGATATTTTGATACCAAATATGAATTGGTTTTGGAAATGTAAAAGAACCATCCGGTGTGAAATAAGTGTTTGGTTATTAAAGAGACTGGGATCAGATATTGTCATACTCTGTGCCAATACCGAAAACCACTTTAGCAACCGCGTATATGGTGGAGATTCCAGAATAAAGTAGGATAGTTTGGTGAACGATTCTGTATGAGGTATTATCGTAGCCCTGACTCCCTCGAGTTAGCTTGATGTGGCTAAAACAGGAGCTATACCGGGCCAAGTGAGGTCGCTCCTTCGATCGGACACATTTTTTTATACCATATTATGACTTTGTGATTGATTTGGTGGCCACCCCTCGATTTGATTATGGGAGTGTGTTCCGAGGTGGGCGGTAATAGTTGTTATGTGTTACCACCAGTCCGGGAGTGCAAACGGTAGAATCCTACCCTGGCATTGCCTCGCGTGCCTTGTCACATGCCTTATCGCGTCCATTATGAGTTTGGTTTGTGTCGTACCTATGGAGTGCTCCCTGATAGCCCACCAGTTTACGGTGGAGTTTACAATACTGTATAGACTACTACGTTTATATAAAATGTGTTAAGGGGGATATGGGTAACGCTTTAATGCTATTTTAATACTTTACTTTACTGTAGACATATTATAATAGCATATTGTACTATGTATGTAGATAGTTTAACAGATCCTTAGGAGATGGAATCCCGAACATCTCTTAAGTTATTGCGTGCATGTTAAACACTGGATAAGAGATGTCAAACCCCATAAACATCTATGAAACCGTCACACTCATATTTATTTACTGTTGATTTAACTTACATAGGATATTTTAGTTCTGACTCGAGTGTTTTGTCTTTTCATTACGCTTGGGTTAGTATGAGCTTTTTAGTGCATTGAAGACTTTATTTTTGGAGGACGAAGACGGAGATTTATTACTACCTATTTTATATATATTCCACTGCACCATGTTGTTCCGCTGCATTATTTATTTATTCCTGTTGTATGTTTAACTCTGATTGTATTGTAAAGTGTAATCAAATGTATTTGTAAAACAGCTTCATGAACTGTTTATATGATTATTATATTTTGTCATTCCGCTGTGAGATTATGTTTTTTTTTCTTTCTTTTCCCTTATCCTTCTTATTTACCCCATAACAATCATCCCTTTTAAATGGTTTGAGTCCGACATGTGTGGTTTATTGTCGATTTAAACCATCCAAAAAGGTAGGTCGTTACAAGTGGTATCAGAGCTTTGGTTTAGCGATAACCTTAGCTTTGTGGGGTTTGACTCATTAGAGATAGGGTAGTAATACCCTAGAATGAGTTGTTTTGAGCGTATATATATGAGAGAGCGTACTTGTTAGTGTTATAAAATGTTTTATATTGTGCTAATTTGTTCTGTTTAGTATTTATAAATTCTGATCGGTACATAGGACGCTATGAATTCGATAGGGATTTCTAAACACCTAATAGGGCAGACTGACACAATATTGTTTTTGAAATATAGGTAAATGAAATAATTTTCCCTAGTATTATATTTTGTATATAAAAGAATAATCTTTATAAATGTTTATAATTGTATGTGATAGGTTTGATTGTTTGTTAGGAAGGAAAATTTTATAAATATTGGTTGCAAAATGGTATTATAAATAAAATAAATATAAATTGGAAATTTGAGAACTTAATTTCCGAGATTTTGAAATTGGCTCTCCAAAGATTTTGGAATATACTATTAGTATTACTTGGAAGTATTTTCAGATAGAAATATTTTCAATGTGATTTGAAAGAAGTTTTAAAAAGAATTTTTAAAGGAAATGAATTATGTACTCCCCTCTCTGTCGCTAGAAAATAATTTCGGTGATGAGTGCACACATCATCGATGTTCATTTTCGAGTGTCAAAGTGGGAAGGCCATTGTAGTAGTTTTACTACATATTTTTTTGATAAATAAATCTTAATTTTAAATTTCTAGATATGATTTGATTAATATAAAAGATATGAATGTATGTATATTATTGATTTGAACGGAAACCCGGAATATAGTCCTTAAATCTTTATGATAATTAGTAGTTTTCAGTTATTGTAATGGAATGAAATCTTGACTATATTAATAATTGGGAACTACTAAAACAGAAAATAAGAAATTAGATGCTAAGTGATTAAAGAAATACATAAGAAATGGGAAATGTGTAACTTGTAAATCAAAAGATATCAAAAATAAGAAAATATAATTATTGAGCATTTGTTAACTAAAATGAATGAGATAAACTTGTGTAACATTCAATTTTATTCTAAAAGACATATATATATATATATACATATAACTTACCAGAAATGTTTAAAAAGTTGTACTATTAAATAAGGTTATGTAATAAAATATTATACAAGCAAAACTTAAGTAATGAAATGTCCAAGGGGAATTATTCCCATAAATAAGAATTTTGATGTTACAAAAATGGTTATAAACTTAAGTTAATAATTTGAAATGCTACTAATTAAATGTAATAGAGAAAGCGAATACCGTAAATAAATGATTATAAACTTAAATTATTTTTTGAAGCTATTTATAAGTGAGGTGAGTAGTGAAAGTGGATATTATATTAAGTAAATGATTATAACTTTAGAAAATGTGAAATAATTCAAAAATAGATTTAATACTCAACAATACTATATATAAAGAAATAAATGTGAAAAAGAAATAATCTATTAATGGTGAATTAAATTTTTAAAGAGACTTACATAATATTTTAAGAACTGATTATGGATTATCTAAATAATTGAATGGAAATAACTTATGTAAGTAAATGAATGGAAAAAAGAAGATATTATATGAATAAATGAAAATAAATAAAATAGGAAACAATGATGTGAAGGTAAATTAATAAGAATGAACTTAAACAATACTTGAAATTCTTAGTTGTTTTGGCTTATGGGATGTTTGGGGAAAGGATACTTCTAACTGTATAAGGATGCATAAATAATCTATTGAGTAATTATCTAAAGCTGTTGAGCGTAGGGTACGCTTGATAGTATATTTATCGCTTTGTACGATTAAAAGTTTCTAAAACCTGAACAACCGATTAGTTTTGGTTGCTATGGATGTGTGATGGATTCGTTTGTTGCTTATGATGATTGCACTATTTTGTTTGCATATGTATTGTGTTGGTTTGCTTTTGTTACTAATCAAAAAACTTAAATATTTCTCTTTTACATAATTCTCACTCTTTTGGATTATATAAGTGAAATACAGGTTTATGGAAGCAATAGCTACTGCTTTTGGTTTCATAAATAAAATGTTGTTTGCCCAACAAATAGATACATTTTTGGATTACGGTTTTATAGCGGTATTATATTGTTTTTCCGTGGTTTGGGATATTTTATATTTGAAATATGACATATATGTTGATATTATTGATATTATTATTTTCCGGACCTCTCCTTAAAAAGGAGACGGTGCCGAAATTTTCCGTGAATTTTTGGCTTAGAAAATTTTGTGAAAGTGAAATATTTTCAAACTTTTATTAACTTGAATATGAAGATTTAATTGTTTATAAATTTATATATTTTATTTAAAATACTTAATTATGTAAATTAATTGTTTATAAATTGAAGACTCTGAATAAAATATATTAATTCCCTCTTTTCCCTTTTCGAGGACGAAAAGTTTTGAGTGGGGAAGAGTGTAACAACCCGTATTTTTTCGATAATTGAAATATTGAATTTAATAAGATTTTGTAATTTAATATTGGAAGAAAATAAAATTTATGATTTATGAATGAGAAAACTAACTAGGATGAAATTTAATAATGTTAATCTAAGGTAATCAATGACTATTTGAATGTAATCTCAATCAATTGGAATAATTGTAAAGTTAATTTGGTTAGAAATCGTAAATAAGGAATTGAACCAAATGTTGTATGTAACGACCCGTAAATTTTAATAAATTTTATTTTTTTTATTAGTAGATTTAATTGAAATTTTGTGAAGTTTTAAAACAATAAAATTTTGAAATAAAAATTTAATATTTGGAATACGTCTACTTAAACATAGCAACTAGTAAATTTGCAGCTGATATACTGAAGTTTATTTTCTTGTGTAATTTTATTTCAATTTAAATCAGTTAATAATTGATGATAATAAAATGTTTTCCAAACCTGAATACTTTTATATAATAAATTTGTAAATCATCTTCTGAGTGAGACGTCATATTTCGTTTCTTCAAATTTGGACTTCTATTGCTCCGTTTATCTTATTTCTGACAAATTTTCAGCATTTTGGTACCGATATCGATTTTGATCGGAGGATCGTACCACTGATATCTATATACCGTTTTGATCGTCTTGTCGTTCTGATCTTCATAGTATATTCATATGTGCGTCTCGACGTCCGATACACTGTGAAATCAATAAAACAAGGAACCATATCGCTACCTGTTTCGTGCTTTGTTTTCTGTGTTTTTTTCAACTGTACAGCCGTTGAGATAAATGGTTGCTTGCCATTAATTTTCACTGACCTTCATTCAACCGTGACCTTATATCTTTCCATTTTCTTTAAATTAATATAAAGTTATGTGTATTTCGGTTAGAATCGACACGTCTATTCATTTTTCTTCCTCTATTAGATTGCTATGCCTTCTTATTATTGCCTGCTCCTTCTTTCGTTTTGTTTGCAATTAGAGAAAAACAAAAGAAACAAACTGCATGAAGCCATCTCTTCCTCTCCCCACCTTTTCTCCTAGCATGCGCGCGGGCTCCAGCTCTTCGCACCCAAGATCAAACACCGTACCGACTACCCTGAAACCCGAGCCGGCCTCCGCCTTCAACAGCTCCTACCACCCTCTTCCATTTCCGCTCTTCTTCTTCAACTCGAGCAGCCCGTCTAGCCTCTCACTTCCTGATCATGGCCGATGCCACTTCTTCCAAAGTCGGAGTCACCACCACACCACCAATCTCCACACACACGTGAGCAGCCCCTCCTTCCTCTCTCACATGATGCCACAAGCTAGCCTAAGCCGAGAAACTCCACCTTGCCAATCTCGAGCAAGTCATAGCCGCGAATCTTCTCTTTTATATATATAAGGTATATTTTTACACGTGGTATATTATATTAGTTACATTAGTACATTAACTTGTTTATATATATATATATATGTATATATATATATATTATTTTGTGTTGATTTGGAATGAAATATTGTATGGGTTGGCAAATATTTGCCTGTGAACTTTGTAGAGATTGTATGCGTACTTTAATAAAAATTATTTTTAATATAATATAAAGACTTTGTTTTATATCAAGGTTTATATATATATTTGCATTTACCTATTTTGTATCCTTTTATTTTAAAAATATATATCACATGTTTTATTTATGTGAATGCTTATATTTTAACTGGATGCACATATATGTTGCGAGTATGTACATATATTTGTTATTTATTGGTTATGTGTATATATATAATCTGTTACTTGCATTCACATATAAGTTATATATATTGATGTCAATTTATAAATATTAAACTTATATGTATATTTCAACTCTTGGTTTATAAGCCTGTCATACGGTTAGTTTATATATTATCACGTTAGTATAGTTTCTTTGAATTGCTTTGTATCGCATATAACATAAATATAAACAAACCTATGTGTGCTTTATATATATTGTTTAAGTATAAAAATACTGTTTAAGTATAGAATGTTTACAGCTTCTATATGTATATAATATATAGTATGGCTTGCTCAGCTTTTCTTGTGATATACGTGTACGTGTGTGTATATATATATTTTTGTGGTGATTTATATTGATAATAATTGAGTGAGTCATATTTTAAAAGCTGTTGATATATAAATTTGTATAAGTGAAATATATTTCCATATATATAACATGTTGGTGTTTATATATATGTTAGTTTGCTGTTATGTAAAATGCTTACATTATATATATATATATATATATATTTCATATTTCTATTTTTGCATAAATACATGTGCGTTTAGAGCAGTTATGACTAATAGGTTTAGACTATAGTATGTGTTACAGCAGATATATACATATAAGTTAATATATTATATAAGCTGTTGGTTAAGCTTATACGTCAGTTATGTCTTTCGTATATATAAGTACATTAGTTTTATATATATATATATATTTGTTTAATATATATAAGTTTCGCTAGTTTATAAATTAGTTAGTAGTATATATGTTTCGCTGGTTTATATATATTATTCTACTTGCTGTTCTATTCTGTACATTTTGGATTTTTTTATATAGTATATAGATTTTAGTTTTACATGTAGGATATGATTTTATGCATATAGTTATATACAGTCATATATACAAGTCCACTTTCATCAAATTATCTTCATCAATCCGGTTCCGATCTGATTAGTCTATTCCTATCATCAGCTTTTGTTTGTCGTGTCTGCTTTCCTCATCGTATTCGTGCCCATCTCATTCTGCTTTGGAATTCGTAGCTTGCTCTGTTGTCAAACTCTCTAGCCTCGAAAGGTGAGCAATCACTCACGATTAACATTCTTATATTCATTAAACTTGATTTCAATTGAAACGATAATTGAAATATGCTGCTGCTAGTTATTTACATTGCTATATATATGCCATTATCTGTACCTGTTCACCTGTGACATCTGACACCATTATCGGTTATTTATATTGATGATATATGCCTGTTATATTATTATCATATCTGTTATCACTTTGCAAGTTCCCTGTTAGTATAGAATTCACTATGGGTTGAAATGATACATACCCGAACGATCTGTAGAATAGGAGAAAATTGTTATGGGTTGAAATGATAAACCCAAGCGATTTTCATTGAATTGAATTTGGGATTGCGGGTTGAAATGATATATACCCATATATATATATTTAAACTGTGGATTGAAATGATAAATATCTGTATCACTTGACCATAGGATAGAAAATTATATACAGACACCGTTGGTCTATATATAAATATTTTGAAAATGATTTCTATGGTTTTGAAAAGAAATATATGGTTTAAATAAATATTGATTTTTAAAATTTATTAAAGTTGATTTAATAAAGTTGATATATAATATGTTTAAGTATTTATTTAGAAATTTATATTTTTAAATATAGAGTTTGAAGTGATTCAGGTTGAAAAGATAAATTTGAAATTGATTTGGAATTATATTTACTTAAGAATTTTACTTAAATAAGTTTGATTTCAAATTTTGAGATTTTAAAGATATGATTTTTATAACTTGACTTTGGTTTAAAGTGATTAAATGAATATTTCAAGTTTAATAAATCGAAAGAAATATTTAGTGGTTTGAAATTTGGGGTTTTATTTAAATGATATTGGGTTTATTAAGTGAATATTTCAAACTAAATAATCGTAAAGTGAATTTGATATATATAGGAAATTATCGAATTTAGTTTTGACATGTTGAATATTTAAAGCTTTGAAATATATTGAAATTGAAATGGCTTATTTTATGGTTCAAATATGTATTTGAAAATCGATAATTTGAAATGGTTTACTGAGAAACTGAATCGAGTTGAAATTGACGATTTGAGATTTGATTAAATTTGAATTTTGGAATTTGAGTTGATTTGAATTGATTTGTGAAATTTGAGGAAGCTATTTTTATATAAAGTATTTTTAAAACTATATCTAAAACTATTTATATTTTACTTTATAAAATTATTTTAGTATAAACTATTTTAATATAAGTCATTTTCAATATAAATTATTTTATTATAAACTATTTTAACTTATAACTATTTTATATAAACTATTTTATTTTATAAACTATTTTACTATATATACAAATTTTAATATCTAAATTGTTTAAGAGGAAAGTGTTATGGATTCCAAAACGTTATGAATTTCAAGGTTTTGATTTCCAAAGTGTTTTGATTTTAAAAGACTTATGATTTCGAAAGAGATATAACTTTGGAAAGTGATATGATTTTAGAAATGGATATATTTGAAGTGAAATTGATATCGTATTGATATGGTTTTGAAATGAAAATGATATTTTGGTTTTGAAGTATAAACTATTTTGAAATGACCACGGTGTTATAATAACGATTGGTTGTTAAAGAGACCGGGATCGGATATGGGCATACTCTCTGTCTATACCAAAACCACTTTAACAACTATGTACGCGGTGGAGATTCCAGAATGAAGTAGGATGGTGGCGAAGATTCTATATGAGGTATATACGTGGACCCGACTCCCGTGGGTTGGCATAAGGTGGCTAAAACATGAGCAATTGACGGGCTAATGAGGTAGCTCCTCTGATCGGACACACTGCATCGTATGCCATTCTATTACTTTTTGATTGATTTGGTGCGCACCTTCGGATTTTCGGGAGTGTGGCTCGAGGTGGGCGGTAGTGGCTACTATGCGTTACCACCGGCCCGGAAGTGTAATTAGTATATCTACCCTGGCAGTGCCTAGTTGTGCCATGTCACCTACCCTAGCGAGCCTTGTACGAGTTTGGTTTTGTGTCGTAGCCTGTGGAGTATTTAGGGTAGCATCCCGATCTGGAGGTACGCTGATACTGGATAGACTACTGGGACTGTTTATGTGTTAAGGTGGAAAATGTAAAGCCTTAACGCTATTTTAAAGTAAGTTTATTTTACTATTAGACACTATTATAATAGTGTATATTACTACATAGTAGATAGTTTAACGGATCCTTAGAGGATGGTTATCCCAAACATCCTTTAAGTTACTGTATTTTGGTTGATTATTCACTTGAGTTGGACTTATTGAGATAAGAATGTTAATCCTGACTCGAGTGTTTTTGTGTTTTGCTTTACGCTCGCGTCAGACTGAGTGATACAGTATTCGAGACTCACCTTTGGAGTTGGAGCTTCGCTTGGAGATCCAGCTATCTGTCCAGCTTTCAGTTATTCAGTTGATTCCAGTGATGCATTCAGATTTTGTATTTGACTCTTGTATTGAGACATCTATGTATTCGAGACTTCTGTTGTATCTTGCTTAACTCGGTTATATATATATGGAAGCTTCATGAACTACTATTCTTTTGTTTCCGCTGCATTATTTTATATTACTCTGTGTCTGTGATTCTGTGACTATTTATTTATTATATATGCTGAGTTTTGCCAAATTTTAAATTAAAAATCTGATATTTTTTGCAATTCAAATCCGACATGTGTATCTGCCTATGCACTTGGCGGGTGCAGCATGATAGGGGGTTCTCGCATTTGGTTTGGTAGCGAGCGGATGACTCGTCCCTGCGGGGTTGGTGCAGTCGAGAGGCTGGCCGTAAAGGCAGAACATAGGTACCAATGTATGCTACGGTGGGTGTTACCCCACTTCCATGCAGGATCTTACATGTGGTATCAGAGCTCTGGTTTTAGGAAAAACTTAGCATATGTAGTAAATTTGATTACAGAATCACTTTCGTTCGTGCTTGAATTCCTTCTTCTTTGACTCGGTTTTCTTGGAATTTTGGAACGTTCCCTTCGGTTCCAAAGTCCATTCTTGTCTCCCCTATTCATGTCTTTTTTATTCTGGAGTATCCCATAACTCCACTTCAAATGATCATTGTAATAAATCGGCGGTCTCGCCAATCTCTGATTGATTTGTAAAGGGGTGAAACTCCTTTACAATCGGTATTGATTCAGTGGAGATTTCTGTATCCTTGGTTTACGATGCTGCTATCTTTTGTTATACCCGAATTCTATCTTTGGCGATCGAATATCGATTTGCTCCAGAATACTACCTCGATCTTATTTTGAAGTCACGGTTGACCCAGTTAAGGTTACCCGCGATTTATATAAGTCTATCCATTATTTTCTCTCTTGAAATCTATTTATCTCCCTATCGAGCCTATCTTCTAGTTGAATTCTTTTGGTTAGGATCCCTCTATATTTGGATCTCTATCTTTGTTTTAAATCCATTCTGTACCATCGAGAGAGGGAGTGTATTTTGTAGTTGTAATTAATATTAAAAATGTTTTATATTGTGTTGTTTGAGTTGTTGATGTTGATTTGGGTTTTCGATCGATTCGTCTGATCAACGCTATCGATAGGATATCCAAAATGCTTTAACAGAGCAAACTGACACAATATTATTTTCAAATTTGGTAAATGAAATAAATTTGTAAGATTATATTATAAATATATAAGTGAAAATTTTTCTGGAATATAATAAGTAAATTAAATTGGTTATTTGAATGATAATATTTGATTATCATTTATTGTTCTATAAATGAATTTATAAATATGGTTTATAAATTGATTTGAAATTTAAATGAATTCAAATCAGAAATTTGAGAATTTAATTCCCGGTAATTTCAAACTTTGGTTTTAAAGTTTTAAATGTATATTATTTAGAGTATTTTCGAATAGAAATTTGTTTCCAAAGAATTTTAAAAGTTTTTAAAATCTGTACTCTTCTCTTTGGTTGCTGGAAAATAATTTCGGTGATGACGGCAGCATCATCGACATTCATTTTCGGGTTTCAGAGTGGAGAGACCATTCTGTAGATTTGCTACGGATTTGTTTTGAAAAATAAACTGATTTGAATTTCTAAAGTATGACTTGATTTATAATATATAAGTATATGATTATAGATTTGATTTGATATATAGTATATATAATTATCTCTTAATGGTTTGAAGTTAATCGGAGATTTAAATTCTTAAATTTATGATGATTTCAATTATAAACTGGATTCAAAATTTTGGATAAATATTTAAACTTGAAATAATTGAATTGTAATATTTTATTTGTATAATACTCAATTACATCACAATATAACTTACCTAAATTTTTCAGAAGTTAAAAATGTAATTGGATAAATACAATATAAAATGACTTTATAAGGAAAGATTTGAGTGTTATAATAAATGTTATACACTTAAATTTTATTATAAAGATGTTAATAGAGATAAATAGAATAATAAGTTAATTGAATAATAGATGAGACAAATAATTTGTTTTGAAAGAATTAGTAAATTGAAATTGGATTAACTTATGGAAATACCTTGAATTTAAACTCAATTATTGAATATAAATTAATTTAAAATTGAAATTTATATAGTTTAAATTAATTTATGTGGTTTAATATATGTGATAAGATATATTAAGTGGAATAAAGTTAATAATAATTTGGAATAAAAGAATTAAATGTGTTGAATAAAATATGAGTGTAATAAATGATTATACAAATTGATTGATTTAGAAATTGTTGATTGAGGATGATTAGACAATAAGATAATGAATTTAGAAATAGATGGATTGATTTAACTTAAGTGAACTCTAATGGATTAAACCAAAATGCTGAATATTAATTAGTTTAATTAGAAATTTATATGGTTTCAAATTTATTGTTTATTTTGAATTTCAAATCTATTCTTTCTTTCTGGTAGTTTTATTCTCCTACCTTCTTCCTTTTTGGGGACGAAAAGCTTTGAGTGGGGGAGAGTGTAACGACCCGTAAATTTTAATACATTTTATTTGTTTTTTTAGTAGATTTAATTAAAATTTTGTGAAATTTTAAAACAATAAAATTTTGAAATAAAAATTTAATATTTGGAATATGTCTACTTAAACATAGCAACTAGTAAATATTCAGCTGATAATACTGAAGTTTATTTTCTTGTGTAATTTTATTTCAATTTAAATCAGTTAATAATTGATGATAATAAAATGTTTTCCAAACCTGAACATTTTTATATAATAAATTTGTAAATCATCTTCTGAGTGAGACGTCATATTTCGTTTCTTCAAATTTGGACTTCTATTGCTCCGTTTATCTTATTTCTGACAAATTTTCAGCATTTTGGTACCGATATCGATTTTGATCGGAGGATCGTACCACTGATATCTATATACCGTTTTGATCGTCTTGTCGTTCTGATCTTCATAGTATATTCATATGTGCGTCTCGACGTCCGATACACTGTGAAATCAATAAAACAAGGAACCATATCGCTACCTGTTTCGTGCTTTGTTTTCTGTGTTTTTTTCAACTGTACAGCCGTTGAGATAAATGGTTGCTTGCCATTAATTTTCATCGACCTTCATTCAACCGTGACCTTATATCTTTCCATTTGCTTTAAATTAATATAAAGTTATGTGTATTTCGGTTAGAATCGGCACGTCTATTCATTTTTCTTCCTCTGTTAGATTGCTATGCCTTCTTATTATTGCCTGCTCCTTCTTTCGTTTTGTTTGCAATTAGAGAAAAACAAAAGAAACAAATTACATGAAGCCATCTCTTCCTCTCCCTACCTTTTCTCCTAGCATGCAAGCAGGCTCCAACTCCTCGCACCCAAGATCAAAAACCGTACTGACTACCCTGAAACCCAAGCCGGCCTCCGCCTTTAATAGCTCCTACCACTCTCTTCCACTTCCGCTCTTCTTCTTCAACTCGAGCAGCCCGTCTAGCCTCTCACTTCTTGATCATGGCCGATGCCTCTTCTTCCAAAGCCGGAGTCACCACCACGCCACCAATCTCCACACACACGTGAGCAGCCCCTCCTTCCTCTCTCACATGATGCCACAAGCTAGCCTAAGTCGAGCAACTCCGCCTTGCCAATCCCGAGCAAATCATAGCCGCAAGTCTTCTCTTTTATATATATAAGGTATATTTTTACACGTGGTATATTATATTAGTTACATTAGTACGTTAACTTGTTTATATATATATATATTATTTTGTGTTGATCTGGAATGAAATATTGTATGGGTTGGCAAATATTTGCCTGTGAACTTTGTAAAGATTGTATGTGTACTTTAATAAACATTGTTTTCAATATAATATAAAAGCTTTGTTTTATATCAAGATGTATATATATCTTTGCATTTACCTGTTTTGTATCCTTTTATTTTAAAAATATATATCACATGTTTTATTTATGTGAATGCTTATTGTAACAACCCTGTATTTTGTAATTATTTTAAATTGAATTTCCTGATTTAAAAACTTTATTTTATTTATTAAAATGGATAAATTTTGTTATTTTAAATATAAAATTTGATTTTTATGTGAATTATAATTCTAAACATGAATAAATAGAGTATTTTCCAAAAATTTGAAATTTTATCAATGTGGTCAAACTTTGACTTTTAATTTAAAATTTTAAAAGTTTTAATTTTTTAATTTTATCTTTTATTATGAAAGTAAATAAAATTTCAAGTATACTGCTTTTTCGTTTCGTTGAAATCTGATTAATATTGTGAAAGTTATGCTTTTTACACTATTGTATGTAAATTGTTTTATTTAACAAAATTGTTTATTTTAATTTATATAAATAATATTTTGTCTATCATGTCATGTTCTAATTTATGTCTTCATGTGTAATGCAACATGTTATGTATATATATTTTATTTTATTTAACTTGTACATGACATGTAGCCTTGGAAAATCAAGAGTCTTTTGGTTAGTTGTATTTTGTTTACAATTTTAAATTCTAGTTTCAATTAAATAAAGTATTTTCTTTATTTATTTTCTATTTTCCCTAAGACTATTTATTTATTTTCATTTCTACTTTATTTTGTTTTGGACTTTGAATTTAATTATGTAAATTTGTTGAGATATAATTTCCCTAAGTTAATTGTATTTTGTTTGCAATTTTTAAAGCTAGTTTCAATATAATAAGCTATTTTCTTTATTTATTTTCCTATTTTTCCTAAAAATAATTTTTTTATTTTCTTTTCTTCACTTTATTTCAGTTTGTTTTTATTTTATTTACTGAGTTTTGTTTTATTTATTTTGTATAAAAGATATTGGAAATTTGAAGAGACTAAAGCTTTAAACATTTGACTTTTCACTTTCTTGCCTTTTCATATTTTTGGCCGTTCCTTTTCTATTGACTAGCCGTGAGTTTTTATTCATTTTTCACGTGAAAAAAGCTTCTCAACATCACAAATTTTCGGCCAAACTCAGATTTGAAAAATATTGGTAATGGTTTCTCTTTTCTCTATCTTTTCTTCATTTTCCCAATGTTTTGCTTGATTTTTTGCCTTGCCTTTCTCATGTTTGTTCGGCCACATCCCCTCACCATCTCCTCCTCCGACCACCACCACTTCTTCCCCACATAATCCACGGCTGAACCATCCCCTTCCTCTGACCTGAAAGTGCCTTGGCCTCCCCTTGAACAAAGCTTCACAAAAACAATGTAAAACCCTTCCTATATTGTCATAGCCGAGCCTATCTTCACTTCCACCTTCATATTTGACTTCGGCCACCCCTATAGCCACCACCACCAGCTTGTTTACCACCTCTGGCCATCACCCTAACCTCTGTCCAGATCTGAAATGAACCATGGCCGAGCCAAACATGACCTTTGGTCGAGCCTAGATGCATCCAAACCACTTGTTAGCCTTTGCCTTTTAACCTTCTTCCATTTGTAACTACTACCCCTTTGTATTCCACTTTGTAACCATGCCTTATTGATACAAACCTGGCCTTTTCCACCTGAATACATGTTGTGGCTGAACCAATAGAGCCTTGTGGTCGAGCAAAGTTGAGTGTAGATCAAGCAAAAATTGTTTAAAGATTGGTTATGCCTTTTGTCTAATTCTAATTCCATTTTTGTTCCAAAAACTTTTGTATTGAATATATATATTGCTTTGTTTTGTTGTTGAATACAAGATTAGCATCTTAACTCTCTCTCCATTCAAATCTAGTCATGCTATCATGCTTTCCGGATTTCTTTTTGTGTGTTTGTTTTGCAAACTCTAGCGTAAAAAGGTGAGTTTTCACACACAACATTTATACTTATAGAATTGTGAATTGACAACAAGCGAATGTGTAAACTATTATATCATGTTATACCTGCCTGTGATGTAAATCATATGATGTTAAACCCGGTTATTAACTTGTCACATCATCTATTATATTTTATTTTATTATACTGTTTATTTATTTTTGTAAATCACACTACAAGTTCCCTGTAGAATAGAATCACTATGGGTTGAAATGATACATACCCGAACGGACTTTAGAATAGAGAAAAATCGTTATGGGATGAAATGATAGGCCTGAGCGATTTTTATTTATTGTTATTAACTTCGGATTGCGGGTTTGAAATGATAAAACCCGGATTTTTGTTTTGTAAATTAAGGATTGAAATGATATATTATCCGTATCACTTGTCTTAGGTTAGAAAATAGTATACAGACCCGTGGTTATTTTATATATTTCTCTGGATATTTTTAAGTATTTTAAAATGTAAATCATGACATTTTTATTTAATTGGAATATAAAATGATTTATTAATGTGTTATTGATTTTTCTATGAATATAAAATGCTAAACAAATGAATGCTTAAAATGGTAATTTGGAATTTAACTTGACTTGGAATTTATGAGATTTGGTTTTAAAACTGGAAGTTTAAGTAAAGGAAAATTAAATGGAAATTAAGTTTTATTAGTGAAATGATAAATTAAATTAAAGTGTTAAGTGAATGTAAAGAATAGTAAAATTGTACACTTGAATTTAATAAGTGAAGTGATGAAAATTTGATATTTTTTGTGGAATTTACTTTATAAAAATCATAGGTTAAAGGGTAATTAAATGACCATTTTAAAGTGGAAAAATATGATTTTTATATAATTAAAATGGTTTAAATTGAAGTTTATTTGTTGCTGAAATTCTATTTAAAAATCTGGAAATTCTTTTAGTAACACTTCAGAAATGCTATCGTTTCTGAAAATTAACTAAAAACTGAACTTGAAGAATCTGCAGCACTTTGTAAGTGCTGTAATTGCAGAAGTGAACTATAAGGCTAAAATCTAACTAAGGGCTATCACAGCACTTTGCAAGTGCTGTCTTTGCTGAATTGAACTAAAATCTTTAAATTGAACTTTGAACTATTACAGCAGTTTTGTAAATGCTGTCTTTTCTGAATTGAACTATTCTTCCACTTAAACTGAACTATTACAACAGTTTATAAATGCTGTCTTTGCTGAATTAAGTTGTTTTCAAATATAACTTACCGCAGCACTTTATAAATGCTGTGAAAGTTGGAATTTTAATGTTTTAATGTATTTAAGTGAATAAATGAGTTTAGAAAAGGTTAAAATTTTGGAAATTTAATATTTGATTTGAAGGTATAATGACTTCACTTTTAATGATTTAAATGAATGATTTTAACTCGGAATTATAAACCATTTTTTTGAATCTATAACCACGGGTACACTTATCTATATGCTATTTTATTTCCTTGTGATTTATTTGGATGCACACCTTAAATTTGAGAATGTGGCTAGAGGTTAGCGATACTGCAGCTCTGCGCTACTCTAGTCACATTAACACTGTTGTTTGCATTGTTTACTTTATTATGGATATTTCTATGATAGTGTCTATTACTACTTAATTGATGGTTTGACTGATCCTTAAAGGATGGGCGATCACAAGCATCCTTTAAGTTATTGTGCATTTATATTACAGTTCACTTGAGTTGGTTTACATTGTATAAGTATGTATGTCCTGATTCGAGTGTTTTGTGTTTTACTTTACGCTCGGGTCAGCTTGAGAATCATAGCTTTGGATTCACCTTCTGGAGCTAGAGATTCGTTGGAGCTTATTTGTCTATCGGTTCATCGACTTCTATTCCAGTTATTTCCTATTCAGTATTGTCTCTGTATTATTGACTTATGTATCCTGACTTCTATTGTATCTATTTTGACTATGAGATTTTGTATATGTTTTGAGAGTTGTATATAGTAGCTTCATGAACTACTATGGTATTTTATTTCCACTGCGAGTTATTCTGATATTTCTATGTTTGTGATTCTGTGAATGGTTTTATTTGCTCCAAATTTTATTACAATCCACTGTTTTGAAGTATTCAAGTCCGACATGTGTGGATTTATTGTCAATTTGAATGGTCCAAAACAGTGGGTCGTTACAGTTGGTATCAGAGCTTTGGTTTTAGGCAAACCTTAGCTTGTGGAGCAAAAACTCATTAGAGATAGGGTAGAAATACCCTAGAATGAGTGAAATCAATCTCAGAATCATTTCTTTGTGAGAGAATGTATTTTCGAAGTATAAAATGATTTTCAAATGATTTTTAAAGAATTTTCAAAGATTAGTTTGATATAAATTTTCTCGCTTTGAAAGTAAATTTTTTTATTTTTCTAAACTTCATTCCTTTTGTATCCACCTTGTTAGTAATTCCTTTGATTAGGATCCTCTTAAATTTGGAACTTCTGGCTTGTTTGATCTAGATTCATTGTTGATAGGAATCTATTTTGGGTATGGAAAAATCAGTAGTTTGTTAGGTTGCTCTAAGTGAACTCTGTTGTATCTTTTGCTTAGCTATAGTTGTCCAGCTGTAAGATATTTATGCTCCTGTTTTTCATAGGATATGCATGTGAGTCTTTTCCAAATTTTGGATGGAAATTATTTTGTATTAATATAGGTTATATATCTCTAATCTTGGTTAGGATTCTTATCGATTAGGATTCCTTTGAACTTTGGAATGCTCCTACTTGTTCTGAAATCCATTCCTGTCTCCCCTATGTGTATTCCTTAGATTTTGGAGCATTCCGTAACCCCATTTTTGAATGACCTCTAGAAAGATCGGCGATTCCGCCAATCTTTGAATGATTTGTAAAGGGGTGAAACTCCTTTATAATTGGCATTGATTCACCGAGATTTCTGTATCTTCGGTTTATGATGCTATTTATCTTCTGCTATATTTAGATGTTATCTCTGTCGATCGAAGGTCGATTTGCCTTAGATTTTCACATCGATTATATTCCTGAAGTCACGGTTGGCCCCTGTTAAGGTCGCCCGCGATTTATATGGGCTTATCCATCTTCTATTTGGTAATTTAATTATCTTATCTTCGTTTGAGCTTATCTTTGAATCAAAATTCTATTTAATTAGAGTCCCTCTAAATTTGAATCTCTGTTTTGTTTTGAAATCCATCCTTGAATCATCCCTCGGAAAATTGTGGTTGATTGTCTTTTGAAAATTGTGTATTCATCGAAGTTATTATTTTGATAAGGATGACCATATTTTATATAAAAGAGAAATGTTTCGACAAGGATTATATACCTTTTAAAAATGAAAAATTGAAGTTTCAAAAGGATTTGGAATTTTGAAAATTATATAATAAAATTGATTTATATAAAATGATTTATAACTGAAGGGTCTTGAATTTGAAATTTTAAGAGATTAAACTCCGGCATTTTTAAATTGGTTTAAGATTTTGAAATATATAATAATACAATTTGAAAGTATTTTCCGAATATGAAATGTTTCAAATGATTTTAATGAGTTTCAAATGATTTTGAAGAAATTTCAAAAGAAGTTTGAGAAAATAGAAGTCCAGAACCCACTTATGTCGCTGGAAAATAATTTCGGTGATGAATGCATGCATCATCGACATTCATTTTCGAGTTTCTGAATCGGGGAGAGGCCACTTCGGTAGCTTTGCTATGCGATTGATTTGTGAAACCAATTTTTGATTTCAAATTCTGAAGTATGATGTGATATTCGAAAGATATATGTATATATATTTGAACAATTTGAAATGAGCCGGTGTTCAGTCCTTGAGTTTTGGATTTGATTTGATATAACCCTATCTTTTGGAATTGATCTACTAATTTATTTGTGATTTCCAACTCTTGGATTGAAATATGATTTCTTCGATTATTTTGAAGGTTCGAGCACTTCCAAATCAAGGTTAACTTTTCAAAGCTAAGTAATTTTGAAAAGTATAAAGTGTATAAGTTTGGTATGTATGTTTAAAGTATGTAGTAATATGATTTAAATAAGTTGAAACTGTTTTGTTAAGTAAATGAATGAGGCTATTTTGAATTTTTCTAATATGAAATTTAGATTTGAAATGTTTTGAAAAGAATTTGGTCTTCAAAATATTTTGAATAAAATTTAGTAAATGTTTTAACTGGGTAACATCTTTATAAAACTATATATTGAACAAGTTGGAATAGATACATAAGTTGTACGTATGCTGTTTTATTCGCATAATTAATTTGATCCAGGTTTGAGTACACAAGTTCGAGGTGAATTTCACCATTTCGTGTTAGGATTTTTCATTTAATTCTTGATGGCGAATATTTGATATGGATTTTGGACTTGATTCTAGAATTCTCTATCATAGTATATGGCTATGCAAGGAGACTGATGGCTTTTAGTCGAGAAACCATATCGAAGTCAACATTAGGGAAGTCGAATGGACAATACTAGTTCGAAAGCGAACTTGTGTGATCGAGCGAGCGATCGAATGTGATTTTGCGAAATGGTGACGTATGTACATCTTATGTTCTAATATCATTGATATACTTGACACTGGAATTGGAAGTTGTTGGGTTGGATATCTTTGTAATTTAATTGGAATTTTTTTTATGCAAAACTACTATCAATTTAAAACCATTTTCAAACTATTTTTCTTTTATTCTTCTTAAAACAAAACTATTTTACAAAACTATTTTATTTACAAAACTATTTTACAAACTATTTTATATACAAAACTATTCTAAATTCAAAACCTTTTAGTAAGCAAAGATGTTCAATCCCATATAGCTCTTCGTACAGTAAAATTTATTTTTGAAAATTTTGATCCTTATATAAGATGGACTTTATGTAAATATAAGATGATTTTGGAAATTAATTAGTTGACTTAAATTATATTGATTTAGAAACTTGGATTATTCTCCAAACCTATTATTTTGGAAACTTTGAAACTGAAGATATTTAATTTGAGAAGAAATAATTTGGTGGGATTGTATATGATTTTGAAACTGGATTGATATTGAAACAAATTGAAATTTGAGAACCTTGTGTTACTAAATACTTGATTTGGGAGTTATCGAACCTATATAAAAATTGGTTTGTATAAGTATGATGTATATTCGAAAACTATGGATTTGAAAAGGTACTCAATTTGAAAAGTGAAATCTTATATAATTGAAGTCTATATAAGTGTGATTTGATATACTTTTGATTTTGGAAAGGTATTTGATTTGAAAATAAAATCTTATATATAATGGACTTTATATAAGTACGATATTTGAAAGTGATTTGAAAAGGTACTATATGATACATATTTTCGAAGTAAAGATATGGAAAGTGCCTTCTGCTTGATGTCCGCTTTGTGGCCACATTGTGGATTCATTCTATCGATATTTCTCTAATTTTTTGTTTTCCGGATATGATACTCGAGTGTCCATCGAATTCCATGGCTTTACCCATGGTCTTACGAGCGCGACTGCATAGCGTAATTCGCCTGGCTGAGATGGCCCAAGGGTACGGATGTTTCCTAGGGGATCCAGGCGTAACCATTGTGTATCCTGTGATCTATGTAGGTCGTTTTAGTAGCGAAATCCGTGGGGTTGAGAAAGCTTACGGATACGGATGTATCCTGGGGGATCCAGGTGTAACCTTTGTGTATCTGCGGTCTACTAGTCATCATGGCGTAATTCGCAGGGCTGAGAAAGCTTACGGATACGGATGTTTCCTGGGGGATCCAGGCGTAACCTTTGTGTATCTACGGTCTACTAGTCATCATGGCGTAATTCGCAGGGCTGAGAAAGCTTACGGATACGGATGTTTCCTGGGGGAACCAGGCGTAACCTTTGTGTATCTGCGATCCATGGTTAGACAAAGTTTTTGGTTGTTTTGTTTGGATTGTACTTTCGATATCTGTTTTTAAAAGTTTTCCAGTATTTTCACTGGGTGTTGATACAAGTCTACTAAGTACCTGGAGAATTCTAGCTTTGCGCCTGATCAACGCAGTGCCAGAGTCTGCAGGAACGAGGATAAACTTGTTAAGACATCGAGTTATAAAAGTATTTTGATAAAATATTATATAAAGGATATTTTGATCATTTATTTTCCTTTATAAAAGATTTTAAAGTGTTTTAAATATTTTTTACCTCTTTAACCAACAATTTTAATTAATGGCTCATCCTTGTCTTTCGACCTATTTTCCCTCCTAGCTATTCCTACCCTCCTATTTTCCCTTCTAGTTATTCCTATTCTCCTGTCTTCTTCCTTTTCGGGGACGAAAAGTTTTCAGTGGAGGAGAGTGTAACAACCTTGTATTTTGTAATTATTTTAAATTGAATTTCCTGATTTAAAAACTTTATTTTATTTATTAAAATGGATAAATTTTGTTATTTTAAATATAAATTTTGATTTTTATGTGAATTATAATTCCAAACATGAATAAATAGAGTATTTTCCAGAAATGTGAAATTTTGTCAATGTGGTCAAACTTTGACTTTTAATTTAAAATTTTAAAAGTTTGAATTTTTGAATTTTATCTTTTATTATGAAAGTAAATAAAATTTCAAGTATACTACTTTTCGTTTCGTTGAAATCTGATTAATATTGTGAAAGTTATGCTTTTTACACTATTGTATGTAAATTGTTTTATTTAACAAAATTGTTTATTTTAATTTATATAAATAATATTTTGTCTGTCATGTCATGTTCTAATTTATGTCTTCATGTGTAACACAACATGTTATGTATATATATTTTATTTTACTTAACTTGTACATGACATGTAGCCTTGGAAAATCAAGAGTCTTTTGGTTAGTTGTATTTTGTTTACAATTTTAAATTCTAGTTTCAATTAAATAAAGTATTTTCTTTATTTATTTTCTATTTTCCCTAAGACTATTTATTTTTTTTCATTTATACTTTATTTTTTTGGACTTTGAATTTAATTATGTGAATTTGTTGAGTTATAATTTCCCTAAGTTAATTGTATTTTGTTTGCAATTTTTAAAGCTAGTTTCAATATAATAAGCTATTTTCTTTATTTATTTTCCTATTTTTCCTAAAAACAAATTTTTTATTTTCTTTTCTTCACTTTATTTCAGTTTGTTTTTATTTTATTTACTGAGTTTTATTTATTTATTTTGTATAAAATATATTGGAAATTTGAAGAGACTAAGGCCCCGTTTGGTTTGTCGTTTTTAGTTTTGTGTTTTCATCTATACAAAAGCGCGTCCGTTGTACGCATTGTTGAAAAACAAACGATTTTGAAAAATGAAATTAACATGTAAAATAGAAAACAAGTTTATTTTGTTTTTCGTGTTTCGAGAGATAACAAAAGCACGGAAACAATCCAACTCCTTAGTTGTCCATTGGTGGTCGCAATGGCTAAGAATTATAAATCTTCTTCTCTTATTTCTTGCTATTTCTTAGTGCAAGTTGAAAACACAAAACTCAAAATAAAAAATGAAACCAAACGGACCCTAAAGCTTTAAACATTTGACTTTTCACTTTCTTTCCTTTTCATATTTTTGGTCGTTCCTTTTCTATTGATTAGCCGTGAGTTTTTATTCATTTTTCACGTGAAAAAAGTTTCTCAACATCATAAATTTTCGGCCAAACTCAGATCTGAAAAAGATTGATAATGGTTTCTCTTTTCTCTACTCTTTTCTTCATTTTTCCAATGTTTTGCTTGATTTTTTGCCTTGCCTTTCTCATGTATGTTCGGCCACATCCCCTCAACATCTCCTCCTCCGACCACCACCACTTCTTCCCCACATAATCCACGGCCAAACCATCCCCCTCCTCTGACCTGAAAGTTCCTTGGCCTCCCCTTGAACAAAAATTCACTAAAACAATGCAAAACCCTTCCTATATTGTCATAGCCGAGCCTATCTTCACTTCCACCTACATATTTGACTTCGGCCACCCCTATAGCCACCACCACCAGCTTGTTTACCACCTCTGGCCATCACCCAAACCTCTGTCTAGATCTGAAATGAACCATGGCCGAGCTAAACATGACATTTGGTCGAGCCTAGATGCATCCAAACCACTTGTTAGCCTTTGCCTTTTGACCTTCTTCCATTTGTACCTCCTACCCCTTTGTATTCCACTTTGTAACCATGCCTTATTGATACAAACTTGACCTTTTCCACCTGAATACATGTTGTGGCTGAACCAATAGAGCCTTGTGGTCGAGCAAAGTTGAGTGGAGATCAAGCAAAAATTGTTTAAAGATTGGTTATGCCTTTTGTCTAATTCTAATTCCATTTTTGTTCCAAAAACTTTTGTATTGAATATATATTTATATTGCTTTGTTTTGTTGTTGAATACAAGATTAGCATCTTGATTCTCTCTCCATTCAAATCTAGTCGTGCTATCGTGCTTTCCGGATTTTTTTTTGTGTGTGTTTTGCAAACTCCAGCGTAAAAAGGTGAGTTTTCACACACGACATTTATACTTATAGAATTGTGAATTGACAACAAGCGAATGTGTAAACTATTATATCATGTTATACCTGCCTGTGATGTAAATCATATGATGTTAAACCCGGTTATCAACTTGTCACATCATCTGTTATATTTTATTTTATTATACTGTTTATTTATTTCTGTAAATCACACTGCAAGTTCCCTGTAGAATAGAATCACTATGGTTTGAAATGATACATACCCGAACGGACTTTAGAATAGGGAAAAATCATTATGGGTTGAAATGATAGGCCTGAGCGATTTTTATTTATTGTTATTAACTTGGGATTGCGGGTTTGAAATGATAAAACCCGGATTTTTGTTTTGTAAATTATGGATTGAAATGATATATTATCCGTGTCACTTGTCTTAGGTTAAAAAATAGTATACAGACCCTTGGTTATTTTATATATTTCTCTGGATATTTTTAAGTATTTTAAAATTTAAATCATGACATTTTTATTTAATTGGAATATAAAATGATTTATTAAAGTGTTATTGATTTTTCTATGAATATAAAATGCTAAACAAATGAATGCTTAAAATGGTAATTTGGAATTTAACTTGACTTGGAATTTGTGAGATTTGGTTTTAAAAATGGAAGTTTAAGTAAAGGAAAATTAAATGGAAATTAAGTTTTATTAGTGAAATGATAAATTAAATTAAAGTGTTAAGTGAATGTAAAGAATAGTAAAATTGTACACTTGAATTTAATAAGTGAAGTGATGAAAATTTGATATTTTTTGTGGAATTTACTTTATAAAAATCATAGGTTAAAGGGTAATTAAATGACCATTTTAAAGTGGAAAAATATGATTTTTATATAATTAAAATGGTTTAAATTGTAGTTTATTTGTTGCTGAAATTCTATTTAAAAATCTGGAAATTCTTTTAGTAACACTTCAGAAATGCTATCGTTTCTGAAAATTAACTAAAACCTGAACTTATAGAATCTGCAGCACTTTGTAAGTGCTGTAGTTGCAGAAGTGAACTAAAAGGCTAAATTCTAACTAAGGGCTATCACAGCACTTTGCAAGTGTTGTCTTTGCTGAATTGAACTAAAATCTTTAAATTGAACTCTGAACTATTACAGCAGTTTTGTTAATGATGTCTTTTCTGAATTGAACTATTATTCCACTAAAACTGAACTGTTACAACAGTTTATAAATGATGTCTTTGCTGAATTAAGTTGTTTTCAAATATAACTTACCGCAGCACTTTATAAATGCTGTAAAAGCTGGAATTTTAATGTTTTAATGTATTTAAGTGAATAAATGAGTTCAGAAAAGGTTAAAATTTTGGAAATTTAATATTTGATTTGAATGATTTTAACTCGGAATTATAAACCATTTTTTTTGAATCTATAACCACGGGTACACTTATCTGTATGCTATTTTATTTCCTTGTGATTGGTTCAGCATTTGTATTGTTCGAGTTAAGTGTGGTTTGGCATTTGTGTTCGTTCGGCCTAAGTGTAATACGGCGTTTGTGACTGTTCGGCGAAGCATCATTCGGCCAGAAGCTTGTTCGACCGAGACAACGCTCGACACACCTCCCTTAACAACGACTTCGTTCCCATCTTCTTTCTCCATCCACGCCAAACTACGAGGGTGAATCGTTCGGCAGGTCGTGCTAGACTTTACCATTTGACGCCCCTAACCATCTCCTACTTCTCCTATGCTCTTTCCTCCACCAATCTCGTTCGGCACAAAAGATTTATGCCGAACCATAATACGTCTACCAAACAGCTTCCTAGAAAGCTCGTCTCTGCCCACTCTTCCGTCCACCCTCATCGCGTGACTCTGGCAACTTTTTAAGATACTTTAATCAAGGCTCGACATACCCCATCAATTAGGGAGTTCAAGCGTAAAGACCATGTTTAGGTGGAAGAGTCGGTACCTAGTTGATAGGATGAAGATTTGGGAGGAGTCGACGAATAGTTGGAGAATGTTAACTGGGAGCTTCGGTAGGTGCAAGGCAGAGGTGTTGGAAGTGTAAAAAGGGAAGAAGGAAGGAGGTGCCGGCTTTTATAGGGAAAAAAGAAGAAGTCGAAAAGGCTACATCCGGTGGAACCGGTCAAAGTCACAGCGTTCGACATCGGCATATAATGACGTTCGGCAATTGAAGAGCGCTCGGTTTCCAGTGCATCGTTCGGCATTTATACCACGCTTGGCACACGCCTCAACTGCTGATATTCTCAAAAAGGCATCTCCATTCGAAGTTAGTCAAGGATTTGAAACGGAACATGAAGGTTACACGAATCAAAGCGTATCACGATTCAGTCACGTAATACACTTTGGGGGGCAAGTGTTTCCTGGAGATTTGACCAGGCACTTAAGTACTCAACATCTATGAGCACTCGGCATCCAGGAGTACTCGGCATTCAGGAGCACTCGGCATCCAGGAGTACTTGGAATCCAGGAGCACTCGGCATCCAGGAGTACTCGGCATCCAGGAGTACTCGGCATCCAGGAGCATTCAACATCAGGAGGCGTTCGGCGTATACGATTGCTCGGCATGGCTGTATTGTTCAGCCAGAACCATCGTTCGGCCAAAGACATCGTTCAGCTAAAGGAAAACGTTCGGCCAGTGCCATCATTCGGCCAGGGACATCGTTCGGTCAGAAGCATTGTTTGGTTAAAGCTATCGTTCGGCCAGCACCAACGTTCGGCCAGAAACAACGTTTGATCAAGCGCTTCGTTCGGCCAGAGGCACGTTCGGCTTCGACTGACATTCGTTCACTCTTCCCATGCAGCAAGCATATCGTTCGGCATAGAGAGGGTGGTTCGGCATCATTGTGTTCGGCCTATTTGGTTCGGCATACGACGACCACTGTATTTGGGCCAGAGTGTTCGGCTGCCGAGCCCACCTGGGAAGTCCAACCCATCTTTGTCTATAAATAGAGGGGCAGGGGCACATTGAAAAGGACATTTTTTCGGGAACACTGGGGAGACTCTGCCATTTTTCAGACTCATCTTCTTTACTTAGCAACTCCATTCAAGCACTTGATCTACGAATTGTAGTTGTAATCAATCATTAAGAAGATCAATAAAGTTTAAACTCAAAGTGGACGTAGGCAATTACGTTGAACCACTATAAATCTGGTGTTCTTACTTTCTGCATTTAAATTAGCATTTTCTTCCTTGTTTAATTTATCTTCATCACTTATGTCTCTACATAATCTTTTTCTACGAGGTTAGTGACCAATTTTGGTGCTAACACTTTGGTGATTTCACTGAGAATTGAATTCTTAGACCTCAAGGATCTGCTTTGAAGCTACTGGATTAAACAAATCCCCCAAAGAAGATCCGACTCATTGATAGGACATCCGTTGATTCTACTCAGAGTTCATACCAATAACTCTACAATGGCAAGACCACGTACCAGGTCAGCTTCTCATAATGCGAATGCCCATGAGACTGCTAGCGTGCAACAAGCAGGACCTAGCAATCAGCCAACGATTCCGAGTGTAGGAATTGCCGTCCAGGACCAGACTCCAGTTGTCACAAGAATAAAGTTCAACGACTTGATGAGAGAACTCAGGGAAAGCAGGAGACAACTAGGAGAGCAGATGCAAGCTAACGCCAACCTGATGGCACAACTCACTCAACAGCAGCAACAGAATGCTGGGGGCAATCCCGCTCCTTATTCCTCATCCGACAGCTCAACTTCCTCTGATGAACCTCCCAGGCGCAGATGCCGTAAGACTGAAGCAGCACGGGCAGGTGCTGCTGTTCAAACAGCTGGAGACCGTGACCAAGCAGGAGCTGGAGACTTTAGAACCAGAGTGTGGGTGGAGGCTGGAGACCTAGACCATCAAAACGCTAACGATGTCGAACCTCAAGAGGCACGTTTGGTAGATCACCAGGAGAGGAGGCATCAGCATGGACAGTCACGTAGAACAGATTCTAACCTTCCACCTTCCATACAAACACCAGATCTGACAACCATGGTCAGGCAATTGATGAAAGAGAATCAAGGCTTGTCAAATGACGATTGGGGATTGTCAAGAAGTCATACTCCATTCACAGACATTGTCCTACAGGCAGCATACCCCAGAAATTTTAGTATGCCAACTATCCCTGCTTATGAGGAAAAGACTGATCCTAGACAGCATGTCATGAGATACGAGTGGATGATGGATTCAGCTAGGGCAAATGATGCAACCAAGTGTAGATGCTTCCCAATTACTCTATCTGGGATCGCTACAATGTGGTTCACCCGACTTCCTCCGCGGTCCGTATCCAGTTTCGAGGAGTTGGCAAAGAAGTTTATTGAGCAGTTCAGGATACACACTACTCGTCCAAAGGACGTGATGTCTCTGTCAAGTGTAATCCAAAATCCCGGGGAGTCATTGAAGGAGTATTTACAAAGATTCCATGTTGCAACAACTGAAGTCAGTAATCCCAATGATCATGCAATTCTAATGGCTGTAATGAGAGGTGTGGATCCGGATTCTGAATTTGGAGACTGGTTGGCAAGAAAACCTCCGACTACGCTAGAGCGTTTCTACTCAAAGGCACACCAGTTCATAAGAAGAGGGGAAGCTAGGTGGGAAAGGCGAGACAAGGCACCAGGACATGTCCAAGAGTCCATGAAAAGAAACATTGATGTGAAGCAGTCCGGAGACAACCCGGGAAAGGTCCAAGTCAATGTCCAGAGCAAGCCTGGGTAGCCTAAGGAGTCCGGAAGAAGAAATCAAGGGAAGAAGAGAGAAGCGGGGAAGTGGAAACCGAGAATTCCAAGCTACAACGAGTATACCCCGCTGAACGCGTCTCTTGAGAACATTTACCTATCAACCTGCAATACTTTTCAGTACAGAAAGCCACGTCCAAAAGAATCAACCGAGGAACAGAAGCAGACAGGGAAATATTGCCGCTTCCATGAGACTTATGGGCACAATACGGAAGAGTGCAGACACCTGCACGACGCTATAGAGAATTTGATCAGGCAGAAGAAGTTACAGGAGTTTGTGAAGGATCCACAGAAAGGAGGACAGGGAACATCCAACCCAGGTCGTGCACCAGCTCCGCGTAATCCCGAGGAGCCTGCCCGAACTGTGGGTAGACTAGTCATAAACACAATCATCGGCGGACCTCACCCCGCGGATAAGAATTGGCAAGAGATGGAGCGGTATGCAAGTTCCCTGAAGCATGCAGATTTTGAGTGTTGTTCGAACGTGGAGGATGGGACCCCTGCTAAGCAGCAGCGCATAATGACAGACAATATAGTGTTCAGAAACAGAGATGCTGACCAAGTAGAGGCTCCAACCATCGACCCGATGATCATATCTGCGACGATCGGACCGGCTTATGTGAAAAGAATTCTAATCGATTGTGGAATTTCTGTCAACATCATCTTCAAAAAGGCTTATGACCAGATGAAAATGGAAACAAAGGACTTGAAACCGTCCAAAGCTCATATACACAGCTTTAATGGTGCAGCGACCGATGCGGTAGGATATGTTGAGTTACCAGTTGAACTGGGACAAGGCGAACATCGCAGGGTGCGAATCCTGCCCTTCGTAGTTTTGGATGTGGATTCTCCGTATAATGTATTCCTAGGCCGACCGGCCCTGGCTGAGTTTAGAGCAGCATTAGCCCCATGGTGCCTAACTTTGAAATTCCCAACTGACAAAGGAGTAGGAGTTGTTCATGGCGACCAGGCGACCGGTCGTGCATGTTATGTGGCAGAGCTCAGAGAGGCCCATCGGAGGGAGAAAGGAAAGGTTGCGGACATTCCAGTCCGCATCCTTAATAATGATGATTGACAAGTAGTGCCCGAGCCCTGGCTCGGGCATAATTCTCGGATCTTCAGAGACATAGATCTGAGAGATGACGATGAGAAACCCAGGTAAGAAAAGGCAGCGCCGGCTAAATTAACAATTGACATTTCAGTCAGCCGAGATGATCCATCGCGAGTGCTGAAGATCGGATCACAACTCGGCCCCGCAATGACTGAAGACCTTAGTGATTTCCTCCGGGCAAATCTTGATGTTTTCGCCTGGGTGCATTCTGATATGTGCGGGATTTCTCCCGCTATTACGAGTCATATGTTGAACATAGACCCGAAATACGTCCCAGTTAAACAAAAGAGGAGAGGAATGGACCCAGAGAGGTCCGCTGCTCTCAGAGAGGAAGTGGACAAACTCAAAGCCAATGGGTTCGTCCGCGACGCCCTCTACCCCACTACACCAAATACTGAGATTTGCAACTAACCATCCGCGCATTTGGCAACGGTTATTAACCGTTGCCATTTAGAAACGGTTAATCACCGTCTTGGTTCAGTTAGCAACGGTTTTTTATCGTTGCTAATTGGGAATGGTTATTAACCGTAGCTTCTTTGGAGACAAATGATGGCGGTGAATTTCATCCTTTCGCGCCATAATTTTTGGCGCGCTTCGTTCCAACTAGCAACGGTTTTCAACCGTGGCTAATTAGCAACGGTTTGTAACCGTCGTAAATGTTGTGGCATATAATGGCGCTAATTTTGTGCCAAATATTCGCTGGGAGCCAAAAAGAATTGGCCCATCACTTTTCCTTCCCTCCTTTCCTTTGATATTCATTTCGTCCTCTTTCAACGAAAGAAAACCTAAATCAAAAAAAATCCCAATTCCACCA
The DNA here is from genome assembly GCA_030737815.1 of Allium fistulosum. NCBI lineage: Eukaryota > Viridiplantae > Streptophyta > Magnoliopsida > Asparagales > Amaryllidaceae > Allium > Allium fistulosum. The sequence continues at coordinate 1,211,549,223 of CM060902.1, forward strand.
ATTCGATTTGCTTCAACCCGCTCATCTTTCCATCTAATCGTGAAATCATCTTCCATCCAACCGCGAACCCATCTTTCCACCTAATCGTGTCCAGCTGCGAACTCATCTTCCTTCCAACCGCACCAGTTCTTCCTTCATTCAACGCCAATCAGTGGCCCTCTCAGATCTGTGTTCGGAGAAGTATTACAACGTGAATTTATCGAATACCTACTCCAGGTTGGGTACTCATTTTTAATTATTTGATTTCTATTTTAAATTTGATTTTGTTTCATACTTGTATTATAAAATCTAATTTGAAATCTTAATTATCTCAGATCTGTGTATCTTTGATATTTGGTTCCTCGAGTTTCATTGGCATAATCGAAGAGAGCGCATAACTGCCTGGTAAGCTTTGTTTTGTAATAATACTTGTTGTCAATTGAAATGGAAACTCTATGTACATGTATTTGCGGTGCATTGTTATATCACGGTACTTATGTGTAGAATTAAAAGAACCTTTAACTTCATACGTTGCTTGGCTAAGTCTTGAAGAACCTGGTTCAAATTTAACATGAATATCTTCATGGTGATAAGATAAACTTTTTACTATGTACCAAGGATTTTCTGATTCTTCTCGGCCAAAAATTTGCCACCTTTTGCTTGTTCCATGTCGCTGAAAAGAGATTTAGGACGAATGTTACAGTCACCTTGAAAATTGACTTATCACAACTTAGTTAAAAGATTGTCAAATGCAATGATAACAAATTAATCTGTAATCCACACATGATTAATAGAAATCAGTAAATTATTTGGAAAACAAGCATGTGTGTTTCTACTCAGTGCTTTATATGTATTATCGACGACTGACTGTCTGTACATGGTGAATCCATTCATTTCTATGGTTGAATAATAGGAAAAGATTACATGCTTATATTTGTAGTTTAGAATAATAAAGAAAGGGATGCAACACAAGTTAAGGAACAGTTTATTCCCTATAATGCTTGCTTATGGGTTTGTTTAGTGTTACCATATAAGCTGTCATTTGAGTTCCATCATTATCTTCATCTTTTAGGATTGATGTTTCATTAAGTTTTTGGGGATTGATTATAGTCAATATCTACTACTCTTTAACAGTTTGCCAAAGTAGAGATGAACCTTCTAATCTGAACCATCAGAATACATATTTGATGTTTTAAGTGTACAGTGTTAGAGAACTAAGAAACAATTGGTTATGCAAAGGATGATCTTTTTACATTTATATATGATTTGTTTTACAAATTGTATAATGTGAGATAATCTAACACGTCCCCGTACGTGTGGTGTATCATCAGCCAAACATTGCAACATGGAAGAGAAGTAGTGTTGTAGTGTGCATTCTCATATTTACTAAAGCCTAAATGTTGTACTGTACTGCATGCTAGTTAGACATAGCTGCTTATAGTGACTGCTAGGGTATAAGTTGATGCAATGAATTTTGTTTTACTAAATATGAGACCATATTTAGTAAGTGGATAAAATTGTTGTTAATGGCGCAAGCCAAGTATCAGGAGAGGGGTAATGCATAGACATTACTCTGGTGCTACAAAATGGCGCCGTTGTAATGGCAAATGTTTTGGAAACAGTTTGATGCTAATGTTAAATTTCAAGTGAAATCAGAAGAATATACATCTGTTTAGTTAATATCAGAGTTGAACTTGGTGGAAAGCCATAAGATATTGTTACCCATGATTTCTTATTAGCTCTTGTTATTTTCTTTTAGTATGTCTTTTAGTATAGACAAACAATGGATGAATCAATCTAATCGAAGAAATACAGAATATGTGGAAGGTGTGAGAAATTTCGTTAAATTTGTTGCTGAAAACGGTGGCAATAAGGAAAAGTATTCGTGCCCTTGCACGCGGTGCAAAAATGAAGATACATTCAAATTAAATGACATTCATTTTCATTTGCTTAGATATGGTATTGTTCAATCATATACCGTATGGTGTTTTCACGGGGAAAGAATACCGGAGAAGCCAAAACAACAACCGGTTAGTCATGCCACAAATACTGATGAGTCGGAACATATTAGGATGGAGGATTTGATTAATGATGCAGATAGATTCCATCATTTTCAACCTACAAGTCAGTTGCATGATAATGCTAATATTGGTGAGCAGTTTACGGATAAATCATTTTTTGATAGTGCAACTGCAACAGAGCCATTGTATCCTTCTTGTCCAAAAGAGATTACAAAGTTGTATGCCATTGTGAAACTGAATAGCTTGAAGACCCAATACGGCTTTTCAGACAATGGTGTGACTGCACTACTCGAATTCATAAAGGAGTTACTCCCTGAAGGTAACACGCTACCGTCAAAGTACCCCGACGTGAAGAAGATCATTAAGCAAGTTGGGATGAATTACATAACTTATGATGCATGCATTAATGACTGCATCTTGTACTGGAAAGATAATGCGAACAAAGTTTCATGTACAAATTGCAACGCACCAAGATATAAGACATCATTCGACGAAGAGAGAAAAGCTACCACGGTACCTCAAAAGACCTTAAGACATTTTCCATTAATTTCTAGATTGAGAAAACTGTATACTGTACCATGGATAGCAGAAGCGATGACCTGGCATGGTCGTGCCAAGTCCGGTACAACCGTAATGCGTCATTCGCGTGATACTTCTCAATGGAAAACTACATATTCTTTTGATTCTTCGTTTGCTGCTGAACCACGAAATATCACGCTTGGAATAGCAACAGATGGTTTCTGTCTGAATGCTTCTTTAACTAACCCTTACAGCTGTTGGCCAGTAATTGTAGTGCCATATAATCTTCCTCTGTCTTTGTGCATGAAAAGAGAGTTCTCAATGTTAACACTGTTGATTTCTGGGCCAAAACAACCGGGGAAGGATATTGATGTTTATTTAGAACCTTTGATAGATGAGTTAAAGCAGTTATGGGAAGGAGTCGTTACATTTGATTCATTTAAGAAATCTAAGTTCATAATGAGAGCTAGAGTGTTGTGGGCAATCCATGATCATCCCGCTCTTGGGACTTTATCGGGATGTACAACTCACGGCTACTTTGCATGTCCTATTTGTGGAGAAGAAACTACATCTGTTTATCTCCCTGAAAGTAAGAAGATTTGTTACATGGGACATCGTAGATTTCTTCCGTCCGGACACAAGTTTCGATGCGATAAGACAAATTTCAACAACGAGCAAGAACTTAAGCGTCCTCCAAAACCACTGACTGGTTATCAAGTTGAAAAAAAGGTAGCGAATATAAAAATGAAAGTTGGTAAAAACATACCGGAAATTGGTCGAAAACGGAAAAAGACAATCGATGAAGAAGTTCCTTCATGGTATAGGAGGTCGAAGTTCTTTGATTTGCCATATTGGAAAACAAATTTGACCCGACATAATATTGATGTTATGCATACCGAGATGAATGTCACGAAACATTTGATCAACACAATTATGAACCATAAAGACATGTCAAAAGATGGGATCAATGCACGGAAGGATTTGAAAATCATGGGTATAAAACAAAAGTTGTGGGTGATAGAAGATCCTGAAACAAGTAAAGTAACCATACCAAATGCGACTTTCACTTTGAGCAAAGAAGAAAAGATACGGTTTTGCACCGTTTTGAAAAATTTGAAAGTGCCGAGCAAATTCTCTTCGAACTTCCATAACAATGTGAGCATCAACCCTCCTGAACTAAAAAATATGAAGTCACATGATTACCACGTCATAATGCAACATTTACTTCCGGTATTGCTTCAGCATTGTTTTCCGCAACATAAGGATCTACGGAATGCTATTCACCGCATTAGTCTCTTTTATAACATTTTGTGCTCAAAGGTGATCAACAGGGAACATCTTCTAAAAGCAAAGGCTAGTTTGGTAGAAGCAATGTGTGTTATTGAAAAACATTTTTCGCCTGCATTTTTTGATATCAGTATTCACCTTATGGTTCATTTAGCCGATGAAGCATTGATTTCTGGTCCTGTTAGATATAGGTGGATGTACCCATTTGAACGGTAAATTACTAATTTTAGTTATGTACATAATTATTCGATTTAAATAGCTATTGATGTCTACATTTTACAATTATTCATCTTCATAGGTTGATGAAAACATATAAAGGATATGTGCGCAACAAAAGATATATTGAAGGGTGTATTGCAGAAGGATATATTGTATAAGAAGCTAGTCTTTACTACATGGAGTATATGCCAAAAGGAGGTGCTGGCACTCATAAACATACCCGTGAAGCGTTTTTAGACGAGGATGATGAGTTTGCTGATGAAATAGCACTATATAATGGTAAAGATATAACGTTAACTCAAGTGCAATTTCAACAAGTGCGTAAATGGGTCCTTGATAAGTACGACGGATTGGATGAATGGAAGAAGTAAATTCATGAATTTGTTCTGAATTCTTATTATTGTAAATCAATTCATATATATAGTATTTATTGTGTGTTTTTCATAGGAGGTATAACTCCTATGTTCAAAGCACCAAATCTCAAACTCGAGGTGGGGGTACATCTGGGGAAGCTATTAAAAATTTCACTTTTTGGTTACGTGAGGAGGTATATGTATTAAATATTTAACGTATTTTCAAGTTGACCATACACCTCCTTGACAATGTTTTTTACTTATTGTGTTTGTTGTAGTTGTTGAAGACCGTCGATGTTGACTCAACTCTTTGGCGGTTAGTTAACGGGCCGAAGTTTGATTCCCGTAGTTATATGAAGTACCAAGTGAATGGGTTTTTATTTTCTCCGAAGAGTTATGAAGAGCGAAAGCTAACACAGGATAGTGGTGTATGCATGAGAGCAATTACACAATTTAGAGCGAGTGGGAAGGATAAAAATTTTAAGGAAGTAGAAACAACTTATTACGGAGTCATTCAACAGATAATTGAGTTGGATTACATTGACTTCAAACAAACAGTTTTTTATTGTGATTGGGTAAAGGTCGAAGATAAGATCAATGGTTGTAAAATAGATTCTGTTTCAAGCTTGATCACAGTTAACTTGGGAAAATTGAAGAATAAAGATAGCGTGAATGATGAGCCATTTATTCTTGCATTGGAAGCGAGTCAAGTGTTCTACTCAAATGATTTAAAAAATAATGGATGGTTTGTGGTTTTGCATACACCAAAACGGTTGACCATAAATGTGGATGACACTGAGTTTCCCACCGTTTATCAATCAGCTTTTGAAGACAATGAAAAATTAGAAGATCTTATCAAATGCATATGTTAACTTTGTATTTCAGAGCAGTTATTGTACCTTAACAAAATATTTATTTAAAATGGTGTAAAATGTAAAATGGTGTGTTATATGATAGTAATAGATGCATTATATTTTTTATTAGTGCCATTATAATATCCTGATGGATCCATAAGGATGGATATATTGCAAGAGTTCATTTTGTGTTTGTAGTTGTAGGTACTTACATATGATCACATACATACACACATGTACACATACATACATATGATCAGCTTGACTATTCTTTCTTTCTTTGTGTTTGTAGGTATACAGGCAGTTCAAGATATTGTATTTGCACCCTTTAGTTCAGCAGTGCTAAGGTAATATATTTTTGTATTTGCATCCTTTATTTCAGTCAGTATTTTAGATATTGTTTTGAATCCGCTTAAGTTTAAAATTCTGGTGATGCAGGAAGACTTTATCACTGCCGCATAAAAGTGAATGTTCCCCTTCCCTCCCATCCCTGTGATGCCCGATTGCTGTTAGCCAAATTATTGCACGGATTCCCCTCCATAACAAGATCAAACGCATTATATGACTTAATAAAATTGCTCCAAGCGATTACTGGTAAGCTGCTGTACATCTGATATAGTAAACAACGTCCCCTTCTGATTTGACTGATCCCACCAGTTTCTCATCACATTACGATTATTGTCAGTCGGACTGACAAAAATCGTAATGTGGTGAGAAGTTGGTGGGATCAATCAAATACAATAAGGGGACGTTGGTTCATATATCAGATGTACAGCAGCAATAAGGGGACGTTATGGAGGGGACTCCGTGCAATAATTTGGCCGACAGCAATCGGGCATCACAGGGATGGGCTGGAAGGGGAAGAAATGTACGTCATAATGTTGTTGGGATTATTTTAGGATTTTAGACTTTGCAGGACATAATGTCACAAGATGCCACACCACCGTCAAATGATACAACTTCACAATCATCCACTTTAAAACGGGAGAAAATTGATATAGACAACTATGGTTCTCCAGTTGGAAAAAATGGTTCAAAGGTCGCTACGAAGATTGGTAAACTAGTAAGAAATCATGTGCCAATCTCATATCCAAGTTGGAAAAAAGTTCTGCCAAATTACAAGGAAGACGTGTGGAATCAATTGGAGGTAAGTTCTCCAATCTCATAACCATTTTTATGTACTGTTTCTGTTTGTAAAATATAGTCATCTGATTGTAATATGCACCCTTTTTATGTACTGTTTCTGTTTCTGTACTGTTTCTATTTCTGATTGTAAAATAGGCCTAAATGAGCGAAGGTTCATATGAGACCATATTTATGTACTGTTTCTGTTTCAAGATATATTCTTTTATGATATTTATAGGATATTTAGATTGATCACTTTATTCATAGAGACTGATGAAACTATATACGTTGAAATGTAAAAATCCATATACTTTGAAATGTAAACTGTGTACATGAACTTAGATGGTTTAAATTCATTTATAATGCTTTCAATACATAAATAAAAAATGGTTTACATGCATTTTTTGTTATGCAAAAATATTATGAGCTCGATCCTCTATCAAAGGACCTTATTATGAAAAAAATGTCCGAGGCTTTTAGGAGACACAAGAATGATTTGCGCAAGAATCATTATGACCATTTCATCACTGACGAAGAAAGAATGAGAAATTGTCCGCCGAAAAATTCTCAAGATGATTGGGATGAGTTCATAAGAAACGAATCAAAACCCGAGGCGAAAGAAAAAAGGAAGCGAGGCAAACAAAATAGATCAATGCTCGAATATGGTCATCATTCGGGACGTAAGAGTCACGCTATGATTACTCAAGAAATGGTATGTGTCATTGAATTGGTGCATCACATTGCATATACCATTAGTTCCAAATATAATTTTAGGTCATTGTATGCAGGTCGATTCAAGTAGTCTGGGAACAGAAGTATCACGTCTTCAAGTATGGGAGAAAACGCATAAGAAAAAAGATGGCAGCACGTCAGATGCGACATCTTCCTACTTTGTAAGTTAAACAAATAATAACGCCTCTAAATTAAATTTTCATTATTCATATATATGTATTTACTTTTTAGGACAAAATTGAAAAAGAAAAGGAAACGATGAGTGGTGGTGATGAAGCCATCTTTATATCAGTGTTTGGTAAAGATGTAAAGGGCAGGAGCCGAAGTATTGGGACCAATATAGCTCCTAGCCAAGTTAAGAGTGCTGCCATTCCATGCAAACGGCTCAAACAGGCCCAAGGAGTATATGAGCAGCGACTGCAAAATGTGGAGCAAAAATTGATGAAGCTGGACAATATGGATGATAAACTGGAGCATCTTCTCAGCATAGCCCAAGATAATCATCAAGTAGGCAGTGAAACCGCATCTTCTCAGTTTGCCACTCCGAACAATCAGTTAATCGACCAAAGATGTGAAATCCTGAACTTCGAGGACGAAGTAATTGCAACAGGTACTATTTTAATCGACCAATCAGTCTTTTTGTGCTTCAACCGAGTTTACTGCTCTCTGTTATTGTGCATATAAACAAATTAATGAGTATTAGTGCATGTGTATTTATAGATTCCAAATTATCTTTTGTTATAGAAAAAGAGGTTAGGCAACAAAGGTTCACGTTTGACATGTACGTCATAATTAGGTTCACAAGAGGTATATATGACATTTTCAAATCCAAATTAACATAATCATAAGATATAAGAGAATATTTAGCAATATTTATAATGCTATAACAATAGGATAGAGCAAATTAAGCAGTTTTAAGTAGTTTTAGCAAATCAATAACAATGATCACATGGATAAGTTCTGGTGGGCACAACCTTCACTAAATTCTTGCTTGGCTGAAAGTACAGTGTTATTTAAAAAAAGGTTGTGTTCATGATTAGATTTGAGAAATAGTGAGAGATAGCAAGAAATGATGAAGAATCACGTAAAAGTTCAAAATGCTATTGCAGAGCTGGAGTTTGAGACAGCGAATGAATGACAGAGATGAGAAGGAATTCATTGTCAATAGCGATCTAGTTTGTATACTTATACTCATCGTAGTCTTCATCTTATATCTGTTTTGTTTTCAATTTTCATTGACACTCACAATAGCCATTATGTCCAAAAATAAATCAGTAAACTCCAAAACAAAAAAGGATATAGAAAGATCATAAAAGTTTACACCTTCCATTCCAATCTTGCATGATTTTAAAGATCGAATATCGCATACACAATGGGTCTAGGACTTGTGTAGCTCTGCACAATGGTCTTAAATGTTTGGGAGCTTGTTAATTCTGTAAATGTGATTCCATATATTCACTCCAGAAATGCTTATATAACAAGTACTATATGCCGAGATTCCACAGCATTAGTAATTCATGGAAAACCAATACCACCCACATATGAAAAAGTGTTGTTGGACAAAATTTTATTGCCGGATGAGCTAACCGCCAAAATATGTCGACAATTTACTGAGACCTTTGGGGATGTTGGAGCCGGAGGTTATGTGAGCCATCAAAAGGGTTTGATACGATATCTTTAGTCGGAGTATTGATATTTCTGACTTGTTCTTTGCATATATTGCTGATTTTCTTTTGTTTGCTGTATATGAAATTTGCATATGCAAATGCATGTGTATTTTGTCCTGGTCTGTCTTGTTTACAAGATAATCGACAATTTATCAAATACTAGGAAGTAAAGTCAAAATTCAAGGACAAAATCATAAAACAAAAAACATGATCAATGTGCCTGAACGATGAATGGAGGTCCAATAAACTAAAAATTGATTAGCTAAAAAATTTTATGTGTGTATCGTACTAATTGGGTTTAATGGGTGGTAAAATAATTTGGTTATGATGTAGGGGAGGGGACTAAAATTGTAGGGGACTGGAATGTTTGGTAGGGAACTGGAGTGTTTACTGGTGGTTGGAGTGGTTGATACTGGTGGTTTGTGGTAGAGTTGGTGAATAGGAAGTGGGAGGCAGTTTGTAATACTGGAGTTCATTGTAGAATGTGGAGTTAGAGAGGTTGGTCAGGATAGTTGAATTATGCTGACAGTGTTATGGTTGTGATTTGGTTTGAAGAGGAAATGAAATGTGTAGTGATTGGTTTGAATAAGAAATATGGAAATGTTGTTGGAGTGCAGGCAGGTTTGTAGTTTGTGTTTGATGGCTTACTGGTACCAAGGGAACCAGGTTGGAAGTGTAAATGGTGGATGAAAGGGAAGTTGAAGGCTGCGGAGCAGTCAGAAGAAGACTGTTACAGTTTTTGTGATGTGAATGTGCAGTTGACAGGGGATTGGTTTTGAAGCAGACAATAAAAGGAATTACAGTTGTTAGAATTCATATAATTGATTTAAAAGTTATAACAGTTAGAATGCATATAATTAACTCGTTTAATCAATGTTGGATTACCAGCAGAAACACTCGCCGCATTCGCAAACATCTCTTTTTCCTGAGTACTGAGTAGAACCAAACCTATACTTGGCTTATTTATGATAACGAGGCTATGTGCAATATCCTTTTGTTTTCATATATTCTAGGTGAAATCAATCATAGATTAAGCATACATAATGTACACCTACCGATGAGGTAATAACTTAAAGGTATACTGCAATATAGCTTTTGTTGGATATTAATGGTGCAAAATTGGTACATACTATTAACATCAAGCAATATTTATTGAAAAAACCATTATAAAATGTTTGGATTTAACTTGATAGGTGTGTGCATGTACAAACTTTAAAGATTATGGATTTAACAATACCCGAATGAGATAATTAAGAAAAATAGTAGAATCAAATGCATTCGAAGGAGGTGGACATTTAAGGTTAGATATGTCCGAGCAACTTGTTCATATTAATTGATTTCTGGCTTAGTACAAACGGTGCAACATTGGACAAAAACCCAAAAATAGTGTAGTACTTAAGTGTAGTACTTGACCAAGCTAATGGTGTATGTTGTTGACAGGCAATAGGCAGTAGGGGGTGTGATGTAGTACTTAAGTGTGGATGAGATGAAAACAGAGAAAATGAGGAAGTGCTGTAGTGTGTAGGAGTGTGGTTGTGAGTGGAAGTGTATAGCAGAGGGGATGGGATGAAGTTGAAAGGCAGTTTTTTTGTTAGTGTTGTTATAGTTGTTTAAATGTTTGCTGCCACTTTTACTTGTGTATTATTATTGCTTACACAGGAATTCCGTTGCTCTATTAACTGAACTTGACCAAGCTAAAATTCACTGTATGATTTGAGTTTAAAACCTGTTTTTACTTTTGCGCAGGAATTGGATAGAATACTGTATGCACCACAGCATGAGCCAAAGAAATATCAGCTTCGGTTAACCTGCTCAGCATCCTTTTAATGTGTTCATTATATGTAGACTTCACTGCTTGCAAAACAATGTAGTGTAATTAATGAAATCTTTGTAGTGTAGTGTAATAAACAATGCAGTGTAATAAGTATGATATTCCGGCACGGTAGCATTCTGTTTGCAAAATAATAGTGTAATTATAAGTTTGATAATTTTATATGTATGGTATATGTGCGATATGTTTATAGTGCTTGTGTACCAATATTTTGATATTTTGGCATATTTTGATATATATTGATATTCTGGTATATATACTGAGATATGCGTGTAACGCAGTAGTGAGTTACAGATGTGATTTTGTACGAGCAGGAGCAAACACTATGTTTGTACCAAAAATGGGCACAACACTCTTCGGAAGTTTTTGAAGAGATAAAAGTGAAGAATGAAAATTAAAACTGTGGGTTATCTAACAAAAACTCCAAATAACAGAAAGTAAATTGCAAAGACAAGCGATTTAGAGTGGTTCGGCGTTTTGCCTACGTCCACTATGAAGTTTGATGATTTTATTGCTCGATTACTTGAAGATTACAGTAGTTGATAATGTAATACAACTGAATTCAAATGCTAAGTGTCAATCTAAAGCAGCGGCGGTGTTCTGGAGTAAATCTGGCAGAATCTGGGCGCTCTTCAGTACTTAGAATTCTCCGACCCCTTTTCTGAATGACCAGGGGCTCTATTTATAGGTGTAGGAGGCTGATATTTCGCCTAAAATGAGGGGAGACCAGTTCTGGTACGTCAGGGGGCCCACATGGCCGAAGTCTGGAGATCCGGGCCCACTTTGGGATCGATTCGACCCTTGGTTCGAATCGATCAAGAAATCATCCAATCGAGCTGAAATTTGGTGTGAACATTCTTCATCATATATTTAAGCTTCTGTGAAAATTTCATGGCATTTGGACTTGTAGAACTCGAGATATGATCGATTCAAGTTGGTGTTTTTCGAACTCTGGAGTCATTCGAATCGATATGCCTGGATCGATTCGTTCGAATCGATCCTTCTGCAAGTGAAGATGGTGACGTGGTGCGTCATCTTCGCATCGGTCCGCTTTGCACTCTGCATTGACTGGGTCGAATCCACGGTTTGGATTCGAGGTAGTGGATTCGAAGGCGTGTTTGTTCGAATCGATCTAGGTATAACGCAGTGATCGATTCGAAGCTGACTGCGGAGTGTAGTCTCGAGGTGATTTAAGTGATGGAGTCGAAGCAGATGGAAGCTTGAAGGGTCTGAAGTGTTGCACTCGAATGTAGCCTGTTTCGATATCGATTCGAAGCTGGGGGGATTCGATGGTTTCTAATCGACTGGGAATTCATTGATTCGAAGTAGATCACGCGAGCTCGACGCGTTGGATTCGAACAGGACTTGCTCAGATGGATACGAAGATGATGGATTCGAGGATGGTCTTGGGATGGAGTCGAGGCAAGGACTTGCTTCATGGATTCGAACTGTAGAAGGATTCGAACTAAAGCATACTTCTTCCATTTTTCAATGACGATAGCTTGAGCATACGAACTCGGATTGCTCCGAAATTCGGAACGTTGGTTTCTACTGCTTTACTTGTCGTGTCCTATCAATTGTAGCTCAATCTGGTCTCAGTCAAAATTCATCGATATCCGTAGCGATCCTTACGTATAATCGACTTCCGAGACGATCTGTCACTGGTTTCTAGTTAAGTCCTTGGTGTCACGGCCTTTCCAAAAGGCGGGATAACATTTGCCCCCCAAAGTACGTCTTGTGTAAACATGACGTGCTTTGAAAAGCTACAGTCCCTTATTGAACAGTTATCACATGCTTTGTCGAAAATTGTATTTTTTGCTGTCGTAATCAATCGTTGTATGATCATGATCGACTGTTAGGCTTTTGAGTCATGACGAGATGAACATCTAATTCCTGTTGATGGTAAAGACCAAAACATTAGTCAAAAAATGCGTGCATACGTGTACTATCTTGACCTGGGTTAACGTTGCGTGATCGCAAGTTGTTGTCCGTTTGGTTTGCTATCGAAATCTGCATCGGTCCTCTCCTGAACCGATTTGAGATTTGAGTTAAAACGTTGCTTTTATTATTGTCTACGATCATCCTCTCGTATCGATCCTCTCCTGAATCGGTATAAAGAGTAGACAAGCAACTTTTCACATTGGAACGGTTCGTCCATTTGACCAGTGGTATTTGACGGATGCGAAGCTATGTTTTTTGATCCACTTCAAGTTGAGGGTTTCGAAGTGGGTACTTCGAATCGATGGTTCTCCGAATCGATATTGCGTGGATTTGAATTTTTCTAAGTTGGTGGATTTGCAATTGAGGGATTCGAACTTGACTGTTCGAATCGATGGAGTCGAACGTTCTCCCTGGCTCCTCTGACGTTGTGCCTCGAATCGATGAAGCTTCGCTTTGATATTGTATAGATGGATTCGGAGGAATGGATTCGAAGATGATTTGTAACCTACGTACCCCTGAGTTCGAATCGATGAAACCATTTTGTCAGTTTCGAATCGATGGAGGCTTCTTAGTGATCGACTCGAAGATACTCGTTCGAATCGATAGGCTGGAGCCATTTTCTCCGGTTGCATCTGACCGGGATGCGAAGCGTCTCGCAATCCCCTATATATACCGAGATCTTTTTTCACTTTCATTTTTTACTTTCTTACTGTTGCGAGAGCCCTTTCTTCGAATCGATCTTTCAAAGTTCTGCGTTTTGCACGAGTTGATCAAATTCCTTCAAGTTTTCATCTGTAATCGAATTCAACCAGGTAACCAAGGGATCGATTCGAACAATGAAAGATAAAACTGGAACCTTTATCACTAATCTCGACTCCTCTCGAAAATTATGAGGAACTATGCAGTCGGGAGTGGGTCGACTCGATGGATCTGAGGAACGAGTTCGTTCGCGTCGAATCGATCTTGAGTGCTAAAATGGAGGAGCGTCGTTACTTCGACTCGATCAATTCGATGCCCAGCTAATGTCATCCTGATCGATTCGAAGGAATCGACTGCTGATCGATTCAAAGCTACGCGGAGCTTATGGATTCGAAGCGCTCTTCCATCTTAAGGCTTTACCGAGTCGACCTTAATGGAGTCAAGGCGTATGGATTCGAACAGCATCGATTCGACTTATGTCGATTCGAATCGATCGATTCGAACGTCCTAACACTTGTTCTTCTGATTTACTCCAACATCTGAGCTACGACCAATCTCAAGTTGAACTTTGATGAACATAATGAACTTTTAGCATACTTGACTCCGACGAGCTTCGGCCTTGCATAGTCGAACTTGACCGAAAGATTTGACCTCCTTTTTGAAGCTTGTCGATGGAACTATGACTTAACCAATAATACAACTGATTTATACTTGAAGTTGGTTCGTAGCGTTTGGATGGTGTGGAAGTGACGGTCAGCGATGACGGTCATTTTCATTCTCAAATTCCCAAGTTATGTTGTACGAACATCTTGCTTCAATCTGTTAAATCTGCTTAAGTAATGCACAGCATTTGCACTGCACGACACGTTCACACACACTATACTGGGGCATGCATGGGCTGGTTATGAACTTAACGTTGCTTTCTGATGAGTTAGCTAATTATGGAATCTTCGAGCTCCCAACAACAAGAGGTACAAAGCTCGACTCCTCCGGTTCTTGAGATTCCTGAAATCCCTGCCGATGTAATCGATCCAGCTCCAGATGAATTGTCAGAGGCTATATTTATTGAGGACCCTGTCGATTCGGTTCAGTCCAACATCTCTGAATCCTTATTGGGGCGAATATGCCTAAAGCACAACATATCTCTAGGTGATGTATTATTGCCCAGCGCCACCGATAGACCGCACAATCCGCCTGAAGGATATACAGCATTCTACCGTCATGCTTGTGCGGCTGGAACTCTTCCTCCCTTCAATCAATATATCAGAAGGATGCTGTCATATTTAGGGATCGCTCCTTCACAACTTCATCCCAACGGGCACGCATTGCTGAATAGTGTCTTCGTAATATTTATGGACTGTCTTTTTCGCCCGCCGAGGCCCTCCGAGATCAGACACATATTTAACTTCAAGAGCAGGGGTGATAGCCCGTCGTTTACATTTTTGGAGGCAGTTAGAAATTGCCAAGTTGTAGTTGGAGCTTGGACGCGCCTGAGCTATTTCAAGAACGAATGGTTCTACGTTCGGTGCCCTCCGGGTTTCGCTAGGCGATGGTTGTCTAGACGTAAGTGCCTTAACCTGTTTCCTTGACCAATAGCTCTTCGGTGTTAAAATTGACATTTCATTCCTTTTACAGCTATTATCTCTAGGCCCGATGGAGGGCGTTTCAAGGGTACCGTCCGGAGTCTTCAAGAAGTCCCAAGCGAGCTGAGGCATATTGACTCGGTGCTGAATGACTACAACTTAAGAGTTCTGGGTTTGATCGACATCAATCAAAGCATAGTTGTCGAGGGCTTTGCAAAGTCTGCCTCCAAGAAGGGAGATAAGAAGAAGACCAAGAAGAAAAAAGTGAAGAAGTCACTCTGAATCAGAATAGTTGAGGCGGGTGATGAAGAAAGAACCCACACAGATTCAGAGCCGATGGCTGATCTCTCGGGAAACATTGAAGAATCGGGAGAAAAACGGAAAGGCAAGGCCGCCGTTTCCAAAAAACTTAAGTCCAAGGGGGGAAAATCTGTAGATGTGTTTCTTCCCGCTTCCGGGGTTAAAATTTCTGAGGCCGCCCCTTCTCATTCGAGAGATTCTTTCGAAGGGCTAGACGATATTCCTATCCCAGATTATATATCGATTTCTCATGATCCTGGGTTGGAGGAATTTCAAGATGTTCTAAACATGAACGAGCCTTTTCCTTTAAGTGCGGTCAACACTTCCGGTCGGTTTTGGGGGTTTACACATTTACACACACTCCCACGGCACCTCATGACTTTTGCCTAGTAAACATTGCTTTATGGGATTTTAATCCGTAATTCTTTCTTATCGTAGGTGAGATGTCAGGACGCGGCTCTACTCTAGATAGGCTTCGGAATGTGCGTCAATCTTCTCCATTTTATGATTCCCGTAGGAGAGAGACAGATAGGGACCATGGGCGAGGTTACTCGAGTCAAGAACGTTATGATAGAGACAGAGATTACTCGCGTAACCGTTCTGGCTATGATTACTCTGACAGAGACCGGGGATACCAGCACCGACCCCGATCTCGTTCTCCTCCGCCTCCCAGGGCTCCAGTAGACCTCCCAGGGCCATCTCATCAGCAACAGTTACCTTCTCAATCTTCTCGGCCTGACGCTCAACGGCCAAGAGTGGAACCAACGGCAGCCGCTATAATTGAACAAGCTCCGGCTGAGTTGACAAGCGAGGGAGCTGCTAAACTCGCCCAAATGAAGAACGACTACCCGGAAATTTGCATGGATGGCTATATCTTTCCTCCTAACTTCAAAAGAATCCCTCCGGAAGCTGAGACTACTGCACATAATTACATCCACGACTTCTATGCTCAGTACAAGGAGTGGTATAAGGCAGCCGTGAAGGCTTCTAGAGTAGCTTTCGACAGGGCGAAGGTCATTGCTGAACGTGATGTTGACATTGCGAAGCAGAAACGCATCATTCAAGTTCTTCAATCCGAAGTGGAAACGTCCCGAAAGTCAGAGCTTGAAACACTTAAGAAACACGAGGGTGTTGTAGCCAAACTAGCGAGGATGCAGCAAGAACATTGCGCCACAGTGGAAGAGATGGGCCATCGCAATACCACCGTTGCAGCTGAGCGAGACTTGGCCGTTAAAGAGCTGAACGAGCTCAAGGCCAAATTCGCTGAAATGGTGAAGGAGAAGGACGATGCGAACGCTACTGCTCAAGAGGCTTGTGACCAAGCAGTATCCCTCAGGGCCGAACTTGCTGCGGCGGCGGTCAAGGCTAAGTCTGCGGAAGCAGAAATCCAGGAAAAGATTTTGGAGGAGAGGTCCAGGCTGGATGCTGAGTTCGACGATCTCCTTGTCACGTATAACGCTAATGTGCTGGAACACAGAAATTTAGCGTGGTTGGGAGATGACTCCATGATTTTGTACAATGCCTGGACCCGGCTGGTAAATGAGAAGAGGGCAGCGCATCCAGATGAAACATTTGACGACTTTGAGCTGGAGATGCGTTTGCTCACCGAGGATGAGAGGAAGTCCCTTCATGAGGTGGTGATCTCTATGGCGAAAGAAAGGCTTGGCGTTCAATCTTTAGAGACAGGCGAAGGTTCGAGGACCACGCATCACGAGGCAAGTGTTGGAGCTGTAATCCCAACATTGCCCGCAACCACCGGTGTGGTAGATCCCCAATCTGTTCCTGCATATAATCCTGACCAACCATTAATATCTTCTGCCGAGGATTCTGCCCACGTTTCGGTTCAGACCAAGGAAGGTATTTGAACGTTTCTCGTAGTTCAGTTGTGAAGAACCTTAAGCAACACACTTGACTAACAATCTTCGTTTTGTCGTATTTCAGTGACCGAAGTTATTGTTTCTGCGCCCCTTGCTTTATCAGTTCCTCATCAAACACAAGGGGTTGTTTTTTCTGAAGCCATCACGACTTCTACTTTGATTGGCGAGGAAGGAGATGCAAATATGTTTTCTTTCAGCGCTCAAATGATTGAGGAGCTTCTCAATGAACCCATCGATCCCTCTGCCAATCCGTCCGATGTTGTGAATGAGGCTGCTCCGGCTGCTAGTTTATCTATGCCAGCTATTGGCACATCCGATGCGGCCCAAGCATCTCGTGAGGACGACGTTTTAGCTGAGATTGCTGCCGAGATGGCAGCAGGGAATGTTGGTGCTAGTCCACCCGGGCTTGCCTTGTTAATGGTGATTTCGTCGGGTGGTACTGTATTGATCGAGACCGCTCCTGTCCCTCCTCCTGCTACCACTCCCATGCCTCCAGTTTGTCCTCCTAGAAGAACTTCCGTTGCCTCCAGCTCTGAGGAAGATGTCGACATTATATCGCTGCCGGAGGGCAAGCCTGAAAAGAGCAAGCGATTGAGGAAGAAGTCGGGCAGCGGATCAGGTGGAGCTACCCCGAAGAAGAAGATAAGGAAGAAGAAAGATTGAACTTCTTTCTCTAAATCTCTGTTGCGTAGGGTAGCATTTTGTTGATTTTTCTATAGCCGTGTATAGATGTGGATTCGGCTCCCACTAGCAGAATTTTTCATAAACACTTTGTAATCAGATTCTTTTTGTTGATAATGGAAATGAAAATCTATTCCCTTTCTGCCTTCAACTTGTTATGTGTTATGGTTCTGCCCCCTGTATTGGGGAGAAGTGTGGAGTTGACATATGTTTATACCCCGTCTCGCGCTCCGGAGTTCGGAGTAGGATGAATGTTTATGCTCCGTCTCGCACTCTGGGAGTACGGAGTTAGATGAATGTTTATACTCCGCCTCGCACTCTGGGAGCACGGAGTTAGATGAATGTTTATACTCCGCCTCGCACTCTGGGAGTACGGAGTTAAGTAAAAAGTTTGTGCCCAGCTCGCGCTCTCGGAGTACTCTGGGGTTTAAGAAAAATGTTTATACTCCGCCTCGCACTCTGGGAGCACGGAGTTAGTTAAAAAGTTCATACTCCGCCTCGCACTCTGGGAGTACGGAGTTAGGACAAAGGTTTTGTACCCAGCTCGCGATCTCGGAGTTCTCTGGGATTTTGTAAATGTTTATACTCCGCCTCGCACTCTGGGAGTACGGAGTTAGTTAATGTTTATACTCCAGTTCGCGCTCTCGGAAGCTGGAGTTTGTTGACATTCATACCCAGCTCGCGCTCTCGGAGTACTCTAGGATTTAGGAAAATGTTTATACTCCGCCTCGCACTCTGGGAGTACGGAGTTAGTGAATGTTTATACTCCAGTTCGCGCTCTCGGAAGCTGGAGTTTGTTAGTATTTATACCCAGCTCGCGCTCTCGGAGTACTCTGGGACTTAGTAAAATGTTTATACTCCGCCTCGCACTCTGGGAGTACGGAGTTAGTTAATGTTTATACTCCAGTTCGCGCTCTCGGAAGCTGGAGTTTGTTAGTATTTATACCCAGCTCGCGCTCTCGGAGTACTCTGGGACTTAGTAAAATGTTTATACTCCGCCTCGCACTCTGGGAGTACGGAGTTAGTTAATGTTTATACTCCAGTTCGCGCTCTCGGAAGCTGGAGTTTGTTAGTATTTATACCCAGCTCGCGCTCTCGGAGTACTCTGGGGTTTTAGGAAAATGTTTATACTCCGCCTCGCACTCTGGGAGTACGGAGTCAAGGAAAAAGTTGTCGTGTATCAACCCATTTCTGGCCTGATGTGATGGCTTGCCCCCGAGCTCGGGTTTCATTTGGTGAGTGGTTGATTGCTTCATAGCCACTCCCTGCTTGAATAAATTCCATTGTGTGATGGAATTTAGCTCTTTGTGCATCGTGATGTTGTACATTGTTTTTAATGAATCACAGCTCTGGCTCAAAGAGATGGCATTTTATTGCTGAAATAAGAAAACATGGCAAAGTCAGTTGCCTTATTACAAATTCTAATTTCGAAATGCAGAAACAAATTCTAAAACAGAATTGAAACTAAATAGATAAACATAGCCTGTTATGTGCGATAGCGACGAAGTTTTTCGCTATCCAAGGCCTTTGGTGAAGCTAGACCATCAGCGGTCATCATCTCATATACATCATCCCCGAGCTCTTGCTTAATCTCATGTGATCCCTTCCATGTTGGTTTCATGCGCAGTAGTGCTGGGTATTCTTTTTTAATGACAATCTCATTGCGTTCAAAAGTTTTAAGTCGGTCCTCGGCATCGCGTAATCGGGCGACTCGTTTTCGGTGTATGACTGTTCTTAAGTCAACCTGATCGCCCTGGACGACTCCAACTCCGTTGCCGGTGGGAAACTTTAAGGTCAAGCACCATGGGGCAATTACAGCTCTGAATTCAGTAAGGGCAGGTCGTCCTAAGAAAGCGTTATACGGCGAAACTATGTTCAACACAGTGAACTGTAATGTTCGAACTCTCCTATGTTCCTTAGATCCCAACCTAACTGGTAACTTCACCACCCCAATAGGTACGGTAGAGCTACCGTTGAATCCATGGAGGTGAGTTTGGCAAGGTTCCAAATCCCTGGGATTCATCCTCATTTGATTATAAGCATGTATAAAAAGGATATTCACAGAGCTCCCACAGTCAATTAGTATCCTCTTCATCCAAGCTGGACCTACTTGTGCCGATATCACAAGTGGATCAGTAGTCGGGCTTCCGACATAATCAGTATCGTTGTCTCGGAAAGTGATGTCGTTAATTGTCACTCTTTTTCGTTTGGTCGAAGGCTTATTGTCCAAGTTATCATTGTACTCAAAGTCTGTTCGTCTAGCCAAGTTGTTATATGATTTCATTTCTCCCCAGCTTCGCTTCGCTGTACGAGGACTATCACTTACAACATTAATTACCAGTCTTCCTCCGACACGACCTGGTTCTTCCTGTCTTTCTGGATTCTGTACATGATTTTGATTTGAGGGGCCCGCCTCTTCAGACTGCGGTGCCCGCACAAACTGATCTAACTTCCTCTCTCTGATCAACTTCTCAATGAGATCCTGCAAGTGCCGACATTCATTGGTGTTGTGGCCATAACTTTCGTGGAATCTACAGAACTTTCCTGTTTGAATCTGCCTCTCCGACGATTGCTTCGGAGCCGGCTTCTTGTATTGCATAGTATTGCAAGTCTGTAGGTACACATTTTCCAACGATGTATTCAATGGTGTGTAATTATCGAACATTGGAGCCTCACGCCGTGGACCTCGATTTGGATCTCTTTTCTTATTCTGATCATTGTTTCCTCTTGGCTGAGTTTGCTTGTTCTGTATGTTCAACTGAACTTTTCCGGAATTGTCGCCGGACTGTTTTACTGCTACATTGCTCTGTATCCCTTCACTCTTGGGTCCCTCATCGTCCTGCTTCCTAGACTGTTTCGCGTCCTCTTGCCGTAAGAATTGTGCGGCTTTGGAGTAGAAACGGTCCAATGATGCTGGTGGTTTTCCGGCTAACCAGTTTCCAAACTCAGAATCAGGGTCAATCCCCTTTGTCAATGCCATTAAGATTGAGTTGTCGTTGGGATTACTAATCTCCACACATGCCGCATGGAATCTCTCTAAGTAACGCCTTAGCGTTTCCCCTCGAGCTTGGGTAACACTGGATAAGGTGTTGACATCTTTGGGTCTAGCGACATGCATGCGAAATTGTTCCACAAATTTCTTAGCCAGTTGATCAAATGAAGAGATAGACCTAGGTGGCAATCTCGTGAACCACATCGTTGCAATTCCACCTAGAGAGATGGGGAAACTTCGACATTTTACTGCGTCATCGGCCCTTGCGGCGCTCATCGACCATTCATATTTCAAGATGTGTTGATTGGGATCAGAATTTCCTTCGTACATAGGAAGGGTTGGCATTCTGAATCGCCGGGGAGGTTCAGCACTCAGTATCTCGTCTGTGAAGGGAGTGTGACTACGGGAAAGTCCCCAGTCATCGTTGGTAAGGCCTTGGCTTTCGCGTATCATCTGACGTATCATAGTCGAGATGTCTGGCATTGCCACATTTTGAGCTTGCCGAGCTAAGGTGTGGTCGTGTTCCACAGCGCGAGTTCGGACCGGGCGCTGTCGACGGTCCAAATTTTGCCTCCTTGGCTCAGCGTCCTCTAAGACGTACAGTTCAGGAGTACGCCCACGTTGCCGATTATTTGGCTCTGAAAGATTTCGGGTATCAACCCTTGTTTCTTTTGTGGCAGCTGCGGCATGATTGTCCGCGGTATGCTGTGTAGTAGGGCCTCCTTGTGTGGAGGGCCCGGCCTGAAAGCTGGTTGACGGTCCTGCCCTCAACTGTCCAACAGTTAAAGCGGGTTGATATCCGGTCGTTTGTGGATGACTCCCGTCTAATCGAGGACGGGTAGATCTGTGATAGTAGTCTGATGAAGCAGAACTTTCAGTGGATGAGCGGGAAACATCATCCCTTCGGGACCTCCTACGGCCCTGGCGGTTCAGTTGATTTGTCAATTCGATATTGGCACGCAACTGTTCGGCTAATTGCTGCCGACTCTGAGTCAGCTCTTGAAGCAATACTTGGAATTCTTGTCTAGTGACTGCCCTAGACGGATCTGAGTGGGCAGTGTTGTCTTGGTTGGATGGCTGCTGTTGAGCAGGATTCTGTCCATCCCTACCTTCTTGTCCAGCAGCTGTAGAAGTGGTTCTCGTGCTAACCATTTTGAATGATGAATCCTTTTCCTAGATTTTATGCAAATCTGAGTAGAATGGAAGGACTGTGAATCGAATATCTGGATCTTCCTCTTGGATTTGTGCAATCCGGTATCGATGGTAGATCCAAGGAGCAGGAGAAAAAAGCTGGTTTTTTCTCAGTGAAAGCACCAAAGTGTTTGTACCAAAAATGGGCACAACACTCTTCGGAAGTTTTTGAAGAGATAAAAGTGAAGAATGAAAATTAAAACTGTGGGTTATCTAACAAAAACTCCAAATAACAGAAAGTAAATTGCAAAGACAAGCGATTTAGAGTGGTTCGGCGTTTTGCCTACGTCCACTATGAAGTTTGATGATTTTATTGCTCGATTACTTGAAGATTACAGTAGTTGATAATGTAATACAACTGAATTCAAATGCTAAGTGTCAATCTAAAGCAGCGGCGGTGTTCTGGAGTAAATCTGGCAGAATCTGGGCGCTCTTCAGTACTTAGAATTCTCCGACCCCTTTTCTGAATGACCAGGGGCTCTATTTATAGGTGTAGGAGGCTGATATTTCGCCTAAAATGAGGGGAGACCAGTTCTGGTACGTCAGGGGGCCCACATGGCCGAAGTCTGGAGATCCGGGCCCACTTTGGGATCGATTCGACCCTTGGTTCGAATCGATCAAGAAATCATCCAATCGAGCTGAAATTTGGTGTGAACATTCTTCATCATATATTTAAGCTTCTGTGAAAATTTCATGGCATTTGGACTTGTAGAACTCGAGATATGATCGATTCAAGTTGGTGTTTTTCGAACTCTGGAGTCATTCGAATCGATATGCCTAGATCGATTCGTTCGAATCGATCCTTCTGCAAGTGAAGATGGTGACGTGGTGCGTCATCTTCGCATCGGTCCGCTTTGCACTCCGCATTGACTGGGTCGAATCCACGGTTTGGATTCGAGGTAGTGGATTCGAAGGCGCGTTTGTTCGAATCGATCTAGGTATAACGCAGTGATCGATTCGAAGCTGACTGCGGAGTGTAGTCTCGAGGTGATTTAAGTGATGGAGTCGAAGCAGATGGAAGCTTGAAGGGTCTGAAGTGTTGCACTCGAATGTAGCCTGTTTCGATATCGATTCGAAGCTGGGGGGATTCGATGGTTTCTAATCGACTGGGAATTCATCGATTCGAAGTAGATCACGCGAGCTCGACGCGTTGGATTCGAACAGGACTTGCTCAGATGGATACGAAGATGATGGATTCGAGGATGGTCTTGGGATGGAGTCGAGGCAAGGACTTGCTTCATGTATTCGAACTGTAGAAGGATTCGAACTAAAGCATACTTCTTCCATTTTCCAATGACGATAGCTTGAGCATACGAACTCGGATTGCTCCGAAATTCGGAACGTTGGTTTCTACTGCTTTACTTGTCGTGTCCTATCAATTGTAGCTCAATCTGGTCTCAGTCAAAATTCATCGATATCCGTAGCGATCCTTACGTATAATCGACTTCCGAGACGATCTGTCACTGGTTTCTAGTTAAGTCCTTGGTGTCACGGCCTTTCCAAAAGGCGGGATAACACACTATGTGCAATGGGTGTTAACCGTTGCTTTATGTGTGACTTTGGGCATAAAGAAATGGTTTTTAACCGTTTTTTACTAGACATAAAGCAACGTTTTTTGGCCATAAAGCAACGCTTGCACCCGTTGCTTTTTGGACAGAAAGCAACGGTTTATATCCGTTGATTTGTTGCCCATTAAGCAACGGTTCGTAACCGTTGCCTTTTGTACATTAAGCAACGGTTTATACCCGTTGCCTATTGTCCATAAAGCAACGGTTTATACCCATTGCCTTTGGCCCAATTTGCAACGGTTAATACCCGTTGTCTTTGGCCCAGTTTGCAACGGTTTATACCCGTTGCCTTTGTCCCAATTTGCAACGGTTTATACCCGTTGCCTTTTGGACATAAAGCAAAGGTTTTCTCCCGTCGCTAAATTCAACCACTCCTGTGTTGAAGACGGTTTTTACCCGTTGCTTTTGGACTTAACAACGGTTTTTACCTGTTGTTAATAGCTTATAATGGTGTAGTGCCCCGAATGGGTATCGAATCCCGTGCTGGTAAAAAAGGCGAATGGGAAATGGAGAACTTGCGTAGATTATTCCGACTTGAACAAAGCGTGCCCCAAGGACAGTTTCCCATTGCCTAGGATTGATCAGTTGGTCGACTCCACTGCAAGACACGAGCTGTTATCATTCATGGATGCATACTCGGGTTACAATCAAATCCTGATGCATATTCCGGACCAAGAACACACCAGCTTCGTTACAGATGTCGGGCTATATTGCTATGTAGTAATGCCCTTCGGACTGAAGAACGTAGGAGCGACTTATCAGCGTTTGGTGAATCGAATGTTCAAAGACCAGCTTGGTAGAACGATGGAAGTCTATGTGGATGACATGCTCGTGAAGTCACGACAGTCAAATGACCACATTTGAGACTTGGCTGAAATGTTCAACATACTCAGGTATTATGGGATGAAGATCAACCCTCTGAAGTGTTCCTTCGGCGTTGCGTCGGGAAGTTTTTGGGATTCATCGTCAATGCTAGGGGAATTAAAGCTAACCCAGAAAAGATCCAAGCTATTCGAGATGTGCAAGTGCCCAGGACTATAAAACAAGTACAGAGCTTGAATGGAAAAGTAGCTGCGCTGAGTCGATTCATATCCAGGGCCACGGACAAGTGCATCCCTTTCTTTGATATAATAAAGAAAGGGAAGAGGAATTTCGAGTGGACATCCGATTGTGAGGAAGCTTTCCGGGATCTGGTGAGGCATCTGGAGAGTCCACCAGTGCTGTCAAAACCAGTGGACCATGAGATGCTATACGTGTACTTGGCCGTATCCCCACATGCTATAAGTGCGGCTTTGGTTCGCGAGGAGGACCGAATCCAAAAGCTGGTATATTACGTTAGCAAGCGTTTAACGGGAGCAGAAAGAAATTACCCTAAAATCGAGAAATTGGCCTATTGCTTGGTGATTGCATCACGTAAGCTACGCCCATACTTTCAAGCACACTCAATCAGTGTTTATACCGATCAACCCTTACGGTAGGTACTCCAACGACCAGAAACTTCTGGAAGATTGCATAAGTGGAGCATCGAGCTGACCCAGTTCGATATTGCCTACTTGCCACGAAGAGCCATACAAGGGCAAGCATTAGCAGATTTCATCGCTGAGTTTACCATACCCGACGAACCAGATAATCATGATGTCATTCCCCCTGTTCGATGGAAATTGTACACTGATGGGGCATCAAACGACCGTTTCTCCGGCGCTGGCGTAGTTCTTGTAACTCCGGAAAATTGATCAGTTTGTTACGCCCTGAAGCTTGATTTCCCGGCTACAAATAACGAAGCAGAATATGAAGCACTGATTGCGGGCTTAAAACTCATCGGAGAACTCATGATAAAATCAGTTGAAATCTTCTGTGACTCACAGTTGGTGGTCTACCAAGTGCGAGGAGATTATCAAGCAAAGGGACAAAAGCTTGCTCCGTACCTTGTTCTGGTTCAAGAACTGCTGTCAAACCTTGAGCGCTATGACATTTCGCATGTCCCGCGTGAACAGAACAAAGAAGCTGACTCATTGGCGAAATTCGCAAGCACTGGCGATGCTCAGCAAATGGGATTGTTTCTCGTTGAGGCCTTGCGTGCTCCAAGCATAGACGCAATGAAAATTGATTCTGTGTTGGAAACAGGAATCGAGAGGGAATCGTGGATAACCCCATTCAAGCTATACCCAACAACCGGGGTTTTACCAGAAAAAAGGAGCGAAAGACGACAGGTAATTCGAAAGGCCGCGCGATATGTGATGCAGGATAGACTAATGTATCGAAAGGGGTTCTCGGTCCCCTTATTACAATGCATCGCACATGATGAGACGAAACGGGTCTTGAAGGAGGTACACGAAGGAGAATGCGGTGACCATATTGGGGGGAAAACGCTAGCAAAAAAGATCCTCCGTTATGGATATTACTGGCCGACCGTAAATCGAGACGCTGCAGACTATGTAAGGAAATGTGACAAGTGTCAAAGATATGCGAAAATCCCGAGGACTCCATCAACAGAACTCACACAAATGGTTAGTCCCTGGCCATTTGCAATCTGGGGAATCGACATAATCGGCTCTTTGCCTATATCCAAAGGAGGTGCAAAATACGCGATAGTTGCAGTCGACTATTTTACAAAATGGGCTTCGGCAGAACCTTTGGCCACAATCACCTCTAAGAAGGTCATTAACTTCGTTGTACGAAAAATTATATGCCGCTTTGGCCTCCCTTGCACCATCATTACGGACAACGCGACGCAATTTGAAAGCAGAGAGTTCAAAGAGTTCTGTTTAAAGTATGACATCGAGAAGAAGTTCGCCGCCGTTGCACACCCAAAATCTAACGGACAAGTCGAGGCCGTTAACAAAATAATCAAGTCCATACTGAAGAAGCATTTGGAGAAGGTCGGAGGCAAGTGGGTAGATGAACTCCCAACAGCATTATGGGCTTATAGAACTACTCACAAGTCCGCGACCGGCCACACTCAATTCGCCTTGGCATACGGCTCAAAAGCCGTTATACCCGTGGAACTTGAAGTTCCATCGCACCGAGTGACATACTATGATCCCAAGACAAATCAGGACCTCTTGTTGGAATCGCTGGATTGCATCGATGAAAAGCGTGAAGAGGCCGAATTAAGGGCGGCATCACATAGGCACCGAGTCAAGCGTTACTACGACGGCAAAGTCCGCCCAAGGATTTTTGATGTGGGTGATCTCGTTTTGAAACGAGTTTTCCCGGTACCGTCACGTATGAATCCCAACTGGGAAGGTCCATACGTCATTGAACGGAAGCTTGGAGAGGGAACATTCAAGCTAGCGACCGTTGATGGCGTGACACTCCCCCGAGCGTGGAACAGTGAACATTTGCGACATTATTACATTTGAACATTTCCTGTTTTAGGCACAGTTATTTCCTGTATGTTTTCGTTCAGTCATGACTTAGTTTCTTTTTAGCCATGTAATCAGGCAGTTTAGTTGTTTTGCATCAATAAAGGCTTGAAGCCGTATTTTCCATGAATTACTAATGTTTCTATATCTCATAGTCGGATGATGAATTGCTAGAACTACATTATCCTGTACGATGTACGAACTCGTATAAACGATTTCAATCTCCGAGTCCCCAGAGTGCGGACCGGAGTACTCTAAGTCCTCGGAGCGCGGACTAGAGTATAAACGATTTCAATCTCCGAGTCCCCATAGTGCGGACCGGAGTACTCTAAGTCCCCGGAGCGCGGACTAGAGTATAAACGATTTCAATCTCCGAGTCCCCAGAGCGCGGACCGGAGTACTCTAAGTCCCCGGAGCGCGGACTAGAGTATAAACGATTTCAATCTCCGAGTCCCCAAAGCGCGGACCGGAGTACTCTAAGTCCCCGGAGCGCGGACTAGAGTATAAACGATTTCAATCTCCGAGTGCCCAGAGCGCGGACCGGAGTACTCTAAGTCCCCGGAGCGCGGATTAGAGTATAAACGACTTCAATCTCCGAGTCCCCTGAGCGCGGACCGGAGTACTCTAAGTCCCCAGAGCGCGGACTAGATTATAAACGACCTTAATCTCCGAGTCCCTGGAGTGCGGACCGGAGTACTCTAAGTCCCCAGAGCGCGGACTAGAGTATAAACGACCTTAATCTCCGAGTCCCCGGAGTGCGGACCGGAGTGCTCTAAGTCCCCAGAGTGCGGACTAGAGTATAAATGACTTCAATCTTCGAGTCCCAGAGCGCGGACCGGAATACTCTAAGTCCCCAGAGCGCGGATTAGAGTATTAACAATCTCAATCTCCGAATCCCCTGAATACAGGTCAACTCACTATAAGTCCCTGGAATGCGGATTTATAAAAAATTCTAAGTACTCAAGAAATGTAGAACAAGAAGTATGCCACTCCGAAGAATGTTCGAACAACGCGAGAATGAACAAGAAATATACAACTCATAAGTGCTTGAGTTTTGACCGCAGTTACTCAGAAAGCTAAAAAAGTAGAAGAATCGTTCAAAGGAGTAGGTAACTGAACTTTATTCAACAATCCAAAATGAGGTTACACAGTTATCCCTCCAAAACTTGGAATCAAGAACCTATCTACACAAACTATGGAGACAAAAGATAAAAGTAATTACAAGACTTAAGCAAGAAACTCGTTGAACGAGTATAGCAATTATTTCTTCGGTTTCTTCTTCTTGTCTTCTTTTGTTTTTTCCGATGACTCCTCTCCCTCACGCTTTTTCTTGGATTTCTTGCTTGCTAAAGAAGCGGAATCAGGAGTAGGAGAAGGAACATCTAGTGGTTTAGACCTGCCCGGGAGAATGATTTTAAAAGGTCTGTTCCGTGGGTCGGTAAGTTCCAGTATTTTAGGCTCAACTTTGACCTCGACTTTTTTCTTCTCCTCTTTGGCGAGGCGTTCTTTCATGCTCATCTTTAAGGTATGTTCAGAGGCGCCAGTGATTTCGATTTCATCACTCCCTTCGGCGGGAGATGAAGTGTCAAGCTTATCATCATCTAGCGCCCCGATCACTTGAGCGTCAGGGCCAGGAGTTACTTTCGCATGAGCAACATCGCTTGTTTTCTCTGCCTCCTCCTTGGCGTCATCACTCCTTGGAGTTGGCTCAGGGTCAGAGCAACCTGCATGAAAACATAAAGAATGAACATTAGAACGAATATCCACTACTGGAAAATGACAGATCTTATAACTTCTAAAAAAGAGGAGTTTTCTACTGGGTTCTGGCTGGCTATCGGTTGCGCGTGGAGTTTCACCCTCCAGAATAGGAGATAGCATATGAACGCCGAGTCCGGGATCTTCAGGATCGTAGCCGACATGCTGCTCGAATGGGTCAAGTGTCGGCCGACCGGCTGGTTGAGCAGCGGGAGGAGCAGCAATATGAGGAGCCGTAGTCTTAGCCCCAGATGGGCCAGCTTCATCACTTTTCTCTTTTGGAAGGGGAGAGCCTTTGCTATAAAGCGCCAAAGCTGCGGATAAATCTGCTGGCTCGTTCCGTCTAAGAAACTCCTTCACTAAGGCATCCTCGTCGACTTCTTCAGAGCCCGACTCGATTTTCCTAATCTTCACTAAAGTTTCCCAGGCCTCAGCTAGGGATTCGAGATATCCCTCGCCCAAGAATGTCAAGTCGCGATGCATAAGGACGCGGGCTCCATACTCAGCAATCAACGGGTCAAACATGCACTTGACCTCTTCCCTGCCGGCCTCTGCGGCTGCCTCGAGGCGAGAGTCAATCTCCTCCGCAGCTTTTCTTTTGCCCTCCTCACGGGCTTCGTCTTTCATTTTTTCAACTCCAACAAGTTCATCATCGAGTTTCGTTTTCAAGAGCCGAGTAGCAATGATTTCATCACAATATCGTTGTGACTCTTCTTGAGCAGCTACTTTATCCTCTTTCTCCTTGGAGAGTAATTCTTTCAACTCTTTGACTTGTGTGGCAAGCGCGTCCCTTTCTTTTTGAATGGAATCTTTTTCTAAGGCAAGGGCACCGCTGCGCTGGACTGCTTCATCGAGTTCCTTCTTGTGGGCCATCTCTAAACGAGTGACTGCCTTAGCGGTATCTTTTGCATTTTGCTCAGCGACTTCAAGCTTCAACTTATACGAAGCGAGCTCTTCGTCTTGATGCTTGATGATGTTCTTGTTACAGCCAGCCTCCAGTTTCAAACGATCAATTTCATATTGTCGCTCAACTGACACCTCTGAGATCTTTTCAACCAAGTGTACAAACGCGTCATGTTGAACATAGACGTCGTTGTTACAGGAAATGGCACTCTGCTTCATATGCCCAGGGATATGGTGAATAGCCAGGAGGAATTTTAGACCGTCAAAGCAGATCTTTGGGAATTTGGCCTTAAGATCGACCATCTTCTCTGCTACAGTCGGGTCAACCGCGGGAGTAGGGGGTGGAGCTTTGAAAGTTCCTCTCTTTTTCGATGCTCCCGAGTGTGCCTTGTACTCAACGAACCGGAGTGTTGTTCTCGGGAAACATCGGGTTGGGAACCCTTCTGTGAAGGCTTCTCTCTATCCGGATCGGTTGGAGGAAGAGGATCACGGGACTGTGAAGATTGGGAATATGCCTTCTTACGATAAGACGAATCGCGGGGATGGTTGTCTCTATCTTCGTAATCATCTCTGTCCCTACGTCTGCCCGAACCTGAATCCCATCCGGGATGATGAAATATGGAAGAGCCGTGAAGGCGATCGAGTCCGTGGGAGCGCCCCATGTCACCTACAAAGAATAAAGATAACAACGAGTTAAGAAAAATCCAGGAAATAAGAAAAAACTTGAAGTGTATGATGAAATGCGTATGTGCATGTGTGTCCTAGTGTTCCCCCCGACAGACCGGTTCTTTTATCTTTACTGATCAGAGTATTGTCTCCTTGGGCTGGGAGTTGAACTCCCGCATTGCATCTAACGGGCGAAGAAAACTTGAGAGCTTCAGGATCGTCAAACCCATAATTAAGTATATCGTCAGGGATGGAAAGATTCGACAGACCCCTTAGAGAACTTTCCATATGTTGTGAGGAAGCCTCTTTCTCTGGTGGGATTAGCATAACTTTTGAAGTTCCGTCAACTTTCTCCTTCCGTATCTTGTATTTTAACTTCTTCTTTCCCTTCGAAGGGGAGGATGACGTCTCAATGTCGTGAACTTCGACCGACGGATTCCAAGCGGGACCCACATTCTCGCCTTGAGTCTCAGGAGCTTCATCCTCCTTATGCTCACCCTCTTCGTGCGCATCGGGAGTGTGGCGTGACGACGACCCAGCTTGTTTTTTCCCTTTACCAGATGCCGGCTTGGGAATGGAAACGCCCTCCGGAAGGCTAATCCGACGACCAGGGGCTAGCAAGCCAAACCTTGACAATGATTCATTTGAAATGATGGTTTGGATGTCTCGTTCCTCGGCAGGAAGAGCTCTAATGGCTTCAACGGCCTCAGAATATCCTCAGCCCTTCGGACACGGGTTAATACCTGAAAAGATGAAACGAGAAGTTAGGAAAAGCATAACTCCAATTGAACACGAATGATGACCCAGCAAAGAGACTTACTGCCTTCGACCCATCTCCTCGCAAAACCAGGAGGGCAACGCACATAGAACCATTCCTGTTTGTACAGGGCGAATTTGCTACATGCTCCTGTCAAGGTTTGGCATTTGTGGTACGGCTCGAGGAACATGAAGAAAGGGCTATCTTTTTGTCTCTTGATCATATAAATGTATCTGATGTCGCCGGAAGTTGGAGGTCTAGAGAAGACGGCCATGAAGAGTAGGTAGGTCCCATATAGAAACGCGTGATCGTTTGGGTGCAGCTGCGATGGGGCAATGTCTATGTACTGCAACACGTCCCGAAGAAATAAATTAAACGGAGGCACGCTGCCCATCCAACACATGAACTTGTTGCAGGTGGTATATCTGACTGGGGGCAGGTGAGGGCGATCGTGTCGTGACGGAACTAACACGTCGGCGAAAGGAATCCCATGAATGGAGCATATTCGCCGAAGTGCGACTTTGTTAATCTTCGAAGCCTGTGAGTCGATCGGGTTGTCTAAGAGAATTGTTGCCTCCAGGGCATCAGGAGCTAAGTTATGGGCAGGGGAAGTCGACGGATCTGAAGTATCAGCAACTTCTTGCCTCGATGACGGCCCGGGCCTATCAGATATAGTGGCGGAGCAAGACTTTTTAGACATCCCCAATAAATAATGAATCTGTCTGAGTGCCTGTGAAAACTATACTTGAAAAATGTTGAATAATAGAATTAACAATACAAAAATTCCCTCCACGTGGTGTGTAAACTAGTGCAAGCAATCGTGTATAAGCAATGAGAATCTAGAGATTACAAAGATACGAAAACGAGTTTCGAATCGTTGCCTTCGAAGACCGTCATCGCTGACCGTCTCAAAAAGCCCGCCTTGTGGTGACTACAGTTCCAGATTAGGAAAATGTATAATTAATAAGTGTTCGGCTAAAGTTTTGTCCGGCCAAAATAGGTTTCAGCATTCACAATCGTTCGGTTAAGTGTTGTTCAGCGCTTATGATTGTTCGGCATTTGAATTGTTTGGCCTAAGTGTTGTTCGGCGCTTATGATTGTTCGGCGTTTGTATTGTTCGGCCTAGGTTTAGTTCGGCATTTGAATTGTTCGGCCTAACTGTAGTTCGGCATTTATGTTGTTCGGCACTTACAATTGTTCGGCATAGGTTTGGTTCGGCATTTGAATTGTTCGGCCTAAGTGTAGTTTGGCATTTATGCTGTTCGGCACTTACAATTGTTCGGCATTTGTATTGTTCGGCATAGGTTTGGTTCGGCATTTATGTTTGTTCGGCCTAAGGTAGTTCGGCATTTATGTTTGTTCGGCCTAAGCTTGGTTCAGCATTTGTATTGTTCGACTTAAGTGTGGTTCGGCATTTGTGTTCGTTCGGCCTAAGTGTAATACGGCGTTTGTGACTGTTCGGTGAAGCATCGTTCGGCTAGAAGTTTGTTCGACCGAGACAACGCTCGACACACCTCCCTTAACAACGACTTCGTTCCCATCTTCTTTCTCCATCCACGCCAAACTACGAGGGTGAATCGTTCGGCAGGTCGTGCTAGACTTTACCATTCGACGCCCCTAACCATCTCCTACTTCTCCTATGCTCTTTCCTCCAACAATCTCGTTCGGCACAAAAGATTTATGCCGAACCACAATACGTCTACCAAACAGCTTCCTAGAAAGCTCATCTCTGCCCACTCTTCCGTCCACCCTCATCGCGTGACTCTGGCAACTTTTTAAGATACGTTAATCAAGGCTTGACCTACCCCATCAATTAGGGAGTTCGAGCATAAAGACCATGTTTAGGTGGAAGAGTCGGTACCTAGTTGATAGGATGAAGATTTGGGAGGAGTCGACGAATAGTTGGAGAATGTTAACTGGGAGCTTCGGCAGGTGCAAGGCAGAGGTGTTGGAAGTGTAAAAAGGGAAGAAGGAAGGAGGTGCCGGCTTTTATAGGGAAAAAAGAAGAAGTCGAAAAGGCTACATCCGGTGGAACCGGTCAAAGTCACAGCGTTCGAC
Source organism: Allium fistulosum (assembly GCA_030737815.1). Lineage (NCBI taxonomy): Eukaryota > Viridiplantae > Streptophyta > Magnoliopsida > Asparagales > Amaryllidaceae > Allium > Allium fistulosum. The sequence goes on from CM060902.1 coordinate 1,211,582,146, forward strand.
ATCGGCATACAATGACGTTCGGCAATTGAAGAGCGCTTGGTTTCCAGTGCATCGTTCGACTTTTATACCACGCTCGGCACATGCCTCAACTGCTGATATTCTCAAAATGGCATCTCCATTCAAAGTTAGTCAAGGATTTGAAACGGAACATGAAGGTTACACGAATCAAAGCGTATCACGATTCAGTCACGTAATACACTTTGGGGGGCAAGTGTTTCCTGGAGATTTGACCAGGCAATTAAGTACTCAACATCTATGAGCACTCGGCATCCAGGAGCACTCGGCATCCAGGAGCACTCAGCATCCAGGAGCACTCGGCATCCAGGAGCACTCGGCATCCAGGAGCACTCGGCATCCAGGAGCACTCGGCATCCAGGAGTACTCGGCAACCAGGAGTACTCGGCATCCAGGAGTACTCGGCATCCAGGAGCATTCAGCATCAGGAGGCGTTCGGCGTATACGATTGCTCGGCATGGCTATATTGTTTGTTAAAAGCTATCATTCGGCCAGAACCATCGTTCGGCCAGAACCATCGTTCGGCCAGAGACATCGTTCAGCTAAAGGCAAACGTTCGGCCAGTGCCATCGTTCGGCCAGGGACATCGTTCGGTCAGAAGCATTGTTTGGTTAAAGCTATCGTTCGGCCAACACCAACATTCGGCCAGAAACAACGTTCGATCAAGCGCTTCGTTCGGCCAGAGGCACGTTCGGCTTCGACTGACATTCGTTCACTCTTCCCACGCAGCAAGCATATCGTTCGGCATAGAGAGGGTGGTTCGGCATCATTGTGTTCGGCCTATTTGGTTCGGCATACGGCGACCACTGTATTTGGGCCAGAGTGTTCGGCTGCCGAGCCCACCTGGGAAGTCCAACCCATCTTTGTCTATAAATAGAGAGGCAGGGGCACAGTGAAAAGGACCTTTTTTCGGGAACACTGGGGAGACTTTGCCATTTTTCAGACTCATCTTCTTTACTTAGCAACTCCATTCAAGCACTTGATCTACGAATTGTATTTGTAATCAATCATTAAGAAGATCAATAAAGTTTTACCTCAAAGTGGACGTAGGCAATTACGCTGAACCACTATAAATTTGGTGTTCTTACTTTCTGAATTTAAATTAGCATTTTCTTCCTTGTTTAATTTATCTTCATCACTTATGTCTCTACACAATCTTTTTCTACGAGGTTAGTGACCAATTTTGGTGCTAACATATATGTTTTGAGAGTTGTATATAGTAGCTTCATGAACTACTATGGTATTTTATTTCCGCTGCAAGTTATTCTGATATTTCTATGTTTGTGATTCTGTGAATGATTTTATTTGCTCCAAATTTTATTACAATCCACTGTTTTGAAGTATTCAAGTCCGGCATGTGTGGATTTATTGTCGATTTGAATGGTCCAAAACAGTGGGTTGTTACAGTTGGTATCAGAGCTTTGGTTTTAGGCAAACCTTAGCCTGCGGAGCAAAAACTCATTAGAGATAGGGTAGAAATACCCTAGAATGAGTGAAATCAATCTCAGAATCATTTCTTTGTGAGAGAACGTATTTTCGAAGTATAAAATGATTTTCAAATGATTTTTAAAGAATTTTCAAAGATTATTTTGATATAAATTTTCTTGCTTTGAAAGTAAATTTTTTTTCCCTAAACATCATTCCTTTTGTATCCACCATGTTAGTAATTCCTTTGATTAGGATCCTCTTAAATTTGGAACTTCTGGCTTGTTTGATCTAGATTCATTGTTGATAGGAATCTATTTTAGGTATGGCTAAATCAGTAGTTTGTTAGGTTGCTCTAAGTGAACTCTGTTGTATCTTTTGCTTAGCTATTGTTGTCCAGCTGTAAGATATTTATGCTCCTATTTTTCGTTGGATATGAATGCGAGTCTTTTCCAAATTTTGGATGGAAATTCTTTTGTATTAATATAGGTTATATATCTCTAATCTTGGTTAGGATTCGTTTGAACTTTGGAATGCTCCTACTTGTTCTGAAATCCATTCATGTCTCCCCTATCTGTATTCCTTTGATTTTGGAGCATTCTGTAACCCCATTTTTGAATGACCTTTAGAAAGATCGGCGATTCCGCCAATCTTTGAATGATTTGTAAAGGGGTGAAACTCCCTTATAATTGGCATTAATTCAGGAGAGATTTCTGTATCCTCGGTTTATGATGCTATTTATCTTCTGCTATATTTAGATGCTATCTCTGGCGATCGAAGGTCGATTTGCCTTAGATTTTCACATCGATTATATTCCTGCAGTCACGGTTGACCCTGTTAAGGTCGCCCGCGATTTATATGGGCTTATCCATCTTATATTTGGTAATTTAATTATCTTATCTTCGTTTGAGCTTATCTTTGAATCAGAATACTATTTAATTAGATTCCCTCTAAATTTGAATCTCTGTTTTGTTTTGAAATCAATCCTTGAATCATCCCTTGGAAAATTGTAGTTGATTGTCTTTTGAAAATTGTGTATTCATCAAAGTTATTATTTTGATAAGGATGACCATATTTTATATAAAAGAGAAATGTTTTCGACAAGGATTATATACCTTTTAAAAATGAAAATTCGAAGTTTCGAAAGGATTTAGAATTTTGAAAATTATATAATAAAATTGATTTATATAAAATGTTTTATAACTGAAGGGTCTTGAATTTGAAATTTTGAGAGATTGAACTCCGGCATTTTTAAATTGGTTTAAGATTTTGAAATATATAATAATACAATTTGAAAGTATTTTCCGAATATGAAATGTATCAAATGATTTTAATGAGTTTCAAATGATTTCAAAGAAATTTCAAAAGAAGTTTGAGAAAATAGAAGTCCAGAACCTACTTATGTCGCTGGAAAATAATTTCGGTGATGAATGCATGCATCATCAACATTCATTTTCGAGTTTCTGAATCGGGGAGAGGCCACTTCGGTAGCTTTGCTATGCGATTGATTTGTGAAACCAATTTTTGATTTCAAATTCCAAAGTATGATGTGATATTCGAAAGATATAAGTATTTATATTTGAACAATTTGAAATGAGCCGGTGTTCAGTCCTTGAGTTTTGGATTTGATTTGATATAACCCTATCTTTTGGAATTGATTTACTAATTTATTTGTGATTTCCAACTCTTGGATTGAAATATGATTTCTTCAATTATTTTGAAGGTTCGAGCACTTCCAAATCAAGGTTAACTTTTCAAAGCTAAGTAGTTTTGAAAAGTATAAAGTGTATAAGTTTGGTATGTATGTTTAAAGTATGTAGTAATATGATTTAAATAAGTTGAAACTGTTTTGTTAAGTAAATGAATGAGGCTATTTTGAATTTTTCTAATATGAAATTTAGATTTGAAATGTTTTGAAAAGAATTTGGTCTTCAAAATATTTTGAATAAAATTTAGTAAATGTTTTAACTGGGTAACATCTTTATAAAACTATATATTGAACAAGTTGAAATAGATACATAAGTTGTACGTATGCTGTTTTATTCGCATAATTAATTTGATCCAGGTTTGAGTACACAAGTTCGAGGTGAATTTCACCATTTCGTGTTAGGATTTTTCATTTAATTCTTGATGGCGAATATTTGATATGGATTTTGGACTTGATTCTAGAATTCTCTATCATAGTATATGGCTATGCAAGGAGACTGATGGCTTTTAGTCGAGAAACCATATCGAAGTCCACATTAGGGAAGTCGAATGGACAATACTAGTTCGAAAGCGAACTTGTGTGATCGAGCGAGCGATCGAATGTGATTTTGCGAAATGGTGATGTATGTACATCTTATGTTCTAATATCATTGATATACTTGACACTGGAATTGAAAGTTGTTGGGTTGGATATCTTTGTAATTTAATTGGATTTTTTTTATGCAAAACTACTATCAATTTAAAACCATTTTCAAACTATTTTTCTTTTATTCTTCTTAAAACAAAACTATTTTACAAAACTATTTTATTTACAAAACTATTTTACAAACTATTTTATATACAAAACTATTCTAAATTCAAAACCTTTTAGTAAGCAAAGATGTTCAATCCCATATAGCTCTTCATACAGCAAAATTTATTTTTGATAATTTTGATCCTTATATAAGATTGACTTTATGTAAATATAAGATTATTTTGGAAATGAATTGGTTGACTTAAATTATATTGATTTAGAAACTTGGATTATTCTCCAAACCTATTATTTTGGAAACTTTGAAACTGAAGATATTTAATTTGAGAAGAAATAATTTGGTGGGATTGTATATGATTTTGAAACTGGATTGATATTGAAACAAATTGAAATTTGAGAACCTTGTGTTACTAAATACTTGATTTGGGAGTTATCGAACCTATATAAAAATTGGTTTGTATAAGTATGATGTTGATTCAAAAACTATGGATTTGAAAAGGTACTCAATTTGAAAAGTGAAATCTTATATAATTGTAGTCTATATAAGTGTGATTTGATATACTTTTAATTTTGGAAAGGTATTTGATTTGAAAATAAAATCTTATATATAATGGACTTTATATAAGTACGATATTTGAAAGTGATTTGAAAAGGTACTATATGATACATATTTTCGAAGTAAAGATATGGAAAGTGCCTTCTGTTTGATATCCGCTTTGTGGCCACATTGTGGATTCATTCTATCGATATTTCTCTGATTTTTGGTTTTCCGGATATGATACTCGTGTGTCCATCGAATTCCATGGCGTTACCCATGGTCTTACGAGCGCGACTGTATAGCGTAATTAGCCTAGCTGAGATGGCCCAGGGGTACGGATGTTTCCTGGGGGATCCAGGCGTAACCATTGTGTATCCTATGATCTATGTAGGTCGTTTTAGTAGCAAAATCCGCAGGGCTGAGAAAGCTTACGGATACGGATTTTTCCTGAGGGATCCAGGCTTAACCTTTGTGTATCTGCGGTCTACTAGTCATCATGGCGTAATTCGCAGGGCTGAGAAAGCTTACGGATACGGATGTTTCCTGGGGGATCCAGGCGTAACCTTTGTGTATCTGCGATCCATGGTTAGACAAAGGTTTTGGTTGTTTTGTTTGGATTGTACTTTCCATATCTGTTTTTAAAAGTTTTCCAGTATTTTCACTGGGTGTTGAAACAAGTTTACTAAGTACCTGGAGAATTCTAGATTTGCGCTTGATCAACGCACTGCCAGAGTCTGTAGGAACGAGGATAAACTTGTTAAGACATCGAGTTATAAAAGTATTTTGATAAAATATTATATAAAGGATATTTTGATCATTTATTTTCCTTTCTACAAGATTTTAAAGTGTTTTAAATATTTTTTACCTCTTTAACCAACAATTTTAATTAATGGCTCATCCTTGTCTTTCAACCTATTTTCCCTCCTAGCTATTCCTACCCTCCTATTTTCCCTTCTAGCTATTCCTATTCTCCTGTCTTCTTCCTTTTCTGGGACGAAAAGTTTTGAGTGTAACAGCCTTGTATTTTGTAATTATTTTAAATTGAATTTCCTGATTTAAAAACTTTATTTTATTTATTAAAATGGATAAATTTTGTTATTTTAAATATAAATTTTGATTTTTATGTGAATTATAATTCCAAACATGAATAAATAAAGTATTTTCCAGAAATGTGAAATTTTGTCAATGTGGTCAAACTTTGACTTTTAATTTAAAATTTTAAATGTTTGAATTTTTTAATTTTATATTTTATTATGAAAGTAAATAAAATTTCAAGTATACTGCTTTTCGTTTCGTTGAAATCTGATTAATATTGTGAAAGTTATGCTTTTTACACTATTGTATGTAAATTGTTTTATTTAACAAAATAATTTATTTTAATTTATATAAATAATATTTTGTCTATCATATCATGTTCTAATTTATGTCTTCATGTGTAACACAACATGTTATGTTTATATATTTTATTTTATTTAACTTGTACATGACATGTGGCCTTGGAAAATTAAGAGTCTTTTGGTTAGTTGTATTTTGTTTACAATTTTAAATTCTAGTTTCAATTAAATAAAGTATTTTCTTTATTTATTTTCTATTTTCCCTAAGACTATTTATTTATTTTCATTTCTACTTTATTTTTTTTTGGACTTTGAATTTAATTATGTGAATTTGTTGAGTTATAATTTCCCTAAGTTAATTGTATTTTGTTTGCAATTTTTAAAGCTAGTTTCAATATAATAAGCTATTTTCTTTATTTATTTTCCTATTTTTCCTAAAAACAAATTTTTTATTTTCTTTTCTTCACTTTATTTCAGTTTGTTTTTTATTTTATTTACTGAGTTTTGTTTTATTTATTTTGTATAAAAGATATTGGAAATTTGAAGAGACTAAAGCTTTAAACATCTGACTTTTCACTTTCTTGCCTTTTCATAATTTTGGCCGTTCCTTTTCTATTGATTAGCCGTGAGTTTTTATTCATTTTTCACGTGAAAAAAGCTTCTCAACATCACAAATTTTCGGCCAAAATCAGATCTGAAAAAGATTGGTAATGGTTTCTCTTTTCTCTACTCTTTTCTTCATTTTTCCAATGTTTTGCTTGATTTTTTGCCTTGCCTTTCTCATGTTTGTTCGGCCACATCCCCTCACCATCTCCTCCTCCGACCACCACCACTTCTTCCCCACATAATCCACGGCCAAACCATCCCCCTCCTCTGACCTGTAAGTGCCTTGGCCTCCCCTTGAACAAAACTTCACAAAAACAATGCAAAACCCTTCCTATATTGTCATAGCCGAGCCTATCTTCACTTCCACCTTCATATTTGACTTCGGCCACCCCTATAGCCACCACCACCAGCTTGTTTACCACCTCTGGCCATCACCCTAACCTCTGTCCAGATCTGAAATGAACCATGGCCGAGCCAAACATGACCTTTGGTCGAGCCTAGATGCATCCAAACCACTTGTTAGCCTTTGCCTTTTGACCTTCTTCCATTTGTAACTCCTACCCCTTTGTATTCCACTTTGTAACCATGCCTTATTGATACAAACCTGACCTTTTCCACCTAAATACATGTTGTGGCTGAACCAATAGAGCCTTGTGGTCGAGCAAAGTTGAGTGGAGATCAAGCAAAAATTGTTTAAAGATTGGTTATGCCTTTTGTCTAATTCTAATTCCATTTTTGTTCCAAAAACTTTTGTATTGAATATATATTTATATTGCTTTGTTTTGTTGATGAATACAAGATTAGCATCTTAACTCTCTCTCCATTCAAATCTAGTCGTGCTATCGTGCTTTCCAGATTTCTTTTTGTGTGTTTGTTTTGCAAACTCCAGCGTAAAAAGGTGAGTTTTCACACACGACATTTATACTTATAGAATTGTGAATTGACAACAAGCGAATGTGTAAACTATTATATCATGTTATACCTGCCTGTGATGTAAATCATATGATGTTAAACCCGGTTATTAACTTGTCACATCATCTGTTATATTTTATTTTATTATACTGTTTATTTATTTCTGTAAATCTCACTAGAAGTTCCCTGTAGAATAGATTCACTATGGGTTGAAATGATACATACCCAAACGGACTTTAGAATAGGGAAAAATCATTATGGGCTGAAATGATAGGCCTGAGCGATTTTTATTTATTGTTATTAACTTGGGATTGCGGGATTTAAATGATAAAACCCGGATTTTTGTTTTGTAAATTACGGATTGAAATGATATATTATCCGTTTCACTTGTCTTAGGTTAGAAAATAGTATATAGACCCGTGGTTATTTTATATATTTCTCTGGATATTTTTAAGTATTTTAAAATGTAAATCATGACATTTTTATTTAATTGGAATATAAAATGATTTATTAAAGTGTTATTGATTTTTCTATGAATATAAAATGCTAATCAAACGAATGCTTAAAATGGTAATTTGGAATTTAACTTGACTTGGAATTTGTGAGATTTGGTTTTAAAAATGGAAGATTAAGTAAAGGAAAATTAAATGGAAATTATGTTTTATTTGTGAAATGATAAATTAAATTAAAGTGTTAAGTGAATGTGAAGAATAGTAAAATTGTACACTTGAATTTAATAAGTGAAGTGATGAAAATTTGATATTTTTTGTGGAATTTACTTTATAAAAATCATAGGTTAAAGGGTAATTAAATGACCATTTTAAAGTGGAAAAATATGATTTTTATATAATTAAAATGGTTTAAATTGAAGTTTATTTGTTGCTGAAATTTTATTTAAAAATCTGGAAATTCTTTTAGTAACACTTCAGAAATGCTATCGTTTCTGAAAATTAACTAAAACCTGAACTTATAGAATCTGCAGCACTTTGTAAGTGCTGTAGTTGCAGAAGTGAACTAAAAGGCTAAAATCTAACTAAGGGCTATCACAGCACTTTGCAAGTGCTGTCTTTGCTGAATTGAACTAAAATCTTTAAACTGAACTCTGAACTATTACAGCATTTTTGTAAATGCTGTCTTTTCTGAATTGAACTATTATTCCACTAAAACTAAACTATTACAATAGTTTATAAATGCTGTCTTTGCTGAATTAAGTTGTTTTCAAATATAACTTACCGCAGCACTTTATAAATGCTGTGAAAGCTGGAATTTTAATGTTTTAATGTATTTAAGTGAATAAATGAGTTCGGAAAAGGTTAAAATTTTGAAAATTTAATATTTGATTTGAAGGTATAATGACTTCACTTTTAATGATTTAAATGAATGATTTTAACTCGGAATTATAAACCATTTTTTTTGAATCTATAATCATGGGTACACTTATCTATATGCTATTTTATTTCCTTGTGATTTATTTGGATGCACACCTTAAATTTGAGAGTGTCGCTAGAGGTGAGCGATTACTACAGCTCTGCGCTACTCTAGTCACATTAACACTGTTGTTTGCATTGTTTACTTTATTATGGATATTTCTATGATAGTGTCTATTACTACTTAATTGATGGTTTGACTGATCGTTAAAGGATGGGCGATCCCAAGCATCCTTTAAGTTATTGTGCATTTATATTACAGTTCACTTGAGTTGGTTTACATTGTATAAGTATGTATGTCCCGATTCGAGTGTTTTGTGTTTTACTTTACGCTCGGGTCAGCCTGAGAATCATAGCTTTGGATTCACCTTCTGGAGCTACAGATTCGTTGGAGCTTATTTTTCTATCGGTTCATCGACTTCTATTCCAGTTATTTCCTATTCAGTATTGTCACTGTATTATTGACTTATGTATCCTGACTTCTATTGTATCTATTTTGACTATGAGATTTTGTATATGTTTTGAGAGTTGTATATAGTAGCTTCATGAACTACTATGGTATTTTATTTCCGCTGCAAGTTATTCTGATATTTCTATGTTTGTGATTCTGTGAATGATTTTATTTGCTCCAAATTTTAATACAATCCACTGTTTTGAAGTATTCAAGTCCGGCATGTGTGGATTTATTGTCGATTTGAATGGTCCAAAATAGTGGGTTGTTATAGTTGGTATCAGAGCTTTGGTTTTAGGCAAACCTTAGCCTGCGGAGCAAAAACTCATTAGAGATAGGGTAGAAATACCCTAGAATGAGTGAAATCAATCTCATAATCATTTCTTTGTGAGAGAACGTATTTTCGAAGTATAAAATGATTTTCAAATGATTTTCAAAGAATTTTCAAAGATTATTTTGATATAAATTTTCTTGCTTTGAAAGTAAATTTTTTTTCCCTAAACATCATTCCTTTTGTATCCACCTTGTTAGTAATTCCTTTGATTAGGATCCTCTTAAATTTGGAACTTCTAGCTTGTTTGATCTAGATTCATTGTTGATAGGAATCTATTTTGGGTATGGCTAAATCAGTAGTTTGTTAGGTTGCTCTAAGTGAACTCTGTTGTATCTTTTGCTTAGCTATTGTTGTCCAGCTGTAAGATATTTATGCTCTTGTTTTTCGTTGGATATGAATGTGACTCTTTTCCAAATTTTGGATGGAAATTCTTTTGTATAAATATAGGTTATATATCTCTAATCTTGGTTAGGATTCTTAACGATTAGGACTCCTTTGAGCTTTGGAATGCTCCTACTTGTTCTGAAATCCATTCATGTCTCACCTATCTGTATTCCTTTGATTTTGGAGCATTCCGTAACCCCATTTTTGAATGAACTCTAGAAAGATCGGCGATTCCGCCAATCTTTGAATGATTTGTAAAGGGGTGAAACTACCTTATAATTGGCATTGATTCAGCAGAGATTTTTGTATCCTCGGTTTATGATGCTATTTATCTTCTGCTATATTTAGATGCTATCTCTGGCGATCGAAGGTCGATTTGCCTTAGATTTTCACATCGATTATATTCCTGAAGTCATGGTTGACCCTGTTAAGGTCGCCCGTGATTTATATTGGCTTATCCATCTTATATTTGGTAATTTAATTATCTTATCTTCGTTTGAGCTTATCTTTGAATCAGAATACTATTTAATTAGATTCCCTCTAAATTTGAATCTCTGTTTTTTTTTAAATCAATCCTTGAATCATCCCTTGGAAAATTGTGGTTGATTGTCTTTTGAAAATTGTGTATTCATCAAAGTTATTATTTTGATAAGGATGACCATATTTTATATAAAAGAGAAATGTTTTCGACAAGGATTATATACCTTTTAAAAATGAAAATTTGAAGTTTCGAAAGGATTTAGAATTTTTAAAATTATATAATAAAATTGATTTATATAAAATGTTTTATAACTGAAGGGTCTTGAATTTGAAATTTTGAGAGATTGAACTCCGGCATTTTTAAATTGGTTTAAGATTTTGAAATATATAATAATACAATTTGAAAGTATTTTCCGAATATGAAATGTTTCAAATGATTTTAATGAGTTTCAAATGATTTCGAAGAAATTTCAAAAGAAGTTTGAGAAAATAGAAGTCCAGAACCCACTTATGTCGCTGGAAAATAATTTCGGTGATGAATGCATGCATCATCGACATTCATTTTCGAGTTTCTGAATCGGGGAGAGGCCACTTCGGTAGCTTTGCTATGCGATTGATTTGTGAAACCAATTTTTGATTTCAAATTCTGAAGTATGATGTGATATTCGAAAGATATATGTATATATATTTGAATAATTTGAAATGAGCCGGTGTTCAGTCCTTGATTTTTGGATTTGATTTGATATAACCCTATCTTTTGGAATTGATCTACTAATTATTTGTGATTTCCAACTTTTGGATTGAAATATGATTTCTTCGATTATTTTGAAGGTTCGAGCACTTCCAAATCAAGGTTAACTTTTCAAAGCTAAGTAGTTTTGAAAAGTATAAAGTGTATAAGTTTGGTATGTATGTTTAAAGTATGTAGTAATATGATTTAAATAAGTTGAAACTGTTTTGTTAAGTAAATGAATGAGGCTACTTTGAATTTTTCTAATATGAAATTTAGATTTGAAATGTTTTGAAAAGAATTTGGTCTTCAAAATATTTTGAATAAAATTTAGTAAATGTTTTAACTGGGTAACATCTTTATAAAACTATATATTGAACAAGTTGGAATAGATACATAAGTTGTACGTATGCTGTTTTATTCGCATAATTAATTTGATCCAGGTTTGAGTACACAAGTTCGAGGTGAATTTCACCATTTCGTGTTAGGATTTTTCATTTAATTCTTGATGGCGAATATTTGATATGGATTTTGGACTTGATTCTAGAATTCTCTATCATAGTATATGGCTATGCAAGGAGACTGATGGCTTTTAGTCGAGAAACCATATCGAAGTCCACATTAGGGAAGTCGAATGGACAATACTAGTTCGAAAGCGAACTTGTGTGATCGAGCGAGCGATCGATTGTGATTTTGCGAAATGGTGATGAATGTACATCTTATGTTCTAATATCATTGATATACTTGACACTGGAATTGAAAGTTGTTGGGTTGGATATCTTTGTAATTTAATTGGAATTTTTTTTATGCAAAACTACTATCAATTTAAAACCATTTTCAAACTATTTTTATTTTATTCTTCTTAAAACAAAACTATTTTACAAAACTATTTTATTTACAAAACTATTTTACAAACAATTTTATATACAGAACTATTCTAAATTCAAAACCTTTTAGTAAGCAAAGATGTTCAATCCCATATAGCTCTTCATACAGCAAAATTTATTTTTGAAAATTTTGATCCTTATATAAGATTGACTTTATGTAAATATAAGATGATTTTGGAAATGAATTGGTTGACTTAAATTATATTGATTTAGAAACTTGGATTATTCTCCAAACCTATTATTTTGGAAACTTTGAAACTGAAGATATTTAATTTAAGAAGAAATAATTTGGTGGGATTGTATATGATTTTGAAACTGGATTGATATTGAAACAAATTGAAATTTGAGAACCTTGTGTTACTAAATACTTGATTTGGGAGTTATCGAACCTATATAAAAATTGGTTTGTATAAGTATGATGTTGATTCAAAAACTATGGATTTGAAAAGGTACTCAATTTGAAAGGTGAAATCTTATATAATTGAAGTCTATATAAGTGTGATTTGATATACTTTTAATTTTGGAAAGGTATTTGATTTGAAAATAAAATCTTATATATAATGGACTTTATATAAGTACGATATTTGAAAGTGATTTGAAAAGGTACTATATGATACATATTTTCGAAGTAAAGATATGGAAAGTGCCTTCTGCTTGATATCCGCTTTGTGGCCACATTGTGGATTCATTCTATCGATATTTCTCTGATTTTTGGTTTTCCGGATATGATACTCGTGTGTCCATCGAATTCCATGGCGTTACCCATGGTCGTACGAGCGCGACTGCATAGCGTAATTTGCCTAGCTGAGATGGCCCAGGGGTACGGATGTTTCCTGGGGGATCCAGGCGTAACCATTGTGTATCCTGTGATCTATGTAGGTCGTTTTAGTAGCGAAATCCGCAGGGCTGAGAAAGCTTACGGATACAGATGTTTCCTGAGGGATCTCGGCGTAACCTTTGTGTATCTGCGGTCTACTAGTCATCATGGCGTAATTCGCAAGGCTGAGAAAGCTTACGGATACGGATGTTTCCTGGGGGATCCAGGCGTAACCTTTGTGTATCTGCGATCCATGGTTAGACAAAGGTTTTGGTTGTTTTGTTTGGATTGTACTTTCCATATCTGTTTTTAAAAGTTTTCCAGTATTTTCACTGGGTGTTGAAACAAGTTTACTAAGTACCTGGAGAATTCTAGATTTGCGCCTGATCAACGCACTGCCAGAGTCTGTAGGAACGAGGATAAACTTGTTAAGACATCGAGTTATAAAAGTATTTTGATAAAATATTATATAAAGGATATTTTGATCATTTATTTTCCTTTCTAAAAGATTTTAAAGTGTTTTAAATATTTTTTACCTCTTTAACCAACAATTTTAATTAATGGCTCATCCTTGTCTTTCAACCTATTTTCCCTCCTAGCTATTCCTACCCTCCTATTTTCCCTTCTAGCTATTCCTATTCTCCTGTCTTCTTCCTTTTCTGGGACGAAAAGTTTTGAGTGTAACAACCTTGTATTTTGTAATTATTTTAAATTGAATTTCCTGATTTAAAAACTTTATTTTATTTATTAAAATGGATAAATTTTGTTATTTTAAATATAAATTTTGATTTTTATGTGAATTATAATTCCAAACATGAATAAATAAAGTATTTTCCAGAAATGTGAAATTTTGTCAATGTGGTCAAACTTTGACTTTTAATTTAAAATTTTAAAAGTTTGAATTTTTTAATTTTATATTTTATTATGAAAGTAAATAAAATTTCAAGTATACTGCTTTTCGTTTCGTTGAAATCTGATTAATATTGTGAAAGTTATGCTTTTTACACTATTGTATGTAAATTGTTTTATTTAACAAAATAATTTATTTTAATTTATATAAATAATATTTTGTCTATCATATCATGTTCTAATTTATGTCTTCATGTGTAACACAACATGTTATGTTTATATATTTTATTTTATTTAACTTGTACATGACATGTGGCCTTGGAAAATCAAGAGTCTTTTGGTTAGTTGTATTTTGTTTACAATTTTAAATTCTAGTTTCAATTAAATAAAGTATTTTCTTTATTTATTTTCTATTTTCCCTAAGACTATTTATTTATTTTCATTTCTACTTTATTTTTTTTGGACTTTGAATTTAATTATGTGAATTTGTTGAGTTATAATTTCCCTAAGTTAATTGTATTTTGTTTGCAATTTTTAAAGCTAGTTTCAATATAATAAGCTATTTTCTTTATTTATTTTCCTATTTTTCCTAAAAACAAATTTTTTATTTTATTTTCTTCACTTTATTTCAGTTTGTTTTTTATTTTATTTACTGAGTTTTGTTTTATTTATTTTGTATAAAAGATATTGGAAATTTGAAGAGACTAAAGCTTTAAACATCTGACTTTTCACTTTCTTGCCTTTTCATAATTTTGGCCGTTCCTTTTCTATTGATTAGCCGTGAGTTTTTATTCATTTTTCACGTGAAAAAAGCTTCTCAACATCACAAATTTTCGGCCAAACTCAGATCTGAAAAAGATTGGTAATGGTTTCTCTTTTCTCTACTCTTTTCTTCATTTTTCCAATGTTTTGCTTGATTTTTTGCCTTGCCTTTCTCATGTTTGTTCGGCCACATCCCCTCACCATCTCCTCCTCCGACCACCACCACTTCTTCCCCACATAATCCACGGCCAAACCATCCCCCTCCTCTGACCTGTAAGTGCCTTGGCCTCCCCTTGAACAAAACTTCACAAAAACAATGCAAAACCCTTCCTATATTGTCATAGCCGAGCCTATCTTCACTTCCACCTTCATATTTGACTTCGACCACCCCTATAGCCACCACCACCAGCTTGTTTACCACCTCTGGCCATCACCCTAACCTCTGTCCAGATCTGAAATGAACCATGGCCGAGCCAAACATGACCTTTGGTCGAGCCTAGATGCATCCAAACCACTTGTTAGCCTTTGCCTTTTGACCTTCTTCCATTTGTAACTCCTACCCCTTTGTATTCCACTTTGTAACCATGCCTTATTGATACAAACCTGACCTTTTCCACCTAAATACATGTTGTGGCTGAACCAATAGAGCCTTGTGGTCGAGCAAAGTTGAGTGGAGATCAAGCAAAAATTGTTTAAAGATTGGTTATGCCTTTTGTCTAATTCTAATTCCATTTTTGTTCCAAAAACTTTTGTATTGAATATATATTTATATTGCTTTGTTTTGTTGATGAATACAAGATTAGCATCTTGACTCTCTCTCCATTCAAATCTAGTCATGCTATCATGCTTTTCGGATTTCTTTTTGTGTGTTTGTTTTGCAAACTCCAGCGTAAAAAGGTGAGTTTTCACACACGACATTTATACTTATAGAATTGTGAATTGACAACAAGCGAATGTGTAAACTATTATATCATGTTATACCTGCCTGTGATGTAAATCATATGATGTTAAACCCAGTTATTAACTTGTCACATCATCTGTTATATTTTATTTTATTATACTGTTTATTTATTTCTGTAAATCACACTGCAAGTTCCCTATAGAATAGATTCACTATGGGTTGAAATGATACATACCCGAACGGACTTTAGAATAGGGAAAAATCATTATGGGCTGAAATGATAGGCCTGAGCGATTTTTATTTATTGTTATTAACTTGGGATTGCGGGTTTGAAATGATAAAACCCGGATTTTTGTTTTGTAAATTACGGATTGAAATGATATATTATCCGTTTCACTTGTCTTAGGTTAGAAAATAGTATATAGACCCGTGGTTATTTTATATATTTCTCTGGATATTTTTAAGTATTTTAAAATGTAAATCATGACATTTTTATTTAATTGTAATATAAAATGATTTATTAAAGTGTTATTGATTTTTCTATGAATATAAAATGCTAAACAAACGAATGCTTAAAATGGTAATTTGGAATTTAACTTGACTTGGAATTTGTGAGATTTGGTTTTAAAAATGGAAGATTAAGTAAAGGAAAATTAAATGGAAATTAAGTTTTATTTGTGAAATGATAAATTAAATTAAAGTGTTAAGTGAATGTAAAGAATAGTAAAATTGTACACTTGAATTTAATAAGTGAAGTGATGAAAATTTGATATTTTTTGTGGAATTTACTTTATAAAAATCATAGGTTAAAGGGTAATTAAATGACCATTTTAAAGTGGAAAAATATGATTTTTATATAATTAAAATGGTTTAAATTGAAGTTTATTTGTTGCTGAAATTCTATTTAAAAATATGGAAATTCTTTTAGTAACACTTCAGAAATGCTATCGTTTCTGAAAATTAACTAAAAACTGAACTTATAGAAACTGCAGCACTTTGTAAGTGTTGTAGTTGTAGAAGTGAACTAAAAGGCTCAAATCTAACTAAGGGCTATCACAACACTTTGCAAGTGTTGTCTTTGCTGAATTGAACTAAAATCTTTAAATTGAACTCTGAACTATTACAGCAGTTTTGTAAATGCTGTCTTTTTTGAATTGAACTATTACTCCACTAAAACTGAACTATTACAACAGTTTATAAATGATGCCTTTGCTGAATTAAGTTGTTTTCATATATAACTTACCGCAGCACTTTATAAATGCTGTGAAAGCTGGAATTTTAATGTTTTAATGTATTTAAGTGAATAAATGAGTTCGGAAAAGGTTAAAATTTTGGAAATTTAATATTTGATTTGAAGGTATAATGACTTCACTTTTAATGATTTAAATGAATGATTTTAACTCGGAATTATAAACCATTTTTTTGAATCTACAACCACGGGTACACTTATCTGTATGCTATTTTATTTCCTTGTGATTTATTTGGATGCGCACCTTAAATTTGAGAGTGTCGCTAGAGGTGAGCGATTACTGCAGCTCTGCGCTACTCTAGTCACATTAACACTGTTGTTTGCATTGTTTACTTTATTATGGATATTTCTATGATAGTGTCTATTACTACTTAATTGATGGTTTGACTGATCCTTATGATAGTGTCTATTACTTTATCTGGAATGAAATATTGTATGGGTTGGCAAATATTTTCCTGTGAACTTTGTAGAGATTGTATGCGTACTTTAATAAAAATTATTTTTAATATAATATAAAGACTTTGTTTTATATCAAGATTTATATATATATTTGCATTTACCTGTTTTGTATCCTTTTATTTTGAACATATATATCACATGTTTTATTTATGTGAATGCTTATATTTTAACTGGATGCACATATATGTTGCGAGTATGTACATATATTTGTTATTTATTGGTTATGTGTATATATATATAATCTGTTACTTGCATACATATATAAGTTATATATATTGATGTCAATTTATAAATATTAAACTTATATGTATATTTCAACTCTTGATTTATAAGCCTGTCATACGGTTAGTTTATATATTATCACGTTAGTATAGTTTCTTTGAATTGCTTTGTATCGCATATAACATAAATATAAACAAACGTATGTGTGCTTTATATATATTGTTTAAGTATAAAAATACTGTTTAAGTATAGAATGTTTACAGCTTTTATATGTATATAATATATAGTATGGTTTGCTCAGCTTTTCTTGTGATATACGTGTACGTGTGTGTATATATATATTTTTGTGGTGATTTATATTGATAATAATTGAGTGAGTCATATTTTAAAAGGTGTTGATATATAAATTTGTATAAGTGAAATATATTTCCATATATATAACCTGTTGGTGTTTGGTGTTTATATATATGTTAGTTTGTTGTTAAGTAAAGTGCTTACATTATATATATATATATATATATATATTTGCATATATACATGTGTGTTTAGAGTAGTTATGACTAATAGGTTTAGACTACAGTATGTGTTACAGCAGGTATATACATATAAGTTAATATATTATATAAGCTGTTAGTTATGCTTATACATCAGTTATGTCTTTCGTATATACAAGTACATTAGTTATATATATATATATATTTGTTTGATATATATGTTTCGCTAGTTTATACATTAGTTAGTAGTATATATGTTTCGCTGGTTTATATATATTATTCTACTTGTTGTTCTATTCTGTATATTTTGGATTTTTTTTATATAGTATATAGATTTTAGTTTTACATGTAGGATATGATTTTATGCATATAGTTATATACAGTAATATATACAAGTTCACTTTTATTAAATTATCTTCATCAATCCGATTCTGATCTGATTAGTCTATTCCTATTATCAGCTTTTGTTCGTCGTGTCTGCTTTCCTCATCGTATTCGTGCCCATCTCATTCTGCTTTGGAATTTTTAGCTTGCTCTGTTGTCAAAATCTCTAGTCTCTAAAGGTGAGCAATCACTCACGATTAACGTTCTTATATTCATTAAATTTGATTTCAATTGAAACGACAATTGAAATATGCTGCTGCTAGTTATTTACATTGCTATATATATGCCATTATCTGTATCTGTTCACCTGTGACATCTGACATCATTATCTATTATTTATATTGATGATATATTCCTATTATATTATTATCATATTTGTTATCACTCTGCAAGTTCCCTATTAGTATAGAATTCACTATGGCTTGAAATGATACATACCCGAACGATCTGTAGAATAGGAGAAAATCGTTATGGGTTGAAATGATAAACCAAAGCGATTTTCATTGAATTGAATTTGGGATTGCAGGTTGAAATGATATATACCCATATATATATTTAAACTGTGGATTGAAATGATAAATATCCATATCACTTGACCATAGGATAGAAAATTATATACATACACCGTTGGTCTATATATAAATATATTGAAAATGATTTCTATGGTTTTGAAAAGAAATATATTGTTTAAATAAATATTTATTTTTAAGATTTATTAAAGTTTATTTAATAAAGTTGATATATAATATGTTTAAGTATTTATTTAAAAATTTATATTTTTAAATATAGAGTTTGAAATGATTCAGGTTGAAAAGATAAATTTGAAATTGATTTGGAATTATATTTACTTAAGAATTTTACTTAAATAAGTTTGATTTGAAATTTTTAGATTTTAAAGATATGATTTTTATAACTTGACTTTGGTTTAAAGTGATTAAATGAATATTTCAAGTTTAATAAATCGAAAGAAATATTTAGTGGTTTGAAATTTAGGGTTTTATTTAAATGATATTGGGTTTATTAAGTGAATATTTCAAACTAAATAATAGTAAAGTTAATTTGATATATATATGAAATTATCGAATTTAGTTTGGAAATGTTGAATATTTAAAGCTATGAAATATATTGAAATTGAAATGGCTTATTTTATGGTTCAAATATGTATTTGAAAATTGATAATTTGAAATGGTTTATTGAGAAATTGAATCGAGTTGAAATTGATGATTTGAGATTTGATTAAATTTGAATTTTGGAATTTGAGTTGATTTGAATTGATTTGTGAAATTTGAGGAAGCTATTTTTATATAGAGTATTTTTAAAACTATATCTAAAACTATTTATATTTTACTTTATAAAATTATTTTAGTATAAACTATTTTAATATAAATCATTTTCAATATAAATTATTTTATTATAAACTATTTTAACTTATAACTATTTTATATAAACTTTTTTATTTTATAAACTATTTTACTATATATACAAATTTTAATATCTAAACTGCTTAAGAGGAAAGTGTTATGGATTCCAAAACGTTATGAATTTCAAGGTTTTGATTTCCAAAGTATTTTGATTTTAAAAGATTATGATTTCGAAAGCGATATAACTTTGGAAAGTGATATGATTTTGGAAATGGATATATTTGAAGTGAAAATGATATCGTATTGATATGGTTTTGAAATGAAAATGATATTTTGGTTTTGAAGTATAAACTATTTTGAAATGACCACGGCGTTATAATAACGATTAGTTGTTAAAGAGACCGGGATCGGATATGGGCATACTCTCTGTCGATACCGAAAACCACTTTAACAACTGTGTACGAGGTGGAGATTCCGGAATGAAGTAGGATGGTGGCGACGATTCTATATGAGGTATATACATGGACCCGACTCCCGTGAGTTGGTGTAACGATACGACTTTTCAACTTCCAAAAGTCTACATTAATACGGCCACTGTATCAACTGCCGAGCAATCGAATGCCGGAAAACCGAATTGTTATGGAGAAAAAAAAAGAGGTAGAAGAAAACAGAAGAAAAAGAAAGAAGAAACAACAGAAAACACAGAACAATATCAGAATCTCACATTCGCAGCGGAACAACATATAATAGATAAATGAATAATCTTTTAAAACAAAGAACTATATCATTTTATACATTACATCATCATCAGAGTTTACAACAACGATATACAACACAACTGGACAGTTATACAAACTTGTCCTCATACAAAATACACGGCGGAATAATAATATCATATACAAGTAATACGTCTCGCCACCCAGCTCGCCACAGAGCTCTACAACATCTCCTGAATCCAGAATGACCTGATAACCTGACTCTAGACTGCCCGTGTGGAAATTGATGGGCACCCAGAGTTTAGGAAGGAAACAATAAACTCCAGGTCAGTCATGGTGACTTGTGTGAGAACTAAAACAGTTTATCTTTAAAACAACAACAACAAGGAAGTAGAAAATATTCGCAATGCTTTTGGAAAATGAAACTACCATAAGACCTCCCGCCACACACACAATGCAAACGCAAAATTGGAGGAGATTCCTTCTTATGATAGTCAAACATGCTTACTATGCAAAATCATTGGATTATTATTATTAGTGCATAGTATAGGAAAAATTTCGAAAGTATAATATTAATCTTAGCCAGCATAGGCATTTCACACTATGCCTACTATAGCTACCGTCTAAACAGTGGGGCGCCACCATAAGTAAATGGCAGGTTTTACAACTAATACCGTACAAGGTTCGTATTGGAAAATGGACTTGCCAACAAATGGTCAGGCTAAGGAACTTCCTATGCCACATAGGAATGCCTCTGGCGGGACGCTCCGAGAGACAACCTGCTCTCTGCCAACACAAGGTCGATTACTCCCTTCTCGGGCAGTAAACCTGAGATATGCCACCCCCGGTCCTTTGGGACCTTTATCTGATCGCTCGGTAACCAACATCTAACGTAATAAATAAAGTGTGTCCACATGAGTAAGTATTTGGGCTCCATACCATGATACTACCCTTTTCCATAAGGAATGGTCATACCCTAGGTGCGCTACCCCTGAAACCTTACTGCATCTTTCCTGTTTCAACCATTTCCGGGTTGTGAGGTCTGACGAAGTCTCGTCCACAAAGCTACGCTTTTTCACAAAGCCACGCTTTGATCACAAATGATCAATAAATGATCATCACACAGCAACACTCAGCATGCCACATTACCAAATTGGGAATATATCGCTGATAAATTTCAACTACATAACCTCTGAGCTTGTACGTCTCAGAGAAGGGTGTTAAGCTAAGAGAATAAATTCTCCGCCACCAACAAAAATGTATTTGAAATAAATCAGCTTTATATCTCAAAATGTAATGTCAGACATGTAACCATACAAGTCTGTTCCGGGTTCGAACAGAACCGAAGGCACTTCCAAAGAAGCCCTTGCAATCCGAGTATTCACAATCCCGATAAAACTTCCCATCACAAAGGAAATCTCTATACCGTAGCTAACGGTGCATGGATAATCGATAGGTCATCCTATCTGTAACGACCCTAGATTTTAATTTATTTAAATTGATAATTAAATTAATTTTTGAATAAAATTTTTTAAATTGATTATAAATGGAAGCGAGTTCCCCGATTCAACTCGAAAAATATATAAAGTCATTAGGATTTGAAAATTTGTATATATGTGAATATATGTGTATATATTGAATTTGAGTAATCTCAAGTAAATGGTTTAAAAATAATTTTAAAATATAAAACATTTGACACAAGTATAAAAGTAAGTATAATAAATATATATGTTAGAAATAAAAATTTGAGTAACACTTAAATAAAAATTTTGATAACAAATTTAAAATAGAAATTTATTTATAAAGGAATGTTATAAAGACAATTAGTATTAAAGTTTGAAATGAATATTTGAGTTAGAAATAGAAATAAATAAATAAAAGATGAACTATAAAAATAAAAGCAACACTTAACTAAAATCTAACAACAAAGCTTTAATTATAAAGTAGCATTATAAAGACAAATCACATATATCTAAGAATAAATGAATTAGATAGATCTGATAATACCAAACATATAAAAGATAAGTATGAGCTCTTACAAAAGGAAACAGCAAATGGGTAAGTATAAACAAGACAGTAAATATCTTTGTACAAATGAAATATAAGCATAAACAAAGTAATAGAACAAATGAAGACAAGTGGGTAGGCTGTAAACCAAAACATAGCAAATAGAATACTCGTACCTGATATTGTACAAACATAAAATACATTCACATAGAAACAAAACAATTTAAAAATGTATTCAAGTATAGGTATGCAGCTTGCAGTATTGTAAAAGAAGAAAAAATTAAAGTAAAAGCATGATATCAGCCGAGAAAAAAGGAATGCAAGCATCTCACCCATGCTATTGTACAAACTATACATCACCAGTACGAATGAAAGTATCAACACACTCTATACTTTAACTTCATGTACACATCAAATTATCATTCCAGTTTCGTTCTTCAAAACTGAGAAAAAACAAAAGCAAGTGTCACTCAAAAACTTAAACAAAATTCGAATAAACAAACAACTTAAATCAATTCAAACTGAAGATTAAAAAGCTTTAGCAAGCAAAGAACTCAAGCCTGTTCAACATTATCAAGCTCTGTTCTTCCTTTCTGTGAAAACCAAGGTGAGTAACACTGCTTTAAAGCAATTTGAAAAGTATAAAATCTGTTGTATCTACATACCTGTGAATACGTATGTCTACATATATATTTATATATGGATTCTCTGTGAAGGGGTTGGTATGCAGGTTGATATTTGAATTTGTCTCTGCTCTAAGTTCATAAACCAAAATTTTGAGCCAAATCTCTCAATCTATTTACTGTTTGGATTTAGAATCAAAACAAAGATTGGTTGTTATAGTATGAACTTGAGATTTTAAAATTTATTTATGATCAAACATATTGGTATTATCACAGGGAAAACAAAATATAAGAGAAAACCTTTAAATGAGTAAAAATTCGAACTCCTTAGTTTATGATTCCAGGAATGTGATTTGAAGTCGTATACTTTAACATGATTTTTAAAACGAGAATCATAAATTTTAGAGCTAAGATAAGAGGGCAGTTCGAATTTGTTCCAATTTTGTTTTTTTGTGATCTCTGGTGATCTATTGGGTTGTAGTGGTCGGGACGTTGGGAGGTGATGGAAGAACGTACGAGGGTTCGGGGAAAAATGATCGGTGGCGCTCACGATCACCGTGGAAGCAGCGGTAGGCGTTTTTTTTTCGTTCGAAAACCAAATTTTGTCATGGGTTTCTAATTCCGTCTCGTTCATCGTTGGTGGGTGATCGAGTTCGTCGCGGTTTTGAGGGAAGGTAGAGGGGAGGTGGATGAGGCTATGGCCGGAATCGTAGGCTTTCTGGTGAACTGTACGAGGAGGACGAGGCGTTTAGGCTGGTGGGTTTCGAGATACAGTTCGAACGAATGGGTGAAATTTGATTTCGAGTTTTGTTGTGTCGAACCGAGTTTGATTTCGAATCTGGAGTAGATTTGTGACTCGCCTGTGATGATGGAGTTCGCCAAAGCTCCGGTGCCGCCGTGTGCACGTGCACGGCTGGATGGTCGTGAGTCTGGAGTAGTTTGCGATGGTCTCGGGGAAATCATGGAGAAGACTCGGGTTTGTCTCGGGAAGAAGGAAGGTTGAACTCGGGTTGTCTTAGTGTTCGCAAGTGTTTATAACATAACAGGTTTCAGAATTTTTAACAAGTTTTAAAAATGAACCGTCTCGGGGAAAAAGGTGATAAGACTCGGGTTTCGATTCGAGTAACCCTGAGATTTTCTCGGGTAATGTTTTG
Source organism: Allium fistulosum (assembly GCA_030737815.1). Classification (NCBI taxonomy): domain Eukaryota; kingdom Viridiplantae; phylum Streptophyta; class Magnoliopsida; order Asparagales; family Amaryllidaceae; genus Allium; species Allium fistulosum. Next base: position 1,211,606,125 of record CM060902.1, read on the forward strand.
TACAGGATTTAAAGGCTGTCCTGTTTGGAATTTTAAAACTGAATTTTTAACTAAGTTTTAAATCAAAGTTAAAAATATAAATCCAAGTGTAATTTGAAACTTAGTTTGGAAATAAGGTTTTAAATTAAATTGTCTTAATTAACTAAGTTTTAAAATGATTTAAAAATATACGTAAACTTTTATTTTGAAAAGTTTAACTCAATAATATTAAAGATTTATTAAAGAATGTTGAAATGGTTAATTAACTTTTAAAAGTTTTAGTTAAATTTATTCGTTAAACAAAATTAATTACCTAAAGTTAATGACCTAATAAAAGTGATTAAGATTTATTTTAATTAAGGATACTCATTTATTAATTAAGAATAATTAATTAAAATGATGATCAATTAGGAGGTTGATTAATTAATTAAAGATAATTAATTAAAGTATAATTAAATAATTAAAGGTTAATTATTTAATGATTAAAGATTTACTCAATTATTAATTACGGTTGATTTATTAATAATTAAAGGTTAATTAATTTGTTATTAATGATTTATTAATAAATGACTAAAGAATAATTAATCAAGATAATTTGTAATTTATTAATATTTATTAACCAGGATTAATAATTCATAAGAAATTAATCTGTTTAAATCAATCAGATAATTAAATTGATCTTACTTATGAATATTTGGATTCTATTGGATGATTTGATTGTTTGATATCCCTGATATATGATGCTTTGTGATATACCCTGATTTATGTTGTGATTTGTAATTTACTTACATGATATATATCTGTGATCTGTGAATGAACGATAAGCGTTATAGTTTATATCGCTTATCAACTATATTTCTGTATTTTGATCTGTGATGATTCTATGATGGGGCACTATTGTGTGTGAAAACCCTGGACTACACCTTTACACACACAAATATGGATTTCACGTGGAAATCGGTTAAGTCATAGATAATTTACATTTGATTATTTTGAAATTGATATTTTAATTTCAATTGATTTTGAAATTGGAAATTTGGGTTTAAAGTGAAAAGCTTTTGAAATGGAATTTCAAAGATAAAAGTTATTTTGAATAACTTAATCGAGTATTGAAAATTTAAATAATTTGATTTAAATTTGAATTCAATTTTGAAATTGAATCCTATGATTTGAAACTAGGGATTAAGATGATATAAATGTGTTATATGAAGTTAAACCATTTTAAAAGTATAATTTTGAGAATTTGAATTTAACCCAAAGATTTCAACTCGTATAAATGAATCAGATTTTCCGAAATGAAAACTGTTTGTTTTCAAATGTTAAGAACTTTCAGATAAGAAATGAAATTCCAGTTTAATTAAAGGAATTTCAAGATTGAATTGAAAAACGGTTTTCTAAGTTATGAATGAATTCTTTTTGAAAGCTATGAATTAAATCTGTTTATTTTTAACAGATTTAAAATGATGATTTATTTAAACCATTCGAAATGAAATTGTTTTTTTGAAGCTATAAGTTGAATCTTTGTTTTAAAGATTTAACAAATTAATCAAATTGGAATGGAAATCGATTTGGAAAATCTGTGAATGAATCTTTGTGAAAATTAAGTGAACTTTGTGAATTGAATCTTTTTGTTTAAAAAGATTAAAATGGTAATTTGTTAAACCATTTGGAAAGAAAGTTTGGGTTTAAATTGTGACTTAATTGAAATCCCAAGATCCATATATTTTTAAATATTGCGCTCACTATTCGGTTCAGCCGGGAGAGGACCTTTGTGTCACACAACCCATTCGGAATAAGTGATACGTCGTATATGGATAGCATTTGAAGACCGGGTGTTTGCGAAAACGATAGGATAACCTATCGATTGTCTCTGCACTGGGTCGCTCCTGGTATAGAGATTCCCTAAGTGATGGGAAGTCCGATCGGGATTGTGAATACCTGGATTTGCAAGGGCTTCTTTGGAAGTGCCTTCGGTTCTGTTCGAACCCGGAACAGACTTGTATGGTTACAAGTCTGACATTACACTTTGAGATATAAAGCTGATTTCTTTTAAATACATTTCTGTTGGTGGCGGAGAATTTATTCTCTTAGCTTAACACCCTTCTCTGAGACGTACGAGCTCAGAGGTTATGTAGTTGAAATTTATCAGCGATATATTCCCAATTTGGTAATGTGACATGCTGAGTGTTGTTGTGTGATGATCATTGTTTGATCATTTGTGATATGATCATTTGTTTGATTTTTTTATCTTTGTGATCATTACTTTGATCATCTGTTGACCCAAAGCATGGCTTTGTGACAAAGCGTAGCTTTGTGGACGAGACTTCGTCGGACCTCACAACCCGGAAATGGTCGAAACAGGAATATGCGGCAAGGTTATGAGGGTCGCGCCCTTTAGGGTATGTCATTTCCTTCTGGAAAAAGGTGGTATCAGGTATGGAGCCCTGGTATTTAACCTATGTGGATACTCCGATCTCATTTATTGTGATTGTGTGTTTGATCGAGGCGCCTCAGATAAAGGTCCCAAAGGACCGGGGGGTGGCATATTCGTGAGTTACCTGTTAAAGGGGTAACCCGGCCTTGTGTTGGTAGAGAGGAGTTTGTCTCTCGGGACGTCCAGCCAGAGGCGATCCCATTCGGCAGGAGGAAAGGAAGTTCCTTAGCCTGACCATTTGTTGGAAATCCATTTCCCAATACGGAACTTGTACGGTTTTAGTTGTAGAACCTGCCATTTACTTATGGTGGTCACCACTGTTTAGATGGTAGCTATAGTAGGCATAGTTCGGAATGTCTATGTTGGCTAAGATTAATATTATACTTTCGAAATGTTTTCTTCACTATGCACTAGTAATAATATCCAATGATTTTGCGTAGTAAGCATCTTTGACTATCATAAGGAGAAATCTCCTCCGATTCTGCGTTTGCATTGTGTGTGCGTGCGGGAGGCCTTATAGTAGTTTCATTTTCCAAAAGCATTGCGAATTGACTTTAAAATTCTCTGGTATTTGTTTTTAAAGATAAACTGTTTTTGTTTCTCACACCAGTCCTGTAACGATAACGAATTTTGCCCGCTCGAAAATCAACATCCATACTTTACATCGTACTCGAATGTCGTAGATTCGAGCGTTCAAATCCGAGTCGCCGGAGCTTATAACACAGTTAAGTAAATATCACAGCGGAATAAAAAGAATATAGATATACAACATCTGATACAATATCCAGATACAATGATGATACAATGAATATCTATATACATCAGAGATATGATACAATAAATTGCAGCGGAAAGAAAAATAGATAATCATCAGCAGCGGATAATCTTCATCTCCAAAGCACGATCCAGAAATAGCTCGAACTCCCAATAACGAGGCACAAAGATAAGCAAGTGCAGTCTGATCCAAAGACTGAACCAACTCCAAAAAAATCTACTAAACCTGAATATCTGAAAATCCCAACTCTAGACTGCTCGTGTAGGAAATTATGAGCACCCAGAGTTTAGGAAAGGAACAATAAACTCTGGATCAGTCATGGGACTGGTGTGAGCAACAAAAACAGTTTATCTTCAAAAACAAATAGCAGAGAATTTTAAAGTCAATTCGCAATGCTTTTGGAAAATGAAACTACCATAAGACCTTCCACCACACACACAATGCAAACGCAGAATTGGAGGAGATTTCTTCTTATGATAGTCAAAGATGCTTACTACGCAAAATCAAATCATTTTTGATATTATTATTAGTGCATAGTGTAGAAAAAATTTTGAAAGTAGAATATAAATCTTAGCCAGCATAGACATTTCGCACTTATGCCTACTATAGCTACCATGTTCAATAGCAGGTTACCACCACATTCCATGGCAGGTAATACAACTAAAACCGTACAGGGCTCGTATTGTTTTGTTTGGATTTCCAACAAATGGTCAGGCTAAGGAACTTCCTATTCCATGAAAGAAACGCCTCTGGCGGGACGTTCCGAGAACCAACTGTTCTCTGCCAAACAAGGCCGGCAACCCCTTTTCCCAAGGGATAAAAGAAACCTCAGATATGCCACCCCCGGTCCTTTGGGACCTTTAACCGAGGTACCTCGAAACCAACATCACACGTCATAAATAAAGTGTGTCCACATGAGTAAGTATCTGGGCTCCATACCATGATACTACCCTTTTCCAGAAGGAATGGTCATACCCTAGGGGAGCTACCCCTGAAACCTTGCCGCACAATTCCTGTTTCGACCATTACCGGGTTGTGAGGCTCGACGAAGTCTCGTCCACAAAGCTACGCTTTTTCAAAAAGCCACGCTTTGGGTCAACAGATGATCAACCTATGATCACAAAGATAAATGATCAAACAAATGATCATATCACAAATGATCAAACACTGATCATCACACAGCAACACTCAGCATGCCACATTACCAAATTGGGATATATCGCTGATAAATTTCAACTACATAACCTCTGAGCTCGTACGTCTCAGAGAAGGGTGTTAAGCTAAGAGAATAAATTCTCCGCCACCAAACAGATATGTATTTGAAAGAAATCGGCTTTATATCTCAAAGTGTAATGTCAGACATACAATCCATACAAGTCTGTTCCGGGCTCGAACAGAACCGAAGGCACTTCTTACGAAGCCCTTGCAATTCCGGGTATTCACGATCCCGTCCGGACTTCCCATCACAAAGGGTGATAAAATCTCTATATCGGGGCCATTCGATGCAGAGACATTCGACGAGTTGTCCTTTCGTTTTCGCAAATATCCGGTCTTCACCACCGATCTTCAAATGCGATCCATATACGACGTATCACTATTCGGAATGGGTTATATGACACAAATGTCTTTTCCCGGCTAACCCGAATAACGAGCGCAATTATTAGAAATCATATGGATAATGGGATTTCAATTAAATCACAGCTTAAAGCCCAAAACTTTTCATTCGAATGGTTAAACAAATTACCATTTTCAAATCTTTAAACAAAAAGATTTATTTCACAAAGTTCACCCAGTTTTCACAAAGATACATTCATAGGTTTCAAAACAATTTCCGTTTCAATTGGATTAACTCGTTAAATCTTCAAATCAAGATTTAACTTATAGCTTTCAAAACAATTTCATTTCAATTAGATTAAACAAATCATCATTTTAAATCTGTTAAAAATAAACAGATTCAGTTCATAGTTTTCAAAACAATTTCATTCATAGCCTTTCAAAACATTTCAATTTCATTTTAAATTTGAAACCTTTCAACTCAAATTGGAAGTTCACTTCTTATATGAAAGCTGTTATTATTTGAAAACAAACAGTTTTCGTTTCAGAAAAATCCAATTATATTTACATGAGTTAAAAACTCTTGAATTATATTCACATTCCCAAAATCAATACTGTTAAAATAGTTTAACCCTTATATAATGGGTATAACATCTTTAATCCCTAGTTTCAAATCATAGGATTCAATTTCAAATCTTTCATTTAAATTTAAATCAAATTATTTAAATTTCAAAACTCAATTAAGTTATTCAAAATAACTTTTATCTTTGAAATTGCATTTCAAAAACTTTTCACATTTAAACCCAAATTTCTAATTTTCAAAATCAATTGGAATTAAAATTTCAATTTCAAAATCATCAAATTTTAAATATCTGTGACTTAACCGATTTCCACGTGAAATCCATATTTGTGTGTGTAAAGGTGTAGTCCAGGGGTTTTACACACAATAGTGCAACATCAATCATCACAGATATATCGATAAGCGGTATAATCGATAACGCTTATCTTCATTCACAGATTCATAGATAAAATAAATTTATCAGTCACAAAGATTCACAATTATAATTCGATGTGGGTTTCGGATAACCAACTGGAATCCGACTCCCTGTCGCATCGAAATTCAAGTGCTGGGGTTTTCATATTCATATAACAATATATACACAGAAAAATCATACACAATCATCATCGATATATCAAAGCATATCACAGAAAATCACAGAATATCATCAAATAAATATCACAAATCAGATATTCTACACAACAATCCATAAGTAAGATCAATAAATTATCTGATTAAAATTAATTTATACCAGATTAATTACTTATGAATAAACTACAAATCTTGGTTAATTAATCATTAATTAATGATAAACCATTTTAATTAATTTGTCAAATCTTTAAATCATTTATTAATTAACCTTTATTTATTAATTAGTTACTTTTAATCAAATAATTATCTTTAAGTAATTAAGTACCTTTAATTCTTTCCTTAACCATAAATTAATATATTTCAATTATTAAATGAATAAACTTTTAATTAATCACATAAGTAAATTTTTTTCTTAATTACCTTGATAAATTTATCTTTAAGTAATTACATAATTAATTCTTTTAATTTAATTACACAAAGTAATTAGCTTTCAAATCATTTATACAAAGTAATTAGCTTTAATTTAATTACACAAAGTAATTATTTACCAATTATCATTTAAAACTTTACTTGTATAAAATTTTTAAAACTGTTTCATTTTGAACCCAGAAAATCTCGAGTCAAACCCGAGTAAATCCCAGTTTTACCCGAGCTATTCCCCGTGCCAACTAAATTTCTATCTGCTTCGAGTCGCCCCTGCATTTCTCGAGCTATACCCGATACCATCCTTCTTCTCCAAACACAGCAATCCAGACATACACGCGAGTGCACGTGTACGTGCACAGATCGTCAACGACGATCCTACCTCCTACGACACCACCAACAAACCACGATTTGACCCACAACTTGAAATCGAAACCCAGTTTTTCGAATAAAAGTCGAAATCGAAAATTCACCTGCAGCTCGAACCAAAAGCTCGAATACTCTCCAGAAAACGCACGTTCGACCAACCCCGACCCATGGAGGCGATGAAACTCCGTCCTCGTCATGGCCATACTCTTCCCTACCACCTCCCAGAACCGCGAGAAGCTCGATCAAGTCACGGTGATGAAATTTACGTTTTAACAGACCCCAGATAAAACTCGAACCAAACCCTATATTCGAATCGACCCCAAAATTCTCGCATTGAATAATTTTTTTTGCATTTTTCTTATCATCACCGAAGTTCATACAAGCTTCAAAATGAATCTCAACACCTGATATTTATTGAATCATCAGATATTCACAAATGAGCATTTTCGGTTCTCTTTGAAACTGCGCCTAGATTTCTTATTTAAAAATCATCATTTTTTACTTTAAAAATCCTACTTTTACATGTAGATTCAAGTTATATAGTTGAATCAGAAATCTAGGATATTTGAATTTACCATAAGATTTTGTTTTTACTGTAAATCTCAACTTTTCTTCAACTGTATATACTTATACTTTATGAACCAATTTCTAAATTATAGTTCCTACTTAGAGACAACTATTTCGTTTTAAAACCAAAGCCTGATACTAATTTGGAAATAAGAAATTAAATTTTCTTGTTTGATATTATCCTGTAAGCTAAACAGAGCAGAGAAGAAGATATACACTGGTACATATATATATACATACACACACAGATGTAACTGGCAACAGATTTATACTTTTAATAAAAGAAATGATGTTACTCACAATAACTTCAAGTATATATATATATATATACCATCAGAGATTAAACAGATTTAATCTAAAAAAGGGTAGTTTGCTCACCTTAGGCTGAGAAGAAGAACAGAGAACTAGATGAATGAACTGGAAATTGAATTTGTTGTTTTCCAGGTTTTGAAAATTACTTCAGATTTGAAGACGTTGTTTGTCATTTCTTAGCTCAGTCGAATCTATGCTTGCTGAGACCTTCTTTAAATCCCTGAGTTGCATTGATTTGTATTGTTTTAAAGTTGAGATGGTATTCATTCTAGATTTCTTTTCAGTTTCGAAACAGCAGAGGAGAAGGCTGATATGAATGAGGTTGGTATATAGGAGAGAAGTTGACAGGGAAATATTAAAATGCTCTGTACAGGTGATAGTCTTTGTTTGTACACAGGTAGGGCTGAAGTGATAGGGTATGGTGGCTGAGGTATGTTGTATTTCTTTATGTTTATACATATCTTCATTTCGGCTGATAGATAATGTTGTATTGGTTTTGTTCATCTTTTGTTTTGTTTATTTGCTTGTTTTCATTACTCTACAACAAAATGAATTTCTATCTTACTTTGTTGTTTTGCTATTTGATATTTATGTATTTGTTTTATCTTCTTCTTATTTTGCCTACACTTGAATATGTAAATAAGTTTCTATTTTATTCTATATGTTGTTTGTTTTTATTTGTTAATGTATTTGCTTATATTTTTACAAAGTTCATTAATATATTGTTATAATTATATTTCTAACTTAAATTATTTATTTTTACTTAAATACAAATTATATTGTATTTCTCTATATATTTATTTTAAAATCCATTTACTTTAAATTCAAATGACATTCTAAAATAATACGTTGTTAAAATTTATTAAATTACTCAATTAAATTCAAAAATTAAATAAATTATTAATTTAAATAAATTTAAAATCTGGGGTCGTTACAAGTCCCATGACTGATCCAGAGTTTATTGTTCTTTCCTAAACTCTGGATGCTCAAAATTTTTCTACACGAGCAGTCTAGAGTTTGGTTTTTCAGATAGTCAGATTAGTAGATTATCTGGAGCTAGTTTAGTCTTTGGATCGGACTGCACTTGCTTATCTTGGTGTATCGTTATTGGGAGTTCGAGCTATTTCTGGATTGCTGCTATTGGAGATATTCTATCCACTGCTATTTCTTGTATCATATCTCTGATGTATATTGATATCTGTTGTATCATTCTGTTGTATCATATTGTATTAGATTTTTGTATCTATCATTGTATCAATGTAATATATATTGATATATTCTTTTTCTTCTGCTGTGTTGTTATACTTAATGGTGTTATAAGCTCCGGCGACTCGGATTTGAACGGTCGAATCTATGACATTCGAGTACGATGTAAAGTATGGATGTCGATTTTCGAGCGGGCAAAATTCGCTTCGTTACATTTGGTATCAGAGCTGAAGGTTGAACTTTAGCTCAGGAGTATAACACATTAAGTAGCTCATTAGAGATAGGGTGAAGTATACCCTAGAATGAGTAATCTCTAAGACATCCATCCGTGTGCCTCAGTAAATTCTCTTGCTATTCACTGATAGTGAGTATGAGTGCAAGAAGAGGATGAGATAGGGGATAGGAAAATACGACTATAAATGGTCAATACCCTGCAACAGTGGAAACAACTTTCTTATTAATATTCTTTAATTCGTCTTTCCAAAATTCTATTGATTTCTTCGTACGAGCTACAAGAAGAAGTTTCGGTGTGATGATGGCCCTGCGAATCGTTGTAGAAGATCCTTACTTCGTATCTTCATCGATTTCTTATCAGCTTTTTGATTTAAACCTTAATGAATTTGAAATTGGAAATTTTAAATTGAGGTAAAGTGATTAATAGAATATGAAGGCTAAATTGAATTAAATCAATAAAACGATATCGTTTGAAACCCAATTTTGAAATTCTATTATAATTACTTGTGAATACCAAAGTCCGAAGAGGGACAAATTGGTATGTATTCTGAGATATTCCGACTTGAGTTTGGAATTCATATCTTAAATTTGAGGAATTATAGGAGATCAAATCTGTCTATCTCTGTGTTGTTTTCGTGCCCGCGAATTTCGAGGACGAAATTCTTTTAAGGGGGGAAGTTTGTAACGACCCTAGATTTTAATTTATTTAAATTGATAATTAAATTAATTTTTGAATAAAAATTTTAAAATTGATTATAGATGGAAGCGAGTTCCCCGATTCAACTCGAAAAATATATAAAGTCATTAGGATTTGAAAATTTGTATATATGTGAATATATGTGTATATATTGAATTTGAGTAATCTCAAGTAAATGGTTTAAAAATAATTTTAAAATATAAAACATTTGACACAAGTATAAAAGTAAGTATAATAAATATATATGTTAGAAATAAAAATTTGAGTAACACTTAAATAAAAATTTGGATAACAAATTTAAAATAGAAATTTATTTATAAAGGAATGTTATAAAGACAATTAGTATTAAAGTTTGAAATGAATATTTGAGTTAGAAATAGAAATAAATAAATAAAAGATGAACTATAAAAATAAAAGCAACACTTGACTAAATCTAACAACAAAGCTTTAATTATAAAGTAGCATTATAAAGACAAATCACAGATATCTAAGAATAAATGAATTAGATAGATCTGATAATACCAAACATATAAAAGATAAGTATGAGCTCTTACAAAAGGAAACAGCAAATGGGTAAGTATAAACAAGATAGTAAATATCTTTGTACAAATGAAATATAAGCATAAACAAAGTAATAGAACAAATGAAGACAAGTGGGTAGGCTGTAAACCAAAACATAGCAAATAGAATACTCGTACCTGATATTGTACAAACATAAAATACATTCACATAGAAACAAAACAATTTAAAAATGTATTCAAGTATAGGTATGCAGCTTGCAGTATTGTAAAAGAAGAAAAAATTAAAGTAAAAGCATGATATCAGCCAAGAAAAAAGGAATGCAAGCATCTCACCCATGCTATTGTACAAACTATACATCACCAGTACAAATGAAAGTATCAACACACTCTATACTTTAACTTCATGTACACATCAAATTATCATTCCAGTTTCGTTCTTCAAAACTGAGAAAAAACAAAAGCAAGTGTCACTCAAAAACTTAAACAAAATTCAAATAAACAAACAACTTAAATCAATTCAAACTGAAGATTAAAAAGCTTCAGCAAGCAAAGAACTCAAGCCTGTTCAACATTATCAAGCTCTGTTCTTCCTTTCTGTGAAAACCAAGGTGAGTAACACTGCTTTAAAGCAATTTGAAAAGTATAAAATCTGTTGTATCTACATACCTGTGAATACGTATGTCTGCATCTATATTTATATATGGATTCTCTGTGAAGGGGTTGGTATGCAGGTTGATATTTGAATTTGTCTCTGCTCTAAGTTCATAAACCAAAATTTTTGAGCCAAATCTCTCAATCTATTTACTGTTTGGATTTAGAATCAAAACAAAGATTGGTTGTTATAGTATGAACTGGAGATTTTAAAATTTATTTATGATCAAACATATTGGTATTATCACAGGGAAAACAAAATATAAGAGAAAACCTTTAAATGAGTAAAAATTCAAACTCCTTAGTTTATGATTCCAGGAATGTGATTTGAAGTCGTATACTTTAACATGATTTTTAAAACAAGAATCATAAATTTTAGAGCTAAGATAAGAGGGCAGTTCGAACCCTAGCCGCAGCGCAGTGCCTCCGGATAGTGAATTCAAAACTCAACTTAATAAAGGAACATTCTATCTACTTCCCTGACATCCCATGATCGACCAGGGCATAGAGGATCTAGCGGCAGCTTATGAACGGCATCAAGGGAACAGACAAGCAACCGCTATTCAAATGGTACTCCCAAAGGTTGGAGAACATAGATGATATGACTCTAGCAAACGCCAAGATGACTCCAAGCACCATTCTTCGCTGACCCAGCACTTCGAATTTAATGACCCCAAGCAAACCAATGCTCTAAGCAATTTATTCCAAATACTAACAAGGGTATCATACTGATCGCGTTTGAGGAAAGTCGACCTCCAGATATATTTTGGCAGCTAGTTAGCTAAAGAGCCTACTACGACTATGGATCGTTTCTTCTACAAAATGAATCAGAACTAAAGTGAGGAGGAGTGGAGCAAACTAAGAAAAATAACAATGAAGGCCCGTTGGCTAAGGATGTAGATCCCAGTAGCCGAAACAAAACTTTAGAATTCAGCTCATATGCTCTTTGAAAGATTCAATTGACAACCTCTACTTGAAGACTCACGACTCGGAGTGGTACTGGAAACCAACCTCGAGAGAGTACACCAAAGTCTAAAGAAAATCAGGGGAATGTTGTATATTCCCAGATGCTCACTGATCCTAACACGAGCGATTACAAACACCTCCGAGGTGTGATCGAAAAGATGACCTGGAAAGGAAAGCTTCAATAGTATGTACAAGTCCTGCAGAATGGCGGGCAGCGAATATCTGATGCCTATTAATAAAGGGCTATGATTATCAATTGGACGGTTGACGGCCAACATCCCTTTGAAAGGAGCCAGGGGCGGAGTCGAATAGCGAGCACACGATGCTGCTTCACATATCAATGAGATTTACCATTATCTTCTTTGAATTATTTCCATTTCCATCTCTATTTCAATTGTTCTATGAACTACGACTAGCTTGAACTAAACTACTTTCAAAACGATGCAGGTGTCCAGGTACTCAGATTTGGTTGCCAACCAATCTACGCAGACCATGATCGGACGTGTGGAGTTACATCTGGACGAGAATAATTCTATTGCTCATCATCAACCATATGCCTTTGATTTGGGGCTATGGATTAAATACAATGTACAACATCACGATGCACGGAGAGCTGAATTCCATCCTGCAAGTGGAATTTATTCAAGTAGAGAGCGGCTGCGATACGACCAGCCACTCGCTAAGTGAAACTCGAGCTCGGGGGCAAGCCATCACATCAAGGCTAAAAATGGGTTGATACACGACGATCCTTCGCACAACTCCGTACTCCCAGAGTGCGAGACGGAGTATAAACATCTACTTAACTCCGTACTCCCAGAGTGCGAGACGGAGTATAAACATTAATCAACTCCGTATTCCCAGAGTGCGAGACGGAGTATAAACATCTACTTAACTTCGTACTCCCAGAGTGTGAGACGGAATATAAACATTAATCAACTCCGTACTCCCAGAGTGCGAGACGGAGTATAAACATTAATCAACTCCGTACTCCCAGAGTGTGAGACGGAGTATAAACATTCGCTTAACTCCGTACTCCCAGAGTGCAAGACGGAGTATAAACATTAATCAACTCTGTATTTCCAGAGTGCGAGACGGAGTATAAATATCTACTCAACTCCGTACTCCCAGAGTGCGAGACGCAGTATAAACATACATCAACTCCATACCCATCCCCAAAACTGGGGGCAGAACCAAAGCAAAGCATGCTAGTTGAACATTTGTCTAAAAGAAGATTGCAACAAAACGATTAAGAGACGACTGTCAAGCAATCAACTGAACGGAAATATTCAGCATGAAAGACTGCGGTTTTTCAAAGCACGTCATGTTTACACAAGACGTCCTTTGGGGGGCAAATGTTATCCCGCCTTTTGGCAAGGCCGTGACACCAAGAACTTGATTAGAAACCAGTGATAGTTCGTCTTGGAGATCGGTTACACAAAGGATCACTATGGATATCGATGGATTTTGTCCGAGTCTAGATCGAGCCACGATTAACAAGACATAACAATCAAAGCCAGGGAAGCCAATGTTCCAAGTTTCAAGACGATCCGAGTTCGTATGCTCAACTTATGATCGATTCGAACAACCGACCATCCATCCATCAACCTCCACATTTGACTTTTTTTTTGAGATCATGGGGAACCTTAAGATCATGGTATTCATTGATACTCATTTAAGTAAACCCCACGCCGTGTGTCTACCCCGCTTTTATTTAGTCGTCGCACACGGATGCGTAACGTTGAAACTCCCACTGATGGTTTGGCGCTGGGATTCGAACCTGCCCGGACACAGTCCTTTGGTTCCCATCTCCCAGCTCCCAAACCAACCGAGCTACGAACGGCGGGTACCTCCACATTTGACTTGGAGACCTAAACTGCTTGGAATGAATATGGCCCGATCATCCACTCCAATCGAGTCATAGAACAAAGTTCGACAAAATACAGATACCCCTCATGAAGCTCAGTGACGCCGGGATCCGTCAAAAGTGGACGTGATTTGATCATCTACACATCAAATCCTACCCTGAACACGAAAGGTTGTTCGAAAGCCCAACTTGAAGTAGCTATGGTAGACTACGTACTCGCTAACCATCACTGTCAATATATGGACACGACTGCACCTTGGAACATATGCAACTTACTTTGTCTACTCAACAATCTATTATCCTTATTTTCTAGAAGGAGATACGGAGCAAATTGTAAGAGATTTGGCTATCTAACCCAACATGGATGTGATTCAACCATCTATCATATACCTCCTTCCTTGACTTGATTGGAAGAGCTATAATCACCAAGCGGACGAGAATCGATCGTCCATTTTTCAAATTTCGTCCCTCATCCTGGGGGGCAGAATCTCATTCTGTGAGCAAATGTGGTTTGATTGTTCATTCGACGACATTAGCCTCGATACAGTAGATGAATACAAATTAAAGAGTGGAAATACGACTACTCTCAACTTAAACCTCCAAGTCCCCAGAGTGTGGACTGGAGTACGCTAAGTCCCTAGAGCGCGGACTAGAGTATAAACGACTTAAACCTCCAAGTCCCCAGAGTGCGGACTGGAGTACTCTAAGTCCCCAGAGCGCGGACTAGAGTATAAACGACTTAAACCTCCAAGTCCCCAGAGTGCGGACTGGAGTACTCTAAGTCCCCAGAGCGCGGACTAGAGTATAAATGACTAAAACCTCCAAGTCCCCAGAGTGCGGACTGGAGTACTCTAAGTCCCCAGAGTGCGGACTAGAGTATAAACGACTTAAACCTCCAAGTCCCTAGAGTGTGGACTGGAGTACTCTAAGTCCCCAGAGCGCGGACTAGAGTATAAATGACTTAAAACTCCAAGTCCCCAGAGTACGGACTGGAGTACTCTAAGTCCCCAGAGCGCGGAATAGAGTATAAACGACTTAAACAGATTGCGAACTGGAGTACTCTAAGTCCCCAGAGCACGGACTAGAGTATAAATGACTTAAACCTCCAAGTCCCCAGAGTGCGGACTAGAGTACTCTAACTCCCCAGAGTGCAGACTCGAATATAAGCGAATCAGATCTCCAAGTTCCCTGAATATGAACTATGACACAAATGACTTGAATTTGTCAAATCCCTGACATACGGGCTAGAAAGTATTCTAAGTGCTCGAAGCACAGAATGGAAGTTCAACGACTCCCGAAGAGTTTCCGAGTTATATGAAGATGGACTGAGAAGTCTATGTTACTCACAACTGCTTGGATTAAAATCACAATCACAAAGAAAACTGAACAATAAGAGTCTTTTGTAAGACAGAAAAAGGAACTAAACCTTATTCAGAAATGATTTTCTATTACAACCCCTCCAAAGTTCAGAGTCGACATTCTATCTACAAGGACTAAGGAAATAGATGAAAATAATTACATGACTTAAACTAACCCTCGTTGAATGAGGATAGTAATCACTTCTTGTGCTTCTTCAACTTCTTTCCAGACGGCTCCTCTCCAGAGCATTTACCCTTGGTACTCTTCTTTGATAGAGGGGTAGCAACTGAAGGAGTACAGGGGCCTTCCATGGGCTTGGACCCGCCAGGAAGGATGACCTTCAACGGCTTGTTCAAAGGATCGTCCAAGTCCACAACTCAAGGATCTACTATGACCTTGACCGTCTCCTCCCTCTCTTTCTCGAGCCACTCCTCCATGCTCAATTCGGATGTATGCTCAGAGGTGCCTGTAATTTCTACTTCATAACCCCCGTCGGTAGGAGAGGAGGTTTCAGACTTGTCTTCGTCAAGCGCTCTGATCACCTGAGCGTCTGGACCAGAAGCCTCCCCTGCGTGAGTGGCTTCACTTGTTTTCTCCCCCACTTCCTTGGCGACATCGCTCCTCGGAGTGGGCTCGGGGTCAGAACGGCCTGCACAAAATCGTGGAAAACAAGAATGCAATAGTCCTGCATAAAGAATAACGACTTTCGAAATCTTAAAGAGAACCTTAAAGAGAAGGATTATCTACCAGGTTCGGGCAAACTCTCAGCCATCCGAGAGGTCTCACCCTCTGGAATGGGAGACAGAATGCGGACTAAAGTACTCTAAGTCCCTGAGTGCGGACTAGAGTATAAATGACTCAAAAACCTCTACGTCCTCAGAGTGCGGACTACAGTACTCTTAGTACCCAGAGCATGGACTAGATTATAGACGACTTCAGAAAAATCCCTAAATCCCAAAAGCGGACCAAATTACTCTAAGTTCCCAGAGTGCGAACTAGAGTATAAACGAGTTAACGAAAATCTCTGCGTCTCGAACTGTGGACTAAAGCGTAAACCGTTCGACAAATCTCTAAGTCCCCGGAGCGTGGACCGAAGCATGAAAACAAATTGGGCGTGAGTAAACCGGAGGGAGAATAACACTAAGTCACCAGAATGTAGAGTGGTGTATAAACATCGATAAATAGACGAGTGGATTCCAACCATTTTCTATTCCGCAAACTTCGGCCTGGAATTGACAGGAGGATTATTAACCCGCTGAGGATGGAGTTTGACCATCCAACTAGTGACCTGGCCAAATCAATGCTGGGGGCAGGGGTACAAAACACTAAAAAGCCGAATACGACAACTTACTATAGCTCTAGCGTGGCGTTCTTTATAACTTGAGGCAGCGACTGCATGGAGGCCTCAATACAGAACCAATCGAAACGGCATCCAAAGCTACGAGCAACCTACTATATCATACCTCAGACCAAGGGTCAATGCCGATCCGCACCAAGCACATACGAATGTGACTCGAATGTTTGTTTTTTGAAAAACTATGACCCCCAGAGTATGGAAAGGAGGGTAAACCACGAATACTTGGTCAAAAATTCTCCAGCACCCTCGTTCGATTCGTCAGGAGGAGTATGAAACTGGATGAGCATAACCCGACTGCATTTGTAGCCAACTTTACCCCGAGATCTAATTACAGAGCATGAACCAAAGTGGACGTGGATGACCATCCACTGTCCAAATTACGCCCTGAAACTTACGTGGCATCGAAGTATTCCTCTTGGAATGAAAAACCACGATAAAATCCAAGATAGGCGAGACATAGTCTCCTATCGACTTACATGATCCCACGATTCAACAGGAAAGAGAGTAAAGCTAAAGTGGGCATGGCTGGCCTTCCTACTTATCGGTATATGCCCTAGACCTGGGGGCGCGAGCGAGAAGCAAGATGAATGTGAACCGACTATTCACCAATCACCTCTACGTCTTTGGAGTTTAGGTGAAAACATAAACATAGCTAGGACGAGACTCAACCGTCCATGCAGTACATTTATCAACCCGAGACTGGGAGAAGACGCATGGTCATCCAAAAACTGGCCACGATAGCTCAGTATTAAAACTTATATATAGTGCTTACAGCTACTCAAGGCAACGACCGAAAGGATGCCTAGAGATAGAATCGTTAAATCGATACCAAAGCTTGGGGGCAACTGACTAACACTCCAACCCGAAGGGCGAGTGAAGGATCATGAATGCATTGAATAGAAAATGCGTTACTCGAATATACAAGCAAATTCAAACTCATAGCAAGATCCAGCTATGCAGTTGCACGCAACTCGAGGCTGGCCCCTACTCGACATTTCCTTCAACGTGCTTTTAAGCCTGATCTTTGGCCATTTGCAGATAATCAATTAGAGCATTCAGAGCCCTTCATTATTTGACTTAACAACTCATGGCAAGACTCTAGGATTCGACCAGAGTAACCATCAACATTGACCGTCCCAACCATATTTCACATTGAATGTTATGCAAAATAGTTACATCTTTACTCAAAGAATCTGGGATGGCACCTGCTAAGCTGACGGTCAACATAGTAGCCAACCATGGCGACCTTTTCCGGGTGCTGAATATCGGATCACAACTCAGTGCGGTGATGATAAAAGAATTAGTTGGATTTTTCTGAATAAATGATGATATGTTCCCTTGGACCCATTCTGACATGCATATGTGATTTCATTAACTATCGCAAGCATGCATTGGATATCAACCCGAAGCTACAAAAGCTAGCACAATCTTTATTGATTTCATCATGAAAGATCCACTCTTACTTTTAGGCTCACCCCATCAACGTCTATGCCTACCAGCCGTTGCGACAGGGCACACAATGACCTAAGACGTCTAAAAGACTACTTAAATAGAATATCGAACTAAGCTAATTCAATATCACTTATTTCCCACGAAGGGCTATCCAAGGACGGAAATTAGCAGACCTCACACCCAAATTCACTACCTCAGATGACTACTCGAAGAGTAGCAGAGAACCAACCATAAGATGGAAAATGTACGTAGATGGAGCATCCAATGGTCAGTGTTTTGGCTTGATAATGACTCCTGAGGAACGATCAATCTGCTACGTCCTAAAACTCGATTTACTTGTAACAAACAACGATGCTTAGTATGAAGCCTTGACTGCCAGCCTCAAACTTGCTAGAGGATTTGAAGTGAAAACTTTACATATCTTTTGTGATTCTTGATTGGTAGTATACAAATTTAAGGAAGTTGATTTTGCTAGGGGGCATTGTCTTGCTCCTTATCTCGGCCAAGTCCAAGAGCTACTAACCAACTTCACGTATTACATCATTACACACGTACTCAGCGAACAAAATGAAAAGGTGTCATGGTTAACTCCTATCAAAGACTATCTACAATGAGGAATTCTTACTAAACGGAGGAATGGAAAATGACACATCCTTCTCAAAGCTTCACGCCAGATAATCTAAGAATAAGTCGTGCGTCAAAAGGAGTTTATCCATCCCCTTGCTTCAGCATATCGCCCATGATGATATCTTGAGCAAAGTCTATGAAGAAGAATGCGGTAATAACATCAGGGGGAAAAACCATGATAAAGAAGATACTCTGTTATAGGTATTACTGGCCAACTATCAACCCAGATGTGGTTGATCATGCTAGACAATGTGACGAGTGCAAGATGTATGCAAAAAATCTGGGAACCCCGCCGATGGAAATTAGTCAAATGGCTAGTTCATAGTCGTTTGGCACTTGGGGGCACTGAAATCATCTTCTTGTCGATCCTAAAGGTGGTGCGAAATACACCATCATAGCAATTGATTACGTCACCAAATGGGCAGATGAAGAACTCTTAACCACGACCAAGATGAAGAAAATAATCAACTTCTTTATCCGTAACGTCATCTGTCCTTATGACCATCCATGATCCATTATAACTGCAAATGGACAGGTTGAAGCTGTGAACAAAATCATAGAGTCTGTACTGAAGAGAGGTTTGGAAAACTCCTCAAGTGGCTGATTGCAACCCTTATTTCACAGAAAATACAAACAAGGAATTGCGATTGAATTGCAATTAAACTAGACGGAGTTGGTGATGACTTATGAGCATATAAAACGCATCCGAGAGCCAATGGCAAGAACATGTACCCGAACGTGCATGTGTACATCCGAAAAAGTTCAACTTCTTGAAATCAACAGAAATTGAATTCTCACTAAGGGTTATTAAGAGAAGACTAGATCATATAGCCAAAGCTTATTAGCTCTACAGAATCAGACACGGATGGCCACTAATGAACTACAACCCTGGATTTATAATATTGGGAATCGACCGAGCATCACGATGACCAAAGAAGGATACAACACCTTGGGAGGATAAATTGGAGGATAATGACTATTCAAGAAACATGGTGGATTTCTTTCTGAAGACAAGGAATACTCGCTGATTCAAAGCGTGTTGTGTTGCTTCACACGACACACTTTGGGGGGCAAGTGTTAACCGGCATCTTAGCCCGGTTACAAAACGACGGTTGAAGAAATTATCATTAGCACTAGACAAGATTCTGATCAAGGAGAGACTGGAGGTGGTAGCAAGTTGTCAGGCCCACAATAAAAAAAGAGCATTCGGCCTGCCTGGCCTGTGCGCAGATTCACCCACTATGGGCAGAGGCATCTTGTTCCTAAGCCCATGAAGGAAGTCCAACCCATCTTCCTCTATAAATAGAAGGGCAGGGGCACAATGAAATGGATCCTTTTTTTTGGAGAACACTGGGGAGACTCTGCCATTTTTGAGACTCATCTTCTCTACTTAACAACTTCATTCAAGCATTTGATTCACGAATTGTATTTGTAATCAACTATTAAGAAGATCAATAAAGTTTAACCTCAAAGTGGACGTAGGCAATTACGCTGAACCACTATAAATTTGGTGTTCTTACTTTCTGCATTTAAATTAGCATTCTCTTCCTTGTTTAATTTATCTTCATCACTTATATCTCTACACAATCTTTCTCTACGAGGTTAGTGACCAATTTTGGTGCTAACAGCATCTATATTTATATATGGATTCTCTGTGAAGGGGTTGGTATGCAGGTTGATATTTGAATTTGTCTCTGCTCTAAGTTCATAAACCAAAATTTTTGAGCCAAATCTCTCAATCTATTTACTGTTTGGATTTAGAATCAAAACAAAGATTGGTTGTTATAGTATGAACTTGAGATTTTAAAATTTATTTATGATCAAACATATTGGTATTATCACAGGGAAAACAAAATATAAGAGAAAACCTTTAAATGAGTAAAAATTCGAACTCCTTAGTTTATGATTCCAGGAATGTGATTTGAAGTCGTATACTTTAACATGATTTTTAAAACGAGAATCATAAATTTTAGAGCTAAGATAAGAGGGCAGTTCGAATTTGTTCCAATTTTGTTTTTTTGTGATCTCTGGTGATCTATTGGGTTGTAGTGGTCGGGACGTTGGGAGGTGATGGATGAACGTACGAGGGTTCAGGGAAAAATGATTGGTGGCGCTCACGATCACCGTGGAGGCAGCGGTAGGCGTTTTTTTTTGTTCAAAAACCAAATTTTGTCATGGGTTTCTAATTTCGTCTCGTTCATCGTTGGTGGGTGATCGAGTTCATCGCGGTATTGAGGGAAGGTAGAGGGGAGGTGGATGAGGCTATGGCCGGAATCGTGGGCTTTCTGGTGAACTGTACGAGGAGGACGAGGCGTTTAGGCTGGTGGGTTTCGAGATACAGTTCGAACGAATGGGTGAAATTTGATTTCGAGTTTTGTTGTGTCGAACCGAGTTTGATTTCGAATCTGGAGTAGATTTGTGACTCGCCTGTGATGATGGAGTTCGCCAGAGCTCCGGCGCCGTCGTGTGCACGTGCACGGCTGGATGGTCGTGAGTCTGGAGTAGTTTGCGATGGTCTCGGGGAAATCATGGAGAAGACTCGGGTTTGTCTCGGGAAGAAGGAAGGTTGAGCTCGGGTTGTCTTAGTGTTCGCAAGTGTTTATAACATAACAGGTTTCAGAATTTTTAACAAGTTTTAAAAATGAACTGTCTTGGGGAAAAAGGTGAGAAGACTCGGGTTTCGATTCGAGTAACCCTGAGATTTTCTCGGGTAATCTTTTGTACAGGATTTAAAGGCTGTCATGTTTGGAATTTTAAAACTGATTTTTTAACTAAGTTTTAAATCAAAGTTAAAAATATAAATCCAAGTGTAATTTGAAACTTAGTTTGGAAATAAGGTTTTAAATTAAATTGTCTTAATTAACTAAGTTTTAAAATGATTTAAAAATATACGTAAACTTTTATTTTGAAAAGTTTAACTCAATAATATTAAAGATTTATTAAAGAATGTTGAAATGGTTAATTAACTTTTAAAAGTTTTAGTTAAATTTATTCGTTAAACAAAATTAATTACCTAAAGTTAATGACCTAATAAAAGTGATTAAGATTTATTTTAATTAAGGATACTCATTTATTAATTAAGAATAATTAATTAAAATGATGATCAATTAGGAGGTTGATTAATTAATTAAAGATAATTAATTAAAGGATAATTAAATAATTAAAGGTTAATTATTTAATGATTAAAGATTTACTCAATTATTAATTACGGTTGATTTATTAATAATTAAAGGTTAAATAATTTGTTATTAATGATTAATTAATAAATGACTAAAGAATAATTAATCAAGATAATTTGTAATTTATTAATATTTATTAACCAGGATTAATAATTCATAAGAAATTAATCTGTTTAAATCAATCAGATAATTAAATTGATCTTACTTATGAATATTAGGATTCTATTGGATGATTTGATTGTTTGATATCCCTGATATATGATGCTCTGTGATATACCCTGATTTATGTTGTGATCTGTAATTTACTTACATGTGATATATATCTGTGATCTGTGAATGAACGATAAGCGTTATAGTTTATATCGCTTATCAACTATATTTCTGTATTCTGATCTGTGATGATTCTATGATGGGGCACTATTGTGTGTGAAAACCGTGGACTACACTTTTACACACACAAATATGGATTTCACGTGGAAATCGGTTAAGTCATAGATAATTTAAATTTGATGTTTTTGAAATTGAAATTTTAATTTCAATTGATTTTGAAATTGGAAATTTGGGTTTAAAGTGAAAAGCTTTTGAAATGGAATTTCAAAGATAAAAGTTATTTTGAATAACTTAATCGAGTATTGAAAATTTAAATAATTTGATTTTAATTTGAATTCAAGTTTGAAATTGAATCCTATGATTTGAAACTAGGGATTAAAGATGATATAAATGTGTTATATGAAGTTAAACCATTTTAAAAGTATAATTTTGAGAATTTGAATTTAACCCAAAGATTTCAACTCGTATAAATGAATCAGATTTTTCGAAATGAAAACTGTTTGTTTTCAAATGTTAAGAACTTTCAGATAAGAAATGAAATTCCAGTTTAATTAAAGGAATTTCAAGATTGAATTGAAAAACGGTTTTCCAAGTTATGAATGAATTCTTTTTGAAAGCTATGAATTAAATCTGTTTATTTTTAACAGATTTAAAATGATGATTTATTTAAACCATTCGAAATGAAATTGTTTTTTTGAAGCTATAAGTTGAATCTTTGTTTTAAAGATTTAACAAATTAATCAAATTGGAATGGAAATCGATTTGGAAAATCTGTGAATGAATCTTTGTGAAAATTAAGTGAACTTTGTGAATTGAATCTTTTTGTTTAAAAAGATTAAAATGGTAATTTGTTAAACCATTTGGAAAGAAAGTTTGGGTTTAAATTGTGACTTAATTGAAATCCCAAGATCCATATATTTTTAAATATTGCGCTCACTATTCGGTTTAGCCGGGAGAGGACCTTCGTGTCACACAACCCATTCCGAATAAGTGATACGTCGTATATGGATAGCATTTGAAGACCGGTGTTGAAGACCGGGTGTTTGCGAAAACGATAGGATAACCTATCGATTGTCTCTGCATTGGGTCGCTCCTGGTATAGAGATTCCTTAAGTGATGGGAAGTCCGATCGGGATTGTGAATACCTGGATTTGCAAGGGCTTCTTTGGAAGTGCCTTTGGTTCTGTTCGAACCCGGAACAGACTTGTATGGTTACATGTCTGACATTACACTTTGAGATATAAAGCTGATTTCTTTCAAATACATTTCTATTGGTGGCGGAGAATTTATTCTCTTAGCTTAACACCCTTCTCTGAGACGTACGAGCTCAGAGGTTATGTAGTTGAAATTTATCAGCGATATATTCCCAATTTGGTAATGTGACATGCTGAGTGTTGTTGTGTGATGATCATTGTTTGATCATTTGTGATATGATCATTTGTTTGATTTTTTTATCTTTGTGATCATTACTTTGATCATCTGTTGATCCAAAGCAGGTCTTTGTGACAAAGCGTAGCTTTGTGGACGAGACTTCGTCGGACCTCACAACCTGGAAATGGTCGAAACAGGAATATGCGGCAAGGTTATGAGGTTGCGCCCTTTAGGGTATGTCATTTCCTTCTGGAAAAAGGTGGTATCAGGTATGGAGCCCTGGTATTTAACCTATGTGGATACTCCGATCTCATTTATTGTGATTGTGTGTTTGATCGAGGCGCCTCGGATAAAGGTCCCAAAGGACCGGGGGGTGGCATATTCGTGAGTTACCTGTTAAAGGGGTAACCCGGCCTTGTGTTAGCAGAGAGCAGTTTGTCTCTCGGGACGTCCAGCCAGAGGCGATCCCATTCGGCAGGAGGAAAGGAAGTTCCTTAGCCTGACCATTTGTTGGAAATCCATTTCCCAATACGGAACTTGTACGGTTTTAGTTGTAGAACCTGCCATTTACTTATGGTGGTCACCACTGTTTAGATGGTAGCTATAGTAGGCATAGTTCGGAATGTCTATGTTGGCTAAGATTAATATTATACTTTCGAAATGTTTTCTTCACTATGCACTAGTAATAATATCCAATGATTTTGCGTAGTAAGCATCTTTGACTATCATAAGGAGAAATCTCCTCCGATTCTGCGTTTGCATTGTGTGTGTGTGCGGGAGGCCTTATGGTAGTTTCATTTTCCAAAAGCATTGCGAATTGACTTTAAAATTCTTTGGTATTTGTTTTTAAAGATAAACTGTTTTTGTTGCTCACACCAGTCCCATGACTGATCCAGAGTTTATTGTTCTTTCCTAAACTCTGGATGCTCAAAAATTTTCTACACGAGCAGTCTAGAGTTTGGTTTTTCAGATAGTCAGATTAGTAGATTATCTGGAGCTAGTTCAGTCTTTGGATCGGAATACACTTGCTTATCTTGGTGTATCGTTATTGGGAGTTAGAGCTATTTCTGGATTGCTGCTATTTGAGATATTCTATCCGCTGCTATTTCTTGTATCATATCTCTGATGTATATTGATATCTGTTGTATCATATTGTATCAGATTTTTGTATTTGTCATTGTATCAATGTAATATATATTGATATATTCTTTTTCTTCCGCTGTATTGTTATACTTAATGGTGTTATAAGCTCCGGCGACTCGGATTTGAACGGTCGAATCTATGACATTAGAGTACGATGTAAAGTATGGATGTCGATTTTCGAGCGGGCAAAATTCGCTTCGTTACACTATCGTTTTCACAAATACCCGGTCTTCACCACTGGTCTTCAATACGGTCCATATCGTCGTATCAAAATTCGGAATGGGTTATATGACACAAAGGTCTTTTCCCGGCTAACCCGAATAGTGAGCACAATATTTCAAAACATATGAATATTGGGATTTCAATTAAGTCACAACTTATTACCTAAATCCTTCTTTCAAATGGTTTAACAAATTACCATTTTAAATCTTAAACAAAAAGATTTACTTCACAAAGTTTACCCAGTTTCACAAAGATTCATTCACAGATTTCCAAATCAAATTCCATTTTAATTTGATTAACCCATTAAATCTTTAAATCAAGATTTAATTTACAGCTTTCAAAACTATTCACAATTCAAGTCTTTTATAATATAAAAGATACACCTTTTGAAATACACTTTTATTTCAAAATAAAGTTTAATTATCGTCACAAAGGTTAATTCATAGTTTTCCTAAACTATTTACAATTTCATTTCAACTTGAATTGTTTCAATACAAAATTGGAAATCTTTTCACTTTATGAAAGCCATTATCATTTGAAAATAGATAGTTTCCGTTTTGGGAAAAACTGGTTATAATTATACAGGTTAATTCCATCCAAGTATAAAAAACTTGAATTATAAATTTAAATTTCCAAAACCATATTTTAAATGGTTAAAAAACCATATAAACACCTTTTATACTTATAAAAATCTTTTAAACCAAAATTCCCAATCATTGAATTCAATTTCAAAATATCGAATTCAAACTTAAATCAAATGATTTAAATTCCAATTTTATTAAGTTATTTAAAATAACTTTTATTTTTGAAACTCATTTTCAAAAACTTTCAATTTAAATTCCAAAACTATTTTGGATTCAAAAACTCAATTTTTCCAAAATTGATAAAAATCTATGACTTAACCGATTTCCACGTGAAATCCACATTTGTGTGTGTATTGTGTAGTCCAAGGGTTTAACACAATAGTGCAACAGCATTCAATCATCACAGATCAAATATAACAATATAATTGATAAGCGGTATAAACTATAACGCTTATCTTCATTAACAGATCACAGATATATGTATATCACAGATAAATAAATCACAAATCACACACAAATCAAGATATATCACAAAGCATCACACATCAAAGATGTCAAACAATTCAACATCCAATATAATCCAAACATCCATAGATAGGATTAATTAAATTATCTAATTAATTTAAATCAAATAAATTTCTAAAGTTATTTCCTTTTTAAAATAAATTTCTTTATCTCTTCAAATCTATTTAAAAATCCAAATTTTAAATAAATTCTTCAATTTATAAATAATATTTCTGAAATCCATTTGTTAAGCCCTTTTTCCAAAATTTGAAATTTAATTCATTACGGCTCAAAAATAAGACTCTTGTCTTTTAAAACTCCTTTTAAATTTATCAAATTAACAAAAATAAATTTTCGATCAATTTCAACTTATATTTCGAAAATCCAATTTTACTTATTTCTGGTATCCATCGATACCAAAAATATATACGGCTAAATTTTAGCCGTCAACAATTTCAATCACAAGGCGATTATAAATAAATCAACAAACAACATTGAAATAAATTCAAATGTTTGAGGAATCCAGTTGGATCCCTCCAACCTGTTTCCCTGCATCCACAGATGTTAGCACAATACCAATTTCACTTCACAGTGAAATTATCGCGGTATATGAGATTTATAAATATTATCCGCTATTATGCGGCGCAATAGGGTCTCATCCGCTATACAATGCGGGAAATCAACAACTCCAATATATATATATTCCAATATATATATTGCTATATACATATATAATACCAATTCCACTTCAATGTGAAATTATCGCGGTATATTTTTTTAATAAATAACCTCCGCTTAATATACGACGTATAGGGTCTATTTAACACAATAAATAGCAATTTATCATTCAATCATCACAATCATCACTATCAACAATTTTAAATCTAACAATTTAAAATTTAAATCGAAACAAAACATTCGATTGAGTGAGAAGTTCTCACCATTGCTTTTATTCGTCGTAATAGCGATTTATTCCGATTGAAATTAAACAGGCGTTTAATTTCAACCAAAATTTTCACTAGCTCAAAAAATTATCAATCCAGCTCCATCGCGTAGTGCTCGTCAATACGGTTCCAACGCAAGTCGTTTCGTAATTTTCAGATAATGTATGACAAAGTTATGGCGTTACAAACTTTATACAATTAAATATATATTCAATTTACAATTTCTTTTATTATTTTTCACAACCTTTAATCTGGGCCACTAGATCTGGAAGGAAAAATCAAGGCCGCACGTATTGTTCTTCCTAATTGCATGCGAGAAACACCCAGGCATTCGAACGAACGAAACAACCCACTAGCCGCCTTCTAACCCTAATTGTCGCCACCACTTCGCTCACATTTACGTCGATCAGGGAGTGCCATTCGAACGCTCATCACGAACTCCCCCACTGCCTGCAACCACGTCGAGCTTGGCCCTATGATGGCCTCGGAAATCGAGCACGAACGTACGACGTTCATCGCCAAATTCACGTCGATCCGTGAAGAGATAGGCTAAATCGACCGTTGGATGTATAGATCACGTGATGATCTTCAACTTTGCAGTTGGACGTTTCTGGAAATAATCAATGGATTGTGATAAAATAGAGGAGGAAATTTTGAGCATTCCTGGCCTTCGAAAACGAAAATGGCGGCTGAAGCCTTTTGACCTAGGGTTTGTGAAAAGAAGGAATAATGGAGGGCTTTTATAGAAAATTGGTCAAAACACTATTCATCCAATTTTTTTCCGAACTCCAAATCGAGCATGCCAGCTGGCATTTCTAAGGTTTACCCCGCGTTTCAAACACAATGGAACGTGTTTCGGAAGCTAATTCGATCGTATGTGAGAGTTACAGAAATAAACGATCAAATTTAAATCAAATCGATTAAACCGATTTCGATGCGTTTCAGCTTGCCCCGGACAAACGACAACTCCGATTGGCACGAAATTTGAAATCTTACAATAATATCACATTACGGATCCGATGAAACGGGTTTCGTCAAAATCCGAGACTGTTTGAAAAATGGTCATTTTTAGTCGTCAATTAAATATTAAAATATTCAATTTTCCCAAATTAACTTTTAATTCGATTTTAAAAGTTTACAAACATCATTCTAACTCCAATATGATTTAGTGTAACTTTATAAATCATTTTTAATCACATTTAATTCAGATTTCAATTATTTACCCAATTTCAAGTATTAAATTAATAATTTAATCGCCCAATTAAATCACTATATCGAAATTAAATAAATTCGACTTCCAAATCTTACTTGTTAATATTTAAAATCAATTAAATATTCGAATTTCAAATGACGGAAATTCTGTGTCGTTACAGACTTCCCCCCTTAAAAGAATTTCGTCCTCGAAATTGCAAAGTAAGAAAAATGCCCAAAATTCATTAACTTTTCAAAAACCCACTTAGTGAAAATTTTATATTCACTTTTTTTCCAATACCTTTAACTTCAACCAAAATAATGGTTTCCATTTTCTAGTTCAATTCCTACATTTTCATTACAATTTAGAAATCAACTTTTCATTAACAAAAATTTTCAAAATTTTTTCTAACGCCTTAAATTTTCCGAAAAATTCGCCAACGTCTCCTTTGCGCGTTTCGATCGTAGTAGGATCACAATAGACATAAATATATATACATCGGCCCACACGGTCGGAAAAGCAGAAAAACAGTTCATATTTCCTACTTTTATTGCGTAGGCGTACCTTTTTAGCATTTTTAAGCAAAGCAGTTATTTATTAACTTGTTAGCGCAACCCGAATAGCCGAACGGTAGCCCCGGCACCTGTACTTACTCAGTTTAAACACGTAAGTGACATATACATGAAATTATTAACATTTCATTAATTTTTCAATAACAAATACAAAGTTTCCATAAGCAATGAAATCAAATAATTCCCATAGCAATTTATAAGGTTTCGATACAAATTTTAATTGCTTACAACCAATTCACATTAATTTACTTTCAATTCAAATTCAATTACATAGCTTTCAATTTCACTAATTCAATTTCATTAACACTTAATGAACTTATATTATATATAATCAACCAACAATCAAATAACAGCCAATGTATATTTAACACAACCAAATTTATTCACTTGTTTACCTTCAATTTGGTTCAACACTTTTAACTTCAATTGGTTTAATATTAAATTGACTTCTATTCAATTTATTCAAATTCCAATTTATTAGCTTTAATGAATTAACACTTACATTCATTATTCCATATCAATTCATTTACATTCGATTGATTAATATTCAATCCATTTATTAATTCAATTGCTTATTCATTTTATAATTAAGTTGAATTTCATTTATATAACTAAAGT
This sequence comes from Allium fistulosum, assembly GCA_030737815.1. Taxonomy (NCBI): domain Eukaryota; kingdom Viridiplantae; phylum Streptophyta; class Magnoliopsida; order Asparagales; family Amaryllidaceae; genus Allium; species Allium fistulosum. The sequence continues at coordinate 1,211,635,281 of CM060902.1, forward strand.
TCACATCCATTTCATAAATTCACTTTATTAATTTACTTCGGTATCAAAAATCAATTTCACTCATCATTACTTAAGTTATATTCCAATTAAACATCATATGTTTAACTTAACTTAAATTTCCACTTATAAGTCCAATTCAGATTCCAATTCTAAAGTAAATTCTATTTAACTTTTCCAAAGTCAAATTTATTATCTTATATTATAAGTTCAAAACTCATTTCTACTTATATTCATCAATTACAAATTTGGATTTTAATTTCAATTTTTGTTTATCACAACAAAACTTCAATTTTTTTCAATTTATTATGGTAGCAAATCAATCACACAGAAACTCGAAAATGATACTGATGATGCTGCAGTCATCACCCTTATTATTTCCCAGCAACACCAGTGAATTCAGTGCTTAATATTCTTTCAAAATTTCCTTTTATTTATAAGTCACATTTATAAATCTTTTTTTTCATATAATTTCACTATTTAACTTTACTTATGCAAGATCATTTCACAATTGCAAAACATATTAATTATAATTCCATACTTAATAATTCATTTGCTTATATACTTCATTCTTTTACAATTGTTGTTTTTATTTAGATTATTCAAACAACTTCCATTAACTCATATATATTCTTACATTTTCAATAACCAAACAATCAATTTTATATATACACTTTAATAATTTTGAAAAATTACTTCCTTTATATACAAAATATAATCGAGGTAAAATTATTTCATTCACCCAATTTAAAATGATACTATGTCAACTTGCCTCGTTTAAGTGTTTAGAAACCCCTATCGATGATATGGCGTCCCACATACCGACCAGAATTCACAAACAGCTCAATGGATAAGAAAACACAATATAAAACAATTTCATATTCACTAACAAATACGCACTCATATCTATTATTACACTCACACTCATTCTAGAGTACTATTGACTCTATCTCTAATGAGTAATTCCCAACAGAGCCAAGGTTATCGCTTAACCATATGCTCTGATACCAAATGTAACGATACAACTTTTCAACTTCCGAAAGTCGACATTAATACGGCCACTGTATCAACTGCCAAGCAATCGAATGCTGGAAAACCGAATTGTTATGGAGAAAAAAAAGAGGTAGAAGAAAACAGAAGAAAAGGAAAGAAGAAACAACAGAAAACACAGAACAATATCAGAATCTCACATTCGCAGCGGAACAACATATAATAGATAAATGAATAATCTTTTAAAACAAAGAACTATATCATTTTATACATTACATCATCATCAGAGTTTACAACAACGATATACAACACAACTGGACAGTTATACAAACTTGTCCTCATACAGAATACACAGCAGAATAATAATATCATATACAAGTAATACGTCTCGCCATCCAGCTCGCCACAGAGCTCTACAGCATCTCCTGAATCCAGAATGACCTGATAACCTGACTCTAGACTACCCGTGTGGAAATTGGTAGGCACCCAGAGTTTAGGAAGGAAACAATAAACTCCAGGTCAGTCATGGTGACTGGTGTGAGAACTAAAACGGTTTATCTTTAAAACAACAACAACAACAACAAGGAAGTAGAAAATATTCGCAATGCTTTTGGAAAATGAAACTACCATAAGACCTCCCGCCACACACACAATGCAAACGCAGAATTGGAGGAGATTTCTTCTTATGATAGTCAAACATGCTTACTACGCAAAATCATTGGATTATTATTATTAGTGCATAGTATAGGAAAACATTTCGAAAGTATAATATTAATCTTAGCCAGCATAGGCATTTCACACTATGCCTACTATAGCTACCATCTAAACAGTGGGGAGCCACCATAAGTAACTGGCAGGTTCTACAACTAATACCGTACAAGGTTCGTATTGGAAAATGGATTTGCCAACAAATGGTCAGGCTAAGGAACTTCCTATGCCGCGTAGGAACACCTCTGGCGGGACACTCCGAGAGACAACCTGCTCTCTGCCAACACAAGGCCGGTTACTCCCTTCCCGGGCAGTAAACCTAAGATATGCCACCCCCGGTCCTTTGGGACCTTTATCCGATCGCTTGGTAACACACATCACACATAATAAATAAAGTGTGTCCACATGAGTAAGTATCTGGGCTCCATACCATGATGCTACCCTTTTCCAGAAGGAATGGTCATACCCTAGGGGCGCTACCCCTGAAACCTTGCCGCATCTTTCCTGTTTCGACCATTTCCGGGTTGTGAGGTCTAACGAAGTCTCGTCCACAAAGCTACGCTTATTCACAAAGCTACGCTTATTCACAAAGCCACGCTTTGATCACAAATGATCAATAAATGATCATCACACAACAACACTCAGCATGCCACATTACCAAATTGGGAATATATCGCTGATAAATTTCACCTACACAACCTCTGAGCTCGTACATCTTAGAGAAGGGTGTTAAGCTAAGAGAATAAATTCTCCGCCACCAACAGAAATGTATTTGAAAGAAATCAGCTTTATATCTCAAAATGTAAAGTCAGACATGTAGCCATATAAGTCTGTTCTGGGTTCGAACAGAACCGAAGGCACTTCCAAAGAAGCCCTTGCAATCCGGGTATTCACAATCCCGATAAAACTTCCCATCACAAAGGAAATCTCTATACCGTAGCTAACGGTGCAGAGACAATCGATAGGTCATCCTATCGTTTTCACAAATACTCGGTCTTCACCACCGGTCTTCAATACGATCCATATCGTCGTATCACAAATTCGGAATGGGTTATATGACACAAAGGTCTTTTCCCGGCTAACCCGAATAGTGAGCACAATATTTCAAAACATATGAATATTGGGATTTCAATTAAGTCACAACTTATTACCTAAATCCTTCTTTCAAATGGTTTAACAAATTACCATTTTAAATCTTTAAACAAAAAGATTTACTTCACAAAGTTTACCCAGTTTCACAAAGATTCATTCACAGATTTCCAAATCAATTTCCATTTTAATTTGATTAACCCATTAAATCTTTAAATCAAGATTTAATTTACAGCTTTCAAAACTATTCACAATTCAAGTCTTTTATAATATAAAAGATACATCTTTTGAAATACACTTTTATTTCAAAATAAAGTTTAATTATCGTCACAAAGGTTAATTCATAGTTTTCCTAAACTATTTACAATTTCATTTCAACTTGAATTGTTTCAATACAAAATTGGAAATCTTTTCACTTTATGAAAGCCATTATCATTTGAAAATAGATAGTTTCCGTTTTGGGAAAAACTGGTTACAATTATACAGGTTAATTACATCCAAGTATAAAAAACTTGAATTATAAATTTAAATTTCCAAAACCATATTTTAAATGGTTAAAAAAACCATATAAACACCTTTTATACTTATAAAAATCTTTTAAACCAAAATTCCCAATCATTGAATTCAATTTCAAAATATCGAATTCAAACTTAAATCAAATGATTTAAATTCCAATTTTATTAAGTTATTTAAAATAACTTTTATTTTTGAAACTCATTTTCAAAAACTTTCAATTTAAATTCCAAAACTATTTTGGATTAAAAAACCTAATTTTTCCAAAATTGATAAAAATCTATGACTTAACCGATTTCCACGTGAAATCCACATTTGTGTGTGTATTGTGTAGTCCAAGGGTTTAACACAATAGTGCAACAGCATTCAATCATCACAGATCAAATATAACAATATAATTGATAAGCGGTATAAACTATAACGCTTATCTTCATTCACAGATCACAGATATATGTATATCACAGATAAATAAATCACAAATCACACACAAATCAAGATATATCACAAAGCATCACACATCAAAGATGTCAAACAATTCAACATCCAATATAATCCAAACATCCATAGATAGGATTAATTAAATTATCTAATTAATTTAAATCAAATAAATTTCTAAAGTTATTTCCTTTTTAAAATAAATTTCTTTATCTCTTCAAATCTATTTAAAAATCCAAATTTTAAATAAATTCTTCAATTTATAAATAATATTTCTGAAATCCATTTATTAAGCCCTTTTTCCAAAATTTGAAATTTAATTCATTACGGCTCAAAAATAAGACTCTTGTCTTTTAAAACTCCTTTTAAATTTATCAAATTATCAAAAATAAATTTTCGATCGATTTCAACTTATATTTCGAAAATCTAATTTTACTTATTTCTGGTATCCATCGATACCAAAAATATATACGGCTAAATTTTAGCCGTCAACAATTTCAATCACAATATAATCACAGGGCGATTATAAATAAATCAACACACAACATTGAAATAAATTCAAATGTTTGAGGAATCCAGTTGGATCCCTCCAACCTGTTTCCCTGCATCCACAGATGTTAGCACAATACCAATTTCACTTCACAGTGAAATTATCGCGGTATATGGGATTTATAAATATTATCCGCTATTATGCGGTGCAATAGGGTCTCATCCGCTATACAATGCGGGAAATCAACAACTCCAATATATACATATTCCAATATATATATATTGCTATATACATATATAATACCAATTCCACTTCAATGTGAAATTATCGCGGTATATGTTTTTAATAAATAACCTCCGCTTAATATACGACGTATAGGGTCTATTTAACACAATAAATAGCAATTTATCATTCAATCATCACAATCATCACTATCAACAATTTTAAATCTAACAATTTAAAATTTAAATCGAAACAAAACATTCGATTGAGTGAGAAGTTCTCACCATTTCTTTTATTCGTCGTAATAGCGATTTATTCCGATTGAAATTAAACAGGCGTTTAATTTCAACTAAAATTTTCACTAGCTCAAAAAATTATCAATCCAGCTCCATCGCGTAGTGCTCGTCAATACGGTTCCAATGCAAGTCGTTTCGTAATTTTCTGATAATGTATGACAAAGTTATGGCGTTACAAACTTTATACAATTAAATATATATTCAATTTACAATTTCTTTTATTATTTTTCACAACCTTTAATCTGGGCCGCTAGATCTGGAAGGAAAAATCAAGGCTGCACGTATTGTTCTTCCTAATTGCACGCGAGAAACACCCAGGCATTCGAACGAACGAAACAACCCACTAGCCGCCTTCTAACCCTAATTGTCGCCACCACTTCGCTCACATTTACGTCGATCAGGGAGTGCCATTCGAACGCTCATCACGAACTCCCCCACTGCCTGCAACCACATCGAGCTCAGCCCTATGATGGCCTCGGAAATCGAGAACGAACGTACGACGTTCATCGCCAAATTCACGTCGATCCGTGAAGAGATAGGCTAAATCGACCGTTGGATGTATAGATCACGTGATGATCTTCAACTTTGCAGTTGGACGTTTCTGGAAATAATCAATGGATTGTGATAAAATAGAGGAGGAAATTTCGAGCATTCCTGGCCTTGGCGGCTGAAGCCTTTTGACCTAGGGTTTGTGAAAAGAAGGAATAATGGAGGGCTTTTATAGAAAATTGGTCAAAACACTATTTATCCAAATTTTTTCCGAACTCCAAATCGAGCGTGCCAGCTGGCGTTTCTAAGGTTTACCCCGCGTTCCAAACATAATGGAACGTGTTTCGGAAGCTAATTCGATCATATCTGAGAGTTACAGAAATAAACGATCAAATTTAAATCAAATCGATTAAACCGATTTCGATGCGTTTAAGCTTGCCTCGGACAAACGACAACTCCGATTGGCACGAAATTTGAAATCTTACAATAATATCACATTACGGATCCGATGAAACTGGTTTCATCGAAATCCGAGACTGTTTGAAAAATGGTCATTTTTAGTCGTCAATTAAATATTAAAATTTGACTTCCAAATCTTACTTGTTAATATTTAAAGGTTGGCGTCGAAACCCTTTTCGAAACCATTGCCTTCAAAACCCCTAACCCCTTTTGAAAGCTACAGGAAGTGGCTTAAAGTTATAAAACAAAGTACCCTTTCGACAACATTGATATTTTCAACACCATCGAAAGGTTAAAGAACAACAACAGGGTTTCGACTAGGTCGGTACCCCTTCTTTCAAAACTCATAAGTAAAGAAACCCTGTCGAAAGCAACCGTAAGTCAATGGCCACCCTTTCGAAACCTTTTTAAACCTCCTTCGAAACGATATGCTTCGACTTCGTCGAAGGATAAAATAAAACAAAGGTAGACGCTTTTATTTTAAAAACAAACCAAGGTTTTGACTCCTTCGGAAGCCATGCTTTCGACACCTTACCTTTCGCCTTCCTTCAATTCACTACGTACCATCTTCATGATACCTTATGTAATGATTTCGGCTTAATAGGTATCGACTAGGGTGAAGGCAGAAGCTTCTGTGTCGAAGGTACCTCCCAAAGTAGGTGGAACCAATTTTTCTGAAGAAACCCGGTTCGGTTCTTCTTAAAGTAAACTTTTCTCAAACTAACCTACCACGTGTCAACACCAGATTGGTTGCCTTAAATTTTTTCAAATTCTTTTCCAAAATAACTGCCACTAATTTTAGATCTAAACCATGGTTAAGTTAACCAATTAAGCCCTTCCATTAAATAAAACCAATTTTGCAAAGAAGTCCCTCTTCTAAAATAATTTATTTTGTATAGCAAATCACTTTGGAAAAATTCCCAAAAATTCTAGAAATTCACTTTAACCATGTTATCTAACATATCGAAATTCCAAACCCAAATTCTTAATATGTTTTTCAAAATAAATTTATAAACCCAAATAACTAAATTTTCCTTTGAAAATTCATAACAACCTTTCCATAGCTTGGAAAATTATCAAAATTGAAACCCAACTCCAAAATCATGTTTCTTATAACATAAAATTTTCCCATGGCTTTTAAACATCATTAAATCTGGGTCGTTACAGTTGGCATAAGGTGGCTAAAACAGGAGCAATTGACGGGCTAATGAGGTAGCTCCTCTGATCGGACACACTCCATCGTATGCCATTCTATTACTTTGTGATTGATTTGGTGCGCACCTTTGGATTTTCGGGAGTGTGGCTCAAGGTGGGCGGTAGTGGCTGCTATGCGTTACCACCAGCCCGGAAGTGTAATTGGTATATCTACCCTGGCATTGCCTAGTTGTGCCGTGTCACCTACCCTAGCGAGCCTTGTACGAGTTTGGTTTTGTTGCATAGCCTGTGGAGTATTTAGGGTAGCCTCCCGATCTGGAGGTACGCTGATACTGGATAGACTACTGGGACTATTTATGTGTTAAGGTGGAAAATGTAAAGCCTTAACGCTATTTTAAAGTAAGTTTATTTTACTATTAGACACTATTATAATAGCATATATTACTACATAGTAGATAGTTTAACGGATCCTTAGAGGATGGTTATCCCAAACATCCTTTAAGTTACTGTATTTCAGTTGATATTTCACTTGAGTTGGACTTACTGAGATAAGAATGTTAATCCCGACTCGAGTGTTTTTGTGTTTTGCTTTACTCTCGGGTCAGACTGTATGATACAATATTCGAGACTCACCTTTGGAGTTGGAGCTTCGCTTGGAGATCCAGCTATCTATCTAGCTTTCAGTTATTCAGTTGATTCCAGTGATGTATTCAGATTTTGTATTTGACTCTTGTATTGAGACATCTATGTATTCGAGACTTCTGCTGTACCTTGCTAAACTCTGTTATATATATATATATATATATATATAGTAGCTTCATGAACTACTATTCTTTTGTTTCCGCTGCATTATTTTATATTACTCTATGTCTGTGATTCTGTGATTATTTATTTATTTACTATATATGCTGAGTTTTGCCAAATTTTAAATTAACAATCTGATATTTTGAGCCATTCAAATCCGACATGTATGGATGCGAATCGTTGAAAATTTCAAGATGTTACATTGTATTTAAATGGTAAAATTGTACGTAATTAATTGAAATTGGTTAATATAGAATAATTAATCAGTATGTGAATTTATTAGCTGGGTTTGTAAACAATAAATATAGAATGCGTTTGAAATTATAAGTTGTAACAATTTTTAAATTATCATTCCACGATTTAATCCGTTGAAATTAAATTGGAAATCAATTGCAATTAATGTAATTAAATATTACGTTAATATGAGTTAAGATGATAACTGTAGAATATTGATGTAATAAAATGTAAGCCAATGTTAATTATATCCATAAGATGATAGTTGATTGAATAATAAGAGTGAAATCAAAATAAATGAATTTATTGGGATTTTAAAATTATAATTAATGAATTTATTACCGTTATAATTGAACGTTGTAATTAGTGTAATATTTAAATCTTAGGTTTAATAAGGAAAATTTATTTTAAAAGGATTATTAAATTTCTCTGTAATCAAAAATGATAAAAGGGTTAACTTGTAAATTTGAATTTAAAAGTGATTAAACCAATTTAATAATAATCTATTTAATTAACGTGAAAATTAGCCATTTTGGCCACTGTCTCGGATTTCGACGAAACCAGTTTCTTCAGATCCGTAATAATGAATTATTGTAATATTTTAAGTTTCGTAGCGATCGGACTTGCCGTTTGACCGTGCGGGCTCGAAACGCATAGAAATCATTTAAAAGGATTTAAATGAATATAGTCTGATTTTAAAAGTTAACTTATGTATACAATGGAATTAGGGTTTGAAACTAGTCCCATTGAGTTTAAAAATATCGAAAACCTATATTTCGATATATTGGATGACCCATTTTCGTTTCGGGAACGAAACGGGCTTTCCGGGTCGTTGTTATCATTTCGATCCAACCCTGCCTATATATAGGCATTTATAAACCGTAGCTGTTTCTCATTTCATTATTTCTATACGTACATCTTCTTTCTACTTCTCCAATGAATGAACATCAAACCTTATTCCCAAATTCCAAAACCTAATTTCACTTTCAAAAAAAATGTGAATCAAGGGCGACTTCGGGTCACGCTTCGGGTTTCAGAGGTAAAAACCCTGCAGCGACTTCAGGTTAGGAACCAAATGACTCGGGTCTTGAGTCATTTTGGCAAAAAAAATCAGAGCAAACATCGGGAATTTGAGGCGGCAGACCGAGGTAAGACTCAAAGTCGACTTAGGGCCTAAATTTCCAATCTTCTTACGTTAATAACTTTTGCATACGAGCTCGAATTCACGTGCAGTTTTCTCCGTTGCGATCGTATCAAAATACCGAACATTATGGAACTGGATTGGCTGCATTCTGAGACTGTTAAATTTTTGGGCTAATTTTGGATTTTAAATCGACGACAAGTCAAAGGTGAGTGTTTTAACCCACTCATAACTAGTAAATTATCCTATGTTAGTTAAATTAAATTTATGATGCGATTAGAAATTGATTTATTATTGTTTGGTATATTTAAATTGTCATTCGAGTTTAATTTGAATTTATATTGAATTTAATTTCATTTAATTTAATATCAAATTTAAATTGTTAATTGAATACCCGACAATGATAACCAGTTAATTGTTGTGAGTTATTTGCTGATTTGAATGATGATTGTGATGGATGCTTGATTGTTGACATTTTGGATAATTGGATACTATATTTATTTGGTATGTTTTATCACACTGCAAGTTCCCTTAGTTATTGTTAGGAAAATCACTATGGGTTGAAATGATACATACCCGAACATACTTATAGATTAGGAAAAAATCGTTATGAGTTGAAATGATAAAATCGAGCGATTTATGGATTTTTGATTTTAATTCGAGATTGCGGGTTGAAATGATATATACCCGTAAATTTAATATTATGGTGGGTTGAAATGATATATATCCATATCACTTGACCATAGGGTAAAAAATTATATACGGACACCGGATTGGTTAAATTAAATGATTTTAAATCCTAAATTTTTGAATTCGGTTAAATGATATTTTGAAATAAAATTTGATTTATATAAACTGAATTATTTTCAAATATCCAGGCTTTAAATGTTGAAATTGGAATTGGTTTAAATGAATTGGTTTAAAGGATTTAAATTGAAATTTTAAGGTTGAATTTGAAGTATAAATGAAGTTTATCGAAATTGAATTATTGAAATGTTTGAATATTTAAACTTTGAAATCTAGTAAATTTGAAGTAGTTTAAATTTATAGTTTAAACATGGATTTGAAATCGACATAGATTTAAATGGTTTTATTGGAAATCTGAATTGAAAGATAAAATTTGATTTTTTTAATTTGAAAGCTGGATATGGTCCAGATTGTTGAAATGGAAATAGTTTAATTTGATATTACTTTCAAATTAATTATTTTTGTATAAATTGTTTAAAAATATATTATTTTAAATCCAGATTTATTTAGATTTTCAAACCATTTTATATTAAACTATTAAGCTATAATAAACCTATCTTAATCTATTTTAAGCTATTTAATCTATTTTAAACTATTTAAACTATTTTAAGCTATTGTAATCTATTTTAAACTATTTTAAACTGTTTTAACTATTTTAACGGCTTTAAACTATTTTTAATCTATTTTAAGGTATTTTAATCTATCTTATACTTTTAAACTATTTTAATCTAATTTAACCCATTTTAAACTATTTAAACTATTTTAATCTAATTTAATCCATTTTAAACTATTTTAATCTAACTTAATCTATTTTAAACTATTTAAACAATTTTAATCTAATTTAATCTATTTTAAACTATTTAAACTATTTTAATCTAATTTTAACTATTTTAAACTATTTAAACTATTTTAATCTATTTTTCTAATTTGATCTAATTTAATCTATTTTAAACTATTTAAACTATTTAAACTATTTTAAGCTATTCTAACTATTTTAAACTACTTTAACTATTTTAAATTATTAAAACTATTTTTAAACTATTTAAACTATTTATGACTATCTAAACTATTTTCTAAATTTCAAAAGGTGCAAGGTTGAACTATTATATTTAAATCTTTGATTTGAAATCGAATATGGTTAATTGATGTTATAACTTACGTTGAATTTGAAATGATATTTTATAGTGAAATAACATATTTGAGTAAATATGATGATTTGAAATGGGGTTTTAACCTATTTTGTGGATATGATTTCGAAAGTGATATGATTTCAAAAATGAATATGATTTCGAAGTGATATGGTTTGAATTGAATATGATATTATGATATCAAATACGAATTGGTTTTGGAAATGTAAAAGAACCATCCGGTGTGAAATAAGCATTTGGTTGTTAAAAAGACCGGGATCAGATATTGTCATATTCTCTGCCAATACCCAAAACCACTTTAACAACCGTGTATGTGGTGGAGATTTCAGAATAAAGTAGGATGGTTTGGAACGATTTTATATGAGGTATTATCCTAGCCCTAACTCCCTCGAGTCAGCATGATGTGGCTAACAGGAGCTATACCGGGCCAAGTGAAGTCGCTCTTCCGATTTAACACATTTCTTCGATACCATATTATGACTTTGTGATTGATTTGGTGGCCACCCCTCGATTTGATTATGGGAGTGTGTTCCAAGGTGGGCGGTAGTAGCTGCTATGCGTTACCACCAGTCTGGGAGTGTAAACGGTAGAATCCTACCCTAGCATTGCCTCGCGTGCCTTGTCACATACCTTATCGCGCCCATTACGAGTTTGGTTTGTGTCGTACCTATGGAGTGCTCCCTAATAGTCCACCAGTTTACGGTGAAGTTTACAGTACTGTGTAGACTACGACATTTATATAAAATGTGTTAAGGGGGATATGGTAACGCCTTAACGCTATTTTAATACTTTACTGTTGACATATTATAATAGTGTATTGTACTATGTATGTAGATAGTTTAACGGATCCTTGGGAGATGGAATCCCGAACATCTCTTAAGTTATTACATGCACATTAGACACTGGATAAGAGATGTCAAACCCCATAAACATCTCGGAAGTCGTCACACTCATTTTTATTTACTATTGGTTTTACTTACATGAGATCTTTTAGTTCCGACTCGAGTGTTTTGTCTTTTCATTACCCTCGGGTCAGCCTGAGCTTTTCAGTGTACTGAAGACTTTATTTCTGGAGGACGAAGGTGAAGATTTATTACTATCTATTTTATATATATCCCACTGCACCATGTTGTTCCGCTGCATTATTTATTTATTCTTGTTGTATGTATAACTCTGATTGTATTGTAAAGTGTAATCAAATGTATTTGTAAAACAGCTTCATGAACTGTTTATTTGATTATTATATTTTGTCATTCCGCTGTGAGATTCTGTGTTTTGTTTTTTCTTTCTTTTCACCTATCCTTCTTATTTATCCCATAACAGTCCTCCTTTTTGAATGGTTTGAGTCCGACATGTGTAGTTTATTGTCGATTTAAACAGTCCGAAAAGGTGGGTCGTTACACCAGTCAAACAAGAACTATCGTCGCACCCTCCCTGAGCTGAGCTGCTGTAACGACCCGCCTTTTTGGACGGTCTAAATCGACAATAAACCACACATGTCAAACTCAAACCATTCAAAAGGGAGGATTGTTATGGGGTAAATAAGAAAAAGAAGAGAATAGAAAGAAAGCGAAACACGGAATCTTATAGCGGAATGACAAAATATAATAATCAAATAAACTGTTCATGAAGCCGTTTACAAACAATACTTGATTACCTTTTTACAATACAGATCAGAGTTACATACAACAGAAATAAATCAATAATGCAATGGAACAACATGATGTAGTGGAATAAATATAATAAATAATAACAGTATTAAATCTTCGTTTTCGTCCTTCAGAAAAACAATCTTTGATAAACTGAAAAGCTTAGACTGGCCCGAGCAAATTGAAAAGACAAAACACTCGAGTCGAAACTAAAAAATCTTATGTAAGTTAAATCAACAGTAAATAAATATGAGTGTAAGGGCGTCAAAGATGTTTACAGGTTTTGACATCTCCTATCCAGTGTCAATGTGAGTGCAATAACTTAAGAGATGTTTGGGATTTCCATCTCCTAAGAATCCGTTAAACTATCTACATACATAGCACAATACGCTATTATAATAGTGTCTACAATAAAGTAAAGTATTAAAATAGTGTTAAGGCGTTACCCATAACCCCCTTAATACATTTTATATAATGTCGTAGTCTATACAGTACTTTAGCTCCACCCTAAACTGGTGGGCTATCAGGGAGCACTCCATAGGTACGACACAAACCAAACTCGTAGAAGGCGCGATAAGGCATGTGACAAGGCATGCGAGGCAATGCCAGGGTAGGATTCTACCATTTGCACTCCAAAACTGGTGGTAACGCATAGCAGCTACTACCGCCCACCTTAGAACACACTCCCATAATCAAAATTGAGGGGTGGCTACCAAATCAATCACAAAGTAATAATATGGTATCGAAGAAATGTGCCCGATCGGAGGAGTGACCTCACTGGGCCTGGTATAGCTCCTGTTTTAGCCACATCAAGCTGACTCACGGGAGTCAGGGCTACATAAATACCTCATACAGAATCGTTCGCTAAACCAACCTACTTCATTCTGGAATCTCCACCACATACACAGTTGTTAAAGTGGTTTTCGGTATTGGCAAAGAGTACGACAATATTCGATCCCGGTCTCTTTAACAACCAAACGCTTATTTCACACCGGATGGTTCTTTTACATTTCAAAATTCAATTCATAATTGATATCAAAATATCATATTTGATTCAAACATATCACATTCGAAATCATATTCACTTTCGAAATCATATCGACAAAATATGTTAAATTTCATTTCAAAATCTTCATTGTAGCGACCCGAAATTTTTCGACTCTCGAAAAATCTCATCAATACGTTCACTATATAACATGCCGAGTATTCAAGGGTCGGAAGTACCGATTGCTAAGGGTAAAGAAGAAAGAAGATAGAAGAAAATAGAAAACAACAACACAGAATCTCACAATCGCAGCGGAACAAAATATAATATATAATAACAGATCTTTATACAAAGAATCTATATCTGTTTTATACTTACAATCATCAGAGTACAACAATCAATACATCAATCTGGACAGTTATAATAACTTGTCTTGATATACATAACTCACACATCGGAAATAGTCAAGTATGTGATATACGTTTGAAATCCTCCAGCTCGTCTCCTGAGCTCCATAGCATTCTAACCTGAATCTGTAATACTTGGTCTGACCCGAGCATTGTAATAAAATAACACCAGAGTCGGTCCGGAAAACCAGCGTGAGAAAACACACTCAATTTGAATTATTAAAGTTATCAAAATCCTTTGAAAAACAAAGGTATCTCTTAAGACCGTGTCACACATAAACATGATGGGTTTTTCCCTTACGATAACCAAAACATTTTATAGAAAATCCAGTGATATTATAATAGGGTCTAAGTGCAAATACTTATTCAAACAGCCGAAATTGTTACATTAATTAAATTCTAGCATACTAGGCTCTACAACCAAAACTGTAAAGGCACGTGTTGGAGAATGGATTATGTACAATGACTAGGCATTGGGGTATCTAGAAAGGTGATAACATACCCTAATTGGATGCGATCCACTTAGCCTTGCTGCATCTCCCCAGATTTTCAGTCATTCTGATTGATGAGGCTTGAGGATACGATTACCTATTTAAGGAATATTCCACTTAAAATGTTCATCGTCCTCCAATGACGATGTTCTGACAGCATTCGTCCATACAAGTTGTCCTTGGTCAGGACAAACCGAATCACTGTCTTCACTATCTTTACGATATCCATTCGTAACGCTCAAATCGGATCGAAGTGGTTTTTGGATAATTAAATCTGATCCCGGTCTCTTCGAAACGATCAACGAATTTGGCCAAAATTGATAGTCGGTTATTTAACTATCAATAAAACATCCATAAGCAGACATCAGGCCTTATTATAGATTTTCAAAAATTTATTTCAAAATATCTTTAACTAAAACTAATCGATTTACAAAGCTTGTTATAAAAATTAGAATTTATTTCAATAAAAATTTATATTTGAATAATCCACTTTTTGAAATATTCCAATACTAACTAGTTTAAAATTTCATAATCTAATAAATAAAATTTCCCCTTTTTAAATCAAAACTTAACTTCTAAAAAAATAAATTTAAAATCTTAATAACCAATTCAATTTATAAATCCATCTCGATTTACAACACATCAATCCCATTCTGATTCTCTAACCATCCACACTTTCCAAAAATAGAATTCAATATTTTCCCAAAAATCTATTTTTCATATCTCGATATAAATTCACCCTATGAAATTCTATTCCAATTTATCAATTAATTTCATTCTCCCTTATTTATAAACATCGTTTATAAATTTATTACTCCTTTGAGTTTCACTTGTTTATAAACTAATCCCATTTATAAAATCTCATTTTATAAATCCTTTTCTTAAAAAATTCAATATATTTCACAAATCTATTTAAAATATCGATTTCAACTTCTTTTTATATTTTTTAGAAATATCGTTTAAAAATCCATCATCTAAAAATCTTTTATCTAAATTATTTAAAATCTCTATTTCAAATATTTTTATGAATAGTTAAATACAAACCAAAATCAATTATTGTTTTTATCCAAATCAATTTCTTAAAAATAATCCAAATTTCTATATGAATATTTATATATTCAAAATCTCCTTTGAAATCTTTTCAAATTCCAAAAATAATATTTATGGTATTTAAACTACCAAAAGTTAGGCCAGTGCTACTATAGCATCCAATAATTCACATCATAACAATAATCTATAACAGATTATTCTAACACATCATATATTATTATATAAGAAAAAAAATCAATATAAATTTGAGGAATCCAGTTGGATCCCTCCAACCTGTTTCCCTGCATCCACATATGTTAATACAACATAAAAATACCAATCCCACTTCGAGGGGGATATCGCGGTATATAGGGTCATCCGCTATTATGCGAGGCGCATAGGGTCTCATCCGCTAAAATATGCGGGAACATTAATCTAACTGCTAATATATATATACAACTATATATATAATATGATATCATTCAACAGATAATAATTTTATAAATTCAACCAAATATCCAATAATTGATTTTAACTATTTTAAAATTAAATTTGGCAATCCAAATGAGTGAGAATTTCTCACCTTTATTTTTAATTACAATCCGCTCCAATTTGATTTCATTGCGTAGATTCCGCAGCAATGAATCCAAACGGCCGATCCCGTTCGATTTAAACCTCGTATAACCAAATTTCAAATATATATAAATTAACGATTTCGCTTTTAGTTAAAACTAATCAGCTAATTTATTAATTTAAACTAATCACCCGCTAACTATAGTTTTATTAAATTTAATTAAAATTGATTTCATTACCTTCTTCTATGATAAACAGCTCGCCCATCCAGATAACCATTTCCCTTTGTCTGATCGATGACACCTTCCTCTCTTGCTTCGGTCGACTAACGACCTCCATGTCCTCGCCATTATATCCACCAACCACATTATCCATGAATTGAAACCCGATGTCTCCTTCACCTCGCAGTTCACACGCCGCACTCCAGCTTTCACCCAAACGCACGACATCTGCTCGAAACCCTCCCTTTTGCAAAACGCGATGGAGACATCGCCATATAAAAACCCTCGACCTCACCAACTCTCGCCACCAATGGAGTAGCTCGAACCCTACAGCATCGCGTCCAGTCGAAGCCCCCACAAATCGCGACACCAGGCTCGAATGCGAACCTTCCCCCTCCGCCATCGTGGCCCTCGAACAATTCGCGTCAACCCACACGAGCTACCACACATGCCGTGACCACCATTGACTAACCAGAACCACCAGACCTCTGCTCCAAAATCGCGACTCGCCTCGAGCAACTGCCCATGCGCTCATGCGCTCGCTCTCTCCCCTGCCTCGACTTCGGTCTGCTTTCGATGCGATCGATTATAAAAAAATTTCTCTAATTATGTTATTTTGAATTGAAAATGAAAAGGGGATGGCTCAAATTGATTTCGAACTGAGAGGAGAAAGACATGATTAAAAGTTGAAGGGGATGGCTCAACTATTCATTTGATTTCACCTTTATTATTATTTTTTCTTCAAAATATCTCGAATCACATACCGTGAAATCTCGACCTCCTATTAAGGCATGCCGCCTGGCATTCCTAATGTTATACCGCTATTCCGAACTCAATGGAACAAGCCTCGAACCCCAATTCGATTGTATGTGGAAGATAGCTTTTTAGATCGACTATTTAAATTAAATTCAATTAAATTATTTCTAGGCGTTTTCAGATCGCACGACCAAACGGTAAACCCAATTGCTACGAAAATTGAAATCCGATAATAATACACTATTACGGATCCAATGGAACTGGTTTCGTCAAATTCTGAGACTGTGCCCCGGATCGTTATTTTAACAGGTCGATTAAATCGACGATTTCCAAAATTTACGAAATCGCTTGAAATTTTTAGTTTTAAAATCTTTCTAACAAACTTATAATTCCAAATCCAATATTTAAAACCATTTAAATATTCAAAATTAAACGATGAAAAAATCCGGGTCGTTACATTCCTCCCCCTTAAAAGAATTTCGTCCCCGAAATTGCTAAGGCAGGACGAACGACTCAAACCCATTAACTTTCCAAAACCCACTTAGTTAAAACCCTATATCCACTTTTCTAAACCCTTTAGCTTTATCCAAAACATTTAGGTTCCCTTTTTTAATTCAAAACCCTTTATTACAACTCTCAATTTCAAAAATCAACCTTTAGTTAACAAAAAAAATTTCAAAAATTTTCTAACACCCTAAATTTCTAGAAAATTTTAGCAGAGCCTCCCTTGTACGTAGAGCCTTTTGCAATATGACAAGAGAGATAAAAATATATAAATTGACCCACATGGTCGGAAAACACATTATATATCAATATTTATATCATTTACGGTATTTAATCCGAAAACGTACAATAATTTAGCGTTTTTAAGTGAGCGGCTTATTTTATATGCAATTACGCAAACCAACTCTAGCCAAATAGCCTCAAGGTACCTGTAATTACTCAATTTAAACCACGTAAGTTTCATAAATATGAAAATTAATAAAATTTCATTCCTTTAATAAAATTTCATTCCTTTAATACATAATGTTTCACTAACAACCATGTCATAGCATGAATTTATTAATATCCACAAGGTTCCAACATTCGATTATTCATTTCAATCGATTTATATATCATTTCATTCAATTTGACTGATCTACAAGCCAATTATTTGCATTCAATTCATATTTATACCAAACAAACTCATATCCATTCCAAATTGATTTAAAAATCAATTTATTCACTTTCTATTTATTCACAGAATTTTATTTGCTTCCGTTTACGTCAAACGACGATTCTTTTTTTCATGCAAATTTGGCGATATTCATTTAATAAAATAACCACTTAAGCTTATAGTTATTTTAAATTGATTCCAAATCAATTTATATTTAATTCTATTCCATTTCAAATTGATTCTCAATCAATTTATTTACATTCCATTCATATCCACTTTCATCATATTCATATCCATTTTATTTAAATTGGTTCCTATTCAATCAAATTCCATTCCATTTACTAATTAATTTAATTAGTTCATTTACTTAATCCACTTCAAATCTTAATTCAATACTCAAATTCACTCTCGAATTTATTTAAATGATATCCAAGGCCATATTCAATTTATTTAAACTTAATTTGAATTTATTTATAACTAATGTCATCACCATTTCAATCCAATTCCATTTTATTCGACACATTCCAAAATATATTTTAAGTCGAATTTTTTTATTTATAAACCAAGTTCCACATTCAACTTCAATCTCAATCCACCTTCCAATTTACTTAACCAAGTTAAGTTTCATTCTCATATTCAATTAACTAATTAATTCATAATTAGTTCACTTCCAATTTATAACTCAATATTTGATTTTTATCTCAAAAATCACTTCTTTTAGGTTACTTGAGTTCAAATTTATTTTATAATTCAAGTTTGGATTTTTATTTCATTACCAAAATATCAAACTATTTTTATTTTTGTTGTTCTATCCCATTAACAATTTTGTAAGCTATTTAACTTATTTGCTTATAATTCCAAAATTTTCACTTAAAATTTTATTCCATTCGAATTTTATATCTTATGGTCATACAGTCGCTTTATAATTCAAACTCTATGTTCAATTCAATTCGATAACATTTCTAATTCCAATTCAAATTTTATTGAACTTAAGTTAAATTCCAATTCATATAATTTATTTTCCACATTTTCATAAATTCTTTATTTGAGTTGATTCCATTTCATATTTTATAACTTCTACTTATGTAACGACCCAGAATTTTTGATAATTAAAATTCGAATATTTAATTGATTTTGAATATAAATAAATGGAATCTAGAAGTCGAATGATTTATTTTTCGAATATTTGATTTAAAATGGTCAATTAAATCGATAAGTTAAATAGTGAAATTCCAGAGATAATTGAAATCTGGATTAAATGTGATTGAAACTGATTTGTAAGATTTTATTTGATCATACTGGAGTTATAGAAATATTTTAGAACTTTCAGAATCGAATTTGGAGTTAAATTGTGAAAATTGAATATTTTAATATTTAATTATCGACTGTAAAAATAGCCAATTTTCGAACAGTCTCAGAATTGAACGAAACCAGTTCCATTGGATCCGTAATAGTTAGTTATTATCGGATTTCAATTTTCGTATCAATCGGAGTTATCGTTTGACCGTGGCAGCCCGAAACGCATCGATATCGTTTTAATTTTAATTCGGCGAGTTAAAATAGTCATTTTTCGAACAGTCTCGGATTTCGACGAAACCAGTTTCATCGGATCCGTAATGTGATGTTATTGTAAGATTTCAAATTTCATAATTTTTGGAGTTACCGTTTGTCCGGTACAAATTAAAACGCCTCGAAATCGATTTAAATCGGTTTAATTTAAATTGATCGTTTCTTGTCATATCTCACACAGACGATCGAATTAGCTTCCGAAACCTGTTCCATTGTGTCCGGAACACGGGATAAACCCTAGAAACGATGGTGACCGCGCGTAAATCGGAGTTCGGAAATTTTGGAGTGAATAGTGTTTTTCGTTATTTTCTATAAAAGGACCTCCCTCTTCACAAATTGCTTAAAACCCTAACCCTAATCAGTAGCCGCCACCAACATTTTCGAACGGCTAGAAGATCATATCCTTCTCCTCCAATTTTCTTCACATCCATACATCTATTCAAAGATTTGTCAACTACAAAGATGTTAAGCTTTGCGAGCTCTACGAAGTGAACGGTTATGATCAAAAATCTCGTGATGGATCGATGGGAAATCGCGTATGAAGTCGAGATGTTCACGCACGTTTTCCTATGCCTGGGGTTGACCGAGATGTACGTGGTTGTTGCCATAGGGGGAGCTCGGTAGGGCGGTTCTAATGGGGGCATCTGATCGAAGTGAAAAGGCTCGAGCTTGGAGCGGCAATTAGGGTTAGGGCCGGCCATGTTGGGTTCGAACGCACGTAGCTTGGAAGTTTGGTTTCGCGTGGGAGGGAAGATGAGAATCACGGCCACGGTTTTCTTTGTTAAAATGAAGGGCCCAGATCTATTAGGTTGTAAATAATTAAAGAAATTGTAATTTAATTTAATTTTAATTCGTGAATGTTTAACATATCATAATTTGTTCGTACGAGGTCAGAATTCGACGAAACCAGTTGCGTTGTCTTCGTTTCGTCGAGCACTTCGCGATGCAACTGATTTGGAGTCGTTTGGAGCTAGTTGAAATTTCGGGTAAAATTAAACGCGCGTTTAATTTTATTCGAAATAAACGCTGAAGTCAGAATTAAAATCACGGTGAGATCTTCTCACTCAATTGAATGTGGAATTATTTACAGTTATTGATTGATGATTGACTGTTTGAATGTGCTATTAGATATAATAGGATATATCTATATATATAGCAGTATATACATATTGGCATATGTATATATTGGATTGATGATTTCCCGCCTCGTATAGCGGATGAGACCCTATTGCGCCGTTAGTAAGCGGATTTTTATAAAACCCATATACCGCGATAATTCCGCACTGGAGCGGAATTGGTATTGTGCTAACATCTTTGGATGCAGGGAAACGGGTTGGAGGGATCCAACTGGATTCCTCAATTGTATTTACTTATTTACAGATATTGATATATATTCTGTTATCATATTGATATATGATATTGACTGTTGTGATGGACTGATTGGTGTTGTTGCATCATCGGATTCAGTTTTGAAATGTAAAAATAACGACTTTTACTTTAAAAGGGTTTTTAAAGTGATTTTTGAAAATATACGTTTTATGGAATTTTTGAATCGATTTATAAACGTAAAATTTAAAAGTTATAATTTTTAGTGAAATATAACCGAAGTGTCGTTTTTGAAATAAAAGTCGATTTATTTATAAAAGGGTTTAAATAGAGATTTTTGAATTTATTATGAAAGCTCTATATATAAGATTTATAAAATTTGATTTTTATAAATCAAAGTGATGAAATTATAAAGGAGTTTTAAAGACGTTTTAAATGATGTTAAAATGGGTTTTATAAAGGACAGAATAAATGATTTGTGAAGTCCTAAAAGAACGATTTTTGTAAATAAACGAATTATAAGTGTTTAACTTATAGAATGGACTTTTGGTAGAAAATTGAGTTATAAATTGAATTGGATAATAAAAGGAATTTATAAGTTGAAGTAGTTATAAAATATAAAATTGTGATTTATAAACGTTGTTTATGAATCCGAAAATCACTTAATTTGATAAGTGAATTGTAGAAGTTAATTAAAGGAATTTTATCCACGATTTTGGACAGTGGATAAGCTTTCAAATAAAATGTGTAGAAATGTTGAATTTGGATAGCGAATTATCCTTAAAATAAATGTGTAGAAAATAGTGAAATGTAATTAGTGAAGTATATTCACGATTTTGGACAGTGAATATATTGTTAAGTAAAATGGATATTGTTTTGGGAAAGTGACAGTGAAAATGAAGTTAATTGTTTTAAAAGATGTTTTAAAATGTGTTAAATATCGAAACCATAGATTTCAACATTCATTGTTGAAATAGACGTTTTCGAGGAATAAGGAAATGATGGACTATAACACTGTTGTTATAGTAAATGATTTCCGAAAGGAAATGTTTTGATGTAGTATTGGGATTCATATATCTATCTAAATTCCGAATCCCTATACTAGTGATTTTGAGTCGTCGTAACGATGTTTTACGTAACATTCGTTTTGACTCAAATAAAATGTGTTTAAAGAATGATTTCCTTAAAGAATGAAATGTATACTTAATATTGATTTAAGTATATTGAATATTTTCAAATGTTGAAAATAAATAGATTTGTGAAATACTTATTTTTAAATAAGTATGGAAATGCTTTTCCAATATGAAATGAACTGTTTTGAGATTTTATCTTTTAAAGATAAATTGAAATGTTGAAATTGATTTGAAGTTGTTTTCAAATGGAAGTGTGGAAATTTTATATCTAGTAAAGATATTTTGGAAAATAAATAATTGGGAAAATTATTTGGAATCTGATGATGTTGCGCATCTTTATTGATAGTTAAATAACCGACTATCAATAATTACCTTGAGTAGGTATTTGTTATGAATTGGATGAATTTGAATGTCACACTTATTTTTAAATAAACGCTCACTATTCGGGTTAGCCGGGAAAGGACCATGGGGTCGTATAACCCATTCCGAATATGTGATATGTCGTTATGAATCGCATTCGAAGACCGGTGTTGAAGACCGGATATTTTTTAAAACGGAAGGATTACCGTCGAGTTACTCTACATCGGCTGATCTCCGATTTAGAGGTTTTATCACCCTTAGTGACGGGAAGTCCGGACGTGATTAGAAATTTATCCGGATATGCAAGGGCTTCGTGAGAAGTGCCTTCGGTTCTGTTCGATCCCGGAACAGACTTGTATGGATTGTGTGTCTGACGTTACAATTTGAGATATAAAGCTGATTTCTTTCAAATACATTTCTGTTGGTGGCGGAGAATTTATTCTCTTAGCTTAACACCCTTCTCTGAGACGTATGAGCTCAGAGGTTATGTAGTTGAAATTTATCAGCGATATACTCCCAATTTGGTAACGTGGCATACTGAGTGTTGCTGTGAAATGATCAGTGTTTGATCATTTGAGATATGATCATTTGTTTGATCTTATATCTTTGTGATCATAGGTTGATCATTTTGTTTGACCCGAAGCAGGGCTTTTTGAGAAAGCGTAGCTTTGTGGACGAGACTTCGTCGAGCCTCACACCCCGGAAATGGTCGAAACAGGAAGAATGCGGCAAGGTTCTAGGGAGTAGCGCCCCTTAGTGTATGTCATTCCTTCTGGATAAAGGTGGTATCATGGTATGGAGCCCAGATACTTAACCTCTGTGGTTGCTGCAAAATTTATTTCTTTGTGGTTGTTGCGAATCGGGGATCCTCAGGAAGATCGGTGACGATCGGGGGATGGCATACGCGTGTCAGTAGTTACCTATTTTTGCAGAGGTAACCCGGCCTTGTGTTGGCAGAGATCCGGTTAGGTTCTCGGGTCGTCTATTCCAGGGACGTACCCATCGTGGATAGGAAGTTCCTTAGCCTGACCATTTGTTGGAAATCCAAAGAAACAATACGAGCCTTGTACGGTTTTAGTTGTAGAACCTGCCATCTAATATGGCAGCTATAGCAAGCATACTATAATGGTACCTATGCTGGCTAAGATTGATATTCTACTTTCGAAATGTTTTCTACACTATGCACTAATAATAATATCAAAAATGATTTGATTTTGCGTAGTAAGCATCTTTGACTATCATAAGAAGAAATCTCCTCCAATTCTGCGTTTGCATTGTGTGTGTGGTGGGAGGTCTTATGGTAGTTTCATTTTCCAAAAGCATTGCGAATTGACTTTAAAATTCTCTGCTGTTTATTTTTAAAGAATAACTGTTTTACGATCTCACACCAGTCACCATGACTGACTCGGAGTTTATTGTTCCCTTCTAAACTCTGGGTGCCCACAAATTTCCACACGGGCAGCCTAGAGTTATGTTATCAGGATATTCTGGAGCTTTGGAAGCAAGCTGGATGGCGAGACGTAGTATTTGTATCTGATATATTTATTCCGCTGTGTATTCTGTATGAGGACAAGGTTATATAACTGTCCAATGTTGTTATTGACTCTGATGATATGATGTGATGTAATGTAATAACAGATATAATTCTTTTGTTTTTAAATGATATTCATTTATCTATTATATATTGTTCCGCTGCGATATGTGAGATTCTGATATTGGTTTCTGTTTCTGCTCTTGTTCTGTTGTTGTTTTTCTTTCTTTTTCTTCTATCTTCTTCTTCTACCTTTTCTTCTTTCTTAAAACCATAACCTTTCGGGTTTCCGGCATTCGATGGCTCAGCAGTCGATAAAGTGAGTATCGATGTTGAATTTTCGAAAGTCGAAAATTTTCGGGATGTTACAGTTGGTATCAGAGCATATGGTTAAGCGACAACCCTGCTCTGTTGGGTGTTACTCATTAGAGATAGAGTCAGCAGTACTCTAGAATGGGTTTGAGTGTAATAATAGATACGAGTGTGTATTTGTTAGTGAATATAAAATTGTTTTATATTGTGATGATTGGTTTGTTGAGTGGTATATGGATTCTGGTCGGTATTGTCCGTACAACTCTATCGATAGGGATCTCTAAACACTTATATAGAACAATTCGGCACAGTATTGTTTTAAATAGGGTAAATGAAATAATTTTACCCAAAACTATTTTTGTATATAAAAGAAATAATTTTCTGTGAATTATTATAGTATATGGTTGCATGGATGTTAGGAAGTAATAATAGTGAATTATCATCACTAAAATTGAATAAGAAATTGAAATTGTAACTCCAAAATTAAGAGATAAATCCATGTACAAATGAAATTTAAAGAATGTAAATTATAAATGTGATTTGTAATTTGAAACGGAATTCCAGAGAAGTATTTGGAAATGTTTCGAAAAGAATTTGAAAATTTGGAGATTTGAAAAGTTTAAATTCTTTTTGGAGTGGAAAATGAAGTTCAAAGGTTTGAAAAGTATTTTGGAGAGATGAAAGCTCTAAACTCTTTTCGGTCGCTGGAAAATAACTTCGATGATGACCGCGGCATTGTTGGTGTTCATTTTCGGGTTTCCAAAAGAGGAATTGCTGCCAAATTGTTTTAAATGGAAGTTGTTTGGAAAATTTGGATTTTGTTTTGGAGATTCGAAGGATAATTTGAATTGTTTTCAAATGATTTTGAAATGTTGGTAAGATTCTGGAATACCATATGAAAGAAAAATTGAAAGTTGAGATTCATTGCGAATCTGTAAGCGATAGAATTGAAATTGAAAATGAAATGAGACTTGAATCCGAATAAACTACTTTGATAATTAATTGATTCATGAAATGGAAGTTGAATTAGTTAAATTGAAACTTGAATTTTGAACTAAATAAAGAATGGTTCGAAATTACAAATAATTTCAAGTAAGTAGAAACAGATTTGAATAAGTGGATTAGAATTTGAAATGAATTAGTAATTGAAACTAATCCAAAATAAGCAGTTATAAATGAAAATCGATGAAAATTCAATATTCAGAAGTTAAACTGAATCCAAATTAGATTGGAGTTGTGAATTGAATTCAAATGAATGTGAAATGTAAAATTGAATGTATAAGCAGTTTATATTGAAATTTTGTAATAAAATTTAGCAAATGGTTTGAGTATATGTAACTAGATATTATGGCTAGTAGGATATACAGGTATAAAGGAAATTGAATTTGATTTCACAGATAATTTGAATTGCTCGACAAAAGGTACGTATTTGAATTATAATATGAGTTTTTGATGATTTCTGGTCTAGCCGCTTGGCTTTTTCTTTTTCTTTTTGAAATCTGAGAGTCCGTAGGGACGTTTTGTAGTCGTGCCGTATTAGCCGCGCAAAGGAGACGCTGGCAAAATTTTTTGGAAATTTAGGGCGTTAGAAAATTTTTGAGAAATTTTGAAAGTTTAAAATTTGAATTTAGACTTAAATTTGAATTGATAAGAAAACAATGCTGTTGAAACTTATAATTGAAGTTGGAAAACGAGTTGATTAATAACGAATCTTTAGTAGGAAGATCTGTTTTGATAAATTGATAAAACTATTTGAATTTGAGAAAATAGTAGACGAGTTAAGGACATTTTTCCTAACTTGTAATTTCGAGGACGAAATTCTTTTAAGGGGGGAAGTTTGTAACGACCCAGAATTTTTGATAATTAAAATTCGAATATTTAATTGATTTTGAATATAAATAAATGGAATCTAGAAGTCGAATGATTTATTTTTCGAATATTTGATTTAAAATGGTCAATTAAATCGATAAGTTAAATAGTGAAATTCCAGAGATAATTGAAATCTGGATTAAATGTGATTGAAAATGATTTGTAAGATTTTATTTGATCATACTGGAGTTATAGAAATATTTTAGAACTTTCAGAATCGAATTTGGAGTTAAATTGTGAAAATTGAATATTTTAATATTTAATTATCGACTGTAAAAATAGCCAATTTTCGAACAGTCTCAGAATTGAACGAAACCAGTTCCATTGGATCCGTAATAGTTAGTTATTATCGGATTTCAATTTTCGTATCAATCGGAGTTATCGTTTGACCGTGGCAGCCCGAAACGCATCGATATCGTTTTAATTTTAATTCGGCGAGTTAAAATAGTCATTTTTCGAACAGTCTCGGATTTCGACGAAACCAGTTTCATCGGATCCGTAATGTGATGTTATTGTAAGATTTCAAATTTCGTAATTTTTGGAGTTACCGTTTGTCCGGTACAAATTAAAACGCCTCGAAATCGATTTAAATCGGTTTAATTTAAATTGATCGTTTCTTGTCATATCTCACACAGACGATCGAATTAGCTTCCGAAACCTGTTCCATTGTGTCCGGAACACGGGATAAACCCTAGAAACGATGGTGACCGCGCGTAAATCGGAGTTCGGAAATTTTGGAGTGAATAGTGTTTTTCGTTATTTTCTATAAAAGGACCTCCCTCTTCACAAATTGCTTAAAACCCTAACCCTAATCAGTAGCCGCCACCAACATTTTCGAACGGCTAGAAGATCATATCCTTCTCCTCCAATTTTCTTCACATCCATCTATTCAAAGATTTGTCAACTACAAAGATGTTAAGCTTTGCGAGCTCTACGAAGTGAACGGTTATGATCAAAAATCTCGTGATGGATCGATGGGAAATCGCGTATGAAGTCGAGATGTTCACGCACGTTTTCCTATGCCTGGGGTTGACCGAGATGTACGTGGTTGTTGCCATAGGGGGAGCTCGGTAGGGCGGTTCTAATGGGGGCATCTGATCGAAGTGAAAAGGCTCGAGCTTGGAGCGGCAATTAGGGTTAGGGCCGGCCATGTTGGGTTCGAACGCACGTAGCTTGGAAGTTTGGTTTCGCGTGGGAGGGAAGATGAGAATCACGGCCACGATTTTCTTTGTTAAAATGAAGGGCCCAGATCTGTTAGGTTGTAAATAATTAAAGAAATTGTAATTTAATTTAATTTTAATTCGTGAATGTTTAACATATCATAATTTGTTCGTACGAGGTCAGAATTCGACGAAACTAGTTGCGTTGTCTTCATTTCATCGAGCACTTCGCGATGCAACTGATTTGGAGTCGTTTGGAGCTAGTTGGAATTTCGGGTAAAATTAAACGCGCGTTTAATTTTATTCGAAATAAACGCTGAAGTCAGAATTAAAATCACGGTGAGATCTTCTCACTCAATTGAATGTGGAATTATTTACAGTTATTGATTGATGATTGACTGTTTGAATGTGCTATTAGATATAATAGGATATATCTATATATATAGCAGTATATACATATTCAAGGTTTTAAATCTCGGATTTCGGTAACGTCTCGTCTCGAAGAATTTAGATAGCTTATCTCGTATCGGGTGAGATCTCGAACGAGATGAGTGCATCTCGGTCGTCCATCTCGGATTTACATCTCGGTTTCTAAAATTCATTTCGGAGTTATCTCGGAGTATATGTCATGTCGAAAATTAGTTTTCATACACCTAAATTTATAATACTAGTCACTACCTTAAGGAAAACACTATGCACTTACCTTGAATATATCACACGCTTATCATTAGTAATTTAGTATGGAAAAATATCACTTATATCATGTAAAATAAACAAATAACTAGATTTCATGAATAATGTTCAATATAATATCATATAAGATAAAGTAGACAAGAAACAAACCATAACATATGCACCTTTACTTTGTTTGATCATTCACTTAACTTTCCTACACAATATAATGTCTCATTTCTACCTTTTATGATTTATAGTGCTGCAAGGGAAATCTTAATTTTATAACTTCAAATACAAAAGTCTACAAGTAGAATTAAGATATTCTATGTCTGATTATAGTATTTAATTATTAGCAAACAAAATCTCATTAAGCAACTAATAGCATAGATATTTCAAACAAATGTAGAAAATAGCATACATAGTACAAACAATTTCAAACATTTAGTAATATTATAAGAAAAGCAAAAAAATGATGTACGAATGAACATGTAATCATCAAATGAAATTAATAGATGAAAGAGAATTCCTTTATTGCTTAAAAATAAGCCTTGAGGAAAAAAATTATAGCAGCAAAGACTAAATGAAATCAAATTAGGAATCCATTTAGAACATAAAGTTAAATAAGTGAAGCCCAAAATTTATAGCCGTAAAAAAATAGGGTTAGGAAAAAAACTCAAGAAAGTGTCGAAAAAAGAAAAATGAAATCGGATGTAAATTAATTTGGATCAGAAACCTAAATGAAAATCATAAAGTGAAATACTTACCATAATCGATGTAGATTTTATCATCTTCTTACACTTGTCACTGCCGTAAAATAAGAGACGAAGATTAAATGAGATTTATATAAGAAATAAGGGTTAAAAAAGTACGATTAAGAAGGCTTAAATTAAGGTAAAGGATGAGCTAGCCCAATACGGAAAAAGAGTTGATTTTTTCCAAAATTCAAAAATTCGGCCGATATCTCGCTGTTAAATCTCGTCCGAGATACCGAACGAGATACTGAAATCTCGTCCGAGATTTGGGTCAGACGAGATTCAAACGAAATTAGTTGTTTCGAATCGCCCAGGCTTGAAAACGAGATCTCGCCCGAGATCTCGGCCGAGATGAGCGAGATTTAAAACCTTGTACATATTGGCATATGTATATATTGGATTGATGATTTCCCGCCTCGTATAGCGGATGAGACCCTATTGCGCCGTTAGTAAGCGGATTTTTATAAAACCCATATACCGCGATAATTCCGTACTGGAGCAGAATTGGTATTGTGCTAACATCTTTGGATGCAGGGAAACAGGTTGGAGGGATCCAACTGGATTCCTCAATTGTATTTACTTATTTACAGATATTGATATATATTCTGTTATCATATTGATATATGATATTGACTGTTGTGATGGACTGATTGGTGTTGTTGCATCATCGGATTCAGTTTTGAAATGTAAAAATAACGACTTTTACTTTAAAAGGGTTTTTAAAGTGATTTTTGAAAATATACGTTTTATGGAATTTTTGAATCGATTTATAAACGTAAAATTTAAAAGTTATAATTTTTAGTGAAATATAACCGAAGTGTCGTTTTTGAAATAAAAGTCGATTTATTTATAAAAGGGTTTAAATAGAGATTTTTGAATTTATTATGAAAGCTCTATATATAAGATTTATAAAATTTGATTTTTATAAATCAAAGTGATGAAATTATAAAGGAGTTTTAAAGACGTTTTAAATGATGTTAAAATGGGTTTTATAAAGGACAGAATAAATGATTTGTGAAGTCCTAAAAGAACGATTTTTGTAAATAAACGAATTATAAGTGTTTAACTTATAGAATGGACTTTTGGTAGAAAATTGAGTTATAAATTGAATTGGATAATAAAAGGAATTTATAAGTTGAAGTAGTTATAAAATATAAAATTGTGATTTATAAACGTTGTTTATGAATCCGAAAATCACTTAATTTGATAAGTGAATTGTAGAAGTTAATTAAAGGAATTTTATCCACGATTTTGGACAGTGGATAAGCTTTCAAATAAAATGTGTAGAAATGTTGAATTTGGATAGCGAATTATCCTTAAAATAAATGTGTAGAAAATAGTGAAATGTAATTAGTGAAGTATATTCACGATTTTGGACAGTGAATATATTGTTAAGTAAAATGGATATTGTTTTGGGAAAGTGACAGTGAAAATGAAGTTAATTGTTTTAAAAGATGTTTTAAAATGTGTTAAATATCGAAACCATAGATTTCAACATTCATTGTTGAAATAGACGTTTTCGGGGAATAAGGAAATGATGGACTATAACATTGTTGTTATAGTAAATGATTTCCGAAAGGAAATGTTTTGATGTAGTATTGGGATTCATATATCTATCTAAATTCCGAATCCCTATACTAGTGATTTTGAGTCGTCGTAACGATGTTTTACGTAACATTCGTTTTGACTCAAATAAAATGTGTTTAAAGAATGATTTCCTTAAAGAATGAAATGTATACTTAATATTGATTTAAGTATATTGAATATTTTCAAATGTTGAAAATAAATAGATTTGTGAAATACTTATTTTTAAATAAGTATGGAAATGCTTTTCCAATATGAAATGAACTGTTTTGAGATTTTATCTTTTAAAGATAAATTGAAATGTTGAAATTGATTTGAAGTTGTTTTCAAATGGAAGTGTGGAAATTTTATATCTAGTAAAGATATTTTGGAAAATAAATAATTGGGAAAATTATTTGGAATCTGATGATGTTGCGCATCTTTATTGATAGTTAAATAACCGACTATCAATAATTACCTTGAGTAGGTATTTGTTATGAATTGGATGAATTTGAATGCCACACTTATTTTTAAATAAACGCTCACTATTCGGGTTTGCCGGGAAAGGACCATGGGGTCGTATAACCCATTCCGAATATGTGATACGTCGTTATGAATCGCATTCGAAGACCGGTGTTGAAGACCGGATATTTTTGAAAACGGAAGGATTACCGTCGAGTTACTCTACATCGACTGATCTCCGATTTAGAGGTTTTATCACCCTTAGTGACGGGAAGTCCGGACGTGATTAGAAATTTATCCGGATATGCAAGGGCTTCGTGAGAAGTGCCTTCGGTTCTGTTCGATCCCGGAACAGACTTGTATGGATTGTGTGTCTGACGTTACAATTTGAGATATAAAGCTGATTTCTTTCAAATACATTTCTGTTGGTGGCGGAGAATTTATTCTCTTAGCTTAACACCCTTCTCTGAGACGTATGAGCTCAGAGGTTATGTAGTTGAAATTTATCAGCGATATACTCCCAATTTGGTAACGTGGCATACTGAGTGTTGCTGTGAAATGATCAGTGTTTGATCATTTGCGATATGATCATTTGTTTGATCTTATATCTTTGTGATCATAGGTTGATCATTTTGTTTGACCCGAAGCAGGGCTTTTTGAGAAAGCATAGCTTTGTGGACGAGACTTCGTCGAGCCTCACACCCCGGAAATGGTCGAAACAGGAAGAATGCGGCAAGGTTCTAGGGAGTAGCGCCCCTTAGTGTATGTCATTCCTTCTGGATAAAGGTGGTATCATGGTATGGAGCCCAGATACTTAACCTCTGTGGTTGCTGCAAAATTTATTTCTTTGTGGTTGTTGCAAATCGGGGATCCTCGGGAAGATCGGTGACGATCGGGGGATGGCATACGCGTGTCAGTAGTTACCTATTTTTGCAGAGGTAACCCGGCCTTGTGTTGGCAGAGATCCGGTTAGGTTCTCGGGTCGTCTATTCCAGGGACGTACCCATCGTGGATAGGAAGTTCCTTAGCCTGACCATTTGTTGGAAATCCAAAGAAACAATACGAGCCTTGTACGGTTTTAGTTGTAGAACCTGCCATCTAATATGGCAGCTATAGCAAGCATACTATAATGGTACCTATGCTGGCTAAGATTGATATTCTACTTTCGAAATGTTTTCTACACTATGCACTAATAATAATATCAAAAATGATTTGATTTTGCGTAGTAAGCATCTTTGACTATCATAAGAAGAAATCTCCTCCAATTCTGCGTTTGCATTGTGTGTGTGGTGGGAGGTCTTATGGTAGTTTCATTTTCCAAAAGCATTGCGAATTGACTTTAAAATTCTCTGCTGTTTATTTTTAAAGAATAACTGTTTTACGATCTCACACCAGTCACCATGACTGACTCGGAGTTTATTGTTCCCTTCTAAACTCTGGGTGCCCACAAATTTCCACACGGGCAGCCTAGAGTTATGTTATCAGGATATTCTGGAGCTTTGGAAGCAAGCTGGATGGCGAGACGTAGTATTTGTATCTGATATATTTATTCCGCTGTGTATTCTGTATGAGGACAAGGTTATATAACTGTCCAATGTTGTTATTGACTCTGATGATATGATGTGATGTAATGTAATAACAGATATAATTCTTTTGTTTTTAAATGATATTCATTTATCTATTATATATTGTTCCGCTGCGATATGTGAGATTCTGATATTGGTTTCTGTTTCTGCTCTTGTTCTGTTGTTGTTTTTCTTTCTTTTTCTTCTATCTTCTTCTTCTACCTTTTCTTCTTTCTTAAAACCATAACCTTTCGGGTTTCCGGCATTCGATGGCTCAGCAGTCGATAAAGTGAGTATCGATGTTGAATTTTCGAAAGTCGAAAATTTTCGGGATGTTACAACTTATATATCCATTTCACAACACAAAATTTATATTCAATATCTTCCATTACATTCAATTCAATCAACTATTAATATTTGTTTCACTTCATATTACTAGTTTCCTTCATTTATACACATCCAATTTTTTTCAATTCAATTCATTTAATTAGTTCACTTTACTAATTTATTCCATTTAACTTTGCTTAAGTTAACTCACCATTTCATTAATTCCATTCAAACCATAATCAATTAAATTTTTAAAATTTAATCCCTTCAAATTAAGTTAAATTCCCTTTTAACTTTCTCACTCTGAATTTTAATTTCAAAATTCAGTTTTCACACTTCTTTCCTTATTAATATCATCCTCCACTTACAATTCAAAAACTTGTTTTCTGATATTTCTAAAACCCTTAGCTAGGGATTTCAATATCCAAATAACCGGTATTTATTTCAAATCACTTTGAAATCAATGATATATATATATATATCTCTGTATACCAAATCCCACTTTTTACATTTAAATTTTAACGATCCTGGTTTTTAACACTTGTTATTTGAATAATTTACTGATTTTAAATATTGGAATATTATTTTTATCAGTCAAATAATAAATTATGATTTTTATAGATATCTATGTATATATCTATTCGGGAAGCTATGATTTAAAAGTCTAAAATTTTAATCTCTGAAAAACTTTTGAATAAAAATTCCACCTTTCTATTATAGGATATGATTATATATATATACATACATACATAATATATATATATATGTATGTATGTATGTATGTATGTATGTATGTGCGAGTAGGTATATACATAACTTTGATATAAAAATTTAAGATAATATATATATATAAGGATAAATACATGTAAGTGGAAAAATTTTATTTGTATATTAGTTATAGGTTATATGTACAAATTTATAAAAGTAATACAAGAAAAAACTATGTTTATAAATATGAAGTATATATGTATATTTCTATGATGTATATATATATATATATGTAAATATATAAGGGAACATAGTAATAAATGTTTATCAACTCAAGCATATAATAAATCAAATCCTCCTCTTAATAATCAAATCACCAAGTTTTCAAATCAGGTCAGTTTTCAAAATAAAAGAAAATGGAAAAAAATATATAAGATAAGATAAAAACTTACTGTACATAAAAGATGGGATTCAGCCTTATCCTCTATCTATAAATACCACTGCCTTATTACTCACTTGAACATTCTTGCATTCAAAAAGAAAAAAAAGAAAACAAAGCTGCCATTAAACTCTGTAGAAACCAAGGGTGCCAGTAGATCAAAAACAAAATCAAGTAGTATCTTTTTTTTCAAAGCAGTGAGTAAACAAAATTTCTTTTTTTTTCTACTTACTTACAGAATCAAGTTCAACTATAAACTTGTAGATTTAGGTGAAAAAGCTTTTGGTTTTCAAGTTGTTCATATGCTAGAAGTGTATGTGTTTGTATTTATGAATGTATATCTTGATGAATAACTGTAAACCCCATAAGGCATGTACATCACTTTTTTGTTCCGCTCTGTATATTGAAAAGAAACTGTTATGCTTAACTTCTAAAATCTCTACCTCTCACCCTGGTTAGTTTTAGGTTGTGATTTAAAAAGAAAAATTGTTGTTTTTCAAAAATAGTTTGTTTTAAAAATGGTATCATTGAACCTTATTAAGTATGGAAGGTGAAAAACGTGTTTTACAGTAAGTAACCCAAAATGGAAGAAATTCGAAAATCATATTCCTAGCTTATATGAATGCGATCGCTTTTAAAAACAATGAATTTTGGAAAAGGTTTGGGCATTTTTAGTCAAGTATGTTGAGAGGGAAAGGGGGATGAACGGGTTTTCATTTTTGGTCAAATTCTGGCGAACCACCTAATGTCGTGGGTCGAGACCTAGCATGGAGGTGGTTTGGTGGTCGGGGAGTTAGCGAAAAATGGTATGATATTTTATTTGCTGGTGTGGTGGTCGGTCAGAGGTGAAGTAGGGTTATGGAGTGGATTTTGGCCATGTTCGGCTTTCGAGGAATGGTGGCGACGTGAAGGGCTTTCAGGCGGGCGGTATGCGGGGAATTGGAAGAGGAGAAGGTGGCGAAGCTACTGGTGGATTTTGGCGATGGCCGGTGGTCGGAGGTGGTCAAACGAGGTGGACAATTGAGGATGATGGCTCCAGTTTTTTAGGTGGAGTTCGAGTGCTCGAACTAGGAGTTGGTCGGGCTTTCCGGGTGCGTGGTCGGATAGAGTGGGACGTGGGTGGTATGTTCGATGTGTCGGCGGTAGGAGGAGGGTGGTGGCCGAAGTGTACACGTGCACGGTGATACTCGTGTGTAGGTTGGAACAGAAGAAGATAAGGAAAGGGAAGAAGAAGAAAGGACAGTGTAAAATAAAAGAAGAAAGGGTGGAGTTTTTTTGTTTTCTTTTGTTGTTTGGGCCGAACAGGTCGGGTCATTTGTTTTAATAAAAAAAATTAAAACAAAGGTTATATTAAAAATTCTCTTACTCTTTAAAACATCTTGTTCCTTTTATTAAATTATAATCAACATGAAACTTTTTGTTTTTGGTATTTTGGTCCAACCACCAAGTACTTAAGCAAAAGTAAAATCTTGTATATTTTTGTAATATAAAATTAAATTAACCTTAATAATTAAAGTTAGTGAGTAATTTAGTTCTAAATTGACTAAACTTTGAGTTAGTTAATAAGTTTAGTATTAGATAGTTTGTTAATTTTAATTAGAAATAATAATAAAATGTGTTTTTATAATTGACTATAACTTATGAGAATTGATTAGAAATATAATTAGATTCGGTTAATTGAATTTAACCAAATGTTGATTTGTTGATTGTTTTAATCTCAGCTTTAAATCATTAAAATAGTTTAACAATATGTGATTTGGCTTGATTACTCTATAAAAAAATTAATTTTGTTCGGTTGCCTGTGACATTAAGTAACCAAATGAATTGAACGGTTGAAATGAAATATCGACACGTTTTATTGGAAATAGACATATGCAATTAAATTTCCATTTGTAGTTGTGGCATCCTGAATTTGAATTGTTTGTTAAAAACAACTTGGCCTTTGTAAAAATCTGTCGTTTGAATCCGATGAGACTGGGATTGGATATCAGTATTATCCGAAAACCATATCGATACAAAATAAATGATTTAGTCGGGAAGATCCCAAGGAAAGATCCGAAATTAACTAACTCTGAGGACGTGATTCCAATATGAGTGTAGTGGAAATAGTGCCTTCGGTTCCGTTAAAACCCCGAACGGACTTGTATAGACGAATGCTATCAGAACATCGTTATTGAAGGACGATGAGCAGTCCAAGTGAATGTGTTCTTAAAAGGTAATCATAGCCTCAAGCCTCATCAATCAGGAATGACTAAAACATGGGAGATTCAACAAGGCTAAGTGGGTCGCACCCAAGTAGGGTAAGGTTACCCCTATCTGGAGTCCCTTTTACTCAGTATGTTTGGTTCGGTTGCTGATCCCAACCGTGGGGTAATCTTATTCGGACTATCCAGGTTAGGGGTAGTCCAGTCTTGTGTAGTAGGGGACCCCGGCGTGGTCCTTGGTGTTATTTTTCTAGAGATGCACCGTGACGGGCGGTGCCTCTATGGCAAAGTCATTTTATGGAACTCATTTCCCGATAAGCGCCTTCGGTCTTAGTTGTATACCTATTATGCTGGAATTTACTTAATGTAACAATTTAAGCTATGTGAATAATTTACTTGAAAATCCTAGACATTATTATAATATCACTGGATTTTCCTATCAAGTGTTTTGGTTATCGTACGGGAAAAACCCATCCGTGTTTATGTGCGGCGAGGTCTTACGAGATACCCTTGTTTTTCAAATGGTTTTCAATTTAAAATGATTTAACCGTTTACTCACACCAGACCCATGTTTGACCCTGAGTTTATTTTTCTATTTTTCATAAACTCTTGAGTACTCAAATTTTTATGAGTAGCCAAGTGATTCCAAGTTTGCTCTCGACGTATTTTGGAGGAGGAGTTGGAGCAGGTGACTTCAACGTATCTGTATTCCACTGTATTGGTATCTATGTCTGTATTTTGGCTTGTAATGAATGGACAGGTCGTTACGACTGTCTGAATATGATGCATGTATAATTATGACTCTATTAAATTGTATTAGTAACTATATGATATATGTTTGTAATATATATATCTGTTCCGCTGTGAGATGTTGTGATTTGTTTAGTTCTTTCATTCTATATATTATCTTTTCTACCTATTTCTTTCTATATTACGACTCGTCTTTTGAAGTAAGAAGGGCGGGCCATCACGTTTGGTATCAGAGCGCTAGGTTGAGTGAACACCTAGGCTTTTGGGTTAATATCAATCTTGAGAGAGTGTATTTGTAAATTTTTATATGTATATATATATATACACACACCTCCCTGATAGTTAGATCAGCTTTGATAAAATATTATTAGTGCCATCTTTGGAATGTATTTCGTCCCAGTGCTAAGTATCCTCTTACAATGTCCAGGTAGTCAACAATGAGCACAAGGGGAAGGCGAAACAGAGGAGTCAGTAGCACGACAACCCCTAATGAAAGAACCCCTAATGTTAGAGATGGAGGAGTAGCTATTCAGGACGTAGCTCCAGTACATCCTCGAGTAAACTTCGCAACTCTGTGCAAGGACTTTGCGAATCTTGGAGGAAGACCCTTTAAGGGTACTGAATCTATTATCGAGGTGCAAGCATGGTTACGCTCTTATGAGAGAATTTTCAAGGGTTTGGGTCTTTCTGATGAACAGAAACGAGTCCTGGCATCATGGCAGTTACAGGAAGAGGTGGTCGCATGGTGGGACTCAGTCACGATGGATGTCCATGAGGATGAATTTTCATGGAATAAATTCAAAGAGGTGTTCGAGGAGCATTTTATGCCAACTGCGGGTAGGACGCGATTATATAGGAGTTTCCTAGATCTCAAGAAAGAAGACATGTTTGTGGCTGAGTACGAAATGAAGTTCAATGAGTTATCCCGTTATGGCCCTGGACTCATAGACACCCCTCT
Source organism: Allium fistulosum (assembly GCA_030737815.1). NCBI lineage: Eukaryota > Viridiplantae > Streptophyta > Magnoliopsida > Asparagales > Amaryllidaceae > Allium > Allium fistulosum. Next base: position 1,211,673,128 of record CM060902.1, read on the forward strand.
TAAGAAAAATGAAATGTTTGTATTAGGTTTGAGGGAAGAATTCCATGAGAAGATAACCGCTCAGCTTAAGGGATCGTTTGTAAAGCTTGTGGATATGGCTTTGAGGTATGAAGAACTTTTGGAGAAGAAACCCTCATCAGCAGCTGCAACACAAAGTGGCGGTGCTACAAATCTGAATAAGAGAAAGTTTAAACCAAACTTGAAGAAACAAAGGAAAGGAAAACAAGGAAGCAAACATGCGAACTGGGAGTGTTATAATTGCAAATAGAAAGGTCATATTGCCAGATTTTGTCCGAGACGCGAAACCCCGAAGCAGCAAAGCGGACTTATTTCCCAAATGGTTCAGAAGACTCTGTGTTTCAATTGCCATCAACCCAGGCACATGGTAAAGGCCTGCCCACTCCTACAAAAGTCGTGGATAAATAAGGTGTTTGCCATCTAGAATGAACCATCAGCTTCAACGGATATGAAGGGTAAACACGTCCTCGAAGGTACTTTGCTTTTAAATGATGTTTATGTTAGAGTATTATTTGATTCTGGTGCTTCTCTTATCTTTATCTCTTCGGAAACGGTAGTGAATTTCACCTTATCCCTAGTACCGTACACAATTCTATTTGCATCTCCAATCCCATAGGGGGAGTGACCCAACTGAATATGATTTGTGAAGGCTTGCGAATTACTTATCTTTCTCATAGCTTTTTATATGACCCTTATATATTAGATTTTAAAGGATTTGACCTTATACTTGGAATGGATTGGTTAACGAAGTATAAAGCTATTCTCGACTGTGAGGAGAGAACCATATCTTTGGAAACCGATTTAGGGAGGACTGCTGTAACAACCCGCTTATTTTACGATGGTGTATTTAAATGTTTTATTTAAATATAGCGTCGTTAGTCGGATTTAGGTCTGAAATGTCACTTTTTGAAAACGGTCGAATTAGGACTCGGGACCACTTCCATTGAGTCTGAAATGGCGTTTGCGACTTTTTTTAGTATAAGCTTCGATATGTTTGGAGTAAGTTGAATTTTGCTATTTTCTATTTGGGCTTTTAGGTTTGGGTTTCACCCAACTCATCATATACCCTAACTCAACCCCTCTCTTCATCCATTCATTCTCATTTCATTTCTTTTTTTCTCAAGCTCAACTGAAAATGGGGGAAGAGAAAAGGAATTAGAAATTCCAAGCCCTAGATTCATTTGCAAACTCTGTTTCTTGCTCCAAAATCAAAGAGAAGCTTTGGTAAGCCTTCTTTTCACCTTCTCCATCTATCTCTCTCTCCAATCTCAGAAAATTCCTAAACCCTAATTTAGGAAATACATGTTTTGATCTTAGATTGAAGCTTGTAGAGTTGAAGTGAAGAGTGGTTGATCTTTTCCTTGTGTTTGAGCTTCTTATCATTTGTTTTTGAGTTAAAAGGTGAGATTTTTGAACTCACATCTAAGCCTATAGCTTTTGTTGTGGTTGGGTAAGAATTCCTAACATCAACTCATGTTCATTTGTGTTCGATTTGGATCGGTTAGGTGAATTGTCCAATTTTTGGGTTTGAAGACCAATTTTGTGAAAATCTCTTTTATGGATGTTTGAACATGTTTACCGGGATGTACCGAAGAGGCTTTAAGGCTGGGTTGTCGTTTGGCATAAGTCCCAAGTCGTAGTAGCTCGATCGATCGTTCCAGTATAGTTTTGCCCCATTAGGGGGCTAGATTGATTCTGTCCAGGAAGCAGGTTCAGTCAACTGAACCAGTAGGTTAGTCGACTGAACCAGGGGGGCAGAAAACATTTTGTCCCCGTATCAGTCGACTGACCTCTGTGTTCAGTCGACTGACCTGGGGGGATAGAAAATTCTTGTCCCTGTGTTAGTCGACTGACACCCTGGGTCAGTCGACTGACCTAGAAACTAAAAGTTTCTAGGTACTGGTCCAGTCGACTGACCTGCTTGTCTCGGCCCCATTTGTTATTTTACTTTGGTTTTCCAATTTCGATCGATTCGTGTCGATCCAATCAGTTGTTATCGCATTTTGACTTTGATGATTCCTATTTGATTTTGTGCATGGGTTTTTATAAAGTGATCTTTTTAAATTGTATTAAAAGCTCGTTTCTCCAATTTATAATTTCTATTTAAAACACACACACAATTTTTCACTTCGAGCAAAGAGGGAGGAGAATTAAATGATTAAATAAAACGCGTGCTATAAACACGTGTGTTTATCTTTTTAGTTAATTCCTAATCTATTCATTTGACTGTTTTGACCTTTGGGTCAGGTTTTCCGATGAGATGAGGTGAACTTTGTACTGCTTTGAGTGTGAAATTGATTAACGGTTAGTAAACCGTTTAGTGCGAACGTGTGGTATGGGACTCACGTTAACATTTTTCGGGTTCCTTTCTGAGAGTTGTGACACATTCTGCCAGTTAGTGGTGTCCAGTACTGGGTCTCCGGACCTTCGCCACTACGGTTTGTTGCCCTATGGTATCGCTTTTGGAGTTGGTCATTCGTCACCGCTCGAGAGATATTTGGGTTTGTTGCCTTCGGGTATGTTGCCTTCGAGCTTGTGCCTTCGGGTTTGTTGCCCTATAGTATCACTTTTGGAGTAGGTCATTCGTCACCGCTCGAGTGATATTTGGGTTTGTTGCCTTCAGGTTTGTGGATCCTTGTTATACAGTACTGAGCTCGAGCATCTTTTGTTTCTTTGACAAATATATTTCCCTAGTGTATCGCCTTTCGGGGTAGGTTCTTTGAACCACACGATATATAACGATTGCCTTGTGGAAACTTGTGTTACCTTTATTGGTATTTGTTATTTGCCTTTTTGGCTTGTTCGGGATATGACATCCTTTGTTATTTGAGTTGCTGATGATATGAGGCTTATTTTGATTCATCTTTTTTTAGATGATCCGGTTATCTCTTTTGGAGATATTTGTGGTACTTTATGTCCTTGTATGCTCATTATCATTTAGTTTATCTAACTGATTTGTTTAGCTAGACTGGCCTGTGTATTTTATACTTGGGTCAGACCGAGATGTTTCAGGTTAGGTGCATTGGACTTAGCCTATTTTGCTTCCGCATCGACTATTCTGCTAGTTCCTTTTTGTTATAGCTTTTTGTGTAGTCCTTTTTGGCTGTAACTCTGATATGTATTCTTTTGAATTTCCTATATATTGTGGTTTGCTTTACCACTTGACATATATCATTTTGTAAACTCTGTAATGTATCTGTATATGTGTAAATGTATGTGATGATCTATTGTTCTGTGATGTGTATTACATTTGAGTTGTTATATTTTATTCTGATAGATCCTTCAACCACCTATGGCTTTGTATTTAGTATTTATTTGACATGTCTATCCATAAGTAAGAAGTGGCAATTGTCGGCGTATTCAATAGATAATTAAGACAAGGTTATAGATGGTCGCTCCTATCCAGCTCTATTCTCCGTATTAGCAGACGGTGTTACCTAGTAATACTCTTTGCTAATGTGGGTCTCGAAGTGGGGCATCATAGCTTGGTATCAGAGCCAGGTTCAGAACAAAATATGATAAACATAGAACAGAGACACAAATTACGGTACATCAAAGGGTAGTACGAATGTTACAAATCTTTGAATCATCGTGCCTTATTTCTTTCCGTGCTTTCGGGATAGATAGAATTTTGGGAATACGTCTAGGAATGCATTTTATTCCGTAGTATTCCATATTTGAATTAATGATATCTACCTTGTGAATAATCTTTATCGTATCTTATCTTTCAGCTAATGGCCGGAAGAGGCAGAGGACGACGCTCGGATGCTGGGCAATCCAATGGCTCGCATCCGGATGGCGTTTACATGTCTACCGATCAATTTTTGGAGTTATTTAGGAGCACTCAGCCTCCAGCTCCTATTCGTGCATCTCCTCCATGCAAGTCTGCCTTTGCACGCCTGTGCAATGATTTTTCTCATCTTGGTGGAAATCCATTCAAAGGCTTCAAGTCCGTTCTTGAGGTCCAAGCTTGGATTCGCACATGCGAGCGTATCTTTTCTCGTATGGATCTTTCTGACCACGATCGAGTTCTTGTAACTTCTAGCTTATTGCAAGAGCGTGCCCTTGATTGGTACGAGCTTCTTGTAGCCGAACTTGATGAGTTTGTTCTTTCTTGGACTCAGTTCCGGGAGCGAATCGAACTCAAATTCATTCATGAATCTGAGAAAGTTTTATTGGCCCGTCGCTTTCTTGAGTTGAAGCAAGGAAAGTCCTCCGTCTCTGAGTATGTTGCATCATTTGAGGCCTTATCTAAGTATGGTCTTGAATTCATTAGCACTTCTTATAAGAAGAATATGAAGTTTGTCTCTGGTCTTAAGAAATATCTTAAGAAGTCCTTAATGCTCCAGCTTAAACTTTCTTTTGAGGAATTGGTTGATTCGGCACTTCATCTCGAGGCTATCGAGAAGGAGTGTGATAGTGGTGATGATATTGAGGTTCGCAAGAACCCCAATAAGAAGAAGTTTCCATTTCATAAGCAGGGATTTCTCCCTTCCAAGAAGAAAAAGCCTGTTGAATCTGGTTCTAACTCTCAATCTGTTGGAACACCTTCCATTCGGAAGTGTTTCAATTATGGTTCTCCTGATCATATGATTCAAGCTTGTACTAAGCCTCTCTTCTGCCGATATTGCAAGAAGGAAGGTCATCATGTTTCCTCCTGCCCTACGGTTCCTAATGCCAAGTCTGGCAAGCTTTATGTTGCTAAGGCTTCTGGAGGTTCTTCTCAGCCCAGAGGTATATCTCCCTCTATTTTGGAAGGTTCTATTTTATTTCATGACCGTAGTATTCGATTTTTTTTCGATACGGGTGCTTCGCATTCTTTTGTACAGAAAAAGCTCGTGGATGATTTGTCTTTGAATGTTTATTATATGGTTACTTCGTTGAGGATTGCGAATCCTATTGGGGGATCCGCAACCCTTAGCATGCTTTGTGAAGATGTTGAGATTGTTTTATGTGGCTTTTCATTTCATGCGAACCTGCACGTTATTTCTTATTTGGGATTTGATATGATTTTGGGCATGGACTGGCTAGTGAGATACGATGCCAGGATTATTTGTTCTAAAAGAATTTTATATCTTCGACACCCGGATTCGTCTACTCAGCTATCACTTGTTCTTCGGAATGTGGATAATTCCAAAATGGCTTTATATTCTTTAGACTCATGAGATGATGATGATATATCTCGTATTCCTATTGTTTGTGACTTCTCTGATGTTTTTGAGCCGGTTTTGGGTTTGCCACCCAAGCGGGCGATCGAGTTCCGCATTGATCTCATTCCAGGCGCGCAGCCAGTTGACCGTCCTCCTACGAGGATGTCTACAAAAGAAAATAAGGAACTCAAGAAGCAGCTTTTAGAGATTGAGTCCAAATAGTTGATTCAGTCCAGTTTTTCACCGTGGGGTGCCACAGTCATCTTCATGAAGAAGTCCGATGGAACTCTTAGGCTCTACATCGACTATTGCAAGCTTAACGAGTTGACCATCAGGAATAGGTATCCATTGCCTAGGATCGATGATATGTTTGATCTATTGAGTGGCGCTAAGGTCTTCTCTTAGCTCGACCTTGCCACTGGTTTTCATCAGCTCCGAGTGGCGGAAGATAGCATACCTCTTACAGTTTTTCGCACTCGATATGGTTCTTTCGAGTAGCTCATTATGTCGTTCGATTTGACGAACGCTCCTGCTTTCTTTGTTGATCTTATGAATCGAGTATTCCGAGAATATCTCGATAAGTTCGTCCTTATGTTCATTGATGACGTTCTTGTTTATTCTAAGTCTGAAGCCGAGCATGCTAATCACTTGAGAATTGTCTTGAGTACTCTTCGTCACCATCAGTTTAAAGCCAAATTCTCTAAGTGCCATTTTTGGGAGAATAAGGTTAAGTTCTTAGGCCATGTTGTATCTTCCGATGGCATTTCGGTCGATCCCTCGAAGATCGAAGCTATCCAGAATTGGAAGAGGCCTGAGAATGTTCATGTGATTCGTAGTTTCCTTGGATTGGCGGGTTATTACCGTCGGTTCATTAAGGATTTTTCCCGTGTTGTGCTTCCTCTCACCAGCCTTACTCGAAAAGGCATTCGTTATATTTGGTCCGATAAGTGTGAAGCTTCCTTCCAGACATTAAAGGAACTTCTCACTAATGCTCTTATTCTTGTTGTTCCCGAAGGGAATCATGATCTTGTTGTCTACACCGATGCTTGTGGTAGTGTTCTCGGTGCCGTGCTTATGCAGAAGGATCGAGTAGTTGCTTATGCTTCTAGGCAACTGCGTCCGAATGAAGTTTGCTATGCCACTCATGATCTTGAGTTAGCCGCCATTGTCTTCGCCTTGAAGATTTGGCGACACTATTTGTTAGGCGAGCGCTTCATTCTCTATACCGATCATAAATCATTGAAGTATTTGTTCACTCAGAAGGAACTCAATATGAGGCAACAATGTTGGCTCGAGTTTCTTGCCTCCTATGACTTCGATATACAATATAACCCTGGTCAGGGTAATCGTGTTGCTGATGCGTTTAGTCGTAGACATTCGGTTGTCGTTTCTATGATGCTTGCCGAATGGGATATTCTTGAGACTCTATCTTTTTGTGATATTCGTGATCGAGCTCCATCCTCTGATTCTCCGCTAGTATTATTCAGTTTGGAAGCTCGACCCTCTCTATTGGATCCTATTTCCAAAGCTCAGCGGCAAGATCCTGATCTTGTGCCTCTTATTCAGCTTTGTGAGACTGAATCCCGTGATGAGGCATTGCGGGATTTCAGCATTAATTTTCATGGGTGTCTTCGCAAGAAGAACCGTCTTGTTGTGCCTTCTGATTCTGCACTTAGGCATGACGTTCTTGATGACTGTCATCGTTCTAAGTATACCATTCATCCTGGCAGTAGTAAGATGTATGCCGATATGCATCGCCTTTATTATTGGGAAGGCATGAAGCACGATGTGGAGAGTTATGTGAGTAATTGCATGACTTGTCAACGAATTAAAGCCGAACATCAGTGCCCTTCTGGTCTCCTTCAGCCTCTAGAGATTCCATTGTGGAAATGGGATCAGATTTCGATGGATTTCATTGATGGCCTACCTCGTACGAGATCGGGCCATTCTAGCATTTGGGTTATTGTGGATCGCCTCACCAAATCAGCTCATTTTGTCCCTATTAAATCTAATAGGACTACTTCTCTTTTGGCTAAGTTATATATCAAGGAAATCGTGAGATTTCACGGTGTTCCTAGTTCGATTGTGAGTGACCGTGATCCTTTATTCACCAGTCATTTTTGGCAGAGTCTTCAGCAAGCTTTAGGAACAAAGCTTAATTTCAGCACAGCTTATCATCCACAGTCTGATGGACATACTGAATGGGTGAATCGTATCTTGGAAGATCTCCTCCGTGTTTGTATTCTTGATTTCGGAGGTAGTTGGGAGGATCATCTACCCCTTGTAGAGTTCTCCTACAACAATAGTTTTCAGTCCAGTATAGGTATGGCTCCTTTCGAAGCCTTATACGGAAGGCCATGCCGATCACCTTCTTGTTGGTTGGAATCTGGGGAGAAGCTTATTCTTGGCCCAGATTTTGTTCATGATTCTTCTGAGAAGATTGATCTTATTCGTCAGAGAATGAAAGAGGCACAGAGCCGCCAGAAATCCTACGCGGATAACCGTAGGAAGCCTCTCGAGTTCTCGGTTGATGATCTTATCTTTATTCATGTTTCTCCTTTGAAAGGGGTTATGCGCTTCAGTGTGACAGGGAAATTGGCTCCTAGCTTTGTAGGACCATTTCCTATTACTGAATGTATTGGCCCTGTGGCTTATAGAGTTTCACTTCCAGCTCATCTATCTGGTGTTCACGACGTGTTTCACGTCTCTCAGCTTCAGAAGTGTCTTCGAGAATCGGATTCTGTTATCGACTCTCCTTATTTACAAGGGCTTGAGATCTCACCAGATTTATCTATTTTATAGCAGCCTATTCGCATACTTGCCTCGGAGGTAAGACACCTTCGAAATAAGGACGTGCCGCTCATTAAAGTTCAATGGTCCGCTAACCCCAATAACTTTACTTGGGAAACCAGAGAGTTTATCGACGATCCTATCCGGGTTTTCTATCTTCGCTTAGCAATAGTGAGAATATCTCTTTATCTCAAGCTTATTTTTTCTTTCCTTTTTGGGTTATGTAGTATGTAGTTGTTACAAATTCTTCTCTAGGAATTGCGCGGACGCAATTTTGTTAAGAAGGGGAGATCTGTAACAACCCGCATATTTTATGATGGTGTATTTAAATATAGCGTCGTTAGTCAGATTTAGGTCCGAAATGTCACTTTTTGCAAACGGTCGAATTAGGACTCGGGACCACTTCCATTGAGTCCGAAATGGCGTTTGCGACTTTTTTTAGTATAAGCTTCGATATGTTTGGAGTAAGTTGAATTTTGCTATTTTCTATTTGGGCTTTTGGGTTTGGGTTTCACCCAACTCATCATATACCCTAACTCAACCCCTCTCTTCATCCATTCATTCTCATTTCATTTCTTTTTTTCTCAAGCTCAACTGAAAATGGGGGAAGAGAAAAGGAATTAGAAATTCCAAGCCCTAGATTCATTTGCAAACTCCATTTCTTGCTCTAAAATCAAAGAGAAGCTTTGGTAAGCCTTCTTTTCACCTTCTCCATCTATCTCTCTCTCTCTCCAATCTCAGAAAATTCCTAAACCCTAAATTAGGAAATACTTGTTTTGATCTTAGATTGAAGCTTGTAGAGTTAAAGTGAAGAGTGGTTGATCTTTTCCTTGTGTTTGAGCTTCTTATCATTTGTTTTTGAGTTAAAAGGTGAGATTTTTGAACTCACGTCTAAGCCTATAGCTTTTGTTATGGTTGGGTAAGAATTCCTAACATCAACTCATGTTCATTTGTGTTCGATTTGGATCGGTTAGGTGAATTGTCCAATTTTTGGGTTTGAAGGCCAATTTTGTGAAAATCTCTTTTATGGATGTTTGAACATGTTTACCGGGATGTACCGAAGAGGCTTTAAGGTTGGGTTGTCGTTTAGCATAAGTCCCGAGTTGCAGTAGCTCGATCGATCGTTCCGGTATAGTTTTTCCCCATTAGGGGGCTAGATAGATTCTGCCCAGGAAGCAGGTTCAGTCGACTGAACTAGTAGGTCAGTCGACTGAATCAGGGGGGCAGAAAACATTCTGTCCCCGTATCAGTCGACTGACCTCTGTGTTCAGTCGACTGACCTGGGGGGACAGAAAATTCTTGTCCCTGTGTCAGTCGACTGACACCCTGGGTCAGTCGACTGACCTGGAAACTAAAAGTTTCCAGGCACTGGTCCAGTCGACTAACCCCCTGGTTCAGTCGACTGACCTACTTTTCTCAGCCCTATTTGTTATTTTGCTTTGGTTTTCCAATTTCGACTGATTCGTGTCGATCCAATCAATTGTTATCGCATTTTGACTTTGATGATTCCTTTTTGATTTCGTGCATGGGTTTTTATAAAGTGATCTTTTTAAATTGTATTAAAAGCTCGTTTCTCCAATTTATAATTTCTATTTAAAACACACACACAATTTTTCACTTCGAGCGAAGAAGGAGGAGAATTAAATGATTAAATAAAACGCGTGCTATGAACACGTGTGTTTATCTTTTCAGTTAATTCCTAATCTATTCGTTTGACCGTTTTGACCTTTGGGTCTGGTTTTCCGATGAGATGAGGTGAACTTTGTACTGCTTTGATTGTGAAATTGATTAATGGTTAGTAAACCGTTTAGTGCGAACGTGTGGTATGGGACTCACGTTAACATTTTTCGGGTTCCTTTCTGAGAGTTGTGACACATTCTGCCAGTTAGTGGTGTCCAGTACTAGGTCTCCGGACCTTCGCCACTACGGTTTGTTGCCATATGGTATCACTTTTGGAGTTGGTCATTCGTCACCGCTCGAGAGATATTTGGGTTTGTTGCCTTCGGGTATGTTGCCTTCGGGCTTGTGCCTTCAGGTTTGTTGCCCTATAGTATCACTTTTGGAGTTGGTCATTCGTCACCGCTCGAGTGATATTTGGGTTTGTTGCCTTCGGGTTTGTGGATCCTTGTTATACAGGTTTGAGCTCGAGCATCTTTTGTTTCTTTGATAATTATATTTCCCTAGTGTATCGCCTTTCGGGGTAGGTTCTTTGAACCACACGATATATAGCGATTGCCTTATGGAAACTTGTGTTACCTTTATTGGTATTTGTTATTTGCCTTTTTGGATTGTTCGGGATATGACATCCTTTGTTATTTGAGTTGCCGATGATATGAGGCTTGTTTTGATTCATTTTTTGGTAGATGATCTGGTTATCTCTTTTGGAGATATTTGTGGTACTTTATGACCTTGTATGATCATTATCATTTAGTTTATCTAACTGATTTGTTTAGCTAGACTGACCCGTGTATTTTATACTCGGGTCAGACCGAGATGTTTCAGGTTAGGTGCATTGGACTTAGCCTATTTTGCTTCCGCATCGACTATTCTACTAGTTCCTTTTTGTTATAGCTTTTTGTGTAGTTTTGGCTGTAACTCTGATATGTATTCTTTTGACTCGCCTGTATATTATGGTTTGCTTTACCACTTGACATGTATCATTTTGTAAACTCTGTAATGTATCTGTATATGTGTAAATGTATGTGATGATCTACTGTTCTGTGATGTGTATTACATTTGAGTTGTTATATTTTATTCTGATAGAACCTTCAGCCACCTATGGCTTTGTATTAAGTATTTATTGGACATGTCGATCCATTTAAGTAAGAAGTGGCAATTGTCGGCGTATTCAATAGATAATTAAGACAAGGTTATAGATGGCCGCTCATATCCAGCTCTATTCTTCGTATTAGCAGACGGTGTTACCTAGTAATACTCTTTGCTAATATGGGTCTCGGAGTGGGACATCACAACTGCAAGGGTAAAATGTGATAGCCCCGAAATTCATATGTGTAGTCTCTTGCATGTGCTCGAAGCAGCTCAAGAAGGATTAGGATCCATTGAAGTTGTTAAAAAGTTCCCTGACGGTTTTGAAGAAATTAAAGGTTTATCCCCACATCGAGAGATCGAATTTCGTATTGATTTAGTTCTAGGGGCAAGACCTGTAGTCCAACCAAAAAGGAGAAACGCTCCGGAGGTGAGGGAAGAGTGGTGAGTCAAACACAGGATTTGTTGAGGAGAGGATTGATTAGACCCAATCGTTTGAGCTAGGAGTCTGCTGTAGTGTTTGCAGCCAAGTTAGATGGATCGTTAAGATTATGTGTAGACTATAGGGTGTTAAATAAGCTGACCATTAGGAATAAGTATCCCTTACCTCACATCGACGACCTTTTTGACTAGCTTCATGGGGCTACTGTATTTTCGCAAATGGATTTAGCTTCAGGATTTCACCAAATAAGGGTTGCTGAAGACAGTATACCCTTAACTCCATTTAGAGGGTCTGACTGTTTCTTTGAGTGGCTAGTTATGCCTTTTGGGCTAACCAATGCACCGGCTTATTTTATTAATCTAATGAACAGTGTCTTCCAAGATGTTCTGAACAAGTTCATGCTAGTGTTCATCGACGACATTCTGATCTACTCTAAATCAGAGGGGGAGCATATGCATCATCTGGAGGTGGTATTGGAAACCTTGGGAAGGCATGTCCCAAGGCGAAGTTTTCAAATTGCCATTTTTGGCAATCAAAAGTAAGGTTTTTAGGCACATTGTATCGGGAGATGGTATTTCAGTGGACCCAGAAGAAGTGGTAGCTGTTCAGGAGTGGAAGCAACCACAGACTCCTACGGAGGTTCGCAGTTTCCTTGGTTTGGTAGGATACTACAAAAGATTTATTCGGGATTATTCTAAGATTACCTCTCACTTGACCAAGCTGACTAAGAAGGGAGAAAAATTTGAATGGACTCCAAAGTGTGAAGAAGCGTTTCAAGAATTGAAGGTGAGATTAACCAGTGCACCCGTTTTGGCTGTTCCAAATGGGAATAGCGAATTCGCAGTGTACACAGATGCTTATGGAGTGGGGCTAGGAGCTATTTTGATGCAGCGCGGTAGAGTGATTGTGTATGCGAGCAGGCAGTTGAAGCCTTATGAGAAAAACTATGCTACGCATGACCTGGATTTGCTGGCTGTTGTCTTTGCACTAAAAATGTGGAGGCACTACCTATTGGGTAAAGATCCTTCTATTTCTTATTTAGTTCTTGTTAACCCTTAGAGATTTAGGAGTGAACTTCTTTCTTATATTAGGTGAAAAGTTCGAGCTCTTCACGGATCATAAACCCTTGAAGTATCTTTTCACCCAGAAGGATCTGAACCTGAGACAACAAAGGTGGTTGGAATTTCTAACATCCTATGATTTGGATATTCTCTATACACTGGGAAAGGAGAATGTGGTGGCAGACGCTTTGAGTAGGAATGTAGTCTTGGCTCTTTTGGAGGTTACCCCGACTCTCCTAGAAAGAATAGTAAGCGAGCAAAAAGTGGATAGAAGCTTAAGAGCAATCATCATAAAGGTTAAGGAGGGGCAGTGCATCAGTTTCAAGGTTGATGATCAAGGAGTTTTGAGGATCAATGGAAGAATCTATGTTCCGAGTGTCAAGAATTAGATAGGAGGTTTTGTCAAAATGCCATCTCTCAAGGTTAAGTATCCATCCAGGTATCTCGAATATGTATAGGGATATGAAGTGGATGTTTTGGTGGAAGGGAATGAAGAAAGACATCTCTATCTTTGTTAATAAGTGTGCAAGCTATCAACGGATAAAAGGCGATCAGCAGAAGACATCAGGACTATTACAACCTCTGGAGATTCCGAAATGGAAGTGGGAGATGATATCGATGGATTTCATCGATGGGTTGCTCCAAACTAGGAAGGGGAATGAGGGAGTGTGGGTTATTGTAGACAGGCTAACCAAGAGCGCTCACTTTATCCCGATTAAATCAACTAGAACTGCAGCTTCCTTAACAGAGATTTTCATGAGGGAAATCGTGAAATTGCACGGAGTTCCCATAAGCATAGTAAGTGATCATGAACCGATTTTTACCAATTTTTTTTAGGAAGCTTTGTAAACATCCCTTGGTACGAAGTTAAGTTTAAGCACTTCTTATCATCCTCAAACGGACGAGCAAACTGAGAGGTTGAACTGTATTCTGGAAGATATGTTGATGGCTTGCATTTTGGATTTCGGTGGGTCTTGGGAAGATCATCTGCATTTGGTAGAATTTTCCTACAATAACAGTTACCAGGCAAGCATAGAGATGGCACCCTACGAAGCTCTCTACGGAAGGCCATGTAGATCACCAACTTGTTGGGTGGAGTCAGGGGATTGTTTAATCCTTGGTCCGAATATGATACGGGAAGCATCTGAGAAAGTCGAACTGATCAAGAAAAGAATGAAGGTAGCCCAGGATCGTCAAAAGAGCTACGCCAATAAAAGGCGGAGAGATCTGGAATTTGCAGTTGGAGACCTGGTATTTGTTAAGATTTCTTCGATAAAAGGAGCAATTAGATTTAGGAAGACTGGAAAATTGGCTACAAGATATATCAGACCTTTTCGTATTCTCGAAAGGATCGGCACTCTGGCATATAGAATCGAATTACCAGAAAGGATGGCAGGGATTCATAATGTACTCCACGTATCTCATCTAAGGAAATACGTGCATGATCCATCATTGGTTGTAGAACCATCAGTCCAGGAAGATTTGGAGGTTGAACCAAACTTGACCATAGTCAGGCATCCAGTTCAGATTATTTGTGAAGCCCCACCTATATACCCATGCTAGCCAAGAGCACTACGGAGTAATGCTGTCAACTAGCACGGAGAATAAGGCTGTTGAGGAGCGACCCTCCATGTAACTTCTTTGTGCGAGCACCGATATGTCAGATAGTATAGCATGGAAGTCCGACATACCGATACAAACCCAAAACTATCACACGGTGGCTATATATAATCTTCGGAAACAGACATAGAATTAAACATAAGATAAATCAGTCACAGACATCCATATCACAAAGGCGGAAAAAGATATGAATATATATATAACACATGAAAGTGTACATCAGAGTAGTGGTCGGAAAGATCCACGATAATACAAAAGAATAGCAACACGTGCTATACAAAAGAATAAGTACACTACATAGAGTCTACATCTCAAATGTGTACATCCAAAAACTACTAATCTAAGTAGTTAGTCCAAAAGTCAGAATAATCCTGAAGAGAAGTCAAGCAGAAGCACCTGTAACATCTCGGTCTGACCCGAGTATTATTTATAAGAAAATAATAAATGGATCAGTCTAACTATAAATATCAGATGATATGGTATAAAGTAAAAGACATGGCATGAACATGTAATAACCATCGTGGCATACTACTATAAGTATGTAATTGAAAATCAACAAGAGATTAATCAATATCACAAGAATCTTCTCAAAGATAAAATAGGGTATCATACCCTAAACTTGTATTCATAACAAGTCAATGACACACAAATTCACCAATGCACAAAAATTGATATCATATCAATGAAAATCATGAAAATTGGTGAAGCACAAATTCCAGAAATCAACACACGAAATCCAGAAATCACATAAAAAGGGGGGAGGCTTATCATAAGAACGGGAGCATGAAAACTCACCAACACGTGTAACACATGAACGAGAAGCTATCTCATGGAAGCTATCCATTAAATTTTGACACATGAACGGCCCGAAGACCATGGGGCGCTACCCCACATATGTGATGGTGAAACATCACACAAACGGGGTTTAGTCTCCCTCGTAGACAAAGAGACATCGCACAATTGCTAGTCTAAATCACAAAAATGATCATCATGATCATCAAGAAGTGTCAATCACACCAAGCTAGTAAATATATGAGTTTAGCTTCATGTCCCATAACCACTTGCTTAACTTAAATATTTACGAACAAGTTGTAGGTCTTCACTAGAAAATTGTCACAAAAGGGTTCAATCGAACAAGTCCAAGAGTTAACCGACGAAGTGAATGCGAGCGTTTCATACCACTCGTTTTACTAAGTCGTTTAATTCGATTTCTCATCCGAGTGAAGTAAAGGCTTGTATATACTAATAGATTGGAAAACGGTTTAGGAAAAAAGTGCTTTGTAATAAAATAGAGTTGAAATCGTTCTGATGAAAGAGCTTTGATATATACTACTAGTATTGAAACCTCTATGTCTTTAGAGTGACAAGTCACAAAACGATTGTTGAAACAAATCGAATCACAAAATTCACATTCGAAGTCGTGAATAAAATCCAAAGAAATCAATTCCAAAGCATCAAAGTATAAATATCCATACGACCTAACAAGGCCGAGCTAAAGAGCAATGGAACGACCTAAAGATTCAAAGCAGGCCGAAACGTTGCGACCCAGAGTGGTTAGCGACCTAACATGGTTGCACATGCCGAGCGACCTAACGGAACTGGTCGAACGACCTAAGTATAAATAGACGAGCGACCTAAAGGGATAACAGGTCGAGCGACCTATGAAGGCAATAGGGCGAGCGACCTATAGAATATAAGGTCTAGCGACCTAAGGAGATTAGGTCTAACGACCTAAAGGTATTGGGGTCTTGCAACCTAACGGAACTGGTCATGCGACCTACGACCTAATGGTAGGAGGCTAAGCGACCTACGCTCCAAGCAAGGTCGAGCGACCTAAGGAATATAAGGTCTTGCGACCTAAGGAATATAAGGTCTAGCGACCTAACTATTCGAGTAAAGCCGAGCGACCTAGTGGGAATGGAGTCACGCGACCTAAATGGTACGCGACCTAAAATGTGCGCGACTTAATAGGGCGACGACCTAAGGTACAAACAACCTAAAGGAAGTACGAGCTAAGGGACGAATGACCTAACTCCGAACGAGCTAAAATGAGCATATAAGGTCGAACGACCTAACTGCAAACGACCTAAGTGTTAAATTGAGCAGCGCCACGCGACCTAAGGGGAAATGACCTATAGCCAGCGTAACTCTCCCATGCCGAGCGACCTAACGAGATAGAACGAGCTAAGTGCAGTTTTTCGCCAGAGACACTAAAATTTGGGGTTTTTCACCAATCCAATCCAAACCAAATGCAAATATGCATGCTAAAGTGATGGGGAATCATTCCCAACAATCCAATGACAGTTATAGGCAAGATGTGAGATTAAAAATCTCACCTTTTCCACGAAATTGATGATGGAGAGCTTAAAAGTTAAGCAAGAGCAACAACAAGCTTGAATCTATGTTCATCACTTGAATTTGGAGTAGATGTTGGATTAGCAATGAAGACTTGAGCTAGGAATTTTAATTTCCCATTCCCTCCACCATTTTTGAAGAAGCTTGAAGTGTTTGATGAAGTGATGAAGAGGAGATGGGTTGGGGCTGAGTTAGAAGAAGTTCAGCCCAAACTAAAAGCCCAAAGCAAAAAGTGACGAAAATTTCACTATCTCCAAACATATCGAAGTTTACACTCAAAAAGATCGCAAACGTCATTTTGAACTCAATGGAAGTGGTCTCGAGTCCTAATTTGACCGTATGCAAAAAGTAGCTTTTCGGACTAACATCCGACTAACAATAAAATATTTAAATAAAATATCTAAATATAAAATGGACAAATATGCGGGTTGTTATAGACTCCCCTCCTTAAAGAAATTGCGTCCTCGCAATATATAAGATGGAAATAAGAAGTAACAACCATAAAAGCATATTAACACAAAAGAAATTTGAAATAAGAAGTTTACCTCAAAGAGTATGAGAAAGTAAGTCCGGATGTGTTCGCTTGATGAATTCTCTAGTTTCCCAAGAGCAATCCTTAGGATTTGAGGACCATTGAACTTTAACAAGCGGAACATCTTTATTTCGAAGTCGTTTGATCTTCGAAGCAATAATTCGAATAGGATGCTACTCATAAGTTAAATTTGGTGAAACTTCAATCTCTTCCACAACACCGGGCTCAAGAATAGAATCGGAATCCCGAAGGCACTTCCGTAATTGAGAAACATGAAACACGTCATGCATGGCAGAAAACTGAGCCGGTAATGAAAGGCGATAAGCCATGGAACCAATACATTCGGTGATAGGAAATGGCCCAATATATTGAGGCGCTAACTTTCCCGATCGATTGAAACGTACCACACCCTTCATAGGTGAAATACGAATAAATACAAGATCTCCCACATAAAATTCTAATTTTCTTCTTCGGTTATCGGCATAGGACTTTTGTCTACTCTGAGCTTCTTTCATCCTACGACGAATAAGGTCAATCTTTTCTGTGGAATCTCGAATAAAATCTGGACCTAAGACCAGCTTCTCACCGGCCTCAAGCCAATAAGAAGGAGATCGGCATGGCCTCCCATAGAGTGCCTCGAAAGGAGCCATACCAATACTAGATTGGAAGCTGTTATTATAGGAACATTCAACAAGTGAAATATGATCTTCCCAACTTCCACCAAAGTCAAGAACACAAGAACGAAGAAGATCTTCAAGTGTTTGATTCACACGCTCAGTTTGTCCATCGGACCGGGGGTGATAAGCGGTGCTAAAATTAAGCTTCGTTCCCAAAACTTTTTGAAGACTCTTCCAAAATCCACTAGTAAACAATGGATCACGATCACTAACAATGGAAGAAGGAACTCCATGCAATTTAACAATTTCTTTGATAAAGAGTTTGGCCAGAAGAGGAATGGTTCGGTTCGACCGAACGGGGATAAAATGGGCAGATTTAGTAAGTCTATCAACAATCACCCACAAGCTATTATGACCCGAACGAGAACGGGGAAGGCCATCAATAAAATCCATGGAAATTTGATCCCACTTCCAGACTGGAATTTCCAATGGTTGCAATAACCCACCGGGCCTTTGATGTTCAGCCTTGACAAGTTGGCAAGTCATGCAACACTTAACAAAGTTAGCAATATCAGATTTCATTCCCTTCCAGTAATAAAGTCGCTTCATATCCGCGTACATTTTACTACTACCGGGATGAATGGAATATTTGGAACGATGAGAATCTTCTAGAGTATCTCTACGAAGATCGCTAATATTTGGTACGATAAGTCTACCAAATTTTCGAATACCGCCACGAAAATCAATATCGAAGTCTTTCGAACCTTCAATATCGGTTTTATCCTTAAGATTTTGGCCAAGCAAAGCCAATTCAGGATCTAGCTGTTGAGCTTCAAGAATGCGGTCTAAAAGAGAAGGACGAGCCTCAAGGCTACATAAAACAAGAGATGAACATAAATCGGAGACACGATCTCAAATTTCACAAGTGGATAAAACCTCGAGATCCCTCCATTCGGATATCATCATGGAAACAATCGCTTGTTGCTTGCGACTAAGTGCATCGACA
Organism: Allium fistulosum; assembly: GCA_030737815.1. NCBI lineage: Eukaryota > Viridiplantae > Streptophyta > Magnoliopsida > Asparagales > Amaryllidaceae > Allium > Allium fistulosum. Next base: position 1,211,691,485 of record CM060902.1, read on the forward strand.
ACTCGATTTCCCTTTCCGGGGGTATAGAGAATATCAAGATCATAAGTGGCAAGGAACTCAAGCCAACACTGTTGATGCAAATTAAGTTACTTTCGAGAAAATAAATATTTCAAAGACTTATGATCAGTGTAAAGTATAAATTTCTCTCCCAAAAGATAATGTCGCCAAATTCAAAGGGCGAAAATGATAGCCGCGAGCTCTAAATCATGTGTGGCATATCTAGTCTCAGCCGGCTTCAATTGTCTAGAAGCATAAGCAATAACACGTTCTTTTTGCATAAGAACGACACCCAAACCAATGCGACTAACATCGGTATAAACAACAAAATCTTGGTTCCCTTCGGGAATAACAAGAATGGGAGCATCAGAAAGGACTTCTTTTAATTCCTGAAAAGAAGTTTCACATTTGTCCGACCAAATGTATTTAACACCTTTCTTTGTTAAGCCAGTAAGAGGCACGACAATCTTAGAAAAGTCTTTTATGAAACGGCGGTAATAACCTGCCAATCCGAGAAAGCTACAGATTTCAGTCACGCTCTCCGGTCTCTTCCAATTTTGAATCGCTTCAATCTTTGAAGGATCCATAGATATTCCGGATTCGGAAATAATATGACCGAGAAACTTCACACTAGATTGCCAAAAGTGGCATTTAGAAAATTTTGCCTTTAATTGATTGCTCCTAAGAGTTTCCAATACAATCCGAAGATGTTTTTCATGTTCCTCTTCGGTTTTAGAATACACAAGAATATCATCAATAAAGATGAGAACAAACTGATCGAGAAAATCTTTGAAAACTCGATTCATGAGGTCAACGAAATAAGCCGGAGCGTTCGTTAAACCGAATGGCATAACTAGCCATTCATAGGATCCATAACGAGTACGGAATGAAGTCAAAGGGATACTATCCTCTGCAATACGAAGCTGATGAAAACCGGTAGCCAAGTCCAATTGTGAAAAGACTCTAGCACCACTAAGCTGATCAAACAGATCATCAATCCGAGGTAAAGGATATTTATTCTTAATAGTTAGATCATTAAGCTTGCGATAGTCGACGCAAAGCCTAAGTGTACCATCGGACTTATTTACGAAAATAGCTGAAGCTCCCCAAGGCGAGGAACTAGAGCGAATAAGTTGCTTCGTCTCCAACTCGGATAACTGTTTGTGCATCTCTTCATTCTCCTTATTGGACATGCGATAAGGAGGACGAGTAATAGGTTGAGCTCCAGGTATAAGATTAATTTTGAACTCAATTGCTCGCTTAGGTGGTAGTCCTAAAATGGGATCAAAGATGTCGGAAAATTCACGAACGACGCGAATGAGAGAAATGACATCTTCCTCATCATCATTATCATTATCACGAGGATTTAAAGAATATAAAGATGCAACCAAAGTAGAATCCGAATCTTTAAGAACAATAGAAATCTGATTAACAGATTGCGGATGACGGAGATAAATAGTCCGCTCAGGACATAGGATATGAGCTTCATAAAGAGTAAGCCAATCCATACCCAAAATCATTCCAAAGCCTAAGTAACGCATGACATGCAAATCGGCTAGGAAAGAAAAATCACACAAAATAATCTCCACATCTTTACAAAGCAAACTAAGTGTTGCGGATCCACCAACCGGATTCGCAATTCTTAAAGAAGTCATTATAGCAACAACACTTAAAGAAAAAGTATCAACAAGTTCCTTTGATATAAAAGAATGGGATGCACCCGTATCAAAGAGAACTCTAATAGGTTGATCATGAAATGTAATAATGTCATCAAGAACAGAATGAGACATACCTTGACCGCGAGATGTGTTGCCAGGGGCTTGAGCAACGTTTAACGTTCCCTCCTTGCCTTGAAGCTTAGGGCATAGATGCATAAAATGATCTGGACTTTTACAATAGCGACAAGAACGGGGCTTTGAACATTTGTTCGCAAAATGGCCCTTAGCACCACAGTTGAAGCATTTCCTATCACTGGGGGAAAATGTCTTTGCAGCAGGAGTTGCTTGTTTACCCTTTTTGTCAGGATAAGGACCTTTGAACTTGTTAGGCCTTTTCTTGTTGTTGATGTTTGGTTTGGAAGCCACCACTTCAACATCACTGTCCTTATCAGCCTCTTCAAGACGAAGAGCGATATCAATGAGTTGGTCGAAAGAAATTCTAACTTTAGAAGTAATGGCTTCTTGAGATTCTTGTTTAAGCCATAGACGAATCTCTGGTTCTTCTTCAATGGGGTGTTGATGTATTCAACCCCATATTTAGACAGTGACTCGAAGGATGCGACATAATCTGTCATAGAGGATTCACCTTGAACAAGGTCTACAAAACGACGAGCTAATGTCACCTTCTCTGCTTCTGGTATGAATTTTAATTCGAAGCGTTCCCGGAATTGCTCCCAGGTGAGATCCGCTTCATTAATCTCAGAAATAAGAAGTTCGTACCAATCCAATGCTCTCTCTTGGAGCATACTGGAGGCCACCTGAACACGGTGAAGATCGATAAGATTCATGCGAGAAAAGATTCGATCGCATGTTCTTAACCAAGCCTGGACTTCAATAATAGTTTCAGAACCTTTGAATGGTTTCCCACCCAAGTTGGTATAATCGTTGCACAAACATGCAAATCCAGACTTGGGATGAGTAGGCTCCTGATTAGGACCGGCTGCTTGAGCATTCTTTACTAAATCAAGAAGCTGTTGAGCAGTCATAAAAACTCCATCCTGGGGAGTGACAGTAGATGGTCCGGCTCTAGGACGACCTGGTCTAGACATTCTCTCCTTTAAGAAAGACAGAAGAAGAAAAGTTATTCTCCAAATAAATATCAAGCAAATCTTGATAGATAAAACAAGGATTCATAGAAGGAAATAGGATATATCGGTACGAAGACTCGAATTAAATCCTAAGGCACGACTCCTAAGTTGGACTAAGGACGATGATCCTTGTTAAGTTATTCTACATTGTTCCAAAGTTTGGCTCTGATACCAAGCTGTGAAGCCCCACCTCTATACCCACGCTTGCCAAGAGCACTACGGAGTAATGCTGTCAACTAGCACGGAGAATAAGGCTGTTGAGGAGCGACCCTCCATGTAACTTCTTTGTGCGAGCACCGATATGTCAGATATTATAGCATGGAAGTCCGACATACCGATACAAACCCAAAGCTATCACACGGTGGCTATATATAATCTTCGGAAACAGACATAGAATTAAACATAACATAAATCAGTCATAGACATCCATATCACAAAGGCAGAAAAAGATATGAATATATATATAACACATGAAAGTGTACATCAGAGTAGTGGTCGGAAAGATCCACGATAATACAAAAGAATAGCAACACGTGCTATACAAAAGAATAAGTACACTACATAGAGTCTACATCTCAAATGTGTACATCCAAAAACTACTAATCTAAGTAGTTAGTCCAAAAGTCAGAATAATCCTGAAGAGAAGTCAAGCAGAAGCACCTGTAACATCTCGGTCTGACCCGAGTATTATTTATAAGAAAATAATAAACAGATCAGTCTAACTATAAATATCAGATGATATGGTATAAAGTAAAAGACATGGCATGAACATATAATAACCATCGTGGCATACTACTATAAGTATGTAATTGAAAATCAACAAGAGATTAATCAATACCACAAGAATCTTCTCAAAGATAAAATAGGGTATCATACCCTAAACTTGTATTCATAACAAGTCAATGACACACAAATTCACCAATGCACAAAAATTGATATCATATCAATGAAAATCATGAAAATTGGTGAAGCACAAATTCCAGAAATCAACACACGAAATCCAGAAATCACATAAAAAGGGGGGAGGCCTATCACAAGAATGGGAGCATGAAAACTCACCAACACGTGTAACACATGAACGAGAAGCTATCCATTAAATTTTGACACACGAACGGCCCGAAGACCATGGGGCGCTACCCCACATATGTGATGGTGAAACATCACACAAACGGGGTTTAGTCTCCCTCGTAGACAAAGAGACATCGCACAATTGCTAGTCTAAATCACAAAAATGATCATCATGATCATCAAGAAGTGTCAATCACACCAAGCTAGTAAATATATGAGTTTAGCTTCATGTCCCATAACCACTTGCTTAACTTAAATATTTACGGACAAGTTGTAGGTCTTCACTAGAAAATTGTCACAAAAGGGTTCAATCGAACAAGTCCAAGAGCTAACCGACGAAGTGAACGCGAGCGTTTCATACCACTCGTTTTACTAAGTCGTTTAATTCGATTTCTCATCCGAGTTAAGTAAAGGCTTGTATATACTAATAGATTGGAAAATGGTTTAGGAAAAAGAGCTTTGTAATAAAATAGAGTTGAAATCGTTTTGATGAAAGAGCTTTGATATTTACTACTAGTATTGAAACCTCTATGTCTTTAGAGTGACAAGTCACAAAATGATTGTTGAAACAAATCGAATCACAAAATTCACATTCGAAGTCGTGAATAAAATCCAAAGAAATCAATTCCAAAGCATCAAAGTATAAATATCCATACGACCTAACAAGGCCGAGCTAAAGAGCAATGGAACGACCTAAAGAGTCAAAGCAGGTCGAAACGTTGCGACCCAGAGTGGTTAGCGACCTAACATGGTTGCACATGCCGAGCGACCTAACGGAACTGGTCGAACGACCTAAGTATAAATAGACGAGCGACCTAAAGGGATAACAGGTCGAGAGACCTATGAAGGCAATAGGGTGAGCGACCTATAGAATATAAGGTCTAGCGACCTAAGGAGATTAGGTCTAACGACCTAAAGGTATTGGGGTCTTGCAACCTAACGGAACTGGTCATGCGACCTACGACCTAATGGTGGGAGGCTGAGCGACCTACGCTCCTAGCAAGGTCGAGCGACCTAAGGAATATAAGGTCTTGCGACCTAAGGAATATAAGGTCTAGCGACCTAAGGACTCGAGCGACCTAACTATTCGAGTAAAGCCGAGCGACCTAGTAGGAATGGAGTCATGCGACCTAAATGGTACGTGACCTAAAATGTGCGCGACTTAATAGGGCAACGACCTAAGGTACAAACGACCTAAAGGAAGTACGAGCTAAGGGACGAACGACCTAACTCCGAACGAGCTAAAATGAGCATATAAGGTCGAACGACCTAACTGCAAACGACCTAAGAAGCGAACGACCTAAGTGTTAAATTGAGCAGCGCCGCGCGACCTAAGGGGAAACGACCTATAGCCAGCGTAACTCTCCCATGCCGAGCGACCTAACGAGACAGAACGAGCTAAGTGCAGTTTTTCGCCAGAAACACTAAAATTTGGGGTTTTTCACCAATCCAATCCAAACCAAATGCAAATATGCATGCTAAAGTGATGGGGAATCATTCCCAACAATTTAATGACAGTTATAGGCAAGATGTGAGATTAAAAATCTCGCCTTTTCCACGAAATTGATGATGGAGAGCTTAAAAGTTAAGCAAGAGCAACAACAAGCTTGAATCTATGTTCTTCACTTGAATTTGGAGTAGATGTTGGATTAGCAATGAAGACTTGAGCTAGGAATTTTAATTTCCCATTCCCTCCACCATTTTTGAAGAAGCTTGAAGTGTTTGATGAAGTGATGAAGAGGAGATGGGTTGGGGCTGAGTTAGAAGAAGTTCAGCCCAAACTAAAAGCCCAAAGCAAAAAGTGACGAAAATTGCACTATCTCCAAACATATCGAAGTTTACACTTAAAAAGATCGCAAACGTCATTTTGAACTCAATGGAAGTGGTCTCGAGTCCTAATTTGACCGTATGCAAAAAGTAGCTTTTCGGACTAACATCCGACTAACAATAAAATATTTAAATAAAATATCTAAATATAAAATTGACAAATATGCGGGTTGTTACATTATTGATGAGGATGAGAAAAAGCTCTGGAATAAGGTGGTGAAGTTGGTTAAGATCCAATGGAGCGAGGATCCCAGAGATTGTACCTGGGAAACTCTAGATAGTGTTAAGGAAGCCTACCCGGAATTGTTGTCAGGATAGTTAGGGTCGTTTTATTCTGTGAATAACTGTTTGTTATGGTTGTTAGGATATGACTGATGTAAGTGCTTTGCTATATGAATATAAAACTTTTTGTGACAAGTTGAATTATTTCTTGCTTTCAAATTTCGGGTACGAAATTCTTTTAAGGGAGGAGGAATATAACGAATCGGGTTTTTGACACTTGTTATTTGAATAATTTACTGATTTTAAATATTGGAATATTATTTTTATCAGTCAAATAATAAATTATGATTTTTATAGATATATATGCGTGTGTGTGTGTATAAATATATATATATATATATATATATATATATATATATATATATTCGGGAAGCTATGATTTAAAAGTCTAAAATTTTAATCTCTAAAAAACATTTGAATAAAAATTCCACCTTTCTATTATAGGATATGATTTTATATATATATTTATGTGAGTGCGTATATACATAACTTTGATATAAAAATTTAAGATTATATATATAAGGATAAATACAAGTAAGTGGCAAGATTTTATTTGTCTATTAGTTATAGGGTATATGTACAAATTTATAAAAGTAATACAAGACAAAGCTATGTTTATATATATGAAGTATATATGTATATGTCTATGATGTATATATATGTGTAAATATATAAGGGAACATAGTAATAAATGTATATCAACTCAAGCATATAATAAATCAAATCCACCTCTCAATAATCAAATCACCAAGTTTTCAAATCAGGTTAGTTTTCAAAATCAAAAAAAATGAAAAAAAATAAGATAAGATAAAAACTTACTGTACATAAAAGATGGGATTCAGCCTTATCCTCTATCTATAAATACCACTGCCTTAGTACTCACTTGAACATTCTTGCATTTGAAAACAAAAAAAAGGAAGAAAAAAAGCTGCCATTAACCTCTATAGAAACTAACGGTGCCAGTAGATCAAAAACAAAAGCAAGCAGTATCTTTTTCTTTCAAAGCGGTGAGTAAACAAAATTTCTTTTTTTTCTACTTACTTAGAGAATCAGGTTCAACTATAAACTTGTAGATTTAGGTGAAAAAGCTTATAGTTTTCAAGTTGTTCATATGCTAGAAGTGTCTGTGTTTATATCCATGAATGTATATCTTGATGAATAACTGTAAAACCCATAAGGCATGTACATCACTTTTTGTTATGCTCTGTATATTGAAAAGAAACTATTATGCTTAACTTCTAAAATCTCTACCTCTCACCCTGGTTAGTTTTAGGTTGTGATTTAAAAAGAAAAACTGTTCATTTTCGAATATAGTTTGTTTTAAAAATGGTTCATTGAACCGTACTAAGTATGGAAGGTGAAAAACGTGTTTTACAGTAAGTAACCCAAAATGGAAGAAATTCGAAAATCATATTTCTTTTATTTATTTATTTGAACGTGGTCGCTTTTCAAAACGATGAATTTTGGAAAAGGTTTGGGCATTTTTAGTCAAGTATGTCGATAGGGAAAGGGGGATGAATGGGTTTTCATTTTTGGTCAAATTCCAGCGAACCACCCAATGTCGTGGGTCGAGATCTAGCATGGAGGTGGTTTGGTGGTTGGGGAGTTAGCGAAAAATGGTGTGGTATTTTATTTGCTGGCATGGTGGTCGGTTGGAGGTGAAGTATGGTTATGGAGTGGATTTTGGTCATGTTCGGCTTTCGATGAATGGTGGCGACGTGAAGGACTTTCAAGCGTGCGGTATGGGGGGAATTGGAAGAGGAGAAGGTGGCGAAGCTACTGGTGGATTTTGGCGATGACCGGTGGTCGGAGGTGGTCAAACGATGTGGATGATTGAGGATGAAGGCTCCAGTTTATTGGGTGGAGTTCTAGTTCTCGAACTAGGAGTTGGTCGGGCTTTCCAAGTGCATGGTCGAATAGAGTGGGACGTGGATGGTTTGTTCTAGGTGTTGGCGGTAGGAGGAGGGTGGTGGCCGAAGTGTACACGTGCACGGTGATGCTTGTGTGCATGTTGGAACAGAAGAAGATAAGGAAAGGGAAGAAGAAGAAAGAACGGTGGAAAATAAAAGAAGAAAGGGTGGAATTTTTTTTTTGTTTTCTTTTGTTGTTTGGGCCGAACAGGCTGGGTCATTTGTTTTAAAAAATTAAAAAATTAAAAATTAAAACAAAGGTTATATTAAAAATTCTTTTACCCTCTAAAACATCTTGTTCCTTTTATTAAATTCTAATCAACATGAAACTTTTTTTTGGTATTTTGGTCCTACCACCAAGTACTTAAGCAAAAGTAAAATCTTGTATATTTTTGCAATATAAAATTAAATTAACCTTAATAATTAAAGTTAGTGAGTAATTTAATTCTAAATTGATTAAACTTTGATTTAGTTAATAAGGTTAGTATTAGATAGTTTGTTAATTTTAATTAGAAATAATAATAAAATGTGTTTTTATAATTGACTTTAAATTATGAGAATTGATTAGAAATATAATTAGATTTGGTTAATTGAATTTAACAAAATGCTGATTTGTTGATTGTTTTAATATCAGCTTTAAATCGTTAAAATAGTTTAACGATAGGTGATTTGGCTTGATTACTCAATATCTTTTTTAATTTTTGTTCTATTGCCTGTGACATTAAGTAGCCAAATGAATTGAATGGTTGAAATGAAACATCAACACGTTTTATTGGAAATAGACATATGCAATTAAATTTCCATTTGTAGTTGTGGCATCCTGAATTTGAATTGTCTGTTAAAAACAACTTGGCCTTTGTAAAAATCTATCGTTTGGATCCGATGAGACCGGGATCGGATATCAAAATTATTCGAAAACGACATCGATCCAAAATTAACGATTTAGTCAGGAATATCCCAAGGAAAGATCCGGAATGAAGATTTCAGAGTGCAAGGGCTATTTATCACTAACTTTGTAGCAAACCCGGTTTTAAGGATTACCTATTAATATTAAATTATAATGGTAGTTATAATTTAATATTGAGAATTAAATACAATTGGAGTTTTAAATTGTTTATTTGAAATAAACAATGAATTTTGGGAATAATAGGTGAGAATAAAGTTTTAGAAGTCTCTTTATTGTTGTTTGAGTTAAAATAAATGGGAAATGATTTTTATTTAGTGATAGTGCAATGATTTTATTAATTATTGCCACTTTGCTTCTTTTAATAATTTTTAAAAGAAGTAATTAATTTTAAAGGTGGTTTATTTAAATAAAAAGGTGGAAATTTTTTTAAAATATGTTTTGGTTATAAATAAGGTTTGGAAATGGTTTGAAATATTTTTCTAAGTGAGAAAAGTATTTTTGTTGAATTTTAGAAGTAAAAAATGTGAACTTTTGCATTTAGTGGTCAAAATAGTGTATTTTTTCAAGTTAAGCTTATTTAATAATAATAATGTTTTTAAAATAAAAACTAATCTTTTCACATAGTGTAAAATAATTTATTTCATGTGTGTGTAAATTTACATATTTTGTTTGGTTGAAAATTGGAAAGAAAATGACTTTGTTTTATTATATAGTGTAATATACGGCATTTGATTTAAGTGTTGATTTTATAACTTAGGCCATTTTGTTTTTCTTCTTATTTAGGTCCTAAATTTATTCCTTTTCTTGTGATCCTATACTAAAGAGTTTCAAGATTTTCAAGTAAAGTAAGTTGAGATTATGATTTTTAAAAGTGATGCATTTTAAAACTTTAAGAATTATTATTTATCTTTTTGGAAAATATTGGTTCCTCATGCTTCTCTTGCCTTAGTGCAATGGTCTAACGACTTGCATTTTGCGATCGTTGAGGTTGGTGGCCCTTGAAGAAACCACCTCTTTTTGAATTTTTCTACCTTTCTTGTTGTTATTCCCTTATCGATATGGCTTTTTCCGTACTGACACATGGAAAGTTAGGTCGATAATCGCCTTATCGATTAGAGTTTGGGGTAAAGATGAGCAAAATCCCGACACTATTCGAGAAATTTCTGAGAAATCAATCTCGTTCGATTGATTCTTGGGTAGCATTTTTGCTTTTGTGTTCTTATTCGAAGGTGAGATGCCTTCGAAATCGTGAGGTGTTGCTCGGAAAAATTCTATAGTCCGTTAATCCTAACATATATGTTTGGGAAAATCATAGAATTTGTCGTGCAATTTTATCTTAGCCTTCTTTCGTCTTGAGTGGAAAGTAAGGAGTTTTGATCTCGTGCTTGTCTATCTTTCCTTTGAGTGATGAAATAATTATGTTGAGTACAAACTCTTCTCTAGAAATTGCGAGAACGCAATTTTGTTAAGGGGAGGAGTCTGTAACAACCCTGGTTTTAGTGATTACCTATTAATATTAAATTATAATGGTAGTTATAATTTAATATTGAGAATTAAATACAATTAGAGTTTTAAATTGTTTATTTGAAATAAACATGGGAATAATATGTGAGAATAAAGTTTTAGAAGTCTCTTTATTATGGTTTGAGTTAAAATAAATGGGAAATGATTTTTATTTAGTGATAGTGCAATAATATTTTTAATTATTGCCACTTTGCTTCTTTTAATAATTTTGAAAAGAAGTAATTAATTTTAAAGGTGGTTTATTTAAATAAAAAGGTGGAAATTGGTTTTAAAATATGTTTTGGTTATAAATAAGGTTTGGAAATGGTTTGAAATATCTTTCTAAGTGAGAAAAGTATTTTTTGAATTTTAGAAGTAAAAAATGTGAACTTTTGCATTTAGTGGTCAAAATAGTGTATTTTTGCAAGTTGATGTTATTTAATAATAATAATAATGTTTTAAATATAAAAATTAATCTTTTCATGTAGTGTAAAATAATTTATTTCATGTGTATGTAAATTTACATATTTTGTTTGGTTGAAAATTGGAAAGAAAATGACTTTGCTTTATTACATAGTGTAATATATGTGCATTTGATTTAAGTGTTGATTTTATAACTTAGGCCATTTTGTTTTTCTTCTTATTTGGGTCCTAAAAGCCCATTAGCCTAATCTAAGAGATAAGGAAATGAGAAATACATCTCCTGTACGTACAGGAAATCATTCTCCTCCTTCCTCTAGTCAGTGAACTGAAAAAAAAAGAAACCTATTTCCTCTTACAAACCCTAGCCAAAAATCATCAAATTAGACTCAAATTTAGTCAATTTGAAGCTAAATCTACAGGTAATCAAAATCTAAAACCTATTCATCAAAAATCTAAATTTGTGAATGATTATTTTGTAAAAAGAGGGTATATGAGTGTTAAACATTGTGTATGCCAAAGTTTAGGTCATTTCGACATATACAGATTATAGAAATATGCTGCCGAACTTTGGTTCGGAGCATGTTTTTGCCCAGATTTTTACAGTGAAAACACTACCTGGCTTCAAATTTGAGACATTATAACTTCCTCATACCTTGTCTAAGTTGTGTGATTCTTGTTGCAGTTTAAAGTATAGTTGTTGAGCTTTGTGCATATTAAATTTCAGGTCATTTCATCATATATAGATTATAGAAATATGCTGCCGAACTTTGATTCGGAGCATGTTTTTGCCTAGATTTTTACAGTGAAAATACTGTCTGGGTTCAACTTTGAGACATCATAGCTTTCTCATAGTTTGTTCAAATTCCGTGATTCTTTTTCCAGTTTCAAGTATGAGTGTTAAACTATAAGCCTACCTATTTTTAGCTCGATGTGAGGCCGTTTGGTCCTTTGTTTCAGGCCTGTAAGTAGAACCCAAGATGGTTTTCAGGCCTGGGCACATTTTTGTTTTTGAACTGTTGCAAACATGACCTGAGTTCATGTTTGAGATAGCGTAACTTTTTTATTTCCAATCGGAATTCATCGATTCTTTTTTTGTTCGAAAGATGAAGTTCTCTACCATGTGCAGACTAATTTTTAGTTCAATCAGAGGTCGTTTGGCCACTTTTTTCATGTCCGAAAGTTGAACCCAGAGAAGATTTCGGACTTGGGTATTGTTTTATCTATGCATTTTTATGTTCTTTTTCCATCCGACTTTTGACTTTTACTTCATTTTTTTGTGATATTTCTGAATTTTATTGATGGCTAAGATGCCTATCAATAGGCTAGCCCAGTTTTGATGAATTTGAAACTCAAATTTGAATTGAATTTGAATGACGGTTTTGAGTAATTTTTTTGATTTCGAGCATGGATTTTTCCAAACGATTTTGAAATAATTTTTAAAATTTATGGGCATTTCAAAATAATTATTATATAGTATTTTAAAGTACTTTCAAGTGTAAAATCTATTTATTCTCTATAATAAGGGAGATTTTCAAATAGGGTTTTCAAATTGATTTCGAGAATTGTTTTCCAAAGCTTGTTTTCCAAAGTAAATTATTTTATATATAAATTACACATTTTTGCACATTTCGAGCGAATAAGAAGGAGAATTAAACGGTTTGGTAAAACACGTGGTATGGGACACGTACGTTTATCTTATCGGTTTATTCCCGACTTGTCCGTTTGATCGTTTTGACCTTCGAGTCGAGTTTATCGATGAGATGAGGTAAACTTTTTACTGCTTTGAGTGTGATTTACTAATGGTTAATAAACCATTTAGTGCGAACATGTGGTATGGGACACACGTTAACATTGTTCGGGTTCCTATCCGAGAGTTTGTGACACAATTGTCTAAGAGACGTATTTGCCAGTACTGGACCTTCGGGTCATTTGTCCTTGGGGATGTTTGTCTAAGAGACGTTTGTCATTGCGACGTATTTGTCCTTCGGGATGTTTGTCTAAGAGACGTATTTATTTGTCCTTCGGGACATTTGTCTAAGAGACGTGACGCCTTATTTTGGGAGAACAGTACTTGGCGGGCTTCGGCCATAAGCACGTGTTATATCTTTGAGATGATTTCATTTATTTCCTTGTGATTTTCCAAGTATATCGCCTTTTTACATTATTGTCCAGTTGAGCCGTTCGAGATATTATATATGGCGATTACATCTTTGGAAATTGAACTCCTTATCGAGTTCTATATTTGAGATTTGGGTTTGCCAACACGGGCGTTATTTGAGATTTGCCTTTTTGGCTTATTATATGAGATTTGCCTTTTGGCGTTTATTTGGGATTATAGTCTCCTATGTTGGAGATTTATATTTGATTGCCTTATGGCGTATTTTGAGATGGTGATTTCTTTGAGGTTGTTTTGAGCTGCCGATATGGAGGATTTGGGATTTCTCCTCTTTGGAGTTATGTTTTTCTCGTAAACCATATTTGATGTTTTGTGATACGCCGATGAGATGAGGCGTGCTTTTATTGTAAGATTTGTTATAGAGTTTTATCGCCTTTGAGTTGCATTCATATTTATTGATATCCTTATATCACTTGAAATTACTATACCTACTTAGTTATGCCACGTGAAGTAACCATTTACCCTTGAATTATTCCTTCTCACTTGAGAAGATTATTACCTTGCCTTATGCTCATATTATCACTTATCCTTATAAACTGATTTGTTTAGCTAGACTGACCCGTGTATTTTATACTCGGGTCAGACCAAGATGTTTCAGGTTAGGTACCCTTATGGACTTAGCCTATTCTGCTTCCGCATGGACTTATCTGCTAGCCCTTTTTGTTGTAGTCTTTTTGTCGCTACTCTGATATATATATATATATATATATATATATTGTTTTGACTTGTGTGTATATTGTGGTCGTCATACCACGTATGATGTATTATTTATATTTTATTGGGATGTTTCAGTATATATGTATATATATCTTTTTGATGTTATGTGATGTGTTATGCATTTGAGTTGTTGTATTTTGTTCTGATAGATTCTATAGCCACCTGTAGTTTTGTATTAAGCATTTATTGGATATGTCGATCCACTTAAGAAAGGAAAAAAATTAGAGCACTAATCGACGTATTCAATAGATATTTAAGACAAGGCTATGGATGGTCGCTCCTAACCAGCCCTATTCTCCGCATTAGCGCACAGTATTACCCAGTATACTCTTTGTTAATGTGGGTCTCAGAGTAGGGCATCACAAACTCTAAGGGTGATTCCAATATGAGTGTAGTGGAAATGGTGCCTTCGGTTCCATTAAAAACCCGAACGAACTTGTATGGATGAATGCTATCAGAACATCGTCATTGGAGGATGATGAGCAGTCCAAGTGAATGTGTTCTTAAAAGGTAATCGTATCCTCAAGCTTTATCAACCAAGAATGACTAAAACAGGGGAGACGTAGCAAGGCTAAGTGGGTCGCACCCAAGTAGGGTAAGGTTACCCCTATCTTGAGTCCCTTTTACTCGGTATGTTTGGTGCGGTTGCTGATCCCAACCGTAGGGTAATCTTATTCGTACTATCCAGGTTAGGGGTAGTCCGATCTTGTGTAGCAAGGGACCCCGGCGTGGTCCTCAGTGTTATTTTTCTAGAGATGCACTGTGACAGGCGGTACCCCAATGGCCCAATCATTGTATGGAACCCATTTCCCAATAAGCGCCTTCGGTCTTAGTTGTATACCTATTATGCTGGAATTTAATTAATGTAACACTTTCAGCTATGTGAATAATTTACTTGAAAATCCTAGACATTATTATAATATCACTGGATTTTCCTATCAAGTGTTTTGGTTATCGTAAGGGAAAAACCCGTCCGTGTTTATGTGTGGTGAGGTCTTACGAGATACCATTCTTTTTCAAATGGTTTTCAATTTAAAATGATTTAACCGTTTACTCATACCACACCCATGTCTGACCCAGAGTTTATTTTTCTGTTTTTCCTAAACTCTTGGGTACTCAATTTTTTATGAGTAGACAAGTGATTCCAGGTTTGCTCTCGACGTATTTTGTAGGAGGAGTTGGAGATGGTGGCTTCAACATATCTAGCAATATCTATATTCCGCTGTATTGGTATCTATGTTTGTATTTTGGCTTGTAATGAATGGACAAGTCGTTATGACTGTCTGAATATGATGCATTTATAATTATGACTATGTTAAATTGTATTAGTGACTATATGATATATTTTTGTAATATATATATATATATATATATCCGTTCCACTGTGAGATGTTGTGATTTGTTTAGTTTTTTCTTTCTATATATTCTCTTTTCTACCTATTTCTTTCTATATTACGACTCATCTTTCGAAGTAAGAAGGGCGGGCCATCACATAAACAAAAATTGTTTTTATCTAAAACAAATTCCCTTCGGAATTTTCAAACAACACTTGTTTCCCATCTAAAAACCTCCATATTAATTTATTATGGTAGCAATCCGTCACCTAAAAACTCGAAAATGAATACTGATGATGTTGTAGTCATCACTAAAATTATTTTCCAGCGACTGAAGTTCAGCACTATACCACTTCCAAAATCCATTTAAAACCATTTTTCTATTCAAAAGTATCTCCCAAATAATAATACTATTATTTACTTTCAAACACTTTGGAAAATATTTCCAAAAATCTCCGGGATTTAATTTTCCAAAAATTCTGGTTTGAATCCATTTTTAGTTTTTAACTCATTTGTATAATTTATACTTATAGAATTTTCATTTGGTTATATATAACCATTTCAATTTTTATAATCTTGTTTTGATTATAACATCCACACACGTCAATTTATAATATAATAGTTTCAGAAATTATTTCTTTTATATCAAAATATAATTTGGGTAAAATTATTTCATTTACCCACTTCAAAACAATATTGTGTCGGTTTACCTAGTTCGAGTGTTTAAAAATTCCTATCGAATCGGTGGCGTCCCATTATTCGATCATGATCTGTAAACCACTCAACCGATAAGTTAACACAATAACATCTTATTCACTAACAAATACGCACTCATATCTGTTAATACACTCAAACTCATTCTAGGGTACTACTGACCCTATCTCTATGAGTAATCCCCACCAAAGCCAAGGTTCTTGCTTAACCTTCAACTCTGATACCAAGTGTAGCGACCCGAAATTTTCCGACTCTCGAAAAAGCGGCATCAATAAGTTCACTGTATAACATGCCGAGTGTAACGACCCAACTTTTTGGACGGTTTAAGTCGATGATAAACCACTCATGTCAAACTCAAACCATTTAAAAGGGAGGATTGCTATGGGGTAAATAAGAAAAAGAAGAGAAAGAAAAAAAACATAGAATCTCACAGCGGAATGACAAAATATAATAATCAAATAAACAGTTCATGAAGCTGTTTACAAATAATACTTGATTACACTTTTATAATACAAATTAGAGTTACATAAAAATAAATAATGCAATGGAAAAACATGATGCAGCAGAATAAATAAAATAAAATAAATAATAATAGTATACACTCTTCGTCTTCATCCTCCAAAGATAAATGGTCTTCGATAACTGAAAAGCTCAGACTGACCCGAGCTAATTGAAAAGACAAAATACTCGAGTCGGAAATAAAAGATCTTATGTAAGTTAAATCAACAATAAATAAATATAAGTGTGAAGGCATCAGAGATGTTTTAAGGGGTTTGACATCTCATATCCAGTGTCTAACGTAAGAGCAAGAACTTAAGAGATGTTCGGGATTATCACCTCCTAAGGATCCGTTAAACTATTTACTATGTAGTAATATACGCTATTATAATATGTCTATCAGTAAAGTAAAGTATTAAAATAGCGTTAAGGCGTTACCCATATCCCCCTTAACATATTTTATATATTCCCATAGTCTATATAGATACTGTAAGCCCCACCAAACTGATGGGATACTCAGGGAGCACTCCATAGGTACGGTACAAACCAAACTCGTAATGGGCGCGATAAGGCATGTGACAAGGCACGCGAGGCAATGCCAGGGTAGGATTATACCGTTTGCGGAACCGGGCTGGTTGTAACGCATATCATCTACTATCGCCCACCTCGGAACACACTCGCATAATCAAATCAAGGGTGGCCACCAAATCAATCACAAAGTCTTAATATGGTATCGAAGAAGCATGTCCAATCTGAGGTGCGACCTCACTTGGCCCGGGTATAGCTCCTATTTTAGTCACATCAAGCTGACTCACGGTGGTCAGGGCTACGTAAATACTTGATACAGAATCGTTCGCCACCATCCTACTTCATTCTGGAATCTCCACCACGTACATAATTGTTAAAGTGGTTTTCGATATTGGCAGAGAGTATGACAATATCTGATCCTGGTCTCTTTAACAACCAAACGATTATTTCACACCGGATGGTTCTTTTAAATTTCCAAAACCGTTTCATAATTGATATCAAAATATCATATTCGGTTTCAAACCATATCACTTTCGAAATCATATTCACTTTCATAATCATATTCACTTTCGAAGTCTTGTCGATGAGATAGGTTAATTACATCCTTATTCAAAATCATCATATTTAATCAAATATGTCATTTCATTAGCAAATTCAAATACCAACTTATGTTATAACATCATTTAGCCATATTTGCTTTAAAATCAAGGATTTGATTATAAACATTTCCACTTTTGTGATATCCCGGGTTTTTGGGTAAAATAAATTTAATAATTTTTATTAATAATTTATTTGGATTGATAATCTTCCCTTATAATTCTAATTTAAATTGATAATTTAATCTTTTAAAAGTTAATAAATATTGAATCTGGCAATATTGATAAGATTTGATTGTTAAAATTTATAAATTTTAATCTATTTATAATATATATTTTGCTATATATATTGTGAATAGAAATCTTTTGTTTAAATAAAAGATGAATTTTTCAAATTGTAATATATATATAGATATATGTTATAATTTGGATTGTTTGAAATTTAATTAAATCTATTGATAATTTATATATGTATGAATTGTGATTTAAAGCTTTGTTTTAAAATTAATATTTTTCAAAGGTTAGTTTAGATTTATTCAATTGGTTTAAAAATATAAGATTTTGTTTATTTTAAAATATGATAGTTTAAATAAGATTTAATAAAAGATTTATTTTATCTTGTTTTCTTTTAAAAAGTACTAAACTAAAATGGTTATAAGTGTGTGTATGATTTTAAATAAACTCTCTTTTTAGAATATCTCTTAAACTAAATAGTTGTAAATAAATTAATAAAACATGAATTTATATAAATCCATATCTACATAATTAATATAATATAAATATTTTTAAGAGAAGGATTTAAACATAATTTTTGCTTGGTTTTAACACTTGTAAACATATAGAACAAGCTTGGACATTTGTCTAATTTATAATAAAACAAGTGGCATACTCTTCTTAGTTAAAGTTTAAATTTAAATAATTATGTATTAGTAAGAGATCGGATCTTCATTTTTCTCAGTTCAAACCATTCTTTCCTAAACCCTTCTTAACTAAAATATATACAAATCTGCAAAGCAAATTCAACTCAACAACTAATTCAATACAACATCAGTTTTTCAATCTTCAACCTAAGCAAGGAATTCAACTCAATATACTTCAAACAAAATGCAAGCTTCAGTTCAAATTTAAGACATCTCTACAACAAGTTTCCAGATCTCAACAATTCAAGTTTTTAAATCAAAAGCAGTTGCCAGATCAAAAATTTAAAGGCCTGGGAAAACTGTTCTCTGCTTATAAAAGTGAGTAAACATTTTTTTTAAAAACAGTTAAGTTATGAATGGCTCTAAATGCATGTGTTGATCTGTTAATTGATATTAATGTTGCGTGAAAATCTTTCAGTTTTTATATAAATGAATTGGTATATATATGTGTGTAAGTATGTCTGTATATATATATATACACACATCCTGTTCTCTGTTTTAACAAGTGAGTAAATTATTTTAAAAACAGTTGATCTTAGATTTCTTCGTGATTTTGTGATGATATAACAATGTTATATGCAATATTTGTTTTAAATTGAATGCATGTTGAATTGAATGCTTTGAATTTCCTGTAGAGTAAAGGATTGTTACTGTGTTTATAAACAGTTTTCAAATCTGAGAAAAATTTCAATATCTTGATTTTGAATACGAACTGGACTTTGATTTGTAAATGAAGGTTGTTTGTAATCATGTAAATTATCATCTAAAAATAATTCTAGGATTTTATAATTTGAAATTTCCCTCGAATTGAAGAAAATACAGTGAAATTAAAATATAAGTTAAAAATCAATTGCTCTAAATTCTAAGTTGAATTATATATATGAAATCGTACTGGGAAATCATGAATTTAGGCATGCATATCAAAAATTTTAGTTTGGAAATTCGAACGTAATTTGGGTTTGTTCGAATTTGGGTTGATCGGCGATTAGTGGTGATCCGCATGTTGGAGTTGAACGATTTTTGGTATGGAGGAGGGTTGATTGATTGTGATCATGGGAAAAATACAATTGAATTTTTCTTATGGACGAATTGTTCGAATTCGATTGAAGTAGGGTTTTTGGTGTGTTTTCGATCGTGGTTGCTGTCGAGGAAATGGCATAGGCTGGGGAAGATCGGAGTGGATCGCGAGGCAGGGGATAGCAGCGTGGCGATGTGGTGGTGCTTTGGGTTGAGTGTCGTGGTTCCAGTCGTCTTGATCGTCGGCGGCGAAGTAAGTTTTCATCGATAGGTTTGGGTTCCTTGGTGTCGAATGTCTCGATTTCGATCTGTTGTTAAATTGTCGAAGCTGGGTGGTCAGGGGTGTTGGACTGGTAGTCGATGATGTGCTGGAGGGAGCGACGTTGATCGGAGTAGCGTTGGATGATCGTGCACGTACACGGTGATTGATCTGTGCATATGGAGTTTTTGTGTTTGGGAAAGAAGGGAGCAACTAGGGGAAGTCTCGTGATGTTTGCTAGTCGACTCGAAGTAGAGATGTACGTGAGTTTCCTCGCGAGTGACTCGGGGAAGAAATGAAGTGGGCTCGGTTTGTTTTATTTAAGTAACCTGGTTTTGAAATTTTAAAACAAATCATATCTTAGATTTAAAATTTAAAGCATGGACAAGTTTTTAAGTATTTAAAACAAGTTTTAAATAAATAATTGTTTAATTTGATTAAACATGTTTGAAATGGTTTTCAAAGATTTTAAGTATATTAAAATTAAATGTTTAAGCTATTTTGTTTAAAATAAATTATATTTCAAAATTGATTTCTGAATTTGGTTTTAATAAAGTAAATGATTTGAGTAAGTATTTAATATAAATACTAGTTTATTCTTAATTAGTTATGTTGAGATTAATTAAGGATAATTAATCAATAAATTAAATTAAAGGTTAATTACTATTTGTAATTAAGGATAATTACTAAATGAAGTAATTAGTGGAAATGAATGTAATTAATAAATAAATGAATTAGAGATTGAGTGATTAATTAATTAAGTAATTAATTAATGTAATTAATTTTAGGTTAATTAATTAGTCTAATTAATTAAAGATAATTACTTATTAAGTGTAATTATTTAGTGAAGTAATTAATGAATAATTACTAAATGTAATTAAATTAAGAAGAATTACTTATGGAAGTAATTAGTGGATAATTACTAATGGAAGTAATATAAATGGAAGTGATTAAGGGTTAATCACTTAATGTTATTAATTAAAGGTTTTATTAATTAAAGAGTTAATTAATTAATTAAGAGTAATTAATTAATTAGAGAGTTAAGGTTAATTAATAATGTGATTAATTATTTGCTAAGGTAAATAATTAAATGAGTAATTAATTAATTAAGGGTCAATATAATTAATTAAGGTAATTAATTAATGAAGTAATTAGAGGATTATTAATTAATATAAAATAAAATTAATCAAGGTTAGTAATTAATTAAAGTATGATTAATTAATTGTAATTAATTGAGGATCGAGTGTAATTAATTTTAGTTAATTAATTAATTAAAGAAAGCAAATGAAGGATCATTAATTATTGTAATTAATGATAGTAATTTAAAGTTAATTACTATATATGGTTAAGGGTAATTACTTGATGTAATTAAAGTATAATTAATCAGGGAAGATTAATTAAGGAAGATCATTAAGATGTTTAATTAATTAAGTTGTAATTAATTAATGATAGTGAGCAGGATTATGATAATCCAAGTAATTAAAGAATAGTAATTAATTTAATTAAAGGTTAATTAAATTGATTAGAGTTAATCAATTCTGTTTAGATAATTGATTAATACTGGATGTTTGATATTGGGTGATTGGTTGATATTGGATGATTTAAATATCTCTGATATATATATGATATATGCTGCTTTGTGAGATGAATGTTGATATGAATTATCAATTGTGATAATATGATTTATCTATCTGTTTATATCATCCTGAATAAGTTTAACTGTTTAAACCTTTAAACAACTTGGCCTTAAAAGATACGTTTTGGATTTCGATGAGACCGGGATCGGGTTTCCGTATACCGGTATTCCAGGTCTGGAGACCCGAATACCACATCGATCCAAATTAACGATAGGTCGTGAATCTCAAGTGAAGATGAAGATTCAGAGTGCAAGGGTTATTGTCGTTAACTCTGAGGGTGATTCCAAAACGAGTGTAACGAGATAATGCCTTCGGTTTCGTTCGAACCCGGAACGAACTTATATGGATTGAATGCTTTCAGCACATCGTCAGGCGGACGATGAGCATTCTAAGTGATATGTTCTGATTAAAGGTAATCGTAACCTCAAGCCTCATCAACCGGGAATGGCTAAAACAGGGGAGGTGCAGCAAGGCTTCGTGGGTAGCACCCACTGAGAGCAAGATAGATCCCTGTCTAGAGGTCCCTTTTCTTTTATTCAGCTTAGTGTGTGGTTGGTCGCGCCAACTACGGGATTATCTTGTTCGGGATTATCCAGTAAGGGATGGTTCCGGCTTTGTGTTGCAGGGGAGCGGGCGTACTCCTCGGTACGGTGATCTAGGCCACGTACTGTGACGGGCGGTACCCCAGTAGCCCTGCCATTGTATGGAATCCAAACTCCAATAAGTGCCGTACGTATTAGTTGTGCCCAACTATGTTGGAATGTGAGATGTAAGCATTTCAGCTATTTCTGTATTTTACTTGAAAACCCTAGACCCTATTATAATATAACTGGATTTCCTATCAAATGTTTTGGTTAGCGTAAGGTAAAAACTTTTCCATGTTTATGTGTGGGAAGTCTTACGTGATACCTTTGTTTTCAAAAGGTTTTGAAGTTAAACAATTTTAACTCGTTTACTCACACCAGACCCATGTCTGACCCAAGTGTTTATTTTCTGTTTTATTAAACTCTTGGGTACTCAATATTGTATTGAGTAGTCGAGGGATTCAGGTTAGTCTTGACGAATACTGGAGGAGCTGAGGAGCAGGAGGCTTCAGCGTGTAGATAAATAGAGTTTCCGCTGTGTATGTTGTATTGTACTGATGTACTTGTGATGTATAATAGACAGAAGTTTATAACTGTCTATTCTATGTTGTATAAATTGTATACTCTGATGTATATGATACTATGTAATATCTTATGTGATATAATATATTTCTCGTTCCGCTGTGAGATCTCTGATGTGTTGTTGTTCTTTCTTCTTTTCTTTTCTTCTTCTATTCCTTTCTTTCTTTATAACGATGCGTCTTTCTGGGCAAAGAAAGCCGGGTCGTTACATTTGGTATCAGAGCATAGGTTGAGCGAATGCCTAAGCTTTTGGTTAAGTGAATATCAGAGCAGTAGGTTGAGTGAATACCTAGGCTCTGAAGTGGTGTCTATCTTGAGAGCGCGTAATTGTTAGTTATATAAAAATGGTTTTATATTGTGTTAATTGATCGGTTGAGTGGTATATGGATTCTGGTCAATACGAGTAGCTAACGTTATTGATAGGGATCTCTAAACACTTGAACCAGGCCAACGGACACAATATTGTTTTAAAGAGGTAAATGAAATAATTTTACCCAGAAATAATTTCTATATAAAAAGTATCATTTTAAATATATATATATATATTTCTACCTATTTGTTGGGTTACCTGTTCGGGTTTTCCAATATAAGTTATAAAGGTAGATAAGGTGGTAGTGTGAGTAACACGACTACCATTGGTTAAAATCTGAATGTTGAGGTTGGAAGAGTATCTGTCGAGACTGTAGACCTAATACCGTCTCGAGTAAGTTTGGGCAGTATGGTGTAAGGATTTCTCGGATCTCTGAAGGTTCAAGATTCCGAGTCCATTATTGAAGTGTGAGTTTGGTTGAGCTCGGGTGACCAGATTTTCTAGAGTTGGATCTGTCGGAAGTGCAGAAGCAAGTGATGGTATCTTGGCAACTTCAGGAAGAAGCAGCTGTGTGATGAAACGCAGTATCTATGGATGTTCCCGAAGGAGATTTTCTTTTTGGAACAAGATTAAGAAGGTATTGGAGGAACAGTTGATGTCTACCGCAGGAAAGACTCGACTGTATAGGAATTCTCTGATATCAAGTAAGAGAGTTTTGTCTATTTTGAAGTATGGGACTAAGGTCGATTAGTTGTTTCTTCGGACATGGTCTCATTGTTTCCCTTAAGAAGAGTAAGTTGTTGGCGTTTGGTTTGGAGCCGAGTTTTCTTTTGGAATGTCTGCCATCTCGGAGGTCCGTTGTGAAGTTAGTTGATGGTTTTAGTTGAGAAGCCTTTGGATTAGAAGTTCTTGGTTAGCTGTGATAGCAGTGCAGCTCGGAGTGTTCGGTGTGCTGTCGAGTTAGAGTTTGGATGCAACAGTATGGTCCGTTTCTTCGATGGTCCCGGAATCTTTGTGGTTCTTTTATCAGCAGTCCGAGTAGATGGTGAAGTTTTTCTTGAAGGGTTAACCTTGTTCGGAAAATTTTAAGGCTGTTTTAATTAGTAAAGAGAGAACAGTTTCTTTAGAATCCGAACTAGGTAGGATCGCAAAAGTAACTTGCGATTAGTTTGAGAGTTCATCTTGAGTAATCTTTTGTATGGAGTTGAGGCATCTCAAGAGGAAGTAAAAGTTATCGAAGAGGTCAAAGATTTAGTTTTGGTTCCTAGAGAAGGATTTGGTGAAGTATCTTAGAATTTTATGGAGTATCTGTGTTTTCTCTTCTGTTTCTAGTTTCGAGTTTCCTCTAGCCAAGGATAGCTGAAGACAGTATCCTTGACCGAGGACTCGTCTATTCTTTGAGAAGTTGGTTATATAACCAATGTTTCCGCTTGTTTGTGGATCTAGTTTGTGTTTGAGTTCATCGACATTCTCATCTATTTCAAAATCAGAGTTGTGCAGCGGAAGCAAAGGTAGTAGCTGTGCAAGAAAGGAAGTAACCTCAGATTTCTACAAGAAGTTTATGTGAAGTTCTAAGTGTGTATAGAATTATCTGGAATTTGAAAGAAGGAAGTTCAGTCTTCTATTGCTTGTGAAGTAGAGTTTGTGTTCTAGATTTTGACGGGTTTTGGGAAACCACCTTGAATGAGTAGACCCAGGAACTTATTATTTTAGTCTTGATTGTTTCTGGAAGCATCAGTAAGGGTTAAGCTGACCAGGAAGAGATGAGGTAGCCCAGGATCGTCTAATGAGTTATGCAGATATGAGACAGAGTTTGGAATTCGGAGTTGGAGATTGGAAATTGTTTAAGTTTTTCTCCGATTATAAAGCTATAAGATTGGTAAGTCTGGAAGCTAGCACTGAAGTATTTTGGATTTTCCCTGTGTTCTCGAGAGGAGTAAGTCTTTGTCTACAGGATTGAATGGCCAGTTTGGATAGCTGGAATTCATTCTATTTCACATATATCTGAGGGAATACGTGAATGATTCATCATTGGTTGTTGAATCTGCAGTTCAGATGGATTTGGAAGTTGAGCTGGACTTGAGTGTGATCTGATATTCTATTCAGATTGGTGGATCTAGAGATGAGAGGAGCTCTAGATCATGGTGGTGTTGTTAGTTTAGCTTATGTAGAGCGAGTCTCCAGGTGATTTATACTCGGGGAAACTCGTGATAGTATTATGAGATCTATCCTGATTTGTATCAGAATAGTTAGTTAGGTTTGTTTGATTGTTTGATTGATTGTTTTGGTTGTTAGTAATTGGGTGATAGGTATGTGGTTGCTATTTAAAAATAAAATCTTTGCTGAATTATTAAATTAACTTTGTTTTTAATTTCGGGGACGAAATTATTTTAAGGGGGGAGGAATGTGATATCCCGGGTTTTTGGGTAAAATAAATTTAATAATTTTTATTAATAATTTATTTGGATTGATAATCTTCCCTTATAATTCTAATTTAAATTGATAATTTAATCTTTTAAAAGTTAATAAATATTGAATCTGGCAATATTGATAAGATTTGATTGTTAAAATTTATAAATTTTAATCTATTTATAATATATATTTTGCTATATATATTGTGAATAGAAATCTTTTGTTTAAATAAAAGATGAATTTTTCAAATTGTAATATATATATAGATATATGTTATAATTTGGATTGTTTGAAATTTAATTAAATCTATTGATAATTTATATATGTATGAATTGTGATTTAAAGCTTTGTTTTAAAATTAATATTTTTCAAAGGTTAGTTTAGATTTATTCAATTGGTTTAAAAATATAAGATTTTGTTTATTTTAAAATATGATAGTTTAAATAAGATTTAATAAAAGATTTATTTTATCTTGTTTTCTTTTAAAAAGTACTAAACTAAAATGGTTATAAGTGTGTGTATGATTTTAAATAAACTCTCTTTTTAGAATATCTCTTAAACTAAATAGTTGTAAATAAATTAATAAAACATGAATTTATATAAATCCATATCTACATAATTAATATAATATAAATATTTTTAAGAGAAGGATTTAAACATAATTTTTGCTTGGTTTTAACACTTGTAAACATATAGAACAAGCTTGGACATTTGTCTAATTTATAATAAAACAAGTGGCATACTCTTCTTAGTTAAAGTTTAAATTTAAATAATTATGTATTAGTAAGAGATCGGATCTTCATTTTTCTCAGTTCAAACCATTCTTTCCTAAACCCTTCTTAACTAAAATATATACAAATCTGCAAAGCAAATTCAACTCAACAACTAATTCAATACAACATCAGTTTTTCAATCTTCAACCTAAGCAAGGAATTCAACTCAATATACTTCAAACAAAATGCAAGCTTCAGTTCAAATTTAAGACATCTCTACAACAAGTTTCCAGATCTCAACAATTCAAGTTTTTAAATCAAAAGCAGTTGCCAGATCAAAAATTTAAAGGCCTGGGAAAACTGTTCTCTGCTTATAAAAGTGAGTAAACATTTTTTTTAAAAACAGTTAAGTTATGAATGGCTCTAAATGCATGTGTTGATCTGTTAATTGATATTAATGTTGCGTGAAAATCTTTCAGTTTTTATATAACTGAATTGGTATATATATGTGTGTAAGTATGTCTGTATATATATATATACACACATCCTGTTCTCTGTTTTAACAAGTGAGTAAATTATTTTAAAAACAGTTGATCTTAGATTTCTTCGTGATTTTGTGATGATATAACAATGTTATATGCAATATTTGTTTTAAATTGAATGCATGTTGAATTGAATGCTTTGAATTTCCTGTAGAGTAAAGGATTGTTACTGTGTTTATAAACAGTTTTCAAATCTGAGAAAAATTTCAATATCTTGATTTTGAATACGAACTGGACTTTGATTTGTAAATGAAGGTTGTTTGTAATCATGTAAATTATCATCTAAAAATAATTCTAGGATTTTATAATTTGAAATTTCCCTCGAATTGAAGAAAATACAGTGAAATTAAAATATAAGTTAAAAATCAATTGCTCTAAATTCTAAGTTGAATTATATATATGAAATCGTACTGGGAAATCATGAATTTAGGCATGCATATCAAAAATTTTAGTTTGGAAATTCGAACGTAATTTGGGTTTGTTCGAATTTGGGTTGATCGGCGATTAGTGGTGATCCGCATGTTGGAGTTGAACGATTTTTGGTATGGAGGAGGGTTGATTGATTGTGATCATGGGAAAAATACAATTGAATTTTTCTTATGGACGAATTGTTCGAATTCGATTGAAGTAGGGTTTTTGGTGTGTTTTCGATCGTGGTTGCTGTCGAGGAAATGGCATAGGCTGGGGAAGATCGGAGTGGATCGCGAGGCAGGGGATAGCAGCGTGGCGATGTGGTGGTGCTTTGGGTTGAGTGTCGTGGTTCCAGTCGTCTTGATCGTCGGCGGCGAAGTAAGTTTTCATCGATAGGTTTGGGTTCCTTGGTGTCGAATGTCTCGATTTCGATCTGTTGTTAAATTGTCGAAGCTGGGTGGTCAGGGGTGTTGGACTGGTAGTCGATGATGTGCTGGAGGGAGCGACGTTGATCGGAGTAGCGTTGGATGATCGTGCACGTACACGGTGATTGATCTGTGCATATGGAGTTTTTGTGTTTGGGAAAGAAGGGAGCAACTAGGGGAAGTCTCGTGATGTTTGCTAGTCGACTCGAAGTAGAGATGTACGTGAGTTTCCTCGCGAGTGACTCGGGGAAGAAATGAAGTGGGCTCGGTTTGTTTTATTTAAGTAACCTGGTTTTGAAATTTTAAAACAAATCATATCTTAGATTTAAAATTTAAAGCATGGACAAGTTTTTAAGTATTTAAAACAAGTTTTAAATAAATAATTGTTTAATTTGATTAAACATGTTTGAAATGGTTTTCAAAGATTTTAAGTATATTAAAATTAAATGTTTAAGCTATTTTGTTTAAAATAAATTATATTTCAAAATTGATTTCTGAATTTGGTTTTAATAAAGTAAATGATTTGAGTAAGTATTTAATATAAATACTAGTTTATTCTTAATTAGTTATGTTGAGATTAATTAAGGATAATTAATCAATAAATTAAATTAAAGGTTAATTACTATTTGTAATTAAGGATAATTACTAAATGAAGTAATTAGTGGAAATGAATGTAATTAATAAATAAATGAATTAGAGATTGAGTGATTAATTAATTAAGTAATTAATTAATGTAATTAATTTTAGGTTAATTAATTAGTCTAATTAATTAAAGATAATTACTTATTAAGTGTAATTATTTAGTGAAGTAATTAATGAATAATTACTAAATGTAATTAAATTAAGAAGAATTACTTATGGAAGTAATTAGTGGATAATTACTAATGGAAGTAAATTAAATGGAAGTGATTAAGGGTTAATCACTTAATGTTATTAATTAAAGGTTTTATTAATTAAAGAGTTAATTAATTAATTAAGAGTAATTAATTAATTAGAGAGTTAAGGTTAATTAATAATGTGATTAATTATTTGCTAAGGTAAATAATTAAATGAGTAATTAATTAATTAAGGGTCAATATAATTAATTAAGGTAATTAATTAATGAAGTAATTAGAGGATTATTAATTAATATAAAATAAAATTAATCAAGGTTAGTAATTAATTAAAGTATGATTAATTAATTGTAATTAATTGAGGATCGAGTGTAATTAATTTTAGTTAATTAATTAATTAAAGAAAGCAAATGAAGGATCATTAATTATTGTAATTAATGATAGTAATTTAAAGTTAATTACTATATATGGTTAAGGGTAATTACTTGATGTAATTAAAGTATAATTAATCAGGGAAGATTAATTAAGGAAGATCATTAAGATGTTTAATTAATTAAGTTGTAATTAATTAATGATAGTGAGCAGGATTATGATAATCCAAGTAATTAAAGAATAGTAATTAATTTAATTAAAGGTTAATTAAATTGATTAGAGTTAATCAATTCTGTTTAGATAATTGATTAATACTGGATGTTTGATATTGGGTGATTGGTTGATATTGGATGATTTAAATATCTCTGATATATATATGATATATGCTGCTTTGTGAGATGAATGTTGATATGAATTATCAATTGTGATAATATGATTTATCTATCTGTTTATATCATCCTGAATAAGTTTAACTGTTTAAACCTTTAAACAACTTGGCCTTAAAAGATACGTTTTGGATTTCGATGAGACCGGGATCGGGTTTCCGTATACCGGTATTCCAGGTCTGGAGACCCGAATACCACATCGATCCAAATTAACGATAGGTCGTGAATCTCAAGTGAAGATGAAGATTCAGAGTGCAAGGGTTATTGTCGTTAACTCTGAGGGTGATTCCAAAACGAGTGTAACGAGATAATGCCTTCGGTTTCGTTCGAACCCGGAACGAACTTATATGGATTGAATGCTTTCAGCACATCGTCAGGCGGACGATGAGCATTCTAAGTGATATGTTCTGATTAAAGGTAATCGTAACCTCAAGCCTCATCAACCGGGAATGGCTAAAACAGGGGAGGTGCAGCAAGGCTTCGTGGGTAGCACCCACTGAGAGCAAGATAGATCCCTGTCTAGAGGTCCCTTTTCTTTTATTCAGCTTAGTGTGTGGTTGGTCGCGCCAACTACGGGATTATCTTGTTCGGGATTATCCAGTAAGGGATGGTTCCGGCTTTGTGTTGCAGGGGAGCGGGCGTACTCCTCGGTACGGTGATCTAGGCCACGTACTGTGACGGGCGGTACCCCAGTAGCCCTGCCATTGTATGGAATCCAAACTCCAATAAGTGCCGTACGTATTAGTTGTGCCCAACTATGTTGGAATGTGAGATGTAAGCATTTCAGCTATTTCTGTATTTTACTTGAAAACCCTAGACCCTATTATAATATAACTGGATTTCCTATCAAATGTTTTGGTTAGCGTAAGGTAAAAACTTTTCCATGTTTATGTGTGGGAAGTCTTACGTGATACCTTTGTTTTCAAAAGGTTTTGAAGTTAAACAATTTTAACTCGTTTACTCACACCAGACCCATGTCTGACCCAAGTGTTTATTTTCTGTTTTATTAAACTCTTGGGTACTCAATATTGTATTGAGTAGTCGAGGGATTCAGGTTAGTCTTGACGAATACTGGAGGAGCTGAGGAGCAGGAGGCTTCAGCGTGTAGATAAATAGAGTTTCCGCTGTGTATGTTGTATTGTACTGATGTACTTGTGATGTATAATAGACAGAAGTTTATAACTGTCTATTCTATGTTGTATAAATTGTATACTCTGATGTATATGATACTATGTAATATCTTATGTGATATAATATATTTCTCGTTCCGCTGTGAGATCTCTGATGTGTTGTTGTTCTTTCTTCTTTTCTTTTCTTCTTCTATTCCTTTCTTTCTTTATAACGATGCGTCTTTCTGGGCAAAGAAAGCCGGGTCGTTACAACTTTACTCAGTTTGAAATTTAGAAAATGGTTTAGATAGTTATAAATAGTTTAACATAGTTTAAAATAAATTTTTAAATAGTTAAATACTCTAAAATAGTTTTAAAAAATAGATTAAAATAGTTTAAATGGATTTAAGATAGTTTTAATAGATTTGAAGTAGTTTAAAAAGATTTAAAATAGATTAAATAAATTTAAATATATTAAATAGATTTAAAATAGTTTAAAAAGATTTAAAATATATTAAAATGGGTAGTTAGTTTAAAATAGGTTAAAATAGATTAAAATAGAATAAGATAAATTAACATAGTTTAAATTAATTAAAATAGTTTAAAATAGTTGAAATTAGATTAAATTATTTTAATAGTTTGAAAATCTTTAAATCGGGATTTTTAGAATAATAAATCTTTAGAATAATAAATCTTTGAACATTATATATTAAAATAATTAAGTTTGAAACTGATATCAAAATAAACTATTTCTGCCTTTTCATCAAATCTGGACCATATCTAGATTTCAAATAACCAATTCGAATTTGAAATTTCAATTCAATTTTCATTAAACTATCTCAATTTATATTGACTATAAATCCATAGTTGAACTACAATTTTTAAACTACTTCGATTTCATAGATTTCAAAGTTTAAATCTTTAAACATTTCAAATAACTCCATTTCGATAAATTTCAGTTATATTTCAAATTTAACTTCGAAATTTCCATTTTATTCTTTTACAATTCATTAAACCAACTCAAATTTCAACATTTAAAGTTTGGATTTTAAAATTAATTCAGTTTGTACGAGTCAAATTTTTATTTCAAAATATTATTTAACTGAATTCAAAATTTAAGGATTTAAAATCATTTAATTTAACCAATCCGGCGTCCGTATATAATTTTCTACCCTATGGTCAAGTGATACGGATGTATATCATTTCAACCCGCAATAATTTAAATTTACGGGTATATATCATTTAAACCCGCAATCCCGAATAAAATAAAATCCATAAAATCGCTCAGGTTTATCATTTCAACCCATAACGATTTTTCCCTAATCTACAGATCGTTCGGGTATGTATCATTTAAACTCATAATAATTTTCCTAGCAATAACTAAGGGAACTTGCAGTGTTATAACAATATAAATATACATCCAATCATCCAATATCAACAATCAAACATCCATCACAATCACCATTCAAATCAACCAATAAATAACATCAATTAACTAGTTATCATCATCAGTATTAAATTTACAGTTAAATTTAATATTAAATTAAATGACGATTAAATGCAATAAAGGTCATATTTAACTGGAATGACTATTTAAATATACCAAACATCAACCAATCAATTTCTAATTGCATCATAAATTCAGTTTAACTAACATAAGATAATTTAGTAGTTGTGAGTGGGTTAAAACACTCACATTTGATTTCAAATCGATTTGAAATCCAAATAAAGACCCAAATTTCAACACTCTCAATTCCATAATGTCCGGAATTTCAATACGATCCTAACGGAACAAACCGCGGGTGAATCCGTGTTCATATGAAAAAGTTATTGATGGTAGAACATTTTAAAATTAAAATAAACAAAAGGGACAAAATCATTAACCACATCAACAAAGGAAACCCTAGCTGCATCGGTCTTGACATCACGTTAACCCATCACAGCCACCACCAATTCCCACGATTTCGCCGCAGCCATGTTGCCTTACACCCAGTTCAGACGCTACCACTCTCCTCCTCGCTACGAGTCGCGCCTGAACGTGGTAGCGCGACCACGTCTGGTGGTCCCAATCAAATCGCACCGCCGCTGCCTAGATTCACCTTTTCTGGTGAACTTTGATGACCTGAATACGAATGAACATATGATCTGTGACCTGCTCGACACCATCTTTCCCACACCATCTCCCGATCGTCGATCGGATGAAGATCCACTGTTGGATCGCGAAAACCTAATTTCGATGGCCGAGGTTCATCCTTGATTTCTGATCAAACAATGCACCCAACGGAAAAAAATAATCACTGCAGTGGATTATACTCGTCGAGAGCTTTCCAACGATATATAATTTGGCATAGTTTCGAGAGTTTGAATTTTAAAATTGGTTTTGAAGTTGGATTTAGGGTTTTGAATTGAAATTGGTTTCTGCCATTGAAGAAAGGAACAGACAGAAGTTGATGTACGTACAGGAATAAGAAATATAAAGACTGCTAGGGTTAGTGAAACAAAGCTATTTATATGAACAAAGCCTAATAAGAATGAATATATACCGAATTGATTTGAATTAACAATAATGACCCGAAAAGCTCATTTCGCTCCCGAAATGAAAATGGGTCATCTATATCGAAATAGATGTTTTCGATAATTTTAAATTCAATGGAACAAGTTTCAAGTCCTAATTCCATTGTATGAAAATGTTAGCTTTTAAAATCAGCTTATTTCAATTGAATTCAATTAAATTGATTTCTATGCATTTCGAGCCCATACGATCAAACGACAAGTCCGATCGCTACGAAACTTGAAATTCTACAATAATTTACCGTTAAGGATCCAATAAAACTAGTTTCCTCGAAATCCGAGAAATGGCCAAAATGGCTATTTTCAC
Organism: Allium fistulosum; assembly: GCA_030737815.1. Taxonomy (NCBI): domain Eukaryota; kingdom Viridiplantae; phylum Streptophyta; class Magnoliopsida; order Asparagales; family Amaryllidaceae; genus Allium; species Allium fistulosum. Next base: position 1,211,724,161 of record CM060902.1, read on the forward strand.
GTTATTTAAATAAATTATTATTAAATTTATTTTACCACTTTTCAAATTCAAATTTAATAACTAACAAATTTTATCGTTTTTGATTACCAAGTAATTCAAAATCTTTTAAAACAAATTTCCATGACAAATGCAATTATTAATATTACACTAATTACAGTTTTCAATTTCAACTGCAATAAAAATCCAATTAATAAAAATTAAAATCTAAATAAATTAATTTAATTTGATTTAAATCTTATTATTCCATCAATCATTACTTTATGGACATACTTAACATTGGTTTACCATTTATTACATTAATACTATACAATAATCATCTTAATTCATATCAACGCAATACTTAATTACATTTAATTGCAATTGATTTCCAGATTAAATTCAACAGATTAAATAAAAAGGTAACAAATAACAATTGTCACCTTTTACTTAATTTAATCATATTTATAAGTTTATTATCTACAAACAAATGTTATAACTACTTACACAACACTGATTTATCCAGTTACAGTTAATTACATATTATTTCCCTAATTGATACAACATTTGGTTTATTTCCTTATTTGCAATTTGTAACCAAATTTTATGTTTACAATCATTTCAAATAATTGAAATCTCGTTAAAATAATTATCAATTGCCTTAAATTAACATTATTAGATTTCATTATAGTTATTATTCTCATCAATGAATTCAAAAATTTTAATTTCTTCCAATATTAAATTACAAAATCTTATTAAATTCAATATTTTAATTATCGGAAAAATGCGGGTCGGTACATTGAGTATTCAAGTGTCGGAAATACCGATTGCTGGGGATAAAGAAGATAGATGAAAATAGAAAACAACAACACAGAATCTCACAATCGCAGCGGAACAAAATATAATATATAATAACAGATCTTTATACAAAGAACCTATATCTGTTTTATACTTACAATCATCAGAGTAGAACAATCAATACATCAATTGGACAGTTATAATAACTTGTCTTGATATACATAACTCACGCAGTGGAAATAGTCAAGTACGTGATATATGTCTGAAATCTTCCAGCTCGTCTTCTAAGCTCCATAGCATTCTAACATGAATCTGTAATACTCGGTCTGACCTGGGCATTATAATAAAATAACACCCGAGTTAGTCTGGAAAACCAGCGTGAGAAAACACACTTAATTTGAATTATCAAAGTTATCAAAATCCTTTGAAAAACAAAGGTATCTCGTAAGACCGCATCATACATAAACACGACGGGTTTTTCCCTTACGATAACTAGAACATTTTATAGAAAATCCGGTGATATTGTAATAAGGTCTAAGTGCAAATACTTATATTCAAATAGCCAAAATTGTTACATTCGTTAAATTCCAGCATACTAGGCTCTACAACCCAAACCGTAATGGCATGTATTGGAGAATGAATTCCATATGATGACTAGGCACTGGGGTACCACCTATCACGGTACACGTTTAGAAAAATGTACCAAGGACCTCGCCGGGATCCCCTACAACACAATACCGGCCCTACCCCTAACCTAAATAGAACCGAATATGTTACCACCCTGGGTGTTCCCACCCTTATCGGGAGCTCTTTTTCCATGCACCAATGTATCCATAATTTATAATATATCCAAGGGTATCTAGAAAGTTTATAACATACCCTAATTGGGTGCGACCCACTTAGCCTTGCTGCATCTCCCCCGATTTTCAGTCATTCCGGTTAATGAGGCTTGAGGCTATGATTATCTTTTTAAGAAATATTCCACTTAAAATGCTCATCGTCCTCCAATGACGATGTTCTAATAGAATTCGTCCATACAATTTGTCCTGGGTTTGGACAAACCGAATCACCGTCTTCACTATCTTCACGATATTCATTCGTTACGCTCAAATCAGATCGAAGTGGTTTTCGGATAATTAAATCTGATCCCGATCTCTTCCATGTCTGCCCGTTCAAAGTCAAAAGGCTTAACAAATTGAAACGATCAACGAATTTGGCCAAAATTGATAGTCGGTTATTTGACTATCAATAAAACATCCATAAGCAGACATCGGGCCTTATCATAGATTTTTCAAAATTTATTTCAAAATATCTTTAATTAAAACTAATCGATTTACAAAGCTTGTTATAAAAATTAGAATTTATTTCAATAAAAATTTATATTTGAATAATCCACTTTCTGAAATATTCTAATACTAACTATTTTAAAATTTCATAGTCTAATAAATAAAATTTCCCCTTTTAAATCAAAACTTAACTTCTAAAAAAAATTTAAAAATCCCAATAACCAATTCAATTTATAAATCCCTCTCGATTTACAACACATCGATCCCATTTCGATTCTCTAACCATCCTCGCTTTACAAAAATTGAATTCACTATTTTCCCAAAAATCTATTTTTCATATCTCGATATAAACTCACCCTGTGAAATTATATTCCAATTTATCAATTAATTTCATTCTCCCTTATTTGTAAACATCGTTTATAAATTTATAACTCCTTTGAGTTACACTTGTTAATAAAATAATCCCATTTATAAAATCTCATTTTATAAATCCATTTCTTAATAAATTCCATATATTTCACAAATCTATTTAAAATATCGATTTCAACTTCTTTTCATAGTTTCCAGAAATATCATTTAAAAATCAATCATTTATATAAGTTATTTAAAATCTCTATTTAAAATATTTTTACGAATAGTAAAATAAAACCAAAATTAATTATTGTTTTTATCCAAATCAATTTCTTAAAAATAATCCAAATTTCTATATGAATATTTATATATTCAAAATCTCCTTTTAAATCTTTTCAAATTCCAAAAATAATATTTATGGTATTTGAAATACCAAAAGTCAGGCCAGTGCTACTATAAAAGATTATTCTAACACATCATATATTATTATATATGAAAAAAATTCAATATAAATTTGAGGAATCCAGTTGGATCCCTCCAACCTGTTTCCCTACATCCACAGATGTTAATACAACATAAAAATACCAATCCTACTTCGAGGGGGATATCGCGGTATATAGGGTCATCCGCTATTATGCGAGGCGCATAGGGTCTCATCCGCTAAAATATGCAGGAACATCAATCGAACTGCTAATATATATACAACTATATATAATATGATATCATTCAACGGATGATAATTTTATAAATTCAGTTAAGCATCCAATAATTACTTTTAACTATTTTAAAATTAAATTCGGCAATCCAAATGAGTGAGAATTTCTCACCTTTATTTTTAATTGCAATCCGTTCCAATTTTGATTTCATTGCGTAGATTTCGCAGCTACGAATCCAAACGGCTGATCTCGTTCGATTTAAACCTCGTATAAGCAAATTTCAAATTTATATAAATTAACGATTTCGCTTTTAATTAAAATTAATTAGCTAATTTATTAATTTAAACTAATCACCCGCTAACTATATTTTTATTAAATTTAATTAAAACTGATTTCATTACCTTCTTCCATGATAAACAGCTCGCCCATCCAGATAACCATTTCCCTTTGTCCGATCGATGACACCCTACTCTCTTCCTCCGGTCGACTAACGACCCCCACGTCCTCACCATCAGATCCACCAACCACAGTATCCATGAATTGAAACCCGAAGTCTCCTTCACCTTGTAGTTCGCACGCGGCACTCCAGTTTCCACCCAGACGCACGACATCTGCTCGAAACCCTTCCTTTTGCAAAATGCGATAGCGACATCGCCACATATAAACCCTCGACCTCACCAACTCTCGCCACCATGGGAGTAGCTCGAACCTTACAACATCGAGTCTAGTCGAATCCCCCACAAATCAGAACACCAGGCTCGAACGCGAACCTTCCCCCTCTGCCATCGCACCCCGCAAACAACTCGCGTCCACCCACGCGAGCCACCACACACGTCGCAACTCCCATTGACTAACCCTGAACCATCAAACCTGTGCTCCAAAATCACGACTCGCCTCGAGCAACTGCCCATGCACCCACGCGCTCGCTCTCTTCGCTGCCTCGACTTTGGCCTACTTTCGATTCGATCGATTATAAAAAAAATTCTTTGATTACGTGATTTTTAGTTGAAAATGAAAAGGGGATGGCTCGAATTGATTTCGAACTGACAGGAGAAAGACGTGATTAAAAGTTGAAGGGGATGGTTCAACTGTTCATTTGATTTCACCTTTATTATTATTTTTTCTTTAAAATATCTCGAATCGCATACCGTGAAATCTCGACCTCCTATTGAGGCGTGCCACCTGGCGTTCCTAATATTATACCGCTATTCCGAACTCAATAGAACAAGCCTCGAACCCCAATTCGATCGTATGTGGAAGATAGCTTTTAAAATCGACTATTCAAATTAAATTAAATTATTTCTAGGCGTTTTCAGATCGCACGATCAAATGGTAAACCTAATTGCTATGAAAATTAAAATCCGATAATAATACACTATTACGGATCTAATGGAACTAGTTTCATCGAATTCCGAGACTATGCCCCGGATCGCTATTTTAACACATCGATTAAATCAACGATTTCCAAAATTTACGAAATCGCTTGAAATTTTCAGTTTTAAAATCTTACTAACTAACTTATAATTCCATATCCAATATTTAAAACCATTTAAATATTCAAAATTAAATGACGAAAAAATCCGGGTCGTTACAATCATATTCAATCAAATATGTCATTTCACCAGAAATTATCATTTAAATCCCAACTTAGGTTATAACATCATTTAACCATATTTGCTTTTAAATCAAGGGTTTAAATATAGCAGTCCAACCTTACACCATTTTAATTTTAGAAAATAGTTTAGATAGTTTAAAATAGTTTAAATAGTTTAAAATAATTAAAATAGTTTAAATACTTTAAAATAGTTTAAAAATAGATTAAAATAGTTTAGGTGGGTTTAAGATAGTTTAAATAGATTTAAGATAGATTAAATAGATTTAAAATAGATTAAATAGATTTAAAATAGTTTAAATAGATTTAAAATAGATTAAATAGTTTTAAAATAAATTAAATAGATTTAAAATAAATTAAAATGGGTTAATTAGCTTAAAATAGGTTAAAATAGATTAAAATAGTTTAAATTGATTAAAATATTTTAAAATAGTTGAAAATAGATTAAATTAGTTTAATAGTTTGAAAATCTTAAAAATATTTGAACAACATATATATTAAAATAATTAAGTTTGGAGCTGATATCAAAATAAACTATTTCTGCCTTTTCAACAAATCTGGACCATATCCAGATTTCAAATCACCAACTCGAATTTAAACTTTTCAATTCAGTTTTCATTAAACTATCTCAATTTATATTGATTATAAATCCATGGTTGAACTACAATTCTAAACCACTTCAATTTCATAGATTTTCAAAGTTTAAATCTTTAAACATTTCCAATAACTCCATTTCGATAAATTTTAGTTATATTTCAAATTCAACTTTGAAGTTTCCTTTTTTTATTCTTTTAAACAATTCATTAAACCAACTCCAATTTTAACATTTTAAAGCTTGGATTTCGAAATAATTCAGTTTATACAAGTCAAATTTTATTTCAAAATATCGTTTAACTGAATTCAAATTTTAAGGATTTAAAATCATTTAACATAACCAATCTGGTGTCCGTATATAATTTTCTACCCTATGATCAAGTGATACGGGTATTTATCATTTCAATCCGCGAATATTTTAAATTTTACGCGTAAATATTATTTCAACTTGCAATTCCAAAATACATTAAAAATCCATAAAATCGATCGGGTTTATCATTTTAACCTATAACGATTTTTCCCTAATCTATAGATCGTTCGGGTATGTATCATTTCAACCCATAGGGAACTTACAGTGTTATAACAATACAAAATATAACATCCAGTCATCCAATATCAACAATCAAACATCCATCACAATCATCATTCAAATCTACCAATAAACATCCATAGACAACTGATTATCATTAACATGTATAAACTGGCAAATTAAAATTTAATATTAAATTAAATGGCAATTATATTCAATAAATTCAGATTTAACTGGAATGACGATTTAAATATATCAAACAGCAGTCAATAAACTTCTAATCACATCATAAATTAAATTTAACCAACAAAAGACAATTTAGTAGTTGTAAGTAGGATAAAACACCCACCTTTGATTTCAAATCAATTTGAAATCCAAAATAAGGCCCAAAATTCAACAATCTCAGAATTCGTTCAAACCAGTGCCAAAATGTCTGGAATTTCAATACAATCGCAGTGGAACAAACCACGCCCAAATCCAAGTTCATAAAAAAGTTATTAATGTTAGAACGTTTGAAATTAAATTTAAATTAAATAAACAAATAAAAAGGCAACCACGTTAATCACAGCCACGTCATTACTGAGACAACGCGTCATCATCTCCTGCTATTTCTTACGAACACGAAGCCACGCTGAACCCTAACACCCTTGTTCGACACACGCCACCACCACCTTCATTCAAACGCCTCGCCGCATGCGCCGCTTGGAGGGCACGACCTCCCTTGCAACCACCTCCATGCCACGCGCCTGCCTACCAGAGGCCGCGCCACCCCTTGCCGACCTCAGAAAAGCCAGCCCTCGCTATAGGGTTTCAAACCCTAATCGAATTGTTGAGGCATGCCTGACCGTTGATACGATGAACAACCTACATGGATGAACTCCCCTCGACCATCTCCACGCATCCATACTCACAAATCGACGGTCCGCCGACGATGATCAAACCCCAATGAACGGCCAAGATTTAATCTCCAATTTCTGGCCAAACGATGAACCAAATCGAAAAAAAATCACTGCAGTAGATTGCGCTCGTCGAGAGCTTTCCAACGATATATAATTTGCTATGCTTTGAGGAGTTTGAATTTTTGAAATTGATTTTGATTTGAATTTGTGGATTTAGATTTTCAGTCATTGAGAAGAGAGAAATGACAAAAAATTCAGTACGTACAGAAATGAGAAATAAAAAGGCTGCTAGGGTTAGAACAAAACTATTTATATTAACAAAGCCCAATAAGAAAATGAACACGTATCGAATTTGTACGAATAACAATAACGACCCGAAAAGCACGTTTCGCTTCCAAAACGAAATGGGTCATCCCATATATCAAAATAGGTGTTTTCGATATTTTTAAACTTAATGGGACAGGTTTCAAGTCATAATTCCATTGTATGAAGAAGTTAGTTTTTAAAATCAGCTTATTTTAAATTGATTTCATTAAATTGATTTCTACGCATTACGAGCTCGTACAATCAAACGACAAGTCCGATCGCTACGAAATCCTACAATAAGTCACCGTTTCAGATCCGATGAAATAGTTTCATCGAAATCCGAGACAGTGGCCAAAATGGTTATTTTCACGTTAATTAAATAAATTATTATTAAATTAATTAAATCATCTTTCAAATTCAAATTTAATGACCAACAAATTTTAGCATTTTTGATTACTTAGTAATTTATAACCTTTTTAAAACAAATTTCCATGTCCAATTCAATGTTAAATATTACACTAATTATAGTGTTCAGTTTCAACTGTAATAAAAATCCAATTAATTATAATTTAAAATCCAAATAAATTAATTTATTTTGATTTAAATCTTATTATTACTTCAATCATTACTTTATGGACATAGTTAACAATGGTTTACCATTTATTACATTAATACTCTACAATTATCATCTTAATTCAAATTTATTGCAATATTAAATTAGATTAATTGAAATTGATTTACGATTTAATTCCAACGGATTAAATAATGAATTTATAATTAAACCATTGTTACAACTTACCAATTCAAACACATTTCTATGTTTATTGTTGACAAACAAAACTCATAAATTCACGTACTGATTAATTATTCTATATTACCCAATTTCAATTAATTACACGCAATTTCACCGTTTAATATAACATTTGGTTTATTTCCTCATTTACACTCTATAACCAAATTTAACTTTACAATCATTTCAATCAATTGAAGTTACATTAATGTAGTTTTCATTTACCTTAAATTAACATCATTACATTTCATTCCAGTTATTATCTCATTAATAAATCTTAAACTTTTAATTTTTCACAACACCAAATTCTAAAACTCATTTAATTAATATATTTTTTTTAATTTTCTTCCAATGTTGAATCCCAAAATCTAAATTAATTAATATTTTTAATTTTTGAAAATTACAGGTCGTTACACTCTCCCTCACTCAAAAATTTTCATCCTCGAAAAGGTAAAGAAGGGATTAAGGAATTAATATATCTTATTCAAAGTATTCAATTTATAAACAATTTATTTACATAATTAAATAATTTTGATAAAATATATCAATTTATAAACAATTACTTCCTTTTATATTTAGGTTCGATAAAAGTTTGAAAAACATTTCATCTCTACAAAAATTTCTAAGTCCAAAATTCGCGGAAAATTTCGGCAGAGTCTCCTATGTACGGAGAGGTCCGGGAGAAATAATAATATCAATAATAACCATATATATCTCATATTTCAAAATAATATATCCCAAACCATGGGAAAACAATTTAATATCGCTATAAAACCATAATCCAAGACGTACCTATTTGTCGGGCAAACAATGCTTTTTTATTTATGAAACCAAAAGCAGTAGCTATTGCTTCCATAAACTTGTATTTCACTTATATAATCCAAAGAGTTAAAATTATGTAAAAAGAGAAATATTTAAGTTGTTTCAATCAATAGCAAAACAAACCAGCACAACATAGCAATAATCACTTGCAACAAACAGTACGATCATACAATCATCACATGCAATCAAAGTAATCAACCACCCATCCATAGCAAACAACAAATGGTTTGTTTCGGTTCAAAACTTTCAATTGTATAAAATGATAAATAAACTACTAAATATATTATGCACTGAACAGTCTTAGATAAAACTTAACAAATTATTTATACATCTTTATACAGTTAGAAGTATCCTTTCCCATACGTCTCATAAGCCAAAACAAACAATAATCTCAACATCGTTAAGTTTATTCTTACTAATCTCCCTTCACATTATTTACTGTTCTTTAGTTTCATTTATTCATACAATGATTGTTTTTATAAATCTGACTTCATTACTTACAAAATCCATTTCCCATTCATCCATGCAATGCCATTTTCCATTAATTTACATATATTTTCTTACATAAATTATTTCCATTTCAATTACTTAGATCATCAATGAATTCATTATTGAAGGATTTCATGCATTTTATTTCAGTTTAATTCACATACATTATTAAATTATAAACTTGATTTCCATTGAATATTAATATTCATTAATGCATAAATTCACTTAAGTTTCTTAGCTTTATAGTTTACATTCATCTTTCCATTTATAGTGTCATTGAATATTAAATCCATTTTCTCAATCATTTCAACATTTCTGAAGTTATAATCATTTAATTACTATAGTATTCACTTTTACTATTCGTTTTAATTACAAATAGTTGCAACATTAACTTAAGTTCATAATCATTTACTTACAGTATTCACTCTTTTAATATATTTAATTAGTAACATTTCAAATTACTAACTTAAGTTTATAACAATTTATAACATCAGAATTCTTATTTATAGAAGTAATTCCATTGAACACCTTCCTTACTAAAGTTATACTTGTATAATATTCTATTACATATTTCTATTTAACATTACAACTTTTAACACTTTGGTAGGATATATATATATATATATATATATGTATATATGTATGTATGTATGTATGTATGTATATGTCTGTTTTAAGAATGCAATTAAATGTTACACAAGTTTATCTCATTCAATTTAATTAACAAAATGTTTAATAATTACATCTTCTAAATTTTCATTATTCTTTAATTTACAAGTTTCCAATTCCTTATATATTTCATTAATCACTTAGCATCTAATTACTTATATTTTTATTCATTTTAGAAACTTCCAATTATTAAAATAGTTAAGATTTCATTTCACTACAATAATTGAAATTTCTAATTTATAGAACTTAAGAACTAAATACCGGTTTCCATTTTCAAATCATTTAAAATAAAATATATATAATCATATCTTTTATATCCAAATCCTATTTAGAAATTTAAAACTAAGATTTTTTATCCAAACGAGTGTGTAGTAAAAATACTACAGTGGCCTTTCCACTTTGAAACTCAAAAATGAACTTCGATGATGCGTGCACTCATCACTGAAATTATTTTCCAACGATAGAGAGCGGAGTACAGATCTTATTTCCTTTAAAATTTCTTTAAAATTATATTGAAATTTTTATATCAGAAAATACTTCCAAATAATACTAATATTATATTCCAAAATCTTTTGAAAGAAATTTTCAAAATCCCGGAACTTAAGTTCTAAAATTTTCAGCTTCTATTTACTTTATTTGTAAATCCTCTTTTACAATCAAGATTTATTAAATTTTACTACCTAACAAACAACATATTACACCCAACTATATCCCTTTATAAAATTTATTCATTTATATACAAAATATAATACTAGGCAAAATTATTTCATTTACCCATATTTCAAAAACAATATTGTGTCGGTCTGCCCTATTAACTGTTTAGAAATCCCTATCGATGTCATAGCGTCCTATGTACCGACCAGAATTTATAAATACTAAACAGCACAAATTTAAACAATATAAAAACATTTTTATAACACTAACAAATACGCTCTCTCATATATATACACTCAACGACTCATTTTAGGGTATTACTACCCTATCTCTAATGAGTCAGACCCCACAAAGCTAAGGTTATCGCTAAACCAAAGCTCTGATACCAAATGTAACGACCCACCTTTTTGGACGGTTTAAATCAACAATAAACCACACATGTCAAACTCAAACCATTCAAAATGGAGGATTGTTATGGGGTAAATAAGAAAAAGAAGAGAAAAGAAAGAAAACAAAACACAGAATCTTACAACGGAATGACAAAATATAATAATCAAATAAACAGTTCATGAAGTTGTTTACAAACAATACTTGATTACACATTTACAATACAGATCAAAGTTACATACAACAAAAATAAATCAATAATGCAACGGAATAACATGATGTAGTTGAATAAATATAATAAATAATAACAGTATTAAATCTTCGTCTTCGAACTGCAGAAAAACAGTCTTCGATAAACTGAAAAACTCAGACTGACCCGAGTGAATTGAAAAGACAAAACACTTGAGTTAGAACTAAAATTCCTTATGTAAGTTAAATCAACAGTAAATAAATATGAGTGTAACGGCGTCAGAGATGTTTATGGGTTTTGACATCTCCTATCCAGTGTCAACGTGAGTGCAATAACTTAAGAGATGTTCGGGATTTCCATCTTGTAATGGCCCGTTTTTTCGTACCCTTTGAATCGACAATAAACCACACATGTCCAACTCAAATTGCACGAATAAGTGGAGCATTAAGGGTAGAAAGAAAATAAAGACAGAATAGAATCTCACACGAATGGAATAACATATATTATTTCAATAATAATCCTTTTAGTGGAAAATTTTAAAATATAATAACAGAGTCTAACCTAGATTCAGCCTGGACAGTTATAACACCTACCCTTACAAATGCTGACAAACAACAAAACAAATGAAATAGATGTAGCAGATAATAGAATACGTCCATACGATGATGAAGATCTCCAGCTCTCCTTTGGAAACTCCAACCGTCTTCAACTCAACCTGAAACTACTCGGATCTGACCCGAGTATTAAAAATACCCGAATCAAGCTTGATAAACCAGCGTGAGATACTCGAAATTTAAAATGACTATGATCATGACGATGCTATCAAAACCTTTGAAAAGAAGGGTATCTCATAAGACCACACCCACACATAAATATGGACGGGTTTTTACCTTATGATAACCAAAACACTTTTATTACCAAAATAATTTGATACTATCTTTAATGACATTCTTTTGGAAACACTTTTCAAATAAACTTATTCAAATAAGGTATCAATATCTGACTAAGTCTAAGGGAATATATCCGGACTGGGTCAACAGAATATCCCAAACGGAATATATGATACCAAAAAGGGGTAGCTGAAATGTCTGCAAGTCATTACACCTATTTTGGGAATACAATCAAAACCGTAAATCTCATATTGTGATTGGATTTCCAACATGATAGGGAACTAGTGGCCTTTTCTCCGATCCACATATAACAAACATAGTTCCCACGGTGCCTTAATCGCTTTTCTCAAACTAGTCACTTGGAACTGTACTTGCTATACTACCACTGATAACCGGTAGTTCCCTGCTTTTCTCAAGCTAACCACTTTATTAAAATGGGGCAATAAATGTCTTGAGGGACGTATCCCCCCAAAGGCCCAATGTATTGAACACCACCATACATACTCACTTATTCCGAATTTGTGTCTGTCAGACCATATAGTATCCCATATCATCTTCCGGGATGTGAGGCTAGTGAGCCTACGCTTAATTTCTTCAAAGCCACGCTTTTCATACAAAACCACGCTTTGATCATAACAGGTTCCACTTTGAATGCCACATTGTCATTTCACGTTACATGACTGATTTCTAGAAAAGTATAACTTCCTAAGCTCGTATGTCTCGAGAAAGGGTGTTAAGCTAAGAGAAGATTCCTTCTCCACCACCAACTGATATACATTTATAGAAACCACTCAAATGTGATTTAGAATACAATGTTAGACAAACATCCATACAAGTTCGTTCTGGGACTAAACGAAACCAAAGGCACTTTCCTTGGCCATTACTAGGCGAGAAGCCCTTGCAATTAAAAAAAATATCCACAACTAGGAGATCACTGCTATAAATAACTCTATAATGGGAGCGACCCAGAGCATGTCAACAAGCAGTCCTCATGCTATGAAGATCCTCAGTCTTCAATAATCAACATCTTCAACATGTCTTCACTTTCGAACGTATACAGTGGTTCGAAGTGGTTTCCGGATAGGGATCACCCAAATCCGACCCTGGTTCCTTCGAAGCCAATCGCTTTAAAAGATGTTAAGTTCATAAGTGGATATCAATCAATTATTTCATCTTTTATTTAAATCAAATATCCTTCTTATATATACTCTTTTCAATTTATTCCATTTTCTTTTCAAGAGTATATGGAATCATTAAGCCTCATTTTTAAATCATTTGATTTATTTAAACCTCTCATAAATTCTGGAATAATTCCAAATCATTTTCTCTTTTACTTAGGAAAACCTTTCCAAATCATTCTTTTAATCTTAATCAAAGATTTCTTATATTCAAGTTATAACTTTTTACTTAGGGAAAATATTCCCAAATCATTTATTAAATCTTAATCAAAGATTTCCTTCTTAACTTCAAATCATATCCTTGCAAATCGAAGATTTTCATAACAGAGCACTACCGCCACCTTAGATATGGTAAATTTAACCTCCAAGGACTAGTGGCAAGTAATCCTACATCATGAATATCTTTGTCTTCAATGATCTTTGTCTTCAATATGTTTTATTTCGAAAATTAGTTCGAAGGGGTTTTGGGATAGGAATCGCCCAAATCCGATCCCGGTTCCTTCGTACCAATCATCGAATAAAAGATGTTAAGTGGTTCATTAACATTCAAAGAATTTGTTTCTTTTCTTTTATCTTGGAAAAACTTAAATATGAACTTCAGAGCATCCGGGCTTTCCTTTTGATCTGTTCCACCCCTCGTCTAAAAGATAAAGCGAAGGTCAGGTAAGTTCAGGGAACTGGTTGCTCCATTCCTAACCTTAGTTACATGCCTTGTTTTACCATTTATCTCTCACAGGTGGGACAAATGTACTAGTCGTTTCCGCATACTCAGTTTGTTATTATATTCAATATTCTTCACTTTTTACTTAAGTGTTACAAACAATTTCTTTTAACCATTTATTTAAACTCTTATTAAAACTTCCAAAACATCCATAAAATACCTATTTATTCTTTTAAAAACATTCATAATTGATTCTAGGAAATATCTTTACGTTTAAACTCATATTCAAAAGGTTATAGAATTCGCAGCATAAAAGTGCTGCGGAAAGTGCTGTATAAGCTTATTTGATTTAAACAACTTTTTATATTTGAAAATTCATATTTTCCATTCCAAATCTCTTTTAAACCATCTTAATAGATTTATCAAATTTATTTCATATTTTTAATCATTTAAAAATATCATTTATAAAAAAAACTCCTTTGGATTTCGAACTGCAAAACCGCGATTTTTTAGAAAATTGTTTTTAGAAATTGTTTTGGACATATTTCAAACTCTACTTGATGAAATTTTGATTTTCTTTCTTTATTTCTTTAAACATATTTAAATGTTTATAAAACATTTCTAACTCATTTTTAAACTATTTCCAAAAGGTTTAAGCATTCCATATACATCATTTCATTATCAAAAGGAAAGTGATTTCCTTTGTGCTTATCGACGTGTATTAATGTGACTTGGTAAAACAATTTAACAATCATGTCAAACAATCAATACTTGATGATAAAAGCATATATAAGCATCCATAGCAATCATAACACATCATCAAACATGTATATATATAAATATAGATATTAAATAGAGTTTCTCACCATAAACCAAAGCGATAAACTTCCTACCAACATTCTAATCAACCAACACTTCACTAACTACTTCCTACTCCATTAAACACTAGCAAACAACACCCTCTCCCTTCCAATAGCTTGGTCGAGGCTTGAGATGGAGGTTGGCCGAAAGTGTAGAGAAGAAGCGGTAGAGCTTTGAATTTGAATTCCCAAGATTATGATCCGAAAAATAGGTTATATTGTATCTGATTTTAGGCCCTCTAAATCTCAAATTTTGGAAAAGTTGTTAACTAAAAAGTTGTTGCAAATTCTTTTCTCTTAAATTGTAAAAAATAATTATTTGAATCTAAGTTTTTTTTAGGATGATATGATAGAATGAAGAAGAGGTATTGTCGGATCGACAAAAATGAAGCCCGAAAATGCACTTCAAAGAATTAAGTTTCAGGTATAGCAAACCTCAAAACTAAAGAAAGTGCTCAACAAGAAAGCTGTAGCCACTGGAAAAATACATGATTTGAAAAAAAAATTGAATTTTGATTCTATTTTGAAGAAGTTATGGCCGAGAGAAGAAGAGGTTAAATATGGAAAAAAGATGAGTTTGATTTGAAGAGAATGAACATTGATTTCTTTTGAATATTTTGTAAATATTTTGACATTATTTCTTTCTAATTTTTTTCTATGGCTTAGAATCCATTAAAGAGGTGAGAAATAAGATGAAGAAGCTTGAGAAAAGAAGAAGAATAATGTGTATGAAATGAGAGAAGAAGGTGGGTATTTATAGAAAAAGTAATTAAGGAATGGAATTTTACAAATTTAACCTCTTATCAAATTACCAAAACACCCTTAATTCAAACTAAAGTAAGCTATATTTTTTCAACCCTTAGCATCATCCTTTCACTTCTTACTTTATGTCTTAGTCACTTAAAGGTGAAGTAAAGAAAATAATTATTTTGTTGGATTTTGATGTGATTTGGATTTGATGTTTACTTTTGACTTTTCTTAAACTTACTTACTTTTATTAATGATGTTCTAGAAGTCTCCTAATCATAATTATTAAAAGAAAACATGTTTAGTTATTAAAATGTGTAATATAGATGTTAAAATAAGTTAACAAAGGTGAAACAATGTTGTGACAATTTATTTTGAACAAAACGTTGAATTTCGACAAAACATTTTACGGTCACATTTTGACGTTTTAGTTAAACTATTTATTTATGTAAACCAAATTTAAAATAAATTTATATAATGTTATTTAAAAATATAAACACTCATAAATCAATTAAAATAATTTATTAAACCATTTAAACTTACTTTTCTAAAATCAGGATTTTGTCACTTTTGTCGATATAAGCAAATGTTACTATTTTTATGTATATTTATATTTCCAAATCCTATCTAATATTGTTTAAATCATAAAACCTTTTATATTTTATTTTTAAAATCACTCTAAATAGTATATTTAAAGCGGTCAAATTCTGGGTCATTACACATCTCTTAAGGATTCGTTAAACTATCTATATACATAGTAAAATACGCTATTACAATAGTGTTTACAGTAAAGTAAAGTATTAAAATAGCATTAAGCCGTTACCCATATCCCCCTTAACACATTTTATATAATGTCGTAGTCTATATAGTAATGTAAACTCCAACGTAAACTTGTTGGCTATCTATATGGGTGTAACGACCAGGATTTTTCGTCGTTTGATTTTGAATATTTAAGTGGTTTTAAATATGGATTTTGAATATAATTTGATTTTTGAATGTGAGGATGTTGGTTGAAAATTTTAAAATGAATTTAAATTCCAAATATAGCGATTTATTGAATAAATAAATTGTTGAATTAACAATTGAAAATCATTTAAATAATTGAAATCTGAGTTGAATATGAATCAGAATGATTTCTAATATTGATATAAATTCTATTAGAATTAGAATTGAATTAATAATATTTTAAAACTAAAAAATTTAAGCGAATTTGTAAATTTTGGAAATCGTCGATTTAATCGACGCGTTAAAATAGCGATCAAGGGCACAATCTCGGAATTCGACGAAACTAGTACCATTGGATCCGTAATAGTGTATTATTATCGGGTTTCAAATTTCGTAGTGTTTGGATTTACCATTTGGTATTACGATTTGTAAACGCTTGGAAATAATTTAATTGAATTTAATTTAAATAGTCGATTTAAAAGCTATCTTCCACATACGATCGAGATAGGTTCCGGAACTTGTTCCATTGGGTCTGAAATAGGGGTATAACATTAGGAACGTATGGCGGCATGTAACGATCCACTATTTTGAACCATTCAAATCGACAATAAACCACACATGTCAGACTTGAATTGCTCAAAATAACAGATTGTTATTTATATTTGGCAAAACTTAGCATATATAGTAAATAAATCAATCATAGAATCACAGACATGGAGTAATACAACAATACGTAGCGGAATGATAAATATTAGTTCATGAAGCTACTACAGAAACAATAGAGTCCAAGACAAAAGACAATAGAAGTCCAAATACACAGAAGTCTCTAGTACATAAGCAAATAATAAGTCTGAATAGAAATAAATAAATAACTGAAATAACAGAATAACTAGAAAGCCGAATAGATAAGATAGATCTCCAAGCCAAGCTCTAAGCTCCAAAAGGTAGTCTCAAATACTGTAATACTCAGGCTGACCCGAGCATAAAGCAAAACACAAAACACTCAAGTCAGGATTAACAATCTTATGCAAGTAAATCAACTCAAGTGAAATGTCCAAATGAAATGCAATAACTTAAAGAATGTTTGGGATTACCATCCTTTAAGGATCCGTGGAACTATCTACATACATAATACAATACTTTACATAAATAATGTCTACAGTAAAGTAAAATATTAAAGTAGCATTAAGGCGTTACCCATATACCCCTTAACACATTTTTATATAAATGTCGTAGTCTATACAGTACTGTAAACTCCATTGTAAACTGGTGGGCTATTAGAGAGCACTCCATAGGTACGACACAAACCAAACTCGTATTGGGCGCGATCAGGATAAATATGACAAGGCACGCAAGGCAATGCCCAGGGTAAGATACTACCGTTTTGCGGCTCCGGACTGGTGGTAACGCATAGCAGCTACTACCACCCACCTTGAGACACACTCCTAAATCAAATCAAAGGGTGGCCACCAAATCAATCACAAAGTAATAATATGGTATGGAAGAAATGTGCCCGATAGGGGGGGTGACCACACTTAGCCTGACATGGCTCATGTTTTAGTCATTTTAATTATGACCCGAAGGTTAAGGCTATCCATCATCATTCTCTTACTTCATTCCGGAAGCGTTCGCCAAACCATTCTACTTCATTCTGGATTCTCCATCACTTGCACAGTTGTTAAAGTGGTTTTCAGTATTGGCAGAGAGTATGACAATACCCGATCCTGGTCTCTTTAACAACCAAACGCTTATTTCACACCAGTTGGTTTTTTTACATTTCCAAAACCGATTCATAATTTATATCAAAATATCATATTCACTTCAAAATCATATCACTTTCAAAATCATATTCACTTCAAAATCATATCACTTTCGAAATCATATTCACTTCCGAAATCATATTCATTTTCAAAATTATAACCACAAAATAGGTTAAACCATCATATTAATATATTCCCATTTTAAATCGATTAAATCTAAATCATAACAGTTCCAACTTTAAACATTTTGAATATTGAAAGTAGTTTATATATTGGAATAGTTATACGTTAAAAATAGTTTATATTTTAAAAATAGGTAATAGATCGAAATAGTTTATATGTTAGAAATAGTTTATATTAAAATAGATTATAGATTGAAATAGTATATATATTAGAAATAGTTTATATATTAAAAAAGGTTATATATTAAAATAAATATATTAATTTAAATATTTTAAACATAATATATTTTATTTTTATTAAATTTTAATAAATTAAATCGTATATTATGAAAAAAAGTAAATAAAGTTATAAGTAAAACCTTAAGAGACTTATTCCTGATATATGAGAATTAAGACCTCCGTTTGAAGGGGTACATTGATTGTAGCTTTCACAGTGATATCGACACAGGTTAAGTCTTTACTATTAATGATGAGGCTGTTAGTTGGAAAATTTCCAAATAGGAAGTAATAGTTGATTTCACGATGGATGTCAAGTACATCGGCCTCAATGAAGTAGCTAAAGAAACGGTCTGTATGCGTAAGTTTTTCAACGAGGTAGGAGTATTTCTCGACACGGAGAATCCAATGGCATTGTTTTGTGACAATAATACGGCAATGCAAATCGCAAAGGAGCCTAGAGCACACAAGAAATCACAACATATTCTTCGAAAGTTCCACCTAATTAGAGAATAGGTTGAGAAGAAAGAGGTCATGATACAAAGGGTAGATATAAAGGACAACATAGCAGATCCATTTACGAAGGGTCTAGCTTTGTTGGTTCTTGTGCAGTCAATTCCCCGATATTGCCCCGATATATCCCGTAGCGGACTTTTAGGGGAACGATATTCCAATAAAGCGGCCCAATATAGCGGATCTGCTATTATCCTCAATATTGCGGCAATAATCCGCTATATCCCCGATTTTGCCCCGCTATATCCCCTTTTCCTATAAATAAGCATTGTTCTTGATGTCTTGCTTTTAAGTTTTATAGTAACTTCAAAGTTGATGTAACAATGATATATGTTGTTGGTTATTATAACTAGTTTTAACTTTTTAAGTGTCCACTTTGTTTATCTTTACTTTATTATAACTTGTTTTGCTTAGTGGGAAATAATAAGTAGTACTTGTTCCTCTTTTTAATGTAGAATGTTCATCATTCCTCTTTTTAAAGTCGTCCGCTATATCCCCGATATATCTCCGCTACAACTTTTCGCACCTCAAACGCTATGGAGGGGCAAAGCACTTTAACTGCACAGGTTGGTTCTCGTCAAGCTAATCGAAGGTTTGGTTGAGATTCCATAATTAGCCCAAGTGCAAGTGAGAGATTGATAAAGTTAGGGGTAAGCCTTAGGGGCGGTTCTATAATTTATTGCAAATTATTAACTATGTAATAAAATTTCATTCGAAATTAAAGGTATTTTTCTTTCTGTTATATATATACTTGTTATAATGCATTGTAATTAATTGATTATTTAATTATAGTATGTTTAACAGAAAATTCATAAATGGTGTGTTTTGTGATAGTAATTACAATTTTTGTAATCATGAGCAATTTATCGTAATATAATAAGCACATCATTTTAAATATTCCTAGTCAAGGTGTATCGAGATTGGATATCGATGCATTCATTGAGAGTAGGGCACGTAACGTTGTCCAAAGGTTAGGCAGTGTACTACTCATGGTTGTAGAGGGCACTAACAGATCACATACCGATAATTATTGGATAACTATGGGATGACTCACTCGATAGTTTTTTATTGGTTAATATAACTAAGGTCAAACATAAAATATCGATATAACAATATTACACAATTATCTCCAACTTGAGAATATTGTCGAGCTTCAACGTGGGAACTCCGCTTTGATTATGACTTAATCATGGCATGGCCTCCATCGAACGACTATAGTTGGGTCAAGTGGAAGCATTGGAAGTGAAACACTGTTTATTAGAGAATTCGTCTCCTCTATTATATGAGGTTAGTATCAGGGTCAACTGAAGTTTACTCAAAGTCAAAGTTTCTGGCCAGAGCTATTTGGTTAATAATAATTGTTATTATTGAACCAATGAATTTTTGTTTGGACTATAAAGTCGGGTATGGGTGATATTGGAATTTTTACCATTACCAAATTCCATAAGTCCTAATGTAATAAAGTTTTGACGAAGAGAATTGGTGTAAATAATTGCCACTACTAGGTAACACTTAAAACAAGTAAAATTGGATATTACCGAAGCTATGTAAGTGGTAAATTTGGCCATAATGTCACACACTAGCTAAGGTAACATGTGAACGTTAATATTCAAATGGTTCAATACTAATCGCTGACCGAATTTACACTTAAGAGTCACATGACCGAAATATTGAATACTCCGACTACCACCTGATTTAACTAAATTATAATTGTTATAAATTAATTAAATTAATTAATATTTATGAAATATTAATTATAAAATTTTATTTGAATTGCCCTGATCAGTATTAAAAATAGCGCATATATAAAAGTTGTATACACACTTATCGATATATGATATTAATGTGTGTTTAAATTAGATTTGAATGGATATTTGTTTGATCGGGCTTGAAGCATTTTGGAGGCCCAAAAATGGGCAAGCATGGCTGGCCATAGGGTGTTGGAAATTGGGATTGAATTTGATTCAAAAAGTTTTGAAATAACAAGAGGTAATAGTGGATCCAGATCCACTTTTAACTCCTCTAACCCTCTTCTATTTAAACATCTTTAACCCGACTTTTGCATTTTCTTGTTTTTGCCTCCCTCTCTCTCATTTGCTAGCTAAATTTCCCCCTTAGACTCCTCTATTGATTCAAGCCTTTAAACACAAATTTAAATAAAAACAATATATTAGTGGTTGGTGCTTTTAGTTTGATAGCTCTCTTTGGAAGTATTGGATACAAATTGAATGATCGATTCAACATTTCAACGTGTTACATCTAGGCCATAGCAAGATAATAGTTTTATTTATGTTATGTGTGTGTATGTGTGTGTGGTTTTTTTCATGTCATTCTAGTGCTTTAAATTATATGCATATTATCATGGATCCACATATGTCTATGCTATAACATTGGATGAATATGTATGTATGTATATGTATTATAAATAGTTTTTTTATATGTGTGTGTATATATCATTTAGCAAGAAAAAAAACTTATTTTAATTTTCTAAATTAATTAATAATCTAAAAGCTTTGAATAAAAATTGATTTTGAAATATAAGTATAAGATATAATATATATATATATATACATGGTGGATTTTTCAAATATATATATAATTAAAATCTGTATGTATTTATATATAATTTATTTTAAAATATAATACATAACTATTATATAAAGAGTGTCTGTGTGTTACTGGAAGCGGACAAGTCGGAAGCCGATGAAATATGTAGATTTCAATTTTTTTTCCTATTTTGGATCTATTAGGCCTAGGAAGTCCAAAAGGTTACTAGATCCAATATAATGAAGTTTTAAATAAAATCACATTTTATTTAATTTAGTTAAGAGAATGTTTAAATATTATTTAAATTTGTACGTACTAGAATGAATGCATCAAATACATTCATAAAAGTGGAGTCTAAATGCAACATATAAGCAATCTATCTATCTATTACTTAAATAGGAAAGGAGAATCCACTTCATTATTAATGTGACATGTGTATCCCAAATTTAGACATGCCCCATGTTCAGTTATCTAGCATGATCCATTTCCGTTTTTCGTGAAAAGAAAACCGTCTCTTCACTCCAAATTAGTACCAATTGTCGTTCAATCTCTTTCTCCATATCGCAAATTTTGTCACCCTCCTCGCGATTCTAATATCTAAATTTAGGATCCTATGGTCCTCAGCCGACATCTACTCCTCACAAAAGCCCTACTTTTTCTCGCAACCGGGTATGCTTCTCCTCCGCTCGCTAAGATCACCAAGCGTCGGTGGGTAAGAGTTATTTTGATTGTATAATTATGCAATTTTCTGTTACTTTGCAACCACAGTTTGCAGTCTTCTTTCTTTTTAACAAACTACCGAACCGATGCAAGATTTTAGGCATTTAGGTAAACATTTAATGGAATTCATCTGTATTGGCTATTCAAGTTGTAATACTCAATGCTTACCATAATACTGCAAAGCAATAACGCATTTAATAGTTAGCTTGATTTTCTGTCAGTCTGACGAGTAGTTTTTTATCTCAACATCAATAGCATTTGAACAAAAACAACTGAACAAAAGCACAGATGCAGATAAAGAAACCCAAACCAAACTACTATACCTATTTGGTATGGCGTCCCTATCTGCTTCAGAAATGAAATTGGAGTGTCATTAACATGTGTTTGCGGTCAACTGGCTATCAGGTTTTCGTATATGGATATTTTTAACTCTTTAAATACTATAACTATAAGCATTAAGAAATATGTCTTCTCTATACATGTTTTATTGCCTTCGCATATCAGATGTAAAAGGTGCAGTGATTCTAGAGGGATAAGCAAAAACGAAGCTAAACTGGAAAGGAGAGGAGCCATGGGAAGATGAATGGTTGAAGGTAAATTTGAAGGTAGCAGGGTTAGGAAAAAACAGAGCATGTCTCAATGTTCTGGTAGTCATAGATGATAGTGAGAGTGGAACGTAACAAATAATAGAGGAACGAAAAAGGCCTTGCAATTCGTGATTACAAAAATAACCCTGATCGACCGTCTATCAGTTGTAAGTTTTGCTACTGGTTTCCCTTAGTTTATTAGCTTCACATTAGGTTATCGAAGTTTATTTAATGCAGACTTTGCATGTTAAAACTAACAAGTGAATGAGCCATTGATATTGTATTAAATTTGATCTTGACTAATAACTAAGCTAAAATTGAAAAAATTGTGATAATATATTTTTACATTCAACACATGGCAAAGTAAAACCTTATTAATTTATTAAAACAACTATGCTATAATCGACTTACAAATTATTATATATGTATATGCTCATTCTTAACAACTGCAATTGCGCCAGAATCATATGTTCATATATGAGCTAGCTTGGTAGGACATGAACTGAATGTACAATGGAGCAAGCTACAGGAGTGCCATTGAAGAACAATTAGAATGGATTGAAACTGAAGAACATAATGAATGGTTAGTGGAATGAGCAATCGCATGGTGGAGCAAGCTGTGGGCCAGTAGAGAAGCAAGGCTGGATAAAAAGCTGCACAGGTTAAAAATTAATACTTTACTATTCTCTTCTCCATCATTTCATTTGTTTGCCAATTTTTTTTGGATTACTCACGTCCTTGGATTATTCATTTCATTTACAGAACTCTCATTACGTCAATTTTCCTATGAAATTTTCAGATAATACTTTTAAATTTACGTCTCTGTTTAATATTATGAAACATTGCATGGTGGATTCATTGAAATCATTGGGTATTTTTAGATGTGAAGTCTAATGAATTTGGATCTGATAGGTTCGATTCTTTTGAATTTTGAATTTTCTTCCTTCCATCCTCTAATAAACAATTTGTATGAGATGGACCTTGATAGGAACACTGAATTTTCTACGATGGATTTGTGAACGAATGAAATTTTGATTGTACTATAACTACTAACTAATCATAGTTTAATTTTTTTCCATACAATGTTTTAATTTAGTTACAATGTTTAAACTTCAAGTAATTCTTATTTTGTCTTAGTTATAGGATAGTTCAAAATGTGCGAAAGCTCCTTTTGGTGGAAAGAAAAATGTGAAGTTCACAAGGCAACGCTTTATATAAGATTGGAATTATATGTACATTTTCTTTTCATAGTTCGTGTTTAGATTGTTCTTTCCGAAACTTATCTCTTATACTTATCTATTCAACATAGTTTGCATATTCAAAACTATTTTATGTTTGACTATTTTAATGATTACAGAAAATGCCATATGAATTCAAAGGCCAAGAATAACCATTTAAACATTTAGAACTAATAGTGATATCACTATAAACTCAAATAACATAAGATTAAACATCTAGATCTTAATGGAGCATATGATTACTACTGATGATTCTATTTGAAAGTTTAATGTTTTGTCTACATATATTATATGATATAATTATGTTATAATAATTTCAGTTGTTTCTCTTACTAGAATCACCGGCTGGTGATTTTTCGTAATATCCATAACATGGTTAGAAATATGGAAGATAGTTTGACGGGAGGGTTGGGATCACGAAAATGTAACATGTCCATGATTTTAATGAATTGTGTTTATATTATTCATTGATCAAATTTCAGCAAGATGACAATAGTGCACTTATAAATTGAATAGCCTTAGAGTAGTACATCATTTCTCAGGGGTATAGTACTTGGTTTCTGTTCGCTCATTTGTTAAGTTATTATATGTACTATGTTGATTAATAAATATGTAAAAATGGTTACGGTGACGATTGAGTTGCTATTCATGTTATCTCTTTAACCAATATCCACCTAAGATGTAACAGTATTCAACTCCAAATCTTCTTTGTTCCCGAACATTGTGTTTGGAATTTTGATTCAATGCTTGCCACCGCTGATAATAGATTAATGGTTATTTATGTATTTTTTAGATATTTGATATAGAGTAATTACAAAAAATGCGTTAAGAAGCATTTTAAAATTCTATGTTTCATTTATCTTGCTTTCTGCTTCCCGAAAATTGTATTTTAAAAACCGCATAGTTTTTGTACTATAAGCATAGACTATCTAAACATTGAATTTCAGTGTCTTTTACACAATGTAGTACCTACTTAGAAGATGAAATATGTATCCTTGCTTCCCACATAACAAAACATATTATTTGCATATGTTATTGATGATTTTCTTTCTTTTTCTTTTTTTCCTTTTTTTCTACAATATTATAGATTCCATTCAGAATCAGTGCAACACTGCATAACGAAACAATTTTGCTTCATAGGTTGTTGGAAGGGCTAACAAACTAGATATAAACCTTTTAATTGACTTTATTTATTAAAGCAAGGACAATAATGTTTTTTAATTTGTTGAAGTATTTTACATTACCGTTTAAATATTTTATATTTCTATCTCAAATTGCTTTATTTTTTGTATATGTACTTTATGTAATTATGGCTAAATAACTATTGCTTCCTTCTAATAACATACTTACATGCATGCCATGTACGTGTGGGTGGGTGGGAATAAAAGGGGAGAATATCCAACACTTGCAAGTTGCAACTAACAATAGAGTCAATAATTATCCAAGACTTCTTCTCTTTATAGGTATGATGACAATATGGTATGAAATTAGTTATGGTTCCGTCTTCTATGCGTTGGCCATTGCAAAAAACAATGTGCATGCGACATGCTATAGCGACTGGGAGTTTGCATATAAAGATTTTGTCAATGAAGAAGCATCTTACTGTGCTGTCTATGAAGGGGCATGAGATATGAATTGTCAAAACACAATGAGGATTTGAAGGTGAGCAAATGTTTTCCATTGAAGATAATCATTTTCCAGTTGGAAAATCTGAATACCGGTTACATTTCAATGCAATCAAAGAACATGTTATAGGGAGTCTGAGGTACATTCAGTGGTGTGAGGTCACACAGGACTATATCTCCAGACTTTGACAGAGATGATACAATGTACCTCCAACTAAGATTACCGGGGACATATAAGACAAGCACATTCTATGAGATAATGAGTATTGTAATAGGGTTAACAATGACAGAGAAGAGTTCACAACGAAGGATTTCTTCACACATTCTCATATTATATACTGTAAATATATCATGCGTTTTATATCTTATTCTGAGTAAAGAATATTATTTTTGAATACTGGTCAAGCCATGTATTAAGAGTAGTGAATTTTTTTGTAGTGTTACATCTTATCTGACTTACGGATTCAAATCGTGTGGTCTATGCATCTCCTATCCTGATGTGCCAATTCAATAATTACTTAAACATAATCTATATTTCGCAAGAAGATCCATAATATATAATGGGAATGTACATTTTTATAATGTTTTGAAGGATTTCACTCATTGGAAAGCTGGGAACATGGTATTAGGAAAATTCAAGCTTATTTGAAATCCTTCCGTAGGTTACATAGTTAGAACAAAAGTGGGCAACCAATATTACAGAATCCACCTATTCATACTAGCAAAAAGCTTCTTAATTTATGTAATGATAAATTTTAAATTACGGATTGTGTGGTAATAATATATTTCTGTAATTAATTTCATTAAACAAATTATTCATATTTTTAAAGATAATTTATTTAGATTTTTTTGAATGGTGACTTCTAACTTACACCAACTGTAAGGATGATGGTGCATATCAGTTTAATCATGTATTTTTTGCTTGCTTCATGGATTATATAGCTTTGTTATTGGGTATAACAAGAATGCTACCATAATTAGTCACACTGGAAGTGGCTATGCTCCTATTTTATTTATTATTGGTTGGTTATTAATAGTGGATCCTACACTTATTTTTAAGTGAAAAATAAAAATTGGATCTAACCAAGATGGGTCAAACATAGACGACCACAAAAGTTCAACGATTTTGTTTAGCAGCCTTCTATCTTATTCCCGCATTTTTATGACAGTTAGACTCACTGAACCTCTTACCCTCCTTTTTACTACAAATATTAAGGATAATTTGCATTTATTACAAACTAAACTTTCGTGAGCAGTTACTTACTGACCGCTATCCATTTTTCCACTAATAAAAGTATTCTTTGTTCAAACTGTTAATTTCAAGCTGTATAGATTGAAAACATATGTAGACTGCAATCCTACCATTAATTTTATAGGAAAATTGTAATATAAATCAACTCTTCTCAACTAGCAACTTTTATTTTACTGCATAACTCTACACAGCATCAAAGTTTCGTTCAGCTTTTCTTCCTATGGCCACTACATATATATTTCGTAAACAATACAATGGAATATAGTTTGGTAACTAAAATATTGTAGACATAATTAATTTTCACTCTTTCTCATAATATTGCTATATTAAATATCCATGAGTCACGTTAGTACTATCGACCTTCATAATATATTTACTGACTACGGATGTATAGAAAGTAGATGGTGTCAACGTCCACTTTACAGGGGTACTTACTCCTACTGTGTACTATAAATTTGCAAAGAAGGGCTGTCAGTCCACTAAAGAATTTAAATTGGTAATGAATTGTAAACTCATTCATTCTGCATGAATCATAGTCCAATATGAGCTACCAATTTAAAGATGGACGTACCTATTATTGGTTAGAATCACTTCTTTACTTTAATTAGAATTGAAATACAACGGTCATTATATTACCTACTGCCTTTGATTGACGGTGCATCTTGATTGGGTTTCACTGCACCAATGCTTGATAAATTTTCATTTTTACATTCTTCAACCCGTTTTCTGGTTTTTAATGTGATTTAAACAACGTAAAATTATCCATCTTTAATCAGTTACAAAATCTAAAATGATTTAGTTTCAAAAATAAACAGGTTTTTTACTGAATTGTCTTTACCAATCTTTTTATTTTCCAAAAATTTGCAGCTAACCTATTTTTGAACAACCCAAACAATAAACAACTAAAGACCTAACTTATTTCCAAATATTTTTTTAGCTTTCCACTATCAATTTGCACATCAAATGGCATGGTATAACAATGCGGCACAGTAAGGAATAAAGGGGAGATGAGAGGACAAAGAACAAGTTTTTCAAAACTAAATTTTATTCTTCCCCACTTTTTGAGGATTAGCAAAATCTCCCTCTAAACCATTCCACGTCCCTTCTTCTCCCACCACTCTTTCCATACAAAATAAAAACTCAAAATTTAATTATAAGCCAACCAGGTCCTAACAAATTGAACCTTTAACAATTTTCAGCTATACATAACAAGATGTAAACTGAATAAATTGAAGTCAAAGAAGATAGACTGATTTTACTAAATAAGGTTTTAACTTTTTCCTTATAATACTGCCTTCCTACAAACGAATAACTATAGATACACTATTCTACACTTTGGTTATGTCAGTATTGCAAATTTTCACCAATATTTTTTTTCTTACCACAGTTTCCTACTACGTCAGGAGTGAAGATAAAGCTGAAGGGGTTAAGAACCACCACTACACATGAGTAGTACATACTGCTTTAACATACAATTGGATTACATTAAATTGGACCTACAATTACAGGGAAATACCAGCACTGCCCGTGTGCGTAGCACGGGCCACGCACTAGTGTATAAATGTGTAAATAAACGTGTAATTTTTTTTATATAAGAAACCTTTTGTTTCTTTCTCTTAATGTATATAATTAATTAAGGGAAGATGATGTTATACAAGTAGAGAGAAAAATCTTTCATTTCTCTCTCTTTAATTAGATTAATTGATATATTAAATGGCGTTTATAACTAAATTTGCACATGTCTTTGTTGTCCAAGTTTTTGACTAGTAAAACACACACACACACACATATAGATCTATAATTATACACACACACGTACGTACATACATTTACATAGGGATCTATTTTATATGAGTTAAAATGACGTTACTTAACTAGAAAGGAATCAGAAGGCATATGACATTTTGGATGGAAGTCCACTTATGTTTTTTTCTTTCCAAATAAAAGTATACAGTGGTGAAAAGAATTATTTTCAAAACAACAACCATATAAAACTTATACTCAAGTTCTAAATGATTCCAAATAAATAACATTTGTATTTTATTCAAGTTTGAATATACATATATATATATATATACATATATGTATATATATGTATCTATATGTGTGTATACATATATGTATGTATATAACAAGAAAAAAATTATATTAATAATTTAACATTACATTTCAATCAGTTTTTTTGAATCAACATATGAATTTTTAATCCACCTTAAATTTTATGTAAATAACAAATAAAATTGTTTCAAAACAACATGAGAGAGAACCTTCAATTTTCAATCTTATAATATGAAACTAGATTTTATGTAAACAACAAACAAAATTGTTTTAAAACAACCTAAAAGAAATATTCAATTTTCAATCTTATAATATTAAATTAAAATTTATTAACTATTCAAACAATAATTTCTATATGAAAAAATTGGACGACATAGGCATGTATAAATCCATGACAATGAGATGTTGATCCAAGTTAAATACGTAATATAAACAACCAAAAAAACATGGATAAATCCAAAACTATTATCATAGGTGACATATGAATAACAGAGAACATAAATAAGGTGATTTTAATCATATTAACATGATGAGGATAAAACTGATTCAAGAGAATAAACAAAATATCCAAAACATTACCCAAATACATGCAAATAAATAAATAAATAAATAAATAGGCGAGGATTAGAAGCATATGAACGTGATTAAATTATATGTAAACATAATAGAGGATTACCTTCTGAGATGCAGCCAAGAGAAATACTTTGAACGTATGTAACTTCCTAGATCCAATAGATCGATCTCTAGATCTGCAACAAACTAGAGATAACCACCTTTTCTTCTAATTTTCTGATTAATTTTGTTTCAATTTGGTTTTATAATTTTGAAGTCCTTGCCTCCACAAAAATTCGGCTCTAGTTTGGTGTAGAGAGAAGAGAAAATGACAGCAACAAAATCAATTAAAGAAGGAAATAAATATGTGTTAAAATATATGATGATTTCTCTCCCTTTAATTAGGATTGCCCTTTCATTTCAAAATTCAAAAACCCCTCATCTCCTACATGTCATGGTTGGCCAATACATGGGGTTTGGGCCCAAAAAATTTCCAAAACCCAGTTAGTATTGATCAAACTTAAATCCAATTTAAATTTTATATCGATATCGTATACCGATACGCGCGTCTATAACTTTTA
Organism: Allium fistulosum; assembly: GCA_030737815.1. Taxonomy (NCBI): domain Eukaryota; kingdom Viridiplantae; phylum Streptophyta; class Magnoliopsida; order Asparagales; family Amaryllidaceae; genus Allium; species Allium fistulosum. The sequence continues at coordinate 1,211,754,281 of CM060902.1, forward strand.
TACGTACTTTTTAAATACAAATGGTATTCGAACAAATCAAAAAAATTTAATATTTCATAAATATGAATTAATTTTCAATAATAAAAAATTGATTAAACTGTGTGGTTCATTCCGAATATTCATCATTTAAGTTGTGTGACTCAAAAGTGTAAATTCGGTCGGCAATTAATATTGAACTATTTAAATATTAATATTCACACGTCATCTTAGTTAAGGTGTGACATTTTGGCTGAAATTATCGCTGACACATCTTTCGGTAAAATCATATTTCACTTATTATAAGCGATACCTAGTAGTAACGATTATGTACGTAATTCTTTTCATCAAAACTATATCACGTTAGGAGTTATGGAATTTGGTTTTGTTTAAAATTCCAACACCATCCACATTCAATTTTGTAAGTCCAAAAATAAAGTCTGTGGTTTAATAACATTTATTATAAACTGCACGACCCTGCCAGAGATTTTGACTTTGAATTGACTACAGTTGACCGTGATACTAACCCCATATAACGGAGGAGAGGAATTCTCTATTGAATAATGTTTTGCTTTCAATGCTTCAACTCAGACCCAACTATAGCCGTTCAATGGATGTTATATCACGATTTAACTATAATTAAAGAGGAGTGTCCACATTGAAGTTCAACAATATTCTCAAGTCGAGAGAACTGTGTAACGCCACTTCAAGATTCTTTGTTTGACCTTGGTTGTATTAACTAGCAGAAAACTCTCAAGCGAGTCATTCCATAGTTATCTAATAACTATTAGTACGTAACCTCTCGGTGCCTCCAGCAGCCATGAGTAATACACTGTCCAACATTTGGAGAGCGTTATCTACTATAGTCTCTACATATGTATCAATATCCAGTCTCGATACATCTTGGATAGGAATATTTAAAACGATATGCTTATTATATTGTGATAAATTTCTCATGATTACAACACATTGTAATTACTATCACAAAACATACCATTTATGGATTTTCCATTAAATATACTTAAGTTAAACAATTAATTTTTATAACAGATTATGTCAAGTATATAATAGAAATAAAAACATTTTTTATTTCAAAAAAGATTTTATTACAGAGTTAATGATTTGCAATAAATTATAGAATTTCTTCTATGGCATAATCTTAACTCTATCATATATATGTGTGTGTGTTATAAAATATATTTATGTATGTATGTATGTATGCATATTTAATAAAATACGTATATGTTTTGAATTTGTTTTTCAAAAAGAACTAATAATAATAAACCTTTATAAGGATTTTCTTATGAAAGTTCTTTAAATTGAAAAAAATACAATTTTGAAACTGCAAGGTTTTAATAATCTTTTAATTTTGTTTAATATTATATTGGTTGAATATTATATGTGTGCATGTGTGTGTATATACATTAAAACATACATACATACGTACATATATATAGTTATCTTATTTTGAATTCCTAAATATCAATTCAATATATATATTTATGATTATATATATTTTTTCACGTAAAAAAATAATTATTATTTTCATTATATATATATATGATATTTATTTGACTTTTAATTTGGTTGACATTTTATTATGTAGATCTAGATTTGATATTTGAAATTTATATTTATAATTATTTCTATTTTATATTGCTATATATATGTATATTACAAATGTAATATTATATTATGATGCCCCACCTCTATACCCATGCTAACCAAGAACACTACGATGTAGTGCTGTCAATTAGCACGGAGAATAAGGCTGTGGAGGAGCGACCATCCATGTAACTTCTTTGTGCGAGCACCGATATGTCAGATAGAATAGAATGCATATCTTTTAAGGAGGAAATCCGACATACCGATACAAACACAAAGCTATCACACGGTGGCTATATATAATCTTCGGAAACAAACATAGAAGTAATCATAACATAAATCAGTCACAGACATCCATATCACAAAGGCGGAAGAAGATATGAATAAATATATATAACACATGAAAGTGTACATCAGAGTAGTGGTCAGAAAGATCCACGATAATACAAAAGAATAGCATCACGTGCTATACAAAAGAATAAGTACACTACATAGAGTCTATATCTCAAATGTGTACATCCAAAAGCTACTAATCTAAGTAGTTAGCCAAAAGTCAAAATAATCCTGAAGGGAAGTCAAGCAGAAGCACCTGTAACATCTCGGTCTGAACCGAGTATTATTTATAAGAAAATAATAAACGGATCAGTCTAGCTATAAATATCAGATGATAAGGTATAGGATAAATAATATGGCATGAACATGTAACAACCATAACGGCATACTACTATAAGTATGTAAATGATAATCAACAAAAGATCAATCAATATCACAAGAATCTTCTCAAAGATAAAATAGGGTATCATACCCTAAACTTGTATTCATAACAAGTCAATAACACATAAATTCACCAATGCACAAAAGCTGATATCATATCAATGAAAATCATGAAAATTGGTGAAGCACAAAGTTCCAGAAATCATCACCAGAAATCTAGAAAAACACATAAAAATGGGGGAGGCCTAACACATGAATGGGAGCATGAAAACTCACCTACGCGTAAAACACATGACGAGAAGCTATCTCATGGAAGCTATCCATTAAATTTTCACACAGGAATGGCCCGAAGACCGTGGGGTGCTACCCCATATATGTGATGGCGAAACATCACAAAAGCGGGGTCTAGTCTCCCTCGCAGACAAAGAGACATCGCTCAATCGCTAGTCTAAATCACAAAAATGATCGTCATGATCATAAGGAAGTGTCAATTACACTAAGCCAGTAAATATATGAGTTTAGCTTCATGTCCCATAACCACTAGCTTAACTTAAATATTTACGAACAAACTGTAGATCTTCACTAGGAAATTGTCACAAAAGGGTTCAATCGAACAAGTCCAAGAGCTAACCGACGAAGTGAACGCAAGCGTTTCATACCACTCGTTTTACTAAGTCGTTTAATTCGATTTCTCATCCGAGTGAAGTAAAGGCTTGTATATACTAATAGATTGGAAAATGGTTTAGGAAAAAGAGCTTTGTAATAAAATAGAGTTGAAATCGCTTTGATGAAAGAGTTTTGATATTTACTACTAGTATTGAAACCTTCATATCTTTAAAGTGACAAGTCACAAAACGATTGTTGAAACAAACGAATCACATCAATTCACGTTCAAAGACGTGAGTAAAGTCCAAAGAAATCAATCCCAAAACCATCATAGTAGAAATTTTGTTGAATGTTTTTCAGATAAGATCCCCTACGAAAGGGGTACGGCGTCAAAACGGTACAACCTAAGTGAAGCCAAGAGGGCTACGACCTAAGGCAAAAATGAGGTCTAACGACCTAAGTGGGTGCGCGACCTAAGAAGGTACGCGAGCTAACAGTGGAAGGTAAGGCCGAGCGACCTATCAAAATCGAGGTCATACAACCTAAGGGAGATGGCCATACGACCTAACGACCTAAGCAAATAGGGGCGAGTGACCTAAGCAAATAGCACAGGCCAGGCGACCTAACGGTTTAAGGGTCTACGACCTAACGAGTTAAAAAGGTCCAACGACCTAAGAAAATTAGGGTCATATGACCTAAAGAGGTTCGCGACATAAGGTTGTTCGCGACCTAAAAGTGGTACGACCTAAGGTCTATACGACCTAACGGCCTAAGGTCGAATACGACCTAACGACCTAAGGGATTGAACGCCCAACGACCTAACGAGTTAAAAAGGTCCAACGACCTAAGAAAATTAGGGTCATACGACCTAAAGAGGTTCGCGACATAAGGTTGTTCGCGACCTAAAAGTGGTACGACCTAAGGTCTATACGACCTAACGGCCTAAGGTCGAATACGACCTAACGACCTAAGGGATTGAACGCCCAACGACTTAACGAGTTAAAAAGGTCCAACGACCTAAGAAAATTAGGGTCATACGACCTAAAGAGGTTCGCAACATAAGGTTGTTCGCGACCTAAAAGTGGTACGACCTAAGGTCTATACGACCTAACGGCCTAAGGTCGAATACGACCTAACGACCTAAGGGATTGAACGCCCAACGACCTAACGAGTTAAAAAGGTCCAACGACCTAAGAAAATTAGGGTCATACGACCTAAAGAGGTTCGCGACATAAGGTTGTTCGCGACCTAAAAGTGGTACGACCTAATGGTAGCTAACGGGAGTTTAATAGGTCTATACGACCTAAGGATTTCGCGAGTCAACTAAGGCCAGCGACCTAAGCACCACGCGACCTACGACCTAAAGACCATATGACCTACGACCTAAAGACCATACGACCTACGACCTAAGCTGGACAGAACGGTCTAAATGCAGGAAATTGACAAAAACGATGAAATTTGGAGTTTTTCGCCAATCCAATCCAAACCAAATGCAAATGTGCATGCTAAAATGATAGAGAACCATTCCCAACTGTCCAAGATAGATATAGGCAAGATATGAGATTAAAAATCTCACCTTTTCACTAAAATGGATGAAGATGGAGATTGAAAGCAAGGAGAAGCAATCCAAAGCTTGAATCCACTATCTTCTTCTTGAATTTGGAGTTGAAATCTCGGATTTGCAATAGAATTTGAGTTTGGAGTTTTAATTTCCACTTCCCACCACCATTTTTGACAAAGCTTGAAGTGTTTTGATAAAGTGAGGAAGAGGGTTGGGCTGAACTAAAGAGGTGCAGTCCAAACCAAAGTCAAAGGCGAGAAAAAATGTCGAAAATTTCAGTCTCCAAACATATCAAAGTTTACACTCAAAAAGATCGCAAACGTCATTTTGAACTCAATGGAAGTGGTCTCGAGTCCTAATTTGACCGTATGCAAAAATTAGCTTTTCGGACTAACATCCGACTAACGATAAAATATTTAAATATAAAATCGATAGATATGCGGGTTGTTACATATATTGTATTAAAACTATATACATACACACACATACAAACACACACACAGATATATATATATATATATGTGTGTGTGTGTGTGTGTTACAACATATATGTATATGGAGGGACTAACATGTTTGTTTCAGCATAAATTCCAACACTTATTTACGGGCATGTTAAATCATGTACACCATATCTGTTGCACATGCATGTGCACGCACACATGTGTATATATACGCATGTTATGTTATATAATATAAATATAACATAAAAATAAAACTTTATTTATAAATAAAATACACACACACACAGATATATATATATATATGTGTGTGTGTGTGTGTGTGTGTGTGTGTTACAACATATATGTATATGGAGGGACTAACATGTCTGTTTCAGCATAAATTCCAACACTTATTTACGGGCATGTTAAATCATGTACACCATATCTGTTGCACGTGCATGTGCACGCACACATGTGTATATATACGCATGTTATGTTATATAATATAAATATAACATAAAAATAAAACTTTATTTATAAATAAAATAAAATACTGATTTTATTTAAAATTAAATTAAATAAGGTCTAAATGAATTTAGACTTCGTAGGCCTAATAAAATCCAAAATGGAATATTTTTTTTTTGAAATTTACTTATTTAGCCCACCGCGTGATGGTCAGATCCCATAATACGCTTATGGAAAGGAAAAAATGGGAGGCATATGAGACTGGAGGTTGTTGTAAGTAGAGGATTGATGAAAATTAAGCAGGAGGAGGAAAAGAGATGAAAAGAAAAAAGCGATGCTAACCCTAGCTTGCCATTATTTATTTCATGCTCCACACCACCTTGAACGTTTGATAAATTTTTGATATAAATGAATCACGACCGATTTACAAATTATCTTTGTTATTATTGTTTATGCACATAGTTTATTTTATGTGACACACGCGCATTCGCACTTGCACATACATATATCTTTATAGTTGAATAAAAAAATGCTTTTACCATTTTTCATAATAGCAGTATATATATTTATATATTTATATATTAAACACACACACACACATGTTTATACACACACATGTGTGTATGTGTATATGTATGTGTGTGTAGATATATATATTGAAATTTGCATATATTTTTATGATTTATTATAACTATAGACTAAATACACATTGAGATCATTTAAATAATTTAAATATGATTTCATAAGTAGTTTAAATATATGGATTTATATATAAAATCAGAAGAAAAAAATCGAAATGTGTTTAGTACAAAATCGTCGAAATGTTAAAATGTTGGTATTTGAAGCTAAGAACAAAAAAATTCAATGCAATATACAATAAATTTATTGAGATAGATGAATAATACATTAAATTTGTTAATATTGTTTATGTATATTATTTTATGTTATGTGACTTAATTATCTTTATATTTAAATGAAAAACTAATTTTATCACCTTTATTGATATAAATATGGTACACATATTAAAACCGTCAATTTTAGCATTTATTGGATGAATTAACAAATATTTATTAATTTAATTTATCTAAATAATTTAAATTCAGGATCTCATACAGTATATTAACATAAATGTACAATGTTAGGTGATGTTAAAGAGTGTTTTGTAAATAACTGTATATATATTTTAAAATATAGATGCTTGACGTTAAAAAAGAGTTTTACAATTCAATGATATATTGATATGGTTGAATTAAACTTTAAACTTGTAGTTATTATTTGTGTTTATAATTTATGTTAACTAATGTTTTTATATATTTGAATGGATTGTTTGCCATTTTTGTTAATATGAATACGGTTCATATTGATCTGATTTATTCGACAAATCAATGAATAGTTTACTAAAATTATTTAAATGATTTTAAGATTATGTAATCAACCATAATATATAGCCTTAAATATAAATATTAAAAATGATTTGGGGGGGGGGGGTTTATAAATGATTATAGAGTGATATTAAAAAATAGATATTTGGAGAAAAAACATAATTTGGTAATGCATTTCAATATATTATGATAAAGGAATCGCAAATTGAATTTGTTATTATTATTTATATGTATGTGTGTATGTGTGTGTGTGTGTTATGACTTATGTATTTTTACCGCAGTGAAAAAATAATGTTATAATTTTTGTTAATATGATGAACAATGTGTAGAACACCTAATTTCATATTTTCATAATTTAGTAAATAAATTAACGAATACTAGTTAATCAGATTTATATAATTAGTTTAAATATAAGATCTCATAATTAATTTAAATATATGGATTGAAATTTAAAATATTAGGAGAAAAGTGACGTGGGTTTTGTAAATAATTATGGTAATTTTAAACGTAGGTATTTGAAGTTAAATGTATAATGTTACAATGCAATATATGATAAATATTTTAAAATAAATTAACTACAAACTAAATTTGTTATTTTTTATATGATTCATATATCTTTATAATTGTACGAAAAAATAATCTTGCCACTTTAGTTAATACAATACTGATATACGTATTGAAATCGTCGTTCATCGGTATTTATAAGAAATATTAATGAATTTTTTTTGAAATGGTACTTAGATACAACATGTCATTGGGACAACAAACCACAAATCATGTGTCAACAATGTTCGAATCACGCTACGCAAGTTTCGAACTTGTGACATCTCGCACCAAAGTCGAATCACTTAACCAATTGGATAATGGTGCTTGTCAATATTAATGAATTTTAGTTAATCGAATTTGCGTGAATAGTTTAAATTTTGGATTTTAACCTAAATACATGGACTTAAATATAAAATATTATGAAGTAATTGATGAATTATCACTACTAGAAAATGCTAATATTCCGACAGCATCTAGCGACGGTTTCCACGGCATTTTTCCGATGGCTTCTGACGGGCCGTCGGAAGCCGTCGGAAATTCGCGAATTACAGGGCTCGGCCGAGCCTTCTTCTTCCTCATTTCCAACATGAATTTTTTCCTCTAAAAATCCCCAAATCCCTCCTCTAAGCTTCCAATCACCAATTTCGAGTTTTCGGATCCTCCACGACTGCGTAATCAAAGTCTATTGCTCTCAATCTCGGGTATAATCTCTTATTTTCGCCAAAAATCTAATTTTTACCCTAAATCTAAATTTAATAAGTTGATAAATTAGGGCTAATTAGTGATTGCAATTGTTTCCAATAGCGTAATAATGGTTTATAGTATCCTATGGTATACCTATTTCATATGTTATCGTGAAATTTTAAAGAGTATATATAATTAGTGGTTGTGTGTACATATGTAAACCATTGTATATGTGTTGTTTCTACCATTGTATTGTGTTAATTGGAATAAGACATGAGTCGTATAACATCTTGACATGTACAACAATAATGAATGCACGAGTCTAAATTTTTTTTGACTGTATTGAAAAATGACAACAACATTAAAGCAGCCTTATTCGATGAAATACGCAGAACAAATGTGGTAAATTAATAATTTTTGAAATGTATAAAATTAGTAAATATATATTCTTTTTTATAAAATACTTTTTTTACGTCCCTTAGAGAGTTTTTGGCCCCGTCCGACGGGTGTTGTACATGATCGTTATATAAATAGTCGTTTCTGTCACAAAATGGTCATTTATATTCATCTGGTACAATACTTGTTGGATTTTTTTCCTGTATTGGACAAGTTATAAACACAGTAAACAATTACATTTCGCACAATATTTCGTTTCAAACAGTTCGCAAAATTTCACCGTCACTTTTCTTTTTTGTTTTCTCCGTACATGCATTTGTGTACAATGAAGGAAACAAAAGGGAAGTGCTGCCGAAATTTTGTTGAATCGTTTAAAAAGAAATAATATACGAAATGTAAGTGTTTACCGTGTTTGTAATGGAAAGTAGGATGACTGACCGAAAAAAAGAATAACCATAAACCAACATTTCTATATTGTATTATTAAGTGGGGTAAAATTGACGCGTATAAGTTTTTGTATCGATACATTGAAAAATAAAATGTGAATTCGTAATATGACCAATATTTATTTTGAATTTGTGATATATTTTTTCAAATAGGAAAAATGATCGATTATCTTGTTGATCGGAGGAGATGGATGTATCAAAGAAGGGGGTTGAGAGGCTCAATAAAAGAAGATTTTTATAATGGTATAAACGTATTTGTTGAATTTGCTTTAAGTAATAACAGAAACGATGTAGAAATTCGTTGTCCGTGTAATAGGTGTAAACATTTGAAGTATTTGTTATCCGATATTGTGAAAGTCCATTTGTGCAAAAATGGTTTCGTGCCGGAGTATTATGTTGGGGTCATCATGGAGAAGTTGTAACAAATACTTCTGCAGAGTCTGAATTAGACATTGCTGGTAATGAAATTGTTATGACAAACCATATAAAAAATATGGTTGAAGATGAAGCACGATCAATGTTCCCTATGGTTGAAGTTGACGACGACGATGAAAATGTTGAAGAACCAAATATTAAAGCAAAAAAAATTTATGATTTACTGGATGCTGCTAAGAAACCTCTTTGGGATGGCTGTAAAAGCGACACCCAGCTATCGGTAACCGTAGAATACATTGCGATAGAGTCAAAATACAACATCATCGAAGCCAGATTTACAGCCGTTGTACAAGCTGCAAAAAGGCATATGCCGCCCGATAATTTAATGTGCGAAAATCACTATGAAGTTAAAAAACTTATGTCGGCTTTTGGTATACCTTATTAGAAAATAGATACATGTTTAAATGGCTGCATGTTGTTTTGAAAAGAGGACATCACTTTTAGGAAGTGTAGAATAGGTAACGAGGAAAGGTACAAACCAAGAAAAAAGAAAGAAAAGGAAGTTCCATGCAAACGTATGCATTATTTGTCCATCACTCCTAGGCTTCAAAGATTATACGCATCTTTTGTAACTGCATCTCATATGAGATGACATAGTGTGAGAACGGAGGAAGAGGGTACGTTGACACATCCAGCCGATGAAGAAGCATGTAAGCATTTCGACAAAACTTATCTCAATTTTGCAGTGGAGAGTCGTAATGTTAGACTTGGATTATGTACGGATGGTTTTTTACCATTTTCTCAATTTGGTGTTAAATATTCATCTTGACCCATTATCATCACACCTTATAATTTACCTCCGTGGATGTGTATGAAACCGCAATATATGTTTCTTACTGTTGTCATTCCTGGCCTCGACGATCCGACACAAGGAATCGATGTTTAGTTACAACCATTGATTGAGGAGTTAAAAACACTGTGGAATGAAGGAGTAGAAAAATACGACATTTCAAAGAAAAAAAATTGTATGTTTGCTTCTTTATTGTGGACTATAAGTGATTTTCCTGCCTATGCAATGCTTTTAGGATGGAGTACATCCGGTCGTCTAGCATGTCCATATTACATGGAAGAAACACGGGTGTTTTCTTTACCGAATGGTAAGAAAATTTCATGGTTTGACTGCCATCGATGTTTTCTCCATGTCAATCATCCCTTCAGAGGAGACAAGAAAAACTTTTTAGCTAATAGAGTAGAAACCAGACAACCACTAACGATATGGTCAAGCGAAGATATATACGAATTTGTAAGGGACTATCCAAAGATATATGAAACTGGAGTGTAAACAGAAATTGCAACCAAATCGACTATTCATAATTGGTGCAAACAATGTATATTTTGGGAGTTGCCTTATTGGAAACATCTTCTGCTTCGTTATAATATTGATGTGATGCACAACGGGAAAAATGTCTTTGATAATGTTTTTAACATAATTTTGAATGTCAATGGGAAGACTAAGGACGATTTGAAATCAAGACGCGATATACTAGAATTATGCAAACATCCTGAGCGTCATATGAAATCAAATGACAGTAAAAAACCCAAAGCATGTTACGAGTTAGATAATAATCAAGTTAAATTTGTGTTAAATGGGTGGAAGGATTAAGATTTCATCATGGGATTTCATCAAATCTTCGTAGATGTGTTGACTTTAAAAATGGTAGATTGAGCAGAATGAAAAGCCACGACTGTCACATAATGATGGAAAATTTATTACCCGTTCTATTTGAAGAACTGTTGCCGTTAAAAGTTTGGAAGGTAATAACGGCGCTTAGTCTGTTTTACAAAGAGCTTTATTCGACTACTTTAAAAGGGCAACGTTTACGTAAACTTGAAGAAGATATTCCTATATTGCTCTACTTGGAGAAAATATTTCCGCCAGGTTTTTTTAATGTAATGGAACATTTACCTGTTCATCTTCCATCTGAAGCACGACTTCGAGGTCCTGTGCAATATGAATGAATGTATCCATTTGAGAGGTATGCAATATGTTACCTGTTAATTTAATTACATTCGGAAGTTAAAGTTAATGTAAATTAATTTAGCATAGATACTTGAATCATGTGAAGAAAAAAGTGAGGCAAAAAGCACGAGTTGAAGGTTCGATATGTAAATCTTACATCGAAGAAGATGCTTCGTTCTTTTTCTCTCACTATTTCAGTGACCATGTGAACATATCATTTGAAAGTGTTCTTCGTAATGACGAAGGCGACGAACAAGAGTCCTCTCAAACAATGTTACCTATTTTTAGACAACATGGCCGACCTTTTGGGAAATGTGTAGAAGTATGGCTAGACGATGGAGATCTTCATGTAGCACACACTTGTATTCTTCTAAATTGTGCTGAGGTTGCACCATTTGTTAGGTAATCTGAAGTAATAATTTATGATTTATTCATTTCCATAATGCATGCGCGTGTAGAATTTAATGCAATATTTTATTCATATATGCAGTATTTATGAAAGTGAACATCCGCACGGATATCTCAGTAAAGAGTTTTCTGATTGGTTTTCAAAGTACGTTTATGAACCGAGAAATTGTGTGGTTGACGAAAGTTTGAAACATCTTACGTTGGGACCAAAAGAAATGTCACGACATATCCAATATATTTCGTTAATGGATATAAATTTAACACCAAAGAATACGGTGCAGAAAAATTAAATAATAATACAGGTGTATTTGTTAAAGGTAGTGATGATCGAGAAAATCACATAAATGATTTTTATGGCGTTTTAACACAAATTTTACAACTGACATATTTCTCACGACCTGCGGAGGAGGTGTTTCTGTTTAGATGCAATTGGTTTAGCAACGTTCCAGGTTCTGAAATTAATGTGCACAAGGATTATAATCTTATTGAAATAAAACACACATCACATTATCACAAGTACGATCCTTCTGTACTAGCCAAACAAACATTGCAAGTTTATTACGCTCCTTATCCGTCTCTAAAAAGAGATAAAGCAGATTGGTCGGCAGTTTTTAAAACAAAGGCAAGATTTACGTTTGATGAGAAGAATATTCGAGACAAACAAGCTTATCAGGCAGATCTTGTGCAAAGCAACGAAATAGTAATTACAAACGATCGTACTGAATTTGGACCTCTGAACGATGAATCAAAGGTTTTGGTAGAAGCATTCGAGAGTAGGGAGGAAAATAACGTAGAATATGAGACCGAATCTGAATTAGAAGATGATGAGGATTGGTGTAAATAATGAGATTTATTTTGCTAGTTATGTAATTATGCAATTAATGTAATTGATGAAATTATGCAGTTGATGTAGTTATGCAATTGATGTAATTACGTTGAATTCTTGGTGTATTACGAAATTGATGTAATTGATGAGATTTATTTTGCTAGTTATGTAATTTATGTCATTTATGAAACATAATCTGCTTATCGTCATTTACATCTTTTATGATATTACCATTTCTGTCATTTATTTAGCAATTTATGTTAAAAATGTAATGTATTCGCTTATCGTCGGAATATGAGACCTAATATGAACCATGTATACTTTGCACTTTATATCATTTATGTCATTTAACTATAAACTATATTTCGTTATCATGTTTCTCTTTTAAAATGATGTGTCTGTGACAGGTATCATGTCGTCCAAAAGGAGGAGTTCTTCCCATTCTCAGGAGGCGATGGCAGCGGTCCATCGCAACTGCCACAGTGACCTGTTGTGACTCTAGTACCTAGAGTGGAGGGTTGAATATTAAATTTTTTTCAGCATCTTAAATATTTTGTGTACGATATACTAATCTATATCATATTTAATGTAGGGGGTTTGAGCTACAGCCATCAGCTGTAGTTCTATCAGTTTTGAGAGAGGCGTACAAGAGTAGGATGTCGGCTTGTTGGCCGAAGTGAGATAACATCCCTCTCCACATCCTGGAGTGTATTTGGCAGGATTTTATTGTAAGTATAATCTTATGTTTTCCATTTTTAATTTGTTTTTGACGCTTATTTATTGTTCACTTTTATTCTTTAATATTTAGTTGCTTGCTTATCATGAAACACAGGCCGTCGTGGACATACAATCAGATGACCTACAGCTGGTACGACATTACTGGATGCAGAAGATAAGGAAGAACTATAGGGATTTCATGTCGACAGTGAAGCATAAAGAGCAGAAGCCAAACTGGATGGGGACGAATGTATGAAAAGGGTGGCTAGCACATTGGGATAGTGACGAGGCGAATGTAAGTGTACTAAACTTTTATTAATTATTTGATCGATACGTAAATATCAAAAAATATTTGGTAAGTAAATAATGTATTAAATTTAAATGTACAAGCAGAGTCGGAAAGAAACTCTGCGAATAGGAACAAAAATCCCATCACTCATCGAGGAGAGTCAAAGTCGTTCCAACAGTATCGCCAAGAGTTGATAAATTTATTAAATATGAAATGTAAATAGTTATTGTGCTATATAATTTTGAATATACAATAACAGTACATAATAATCAATTTCAGGAAGCCAAGGCACAAGGTCCGGTGTCGTATATGGATGTGTTTATCCGTACGCATGTCGTCGAACATGTAAATCCGAACGGGACAGTTTCACATACATGGCACGACGATAAATCGAGAAAGAGCCATGTAAGCATATTTTAGTTTATGTACTATTAAGAATTGTTTTAATTGTTAAATCATAATGAATTAAGATGTCATGATATTAATTTTAACTGTATTTTTATTTGTTCATGCAGGCAAGGTTTATGAAACAACGCCAGAAACTCCTGGAGGATACCGATCGAGAGCAGCTCACGGCGGATGAGGAGGACGTTATTTTTGAGTTAGTCATGGATCCACCGTCACAGAACAGACGCTACGGCTTTGGCAATCAAGTGGTAATGATTAATATATTAAGGTATAACAATTTAATATTTTTTTAATTCTAAAGAACTTCACATCGCTTTAGTTTCAATAATAAGTTTATAGATATAACAATTAACATATTATGTTATAACTTTGATAGTAAGATTATAGACTAAATTAAATAAGTATTGCAGGCCAGCAGACAGAGGCGAGCCAGCCAAACAGCCAGAGCTGATATCGATCTAGAAGAGATCGAAGAGTTGAGAGTTAGGGTGGCACAGCTGAAAGAGTAGAACCGTCGCCAGGCCATCGAGATAACATAGCTGTTGGATCAGCGTATTGCTGAGTACACGCAGTAGTATGGTGGCCGCTTTCCATCCTCTGCTGATTCGGGAGGTTCTGGAGCTGATTGACCGGAGTGATAGGTATGTTTTTCTGTTTTATGTCATTGTTTTGTAAGTTTGGATGATACATTGAGTTGGTGGAGTTGGATTTGGACTGCTGTGTATATTGTTTGATGATACATTTGGTGGTAGTAATTCTGACATTTGGGAGTTGATGGTGAGAAGTTGGTGAATGATTGATGCATATATTGTACAATTAGATGTATATAAATTATGGTAGTGAAGTTTGATTTGATTTTATATAAATTATGTTTGATTTATTTTCTTATGATATTCAATTATCTTTCTATGGTTTGATTTCATATTGAATATCTGAGTTGGATATATTGAATTGGGTGAAATGTATTGTATTTATGGATTGTGGATGGAAGGCCAGATCGCAGCAGAAATTTATAAAAAAATTTTCAAGTTTTCCAACGGCTTCTGACGGCCTGTAGGCCAAAAATTACCGCAGATTCCGACGGCTCGAGACGGTCCAATTCCGACGGCTCGAGACGGCTATCGACGGCTTTTGGTACAAAGCGTGATCGTCCACGTGTCTTTCGACGGTCGTCGAAAGCCGTCAAGCAGTCGGAAAATCTGTCGACGGAGCCTGTCGGGAGCCATCGGAAAATCTGTTCACCGATGGATTTTTTTGCAGCAGTTTTTTCCGATGGCTCTTTCCGACGGCCGCCGACGGGCTGGAGCCGCCGAAAAACTATCTGCCTCTTGTAGTGTATCTGTAAATGGTTGTATAAACTTTCAAACATCCATACCAGAATGTAAAATAGTGGGAGGGAATTAGTAAAATATATGTTAACGGAAGGGATTTGAAAATAAAATATCAAGAAAGAGAGTGAGGAGAAGAGAGAAAACTCTTAGAATCAATAAAAGATGTGAAACTTTATTATGCAACATATGATAAATTTAGTGAAACAAATTAATTATAGTATAAATTGTTATTATTGTTTACGTGTAGTTTATATTATGTAGCTTATGTACCTATATATTTGAATAAAAATTACTTTATCATTCTTGTTAATCTGAATATGGTATACATTATGAAACTAACATATTTTAATGATTTATTAAATGAATCAATAAATAATATTTAATTGATTTTTTTTACGTATGTTAAATTCAAAATTACGAAATTAGTTTAATAGATGGACTTTAACATAAATGACATATGGAATTGAGAAGAGTCTGTAAAAAACTGTAGAAATATTAATGCTTATTTATTTGAAGTTAAAATCAGAATGTTGTAATGAAATTTATGATAAAATTTTGAGATAAATGAATTATAATTGATTTGTAGATTAACTTTGTCATTGTTGCTTATGTACATAATTTATGTTTTGTGATCAATATATTTTTGTGGTTGAATAAGTGATTTTAGCATTTTTGTTATATATAACACACACACATATACATGTTGAAATTGAAATATATTTTTAGGGATTTATTAGAAAATATACTAAATATTTACAAGGATTATTTAAATAGTTCAAAATTTTGATTTATAAGTAGTTTAAATACATGGATTTAAATATTATGAAATAGGCGAGGTGATGTGAATAATTGTAGAAATATTAAAATGTAGGTATTTGAAGTTAAAAATAGAATTTTACAGTGCAATGTATGAAAAAAATTCTTGAGATAAATGGATAATAAATTAAATTTGCTAGTACTTTTTATATATATCATTCATGTTATGTGATTCATAAATCTTTATATTTGAATTTCACTTTACCACTTCTGTTGATATGAATATGATATATACAAATTGAGACTGTCATATTTTATGATTTATCTCAAAATTTTATCATACAATATACTACAAAATTCTGCTTTAACATCAAATATTTGCATCAAGGTTTCTATAATATTTTTTTCAAAAAAAAAAAAGAAAATAATCCTTTTTAGTTATTTCCTAATATTTACCTTCAAGTCATTGTATTTAAACTAATTACGTAACTTTAAATTTTAAAATATTTTAAAAACAATCAGTTAAACAATATTTGTTAATTCATTTAATAAATCACTAATATATATCGGTTTTAATATATTTATCATATTCATACGAACAAAAATATTAAAATTATTTTTTTACTCAAATAAAGATATATAAGCTACATAACAAAAATTATATATAAACAATAACAACAAATTTTATAATAATTTATAGTTCATTTAGTTCACTGAATTTACGATGCGGGGATTTTTTTTAATTTTAACATTACAATTACATTACTCCGCACAAAATATACCCTACTTTGTAATAAACATGGATGGGTCCCAGATTCCACATCTTTTATATCACTAATCACCTGCCCTTGGATCATTTTCAACGGCTGATATCTTGCTCAGTGGTTTTGTTTCCTTCAGTTCTTGTAGTCGCCTCAACAGCAGATAGATGTTAACAAAAGAAATAAAGGGAAAGGGGAAAACAAAACAAAAACCCAAATCAAATTTTAGGGTTTGCCTAGCCCTAATTGAAATTTAACAGTAGCTTGCTTGACTGAAACATCTCATTTCAGCCGCGAAGATAGCTAGATCTTAGTTTTGAGTTCCTCACGTTGGATTAAACAGCTCAGGTTTTTTTTTATGTCGATTTCTTTTCGATTACTTGAATATATTTTTCGTTTGATGCTGTTAGTTTCGCTGTATAAATATTACAATAGTGCTATTGCTGCAATCCAGATGTAATTGAACGAGAAAGGGGTCCGAATAACAATTGGTAAACTGACTATTTTTTTCCTTCACCTGGATGTACTTGAAATGTATTGTCAATTAAAAGCTATTTTTTTATATACTGATTATCATTTTGGATTGCAAATTCAATTATTCATAAATTACATACTGCATATTCACTAATTCTGAGTTACAGTCTTACAGACATGTTTGTTGACAAGGTCTACTTCTTATTTCCTGTAATGGCTCTGTGCATACTTTAAAGTAAATTATATTTCAATGTATATTGCATTCCCTGGTATTTTTGTCAACCATGCAATCGTGCTACAGAAAATAATTGGATATACTGTTTTATTACAGAAATTATTAGTTTTATCCTACCATTTTATTGTGCTGCAACCATAAACATTTTCATTTACCTATCTTATATTCCTTTTTTGCAGATTGGAAATAGCAGGCTTGCTATTGATGTTGGCTCTATTTTTATTGTGATCATTGCTAATAATCTTCAATAGCTTGCATCAGTTGATTTGAATTGTCGTGTTCTATACAGTTTTCTGCTATTCTTTATCACAAAAACAAACACTGCTTGCATCCTCTCATATAATCAGCCAAAACCTAGATAATTTTATTCAGTTAGAAGGCTACTGATATTGCTCACATACATCTAAGTTGACGATACATATAAAAGATATGTTCAGTCAAGGTAACCACTCTTCTCAAATTAGGCCTCCTCCATTCCCACAATCTCAACCAAACCCACCTCAACTACCTCCCTTCTCTGGCCCACCTCTACCATTAACCTATCAACCCCAATACAATAACAACATGCCACCTCAACATCTTATCCGTTCTTTTTTTCATCAACCTACTCAAACCTATTTTCCTCCCCTTAAAACTCCATATTCCCAAGCATTGCCTCCGCCTCCTCCAAGGATGCCTACTCTACCACCACCGCCACCAGCACATCTTTCTCAAGGGAATGCTCTTTATTTCACTCCACCACCACCACCACCACCTTTTCGTGAAATTCAACATGTACAGGTCCCATGCCCGCCTACTCTGCCACCACCACCACTGCCGCCTTTACCAACAGCTTCCCCTCCACCAATGCCATCTCCGCCACCTACACAGACATCTTCAGGAGAGAAGGGTTTAAATGATGCGACAAATGACACTCATAATGTTCTAATTTGTACCAATGATAATGAAGTTGACAGCCCCAAGAATAAATGTCAGGTTGTTGCAAAAGAAAGCGATGACTGTAAATCTGAAAAGTGTTTATCCTTAGAAGGACAGGAGAACCCAGGTTCAATATCATTGGAACCCGATGCCATGGTTACTTCTCATATTGATAATATTGCCAACAAAAGTCCAGACGTTTCACCTGTGGTTTCTGACATGGATATGGAAGGTAAACTCCATTGTTTTTTAACTTTATATAAGGAACGAATTTTTCTCTACTTTATATATTGTTAGGATTTTTATGGTAGACGGGCGATATACAATTTTGTATAATATGCTTTTATGCATAATTCTTTTATTTAAAAAGAAAATGGTTATACTTGATTTACAATACGTTTCTAGTGTAGTAGTAGATGTATCATACTTTCTTCCTGTATTCATGTCCCAAATTTATTAGGTCAAGCTCATCTATTAGTCATTGCATATATCAGCATGTTGCTTTTTACTAATGATTCTAGGATCTATATTTAATTGTTACTTTTCCCTCTCACAAATGTTATTTTATGTTAGAATTCATCTACTTCTGATAGTTGGTTGCATCTCAAATGGACTTTATACATCAAATTTTTTATTTACACTTGATAACTTCAGTTTTATTAATCTATATAAGTAGCATTGCAATCTTTAATGATATGTTGCATATCCACAGATGATGTTAGCGAACCCATTGCAAATTCAGATGAAGTCCCAAGGAAAATTTCAGCCAAGGAAATCAAGATATCTTCAGGTAGTGGTGATTTAGGTAAAATAAAGACTTCTCCTGTCCCTGACAGAACTGATGGACAATCTGAATCTAAGGTTGATTACACTGAAGGTATTTGATAACTTGTGCATTGAATTTCATCGTTTTGCATTTTGTTATTTAATTAGTAATTTCGAGTGTAGATGATAGACAAATGACATACCTTATTCCACATCCGTTTGTTGTTGCAATTGGTGATTTTACATCTTTGAGTATTTGATGTTCATTTATTGTCTTATGGCCCATGACAACTTTGAAAACTTATTTTTAGATAAGATAATTTAATGGGTAATCACCTTTAATTCTCTGAAATTTACTATACCAAGAAGACCAAAGCTTTGTTGTTAAGATTTGAGAATTGCATAGTGCACTAACAATATACTTATGCTTTATTATTGCTGCACGGCTAGCTACTGAAGCTTCAGCCACCTTCTATCACATATACATGATTGTCTCACCGTGTACTATTAATAACCCAAACATATTCATTTCAATCATCAATGGGATAAGAAATCACCTTTGGTCTCCCCATTTTCACCCATAAATGTAAATTTCAATTTTAACAGTCATTATCAATAATGGGTTAAATAAGTAGCGAATTTCATCTACATAATATATACAAATGTTACATATGTGGGTGTATGTGTGTATCTATCCCTATCTGTCTACACACACACACGTGTGTAGGTATAATAAGCTAAGTTCAATTGTGTACTTGAAACCTAATTTCTAATTTGCATGTAAATGATGTTCATTAGCTTTACTTAATTAAGTACAGTAAGGATGTTGAAATGACATAATCAATAGTGACCATTAATGATGTTTATTAGTGTCATTGATCAAACAATCGATGACTTTTACATAAGTAAGTACATGTACCTACATACATGCACATTCACACACATGCTCACAGACGCACTCCCATGCATGCCCATGCAAACACAGAGTGTGCTGCTTATATATGATGCAATCTTTGATGCCCAAACTAAGAAAGTATTTTCTCCAGATGTCAAGTGTTTACCGGTCTTATCATCTCATGTGGATAGCCCAGTACTTGCTTCTCCAGATGCTGGCAGTAATGCCTTAGATGACAGCATACATAAATCTATAAAAGATGACAGTCCATTTTGTCTTATTCGAGGCTATGCATCAGAAGAAATTGAAGAAAAGTCTGAATCACTTAATCATACTTGCCCATCAAATATAGAAGTTGTTCAAGATGATGAAGAAAGGAATGATGAGACCTTAAATTGTGAGCCATCTCCAAAAGATTGTGAAAAAAACAGTGCAAAAGAAGGTCCTCCAGACGAGAACCACAGTGCACAAGAAGTGGATGAATTTGGACGACGACGAAGAAAAGATACAATTGACAGTGACTCGGATGATGCACATTTCAATAAAAGGAGGAGAAATAGAAGAAACGTGAGTCGGAGTAGATCACCCCGTGAAAAGAGATCTAGGCGCAGGAGCCCCAGCCCTAGAAGGAGAGAGAAGCGAGGACGTTCTCGTAGGTATGTGGGTGCGTTTAAATTTTACTTGATTTGCTGAGTTATTAAGTTAGCTCAATGTTATTATCTGTTTATATTTCAGGCAATAAACTGTGATTCCTTGCATGATTTTCATACTCCTATGACCTAGATCATTATGCTTTTCCATGAATTTGCTTGCTGAAACCACACAACCACAACATTCGCACACCCTATTTTCCAACATTTCTTCAGCATTACTCTTATTAAGCCTGTAGCACCAGCATATTCTTGAGTACATTACTGGAGCACACGTTACAGTAAAAATGAATAATGATGTAATTTAAGTGAAACATATGTTGGAACTTGGAAGGATGTGAAGTTTAGCTATTTAAATTCAACTGGTTTTAAACTGTTGAACCAAAAGTTAAAAAGGATTTTCTGCAACGTAAATTTTCCAAGTCCTCATAAAAATTACACTTATTATCTTGAGTTATCTGAATCCTTGTTCATGTATTTCAGCTGGTCACCAGAACGTAGTAGGCAGAGAAATTCCCTCTCAAGACGTGGAGATAAGGCACAAGCTTGTATGGATTTTAACCGAGGCAAGTGCTATCGAGGAGCATCATGCAGATTTTTACATCATGGCGCCACACATCATACAAACAAGAAGCAATATCTGGATATTCCTCTAGATTCTAAACTCGAGAAACCCATGTTATTAGACATGGATATGAAGGAATGCAATGATGCTCCCAAGGTGGATTCTACGAGGACAGAGAAACAACATATGGGTGATAAAGACGTCGCTGCCCATGGAGCTCAGATCATTCCTCCCATTTCATCTCAGGAAGCCGTAAATATCGTGAAAGAATCAGAAGCTGATGAAGCACGTAATGTTTCTAAATATAATTTTGTTGTCGAGCCTCAGATTTCAGTTCCCTCATCGACTAGTTGTGTTCCTCTGAATCTCAATGATGCAAGCTTTCATCCATATCAGAAGGTCTTTGATCAAGTGGAGAAAGCACAAATTAGCAATGCAGCGGAGGCTTCCAAGTCCGGGCTGACCAACGAGCCTCTAATTTCAGTTCCCTCGTATACAAACTTTAACAATGTGAACCACCAACAAACACCTCCTGTACCACATTCTCACCCCTACATTGCATCTGATAATCCAAACCCGCAATTTGCAGCAAGCTACCAATTCCAGCCTACTCCAAGCACTTATACTTACTATCCACCTGTAACAAATACTTTCCATTCTCAGAGCATGGTTCCTCATAATTTACCTCTACTTCCATCCTTACCAAATTCACATACCATTTTTCCACCTAGACTTGACACCAATTCTATGATGAGGCCCCACTTTTTTCATTCAGAGCAACTTCAGCGGCCTTTCTTGCCTGTGCAGGAATCTAGAATGGAACAATTATCTATGCCTGAATTGCAAAAACCGCAATCAAAGTCCGAACATGCCAGTCAAAGTCATTTTAACCAATCTTCATATACATTTGATCATAGACCGACAAGTGCAGATAATGACACAAACTGCATCAGTAAAGATGGAACACCTAATGCAAATATATCCAAAGAGCCAACCTTTCGGACTAGTGATGCATATGATCCGCTACTTGACAGCATCAATCCTGATTTTCAGATTCATGAAACTTGCAAAGCTGATGAATTCAGAGAAGCGGCAGTAGATGCAGAAGTGGGTATTGTGGAGAACGCTAGTCCACAATTGATAGCTGAGAACAGTAAGGGAGATGTGAAAGAAAGTGAAAATGAAACTACAAAGAGTAAAGATTCTAGGTCAATGAAGCTATTTAAAAGTGCGCTTGCAGATTTTGTGAAAGAAATTCTTAGACCGTCATGGAGGCAAGGGAATATCAGCAAGGAAGCATTCAAAACTATTGTGAAAAAAACAGTGGATAAAGTTGCTGAGGCCATGCCAAGCAGCCGAATTCCCAAATCACAAGCTAAGATCAATCAGTATGTTGAATCATCACAACAAAAGTTAACTAAGCTTGTCACGGTATGCATATTTTACATGTTTACTATCTCCGTTCTCTTAAAAATTAAAATCTTACTGTCGTCTGAGTTCCCCTCTTTGAATTACAGATGGGTACAAACCATCCCTTTGCTTGTGTAGTCCCGTTGAATAATATTTTTCTCTATGGCTTAGTTGCCACATGCTAAAACAGGACTAAGGTAACATGTTATAACAAAACTGAATTAGTTCTATACCTTAGACGGTGTAGATGATGATATGAAAACAAGAAATGAAATAAATTCAGTATATCATGATTGAATATTCCATTTAGTATCCATATGAGTCGGTTTAACTTTAACTTTCTAACGATAATAATCTGTATTACTTTGGTATGTGCGACACACATGAGCAAAATATATATCCTTTAAAACAAAATGCCTATTAATTTGAATAACCTTGAAAAAAAAATGAAGATCATAAATTTCACTTGAAAATTCCTTAGTTATATAAATCAATTAGTCATAAATAGTTTTAATAGAAGAATCATTGTACATGAGGGTTAAATAAGTACAGTACTGAATGATAAATGTAAAATTAATCCGCGAAGAAAGAATATTTCAAATAAGGTATGTACACATATTTTGAATTAAGAAACATAAAAGAATATACATATGTGAAAATACAGTAAAATTATATATAAAGCATTAAAATTTTGAACTCATGCCAAATTTATTTTTGAAATTTTGATAAAAGGTATTTATGTGATCTCATGTATTACAATTTTTTTTTTGGTTTAGAACGAAAGAGTGTTTGGGAAATGCGTAGTCCACAAAAAAGTTTTAGATATCAAACACATTGCTGCTAATAAAGACTTTGTATTCACAATTATAAAGGCTTTTATTTTATTTTATTTAAAAAAATTCGTGATTAAATAAATAGATAGAGCTCCATGACTCCAATTCTCAGTAAAAAGAGCAACAATTTTTTTTTCCTGATGTAGTTAAAAGTAACTTCATGCTTGATGCAGGGAAGCTGTCTTTTGTGAACGGACTGTTGTCTCTTTTTTTTAGCGCAAGTTGTTAATTTGTGTAATCTGGCATTAAGATACTCAATTTTACAAAATAAAATAAAATATTGTTTGAAAGTCCAATGGTTAGGTCTTTTAATGACTACTCAAACAATCTAAAATCTATCTGCATCATAGAAATAAGAAATATTTGAAAGAAAAAAAAACTAATATGGATGTGGATATGTAGGAATTCACATCTGAAAATTATATGTCTGATTTCATCCAGTTAGTAGCAAGGTTTGAGGTTTCGACCGAATCACCGAGGTTTCGGTCGTTCTGTTTCGGTTTTAGTAAGGACTGAAACGAAACCAAACCGAAGCTCTGGTTCAATAAAAAAACCACTGAACTTCAAATTTCATAGAAGAAGCTCAAAAAAAAATTAATTTAAATTTTAAATATATGAAGCGGTTTTACATTGAATCAAAAACTTATGTTTATGCTTTTATATTTATTATTTGTGAGTGGATAGATAAAAAGTTGATATCTTTTTGCCGGATATCCTCTGCCGAATATCCGATATCAGAAAATGAATTCGGATACAAATGTAGATACGAAACTTGTTATTTGTATCCAACCGTTCATAGGTCTGTCAAGTCTAAATATATGGTTTGTAACCAGTGTCCACTTGTTAAGTAAATGTTTATACAAATTGGTTCGTGTCATACAAATACTAAAAACATAGCTAGAAGTTTAAGGTTGCTATGGCTAATTTGGGCTGCACATGTTATGTATGATTTTCTCTGTATTTGATATTTGTATAATTTTATAACTTCCATAAAATAAAATAATAAACCACTTTTGTTCTTTACCGTCATTCAGTAGCATATTTAAACCATATATTTGAAGATTCCGATTTATGTTTCTTTTAAAATATTTCTAACCTCACTCCCATATGGTGTAGACACCGGCAAGCATTTTGTAGAGCTTTGGTATTGTATTTTTTTTCCCGTTTCTTCATGGGATGTCAAACCCTTTTCTTTTTGTATGGATTTTGTTGGCAAAACTGGATCCAGTATTACAGTATTCTAAAATGCTAGATCAGTTTTAGCCTGCTCGTCGTTTTTGGTTTGCCATGTTCACTCCCAGGTTTAGGTGTCAGCTCATGGTGAATCTTTTTTAGTTTAAATCTTATTAAATTCTTTTCTTATAATTAGTTTTTCCTTATGGAAATACATTTGTAATCAGAATTATATGGTTATAGCAATATGTTTGATGTGTTATTTTATGTTATCTACAAAATCTTTGATAAATATCTTTTATATTAGTTTTTTCTCATTAGTCTGTGTTGGTTAACATAAAAAGGGAGAGATAATGGTTTTATGATAATTTGTTTATGGTTACAATAAATCATGCTCTTTTTATGTTGGACACTGCTCCAAGGTTCCATGAAGTCTTTGTCTTTGTGCATAGTAAATAACTATGATAGTGACAAAAAAATGTGAAATCTTTGAACATATGTAAACTGTTAATGGAGATGGGGCTGTCAATGGATATCCGAAAAATCCGAAATCCGTCCGCATCCGAAAAGCGGATAAATATCCGATATCCGAAAAAACGGATGCGGATACGAAGACATCCGCATCCGAAAATTATCCGTCCGGTTTTTATCATGATTATAGTTAAAATTATGTTCATTTTAGTGCGGTGAAAAATATTCGTTTGTTATTTTATTAAGTCAGTAGTTTATATTATATGCACTAAATGCTTATTAACTGCTCAAAACTATTTATTATCATCATATTTGTTTATTTTTAACACTTTTATAATCAATGGGATTGAAAAGTATTTATACTAAACTAAAATTTTATTTTTATAATTCATGATTTATCGGTCGTTAGCGAATAGGATGATTATCCGATATCCGTCTGTATCCGCGGATGCGGATATCCGATATCCAAAAATGATTTCGGATGCGGATGCAGATATGGCACCATCTGCATCCGAAAGCATCCGTTGACAGGCCTAAATGGAGAGTAAAGATGGAAAAAGAGGTGTACATATCATATTTTCTTAAAAAAGGTTACATAGATAGTTAACACGAACAGTCATACGCTAATAATTTATCACAATTTTAGTGTCTTCCAGTTGTGGAATAATTGAATTGGGAAAGAAACTTTGGGATATGAATTTTCAGATGAATAATGAAATTCAATTTTGTAGAGGCATGTATGTGCATGTTAATATAATGTATATTCTTGACAAACTCAATGCTTCCTTTTATGCACACTCATCTGTGAGTCACTTTTATGTTGCCATTTACTTTTGATGTGAGACTTGAAACCTAAACTTACAAGTCACTTGATCTTTAATATTCAATTTTCTGAAACTACTTGGAAGTATCTGCATCTTCTAATATCTAACATCTAACGACAGGGGTACGTAGACAAATATGTCAAGATGTAGGTGGTGCACTATCTTAAAAACATCTGTGCAGAGTGCTATGTTGGTGTTCTGATTCCTGCAGACAAGAAATATGTTGATATAGACGTTTTCAGCAATTTTGGTGGATGCTACAATTTTGTATGTAAGTTACTGAATGCTATGATATACTAATATCAAAGTTGTACACTATTTATTATGCTTAGTGAAAATTCTTTGCCTTCTTATTTTATGCAACAAAGCTATATTAATAATGTAGTATTCTTATTAACAGCAAGCTTATTATGTAGCATGTTTAAGCTAAAATGTAGTAAACCATAGACTTATATCTTGTTTGAGCCTCAAGTGTGTTAAAAAACCATTGAACGTTATATGTACTATTATGAAGAGTGCCACTTTTAATTAGTTTCCTTTGAGAATTTTCAGTGTATAAATAGAAAAGGCAAAGAAAAAATAAATTATATATCTCATACCATTGTGTAAAAAGTAAGAAAGTTATGTTTATTGATTTGAGATTAAGCATGGTTTTTTTTTTCTTTTTTGGAAGGGCGCAGACACTGCCCTAACCAAAATTGAATCACACTGAAACTCCCAAGTTAAAAATGCTGACAAGTTGTACTGGGTGAGGTGTTGCTTCGTTGCGCTCATGATTGTTTGAAATGTAACAAGAGCAAAATTGAATTTAGCCTTAAGAGTGTTAGGGCATGTTTGGTTTCATTGGGTGTGTTTTGTGCTTTAAACAATGTTTTCGTTCTTTTGTTATTTCACAAGACATAATTTGTTTTTCATTCTTTTGTTATTTCTGAAGACATGAAAAAACAAAATAAAATTGTTTTTATTTTATGCGTTAGCTTCATTTTCTAAATTGGTTGTTTTCAGAAGAAAAAAACATGCATCGTCTGCACGTTTTCTGGACGAAAATACAAAACTAAAAAGGGTAAATCATACATAACTGCAACTAATCCTAAAAAAGGAAGTGGAGTATTCAGAGTACATTTATTAGAAACAGATATCTAATGACAAACTTTAGTTTTAGGCCTCTAAAAAAGAATCCTAGAGAGTTTAAGCCTCATTTGAAACTTATTATGAAAATAGGTATTTAAATTTGTATATGCTCATCTATGGAATGCGCATTTACAAAAACGAAAACTAAAAAAAAAAAATCTATTTTTATAATAAATTTCAAATAAGGTCTAAACGTGAGATAAACCTTTTATTTTGGGTCTAAAACTAAAATTTACCTATTTTAGTACAAATGTACATGTCAACATTCATCTGATGACAATTACAAATGAAATGTAGTAAGTAAAGCATATCTGACATTTACTGCTGTAAGTAGGATTATCGAAAAGGTGGAAAATTACAAATAATCGTACTTACACCATTTAGAAAATTAAAAATGCATCTTTGGAGTAAAAACACTAATAATTACTTATTGTTGACGTATACGGATATCTGAGGTATATAATATGTTTTGTATCTTCAATGTTGAAAATGGACATCATTAGGTGTGAAAATCCAGATGTTGCAATATTTGGCTCTTCCCGTTTTAGAAACGCAAGGGTCCTTCACGCTCTGAACTACTGGTCTCCTAGCCAAATCAATCTCAGATAAGCTTTCTTCCCTCAAACATCAGATCGCATGAAACTTAGAATATTTTATAATGTATTTTCATGTTCGCTGGCAAAACTGTGCCTAGTTAATTTGCAAGGGGGCCTACGTAAAATGTTCAGACAGCAGAATTGGTTGAGTTGTAAGAAGTTGCAGTTTGTGGGCATCCTAATTTATGAGTTCTTTTGTTCACTGTAGAAGTGCGGAAATCTGTCATATTTTTTCAACCATCTTAATGTTATTATGTTTACGTCCTTGCTTTATTCTCATTACTTATCTTTTATCGTATTTTACATGGTATCAGTATATTTTTTTATTCATCATATCGATCTTGCTATCATATTTTACGTGTTACCAGAACATGCCCTTTTGATCAGGCTTTTCAGACTTTTGTGTAGAAAAGAGGGTTGCTTATGCTTTTCAACTGCAAATAGATCTTATTTGAATAGAACTTGTTTACTCGATTGAAATCAACGATAATCAGCAATATCTGAAAGCAATCAATTCAACACAAATGATGAACGATAAAAGTAGAGACGTGATTTAACGAGGTTTGATCAAATCAGTCTACATCCTTGAACTCAACAACACTTATATAACTGAGTGGCTACGACAACTCAACCATACAAAAAAAAAAGTTGTGTAGAAGCAGAGATCTTGCAAACGAAAGTAGAAGAAATCTCCTTCATGAACGGTCTCTTAAACCCTTGATTTGACTAATTTTATGATGCTTAAAGGTAGTTTTATTATGAAAGGAGAAATGGGTGTTGCTAATAATCCTCAAATTAATCTCCACGCAAGGTGTAATTAAAAAGACATCAAAGCCGTAAAACCGGATCCAAAACAAACCAAAAACAAGTTGGACCTGCCGCAATAGTGGGATTTCGGAACCACTCTATCTCACTAGGGAGAGATAATTCTGTTGTATCAATAACACAATTCGTATTGTTGACAGTAACAGCCTGTGGCTGTTTGGCAGCCGCACCTTCATCCTCTAACTCTACTCGTCTTCTTTTCTCCATTTCTGTATGACATATGCATATCACTAATTTCAATACTCAACCTCGACAAATGTACCCTTAATTCTTGAATCGCTCACTTCGTCTTGAAACAAACCTTTTAAAATGTAAGGTTGGGGCCATATTAGCATCTCAACAAACTTATAATTTGAGCAATACTCAGATTTGTCCTTTAGAAATATTTTCAACTTGAAAGGATAAATGCTAAAGCAGCATAGCAATCATTTTCAAAGTAATGCTCAAATAGCAGAGGCAAAGGTAGGTTTCTTCAGCTATTATAGCACAACCCCCATAAAAGTTCAAATTTGAATGATAAACATTTCCACTTATATTTTGTTTTTGCAACACGTCTCCGACTTCTTAGGTCAATGTATTCCATTCTAAGATGTCACAGTAGAGCAGGATATGAATTATCCTGCAATGCTGCTACTGCGGACTTCTTAGGTGACTTCTTAGGTCAATGTTTTTTGAAGCTCGCTCTTGTCGTCACCATCAAGGCTCACGCTATCTATCTTCATTCCTTTTCGCTATGCAAGATGCATCATTATCGATAAGAGATGTTCCACCATGATACATTATGCATGCAGTGAAACAACTCGTGTTTGGTTGGTACTCTTATGGTCAATAACCCACAAAATGTTTCTTTGTTTTCGTAGCGCTAACAGAAAATACCATGATATCACTAGCAAACTCTATACTAACCAATATTGCCATGGAAGTTGATGTTTTCTTCATTCTTTCCTTTCTATGACCAGAGCATTTTGACATCTAGTGACCTAATCTTGTTTTTTAGGGTAAATATAACAGGAATTTCTTTTTCCTACTTGAACTTTGATTTGTTTCTCGCCATAGTTGGTTGGCGTTATTTGGGCATCTCATCATTATCATTACCATGACATACCAACTTACCCCTCAATCCTTAATATTCAATCTGTTTTTGTATATTCTAAGCTAAATTGTCTTTCAATCCTAAATTATAGTCCTAGAACAATGTATACTTCTTTGATGTTAACGTAATAGAATAGTTGTATGGGTTTCATCTTCAATATCTTTAGCCACCATTGTAAGGTTCATAATAAAAACATTGAGAATGTCATTTATTAGATAGTGGCATGTCTCTACATTGTCTATAAAATGTGCTAGGATTGAATCTCATTGATATGAATTAACCATGTCAAAAGAAAATAAAAAAGTTTGAAAGTTTCATGTGCTTGGATGTTGTTGTACCTGGTTTCATCTTGGAAGTGTAAGGTTGTTGATAAATGGTTTGATTTGTCATTGATATGTCCGTGTACACCTTTTGATGTGCATCTCATAATTCGCTTTCTTAATATGAACTAATTTTATGAAAACTTCATTCATAACGTAGGATTGAATCTAAGTGAAAAGCATTTTATTATTAGGTTTAGCATTTGCTTTATGACAGAGCCAATATGACTTAGTGTATGTTAATAATGCCTTGTTTATAAGGCTTTAGAATTGGCCGATTGATCACATTTTTAGGTAGCTGATTCATTCTGCCGTTTTCTTTTGTTTTGTTATGTTACATAAGCACTTTATGTTTCACTGAATAAAATAAGCTTTTGACTTATCTAGTTATAGCTTTAGCAAGAACAACAAACTGATATCAGGGCCTATAACAAGGTCCTGATTGTATGAAGTTAGGAACTGTAGTATTTTAACAAGAGAAGACAAAAAGTGAGAGAAGTTTGCAATGACATCTGAGAAGTATTTTCAAGCTGCAATTCTAAGTTCGATGGTCACTATGACCATTGGGCTATGCATATGGAGAATCTTCTTCGATCTAAGGAATATTGGCCGTTGATGGAGTCGGTAGTTCTCAGTCAAAGATGGAGCCCAACCAACAGTGACACAGAGGGAAACCATGGAGGCACATCGACTCAAAGATTTAAAGGTAAAAATTTACCTTTTTCAAACCATCGATTGCAATATCATGGAGATGTCCTTGATAAGGAGAGGTCAAAAAGCATATGAGACTCTATGGAGCAAAAGTTTCGGGGATCAACGCAGGTCACGAAGGCTCAATTGCAATCTTTAAGAAAGGAATTTGAGGTGTTATAAATAAGAGAAGGGGAGACGGTGAACGAGTATTTGTAATAGCTACAATCTTCTTCAACCATTAAATTCTAGCCAGACCCTTGTAACAGCAGCTTCCAGCCCCATATCACCATAAAGTTCATCAAAGAGTGCCATAGATGATCACCATAGACCAGTAGGAGAAGTAGCAATGCAAGTTGGCTCCAGTAGTGTCGAGTTTGTAGTGTGATGTTGGGAATGTCTATTGTGCACGTGCATAGTATGCACGTGTACACAATTAGGGTTTGATAAATTGAGGGTTGTACTTATGTAATTAGAGGATGATGAGTTGGCAAGTGAGAATGTTGAGTCAAGCATGCTATATATATTTGCGTGGGTTGTAATTTTCTTCTTGTTGATGAATATACTTGTTTCAGTTTTGAAACTGTGCATTCATTACTTAAGTTTTTAAAATTTATTTTTCCTTCTCAATCACTTGTTCACTCACCCTCTTGTTTCAAACAACCCTCCTGCATTTCCAAACTCTTCTAAAAACAAACCCATTCCATTTTATCACCATGGTTGGACCCAGAAACACACATAAGAAAAAAATCATTCTAAAGTAGTATCAGAGCAACTTGATGAGCCAGCCACACCTCCTCATCATTCCATTGATCCTGAAAATGACAGTCAAGATGATAGCCATCTTTCTATGCCTGATCTTGATGACGTAAGTGAGTTATGGCAGAGACGAGCACATTAATGAAAGAACCAATCAAATCCTGAACCAGCTTCAAGAAGCCCAACAAAAATTGCACAATTCTCATCAAGAACTTCACCAAAGCTTGCAAGATACGTCCCATGAATTGAACCTTAAGATGGATCAAATTACTGAAACATTAAATGTAGTTTTACAAGGAATGAAGAGCAATCAAAATGCACCTCCCCATCACTCACACCAATCAAAAACCCAACCTTACATGCTGTTAGCAAATAAATTTGTTAACCCCAAAAGTGCTTGGTAATTGGGTTGCTCAAAAGGAAGCCTTGTCAAGGCTTGATGAAGTCATCCAGTCAACAAGAACCTTCATAGCATACCTTTATAGTATTTCTTGATGTTATGGTCATAGTCATATGGGCAGTTTGAAGCAGTATATGCAAGATTCGATTATGTTCGAAATCACTAGGTTAAAGTTAATTTATGTTATGCCAATCACGAAGTCATAACAATTCAAATATGCGATATGCAAAGTCATAAGTATATTCAAGTCACAAGTTCGAATTGATTACACATATGCTGTGCTATGTCCTTATTTGATATTCAAGATCCTATGTGTATAATGTTCTTGAATTACAATATGCTCTAAAATCCCCAAACCGATTTAGGGTTTACAGTGTAAGAAACAAGAGAAGAGAAAAATTCGGTCCTCAAAACAAGACTCCTAGGGTCGTATTTATATGGGTGAGCGGCCACCACTCCACCTTTTAAGCCTCTTCGATATTGTTGACTTTGGCGGCACTCGGTTCTAGCCTCTTCGTTGATCAACACTAGTAAAAAGTGGCAATAACATTGGTGAGGGACGAAATCATCATTAGACAATGTTACGTGGGAACGTCTTCGACATGCAGAAGATGTCTTCGACGTTCTTCAGCTTTAACTTCTTTATTGGCATACCGTCGGTGGTACTGACTTCGACAAGGCCTAGCATTAGCTTCTTCGGGGTTGACTCCAACATCGATATACGAAGTGATCCACACCACCCTTCCAACACTATCCTTTGAGGATGACGAGAGGATAACCTCGAGTCAATTGAGTATGGTATCGACGACTTCGTGGATGATGTACTTCATCGATACCGCTTTTCACAACATCTTTGAAGCGTTTACCATAGGATGATGTGTTCATGGTTGGAGATCTGGGTAGCATTGTCCTCCTTTGACATCTTCATAGACCAACACCCTCGAAGTGCTCATTAAGTGCGATGATGACTTGAGCGAAGTGAGACTCCTTTCAATATGAGCGATGTTAGTAAATCTTTGCATCCTTGCCATGTGAAGTAGTTTCTTCGATGCTTATTAATGGTTTTCGAAGTGAATTGCAATCGACTCCTTTGTCTGCTTTTTCTTATGTGAATCTGTGCATTATCTGCTGTTGTCGAAGTGCATGTCCTACCTCTTCGAATATAACTTACAATGTCTCTCCGATGTTGATTTCTGATGCAAAGTCACGAAATGTCGAACCTCTTTGATTAGAATTATTGTAGTAACATTTTCCCCCTTAGTGTATAAGAATCCTTGACTTTTCTGTTGAAACTTCGTATTTACGATATTTCTTAATAACGATATTTTGACTATGAAAACTATACTAGTCATTATTATATACTAACTTGTTTTTGTAGGAATTAATCAAGACCGGATTCAAATAAGCTTCAAATCTTATATAAGTATGTATCGAGTCTGTGTCTAGAGTTTACTCATGTTAAAATCTCTCCTATATGATATATATTTCGACACGTTTTCATTTCATTAGCATACACTAATAATCTTTGCATATTCTCATTTTTAGTTTACATTCAGACGTCTGAATGTACCAAATCAGACGTCTGAATCTGGAAAAATGAATATTGTTTAGTACAATATTCAGACGTCTGATTTGTTAATTTCAGATGTTTGAAAATGGTTATTTTTGGCCTATTTCCTTTCCGGTTTGAGCTCGTGCAATTTCAGAAGTCTAAAATATTCAATTCAAAAGTCTGAATATCTATAACGGCTATATTTTCAAATAGGCACTTCCATTCGTGAAGAGATGCGTTCTTCATTTCAATAGATATGACCATATCTCTTCATGATAACTCTTCATGAACATATGCACCTATTTATAATCTATATAAACACATTAGTATCATGTTTCCATAAATTAATTCAATCTATTCTTACTATACTCTCATTTTCTTTGATTCTAATACTCCTGTGCATTCAATTTCATACAAATTCATTCTATTACTTCCTTATTCTTCACGTATTCATATATATATATATATATATCATAAAGGAGAAGATTATAGGAAGGGTGTACTATAATGGACAAATTCATGTTATTAAAGAACACATAGAGTCAAGAAAACTTTATTTGTAAAAGCCCTGTTCTGCTGCTCAGGCAAAGTGAAGTCCTCTTCTGCTGCTGAGGCGCAAAATCCTGTTCCCTTGCTCAGGTATTGTAAACCTATTCCTCGGGGTAAGTGAGGGTTATAGTTAGTTGAAATTCTAGAAGGAGTCTGGGACTGGACGTAGAACGGGAAGTTCGAACCATTATAAAAATTCCTGGTGTGCTTGTTTTATTTTACTTATTCACATTGCTATAGTATCTTAGTTTATTTCCGCACTAGTATAGTATAATTCCATATAGCATGATCCACACTGTCTTTTCATTTAGTATCAGAGCAAGGCATCTAATAACCGTTACAAAGTTATTTGATATTTTGTTAATATGGAAAACAACACCAGCACCAGCACTGTCACTAACACCAGTTTTGTAGAAGGTCAATCTACTACACGACCTCCACTATTCAATGGCATGAATTACAACTATTGGGCAACTCGAATGCGTATTTATATGCAAGCAAATGGTTTTGATTCATGGAATATCGCTCAAACTGAGTATAACATTCCTACAACAGAATACTCTTCATGGTCTAACACACAAAAATTAGATGCTACTGCAAATGCCAAAGCTATGAATATGTTATTTTGTGCCTTAGACAAGAATGAATTTAATCGAGTTAGTATGTGTACAACTGCTTATCAAATATGGAGAACACTAAAAGTTACACATGAAGGTATTAACAAGGTTAAAAAAGCAAAATTTCTATGTTGAAAAGTCAATTTCAAAATTTTAGAATGAAACAGGATGAGTCTATTAATGATATGTACTCTAGATTTCAAGATATTTATCATTCTCTATTAGGACTATGAGAAAAATTTACTGATTTTGATATTGTATTAAAAATCCTAAACTCTTTAACGGATGAATGGGAAAGGAAGGTCTTAGCCATTGAAGAAGCAAATGATCTTTCTATTATGAAGCCAGAAGAGTTAATAGGAAATCTAATGTCCTACAAAATGAATTTGCAGGCTAAAAGAGTACAAGCGCAAGACAAAAAGAATACGACATTTCATGCAGAAAAAGAAGAATCAGATTCGGATAAAGAAGACTTAGCATTCATTCCTAAAAACTTTAAAAAGTTTTTGAAGTACAGAAAAGGAAATCGAAACAACGGGAAAAGAAACTTCAACAACAATTCAAATAAGCCATCTTCATCAATACTAGAATGCTTTAACTGCCACAAGAAGGGGCACACACAAAAAGATTGTCCAGAACAGAAGAAAACATATCACAATAAGAACTGAAAGGACAAGTTTAAAAGAAAAGCATTTTCAGTAACATGGGATGACTCAGATTCTTCTTCTTCTTCTTCTTCTTCTTCTTCAGAAAGCAGTAGTGACAGTGAAAATGAACGAGCATATGTTTGTTTCATGGCTACAGAGAATGAGGTAAATGATCTTACTTTTGATGACATGATTGAAATAAATTTTGAATTATTAGATACTTTAAAAAGTCTCAAAAGAAAATATAAAGAGGCTTTAGAAAATCATAGAAAAGCAGAATTCAAGAGAGATATGCTTAATGACGAAAAGAAGATATTAGAAGAAGAACTTGAAAAACTTCAAGATACCTTTTCTAATGATAACTCTGAACTTACCTTATTGAGTCAAGAAATTGAAACTCAAAAGGAAAAGAATGATGCTCTTATCTTTGAAAATCATGAGCTAAAAATCAAGATCAAAATGATTGAACTAGACAATACTAGCCTCAAAACAAAGTTAGAAAGCATTACTAAAAATGTGACTAAATTCAATAAAGGCAGAGAGAACCTATCTAAGATTATTGAGAATTCCCAATCTGTTTTAAATAAGAAAGGACTAGGTTATTCTAAGAAATCAGTAGCTCCACCCAAAAATAAACAAAATAGGAGAAATATTTCTAAATCCAAGTCTACCATAGTTCAACCAAAAAGGAATCAAAATTCAAAAAACATAAAAATATGGGTTCCTAAAACAAACAACAGTTTGATTAGGAATAAATATATAAAATCCTTTTTGGAAAATGTGCATAAGAGTCAAAATTATTTATATAAAGGGAACACTGAATCCTCTTGGATTTGGTTTCCTAAGACCTAACTCTTAGGACCCTATCAAAAAGTGGGTACCAATGTTATTCTTTGCAGGTCCCACTTAAGAAAAGAGCAAAATGGATACTCGACAGTGGTTGCTCAAAACACATGACAGGAGACAAAAATATGCTAACAAATATTACATATTCAGATGGAGGCTTTGTCACATTTGGAGACAATTCCAAAGGTTATATCATCGGCAAAGGCGATGTGAGAAATTACGTTTACTTTCATATATATATATATATATGTGAGTATTTCATATATATTATGTTTCCTTTTTGTCGATGTCAAAGGAGGAGAAGGAGTTTAAATACTACCATCGATAGGGGGAGCTTATAGCAGGGGGAGTACATATAATTCTATTTCCTGTTTATATATGTTCATATTGTGTATATACTTATGTAGTTGTCATCGTCAAAAAGGGGGAGAATGTTGAAACTTCGTATTTACGATATTTCGTAATAACGATATTATGACTATGACAACTTACAAGTCATTATTATATACTAACTTGTTTTTGCAGGAATTAATCAAGACCGGATTCAAATAAGCTTCAAATCTTATATAAGTATGTATCGAGTCTGTGTCTAGAGTTTACTCATGTTAAAATCTCTCCTATATGATATATATTTCAACACGTTTTCATTTCATTAGCATAAACTAATAATCTTTGCATATTCTCATTTTTAGTTTACATTCAGACGTCTGAATCTGGAAAAATGAATATTGCTTAATACAATATTCAGACGTCTGACTTGTTAATTTCAGACGTCTGAAAATAGTTATTTTTAGCCTATTTCCTTTCTGGTTTGAGCTCGTGCAATTTCAGAAGTCTGAAATATTCAATTCAGAAGTCTGAATATCTATAACAGCTATATTTTCAAATAGGCACTTCCATTCGTGAAGAGATGCGTTCTTCATTTCAATAGATATGATCATATCTCTTTATGATAACTCTTCACGAACATATGCACCTATTTATAATCTATATAAACACATTAGAATCATGTTTCCATAAATTAATTCAATTTATTCTTACTCTACTCTCATTTTCTTTGATTCTAATACTCTTGTGCATTCAATTTCATACAAATTCATTCTATTACTTCCTTATTCTTCACGTATTCATTTATATATATATATATCATAAAGGAGAAGATTATAGGAAGGGTGTACTATAATTGACAAATTCGTGTTATTAAAGAACACATAGAGTCAAGAAAACTTTATTTGTAAAAGACCTGTTCTGCTGCTCAGGCAAAGTGAAGTCCTCTTCTGCTGCTGAGGCGCAAAATCCTGTTTTGTTGCTCAGGTGTTGTAAACCTATTCCTCCGGGTTAAGTGAGGGTTATAGTTAGTTGAAATTCCAGAAGGAGTCTGGGACTGGACGTAGAACAGGAAGTTCGAACCAATATAAAAATTCCTGGTGTGCTTGTTTTATTTTACTTATTCACATTGCTATAGTATCTTAGTTTATTTCCGCACTAGTATAGTATAATTCCATATAGCAGGATCCGCACTGTCTTTTCATTTTCAAGTCAAGAGCGTCAGAGTCATATTTCCCGCCTATTGGTCTTCCCTTTGTCGATCTAGTTGTCCCTTATTTAAAACAAATCAACGGTGTCCCATCTTCTTCTTTTCTTCTATAAATAGCCGATCTTCTCCTTCTTTCCTCTTTCACCTGCAATCCAAAAGCTCAAGCGAAAGTCAAGTTTTCCAAATCGACTGCAAAATTCTATCCCTTTGATTTCAATTTTTAAAACTAAGGTTTCCTGTTAGCTTATTCACAAACACGATTCTTTTTTGAAATCATAATTAGGGTTTTTAGCTTAAACTTCATTATCCTTGAACCGTTGTTGAAATCAATCATTTGATTTTACTAATTCAAATTTTATTGTTAACTACAATTATTAATCTTTCGATTAGTTGCTTAATGACGCTGATTTGGGGGTTTAGGGATTTGACAGTGCACTAGAACCGTACCCATTACCACTATGACCGACTTTGATATTATCATTTCCTATACCATTAGTAGATTAGTGGGTTGTCCGATTCAATAATGCTTAATCCACTAGTGTAATGTCTTCACGTTATCTAGATAGGTTTTATTTCCAATCAATGTTAATTTAGTATGTTGCGGGCCTGTTAATTGATAAAATTACTTCAATTCTGTCTTTTCTTATTGACTTTGACACTCATCGATGTGATTATGACTTCCAAAGTTGATATGATCTCTTTCCATTCAATATTTTATTTTACTAATGTTTTCAGTATTACAAGACTAAATCGAATGTGGCAGTAACAAGGTTAGTATTTAATAAAGTCCCTACGTCTCCGACAATGTTAAATTTCCAATTTCGATAAGGTGCGACGAAATTTAACTATCGTGACAATCAAATCTTATAAAGGTCTCAGTGTTCAATTAAAGTCATTTCACACCTCTCCGACTAAGTTGAAGAGCGACTACCCTTAGTTAGGAATTCTTATTGGTCGTCGATGATGTTCATTTTAGTCAAATGTGCTGGTAATATGCTCGAAGTCAGATAAGATCGAGGTCATCTGTCTTCGATGCTCGCATAAATATATTTTGATAACGACAACCTTATTGTTTCCTTTACCTTCTCACAATCACTTTAAACACTACAAATGAGGGCTTTACATGACTTCGACGCTCTTGTTATCAAATTTGTTGGCTAACTATTAGGTTTTTTTACGTCATCTTTATTTACCGGTGTTGGTGGCCCTACTACTCCAGCACTAACTACGATAATGGTCTTATTGGCATTTTATAGTTTAAGTTTCATGACATTATTAATGCAAACATATTAATACCATATATTTACTTTCTTTAATTTATATAATTCCCCTTTTCATGAAGCTCTCTTATTAGCATTAAAACTTAAAATCTTAAATGTATTTATGATGGGACATTTGAAAGTTATCACTTGATGATTACAACATGCTCTGTCGTTTTTCAAAATAATGGGTCATTCAGACAATCAAAATTTTACTTTGCATGTTTTACGTACTTTAGATAATATGATTATATTTATTTCCTAATCAAGGAATAATATCGCCTGGTAGATAATGGAGAGTAAACAATCTACCAAGAAGTCTGTCAAAAAAATTAGTGCGAAGCCCAAACCTTCATCCTCAACTGTTAAAAAGGAAGGATTTGTCACCAACCCATCGTATATCACTTCTCAAGCCGTGGTCGACTCTATCCTCGACCAATTCGGAATTACTAGGGTCAAGGCTATCCCTGTTGGTCTTTCGGATAACATCTATAACCCTCCAGGGGGATACTTCACTTTCACACCTATTCATATTTGGCACACCGGTTATCTTCTCTTTTTGGGCTTCCTCTGAAGATACCTGGAGTACTTGGACATAGCGCCGATCCAGCTTTTTCCTAAAGCTTACACATATTTGACTTGCCTAGAGGTCTTTGCTCGGGAATCTAGACTCCCATCTCTTAGTCCTGACATTCTTTATTATCTGGCCGGTCCTGCTAAAAGTGGGTGATCAGTCAGGTCACCAATCGTATCGAGTTCATCCTCACCCAAAGAGCTTATTCTCTGAGTCCGTAAATAAAGTAAGCGTGTGGGAGACTCAATTTTTCTTCGTCAAACGCTTCTCTAAAATCAGAGGAAAATTTTCTACTACTAGTAAGCCTATTATCCTTAACTATCGTTATTTGTTTACTATTATTTAGTGACAGTTTTCCTTTCTCGGATCCTACTCCTAAAAGTCTAACTCCGAAGATCAAAAAACCGTAAACTTCCTAATTCTTTTAGGTGAGAATAAGAGAAATAGGCTTACACTCCTTACTCCATTGAAGCTCCTTCAACATTCTATTATCTTGAACCACCACAAGATCTTAGGAGAACCACCCACGGTTAAACAAAACTCTCAAAGAGTTGGCTCGTTAGCATTGGGCGATTCCAGAGTTTTCACAATTAATTCCCTGGTGCAGCCTGATAATGATGGTAATTTTTAATA
Source organism: Allium fistulosum (assembly GCA_030737815.1). NCBI lineage: Eukaryota > Viridiplantae > Streptophyta > Magnoliopsida > Asparagales > Amaryllidaceae > Allium > Allium fistulosum. The sequence goes on from CM060902.1 coordinate 1,211,794,234, forward strand.
CAGTTAAAAAGGAAATTATCAATGTTATCAGTTTACCAACTTCCATTCTTTTTTTAGGATCAATTGCTCTTGTTACTGTTCCCAAAGAATCAAGAATCAAAACTACTATGTCCAAAAAGAGGAAAGGAAAAGATGCATCTCCACCTGTGCCTCAGCCAACCAAACTTGTTTCCTTTAAGAATTATGTTCCCAAGACTATTGAAGCATCTGAAAAAGAAGGGACAGACGCTGATGTTCTTAACGATGCTCCTCCTCCTCCTCAGGACAAAAGACCTAAACTTATGGGTGAATTTACCCCTACCTTCGTGGAGGAGATAGAGAAAGTGAATATTGACTCAAGTCCCGGAGCGGTTGCTTCAGATAAAGCTCTCGAAAAGCTTAAAGAAACTCAAGTTGAGACATCCCAAGAAGTTCAGACTTCTGAACCCCTTCTTAATGTTTCTTCTTCTCTTTCTCCAACATCTATCAATCGCATATGTGCTGAGCTTGGTCTGCTTCCTTTTTCGGCCGATCCTCTTCCCTCAAGGGCTCGGCCTCAGACTTCAATAATGAATTTTGAGGAATTGGCTCGATTGGCCATTTGGTCTCCTTCCATTGCTTCCCTTGGATCACCTCAAACTCCATCCTACTCCGACGATCACCTTTCCCTTATTCTTAAATAGCTCATATCGGTATGTTTCTTATTTTTCTTGATTAATTCCAACTTCATGAATTTCACTTTAAGTTAATCAAGTTATAAAATTTCAGGTTGGAAAACATATATTCCTTCTTAGAAATGCTTCTCAAGAGCCTACCGACGAAGTGGTAAAGCTTAAGGAATAGGTTGCTTTCCTTTAGAAGGGTATGATCGATATTGCTGCGAAAAGAGACGAAGCAATCACTGAAAAAGATAAATCGGCTTCCTTTCTTGAGGAGGAAAAGAAATCCAAGTTGCTATTGGAGGAGAAAGTGAAAAGCGGGGATAATCTTGGGTCATTCGATAAACTCAAGGTAGAATTGGAGAATGTGACAAAGGAAAATGCCGAGCTATCAAAGGTAATTTTTGAGCTGATCGAAAGAAAAAAATTTCTCGAAGATCAATTGAATAGAAAAACTGAACTTTTGAACCATTCAAATAACATTATCAAAGGTGCCAAAAATAAGGTCTCCTCCTTCCTCGATGTTGATCTTCCCAAAATCATCGAGAAGTGCTATGAAGATGCATTGTATGTTGCATACATCAACAATATCCACAAGTGTCCAGACTTGGACTTCCCCTCTCTTCTAGCTTTGAACGAAAGATGTAAAAGAAAATTCTGTCTAAAGATAAAAAATGATAGAAAGGCTCTTGAGGAAGCATTCCATACGTAGGAAGGAATTGATGTCAAGAAAGGGTTAACGTATGATGATACTCCCATTAAAGAAGTGCCAAGGCCTAATGACAACGATGATGATGATGGTGATGATGACAATGACGATCATTAAAATGATAATGGTGGTGGTGGAGGGAGAGAAATGGATCCACCTGGTCAACCGGATGATAAAGATGCATCTGGTGGTACTTACCTAAATATATATGCCTAAGATACAGTAGCCGCCAATGCCATTGTTCTCTTAAAAGAGGATCCTTCCAAGAAGGAAAACACTTCTCGAAGTTAGAAGCCCATTGATAAAGAAAAAATCCCATCGCCTTCTGTCCCACTTTCTCAGGTGTGGGTATCTTTGTTCAAATGTCGTAGGCTATCAAGTAACTTCTAGTTAATGCATTAATTTTTTTAGCTTAGGAGAAAATTAAAATATTTTTATGACGCTATGCTCAAGAAGAAACAAATAGACATAGATCGTTTAAACAGAGAGTTGGATAAACAAATGAAGGAGTATAATAATTGTCTGAAAAATATCGAAAACTTGCCAAAAGCGCATCAAAATCGAGATTTTTGAAAGAGAGAGAAGTTGCCCCTCGGATGAAGAGGGCGCGCAAATATCGGGAAAAGCTGTTGGGGGAGAATGTTGAGATGATGACCCTTTTCTGGATGTTCAATAATGACATGGGCACCTTGGTGGAATTCCTGTATAAAGTTTATTGTAGGGATTTGATTGTCGACTTCTCATACTTAGGTGATAACAGTGGAGGTTTGCTCAGACACCTTCATCGTAGATATTTGGATGAACATAAGACTGATCCTCATCGCGGGGCATGTTGGAACCTTCCTCGAGCCGCTTCCATTCCTTTTTCCTTACACTCTCTTCCTCCCGAGAAACTTAAATATATTAGGAAGAGATTAATTTCCGAAATGTATAAGAAATCTATTTTGTATGAACTTGAATGACTGTACAATAATGATATGTTACTTGGTTTATGTATTTCATTGTTTTAATTTTCTATGTTGCATATATAAAAGACTTCTTGTGCAGTCCGATCCCTAAGGATCACTTGAGTAAATTTGTTAAGTTAAGGAAGGATTTTAAACAGAAATCTTCAATTCTCAAATCATCACAGTTGGCAAGATACGTTTTCCTCAGAGATTTACAAGAAATTTACATGCAGTTTCCCTATTTTCACTTTGACTTTCTGGGCGATGAGGAGGAGAAATTACTTAGTGAAATCCGATCCTTCCACAAAAAATTAATATATAGCCGTGATAGCCCTACAGTCAGGGAATGGAAATATCATCGTTCCCTCAAATTTATACTCCAAATGGGATCAAGGCTTCTTTTGATTCTACACTTAATTTGTCTGTTAGGCCGTTCGAAAAGGCTAAGGCCGCGGTTTCAAAGCTTTCAAAATTAATTAAACGCTATTGAAATGAAATTGCAATGTAACCTGGACTCTTGTTATTATTTGTAAACTTCGTTTGTTATTAATTTAAGAGTTTGTCCTTCATGTATTGATTTTTGTTTTCTTTATTTTTAATAGGATGCCCAGTTAGCATGTAAATCTGATTCCTTAGACACCTTGCGAATTATTGAAGTTAAAGATCAGCTGTTTGCATATACGGAGGAGAAACGATCATCTCGAGATGACTCGATTTTACGATTCCCAAATAACCCAAAGCACGAGAGTGGCACATGAACTATTTCCTATTAAAATCATCTTTTAGTGCTTATAAAGAAATGACCACTCTCATGGAGGCATAATTTAAAGAAATGAAGAATGAGCTTCAGTTGCTGAAAAAAAGAAATGACACAGCTCATGGATCTAACTTCTCTGTCGATGCTAACATTGAGATAGCTAAGCTTCATCAGAAAATAAGTGATATCGAATTAGAGCTAACATAAACCAAGTATCATGCCAATCTTTGGAGCTTATTGTAAGTGGGAGTGATTCTAGCCTTCCCACTCCTACTTCGAGACGAAGAGCAAGATCCACATCCTCGACTAATCATGAGTTTTCTACTTTACTAAACCCTCCTCCAGGCTTGAATAACGCAGCAATCTCTAAGTGGGGTGATAAAGTCAAGTTCGAAATGATACAGTACTTCAACAAGAAGTGGGAGGAAAAAATATTCCAACGCATCAATAAATATGAAATTAAGGTTCAAAAAATCGAATGTGAGAAGTATGATCTTAATCAAGAAATCAGTAAGCTGACAAGTATGATTCAGACCTTGCGGGGAGCTAATATGACTCTTCGTCATACTCTGAAAGAGCATATCAACTTGATTGATGATGTAGACACCATACCTAAAAGGGAAAAGAAACTCAAGGAACTCATGGACGTGTCCATTCGTCACATCACTGATTCCATAGTTGCTAAGGGCTTGGATAAATTGGCACAGAGTCTTGGGCTGTAACAAGAGCCGGCCTTGATTAGATTTTCTTTCTTTTATCTAGCTTTTGTGCCTGCAACTTGTGTAAATAGTGTATCAAATTGTCAATAATTTGTAATTAAATGAATATTACCACAGATATGTAATCAAGAACTAAATTTTGATTCTGACTTGAAATTGCGCGATGCTTAATATTTCACTTTTTAAACTTTGAGTTTTAGAGCTCACTTTCTGCTTGTTTCTAAAATTGAGATTGCTATTGATTGAGCCATTTATAACTCAACGCGGATGTTTAGTAACGGAGATTTCCGTTTGAATAATATTAGATCCGACAACAATATAGAATATTAGAAATCCCCATATGGAAGGTCAAAAACCCATGTTTGGAATAATAAAAGTCCAAAAATATGTAGACCGGAAATCTATATTTGATGTGCACGTAAATGTGCATATATTTACGTCCATATTTTATCTCTTTTTATTTAAATAAACATCATATTTGGGCATTTTTACGTGTTAAAACTAAAATTCAATTATTTTCAAACCATCATATTTTCATCTTCATTCAGGGGCAAAATGGTCATTTGTGTGCATGTGTTAATTTAAGAATTTTTACTTGGACAATTTTATGATTTTTATAGGATATTTTGATGCATATGGAAGAGGGATTCATGATGATATATGCATGCACAAGGAAATACAAAGAAATGAAGAGGAAATAATTCAAGTTCAAGATCATGGAGGACCCCACCCACTTACCTAAATGTACAATTAGGAGCTAATGGACAACTAAGTGAAGGTTAAAGCTTCATGCACATCAAATGATGGATTAATTAGTGGCTAATGGTTACTTGGAGGCCATACTTCCTAAAGGGTATTTTGGGAAGCTCCCTAAATATGGAATTAAGGTTTTATGCATGTATAAATAACCCTCTTATGTACATGAATCCATCTTCTACTCTTTCATATATTTCCTTAGGAAATTAGCAAGTTGTAAAAAAAATCAAAGTGAAATAAAAACAGCTTCCAAGCCTCTTTCTCCTTTCTTTTCTACATGCTTTTCTTGCTTCTTTGTTAATGTTTATTTCTATGCTCTCTTTCTTTTAATGTTCATAGCTTAGATTTACATTTATGCACTAGTCTAATTAATTTTCTTCTAGTAGTTAATCTTCTTTTTCTTTGTTTATTCTCTACTTTCTTTCATTTTCAATGTTGAAACTTACATGTGTTGATTTGATAACACAAATGAGTAGCTAAACCCCTTCAATTTAGGGGTAATGAAGCTCTCAAATATTATGTAATTTCAACATTTTATGATTTATGATCTCTTTAGCTTGTGCTTCATGGAAGTGAATTTTGATGTAAGTTTATACAAGTGGGTTTGATAGCTTATATTGCTTATGCAAATGAACTATTCTTATTCAACATAAACACAATTCACTTCATCATTTGCTAATTAATTTTTGATTTTGAAATGAAAGTAAAAATGAAGCTTGATGTTCTATATTACTAGTTGCAATAGTAAATAGATCATACTTAAAATAGCTTTTGCTATGGCTTCATTTTCATGAGAATTATAAGTGGTATAATTGTTGTATTATAGTTTGATAGTTTGAGTTATGTTAATTAATAACATAAACAAACCAAACTTATGATAAATGCAATGATTTTTTCACTTTATATCAAAGTTAGAGATCATAAATTATTTGTTTGTTGATTTACAAAAATATGAGAGTGGATTTGCCTCTAAATTGTTCTCTAGTCTAATAGTTTTTAAATCACATTTTAATTCTAGCTTTAGCTTCTTTTTTGTAGTTAACAATTTCATCTCACTTTGGTCTAATTTGATTGAATTGAAAATTTTAAAATCTTAAAAATTCCCTGCAGATCGACCCGTACTCGCCACATACTAACTTTTGTACGCCGTGCGCTTGCGGTTATTTTATTTCGAAATTTATCGGCATTTTTCTAATCGATAGAAAATTTACCGTTAAACAAGTTTTTGGCGCCATTGCCGGAGAATTTGTTTTGATTTTGATTCTCTATTCTTCGAGTTATTTTCGTTTGATTTTTATTGTGTGTTTTATTTTGTGTGCTTGTTTGCATTTAAAAAAAATATTGTTGTGTGTGTTGTTTGGTTTTGTTGTTTGCATTTTGTTTGTTGTTGTTTTCTAGTGTGTTGTTCATTTTCATTTGCATTTGCATATATTTAAAAAAAAATCATACACAATTCAAAAAGAATTTTTTTTTATTTCATTGCCATTCTCTTTTTACATTTTACAATTTTACATTGCCATTTCTTAACTGTCACAAACAGTCACCCACTGCTGCTACAGTGTGCCTTCTCCTCTGACCAAACAGTGTGCACATCTCTTTACTACTGCCTTCTTCCTCCACATTACAGTTCACTGCAAATTCCTCAAAACAGTGACTCAACTTCACCATCTACAACAAATTTTTGGCCTCTCTCCTCTGCCATTTCATCTACTTAACCTCTACCTCCACCTCGAACAGCAATCAACCCACCGTGAACCATTGTTCAAGTTCAACACTGCTACCAAACCTGCTTCTACAATTACAACTGCTCTGCCTACCCACTGCACTGCAAAACTGTGCCAAACACTGCTTCACTTCCACACTTCCTCACAGTGACAACAACACAACCAAACTTCACCTACAACAGTCATCAACCATCCACCATCCCAAACTGCTTGCCATACCATTTCCATCATACAACACTTCAGCCTTCTGCCTTGTACACTTGCACCACTAGTCTTATCAAAAATCTTCCCCATCACCAACATTCAACGTCATCTCCACAAATACCCCACCTTTGCCATCAAGCATCATTCATGACAGCAAAACTTCTATTCACCATCAAACTCCACCTGCCGACAACTTCAACTGCTGCTGGTTCATTCCATCGCCTTTACACCTGCATCTCCATCACCATACAACCACACTCCTCCTTGCAGCCTACAGTCTAAACCCCCAAATCATTAACAATCAAGCGTCACTCAAATCATCGAACCCTCCTCTGCAACCACAAACCCTTCATAACTTCGAAAAGAACACTGCCTGCAAAACTTCACAGTAACCATTGCATCAATTCATCAATTTCCATCATAGCATACCACTGTCCATACTTCGCAACAACCCACTACAACTACCATCACCCTCTGCCTCATAACTGTCATAACAAACACTCCACTTTTGCCAAAAACCACAACCAAACATCTGCTTGTCATCAACATCCCCTATTTCACCATCTCACTGCTGCTTGCCTTCATCACTGTCGAAACTCAATTCCCACTACATCTTGTAAACCACTGAACAACAGCATACGTCCCTCTTTAACATCACATACTTCAACCATTCTACTGCCACAAACAATCAAACTACCCCCTTGCATCACCTCTGCTACCTCTGCTGCTACCAGAGCACAGCCAGGAACTTCTTCTGCATCAACAAGACAATTTTCATCTACATCAAACCGTGCCACTATACCACCAAATTACATCTGCAACAACAACTCCCACTTCTGCTGTTAGTTCATATCATACTTGCCTGCCCACCATCATCACCACATCCTCTGCCTTAACATCGTCTACAAACCATAACTTCTTCTCTGAACTGCATTACCACTCTTTTGCCTATTCAACTACACCCTGACTGCACCATTAAACTGCCAACTGTCACAACTACAAGCCCACTGTCCTCATCACATTACTCCTCTTCAACCCATTCTACTGCGACCCTTTCAACAATTACAATCCAAACAAAGAAAAAGAAAACTTCAGTTTGTACACTCACCTCTGCATTTGAACTCGAAACTCACGCACCCAGAATTCCACTTCGACCATCATCGAATAACGCACATTCCCTAAACTTGAGAATCGCAATCGCCGTCCCTCAACCGAGAACCTAGTAACGACCGTGACTCCACCCAGAACACCAAAACAGCCGCAAGCATTGAAAGAAACCTTCATCGCCTACCACCTCGACAGTGCGAATCACATCCGAGCAACACAGACCAATTCTTCCGTCACCGCCTCCTCTTCGAACTCCAGCACGATCCCAACATGCGACCTTCATCGAATCGCTTCACTCACCACTGCGCTCCTTCTTTTTTTTAGGGAAATTTGGCATTTGGGAATGAACGTAAATTTGATTTTGATTTTGGGTGCACAGACTTGTTCGAGTAGAATTGAAAAATAATTTGCTTACAGAGGAAAGTTTTTTTTACGGCAGTGATTTTTATCAAGTGGGCCAAGCCTTAGTTAAGTTGTTATTAAAATTCTGTTCTAGTCTTCTCTTTACAAAAACAAAACTTTTGCTCAATTTTACCTTTGTTTAATTTCTTTTTTAGTTTACTTTTGTTTAATTTTACTTTTTTTGTTTAATTTCAATTCGTTTTAAGTTCCATCCATATTCAAAAAAAAAACTGTATATATATCTTGTTTTTATTTTCAGGTTGCCAAAGCAGAAAGTCGCAAGGAAAATAACTGCTTGCTTGCCAAAAAAAATTGCCGCTTAAAAATAAATTGCTAATAAATTCTGCACGCTCTGGTATCGTGCCCTTTTCCCTTGTTTTTATTTGAATTGCATTGTCGGTTGCTTGCATTTACATTTATAAAAAAAAATTCAAAATCCAAAAACAAAATTCATTTTAGTTGCATTGTAAATCCACGTTTAATTTTTGCTTTGCATTCGTCTCATCTTATTTTCTTTTCTAAGGGCAATACCCCAATTCACATAAGGTGAGGGATTTCATCACCCTTTCCTTAGCCCACAAACGCATTTCATCATAGAATTTGACTAATAATAAAGGTTAGACATTCGACCTAAGGGTGTCGCGAGCTCATATAGTGCTTAATTGTATCTTCACAATTGTTTTCTTTGAACAATTTTATTTCTTGGTGTCTACGCTACGGCAGAGTAATAACCAGTTATAAAAATTACGGTGATTCGTAAATATTATACTAGTTGTTCCTATGAAGGTACTTAAACCTTCGGTTGCATTTCTACGGTGATTCGTGGTGCACCGATAACCCCTGCCCGTTACCTGGCTGAGAAATATTTTTGTTGATTTAAGACAAAGTGTGATTATACAATTTTGGGTTAGGAGCTACTAAGGACAGAAAACTGTAATTATGTCCTTTGCATTCATTTAGTTGCATTAGTTCATGCATATATAAAAAAACAAAAAAAATCAAAAATCAAAATAAAAATTGTAAATTTTAATTTAGTTTTAAATTAAAAAAAAGATCCTTTTAAATCCTTTCCTTTGAAAATTTTCAATCAAAAACAAAAATAAAAAAAACAAAAACCCATGAAATAATTTTTTTTTGAAAATTCAAAAACAAAACAAAAACAAAAACCAAATTTAATTTTCTAAAAAAAAATTTGAAAAATCCTTTTAGTAAATATTTGAAAATTCAAAAACAAAAAATTTACAAAAAGAAACATATAAATTTTTTTTGAAAAACCAAAAACAAAAATCAAACTTCTCTTTTGAAAATAATTTTCATTTGGTAAATATTTTTCTTCCTTTAAAAAAAACAAAAAACAATTTTTCACCCCATTTTTCAAATCTCTTTCATTCTCTAAACTCGATTCTAACTTCTTTCTCATCTCGACTTTCACTTGTGCATGAGTACTTGGACTCGTGACACAACAATAAATCGTTGGACTCGCGACTCAACAACTAACCGTTTAACTCGAATAGACAATCCTCCTGAAATGGCGAACGAGAACGCCCCTCGAACTCTTATGGATAGAATCTTTCCCGATAGATTTTCTATTCCATCTTGCATCACGTTACCCGCCCCTACGGGTAACCATTTCAAAATCCACTCGAACCATATTACCACGCTTCCGAAATTTGGCAATTTCGAGCACGATGACCCCTACATCTTTTTGACTAAATTAGAACAAGTTTGTGCAACCATTAAACTCCAACAACTTTCCGATGACGGAATTAAACTTCGATTAATCCCATTCGCTCTTACGAATTACGTTGAAAAATGGTTGTACAGCCTACCATCAAACTCAATTAAAACGTGGGAAGAATTCGTAAAAGCTTTCTTAAAAAAGTTCTACCCTTTGGAAAAAACGAGTAGAATCCGAAATGAAATTGTAAATTTTTATCAATTCAAGGGAGAACCATTCGGAAAATATTTTGAAAGATTCAAAGAGCTTTTGATAAAATGTGCACACCATAATTTTGAAAAATGAACGATTTGCCAAATCTTATACGATGGACTCGAAAACAGCTCACGAACCATGCCCGAATCAATGTGCCGAGGCAACTTTCTTGCCCAACATCACGACGATGCTTGGCAATTTCTTGAAAACCTCGCCGAAAAATCATCCCAATGGGAACGTTCGAACGAAAAATCAATTTATTCACGATCGAGTGCACACTCGATAGGATCTTCTTTTGCTTTAGAAGCTAAGATCGACGCAATGATTAAAAAATTCGATAATGTTTTCTCATCGAATCAAATGAACCATGCTTCCCAACCAATGTGTTATAAATTCAACGATCCTAATCATATAGCTGATCAGTGTCCCAATTCTGTCGAACAAATCAATGCTTTCAATAAAGCCAAAAACGACACATTCTCTCCAACGTACAACCCTGGTTGGAGAAATCATCCGAATTTTGCGTGGAATCAAAACAATCCCAACACGAATATGATTCATCCCAATTTTCAAGAATTTCCGAATAATGCTTTGAATCCTTCCTTACAACCCAACTATTTTCAACCAAACTTTGCGAGCCCGTCTCATAATCAACCGCAACTATCAAATTTTCAACCAAATTCTGCTCATCCTCCCCAAGACGATAAACGTTTAACTTCGCTTGAGAAAACTCTTGAAACATTGGCTAAAGCAACTACTCAAAGTCTTCAATCAAAAAGCAATTTGCAAAATTTATTGACCTCATATATGCAAAACACAAACCAATCGATTGCAAAACCTGAAATGAAAATGAGTCAATTAGCCACGTCTATGAGCGAACGTGAACGAGGAACATTCCCAAGCCAACCCATTTCAAATCCCAGAAATCAAAACACAAATTCAAATCAAGCCCATATTGTTCAAGGTAACAATGTCACCCAATTGAATGCTATCACAACTCTACGTTTCGGTAAACAAATCGATAATCAAGTCGTTAATCCAAACGATTTACCGAAAACCTCTCTTGACACTTCTAAAACAAACGAATCGGAACAGAACGTGGAGCCAAACGTTGAATCGAATGCCAATCAAAATTCTTCTTCTTCTACTCGAGTAGACCCACCTACCGAATATCATGTTCCATTTCCACATCGCCTTCGACCAAAGAAACACTCGGACCAAATGGAAAAGATGTTGGAAATTTTTAAACAAGTGTAAATAAACATCCCGCTTCTTGACATCGTTTAGCAAGTCCCCACGTACGCGAAATTTCTTGAGGACTTGTGTACCTAAAAGCGATACACTCAAGTGCCCAAAAAAGTCTTCTTAGCCGCCAGTTTGAGTGAAGTCTTGTCCCAATCCATGCCCATAAAATACAAAGATCCTGGCTACCCTACGATTTCGTGTACAATTGGATACAAGACGATTAACAAATGTTTGATAGACTTCGGTGCAAGTGTCAATTTAATTCCATATTCCGTGTACGAACAATTAGGCTTAGGTGAACTCAAACCCACAAAAGTTACGCTTCAATTATCCGATCGCTCCATTAAGAAGCCCGTGGGAGAAATTGAGGACGTGCTCATTCAAGTAGGGCAATTCATATTCCCCGTTGATTTTATCATTCTCGAAACACAACCCGTGACAAATCCCACGAGTCAAATTCCATTGATTTTAGGCCGACCATTTTTAGCCACCTCTAATGCCTTAATCAATTGTCGTAACAGTTCGATGAAAATCCCTTTTGGAAACATGACTTTGGATCTTAACATTTTCAACCTTGAAAGCCAATCGAACAAACCTCGTGACCAAACATTGGAAGTTAGTGCAATTCACGAAAACTTTGAAAACGAGACACTTGATCTTAACAACGAACTCGAAGCCGAGTACGAAAAATTGTTTCATGAAATTCCCAACAAAATTGGTTACACTCTTCCCTTTGAATTGCTTCTAGTTGAGTCCGAATCTCAACCCAATTCTTTGATCGAAAAACTCCCAAATTTGGACCTCAAACCACTTCTCGATCACCTTAAGTACGCATACTTAGGTGAAAACGAAACTTGTCCTGTCATAATTTCTAACGATCTTTCGCTTGACCAAGAAACTTCTCTTCTCTCCATTCTTTTGAAAAACAAGGAAGCGATTGGATGGTCGATTTTCGATATAAAGGGAATTAGTTCCGCTCTTGTTCAACATTGCATCCATTTAATCGAAGATGCCAAGCCTGTTCGTGACGCGCAATGAAGGCTTAATCCAAAAATGAAAGATGCGGTGTGTGATGAAATTCTTAAACTTCTCGACAATGGAATCATTTACCCAATCTCTGATAGTTCATGGGTTAGCCCAATTCACGTTGTACCTAAAAAGTCTGGGCTAACCGTTGTCAAGAACGATTCAAACGAACTTATTCCAACTCGTACTCAAACGGGTTGTCGTGTTTGCATTGACTATCGAAAATTAAATGCCGCAACACGTAAAGATCACTTCCCTCTTCCTTTCATTAACCAAATGCTCGAACGCTTAGCCGACAACGAATTCTACTGCTTCCTTGATGGTTATTCCGGCTATAACCAAATTCCAATCGCTCTCAAAGATCAAGAGAAAACGACTTTCACCTGTCCATTCGGTACCTTTGCATATCGATGTATGCCATTCGGATTTTGTAATGCTCCTGCGACTTTCCAACGATGCATAGTTGGCATCTTTTCCGATTTGATTGAATGCTTTCTAGAAGTTTTTATGGACGATTTCCCAATCTTTGGTGATTCTTTTTTCGAATGTTTACATCATCTTGAGTTAGTTTTAAATCGATGTAAAGAAAAACATTTGACTTTGAATTGGGAAAAATGCCACTTTATGGTCAAACAAGGCATAGTCCTTGGACATATCATCACAAATAAAGGCATTGAGGTAGATAAAGCGAAAATCGACGTAATTACAACCTTACCCATTCCCAAATCTGTTAAGGATATTTGATCATTTCTAGGACACGCTGGCTTTTACCGACGCTTTGTGAAAGACTTTAGCAAAATCGCTCGTCCTTTGACGACTCTTCTCGGAAAAGACGTTCCGTTCGATATCAAATCTGAGTGTATATCTTCTTTTGAACGTCTTAAGAACGAACTCATTTCTGCTCCAATCATTAGCACACCCAATTGGGATCTTCCTTTCGAAATAATGTGTGACGCTTCTAACTTTACAGTTGGTGCTGTCTTAGGACAACGCATCAACAAGATACTTCATGTCATTTACTACGCGAGTATGACTTTGAACGACGCTCAACTCAACTACACAACAACCGAAAAAGAGCTTCTAGCTATCGTTTTTGCGCTCGAAAAGTTTCGACCATACTTGATAGGTTCACACATTACTGTGTACATGGACCACTCCGCGTTTCGATATCTCTTTGCTAAAAAGGATGCTAAATGCCGTTTGATTTGTTTGATCCTTTTACTTCAAGAATTCGACCTTACAATTAAAGACAAAAAAGGATCTGATAACGTCATAGCCGATCACTTGTCTCATCTTCCGAACGCACCATCTTCTTTGCCAATCAATGAAAACTTCCCCGATGAACAACTTCTTTCAATTTCTATCGATCCATGATACGCTGATATAGTGAACTACTTAGTCACTAAAGAAACTCCCTCATCTTGGTCCAAACAGGGCAAATGCAAATTCATGTCCCAAGTGAAATATGTCTATTGGGATGATCCATACTTGTTCAAATATTGTCCCAACCAAATCATCCGATGTTGCATTCCAGATAATGAGATCAGGAGTGTTCTTTCGTTTTGCCACGATCAAGCGTGCGGTGGACATTTTGGTCCTCGAAAAACTACGGAAAAAGTGTTTCAGTGTGGTTTCTATTGGCCTTCCCTTTTCAAAGACTCGTTTGAATTTTGTAAAACTTGCGATCGATGTCAAATGCTTGGACGAATTTCTCGACGAGATATGATGCCTCTAAACCCCATTCTTACGATCAAAATCTATGATGTTTGGGGTATCGACTTTATGGCACCTTTTCCCAATTCTTTTGGAAACTTGTATATCCTTCTCGCTGTCGATTACGTTTCAAAATGGGTCAAAGCCGTTCCTTGCAAAACCAACGACCATAGAATTATTGTGAAATTTCTCAAAGAAAACATCTTTTCGAGGTTCGGCACACCTCGCACAATAATTAGTGATAACGAAACCCATTTTTGCAACTGTTCTTTTGTAACTTTAATGAAAAAATACTCGATAACGCACAAGCTATCCACTCCGTATCATCCTCAAACTTGTGGCCAAGTTGAAGTTTCAAATCGACAAATAAAACAAATCTTGGAGAAAACTGTCAACAAAAATCGAAAAGATTAGTCTCAGAAATTGACCGACGCGCTTTGGGCTTACCTTACTGCTTTTAAAACTAACCTTGGGATGTCCCCATTTCGTTTAGTTTATGGTAAAGCTTGCCATTTACCCGTTGAAATCGAACACAAAGCGCCGTGGGCAATTTAGAACTTAAACTTCGATCTTGAGAAAGCTGGCAGAAACCGAAAACTACAACTCAACGAACTAGAAGAACTTTGGAACGACGCGTATGAAAACGGGAAAATTTACAAAGAAAGAACCAAAGTTTTTCATGATAAGTCAATCCTAAGGAAAACGTTTTCGCCTAACCAAAAAGTTCTTTTATATGAGTCAAGACATCATTTATTCCCTGGGAAACTTAAATCGAGATGGACCGGACCATTTGTGGTACGAACTGTTTTTCCACATGGTGCCGTAGAAATAGAAAACCCCAGGAATGGATCGATTTTCAAAGTCAACGGTCATCGTTTGAAACCTTTCTTGGAATTGCCAAGTAAGCAAAAGGAGGATCTCATGATCCTTCATAAGCCAAGCTACGTCTAGTAGGAATGTTAACCCTCTTTTGTAAATATGTACATAGTTTTCGCCGTTACACTTATTATATAATGCATTGACTGTGAGGACACAGTCAAAATTAAGTGTGTGGGGGAGGGGAGTCTCATTTTCATTTTTAAGTTTCATGGCATTTTTGAATTTTTATTTTCCTTTATCTAGAAAAAAAAATCAAAAAATTTCTAAATCCAAAAAACATTTTCTTTTTAGCATTTTGATTTATTTTTGAAGAAACACTATAGGATAAGTATAAGTTTTGGTTAATAAATTGAAATTTTTAAAAATTTATTTGTCTTAACAAAAATAAAAATGAAGTTTGACTACAAATAACAATGGTTTAACTAGTATATAGGAAGGTTCATATGTGTTAATTATGAAGTATGTTCTAATTGAAAATCTTTGTTAAAAAAGTGGTAAATTTAAAGTAAAGGATATAACAATTTTATCTTCCAAGTTAAATGGTGCTGAGATGATTTTGCAAAACTCTCTCTTTCTAAATATATATATATATATATATATATATATATATAAAAGAAAAAAAATTAACCTTTTGTATATATGTATATATTTTTAACACCTAGAGTCATGTGTTCACACTTGTGTGTTCACTCGCCATGCTTTGTACCCTTCTCACGTAAGCCCGAAAGGCAGTGCATGATCGGTATATCTGGCCTCAGTTTAGCTGAGTTAGGTGTATGTATATAAAAATTCATTTTAATAACGCATATAGTCGATAAGTGTTCACACTTGTGTGTTCACTCGTCATGCTCTGTATTCCCCTCACACCAGTCCGCAAGGCAGTGCACGGGTAATATATCTGGCCTCAGTTTACCTGAGTTAGGCATATGTAAATATTGTTAATATCAATTTCGAGTAAGAGAGAGCAAGCAATTGAAAACCAAGCATCATTTTAACTTGTTTGATTTAACTTGTTATTGAAAAGAAATTATAATACCACTTTGGCAAACTTTGATAATCAAACAAGGATCCATTTCATAATTACATTATGTTATCAACCGAAACAACGAACGAGTTAAACTATTGTCTATTTGCTATGATAACTTGATTTTCGTTGGAAATTTTGACGAGTAAATGACTTAAATTTTCAAGACAATGACCAAAACCTATATTTAACTTATGAGTGTCGAATTGAAAGTGAATCCTTCATTTGTAAATATTTTCACTTTGCATTTGGATTTTGTGGGTAGTATTCGCTGAAAACACTGACGAGACAACACTCATCCTGCTGGGGACACCCAGAGGTTTAACGGCTTGTTGCATATGCTCAATGCAATCGTGCTCCCTACGAAAACGGATTTATCTTAGTTTTCCTTTATTCGAGGATGAATAAAAAGATAAGTGTGGGGGTATTTGATATGCACGTAAGTGTGCATATGTTTACATCCATATTTTATCTCTTTTTATTTAAATAAACATCATATTTGGGCATTTTTACATGTTAAAACCAAAATTCAATTATTTTCAAACTATCATATTTTCATCTTCATTCAGGGGCAAAATGGTCATTTGTGTGCATGTGTTAATTTAAGAATTTTTACAATTTTTATGATTTTTATAGGATATTTTGATGCATATGGAAGTGGGATTCATGATGATATATGCATGCACAGGGAAATACAAAGGAATGAAGAGGAAATAATTCAAGTTCAAGATCATGGAGGACCCCACCCACTTACATAAATGTACAATTAGGAGCTAATGGACAACTAAGTGGAGGTTAAAGCTTCATGCACATCAAATGATGGATTAATTAGTGGCTAATGGTTACTTAAAGGCCACATTTCCTGAAGGGTATTTTGGGAAGCTCCCTAAATATGGAATTAGGGTTTTATGCATGTATAAATAGCCCTCTTATGTACATGAATCCATCTTCTAGTCTTTCATATATTTCCTTAGGAAATTAGCAAGTTGTAAACAAAAATCAAAGTGAAATAAAAATGGCTTCCAAGCCTCTTTCTCCTTTATTTTCTACATGCTTTTCTTTGCTTCTTTGTTAATGTTTATTTCTATGCTATCTTTCTTTTAATGTTCATAGCTTAGATTTACATTTACGCACTTGTCTAATTAATTTTCTTCTAGTAGTTAATCTTCTTTTTCTTTGTTTATTCTCTACTTTCTTTCATTTTCAATGTTGAAACTTACATGTGTTGATTTGATAACACAAATGAGTAGCTAAACCCCTTCAATTTAGGGGTAATGAAGCTCTCAAATATTATGTAATTTCAACATTTTATGATTTATGATCTCTTTAGCTTGTGCTTCATGGAAGTGAATTTTGATGTAAGTTTATACAAGTGGGGTTGATAGCTTATATTGCTTATGCAAATGAGTTATTCTTATTCAACATAAACACAATTTACATCATCATTTGCTAATTAATTTTTGATTTTGAAATGAAAGTAAAAATGAAATTTGATGATCTATATTACTAGTTACAATAGTAAATAGATCATACTTAAAATAGCTTTCTCTTTGGCTTCATTTTCATGAGAATTATAAGTGGTATAATTGTTGTATTATAGTTTGATGGTTTGAGTTATGTTAATTAATAACATAAAAAAAACCATACTTATGATAAATGCAATGATTATTTCACTTTATATCAAAGTTAGAGATCATAAATTATTTGTTTGTTGATTTACAAAAATATGAGAGTGGATTTGCCTCTAAATTGTTCTCTAGTCTAATAGTATTTAAATCACATTTTAATTCTAGCTTTAGCTTCTTTTTTGTAGTTAACAATTTCATCTCACTTTGGTCTAATTTGATTGAATTGAAAATTTTAAAATCTTAAAAATTCCCTACGGATCGACCTGTGCTCGCCACGTACTAAATTTTGTACGCCGTGCGCTTGCGGTTATTTTATTTCGAAATTTATCGGCATTTTTCTAATCGATAGAAAATTTGCCGTTAAACAATATTCAATAATAGCAGAAAATCAGAAACTTATATTTGGCAATGGAATACTTGAAGATCTTTTCTTAATGGGGGTTAGATAGATGAAGCGCTACTTAGCTTGGATTTCGTTTGGTCTTCCATTGGAAGACTGATCAGTTGAGAGCTCAAACTTTGTTAGACTTGAAAGCACTACTTGGCTGTGATTTCGATTTATTCGGGCATGCTTCTTTAGCTCCAATTTTGATAGGTTTGAGAACACTACATGGCTCTGATTTCAATTGATTTAGGTGCGTTTCTTTGTCTTAAATTTTGATAGGTTTGAGAGCACTACTTGGCTCTGATTTTTTATTGATTTGGAAGCACTATTTTGGCTCAGACCCATTATCACCGTCTTAGGTGATGGTTTAGGTCTGTTGTCCAGTGCGTTTGGTTAGCTATCTTAAGCAGGACCAATGACTTTCCCAACCTTGCTCTAGTAGGTGCTTTAGTGAGGCCATTGATGGAAGGCATTGAAGGCTGGTTCGGTGCTTTAGTGAGGCCTTTGATGACCGCACTAAAGGCTTACTCCATCCTCCCTCTAGGAGGCGCTCCAACTAGGCCGCATAGGCGGGTTAAAGGCTTGTAGAAACATTGGACAGGCCTTTTCGGATGGGACCGAAGGATTACTCTGGCCTCCCTCTAGGAGGCGCCTTAAACAGGCCTTTGATGACAGGATTAAGGACTTATGCTTCGACCAAGCCACGTAGACGAGACCAAAGACTTAGTCAATGCTCTGGCCAGACCCTTTCAGATGGGATCAAAGACTTACTCCATTCTCCCTCTAGGAGGTGTTTTGTCTAGGCATATGTTTGCTGGAGACAAATGCTTTAGCCCCTTACTACATCTTAGATTGTTATTTAGGCTTTCCATTATGCTAGGAGAATTTTACTCCTCAACCATGTAGAATTACTTATTTGAAGAACTTCTTTTATTATCGAACTTGTCTAATATCTTTTTACAAAGTTGCAAATTTTTACACACCCATTAAACTTGCCTTGCCTTAGAAAATTGATGATCGTTCCTTCTACGCTTCTGCACTGATTTGTTTAATGCCCATTTATAAGATGATAGTGACAATACGAGCTTCCAAGATTTCTTTCGAACTTGGGCCTTCTCTTTTGCGAAGGCCAATAATAAAGCTTATCCTTAGTCAACAAGTAATGTTTTCAAGAGAACTGGTGAAAGCGCACTCCTTTGGAAGTCGAGATTTGAATGCCAACCTTCTTGACTGTTGTTAGGTTATTTTGCTGCTTGGTATCCCATCCTCCTTAGCTAGCTTTCTTTTCAATGTCCTTTGAACTTCATTAGAGGCCAACAAATGATTCACAACTCTATGCCATTTCTGAGTGAAAATATTGAAATCATTTGTTATCTCTGAAGGAACCGGGCTAGCCCGTAGTGGAAGAAATGACTGAATTTCAATTTTTTTTACCCTATTGGACCTTAGTTGGGCCTATAAAGCCTAATTTATTTAGAACTTTTCTAAATTTGTTTTAAATAAAATCATTTATTTTATTTAAATTAGTTAAAGGGAAGTTTTTAATTTCAAATGTATAGTGTATCAAATGCACATAACATTTAGTTAATGTATAGGGAATGAAACCTTTCAGTTCTATACCTAAAACAAGAATTAATTAAGAGTATTAATTGCATTAAATGGAGAGAGAAACCTTTCATTTTCTCTCTTTAATTTGAATTGGTTGATACATTAAATGTCATTAATTAATAATTTATTGATGGCAAAATTTATTACTATGTCCATATGTATCCTAACTGTACAAATTATAGTTTGAGATTTATTTAATTTTGTTTTATTTATTTATATAAGTGTGTGTGTGTGTGTATATATATATATGAACCATATATATAAATATATACATATATGTGTGCGCATGTGAAACATCATAAATGAATGGTATAATGTGCCCATATATAGATGTTGGGATTTACATTGCAACTGATAGATTAGCTCATTTTGTGTGTACTGTAATTCGTTCAAATATGTGCTTGTATAATATGTCAAAAAATGATATTAATATATGTATATGAATATATATATATATATATATATATTATTGAATAAAACAGTTTATACCATAATAAATTAATGTAAAATAATCACATGATAAAAATACAAGTTTTATAATTTTAGAAAATCTAGAAACATATTTTGGGCTAAAGATTAATTTATGTAATTTTTTTAATTAAAATAATATTTATTATTAAATAGTTGATAATAGTGCTTAAACAAATTAATTCTTAAAAATGTAAAATCAAAGTGAAAATTTCTAAAAAAATTTTTGAAGGTAAAAGAGAAATATTTTGGGCTTAGAAAAATTTTCTAAAATTTTGTCAACTGAAATTATATTTTTAATTAAATAATTAACTACAGTTTGAAAATAGATTAATTATAAAAAATATTAAATTAAGTTTTAAAAATCTTAAATTTTTTTTGAAGTTACATATCAAAAATATAATGCTCATGAAAAATTTCCAAAATTTTATTAACTGAATTTATATTTTTGATTAAATGATTGATTGCAGGCCAAAAGTAAATTAATTTTATTAAATAATAAATTAATTTCCAAAAATCTTAAAATTTTACAGTAAGCATCACACATGGTGCAGAAAATATTAAAAATATAAAATTGAAAATTTGAACCATAATTATTTTATACATAATAAACAATTCACAAAATCATTAAATAATAATAAAATATGTATATACATATTTAATAAAATAATTTTATATTGTATGATTCAAAATAGGTATAAAACGTCATAAGAAAATTTATAGATTAAATATATACAAGATATAAACATATATACGATTATACATATAGACAATTTGCAAATCTGTATACATTTAATCTAGATCTATTTATATATATTAATATAAATCAAAATTAATTTTTTTAGAATTTTTTTAGCATTAAATCAATAAACAAAATACTACAACAAGCACATAACCAATCCAATTGTAACAAACACATGTACTCACAAAAATCTTGCCTACTAAACAATTAACATATCTGAATACAAACAAGTCATTTGGATGTAAATCAACATTCATATGATAAACTTGAAATCAAAACGATAATAATAAATAAAAGTTCACCTCCTAATGAAGCCTTTGAGTCCACGTTGAACAATGATTTCTCTTCTAAGAACAATCCCAATCCACCAAGTTGCTAATTCAGGATTGGAGACCTTCTACTACAAATTAGTATTTTTTTAATTTAAATTGGATTTGAGAATTTTTTGGGTTGATTTTAGAGGAGAGTTGCTGCCTTTAAAATGAGGAAGTATAAGAAGAAAGTGGCGGCACAAAAATGAATTAGCCTTTGACTAGGGTTTTGAGGTTAGCTTTTATATGGGTATGATAATAGAGTAAATAATGATCTCAACCACACATCTCAAAACCCTAATCTCATGCATTGTAGCTTCCCCCTTCCTCTATCAAAACCAACGAATTTCACCTCTAAAATTCATGGATTGTGAGCCCATTTAATCCAATTTAAATATACATAATTATATTCAACTAAATTTATTGTCGATATCTCATATCGATCAACATGTTTATAACTTTTTATAAATACATGCAACAATTTTATTTCTCAAATCATATCCAAATTTTATAATTAATATTTTATAAATGTTAATTAATCTAATCGATTTATAACAATTATAAATTAATTAAATCATTCGGTCTTAAGAGAATTCATCGATTCAGTTGTGTGACTCTTGGGTGTAAATTCGATCAGCGATTAACGTCGAACTATTCAAACGTTAACGTTCACACTTCACTTAGTAGGTGCTGTGACATTATGACCAAATTTATCGTTTACTAATTTTCAAAAAAATCTTATTTTAATTTAATAAGCGTTACCTAGTCCTGGCAATTATTTACACCAATATTTTTCGTCAAAACTATATCACTTTGGACTTATTGAATTTGGTAATGGTAAAAAATTCCAACATTGTCCACATTCAACTCTATAGTCCAAACATAAAGACCTTGGTTCAATAATAACAATTATTATTAACCGTACCACCCTAGCCAGAGAGTTTGACTTTGGGTTGACTTGATTTGTTCGTGATACTAACCCCATATAACTAAGAAGACGAATCCGCTCATGAATAGTGCTTCGCTTCCAATACTTCCACTCGATCCAACTATAGTCACTCGATGGACGCCGTGCCATGATTTGACTATAATCAAAGCAGAGCTTTCATATTGAAGATTCACAGTATTCTCAAGTCGAAAGAACCATGTAAATTATTCACATCGATATTTTCTGTTTGACCTTAGTTATATTAACCAACAAAAATCCATCGAATGAGTCGTTCCTTAGTTATCCACAACTATTAGTATGTAACCCTTAGGTGCTCCCAACAGTCATGAGTAATACACTCCCCAACATTTGGAGAGCGTTACGTACTCTAGTCTCAATGGATACATTGGTATCTAGTCTCGATGCATCTTGACTAGGAACATTTAAAATGGTATGTTTATTTTTATTGTGATAAATTACTTACGGTTACAACACTTTGTAACTACTATCACAAAACATACCATTTATGGATTTTCTATTAAATATACTTTTAATTAATTAATTAATATAACTACATTATATCAAGTATATAATAGAAAGGAAACACCTTTATTTCAAACAAGAATAGTCAACGAGTTAGATATATGAAACAAATTACATAATTGCCCCTAGGGCATAACCTTAAACTCTATCACTCTCCCACTTGCACTTGGGGTCAATTATAGAATCTTATTCCTACTTCTCCAATCATTTTTCTCAAAACCAATTGGGTCAGTCCCTCAATGAATGGGTATGCTGTTATGTTTCAATTTTCTACTATGCCAATCAACTCTCTCCGATGGTGATAAACTGTTTTATTACGTGGAACAATTTGGAGTATGTCTCTCAACTTTTGGTGAGCTCTAAGTTTTGGTTATGAACTATATCACGACATTGTTATCATGTAACAATTTTATGAGATTTTCAACATTTGGAATCAGATCAGTTATAAATTTTTGCATTTATATATATATATATATATATATATATATATATATAAACACATGCTTTTATTGCGACGCTATTCAACACGATGTACTTAGCCTTTTTCATTGAATCAACCATGTTTTTTCATTTGGAACATTTCCAACTTAAAGATTCTTAACTTGAATTTATTATTGACATATTATATTCAATATCACTTATGATGTTTAAGTCTGTACACTCCTTCATAAGGAGTTTTTGTTTATGTAAACGATTCTCTAGTATTTCATAAATACACGAGGATACTTCAAACAACCATTTAGTAATATCTATTTGGATTTGATATTTGCTTCATGTATCAAATACATAAAAATTCATGATATTATGGACATCATAAAATGTATGATAATTCCTATTACCAATGCATAAGGAACTCATCTCACATGTTCCGTATTAATCAATTTACTAAAGTGTCTTTACATATCGATTTAGGACATTCCCAATATCTTTTATACTCACTGTAAAAGACATTCAATCCAAAGTTGAGTATTAAAACAACTAAGTTTGATTTAACAGAAGTACGTCGTTAAAATCAACAACATGTTGTTTACTTTTAGTTTAGAAATATCAATGTACCTTTTAATGTTCTTTCTTAATGAACACACGCTTCCTCTGCACTTTGATTGAAAATCAAACTATTTGATATTTCTATCAAAATACTTATTCAATTTTGATGCTTATGAAATGATACATTTGTATCATTTCTTGGATCATATTTGAACTCACAACCTCTATACCGCTCTCACTAACTTCGAGACACTTTAGTTTTTATGTGCAAATAGACTATTCTAAATCATTATTTAGAATTTTCTATTTCGGCACATATATACCAAAATACTAGGTCTTATTAAGCGATAATTTTGTGAGTAAATCTGAAATAACTTGAGTACGTTGAATTACAAATCTATTATGCTAATTTCAACAATTGAAATTTACAAGGATATTCTTATCAACATTGCTCATTAAATTCCAACTGCATTAGTCTTGCTCATAAAGACACAATCATCGCCGATGGTTCACATCCCTTCGGTTACGACTACCAAAATCATATTTTGATAGCATAATTGGAATTCTTTTGGATTTGTGCATCATACTGTATCATAGAGTCAACACTCTTAATGGTTTAATTAAACAACCGAGGATTATATACTGTCGTCATTGATAAGAAACTCATAGTTTCTCTTCAATGTGCAAGAATACTTATTAGACAGACTAATGCGATGTATTTGCTTAGGTTAGTTAATTTCATTTTGTCTCATCTAATCAGTTCTATCTATGGAATGTATCCAATTTCATTTTACTACCAATAATTCATCAAAGAAATTCCTTCACAATAAAGTTGGTATTTCTTGAAACAACAATTGTTTCTCAATGCAACAAAACAAGTATTCATAAACATTTTATTAATTTCTTTATTTATAAAACTGATTTGGTTTTAGTTTACAAAACTTATGTTCAAAACATAAATATGTCAACCAATGATAGTCTTTTCCAAAATCCTTTTGGACAGATTCATACAAAACCCCTCATGAACAATTATTACGTGTAATCTTTCGACTCACACAACCTGCCAACTCCTTGGCTTAGGATATGTTAGAGTTTCTTATAAACACTTATCTTGTGTGATTTTGTAAACTGTTATTTAGATGAAATAATATTAACCTTGTGTATTATTCTTAAGTACATGACCTTATAGAAAGAAACTAACTCAACTTCACACATAATTCATCATACATTGTCCAACAAAGTTCGATTAACCCTTATCGATGCATCATTATGTATCACATGGAGGAGCGACTTTTGAGATTGAATCTTTATTCATTTTTAGGTACGTTCGAAACTTTTTCCAATATACTCACCCATTCAATCAAATCGAATCATTTCTATTGCATGTTATTTTATTTACTTCTATTTTATACTCTGTGAGTTTACCATAGACATATTACATGTGTATCAAATACACATGTCCCTATCTGTGATAACTCATTGGTGAATATGACGAAGTACGTGGAACCATTTTTGTATTAATGGACTTACGATTGCATACATCAATATGTATCAATCCGAAGAGTTCACCAACTCTTATGATGCTCCCACTGAATGGGCGCACAGTCCTTAATTATTTGAGATATAATTAACCAGTATCATATGATTCAAAATCATATAATAAAATTATTTTCTTAAAACTATGGCTTAGTCTATAATTCAAAAATGACTGTAAATAATATTAGATACTTCTGTATTTTCCAATGTATCACTTTTGTTATAAAAAAAATACCACATTATATTTTTATTTCATAATGGATATTCATAATATTCATATTGAAATATAGCCATGTCTATTTCTCAGTAATACCGAAAAATAGTCATTATTTTTTAAAAAAATGTTTGGCACGTTTTACGAAAACAATTTTCGTAATATAATGCAATCAATAAGTGTTATATGGTACTCTCCCACTATTTCCGCCATTACTATAATAACGTACTATATTCGAAGGTCCATCATTCACTTAAACAGATTTATTTATTTCGCATATGGCAACTAGTTTACCATGGAGAGTTCTTCGATCAAATGTCTTGAACACAAGAGAAATAAATATCATAGAAAACAATTTTCTATATGAAAATATAGTTCGGAATAGAAATCATATCTCTTATTCCAACGTTAAGTATCAATCATTATTACTAAAATTCTCATTTCCGATGTTTTTATGAAGCAGAAGTGACTGTTCACTCTCTTCGTCCCAACTATACCTTAAATCACATCTATTCTTGTACATTCGTTTTTCTTTCTGGATGGTCAAACCATTCAAAATAAAATCCTTACTACAATATCCTAACGAATCCTTTACAAAAGCGCATTCGATTATCCTTAACTTTTAAGAACATCAAATATGTCGTGCTTTGCGTAAACTGATCAAACAGACATTTCAGTGATCGAGTTCCTAGATTTATATTGTAGTTTTGGTTTAGTGTTATAGTTAAAACAATATGATCCTTTTGTAATCAATCAAATTGAATACTTGATCTTGCACCAAGGTCTATTTGGTTTTTCCGATGAACTAATTTCATCAAAATATTTTACATTACAAACTCTAACCGTTCACCATATAACATTTATATGTGATTGTATATGGATCAAATATCCATAGTCTTGTATTTTTTTAGAGTTCGAAACTCATAGAATGTAATACATGGTCTAGACTAAATAAATGCGTAAGCGACCAAAATACGAATGTATTTAGTAGTTGTTATATCAGGCATTGGCATGGGTATTGAAACGTTAATATATAATAATCTTTTATTGGTAGGTATATGCTATATTTCTATTTTTCAATCTTCATTTCATTTCTATATCTCAATTGATAAACATTTTATAAATCCTATTAAATGCACAAATTTATTAATGTAGATTATTATAACATTACATAACATATGTTCTTACAGCATTAGAAAGGTTAAATGTTATCATTTTTTTTCTAATAAGGCACCCACTAGTCTTTTATGTTTCACCAAACCCTAAGTGAAACATAGAAGTCTTTCGACTTCGCTAGTGGGTGTTAGGACTCGTTTGTCTTGGAATTCTGATCTTGAGTTTGCTCAACAAGTCATAGCTCCATGGTCGATGGATAACTCCTTGTAGGTTGTGTCACATACAACTCCTAACCCATGTTACCTTGTCCTAACCTCATTTCGACCTTGAGTTTTCTCAATAAATCGAAAGAGATTAATCACTCATACCTACCATATCGCGACGGCCAAAGTATAATATATGTACCTTGAGTTTGCTCAACAAATACATATAGTTATCTTACCTCGTCTATTCGATATATTAATAATACTACACATAATATCTCTAGCTTGAGTTTGCTCAACAACTAAGAACTATGCAAGTAATTTATTAATATACATATGGTAGAGGACAATTTTATATTAAGGATTTATTATCTTCAATATATTATATCGGGTGATATCGACTTATGGAATAATATATTTCTTATGAAATACTCTCATGATTCAACTGTTATACACATCATAAATCATGGTATATGTACATATACATATGTATTTATTAATTAAGTCTATTTAGGGTTTCTTTAATGTTCCATCTTTAATTATACATTCATATTGTATAAGTTTTATTATTATATAACTTTTATATTTCATATTACTTATATAATAGTCTTATGTATAACATTATATTAACTAAATCTTATTTAATTAACTAACTCTTTGATTAATTTTATATTAGTATTCCAATATAACTTTTATATTGGGCATATCTACAACCTTTATAGTGTATGCTATAACCTTTATAGTATAACAAATATATCTTATATATGCGTGTTTTAATTAATTACCTTTAATTAATTAATTTAATTATATTATATTAATTTCAAAATTCAGTTCACATACATACATACATGTATACTTATGTTATTTTAAACAATTTAAAAACAATATAACATATATCTCAATATATAATACACGCACATGTTCATTAATTAATTAACTTATTTAATTAATTTACTATTATTAATCTTATTAATAAATTTAAAATATGAAATTAATGCAAATTGTTTTTCAAACATTTTGAAAAATTATGTTATATTATAACTTTTATAATGGACATATTTTAATTTTAAATTTAACAGTTAAATTTAAAATCTTTAACTTTAACTTTAATTTTCAAAACATTTTGAAAATTCGCCCAAGGCCCAATTCAAGTTGGGCCTTTTCTATTATGGGCAGCCTTTGGGCTCACATCACCTTTTAGGCCAGACTGGTAACCAGGTAGGATAAGGTACTTGATTACCCAATTTTAATCCTAAACATTTCCTTTCCAGACACCGTACTAAGTAGGCAAGCTTAATTAGTTAGCACTAATATGACTAATTTAGACCGCATAGGCTATTGGGCTCTATTACCATTGAAGGAATTGGCGCCGGCCTACATCGGAAGAAATGGGTGAATTTCAAAAATAATTACGCTATTGGATCTTAGTTGGGCCTATAAGCCTAATTTATTTAGAACATTTCTAAATTTGTTTTAAATAAAATCATTTATTTTATTTAAATTAGTTAAAGGGAAGTTTTTAATTTCGAATGTATAGTGTATCAAATCACCTAATATTTAGTTAACATATAGGGAATGAAACCATTCATTTCTTTCCCTAAAACAAGAATTAATCGAGAGTATTAATTGCCTTAAATGGAGAGAGAAACCTTTCATTTTCTCTCTTTAATATGAATTGATTGATATATTAAATGTCATTAATTAATAATTTAATCATGGCAAGATTTACTACAATGTCTATATGTATTCTAATTGTGCAAATTGTAGTTTGAGATTTATTTAATTTTGTTACATATATATATATATATATATATATATGAAAAATACACAAACACACACATGTGTGTGTGCATGTGTAACATCATAATATGTGAAGGGTATAATGTGCATGTATATAGATGTTGGAATTTTCATTGCAACGGACACATTAGCTCATTTTGTATGTACTGTAATTCGTTCAAATATGTGCTTGTATAATATGTCAAAACATGATATTAATATATGTATATGAATATATATATATATATATTATTGAATAAAATAGTTTCTACCATAATAAATTAATGTAAAATAATCACTTGATAAAAATACAAGTTTTATAATTTAGAAAATTTGGAAACATATTTTGGGCTTAAGATTAATTGATGGAATTTTTTAAATTAAAATAATATTTATTATTAAATAGTTGATAATAGCCCTTAATCAAA
The DNA here is from genome assembly GCA_030737815.1 of Allium fistulosum. Taxonomy (NCBI): domain Eukaryota; kingdom Viridiplantae; phylum Streptophyta; class Magnoliopsida; order Asparagales; family Amaryllidaceae; genus Allium; species Allium fistulosum. The sequence continues at coordinate 1,211,822,893 of CM060902.1, forward strand.
TTAATTTTAAAAATATGAAATCAAGTTGAAAAAGACAAACTTTTTATGAAGGTAAAAGAGACATATTTTGGGCTTAGAAATTTTTTCTAGAATTTTCCCAATAACAATTATTATTAACCGAACTACTATGGCAAGATATTTTGACTTTGGGTTGACTTAAGTTGACCATGAAACTAACCTTATATAACCGATGAGATGAATCCTCTCTTGAATAGTGCTTCACTTTCAATACCTCCACGCGAGCCAACTATAGTCACTCGATGGACACCGTGCCATGATTTGACTATAATCAAAGCGGAGCTTTCATATTGAAGATTCACGGTATTCTCAAGTCGAAAAAACCGTGTAAATTATCCATATCGATATTTTCCGTTTGACCTTTGTTATTCGGCCTTTTGGCCCAGCTAAATTTAGACTGACTGGACAAGTTAGATTGGGCGATCATCAAGGAAGACAATCCAGAGAGATGATTATTAGGCTCAGAGATCAAGCATAGGTAATGATATGAAGTGACGATCAACCGAGGCCAACGGATAGACTCTCCAGAATATTCTAAGTATGGAATAATGGCTCCCCTATGCGGTGGTTCAGTGCCTATCCCTTTCCTTAGGGGATCAGTACATATACTCAATTAATGTCCCAAACTTGGTAAGATCGATAAAGAGTGACAATGAAGGCCCCATGAGGCTACATTCCATGTTTCAATTTATTTGGAGTTCGTATGCTCAAGTTATGGTCAAATTACTTCACCTATCAAAAGGGATCGGTATAAAAGGGATCGTCCATGTTCAGCTTTCACTACATATTGCAATAATGATCAGTCAATAACTCAAAATCTACAAATACTATCAACATGAAACTTGGAGTATAAGCTAACTAGGATGTATGGAACACCCCATAGAGATCGCATGGCATTTGGAGCAAGTTGGAGGGATCGGTACCTATTCCTCTAGAGGTATCGACAGAAATCAGAATTCAAGCACCACTACTTCACGGAACATGCGATATCTCACTAATAGTACGTCGAAATCGCACAAAATTTAGGGAGCAAGTAGCTAACATCATAGGGCATCCCACAAAGCAATCACAGCCCATTTGGATGCATTAATAGGGATCGATACCGATCCCTATTGTGGGCACAGATGGGCCTGCAAATTTTTGGGTAGCCTCATCTTGGTATCCCGAACCTTCTACTAGAATTTCAGTCCGATCCAAGCACATCTTCTCCTATAATACAGTAGGCATAGCGTTGAAAAAGGGATCCTGATTTCTCTGCCAAGGCTCTGCCATTTTTATTCTTCACTTTTGTACTAATGAATCCTAGCTGATCGAAACATTCTTGTAATGATAATAAAGTGGAAGATCAATAAAAATATAAAGTAGACGTAGGTCAAGATTGCCGAACCACTATAAAAATCTGTGTGTTCATTTATGATATTTGCTCTGCTTTAATTTCATTCTTCATTTAATCTCCACAAGATTCTACCTGGTGTTGATGCCCATTTTTGGCGTCAACATTTTGGTGCTTTCACTGAAAAATGAATTCTCAGCTTGATTGGATCTCATCATCTACTGGTGGATTTCCATATTCACAAGATCGATCTAGCTTTCAAACGATAAACTTCCTATTCTACTCAGTTTTGAAGAAGATCTAAAGGAAGCTAATATCCATGGTTAAAGGGACTAAGTCTACTTCCCGTGCTTTTGGAGGATCTAATTATGTTACTGTTCTTGTTTGGAGTCATTCATGTGTTCATGTCCATTTGGAAGGGATCAGATTCACTCATGTATACAAGTTCTTGGGATTAGATGTTGATGTTTGCACTCAAGTTAGTGAAGGGCCGATCCCTCTCGCAAGGCCATGATGGATGATCCCTCTCACAAGGCCATAATGGCCGATCCCCCTCCAATCTCAACTGCAACCGATCCCTTAGTCTAAATGATCGAATCCTCACCAAGGCAAATATATGTATACCGATCTCTTTTTCATATATACTGAGTAAATGCCGACCCCTCTGCTAAAGTACTACATGCATTACTGATCCCTCCATATGCATCAATCGCTCCAAAAAGCATATGTACCAATCGCTCCAAATAGATCAATACCAATCCCTCCAGTAAGTATACAGATTCCTCTCCAAGGGGTATAAACCGATCCCTCTCCAAGGGGTATAAACCGATCTCTCTCCAAGGGGTATCTACCGATCCCTCTCCAAGGGGTATATACCGATCCCTCTCTAAGGTATGTATACCGATCCCTTTGCTAAGATATATGTCGATCCCTCTGCAAAGCATATATACCGATCCCCCTGTGAAACAGCTATACCGATTCCCCAACAATCAGTTCATAACCGATCCCTTTGGCCGATCCCTCGTTCACGTCCTCATAGATGATCCCTCTCTTATGGCAAACTACCGATCCCTCTCTTAAAAGCCCTATTTGACCGATCCCTATACCCAAAAAATATATGGATCAAGTATGATTCATTTATTAAAAAAATTCATGAATCGGGTACGATCCATTTTTGTAAAAAAATAGCTCTAAATACAGTGCAGTGCCCCCGCATTTTGGATTCGGAACTCAACTTAAACACAGTGCATTCTATCCACTTCCCTTATGTCCTATGGCTGACCAGGGCTTAGAGGATCAAGCGACAGCTTCTAAATTGCAACCAGGGAACGGACAAGCAACTGCTACTCAAACGATACTCCCAAAGGTTGGAGAACATATTTGTTGTGACTCTAAGCAAACCCAAGAAACTTTGGCCCAAAGCCAAACTCAAGTAAAACCAAGATTTTCTCCTAGAAAATGCCAAGATGACTCCAAGCACCGTTCTTCACTGACCCAGCACTTCGAATTCAGTGACTCCAAGCAAACCAATTACCAACTCTAAGCAAACAACAGATTTTCTCGGGTCCGACTCCAAGTAATTTACCACTGATCCATCAATACCGGTCCATCTTTCTTTGCTCATATCTTGGGCATGCATACATCATTCACAAGCATAACAAGTAGCTGTAACTTAAAAACGAACCAGATTGCCGATGACTGAAGTATCTCCCCTAGTCGAAGCCTATTCATTGAAGTCGTTCATTGTGCAGAATATCCGAGGAGATTCAATGTACCAATCATATCGGTTTACTCGAGAAAACCGACCCTAGACTACATCTCATGAAATTCAAGTGGCATGTGAATTATGACAGAGCGATATGTACCATCGAATGCAGACGCTTTCCTATATTCCTCAAAGGTGTATCGATCATGCAGTTTATGCGATTATCGTCCAAATCTATCTCCTCATTCAATCAACCAGATCAGATGTTTGTCAAGCACTTTAGAATGCATGCGACTCACACCGAGGATGTGATGTCATTATCCAATTTATTCCATATGCTAGTGGGGATATCATACCGATGGCATTGATGAGGGGAATTGACCCCCAGATAGATTTTGGCATCTAGTTAGCCAGAGAGCCTCCTACGACCTTGGATCGTTTCCGTTACAAAGTAAATCGGAAACTACGCAAGGAGGAGGTAGAGCAGACTAGGAGAAAGAACAATACAGGCTCGTTGGCTAAGGATTCAGATTCCAAGAGATGACCCAGGATCTGAAAATTCGACTCATATACTCCTATGAACGATTCAATCGATAACATCTACTTGGAGGCTCATGACTCAGAGCCGTACTAAAAACCAGCCTCGAGAGAGTCCATCGAAGCCCAGAGAAAATCCGAGGAATGTTGTATATTCCAAGATGCACATGGTCCTAACACTGGCGATTATAAACACCTTCGAGATGTGATCGAAAAGCTGATTCGGAAAGGAAAGCTTCAATAGTATGTGCAAGCCTTGCAGAATGGCGGATAAGGAACATCCGATGCCTATCAATAAAGAACTCTGGTTATCAATTGGACCGCTGATGGTCGACATCCCATTGAAAGGAGCTAGGGGCAAAGTTGAATAGCAAGCACATGATGCCGCTTCACTTATCAATGAGATTTATTCCGATCTTCTTTGAATTATTTCTATTTCAATTTCAATTGTGTTTGTGAACTACGACTAACTTGAACTGTACAACTTCCAAACAATGCAGGTGACCAAGTACTTAGAATTGGGTTCCGACCTACCTCAGGAGACTATGATCGGACCTTTGGAGTTTCTTCAAAATAAGCGTGATCCAACCGCTCATTAGCTACCATATGCCCCTGACTTGGTGCCAAAGATATGAGATGGAAAAGCTTGACAAGGTCGGAATCCAATACAAATTGGACATGGATGACTATCCACTCATCGACCTCTACATTTGACTTAGATACCAAAGAAAGACTTGTAGCGGATGTGACCCGATCATTCACTCCCCGGATCATAAAATGAAGTCGGACAAAATGCATATGCCTCTCCCGAAGCTCGGTAATGCCGGGATCCAACTAGAGTAGACATGATTTGATCATCTACAATCGACTTCTTCCCCAGACACAGAGGGTAGTTCAGAAGCTCGACTTAAAGTAGGCGTGACTGATTGCCTACTTATCAACCACCGCCCTCAATACGTGGACACGACTGCATTTTGAGGTGAATGTGACTTGACCATCCAATCCAAGCATGGATGTGATCCGACAACCCATCGCCTACTCCCTTCCTTGACTTGACAAGAGGAGCTACAATCACCAAGTGGATGAGAATCGACCATCCATTTATCAAGTTTTGTCCTTGATGCTGGGGGTAGAATTCCATTCCATGGATGAACAAGATTTGACCTATTGCTCGACAGCTCTGACCTCGACTTTACAACTGAAATATGAATCAAAAATGGGTATGACTAGCCACCCATCGAAAAAACTCTAATTCCCCAGAGTGCAGACTGGAGTATAAACAATTCGAGCGGAAAAACGACTGCCCTTGGTGGAAAAACGATTGCCCACGAGAAAACTCTAAGTCCCTAGAGTGCGGACTGGAGTATAAACAATTCGGGGGGGGGGGGGGACGACTGCCCCGGGTGGAAAAACGACTGCCCACAATAAAACTCTAAGTCCCCGGAGTGCAGACCGGAGCATAAACAATTTGGATGGAAAAACGACTGCCCACGAGAAAACTCTAAGTCCCCAGAGTGCGGACTAGAGTATAAACAGTTAGGGCGGAAAAACGATCGCCCCGGATGGAAAAACGATTGCCCATGAGAAAACTCTAAATCCCCGGAGTGCGGATTGGAGTATAAATAATTCGGGAGGAAAAACGACTGCCCGTGTGGAAAAATGACTGCCCACGAGAAAACTCTAAGTCCCCGGAGTGCGGACCGGAGTATAAACAATTCAAGTGGAAAAACGACTGCCCACAAGAAAACTCCAAGTCCCCAGAGTGCGGACTGGAGTGTAAACATTTCGGGTGGAAAAACGACTGCTCACGAGAAAACTCTAAGTCCGCGGAGTGCAGACTGGATTATAAACATAAATCGGACGGATACCGACTACCCACAAAACAACTCTAAGTCCCTAGAGTGCGCTGTGGTATAAAAATGAACCGGGTGGATACCCGACTACCCACAAAACAACTCTAAGTCCCCAGAGTGTGGACTGGAGTATAAACATAAATCGGGCAGATATCGACTGCCCCTAAAACAACTCTAATTTCCCAGAGTGCGGACTGTAGTATAAACATGAATGAATAGATGAGTGGATTTCGATTGTTCTTTATTCCATAAATGTCGGCCTGAAATTGACAGGAAGAGTATAAACTAGCTAAGGATGGGATTCGACCGTCCGACTTATGGCCTCGCCAAATGAATCTAAGGGTAGGAGTACAAATCACTAAAATTTGAATACGATAGCTCACTATAGCTCCGACTTAGTGTTCATTACGACTTAAGGCAACGACCACAAGGAGGAAATACAAAACTAATCAAAACGACGTCCGATGTTATAGGCGACTGACAATATTGTGCCGCTGGGTCGACGGTCAATATCGATCCACACCAAACACTAAGAGATGTGACCCGGATGTATTTCGAAAAACTATTATCACCATAGTGCGGATAGAAGAATAAACCACGAAGTCTTTATCATTAATTCTCCAGGACCCTCCTTCGATCCATCGGGAGGAGTACGAAACCGGATGTGCATGACCCGACTGCACCTGAGCCAACTCTATCCCTAGATCTGATTAGAGAATATGAATCAAAGTGGACATGGTTGACCGTCTAATACCCAACTCATGCCCGAAATCCGATGGATTATCGAAGTATTTCCCTTGGAATGAAAAACCAGAATATAATCCAGGATATGGGAGACTTTGCCTTCCATCAACTAACCTGATCCCGCGATTCAACGGGAAAGAGTGTAAAGCTAAAGTGGACATGGCTTGCCTTCCTACTTATCGATGTATGCCCCAGACTTGGGTGCACGAGCGAGAAACAAGATGAATGTGAACCGACTATTCATCGATCAACTCTATGTCTTTGGAGCTTAGGTGGAAGTATAAACATAGCTAGGATGAGACTCGACCATCCACGCAATACATTTATCAACCCGAGGCTAGGAGCAGAAGTGTGATCATCCAAAAACTGGCTGCAATAGCTCAATATTGTAACTTATATATAGTGTTTACAATGACTCGAGGCTACAACCGAAAGGATGCCTAGAGATAGAATCATCGAACCAATGCCCAAGCTCATGGGCAACTGACTATCATTCCAACCTAAACGACGAGCAACAGATCGCCAGTACATTGAATGGAAAGCACGTTACTCGAATACACAAGCAGATTCAAACTCAAAGCAAGAGTCAGCTATGTAGCTGCACGCAACTCGAGACTGGCCCTTACTCAACATTTGCTTCAATGTGCTTCTAAGCCTAATCTTTGGCCATTTGCAGATAATCGCTCAAAGCATTTAGAGCCCTTCACTATCAGACTTAATAACTCATGACAAGACTCTGGGATTCGACCAAAGTAACCATCATCATTGATCATCCCAAGATTCCACGTTGATTGTTATGCGAAATAGTTACATTTGAATCAAAGAATCCAAGACTGCACCTACTGAGCTGATAGTCGACATTACAGTCAGCCATGGCGATCCATCATGGGTATTGAAGATTGGATCACAGCTCAGAGCAACGATGATGAAAGAATTAACTGGCATTCTCTGAATGAATCTTGATGCATTCGCTTGGACCTATTCTGACATGCATGTCATCTCACCGACTATCGCGAGCCATGCATTAAATATAGACCCGAGGCATGTCCCGGTGAGACAAAAGCAACGCGTTATGGATCTGGAGAGATCTGCTGCACTTAAAGTGGAAGTGGATAAACTCAAAAACAACAGGTTTACCCATGACACCCTTTGCCCAAAATGGGTATCCAATCCAGTTCCTGTGAGAAAAGCTGATGGAAAGTGGCAAGCATACATCGACTACTCTTACTTGAACAAGGCATGCCCAAAAGACAACTTTCCACTTTCGAGGATTGACCAGCTGGCAGACTCAACCGCTGGATATGAACTTCTTTCATTTATGGATATGTACTCTGGGTACAACCAGATCCTAATGCACGTTCTCGACCAGAAGCACATCGGCTTCATTGACAGCCGTTTAAACTAAATAATGTTGAAGCTACTTACCAAAGACTGGTCAATAGGATGTTCAAAGACCGGATTGAGCGATCAATGAAAGTATATGTGGATGATATGCTTGTGAAGTCACGATGATCAAATGACCACATCGATGACTTAGCAGAGATGTTCAATTCTATCTGAAGAGATGGAATGAAAATCAGTCCGTTGAAATGCTATTTCGGCATTGCGTTAGGGAAGTTCCTAGGTTTAATGCTCAACTCTCGCAGAATTTAAGCCAACCCTAAGAAGATTCAAGCAATCAAAGACATCTAGTTACCAAAGACAATCAAGTAGGTATAGAGTCCAAATGGGAGGTCATCGCCCTAAGCGGATTCATCTCCAAGGCCATCGACAAGTGTACTGTCTTCTTCGAACTAATCAGGAGATGGAAAAGAAACTTTGAATGGATGCAAGGCTGCATTCACGCATTTTAAGCTTTGGTAGATCACATAAAGAGACCTCTCATCCTATCCAAGCTGGCGGATCACAAAGATTTATACATTATTTAGCTATGTCGGTACACGCCATAAGCACCACAATGCTATGCGAAGAGAAACAGATACAAAGACCAGTATATGATGTAAGCAAGCGATTGACATTCTCACCCCATTAACGACTATACTGACCAACCGTTATGACATGTCCTATAACAACCTTAGACGTTTGGAAGGTTACTAAAATGGAATATTGAGCTAAGCCAATTCGATATCACTTATCTCCCTCCAAGAGCTATCCATGGTCAAACGTTAGCATACTTCATATCTGAATTCAGTGCATCAGACGACTATCCGAAGAGCAGTGAAGAACCGACCAACCGATGGAAAATGTACATAGATGGAACTTCTAATGATCGGTGTTCTGGCGTCGGAGTTGCATTAATGACTCCTGAGGAACAATCTATCTGCTACGCCCCGAAAGTCGACTTCCCTGCAACAAATAATGAAGCTAAGTATGAAGCCTTGATGCCATGCTCAAACTTGCTAGAAAACTGGGAGTGGAAATTTTACACATCTTTTGTGATTTCTGGTTAGTAGTATGCCAAGCCAGGGAAGATTATCTTACTAGGGAGCAGCGTCTTGCTCCTTATCTTAGCTGGGTCCAAAAGCTACCAGACGACTTCGAGTATTACACCATTACATACATCCTCAGGGAATAAAATGAAAAAGCCAAGTCACTGGCCATGCTGGCCAGTTCTGAGGATGCGCAACAAATAGACTTTGTCCCGGTTGAAGTACTTAACATTCCAGCATTGATAGATGGAGATCGACTAGATCTTGGAGACGGAGCCAGAAAAGGAGTCATGGATGACTCTTATCAAAGACTATCCACAATGGGGAATTCTTCCTGAATGGAGGAATGAAAAACGACAGATCCTCCTAAAAGTTTCACGCTACGTCATCCAAGAAGGAGTCATGTATAGAAAGGATTTCTTCGTTCCCCTGCTTCGGTATATCGCCTACGATGAAATCAAACGAGTCTTGAGAGAAGTCCATGAAGAAGAATGCGGCGATCACACCCGGGGGCAAACCCTGACAAAGAAAATACTCCGCTATAGGTATTATTGGCCAACTGTCAATCGAGATGCAACTGATCACGCTAGACAATGTGACGAGTGCTAGATGTTTGCAAAAATTCTAAGAGCCCCGCTGATGGAAATGACTCAAATGGTCACTCCATAGCCGTTTGCCACTTGGGGTATTGACATCATCAGCTTCTTGCCGATTCTAAAAGTGGTGCGAAATACGCCATCATAGCAGTTGATTACTTCACTAAATAGGCTGAAGCAGAACTTTTAACCACGATCACGACAAAGAAAATAAACAACTTCATTGTCTGGAACATCAACTGTTGTTTTGGCCTTCCATGAACCATTATAATTGATATGGAACCTAATTTAACAGTGCCAAATTTAAAGACTTTTGCCGTCGGCGTCATATTGAAAAGAGATTTGTGGTAGTTGCTCGCCATCAAGCAAATGGACAGGTTGAAGCTGTGAACAAAATCATAAAGTCCATTCTGAAGAAATGTTTGGAAAAGGCTAGAGGTAAATGAGTGGATGAACTCCCAACAACATTATAGGCTTACAGAACCACCCATGAGTCCGCGACTAGCCATACTCCATTCACCCTTGCTTACGGATCTGAGGCCGTCATCCCTGTAGAACTTAAAGTACCCTCTCATCGAGTGGCTGATTACAACCCCTATTTCATAAAATAATATATAAACAAGGAATTGCAATCCAATTTCAATTAAACTAGAAGGAATTGGTGACGACTCATGAGCGTACAAATGCATCTGGGAGCCAATGACAAGAACGTGTACTTGAACATGCACGTGTATATTCAAAAGATTCGATTTCTTGAAATCGACAGAAATTGAATTTTCACTTGGTGTTATTAATGAAAAAACTAGATCAGATAGGCAAAGCTTACTAGCCCTGTAGAACCGGACACAGATAACAACTAATGGAATACAATCCTGAATTTATACTATTGGAAATCGACCAAGCGTCATGATGATCAAAGAGGGATACAACACTTTAGGAAGATAATTCAACGGAAGGATAGCGACAATTCAAGAAACTGAATGGATTTGTTTCCGATGACTCTAACTTGCTTCAATTCAAAGCATGTCATGTATGCTACAAGACGTACTTTGGGGGGCAAGTGTTATCCAAACCTTTTGGCCCGGCTATATTCAGACTGATTGGATAAGTTAGACTTGGCGATCATCAAGGAAGACAACCCAGAGAGATGATTATTAGGCTCAGAGATCAAGCATGGGTAATGATATGAAGCGACGATCAACCGAGGCCAACAAATAAACTCTCCAGAATATTCTAAGTATGGAATAATGGCTCCCCTATGCGGGGGTTCAGTGCCTATCCCTTTCCTTAGGGGATCGGTATATATCCTCAATTAATGTCCCAAACTTGGTAAGATCGATACAGAGTGACAATGAAGGCCCTGTGAGGCTACATTCCAAGTTTTAATTCATTTGGAGTTCGTATGCCCAAGTTATGGGCAAATTACTTCACCTAGCAAAAGGGATCGGTACAAAAGAGATCGTCCATATTCAGCTTTCACTACATATTGCAACAATGATCGATCAATAACTCAAAATCTACAAATGCTATCAACATGAAACTTGGAGTATAAGCTAGTTAGGACGTGTGGAACATGCCATAGGGATCACATGGCATTTGGAGCAAGGTGGAGGGATCGGTACCTATCCCTCTAGAGGGATCGGCAGATATCAGAATTCAAGCAACACTACTTCACCGAAATGCAATATCCCACAAACCGAACATTGGAATCACACGAAATTTGGGGAGCAAGTAGCTAACATCCCTCAGAGCAATCGCAGCCCATTTGAATGCATTAATAGGGATCATTATCGATCCCTATTATTAGCCCAGATGGGCCTGCAAATTTTTGGGTAGCCTTGTTGGTCTCCCGAACCTTCTACTAGAATTTCAGTCTGGTTCGAGCATGTCTTCCCCTATAAATACAACAGGCATGGCATCAGGAAATGGATCCTACTTTCTCTGCCGAGGCTTTGCCATTTTTATTCTTCACTTTTGTACTAATGAATCCCAGCTGATCCAAACATTCTTGTAATGATAATCAAGTGGAAGATCAATAAAAATATGAAGTGGATGTAGGCAAATATTGCAGAACCACTATAAAAATCTGTGTGTTCATTTATAATATTTGCTCTGTTTTAATTTCATTCTTCATTTAATCTCTACTAGAGTCTATTGGGTGTTGATGCCCATTTTTGGCATCAACAACCATAGTTATATTAACCAACAGAAAATTATCGAATGAGTCATTCCATAGTTATCAAATAACTATTAGTACGTAAACCCTAGGTGCCCTCACTAGTCATGAGTAATACACTGCCCAAAATTTGGAAAGTGTTACATACTCTAGTCTCAATGGATGCATCGATATCCAGTCTCCATGCATCTTGACTAGGAACATTTAAAATGGTATTTATTTTTATTGTGATAAATTACTCATGGTTACAACACTTTGTAACTACTATCACAAAACATACTATTTATGGATTTTCTATTAAATATACTTTTAATTAATTAATATAACTACATTATACCAAGTATATAATAGAAAGGAAACACCTTTATTTCGAACAAGATTAGTCAACGAGTTAGATATATGTAACAAATTACATAATTGTCCTAGGGCATATCCCAAACTCTATCAATCTCTTTCTCGAATATAGTCCCCTTGGCTTGAGATTGGTTAGCTCTCCTTATCTTTAGAAACAAATTATCCTTCCTGGGGCATCTCTTCCTAAGGCAAAAATTGGAATAGGGCCCATATGAATGGGATTTATACTCCAATTATCCAATCATAAGGGGCCACTTGCTTCTTTCCATTTATGATCTACAAGGTCTTCGGTCTCAATAATTGTTCTTCATGAAATCGTAGATCATTAGTGACTTGATAAGTGGGCCTAATTATTAGAGGCTCAGAAGACCTCTGCTCAGACTTCTTAACGCGATTAAGCAGTATGGTGTCAGGGATTAAGGTTGGTTATTTTCAGATTGGTATATGCTTGGATAGGAATGTTCTTTATGCAGGCTAGGAAAGTTCAATGCAAGTTGAATTGGTTCCACTTAGGATTTCAACAAAGTTGGAGGTTCAAGCCCTCCTTCTAGCATTAAAATATTAGAAAATAAATTTGCTAACCTCAAAAGTTCTTGGTAATTGGGTTGCTTAAAAGGAAGCCTTGTCGATTTTGACGAAGTCATCGAGTCAATAAGAACTTTCATAGCATACCTTCATAGTATTTCTTAATGTTATGGTCATAGTCGAAGTCATATGGGCAGTTCAAAGAAGTATATGCAAAATTCGATTATGTTCGAAATTACTAGGTCGAAGTCAATTATGCTATACCAATCACGAAGTCACAACAATTCAAATATGCGATATGCAAAGTCACATGCATGTTCAATTCACAAGTTCGAATTGAGTACACATATGTTATGCTATGTCCTTGTTTGATATTCAAGATCCTATGTGTATAATGTTCTTAAATTACAATATGCTCTAAAATCCCTAAACCAATTTGGGGTTTACAATGTAAGAAATGAGAGAAGAGAAAAATTTGGTCCTCAAAACAAGGCCCTTAGGGTCATATTTATAGAGGTGAGCGACCACCACTCCGCCTTTTAAGCCTCTCCGATAGGGTTGACTTCAGCGGCACTCAGTTCTAGCATCTTTGTTGTTCAGCACTAGTAAAAAACGGCACTAACATTGGTGAGGGGTGGAGTTTTCATTATACAATGTTATGTGGGAACGTCTTCGACATGCGAAAGTGTCTTCGACGTGCTTCAGCTTTAACTTCTTTATTGGCTTACCTTCATCGGTATTGACTTCGACAAGGCCTAGCATTAGCCTCTCTGGGTTTGACTTGAGCATCGGTATACGAAATGATCCACACCACCCTTCCAACGCTATCCTTTGAAGACGAAGAGAGGATAACCTCGAAGTCAATTGAGTATGGTATCGACGACTTCGGGGTATTGTTGATGTACTTCATTGATACTGCTTTTTACAATGTCTTCGAGGCCTTTACATGAGGATGATGTGGGATGTGTTCACGATCGGAGATCGGGGTAGCATTGTCCTGCTTTAACAACTTCGTAGACCAACACCCTCGAAGTGCTCATAAGTGCGATGATGATTTGAGCGAAGCGATACTCCTTTCAATATGAGCAATGTCAGTAAATCTTTACATCCTTGCCATGCGGAGTTGTTTCTTCGATGCTTATTAATGGTTTCTGAAGTGAATTGCAATTGACTCCTTTGCCTACTTTATCTTCTGCGACTCTGTGCATTATCTGTTGTTGTCGAAGTGCATATCCTACCTCTTCGACAATAACCTACAATGTCTCTCCGATGTTGATTTATGATGCGAAGTCATGAAACGCCAAACCTCTTTGATTAGAATTATTGCAGTAACACATACCACCATTTTAGAGAAACACTTCAAGAACTACCTTTGACCTTAACCTAACTCTTGACCCGACCTTAAGCCTGTAGCCTATGCACAAGCTTTTTCAACACACCACCAATAAACTCGAGTTCCCTACCCATTCAGGAGACTACACAATGAAGGAATGGTTAGAACAAGTGGAATGGTTAGAGAAGAGATTATTGTGAGATTTGCTAACCCTGAATTGAGAAAACCATCTGGTGCTTTTGCAAACTTGAAACAATTAACAACTGTGTAAGCCTACCTTACCAAATTTGAGCAACTCCAAGGCTTACTTGATCATTTACACCCGACTATGTGTTTCAAAAATTTATGGATGGGCTTAAAGGATAAATTAGATTTGACGTTGAGGCTTCAAAACCAACATATTTCAAGGAAGCTGTGAAACTAGCGAAAATCTTTGAAGGTAAATACAACAGTACTAAGAAATCCACCAAAACCCTAACTTATTCCGATCCTACTTCCTATGCCAAAAGCAACCTGTAATGACCCATATTTTTAACTATTTTAAATTATTATAGTGTAATTAATGAATAAAGATGGTTAAAAATAATTTTTTTAATGATTTATTAATATAGCTATTGAATATGAACTTGAACAAGATTTTAAAATAAACAAATTTCGAAGATTTAAGTAATAACAAGTATTGAAAGGAAATGTTATGTATTGAATGTGTTTACAATCAATCGTTGAATTGAATAATAATTATGAATTATTTAGATAGAAATAAAATGATGTTGATAACTAAAATTTATTTGGAACTTAATGATTTATTTATATTGATTTGTAGGATAATTAAATTGTTTAAATTCAATATTGGAAATTATTTGAATAATTGAATTCCAAATTTAATATGATTGAAAAGATGTTGGAAGTTGATTTAATTTTTATTTAAACAACAATGAAGATTGTTAACATTTAAAATTGGATTTAAAAGTGAATAATTAGAAATTTAAAATATTATATTTTAATTGACACGTAAAAATAGCCATTTTTGGCACAGTCTCGAATTTCAATGAAACTAGTTCCATTAGATCCATAATAGTGTATTATTATCAGATTTCAAGTTTTGTAGTGTTTGAAGTTATCGTTTGGTCGTATGGGATAAAAACGCGTTGAATTTAATATCGAAAATTTAATATTATAATTGGGTTCAAAAAGCTATCTTCTCCATACGACCGAATTAGGACTCGAAACTTATTCCATTGTGTTTGTAATAGGGGTATTATGAACGCCTAACGGCACGCTTCGTTTGGAGTTTGGAATTTTTCTCGAGTGAATAGTGATTTATATTTGCCTATAAATATAAGGACCTTTGCCCTTCATTCACAAACCTTAGGGTTAGAAGCCCTAGCCGCCATTTAGAATTCAATGGCCTAGAGAGCTCGAAAATTCTTCCCTCATTTCCTCTCAATCCGTAAACAATTACGAAATACATTCAAATAGAAAATCGTAGGGCTTGGAGAGATCCATCCATCCATACGGGGATGATCATCATCAGAGCATCGTGGAGGCCAAATTTTTTCCGAGAAGTCGCGCCGTTCGCCTACGTATTCTGAGGCGATGTTAGGGCCGAGCTCGACTTGACTTGGGCTAGAGGTGCATGGCGATATGGGCTTCGAAGTGGTGTTAACCGATCATCGTCTCGATCGAAGTTGTGGCCCCGACGATCATATGATAAGCGATGACGTTGGGTTTGATTTATGGTGCATGCGCGTGAAAGAAGAGGAAGAAAGGAAACGAAGCACGACCAGCTCTCCCCATCCAGAAAATGAATGTCAGAGTAATTCTGGGAAAAGGAAATGTAATTAAATTTGTAAATAAATTATATTATAATTCGTATAATCTTCTAAAATTCATAACTTTGTCATATGAGGTCGTAATCGCAAGAAACAAAAGCCATTGGGTTCGTATCTAAAAATACTACGCGATGGACTTGATTTGGAGACGATTGGGAATAACTAAAATTTTAGGTTAAATCAAACGTCGTTCGATTTGATTTAAAATTGAAAACTCAAGGTGAGTGTTTTATAACGCTCACAAATACTAGAATATTTTTATGCTAGTTAAATTTGAAATTATGAAGTGGTATAAATTTGTTGATCGTTATTTGATAAATTTAATTGTCATCTAATTTGTCATTGAATTAACTGTTAAAAATTGAAATTGACAGTTAAATTTGTAATTGGAATTTAATTGCTAGTAAAATACCCGATATTAATAACTAAGAAATTGTTGTGAATTATATTGTCTGTTTGTATGATTGATTGTGATGGATGCCAATTGATTGATATTGGGATGATTGGATGTTTTTTTTTATATATCATGTTATCACTTGGTAAATTATTTACAGTATATAAACTGTAAATTGAATTATTTCGAATAAATTAAGAAATAGGTTGAAATGATATATACCTATGACGCCTTGATTTGGATTGAAATGATACATGTCCATTACTGAAAATCAAATTGGAATAGCTGATCATTTGGCCATAGGATAGAAAATTATATACGGACACCAGATTGGTTAAATTAAATGATTTAAAATTTTTGAGTTGAAATTTCTAAAATGATTTGGATTTAAAAAAATAAAAAAATCAAATTTATGGAAATCAAATTATTTTCGAACTTGAGCTCGAAATGTTGAAATTTAAATTTTGTAATAGGAATTATTTAAATAATCAAAGTTGAGATTTGAAGTTATAATTGAAATATGATTTGAATTTCGAAAATTTATTTGTTTTAAGAGGATATGAAATTTCATTCGAACTATAAATTATTGCTAAGTAAAGGTAAATTAATTGGATATATAGATTTGGACTCAGGAATGGAATTTGTTTTATGTTTTGAATCTAAATTCGACGATTGAAGTTTAATTTGAATTCAGTGATTTTAATCGATATTTTTGAAAATTAAACTCGAAACTATATAAATCGAAATGGTTTAAAATTGAGAATTGAATTGAAATTAATTCAAAGTGGAATTGAATTGGATTAATCGGAATTGAGATCGAAATTGAATTAATTTGAAATCGAAGTTGAAATTGATTTGAATTGAAATCGAAATCGAATCGATTGAATGGAAATTGGAATTGATTCGAATTGGGAAGTTGGAATTGAATCAGTTTGATTTTGAAGCTATTTTCAATAAAAATTATTTTAATATAAACTGTTTAAAATCTATCTTCTTAAATATAAAAATCATTTTGGTTTTCCAAATTACTTTACTATATAAACCATTTTAATATTTAAACTATTTTTAACTATTTTAACCATTTAAACAATTTTTAACTATTTTAACAATTTAAACTATTTTAATTATTTGAATATTTTAAAACTACTCAAACTATTTTTCAAAAATTCAAACTGGTCAAGGGTGGAATGTTTATTTTTAAATCATGGATTTAAATACGAATTGGGTTAAAATGAAGTTATAACCTATATAAATTGAAATTCAAAACAATTTTGGAAGCGGAATCGAGATATTAAGGCGATATGATCATGAATTGAAATTGTATATTTTGAGTAAATATGATGATTTCGAAATGAAATTGATTTCGAAGCGAATATGATATTTTGATATCAATTATGGATGGTTTTCGAAATGTAAAAGAACCAACCGGTGTGTAAACTGACGTTTGGTTGTTAAAGAGACCGGGGCCTCTCACTGGCATACTTTCTATCAATATTGGAACCAC
This sequence comes from Allium fistulosum, assembly GCA_030737815.1. NCBI lineage: Eukaryota > Viridiplantae > Streptophyta > Magnoliopsida > Asparagales > Amaryllidaceae > Allium > Allium fistulosum. The sequence continues at coordinate 1,211,840,226 of CM060902.1, forward strand.
TTTAACAACTATGTACATGGAGGAGACTCCAGAATGAAGTGGTTGGATTTGGCATTGTTTGCTGGATTTGAAGAAAGAGAACGATGATGGATAGATCCCGACACTTGTGCCAATTTGAAATGACTAAAACAGGACGGCTTGGCAGGACCAAGTGAGCTAATTATCCCAAGCGGACATCCATTCTTCGATTTTTTTGGACTCGGTCCATATTATTACTCTTGTTGTTGGTTTCGATTGGTGCACCTTGATTTGGGATAGCCTCCCTTTGACTCGATATGGGATGGATGGACGCGGTGGGCGGTCATGGCTATGATGTGTTATCACCAGCCCTGCGACCCGAACTGGTAGTATCATACCTTGGGCATTGCCTCACATGCCTTGTCATACTTTTATCCTTATACGAGACCCATACGATTTTGGTTTAGTGTTGTTGTATCACGGCGCATCCCTATCCACTAACCGTTTAATTGGTGTTTTTATATGCAAACTGTACGACAATGTTTAAAAACGCATTAAGAGGGATCAATGTAAAGCCATAACGCTAAGAAAAATATTTATTTTATTGATTAGACATTATATATAGCATATTCTATTACATATAAATATTTTGACAGATCCTTAAGAGATGGAAAATCCAGTAACATCTCTTGAGTTATTGCATGCACGTTATACACTGGATAGGAGATGTGAAAATCCGTAAACATCTCTGACGCCATGACACTCATGTTATATGTAATATCGATTTGACTCACATAAAAATATTTTAGTCCTGACTCGAGTGTTTTGTCTTTTCATTACGCTCGGATCAGCCCTGAGTTTTTAGCTTATTGAAGATTTATTCTGGAGGACGAAGATGAAGGTTTGGTATATTATTACTATTAATATTCCTGCATCATGTTGTCTGTTGCATTATTTATTTATCCCTGATGTATATATAACTCTGATAACTGTTGTATAGATTATAGTCAAATGTATAGTATAAACAGCTTCATGAACTGTTTATTTGATTATTATATTTTATCGTTCTGCTGCGAGATTCTGTGTTTGTTTCTTCTTCTTTTCTTATTTTTCTTAATTAACCTCATTGGTTATCTATGTTTCGGATTGTTTAAGTCATACATGTGTGGATTATTGTCGATTTAAACCTTCCTAAATGTGGGTCGTCACACCACTCACCAAGAATCATCTCAAACCCTATCTCATATTAGCAGTACCCAGTTAAAAAAAACACCCTGAATGATCTTGCTAGAGCAAGGGCTTAACTTCCGAAGAAATACTTGACAAAAGAAGGAAGAATTTGTGTTATAGATGTGATGAGAAGTGACATACAAGCTACCAACGTAAGAACAAGCAGGTGTATATTCTTGAAGGGGTTATAGACTTAGAAGGTGAAGGAGAAATTGAGGAAAACATGGAGACCAGTCCTGAAGAAGTACAAGAATTTGATTAAAATGAAGAAAAGCCGGCCATCACTTTCCATGCTATGTGTGGAATTCCTACCTCACAGACTGTTAGAGTAACCGGGGTGATTCAAGGTAAATAGGTGCAGATCTTAATAGATTTAGGATCTACTCATAGTTTTATTGACGGAGCATTGGCCAAGAAACTGAAGTTATCCATGCATGATTCAAGAACGTACGATGTAGTGATAGCTAATGGAGAAAAATTGCAAGGAGCTGGAATCTTTAAGTAAGTCCTTCTAAAATGCCAAGGCTGTAGCGTGCCAGTTGACTCGATACTACTACCACTAGATGGATGTTAGATTGTATTATGTGCACAATGGATAGAAATTTTAGGTGGAATTACTTTGAACTTCAATAAGTTAAAGGTCAAATTCACTTATATGGGCAAGAAGTATGTATGGAAGGGAATTCAACCAAGTAATGTATAGTTGGTTAACCAAAAGAGATTTAGCAAGGAATGTACTAGTGGACAACTAACCATGATGCTATATGCCAGTGAAGTGATACATGAAAGTCAAGAACTACCTACCATATCTTCCACTGTTGCTAATGTTGTACATCAATACCATAAGTTACTAACCCACTCCCAAGCTTACCACCTAAAAGACCACAAGACCATAAAATACCCCGTTTTCAAGGCTCCAAACCCATTTGCCTCAAACCCTACAGACATTTCTTCTATATTAAAATGAGCTAGAAAAAATTATATAAGTAATGTTGGATTCAAGGATGATCAGGCCTAGTTGTAGTGCTTACTCATCTCCAGCGGTCATGGTTAGGAAGAAGAATGATTCATATAGGCTGTGTGTGGATTGTAGGAGTTTGAGCAACATCACAATTAAAGAAAAGTTCCCAATACCTTTAGTGGATGATCTGTTTGATGAGTCGCATGGCTCTAGATATTTTTCAAAGTTGGATTTGAGTTCTGGGTATTATCAAATCAGGATGAATGAAGAAGATATACACAAAACAGCCTTTAAAACCCACGAAGGGCACTATGAATTCACTGTCATGCTCTTTGGTCTATCTAATGCTCACTCTACTTTCCAATCCTTGATGAACACTATATTTAAACCCTATTTGAGGAAATTTACGCTTGTGTTTTTTTGATGATATTTTAGTTTATAGCCATACCATATCTGATCATTTGAATCATCTTAAGATAACCTTACAGATGTTGAAGGACAACTCATTAGTCATTAAATTATCCAAGTGCACATTTGCCAGAGAATCAATTGAATATTTAGGGCATGTTATATCAAGCAAGGGTGTAGCTATAGACCCCATCAAAGTTGAAGCTATTAGACAATGGCCTTTCCCTACCAATCTTATAGCAGTAAGAGAATTTCTAGGGCTTATAGGATATTACAGGAAATTCAATAAAAATTATGGAATGATTGCTAAACCTCTTACCGACTTACTCAAGAAAGATGCTTTCAAATGGAGTGACAAGGACATAGAAGCTATGGAACAATTGAAGCAGCGTCTCATTAATCCCCCAGTGCTATGCATGCTAGATTTTAACAAAAAAATTGTTGTTGAATGTGATGCAAGTGGAGTCAGAATTGGAGTAGTTTTAATTCAAGACAATAAAACTCTAGCATTCCTAAGCAAGGCCCTATAAGGAAGATCACTACACTGCCCCACCTATGAAAAGGAGTTACTTGCCTTAATTTTAGCTACTAAGAAATGGTCATAGTACTTGCCTGGAAGACAATTTGTTATTAGGACAGACCATCAAAGCCTTAAATATCTGTTAACTCAGATATTACACATAGGAATTCAAGCTAAATGGTTGGCTAAGTTGCATGGTTTTGACTATCGGGTTGAGTTCAAAAGTGGTGAGAAAATGTTGCAGCTAATGCATTTTCAAGGAGAGATGAAGATACTATTAGCAACAACTCAGAATGTATGGCTCTATCACATGTGCAACCTGCCTATTATAAGAACTCAAGAACACACTTGCCTAATCTTCCTTTTATATAGAGATCATTAAGCAAATTAAAATGGGAAGCAAGCCAGATAGCAAATACAAGATTGATAATCTGGTTTTTTATAAAGGAAGAATATTTATTGATCATCACCATGATGCTCTCATTTAGATTTTGCTGAATGAATTCCACTCTACACCTCAGGGAGGCTATTCAGGAATGAAAGGGAAATTAAAAAGAATCAAGCCAGTATTTTATTGGAAGAAGATGAAAAAGCACGTTGAGCAATATATTAGAGAATGTGAAATTTGTCAAAGGAATAAGATAGAAAACATAAACGTACCAAGATTGTTGTATCCTTTACCCATACTCGAGAAGATTTGGACAGATATAAGCATGAACTTTGTTACTAGCTTGCCAAAAAGTAAAAAATGTACGGTTATATATGTTCTGGTTGATAGATTGTCAAAATATGCCCACTTCTTCCCATTATCTCACCCTTATTCAGCCAAATATGTATGGTTATATAGCTCAAGTATTTTTTAATAGATTATATAAACTACATGGCCTTCCTTCATCTATAATCAGTGACAGAGATACCCTATTTACAAGCACATTTTGGCAGGAGTTGTTCATGTTACAAGGTTGCTTATTGAAACTTAATTCTACCTAACATCCTCAAACAGATGGGCAAACTAAGGTAATTAACAAAATAATGGAGGGATATCTAAGGTGCTTTGTGTGTCATAAGCCACATGAATAGTCTAAATGGATCCCATTAGCTGAATACTGGTATAACACTACATGAAGAACATCCAAAAATACTACACCCTTCCAGGCTGTATATGAAGTGCTACCCCCTACACTGTTAACTTATGTCCCTAATTCTACTAAGTTACAACAAGTTGAAGAAGAATTATTTTCAAGAGATGTGGTTATACAAATGTTGAAGGACAGCCTGATGCTTGATAGAGATAGGATGAAGAGGTTTACTGACTTGAGGAGGTCAGATAGGAGTTTTCAAGTTGGTGATTAGGTGTATTTAAAATTGCAGCCTTATAGGCAAATTACTGCCAGAAATTACAAGATTCATAAGCTTTCTCCTAAATTTTATGGTCCCTACGAGGTTGAAGATAAAATTGGGAAATTGCATATAAGTTGAAGTTGCCTACTAATGCCGAAATACATCATATTTTTCCACGTGTCAGAATTGAAGAAAAAATTAGGACGGGGGTGATAATTCAGGAGGAACTACCTTCTTTTGTTGTGGAGATTGATATTGGATAGGAGGATAATGTCGAAGAATAACAAGCCTGTGGTTCAGATATTGGTGAAGTGGAGAAATCAGCCTGAGGAGGATGCTACGTGGGAGGAATATTGGGAGATGGTCTGGAAATTACCCGCTTTGGGCCTTGAGACAAGGTCCATTTTTCAAGGAAAGGGCAGATGTAACAGGTACATTCTTCTTCAGCCATTAAATTCTGGCCAGACCCTAGTGACAGCAGCTTCCAGTCCCATATCACTAGAAAGTTCATCAGAGAGTGCCGTACATGATCACTAGAGACCAATAGGAGAAGCAACAATACAAGTTGGCTCCAGTAGTATCGAGTTCGCAGTGTGATGTTGGGAGTGTCTATTGTGCACGTGTACACAACTAGGGTTTGATAAATTGAGGGTTGTACTTATGTAATTAGACGATGATGAGTTGGTAAGTGAGAATACTGAGTCAGCATGCTATATATATTTGCATGGGTTGTAATTTTCTTCTTGTTGATGAATATACTTGTTTTGGTTTTGAAACCGTGCATTCACTACTTAAGTTTTTAAATTTTAAATCCCTCTCAATCACTTGTTCACTCACCTTCTTGTTTCAAACAACCCTCATACAGTTCCAAACTCCTCAAATCAAACCCATTCCATTTTATCACCATGGCTGGACCCAGAAACATAAGAAAGAAGGAAGATCATTCCGGTATTTTGCTCGAACACTGACTATTGCAAATAAAATGAAAGCTACTGGCAAAAAGATGAAGCATGTAATAATAATTGAAAAGATCTTAAGGTCGATGACTTTAAATTGGTTATGTGGTATGTTCTGTTGAGGTGTCCAATGATTTGGTCAAACTTTCCATAGGTGAATTTCAAAGAAGTTTGCTTGTTCATGAGCAAAGAATGTATAGTCATAATCGGGGTGACGATCAAGCTTTGAAGATCTCATACGAAGAGAAGATAGAAGAAAGAGGCTGAGGTGGTTGAAGTGCATCCCGTGGTCGTGGAAGAGGCATAGGCAGACATGGATTTAACAAAGCACTTGTGGGGTGCTACAAATGCCACAAGCTAGGACACTTCCAATACGAGCGTCCTAGTTGGGAGAAAGGAGCTTAATATGCTGAATTAGATGACGATCAAGAAATGTTGTTTTTGGCTCATGTGGATCTTCATAATTCCATAAGGGAAGCGGTGCGGTTCTTTGACTCGGGTTGCAACAACCATATGATTGGAGATAAGTGGTGGTTCTCCATTCATATGAGTCTTTTCACCAGGTTATGAAGTTGGGAAACAATATTGAAATGGAAGTGATGGGAAAGGGAAACGTTATGGGATGATTCAACAGAATAACTTTTTTGATTGCTGAAGTATTTTATTTGCTTGGGCTTAAAAATAATATACTTACCATTGGTCAACTACCAGAATGATATCTTGTTATTCTAATTTATCACGAAGAATGCAAGATTTATCATTATATGTGAGGGTTATTATGCAACCTCAAATGGCTTCTAATTGAATGTTTGTTCTTCTTGCTGAAATTGGAACACAAGTGCAAGCCAAACATATTGCTCCTGCATGCTTCAAGACCACATCAGAAGATCAAACTGACTTATAGCACCGTAGATTTAGGCATCTAAATTTCAAGGGCTTGAGAACCTCATATCAGAAGAAGATGGTGAAGGGCATGCCTCCTCAAAAGTTTGCACAGTATGTATGGTAGGAAAGCAACATGAGAGGCTATTCCAAAAAGAGTTTGTAGAGAGCTACTCGAATGCTACAACCCATACATGTCGACATATGTGGTCTGATCACACCCGAATCAAACCACCATACAAGGTACATAATCATATTTATTGATGATTATAGTATAAAATTATGGACCTATTTCTTGAATATAATGTGAAGCAATTAGTATATTCAAAAAATTCAAAAGTCCAATAGAAAAGGAACCTGGAATTGCTATTATGTTTCCTTTGAACTGATCGAAGTGGGGACTTTGCCTCTACGGAATTCAACGAACATTACAGCTCTAATGGTATTGTTAGACAACTCATTACATCATACACCCGATAACAAAATGGAGTTGCGAAGCGAAAGAACCGAACAATCATAAATATGATACAATGTATGTTGAAAGAGACATTTATTCCTAAAGAATTTTGGTCGAAAGCCGTAAACTGGACAGTTCACTTGCTTAACCGATGTCCTACCATTGTTGTGAAGGATAAGAAAGGATAAGAAATCAAAGGAAGCATTATGTGGCTTCAAACCCTCGGTGGAGAACATTAGGGCGTTTTGGTGCATTGGACATGTGCATAGTTCGATGAAAAGGGGAAGAAGCTTGATGATAAGAGTCTTCATTGGGTTTTTATGGGCCTAAGCAAGGAATCTAATAGCCTATAGGATGTATGATTCCATGTCAAAGAAGATAATTATAAGCTGGGATATTGTGATATTTGAAGAGGATAAGAGTGGGAATGGAGTGAAAAAGTTGAAGGAATTAGCTATGTAATTTTTGAATGGGGAGATGAAGGTAAGCTACAAGAAAAAGAAATTGTGCATGAAGAAGTGCAGGTTGAAGATGATGCTACTACTGGTTCTTTGTCAAGTGAAGATGGTGCTGAACTAAACCCTCCAAGTCCAGCTCAAGGAAGGTAAGAAGAGCACCAACCTGGATGGAAGATTGTGTGAGTGGTAAGGGATTATCTGAAAAAAGGAGGATAATTTGATGATGGTTACTACATAAAGTGATCATGTTTCATTTGAGGAAGCCGTTAAGAGTCCGAAGTGGAGAGAGGCAATTGTCGGGGATCAAAGCCATTGAGAAGAATGAGACCTGGGAACTAACTACACTACCAGCTGGAGCAAAAAGGATAGTAGTCAAATGGATATTTAAGACCAAAATAAACGAGAATGTGGAAGTTGACAAATTCAAAGTGAGTCTTGTTGCTAAGGGTTATTTGCAAAAGTTTGGTGTAGACTTCACTGAAGTCTTTGCTCTAGTGGCTCATTAGGATACAATTAGGATGATCTTAGCTAGCTCTTGCCGCCTATGAAGGATAGAGTGTGTATCGGCTCGAAGTAATAAGTTCATTTTTTCCTGGAGACTTGGAGGAAGTAGTGTTCATTGAACAACCACAATGCTATGAAGTGAAGGGAGAGGTAACAAAGTTTATAGCTCCTCATATTATTTCATGAAAGAGGGTTTAAAAGGTTTTTGAGTGAACACACTCTATTTACAAAGATAGAAGAAGGCAAATTACTTGTAGTAAGCATGTAGATTTATGATCTCATTTTTATAGGGAACGATGAAATAATGTTTGAAAAGCTCAAAGAGTCTATGAAACAAGAATCTGACATGTCCAATTATGGAAAGATGAAATATTCTCGGTGTGGAAACGGTGCATAGCTGAGGAGGAATTTTTATTAACCAAAATAAGTATGTGAGTGAAGTGCTTGAAAGGCTCAACATGGAGCATTGTAGTCCGACAAAGATTCCAATCATTCTCGGCTTTAAACTTGTTAAAGATGAAGGTGGCACTGGTATTGATGCAACTGCTTACAATCAAATGGTGTCTTATGTATCTCACTACCACCAGACCCGACTTAGCTTATGCGGTAAACTTAGCGAGCATATACATGGAGCGTCCAATAGATTTGCATCGACAAGCAATAAAATAAGTTCTTGATTACATAAAGGGAACTACTGAGTTGGGGATCTTTTACAAAAGAGGTGGAGAAGAGAAATACTTGGCGATTATGATCGAGATGCTGAAAATCGTAGGAGAACATCAAGGTACGTGTTTTGCTCAGTTCATGTGCAGTTACATGGCCCTCAACTGTTGTTGCTCTCTCCACCACTGAAGCTGAGTTCATAGCAGCTGCCTCCTATGCATGTCAAAGTGTGTGGATGTATAGGGTTCTTGAGAAGCTTGGCCATGAACAAGGTAAGCAAACTGATGTATTTTGTGACATTAGCCCTACAATTAAGTTAGCACAGAATTTGGTTATGCATGGAAGAAGTAAACACATTGATGTTAGATTTCATTTCTTTCGCAATTTAACAGAAGGCGGATTCATTAAGTTGGAGCATTGCAACTTGAAGGAATAGTTGGCAAACATTATGACCAAGCCTTTGGGGCTTGAGGCATTCTTGATATTGAGAGAGCTACCTGTAGTTTGTTTTGCACCAGAAGTAATCTGATTGCAGATTGTGCATCGATTTAAGGGAGGGTTTATTAGGTTTAATGTTTGCTTTATGACTAAGCCAATTTGACTTGGTAAGTAAGTGTTTGTTAATAATGCCTTGTTTGTAGAGCTTTAGAATAGGCCGATTGATCACATCTTTCCAAGATCATAGGATGTCGATTTGACTTATTTATCTAGTTATTTCTTGAGAGATTACAACATTTCATTCGTTTTGTTCGATTCTTCATCTGTATTGTCCTTCAATTTATGTGACGTTGAAACTATTGTAAAATATCTGTTTCTTTGAAATAATTTTCAGCTTCAACCACTAGGTTTATTAAACCATGTTGCTGAATAATTGCTATTTTGGATTTTTAAAATATCTATCATTAAAATCCATCTTAAGGTAAACCATGAAGTTTCGTTACTAACTGAAATGAATTTTGCTCTCGCTTTTCAATTGTAAATGGGTTTAGTGTACATTTGGATTGACTTAAATAAGCTACTTTTTGGCTTTTTGAAACCCAAAATGAATTGGTTTTGGCTTTCAAAAGCAAAAAAGTAGCTTATTTAAGTCCATTCAAACGGACCGTTAGTTTTCCAGTTTAAATAAGTGATATTGAATGATAACCAATAAGCTATAATTCAATACAAACAAAGAATAATAGAAAATTTAGATATGATTTAGCCATCGATTAAAATGGCATATGTTTTTGGACTCAACATCAATTTTATTGCTTCCATTATAATTAAAAGATTACAAGATTTCAACTTTACAAATCTATATGATAAATCTGGAGCAATATTGGAAGAAATTCACGTCTTCTGCATTGATATAAACAGAAAGTACATAGGTATATGTTTGTTTGTGAGCAATATGTATATAATTGAAAAGGAAGAATGATTTATGTCTTATGTATTTCCTTATTATGTAATTAAAAGAGAATTTGGAAAGTACAACGTTGGATACTATTGATCACTTCGACTTGCTTGTAGTGACCGAAGATTGATTTATCCTTTATCCAATTAAGTAGATTAGAGTTAGTATTGTTAAAGAGACTCCAATTTTGGATAAGAGAGATATTTTTTAATTTTCGTAAAACTATTACGTTGTATAACAAGAATGTTGTACTAAAAAAACCCGTAACTATCATCATTATTTCGGTGATCCTACATCATTTTTTTCTGACCAGACCTCATCGAAAATGGTTTTTGATGAACTTACATTGTTCTTTTAATTATTCAGTGGGTTTTTGCTTTGCACGAGGGTAAAATAGTAAATTGTTTTATTTGGTTTCATTTATCACTTGCTTCGGTAATATTTTTATCAGGGTGTGTCCTCCTAAAATTGACAAACAGTATCCAAAAATATAATCTCTTTAACAATGTCTTTCTTTTAGGGTTTACTATCTACACACACTAAATATGCGCCTCTTACTCAATTTTCTTCACACTCACTAAATTACTCTCTACACACACCCACTGATTTAATTTCTATTTTTTCTCCAATGTTTGCTCTTTTCAACAAAAAAAGTATGAATTTATCCACCTCTCTTTCCAAAAAAACGAACCAATGGAATTTATTTACCTCTCTTCCCTTTCCCTCCAACATGCTCGAATCTCATTCCACAAAAACTAAGTCGATTTTCAAATAGATCAAAATTATAATTAAACAAAAAAATACGGTTGTGCAATCATTAAATTCCGAACAAATTTCTTTAATAAAAAATTAAATTAAAAATTAAACTACCATATACGATATTGTTTCACCCAAAATTGAAATTTTATAACATACTATCTCAAAAAAACAATAATACAAAGTACAACAAATTCAACCTTGAATTAAATATGTTATAACACACATAAATATCTTGCATAGTTTAAAAAGTAATAGAAAAAACTATCAATTCTACAATGATTTGTTCAAAAATAATAAAATAGGTCTTACTTATATTACTAATTTCCATACACATTAATTGTCGATAAAAGGAGCTATGACTATGTTTTATAATTACGGTTTTGTTTTTCTATATTTGCATCGTTTGGTTATGGAAAGCCTCATGCCTATTTTTTAACTCGGTTTAGCATAATAAGCTAAAGTGGGTTTTTGCAGTATTTACTCCCAATTAATTTTACTATCTATATAAGTGGAATTAGAGATAGTTTAGGTGTGTGTAGATAGTAACACCCTTCTTTTAGCCTAAGTATAGGATTCAAAGATGCCTAATGTTAACTCAAAAAAGGACCAACACCCAAAAACTAGATGAAAGCACCAGTTCAGATTGAATAAATAGAAAAGCAGTAAAAGAAAACACAAATTTTATGGTGGTTCGGCGTAATCTCCGGTCTACGTCTATTTTAATCTTTTATTAGTTGGTATCTCTCTGGTTTACTACTAATTGTCTCAAATCTGACCACAATCAAGTGGATCTTAGATTTACAATAGAGTTTCTAGGTTATTTGTGAGTCACTGATACTAAGAATTTGCTAATCTAAATCCTAGAATAGCAAATATTTTTTTCCTAGGTGACTCTAGTGGAGGAGAGGTTAGATGTGAAGAAGTAAAGGAGTCTCCGCAGTCAGAGAATCCCCCTATTTTGGTTTCTCTATGGTCTGTATTTATAGGGGAAGCAGTCCTGTTAGGCCAAAATCTAGTTGGAGCATAGTCCAGATGTCGGTCCAGGGTTGTACAAGAAGTCTTGAAGTCACACGAGTTGAATAAATCACTCGGTACCAAGTCATTTCCTTAAGTGGAAATGACTCCTCCCTATTTTGCACTTCTTTTCTATCTTTGAGTAGATGTGTTTCATGCCTTTTCTCTAGTCATTTGATTGGTTATGGTGATAGTTCCATCATCACTTGGATTGCTTTTTTATTTGAGTTGTTATCTCTTCAAACTTGATGATAGGTTACAAAATCTCATGAAAAAAGTTGGGCACGCTCAGGGGAAGTAAAAAATAGGTCGTATGAAGTTGGTGTGTTTATTCGAGGTGAACATGAGTCAGTGCTGAGTGATTTCCTTAGGTAATCTTGGGTTGAAACTTTCCAGGATCTCTTCTTTCCCTCTTCTAAGCATGCCTGCCAAGTTTCAAGTCGTTTCATCCTCGTTTGAATCTTCTAAGTTTATTTGAAATATGCTTTGGCTCAAAAGCGGGTTAACATTTGCCCTACAAAGTACGCCTTTTGAATGTAAGGTGTGCTTTACTTAACAACAAGTTCCAATAACCAATCTTCGATAGTTGAGCTCTTCGGCTATCTGTTGATCTTAACCTTGGTGAATCATCCAGTTCCTTTAGATTCTCTAGCAAGTCAAAGGTCGCTTCTGGTTTAGATAAGAACTCCAGCTCTTGCTTACATGTTCCCTGTACATCATTATCATTCCGATTTCACTCGGAGTTATTACATCACATAGCAAAATCGTTCCATGTTCATATGGATTTTATCTGTTTTATTCTAATTACAATATGTTCAAAAACCTGTATCCGTTCTAAGGTTCGATATCTCCGGATCATTATACATTCAAGTTAACATGCGATCTCTCCGAATAGTTGATGATCCAATCTAGGATTCGATCTCTCCAGACCGTTTAACTTCCAATCTAGGGTTCAATCTCCCTGGGTCGTTTATCATCCAATCTAGGGTATAGATCTCTCCAAATCCTTATTGAATGCATTTGCTCTCCGACAAAGGAACATAATGACTAAGCAAGCTTATCTGCTCACACATCAATGAGGGGGCTTACTTTTCATACAAGCCCATCCACTCGCCCTCCGACATGAGTGCTGACACCTTGCACTTCAGTCCCGTCTCTCCGAACGTGATTTAAAGCGATCAATATCATACAAATCTATCCACTCGCTCTTCGGGTAGGGGAATTGCACGCTGGTCCCATCTCTTTGGACGGGACTTAAAAGCGATCAATATCAGTCATCACATTCAATGTGGATTTTTCAAAAGTCAAATATCCAAATCAGAGCAAACAAGTAGAAATCCTAATTATCCATCCTAGACATCCAACTCAGAGCATGCCTAGAGACCAATCTAGGTCCCGTACATGTGTAAGTGATCCGAGGTTATTATCATCCTAAATAGTCATCTCAGGCAAGAGTGTGCTTAGGGATCGTTCGGGATCCCATACACGTGTAAGCAGATCGAGGTTATTATTGTTTATATTACTTAATAAAGAAAGAAAAGTGCAAAAAAAGAAATGAAAAGGAAAAGCATGGGAATCAGATCTGATTCCCGTTCATCTTGATCATGAGATTTCGAGTCTCGGACCAGATCCCTGGTTGTTCCTTGGTGCATTCGCTGTAGATTGTGGTTGCTTCAATCGCACCATCGCAGTTCGGTTTCTCACATACTGTTGCAGCTGGTTGCTCCAAAGCAAATCTTCTACACACGTTTGGGTGTGTTTGACATAGATGGAATTGATTTGGACATTTGTGGGAAATTGGAATGGGAACGGGAAAGGTTAGAAGCAAAAAGGTCATGTTGGAAACATTTTGAAATTGCTGTGATCTGCGATTTTAAAGTCAACTTTGGAAGGCATCCAAGGGCTTCTTCGTATTGATTAATAAGTACTATTAGCGTACTTATTATCGGGGAATAAAAAGGTTTAAATATATATTTGAAATCATTTATGGTTTCATAAAGTGATGGTTTTAACGTTTTAAAGTGGTGTTTAAATAAAAGGTTTAAAAATATAATATAAGTATTTTAAAAGTATATTTTTAGTGTATATATATAATTTTAGAAATTGCTTAAGATTTTATTAAATAAATAAAAAGATTTTATATTATAATATTTTACAGATGGTTTATAGTATTTTATTAAATATCTTAGTTTTACAAATAAATTAGTATATGTAAATATCTATCTTTTTAAAGGTATTTTAATATGTTTAGAAGTTTTAAAAAGGAAGTTTAATCTTTTGTAAAGCGATTTAAAAGGAGTTTTTAGATTATAACACTTATTTTATATTGATTATTTTGTAAAATTGATTAAAAAGGTATATAACCTTGTTTAATAAGTGGAGATGTACTTAGAACTTTAAATGGAATTTTAAAGTAAATGACAAGTATAAAAGTGATTTTTGGTTTATAGTAACGATATTTGTGCAACATTTTTTTAACCCATTTAACTATAATTTTGAAAAGTAGTTAGATCTTTAAAATGAAGTTTTAAATATAATGGGATAGTAAAGTACTTTGGGATTTGTTGTAAACAATGTTTTAGTAACATTTGTTTTTAAACCCTTGGATAATATTTTAAGTGTTAAATATTGTTAAATGAGTTTGGAAAATATTTAGATCTTTAATAGTTAAATTTTAAAGAGAATAACGAGTATGAATTGGTTTTGGATTTGTTGTGGCAATGTGTTAGTAACATTCGCCTTTAACCCATTTTGATTATTCTGATAAACGTAAATGAATCTTTAAAAGGAATGTTTTGAAGGTAATCATAAGTGAAATGGTTTTGGGTTTGTAGTGACAGTGTTTGAGTAATATTTGTCTGAAGACCTTTGAAATTGATTTGTGAATATACTTATACGATTGAGATAAGTATATGAACACTTTTGGGAAGTGTTGAAATGCGTTGAAATGAATAGTGATGTTTTAATTAAATAGCGAAGTTTGACTAACAAATGGAGTTTTATTTATAAAAGGGCTTATTGAGTAAAAATGAGTTTTACTAATAAAATGGTTCTGAATTCTTGTACTAGTTATTCCTTGTTGTCCCATCCTTTGGAAGAATCCTTCTAGTATTTCATGTTGTCTAGTTATCACTTCGTCCTGCATCTCCTTCATCATTCTCTCCATCTCTTCTCTGGTCATGTAGATGGATTGATGAGAATTTAAGGACACCTCCTAGCTGCTCCTATGCTCTGGTTGACTTGCTCCGGTTTTAGATCACTATTAGGCCTTTTCATCCTCTTCAAATCTCAGATTCAAGCTTCACATTTTCAGATCTAGCCTTGTTTTTAGTGTAAACACTAGAACTTTAACTCAAAAAATGGCATCCAAAAATCAGATGAAAGCACTAGTTCAGATTAAATAAAGAGAAAAACAGTAAAAAGAGATACAATTTTTTATAGTGGTTCGGCGTAATCTCCAACCTACGTCCATTTTAATCTTTTATTGTTTGTTCTCTGGATTACAACTAATTATCTCAGATCTGACCACAATCAAGTGACAGATTTACAATAGAGTTTCTAGGTTGTTTGTGAGTCACTAATACTAAAAATTTGCTGATCTAAGTCCTAGAACAATAAATAGTTGTTTTCTAGGTGATTCTAATGGAGTAGAGGTTAGATGTGAAGAAGTAGCAAAGTCACCTCAGTCAAAGAATCTCCCATGTTTTGGTTGCTCTATGGTTTGTATTTATAGAGGAAACAGTCGTGTTGGGCCAAAAGCTCGGTTGGAGCAGAGTCCAAATATCGGTCCATGGTTGTACAAGAAGACTCGAAGTCACATGAGTTGAACAAATCACTTGGTATCCAGTCAAATGACTCGGTACCGAGTCATTTCCTTAAGTGGAAATGACTCCTTCTTTTTTGCACCTCCTTTCTATCTTCGAGTAGATGTGTTTCATGCCTTTTCTCTAGTCATTTGATTGGTTTTGGTGATAGTTTCTTCATCACTTGCATTGCTTTGATATTTGAGTTTTTATCTCTTCAAACTTGATGATATGTCATCAAAATCTCATGAAAACACTTGGGCACACTCTAAGAAAGTAAAAAATAGGTCGTATGAAGTTGGTGAGTCGATTCGAGGTGAACAAATGAGTCAGCGCCGAGTGATTTCCTTAGGCAATCTTGGGTTGAAACTTTTCACGATCTCTTATTTCTCCCTTCTAAGCATGCTTGCCAAGTTTCAAATTGTTTCTTCCTCATTTGAATCTTCTAAGTTCAGTTAAAATCTGCTTTGGCTCAAAAGCGAGTTAACACCTAAATTGAGTTTCAATGCACTCGCATTTATGCATATCAACGGACCGGGTCCGTTCCGGGAATCTTAAAACCCGAATCCTAGGTTGGTTACAATAATTAAAATCCGAGTCCAACCTGAATTCATTGATTATTTCAAATGCAATACTCGAGTCCGGCCCGTTGTGTTTTTCAAACCCTTTGGGCAATACTCGTATATCTAATTCATAATACTTATGCTAAAAACATATTTTAAACTCATAGTTTTTATAAAAGTTATACGTAAACAACGTAAACATATGAACTATATAGTAGTGAAGCCAAATTCATAGTAAATTTGCAAAAACATCCACATGCAAGCAAACAAAATTGTAAACGAATAACATACATTCCAGTTTTGCTATTATGAAAAAACTAATAATCAGATCAGGTCTAAACCGAACCGGATGTGATCAAACGGTACCCGATCCTAAAAGGAACCGGATTAACAGGTACTAACAAGCTGGGTTCAGACGAAAACTCGCAAGACTGACAGGTCTACTCACATTACAAGTTTCCATCAGAGACGCATGTAAGCAGGGATGATGATTAAAAAAGAAAAATAACTACGTGGTACATGTTAATGCATGTAGGGAATGAGGACTAGTCAAACAAGCATCCAAGGCTGCAGCCTCTAGTGACACTTTTGTCCATGTTTACATCTACCATCCCCAATCAACGAATCTATCTGTTTGTGTCCTGAATATAGATCAAGTACACTGTTCCCATTGCTTTCGAGCTAGTTCATTATGACAATTTTCTCAATAATTAGATATATAGTTGTATTCCTCAAAAATTGCAATTTACTTCTGTAGATATAGTATCTACATTTTCATGCATACAACTGAACTAATAAGTTCAAGGAGAGTGGAAAACTATAATTTGGACGTGTTTATGCGGAGAAATCTGTGTATTCAATTTTATGCTATTTTGGTTTTGAATTTAAAATCGAAGATTGTTGGTTTGCTATTGACATCTTTATTTTCCGATGGTTAAATTTGTCTAATGAGTCAAAGTCAAATGCAAAAATTCAGTTTACTGTTTAGATGATATTCTTTATCCTTATGCTCTCATGTTGATTGCTTAAGTACTTGGGTCTGTTTAACATGTGGTTACAGTTTTTTTGGCAGAAAATCTGTTTACAGAAACAGCAATTTTTCTTTGGAGTCCAAAACTTATTCTGGAGAATCCTTGTACGATACTGTTTAAAAATGTAATTTTTAGCAATCTGACAGAAAAAGAGTTCCATACAGTAGTCTGTAAGAAGTTTGTTTGTCTTAAGAAAAATTTGTATAGAAACATCCACAATATCAGATTATAATTTTGCCTTTTGAAAAACTATGTACTTTTGATATTATCTCCTGATTCCGTTTTTTCTTGTTTAAACAATAAAAAACATAATATAACTCTATCTTCTCATATCTTAATAATTCAAGTTGTAGTTTTGGAGTTTAAATCATGTCTTCTTAAATGTGGATTGCTATCAAGAATTACTGTTTGTCGATTTAGAGTTTGCAATTCTGGTTGGTTTCTTAAAATATTAACTTGAATTAAACATGAATAAATTAATTTGAACAGGAAAATCAGTCTCAAATTTTTATACGTTGTTTTAACCAAAAATTGAAATATTTACGGGTTAGTTGTAGTTCATAAATAGTAAGTAGATTCATAATAATAATGGTATTTCAAAACATGACCATGCGCTATGTACCAATCCAAACAGCATGACCCAATTTATGTGCCAATCCAAACACACTGACCCAAATTTGTACACTGTTCATGTATTATTAAAATTTTAAAAATCGAAATTAACATGTGAGTGGTAATGTCAGGTTGGAATGTTAGAGTTTGAATCTGAAACCCAAGGTGATTGTTGGTTGGGAAACACATGTTTATTGCAGAAAAGAAAGTTGGGCATATCACATCAATCCTAAATACATTTTCTTCTTTTTAAATCTTAGCCCCTATTCTCACATGGTGGTATTCCTAGTTTGGTAACAGCTATACCCTCCTCTTGTATTTTTGCTATGTAGATAAGGCTCATACACCTTTCATACTAAGAGACGTTTATCATATTCTACTTAAAATATCCATCAAGATTTAGCTTACAACTGAAGAAAAAATGAACATGTTTATTGCAGTAGAACAAAGCATAGCTACTTGCAACCCAATTTTGAGATTTTTGTGAGTGTGTGTGTTTGTATATATAAAGCGTGCGTGTGTAGGTTTTTCTTTTGTACAACTAACTGTTTTATGTTTCACATGGTAGCTAGTGGACGGATGAAAGGGAAGTCAGGTTCTTTATTTTAGAGGCAATAATGACTCGTATTAGTTGATACTTAGCCTAAAAGCTTGGCTAAGTGTAAAGTGGGAAGATTCTTGCTCATGCATTAAGCCAACTTCCACTAGCTAATACTTCTTGATTGATCCCTGGATTTATGATCACACAATCATACGTTTGTGGAAGCCTTTCCCTTACACAATCTTACTTTTGTCAGTTTTGTGGAAGCCTGTATTTTCTCTTCACTGATAAACACGTAACAATGAAATTGCCTACTGTTTTTTGTGTCAATGATAATGTACTATCAGTGGCGGAGCCACTTTATTCCTGACCTGGACACGTGACCCTCTCAGGAAAGTTAAAAACGAAAAAAAAAAAAACAGAAAAAAAGAAAACCAACAGAACTCGCGATCTAAAAAAAGAAAACCCTAATCGGCATCAAATCGCAATTCGTCGCTCAGTCCTAGTAGCCTCCGCAGCAGGCGTAAATCCTCCGTAACTCCTCTGCAACCCACCGCAACTCCTCCGTAGGACCGCAACCCACCGACCGCAACATGCGCAAGCCGCGCAACTCCTCCGCGTCACTGTCGTCTCCTCCACCAATCAGCCTCCTTCGCATCAAAGCTTTGAAATGGGCGGTGAGTGATTTTGATTTAATGAATTTGCTTAATTCGACTACTTAGATTCAGGATTGAATCGATTGGTTGAATTCGACTAATTCGACTACTTAGATTCGCATACTAAAACAAAATTTGCTGTAGGAATTGGCATGAGGACTTTATTAACAACAACATCAGGATTGTATTCATTTTGCAAATAAAAAGACAATTTTAGTATTCATTTTGTATTCAACCTTAGTATTCAGTTTGTTTTAAATTTGCTGTAGACAATTGCAGTTTTTGTATTAATGAAAATAAAAAGACAATCGCTATAGACAATGACAATTTTATTATTAATGAATTTTTATTTTTAATCTTAGATATGCGGAGATATTTTAAGAGAACCATCGAAGATATTTCCACCGAAGTTGGAGCTTCTGCACCTTTTAATAAAACTGTGAATGATGATAATCAAAACAAAATTATTCCAAACTTGGTAACTCGAAGTTGTATTCAAGTTGATTTATCGAATCTTCCATCTGATCCTAGTCTACGACATCAAATTTTGGACTACGATTCAAATGACCAAGATATAGTTAGAAGAGCATAGTTACAAAATGGTCCTTGTTAGCCTTCTTTGCAAATATTTCCACAAACAATAATTGGTGGAAGGGTTAGACGTTTCAGTATTTGAAAGATCAATAGTTGATATTTTTGTAATGACTTATTATTATATAATTATATTTTGTGCTTGTTTGATGTTCTAGAATGCTTCTTCATACACATACTCATGAGAATTGCAGTGAGAAATGATTACCTTTTAGATATTCTAACTCATGGTGGCCGCAAAGTGGATACAGAGAGGTATTTGAACCTGGGATTAGATTAGTGGCTGGTGGAACTCCACCTCTATTCAGTTTCCTACAGAATAGATTAATGCAAAAGGACAAAGGCAATATTCAACAGTGCTTGAAAATGAAAAAGCAACAAAATGATGATCTTTTTGTGTTATGAACAATGTTCCAGTTTCATTTTGTTTTATGAATTTAGCATTTTATAAGATATTAACAATAAAGAGATTCTTTATTGCCATTAACATAAAATAAAATTTTAGTTATGAATCATAAAATGATTTATAGTAATTCAGTAAAATGAATTCACTGTTTTTATTAATAATTTTTAAATCGCAATAAACTAACTGAAAGGCTTGCATGATTTCAGGAGAAAGTAGCACTCAGGTCTCAGTAGTAATCCAAACTGAACAACTAGGGAAACCAATCAAGACAACACTATAGCAGCTAAGCTCCAACAAGCGTGAGATGAGAATTCCTAGTTGTTTGTAACAACCTGATATTTTCAACCATTCGCATCCGCACATGTCAGACTTGAATTGCTCAAAATACCGCGTTGTAAATAAAAATTTGGCAAACTCATCATATACAGTAAATAAATAATCACAGATCACAGACACAGAGTAATATAATGCAGCGGAAACAAAGAAATAGTAGTTCATGAAGCTACTATATAAATACATCAGAGTTAAGTAAGATACAATAGGAATACCAAGATACAATAGGAGTAACAGTATGATAATCAGGTACAACTCAGAATACAATTGGAATCAAGTGGATAACAAAATGAATAGATATCTGGATCTTCAAAGCAAAACTCCAGCTCCAAAGGTGAGTCTCAAATGCTGTATCGCTCAGTCTGACCCGAGCGTAAAGCAAAACACAAAACACTCGAGTCAGGACATACATACTTATACAATGTAAACCAACTCAAGTGAACTGTAATAAAGGTACAAGTAACTCAAAGGATGCTTGGGATCGCCCATCCTCTAAGGATCTGTTAAACTATTTACTATGTAGTAATATTGCGCTATTATAATAATGTCTAATATAAAATAAACATACTTTTAAATAGCATTAAGGAGTGACCCAATATTCCCCTTAACATTTTTAACACATAGAAAATCATTTTTCACTTTATTAAATCATTTTAAAAACCAAATTTAAATCAAAATATCAAAAATTTACATTTTTAAAATACTTAAAACTTCCAGAAAAATATATAAAATAACCACGGGTCTGTATAATATTTTCTAACCTAGGTCAAGTGATACGGATAATATATCATTTCAATCCGTAATTTACAAAGAAAAATCCGGGTTCTATCATTTCAAACCCGCAATCTCAAGTTAAATAAAATTAAATAAAAATCGCTCAAGCTTATCATTTCAGCCCATAACGATCTTTCCCTATTCTAAAGTCCATTCAGGTATGTATCATTTCAACCCATAGTGATTCTATTCTACAGGGAACTTGCAGTGTGAGAACAGAATATAAAATAAACAATAAAATAAAATAAAATATAACAGATGATGTGACAAGTTAATAACAGGGTTTAACATCATATAATTTACATCACAGGCAGGTATAACATAATATAATTATTTCTACACTTTCACTTGCTATCAATTCACAGTTATATAAGTATGAATGTCAGGTGTGATTACTCACCTTTTTACGCCGGAGTTTGCAAAAAAAATATACACAGATGAATTCCAGAAAGCACGATATAGCACGACTTTGGATTTGAGTGGAGAGAGCCAAGATGTTACTCTTGTATACAATAATAAAACAAAGCACCATATAAATATAATTACAATACAAAAGATTAAATTGGAATAAATGGAAACTAGGCTAGACAAATAACATCACCTAGCTTTCAAACAATTTTTGCTTGACTCCAACCTCACATATGCTCGACCACAAAGCTATATTGGTTCAGCCATGACATGTTTCAGGTGGTAAAGGTCAGGTTTGGATCTGAAATACATGTCTTGGTCAAGAATACAAATGGTCTGGGAAGTTACAAAGAGGAGAAGATAAAAAGGCAAGGCAAAAGAGAGTTTTGGTTCAACTTTTTGAGCTCGGCCTTGGTCTATGGGGCTCGGCCATGCATGGTTCAAGTCTGGTCAAGGGTTAGGTTGATGGTCAGAGGTTAGGTCATGATGGTGGTGGAGTCTAAGGAGGTGGCCGAGGCAATAAGTGGAGGTGGTGATGAAGTTATGGTCGGCTAGGCATGTTTTGGTGGAATTTTTGCAAAGTTTGTGATGTTTTGGTCATGGGGTAGGCACGGCCTGATCTGATCTGTAGCATAGGTGTTTGGCAGTGGATGATGAGGAAAAGATGGTGGTGGTGGTCGGTGAAGGTGATGGTGGATGATGGCCAAGCAAACATGAGAGGAGCAAGGCAAAAATCAAAGGGAAGATGAAGAAGAAAAGAAGAGAATGGAAGCCATTAACTTATTTTTTCTCAAATGAGAATAGCCGTGCAAAATGAGGAGGATGGGAAGTTTTCACGTGAATGAGAAATGTAAATACACGGCTAAGCAAAAAGAAATGTGCGGCCAAAACAAGGCAAGTGAAAAGCCAAAGGAAATAAAAAGACTAGCTATTGAAAAGTCACAAGTTTAAAACTTTAGTCTCTTCGAATTTCCATTTCTATTAAATCTAATAAAACAAATAAAATTTTAGTAAATGCATTAGAAAATGAAAAAAAAAATGAACTGAAATAAATAAATAAGTTTAGGGAAAATAGAAAAAGAAATAAAGAAATAGCTTATTAAATTGAAACTAGACTTAAAATTACAAACAAAATATCATTAACTTTGGAAAATTATAACTATACTTCTAAACCAATAAAAAGTCAAGTAAAATAAAATAAATGCTGAACAAAATAAAGTGTAAATGAAAATAAAATAAATTCTTAAGAAAATAAAAGATAAATAAAGAATTACTTTAATTAATCGAGACTAGAAATTAAAAATTATAAACAAAAGACAACTGAAATTAGAAAATTTCAATTACACTATTAAAATGTTTTAAAACTAAAATAGATACATTACATCATGTTACACTTGTAAACATACATTAGAACATGACATAACAAACAAAAATATTATTTATATAAAATTAAAATAACAATTTTGTTAAATACAACAAATTACATCCAATAGTGTAAAAGGCATAACTTTCACAATATAAATCAGATTTCAACGAAATGAAAAGCAATATTCTTAAAATTTTATTTACTTTCATAATAAAAGATAAAATTCAAAATTTCAAACTTTTAAAATTTTAAATTAAAAGTCAAAGTTTGAACATATTGACCAAAATTCTCATTTCTGGAAAAATATTCTATTTATTCATGTTTGGAATTATAATTCACATACAAATCAAAATTTATATTTAAAATAACAAAATTTATCCATTTTAATAAATAAAATAAAGTTTTTAAATAAGGAAATTCAATTTAAAAATAATTACAAAATACAGGGTTGTTACATTGTTCATTTATAGATCACACCAACTGCCTTTTTTAATTGTGTCCCCGCCAGCTTCCAATCCTGGCTATGCCACTGTGTACTACGGATGTTTATTAGTTTTGGTTTGTAATTTATGGTTATGCATTGACATGATAATTGTCGTATGCTACGCATTTAAGTTTGTTTCCTTGGCTTCCTCGTCCTTCCTTTCAATTTGAGATTTACATGTTATTATTATCCATATATATATTTTGTATTCAAGTAATGATATGTGGTCTGACCCGACCTTCACAATCAATTGTGAAATGAGTAAATTGTTTGTTAACTTCATCTATCTTATTTAATCAACTAATCGATGACTTTCTCAAGCGTTATAATATACTATAATAACACTTTATTAAATATTTGTTTTAGTATTTTAAACATTCGATTCAATACTCATGATTATAAACACATTCATAATTAATCAATTAAATATTTTTCTTATATATTCAAATTGTTAGTATACCAGTACATACAATATATAGCAAATAAAACAAAAAAAAAGACTCCCATCTAAAAGTTAAGGTATATAACAAATAACACAATCGTCCCTGAGTCGTATTCTTAACTCTACCGGATTGTATTTACAATGTCTCTCCAATCCCTTTGCAAAACATGTGTTCTCCCTAACAGTAAATTGATCATGGATAAAAATGTTTAGTTTCATTAAAATTCAGGTCCACGGAAGGGTTTAATGCATCACGTCGCTCACGTGAGTTCGTTTGCCCTTAATAGCAAGCGCCGGAGGTGTCTTTCTTGACAACAGGATTGTTGTAGCTAAGATTTTTGAATATAATAACATGGAGAGTGGATTTAAAGGGTTTCTAGATTGTTGGAGAAAGAGACTACAGAGGGAGTGCAGGAGGAGAAGGTGTTTGTATATAAAACTATCAACGATTACAAAACAAGTCGGTTGCATTTATTCGAGTTTTAGTAACTCTGATAAGTACATACCGTGGTTTCTAAAAATTGAGTAAGCTGGTTAGTTACTATCGCTGCTAAGAAGTAGGTTAACCATGCAACATATTCTTAGTTAAGAAGGTACACCTCCAAGTGTTGAGATGCTCTTAACTTCCGGCTTTAATGGCTCAATCATATTTTATTATTTATTACACTATAATAAGTTAAGCCTTTTTTGAGATTAAACATTTACACTTGTTTGAAGTATTTTGGCATTTGCTCCCAACATAGTTCGGCTTAACTAACCATTTATGCGTTAAGCTAACAATTGTTAGGGAAATGGTTGGAAATGATTGGAAATAAGGGAATGGTTGGAAATGTTTGAATGGTTGGAAATGTAACAGTCCAACAGAACATGTTATTTATGGGATGTGTATAAATATGAATTGATATACATTTAAAAGTGTATCAACTCATATGTGTGTGCCTAAGACCGACGTAGAAAACGAAAAATCTTGTTTTGACATTTGAAATTCACAAGGTACCAAAGCTTATGACAACGATTGAGCTAAACGAACACATAACAAGTCTCTGAAAGGAAGAATTTGAATAAACACAAATCATGGAGGAGACCTCTAAGAGTCATCTTGTATGCGTTGAAATAAGGAACAATGGAATAATATCACATTGCAAGTTATTTACGAGGCATGGTGTACTAATATGGGTTTTCAAAAACATAACTTTGTGAATTCCATTTTTTACAGTAGTGTGTACCGACTTGTGTAACTAAAATCCCACTATATCCTTGTTAAATCCTCACTAAAGCGCTTAGGCTCTTTGATCGTACGTCTTTTTAATTTAGCGCTATTGAATAGTGGATCTGCTCAAATTCACTATTGAAGCTAGTGCTATTGAAAGTATGAGCTTGGAGAAGTTAAATATATAATTATAATGCCATCGAAAGCATGATCTATCAGAAATATGAAATAAATGCTATTGAAGTATGAACAAACGCTATCGCAAATCGTGTAATAAATGCTATTGGAAATATGGAAAAAATGCTATTGGAAGGATGGAAAATGCTATCAGAAATATGATTCTTTAATCATTATCCAATTGTCAAAGTACTATTAGTCCACCATAATTATACTGATGGGGTACATAAAGCTTTTTACAACTATTTAAAAGACACCATTTTGGAGCAACACATGTCATCATCAAGGCATTCACATCATCATCAAGAGAAAAAAATTACCATCATTCAATAGCCATATGCCAATGACTCAATGAAGGTTAAGTTATAGCCGTTACATTCCAAACACATGTCAAACATCAAACGATCAGGGGAATTACTATAAATAGGGGACAACCCTCACATAACTAGAGGCATTTTCTTGAATTATCTTTTCCTTTAGAATCATCTATAATCTTGTAATCATAAAAAGTTTGAAATTTTATAGCAATAGTAGATTAGGCAAACTCAAATTATTCAAGTTCAATAACAGACAATGTTATATAATTTTTTACACTTGCTTCCCTTTTAAATTTACTTGATTGAAGTGTTTGATCAAAATTTTGGTCAAACAATTATGTATTTGTATTTTTTTGGAACGATTACACAACGACTCACTATGGGTCTTCTAAATGTTATTGTATCTAGTTAAATAGAAGATCTTATGTGACAATATGTAGTATTTTCCGACTAAGAGTACTATGAATCTTATGAATGAAGACCTTACTTTGATTATGCTCAATCACATGATATTGTTTCATGTAGCAGCCGTAGTCGGCTATATGTCGAGACTCATGGAGTGAAACACTAGTCAAGAGATGATTCATCTCCTTTGATACAAAAGATAAGTGTCACTGTAGTTGGAATTCGAGATAAAATCATAATTCTTTGAATAAAGCAATATGGTTAGTCTGTAAATTTTATCGGATTGAACCAACTAGCTTTGAAAGTCAAACTTCACAATTAATACGAATGTTATTAAAGTTTTGACCATTGATTGAGCTCTAAAGGCCTAAGTGACACTGCGTTGACAAAGAGACATGACATGCATAGTATATCATTGCTTATGGGTGTAGATTTAATGATTAGAAGTAGAACATTACCTATATGATATGTAAGCAACTGACTTTAATTCAACTATTGTATAGCAAAGTTCGCACGTGTTCAAGGTATGGCTTAGGTAAAATTATGTAATTTCATTGCTACTTAGCTCTTACAGTAAATTTTATTCGAAATAAAGTAAGCATTTTGTTCTTATTTATGTTATATATATTGAGATATAACTAATGTTTTAAACACATTAAATATATACAAGTAAAAAATCCTGAGGAAATAATAATTAATCAATTGTAGTTACAAATGTGTTTGTAACCATGAGTATTGAATCATATAAATAAATACTTATCCTTAAATATTCCCAATCAAGATGTATCGAGAATATGATATCAATATATCCATTGAGACTAGTATACGTAACGTTTTCCACATGATGGAGATGAATTGCCCATGATCGTAGTGGGCTTCAAAGGGTTACTTATGTGTAATTGTTTGGAACAATTACAGAATGACTCGCCGAGAGTCTTCTGTAGATTAAAAGTCAAATAGAAGATCCCACATGAAAATATGCGATAGTCTTTTGACTTGAGAATATTGTGATAAGATTCTAAACTACTATAGTCAATCACACGACATCAATAATCATGTTAAGGCCACAGTTGAGTATTAGCTAAACCGCGTGAAATGCTACATTATTTAAGAAAAGATCCATCTCATTCGAATAGAAGGTTAGTATCATTGTAATCGGTAGTCAATGTGTAGTCAAAGTCTTTGACCAAAGAAAACATGTACTGTTGTAATTGTTATTAGATTGTACCATGGACATCAATGTGAACTTCACAATTAAATATGGCTATTATTAGAGTTTTGACCATTGATCGGGCTCTAGGTATCTAAGTGATATAGTGACGACGAAGAGAAAAACATGTACAATATATTGTTGTTTAAATGTGTTGCTTTAAAAGATAAGAAATTAGATGTTACCTAGATAATTCGTAAGAACTGAACTCATGTCCACCACCATGCCCTAACAAAGTCCGTACATATTTTAATATTTTTATTGTTTAAATAATACTAAGGGCTGAGTTCATATTCAGAAGTCATACAACCTCAACTCCCGGTTTTCGATCAAAAATAATTTATTGAAATAATTTATAAAAGTTATAACATATTATTATAGAGAAGCTAATATAATGGTTATAATAATTATATAATGGTTATAATAATTATGTTTAACATTATTAGAGGGTTGATAATTAATGAATAAAATATATAATAGTTACATATTATTTTTTTGATAATAAGAGTGTTACTTTATTCAAGTAGAGTACTCATTTTGATGTCTCGAAGGTTCAAACCCATGGACTTTAAGACCTTAGTTTACGGTGTCATACCATTTGCCACTTGAGTTAGTGGTCCTTAACATAATAGTTATAATTTATTTAATTATTTATGTAAGTTGAAAATAATATTTATTCAATAACAAATATTTTATGGCAATTGAATTGATTAATAATTAGAGGGATAGCCATGGCTTATTATTTAATTGAGTTATTGAACCTAATAAATAAAGTTTGGCCTAGTGGAAATATATTAAGGAGATATTTTTGGCATCTGATGCTATAATTAGATCTATAGAGCCTCCATATAGAGATATAGAACTTTACTTTATCTCTACGAGTGATATTCTATCTTTACAAAATAAATTATATTTGAATTATGGACTTTGCAACTCCACCATTGGGTTAGAGAAGTATCCTTCCACAGGCAAAACTTATGGTTCAAGGTTTTATCGTCCAACTAGATTATCGTGTATGTATACACACAGATATATATATATATATATATATATATGCGTGTGTGTGTGTATGTATGTGTGTGTGTCTTAGTTTCGATATCATTTCCAAATGTATATATAAACACATTAAATTTGAAATCTATCGAGTTTAAAAATCATTACATATACGTATATATTAAAAAAAATTCAAAATTTCAAATTGATACAGGTAAAAAATTATTTTCTATGCACATGCACATAGTGTGCATCAACGACGGGTTATGCATCTCCACCATCGTCAGAGGTAAGATAGTGGATGTCATCGTGGTCGATTAGACGAGGCGAGGCGATTGTAGTCACTAAAAGTGGCTCGATGCCTCTAAGTAGTAGGATTCTCCATGTCGACATTGGCGTCAAAATTAGGGTTTAGTAGATGGTGTCAAACACAGATCTACATGGTTGGAATTGTCTCGGGAAGGGGATCTTACTGGTGGTAGCGATGGATAGACGACGACGTCGGTAGTGGAATGAAGATTACAATGGAGGCGGTTAGAGTTTGCTGTAGGAGAAAGGTAATATTATTTATAACCTATGACTTTATATAATTTATATTTTACCCCCTATGTTTTACAATTGAATATCTTTCACATATGAACTCATTTTTACACATAACTTGCATTGTTGAGTTCGTAATTAAATTCTAAACACATTGACATTATCTAATAGTAAATTATACATTTATTTTGATGTTGTGATTCTGATATTGAAATATTAATATTAACTTTAAGATAATTACATATCAGCACCATTAATCTATATGGGGGTGTGTGTGTGTGCACGCGCGCGTGTATGTTAAGACATTATCCATTTGATCTGAATATTTGATATCTGAATTAAAATGAATTATAATCATTTGTATTTATGACAACAAATTTGAACAAGTGTTATTTGAATTCGTAAAAAAATAGTTATTATCTATTACCGACAAATTTTCCACAGTCTCAGAACGGACATAGAACTAGACGTCGAGATGAAGACGAAATGGATCGAGAACTTAGCGACATGCTTAGAATGATGATACGAAGACACATAGGAAATTTAAAGTCAAAAAGAATAGTCAATTTTGATTGGTGCCGATCAAATTGTGATAGGTACCGATATGATTCTTGAAGTGTGGTCGTACTTGTGGAAGTTGAAGAAAATGCATATGATGGGGGATATTTTGGCACTAGGTGAATTTGATCGGTATCGATCACAATTGTGATTGGCATCGATATAATTTGAGTGTTCTAAATTGATTTGTTCTTCCTCCTTATTCTTTTAGATTAGATTCTTACCTAGTCTTCCACGATCCGACGACTATGGTGGAAGATTCGTCTATAAATAGCAGGGGAACTTCAACTAGAAGAGGAATTTGATCTTTCTCTCTTCTTCTCTTAGAAACTCTAGCGAGATCTATTAGATTATGATTGGATTTTGATTATAATCATTGTAATCTAGAGAGAAAACATTAATACAAAGGATTAAAGTGGACATAAGCCGGAGTATTTGTTGAACCACTATTGAAATTGCGTGTTTGTTCTTATTTCAATCATTTTTGTACTTGCTAGATTTAGATCTAATTGATTTTGGGGTGTTGTGCGAATCTTTTGGTTCAACATTATCATTCAAGAAAAATTATTAAACATTAAAAATTATACATATACATATACATATACATATACATATACATATACATATACATATACATATACATATATTATATATGAAAATTATTATATTATTAATTTTATTATTGAGTAAATGTTATTTAATTTGATAATAAATTATCTCATTAAATATTTTAACAAATAATAACACTGTAAATTAGATTAATATTGTTAATATAATGATAACATAACATAACTTAAAATTCAAATCAAATTCATCCAACAAACTAGTATGGTATCGATGTCTATAATATTATTCATAATGAAGCTATAAAAGATTTAGTGCATAACGAATTAAAAAGAGTTTTATTGAAATTTACCCCTTTAACCCCGGCGTCCGATGCACCTGATCCAACAACGGTATCGGTGCTTGCATTATAGTATTGTATGTAAAACCTATTATGGTTATAAGGATTAAGTACATATGTATATAATTATATATAGACACATGTGTGTGTGTGTGTGTATAAAGGAAAAGGATGCCATTTAGTTGTGAATACTCATTATGCCTTATGGACGATAATAGTCAATTTTAAGATTATGAATCTGAAATACTATTGCTTTGTATCATTTCCGATATAAATAGATGAATACTTTTGGTCTTTAATCATCCTCAAGCTACAAAATATTTATGACGATTTTTATATTGTCCTTAGATTGGTAAGAACATTTTTATAACTTTGTGGGAACCCTTAAGAGTTACAAAATTTCCCTTAGGAAATCATGAAGTGGTGGGTTATAAGTATCTAATTTACTTTATTATTTTTTGAGCACCCTCAAAGTCATAAAGATAATTAGAAGAAAAAGAATATACGACTAGGAGTAATATATGATAACAACGTGTTATTTACTATCTATGGAGACTATCTTCTTAAATTTGTGTCACCTCTTTTTTATAAATGTGATAACCATTATTCTTTATATTTGTGATACTTAACTTTATACATGTGGTAGCTTTTTACTTAGTCATCTAATAGCTCTTTAGTTTATACTTTCCCTAACTATACTTCTTATGCTTGAAGAGGCTTTCAAATTTCTATACTTGTGGTGATATCATTTGAACATGTGATATCCATTGTGTTATAAATGTGAAATGCTTTTTGCCTTACATTTGCGGCAACTATCTTCAATCTTATATACGTCAAAACGTTCATTGTCTATAATTATCAAAGCATATTGCCTTATAAATGAAATAACTGTATTTATTTACACTTATGATAGAATGTCTGTTTGAATTTGTAGTAACCACAAAATTTGTATTTGCGGTAGCTATCGCGTATGCCTTTATTCTCTTGATGGCTGATATACTTTTTTATTGTGCCAAAACTTGGCCTCACAAGTTTTGATATGATTTTATGTTGAATAAAATTTCATATTTTTTACATTAGATTTATCATATAAATGGATAAACAATATTTATCCCCTTTTCTCCGTAGTTATCTGATATCTGAAAATTAATGCATGCATAGCTCTTTTCGAACCCATTGATACACTCAGCCAGAAAATATATATTCAAACAACACTTGAGTCTTTTATTTATATTATCTAAAAAAATAAATATGAAAATAATAGTTGTATGTGATTCTTGAAAGAATACCTTCTGATTTGTAGCAGGTGAAATGGGTAAATTTCAACAAATTTTCCTATTTTGATCTTAATATGGTTATGTAATCTATTAACTACGATTAGATCCAATCTATATTATTAATATAAAATCAAATTTTATTTTAAAATATTTTATATTTATTTAATTAATCATATTAATTAAATTTATTAATATTTAGTATAATATATTCAATATATGTTCACATACTAACATAATATCACAATAATGAATGAACATGTGTAAAACTATATACACACGTATATAGATGTTAGGGTTTGTATCTATTGTACATACATACATACATACATACATACATACATACATACATACATACATACATACATACATACATACATACATACATAATACTTACAAATACATGTGATAAATTCACATGTATATTAGGAATATAAATGATTAAGTATATGCATATGTTTGAATATACTATAATATATTTATAGGTTTCACTTCTTAGAAAAGATTAATTTGTAATATAAAATAATATTTAGTCTCCAACAGGTGGTCCATTTTTGTAAAATCAAGATGGAAAAATCTAATTGAAAGATATCACTTTTCTTAAAAAAATTAGTGTAATCATCTTTCTTTGGTTATAGATATATATTTTAAAATATCAAAGTAAAAGAATTAGAAGGGATTTTGATTCAACTTCCATAGTTACTTCAGTACACATGTTTATAATTTATTGTAGTATTTATTACATTTTTGTAGTAGTTCTTCATCAACTCTATTTTTTTTTTCATTTTTGTACCTATTTGATTGCGATCTAATATTTGTATTATTCATGTAAGTTTCGAATCATTTACCCTTCGATTTATTAGTACATATTACTATTTTTGTATTTTAACAAGTGTAATTTGAACATTCTCTACTTATGTTTTCATTGCCCTAATTTATTTTTTGTGACCTTTTATTTTAATCTATATTATACTATTAAAAGTGTTTACTTCTCTCCATCAGTCCCAACTTCGACTTTTGAATTTTCTCCACTAGCCATGTGGCATCTTTTCAATCCATTTCTCTTAAATGCATTTTCCTCTCCCTTTAGTCTTAGGAATGAAAACTCCTCCTCTTCCAATAAATATTCTTCCTTAATTTACGTAACCTTTTTTCTTTTTTAAGTTACAAATTAAATTCTACCCCCTTTAATCATCTATAGATCGTATATTTTTTAGTAAATTCTAATTTAATTTTTCTTGGTTGATTAAACTTAATTCGTCATTTTTTTTCTTAATTTTTATGGTAGGTAACATTACAAATCAGTTATATTAATAATTCCCTTTACGGACTAGCCATATTGGTCTCATCCCCATAAACCTAGTTTTATCTCGAACAATGTAAGTCTTTCCCTTTTGGTAGTGCTCATAAACCCTTTCCCACTCACGTACCTCGTTAAATACTCCTGTTTGGATAATGAAGGAAGGCAGGGGGCCTAGAGTAAGCGGAGTACCCATGCTGCTAAGGCGCTTGCATGAAGATTAGGTTCTGGTCGACAAACTAAACTAAAATGATAGCTCACATCCTAATGGAATTGTAATGACCCGAAATTTTATCTTTTTGATTGTGAATATTTTATTAATTTTAAATATTTAAATAATTTATTTTAAAAGCTTAATAACTCCGTTTAATTAATAAATAATAATGGTGAACTTGATATAGGAAAATATTTACAAAAATATTTAGTTTGAACAATATCGATAATGTGACCGAATATCGTTTTATCGATAAACGGTCCCGAAAAGCATGAAATTATCATTCCGAAGCACAGTCTTGGATTTTGATAAAACTAGTGCCATCAGAACCGGAATAATATAGCAATGTGCGTAGATGAGTTTCATGACGATCAGACTGTCGTGTGATCGTGCGAGCTCGAAGCGCGCAGCGATAAAATGAGAAATTAAAATAATATTATTATTTATTAAAAATAACCCCACAACCCTTCTTTCTCTCTCACTTTTCTTTTACTTTCACTCTCCTGTAAACATTTTAACCTAGCCTCCACCTTTAAAAATCAAAATCATGAGCTACAGGCAACGAAATCGAGCGGCGTCAGATCTATTGAGTTCGTACGAGCGAGGGCTTCAAATCAGTGTAGTTGATGATGGGTGCAACCGACTTTGATGGTGATCGATGTGGTGTGGCCGAAATAGGGTTCGACTTTGACGATGATTGGGGTGGAATTAGGCGAAACAGACCACACCATCATTTTTCTCTTGCCGAGGAGCATCATTCCCCAAAATTTATTGAACTCCGGTTGACTATGGACGAATATGACCTAGGCTTGTCACAATGCGATGTTGCAGGTCAAACTTTGAACGAAGGCGTGGAGCTTGAAGTCGTTGGGTCGGATGCGTAGAGCTTGTGAAGTGTGGTTCGTTGTAAGTGGCGACGGCCGATTTCGTGGAGTATTGCTCGAGATTAGGAAGGATTTGTGCACGTACATTTCGAGTTTGTGCACATATGTGCATGGAAAAGAAAGGGGAGGAAGGATTTAATAGTAAATAGTAATTTAAGTAAAGTAATTAAGTTACTTGATTATTTAATTAATTCGAAATCTAGATCTTCTACATATGAGGTCCAAATCGAACGCGGTCTTTTGTGTTACGCTTGTAAGAGCGTTATCTATGCATTAGAGTTGATTTCATCAAATTTGAAGCAAGTAGAATTTTAAGCTAAAATCAAGCTTCATTCGAATTTAGATCGAGTAGGAACGCTTAAGCGTTGGTTGGAATTTTAGTGAGTTAACTCACATTTGGATGAACATTGTATGATATATGTGTTGTTATAAATTATTGTTTGTGTGCTTGAATTATTTCTTTGGTCGATTTGGTCGATTTCCCGCTTTAGAAAGCGGATGACATATGAAATGAAATACAGGTAATACAGGGAATTTTGTAGAGAGATCTGGATTCTTCACCGTTGTTGATGTTAATTTCATTTATATACTTATGTTATAAATTCTTGAATGTCAAAGCTTAGTAGTTTGACATTGATTGATGTAACTTTGATATGTCGCCAAAGTTGAACTCTTTTAATATGGAACACTGAAAGCACTTGTTATTTATTGTGGTAACTCTAGACTCATTATAGTATCTTGGAAATACTATTATTTGTTGTTTTGATTTGAAATTGGTTTTAATTCGGATAATGATTTTTAAATGTGACTTTTGGAATTTTCGATGGTATTTTATTTAGAAATGGTTTTCGAACTTTTCTATTTTACTTCAACCTTTTTGATAGTCTTTTTAATTTATATGAAAACGTTTTAAAAGTATTCCAGAAAATATTTGTTTTACAGAAAAGTTGATATAATAACAGATGTTTATTTATGAAAAAAGGGGGAATCTATCTTTTATAATAAAGTGATTTTGTTTTTAAAGAAGATAGAAATATTTTGGAGTAAATATTTATGAAATGATTTATATAAAATATTGTATGGAAAGAGTGATTTATAAATGGTATTTTATAAATAAAAGAATATATTTATAAATAATATTTTATAGAAGGGAAATGATATCATTTTGATAGATTGGAATAATAAATCACATTTGTGAATTTATAGTATTATATGGAATGATAATTTTACGAAGTATTTACTCTTATCTTGAAACCGAAGATTTGTAATCAGTATGCTAGATTTAAAATCAGGAGATTTATAAAAGGAGTTTTATAAATATAAAGAAGATTATAAATATAAAAGAGATCTATAAAAAGGAGTTTTTATAAAAGAAACGTGATTTGATTTCCATAAATGATCTTTTTAACCTATGGTGGTATGGAAAGTATTCTTCTCATACTTAACACAAAATTTCAAGGTTTGGAAACAAGTCTCTACCTATGAGAATTAAGAATGTATGTCGAGGCAAGGGTAGTTTTCTGGCTTGTCCGACTTCATTGTTAATAGAGGGATAGCACAAGTTTGAAATATGAAAGTGGTGGTAAGTAAACTTGGTCTAATTTCCATACAACCTATTTACTTACAACAAAAGTGTTTGGGGTTATTATTATCAATGTTTTAAATGATATTTGTTTTAACCCAATTAAGTATGTTTTGAAAATTGAATCTTTCTTAAGATTTTGTGAGTATACTTATACCATTGAGATAAATATATGGTTACATTTTCTAAGTATTGAAAGTGTAGTGTTTTGTGAATATACTTATACCAATGAGATAAGTATATGGATATTTTTTCTAAGAATTGAAAGAGTATAAATGAATAGTGATTGAGTAGTATACATATCTTTATCTTTGAAAAGTATTTTGGTACAAATATTTACAAAGTGATTTTAATTAATTAAAGAGGCTTAATGCTTGCTTATGTGTTTAACCATGCTTGCTTTCCAAATGAAGTTAAGTCTCTGATTGGATTGTTTGCTTATTTGATAGTTAAATAACTAACTATCAAATCTTGGCCCGTTTTGAAAATATCGGTTGTCGGTTCGGAGAGACCGAGATTGGATTTGTTATCCGAAAACCACCTCGAACCGGCATAGACATTCGAATTAGAAACATCTTGAAGATGATGGAATCGAAGCTAGAGTAATTTGAAGTGTAAAGTCTACTTGCTACTAATCCGTAGGGTGATTTCAAAAGGGGTGTAGTAGAAGTAGTGTCTTTGGTTTGTTTATATCCTGAATAGCTTGTATGATGAATGATGGCATTGCATAGATGGCAGTGTTGGCATTCCAAGTGGGATTTGCTAAAAAGGTAAAATGTAGCCCCAACCCTCACACCTGGTAATCAATAAAACATGGGATATGCGACAAGGCTATGTAGTTCGCCATTAGCAAACGGTCATCACCCGATCTAGATCGATATTTATGGATTTATATATGCTAGAGGCGCCAGTTTGGTTGTAAAGCAATCGGGTTGATGACATATTCGGTACTGTCCAAGAAGTGGTAGGCCAGTCCTATGTTGGTAGAGGGTCCATGCGAAGCCCTTGGTACATTTTTCTAGAGGTGTACTGTGACAGGCGGTACCTCAATAGCCTTGTTATTGAATGGAATCCATTTTCCAATATGTGC
Organism: Allium fistulosum; assembly: GCA_030737815.1. Lineage (NCBI taxonomy): Eukaryota > Viridiplantae > Streptophyta > Magnoliopsida > Asparagales > Amaryllidaceae > Allium > Allium fistulosum. The sequence continues at coordinate 1,211,876,398 of CM060902.1, forward strand.
CTTACGGACTTAGTTGTATACCAAATATGTGGAAATGTGAGAGCAAGCATTCCAACTATGTTATATATTTATTTTAAATCTTAGACATTATTATAATATCACTGAATTTTCTAATAAAAATGGTTTGGTTATCGTAAGGTAAAAACCCGTCCGTGTTTATGTGCGGCATGATCTTACGAGATACTTTTATTTTCGAAGGTTTATATAAATATAAAAAAATCCATATGATTTGACTTCAGTTTCTCACATAGGTTTACAAGACTGATTAGAGCGTTATTTTCTTATAATACTCGGGTCAGCCCGAGCGTATTTCCAGATTTAGTTATGGATGCTTTGGAGCTTTATGAGACGAGCTAGATGCCTCCAAGATGTATTCACGTATCTATTATTTCCGCTGCATTTCTTGTTTGTATTTATTAGTATTTGTGAGGACAGGTTGTTATAACTGTCCAGGCTGATGATAGATTAGTTTACTCTGATTAATGTATGTATATTATTGTTTTCCTTTGTAAAGGTCATGTATATATTATATGTTACTCATCACGATGTGAGATTATGTTCTGTCTTTTCTTTTCTTTCACCCCAACAATCTATCTTTCCAACACTTGGATGCTCGGCACGTGAATACCGTGGATGTATTAGTGTCAATTTTTAGGGTCAAAAGGCCAGTCGTTACAGGAATACTTCTCTCCTACTCCTTGCAGTTCACTCGCTAGACTCGTGTCACCTTTATAACGTTGCCACCTCTTGCGATTGTGCTCTCATAGACCATGCCCTCCCAGTATAAACATTGGCCTTTGGTTGCCTCTATAGTAACAAGAGCATTATGTCCCATAAACGATACTAAAGCATAATTCTAGTGCACATTGAAATATTTTGCAAAACGTTCGTTCATTCCCACTAGTTACCTAAATTTTTTTGAATTTCAAAATTGCATTTTGATTCTATCTTCCCAAAGTCTATTCTCCTAGGAATCCTAATCTTTTTCACTATTCACATAACATATATATATATATAACTTTTGAATCTCTTTTATTTGCTAATATTATTGGAAATCATGTAAAGACAATTCTTATTTGATATAGCTATTTGTATAAGTATTTTATGGTTAAGAAGCAATTGTTTCTTGTACATATTGTGTATGAGTTTCTATAAATATAGAATGTCATATTTTCACGATTGCTGCATTTATTCGTGTGATCCACAAACGATGGAAGTACCTCTTTTGTCTGCTCCTATACAAACGAGAGGAAACCAAAGCTGTTATTTTCTAGTGAGTAGTAGTCCGGGTAAGTCTTGAATGGGGCCCTTGTTGATGCAAACAAATGAATGCCAATGTTTATACTGGAATTGATATACTTAGCGTTAATGTTTACAACGGTGCATCATCTGACTTTGGTCATTCAATCGAATGAAACTTTAATGAATAACTAATTAATTTATTTTCTTCCAGTCATCCATTATCTGACTAATAGTAGGATTATTCTGATATATAGAATAGAAATTCCAATGGCTTTTTCTATTATGACCTTCCCAACCATGATTTTTTATTCTATCTGGTCCGGAATGAAGAAATTCTAGGAATATAAAATAAAAAGAAATTGAGCATTCATTATCTTTTATTTTTACATGTATTAGTATGCAAGACAAAGGTACAAAAAGGACTTTTCATTACAATCGTAGTTCTTGTCATAAGAAAGTGCTCTTAGATTAGTTCGGTAGAATGTGGGTCTCTAAAACCAAATGTCATAGGTTCAAATCCTACAGAGCGTGATTCTGTTATTGTTATAATTGATTGCAGAAAGTTAACCTAACAAAGTGGAATTGCAATTTTCATTTTCCTTCTGGAAAAAAATGAGGTTTTTCACCGATGCATAAAGAAAACATTTTGTTGCAAATGAACAAGATATTAAGGATTTGTCGATACATAAGATAATCATTATATATACAGGTCTTTTTCACTCAAAAGGGAATCTTTTGTTACAAAACAAACAGAAGTAATATGGATTATTCAAGAATCAAAATCGATTTGAATTTAATTTAATTAAACTGTATTTAATTAATTTTAATTAAATCATATTAATTAATTTTAATTAAATCATATTTAATTAATTTTAATTTTTATTAATTAAATTATATTTAATTAATTTTAATGTTTATTAATTAAATGATATTTAATTAATTTGGTTATTGTTAATTAAATCACACTCAATTAACTTTGAATTCTTATTAATTAAATTATATTTAACTAATTTTTAATTCTTAATTTAATTAAATTTTATTGTACTTAAAATTTCAGAAATTTTATATTATTCATCTTAATCCATTTAGGATGAATAACCAACTGTAATATCTATAGTTTTGATTATATGTATACGCACATCAATATATGTCAATATATATTAATTAATTATTTATTTATTCAATAAATCCTTATATTTAATGAATTTTTTTAATCAAATAGTCAATTAATTTTAAAATGTTAATTTATTTATCTTCAACAACTTTAGGATTAATATACAACTATTTAATAATTATAGTCATATACATATATAAATGTATATGTTGCTTTAATTAATTAATTAACTCTCAATTAAGTATTTAATTTAATTAATAATATTAATTAAACATATTAAAACTTGAAATTTGATTATTTAATTTCTCAAAACAATTTTGAAACATTTAAATTTATTTTATAACTATTAAACAATTCCTTTTATATTTTAAACTTAACTTTTAAATTTAGAATATAATTTTAAAATTTTAAATTTCACTTTAAAAATTAGCCTAAGGCCCAAAATCAATTTGGGGCCTTAAATTTGGGCTAACCTTTTAAGCTTACTCCACCTATTGGAGTAGGTCAACAGCCAACGAGGGGAGAATACTTGATTGTTCAACCCTAAGCCTATACACTACTTTTCTATACACCTGCCGGATGAATGTGTTTAATTAGTTGGTTCTAAATGTTGACTAATTTGACTGCATAAACCATTTGGGCTCGGATACCATTGAAGGAAACTGTTTCGATTCACAGTGGGTAAAATAGGTAGATTTCTAAAAATATTCTTGTTTGGATCTTAAAGGGCATGTTAATCTATTAACTAGTGTAAGGTCAAATCTATTTTATTAAAATAAAATCATATTTTAATGTAAAATATTTCATATCTATTTAATTAATCATATTAATTAAATTTATTAGTATTTATTCTGGATATATCTAGTATATATTCGCATATTAACATGATATTACAATAATGAATGAACTTGTGTATAACTATGTATGTACACATATAGATATTTGTATTCATATCTTTTGAATATACATATATATTATACCTACGTACAAGAATATAAATGCCTAAGTATACACATATATTTGAATATATTATAATATATATATGGTTGGTATATGCATATTGATAGTACAATATATATATATATATATAGTTAAGACACACACACACAGATATATATATATATATATATGTATATATATGTATGTATGTATATGTATGTATATATATGTATATATAATATTGCCATGCTATTATGAAATTAACTTTCTGTAAAATATATAAAGGAAAAGACGACTCTCATTAATTGCCTTTTAGATGCCAATTAAAAACTGCAACTTTCTCTTGATGGCTCTATAATGCCAAATCAAAATCTTTTAAATTCCCATTTAGATTTACAGTAGATCTATTTTATATGTATTCTATATTTGTATTGTTTATACCAAATCATCTAAGGATATATGTATGTATGTATATTTATAAAATTTACATGTTGAATCATAACCAAAACAAAGGATTGTTATGCAAATAAGGCAATTAAAATTCAACAAACTACATATCTACATTTTAATTCTAATTTCACATTATATATATAGGGTTTATAGATTTAGAAAACAAAAAGTGCAAAAACCTTTTTTGAAAACATGTGTGTAAACATTCTTAGATGTACAAATCTTGCAAAATTTAAATTATGGCCGAAATGAAAATTGATTATTTACAAATATTTATACTTAAAATTAAACATTAAATAAAGTATAATTTTAATGACTAATACAAATCAATACAAAATTAAAAAACAAATTTTATTGTATGTAAGTATTTTACTTTAACTTTCATCTGTAAAATAACACATATAATAATTTTATATCAAATCAAATTTAATGATAATAAAATATATTACATACATCTACATAAGTCAAGGATGACCATGTATGAATATATGAAATAAAATAAGATTAGTACCTATTCCGATCTAGCCTGTTATGACATCTCGATTTGAGAATTGACTCTAAGATTGCTTGATCAACACTCGATGTTGCGGCGATCAAATGAACCACCTTTGATTTTATTTTGTTTGATGCTATTTTTTGGTAAAATTATGGCCATAGGGAGTGGATGAAGGAGGTGTGGTCTTCAATTGAATAGAATAGGAAGGAAGAGCAAAAAATCAAATGAGGTTGGTGTGGAAATTTTGTTCTTATAGTGAGAATGGAAACCTTTCTCATTCTTCTCTTTAAAAACTCCCTTATAGTTCCAAATTAAATATAAACCAATATTAGACTAATTTTACCTCCTATGGCTAGCCATACCTTTCTCTTTTAATGGACAACAAAAATCCAAAGCCCTTTTAAGTAACTATCTCTATTTAAAGTCTATTTAAATATATATTGATATCGTATATGAGTACGTGCATATATAACTTTATGTATACATCCAAATAATAATTAACGATACCCACAACATCAAATAAATTAATAATTAATATTTCTTAAATATTAATAAATTAGTTAATTCATAACATTTTATAAACTAATTAAATCATGTGATTTTTTTGGAGGATTCACAAATGTAGTTATGAGACTCAAATGTGTGAATTCAGTTAGCAATTAATATCAAACAATTCAAATATTAACTTCACACATCACCTTAGCTAACAATTGTGATAGTTTGACCAATTTCATCGCTTATAGTTCTTTTAGGTAATATCCAATTTCACAATTTTTTAAGTGGTACCTTAAGTAACTTTAATCTATACATGTTCTCTTCATCAAAACCATCACTTTAGAATATATGGAATTTGATATTGGTCAATATTCCAATATTATTCACATTCAAGTCGATTCGTCTATAAAAAAAGCTTATAGTTCAACAATAAAATTTATTATTAACTATACTACTCTGGCAAGAGATTTTGACTTGGAATTGACTAAAGTTGACCGTATGCTAACCTCTTACAACTATAGAGACAAATTCTCTATGGAATTGTGTTTCACTCCTAATGGTTCAACTCAAACCCGACTATAGTTGTTCGATGGATCGCTACATCATGATTTAACTATAATCAAAGTGAAGTATTTATATTGAAAATCCACAGTATTCTCAAGTCGAGAGAAATATGTAGCATCATCATGCTGAGATTTCCTATCTGACCTAGTTGTTATTAACTAATAGGAAAATCTCCAATGAGTCATTCCATAGTTACCCAATAACTATAGTATATAACCACTTGATGCTTCCAACATCCATTAGTAATACACTGCCCAACATCTGGAGAGCATTATGCACTTTGGTATCAATGGATGAATCGATATCCTTTTCTCAAAATACCTTGACCGGGAATATTTAAAATAAAATATCATTTTATTTTGTGATTAATTACTCACATTTACAACTATTTCTAATTACAATCACATAACATTTTATTTAAGGATTTCTTTATTATATACTTTAAATTAATTATTTAATTAATTATATTATAATATAACAAAGTATATAAAGGAAAACAAACGCTGATACTACAAACAAGATTGACTACAAAGTTATATATATGTAACAAATTGCATAATCTTCCTTAGGGCATACTACTAACTTTTTCAGTTTTGTGCATGATAATGGTACCGCTTAGAGAGTCCTCAGTATATAGTTTGAATTATTTTAATGCTAAAATATAAGGACTTTAGAACATCAAGTAAGTTTTTATATAATCAACGGCTTGAGGCTTTTCTCCTTATTATAGTTTCTTACTTTTTTACTTTTACTTTCACACTTAAATTTACAATATGAAACTTTACATCTTTTTTATAGTTGAGAAATCAATCCAAAATTTGAAATGAAAGCCAAATTGATAATACAACCGAAAATCCAAATTGATAATACAACCGAAAATCCAAATTAAATCATTATAGTTATAACCATAATGAAAAATAAGGTTGAATCCTTATCTATTTGCAAATAATCTAAAGATGTCATTGTGTGAATCATTCGAATATAATTTAATGAGGAGTTCGACAACTGAGTGAATTTTGATAGAATTATGGGTGTGCTCTAGGGGAAATATGTAAATAATTATATAAATTAAACTCTATAAACTATCTTGGATGAAATAAAGTATGCTTTTTGTTTTATTTTCTTTTATATGTGAAGTTATATAGTGATAAAATATTGAATTGAATACGTTAAACATATATAAGTAGAAAATCCTTAGAAGAAGCATTTTGTTGATTGAAGTTACGAATGTGATTGTAACCATGAGTATTGAATCGATATCTAAATGATTACTCCTTAAATATTACTAGTCATGATGTATCAAGAAAATGATATCGATACATCCGTTGAGACTAGTATACGTTGCACTCTCTATGCGATGGACGATGAATTTCTTTGACCATTGGAGGCACTAAAGGATAACATGCTTGTGATTGTTTGAAACAATCACATAGCAACTCGATGAGAGTCTACTATAGTTAATGAAACTAAGTCAAAATAGAAGATCTCATAGTAATGAGTATAGTAATCTTCAAACTTGAGTATGTTACTAGGTTGTACTTTAATTATGGTTAGACGCACGACATGACGACACATTACGATCAAAGTTGGGTATATGTAATTAGGTATACATTGAAGAGCTTGAAGTGAAACACTACTCAAGTGAGGATTTGTCTCCTTCGATTTAGAAGGTCAATATCATTGTAATTGGTAGCCAACTTAAAATCAAAATCTCTGACCAGAGTAAATTGATTAATCGATAAATGCTATCAGATTTGAACCAAGGACTTTAATGTAGTCTATGCAATTCAATACGGATATTAATAGAGCTCTTGACGTTAAACCAAACTCTAAATATCTTAGTGATAAGGTAATGAGGAAAAGAAAACGTTACATAATGTCGTTACTAGGAGCGACTTAATACGTATTAGAAATTGAATTTCACCCAAATGATCCGTAAGCGATTGGGTACATGGCCGATAATGTATTTCGGTAAAATGCATGCAGGCTTCAGCATTTAAATAATTTAAATGTTGACTGAGGATTGATTTCACACCAGAGTGTCAACACAACTAAGTTGTTAGTTATTTCTGAATTCGACCAATGTAAAATTAATTTATAAGTATTATAAATTAATAATAAAATTAAACACATATATTGTATTAAATTTTAATATCATTTTATTTATTTATTTAAAGCCTAAAAATTATTTAAAACGAAGTATAACATTTATATGTTGATATATGGGCCATCCCCTTCTATTTAATGTTGATGACATTTTATTTTATTTACTTAATTATTTAATGAATGACTTTGGAAAAATTAATTAAGATAAATGATTTTGTTTAATCATTTAGGCCCAATATATGGGATACCAAATGCCCGTATAATTTCGGCCATAACATAAAGGCAAAGGTGGGGAGGGGGTCTTTGTCTCCTAGGGTTTGACAAAAAAGGGCTAGATATTTGTGATCTAGTTAGCTATAAATAGCCATCCCCTTCTCATTATCTCCACACATGGAAAAGATCTAACCACAGTCCCCAACAGGCATTAATGAATCCAAGGACACAGTGTTGCATCTCATAGCCAAGGAGGTAGAACAAAGTGTTCGATGAGAAGATAACAAATAACCGAGGTGTTTGACAATCAACATGATCACAAGGAGGATGTAACTTCTTCATTTAAATATATTCTAATGCATATTCCTATTTATATTTGCTCTTCATTATCATCATACAATTCAACCTCTAAAAAAATAGTTGAAAACTAATAATAATTAAATAATTAAATAAAATATTAAACTTTATATATAATAACTTTTGATTTTAAATATAAAAAATAATTTTATAATTTCAGGTATGAATATATATATATATATATTAAAATAAATATTTAGTTTAAATCTCTTTTTAATTATTTTTGAGTTTTATATTTAAATATATATAAAAATTTGTAGCTCTCGGGTTTCTAAGTTTTCTTTATATATATCTATATATGTGAATATATATATGTATACATACATACATATGCGTACATAATTTAAATTAAAATAATAATTTTTTACTCAAGAATCTACAACGGTAAATAAAAATATATGCTTTACATTATTTTATTTTGTAAAGCCAAAATGGTTTTAAAATTTAAATGTTTGAAAAATTCAAATAAAAATTTTATATCATTAAATCCACATGGATTCCTAATTAAAAAAAATTAGTAGTAAAGTTTGCATAATTTTTTATCTTATTGGAGTTGGTTAAACCTTTTGAATTAAAATTATCAAATATATATATATATGAATTTAAAGTATATATATGTATATTATTATCCTAATAATTTATTTTAAATATATGCTTATATAGATAAGCCAAAAAATATATTATAATATATTTTTAAATAATATCATATTACATGTATATATACTTGTGTGTGTCTCTGTGTGTGTATATCTTAATTAATTAATTAATGACATAATTAAAAAATATTATATGTATAAATATTAATAGTTTATATTAATGTGGAAACAAGTATTGGAATGTATGTATATCTATGTAGTTAAAGCCTCACTAAAGCCTTGTAAAATCACCGATTTAGTGCATAGCTCTCTTCAACCACTACGTTTTTTCAATATAGCGCTATTAAATAGTAGACACGCTTTAAGCCCCGCTATTTTCTACTACACACGTTAAATCAAAGCTTTTTAGCACCTACTTTAACAACAATAATATAAAAAGGTTGATTTGACTAGTTCTCTTTTGAACTAAATCAACAAAGTTAGGGTAAATATCTAATTTTAAGGCATAAGTGCACAAAATAAGTTAGAAATATACTATAGTCCTCCAATCTAGACTGCATAAATCATGATATTCTACGATTTTGTTATACAAGATTAAACAATATTTCCTTATTTTACACAAATGATATGAAAATGTGAATAAATTAACTTTGAATATTTGGTCTTATACTTAATGAAGCTTTTCGCACTCCGCTATTTTTCACTATATCCCCGCTAAAACTTTTTGCATCTCCACCGTTGTGGAATCGCTAAGCGCTTTAACCATACATACACACACACACATATGCTCTAACATCATCATTGACAAATTACCTTAACCTATATGTGTGTGTGTATTAACCATAAATCACAATGGATAATTATGACATATGTGATAGAGTTAGGGGTATGTCCTAGGGACAATTTTGTAATTTATCATAAATTATTAACTTTGTAATAAAATCTTATTTGAAATAAAGGTGATTTTTATTTTTGTTACATGCTTGTTATTATGTACTGTAATTAATCAATTATTTAATTTTAAGTATATTTAATAGAAAATCCATAAATGGTATGTATAGTGATAGTAATTACAATTGTTGTAATCATGAATATTTTATTACAATAAAATAAATATATCATTTTAAATATTCCTAGTCAAGATGTATTGAGAGGGATATCGATGCATTCGTTGAATAACTATGGAATGACCGGAGGCACCAAAAGATTACATATTAATAGTTATTGAATAACTATGGAATGACTCGCTAGATAGTTTTTTGTTAGTTAATATAACTAAGGTCGAATATAAAATATCGATGTGACAATATTACACAGTTCTCTTGACTTGATAATACTGTTCATCTTCAATGTGGAAACTCCACTTTGATTATAATTAAATCACATCACGACGTCCATCAAATGACTATAGTTTGGTCGAGTGGGAGCATTGGAAGTGAAACACTATTCAATTGAGAATTCGTCTCCTCAGTTATATGAAGTTAGTATCACGGTCAATCGAACTCAACTCGTAGTCAAAAATCTTTGGCCAAAGTAGTTCGGTCAATAATAATTATTATTACTGAACCAAGGACTTTGTGTTTGAACTATAAAGTTGAATATAGACGATATTGAAATTTTGACCATTACCAAATTCTATAAGTCCTATTGTGATATAATTTTGACGAAGAGAATTAGTGTAAATAATTTTCACTATCGGATAACATTTAAATAAGCAAAATTGGATTTTATCAAAGCCATGTAAGCGAAAAATTTGGTCAAAATGTCACGCCATCTGCTAAGTGACTTGTGAACGTCAATATTCAAATTATTCGACATTAATCGCTGACCAAATTTACACCTAAGAGTCATACAACCGAAATGTTGAGTACTCCTAATACCACCTAATTTAGTTAATTATAATTGTTATAACTTAATTAAATTAATTAATATTTATGATCAACTGTTACAACAAAAATCTATTAGAATATCACAAACCATCTCAAACCATCTCAAACCATCTCAAATATCCAAAAAGAATATCACATTATTTAGCTTATTCACCAAACCTCAAATATTGACAAAACATATCAATGCCAATCACAAAAATTGATGAAACAAAAATTCCAGAAATCATCAATTAAAAATCCAGAAAACACAAAGGGGGAGGCCTGTCACAAATGGGAGCATGAAAACTCACCAATACGTGTATCACAAACGGAACGCTATTCCATGGTCGCTAACCCATCAAATTTGAGCCGAAGCTCCACAAACGGCCCGAAGACCATGGGTCGCTACCCCACCAATTTGAGCCGAAGCTCCACAAACGGGGTTTAGTCCCCACGCAAACAAAGAGACATCGCACATCGCTAGTCTAAATCTCAAAATTATCATCATTGATCAATAAGTGTAAATTACATTAAGCTAGTAAATAAATGAGTTAGGCTTCATGTCCCATAACCACTAGCTTAACTTAAATATTTACGAACAGATTGTAGATTTCCACTCGAAAATTGTCACGAGATTTCAATCAAACAAGTCCAAGAATTAACCGACGAAGTAAACGCAAGCGTTTCATACCACTTGTTGCTAAGTCGTTTAATTAGATTTCTCATACGAATGAGGTAAATGTTTGTATATACTAATAGATAAGAAAACGGTTTTAAAAACAAGCTTTGTATTAAAAGTAACGTTGAGATCATTTTTGTGAAAGAGTTTGAGTATTTACTACTAGTATAGAAACCTTTGTACTTAAAAGTGACAAATCACAGAATAGATTGTAAAAACAATCTATCACCAAAAATCCACATTCGACGACGTGAATTCAAACCATAAAAATCGATATCAAATCCAATCAAATGGATATTCCCAAAAATCCATAAATGAAGTCATCAAAGTCGATAATAATTGACAACAACTAACCGGATCAACAAAAATTGATAAAATTTGGAAATCCACTCAAAAACAGCCAAAATAGGCAAAATTGAACAGTTCCAAACGTCTGAAATTACCAACCAAACGTCTGAACCATTAACCAGACGTCTGGTTGGATTTCCAGACGTCTGGATTATGCCTCTGAAATTTCCTGCTAGGCAAAAATCAGCCTAGCCCAAAAAGGGCAAAATCCAAACTGAAATGCGATCGAACGAGCAATGGATGCTAGGGATTTATGCCAATCGACAACCCAGCCCTATAGGCTCTTCGATACACCACCAAAAACATGTCAAAACATCCAAGATAGGATCTTTAAAGATTTTGACTTTAAAATACCAAAATTGGAAAATTCACCAAATCAATTCAAATCAAAAGCAATTGAACATGAAATAGATGTTAGGAATTCATACCTAACAACAATAAAAGCTATATACATAGATGTGAGTTCAAGAACTCACCTTTAAACCCAAATATATAAATGAGAAGCTCTAAACCAAGCAAAGATTGATTTCTCTTCAGCAACACCTCTAGAATCTTCAATCTAGTATCAAATGAAATGAATTTCCTAAGTTAAGTATAGGAAATCCTGAAAATTGAAGAGAGATTGAGAAGGAGAAGATGAAGAGGATTCTTACCTAAGCTTCTCTTTGATTTATAACTTAAATTTGAATTCCTAAGAGAAACTAGGGCTTAGGAATTTTAATTTCCTCTTCCCACCATTCTTTCTAGGGCTTGAGAGTATTAGGAAATGTTATGAATGAATGAAGAGGAGTGGGAGTTATTAGGTAGAGGAGTTGGGTTCTCTTATTGGGTTAGTGGGCTGAAACCCAAACCCAAAGCCCCAAATGAAAATATCAAAATTCTAATCAAATCCAAACATATCGATTTTTATACTCAAAAAGATCGCAAATGCCATTTTGGACTTAATGGAAGTAGTCACGAGTCCTAATTCGTTACAAAAAGTAGCATTTCAGACTTTAATCCGACCAACGATGCTATATTTAAATAAAACATTTAAACATACAATCATAAAATATGCGGGTTGTTACACAAGTCTGGCCATTATAGCCTCTATCCTCCTCAATTTCAAGTTTCCAAATACACAAATTGAATCAAATTCGAAGACCAGTGGTTGCTGCACTCGGATTGGTAGCTCTATTTGAAGGCTTGGATACTGATTTAAGGAGTGAGCAGATTCAACATCTTAAGGTGTTTCATCTAGGCTTTAGACAAAATAATAATCCAATCTATATCAATTATATATTTATATATTATCTATCATGTTCTTATCATATATGCTTGTGCCATTACATTAGATAACTATGGTTATATATATGCATGTTAAATAGTTTTTTGAATAAATATAATTGTATATACCATTCGATAATGAAAAAAAGTTGCATGTTTTAATTTCACAAGTAATTTAATATATTTAATAATATTTCAAGATAGTTTGATTTTAATATATATATATATATATAATATACAATAAATTTTATCAACATTTATACATAATATGTTTTAAAAACAATATTTTTTGAAACCGTATATATTTCGTATAATTTATTTTAAATATAAAATCTAACTATTACAATATTTATGTATTTATAAAATATATGTAATATGTGTGTGTAATAAAATTCTATATATGTTTGCACATGCTTTCGAAACTAATTATTTTTGTATATTTAATGATTTCTGTATAGATATAAAAAAAATTAAAAAACAATTTTTAAAACCTTAAGTTTTAAATAAAAAAATTATTATTTTTAGTCAAATGTATATATATATATATGATACTTTTAATTATTTATTTACATTAACACACACATGGTTATATATATATATGTATGTATGTATGTATGTATATAGAATTCTTAAATATTAATTCAATATGCATATATATAATTATGTGTGTGTGTATGTATATACATATTTTCTAAGTTTTGATATATATACATATATAATTTTTATTTAAAATTAACGCATTAATTTAAATTTGTATTTACTAGATATTTGCTATGCAGATCTTGATATAAGATTTAGAATTTCAATTTTAAATTTGTATTTGAACATGTAGTTATCTATATTAATTATACAATTACCTTATATTATAATATTAACTATATATTCATATACATACATACATACATATATATTACAAATACTATTTTATTTTATAAATATAATTATACATATATACACACACATATTAAGTGGCACATATGTTTATAAAGGGTTTAAACATGTTTATTCCGGTGTACATTCCAGCACTTATACACGGGCATGTTAAACCACGTACACCTTTTATGTTGCACATGCATGTACATACCTATGTGCATATGATACACATATTATACTATATATTAAACATAACATTAATATAATAAAATGTTATTATACATTAAATAAAATATTGATTTTATTTAAAATAAATTTAAATAAGATCTAAATAAGTTTAGACTTTACAGGCCCAATAAAATTCAAAAGAAATAATTTTTTTTACCCATTTACCTCGCTACGTGCTGGCCTAGATCCAACAATGCTATCAGAGCCTAATAGCCTATGCGGTCAAAAGTAGTTATGTTAGGGTTAACTAATTAAGTTTATCGATTTAGTAAAGTGTCTAGATAAGTAGTGTCTAAGGTTGGGTTTGGGTAGTCAAGTATTCTACACTACATGGCTATCGGCCTGACCTGAAAGGCGAAGTAAGCCTAAAATTTTGTCCTTAATATAAAAGGCCTAATTTGAACTGGGTCATGAGCTGATTTTCAAAATTGTTTTGAAATTAAAATAAAATTTTAACTTTAAAAGTCAAATTTAGAATAGGAAATATATTATTAATGTTATAATATAATTTTTAAAAGTATTTTGAAAATCAAAAATTGTAACAACCCAATATTTTGGAAATTATTTTTAATTTGAATTTATTTCATCTAAAAATATTTTTATAGTGAAGTAGGAATTTTTCTAGAATTAATGGTATTTTGTTGTAATTTTCATGTTCTGTTTCCTATTTTTAAACAATTTCTTCAATTCTTTTGCTATTTTCTCTGAATTTAACTATTTATTTCACTTTGAAAATGCTTTAAAAATCATTTTTATTTCCAATTTTGTTTTAGAATATTTATAAAATGAAGTAAATAATTTTCCAAAGTCAATGGTGATTTATTTGTAATTTCTGGACACTATTTGCATTTTAAGCTATTTTCTTAATTTAAATTCTATTTAATTAAATTTAATTAATTTTTTTCTTATCTACTTTATTTATGAGATTATTTATCTTTATTATCAGCCTTTTTAATATATATATAAGTTAAAAAGAAATAAAAAGAAATTTGAAAGGTTTTAAACTCTTGAAATTCCAAAGTCTTTTTTTCTCCCGACCTTTCATTTTTCAACTCCTCTCTTCAATGCTTTGGCCATGCATTATCTCCATTCTTTCAGCCGACTCCTTCTCATTTTTCATGCAATAAATATTCTTTTCTCAAAAGAAAACTCACGGCCATTGTTGTGGAGAGTTTGGGTAAATTTCATCTTCTTCTTCCTTTGTTTTTCTAGTTTTTCTATTGAATTTTGTATATGGTTCTCAACTTCATGGCTCCACTCCTCCTCAACCAGATCTAGGCCAACCTCCACCACCTTGTATTCTGATCAACCACCCCCTAGTACCCCACCATGGCCAGGCCGAGCCATCTAGGCTAGAGATCACCACCAAAAATCCAATAAAACCATCACAAACTATGCAAACCAAGCCTAGAATTGCAACATCACCTTCTACCACCTTTAGCTGCCACTACCTCCACCACCACCTCTGACCTGACCTCCACCCTCTGCCACATCAACCACCACCTGGAGCCACTGGCCGTGCCCCATAGCTTCTGGCCGAGCCTATACCTTGCCTTGAAATGATGTTGTTGCCTTGTGTGTAGTAGTTTATGCACCTAGATCTTCACCACCTTGTTAACCCATGAAGGCCGACCCATATGGAACCCAAACCAGACCTTTTTCCACCCGTAGGCCGAGCTTAATTACTGTTTAACCGAAGGACATGAAATTGAGAACAAGTACAATGCAAATGGATATTGTTCTGCGTATTGTTTCTAATGTTATTTGATGTTTAAATCATGTTGAACTTATGTATACTTGTATTGTTTTGTGTAATGTTTTCAAGGGGTATAGCTTTGACTCTCCCAATCTCAAATCATATTCGTGTTGTCGTGCTTTCGTGCCTCTGGAAATCTTTGTTGTGTGTTTGTGGTTGTCATCTCCAGCTTAAACAAGTGAGTAAATTCTCACCAGACGATGTGTACTTATATAACTAGTAAACTGACACCATTTGAATCTGTAAAACCATATCACATGTTATATCTGCTACATTATGATCATATAATGCTTACCCCTGTTATTACACATGTTATATCATCTATTACTGTTATATGATGTTATTTTGTTCATTTTATCAGTTTATCACACTGCAAGTTCCCTATAGATTAGGTTCACTATGTGTTGAAATGATACATACCCGAACGGACTTTAGAATAAGGAAAGATCGTTATGGGCTGAAATGATAAGCCTGAGTGACTTTTTAATAAATTTATTTTACTTGGGATTGCGGGTTTGAAATGATAAAACTCGGATTTTCTTTGTAAACTACGGATTGAAATGATATATTATCCGTAACACTTGACTTAGGCTAGAAAATATTATACAGACCTGTGGTTATTTTATATATTTTTCTGGAAATGTTTAAGTATTTTTAAAATGTAAAAATATAATAAATTGAATTAAATCGAATTTTAAAATGATTTATTAAAGTGGAAATTATTTTTCTATGTGATAAATGTAAAATAAATGGATAGAAATAGTGATTTTAAAGTGTAACGTAAATTGGAAATTTGACTGATTTTTTTTAAATGGAAATGTAAGTTTATTAAATTAAAATGAAAATTAAGTTTTAAATGGTGTAAAATGGAGATTTAAATTTAAGTGTTGAAATAAATTGTTTAAAATGAAAATGGAAATTGACACACTTGAATTTAATAAGTGAACTTTGGAAAATTTTGATTGTTATTTGAAAATTCTTTTCTTTATAAAAATCATAAGTAAAAGGATTTAAATGAACATTTTTAATGTGGAAAAATATGATTTTTATAAGTTTAAATGATTTAAATTGAAGTTTATTTATGGTTGGAATTGTACTTAAAACCTGGAAATTCAATTTATAGCACTTCAGAAATGCTATCATTTCTGGAAATGAACTAATTCTGAACTAAGTAGAATCTGCAGCACTTGGTAAGTGCTGTGGTTGCATAAATGAACTTAAAGACTAAAATGAACTAAGGCTATGACAGCACTTGGTAAGTGCTGTTGTGGCAGGAACTAAAATTGAACTTGAAACTAATGAAGGGGCTACTGTAGCACTTGTTAAGTGCTGCAGTAGGCTGAAATATAATTTTTGTATGTAACTGAACTTCTACAGCAGTTTTTAAAACGCTGTCTTTGCTGAATTAAAATAAAACCTTTAATTTGAACCCTGAACTATTACAGCAGTTCTGTAAATGCTGTCTTTTCTGAATTGAACTATTTTTCCTTTGAAACTGAATTGTTACAGCAGTTTATAAACGCTGTCTTTGCTGAATTGAATTGTTTTCAAATATAACTTACCGCAGCACTTTTTAAATGTTGTGAAAGTTGAAATTTTAATGTTTTAATGTTTTTAAGTGAATAAATGAACTCAGAAAATGCTAAAATTTTGGGAATCGAATATTTGATTTAAAAGAATAATGAATTTGTTTTTAAATGGTAAAATTGAAGTATTTGATTTGAAATATAAACTGGTTTTTTTTAATTTATAACCATGGGTTATAATAACGATTGGTTGTTAAAGAGACCGGGATCGGATATGGACATACTCTCTATCGATACCGAAAACCACTTTGACAACTGTGTACGCGGTGGAGTTTCCAGAATGAAGTAGGATGGTGACGACAATCCTAAGGTATATACATGGACCCAACTCCCGTGAGTTGGCATAAGGTGGCTAAAACAGGAGCGATCTCGGACCAGTGAGGTAGCACCTCTTATCGGACACACTTCTTCGATACCATTCTATTACTTGTGATTGATTAGGTGCGCACCCTTGATTTGGGAGTGTTGTTCGAGGTGGAGCGGTAGTGGATGATATGCGTTTCCATCAGTCCATGTGCGTAATTGGTATATCTACCCTGGCATTGCCTTGTGTGCCATGTCACCTACCATATCGAGCTTTACTGCGAGTTTCTATTTGTGTCGTACCTATGGAGTATCTTCTCATAGCCTTGTGAGGTATGCAGGTACTATGTAGACTATTGGCATATTACGTGTTAAGGTGGAAAATGTAAAGCCTTAACGCTATTTAAAAGTATGTTTATTTTATGATTAGACATTATTATAATAGCGAATATTACTACATAGTAGATAGTTTAACGGATCCTTAAAGAATGGGCGATCCCAAGCATTCTTTAAGTTAGTTGTACCATTATTACAGTTCACTTGAGTTTGTTTACATTATATAAGTATGTATGTCCTGACTCAAGTGTTTGTGTTTTATTTACGCTCGGGTCAGCCTGAGTATTCACAGCTTTGGATTTCACTTTTCTGGAGCTAGGAATCGCTGGAGTTTCTGCTTATCTAGTTATTCATCTATTTCAGTTTCAGTTGTTCTATTTCAGCTTTTCTATTAGAGACTTATGTATTTGGGATTTCTATTGTACTTGTTTCAGAACTATATTGGTTTTCAGACTATGCATTTTGTATCTGTTTGAGACTCTGTATTGTAGTGGCTTCATGAACCACTATTTATTTTATTTCCGCTATGAGTTATTCTGATATTTCTGTGTCTGTGATTCTATGAATGATTTTATTTGCTCCAAATTTTACTACAATCTGTTATTTTGCATTATTCAAGTCTGACATGTGTGGATTATTGTCGATTTGAATGGTCCAAAATAGTGGGTCGTTACAAAAATAAAGAGAGAATTAGGGAAAAGGACAAACTTTGAAAAAAATTAGGCTGAAGGACATGAATTTTTATTTTTAGGCTGAAGGACAAATGCTAGTTATAATTAGCATTATATTCAACTTTTACACTATACAAAATGTTAGTTATATCTAGCATTATATTCAGTTTTACACTATACAAAATGCTAGTTATAACTAGCATTGTCCTTCAACCTAAAAAATAAACTTTTTGTCCTTCAGCCTAAATTTCTTTTCTAAGTTTGTCCTTGTGCCTATTTTCCTGTAAAATAAATTTATTTCAAAAATTATAATATTAATTAGATTAAATAAATAAATCAATTAAATAGTTAATTATAAATATATTAAAAATATTATGATATATGCTACATTGACTTGAATTATTTAAGACAATGTAAGTACATATATATATAGAAGAATTTTTGAAATTAATAATATTTAATGAAAATTGTTTAATTAAATATATTAATTAAAAGTTAGTTAATATGTGTATAACTGTAAGTGTTATAGTATACAGATTCAATTTAAAATGTTTCAGTTGAAGAATATAAAGTTAATTAAAATGTTAATTAAATTAATTGAATAAGATTTAATTAATATACTATTATACATAAGACTAATATATAAGTAAGTTAAATTATAAAAGATATATATATATATATATATATTAAAGAATGAAACTTACATAATATGAATGTATGAATTGAAGGTGGAATATTAAAGAAATCATAAATAGACTTAAGTGATAAATACATATGTATAATACATATACTGTGATTTCTAATGTGTTCGACACTTGAATCAAGAGGGTATTTCATAAGAAAAACATTATCCCATAAGTCGATATCACTCTAAATAAATATATTAATGATTATGAATCTTTAATATAAAGTCATTCTCTATCATTTATATATTAATAAATTACTTGCAAACTTTTTAGCTGTTGAGCAAACTCAATCTAGAGATATTATGTGTAGTATTATTAATATACAAGGTAAGATAGTTATATGTATTTGTTGAGTAAACTCAAGGTACATGTACTATGCTTAGTCCATCGCAAAATGATAGGTATAAGTGAATAATCTCTTTCGGTTTATTGAGAAAACTCAAGGTCGAAATAAGATTAGGACAAGGAACCTCGGGTTATGATTTGTATATGATACAACCGATAAAGAGTCATCCATCATCTGTGATGCTTTGACTAGTTGAGAAAACTCAAAGTCAAAACCCCAAGACAAACGAGTCCTCACAACCACCAGTGAAGTCGAAAGACTTTTATGTTTCATCTTAAGGGTTGGAGAAACATAAAAGACTAGTAGAGCTTATTAGTAAAATGAAACATATAGTTTAACCTTACTAATGTTATAAGAACATCTACTCTGAAATTGTCTTAATCTGCTAATTTTAAAACTAGCAGAAAAAAGTCTACATCCAAATTATTTTCTGAAAGCGACAAATTTACTGAACACAATTATGTCGATTGCTAAGAGCGATTAAGATATAATTGAATTATGAAAGTTATTAGTCGTCGATAACTACACCTCCCAAAGATCAACCTGTTGATGATGCAGACCTCGAACTTAGGCTTGCTTATGGGAAATGGGTTTCAGACCTAGAGATCACCCAGATTTTCGTGCTGTCTACATTAGACAAGTCGTTGTAGAGGCAAGATGAAAACATGTCTATCCATGATATTTTTTATAGTCTCAAAGCTCTTTTTGGTGAGCACTCCCACTTCGCAAGTTATGAACTTTTGAAGAAAGTATTTTGTACCAAAATGATCAAAAGACACAATTACGTTCTAACAATGAAAGACTATATTGATAGACTTGCATAGTTAGACATAACAATAAGCAACAAGATGCCAATAAACTTAATCCTTGGGTCTCTTACTCCTCTTCATGTGCCAGTCCTATTAAACTATAATATGAACCAGTTGAACATAAGCCTCATTGAGTTCCTTGATAATGTTGAGGTCGGCCCAGTCTTCGTCCAAGGATCAAGGGGCCATACTTGCTATTAAGGGGAATGCATCATCTTCAAAAGCTTCGAAGAACCATCAATGGGTTAACAAAAAAATAAGACTACTGCTGCGGACAAGAGTGAATGTCATCATTGTCACAAGAAGAGTCATTGGAAAAAAAATTGTCTGGAGTACTTGAAGATCGCTAAAGAGAAGAAGAAGAGTGGTTCTGGCGCTCCATCAGGTACATTTATGATTCAAAATTGTTTTGCAATCAATATATTATCATAGGCTTTAGATATTTGATCTAGAACTCATATCTGTAATTCATTGCAGGGGCTTAGAAACTGGCATTGCATGGCAAAGGAAGAAGTGAGGCCTTAAGTTGATGGGTCTATTGTACGACGACAATTGGAGATTTTCATTTGAGTTTACCGATTGGATTTGTTTTGAAATTAAGTAATTGCTATTATGTAAAAGACTTTATTTTTCGAATTATTTCTATATCTAGATTGTCAGGGACTGGTTATGTTTTTCACTGTGCTGATAATGTTATTAACATTATTTTAGATGGTAATAAAGTCTGTGATGGTATTTTAGATAATGGCATTTATGAGATCAGTACAAATTATGTCTACTATGTGAGTAGTTCTTTGAATAATGATATAAAAAAATATTTGGCATTGTAGGCCAGGTCATATAAGTGAGAAACAACTACACAAACTAAAAACTGAAGGTTTTCTCCTGTCATTTGATTCTAATATTTAACATGTGTGAGTTGTGTCTCAAAGGTAAGATGACCAAGCACGCCTTCAGTGGGAGCAATGAAAGAGTTGATTAATTCTTGGGGCTCGTACACACTGATGTATGTGGTCCAATGCCTGTAATTACTAAAGATGACCGTTCTTATTTTGTTAACTTTACCAACGATTTCTCTAGACTATAATATTTGTTTCTTATGAAGAAAAACCCGATGTCTGTGGGAAATTTATTGAATATAAGAATGAGGTTGAAAATCAGACGAACCAAAAGATTAAAATACTTTGATTGGATCTTGGAGGTGAGTCGTTGGACAAGAACTCCAATGGTACTTAAAAGATAGTGTGATTACCTCTTATGTTACTCCACCCTATACTCCATAACACAATAATTTTTCAAAGCAAAGGGATCAAACCTTATTAGATATGGTTCATTACATGATGAGTACGGCTGAGTTACCTTTGTCCATTTAAGGATACACGTTAGAAACCGCAGCACATATGTTGAATTTGATGACCTCTAAATCTATGCTTAAAACACCATATAAGATGTGGTGTGGGAAGAAACCTTAACTCAAGTATTTGAACGTGTAGGGTTGTTTGGTTTATGTAAAGAATGTTGGACCAAATAAACTGGATGCAAGATCTGTGTTATGTAAATATATAGGATATCCTAAAAAATTGATGTGGTACACTTTATATAATACCGAGGAACAAAAGGTTATTGTTTATCGGCTTGTTATCTTTTTAGAAAATGAATTTCAGTCAAAAGAAATTAACGGCGAGGTTGTAGACTTAGGTGAGATAAATTAACATTGAAGTTGAACTAGGTGGGAGAACCAAGTTCATCCGCGTACGAAAATATGCAACCTATCAGAAGGTCTAGTAGGGAATCTTGTGCACCAGAGAGATACTACGGCTTCCTCATGTATAGTGAGAAGGAGGACCGTGTCTCAGATGATGACATTCCTCTGTCATTCCAACTAGAACTATAGAGTAAAGACTCTACAGTCTGACTTAGAGCAATGAAATTTGAGATGGATTCCATATATGAAAAAAAAGTATAGACTTTGTTTGACATACCCGAAGGGATAAAACCCATCGATTGCAAACGAATTTTTCAGAAAAAGCTAAATGCAAATGAACAAGTGGAGACTTATGAAGGTAGACTAGTTGCGAAAGGATTTCGTCAAGTTCAATGTATTGATTATAATGGGACGTTTTCACCTGTAACCATGCTTAAGTCCATTTGGATTCTGCTGTGCATTCTATGGCTATGAAGAATTGTAAATGGATGTAAAAATGACATTGCTAAATGGTGATTTAGAAGAGACTGTCTATATGTCATAGCCCGAGGGTTTCGAAGTCAGTGGGAGTGAGGGCAAGGCTTGCAAACTGTTAAAGTTCATTTATGGACTTAAACATGCTTTAAGGAGTTAGATCAAGTGTTTTGATAAAGTAATCAAACAGTTTGGTTTTTATCAGAACATATAGGAAGCATGCATATATTGAAAGCCACATGACAATGCTATTGTATTCTTTGTCCTTTACATTGACGATCTTCTATTGATTGGTAATGACGTTTCGCTATTGCAATTAGTGATAGCTTGGCGTTCCAAGAACTTACCCATAAAGGATTTGGGAGAAGTAGTTATATACTAAGCATAAAGATCTACAGAGATAGATCTAAAAGGCCATTGGGATTGTCCCAATCCACGTCCATAGGTACCATGCTGAAAAGGTTCAGTATGGAGAATTCCAAACCTGGAAATGTTCCAACTCAATCTGGAGTCGTCCTTGTTAAAAAGGACGCTCTTGATACCTATAAGGAGAAAGAGCATATAAAGAGGATACTGTATGCTTCAGCAATTGGTTCCATAATGCATGCTATGCTATGCTATGTACTTGACCGGATGTGGCATACGCATTAGGTTGTGTAAGCCGGTACTATTCTAATCCTATAGAAAAGAATCAGACGACGGTAAAGTGTATAATAAAGTATTTGAGAAATGCTAGGGATTTATTCCTAATATATGATAACGACGACTTACTTATGAAAGGGTATACAGACTCTAGCTTTTGGAGTGATGTCGATGATAGTAAGTCAGCGTTGGGTTATGTTTTTACACTTAAAGGTGGGGTTGTCAGTTATAAAGTTCAAAATAGGAAATGGCAGCTGATTCCACGATGGAGGCCGAGTACATCGCTATCAATGAAGCAGCTAAAGGAGTGGTCTGTATGTGCAAGTTTCTAAGTGAGCTCGGGATGATTTCCCGATACAGAGAATCTAATGACATAGTTCCATGACAACAGTGCGTCGATACGAATCGCAAAGGAGCACTGAGCACACAAAAAACCATGGCATATTCTTTGAAAGCTCCACCTCCTTAGAGAGTTCATTCAGAAGAAAGATGTCGTGATACAAAGGGTGGTTACCAAGGACAACATAGCAGATCCATTGACGAAGGGTCTTGCTTGGCCAGTTCTTCTCAAACCAATCGAAGGAATGAGCTTAAGATTCCATAATTGGCTCTAACTGCAAGTGGGAGATTAATAAAGTTAGGGGTATGGCCTAGGGATAATTCTGTAATTTATTATAAATTATTAACTCTGTAATAAAATGTCGTTCGAAATAAAGGTGTTTTTTCTTTCTGTTATATGCTTATATAATGTGTTGTAATTAATTAATTATTTAATTAAAGTATATTAAATAGAAAATACATAAATATTCCTAGTCAGGATGTATCGAGACTGGATATTGATGCATCCGTTGAGATTAGAGTACGTAACGCTCTCCAAACGTTGGACAGTGTATCACTCATGACTGTTGGGGGCATCTAGAGGTGACGTGCTGATAGTTATTAGAAAACTAAGGAATGAATTACTCGATAGTTTCCTATTAGTTTATATAAAAAAAGTCAAATAGAAAATATCAATGTGACAATATTACACAGTGCTCTTGACTTGAGAATACTATTGATCTTCAATATGGAAACCCCGCTTTGATTATAGTTAAATTGTCGCATGATGCCCTATCGAATGACTAGTTGGGTCGAGTGGAAGCATTAGAAGTGAAACACTGTTCAATAGAGGATTCATCTCCTAAGTTATATGAGGTTAGTATCACGGTCAATTGAAGTCAGCTCAAAATCAAAATCTCTGGCCATAGTAGTTCAGTTAATAATAACTGTTATTATTAAACCAAAGACTTTTTGTTTGGACTATAAAGTTAAATATGGACGATATTGGAATTTTGACCATTATCAAAATTTATAAGTTCTAATGCGATATAGTTTTAACGAAGAGAATTAGTATAAATAATTATCACTACCGAGTAACTCTTAGTAAAATTGGATTTTACCGAAGCTATATAAGTGATAAATTTTTCCATAAAGTTACCCCACCTACTAAGTGACATGTGAACGTTAATATTCGAATTGTTCGATATTTGTCGCTGATTGAATTTACACCTAAAAGTCACACAATCGAAAAATTGAATACTACTAATACCACCTGATTTAATTAATTATAATGGTTATAATTAATTAAGTTAATAAATATTTATAAAATATTAATTATGAAATTTTAATTAATTTGTGTTGATAATATATTAAATAGTGTGTATATAATATTTATAGACACACGTATCGATATACGATATTGATGTGCATTAAATTAGATTTAAATGCATTTTAATTGATCAGGTTTGAAGCAGTTTTGAGGCCCATATAGGAACCTAAGGTGGTTGACTATATTAGGGAATGTAGCGTCGAATTTTGATTCAAAAAGAGATGGATTTGTAAGAGCAAAGAGAGGATCCAGATCCCTTTTTCACTCCTTAGGATCTTAGCCATTTATTCGTCTCTAACTCCACTTCAAAGCTTTACTTTTTGCTCCATTCCAATCTACCAAGGTTGGCCATCATATCCTATCTCCTCCTCAATTTAAAGCTTTCAAATACACAAATTAAATAAAATTTAAACACCGGTGGTTGCTGCATTCAGATTGGTAGCTTTATTTGAAGGCTTGGATACCGATTTAAGGAGCAAACAGATTCAACATCTCAAGGTGTTTCATCTAGGCTTTGGACAAAGTAATAATCCAATTTATATATTTTATATATTTATATATTATCTATCATGTCATCGTGCTGCTTTATTTATGTGCATATTATCACGAATTCATATATGCTTGTGTCGTTAATATTAGATGAAATTGACTGTATATATTGTGTTAAATAAATAAAAACTTTATGTATATATAATCATACATATCATTCGACAATGAAATTTTTTTATCTATTTTAAGTTCACAAATAATTTAAAACATTTAATAATATTTAAACTAGTTTGATTTTAAAATACATACACACACACATATATA
The DNA here is from genome assembly GCA_030737815.1 of Allium fistulosum. Taxonomy (NCBI): domain Eukaryota; kingdom Viridiplantae; phylum Streptophyta; class Magnoliopsida; order Asparagales; family Amaryllidaceae; genus Allium; species Allium fistulosum. Next base: position 1,211,902,007 of record CM060902.1, read on the forward strand.
TTTTACATAAATTATACATATAAATTTTATCAACATGTATACATAATATGTTTTTGATTTTTTTAAAACTGTATGTGTGTGTATGTGTATGTGTATGTGTATGTGTATGTGTTTGTGTGTGTATCGTATATTTTATTTTAAATATAAAATCTAACTTTTACGATATTTATATATCGATAAAATATATGTAATATGTAAATATATATTAATAATATTTTGTATTTGTTTGTTTATGCTTTCAAAAAAAGTATTTTTATATATTTAATGATTTCCGTACAGAAATAAAAAAAGAGTAACTAATTTTTTAAACTGTAAGATTTAAATAAAAGAATTATTAATTCTAGCCGAATGAATATATATATATAATTTTAATTATTTATTTACAGTAATACATATATACATAAATATATGTATGTTTTATTATATATAGAATTCTTAAATATTAATTCAATATGCATATATATAATTATGTGTGTATATATAAAAAATATACTTTTAAGTTTCAATATATATATATATATATATATATATAATTTTTATTTAAAATTATTACAATAATTTGAATTTATTAGATATTTGCTATGTAGATTTAGATCTAAAATTTAAAATTTGAATTTTAAATCACTTCTAGTTATTTATATTAAATATACAGTTGCTTTATATTATAATGTGTGTGTGTGCATGCACGTGCACGTGTGTGTATGTATGTATAATTATACACACATAATAAATGGTACACATGTATATGAAGGACTAACATATCTGTTGCGGTGTAAATCCCAACACTTATACACGGGAATGTTAAACCACGTACACCTTTTATTTTGCACATGCACGCATATACATATGTATATGTGATACACATATTATACTATATATTAAACATAACATTAATATAATAAAACTTTATTATAAATAAAATAAAATATTGACTTTATTTAAAATAAATAATTAGATGGGATCTTAATAAATTTAGATTTCATAGGCACACTAAAATCCAGAATGGAATAATTTATTTGAAATTTACTCATTTACCCATTGTGTGCTAGCCCAGATCCAACAATATGTTTCATCAAGGACCACTAGTTCAACTAGTTAGTAGTATGACGTTCTAGGCATAGGCACTAAAGGTCATTGGTCAAACCCCTAAGACATCAAAATGAGTATCCAGCTTGAATAAGTACCACTTTTACGAGCAAAAAATATTTATGACATATACCATATTACCCTTAAGTTAGATTTTCACTTTTGATATAGTTCTTATATTTGTACTGTAAATAAGAACATATTAAAATATTAAAAATTTAATTAGGTTAATAATAAAAAATTATTATCAAATAATAACAAATAAGTAAATATTTTAAATACAAATTAATTAATTTTGGAACATTTTCCAAACTCTTTTATTAATAAATACCAAATATGATTTAGTACAATTATTCATATAAATACAAAATACGAACTTGTGTAAATTAATATAAGGATTTTTTTTTTAAATTTGTCATTTTTACCCCGCTGCCAATGCACTTGATCCAACAAAAGTACTTAATCGTGTTTATATTTAAACAAATATCAAATTAATAAAATTATCGCTTCATCCAACAAAATTCATTATTAATATAATATACAAATATCACTGCATAATGTAAATACCTATATTTATAAATATTAAATTATACTTATAGACAAATAAATATCCATATTCTTGAAAAGTGTCCACTTGAGAAAAAGAGCGGAACTTAGTAGTTAAGTGGGTCAATATTTTGGTGCTGTGAACAAGGAAGAGTGAACAAAATTAAGATCACCAATTTATTTTCAGAATCGACTGTTAGATAAACTAATCAAGATCACTAATTTATAGCCAAAACTGACCGTTAGAGAGATTTGTCTACTGCAGACTTGAAAAACCAAATAGTGTGTACCAAAAAAACAAGGAATATATTTTTAGCATATGTTATTAAACCTCAACAATGTTATTTACTTTGGTCTATACATATATGTCCCTTAAATCTCTAAGGGTGTATTCATGAATAAGCAAAACGCTCTTGAAAAAGCATGATCGACGAGAATTACTTACCATGTAACTCGGATAAGTTGGACATAACTGTCACATCAATGTTTTAATATAGAATGTTTGGATTTAAAAAAAAACAACGGTCAGGTAGGATGTATCAGCTACTTTGGATGCAACTAAGATAAGTCAGAGGTAACCGACATAATTCCTATTTGTTGAATTTTTTAAAGTTTTCAAAAAATTTTGAATTTTTTGTAGGTAATTATTAATACTTCATATCCCAAAACTATACAAATAATTAATTAATAGTTATTGCAAATAAAAAAAATACCATATATTACGCATTGATTCTTATCCAACATCTAATCAGATTTTTGTCCACGAACGCCACAAGCTTTGATTTCTAGGCTCTAATTTAATTTGTCCGTGAATGCATAAGAGTCTAAAATCAAATATATTGTTATGTGATATTTAACTAAAATTAATGAATATGTATGTGTGTGTATGTATATGTGTGCGTATGTGTCTATACACACATGTGTGTGTGTATATATGTAATTATATACATACATATATATAATTATGCAATCCAAGAGTGACATGAATGTGAAATTCAGAAATCTTTCTTTATATGGAGCCTAATTGCTAATTTCCTATAGCAAAAGCATCAAAATCAAAATAAAGCAAAATTTCTAACAAAATTAAAACATTTGTGTCGACTAATTTTGCTGGATTATTAACTAAAAGATCCGATATCAAGTCCTTTTTCAACTTGATGATCAGAAACATTATCACCAGTTCATCAAACATTTGTACATTCGCGCAGTGTTTTCGGACTGCCGAAGAACACACAAAACGCGTACTTAAGCAATATTCACTGCGGTCGTGGCTTAGTTCTCTTGCAAATCAGCAAAAAAGTCAAAGAAACTACATTAGATCATCTACGCCAATCGAGTGCGTCCACTTTAACAGTTCAATCTCATCCATCCAATCGATTTTAATTCTATAAATCGTCTTCTTCAATCAATAAATGAACGGTCTATACAGGAAAGAGACATGTGACAATTGCATCTTGATGACGTGAGATTCAGTCGGCCTAGGTTTGAAACTTAATAATAATAATATGTGCATATTCCAACAGTTGAAGATAAGCATGATCACAAAAGAGTTGAAACAAAGCACATGCTAATGCAAAGTTTGTGAAGAAAAAAAGTGTAGGCCACATGTGGTCTAGTTGGTACCAAATGGTATAGTGGTTGTTGATTTAGAACATGGTGTTGCATGTGTTGCTCCTTTACTTTTACCTTTATGCAGTGTGCTCGTCTAATGAAATTCAAATCATTGTAAATTATTCCTTCTATCATATATATGATCTAGCTATTCAATTCTCTACAGCACATTCAGCAATCTAACATATATCAAAATTTGATTTGAAATATCTTAGCATCATCTGACATGTGTGCTATACTATTTCTACTGCGGTCGGTCTCCATCCATCGATAAAAAGATGGGTACATCGATAAATTTTTTATATCAGATGATCTACTTTCAAACTTAATACATATGTTGTTATGTAGTACAAATATCAAAAATGGAGTCTATGTAATGTGAAAGTTTGATACATGCTTTATCCTAGTTTTTTTTCCTGGTCATGTAGTCGTAGAATTGCTGATCAAGAAAAATGAATGATCCAATGCTCTCTACTTAATTACTTTCAATCACTCACAATCATGTACTTTTAAAAATAGACCAGCATCTTAACCACCTATACACTACATTATTTAAGTCATCTACATAAATACATCAAATGTATTATTATACTGTATATTTCAGGTAGGAAAGATTTGGACTCAACCTAGTTGCCACTATTCCGTTTTTTCTCCCAGCTTTGTATACTAGTAGCACCCTTAGATACTGGCATGTGCATAATACAACTAATCATACAAGTGATAATTACACTCCTCTTTCTCTATATATAAACATGAGTGAATTTGTACTTTCTTAATGAGAAAGCAATAAATTAGATAAGATTTTTGAGGAATATTAGCTCTATAATGTACTATAATATATTGGTAATTCATGTCAGATTGAAAACAATATAGCTAGCCTCAATAATTAGTTTATTATTTAGCCGTGTTGAGAAAGATAGAGAGAGGAAAGTCAGTAAAGTTAGTTTAGTATGAACAAAAATGAGCTGCTTGAAGATTTAAATTTGGTATGTATTTGAAGACACATTTAAAGAGAGAAGCATCGAATATAGACAGTCTGGATGAAGTTGATAATGGACATGTATTGTTCCCATGTTTCTAAAGTTGTGCATAGAATTTATGGTATGTGGACCACAAATTTAGTATTTCACTTTTAATTTCAACTGTTTTGCCAGTTATTTCACTCAGTTAGGTACTCACAACCGACTATTGAACACTTTTGCACTAATGGAATAATGTTGTTTAACACTGTGTATCTGTACAATAAAATAGCCAAATGATGGAAATATTATTAGAAACAGATTATAAATGATAGAGAAGTGAGAGGTTTTAAGCAATAAAATAGCAAAACGATGGAAATAGCATTAGAAACAAATGAGAAATGATAGAGAAGTGAGAGTTTTTGAACAGAGATAATGCTACTTTCCTGTAAAATGCACAGATATATACACAATACATACATACAGAAAGAGAAGCAGTTATAATGAGCTGTGTTAAAAGCATAAAAGAAATGAAAATGACAGTGGGGAAGCATTGAAAATTTCCAGTCATCTTTGCTCCTTCAACTCCTGACACTCATCACATGGAGACCCACTGATTCTTCATTCTACTTAGCCATCATAATAATTATCGTTATTAATTTTTATGTATTATTAGGGGCATGTTTGGCAATATAGTACTAACCTTTGTTCAGCTATCAAAAGAAATAGTCGTGTTTTCTATTTTAAAATTGCATGTAAAAATAATAAAATACAATTCATCGTTTACCATTTTAGAATAAGTTTATTAGTTTGACAAATATGGAGAGGGGAAAAAAAATAATCAATCACTAAACATGCCACTAATTATTTTGTGACTTGTTTATGTAGTCCCACATGCCTCCTTTAATATTACTACCATACCACTCAACAACAACAGTTTATATTCATCCATCCCAACTTCTAACATTTCATCCCATTTCACTTGGAATCTTAAACTATTCCTTTTTCTTTATACATTCTTCTCTTTTCTTTACTCACCTCAAAATACGTACAGCAAAAAAGTCACAAGTTATAAGAAGAAGAATTGAGCATTACTTTTTATTGAATCTTTGTAATTTGTTGTTACTAAGAAGATGTCTGCAAAACTGTTAATGGGGCTTGCAGAAGAAAACCAGGAATCTGAGAAGCAAATTGGATGCATGGCTGGAATTTTTCAAGTATTTGGTAGAAAACGTTTGCTTTCTGGGGGAAAGAACAAGAGCATTGTTTCAGGTATTTATGTTCACTTTTTAAATTTTGGGATCGTCTCAACTATCAATTGGCTATGTTGTTCTTATGTTTTATCTGTTTGTTGCTTGCTTAAGCTATTTTGATTTGTACACTATCAAAATTCAGTGTATTACTCAATTTGGTTTAAGAAAATCTATGTTAGAGTCAAAAATCATACATTAGTATGTCATACAATCTGTCTCCTGCAAATTGTTTGTGTATATGTTTGTGCTAAAATGCAAGGCAAACGTTGTCTTTATGTGTAATTTGCACTTCATTCACTATTAACACAATGATTTACGTGAATTTTAGAATTCATTTTCGTAAACGGTTTTGATTTTAAGATGGTTACTTTGAAGAACAAATACTCTGAAATCAATTTTAGAGTTCATTTTTGTGGATTTTGCTATCCAAATGTCCCGCATATCATAAAATCCTCAAATTCTAGTGATAACATAGTCTAATTGTATTATTGTTTTCCATCTACAGGTAATACCAGATCAAGAAAAAGTACTTGCAAAGAGGAGAGCCTTCCGAGTTCACCACAAATTGTCATGGTATGCTCCACTGTAATAACAAAAAGAATTCTCTCATGATAATTTATGTTTATAGTTTGTTATAAAGATATGATATGATTCTCAGGAATACAACCAAAGAAATCATGTTGAACCGTTAACGGAGAAAAAAATAATCCAAAATGATTTCAGAGACGTAGTGATTGATTCTATTAATGGAGAAGCTCGATCTTTAAGTGTAAAAACTTCACTTGTGAAGGAAAAGGAGAAAGAGGAAGATAACTTATTAATACACAAAGACTCACCTAGGCCAATTGTGTCAGTTGATCTTAATGATTCCCTTTGTGTTTTAGTAAGACTAAAAGAAGCACAATGGAATAAATTAGAAGCTCCTTCAAGATTTTCATGTGATGGCAGAGAAATACCTAGAAGCAAGTCTTCTACAAAACTTAGAGAAGTTCCAAGGCTGTCCTTGGATAGTAAAGAAGCATCTATTAAAAAATGTAATAAAGAAGTCGATTCTAAAGGTAGCATGAGTCCGAGAATTCCTTATGTTGTTGCAAAGCTCATGGGCTTAGAACCTAATAATGCTAATGAAGAAGGAAACGATGATCATGTCATGGTTAAAAATATTAGTTATGTCCCAAAGCAAAGCGAAAGCGTTTATAGTCAAATAGAGAAGAGGGTGAAGGAGCTAGATTTCTCTCAATCCAACAAAGATCTTAGAGCTTTAAAAAGTATATTGGAGAAAATGGAAGCAAAGGGGCTATTGGATAGTCAAAAACCCTCTCAAGAAAGTCAGAACCCAAAGCCTCCGATCGTGATCATGAAACCCAAAAAAACAGTCAAAAAATCCGATGGGTTTGAAAACTTATCGGGTTTAAGAAAGGTAAAAACCAACGATCCCACGAGTAAAAAAAAGACCAATGCAAAAGTTCAAATTCCACATATGGAGAGATCACCAAGGCCTCAAAGGTTAGTGAGAGATAGAAATGAAGTTCCTGGTAGAAAAAGCAATTCTAGCTCGAGAGCTCAACAGAGAATGATAGAGCCTGAAAAGAAGCCTAAGACGACTCAAAGTCCTCGAAGGCAGAATAGAGTCCTGAAACCAAATCAAGCACAAGGATCTATTAACCTGAATTCTCCATGTCAAGGCAATCTTAAGGTAAGTAAACCAACAATTTTATTAACCTTGCATCAATATGCATGATGATATATTATAATGACACAGACAAGATGCTGTATAGCAGTGTTTAATTTGTTGTTATATTGCTGTACAGATCCATAATGAGGATGTTTCAGCAATCAATTTGGTGGAGCAGCCTAGTCCTATTTCTGTTCTTGATTCCTCGTTTTACCAAGACGACTTGCCACTTTCTCCTATGAAAAAGACTATATATGCAATGGAAGGTAAAATGAACCAAAAACTACTTGAAGTTACCCCTTAATATCATATGATTATGTTTCTAGTTTCTACACATGGTACAGACATACTTAACTACTTGAAGTTTCACATGTAATAAAACTTCCATGACTAAATTCTTCGTGCCATAATTTTTTGCTCTATAGGTCTTGAGATTGATGCTTCTTCACTTAGCCTGGTTAGCAATACTCCATCAAAGTTGAGCAAGGAAACGAATTTACAAAAGTTTGACAACATCATGAATCTAATCGAGAAGCTAAGGTTAATGAGCTCATGTGAGAAGTTCGATTATGAAGAACTACATTACGATTATTTGTCTCAAATCCTTCTTTTTGAAGTTCCACATAATCAAAATCTCATTTTCGACGTCGTCAAAGAGATTATTGTCCATAAATTTGAATTACTTAGCTACAAACCACAAGCAAAGTTTCACAACAAGTGCCTGTTGGCGAACATATGTGAAGAAATAAAGCAAGCCTTGGTTGAAAAACCATCAGAAAATGCACGATTGGAAGATGAGGAGTTGAGAATCCACGAGGATTTAATGAAGCAATCCAATGGGTGGGTAAATTTTGATATGGAAATGCCTGGACTAGTTTTGGATATTGAGAGGTCGATTTTCAGGGACTTGATTGATGAAATTGTGACTGGTGAAGCAAACTTTGGGCTGTTTACTAAAGGGAATCGACTGCGAAAGCAACTATTTATGTAGGTTAAGAGTTTGCTAACTGTAAGGCTATGTTTTAAGTGCTCACTTATGCGTTTCTTGACACAAGATGGATAGGCAATAGACGTCAGTTTGTACAGGAGTTCTGTATTTCAGAAATATGGGATATGTTACTCGGTAGTTCAATAAATTTCAAATAGAATATTTATAAATATGACATTATGTAAAGAAGTATTTTTAACTTTTTCTTGCTTTATTATACTGTCCTTTTCGGTTTTTGATTCAGGCCAAAACTGGACTACGTTGCCTTTTTATTTAGTTTAAGGCATGTGAACCAGTAAATGGAACCAAGTTAAGAATAATCTTAGACCCAACGTGGTTGTCTCTTAATCACCTTTTTATGTGTAGTATGAAAATGTCATAGTGTTGGCAATGTTATATTTGTTTAGAGTTTTTTTTTCCTCCTTCAAATAAAATGTTCGGAACGAAGGAGAGTTCCGTAGGTGGTAAACTGTGACGACCTGCATTTCGGAAGGTTTAAATCGACAATAATCCATATATGTCCAACTCAAACAATCCGAAATACAGATAATCAATATGGTTAATTAAGAAAAATAAGAAAAGAAGAAAACAAACACAGAATCTTGCAGCACAATGACAAAATATAATAATCAAATAAACAATTCATAAAGCTGTTTATACTATACATTTGATTAAAATTTACAACATTTATCAGAGTTATATATATAATAGAACAATAAAAATAATGCAACAGAACAACATGATGTGAGAATAATATTGGTAATAATACATCAAATCTTCATCTTCGTCCTCCAGAAAAGAATTTCTAATGCACTGAATACTCAGGGCCGGCACGAGCATAAAGTAAAACAATACACTTGAGTCATAACTAAAATATTCTTATGTGAGTCAAATCAATATCACATATAACAGGAGTTTAATAGCGTTAGAGATGTTTACAGGGTTTTACATCTCCTATCCAGTGTACAACGTGTGTGCAATAACTTAAGAGATGTTACGGAATTTCCATCTCATGAGGATCTGTCAAAATATCTATATATAGTAGAATACGCTATATATGTAATGTATATTCAATAATATAAATATTTTTCCTAGCGTTAAGGCTTTACATTAATCCCCCTTAACGCGTTTTTAAGGATTGTCGTATAGTTTGCATATAACACAACTAGTAAAAAGTCGGTAGATAGGGATGCGCCGTGATACGAAAACACTAAACCCAACTCGTAGTGGTCTCGTATAAGGATAAAAGTATGACAAGGCATGTGAGGTAATGCCCAAGGTAGTATGCTACCAGTTCGAGTCGCCAAACTGGTGGTAACACATCGCCGCAACGACCGCCCATCGCGTCCATCCATCCCATATCGAGTCAAAGGGAAGTTATCCCAATCGAGATGCACCAATCGAAACAACAACAAAGGTAATGGTATGGACCGAGTCCACAAGAAAATCGAAGAACGGGTGTCCGTTAGGGGTAGCTAGTCCACTTGGTCTGGTTCAAGGTGTCCTGTTTTAGTCATTCAAATTGACACAAGTGTCGAGGCCAATCCATCATCGTTCTCTTTCTTCAAATCCAGCAACGTACACCAAATCCAACCACTTCATTCTGGAGTCTCCTTTGCGTACACAGTTGTTAAAGTAGTTCCAACATTGGTAGAGAGTATGCCAATGATCGGCCCCGGTCTATTTAACAACCAAACGTCATTTTACACACCGGTTGGTTATTTTACATTTCAAAAATAATTCATACTTGATATCAAAATATCATATTCGCTTCAAAATCAATTTCATTTCAAAATTAGATTTACTTAAAATATGTCAATTTCACTAGAAAAACATTTCATTCCAATATCATTTTCCACTTCGAAATAAATTTCACTTCAAAATCATTTTATTCATTTTCCAAAATCGTTTCGAATTTCAACTTAGGTTATAACTTCAATCTAACCAAATTCACATTTAAATCCATGATTTAAATATAAACAATTTCCAACTTGAACAGTTTGAATTTTTGAAACTGGTTTGTATAGTTAAATAGTTTGAAAAGTTAAATAGTTTGTAAAATTAAATAGTTAAAATAATTTAGATATTAAAATAGGTTATATATTAAATGATTTGAAAATTTAAATAATTTTAAAAAGATGAATTTAAAACATTTTATAGTAAAATAGTTTATAGTGAAAATAGTTTCAAATTTAAAACTGTTTCTTTCCATTTCAACAAATCTGGACTCAGGTCCAAATTTTAATCAAACTAATTTAATTTCAATTATTCCAATTCAATCATCTTCAATCTTAAATTATTCAAACCGGCTCAATTTCGATTTTAGTTCAAATCAACCTCAATTTCGATTTCAATTCGAATTAACTTCAATTTCGAACGTTCATTTTTAACTTCAAATTCGATTCAACGATTCGATTCAAAGGTTTAAATTTCAATACAATTCTCATTTTAAACCATTTCAATTTATATAAATTTCAAGTTCAATTTCAATTCATCGATTCAAATCACTTAAATCAAATTAAACTTCACTATTCAATTTAAGGTTCAAATCTTTAAAATAATTCAATTCCGAGTTCAAATTTGAAATGTCAATTTAAATCACTTTTCCTTGGATTTAGATTAAAGTTCGAATAAAAAGTTCAAATCTTTAAAAACAAATCAATTTCCATAATTCAAATCATATTTCGATTATAACTTCAAATTTCAAATCAAATTCTTTAAACAATTTCCTTTAACCAATTTCACTTTCAACATTCTAAAACTCGAGCTGAAATAATTCAATTACTATAAATTCACATTTTCTTTCAAAAGCAATATCATTTAAATAATTTCAAAACCAATAATTTTAAAATGATTTAATTTAACCAATCTGGCGTCCGTATATAATTTTCTATCCTAGGCCAAGTGAATAGTTATTTCAAATTTTAATTTCAGGGATGGATATATATCATTTCATCCAAATCAGCGTGTCATAGGTATATATCATTTCAACCTATTTCTTAATTTATTCGAAATAATTCAAATAACAGTTTTATATACTGTCAAATAATATACAAGGTGATAACAAGGACATATAAAATAAATAAATATCCAATCATCCAAAATATCAACCAATAGTCATCTATCACAATCAACATCCAAATCAGTCAAAATATCACAATGGTCAACTAGTTATTAAATATCAGATTATTAACGAGCACTTTAATTTCAATTTCACTTTAACTGTCAATTTTAATTCCTAACAGTCAATTCATATGTCAATTTAAATGTCAATTAAACTACCAAACAACAATCCATAAAATTAAATCACTTCATGATTTCAATTTAACTAACATTGGGATATTTTAGTATTTCGTGAGCGGTTTAAAAAATTCACCTTTATTTGAAACTGAATTTTTTTCCAGCTTCAAATGAATATGAATCCAATTCTATACAGCAGCCTTCATCGATACGATCACAACGCGACTCGTTTCGCTTGAATCAGACCTCGCATGCAAAAGTTATGAATTTATTAATATCGATATAATTTAAAGTTTAATTAACATCATTAATTAACAAATTAAACTAATCTCACCTATCTCCCTTCGTTCACGCAGAAACCATATCATGACCAAAACCCAATATCGCGATCATCTCTTTATCGCGTGCTCAGTTAGGGACCACCAGAGGTCGATCGGTGTTCGCCATGTCATCGCCCCTGCACGCCACGCCGCCTCCAGCACTCCCCCCACCACGCGCGCACGCGAGCACGCATGTAAACCCACGAAACTATCGCGGGTTCAAACCCAGATCCAAGAGAATTTACAAACTTTCGACATGATCCGACCGTTGGATGTGAAGAGCTCGATGAGATCTACACTTTTCCTTTCGGAATCACTCGATTTCGTTGAACGGATTAAGAGAAATCGATAGGAGAAGATATGGCGATTTCGGCCGTTAATCACTTTAAAGAGGAAGTGACGCAGCGGATATTACAAAAACAAGATAATACGATGAATGTAGCAATCAGTGGATTGATGGATACTGAAATGCTCGAATTCGTTGATCCGAAGATACCGAATTCTAGCTATCTCTGACTCGTTGATCCGAAGATACCGGGAAAGAGATCTATGATTCTTTGACGTTGATCTTGCACACAAGATACCGTGAATCGGCTTCAACAAACGATGATTCGAGCGCACTCAAATGACGTAAGTGGAGATAGGAGATACACTCGACTACCAATTGAAATTGAAAGCACAAAGCTAACAAAAGAGAATTTTATTCAATATTCAACAACCTTTTACAAATGAGAGACTCGGCCTATTTATAGGCGTTTTACAACTCATATGAAAAAAACAACAAAAATTACATCTCCTAAGTCGGTTCCGAGCTAACAGTCACGACCTAACATAAGTCGTACACGACTTAAGCCCAAACAGTTACAACTCAACACACAAAAACTTCAAAGAAAATACAAGTACTTAGGTCGGAAACGACCTATAGATGACGACTTACAAACAGGTGCGAGCTAAAAAGAAACACAAACGATTCAAAGATAAAACGGCTCATCACCAACGGTTCAGATTGACGCGGCATCAAGATCCTTGGCTACAAGCTTTCGCGACTTAACAACATGCGCATCCATATCAGCGACTTAAGGAATTCAATGGCAGAGATTAACTCGTTAGCAGATTCAACGGTATCAGGCTTCAGCGACTTACAAACAGGCGGCATCCCAGATCAACGACTTAAGGAAATCAATGGTTTAGATTAACTCGCAGAAGAATCAACAGCAACATCTTCACGCGACTTACGACTTAAGAACTTCACGAGTTAAACTTCAGCGACTTACGAGTTAATTCTTCTAGGTCGTAACTCGCTTCCTCTTCATGCCTTTTGTTAAGTCGTGGACGACTTATACCTTCAGCTTCGTTAAGTCGTGGGCTTTTACTAGGTCGCTGCCGAGTTATACTAAGTCGCTGGGACGACTTAAAACCTTCGTTAGGTCGCGCACTCGAGTTAACTCGTTCACTAGGTCGCTGCCGCGTTATACTAAGTCGCTGGGACGACTTAAAACCTTCGTTAGGTCGCGCACTCGAGTTAACTCGTTCACTTGGTTTCCAGTTAAGTCGTAGCTCCTGCTCACATGCCTCCTTAGGTCGTAACTCGGCACAGTTAGCTCGTTCTTCATCACTAGGTCGTATTCCATTAGATCAGAGCTCATTAGATCGTGACTCGTTCATTACTTCTACCTTGTTAGGTCGAAGTTCATTAGGTCGGAACTTGTTAATGTGACTGGGATGACTTAAAGTAGCTTCTTTTATCTTGTTAACTCGTAGGTCGTTAGGTCGTTTTCGACCTAAGGAATGGAAGGTCGTTCGCGACCTAAAGAAACTGGCCAATAGCATTAGAATCTTATCCCGGTAGGTCGCTGGAATGACGTAGCTAGGTCGTAACGCGCCTGAATGACTTGCCAACTCGTTTTCCTGCATTTTCATCTCCTTAACTCGTTCATTCTTCCTTACATTAAGTCGGGCGCGACTTAGACTTAGCTTGTGATCATGGTTAGGTCGTAGGTCGTTTGAGCGACCTATAGTATCATGATGCTGGCCTGCATCATCTTTCCCTGGTTGGGAGAAATTCGTCCTCGAATTTAAAAGCTTCCTTCTTCGAGATGCTGTCTTCCATTCATTATCTAGTTTGACACAGCCCTGGTGATAACCATTTTTGAGATTAAACTTGTTTTGTACTTTGGATGTTATGGTTCGAGCTAAATAATAAATGGAATAGAACAGACGTGGCATTAGGCAGGCGGCATAAGAAAGTGACCTGGGGGATATGGCATGTGGAAAAGTACGGACTAAACTCAGCACTAGATGCCAGATCCACTTCAGATAGCATAGAACTTCATAAGAATAGTGTCGTATACCATATTGCTTGTGCCAATAGGAAGATGTGATATAGAACCAAAACGTGTCGAAAGGGTGAGACGTTATAAGGAAGTTTAAAATCATGGAATGACTTAGGAAATCACGACCGAAAAATTGTGATGACTCATGCTCAGATTCTTGTCTTTCCTTATCCCGTTCAGATGTGTCATCCTCTTGAATCTTCCCTTGATGTGTTGCATCAAACTCCCCTGACTGAACTGAATTCCCACTTGCTTCTACTTCAACATATTTATGTTTATAATACGGTTCCAAGCAATCGACATTGGCAATGTTAGCAGCGTGGACGTCATCCGACAACTTCAACTGACAATCATTCACTTCCTCCTGTTGTATCAACTCTTCTTGTTCTTTCAGACACATAAGATCATACGATCCTGGCAGTAAAATAGCATCTGGTACGAGTTCAGTGTGAGGTTGGATGTCCTGTAGAGATGGTAACTCTTCGGAAAACTCCTCAGAGTATTCGACTTCAGACTCATCGAATTCTGATCCAACTTCCTCATAAACATCAAAATCTTCACTCGTTCCTTGCCGGGATAATACAAACAATTCAGTACTAATTTCCACCTTTTCATCAGGCTCTTCCAAACATACAAGACTAGATTCTTCAAGCAGTTCCTCAGACATCTCATCTTCACATTCTTCAAATACTTCATCTTCTTCAGGATTCTCAAAATCAGAATCTTTTCCAGGTTCAATCATCATTGACAACTCATCATCATCTTCCATTTTATTGATGAACTCTTTCAAAAATAACAAACTATCTGATTCTGCCTTCTCTTCTGTTTCACTCTCACTTTGTTCATGCTCCTCGGAAACTAAGGAATTTATACATGGCTGACTCTCATCCATAAGCTCAGGTGCTAAATAAGAATCCTCCATTGTCAAATGAATTTCCTCCATCCCGAACACAGCTTCTTCTTCCATACTATCAACATCAAACTGTGGCAATGAAGAGTAATCAACTTCTACCTCCACATACTTTGACTCAACTTCTTCTTCATCATCAAATTTCGACGGTTCATAAAAGTCAATTTCAACAGTCCCCCACAACAAGTTACCTCCTTTCTCTATTGACAAAACTTCTACTCTCCCTGATAAAGATTCCTCAAATCCTGGCAAAAATTCTTCATCGTCGTCAAATTGTGGTGGTTGATAAAAGTTAACTTCATCAATCAAATTACATTCTTCATTCTCCAACTCGACCTCTTCATCTTCGTTGTCAAACTTTAGTGGTAAGGTTGCGAATGATTCTGTATGTCCGACCACTTCAAATTCTTCTAACATTGGTTTAACCTCCTCGAGAGTTTTAAGCTCTTCACTTGCCTCATATCTAACCAAGGTTTCAGCACTACCTTCCGATTCTTCAGCACTTTCGCCGAAAGGTAATGGACTAGTTGATTCCTCTTCCTCTTCTGTCTTGCTTTCAGTAGTATCATCCACATCCTCACTTTCACATTCTTCTACAACAAAGGGTTTCTTCTGGGACTTTGTACATTCAAAACTTCGATGGCCAAACTCCTGACAATGATATTGCTTAACTCGTTCATCAACACTTGCCTTTGTGATTCCATATACAACTGGTTCATTGACTCTCTTAAAAACATTTCTACTGTAATGAACAGCATGATTTTGATTGCTGGAGTTTGGAACCACACCCTTTCCTCGACTCCCTTGACTCAACTTCTGCAATTGTTGATCAAGACGAGCTTGATAATTGTAGGGTAAGAAATTTGCCTTCATAATCCTTTTCATCTTATCCCACTTGACAACTTTAGACTTCTTCATCCTCTCTCTGGTTGACTTAGTTTGTTGCCACCAGTCCATGGCTTTTCCTTTCAAACTTGCAGCAACTAGCTTCACTTGACGATCCTCAGGAACGTAGTTGAGCTCAAAAACATTTTCAACCGTGGATAACCAGTCCAAGAATTCCTCTGCTTGTAGTCCACCTCGGAATTCTGGAATCTCGGTATCCTTTCTTGATTTCCATGTATAACCATCCTCTTCAATATTCTTGTATCGATTTTGCCCTTGACCAGAATATCGAAAATGAACACGATCACCATAACTTTCCTCTTCAAAATTAGTTGAACTTCGTCGTCGATTCTGAACATCGACTCTTCTATGCCCATGCACGTCCTCTTTACTTCTTTTCTCATAATCATAACGTGGCGACACTCTCCGTTGATTTCGATTCATGTCAAACTTCATTCTCTCTACTTTCTCGAAATCCTTATTGAATCTTTCATCACTACTTTGCTTCTTCTGTTCAGGATCTTCTCTCTCATATAAATCTGCAACACTATGATGACGGTTAACATATCTCGGAGGCATGATCAAGCCTTCAAACTTTGACTTTCGGCTCCACTCCAAATTTCAAACAGCTTTCGAACTTAGATCCAAAATGAAATGGATTGAAAACTCCCACTTTGTTGCAACTTCGTGATGAACACGATGAACACAATTTCTCCAAATCACAATTCTCGGCTGGACAATGCAATGATGCTCGGTCTACACTCTCCTTAGCTCGGCTTCCTCACTTCAAGCTCAGCTAACACTTGATGCTTTAAACTTCAAACAAATCGGCTCCAAGACTCGATTTAGCTATGATTGGCTAAAATAAGCTCTGATACCAAATGACGCAGCGGATATTACAAAAACAAGATAATACGATGAATGTAGCAATCGGTGGATTGATGGATACTGAAATGCTCGAATTCGTTGATCCGAAGATACCGAATTCTAGCTATCTCTGACTCGTTGATCCGAAGATACCGGGAAAGAGATCTACGATTCTTCGACGTTGATCTTGCGCACAAGATACCGTGAATCGGCTTCAACAAACGATGATTCGAGCGCACTCGAATGACGTAAGTGGAGATAGGAGATACACTCGACTACCAATTGAAATTGAAAGCACAAAGCTAACAAAAGAGAATTTTATTCAATATTCAACAACCTTTTACAAATGAGAGACTCGGCCTATTTATAGGCATTTTACAACTCATATGAAAAAAACAACAAAAATTACATCTCCTAAGTCGGTTCCGAGCTAACAGTCACGACCTAACATAAGTCGTACACGACTTAAGCCCAAACAGTTACAACTCAACACACAAAAACTTCAAAGAAAATACAAGTACTTAGGTCGGAAACGACCTATAGATGACGACTTACAAACAGGTGCGAGCTAAAAAGAAACACAAACGACTCAAAGATAAAATGGCTCATCATCAACGGTTCAGATTGACGCGGCATCAAGATCCTTGGCTACAAGCTTTCGCGACTTAACAACATGCGCATCCATATCAGCGACTTAAGGAATTCAATGGCAGAGATTAACTCGTTAGCAGATTCAACGGTATCAGGCTTCAGCGACTTACAAACAGGCGGCATCCCAGATCAACGACTTAAGGAAATCAATGGTTTAGATTAACTCGCAGAAGAATCAACGGCAACATCTTCACGCGACTTACGACTTAAGAACTTCACGAGTTAAACTTCAGCGACTTACGAGTTAATTCTTCTAGGTCGTAACTCGCTTCCTCTTCATGCCTTTTGTTAAGTCGTGGATGACTTATACCTTCAGCTTCGTTAAGTCGTGGGCTTTTACTAGGTCGCTGCCGAGTTATACTAAGTCGCTGGGACGACTTAAAACCTTCGTTAGGTCGCGCACTCGAGTTAACTCGTTCACTAGGTCGCTGCCGCGTTATACTAAGTCGCTGGGACGACTTAAAACCTTCGTTAGGTCGCGCACTCGAGTTAACTCGTTCACTTGGTTTCCAGTTAAGTCGTAGCTCCTGCTCACATGCCTCCTTAGGTCGTAACTCGGCACAGTTAGCTCGTTCTTCATCACTAGGTCGTATTCCATTAGATCGGAGCTCATTAGATCGTGACTCGTTCATTACTTCTACCTTGTTAGGTCGAAGTTCATTAGGTCGGAACTTGTTAATGTGACTGGGATGACTTAAGGTAGCTTCTGTTATCTTGTTAACTCGTAGGTCGACCTAAGGAATGGAAGGTCGTTCGCGACCTAAAGAAACTGGCCAATAGCATTAGAATCTTATCCCGGTAGGTCGCTGGAATGACGTAGCTAGGTCGTAACGCACCTGAATGACTTGCCAACTCGTTTTCCTGCATTTTCATCTCCTTAACTCGTTCATTCTTCCTTACATTAAGTCGGGCACGACTTAGACTTAGCTTGTGATCATGGTTAGGTCGTAGGTCGTTTGAGCGACCTATAGTATCATGATGCTGGCCTGCATCAGGAAGCGGCCAATGTTTTATCTCTAGGGTTTGAATGAAATGAGATAAAACGTGGTTTATTATATAAATTTTCGACCCGATTCATCCGCGAAAATTCCGAACTTTAAACGAAGCGTGCCGCCTGGCGTTCCATATATTGTACCCCTATTCCGAACACAATGGAACTAGTCTCGGGAGCCAATTCCATCATATTCAGAAGATAGCTTTTCAAAATCAAATTATTTTAATTAAATTCATTTAATTAATTTCTACGCGTTTCAAGCTCGCACTGCCAAACGATAAGTCTGATTACTATGAAACTTGAAATCCTATAATAATTCACTATTATGGATCTCATGAAACTGGTTTCTTCAAAATCTGAGATAGTGCCCAAAAAGACTATTTTTACGCGTTAATTAAAATAATCTATTTCCAAAATCAAATTATTCATTTTAAATTCAATTTAGAAGTTAACAATTTTCATTCTTGTTTAAATAAAATTTAAATCAACTTTTGAAATCATTTTCATTTATATTAAATTCAAGATTCAATTATTTAACAATTTCCCATATTAAATTTAAACAATTAATTATCCAATAAATTACATTAATAATCATTAAATTTCAAATGAATTTTAGTTATCAACAATTATTTTATTTTCATCTAATTAATTCAACATTTATTATTTAATTTCAGATATTGATATAAACACATTCAATACATAGAATCCCATTTCAATACTTGTTATTGCCGAAATCTTTGAAATTGGTTATTTCAAAATTTTATTCAGATTCATCTTCAATAAACTACATTAATAAATCATTAAATTTTTATTTCTAACCATTTTTATTCAATAATTATATTAAATTTAATAATTTAAAATAGTTAAAATACGGGTCGTTACATAATCACTTAGGTCTGAGTAGGGCAGCAGAGGCAACTAATTTAACTATTCAATTCCAAATGGTCTCAGGCTCTTTGAATTATCATCAAACTCCGATATATATGACTCTCCAATGATACAAAAGACCTTTTATATGGGTTTGCGAGTTTCTTTTACAAACTTGTTAGTGATGACTTAATACTATGTATTGAAGCAAAGTCTAGGGAAAACAATTATGCAATTTAGCGGTCATCGATTGGAGCAGAAACTTCATTTTCTCACCAACGTCCCCAAATGTAATTGCTTGTCGATGGTAGGAGTCTAGTTTTATATTGCTTGCATTCCCTGCATTAGCTCCTTTCATCTTTGTGTGGTTGTGATTAGGCCTATCAATGGTCCGGGTTCGGTCCGGGTATCATAAAATCCGGATCCGAGTCTGATTATAATAATTAAAACCTGAGTTTGACCCAAACAAGGGTATTTGAAACCAATACCCGAGCTCGGCCCGTCGTTTAAGCCTGTTGGGTAATACCCGTATACCCAACTCATAATATTTATGTTAAAAACCATGTTTTATAATTGCAACTTTGGTAAAATTTGTATAGAAACAATGTTAACATATAAATTGAGCGGTGATGTAGTCAAGTTCACAACAAAAGTATGCAAAAACATTTACATGTAAACAAACAAAATGGTAAACACATAACATACACACTCGTGTTTTGATATGATGGAAAATTAATAGTCGGATCGTGCCATAATTGGTCTAGGTTTTGATAAAACTATACCCTAATAGTAACCGGGTCGGGTTTGGATAGTAAAAGGAAAAACCGTACCCACATTAATAGGGCGGGTTCGGGCCGGGCTCGGGCCGAAACCCATACCATTTGCAAGCCTAGTTGTGATGGTCTATATGGATAGATGTTGTCCATAACCTTTATCTATCTTCTGTATATCCAAGTGTTATGAGTGTTTCCATGCACAAAGCGGTGAATATAAAGAGGTGCTACGGGGAGTAAGAAACAACTAGAACATCTATAATAGAAGTGCCACCACTTGGTAAGGGCGTAGAGAAAGAAGGCAAAAAGTGCATGAGAAAGAGCAAGAAAAAAACAGTAGAAATATTATGGCACTTGAGTTGGTTTGTCCATAAATCGAACAAGGGTTTCTGTCTGGTTGTATCACTACTAGACAAGATTTCATGTTCGGTGGTAGGCTACTGGACCTTATGATGCCAACACCATCCATTAAACCAAACATCTAAGACTAATGATACTACTCACAACTTACCCCGTCTACCGAGTAGAGTCTTGTCAAACACACTTTTCCAAGCAACATAAATATGGAAACTCTAGACCAAATCTTCTATACAAGGAAACTCCAAACCAAATCTCTTATACAAGGAAAGTATTGAACATGATCTTGTAAACATGGAAATTGCCTATTTTGTTGACCCATCCTTCCTATATCTTCACTCCTATAAACACCCAAACCTAGAACATTAATAGCAGACAATTCTGAAGAGCAGAAATAATTGGATCAAGCTAGCCGAACAGGGTTTCATACATCAACAATCATTTTTCTTTAGAGCTTTTAATCGTTGTATTCTATATTCCAACCATTGTACGATTGGTATATATCAATTAGAGGTATTTATTCATTTTTTGAGAAAATATTTTTGGTGCTTTCACTAAAAATAAAATTTGATTCTCAACATGCCTCCGAAATAAAAATACAGAGCTAGAGCTACCATCGGAACATGGGAAACAGTATTTCACCTAATCAGACAACTGTCAATCAAGCAACCAATCATTCACTGCTCCAGTGCTAGTAGATGCAGTTACAAGAGGCGACCTAGACAGAGTTGTGTCGTAGCATAACGATCATTTCATTGCCCAAGGACAAACTATTTTGGACCAAATTATGACATGCTTGAGGCAGGTGCAAACCCCCGATCACTAGAATGGAACATGGGGACGATCACATTCTAGGGGATCTAAAAGGCGGAGAAGATCTCATTCTGACAATGAATCTGATCAAGAAAATCAAAAGAGTGCGAAGGGACAACGCCAAAGAGCTGGAACGAGTAAGAGTTTAGTTCGCAGCTACGCCCGCGGATCGATTCGATATAGAGCTGAATAGGAAAGACATCGAACTAGGCGAAGCTGTAGCTAACCCTACTTATATCCGACGAGGTTCTCCTGCTCTTACCAAAGTATTTGTTAATGGACGACGAACTAGTCACCGAGAGTAGTCAAGGAGTCGAGACCAAGGCCTGGACCGAAGGTCAAGTTGCTATAGAGAGGGTGACATGGGCCTTAGAAACCTTTCAACCCGGAGGGAATGATTGGTCCATCATCGGCAATCCTAGAGCCAGAAGGTAGAATGACACAAATCATTAGTGTTGCACCCAAATTTTTTAAAAAATTGATAAGGTGTAAAACTATTAAAAATAGGGTTGTTGAAAGTTGATAAAAGTGAGTTATCTCAAGATAGTAGTAAAGAACCATTGCAAGTTGAAGGTAAAGATAGCCATCACAAGTTGATGATGAAATAGCTGGCACAAGTTGAAAATGGAGAAGCTGCCACAAGATGAATACGAAGAAGCTATCAAAAGTTGATGGTAAAGGAGTTGTCGCAAGTTGGAGACCAAATAGCTGTCGTAGATTAGTGAAAAATGAACATTACAAGACAAGACAAATAGGGGGTTATCTTATGTTGGGAGAACTATTGCAGGCTGAATATAAGAGGGAGTTATCATATGTTTAGGAGAAGGTTGACATATAAAGATCTATCAAAGGTTGACAAATAGCTATCGAAGGTTGACAGATGAAGAGCTATTAAAGGTTGACAGATAAAGAGCCATCGAAGGCTGACAAATAAAGGGCTATCGAATGTTGACAAATGGGACTATCGGATGATGAAGGGAATTATAGCATTCTGATAGATGAAGCTATCCCATGTTGAAAGTATGTGTCTAAAATTAACACCTCGAATAGCCATGTGGCTTTATCTAATTGGATTGGTTATGCTACATCATCATGAAAAGTTATAACAATATTGTGCCACACGTCATGCAGAGCATGTGCCATGTTAGCAAACCGTTTATTTTTTCAAGTGACACGTATCATCACTACAAGAAAACACTTTATTTACAACACTGTTTCACAGTGTTTCGCGGTATTTGCTATTAAGAGCATCTCCAGCAGCATCATAGAGAAAAAAGCATTATAAACTCCCATTTATTTTACTCTCCTTGTGCTACAGAAGCGTAGGGAAGGGGAAAGAGTGGGAGATTTTTTTAGCGTGAATACGCTAAAAGGTGTTCAAAAAACCATTTAGTGTACGAGTATGCAGCCCGTGCCGATGGCACATGATAACTTTACTGTTTATATAATTTATCATCATCATAATGTCTATAAAAAATATTTTTAACACTTTTACACCGTGAAAAATAATTATTCAAAAATATATGTTATAAATATTCATTTTATTCACTATTCAAAAATATTAATTTTTAATGGACATGCATGCATGAATCTTATTTAAGTATTTGAAAAATTAGATGTAACACTATTTGTATTATTACTAAGATCAACAGTAATTAAACTTTAATAGATCGTTGGAATATTTATGTATCTAATTTTATGATTGAAATAATAATAATATTTTGCATACGAATAACAGTATGAACAAATATTTTGTGCACCCTCAAAAATCAGCAGAGCACATTTTTTTTGGAAGACCTAGAGAACCAAGCTTTGCTTGTAAACTCTAAGGAAGTATGCACCGAACCCACAACACATACTTCGGGTAAATCACAAGGATATGTAGTTGGTGGGGATTGAACCCTCAACCTTTAAGGTGAGCACCGCATGTCTTAACCACTGCACTATCTTGGGGGTTAGCAGAGCACATATATGTAGTCAACTTTCATTACTCCTTCATGAATAACCTATTCCCATTTATTATGCATCTATACTCATGTGGCATAGTTTCACTTGCTATTTTGAGAAGAGAGAAAATCACCATGGATTAAGAACTATCACCTCATAAAACTTATGTTTATTTTGAGTTACATATAAAAAGATCAAGCATTATATTAGCTTTTTATATCTCTAGAGAATCTTATAGAAACCAAAAAATATACATGTAAATTGAATTGAAAATCCACACAGTTGCACACATGTTTTTGTAAGTCAGATCAAATTGCTACAACTAACTTTTATGCTTCTTATGGAAAATTACAAAGAATATTAAGCTAATACTGACTAAAAAAAGGAAAGATGGATCACTAAATTAGTTTTTAACGAATTAGGAATGAAGCCAAGAAATTTTTGTTGATTCAAGGTCATAAAACCACCTTCTATAAAGTGACTGAACAATATTGATACTAACAAAATATTGATTTTACATATTCTAAGCATTTGTTTTGCATTTACAAATCATATATGGGAGTAAATTTCATTACAACTGAGGCCCAAATGGATCAAATCTATGAATTTGACATGTTCTATGCATATAAATAATATGGTTATAAAGGCCATTGTTGAAAGTTGCAAGTCCGATAAGATTCTCAATTTGGTTTGAATCATCTGATTAACTAATAAATGTCCTAACTCCTAAGGCTTTGTCTAAATTATTATATAAAAAAGTTCACACCCATCAAATGTATTGCCTTTAAGACACAAGCAAAGAAGACTTACTAACATAATGTGTTTCAATTTGCATAGCAAAATTTGCAACTTCAAGTAAGCATGGGAATGCATACCAAGGTTATTCAAATACTGGACGAAGATTTGGAATTTTTTTTGCAATGAATAAATTCAGTACTTAGTATGCAAGGATTCATTTATTTTAGAGATGATGTAAGAAAATATCACATGAGTTAGCAGTATTGAAATGACCCTCCTATTTCTACCTTAATTTCATAGGGATTTTTTTTTCCATAGATATAATATGTGTACATGCATATACACATTTAATTTATATGTATTTGAATGTCCACATATATTCATTTGCACTTTTAAGTTTGATTTAAATTTCCTTTGAATTATCGGAGTCATTTTCTTTCAAACAATTCAAACCAGGATTCAAACTCATTACCAATATAAATATATCAGTGTATTTCTAATAATATACACATACATATGAAGATGTATGTGTTCCTCTTGTTTAAATTCAGAGTATATACTTTATTTTTATTTGTTATACAAGAGCATTCTGTTTGATTTGGATTTTAGCAATTCTGCCTAAAGTTAATTACTATATACTTTTGTATATTTGTAATAAGTCAGTAAATCCTATGCGTATTTAATTTATATGAACTTGCTCATTCTATTTGATAGTTTTTAATATCAATTTACCTTGACAGTTAAATCTCAAGATTCTTGAGATTTTTTTTATTTCAGATCATGGATCAAAGGTATTGATATTTGGCTAAGGCCAGAAATGATATATTCACTTATCATTTTCCACTTATGTATTTTCTAAAAACTTTCTTATTTAAGATTCAATCTATGTGACTTGTTTGCCTTAATCTTAGCCCACATGACACATAGTGAGTTGTGTATTTGCATAAGATTTGCTATGTCAAGAATTTGAACTTACAAACATTCATAAGAATAATTCCAGGTTTGTTTGTGCAAACCTGTCCAGATTGCATATCTGTTATGAATTTGAAAAATTGGTTATGGCAAAACAATAACTTAAGGATTTTGAAAGGCATTTTTACTAACAAAACACAACCAGACATAATCAACCAAAACTTCACTCATTTGAAGCTGGTTAACTCATGTGCCTTGTGTCATGCCAGGTACCTGATCATGGCAATTGAAATGCCAGTCATTTGCTTCATACCTGTAGCCTTCCCATACAATTACCTTTCTCAAAACAATTTAGAAAGTAGACTTGAACCATTTGTAGACATATTTCAGAGGAAAAACCATTAGATACTTAAAGGTATACTCCAAAACTCAGTGTTTTAAAATGACTCAAGGTTGTCTAATACATAATATAATTTATGTTAAGCAATTACTCACATACCTATATATTTCTTTACCAGGTTTTCATGGCTAACACTTGAGCATATTTTACTTGTTCATGTTCCAGACACTACTTCAAAAACAAATCAAACCTTAACACACAACAATTTCGACAAAACAACTAATTTAATCTAACATTTTACAGAACATAAGAGCAGCTTGATCACTAACCATAGAATATTCATTACATGACTGGAAATCTTAGAAACATAATTTTTCCTGAATACATGCAGATATAATCATTTTAAGCTCTTATTGAAACTAGCTAGCATGTTCATTCACTCTTCCACAATAGCCATAACTTCATTTTCTACTTAGTGCCTGCATTCCCTGAAAGAGCATGAGTGGCTGCCTCATTTTTAAAATGAGACACCCCCATATGCCATGAGCAAACAAGGGTCAGATCTAAGATCTGGTATGAGCAATATCAAAATATTCAAAACATTAAGCTCTGGGTGATGAGCCTTAATACTTATTTTGTACGCATGTAATTTCTTTAATCCACTGCTTTATTATGTTACATACACTTTGATACAAGAATGATATCTTTATCTATCATTTATTCACACAAATTTATTTATTCAATCATGAATATCAATCTACAGTGTGTATATTCAATGGAATAACTAGGGTTCCATTCCACCCAACCTAGGAAATACTCATTTTCCTATTTTTTCATTTACAGGTTGTTTTCATTAATTTAAATCCCTAGCCTCATCTGCTAGTAAGGAATCATAGGGACACATTGCAATGAACTAATTCACATCATTGCACAAAGATCTCAGGGCTTAAACAAACCATGTGCCAACTTGCATACTTCAAATATGACAAGCATTCCAGCAGCCTTCTTGGCTCATAACCCTAGTATATTTACTAGTAGTGTTGGTTAAAATCCTATCATCAGATAGCTATGTGGACATGTCACAGTGTATAAAAAAACATCTCCCTATATCTTACAAGTAAACTGTTCAAAACAAACAGATAATCATTTCATAAATATTGCTATAAGATGTCTTAACTTCAAATCATACAAAAGAACAACTACAACTGAGTGTGGAGCCATGGCATGCTATGTTATTATGATTTACAAGTAACTGTGATTGAACTAGATTCAAGATCTAGCTGAATCACAATTTTTATCTTGTGAATTTTGTAATTTCATGAGGGAATCAGCACATAGAAATTTCTATTGCATCCCTTACTCTTTCTTTTCTTAAGCCTCAGCACTTATATAAAATATAATGCAGCTCATAATATTTTTTTTTTAAAGAATAATTTCCTGCCATAGATCCCCATCAGTAGTGAGTATTCCTTCCTTGATTTTAAGGTATTGTTGCCTTAGTTTTTTTTTTCTTTTTTCACAATGTAGTAAATAGTAGTATGCACTTCCATAGCAACCATTCAAACAGATCAAAGGAATTCATCCAAAGAGCATCCATAATAAACATTATATCAGCTCAAGAAAATAAAATCCATTCAACAACATTAATATAACAGTGATTAACAAAAAAAATCAGAAAACATCAATAGCAACATAAGAACTTGGCTGCCTCATATCAGGTCTTAATGCCATGAATCTAGTGAGATTACTCACCTAAATATTTCTTCTTATTGATCCAGAAAATCCTTGAGTATATTTTCTCTTCCTTTAAAATGTTTTCTTCCTTTCCTATTATAAGTAGCTCGGGTAAAACAATTTCTCTGGTCATAACTACTTATTTATAAGCATATTTTTACTAGGGTTTTTCTCAAGACAAAATTCCATTTCTGTCCTGGCTGGCATCATGCATAGTTTGCATTTTCTCATTTTTATCCCTAATTACCCCCGGCCATATTAACCAATTAAAGGCTGCATTTTCTTTTCTTTACTTTTTCAGAAAATGGCCACTCACTCAAGTCATGTTAAAAGTGTGTGACTATATTTATTCATTTGCTCATTTTTGGAAATCCCCCTTCTTTCTATTTCTACCTATACATAACATACATACCTGTTTTATGCTTTATACCTATTTAATGTTACTCTTTTGCTTAGCTTTGACATTTTTCTGCTCACAGAATATACATGTGTAAAAATATTTATTTATTTAATCTCCCCTTGTTTCACAGAAAATACATTTAAGCATATACTTCATTTTTAACTTATGCTTAAATTACAATCCAATGCTTTAAATAAGGAATTTACTTTCTTATATATATATATATATTTCAGAAATTTTTAAATCTCTTCCTTATGCTATTTCCAGTGTACATATGCACACATATCTCTGCACATCATTTAATTTAAAATTCCATCAATATTTGATCCAAATATTTTTTAAACTGAATCATTTTATTAAAAATCATTTTCCTCAAAATTTTGGGGCATTACATTCACCCCTCCTTTTAGGAATTGTGTCCTCACAATTTTTCTAGTATTTGTAACAAGCATTCACTGACCTTAAGAAAATCTATCAAGCATATGCATAAACAAACATATTCAATCATATCAACCATGCATGACAAATTTTTTCCAGAAAAAGAGAAAAAAAAATTACCTTTTAATTTGCAAAAAGCTTAGGATAATCCATCCTAATCTTATCCTCTAACTCCCATGTGCAGTCATTAGGATCACTACTCCACTGGACCTTTACTAGTTTCAAAGTTTTGCTCCTTAATTTCTTTCCTTCTTTGGCTATAATCCCCACTGGCTCTTTTTCATAGACCAAGTTAGGATTTATTTGAATTTTGGTAGGCTTTTCCAAAATGTCTTCTTTATCATGTACCCATCTTCTAAGTTGGGACACATGAAAAACATTATGCATTGCTTTCATTTCCTCTGGTAATTCTAATTTGTAAGCCAATGAACCAATTCTTTCTAGAATTTTATAGGGTCCAACATACCTTGGTGTGAGCTTACCTTGCTTGCCAAATCTCAAGACTTTCTTCATAGGTGAAATCTTGATGAAAACAAAGTCTCCCACTTCATATTCCACCTGTTTTCTCTTCCTGTTTGCAAATTTCTTTTGCCTATCTTGAGCTGCTGCTATTCTTTTTCTTATTAACCCAATTTTCTCTGTAGTTTCTTTAACATATTCAGGTCCTAGAACAGCCCTTTCTCCAGTCTCTACCCAGCATATAGGTGATAAACATGGCTTGCCATATAAGGCTTCAAATGGTGCCATCCCTATGGTGCTTTGGTAACTGTTATTGTATGTGAATTCAGCTAAATGGAGGCGATCTTCCCAGTTGCCTCCAAAGTCCAGTGTACATGCTCTCAACAATCCTCTAAGACTTTGTTCACCACCTCAGTTTGACCATCTGATTGTGGATGGTAGGCAGTGCTTAAGCACAATTCACTCCCCATGGCCTCTTGAAAACTTTTCCAAAACCTTGAGGTGAAGATGGTATCCCTATCACTCACAATGGTTTTAGGTATGCCATGCAACCTTACTACCTCTTTCATGAATATTTGAGCCAATTTTGGAGCATTTCTTTCTGTTTTAACTGGGATAAAATGTGCTACCTTAGTTAGCCTATCCACTATTACCCATATACTTGTGTTTCCCTTCTTAGATCTAGGCAGACCATCTATGAAATCCATAGATATATCCTCCCACTTCCACTGTGGTATACTAAGGGGTTGCAATAGTCCTGATGGCCTTTGTGTCTCTGCCTTGACTTGTTGGCAAGTCATGCACCTTGCAACATGTCTGGCCACATCTGACTTCATCCCCTTCCACCAAAGATTTCTTTTCAAATTTTGATACATCTTGGTGCTACCTGGGTGTATGGAGTACTTACTCCTATGGTATTCATTTAATATTTCCTCCTTTAATTTTATATTTTCTAGAACACATATCCTATTTTTGTTCCTTAAATAACCATTTTTATCAACTTGATAATTTATTACTTCCTCCCCTTTTGATATGAGCATTTTCTTTTCCACCATGTTTAGGTCTTGTTCCTGCATTTTCCCAACCTTAAGAAGTAAATCTGATTGCAAAGATATCATACTTAATTTCCCTTTACCTTCATCTTCTTCAATGGGCATCATTTGTACCTCACTGTTTTCCTCAATTTCCAAATCAGTAAGTATAGACAAATCCTTAAACTCTTCCATCATCAACATGGCTACTTTGGCATGTTGTCTACTCAAGGCATCTGCAACTTTATTTGCCTTGCCTGGTGTATACAGTATATCTAGATCATAGGCAGCTAGGAACTCTACCCATCTATGTTGCCTCATGTTCAAATCTTTTTGTGAGAATAAATATTTCAATGCCTTATGATCAGTGTACAAAATGAATTTGGCACCTAACAAATAATGTCTCCAAAGTTTCAAAGCATACACAACTGCTGCTAGTTCAAGATCATGGGTTGCATATCTTGTTTCATGTGGCTTTAATTGCCTAGATGCATAGGCTACCACCTGGTCTTGCTGCATCAACACAGCCCCTAACCCAGAGCCACTTGCATCAGTGTACACAACTAAATTTTCATTTCCTTCTGGCACTCTCAATACTGGTGCATTAATCAGAGCTTCTTTTATTTTGATAAAAGCTTGCTCACATTTTTCTGTCCATACAAAGGCTTGGTTCTTTCTAGTTAAATTGGTAAGTGGTGATGATATTTTTGAGAAATCTTTTATAAATCTTCTATAATATCCTGCCATCCCCATAAATGATCTAATCTCACTGATGGTACTAGGCCTTTTCCATGCTTGGATTGCCACTACCTTATTGGGGTTTACTGATATTCCTTTGGCAGAGATAACATGCCCAAGAAAATGTACTTCTTCTTTCCAAAATGCACATTTTAAAAATTTTGCCTTTAAATCATTTTCCCTTAATCTTGACAAAACTAAATGCAAATGATTTTTATGCTCTTCCACTGTCTTGGAATAAATCAAAATGTCATCAATAAAAATCAGCACAAACTTGTCTAAATAATCTCTAAATATTCTATTCATTAAATCAACAAAATATGAAGGAGCATTTGTCAAACCAAATGGCATAACCATAAATTCATATAAGCCATATCTTGTGTTAAATGCAGTATACTTAACACTTGAGTCTTCAACCTTCATTTGATGGAATCCTGAGGCTAAGTCTAATCTAGAAAATATTTTAGCTTCATTGAGTTGGTCAAAGAGATCATCTATTCTAGGCAATGGGTATTTGTTCTTGATGGTTACTTTATTTAGTTCTCTGTAATCTATGCACATTCTCAAAGTACCATCATGTTTTCTTACAAACACTACCGGAGAACCCCAGCAGGAATTGCTTGGCCTTATAAATCCCTTGTCTTCTAATTCTTCCAACTAATTTTTCAATTCTTTCAGTTCACTTGGCCCCATTCTATAAGGTTTCTTGATTATTGGACTTGCTCCTGGAATGAGATTAATTTGGAACTCAACTGGTCTGTGGTGTGGAACACCCTTAACTTCCCCAAACACATCCAAGTATTCATTAACTATGGGAATTTCTTCAATGGTTAGTTCACTGAGATCTTTTTCTAAGTCAACTAAATGATATAATTTCCCTTCCTTAGCTACTTCACATAGAACTGTGATCCTCTGGCCTCTAGAATTTTGCAATGATATGGTGGATGAGTCTAAATTAATTATGGCTTTAAATTGCCTTAACCAATCTACCCCCAATATAATTCCTATATTTGGGTAATTTAAAACATATAAATTGGAAATAAAAATATTTCCTCCTATGTTTAACTCCACATTCACACAATTCATGTTCAAAACACTAGAACTCCCTAGGGGACTTTGTACAAGCAATGGGGTTTCAACCAATATGCAGTTTAATTTTAACACTTTAACTATTTCATAAGAAATCAAAGAGTGTGTTGCTCCAGTATCATATACTACTGGTATGGGTATGGCACAAATGAGTAATGTACCTTCCACTTGGCCATGATTTTCAGCATCAATTTTCACTGCAGATTTGCCTTTACCTTCCAAAGTTGCCAATTTCCCTTGCTGTTTATTCTCAGGACAGTTCCTCTTCATATGCCCCTCTTTCCCACATAGGTAGCATTTGAAGGCTCCTCCTTTTAACTCTGGGCAACTTGGTTTGATGTGTCCTTCTTTACCACAATGATGGCAAACCAATTTCTTCTTAGCATCATTGGCTTTTGTGTCTTTGTCCTTCTTGTTGTCTGCCTCCTCCTTCTTTTTATCATAAGGGTGATATCTTCCCTTATTCTTCTTATTGTTGTTGCTCTTAAAATTCCTATATTTCTCTCTTTCTTTGTGATGTTGTTCCAGTTTCAATGCCAGATCAATTACTTGATCAAAAGTTCTATTTGCATATGGTAGCATAGCTCTGCTAAGTCCTGGGTTCAGACCTTTTATATACCTATCATTTTTGGATGCTTCATCTGCCACTAGCATTGCTCCATAATTAGATAGCCCCTCAAACTTTTGAGTGTATTCAGTGACATTCAAAGTTCCCTGCCTAAGTTTGATAAATTCTTCAAGCAAAGTGGTCTTGGCTGATGCTGGTACAAATCTTGCCTCCAACATCTCCTTGAACTGATTCCAAGTGATTTCATTTTCATTTCTTCCAGCTATGATCACCTCCCACCAGCTTAAAGCTACCCCTTTCAGTTGTCTTGAAGCTACTTGCCTCTTCCTTTGATCATCTAACTGCATGTCATTGAAAATCCTATCAAGTGTTCTCAACCATGCTTGAATTTCCATCACATTCTCAGTTCCTTCAAAACTCCTGCCTCCCAAATTGGAATAAGTCTTCAGTAGTTTTGAAAGCTCTTCATGTGGGTTCTCAGGCCTATGCCCAATTCCATCTCTTAAAACCCTCACAAATTCTTGCATATCAAGCATTTGAGGTGCACTGGGTCCTGCATTGTGATGAGATCCTCTTCCTACCATGGTCTGCTAACTAAATTCTGGGCAAATGGTAATAGTATATTATGAGTACTTCTATAATTATTATTTTCTTATCTGAATTATTTCATCCAAAACAAACAGACATAATACATTTCTATAATACTTAGCAATCAATGCAACCAAGTGCTCTGATACCAACTGAAATGACCCTCCTATTTCTACCTTAATTTCATAGGGATTTTTTTTCCATAGATATAATATGTGTACATGCATATACACATTTAATTTATATGTATTTGAATGTCCACATATATTCATTTGCACTTTTAAGTTTGATTTAAATTTCCTTTGAATTATCGGAGTCATTTTCTTTCAAACAATTCAAACCAGAATTCAAACTCATTACCAATATAAATATATCAGTGTATTTCTAATAATATACACATACATATGAAGATGTATGTGTTCCTCTTGTTTAAATTCAGAGTATATACTTTATTTTTATTTGTTATACAAGAGCATTCTGTTTGATTTGGATTTTAGCAATTCTGCCTAAAGTTAATTACTATATACTTTTGAATATTTGTAATAAGTCAGTAAATCCTATGCGTATTTAATTTATATGAACTTGCTCATTCTATTTGATAGTTTTTAATATCAATTTACCTTGACAGTTAAATCTCAAGATTCTTGAGATTTTTTTATTTCAGATCATGGATCAAAGGTATTGATATTTGGCTAAGGCCAGAAATGATATATTCACTTATCATTTTCCACTTATGTATTTTCTAAAAACTTTCTTATTTAAGATTCAATCTATGTGACTTGTTTGCCTTAATCTTAGCCCACATGACACATAGTGAGTTGTGTATTTGCATAAGATTTGCTATGTCAAGAATTTGAACTTACAAACATTCATAAGAATAATTCCAGGTTTGTTTGTGCAAACCTGTCCAGATTGCATATCTGTTATGACTTTGAAAAATTGGTTATGGTAAAACAATGACTTAAGGATTTTGAAAGGCATTTTTACTAACAAAACACAACCAGACATAATCAACCAAAACTTCACTCATTTGAAGCTGGTTAACTCATGTGCCTTGTGTCATGCCAGGTACCTGATCATGGCAATTGAAATGCCAGTCATTTGCATCATACCTGTAGCCTTCCCATACAATTACTTTTCTCAAAACAATTTAGAAAGTAGACTTGAACCATTTGTAGACATATTTCAGAGGAAAAACCATTAGATACTTAAAGGTATACTCCAAAACTCAGTGTTTTAAAATGACTCAAGGTTGTCTAATACATAATATAATTTATGTTAAGCAATTACTCACATACCTATATATTTCTTTACCAGGTTTTCATGGCTA
Source organism: Allium fistulosum (assembly GCA_030737815.1). Taxonomy (NCBI): domain Eukaryota; kingdom Viridiplantae; phylum Streptophyta; class Magnoliopsida; order Asparagales; family Amaryllidaceae; genus Allium; species Allium fistulosum. Next base: position 1,211,935,447 of record CM060902.1, read on the forward strand.
ACACTTGAGCATATTTTACTTGTTCATGTTCCAAACACTACTTCAAAAACAAATCAAACCTTAACACACAACAATTTCGACAGAACAACTAATTTAATCTAACATTTTACAGAACATAAGAGCAGCTTGATCACTAACCATAGAATATTCATTACATGACTAGAAATCTTAGAAACATAATTTTTCCTGAATACATGCAGATATAATCATTTTAAGCTCTTATTGAAACTAGCTAGCATGTTCATTCACTCTTCCACAATAGCCATAACTTCATTTTCTACTTAGTGCCTGCATTCCCTGAAAGAGCATGAGTGGCTGCCTCATTTTTAAAATGAGACACCCCTATATGCCATGAGCAAACAAGGGTCAGATCTAAGATCTGGTATGAGAAATATCAAAATATTCAAAACATTAAGCTCTGGGTGATGAGCCTTAATACTTATTTTGTATGCATGTAATTTCTTTAATCCACTGCTTTATTATGTTACATACACTTTGATACAAGAATGATATCTTTATCTATCATTTATTCACACAAATTTATTTATTCAATCATGAATATCAATCTACAGTGTGTATATTCAATGGAATAACCAGGGTTCCATTCCACCCAACCTAGGAAATACTCATTTTCCTATTTTTTCATTTACAGGTTGTTTTCATTAATTTAAATCCCTAGCCTCATCTGCTAGTAAGGAATCACAAGGACACATTGCAATGAACTAATTCACATCATTGCACAAAGATCTCAGGGCTTAAACAAACCATGTGCCAACTTGCATACTTCAAATATGACAAGCATTCCAGCAGCCTTCTTGGCTCATAACCCTAGTATATTTACTGGTAGTGTTGGTTAAAATCCTATCATCAGATAGCTATGTGGACATGTCACAGTGTATAAAAAAAAACATCTCCCTATATCTTACAAGTAAACTGTTCAAAACAAACAGATAATCATTTCATAAATATTGCTATAAGATGTCTTAACTTCAAATCATACAAAAGAACAACTACAACTGAGTGTGGAGCCATGGCATGCTATGTTATTATGATTTACAAGTAACTGTGATTGAACTAGATTCAAGATCTAGCTGAATCACAATTTTTATCCTGTGAATTTTGTTATTTCATGAGGGAATCAGCACACAGAAATTTCTATTCCATCCCTTACTCTTTCTTTTCTTAAGCCTCAGCACTTATATAAAATATAATGCAGCTCATAATATATTTTTTTTATTTTTTTTAAAGAATAATTTCCTGCCATAGATCCCCATCAGTAGTGAGTATTCCTTCCTTGATTTTAAGGTATTGTTGCCTTAGTTTTTTTTTCTTTTTTTCACAATGTAGTAAATAGTAGTATGCACATCCATAGCAACCATTCAAACAGATCAAAGGAATTCATCCAAAGAGCATCCATAATAAACATTATATCAGCTCAAGAAAATAAAATCCATTCAACAACATTAATATAACAGTGATTAACAAAAAAAATCAGAAAACATCAATAGCAACATAAGAACTTGGCTGCCTCATATCAGGTCTTAATGCCATGAATCTAGTGAGATTACTCACCTAAATATTTCTTCTTATTGATCCAGAAAATCCCTGAGTATATTTTCTCTTCCTTTAAAATGTTTTCTTCCTTTCCTATTATAAGTAGCTCGGGTAAAACAATTTCTCTGGTCATAACTACTTATTTATAAGCATATTTTTACTAGGGTTTTTCTCAAGACAAAATTCCATTTCTATCCTGGCTGGCATCATGCATAGTTTGCATTTTCTCATTTTTATCCCTAATTACCCTCGGCCATATTAACCAATTAAAGGCTGCATTTTCTTTTCTTTACTTTTTCAGAAAATGGCCACTCACTCAAGTCATATTAAAAGTGTGTGACTATATTTATTCATTTGCTCATTTTTGGAAATCCCCCTTCTTTCTATTTCTGCCTATACATAACATACATACCTGTTTTATGCTTTATACCTATTTAATGTTACTCTTTTTCTTAGCTTTGACATTTTTCTGCTCACAGAATATACATGTGTAAAAATATTTATTTATTTAATCTCCCCTTGTTTCACAGAAAATACATTTAAGCGTATACTTCATTTTTAACTTATGCTTAAATTACAATCCAATGCTTTAAATAAGGAATTTACTTTCTTATATATATATATATATATATATTTCAGAAATTTTTAAATCTCTTCCTTGTGCTATTTCCAGTGTACATATGCACACATATCTCTGCACATCATTTAATTTAAAATTCCATCAATATTTGATCCAAATATTTTTTAAACTGAATCATTTTATTAAAAATCATTTTCCTCAAAATTTTGGGGCATTACAAGTATACGTCATCTCTCTAGCAAATAGTATTAGACATCTAAATTTGGTATGGTGAAGCAAACAATGGACTAAGATATAAAATTCAGGTAAATAAAACATAGTATTCTTATATTGCTTAAAAAGAGATAAACAACATTCTTGTGAAACATCAAAAATCAGTGAAAAAATAGCTGCAATTCAAAACAATTATAGGAAAAAAATAGAAAATAAAGATTTAGATACATATGATATTAATTAATATCAATGAAAACATAAATAATGGAGACATGATATTATTTAGATTAAAATGCTGGAGTATTAAGTATGGAAGGTAGAGAGGAGTAATTTAAGAATAAGGAGATAAAAGCAGAAGGGAAAATTATAATCAAAATAGTTAATACCCCACCCATATTGTAGCTACTTCACCCCTTGCTTCTAACTGTTGCATATCAATAGATTCAAACTTAAATTATTTCCAAAATTATAGGCAAAACTATATTTTAAAAATAGAGTAATAATTATAGCCTTTTATATATTGAAATTCATAACAATACATTAAATTCTAAAAAAACCGAAAAGCGAAAATAAAAAAATAAAATTGTATAGAAAATTCATAATATTAGATAAAAAAAATTCAACAAAATAGGCATAGTTTTGTTAGGTGGAGTGCCATGTTTTAGTGATACAATATACATCATGAATGCCTCATTGAAATTCGGTTTATCTCATGTGACTATGGATGACAGTTATCAATACCAACAATCAATAAATCATGTAATATTAGTATCAAAGCTTTAGGCTGCATCTAAACTATGAATTTTAAGCATGCCATTAACAACAATAAGGTAAAGTGCACTTGAATTAAAGTACTCTTTGAAATTGGTATAATCTATTTTGAATGTAGAAGCAGACCAATTGCCAGAAACACCAGATTAGTGAAAATCAAATAAAGTGTCTCTAGCACAACCACTGACTAAAATTATAGCGAAGAATGCAAACAAATTGTAGAAATAATGTTAGGGAATAAGATAGAAAATGCCAACAAACGATGATCGAGGAAAACTGTAAAATTACAATAATAATAATAATCACAACAATACCCTACAATTTATATTATTATTCACTAGGTCAAAAGTTTTAAATCTACTGCTCCCTCTAAATTCCACATTAACCATGCTCTACCATTTCGGGCTCTGTAGAAAAATTTAGGTTAAACTATATGAATGATAAAATTTATCAATCATCATGAAATCTTTTACCTAGCCATCTAAATCTATAAACTATAAATTTTGCATTCGTATAATTAATTGTACAGGATTGTACCAATGTCCCTTTCAAATGTATCACGTTTAACCTGCTTGCACCTCCCAGACGGTAAATAAACGGTAATCCACAACAAAAATAAAAACATGTATATCTAACCTCTTATCCAAATAAGACAGTTCACCAAATGAAGTAAACGACGTATCACGAAACGCCAACCTTCCCAAAACCTTGACCATCTTTAGTCCTCCCACCTAAAATTTTCAAAATCGTTGTTTTCCAGCAAGATCTCATTATCTTCAAATTCAAATCTAATGCTCCTCATTCACCGAATTTCAGAATCAAAACTCACCGGCTCCATTATATCCGACTAGGAGACACCGATCGTCGGCCTACAACAGCAGGTTGAAATCCTCGATCAACAGTGGCGCTCCGGGAGGCAGATGGCCGTCGATTCTGGGGTAGGTGAACTTTAGATTCTTGATATCGGTCGTAGATTTCATGCTTAAAACGGAACCCGTTGTAATACAAACTGATGCCGGAGAAGAAGATGGTGGGTATGGAATCATTGTGGATTAATGATTGGTAGGTCGTGGGAGAAGATGTTGGGGAAGATGGTGGATGTTGAATCAGGTTGGATGTGGAATCAAATCTACGTCCTAAAGCCAGGGAGGTATGAGAGTTGCTGCATTTTAGGTTTCTTAAATTTAGGGGAGAAATGCGAAACATGACACGGTACTAAGAGGCAGCAAAAAGAACAAGAGTGCAAGGGTAATTTGGGTATTTCAAAACTCTATTTTGGCTGTTAAGGGAAAAAATAACCAGTTAGATTGACCCAGTAGTGAGTATAAACAGAACTAACTATCGAGTGAGTAGAATTACATCCAGGAGATCAAGTAGATCAAAAGTAAGAATCCCCAGAACTGATCAAAAGATTACTGATTTGATGTTATTAGAAGGGTCCAGTAGATTCATAGTCATCCCATAAAAACTATGACATGAGAAATGTTACTGGAAGGGTCCAATAGGTTCATAGTGATCCCATGAAAACTATGTTCAGATGATGTTATCGATAGAAATTAATAGGTTCATAGTGATCCCATATAAATTATGATTTGAGAGATGTTATTAGAGAATCCAATAGGTTCATAGTAAGCCCATGAAAACTATGATTAGAAGGTTATTGTAGAAACTAATAGGTTCTTAGTGATCCCATGGAAACTCCGAAGTTGGACAGATTGTCATTAAGGATTGAGACAGGTTATTAGTCAGCCCATGAAAACTAATAAGTTCATTGTGACCCTAGAAAAAATATAAACTTGGACAGATAGTCAGATAAGTTGGGATGGTTAATCCAAGGTATATTGCATTCTTGCATATCATCATATATTATTATGTTTTAACCATTGTGGATGCAGGAGCACATTATATGGTTAATGTATTTTGGTGAAGATACCGGTTAGGGAAAAACCCATTTCGCTTAGCGGCATGGTCTCACTAGATATCTATTGGTTTGAGATGGTAGGTTGTTATTCACATCATACTTTTTGTTTGACTTGAAGCTTATGTTTTCCCTTAAACTATCGGGTGCTTAAAATTAATTAGAGTAGGTTAAGAGTAAGGGTTTTCTAGGTTTTCTAGTAGGATGAATAAGCTTCCGGAGGGATGCAGGAGGCAATCTAGCTATGTAGGAGTTCTATTCTAATCATTTGTGTTGTTTAAGTTTGTCTATTTGGATGTTATGTCAAAGTTGTATAATTGCCAAGTATTTGACTTTGGTAAATAAAGGGGCATCTTCATATATCGCTCTTAGAGTATTTTTAATAATTTTAATTTCTCTGAACGTGGGTTTGCGAATGGGATTATGTAATGAATATAAAATATCATTTGTGAACTGAGGTATGCAAATTGTTGTTAAAATGTGTTGAAATTTTTTCATATTCATGTGCTTCTGACTATTGATATGACTAACATAGCTGTATTTTGTCACCAAAAATTAATAACTATGGATGATTGCAGCATCCGTAACGGTTAGTTTTAGGCCTGAGAATAAGGGATGTTACACCACCTGCGCCGGAAACAAGTCACCATTCTGCACCTCCTATGTAGCATCGTTAGATGCTCAAAACAATCTCAAATCGCAGCCACTCAATAGGCCACTCTCGCAATCCAAGGAGAAGACTCTCCACCAATGGCGTTACGGCATACTGGCTATAAATAGGTGGCAATCCCAAGGCGCAAGGATCATCTGGTACAAAAAATAATTAAGACATAAAATAATATTGTACTTTTCTATATTAGAGCTCTATTTACAAACCTATTAATGGTGAAAATGCATAAGATCAATGTAATAAGCCTCTCGGCTAGACAAGAGTGACTTAATAAGAAAAGGACAGTGGATGTATGAAGTTTCGGCCCAAACCACTATAAAGTCTCAATGTTATTTACTTTATACACTTTACCTTCTCTGCATTTTCTATCATGACTCTACAGTCCAACTTTTCAAAACCTAAGCTTGATTAAATCACATCTCGATAATCTCTTCATCAGGTTCAATATTCCAACTTGATTCCGAAGCTATACCTTCGGACCTTGGGGGTGTTGGTGTAGATGAAAATTTGCATTACCAGTTCTGGCGCTAGAAGGATTGCTTGAACCTCCACACCTTTTTCCCTCTCGAAATTGAATAGTACGTTCCAATCAGTAATGTCTAGTTTTGAAAATGAAAAGTCATCTCGGAACTACCCCTCAACCTTTGCATTCAGCTCGTTGAAAAAGGAAAACACAAAAGATTGGTTACCCTTATTTTGGAGAAAGAGAATGGCAAAGAATATGAGCTTCAAGCTTCTCAGATCAAGCATCTTACAGGATATCTTCAAGAATTCCTATAGGAATTGGCTCAACACTGAAAGATTGTTAAGACCTTAAATAGTGAAGTTAGGAAACTTTCCACCGAATTGTTAAAATATGAAGGTTTGGTTTGTTCCGATAAGAGGGCCCTCCTACTCACTTAAGTTGGCGAGTCTCGAAAGAAATTGTAGTGGGATCGAGTTCTCACTCCACTCAACCAAAGGTTGTCTCGATATTCTTGGAAACTTGTGAAGTCTTTTCTTGCCCGAATTACCCTCCATCAAAGAAAGAAGACTCGAAGAGCGAGAAATATTGTATCTATCGTTTGACAAAGGGGGCACGAGACGGATAAATGCCGGAAGCTTTCTTACGCAATTGAGAAATTTATGCAGAAAGGGAAGTTAACCAAATTTATTAAACGTTAGATTAAACATCTTGTTTCAGAATTATTTACATTGTTCTATTTTTATGACCCTACGAGAATTCCATGTAACTCTTGTCAAATGAACGCATATGACGCTTTTCTACAAAGATGAAGCTGCAACATGAATCCCTCTTATAAATCAAATTCCTACGGTCAAACAGAAGATACCAGTCTTATTAATACGCTCTTTTCGGTTATAACCTCTCCCGCAAAAGTTTCAACTCTAAGGGGCACCTATAATTTCATATTTCTTGAAGTTTAATTAACAAATCTTGTTTTCTCTTTCCGATGCATTCTTCTTTGGCATAACCCTGTTTATCGAGTCTTTACTCTGAAGGTGCGTTCAAGTCTTGGCATTAACGGTATCTCTTTCGATACGTTCTCTCCCCTTAAGTACTTCTAAATATTACAGTTGCATTTATAATCTAAGGACTGAAACTCTTCCATTGATCTGATGAGATCAATGAAGAGTTTCACTTTTTCTAATAAATAAATAAATAATAATATCGGTTCTATCAATAGTCTTCTTCCCCAAACTTAGGACAAACTTTCTATCGAATAATGTGATTAACAAACAATGTGATTTTGAAAGTCTTTTACAAAATATTCCAAAAGCACTCTTTTCAAAGGATTCATATTTTTCTTTACCAAGTTACAACTAGCGTTCCATATGGCCGTTAACTTAAAATTGTTTTTGATGGCCAACATCTGCCAAAAGTGGTTATATATGGCCAACACCCATCAAAAGTGATTGTAGATGGCTGACTCCCGTAAAAGTGGTTGTAGATGGCCGAAACCCACCAGAAGTGATTGTAGATGGATGATGCCCGTTAAAAGTGACTGCAAATTTGGAACCAATAATAAGTTGGTAGACCTCGCCATAAGAGCACCCCCACGGTGACGTGCTACAAAGTGTAAGGCCATATGACCTGGGTTTAAAAAGATGTCGAAAAGTGGAATGCATGTTGATAGTGAGTCATGACCAAGTAGTACCATGCATTGAGTAGATTCCTAATAAGATTATAAAATTGGGTAGATTCCCAATAATAGTGAGCAATGGTCAAGTAGTACCATGCATTGGGTAGATTCTCAATAAGATCAGAAAGTTTGGTAGATTCCTAATAATAGTGAGCTATGGTCAAGTAGTACCATGCATTGGGTAGATTCCCAATAAAATTAGAAAGTTGGGTAGATCCCAAATAATAGTGAGCTATTGTCAAGTAGTACCATGCATTGGGTAAGTTCCCAATAAGATTAGAATGTTGGGTAAATTCCCAATAATAGTGAGTCATGGTCAAGTAGCACCATGCATAAGATTAGGATTGGGAAGATGCCCAATAAGATTAGAGTTGGGTAGATTCCCAAAAAAGATGGAATGCTAGGGAAAAGTTCCTAAGTTAAGGTATTAACTAGATTCTTGATAAACAAAGAAGAAATAAAAAAGGGAGTGAGAATAGAATTGGAACAATACGAAACTCATGATTGTGCCACTAGGCTGGCTCCGCACGAGGATCTAATAATAGAACTCTGTTGGGTCTGAGATCTTTTTTCGAAAAGAAGTATACTAGGGGCAGGAGATAGCCCACAAAAAGAAGATTCTAAAGCACACTCAAAGTGACGACATAAGAAATAAAATCGAAAAGAGTAAAGTCCTTTTACATATGGTTTTTCTAAGAAGATGTTACAAAGGATAGGCCAAGAAGAATGCCTAATGAAATAATGTTACAAAAACTAGATTACAAAATCGAGAGCATCAGAGGATAAAGTATGAAACGAAAGGAGGAGATCCTTCTGAATGGGCAAGCCGAGGTAGCAAGTCAGAGCCCTCCAAAACAATCTTAGTTCCATAATCTGAGAAGGAATATATTATCAACATCATCCTTACTCTCTGTTCCTCCCTTCATCTAAAAGGAACGACGATGTCATCTCCCAAGGTCAAATATTGGTTTAGGGCTTACTCTTCTCCAAGGTAAAGCGGCTATTAATTTTCAGACCTAGCTTTGATTCAAGGAAATTGCTCTTGATCTCAAAGGCCTTAAGAGTTATGTTTAGCTTCTGAAGTTCAGCTACCTTGTCCTCATAATATTGGTAAAGAGAGGTGTAGTCTCGCTAAGTTTTTGAGTAGTTTAGGAGGGTACTTCCTAAGGAACGTCAACTTAAGGTTAGTAAACAGAAAGATAGGAAATAAAGAAGAACTCCACATCGGCTACTCTAGCTTGAAATATTATGTGACAATCGCATCATATAAGGTCGAATGGTAATTCAAACATTATAAAGTCATCAAGAAAGTTCCATTCATAAAATTGTACAAGCCCAAAAGTTATAGAAGTTATATTACTACAAGGACAAGTTACGGTATGTTTCTTCATCAAACGTATTATCAGGAGTGTCTCCTTGTACCTTCTCGTCAGTAGAAGCAGCTTCGTCCTCCTCTACTAGGAGCTCGGCTTCATCCTCCACAATAGCCTTGGTCTCCTTTTTCTTCTTATGTTCCTCGTACCTTGTAGCAAAGTTGGCTTCTATTGTGGCAGCATTTTTCCCAAGGAAGGTTAGAGAAAAAGTATGTTTTGGTCTCCATAGTGAACATAAGCATCAAACAATACATGGAAGGCTCGTCTGCTGGCCTCATTCTCATGCTCTTTTCTTGCAATATAACGTTCTTTATCAACTCCCCCAAGCTCGGCTTTCTCCAACCTCTTATCCTTTTCCTTTAAGGCTTTTTCTAGAGTCTTGATCTTATGATCCCTCTCTCTAGCAGTCCTACCTAATTCCTCTACTTGATCATTAACCTCCTGAAATTTAGCTTTGAATTCCGCATACTCCTTTTTGTTGCTTCAGCAATAGCCACTATCTCCTCTATTTCCAACCACCCATTTTGAAGGGCATACATTTTCGCTACAGTCTAAAAAAAGGTGACAGAGTAAGAACAAATATTGGAATCATAAACCTACATAAAAAAAGAAAGAGAAAAAATTCATTCATACCTTGATGCTCTCCCGGAGGCAATACTCGATTGCTCTTCGAATTCCTAGGGCATAAGTTCACGGTCTAGCATGTGCTTTGGTGATGGCATAGAAAATGTCACCTTCAAAGGCAGCTCTTGTGATTTCTATCGCTTGATTGTTCTTCTTGACAAGCAGACCTGAATCATTTTCCTTGGAACTTTTGACTTTGGATGATCTAGAGACCTTTGGCTTCTTCGAGCTGACGGTATCTTTATCAGGAAGCAACAACTTGGACCTTTTCTTGGCCCCTTTTCCCTTATATAGGGAGCCGGCCTTCTTGGAAGAAGAAGTCACTGCAACAAGGAGAAAGGGATAAGGCTAAAATCAAAATCAAGACTAGGTTGTGATAAGAGCATAAAATAAGCTAGTCTAACGGTTAAAGGGTGAAACCCTCAGTCTTGCATTCCCCAGAATTGGATTCGATTTCTTCTCCACTATCAACAACTAGGCATAAGATTTCTTATACTTCCTAGAGGGCTTAAGTCCGGAAAATTTAGCGGAAGGAAGTAGCAGACCTTGAGCTTTCAGTTTGTTTTCCGTAAGAATCAAGTGTCAGTATCGCTGTAAAGATGGAGTCTTCATAACTTCCTTACACCTATCCTTAAATTGATTTGTGACAGCCTAGTCACTACTCTTCTCAGGTCTCACTATTTGAGATTTAAAAAATAAGGAAGCATGACCTATAATACAGATAAGATTAAAAGAAAGAAAAATATCCAAGGACATACTAGCATTATTGAAAGAAGTGACTACTTGATCGGAAGGGGCCTTAACAAAGAACCACTGACGTGGTATTATTTTACTGAATGGATCCATTAAAGGGGACGGTCTAAAGAATTTGACGAAGTACATGAGAAATTTCTCGATGGACTTAGACTCTAGCAAGCTGAACATGTAATTGATATTAGTAATGGATATATCATGATAGCCATTTTCAGAGTATAGAATCGTCATAGCTGATAAAGTTGAGTAGGAAGTAGCCAAGAGTTGAACTAGATTAATGCGATAAAGTTCCAAGACCTCAACAAATAAAGGGGTTAGAGGGCAAAAAGATTTTGTGTCTAAATGTTTTATGGACTATATAAAATACCCCATTGGAGGGTTACTAAAATGCACCTTTGAGCCAGGAGCGATTGTCTCGACTCCCGTGATCCTATAAGAAGACAAAACTTCATTGAGATCTTGCTGAGTTTTGATAGGAGCTTCCATTTCCAACCTAAGGAGAGGGGGCAAGGTATCTAATTACATAGAAGAAAAGTCAACATTATCCTCATAATAAGGATTAGGTAGGTTAAAATCAATGAGAACTCAAATCTAATTCTTGGTTAAGCAATAAAAGGAAGAATATCGATGATGATATTGGCAATCTTAATAAGAATAATAAAATTAAACTTTTTTACTAGTTCAAGAGTGGATATCAAAGGAAAAATCGAAGAAAGCGCGAAGAATATCAATGGCGGTTTTATAATTTGAACATGCAAAAAGATGAGAGAAAGAGGGAAGATTTTTTATATTAAGAAGGAATGACATAGATTAAAGAGAATGAATTTTTTCATTATAGATCATGTTTAACAGCTGTCCATAAGAGGAATATCAAGAGATTTCCTCGTCAGACACCAAATCATCCTTGCACATGAAAAGAGGGACACATTTTGAAGATAACCAATCAATTGCCGACACCTGGACTCACATCTAATGCAAGATCAAATTCCATCCCTTCAAATGTCCAGTCCCAGATGGTCACTAATGATTTCCATGCTGCAAGTACTATCTTGACCTCATGGTCTCTAACTAGTTTTCGCCTCTCGACGCTCAAACAATTTCGCTTATCACTTAGCCTAGACGGCTTCAAGTGACGAGCAAGATATCAGAAATTTTGACCTCATGGTCTTAAATTAGATTTCTCCTCTTGATGCTCAAACAATTTTACTTATCACTTAGCCTAGATGGCATCAAGTGACGAGCATGATTTCAAAAGTTTTGACTTATGGTCTCAAATTAGATTTCACCTCTCGACGCTCAAACAATTTTTCTTATCACTTAGCCTTGATGGCTTCAAGTTACGAGCATGATTTCAAAAGTTTTGACCTCATAGTCTCAAATTAGATTTCACCTCTCATAGATCAAACAGTTTTTCTTACCACTTAGCCTAGATGGCTTCAAGTGACAAGCATGATTTCAAAAGTTTTGACCTCATGGTCTCAAATTAGATTTCACCTCTCAGTGCTCAAACAATTTCACTTATCACTTAGCCTGGATGGCTTCAAGTGACAAACACGATTTCAAAAGTTTTGACCACACGGTCTCAAATAGGATTTTACCTTTCGACGCTCAAACAACTTTGCATACCACTTAGCCTAGATGGCTTCAAGTGGAAAGTGCAATTTTCAAAAGTTTCGACCCCATGATCCAAACTAAATGTTCACCTTTCAACTTTCAAAACCTTTAAGTATTCATCACTTGACCTAAGTGACCAGCTTCGTCTTCTCCTCTGGGCATCAAATTTAGTCTGACCTTAAGCAAGATGGTATGTTTATCCAACTCAAGTTAAGGATTTGTTCTCTCGTTATCCCAGTTCCTCCATTCAGAATTAAGTGCCATGATCTCTTCCATACAAATAGTGCAAACTGAGCCCGGAAGATAACTAAGAAAAATGAACTAAACCCGCGTACATCAAAGTTCACTCCATATTTCTATATGAAGTTAACTTTGAGGGGCATGTGTTACACCAAAATTTCTCAACAGTACACACATCGATTATGAAAAGTTCTAAACCCTCTAATTTTATGTATTACAAGAATTATGTTGTTTTAATGTATGAGGACTGAATGGAATGAGCCTGTATCGAGAGAATGACAGCACAAGCCAAAAGCAGCAGCCCATCAGCATGTTCGAAGCCCAAAACATCAATTTGTAGTGGCAAGAATCAACAGCCGAGACGACAAATGAGACAATGTACAACCCATATACAAGAGGCCATGTGCACGGGAAATAAGTCACCAATCTACACCACTTAAGTTGCATCGTTAGATGTTCAGAATAAGTTCAAATCATAGCCGCTTAATAGGCCACTCCAGCAATCCAAGAAGAAGGCTCTCCACCAACGGTGTTATGACATACTGGCTATAAATAAGCGGCAATCCCAAGGCACAAGGATCTTTTGATACGAAAATGAATTGAGAAATAAAATATTATTGTATTTTCCTATATTAGAGCTCTATTCCTTAATGGCGAAAATGCATAAACTTAATGTAATAAGCCTCTCAGCTAGATAAGAGTGACTGAATAAGGAAAGAACAGTGGATGTAGGGACTTTTGGCCTGAACCACTATAAAAGTCTCGGTGTTTTTTTACTTTATGCACTTTACGTTCTCTACATTTGTTATTGTGACTCTATGGTCCAACATTTCATAACCTAAGCATGATTAAATCACTTCTCGATAATCTCTTCATTAGCTTAAATATTCCATAGCTTCCAGAGCTATACCTTCAGACCAGATGGTGTTGGTGTAGACGAAAATTTGCACTAACAATGGGATAAAAATAAATAAAATCAACATATGTAAACATAATTACAGTATGAATGATTCTTTCTATAATCATCATTTTAATCTTTGATAATGCCTTAATGATGATTAGGGATCTATATATGAAGTAACTGAATTTTTTTCCATTGAACTAAATAAACTTCAAAACGTAGGAGTGGACCTTTAAAATGAAATATACTTGAAATATATTGCATTAGGAATATATAATACAAATCCAAGGAGGAATAAGTTTGACATGGATTGTTGTATAGAGATAGATTGATATATTTGCTCTACTATAGAATTGTTCGATGTTGATACGATCGTGTACGTATTATGGTGCAAGTAGGTGACCCTATGACAACCGCACCTTGGTACTCACCAATCAAAGCCTAAAATTAACTTTCGAACTTGCATCGTTCCAAGAAGTAAAAGCCATCTGGATTTTAAAACATTACTTGATACAGAGACTAATATAAAATTTAAAGCAATCCACACTTTCAAATCTCACAACAGAAGAAAATAAAATATAAATACCGAAAATAAAGCAAATTAGATAATAGTATCCACATAACGTAGTCCATACAAGAACTAACATACTAAAGTTCCCAAATAACAACATGGTGTCTAACTGGGAACATAATAAAATAAATAGTACATGGAGAGTAAATGTAAATAATATAACTCTAAGTGCCAAGCCTCCTACTCCATGCACTATGTTTGGGACAAATCACCTGCTGGCATGTCTTCCTATAGTGGGTATAAAAGGGGAATAAAACGAGTGGATCATACAAAGTATGGTGAATAAATTCTATTACAATGCATGTGTTCACAAACAATTAGCTTCATTATAACCTAGATGACCTAAGGGGTCGATTTATGTTTAAGTATTACATATAAAGGATTGGTTGCTTTTAAATCAAGAGTTTTTTATTACACCTACGCCCGTAAAAAACTTACAATGGTTTCCAACCGAGGGTTGAACAACCAACGCCTAATAACTCTAGGTTAATTCCTAGCATATGGTCCCGATAAATAATTCCCTAAACCATATTGAGTTAACATTCTCACTAACGAACAATGTATATCACACTTACACACTCAACAAACATTGCAATGCTTGGGACCACGCCGGGTATACTACCTCGACGATTTATGGCTTACCTAAGCATTCGTGCCAACTTCTCAATATCAGCCGTGTTTTGCCCTTTATCATTTACCCTGAAGAATTAAGAAAATCACTATAGTAATTTCCCCATAGGCCCAACAGTTGCCCTACCATGTAGCCCTACTATGCGGATGCCTCCTTTTCACTTCCTTGGTTCCTACATGTTTACCATGTGACCAGGTATGCCCCGATAACAATAAGAGCTCCTAATTGCGCTGCTAATGCTCGCCCTATTGAGTTCCATATTACACCTGCCATGAAATGATACTACTCATTTCACCTACTCCATGAAGCTATGCGAACTCCAAACAATCGAGAAATTGGGGACAAGTTCACTTATTTGCCCTACTTGACCTGCACCAAATCTAGGTTCAACCTGGGCTTGCTGAAACAATTCAGACGTCCTGAAAATAAAATTCAGACATTTGACCGTACATATATATAAAGAAATAACCTCCAAGTATTCAGACGTCCGACTTCCTTTCTGAGACGTCTGACTACGATTCCAAACGTCTTTAAAAGGATTTGACGTCTGAATCAAGTCAAATTCGAACTACTTGCTCTCAGATTTGAAACGTCTAAAATCCAGACATCTAACCCCTAATTTTGATGTCTGGTTTGAATTTTTAGACATCTAATCTTTGTTTTCAGATGTTTGGTTGGCGTTCTTAGATTTTTATAATTTGTTTATTTTTTTTATTTTCATTCATCTTCTTCATGATTTCGAATATAGGTTTAAAGACTTATTTTCAAGTAGATTCCTATGTATAATCAATACCCTTGTTTGCACGAATTTAACTTGTTAATTTCAATGATTTTAATGTATATTTTACACCTTTTTTATTTAAAGCCACCAAGGTGCTTTCAATGAAAATTCTATGTATTTTTCAAATTATAAAATCAATTCATGGTGAAATAAAGGGTATTTGGTTTTTTCATTTATCCAAACCAAACCAAACGTATCAATAAAAATTTATCTCCATAGATTCGATGTGAATTTCACTAGTCTGTTCTCTTTTCCTTTTTTAATAATTATTCTATTAAACAAACAACTAGGGTTTCCTGCTCTTGTCATTCATTTTAATTCATAGCTAAACTGGTGATACAAATTAGATCTAAGTTAGAATTATTATTCAGATTCAACAATTACATTTACAAATTATTTAGAATCATAATGGAACTCAATTACTTATGATCAACATAAACGTTGTAATCAACTCAATCACGTTTTTAAAGCTATCTTTCTCCTAGCTTGATTTGAATCGCCCTTCTTTTCTTTGCTTCTTTTAATCTTGATTCCCTCCTTTTAATTTGATTTTCCTTTATATTACTATTGTTTTGATGTAGAAGTTTTTGAAGAGGTAGAAAAATTTGTTTAGATTGGGGAGTTTTTGGGAGAGAGTGAGAAAGAAGAAATGCATGCACAAGTGACGGATAGGGTTTGGAATAAGAAATAGTGGAGCTTAGAGTGTAATTTATAGCTGAAACCAAGGTTTTCTAACTTAGTCTCAAAATCCATATTTACAAAACTGCAACTGCTTATACTTTTCGTTATTTTCGATTCTGTTTATCAAATTTAACAAATTATATATGTTTCTTAACTATGAACGACATACCAGACGCACTGGTATAGGTCTTGGGGTTTAATTCCACTGTTTGTGAAAATTTATTATTTTGCTTCTATATACATTTTTATCATTATTTTATATTTCAATTTATTATTAAACTGTCCATGGTATTATATTCTTCCCCTTAAAAGTATTCTATCTTTGAAATATCTAAGGATGGAAAAAAATGCAATTCGCTCATACAACCAGTATCTACAACCATCTACTCAACCATCGACCATATGCAGACATTGCCTTTAAATTCAATATTTCTAATGCAATAAGTATATATATGTATGGAATGCATATGAACGTATAGGTAAGGTAAAATTAGGTGGTCCTCGGAACTAGTCGACCTCTTGAAATGCAAGTTCTTTTGTCATGTGTCCAAAATGCATGCAATATCCTATTCTTTCAATTCTATATGGATGAGCAACCATTCAATACATATGAAAAATGCAACAACCATATGCATATAACTAATAAAACAAAATAGGTAAAGTGGTGTGTGTTGTTGGCTAACCTGAATATATCAACCCAAATGTGCAATGCTAACTAATAAAATTCATCCATTAGCAACCATCATCCAACACATATCCTAGCAAAAAGTTCACAACCATGCCTGGCATCCAAACATTCTTGCTTATGGAATATCCTAAGCTAAATACCATGTGCACTAATAATTACACTAATTTTAAATGCAAACATACCAGAAAAGAGCTCTAGATGAGTAGCTTAGATTTTCTCCTCAGGATCCCACATAATCTTTGATGGATCGTCTCCATATTGGACTCTAACCAATTTAATTACTTTATTATGGAGTAATCTTGTTCCATGCTCAATAGGTGTACGACGAACAAGTGAGTCGCTCCCCACCTCAACTTCTTCCAACTGATTCGACTTGACCATAGTAGCTAAATCATGTTGACACTTTCGCAAGTGTGACATATGGAAAATATTGTGAACCCTTGCTAACTTTTCAGGAAGCTCCACTCTATAAGCTAACTTTCCTACTCTCTTCATGATTCGAAAAGGCCCCGCAAACCTTGGTGCTAACTTTTCTGAACTACCAAACTCATAACATGTCTAAGTGGCGAGACCTTAACAAAGACCATGTCGCCCACTGCGAACTCCAACTTCATACGTCTCCTACCAACATATGGTTTCGGCCTACCTTGGGTGGTCTTCATCCTCCTATAGATCAAGTCTATTTTCTCCGAAGTCTCCCTTATCATCTCCGATCTAAGAATGATTTTATCTGTAGCATCCTACCAAACAGATGGTGATCTACAAGGCTCCAGTACAACGCCTCAAATGATTCCATCCCAATGCTAGCCTAATGGTTATTATTTTACACAAACTCTACTAATGGAAAGTAATCCTCCAAAGAACCTCCAAAATTCAAAATGCACATTCGAAGAAAGTCCTCTAATACTTGATTCATCCTCTCAGCCTGTCCATGTAACCGTGGGCTATAAACGGTACTCAAATTTAATTCAGTGCCTAAAGCCTCCTGAAGATTCCTCTAAAACTCACTAGTGAAAAACAGTTTTTGGTCACTAATAATGCTAGAAAAACTCCATGCCACCAAAATATCTCTCTCATGTATAAAGTTACCAAAGATGTTGTTATCCTTGTGCTCCTGACTGGAATAAATTGAGCGCATTTGGTTAGTCAGTCGACTATGACCCAAATACTCTTATTCCCCTACTACTCCTAAGTAGCTCATCAACAAAGTCTGTAGAGATACTTTTCCATTTCCACTGCGGAATATCCAATGTTGTTATAATCCACTAAGCTTCTTCTACTTCGCCTTTACCCCCTGACAAGTCACACACTTGGAAACATACTCCGCTACATGCATCTTCATACCAGGCCAATAAAAGACTCTCTTCATATCACGATACATTTTGTCACCATCAGGATGAATATTCATCCTAGAACGATAGGACTCTGCAAGTACCATGTCTACCAACTCCTTAATAAGAGGGACACACAACCTACCATCTTTTTGTAACCATCCATTCGAATCAATGAAATAGCGATCCAAATGACTCAAATGCTTTCCTCTGCTCAAATTCTAAAAAATATTTAATAATTCCTTATATTGCTTTCGACTCGGACCAATACGGTCCATAAGTGAAGTATGAACATCCAAGCCACCATCAATCCCAAAGTAATGTCCAATGAAGGTCAGAAATCAAATTTAGAAATGAACTCCAAGTGCTTCCATTCCAAAAACATAGTGCTCAACATCACATGCTTCCTACTCAAGGCATCGGCTATAACAATTTTCTTGCTTGGAATTTATGAGATAGTGAAATGCGATGCCAAGACTCCATCCACCACTGTTGCCTCAAATTCAAATCTTTTTGGGAGAATAAATACTTCAGAGACTCTTATGATCCATGAATAACTCAAACCTCTTCCCTATAGATAATGCCTCCATAATTTAAGGGTGGAGACAATGGCTGCTAACTCAATATCACTGGTTGGATAGTTTCTCTCGTGTACCTTCAATTGTCGATTAGCATAACAAATGATTCTACCCTCCCACATAACACTACACCTAGTCCTTTATAATAAGCATCGGTATATATTGTGAATGCCTTCGCAAGATCAGAGAGTACTAAAAATGATGCACTAGTCAACAACTCCTCCAGCTTAATAAAAGCTTCTTCACATTCTGAGCTCCAAGAGAAAACTAAAATTTTCTTGGTAAGATGTGTTAGTGGTGCAGAAATTTTGGCGAAGTGGTTAATGGACCTCTTATGGTAGCCAACCAAATTAGGAAAACTCCTATCTAGAATTTTCTATCCTTATCACAAAACTCTTATGGTAGTCACCCAATTTAACAATTTTCATTACTATAAAATTCATAATAAATCCATAATAATTAAGAAAGTTATGAAACTTGAAACCCATATCTAGAATAATATTTCTATCCTTATCACAAAAGCGCAAGTCATTTGGATGTCATCTAATAGGTTTTCCAAATTAGATCTTATCATAAAATCTATATGAAATAATCTAAATCATCAACAAGCATATATTTCCATTTAAAAAATCAAAACATGGCAAAATCATTTGCAAAATAATATGGGTCTTATCTAGAAACCAAAGACTATAAAAATGAGATGTAATATATTATTCACTTTTAGCTTGTGTTAAAGAGGTTGAGATTTGCTCTAGAACTAATTTGATTAAGCTTCCTTCTTGAAGTCTTGTTTATCATCCACTTGATTTCTTCTAATGGTGGTCGGTCAAGCTTGGTACTTAATTTTAATTTGTAACGACCCACCTTTTTGGACGGTTTAAATCAACAATAAACCACACATGTCAAACTCAAACCATTCAAAAGGGAGGATTATTATGGGGTAAATAAGAAAAGAAGAGAAAGAAATAAAACAAACACAGAATCTCACAACGGAATGACAAAATATAATAATCAAATAACAGTTCATGAAGCTGTTTTACAAATAACATATGATTACATTTTTACAATACGGGATCAGAGTTACACACAACTGAAATAAATAACAATGCAGCGGAACAACATCATGCAGTGGGAATAAAAGATAATAAATAATAATAGTACTAAATCTTCTTCTTCCAGAAATAAGGTATTCGATACACTAAAAGGCTCAGACTGACCCGAGCGAAGTGAAAAGACAAAACACTCGAGTCAGAAATAAAAGATCTTACGTAAGTTAAATCAACAGTAAATAAATATGAGTGTAACGGCGTCAGAGATGTTTACGAGGTTTGACATCTCCTATCCAGTGTCTAACGTGAGTGCAATAACTTAAGAGATGTTCGGGATTCCCATCTCCTAAGGATCCGTTAAACTATCTACATACATAGTACAATACGCTATTATAATAGTGTCTAAAGTAAACTAAAGTATTAAAATAGCATTAAGGTGTTACCCATATCCCTCTCAATACATTTTATATATTCCCCTAGTCTATACAGATATTGTAAGCTCCTCCATAAATTGGAGGTTTACTCAGTGAGCACTCCATAGGTACAGTACAAACCAAACTCGTAATAGGCACGATAATGCATGTGACAAGGCAGGCGAGGCAATGCCAGGGTAGGATTCTACCGTTTGCACTCCCGGACTGGTGGTAACGCATAGTAGTTCTACCGCCCACCTCGGAACACAGTCCCATAATCAAAAATCAAGGGGTGGCCACCAAATCAATCACAAAGTCATAATATGGTATCGAAGAAATGTGCTCGATCGGAGGAGCAACCTCACCTGGCCCGGTATAGCTTCTGTTTTAGCCACATCAAGCTGATTCACGGGAGTCAGGGCTACGTAAATACCTCATACAGAATCGTTTGCCAACCATCCTACGTCATTCTGGAACCTCCACCACTTACACAGTTGTTAAAGTGGTTTTCGGTACTGGTAGAGGGTATGACAATATCTGATCCCGGTCTCTTTAACAACCAAACGCTTATTTTACACCGGATGGTTCTTTTTATTTCAAAATTCAATTCATAATTGATATCAAAATATCATATTCGATTCAAACATATCACTTTCGAAATCATATTCACTTTCGAAATCATATCGACAAAATAGGTTAAATCTCATTTCAAAATAATCATATTAAATCAAATATGTCATTTCACTAGAAAATATCATTTAAATCCCAACTTAGGTTATAACATCATTTAACCATATTCGCTTTTATATCAAGGGCTTAAATATAATAGTCCAACTTTGCACCATTTTTTTGAAAATAGTTTAGATAATTTTAAAATAGTTTAAATAGTTTTAATAGTTCAAAATAATTAAAATACTTTAAAATAGTTTTAAAATAGATTAAAATAGTTTAGGTGGATTTAATATAGTTTAAATAGATTTAAAGTAGATTAAATAGATTTAAAATAGATTAAATAGATTTAAAATAGAATAAAATGGGTTAAATAGCTTAAAATAGGTTAAAATAGATTAAATAGGTTAAGATAAATTAAAATAGTTTAAATTGATTAAAAATAGTTTAAAATAGCTGAAAATAGATTTAATTAGTTTAATAGTTTGAAAATCTTAAAAATCAGGATTTTTTTAAAATAATAAATCTTTGATCATTATATATTAAAATAATTAAGTTTGAAATTGAAATCAAAATAAACTATTTCTGCCTTTTCAACAAATCTAGACCATATCCAGATTTCAAATCACCAACTCGAATTTAAACTTCAATTAAATTTTCATTAAACCATCTCAATTTATATTGATTATAAATCCATGGTTGAACTATAATTTTAAATCACTTCAATTTCATAGATTTCAAAGTTTAAATCTTCAAACATTCCAATAACTCCATTTCGATAAATTTCAGTTATATTTCAAATTCAACTTTGAAATTTCCATTTTATTCCTTTAAACAATTCATTAAACCAACTCCAATTTCAACATTAAAGCTTGGATTTCGAAAATAATTCAGTTTATACAAGTCAAATTTTATTTCAAAATATTGTTTAATTGAATTCTTATTTTAAGGATTTAAAATCATTTAACTTAACCAATCCGGTGTCTGTATATAATTTTCTACCCTATGGTCAAGTGATGCGGATATATATCATTTCAATCCGCAATAAATTTAAATTTACGGATATATATCTTTTCAACTCGCAATCCCGAATTAACATTCAAAATCCATAAAATCGCTCGGGTTTATCATTTCAACCCATAACGATTCTTCCCTAATCTATAGATCGTTCGGGTATGTATCATTTCAACCCATAGAGAACTTGCAGTGTTATAACAATATAAAATATAACATCCAGTCATCCAATATCAATAATCAAACATCCATCACAATCATCTTTCAAATCAACCAATAAACATCAATAGATAATTGATTATCATTAACAGGTATAAACTGGCAAAATAAAATTTAATGTTAAATTAAATGGCAAATATATTCAACAGATTCAGATTTAACTGGAATGACGAATTATATATATCAAATAGCAGTAAATCAACTTATAGTCACATCATAAATTTAATTTAACTAACATAAGACAATTTAGTAGTTGTGAGTGGGTTAAAACACTCACCTTTTGATTTCAAATCGATTTGAAATCCAAATAAAGACCCAAAATTCAACAGTCTTAGAACTCATCCAAACTAGATCAATAATGTTCGAAATTTCGATACGATTACAGCAGAGAAAACCACGTATAAATATGACCTCGTTTGTAAAAGTTATTAACATTAGAAGTTAAGAGTTTGAATTTAAATTAAATAAAAATAAAAATAATATTAACGAACGTACCACGTCAGAAAATCGTGTGAGAAGCCCTAGTGTATAGGCGCTCTATCTTGATCCAACTCCTATGAGACTACAACCTGTCGCCGCCTTCATTTGAAAAACACGGCCACCACACCCAGTTTCAAGTCGATCGGAGGCCAACATGTGAAAACTCATGCCTAGCCGCACCTACGGCCAAGTTACCCCCACCTCTGGTCCATCAGGGACGTACCGCCACCACGCCTTCATAATTGGCAATTCTTGCAAACTCAACGACCATCATGACAAACGAACCCTAGATTTACAACCGGCTCGACACCACCTTCCCAACGCCACCTCCCGATCGTCGATCGGGTGAAGATCCACTGTTGGACCGTGAAAACCTAATTTCGAAGGTCGAGGTTCAACCTCAATTTTTGGTCAAACGGTGCATCCAATTGAAAAAACGAATCACTGCAGTGGATTACGCTCATCGAGAGCTTTCCAACGATATATAATTTGCTATGCTTTGAGGAGTTTGAAATTGATTTTGATTTGAATTTGGATTTGGGAATTAGGATTTCATCCAATGAGAAGAGAGAAACGGCAGAAATTTCAGTACGTATAGTAATGAGAAATAAAAAGGCTGCTAGGGTTAGAACAAAACTATTTATATGGACAAGGCCCGATAAGAAAGAACAACATATCGAATTAGTTCAAAACGACAATAACGACCCAAAAAGCCCGTTCTTCTTTCGTAACGAAAGCAGGTCATCCCATATATTAAAATAGATGTTTTCGATATTTTTAAACTCAAAGGAACATGTTTCAAGTCCAAATTCCGTTGTATAAAGAAGTTAGCTTTTAAAATCAGCTTATTTCAATTGAATTTAATTAAATTGATTTCTACGCGTTTCGAGCCCGCACGATCAAACGACAAGTTCGATTGCTACGAAACTTGAAATCCTACAATAATCACCGTTACGGATCCGATGAAACTGGTTTCGTCGAAATCCGAGACAGTGGCCAAAGTGGCTATTTTCACTATAATTAAATAAATTATTATTAAATTAATTACATCACCTTTCAATTCAATTTTTATAATTAACAAATTTTATCATTTCTAATTACACAGAAATTAACAATCTTTTAAAACCAATTTCCCATGTCAAATTCAATCTTAATTATTCCACTAATTACTGTGTTTAATTTCAATTGCAATAAACCCATTAATTATATTTTTAAATTCCAGTAATCTGATTAAATTTGATTTCAATCAATCATTATCTAATGGATATAATTAACATTGGTTTACATTTTATTACATCAATATTCTACAGTTATCCTCTTAATTTAAATTAACTACAATATTTAATTGGATTTAATTGCAATTGATTTCCAATTTAATTCAACAGATTAAATAAATGGATAACAAATAACAATTGTCACCTTTTACTTAATTTAATCACATTTATAAGTTTACTATCAACAAAAATTTTTATAACTACTTACACAACACTGATTTTATCCAATTACAATTAATTACATATTATTTCACCAATTAATACAACATTTGGTTTATTTCCTTATTTTCACTTATAACCAAATTTTATATTTACAACCATTTCAATTAATTGAAATTATATTAAAATAGTTATCCATTAACTCATATCAACATTATTACATTTCATTTCAGTTATTTTTCTCATTATTAAATCTTAAAATTTTTATTTCCCGTGACATCAAATTCCAAAACTTATTTAATTTAATATTTTAATTATCGAAAATTACGGGTCCTTACACTCTTCCCCACTCAAAACTTTTCGTCCTCGAAAAGGAAAAGAAGGGATTAAGGAATTAATATATCTTATTCAAAGCATTCAATTTATAAACAATTAATTTACATAATTAAATAATTTAAATAGAATACATCAATTTATAAAAACAATTAAATCCTTACATATTCAATTCAATAAAGTTTAACAACATTTCTATTTTCACAAAAAATTTCTAAGTTCAAAATTCATGGAAATTTCGGCAGAGTCTCCTGTGTATGGAGAGGTCTGGGAGAAATAATAATATCAATAATAAACATATATATATATATATCAAATTTCAAAATAAAATATCCTAAACCATGGGAAAACAATATAATATCGCTATAAAACCGTAATCCGAGAACGTACCTATTTGTCGGAAAAACAACGCTTATTTATGAAACCCAAAGCAGTAGCTATTGCTTCCATAAACTTGTATTTCACTTATACAATCCAAAGAAGTTAATAATCATGTAAAGAGAAATATTTAAGTTGTTTCAAATAAATAACAAAACATATCAGCACAACATACGATAGTCACTTGCAATCAAAACCATACAATCATCACATGCAATAAAAGTAATAAATCATACATCCATAGCAACCAAAACAAATGGTTTGTTCGGGTTAAGAAACTTTTAATCGTATAAAATGATAAATAAACTACTAAGTATACCATACACTCAACAGTCTTAGATAAAACTCATTGGATTATTTACACATCTTTATACAATTAGAAGTATCCTTTCCCAATCATCCCATAAGCCAAAACAAACAAGAATTCCAAATATTATTTAAGTTTAATCTTATTAATCTTGTTTCACATCATTTACTGTTCATTTTTTCTTTTCTTTCTTCATCCGTACAATGTTGTTTTCATTACTTACACAAGTTATTTCCATTTCAATTATTTAGATCATCAATGAATCCATTATTAAAGGATTACATACATTTTATTTCAGTTTACTTCACATTTATCATTTACTTTGATTTCCTTTTTAACATCAATATTCATTTGTGAATCAAATCATACTTAGAATTTCAACTTTTTCTTTTTCTTCCTATTCATTTCCTTCATATATAGCATTGTAAATATTAAATCTATTTCTAATCATTTCAACATTTTCTGAAGTTATAAGCATTTAATTTATATAGTATTCGCTTTTACTCTTCACTTTAATTATAATTGGCTTTAAACATTAACTTAAGTTTATAATCAATTACTTAAAATATTCACTTTTCTATTAAATTTGATTACTAGCAACCTCAAATTATTAACTTAAGTTTACAACAATTTATAACATCAGAATTCTTATTTATAGAAGTAATTCTATTAAACACCTTCATTACTTAAGTTTTACTTGTATAATATTCTATTACATATTCTTATTAACATTTCAACTTTTAATATTTTGGTAAGTTATGTATATATATATATATATATGTCTTTTAGAATGTAATCGAATGTTACACAAGTTTATCTTATTCATTTTTAGTTAACAAAATGTTCAATAGTTACATCTTTTTTTTTAATCTTTTGATTTACGATTTACAAATTTTCAATTTCTTATATATTTCATTAATTGCTTAGCATCTAATTTCTTATTTTTCTCAATTCAGTAGTTTCCAATTATTAATATAGTCAAGATTTCATTCAATTACAGTAACTGAAAACTACTAATTATCATAAAGTTTTAAGAACTAAATTCCGGGTCCATTTCAGTCATTTTGAAAATAACATCTATATATATATCCTTTATAGATCAAATCATATTTAGGAATTCAAGGTTAAAATTTGTTTATCAAACAAATGTGCAGTAAAACTACTACAACGGTCTTCCCACTTTGAAACTCGAAAATGAACGTCAATGATGCATGCACTCATCACCGAAATTATTTTCCAACGATAAAGAGGGGAGCACAAAACTTATTTCCTTCCAAAATTCCTTTAAAACATTCCTTTCATATCATATTGAAATATTTATATCGGAAAATACCTCCAAATATTACTAATATTATATTCCAAAATCTTTCGAAAGCAATTTTCAAAATCTTGGAACTTAAGTCCTCAAAATTTCAATTCTTATTTACTTTATTTGTAAGTTCTATTTTACAATCAATATTTAGAAGATTTCACTTCCTAACAAACAAACAATACTACATCCAACTATACTATTTATAAAAATTATTCTTTTATATAAAAAATACAATACTAGGAAAAAGTATTTCATTTACCTATATTTTAAAAACAATATTGTGTCGGTCTGTCCTATTAAGGGTTTAGAAATCCCTATCGATGTCATTGCGTCCTATATACCGACCGGAATTTACAAATACTAAACAAAACAAATTAACACAATACAAAACCCTTTTATAACACTGACAAATACGCTCTCTCATATATATACACTCAACGACTCATTTTAGGGTATTACTATCCTATTTCTAATGAGTTAGACCCCACAAAGCTAAGGTTATCGCTAAACCAAAGCTCAGATACCAAATGTAACGACCCAGCTTTTTGGACCATTTAAATCAACAATAAACCACACATGTCAAACTCAAACCATTCAAAAGGGAGGATTGTTATGGGGTAAATAAGAAAAGAAGAGAAAGAAATAAAGCAAACACAGAATCTCACAGCGGAATGACAAAATATAATAATCAAATAACAGTTCATGAAGCTGTTTTACAAATAACATATGATTACACTTTTACAATACAGAATCAGAGTTACACACAACTGAAATAAATAACAATGTAGCGGAACAACATGATGCAGTGGGAATAAAAGATAATAAATAATAATAGTACTAAATCTTCATCTTCATCTTCCAGAAATATGGTCTTCGATACACTGAAAGGCTCAGACTGACCCGAGCAGATTGAGATGACAAAACACTCGAGTCAGAACTAAAAGATCTTATGTAAGTTAAATCAACAGTAAATAAATATGAGTGTAACAGCGTCAGAGATGTTTGCAGGGTTTGACATCTCCTATCCAGTGTCTAACGTGGGTGCAATAACTTAAGAGATGTTCGGGATTCCCATCTTTTAAGGATCCGTTAAACTATCTACATACATAGTACAATATGTTATTATAATTGTGTCTACAGTAAAGTATTAAAATAGCGTTAAGGCGTTACCCATATCCCTCTTAACACATTTTATATGTTCCTGTAGTCTATACAGGTATTGTAAGCTCCTCCGTAAACTAGAGGTTTACTCAATGAGCACTTCATAGGTACGGTGCAAACCAAACTCGTAATAGGGGCGATAAGGCATGTGACAAGGCACACGAGACAATGCCAGGGTAGGATTCTACCATTTGCACTCCCGGACTGGTGGTAATGCATAGCAGCTACTACCGCCCACCTTGGAACATACTCCCATAATCAAAAATCGAGGGGTGGCTACCAAATCAATCACAAAGTCATAATATAGTATCGAAGAAATGTGCCCGATTGAAGGAGCAACCTCACTTGGCCCAGTATAGCTCATGTTTTAGCCACATCAAGCTGACTCACGGGAGTCAGGGCTATGTAAATACCTCATAAAGAATCGTTCGCCAACCATCCTACTTCATTCTAGAATCTCCACCATGTACAAAGTTGTTAAAGTGGTTTTCGGTATTGGTAGAGAGTATGACAATATTCGATCCCGGTCTCTTTAACAACCAAACGCTTATTTCACACCGAATGGTTCTTTTTGTTTCAAAAGTCAATTCATAATTGATATCAAAATATCATATTCGATTCAAACACATCACTGTCGAAACATATCGAAGAAATAGGTTAAATCTCATTTCAAAATTATCATATTAAACAAATATGTCATTTCACTAGAAAATATCATTTAAATCCCAACTTAGGTTATAACATCATTTAACCATATTCGCTTCTAAATCAAGGACTTAAATATAGCAGTCCAACTTTGCACCGTTTTTTTTTGAAAATAGTTTAGATAATTTTAAAATAGTTTTAATAGTTTAAAATAATTAAAATAGTTTAAAATACTTAAAAATAGATTAAAATAGTTTAGGTGGATTTAAGATAGTTTAAATAGATTTAAAATAGATTTAATAGATTTAAAATAGATTAAATAGATTTAAAATAGAATAAAATGGGTTAATTAGCTTAAAATAGGTTAAAATAGATTAAAATAGGTTAAGATAAATTAAAATGGTTTAAATTGATTTAAATTGATTAAAAAAGTTTAAAATAGTTGAAAATAGATTTAATTAGTTTAATAGTTTGAAAATCTTAAAAATCAGGATTTTTTTAAAATAATAAATCTTTGAACAGTATATATTAAAATAATTAAGTTTGAAATTTATGTCAAAATAAACTATTTCTGCCTTTTCAACAAATCTGGAGCATATCCAGATTTCAAATCACCAACTCGAATTTAAACTTCAATTAAATTTTCAGTAAACATCTCAATTTATATTGATTATAAATCCATGGTTGAACTACAATTTTAAATCACTTCAATTTCATAGATTTCAAAGTTTAAATCTTCAAACATTTCCAATAACTCCATTTCGATAAATTTCAGTTATATTGCAAATTCAACTTTGAAATTTCCATTTTATTCCTTTAAATAATTCATTAAACCAACTCCAATTTCAACATTTAAAGCTTTGATTTCGAAAATAATTCAGTTTATACAAGTCAATTTTTATTTTAAAATATCGTTTAACTGAATTCAAATTTTAAGGATTTAAAATCATTTAACTTAACCAATCCGGTGTTCGTATATAATTTTCTACCCTATGGTCAAGTGATACAGATATTTATCATTTCAATTCGCAATAAATTTAAATTTACGGGTATATATCTTTTCAACCCGCAATCCCAAATTAACATTCAAAATCCATAAAATCGCTTGGGTTTATCATTTCAACCCATAACGATTTTTCCCTAATCTATAGATCATTCGGGTATGTATCATTTCAACCCATAGGGAACTTGCAGTGTAATAACAATATAAAATATAACATCCAGTCATCCAATATCAACAACAAACATCCATCACAAACATCTTTCAAATCAACCAATAAACATCAATATATAACTAATTATCATTAACGAGTATAAACTGGAAAAATAAAATTTAATATTAAATTAAATGGCAAATATATTCAACAAATTCAGATTTAATTGGAATGACGAATTAAATATATCAAACAGCAGTAAATCAACTTCTAGTCACATCATAAATTTAATTTAACTAACATAAGACAATTTAGTAGTTGTGAGTGAGTTAAAACACTCACATTTTGATTTTAAATCGATTTGAAATCCAAATAAAGGCCCAAAATTCAACAGTCTTAGAATTCGTCCAAACTAGTTTCATAATGTCCGAAATTTCGATACGATCGTAGTGGAGAAAACCGCACATAAATCCGACCTCATATGTAAAAGTTATTAACATTAGAACAAAACTATTTATATGGACAAGGCCTGATAAGAAAGAACAACATATCGAATTAGTTCGAAACGACAATAACGACCCAAAAAGTTCGTTATGCTTCCAGAACAATAGCAGGTCATCCCATATATCAAAATAGATGTTTTCAATATTTTTAAACTCAATGGAACAGGTTTCAAGTCAAAATTCCATTATATAAAGAAGTTAGCTTTTAAAATCGGCTTATTTCAATTGAATTTAATTAAATTGATTTCTACGCGTTTCGAGCCCGCATGATCAAACGACAAGTCCGATCGCTACGAAACTTGAAATCCTAAAATAATCACCATTATGGATCATATGAAACTGGTTTCATCAAAATCCAAGACAGTGACCAAAATGACTATTTTCACTTTAGTTAAATAAATTATTATTAAATTAATTAAATCACCTTTCAATTCAATTTTTGTAATTAACAAATTTTATCATTTCTAATTACACAGAAATTAACAATCTTTTAAAACCAATTTTGCATGTCAAATTCAATGTTAATTATTGCACTAATTACAATGTTTAATTTCAATTGCAATAAACCCATTAATTATAATTTTAAATTCCAATAATCTGATTAAATTTGATATCTATCTTTTTATTAAATCAATCATTATCTAATGGATATAATTAACATTGGTTTACATTTTATTACATTAATATTTTATAGTTATTCTTACATTAACTGCAATATTTAATTGGATTTAATTGCAATTGATCTCCAATTTAATTCAACAGATTAAATAAATGGGTAACAAATTACAATTCTCACCTTTTACTTAATTTAACCACATTTATAAGTTTACTATCCACAAATAAATGTTATAACTACTTTCACAACACTGATTTTGTCCAATTACAATTAATTACATATTATTTCACCAATTAATACAACATTTGGTTTATTTCCTTACTTCCACTTATAACCAAATTTTATATTTACAACCATTTCAATTAATTGGAATTATATTAAAATAGTTATCCATTAACTCATATTAACATTATTATATTTCATTTCAGTTATTTTTTTCATTATTAAATCTTAAAATTTTTATTTCCCACAACATCAAATTCCAAAACTTATTTAATTAAATATTTTAATTATCGAAAATTACGGGTCGTTACATAATTTGTGAATGTTGTAAATGAAAGTGTCTTATGTGTTTAGGGTATAGGAATATAACCTATTCCTATTTTGCCCTTGTCTTATTACTTCTTTATTTTCATTTGTTCATTCATTTAGGCACGACTACCTTATGCTTTCACAAATCTCAATCTCTTAACCACTTAACCTTTATATTATTCTATTTAATTTATCTAATTAAATCTCTTGAATAATGTTATTTAAAATTAGGGTGTTACAGACTCCTCTCCTTAAAAAATTTCGTCCTCGAAATTACGATAATGTACTCATACAAATCAATCATAAAGGTAAAATATACCATGAAACAATTCAGGATAAGCGTCTCTACTCCTGCCATCTGTTTCCCAAGTACAGTCTCTCTCGTCGTCACTCCACCGAACTTTAACTAATCTGACTATCTTATTCCTTAGTTTCTTCTCATCTCTTGCGACTATATGAACTGGCTTCCTAACTATAGTCATATTTGGTTCTACTACTAAGTCATCTAACACTTTAGGTGCAGTAGTAGTTTCTGGATCTCGAATACGCTTCCTTAGATGAGAAACATGGAAAACATCGTGGACTCCTGCCAAACTGTTCGGTAACTCTACTCTATATGCGAGTTTCCCGATCCTTTCTACAATAGGAAATGATCCAACGAATCTTGGTGCCAACTTTCCCGATTTACCGAATCTGCTAAAACCTTTAATTAGTGATACCTTGACGAAAACATGATCTCAACTGAGAACTTTAAGTCTTTCCGTCGCTTTTCAACATAGCTCTTCAGCCTAGACTGAGCTTCCTTCATTTTTGCTCGAATTAACTCAATCTTTTCTGCAGCTTCCCTAACCAAATCTGGACCAAGAACTAACCTATCCCCAGTCTCTAACCAACAAACGGGAGATTTGCATGGCCTTCTATACAAAGCTTCAAACGGTGCCATCCCTATGCTAGCCTGATAACTATTGTTATACGAAAACTCGACTAAGTATAGATGGTCTTCCTATGATCCCCCAAAGTCTAGTACAAAAGCTTTTACTAAATCTTCTAAGACTTTGTTAAACCTTTCTGTTTGCCCATCTATCTATGGATGATAAGCGGCACTCATCTTGAGCTTGGTACCCAAAGTCTCCTGTAGACTCTGACAGAACTCACTAGTGAATAAGGAATCTCTACCGCTTACTATACTACTAGGAATTCCATGAAGTCTAACAATATTTGTCATGAATAACTTAGCCAAAACAGGTGCCGTCCTAGTCGACTTAACTGGAATGAAATGGGCGCTCTTGGTCAATCTGTCCTCTACAACCCAAATACTTTCATTCCCTCGATTTGGCCTTGGCAATCCGTCTATAAAATCCATTAAGATAGAATCCCATTTTCATACTGGGACATCTAAGGGCTGAAGTAACCCATTTGGTTTCTGATGTTCGGCTTTTACCGGTTGACAGTTCAAACACTATTTCACCCATGAGCCTACATTCTTTATACCTTCCCAGAAGAAACTTCTTTTCATATCCTGATACATCTTAGTTCCTCCCGATGAATAGTGAACTTCGAACGATGGCATTCTTCCAGAACTTCCTTCCTAATGTTTCCCACATTCGGAACACATAGTTTTCCTTTCTTTCTTAACCATCCATTTTGGTCAAGAGTGAAATCTTTCAAGCCATCGCTCTTTGTTCTATCCCTTAATTTTCTGATCCGTTCGACTAATAATGGATCCTCTCCTTGCTTAGAAGCAATCCCAATCATCACCGGTCGAACTTCTAAACATGACAACATAGTAGTTTCTGTACTAGAACTACTCTTAGATCTCCACTGTACTCCGCATGCAGTCAATTCTTCTAAATTTTTCCACTCAGCTATCATTGCCAACACTGCATTCTGATGTTTTCTGCTAAGTGCATCTGCAACCTTATTGCCTTTTCCTGGTGTGTACTCAATACCAAAGTCATAAGCGGCTAAAACTCTAACCACCTCTGCTGTCTCATATTCAACTCCTTTTGAGAGAATAAATACCTCAGAGACTTATGATCCGTATACAACTTGAACCTTTCTCCCAATAGGTAATATCTCCACACCTTCAATGCAAAAATCACTGCAGCCAATTCCAAATCGTGAACCGGGTACCTAACCTCATGCAGTCTGAGCTGTCGAGAAGCGTAGGCAATCACTTTACCTCTTTGCATTAACACGGCTCCTAACCCTATTCCACATGCATCCGTATACACCACAAAATCTCGATTCCTCTCTGGAACAACTAACACAGGTGCATTCGTCAATAAGTGTTTCAGCTTCTAGAAGCTTCCTCACACTTATTAGTCTAGACGAACTTCACTTCTTTCCGAATTAACTTAGTCATCGGTGCCGCTATCTGTGAAAAATCCTTAATGAACCTTCGATAGTAACCAACTAATCCAATAAAAATCTTTATCTTAGTCACTGTCTCGGGTCTCTTCCAATTACTCACTGCCTTGATCTTAGCTGGATCTACAGATAACCCTTTTTCTGAGACTACATGACCAAGAAACTTCACTTCCCTCTTCCAAAAATGACACTTCGAAAATTTCGCCTTTAGTTGATGCTGTCTCAGCGTCTCAAGCACCACTCTAAGATGAACTTCATGCTCTCTTTCATCCTTAGAGTATATCAAAATGTCATCTATGAATACCAACATGAACCTATCTAAGTGCTCTCGTAAAATTAGATTTATCAAATCTACAAAGAATGATGGCGCATTAGTCAGCCCGAACGGCATCACTAACCATTCGTACGATCCATATCTCGTCCTAGACGCTGTCAAAGGAATACTATCCTCTGCCACTCTAAGCTGGTGGAATCCTATCGCCAAATCCAACTAGGAAAATACTTTGGCTCCACTCAACTAGTCTAGAAAATCGTCAATTCTAGGTAACTGATATCGATTTTTTATCATCTTCTCATTCTACTTACGATAATCGAAACATAACCTCAATGATCCGTCTGGCTTTTTTGCAAACACTACAGTTGCTCCCGAAGACGAACTGCTTGGTCTGATAAATTTCTTACCTTCTAAATCCACCAACTGCACCTTTAGCTTCCTTATCTCGGTAGGTGTCATTCTGCTTGGCGGTCTACTCACAGGTTCTGCTCCTGGCACTAAATCTATCCGAAACTCAATAGCTCATATCGGCGGCAATCTTACTATAGGTTCAAAGCTATCTACGAATTCCCTAACAACGAAAACTCGATTCAACTCGTTTTCTGCCTCTACAACACCCAACAAAGCATTAACCTCACAACTAGGGTTTTCTATGGAGTATACTATCCGATCACTACAGTCAGGGCGTCTAAGTGATATTTTCCTATCATGGCAAAATATCCTAGCATCCTATTTACTTAACCAACCCGTACCCAAAATAATTATGAACCCTACGAAATCAAATACATGCAAACTGCAAGCAAACACATGACCTAACAATCCAAACTCTAAGTGGTCACATCTCATCCCAAGAGTCGCATAACCTCATATCGGATTTGCAACCCTTAAGGATGTAACTAGGTATGAGTGCTCTAGGTTAAGCTTATCTACCAAACAACGAGATATAAAAGAATGTGATACACCAGTATCAAATAGAACTCTAACTCACATGCCATGGATCAAAAGCGTACCTCCCAACATAGCTTTTCCTTTCTCTTCTGTTGTTGGTCCCGAGGTAGCTGGTTCCAATGCAAACACTTTGCTTTTTCCATCTTTGGCTGGCTCCATGCACTGGTTCTTATAGTGTCCAATTTGTTCGCAGTTGAAGCATTTGATATTCTTCTTCCCGATCACATTCTTTCCATCTTCCGAGCTACATTCATTTGCAAAATACCCTTTCTTGTCACATTTATAGCAGATAACCTCTGCCTTTTCCTTCTTAGCAGCTCCACTCTTCTGAGTTCCCTTCTTGTGGAAAAACTTCCTCTTTTGGGTTTGTTCTCCCCGAGCTCCACCTATCTTGTTACCTTCAAGAAAAGCTAGCATCTCTTCCTGCCTCAGAGCCATTTCAACAACTACATCACACAGATCCCTAATGTGCGACAAAGTGGGCTTAGCAAGTTCAGGCTTCAACCCACGAATGAACTTCTCATTCCTCTTAATAACAGTATCAACCGTAGCATACCCATATCTTGATAGCTCTTCAAATCTGGTTCCATACTCAAGTACAATCATATCTCCTTGCTCCAATTCAGCAAACTTCCTAAGCAGCGTAAACTTAGCAATCTCCGGCATAAATCTTTCTTCAAACCTCCTCCTAAACTTAGCCCATGTCATAGTCTCCCCATTGACTCCGACCGTAACACAGTTCCACTAGTACATGCTCCTTGTAACTTCCTAGAAGCAAGCCTTATCTTCTGCTCGTCATTGAGCCCCAAATCAGCAAATATTTTCTCGCAATGAAGTAACCAATTCTCCACTTCAATTGCATCTTCAGTTCCAATAAACGGCTTTCCTCCCAGCCTAGCATAACCCTACTCAGCACCGCATAGTTATTGATCACTGGAGCTTCTTGATTTCCTCCAACTAATCCTACAGTAGCTCCTGCTTACATCATGTTAACGAAGAACTGATATATAGCTCCCATATCAACTTGCCGCATTCCAGCACCCACATTAGCAGCTTGTGCCTGACCTGGATTCCTTCTGGTGGTTGGTCTGGCATTTCCATTGGTTGTGGCGCTTCCTCCATCCAGGTTAACTCTTCTAGCATCAATATCTTACATCTGTAAAATCTGCATTCGAGTCTTTGTAAGATATGGAAAAATAGCCTAAGAGAGATAGGAGAATAGAGATAAAGCGTATACTTATATATAGCAAATACAAGTACGTTACTTTAGCGTTATCCCATACCTCAGTCTTTTCTCTAATTCCTTAGGATTATGTTTTCAAAAATCATTTTAAGTTTGAAACTCTTTTAAGTTTTGCATAAACCTATGCTCTGATAACAAGTTGTAACATTCCCTATCTAACGGTCCGAAGCTAAGTGCTACAGATGCTGTAGTCATCCATAGTATTAACTTCTGGTGGCAAAATACGGTAATGTTAATGGTATCCATAATATCAGAAGCACTTGAATATGAAGTAAAAATAGCACAGATTAGAACAACTTTTCTAATTACATTTCAAAGCAATATTTCATATTCAAATTACATAACCCCATAATCGATTCCCAGGTTTTGATCAAATATAATTATTACAAACTACGCCAAGAGCGACATAAGAAGATGTCCCCTTGGATGATCAGAGTACTAAATAAACATCTCAGTCTTAATACATAACAGTGGAAATAAAACTAAATAGCTTCTATATATAGTTAACATTGCCTCCTGCACATCTTCTGAAGCTTTATTCGCCCAACCTACTAAACCTGTAAAACCTCAACTCTCAATCTACTCAAATCATATTTTGAGCACCCGAGAGTTTAAGGGGAAAACATAAACTTTGAGTCAGACATAAAGCCTGGTGTGAATAATACTATACATCTCGGTTATTTGATATTAAGTGAGACCACGACGCTTAGCGAAACGGGTTTCCCCTCACTAATATCTCTTTTCAAAACAAATCTTTTGCAAATCAAAATCCTGCAATCAAACTGATTAAAGCAATCATAGCAATATCATATATGCATAAAAATAAGGTAATAAATGGACTATATGTCCGAACAATATAGTTTTGTTTGGCTAACTACTAACCTTTGGTTGACTCGGGCCTACCAAACATAACAAATAATCTAACTTCTATTAGACACACTTCTGGATGGTCTATCCCTAACTTACTTCTTCTAGGGTCAACAAATCCTAATGGTTTTGCAGGCTCACCAATAACCTATCTTTCTCTGTATATTCCTTTCTGGGTGTAACATCATTTCAGTCTTACTTGTGACAAAGCCCTACACACTGGAATTTTGGGCTTATATTAGCTAAGGGCTACTAGCTAAAGTATAGGGCACGACCCTATACCAGTCCTATTTGGTCTTCTAATATCTTAGTCATTTACTTAGGGGCAACTATCCCATCAAAATTTTCCTTGAAAACATTTCTTGCAAATTGATTTAACCTTTTAAATCATACTTAAATAAGGAAAATATACTCTTTGCTTTACTCAAATATCTTTGCCATGTTATATATACTTTACTTAAAATAATGTTGATGAAATATATTAAGGGTTATCTATCCCTCTAAAGTAAGTTAAAATCCTTTTTAACTTAAAAGATCTTAGGCCATAAAGCCAAGGTAAACCATTCGAAACCTTTGTTAAAAAACTTTAAACAACCCTTTCGAAACCATTGAAAGTACCATTTTGAAATATATTAACTACTATACCTTGAATCACTAGGCCAAAATGCCAAAACATACCTTTTGAAACCTTTATAATAACCTTTCGAAACCATTGAAGGTATCCCTTCGAAACCTTTATAACCCTTAGACATCCTCTTTTCAAAACTCTTTAAACTTGCCTTCCGAAAGCATTGAAAACCTTCCATTTAAAATCATATAAGTACCTTTCGGAACCATTGGGGAACCTCCCCTTCGAAACTTTAGTTTAAACCTTTCGAAAGCATTAAAGTCCTTTACGATAAACAAACCTTTCGAAAGCATTGGTTTCAAGTAAAAGCTTGTGAAACATAGTTTCAAAACCATTTAAAACCATTCCATTCAAAACCTATGGGTTTATCTTTCAATAGAACAAAGGGTCTCAAAATAACTAGGTCGAAAGCAACATTTTTGAAAGCAATTTCCTAAGTAAAAGAAAGTAGGTGGTTTCGACACCAACCATGTCAAAAGCATGGAGAAGTGGCTTCTTGTTTAAAACGAAAGCACCTTTTCGAAACCAATCTTTAAAGGCAAAACGGCCTCAACTGGGTCGAAAGGTAGAATGCGACAATGAGTGTTTCGACCCTGTCGAAAGCATGTTTAAAACAAAAGGCGCCAACCTCTGTCAAAAGCCATATTAAAACCCTTTCGAAACTAATCTTTTGAAAGCAAAGTAAGCGGCTTTTCTTTTGAAAGAAAAACAAGGTCTCGACCCCTTCGAAAGCACGTTTCGACCTTATACCTTTCGCCTAACTCCAATCCACTACATACCAAGGCATTAATACCATGTGTATTGATTTCGACTATGATGGAGGCGGTAGTATGAAGTCGAAAGGTAGCTGCCGATAGTGGCGAAAAAACAAACCTTGACAAAAACCGTTTTCTTTCTTTTTAAAGTAATATCTTTCTAACTAACTTTTTTATTTGTCATCATGTAATTGGTTGCCAATTTCTTTTCCAAAAATCTTTTCAAAAAGTACTGCCGAATTCAGCATTTCATAGTTTAAAACATTTAGCAAATTTCCCTTTCTCCTATTTTAAACATATAAAACATTTAAGTCCCATATCTTAAATTTTTTTATATAATTAATAAAACACTTAGAAAAATTCTCAAAAAATTCCCATAAATTACTTTTAATATGTTTTCTAACATATTTACATTTCTGACTCAAAGCTAACAAATAATAGTTGTAATTAATTCAAACCCAATTTAACAATTTTCTTTACTAGAAAGTTCATAATAAATCCATAATAATTCAGCCATAACTTGCCCATACCCACACCATTTCCCTCCACTATTCAAACCATCCTGCCCATATTCTAAATCTCCCATTTTCTTCTATTTAAAATTGCCCATAACCAGAGAATTCGTTTTTTTAAATTTAAAACCAAATCATAGCCTCATCCAAAGGCTCGCATCGATCAAAGCTAATCTAGGCCGATCTGAGCTAGGGTCTCATCTAGAAAGTCGTTTGCGACATCAAGACGAAGTAAATGGACGGTTGGATAGGGTAGATTGGCATGTGGTGGCCGTAGTTGGAGATGAATGGTGAATATGGGTTTTGACATTTTGCGGCCACTCGAGGGGTTTTGGGGCGAAGCCTTCAACTAGTGAGAGGTAGAGAGGAGTGAGGGCCACCTTTGGCCAAAATTTCGTGGCCAACGGTCAACTATGGCGACGACAATCGATGGAAGAATGGAATTATGTTTTTCAGTTTAAAGGGAGAGGCAAAGGCGTTTTTGACGATGAGGCCAGTGGCGTAGGGTGGAGGGGGTTCGAGGCTAGCTTAGACGAGTTGATGGCGGCGGCCCGTGGCTAGAAGGGCAGGCGCCATCGATTTAAAATGGTGCGCACGCGACCTGATGTCAGCGTGAAGTGGGAGGGAAGAAGATAGATAGAGGGTATAATTGTAATTTAATAAAAGTTGTTTGTTTTAATTTAAAATTGTATCGATAACTCATAAAAATCATACCACACTCATACGAGGTCCAATCGAGACGCGGATTTTTGCATTGCGCTCGTAATGACGGAAGCTTCACAATGGAACTGGTTTGAACGAATTTAAGGACTTTTGAAATTTAGGCTAAAATTGGACGGAACGCCTCAGTGGCAATAGAAAATTTTGGTGGGTTAAACTCACCTTTTTGGCTAACTATTAATATTTGTAGTGGATAAAAGCTATTGATTTGATGTTTGGATGATATATTATTTTATATTGTTGGTTTGGATATATTCCCAGCTATTGGAGCGGATGAGACCCTATTACGTTCCCGTGTGAGCGGATGACCTTTTGTATACGAATCCCTCCTTAAAGAAGTTGATTTATATTTTATGATTATTTAACGTTTGTGATGTAGGGGGAAAAAATTGGATGGATACAACAGGATTCCTCGCTATTGCTGAATTGTTTCGATAATATTCCTTTTATATGGATTATTGAATAATGAACCTGATGGTGGACACTATGGTTATAACATTGTTCTATGTTTAAAAATAAAAACCTAGCGATTATAGAAAATCAATATCAATATTGGTTGAGCGTTTGGCGGCTATTGGCCTGAAATTAGTATTTTGAAATACTATAAATTGCTAATTGAATTGAAATTGGGTTTAAGACAGAAAATGATTTTAAATCCGAAAATGGGTTTCAGAAATATATTGTTTTTAAAAAAAAGATGATTTAATTAAATTAATATTATTTTAAAATAAAGTAATTATATTAATATTATTTTAAGGTTATTTAAATAAATTAATATTATTTTAAGGTTATTTAATTATATTAATATTGTTTTAAATTATTTAATTAATATTGTTTTAAAGTTATTTAATTATATTAACATTATTTTAAAGTATTTAATTATATTAATATTTTTTTAAAGTTATTTAATTATATTAATATTATTTTAAAGTATTTAATTATATTAATATTATTTTGAAGTTATTTAATTATATTAATATTGTTTAAAAGGTTATTTGCTTATAATTAATATTTTTTTTAAGTATATATCAAAATGTTAATATCTCGAAAAAAAGTAATTACTTAAGAATAATTATTGTTTGAAATTTAAAATAAGGATTTATTAATAAGGTTCTGAAAATAAATTATTGCTATTTAAAATAAGGGCAAAGATTAATTATTATTGTTTTTGAAATGATTAATTATTATTTTAAGATGTTTAAGATTTATAGTTACTATTTACCTATTCATAATGTTAAATTTTAGTAATTATTTTTATATATTACTGTTTAGAAGTAAATAATCTTTATTTGTTTATAAATATGTTCGAGACCCATGAATAGAGTTGAAAGACTGGGATTTTATAAAAGAGCTTATAAAATGGTTTTAGAGACGTAAGGAAAATTATTTACAAGACGAAGAGTTTTATAAATGGTTAGATATTTTTAAACGAATTTTAGAAACGAGTTTATAAATGTATAAAAGAAGTTTTATAAATGGTTTGAGAAGTTTTATAATATGGTTTATAAATGGTTT
Source organism: Allium fistulosum (assembly GCA_030737815.1). NCBI lineage: Eukaryota > Viridiplantae > Streptophyta > Magnoliopsida > Asparagales > Amaryllidaceae > Allium > Allium fistulosum. The sequence continues at coordinate 1,211,976,109 of CM060902.1, forward strand.
TAGAGAATTAAAAGGAGTTCATGAATGATTTTAGGATCAAATAAAAATGAAGTCTGTCTCGGTTTTGTAAATATACTTATACCGTTGAGATAAGTATATGGATATTTTCTAAGTATTGAAAATATAGGAATTGGTGGATATACCTTTTTAAAAGTATTCTTATACAAGTAATTTACAAATGGTTTTATTTATGAAGATTGTAAAAGGAGGCTAGTGATTGCTTATATGTTGAACCAATGTTGGTTTTTCCCTATGGAATAAATCACTGATTGAATATTTGTTATTCGATAGTTAAATAACAGACTATTGAAATTGGACCCAAACATAACTTTGGAAATATCTAGGAGAAACATGTGAGTTATACGGCACAGTCATCTTCGATGATGCTATACCGTGCGTATAAATCTCGTTCCGTTCTCTTAGGACAATGATAAGGAAATCCGTCCACCAATGGTTAGGAGGTGATCTCCGATCTTATCTTTGACTGTTTATTTCTTAAAGAACTGGGGTAGAGTTTACCGGGAATTATCAAAATGTTGTTTCGAAGAGACCGGGATCAGATATGTTATCCGAAAACCACTTCGATCCAACTTAAGCGTTTCAATGTGAAGACATCTTAAAGATGATGGAATTGAAGATGGGGCTTTCAATTGTTTCGTTTAGTCCTAGAACAAACTTGTATGGATGAATGCTAGTATTGCATTGTTGCCTGGAAGGCAGTGTTTGCATTCCAAGTGGGAAGTTCTATATAAAAGGTAAAACGTAGCCTCAAGCCTTATCAACCGGGAATGACTAAAACATGGGAGATGCAGCAGGGCTAAGTGGGTCGCTCCTAAGTAGGGTATAATCTTCCCTATCTAGAGTCGCTATTATCTCTCATTTGTATGCTTCGGGGCCCATTAACGGTGGGGGTGATCATATTCGGTACTATCCAGTAAAGGGTAGGCCGGTTCTATGTTGGCAGGGGTCGATAGGTTTGACCTTGGTGTTATTTTATCTACAGATGCACCATGATGGGCAATACCTCGTTAGCCCATTCATTGTATGGAATCCATTCTCCAATAAGCACCGTATGGCTTAGTTATGCCCAACTATGTTGAAACATGAGGTGCAAGCATTTCAGCTGTATTAATATTTTACTTCGAACCCTAGACATTTTTATAATATAAATGGATTTTCTATATAAAATGTTTTGGTTATCGTAAGGTAAAAACCCATCCATGTTTATATGCGACATGATCGTACGAGATACTTATTGATTTCAAAGGTTTTTATAACTTTAAAATCCAGTTGGTGTGTTATCTCACGTTGGTTTTTCAGATTGAATCGGGTGTTATTTTTTTTTATAATGCTCGGGTCAGACCGAGCATATTACAGATTTAGTTGAATGCTTGGAGCTTTAGGAGACGAGTTGGAGGCCCAGAGACGTATTAACGTCGATGGTTATTTTTCTGCTGTATTCACTGATGGTATTTATAAGCAACTGTGAGGACAGGCTATTATAATTGTCCTGGCTAAAATAGGTTAGTACACTCTGATTAATATCTGTATATACATATAACAGTTTGACTTTTGTGTAAAGATTTGTTGTAAATTATAGATTATTCATTATGTTGTGTGATTCTGTGTTGTTTAATTTTCTTCTTATCTTCTTTCTTCTTTCTTTTCTCCTAACAATGGGTTTTTTGGCATTCGATTGCTTGGCATGCAATACTGTGGATGTATTAGTGTCGATTTTTGAGGGTCATAAAAATCCCGATCGTTACATTTGGTATCAGAGCTGAAGGTTAAGCGAGAACTTTGGCTTTGGTGGGGTTCTCATTAGAGATAGGATCAGTAGCACCCTAGAATGAGTTTGAGTTTATATATATATGAGGGCGTATTTGTTAGTGATATAAAAATGTTTTATATTTTGTTGGTTGATTTGTTGAGTGGAGTATGGATTCTGGTCAATACGAGTAATTAGCGTTATTGATTGGGATCTCTAAACACTTGAACAAAGCAGTTCACATGGTATTGTTTTGAAATTGGGTAAATGAAATAATTTTACCTTGATTATATTTTATATATAAAGGAATAATTTTTCAAAAATTATTATTGTACATATGGTGCGCTTGGTTGTTAGAAAATGATAATGTTAATTATTATCATTTGTTGTCTGTTATTGTGCTCGAATAAAAGTTGATATTATAATGTAAGAAAGAAGAACACTAAAGGAATAATTTTATATAACCAAATGGAATTATATAGATATGATTTATAATATTATTTGTAAATGGAAATAAAATGAAATTTCATAAGTATATTATAACATGATTTGTAAATAAAAGGTCTAAAAGCTAGGAGATCTGAGAATTCAAAGCCCGTTGGTTTTGGAAATTGTTTTTCAAAGTTTTGGAAAATAATAATGGTATTATTGGGAAAATATTTTTGAATGGAAATATTTTTTTAAAAGGATTTAACAAAGATAGAAAGAACTGAACTCACTTCGGTTGCTGGAAAATAATTTCGGCGATGACTGCAGCATCATCGACGTTCATTTTCGGGTTTCCAAGAGAGGAATTGCTACCATTAGAGTTTTGTTTTGGTAAAACTAGTTTTGATTTTTGAAATTCAAAAAATTATTTGATATACCAAGAGGATTTTGTATATATATGATTTCAAAATGATTTAAAATAAACGAGAATAAGGTGTCTAAGCTTTGAAAATTTTGATCTCGGAGTTTTATGAAAATATGAGAAAATAAGTTTGATAACTTATAAATTTTGAGAATTAATAAGTAAAAAAATGTTGAAATTATTGAATAAGAATTTTAAGAAAAGTAAATTTGGAGTTGAAAGTGGGAATGAAATTTAACTTAAGATAAGTTAAACAAAATGAATTTTGAAAGGAAATTTGACCTAAGTTAGGTTAAATGCAATAAAATTTGAAATGGAATTGATTGTGATTTGAAATGAATCAATGAGATGGACTAATTAAACTAATTAGTAAGTTGAATATGTTTTCAAAATGTTGGCCGATAGAATGGAATATTGAAATTGAACAATATGTTGAGTTAAATAAAATTAGATTTGATTTAAAATGAATATGACTTAAGTTGTAGAGTGGAAATAAACAAAAGAAGTGCTGTATAAATTGTTCATAATAAACTTAAGAAAAGTTGATGGAATAGTTCTTAAGTGACATTAGTATTGAAAGGAATATATTAAGTAAATAAGTGAATGTGTATAAAAGCATTTGGGATAACTAAGAAATCAATTGGAATAAATCTGTAAGTTGCACGTATATTATTTTATTCGCATAACGGTTTGATCCTGATTCGAGTACATGATTTCGAGATGATTTACACCAGTCCGAGTTAGGATATTTCAATCGATTCTCGACGGCGAACACTGAATATGGATTTTTGATTGATTCAGGAATTCTCTATCATAGTATATGACTATGTAAGGAGAATGGCGGTTTCTAATCAAGGATTCGGATCTGAGTCCGCACTAGGGTGCTTATGTGAACGATACTAGTTCGGAAGTGAAATTGTGTGATCGAGCGAGCAATCAAATAGGCTATTGCATATGGATAATATAAGTATATCGTACGGGCTTAGTAAAACAAATGTTTGAAATTGAAATTGTAGAATAATATGATTATGAATTATATGATTAGATATCATTGGTAAATAAGGTGCAGGTATATAAAAGAAAGAGCTTGTTTGATGCCCTTGGTTTCATATGTAAAACGTGGTTGCCCGACAAAAAGGTACATGTCTAAATTGTTGTTTGAATTTGATGGTTTTATGATTGAGCCACTTGGCTTTTGTTTTCTTTTGTTGATTTGGGCCCATATTGGCGATTCATGGTTGTTTCGATCGAGCCGTGCAAAGGAAATGCTGGCGAAATTTTCGGAAAATTTTGAAGAAATTTTTGATATTAAAATTTGATTTTGAGTTATAACCTGAAATGATTGAAATGGATGATATTAGTTGGAATCTATAAATAAATTTGGAAACTTAACAAAAGTAATAACAAAGTTTCAATGAGTGGATTTTTGGAAAAGTTAAAGGCTTAAAATAATTTGGCGAACTATTTCAACTAATTTGTTTTAAAAAGTAATGGGTTTTGGCATTTTTTTTCTTACCTTGGCAATTTCAGGGTCGAAATTCTTTTAAGGAGGGAAGAGCGTAACGACCTAGAATTTCTGTCATTTGAATTGGAATATTTAATTGATTCTAACTATTGAAAATTTAATTTTATAGGTTAAATGACTTGAATTTCAAATATAGCGATTTATTTCAAAATTTAATTGTTGAATTTAATAATTGAAATTGTCTAAAAAATTTAATCTTGGGTTTTAAGCTAGATAAAAATAACTTCAAACCTTATTTAAATTCTATTTAATAAGAATGAAGATAATAAACTTTTAAATTGGATTTAAAAGTGATTTAACTGATTTTGGAAATAATTCGTTTTAATTAACATATAAAAATAGCCTTGTGGGGGCACAGTCTCAGATTTCAACGAAACTAGGTTCATTGGATCTGCAATAGAGAATTATTGTACGCCGTCAAGTTCCGTAACAATTGGACGTATCGTTTGGTTGTGCGAGATAGAAACACGTTGAAATTAATATCGAAAATTTAATATAATAACCGAGTCTAAAAACATTTCTTCTATATCCGATCGAATTAGGTCTCAAAAAAATTCCATTGTGTTTTAGATAGGGGTATAACATATAGAACGCAACATGTCTCATTTGGAGTTCGAAATTTTCGGACGTTTTATAGCTTGATAATTGAAATTTAAATAATATATGTATATGTTAATATTCAGTCATAACTTGCCTATACCCACACCATTTCCCTCCAATATTCAAACCATGTTGCCCATGTTCTAAATCTCCCTTTTTCTTCTATTTAAAATAACCCAAAACCAGAGAATTCCTTTTTTAAAACCAAATCATAGCCTCATTCAAAGGCTCACATCGATCGGAGCCAATCTAGGCCGATCTGGGATGGGGTCTCAACTAAAAAGTTGTTCACGACATCAAGACGAAGTAAATGGACAGTTGGATGGGGGTTGATTGGCGTGTGGTGGCCATGGTTGGAGATGAACGACGAATATGGGTTTCGACGTATTGCAGCCACTCGAGGGGTTTTGGGGCGAAGCTTTCAACTAGTGAGAGGTAGAGGGGATTGAGGGCCACCTTTGGCCAAAATTTCATGGCTAACGGTCAACCATGGAGATGGGAATCGACGGATGAACGAAATTTTGTTTTTGGCTTAAGAGAGGGCGGTGGAGGCGTTTCTGACGACAAGGCCAGCGGCGTAGGGTGGAGGGGGGGGGGGTTCAAGGCTAGCTTGGACGAGTTGATGGTGGTAGCCTGTGGCCAAAGGGGCAGGTGGCGTCGATTTGAAATGTTGCGTGCGCAACCTAATGTAAGCGTGAAGAGGGAGAGAAGAAGGTAGTTAGAGGGTATAATTGTAATTTAATAAAAGTTGTTTGTTTTAATTTAAAAATGTATCGATAACTTATAAAATTCATATCTCACTCATACGAGGTCCAATAGAGATGCGGATTTTTGCATTGCGCTCGTAATGACGAAAGCTTCACGACGGAACTGGCTTGGATGAATTTGAAGACTGTTGAAATTTGGGCTAAAATCAGACGTGTCCGGTTTTAGTTCCAAACCAGAATGCCTCAGCGGCGACATAAAATTTTGGTGGGTTAAACTCACCTTTTTGGCTAACCAATAATATTTGTAGTTGATAAAAGTTATTGATTTGATGTTTGGATGATATACTGTTTTATATTATTTTTTTGGATATATCACCGCCTATTGGAGCGGATGATACCCTATTACGTTCCCGTGTAAGAGCAGATGACCTTTTGTATATGAATCCCGCCTCGAAGCAGTTGATTTATATTTTATGATTACATAACGTTTGTGATGCAGGGGAAAACAGGTTGGAGGGATCCAACGGGATTTTTTGCTATTGTTGAATTGTTTCGATAATATTCCTTTTATATAGATTATTGAATAATAAACCTAATGGTGGACATTGTGGTTATAACATTGTTTTATGTTTAGAAACAAAATCCTAGTGATTATAGAAAACCAATATCAATATTGGTTGAGCGTTTGGCGGCTATTGGCATGAAATTAGTATTTTGAAATACTATAAATTGCCAATTGAATTGAAATTGGGTTTAAGATAGAAAATGATTTTAAATCCGAAAATGGGTTTCAGAAATATATTATTTTAAAAAAAGATTATTGAATTAAATTAGTATTAATTTAAAATTAAATAATTATATTAATATTATTTTAAGGTTATTTAATTAAATTAATATTATTTTAAGGTTATTTAATTATATTAATATTATTTTAAGATTATTTAATTAATATTGTTTTAAAGTTATTTAATTATATTAATATTACTTTATAGTATTTAATTATATTAATATTGTTTTAAAGTTATTTAATTATATTAGTATCGTTTAAAAAGTTATTTGCTTATAATTAATATTGTTTTCAAGTATCTATCAGAATGTTAATATCTCGGGAAAAAAGTAATTACTTAAGAATAATTATGGTTTGAAATTTATAATAAGGATTTATTAATAAGGTTCTGAAAATAAATTATTACTATTTAAAATAAGGGTAAAGATTGATTATTACTGTTTTTTAAATGATTAATTATAATTTTAAGATGTTTAAGATTTATAATTATTATTTATTTATAATGTTTAATTTTAATAATTATTTTATATATTACTGTTTAGAAGTAAATAATCTTTATTTGTTTATAAATATGTTCGTGACCCATGAATAGAGTTGAAAGACTGGGATTTTATAAAAGAGCTTATAAAATGGTTTTAGAGACGTAAGGAAAATTATTTACAAGGCGAAGAGTTTTATAAATGGTTAGATATTTATAAACGAATTTTAGAAACGAGTTTATAAATATATAAAAGAAGTTTTATAAATGGTTTGAAAAGTTTTATAATATGGTTTATAAATGGTTTTAAAGAATTAAAAGGAGTTCATGAAAGATTTTAGGATCAAATAAAAATGAAATCTATCTCGGTTTTGTAAATATACTTATACCGTTGAGATAAGTATATGGATATTTTCTAAGTATTGAAAATATAGGAATTGGTGGATATATCTTTTTAAAAGTATTCTTATACAAGTAATTTACAAATGGTTTTATTTATGAAGATTGTAAAAGGAGGATAATGATTGCTTATATACTGAACCAATGTTGGTTTTTCCCTATGGAATAAATCCCTGATTGAGTATTTGTTATTCAATAGTTAAATAACTGACTATCGAAATTGGACCCAAACGTAACTGTAACGACCCGTATTTTTACGGATCGAATGTTCGTAAAACGGTTGTTATTGGACTGTTAGTATTGATAAGTCGTCCAGAGTTTTGGTCGACTAGAGCTTAGGTTGTCTAGAAGTTAAGCCATGTTGTAGCTTAAGCCATTTGGAAGTTAAGTCGTGTGGCGGCTTAGGTCGTGGGATAGGTTAGGTCGGAGTAGACGACTTAAGGAAGTGGAGCGACTTAGTGAAGTGGAGTGACTTAAGGATTGGAACGACCTGAGCAGTTAGGTCGTGTGATAGTTTAGGTCGGTCGAGCGACCTAAGGAAGTAGATGACCTAAGTGGTAGACGACCTAAGGAGTTTACGACTTAAGGGTTTGGAGCGACCTATAGGGGTTAGCGGCATAGGAGAAGCGACCTAGTCGTTAGCGGCTTAAGGGTTAGCGACCTAAGGAAGTTAGGTCATGGACGAGTTAAAGTTGTTAGGTCGCGAGAAAGGTTAGGTCGTTAGGTCGGCGTCTCAGTTAGGTCGTAAGTCGCGCATTGGCATTAAGGCTTAGGTCGTTGGGTCGTTCAGGCGTGCATATGTTAGGTCGCGACTTATGTTAGGTCGTGTGGATGGTTAAGGGATTAGGTTATGTAGCGTTAAGTCGCTAAGCCGCATATGGAGTTAAGTCGTTAGACGACCTAAAGGTTAGGTCGTAAGACCCTATATATTTGTTAGGTCGTTTAGTAGTATCTCAGTTAGGTCGCGACTTGTGATAAGTCGTTAGGTCGCGCAGTGTGGTAAGTCGCGCATTAGTGTTATGGCTTAAGTCGTTGGGTCATTAGGTCGCGCATGTTAGGTCGCACAAGTGTTAGGTCGCGACTGTTGATTAAGTCGTAGGTCGCGAGATAGTTAAGTCGTAGGGTTCTCTTAAGTCGTGGACGACCTAAGGAGCAGACGACCTAAGGATTCAGCCTATAAATGCCCGGTTTTGCCTCACTTTTTGGGATCCGGATTTTGAAGCGACGAAGTGCTGCTATTTTGAGAGCTCGAGTTCTACACTTCTTCACTTCTTTTCTCCACTTTAATCTTGTGCTTCCTTCCATCCAAATCGAAGATCCAAGAGCTTAGATTGAAGATCTACATCCATCGAAGAGAGATTTCATCGTTTGAAGCGAATTTGTGATAGATCGAGTTAGATCCTTCGCTGTCCAGATCTGAAGTGTGTTGCTTTTAAGGTGTTTAGGTGATTTGGTGAGTGGTGATTATCTCTCACACGGATCCAAAGGAGTATATCGGATTGTTGGCTTGATTCGGTGTTAAAATAGTGATTTCCATGCATTTTCTTAAACCTAAGTATAGATCTATTGTTCATGATGATTTGACATCCATTTTACTACATGATTAACCTATGCAAGTTCATTCATCAAGTTATAGAGATATTACTCATGTTTCATGCTTGTTAGATTTCGACTCTTTATTTACAAGATTGCCATTATTGTTATAATTGTTTATTAGATCATGTTTGAATGTTTGATTACTTGGATTAATGATTGACTTGATTGATTGTTATGAATTAGTTGATTGATGATTAGATTTAGACAAGATGGTCGAAGATGATTCAAAAGCTAAGTGAAAGGCTCTTGAATTGGGAAAGCTGCTCGTGGCATATGTAGCGGATGATGAAGCTCATATGCATAGATTTGATGATGATGTTGAGATGAAGCTTTTGCTAGGATGTGATGAAGCGAGGCATGATATGAGATAGTCTTGGTCTAATCCAGACGGTATCATTCCAAGCATGTTGATAACTCGGTGAAATGGTTCGAGTTTGAGGATAATGGTTTGCTCGAGAGGCGCTTGAGCTAGTATGGAAATAGTCGTCGAGGAGGATGACTAGAAGGCTGAGATTTCATCGTTGTTGAAGGTTCTAGCATGCTCAAAGCAAGAGTACGTTGGGCAGATTCGATAGTCTATAAAGACTACTGATTGGTAGTCAAGTACTCTGGGCAGATTCGATAGTCCTAGGCACGGGTTTTGACGACGTGCGGAGTTATGTCTAGAACCGCGGTTTCCATTAGCCCTTGACGGACGGCTGAAAGAATGTGCCGGTCATTCAATTAACGGTGATATCAAAGCAATGATAACAGTGATAGCCAGAGTCATGGATGTTTGGTTGTATCATCATTCGGTCTCAAGAGCGGTATTTTCTGGGTGCTTATCTGATCTTGGTTTAGGCCTTGGGGGTTTGTACTTGGAAAACATCGCCCTTGACTCGAGTGATAATTACTTTACTTTAATGGTTTGCTTTGCTATGTTTGCTTCTGCTTAGTGTGTGTCTGGGGGCTATCATTGTAGAAAGAGGTGGAGTGGGAGGGTTGGATTCCTATTCCTTTTTCCTTTATGCTCTTTTGGTATGTTGTTAGTTAATTTACTGCTCACTAAGACTTTTGTCTGACTCAAGGCTTTATGTTTTAACTCTTATTGCCTTGGGTTGTTCGTCCATTTTGGGACGGGCAGACTAGGTAGCAGGTGACAGGTGCTGTTCTTGCTTCCGACGATGCTGATGATGAAGACGAGCTGGAGGCTTGCATATTATTTTCTTACTATATCTACTGGATGTTCCGCTGCTTGTATAATTCTCTGAGTGATATGTAGTGAGGCTTGATGTATTGACTATTCAGATGTTTGTATTCAACTATTATGAAGTTTGATATGATGACATTCTATTCTGTGAAGCTTCACTATATATATGTTCTATTGTATTTTGTCCATGCGCTGTGAGTTATACGATAGATTATGCTGTTTTAATTTACCCTAACAATCGTCCATGGCTGCCTGGCACACTTTACAGCGCACTATCTCTAGGTTCAGTGCGGGGGTCATGGGCGGTCGTCACATTTGGTATTAGAGCTTTGGTTAATCGATTTTACCCAACGCTCGCTGACGTGACTACGTATGAGAGACGTAATTGTATTTTGATGAATGATTACTATATATAATATAGTAGCTTAGAAAGATTTGAGTCCTTTATGCAGTTGTTTCTCAAGGTATGTTAATCATTCCTTTTTATAGATATTAGGAATGAGTCGAAGGGGGAGACCAGCTGCTAGGGAAGGCCGTGCTACTGAGGGGGCTGCTGATTATGTTGCTATGTTCGAAGCTATGATGACTTCGATCATGAGAAGGATGCCAGCTCCGGGGCCATCAGTAGATGTTGGAGTTCAAGTCCAAACTCCAAAACCAGTGGATTTTTCTAAGCTGTGTAAAGATTATACTGCTCTTGGAGGAAAGGTTTTCTTAGGAACAGAATCAACCATTGAAGTCCAGAGGTGGATAGATGCTTGTAGAAGGATCTTTAGGGATTTGGGAATTGAGGATGCGACTAAGAGGAAGTTAGCATCAAGACACCTTCAAGGAAGAGCTTCTGATTGGTGGAATTCTATCACCATTGATACTCCGGAGGAAGAAATTACTTGGGTGCAATTCCAAGACAGATTTGAGGCTAAGTTCATTTCTACGGCCCAGAAATCTGTTCTATTTAAGAAGTTTGTGGAGCTCAAGCAAGGTGGAAGACCAGTTCTTGAGTATGTTTCTGAGTTTGAAGCTTTGTCCAAGTATGCCCGGTCGTATATTGAATCTTCGTACCAGAAGAATGAGAAGTTTGTGACAGGCTTGGACAGTTATCTTGGGAAGCAGTTGGTGGATCATTTGGACGATTCATTTGAGAAGCTAGTAGAGAAAGCTCTCAGGCACGAGAATCTGTTTCCTAAGGAAAGGTCTGTTGTTGCTGTGACCAAGGAAGAATCTAAACCACAACAGGGTGGAAACAAGAAGAGGAAGCAGCAGCAACAAAAGGGTAAGGATGGCCAGAAGAAGCCGAAGGGCAAAGTGACCTGCTACAATTGTCAGCATAAGGGCCATTTCTCCAGGGATTGCAAGAATCCGAAGGTGCCGGTGAAGTGCCACAACTGTGACAAGCTGGGGCATGTCAAGAGGAATTGTCCAGAACTGCGGAAGGACAAGCAGATTGTGCAAGCTTATGCTTTGGGAGCTGTTCCATCATCTTCGAAAGCTCCTACCGTTGAAGAGAAAGGAAAGAGTGTGGTGATTCAAGGTACTCTTTCCATATGTTGTGTTCCAGTTAGAGTTCTATTTGATACTGGGGCGTCGCATTCTTTTGTTTGTAGTGAAATTGTAGGCCGGTTGGGTTTAGAGCCGGATATCGTTGATAGGCCATTGGTTGTGACTAATCCAGTTGGGGGTTCGTCTTGTTTGTGTATGTTATGCCGTGGTCTGATTGTATCGAGTCATGATTGCTCTTTTGTTTGTGATTGTTTTGTTCTGAACTTTGCGGGGTTCGGAATTATTTTGGGTATGGACTGGCTTAGGAAGTATGCGGCAAAGGTTGATTGTGAAATGTTGGAGGTGACAGTCAAGAATGTGGAGGGGCGAAAGATTGTGATACGATGTAAGCATGAAGAAGGCGTCTTCATGAGCTTCATGTATTCGCTGGTTGTTCCACGGGATGGACTATCATCTGTGCCAATCACTAACAGATTTGAGGATGTCTTTGACGAGGTCAAAGGGTTACCGCCGCATAGAGAGATCGAGTTTCGTATAGATCTAGTTGAAGGAGCCAGACCTGTTGTGATGCCTCTTAGGCGGATGGCGCCTAGGGAGCAGCAAGAGTTGAGGGTGCAGGTTGATGACCTTTTACAGAAAGGATTCATTCGACATAGTGTGTCCGAATGGGGTGCACCAGTTGTGTTTGCAACCAAAGCAGATGGATCGTTGAGGTTGTGTGTGGATTATCGTGAGCTGAATAAGGTGACTAAGAAGAACAAGTATCCATTGCCGAATAGATGACTTGTTTGATCAGCTTCACGAAGCTAAGGTGTTTTCTCAGATGGATTTGGCAACGGGATTTCACCAGTTGAGAATGGCTAAGGATAGTGTGCCGAAGACTGCTTTTCGGACACCATCCGGTTTCTTTGAGTGGCTGGTAATGCCGTTTGGATTGACTAATGCGCCAGCATATTTTGTGGATCTTATGAATAGAGTGTTCAGAGATCAGTTGAGCAAGTTCGTGCTAGTGTTCGTGGATGATATTTTGATTTATTGCAGAACAGAAGAAGAGCACAAGACGCACTTGCGTATTGTTTTGGAAATCTTACGGAAACATCAGCTGAAGGCTAAGTTTTCGAAGTGTCACTTCTGGAAGAGTGAAGTGAGGTTCTTAGACCATATTATCTCTAGAAGTGGAATAGCGGTTGATCCCGCTAAGGTGGCAGCAATCCAGGATTGGGTTAGACCTAAGAATGCATCAAATGTGAGAAGTTTTCTTGGATTAGCAGGATATTATCGTCGATTTATCAAAGACTTCTCCAAGGTGGCTGCACCGTTAACAGGATTGACGAAAAAGAACCAAGTGTTCAGATGGGATGCTAAGTGTGAGCAAGCTTTCGGAATCCTGAAAGAGCGATTGACAAGTGCTCCTGTTTTGACTATTCCTAGTGGAAATGATGAGATGGTGGTTTACACCGATGCATGTGGTACCGGACTTGGGGCAGTGCTGATGTAGAAGGGTAAAGTTGTTGCGTATGCAAGTCGACAACTGAAGCCGCATGAAAGGAATTATCCGACTAATGATTTGGAGTTAGCGGCGATTGTATTTGCTCTGAAGATGTGGAGACATTATTTATTGGGAGTTCGATTCGAGTTGTTTACAGATCACAAGTCGTTGAAGTATCTTTTCTCCCAAAAGGATTTGAATCTTCGGCAGCAACGATGGCTAGAGTTTTTAGCATCATATGATTTTGGTATAGCCTATACTCCGGGAAAGGGTAACGCAGTGGCAGATGCGTTAAGTCGAAGACATGCAGGATTGGGAGCCATGTTGTCAGAATGGAAGAGTCTCGAGTATTTAGCTGGATTTGACTTCAGGCCCAGATGTGAATTGGAACCTGAGATGTTGGCAAACTTATCGATAAGACCGACTCTTGTGGAAAGAATTGGCGAGAGTCAAAAGCGAGATGATAAGCTTGTCAAGGTTATCCGTGATTTGGAATCTGGATTGGACCCAGAAAAGGATAAAGGATTCGAGGTCGATCGAGAGGGTTGGCTTCGGAAGCAAGAACGACTAGTTGTTCCCGATGTGGATGAATTAAGGAATGAGGTGCTGAAGGAAAGTCATCACTCGAAGCTGACAATTCATCCAGGTGGAAACAAGATGTATCGGGATATGAAGAGAACCTATTACTGGAAAGGTATGAAGAAGGATGTTGGAAATTTTATTTCCAAATGTATGAACTGCCAGTTGGTAAAAGCCGAACAAAAGAAGCCAAGTGGATTGCTTCAGCCGTTAGAAGTTCCTACATGGATGTGGGAGCAAATATCGATGGATTTTATTGATGGACTACCTAGAACAAGAACGGGAAATGAAGGGATTTAGGTCATCGTAGATCATCTGACTAAGAGTGCAAGATTCATTCCTGTTCGATTGACTAGGACTGCATCAAACTTGGATGAGTTGTATGTTAAGTGGATAGTTCGATTCCATGGTATTCCGAAGAGTATAGTGAGTGATCGAGACCCATTGTTCACTAGTAGATTTTGGAAGAGCTTCCAGGAAGTTTTGGGAACTAAGTTGTGTTTGAGTAAAGCTTATCACCCCCAAACAGATGGTCAGACCGAGAGAGTCAACCGAGTTTTGGAAGATCTCCTCAGAGCTTGTGTTTTAGATTTCGGAGGATCATGGGAAGATCACCTTCATTTGGTGGAATTTTCATATAATAACAGTTACCAGTCAAGCATTGGTATGGCACCATATGAAGCATTGTATGGAAGACCGTGTAACTCTCCGACGTGTTGGTTAGAAACAGGAGAAAAGCTGATACTTGGGCCAGAGATGATTCGACAGACTTCGGATTGCATAGAGATCATTCGGCAACGAATGAAGGCAGCCCAGGACCGTCAGAAAAGTTATGCTGATAAGCGTCGTAAGGATTTGGAATTCGACGTAGGTGATATGGTTTTTGTGAAGATTTCTCCACTGAAGAATGTTATTCGATTCAGGAAGAAAGGAAAATTGACTCCTAGATTTGTTGGACCATTCCCGATCATCGAGCGAATTGGAAAGCTCGCCTACAGATTGGAGTTACCAGAGAAGATGTCGGTTGTGCACAATGTTTTTCATGTATCATATCTACGGAAGTATGTGCACGACTCGAATACAGTGGTTTCTGCTGATAGTTGTGAAGATTTCGAAGTTGATCCAGTCGATAAGAGACCTCGTAAGCCGCTTCGTGTTGTGGAAACCGACACGAAACAGCTTAGGAGGAAGGTGGTTAGGTTGCTCAAGATACAATGGAGTGATGATGATAACGACTGTACATGGGAGGTGGAAGAGAGGATGAAGGCAGCTCATCCTGAACTCTTCAAGGTATGGCCCTAAGGTGTCGTGTCATCTAACGACATTGTAACTTGTTCTAGTTTTAGAATTCTGCATGCTAGGCTAGAATTGGATGCATGGTTTGTTGATTTCTATGGATGGTAGGCATGCAGAATAGCTTTTGATTGTTCTTGTTTGTTTGGAATTTCGGGGGCGAAATTCCTAAGGGGGAGAGAATGTAACGACCCGTATTTTTACGGATTGAATGTTCGTAAAACGGTTGTTATTGGACTGTTAGTATTGATAAGTCGTCCAGAGTTTTGGTCAACTAGAGCTTAGGTTGTCTAGAAGTTAAGCCATGTTGTAGCTTAAGCCGTTTGGAAGTTAAGTCGTGTGGTGGCTTAGGTCGTGGGATAGGTTAGGTCGGAGTAGACGACTTAAGGAAGTGGAGCGAATTAGTGAAGTGGAGCGACTTAAGGATTGGAACGACCTGAGCAGTTAGGTCGTGTGATAGTTTAGGTCGGTCGAGCGACCTAAGGAAGTAGACGACCTAAGTGGTAGACGACCTAAGGAGTTTACGACTTAAGGGTTTGGAGCGACCTATAGGGGTTAGCGGCATAGGAGAAGCGACCTAGTCGTTAGCGGCTTAAGGGTTAGCGACCTAAGGAAGTTAGGTCGTGGACGAGTTAAAGTTGTTAGGTCGCGAGAAAGGTTAGGTCGTTAGGTCGGCGTCTCAGTTAGGTCGTAAGTCGCACGTTGGCATTAAGGCTTAGGTCGTTGGGTCGTTCAGGCGCGCATATGTTAGGTCGCGACTTATGTTAGGTCGTGTGGATGGTTAAGGGATTAGGTCGTGTAGCGTTAAGTCGCTAAGCCGCATATGGAGTTAAGTCGTTAGACGACCTAAAGGTTAGGTCGTAAGACCCTATATATTTGTTAGGTCGTTTAGTAGTATCTCAGTTAGGTCGCGACTTGTGATAAGTCGTTAGGTCGTGCAGTGTGGTAAGTCGCGCATTAGTGTTATGGCTTAAGTCGTTGGGTCATTAGGTCGCGCATGTTAGGTCGCGCAAGTGTTAGGTCACAACTGTTGATTAAGTCGTAGGTCGCGAGATAGTTAAGTCGTAGGGTTCTCTTAAGTCGTGGACGACCTAAGGAGTAGACGACCTAAGGATTCAGCCTATAAATACCCGGTTTTGCCTCACTTTTTGGGATCCGGATTTTGAAGCGACGAAGTGCTGCTATTGAGAGCTCGAGTTCTACACTTCTTCACTTCTTTTCTCCACTTTAATCTTGTGCTTCCTTCCATCCAAATCGAAGATCCAAGAGCTTAGATTGAAGATCTACATCCATCGAAGAGAGATTTCATCGTTTGAAGCGAATTTGTGATAGATCGAGTTAGATCCTTCGCTGTCCAGATCTGAAGTGTGTTGCTTTTAAGGTGTTTAGGTGATTTGGTGAGTGGTGATTATCTCTCACACGGATCCAAAGGAGTATATCGGATTGTTGGCTTGATTCGGTGTTAAAATAGTGATTTCCATGCATTTTCTTAAACCTAAGTATAGATCTATTGTTCATGATGATTTGACATCCATTTTACTACATGATTAACCTATGCAAGTTCATTCATCAAGTTATAGAGATATTACTCATGTTTCATGCTTGTTAGATTTCGACTCTTTATTTACAAAATTGCCATTATTGTTATAATTGTTTATTAGATCATGTTTGAATGTTTGATTACTTGGATTAATGATTGACTTGATTGATTGTTATGAATTAGTTGATTGATGATTAGATTTAGACAAGATGGTCGAAGATGATTCAAAAGCTAAGTGAAAGGCTCTTGAATTGGGAAAGCTGCTCGTGGCATATGTAGCGGATGATGAAGCTCATATGCATAGATTTGATGATGATATTGAGATGAGGCTTTTGCTAGGATGTGATGAAGCGAGGCATGATATGAGATAGTCTTGGTCTAATCCAAACGGTATCATTCCAAGCATGTTGATAACTCGGTGAAATGGTTCGAGTTTGAGGATAATGGTTTGCTCGAGAGGCGCTTGAGCTAGTATGGAAATAGTCGTCGAGGAGGATGACTAGAAGGCTGAGATTTCATCGTTGTTGAAGGTTCTAGCATGCTCAAAGTAAGAGTAAGTTGGGCAGATTCGATAGTCCCTAAAAACTACTGATTGGTAGTCAAGTACTCTGGGCAGATTCGATAGTCCTAGGCACGGGTTTTGACGACGTGCGGAGTTATGTCTAGAACCGGGGTTTCCATTAGCCCTTGACGGACGGCTTAAAGAATGTGCCGGTCATTCAATTAACGGTGATATCGAAGCAATGATAACAGTGATAGCCAGAGTCATGGATGTTTGGTTGTATCATCATTCGGTCTCAAGAGCGGTATTTTCTGGGTGCTTATCTGATCTTGGTTTAGGCCTTGGGGGTTTGTACTTGGAAAACATCGCCCTTGACTCGAGTGATAATTACTTTACTTTAATGGTTTGCTTTGCTATGTTTGCTTCTGCTTAGTGTGTGTCTGGGGGCTATCACTGTAGAAAGAGGTGGAGTGGGAGGGTTGGATTCCTATTCCTTTTTCCTTTATGCTCTTTTGGTATGTTGTTAGTTAATTTACTGCTCACTAAGACTGTTGTCTGACTCAAGGCTTTATGTTTTAACTCTTATTGCCTTGGGCTGTTCGTCCATTTTGGGACGGGCAGACTAGGTAGCAGGTGACAGGTGTTGTTCTTGCTTCCGACGATGCTGATGACGAAGACGAGCTGGAGGCTTGCATATTATTTTCTTACTATATGTACTGGATGTTTCGCTGCTTGTATAATTCTCTGAGTGATATGTAGTGAGGCTTGATGTATTGACTATTCAGATGTTTGTATTCAACTATTATGAAGTTTGATATGATGACATTCTATTCTGTGAAGCTTCACTATATATATGTTCTATTGTATTTTGTCCATGCGCTGTGAGTTATACGATAGATTATGCTGTTTTAATTTACCCTGACAATCGTCCATGGCTGCCTGGCACACTTTACAGCGCACTATCTCTAGGTTCAGTGTAGGGGTCATGGGCGGTCGTCACAGTAACTTTGGAAATATCTAGGAGAAACACGTGAATTATATGGCACAGTCATCTCTGATAATGTTGTACTGTGCGTATAAATCTCGTTCCATTCTCATAGGACAATGATAAGGAAATCCGTCCACTAACGTTTAGGAGTTGATCTCCGATCTTATCTTTGACCATTTATTTCATAAAGAATTGGGGTTGAGTTTACCGGGAATTATCGAAAAGTTGTTTCGAAGAGACTAGGATCGGATATGTTCTCCGAAAACCACTTCGATCCAACTTAAGTGTTTCAAAGTGAAGACATCTTGAAGATGGAATTGGAGACAGAGCTTTCGAGTGTTTCGTTTAGTCCCAGAATGAACTTGTATGGATGAATGCGAGTATTGCATTGTTGCTTGGAAGGTAGTGATAGCATTCCAAGTAGGTAGTGCTATATAAAAGGTAAAACGTAGCCTCAAGCCTCATCAACCGGGAATGACTAAAACATGGGAGATGCAGCAGGGCTAAGTGGATCACTCCTAAGTCGGGTATGATCATCTCTATCTAGAGTTGCTATTATCTCTCATTTGTATGCTTCGGAGCCCATTAATGGAGGGGTGATCATATTCAGTACTATCCAGTAAAGGGTAGGCCAGTTCTGTGTTGGCAGGGGTCGATAGGTTCGACCTCGGTGTTATTTTATCTATCGGTGTTATTTTATCTACAGATGCACCGTGACGGACGGTACCCTGGTAGCCCAGTCATTGTATGGAATACACTCTCCAATAAGCACTGTACAGACTTAGTTGTGCCCAATTATGCTGAAACGTGAGATTCAAGCATTTCAGCTATATTCATATTTTACTTTGAACCCTAGACATTATTATAATATAAATGGATTTTCTATATAAAATGTTTTCGTTATCGTAAGGTAAAAACCCGTCCGTGTTTATGTGCGGCGTGGTCTTACGAGATACTTTTTTATTTTAAAGGTTTTTATAACTTTAAAATCCAGTTGGTGTGTTTTCTCACGCTGGATTTTCAGACTGACTCGGGTGTTATTTTATTATAATGCTCGGGTCAGACCGAGCATATTACAGATTTAGTTGGATGCTTGGAGCTTCAGGAGATGAGTTGGACGCCTAGAGACATATTAACGTGGATGGTTGTTTTTCCGCTGTATTCACTGATGGTATTTATCAGCAACCGTGAGGACAGGTTGTTATAACTGTCCAGGCTGAAATAGGTTAGTACACTCTGATTGATGTCTATATATACATGTACTACAGTTTGACTTTTTGTAAAGATTTGTTGTAAATTATAGATTATTCGTTCCACTGTGAAATTCTGTGTTGTTTAGTTTCTTCTTATCTTCTTCCATCTTTCTTTTTTCCTAACAATCGGGTTTTTGGCATTCGATTGCTCGACACTTAATATAGTGGACTTATTAGTATCGATTTTCAAGGTTCGAAAAAATCTCGGTCGTTACAATGACCATAAAGGACACCAAGGGATTACATACTTGTGGTTGTTTGGAACAATAACTAAACGATTTATGAGTCTTCTATATGTTAATACAACAAAGCCAAAATATGAGATCTCATATAATAATCTGTAGTATCTTGAAACTTAAGAATACCATTATTCTTAAACATCTAGACTGCACTTTGATTATGGTAAATCATATGACATCACCATCATGTTACGTCTATAATTGGGTACATATTGAACTACTTGAAGTGAAACACTACCCAATAGAGGTTTCGTCACCTTCATTGTAGAAGGTTGGCAACCCCATAATTGGTAGTCCACGTAAATTCAAAATCTCTGGCTAGGGTAAATCAATTAATTGACAAATCAAATTGAATAATGGACTTTAAAGTAGCACTATGCAATTAAATATGGATATTAATGGATTTTTCGACCATTGGCCAAACTCTAGATATTTTAGTGATATAGCGATGATGAAAAGAAAACGTGCACAAATTATCTTTAATTAAAGTGTAGCTTAATAAAGAATAGAAATTGAACTTTGCCTAAATGATCTTTAAGAAATTGAAGTTATATCCGATATTGTACTTCTGAAAAGTCCATATATGCTTTAACATTTAAACTATTTAATTATTTCTAAGAATCGTGTTCACACAAGGGAGTAAAACACAACAACATTGCTATCAATTTTTTGTGTTTGGCTTATTTAATTAATTTATAAATGTTATAAACTAATAGTGAAAATTAGTAAAAATGTTATACTAATTTTTCTTGGATTTTAATTATTCATTTAGTTCTTAGAGTTAATCAAAATAATATATAATTTTAATATATTAATTAAATTAAATATATAGGACAAAATAAGTATATATTTAATTAAAATATGCAATATTTGTTAGGTCTAACATAATGGAATGTTTCCATAAAGGGGGTGGCCATAAAAGAGGAAGTAAGGGGGTTTGCAATTTTATTTCAAGTTGATGAGATAAAAGGAGGAGATATTCTCAATATTGATTAGCTATAAATATCAACTTCATTTCTCATTTTATATGCACAATTAAAACTTGAACCCCTAGGCCTCATTTCTAATATATTGGAGCTTATAGCTAGGATATGAAAACTAAGATAAGTGGAAAATGGAACCAAACTTCAAAGGGAAAAGCTAGCAATATGACGTGTCAACAACCGACCAGACCAAGAGGTAAAACTTCTTAATTTAATTTTGAATTACACACATACATTCATATTCAACCTTAACTTAAAATAAAATAATTAAAGTAATATTAGTAGTATATATAATGTGTAGGTGTATATATATTATAAAGGAAAAAATTAAACCACGAGCTTTATATTTTCTTCTTGATATATGGCCCAAATAAAGTTATGCAAGTGTATACATACATGTGTGCATATATATTATTAAATTATGAGTATCCAACATAATATAAAGTATACACATGACATATGATGCGGTAATAAATCCTAACGATCACTTATACACCTCTTATTATTTACTTATGAATTATTTTGATTAGAACATATTTTGTTTGTATACTATATCACATTAATTATATTGTACATATAATCTTAAATAGCTAGTAAATATAAATCAATCAACTAAACTAAATTGGTTATGCTTAAAAATATAATTCAATAAACTATCGAATAATATCAAAGTTGAAACTAAAACAAAATAATTTCAAATCACACAACTTATATTCACTGAAAAATAAAATAAATATGATTTAATGTAACTATATTATTCATGATAATATAAAACTAAAATCTAGTGCAAAATTAACCAAAAGGATTTTTTTATTCTTCTGAAATCTGCCTCTTTTGCTCCATTGCCAATGCACATTATCCAACACTTGCTAGTGTCACTTTCTATATAAGGCATAAAGTAATCATTCATAACATCATCTCCTAATTTATTACCTAGGAAAATCTTAATAACTTCCACTACAAAATAGACTTTTTTATTGATAATTTGCAATGGGAAGTAATAACGATAGCGTTCTGAAGTGTAATGACCACTTGCTCAGTGGTAACATTCTAGATTTTTAATATTGAAGATGCGAGATTGAGCATCTTTAACCATATTCAAAAAAATGGTAACTTCAAAGCCAAATATACTAATAAATATAGATGATGTTTCTTTCTTTAACCATCTTTTTAGCAAGAGAACTAATTTCTTTTAGTGTAGAAATTTGATTGTCAGATTGTACATCTAAAATATAATTACCAAATTAATAATCAAGTTGCATTAAATCCCATGAAGAAACATCAATGGGTAAAACTCAGCAAAACGAATAAATTTTATCTTATCATATGCAAAAGAGTGCCACATGGACTAAGACAAGTCATGTTGTGACGAACGCCATACACCATCAGCACCTAATAATACATGTATTGTGCGCTGTAACGATATCAGGCTGATGCAGGACGACCATCAAGGTTGTAAGGTAAATAAAACATCACAAAACCTGTCATATATCTCACAGCGCATCAAATAAAATATAATGTAAACATTACACATGTAAAATAGGAGAGATAGTAGTAACTGAATGAATCAAGAAATCAGAGTAAATACATCCATATAGTATACAACATAAGTGATAGAGTTATACATCAAATAATAACTCATTAACAACTGTATCTAAATAATAAAGGCACTAGCAAGCTCCATAGTGTTATGCAACGGAATAGCAAATAAGTAAATATAGCAATATGAAAGTGTGATCTCCTGCTCATTCTCCGTCTAAATTCACATGCTCACCAAACCTGGTATCCCTAATCTACTCATTTAAGAGTACCTGGAATAATAGGAAGAAAAGCATAAAATCCTGAGTCAGACAACGGTCTAGTGTGAACGATAGAAAATCTCTAAAAACTAGTATACCACTATAATAGCGCAAATGGTACGAAGGATCATACCTGACATGTCCCTGAATCCATAGAGTTAGCACACATACAAGATATATGCTACTCTATATCATACATCATCAGTGTACCATACATCAAAGTACTAAGGGGTGTCAAGATATCTGCATCAACAATATCGGCCTCATATGACATCCCTAGGGTGATAAGAAATCAAGCAAATATAGCATCCATCATCCATCCTCACATTCACTCACTCAGTGCGTTGAATATGTGATAACTCGAACGATCCATCATGGTCAAAGGCTACTCAACGTCAAAGTTCCTTAGTACTCAAATCCATGTCAATTAGTAGGCCCGGAACTAGATCACCCATCATGGAAGATTCAGGGTAAAGATTGCTCATCATGGAGATCAAATCGCCTGTCATGGTCCGAATGGGTACCCCATATTACCCTTGCTTTATAGGAACTCTCCGAACCTTTGAGTTTCAATGATCCCTTTGCATACATCATTTATAACAAAGCTCATCCTAGAACTGATCTTACGATCACTTACCATGAAGTCACCATAGTTGGTACAACCCTCTACAATAATCATCGGTAGAATATCATCATTCATCCCATAACTTTCCTCCAACAGTCCCCTCAATCTGGCTCATAGTCCTCTACTCCGCATCTCTAAGTACAACTATCCATCGTCGAAGCCTTCACTTCTTATCATGTAATCATCATTGTTGCATCACACATCATCGTCGTCGAAATCGCCATCGAACCCTATAGTTTTGTACCAAACCAATACTTAGCCATATTTGGTTAAGTGTTTAGGTTGGCTCGAGCTTGCGATGCACACACATCCAAGACTCCAAGTAAGCCCCCACCATGTCTCAAAGCAAGTGTAGAAAGACTCAAAGCTACCTCATAAACTCCATCCCCGAACCATGCAACTGCGAACCATCCCCACCAATTTATATCCACCGATCCTACACTTTAACACAACTAAGCCATGCTCCACCATGTGAAGTCCTCCTTTAGTGATTCACTCCTACCGATTGATTCCCCATGGATTAGCACCAATCCATGGACACTGATCCAACACCTTGTAAAATCTTTCATTTTTCTTCAATGGACCATCATCTAGCACAAACCAAGTAGCCCACGTGGATTGCTATCGATCCATGCCTTAGAATTCTCAATCATCTCTTCATGCGATCGATCCATGCAAGCTAGCGACCCAATCAAACTCTCTACGAACTCGAAGCGATCCATCCCATGACTCATGCAAGCAAGCTTCCACCGATCCATAGTTCCCAAACTCACCACCGATCCACCCATAACTTGAGCAAAGGACTTGAAACTTGGAATGTAGTCTTAGAGGGCCTATCTTGTTGCCATATATCAATCACACCCAATTTGGCATGTCAACTTTATGGATTATCACCGACTGATCTGTACCGATCCATAACTCGTTTCTAACACTAAATTTCCATTTAATCGACGTTTTCAACCAAACAAACATCACACAAACAAGCACTCATCATACATAATATATCCTAACAAGCATACATCCAAACATATCAAAGTGAATCCTAAATCTAAGGGTAGAGCCATGAGTACAAAGGAGATCCATAAAACACTAGTTTTACAAATCCTTTCCAAATCGTTTGAAATTTACATATGTGATTAAAGAGGGTTTAAAACATATCTTAGAGTTTGAAAATCATTTAAAAACATCATTAAACATCAAGTAATGGATAATTAGTGAGTAGACACTTAAAACCACTCACAATCTTAAACAGCCCAAAGTAAATCCAAGAGTGCACGAATCCTAAGATGAACAGTAGCTCCAAGTGGTCTTCCAGTAGAAAATCTCCAATCCAAGGTGCTAATCTTGTTACTCTTTTTCTAATGACGCGTTTTGGCTTATTAAAGTAGGGATTATGGCAACTTTTTAGGTTGGAGAATGTTAATGGAGGTCTTCCCTTTATTTTTGGAAAGTGTAAAATGATGGAGAGAAGTTCCATCAGTCCCAACCTCATGCTAATCCTAAAATGGGCTTTGTGCCTAACCATTAACTTGTTAATTACCCATTAAGCCGTCCAAAATCTAGTGAAACTTAAAATAACCATTACTCCCTAATGGCAAGTCTATTTCCTATTACGACCATTCCACAGAAAGTGAAACCATCATCTCAATCTAATGGAAGTGGTTTCAAACACCAATTCAGCTCCTATAAAAAGTTATAGGCCATACAAGATTTTTAAGGGTCAAAATCGTCTGATAAAAATTCTAGGGATGGAAAATGGCTTTAGTAGTCATTTCCCAAATACAACCTCATATAAAAATAATATTAATATTCTAAGATCCTCTTGATATGTAGAATACGGGTCGACATTCTCCCCCTTAGGACGTCCTCGAAATCCTAAACAAAAATCAACAAGGTTATCCCGCACGCATAACAACCATATACAAGCATAAGCAACCATCACACATCAAACATGCATACATGAAAAAAAATGGAAAAAGAAACACCCAAACCTATTCTAGCATGCAGGACACTACTAAGGTATACTTTATAATAGTATAAGTGAAATAAAAGCGATAAATAGAAAATCTCACCATGTAAAGAGCTCTAGATAAGCTGTCCTCATGCTCTCCTTGGTCTCCCAAGTGCAATCTCCTTCACTTTCGCTCCACTAAACCTTTACCAACTTCACCATCATCCTCCTAAACTGGTTTGTATTACATCTGATGATACGAATAGGCCTACGAAGTCTTGAAGCCTCTATTTTAATCTTGATATCATCCAATTGATCGGATGTGATAGTTCACACCCGAGTCATGCAAAAATTTCCACAAGTGAGAAACGTGGAATACATTGTGCACTCCCACCATTCTTTGAGGTAATTCAACTTTGTAAGCAAGCATCCTAATCCTATTTAGTATCAAAAAAGGACCTACAAATCTTGATGCCAATTTCCCTTTACTATCGAATTGAATTACATTCTTCAATGGAGAGATCTTGATGAATACCATATCATCGACAGAGAACTCTGGATCTCTTTGTCTCTTATCAACATAGCTTTTCTGTCTGTCTTGAGCAGCTTTTATTCATTACCGAATTATCTCAATCTTCTCTAAGGTTTCTCTTATCATATCTTGCCCAAGTATCAATTTCTCGTCCACTTCCCACCAACAAGAAGGAGCGTTAGATGGTCGACCATAAAATGCCTCAAAAGGCGCTATACTAATGCTTGACTAACAACTGTTGTTGTATGTGAATTCAATGAGATGTAACTGATCATCCCATGAGCTTCCAAAGTCGAGTATACAAGCCCGCAAGAGATCCTCTAAGATACGATTCACTCTCTCAGTTTGGCCGTCGGTTTGAGGGTGATAAGTTATGCTATTGTGTAGCTATGTCCCTGACGCCTGCTGTGGGCTTTTCCAAAACCCACTAGTGAACAACGGGTCCCGATCGCTTACAATGCCCTTTGACACACACATTTAATCATACTATATATTTCACATACAATTCGGCTAGTTGGCTACTATTCTACTTGACTTGATGGGTATAAATCTGGCACTCTTGGTCAATCGATCGACTATGACCCAAATGTTATCATTCGTTGCTCTAGTCCTCGGCAGTCCATCCAGGAAATCCATTAAAACTTGTTTTATTTCCATTCATGAACTTCTAGCGGTTGCATCAAACCACTGGGATTCTTTTGCTTTTCCTTAACAAACTGACAGTTCATGCATTTCGAGGTGAGTCCCAATGTCTCTCTTCATCCCTTCACAATAATAGGTCCGCATCATACTATGGTACATCATATTACCGTCGGGATGGATAGTTAATATCAAATGATGGAACTCTCATAGCACCTCGTCCCTCAACCTATAGATATCAGGAACAATCTCCCGTACTTATGGAGGTAGCCGTCTCGGTCAAGTTTGCACGGTCTCATCTCTTTGGACTCCACTCTAGCTTCAATATTAGCAATGATCTGAGCTAAGCTAGCATCATGCCTTTAACTAGTAAAAATTCACTCAATCAGTTGGTTTGATAGTCAAGCTCACCAATATCTTTGGCTTTAGCTCGTATCTCGGTCCGAAGTCATAACTAGCAATATACTCTAACTGTGTCCACTCTAGGAACATAGATTTGACGTTAGCATGTCTCTTACTCAATGCATCAACAAATGCATTACCTTTTCCTGATGTATATGAAATATCAAAGTCATAGGAGGCTAGGAACTCTAACCATTGGTGCCGACGAAGGTTAAGATCCTTCTGCGAAAAGAGATATTTCAATGAT
The DNA here is from genome assembly GCA_030737815.1 of Allium fistulosum. Taxonomy (NCBI): domain Eukaryota; kingdom Viridiplantae; phylum Streptophyta; class Magnoliopsida; order Asparagales; family Amaryllidaceae; genus Allium; species Allium fistulosum. The sequence continues at coordinate 1,212,002,569 of CM060902.1, forward strand.
TTATGATCAGTGAATAGCTTTAACTTCTCTCCTAAAAGATAGTGCCTCTAAATCTTCAGTGCAAATACAATCGCTGCTAAATCTAAATCATGGGTTGGGTATATCTTCTCATATTGCTTTAGTTGTCGACTAGCATACGTAACAACTTTGCCTCTCTACATCAATACCACGCCCAATCGAGTACCACAATCATCCGTGTATACCGCCATCTCTTCATTCTTGCTCAGAATGGTCAATACTGGTGCACTCGTCACCTTTTCCTTTAGACTTATAAATGCATATTCACATCTTGCATTCCAATTAAAAGTACTATTATTCTTCATCAACTAAGTCAATAGTGCAGCTACTTTGGAGAAATCCTGGATGAATTATATATACTATCCAGCTAACCCCAAGAAACTTCTGATATCCATAGCATTTTTGGGACTAGTCCAATCTAGGACTATTATGACATTTTACGGGATTTATGGCAATGCCCTTCTCAGAAACAACATGACCCAAGAACCGCTATTCTCTACTCTAGAAGTGATATTTCGAAAACTTTCCTTTCAGTCAGTGCTCTCTCAACACCTCAAGTACGATCCTCAAACATGACTTGCATTCTTCCTCTATCTGTGAGTAGACAAGAATATCATCGATAAATAGAAGCACACATTTATTTAGCTCACCCCTGAAGACATGGTTCATAAGATCAACAAAGTATGTCGATGCATTGGTTAGGTCGAACGACATAACCAACCACTCATAGAAAAATAAAGGCGTACGAAATGCCATAATCAGCACTCTCCTTTGCTACTTTCAGTTGGTGAAATCTCATAACAAGGTCCAACTAAGAAAATACTCTAGCACCATGAAGCTGATTGAACAAGTCAACAATGCGTGGGAGTGGATACTTGTTCTTCCTTATCACTTTATTCGGCTCCTAGTAGTCAACACACAGTCTAAGAGAATCATTTGTCTTCATGGTGAATACTACAGGTGTTCCCCACTCGGATATACTTTTGCGAATGAATCCTCATCGCAATAAGTCATTTACTTGCACCTTGAGCTCTCATTGCTCTCTAGGGGCCATCCTCCTCAAAGGCATCACTATTTGTCTCGCATCTTTAAGTAAATCAACAACTCGATCTCTCTGTGCAGCCAAAGTCCGGTCACCTCCTCAAATATGTCTAGATACTCCTTAGCAATAGTACCTAATGGCAACTCAGCGGGTAGGGGCATCGAGCAAATATAGAAAACTGACCATTATGTCATTGTCCAGCAGGAAGCCTAATACTATCGTCCGCCTATCATCTACCCTTATCGTCACCAATGACTTCTTACAATCCCTCATAACTTCGTATCTATAAAGCCGGTCTATCCCCAGTATAATACCAAACCTAACGAAACCTAAAACAAAGCTTATCACAATCAAAAGAACATCCATGACTCGATAGGACCAAACCACAAAAGCCATACACAGGCTAGTGGAGCCTCCAATAGGGGTCATCACAATCAAAGGTCGGTTAACAATCTCGGGTCTCTATCCCATTCTATGTACTAGGTCACTAAATATGAATGAATGTGAAGCCCCAGTATCAAACAAAATACATATTAGAACATCAAAAATGGAAAGCATACCTTGAGCAATGATGTCTTTCCCCTTCTCTTTCGCCAATAGAGCATTCAACGAAGATGGAATGTCATTTATAACATATACCTTCACTACTTGCTTCTACTTCAATAGCTATGGATAGTCCTTATGAATATGCCCTAGCTTGTTGCAATTGTAGCATTTCTTCCCCTCAGCTTTGCAATCTCAACTATAATGACCCTTCCCTAAGCAGTCATAGCAAGTCAGAGTTGGCTTGCACATTTTTTGGCCACCTTTGTTCTGAAACTTCTTCCTCTTATTGTTCCACTTTGCCTCCCCTTCCAAATTAAGCCTTTGGCTCGTGTTACACCATAATTTTTACAAAGTATAAATTATGAACACCTGAGAAGAAGATTCTTCAGCTTGTAGTTCCGAGACCCATTATTTAGTTTCCTCGAGGGCTTAAGCATCGAGCTCAATATCCAAGAGCATATATTCCAAGAACTTGAGTAAAATAAACAACTAAGATCGAGGCCATTATCCAACTATAACAACAAGCATAGTCGGGAGTAGCAACTACCAAGAACAGAGACATCTGAACAAGTCTTAACAACCAACGACTCAGATAGCCCAAACCGAGATAAATGGTCAAGATAAACAACAGAATCCAATAAGCATATATATAAGCGCCACACCTGCAATCCGCCTCAAAATACTTTCAACCATATGATAATAAGTGTTTGAATCAAAACCGCCTATAACAAGCTAGGTCATCAATCCATGTGAAAGCATCTGCACCAATGGAAGAACATTAAATTTGATATAAATAGAGGACCATGTGCTATTGAAAAATGGGCTGGTTAAAGATTTTCTAACACACTATAATCATTTAATATTCCTTACTCTTTTCAAAAAACATTAATCAAAAGATCATTAATGGCGTATTTGATTATAAATGTACTTGTACGCCAAATTGAGGAATAAAGCTAGAAGTAGAATCTTCCAAGTGGACGTAGGGATCTTAGTCCTGAACCACTATAAATCTTGTGTATCTTTTATCTTTCGACATTTATTTTTTCGTAGTGTCGGCGTCCATTTAACTCTCTCATATCCTTTTGAAACAAGCTTTCAAAAGCTATGAGGTGTTAGTCAGATGAAAATTTTGCCTAACATTTTTGGCACTTGAAAGGGGGCCCAAACCTCCATTCTTTTCTAATCCAGCAAGCTCAAACTTTTCAATCAAGCAAAAGTCAAAGTCATCCTCTCGAAAAACACCTAACTCCTCTGCCTAGGATGAAGGAGTAAAAGAATTGCATGTGAATGGAGGGAATCAAAGGGAACTATTTGAAAGGATCCAGAATGGAGTGGTGACAACAAGAAGTTCACTTTGGCCAAAAGATTTAAGAAGGAACTCCACGTAATGGAAGTCTATCCCCTAACTCATTCATATGCTCAAATCTATGCCATGTCTCAGGACCTAGTTTCATATCCTGCAAGAAGAAGAAAGGAACCAAAAAGTAACCGAGGAGGAAAATATTGTAGCTACCACCGACAAAATCGACATAGCACCAAAGAAAGTCAGTTTTTGAAGTCCTTCATTAACATGCTTATTAGAGAAGAACAGTTGAATGAGTTATTGAAGAATGATAATCCTTAGAAAATCACCATTTCGGTAGGAAATGAAAGTGCGCAACCTCAAGCACAAGCTCCAAGGTCTTTACCAGCCCCTGGAAACTTTGTTGGCATCATTCTGGGAGGACCATAAATTATTGGGGCAAGTAATGGTAGTTGGAAAAGGTACTTTAGTGAAGACAGAAGTGAAGATGTCTCGATGTACGAGATGAAAAGAGTTGAGGAAAAGCAGAAGGTTGGGCCAAAGATTACATTCGGTGACTCTGATAAGCAAGGTGACTGCCACCCCCACAATGACCCACTTGTAATTATGACACAAATTGGACTTTCATAGGTTACAAAGATAATGGTTGACACTTGAGCCGTTGTTAACATAATCTTTAAACACGCTTTCAATAAGATGGGGCTGCCCGAAAGTATACTCAAATCTGGTCAAGCCCCATATGTGGGTTTAATAATGAAGGAACCATACCTGTCGAAGAGTGTAATTTGATGGTCAAAATTGGAAGTGACCCTCACCATAAGATTTTCGAGAACATCTCTGTTGTCATAGACATCCCGTCGGTGTATAATGCTTTCTTTGAAAGATCAGCTCTCGACACAATGGACGGGTTTGTGTAGGCTAAGCATTTACTTTTAAAGTTTCCCACCAAAATAGAAGAATGGCTTGTAAGGGGAGATCGGTGGATCTTAAGGCAACTTTATTATGCAACCCTTAACATGATCAGTAAAGGGAAAACTTCACCTTATAAGAACAATGTCAAAATTAACCAACCTACTCCCCTCAAAGTTAAGGAAACAGTTAATATCATGAGTTCTAAATTCATCAAAAGCCATAGGAGACCCTTAAGAATTTTCCCTTGGCAAGAAGATTTGGTGGTTGGGAAATTAATCTACATATCAAGCTATCAAAGAGAATATAATAAGATAGAATGGGAACAGAGTAGTAAGTCTTATAGGAAAAAGAGAAAGATTGTTCATGCCATACAGGAAATTCTAAAGAAGACTAAATTGAGTTTGATCTTTTTCCAAGATAAGAAACCGAGACAGCTTCAACAGTTGAAAATCTAGAAGAAGTATGCCTCGATGAAGATGATAAGTCTAAAATAGTTAAGATAGGGACATATTTTCATTCATCTATTTGAGAAGAACTAATTTCCTTCCTTAAGCATAACCAAGATGTATTCGCCTGGACTATGATGATATGATGGGAATCGGCCCCTCGGTCATTTGCTATTGCTTTAATATAAACCCTAGTTTTACTCTCGTAACGCAAAAAAGGAGACCTTTAGACAAGGTCTGATATATGGCCCTACAAGAAGAAGTCGATATGTTGCTAAAGAATAACTTCATCCGAGATCCTAAGTGGATCTCTACTCCGGTGTTAGTAAAAAAATCAAATGGGAAGTGGAGGGCTTTTATTGACTTCACTGATTTAAACAAAGCTTGCCCAAAAAATTGCTTCCCCTTGCCAAAAATCAATCAGTTAGTAGACGCTATGAGTGGACACCAAGTGCTTTCATTTATAGATGCCTATTCCGGATATAATCAAATTCCAATGTTTAAGCCAGATGAGGAACATATGAATTTTGTCGCCAACAAGGGTTTGTTTTGTTACAAGGTAATACCCTTTGGTCTTAAGAATATAAGGACAACATATCAGAGTTTAGTCAATCGAATGTTCACCAATCAGATAGGTCAGAATATGGAAGTGTATGTTGATGACATGTTGGTCAAATCTAAGCAATCGGAGAATTATGTTTTGGATTTAGCTGAGACATTCAAAGCTCTTCAGAAATATGAGACGAAGTTAAACCCTCAAAAGTGTACCTTTGGAATACAATCTGGGAAGTTCCTAGGCTTTATAATAAGTGCTAGAGGGATAGAGATAAACCTGGATCAAATAAAAGCTATAACAAACCGGAAAGCTCCAACTAATGGAAAGAAGTTAATGAGCTCAAATGGAAAGATTGCTGCTTTGAACAAGTTCATAACTCGATTAACTGGCAAGTGAGTTCCCTTATTTAACCTCTTAAAGAAGCATGTTACTTTCAAGTGGACAGATGAATGCTAGAAAGCATTCGAAAACCTACAAAAGCATTTAAGTTCTCCCTTGGTATTGTCTAAGCCGATAGATAGAAAATTTCTGTATTTAGTAACCTCAGAACAGGTCATAAGTTCAACCTTAGTAAGAGATGATGATGGGATCCAAAGATCTGTGTATTATGTAAGAAAAAACTAGGTCCAACAGAGAAGAATTACCTAGTAATTGAAAAACTTGCTTATCACTTAGTGTTCACAACAAGGAAGCCTCAACAGTTTTTTAGGGCCATCCTATTAAGGTCCTTACGGATCAACCACTTTGATAACTCTTTAGTAACCCGAGACTGAGGGGAGCTTAATTAAGTGGGCTATAGAACTCAGCCAGTACGAGATATCATATGAGCCTAAGACAACAATTAAGGGTCAAACACTGGCTGACTTAATTACTGAATGTACTGGTTTCAGAACCGAAGCCAGAAAAGAAGAGAGTGAGAATAAACAACTCTCTTGGCAAATATATATTGGCGGAGCCTCAAATGAACAAGAGGCAGGTGCCGGCAGTATTTTGGTGACCCCAAATAACCACTAAATTTATTGCGCAACCAAGCTCACTTTCTCGGTAACCAGCAATGCAGTCGAGTATGAATCCTTGATCGCTAGGGTAAGAATGGCTATTTCTATCAAGTTCTAGGAAATTAGGATATACACTGACTCTTAGATAGTCGTTAATCAAGTTCTTGGTCACTATCAGGCTCGAGACCCGAGGTTAGCCCTTTATGCTAAACAGGTAAAGGAGCTACTTGAAGCTTTCAGGAGTCATCATATAGAAAGCATTCCCAAAGACCGAAACACTAGAGATGATACCTTAGCAAAATATGCGAGCTCAAGGGATGTAAGAGAGTTTAATTTTATTCCAGTCGAGATCCAAGAGAAACCTAGCATACATGTACTGGAGAAAGTGTTAGTTATAACATGGACTCAAGCTGCCCAAAGTGAATCTACAACCCCAGTAATAATTGAAGAAAATTGGATGTCGCCGTATATCTAATACCTATTTGAGGATACACTGCCTTGGGATACTGCCGAAGCAAGATGAATCAAATATAATGCTCCAAGGTTCAGTATTATAGATGGAGTGTTATACGTGATGGGATTCTCAACCTCGTACTCTCGGTTGTGTATCAGCCTCAGAAGGTTAGCAGTTGTTGAAAGAAGCCCACAATGGAATTTGTGGAGACCGTTGTGGTGGCTAAAAATTGGCAAAGAAAATACTTCGGCAAGGTTTCTGTTGCCCAACACTAAATCAAGATGCATTGGACTATGCAAGAAAATATGATAAGTGCCAATTTTATGCAAAAGTGCCAAGAGCTCCTCCCAACGGGCTCACCTCGATTGTGAGTCCATGGCCCTTTGATATCTACAGTATCGATCTTATTGGTCCCCTTCCAACTGCTAAGGGAGGGGCAAGATATGCCATAGTGGCAGTTGATTACTTTACATAATGGGTCGAAGCGGAACCCTTATCTACCATAACCTCTCATAAAGTAATAAAGTTTATGATGAGGAATATCACATCCAGATTCGGTCTTCCACATACAATCATTATGGATAATGGCACTCAGTTCGAGAGCCGGGAGTTTGCAGAGTATTGTCGAGATCATGGTATCATTAAGAGTTTTTCTTCGGTAGCCCATCTACAAGCAAATGAAGCAGTGAAAGCAACCAACAAAACTATCAAGGTTTGTTTAAATAAAAGAATGAATAAGGCAAAAGGAAACCGAGTAGATGAATTGCCTTTTGTTTTGTAGGCTTATAGAACAAGCTCCAAGACCTTGACGGAACATACTCCTTTCTTTTTGACTTACGGCTTTGAAACCATGCTCCCAATAAAGATAGCAATTGTCTCTTATCGACAGTATTATTGTAAAATGTAATAGAATGCAAAACTGCGAGAGGACTCATTAGATTTGTTGCTCGAGCTCCGGTGTGACGAATGGGATTTTCGACCTTGGAAAATCGACACTATTACATCCTCGGTATTCACGTGCCGCAAATTCAAGTGCCGGAAAACCCGACCGTTAAGGGAAAGAAGAAAATAAAGACAAAATAGAATCTTACATGAATGAAATAACATATATTATTTTGACATATAATCTTTACAATGGAAATTTTAAAATACATTTATCAAAATTTAACTTAACATTAACACGGACAGTTATAAATATCGGTCCTCACAAATGCGGAATATAATAGTACATGAGTGTGGTGGAAATGGATAAAAACCTTTAGAAGAATCTTCTAACTCCATGCTCCGAGCCGTCCAAAATGCTCCAAACAAAACTAGACTAATAGGCTGCTTGGAAAGTAGGGCACCTAGTGTTTAAGGGAAAAGAAAAATAAACTATGGGTCAGTAATGAAACTAGTGTGAGAAACTCAAAATACAAGTTTTTGAGAACAATGGGTATCTCATAAAACCACGTGCACATAACCACGAAATGAGTTTTTACCTTAAGATAACCAAAACATTTCTACGCGAAATCCATTCAATATTATTTTTAATGACATTAATTTGAAAAACTTTCAAATAAACATATTCAAATAGCTGAAATGGTTACACTGGATAAATTTGATGACATAATAGGTTTACAACTAAGTTCGAAGGCACTTATTGGAGAATGGATTTCCAATGAATAGCGAGGTAAGGGACTACCTCCCGTATAGTACATTTCTAGAGGAATGTATCGAGGATCGACATCTTCAAACCTTTGTGAGTTAAGACTAGCTTACCTGAAACCAACAGATGGTACGGATAGCACCGAATGTAATATCACCCCGGCCGTCCGAGCTCTCATACCATACACCACATATTTTTTACTCGACGTCATAGCAGGTGCAAAATAAATCTAGAAAGGTGATATTATATCCTAATGGTTGCGATCCACTTAGTCTTAAAGCAAACCCTGTTTCACAATTCCCCCGGTGTGAGGCTTGAGGTAATGTTAACCTTTCTTAGAACATTTTCACTTAAAATTCCACATTGCCATTTTCAAAAACACGCTATTGGTTTCAAAAAAGTACAACCTTTGAGATCGTACATCTCAGAGAAGGGTGTTAAGTATAAGAGGGGTTGCCTCCTACACCACCAAACAGATGCATGTTTGTAGAGATCAATGCACTGTGATCTTAGAAATGCAATGTCGGACATCCATCCATACAAGTTGTCCAGGAACAGGACAATCCAAATGCACTCTCCTACAACATGCTGTCAGGAATTACTCCTAGGATTAGTAGAGAGTAATCCTTGCATATGAAGATCCCAGAACGAAGGGACCACTGTTATTTATTTATCTCGGGAGCTACTTCAAAATTATCAACAAGCAATCCTTCCATTATGAAGATCCCCACCTTCAACTTCATTGTTTTCAACATATCTTCACTTTTGAACTCGTAAATTGGTTGGAGTATTTTTTGGATAAGAATTCCCCAAATTTGACCTCGATTTCTCCGAACCAATTATCCATAAAAAGATCTTAAGTGGGTGATTAATATTCCATTAATTTATATCCTTTTATCCAAAATATCTTCTTAGAGATATATATCACCGAAAACCATTTCTTACAAGTATATACGGGATCATTAAACCTCTCTTACCAAACCTTTGGTTACTTAAAACCTTTTTAAATATTGGAATAATTCCAAATCATTTCATCCTTTACTTAGGATAAGATTTCCCAATCATTTATTTAACTCTTAACAAATATATCCAAATCATAACTTTTAAATGGGTCAAAAACACTGTTACTTAAGACACCGTTTCCTATAAACCAAAAACAATTAATTTTAAGTAAAAGGACCCGTAGGAATTAAAATAATTCCTGATCATTTACTTAAATCTCGATAGAAGATTTCTTATTTCCGACACATATCGTTTTAATAGGTTGAAACCATATTATCTAAGAAGGTAGATCCAAATCAGTTATTATTCAAGTAAAACGAATCCATAGAAATTATACTAATTCTACTCAATATCAATTTACGTATTCAACCTTTAATATCCATCGAATAGCAGTGAAATCACCTTTTAAATTCACATAGATAGTATGGGTTCCCTCCTTGGAATTCAATACCAAGTATAAGAAGATTATTTCTATACAGTCCAAGTTGTATTAAATTTAGAAAAGTTTAAACTTTTATACTTGCCTCGTTGTCCGACATTTTAACCTTATCTATCTCTCACTCATGAAAAAGGCCAGGTGAGCCAGGGCATTGGTTGCTCCTGAACATCTCCTTAATTTAAGCACCTCCTATCCAGATCCCACGAATAGAAAAATCCGATCTACTTATCGGCTTTTAGAGCCAAGATTAAATCAGTTAATTATAACAGCTTTTCTTTAAATCATTTATTTAAAATTTTAAAAATAAATTATAAAACCTTCAAATTAATTTTAAAATACTTAATTATTTATTTAAAAACATTTATAAAAGACTTGGGAAAGAATACTAAATTTTAAAGCCATATTTCAAAAGTTATTAAAGTGTTGCAAAAAGTGCTGCGAATAGTGCTTTTAAGGCTTATTTGATCAAAACAACTTTTCTATCATTTAGAAATCAATTTTTATAACTCAAATTTATTTTAAAATATTTTAAAAGATTTATAGAATTTATTCCACATTTTAAAAGAAATAAAAATATCAATTTTAAAGAATTTATCGCTTTGATTTCTGAACTGCCAAACTACAACTATTTTGAAAACTTGATTTGCTCATATTTTAAAATGTACTAAATGGAATCTCGATTGTTTTCTTTTGTTTGAAAACTATGATTGTAAGAGTTGGAAAAATTCTTATTACAAAGAATTCTGACTCTGAATCCATCGTATAAATGGATTTAAACTTTTACGGCACGAAATGGCGAACTGCCGTTACGTGATGCGTCTATTTTTAACTCAACTTTCATAACTTGTCCAAACTTCACCAAATTGTGTTTTAGTGTTTATAAAATATTTATAAGTCATTTTAAATTATTTAAAAGGGGTTTAATGATTACATATCACTTTTATAACTTGATTTGGAAAGTGATTTCCTTGTGTAATATCGACGTGTATTTAACATGACTTGTTTACACGATTAAACACTATATTAAAACAAACAATACTTGATGATCAAAGCATAGTAAACATCCATACCGATCATATCACATCATCATTATATATATACATATATTTGTGTGTGTGTAGTTTCTCAACTTTATTGGTTTCTAACTTCACAAAAATTCGCTATAGCTTTGCTACAACCGAATCAAAGCCTACGGACTTGAGCCTTAGACCTTTGGATGGGCTCAGCCTATGCTTGAAAAAGGAAGTGGGTTCGGCCCTGGTGGTAGGAGGTGGTGGCCATGGATTATGAGGGAGGAAAGGAGTGATTTTCCTTGGTTTTGAAGTGGTTTTCTTATGTATATATACTTATATAAATTTAATTCCTTTTTGCATTATTTTTCTTCATAATTTCCTTAAGGTAGGAAGCCATTGAAAAGCTTGAGAATGAGGAAGAAGATGAAGTAGAATAGTGTGTAAAATTATGAAGAAAATGGTGGGTATTTATAGGAAAAACTTTGAAAACAAATATCCAAATGTTGCCCACACCCCTTCCATCACCATCAAGGCGCACGGCAATGCCACCCCCTTGTGACTCCATGTGTGTGATGATGATGGTGTGTAATTGAGTTGATGTTTGCTTTTTAAGGTAGAAAATATCTTAGATATTTATACTTTTTACTATATGCAAATTCTAATGTAAATGGTAAGTATATTTCTATGTGTATATGTGTTCATGTATATGTTACGGTGTGCATGTGTATGTTAGATATGTGTTCAACCGATATAAACAATATTGTACAACTTCTATATGTTAAACCATTACGAATTCTGATTCCGATTGTTGGTCACATTTCCACTTATAAATTAATTTAATTATAAACGTAAAAAAATTCGAAACCTAATTCCTCATCATTAGAAATTAATTAAAATGATCGCATTTGATTTATAAAACCATATAAATTAATATTAAACTGTTTACAAAAAGTGTTGTTATATCGCTAAAGCGATACAAATTTTCTTATATTTTCAAATCAAGTATATATCTTTATAAAATTATAATAAATGATTTACTACCACTATATAACTAATTAAAATGAATTATTATCATTTCAAACAAAATTATTTTAATAATTATAATAATTATTAAATCATTATATCATTAAATCTCAATTTAAGTTCATAAGTCCATTATTAATTATGAGCCATTATTGATGATATCATAAATATATTTTATTTCCAAAAATAAAATAAATAATTTTATTTCATAATCTTGTTCAAATAGACATATTAGTGTATGCATCTAGATCCATGCGCGACTTCTGATAATTATATAGCTTTTTATTGATGAAGCGGTCTTCGAACATTTTATCAATATTTTTCCAAAGTATATATTTTTGTAAATACTTATTCAAAATAAGATTACATCATTATTTATTATTCAAGAAAATATAATCTATGTTAAAAAGCTTATATTTGAATATTTTAAAAATAAATATAATTTATCAAGTGATAAATTTGCGGGTCGTTACAGACTCCCCTCCTTAAAAGAATTTCGTTCTCAAAATTACAACACAAAACCCAAAAGTGTTTGCCCAAAATATTTATTTTTTAAAACTTACACTTGTATAATGTATATAGATTATACGTAGTAATATCTGATTCGACCTACTATTTGAGTATACTACTTTACATCTGAACTAGTATTAATCCTTCGGTTCTCTAGTGCGGACTTTGATCAGGCTCGGGAACTTTTATTTTTCTTGCATAGCTCTCGACTATGATAGAAAATGTAAGGATCCGACTACAAATTCCCCTCAATGTTTTCCCTAAAGCATCGAGTGATAAATCCTTTTCAGATATCATAATCTTATATTTAAATCTTTAGGGCCAAATATGTGTTATGAAATAATTCGTGTAAAAAGCATATACTTTTTATCTTTTCCAAAATATTTAGAAAATCTTGGTTTAAGCTTTTAAATTTTTTATAAAGATATAGTTTTATTATTATGAAATTTTCTTAAGTGGTTTGTGTATTTGCATTTGAACAAATTCATAAACAAAGGACATAATTATATTATACATGCTTAATATTTTGCATTTATCCTTATCTTACACTCATCATTTCTCCTCACATAATTAAACCATCATTAAATCCTTCTAAACCTACTTGGGTTTTCAGAATACTGATACAAACATAACTACCTTACAAACCACACATATGTATGCTACTACATAATACTAGATAGGTGTTTCCAAATTTTCCAATCTCACATCCTAATCACTCCTTTGAGTGCGACGCTGACATTCCACTTCCGTATCCGAAATCAAACAAGACTTCTCCATCGTCATCACTATCATCTTGTTCGTTATCGGCTTCGTTTCCGTCCTCAATCTGTGGTATTACATCCACTTCATATGGTAACCAAGGCTGGTTCCATGGCACATGCCCAAGTCCAGCAGCCATTTCTTGTATAATTTCACCTTCTTCTAGTTCTTCTAAACCTTGCACTTTTCTTCCTTGGGATCCACAAATTCTTCCTCTTCATCTTTCATGTTGTCCCAATGAATGGAGGAATCTGACGACTCCTTGCACCAAATAATATGGTCACCGTCCATCTCCCATATGATATTTCTATCTCTACTGCTGTTGTTTGATTCACTGGATATCATAGTGTTCAAGTCCTCTTCAGGTTCAGATTCTTCTTCCATTGGCTCCTCCTTAGGAATTTCTTCTTCTGGTTCAAGTAATGAACTTACTGGGTCAGTGATCCACATTCTTTTTGAGGCTTGAGGGATTTGTTCATCACTAGACACATAATAAGTTCTGGAGTCGGGGGAGATATAGGCATTTCAGCCATAGGGTAACTGTCTTTATCTAGTCGGATGTATGGATCTAATTCTTCTTTAATAATGGGCTTAATATTGCTAAGTGGTCATTTCTCAGGTTCCTCCTCATCACTCGAAAGAATGATTAGATAATTCTTCTCACCCCAGTTTGCTCTTGAGTTCTCCTCTTTCGAATTCTTTCTCCCATAGCTTGAAGGTCTCTACAATTATCAACAACAAACATTTAGATACTAAGCATTTTAATTGTCTTAACTAAATCTAATGTTAGGTTATAAATCTAATTTTATCCCAGCATAAATCCATTTTAACTGTACAATGTAAAGGGTGATAGTCTGTTAAGCACATGATATCGTTTCTCCCAAACCAATACTTAGAATATTTCAAATAAAATCCATTGAAAGTTCTCTTCCCAATAAAACCTTTTTAGATAAAAGTTCTCATTATCCAAATCCTTTTTCCAAAGTATTACTCTTAATCTTCTCAGTTTTATTATTAAACATCTTATAGTCAAACTGTGAAATTCCAATCACAAGATGTTTATACTTAGATTTTACTAATCTTGATTTCAAACTATCATTCTAGTTATAACATATTTAATTATATATTTTTTCAAAATATATTCAAAATGTAATCCTAGATAAAATTATTTCATTTACCATATTTTTCTAAAACAAAAATCATTTGTATATCATTAACAAATACGCGCTCTTATATAATATACTCTCAACACATTCTGGGGTGTTGCTAACCCTATCTCTAACGAGTTACTTATCCTAGAGTATTACTAACCTTATCTCTGATGATACTTTACCCCTATCAGGCTCAGGTGTTCGCACAAACTAAGCTCTGATACCAAATGTGACGAATGAGATTTTCGACCCTCGGAAATCAACACTAATACGTCCTTGGTATTCACGCGCCGCGGACTCAAGTGATGGAAAACCCGACCGTTAAGGGAAAGAAGAAAATAAAGACAGAATAGAATCTTACATGAATGGAATAACATATATTATTTCAACATATAATCTTTACAACGGAAATTTTAAAATACATTGATGAGAGTTTAACTTAACATTAACATGGAAAGTTATAAATATATGTTCTTACAAATGCGGAATACAATAGTACATGAGTGTGGTGGGAATGGATAGCAATCTTCAGAAGAATCTTATAAATTGATGCTCCAAGCTCTCCAAAATGCTCCAAACAAAACCAGACTACTAGACTGCCCGAAGAAATAGGGCATCTAGAGTTTAAGGGAAAGGAAAATAAACTCCGAGTCAGTCATGGGACCGATGTGAGAAACTCAAAATATAAGTTTTTGAAAATAAAGGGTATCTCATAAGAACATGCCGCACAAAAACACAGAACAAGTTTTTACCTCAAGATAACCAAAACATTTCTATGTGAAATCCAATGATATTATTTTAATAACATTCTTTTGAAAATCTTTCAAATAAACACACTTAAACAACTAATATTGTTACGTTGGTTAAATTTGATGGCATAATAGGTTTACAATTAAGTCTGAAGGCACTTATTAGAGAATGGATTTCCAATGAATAGCGAGGTAAGGGACTACCTTTTGTACAATACATTTCTAGAGGAATGTACCGAGGATAGACATCTTCGAAACTTCTGCGAATTAAGATCAACCTACCTGAAACTAATAAATGGTACGGATAGCACCGAATATGATATCACCCTGGTTGTTCCCGACCTATCCAAGAGCTCTCATTCCATACACCATATTATTTTTTACCTGACGTCATAGCGGGCGCAAAATAAATTTAGAAAGGTGATATCATACCCTAATGGTTGTGATCCACTTAGCCTTAAAGCAACCCCTATTTCACAATTCACTGGGTGCAAGGCTTGGGGTAACGTTTACCTTTCTTACAAAATTTTTACTTAAAATGCCACATTGCCATTTTCAACAACACACTGTTGATTTCAACAAAAGTACAACCTCTGAGCTCGTACGTCACAGAGAATGGTGTTAAGTATAAGATGGGTTACCTCCTATGCCACCAAACAGATGTATGTTTGTAGAGATCAATGCACTGTGATCTTATAAATGCAATGTCAAACATCCATCCATACAAGTTGTCCAGGAACAAGACAAACCGAAAGCACTCTCCTACCACATCCTGTTGGGAATTACTCCTAGGATTAGTAGCAAGTAGTCCTTGCATATGAAGATCCCAGAATGAAGGGACCACTGCTATTTATTTATCTCGGGAGCTACTCTGAAATTATCAATAATCAATACTTTCGTTATTAAGATCTCCACCTTCAACTTCATTGTCTTCAATATATCTTCACTTTCGAACTCGTAAATTGGTTCGAAGTAGTTTTCGAACAAGAATCCTCCAAGTCCGACCCTGGTTTCTCCGAACCAATTATCAATAAAAAGATGTTGAGTGGGTGATTAATATTCCATTAATTTGTATCCTTTTATCCAAAATATCTTCATAGAAATATATATCTTTTGAAATAATTTATTTCCAGTATATACAGGATCATTAAACCTCTCTTATCAAATCCTTTAGTTACTTAAAACCTTTTTAAATCTTGGAATAATTCCAAATCACTTCATCCTTTACTTAGGAAAATAATTCCAAATCACTTCATCCTTTACTTAGGAAAATATTTCCAAATCATTTATTTAAATCTTAACAAAAATATCCAAATCATGACTTTTAAACGGGTCAAAAAAAATGTTATTTAAGACATTATTTACTGTAAACCCAAAACAATTAATTTTAAGTAAAAGGATCCATAAGAACTAAATAATTCCAAATCATTTATTTAAATCTCGACAAAAGATTTCTTATTTCCGACGCATATCTTTTTAATAAATTGAAACCATGTTATCTAAGATGCTAAATCCAAATTAGTTAGTATTCATGTAAAACGGATCCATAGAAATTATACTAATTCTACTCAACATCAATTTAACCTTTACTATCCTTGTAATAGCGATGAAATCGCCTTTTAAATTCAAACAGATAGTATGGGTTCCCTCCTCAGAATTTAATACCAAGTATAAGAAGATTATTTTTATACAATCCAAGTTGTATTAAATTTGGAAAAGTATAATCTTTTATACTTGGCTCGTTTCCGTCATTTCGGCCTTATCTATCCCTCGCCATGAAAGAGGCCAGGTGAGCCAAAGCATTGGTTGCTCCTGAACATCTCCTTAATTTAACTATCTCCTGTCTAGATCTCATGAATATAAAAATCCAGTCTACTCATCGGCTTTTGGGGCCAAGATTAAATCACTTAATTATAACAGCTTTTCTTTAAATCATTTATTTCAACTTTTTAAAATAAATTACAAAACCTTTAAATGGTCTTTAAATTTTTTAATTATTTATTTGAAAACCTTTATAAAAGACGTGGGAAAGAATACTTAAGTTCAAAGCCATATTTCAAAAGTTATTAAAAGTGCTGCAAAAAGTGTTGCGAATAGTGCTTTAAGTCTTATTAGATCGAAACAACTTTTCTATCATTTAGAAATCCATTTTTATAACTCAAGTATCTTTTAAAACATTTTAAAAGATTTATAGAATTTATTCCATATTTTTAAATAATTAAAAATATCAATTTTAAAGAATTTATCGCTTTGGTTCTCGAACTGCCAAACCGCGACTATTTTGAAAACTTGATTTGCTCATATTTCAAAATCTACTAAATGGAATCTCGATCCTTTTCTTTTGTTTGAAAATTATGATTGTAAGAGTTTAGAAGATTATTATTACAAAGTATTCAAACTTTGAATCCATCGTATAAATGAATTTAAACTTTTATGGCGCGAAATCGCGAACCGCCATTACACGGCGCGTCTATTTTTGACTCAACTTTCATAACTTTTCCAAACTTCATCAAATTGGGTTTTAATGTTTATAAAACATTTATAAAAAAATTTAAATCATTTCAGAGCGCTTTAATGATTCCATATCACCTTTATAAATTGATTTGGAAAGTAATTTCCATGTGTGATATCGAGGTGTATTTAACGTGACTTGTTTACACTATCGAACACTATATTAAAACAACCAATACTTGATTATTGAAGCATAGTAAACATCCATAGCAATCATATCACATCATCATTATATATATATATATAGTTTCTCACCTTCATTGGTTTCTAACTTTATGAAAATTCACTATAGCTTCGCTACGATCGAATCAAAGCCTATGGAATCGAGCCTTGGACCTTTGAATGGGCTCGTCCTATGCTTGCAAATGGAAATAGGTTCGGCCTTGGTGGTAGGAGGTGGTGGCCGTGGATTATGAGGGAGGAAAGGAGTGATTTTCTTTGTTTTTGAAGTAGATTTCTCATGTATATATACTTATATAAATTTAATTTCTTTTTTCAATAGTTTTCTTTATAATTTCCTTAAGGTAGGAAGCCATTGAAATGCTTGAGAATTAGGAAGATGGTGAAGTAGAATAGTGTGTAAAATTATGAAAATAATGGGGGGTATTTATAGAAAAAACTTTGGAAATAAATATCCAAATGTATAAGGGACAAAATGCCCTTGCCCACACCCTCTCCGCCACCATCAAGGCGCCCGACAATGCCACCCTCCTTGTGCCTCCATGTGTGTGAGATGATGGTGTGTAAGTGAGTTGATGTTTGCTTTTTAGGGTAGAAAATATCTTAGATATTTATACTTATTACTATATGTGAATTCTAATGTAAATGGTAAGAATATTTGTATGTATATATGTGTTCAAGTATATGTTAGGGTGTGCATGTGTATGTTAGATATGTGTTCAAGTGATATAAGCAACATTGTATAACTTCTTATGTTAAACCGTTATGAATTGTGATTCCGATTGTCGGTCACATTTCCACTTATAAATTAATTACATATAAATGTAAACAAAATTTGAAAACTAGTTCTTCGTCATTATAAATTAATTAAAATGATCACATTTGATTTATATAACCATATAAATTAATATTAAATAATTGTTTACAAAAAGTGCTATTATATCGATAAAGCAATATGAATTTTCTTATATTTTCAAATCAAGTATATATCTTTATAAAATTAATATAAATGATTTACTATCACTATATAACTAATTAAAATGAATTATTATCATTTTAGAAAAAATTATTTGAATAATTTTAATAATTGTTAAATCATTAAATCTCAATTTAAATTCATAACTCCATTATTAAATATGATGCCATTATTGATGATGTCATAAATACATTTTATTTCCAAAAGTAAAATAAATAATTTTATTTCATAATCTTGTTCAAATATACAAATCAGTGTATGTATTTAGCTCCGTGCGTGACTTTTGATAACTATAGAGCTGTTTATTGATAAAACGGTTTTCCATCATTTTATCGATATTTTTCTGATGTATATATTTTTGTAAATACCTATTCAAAATAAGATTACCATCATTATTTATTATTCAAGACAACATAATCTATGTTAAAAAGCTTATATTTGAATATTTTAAAAATAAATATAATTTATCAAAGTGATAAATTTGCTGGTCGTTACATCCAGTACCAAGCCATTTTGAGAACAATAGAGTATATTCGGAAGATGACCCGATACTACAACCAGAAAGTCCGGACTAGAAAATTTGAGAAAAGAGACCTCGTTCTCCAAAAGATAATGCCAAACACCAAGGATTTGGTAGATGGAACTCTCGGCCCTAACGGGAAAGGAACCCTAATAATTCATGACATCATCCCTTCAGGAACATATAGGTTAAAGAAGCCAGCCGCAATATAATATCTTGGACTTGGAATGCCGAGCATCTAAAACATTATCACAACACAAGGTTGCTATCTGAATAATGACTTTATCAAAAATTCGAGACAGTAACCAATCTTTTCGCCATGCCCAGGTATGTTGCATGAGGCTCCAGTTTTCTTAACGTTTAAGAATTTCAAACTTTCCATCAAATGTTTTAGTCGTGATTATTATTGTGATCAAGCAATATCATGCAACTTCCAAAAGTGCATTAAACGTTTTAGTCGTCATTATTTCTGTGATCAAGTAATATCACGCAACTTTTAAAAATGCATCAAAAATGTCTTAGTCGTGATACTACTCCGATCAAGTAGTATCATGCAAATTTCAAATCCATACTTTTGGCTTCGAACAAGAAAATGATTTTGCCTCACTGTAATTAATTAGTTTTGCCAAGTAAATGATTTTGTCTCACAACAATTATTTAATCTCACCAAAAAATGATTTTGCCTCGCAATTACTTAATTTCTCCAAGTAATGATGTCACCTCATGGCAATTATTTTGTTCATCATTGAGCAAAGTATTAAAGATTAGAAAGTTAGGTAGATTACCAATATAGTGAGCTATGGTAAAGTAGTACCATGCATTGGGTTAGCTCCCAAAAAGATTAGAAAATTGGATAGATTGCCAATATAGTGAGCCATGGTCAAGTAGTATCATGCATTGGATAGATCCTCAAGAATATTAGAAAATTGAGTAGATTCCTAATATAGTGAGCCATGGTCAAGTAGTACCATGCATTGGGTAGATTCCTAAGAAGATTAGAAAATTGGGTAGATTCCCAATGTATTGAGCCATGGTCAAGAAAAACCAAGCATTGGGTAGATTCCCAATAATAGTGAGCCATGACCGATCGTGTCGTGAAAGAGTGAGTCATGGAAATTCTACTATGCCAAACGCACCTAGTTAGCAACAACCAAAGTGTTGTGCAAAAGAGTAAGCCATGGCCGAATCGTGCCATGCAAAAAGTGAGTCATGGTTAAAAGTACCATGCATGGTGCTGTATAGTGAGCAACGTTCTAGCATGCAAAATATAGGCATTATACCACCACTAGTAGTTTTCAAAACCAATACCTATGTAAGACGAAGTTTAGATGAGGTTTGATTTCAAATTATTTTCGAAACCGTCTATATGAGGTTAGATTTCAAAAAAAATTCGAAACAAGGACAGATCTTCACAAGTTGACTTGGTAAAGCGATACTTTAGAGAGTTCTCAGGATAAATACTTAACATGAAGGCTCTGGATGAACATAATAATGGAAACGGATCAAACAGGCTAAGTACTAAGCATGATATGACACCAATATTTCCAAAGTCCACCTCATACCAACCGTCTGAGGTAAACTTTGAGGGGCATGTGTTACACCATAATTTCCACAAAGTATAAATTATGAACATCTGAGAAGAAGATTCCTTGGCTTGTAGTTTCTAGACCCATTGTTTAGTTTCCTCAAGGGCTTAAGCGCTTAAGCATTGAGCTCAATATCCGAGAGCATATATTCAAGGACTTGAGTAAAATCAGCAAATAAGATCGAGACCATTGTCCAACTATAACAACAAGCTTAGCCGAGAGCAGCAACCGCCAAGAACAAAGACATCTCAACAAGTCTAAACAACCAACGGCGCAGATAGACCAAACCAATAACAATGGTTAGGATAGGCAAAAGAATCCAAGAAGCTATATATATATATATATATATATATATATATATATGTAAGTCCAATGTCAGCAATCCATGTCAAAATACTTTCAACCGGATGATAAGTGTTTGAATCAAAGCCGCCTATAGCAAGCCAAGTCATCAATCCAAGTGAAAGCATCTGCACCAATGGGAGAACCTTAAATTTGCTATAAATAGAGGACCGGGTGCTATGAAAAAGTGTATGGCTGAAGGTTTTCTGACATACTACAATCATTCAATATTCCTTACTCTTTTTAGAAAGCTTTAACCAAAAGATCATTAATGGTGGATTTGGTTATAAATGTATTTATACGCCAATTTGAGTTATAAAGCTAGAAGTAGAATCTTTAAATTGGACATAGGCATCTCGATCCCGAACCACTATAAATCTTGTGTCTCTTTTATCTTTCGGCACTTATTTTTTTCGTAGTATCGATATCCATTTAACTTTCTTATATCCTTTTGGAACAATCTTTCGAAAGGTTTAGGGTGTTAGTCAGATGAAAAATTGGTCCAACAGCTCGTCTTTGGATAAAAACTCGCATGCCTCAAGGCCTTTTCGACTATCATCTCCAAAGTCTCGTCAATATGGCCCATGAATTTCTCCTCCAAGTAGTCATCCAAGCCTGTGATGAACTCCTTGTTTTTCTTTAATGGAGTGTCGATGAAGGACATCCCATATTTCGACAAGATGTCGAACTCAGCAACATACTCGGAGACAGTCGTATCTCCTTGTTTCATATCCATAAACTTACATAACAAGACCGACTTTTAAGTTGCCGGTCCCATATGAAATGGTCCCATATGAACTGGTCTTCAGGAGTAGCGACCTTCCCTACATTCCACCAGTTCATGGGTCGCTCCTAGAGTTATCGAGAAGCCAATCGCCTCTTCATAACATTATTCAGTTCTAAGTCATCGAAGATCCTATGTAACATCCCACCTCGAAATAGGTCTAAATTCCGACCCAGAAAAGACCCATCGAAATATAGGCCCATTCTAAAGTTGGTTGTTGGTTTATATAAGAAATAATATATCGAGCTATTTATCTACACATTCAAAAACTCACAGCAAAAGGATAAAATATAATATCAGAACAATACCCATTTTATTTAAAATGCAAATGTCATAAAAACATATCACAATACTATAAACAACCATCAACTATCTATGGTACAATATTCCAAAGTTACAACATCATTTAATGAGTACATCAAAAATAAAGAAAATAACACAAGTAGATAAATAAGTAACTACCACAAGTTCCCTCATCGCCTTCGCCCTCTCAACCAGCATCTTCTTGTCCAACCTATATTGTAATGAGGAGGGATTCAGAACAACAATGTCTGGTGAATAAAATCTTAAGCCTTACTATAATAGTACTTGGGTATTAAAATGTAAATAAGAATATGTCTTTCGTATCTTTACTATATAGTAAGTCTTTCCAACTATAAGTCCTAAGTCCAAAGAAGATCATTACCAATAACATTGCATAGTTTGAGTATAGCCTAACTTAGGGTTTTATGAGAGGAATGAGATCGAGAAGTATTTTTCCTTGGTTTCCCACCGACAAGAAAATGGGTAAGCTAAGGTGGTGAAAAGACCATGAAGCCAACTTTAAAGAAGCACCTCACAGAGGCAGAGGGAAATTGGGTCGAAGATCTCTCACTTGTCCTATGGTTATACCAGACCTCGAGTTGAACCTCAACTAGACAATCTCCCTTCTACCTAGATTTTCGTCCCATTGACACCTCACTCATAACCTAAGAAAAACAAAGAACTATTAACGCTTGGACTCGATGCTCTTGATGAAAGAAAGGTGTAGGCCGAGCTTTACGCCAAAGCATACAAAAGAAAGATAGACAATCACTATAATTCAAGGGTAAAGCTTTGCCATGTCATTAGATAGAAAGTTCCATGTCGGGTCATTGCCAATACAAAAAACCCAACTGAAATATTATAGGGGTCCAATTAGGAAAATCTATATGTTGTCAATGTTGTGTTATTCAGTGGGGCATACTGCCTCTCGTGCTCGGATGGCACTCATGTTCCATGCATTTAGATTCCAGAGTACCTCTAGTCCTAATATATCTAAGTCCTTGTAAACTGAGAGTAATTTAAGGTAGACTATGTACCCCAACTTAGACAGCAGTCACCTTTTTGTAAATAGCCTATTTTGTATGCATGAACGGAGTGCTTCATCTCTACAACGCTTTTCAATCATATGGGATACTAACATTCGACTACCATCTCGAGTTGGTGTAAGTGCGAGCAATGCCTCTACCCACTTCAAGGGAGGCTACCCGTTCAACTTGCTATCCTAAGTGGGTGAACTAGCACGTAATGCCTCTTCCTGCATGGTTAAGAGGCTACTCATTCAACTAGCTATCCTAAGTGTAACCGAGTCAGTCTGAAGTGGGTTAACAAAAAAAGTCATTTTGATCTTATTTAATCATGTGAAACCTAAATGAATTTTAGGTCCAATCTAAAATTTTAAATTTTATTTCATTTTTTTAAAATAGTTTGAGTTTAATTTAAGCTGAATGTATGTTGTAATGAGTGCATCATATATACCCATGTGTGAAAGTGCAAGTGGAAGATATATGAAGTGTACATAGTTAATGTAAATGTGTTTAAGTGCTGGGATTTACACCGCAATGGACACATTTCCCCTTTATATATGCCTTTGTTGTCCAAAACAATATATTACTTTTAAAAAATAAGATAAGGTTACTTATATAAATACACATGCACACACAAATATATATACATACATACATATATGTATATATATGTGTGTGTGTGTATGTGTGTGTGTATGCATGCTTGTTTACGTTAATATCAATTTTTATTGTTTGACATGTTTTAAAGTTAAGCAAAAAATTTAAAGTTAGTTTTAGTTAAGGAATAGGTTAAAATCAAAATTACAATTTTACACAAAAGTCCATTTTTTAACCTTGAATTAAGAATATACATATATAGACACACACATATATATACAATAGTAGAATCAATGTTTTAAATTCTAAACATGTAATATATGTAATCAATTGGTTTGTAATTTAGACGCCAAAAATGGATGAACACCTAAAGACATGTAGAAAAATAGAGATCTAGAAAATACTATAAGAAAAGCAAAGAGAACACCTAAAGACCGGTAGAAATTTTTTACCACTTTTTCATTCGTTGTTTCCATTACCGATTTCTTCAAGTGCTTATGCTTGATTCCCCCAAGTGCCCGTGTCATTGCCGACTTCTTCAAAAGCCTTTAAAGCATCACTACTAGCATCACAAAACCACCATCGTGGCCTGCCTCAACCTTTCGTAGCCAATCTCTTTGTTGGAAATTAACCCCGAACCTTTCTATCCATTTAGCAAGTCATTGAGGTGGGTAGTCGGTTGGTGATCTGGTTATGGTCGTTCGCATCGTGGCCAGCAATAGTGATGGTGATGTGGACTATTCCAACGAGTGGTGGGTCGCAGAAAATCTCGAGTTCTCCCAAGGTAGTGCATGGTTCCAACCTAACATGGAACCGGGTTCGACTTGGGTATGCTTGGGGGGAAACAACTCAATACCATAACTCAAGTTCTGCATTGTAAAGCCTTTTGATTCATTCCAACCAACGCTTGACCAACCGACTATCATCATTTCAATGTCAATGAGACGGTTCTTTTTTAAAGAATAGTCATATAGGTTAGGCTCCAAAGTTCGAACGATTCCATCGCCCGACATCTTTATTATTTGAATATCCTTATTGCGTAGCTTCTCACTGTTGCACTATCGGCATTTCTATAAAAGAGAAACCTCTGCATCGCTCCAAAAATAGGTTCTGTTATTGACTACTCGACGATGATTGGTAAGATCTAATGCATAGTTCAATTGTATGGCATGGCTCATTTTTCTATCACAAGCAAACTATCTAAACATGATAGTATATTTGTCGTAACGGGACATGGGACTTACATTGCATGGATTAACAATTTAACTTACCCCAGTGGATGTTCATAATCCAATTGGTCAACACACGTCGATGTCCGTTGGGTTCTGGGCATCAGTCATATAGGTCTAATATCCGAATAAAAACATACTAAGCCATGTTGAACGCTAAGTTTTCCTATCTAGAATAAATCATCAATCGCCATACTTCTAGACCGACATTGGGACATCTACTCATCCTAAAGTCGGGTCTTCCATAGCTTAGGCTTCTCCTTCTATATCTATCAGGCCTGAACATTCAATCAACATCAAGTTACAAGGCATGGTCGTTCCAACGAAGTCATTGCAAAATAAGCCTCGTTCTCTAAACGAGTATACTGGTATAAGGATCCTAGATGACCCGCCAGAACAAGCGCCGACTATTCTTACACCAAAGATCCTTCAAATATATGTCGCTAACACAGTATCCCCAATGGCAACGTGCTTCTCCCAACATAGGGTCAACGAGTGCATAATGTTCCGTTGGGATATACGACCTGTAATATGTACACGTGCTTGAGTGGCACTGTGCCGCCCTTCAATCCATTTCTCCACATGGTTCTCCAAGAACTTGAGTTGGTGCTGTCTCAAGTTCATCCCAACGGCTACGCTCTCCTGAGTTCTCTATAAGTGCTCTTTATGAACCAACTCCGTCAGCCTCCAACTTTCAACGAGCTTACTTACCTCTTACACTTCAAGAAAAGGCATGACTCACCCTCTTATATGATTTTCAAGGCCAGATGTAGGTGTAAGGTCATATAAAAGCTCCAAAACAGGTGTCCTTACTTCAAGAACGAATACTTCTTCGTTCGGTGCCTGTTCGGCTTTAATCGATCTTGGCTCTCTAGAAGTAAGATTATTTCTTTTTTCCCTTCTGCATTTGAACTTTCATCATTTCAATGTCTAGTTCTTGACCTGATTCCTTTGTAGGTATTCCTTATCACGATACCAATGAAGGGTATGGCGATACCTTGGACACTATGAAAAGAGTTTCGGCTCAAAATCACTCTACTCCATACCTTCTAATGAATGAAAACCTTCGATGTTGTGACCTTCTCTCCCCAATCCCATTGCTATTCCTAGTGAAGTTTCTTCGAGCAGCTCTAGGATGCCAACCTGGACCTTTGTCTTTACAAGTAGCTTTAGAAATAATCTCCAAGGAGAAGTGGAAGTTCCTTCTGGTGTGCCAAATGACGATGAATCCATCAACAGAATGGAAGATGCACCCGTTGCCAGCGACACTCCAAGAGAAAGGGATGAAGAAGTCAGAATGCAACCGAACTCGAAGGAGAGTGGAAATGCAGGGAGGTGAGAATGGAAGGAAGAGATGAAGGAAGAGAAAGGAGTGGAGGAAGTAGAAAGCGCTGATGAGGGCGATAGTGATTACGCTGCTAGTTTGAAGGGGGATGAATCGTGTGGCGAGACATCTCCCGAAGGAACTGAAATTCCTTCTTCGCCTTATATAAAGCGCATCATCATCAAAGTTCCCAAGAAAGCCAGGGAACCAAGCATACTACCATCATTCAAGACAACTCTTCCAGCTTGCTCCTTAGGAGATGTCTTCGCTGGATTAAGTGAATTTGATATCTCCATCGGCAATCTCCTCACCGAGGGTTCTCTAAAATTTATTTTCCTGCCTAGGGGAATTCCAGATGAAGGTAGCGAGATTCCATCTTTACTTTTATGCGAACACGATCTATAGAGTATATAGGGGGTCATCGGCACTCTATAGTTCGCTAGGATCAAGAACACATTCCTGCATCCATTTACATTTTGTAGTTCCAACACTTATCGGTATCTCTCCTTGTTTCAGGTTCCATGGCTAGAGATAGGTACATAAAGCTTTAGCATAGTGTGTGCGACGAACCCCCAATCCATATCCGCCCCGCTCTAGTTACCAGGTTTGTTACGGGAAAGGCGAAGAAATATTTCAAAGGAAAGAGAGGGAGTAAAAGGCAGGAGGTCACTATAAAGCTGAAAGAGAGAGGAAAAGAAGGTAGGTCAAAGAGGGGTTGTCTCATGATCAAAGCAGACAACATAAAGATTCCTATGATCGTTGAAGTCCCTCTTCTGGCACTCCTCCGCCTTGTACTGAACCCCAGCTTCCTCCTCACCAACAAGTCCCCGCTCTGAAGTCCTTGATCACTACTGCGTCTCTATGTTCTAAAGGAATTTCCACTCCTCCAACTCATCTTCCTGCTGCTCCACCCCACCTTCAGGCTGCCTTTCTTGACCTTTTCCTACAGGGTGTCATGTTCGATCGTGACATCCAAGACATTCCAAAGGAAGAAGCTGATCAGGATATCCAGTGTATTCAAAAGCACATCGATCGAGGCTATGAATGGAGAAGGCTCACTTATGCTCTCTCGAAGGTTAATCGTGTCAATTATACAAATATACATTCTTTTGATATTGAGAAGAAGACTTACAACAGCCTTATCAAGGGGTATAAGAAAGATCTAGTGAAGATGATGACTGAGAGAGACACCATGCTGAAGTCCAAGGATAAGGCCGAGAGACTGATGGTAGAGATGAGGAAGGCCCACATAAATAAAGAGCTCATGCTAAAGGACCTGCTCAAGATTACTCATGAGGAGGGTGCTGCTTTAAAAACCCCAATCGCCTAGAAGGACCTGGCCTTTACTACAAAAGATGAAACTATTTGGGCTAGGGAAAAGATCATCGAACAATAGGCAACTGAACTTCCATAGCTCCTCGTAGCGAATGAGAAACTTGCCAATGATCTACTGCTATCAAAGGTCAAGAAATTGCATGCTGAAGTAGATCATGTGATCATTGTGAAAGAGCTAAAAGAGATCAAGGAGAAAAGGGTCAAAGAGAAGGAAGAGTTGAATAATACTCTCCAGCACTTCTTCACAAGCATAATACAGTACGAGAATTTAAAGTGGCAGGGGAGTACAAATGCTAAAATCCTTGCCAACGCTTAGGAAGAAGTGCTGTGTCATTCTGAAGGTGCTAGTGAAGGCCTCACCAAAGAGGAACTAGTGGCCAAGTACCTTGATGTAGACAATATAGCTAAACTTGAAGGAGGAAAGGCCATTCTAGCTGTTGAAGATGTCATCGCTGCTATTGCCACTGTCAAGGCTTTCGCTGGCCCAAGTGCATCGGGTTCAGCCAAATTATCCTTTCTAGAGCCCAAAGTGCCTATGATAGATATTCCAAAGACTAAAGGAACCAGCTCTAAGGCCACCCAAACTATCCCAACATCCTAGCAGCTACCTCTATTGAAGGTTATGTTCCTTTCATAATTGATCCATCTGTTGAGCATTCCTTGAGGAGAGCAAGATTTCTTAATCGTGTGCTTTGTAATCAGCTCGAAATGAAGGTATACCTCTTGTTTAACAAGTTTTTGAGAAACTTTAGTTCTCGCCTAAGCTCATCTCTAACCTTTACCTTTCTGTTTGCTCACTTGTAGGTCATCCGCATCTCCTCCATCCACCTCCAGCTACTCAAGGATTGGGCACCGCGGTGACCTTTACCATGTCAACCACCATCTCTACGGGACTAGTTGCTCCATCATTGCTTCCTAGTTTCAAACTTGGCCCTAATTCTCATAATTTTGGGTCCCTGGAAGGGATGGAGGATGTTTACAGTCCCAGAGGGAAGATGATTCAATGACTAGCGTTGTGGGCATAATCGATCATATTACAATGGTAGAGAAATCAAAGATCGACATTTCTTAGGTCAGGATTAAAAAGGAGTCTCGACTTGAGATGTTCGTCAGCTTTGCGCCTACAATCCCCTCCGCAAAACTTCCTTTCATAAAGCTGAAACCACTCAAAATTAAGCCCTCTGATGTTCCTACCAAAAAATCAGATGAACCCTATTTTAAACTCAAGGGTGAAACTACAACGTCCGAGGGTGACACTCTTGAAGAAGGGAAAATTAAAGGCAGAAAGAAGCACAAGAAACCGATCGATGGTCCAAGCAGCAAGGGAAGAAAATGGAGGAAGAACGAATTGGAGACTCCTAAAGTTTGCGAGCGTGGTAGCTTGTTTTTTGTTTATCTTTTTGTTGTAAACAGCCCGTGTTTGTGCGGGAACGACCCCCACTATTCTTGTATATAAAAGTTCAAGTAACGAAAGAACACTTTTTGCTCTGTAACCTTTATTCTGATTACTTTTCAACATTATTATGTACCGTACCTGTTTGTACACAACTCCCTGCATATATAATATAACTGCCTATATTGCAATTTATTAACATTATATATGTTTGCTTCTTTGCAATGCATTTATTTACTGCAACTCTGTGCATTTAAATAAAATTCTTGCAGTTACTTTAAGTACATTCCATTATTCATCCCTCTTTATAGTTGGCAAATTGTTATGTTTGGTGAAACAGAATCATGATTGGATCAATTCCATGGTTATTCCTATTTTGGTTAGGTCGAGTGTCCTTCGCCCGATTTCTACCGTAAATAGTTCAAGGTCCATGTTGTCCCCTATCGTCGGGGAGCATCAACTGTAATATTAACTCACCTTTCAAAAAATTTGGCCATGAACTGAATCTTTTTCACAAGAATTCCTATTTTAAATGTAAGAATTCGGGCATTAGTATGAAACAAACATTATTGGGCAAATTAGCCAATAGACCTTATTCCTGATCCTAGATGGAAAGAGTCTGATAACACCCATCCTTGATTTCTAGTGACTATCCTCACGTATCCCCATCCAAGAATGTCCTACTATGCTACTAGCATGGTCGCGGAAGTCCAGTTCGTACACCAGCTCCTTTCTTCGGGAACCAGGGATTTAATTGCTCGATTTCGAGCATCCCTTCTTAATGCTGCCAACTTCCGAACAACGGCTTATACCTGCAAGTCGAGCATCGCCAAACTCCAAGCAATGGAAAATTCCTGAAGGTTGAAACTGAATTATCCGATCAAACCCTATATGAGTTTTCCTTCTTGACATTGCCAATCTTCGGGCAATGGCAAATTCTTGAAGGTCCGGGTTGAACTATTCGATCTACCCTTATATGGGT
Organism: Allium fistulosum; assembly: GCA_030737815.1. Classification (NCBI taxonomy): domain Eukaryota; kingdom Viridiplantae; phylum Streptophyta; class Magnoliopsida; order Asparagales; family Amaryllidaceae; genus Allium; species Allium fistulosum. The sequence continues at coordinate 1,212,032,225 of CM060902.1, forward strand.
TTTCCTTCTTGATATTTCCAATCTTCGGGCAATGGCAAATTCCTGAAGGTTGGGATCGGATTATCCGATCGACCCCTATATGGGTTTTCCTTCTTGATATTGCCAATCTTCGGGCATTGGCAAATTTCTGAAGGTTGGGATCGGATTATCCGATCGACCCCTATATGGGTTTTCCTTCTTAACATTGCCAATCTCCGAGGAATGGAAAATTCCTGAAGGTCGGGGTCGAATTATCCGATCAACTCCTATATGGATTTTCCTTCTTGACGTTGCCAATCTCCGGGCAATTGAAAATTCCTGAAGGTTGGGGTCAGATTATCCAATCAACCCCTATATGGGTTTTCCTTCTTGACATTACCAATCTTTGGCAACAACAAATTCATGAAGATCAGGGTCGAATTATCCTATCGACCCCTATATGGGTTTTCCTTCTTGACATTATCAATGTCCGGGTAATGGAAAATTTCTGAAGGTCGAGGTCAAATTATCTGATTGACCCTTATATGGGTTTTCCTTCTTGACATTGCCAATCTCTGGGCAATGGAAAATTCTTGAAGGTCAGGGTCAAATTATCCGATCAACTCTTATATGGATTTTCCTTCTTGACATTGTCAATCTCTAGGCAACAGAAAATTCCTAATGGTCGGGGTCGAATTATCCAATCAACCCCTATATGAGTTTTTCTTCCTGACGTTGCCAATCTCTTGGCAACGTCAAATTCCCAAAGGTCAGGGTCAAATTATCCGATCGACCCCTATATGGGTTTTTCTCCTTGACGTTGCCAATCTCCAAAAAATGGAAAATTCATGGAGGTCGAGGTCGAATTATCTGACTAACCCTATATGGGTTTTCCTCTCTAGGGATATGCTTTTCGTGTAATGTTTTATGTCATTCAGTAGTTCCGGTGCTTTTGTCAAGAAGGGAAAGTCTCGTACCCTTAGCTTGATATTCCTTCCTAAATTGACAAACCACCAGCTAGGAATCCCTAAATATGTGTAGTGTCTTGTCCTAATACCCAGTTCCTTCGAAATCCTTAACCCCACTATTAGCGCCTCGTACTCAACCTCATTGTTGGTTGTGGGAAATTCCAGCCTTAATGCATAACAAATCGATCGCCCTTCCAGAGTTTCGATCAATACTCATGCACTTGAGCTATGTTCATTCGATGCTATATATACAAACAACTTCCAATGGAGAAGTATGATTGTATCGTCCTCTTCTTCACCATCTCATGCGGTAAACTCAGGGATGAAGTCTGCCAATGCTTGTCATTTTATCGCTTTCCTTGGATGGTAAGTAAAGTCATACTAGCTCAACTCTATGTTCTACTTTAATAGTCTCCCTGAAGTCTCAGATTGGTATAATACCTACTTTAAGGGGTGATTCTTCAGTTCTTTGATCGGATGAGCATGGAAATACGGTCGTAGCTTCCTCAATGTAATCAACAAGCAATATGCCAGTTTTTGCAACTTTGGGTGATTCTTTTCAGTTCCTGTAAACCACTTGGTGATGTAGTAGAGCAGCCTTTGAATCCTCACCTCCTCACATACAAGTGTTGCACTTAATGTATGAGTGAACACTCCCAAATAGACGAATAAGTCCTCCCCGTCCAGCTGTTTGGATAAGGCTGGAGGCATCTCCATGTGCCTCAATAACTCCTCAAAGGCATTCTAACAATCTTGATTCCACTCAAAATTATTCTTACCCCTTGTGAGGGCGTCGAAGAAGGGTATGCGTTTGTCTGTTGTCATTGAGATGGACCGACTCAAAGCAGTAATGTTCTCATTCAAACTCTATTGCTCTTTCTTTATAGTTACGGCAGTTATGTCCCTCAAGCCATTAATATGATCTAAATTGACATCAATGCCCAGTGCCTGACAATAAATCCCTAAAAATTTCTTAATGCTACCCCAGAAGAACATTTCAACAGATTAAGTTTCGTTTCATACTTCCATAAAACCTCAAACATCTCAAAAAGGTTATCCAAATAGTTCCGCAATACTCGTGATTTCATAAGCATATCGTCCACATATATCTCCATTATCTGTTTGATTTGATTCTTGAACATAGAATTTACCAATATATGGTATATGGCTCTGGCATTTTTAAAACCAAATGATATTACCTGATAATAGTACAACCCCAAATTTATTATAAAGATAGTATTCTCCCGATCGAATGTATGCATCAAAATCTGGTTATAACCTAAATAAGCATCCATGAACGAAAGTAACTCATGCCCTACGGTCTTGTCTACCAGTTGGTTAATTCTAGGTAGAGGAAAGCTATCTTTTGGGCATGCCTTATTCAAGTCCAAGTAGTCGATACATTTCCACCATTTTTTGTTTTATTTTCTGACCAATACATGGTTTGCTACCCATTCGAGGTATAAAGCATCGTGGATAAAGCCGCTTTCCATTAGCTTATCCACTTTTTCCTTCAATGCGGCGGATCACTTCGGACCTAGACTGCGCCTTTTCTGTTTGATTGATGTAAACTTTGGATCAACATTCAATCTATGACTAGCTATCCCTGATGATATCCCATACGTTTTTGAATGCGTCCAAGCAAACACGTCTGAATTCCCTTGGAGGAGATTAATCAATTCCTTCCTTAAGTTAACGATAAGCGGAGATCCAATCTTTAGAACCCATGTAGGGTCATCTATATCGATTGGAGCATTCACCGTCAGCTCAACTGGTGCTTGTCGCCCTTCCACTGACTTCTACATGGGATCCATAGCCTTATCAAACCTACTATGGTTCCCGAGCCAGGGTTTGGGCTTTAGTTGTTATGCTTTCGAATAATCAATGCGAAGAGTCCTCTCCACATTCTTTCATTCTCCCATCACTTTGCTTTCCTTTTCTCTACGACATAACATTCCCGTCCTACAATCTGGTCTCCTCTTATCAATCTAACCACATTCTCTATAGGAAACTTCATCATTAAACACGAAGGAGCCAGTGCTATTTTAAAATCAACAAGGGTCGATTGGCCCTAAAAGACATCGTAAGTCAAGTATTCATCCATAATGATAAACTTCTGAATCTGGACTATCCTACGATCTCCTTCACCCAATTCCATAGGCAGATCGATCGTCTTGATTGGTTGTTTCACCTTAACGGTAAACCCTTAGATCTTGGTTTTGCTAGCTGTAAACTCCATATTAATCTTCACTTGACCGAACGTTTGTTTGAATAGTATGTTCATAGGACTTCTAGTACCCACCAGGATCTAATGTTCTATTGTCAATCTAATACCTACTGTTATCACTATAGGTTCAAAGTTGGTGCTTTGACTCTATCAGCATCTCTATTACTGAACACAATGTCACCTATTATCATCCTTTACTGTTTAGCCGGAGCTCCATCTTCTATGGCAAAGCAATACTATTGCAGCACATGCTTTAGCGAGCTTACGTACCATTCCATTTTCTCCACTGGATGAGGTCCTCTGGTTATGGTATTGATAACCAATCATCCATGATTTTGCTTGGGCCCTTATCCACAGGGTCTAGGTTGATTCCTTCATGCAAATAGCCCTTGGGGTCTAGCAGTTTGACCACCTACCTAGGGTTCTTTAATGTACTGCTGGAGCTTATTCTTTCTTATTAGTTCTTTAATAAGATCCTTCAAATGCCAGCACTCGCTTGTGTTGTGTCTATCGGTTTCAAGGAAATGACGGTACTTCTCTAAGCGCCTTTCCTGCTGGATCGCCTCACTCCTAGGAAGCTTTTTATATCATTCCATTCATTAAGTAGCAAGGTATATGTTTTCCAGTGTATCATTTAAGGGCGTATAGTCTTCATGTTTTATATTTCTCGGGCATTTCTTGTTTTTATTACGCCTACCACAAGGGCCTTGATTCCTTTTCTTCTTGTTACAAGAATTTATAACATTAACCGCCACATTGCTAGAGCTTTCTTCAACTTTTTTAGCTGCTACGTTGCTCTGGATAACTTCCTTCGACCGTCCGTCATCAGTCTTCTCTAAATTTATACTCACCTCTTCCAACCAAAGAAGCATTCCAATAGAATTCCTCAATGGTCGTTGGTTGTTTCATCTTCAACCACTTGCCAAAATCCATGTCTGGATGCAAGCCCTGGACCAGCGCCATAAATACCAAATCCTCCTTTGGATTGCTCACTTCGGTAACAACAACATTAAACCGATTTAAGAACCCTTTAAGTGACTCCTTAGGTCCTTGAGATAGGCTCGACATGGACATCACGTCCTTATGACAACTAGCATGGAGCCGGAACTACTCTAAGAATTCCCTAGCCAACTCATCGAATGTAACAACCTTGTATTTTACAAATATTTTTAAATTGATTTTTTTTCAGATTCAAAAGCTTTATTTATGAAAAAGAATAAATTTTGTTATTTTAAATATAAACTTTGATTTTGATGTGGGTTAGAATTCCAAATATGACTAAATTTAATATTTCGAGAAAGAGTGAATTTTGGTTAAAATAGTCAAACTTTGACTTTTAAATTTAAATTTTAAATATTTGAAATTATAAATTTTATCTTTTATATGAAAATATATTTAATAACATGAATATGGCTTTTCGTTTCGTTGAAAACGGAGTTAAAATGTAAAAGTTATGTACATTTCAATTTTTAATATAATTTGTTTTATTGTGCAATTTTGCCTATTTTAAATTTTATAAATCATATTTTCTTTCTTATATTTTGTTTTAATATGTGTTAATATGTTATTTTATGTATATTTTTGTCTTTTTGTATTTTTAAAATGATAATAGAATTTTTCCAAAATTTACTGTATTTATTTTTCATTTTTAAAGGTTGTTTTCCTATTTTCTGCTATTTTCTTCATTTAAAATTATATTTAAACTAAATTTTATATATTTATTTTGTGAATGTATTTTTATTTATGTTATTATTTATGTTTAAAAATATATTACAAGCTCATATGAATTTTCTAAAGTTTATACCATTTATTTTCAAATTTTCTAGCCTAGTTGACAATTTTTGCTATTTTCTTGATTTAATTATTTTTAATTAATATTTATTTATTTATATTTTTTTTTGTTACATTTTCGAATTTTAACTGAAATTATATGTATTTTAAGATATTTAAACTTATTAAAAAGAATTAGAGGAAATTTGAAAAGTTTTAAACTCTTGAAACTCCTAAGGCTTTCCATCTCCCGACCTTTCATTTTCCCAACTCTTCTCTTAATTGTTTTGGACGTGTAATCTACTCATTTCAGCTGCATTTTTTTTCACTTTCACGAAATTCATTTCTCCTCCTCTCATGAAAAAATCACGGCTATTCTCCTTGTGAAGCTTAGGTAAAAAAAATTCTATCTTCTTCTTGTCTTTTTATGATTTTCTACTTGAATTTGCACATGCTCTCCACCTTCATAGCTGTATTCCCCTTCCTCCAAGCTGTGGCTGACCACCACCACCACTTTTCTCTGACCATCACACAGCCTAACACCTCTCCTCCTCAGGCCAAGCCAAGCCATTATGAAGATCATCACAAAAATCCATCTAAACTAGCACTAGCCATCACCTATGCACTCAAGCTGACCTAGTTTTGGTACCATCACCTTCCACCACCCATGGCCGCCACCAACACCACCTTCACCACCTCCAGCACCACCCGGACCCTCTGCCACGTCATCACCTTGGACCCCACTCCTCTGGCCGTGCCCCATGAGCCTTGGTCGAGCCATGAATTGCCTTGAATCCATGTTAAAGTGACATTGTTTTGCCTTGTTGTGTTGTTTCATGCATACTCACCTTTTGCTATCCTCTAAACATGTTTGGCCGACCCTTAGGCAACTAAAACCTGATCCAAATCTTGCCTTAGACCTGTAGTACACCATATGGCTGAACCTGAAGGTTGTTGGAAGCAAGTGCAAAGCAATTCTACTTTGATTCGTGCAGTTGATTCTATATTATTCTATCGTATTGTGCATTTGAAAACTTATATTGTTTGTATTGTTTGTCTTATGTATTCGAGGAAGTTAACCTTGTCTCTCCCACACTCATCATCATCATGGCTGAGAAAATGAACCCCTTGTTCGAGCTTTTGAATGGTTAAAGCACAGTCAAGTAATCTATTCCGTTGTTGCTTCTTATCTTCATTGTTTCAACATTGTTTGCGTTGAATATTTATGTGTATAGTGTCTTGTTTGGCTATTGTTTACAAGATAAATATCAAGGCTCTCCATTCATTCAAATCAAAAGTCATGCCATATCATGCTTGTTGTGCTTTTTGGAATCTATTATGTGTGTTTTGATCGCTAATCTCCAGCTTTAATAGGTGAGTTATTCTCACCAGACAATATGTACCTATATAACTAGTAAATTGACACCCTGTGAATCTGTAGAAATATATTATCATGTTATACTTGACTATGTTATGATCATATGATGTTTATACACCTGTTATATCATCCGTTACTGTTATATAATGTATTCTGTTCATTTATATCTGTTTATCACACTACAATTTCCCTGTAGACTAGAATCACTATGGGTTGAAATGATACATACCCGAACGGACTTTAGAATAGGGAAAAATCATTATGGGCTGAAATGATAGGCCTGAATGGTTTTTATTTATTTTATTTAACTTGGGATTGCGGGTTTGAAATGATAGAACCCGGATTTTTCTTTTTAAACTGCGGATTGAAATGATACATATCTGTATCACTTGACCTAGGTTAGAAAACTATATACAGGCCCGTGGTTATTTTATAAAGTGTTTTGGATATTTTTAAGTATTTTAAAAATTATAAATTTATGAAATTTGATTTAAATAGATTTTGAAATGTTTTAAAATAAAGAAATTATGAATTTTCTATGTGTTAAAAATGTAATTAATGAATGGTTTAACTGGATTTTTGAAATATAACTTAAGTTTTGGAAATTTGGAATTTTGGGTAAAAATGATATTTAAGTTATATAAATAAAATGGAAATTTAATTATATTTGGAAAATGGTAAAATATGATAATTTGATTAAATTTGAATTTAAGTGATTTATTAAAGTATTATTGATTTTTCTATGAATTTAAGTGGTTAAATAAATGAATGTTTAAAAGTGATCTTTTAAAATATAACTTGACTTGGAAATGTGAAATTTGGTTTTAATTAAAGGTTTAAGTTAATTAAATAAAATTGGAAATTTAGTTAAATTTGTGAAATGGTAATTTAAATTTGAAGTGTAAAGTTTATTTGTTGAAATGTGAAGAATTGGAAACTTTTACACTTTAATTTATTAAGTAAATTGTTGAAAATTGGATTTAATTATAAGAAATTTATTGTGAAAAAGATATATGTTAACTGATATGTAAATGAACATTTTAAATGTTAAAATATAATTTTTAAAATGTTTATGTGTTTTAAATTGAAGTTATTTAATTGCTGGAAATACACTAACACCTGAAATCTACTTTTAATAGCATTCAGAAATGCTATAGATTCTGTTTTGAACTAAAATTGTGTAAAAAGAGCTATTACAGCATTTCTGAAATGCTGTAGTTGCTGTAATTGAACTTATAGGGTAATATTGAACTCAGGCCTATTATAGCATTCTCTGGAAATGCTAGAATGGTCTGCAGTCTTCGCTGAAACCAAATTTAACCCTTGTTTTGAAATCTGAACTACCGCAGCACTTCTGAAATGCTGTCTTTTCTGTTTTTGAACTATAATTCAACTAAAACTGAGTTTTAATAGCAGTTTTAAGTGTTGTTTTTGCTGAATTAAAAATGTTTTCAAATATAATTATAGCAGTTGTTTTTAAATGCTGTGAAATGCTGAAATTTTAATAATTAGGGTTTTTGACTTAGTAAACGAACTCAGAATGGTTTGAAACTTTGGAAATTGAATACTTGATTTGAAAGTATAATAATTACACTTTTAAATGGTTTAAATGAATTATTTTGATTGAAATATAAACTATTTAAAAGGTGACTTGAAATGATAATAAATGACGTATACCTTTAAATTTAAAAGGTATTTAAAGTTGAATATTTAGATTTGAACTCAAATGATATTTTGGTATATTAAAATGATTTGAAATGAAGTTTTGGAAAGATTGATATTTTGATATATTAAAATGATTTGAAATGAAGTTTTGGAAAGATATGATATTTTGATATATTGAAATGATTTGAAATGAAGTTTTGAAATGATATGATATTTTAAATATATTGAAATGGTTTGGAATTATTTAATCTTTATTTTGATAAAGATTTGGATTTGAAATGATATTCTATTTTGAAGTATAAACTGTTTTAAATTATAACCACGGGTTATAATAACGATTGGTTGTTAAAGAGACCGGGATCGAATATGGACATACTCTCTGTCGATACCGAAAACCACTTTGACAACTGTGTATGCGGTGGAGTTTCCAGAATGAAGTAGGATGGTGGCGACGATCATAAGGTATATACGTGGACCCAACTCCCGTGAGTTGGCATAAGGTGGCTAAAAAGGAGCGATTGACGGACCAATGAGGTAGCACCTCTGATCGGACACACTTCTTCGATACCATTCTATTACTTGTGATTGATTTGGTGGCCACCCTTGATTTGGGAGTGTTGTTCGAGGTGGGCGGTAGTGGCTGCTATGCGTCACCACTAGTTCGGATGCGTAATTGGTATATCTACCCTGGCATTGCCTAGTTGTGCCGTGTCACCTACCATATCGAGCTTTACTACGATTTTGATTTAAAGATCCGACCACGTTAAGGTTCTCCATCCCCTTAATGCTATTTTCTATATGATTATACTTTACTAATTAGACACTACTGTATATAGCGTATATTACTATATAGTAAATAGTTTAACGGATCCTTAGAGGATGGGCGGTCCCAAGCATCTTCTAAGTTACTTGTACCTTTACTACAGTTCACTTGAGTTGGTTTACATTGTATAAGTATGTATGTCCTGACTCGAGTGTTTTGTGTTTTGCTTTACGCTCGGGTCAGACTGAGTGATACAGCATTAGAGACTCGCCTTTGGAGCTGGAGTTTTGCTTTGAAGATCCTGATATCTATTCATCTTGTTATCCAGTTGATTCCAGTTGTATTCTGAGTTGTACATGATTATCATACTGTTACTCCTGTTGTATCTTGGTATTCCTATTGTATCTAAATTAACTCTGATATATTTATATAGTAGCCTCATGAACTACTATTTCTTTTACTTCCGCTGCATTATTTTACTCTGTGTCTGTGATCTGTGATTATATGTATTTACTGTATATTCTGAGATTTGCCGAATTTTATTTACAATGCGGTATTTTGAGCAATTCAATTCCGGCATGAGTGTCTACCTATACACTTATAATGGATGCGAATGGTTGAAAATAATCGGGTCGTTACATGTGGTATCAGAGCTTTGGCTTTGAGGCAAAACTTAGAATGTATGGTAAATTTATTTACAGAATCACTTTCATTCGAGTTTGAATCTCTTCCTTTTGATTCGATTTCCTTTGAATTTTGGAACGTTCCCTGCGGTTCCGAAATTCATTCGTGTCCCTCACTATTCATCATCTTTTGATTCTGGAGTATCCCATGACTCCACTTCCAATGATCTTTATAGTGAATTGGCGGTCTCGCCAATATTCTAATTTTCTTATAAAAGGGTGAAAATCTTTTATAATCAGCATCGATTCACCAGAGATTTATATTTATCCTTGGTTTAAATGCTAATATCTTTTATTATTCCAAACTCTATCTCTTGAGATCGAAGGTAGATTTACCCCACAAAATCCACATTTGATCTTATCCATTAAGTCACGGTTGACCCGGTTAAGGTTGTGTGCGATTTATCTAAGCTTACCCATCTCTCTACTCCATTTAACCATCCTGTCTTTTGTTTTTAAACTATCTCCAAACATTTTGAATTGTACTTATAAATCTATGTTTTGTTTTATATGTTGTGTTGTTTGGGTTGTTGATGTTGATTTGGGTTTCCGATCGATTCGTCTGATCAACGCTATCGATAGGATTTCTAAAACACTTTGACAGAACAAACTGTACACAATATTATTTTAAAATTTGGTTAATGAAATAAATTTGGATATATAATTTTACGGAACTTAATAAATTGATTTAAATTGATAATTTGAAATGATAATACTTGATTTATCATTTATTGTTCTACAAATGAATTTATAAATAGTTGTTTATAAATTTATTTGGGAACTGAAATGAATTTAAAACAAGAAATTTAAAGAATTTAATTTTCGATGGTTTCAAACCTTGTGTTTAAAATTTTTAAAAGGATATTATTTAATGTAATAAAAATTTGTCTCTAAAGGATTTTAAAGTTTAAAAAATTAAGTGCTCTTCTCTTTGTCGCTGGAAAATAATTTCGGTGATGACTGCAGCATCATCGACGTTCATTTTCGAGTTTCGAAGTGAAGAGACCGTTCTGTAGTCTTGCTACAGCTTTGTTTTGGAAAATCTAATTGATTTGAATTTCTAAAATATGACTGGATTATAATATATATAGATATATGATTTAAATTTGATTTGACATATTATGTATATATAATTACTTATCTCTAAATGGTTTGAAAGGAATCGGAAGTTTAATTCTTAAATTTTATTTTAAAGAATAATTTCAGTTATAAGAAGAAAATCAAAAATTTGAATAAATGATTCAAACTTGAGATAATTGAATTGGAAAGTTTTACTTGTATAACACACAATTTCATTCCAATATAACTTACCTAAATTACACAGAAGTTGAATATGGAATGGGATAATATACAATATAAAAAGGATTTTTATAAATAAATTTGAGTGGTTATAATAAATGTTATACACTTAAATTTTAGTTATAAAAGATCAACAGAGGTAAATAGTGAAAAAGGAATTTAAAGAGATTTTATTTAAATAACTTAATAATCAAATTTGATTTAATATGGAACCTAAAGTCTAACCTAGGAATTTTAATAAAAGTTATTTTCTGAAATGAATATGTTGTATAATAAAAATGTATCTTTGAATAGATAAAATAAAATACATTTGAATTGGACTTTTTGTAATAAAGTTTATTTAACTTGAATTCATAGTTTAATTGATGTCTAAATGAATAAATGTGTAAAGAAATTTGATTGTTATATTTGCTATGATAAATATTTATTTATGAAATAGATATGTCTTAAAAAAATGAATAATTATGATTTAAATAGTTAAAATGTATTTTAACATCACTAAATTTGATAATTGAGAATTTGGTTTTAAAATGGAATTTTAAGTGTAACTTATTAAAGGAATATCTATTTATGAAATGGGTATTTTAAATAAAGTGTTAGGTTATGTGTTAAATTAAGAGCTAACTAAAATAGGGAGCTTTTGACTTAATAAACGAAGTATAGTTTAATTTGGATATTCCATTCATAAAAGTTTGTTTTAATAAGTCATAAGTTAAATGATATCCAAATAAATATTTCTGGAATTAAACTGATTTGAAATATTAATATATCTACTTAGCATTTTATAAGTGCTGCTATTTTGAAAAGACAATGTTTTGGAAATTTTTTATAATTGAATGAACTTAGAAATGTTACAACTTTAAAATGAATATTATTTGACCTTGAATTAAAATGGTTTAAATGAAGATTTTTTTTTAAAGGGTGTTATGATTTTCTAAGTATTATGTTTTTTTTAGAAGAATAACATGTCCAAAGTGTTATGATTTTAGTAGTGTGATTTCCAAATGATAAACATCCCTAAATTGTTATGATTTCAAAGCATTATGGTTTCAAGTTTATTATCTTATTTTGTTTTCCAAACTATCTTTTGGTTGTCCTTATTTCCCTTATCTTGTTACAAAATGGAAAGGCTATTGCTTATACCAGTCTGTTTAGAAATCTTTTTGTAATCTTTGATAATCTTTGTTACTCATCTGGATCTGAACGTTGTTTTTCCATTTATAGACCGTCGGTCAAGTGAAAAGGGATATTCAGACTCTAGAGGATCTTTTTCGTGCTTATATTCTTGATTTGATCATCTCCATCTTGTTAAACTTACCTATAACAATAGTTATCAGGTGTAATTCCAATCTTCTTATCATCTTGTCTTAATTCTATTTCATTCTATCTTTTTCTGTGCTTTCCCGTACCTCGTTCCTTTTCAGGGACGAAAAGTTTTGAGTGGGGGAGAGTGTAACAACCCTGTATTTTACAAATATTTTTAAATTGATTTTTTTTTCAGATTCAAAAGCTTTATTTATGAAAAAGAATAAATTTTGTTATTTTAAATATAAACTTTGATTTTGATGTGGGTTAGAATTCCAAATATGACTAAATTTAATATTTCCAAAAAGAGTGAATGTTGGTTAAAATAGTCAAACTTTGACTTTTAAATTTAAATTTTAAATATTTGAAATTATAAATTTTATCTTTTATTATGAAAATAGATTTAATAACATGAATATGGCTTTTCGTTTCGTTGAAAACGGAGTTAAAATGTAAAAGTTATGTACATTTCAATTTTTAGTATAATTTGTTTTATTGTGCAATTTTGCCTATTTTAAATTTTATAAATCATATTTTCTTTCTTATATTTTTTTAATATGTGTTAATATTTTATTTTATGTATATTTTTGTCTTTTTGTATTTTTAAAATGATAATAGAATTTTTCCAAAATTTACTGTATTTATTTTTCATTTTTAAAGGCTGTTTTCTTATTTTCTGCTATTTTCTTCATTTAAAATTATATTTAAATTAAATTTTATATATTTATTTCGTGAATGTATTTTTATTTATGTTATTATTTATGTTTAAAAATATATTACAAGCTCATATGAATTTTCTAAAGTTTATACCATTTATTTTCAAATTTTCTAGCCTAGTTGACAATTTTTGCTATTTTCTTGATTTAATTATTTTTAATTAATATTTATTTATTTATATATTTTTTGGTTACATTTTCGAATTTTAACTGAAATTATATGTATTTTCAGATATTTAAACTTATTAAAAAGAAATAGAGGAAATTTGAAAAGTTTTAAACTCTTGAAACTCCTAAGGCATTCCATCTCCCGAACTTTCATTTTGCCAACTCTTCTCTTAATTGTTTTGGACGTGTAATTTACTCATTTCAGCTGCATTTTTTTTCACTTTCACGAAATTCATTTCTCCTCCTCTCACGAAAAAATCACGGCTATTCTCCTTGTGAAGCTTAGGTAAAAAAATTATATTTTTCTTCTTGTCTTTTTATGATTTTCTACTTGAATTTGCACATGCTCTCCACCTTCATAGCTGTATTCTCCTTCCTCCAAGCTGTGGCTGACCACCACCACCAATTTTCTCTGACCATCACATAGCCTAACACCTCTCCTCCTCAGGACAAGCCAAGCCATGATAAAGATTATCACAAAAATCCATCTAAACTAGCACTAGCCATCACCTATGCACTCAAGCTGACCTAGTTTTGGTACCATCACCTTCCACCACCCATGGCCGCCACCAACACCATCTCCACCACCTCCAGCACCACCTGGACCCTCTTCCATGTCATCACCTTGGACCCCACTCCTCTGGTCGTGCCCCATGAGCCTTGGCCGAGCCATGAATTGCCTTGAATCCATGTTAAAGTGACATTGTTTTGCCTTGTTGTGTTGTTTCATGCATACTCACCTTTTGCTATCCTCTAAACATGTTTGGCCGACCCTTAGGCAACCAAAACCTGATCCAAATCTTGCCTTAGACCTGTAGTACACCATATGGCTGAACCTGAAGGTTGTTGGAAGCAAGTGCAAAGCAATTCTACTTTGATTCGTGTAGTTGATTCTATATTATTCTATCGTATTGTGCATTTGAAAACTTATATTGTTTGTATTGTTTTGTCTTATGTATTCGAGGAAGTTAACCTTGTCTCTCCCACACTCATCATCATCATGGCTGAGAAAATGAACCCCTTGTTCGAGCTTTTGAATGGTTAAAGCACAGTCAAGTAATCTATTCCATTGTTGCTTCTTATCTTCATTGTTTCAACATTGTTTGCGTTGAATATTTATGTGTATAGTGTCTTGTTTGGCTATTGTTTACAAGATAAATATCAAGGCTCTCCATTCATTCAAATCAAAAGTCATGCTATATCGTGCTTGTTGTGCTTTTTGGAATCTATTCTGTGTGTTTTGATCGCTAACCTCCAGCTTTAACAGGTGAGTTATTCTCACCAGACAATATGTACCTATATAACTAGTAAATTGACACCCTGTGAATCTGTAGAAATATATTATCATGTTATACTTGACTATGTTATGATCATATGATGTTTATACACCTGTTATATCATCCGTTACTGTTATATAATGTATCATGTTCATTTATATCTGTTTATCACACTGCAAGTTCCCTGTAGACTAGAATCACTATGGGTTGAAATGATACATACCCGAACGGACTTTAGAATAAGGAAAAATCATTATGGGCTGAAAAGATAGGCCTGAATGGTTTTTATTTATTTTATTTAACTTGGGATTGCGGGTTTGAAATGATAGAACCCGGATTTTTCTTTTTAAACTGCGGATTGAAATGATACATATCTGTATCACTTGACCTAGGTTAGAAAACTATATACAGGCCCGTGGTTATTTTATAAAGTGTTTTGGATATTTTTAAGTATTTTAAAAATTATAAATTTATGAAATTTGATTTAAATAGATTTTGAAATGTTTTAAAATAAAGAAATTATGATTTTTCTATGTGTTAAAAATGTAATTAATGAATGGTTTAACAGGATTTTTGAAATATAACTTAAGTTTTGGAAATTTGGAATTTTGGGTAAAAATGATATTTAAGTTATATAAATAAAATGGAAATTTAATTATATTTGGAAAATGGTAAAATATAATAATTTGATTAAATTTGAATTTAAGTGATTTATTAAAGTATTATTGATTTTTCTATGAATTTAAGTGGTTAAATAAATGAATGTTTAAAAGTGATCATTTAAAATATAACTTGACTTGGAAATGTGAAATTTGATTTTAATTAAAGGTTTAAGTTAATTAAATAAAATTGGAAATTTAGTTAAATTTGTGAAATGGTAATTTAAATTTGAAGTGTAAAGTTTATTTGTTAAAATGTGAAGAATTGGAAACTTTTACACTTAAATTTATTAAGTAAATTGTTGAAAATTGGATTTAATTATAAGAAATTTATTGTGAAAAAGATATATGTTAAATGATATGTAAATGAACATTTTAAATGTTAAAATATAATTTTTAAAATGTTTATGTGTTTTAAATTGAAGTTATTTAATTGCTGGAAATACACTAACACCTGAAATCTACTTTTAATAGCATTCAAAAATGCTATAGATTCTGTTTTGAACTAAAATTGTGTAAAAAGAGCTATTACAGCATTTCTGAAATGCTGTAGTTGCTGTAATTGAACTTATAGGCTAATATTGAACTCAGGCCTATTATAGCATTCTTTGGAAATGCTAGAATGGTCTGCAGTCTTTGCTGAAACCAAATTTAACCCTTGTTTTGAAATCTGAACTACCGCAACACTTCTGAAATGCTGTCTTTTCTGTTTTTGAACTATAATTCAACTAAAACTGAGTTTTAACAGCAGTTTTAAGTGCTGTCTTTGCTGAATTAAAAATGTTTTCAAATATAATTTATAGCAGTTGTTTTTAAATGCTGTGAAATGCTGAAATTTTAATAATTAGGGTTTTTGACTTAGTAAACGAACTCAGAATGGTTTGAAACTTTGGAAATTGAATACTTGATTTGAAAGTATAATAATTACACTTTTAAATGGTTTAAATGAATTATTTTGATTGAAATATAAACTATTTAAAAGGTGACTTGAAATGATAATAAATGAAGTATACCTTTAAATTTAAAAGGTATTTAAAGTTGAATATTTAGATTTGAACTCAAATGATATTTTGGTATATTAAAATGATTTGAAATGAAGTTTTGGAAAGATTGATATTTTGATATATTAAAATGATTTGAAATGAAGTTTTGGAAAGATATGATATTTTGATATATTGAAATGATTTGAAATGAAGTTTTGAAATGATATGATATTTTAAATATATTGAAATGGTTTGGAATTATTTAATCTTTATTTTGATAAAGATTTGGATTTGAAATGATATTCTATTTTGAAGTATAAACTGTTTTAAATTATAACCACGGGTTATAATAACGATTGGTTGTTAAAGAGACCGGGATCGAATATGGACATACTCTCTGTCGATACCGAAAACCACTTTGACAACTGTGTATGCGGTGGAGTTTCCAGAATGAAGTAGGATGGTGGCGACGATCATAAGGTATATACGTGGACCCAACTCCCGTGAGTTGGCATAAGGTGGCTAAAAAGGAGCGATTGACGGACCAATGAGGTAGCACCTCTGATCGGACACACTTCTTCGATACCATTCTATTACTTGTGATTGATTTGGTGGCCACCCTTGATTTGGGAGTGTTGTTCGAGGTGGGCGGTAGTGGCTGCTATGCGTCACCACTAGTCCGGATGCGTAATTGGTATATCTACCCTGGCATTGCCTAGTTGTGCCGTGTCACCTACCATATCGAGCTTTACTACGATTTTGATTTAAAGATCCGACCGCGTTAAGGTTCTCCATCCCCTTAACGCTATTTTCTATATGATTATACTTTACTGATTAGACACTACTGTATATAGCGTATATTACTATATAGTAAATAGTTTAACGGATCCTTAGAGGATGGGCGGTCCCAAGCATCTTCTAAGTTACTTGTACCTTTACTACAGTTCACTTGAGTTGGTTTACATTGTATAAGTATGTATGTCCTGACTCGAGTGTTTTGTGTTTTGCTTTACGCTCGGGTCAGACTGAGTGATACAGCGTTAAAGACTCACCTTTGGAGCTGGAGTTTTGCTTTGAAGATCCAGATATCTAATCATCTTGTTATCCAGTTGATTCCAGTTGTATTCTGAGTTGTACCTGATTATCATATTGTTACTCCTGTTGTATCTTGGTATTCCTATTGTATCTAAATTAACTCTGATATATTTATATAGTAGCTTCATGAACTATTATTTCTTTTACTTCCGCTGCATTATTTTACTCTGTGTCTGTGATCTGTGATTATATGTATTTACTGTATATTCTGAGATTTGCCGAATTTTATTTACAACGCGGTATTTTGGGCAATTCAATTCCGGCATGAGTGTCTACCTATACACTTATAATGGATGCGAATGGTTGAAAATAATCGGGTCGTTACATCCAAAGTCATATGGATCTCGGTGCAAGCCTAGAGAACCACATTGACGCAAAACCTTCCAAGAAAATAGGAAAACATCTATATCGAACAACATCCGTCGCCTTGGCACCATCCACGTGCCATTCATACTTGAGTAAATGCTGTCTAAGATCAATAGTCCCATTATAAGATGGCACTATCAGCACCGTAAACTTCCTAGGATACTCCTTTCTCAGATTATTTTATGAGAACGAAGTTCTACTTGGTGTGGAACCCCAATCTTCATTCTTTCTACCTTTTCTTTCCTCAGCCAACCACTTAACCATATCTGGTATTTCCTCGCTGGCATGGCATTTCGAAGGTCAGCTATCAGGGGCTATACCGAGTGTTTGGCTCTACAAAGGATCTTGGTTTTCTTGTCGATGTATAGTTTCTCCAGTCTCTGGTAGAACCACTCCTCTGGTTTTCCGTTGATGTTCGGTTGGTTCTACTGCAACTATTTGAACTCTTGATCCATTAACTCCAACATGCAGCTCATAATCATCACCATCATGTTGCAGGTCATCCTTCGAGTCAGATAAGTCCACAGCCTCTGGTCCATGTCCCTCAATCCTCCAAAATTTCTCTGGGTATCGAGTAAATTCCTTCTGAAGGGAGCATTACAACTTCCTCCAGCAACTCTTTCTGTTGGTCCAACAACTGCTCCCTTCTATTTTTGCCTTTCACTTTGCCTATTCTGACTAGAAATAGAGGAATTCTATTCTTCAAACCCCAATGGAGAAGCTTTACTCCTGTTCCTCCTTAGTCTATGTAGCTGCTGTGATAGCGGTGCTATGCTAGCATCCATCTTTTCCATCAAAGCCTTCTAACCGTCAACCAACTTCTGATTCAATTCATGCATCATCTTATCAAACTCAACCCTAGTAACCATCTCCCGTTGAGCAGACGAACCTGGTACTGCCTGTTGGTTACTGACTTCCATTTGATGAGCATTCCCTTTATCACCACCAACTACTACTCCAAACGATCTTCCAAATCTCCTAGTCGCCGTTAATTTTTATCAGCAAGTTTCCAAATTCCTTAAAGAAAATATTCTGGATCTAACCACTAGATCTCTCTAAACCTCAAATAGCAAACTAGATCTAGACCCTGAGTATCAAAGCTCTTAATGAAAGCACCAAAATGTTGTCGTCAAAAATGGATCAACACCTAAAAACATGTAGCAAAATAGAGATCTAGCATATACTATAATAAAAGTAAAGAGAACATCAGAATTTTATAGTGATTCGGCAATCTCTGGCCTACATCTACTATAATTTATTAATTATTTGATTGAGAGTCACTAGTACAAGGGATTGAACAGTTCTTAAAGCCTAGGACAACCAATAATGTTGCCTTAGTGACTGTAGAGGAGAAATAGGAGATGAAGAAAACAATAGAGCCAAAAATCTTTTTAAAGTAGCCAAGGGTCTGTATTTATAGGGAAATTTTCTAGCAGAACCAGGGGCCCATGAAATATCAAGTCTGGATACAAGTTCGAGAGTGTGCAATGGCCTGAGGCCCAAACATCGATAGAAAGCTCTTGATATCGAGTGGTACCACTCGGTACCAACTAGTTTTTGTTAGGGGTTATCTTCCTTCCTTCTTCTATTCTACCTCTTATCTTCATTCTATTGTGTTTCCAACACTTTTCCTTTGATATTGAGTCATTTTGCTAGTTCCTTTATTATTGTTGTTCATGTCTATTTTCTTGGCTTTCTTCTAACGAATCCTTCGAGTTGTCCGTCTATTCCTTAAGAAATTTACTTCATGACAATCTTTTGTGCTAGAGCCTCATATACAAGTGGTTTTGGAGTTCTAATGGTAGTAAAAAGGAGATGGTACCGAGTAATAGGGCTCGGTGCCGAGTGTTTTTTTTATCATATGCCTTTAAAACTTCTTGAATTTGTACATTTTGCCCTCCTAAGCCGTTCCTAAGTCCGCGAATCATTTTGTCTTCATCTTAACGTTCCAATTCCAATGAGAATTCGTTTGGTCAAAAAGTCGGATAGCAAAATATACATACCCCAATAAAATTAGTGAATTTATATCGAATTGTTATTTTAAGAAAGAAATAAAAAATCTTAAGATTTTACAAAAAGTCTACTCGTACATTTTAAATTAAATCAATTATTATTCTCATGTAAGTAATGACCAAAATTGTTTCAAAACTTGCAACATGTATATTCAATTCTCAGACTTATAACATGAAATTTATATTAATAAATAAAAGTTTTTCCAATTTTATTTTTTTAATGAAATTTTTTTCAAACAATTTTAAAATAGAAAAAAATTAGACAACTTAGGCACACATAAATTTGTGGTAATGCGGTTTGGATCTAAATTAAACATACAATTTGAAAAAATTAATAAAAGGGCGATGGATCTAAAACTATTAACATAAATAACATATGAATAATTGAAGAGAATGATAAATAGGAGTTAAAGTCATATTTACAAGATGTGCATAAAATCGATTCAAGTGAAATAAATAGGAATCCAAATTACATTTCAATATTCATATATAAAAAGAGATACATGAAGTAGAGGATTCAAACCATATAAAAATGATGAATTTTTATCTAAATAAAATATAAAGTTACCTTTAGATGCAGCCAAAAGAAGCAACTTGAATGATGATAGGATTCACAGATTCAATGAATCGATCTCTGGATCTTGCAACAATCGAGAGATAACCACATTATATTTTTATTTTTGTTTTTGTTTGATTTTTGATTTTGCAATTTTTGCCCTCATAGACATTATGTTTTTGGCCAAGATAGATGGGATAGGAAGAGAAAATTATGGTTAGGAAATAAATGAAATTCATGAAAGAAATGAAGGAAGATTTGTTTTAAAGGAATGATAGGAACTTTTCCTCATCCTTCCTTAAAACCTTCTCCTTTTATTCTGTGATAACTAAGATTTTTGGACATCTGTTAATTGGATAATTAACTGATTTTAACTATTGAGATATTGATTTTTATTTGGTTAAACAAATAGAATTCTGATAATTTAAATAATATCTGGATATGTATATAAATGAAGTTGAATCTATAATAAATGTTGAATTATAGATTTTTTGGAAATGATAAATCTTATAGGAAATTAACATGCATATATATAGATATATGCATGCTTTATAATACTGAAAATTTTAAAGTGTATACATATACAAGTATATAAGTATGTATATATATATATATTGTGTTTTGGAAGCATTGGGTTCAAAAGCTAGTTAAAGTTAATTTTTTTTATTTTCAAAACACTAAGAATAAATATTTATTAATTTAAAAGGTATTTTAGCTTAAGTTTGAAATAAGAATTAAGAAAAATATTTAATAAAGGTTTAAGCATTTGTAAACATTAAATTCTTGCATTTAAACATTTGTAAGCTAAGTAATTCATGAATTGACACTTGCAACTTTTATATGCCATGCAAATAAACAAGTGACCTTAGTTTCTTTAAGTTGTAAATTATTTGGATGTTTTGAAACCAGGCTGAGATTATTTTCTCAATTTTCTTTCACTCGTTTTCTAAACAAAATACTAAAAAGAAATCAAACAACAACTTCTCTTTCGATTTTTAAAACCTGGAAGCTATAAAACCTGAGCAAACATAGCAAACACAAGGATTAACTCAAAATAAAATAGATCCGGATCAGATTCAAGCTTGCTATTTCAAAGATCAAAAATCATGTTTCCAGATTTTCAAAACCCTTCTCTGTTCAAATATTTAAGGTGAGTAAACATCACTTTAAAAGCTAAATTTATTTATATCCTGTCGCATGTGATAAATCCTTGAAGTAATGTTGTAGTATGGTTTGCATGATTGGTTAATATAACTGTGTGTGTATATATATCTGAATATATGGATGTGCATGATTGTGTTATAGGCAGAGATGCCTCTGTTCCAGGTTGAGGAAGTTTAAAACAATTTAAAATTTCGATCTCTCCTTCTCTAATTCTTTTTAGAGTTTAATCTCAGAATGAAAAGTGTTTGAAATTACAGGATCTAAGTTTTAAAATTTGTTTCAAATAAAATTATCAAGTGGTTTGTTGGAAAACAAGAAAAATACAATGAAACTCTAAACTATGTAAAATTCATATATCATGTTTTCTTGTTTCAATTATATAATCTAAATCGTTTTAAAAAACGATGATTTTTAAAAGTGGAATCAAGATACTTAATTTTGTTTTGAGTAAGAAATCTTGGTTGATCGAGAATTGGGTTTCTGTCGAATTCTGGTGATCGGTGGATGTATAGGTTACGGGGTCGTGGGTGAAGTTTGCTGGAAGGTCAGGGATCAGGGGAAAAATAGTCGCTCACTTTCTAGTTCGTCGTGGAGGATGAACGTGGGCGAAGTAGGGTTTAACGACCCATTTTGGTCGACATCTTAGTCGAGGCATTTGCGTCGTCTAGGGAGCATCGGACATGACCGGACCAGGGGGTTAGAGGCGTAGGGGTGTGACGAAGCTTTGGTCAGGTTTGCGTGACCTCTGGTGGTCTGTGGCGTCGGGTAGAGATGATTATCGGTCGATGGGTTTTGTTCCAGTGGAGTACGAGATGCTCGAATTTGATTTCGTGGTTGTGTTGAAGAACATGTGGTCAGAATCGAGAGTGGAGGTCATCATTGACTCGTCGGAGGTGGCATGGGGGATCGAATCGTCGCCATTGATCTGTGCATGTGCACATGTGCCTGTATATATCTGTGTTGTTGAGTTCGAGGAAGAAGAAGATGTCGACTCAGGTGGGAACTCGGGGTAGAGTGTGTTTTGCTCGAGTCTGACTTCGGGCTTTCGCGTGGGTTATCTAGTTTAACTGTTTTGAAAATAAAAGAAGAAGTTCTCGGGTCTGACTCGGCCAGGTACCGGGTTGAACTCGAGAAATATTATAACAGTTTTAAAATTCAAATAAAAACAAGTTTAGAAAATTTAAAATAAATCAAGTTTTAACTATTTCTTAAAATCAATATTCTTAGTATAATGAATGTTTAAAGGATAATTAATTAATGTTTAAAGGATCATTAATTAGTGTGATAAATTAAAGGATAATGAATTAATGTAAGTAATTAAGGGATCATTTATTAATGTAAGTAATTAAAGGTTAATTTGAATGATTAAATGATTAAAGAATAATTAATTAATTTCAATAATTAATTAAATGGTTTAATTAATGTTAATTAAGCAGGATTTATAAAAGTAATTAATTTACTTTGTGTAAATTAAATTAATTAGAAATGGACTAATTAATCTTGCTTATGGATGATTAAATTGTATTGAATGTTTGGATTGATTAATATCTCTAGTCTGATAAATTATGGTGTTCTGTGATATGAAATGCTTTGGTTTAACGGTGATAATGTAAGTTATCGATCTGTGATGAATTGCTGTGTGAATGTGTTGTTCTGAAGTTTAATTGAATTATTAACTTAAACAACTTGGTTTTAAAGATGGTATTGAATTCGAAGAGACCGGGATCGGATATCAGCGATATCCGGAACCACTTCGATTAGTAATCTAAAATTCTTTATAGATTTTATTTGAAAATCAAATAGGCTGGAATGGAATAAATTGAGTAATCTGAACCATTGAAACTAAGTAATGGTACTTAGACATTATTTTGTGAAATAAGTGTTTGGCTATAGAATGATTAAAACTCGTAGTGATGAACGAGTTACCCTGGTTTTCAAAGAAGCTTTACAACCTTAGTATTTCAATTTCAAAGAGTTTACTCATGCTGGTTTCCAACCTGACTCGGGTGTTTATTGTAATGCTTGGGTCAGACCGAGTATTACAAATTTCAAGGTTAGGACGTTCTGGAGCTCAAGAGACGAGCTGGATGACAGAGACGTATGGAATATATTCCGCTATGTATATTGGGATTTTATTGATAGTAGTCAGGGATAAGATTTTATAACTGTCCAGTTTATTTGTGAATGGTTGTACTCTGATATATTGTCTGTAAATTGACAGTTACAGCTTTTCATGTGTAAATGCTGTTATTTGATATTATATTTTGTTCCACTGCGATTATGAGATGCTGTGCTGTTGTTTTCTGTTTCTTCTTCTACCTCGTTTTCTTCTTTACCCTAACAATCTGGGATTTCCGACGTTCGATTGCTCGGTGCTTCTACAGTGAACGTATTAGTATCGAATTTTCGAGGTCGAAAATTCCAGGTCGTTACATTTGGTATCAGAGCTGAAGGTTAAGCGAGAACCTTGGCTCTGGTGGGTTTACTCATTAGAGATAGGGTTAGTAGTACCCTAGAATGAGTCGAGTGTATTATATGAGGGCGTACTTCTTATTTTCTTATATAAAGATTTTAAAATGGTTATTGTGTCTAATAATGGGATCTTTGTTTCTAATAGTAATTAATGATAAAGCAAAATGGAATGTTTTAAGGAAGTAGACTTTTAGATAAGTATAACTTGTAAATTGGAATGGATTTAAAGTGTGAAATTTTAAAATCTAAGTCCAGAAATTTGAAATTGTTTCAAAATGTTAAAAGAAATAATAGGTAATATTATTCAGAATATTTTTGAATGTAATCTTATTTTAAAATAACAAGTTGTTTGAAAACTTTAAAGAAATTTGTTTTGGATTAAATCTAAAGGTGGTTTAAAATTTAAAGTATAACATGGTGTGCAAAGAAAATAAATGTATATATGTGTGGATATACATAATATCAAAGTGTATTTGAAATAAACTCTGAAGTGTTGAGTTTTGATTCTACCTGGAGTGTGATTTAAAAACCCAAAGAGAAATAAGTCTTTGAACTTATAAGTGAGAAGGGATATTGATAAGAATTTTAAAATTTGAAATGGAAAACTCAAATTGAGTAAGGTTGATTGGATTAAATAAATTGAATTTAACTTAGGGAAGTTAAATGGGTTGTTTTGAAAGGGAATTTTTATATGTATAAAGGGATCCAAAGATTTTTCAAGATTATATATATACATATATATAAATGATTTTATGAGAATGATTTTAGGAAAAATGTTTTTGGAACCCATTGACTTTGAAAGGCTTTTGATTTTTGGGAAAATCAATTTTTGGAAATTTGGAAAGCCAAGTTTGGAACTATCGATTTTGAGATATCGGTTTTGTGTAAAGGAGATTTATATGTGAATCATAAAGAGTATGATTTGAAAAGTACTATATGTGAATAGTATAAAATGTTTGAGAATGGCTTTGGGGAAAAAGGTGCTCCCATGAGATGAACTTCTTAGGAGTTCCACGGGGTGGTACTACCTTGAGCCCTAAGGGGGGTTCTAAAGTTGATCCTGTGAGGAAGTCCGGACGAACTAAAGTTCCTGAGGATTATGTAGGTAGCAAAAGTCGAGGGCGCTGATGCCTACAGAGACATTTGGGTTATGCTGTGATGACAGTGTAACTCGATGTCATTGCGATCTACTATGGACTATAGCGGAAATCGTGTGGAGGTGAGTGTCAACGATCTACGCTTGATTTTGCCGGGATAGCAACGTAACATTGGTTGACTGCAACTTATGGTGGAGTGTAGAAGTTTCATTATTTTTGGCAGCGAAATTCGAGGGCGCTGATGCCTACAGTTATATGGGTTCTTGTTGTGATAGCAACGTAACCCCGGGTGTAGCTGCGATCTGTAGCGGGTTTCATAGTGTAATCGAGGGGCGCGGAGGCCTACAGTTGTCTATGGTTTTGCCGGGATGGCGACGTAATCATCGAGTTAACTGCGACCAAAGAGGGGGTGATGATTTCCAGAGCATTCTCAAAAAAATGTTTTCTATATTTTCACAAAAGTTTTCTAAGTATTTTCTCTGGGTGTTGAAAACAGGTCTGCTAAGTACTTATAGATTTTCAGTCCTGCGCCTGATCAACGTATGACCGAATTTCTGTGAGAACAAGGATAGATTTGTGGATACATCGAGTTATAAATAGTATTTTTATAAAACTATTTGGATAATATTATGTAGATTTTAAAGTGTTTTGAAACTTTTAAATAAAAAGAGTTAAGAGTTAAAAATGTTCAAAGAATAATTTAATTGATAATAAGCATTTTAATAAATTCTGGCCCCGTTCCTTTTCGAGGACGAAAAGGTTTAAAGGGGGGAAGAATGTGATAACCCGGATTTTTGGACATTTGTTAATTGGATAATTAACTGATTTTAACTATTGAGATATTGATTTTTATTTGGTTAAACAAATAGAATTCTGATAATTTAAAGAATATCTGGATATGTATATAAATGAATTTGAATCTTTAATAAATGTTGAATTATAGATTTTTTGGAAATGATAAATCTTAGAGGAAATTAATATACATATATATAGATATATACATGCTTTATAATGCTGAAAATTTTAAAGTGTATACATATACAAGTATATAAGTATGTATATATATTGTGTTTTGGAAGCATTGGGTTCAAAAGTTAGTTAAAGTTAATTTTTTTAATTTTCAAAACACTAAAAACAAATATTTATTAATTTAAAAGGTATTTTAGCTTAAATTTGAAATAAGAATTAAGAAAAATATTTAATAAAGGTTTAAGCATTTGTAAACATTAAATTCTTGCATTTAAACATTTGTAAGCTAAGTAATTCATGAATTGACACTTGTAACTTTTATATGCCATGCAAATAAACAAGTGACCTTAGTTTCTTTAAGTTGTAAATTATTTGGATGTTTTGAAACCAGGCTGAGATTATTTTCTCAATTTTCTTTCACTCATCTTCTAAACTAAATACTAAAAAGAAATCAAACAACAACTTCTCTTTCAATTTTTAAAACCTGGAAGCTGTAAAACCTGAGCAAACATAGCAAACACAAGGATTAACTCAAAATAAAATAGATCTGGATCAGATTCAAGCTTGCTATTTCAAAGATCAAAAATCAAGTTTCCAGATTTTCAAAACCCTTCTCTGTTCAAATATTTAAGGTGAGTAAACATCACTTTAAAAGCTAAATTTATTTATATCCTGTTGCATGTGATAAATCCATGAAGTAATGTTGTAGTATGGTTTGCATGATTGGTTAATATAACTGTGTTTATATATATATATATATATATATATATCTGAATATATGGATGTGCATGTCTATGTTACAGGCAGAGATGCCTCTGTTCTAGGTTTAGGAAGTTTGAAACAATTAAAATTTTGATCTCTCCTTCTCTAATTCTTTTTAGAGTTTAATGTCAAAATGAAAAGTGTTTGAAATTACAAGATCTAAGTTTTAAAATTTGTTTCAAATAAAATTATCAAGTGGTTTGCTGGAAAACAAGAAAAATACAATGAAACTCTAAACTATGTAAAATTCATAAATCATGTTTTCTTGTTTCAATTATATAATCTAAATCGTTTTCAAAAACGATGATTTTTAAAAGTGGAATCAAGATACTTAATTTTGTTTTGAGTAAGAAATCTTGGGTTGATCGAGAATTGGGTTTCTGTCGAATTCTGGTGATCGGTGGATGTATGGGTTATGGGGTCGTGGGTGAAGTTTGCTGGAAGGTCAGGGATCAGGGGAAAAATAGTCGTTGACTTTCTTGTTCGTCGTGAAGGATGAACCTGGGTGAAGTAGGGTTTAACGACCCATTTTGGTCGACGTCGTAGTCGAGGCATTTGCGTCGTCTAGGGAGACATGACTGGACAAGGGGGTTAGAGGCATAGGTGTGTGATGAAGCTTTGGTCAGGTTTGCGTGACCTCTGGTGGTCTGTGGCGTCGGGTAGAGATGATTATCGGTCGATGGGTTTTGTTCCAGTGGAGTACGAGATGCTCGAATTCGATTTCGTGGTTGTGTTAAAGAACAGGTGGTCGGAATCCAGAGTGGAGGTCATCATCGACTCGTCGGAGGTGGCATGGGGGACCGGATCATCGCCGTTGATCCGTGCATGTGCACATGTTCCTATGTGTATCTGTGTTGTTGAGTTCGAGGAAGAAGAAGATGTCGACTCGGGTGGGAACTCGGGGTAAAGGGTGTTTTGCTCGAGTCTGACTTCAGGCTTTCGCGTGGGTTATCTTATTTAACCGTTTTGAAAATAAAAGAAGAAGTTCTCGGGTCTGAGTCGGGCAGGTACCGGGTTGAACTCGAGAAATATTATAACAGTTTTAAAATTCAAATAAAAACAAGTTTAGAAAATTTAAAATAAATCAAGTTTTAAATATTTCTTAAAATCAATATTCTTAGTATAATGAATGTTTAAAGGATAATTAATTAATGTTTAAAGGATCATTAATTAGTGTGATAAATTAAAGGATGATTAATTAATGTAAGTAATTAAGGGATCATTTATTAATGTAAGTAATTAAAGGTTAATTTGAATGATTAAATGATTAAAGAATAATTAATTAATTTCAATAATTAATTAAATGGTTTAATTAATGTTAATTAAGCAGGATTTGTAAAAGTAATTAATTTACTTTGTGTAAATTAAATTAATTAGAAATGGACTAATTAATCTTGCTTATGAATGTTTAAATTATATTGAATGTTTGGATTGATTAATATCTCTAGTCTGATAAATTATGGTGTTCTGTGATATGAAATGCTTTGGTTGAACTGTGATAATGAAAGTTATCGATCTGTGATGAATTGTTGTGTCAATGTGTTGTTCTGAAGTTTAATTGAATTATTAACTTAAACAACTTGGTTTAAAAGATGGTATTGAATTCGAAGAGACCGGGATCGGATATCAGCGATATCTGGAACCACTTCGATTAGTAATCTAAAATTCTTTATAGATTTTATTTGAAAATCAAATAGGCTGGAATGGAATAAATTGAGTAATTTGGACCATTGAAACTAAGTAACGGTACTTAGACATTATTTTGTGAAATAAGTGTTTGGCTGCAGAATGATTAAAACTCGTAGTGATGAACGAGTTACCCTGGTTTTCAAAGAAGCTTTACAACCTTAGTATTTCAATTTAAATGAGTTTACTCACGTTGGTTTCCAGCCTGACTCGGGTGTTACTTTATTGTAATGCTCGGGTCAGACCGAGTATTACAGATTTCCAGGTTAGGATGTTCTGGAGCTCAGGAGACGAGCTGGATGGCAGAGACGTATGGAGTATATTCCGCTGTGTATATTAAGATTTTATTGATAGTAGTCAGTGACAAGTTGTTATAACTGTCCAGTTTATTTGTGAATGGTTGTACTCTGATATATTGTCTGTAAATTGACAGTTACAGCTTTTCTTGTGTAAATGCTGTTATTTGATATTATATTTTGTTCCGCTACGATTGTGAGATTTTGTGCTATTGTTTTATCTTTCTTCTTCTACCTCGTTTTCTTCTTTACCCTAACAATTTGGGATTTCCGGCGTTCGATTGCTCGGCACTTCTACAGTGAACGTATTAGTGTTGAATTTTCGGGGTCGAAAATTCCGAGTCGTTACATATTCTATATTAAATCTCAATAAAATCATCACTCTCTTCTACATGCATGGTCGGCCATAGATGGTGCAACATGGGCCCTCAAATTTTCCAAAATTCCATCAGCATCAATCTTGTCTAAATCCAATTTAAACGTTCTACGTATATCGCTACATGCGTTTATAACTTTTATATACGCACTTTATTTAGATCCTTATGGTATTCAAAAACATATCAAATAAAATTTTAATAATTAATATTTCACAAATATTAATCAATTTATGTAAAAACACACTTAATATTTATTCTATGTAAATCCAGTTTAAATATTCTACCGACATCATATATCGATACACACATTTATAACTTTTATATACACACTTTATCAAATACTAATGTAATTCAAACAAGTTAAATAAAATTTAATAATTACTGTTTCATAAACATTAACTAATTTAATTAATTTACAATGATTATAAATTAATTAAATCGTGTGGTTCATTCGAAGCATTCATTATGTCGACTGTATGACTCAAATGTGTAAATTTGTCGGTAATTAAAATTAAACAACAAATATTTCTGTTCACACGTCATCTTAATTAGTGCTGTGACATATTGGTTGAATTTATCACTTAAATAATTTTTTTTGGTAAAAATCCAATTTTACTTATTGTAAGTGGTACCGATAGTAACGATTATTTACACCAATTCTCTTCATCAAAACTATATCACATTAGGACTAATGGAATTTGGTTTTGATCTAAATTCCGACGTCATCGACATTTAATTTGAATGGTCCAAATACAAAGTTCTTAGTTCAATAATAACAATTAATATTAACCGTACAATTTTGGCTAGAGAATTTGACTTTAAGTTGACTACAGTTGACCGTGATACTAACTCCATATAACTTAGGAGGCCAATTCTCTATTGAACAGTGTTTCATTTCCAATGCTTCAACTCAGACCGAACTATAGTTGCTCGATGGACATAATGTCGCTTTAACTATAATCAACATGGAGTGTCCACATTGAACTTCAACGGTATTCTCAAGTCAAGAGAACTGTGTAACATCGTCACTTTAAAATTCTCTATTTGACCTTAGTAATATTAACTAAAAGAATACCCTCGATTGAGTCATTCCATAGTTACCAAATAACTATCAGTACGTAAACCCTAAGTGCCTCCAACAGCCATGAGTAGTGCACTGTCCAACATTTGAAGAGTGTTACACACTTTAATCTCAACAGATGTATTAATATCCTGTCTCGAAACATCTTGACTAGGAATATTTTGAACAAAATATTATTTTAAATGTGATTAATTTCTCATAATCACAACATATTGCAATTACTACCAGATAACATATTATTTAATGATTTTCAACTTAACATACTTTAAATTAGTTACTTCATTAATTTTATCATGATATAACAAGTATATAATAAAAAGAAAGCACCTTTTATTTTGAATAAGATTGGTTATCGAGTTGGATATATGTAACAAATTACATAATTGCCCATAGAGCATATCCCTAACTCTATCAATCTCTCACTTGCACTTGGGTTAATTATGGAATCTTATTCCAACTCCTTCACTTGGTTTTCTCAACAACTAATCGAGCCAGTCTTTCAGTGAACGGGTATGCTATATAATTATAATTATAAACTCTGTTAATCAACTCTCTCCGACGTTGATAAACTGTATTTATCGTGTGGAACTCTTTTGAATATGTCATGGGATTCTCAAACATTTGGAATTACCCTTAGCTCAGCTATAAATTTATGCATTTATTTATACTTCTTTTATAATGCTATTTAAGGCAATGTACTTAGCCTTTGGTTGAATCAGCCACTACTTATTGTTTGGAACATTTCCAAGTTAAAGTTATTAACTTAAGATTGAATAAGAACTTAGGATTGACACACTTTATTTGATATTACTTAGTAAGTTCGAGTTTGTTCATTCCTTCATAAGGAGTTCGTTGTTTCTATAAACAATTCTCTAATATGTCGTGTATCATTTGGGACAGTCCTAATATCCTCTTACACTTATTATTAAAGATGTCATTTGCAAATCTAATGTAGAGTGTTAGACAACTAAAATAACATGATTTTAACTTAAGTGCATCATTAACGATCATAACTTTGTTGTTTACTTATAATTTTAGAAATATTTAGTTCCTACAATATTCTTTCTTACAGATATACGTTTCTTCAACATTTTGAGTGAAAATAACACTGTTTGGCTTCCCTATCAAAATACTTTCTTAACTCCGATGCTTATCGAATAACACTTTCGTAACATTTCTTATTCATATCAAATACCCACAAATTTAGAATTGCCCTTACCGACTTCGAGGCAGTTTCGTTATTGATCACAAATAAAACATCCTAAATCATTACTTAGAATTTTTGCTTCATATACCAAAACTCAAAATCATATCAAGCAATAATTTTGTCAGTAAAATCCGAATTAACTTAAGTATGTTGAATGATGAATATGTTACGTTAATTTTAACAATTGAAACTTACATTGTTATTGTTTTCAAATAGCTTACTATATTCTAACTACTTTGGTCTTTTTCTCAAAAACACTTTTATGGCCGATAGATCATATCTTTTTAGGTACAACCATCAAAATCATATTTTGATAAGGTACTTGTAATCAATTTTGAATCTATACATCACGCCAGTTATCTTGCTTTTGACTAGGCAATATTTAGATAGACTGGATGAATTGAACTTGGAAACTGTCAAGGCAGAAAGCCCGAAGAGATAGCCTAAAAGTCCTTAAAACAAATACAGACAGAGTCATGGGATGAAGACCTAACCATTTAAAGAAACGAGAAACAAAAATCCAACCGTGTGTTGGATCACTACCGATCCAACATCATGGATCGGTAAGATCCATGAATACTTCACTAATGTTGCCTCCACTTCTACTATCTATTCCAATTGATGTCAGGAACCTATTTCAAGTACTATTTTGTTGATTCCATGCAATTCTCTATTAGTCTCCATGAGCACTCAAAGTCAGCAACTTCATTCTTCCACCAACCCATCATTTAAACTCCGAAAAAAGCTAATAATGATACAAACAAGATTGGAATCATGAGCTAACCATGAATCGAGCAAGGACAAGAAGTTCAAAATCATCAATATGAAGAACATATGGATCGACATCGATGCAAGCCCATGGATCGGTACCGATCCATGATTATTGATGAGGTGTCCACCTATTTTCTTAGAGAAGTGGTCTGTGGCATGGAAAACGAGGTGGAGATCATGAGGGCGAGATTTTAGGCTTTTTATAACTATAAATAGAGGGCAGGGCTCACTTTTAAGAATCTTTTTGGCTCTCTTGCTCTAATATCTTATAATCACCTACAGATTTAAACTGATCCGTAAGAACATGTTCTTGCAAGTCAGGAGTCAAAGTAGTAAAATCACTAAGTGGACGTAGGTCAAGTTTAGCCGAACAACTATAAATGTTGTGTATTATTTTCTTACTCTTTTTCATTTTCTTGTCTTTACCTTTTTTTCTCTACACAATATTTTGGGTGTTTATGCCATTTTTGGTTCAAACATTTTGGTGTTTACACTGAGAAAGATATTCTTAGGCTACTTGGATCCATTATCTACTATTGGATTTCTTAAATCTAAGAGATATGTCCAATCTTTTAATCTTATTCTTCTACTGTTCGGATTTTCAACAATCGACATGAAGCTTTTTGCCATGGCCGCAAGGATAGACCGTTCTGCAAACTCCAAAGTTGCTAATGATGCTGAGAACCAGAATACTCAGCATGTGGATGAAGCTATCCAACCAAATCAGCTAGAGATCCAGAATCCAACAGATGTCGTGACTAAGATGGAGATGGATCATATGATGAAGTAAATGGAGTATAGGTTCTAAGAGAAGCACAAAGAGATGAACCAGCAGATGTAGGATTGCTTGAAACTAATGAATGGGCTAACTCAGAACCGCCATAGAAAGGCATGAGGGACTTAATAGCTTCTGATTCAGAGTATGACAGTTCCTCATCATTTGAGCAGAGTTAGAGAAGTAAGTAGAAAATGGCTTAAAACACTGTCATAACTTAACATTAGGAGAGAAGACGAATTCACGGTGAGGGTTTTTGGATCGGTACCAATTAAATAGGAAGGATCGGTATCGATCCAGTAAACCTTGGAGCTAGACCTCGCCCTTTGGATGGTAGCATGGATTTGACTTCTGGTCATGCCACCTTTGATCAAAATCAGGAATATCGAACAACTGCTGATGATTTAATGCACAGGTTCAAACAGGGAGGACTGTTGGATGAACGGATCTCCTGGAGTCTGGAGAACCCAGGTATCGAGGGTATGCCTGTGAGCATTCATCGGGCTGAATACTCAGAACATATCCCGATTACCACCGTTCAACCGAACCTGTAAAGCTGGGGTACTTGGCTGAGATGGTCAGAAACTACTGAATGAAAACCAATTTAGAAGTAACGATGACTGGGGTACCTCTCTAAGTTAGAACCCATTTACTAAGGACATTCCACGTGCAAAATATCCACAGAGATTTGTAATTTCAACAATGTCGTTATATGGTAGTAAAACGGATCTGGGGCAGCACTTGATGAAATACGAGTGGCATATGGACTTTACTACAGCATCTGATGTCGTGAGATGTCATTACTTTCCAATATTCCTAGAGGGAGTAGCTACGATGTGGTTCACCCAGCTCCTGCCGAGATCTATATCGTCTTTGCTGAGTTGACGCAAAGATTTCTGGAGAAATTTCATCTACACACTTCAAGCCCGAAGGATGTGATATCGTTATCAAACCTCTTTCAGGACGCGGGAGGGTCATCGAAGGATTTGTTGAACAGGTTCCATACCGCAGTGATAGAAGTTATGAATGCTAAGTGTGACATAGTAATGATGGCATTGATTAGGGGGATTCATCCCGAGATTGATTTCGGGAGTGGTTAAAAATGAAACCCTCATCGACGATGGATATTTTATACAGGAAGGCTAATTAGTTCTTGCACTTGGAAGAGGTATGCACTTGTTCCCGTAAAGTTGGTGTTGGGCCTTCAGCTGAAGTGATACAAAGAAATATCGCTGTAAAATAGTCTGGAGGGAGTTCCGGAAATGTGGATGTGAATGTTAGCAACAAGAATGATAGCCAGAAATGGAGTGATAATGGGGCCAGGAAGCGAAAGTCGGATAATAGGAATCGTCCAAAGATTCTTAAGTATGACCACTACAATGAATTGGATAACTCAATATAGAATATATACCTAGCTACCCAAGATAGTAAGCAATACAGGAAGTTGGCTCTGAGAGAATCGACTGAGAAGGAGAAAAGGTCTAGCAAGTTTTGTAGGTTCCATAAGACACACGGTCATAACACTAATGAATGCAGATATTTGCATAATATAATCGATTAGTTGATTCGTAGGAAGAAGTTGCAGCAGTTTATGAAAGCCTCGTAAGAGGCGGGCAATGAAATTTCAACACCCTTGGGTCGACATCCCAACGGGGGCAAGCTGGGCCTAGTGGTCAAGATTCTAGGAGGCTTAAAAAATGTTTGGTGATAAATACAATCATCGATAGACCACATCTAGCTGACAAGAGCTGGAACGAGATAGATCGATACATTGGCACTTTAAACAAGTAAATTAGAGCTACTTTACCATAGTGGATGGATCTTTGGAAAAACAATTCAGAACCATGACGGATGATATTGTTTTTCGAAACAGATATTCTAATGGGGTAGAAGCCCCAACTATTGACCCGCTCGCGATTATGGCCACGATTGGCCCTGGGATTGTACAATAGGTGCTGGTTAACTTTAGGAGTTTGGTCAACATTTTATTTAAGAAAGCCTATGACTAGATGCTTCTAGAGGGCAAGGACTTAAAACCATGTAAATCTTAGGTCTAGGGATTTAACGAGATGGCTACGGAGCCAGTTGGATATGTGGAATTACCAGTGGTGCTTGGTGAGGGCGACCACAAGCGAGTGCAGGTCATGCCTTTTGTGTTATTGGATATTTACTCTGCTTACAACGCATTTTTAGGTCTATCGGCCCTGTTTGAATTCAGAGCGACTATAGCTCCTTGGTGTTTGACGATGAAGTTTCCTACAGAGAATGGCATGGGAATCGTACAAGGAGATTACGGGCTTGGCCGCGAGTGTTATGTCGCTGAGCTAAAGGAGGTGAGGCAAAACGAAAAAGGAAAAGGTGTAGAGAGGACTCTCTACGTTGAGGCGTTGGACGTATAGCAACCACTACCTGAGCCCTGGCTCGAGCAGCACAGCTGATTCCATAAGGATATGGATCCACAAAAAGAGTTGTTGGATGGAAGGGCGGCTCCAGCCAAGTTGATGATCAACATTCCGATAAGCTAGGATGACCCTTCGCCGATTTTGATGGTCGGGTCACAGCTCGGTTGATGAAAACACTTTGACATGTGTGGGATCTCATTAGAGAGAGCGAGCTATGCATTAAATGTAATCCTAAATGCATTTTTATCAAACAGAAATGCCATAGCTTGGGTCCGAAGAGATCCACTGCACTCAAAGAAGAAGTGGAGAAGCTGACAAATAACAACTTCATCCACGATGCCTTATACCCGGAGTGGGTGTCAAATACAATCTTAGTGAAAAATTTAAACTGGAAAAAGAGGACATGCGTCGACTGTTCTGACTTGAATAATACATGCTTCTCGCTCCAAAGGATTGATCAGCTTGTAGATTCAACAGCCGGACATGAACTGCTTTCGTTCATGGATGCGTACTTTAGATATAATCAGATTCCAATGCATGTCCCAGACCAGAAACACACCAACTTTATAATTGATCTGCTGTATTGCTATCTAATCATGCCATCTGGATTAAAGAATGCTGGAGAAACCTACCAGAGGCTGGTAAACAAGCTATTTAAAGATGGGGTGTTCGATGCAAGTCCATGTGGAAGACATGATCGTGAAGTCATGACATTCGGGAACCGTGTTGACGATTTGGCGGAGATGTTCGATGTTCTTCGAAAATGCGGGATAAAGCTTAACCCTTTGAAATGCTCATTTGGTATTGCGTTAGGGAAATTTTTGGGCTTCATTATAAATTCCCATGGGATTGAAACTAATCCAGAAAAAGTTGAGGCATGAAGAAACATCGAGGCTTAAAAAACGATCAAGGAGGTTCAGAGTTTGAATGGGAAGGTTGTCGCCCTGAGTCGGTTCATCTCTAGAGAAAACGATAAATGCATCCCTTTCTTTGATGTGATTAAGGAGGGAAAAAGGAATTTCGCTTGGATGTATGAGTGTAAAGATGCATTCCCTAGTGGGTCACTTGCAGAGACCCACAATTCTTTCAAAGCGGTGGATAATGAGGACTTGTTTATATATATGGCAGTGTCGATGCATGCCTTGAGCGCCACACTCGTACGTGATGAATCATGCATCCTTAAGCGCCGCACTCATACGTGAACAATCCCATATCCAATGAATGGTCTATTACATTAGAAGCGATTGACAGGAGCGGAAAGAAATTTCCAAAGCTGGAAAATCTACATGCTGCTTGTTGATCGCTTCAAGGCAGCTCCACCTCTACTTTCAGGCTTATCCGATCAAAGTTCTTACCGACCACCCTTTGTGACAAGTCTAACAGCAACCTGATACTTTTAGAAGACTATTGAAACGGAACATTGAATTGAGCTAATATGACATAACTTATTATTCTTGAAGAGCTATCCATGGTCAAGCTTTGGTAGATTTCATAGCTGAGTACACTACGCAAGACGATACTCTGGAGAGTAGTGGTGAGCAGAATGCTAAGTGGAAGATGTACACAGATGGTGCATCAAATGAACGTTGTTCCGGTGCTGGAGTTGTACTTGTCATTCCTAAGGAACGTTCGATTTGTTATGCCTTGAGACTCAATTTCCCTGCAACAAACAACAAAGCAGAGTACAAAGCTTTGATTATGGGACTCATAATCACCAAGGAACTAGGAGTTAAAACTTTACACATATTTTGTGATTCCCAGTTGGTGGTGTGTCAATTCAGGAAGGAGTTTCTAGCAAAAGGAGTGAGGCTAGCTCCTTATCTAAACCGTGCCCTTAAGCTACTTAATGGTATTGAATATTACACAATAACGCATATTCCCAGTGAGGAAAATGCAAAGGTCGACTCGCTAGCTAAGTTGGTAAGTTTTAAAGATGCGCAACTCTTGGGCCTGGTTCCGGTAGAGGTGTTGTTGGAAACAAGCATCGACCATATGGATGTTGATTGGATCTTGGAGGCCAAGCATGAGAAGGAGTCATGGATAACTCCAATAAAGTACTATTTGCAAAGGGAAATCCATCCGAACAGAAAGAACGAGCGATGAAAACTCTTTTGCCAAGCTTCAAGATATATGTTTTAGCAAGGAGCACTTTATAGGAAAAGATTCTCAGTCCCACTGTTACGGTGTGTCGCCAACAAGGAGGCTAAACAAGACCTAAGAGAAGTTCATAAAGGGGCATGTGGCGACCACACCGAGGGACAAACCCTGACGAAGAAGATTCTTCGCTGTAGGTACTTCTAGCCAACTGTCAACCAAACTGCAACTGATTACACCAGAAAGTGTGAAAAGTGCCAGAAATTTGCTGAAATTCTAAGAGCTCCACTGGTGGAGACTACTCAAATGGTCAGTCCCTACCCGTTTGCAGTTTGGGGGATCGATATTATTGTGTTGTTGTCAATATCTAAGGGTGGTGTGAAATACTCCATCATCGCTATTGATTACTTCACCAAGTGGGCTGAGGTAGAGCCATTAGCCACAATTACCAGAAAGAAAGTAATCAACTTCATGGTTCAGAATACCATCTGTCATTTTGGAGCTCCACAAACAATTGTTACTGATAATAAGACTCAATTTGATAGCACTGAGTTTAAGGATTTTTGCCGTTGGCATCACATAGAAAAATAATTTGATGCGATGGCACACCTCCAGGCGAATGGACAAGTTGAAGCTGTAAACAAGATTATCAAGTCCATTCTTAAAAAACGATTGGATATGGCTAAGGTCAAGTAGGTCGATGTACTTCCATTGGCACTTTGGGCTTATCAGAGGACCCACAAGTTAGCGATTGGTCATTCTCCATTTGCCTTAGCCTACGGATCAAAGGCTATAATTCCGGTTGAATTAGAAGTACCTTATCCTCAGGTAACTCACTACAATCCACGGACGAATGAGCAACTCCTATTGGAATCCCTTAATATGCTAGATGAGAAGCGTGATGAAGCTAACTGAAGGATAACTACACACCAAAGCCGAGTCACCCGATACTACAGAGGCAAGGTCAAGAATCAGACCTTCAAAATTGGTGACCTGGTTCTCAAACAAATCTTCCCAGGCCCCCGGAACTTGGGCCCAAGTTGGGAAAGTCCGTATGCAATCAAACAAAAGCTTAGAGATGGCACTTTCAAGCTAGCAATAGTGGACGAGATCTCACTCCCGAGGTCGTGGAATAGCAAACACTTACGATGCTATTTCACTTAGGAATAAATTTATACATAATTAAAGTCATGTAATAAGATAGAACCTATCATTTCCCGTCTTTTATAAAGTGAAATGGCTTTTCGAATCTGTGACTCTGTCTTTATATAGCTTAAGAGTTGAGAAATATGATCGACTCGAATGAATCTGCATGTGTACAATGCAGATATGTAGGTGCCCGGAGTTAGGTGCCAACCAAACTTATACAATCCATAATCTGACCCTTAGAGCTCAACCACCATTGGCATCTAGAGATGAAGGCCAGCAAAATCATGCCCTGATGTGGAGGCATGAGTATAAACCTAAAATGGGTGAGATTTGACCATCCATTAGCTAAATCTTGTCCTTGATATAGGGGTAGGAGTATAAACCCAAAATGGACGTTACTCGAGCGTCCATTCATTAGCTTTTTACCAGAATTTGGGAAAGTGCCAATGTCTTTCCCAGAGGATGGCAGGGTCGGAGATCATTGCTCGGAGTTAGGCGCGATATCTTTTGAACCTCGATCGATGCCCAGAGGTAGGTGCGATTTCATTTAAAGTTCTTGGAAAAGGAATGGTTAAACCACCTTCCCAAGTGATCAAAATTTGCCAGATTCCAGAATCTGATACGGTTGCATAAAAATGCCCAGGGATTGGCACTTCAACGATCGCTTTACATTCGCAGGAATTAAGAAAGGCCGGCAAATCATAGAATGGGATAATGCCTTAGTTCAACAATAATCATTGAAAGAAATGGATCACAAATACATTGAATGAAAAGCACATTTCTCAGATACTTAGATAAATTCAAACGAAGATTAAACAAAACAAAAGTTGTTATTATTCACATTCAAAATAGAACTTGGAATGAAAAGTATGAGTTTTATTTACACCTAAGCTGAAAACAAAAGTGAGGGCCGAACCCATACAACATCGACCTAAAATCAAAACAGACTTCTACGAATGCTAACCAAAAGTAAGTCTATCTACATAAAAAACCAATGATCAGTCCTTATGCTTTTGCCACTTGGACCTTTTCTTCTCTTCTTCGAAGGTAGCTGTGACTTGATCAGGCTTCTTCTTGCTTCTTCCTTGGCCTTCGGTTGGGGTGCTCTACAAAGATCCAGCAGGCATGCTTTAAGTGCTCCCAAGTAAAGGAAGAGTGACTGGAATAAAGACAGCCCGACCTGAAAAAGCTGTGGATAAAGGAGGACGGATGACCTCTATCTTCTCTAGCTTAATATCTTTATCTCGGAGAAGTTGTTGCTCAAGTTCACTCATGGTGGGACCTGAAGGGAACTCAGGGAATCCGATAATAACAACATTGTCTTCGGTTTGAGCTTCCTGAATCCCACCAGTCCCTTCATCCTATAAAGCATCTATCATCCACATGTTAGGTCCAAGAGTCTCGCCAATTGGAATACTTGGAACCATTATTGAAGTAGTCATGGTCACCGATTTTGTTGTAGAGCGTGTTGTCTCGACTAAAGACCTTTGTCAGGAAGCGAGGGGACCTGGGGCTGACTTGAAACTTGAGACATAAAAAGAGAGGTTAGCTATGTCAATCGGCAACATGTGGACTCTCTGAAACATAGGCAAAGTCAACTAGATACCTCCTTTGGTCTGGGGTTCTGTAAGGGCCAGAGTGCCACTGGAATTCCCTTTTAAGATGGGAGAAAGGACGGTAGACTTATGCATTTGAGGCCTCTTTGGACAGTATTTAGGGACGGAAGATGAACTAGAAACAGCTTTAGTCCAGTAATGTAGCCAGTGGTGACATCCTGAGATAATGATCTGGAGCCTTCGCTTATGTCTTTTTGCACTGTAGCGGCTAGCTCCAGATGAAGATTAATCTCGCCCTCTCTTAGCGCCCTAGGCTCATCTCCTACCAAGACCTCTTATTACAACTGAGCCAGGTCTACCTCACCGTATTTCAAGAATTATTTTTCCTTCTTAATAACTTGCTCCCAGGCCGGAGCCAAAGCTTGGGATAATCATCACTGAGCCCCTATAATTTGTGAAACTTGAGCACAATAGCATTGTACTTAATCATCAGCGGCTCGAATCTCTCCATCATTCGCCTCTCAACGGCTTCAACTTCCTTCTTAATGAGTGTGTCCACGTCCCAAACATGTGCAACCACCTCTTCCCTTTCACTGTGGGTAGTAATTAGCTCTTCACAGTACCCTTGAGCTTCTTGGAGGG
The DNA here is from genome assembly GCA_030737815.1 of Allium fistulosum. Lineage (NCBI taxonomy): Eukaryota > Viridiplantae > Streptophyta > Magnoliopsida > Asparagales > Amaryllidaceae > Allium > Allium fistulosum. The sequence goes on from CM060902.1 coordinate 1,212,072,573, forward strand.
CTTCAACTTTCATTTTTGTCTTACTCTCGAGTTTGGCTGATAGCTCGTTCACCTTTGTGGTCAAAGCATTTCTCTTTAGCACAAAGTCGTGATTTCAATGGTGCACAGTCTCTATCTCATCGCGGTGCTTGGTCTTCTCACTCTCTAGCGCATTGATAGCATCCTCGGCCCTCTTTTCGGCCTCAGCTCGTGATGTTTTCAAGTCAGTGATCTGAACGTCTAGATGAGCGACGATCCTTTTGTCCTGCGCTTCCATAAGTTTCAGGTTAACAATCTCGAGCTTCCTTTCCTTTGAAACTTTAGAGATCTTCTCGCCTATCAGCCTCCATTCGTTATATTGATAGTAAGCATCAGCTACATAAGCAAAGGCTGTGTATTTGACTTCTGGCATAATATTTTTCAGATTGGGCACAAACATGAGTCCATCAAAACATATATCCAAAAACTTTTACTTTAGTTTAGCCATTCGGGTGGCAAGTTGTTGCTGCGTAGCGATGACCGGAGCTTCAATTGGTTTCTTGCTAGCCTTGTGATAAGAGGCCTCAAAACTTCCCTTATAGTGCCTGCAATTGGAAGGTCGACTGATGTGAGTTAATGTCAAGTGTTGAATAAGAATGGAAGCCGGAGGTGGTGCACGAGAAACATCACCCAGTTGAAAGTCATCACGACGATCAAAATGCTTATCCAAACCTCTTTGTGAAGGCGACTTGGACCTAGAACGGTATTTGGAAGCAGAGTCATGAGATTGATAGAATCTGTCATGGCTGCCTTTGTCATAGCTAGACCGATGGCTGGACTCCAAGTCTCGGCCATTACCATGAAGATACGTGTCAGAGCGATGCCTTTGTTGAGACACATTTTCTTCTAAAGACTGAAACATACACTTTTCCTCTCCATGGATCCTACAAATGAAATAGGGAAAAGTTAGCTCAAATAAGTAAAGACATGAGTCAAGTGCAATGTGATGCAGTGCAGTGTAGTGCATGTGGTTGTCCTAGTGACCCCTCGATGGACCGTGTGCTGAAGCTTTGCTAATGGGAGTGATTTCTCCCATGTTGATAGGAGTGATTTCGTCATCAAAGCGAAGAGGAGACTCAAGACACTCAAGGTTCATATTACCAATGCTAAAAGAGCGAACTTGATAAGAATTGGCCCCTAACCAGCAAATTTATCTTCAGAAGGGAATGAAGGAGTTTTCTCCTCAGTTGTCGTTGGTAGAGACTGTGTAGAAGTTGTCCTTTGGAAAGTTTCACGATGAGCCTCTTTTTCAAAAAAACTGTTGGTCATCCTTGGACGGTTCAATCGAAGGCTCATGGCTCACATCAACGTCATCGTGGCGACCTTTGCCCATAATTTCATCTTCCTCGGTGTGTTCTTGCACTGCTTCAACATTCTCTTCAGCTTCAGCCCTAGGAGCTGGAACTGGGGGCACGTTAGGATTTACCTCACCACCTCCAAATGAGTTATCGTCATCATCATTGATATCATCGTCAACGAAGACCACTTGAACTTGACCAGTGCTACGACCCGCACAACAACAAAAAAGACTTTTCACAGCGTTTGAAAAACGCTGTTAAAAGTTTTCACAGCGTTTTTAAAAACGCTGTATAACGACATGCGGTCGTTGACCCTAAATTTTTAACTGCAAAATATAAACGCTGTCAAAAACCCACTTTCTACAGCGTTTTTTAAACGCTGTTAATAATTTTTCTACTGCAAGGTATAAACGCTGTTAATCGTTTTCTACTGCAAGGTATAAACGCTGTCGTAGGGATATGCATTTTTTTTCCCAATGAATTGATAGCAATGTATAAACGCTGTCGTAGGGATATGCATTTTTTTTCCCAATGAATTGACAGCAATGTATAAACGCTGTCGTAGGGATATGCATTTTTTTCCAATGAATTGACAGCAATGTATAAACGCTGTCGTAGGGATATGCATTTTTTTTCCAAAGAATTGACAGCAATGTTGTGCCATTGCAATATTCACACATATCATTAATATAAACTACATTTAATTATATTTTAATCGGTTAATGTACATAACATAAACAAATCAAACTAAAAATTGTAAAATAAAAGCATAACTATTAATCACTTCCATAAAATAAGTTGAACACAATATCCATGAACAAAGTTTACATAAACCCGTAAAGAGAGATAAAATTTATAAACCAACTGCATACAAAATTAGAAAAATGCACAATATCTAGAAAGCAAGTTTGCATCTAATATTATCGACAAAACGTGCATAAAAGTAGTTCAAATACAGGCTGAAAATGAAAAGTGGCAGTACGAAGATAGTTAGACATTGGTTTACTGAATTGTTGCCAACAGGGCAGTCTGAACTCGGCAAGATTCCTCCTTCCGTCTTTTTTTCTTGACTTTTTGTTGTTGAGCTATCACTAACCATGGCTTTGTCAACATCCTGTGAGTAGTAATTACAGTAAGCTTTAGACGTATAACTGTTAGTTATATATAAAGAGTACAATTTCCAGTTGAAAAAAATGTGTTTTTCAATAAACATGTAACTGAAAGTTCTATGCAATATTTGCACAGTGATATATTTAACTGGAAGTTCTATGCAATAAACATGTAACTGGAAGTTCTATGCAAAAGTTGACCTGAGACAGGAGTGTGTAAAACTCTTCCACTAAAAAGCATAGCCAATCTAGATATAGCACAAAAGCGTTAGAGCATGCAACTCAAAAAGAGAACCATCTCAAAAAATAGGCCAGAACAAAATCCAACAGAAAGAGAAGCTGCACATAAATTTTCTACATGCAATCCTAACACATAGACAGATTAGAAGTAACAGGAGGCTGAGATGGAGTCTAGACTCGAAAGCATTAGAATAGTGTATGAGTGGGGTAAGCTAAAGGCCATTGGTGAGTTATAAGGTGGCTGAGCTTTAAGCTAAACTTAGGTCATGATAAACTGTCACAGGTTAAGGCATGAAGTCCAGCGTGTCATGACATGCTGTCATAGGTTACAGGTTTAGTACATCATACTAAAACTATTTACTACACTTTCTATTTCTACTATTGTCCATAAAGCAATAGCATACAAGGAAACAATGTAATAAAAGAACAAGCTTGTTGCAAAGGATATCTGTGTTTACAAAATAATAAGACATTAATTTCTGAAAATATATAAAATGAGAAAAAAAAACAGTTATGTACCAACAACTTGCAATATTGTATTCTAAACATTGAAAATCCTATGACCAAAGTCAAACTTTTCTATCATAGGCTTTATAATATATTAAGAATCAATTAGCATGTCGATGAAATAATTGATTCAAGCATGGCAGGGGATCGCAAACTCAAACTATATGCCATAGATTCTTCCCGTGTTTAATCAGACAAAATATTTACTTTGTCCTTAAACATGTTTATTATATACACCCATGTTCGAACCTAAGAACTCTAACAACTCAAACTAGATTTCCCATGCAAACTATTTATTTAGAGAGAATGTTTGTTCCTAATAAGATTATTTCTTGACAGCAAGAAGCCTTAAGAACTGTGATTTGGATATATAAACAATATTTTTTTCAAACAATGTTATGGATGTTAGATATTGAATAAAACTTATTATATATATAGAGATATGATATGCTTGAAGAAAGTCAGCAAAGATAATATGAATAGCCATGTATGGATATTCAAGTAAAGATATTCTATTAAAATGGAATCACACAACTTAGTATTAATTAGCAGACTCAACATCAGGTGTCTCATCAAGTAATGTAAAATACACAATTTTGTACCTAAAGATAAAGATAAGAATTGGACTTATTGACTTGTTCTCATTGCAAACAACATACCTGGAGTATAAAAGCAGCAGTAGTCAATTGTAGGGCAATTACCAATAATAAAAGTGCTGCATGGACATAAATTAGATGGCCAGTGGACTTTGATGTACTTAAGTCAGCTTCATTGGTGTACTGACAGCAAGAACTTCTTGGGAGGAGCTCACGATCAGGTGAATAGGTTCTACTGTTATTCAATCTAAACCATCAAATAATGATATTTTTGATGAAGTTTATTTATGATAGATTATGAGTGGAGTTATAACTTGTAAGTTGTAAGCATAGAGAGTTCGAGTATATTCTACCGAAGTCCACAGTAGCTAAACAACTGGTAATAAAAGTTGGACAACAGCTCAATTAAAACTTGGCACCCAAGAAAAACCAATAATTCTACTCTGCCAGAAAAGGAACGCGTGGGTTTAGACGGGAACGATCTCAGCCATGAAATAGGAATAACCCATCTGATATCCATCTGTACAATATGCTTTCGGGTGTTTCGGGTGTGTTTTTGTTTGGGCAGAGTAGCAGCTTCCAAGAAAAACAACCCTGTATATAAACAACTCCAATTCATTTCGTTTCTCAAATAAAAACATCCAAGCAAACATAAAGAAAAGACAAAACTAGAAGAGCAGAATGGAATGGTGATGACTCAACCCATCGAACAAGAAGAAAATCCTGACCACAGGCCAAGGGACAATCATTTCAACGCAATCAAAAGCCCTCCAACTGCCGATGTATTACCATTGAAGTTAACCAACCATTCATAACCAAGTGTAGTGAAGGAAATAACTGATAAATTCTGCTCTAAGAGATTCGGATCCAAGTGTGACATTATTTCAATCCTCATTATGTCTAATAGAGCATGAACAATGCTCATTTTGATGAAGACAAAGATGATTATGAAGCTTAATTAAATTATAATAATGCCAAAGAATTGTTCTTCCTATTTGTTATCATTAATCATATTTGTAATGAAACATTTGCATTCTTTGTTATGGAAATATACATCCTCATAATTATAAAAACTAAGTTTTTGATCTTCCAATTATAATCAATTACATTACTCTACATTTGAGGTATTAAGCAGGGTCGGTCTTCTCGGTTTTCACATAGTGATAGCATGTGAATCCTAGGCAAATGTATCTATGGGATAACATAAAAAACATAATATAATGCATATCTACACATGTATTACATATCAAGTAAGAGCATGATCACAAATTTTATACTTAGTTAATTTTCATAAATTTATTTAAATTTTAGAAAATTATTTATTTTTATAAAAATTGATTAACTTAGTTAATTTTTATAAACTTGGTTAACATATCTAACTTGCAACTACTTGAAAATTACGACACAACAAATTTAATGGGTTTTAAACACTTTTAGTATTTTATAAAATTCAACAAGTAAACACTTACAATGTTCCATGGAATATTTCAAAGTAAAAGCTGTTACATAGGAACTTTGTCTTCTTGTATGTTTTCTGATATGTCTTTTGATACTGCATTATCGTATTGGGTAAGCATAATCAAATGCAAAAGTGTTGCTGAGACAAACCTAATTATGATTTTGATCAACTATTGCTTACCTTGGCTTCAACTCCAGTGCTTGCTCGGCCATCCACTTGTGCCATTTACGATGCTGCAAGATGCATTAGTTCTGCCTAAATCATTTTGTTAGCTCGCAGCAATTCTATACAGTAACTCATTCCCTCTGTAGTTGAATAACAACTTGCCAGCTTTGGCCATTTCTGCCGTGACCTACATTTATCTTCTTCCTCTATTCATGCATTTGTTATTCTGCTTACTATCTTTTGACATAATAGTTAGCCGTTCTTTTTCGGACCTGCATTAGTAGGAGGGAAATGGCTTCAGATTGCTGAAGTGCATCAACTTGTGAGCATTTGCATTCAAGAAATGGACGGCATGTGAATTTTGAGCTAGACAAATGTTAGCATCATCACTTAGCATGGACAGACCCACACCAAGATGAGAATGCACATTTTGAACAATAACAGCCTGATTATGCACAAATCCCATTGTAACAGTAGCACTTAAAGCTTGTGGTTGCACTTGATATGCATGAGAGACATGCACAGGCTGTGCTAGAGGATGGCACATGGTTGTGCATCAGTGCAAGCCTAAATCTGAAATGACTGTGCACAAGTTCGAGTGGAGCATGATTCACTGCAACTAAGCTGTAGTGAATCAGAAACATCAGAAAGTAATGTATCATCAAACTACACTTGATAAATACAACCTTTTGTTTAGGTCATGATAGGATAGAAATGTAATTTACTATATGATAGGATAGAAATTTAATTTACTATATGATAGGATAGAAATTTAATTTACTATATGATAGGATAGAAATGTAATCCTAGGGCATGAACATTTGGGAATGCAATTTACTATATGATAGGATAGAAATGTAATAAACTACACCCGATAAATACAACTTTTTGTTTAGGTCAGTTAAAATAAATAATAAAACGAACAATGGTAGGTTAGAATCAAGAATTTCAACATAGGTGAAGTAAATCTCAAATAATAATGTCCAAGCCAAACTTCTAAATGGATCGTTATCTAAACTAGCAATGACAATAGAATGAATGAGCTGAAGCTACTAATAAGTTACCAGATGAAGTTGGGACCAATTTTTGACAATGCAGTTTGCCAACCAGCAGCCCACATTTTGGGTCCCTCCACAGCAATTGCAAATTGGGTGAGAATCAGTAGAGAAAGAATGGAGAGACATGCATAGTAATTCATTCCACTAACTAATTTTCCTTTCATTCCCCTTTTTGAGAAAATGTTTCTTTACACAAATGCAACATTTGATATCATGGCACCCATGAAGCCTGTAATCATAAGTAAGTATATTAAATCAAAATATAATTCCTTTATCAAGTAGGTATAATACATAAAAAAAACAACATTTGCAGCCCACATTCAGTTACTAAACAATATATAAAATTAATGAACAAAATAAATTTGTCCTAAAAGAACCGAGGTTTGGGTAATGACAATGTTTATTTAACCTGTTAGTGCAGCTCACTAATTATTGAAACCTAGGAATTTGTGGATATCTACTGCAACATCTTATTGCTGAGCTAGTTTATGAATAACATAATAAGTGGTCATCGATAACCTTAACACACAATAGCACATCAGGTAAAATTTAGGTTAAGTTACTGCTCTAGACTAAATTGACAGTCAAGAATATAAATTACCAATCATGTTAAAGTTAAGTTCAGTTACTGCAGCCAGAGCTACTATTGGCAGCGTTTATCTTCGGCAACGCTTGTAAAACTATATTTGAAGCCCTTATATTTGTGTTCGTCATCCACCCTTACAATGTTGGTGATCACTGTGTTATAGATGGAAACATGGTAACTATATTCTTATTTAAAATTCTTGTATATGAATATGGCTATAAGTGAAGTCTCAAACTTAAACCTGATACTCTTATTTGTATTACTTTATTTATTTCAATTTACGTCTAGTTTATACTTCTCTAATTGAAATGAAATGTATAAAAATGAGTGTAAAAAACTGACTATATACTGCAAAAAACTAAGATAAGTTTCTATTTCTCTAGCTTATGTATTCTTGCTTCAGCGAATAAACAACCTGTTACAAAAAATAGACTAATCATTTTAATTTTTAATATCGTGCTTCCTTTTGCAAAGGAATATCATCTATTCCTCTACAGGAAAGACAGTATTCCTTGCAAGAGGTCAAAAAAAAACTTAAAATATTTGATGCTATAACCATAAACAATTTTATTCTTTTTCCTTCACTATCCGAACAGTTTGTAACATATCCTAAAAAGATACCATAGACTGTTGCATTTGAGGTACTAACTACTCATAAGTTATAAATAACCAATATTACAAGTGAGACTTATATCATGTTTAGTTACTTCTTAAAAGTACTCAAGAATTCTGGTGTTAGGAAACTTCTCAAAAGGATATTGCATAAATATCTTAGAACTAGAAATACAAGAAAAAATTAGTTGTTGCTTACAACTTATAAAGAAAGCAAAAAAGCAATAAATTCATAACTTTCATGTACAGTCACATACATGCATAGACATGTCCAGTTATGTAAATGCTTATGCATTCATTACATACAAGTCATATTACCCAAACATCTAAATTGATTTATTTTAACTTATAAGTTAAATTACATCTAAATACTTTTAATTAGAAGTTACTATTAAAAATTACTTAAAAATGAAAATTCATAGCTCCTTTTAAGAAGATCAATATAAGTTGTCACTTACACTTGTGCATACTATATTTTATAGTGATAGGATTATGGAGTGTCTGTGACTGTATTCATAAGAGCCAATAGCTGAAAGTAAGCATGTTGCAATAGCACCAGTAGCAATTATTCAATTTCATAATTGATAGCCTTTTACAATCTTTCCCAAATTTTAAAACAGATTTTGTATGTGTGTTAAAAGATCAGATATCTGAGATATGCAACATTGAAATCTACGTAAGCTTGGTAAGAGAATAATATGTAGCGCAAAAGTTCAAAAGTATCAGGAAAAAATGAAATTGGATTGTAAATAGCAAGTTATAAATACATGTATTAAATAATCATAGTAATATAGTAAAATAATCATATCTCGCTTGGTATATCTGCTGCAACCAACCCCTTCCAGACCGCTACTTGAAATCTTTGTAACCTGCTCGCATCAATTTGCAGACGTAGCTACTGCTAACTCAATTTCATAATCTGGTGGCAAACACAATCTTGTAGTTTTTTCAAACCAGCTTGTCCCTCCTCAAAGCTTTAGATTTGCACAGATCCTCCTACACATACCAAACCTATTATCGATTAACCCTACCATATAGAGACCTATCTTCTTCTTTTTCTAGAGCTTGAAAACATAACTCGCAATATATAAAAAACAACAGTAACAAAAATGAGTAATTTTAAACGTGGCATCTAAATATTAGAAAATTACCTCAAATTGGGCTTCTGAAGAGAATGATCGACAATTTTGAAGCGAATAGGGCTCCTAGTTATTGAGTGAACTCAGAATTGGATTCACATTCTTGTGTATTTCAAGGATGGATTCATGGGGATTAGGGCTCGAGCATACTGGCTGTTGCTAGCGGAATTAGGGGACGAACAAAATTTCATGGGAGATTTCATGTATAATTGGGATTTTAATTAGGTTTAAAATAATCATGGGAAAGATTGGCAGTTTACTGCTTTCTATCTTTGTGCAGAAGAGAAGTTAAAAGGAAGAAAGGAAGGCGGCAAGGTAACCGCGTAATGAAAAGAATCTAAAAATGAAGCGGCTTAATTTAAACAGCGTTTAAGTCTCCAATTTTTATCTTAGTAAATGCTTTTGTCAGCATTTATAAGGAAAACGCTGTCCATTATTGCAGTTAAAACCAAAGTTTGTTGTAGTGCCGCTTCCAGTAATTTATGGGCTAGGAGATTCTTATCGGAAAGAAGAACTATAATATCTCTATCCGCTTCTGGAAATTCCATGAGAGCTCTAACGACATCTGTAAGTGCCACGCCACTAGGTCTCATTGGAACATCTGAATAACAGAATGAATATGAGTTAAGTTCGTAGAATCGCAATGCGAGTTCATATTAAACACATGAAGTATAACTTAAGTCCAGATAGCCATCTTCGTGCAAATGCAGGTGGAAAACAGACATAGAACCATCCACTCTTGAAATAGCTCAGCTTATTCCATGTACCAGTAACAACTTGGCAGTTCTTGGCCAGTTCCAGATAAGTCAAGGAAGGGCTTCCTTTCTAGCTCTTGAAACTATATATGTACCGAATTTGTTCATCACTGGGTACTAGTTGCAAATGTTGAGCAAAGACAATATATGTGCCATGAAGAAAGGCGTAGCTATTTGGATGTAGTTGCATTGGAGCTAAATTCCAAAAATTCAAAATTCGACGAATGAATTGATTGAATGGTGGAACGCATCCCGCCGGGCATATGTATTTATTACAAGTAGTATAACCCACTGGGGATTGTGAGATCTCTGGTTATAAGAAGGGACTAGTATGTCCTCGAATGGGATTCCATGTTTTTTTGTAGATTCTACTAAGTGACCCCTCTTTAGTCTTTGAAGCAATGGAATCGATGGGATCATCTAAAATAACAGCATCCTCGAGAGTGTTGGGAGCGGGTTCAATTTCTGGTCCTTCTATGGGCTTTACTGGGACTTCCGGAATTTTTTGCTCTGCTTGTGGATTTTCAGTTGGAGGTATAAACTGCCCCAGAGTAAGTTGTGCAAAAGTTGTCATAGTTGAATTTGACTTGGCATTGGATTCAACGTACCTGGAAATCGATAGGTATGAATCTAAAGTGACAACACGCTTGGAACGCTATGGTCCATTTCTATAAAAACTCAACAGATAATCAACATCATATTAATTATAAACTGTACCTATGCTAGAGTGAGACCTAGTGTAGTGTTGTGTAGTGTCATGCAGTGCAGATTTTCGATCTCGTACAATGTAACCACCCAGATATTGTAACGGTTTTTATAACGTGTTTAAGTGAATTTTTGTGAATTTTTAAATAATTGAATTTTGAAATAAAATTTTTATATTTGGGATATGTCTAATTAAACATAGCAAATGGTAAATTTTCATCTGATAATTTGGAAGTTTACTTTCTTGTGTAAATTCTATTTCAATTTAAATCAGTTAATGATTGTTGATAATAAAATGTTTTCCAAACCTAAATATTTTTACACAATAAATTTGTAAATCATCTTCTGAGTGAGACGTCATATTTCATTTCTTCAAATTTGGACTATTGTTGCTTCGTTTATCTTATTTTTGGCAAATTAGCAGCATTTTCGGTACGATTATCGACTTTTGATAGGATGGTCGTACCACAAATATCTGTATACCGTTTGATCATCTCGTCGTGCTGATCTCTACGGTATATTCAATTCAGTGTTCTGAAGTCCGGTTCACAGTGGAATCCGCGAAACCGATAACCGTATCAGTACCAGATCCATGAACTTTTGTTTTCTTTTGCATTTCAAACTTTGAACCGTACAGCCTGGACCACAATAATAATTTGCTTTAATGAGTCAGCTGAATTTTTACTGGACCGTTGCTAGTACATCAAACCCCTATATTATTCGAAAGGCCATGTTCCTTTGTTTTGCTAATTTCCAATGCGTTCATTTTCTTTTGCTTTCTCTCCTCTTCTTTATTTTTGTTCTGAGAAAATAAGTCATATAAATGTTGCCTGGAAACAACATACCTCCTCTTCCTTGACCGAACTCACCCATCACTTATTCGAGCTCATCCCCTCCGCCTTAGCCACCACCGAAGCAGCTCGCACCCCCACCAAGCTCGACCACCTCAACAAATCTCCTCCGCCATTGCCATCACAGCCACCGGAACCCACGGCCAACAACCAAAACCCAGATTCCACTTTCCACCAATAGATCCATGCTGCGCCCAGCAAGCCTCTGGCCGAACCCACTCAGCGGCCTTCCCTTCCCCTGTCCGTGACCTTACCTAACCGCCGGCCTCCCACCGCCTCGCTTTAGTTCGTCTCTGCGATCCGGGCTGTTCCCCTCTTTTGTAAATAAGGTACTATATATATATATATTATATTATAGTTTATTTATTTATATATTGTTTGTTATGATCTGTTATATATGTAATATATATGATTTAAGCAGTGAAGAACTCTAATATATGTGAGTCTGCATATTACTTTATTAGCAGTACATACATTTATAATCTGTTGGGTCTTAAATATATATATAGCATTTGGTTCAAACAGTTTTTTCATATGTGTTTAAGATTTTGTTTTGGTAGTTGTTTTAAAAAGGTAATATATTTTTGAAAATGTTTACTGTAATTTATTATTTCAAGGTATTGGTATCATTTGTAAAACAGTAACGTAAGTTCAATATATATATATATATATATATCAATAATGAGTTATCTTGATTATATATTAATTTAATTTACATAGGTTATAATATGTATATGTTTTAGTTTATAAGTTATATAAGTTTAATTATTTTACTTAAAATATATGTAGTTACATATATAGTTATATAACGTATTTGTATGAATAGGATCATGTGTACATATTTAAACTGGTATATATTTAGCTACAGAATGTTATATATATGATTTCATATAAAAGTATAAAAGTTTGGCATGCGTGGTTTGCTTTCGAAAAGTATGTCAGGGAAGTACTTGTGCAGTTTAATTTTAGATAGTATAATATACTTAGTTTTAATTGCTATATATATATATATAAGTTGTTTCGGCTGTATAAACTCTATAGATAAATATATATGTTAGATGTGTTTTGGTTTGAGATATATAAAGATATTTAGCATGTGTGCACGGTTATAGTATTTAATTTACGGTTATACTAGTTTTGTTATGTATTTGGGTTGCATTTTGGTTTATGATATTGTATAATGTTAGTCTATATAAATTTACATAAATAATTATATCCTGGGAATTATATAGATAAGATGATATTAATGTTATATCTTATCTGATTGTATAGATTTTATATGAAGACAGTATATATATATATATAGTGTAAGGCAGTTGTACATTCTGTCTGCATATACTACATGAACTTTGAAAGATAACATGTTTTTTTATTTAACATTGATTTTTAAGTGGGTATATATGCAATTATATACAGTTGTTATAAGGTATAGGTTATGGTTGGCTGCATATAGTTGATTTGGAAGTAGCACAACATATTTGAAAAAAAGAATGTTATGGGTATGGCTTTAAATATATATATATATATAGTTTTGTGTTAAATGAAATATTGATTTCAAGGAAAGGAAATATATTATATATATTTAGTCCAATTTATATCAACTGATTCTAATTGTTTCATCAATTCTTGTATCAGCTTTATCCGTCAAATTCATGCCCATCTAGCTTTGTTTTGGGATTCGTGCTTGAATTCGTAGCTCATCTCATTCCCATTCATCTCTAGCCTCGAAAGGTGAGCAATCACCCACGATTAACGTTCTTGTATCTATTAAATTTTATTTCAACTGAAACGACAATTGAAATATGCTGCTGTAGTTATTTATATTGTTATATATGCTATTATCTGTAACTATTCACCTGTGGGATATGACACCATATCATGTTGTTTATATTATATTATTATTGATGATATATGCCTATTAAGTTATTATCATATCTGTTATCACTTTGCAAGTACCCTGTTAGTATAGAATTCCCTATGGGTTGAAATGATACATACCCGAACGATCTGTAGAATAGGGGAAAATCGTTATGGGTTGAAATGATAAACCCAAGTGATTTTCATTGAATTGAATTTGGGATTGCGGGTTGAAATGATATATACCCGTAGATATTTAAAACTACGGATTGAAATGATAAATATCCGTATCACTTGACCATAGGATAGAGAATTATATACAGACACCGTCAGTCTATATATAAATATTTTGAAAATGATCTCTGTGGTTTTGAAAGGAAATATATATGGTTTTATTTAATATTGAAATATTTTATATATAAATAAGTTTTAATATAAAGTAGATTTAATAATAAGTTTAATTTAATAAAGTATGATTTAATTAATATATAATATGTATAAGTATCTATTTAAAATTTCATTTTAAAAATAGATCTTTATAATGATTTTATAAGTTAAGGTTGGGAAGATAAATTTGAATATATTCGAAATTGTATTTAATTAAGAATTTTTGTTTAATTAAATCGATTTAAAACTTATTGAATTTGAGGGTTTTAAGATATGATTTTATAACTTGATTTTGATTTAAAGTGATTAAATGGATATTTCAAGTTTTAAATAAATCGAAGGAAATATTTAGTTTAATGTAATTTAAGGTTATTTAAATGATAATGGATTTATTAAGTGAATATTTCAAAACTAAATAATAATGAAGTTAAAATAAGATATATATGAAATTATCAATTTAGTTTTGAAAGTGTTATAATTTGGAAATATATATATTTGGAATGGAAATTGTGACGACTGCCCATGACCCCTACACTAAACCTAGAAATAGTGCGCTGTAAAGTGTGCCAGGCAGCCATGGACGATTGTCAAGGTAAAGTTAAAACAGCAGAATCTATCGTATTACTCACAGCGCATGGATAAAATACAATAGAGAATATATATATAGTGAAGCTTCACAAAATAGAATCTCATCAATTAAGCTTCATAATAGTTGAATACAAACATCTGAATAGTCAATACATCAAGCCTCACTACATATCACTCAGAGAATTATACAAGCAGCGGAACATCCAGTACATATAATAAGAAAATAATATGCAAGCCTCCAGCTCGTCTTTGTCATCAGCATCGTTGGAAACTAAGAACAGCACCTGTCACCTGCTACCTAGTCTGCCCATCCCAAAATGGATGAATAACCCAAGGCAATAAGAGTTAAACATAAAGCCTTGAGTCAGACAACAGTCTTAGTGAGCGGTAAATTAACTAACAACATACCAAAAGAGCATAAAGGAAAAAGGAATAGGAATCCAACCCTCCCACTCCACCTCTTTCTACAGTGATAGCCCCCAAACACACTAAGCAGAAGTAAACATAGCAAAGCAAACATTTAAAGTAAAGCAATTATCACTCGAGTCAAGGGCGATGTTTTCCAAGTACAAACCCCCAAGGCCTAAACCAAGATCAGATAAGCACCCAGAAAATACCGCTCTTGAGACCGAATGACGATACAACCAAACATCCATGACTCTGGCTATCACTGTTAACATTGCTTCGATACCACCGTTAATTGAATGACCGGCACATTCTTTCAGCCGTCCATCAAGGGTTAATGGCAACCCTAGTTCTAGACAGAACTCCGCACGTCGTCGCAGCCCATGCCTAGGACTATCGAATCTGCCCAGAGTACTCGACTACAATCATAGTCTTTAGGGACTATCGAATCTTCCCAGCGTACTCTTGCTTTGAGTCTGCTAGAACCTTCAATAACGATGAAACCTCAGCCTTCTAGTCATCCTCCTCGACGACTATTTCCATACTAGCTCAAGCGCCTCTCGAGCAAACCATTATCCTCAAACCCGAACCATTTCATCGAGTTATCAACATGCTTGGAATGATCCCGTCTGGATTAAACCAAGGCTATCTCATATCATGCCTCGCTTCATCTCATCACAGCAAAGCCTCATCTCAACATCATCATCAAATCTATCCATATGAGCTTTATCATCTACATCATATGCCACGAGCTGCTTTTCTTATTCAAGAGCCTTTCCCTTAGCTTTTGAATCATCTTCAACCAACTTGTCCAAATCAAATCATCAATCAACTAATTTATAACAATCAATCAAGTCAATCATTAATCCAAGTAATCAAGCATTCAAACATGATCTAATAAACAATTATAACAATAATGGCAATCTTGTAAATAAAGAGTCCAAATCTAACAAGCATGAGTCATGAGCAATATCTTTACAACTTGATGAATGAACTTGCATAGGTTAACATGTAGTAAAATGGATGTCAAATCATCATGAACAATAGATCTATACTTAAGTTTAAGAAAATGCATGGAAATCACTATTCTAACACAAAATCAAGCCACCAATCCGATATACTCCTTTGGATCCGTATGAGAGATAACCACCACTCACCGAATCACCTAAACACCTCAAAAGCAACACACTTCAGATCTGGACAGCGAAGGATCTAACTCGATTCTCCAAAATTCCGCTTCAAACGATGAAATCTCTCTTCGATGGATGTAGATCTTCAATCTAAGCTCTTGGATCTTCGATTTGATCTTTAATTTGGATGGAAGGAATCACAAGATTAAAGTGGAGAAAACAAGTGAAGAAGTGTAGAACACGAGCTCTCAAAATGGCAGCACTTCGTCGCTTCAAAATTCGGATCCCAAAAAGTGAGGCAAGGACCGTGTATTTATAGGCTGAAATCCCTTAAGTCGTTCGCCCCCCTTAAGTCGTCCACGACTTATGACCTAAAGCCCCACAACTTAAGACCTAACGACTCAACACATCCTACGACTTAACTGAATTCGACTTAACGTATGCGCGACTTAACGACTCATGCCTATGTGCGACCTAAAACATGCACAGCTTAACACCTACGCGACCTAACTAGATCGTCCCACGATCTAACTACACCCAGCATACTAACATAGGTCGTCTACGACCTATCTAAACACGACATAGCGACTCAACGACTTAACTTAACTCATCCACGACTTAAGAAAACCCTACGACTTAACTGTCTCCGACCTAAGACTTAACGGTACAACATCCTAAGCCATAACACACGTGCGCGACTTACGACCTAACCTTAGCTCGCTCCTAAGTCGCTCACGACCTATCTCCTTAAGTCATTCGAACGACCCAAACTCCCTAGGTCGTTAACCCTCTTAGTTTCTTAGGTCGTTAACTCGCTAACTCCTATACCGCTAATCCTTAAGTCGCTACCCCTTAAGTCGTCTACTTCCTTAAGTCGTCTACCCCTTAAGTCGCCAACTTCCCTAGGTCGCCAACTCCCTTAAGTCGCTCCACGACCTAACCTACTATACGACCTAAGCTCTGAACGACTTAACTCCGGACGACTTAACCACACTATGACCTAATGACAACTGTTTTACAATATTTTGATCCATAAAAATATGGGTCGTTACATTCTCTCCCCCTTAGGAATTTCGCCCCTGAAATTCCATACAAACAAGAGCAATCAAAAACTATTCTGCATGCCTACCATCCATAGCAATCAACAAACCATTCATCCAATTATTAGCCTAGCATGCAGAATTCTAAGACTAGAACAAGTTACAATGTCGTGAGATGACACGACACCTTATGGCTATACCTTGAAGAGTTCAGGATGAGCTGCCTTCATCCTCTCTTCCACCTCCCATGTACAGTCGTTATCATCATCACTCCATTGTATCTTGAGCAACTTGACTACCTTCCTCCTAAGTTGTTTCGTGTCAGTTTCCACAACACGAAGCGGCTTACGAGGTCTCTTATCAACTAGGTCAACTTCAAAATCTTCACAGCTATCAGCAGAAACTACTGTATTCGAGTTGTGCACATACTTCTGTAGATATGATATGTGAAAAACATTGTGCACACCCGACATCTTTTCTGGTAACTCCAATTTATAGGCGAGCTTTCCAATTCGCTCGATGATTGGGAATGGTCCAACAAATCTCAGAGTCAATTTTCCTTTCTTCCCGAATCGAATAACATTCTTCAGTGGTGAAATCTTCACAAAAACCATATCTCCTACGTCGAATTCCAAATCCTTACGACGCTTATCAGCATAACTTTTCTATCGGTCTTGGGCTGCCTTCATTCGTTGCCGAATGATCTCTATGCAATCCGAAGTCTGTTGAATCATTTCTGGCCCAAGTATCAGCTTTTCTCCTGTTTCTAACCAACATGTCGGAGAGTTACACGGTCTTCCATACAATGCTTCATACGGTGCCATACCAATGCTTGACTGGTAACTGTTATTATACGAAAATTCCACCAAATGAAGGTGATCTTCCCATGATCCTCCGAAATCTAAAACACATGCTCTAAGGAGATCTTCCAAAACTCGGTTGACTCTCTCGGTCTGACCATCTGTTTGGTGGTGATAAGCTGTACTCAAACATAACTCGGTTCCCAAAACTTCCTGGAAGCTCTTCCAAAATCTACTAGTGAACAATGGGTCTCGATCGCTCACTATACTCTTCGGAATACCATGGAATCGAACTATCCACTTAACATACAGCTCAGCCAACTTTGATGCAGTCCTAGTCGATCAAACAGGAATGAATCTTGCGCTCTTAGTCAAACGATCTACGATGACCCAAATCCCTTCATTTCCCGTTCTTGTTCTAGGTAGCCCATCAATAAAATCCATCGATATTTGTTCCCACTTCCATGTAGGAACTTCTAATGGCTGAAGCAATCCACTGGGCTTCTTCTGCTCGGCTTTTACCAACTGGCAGTTCATGCACTTGGAAATCAAATTTCCAACATCCTTCTTCATACCTTCCCAGTAATAGGTTCTCTTCATATCCCGATACATCTTGTTTCCACCTGGATGAATTGTCAGCTTCGAGTGATGACTTTCCTTCAGAGCTTCATTTCTCAATTCATCTATATCGGGAACAACTAGTCGTCCTTGCTTCCGAAGCCAACCTTCTTGATCGACCTCAAATCCTTTATCCTTTTCTGGGTCCAATCCAGATTCCAAGTCACGGATAATCTTGACGAGCCTATCGTCTCGCTTTTGACTCTCGCCAATTCTTTCCACAAGAGTCGGTCTTATTGATAAGTTTTCCAACATCTCAGGTTCCAATTCACATCTGGGCCTGAAGTCAAATCCAGCTAAATACTCGAGACTCTTCCATTCTGAAAACATGGCTCCCAATCTTGCATGTCTTCGACTTAACGCATCTGCTACAGCGTTACCCTTTCCCGGAGTATAGGCTATACCAAAATCATATGATGCCAAAAACTCAATCCATCGTTGCTGCCTAAGATTCAAATCCTTTTGGGAGAAAAGATACTTCAACGACTTATGATCTGTAAACAACTCGAATCGAACTCCCAATAGATAATGTCTCCACATCTTCAGAGCAAAAACAATCGCCGCTAACTCCAAATCATGAGTCGGGTAATTCCTTTCATGCGGCTTCAGTTGTCGACTTGCATATGCAACAACTTTACCCTTCTGCATCAGCACTGCTCCAAGTCCAGTACCACATGCATTGGTGTAAACCACCATCTCATCATTTCCACTTGGAATAGTCAAAACAGGAGCACTTGTCAATCGCTCTTTCAGGATTCTGAAAGCTTGCTCACACCTAGCATCCCATCTGAATACTTGGTTCTTTTTCGTCAATCCTGTTAATGGTGCAGCCGTCTTGGAAAAGTCTTTGATAAATCGACGATAGTATCCTGCTAATCCAAGAAAACTTCTCACATCAGATGCATTCTTAGGTCTACCCCAATCCTGGATTGCTGCTATCTTGGCGGGATCAACCGCTATTCCATTTCCAGAAATAATATGGCTTAAGAACCTCACTTCAACCTTCCAGAAGTGACACTTCGAAAACTTAGCCTTCAGCTGATGTTTCCGTAAGATTTCCAAAACAATACGCAAGTGCATCTTGTGCTCTTCTTCAGTTCTGGAATAAATCAAAATATCATCCACGAACACAAGTACGAACTTGTTCAACTGATCTCTGAACACTCTATTCATAAGATCCACAAAATATGCTGGTGCATTGGTCAATCCAAACGGCATTACCGGCCACACAAAGAAACCGGATGGTGTTCTGAAAGCAGTCTTCGGCACACTATCCCTAGCCACTCTTAACTGGTGAAATCCTGTTGCCAAATCCATCTGAGAAAACACCTTAGCTTCGTGAAGCTGATCAAACAAGTCATCTATTCTCGGCAATGGATACATGTTCTTCTTAGTTACTTTATTCAGCTCACGATAATCCACACACAACCTCAACGATCCATCCGCTTTGGTTACAAACACAACTGGTGCACCCCATTCGGACACACTACGCCGAATGAATCCTTTCAGTAAAAGATTGTCAACCTGCACCTTCAACTCTTGTTGTTCCCTAGGCGCCATCCGCCTAAGAGGCATCACAACAGGTCTGGCTCCTTCAACTAAATCGATATGAAACTCGATCTCTCTATGCGGCGGTAACCCTTTGACCTCATCAAAGACATCCTCAAATCCATTAGCGATTGGCACCGATGACAGTCCATCTCGTGGAACAACCAGCGAATACATGAAGCTCATGAAGTCGCCTTCCTCATGCTTACATCATATCACAACCTTTCGCCCCTCCACATTCTCGACTGTCACCTCCAACCTTTCACAATCAACCTTTACCGCATACTTCCTAAGCCAGTCCATACCCAAAATAATTCTGAACTCCGCAAAGTTCAGAACAAAACAATCACAAACAAAAGAGCAATCATGACTCGATACAATCAGAGCACGGCATAGCATACACAAACAAGACGAACCCCCAACTGGATTAGTCACAACCAATGGCCTATCAACAATATCCGGTTCTAAACCCAACCGGCCTACAAGTTCATTACAAATAAAAGAATGTGACGCCCCAGTATCGAATAACACTCTAACTGGAACACCACATATGGAAAGAGTACCTTGAACCACCACACTCTTTCCTTTCTCTTCAACGGTAGGAGCTTTTGAAGATGATGGAACAGCCCCCAAAGCATAAGCTTGCACAATCTGCTTGTCCTTTCGCAGTTCTGAACAATTCTTCTTAATATGCCCCGGCTTGTCACAGTTGTGGCACTTCACCGGCACCTTAGGATTCTTGCAATCTCTGGAGAAATGGCCCTTCTGTTGACAATTGTAGCAGGTCACTTCGCCCTTCGGCTTCTTCTGGCCATCCTTACCCTTTTGCTGCTGCTACTTCCTCTTCTTGTTTCCACCCTGCTGTGGTTTAGACTCTTCCTTGGTCACAGCAACAACAGATCCTTCTTTAGGAAATAGATTTTCGTGCCTGAGAGCTTTCTCTACAAGCTTCTCAAATGGATCGTCCAAATGATCCACCAACTGCCTCCCAAGATAACTGTCCAAGCCTGTCACAAACTTCTCATTCTTCTGGTACGAAGATTCAATATACGACCGGGCATACTTGGACAAAGCTTCAAACTCAGAAACGTACTCAAGAACTGGTCTTCCATCTTGCTTGAGCTCTACAAACTTCTTAAACAGGACAGACTTCTGAGCTGTAGAAATGAACTTAGCTTCAAATCTGGCTTGGAATTGCTCCCAAGTAATTTCTTCCTCCGGAGTATCAATGGTGATAGAGTTCCACCAGTCAGAAGCTCTCCCTTGAAGCTGTCTTGATGTGAGCTTCCTTTTTGTTGCATCCTCAATTCCCAAATCACTAAAGATCCTTCTACAAGCATCTATCCATCTCTGGACTTCAATGGTTGACTCTGTTCCCAAGAAAATCTTCCCTCCAAGAGCAGTATAATCTTTACACAGCTTAGCAAAATCCACCGGTCTTGGAGCTTGAACTTGAATTCCAACATCCACTGCTGACCCCGGAACTGGCATCTTTCTCATGATCGAAGTCATCATATCTTCGAACATAGCAGCATAATCAGCAGCCCCCTCAGCAGCACGGCCTTCCCTAGCAGCTGGTCTCCCTCTTCGACTCATTCTTAATATCTATAAAAGAAATGATCAGCACACCTTGAGAAACAACTGCATAAAGAACTCAAATCTTTCTAAGCTACTATATTATATATAGTAATCATCCATCAAAATACAATTACGTCTCTCGTACGTAGTTACGTCAGTGAGCGTTGACTAAAATCGATTAACCAATGCTCTGATACCAAATGTGACGACTGCCCATGACCCCTGCACTAAACCTAGAAATAGTGCGCTGTAAAATGTGCCAGGCAGCCATGGACGATTGTCAAGGTAAAGTTAAAACAGCAGAATCTATCGTATTACACACAGCGCATGGATAAAATACAATAGAGAATATATATATAGTGAAGCTTCACAAAATATAATCTCATCAATTAAGCTTCATAATAGTTGAATACAAACATCTGAATAGTCAATACATCAAGCCTCACTACATATCACTCAGAGAATTATACAAGCAGCGTAACATCCAGTACATATAATAAGAAAACAATATGCAAGCCTCCAGCTCGTCTTTGTCATCAGCATCGTTGGAAACTAAGAACAGCACCTGTCACCTGCTACCTAGTCTGCCCATCCCATAATGGATGAACAGCCCAAGGCAATAAGAGTTAAACATAAAGCCTTGAGTCAGACAACAGTCTTAGTGAGCGGTAAATTAACTAACAACATACCAAAAGAGCATAAAGGAAAAAGGAATAGGAATTCAACCCTCCCACTCCACCTCTTTCTACAGTGATAGCCCCAAGAGACACTAAGTAGAAGTAAACATAGCAAAGCAAACATTTAAAGTAAAGCAATTATCACTCGAGTCAAGGGCGATGTTTTCCAAGTACAAACCCCCAAGGCCTAAACCAAGATCAGATAAGCACCCAGAAAATACCGCTCTTGAGACCGAATGACGATACAACCAAACATCCATGACTCTGGCTATCACTGTTAACATTGCTTCGATACCACCGTTAATTGAATGACCGACACATTCTTTCAGCCATCCGTCAAGGGTTAATGGCAACCCCGGTTCTAGACAGAACTCCGCACGTCGTCGCAGCCCGTGCCTAGGACTATCGAATTTGCCTAGAGTACTCGACTACAATCATAGTCTTTAGGGACTATCGAATCTTCCCAGCGTACTCTTGCTTTGAGTCTGCTAGAACCTTCAATAACGATGAAACCTCAGCCTTCTAGTCATCCTCCTCGACGACTATTTCCATACTAGCTCAAGCGCCTCTCGAGCAAACCATTATCCTCAAACCCGAACCATTTCATCGAGTTATCAACATGCTTGGAATGATCCCGTCTGGATTAAACCAAGGCTATCTCATATCATGCCTCGCTTCATCTCATCATAGCAAAGCCTCATCTCAACATCATCATCAAATCTATCCATATGAGCTTTATCATCTTCGTCATATGCCACGAGCAGCTTTTCTTATTCAAGAGCCTTTCCCTTAGCTTTTGAATCATCTTCAACCAACTTGTCCAAATCAAATCATCAATCAACTAATTTATAACAATCAATCAAGTCAATCATTAATCCAAGTAATCAAGCATTCAAACATGATCTAATAAACAATTATAACAATAATGGCAATCTTGTAAATAAAGAGTCCAAATCTAACAAGCATGAATCATGAGCAATATCTTTACAACTTGATGAATGAACTTGCATAGGTTAACATGTAGTAAAATGAATGTCAAATCATCATGAACAATAGATCTATACTTAAGTTTAAGAAAATGCATGGAAATCACTATTCTAACACAAAATCAAGCCACCAATCCGATATACTCCTTTGGATCCGTGTGAGAGATAACCACCACTCACCGAATCACCTAAACACCTCAAAAGCAACACACTTCAGATCTGGACAGCGAAGGATCGAACTCGATTCTCCAAAATTCCGCTTCAAACGATGAAATCTCTCTTCGATGGATGTAGATCTTCAATCTAAGCTCTTGGATCTTTGATTTGATCTTCAATTTGGATGGAAGGAATCACAAGATTAAAGTGGAGAAAAGAAGTGAAGAAGTGTAGAACTCGAGCTCTCAAAATGGCAGCACTTCGTCGCTTCAAAATCCGGATCCCAAAAAGTGAGGCAAGGACCGTGTATTTATAGGCTGAAATCCCTTAAGTCGTTCGCCCCCCTTAAGTCGTCCACGACTTACGACCTAAAGCCCCACGACTTAAGACCTAACGACTCAACACATCCTACGACTTAACTGAATTCGACTTAACGTATGCGCGACTTAACGACTCAGGCCTATGCGCGACCTAAAACATGCACAGCTTAACACCTACGCGACCTAACTAGATGATCCCACGACCTAACTACACCCAGCATACTAACATAGGTCGTCTACGACCTATCTAAACATGACATAGCGACTCAATGACTTAACTTAACTCGTCCACGACTTAAGAAAACCCTACGACTTAACTATCTCCGACTTAAGACTTAACGGTACAACATCCTAAGCCATAACACACGTGCGCGACTTACGACCTAACCTTAGCTCGCTCCTAAGTCGCTCACGACCTATCTCCTTAAGTCATTCGAACGACCCAAACTCCCTAGGTCGTTAACCCTCTTAGTTTCTTAGGTCGTTAACTCGCTAACTCCTATACCGCTAATCCTTAAGTCGCTACCCCTTAAGTCGTCTACTTTCTTAAGTCGTCTACCCCTTAAGTCGCCAACCTCCCTAGGTCGCCAACTCCCTTAAGTCGCTCCACGACCTAACCTACTATACGACCTAAGCTCTGAACGACTTAACTCCGGACGACTTAACCACACTACGACCTAATGACAACTGTTTTACAATATTTTGATCCGTAAAAATACGGGTCGTTACAGAAATGATATTTTGGTTTTGAAGTATAAATTATTTTGAAATGACCACGGCGTTATAATGACGTTTAGTTCCACGGATTCTTAAGGATGGTTATCCCAAACATCCTTTTAGTTACTTGTATTTCAGTTGATATTTCACTTGAGTTGGATTTATTGATATAAGAATGTTAATCCTGACTCGAGTGTTTTGTGTTTTGCTTTATGCTCGGGTCAGACTGAGTGATACAGCAATTGAGACTCACCTTTAGAGTTTGGAGCTTCGCTTGGAGATCCAACTATTGATTCACCTTTTAGTCATTCAGTTGATTCCAGTGATGTAGTCAAATTTTGTTATTCGACCATTGTATTCGAGACTTTG
Source organism: Allium fistulosum (assembly GCA_030737815.1). Taxonomy (NCBI): domain Eukaryota; kingdom Viridiplantae; phylum Streptophyta; class Magnoliopsida; order Asparagales; family Amaryllidaceae; genus Allium; species Allium fistulosum. The sequence continues at coordinate 1,212,096,847 of CM060902.1, forward strand.
TTATTGTAGTAGCTTCATGAACTACTATTTATTCATCTATTCCGCTGCATTCTGTTATAATACTCTGTGTCTATGATTCTGTGATTATTTTATTTACTGTATATGCTAAGTTTTTGCCAAATATAAATTAACAATCTGATATTTTGAGCAATTCAAGTCTGACATGTGCGGATGCGAATGGTTGAAAATACCGGGTTGTTACAGTTGGTATCAGAGCTCTGGTTTTAGGAAAACTTAGCATATGTAGTAGATTTGATTACAGAATTACTTTCGTTCGAGCTTGAATCTCTTCCTCTTTGATTCGGTTTCCTTTGAATTTTGGAACGCTCCCACTGGTTCTGAAATCCATTCTTGTCTCCCCTATTTGTATTCTTTTGATTCTGGAACATCCCATAACTCCACTTCGAATGATCTCTATAAAAATCGGCGATCCTGCAAATCTTTGAATGATTTGTAAAGGGGTGAAACTCCTTTACAATTGGCATTGATTCATCGAAGATTTCTATACCCTCGGTTTAGATGCTGCTATCTCTTGCTATACCGAATTCTATCTCTGGCGATCAAAGGTCGATTTGCCTTAGAATTCTGCATCGATCATATTCCTGAAGTCACAGTTGACCCGGTTAAGGTCGCCCGCGATTTATATATGTATATCCAGCTTCTATTTTGTAACTTAATCATCTCATCTTTGTTCGAGCCTATCTTCGAATCAGAATTCTATTTTGACCAGAGTCACTCTAATTTGAATCTCTATCCTTGTTTGGAATCCATTCTTGAATCATCCTTTGAAAAATTGTGTTTGTTTTTATTTTAGAAATTGTTTTGTATATCGAAATTATTATTGGATAAGTATGATTATATTCTATATATATAAAAGTGAAAATGTTTTCGATAAGGATTATATACCTTTTTAAAACGAGAATTCGAAGTTTTGAAAGGATTTGAAATTCTGAAAATTATATAAGAAATTAATTTATACAGAAATGATTTATAACTGAAGGATTTTGAATTTGAAATTTGAGAAACTGAACTTCGGTATTTTGAAAAGGTTTTTAAGTTTTTGAAAATATATAATAATACGATTTGAAAGTGTTTTCCGAATAAGAAACGTTTCAAATGACTTCAAATGAGTTCCAATGATTTCGAAGAAATTTTCAAAGAAGTTTTCAAGAAAATAGAAGTCCAGAACTCACTTATGTCGTTGGAGAATAATTTCGGTGATGAGTGCACGCATCATCGACATTGATTTTTGAGTTTCAGAGTGGGGGAGAGGCCTCTTTAGTAGCTTTGCTATGCAATTGATTTTGTGAAACCAATTTTGATTTCAAATTTCAAAGTATGTTTTGATATCCGAAAGATATATGTATATATATATTTGAAACGATTTGAAGTGAGCCAGGTGTTCGGTCCTCGAGTTTCAGATTTGATTTTGTATAACCCTATCTTTTGAAATTGATTTACTGATTGGTTGCTGATTTCCAACTCTTGGATTGGAAATTTGATTTCTCCGACTATTTTGAATGTTCGAACACTTCCCAATCGAGGTTTAATTTTCAAAGCTATGTAATTTTGAAAAGTATAAATTATTTGATAAAGTATATAAGTTTAGTTTTGTATGTTTAAGCGTGAAGTAATATGATTTAAATAAGTTCAAAACTGGTTTGTTAAGTAAATGAATAAGACTATTTTGAATTATACTAATATGAAATTTAGTTTTGAAATGTTTTGAATAAAATTTAGTCTTAAATGTTTTTAACTTAGTAACATCTTTTATAAAGCTATATATATATAGAATAATAATTTTCAAAAGGTAAATTAGATCTTTCAAATGGAAATAAATAGTTTAAAGGTTTTAAAGGGATGGTTATAAACTTGGTAATCATTTTGGGTATAATTGATTTTTGAGAAAAATATTTGGTTTCGAATATAGATTGGAATTTTAAAACCCAGTATTTATATGATGATTTTGGAAATGAGTTTGTTTGAACTAAATTATGTTGATTTGGAAACTTGGATTATTTTCTAAACCTGCTATTTTGGAAACTCTAAAACTAAAGATATTAAATTCGGAATGAATAATTTGGTGAAATCGTATATGATTTTTGAAACTGAGCTGATATTAAAACGAATTGAAATTGAGAACCTTATTTTACTAAATACTTGATTTGGGAGTTATCGAAGTTATATAAAATTGATTTGTATAAGTATGAAGTTGATTTGAAAGCTATTGATTTTGGAAAGTATTCGATTTGGAAATGAAATCTTATATATAATTGACTTTATATAAGTATGATATTTGAAATTGATTTGAAAGGGTACTATATGATACATATTTTTTCGAAGTAAAGATATGGAAAGTGCCTTCTGCTTGATATCCTCTTTGTGGCCACATTTTGGATTCATTCTATCGATATTATTCTCTCTGATTTAGGATTTCCGGATATGATACTCGAGTGTCCTTCGAATTCCATGGCTACCCACGGTCTTACGAACTCGAATGCATATCGTAATTCGCAAGGCAGTGATTGCTTAAAAGGTACGGATGTTTCCTGGGGGATCCAGGCGTAACCATTGTGTATCTGCGACCTATGGTCATTTTAGTAGCGTAATCCGCAAGGCAGATTGCTTAAAGGGTACAGATGTTTCCTGGGGGATCCAGGCGTAACCATTGTGTATCCGCGGTCTACAGGTTTTTTTTGTTATCATGGCGAAATTCGCAAGGCAGTGATTGCTTAAAAGGTACGGATGTTTCTTGGGGGACCCAGGCGTAACCACTGTGTATCTGCGATCCATGATTTGATTCGATTCGGTTGATTTGTTTGGATTGTACTTTCCATATCAGTTTTGAAGGTTTTCGAGTATTTTCACTGGGTGTTGAAACAGGTCTACTAAGTACTTGGAGAATTCTAGCCTTGCGCCTGATCAACGCATAGCCAAAGTCTGCGAGAACGAGGATAAACCTGTTAAGACATTGAGTTATAAAAGTATTTTGATAAAGTATTATATAAAGGATTTTTTGATCATTTTTTCTTTTCCTTTTTTTCTCTTTCTTTATAAATAATTTAAAATGTTTAAAATACTGTTTATTTATATACTGCAGGGTTTAAAAGTAAATTATTAGTGTTTTATGTAAGTGATTGATCTTTATATAAATAAGTGAAACCACAAATTTGAATCTTAAAGTTTTATATTAAGAAATGGTTTAAATTATTGAAATAAAGTGAAATATTTGAATAATTGGAATATCTGAAATGATAAATAGAATCAAACCAACCTGAAATAATGAATTTAAACAAACTTATTTGTATAACACTAAATTACATTCTAATATATATAACTTACCCAGAAAAGTTTAAATGTAATTAGAATGTAAATTAGATAGTATACACCACGATAAGAAATAGAATATCAAAGATGATATTTGTTAAGGGAATTTACTAATAATAAATTGAGAGAAAAATGGAAAATTTAATTTGTTGAATAATAAATGGTTATAAGATGTATATATAGCTAATATATTTTGCAAAATATATTAAGTGGAATAAATTAAATAAATAAAGGGGGACACTAGTTAAGCAAATAAATATGAACTTAAGAATAGTGAAATTGAAATTTTTAAGGGAAAGCAACTTAACTAAGGTCAAATAGATTTAATAAATGGGTAAATAAAAGAGCTAAATCAAATAAATTGTGTTGAAAAGGAAATTTTGTAACAGATGCTAATAAATTGAAATCAAATCTATTGATTTAAATACATTAAATCGAATCAATAAAATATGGATATAATAAATAGTTATTGATTTAGTAAAATGGATTTAACCAAATTGTTGGATATTAATTTATCTAAATTTTAAATCTTTATGATTTTGAATAGTTGAAGTAAAATGTTGGGATGTTACTTGTGGTATAAAATTAATTGCTATATGGTTTTAAACTAATTGCTTTGTTTTGCATTTCAGTCTATCTTTTCTTTCTGGTTGTTCTATTCTCCTACCTTCTTCCTTTTCGAGGACGAAAAGTTTTGAGTGGAGGAGAGTGTAACGACCTAGATATTTTAACGATTTTTATAACGTATTTAAGTGAATTTTTAAATAATTGAATTTTGAAATAAAAATTTTATATTTGGGATACATCTAATTAAACATAGCAAATGGTAAATTTTCATCTGATAATTTGGAAGTTTATTTTCTTGTGTAAATTCTATTTCAATTTAAATCAGTTAATGATTGTTGATAATAAAATGTTTTCCAAACCTAAATATTTTTACACAATAAATTTGTAAATCATCTTCTGAGTGAGACGTCATATTTCGTTTCTTCAAATTTGGACTGTTGTTGCTTCGTTTATCTTATTTCTGGCAAAATAGCAACATTTTCAGTACCGATTATCGACTTTTGATAGGATGGTCGTACCACAAATATATGTATACCGTTTGATCGTCTCGTCGTGCTGATCTCTACGGTATATTCAATTCTGTGTTTTGAAGTCCGGTTCACAGTAGAATCCGCGAAACCGGTAACCGTATCAGTACCAGATCCGTGACCTTTTGTTTTCTTTTTCGTTTCAAACTTTGAATCATACAGCCTGGACCACAATAATAATTTGTTTAATGAGTCAGCTGAATTTTTGCTGGACCGTTGTTAGTACATCAAACCCCTATATTATTCGAAAGGCCACGTTCCTTTGTTTTGCTAATTTCCAATGCGTTCATTTTCTTTTGCTTTCTCTCCTCTTCTTTATTTTTGTTCTGAGAAAATAAGTCATATAAATGTTGCTTGGAAACAACATACCTCCTCTTCCTTGACCGAACTCACCCATCACCTATTCGAGCTCGTCCCCTCCGCCCTAGCCACCACCGAAGTAGCTCGCACCCCCACCAGGCTCGGCCACCTCAACAAATCTCCTCCGCCATTGCTGTCACAGCCACCGGAACCCACGGCCAACAACCGAAACCCAGATTCCACTTTCCACCAATAGATCCATGTCGTGCCCAGCAAGCCTCCAGCCAAACCCACTCAGCGGCCTTCCCTTCCCCTGTCCACGACCTTACCTAACCGCCGGCCTCCCACTGCCTCGCTTTAGTTCGTCTCTGCGATACGGGTTGTTCCCTTATTTTGTAAATAAGGTAATATATATATATATATTATATTATAGTTTATTTATTTATATATTGTTTGTTATGATCTGTTATATATGTAATATATATATATATATATGATTTAAGCAGTAAAGAACTCTAATATATGTGAGTCTGCATATTACTTTATTAGCAATACATACATTTATAATCTGTTGGATCTTAAAAATATATATTTATATAGCATTTGGTTCAAACAGTTTTTTTCATATGTGTTTAAGATTTCGTTTTGGTAGTTGTTTTAAAAAGGTAATATATTTATGAAAATGTTTACTGTAATTTATTATTTTAAGGTATTGGTATCATTTATAAAACAGTAATGTAAGTTCAATATATATATATATATCAATAATGAGTTATCTTGTTTATATATTAATTTAATTTACATAGGTTATAATATGTATATGTTTTAGTTTATAAGTTATATAAGTTTAGTTATTTTACTGTAAATATATGTAGTTACATATATAGTTATATAACGTATTTTTATGAATAGGATCATGTGTACATATTTAAACTAGTATATATTTAGCTACAGAATGTTATATATATGATTTCATATAGAAGTATAAAAGTTTGGCATGCGTGGTTTGCTTTCGGAAAGTATGTCAGGGAAGTACTTGTGCAGTTTAATTTTAGATAGTATAATATACTTAGTTTTAATTGCTATATATATATAATTTGTTTCGGCTGTATAAACTCTATAGATAAATATATATGTTATATGTGTTTTGGTTTGAGATATATAAAGATATTTAGCATGTGTGCACGGTTACAGTATTTAATTTACGGTTATACTAGTTTTGTTATGTATTTGGGTTGCATTTTGGTTTATGAAATTGTATACTGTTAGTCTATATAAATTTACATAAATAATTATATGCTAGGAATTATATGGATAAGATGATATTAATATTATATCTTATCTAACTGTATAGATTTTATATGAAGACAGTATATATATAGTGTAAGGCGGTTGTACATTCTGTCTGCATATACTATATGAACTTTGAAAGATAACATGTTTGTTTATTTAACATTGATTTTTAAGTGGGTATATATGCAATTATATACAGTTGTTATAAGGTATAGGTTATGGTTGGCTGCATATAGTTGATTTGGAAGTAGCACAGCATATTTGAAAAAAAATTATGTTATGGGTATGGCTTTAAATATATATATATATAGTTTTGTGTTAAATGAAATATTGATTTCAAGGAAAGGAAATATAATATATATATTTAGTCCAATTTATATCAACTGATTCTAATTGTTTCATCAATTCTTGTATCAGCTTTATCCGTCAAATTCATGCCCATCTAGCTTTGTTTTGGGATTCGTGCTTGAATTCATAACTCATCTCATTCCCGTTCATCTCTAGCCTCGAAAGGTGAGCAATCACCCACGATTAACGTTCTTGTATCTATTAAATTTGATTTCAACTGAAACGACAATTGAAATATGCTGCTGTAGTTATTTAAATTGTTATATATGCTATTATCTGTAACTATTCACCTGTGGGATATGACACCATATCATGTTGTTTATATTATATTGTTATTGATGATATATGCCTGTTATGTTATTATCATATCTATTATCACTCTGCAAGTACCCTGTTAGTATAGAATTCCCTATGGGTTGAAATGATACATACCCGAACGATCTGTAGAATAGGGGAAAATCGTTATGGGTTGAAATGTTAAACCCAAGTGATTTTCATTGAATTGAATTTGGGATTGTGGGTTGAAATGATATATACCCGTAGATATTTAAACCTACGGATTGAAATGATAAATATCCGTATCACTTGACCATATGATAGAGAATTATATACAAACACCGTCGGTCTATATATAAATATTTTGAAAATGATCTCTATGGTTTTGAAAGGAAATATATATATGGTTTTATTTAATATTGAAATATTTTATATATAAATAAGTTTTAATATAAAGTATATTTAATAATAAGTTTAATTTAATAAAGTATGATTTAACTAATATATAATATGTATAAGTATTTATTTAAAATTTCATTTTAAAAATAGATCTTTATAATGATTTTATAAGTTAAGGTAGGGAAGATAAATTTGAATATATTCGAAATTGTATTTAATTAAGAATTTTTGTTTAATTAAACCGATTTGAAACTTATTGAATTTGAGGGTTTTAAGATATGATTTTATAAGTTGATTTTGATTTAAAGTGATTAAATGGATATTTCAAGTTTTAAATAAATCGAAGGAAATATTTAGTTTAATGTAATTTAAGGTTATTTAAATGATAATGGATTTATTAAGTGAATATTTCAAAACTAAATAATAATGAAGTTAAAATAAGATATATATGAAATTATCAATTTAGTTTTGTAAGTGCTATAATTTTGGAAATATATATATTTGGAATGGAAATGATATTTTGGTTTTGAAATATAAATTATTTTGAAATGACCACGGCGTTATAATGACGTTTAGTTCCACGGATTCTTAGAGGATGGTTATCCCAAACATCCTTTAAGTTACTTGTATTTCAGTTGATATTTCACTTGAGTTGGATTTATTGATATAAGAATGTTAATCCTGACTCGAGTGTTTTGTGTTTTGCTTTACGCTCGGGTCAGACTGAGTGATACAGCAATTGAGACTCACCTTTGGAGTTTGGAGCTTCACTTGGAGATCCAACTATCGATTCACCTTTCGTTCATTCAGTTGATTCCAGCGATGTATTCAAATTTTGTTGTTTGACTATTGTATTCGAGACTTTGTTATTGTACTAGCTTCATGAACTACTATTTATTAATCTATTCCGCTGCATTCTGTTTTAATACTCTATTTCTGTGATTCTGTGATTATTTTATTTACTGTATATGCTGAGTTTTTGCCAAATATAAATTAACAATCTGATATTTTGAGCAATTCAAGTCCGACATGTGCGAATGCGAATGGTTGAAAATACCGGGTTGTTACATACAACTATTCATTTTAAAGTGTGGATACTATCCGAAGAGGCCGTCATCCCTGACCGTCCGGACAAACTTCACATCAATGACCATGCAATAGAAATGCCTTGGAGTTTGGGAGGAAATGTTTAAAAGTTTGATCGATAAAGCAAAGTTCGAGAAGGGGTCCAAAATCAAAAATCCACCAAGGGTTGGATCGACACCAATCAAAACCTTTGGATGGATTTCGAATTCTTCCTTCATCTTCTCCCCTACTCCATAACATGGCCATCCATGCAAGTTCCATCTTTACCAATTCACGAATCTCCCACCTACCTAGATAAACTGGAATGGGGTTTAGGGTTCGAAGTTGGATCGAGTTTTGGGCCTAAAAGAGTGGATTGGTGGAGGTGAATTTAGGAAAGTTTTAGGTGGCAGTGCTGGTGTTTTGGAGGTCGGAGATGATGGTCTCTGGCGATCGAACGGAAGGGCATGTTCAATTTGTTGGTTGGAGAATGTTAACGGTAGAGCTCAAAGCTTTAATTTGGTGCAAAAGCAAATGGAAGGAGAGAAGGGAAGACTCGTGTCGTATAACCCAAAGCCCAATTTTCCAAGCAAAAGAATAAGACTTCTCTAAGTCTTGGGTAGGTACCGATCCAAGGACTTGGATCAATATTGAGTCAAGATTTCAAAAAAATGAATGAAAAATGATGGTGATGGTGATCCATGCATGTGTGTATCACAATGGAGCTACTCAAGAACATGCACGTGTATACGTGTGCCTATACATATCCAACCTCGACCGACTAGAGTCGAAAAAAAGTCAGATTCAAACCTGGATAGTCCATGAGAGGAACCGGTTCAAAATTACTAAGTTTGGAATAATATATCGTGAAAGAATATTCCCATTTTATAATACCAGATGCTGGTAAAGCATCGCAATGAATGGCTATAGATATAACTCTATACAGAAAAGATCCATAGAAAGGATAATGACCATTCAAAGCATAGAGTGGAACCCTTCACAACAATCTCGACATGTCCTGATTCAAAGCACATCATGTTTGAAAAGAGATGTACTTTGAGGGCAAGTGTTATCCCTCCTTTTGACCAGGCAATATTCGGATAGACCGAATGAATCGAACTTGGAAAATATCAAGGCAGGTTGCCCATAGAGATAGCCCAAGAGCCATAAACCAAGTACAAACAGAGTTATGGGATGAAGACCCAACCATTTAAGGAAATGAGAGAAAAAAACGTGTGTTGGATCGGTACCGATCCAACATCATGTATTGGTACCGATCCACGAATACTTCACCAATGTTGCCCTTACTTCTATTATCCACTGCACTTTATGTCAGGAGCCTATTTCAAGTTCTATTTCGTTGATTCCATGCAATTCTATATCGGTCTCCATGAGCACTCAAAGTCAACAACTTCATTCTTCCACCAATCCATCATTTGAACTCCAAAACAAGCTAATAATGATGTAAACAAGTTTGGAATCATGAAGCTAACCACGAATTGAACAAGGACAAGAAGTTCAAAATCATCAATATGAAGAACATGAGGAAAACAAGGTGGAGATCATGGGGGCGAGATTTTAGGCTTCCTACAGCTATAAATAGAGAAGTAGAGCTCACTTTTAAGGATATTTTTGGCTCTCTTGATCTCTTACTTTAATTTCTTGTAATCAGCCACGAATTTATACCGATCCGTAAGAACTTGTACTTGCAAGTCAGCAATCAAAGTATAAAATCACTAAGTGGACATAGCCCAAGATTATCCAAACCACTATAAACGCTGTGTGTTCTTTTCTTGCTCTTTTTCATTTACTTTTCTTCACCTTTTATTCTCTACACAATCTCTTGGACGTTTGTGCCATTTTCGTTTTAAACAATGGCATATAGTAGAGTCGATACTCTTAACAGTTTATTGACAACTGAGAAAATTAATTTCTTGACATTTGTAAGAAATCATAGTTTCTCTTTAATATATGAGAGATCTTATTAGACATTCTAATTGTTTGTATCAATTTAGGTTTGGTCAATTTCATTCCATTTTTTATAATCGGTTTTACCTTTGCATCGTATCCAAATCTATTTTATTACAATAATTTCTAAAAGAAATTCCTTTATCATGAGGTTGGTGCTTCTTGAAACAACAATTAATTATAAATGCAATGGAATAGGTATAAACATTATATATGAATTGCCTATATATACGTATAAACTGATTTGGTTTTCAAGTTTACGCAACATATGTTCATAACATAAATTGGTCAATCAATATTGATCGGTCTCAAACTCATTTGGGATGGTCCAAGCAAGATCCCTATTAGTATTACATGCAGTCTCTCGACTCACACACAACTTCTTGACCTTGTATATGTAGGGATTTCTTATAAATGTTCATATTATATGACCTTGCATACTATTCTTTAGATGAAATTAAATGTTAACCTTATGTACTTACAAACAAGTACATGGCCTTATAGAAAGAAGTTAACTCAACTTCACTCATTATGAATCGTACTTTGTCCAACAAAGTCTAATTTTGGAGAAGTGACTTTTGAGATTGAATCTTATTCTTTTTTAGGGACTTTGGAAACCATTTTCTTATATACTCGCATACTCGATCATAGCAAATTTCCTTATTTCCTTTTCACCTTATTTCCTTTTCATATTATATTTTATACTTCATTTTATATTTAACAATCTTACCGAAAATAGATTATTTCTATGTCAAAATACACATGTTCATTTTATGGTAATTCATTTTTGAATCAAACGAAGTATATGGAATTGTTTTTTGTATCATTTGACCTTTTTTACTACATACATCTTTATGTATCAATATGAAGAGTTCGCCAACCCTTATGTCGTTCCCATTGAACGGGTGCTTTATCCTTAATTCCAAAATAATTGTAACAAATTATATATATTTCTATGTTATTTAGATAATGCAACAAATATTGTTATTCTAATAGATTTATATCATAATGAATATTCAAAACATCCATAATAGAGTAAAACTATTTTCACTTTCAAGAAATACTGAAAATAATTAATATTTCACAAATAATATTTGGTATGTTTACAAAAATAATATTTTCTTATCTTGATGCATCCACTGATAAGTATTATCTGGCATACTCCTACTATTTCTACCATTACTATAATAACGTATGAAAATCTCCATTCAACTATTTATTATGGGTTATTTATTTCTTTTACCGTAACTAGTTTGCGTTGAGATTTTTCGATAAAAAAACCTTAAACTCCAAGAATGACTTTTATAATAAACAATTTCTATATGAAAAACACAATTGGAATTAAAAAATTATATTTCTCCATTCACATTAAGTATCTACTAGTATTTTGTACAATCCTTGTTTCTAATATCACTTTATGAAGGAGATTCAACTATTCACTCTCTTCATCCCAGCTGTGGCTAAGTTACATCCATTCTTGTACATTCGCTTTCCTTTTCTAAATGGTCGAAACATTCAAAGGGAAATTCTTACTGTAATCAATCATATTGAATATATGATTTCACGTTATTCTTTATTTTCTCAATTCCAATGAACTAATTTCATTGAAACTTTATACATTATGAACTGCGACCATTCATCATATAACATTTATATGTGATCGAATACAAATCAAATATCTATATTGTTGTTTTACTAAGGGTTCAAAACTTATGGGGGCAATACAAAGTCTTAGGCAAATAAACACTTAAGTGAGGATGTTACAAATGTGTTTAGTAGTTTATAGTTAGGCTCTTGCATAAGTCTTGAAGCAACATGTCAAAAGATTTAAGGTAAGTATATTTTATATTTCTTTGTCAATCTTTCATCTTGTTCATTTGTATATCTTAAGATAAACATTTTATCAATTTTATTAGTTGCACAAAACTATCGATATAGATAATTTTAACTTTATATCTTAAATCATGGCATATGCTATCGATATAGATAATTTTAATTTTATTAGTTGCACAAAACTATCGATATAGATAATTTTAATTTTATTAGTTGCAAAAAACTATCGATATCGATTTAGGGAGAAATATATTTCTTATGAAATATGCTCATGATTCAAGTGTCGAACACATCATAAATCATGGCATACGTATAATACATAGTATTTATTCCTTAAATCTAGTTTGGGTTTCTTTCCAGTTCCACTTGATTTATACATATATAGTTATATTAGAATTAATTTATTTATAACTTTTATAATTTAGTTTACTTATATACATGTACTCATTAATTAAATCTTATTTAATTAATTCTAATTTAATTTTTATTAATTAAACCATTTTTATTAATTAAACCATTTTAATTAATTCAATTAATTACTTAATTAACATTTTAGTTAATTCAATTTAAATTTCAACTATTGAATTTTAAATTAATCACCCTTAACAATTTAAAGATGAAGACAGATTATAGCATTTATAGTAATTATATACATATATCATTATACATGTATATAGTTTATTAATTAGCTTTTGGTTAATTAAAATTTTCAATTAAAACAGCATTAATTAAATTCAAAATTTTATCCTCATTTACCTTAAACATTTAAGAAATATCTTCCTCTACCTTAAATATTTTAAGATAAATACACGCATATCATTATATATGTTTTAGTTTAATTAATTATTTTTTAATTAAATTATTTACTTATTTGTTTATTTAGTCCAATTAAATAAATAATTAATATAAGAGAACTTTGAAATTAATATATTAACATTTCGAATCCAGTTTTTAAAAGCTTATAACATTTATCACATGCCATATGTTAAACTTAACTTTTAAATTTAAAATGTAATATTTAAATTTTTGAAATATATTTGAAAAATTAGTCCAAGGCCCAAAATCAATTTGGGCCTTTATATTGGGATAACTATTGGGCTTACTTCATCCTTCGAGTCAAACTAGTAGCTAGATAGAGTAGAGTAATTGATTTCCCAGACCAAATCCTTTGACACCACATTTCTAGAAACCCTACTAAATGGGTAGGCATTAATCAGTTCGCCCTAACATTGCTAATTTAGATCGCATAGACTATTTGGCTCTAATACCGTTGAAGGTCCGGTCCAACTCCTTTGAGGTGACCCTTCTAGGTACCCCACGAGCGATTTTTACTTGCAGCCTTTTAACTATCACAACCATTACGAGACATGTAGGGGTAAGAGGCAATGCTTTGTCATAGATCACAATGCGAGAACCCTATATCATGCTAAGTGTAGGGATCGAATCTAGAACATCTAATGTACTAGGTGAATGCCTCAACCAACCTTGCTGTGATACCATTGAGGGAACCGGGCCAGTCGGAAGTGGGTTAAATGGGTGAATTTGAAAAAATATTCCATTTTGATCTTAGTTAAACCCATGAAGCCTAAATGGATTTTAGGTCCAATCTAAAATTTTAAATAAAATCTTAATATTATTTCATTTGTTTAAAGTAGTTTGAGTCTAATATAAGCTGAATGCATATTGTAATGAGTGCATCATATACATTCATGTATGAAAGTGCAAGTGCAACATATAGAAAATGTACATAGTTAATGTGAACATGTTTAGGTGCTAGAATTTACACCGCAGTGGACGTATTTCCCCTTTATATATGCCTTTGTTTTCCAAAATAATATATATTTAAAAAAAGAAATAAGATTTATTATATATACATACACACACACAAACACAGATATACACACAAACAAACATACATATATATATATATATATATATATCTCTGTGTGTGTGTGTGCACGTATGTGTGTGCGTGTGTGTATGTATATGGATGTATGTATGTATACTTATTTACTTTAATATTGATTTTGATTATTTGACATGTTTTAAAGTTAAAGCAAACAATTTAAAGTCAACTCTAATTAAGGAATAGTTTAAAATAAAAATTACAATTTTACATAAAATTCCATTTAGTAAATCTTGAATTAAGAACATAACATACATAAATACAAGCATATATACATTAATTGAATCAATGTTTTAAATTCAAACAACATGTAACATATTTATTCAATTAGTCTGTAATTTAAAATATATATATCTATAACCAATAAAATTAGCAAACTTAGATCCAGTTGTTATTTTAAGAAAGAAATCAATAGTTTTATGCTTTTAAAGAAAAGTCCACTCATAGATTTTAAATTAAATCAATTATTGTTCTCATGTAAGTAATGATCCAAATTATTTTAGAACAACTTACAACATGTGTATTCAATTCTTAAAATATATTATGAAATTTAAATAACTAAATAAATTTTTTTATTTTTTAATAAAATATTATTCAAACAATAAATAAAATAAAATAGACAACTTTGGTATATATAAATTTGTGGTCATGGGATTTAGATCTAAATTAGACATACAATATAAACAAATTAATAAAGGGGTAATGGATCTAAAATTATTGATATAAATAACATGTGAACAATTAAAGAGACTGATATTATATGTTAAATTCACATCAACAGGATAAGCATAAAGCTTATTCAAGGGAAACAAATAAGGACCAAACTACATTACAAAATTCACATGGAAAAAGAGCTACATGAAGTGGATGATCTAAACTATATAAACATGATGAGTTTATATTTAAATAAAATAGAAAGTTACCTTGAAATGTAACCAAAATAAGCACCTTAAATGATGATAGGATTCCTAGACTCAATGAATCAAACTCTAGATCTTGCAACAATCGAGAGATAAAACAACATTTATTTTTATTTTTGTTTGATTTTTTATTTTGAAATTTTTTCCCTCATCGCCGTTAAATTTTCTGCCATGATAGATGGGAGAGGAAGAGAAATTTTTTGGCAAGAAAGAAAATTAAATTAATGAAAGAATTGAAGGGAGAATTGTTTTAAAGGAATGAAACAAACCTTTCCTATTCCTTCCTTAAAACATCTCCCTTTTAATTCTCTATTAAATCTCAATAAAATTATCTCCTTCTTCTACATGCATGGCCAACCATAGATGGTGCCACATGGGCCTTCAAAATTTCCAAAATCCCATTAGCATTAATCTCATTTAAATCCAATTTAAATCTTATGTCGATATCGTATATCACTACGTGCGTTTATAACTTTTATGTACGCACTTTATTTACATACTAATGGTATTAAAAAATAAATCAAATAAAATTTTAATAATAAATATTTCATAAATATTAATTAATTTATTTTATGTAAAAACACACTTATGATTTATTTTATTTAAATACAGTTTAAATATTCCACTGACATCATATACTGATACGCACATTTGTAACTTTTGTATACGTAATTTATTAAATACTAATGGCACTCAAACAAATTAAATAAAATTTTATAATATTTCATAAATATTCATTAATTTAATTAATTTACAATTATTACATATTAATCAACATGTTTTGTTCATTCGGAGTATTCATCATTTCTGTTGTGACTCAAATGTGTAAATTTAGCCAGCAATTAATATTGAACATGTTTAGGCCAAAAATGGCACAAATACCCAATTAACCAGTCAATAAAAATTACAAAAGAAAAGAGCATAAAAGAGAGAAGAAACACAATTTTTATAGTGGTTCGACAAATACTCCGTTTTACGTCCACTTTATCGTTTTCAATTGATCGTAGTTTGGTCCTATAAAGTACATTTTACAACTCAGTTGCATATAACTCGAGTATGAGTTATATAGCTTTTAGTTCATAAGTGAATATCTCAACTCCTAATTAATATATAGTTTAGAAAGAAGATCCTCTTTAAAATCTCCTCCTCTATTTATAAACGAATCCAAAATCAAAATTCCCTGAAAACTCTCAGCCACATCCTCCATGTCATGCAAGTTCATACCCCAAAAAGCCATGGTCTAACTCATCAACCTAATTCCAACTCGGTACTAAGTTGTAGGTCCACAACTCGGCACCGAGTTGTGGTGAATTAGCTACATTTTGTTCTCCTCTTCTATAATAACCAACATTTTATGACAGGATTTTCAAATAATTAATTTAAATATTGAATCGTTACTTAAATGAAGGTCCAAAATCTAATTTCTTGCATATGGTCGAATTATAATTCGAGATTACTTCTGTTCAGTCCAGGTTGATGTTGCGAATTAAAATGTGTATAAACATTGCTTCATTTGGAGTCGTGGTATTTTTACAATTGTTATAAATATTTTATAAAAATGCATGTGTATTCGAGTCCAATGGGATCTCGATTGACGACTTGTGCTTCTACGATAAGGAATTCATTATAAGACATGCGATTGAAGAATTTTTGGAATCAGGTGAACCGATAGCCAAAATGACCTCGAAATGCATGAAATTATCATTCGAAGCACCATCTCGGATGGCGATAAAATTTTAAACCGTCAGGACCAGAAAAATGAATAGATATGCACTGGCGAATTTCGTGGTGATCCGATCTACCGTATGATCGTACATGCTCGAACTGTGTGGTGATTATTTAAGAAAATAATTATATATGTACATAACCCCTCACCCTAACACACACACACTTAGATAGTTTATGAGGCGTTCACTTTTCTTTCTCTTCATCAAAAAAGTAGGTAGCGGGTTTGCGCCGATTCAAGGAGCTTGGAGCCACATTAGGTGACGAGTTCAGATCTATTAAACTCGTGGTGAGATGGAGATCGAACCTGTAACGACCCGGAATTTCACCACATTAATATATATATATTTATTTAATTAATTTTAAATATTCAAATAATATGTTTTATAATTAAAAATATAAACTCTTTTAAATAATAAATATTTAAGATAAAATAGTTTTCAAATTTGGTTTACAAAAATATTTAGTTCGATGAAAAACAGAAAATGTGACCAGAAACCGTTTTCTGAATTATCGACGTTTCATCATATAAAAGTTGTTTGAAATGTTATAAGCCTTGTTTATATTTGAAACAAAATTTAAATAGTAAAGAATGTAAATTAGTTAGTTTATACTGGTATATACATAGGTACATATACTTAAGTATATACATGTATATACTAAAAGATGCCTTAAGAGACATGATTTGACATTTTGGTAACTAAGTACAAAACATGTTTAAACAGGTTTTCTCATGAAGAGTGGGAAGGAGGACAGGAAGGTGGCTCAAGGACATGGGATTTAAGAGGCTAGGTGAGGTGGCAAGAGAGTAGTGGAGGGTAAAGGACATGGGCATTTAGGTAATTCACTTTGTTCTCTTGCTTATAAATACCCCTTTCACTTCTTCAATTTCACCTCTTTCACTTCTGCTGTATTGTTCTCGTAACTTAATCAGATGAAGAATTTCTTTTTTCAAACCATAGAAAATTTTAGCGGCTAGAACTTTTATTGAACCACCTCTTCTAATGTTAAGCATAACCATGTCCAAATCGCATTCCTTACAGAGCATTTTCGAACTCAGAATTTCAAGTCCGAAAATGGTCCTTCTTCTTTTGACATATCTTCTTCAAAACTAATTGTAATTGAGAAATTCATTTTTTGAAATTGTAGAGAAAATAATTTTCTAAAACTTTTCTCTTTACCATTTTTACAAAATACGAGATTAAGTAATCCAAAAACCAGTTGGAAAATGACCTATATTCGGGTTCATTTTTGAGAGTTCGATGATTATCCAAAGTCACTCCACCTTACCAAAACAAGTTTCGCTTCCTTCTTCATTCAAGGCCGAGCCTACCTAGTGTATTAAGGGTCCAAACTCCATCTTTTTCTTAGGAATGGAAGTGCTAGGTCCTACCCTAAGTTAGCTAGAGTTTGGATAGCTTTCGGTGAGTAAAACTCTTAACTTTTTTGGGAAATATTTTACTTTAGTTGCATTGTGATATATATTTCTTTCTTGGTTTGGATATGATGTGAATTTGTTCATGTTTAGTTTGGAAATGTATATCTGTGATGGATGCAAACATGTTAAGTAAATGTTAGTTAGCAAATTAGTTAGTAAGTAAAATTTTACCCTCAAAAACCAAAGCTTTAAAACTATATTCATGTTCATATTTATTGCCCATGAATGCTTTTTGTATGTATGCTTAAACCATTGACATGTGATGTTTGTTTGTGTTGATAATATTATAAACTTGTTTGTCGAACTGGCCGTAGTCGCTATATCGGTGCTTTCGGAAAGTCACTTCTTATCAAACCATTTGGTTTCATCTTCATGCTTGGAATTGTTTTACAAGTTAAGCAAGATTTTGATTAATGATGTTTTTAAAAATAATTAATCATTTCAATAATTATTATTTAATTTAATTAATTATTTAATTAATAAGGATTAAGGTTAACTAATTAACTTATTAATGATGTGTTTTATTTAGACTATTTCCATTCTTTCAAGTCTGAATGTTATACCAATTGTACTCATCATCTATCTTTGGATATGTTCCTTATTGTTCATTTCCTTTTTTGTTATGTTTGGTTGTTGTTTATGTGGGAGAACCCATTCCGCGTTAGCAGTGTGGTCTTACATATTATTGTATAAATACACCCTATTTGTTTCATAGTTTTACTCATACTATACATTTTGTCTGACCCGAGTTTTTTATTTTCCATAAACTCTCGGGTACTTAATTATATTTGGGTAGTCCAAGAATAGCAGGTTTTCTTTGGAACTCTTTGAAGACGGTGATCGAGCAGGCGGCTCCTTAGTTATCTAGTTATTTATTTCCGCTATATGATTATGTAGGTGAATTTTGTATCTTAAAAATGAAAAGTCAGAATGTATAGCTATCAACCTGTTAGATGTAGTATTTTTTTATAACTCTGATAACTCCTTATAAGGAGTAACCTTTTGTACAATATCATTTTATATTATATGTAACCATTCCGCTGTGAGGTTTATCAAGACAACTTATCTTTCGGATGCTTTGGCAACGGTACACAAATACCGAGGATGTATTAAGTGTAATTTCTAGGGATCAGAAAGGTGGGTCGTCACAGATGGTATCAGAGCTTAGATTTAGCGAACCCCTAAGCCTTGGTGGTGTAAACTCTATAGGGATAGGATTAGTAATATCCTAGGATAAGTTTGAGAGTATAAATATACATTGAGTGCGTATTTTTTAGTGTTATAAAAAATGTTTTATATTGTGTTGTTTGATCCATTGAGTGGTATATGAATTATGGTCGATGCGTCTGATCTGCGTTATCGATAGGGATTTCTAAACACTTGAACAGATCTACCAATATAGTATTGTTTTAAAATGGTAAATGAAATAATTTTACTTAGGAATGTATTTTACATATATAAGAGTGATTTTCAAAATTAATATAGTTGTTTAGTTGAGTTGTTTGTTTAGAAATGATAATATTTTATTGTTATCATTTAGTATTTGATTAGTTATGCTCATCTAGTTTGAGCATTAACTATTGTTGAATAGTTCACAAGGAATTTTCTTTAGTAAGATATAGGTCAAGTAGATGGGAATTATGGAATCTTGGAAAGAACCCCTTGTGAATTCAGTTTCACAGTTTGGCTATAAGGTGTTCGACGAACGGGTTAAGTTTAAATTCATCTTTTAATAATGTTAAGCTAAAAATAAAATTTTAATTAAAAGTTGTTTAATATAATCTGAATAGTAGGATAATACATTTAGAACGAAAATATATGAGAAAATTTAGTTATAATAAAGGAGAATTATTTAAATATGAGTTAACCCACACCTAAATTTACTATATCATATATGTGATGCTATAAACTATTGTTGATTTCTTGGATGATAGTTAGATTTGTTTGATTGATTAACAAAAATCAATCTGGATATTCCATTTAAACTGTTTAAGTGTCGTTATAGCAATTTCCGCTATACCATCATTTATTAAATATCATCCCCTAAACCCTTGTGTGTGTTTGAACTTGAGCTTGTGTTTACCTAAAAATAGATGTTTAAAATTCCTTAATCGTTTTGATTAATGATATTTTAAATTAATTAATCATTTTAACTAATGATGTTTAAAATTAATTATCTTTTTGATTAATGAGATTTGGATTTAATAAATCATTTTAAGTAATGAAATTTGAATTTAATTAACTATTTTAATTAATGATATTTAAAAATTAATAATCATTTTAATTAATGATATTTAAAAGTAATTATTCATTTTAATTAATGTTTATTTGAATTTAATAAATCGTTTGATAAATAATATTTTAAGTTGGTTAATTGATTTGATAAATGAGTTTAAAATAAATTAATTGATTTGATGAAAGTGTTTTGGAAGTAATTAACTATTTTATTAAAGATAATTGATTTTTTTATTGTAGAAAATTGTAAATTTGATTATCTTTTGGGGTAGTTAATATTGTTTTAGATTTATAAAAGAAATTATAAATGTGATTTATTATCTTTCAGGATAATTAATGTTATTTTAAATTTAATAAAAGAATTTTATAAATCATCCCTGAGGACGATTAACATTGTTTTAAATTTATTAATGATGTTTATAAACGAGAAAATCCTTTAAAAGGAATTGTTTATAAATAAAGCTAAGTGTAAATTGTTTTGAGATTTTAGTAAATGATGTTTAAAATGACATTTGTTTTGACCCTTGTTTTAATACAATTAGTATTAAAGATTTGTCTTTCCAAATGACATTTAAAGAATTTTTGGAAAATTTAAATTCTGGAATTGTTTAAAATAATTTCAAAAGATTTTGAGAAAAGCAATAACGGTATTATTTGGAATTATTTCTAAAGTATAAAAATTTTGGAAAAGAAATTTTAAGTAGAATGCTTTTTCTTTGAATAATTGGAGGAAAACATTTCGGTTAGTTTTATGTTAATCCGAATAATCTTCCAAGTGAGGATCAAATGTTGAATGTTGTGGAGTACTTAGTAAATTATTCTCTTTATCACTGTGCGATCGAAAGGAATTCAAATCTGAATGAACCCAAAGTGAGTTTTAATAAACAAATTGTTTGAAGTTATTTCATAAAAAAAATATGTAGTATGCTTTCAAAGACGAGTTTTGAAATTTATAACTGGGTATTTAATCTTTAAGTTCCCTAAAGAGGGAACTTATTTCCAAAATAAAAGTATTTTTGATAAGAGATTGTTTACATAAATGAATTTTACCCTTAAATAAATACGAGGTAATTTAACACTGATTTAAATGGGTTAGATTGGATATGAAGGTTTTGATAACGTTGTTTTATCAAAACCATAGATATTATTTAAGTATCTAAGCACTGTAAACTAATTGATGTTAATGAGTCGGTCCATAAGCATCATTCATTATAACACCTTAAGATAAAAAGGTAGGAAGGTTTTAATAGACATTGTTTTATTAAAACCATAGCTTTTGTTTAAAACATGTAGGTAGTATAAATTATTTGTTATTTTATGTCAACCCATAAACATTGTCCATCTTAACACTCTAACTTAAAGAGGTTGAGAGGTAGACTCAGTTTTAAAAGACCCAAATTTTAATTTGATCTTCACCTAAATTGTGAAAAGCAAAATAATTTTGTTTTTGTTTTGTATATACTCTTAGGATTCAAATGGGTGTTATACAAGTAAATAAAGTAAATAAAGTGAAATAAGTTATTATTTGGTGTTTTATAAAGAAAGGATTTAATAAAATATTTTTAAACTTAGATGAAAATTTATGAAATAATTCATAAACAATTTTGGTATTGAATAAAATATTAAATGCAAATTTATGTGATTTAGAAAGATTGGTTTAGTCAAGAAACCAATAATTTAGAGTATAACTTTCAATTTTGTCCGAGTAAATTTGGACAATCTTCTAAGCAATAACCAAAGGCTAATGAGCAATGAATGTTACGCTTAAATAATTATCTATATTTTGGGCAACCGAGAAAGTTTTGAACCTAAGTTAGGAGTTTGTTGTTAATCTTCTGACATTTTAAATATTGTTGAGTGTTAGATTTTTTCCTTTTGGAAGTTTAATAATTGATAGTGTTATTGTATTCCTTTACGGAATTTGATTGATTTTGACTTAATTGAATTTCATTGATTGATTGTGTGGTCTTATATACCATAGTTTATAATGTCAAAAAAAGGTTTTATAAACCAAGGTTTTTGAATTATTGTTTATTAGGACTTAAATCCTGGTGCTTTTGAAAATGTGATTTTTGAAAAATAAAATTGGGAAAGAGACAATAATTGTTCGCTCTAGTTGTTGTATTTGGAGGAACCAGAATACCACTCGATGCTCTATGTTGTTTTGATTTTAGAGTTTTACATGTTTTTGCTAGGAGAACCCCCTTATGATTATTATTTTTTCGTTTTGGTTTTAATACTTTTCTTTTTGAAGAAATTTGAAAATAAATTTTTGAATATAAGAGCCCGGGCATTTAGTTCTTAATTTACCTTTTGATATGATTGTATGCACAGTATTTTATTTCAGGGCATTCTTTGAATTTGGTCGCATATAGATTTATCTCATACTAGTTATTTCTAAATAAGTTACATATGATTAATGTGGTATGTATTTCTAAGATAGTTTGTTTTCTGCGATAGGATTAGGGTAAATTTCGGGGACGAAATTCTTTTTAAGGAGGGGAGAGTGTAACGACCCGGAATTTCACCACATTAATTATTGAATATTTAATTAATTTTAAATATTCAAATAATAGGTTTTATAACTAAAAATAAAAAATCTTTTAAATAATAAATATTTAAGATAAAATAGTTTTCAAATTTAGTTTACAAAAATATTTAGTTCGATGAAAAACAGAAAATGTGACTGGAAACCGTTTTTCGAATTTTCAATGTTTCATCGTATAAAAGTTGTTTGAAATGTTGTAAACCTTGTTTATATTTGAAACAACATTTATATAGTTAAGAATTTTAATTAGTTAGTGTACACTGGTATATACATAGGTGCATATACTTAAGTATATACATGTACATACTAAAAGATGCCTTAAGAGACGTGATTTGACATTTTGGCAACTAAGTACAAAACATGTTTAAACATGTTTTCTCATGAATAGAGGGGAGGAGGACAAGAAGGTGGCTCAAGGACATGAGGTGTAGGAAGCTAGGTGAGGTGGCAAGAGAGTAGTGGAGGGTAAAGGACATGGGCATTTAGGTAATTCACTTTGTTCTCTTGCTTATAAATGCTCCTTTCACTTCTTCAATTTCACATCTTTTACTTCTGCCATATCTTTCTTATAACTTTATAAAATGGAGAATTTCTTTTTTTCAAACCGTAGCAAATTTCAGTGGCTACAACTTTATTTGAACCACTTATTCTAATTTTAAGCATAACCATGTCCAAATCTCATTTCTTTACAAAGCATTTTCGGACCTTTCAAGTCTGAAATGGTCCTTCTTCTTTTGACCATATCTTCTTCAAAACTAATTGTAATTGAGTTATTCATTTCTTGAAATTGTAGAGAAAATAATTTTCTAAAACTTTCCTCCTTACCACTTTTTCAAAATACGAGATTAAGTAGTCCAAAAACCAGTTAGACAATGACCTATTTTCGGTTTCATTTTTGAGAGTTCGATGATTATCCAAAGTCACTCCACCTTACCAAAACAAGTTTCACTTCCTTCTTCTTTCAAGGCTGAGCCTAGCTAGTGTATTAAGGGTCCAAGACTCCATCTTTTGTTAAGAAATGGAAGTGCTAGGTCATACCCTAAGTTAGCTAGAGTTTGGATAGCTTTTGGTGGTAAAACTCTTAACTTTTTTGGGAAATATTTTACTTTATTTACATTGTGATATATATTGCTTGCTTGGTTTGGATATGATGTGAATTTGTTCATGTTTGGTTTGGAAATGTATATGTGTGATGGATGCAAACATGTTAAGTAAATGTTAGTTAGCAAATTAGTTAGTAAGTAAAATTTTACCTCAAAAACCAAAGCTTTAAAAATATATTCATGTTCATATTCATTGCCTATGAATGCTTGTTTTATGTATGCTTAAACCATTGATATGTGATGTTTGGTTGTGTTGATAATATTATAAACTTGTATGTCGAACTACTCGTATAGCGATAGTCGCTGTATCGGCACTTTCGGAAAATCACTTCTTATCAAACCATTTGGTTTCATCTTCATGCTTGGAATTGTTTTACAAGTTAAGCAAGATTTTTGATTGATGATGTTTTCAAAAATAATTAATTATTTTAAGAATTATTATTTAATTTAATTAATTATTTAATTAATAAGGATTAAGGTTAACTAATTAACTTATTAATGATGTATTTTAAATTTAACTAACTACTTAGTTAATGATGTTTTAAATTTAATTAATCATTTTATTTAATGATGTCCAAGGCTAATTAATCTTTTGAAAATTATGGATTAAAGTTAATCAATCAATTAATTAATGATGTTTTTAAAATTAAGTAATCTTTTTAATTAATGACTTTAAAGGAAATTAACTTGTTTTAACTTTAATTTATTTTTCCTTAATGATGGTTCAAATTGATTAATCATTTTAAAATAATGATATTTAATTATTAATTAATTTATTTAATTAATTATATTGAAATATTACTAATTAATTGAATTAATGATGTTTTAAAGGTGATTTACCCTTTTTACTTAAAGGTTAGTGGAGTTAATGAACTAACTTAATTTATGAAATTTCAAAGTGAATTTATCAAGTAACAAGGCTGTTTTGACTTTGTTATTCATTTTAAATTGTTTATTAATTTAATTAATTATATTTACTAAATAATTGAATTAATAAGGTTTATAAGTGGTTTATTTTTTTATTCAAAGTCATTTGAAGTTCAATAATTAAATTGTGTGATGAAGTTCAAAGTTAATTAATCAATGCAATAAGGATGTTTGAAGTTATTAAATCCTTTTTATAATGATGTTTTAAATTAGTGAACTCTTTTAACAAAGTGTTATAGAGCTAGTACTTGTAATATGAAGCCCAAGCAGGTATTTAGATTTTTAAAAGAAAAAGTTTGATTCGTTTATGGAAATGAATTAATTTTCGTAAAGTGATTCACTTATATGGGAGCGATTTATTTGTATACTTAGCACTAAATATCGAAGAAGTAGACTCGTCGCTATTTTGAAAGTTAAGAATAATCGTGAGACATGACTTTGAGGTTACACTATCTTGACTTGTTTGGTATTATTGTTAACCAAGAAATAGTACAAGTTGGAATTCGATGAGTGGTGATAAGTACACAAGACTTAATTTCCATATACGATCGTTTTATAACGTCGATAGTTGGTTTCCCAACTATCAGTTACCTCAGCCTTCTTTGTATTTCATTATTCTAAGACAATGTGTTGCTCAGTTGAGCTTTGTTATCCTTTGTCAGAAATGACTAAACCTAAAGAGCAAGTGGAAGCCAAGCTATGTGGGGTTGCTCCCATTAGGGTATTTTTATATCCACCCTAGATTGGAATCAGTTTCTGCGCATTGAGATGTGAAATACTCGGATTCTGGATAACCGTTGGCGGGGGTCCGGCTTGAACGTGTCCGAGAGCCATTAGAGTTCTCAAGTATATTTCTAGAGGTATACTTTTGGTAAGAGGGGAGCACCCTCCTAGTCATTGTTGGAAAATTTTCCTTTTCTTATTTCATTCGAACCTTTGAATCTATTTTCTTTAGTTACAACGGAAAGAGTAAACTACTCTTCGCGGTGTTTATTTATTGGTTTGTCCATTCTATCGAGTTTGGATAGTTATCTTGTTTATTCCATTCTATCGAGTTTAGACTGTTGTCTTGTTTTATCCGTTCTATCCAATTTGGATTTTTATTCGGACTATTTCCATTCTTTCAAGTCTGAATGTTATACTAATTGTACCCATCATCTATGTTTGGATTTATTCCTTATTGTTCATTTCCATTTTTGTTATGTTTGGTTGTTGTTTGTGTAGGAGAAAACCCATTCTGCGTTAGCGGCGTGGTCCCACATATTATTGTTTAAATACACCCCATTTTTTTCATAGTTTTACTCATATCATACATTTTTTTTGACCTGAGTTGTTTATTTTCCCTAAACACTTGGGCACTCAATTATATTTGGGTAGTCCGAGAATACCAGGTTTTCTTTGGAGCTATTTGAAGATGGTCCCACATATCTAGTTATTTATTTCCGTTTTATGATTATGTAGGTGTATTTTGTATCTTAAAAATGAAAAGTAAGAATGTATAGCTATCAATCTATTAGATGTAGTATTTTTTTATAACTCTGATAACTCCTTATAAGGAGTAACCTTTTATACTATATCATTTTATATTATATGTAACCATTCCGCTGTGAGGTTTATCTATTCTGTCTTGTTTTGTTCTCTATTTCACCCCAAGACAACTTATCTTTCGTATGCTTGGGCAATGCACATGAATATCGAGGATGTATTAAGTGTCATTTCCAGGGATCAGAAAGGTGGGTCGTCATAGAACCTATAGTGTCATTGGAATCTATGGTGTCGTTGGGGTGAGATGGAGTTTAGATCCATCAAAGAACGATCGCACCCGATTGTTTTTTGATTTGGCCATTTGATTAAACTGTAGGTTAAGAAGAATGGATCATCTTAAGGCCATCATAAAACGATCGTATCCGATCGTTTATCGGTTGGGCCTTCATCGAACTATAAATTTCGATGGTTTGTATTGCATCCCTCATATACATACTTGGATACTTAGATTATTTCCTTTACCACGTTTTATTTTCTATTGCTGCTACCCTAAGAAAAAAAGAAAAAACTAATCTTCTCCTTCACCGTCGATCCACCGAGCCTTCCAATCCAACCCTATACTCATCTCGTAACTATCTCCATAGGTCGATCTGACCCCTTGCTAAACCAACCATCACCGCCTCCATATCCTACAGATCTTGCTTCACACTTGAATCCAAATCACAACTGTTTTCCCATTTTTATACGTAGGTAGGTTTGATTTTCTTTTGCTTGTGATTAGTGATGATACGATGATTCTCGCTTTAGTTAGCATGATTAGGATCACGACGATTCAATCGGTTGGAGTAGAGGGGGGAGATGGTGACGATCGGGTCGAGTTGTTTGTATTGGTATTGAGATTGGACAGAGTCTGCTTATTTGAGGTCGAAGGTGGAAGATTGTTTTCAGCCGATCATTCTTGGAGTTCTTGGCCGATCGTTTCTAACGAGGTGGATGTTGTGAAGTTGTTAACATAGGGGAATGAAACAGAGTTCGACCGATCGTTATGATGGATTGGTATCTGAAAATATGAAGGGAATTTGGACCGATTTTTTTCTTTTAGGGTTTTTGGATCGGTGTTTCGAGTCTTGAATTGGAGTGAGGTGTGGAACCAGTGTCGAAGGTTGGAGAACTATAAGTTGAAGAACGATCGGTTGTTAAATGGTCGTACAGAAACGATCGGTCATGGGCATTGGGATCGAGCGGCCGTAACATTATTTTAGACCAATTATTGGCTTATCTTAGATAAACATACTTCAAATCCTTAAATTTTAATTTAAAATTTGTGATGAGCTTCGTCCTTGAATGCTTGAATGGTTATACATGACTTGCATATGAAATGGACTGCATATTAGATGTCTGTGACAATCGAACCATGGAATGAACTTGACTAATTCCCTGCATATTTATGTTTGTTACCAATGCCTTGGACAAATTTTTGAAGCTCATCCACTTCTAAACGCACAATTCAAACTTCGATGCTAACAACTTATCTCGATGACTAGACTAAACCCCTTGCCATTGACGTAGAGAATCAGTTGAGACGGTCAGCAATGACGGTCACTCCGATTGAACCTCGGAGTCTCGTCACAACATAGCTTTTAATTCTGAACTGTTTTTATTGCATTGCATGATGCCGCACCACTCTGCACTAGCACAAACTTTGCATAGAGGGAAACAGGTTATTTTTTCTAATGATCATTATCTATTGAGTTTAGTAGTCATGGGTTCTAGACACTCGGGGCGTTTAGCTGCTATGTCTTCTGAACCGATTTCATAGCACAATAGTACGAGTGACGAATCGATCTCTGCAACTACTTCCAATGAATTCTCCCTCGGACATCAAGTAGAACAACCAGAAAATTCCTATCCATCATTTGACCTTTTCTCTGATGTTCCTGTTCCTTCAGCAAAAGTGATCGACCCTGCTCCTGACACTTTAGAAGACGCTATATTTTTGGAAGATCTGGAGGATTCTTTGGCTTTGAAAATTAATGAAGCTCTCTTTATAGAATTTTTGCCAGACAAGGGATTCCGTTTGATGACGTGCAAGTCCCGACTCGGGATGATAGAGCTCATATGTCCCCTGAAGGGTTCACTACATGTAACAAGTTCATGTTTTGGGTAGGATGCGTCCCACCCTTTAATTCATTTATTCGAGAAATGCTACATCATATAAGTTTAGCACTATCACAATTGCATCCAAATGGCTACGCCTTGCTCAACTGTACCTATATGGCATTCATAGAGTTTTTGTTACGTCCTCCAACTCTTGAAGACATTCGATACCTTTTCAGCTTCATGCGACGAAAGGGAAGCCTTTCTTTTGCATTTCTCAAGGCAGCCAAGAAGTGCCAGATCCTTTTGGAACAAGCTGAGTGCTTTCAAAAGTGAGTAGTTCTATATCTGCTGCCCGCTCGGGTTTGCTAGACGGTGGTTAGAAGGATGTAAGTGTTACTCCTTGCTTAATTTCTTGGATGCCTGTGTCCAGGTCGTATCCTGATCTAAGCAATTTTTCTGGTTTGTGCAGGATCTTATCCATGATCTGATGGAAAACAATATATTGAGATGATCTTGGTGCTAAAAAGGGTTCAGAAGATAGAGACATAGAGAATCTCCTTACTAACGAACGTCTCGTTACCTATGGCCTAATGGAAGAGCGTCATAGCATAAGGCTACCGGTCACCGCTGGAGTTATAGTGGCTGAGTAGTGGGATGTGGATGGTGATAAAGGCCATCAAGCTGATCCTGTCGTGCTTCTAGTTAAGGGAGCTCAAGAAGTTATCGATAAAGGTGTAGTAGGAGATAAAGGTGATGACCACGGAGGCGATGACGTGGGTTCTAGTTTTGGGACTGCAGTTGGATCTTCGCAAACTTCACAGCCTCCCCCCTCCCCCCGCTCCCAAAAAAAGAAAAAGGAAAAAGCTTATTTGCAGGTTCCCCAAGATCCGCCTCTTTAAACAACCCAAGCTATCCATCAACCCTCAGGTTATTCCGGATCAGTCTACTTCTCAACCTTTAGAACACTTGGACGAAACATTAGAGGAATTATCCAATCTTTCGATACCGGACGACGTTGATGCCTTTCCTTTTACTAAAATGAGCATCGATGGATCAGAATCTCCTTCTAGAGCTGGGGTTGGAATCCCTCCTACCATTAATAGAGAGGTTATTCCTACTAGTAAAGCTTCAATAACTGGTCCGTTGGGGGGACATAAGGACACACACGTTCACACGCACTTTACAATATTGCATTTCACTTTTTTTGAGTCCTTCAATACTTAGAACCGATTCATTCTTTGTCTTTCTTTGTAGAAACAATGATGAGGAAGAAGCACATGTTTCAATCTCTATAGGAAATATCATGCCAGAATCTAGGTTCTCATTCGGGCTCGTATCGCCAAGGCAGCGGTCATGAATATGACCCTAGCTATCGCTCCAACCAGGATCGTGATTATTAGAATAGAGGCGACAGAAACAGATCTTCCCGTGATAAATATTGGTCCAGATCTAGATCTCCCCTCTTAAAGATTTTGAAAGGTAGCAAAATCGTCGTGACGATGTTCCTCCTATTGACACCTTTCGTGGTCCCCCTTCTACTTCAGTTTCCTCATAATCCGTTGTTCCATCTCATCCTCACCGACCTAGTAATCGTTGGCATCATGATGTTCACCAACAAAAGTCGGGCAAAGAAAGCGTTGACACCCAAGTTTTCATCGAAGCTCAACAAGCTGATGTCGCACTCACATGGCCTAACTTAAGTTAGACTTTCCAGACATATGTCTTGATGGATTTCTCTTTGTTCCTAATCTTAAGAAAGTTCCTGAAAAAGTCCATAAATGACTATGTATTGTGTGAATGATATCCATAAGCAGTATAACAAGTGGATGAGAGCAATGGATAGGACTTCTAAAGTATCTTAGGAGAGAGCGGCAGAGGTTGAGAAGTTGAAATGCCAAGAGGCCCAAGACAAGTGGATCATCGATACTCTAACCAATGAGTTAGAATCTTTAAGGAGTTCACAGGCAGAAGCTGAGAGAAAAGCAAAAACAACCATCAAGGCACTCGAAGATGAGAAAGCAAGGGAATTGGCCGAAGTTGAAGCGCTTCATCATCAAATCAAAAACTGGTGCTAGAAAGGGATGCAACCCAAAGAAGCGCAGTTGAGTAGAAAACTAAGTTTGAGCACGAATCCAAAGATAAAGAGGAGGCATAGAAAATCAGTCAGGATGCAGATGAGGAATTAGTTACTGTCAGGCTTGAAAGGGATGCGGCTGTCAAAAAGGCTACAGACATTGATGCCCTTTTTAAACGAGAAGTGGAAGTTGCGAAAGAAAAGGTCGAGAAGGAGGTTATGGAGTAATTAGATCCACTACTCATTCTTTACAATACCAACGTCCTGAAGTATAGAAACTTGGAGTGGCTCCTGGGTGACTACCCTTACCATATTGTACGCGCTTGAGAGCATCTTGCTCAGGAGGAGAAGGAGGCTCTCGGCACTGAACAATCGATTTGATAAGGCTGGAAGGTGAAATTCTATTGGGTGATGAAACCAAAGTTCTACATGAAACCCAACTTATACTCCAAAAAGAGCATGCCACAACCTCTCAACATGAAGCTGGTGAAGGTTCTGGATCCATGTCACATAATTTTGGAGATGACTAGAATTCGGTGACCCAAGCTATTCTCAACACCACTGTGGATTCGTCTATCGAGCCTGGTTACAACCTGAAGAAGCCGCATATTGCTATGTCTAGTGGGCTCCCCTTAATTAAGGAAGGAGTTTTTGATGGCACTCTAGCTCAGGTAGGGGATCAATCTGGAGAAGGTATTTCATTAAACTCACCTGTCCTTCAGAAAGCTGGAGTGTCCCTGGTGGATATATCTAATCTTTTTAGCTATGTTTCCTCATCTTTAGATCTGTTGGCTGCAGTTCCATCTCTTCGTCTAAAAAATCTAAACCAGGACCTCAAATGCCAACGACGAAGTCTGTTACTGTCATAACTTCGGCAATAACCCAAAATGTCCCGAAAGAGGAAGCTTTTATGATCAACGAGCACTTGGTGGATGCTTTGTTAAGGGAAGAAAGTTATCCATGTTGAGAAATTCCCATTGATGATGGCGTTGTGATTATTGGAACTTCCCAGTCCTTGTCAGACCCCTCTCTGCAAGAAATGGCACAGAAACTTGAAGCGGAGATCGCCCTTGAGGCGAAAGTCAAACAGGAGAAAATGGAGATCATTCCCCTGTCATCTCCATTGTTTTGCC
Source organism: Allium fistulosum (assembly GCA_030737815.1). Classification (NCBI taxonomy): domain Eukaryota; kingdom Viridiplantae; phylum Streptophyta; class Magnoliopsida; order Asparagales; family Amaryllidaceae; genus Allium; species Allium fistulosum. Next base: position 1,212,128,344 of record CM060902.1, read on the forward strand.
TGGAGAAACCATGGATGCCTTCGTTCCTCAGCTAGAGCCTGCTCAAGATGCACCTATTGGATCGAACTAGTCTACTCCGGTGAAAGGCCAAGGAAGCGGGAAGAGAAGGGAGAAGAGGAGTGGAGAACGTTTGAGTAAAATATCTCCTGATTCCAAGAAGAAGAAAAGGACCCGAGGAGGAAGTGATTCTCGCGTGCACTCATACTCCCAAGTCTTTTGGGTTTTTATTGGGCGAATTGTATAGGATCGGCCTCCCTTTTTTGATTCTTTATCGTGAATACTTGTAAATGACTTTCCAAGCTTATGTAAATAAAGTTTTTTTACTTTTGTCGAACTCTTGTGTGAATTTACTTAAGTAGTTGAGCTATTACATTTTCCATTCAATGTACTTGTAATTCATTGCTCGTTAATTTAGATAATTGTCCGTTAATTTTAACTTAAGGTCTCCATGTGCTTGTGGCCTCAAGTTGCACCAAATATTAGGCTCGAGCGCTAGTGTTACGCCGTCAGATTCAGTGGTTTAAGTGATTATACTCCTTCCCCCAGTCTCAGCTTAGCGGAGTTAGATAGCGGATGGTCGAACTCCATCCTCGGCGAGTTCATACTCCTCATGTCGGTTTCAGATTTGAGTTTATGAAATAGTGAGTGGTTGAATCGCACTTATCTATTTGCTTATACTCATATCCGCGCTCTAGGGATAAGATTTAGTGGGTGGGTGGTCGAATCGCACCCAACTTGTGTTTATACTCCAATCAACGCTTTGGGGACTTAGAGTTATTTTGGAAAATAGTCGAACCGTACTTTCCTTAATTGATTGGTCTGCCCCCAAGTCCGGGGTTTGACTTAGCAAGTGATCGATCATGTCATGATCACTTTTGATTCATGTATGTCCCATTGCTTGGTGGGACTAATTTGATTATTGGATGGTCAAGCTATATCCATTTCTCGTTAGGTACTCCGTCTATCGGGTTGTGAGCAAGAATCATTGAATGAACGGTCGGACCAAGTTCATTTTTTTAATTCAGTCATGAAATTGTGTAACCGGCTATCTCCGAACTCTGAGAACCTGCTCAGACATGCCAATATTAGTTAGTCTTGTATTGCAACTAACATGCAGTGCTAAAGTAATCACAGATATGAAGGAAATTTCAAACTTTATTTGCCAAATGGAAAGAAATGACAGCCTATCTTATTACATATCTAGAAAATCAAATTCCAAAGTAAATTCAAAAATTAAATGCAAATGAATGAAAAAGAATAGACTAAGTGAAATAGCTTCGTAAATGCTCGTTATTCCACGCCCTTGGGAGTGTGATGCCATCAACAGTCGCTAGCTTGAAAGCCCCCTCTCCAAGCCTCTGTTCAATGACATATGGTCCTTCCTAAGCAGGATTCTTGTGCGACGGGGCAGGAAAAACCCGTTTCAAGATGACATTGCCAATTTCAAAGGTTCTAGGTTAGACTTTTGTGTTGCAATATCGAGTGACTCAGTGTCGATGTGCAGCTGCCCTCAAATCAACTTCATTGCGCTTCTCATCTATAAAGTCGAGAGATTCTAAGAGGAGATCTCTATTCGTTTTGGGATCATAGTAGGTCACTTGATGAGAAGGGACTTTGAGTTCAACAGGTTTGATGGCTTCGGAGGCGTAAGCAAGAACGAATGGAGTATATGACCAGTCGCGGACTTGTGGGTGGTTCTGTAAGCCCATAATGCTGTTGGGATTTCATCCACCCACTTGCCTCTAGCTTTTACAAATGCTTCTTCAAAATGGACTTTATGATTTTGTACATTGCTTTAACTTGTCCATTTCCTTGAGGGTGAGCAACTGCCGCAAATCATTTTTCAATATGATGCTGAGGGCATAAGTCTTTGAATTCAGCGCTGTCGAATTGATTCCCGTTATCGGCTACAATGGTTCATAGAAGGCCAAAATGACAGATGACGTTTTGGACAATGAAGTTGATTACTTTCTTTATCGTGATCATGGCTAAAGGTTCCACTTTCGATCATTTGGTGAAGTATTCAACTGCCATGATGGCGTACCTCACACCACCTTCTGAGATTGGTAAGGAACCGATAAAATCTATGCCCCATATGGCAAATGACCATGGACCGACCATTTGTGCGATTTTCATCGGCAGAACTCTTGCAACTTTTGCATATATCTAGCACTTGTCGCATTGCTTAGCATAATCAGCAGCATCCCGGTTGATAATTGGCCAATAATACCCATATAGAAGTATTTTCTTTGGTAGGGTTTGCGCTCCAGTGTGATCACCACATTCCCCTTCGTGAACTTCCATTAGGACTCGCTTTATTTCATCACGAGTGATACACCGGAGCAAAGGAACGGAAAAACCCTTTCTATACATGACTCTTTCCTAAATGATATATCGCGAAGCTTTGCGGAGGATTTGTCGTCTTTCATTCCTCCATTCGAAAAAGACTCCCTGTAAAAAATAATCCTTAATCGGAATCATCCACGACTCCTTCTCAGGCTTTGTCTCTATCCAGTCAATTTCCATCTAGTTTATGCTCGGAGCATCAAGTACTTTGACCAAAACCAAGCCCATTTGTTGTGCATCCCCGATGCTAGCAAACTTTGCCAACGAGTCGGCCTCTTTATTTTAGTCCCGGGGAATGTGCATGATGTCATAATACTCAAAAACAGTCAATAGCTCTTGGACATGGATAAGGTACTGGGCAAGTCGTCATCCTTTGGCTTGGTAATCTACCCTAACTTGGTATACTACCAACTGGGAATCGCAAAAATTTCAAGAGATTTTATCCCCAGTTCTCTTACAAGTTTGAGTCCAGCAATCAGAGCTTCATACTCAGCTGCGTTGTTCATTGCAGGGAAGTCAAGCATCAAAGCGTAGCAGATCGATAAATCTTCCAGGGTTACTAGAACAATTTCGACTCCAGAACAACGATCATTGGATGCTCCATTCGTGTACATCTTCCACCAAATGGTTGGGGCTCCATTGCTCTCTGGGAGATCATCTTGTGCAGTGAATTCCGCTATAAAGTCCGCCAATGCCTATCCCTAGAAGGATCTTCAAGGAAGATAAGTGATGTCAAAGTAGATTAGTTCGTTGTTCCACTAGAGTAACCTCCTAGATGTCTCAAGTCGCTGTAGGATCTATCGTAATGGCTAATTGGTGTAAAAGTTGATGGGATGAGCCTGAAAATAGGGGCGGAGCTTTTGTGAAGCAATCAACAAGCAGTACGCCAATTTCTCTATATTCAGATAATTCCTTTCAGCTCCTGTTAATCGCTTGCTAACATAATAGACCGGTCTCTGGATTAGATTCTCTTCGTGAAGCAGTGCGGCACTTATAGCGTGTAGCTACACGGCCAAGTTGGTATATAAGTCTTCGTGATCCATCGTCTTTGATAAGATGGGAGGCCTCTCTAAGTGGTTTACCAAAGCTTGGAATGCATCTTCACCATCCTATATCCATTCAAAGTTCCTTTTCCCTCTCCTAATCAAATTGAAGAAAGGAATGCATTTATCGGTGACTTTGGAAATAAATCGATTTAGGGCAGCAATCTTTCCATTTAGTCTCTGTACTTATTTGATGGTCTTTGGTGCCTAAATGTTGCAAATTGCTCGAATCTTCTCGAGATTAGCTTTCGCGAGCATTGATGATGAAACCTAAGAAGTTTCCTAATGCAGCACCAAAAGAGCATTTCAAAGGATTGATCTTCATTTTGTAACATTGTAGGATGTCGAACATTTCTGCTAAGTCTCTAATGTGGTCGCTTGATCGTCGTGACTTTACGAGCATATCATCCACATATTGTCATTTCAATCTGATCTTTAAACATTCGGTTGACTAGGCGTTGATAAGTTGCTCCAATATTCTTCAATCAAAATGGCATTACTACGTAGCAATACAATCCAATATCGATAATGAAGCTAGTGTGCTCCTGATTTGGAATGTGCATCGGGATTTGATTATATCCAAAGTATACATCCATGAAAGATAGCAGCTCGTGTCCTGCGGTTGATTCCACCAGCCGGTCGATCCACGAAAGGAAAAAATTGTCTTTTGGACAGGCCTTGTTTAAGTCTGAATAGTCAATGCACGTTCTCCACTTTTCATTCGCCTTTCTCACAAGTACAGGTTTGGATGCCCATTTAGGGTAGAGGGCATCATGGATAAACCTGTTGTTTTTGAGTCTATCCACCTCCTCTTTAAGGACGGCAGATCTCTCCGGATCCATGCCGCGCCTTTTCTGCTTCACTGGAAAGTGCCTCGGGTCGATGTTTAATACATCGCTCACAACGGCAGATGAGATCCCACACATACCAGAATGAGCCCAAGCGAACACTTCAAGATTCGCTTGGAGAAAACCAGCAAGTTCTTTCATCATCTAGGGGGCTGGGCTATGATCCGATCTTTAGAACCCGTGACGGGTCGTCGTGACTGACCATGATGTCAATCGTTAGCTCAACCGATGCAGCCTTGGTCTCTTTGGGCTCATCCTAGTCATCCCTTGGATCTATGTATTTATAGAACTGACTGTGGCGCCCGAGCTAAGGCCTAGGCTCTGGTTGTCAATCTTTAGTGGCTTGGATGTGGAGAGACTTGTCCACACCCTTACTTCTCCTTCCATTGAGCATCTTTCAATTCAGCCACATAGCAGGCACGTCCGGTTACCTGATCACCATGCATAACTCCAACACCATTATCAGTTGGGAACTTCAAAGTCAAATACCATGGGGCAAGAGTTGCCCGAAATTCAGTTAAGGCTGGTCACCCAGAAAAGCGTTGTATGGAGAGTCAACATCCAAGATAACAAATGGCAACATCTGCACTCTCCTTCGGTCGCCTTCTCCCAACTCCACGGGCAATTCGACATAACCGATAGCTTCGGTCGCAGCACCGTTAAAGCCACGAATGCGAGTTTTATATGGTTTAAAATCCTTGGCTTCAATCCTCATCTGATCGTAAGCCTTTTTGAAAATTATATTCACAGAACTACCACAGTCAACCAAGATCGTCCTCACCAAGGTGGGGCCGATCATGGCAGAAATAACCATTGGGTCAATCGTTGGTGCCTCCACCTTATTTGCATCTCTGTTTCTGAACACAATGTCATCTGCCATTGTACGATGCTGTTTTGGTAGAGCTCCATCTTCTGTATTTGAACAACATTCAAAATTCATATGCCAGATTTTGCTAGCATAGCGCTCCATCTCATGCCAGCTCTTATTGGGTGGATGCGGTCTTCTGACTATTATATTGATCATTAATCTTCTACTAGTCCACACAGGCTCCTCGGACCTGTGCGGAGCTTGTCCTTGTTTGCGGTCAGATGTCCCCTGCCCGCCATCCTGCAGGGCTTTAACAAACTGTTGTAATTTTCTTTCCCGAATCAGTTTCTCAATAACATCCTAGAGATGCCTACATTCATTCGTGTTAAGACCATAGAATTTGTGGAACCGACAATAATTTTTGGTTTGTTTCTGTTTCTCTATTGATTTTTTGGAGATGGCTTCCTATACTGCATGGTATTGCATGTAGATAAGTAGATGTTCTCTAGAGATGTATTCAGTGGTGTGTAGGTATCATACATTAGAATCCTAGGCTTTCCTCTTCTATAATCCCTATTTCATTCACGGTTCCGATCACAACCTTTCTTTTGCTCATTCGGTTTATTTTGGACATTTAATTGAACTTTTCCAAAACTCTTCCCATATTGTTTCACTGCAATGTTACTCTACACTCCCTCTCCATCGGTCCTACAACATTCTTCTTCCTAAAGCACCTAGCTTCCTCTTTCCTCAAATATTAAGCTACATTTGCATAGAAACGCTCCAACGTTGTAGGTGGTTTGCCAGCTAACCAATCGCCAAAGGCATATTCTAGATCAATCCCTCTTATTACCGTCAATATTGAATGGTCATTCGGATTACTGACTTATGTGACGGTCATATGAAATCTCCAAATAATCTTTCAATGATTCTCCCGGAGCCTGGATCATGCTGGATAGGAACATTACATCTTCGGGGCGAGTTGCATGCATTCGAAACTGCTCCATAAATTTTTTTGCTAAATCGTCAAATCTAGAAATTGACCATGGGAGTAATCTCATAAACCGCATCATTGCTATGCCAGAGAGAGTAATAGGAAAACATCTGCATTTGGTTGCATCATCAACTCGTGCGGAATCCATCAGCCATTCATATATCATAATATGTTTCCTGGGGTCGGTTTTTCTCTCGTAGGCAAGCATCGACGACATGTTGAACCTCCTTGGATACTTCGCATGTAGGATATTGTCGGTGAACGAGGTATGGCTTCTCGAGATCTACAATCATCATTGGTCAAGCCTAGGCTTTCCCTTACTAGCTGTCTAACCATAGCCGACAAGTCCGACATTTGGATAGTTTGAGCCAAGAGGTAGTCGTGCTCCACCTCACGGGAATGGTTCGGTCGATGTCTATACAGGTTGTTCCACGCCTTCTTGGCTAAATATCCTCTCGATGCATATCACATGCATTCACTTCATCATCATTCCGGTGAGGTCACTGGTTCGCATTAACTTGAACTCCAGCATCTAGATCAACCACGGCATCACCAGTGTGAATTCTTCCCGTCATCTAATGTAGCCCGCCTCAAAAAGTTGGATCAACGTCGATTGTTCCAGATGGATCGGTACCGATCATTATCGGTCTGCATAGATCGATCGGATGATGGCGGGTCGATGTTTCAGCGTGGTAACCATCGGTTCTGCGATGTCTTCGTTTGTGATAGTTATCTGATGAAGTTGAGCTCTTCGATGCAGAATAGGGAGTTGGCTCCCTCCTAGCTTTCCCGCGTTGTTGATCTCTGAGTTGATTCATCAAATCGATATTGGCTTGAATCTGCTAGTTCAACTGTCAGTGGATATCCACGAGCTCTCTCATCAGATTTTGAAAATCAGCCCTTGTGATGGAATTAGCAGGATTCTGGACTTCAACTAGATTGGCAACATTAACATCTACTGGTAGATTGCACTAACCTCCTTGTTGGATGATTGCGTTCTCGTTTCCTTCTATATTTTGAGAGGTAGATCTGTTGTTCCTACCATTGTTCATAGTTTTCCTAAAAATTTTGCAAATCTAAATAGAATGGATAAACTACTTGAAGATAGTTTTGCATCTTCTAGGGATTTTTGCAATCCAGTAGCAGTAAAGGGATCCAAATAAAGCTGAGAATCTTCTTTCTCAGTGAAAGCACCACAATGTTTTCACCAAAAATTAGCACAAACACCCAATATAGAGTTTGTAGAGAAATAACTGAAGAAAATTCAATGAAAACAGAAGAAACAAACAATTAAATAACAAAATATAAGCAATGACAAGAAGACAACGATTTATAGTGGTTCGGCGTTGAAAGCCTACGTCCACTTTAGAGAAAGTAACTTTATTAAACACTTGAATTGTTGAGTACACAATGATGGATCAGAGTAAAACCCTTAGTTACAAAGAAGTGCAAAGTAACAAGCAGCGTAAAGATCCTTGAAAATGAACAATCAAGTCTATATTTATAGGGGAAGACGGTGAAATATCTTCCTGGAATTTCGGCAACGGAGTCTCCAGATCCAGAAGAAGTCATGGTATCGATCGCAAGTCCCACATCCTTCAAACTAACGATCGGTACCGATCGTTATATGGACTTTTTTTGGCATGCGATCGATATGGTGGGCTACACTCTTCAATATACTGATGTTCTCAAAGTTTCAAGTTTATTTGATTTGTAGATTTGGAGATATCTATCGTTTTCCATTGAGTTGAACTGTAATATCGATACGGTAAGATCCATAATTGGTGACTATGGATCGTACCTGATCCATTTTCAGTAAATGGTATATTTTCATACTTTTATCGTTCTGTTGGGTCCATCTTCTGAATTCACTCTACCATTACTTCATATTACATCTATGCCTGGTCTTTGGGCTTCGTTATCGTTAATCTGACTTATCGATCACGATGACAGTCGAGTTTAACTTGTCTAATCGGTTCAAATATAGCTGGGCCAAAAGGCCGAATAACATAACATAATGGTGTAAGTTTCATAGCCAAATTCCGACGTTTGTGAAAATTCCTTTTTCGGGCTTTAATAATTATCTATTAATTTTTTTAATTAATTATCGTTCAATTTACGGAGTGTAACATTCTTCCCCCTTAAAATAATTTCATCTCCAAAATTCCTCAAGGATCGAATCATGTAACATAGCATGCAATCATTCAAAGTTATCCAATCAATTAGTATGCAATAAAATTTGTAGCCAATCGTGTACAAGTGCATGGTGTATCACAATACATATGATATGTATGCATTCTATATGTATGTAAGTTTTAAAAATCAAAACTTTATTTTCGCACCTAAATTTTCTTACACTTCTACGAATAGAAGGACGGTTCAACCAAATTTGCACCCAATCCTTACCATCCAATACCTTACACACCATTTCTAACATCCAAAATTTTAGAAATCCAGGTTTCTAAACCTATACTCTTTTGACGGAAAAGAGATTTAGTTGGAGAATTTCATATTTCCATCCTTTCTTTTTGTACCCATTCCACTATACCTTGGAACCTTCTCTTTTGCCCTCGATTATTTTCCAACTTTTCCAAGTACAGCCCAAATAAGGATATTTATTTTTAAATTTTTAAAATTTTAAAACAGAATTATTTCAAAACAAGTTTTTCCCCCTTTAATGAGATATGGAAAACAATATTCCACAGATAAACCAGCTTTTTACCTCATTGTTTACTATATTTTTCATACTATCATTTTTGCTGAATAGTAATATTCATATTTTCTAACTCATCGACTTTTCCTACGCTAAGCATGTGTCATTTCAAAATCTGAAATCTTCTCTTCTCCATTCAAAATCCTTTTCAATTTAAAATTTTGAAATAGTTGGAAATTTTTTTAAAATAAAAACTCATTTTTCAAAAATTTTACAAAAGTATTTCTATATTTAAAATCAAAGACTTTTGAACAAAAATTTTAAAACTATCTGTTTTAACTTTTCAAAACAATTAAGCCACATTCCATGCAATCAGGCTTTAGAGAATGGGTTAACGTCTATGATCGACTCTTTCCTATTACACGGTTAATTTTCAAAATTTGAAAACTTTTTATTTTATTTTAGAACAACAATCGGCACATAAGTTTGTTTATAAATTTCAGCTTTTAAGGCACAGGGATAGTGGAACATAGTTTCGTAACAACCTTTCCCGTCCTTTGCTTGCCAAAATTTACTCCCAAAATTTTAGTAATTTTTGGGACTTAACTTTACTTAAATTAATAATTTTTCTAATTTATTTTATAAACTTCCATTCTTTTATATATTTTTCTTTTTGCATTAATTAAGTGTCTTCTATGTGATTTCCTTGTTTATAATGTTTCCCAATAAATGTAGCAGTCAATCCAGATTACAAATGAAATGAACATTTCTCATGATATCGTATGTGCTTTATACAAACAGTGACAACTAATGCTTCAAACCCAAAGTCTAAAATAAATAATAGCTGCAAGCTAGCCTTCAACATCAACTGGTATTGATGATGTTGTGGCCCTATCTCTCTTACTTAACTAAGATGGGCATCTCTAGTATGTCATTCTATTATAACCCACATGTCTTAACTCACCTTTTGGCTACTAATAAATAAGGTCCATCCATTACCTTAATTATTACACCTTATAATGGTATAAACTATGCATTCCCACTATAGTGGGTAAGAAAATATAAACTATGCACATTTAGATTAACTCATTGGTAAATTGGCTTGGCGGAATAACTTTTCCACCATCTATCTTGCCTTCCTTAACCTTGAGTCTACCAATGTGCTCTATGTGTGTTTGCCATCTCATTACCTTCTATTACTCTCTTCTTTAAAACCAAATCCCTTGATAGTATTCTCAAATTTTTGTATTTACTTTCTTTATCCTTGATCTTTCATGTGAGTATACTCTATAACTTGCAGAAGTGTACTTTGACACCATTCATCATTTCTTTGTGGGTTCTTCTTATGGCTTTCACACACACCAAATAAAACATTCCTAGGTTCATACCAATACTCCTTATATTCTACGATGATTCCTAGTTGCTACTCTGCGAGTATTCGTAGTAATTTCCTTCATACACTTAACTTTTACCTCGTCTACCTAGGCAATCATCCATGTCTACTCCATATCAAAGTTAGTTTGGGTTTCACCTCTTTTTATAAAATTATTAAACTTTACAGTCATGAAGTACTTAACCCTAAAACTTTTATCTTTAAAAGTAAACTTAGAACTTTTACAACTATATTTTAGGATTTATGAAGCAAGTTTATTTAATAAGTTTCAAAAGTCAATGTTAGAAATTTAAAAAGGTCTTTTCCTTTAAAACCGTTTCACAAAAAAGATTTTACCTCTTAAAATGTAGGTTATTTTACTAAAATCATTTAGTGAGATTTGTATTCCAAAAACTCAATTTTTATATCGAACCTTTTTTTTTAAAATGCACTTTATAGTGTTTCTAAAACATCTTTTATAACTTTAAACAATAAACACTGGAGTAAAGAAGGACAACACCCATTCTATTATTTTCCTATCACTCATGATATTTCCACTTTCAGCCTTAGTGGAGACTCTAATAGCATATGAGGGAACTTTTAAAAGATATGTGCAAATACTGCACATATTGATGGAAACTATCCATTTTTGATTTCCTATATTGTTTCTAATTACTAGCATTATTTTATATAAATTTCTAACATTTTTTCTATTTATATTTCATAATGTTATTACTATATAACGTTCTTCTACCTAAACTACACTTATCTAAATTGCTTCTCTTTATATAGCTTTTCTCTCAGTTGACTGTTTTCTTTATTGAACCATCGTAGTGCGTTCCTATACTGCTTTGTTTTTTGGTTCTTGCCTCCTTTTCATTAAACTCATATCGCTCTCTTTTTCGATCGCTTGTGCCATTTCATTCCTTTTACCCCATATGAACTCAGTACCACTTCCTTTTGTACACCCCTTAAAAAGAATTTTAAAACTTCAAATGTACAAAATCAAAAAAATTATCAAGCTATACATATGCTCTATTTTCTATTTATTCCAAAAGAAATATCTCTTTATTAAAACCCATTTTAACATAAATTTTCAGTCTAAACAAAATTCAATTTCTACTAGAAATTCTATTTAAATGGAATATAAAATGATATTTTAATTTTCAGAAAACTTTAATATTTACTTTCCTTTCAAAAATAGGGTTTTTCTACTTTTTAAATAAATCCCTTGAAAATTATTCCAAATATATTATATTTTTTTCTCGTATGGGTCAGGCTTAGAGTGGTTTTGTCCCTTCATTTTGACTTTTCTTCTTTTCCACTTATTTCTGACTTATCTCTTTTCAAAGTATAATAAAAATCCAATAATCATCTTAGAGTGATTTCAACACACCTTCCTTTGGGAAATAGCTAAATTTCTACTCTCAGATATTTACAACATTAAATTCTTTACTTTCCATCTGTCTGGATCAAATGTACATCATCAACCGGCAATCCTACGGGGATAAACAACCATAGGGCAATCTAGGCCCAACAAGGGAGTCAAGTACCATCCAACATCAGGGACCCTTCTATATGTCACATTCATGCTCCTCTTAAGTCAACGCGTTGCCTTCCAATATGACCTACTCCCATGGGGTGATCGGGATTGGCATATATTCTAAACTGTATCTACTGTTCCAACTCATAATCGGCTTATCCATCTTTTCAAATTATGGTTGCAACTACTTCTATAGTCAGAATTTGTAGAGTTTAGCATATAATATATATAGGTAGAAATACAAAAACATTTAATCCGCGTATTTAATTTTTATGATTGGTTAACCTAAGCTCTGATACCAAGTGTAACAATCCACACCCTAGTGGGACCAAATTTTTGGTAAATCAAAAACCCAAGTCCACTAGAGTATGGATCGTTGGTGTTGGTATCCTGCAGTAAATAAAAATATATCAAAGACTTTCGATGAGAACTCGCGGCAGAATAAATATATATAATAAAACATATACATATACCAACCAAGGCCGATACCTCTAATATCTAGTACCCTTATCAGTGATGAGAATGCATAAGGAAATTTGTCCTTCCTTTGTTCCCGCCTTATCCCAGTTCATGTCCTATACATCTATCTTCTGGGTTTTAATAAGGAGAGAATTAGAACAATGTTACGGAAATCGGTAAATTACATACTTTATCTATAACAATAGTTTATGCCGATTGTTTTCCACTACATGTTATGTTTATAGTTAAATCTTCGTCATTTTTACTTCATGTACATGTACGATATGCCCAATCTACTCAAGGTATATGATAACTATATACGTATACACACACACACATCACAGTCCCCGTGAAGCAAGATACATTTCCCGCTAATATCTATAACTCTGCATCGCGTCGGGCATCCACCACCTGTGTCTAGGCCATATTGCCAACGTACATCGAGGAACTTCCTGTTAGTTCCTAATAATGGCATTACAATGATGTAGTCATATTCTACTTCATCTTCAAGACTCATCTAGGGGTTATCTTCCTTGCCTACTAACTACAGACAAACTAACAAACAACTTTGAGGCGGTGCATGTCCCATACAGAACCTGCACTAGTAGGAGGTGTATTCCATTTAGGCATAACCCGAGTCTTTCTAATGACTGCCCCAGGACCGATGATGCTCTTCGACTTATGTGTACAGCCCTACTCCTTGCATATATGGTATCAACCTTGCTGACATAGCGTCGAGCCTACACTCACCGTTCGATTTAGATTGCCTAATGCAATCAAGAAAATCCACATTTAGTTAATAAGTACCCCGTAAAAGGATTGAAGTATACCCGACTTGGCCATTTAAGACTTCAAACCGAGGTAAACACACTTTGGTATATTCCCTTCACTAATACGTGAAAGTATATTCCCATGGGTCCCACAGTTAGAGATGTCTCACATCAGTACAGTGTATACACAACCGCTGGTAGCTCCTTTCGAAGGGTTGGTTTATGTTGTACAACATCACTGACCTCGCATTCCAACTCTTACTAATGACTATGTCATTCATAGTCAACTTATATTATTAACTAGATCTAATAATTCATACTCATCATAAATGTATACCCAAGGTTATATAGTTTTAGTTATATAACTACTCTGCCTCCTAAGTTCAATTATTAGTATTTTGATACTTTTACATGAACTTCCTTTTTAATCCTTTAACACTAAATGTCATTTCCTATTTATTTCTAATTTAATAGATCAAATACTTTTTATTTTTTGATTTCCAATTAAACAATTAGATCTATTCCTTTTCAACTAATAGATATACTTCTTTGCTTATTATAAATTCCCTAATTCCTTACTGCATTGTCCAATTACCCTTTTTGTCGCTTATTATTTATTTCATATGTTATCTTAAAACACGTATATTAAATCAAAAACGGAATTATTGTTATTACTACTATTTATAATAACATGATTTTACATCTAAGGATTTCCATATTTTAATGCATTAGAACTATATCTTCCCACAAAGGTAATATTAACTATAAATTAATTTCCTATAAATTACCTAAAAGAGGATTTGTGTTATGTTTGGAATTACAAGGAATTGTCTTTTCTGTTATTATTTAAATAGAGAGATAAAATAAGGTAAACACCTCTATTTCGTATATCTTTCTTTTAGTCATCTTCCTTGTTATTTCAAACAATACACATTCATACATAATATAAAATTGGATAATTTATAGAAATTTACATTGTAAAATACTTCATTCCAATGAATTAAAGTACCACTTAAAACATAATCCAATTCGTAAAATTCTTCACTTCATATTTAATAACATATAACATTCTAATAACAAACTTGGAATTTACATAAAATCTTATTAAGGAATGATTTATAATATTTAGGGACTATTTTCACCCTTACTTTCTAGATTTAGATATATATAATATTTAATCAGACTTAACCATTCATAGAATATGTAGGAAAGGTTCTCAAACTATTATATATATATATATATATATATCCTACAACTCCAAAATTTACAATTAAGCATACAAAGAATAGATTCAAAATGATATAAATCCAATATTATATAAAAATATATAATTTCCCACTCACCTCTTAGCCTTCAAATCTCCAAGATTTAAATCCATCCTTCTTATTTGACTCCCTTTACTACTACCAAAATATGTGTTAAAGTGTATGCATATTTATTGGAATTAGAGAAGGGATTTGAATTATACGTATATTTGGATTAGATTTACAATTTACCTTGGTTTTGGCGATTCAATTCGACCCTATTCTTATTCTCTATTATTTTCCAATATCCTCTACTATATACATACATGCATACATACTTATATGTATGTATATGTATGTATTATAGTTTATACAATTTTTTTTAGTATTTGTGGAGAAAAGAAAATGGCAGAGCTTCGCTATTGATTCGGAAAATATGAGAAGAAAAGTGAGGGCCTAGGTCTGTATTTATAAGGGTTTGAATCAATCCCAGCCGTTAAACTAGATTATATTAAATCCTGGTCGTTTAGCCTAGTGTTAACCAGCTTTTTAACCAAGCAGATTTTCAACTAGAATTAGATCATCAAGTTGAAGACGAAACGATTTACGGACCTGAGAACATGTCTGGAAGGCAAGAAGATTGAACTCAAAAACTTTCGAAGAAAATGGAGCAAAGCGGACCACTCGATACCGAGAGCTTTATGCTCCATTTTGGAACTATGAACCACTGTTACATGAAGTGTAACCCTAAGTGATTACCGTAGAGTGATTTTCTCTTAGAAAAGATGAGCGAATCTATGGATTTTTGGGAGGAAAACAAAGAAAGCAGGAAAAGCAAGCAATATCAAGGAAGTTATTTGGAACAACTCAATCTTCAAGGAAAAGTGTTTGGAACGCAACAGATCAGAGATAGGAAGCACAGTGGAAGGGAAAGGATGAGTTTCCACCAAGATAAGCCTCTCGATACTGAGAGGAACCTCTTGGTAACGACTGGTTTCAATTGATGACCAAGCCTATAAATCCTCTCATATACCTTAAGACTTGGATCTGGTCTTCATATCTCACGGGCCTTCAGTTCTACTAGGTGGTTTCCCTATAAATGGCAAGCTGCCTACAACTTGGAGGGGACTTCTTCTTCTTGAACTTTTGGCACTCTTCCTTCTTCATCTCTTATCTATCCTCCATTGGAGTCACTTAAAAAGCTATTCTTTGCTGTTTCAGGCATTAGATTAATAAATCTCTTGTACTAGTGATTCTCAAACTTCTAACAAACAAAATACAAAGTGGACATAGGTTGGAGATTGCCAAACCACTATAAAAATCTTGGTGTTCTTATTGCATTACATTTATTTTCTGCTAGATCTTAATATTTCTACAGGTTTTTGGGTGTTGTGCCATTATTGGTGTCAACATTTTGGTGCTTTCCCCGAGAATTAAACTAGGGACCTAAATTTCACAACCTAAAGCTTGGATTTGAAGTTTGGAGATAATGAAGAGGCTTAACACTAGATCTATAATTGGAGGAAGTTAACCAGAGCATGGAACAATCGGGGTGTCCTCAAATTCCAACCCATCCATCTACGTGACTAAAGACGAGATGGAGAGAATGATGAAGGAAATGCTAGATGGACTTTTCAGAAGGATGGAACAACAAAGAACAACCAGAGCAGTTGGAATTCAGAGCCTAAGGCCAGAAACCAATGTGGGAGCATTTGAAGTTGGAACAGAGCAAATTGGAGTAATGCCCTTACTAGTAGAACCAGTCGGTACCGGGAGGAATTTATTCAAGGGCATGATCAATTTAGATCTAGGATGAGCTATAATTCCTAGAATGGGCGATGCCGTAGTCAGAGAGTTAGATTGGATGCGAATGCACAACAACAGGAGCTGGAGCCAGAAGCTCAACGTAGGAACATGGGGTAGAATGAAGTTATGGATCAGAGACTTCCATTGGATGATAATCCCATAATTGAGATGGATTCGAGTCAGGTTCGATTCCCTTACCTTGCTTTTTTTTAAATAAATGATGCAATATTACTACAATATCGCATACACATATACAGGATCCTGATAGGTCCCTAGGCATGCTCTGGGTTGGAAGTCTGAAGGTGATCCTTGATAGAATTAGATGATTTGATATTTGCTAAATGCCCCCGACTTAGGCTTCATGAGTGATGACCGACACCGATTAGGAAGCACCAACAGAGAACAATGACCCCTTCAAATTGATTAAGATTTTATAATCCACTTGAATGTGATGAATGATATTGGTTATGGTAGTCCCGCTCGAAGAGACGGGGCAATGATCGTAAGAAGTAAGTCTCCTTATCAGGGAGTAAGCGGATGGACTTGCTTAGACATTGGGCCCTCTCATCAAAGAGCGAGCAAACTACACTCATCAAGGATCCAAAGAGATGAAAAGTAAGTCCCATATTGGTGAGTGAGTGGACGGACTTGCTTGGACGTTGAGTCCCCTTGCCGAAGAGTAGGTAGATTGGACTCGACAAGGATCTGGAGAGATCGAACCCAAGATTGGATGATAAACGATCTAGAGAGATTGAACCCTAGATTGGATGATAAACGATCTGGAAAAGATCGAAAACTAGTTTGGATTACAAACGATCCGAAGAGATCGAAACCCAAATTGGATGATAAACAATCTGGTAAGATCAAACCCAAGAACGGACATCGACCCGATATTAGGATTTGAATGCCTTGTAATTAGAGTAAAATAGATAAGTCTCAGGCGAACATGGATGATTTTGAGGTACAATATGATAACTTTGGATGAATATGGACTGATTATGATTTATGACTAACACGTAAGCAAGGACTAGAGTCCTTAGCTATGACGGTCTAGAGTGACCATGGGTTTGTAGGAGAATCCAAAGGAATTAGATGATTCACCACAACTTGAATCAATGGATGGCTGGAAAGATTGACTGCCAGAAGTCGGTGACTGCAAAAACTTGTTCTTGTGCAAAGCACACCTTACATTCATAAGGCATACATTGGGGGCAAGTGTTAACTGGCTTTTTGACCAAGCAGATTTTCAACTGGAATTAGAACGTCAAGATGAAGACGAAACGGTTCATGGACTTGAGAATATGTTTAGAAGGGCCTGAAGATTGAACTCAACAAGTTTTAAAGAAAAAAGAGCAAAGTGGACTACTCGATACCAAGAGCATTTTACTCCATTCTGGACCTCCTGAACCACTGGTTCATAAAGCACAACCTCAAATGATTGTCGTGGAATGCTTTTCTCTGAGAATAGACGACCAACTCTAAGGATTTTCGGGAGGAAAGCAAAGAAAGCAGGAAAAGATAAGAAATATCAAGAAAGTTGTAACATCCCGTATATTTGGACCATTTAAATTGACAATAATCCACATTTGTCAACTTAAATAATACAAAACACAGAACATTATGGGATTATAAGTACATAAATGTAAATGAGAATCAATACAACATCACAGACTCAGAACAGTCACAGAATAATGCAGCGGAAAATACATCGTCATAATAGTAGTCCATGAAGCTACTACAGAGAATACAACAATGTCTCAACATAAAGCGACTGAAAAGAGATACAGGATGTCCAATACATAAGTACATCAAATACTGGAAATAAAATGATAAAGATAAAAGCTAAGCCTTCAGCATCTTCGACCAACCTTGACCAGCACGGAATAGCTTCAGACTGACCCGAGCATATGAAAAAGAAACACTCGAGTCAGGACTCAAAATCTTATACAGGATAAATCAATGCATATAATACAGTCCATAACTCAAAGGTGAATATAAACATCATTAAGGGATCGATAAACTACCTACAGAATACGCTAAATAGATAATGTCTAATCCATAAAGTAAGATATCAAAATAGGGTTAAGCAGGGCCCATACACCTCTTAACCTGTTTATTCCCAAAAGCATATACAAGACCGTAGTTTCCCCAAAACCGGAAGTCACCAGAGGGCAATCCATATACTAAAGGTACAAATCAAAATCGTAGTGGTCTCGAATAGGATAATCAGTATGACAAGGTACATGAGGCGATACCAACTAGGATACTAGTAGTTGCGTGATCCGGACTGATGTTGGGCATAGCAGCTACTATCCCAACACCGCGAAACAACACTCCCAAATCAAGGGGTGCACCCAAATCGAATCACAAAAGTAATAGATAAGGTATCGAAGAAGTGTGTCCGCTAGAGGTAGCGAACCTCAATGGCCCGGCGCGGCTCCTGTTTTAGTCATGTCAGGGGTCATCCAAAATCGTTCTCTTTCTTCAGTCAACGCGTTCATCAAAACCATCCACTTCATTCTGGATCAACACTTCGCGTATATTAGTTATTAAAGTGGTTTTCGGTATCGACAGAGAGTATGTCCATAATCCGATCCCGGACTCTTTAATAACTACGTATTAATTACCCAACAGTCAACTTTTTATTAAAGTTAAAACAAATCAAGTCCAAAGGTCAAGTTGCAAATTTGACTTCCAAATTTGATATTTCATAATTCGGTTCGTTTTATTTAAAAAATCTTATTTCGAAAAGAAATTCTAGTTCAAGCCCTTTAGTTACCAAAATTTTAAGTATTCACGTTAAATCAACATTTCACTTATTATATCAATTCAAATTCATGGATTACATGAAATAGTCTATCTTAGTTCAACTTATTAAATCAAGTTTTTATTCTTTAAATCCGTATTTACATTCCTAGGTTCATTACTATATCAATTTCATTTACTACGTCCACTTTGTCAAAACACTTTGTTTAACTAATAAATTTACAAATCCATTTCAAATCATTACATTAATTCGTTCTCATTTATTTTAATTAAATTCATTTCTTTATTCCAACGAATCTAATTTATTTAATTCGATAAAATCCATTTTTATTTATTTCAAACAAGTTCATTTATTTCATTCAATAAAATCATCTTATTTATTTCAAAGCACATTCATTTATTCAATTCAATAAAATCATTTTATTTATTTCAAATCAAATTCATTTATTCAATTCAATAAAATCATTTTATTTATTTCAAAACAAATTCACTTATTCAATTCAATAAAATCATTTTATTTATTTCAAAACAAATTCACTTATTCAATTCAATAAAATCATTTTATTTATTTCAAATGAGTCTCAATTTCAAAACGTTCTTTGTTGACCGTTCGGTTTCTTATTTTAATTATCTATCCTAGGCCAATTCATTCAATTGGGTATTTATCATTTCAACCCGATTCTATTTAAATTCAAAATCAAAACATACAAAGGGGACTTGCAGTGTGATAGCTGGGATGGTGTCAAAGTAAATAAACAAGCAATAGCATCCATTTGCAACAATTCAACGATTCAAATAATCCCGAAATAGTCGTATTAATTCGCGTTTGTTATTTACGCCAATTAATATAACTATTTCTAGAATCTACACTATCATTTCATGTAGATTAAAGATTATAACATTTCAGTTTCACTTGGTCGTTCAATTTCAATTACAACGGTTAATTCAATACGTTCAATAGTCCAAAATGACATTTATCAATTCTACGTGTCAAGCAATTTAAAGGGTCAATTTAATTACTCAATATTCATCATATAAGGGGTCAAGTTTAACATATGTCATTCAAAATTTTTATATCTATTCTATATCAAATTCAGTTCAAATTTATTACCAGTTACAATATCAACAAATTTAATATCACATAGCAAATTTGGTGTCATACTATTTAACATACTACTTCAATTCAATTTTTTAGCATTCAATTCATTTAACGTCCAATTTAACATTCATAACATCCAACATCTAATTATCATAGTATAATAGATCTTTGAGTCGTGAATAGAAAATATTCACCTTGCGTGGCAAGAAGTTTGACGACGAAGCACGAAGACGATAGATAAGAGGCACGAACAAGCACAACACTAACGAACAACAAACAATCAAAGGAGCAGGGTATGACGACAAAATAGACGAAGCCTAGGCTTGAGATTCCGGATCAGCAGCTGAAATAACAAGACATCGCTGAATATTAATAACTAGCAAAATCTAACCAATGCTATACGTAAAATACTATTTCCGGACAAGGCGAGAACCAACGTTCGACGAACTACGCGGTGGCCAGCTGGGTAGTGGGTTCGGCAGTGGCTGTGGGTGGTTCGGCTGGTGGTGGCGAACGGGGCAGAGGGGCTCGGCTGGGTCAGGCTGCTGGGGTTGTGGGATCTGGCGGCGGTCTGGGTGGCACGGGTGGGTGGCTGGGCGTGCGTCTGGGCCAGGTGGTATGGAGGCGTTGGTCTGGGCGGAGGGCGAAAGGCAGTTGGGAGGGGCTGGGTGATGGCAGCAGGCGGGGACGTGGGTGTCTGGGTTCGGAGGGTTGCACGACGTGGGGGTCAAGTGGGCCAGGGGTCTGGGTGGCGCGTCTGCAGGCGGTTGGGAGGGGCTGAGGTCAGATGGTGGAGGAACGTGGGTGGTGCGAGGCTGGAGGGTGGCACGGATGGACGTGGGTGACTGGTAGGCGGGGCCAAGCTGTGGGTTGCTGAGTGGCAGTAGCAGGCGGAGTAGTGGCACGGGTTGCTGGGGTTAGGCAGTGGCAGCAGGCGTAGTGTTGGCTGTTGGGGTCTGGGCAGTAGCGGAGGGGGTAGTGTTGGCTGTTGGGTGGCGGAAGAACGTGGAAGGCAGACGGGCAGGGAAAGGTGGGAGGCGAACTAATGTTCCAGTTTCTCAACATGAAAGTATAAAAGAAAAATAAAGAGAGAAGGGAAGGGAAGAGGCTGCCATTACCTGATGCTTGGAGGCAGAGAGAAAGATTTGAGTAAACAGCGAATGACACTAGGACTTTGAAAATATAGGAACAGTAAACATCACTTGAAATCCCAAACGTTTCACCTATTCCCAACGCAACCCTTCACACTTCATCTCCCCACTAACTCATTAATAACAGCTGGGATAAATTTTGTATTGCTTGTAAACGGCTGAAGGAAATTGGACTGAGTATTATTTAATTGGTCCGTCGGGAACCGATAAATTTACTCGAATGAATTTTACGTCGGACTCCGATTTTTACAAATGAGTATACCGTTTTGATCAGTGCGACGATGTGGTTCCAACGGTACACAGGTTATTGCGATACGATGATTTTATAAAATTTGCATTTACGCCGCTTAAATTGTACGTTTTGCAAAATAAGATAAACGGAGTAGGCGATGACAATTTTAGACGAAACGAATCATGAAATCTTGATCAGAATAATTTTTACAAGCGGACTGTGTAAAAATATTTGGATTTGGAAGATAAATTTTACGCAGCTTTATATGGACTGATATACAGTAAAACGCGAACGGACTTTACTGTAATATTTTTCAACGAAACTTTTTCTATGTCCATATCTAACTAGACGTATGTCACAAATAGAGTTTGGACGTAAATTGAAATCGTTTAAAATTCCAAAATTTTTGTTGAAACGATGAATTTAAAATTTTAAATTGGGTTGAAAATTTAGGGTCGTTACAATCTCCCCCACTCAAAACTTTTCGTCCTCGAAAAGGAACGAGACGAGTGAAGTAGAATGAAATAAGTAGAAAAGTCACGATAGATTTCAAGAAATTTGAATAATACCTGAAATTAATAGTTCGGGGTTTGAATCTCGAATGTTATCCTCAGTTTCCCACGTGCAATCTCGCTCATCTGTGCTCCACTGTACTTTGACGAGATTTACCGACTTCCTTCTGAGTTGCTTTGTCTCACGATCAACTATCCGAAGTGGCTTTCGCTCAATAGTCAAGTCAGGCTCAATAACTATTTCATCCAACTGAGCAGTAGGGATGGTCATAGATGGATCGTGTACAACCTTGTGAAGGTGTGAGACGTGGAATACGTTGTGAACACCAGCGAACTTTTCTGGTAATGCAACTCTATATGCCAATGTTCCAACTCTTTCTGTAATCTCAAACGGACCAACGAATCTGGGAGCTAATTTCCCTTTCCTTCCAAATCGAACAATATTCCTCAAAGGCGACACCTTCAGAAATACTTTGTCTCCTACACCGAATTCGAGATCTCTTCTCCTTTTGTCGGCATAGCTTTTCTGTCTATCATGTGCCGTCTTTATCTTCTTCCTGATTTCTTCAACTTTTTCAGAAGCTTCCATAATCATTTCTGGTCCAAGCACTAATCGATCTCCCGACTCAATCCAACAAGCTGGCGATTTGCATGGCCGTCCATATAAGGCTTCGAACGGTGCCATACCAATGCTTGCCTGGTTTTTAAAGGATAATTAATTCAAATTCAAATATACTTATTCAAATTTGAAATTCAAATTCTTTACCTGGTAACTATTATTATAAGTGAATTCAACCAAGTGAAGATGGTCTTCCCAAGATCCACCAAAGTCAATAATACAAGCCCGGAGAAGATCTTCCAAAATCTGATTTACCCTCTCAGTTTGGCCATCTGTCTGAGGATGATAAGCTGTACTCAGATTCAGTTTGGTGCCCAAAGTATCCTGGAATGCTTTCCAGAATTTACTGGTGAAAATAGGATCTCGATCGCATACAATACTAGATGGTACACCATGAAGTTTAACAACTTCCCTCATGTATATTTCGGCCAAACTTGAAGCTGTACGAGTGGTCTTGACTGGAATAAAGTGAGCGGACTTTGTCAGTCTGTCAACAATCACCCATATGCTTTCGTTACCCTTTCTAGTCTTTGGTAGCCCATCAATAAAATCCATAGAAATTTGCTCCCATTTCCAACCTGGAATCTCTAGCGGTTGGAGCAATCCTGCTGTCTTTCTGTGATCAGCTTTAACTTGTTGGCAAGTGGTGCACCTGCTAACATAGATAGAAATATCGCGCTTCATTCCACTCCACCAATATAGTTTCTTCATATTCTGGTACATTTTGGTAGCACCGGGATGAAATGAAAGCGTAGACTTATGATTTTCACGCAGCACTTCCTGTCTAAGACCATCGACATTAGGAACACAAATACGATTGTCGATCCTCAAAACTCCATCACTATCAACTTGTGCACCCACTTTGTTGTCGGCATTACTTACTCTGCCCATAACTAATTCCTTCATACGATAGAGCAAAGTGTCTTCATATTGCTTAGCTTTGATGCGATCCATAAGATATGGAGAGATACTAAGTTGGAATAACATGCCTTCGATAATATTGCAACAAGACAATGCTTTGCTGCGGCTCAAAGCATCTGCTACAACATTTGCTTTCCCCGGTGTATAAGTGATGTCGAGGTCGTATGCAGCTAAGAATTCAAGCCATCGGACTTGCCTCTGGTTCAAATCCTTCTGAGAAAAGATATACCTCAAGGACTTATGATCAGTGAATAGTTCGAACTTTGTTCCCAAAAGATGATGCCTCCAAAGTTTCAAAGCAAATACTACACCAAGAAGCTCAAGATCATGAGTGGCATAGTTCAATTCATGGGTCTTCAACTGACGACCGGCATAAGCAATAACCTTCCCGTTTTGCATAAGAACAGCGCCTAAACCTTCTCGGCAAGCATCTGTATAAACAGTCAATCCTTCACTTCCATCGATGACTGCAAGAACTGGGGCTGAAGTTAACTTGTGCTTCAACTCGTTAAAAGCTGATTCGCACTTCTCGCTCCAAATAAACTTAACATCCTTCCGAGTTAAAGCAGTAAGTGGGGCAGAAATCCGGGCAAAGTGCTCAATAAATCTGCGATAATATCCGGCTAAACCCAAGAAACTACGAATATCTGTAGGAGTTTTAGGAGTCTCCCAATCCTGTAGAAAAATTTCAAATTAGAAAGTGATAAGAGGAATTGAATAGAAATAGCGAATAGGGTGGAACTTACATTGATTACGGCGATCTTAGCTGGATCGACCGAAATTCCATTTTCAGAAACTATGTGGCCCAGGAATCTCACTTCATCTCGCCAGAAGTGGCATTTAGAGAATTTGGCCTTAAGTTGATGATTTCGGAGAGTTTCCAGAACAAAAGCAAGGTGTGTCTCATGCTCCTTCTTGTCTTTGGAGAAGACGAGAATATCATCAATGAAAACAAGAACAAACTTGTTAAGCACATCACGGAAAACTCGATTCATCAAGTCAACGAAATAAGCAGGTGCGTTGGTCAAACCGAATGGCATAACCAACCATTCATAGAATCCATTCTCAGTACGGAAAGCTGTCTTATGGATACTATCTTCAGCAACTCTGAGTTGGTGGAATCCAGTGGCTAGATCAAGCTGTGAGAAAATTTTAGCTCCATGGAGCTGATCAAATAAATCGTTGATGCGAGGCATCGGATAACGATTCTTGAGAGTGCGTTTGTTCAGTTCCCGGTAATCAACACACATGCGAAGAGATCCATCTGATTTTGTGACAAATACAACTGCGGCGCCCCATTCAGAGCAACTTCTTCTAATCAAACCTTTAGCAAATAGATCATCAATTTGGGTTTTTAGTTCAGCTTTTTCTTTAGGAGCCATCCTTCGGTGTGGGAGAACTACGGGAGTAGCTCTAGGAATAAGATCAATACGGAAATCGATTTCCCGTTTGGGCGGTAGAGAGTTAACCTCTCCAAATACATCGGGAAATTTCTGAACAATAGGTGTAGTACTGAGATCATCCGGATGAGCATCCAGAGAGAATATGAAGCTTCTGGCATATTTCTGAGGTGATTTGCATTCAATGACAAGCGGTAGGCCCTTGTCATTGACTAGAGAAACAGAACGAGCTTTGCAAGAAATAACAGCATCGAATTTTCTTAACCAATCAGCACCTAACAAGATGTCAAATGCTGCGAAGCCAAGCACATAAAAATCCCAAGTGAATCGATATCTTCCATACAAGAGCACGACTTCTTTACAAATTCTGCTGAGGTTGGCAAGTCCTCCAATAGGGTTGGAGACGCATAAGGAAGTAGTAGCAAGAGTAGGTTCTAATTTGAGCTTATTACAGAGATCAATAGATATGAAGCTATGAGAAGCACCAGTATCGAATAATACCCTAATAGGTAAATCATGTAAAGAAAAAGTACTTCGTAAGGTACCTTGGTCATCCTGAGCAGGTGGTGGAGGTGGTGTAGGAGTGGTGATAGCAAATACTCCAGATGGTGTGCCTCGCTTATACATTGGGCATTCTTTCTTGAAATGACCCGGCTGGAGGCAGACATAGCATAAATCTTTCCTAGTCGTAGAAGGTGGTGGGATAGCAGCTCCGGTAGATGGACAACTATTGGCATAATGGCCCTTCTTATCGCACTTGAAGCATGTGATATTAGCAAGATCGATAGGGCTTTTCTGAGCATAACCCAATCCTGTAGTCTTCTGCCAAGCTTTCTTTTGTTGATCAAAGTTCATCTTCCTCTTCCCGGGCTGGCTAGAAGAGGGCTGAGTAGGGGCAGCCTTGGCAGTGGATCCCTTAGGCTTCGACTCATATCTAAGAGCAAAATCAATAAGCTCTGTGAAAGTGGAGCGAATGTGTCCGGTAAGCAAGTCATAATATTCTGGTCTAGCTCCCAAAATGAATTTCTCGTTCTTCAAAAGTGGTGTATCAATCAAACCCGGTCCAAACTTGGAGAGTTCATTAAATTTCCTCTCGTACTCAGAAATAGTCATACTGCCTTGCTTAAGATCCATGAAAGCTCTATAAAGTTGGGTTTTCCCAGCAGCTGGCATCCATTGTGCCGAGAAGGTATCCCTAATCAAAGATAGACAAGATGAATAACATTTCAAAGATAGAAGGAAGAATTTAAACCACTAGAATCCAAACTATTCATACCTAAACTGGGCCCAAGTGATGGTGTCCTCCTCGATACGAGAAGTAACGGATTCCCACCAATCTTGTGCGGCATCTTGGAGTTGCCAAGCAGCAAGCTGACGCTTCTGAGCATCAGTAATTTCCAATCCAGAAAATATCTTCTCCAAACTCTTAAGCCATTGCTGAGCCTCTATGATGTTCTCGGATCCAGAAAATTTAGTACCTCCCAGTTGCGAATACTCCTTGCTAAGAGTAGTGAATTTGACAGGAGCTGGAGCGGCAGGTGCAGCCTGGGCAGGACCATTGCCTCTTCCACCTCTAACATTTCTTCTGGTACTCATCCTGAAATACCAAAAGAGATTTAGAACCAAAGATAAGATAATAGAATGCTAAGAAAACTAATCAACGAATCAAAGGAGCTTGAATTTTTGAAAGGATTTGGATATTGAATCGATTCTCCTCATTCTAGAGTATTGCTACTCTATCTCTAATGAGTTTCTTTATAATCCCGAACTAAGGTTTTTAAGAAAACCAGAGCTCTGATACCAACTGTAACATCCCGTATATTTGGACCATTTAAATTGACAATAATCCACATTTGTCAACTTAAATAATACAAAACACAGAACATTATGGGATTATAAGTACATAAATGTAAATGAGAATCAATACAACATCACAGACTCAGAACAGTCACAGAATAATGCAGCGGAAAATACATCGTCATAATAGTAGTCCATGAAGCTACTACAGAGAATACAACAATGTCTCAACATAAAGCGACTGAAAAGAGATACAAGATGTCCAATACATAAGTACATCAAATACTGGAAATAAAATGATAAAGATAAAAGCTAAGCCTTCAGCATCTTCGACCAACCTTGACCAGCACGGAATAGCTTCAGACTGACCCGAGCATATGAAAAAGAAACACTCGAGTCAGGACTCAAAATCTTATACAGGATAAATCAATGCATATAATACAGTCCATAACTCAAAGGTGAATATAAACATCATTAAGGGATTGATAAACTACCTACAGAATACGCTAAATAGATAATGTCTAATCCATAAAGTAAGATATCAAAATAGGGTTAAGCAGGGCCCATACACCTCTTAACCTGTTTATTCCCAAAAGCATATACAAGACCGTAGTTTCCCCAAAACCGGAAGTCACCAGAGGGCAATCCATATACTAAAGGTACAAATCAAAATCGTAGTGGTCTCGAATAGGATAATCAGTATGACAAGGTACATGAGGCGATACCAACTAGGATACTAGTAGTTGCGTGATCCGGACTGATGTTGGGCATAGCAGCTACTATCCCAACACCGCGAAACAACACTCCCAAATCAAGGGGTGCACCCAAATCGAATCACAAAAGTAATAGATAAGGTATCGAAGAAGTGTGTCCGCTAGAGGTAGCGAACCTCAATGGCCCGGCGCGGCTCCTGTTTTAGTCATGTCAGGGGTCATCCAAAATCGTTCTCTTTCTTCAGTCAACGCGTTCATCAAAACCATCCACTTCATTCTGGATCAACACTTCGCGTATATTAGTTATTAAAGTGGTTTTCGGTATCGACAGAGAGTATGTCCATAATCCGATCCCGGACTCTTTAATAACTACGTATTAATTACCCAACAGTCAACTTTTTATTAAAGTTAAAACAAATCAAGTCCAAAGGTCAAGTTGCAAATTTGACTTCCAAATTTGATATTTCATAATTCGGTTCGTTTTATTTAAAAAATCTTATTTCGAAAAGAAATTCTAGTTTAAGCCCTTTAGTTACCAAAATTTTAAGTATTCACGTTAAATCAACATTTCACTTATTATATCAATTCAAATTCATGGATTACATGAAATAGTCTATCTTAGTTCAACTTATTAAATCAAGTTTTTATTCTTTAAATCCGTATTTACATTCCTAGGTTCATTACTATATCAATTTCATTTACTACGTCCACTTTGTCAAAACACTTTGTTTAACTAATAAATTTACAAATCCATTTCAAATCATTACATTAATTCGTTCTCATTTATTTTAATTAAATTCATTTCTTTATTCCAACGAATCTAATTTATTTAATTCGATAAAATCCATTTTTATTTATTTCAAACAAGTTCATTTATTTCATTCAATAAAATCATCTTATTTATTTCAAAGCACATTCATTTATTCAATTCAATAAAATCATTTTATTTATTTCAAATCAAATTCATTTATTCAATTCAATAAAATCATTTTATTTATTTCAAAACAAATTCACTTATTCAATTCAATAAAATCATTTTATTTATTTCAAAACAAATTCACTTATTCAATTCAATAAAATCATTTTATTTATTTCAAATGAGTCTCAATTTCAAAACGTTCTTTGTTGACCGTTCGGTTTCTTATTTTAATTATCTATCCTAGGCCAATTCATTCAATTGGGTATTTATCATTTCAACCCGATTCTATTTAAATTCAAAATCAAAACATACAAAGGGGACTTGCAGTGTGATAGCTGGGATGGTGTCAAAGTAAATAAACAAGCAATAGCATCCATTTGCAACAATTCAACGATTCAAATAATCCCGAAATAGTCGTATTAATTCGCGTTTGTTATTTACGCCAATTAATATAACTATTTCTAGAATCTACACTATCATTTCATGTAGATTAAAGATTATAACATTTCAGTTTCACTTGGTCGTTCAATTTCAATTACAACGGTTAATTCAATACGTTCAATAGTCCAAAATGACATTTATCAATTCTACGTGTCAAGCAATTTAAAGGGTCAATTTAATTACTCAATATTCATCATATAAGGGGTCAAGTTTAACATATGTCATTCAAAATTTTTATATCTATTCTATATCAAATTCAGTTCAAATTTATTACCAGTTACAATATCAACAAATTTAATATCACATAGCAAATTTGGTGTCATACTATTTAACATACTACTTCAATTCAATTTTTTAGCATTCAATTCATTTAACGTCCAATTTAACATTCATAACATCCAACATCTAATTATCATAGTATAATAGATCTTTGAGTCGTGAATAGAAAATATTCACCTTGCGTGGCAAGAAGTTTGACGACGAAGCACGAAGACGATAGATAAGAGGCACGAACAAGCACAACACTAACGAACAACAAACAATCAAAGGAGCAGGGTATGACGACAAAATAGACGAAGCCTAGGCTTGAGATTCCGGATCAGCAGCTGAAATAACAAGACATCGCTGAATATTAATAACTAGCAAAATCTAACCAATGCTATACGTAAAATACTATTTCCGGACAAGGCGAGAACCAACGTTCGACGAACTACGCGGTGGCCAGCTGGGTAGTGGGTTCGGCAGTGGCTGTGGGTGGTTCGGCTGGTGGTGGCGAACGGGGCAGAGGGGCTCGGCTGGGTCAGGCTGCTGGGGTTGTGGGATCTGGCGGCGGTCTGGGTGGCACGGGTGGGTGGCTGG
Organism: Allium fistulosum; assembly: GCA_030737815.1. NCBI lineage: Eukaryota > Viridiplantae > Streptophyta > Magnoliopsida > Asparagales > Amaryllidaceae > Allium > Allium fistulosum. The sequence goes on from CM060902.1 coordinate 1,212,157,658, forward strand.
GCGTGCGTCTGGGCCAGGTGGTATGGAGGCGTTGGTCTGGGCGGAGGGCGAAAGGCAGTTGGGAGGGGCTGGGTGATGGCAGCAGGCGGGGACGTGGGTGTCTGGGTTCGGAGGGTTGCAGGACGTGGGGGTCAAGTGGGCCAGGGGTCTGGGTGGCGCGTCTGCAGGCGGTTGGGAGGGGCTGAGGTCAGATGGTGGAGGAACGTGGGTGGTGCGAGGCTGGAGGGTGGCACGGATGGACGTGGGTGACTGGTAGGCGGGGCCAAGCTGTGGGTTGCTGAGTGGCAGTAGCAGGCGGAGTAGTGGCACGGGTTGCTGGGGTTAGGCAGTGGCAGCAGGCGTAGTGTTGGCTGTTGGGGTCTGGGCAGTAGCGGAGGGGGTAGTGTTGGCTGTTGGGTGGCGGAAGAACGTGGAAGGCAGACGGGCAGGGAAAGGTGGGAGGCGAACTAATGTTCCAGTTTCTCAACATGAAAGTATAAAAGAAAAATAAAGAGAGAAGGGAAGGGAAGAGGCTGCCATTACCTGATGCTTGGAGGCAGAGAGAAAGATTTGAGTAAACAGCGAATGACACTAGGACTTTGAAAATATAGGAACAGTAAACATCACTTGAAATCCCAAACGTTTCACCTATTCCCAACGCAACCCTTCACACTTCATCTCCCCACTAACTCATTAATAACAGCTGGGATAAATTTTGTATTGCTTGTAAACGGCTGAAGGAAATTGGACTGAGTATTATTTAATTGGTCCGTCGGGAACCGATAAATTTACTCGAATGAATTTTACGTCGGACTCCGATTTTTACAAATGAGTATACCGTTTTGATCAGTGCGACGATGTGGTTCCAACGGTACACAGGTTATTGCGATACGATGATTTTATAAAATTTGCATTTACGCCGCTTAAATTGTACGTTTTGCAAAATAAGATAAACGGAGTAGGCGATGACAATTTTAGACGAAACGAATCATGAAATCTTGATCAGAATAATTTTTACAAGCGGACTGTGTAAAAATATTTGGATTTGGAAGATAAATTTTACGCAGCTTTATATGGACTGATATACAGTAAAACGCGAACGGACTTTACTGTAATATTTTTCAACGAAACTTTTTCTATGTCCATATCTAACTAGACGTATGTCACAAATAGAGTTTGGACGTAAATTGAAATCGTTTAAAATTCCAAAATTTTTGTTGAAACGATGAATTTAAAATTTTAAATTGGGTTGAAAATTTAGGGTCGTTACAAAAGTTATTGGGAACAACTCAATCTTCGAGGAAAAGTGTTTGAAACCCAATAGGTTGGAAGATAGGAAATAGAATGGAAGAGAATGGAGGAGTGTCCACCAACACAAACCTCTCGGTACTGAGTGGTTTAATTAATGAATGGGCCACCAAATGCTCTCTAATACCTTTGGACTTGGATCTGGACTTCATATCTTATGGGCCATCGGTTTTACTAGGCGGTTTCCCTATAAATAGTGAGCTACCTACAACTTGGAGGGAACTTCTTCTTCTTGGATTTTCGGCATTTCTTCTTCATCATCTCTTATCTCTCATCCATTAAAGTCACTTAGGAAGCTATTATTTGATATTCTAGGCTTTAGATCAGCAAATCCCTTGTGCTAGTGACTCTTAAACCTCTAATAAACAAAATATGAAGTTAACGTAGGCCAGAGATTGACGAACCACTATAAAAATCTTAGAGTTCTTACAGCTCTGCAATTATTTTCTACTAGATCTTGATATTTCTACATGTTTTTGGGTGTTGTTCCATTTTTGGCATCAACACCTAGGTTCAATATCAACCGCCAGTGTACCACCTGTCGACCGCTAGCAGTCGACTGGTCCCAATGACAGGGTCGACCGGTCACTGTATATGTTAATTGTTGATTTTTGTTCGGTATTTTTCCTTCTGCAACTTATTTTATTCGATCTGATCACGTTGATATTACTTAGCGGCTGAGTGTCGGTTAACATTAAATTAACATTGATTAATAATACTTATTTCCTTACTTACATATAATTATTTCCGATCCAAAATCTTCAAACATTAATAACTTTTTCGTTTGGACTCTGATCATAAAACTTTGTATATGAAAATTGATCGAAAAATCACCATGAACACAACAGTGCAAGTTTCGTAGCCAAATTCTAACATTAGGGAAATTTTATTTTTGAGCTTTAATAATTATCTATTAATATGTTTTTAATTAATTATCGCTTAATTAACGGGGTGTTATAGTGAGTTAATTAAAGTGGGTATTTTAATTAATCTCCTTTCATACTAAATTTGTATCTTTGGTATACGAGGTCCAATCGAGATGTGTTGTTTATAGTTGCACTTGTATTAAGATTATCTACAACAAGGTGTGGGCTTGGACTGGATCTGGATACTTGGGAATTTACAGCTTGGATGAGTGGAATTATAACTCTGAAATTATATTTCAGTATAAATTCCTATAATTATATATATTGAAAAATATTACCTAAAAGAGGTAGAATAATATATATATATGTTATCCCGCTTTTTGGCAAGGCCGAGATATAAAGGAATTGACTGAAAACCAAGGATCGCTCATCCCGGATGTTGAGTAAGTATAGGTTCACTATGGATGTCGATGAATTTTTTCCGAGTCCGGATTGAGCTATAATTGACAAGACATGACAATCAAAGCTATGGAAACCAACGTCTCAGATTTCGAGTCAATCCGAGTTCGTATGCTCGAGATATGATCGATACAAATCAAGGAAATCAATACAACCACGCAGTCATCTGTTCGTATCCATCAAAGGTTCGGCATGTTCGAATCCATCGGCGTGTGTATGTTCATATCCATCAGCTACGACACGGAGGTTTACTTCGTATCCATCCAAGGGCGGCATCCTTCGCATCGAACTTGTTCGTATCCATCAACGAGCATTTGTTTGTATCCATCAGGATGCGTTACTTCATATCCATCGAGAGAATATGCTTGTTCGTATCGATCTACCCAACTCCACCATCGAACAGGCTCTACTTCGTACAGTAGTTATCTAGTTCGTGTCCATCCTGGAAGGCCTTGTTCGAATCCATCGAGGCTCGTTTGTTTGTATCCATCAAGTAAACATTACTTCGTATCCATTATAAAACCACTGTTCGTATCCATCAAATTGTTGTGAACCTGGATCGATGCGAACAGAGCCACCATTATCGATACGAACTAAGCCATCTCCATCGGTTTGAATGAGGCAACGCTCTTCGATACAAACAAGGCAAAAGCCTTGGAATGACTCGATCAACACGGCGCGAAAAGTGGATCGATCCGGAGTGTGCGCGCCACGTCAACCTGCAAGCACGTGCCAGGATCGATTCGAATAGATCGATACGAAGGCATCGATTCGAACGCAACGGCCCACCGAAGAACTCTAATTCGAATCGATCATAACTTGCAATCCACATGTCCAAATGGTATGAAATTTTCACAGGAGCTTACGTACGAGCTAAGCAATGCTCATGCCGAGTTTCGACTCGATTGGGTCAAATCCTGATCGATACGAAATCCATTCGTATCGATCACGGATCGGGCCGAAACTTCATGGGATCGATCGCGTGGGCCCATCCACGTGCCAGAAGAAGTCTCCCAAGATTTGAGCGAGATATTTGCATCCTACGCCTATAAACAGAGCCCAAGTCCTACAGAAAAAGGATCTTTTGACGCTCCAACGCCCAGACTCTGCCGGATTCAATTTCATACTCCATTACTGCTGTTGTACTTGAATTTCACAACTGTAATCCATTGTAATCTGCTGTTAGCCGTTGTAATTAGTTGTAACCATCAAGGAAACATCAATAAAGTCATCAATTTCATAGTGGACGTAGGCAATACACCGAACCACTCTAAATTCATGTGTTTCTGCGCATTTTTATCACTTGTTTTTGGAGTATTTGTTAGATAATCCTCTTTTTCCATCTCTATTCTTCATTTTTATCTCTTCAAATACTTCTGAAAAGTGTTGTGCCCAATTTTGGTACAAACACTTTGGTGCTTTCACTGAGAAAAACCCAGTTTTCTCCTGCTCTTTGGATCTGCTATCTTTACCGGATTGCATAAATCCAAGAAGAAGATCCAGATCTCAAGCCTTAAAGCCCTTCCATCCTATTTAGATTTGCATCAGATCTAGGAAAGGACTTCGTTAACTCATCATGGTGAGCACACGAACCGCTTCTACAGCTGCTGATCGGGAAGGACGGGATTGACAGAATCCCGTACAACAGCCTCCATCCAACCAGAATGTTGTCGAACCATCAGATCCGACCGGACCTGTTACCAGAGAAGAATTCCAAATGCTTATGCAAAAGCTAACTCAGAGTCGTCAGCAACTTACTCAGCAACTCCGTGATAATGCGGAACTGACCAACCAGCTGCAACGTCAACGGCGAAGGAGATCCAGGAGAGATCAAGCTTCCTACTCTTCCACCGAGAGTTCAGCCTCTTCTTATGATCATCACCGATCTACACGCCCGCGGCTGGACGTAAGCTACACCCAGGCCACCGGACACCAACCTGCCCTAAATCTTGGACAACCCAGGGTTGGACCATCCACCAGCCATCGGACTGGACCCTCCTCCCGAGGTGGTACCATTCCTTACCATGTCACGGGCAACCTCGCTACCAACATCACTATTGAACAAGGAATTGATGCTAGAAATCAAGCCGATCTGCATCATCACCGACGAGAACACACTCTAGAACCGTATGTTCCTGAAAATCTTGAACCAAGGAGGCGAGACATGGACCGTCGACCGTGTCCGGCCCAGCCGCGCATTGTGGAACCCGACCACACCTTGGCACAGCATGCTCCAAATATCCAAATGCCGGTTATACCGACGATGATTCGTCAGATGATCTGTGAAAGTCAGTGTCTCACTAATGACGACTGGGGGATTTCCCGGAGTCATACCCCTTTCACTAATGACATATTATATGTTAAACCACCTCGACGCTTCAGGATGCCAACTTTGCCAGTCTATGAAGGAAATTCTGATCCCAATCAACACATCCTAAAGTATGAATGGCTAATGAATGCTGCGAGAGCTGATGATGCAGTTAAATGTCGTAGTTTCTCCATTTTCTTAGGGGGGGCATTGCTACTATGTGGTTTACTCGTTTGTCGCCACGATCCATTTCTAATTTCGACCAGATGGCCACCAAGTTTGTTGACAATTCCATATGCACGTAGCGAGACCTAAAGATGTTAATACTCTGTCTAGTGTCACTCAAGCTCCCGGAGAGACACTCAGACGTTACTTGGAGCGATTTCATGTTGTGTGTGCAGAAATAAGCAATCCTAATGACAACTCTATCCTGATGGTATTAACTAAGGGGATTGATCCTGATTTCGAGTTCGGAAACTGGTTAGCTCAGAAGCCACCTGCGTCATTGGACCGTTTCTATTCCAAGGCAGCCCAATTCTTGAGAAGGGAGGATGCAAAAAAAAGTCTAGGAAGAAGGATGACGCAGGGCCCTGCATGGAAGAAATTCAAAGTAACATTGCAGTTAAACAATCCGGAGAGAGTTCTGGAAAAGTTCAATTGAATATCCAAAATAAAAAGAACCAGAAGAGGGACAGTGGAAATCAAGGTAAAAAACGAGATCAAAATCGTGGTCCACGACGTAGAGCTCCCATGTTCGACAATTATACTCAATTGAATACGACACTGGAAAATGTGTATTTGCAGACCTGTAATACCATGCAGTACAAGAAACCTGCTCCGAAGCCGTCGTCGGAAAGACAAATCCAAACAGGGAAGTTTTGCAGATTTCATGAAAGTTATGGCCATAATACAAATGAGTGTCGTCATTTGCAAGATCTCATTGAAAAGCTGATACGTGAACGAAAGTTGGATCAGTTTGTGCGGGCCCATCGAATCAGAATCGTGCACCAAACCAGGAAAGGCAGGAAGAACCCGCTCGTACCGACGGGAGGCTAGTGATAAACACTATTAGTGGTGGTCCCCATCCAGCAGACCGAAGCTGGAGGAAAATGGAGTCGTATGCCAGCTCTATTAGGCATGCGGACTTCGAGTGTTGTAGTAATTTTGATGATGGAGCTCCACCCAAACAACAGAAGACGATGACTAATGACATCGTGTTCCGAAATAGAGACGATGACAAGGTCGAAGCCCCCACTATCGATCCACTGGTCATCTCAGCTTAAGTAGGTCCAGCCTGGATGAAGAGGATTTTAGTTGACAGTGGAAGCTTTGTGAATATTTTGTTTAAACGAGCGTATGACCAAATGAAAATGGAGGCCAAAGATTTGAAACCTTGCCGGTCCCGAATCCATGGCTTCAATGGAAGCGCTACTATACCCACTGGAATAGTGGAACTACTAGTGGAGTTGGGGGTTGGAGAACGCTGGAGAGTTCGGATATTGCAATTTGTTGTGTTGGATATAGACTCCCCGTATAATGCTTATTTTGACCGATCGGCCCTTGCTGAATTCAGGGCAGCTATCACCCCTTGGTGTTTGACACTGAAATTCCCCATTGACAACGGCATTGGAGTTGTTCAGGGGGATCAGGCTGCTGGACGAGCATGTTACGTTGCTGAGCTACGGGAGGCACAGTGAAAGGAGAAAGGAAAGGGCGTAGAGGAATCTCTCTGCGTCCATTTTGCTGATAATTGACAATTAATGCCTGGGCCTAGACCCGGGCACCCCAGCCAATTCCAAAGGGATCTTGACCCAAGAGAAACTGAAGGTGAAGGAGAGTCTAAAGAAAGTCAAGCTTCCCCGGCCGAACTGACGATCGATGTCCCAGTTGACGATGATGATGATTCAAAGATGATAAAGATTGGATCTCAGCTAAGCCAGCAGACTCAAGAGTAATTGGTTGAGTTTCTATGGGCGAATCTTGACGTATTCGCCTGGGCGCATTCAGATATGTATGGGATCTCGCCGGACATCGCGAGCCACACTTTGAATATTGACACGCGGCATGTCCCGGTCAAACAGAAAAGGCGTGGTATGGATCCAGAGAGATCTACCGCCCTTAAAGAAGAGGTAGAAAAGCTTAAAGCGAATGGGTTTATTCGAGATGCGCTATATCCGAATGGGTGTCGAATCCCGTGCTTTTCCGAAAATCAAACGAAAAATGGAGAACATGCGTCGATTACTCCGATCTGAATAAATCTTGTCCTAAAGATAGTTTCTCGCTTCCCAGAATTGATCAGCTCGTAGACTCAATAGCTGGACGTGAACTCTTATCCTTCATGGACGCGTATTCTGGCTACAATCAAATACCAATGCATTTACCTGATCAGGAACATACCATCTTCGTAACCAATCGGGGACTTTACTATTACAAAGTTATGCCATTCGGACTCAAGAATGTCGGGGCTACTTATCAGTGATTGGCCAATCGAATGTTTGCCAATCAAATCGGGAAAACCATGGAAGTGTATGTAGACGACATGCTTGTGAAGTCACAATTTTCCACTGACCATATTAAAGACCTGGAATCAATGTTTAACATACTTCGAGAATACAGAATGAAGCTCAACCCACTGAAATGTCACTTTGGAGTTGCATCCAGAAAATTCCTTGGGTTTATTGTCAATGCTCGAGGAATCGAAGCTAATCCTGAAAAGATCTGGGAAATCAGAAATCTTGAAACTCTGAAAACTATAAAGCAAGTCCAGAGTCTCAATGGGAAAGTAGCAGCACTGAGCAGGTTCATCTCAAAGTCCACTGACAAATGCATTCCCTTTTTCGATCTGATCCGAAAAGGAAAGCGAAACTTTGAATGGACCACGGAGTGTGAGGGCGCATTCCGAGCACTACTTCAGCATCTATCCACACCACCTATTCTATCAAAACCTATTTACCATGAGAAGTTGTATGTTTACTTGGCGGTATCATAAAACGCAATCAGCGCTGCCTTAGTTCGGGAAGAAGACCGGATACAGAAGCCAGTATATTACATCAGCAAACGATTGACTGGAGCTGAATAGAATTATCCGAAACTAGAGAAGCTGGCTTATTGTCTTGTTATTGCATCAAGGAAGCTCCGTCCATATTTCTAGGCCCATCCTACTATTGTTTACACCAACCAGCTGTTACGATAGGTCCTTACGCGGCCTGAGACGTCTGGTAGGTTACTCAAGTGGAATATCGAATTGAGCCAGTTTGATGTAACTTATACTCCAAGGCAAGCCATTCAAGGACAAGTCCTGGACGATTTCGTTGCTGAATTTACCATCCCAGAGGACTTGCCCAAAACCAGTGAATCTCCCGAATACGTCTCGAAGCTGTACACAAATGGTGCATCAAACGACCGGTGCTCGGGCGCTGGGGTTGTACTTGAAACCCCCGAAGGCCGATATATATGTTATGCTTTAAAGTTCGATTTTCATGTAACCAATAATGAAGCTGAATATGAAGCCCTCTTAGCTGGATTGAAACTAACTAGAGATTTGAGAATTATCGCTGTGGAAATTTATTGTGATTCACAATTAGTTGTGTGTCAAGTTCGGGGAGAATATCAAGCGAGGGATCAAAGACTGGCTGCTTACTTAGCTCGGGTTCAGGAAACACTGAATCAGTTTGATTATTATGTCATTTATTGTATACCTCGAGAATGCAATCAGAAGGCCGATTCATTGGCAAAGTTAGCCAGCACTGGTGAAGCGCGGCAAATGGGACTCGTTCCTGTAGAGACGTTATCTTCCCCAAGTATTGACTGGGAAGAAATAGATTGGGTATGTGAAGTCGCTCCCAATAAGGAGTCATGGATGACTCCATTCAGAAATTACCTTGAGCATGGAATCCTGCCGGAGCGCAGGAGTGAAAAAAGACAAGTCCTTCGGAAGGCTTCACGACTCACCATCCAGAATGGAGTTATGTACATAAGAGGGTACTCTGTTCCTTTACTCTGGTGTATCGCTCACGATGAAATTAAACGAGTATTACATGATGTGCATGAGGGAGAATGTGGCAATCACACCGGAGGGCAAGCACTTGCCAAGAAAATACTTCGATACGGATATTTTTGGCCGATTGTAAATCGCGATGCGTCGGATTATGCCAAGAAATGTGATAAATGTCAAAAGCATGCTCGAATTCCTAGAGCCCCACCTACCGAGATAACTCAAATGGTCAGCCCATGGCCGTTTGTAGTGTGGGGCATCGACATCATTGGTTCTCTACCTCTGGCAAAAGGTGGTGCGAAGTACGCCATCGTTGCGGTTGATTACTTTACAAAGTGGGTTGAAGCTGAACCCCTTGCTACCATAACGACGAAAAAAGTGATCAACTTTGTAGTCTGCAACATTATCTGTCGATTCGGTCTCCCACACACTATTATCACTGATAACGGAACCCAATTTGACAGTGTTGAATTTAAAGATTTTTGCCAACGGTTTCGCATTCGAAAGAAATTCTCTGAAGTTGCGCACCCTCAAGCAAATGGATAGGTCGAAGCAGTCAATAAAGTTATAAAGTCCATTTTGAAGAAACGACTGGAAAAGGCCGGGGGCAAATGGGTCGATGAACTTGCTATAGCTTTATGGGCTTACCGAACAACCCACAAGTTCGCGACCGGTCACACTCCATTCTCTCTCTCTCTTATGGTTCAGAAGCTGTTATTCCAGTCGAGCTAGAAGTACCTTCTCATCGTGTGACATGCTATGATCTGAAGACAAATGCTATATTACTTGTTGAATCTCTCGATTTACTAGATGAGAAACGTGAAGAGGCTGATTTGAGGGCAGCCGCGTATCGAAGTCGAGTCGCCCGATTGTACAACGCCAAGGTCCGCCCACGAACCTTTGAACTCGGCGATCTCATCCTAAAAAGAATCTATTTGGTTCCTTCGCATATGAAGCCAACATGGGAAGGGCCATATGTTATTGAACGAAAGCTCGGAGATGGCACGTTCAAATTATTGACTGTTGACGGTCTTACTCTACCCAGGGCGTGGAACAGCGAAAGTCTTCGTCGCTACTACACATAACAGGCTCTAGTTATTCATTCAGTTTATTTTTCATTTGCAATTTGTTTATGCATTTCGAGATTAGAATTTGTAATAAGGCAACTGACTTTGCCATATTTTCTTATTTCAGCAATAAAATGCAATCTCTTCGAGCCAGAGCTGTGATTTACTTGAAGTACTTCATATAATCATCACCATGCACGGAGAGCTAAGTTCCATCATACGGTGGAATTTATTCAAATAGGGAGTGACTTTGATGCGACCGGTAACTCACTAAGTGAAACCCAAGCTCGGGGATAAGCCATCACACCAATGTCAAAAAAGGATTGATACACGACAATCCTTCACCTGACTCCAGATTCCCAGAGTGCGAACTGGAGTACAAACTTACAAATATGTTTTCGAAGAGGGTGGATCTATCCACCTAACGACTTCACCCATATTTGAACCAAGTTTGAGGAGGGTGGACCCGTCCATCTAATGACCTCACTTGTTAACTCAGGGTGGATATGATCCGACCATCCATGATCCTGATACACCTTTCGCTCCCAGAGTGCGAGCAAAATCCAAAAACATGCAACAGATGTGACGACCATCTGTTTACCAACTCCGAATTCCCAGAGTGCGAAACGGAGTATAAACATCAACTCCGGATTCCCAGAGTGCGAAATGGAGTATAAACATCAACTCTGAATTCCCAGAGTGTGAATTGGAGTATAAACATCAACTCCGGATTCCCAGAGTGCGAATTGGAGTATAAATATCAACTTCGGATTCCCAGAGTGTGAATCGGAGTATAAACATCAACTTCAGATTCCCAGAGTGCGAATTGGAGTATAAACACCAACTCCGAACTCTCAGAGTGCAAGTCGGAGTATAAATGTCGACTCCAAGTCCCCAAAGTGCGGACATATAATTAAAACTTAAACCGGCGTAACCAACCACCAGTAAATGAATGTAAATCCCCGGAGTGTGGATGTAATCATCGATAATCAAACAAGTGTGGTTGAACTACTCAATCTCCGCTTGTCTCAAACATCCATTCAGTAGCACTAAACTCAACATGTTATAAGTGAGATGTGATCACTGGCTGATGTTCTACAACTCATCCCCAAGACTGGGGGGCAGAACTTAAGTGTCGACCATCGACTGAAGCAGTGTGACATCAAATTTCAACTCACTTCCCGATCATTAATCGTGCCCGCAATTTCTGGACCTGACAAATAAAAACAAACCTGACTCGGAAGCTGAAACTTCACAAGTGCACTTCAAATATTGAAACACTTAAGTAAATACACAATAACTGAGAAGAAGCCAAAAAAGAAGAGTTTCATTTCTACTGTCTGTGAAAGAAATTCATGTACAAGTTTATTCCAAAAAATTCCTACTAGCAGGGGCCAAACCCGCATCTATACACGGCCTGCAAAAAGAAAACAAAAGCAGATTTCTGCCTATCTACCAAAAAACCGAAGAAGCGCGTCTACTCTTTCTTCTTTTTCAGCTTCTTCTTCTTCGGAGTGGACCCACTGGAGCCGCCACTTGTTTTTCTTTTCGAGCCTTTGCCTTTCGGCGGTTGATCTCCAATGGGGGGCATGATATCAACTTCCTAATCCGAGCTCAAGTGCATGGGAATGTTCCCTGAAGGCGGAGTTGTAGGAACTGGATCGACTATAGGAGGCGGGATAGGCATGCTGGTGTCAATAACTGTACCATCAGGTGATATCATCCTTAATGGAGTCGGACCAGGTGCCGCCATCCCACCTCCGAAACTACCGTCATGAGCCGCTACCTCCATTTCGGCGTTAATTTCGGCCAATATTTCTTCTTAGCGGGTTGCTTGAGCCGCGCTAGGAGCATCAGTGGTAGGCATTGAAGAGCCGGCAGAAGGTGCGCTTCCACCAATAATGAATGGTAGGTCCGCAAAAGGATCGTTGTGATGACCGAGGAGTTCCTCCATCATCTGCTCGTCAAAAATAAGCGTGCTTCCCTACATTCCATCAAGTGGTGCAGTTGTAGTTATGGTGGTCGCTTCGGTGACAATAGCCTCATGCGTCTGATGTGATTCTTGAGTTGCAGGGGGTGCGATCGGTGTGACTCCGTTCACTGGACAAAAGAAAAGGAAGACTGTCAGTAAACAAATCGAATAAAGCTCTTAATCTTGAACAAGTATGAAGAATGTTTAGAGTACCTTCCTCAGTATGGCTTGTGGATTGCTGAACGGCTTCAGCAACTTGCTCTATAACCGGAGATATCAACGGATGATCCGGATTATAGGCAGGGACAGCTTGGGGATCAACCGCAGGCGTGGGTTCAGGCTGGGTTGACATAGGAGTTTCAAGACTTGCGTCATGGTTCTCAACCCCTGAGCCTTCTCCCACTTCTAAGTGCTGGGCGCCGAGTCTCTCCTTCTCATAAGAAAATCATTGACTCGTGGAGAACCTTCCTTTCATCTTCATTCAGAATGCGATTCTCGAGTTCAAATTGGTCGAATGATTCACCCAGATGCACCGCTTTCTCCTCCTCAACCAGTCGGCCCCAGGCGTTGTATAAGTGTGCCGGGTAGTTGTCAAGCCGGACTAGATTTCTATGCCTCAAAACGTTGGCGTTGTAGACAAAAAGAAGATCTTCGATATCGGCTTCTAACCTAGACTCAGCCGATTTCACCTTCTCCTCAACCATAGTCTCCACCTCTCGGACCTTAGCCATGGCCACATCTCGTTCACCCCGAAGTAAAACAGCTTGTTTGCATGCCTCCTGAGCTGCGTAGTTCGCGTCATCCTTTTCCTTGGCGATTTCGGAAAATTTAGCTTTAAGTTCGCCAGGTTCTCTCAGGCCAGCATCTCGTTCGGCGGTGAATTTCGGTGGCCCATCTCTTCCACCAAGGCAACATGTGTTTGCCTCAATCTCTCCATCGCCACATTTGCCTCATCATCTTTTTTGGTGGCCTCAATTTTAGATTTCCGAGAAGACTCGGCCTTGGTATTGAGCGCGTGGATGATTCGGTCCTTTTGAGCAAGTTCAGACTCCATCTTTTCAATTGCTTTAGCTCGCTCAAAGGCCACCTTTGAAGCTTTTTCTACTGCCTTCATCCACTCTCTATATTGCGCGTATATGTCATGAGTGTAATCATGCATCGTATTTTCAGCCTCCGAAGGGATTCTCTTTAGATGAGGGGGGAAGATGTATCCATCAAAGAAAATGTTTGGAAAATCTTTCTTAAGTTGGGCAATCTTTATTGCACCTTCCCCCATGGGCTCGGTTATGGCCTGCTCTGCAATTATGGGGGCCATAGTTTCGGCTCTTTGGCGATGAGTTTCAGGCCTAGAAATGTGAGAAGATAGTCTGTGTCGCGGAGGCTCTGATGGATGTGAAATGTGAACAGGAGGCGGTGAGGGGATTCTAGGAGGTGGAGAACGGGATCTAGATCGGTATCTATAATCTCTATCCCTATCTCTCTCGTACCTTTCTTGACTAGAGTACCCACGATTGTGGTCTCTATCCGAATCTCTCCTGTGGTACTCGTGGTAACTGGAGGACTTGCGAGCCGAACGGAGGCTCCCTAACATCAATCCTCTCCCATACATCGTACCTGTAAGTGAGAAATGAAAGAGAAGTTAGTGATCTCTTGAATTGAACAATTTACGATTGGAAATCGTGTAGTGTCGTGAAGTGTATGAATGTGCAACCCCCTGACCAACCGGAAGTGTCAGCCGCACTTGTAGCAAACGACTCGCTCAGATCAAGAACACTATCAAGCTCCTCCAACCCGGTGTCATGTTGAAATGACACATAATCTGGAATTGGAATATCAGCAAGCCCTTTGAAAGGATTCTCTACTTGCGGGGGAGGAGCCTCCAAAATTCTAATTCCAGGAACAGGAAAAGACACAACCACCGATTTCAATCTCATGAATTTAGAACGCTTATGAGCAACTGCCTTGCCTTTTCTCTTTCCTTCCGAGCCCTGAAAACCACCAGAAGGCCTGGCTATAAGTTTGTCATCAGTAGGTGTTTTTTCTGAATCAACCCCTTTGGCTATTACGACACCAGGCGTTTTACGTTTCACCCGCTTCTTCGAGACTGCCCTCAGTGTCCCTTCAAGCCTTATGCTTTAATTCCGCTCAATCAGCCCAACGATTCTCAAATTTCTATCGGTTAGAACCGAATCAATGTCCCTCATTTCGCTTGGAACTTCTTGAAGGACCCTTACTATCTCTTTGAATTATCCACCTTTAGGTCGTGAAATTACATCTGTAAAAAAGAAAAGAAAATATCAGTTTATATCAACTACTATCATCTGGATAACTCTTGGAGAATATTGTAACACTTACGTCAGACAAGCCATCGGCTGGCAAATCCCAGGGGCACCGAACGTAGAACCACTCTGTTTTAAAGTAACTCAGCCTTCCCCAGGATCCGGTGACTACTTGGCAGTTCCTGACCGATTCCAGGAATGTGAAGGACGGACTATCTCCCCTACTCTTGAAGTTAAAAAGATATCTGATTTCTGTTGGAACCGGTGGCTGAAAGAGATACTCCATGAATACAATGAATAAGCTGTTCAACAAAGCATATCCATTGGGATGTAGTTGTGATGGGGCGATTCCGAGAAAAGACAACACTTCTCTGATATATTGGTTGAAAGGAGGAAGTGTTCACGCTGTGCACGCATGACGGTTGAAGGCAGTAAACCCCTCTGGGGGAGCATGCGGTCTATCGTTTGGTCCCCGTAATAGTACATCATCCACTGACAAACCATGCCTTAGGCATATTCGTCCCAACTTGTCTTCAGAGACATTGGACGGTATAGAATCTTGAGGATTACAAATGAACGTAGCATCAGGCAGCTCGTCCGGAGCTGGATCTATAACTTCGGCCGCGATGGCCGGTATCTCTAGAACAAAAGGGGATGAATCCTGAAGCTCTTGCTGTTGTGAACTTGTGGATTCCATAGCTAATCAACTTATTAGAAACCATCATTAGACAATAAAAACCCAAGTGTTCCCCAGTGTGAAGTGTGTGAATGTGTTGTGTAGTGCAGTGCTACATGTTACATAACAAATTCTACAGAGTTAAAGAAAGCATTCAAATAACAAGACTTCGAAATTCAACTTGAGTGACCATCATCGCTGACCGTCACGACCGTTCCATCCAGACTTTAGAGACCGATCCAAGTCAGAGGTCGTTAAAATTTTGTTAGGTTACAGTTCCATCGACGAGCTTCGAAGGATAGTCAAATATGTAGTTCAACAGCCAAGTACAATTATGCCAGATTGAAGCTCGCCGGAGTTAAGTGTCCAGTTATTCAAGAGTATTTGTATCCATCATGGTCAAGATATGAATCGGTCACCAGAGGTCTGATTCGTGTCGATAGTTCTAGTTGCAGTTTGTATCGATCGCAACATTCGAATTTCGTATCGATCGCCAGGATGGAAATTCGTATCAATCGGATCGAATCAATACATTTCGTATCGATCACCACTAGGTACTTCGTATCGATCACTAGTTAAGATTTCATATCGATCAGGTCGATACGAAATCTTACCACTCCAGATCGATATGAAGCCGCTCCTCTTCATCCATCGTTTTCAGATCGAAATAAATCTCTGTTGCTCCCAGATCGATACCAGTTTCTAGGTTCTCAGATCGACGCGCACCACTACAACGTGCTATAGTGTTCATTTCGTATCCAACCTCGCTTCCTCTTCTCCGATCGAAGCAAACGCCATTAACCCTTCCTTAACCTTGTTTCAGCCAAACTCCGGCATCAACAACGCCGGAATCGACCATAAACACGAATGGAGTGGCGATTAAAACTCGAGTCTCGTAATTTTAAAGTGGAATCGATCGATTATTTACCTAATCTAAATAGTCAGTTCAAAGGAATGTAGAACTATTCAAGTTGGGGACGAAGACAGTTTTTCTTTTCCAAGTTCTTTACCGATGTGAAGGCAAGAGCGATACGAAAGCCAAGAGAAATAAAATGATCAAGTGAGAATAAATATGCTAAGTACGAACGTATTTATATGGATGCGTAGCCACAGAGAAACGATCTGTCTCCTGGTTATTTTGACCGGTGTCAACATGTTACTTCTATCGATGCGAAGATGTCCATTCATATCCTTATACTCGAGTCCACCTGAAGCGCATCGATACGAACTGCTCTGTTCGTATCCATTAGCACACGGCCATAAAGACTCGTATCCATCGAAACGAATAACGCCCGAATGAATGACTGGACTATTTGTATCCATCTTAAGTCCCTCGATACGAAAAGAGACCCGACAAGCGAAAAAAGCAAAGCTCGCGCGAACTATTCGAATCCATAAAGATGCATCGATGCAAAAGGAACGTCAAGACTGCACTAGTACAACATGGTTCCATCGATACAAAACACTTGTTCGTATCCACTGTTTTCGACTCCATCCGAGGCTCATCGATACGAATTGAACTGTTCGTATCCATCACTTTGAAAGTTGTAGGAGTTTACAGCCATCGATGCGAAGATCATCATAGAATAATGTTTGGATAATTCAACTCTATTGATATGAGATTCATGTTTATTCATCCCGAATCGATTCAGGAGAGGATCAATACGAAGGAACATTCCAAAACAACCATCAAGCGTTGTTACAACTTGAATTTCACATCGATTCAGGAGAGGATCGATTTGGGATTCGATACAAGAGAACTGAAAACGACTCATGAACGTGCGACGTTAACGAGAGTCAGGTTAACCTATATGCATGTACGCCGGACTAATATTCAATTTTCAAAATTCACAGGGATTGGATATTCGCTTGATGACGGTTACAACAATAAACGAATAATCGCTATCATACAGCAATTACTTACAACAGAACACGATACAGCAGTTGGCAGTCAACAATTCATACTATTGAAAAAATCAGTCAAGGATTACAACTTTCAACGAGAGAACGGCAACCGTTTGACAAGTCGGACAGAACTATTCAGGATGAAAGGTGCGACTATTCAAAGCACGTCATGTTCACACAAGACGTACTTTGGGTGGAAAATGTTATCCCGCCTTTTGGCAAGGCCGAGATATCAAGGAATTGACTGAAAACCAAGGATCGCTCATCCCTAATGTCGAGTAAGTACAGGTTCACTATGGATGTTGATGAATTTTTTTCGAGTTCGAATTGAGCTTTAATTGACAAGACATGACAATCAAAGCTATGGAAACCAACATCTTAGATTTCGAGTCAATCTGAGTTCGTATGCTCGAGATATGATCGATACAAATCAAGGAAATCAATACAACCAAGCAGTCATCTGTTCGTATCCATCAAAGGTTCGGCATGTTCGAATCCATCGGCGTGTGTCTGTTCGTATCCATCTGCTACGACACGGAGGTTTACTTCGTATCTATCCAAGGGCGGCATCCTTCGCATCGACCTTGTTCGTATCCATCGACGAGCATTTGTTTGTATCCATCAGGATGCGTTACTTCGTATCCATCGAGAGAATATGCTTGTTCGTATCGATCTACCCAACTCCACCATCGAACAGGCTCTACTTCGTACCTGGATCAATGCGAACAGAGCCACCATTATCAATACGAACTAAGCCATCTCCATCTGTTCGATTGAGGCACCGGTCTTCGATACGAACAAGGCAAAAGCCTTGGAACGACTCGATCAACACGGTGCGAAAAGTGGATCGATCCGGAGTGCGCGCGCCACATCAACCTACAAGCACGTGCCAGGATCAATTCGAATAGATCGATACGAAGGCATCGATTCGAACGCAACAGCCCACCGAAGAACTCCAATTCGAATCGATCATAACTTGCAATCCACAAGTCCAAATGGTATGAAATTTTCACAGGAGCTTACGTACGAGATAAGCAATGCTCATGCCGAGTTTCGACTCAATTGGGTCAAATCCCGATCGATACGAAATCCATTCGTATCGATCACGGATCAGGCCGAAACTCCATGGGATCGATCACATGGGCCCACCCACGTGTCAGAAGAAGTCTCTCGAGATATAAGCGAGATATTTGCAACCTACGCCTATAAATAGAGCCCCAAGGTGTAACATCCCAGATTTTTTTAATTTAAATTTAGTGATTTATTTGAATTTTTGGTAATTTAAAATTTGAAAAGTTTTAAAATAAATAAATAAAATAATGTGTTGATTTAAAATGAATAAAACTCCAATTTCCTTTGAATTTAAAATCACTTGGATTTGAAATTTAAGTTAAGAAAAATATATATCAATAAATATATACAAAGTGAAATAAAATATACTTACAAATATAATACAAACAAGATATATCTATGAATTCAAACAATATGATAATGGTAGAACTTTATTATATCACAAGGCTTAAGATAAAGCAAACAAGCTTGTATGAGTATTATACAAGTCAGGAAAAAAAATCTACAAATAAAACAAAAGTGTACAAACTAAAGAAAATTTTAATCAAACAGCATAGGCTGTAAATATACAAGGAAGCATGAACATTAAATGCTTTCTTCTCAGCCCCCTTGAAAGAAGGAAGAAAGTCTTTGGTTGTACAAAGCCTGTACAAAGCAAGTATACAAAAGAATGATGCTCAGTACTACACTGACCTACACATCTGTTTATATACAAGACTCTTTGTTCCAATTTTTTTTCGAATGCTAAAACCTAACAAAGATCAGAAAATAAAAAGAAGAACTCACTTTATTTCCAAGCTAAAATATAATCTGCTTAACAAAAAGAGGAAGATCAAACTGCAGTTTCAAACCAGAAACATCTCTGCTCATCAATATATCCAAGGTGAGTAAACTTAATCTTTGAAAAGTTTAAATTTATTTAAAACAGTTCAAACTTCATCTATTAACTGCTTTGAATATGCTTCAGTTTGAATTGGCAAAAGGGCTTTTGCGTGGTGACGTTGGGTTACAGTTCGTCGAAATAGTGGAATTTCGATTCCAGTTTTCTTGAGTCGAATCGAAGATGGATTTCGCGTTGGCAAGGATTTTACGACTTGCCCATGATGGTGGCGATCATCTGAGTCGCGGCGAACCACCGTGCACGTGCACGTGGTCATGGTGGCATCAGTTGCAATATTTTAGGGAGGAAGCAGATGCGACTCGAAGCACTGCTCGGGGAATTGAGGTGGAAACTCGAAGTCGAATACGAGTCGTTTTAGTGTGATATCGAGTAAGTTTTTGGACTTAAACAAATTTTTGAAAATTTATTCACACGGGTAGGTTTCGGTTTAGACTCGAAGCAGGGAAGTAAATTTCTCGGGGGTGACTCGGGGAAGGTCTCGGGTCAGGCCAAAAACAGTAAGAATGTACGTTTTTGAAAATTTTGAAACATGAGAAAAAAAGTTGTTTTTGAAATAATTCTCTGAAATAAATAAAGTATTTTAAAGGCTTAAATTTTTAAAGTAAATTGGTGTAAGAAATTAATTTGATAAAATATTTGAAGAGTAAATCAAATATTTAAGTTTTTAACTTAAAACGAAAATTATTTATAATGATTAAATAATGATTAAATAATTAATAATTTGTAATTATCTTGTAATTAAAAGTTGATTAATTTAAAGAATAATTAATAAAGATAATTAAGATTTAATAAATTAACAATTAAGAATAAATAAATTAAGATAATTAGTTAAGTTAATTTAAAATCTAATTAATTTATAGTTAAAGGATAATTAATTATAAAATTAAAATTTATGAAGATAATTATGTGGTTAATTCACTTTTAAATCACATTCACCCAAATTAGAGATGATTGACTATCATCAAATATTCTGTACTGGATTGATATTTCTATTTTGATACTGTGGTTGTTTCGGTACTGAACTGTGATTTGTGATTTAATTCTGGATTGATGTGAAAACCCCTTTGCCCGTAAAACGGCATTTTTACTTTGATGCGACAGGGAGTCGGATTTCAGTTTGTTATCCGAAACCCACATCGAACCTTGAATATGAATCTTTGTGATTGTCATATCCACGTGTTTTCAAAATTTATCGATCACTATTCAGTTTAGTCGGGAGAGGACCTTTGTGTCATATAACCCATTCTGAATAGTGATACGTCGTAATGGATAGCATTTGAAGACCGGTGTTGAAGACCGGGTTTTTTTTATGAAAACGATAGGACGACCTATCGATTGTCTCTGCATTGAGTTGCTCCGGTATAGAGATTCCCTAAGTGATGGAAAGTCCGATCGGGATTGTAAATACCCGGATTGCAAGGACTTCTTCGGAAGTGCCTTCGGTTCTGTTCGAACCCAGAACAGACTTGTATGGTTACATGTCTGACATTACATTTTGAGATATAAAGCTGATTTCTTTCAAATACATTTCTGTTGGTGGCGGAGAATTTATTCTCTTAGCTTAACACCCTTCTCTGAGATGTACGAGCTCAGAGGTTATGTAGTTGAAGGTTATCAGCGATATACTCCCAATTTGGTAATGTGGCATGCTGAGTGTTGCTGTGTGTTGATCATTTATTGATCATTTATGGTCAAAGCGTGGCTTTGTGAAAAAGCGTAGCTTTGTAGACGAGACCTCTTCGGACCTCACAACCCGGAAATGGTCAAAACAGGAATATGCGGCAAGGTTATGAGGGTCGCGCCCTTTAGGGTATGTCATTTCCTTCTGGAAAAGGGTGGTATCAGGTATGGAACCCTGGTATTTAACCTATGTGGATACTCCGATCTCATTTATTGTGTGATTGTGTTTTTATCGAGGCGCCTCGGATAAAGGTCCCAAAGGACCGGGGAATGGCATATTCGTGAGTTACCTAGTTACAGGGGTAACCCGGCCTTGTGTTGGCAGAGAGCTAGTTAGTTCTCGGGACATCTAGCCAGAGGCGATCCCATGTGGCGGTAGGAAGTTCCTTAGCCTGACCATTTGTTGGAAATCCAATTTCCAATACGAACCCTGTACGGTTTTAGTTGTAGAACCTGCCATTTACTTATGGTGGTCACCACTGTTTAGATGGTAGCTATAGTAGGCATAGTTCGGAATGTCTATGCTGGCTAAGATTAATATTGTATTTTAGAAATGGCTTTCTACACTATGCACTAGTAATAATATCAAGAATTTTCTCATATTAAGCATGTTTGACTATCATAAGAAGAAATCTCCTCCAATTCTGCGTTTGCATTGTGTGTGTGGCAGGAGGTCTTATGGTAGTTTCATTTTCCAAAAGCATATCGGATTCTTTTTAAAAAATCTGTTTTATTTAAAGCAATTACTTTTGTTTACTCATACCAGTCCCATGACTGATCGGAGTTTATTGTTTCTTTTCTAAACTCTGGGTGCCCATTATTTCCACACGGGCAGCCTAGTAGCAGGTTTTCCATGTTTTGGTGTTAGCTGGATTATGGAATCTTTTGGGGTTTAGGAGCTATCAGATTTTGGGGACTTTTACCTTGAAGATTTTGGAAGCTTTTTGGATCACCAGGTGCTTAGTTATGGATATTCACTATCGTCTTCATTTCTCTGAAGACTTTTGCTTGTGATCATTGTTGTACTATTATGATGTTTTATTTGGAGTTGTGGCATATGTATTATGATACTCTGATGTAGTACTGGATATTATGATGATGTTGTATCTATGATGTAATGTATGATATTCAGTTTATTTCCGCTGTTTATATTCATCTGATGTTGTTATAAGCTCCGCCGAACTGAAGTTTGACGTTTGAATATCTGACAATCGAATACAAGTAAGGTATTTGATGTTGATTTTCGAGCGCTAGATTTTAGGATCGTTACATTTGGTATCAGAGCTGAAGGTTGAGTAAGAACTTTAGCTATGGAGTATAACACATTAGATGGCTCATTAGAGATAGGGTGAAGTATACCCTAGGATGAGTATAACCCGAAACCTTAAATTTTCCTAGTCTATTTCTTTTTACTGCTGATATTCCTTAAGATATTTTGTCCGTGGATCTAAATCCTGTTTTCTTACTAATTACACATAGTAAGAATGAGCGGACGAAGAGGAAGAACTAGGGGTCAAGGAAATGCCACAACAGCTAATCAAATTCCCCCAATAGCAGAAGCAGCTTTACCTACTCAGCATCAGCCGAATCTGGCTGACTTATATAAAAATTTCTCGAAGCTTGGTGGTAAGCCATTTACCGGCAAGGAGTCTGTTGTTGAGGCCCAAGCATGGATCAGATCTTGTGAAAGAATTTTTAGAGGGCTAAAGTTGGAAGATGATCAAATGCGACTAATAGCTTCTTGGCAACTTCAAGAAGAAGCTTTAGCATGGTGGGAGACAGTCACTGTGGATAAGCCAGAAGACGAGTTTTCTTGGGATAAATTTAAAGAAGTATTTGAGAAGCGCTATATGCCATCAGTTGGGATTTCTCGTATGTATCAGGAATTTTTGGACTTGAAGCAAGGAAGTTTGCATTTGAGGAGTATCTAAACAAATTTAATGAATTGTCTCGTTTCGGTCCAGAATTGGTAAACACACCTTTGAAGATGAATGAAAGGTTCATTCGTGGGATGAACAAAAAGTTCCACGAAAGGATGACTGGCCAAGTCAAAGAGCCTTTTTCTGATCTTATCGATATGGGATATAGATATGCTACACTTGATATGCAAGAGGTCCCGAAGGAGGGAGGAAATACGAGCAATCCAAATTGGAAAAAGAGGAAGTTTGGAGGTAAGAAACCATGGCAGGGTAAGAAGAAAAAGGAGAGCGACCAGGGAAACACAGCAGAGAATGTTACTTGCTATAATTGTCAAGAAAAAGGCCACTACTCAACTAATTGTACGAAGCCTAAGAAACAAGCGAATCAATTTGTTCAAGCGAAGTCCAAGAAATGTTATGCTTGTCAAGAAGAGGGACATGAAGTCAAAGACTGCCCAATGAGGAAGAAAGCACAGGTAACAAAGGTATACGCAGTCAAAGATCAACCTACAACTTCTAAAGCAGGAAAGGGGAAGGGAGTTCTGGAAGGTAACCTTACTATTTATGATAGAATTGTTCGAGTTCTGTTTGACACGGGTGCTACACATAGTTTTATTTCTCAGCAAGCTGTAAATGAACTAAATCTTGAACCTGATTTCATTGAGGAGCCTATATGCGTAAAGAATCCAGTAGGGGGCCTAGCAAATCTTTGTCTTCGATGTAGAAATGTTCCTATCTCATATTCTTGTTACCAATTCCCTATTGGTCTCTTTGTCCTTGATTTTAATGAATTCGAAATCTTACTCGGAATGGACTGGCTAACAAAATACGAAGCCAAATTGGATTGTAACAATCGATTGATTTCGATTAAAACCGAATCTGGAGATTTTATTGAGATTTCTTGTGAGGACCCTAGTCCTAAAAGAGAAGGGTTGATGTATAATTTGGGATATTTTGAACCCAGTTTGGAGTCCATACCCATTGTTAGAGATTTTCCAGATGTGTTCGAAGAAGTAAAATCCTTACCTCCACATCGAGAGATAGAATTCAGAATTGACTTAGTTCCAAATGCTCGTCCTGTAGTTCACGCAAGTCGCAGGATGGCGCCCAGAGAAAAGGGTGAATTAATCAAGCAAACTAATGATCTGCTAAGCAAAGGATTAATTCGTCCTAGTGTTTCTGAATGGGGTTCAGCCGTTGTGTTCGTTGCTAAATCGGACGGATCTTTGAGATTGTGTGTTGACTACCGTGATCTCAATAAGCAGACTCTTAAGAATAAATTTCCTCTACCTAGAATTGACGATCTATTTGATCAATTGCATGGCGCTCGTTTCTTTTCGAAGATGGATCTAGCTCAGGGATTCCATCAGTTACGAATCATGGAAGATTGTGTTCATTTGACCACTTTCAGGGGTCCTAATATGTTCTATGAATGGTTAGTCATGCCTTTCGGGCTAACCAATGCTCCAGCATACTTCGTAGATCTTATGACTCGTGTATTCCGGGAAGTATTGAATGAATTTGTGCTTGTATTTATTGATGATGTCCTGATTTATTCCAAAACGGAGGAGGAGCATTCTGAACATCTCAGAATTGTTTTGGAGATATTAAGAAGAAACGTCTTGTTTGCCCAATTTCCTAAATGCCATTTTTGGGTCAAAGAAGTTAAATTTCTTGGCCATATTGTTAATAAAGAAGGAATTTCTATTGATCCTAGCAAGATTTCTTCTATTCTAGATTGGAAGCAACCTACTACTCTGAAAGAAGTTCGAAGCTTTTTGGGTTTAGCAGGTTATTATCGGAAGTTCGTTCAGGATTTTTCTAAGATAGCTAGTCCGTTGACTAAGCTAACGATGAAGAATGCAAAATTTAACTGTACTCCGAAATGTGATGATGCTTTTCAGGAGTTAAAGAAGAGATTAACCACCGCGCCTGTTCTCGTGATTATCAATGGGAACCAGGGTTTATCTATCTATACTGACGCTTGTGGTGATGGGGTAGGAGCAGTATTAATGCAGAATGGGAAGGTGATTGCCTACGCGAGTAGACAACTACGTCCACATGAAAGAAACTACCCAACGCATGATTTGGAGCTTTTAGCTGTTATTTTTGCCTTAAAGATCTGGCGACATTATCTTCTGGGTAAGAATCTCCTTCAGCTTTCTAAAAGAAATTTTAAGTTCGAATTAATTTAACATATACTTATACTTAATAAATTCTTTTGATATAGGTGAAAATTTTGAATTATTCACCGATCACAAGTCTTTGAAATATCTCTTCACCCAGAAAGATCTGAATCTGCGACAACAACGTTGGTTGGAATTTCTGGCATCTTATGATCTAGATATTCTGTATACAGTCGGAAAAGCCAATGTAGTTGCCGACGCTTTAAGTAGGAAGCATGCTATTCTTGCTCATCTTGTTATTGCTCCTACTCTTCTCAAGAGAATCGCGAGCAAGCAGTATGAAGATAAGTTTCTTCGAGGAATTTATAAAAGAATATGCCAGGGGGAAAGCACTAATTTTGAAATGGATAATAGAGGAGTTATAAGGTTAAAAGGCAGAATATGTGTTCCAGACTTCCCTGATCTGAAACGCGAAGTTTTGAACGAATGTCACAAGTCTAAACTTAGCATCCATCCAGGAGTCAATAAGATGTATAGAGATATCAAAAGAACTTTCTGGTGGAAGACAATGAAAAGAGACATATCGATATATGTGAGTCGCTGTGCTACTTGTCAACAAATCAAAAGCGATCAAAAGAAAATGGCCGGTTTACTGCAACCTTTGGAAGTACCAAAGTGGAAATGAGATCAGGTATCGATGGATTTCATCGACGGATTACCACGAACCAAGAAGGGAAATGAAGCGATTTGGGTTATAGTGGAACGTCTAACCAAAACTGCTCACTTTATTCCAGTGAAATCCACTCGGACTGCAGCAAGCTTAGCAGGGCTATATATAAAGGAAATTGTTCGTCTCCATGGTATTCCTAGCAGTATAGTGAGTGATCGTGACCCGATCTTCACTAGTAGATTTTGGGAGGCATTTCAAGACGCACTAGGAATGAAATTGAGTTTCAGCACTGCTTATCACCCACAGTCTGATGGGCAGACTGAGAGGGTTAATAGAATTTTAGAAGACCTATTGCGTGCTTGCATTTTTGATTTTGGTGGTTCCTGGGAGGACCATTTACATCTGGTCGAGTTCTCTTATAACAACAGCTATCAGGCCAGTATAGAGATGGCTCCTTTTGAAGCTTTATATGGTCGTCCATGTCGATCACCTGCATGCTGGATCGAATCAGGTGATAGACTCGTCCTTGGACCAGATATGATTAAAGAAGCCACGGAAAAGGTTGATTTTATCCGAAAGAAATTAATAACTGCTCAAAGTCGTTAGAAGAGTTATTATGACCACCGAAGAAGAGATTTGGAATTTCAAGTTGGAGATTCTGTATTTCTGAAAGTGTCTCCGATGCGGGGTGTATTGAGGTTCGGTAAAATTGGGAAGCTAGCACCGCGTTATATTGGTCCTTTTCCTATTCTGGAGAGGATCGGTTCTTTAGCTTATCGAGTGCAGCTACCCAACTGGTTGTCTGGAGTGCATGATGTGTTTCACGTTTCTAGTCTTCGGAAGTATGTGCATGATCCAGATAGTATTATTGAAGAAGCTGCTCAGCAGGATCTCGAAATCACTCCTAATTTGGAAGTTAAAAGAGTGCCGATAAAAATTGTAGATCGTGATGAGAAGCGATTGAGAAACAAAGTTGTGAAACTGGTCAAAGTTCAGTGGAGTGGCGATCCAATGGACTGCACTTGGGAAACCGAAGATAATATGAAGAAATCATATCCCAATTGCAGAGTAGACATCTCGGCTTAAACTGGTAAGCCAATTCTCTATTTTTTTTCTGAATTCGTATATTCTTCGTTTACTTTTCTCTCTCTTTCAAATTTCGAGGACGAAATTTTCTTAAGGAGGGGATATTGTAACATCCCAGATTTTATTAATTTAAATTTAGTGATTTATTTGAATTTTTGGTAATTTAAAATTTGAAAAGTTTTAAAATAAATAAATAAAATAATGTGTTGATTTAAAATGAATAAAACTCCAATTTCCTTTGAATTTAAAATCACTTGGATTTGAAATTTAAGTTAAGAAAAATATATATCAATAAATATATACAAAGTGAAATAAAATATACTTACAAATATAATACAAACAAGATATATCTATGAATTCAAACAATATGATACTGGTAGAACTTTATTATATCACAAGGCTTAAGATAAAGCAAACAAGCTTGTATGAGTATTATACAAGTCAGGAAAAAAAATCTACAAATAAAACAAAAGTGTACAAACTAAAGAAAAATTTAATCAAACAGCATAGGCTATAAATATACAAGGAAGCATGAACATTAAATGCTTTCTTCTCAGCCCCCTTGAAAGAAGGAAGAAAGTCTTTGGTGGTACAAAGCCTGTACAAAGCAAGTATACAAAAGAATGATGCTCAGTACTACACTGACCTGCACATCTCTTTATATACAAGATTCTTTGTTCCAATTTTTTTACGAATGCTAAAACCTAACAAAGATCAGAAAATAAAAAGAAGAACTCACTTTATTTCCAAGCTAAAATATAATCTGCTGAACAAAAAGAGGAAGATCAAACTGCAGTTTCAAACCAGAAACATCTCTGCTCATCAATATATCCAAGGTGAGTAAACTTAATCTTTGAAAAGTTTAAATTTATTTAAAACAGTTCAAACTTCATCTATTAACTGCTTTGAATATGCTTCAGTTTGCATATAATGTTGGATGTTCAGTGTTTCTCTAAAAAAAAATTTATACAGGGTGTATATCTGATCCAAAACTAAAATTCATTTGCTGTTAATCATTACAAAGCTTTGGTTTTTCAAACAATCAAGATGTTTAATCCTCAAACAATATTTTTACAAAGCTATTTTAAAACATGATAGTGAATTATCCCCACTGGAACTTAGTTTACAGGCAATCAAACAATTCTTTGATAAATTTGATTGTCATAAAAGGTTTATTCAACTTCATAGTTTGAATCCTCACTGAAAATCATGATTTTTAAACCTAAAATGAAGATTTTTAAATGGGTATTTTGTGTGCAGTTCGTAATTGGAAAAAAACTATATTTTTACAAATTTAGGATGACTGGATAAATTTTAATTTTTGAAAACTTGAGTTGAAGCAAGTTTAACCCTTCGTGATTTGGGGAAAAATGTAAAAAAAATTATCCATTGCGTGGATTAGGAGTACGAGTTCGAATTAAGGTTCTAGTCAAGTTTTTGTACGTGTTGTTGACGTGACGATTTCATCACCTACGAGCGATCGAGTTGCTCGAAATCGAGGGAGATGAAGGCTTGGTATGTTGTCAAGGCGTGGTCGAAGTTATGGATTTTCTGGTGGGCTGAGAGGCGTTGGCGAAGGGGCTTTTGCGTGGTGACGTTGGGTTATAGTTCGTCGAAATAGTGGAATTTCGATTCCAGTTTTCTTGAGTCGAATCGAAGATGGATTTCGCGTTGGCAAGGATTTTACGACTTGCCCATGATCGTGGTGATCATCGGAGTCGCGGCGAACAACCGTGCACGTGCATGTGGTCGTGGTGGCGTCAGTTGCAATATTTTGGGGAGGAAGTAGATGCGACTCGAAGCACTGCTCGGGGAATTGAGGTTGAAACTCGAAGTCGAACATGAGTCGTTTTAGTGTGATATCGAGTAGGTTTTAGGACTTAAACAAATTTTTGAAAATTTATTCACACGGGTAGGTTTCGGTTTAGACTCGAAGCAGGGAAGTAAATTTCTCGGGGGTGACTCGGGGAAGGTCTCGGGTCAGGCCAAAAACAGTAAGAATGTACGTTTTTGAAAATTTTGAAACATGAGAAAAAAAGTTGTTTTTGAAATAATTCTCTGAAATAAATAAAGTATTTTAAAGGCTTAAATTTTTAAAGTAAATTGGTGTAAGAAATTAAT
The DNA here is from genome assembly GCA_030737815.1 of Allium fistulosum. Lineage (NCBI taxonomy): Eukaryota > Viridiplantae > Streptophyta > Magnoliopsida > Asparagales > Amaryllidaceae > Allium > Allium fistulosum. Next base: position 1,212,186,045 of record CM060902.1, read on the forward strand.
TTGATAAAATATTTGAAGAGTAAATCAAATATTTAAGTTTTGAACTTAAAACGAAAATTATTTATAATGATTAAATAATGATTAAACAATTAATAATTTGTAATTATCTTGTAATTAAAAGTTGATTAATTTAAAGAATAATTAATAAAGATAATTAAGATTTAATAAATTAACAATTAAGAATAAATAAATTAAGATAATTAGTTAAGTTAATTTAAAATCTAATTAATTATAAAATTAAAATTTATGAAGATAATTATGTGGTTAATTCACTTTTAAATCACATTCACCCAAATTAGAGATGATTGACTATCATCAAATATTCTGTACTGGATTGATATTTCTATTTTGATACTGTGATTGTTTCGGTACTGAACTGTGATTTGTGATTTAATTCTGGATTGATGTGAAAACCACTTTGCCCGTAAAACGGCATTTTTACTTCGATGCGACAGGGAGTCGGATTTCAGTTTGTTATCCGAAACCCACATCGAACCCTGAATATGAATCTTTGTGATTGTCATATCCACGTGTTTTCAAAATTTATCGATCACTATTCAGTTTAGTCGGGAGAGGACCTTTGTGTCATATAACCCATTCTGAATAGTGATACGTCGTAATGGATAGCATTTGAAGACCGGTGTTGAAGACTGGGTTTTTTTTATGAAAACGATAGGACGACCTATCGATTGTCTCTACACTGAGTTGCTCCGGTATAGAGATTCCCTAAGTGATTGGAAGTCCGATCGGGATTGTAAATACCCGGATTGCAAGGACTTCTTCGAAAGTGCCTTCGGTTCTGTTCGAACCCGGAACAAACTTGTATGGTTACATGTCTGACATTACATTTTGAGATATAAAGCTGATTTCTTTCAAATACATTTCTGTTGGTGGCGGATAATTTATTCTCTTAGCTTAACACCCTTCTCTGAGACGTACGAGCTCAGAGGTTATGTAGTTGAAGGTTATCAGCGATATACTCCTAATTTGGTAATGTGGCATGCTGAGTGTTGCTGTGTGTTGATCATTTATTGATCATTTGTGATCAAAGCGTGGCTTTGTGAAAAAGCATAGCTTTGTGGACGAGACCTCTTCGGACCTCACAACCCGAAAATGGTCAAAACAGGAATATGCGGCAAGGTTATAAGGGTCGCGCCCTTTAGGGTATGTCATTTCCTTCTGGAAAAGGGTGGTATCAAGTATGGAGCCCTGGTATTTAACCTATGTGGATACTCCGATCTCATTTATTGTGTGATTGTGTGTTTATCGAGGCGCCTCGGATAAAGGTCCCAAAGGACCGGGGAATGGCATATTCATGAGTTACCTAGTTCCAGGGGTAACCCGACCTTGTGTTGGCAGAGAGCTAGTTAGTTCTCGGGACGTCCAGCCAGAGGCGATCCCATGTGGCGGTAGGAAGTTCCTTAGCCTGACCATTTGTTGGAAATCCAATTTCCAATACGAACCATGTACGGTTTTAGTTGTAGAACCTGCCATTTACTTATGGTGGTCACCACTATTTAGATGGTAGCTATAGTAGGCATAGTTCGGAATGTCTATGCTGGCTAAGATTAATATTTTATTTTAGAAATGGCTTTCCACACTATGCACTAGTAATAATATCAAGAATTTTCTCGTATTAAGCTTGTTTGACTATCATAAGAAGAAATCTCCTCCAATTCTGCGTTTGCATTGTGTGTGTCGCGGGAGGTCTTATGGTAGTTTCATTTTCCAAAAGCATATCGGATTCTTTTTAAAAAATCTGTTTTATTTAAAGCAATTACTTTTGTTTACTCATACCAGTCCCATGACTGACCCGGAGTTTATCGTTTCTTTTCTAAACTCTGGGTGCCCATTATTTCCACACGGGCAGCCTAGTAGCAGGTTTTTCGTGTTTTGGTGTTAGCTAGATTATGGAGTCTTTTGGGGTTTATGAGCTATCAGATTTTGGGGACTTTTACCTTGAAGATTTTGGAAGCTTTTTGGATCACCAGGTGCTTAGTTATGGATATTCACTATCGTCTTCAATTCTCTGAAGACTTTTTCTTGTGATTATTGTTGTACTATTATGATGTTTTATTTGGAGTTGTGGCATATGTATTATGATACTCTGATGTAGTACTGGATATTATGATGATGTTGTATCTATGATGTAATGTATGATATTCAGTTTATTTCCGCTGTTTATATTCATCTGATGTGGTTATAAGCTCCGCCGAACTGAAGTTTGACGTTTGAATATCTGACAGTCGAATACAAGTAAGGTATTTGATGTTGATTTTCGAGCGCTAGATTTCAGGATCGTTAAACAAGGCTTATAGAAAAAGGATCTTTTGACGCTCCAACGCCCAGACTCTGCCGGATTCAATTTCATACTCCATTACTGCTGTTGTACTCGAATTTCACAACTGTAATCCATTGTAATCTACTGTTAGCTGCTGTAATTAGTTGTAATCATCAAGGAAACATCAATAAAGTCACCAATTTCATAGTGGACGTAGGCAATACGCCGATCCACTCTAAATTCATGTGTTTCTATGCATTTTTATCACTAGTTTTTGGAGTATTTGTTAGATAATCCTCTTTTTCCATTTCTATTCTTCATTTTTATCTCTTCAAATACTTCCGAAGAGTGTTGTGCCCAATTTTGGTACAAACAATATATATGTGTATATATATATATATATATGATTATTTCCTCATTAGATTGGTTTGAGTGAATATTCAGGATAATTGATTAAGATCCCATATGTTAGATATTGTTCATATTCATATTAAATAGAGGTAGATGGAGTTGATACTAATTTATAACATGGTTATAACTTAATTAAACTCTAATTTGTAGTTAGATCAATGATAGAAATATTATTATATATTTTACTATCGATATTCGGGATAATTGATTGAGATCCTGTATATATAAATATTGTGTTCTTTTCATGTTGAATATAATTACAAGGAATTGATATTAATTTATAACACAGTTATAAATTAACAAAAACTTTAATTTGTAGTTATATTAGTGATAGAAATATTATTATATATTTTCTTACTAATTCGAAATTAGAAGTATGACCTTTAAAATATGTTATAAGACTAAAATAATGATTCAGGCATGTTAAACTTGTATTAAAATGACTTTGAAGTTTATCTAGCCTTGATATTGGCTTATTTTAGTGTAAATCAATAATTTACTAACCATCTATAAAGTTGATTTGAGAAGTTAGATATTACATAGAAATATTATATTATTTAATAGGGTTTGATTAAGGTTATAAAATCTCGAATATTGTAATAATGTAATTTATTAACTTTATACCATAAGAACTGGTCTGAGATATATGGGTATGTGTGTGTATAGAAACTATATACATGAGCTATATAATATTTTAAGGTCTTATTGATAGATAAACTTAGTTTAAATAGAAGAATTAAGTGAAAATAAGCTATAATATGGTTGGTAGGCAAGTGCATTATTTTATAAAATAAGCGTGAGACTTCTTTAAAATACAAAGAAGATATAATTGTTAGATTGGTGACTTAATTAAGATGCATTTTTTGTTGAATTGTTTATATCAATTGTATGTGTGGATTGTTATTGATATTGAGACGTTAGATTTGTTACTTTGGTTGTATATTGCCTTTGCTTATGTAAATGTGCACAATATGTGTTTATTAGTTCCATATAGATGAACTGGCTATACACACACACACACACATACATACACACACACGCACCCCTGCATACGATTTATATTATTTATATATGTATATATGTATAAATATAGTTCTGGTATGCCCGACTTGGGGTTACTATATTTTATATATCTTTATTTGTATATGGTTTAAAGCTTATAATTTTGGTATGTCCGACTTGGGGCTACAGATTGGTGCATGGAATCCATTGTATTGTTGATACGACACAACCTACAGACATGATCCTGGAGCAAGGGCAGAGAGAGATTGAGATGCCAGTCTAGAATAAGTCATATACTATTCTGTAGTATGGACGGGTGATACAACAGAACCTACATCCTAACTTCTTTTGAGGTGTTAGTTTTCGGGGGAGAACAAGTCAACTATGGCTATCTATAGGTCTCTTTGGTAGTTAATGACAATTCGGTATCATTTTTCTATACGCAATTTAAAGTATGTATAGTTCGATATGCCCGACTTGGGGTTACCGAATAGTGGACTAAATATGTTATACAGATGTATAAATATGTGGTTCAAGTGATATATATAATTATAGATGCTTGGTTTGGGCGATTTATGTATATTGGTTTGGTATGCCTGATTTAAGACAATAGGGTAGTGCGACACACTTCAAGAACGAATCATGATCTACATAGGGATGGCAATACTTTGGTGTGGTGTGTACATGTTGGAAGTGTGCATGTGGGGTTTAGCTTTTACATACGGTTGCGATATGTTGGTGTAGACAACCAAAAGGATTAATGCTAGTGGGGGAATCCATTATACCATTGAGATGACATGACCTGCGGATGTGGTCCCAAAGCATGGGTGAAGAGAGATTGAGAGGCTAGTCTAGAGTAGGTCATATACAGTTTCGTAGTGTGAATGGGTATTGCGATAGGACCTACATGCCAACTTCTTTTGAGACGTTGATTTTCAGAGATGTCCATAAGTCTGTTGTGGCTCTCAATTGGACTCTTTGGTGCTAATGGCAATTCAGCATCAGTATCAATTATAGATATTCGTATTCTGATTATGCGTATGGAGATGCGGCGTTAATAGCATTGTTATATATCATTGTATTTGTTTTACATTTCAGTTGTTCCAATAGGGATTGAGAGATCTATAGCATTGTTGCTTATGAAGTGTAGTATTACCCCTACACTTGTTTTTCATATTCAGTAGCATGGCTTGTTATAGTATGTACTATTTAATAAGGGAACCGCTATTGTGTATTATCTTGACTTATTGGTGTATGGATAAAGTAGGGCGATATATGATTAGTATTACCTATTGATCCTTGCTCACGTTTATTAGATGTATATAAGTTGCATGTATATACAGTACTTAGAGATAGTTCCTCTTACACCAGGCTTTTTTTATCCATGTTTTGTCTTTGTCTGTTTATGTCATGATAACTCTTGGGTACATGATTGAGTAGTTTGGGAATCATGTACTTTTAGGGATAGGCTTTCAGCACAGTTGGAGCATTTTGGAGGTGTGAATTCGATATATTGGATATATGCACTTATTGATGATTTAGTACATGGTAGACAGGCTATTTTGTATATGAGAATTTTTATATCAGATATTATATTCAGAATTTCACATGAATGGAGTTAATGTATTCTAACTTAGTTGCTTCTACTTGTACAGTCCCTTGTAAATTGTTTATCATGTTCTGTTCATGTATTTTCAGTATATTATATGTTAGCTTCCTACTATAAGATTTTATCGATGAGCCTTAGCATGATGTTTTGTTTTAATTTTTACCCTGACATACTATCGTTTCTGGTATTCAGGAGCCAGTTGTTGCCATTCGACATTGATTCAGGGTATCACGAAGGATAGGTCGTCACGGTTTGTATTAGAGCTTAAGCTTAACACTTAGGACCAAGTATACCAATTTGAGTTAAGCAACCTGGTATGTAGAGACACGTTGAGAGAGATTACTTATATATTTCTACAATATAATGTTGCATACACCACTTATCTCTTGAACTTAAATTTATTCAGTTGCTAAGGTATCTTTGTTTAGGGCTATCTGTATAAGCTGATGGGGTGCATGAGCGACCGTTGATAGGAATTTTGAGATGCTTGGTTGGTTTAGAGACTATTTGGATACCACATGGGATGTACCGCCACCTGTGAACATTCCAATAGATGCGGTAGGTGTTGGAGGTGGTGTAGCCCTTAGGGCATAGAAGTAGAAGGCGTTGACCAACATGCGATGACTTGGATTGATTCTAGATGTCGCTTTGGGTCTCAATTAATTTCTGAGATCTAAAGGGACGTGCAGCTTAAGCGTTTCATCCATTTGCAATATGGTAGCTTGTTTGTAAGGGAGTATGTTAGCCAATTTAACCAATTGGCTAAATTTAAAGTGGAGAAGGTTATTACTCCTTTGAAGTGCGCAAGGTAGCTTGTCTAAGGTATTGATGCATGGATTTGAGATTTATTGCATAGTCATATCCCAAACTCGACCCCTCATAGTGTAGGTTAATTCCTTTGTAATTATTAATCTTATATAGGTAACCTTGGCTGTTAAGCTAAGGTGCAACGACCAAGAGTATTTCCACTTGAACTTGAAGCATGTGTTTTAGAGTAGAGTGGGCCGTTCGATGAAGTGTGACTTTGATTCTGTATCCAAGTAGGATCTGGTGGTTTCCTAGAACTGAGAAAGGGACAAGTGAATGATTCTACATTTCACATTGATTAATTCATCTTTAAAGTTTTTAACCTAGTATCAGCAAATCTTAAGTGATGGGATTAATCCCATGAATTGCATTGGTGTTTTATAAGGATCGGTCCAGTCATGTACTGATTCTTAATCCCTAGTTTGATCGTAGGGTTTCTAGGTGATTTGCACCAGTTAGGCAATGGTTTTTCACTCAACTCTAAAAGGTGAGCACTTAATTCAGGTTCTTAGGGTGACTTAGAGATTTTTGTAGCACGACTATAGTCGTGCGAGAAAATTTCGAAGGTCGAACCAAGGAACTAAATCGGAATTTGCATTAGAGGAATCAGGTGGCCGACCTTAGTTTAATAAAAGAAACCTTATAAGTGAACAAACGATTGGATCCGAAATCAAATATTATTTTGGATGATCTTTACTCGTTGTAAAATTATTTATTGTATAGTATATTTAAGATAGTTGGGATAGTTAGGGGAAGGACTTCTTGATTAGTTTTGTGACAATTTGGATAATCTTCTAGGTGATGATATGATACTTGCTTAGGCGAGCGTCATAGTACACTTAGTATATTATCCTTACTATCATTCCTTAGGCGAGAGTCATAGTACACTTAGTATATTATCCTTATATAGTAAAATAGCTTGGAAATCAAAATAATTTGAATATTTAAAAAAAATAGGTGTTAAACGGTTTATATTAAAATAATTTATATGAAAATAGTTTCAAAGTCAAACTGATTCAATTCCAAATCTTCCAATTCAAATCAATTGCAATTTCCATTTCCATTTAAATCGATTCAGTTCCGATTTCAATTCGAATTAACTTCGATTCCAATTTTAATTCAAATAAATTTCAATTTCGATTCCAAATTGATTCGATTTCGATTCCAATTTGAATTAATTTAAATTTCAATTCCAATTAATTTCAATTCAATTCCAATTTGAATTAATTTCAATTCAATTCTCAATTTTAAACCATTTCGATTTATATAAATTCGAGTTCGATTTTCAAAATATCGATTTAAATCACTTAAATTAAATTTAACTTCAATACTCAATTTAAGATTCAAATCTTTAAAATAATTCAATTCCGAGCTCAAATTTTGAAATATCCATTTAAATTACTTGTACTTGGATTTATTTCAAAGTTCGAGTGAAAGTTCAAATCACTTAAACAAATCAATTTCCATCATCCTAATGGTTTCTCAATTATACTTCAAAATTTCAAACGATTCATAAAACAATTTATGTTGACAAGTTCATTTTTAACATTTCGAGCTTGAGTTCAAAAATGATTCAATTTCCATAAATTCGATTTTAGTTCATAAGTCAAAATCCATTTAAATAATTTCAAGTCAAAATCTGAAAATCATTTAATCTAACCAATCCGATGTCGGTATATAATTTTCTATCCTATGGCCAAGTGAATCAATTATTTCAATTTAATTCAGGGATGGATATATATCATTTCAATCCAAAATAATGTCATAGGTATATATCATTTCAACCTATCCCTTAGTTTATTCGAAATAATTTGATTTACAGGTTTATATACTGTAAATAATATGCAGGATGATAACAGGATATATAAAAATAAATAAACATCCAAATCATCCAAAATATCAACAATTAGCATCCATCAAATCAACCATCCAATAGTCAAAATATCACAACAATTTACTGGTTATCAATAATCAGAAGTTTACCGCTAATTTATATTAACTGTCTAATTTAAATTTCTATCAGTTCAAATCAGTTGTGAATTTTTATGTCAGTTAAATTATCAATCAACGGTCAATAAAATATATTACTTCATAAATTCAATTTAACGAACATAAAAATATTTTAGCACGTCGTGAGCGTTATAAAACATTCACCTTTTATTTGAACTGAAAATATTTCATCTTCAAATAAATTCCATTTCCACTCCAAGCTGTAAATGACTTCGATACGATCGAAATGTGATTCGTTTCACCCGAAACGGACTTTGTACAAGCATAATAGAATTTATTAATATAACAAAAAAAATTATTAACCTTTAAATCAACAAAATAATAAAAATAAAAGAAAAAACCTAAATACTTCTCTCAGCCGCACGCTGTTCAGACGCACGAAATTTTCCAAACAGCCAAAACACATTCCAGGTGATCGAACTCCTCCTCCGCTACTCCAGGCGAACCACCACCGCATCGCCAGCACTCGCACGAACATGCCTCCCTCCGAATGACTATCGCCACTGCTAGAAGCCCACCTCCCTAAATTGCGTGCGCACAAAACTCTAGAATCGCGATTGTCGATCATGCATCAAGTTCCAAGCGAGCCGCTGATCTCCTACAGTTCGTCGCCTCCTCCTTCGTGCTCTACCCTCCGTCGTTCCAAATCGAAAAGCCAAATCTCTATTCGATTTTTTTCGATCACGTCACTTTTTTTCATTCGATATTTTTTCTTTTGTTTCGAACGGCTAATTGAAAAGAAGGGGGAAAAGTATACGAGGGAGACAGATTGTATGCGGATATGTACGAGATGATAGGAGAAATAAAATATATGTTATTATATTCGAAAATATCTAGCTACTAAACGCCTGAAATTTTCGAACTCCAAACAAATCATGCCGCCTGGCATTCATAATGTTTTACCCACATTCCGAACACAATGGAACTAGTTTCGAGGCCTAATTCGATCGTATGCAGAAGATAGCTTTTCAAAATCAATTTTTAATTAAATTCCGAAATTAATTTCTATGCGTTTCAAGCTCGCATGGCCAAACGACAAGTCTGATCGCTACGAAAGTTGAAATCCTAAAATAATTCACTATTACGGATCCGGTGAAACTGGTTTCATCAAAATCCGAGACAGTGGCCAAAATGACCATTTTTACTCGTCAACTAAAATATTTTTTTGGGGAGAACGGTTGTGTAGCAGGAAACTACACAGCCGATTAGATATATATATATATATAGATAATACTGGTTCGATCAACAAGCCTGATCGGTAGCAAAATCAGAACATCAAAAAAGTGTTTAGGTTACAAACATTGTGATAGATCATGAAAGAGTTTAATATACATACTTAGCCAAGTGTTATCAGAAAAAACTGCAGCGTAGAGTAAATGCAAATCATAGAAAGAAAGAAAAGACGGTCCGTTTCTTAGTCGGCACCATGCTAGCCAGTCGGAGCAGCTGAGGATGCACTACCCACCGATTCCTCCGAGGGCGACCATGCCGAGGGAAGGCGAAATCTGATAGGGGCCGAGGATGAGGAGCCTGCCCAAAAAGCAAATAAATTAGAGATTTTACTGCATAAGCCGAGTCGCGAGTTGGTGGGTTTGTTGAAGACGAGGGCGTTTCTCTCTTTCCAAATGACCCAGCAGAAGATAGCCAAAAGGGTGTCAAGATGGTGGTTAGGAGAACTGTACTGCCAATGGTCAAAGAAATACGCGATAGTGTAGATATTCCAAAGATTGTGGACGCAAACCAAAACCCAAATGTAGAGAGATAAATCACAGTCGAAGAAAAGATGTCGGATAGATTCGGTTTCAGAGTTACAGAAGACGCAAGTCAGGTCCGAAGTGATATTAAGGCGAGTGAGGCGATCTTTGGTATTAACCCGGCCATGGATGAGACACCACTGGAAGAATTTGACTCGGGGAGGGATACGGCATTTCCAGACACGGGAAAAGGCGAACAATCTACCAGGATGACTAAGGAATGAATAACATTGGGAGATGGTGAGGCCAATGGAGGGAGCAAGGGCCCAGGAATGGTGATCCGGCAGAACAGGGTTAAGGACAATCGATTGCAGGAGGTTGAGGGCGAAGAGGAGCTCGGAGAGGGTATCAACGTCGAAAAGGGAAGGGGGGCAAAGGCTGGGTAGGCCAAGGTTGACGACATCCGCCACTGACAAAAGGGGACGATTGGAGGAGGAGAAGAGGGATTGAAAGGAGCGATGGAGTGGGGAGAGGCTGTGCCAGTAGTCGAACCAGAAGAGACATTTAGCGCCATCGCCAAGCTTCACTTGAAAAAGAGGTTTAATGCGATCAACTGATGCAAGAACACCTGACCAAAAGGGTGAGGGCTTGGAGAGAGGAGCGAAGTGGAGGGCATGAAAAGGGTCCGCATTGTAATGGTAAGCCAGGATCTAGTCTTTCCAGATGAACTGGCCCGGTGAGAGGAGACGCCAGAGCCATTTAGCGAGAAGCGCCTGATTGAGGGTAATCAAGTTGGAGATACCTAATCTGCCATGGTCCTCGATCAAGCAAATGATTTTCCAGTTGATCAGGCATTTGGCTCTCCCCCCATTCCAGAGGAAAGAGCGTCTAATAGAGTCAATTTTTTTGGATACCCAGATAGGAATTTTGTGGAAAGAGAGCCAATAGAGAGGGATAGCAGAAAGTACCGCTTTGACCAAGACAAGCCTACCTGACGCTGAAAGGGTGTTCACTTTCCAACCTGCTAGTCTAGATTCAATTCTGGATACAAGGGGAATCCAGTCCGAACGATGAAGCTTAGTGGGGCGTAGGGGGATGCCTAGATAGGATATTGGAAAAGTGTCAATGTTACAGTTGAGAGTGGAGGCGATGGGGGGACCGAGATGATCAGCATTCCCAAGCATGATGACAGAGCTTTTACTAAAATTAATTGAAAGACCAGAGATGAGTTCGAAGGTGTAAAGAAGAACCTTGAGACAGTGGATGTGTTCAGGGGCGGGGGAGATGAAAAGGATCATATCATCTGCAAACTGAAGGTTAGATATCGATAGGTCAGAATGGGAGTTGGGATTAGGATTGTGGAGCCTGATACCAGCCAAGTGATTATCTGCTGCCGCCAGTTTGATCATACGGTTAAAGACATCCGCAACCAATACGAAAATGAGCGGGGAGAGAGGGTCTCCCTGTCTGAGACCCCTAGCCGATTTGATAAGACCTCCAGAGGCGCCACCGATCTGGATCGAGGAAAGGCTCGAATTCAGTATACATTTGATCCAGTTGCACCACTTAGGTGAGAATTCTCTGTGCATTAGAAGCTCCAGGATGAAATTCCAATTGACTGAATCAAAGGCTTTGGAAAAATCCAATTATAGAAGGACCCCTGGGATGTTGTTGGAATGACAATAGGAGATAACTTCTTGTGTTGCCGCGACACAGTCCAGTATGTTCCTACCCTTGATGAAGGCCGATTGTTCTGTTCCCACAAGCAATTCCATATGGTTTTGGAGACGATTGGCGAGTACCTTAGTAATCAGTTTAAAGGTGGTGTTGAGCAGGCTAATAGGTCGGAAGGCTGAAAGAGAGTTGGCACCATCGGATTTAGGAAGGAGAACAATATTGGCATAGTTAAGGCGAGCTATGGCCATGGGGTTGGAGCAGAATTCGACACACATGTTTAGGATATCTTCTCTGACAACCTCCCAGAAATGCTTAAAGAAGAATGGGCCAAAGCCATCTGGCCCCGGGGATTTGTTGTCGTCCATATCATTGAGGGCGGCCAAGATTTCCTCCTCCGTGAAGGAGGAATCTATAGGGATGGGCGATGGATTAGGATAGAGTAAGTTCCAATCTATGGGGGGTAGGGGAGGAGAAGGTTTTCCAAGGATGGAGCGGTAAAAATTGGTAAAGAGGTTCAAGATAGTGGTGGGATCGGATATTGTGTTGTTGTTGTGCACTATTTCAGGGATGGATAAGGATCTGCGCCGGCCATTGGCTAATTTGTGAAAATAAGAAGTGTTTTTGTCGCCATCTTTTAGCCACTTGGCTTTTGACCACTGTTTCCAGCCAATCTCTTCTTGCTTCATCAGCCTTTCAAGCTCAGTTTCTAGGTTCGCAAGGATGGTTGAGTCACTGTTGTTTAGGGGGTGAGACTCCTCCTGGATATTTAGAGCAAGGATTTCATTTTGGATGACGACAATGCGATTACGGAGGGAGCCCCAAATAGACTTATCCCAAGGCTTGAGGAGTTTTCTTAGAGATCTAAGCTTACTTATTACACGTGAAGTGGCAGAGGTGAATCTGGTAGGTTGATCCCATGCTAGTTTGATAAAATCGTCGAATGATGGTTCGAGAAGCAGAGTCTCTCGAATCTGAATGGTCGCTTGGAGGTCGATGGGGTGCCCGAGTCGAGACAAAGGGGACAGTGATCTGATAGAATGGTAGCAAGGCCAAGACAAAAAGAGAGAGGATGGATGTCTTCCCAAGCGGGACTGAAAAGGAAGCGGTCTAGTTTGGCTAGGGCAGGGGAATGGCGCTTATTGGACCAGGTGAATTGACGGTTATTGATTGGGGGTTCGATAAGGGAGCAGGAGTTAACGATGTTAAATCTAAAGTGAATTGGATTTAAAATTGGATTTAAAATTTAATATTTCTATTTATTCACTTTTAAATCCAATTTTAAATGTTAAAAATCTTCATTCATATTTAAATAAGATTTAAATTAACATTCGATACCATTTTCATTCATATTAGATTTAGAATTCAATTATTGAAATAATTTCCAATATTAAATTTAAACAATTTAATTATCCAATAAATTACAATATTTCAAATATAAGTTACTTAACTTATAAAATTTACCTTTTAAAACGAATTCAAATAATAAACAACTACTTTCATTTTACAGTAATTCAATATTTATTATTCAATCCTTGCTATTGATTATAAAAAAATCAAATACATAGAATTTCATTTCAACACTGTTATTGCCAAAATCTTTGAAATTGGTTATTTCAAAATTTGTATTCAAGTTCATATTCAAATAAATTACACAAATAATTCATTAAATTTTTATTTCTAACCATTTTTATTCAATAATCATATTAAATTTTATAATTTAAAATAGTTAAAAGTACGGGCCGTTACATTCTACCCCACTCAAAATTTTCGTCCTCGAAAAGGGACTTAGTATAGAATTTAACACTTGATATTGTTTATTCAAAACAATCAACTTATAAAACATTAAAATCTTACTTACAAAACCATTATTACGCGCGCGCCACTCCACTTCGATATCGATTTGTGGAAATTACAATTTAGTTATAAAACAAGTTATAAAAAATTTCTTAAACTTCAAAAAATTTCTAACTCCCGGATTCACGAAAAATTTCAACAAAGTCTTCTTTGTGCAGCTCGATCGGAAATTTTTTACAATATAATATATAACACAAATATATACCAAACATATCAAATATACATCTCATCTTAATGATGAGGCATCCCGTAGGGAAAAATATATAAGTGCGGTAGGTAATCCGAGATATGTACCTTATTATTATTAATACGAGCGAGTTCGCTCGTATTAAGCAAACAAAACCAACATAATGCGCAATCGAGCTCCAAAAGCGAGCATACGCCTCATGTACCTACTAAACACTCAATAACACGTGAGAACACGTATATGGAAAGAGAAATCAATATATAACATAACTATACAACAACCATATGAGTAAACATAGCCATGCAATAAAAGAAACATCCAAACAACCATATTCATGCAAGTCTTATTCATAACCATACTATTATTCAATGTCAACATTTTAATTCATACACTTCCATTTCTATTATCTTCCAATTGGTTCATTTCCTATCCATTCATATTTGTTTTATTTACATTGAATCAACTTATATTCAATTTCATTTGTTTCCAATTGATTTACATTTATTTCACTTGTTATGTCAACATCTTCTATTTACATTTGATTTTATTTCAATTTGTTTATATCCCATTTTACTTATTTTAGATTTAGTTACATTTAATTTATTCACATTTAAATTATTCGATTTCAATTATTTCACATATTAACGTTCATTTCATGTTGACATCTAATTGATTTGCTTTTACTTTATTCACATCTCATTCATCCACGTTCATTTACTTCCAATTTGATTTGATTCATTCGTTTCAATTGGTTTTTCATTCATTTAAATTTTTATTATGCTCACATTCACTTCCATTTATTTTAAATTTATTTTTAAATTGATTAACATTCACTTATTTACATTCATTGAAATCAAATTTCTCTTACATTCAATGATTAAAGTTATTGCATTCAATTTAACTTTACAACTTAAGTTCATTTTCATTTTGAATCAAATTCTATTTTATTTGACTTATTTTGTTTATTTTTTCCCTTAATGGGTTTTTGTTTATTCATTTCCATTAACTTCCCTTAAGTTAAATCAAACCTCACAATTCATTTTACTAGTTTATTTCATTGATTCCATTTATTTAAATCTACTTGAATTAAATTTCATAACATTAACTAAGTGGATAATATTTACTATAACAACTTTAATTTTATTTATATTTATAAATTTTCAATTTATTTACACATTTTATTACTTACACTCATTTATTTTATTCAATTTCTTTCACAATTTAAATCGCATTTCATTTTATAACCCAAGTTGTATTCATTCTATTAATTCATTTTATAGCTTAAGTGGAATTAATTCATTTTACTAATTTATCTAGTTTCATTCAAATCCAATTCAATTTATTTAATATTTATTAAGTGAAATTCTATCTCATTTAATCCATTACTCCTTTTATTTAACTCTATTTAAAAAAAATATCATTCACATTGAACAACTTAAAATTTGTCTTTAGCTTAATATTACTCAAATCTATAAGTTACACAACTTGATTCACTTAAAATTTCATTTTGTTATTTTATTTGATTCATTTCAAATACAATTCACTTTTATTTAAGCTTCTTGAGTTAAACTTCATTTTATTTCTTCATTTCAGTAACTCAATTTTTTTCACATTTCTTAGGTTAGTTATTTTATTTCATATCTCAATTTCAAATTTTTTTTGTTTGCTTAACCAAAATGTTCAACGGTTTTAAAATTTAATTTTACTTTCCTGCTCAAATCTATAAGCTATAAACTATTTTTTTATCTACACTATTTTCAATTATAAGTTCAAACTATTTTTATATATTTATCAAATCTTACATGGAATATTGTTCACAATCAAAACTTGTTTTAATCGAAAATAAATTTCTTTTGGTAGCAATTCTCAGTTAGAAACTCGAAGATGAATATTGGCGATGTTGTACTCATCCCCGAAATTATTTCCCAACAACCAAAGTGAGTTTAATGCCTTTATTTTCCCCAAAAAATCTTTCTAAAATATATTTCTAGTCAAAACACTTTCAAATAATATTAATATTAATTTTGAAGGCTTCGAAAACAATTTTTAAAAATCAACAGGATTTTAAATTATAAAATTCTTAGCTTTTAAATCTTTTATATTTATAAGCCATATTATAAATATACTTATATAATTTCATTACATTATTATGAAAATATTTCATTGATTTACACTTTTTCATTTTAAACAATTTTTACTGTAATTGATTTCAATTCAATTTTAATTATCGAACACTTCGTGAAATGGGGTTCAAAAAGTAGTCGTTTTATTTTAATTCAACCAATAATCGACATTACAAGGAGAAGGCTGTTTAGCGTCGGCATATAGCCGACTCTGGCCGACTCGAGCCGACGCTATATAGCTCGTCGCCAAGTGATATGGTGACGGGAATGGGGACGGGTCCATCCCCTAGTTTAGCGTCGGCTCGAGTCGGCTAACCGACTCCGGCTGACGCTAAACTCAATCCACGTGTAAAAATAATATACAACCAATAGGCCGACCCTAGGCGACTCCAGCCGACGCTAATCTGGGTACATTTTTCTGCATTTCCAGCAGCCATTTCTACCTTCCATCCACACAATCATATATATTCCTCAAATATACTTCACCAAACAGCAATATACATCACATATATGCCCAACTAGGAACCACAAAACATCAATATACATCTCCAAACGTCCATCATCACAAATATCCAAAATATTTACAAAATTCAACCAAAAGTTCATCAAATATACAAGACATTCAAAGTTCATCAGAAAACATATATAAAAACTTGCTACCACTAGCCCCAATCATCATCAGCGCCAGATCCCTGTGATGGCGGCATATTCCTGTGCTCTACCAAGTAAGCAGCAATCGCCTCGTCTAGTTGCTGCTTCAATCCAGTCTTCCTCCAATCGTTCAACTCGGCGACTTGTGCTTGCAGGGCCGCTATTGTTTCTTCAGCCTGTTGTTTATTGTAAGCGGCTTACATCGCGGCTTGTATATTAATAAATTCATAGTTATAGTTTATATGTAATATTCAATAAAAAATATAAACTGGTTAATGAATTAATTAAATTCAATAAATATTACCGCTTGATTGTCATATCCATACTATTTATTTCTGGTCAGCGGGTCGGTAATACGAGCGAATATCATGTCCATCTCCTCAATGGTCAACTGCTCCCCGCCAGACTCTGCAAGCACGCGAGCAATCTCCTGATCGCATCTCTCCTGTGTTTAGAAATATAATTTTGAGAAGATGAATATTCAATTTAATGTATTGTTAAATAAGAGAAAAAATTTATAGTCTTTATACCCGGATATTCCCTGATTTGGCGTCTGACCATTCATATGTTACCGCGCCATCTTCATCTGTATGCTCGACGGCGTGTGTTCGGGTGAAGACGTCCAAATGAGACGGTGCAACATCACCTCTCTCTCTCTCGTGACATAATATCTGCTAGAAACATGCATATATATATATATATCATTTCATATAATGAAAAAAACATATATCATTTCATAATTAGAAAACATGCCTGATTAATAATCACATACATATAGCTCACAACAGAATAATAAAAGAATAATACAACAAACGATACGAATTTCCGTTACATTAACACAGGTTTTAGAATTGACATAATACAACAAACGATACAAATTTCCATCTTATATACATTACATCATCACTAATTAATAATCAATCTTCGTCGTTTTCTGATTCTGACTCGGTCTCGCACTCTATATCGTCATTTCCCTCTAAAGTCTCAAATGCTTCTATTAGAATATTTGATTCATCGTTCAAAGGCCCTATATCAGCATGATCATCAGTTATTATTAATTCATTATTTGGCTCAATATCTTCTTGATAAGCTGCTTCGTCTAGAATATTATTTCCATCAAGTGTAAATCTTGCCTTTGTTTAAAAACAGCCGACCAATCAAGTGTAAGTCTTATAGAAATGTTTACATGCTTCTCCGTCTGATGGATGTATCAAAGTCCCCTCTTCTTGCGTTCTCACACTGTGCCATTTCATATGTGATGCTGTCGCAGACGATGCATATAACCTTTGAAGTCTGGGAGTGATACGTAAATAATGCATTCTCTTGTATGGAACTTCCTTTCCTTTTTTTTCTTGGTTTGTATCTTTCCTCATTACATATTTTGCATTTCTTTAGATTAATGTCATCTTTCCAATAAAACATACAACCTTTTATACATGTATCTATTTTCTAGTAGGGCAAACCGAAAGCAGACATTAGTTTTTTCACTTTATAATGACTATCGCACATCAGATTATTGGGTGGCATATGTCGTTTTGCAGCTTGTACAACTGCTGTAAATCCAGCTTCTGTAAAATTGAATTTTGATTTCATAGTAATGTATTCGGTAGTAACTGACAATTCCGTTCCGCTACTACAACCTTCCCACAACGGTCTTTTCGCAGAATCCAGTAAATCATAAATTCATTTCACCCCCTCGGTCGGTTCTTATTCGACATTTACATCATTAACTTGAACAGTAGGGAACGTTGACCGTGCTGCATCTTCCACCATATCTACTATTGGATTCGTCGTAACATTATTGTTATTCACCTCAGCCTCAGGCACTATAGAATTAGATGCACCAATTTTTTCTCCATGACGATCCCAGAAATAATAGTTTGGCACAAAACCGGATTTACACAAATGTACAATAGCTAAATATGGTTCCCGATAATGCAAATGTCGACATTTACGACATGGACAACAAATTTGTGTGCCACCTTCTTCTTTATTAGCTTTAGCGAATTTAACAAATTCATGTACACCATCCTTATTGTTGTCTTATTTTAAGTAAGAAGTTTCAAAATAAGTAAGAAGTTTATTTATAAATTAGAGATAGACTAAAATAATACACTCGACGACCAAGTCGTCCTCACTCAATCCAAATATAAAATATAAGGGATCGATCGGGAATAAATCTCCCGATACGCGGTACTGTAAGTAAAATCCCAACCCGCATGCCAAACTTCTAATTAAATACATTTCTTATATTTAGTCAATTAACGACATGCATCCAATTATTCCCAATTCACACTTTCACACTTTCAAATCCCCAATTCACACTTTCACACTTTCAAATTCCCAATTCACACTTTAACACTTTCAAATTCCCAATTCACACTTTCACACTTTCAAATTCTAAATACCTACACCCAATTATTCTCAATTCACACTTTCAAATTCAACGATTTCATACTAAAAATAACCTAATACACTAAATTAGCAATACCTACACCCAATTATCATCACAATAATGTACATTTAAACCTAATTAAACAATTTAATTCGAAATTAGGATTTAGAAAACTACCAAATTCAAGAAGAAGAGGAGATTCCGGCGAGTTTTAGGCTTCTACGGCGACGACGACGGAGGGTGACGGTTGGAGAGGGTCGGAATCGGTGATGGGGAAGAAAAAAATCGTTTTTTTAATTCAACAAAAAAAGTGAAGAAGAAGGTCTCGGCTGAAACCTGTATACTCGATATGAAGTCGGCTGGCGTCGGCTAGCATCGGCCGCATCGGCCCGATTAGTGACGGCTTGAGTCGGTTAGGGTCGACCAGTATATATATATTTTTAAAATATTCTTTTTTTTACACCTATTTCATTTAAAAAAATAAAAAACACTACTACAATATAAAAAAATTGACATTTATTATTATTATTATTGACCCAATGACGGGTCATGATAGGTTAAATTGGTATTTTCGACGATATATGTTCGTCTAATTCGAAAATATTCGTTGTTGAAAATCTAACTCGCACGACCAATCGATGCAACTTTTAGTCGATCCGTTATACAAATTCGATAAAGGTGGTTATATGTAACATTTTAAAGAATTAAAATAATCTTTTAAAGCATTGGGTAATCAATTATGAATTTTTAAATGTATTTGGTATAATAAAATTATATAAAAAAAAATATGCGGCATAAAAATAAATTCTTTGGATCTTATGTCGATCTAAGGTATTTTGAACATGTTTCCAGAATATGGTTTAAAAATACACGAATCTGGGGTGTCGATCTTGAATTTCAAATTTATGGTCGTTCGTGGACTTTCGGATAAAAAACCCTTCGTTCGAAGGCCGAACGACCTTTAAACGAAACCAAATTTGAACAAGTGATGCTTTGTAGTGTTTTAATCGAATCTGTACGGTCGGATTGGCAAAAAAATCATCGCCTACAAAATTATCCAAGAAATATATCATTTTGTAGGAGTTAGCTATAACACTTATAATATAAGTGTTATAGCTAACTCCTAGAAAATGACATATTTCTTGGATAATTTTATTTTCGATGATTTTTGCGAATCCAACCGTACGGATTCGATTAAAACACTACAAAGCATCACTGGTTCAAATTTGGTCTCGTTTGAAGGTCGTTCGACCTTCGAACGAAGGGTTTTTTGTCTGAAAGTCCACAAACAGCCATAAATTTGAAATTCAAGATTGACACCCCAGATTCGTGTATTTTTAAACCATATTCTGGAAACATGTCCAAAATACCTTAGATCGATATAATATCCAAATAATTTATTTTTACTCCGCATATTTTATTTTATATAATTTTATTATACCAAATACATTTAAAAATTCATAATTGATTACCCAACGCTTTAAAAAATTATTTTAATTCTTTAAAATGTTACATATAACCACCTTTATCGAATTTGTTTAACGGATCGACTAAAAGTTGCATCGATTGGTCGTGCGAGTTAGATTTTCAACAACGATAGCTTTTCGAATTATACGAACATATATCATCGAAAATACCAATTTAACCTATCACGACCCGTCATTGGGTGAATATTAATAATCATACATGTCAATTTTATTTTTTTGGCCATTTTAGTAGTGTTTTTTATTTTTTCAAACGAAATAGGTGTATATAAGAATTAGGTTGGAAAAATAATTAAATAGCCGACGCTAGCCGACTTGAGCCGTCCCCAGTGACGGCTTGAGACGGTTAGGGTCGGCTAGTATATTTTTTTTTAAATATTCCTTTTTTACACCTATTTCGTTTAAAAAAATAAAAAACACTACTACAATATAAAAAATATAAAATTGACATTTATTATTATTATTATTGACCCAATGACGGGTCATGATAGGTTAAATTAGTATTTTCGATGATATATGTTCGTCTAATTCAAAAATATTCATTGTCGAAAATCTAACTCGCATAACCAATCGATGCAACTTTTAGTCGATTTGTTATACAAATTCGATAAAGGTGGTTATATGTAACATTTTAAAGAATTAAAATAATTTTTTAAAGCGTTGGGTAATCAATTATGAATTTTTAAATGTATTTGGTATAATAAAATTATATAAAATAAAATATGCGGCGTAAAAATAAATTCTTTGGATCTTATGTCGATCTAAGGCATTTTAGACATGTTTCCATAATATGGTTTAAAAATACACGAATCTGGGGTATCGATCTTGAATTTCAAATTTATGGTCGTTCGTAGACTTTCGGACAAAAAACCCTTCGTTCGAAGGCCGAACGACCTTCAAACGAAACCAAATTTGAACCAGTGATGCTTTGTAGTGTTTTAATCGAATCCGTACGGTTGGATTCGCAAAAAAATCATCGCCTACAAAATTATCCAAGAAATATGTCATTTTGTAGGAGTTAGCTATAACACTTATAATATAAGTGTTATAGCTAACTCCTAGAAAATGACATATTTCTTGGATGATTTTATTTTCGATGATTTTTTTGCAAATCCAACCGTACGGATTCGATTAAAACACTACAAAGCATCACTGGTTCAAATTTGGTCTCGTTTGAAGGTCGTTCGGCCCTCGAACGAAGGGTTTTTTGTCCAAAAGTCCACGAACGGCCATAAATTTGAAATTCAAGATCGACACCCCAGATTCGTGTATTTTTAAACCATATTCTATAAACATGTCCAAAATACCTTAGATCGACATAAGATCCAAAGAATTTATTTTTACGCCGCATATTTTACTTCCTAAAATTTTATTATACCAAATACATTTAAAAATTCATAATTGATTACCCAATGCTTTAAAAAATTATTTTAATTCTTTAAAATGTTACATATAACCACCTTTATCGAATTTGTATAACGGATTGACTAAAAGTTTCATCGATTGGTCGTGCGAGTTAGATTTTCAACAACGATAACTTTTCAAATTACACGAACATATATTTCGAAAATACCAATTTAACCTATCACGACCAGTCATTGGGTGAATATTAATAATCATACATGTCAATTTTATTTTATTTTTCCCATTTTAGTAGTGTTTTTTATTTTTTCAAACGAAATAGGTGTATATAAGAATTAGGTTGGGCAAATAATTAAATAGCCAATGCTAGCCGACTTGAGCCATCCCTAGCCGACGCAAAACTCAATAGAATTTTGCGCCGTCCCCAGCCGATGCAAAACTCAATAGAATTTTGCACCGTCCCCAGCCGACTCCATAATGGAGACGGAGCCGACTCCGGGCTCCGTCCCCATTTTTAAGTATTCGAGTAGTGCAATGATAACTAAATGTTATCATCTCCAAACATCTAACATTCATTAATAATTATATAGGCTTATGAAAGCTATAAATTTATATATAAAATATAATTTAGGTAAAATTATTTCATTTACCCGATTTTAAAACAATATTATGTCGACTTGCCTCGTTTAAGTGTTTAGAAATCCCTATCGATAACATGGCATCCCACGCGTCGATCAGAATTCATAAACAACTAAACGGATAAGTAAACACAATATAAAACATTTTATAACACTAACAAGTACGCTCACTCATATATATATACGCTCAAAACAAACTCATTCCAGGATATTACAACCCTATCACTAATGAGTCAAACCCCACAAAGCTAAGGTTATCGCTAAACCCGCTCTGATACCAACTGTGACGACCCACATTTTGAAAGGTTTAAATCGACAATGATCCACACATGTCCAACCTAAACAATCCGGAACATAGTTAATCGTTGGGGTTAATTTTGAAAAATAAGAAAAGAAGAAGAAAACAAACACAGAATCTCGCAGCGGAACGACAAAATATAATAATCAAGTAAACAGTTCATGAGGCTGTTTATATTATACATTTGATTATAATTTATACAACATTTATCAGAGTTATATATACACAATAGGAACAAAATATAATGCAGCAGACAACATGATGCAGAAACAATAATAGTAATAATATACCAAATCTTCATCTTCGTCCTTCAGAGAATAATCTTCAATACGCTGAAAAACTCAGGACTGACCCGAGCCTAATGAAAAGACAAAACACTCGAGTCAGGACTAAAATATTCTTATGTGAGTTAAATCGATATCGAATATAACATGAGTGTCGTGGCGTCAGAGATGCTCACGGGGTTTCACATCTCCCATCCAGTGTATAACGTGCGTGCGATAACTCAAGAAATGCTACGGGATTTTCCATCTCTTATGAATCCGTCAAAATATTTATATGTAGTAGAATACGCTACATATATAATGTCTAATCAATAAAATAAATATTTTTCTTAGCATTAAGGCTTTACATTGAACCCCCTTAACGCGTTTTTAAGCATTAGCGTACAGTTTGCATTTGACACAACCAGTAGCACGTCGGTAGTCAGTGATGCGCCGTGGTACGACAACACTAAACCAAAATCGTAAGGGTTTCGTATAGGGATAAAAGTATGATAAGGCACGTGAGGCTGTAACGACCCGGAAATTTCGAGCCCGAAAATTCCAGATAGTTATGAAAAGAAGAAGAGATAGAAGAAAAGAAACAGAAAACATAACACAGATGCTCACATTCGCAGCGGAACAAAATATAATATCAAATAATAACAGTTTACAAAGAATACTGTATCTGTCAATTTACATCTATTTACATCAGAGTTATATTTCTATACACAACGATGGTCATATATAAATCAAATATGTCTCAGATAATCAAAATAATAGTCACAGTGGAATCACTCCATACGTCCTACCATCCAGTACTCCTCCTGAGCTCCAGAACGTCCTTACCTGAAAATCTGTAATACTCAGTCTGACCCGAGCATTACATCAAAGTAACACCCGGGTCAGGCTGGAAACCAGCGTGAGTAAACCCATCTAACATGGAATACAACAACATAGAACTACATAAAACCCGGGGTAACTCGCATCAATTTACAAATTCACAATTTGTTAAAGTCATCACTTATTTCACATATCAATTTCTAAGTACCCAATCTTAGATTAAATGGTCCAATTCACATAAATCATTTCATTTCAACCTATTGATTTCCCATATCAATTTGTAAAGATTCGAAGTGGTTTCGGGTATTAACTAATACCCGACTCCGGTCTCTTCGGATCTAATATCATTTAAACCCAAGCTATTCAATTTAATACAACTCAACTTTAATTACTGGATAACCCTTTTACACAGCAATTTAATTTATAGATAATTACATTATCACTGTATCCAGCATATCATATCGCAAGGCAATTCATATCATAGATATCATCTAATTCAAAACACTTATCATCATTCTATTTTTCATAAGCAAGTTTTGATTACTTCCATTAATTGATGATCCTTTAGTTACTTCCCTTTATTAAATTTCCTTTATTAAATAATTAACCTTCAACTTAATTATACTCATAAATCAACCTTGACTAATCATAATCAGTAAATACTTCCTTACTTCATCAATTTAACCAACTCCTTGATTAACTACATTCATTAACCCTTAAATTACATGGAATAATTAAACACCTGATCACTTCCACTAAGTAATTTTCCTTTAATTACTATTCATTAAGTAATATCTCCTAATTTATTTCATCCAGTAATTATCCATTCCTCCACTAAGTACTTATACTTTATTAAGTAATGATTTTTAACCCATCCTCAAGTAATTCTTTTTTTAATTAATTAAACTTGATTAACTATCACATTAACATAATTAATTACACTAAGAATTAATCCCTTAAATTACTTCATTGAGTAATTTCTCTTAATACCCTTTATTAGTAGGTAATTAACCTTTAATTACATATTACTTAATTATTCATTAATTAATCACTTAATTTCTCGATCCTTTATTTATTTACTAAGGAATAAATCCCTTGCCTATTTATCTTTAATTACTTATATTAAATATTAAGTAATTATTCTCCAATTACTTACATTAATGATCTTTAATCCAATTAATTAATTACTGCTTTCTCATTAATTAATCCTTAATTAATTTATGATATTAATCAACTCTCTTTTAAACATTAACCTGACTTCCTTTATCAAAACAACCCGAGCCACATTTCAACATTCTCGAGTAAATTTCGAGTCTCGTGCAATCCCCATCTACTTCGAGTCACCCTTGAAATTTCTCGAGATCGTCCCGAGGCAACATCTTCTCCCCCAAAACTTCAAATAGTAGCAGATACACACGTACACGGTGCACGTGTACAAGTCACCTGACGTCTTCCGATCAACGTCGCGCTCTTCCACCCGAGCATCTTGACCTCGACAACGAACCCGACTACCTAATTCCGACGATCCCATCAGAAGTCGAGATTCGAGCTACACGACTAAATACTGGAACCCACCTTTCCACGAAAAACCTCTTCGCCACGCCACCCAAGATCACCAGAATTCACGCAAGCTTGACCAAAACTCTGCCACTCACCCACGAACCCTTTTCCCCCCTGTCCGATCTCTTGAACCAACCTAGCGATGTCGCAGTTCTTCCTAGAACCGACCTGAAAAAAAACGAGACTCAAACCCTACAATGATCTCGCCCAATCACTACGATCTTCTGGAAAATTTTCGAGTATTTTTCCAATGTTCATTGATGCTTAATCCACCTTCTGACCAAAACTCGAAGAATCTAATCTCGTCGTTCGACTGAATTTGACGAATATACGTTTTCTGATCAACTCATGAATTCTCGTCACTCACTCACTTAGAAATTTTAATATTTACATTAAAAATCATGATTTACTAACACGAATTCAAATATACAATCCAAACTTGAGGATTCAAAAATCAAGATTTCGACTTGAATCGATTTCATTGTATTATTATTATTTTTCTTCCAGAAAAGAAATATAACTTACTGATATTCTTGAAATTATTTTAGAAAAATAGTATTTGTCTAATACTAACAAATTCCCTTCAAAGATAATGGCCTAATATTGTTTATGTGGAGAGATTTGATTTTATTTTGATTAGTTCAACCTGAAACTAAAGAACAGAGGCTTAAATATTTTCACAGACATGCACATCATTATCTTCATGCATTCACAGACATATTTATACTCCCATACAAGCATAGCTTGGTTCATAACTACCCAGATGATCACATACAAACAGGTATTCAACAAATCCCAGGTTTAAGTATGAGTTTACTCACCTGAAATTTTAGAACAGAGAATAGTTTCAGGCTTTGAGAAGAACACAGTCTTGATCTTGCTTTCCCAATCTCTTGCTTTGTTGATGAATTTGTTCGAGTTTATAAAGTAAAGATGTTTATTTTATTTATTATATTTTTTCTTCCTCAGGTTTGCTTCTAAGTTTTGTAACGAAATGAGATAAGAAGGGATGATACACAAAACAATATGTAGGCTGAAGTTTATACAAGTACAAGATATTATTGTACTGTTAGAGATTTTTTTTTCCTTTTGTAAGGTGGCTGAAATGATATTTGTTGAGCTTGCATTTATTGACCTTGGCTTGTTTTATAAGCTTAAGCTTATCTTCTTCTTCTTCTTTTTTTTTAACATTTTACAACTAAGATGGCCGTATAGACTTAGATAAAAAGAAGTATGCAGTGGAAGCTAAGGCATTGTACAGGTTTTATGTGGAAAGATTTGATCTGCTATTAACTTGGTACAATGTTTGAAATGATATATTGTATGCTCAAGATGTATGTGCATTAAATGCTTGCTATGATGATGTTTCATATGTATATATATTTATATACACTCTTGCTTACATATATCTATATGTATATATAGCTACATATACCTATACGTTTGCATATTTATTTGCTTACATGACATAAACACACACTTATATTTATACATATTTTAATATACATTGCTTTATATACATATATATATATATATATATTCACATTCAAACAAACTTCTCCTATATTTCATTCCACATAGGTATATACATATATTTATATTCTTGTATATGTATATACTTATATATGTATATATCTTCAACATCACAAGGTTGTATCTATTTATTTATACATGTATTTAAGGATATTTCATTCAAATTTAAATGATGAGTTTATCATTTATTTTCTATGGGATTTGTCATATCCAAAGATTTATAATCCAATATCTAATATAGGTTTTAAATCGGTCCATATATGTTATAACTTAAGTTTGTATATAGTGTTTAAACTAATGTATATATATCCAGATATTTTGAATTATCAAAAATTTTATTGGTTCGACTTATAAAATTAGTAATTCAATAATTAAAATCAATTATTTACCCAATTACAGACGTCAGAAAACCCGGGTCGTCACATGAGGCAATGCCCAAGGTATGATACTACCCGTTTACCCTTCTCGGCTGGTGGTAACCCCTAATGGCCCATCACGTCCAACACTCCAAAAATCCGAGGGTGCGCACCAATCAATAA
Source organism: Allium fistulosum (assembly GCA_030737815.1). NCBI lineage: Eukaryota > Viridiplantae > Streptophyta > Magnoliopsida > Asparagales > Amaryllidaceae > Allium > Allium fistulosum. The sequence continues at coordinate 1,212,213,263 of CM060902.1, forward strand.
CAATGTCATGATATTAATACGAAGAAGTGTGTCTGCTAGAGGTAGCTAACCTTATTGGCCGGTACGGCTCCTGTTTTAGTCATTTCAAATTGACACAAGTGTTAGGCCAATCCATCATCGTTCTCCTTCTTCAAATCCAGCAAACGACCCCAAATCCAACCACTTCGTTATGGAGTCTCCTCCATGTACACAGTTGTTAAAGTGGTTTCAATATTGACAGAGAGTATGCCAATAAGAGGCCCTAGTCTCTTTAACAACCAAACGTCGTTTTACACACCGGTTGGTACTTTTATATTTCGAAAACGATTCATCCTGATATCAAAATATCATATTCGCTTCAAAATCAAATTTATTACGAAATCATCATATTTACTCAAAATATACTATTTCACTTCAAAATCATTTTCACCTTAATATCCGATTTCACTTCCAAAATTGTTTCGAATTTCAATTTAGATTATAACATCATTTTAACCGAATTCGTATTTAAATCCCGATTTAAATATAGGCACTTCCTATTATGACTAGTTAGAATTTTTGAAAATAGTTAAATAGTTAAAATAGTTTAATATAAAATAGCTTAAGTATTAAAAATGGATTATATAGTAAAATAGCTTGGAAATCAAAATAATTTGAATATTTAAAAAAAATAGGTGTTAAATAGTTTATATTAAAATAATTTATTTGAAAATAGTTTCAAATAAATTATTTTAATATAAACTATTTAACACCTATTTTTCTTAAATATTAGTTTCAAAGTCAAACTGATTCAATTTCAAATCTTCGAATTCAAATCGATTCCAATTTCCTTTTAAATCGATTCAATTCTGATTTCAATTCGAATTAACTTCGATTCCAATTTTAGTTCAAACCAATTTCAATTTCGATTCCAAATTGATTCAATTTCAATTTCAATTCCAATTAATTCAATTTCAATTTTAATTCCAATTAATTTCAATTCAATTCCAATTTGAATTAATTTCAATTTAATTCTCAATTTTAAACCATTTCGATTTATATAAATTTGAGTTCGATTTTCAAAATATCGATTTAAATCACTTAAATTAAATTTAACTTCAATACTCAATTTAAGGTTCAAATCTTTGAAATAATTCAATTCCGAACTCAAATTTCGAAATATGCATTTAAATACTTTTACTTGGATTTATTTCAAAGTTCGAGTGAAAGTTCAAATCACTTAAACAAATCAATTTCCATCATCCAAATGGTTTCTCAATTATACTTCAAAATTTCAAACTCGATTCATAAAACAATTTCTGTTGACAAGTTCATTTTTAACATTTCGAGCTTGAGTTCAAAAATGCTTCCATTTCCATAAATTCGACTTTAGTTCATAAGTCAAAATTAATTTAAATAATTTCAAGTCAAAATCTGAAAATCATTTAATTTAATCAATCCAATGTCCGTATATAATTTTCTATCCTATGGCAAAGTGAATCAATTATATTAATTTAATTCAGGGATGGATATATATCATTTCAATCCAAAATAATGTCATAGGTATATATCATTTCAACCTATCCCTTAGTTTATTCGAAATAATTTGATTTACCGGTTTATATACTGTAAATAATATGCAGGATGATAATTGGATATATAAAAATAAATAAACATCCAAATCATCCAAAATATCAACGAATAGCATCCATCAAATCAACAATCCAACAGTCAAAATATCACAACAATTTACTGGTTATCAATAATCAAAGTTTACCGGTAATTTAATTCCAATTTAAATTAACTATCTAATTTAAATTTTTGTCAGTTCAAATCAGATGTCAATTTTTATGTCAGTTAAATAACAATCAACAGTCAATAAAATATATTACTTCATAAATTCAATTTAACGAACATAAAATTATTTTAGCATGTCGTGAGCGTTATAAAACACTCAACTTTTATTTGAAACTAAAAATATTGCAGCTTCAAATAAATTCCAATTCTACTCCAAGCTGTAAACGACTTCGATACGATCGAAATGTGATTCGTTTCACCCGGAACGGACCTCGTACGAGCATAATACGAATTTATTAATATAACAAATTTTTTATTAACCTTTATATCAACAAAATAATAAAAATAAAAGAAACAAACCTAAATACTTCTCTCAGCCGTACACTGTTCAAATGCACGAAATTTTCCAAACAGCCGAAACCCACCCCATGTGATCGAACTCCTCCTCCGTTGCTCCAAGCGAACCATCGCCGCATCGCCAGCACTCGCACGAACGCGCCTCCCTCTGAATGATTATCGCCATTGCACGAAGCCCACCTACCTAAATCGCGTGCGCACAAAACCCTAGAGTCGTGACTGTCAATCACTCATCGAGTTCCAAGCAAGCCGCCGATCTCCTACAGTTCGCCGCCTCCTCCTTCGCGCGTGTGCAAGCGCTCTACCCTCCGCCATTCCAGATCGAGAAGCCAAATCTCGATTCAATTTTTTTCGATCACGTCACTTTTTTTCGTTCGATATTTTTTTCTTTTTTTTCTGTCGTTTCGAATGGCTGATTGAAAAGAAGGGGGAAAAGTATACGAGGGAGACAGATTGTATGCGGATGTGTACGAGATGATAGGAGAAAGAAAATATATGTGATTATATTCGAAAATATCTAGCTACTAAACGCTTGAAATTTTTGAACTCCAAACAAAGCGTGCCACCTGGCGTTCATAATGTTTTACCCTCGTTCCTAACAAAATGGAACTAGTTTCAAGGCCTAATTCGATCGTATGTAGAAGATAGCTTTTCAAAATCAATTATTTTAATTAAATTCCGTAATTTCTACGCATTACAAGCTTGCACGGCCAAACGACAAGTCCGATCGCTATGAAACTTGAAATCCTACAATAATTCATCATTAGGGATCCGATGAAATGGTTTCGTCGAAATCTGAGACAGTGGCCAAAATGGCTACTTTTACTCGTCAACTAAAATATAAAATTTCCAATTTCTATTTATTCACTTTTAAATCCAATTTTAAATGTTAAAAATATTCATTCATATTTAAATAAACATTCGATACCATTTTCATTCATATTAGATTCAGAATTCAATTATTGAAATAATTTCCAATATTAAATTTAAACAATTTCATTATCCAATAAATTACATTATTTCAAATATAAGTTATTTAACTTATAAAATTTACTTTTAAAAACAAATTCAAATAATAAACAACTACTTTCATTTTACAGTACTTCAATATTTATTAGTCAATCCTTGCTATTGATTATAATCACATCAAATACATAGAATTTCATTTCAACACTGTTATTGCCAAAATCTTCGAAATTGGTTATTCAAAATTTGTATTCAAGTTCATATTCAAATAAATTACATAAATAATTCATTAAATTTTTATTTCAAACCATTTTTATTCAATAATCATATTAAATTTTATAATTTAAAATAGTTAAAAGTACGGATCGTTACAAAGCGCAATGGATATTAAAAGCTTTCTGGGTCTAGCAAGTTATTACATGAGATTCATGCAGGATTTCTCAAATATTGCCTACCTCTTAACAAAATTGATGAAGAAAGATGTAAAATTTGTATGAATGGATAAATGCCAGCAAACATTCTTAGAGCTAAAGTAAAAGTTGACTAGTGCTCCTGTTCTTACAGAGCCAGATGGAGGTGAGAGTTTGACTGTTTACACTGATGCGTGCGGAACAGGTCTAGGTATTGTGTTGATGCAACATGGAAGGGTTATCGCTTATGCGAGTCAGCAGCTCAAACTGCATGACGCAAAGTATGCAACTCATGACTTGGAGTTGTTAGCGATGGTATTTGTGTTAAAGATGTGGAGACATCATTTACTAGTTGAGAGGTTCGAGTTATATACGGACCATAAGTCTTTAAAGTATCTTTTTACACGAAAGGACTTGAATATGAGGCAACAATGGTGGTTGAAGTTTCTTGCGGCCTATGATCTAGATATTTTGTATACTCCGGGAAAAGCTAATGTCGTAGCTGATGCACTCAGTAGGAGGTATGCAATTATGGAGATTACTAAGGTTCGTCCGACTCTAAATTAGTCATATCAAAGGGAATCAGCTTAGAGATCTTCGTTTTGCTAGGATAGTTAAGAATGTAAGCGAGAATGAGACACCAGAGAGGTGGCCGGGATTCGAGGTGGATAACCGTGCCATTTTGAGAATGAAAGGTAGGTTGTGTGTCCCGAATGTTGATGGGATTAGGCAAGAAGTTCAGTAGAGAGTTACCATTCTAAGTTGACGATACATCTTGGGGTCACTAAGATGTATCAAGATATAAATAGGACGCTCTAGTGGGAGGGCATGAAGAGAGATGTTTCTATCTTTGTGAGCAAGTGTGCTAACAGTCAACAGGTAAAAGGTAGTCATCAAAAGACAACCAAGAGCGCGCACTTCTTACCTATTAAGACTATGAGGAAAGCTTCTAGTTTGGCTAAGTTATATGTTAAGGAGATCATTAGGTTGCACGGTGTTTCTTGTGATATCGTGAGTGATAGAGGTCCGATATTCACAAGCCAGTTCTGGAAGGGTTTGCATGAAGCATTAGGGGCCGAGCTTAGTTTGAGTACCGCTTACTATCCGCAGACAGATAGGTAAACGGAAAGGGTGAACCGAGTGTTGGAGGACTTGCTTCAAGCATGCATTTTAGATTTTGGAGGTTTGTGGGAAGAGCACTTACCCATTGTTGAGTTTTCATACAACAACAGTTATCAGGCCAGTACCGGAATGGCACCATTTAAAGCATTGTATGGAAGGCCTGCAAATCTCCATCGTGTTAGGTGGAACCTAGAGATCATCTTATGCTTAGACCAAATATGATCCGAGAGGCATCGGATAAGGTTATAGAGATTCGAAAGCGAATCAAAGAAGCGCATAATCGACAGAAGAGTTATGTAGACGAGAGGCGCAAAGACTTGGAGTTCTCAGTTAGAGACTTCGTATTTGTAAAGGTTTCTCCAATGAGAAGTGTACTTCTGTTTGGAAGGGCTGGGAAGTTGGCTCCACGTTATATAAGACCGTTCCCGATTCTTGAGAGGATTGATACACTTGCATATAGATTCGAGTTACCGATTAGGCTATCTGGTGTGCACAATGTATTTCATGTATCACATTTGCATAAGTTTATGCATGATCCTTCGATGATAGTGGAAGCGTCGCAGCAAGAGGACTTAGAGATTAAGCCAAATCTGACTTTGCTGAGGCATCCTGTTCGTATGGTTGATAGAGATACGAAGCAATTGAAGACTAAAGTTGTAAAGTTAGTCAAGATACAATGGATTGAGGATGCTCGGGATTGTACGTGGGAGATTGAGGATAGTTTGAGGGAGTCCTATCCGGATTTGTTCTTGGACTAGAGTTTTCTTATCTTAGTTTGCATTTGGTTTGCAGTTTAGTTTGTATATAGTTTCAGCAGTGCTATATATATATATCTTGTTCTTTTATATCCATTGATTATCATTCTAGTGGAATTTTTAGGACGAAATGTTCTAAGTGGGGGAGAATGTAGTGATCCGAAAATTCGAACACTTGGTCTTCGAATATTGATACAATTTGAGATATATTTAAGTGTTAAATTATTTTATAACCTTGTTTAATATTGTTTAATTAATAAATAATGATAAGAAACTTTTTATTTGAAAAGTGTTTACAAAAATATATTTTTCGAAGAAAAATCGATAATGTGGCCAAAAGTCGGTTTATCGATAAACAGTTTTTCGATCGATATAAGTTGTTTGAACTCTTGTGCACTTAACTAATGATAAAATGAACACATTAACAACTAATTAACACACTCTCCTCTTCATAAAGATTGGAATGTTGTAGAAAGTTATAATAGGATAAGAGATATTACATGGTAAGGGTAAAATGGTAAAATGAATAAAGGAGAAGTGACATAAAGTTGTCATGATAAGAAGCAATTAACGTCATTACGGTTTTGAGGGCTTTTTGATCTTTTCTGATTATCATTCCTAAGCCTGTATAAAGAGGGCTACACCCTCAGCATTCATTCACAAAAATTCCGAAGCTTTGAGCTAAAATACCCATGTCTTCAACATCTTCTTCTTCTTAGTTTCTAAAAGCAAATAGTTTTCAAATCAATTCCAAATCATCTCAAAATTTGATGAAAGCCTTGCCACCACATAACAACACCTTCTGCTAAGTTAGATTTTGAAAAATTGAAGCCAAACACCCACAATCCCTAGAGGTCGTGAGTTATTAGGGTGCTTGGAGGGAGGAAACAAGGCAAAAGCAAGGAAAAAGAGGAAGGAAAGGAGGTTGGTAGCTTGGGTTTGACCTTGAGTGCTTAAGCTTGGTTATTTGTTAGGTTTAAGGTGAGCTAACTCACTACTTGGCCTGATAATATAACTCATATATGATTATATTTTGTTGTGTTAAAGTTGTTTGAATTAACTTGGACATATGATGCAAACGTTGATTTTGATTCTTTTTTTGAAAACAAGTGGCACATAGGATCCATATATGGACTTGTATAAATATGACTAGACCTTCGAAAAAAGCACATGGTTGTAGTTGAACATAGGTTGGAATATAATTCGAATTTGAAAGTGCACTTATAGCGATAGTCGCTAGGGATGCAGTTCAGAATTGCGTTGTTTATAGCAATTGTTATGGAACTTTGTAGAGAGATCCATAGTGATTTCTTGCCATATTTATGTTGTTATATATGTATGTTTGTTGCTATTAAAAACTTGAATATTAAAAAGTTAAGTAACATCTCGAAAACGGCCAAAACATCACTAGTGCAATACTGCCCCGTTTAACCTTGATTTTTTAACTTTAAATGTTTCAAAAAGGACTTTAACTTTGAGCGATTTATTTCATTCTTTTTAAAAGTATTGCCTAACTCTTATTAGATTATTTTAAAATTATTTTGAGATTTATATGAGTTTTTAAGAATTATTTATGAATTTATATAAAAAGAGTGTTTTGTGAAAAACATAATTTTCTATGTTTTCAAGTAAACTTCAAAATGATTATTTTTAAGTAATATTTTGTATAAATGTTTTAAAGCCTATTATTAGTATTTTTAAGTATTTTAAAAGCAAAAACAAAAGTTTTAAAAAGGGGTTAGAATTACTAAATGGACAAATGGTTGATTATTTATATTACTTATTAGAAAAGTAATTAACTATGCTTAACACTAATAAGCCGACGAAGTAAGCTTATATATTTATGAGAGTTAAGACGATGTCGAGTAGGAACAGAGCAATAGAGCTCTAACCCATCGGGCTGCCCTCTTAAATGAGGAATAGGTAAGTGGAAAATGTTGAAATGCGTTAATCGTGTTGATTTCTTATTGTTTATGGAAATCATTAATACTATACTTAACACTAAAAGCCGATGAGGTAGACTTATCTATTTGTGAGATTCAAGAACAAAGTGTCTAGGAAAGGCTTGGAGGAACCAGTGCCTAAAATTACCTGGCTTCACTCTTGGGAGAGGAATAGTTAAGTTGTAATGTCGGAGACGAGTTAAGCGTATGAATCATGATTTGTATAGGCAATTGTTTTGATTAGATAATTGATTAGTCGATTATCGAACTTGACCTAATATTGACTTAGGAAGTTATCAAAATGCTTTATAATTTTATACCAATAAGAACCTCCGGGTAGGAGTATTGGTACGAAACATCTCTACCTTTCACGTACTTCTAAAAGAACTGGAATTGAGTTTACCGGAAATTCATCGATTGGTTTTGAAGAGTTTGGGATCAGTAAGTGTTCTACTTACCGAATACCACTTCAAAACTAGTATACGAGTTCTATGTTTTGGAAGCGGTTAAATAAGGGGAATCTCTGTAGAGATTCGAGATCTGTTTAAGATGCTCGAACACATGTAAATGTTCATGATCTATTCAAGATGTGGGAATCCATATGTGATTCTGAGATCTATTGAGATATAGGAATCCATGTGTGACTTCGACATCTATTCGAGATGTGAGGATCCAATCTGGGATTCGTGTTCTGTTCGAGTGATGAGGACTCATGTGAAGATGACGAACGCAACCTCAACATCGGAAATGACTAAAAACAGAGTAGGCCTCACAACTTGTGGTTAGCGACCCATGTCAAGGTATTATCAACTATATATCTAGAGATACTTATCGATTGTTAGCCAGGAGGAGTTGATGATATTTGGTTCATATTGTTCATGTTTATGTTTGGACGTTGGGCCACTTGTGTTTACCTAAATGGTATATTTTATATAGAGATATGCAACGCTCGAAAGGTACTTTCTAACCCTAATGCAGGAGATTGGATTTGGATTCGGCTTCCTCGAAGAGATTTTCATGGACAACCCGTTATACGAACGTACCTTAGCAGTTTTAAATGTAACATAATATGTTGTGGTGTGACCAATGTAAGCATCACAGCTATTTGATATGATTTACATTCTACACCCTAGACATTATCTATCATATCACTATATTAAACTTAGTAAATGGTTGGTTTCTTTTGAGGGGAAAACTGTTACGGGAATCCATACGGTCTCAATATTTACCATTACATGTTGCATGTACCTCGAATTTTCTCATACCAGACTTATGTCCGACGCTTGGTTTTTGTTTTCCCTAGATTCCTCGTATACTCTTTCGAGTAAGCTGAGTATCTGGTTTTACCTTGGACGCTTCAATGTTCTGAAGACGAGCTGGAGGCTTACATTATCTATCTATTTCTATTTCTATTTCTGTTGTTCCGTATTAGCTATGTACATATATTAGCATTGTGAGGACAGGTGGTTGTAACTATCCAGGCTGATGATAGTACTTAGGTTTTATAACTCTGGAAATCCTATATTAAAAGTAACCCTTTTTACTGTTCTTTTGATATTATATATTATCGTTCCACTGTGAGATTCTGATGTTGTGTTCTTCTTTTCTAGTTCTATTCTTTTTCTTTTATTTTACCCTAACTTTCTCTCTTTCCGGCACTTGGATGCTTGACACACAAATACCATGGATGTATTAGTGTCGATATTCGAGGATCGTAAAGTCGGGTCGTTGCAATATATATATATATATATATAGTCCTGTTTATATTGAATAGAGTTAGATAGAGTTGATATTAATTTATAACATGGTGATAAATTAATTAAACTCAGATTTATTGTTAGATCATTGATAGAAATACTATTATATATATTATTATCGATATTCGGGATAATTGATTGAGATCTCGATATACAAATATTATGTTCTATTTATATTGAGTGGAATTAGATAGAGTTAATATTAATTTTTAAAATGGTTATAAATTAATTAGAACTCTAATTTATAGTTATATTAGTGATAGAAATATTATTATATATTTTATTTTAAGAAATTAGAAGTATAACCTTTAAAATAAGCTGTAAGGCTAAAATAATGGTTTAGGCAGGTTAAACTTGTATTAAAATGGCTTTGAAGTTTATATGGCCTTGATATTGGTTTATTATAGTGTAAATCAATAGTTAACTAACTAGTGAATTTCTATAAATGTAATTTAAGAAGTTAGAAATTACGAAGAAATATTGTATTACTTAATAGGGTTTAACTAAGGTTATAAAATGCCGAATATTGTAATAACGTGATTAATTAACTTTAGACCCTAAGAAATTATTTGAGATATATGTGTATACATAAATATATATATGTATAAATTATATACATGAGCTATATAATATGTTGAGGCCTTATCTATAGCTAAACTTAATTTAAATAGAAGAATTAAGTGAAAATAAGCTATAGTATGATTAATAAGCAAGTGCATTATTTTATACAATAAGTGTGAGACTTCAATAAAATAATACGAATAAGATATAATTGTTAGATTGGTGACTTAAGTAAGATGCTTTTTTTGTTGAATTGTTTGTATGATTGTATGTGTGAATTGTTATTGATATCGAGATGATAGATTTGTTACTTTGGTTGTGTATTGCCTTTGTGCATTAAATGTGTACGATATATGTTTATCAGTTCCATATACTTGGACTGGTTATATATATACATACATTTGCGTATAGTTTATGTGATTTATATATATATATATATATATATATATATATATATGTATAAATATAGTTCTGGTATGTTCGACTTAGCGCTACCGGGAGATGCATGAAATATTATATTTATTTATTTATTTATTTATTTATTGATGTGTGGTTAAAGCTTTTATATATAGTTTCGGTATGTTTGAATTGGAGCTAACAATTGGTGCATGGAATCCATTGTACCATTGAGATGACACAACCTGCAAACGTGGTCCTGGAGCAGGGGCATAGAAAGATTGGGACGCCAGTCTAGAGTAGGTCATATATTATTCTTAGTATGGGTAATATGACAGAACCTACAGACCCAATTTTTGTGAGGTGTTGGTTTTTAGAGGAGTCCACAAGTCAACTGTAGCTCTAAATAGGTCTCTTCGGTAGCTAATGGCAATTTAACATGATTTATTGATACACAATTTAAGCATATGTATTGTTCAATATGTCTGACTTGGGGTTATCGAATAGTGTAAGAAATATATTATACAGATGTATAAACATATGGTTCAAGTGATATATATATATATGTATATATATATATGTATGTATGTATGTGTATTTATATGCATGCATAGTTTAGGCGATTTATTTATATTGGTTTGGTATGCCTAACTAAGGATAACCGGGTAGTGCAAGGCACTTCAAGAACGAATCATGATCCTCACGAAGACGATAATACTTTAGTGTTGTGTATTAGGAAAGGTGCATGTAGGGTTTAGCATTTACATGAAGTTTCGATATATCGGTGTAGAAAACCAAAAGGAAAGGACGCTAGTGAGGAAATCGATCATACCATTAAGATGACATGGCCAGCAAACTTGGTCTCAGAGCAGGGGTTGAGAGAGATTGGGATGCCAGTCTAGAGTAGTTCATATATTGTTTCGTAGTACGGATCGGTGCTATGGCAAGACCTACATGCCAACTTCTTTTGAGTTGTTGGTTTTCAGAGGAGTCTATAAGTCAGTTGTAGCTCTCGATAGGTCTATTTGGTAGCTAATGGCAATTCAGCACTGGTGTCGTTATAAATATTCATATTATGGTTTTATGTATAGAGATGCTATGTTAGTAGCATTTTTATATCGTTGTATTTATTTTGCATTTCAGATGTTTCAATAGGGATTGAGAGATCTATGGCATCATTGCTTATAAAGTGTAGTATTACCCCTACACTCATTTTTCATATTCAATTGCATGGCTTGTTATAGTATGTACTGTTTTAATAAGAGAACGATTGTTATGTATCATCTTGCCTTGTTGGTGTATAAATAAATTAGAGTGATGTATGTTTAGTATTACCCATTGATCCTTGCTCGTGTTTATTAGATGTATATAGGTTTCATGTATATACAGTACTTAGAGATGGTTCCCCTAACACCAAGCTTTATGTCTGACCCGTGTTTTTTCTTTGTCTGTTTATTTCATGACAACTCTCGGGAACTCAGTTGAGTGTTTGGAAGACATGTGCTTTTTGGACAGGTTTATAGGATAGTTGAAGCATTTTGGAGGCATGAAGTTGATATATTGGATATGTATACTTGTTGGTGATGCAGTACATGGCAGCCATGCTATTTTATACACGAGACTTGGGATATTAGATATTATATTCATAACTCTATATGAATGGATTTAATGTATTTTGACTCAATTGCTTATGCTAGTACAGTGTCTTGTATATTGTTTATCATGTTATGTTCATGTACATTCAGTATATTATATGTTATCATTCCGTTATGAGATTGTATCAATGTGCCTTGGTATGGTTTTTATTTTAATTTTTACCCCAACGAACTGCCTTCTGTGGTATTCAGGAGTTAGACATTGTTATTCGACGTTGATTCAGGGTATCACAAAGGTCGGGTTGTCACATCTTCTTTCTTGCCTTTTCCCTTGTGTTTGTTTGTGTATTCACTCTTAATCATACTCCAATTCAGGGTCGAGTCACGGGGGGCTGATTTTACTTTCTTGCTCATTTCTAGCCATCTCTTTTGCAGAGTTCCATTTCACCATCTCATGATGTTCTCTTAATGTTTGTATCCAGTTCCTTGTCGTTTGTTTTCCAATTCAATCAATTGAGCCTGTTCATAAATTGTGGAAATTTTGCCAATAACATTTTTCTTCGCAAAGTACACTTTATTGATATAAGGTATGCTTTGCTCAAGAAAAAATATCAGAAATTGGTGAATTTTTAACAGTTGAGCTCTCTAACTATTAATTGGATCAATCGTGGTAAATCATCTAATTCCTTTAGATTCACTTGCAAACCAAAGTTCATTCCAGACCCATTGTAGCTAACGACTCAAGTCCTTATTTATGTATTAGTCTTAAATCATAATACTACAACAAAAAAGGCCTTTCACAACATTTTAAAATTTTTGTCATATACATTCGCAGCATTTCGAAGAATACTGTCTAACAGCATGCTACAATAGTGTCAAAAGATAGCTTCTAAAAAAGAGTCTTTCGTAGCTTTTCCAAAACATTGCAATAAATAAATTTTGCATCGTTCCAAAAATGCTACCACATAAATTTGCTGTATTTTTAAGAACGTTGTCTAATAACAAGTTGCAAAAGAACAGGTCATATCGCCGCAATTTTGAAACGCTGCAAAAAACCTTATCACGGAGATTTGGAAAATGTCGTGGTTTTTTATTTTAGCGATTATATGCCATTGTGTTTGGATGATTGCAGCATTTTCATTTTGTTGCGGTTTGTTTTTTTGGAGTGTTTTGTATATTTTTGTTTTGCAGTACTTTTGAGACGTTGTGGTATATCAACGTTTTTGTAGCATATTATAACTACTGCAGCATTTTTAAATTGCTAGATCTGCTGTACAACTAATGCAAAATGCTATTTACTCTGGATATATTTTTCAAACCATAAAACAATTATAATACCCATAAACAAATCTACTCAAAAACAAACTTCTCAATTTAAACAACGGTAATATATATAATCTGATAATATAAGAAAGTTATAAAAATTAAACATAATCAAAGCTACATCAATTTCATACACCAAAACATTTAGTCATGTACAACATTTCATAAACATGTTTTAAGCACAAATAATAGCAACATAAAGTCTTACAAAAAGAGCTTGCTAAAAGGATAAAATATAAATTGTGGAAAGTCCAAGCTCATGTCCTTCAAAAGTCCAATGTCCCTATAAGTACAAAAATGCAATTAGAGAGTAGTTGATAATAAGATCATGGATATGCACAAGGGTTGATAGGTAAAAGAAACTGGTAGGCTGCACATTTTGAAGATGGAAGAATGAGGAGTTTGTTGAATAAAAATCTTTATTTACCTTTGCATTCTCTTCTTCTCCCCTCTAGTGCTTACAACGGATTAGTGGCCAGCTGGTATACCATGCTTGGCTAAAAAGGAAATGATAGAAAATGTAATAAAAGTTGTTGCTTAGAAAAGTAACCATCACATAACCATATTTTCCATTTAGCATAACAACTTATGCACCTCTAATGCACATATTTTGATGTGGCTGAGTCATGCATATTAGAGGCAGTATCATTTCGTTGTCATTACCGTATCATTTCCATCCCCTCTAAATAGACCTTGTCCTCAAGGTTAGAGATGCTTCCTATGCAGAAGAAAAGGCTATACTTTCCGCTGGTGAAGATGAAAGATGGGTTATCGAAAGTAATATTTTTGAAAGTAAAGAGGATGTCGATATGTAGAGATTGTGGTTCTATCTTCTTAGTGAGTACTAGTTTACACTCGTGAGTACTTTTGTCTTTTATTAAAACGGTTTTGGGTTTGGGTACTTTCAACACTACGTTGGTGGGTGGTGACTTTGTTGGAGTTCGTTGATGGAGCGTAATCGGTGGTGGCTTTGTCGGAGCTCATCGTGAAAGCATTCAAGCTTGTTTGGTGGAAGGTAGAGTTGGTGATAGTTTGGCACTATTGGTTCTTGGTGTTGGAGATGGATATAGTGTCAAGGCGGAGTGTTGAATTTTGGCGACACTATATGGAGAATGGAAGAGGTCGAGAATAGCTTGATAACGGTGAAAAATGTGCGCGAATCGGAGCTCGAATGCTCAAGTTATCGCAATTTGAAGTTGGGTGATGCACAAGCTGAAAGTTGTGTTAGACGTCTGGCCGAAATCCCCAAACGTCTGATAGCAGGTTTACTGTATCCCACGAGTTCTGCCAGACATCTAAGAGAACCTATCAGGCATTTGACGTCGGGAATTCTATAACCTGAAAGTTGGATAGACGTCTGAAGGGTTTTGACAGACGTCTAACATATTTTGTTTTTCCGGTCCAAAATTTGTATGTTTGTTTGTGAAGGCTTCAAGGGGAAAATCAGGTATTTATCAAGGAATGATGGTTTATTATATAAGCTATTTTCAGGATTCAAAGCAAATAGAACTCCAAGGGTTTTGATCAAGGTTTATCCTCCATTAAAACAGGGTTTATCTAAACCTAATTTTCTTCAATTCTCTTCTCTACAAATCTATTCTATTTGAATATTGATCATTGTAATCAATCTCTTATACTCTTCTCATTGGTATTAATAAAGGCTCTCTCTCAAAGTGGATGTACACTAACAAGACATTAGTGGAACCATTATAAATCGGTGTGTGATTTATTTTATCGTTGTTGCTTTGTTTTTCTATTGCTTGTTTGGTGATGTGATTGGCTTTGGATTGGATTGAGATATTGATTAGTTGTTTTTGCACTTCTTGCCACAATCTCGTTTTCCGCTGTGCTTTGGGGTTTTGATTTGAGTGGTCTTGAGTTAGAATTTCCATAATAGTCTTGACTTTATTTGTGACAATGTTTAGTGAATAGGCAACTTTTAACTCTGTGTGAAGTGTAATAAACAAAGTCAGGAAGATATGTTTTGCGTACCTATTATGGAGCATCGGTTGTATACTTGTATTGATTTAGTTTAGTTTTCACCACTTTCATTATTTTGATGATACTACTTAATAGGAGGTTGAATAACATTGATACACACACACATGTATGTGTGTGTATGTGTTGATGACTTAAACGTAGACTCTTATTTATAATATTAAGTTAATTTGGAGTCATTATTGGACTTAATAACATACTTTTAGCTAATACCTAGTAGTCCCTTAGAGTTACATATAGTAATTTTCCATTGTATTAACTAATAGAAAATCAAGTTTTTTTACTTTTTGCAAATATTCCAATAGTGCAGAAAACATATCACTATGTAAATGGATCTTATGAATTTCTGCATTGTTGAAGTAAACATTCACCATCTCCATTTTTAATTTCAATTTTTTCATTTAGTGCAAGTTGTAGAAGATGCAAGTTGTAGAAGATGCAAGGTGTAGCAACAATAGCCAAAAGCAGAGGTATCTAGTCCAGTTTTATTTTGTGTTGTCTACGAATCATTGGATCAGCAATTCTATCAGAAAGTTTTACTTTGCATTTCTCCGTCTTGCAAATAGTTATCAATATCCAAATACATTTGTATGCCATATATTTTTATGAAATGAATATCATGAATAAATCCTTAAATCAAAAGTCAATGCAAAAATTTCTTAACAATCAGTTAGTAGAATTATGTTCTGGATTTTGTCGCCACCCAATTATTTATAATTTAATTTTTAACTACTTAAGTCTATTTCTATGGCAATCACTTCACGTTTGGTAGTAAATAATTTCTATCTAATTGATATTAATTTAAATCTCAAGATTGATTGTAAAGATACCTCCAATATAATTTACCTGTATGTTTCTGATACGGTAGTGACAATGTAATGATACGGCCTCTAATATGCATGACTCGGCCACGTCAAAATATGTGCATTAGAGGTGCACAAGTTGTTATGCTAAATGATAAATATGGTTATGTGATGGTTACTTTTAAAAGTAGCAACTTTTATTACATTTTCTATTATTTGCTTTTTAGCCAAGCATGGTATGCCAGTGGCCACTAATCCGTTGTAAGCACTAGTATTTGTATATGCAAAAATGAAGGAATGAGGAGTCCGTTGAATAAAAATATTATTTGCTTTTGCATTTTCTTCTTCTCCCCTACTCTTCTCTTCATTCTCCTCTTTCTTCCATCTTCAAAATGTGCACCCTATCATTTGGTGCTTTCACTTGTTCTCATCTCCCTTTCCATAATTACCCTTAAATTTACACCTTTAAATTCCATATCAAACCTATCACCATACCCAATCAACACTAACTTCAAGCTTTCTTCACCTAATTACCCTCCTGTCAAAAAGAAAACGAAAAAATGTCCAATACCACTCTTCCCTTGGCAACTATTTCATCCATTCCGGTCAAATCCAATAAATTACATTTGCCATGTGTTTTGTCATACTTGTTCTACAATTAATTAAAGGCTATGATTTTACCAATATAACAATTTTTACCATTTGAGATGCGCACTCATCTCTGCAACTTCCTTTCCCTTGATACACCAATATATATGTAAGTTTGTATTTTCAAATAACTTATACACTGCAACAAACTATTAGTGCAAGATAAAATTAGAATGAGCTGCAAAACATAATTTTGAACCTGGAACGTAAAAATAAATTAGAGCATATATTGGAGTATATGTATGATGATAGTAGTATTTCATCTAATTTTGTCATAACAACATAGGGACCGTCTTCTTCAAATCGGTAACCCTATTTTGAAATTGGGTTGTTTGTTTCTGATTAGCTTGTGACATAATGAATTTGATGTGGGTCATGCTTTTTTCCATTCCTCTTAATTGTCATGGTTTATCTTGTCGCAGCACTACTGAATGAGCATCTTCTCTCACATTAGTTGTTGAGCTAGATTGTGATTCATTTTTCTTTTTTTAATCTTCTCCAGCGAAAGTTAACATACAACATTATCTTCAAGTTATCACATTCTTAAGTCATAGTAATATTTCAAAATGAAACAAAAGCACATACAATAGTATTTTCAACAGTCATGCTCGTTGGCTCACCATTTTTTCGAGTGAGAGATTTAATCCAAATATAAACTCTAGAAATGGAAGAGGGATCAGGACTCTCTTTTCTCTACACTAAAATAAAATAATCGATCATATTAGTTATAGTACTTAAAACTAGTCCAAGACATAACTAGTGTTTACAAAATGAAAATAAACAAATATATTGTCAAATAAGAAGAAACATTAATTCACAATTAGACGTTATAAAACTTATTTTCAACCAAAAGTTAAATTCATGTAAAATAAATTAATCTCTCACCATACAACTAATCGAGCCATTCCTTTACGATCGCATGAAATGTGCCATTTGTTTCCTTCTAATAGCTTTGAATGTTTAGTTTTGTGTCTAAAAAAAGAAAATAGAATACATTGGCTAGTTAATTTCTACACACGTAAAGGATGAACGCTTAGATGTAATTTACTTTAGATTTTAAACTAATTTTCAGGTTGACAAAATTATTCCACTCCTTTGTACTTCTGGGGTTAACTGGTTTCATTTGAAGTCGTTCCTCATTGGACTTTACTTTTTAAATTTGCTGAAATATGAAGAATTTTCATCATTCCTCATTAAACTTAAATCTTACATGTATGAAGAACAAGGATTTAGTAGTTGTTTGCTGAATATGTTGAAAAAAAAATAAGTTAATTAACTAGGATACATGTGTGAGAAATTCCAATCCAATGAAGAAATCCGCTAAACCCCCATTCTCTCATTCAGCGACTATTCATATGAAAAACATGAAAAGAAAAACTCCAATGGTTTCTAAAAAGAAAGTGAATCAAATTATCCATCTGATGATCATTGTCCCGTTTCTGTTGAACTTGCTAATATCACCAAATAAAAGAAAATATACCTTTCAAGTTTAACTATTCATGGGAGTTAAGAGAAGTAAAATGAATGTGAGATATAAAGTAGCGAAGTAAGCATATATTGCCGCATATCACTCAAGAGCAATCACAGCCTTCTATACAAATCTCAACGGCTGAAACAAATCAACATGATTATTAAAGAGACAGCAGACCAGGCCTTGAGAGTACTTAGCCCAAAGGCATAAATTCTGTATGTATATATTCAGCATTGTGCATTGTTATGGCATCAATTCATTTCCTTGCTTCTCTGTAAAAATACTCAATCAATATTCGTTCAATAAAATATTTTTCATTCAATTCAATCAGAACTTCATTTTGGTATCAGAGCCTTTGTAAAGCCTAACGGCAAGATTGGAGTATCATACCATCAGAAACTCATCATTTGGTGTTTTTCAAAAATTTCAGAATCTCATCAGAAACATTTTCATCATCTGAGATTAAAAGAACTCAAAGCTCTAGTTCAAGAAGAAAGAAAGTGTCGTGCCTAGCAGAGATACTAGCTGCATCATTCTTTAAAAAAAAGGAGGGAAAAAGCTTTGAATTTTTCACAAGAAAATCATCACAAAATTCATCAAAACATCAAGGAATTGTACCATACCAGAAAAACCCATCATTGAAATCAATCATCTGGGTTAGTGGTTGTACTTACCTGAGTTTTTGAAGATTCTCAGATCAGTTCTTGTGTACTTCTTTTCTGTTCTGTTCTGTTAACCCACAAGTAGCAGTTCTTGAATCAAGACTGCATTACCCCATCCGTTACAACCTTTTAATGTTGCATCATGGCCAACAGCTCAGCAACAACAGCAACATCTGAATTTGATCAAACTGCCACAGAGAATCTCATCAAAACCATAGTTAGCCCACAGAGCCAATTAGTCACAGTTCATCTAGAAGAAGATAATTATCTTCTGTGGAAAGTCCATGTTGAGACAGCTGTCAGAGGATATGGGCTTGAAGATTTCCTCAATGGCACCATCAGAGTTCCACCAAGATTCATAACTAGTTCAGAAAACACAACAGTTAGTAACCTAAAATTTGTAAAGTATTAGAGACAAGATAGTCTAATCTATTCTTGGCTACTTTCATCTATAAGTGTGAAATTGCTACCACAGGTAATTGGAAGTAAAACTTCACAGTATTAGAAAAGAAAACATCACAATGCGTGAATATCTTGCAAAAATCAAAACTACATGTGACCTCCTTGAAGCAGCAGGTCATAAAGTACCAGCATCTGAACAAGTATTAATCATATTAAGTGGCCTAAGTGAAGATTATGAATCTGTTGTGGCTGTTATATCCTCTCAAAGAACAACACCAACTCTAGAGGATGTTCATGATATACTTCTTGCCCATGAAGGAAGACTTGAATTCAAGAAACCCTCTGATACTGATATGGCAGTCAATTATGCAGCTAGTCACAGAGGCAAGAATCAATATAACAACAATAACAAAGGTAACCCACATGCTAGAGGCAGAGGAAGAGGAAGATATAACAACAACAACAGACCAAAATGTCAGATATGTGAGAAAATTGGTCACACTGCTCCAAAGTGTTACTTCAGACTCAATATGAACTATACTCCAGGTCAGAACTCAAGCAATCAAAGAAATGGGAACTACAGTGCAAACATGGCCCACATACAACAAGACACTAGTAATCAAACAGGCAGTAACAGGGCAAGCAATCAAAATGACACTAACAGATCAGACCAAACATTTGATGAAAGCTGGTATCCAAACTCAGGTGCTACCAATCATATCACTAACAATTTGGATAATCTAAACTTGGGCAGTAAAGAGTACAAAGGTAATAGTTCCATTCATATGGGAAATGGTGAGTCTATAAAGATATCACACACTGGTATTGCTTGCATCAAAGGTAGAAGAAAACTTTACCTCAATAACTTATTAAGAGTTCCACAAATTAAAAAGAATCTCACGAGTGTATCACAATTTGCAAGTGATAACAATGTTTACTTTGAATTTTATCCTACATATTGTTTAGTTAGAGACATACTGACTAGAGAAATTCTTTTGCAGGGTGAAGCAATCAGAGGTCTATACAGATTTAATTCTGTAGACTCAAGAGATTCTGAAAAATATTGTAATTTTTCTGAAACAGTTCAATCCAATGATGGATTGAGCAATTTTGATGTATGGTATTACAAGTTAGGGCATCCCAATGTTAATGTTGTAAAGAAAATCTTGGTAGAAAATAAAATCTCTATTGAAAACATCAATTTACCATATATTTGTACATACTGCCAAATGGGTAAAAGTCACAAACTTCCTTTCTCTGACTCATTGACTGAATATAGAAAACCACTAGAACTGATAGCTACTGATCTTTGGGGGCCAGCACCTATCAATTCTAATTATGGTTATAGTTATTATATCTCTTTGATAGATGCTTATTCTAGATATACTTGGATATATTTCCTAAGGTCAAAATCTGAAACTCATAATTCTGTAATAAATTTTATTACACAAATAGAAAAGAAAGTCAATCATCAAGTTAAAATTGTTCAGATTGATGGAGGTGGTGAATTAAACCCCTCAGCAGTTACTTTAGCAAAAAAAGAATAATTCATAGAATGACTTGCCCCTATACTTTTGAGCAAAATGGTCTAATAGAAAGAAAGCATAGACATATTGTTGAGTCTGGATTAACTCTTCTAGCTCAGGCATCTTTGCCACTAAAATTTTGGCCAGACTCCTTCAATACTGTAGTGTATCTAATTAATAGATTACCAACTGAAGTATTGAAGGGTAAAGCACCAATTGAAGTATTATTTAATACAAAGCCAGATTATCAAAATTTAAAGGCATTTGGGTGTCTATGCTTTCCCTATACTAGACCATACAACTCTCATAAACTAAATTTCAGGTCTACACCTTGTACCTTCTTAGGGTATGCCACAAAATAAAAGGGATATAAGTGTCTTGACAGTAATGGAAAAATATACATTAGCAGGCATGTTGTATTTAATGAATATGTGTTTCCTCATTCTGATGCAAGTATAAAGATAACCAAGAAAGTTTATAATCCCAGAGTATCACTACATCCACTACCTTTATGCTCAAGTGATAGGAGTCATGAAGGAACTGAAGCAAATTCAGATAAATCTGCTCCACAACACACTTTGTTCACTGAACCAGCAGCTCAATCTCCCAATATTGCATCAAGTCAAACACAAAATACCGATCAGCAACAAGAATCAGATAATATTGCAGATAGAAGTACTGAGCCACCTCATAGTGAACCACAGATCAGAGGTGGACATCATATGATTACCAGGGCAAAGAGTGGAATATTCAAACCTAAAGCATACACTGTCACTACTATGTCTACAGCATCAGAAGAACCAGTTACATTCAATCAAGCAATTGAAGACAAAAACTGGAAAGCTGCCATGGATAATGAATACAGTGCACTCATGAGAAACAAGACATGGAGCCTTGTTCCATCACCAGAAAATAAAAACATAGTGGGTTGCAAATGGACCTATAGACTTAAAAGGAATCCAGATGGATCCATTTCAAAATACAAGGCCAGACTGGTAGCAAAAGGCTATACTCAACAACAAGGGTTTGACTTTAATAAAACATTTTCTCCAGTAGTAAAGCCAACCACAATTAGGATCATACTTACACTGGCTCTACATAAACACTGGAGAATAAGATAACTTGATGTTAATAATGCCTTTATAAATGGTGATCTAAGTGAAGAAGTTTACATGGAGCAACCTCTAGGATATGAGCAAGATAAAACTATGTCTGCAGGTTAAACAAGGCCATATATGGTCTAAAGCAGGCACCCAGAGTATGGTCTGACAAGTTGAAAATCACATTGTCTAAATTGAATTTTCAACCTACCAGATCAGATAATTCTCTTTTTGTTAAAAGAAGTACTGATATCACTGTTTACATTCTAATTTATGTTGATGATCTAATTGTTATAGGCAATGATGAAGCAGAGGTTAGCAACATTATCCAATATCTGGATAAACAATTTTCAATCAAAGACCTAGGAGATCTGAATTATTTCCTTGGTATTGAAGTAACAAGATCAGACTCAGAAATTTTTCTGAGTCAAAGGAAATACATTACAGATCTTCTAGTTAAAGCAAAGATGAATGATGTTAACCATCTGCCTACACCTATGATTACCAATCAACATTTCTCCAAAAACAGAGGAGAACCTATACTGAATGATAAACAGTATAGAAGCATTGTTGGTGCACTGCAATATATAACTATAACAAGATCAGATATTTCTTTTAGTGTTAATAAAGTGTGCCAATTTATGTAGAATTCCCTTGATGAGCACTGGAAGGCAGTCAAGAGAACTCTGATATATCTCAAAGGGACAGTAAATTATGGTTTAAAATTAAAAGCATGCAACACTCTCAACATAACAAGTTATGCAGATGCAGACTGGGCAAGTGATCCAGATGATAGAAGATCAACAACAGGTTTCGGTATTTACATGGGAAATAATCTAATATCATGGTGTTCAAAGAAACAACCCACAGTGTCTAGATCCAGACCAGAGGCTGAATATAGAAGCGTTGCATCCGCAACCGCAAAAATCATGTGGATACAGTCCTTACTGAGTGAACTAAAAGTCGACACGAATATCAAACCGATCATATGGTGTGACAATCTAAGTACTGTATCACTCACTGCAAATCCTATACTACACGCGAGAACCAAGCATATAGAAATCGACTTATACTTTGTACGTGAGCAAGTATTAAAGGAAAGGTTACAAATAAACCATGTACCTTCAGTCTACCAGCGTGCAGATATCTTAACTAAAGCCATATCAAGTAAAAACTTTACCAGACTGAGGTCGGATCTGAAGATTCAAGAGAGAAAAGGGAACAACTTGAATTCCAGTTAACATACCTTTAGAATCTTGTCAACGTTGCTTCTGCTGCCATGTATTCAAAGCATCATCTTTCTTATGTATCCATCGTTCACTGTCGCAGTACTCAAGCTCATCATGGAACCCTCTCAAATCTTCACTCTCAGGGAAATAATGAAGATCGGAGGCTCTTTTGCGATAAAATCAACCACAGATCTCAAATTAACCTCAGATCTGATAGTAAGATCTGAAGCCGACAGATCTGAAGAACCAATACCAGATCTATGGATTTTGCGTACTCAAGAGCATCTACTCTAACAAGATTACTCAGATCTGAGGATTTCATTGCTAATTCTAGGAAGATTTGAAGATATCGCAGTTTTCTCCATAACCCTAGATCGGTTTGAGGAGGGGAGTTAAGAGAAGTAAAATGAATGTGAGATATAAAGTAGCGAAGCAAGCATATATTGCCGCATATCACTCAAGAGCAATCACAGCCTTCTATACAAATCTCAACGGCTGAAACAAATCAACATTATTATTAAAGAGACAGCAGACCAGGCCTTGAGAGTACTTAGCCCAAAGGCCTAAATTCTGTACATATATATTCAGCATTGTGCATTGTTAAGGCATCAATTCATTTCCTTGCTTCTCTGTAAAAATACTCAATCAATATTCATTCAATAAAATCTTTTTCATTCAATTCAATCAGAACTTCATTTGTAGACATGGTAGTTATACTGAAGCAGTTCAAGATTATATTAAGTTGAAAACAGTTGGTAATCCTTTACATAGTTTAATACTAAAATTAAAAATTATTAAGGATTCTCTAAAGAGATGGAACAGAGGATCTAATAGTATAATGAGTATTTGTGATAAAATCAAACAAGAAAATTACTATCTCTATCTTACATTGTTGGATAATCCATTTGATGTGCATGTCACTACTTAATAGAAGAATAGTCTTAATTCTTTGCAAACAATTATGCATATCAAAAATCTGAAGTTAAATGATTGACTCTTGGTGACCATAGTTCAAAAAATATATGCGAGAATGACAAATAATAGAAATAAACTGAATATCCATCATGTTATATTAATGAGGGTAAAGTTATATCTAATTCTTATAAGTCGACTGTTAATACAATCTCTTACTTTACTGATCCTCTTAATACTGGTCAAATTTCTAAACATTTCCTTAATAATATTTTGAAAGAATTCCGACTTCTCATGCCAAAAATCAACTTAGTTTACCTTAACTATGGATGAGGTGAAGATTTCTATCATGTCAAATTAATGCTGACAATAGTAGTCACTTATGAATTACATTACCTGAATGAATTCTCATAAAACAGCTTTGAAGTCATCACCAAGCTGATATCACCAAACTGGATCGATCCATCACCTATTCGTTCGGCCTCCGCATTAAATTCAATTTCAATCCGATCTACGAAATTTGAAGGAAGTCTCTTCATTTTAGTAGGACCTCTATGTTTTCTTTTCCCAAGTGGATTTGTATCTACATCTTGAATAGATCTATCGTTTTCCATCATGACTTCCAAACTTTATTCGTTTTGCATTTTATTATCATCGAATGCATGTGGATTGTCTTCTATTCGATAACTGTTGCCTGCAAAATTTTCTTCCACTTGGATTGAATTGTTTTCGAGTGCACGTGGATTGCCATAGTTTTGAACATTGTAGTTTTCAGTATGTGTACATTAGACTCCTTGAGTAATTCAGATTATTTGGTTTTCTTTTGTTTTTGAGTAATCCTCCTCATTTCCTATATTATATGTTAAAACGAAAAACATACAGTAGATATTAAAAAGAAGATCACTTGAGCATAAAATTACGCATACTTGGACAGAGTTGAGATAATTGGTATTCTAAAAGATAATAAACTGCATGTATTTTTCCCACTCTGTATGCTATCTTTTATAAGACCACGTAGATAGATTTGGGATGATACAATATAAGTTTCATTTGTAGTGAAAGCATAAGCTTATTAAACAGTTAACGAGCATAAAGCAATATAGACAATTTTAATTGAATGTAATGCTTGCACTGACTCAAATATGCTTTCATTAAATTACTTTCCCAACAGCCATGAATGCTGAAGTTTACTTTTGTATAGTTGCCATTTGTAAATTTAACCCGTTAACAGATGTCCTTGGAATTTGTTGGAAATGCACCTTGCATTGTTTTTTATGATGCATACTTGATGGAAATTCACTTTCACCAAATGACCTTGAATCTAGGTGAGGGCCATACCCCTAGATGGGCATCTTGGTTGATAATAGACTTTCGTTATTGCTTCAATCATCATCTACTTATTTGATGAGATTTCACTGCTTATTTCTTTGACTCAAATAACCATATATTAATAAACTGTTGCATCTCTCAAAGTGCATGTTGATCGGCAGAATTTGCCAAAATTAAAGACTATGTGGACTATTGAGTTACATCAGATTATTGGCTTAACAAAACAATTGGATGCGCATTGTGATGATTGAAAAACACGTCTCCTTTCCTACTTTAAAAAAAAATACATGCGGGTGCAAAAGATGGAAGCAGAACAAGATATCATTTACTGAGTGATCATTGATCAGATATGTTCATCAAAGTGATTGCCACTATACATTCAAGTTGAGTTATGCAGAAGACATTCTACTCAAATTTAGAAAATCTTAACTTATGACTGGCAATCTTTCACCTTTTTTTTTCTTTCTTTTCTAAATATAGCGCATGTTACAATGAAGAAAATACACTTAATCCTAAATTGCAGTTCAGTGGATTGTAACATTGTAATTTTGTACAACTTAAAGAGGTTTATATTAACACGTGATCTATGACACTCAACCTTTGAGCAATATCAAATATTGATTACCTTGCTTTAACCAAGTATCCAACATAAAGTGTTTCGAGAGGACCAGAAATTTACAAACTTATGACGCTTTATCATTGTAATTTCGCCAACTAGCAGCGGAGGAATTTCTACAGTTGATGATCACAGGTGATATAGTAGAAAGAAGAAGCTTGTATAACCAACAATATTAAATTCAATCCGCAAGCATTTACATCTCCAGCGAGAAAACAAAACAAATATATCGTGCATTACCTCAAAATCTCTGTAGATTTGTACTTTGAGATCCTAATATCCACTCACTCACATGTGAATGCCAAGATGAATTGAAAAGAAAATGTACTCTCATTACTAGCATGTACTGGAGCTACAAAAAGAATAAACTTCTTGTCCTAAAACATTGCCAGCATGAACAATATCAATCAGCAATCAACCTCAAACAAGCAACCGTACCAATTAAATAGATCATTCAAATCAGTTTATGATTAACCATTTCATGTCCAATAACATAGGGAATGTTAAAAATATCAAAGCTAGATCACAAAAATGGAGAATGTCCTGCTTTATTAATGCAAATAGAAAGGCCTTTAAATAGGCATTACAAGAAAATTGAAAAACAAAGACTGAAACAGTCAAAAGTAACACGCATGCTCCTATAAACTAGGAGTTGTTAACTTGAAACAGAAACCAACAAAAGAAATTGCTAAACTTATGCATTCACCCACACAAGCTTTGAGCTATTCCCCCAAAACAAATTCATCCCCTAAACTGGAAATGCTACGCAGCATCCAGTTTACTCTCCATCTAAACACCAAGTAGTTGACGAAGCTTTTCAAAAATATCAAGCTTTAGTGGCTTCGTCGATGTGCTTGGTTCTCTTGTGCATGACTTTGAATGTTTAATAGATGAACTGTTATCACAGAATATCTTAACACACCTATAATGAGAGAAGCTGATTTTGTTGAGAACCTCTTTTATCCGAATGCAGTGGCACGCACAAGCTGCTCTGCGACGTACTCCGCTTTCGTTGTGGACAAAGTTACAAATGGCCTGCTTTCTTGAACTCCAGCAAATTGCCGCTTCACTGAGCAGAAACACATATCCGGAGGTGCTCTTCCTATCATCCATATCGCCAACGTAATCACTGTCTGTAAACCCCTTCAGTTCATTGCTAGCTCCTCTTTTATAAAACAGGCCCATTTCTATAGTGCCCTTTAAGTACTGCAGTGCTCGTTTTGCCACCTGCATGTGTTCTTCCTTAGGCTTGGCCATGAACTTGCTGATGAGGCACACCACATACATCATATCCGGCCTGGTTACTGTCAAATGCAATAAGCTTCCAACCAGTTGCTTATAAAAGTAGCATCAACATCTGCTCCTCCTCCTCCTTTAGTTAACTTCATTCCAGAGGAACTATGGGATTCTTTACTGGCTTGCAATTCCACATGTTGAACCTCTCCAAAACTTCTTTTGCATACTTCTTTTGACACAGTTGTATCTCCTTCAAACTCTGACGCACTTCCGCACCTAGAAAGTATTTCATCTTGCCAAGATCAGTCATTTCAAACTCTTTTTTCATAGAGTTTTTTAACTTCTCACACATATCAACATCATTGCCTGTAGGTATCAAATCATCTACATATAAACTCACCACCACCAGCATTCCTCCTTTAGTTTTGATAAAAAGTGTGTGATCATGCCTGCTCTTCTCAAAACCTTCTCTAAGTAAATATCCCTCAATCCGACTAAACTAAGCTCTAGGAGCTTGTTTCAGTCCATACAAAGCTTTCTTGAGTTGGTACACTTTGTTTTCCTCCCCTAATTTGACAAACCCTTCTGGTTGCTCAACGTACACCACTTCCGTTAGCTCTCCATAGAAAAATGCGCTTTCACATCAAGTTGATGCACCATCCAACTTTGCCGCTACATTTTTCCGCTATTTGAAGTTGGAGTGATAGGTCCGCATAGATCAGCATGAACCAACTAAAGTTTCTTTGAAGCCCTCCATTGACTTTGTTTCGGCATTGCTTCACCATGTTGCTTTCCTAAGTTGCACACAGTACACACCTCATTTGATGTTTTGAAATGTGGCAATCCTCTTACCATGTGTTGCAAGGTACGGAGACTTTTGTTGTTCAAATGGCCATACCTCTGGTGCCACCGGCTGGCAGCGCTATCTTCTACTTGCAGACACTCTAAAGAAGGTAACTTGATGTGAGAAAGAAATACAAACATTCGATTTACGGTCATTTGCGTGTGCGCGATGAGACCCTTTTAAGGATGATAAACTTTACAATGTCCTTCACTGAATAGAATGTCAATCCCCTCTCTTGTAATTGGCCTATGCTTAACAGATTGTTAGTGAGTTCAGGAATATAAAAAACATTTGTTAATACTAAAGCTATGCCTTTAGCCTCAAATCTTATATTGCCTCTCCCCATCACAGACATCCTCGAACTATTACCTAGCTTCACGGTGCGCCTAAACTCTTATCGAAGTTCTCAAACCATTCTCTTTTGCTTGTCATATGATTAAAGCATCCTGAATCAAAAACCAAATACCTTCTCTTGTAGCACTATCAGGTCCTACATGAGCCATTAGTAGAAGCTCCTCTTTTTCGTCGATCTCCACATAGTTTGTTGCTTTTTCCCAACTAGGACATTCATATTGATAATGTCCTAGTTTGTGGCATCTAAAACACTCAATGGTGGCTTTGTTGAAAGCCCTTCCTCAGCCTCTACCCTTTGCAGCTCCACTTCCTCTCTAAAAACCCCTTCCTCTTCCATTTCCATTGCTCTTGTCATATTCAACTTTCAAGGCTTGTTCATCTTCTCCTCTTCTTATAAATTTCTGCTCATGAACAAGTAGAGAGCTTTGCAGTTCATCAACCGAGAGTTTGTCGATATCTTTCAACTCCTCGATTGAGCATACCACATAGTTGAAGTTCTCTGTGAGGGTTCGGAGAATATTTTCGACAATCTTCACATCCTACATATCCTCACCACAATTCCTCATGTCATTAGCTACCATCATCACTCTAGCAAAATAGTTCATCATGGACTCTCCCGCTTTCATTTCCAACACTTCAAAGTTTCTTCGAAATGTTTGAAGTTGTGCTCGTTGTACCCTAGCACTCCCTTGATACTTGAGGTTCATTGAATCCCATAGTTGTTTTTGTTATGGTGGATTTCGATCGAGACCGCTCAAACACCAATCACCAAAAGAACGCGGAAAAGCTAGATCGTGATAGATAGTGCAAAACAACCAAACACTTGAAGAATTCAATGACACCAAAACAAACACGATCACAATAACACCACAAGCAATATATGATAAGCAATAACGAAAACAATAAATCACACACCAATTTATAGTGGTTCCACTAACGTCGCGTTAGTGTCATCCACTTTGAGAGATATCTTTTATTATCACCAAATGAGAAGAGTACAAGAGATTGATTACAATGATCTATTCAATAAGAATATCTGTTTGAGAAGATTAGAATTGAAGAAATAGAGTTTTGTCTCAAACCCTAATTAATGGAGGACTAAACCCTTGAATAGAAAATGATCAGCCTTCTTCCTTCTAAACCTGAATAGAGAATTTATACTCATGGAGAAAACAGAGACGAAAGACCACTTTTCCCCTTCAACAAATCACAATGACTCGGCCCAGAAAAACAAGAAAACGCCGCTCCAGACGTCTGGTTTCAAATCTCAGACGTCTGAGATCTGGTTCTGGTTTGCAAACACAGGCTGAACCAGACGTCTGACCTCAGACAACAGACGTCTGAGGTCAGGTTCTGTTTGACACAAGCAGAACCAGACGTCTGGCCAGAGGGACCTGACGTCTGGGAGATGTTTCTGGCATCTGCCTGAACCTCGTCAGACGTCTGGCCCTCTCAGCCAGACGTCTGACCTACAGTAGAACCTTAGCATTATCCCTCCTAACTTCTTCCTCCGGACTCCGATTTGCGAACCGTCTTCTCCGACACGAAGCTACATTCCTCATCTTCAATTCTCCATCATATAGTGTCACAAAATTTTAACACTCCACCTTGACACTATATCCATCTCCAACATCAATGGTACCATACCATCAACAACCGATAGCTCCAACTACCAACACTTCTACCTTCAACCAAACATGAATGTTTCCCCAACGGGTTTTGGCAAAGCCGCCCCCCATTGCACTCCATCAACGAGTTCAGGCACAAAGCCCCCACCCGCCAACGAAATGTTGAAAACATCCAACACCGTCTCACCAAAGACAAGAGCACTAGGAGTGTACACTAGCACTACACCAAGAAGATAGAACGACAATCTCATATCAATACTCTTCCTCATCTACACAAGTATCTCTCTCAACCGTGCCACCCCGTGACACCTAGCACTTCTCTAAGCGAATCAAGTCCGAGCAATGCTCGAACTTTCCAACCGGCAATGCCTTAGTGAACATGTCCGCCGCGTTCTCCTTTGTGTGCACCTTTCGAAGATATACTTGCTTATCCTCATCCATGGCTACCAAAAATGACTCCCTCACTTCTATATGCTTAGTCCGTGAGCTAAATGCCAAATTCTCCGCTAAGTGAATAGCACTTTGGCTATCACATTGAACATCAATGCTATCGTGTTCAATACCCAAGTCACACAACAATCGCTTCAAATAGAGTGCTTCCTTCGCCGCCTCCACCGCGGCTATCAACTCCGCCTCCGTAGTGGATAAAGCTACTACAGTCTGCAATCTCGATCTCCAACTTATGGCCGTACCACCAAGTGTGAAGACATAACCGGAAGTTGACTTTCTCCTATCTCTATCACCGGCGTAGTCCGAATCACAATAACCAACTAAGTTGCAACTCCTTTTCTCACTACCGCCAAAAACAAGACCATGAGATGACGTACCCCTAAGGTATCTCAATATAAGCTTCACAGCTTCCCAATGCGATTTTCCCGGATTAGACATAAAACGACTAACCACTCCGACGGCATTTGCTATATCGGGCCTTATACACACCCTGTGCAGTTAATGCCCCGCTATATCCCCGCTATAACTCCGATATATCTTATAGCGGATTCCTACCGCTACGATTTTTCCATATATCCCCAACATATAGCCTTTCCGCTTTAACCCCGCTATTTCCTCTATATCCCGTTATTTCCGCTATATTCCGTTATTTCCGCTATATCTTCTATAAAAAATTGGATTGAAAAATGATATTTATCCGCTATAAAAATTATGAAATTAATTAATTTCATTGAATTTTTGATATATGTTTAGAAATGATAATACTCTAATATTCTACTAAATTAAATTAAGTTATATAACAGTTTTACGTTCATTTATAATACATTTGCACATATTTTTATTTAAAATTATTTTTGTATTAATTATAATTCAATTGAATGTTATTTTTTCACATAATTACTATCTATATATTTGTAAAAACAACAAGTATGGGATTTATATGCTATTTTAGAGTAATCCGATATATCCCGCTATATCTTCGCTACATCCCCGCTATGACTTTTTGCACCTCTACCGCATTGAATCCACCAAGCGCTTTAACTGCACAGTACACACCATAGCGTACATCAAGCTTCCAACCGCACTTGCATATGGCACCTTTGCCATATAAGCCTTGTCTTTCTCCAAGATAGGTGAGTCTTTACTCGAAAGCTTCACATGCAAAGGTAAAGGTGTATTTGACACCTTTGCATTCTCCATGCTAAACCGGCAAAGCACTTTCTTTATGTACTCCTTTTGAGTCAATTTCAACTCAAAATGCTTTCGATTCCTTTCTATCTCCATGCCCAATATCCTCTTTGCTTCTCCAAGATCCTTCATTTTGAATTCCGACTTTAATTGTAATTTCAACTTGTTGATTTCATTCTTGTCCTTCGAAGCAATAAGCATGTCGTCCACATACAAGAGTAGATACACCCAACAATCATTTCCCAACTTCTTGAAATACACACAAGCATCCTTGATGCTTCTATTGAAACCGTTTTCAAGCATAAAATGATCAAATCTCTTGTACCATTGTCTAGGTGATTGCTTCAATCCATATAGTGATTTCTTCAACTTGCACACCATATTTGACTTACCATTTACAACAAAACCTTGCGGTTGCTCCATGTAAATGTCTTCATCCAAGTCACCATGCAAGAAGGCGGTCTTCACATCAAGTTGCTCCAACTCCAAGTCATGAACAGCAACTATAGCAAGTAATATTCGGATAGAAGTATGGCGCACAACCGGTGCGAATATCTCATCATACTTCATACCCTTTCTCTGTGCAAACCCCTTAGCCACTAGCCTAGCTTTGTATCTTCCATCGTCCTTCACCTTGTATATCCATTTGCACCCAATAGCACGGTTTCCTTTAGGAAGTGGAATCAAATCCCAAGTTTGATTCTTCAACAATGATTGCATCTCTTCCTCCATGGCACAAATCCATTTCGAGCTATCACTCGACTTCATGACGTCATCAAGGTCCAAAGGCTCATCTTGGACTACATGAAGCGCATAGTCCAACTTATCACAAAAGCTAAGATAGTTCCAATCACCATATCTTTCGGGTGGTCTTATGGGACGACGACCAACCCGGGTAGAAATATTTTCACCCAAACTCCTTTCGGCTCCACCTTGAACCGAAACTTCTCTAGGCTCGTGTACATCACCAACATTACTAGAGGCACCATGTGGACTTCGTGATGTAACATCAACCGCATTTTCTTCACAAGCATCTTCAACTACTCTACCTCTACCACTTGGACGAAATGGTGGAATAATTTCCTTCTCCTTTGATTCATCACGAACCAAGACCGGAATATCCGATGAGCTCTCATTCTCCTTGAACAATGCTGACTCATCAAAAGTAACATGACGAGAGTTTGTCACCTTCTTCGTTTCCGGATTCCAAATCCGATAGCCTTTCACTCCATCCGTATAGCCAAGCAAAATCCCCTTGAAAGCTCTTGGTTCAAGCTTATCATTACCCGGATCATGCACATAAACCGGACTTCCAAAGACACGAAGATAGCTCAAGTCAATACTCTTACCCTTCCACACTTCCTCCGAAATTTTGTTATCAATAGCCGAGCATGGAATTCGATTAATGATATGCACCGCGGTTGACAACGCTTCGGTCCAAAATCCCTTAGACAAACCCGATGTCAATCTCAAGCATCGAGCTTTCTCTAGTAGAGTACGATTCATCCTCTCTGCAACTCCATTTGATTGCGGATCTCCCGGTGTAGTAAAATGTCTCCGAATTCCATGATGCTTGCAAAACTCTAAGAATTCTCCGGAAACATACTCCCCGCCATTGTCGGACCTAAGAACCTTCAAAGACTTACCACTCTCATTCTCAACAAGAGCCTTCCATGCTTTGAACTTTGCAAATGCCTCCGACTTAGCCTTCATTACATACACCCAAACTTTACGAGAAAAATCATCTATAAAGGAAATATAATAGCGAGCTCCACCTAAAGAAGCTACCGGTGCCGGTCCCCATACATCCGTGTGCACATACTCAAGAACATTTCTAGAATCATGTTTTCCTTCACCGAATGATACTTTTGTTTGCTTCCCCAAGACACACTCTTCGCAAAACTCCAATTTGTTGAAACTCTCACCATTGATCATCTCCCTCTTCCGAAGAATCTCCAAACTCCTCTCCGAGCTATGACCCAACCTTAAATGCCACAACCTTGTCGCATCCAAGCCACGAGAACTATCAACACCTACACAAGTTTCACCTTCTACGGTCTCACCACGAAGCAAATAAACACCATGAGCCCTAGCACCTTTCATGACCACAAGTGCCCCTTTCGAAACCCGTAAGCAATCACTCTCAATAGTGATCTTACAACCAAGAGAATCCAATTGCCCCAAAGAGATAAGAGACTTCCGAAGTCCCGGAACATAGCGTACATTAGTGAGAGTACGAATCACTCCGTCAAACATTCGAATTTGCACGGAACCAATGCCTTGAGACCTACACATAGCACCATTTCCCATAATAATTGAATTTCCCTCTTTAGCAACAAGAGAAGAAAAACAATTCCTATTAGGCGTCATATGATATGACGCCCCCGAGTCGAGCACCCACTCACTACCGGAAACATCCGATGCTACCGCCGTCAACACATCTACGTCTTCCTCACCAACACCTCTCTCCACCGCTATAGATGAAGATGTTACTTCCTTTTTACCCTTCTCCTTGTCCGGACATTCATTTCTCCAATGACCGTGTTTCTTACAAATATAGCACTTGCCTTTCCTTTCCTTTGATTTTCCTCTCCAACCGGGATTCCTTGATTTAGAGCGCCCCCGGTTGTCCTTCTTCACATATCTTTCCTTCTCCACAAACAAACCTTGACCATTACCGGCACTACTACCACCAACACTCAACTCCTTCATTTGATCTCTCAATTCCTCACTAAGAAGATCCGTCTTGACATCATCCAACGTCAATGTATCCCGGCTATAGATCAAACTATTTGAGAAACCCGTATAACGGTCCGGCAACGAACATAACAATATCATCGCCTTTTGCTCTTCCTCAATCTTCAAATCTACTGCCTTCATCGTCATAAGCAAGTCATCAAACGCATTCAAATGTGCCTTTAGCGAAGTTCCTTCTTTCATCTTATAAGTGAAAAACGTTCGCAACAAGATCAAACGATTAGTTAGAGACTTCTTCATATACAATTCTTCCAACTTGTCCCAAATTCCCTTAGCGGTGGTCACACCACTAATTTCGGAGATCACATTCTCTCCCATTGCAAGTTGAAGTGTAGTAAATGCCCACTCTTCCATTTCCTCTCTCTCGACATCCGAGATGTCCGCCGGCAACAAATAAGTATCAAACACCACTTGATGTACCCGATTCCTCCTTAGAACCGCTTTCATCTTCCATTGCCATTTCTCAAAATCATTATCGCCATTCCACTTGTCGATTACCAATTGCGATCCCGACGCCATATACGACCCACGTACATACGGCGCTATACTACTTGGACCAACCATTGAATTTTCAGAGGTATTCGTTTCCGGCATTTCAACAACCACCTACCAATTCCAAAGCTCTGATACCAAATGTTACGGTGGATTTCGATCGAGACCGCTCAAACACCAATCCCCAAACGCACACGGAAAAGCTAGACCGTGATAGATAGTGCAAAACAACCAAACACTTGAAGAATTCAATGACACCAAAACAAACACGATCACAATAACACCACAAACAATATATGATAAGCAATAACGAAAACAGTAAATCACACACCGAATTATAGTGGTTCCACTAACGTCGCGTTAGTGTACATCCACTTTGAGAGAGATCTTTTATTATCACCAAATGAGAAGAGTACAAGAGATTGATTACAATGATCTATTCAATAAGAATATCTGTTTGAGGAGATTAGAATTGAAGAAATAGAGTTTTGCCTCAAACCCTAATTAATGGAGGACTAAACCCTTGAATAGAAATTGATCAGCCTTCTTCCTTCTAAACCTGAATAGAGAATTTATACTCATGGAGAAAACAGAGGCGAAAGACCACTTTGCCCCTTCAACAAATCACAATGACTCGGCCCAGAAAAACAAGAAAACGCCGCTCCAGACGTCTGGTTTCAGATCTTAGACGTCTGAGATCTGGTTCTGGTTTGCAAACACAGGCTGAACCAGACGTCTGGCCTCAGACAACAGACGTCTGAGGCCAGGTTCTGTTTGACACGGGCAGAACCAGACGTCTGGCCAGAGGGACCAGACGTCTGGGAGATGTTTCTGGCATCTGCCTGAACCTCGTCAGACGTCTGGCCCTCTCAGCCAGACGTCTGACCTACAGCAGAACCTTAGCATTATCCCTCCTAACTTCTTCCTCCGAACTCCGATTTGCGAACCGTCTTCTCCGACATGAAGCTACATTCCTCCTCTTCAATTCTCCATCATATAGTGTCACAAAATTTTAACATTTTTGACGTTTCTTTTTGTGAGATTGTCTTCAAGATGGTCTTCTCATTGGATTAGAAGAGATAGTTTTTCGTCTTCAGATCCATCAGCCTTGCCTCATCTAGGGATTTCTTTTGTGCAGCAGACAACTCTTATTCCTTTCTTGGCTCCTCGTAGCCTGCTTCGACGACACTCCAGTACTCCTTTGAACGTAGAAGGTTCTTCATGATCAAGCTCCAGTGATCATAGTCCCCATCAAATTTGTTGGATTTAATCTAAACATTTTATTTGTTTTATTTGTCATTTGAATAAATCAGCACGTCAGACGTGTATGTCGCAGTAGGAATAGGCCAAGAGAAATAGTAGTTTGTTTGGGTTCCAGTAGAATAAAGCATGGAGAAAAAATCAGAGGGTCTCCCTGGTCTTCAGCCTCCATCTTAGATGATTAGCGTAGCTTTAAATATTTGCATGTATTCTTAGTTTTGAATTCAATCTCTCATGTACTGTATTATCCATTCAGAAATCTTAATATCAAGTCTGTTTTTCCATTAAAGCTTTGTTTACATTTTACATTCAACATCTGGTATCAGAGCCATATTCTGGTGAATGCCCAAATATATGCCCAAGTCAACAAGTATGGAACCAACCAAGAGCAAAGAGCAGTCATTCGGATTAAGCTACCCAATGTTGTCAAAGAGCAATTACACAGCTTGGGCTCTAAAAATGAAAGTCTTCATGTAGGCTCACAGCGTATGGGAGGCAATCGAACCAAAGGACCCCGAGACTGCTGTTGAAGACAGAACCGATAAAATTGCCTTGGCTGCAATTTATCAAGGAATTCCCGAAGACATACTCTTGTCACTGGCGGAGAAAAAGACAGCAAGTGAGGCATGGGGGCGATCAAGACAGTCTGTTTGGGTGCTGACAAGGTGAAGAAGGCGCGGGCACAAACTCTTAAAGCTGAGTTTGAATCTCTAAG
Source organism: Allium fistulosum (assembly GCA_030737815.1). Taxonomy (NCBI): domain Eukaryota; kingdom Viridiplantae; phylum Streptophyta; class Magnoliopsida; order Asparagales; family Amaryllidaceae; genus Allium; species Allium fistulosum. The sequence continues at coordinate 1,212,249,823 of CM060902.1, forward strand.
CATGAAAGAAACAGATCGGTTAGACGATTTCTGCATGAAGTTGAATAGTCTGGTGACGAACATCCGGGCTTTAGGAGAGACAGTTGAGGAGACGTATGTCGTCAAGAAACTATTGAGAGCAGTGCCTGCAAAATTCTTGCAAATTGCCTCAACTATTGAGCAATTTGGGAATTTGGAGACAATGTCTGTGGAAGAGATTGTAGGGTCTCTCAAGGCTCATGAGGAGAGGCTACATGGGCAAATTGAAACAAATGGTGGACATCAACTCTTGCTTACAGAAGAAGAGTGGTCGAAACGTGAAGGCAGTGAAGTGAAACTTCTGCTCACAAGGGATGAATGGTTGAAGAAGACGAACAAGGGAGGAGCTGGTGGCAGCAGTGATTATCGTAGCAAGGACAGTCGTGTGGTTTGTGACAGAAGCCGAGTAAAGTGCTACAACTGTCACAATTACGGGCACTTTGCTACAGAGTGTCGTAAACCAAAACGGGATAGAGAGCAAAAGGGTGAGGCAAACTTGACTCAGATAAATGATGACGAGCATGAACTACTGGTGGCAGAGTATGAAAATGGTGCAGATGGAAATAAAAGGTTGTATAATACTGGGAGTGTAGAAAAGACATCTGGTGCGAGTAGAGACAGAAGTGAAGCAAATATTTGGTATCTCGACAACGGCGCCAGTAATCACATGACTGGACACCGTGAGAAATTTAAGGAGCTGGACGAAACCATCATAGGCCAAGTAAAATTCGGGGATGGTTCCTTGGTACACATTAAAGGAAAAGGATCAATAAGAATGGTGTGTAAAAATGGAGAAGAGCGAGAACTGAAGGAGGTGTATTTTATACCTAAACTTCACAGCAACATAATCAGCTTGGGGCAGTTATCCGAGGAAGGAAACAAAGTTGTACTCGATGGTGATATCTTGTGGGTATATGATGCGAGTGGAAAGCTACTTATAAGGGTCAAGAGAGCTTCGAACAGATTGTACAAACTCTGCATACAAGAAACCAGAGGAACATGCATGTTGACAAAGACGGAAGAAGCAGCCTAGTTATGGCACGTCCGGTTTGGTCATGTGAATTTTCAAGCGATACAGTTGATGTCAAAAAACAAGATGGTACATGGTCTGCCTAACCTGGTTCAACCCAAGGAAGTCTGCAACGGATGTCTCTTGTCTAAACACGCACGTAAGCCCTTCCCTTCTCAGTCTAATTTTACTACAAAAGTTGCTTTAGAATTAATACATGGGGATCTTTGTGGTCCTATTTCTCCTGCCACACCAGTTGGGAATAAATATTTTATGTTGTTGGTTGATGATTTTACACGTATGATGTGGGTATATATGATTAAAACTAAGGATGAAGCTCTGTTAGTGTTTAAAAAATTCAAAGCTTTAGTCGAGAATGGTGCAAAATAGGGAATACAAGTGTTCAAAACAGATCGAGGTGGAGAATTTTGTTCAAATGAGTTCAATAATTTTTGCGAAGATACAGGGATACTAAGGCACTATACAGCACCATACTCTCCACAGCAAAATGGCGTTGTAGAACGCCGAAACCGAACGGTGGTGGCCATATGCAGAAGTATGCTGAAAGAAAGAAAGGTTCCATCACAGATGTGGGGAGAAGCAATTAGGCACGCTGTGTATGTATTGAATAGGTTGCCCACTCGCTCACTATCGGGAATGACACCATATGAGGCCTGGTTTGGCAAGAAACCTTATGTTGATTACTTACATGTTTTTGGATGTCTTGCTCATATGAAGATTCCTAGTGTTCATGTCAAGAAACTAGATGACAGAAGCAAACAGGTTGTGCATTTTGGAAGAGAGCCAGGCACGAAAGCGTATAGACTATATGATCCAATTACAAGCACTATACATGTAAGTCGAGATGTTGTATTCGAAGAAGCAAGAGGCTGGCCTTGGAATGTTGCAGAAACTGGAAATGTTGCTTCAGGAAGCTTCACGATAGTGGGTCTTGCAGTAGAGACACAGGGAGGTGGTGAGTCGGAGAGTGATACTATGTCAACTGAAGAAGCTGCAGTGTCGACGCCACAATCGCAGAGGTCGAACATAAGTTCCAGCCTAAACATGGCCACACCACAGACAGAAGAGTCAGTTACACACAGTTCTGAGATAGGCAAAAAAACCAGGTCTGAGATGTCAAGTAACAACAGTGAGCCAAGAAGGTTCAGACCCCTCAGCGATATATACGATAACATAGAAGAAATTGAGTTGGTAGAAGAGTTGCTGCTGCTGGGTTTTGACGAGCCAGTTGTATATGAACAAGCTATAAAAAATAAAGTCTGGAAGGTAGCAATGCAAAGTGAAATTGATGCTATAGAGAAGAACAAGACCTGGGTATTAACTGACTTGCCACATAGACATAAAGCCATCGATTTGAAATGGGTGTTTAAAATAAAAAAGGATACAAGTGGTGAGATTGTAAAACATAAGGCGCGACTTGTTGCAAAAGGGTATGTTAAGAAGCATGGTATCGACTATGAGGAAGTTTTTGCTCCTGTCACAAGGCTGGAAACTGTCCGTTTATTGTTGGCCCTTGCTGCTAAAAATAACTGGGAAGTGCACCATCTTGATGTCAAATCTGCTTTCTTGAACGGGGAGTTGCAGGAGGAAGTGTATGTGTCTCAGCCAAAGGGATGCGTAAAAGAAGGACAAGAGTTGAAGGTATATAGGTTACTGAAAGCGTTATATGGCCTGCACTAGGCACCAAGAGCTTGGTACGCTCAGCTTGACAAGTGTCTGCAAAAACTGAGTTTTATTAAATGTCCATTCGAGCATGCTGTGTACACCAGGAGGGATGGAGATGAATCTTTGATCGTTGGAGTATATGGTGATGATTTGTTGATTACAGGTACTAGTGTGTCAAACATAATCAAGTTTAAAGAGCAGATGAGTAGAGAGTTTGACATGAGCGATTTAGGAAAGCTATCGCATTATCTCGGACTGGAGGTTGATCAGGGCAAAGGATATATTGAGTTAAAACAAACCGCATATGCGAAAAAAATTCTTGAGAAGGCAGGAATAAGTGATTGCAATCCTGTAAAATATCCGATGGAGCACAAGTTACAGCTGCACAAGGATGAATGTGGAGAGCCAGTGAATCCAACACAATTTAAATCAATGGTAGAGGGTCTGCGATATTTGGTGCATACAAGACCTGACCTAGCTTACGCTGTTGGAGTGATTAGCAAATATATGGAAAGACCCACCATGCTTCATCTGAGTGCAGCAAAGCGAATTCTTCGCTATGTGAAGGGTACTCTGAATTTCGGCTTAGTATACACAGAAGGACGAGGCAACTATCTACTGTCCGGATTCTCAGATAGCAACTTAGCTGGAAATATGGATGATCGGAAAAGCACAGGTGGAATGGCCTTTTATTTGAATGACAGCTTGATCATGTGGATTTCTCAGAAACAAAGGTGTGTTGCTTTGTCCTCATGTGAAGCTGAATTCATGGCAGCTACAGCGGCTGTGTGTCAAGGATTATGGTTGCAGAGAGTTCTCAATCAAATCTCAGATGTGAAAGCTGGTCCTGTTACATTATACATTGATAATAGGTCTGCTGTTGATTTAGCAAAAAACCCAGTGTTTCATGGTCGGAGTAAACACATAGACGTTCGATATCACTTCATCAGAGAATGTGTAGAGCGAGGTCTGATAATCATTAAACATGTAAGCACAAATGAGCAACGTGCAGATATTCTGACCAAGGCGTTGTCTGCAGCAAAGTTCGAGAAGATGCGGAAACTGCTGGGAGTTAAGGAGCTTCACCGAGTTTAGATTAAGGGGGAATATGTTGGATTTAAGCTAAACGTTTTATTTGTTTTATTTGTCATTTGAATAAATCAGCACGTCAGACGTGTATGTCGCAGTAGGAATAGGCCAAGAGAAGTAGTAGTTTGTTTGGGTTCCAGTAGAATAAAGCATGGAGAAAAAATCAGAGGGTCTCCCTGGTCTTCAACCTCCATCTTAGATGATTAGCGTAGCTTTAAATATTTGCATGTATTCTTAGTTTTGAATTCAATCTCTCATGTACTGTGTATTATCCATTCAGAAATCTTAATATCAAGTCTGTTTTTCCATTAAAGCTTTGTTTACATTTTACATTCAACAAAATTTAGGAACACTTGGCTGCATAAAGTTGCTCGACTCTGCTGCCATTTGACATTCCTCTCTCTCTCATTTTGGCTCTACTACCAGATTGTTAAAAATATCAAAGCTAGATCACAAGAATGGAGAATGTCCTCCTTCTTTATTAATGCAAACAGAAAGGCCTTTAAATAGGCATTACAAGAAAATTGAAAAACAAACTGAATGTGATAATTTGCAAACTGAAACAGTCAAAAGTAACACACATGCTCCTATAAACTAGGAGTTATTAACTTGAAACAGAAACCAACAAAAGAAACTGCTAAACTTATGCATTCACCCATACAAGCTTTGAATTATTCCCCCCAAAAAGGAACAACAGTATTTAGAAGAAGACATGAATTATTGGAAAATTTATTTATTTGAATTTTTACAAAGTTGGTGCTGAGTTGGCAGTTGCAATCCGAGAAGCGACAAGTCTCACAGCCAATGCATGATCACTGAAGGCAGCCCTTGTAGAGGGGCTTAACAAGGCAGCCTCTTAGAATTCTTCGACTGTATTTCCTTTTATTTTCAAGTGTATGTTACAATATAGTGTATGTTATGAGCATTTTCTTTTCAAGTGTATTTTCTTCTCTTTCACTGAACTGCAATTTAGGTATCAAATAGTGTTGTAAAAAGAGGTAGTCGGTGAGCAAAGATGTGAAGCAACAGTATATTCCACACAACCATGCATCCATCACCAACTTTGCATATATATGAATATGAACAAGTGGAAAATAGACACAAGGACAAACTTTGAAAGAAAAAAATTAGTCTGAATAACAACACCTAGTTTCATATTTGGAGTGAATGGCAGACTTTGAAAAAAATTAGACTGAAGGACAATGCTAATTGTAGCTAGCATTTTGTACAGTGTAAAACTGAATATAGTGCTAGTTATAACTAGCATTTTGTATAGTGTAAAAACTAAATATAATGTTAGTTATAATTAGCATTGTTTTTAAGCTTAATTTTTTTCAAAGTTTGTTCTTCAGCCCAAAACTGAAACTTGGTGTCGTTCCGTCTATTTTTTTTCTAATGTTTGTCATTTTCCCTAATTCCCTCTATAAAGGAGTCATCAATCTGGATGAGTTAGTCATACCTTAAGATCGTGGCACATCTTTTATTCAAACCAACAATCTTGCCATTTCACTAATCCTTGTATGAACTTTGTGGATATTTATTCTACACTATGAACTTCATGCCTACTGACAATATGATCATTTTGAAACTTCCAACATAATTAAAATGTTCGATCGGTATTAGTTATTGAAACATTCATTTTAACAGTTGAAACAAATTATATGCGAAAGATGTTAAAACATGTAAAAACATATCTATAAATTTGCAATCAATATCAAATTAGGTAACTAGAAAAATAGAAAAGGCGTATATGAACTGTATTCCTTCCCTATGCGTCTTTATTGACTATGAGGATCCACTACTCCTGATGACATATTTCAGAGGAGTATAATGGTTAAAATGCTTGAAGTCACGTGCCTAAAAAAACTCCTAGAGATGGAGGCCAAATTATGAAACAGACACTACTTAGAGAGGCCCACAACGAGCATTGGTAGCATGCACTAAGTAGAGAGGCCCAATTTCAATTATAGCATCAAATACAAGTTAAAAATGAAATATTTGATCAATTATGAAGCAACTTCTGAGGTAAACTAGGCTAGAATCTAACCATTCTGACCACAAACAAGTAGTAAAGCCAAAAATTGATTTTCGTACTTAATAAATGTTATATGCATAAAAATATTGTTGCACTTTTATCCCTTTTAAAAAATTAGAAGTTGCATTATTCAACTCAAAGTCAAAATCTCTGGCCAAAGCATTTTGGTTAATAATTATTATTATTATTGAACTAAGGACTTTGTGTTTGGACTATAAAGTTGAATGTGGATGATATTGTAATTTTGACCATTACCAAATTCCATAAATCCAAAGTGATATAGTTTTGACGAAGAGAATTGATGTAAATAATTGTCACTATTAGGTACCTTTTATAATAAGTAAAATTGGATTTTACCAAAAGATGTGTAAGCGATGAATTCAGTCTAAATGTCACACCACCTGCTAAATGACGTGTGAACATTAATATTTGAATTGTTAATCGCTGACTGAATTTACACCTTTGAATCGCAGAACCGTAATGATGAATTCTTCGAAAAACCACATGATTTAATTAATTTATAAAAAGTTATAAATTAATTAGTGTTTAAGAAATATTCGTTATTATTTATTTTATTTGATGTTTGGGAGTTATTTGTAATTATTTGAATGCATTTATAAAAGTTATATTTGCACGCATTGATATATGAATCATTGTAATTAAATAAAAGATAATTACATCCGTTAATTTATAGAATCTTATGTCATTTGATAGCACGTAATTTTTAGCCATACCATGTAAAGAAATAGGAGTGAAAAGAAAGTTAATCAAGAGAATTAATTAAAGAAGTTTTAATTAAAAAATGGAAAAAGTTTCCTTCCTTCTGTAACGACCCGGAAAATTGGATATTTGAAATTAGAATATTTAATTGATTTTAAATAATTAAAAGTTAGTTTTTAACTTGAATTTCACATATCAATTATTATTAGATGGTTTAATTATTGAATTTAATAATTGGAAAATGGATAGAATATTGAATCAGGAGTTTTAAGCTTGTTAAAAATATTTTAAAGGCTTACAAAATTCATATTAATGATACTGAAGATAATAGAACTTTTAAAATCGAATTTAAAAGTGTTTTGTTCAGTTTTAAAAATATATCGTTTAAATTGGTATTTAAAAAAAGCCTTCCGGGGCACAGTCTCGGAATTCGACGAATCCAGTTCCATTGGATCTGTAATAGTGTATATTATCGGATTTCAAATTTTGTAATTTTTGGAGTTGTCGTGTGATCGTACGGTATATAAACGCGCTGAAATCTATATCGAAAATTCAATAAAAATAATTAGGTCCAAAACGCAATCTTCTCCATACGATCGAATTAGGACTCGAAACATTTTCCATTACGTTCGGAATAGGGTATAACATTATAAACGTCTAGTGGCATGCCTCGATAGGAGTTCAAAATTTTAAGTTGCATTTATCGAGACGATTTTGATTTAAATAAATAAATATATATTATTTTGATTGACAAGTATATTCACGTCCACCTTTTTCCTTTCTTTTCTATCACTGTAGCAAATTGGGTAGGATACGCTTCCTTCATTTCAAATATCAGGTCCCTCCTTTCAAACGAGCAGAACTTCAAAAAAAATTAAAAGCTTCAAAAAAAGAAAAATGGCCGAACGAAATTCTTTTCCCCTTCCTTTTAAAAGCTCAAATTCTTGTTCCCTCTCTTCAGTTTAAACAAGGCAGTGCTTTCTTTTTTTTTCCTCTAACTGAACGAAATATGTTTGAAGGCAAATCAGTTTAAAAAAAGGAAAAAAATATCTATATACATATATATTGGGCACGATTCCAAATCACGATCAGCGTCTCGAGTTCGAGAGGGCGCCGCCCTTGTTCATTGTTCGACAGCCCATGGAGAAGCTTAGGACTTTGGGCAGTGTACGATTTGACGGCGACAGTGGGACTGGGGGTGGTTCGAGTGACGAGTCGCGACGTGGAAGTTTCGAAGCAAGGCGCACGATTGTTTTAGGGATGAGGGGCGATCATCGTCAGGGGAAGGAAAGGTCGAGTTCATAGGTCGGAGGCAGTCGCGTATCTAGGGAAGTCGAGTTAGGGTTGGTTATGGAAGCCGTGGACGCGGTGGGGGTGAGCATCGAGGTTAGTGGTCTCGTATGGAGCAGTAGAGCTGAACTTGTCGATTTTGTATGCTGTTAGATATTAAGGTAAATTTATTTTAAAACATTTTTTTAAAAATATTTTTCAAGTTTAAACCCTTAATTTAATCTGTTGATCTTTATTTCATTAACTAGAAAATTTTACAGTAAATTACTATTTGTGTTATTTACTGAAAAAAAATATACATATGCACATTTAAACTTACTGGAAAATTTAAAAATATGTATTATGGTAATAAGGATATGCAAATCATATTATAAATCAAATATTTACGAATTTGTAAATTGTTATGCGAGGTCAATAAACGCGAGAATCGAGTAGAGATTGAAGTGGATTGCAAACCAAAATAAAGGTGAGTAAATCTCACTCAAATTGGATTACTGGTGAATTTAAATAGATAGAATTTAAATTATTGGATGATTGGTTGGAAATGATAATTATTATTAGTTTGGATGTGATATTATATATAGTAGTATATATATATTGGAGTGATTGATATTCCCGCATTATATAGCGGATGAGACCCTATACGCCCCGCATAATAGCGGATGAACCTTTATACCGCGATATCCCCCTCGAAGTGGGATTGGTATTTTTATATTGTGCTAACATCCGTGGATGCAGGGAAACAGGTTGGAGGGATCCAACTGGATTCCTCAAAAGTATTGAAATTTATTTTCATATTCTGTGATATGATTTATTTGATAATCTGTGATAGATATATTTAAAATTGAAATTATTGAATGTTGTGGCTTTGTTGAATATATTGTGGTATTTTAAGATATCAGAAATATATAGATTGGATTTTTGAAGGAAAAAAGGGGAAATTTTAAGTAAAATATTTATAGTGAGTTGAATAAATTAAATGAATGGATTTGGGAAAAGATAAAAGGTTGATTTTAAAGTCCTATTGAATAAACTCCAAGTATGGAAAGGAAAAGAGATTTCGAATAAATGGAAATAAATGAGTTTTATGGACTTAAGCGATATTGTTTAAGAATTAAAGGAATTATTTTTAAATTCAAGATTTAAATGAGTTGGGAAAAATAAAGGGAGAAATCTAAAATAAAGTATGAAGTTGATATTTCAGATTTAAATAAGGTTTTAAATCATAATAAGGGGGTAAATCTGAAATTAATGGATTTTGGAATAAATTGGGATAAGTCGAGAAATAAATTTTAAAAGGGAATTAAATTCAGAGAATCGATTAAGGTTTTTTTTTGAAATAGTGATTTAAAGGAGAATGCGGCAATGGATTTATAAACTGGGTTATAAATAAAGTGAGGTAATTATCAGTGGATAATTTGAAATTATAAATTCACGGTGGAAATTTATAAGGGGATGGATAAATTGTTTTAAAAATAAATAATGGTTTTATTTTTAAATGCGAGAAAAGAAATTTATAGAGTTGGAACGTAAATTTAAACTGGAAATAAATCGAGGAGGATTTATAAATGATTAAACAGACTATATTGGAGTGGAAAGTGTATTTATTTATAAAGTTAAGTATATATTTTGAACAAAGGAATTTATTTATTTAAAATCCAAATTAAATAAGACTTGGTGTTTTCAGTGGAAATAAAATAATTGGTTGAATGATTGTTTAATTTGATAGTTAAATAATCGACTATCAAATCTGGACCTGAATATAACTTTGGAAATATCCAGAGGGAACTCGGGAATTATATGGTACAGTTACCGTTCGAGGTGCTATACTGTACGTATAAACTCATTTCGTTCTTCTAGGACGTTTATAAGGAAATCCGTCCACTAACAGTTAGGAGATGATCTCCGATCTTATTCTTGTCTGTTTATTTCCTAGAGAACCGGGGTTGAGTTTACCAGAAAATAGCGAACGTTGTTTCGAAGAGACCGGGATCGGATTTGTGATCCGAAAACCACTTCGATCCAACTAGTACGTTTTCGTAAGGAAGAAAAGAGTTTGGAATCGAAGTGTAACGACCCGTAAATTTTAACTGTTTTAATAACGTAATTAGTTGAAATTTTAAACAATAAAATTTTGAAATATAAATTGATATTTGGAAAGCGTCTAGATAAACATAACAACTGGTAAATTTTCATCCGAAAATATGAAGTTTATTTTCGTGCGTAAATTTATTCAATTTAATCAGTTAGGAATTGATGAAAATAAAATGTTTTCGAAACCCAAATATTTTTATATAGAAAAATTCTAAACCATCTTCTTAGAAAGACGTCATTTTTCATTTTTCCAATTTTGGACTTCTTTAGCTCCGTCGATCTTATTTTTCCGTGTTTTGCTGCATTTTCAGCTAGTAGAAAAGTGACGACCCGGCTTTCCACTCCCGGAAAATCGCATCGACAGTAAGAAAGAAAGGGGTGAGAAGTAGAAAAGAAAAGAAGAGAAAGAAAACAAACACAAAGATCTAAACAAGATCAACACAGCGGAAACTACTATCTATCTACAATGCCGAAGCCTCCTGCTCCATTGCTCCTCCACAATTCGTCAAGGCTAACCTGAATTCCCTTGGCTACTCGTAAAAATTTGAGTACCCAAGAGTTTATAAACAGAAATAAACAACTTGGGTCAGACATGGGTCTGGTGTGAGTAACAGGTTAAACTTGTTTAACTTCAAAACCTTTTGAAAGAAATGGTATCACGTAAGACTCCCCACAAATAAACATGGGTAAGTTTTTACCTTACGCTAACCAAAACATTTGATAGGAAATTCGATTGTATTATAATAGGGTCTAGGGTTTTCAAATAAATATGAAATAGCTGAAATTGTTACATTATTAAATTCCAGCATACTAGCCAACAAAGTGGGTTATACAATCAAGTCCGTTATCACTTATTGGAAATTGGATTCCATACAATGGCAGGGCTACCGGGGTACCGCCCATCACAGTACGTGGCCTAGATCACCGTACCGAGGATCACTCCCAATCCCCTGCAACACAAGGTCGGAACATCCCTTACTGGATAATTCCCGCACAAGATACCTCACGGTTGGGATCAGCAACCGCACCACTAAGTCGAAAATAGAAAGGGACATCTAGACAGAGGTAACCTTGTCCTACTTGGGTGCTACCCACTAACCTTGCTGCACCTCCCCTGTTTTAGCCATTCCCGGTTTGTGAGGCTTGAGGTCACGATTACCTTAGAAAAGAACACATCACTTAGAATGCTCATCGTCCACCTGACGATGTGCTGAAAGCATTCAATCCATACAAGTTCGTTCCGGGTTCGAACGAAACCGAAGGCATTATCTCGTTACACTCGTTTTGGAATCACCCTCAGAGTTAACGACAATAACCCTTGCACTCTGAATCTTCATCTTCACTTGATTCACGACCTATCGTAAATTTGGATCGATGTGGTATTCGGGTCTCCAGACCTGGAAATCCGGTATACGGAAACCCGATCCCGGTCTCATCGAAATCCAAAGCGTATCTTTTAAGGCCAAGTTGTTTTAAAGGTTAAAACAAATTCAATTCATTATCTTTATACACAAAGAAAGATAATTCACAACAGATAATCAACATTATCAGATAATCCATACAATTCAACTAACATCCATATCACACAGCATATATCTCATCAGAGATATCAATCAATGCCAAGTATTCAATACTAACACCCATTCATAAGTAATGATTTATATCATCTCTAATTAATTTAAAGTGAATTAAATTAATTACTTTATTTTATAAATCCTTCTTACTTAACCATTAATTAATTACAATCAATTAATAAATTATCCTTTAATAATTCATTTCAATTAATCATCTTTGATTAATTATCTTTTAATTACATCCAAGTAATTTATTTCAATTAATTACTTAACTTAATTATTCTTAACCACTTATAGTAATTAACCTTTAATTACAGCATTAATTAATTAACTAAAATTAATTAAATTAATCACTAAAATTAATTACATTAATCCTTAATTAATTACATTAATTAATCACTTATTTATTAATTATTACTATATTAATCAATCTTAATTACATCATTAATTATATTAATTAATGATCCTTAATTACAACTTAATTATTAATTACTTAATTAAATTAATTACATTAAGTAATTAATCTTTAATTAAACAACATTTATTAATCATCTTTGATTAATCTCATTTAGTAATTAACTCCCCTTAATTACTTTTATTAACTAAATTAATTATTCCTTAATTAATTTCTTAATTAATCCCTTAATTAATTCACCAGTAATTAACTCAAATTACTCCTATTAATACAATCATTATTCAACTAATTACTTCCAGTAATTATATATTATTTACTTCCCTAAATAATCACACCTTAACAATTACATTAAGTAATTATTATTAAACCATCTCTTGATTATCCTAAATTAATTAAACTTAATTAATTAACTTAACTAAATCAAATTAACTCAATTAATTACAAATGAGTAATTAATTCCTTAATTACTTTTATTAAGTAATTACATTTAAACCATTTTCACAAATGATTATCTTTAAATCAATTAATCTAATTAATTATCAAAATTAATCACATTAATTATTTATTTAAATAATCTCAAGTTAATGACCTTCATTAACTATTAACAACCCTTTAATTACTTTTCTTAAGTAATTAACTTAGATTAATTATTATTAATTCTAAATTAATAAATCTTAATAACCAATTTATTAATCTCTAATTACTAAATTAATTAAGTGTTAACCATAACTTAATTATTTAATTACTCTATTAATTAATTCTTAATCATTAATTAATACTCTAATTTATAATCCCTAGCTACAAATTAATCATCCCTAATTAATTAATCTTAATCATAAATAAATTAGTTTAAACCTTTAATTACCTATTTAATTAATCCAAATGATTAATTAATCAATTAAATTAATTATCCATTAAATTTCCTAATTAATTCAATGAACACAAATCTCTAATTTCTTTAAGATAAAACATTTTCTTATCAAAGGTTAAATTATCATTCTTAAATACATTTGAAGACATCCATTTCAAATTAACTTTTAAATTTCATTTTAAATTCTAGATTTAAAATGAATACTAATTTATCTTTTACAACGTTTTAAACAACATTTCTAAAACTCTTTTAATTTACAAGTTAAAGAAATACTCATTTATAAAGAAGTTTAAAAGGTGCTAACAAATTCATATTTAAATTTATAAAACTTATTTTAAATCTCAATCTAAGATTCAAAACCAAACTTGAATCCATATATTTAAACTTTGATTTCAATTCTTGTTCAAATATTACTTCACAATTTAAATTCAGGTTTAAATTTAAACAAACAGATTTTAAAACCTGGCAACACTTTTTACCCGAGACCACTCAAAAAAAAACTTCAAGTCGCCCATTCAAAAACTCCGAGTCACACACGAACAAACTCGAGAGAATCTCGAATAGCCTCCCCTGAAAATCCCAGACTTCACCCAGACATTTCGATCGCGTGCACGTGCACGACCACCAGCGTCAACTCCGACCATCGTCGAGTATCCCCACAAGTCAGCGATCCTCCCTACACCATATCACGATCATCAATTCTTCGATCACTACTTGAATTCGAAATCGAGTACTTCGAGCACCAAACTGGAACACAGACCACCTCCAAAACCTGGCAACAACTCCTCGTCCTCCCACTTTCGATCACCAGAACGCTAGCGACTTCGGCGACGAGTTCATCCATGTCACGACTATCAATTCCCAGAGTTTCGTCGAACTCGATCCATCCTAGACGAAATGATGCTCGATTTCTCTAGACTAGTAATAACTAGGTTTAAAATTTTAAAACTTAAATCATATCTTCCTCACTGCCTTAATTCGATTTCTAATGATTTTCCTTATATCCATGATCATTCCACTACCATCATTGAAGAATTCAACATCCCAGTTCCATTGAGATAATCAAAATCACCAAAATTTCATTTCTGACTTAAACCAGAACTGCTCTTTTAATACTAGACTAAAAACTATGATATTAATGTTAAAAATCATATTATCATCTATGTTTTCAATTTATACATTTGAATTTATAAATTACAGAGTTCAAATTTTCACTTTAATATAACATGCACTGCTAATTTTTGATTTCCAGAGACACTTGGGTTTAAAGTTTAACTTAACTAAATTTTAAAACACTCGTCTATGATAAATCAACAATTCTTACTTAAGTTAAGTCCTAATAAACTAAATCAAGTGGTAAAAGATTAAAAAGACATTTTGAGTCTGGCAACAGAACAAAACAGAATTCATATTCATACATCCATACACCACATCCATATATACAAACAGGAGAATGCACTTATTCATACATCAATACTTATATATGTCACAGAGATTCAACATGCAATACTATTTTATTTTAAGTTTAAAAGTTACTCACCTTATATACATCGAAACAGAGGCAGCCTCTTTAATTTTGAAAAGCTTTTGAAACTCTTAAAATCTGAATGCCTTTTTCTTATTTATTAAATACTTATCTATATATAAATTACTTTTTAAAGAGAAACAAAAACTAATTATATTTATAAATAAAAGCTTATACAAATATTTTAAAATCCAAAATAATTTAAATAATTATTCTTTTGAATTTCAAAACTTTAAATTCAAATTCAAATTAAATTAAATCCTAAGATTCAATTTAAAAAGTCAAGTTATATATATATACACTTATATAACTACTTATCAATTTAAAATAACCATTCCATAGTCTTTAAAATCCATTCATATTTATAAAAATAATACATTATACTTATTATTTGAAAATAACATATTTGATAATTTAAATAATTCATCTAAGAGATTATATTATCAAGTAATATTTTAAAAAGAAATAAAACAAACCTTTTTGTTAAATCTTATTTATTTTTAAGCTTAAGTAAAAATATCTTAAACAATTAAAACATTTATCTAAAGTATATTTAAAACTATAAAGTTATTTATTTAAATATCTTTGAAAAGTCCAGATTAAATTAAATATAAATTTCCAATTTATCAAAGCTTTCTATTTACAATATATACAAATAAATATATATATTCAAATAGAAAATATCTTATAAATTTTTAAAAGATAAAATCACCAATTAAATACTTATTTAATTAGATTATTAAATTAAACTCAAATTTTATTATCAAAGATTATTCATATTAATTTAATTATTAAACAGATTATTAAATTGATATTGTCAAAATTTCCGGGATATTACAAGAAATTTCGAATTTTATAAATTCAATCGTACCACTGATATCCATATGCCGTTTTAATCGTCTCGTCGTGCTGATCTCTGCGGTATATTTATTTCTGTATTTTGAAACCCGATTCGCAGCAAAATCCACAGAAACGGTTACCGTATCGGTACGGTTTTGTGACGTTTGCTTTTTATGACCATTTGAATTCATTATGCATTCAGCTTTTCTTCGTAAAACTCAATAGCCGATTGATATTAATTTTCACTGAATTCAACTCGTGACTCTTTATTTCCTAATTGTTCAAATTTATATCTACTATTCATTTTATAACTTTGGCTTCGTCCTTTTATTTCTAGTCTCCTCCTCTTCTTTATTTGTTCTTTCCCTTTTGCCTGTGCATTCTTTCTTCTACATTTATTTTTCGGCCTTACCAAAACACCCCATTTCCCCTTCCTTGCAGCCCTTCACCAAACATTAGCAACCACTTATCGGCCTTCCCTCTTCCTAAGCCTCATCATCCCCTTGCCGTTCCTCTCCTCTTCCTCTCCAACACCTAGCAACCTCGATCTGGAAGCCGCCTCCGCCTCTGCACCGCCTTCCACCATTCTAAAACCGCAACAAACTCTGACACAACCAACCGAGACAGCTTTCCCACTGAAGCTTGTGCCCACCTCCTCAGTCCGCCGCCTACACTTCCCGCCACCAACCGGAGCCCAAGCCCAGCAGCGCCGAGATCCCCTCTTCTTTCAGTTTGCATCCGTTCTCCCCTCCGCCTTCATCGCCCCACCGTTTCCCCACCCATGCAGCCAACCGCCTCCACCAAGCGTCGGCGCCACACGCAGACGACCTCCTTGACCAAGCGCCACCTTGAACTAGCCCACTGCTTTACCATCCTCCATGTTCCTTCATATATGGTATATTCTGTGTGATAGTATACATTATACTACAGTGTAGTAATGAGTCCATATTGAGTTATATGTGCTACGTTGTCCTTTAGTAGTAAAGCACATATATATGTTAAGTTATATTAGTTTTATAACTCTTATAATAGGACTACTTAGAATTTGCATGCATATAATATAACAGTTTAAGGAGTAATTTCATGCTCTGAAATTTTAATATAGTACAAGGGCATATAATAGTCTATTTGCCGTGTACAAGAGTGTTTATTGGGTACTGTGTAGTCGATATGAGCTTCAAGATATGTTTATATATATTTATATTGGTGTCAGTTGTATTGATAAGATTTTTCAAGTTTACATTAAGTGATATAAAATATATGCATCCCAGTTTAGTATGTGTTACATTTGGTCGAACGTATATATTATGAAGTGTATATCCATAAGTTAATTCTATATATTATGAAGTGTATATCCAAAAGTTAATTCTATAAATGTGTATATCCCAGTTTAGTCTGCATGCCTATAGAGTTACATTTTGTGTCAGCTTGTAAAGTCGCCTGTACATGTATATATATCGGTTAAAAATATATCATGTTAATTATTTTTCTTAAGTTATGTTATATTTTTGAAGCAGTTTTATTTATAATATATATAAACTGTACTTTTATATAATATAATATGTTACTGTTATATAAAAATGCATGTATTATATAGTATAGTTCTGTCTAGATTTACTGTTATGAAATTGTTATAAGTGGAGTATGTTAGTTTATACCGTCTATCTTCATCAATCTGGTTCTGATTCGTTATCGATTTCTGTTATCAGCTTCGCCCGTCGTTCCTATTTTCTTCATCGAATCGTGTCCATCCAGCGTTGCTTTGAAATTCGTAGCTCGTTTCATTTGTCAAATCTCCTCTAGCCTAGAAAGGTGAGCAATCACTCACGATTAATGTTCTTTTATTTATTAAATTTGATCTCGATTGAAACGACAAATTGAAATATGCTGCTGTAGTTATTTACACTGTTATTTATGTTATTACCTGTATCAGTTCACCTGTGACATCTGACACCATTATCTGTTAATTATTTATGCAATGATAATACAGTTTGGCTGATAATTGATTGATTGCTGATGTTTATATTGACGTTAAATTGTTAATGTTAAGTGATAAATAGTATGCATTTGAATTTGATATAGGATAGTTAAAGGTTAAATTTGATTAGTTAAATTTGTATAATATGACCCCTTTAAATGTTAAATAGATTGACACGTAGAAATAGTGTTAACTACACCTTGAACCATTGAATGTATGTTGTATAAATTGTTGTAGTTTAAAATTGAATAATGGATATCAAGTGAAGAACCATATAAATATTAGTGTAATAATCTTTAATCTACATGAAATGATAGTGTAGATTATAGAAATAATTATATTAATTTGCACAAACAACAATGTGAATTAATACGATTATTTCGGGATTATTTGAATTGATTATTGGATTGATATTGCTTGTTGTTATTGCTTGTTTATTTACTTTGACACCATCCCAGTTATCACACTACAAGTTCCCTTTGCAATGCTTTGATTTTGAATTGAATTGGAATCGGGTTGAAATGATAAATACCCAAATTAAACTTTACCTCGGATAGAGAATTAATAAAAATCGATTGGTCAATAATTTGATATAAAAATAAAATGAAGATTTTATTTAAATAAATAATATGGTTTTGAAACGAAGTGGAATTTGAATTTTAATGAAAGGAAATGTTAATATTTAATAATCTGAACCAAAATATTAACATAGTAGATGATGAAGGAACGTTGTTTTAAAATTAATTATTTAATAATTAAATTTGGAATTATTGATAATTAAGTTTTGAAATTAGTTAATAATTAAGTTTTGAAATTATTTAATAATTAAATAAGATTGAATTACCTAATAATTAAATAAAATTGAATTCTTTATTAAGTAAAATTGAACTTCTTGAATAAGTGAAATTAAGTTTTTATTAATATGAGTTTGAAATTTGTAACTAAGTAAATAAAAAGTGAAATTGAATTTCTTTAACAAGAAATAAAAATGTGATTTATTGAAATTAATGTAAGGCTTGTAATTTAAGAATTTGATTTGATGAATCTAATTAATTTAATTTGTAAGTATTGTTATAATGAAGTTGAACTTAAGTAATTGATTTAATGAATTGGAAATTAAATAGAAATTGTTTTGAATGACAAAATTTACTTAACGAATATTAAATGAAATCAATCAATGAATTTAAATTGATTTGAATGCTAAATTAAATTAATTTAAATGATTTCGGAATGAAACTTATATACGAATTTAAATGAATACTTGAATTGTCTTAAATCAAATATTTAACTTGAATTATAAGATTTTGAAATGGAAATTTGGAAGTTTGAAAAGTAAATTATGGAAATTGTTTAGAAAGACAAATGGAATGTTGGTTTACAAATTCTAATAGAAATTGAAATTGATTTGGTTTTGAAATAAATAAACGACCAATCGGTGTAATAATCACGAAAGTTATTAAAGAGACCAGAATCGGTTAGGGACATACTCACTATCTAAACCGAAAACCACTTTAATAACTATACGCGGAGTTGTGATCCAGAATGAAGTGGTTGGAATGATGTACGTGATGACTGAAGAAAGAGAACGATAATGGATAGCCTTGACACTTGTGTCAAATTGGAAATGACTAAAATAGGAGCCGTGCCGGGCCAAATGGGGTCAGCTACCTCGAGCGAACACACTTCTTCAAAAACTACTCATTACTTGTTATCGATTGGTGCACCCTTGATTTTGGGAGTGTTGTTTCGCGGTGTTGCGATCGCTGCGGCGATGCGTTCTCACCAGTCCGGATCAGGCAAATGGTAGTTTCACTACCTTGGGTATTGCCTCATGTGCCTTGTCATACTTGTATCCCTATATACGCGACCACTACGATTTGTTTTGTGTTATACCTATGGAGTACTCCCTGATAGCCCACTAGTTTACGGTGGAGTTTACAGTGTTGTATAGTCTATAACGCTTATATAAAATGTGTTAAGGGGTAATGGTAACGCCTTAACACTATTTTGATACTTTATATTACTGATAGGCATTATTTATTTACCGTACACTACTACATAGTAGATAGTTTAATGGATCCTTAAAGGATGGTTATTCCAAACATCCTTTGAGTTAATTGTATTTCAGTTGCTATTTCACTTGAGTTGGATTTATTGATATAAGAATGTTAATCCTAACTCGAGTGTTTTGTGTTTTGCTTTACGCTCAGGTTAGACTGAGTGTACCAATATTCGAGACTCACCTTTGGAGTTGGAGCTTCGCTTGGAGATCCAGCTATCTATCCAGCTTTCAGATATTCAGTTGATTCCAGTGATGTATTCTGTTATTGTATTTGATTATTGTATTCGAGACATATTTTGTACCTTATTTAACTCTGATATGTATATAGTAGCTTCATGAACTACTATCTTTTGTTTCCGCTGCATTTATTACTCTGTGTCTGTGATCTGTAATTATATTATTTACTGTATATGCTCAGTTTTGCCAAATTTAAATTAACAATTCGGTATTTTGAATTATTCAAGTCCGACATGTGCGGATGCGAATGATCCAAAATAGCGGGTCGTTACACGAAGACGGAGCAGTGAAATGCAAGGGCTAATCGCTACTAATCCTGAGGATGATCCCAAAATGGATGTAGTAGGAGTAGTGCCTTCGGTTACGTTCGGACCGGGAACAGACTTGTATGGATGAATGCTATCAGTACATTGTCATTAGAGGACAATGAGCATTCTAAGTGAATAATTCTAAAAAGGTAACGCTTAGCCTCGAGCCTCATCAACCGGGAATGACTGAAAATCAGGGGATATGCAGCAAGGCTAAGTGGGTAGCTTCTAATTAGGGTAAGATTTCCCCTGTCTAGAGTCCCTTTATTTCGGTTGTGTGGCGGTTGCTGATCCCAACCGCAGGGTGATCTTATTCGGGCTATCCAGTAAGGGGTAGTCCGGTCTTGTGTTGCAGGGGATCGGGAGTGATCCTCGGTATACTGATCTAGACCAGGTACTGTGACAGGTGGTTCCCCAGTGCCTAGTCATTCAGTTGGAAATCCATTCTCCCTACGTGATTTTACAGTTTTGGGTGTAGAGCCTAGTATGCTGGAATTTAATTAATGCAACAATTTCGGCTATTTGAATAAGTATTTGTACTTAGACACTATTATAATATCAGAGAATTTGATATAAAATGTTTTGGTTATCGTAAGGTAAAAACCCGTCGTGTTTATTTGTGGCGTGGTCTTACTAGATACCTTTGATTTCAAAGGATTAGAAAACTTTAATAATTCAGTTGAGTGTATTTTCTCACGCTGGTATTCCAGATTGTCACTTAGAAACTCGAAAATTCAACAAATTTAAACAAATTCATTTTCGAGTTTCTAAGTGACAGGTTGCTGCCGAAATTGATTTGTTTAAATTTGTTGGGCAAACCAGTTTTGTTTTGGGATGTAATTCCAAAGGAAATTTGTTTTGGATAAAAACTAGGTTTGGTTTTAAAAAGTGTGATTTTGGGATATTGGTGATTTCAAAAATGATTTGAAATAAATACCGGGTATAAGTAACGATACGATCTTTCGACGCTCGAAAGTTGACATTAATACGTCCACTGTATCAAATGCCACGCAATCGAATGCCGGAAAACGAACCATTAGGGTTAAAAAGAAGAGGTAGAAGAAGACAGAAGAAAAGGAAACATAAACAATATCAGAATCTCACATTCGCAGCGGAACAATATATAATAGATGAATGAATAATCTTTATCACAAAGAACTATATCAGTTTATACAATACATCATC
Organism: Allium fistulosum; assembly: GCA_030737815.1. Lineage (NCBI taxonomy): Eukaryota > Viridiplantae > Streptophyta > Magnoliopsida > Asparagales > Amaryllidaceae > Allium > Allium fistulosum. Next base: position 1,212,270,759 of record CM060902.1, read on the forward strand.
AGAGTTTACAACAACAACAACAATACTGGACAGTTATATAAACTTGTCCACATACAGAATACACAGCGGAATAAATAAACAAGTACGGGAGTACGTCTCTCCATCCAGCTCGTCTCCAAAGCTCCAGAATATCCTGATAACATAACTCTAGGCTGCCCGTGTGGAAAATTATGGGCACCCAGAGTTTAGGAAAGGAACAATAAACTCCAGGTCAGTCATGGGACTGGTGTGAGAACTAAAAATAGTTTATCTTTAAACAAACACAAAAGAATTATCAACATTGAAATCCGCAATGCTTTTGGAAAATGAAACTACCATAAGACCTCCCACCACACACACAATGCAATCGCAGACTTGGAGAAGATTTCTTCTTATGATAGTCAAACATGCTTACTACGCAAAAGAAAACTCTTTTGATATTATTACTAGTGCATAGTGTGAAAACATTTCGAAAATATAATATTAATCTTAGCCATCATAGGTACCATTATATTATGCCTGCTATAGCTGCCGCCTGAGGAGACAGGTTATACAATTGCAATCGTAAAGGGCTCGTATTGTTTCTTTGGATTTCCAACAAATGGTCAGGCTAAGGAACTTCCTACTGCCAATGGGTACGCCTCTGGCGGGACGTCCCTAGAGTCAACCTACTCTCTGCCAACACAAGGCCGGGTTATCTCTTACACTAGGTAACTACTACACGAATATGCCACCCCCGGTCCTTTGGGACCTTTATCCGAGGCGCCTCAACAAATCAACAATCACACGGTAAATGAGATTGGAGTAACCACATAGGTTAAATACCAAGGCTCCATACCAGATACCACCCTTTTCTAGAAGGAAATGACATACCCTAAAGGGAGCGACCCTCATAACCTGCCGCATCATTCCTGTTTCGACCATTTCCGGGTTGTGAGGTCCGAAGAGGTCTCGTCCACAAAGCTACGCTTTTTCACAAAGCCACGCTCTGGTCAACAAATGATCAATAAATAATCATCACACAGCAACACTCAGCATGCCACATTACCAAATTGGAAATATATCGCTGATAACCTTCAACTACATAACCTCTGAGCTCGTACGTCTCAGAGAAGGGTGTTAAGCTAAGAGAATAAATTCTCCGCCACCAACAGAAATGTATTTGAAAGAAATATGCTTTATATCTCAAATGTAATGTCAGACACGTAACTATACAAGTCAGTTCCGGTTTCGAACAGAACCGAAGGCACTTCCAAAGAAGCCCTTGCAATCCGGGTATTCACAATCCCGATCGAACTTCCCATCACATAGGAAATCTCTATACCGTAGCTAACGGTGCAGAGACAATCGATGGGTTATCCTATCGTTTTCACAAATACCCGGTCTTCACCATCGGTCTTCAATTGCAATTCATAACGTCGTATCATTATTCAGAATGGGTTATATGACACAAAGTCCTCTCCTGGCTAAACCGAATAACGAGCGCTTGTTTTTAAAACAAATTCAAATGCCATTTCAAAGGCAAATATTGATAGTCGGTGATTTAACTATCAAACAACATTCACAACAATCATCAAATTTAAATAATTTTCCCAAATTATTTATTTCAAGATATCTTCACAAGATATATATATATTTCCACACTTCAACACTTTGAAAACAAATTTCAAATCACTTTTCACCTTTCAACTTTTGAAAATAAATTCCAAATCATATTTTCACACTTCATCATTTTGAAAACTAATTAAATAAATCCTTATCGATTTATTTCAAATTTACATCCTAAATCTGTAATTTATTTCCACACTTTAAAAATAAATCAGTGTTTATTTTTAAAACAAATTTCCCTTTCCTTTATAAATTCCATTATGAATTTAAATTTCCCAATATTCACTTTTTATACGATTTTCAAATCGATTTCTCAAATATTCACTTTCAACTCCAAATCAAATTTCAAATTGATTTCCAAATTTTATTTCCAATCCCAAATTGATTTTTCCAAACATTTATTTCAACAACTAATCGATTTTAGAATGGATTTCCCAGGATTTATTTTTAAATACCAAATCAAATTTTTTATCGGTTTCCTAAAGATTTATTTCCAAACACCGAATCAAATTCCAAATTGATTTCTGAATTTATCTTCCTTTAAAGTAAATGCCTTTGTTTCTTTCAATTATTTAAATTTGTATTTCAAATAAATTCTTCAACCTTCGAATAATATTATCCGAAATCCATTTATTAAAATCTTTTCACCATATTTTGGAATTAATTCGATAAGATTACAAAAATTAACTTTATACTTTTAAATTTCCTTCTTTTAAATTCACCCAATCCTTTCAAAAAGAATTCACTTAAAATTTCCAACTTTAATTTCAAAAATCCAATTTTATTTATTTCTGGTATCCAACGATACCAAAAATACATTCGGCTAAATTATAGCCTTCAACACATTCAATCGTCAATATAATCATTCACAGATTATCAATAAATCATCACACAGCATATGAAACAAATTCATAAAATTTGAGGAATCCAGTTGGATCCCTCCAACCTGTTTCCCTGCATCCACAGATGTTAGCACAACAATTAAATACTAATTCCACTTCGAGGTGGAATATCACGGTATATGGGATTTATAAAATATCAATCCGCTATTATGCGGCGCATAGGGTCTCATCCGCTATATAATGCGGGAAATCAACAACTCCAATATATATATATATATATTGCTATATATTACTATATATATATACTACCACATCCAAACAGTCAATCAATCAATAACTGAAATTCCAATTTTCAATTTGAGTGAGAAGATCTCACCTTTGCTTTTGTTTTACAATCCATTTCCATTCTCGGCATGATTTCTTGATTTATAAACCTTGTATAAACAATTTTATACAGTTGATTAATATTCGAAATAATCGAATAATAAATTTCCATTTAATAGATTTTTATTAACTAATTATTTTAATTTCAAAATTGAAATTTGACTTTTAAACTAATTTCTTTTTAACAAAATATTTTCTTTGAAATAGATTTAATTTTAACTGATAATTTTCCCTTTCAACTTTTATATGTAGATATTTAAAACAGAAGTATTTTTATGCTTTACTCTAAAACTAAAATTTCATTTTTATATAAATTTCAAACATTTAAAATTTTCCCAAAATAAATAAACCTAAAAAAACACAGTGCCTAGATTACCTCACTGACGACTGCTCGAACCCACAAACCAAAGCCACGACCTTCCCTTCGCACGCAACCCCACATCATAGCTCGGCTAGAGCTTGTGACCTCGCTATAGTTGCATCATCCCTCCATTGTCGCGTGCCCACGAACGCCATGATTGATCGCCAAGACTCGAGCGCTCCACCAGTCACTGTCGTTGATCGCCTCGTCGTCTTCCCCTCGAATCGCACGCCACCCTTCGACACCTCCCCGCGAACGACTTCGCTTCCTTTTCTCTTAAATATCATTTCGAACGAAACCAGTTTCGTTCGTTTCTATTTATTTTACTGAACGTCAATTGAAATGAAAACGAAATTGAAGGAGGGAATGATTTGTTTTCGAATTGAAAAAGGGCTTGTGATTTTGAACGAAGAGTTTGTTCGGCCATTGATTTTGTTATTTTATTTTTTCTTAAGTTCTAGAGTGATCGGCTTAGTTGCGTGATTTTGATAGAAATGGAGGGGAGACAAGAGAACACATTCACGTGCTCAATCAACAAGCTGTAGTGCTTCTGAGGTGATAAAAAAACAGCGATGTGAAATAATATCAACTGGTTAACAATGTATTAATTTATTTAAATTCAAATTCGAATCGACCCGAAAATGAAGCCAACAATTTCGACTTCCTATCAAGGCGTGCCGCTAGGCGTTCATAATGTTATACGCCTATTTCGAACACAATGGAAGAGGTTTAGGCTCCAAATTTGATCGTATGGAGAAGATAACTTTTTGGACCAGTTATAATATTAAATTTCAATATAATTTTTAGCGCGTTTACTTTTCGTACGGCCAAACGATCACTCCAACCATTACGAAAATTGAAATTCGATAATAATACAATATTATGGATCCAATGGAACTGGTTTCGTCAAATTCCGAGACTGTGCCTCGGAAAGCTATTTTCAAATATTGATTTAAACAATAAAATCCAAAACTGAACAAAATAGTTTCAAATTCAATTCTGAAAGCTTTTATTATCTTCAGTATTATCAATATAGATTTTCTAAGCCTTGAAAATATTTTTAATCAGCTTAAAACTGAAGATTCAAATTTTTACCCAACTTCAGTAATTAAATTCAATAATTTAATTACCAAATTCATTCTGATATTTGAATTTCAAATTAAACTAACTTCCAGATATTTAAAATCAATTAAATATCCTGATTTCTAATGTCAAAAATTCAGGGTCGTTACAATCTTTCCCCCTTAAAAGAATTTCGTCCCGAAATTACAAGTTAAGAAGAATGCTCCAATACCCGTTTGTAGTTTTCCCAAAACCAAGCAGTTTGAAACAACTTTCCAGAATAATCTTTTATTAAGACAAACTAATCTTTTTTCTAACTTTCCAAACTTATTCATAAGTTCAAACAACTTTATTTACTTCACAATTTAAATTCAAATTTAGATTCAAATTGTAAATTATCCAAAATTTCTCAAAAATTTTCTAACTCTCTAAATTTTCGAAAAATTTCGCCAGCGCCTCCTTTGCGCGGCTAACTCGGTACGACTACAAAATGTCTCTACGGACACCCAAATTCCAATAGAAAACAAAATGCCAAGTGGAAAAATCAGAAACTCATTAAATTTCATACAGAAATTTAAATACATACCTTATTGTCGAACAAATTCAAATTTACCTTCGAAATCAGAATCCAAGTCCCTTTTCCTATAGCCTTTATAATCCCTGTATAATTTACTTAACAACAATGTCCAAATTCACTTAGTGTATTCCCAATACCCATTTACTTAAGAATTTCATTCTTTATTTCTTAAGTTCAATATAAGTATTTACATACTTCTTATATTTATTTTCACTTCACAAACAAAGTTATATATTCATTTCCATTCAACTTTGCATTTTCAATTCCATTTGAATTCAATTTATAATTTCAATTCTATTTGAATTCATTTTGTCTTCAAAAATTCACTTAGTGAAAACTCGATATTCACCTTTTTCCAAAACTTTTAACTTCGACCAAAACAATAGTTTTCATATTCTAGTTCAATTCCTACGTTTCCCTTACAATTTGAAAATAAATTTTCCGTTAACAAAATTTTCCAAAAAAATTTCAAAATTTTTTTCTAACTCCCAAAAATTTCAGAAAATTTTGGCGGAGTCTCCTTTGTACGGAGGAGCTTTTGCAATTTGACAAAAGATATAAATATATATACGTCGACCCACTCGGTAGGAAAAGCAAAAAAACAGTTCATATTTCCTATTTTTATTGCGTAGGCGTACCTTTTTAGCATTTTTAAGCAAAGCAATTATTTATTAGCTTATTAACGCAACCAAATCTAGCCAAACGGTAGCCCCGGTACCTGTACTTACTCAATTTAAACATGTAAGCGACATATATAAGAAGTTATTAACATTTCACTTGTTTTCAATAACAACCAAGTAGTTTTCATAAGTAAAACATTCAAAACTAATTCCATTAGCAATTTATAAAGTTTCAATACAAATTTTAATTGCTTACAACTACAACACATCATTTCCATTCAATTTCAATGGGTCACAACACACTTTTATTGCATTTAAAATTCGAATCCATTCACTTACATTTCATTTTATTTAACTAACTAGTTCCATTCAAAACCATTATGATTTCACATTTTAATCCACTTCCGAACTTACTTTATTTATAATAAAACTATTTCAAGTTTTATCTCCATCCACTTAAATTTTATTTACCACTCAAATCGTCGCTATTTCAATTCAACTCTATTTTATTTAACTTGAGTTCATTGAACCAATATAGCTTTGGATTCACATTCAATAATTCATTTCTGAATTCATTTTGTTAATAACAAGGCCATTTCCAATTTATTTCTACTCAAACCAATTTTTATTATTTCTTCCACCTTTATTATCTTTAGTTCATTTCGAACCAATTTTACAACTTCATTTTATTTCACACAATTCAAATTGGTTATCAATATTTCAGTTTCAATTCCAGTTCTATTTACTTACAATTTCGAAATGAATTTCAACATCCAATTTCATTTTCTTGCACTTGCAATTGTAAATTCATTCATTCATTCACTTACAATTTATTTTCCACCGTAATAATTTTATTCCAATCCACTTTTTATCCAACTTATTTTCGCTTCCATATTTACTTTCATCTAACTTCTCTTTAAGTTAGATTTTTATTTTAACAACTTCAACTTTACAAGTTAACAACTTAATGATATTCCATAAATATTTTATATAACACTCCAGAGTCTTTTCAAATTATCCTTTGAATTTCAACCCAAACCCAAATTTTTCCAAACAACTTTAATTTAAAACCGTTCAATAGCAATTCCTCTTTTGGGAAACTCGAAAATGAACAACGGTGATGTCGCGATCATCATCGGAATTATTTTCCAACGACCTAAAAAAGTTTAGAGCTTTCATCCCTTTAAAACACTTTTCTAAAACCTTTGAAATTCATTTCCAAACTCAAAAGGAATTTAAACTTTTCCAAATCTCCAAAATTTCCAAATTCTTTTCAAAACATTTCTCTGAAATTCCATTTCAAATTACAAATCACATTTACAATTTATATTTACAAATCCCATTTGTATATGGATTTTTATTTCTTAACTTTGGAGTTACGATTTCAATTTCCTTTTCAAGTTTAATGATAATAATTTAATGTTATCACTTTCAAACAACCAAGCAGTCATATATACTATAATAATTTACAAAGATTATTTCCTTTATCTACGAAAATAGTTTTGGGTAAAATTATTTCATCTACCCGATTTTAAAACAATATCGTGCCGAATTGTTCTGTTCGAGTGTTTAGAGATCCCTATCGATAGAGTTGTACAGACTATACCGACCAGAATCCATATACCACTCAACAAACCAATCATCACAATACCAAACAATTTTCAAATTCACTAACAAATACGCGCTCATATCTATTATTACACTCATACTCATTCTAGAGTACTACTGACTCTATCTCTAATGAGTAACACCCAACAGAGTCAGGGTTGTCGCTTAACCAATTGCTCTGATACCACATGTAACGATACGATCTTTCGATGCTCAAAAGTTGGCATTAATACGTCCACTGTATCAAATGTCGCGCAATCGAATGCCGGAAAACCGAACCATTAGGGTTAAAAAGAAGAGGTAGAAGAAGACAGAAGAAAAAGAAACAGAAACAATATCAGAATCTCACATTCGCAGCGGAACAATATATAATAGATGAATAAATAATCTTTATCACAAAGAACTATATCAGTTTATACAATACATCATCAGAGTTTACAACAACAACAACAATACTGGACAGTTATATAAACTTGTCCACATACAGAATACACAGCGGAATAAATAAACAAGTATGGGAGTACGTCTCGCCATCCAGCTTGCCTCCAAAGCTCCAGAATATCCTGATAACATAACTCTAGGCTGCCCGTGTGGAAAATTATGGGCACCCAGAGTTTAGAAAAGGAACAATAAACTCCAGGTCAGTCATGGGACTGGTGTGAGAACTAAAAACAGTTTATCTTTAAACAAACACAAAAGAATTTTCAACATTGAAATCCGCAATGCTTTTGGAAAATGAAACTACCATAAGACCTTCCACCACACACACAATGCAATCGTAGACTTGGAAGAGATTTCTTCTTATGATAGTCAAACATGCTTACTATGCAAAAGAAAACTCTTTTGATATTATTACTAGTGCATAGTGTGAAAACATTTCGAAAATATAATATTAATCTTAGCCAGCATAGGTACCATTATATTATGCCTGTTATAGCTGCCGCCTGAGAAGACAGGTTATACAATTGCAATCGTAAAGGACTCGTATTGTTTCTTTGGATTTCCAACAAATGGTCAGGCTAAGGAACTTCCTACTGCCAATGGGTACGCCTCTGGCGGGACGTCCCGAGAGTCAACCTGCTCTCTGCCAACACAAGGCCGGGTTTCCTCTTACACTAGGTAACTACTACACGAATATGCCACCCCCAGTCCTTTGGGACCTTTATCCGAGGCGCCTCAACAAAACAACAATCACACAGTAAATGAGATTGGAGTAACCACATAGGTTAAATACCAGGGCTCCATACCTGATACCACCCTTTTCCAGAAGGAAATGACATACCCTAAAGGGAGCGACCCTCATAACCTTGCCGCATCATTCCTGTTTCGACCATTCCCGGGTTGTGAGGTCCGAAGAGGTCTCGTCCACAAAGCTACGCTTTTTCACAAAGCCACGCTTTGATCAACAAATGATCAATAAATAATCATCACATAGCAACACTCAGCATGCCACATTACCAAATTGGAAATATATCGCTGATAACCTTCAACTACGTAACCTCTGAGCTCGTACGTCTCAGAGAAGGGTGTTAAGCTAAGAGAATAAATTATCCGCCACCAACAGAAATGTATTTGAAAGAAATCTACTTTATATCTCAAAATGTAATGTCAGACACGTAACCATACAAGTCTGTTCCGGGTTCGAACAGAACTGAAGGCACTTCCAAAGAAGCCCTTGCAATCCGAGTATTCACAATCCCGATCGAACTTCCCATCACAATGGAAATCTCTATACCGTAGCTAACGGTGCAGAGACAATCGATAGGTTATCCTATCGTTTTCACAAATACTCGGTCTTCACCACCGGTCTACAATTGCAATTCTTAACGTCGTATCATTATTCGGAATGGGTTATATGACACAAAGTCCTCTCCCGGCTAAACTGAATAACGAGCGCTTATTTTTAAAACAAATTCAAATGCCATTTCAAAGGCAAATATTGATAGTCGGTGATTTAACTATCAAACAACATTCACAACAATCATCAGATTCAAATAATTTTCCCAAATTATTTATTTCAAGATATCTTCACAAGATATATATATTTCCACACTTCAACACTTTGAAAACAAATTTCAAATCACTTTTCACCTTTCAACTTTTGAAAATAAAATCCAAATCATATTTTCACACTTCATCATTGAAAACCAATTAAATAAATCCTTATCGATTTATTTCAAATTTACATCCTAAATCTGTAATTTATTTCCACACTTTAAAAATAAATCAGTGTTTATTTTTAAAACAAATTTCCCTTTCCTTTATAAATTCCATTATGAATTTAAATTTCCCAATATTCACTTTTTATACGATTTTCAAATCGATTTCTCAAATATTCACTTTCAACTCCAAATCAAATTTCAAATTGATTTCCAAATTTTATTTCCAATCCCAAATTGATTTTTCCAAACATTTATTTCAACAACTAATCGATTTTAGAATGGATTTCCCAGGATTTATTTTTAAATACCAAATCAAATTTTTTATCGGTTTCCTAAAGATTTATTTCCAAACACCGAATCAAATTCCAAATTGATTTCTGAATTTATCTTCCTTTAAAGTAAATGCCTTTGTTTCTTTCAATTATTTAAATTTGTATTTCAAATAAATTCTTCAACCTTCGAATAATATTCTCCAAAATCCATTTATTAAAATCTTTTCACCATATTTTGGAATTAATTCGATAAGATTACAAAAATTAACTTTATACTTTTAAATTTCCTTCTTTTAAATTCACCCAATCCTTTCAAAAAGAATTCACTTAAAATTTCCAACTTTAATTTTAAAAATCCAATTTTATTTATTTCTGGTATCCAACGATACCAAAAATACATTCGGCTAAATTATAGCCTTCAACACATTCAATCGTCAATATAATCATTCACAGATTATCAATAAATCATCACACAGCATATGAAACAAATTCATACAACATATGAAACAAATTCATAAAATTTGAGGAATCCAGTTGGATCCCTCCAACCTATTTCCCTGCATCCACAGATGTTAGCACAACAATTAAATACCAATTCCACTTCGAGGTGGAATATCGCGGTATATGGGATTTATAAAATATCAATCTGCTATTATGCGACGCATAGGGTCTCATCCGCTATATAATGCGGGAAATCAACAACTCTAATATATATATTCCAATATATATATATATATATATATTGCTATATATTACTATATATATACTACCACATCCAAACAGTCAATCAATCAATAACTGAAATTCCAATTTTCAATTTGAGTGAGAAGATCTCACCTTTGCTTTTGTTTTACAATCCATTTCCGTTCTCGGCATGATTTCTTGATTTATAAACCTTGTATAAACAATTTTATACAGTTGATTAATATTAGAAATAATCGAATAATAAATTTCCATTTAATAGATTTTTATTAACTAATGATTTTAATTTCAAAATTGAAATTTGACTTTTAAACTAATTTCTTTTTAACAAAATATTTTCTTTGAAATAGATTTAATTTTAACTGATAATTTTCCCTTTCAACTTTTATATGTAGATATTTAAAACAGAAGTATTTTTATGCTTTACTGTAAAACTAAAATTTCATTTTTATATAAATTTCAAACATTTAAAATTTTCCCAGAATAAATAAACCTAAAAAAAACATAGTGCCCAGATTACCTCACTGACGACTGCTCGAACCCACAAACCAAAGCCACGACCTTCCCTTCGCACGCAACCCCACATCATAGCTTGGCCAGAGCTTGCGACCTCGCTATAGTTGCATCATCCCTTCATTGCTGCGTGCCCATGAACGCCACGATTGATCGCCAAGACTCGAGCGCTCCACCAGTCATTGTCGTCGATCGCCTTGCCGTCTTCCCCTCGAATCGCGCGCCACCCTTCGTCACCTCCCTGCGAACGACTTTGCTTCCTTTCCTCTTAAATCTCATTTCGAACGAAACCAGTTTCGTTCATTTCTATTTATTTTACTGAACATTGATTGAAATGAAAACGAAATTGAAGGAGGGAACGATTTGTTTTCGAATTGAAAGTGGGCTTGTGATTTTGAACGAAGAGTTTGCTCGGCCATTGATTTCGTTATTTTATTTTTTCTTAAGTTCTGGAGTGATCGGCTTAGTTGCGTGATTTTGATAGAAATGGAGGGGAGACAAGAGAACACGTTCACATGCTCAATCGACAAGCTGCAGTGCTTCTGAGGTGATAAAAAAACAGCAATGTGAAATAATATCAACTGGTTAACAATGTATTAATTTATTTAAATTCGAATTCGAATCGACCCGAAAACGAAGTCAACAATTTTGACTTCCTATCAAGGCGTGCTGCTAGGCGTTCATAATGTTATACGCCTATTTCAAACACAATGGAAGAGGTTTAGGCTCCAAATTTGATCGTATGGAGAAGATAACTTTTTGGACCAGTTATAATATTAAATTTCAATATAATTTTCAGCGCGTTTACTTTTCGTACGGCCAAACGATCACTCCAAACATTATGAAAATTGAAATTCGATAATAATACAATATTACGGATCCATTGGAACTGGTTTCATCAAATTCCGAGACTGTACCTCGGAAAGCTATTTTCAAATATCGATTTAAACAATAGAATCCAAAACTGAACAAAACGGTTTCTAATTCAATTCTGAAGCTTTTATTCTCTTCAGTATTATCAATATAGATTTTCTAAGCCTTGAAAATATTTTTAATCAGCTTAAAACTGATATTCAAATTTTTACCCAACTTCAATAATTAAATTCAATAATTTAATTACCAAATTCATTCTGATATTTGAATTTCAAATTAAACTAACTTCCAGATATTTAAAATCAATTAAATATCCTGATTTCTAATGTCAAAAATTCAGGGTCGTTACAATCTTCCCCCCTTAAAAGAATTTCGTCCCGAAATTACAAGTTAAGAAGAATGCTCCAATACCCGTTTGTAGTTTTCCCAAAACCAAGCAGTTTGAAACAACTTTCCAGAATAATCTTTTATTAAGACAAACTAATCTTTTTTCTAACTTTCCAAACTTATTCATAAGTTCAAACAACTTTATTTACTTCACAATTTAAATTCAAATTTAGATTCAAATTGTAAATTATCCAAAATTTCTCAAAAATTTTCTAACTCTCTAAATTTTCGAAAAATTTCGCCAGCGCCTCCTTTGCGCGACTAACTCGGTACGACTACAAAATGTCCCTACGGATATTTAAAATCAATTAAATATCCAGACTTCCAATGTCAAAAATTTAGGGTCGTTACTTTTGAATTCTGGGATCCTTATTTAAATAATTTAAAAATCATCAGGGAATAAGTTATAAGCTTATAAATTGAAATGATTTTTAAAATAAGAAAGGAAAGTATGAGATTTGATGTAACGACCCAGAATTTCGAACGAATTAAATTTAGAATATTTAATTTATTTTAAATATTTGAACGACGATTTAATTTGAATCCCCAATATAACTTTGAAATTGGCGATTAAATTATAAAATTTAATCTGCTGAATGTTGAATAAAAATTTAAATCTTCAATTTAAAGCTGAAGAAAAATATTTCAAAAGCTTTTAAAATTTATATTGATAACACTGAAGATAATAGAAACTTTCAGAAGTGAATTTGAAACTGTTCGGTTCAGTTTTGAATTTTATCGTTCAAATTGAATTTAAAAATAGCCGTTCGAGGCGCAGTCTCGGAATTGGACGAAACCAGTTCCATTGGGTCCGTAATATTGAATTATTACCGGATTTCAAATTTCGTATTGATTGGAATTGTTATGTGAGCACACGACACATAAACGCGTTGAATTTAAACCGAAATCAATTTAAATTTAAAATTAGTCAACACACACGTTCTTCCCTTACCTCACGCCTACAATCACGGGTACGAGATCGTGCAACCCATCGTGCCAACCATTCCCTTCGTTTTCAAATACGTCTTCTCCATTCCCTCCTCAGTTTTAAATCCAACAAAAGAAAAAAAATTAAAAATGGCCGCGAGTTTCATTTCGAACCCCCCTCTCGTTCCAATGCAAATCAAACCGCTTCCCCCTTTCACTTTCGAAATCAAATCAGAATAAAGCTTAAATCAAAATCGTTTCCTCCAGTTTTTATTCTCGAGAACGAAGGCAGCGACGCCTTAGGTTGGAACGCGAGCAGAGATTCGCGATGGGAGTCGAGCTCAATTAGGGTTTGCGTGCCTTGTTGGATGAAGGCGATGGGGTCGGCGATGTCGTTTCGAGCGCTTGGGGTCTGTCGAGTTAGCAGGTGGAGTCGCGACATAGCGCGATGGGGTTCGGAGATGAGGCGCGACATCAGGGGGAAGTCGCGTTCGAATTCGCGAGATGGATTCAGGGCGGAAGCGCATGTAATGTCGAGAGGGGTTCATTGGTGGGCGCGAGGTCGATGTCGCATCGAGTGGATTCGAATGGTGCTCGTGATTTCGAGGATTTGGGGCTGGATTCAAGCAGCTCGTCTTGTCGAGGAGTTCGACAGTAGACGTAGCAAGCGGCAGTGGCGATTCGCAGACGCGAGGGGAAGAGTCGACTGCGATGATGGCATGAGTTCGGTGGTGCTAGTATTGGTGGCACGCGTGGGTTAGTGCTGCAGTGTTTTGAAATTTTGGGGTTTACCATCTGGGGCGACTCGATGAACTTCGGTGGTCGATCACGTGAACGAAGCCTGGGTTCCGTTCGAACTCGACTGTGAGTACTTTTACAAATCTTATATCAATGATATTTTCAAGATGAAGTAATATAGGAGATAGGTATAAAATATTGGGATGTTTACAGTAAAGAAATTTAGTTTTAGATTTTATTTGTAGTTAAATGAATTTATTTTAAAAAGGGGAATTCAATTTAAATTTAATAAATTGGTACGAGGAAATTTGTTTAAAATTTTAAATTTGGAGTTAAATCGAATCATTAGAAATTAAATTTAGTAAGTGGAGCATTAATCGTTAAAATTTTTCGAATATTGATAAGCTGTATAGATTTATTTTACAAGGTCAAGATTTTGGAGATTGGTTGTTAATAAAACTTAAGCAATGATTTTTGTTGCTAGAAATAAATTTATTAAAGGAAATGTAGTTTTAAATTTAAAGTTTTGTTAAATAAATTATTAAAGGAGAAATTGGTTAATTAAAACTATCAAAACGGAAATTGATTTATTTAATTGGTTCGAATGTTAATTTATTTGTATAATATTTATACAAGGTCAATAAATCGGGAAAATAAGTCTGGGATGAAAAATGGATGGCAAAATAAAGCAAAGGTGAGATTTTTCTCACTCGATTGAAAAGTGGATTTTACAGTTATTGATTGATTTGTTTGGTTGCTATTAGATGTGATATTAGATATAGTAGGATATATCTATATATATATAGCAATATATACATATTGGCATATGTATATATTGAATTGATGATTTCCCGCCTCGTATAGCGGATGAGACCCTATTGCGCCGTTAGTAAGCGGATTTTTATAAAACCCATATACCGCGATAATTCCATACTGGAGCGGAATTGGTATTGTGCTAACGTCTTTGGATGCAGGGAAACAGGTTGGAGGGATCCAACTGGACCCCTCACATTGATTGAATTTATTTCTATTGTGATATGAATCTGTGAATGATTATAGTGATGCTATTAATCATATTGATATCTGGAAATTGTTTGAAAGCTAAAATTTAGCTGAATGGATGTTTGGCATCATTGAATTCCAAAGATAAACGAAATTGAATTTTTGAAATTCAAGTAGAAAATTTCTAAGTGAATCAATTTTTGAAATTGAAGAAATTTTGAAGAAAGGAATTTTTAAAGTATAAAAAGTAAATTTTTATAATCTTATCGAATTAATCCCAGAATCAAGTGAAAATGCTAAATAAATGGATTTCATAAAACAGTGATTATAAATTGAAGAATTTAATTTAAATTTGGATTTTTAAATAGATTGAAAGAAACGATTGAAATTTATTTCCTTAAAAAGGAATTTATTAAAAGAAGATAAGCTGGAAATCCAACTAGAAATTAAATTGGTAAATTGAAATAAATTGGGAAATCAATGTAAAATGATTTCAATTTGAAGAATCCATTTTAAAACAGAATAATGAATCATTTGAGAAAAATGAGGAATTTACTTAGTAGTGATAAATAAATTTTAAATCAATATCGAAATTGATTTGGGATTGAAGTTTTTATGAATAGAATTGGAATTTATAAAAGTTGTTTATAAATCCGAAATCACTTATTTTGATAAGTAAAAATATAGAAGTTGATAAAAAGAAGATTTATAAGTCGAAGTTGTTATTAAAATAGAAATAGAATTTATAAACGTGTTTATAAATTCAAAATCAGTTGAATTTGAGAAATTAAATATAGAAGATTTTTAAAGAAGATATATTCGCGATTTTGGATAGCGAATTTTTATTGAGATAAAAATGTGTAGAAATGATTGAAATTGGGTTAAGTGAATTATATTCACGATTTTGGACAGTGAATATATTTTTAAATAAAATGGATTTATTTTTGAAGAAGTGATATAAAAAGTGAAGTTAAACATTTTAAAGATGTTTTAAAATGTATTATGAATCGAAATCATAGATTTCAACATTCATTGTTGAAATAGACGTTTCGAGAAATAAGGAAATGATGGACTATAACACTGTTGTTATAGTAAATGATTTCCGGAAGGAAATGTTTTGATGTAGTATTGGGATATATATATCTATCAAAATCCGAATCCTTATACTAGTGATTTTGAGTCGTCGTAACGATGTTTTACGTAACATTCGTTTTGACTCAAATAAATGTTGTTATAGTAAATGTTTTCCTTAAAGAATGAATATATACTTAATATTGATTTAAGTATATTGAATATTTTCAAATGTTGAAAATAAATAGTTTTGTGAATTACTTATTTTTTTAAAAAGTATGGAATTGATTTTCCAATATGAAACGAAGGGTTTGAAACTTTATCTTTTAAAGATAAATTGAAAAGTGAATATTTGAAATTTGTTTTTCAAATGATTAAGTGTGGAAATTTTATATCTAGTAAAAGATATTTTTTTGAAGATGAAATAATTTGGAAAATTATTTGGAATCTGATGATGTTGCGCATCTTTATTGATAGTTAAATAACCGACTATCAATAATTACCTTGAATGGTATTTGTTGTGAATTGGATGAACTTGATTGCCACACTTATTTTTAAATAAGCGCTCACTATTCGGGTTAGCCGGGAAAGGACCATGGGGTCGTATAACCCATTCCGAATATGTGATACGTCGTATGAATTGCATTTGAAGACCGGTGTTGAAGACCGGATATTTTTGAAAACGGAAGGATTACCGTCGAGTTACTCTACATCGGCTGATCTCCGGTTTAGAGGTTTTATCACCCTTAGTGACGGGAAGTTCGGACGTGATTAGAAAATTATCCGGAAATGCAAGGGCTTCGTGAGAAGTGCCTTCGGTTCTGTTCGATCCCGGAACAGACTTGTATGGATTGTGTGTCTGACGTTACACTTTGAGATATAAAGCTGATTTCTTTCAAATACATTTCTGTTGGTGGCGGAGAATTTATTCTCTTAGCTTAACACCCTTCTCTGAGACGTACGAGCTCAGAGGTTATGTAGTTGAAATTTATCAGCGATATATTCCCAATTTGGTAACGTGGCATACTGAGTGTTGCTGTGAAATGATCAGTGTTTGATCATTTGCGATATGATCATTTGTTTGATCTTATATCTTTGTGATCATAGGTTGATCATTTTTGTTTGACCCGAAGCAGGGCTTTGTAGAAAGCGTAGCTGTGTGGACGAGACTTCATCGAGCCTCACACCCCGGAAATGGTCGAAACAGGAAGGATGCGGTAAGGTTCTAGGGAGTAGCGCCCCTTAGTGTATGTCATTCCTTCTGGATAGAGGTGGTATCATGGTATGGAGCCCAGATACTTAACCTATGTGGTTGCTGCATTATTATCTATGTGGTTTGTTGGAAATTGGGGATCCTCGGGAAGATCGGTTACGATCGGGGGATGACATACGCGTGTCAGTAGTTACCTATTTTTGCAGAGGTAACCCGGCCTTATGTTGGCAGAGATCCGGTTAGGTTCTCGGGTCGTCTATTCCAGGGACGTACCCATCGTGGATAGGAAGTTCCTTAGCCTGACCATTTGTTGGAAATCCAAAGAAACAATACGTGACTTGTACGGTTTTAGTTGTAGAACCTGCCATTCACTTATGGTGGTCACCACTGTTTGGATGGTAGCTATAGTAGGCATAGTTCGGAATGTCTATGCTGGCTAAGATTTATATTATACTTTCAAAATGATTTCTACACTATGCACTAATAATAATATCAAAATGATTTGATTTTGCGTAGTAAGCATCTTTGGCTATCATAAGAAGAAATCTCCTCCAATTCTGCGTTTGCATTGTGTGTGTGGTGGGAGGTCTTATGGTAGTTTCATTTTCCAAAAGCATTTCGAATTGACTTTAAAAATTATTTTGTTGTTATAAAGAATAACTGTTTTACGATCTCACACCAGTCACCATGACTGACTCGGAGTTTATTGTTTCCCTTCTAAACTCTGGGTGCCCACCAATTTCCACACGGGCAGTCTAGAGTTAGATTATCAGGATATTCTGGATATTCTGGAGCTTTGGAGATAAGCTGGATGACGAGACGTAGTATTTGTATCTGATAGTATTTATTCCGCTGTGTATTCTGTATGAGGACAAGTTATATAACTGTCCATTGTTGTATATTGACTCTGATGATTGATGTATATATATAAAATGATATAGTTCTTTGTTTTAAAAGACTAGTGTTTATTTATTATATATTGTTCCGCTGCGATGTGTAAGATTCTGATATTGTTTTCTGTTCTGATGTTGTTCTGTTGTTGTTCTTCTCTATTCTCTTCTTTGTTTTTCTTCTTCTTCTGCCTTTTTCTTCTTTCTTAAAACCCTCACTATTGGAGTTTCCGGCACTCGATTTCTCGGCAGTCGATAAAGGGAGTATCGATGTCGAATTTTCGAAAGTCCAAAATTTCGGTACGTGACAACGTGGTATCAGAGCATATGGTTAAGCGACAACCCTGCTCTGTTGGGTGTTACTCATTAGAGATAGAGTCAGTAGTACTCTAGAATGAGTTGAGTGTAATAATAGATACGAGCGCGTGTTTGTTAGTGAATATAAAAATGTTTTATATTGTGTTTGCTTATCCGTTGAGATGTTTGTGAATTTTGGTCGGTATGTGGGATGCTATATTATCGATAGGGATTTCTAAACACTTAAACGAGGCAAGACGACACAGTATTGTTTTAAAATAGGGTGAATGAAATAATTTTGCCCAAAACTATTTTTGTATAAGAAAAGAAATGATTTTCTATGAATTATTATAGTATATGGATGCATGGTTGTTAGGAAAGTGATAATATTGAAATGTTATCATTATTATATGAAATTGAATAAGAAATTGAAATCGTAACTCCAAAGTTAAGAAATAAATCCATATACAAATGAAATTTGAGAATATAAATTATAAATGTGAATTGTAATTTAAAACGGGATTCCAGAAAAGTTTTGGAAAGGTTTTGAAAAGAATTTGAAAATTTTGAAGATTTGGAAAGTTTAAATTCTTTTTGGAGTTGAAAATGAATTTCAAAGGATTTTGGAAAAATGTTTTGAAGAAATGAAAAGCTCTAAACTCTTTTCGGTCGCGGGAAAATAATCCTGATGATGATGGCCACATCTTTAGAATTCATTTTCGGGTTTCCAAAAGAGAAATTGCTGCCAAGTTGTTTTAAATGGAAATTGTTTGAAAATTTGGGTTTGGTTTTTGAAATTCAAAAGGATAATTTGAATTGTTTTCAAAAAAATGGTTTTGAAAGGTTGAAAAAGACTCTGGAATACTATATATATAAAAATATTTATGAGAATGAGAATGAGAATAAGTTGATAACTTATAGAATATTTGAAATCTGATTGAAATGAAAGTTCAAATTGAAATAAAAGAATTTGTGAACAAATAAATAAATTTGCAATGGCAAATGCGAGAAAATAAAATTGAATGTTAAAAATTCATTTCGAATTTGTAGGCAATAAATTGAATTGAATAATTATAAATGAAGATAAAATTGGAATTGAAATTGAATGTTGAAAACGAATTTGAATTTATAAGTGAATTGTAATTTGTAATGAATTAGTAACTAAAACTAATCTAAAAAGAGCAGTAGTGAATTAAAGATAATTGATAAATTCAATATCCAGAAGTTAATAGAATCCAAATTTGATTAGAATTGTAAATTAAATTCAAATGAGATTAGAAATGTAAAATTGAATGGATATGAATATGTAACTTCAACAGTGAAGTAAGCTAAAGATATATAAGCAGTTGATATTGAAAATTTTGTAATGGAATTTGCAAATTGGATTGAATGTTGTAACTAGATATCATGGCTAGTAGATATACAGGTGTATAAAGGAAATTGGAATTTTGATTTCGAAGGTAATTTGAATTGCTCGAAAAAGGTATGTATTTGAATTTCAAATATGAGATTTGTTGATTTCTTGTCTAGCCGTTTGGCTTTTTCTTTTTCTTTTTGAAATCTGGGAGTCCGTAGGGACGTTTTGTAGTCATACCGTATTAGCCGCGCAAAGGAGACGCTGGCGAAATTTTCCGAAAATATCGGGCGTTAGAAAATTTTTGAGAAAATTTTGAAAGTTTAAATTTGAATTTGAAATTTAAATTTGAATAGAGGAGTAAAACAATGAAGTTGTTAAAACTTGTAATTAGAGTTGGAAAGTTAGTTGAATGATAACGAATCTTTAGTAGAAAGATTTGTTTTGAAAAATTGATAAAACTATTAGATTGTGAAAGATAGTAGACGAGTTAAGGACTTTTTTTCCTAACTTGTAATTTCGAGGACGAAATTCTTTTAAGGGGGGAAGTCTGTAACGACCCAGAATTTCGAACGAATTAAATTTAGAATATTTAATTTATTTTAAATATTTTAACGACGATTTAATTTGAATCCCCAATATAACTTTGAAATTGGCGATTAAATTATAAAATTTAATCTGCTGAATGTTGAATAAAAATTTAAATCTTCAATTTAAAGCTGAAGAAAAATATTTCAAAAGCTTTTAAAATTTATATTGATAACACTGAAGATAATAGAAACTTTCAGAAGTGAATTTGAAACTGTTCGGTTCAGTTTTGAATTTTATCGTTCAAATTGAATTTAAAAATAGCCGTTCGAGGCGCAGTCTCGGAATTGGACGAAACCAGTTCCATTGGGTCCGTAATATTGAATTATTATCGGATTTCAAATTTCGTATTGATTGGAATTGTTATGTGAGCACACGACACATAAACGCGTTGAATTTAAACCGAAATCAATTTAAATTTAAAATTAGTCAACACACACGTTCTTCCCTTACCTCACGCCTACAATCACGGGTACGAGATCGTGCAACCCATCGTGCCAACCATTCCCTTCGTTTTCAAATACGTCTTCTCCATTCCCTCCTCAGTTTTAAATCCAACAAAAGAAAAAAAATTAAAAATGGCCGCGAGTTTCATTTCGAACCCCCCTCTCGTTCCAAAGCAAATCAAACCGCTTCCCCCTTTCACTTTCGAAATCAAATCAGAATAAAGCTTAAATCAAAATCGTTTCCTCCAGTTTTTATTCTCGAGAACGAAGGCAGCGACGCCTTAGGTTGGAACGCGAGCAGAGATTCGCGATGGGAGTCGAGCTCAATTAGAGTTTGCGTGCCTTGTTGGATGAAGGCGATGGGGTCGGCGATGTCGTTTCGAGCGCTTGGGGTCTGTCGAGTTAGCAGGTGGAGTCGCGACATAGCGCGATGGGGTTCGGAGATGAGGCGCGACATCAGGGGGAAGTCGCGTTCGAATTCGCGAGATGGATTCAGGGCGGAAGCGCATGTAATGTCGAGAGGGGTTCATTGGTGGGCGTGAGGTCGATGTCGCATCGAGTGGATTCGAATGGTGCTCGTGATTTCGAGGATTTGGGGTTGGATTCAAGCAGCTCGTCTTGTCGAGGAGTTCGACAGTAGACGTGAGCAAGCGGCAGTGGCGATTCGCAGACGCGAGGGGAAGAGTCGACTGCGATGATGGCATGAGTTCGGTGGTGCTAGTATTGGTGACACGCGTGGGTTAGTGCTGCAGTGTTTTGAAATTTTGGGGTTTACCATCTGGGGCGACTCGATGAACTTCGGTGGTCGATCACGTGAACGAAGCCTGGGTTCCGTTCGAACTCGACTGTGAGTACTTTTACAAATCTTATATCAATGATATTTTCAAGATGAAGTAATATAGGAGATAGGTATAAAATATTGGGATGTTTACAGTAAAGAAATTTAGTTTTAGATTTTATTTGTAGTTAAATGAATTTATTTTAAAAAGGGGAATTCAATTTAAATTTAATAAATTGGTACGAGGAAATTTGTTTAAAATTTTAAATTTGGAGTTAAATCGAATCATTAGAAATTAAATTTAGTAAGTGGAGCATTAATCGTTAAAATTTTTCGAATATTGATAAGCTGTATAGATTTATTTTACAAGGTCAAGATTTTGGAGATTGGTTGTTAATAAAACTTAAGCAATGATTTTTGTTGCTAGAAATAAATTTATTAAAGGAAATGTAGTTTTAAATTTAAAGTTTTGTTAAATAAATTATTAAAGGAGAAATTGGTTAATTAAAACTATCAAAACGGAAATTGATTTATTTAATTGGTTCGAATGTTAATTTATTTGTATAATATTTATACAAGGTCAATAAATCGGGAAAACAAGTCTGGGATGAAAAATGGATGGCAAAATAAAGCAAAGGTGAGATTTTTCTCACTCGATTGAAAAGTGGATTTTACAGTTATTGATTGATTTGTTTGGTTGCTATTGGATGTGATATTAGATATAGTAGGATATATCTATATATATATAGCAATATATACATATTGGCATATGTATATATTGAATTGATGATTTCCCGCCTCGTATAGCGGATGAGACCCTATTGCGCCGTTAGTAAGCGGATTTTTATAAAACCCATATACCACGATAATTCCGTACTGGAGCGGAATTGGTATTGTGCTAACGTCTTTGGATGCAGGGAAACAGGTTGGAGGGATCCAACTGGACCCCTCACATTGATTGAATTTATTTCTATTGTGATATGAATCTGTGAATGATTATAGTGATGCTATTAATCATATTGATATCTGGAAATTGTTTGAAAGCTAAAATTTAGCTGAATGGATGTTTGGCATCATTGAATTCCAAAGATAAACGAAATTGAATTTTTGAAATTCAAGTAGAAAATTTCTAAGTGAATCAATTTTTGAAATTGAAGAAATTTTGAAGAAAGGAATTTTTAAAGTATAAAAAGTAAATTTTTATAATCTTATCGAATTAATCCCAGAATCAAGTGAAAATGCTAAATAAATGGATTTCATAAAACAGTGATTATAAATTGAAGAATTTAATTTAAATTTGGATTTTTAAATAGATTGAAAGAAACGATTGAAATTTATTTCCTTAAAAAGGAATTTATTAAAAGAAGATAAGCTGGAAATCCAACTAGAAATTAAATTGGTAAATTGAAATAAATTGGGAAATCAATGTAAAATGATTTCAATTTGAAGAATCCATTTTAAAACAGAATATTGAATCATTTGAGAAAAATGAGGAATTTACTTAGTAGTGATAAATAAATTTTAAATCAATATCGAAATTGATTTGGGATTAAAGTTTTTATGAATAGAATTGGAATTTATAAAAGTTGTTTATAAATCCGAAATCACTTATTTTGATAAGTAAAAATATAGAAGTTGATAAAAAGAAGATTTATAAGTCGAAGTTGTTATTAAAATAGAAATAGAATTTATAAACGTGTTTATAAATTCAAAATCAGTTGAATTTGAGAAATTAAATATAGAAGATTTTTAAAGAAGATATATTCGCGATTTTGGATAGCGAATTTTTATTGAGATAAAAATGTGTAGAAATGATTGAAATTGGGTTAAGTGAATTATATTCACGATTTTGGACAGTGAATATATTTTTAAATAAAATGGATTTATTTTTGAAGAAGTGATATAAAAAGTGAAGTTAAACATTTTAAAGATGTTTTAAAATGTATTATGAATCGAAATCATAGATTTCAACATTCATTGTTGAAATAGACGTTTCGAGAAATAAGGAAATGATGGACTATAACACTGTTGTTATAGTAAATGATTTCCAGAAGGAAATGTTTTGATGTAGTATTGGGATATATATATCTATCAAAATCCGAATCCTTATACTAGTGATTTTGAGTCGTCGTAACGATGTTTTACGTAACATTCGTTTTGACTCAAATAAATGTTGTTATAGTAAATGTTTTCCTTAAAGAATAAATATATACTTAATATTGATTTAAGTATATTGAATATTTTCAAATGTTGAAAATAAATAGTTTTGTGAATTACTTATTTTAAAAAAAAGTATGGAATTGATTTTCCAATATGAAACGAAGGGTTTGAAACTTTATCTTTTAAAGATAAATTGAAAAGTGAATATTTGAAATTTGTTTTTCAAATGATTAAGTGTGGAAATTTTATATCTAGTAAAAGATATTTTTTTGAAGATGAAATAATTTGGAAAATTATTTGGAATCTGATGATGTTGCGCATCTTTATTGATAGTTAAATAACCGACTATCAATAATTACCTTGAATGGTATTTGTTGTGAATTGGATGAACTTGAATGCCACACTTATTTTTAAATAAGCGCTCACTATTCGGGTTAGCCGGGAAAGGACCATGGGGTCGTATAACCCATTCTGAATATGTGATACGTCGTATGAATTGCATTTGAAGACCGGTGTTGAAGACCGGATATTTTTGAAAACGGAAGGATTACCGTCGAGTTACTCTACATCGGCTGATCTCCGGTTTAGAGGTTTTATCACCCTTAGTGATGGGAAGTCCGGACGTGATTAGAAAATTATCCGGAAATGCAAGGGCTTCGTGAGAAGTGCCTTCGGTTCTGTTCGATCCCGGAACAGACTTGTATGGATTGTGTGTCTGACGTTACACTTTGAGATATAAAGCTGATTTCTTTCAAATACATTTCTGTTGGTGGCGGAGAATTTATTCTCTTAGCTTAACACCCTTCTCTGAGACGTACGAGCTCAGAGGTTATGTAGTTGAAATTTATCAGCGATATATTCCCAATTTGGTAACGTGGCATACTGAGTGTTGCTGTGAAATGATCAGTGTTTGATCATTTGCGATATGATCATTTGTTTGATCTTATATCTTTGTGATCATAGGTTGATCATTTTTGTTTGACCCGAAGCAGGGCTTTGTAGAAAGCGTAGCTTTGTGGACGAGACTTCGTCGAGCCTCACACCCCGGAAATGGTCGAAACAGGAAGGATGCGGCAAGGTTCTAGGGAGTAGCGCCCCTTAGTGTATGTCATTCCTTCTGGATAGAGGTGGTATCATGGTATGGAGCCCAGATACTTAACCTATGTGGTTGCTGCATTATTATCTATGTGGTTTGTTGGAAATCGGGGATCCTCGGGAAGATCGGTTACGATCGGGGGATGACATACGCGTGTCAGTAGTTACCTATTTTTGCAGAGGTAACCCGGCCTTGTGTTGGCAGAGATCCGGTTAGGTTCTCGGGTCGTCTATTCCAGGGACGTACCCATCATGGATAGGAAGTTCCTTAGCCTGACCATTTGTTGGAAATCCAAAGAAACAATACGTGAATTGTACGGTTTTAGTTGTAGAACCTGCCATTCACTTATGGTGGTCACCACTGTTTGGATGGTAGCTATAGTAGGCATAGTTCGGAATGTCTATGCTGGCTAAGATTTATATTATAATTTCGAAATGATTTCTACACTATGCACTAATAATAATATCAAAATGATTTGATTTTGCGTAGTAAGCATCTTTGGCTATCATAAGAAGAAATCTCCTCCAATTCTGCGTTTGCATTGTGTGTGTGGTGGGAGGTCTTATGGTAGTTTCATTTTCCAAAAGCATTTCGAATTGACTTTAAAAATTATTTTGTTGTTATAAAGAATAACTGTTTTACGATCTCACACCAGTCACCATGACTGACTCGGAGTTTATTGTTTCCCTTCTAAACTCTGGGTGCCCACCAATTTCCACACGGGCAGTCTAGAGTTAGATTATCAGGATATTCTGGATATTCTGGAGCTTTGGAGATAAGCTGGATGACGAGACGTAGTATTTGTATCTGATAGTATTTATTCCGCTGTGTATTCTGTATGAGAACAAGTTATATAACTGTCCATTGTTGTATATTGACTCTGATGATTGATGTATATATATAAAATGATATAGTTCTTTGTTTTAAAAGACTAGTGTTTATTTATTATATATTGTTCCGCTGCGATGTGTAAGATTCTGATATTGTTTTCTGTTCTGATGTTGTTCTGTTGTTGTTCTTCTCTATTCTCTTCTTTGTTTTTCTTCTTCTTCTGCCTTTTTCTTCTTTCTTAAAACCCTCACTATTGGAGTTTCCGGCACTCGATTTCTCGGCAGTCGGTAAAGGGAGTATCGATGTCGAATTTTCGAAAGTCCAAAAATTCGGTACGTGACATTTGAATTTTGAGATTAGTATTAAAATTAAAAATGAGGAGATTAAAATAAAGTTTAACTTAGATTAAGTGGAAGAAATTAAATTGTTGAAATTTAAATTGATTATGGCTTGATTGGAATAAATAAGTAAACTAGTTAAATGAATAAAATAGGGAAGTGAATGGATTGAATGGAAAAATTAATTTGAATTGAGAAATATAATTGAATCGAAGTGAATTTAACTTAAAAACTAAATAAAGTTGAGTTGAAAAAAGAATTGGAATGAAAGGAAATTGAATTGAGTTTGTTGATGATATTGAATGAATTAAATTCTTACCTAAATAAATTCAAAAGTATGGTATGAAGTTGAATTTAGCGTAAGTTAAGTTAAATAAAAATTTAATTGGAATAAATAAACTTCGATAGCTTATAAAAGGATTGAAAATTCATGAAATAAAAATATGCTTGGGCTATAAATAAGTGCAAATCTCGAGTTAAAATAAATATGAATATATTCGAGAATAGAATTGATGGGAAGTGAAAAAAATAAGTTGTGTGACTTATAAGAAAATTAGAAAAGTAAGATAAGAAACCCAAAATAAAATTGTTTGATATTTTGGAAAATGAAAAAAAATCCAAACTTGAACTATAAAATAAAGTTGAACTCAAGAAAATTAAATGAAGTGATTTTTGAAATAAAAATCAAATATTCAATTGCAAATTGGAAGTGAATTGTTTAGACAATAAAATAGTTAATTGAATAGGTTAATGAAGTTTATTCGGTTTAGAAATAAAATTTGATTGAGATATGAATAAATTAGGGAGTGGAACTAATTATAGAAATGGTTAATTAAATATGATTTGAGATAAGGTGAATAGAATTCAATATTTAAAAATGGAAGGAAAAATTGAATTCAAATGGAATTGAAATGAAAATTGAATAAAAGTGGATATAAAGGCTTAAGTGATAAAGTGGAAAATAACTATAGAATGTTGTATAAGTATTTATAATAAACTTAAGAAAGTTAAGAGAAATTCTTAAGTAAAATTAGTATTGGGAAGATATACTAAGTTAGTATATGAATGAAGATTTAATAAAGGCGTGTGAAATGATAAGTGTGGATGAGTGAATGGAAATCAAAATAAATGTGAATAAAAAGAGAATTGATATAGCTAATAATAAATTGAGATAAATACGTAGGATGTACGTATATTATTTTAGTCGCATAACAATTCGATCTAGATTCAAACACAGAATTTCGAGGTATTTATATCGATCCGAGTTAGGATTTTTCACTCGATTTTCGACGGCGAACCCTGGATATGGATTTTTGATTGATTCTGGAAATTCTCTATCATAGTATAAGGCTATGCAAGGAGAATGACAGTTTCTGATCAAGGAACCAGATCTAAGTCCGCACTAGGGAGTCGGGTGGACGATACTAATTCGGAAGTGAAATTGTGCGATCGAGTGGGCGATCAAATTTGATATTGCGTACGGATGGTATATGTACATCGTACGGGCTTAAGTAAAGCAGATTTTGAAAATTTTGTAAAGAAATGAATAAAACGATTTTGAATTCTATGGTTGGATGTTTTTGCCAAGTAGGATACAGGTATTTAAAGAGCAAAAGAAAATTGGTGTTTTTGATTTCAGAAGATGAATTTAAATTGCCCGACAAAAAGGTATGTATTTAAATTACCGTATGAAATTTGATGATTTTCTGATCTAGCCACTTGGCTTTTGTTTTCTTTTGAAATTTGGGGCCCGTAGAGGCATTTTGTAGTTGTTCTGAGCTAGCCATGCAAAGATGACGCTAGCGAAATTTTTCGAAAATTTAAGGAGTTAGAAAAATTTTTGAAGAAAATTATTATAATTTGAAATTTGGTTCTAAGTTATAATTTGATTGGTTGAGAAATAATATCAGTTGTGATCCATGGATGAGTTTGGAAAGTTAGCAAGATGGATAGTGTGTTCTTAATAAAAAGATTTTTGGGAAATTGTTAAAAACTGTTTGGCTTTGGGAAAATAGTTAACGGGTTGTAGACCATTCTTCTTAACTAGCAATTTCGGGGACGAAATTCTTTTAAGGGGGGAGGAATGTAACGACCCAGAAAATTGGATATTTGAAATTAGAATATATAATTGATTTTAAATAATTAAAAGTTAATTTTTAACTTGAATTTCAAATATCAATAATTATTGGATGGTTAATTATTGAATTTAATAATTGGAAAATGGATAGAATATTGAATCAGGAGTTTTAAGCTTGTTAAAAATATTTTAAAGGCTTATAAAATTCATATTAATGATACTGAAGATAATAGAACTTTTAAAATCGAATTTAAAAGTCTTTTGTTCAGTTTTAAAAATATATCGTTTAAATTGATATTTAAAAATAGCCTTTCGGGGCACTGTCTCGGAATTCGACGAAACTAGTTCCATTGGATCCATAATAGTGTATTATTATCGGATTTCAAATTTCGTAATCTTTGGAGTTGTCGTGTGATCGTACGGTATATAAACGTGCTGAAATCTATATCGAAAATTCAATAAAAATAATTGGGTCCAAAACGCTATCTTCTCCATACGATCGAATTAGGACTCGAAACCATTTCCATTGCATTCGGAATAGGGCTATAACATTAAAAACGCCTAGCGGCATGCCTCGATAGGAGTTCAAAATTTTAAGTTGCATTTATCGAGACGATTTTGATTTAAATAAATAAATATATATTATTTTGATTGACAGATATATCACGTCCACCTTTTTCCTTTCTTTTCTATCACTGTAGCAAATTGGGTAGGATACGCTTCCTTCATTTCAAATATCAGGTCCCTCCTTTCAAACGAGCAGAACTTCAAAAAAAAATTAAAAACTTCAAAAAAAGAAAAATGGCCGAATGAAATTCTTTTCCCCCTTCCTTTTAAAAGCTCAAATTCTTGTTCCCTCTCTTCAGTTTAAACAAGACAGTGCTTTCTTTTTTTTCCTCTAACTGAACGAAATTCATTCGAAGGCAAATCAGTTTAAAAAAAAGAAAAAAAAATATACATATATATTGGGAAAGATTCCAAATCACGATCAGCGTCTCGAGTTCGAGAGGGCGCCGCCCTTGTTCATTGTTCGACGACCTATGGAGAAGCTTAGGGCTTCGGGCAGCGTACGATTTGACGGCGACAGTGGGACTGGGGGTGGTTCGAGTGATGAGTCGCGGTGTGGGAGTTTCGAAGTAAGGCGCGCGATAGTTTAGGGATGAGGGGCGATCATCGTCAGGGGAAGGGAAGGTCGAGTTCGTAGGTCGGAGGCAGTCGCGTATCTAGGGAAGTCGAGTTATGGTTGGTGATGGAGGTCGTGGACGCGGTAGGAGTGAGCATCGAGGTCAGTAGTCTCGTATGGAGCAGTAGAGCTGAACTCGTCGATTTTGTATGCTGTCAGATATTAAGGTAAATTTATTTTAAAACCTTTTTTTTATATTTTTCAAGTTTAAACCCTTAATTTAATCTGTTGATCTTTATTTCATTAACTAGAAAATTTTACAGTAAATTACTATTTGTGTTATTTACTGAAAAAAAATATACATATGCACATTTAAACTTACTGGAAAATTTAAAAATATGTATTATGGTAATAAGGATATGCAAATCATATTATAAATCAAATATTTACGAATTTGTAAATTGTTATGCGAGGTCAATAATCACGAGAATCGAGTAGAGATTGAAGTGGATTGCAAACAAAAATAAAGGTGGGTTAATCTCACTCAAATTGGATTACTGGTGAATTTACATAGATAGAATTTAAATTATTGGATGATTGGTTGGAAATGATAATTATTATCAGTCTGGATGTGATATTATATATAGTAGCATATATATATTGGAGTGATTGATATTCTCGCATTATATAGCGGATGAGACCCTATACGCCCCGCATAATAGCGGATGACCCTTTATACCGCGATATCCCTCTCGAAGTGGGATTGGTATTTTTATATTGTGCTAACATCCGTGGATACAGGGAAACAGGTTGGAGGGATCCAACTGGATTCCTCAAAAGTATTGAAATTTATTTTCATATTCTGTGATATGATTTATTTGATAATCAGTGATAGATTATATTTAAAATTGAAATCATTGAATGTTGTGGCATTGCTGAATATATTGTGGTATTTTAAGATATCAGAAATATAAAGATTGGATTTTTGAAGGAAAATAAAAGGGGAAATTTTAAGTAAAATATTTATAGCGGAGTTGAATAAATTAAATGAATGGATTTGGGAAAAAGGTAAAAGGTTGATTTTAAAGTCCTATTGAATAAACTCCAAGTATGGAAAGGAAAATAGATTTCGAATAAATGGGAATAAAAGAGTTTTATGGACTTAAGCGATATTGTTTAAGAATTAAAGTAATTATTTTTGAATTCAAGATTTAAATGAGTTGGGAAAAATAAAGGGAGAAATCTAAAATAAAGTATGAAATTGATATTTCGGACTTAAATAAGGTTTTAAATCATAATAAAGGAGTAAATCTGGAATTGATGGATTTTAGAATAAATCGGGATAAGTCGAGAAATAAATTTTAAAAGGGAATTAAATTCAGAGAATCGATTTGAAAATCAATTAAGGTTTTTTTTGAAATAGTGATTTAAAGGAGAATGTGGCTATGGATTTATAAACTAGGTTATAAATAAAGTGAGGTAATTATCAGTGGATAATTTGAAATTATAAATTCACGGTGGAAATTTATAAAGGGATGGATAAATTGTTTTAAAAATAAATAATGGTTTTATTTTTAAATGCGAGTAAATAAATTTACGGAGTTGGAACATAAATTTAAACTGGAAATAAATCGAGGAGGATTTATAAATGATTAAACAGGCTATATTGGAGTGGAAAGTGTATTTTCCTGAAAAGTTAAGTATATATTTTAGACAAAGGAATTTATTTATTTAAAATCTAAATTAAATAAGACTTGGTGTTTTCAGTGGAAATAAAATAATTGGTTGAATGATTGTTTAATTTGATAGTTAGATAACCGACTATCAAATCTGGACCCGAATATAACTTTGGAAATATCTAGAGGGAACTCGGGAATTATATGGTATAGTTGCCGTTCGAGGTGCTATACTGTACGTATAAACTCGTTTCGTTCTTTTAGGACATTTATAAGGAAATCCATGAACTAACAGTTAGGAGGTGATCTTCGATCTTATTCTCGTCTGTTTATTTCCTAGAGAACCCGGGTTGAGTTTACCGAAAAATAGCGAATGTTGTTTAGAAGAGACCTGGATCGGATTTGTGATCCGAAAACCACTTCGATCCAACGAGTACGTTTTCGTAAGGAAGACAAGAGTTTGGAGGCGAAGATGGAGCAGTGAAGTGCAAGGGCTAATCGCTACTAATCCTGAGGGTGATCCCAAAATGGATGTAGTAGGACTTGTATGGATGAATGCTATCAGTACATTGTCATTGGAGGACAATGAGCATTCTAAGTGAATAATTCTTAAAAGGGAATGCTTAGTCTCGAGCCTCATCAACCGAGAATGACTGAAAATCAGGGGATATGCAGCAAGGCTAAGTGGGTAGCTTCCAATTAGGGTAAGATTTCTCCTGTCTAGAGTCCCTTTATTTCGGTTGTGTGGCGGTTGCTGATCCCAACCACGGGGTGATCTTATTTGGGCTATACAGTAAGGGGTAGTCCGGTCTTGTGTTGCAGGGGATCAGGAGTGATCCTCGGTATACCGATCTAGACCAGGTACCATGACAGGTGGTTCCCCAGTGCCTAGTCATTCGGTTGGAAATCCATTCTCCCTACGTGATTTTACAGTTTTGGGTGTAGAGCCTAGTATGCTGGAATTTAATTAATGCAACAATTTCGGCTATTTGAATAAGTATTTGTACTTAGACACTATTATAATATCAGAGAATTTGATATAAAATGTTTTGGTTATCGTAAGGTAAAAACCCGTCGTGTTTATTTGTGGCGTGGTCTTACGAGATGCCTTTGATTTCAAAGGATTTTGAAAACTTTAATAATTCAGTTGAGTGTATTTTCTCACGCTGGTATTCCAGACTGACACAGGTGTTATTTTATTATAATGCTCGGGTCAGACCGAGCATTACAGATACAGGATAGGGTGCTATGGAGCTTAGGAGACGAGCTGGATGATGGAGACGTATGTCACGTATCTGACTTACATTCCATTGTGCACTGCAAGCTATATAGTCAGCTTTGGTGAGGACAAGTTATTATAACTGTCCAGGGTTGTGTTATTGATTGTGTTGTACTTTGATGATGTAATGTATAAAAACAGTTATTGATTCTTTTGTATAAAGATCTGAGTTATCTATTATATATTGTTCCGCTGTGATTGTGAGATTTTGATGTTGTTTTCTATTTTCTTCTTCCACCTCTTTCTTCTTTCCCTAACGGTCTGGTATTTTCGGCATTCAATTGTTTGGCATGTAATACAGTGAACGTATTGATGTCGATTTTAGGAGGTCGAAAATCTCTCGGGCTGTTACACCTTCAAATAAAACATATTCTCCAATTCATTATGTACGTACAATTGAGTTTCTCACTTTTTTCATTCTTCTTTCTGTAACTTTTCTGGTTCTCTCTCTCTAATGGCTGAAAATATGAGATCTTTCATGGCTTCAATTATTCCTAAAATCAAATACAAATAAAATCAATTATGAAAAGTGGATTATTCTTCTTAATCCTTGCAACATCTGGAGGCTGATTTCTGAATCTAGGAGATTTGATTCATCATTCAAGGTGCAAATCATTGGCTTCATTTTTGGTAATTCTAATTTCATTTATTTGTATACTCGTCATGTTGAAATGGTCCGGATTTATTCATATTTTATATCTTCTATCTCATAATGTTTAGATTTATTCATATCATATCTCTTCTATCTTGTGTATTCATCTTGTAATGTAGCTTAGATCCCCTTTTGTTCATCTCATTTAATTATATGATCATTATGTAGATTTAGTTTGAATCTCTCCTTATTTACATATCCATTGACTATATGTTCATTATGGTTGACTTCAAATCCTTTATCTATTTTTTTGTGTCCCTTTTGTATAGTCGATCTGATTTATCATACAACAAATTTGTATATCACCAAGTTGTCCGATATTTTTTCCTATCATTTTTTGGAATTGTTAAAAAAGGAATGGGAAAGTATTTTATGTTGTAATGTTGTATATAAAATTTTGTAACATCTGTATACATAAACATTAATAAACTATATTCGTTGGTGGTTTAATACAACAAAATTAATTTCCAATGTTGCATAGTTAATTTCCAAAATGATTTAATTTTACTTGTTTTAGTCATAAAAGTAAAAAAATTCTTTTGTTTTAGAATTTTTAAGTGGTCGTTTATGTAAAGTTATAGACTTTTATTTCATACCTAAGATTAAAAGATTGAATCATTTTGTCAGCATTAAATTTAAACATATGTGTTACTTAAATTGCAATCTTCATATAGATATGTGTGTGTGTGTGTGTTACTTTAAAATGAATACATAACTTGCAATTATTTATACATATAGATATACATGTGTTTAAGTTATTTTAATCTAAATCAAAATGGCCCTTTTTGTGAAACTATAGAATTTAATTTCAAGCTCTTCCTTAATTGAACCTTTTGTTACAATTGTTAATTCTTGTTTTGACAAACTCATATATATATATATATGAAAACTTAAACATGTGTATGTGTAAACTTATCAATTATTATACATGTATATTTTGTTACTTAAAAAAACTTGGACAACAAAGGCATATACAAATTCTATTGTAAATGCCATTTAATATGTCATTCAATGAAATTAAAAAGAGAGAGAAACATAAGGGTTTCTCTCTCTACATTTATAGTTATCTTTCCTCAATTTATTATACATGTCAAGAGAAAGAAAACCAAAGGTTTTCCTTCTCTAAAATTTCTCATGCTTAGTTACACAAATATAAACTTCTTATATGTTACACTTACATTTCACAACATGAATATATACATAAGAGTATATTTGATATACTCTAATTTACATACACATTAAATTATAGTAAAACTTTATTTATAAATTAAATAAAATATTGATTTTATTTAAGAAACTTAGAAAAGTTCTAAATTAATTTAGACTTCGTAGGCCCATTAATGATCCAAAATGGTAAAAATTTTGAAATTCCCCCATTTCTTCCGTTGCAGGCTGGTCCAGTTCCTTCAATGGTATCAGAGCCTAATAGCCTATGCGGTCTAAATTAGTCATGTTAGGGATAACTAATTAAGCTTGTGTGTTTAGTATGGTGTCTAGAAAGATGATGTCTAGGATTGAAATTGGGTAATCAAGCACCCTCGTCCTATTTGGTCACCTGCTTGGTTTGAAAGGTGATGTGATCCCAAAGGTTGCCCCTAATAGAAAAGGCCCAATTTGAATTGGGCCTTGGACTAATTTTCAAAATAGTTTTGAAAACTAAGACATGATTTTAAATTTAAAATAACATGTTTATTATAAAAGGTTATAAGATAACATAAATTTTCAAAATGTTTGAAAATATAACGAAAATTTTGAAATGTTTGAAACTGTTAATTTCAAAATTTCAAATTTATTAATAAGGTTAATAAATAAATTAATTAACGAGTTAATTAATTAATGCTTATATGCATGTATTATATATGTTAATATATGTTAGGTTATTTAAAGTGTTAAGATAACATAAGTATACGTGTATGTAAGATAAATTTTAAAATTGATATAATTTAATTAAAACTGTTCAATTAAATAAATAAATTAAAGATTAATTAATTAAATAAAAGATACGCATATATAAGATATATGTGTTATACTATAAAGGTTGTAGTATACACTATAAAGGTTATAATAGATATGTCCAATATAAACGTTGTATTGAAATACTAATTTAAAATTAATTAAAGAGTTAATTGATTAAATAAGATTAATTAATAAAATATCATACATAAGACTATCATATAAGTAATATGAAATATAAAAGTAATATAACAATAAAACTTATATAATATGAATGCATAAACTAAAGATGTAACATCAAAAAGAAACCCAAATAGACTTAAGGAATAACTACATACGTAAATGTACGTATACTATGATTTCCGATGTGTCTAACACTTGAATCACGAGGGTATTTCATAAGAAATACATTATTCCATAAGTCGGTATCACTCAATACAATATATTGAAGATTATGAATCTTCAATATAATGGTGTCCTCTACCATATATATATTAATAAATTACTTGCATACTCCTTAGTTGTTTAGCAAACTCAAGCTGGGGATGTTATGTGTAGTATTATTAACATATTGAACAGATGAGGTAAGATAAATATATGTATTTTTTGAGCAAACTCATGGTACATATACTATACTTAAGCCATCACGATATGGTAGGTACGAGTGAATAATCTCTTTCAATTTGTTGAGAAAACTCAAGGTCGAAATGAGATTAAGACAAGGAAAATGGGTTAGGATTTGTATGTGATACAACCGATAAGGAGTTATCCATCGTTTGTGGGGCTATGATTTTTTATGCAAACTCAAGGTCAGAATACCAAGACAGACGAGTCCTAACACCCCTAGTGAATTTGAAAGACTTCTATGTTACATCTTAGGGTTTGGAGAAATATAAAAGACTAGTGGGAGTCTTATTAGAAAAATGAAATGGTAACATTTAGCCTTTCTAATATTGTAAGAACATATGCTAAATAATGTTATAATTATCTATAATGATAAATTTGTGCATTTAATAAGATTGATAAAATGTTTATCAATTAACATATACAAACGAAATGAATTGAAAGTTGATAAATGAAAATATAATGCCCACTATTAAATTTCTATTGTATGTTAACGTTTCAACACCCATGCAAGTGCCTGATTTTACAACTACTGAATACATTCGTGGTTTGGTCACTTATGCATTTATTTGGTCAAGACCATGTATTGCATTCTATGAGTTACGAACTCTAAATGCAATACAAGACTATGTATATTTGATCCATATACAATTGCATATAAATGTTATATGGTGAATGGTCAAAGGTTGTAATGTACAATATTCATATGAAATTAGTTCATCCGAAAAACCAAATAAGCCTTAGTGCGAGATGGAGTATTCAATCTGATTGGTTACAAAAGGGATCATATTGTGTTAATATAACACAAGACCAAAAACTACAGGATAGATATAAGAACTCGATCGTTGAAATGTCATTTTGATCGGTTTATGTAAAGTGCAACATATTTGATGTCCTTAAATGTTAAGGATAATCGAATGCGCTTTTGTAAAGAGTTTGTTATGATATTGTAGTATGGTTTTCTTTTAAATAGTTTGACCATTTGAAAGGAAAACGAATGTATAAGAATAGATGTAATTTAAGGTACAGTTGGGATGAAGAGAATAAATAGTCACTTCTGCTTCATAGAGAAACATTGGAAACGAGAATTGTAATAATGATTGATACTTAATATTGGAATAAGAAATATGATTTCTATTCCGAAATGTATTTTCATATAGAAAATTATTTTCTATGAGATTTCTTTGAGCTCAAGATATTTGATCAACGAACCATCCACTATAAATAGTTGTAGTGTATGAAATAAACAAATTGTATTAAGTGAATCATGGACCTCCGAATTTAGTACGCCATTATGGTAATGGTGGAAATAGTGGAAGCATGCCATATAACACTTATTAATTGCATCATAGTATGAAAATTGTTACCGTAAAACTTACCATACATTATTTATGAAATAATGATTATTTTTCGATATCGACTGAAAAAATGGACATAGCTATATTTCGATATGAATATTATGAATACTCTTTGTGAAATAAAACTATAATGTGGTAATTTTTTTATAATAAAAGTGATGCATTGGAAAATACAAAAGTATCTAATATTATTTATGGTTGTTTTGGAATTATAGACTAAGCCGTAGTTTTGAGAAATAATTTTATTGTATTATTTTGAATCATATGATACTTGTTAATTATATCTCAAACAATAAAGGGCTATGCACCCATTTAGTGGGAGTATCATGAGAGTTGATGAACTCTTCGGATTGATACATATGGATATATGCAATCATAATTCTATAAATACCAAAATGGTTCCATGTACTTCGTCATATTCACCGATGAGTTATCGTTGAAATGGACATGTGTATTTGATACACATGTAGTATGTCTATGGTAAACATATAGAATATAAAACAGAAGTAAATAAAATAACAGGCGATAGAAATGCTTTGATTTGATCGAATGAGTGAGTATATTGGAAAATGTTCTGAACGTACCTAAAATGAATAAAGATTCAATCTCAAAATTACTCCTCCATGTGATACATAATGATGTATCGATGTTGAATAATCAAACTTTGTTGGAAAATGTACGATTAATTATGAGTGAAGTTGAATTAGTTTCTTTCTATAAGGTAATGTACTTAAGGGTAGTACACAAGGTTAATATTATTTCATCTGAATAATAGTTTATAAAATTTTACAAGATAAGGGTTTATAAGAAACTCCAACATATCCTAGGTCAAGGATGGTAGGTTGTGCGAATCGAAAGATTGCACGTAATAATTGTTCATGAGAGATCTTGTATGAATCTCCCCAAAAGGATTTTGAAAAGACTGTCATTGGATGACATATTTATGTTTCGAACATAATTTTTGTAAACTAAAACCAAATCAGTTTTATAAATAAAGAATACTAAAATGTTTACGAATACCTATTCTATTGCACTGAGAAACAATTGTTGTTTCAAGATATATCAACTTAATTGTGAAGAAATTTCTTTGAGGAATTATTGGTAGTAAAATAGAATTGGATACGATCCATGGATAGAACTGATTATATGAGATGAAATGAAATCAACTAACCTAAACGAACATATAGCATTAGAATGTCTAATAAGTATTCTCGCACATCGAAGAGAAACTATGAGTTTCTTATTAATGTCGAAGATATATAATCCTAGATTATTTAATTAAACCATTGAGAGTGTTGACTCTATATGGTATGATGCGCAAATTAAAAAGAATTCCAAGTACGCTATCAAAATATATATTTTGGTGGTCGTAACTAAAGGGATATGATCCATCGACCTCGACTGTGTCTTTATGAGTAAGACTAATGCAGTTGGAATTAAATGAGCAATGTTGATAAGAATAATATCGCAAATTTCAATTGTTGAAATTAGCGTAATATATTTGATATTCAACATGTTCAAGTAAATTCGGATTTACTCACAAATTTATCGCTTTATAAGTCCTAGTGTTTTGGTACATATGTATTGAAATAGAAAATTCTAAATAACAATTTAGAGTAAGCTGTTTACACATATTAACCAAAAACGTCTCA
This sequence comes from Allium fistulosum, assembly GCA_030737815.1. Lineage (NCBI taxonomy): Eukaryota > Viridiplantae > Streptophyta > Magnoliopsida > Asparagales > Amaryllidaceae > Allium > Allium fistulosum. The sequence continues at coordinate 1,212,308,832 of CM060902.1, forward strand.
AAGTGTAACGACCACGACTTTCTCTCCATAGAAAGTCGCATCATTATTAAGAAAGAAAGGGATAGAAAAGAGAAAAGAAGAGAAAGAAAGAATAACAACACATCAGAATCTCACAACGGAACGAAACAAATATAATATCACATAACTATTACATAGTCTTTAGATAATCAGAGTACACAACTTATACATCACAAAATAGACAGTTATAAAACCTGTCTATTATACAACACAAGATACAACTCAAACAAACGACTCAGAGAAACCAACACAGCGGAATACTATATATCTACGAATGTTGAAGCCTCCTGCTCCATATCTCCTCCATAGATTCGTCAAAGCTAACCTGAATCCCTTGGCTACTCGTAAAAATTGAGTACCCAAGGTTTAATAAAACAGAAAATAAACACTTGGGTCAGACATGGGTCTGGTGTGAGTAAACGGGTTAAAATTGTTTAACTTCAAAACCTTTTGAAAACAAAGGTATCACGTAAGACTTCCCACACATAAACATGGAAAAGTTTTTACCTTACGCTAACCAAAACATTTGATAGGAAATCCAGTTATATTATAATAGGGTCTAGGGTTTTCAAGTAAAATACGGAAATAGCTGAAATGCTTACATCTCACATTCCAACATAGTTGGGCACAACTAATACGTACGGCACTTATTGGAGTTTGGATTCCATACAATGGCAGGGCTACTGGGGTACCGCCCGTCACAGTACGTGGCCTAGATCACCGTACCGAGGATCACTCCCAATCCCCTGCAACACAAGGCCGGAACATCCCTTACTGGATAATTCCCGCACAAGATACCTCACGGTTGGGATCAGCAACCGCACCACTAAGTCGAAAATAGAAAGGGACATCTAGACAGAGGTAACCTTGTCCTACTTGGGTGCTACCCACTAACCTTGCTGCACCTCCCCTGTTTTAGCCATTCCCGGTTTGTGAGGCTTGAGGTCACGATTACCTTAGAAAAGAACACATCACTTAGAATGCTCATCGTCCACCTGACGATGTGTTGAAAGCATTCAATCCATACAAGTTCGTTCCGGGTTCGAACGAAACCGAAGGCATTATCTCGTTACACTCGTTTTGGAATCACCCTCAGAGTTAACGACAATAACCCTTGCACTCAGAATCTTCATCTTCACTTGATTCACGACCTATCGTTAATTTGGATCGATGTGGTATTCGGGTCTCCAGACCTGGAAATCCTGTATACGGAAACCCGATCCCGGTCTCATCGAAATCCAAAACGTATCTTTTAAGGCCAAGTTGTTTTAAAGGTTAAAACAAATTCAATTCATTATCTTTATACACAAAGAAAGATAATTCACAACAGATAATTAACATTATCAGATAATCCATACAATTCAACTAACATCCATATCACACAGCATATATCTCATCAGAGATATCAATCAATGCAAAGCATTCAGTATTATCATCCATCCATAAGTAATGATTTATATCATCTCTAATTAATTTAAAGTGAATTAAATTAATTACTTCATTTTATAAATCCTTCTTACTTAACCATTAATTAATTACAAATTAATTAATTATTCTCTAATTACCTTTTTCAATTAATCATCTTTGATTAATTATCTTTTAATTACCTTCAAGTAATTTATCCTTAATTAATTACTCAAATTAATTATCCTTAACCACTTATTGTAATTAACCTTTAATTACATCATTAATTAATTAACTAAAATTAATTAAGTTAATCAACTATAATTACTTACATTAATCCTTAATTAATTACACTGATTAATTACTTCATTTATTAATTATTACTAAATTAATCAATTCTTAATTACATCATTAATTATATTAATTAATGATCCTTAATTACAAATTAATTATTAATTACTTAATTAAATTAATTACATTAAGTAATTAACTTTTAATTAAACAACATTTATTAATCACCTTGATTAATCTTCAATCAGTAATTAATTACCCTTAATTACTTCATTACATAAATTAATTACTCCTTAATTAATTATCTTTAATTAATCTCTTGATTAATTACAAAGTAATTTAATCCAAATTCCTTTCTTAACCTTAAATCATCTTCCATTAATTACATCCAGTAATTATCATTAATTACTTAACTAAGTAATTACAATCCACTTATTAAATTAAATAATTATTTATCAAATCATCAAATGTTTAAATTAATTAAACTTAATTAATTAACTTAAACAAATTACATTTAAACTAAATTAATTACATTAAGTAATTAATTCCTTAATTACTTCCTTTTTAAGAAATTAACCTTTTATTACTTCCATTAATTAACTCTAATTACTTTCATTAAGTAATTATCCTTTTATTAATTACATTCATTTATTAACTGCTAATTACTTATACTAAGTAATTATACTTTATTAATTATATTAAGTAGTTATACTTAATCAGTTTCAAAGTAATTATCCTAAATTAATTAATTATCTTAAATTAATTATATTAATTAATTATCCCAAATCATTAGTTAACGATCCTTATCTTAATTACATTCATTAACTATTCATTACTAATTAATTAATTAATTACTCTTTAATTACCTTCATTTAATTAATTAATCTTCAATTACCCAAGACTCAAATTAATTAAAAGGTAAATCGTTTATCTTAATTAGTTTTCTTGATTATCATTAAAATCTTATTTAATAAACCCTTGGAATTAATTACCATTAACTTAAGATCTTAAGTTTAAAACATTTTGCTTTTTTTTATAAAAACTGTTCATGCTTTTACAAAATTTTTAAAATCTGGTTAGCTTATCAAAACAGGCTCGAGCAAAACAACTAAAAACCCCGAGCTATCCCCGAGATTACTCGTGTCCTTTCTTCCCTTCGAGTCACACACGCAAACAACTCAAGATCGACCCGAGAAAACTGCATCTTCCCTCATCCAAACAAATCCAGACATCACCGTACACACGTGCACGTGCACGCACCATCGCCAGAGCTCCGACCTCCGCCGTAACCTTCGTTAAGTCGACTACGATCTCCACTAACTTCTCGACCACTCAACTTCGTCAACAACGACGTAAAACGAAATCGAACCATCGAGTACCCCTGGAACCAAAAGTTAGATCACCGGAAATAGCTCGCCACGACGATCTCGTCCACCGAAAATTCTTCCGCCACGTTCAGAGCCGCGTCACGAACCCTAGCGTAGATTTCACTCCTTGCGATCACCTCCGGTGAACTATCGATGTCGAGATTACCTCGACAACCACCCCGACCAAAAATAGTTTTTAAACCCTACTATGTCTCCGACTAGTCGCCACGTTCATCTATAAATCCAATCCCTATTTTTCCTGTAATCTCCTTCCTACCAGCTTCCATCACGATCAATCACGACACCTCATTCATCATAGATCGTCGGAAATCGACAAATACCCCAAATTTGATCATCACAGAAATTATCTACTACCCTAATCTTAAAAATCACCAATTCTATATTAAAAATCATTATTTTCAAATGTGAACTAAGTTATGAATTCAAAACACAAAATTTTAATGATTTTTTTTTCTGATATAAATTTATTACCACTGTGTTTCCTTAACTTCTATAATGTTATTTGTTATTTTTATTGGAAACCCTTTTTTTTTAGAAACAATTACCTTGCAATTTCAAACATCTTTTATTCATACAACAAAGCTTATAAATGATTTATCAAAGAGAATTTGATTTTTCTCTTTTGTTTCTAGTCTGTAAACATAGGAACAGAGGAATGTATAACATATACACAAGGTATACAGGCATGCAAGCAATTTCACAGCGTAATTTCAAGTATAACCACAATTATATACTAGACATAACATATTCCAAATTTTAAATAGGTAGTTTACTCATAGGCATCAACATGAAAATAGATTTTAGGTGGGAAGTTTGTTCACCAGGTTATAAAACAGAGACAGGCTTTAGGTTTATCTATATATATCCACTGATATAATATATATACATGCAATTCAAAACAAAGCATTCCTGTAAAAGCTTTATACTATATTACTACAACATTTTATCACAAGCATCTAAGTCTAGATTTAAAACTGTTTTTAAAATTCAAGGTTTACTCACCAGAAAATAAAGCAGAGAACAGAGCACCATTTTGACAAGCTTATGATACTTTTAAACTTGATATGCTTTTGCCTTTGAAAACCGCATGCATGCTTGTTTGAAAAAGATGTAAACTTCTTTAATTTCCAGGTTTGAAAAGAAACAGGCTTGATTTAAAACTGCAGTTGCATGCAGGCTGGTTCATCTCAGGTTGAAGATGAATGCAGGCTTTGATTTGAAAACTTGAATTCTTGTTATTGAGACTTGATGAAGAGATGAGACTGTTTTGATTTAAGTTAAAGAAAATGCTTGCAGACATTGTTATTCTCAGGTTTGAAGAAAATAGTCTACAAGCTTTGATTTTGATCTTGATAATGGTTATAGGGATTGCTTTTGAAGTTGAAAAATGAATTACCGAAATCTGGTTTGTGAATGTTGATTTCAGATTTTAATTTTGGGAAATTTTACAGGGTGAAGGTTTCTTAGTTTTTGAATTTGAGAGGATAGAAGAAAAAAAAATGAAGATGAGGAGCATAGGTTTATAAATAGGCTGAAAAATGGTTTAATAAAAATAAAAGAAATTAAAATTAAAAACTTGACATTTGTCATATTGGCATGCTTATAAATTAACACATGTCACTTAAAGTAATTATGATTTGTGATTAAATGTTAATATAAGATTAGTATAACCTTAGGCTTAATTAATTAGTTAATATGTACTTATTTATATGTAGATAAATTATAAAATAAATAACCCAATTATATTTATAAATAAAAGTTTATACCAATATTTTAAAATCCAAAACAATTTAAATATCTATCTTTCTGAATTTCAAAACTTTAAATTCAAATCCAAATCAAATTTTAAAATCAAATTTTAAAATCAAGTTATATATACAAAATTCAATTTGAAATAACAATTCTATTTATATTAAAAATCCATTTGTAAAAACAATAGAATGTTAACATTATTGGAAATAACACGTTTGTCAATTTTAACTAATTTATAAAAGAAATTATCTCTTTATCAAGCTATATTTAAAAAGAAATAAAACAAATCCTTTTGTAAATCTTATTTATTATTTAAACTTAAGTTATAACATAATTTAAACCATTATACATTTTCCTTAAGTATTTTAAAACTATATAGTTAATTATTTGATTAATCTTTGAAAATCTTTATTTTAAATTTAATTATAATTCCCAAATTACCAAAATATATTAGAAATTGAAAATTATGTTTTATTTGTTAAATTTAATCCAAAGCTTTTCTATTAACAACATATACAATTATATATACATTATAAATAGAAAACAATTTAATTAGTTTTTTAAAAGATGAAATCTACAAATTAAATATTTATTAAATCTGGATTATTAAATCAATCCAACTCTTATTTAACAATAATTATCAAATCAATTTAATTTTTAATACAGATTATTAAATTGATATTGCCTAAAATTCCGGGATATCACACAAAGTCGGTGGGAGCGATATTAAGTTTGTGAGTCTTTGGATATGATCCAAGAAATGATACGAAAGTACCATTTTATAAGCATCAAGGTTGAATAATTATTTTGATAGAAATATCAAGCATTTCGATTTTCAATCAAAGTGTAGAGGAAGCGTGTGTTCATAAGAACGATCGTTAAAAGGTACATTGATATTTGTAAACTATAAGTAAACAACACATTGTTGATTTTAACGATGTACTTATGTTAAAGTCAGCCTTAGTTGTTTTAATACTCAACATTGGATTAATAAACGACGACTTTTATAGTAAGTACAAAAGATGTCGGGAATGTCCCAAATGATATGCAAGGACACCTTATTAAAATGTTTAATACAGAACATGTAGGATTGATTCCTTTGCGTTGGCAATAGGAATTATCATACATGTTATGTTGTCTATGATATCATGATTTGTTTATGCATTTGATACATAAAGCAAATATCAAATCCAAATAGATATCACTAAATGGTTGTTTGAAGTGTTCTCATGTATTTATGAAATGCTAAAGAATTGTTTACATAAATAATAAATTCCTTATGATGGATTGTTCAAACTTAAACTTTCACAAGTAATATTGAGTATAAAATGTCAATAACAAATCTTTAAGTTGGAAATGTTCCAAATGAAAGACCATGGCTGATTCGATGAAAAAGGCTAGGTATATCGCCTTGAATAGCGTCGCAATAAAAACAACGTATATAAAAATATAAGTGCACAAATTTATAACTAGGCAGATTCTAAATGTTGAGAATCTCATGACATAGTTATATGGAAACAATGTCGTAATATAGCTCGCAACATAACTTAGAGCTAACTTCAAGTCGAGAGACATACTCCGAACTGTTCCACATGATAAAACAGTTTATCACCGTCGTAGAGAGTTGATTGACAGAGTAGATAATTGAAACATAATAGCATACTCATTCATAAAGGGACTGGCCCAACTAGTTTTGAGAAACCGATTGGAGAAGTTGGAATACGATTTCATAATTGACCCCAAGTTCAAGTGGAGATTGATAGAATTAGGGGTATGCCCTAGGAGCAATTATGTAATTTGTTACATATATCTAACTCGTTGAACAATCATGTTCACAATAAAGGTGTTTCTTTCTATTATATACTTGATATAATATGGTTATATTAATTAATTAGTTTAATTAAAAGTATATTTAATAGAAAATCCATAAATGGTATATTTTGTGATAGTAGTTACAAACTGTTATAACCATGAGTAATTTATCACAATAAAACAAATATACCATTTTAAATGTTCCTAGTCAAGATGCATCGAGACTAGATATCAGTGTATCCGTTGAGACTAGAGTATATAATGCTCTCCAAATATTGGGCAGTGTATTGCTCATGGCTACTGGGACACCTAGGGGTTACATGCTGATAGTTATTGGATAACTATAAAACGACCCACTCGATAGTTTTATATTGGTTAATATAACTAAGGTCAAACAGAAAATATCGATGTGACTGATTTATACAGTTCTCTCGACTTGAGAATACTGTGGATCTTCAATATGAAAGCTCTGCTTTGATTATAGTCAAATCATGGCATGGCATTCCATCGAGTGACTATAGTTGGGTCGAGTGGAAGTATTGAAAGTGAAGCACTATTCAAGAGAGGATTCGTCTCCTCAGTTATATGGAGTTAATATCATGGTCAAATCAAGTCAACTCAAAGTCAAAGTCTCTGGCCAGAGCATTTTGGTTAATAATAAATGTTATTATTGAACTAAGGACTTTGTATTTGGACTATAAAGTTGAATGTGGGTGATATTGGAATTTTGACCATTACCAAATTTCATAAATCCAAAGTGATATGGTTTTGACGAAGAGAATTGGTGTAAATAATTGTCACTATTAGGTACCGCTTATAAAAAGTAAAATTGAATTTTACCAAAAGATGCGTAAGCGATGAATTTAGCCAAAATGTCACACCACCTACTAAGTGACGTGTGAACGTTAATATTCGAATTGTTCAATACTAATCGCTAACTGAATTTACACATTTGAGTCACACAACTGTAATGATGAATTCTCCGAAAAACCACATGATTTAATTAATTTATAAAAAGTTGTAAATTAATTAAATTAATTAGTATTTGAGAAATATTAATTATTATTTATTTTATTTGATGTTTGGGAGTTATTTGTAATTATTTGAATGCATTTATAAAAGTTATATTTACGCCTATTGATATATGAATCATTATAATTAAATAAAAGATAATTACATGCGTTACTTTATAGAATCTTATGTCATTTGATGGCACATAATTTTCAGTCATACCATGTAAAGAAATAGGAGTGAAAAGAGAAAGTTAATCAAAAGAATTAATTAGAGAAGTTTTAATTAAAGAATGAGAAAGGTTGCCTTCTTTCAAATAAAACATGTTCTTTAATTCATTTTATACATACAATTGAGTTTCTCATATTTTTTTCATTCTTCTTTCTGTAACTTTTACGGTTCTCTCCTTCTCTAACGGCTGAAAATATGAGATCTTCCATGGCTTCAGTTATTCCTAAAATCAAATACAAATAAAATCAATTATGAAAAGTGGTTTATTCCTCTTGATCCTTACAACATCTGGGGACTGATTTTTGAATCTAGAAGATTTGATTCATCATTCAAGGTGCAAATCATTGGCTTCATTTTTGGTAATTCTAATTTCATTTATTTGTATACTCATCATGTTAAAATGGTCCATATTTATTCATATTATATATCTTCTATCTCATCATGTTTAAAAGGTTTAGATTTATTCATATTATATATCTTCTATCTTGTGTATTCATCTTGTAATATAACTTAGATCCCCTTTTGTTCATCTCATTTAATTATATGATCATTATGTAGATTTAATTTGAATCTCTCCTTATTTGCATATTCATTGACTATATTTTTATTATGGTTGACTTCAAATCCTTTATATGTTTTATTGGGTGTCCCTTTTATATAGTCAGATCTGATTTATCATACAACAAATTTGTATATGCTCAAGTTGTCCGATATTTTTTTTTCTGTCATTGGTTTGGAATGTAAAAAAGGAATGTGAAAATATTTTATGTTGTAATGTTGTATATAAAATTTTGTAACATCTGTATACATAAACATTAATAAACTATATTTGTTAGTGGTTTAATATAGCAAAATTAATTTCCAATGTTGCGTAGTTAATTTCCAAAATGATTTAATTTTACTTGTTTTAGTCATAAAAGTAAATTTTTCCTTTTGTTTTAGAATTCATAAGTGGTCATTTATGTAAGGTTATAGACTTTCATTTCATACCTACGATTAAAAGACTGAATCATTTTGTTAGCATTAAATTTTTTTTTGAGAAAAATGTGTGATCCTCTACGAATAGAGGAGAGCACACATGCGAATATATATATCACGAATATAAGGTACTTCCAACATGCCTAGCAGGTAACAAGAAACCAAATACATATATCAAATCTCAGGTACTCCTAAGATGAGTTTCGACAAAGCCACCACCCATCACACCCCGATATCGAGCTCCGGCATGGCCACCGCCCGATATTAAGGTGTTAGAAGTACCTAAAAACTAGAGGAAAAACAAAAACTACTAGATGACGTCCCAGACTAATGAGGAAGCTCCAACCAACTGAATCATGAGAGGTGAAAAAGCATCTGCTCTGAAGTGGATCTGCTGAAAAGAGAAACTGCTCTGAAGCCTCTGAACAAGAGAAAGGGGGTACCAAACAGAAGAATATATCCTCCAAAGAAAAGTACTCCATAGTGAAGATAGCAAAATCCTAAATCTGAGGAGAAACTGCTAGAAGTCCCGGATGAAGATACTCTGCTCTGGTAACCTCTCTACCATATGATGTCCAGCAATCTGAAGATATGAAAACCTGCAAAATGAACCTGATATCCTATCTTCCATACCTATAACTAGAAAATGACTAAAGAAAAAAAATTAGAATGATACATATATATGTATATTTATAAAATAAATATACATATATATGTATTTATAAGGAAGGAAATAAAAACTAAATAAGACTAACTGGACAATAACAGTATAAATGAAAAAACCTAAGAACCAATACCAAACAGAGACAAGTACAAATATAGAGACGGATCTATCTTATGAACCTTTAATCATAAGTAAGTTATGATTAGAAGTGAAATCATCATCTAAATTAGAGAAAATATTAATAATACTATTATTAATGTTAAAAAAAATATTGTTATGTTTAAAAAAATTAATATTATGATTAACCTTGTTAAGATACCTTTTGAAGAGGATATTTTTAGCTAATTTATATTTGGGGTTAGAGATCCAGTTAAAACAAAAGGAAGAAATTGTAAAAAATCAATTTGTTTAAATGACAATTATTATTATTGAGAATTCTTTGATTTCTTTCAATCCAAATAAACCAACTAATAATAATGAATAAAGTGTCTAGTAAAAAACTATTATTCTTTTTGAACTTGAATCTAAAATTATTCCAGTAGAATTCACAATCCGAAATTTTAGTTGTTATGTTAAAGTTAAAAATTCTAAGAGTATTAATTAGAATGTAATTAGAATCCATACAATTAAAGTATATATGATTAATGTCCTCAAGATACAGATTACAAAAATAACATTTATTATCATTTTGAATATTTTTTTCTCTTTAAAAATTCGATTGTATTAAGTTTTCCATGAAGAATTAACCACATATGAATTTTGGATTTGGGAGGAGCATTAGATTTCCACATATATTTAAATGAGTTATTTATTGTACCCGAAAAATTAATGAATCTGTAAAAAGAATTAGAAGTATATTTCTTACTTTTATCCCATTCCCAACTAATAAAATCATTATCATTATCAATATTATAAAGATTTAATATGGCATAAAGCAAAGAAAGTTGTCTAAAAGTTGAATCAACTAAAATTCTGTTAAAACTGGAATTCCAAGGAGGATCATTTTCAGGAGAATAAACTTCATTGATTAAAGCATACTTAAAGTTACAAATATCATACAAATCCTTAAATTCTATCTTAAGAGGCAAGGTCAAAATCCAACGGTCATGCCAAAACGAAGTACGATTACCAGAATGAACAATTGTATTTATTCCTAAATTAAATATCTCATTACATTTTAAAATGTTTTTCCAAAAGTTAGATATATTTTGAGTGGCTGGAGAAGCAATTTGATATAAATTGCTATTTCCATTATAATAATATTTAGAAATGATCTCTTTCCAAATAGCGTTATCATTTATATCTTTAAACTTCCAAAGCCATTTACCTAACAGAGACAAATTCATATTACGCAAATTAATAACTCCTAAACCACCTTCCTTTTTGGCCTTACAGACGGTTTCCCAATTTACAAGACATTTAATATTATTATTAGAGTTTTCTCCACTCCATAAGAAATCTCTTCTAATCTTATCAATTTTATCTATAACCCAATCCGGGAACAAATGTAAGGACATCCAATAAATCAGAAGAGCTGATAAAACCGAATTTATTAAAACTAGCCTACCTGCTCTAGATAGAAATCTCCCATTCCAGTTAGAAATCTTATTTTTAATTTTATCAATGATAATAATCCAGTCGTCATGTTTGAGTTTGGTGGGTCTAATCACAAAACCGAGGTTGTCAAAAGGAAAGTTCATAGTTTTGAAATTAAGAGTATTGGCAACTAAGTTTTCAACTGTTTCAAAATCATTTAAAACTAACACGGAACTTTTGTCAAAATTTATTTTTAAACCGGATAAAAGTTCAAAACTGTAAAGGATAAACTTAAGGGTAATGATGTGTCTAGGAAGATGGGAAGAAAAAAGTAAGGTATCATCAGCAAATTGAAGGACCGATAAACCATTACGCGAAATTTCATTGTCTACACGTCCAAGAGATCCATTATCCACAGTTCTTTTAATAATTTTAGCAAAAACATCAGCAGCTAAGTTAAATAATAAAGGCGATAAGGGATCCCCTTGCCTTAAACCTCTCTTAGATTGAATTCTATTACCTAATATACCATTAACCATAATACTAGAGTTTCCAGTTCTAAGCAAAGTCAAAATCCAATTGATCCATCTATGACCAAAACCTCTAGCTTGAAAAATATCTATAAGAAAATCCCAATCCACTGAATCAAAAGCTTTAGCAAAATCAAGTTTTAAAATCGCACAAGTTATGTTATTCTTACAACAGTAATTAATATATTCTTGAACAACTGCCACTCCATCAGTGATATTTCTCCCTTTAATAAAAGCTGATTATGAACAATCGATTAATTCATTCATTCTTTTACTAACTATATTAGCTAGAACTTTAGAAATGATTTTAACTGAACAGTTAATCAAATAAATAGGTCTAAAATCTTTTAAGTTTTTAGCTCCTACTTTTTTGTGTAGCAAAATAAAATTTGCGAAGTTAAATCTCCCTAATTGCAAACTACCATTGTAAAAATCATTAAACATATTAACTAAGTCAAATTTTAAAACGTCCCAAAAAGTATTATAAAATAAAATAGGAAACCCGTCAGGTCCCGGGGATTTATCACTAGGCATGTCATTAATTGCTTTTCTAATTTCTTCTTCAGTAAAAGGATTATCTAACTCTGATAAATCAATAATAGAATCAGATGAATACAGATCTATCCATCTAACATTGATTCTATGTTTGATTTTAGAACCAAAAATATCCTTATAATAGTCTGTAAAAGCCTTGTTAAGATCTCTTTGATCAACTAGCTCTATATTATTAACAAATATATAGTTAATTGTATTACTACATTTTCTACCATTAGCTATATTATGAAAAAATTTGGTATTATTATCACCTTCGTTGATCCATTGAATTCTGGATCGCTGTTTCCATATTACCTCCCCCTTTTCTAAAATAGAATTTAATTTATCTTTTAAATTAGCAAGAACATTACGTTCACCTATATTTAGAGATCTAGATTCTTCTATCTTATTAATTTTAAGCATTTCATTAAGAATATTATCTTTTTTAATTTTTAGATTGCCAAAAACATTTTTGTTCCAGTTTTTAAGAAAAATCCTAAGATCCCTAAGTTTAGAAACAAAAGCTTTTGCAGAATTTTCCTTATTTCTGATATTATGGAAACTCAAAGAAACCCATTTACCTTTAACTAGATTCACAAAGTAAGATTCCAAAAGGCACATCTTTTCAAATTTACAATTGTTAATAATAACTCTATGGTATTCACAAGTAAGAATAATTGGATAATGATCGGAGTATGTATAAGGTAAACTAGTGACTCTACGGATAGGGAATTTGTCTTCGATTTCATCACTAACAAAAAATCTATCTAGAAGGGCCATGGATGGAGACTCTCTAGCATTATTCCAAGTAAACTCTCTATTAGAAAGGGGAATTTCAATCAAATTAGAATTAATAATAAATTGATCGAATTCCTCCATTGTAGAGTAATCCCCTTCCCTAGGATAACGCTCACCAATGAAATGTGTAACATTAAAATCACCCCCCAAAATCTAAGAACCCAGGGCAAAGGATCTAAAATCTAGGCATTTATTCCATAAAATTCTCCGATTAATTTTAGAATTAGGTCCGTAAACATTAGAAATATTTAAAAAAGAGTTATCAGAAAGATTAATAAGAATAACATGAAGAGAATGTTGTTTAACAATACATTGAAGTAATTTAAATAATTATCCCGCCACCCTATCATTAATCCCCTTGAAGTACCCACAGAAGGTAAAATAATCCATTTTCTAAGATGATACCCGCCTAATCTTCTAAAAAACCTAACATCAGGACAACAAATTTTAGTCTCTTGAAGAAACATATATGTTACTTAAATTGCAATCTTCATACATATATATAAATATATATGTTATTTTAAAGTGAATACATAACTTGGAATTATTTATACATATAGATATACATGTGTTTATGTTATTTTAATCTAAATCAAAATGGACCTTTTTGTGAAACTGTAGAATTTAATTTCAAGCTCTTCCTTAACTGAAACCTTTGTTACAATTGTTAATTCTTGTTTTGACAAACTCATATATATATATATATATGAAAACTTATTTTAACATGTGTATGTGTAAACTTATCAAATATTATACATGTATATTTTATTACTTAAAAAAACTTGGACAACAAAGGCATATACAAATTCTATTGTAAATGCCATTTAATATGTCATTCAATGTAATTAAAAAGAGAGAGAAACGTAAGGGTTTCTCTCTCTACATTTATAGCCTTATCTTTCCTCAATTTATTAAACATGTCAAGAGAAAGAAAACCAAAGGTTTTCCTTCTCTAAAATTTCTCATGCTTAGTTACACAAATATACACTTCTTATATGTTACACTTATATTTCACAACATGAATGTATTTGATACATTCATTCCATTACACATGAATATGTATATAAGATTATATTTGATATACTCTAATTTACATACACATTAAATTAAAGTAAAACTTTATTTATAAATTAAATAAAATATTGATTTTATTTAAAAGAAACTTAGAAAAGTTCTAAATGAATTTAGACTTCATATGCCCATTAATGATCCAAAATGGTAAATTTTTTGAAATTCACTCATTTCTTCCGCTGCGGGCTGGCCCAGTTCCTTCAAATTAGTCTACTTTTGATGCATACAATCTATATATGGTATGAAAACATATGATGTTTTACATGTATGTAATAAATTTAGTTTTGAAAAGAAAAGGTTAATATCAGTCAATTACTTCAGGTTTACTCACTCTACCTTGAAAGTTAATGTATCTTTAGAGTATTTTTTGAAGTAAGGTAAATACAAAAGGCCTTAAGCCCAAAAGGTTATCGGGTAGGTAAAATAACACTCTCACTCAATAAAGACACTAACCCTCATATCTACGGTTACAAACTTCAACCGACTTCAATTACAAACAACACACAGAAAATGCTCGAAAACTCTTAAATGGCAGAGAAAAAATTCCGCTTCTTCAATTTTTCATCTTTCTACTTCACAACACTTGCTTCTCCTCTCTCCCTGTATGAAAGGCACTCATTAAATCTTCTCTACATCTCTTTAATATCTCCAATAGAATAATCGCTATTCCAAAAAGTAGAATAACTAGCAGATCTGAAACCATTGCGACTCAGATCTGTTAATCCTCTACCGTGTTCAAAGGCTTGATAGTTGTTCGGATCTTAGTAATCTACTGATCTATTATCACCTTCAGATCTAGAATTATTATGTGATTTGCTGGAGTTCTTCGGTAGCTCTGTGTCATGCTTGTTCTGATGAACTTGTCTCGCCTGATTATCTTTCGGGTGGTATAAATAGTTCTCAATATGCTTACTGCCTGCTTCTCTAGTCCAGTATTCAAATAAGCAGGCGAATATGGTTTGTGATCTTTAAGATTTTTTCCTTGACTTATGAAGAATAATTTTGCTGTCAGTTTCAATAAGTAGTCATCGTTGCTCTTTAGTTAAGCCAGCTTTATTATAAGTACGGTTATTCCTTTCTTTCCATATATGATATAGTGCAGTAGTTAGCATAATATGAGCCAGATCTCTCTCAAGTGATTTTTATCTGAAACTGTTAATAATTTGTTGAGTAGCTTGCTTGAGATCTACACAGCCATTATCTTTAATACCCAGAGTGGATTGTTTATGTAGTATGCATAACCGCACTCAAAAAACAAGTGATTAGTACATTCATTATCTTAATTACATAAGGAACAAAATAAATTATCACTATTTCCCCATTTGCTAGTTCTATCCCTAGTTGGCAATCTGCTATTTATAGCAAAATAAATACAGAATGCCATTTTAGGATATATTTTTTTACTTTGTTCCATATGAATTCATACTATTCTATAGTAGGCTGTTTATTTATAATAGTCTCCCATGTTTTTTTAAAAGAAAACCTCCCTTTGATGCTATCTAACCAATTCCAGTCATCAGTATCTGCATTAATATCTATAGTAATTTTACATATATTATGCTTGTGAGGATTTGTAATTAGATGTACTTATGGTTGCCATTGATTATCCTTGATAATCATTGACACTTTTGCATCTGCTCCTCCACAAATAACTAGATTGTCCTATCCCACTCTGTTTATAATTGAATCATGTTGAAACTAAGGATCAAACTATAAACTTGTTTCATTATCATATTTAAAATTCCTTTCTAATAGTGATTTGTTAATATCTCTGCACTTTAAAATTTGTCTCCAAGCATTAACTGATTATTCTTAGGCATGATATTCCAATAATTACCTTTTTTGAGATATTTGCACTTCATACATTTGGCCCACATAGAGTCTACACTAATAAATCACCAAAATAATTGTAAATGGTAAGTAAATCTAAGGTCATTCATGTTTCTAATGCTAATACCACCTTCTTCTTTTTTTGGTCTGCAAATTTTATCCCAACTAATTTCATGATAACCTCCTCTCCAAAGGAATTCAGCATATCTATTTTCCATTTTTTAATAGATGCTACTGGAATGTGATACGTTTGAAGCCAATATAAGATAATAGCACATACCACTATTTAAATAAGCTCCATTCTCCCTACTATAGACAATAATTTACTAGACCAAGTTTTCATTCTTTCTTGGATTTTTCCTATAAGAATAGAATAGTCACTATCCTTAATTTGATTAATTGTAAAGGCAAACCCAAGTTTTTAATAGGTAGACTACCTTCAACAATTTGTAGAGTGTCTAAAACTTCCTTTTTATAACTGTTGTACTTACTGAAGTAGGCTTTACTTTTAAACTCATTGATCTGTAGCCCTGCATTCTTATGTAAACACTCAAAAATATATTTAGCTCCAATAGCATTAAATTTATTAGCCATAGTAAAAAGCATTAAATCTTCTGCATAAATAAGGCGAGTGATTCTAGGCTAAACTCTATTTATAGGAGTAATATTATATTTAATAACCTCAATTTCCATTAGAATAGAAAAATACTCCATGACCATAGTAAAAAGATATGTGGTAATGGATCACCTAGCCTAATACCCCTATTACTCTTAATAAAACCCTCTGGTTTACCTTGAATTAATATAGAAAAAGTAGGGGTATTAATACATTCAAGGATCAACTTATAAAATTTTATAGAAAATCTCATGCATTTCATGATATGACAAATGAATGTCTATTTACTTTATCATATGCTTTTTGCAAATCAATTTTCAAGCACATATTATCTCCACTTTTAGTGTTAAAATTTCTAACCATTTCATGGGCTTGCAAAGTTTTTTCATAAATAAGTCTACCTAACACAAATGCACTTTGATTCTCAAAGACTAAAAAAGGTAGAAACTATAATGAATGGGATTTTCAACCCTAAAAAATCGACATAATACATCCTCAGTATTCACGTGACGCAAATCCAAGTGTTGGAAACCCCGATTGTTAGGGAAAAAGAAAATAAAGATAGAAACTCACATGGATGGAATAACATATATTATTTCAATAATAATCTTTACAATGGAAAATTTGAATATAATATCAGAGTCTAACCTAGAATCAGCCTGGACAGTTATAAACCCATGTCCTTACAAATGCTGAAAAATAAAAACAAATGCAATAGATGCAGCAGATAATAGAATACGTCTATACGAAGATGAAGATCTCTAGCTCTCCTTTGGAAACTCCAAGCGTCTTTAACTGAACCTGAAACTACTCTGATCTAACCCGAGTATTAAAAATACCCTGATCGGGCTTGATAAACCAGCGTGAGAAACTCGAAATTTAAATGCTGATGTAAATCAAAAGCTTTGAAAGAATGGTATCTCATAAGACCACACCCACACATAAATACAGATGGTTTTTTATCTTATGGTAACCAAAATACTTTATACCGATAATACTTTGATATTATCATTAATGACATTGGTTTGAAAACACTTTTCAAGTAATATATCAAAATAAAGTATCAATATCCGGACTAAGTTTATGGTAATATATCCAGAGTAGGTCAACGGAATATATGATACCAAAGGGGTAGCTGAAATGTTTGCAAAGCATTACAACTATTTTGGGAATACAATCAAAACCTTAAAGCTCGTATTGGGATTGGATTTCCAACATGACAGGAAACTAGTGGCCTTTTCCTTCAATCCACGCATAGCAAACATAGTTCCCACGGTGCCTTAATCGCTTTTCTCAAGCAAGTCACTTGGAACTGCACTTTATACACTGCTAATATCCAGTAGCCTTATCACTTTTCACAAGCTAGCTACTATATTCAAATAAACGGCTTGAGGATCCAGATTCCACTGGACTCCTCCATACACATAAAACCAATAGCCTGAAATATATACCCTGCAGACCACATAATTACCCTTATCATCTCCGGAATGCGAGGCTTGTGAGGCTACGCTCATTTTAACAAAGCCATGCGTTGCTTTTCACAAAGCCACACTTTATTCTTCCACAAAGCTCATTCCACTTAGAATGCCACATTGCCATTCCTTCGATCAGTATTGACTTCCACGAACATACAACCTCTGAGCTCGTACGTCTCAGAGAATGGAGTTAAGCTAAGAGAATTTGTCTTCTCCGCCAGCAAGCAAATGTACGTTTATAAAAGTCAACGTTGTGATCGTAGAAATGCAATGTCAGACATTCGTCCATACAAGTTCGTTCTTGGATTGAACGAAACCGAAGGCACTCCTCCTATTACCATTAGTAGTGAGTAGTATTTCAATCCAAAGATTTCAAAACACGATAGGACCACTGCTATAATAAATGTCTCTATATTGGGAGCGACCCAGAGAATGTCAACAAGCAGTCCTTCCACCATGAAGATCTCTGGTCTTCAATAACCATCATATTCAACATGTCTTCACTTTCGAACGTATATATTGGTTCGAATATTGGTTCGAAGTGGTTTTCGGATAGAAGTTACCCAAATCCGATCCCAGTTCCTTCAAACCAATCATCGATTAAAAAGATGTTAAGTTTGTATATGATTATCAATCATCAATCACTTTAATTCATCTTTTTATTCACTCATAAATATCTATTAGAGATATATTCATTTAATTATACCTTTATCTTCTTAACTGCATATGGAATCATTAAGCCTCATTTATCAAATCATTTGGTAAATTTAAACCTTTTTAATCTTTGAATAATTCCAAATCAATTCACCTTTTACTTAAGAAAAAATTTCCAAATCATTTATTAAAACTTAATGAAAGATTTCTTATTTCCAAAACATAACTTTTAAATGGTTCAAAAACGATGTTATTTTAGACATAGTTTACTGCAAACCCAAAGCAATTAATTCAAGTATAGAAATAAAAATAATTCCAAATCATTTATTTAAATCTTTACAAAGATTTCTTAATTCAAAACTTAAAACTTTGATTGAGTTAAAACCATGTTATATAGGATGTTAATCCAAAACCGGTAAATATTAAGTGAGCAGAATCTATAGAAATCATCTAATTCTACTCAATATCAATTCCCATATTCAACCAGCACCATGGGCGGAATAACGGCGAAATTTCTTTTATATTCCACAAATAGTACGAGTTCCCTCTTCGGGTTTAACACCGAGTACAAGAAGATTATCTCCACAAAATCCAAGTTATTTATATTAGACAATTATATCTTTATACTTTGGAAAATTTTGATCTGAGTAAACTAGATTTACTATCCCTTCCGTCGGGCCACTTTGGATAGCCAGGGAGAGCAGGAAACTGGTTTTCCAAACTCAAGCCTAGACATTATCTCTTTGACATCCATAAGGCGGTCAAGTTATTTGATCGACTCTAACTCATTAAACCTTTAATCATCCCATAAACCTTTTAAAATTACCCTTAAAATACTTTATTGATCGTTTGAAAACATTTACAAAAGATTTGAAAAGGAACGGTTACGTCTAAAACTGTATTTCAAAAGTTATAGAAAAGTGTTGCGGAAAGTGCTACGAAAAATGCTTTTTAAGCTATATTAATCAAGACGACTTTTATCATTTAGAAATTCATTTTTATAACCCAAATCACTTTTAAAACATCGTAAATAATTTATAAGGTTTATTCCATATTTTTATACATTTTAAAAATAGATATCTAAAACATTTACGACTTTGGCCACCGAACTGCCAAAGCACGATTTTCTTGGAAACTTTATTTGCTCATATTTCAAAATATATTAAATAAAATCTCGATCATTTTCTTTTGTTTGAAAACTATAGTCATAATAGTTCGGAAAATTCTTATTACAAAGAAATCCGACTCCGATTCCATCCTATAGAAGGATTTAACTTTTATGACGCGAAATCGCGAACTACTGTTACGCGACGTGCCTATTTTTGACTCCAAACTCAATATTTGTCAAAACTTCTCCAAATTTAATTTTAATGTTTATAAAACATTTATACATCATCTCAAACATTTAAACCAATATTTTCCATATTAATCTCTTTTTCACTTTTAAATATTATCTTCCAATATTTTAACTTATATAATATTATACTATTATAATATTATATTTGACTTCACAGATGATCACAAAATCATATTACATTCCATTTTCACTTTTCAAAACAATCTCTAACATAGAAAGTTATTTATTATCTATCTTTCAACTATTTAATTTATATATCCATATAAATTAAATATTATTATAAAAATGTTATCTTTCCTTTTCGAAATGAAACATTTTCATTTTTAATCATTTCAAACCATTCCTCTTTTATGATTTCAAAACATTTTGAGGCTTAACTTTCCACATATACCATCATTTATTCCTTCATGAATTAATTATAGTTAACACATTAACTATCATCATAAACTTCACGTTATTAATTCATTCTTCTTTTTCATTCATACAAGTGAACATCCAATGTTAACAATCAAGTATACATCCATATAAACATCCAAACAAACATGCCAATTCATGTATAATCATGTTAATAACTTTTATATACTTGTAAATAATAATATTAACTTGCTTCTAACTTGCAATTCATTTTAATCATAAACTAGAAAGGAAAGGGTTTCTCGAGATCTCACCTTCTTAGCTCCCTCTTTTTCCGTAGCTTCTCCGTGATTTCGCAATAGCTTCCGCTCCTCGACAAGCTTCCAATCTCTTCCCCTAGCTAACATGGTTTGGCCTCACCATGTACAAGGCACTAACTTGACCTTTAGCTCTTCTATTTGCTTCCAAAGACCTCCGGTGCTTCACGCCTTCACTCCGGCATAACTTACTTCTCCTTTTCCCTCGTTGGAGCACTCAAACTCTCCTCGTCTTCTCTTAAACTTTCGGCCATGGCATGAAAGGGAGGAAGAAAAACTCTGTTTGAATTGAAACATAGGTAGATGGCTTTAGAATGATTCAAGGTGCTTAGATCTATGGCCGGATCTAATTTTAAGTGGTTTAAATTATTATTTTGGATTGAGAAGCCATTGATGAAGCTTGAGAGAGAAGAAATGAAGAAGGAGAAGAAATGAAATAAATGAGAGAAAATAAGAAAGTGGAAAGGAATTTATAGAATAAGCTTAGGAATTAAATATTATAACTTGTCATGATTATATCTAGTCATATCTCTTTCCTTTATAATATATATATATATATAATTATGTTGTCTAGTCACATCACTTTGTTATATATATATATAATTATTATGTTTAGTCACATAACTTTCTTTTATATATATAATTATTATGTCTAGTCACATCTCTTTCTTTTATATATATTGTTAACCCGCCTTTTGGCAAGGCCGTGAGCATGCGGATTTAACTAAATCGACTACTCGTTTGTCGAGATTGGAATACGATAGGTTTGAGCTGGTTGGATGGATAAACGATCAGTCATGGATGGTTCGGTCAAGATGGGGTCGTTCGGCCAAAGTGGCTCGGAGGTGGCTCGGTCGTTTATGGTTCGGCCAAGGAGAGGTAGTCATGCATGGATTGGCATAATGGTGTGGTTCGGCCTTGGTGGCATGGTTCGGTCTTGGTGGGGTCATTTGGCCTTGATGATGTGGTTCGGCCTTGGTAGCATGGTTCGGTCAGGATGGTTGTTCGGCCTGGGAGGTATGGCTCGGTCGAGGAGAGGTGGTCAAGCATGGTTCGGCATTGGATTGGATCGGTTCGGCTTTGGTGGTTTGGCCTCAATGGGATCGGCATTGGATACAGGCTTCGGGTCGGTGAGCTATCTGCTCCGGGTCGGTCAAGGAAGTTGCTCGGTCAAGAAAGCAGCTCGGTGATTGAAGTGGAGTGGTGGATGTCGTTCGGTCAGGATGGCGTGAGCTGGCGTATTAGAGTGGATCGACAAAGCAATGGGATTGGCATTGGAAGGGACTCGGTTCGGCATGGGATGGAGCACGGCTCGGCATTGAGGAAGACTTCGAGTCGGCAACGAATGAACTTCGAGTCGGCACTGTTGGGAAGTGGGATGGATCGGTATAGGCAAGAGGATGAGCTGCTTCGAGTCGTGGTGTAGTTTGCTTCGAGTCCGTGTTAGGGTTGCTTCGGGTCAACACTCAGGTTACTTCGGGTTGGCATGTTCAGAACTTGGGGTCGGCAGTGATGAGTGATATGAGCTCGACTATGGTTCTGGTGGGCCCATGTCAGTGAGGAAGCCCAGCAACCAGGATTTTGCCTATAAATACAGCGGGCGGGACTTCAAAAAGGGGGATCTCCATTCTGTTTCCCTTCATCTTCTACACTAAGGCTGCTCTGCCAGTGTTGTTCTAAAAATTCTGGATTGTAACTGTAATTGATTCTGACATCAATAAAAAGGAAATTTCTGAAGTGGACGTAGGCCGGAGTCAGCCGAACCACTATAAATCCTCTGTTTTTACTGGTTTCTTTTTAACTTTTAATGTTCTTCACATTATTACTCTCTACATACATTCTATCTGTGATCTGTGATTGTAGGTTGATGCTTTCATCTGGATTTGGGTGTTAGTGACCAATTTTGGCGCTAACATATATATATATATTATTATGTCTAGTCACATCACTTTCTTTTATATATATATAATTATAATGTGTAGTCACATCACTTTATTATATATATATATAATTATTATGTCTAATCACATCACTTTCTTTTATATATATATAATTATTAATTAACTAAGATGTGATAAGAGACAATTATGGTTAATGATTACAAATCTAAGATGTGACAATACTTAATATATATATTTATATAAAATGTTTATTATTTTTAAAACTATGTCTTGTCACATCACTTACTAGTCCAAATTAATATAAGATAATTTATTTCTAAGTGTATTGGTATCTAGTTAATTAACTCTTATATATATGTATATATAGTGCACAAAGATAAACAACGTTCCCCACAACTTTCTGGTGTCGAAAGGTTGAAATTTCGAAAAATGCCCTTCGGTCACATTTTCTGTTTTTCTATGAACTATTTAATTTGTTAAAAAAATTTGAAAACAATTTCACCATCATTATTAATTAATTAAAATGGGTTTTTTTTCATTGTAAAACTTATATATTGAATATTTAAAATTAATTAAATATTCACTAAACAAAGTAGTGAAATTCCAGGTCGTTACAGAAACAGTTTAATTCTATTATTTAACACAGTAACAATAATTTTATAAATAAATTTGCAATAAGAGATAGATCTATAGCCTTCAATGCTAAAGGGATTTTTATTCTTAAGAATTAAAGTAATAAAAGTATGATATAAGCTCTTAAGAATTCTGCCTTCTTCAACAAATTATTCTATAACACTAACAACCTGGTCCTTAATCTTTTCCCAGTGGGTTTTATAAAACTTTGCATTAAATCCATCAGGACCAGGACTTTTATTATCTCCTGCATTAAAAATAATATGCTTTACTTCATCAAATGAAACAGGAGCAAGCAGAATTCCTTTAGCTGATGTATTGAACATATTTTTACACACAATGTTAGGAAAAGTTGTTTCATTATGTTCAGAATTATATAAATTAGAGTAATAGTCCACAACTTCCTTAGCAACTTTACTGTAGGCATTAGACGAATTTCCAAAACTGTCAATAACATTGCTTATATTATTGATATGCTTTCTACACTCATTTTAGCATGAAATTTTTTTGTACAATCATCACCTAAAGTAAGCCAGTCTACTTTAGCCTTTTGTTTTGAATTGATAGTATTTATGTAAAGTTCTTTAGTTAAATTTTCCTGATTTGTGAAAAAAATTTCAATAATTTCTAAATCAGCTGGGTTTTTGTCAGCTAAGTCTTGTAAAAAATTTCCGTCTTTTCTCAACTCCTCCACACAGCTTTTGCTTTGGCTTTTAATCTTATTCTGGTTCTTAAGATTATTTTTAGTATGTTTTAATAGCATACAAAACTGAAATTGGTTAGTGACATTACAAGAAAAATTAAGACACCTATCCATGAAAGCTTTATAATCATTATCATAAGTCCATCCATTCTTGAATCTAAAATGAACGTTTCTTTTATCTAAATCCAAACTTGGAAATAACTTGATAAATAAAGGTGTGTAATCACTAGTGTTTTGTTTAAGAATATTACAAACAAAGTTAGAGAAAGTATTAGAAAAGTCTTTATTTATCAAAATCCTATCAAGTTTGCAATGAATTTTTTTTCAATACCAGATTTCCATGTAAATTTATTACCACTAATATTAGGTTCTAATAAACCAATCTCCAATAGAAATTTATTGATTCTGTTTAGCTAACTTTGAGGTATATTATTCCTACTAATTTATTTAAAAGAATGCATTACAGTGTTAACGTCTCCTATGATTAACCATGGGATTTTATAAATACAATTCGTTGCTTTTAATCTACGCCATAAGCTATTTCTTCACTTTTAAAATTATTTCCATATATACTAGTAACTTGAATAGAAAAACCTCCTATATTTTTGAAACTATAATCTATATACTGTATGTCTTTGTTAATATTAATATTGGCCCAAATGTTGGAATCCTAAATTACTATTATTCTAACTTTACTACCACGGTCATTATTATTAATAAATTTCCAATTGCTAGATAGTTTCAAACAAAAAATATCAGTGTTTTCATCATTCAATTTATTCGAGCAATAATAGTAGGATTATAACTCCTCAACATATGCAATATATCAGTTTTTTTAGCAGGGGAATTCATCCCTCTAACATTCCATGCTAGTATAAACATAATTAAATATGTTAAAAAGAAGATCAATAATATTGTACCTGACACGGTGGCACCCCTACCCCTCTTCTTGCAATCTAAACCTTTTGCTTTAAGCCTAGTAGTCATTTCTCTATTTTGCTTTAAGCCCGGTAGTCATTTCTCCCCATTTTAGATTAATTGAAATGTACTTTTGCTTAAATACTACTTTCCCTTTATTCTTACCTTTAACTCTCTTTTTTGGAATAGGCAATTGAGAAATATCAAACTGATATAATATACTTGAAGAGGCTGAGTGTTGCATCCTTTGTTCTCAGTTCTGGAACATGAGTAAAGAGATATCAAAATGATCAGATGTGCGAGGCAAGGCTGAGTTGATGCCTTCCCTATCCTCAGTCTCTGCAGTATACTCTGAAGGAGTGGCATTCTCCATGATTACATCTGGATTTTATGTATATTATGATGAATGTCTTCTTCCATAATTGTACCATTATCATGTGTAATTAAATAAGAATCTGAAACATGAGGGGTTTTAAATTATAAGACTATTGTATTCTTTTGACCCTCTTTTGCTGTGTTTTGTATGCTTTCTTTTTATTTTATTTCCTTTTTGAATATCAGAAAGATAACTTCCTCTGCTATGATCTGATCTTGATCAGTGAGCTGATTAGAGCGATTTTCTTGATCTGAAATGATACCATCTTGCTTGACCTGATCATTTGTTCAAAAGATTTCGGAAAATTCACTTTTTCTTTATTTCCTTTGGGACCTTTGTTGAGTACTTCTGCATTATTCTCTTTGGTATTTCAGATAATTCTTTGCTCTTCTTGATTACATGCTTTGGGCATCCAAGCCTTTCTTGGATTACACTGCTCTCCGGTATGCCCAAAGCATTTGCATACATTACATTTTGGTGGAATCCATTCAAACTCCACCCTTTGAATGATATTTTCTCCATTATATAAAGTCAATTTTAGCTCTTCAGTGAGTTCATATTCTACGAAATCTTCAATAAGAAGGCGAGCATAATTCAATCTCATCTTCATTGTAGTTGTTGCATCCATTTTAATAGGTTTTCCTATAATGCTAGCCATGACACTAAAAGCCTCACGGTCCCATAACTTTAGATTTACACTGGGTAATCTTACCCATATAGGCATTGTCATCAATAAATCTCTGTCCAGTTTCAAAGAGTTGGACCACCTTCTCATATGATGAATTTGCCATCATAAAAAACGGACCACTTTTCAACACTGAGTCACAATCTTTTGGATCATTGAATTTGACGAGAAAGAAACCATTCTCTCTTATGTACATTTCAAACTCACCCAATGGTTTCCATATTTGTTGAATGTAAGATTTAAAATACAAGTAGTATGGTTTGGTACCAACAACATAAGTGAGGATCAAGTTATTCCAACATTCGATTGCTCTTTTGCAAGCTACTTCTTTAATTGGACCATATTTCTTGTTATTGATCTTTATTGGTGCAATGATTTCAAGATTGCACTCCTCCTCTAATGGTTCGTTAGTCTCTTCGACAACAATATATGCCCATGTATTATGGCCTTGCTCCTTATTCAGTAAGAAGGCAGCCGGCTTCCTTCTCCCTATCGCATATTTGTCTCTATTTCATTGTGGAAAAGTGGTTCTTGGAGCCTCTTTTCCTTTCACGTTGCTTTTAATGAAAGTCGATGACAACTCTTGAGATTTTTTTGGCCGCTTTCCTCTTTTGGGACCTTGATTTAACCAATTGGAAACCATCATCTATGATGACTCCCTCAGATGGCTTTATGATGTGAGATTGATGAGATAATCTAGTGGTCTAACTAAAGAGGATGAGTCGAAGATTTTAGATAGATTTTTATTAGGAATATGGTTTTCCCCTATGGCTGAGTGGAAACCCTATATTTCACTTTTTAGTTAAGCCAATAACATATTGTGTGTTTAATGTCGACAAAATAACATTTACAAAAGACTCTAATTTCTTATCAAGCATGTATAAAGCTCCAGCAAAATGATAAATAACCTTCGGGTATCCAGCTACACACACGCACATGTGTGTGTATATGTATCTATCAACATTATTGTCACAGCTTGTTATACATAATATGTACATAGAAACGTACTCACCATTATTATTCCATATATTTAATCATACACACACACGTGACTAAATTATACAACCAAAAAGAGCATGTATTTTTTTATATTATTTGCTGCTTCCTACATTTGTAAGTTAAAACAAATCTAAAAAATAGAGAAACGGTAAGATTACCCGAATATGGAAGCTCCGAATCAAATGGTTATACCTTCAAAGATTGACGCTGGTGGATTTCTAAAGATGTGGAGTGAGTGATGAGGATCGATGACTTCTGGAGTATGGAACGCTAGAGAATTTTTGAAGCTCAAGGAAGCTGGAGGGTTGTTGAAGCTCGCAATCAATGGTAGAGTTGTGAAGATTTAGATGAAGATCAGAAGAGTTTGATTTTTAATGGAATTAGGGGTTAGGAATTTATGGGAGAGAGAGGGATTCGATGTTGAATGACTTGTAAGAAAGGGAGAAGCCATTTCTTTTCTCTGCTTCATACATTTATGCATTAAGTAGTAGCTTTTTGTAATAATCCCTCTATAATCGCAGCTTTATCATTAAGACCCTATGAAGTTGCGAAAAATACACGTTATTATAGTTCCTTCGGAATTTAATATATCACATATTCCACATTAAGGTCATCATGTGATTGCTTGGTTTCAAATTATCATATACTAGTGTCCATATACTCATATGTTCTTTTAGAATTTAACTATCATATCATATATAGGTAATCATGAATTATTAATTATAGAAATACACTCATTGATTGGACCATCACTTATAAATCATCTAGTATCACCTAGGATCTCATCATATGCATGTCCAATCGCATCGAGGCAGTAGTATAATCCAATAATCATCATTAAATCATTTCATAGTTCAAATCCTAAAGTTTAATTTCCATCTCTCTGGACCACATGATTAATATCCTGTTTTAGTTCCTGACCTCTCGGATCACATACTCACATATGCAGTCTAGTTTTTGATCTTTTCGTATCACATAATCAATATCTATTTAAATTTTTGATCTCTCCTGGTCGTATAATCAATATCCTTTTCAACTTTCGATCTTTCTCGATCATGAAATCATATATCCAAATTGAGCCCAATCTGCCCGCTCTTTAGTAGGAGGACCCAATAATCGAGCGCATCCGACCACTTACTCTCCAATAAGGGGACTCGTCATCTAACCACGTCCATCCACTCACTCTCCGATGATGGGGCTTACTATCTGAGCATGTCCATCCATTCGCTCTCTAGTGATGGGAGTTGTAAATACCAAAAATGGTAGAATTGGAGTCCCGCGAAATATCAAGTCCAGATCCAAATTTGATATGCAGGAGTAATTAATCAGGTCCAATTACCAATAAAAGCCACTCGGTACTGAGTGGTTTTTATCAGTAGCAACTAGTTTTTTCATGTAGAAAGCTCTCCTTCTTCTTTCCATTAGCCTTCTATCTCTAATTCGTTGTGTTTCGAACACTTTTCCCTTGAGATTGGGTTATTTCTGAGAGATTCTGATATTATACTTGTTTGCTTTTCATCAGAAAATCATTGGAGTTGTTCTTCTATTCCTTGATAAAAGCGCTCCATCATGATCACTCGGGCTAGTGATCCATGTACAAGGGTTTTGGGAGGCCCACATAGAGAAAAAAGTGGTCAGTAGTAAGTGGTAGGACTCGGTACCGAGTGGTCCCTTTTGGTCCAATGCCTCTGGAATATATATTGAGTGTGTTCCCATTGCCCTTCTAAGCAAGTCCGTAAGCCTTTGAATTATCTCATCTTCATCATGATGCTCTGACTTTAGTAAAAGTCTGCATGGTCAAAAAGTCAGATAACACTTGCCCCCAAAGTATGTCTTATGAATGTAAGATGTGTTTTGCTCAAGAACAAGCTTCAATAGTGGCGATCAATCACTGGCGGTCGAGCTCTCCAACTATCTATCGATCCAAGTTATGGTGAATCATCTGATTCCTTCGGATTCACCTGCAAATCCATGGTCATTCCAGACCGTCATAAGTAAGTACTCTAGTCATTTCTTAAGTGTTAGTCATAAATCATAATCAGTTCGTTTTCAACCAAAGTTATCATATCGTATATCAAAATCGTCCTGTGTTCGTTCGGGATTTATCTATTTTAGTCTGATTACAAGGTGCTCAAATCATAAGGTCAAGTAACCATCCACTCTATGGTCCGATCTTGCTGGATCATTCATCATCCAAACTAGGATTCGATCACTTCAGATTGTTTGTCATCCAAAATAGGGTTTGATCTCTCCGGACCGTTTAACATTTAATCTAGGGTTTGGTCTCCCCAGATCGTTCAACATCCAATATAGGGTTTTACCTCTCCGGATCATTTAAGCATCCAATATATTCGATCTCCTTGGATCCTTGCTGAGTCCAATTCGCTCGCTCTCCAATGAGGGATCAACATCCAAGCAAGTCCATCCGCTTAGTCTTTGGTAAGGGGACTTACTTTCCTGTACGAATCCATCCGCTTGCTCTTCAATAAGGGAACCTGCACGTTATGGTCATCCCCTCATCTCTTCGAATGGGACTACCATGTTTAATCAATATCATTCAACATGTTCAAGTGGTTTATAAAATCCTAATCAATTTTAGGGGATCATCAATCTTCGTTGATGTTTCCTAATCGATGTCAATCATCACTCATGAAACCTAAGTCAGGGCATCTAGTAAATGTCAAAACACTTAATCCTATCAAGGATCACCTTAAGATTTCCCACTCAGAGCGTGCCTGGGGACCGATCAGGATCCTATACATGTGTAAGCGGCCTAATAGTAATATTGCATTATTTATTTAAAATAAAAAACAAAGTAAGGGAATCAAACTTGATCCCAGTCCATCTTTACCATAGGGATATCATCCAATGGAAGTATTTGATCTATACCTTCACTCTACCCCCTCCCCCGTTCCTATGGCGAGCTTCTGGTTCCAACTCCTGCTATTGTGCATTCGCATTCCGATCTGCCTTTCTAGTTTCAATATCCTCGTTCTAGGCATTAGAGCTCATCCTAAATCTGAATCGACCGTGCCCCGGAGTAAATTCATGTCAGTACCAACATGATTCTTGTCTGTACCGACTTGTTCTAGTTTTTGGGGTTCAGTTGTATTTTTCTCTGCTCTAACTCCAGATGTTACTACAGTGGTTTCTGGCCTTTGATTTTGAGTTCCAACTACTACGATCGTTCCCTGTTGTCCCATCCTTTAGAAGAATCCCTATAGCATTTAATGTAGTTGAGCTATCATCATCTCCATCTCTTCTCTGGTCACACAGATGAATGGATTTGAAATTAAGGACACCTCCTGGCTGCCCCCATGCATTAGTTGACTTAGTCCTATGATGGTAGAAGGCCTCTTCATCTCTTCCAAATTTCATATCCAAGCTTTAGGTTGTCAAACCTAGCTCTTTCTCAATTAAGGCACTAAAAATGTTAGCACCAAAAAGGCACAAACACCCCCAAAATCGATTGAAAGCACCAAATTTAATGAAATAAATGTAAAAGCAATAGAAAAGACACAAATTTTATAGTGGTTCAGCGAATACTCAGATGTATGTCCACTTTAATCTTATTATTTGATCGATTCTCTCTGGAATACAAAAATTATAACTCAAATCCGACCTCAATCTAGTGGATCACGGATTTGGGAGTGTTTGGAGTATTTGGGAAAGAAGAAGATGGAAGAGAAATCAAGTGCCAAAAAGTCCTCTTCCTAAAGCTATATGTGCTGCATTTATAGGGAAACCGCCTAGCAGAACTGGAGGCCCGTGAAATATCAAGTCCAGATCTAGATCCGAGTATGCAGGAGTAAGTAATTGGGCCTAGTTACCAATAAAATCCATTCAGTACCAAGTGGTTTTTATTGGTACCAACTGGTTTTTTCGGAGGGAAACCTCCCATCCTTCTTTTCATTGGCCTTATACCTACAATCCGTTGTATTCCAAACCCTTTTCCTTTGAGATAGGGTTGTTTCTGAGAGGTTCCGATATAGCTTTTACTTGTTTGCTTTTCTTCAGAAAATCCTCAGAGTCGTTCTTTTATTTCTTGAGAAAGTCACTCCATGATGATCACTCAGGCTAATACTCCATGTACAAGGGTTTTGGAAGGCCCATATGGAGAAAATATTTGTCGGTGCCGAGTGATAGGAATCGATACCGAGTGGCCCCTTTTAGTCCAATGCATCTGGAATCTCATGAGTGTGTTCCTATTGCCCTTCTAAGCATGTACCTAAGCCTAAAAAAAATTTTGTCTTCGTCTTAATGCTCTAACTTTAGTAAAAATATTCTTGGTTAAAAAGCCAGATAACACTTGCCATCCAAAGTACGCCATATGAATGTAAGGTGTACTTTGCTCAAGAACAAGCTTCAGCAGTGGCAATCAATCACTGGCAATCGGGCTCTCTAGCTATCCATCCATCCAAGTTGTGGTGAATCATCCAGTTCCTTCGGATTCACCTAAACATCCAAGGTCATTCATGACCGTCATAGCTAAGGACTCTAGTTCTTACTTAAGTGTTATTCATAAATCATAATCAGTTCATTTTCATTCGAAGTTATCATATCGTATATCAAAATCGTCCTGTTCATCTCGGATTTGTCTATTTTATTCCGATTACAAGGTATTCAAATCATAAGGTCGAGTCAACATCCACTCTAGGGTCTGACTTTATTGGATCGTTAATCATCCAAACTAGGGTTTGATCTTTCTATATCGTTTATTATCCATACTAGGATTTGATCTCTCTACAACGTTTAAATTACAATATAGGGTTTGATCTCTAGGGAAAGTTTAACATCCAATCTAGGGTTCGATCTATCTAAATCATTTAATCGTCTAATATAGGGTATGATCTCTTCGGATCCTTGTTGAGTCCAATATGCTCGCTCTTCAACGAAGGAACTCAACTACAAGCAAGTCCATCCACTTACTCTCTGGTAGGAGGACTTATTTTCCTATACAGGTCAACCCACTCGCTCTTCGGCAAAGGAACTTGCAGCTTATGGTCATCGCCCCGTCTCTTTGGATGGGACTACCAATTTTCAATCAATATCAGTCATTACATTCAAGTGGTTTATAAAATCCTAACCAATTTCAGGGGGTCATCAATCTCCGTTGGTGTTTCCTAATTTATGTCGGTTATCACTCATGAAGCCTAAGTCAGGACGTCTAGCAAACATCAAAACACTTAACCCTATCAAGGATAACCTTCAGACTTCCCATTCAAAGCGTGCCTAGGGACCGATCAGGATTTCGTACACGTGTAAGCAGTTTAACTGTAATATTGCATTATTTATTTAAAAAACAAAAAGTGAAGTAAGGTAATCAAACCTGACTCCAACCCATCCTGATCATGAGATATAATCCAATGGAAGTCTCTAACCCATAGCTTCGTTCCTCCCCCAGTTCTTACGATGAGCTTCTGGTTCTAGCTCCTATTGTTATGCATTCGCATTTTCCTTTCTGGCTTCAGCATCACCCGTTCCAAGCATTAGAACTCATCCTAAATTTGAACCGACCGGATTCATGTATGTACAAACTTGTCCTGGTTTAGGGGGCTTCATTGTATTTTGCTATGCTCTAACTCCGTATGCTCCTGCATTGATTTTTGGCCTTTGATTTTGAGCTCCAGCTGCTCCGGCTAATCCTTATTGTCCCATCCTTCTGAAGAATCCCTCCAGCATTTAATGATGTCGAGCTATCATCCTCTCCCTCTCTTCTCTAGTTACATAGATGGATGGATTTGAACTTGAGGAGACTCCTCGCTGCCCCCGTGCACTGGTTGACTTGATCCTTTGATAGCTCTGGTAGAAGGCCTCTTCATCACTTCCAAATTTCAAATCCAAGCTTTAGGTTGTCAAATCTGGCTCTTTCTCGGTGAAAGTACCAAAAATGGCACAAACACCTCTAGGATCAATTAAAAGCACCGGATCTAATGAAATAAATGTAAAAGAAATAGAAAAGACACAAATTTTATAGTGGTTCGAAAAACTCTGGCCTACGTCCACTTTAATCTTATTATTTGATTGATTCTCTCCAGAATACAATGATTATAACACAAATCCGACCACAATCTAGTGGATCATGGATTTAGTGGTGTTTGGACTATTTGGAAAAGAAGAAGATGGAAGAGAAATCAAGTGCCAAAAAGTCCTCTTCCTGAAGCTATATGTGCTGCATTTATAGAGAAACCACCTAGCAGAACTAAGGCCTACGAAATATCAAGTCCATATTTAGATCTAAGCATGCATGAGTAAGTAACCAGGCCTAGTTAATAATAAAAACCATTCGGTACCGAGTGGTTTTGATTGGTACCGACTAGTTTTTCCGAGGGAAAACCTCCCATCCTTCTTTCCATTGGCCTTCTATCTCCGATCCATTGTATTCCAAACCTTTTCCCTTAAGATTGGGTTGTTTTTGAGAGGTTGTGATACCGCTTTTACTTGTTTGCTTTTCTTTAGAAAATCCTTAAAATTGTTCTTATATTCCTTGATAAAAGCACTCCATGATGATCACTCGGACTAGTGCTCCATATACAAGTGTTTTGGGAGGCCCACATGGAGAAAAGAATGGTCGATGCCGAGTGGTAGGACTCGATAGTGAGTGATCCCTTTTGGTCCAATACCTCTGGAATCAATTGAGTGTGGCCCTATTACCCTTTTAAGCATGTTCCTAAGCCTGTGAATTGTTTTGTCTTTATCTTGATGCTCTGACTTTAGTAAAAATATTCTTGATCAAAAAGCCAGATAATACTTGCCCCTCAAAGTACGCCTTATGAATGTAAGATGTGCTTTGCTTAAGAACGAGCTTCAGCAGTGGCGATCAATCATTGGGGATCGAGCTCTCCGGCTATCCATCGATCCAAGTGTGGTGAATCATCCATTTCCTTTGAATTCACCTACAAATCCAAGGTCATTCCAGACCGTCATAGCTAAGGACTCTAGTCCTTGTTTAAGTGTAATCATAAATCATAACGGTCCATTTTCATCCGAAGCTATCATATCTATATCAAAATCATCCCATGTTCGTCCAGGATTTATCTATTTTAGTCTAATTACAAGATCATAAGGTCAAGTCAACATCCACTATAGGGTCTGATCTCACTGGATCGTTCATCATCCAAACCAGGGTTCGATCTCTCTGGATCGTTTATCATCCATACTTGGGTTTGATCTCTTCGGATCGTTTAACATCCAATATAAGGTTCGATCTCTCCGGATAGTTTAGCATCCAATCTAAGGTTCGGTCTCTCCGAATCGTTTAATCATCCAATATATGGTTCGATCTTCAGATCCTTGCGGAGTCCAATTCGCTCACTCTTCGAGGAGGGGATTTAACGTCCAAGCAAATCAATCCGCTTACTCTCCGGTAAGGGGACTTACTTTCCTATACAAGTCCATCCACTCGTTCTCCGACAAGGAAACTTGCATCTCATGGTCATCGCCCTATCTCTCCAGATGGGACTACCATGTTCAATCAATATCAGTCATCACATTCAAGTGGTTTATATAATCCTAATCAATTTCAGGGGGTCATCAATCTCCATTGTTGTTTTCAAATTGGTGTTATTCATCACTCATGAAGCCTAAGTCAGGGCATTTAGCAAACATTAAAACACTTAATCCTATCAAGGATCACCTTTAGACTTCCCACTCAGAGCACGCCTAGGGACCGATCAGGATCCCATACACGTACAAGTGATCTGATAGTATTATTGGATTATTTATTTAAAACAAAAGGTGAAGTAAGGGAATCAAACCTGACTCCAATCCATCCTAATCATGAGGCTATTATCTAATGGAAGTCTCTGATCCATAGCTTCGTTTTGCCCTATATTCCTACAGTGAGCTTCTAGTTCCTACTCCTATTATTTTGCATTCGCATTTCAATCTGCCTTTCTTGCTTCAACATTGCATGTTCCAAGCATTAGAGCTCATCCTAAATCCTAATAGACTGTGCCTTCAAGTAAATTCATGTCACTACCGACAAGATTCATGTCAGTACTGACTTGTTCTGGTTTTGGGGGCTTAGTTGTATTTTACTCTACTCTAACTCCATATGCTCCTGCATTGGTTTCTGGCATTTTATCTTAAGCTCCAGCTACTCTGGCTATTCCTTGTTATCCCACCCTTTTGAAGAATCCCTTCAGCATTTAATGTTTTCGAGCTATCATCATCTCCATCTCTTCTCTGATCACATAGACGGATGGATTTGAACTTGAGGACACCTCCTCATAGCCCCATGCACTGGTTAACTTGATCTTATGATAGCACTAGAAGAAGGCCTCTTCAACTCTTCCAAATTTCAAATACAAGCTTTAGGTTGTAAAATCTAGCTCTTTCTCGGTGAAAGCACCAAAAATGGTAGCAGCAAAAATGGCACAAACACTCTAAAATCGATTTAAAGCACCATATCTAATGAAATAAATTAAAAGCAATATAAAAGACATAATTTTTATAATGGTTCGGCAAATACTCCGGCCTACATCCACTTTAATCTTATTATTTGATTGAGTCTCTTGGAATACAATGATTTAACACAAATCCGACAATAATCTAGTGGATCATGAATTTGGGAGTGTTTGGACTACTGGGAAAGAAGATGGAAGAGACACCAAGTGCCAAAAAGTCCTCTTCCTGAAGCTATATATGCTCATTTATAGGCAAACCGCCTAGTAGAACCGGAGGCCCATGAAATATCAAATCCAAATCCAGATCTGAGTATGCAGGAGTAAGTAACTAGGCCTAATTACCAGTAAAATCACTTGATACCGAGTGATTTTGACCGGTACTGACTGGTTTTTCGAATGAGAAACCTCCCATCCTTCTTTCCACTGGCTTATATCTCTGATCCGTTGTGTTCCGAACCCCTTTCCCTTGAGATTAGGTTGTTTCTTAGAGGTTCTGATATCGCTTGTACTTATATGCTTTTCTTTAGAAATTCCTCAATTCTATTCCTTGAGAAAAGCACTGCATGACGATCAATCGGGCTAGTGCTCCATATAAAAGGGTTTTGGAGGCCCACATGGAGAAAAACGTGGTCAGTACCAAGTGGTACTGTAGGATCTAGATTAACCCTAGAGGGGGGTGAATAGGGTTATCGCAAATTTTCTCAAATTAAACGCGGAAGCAATCAGCAGATAAATAAATATGCAGTAAAGTAAATCACACACAAATTTACCCAGCTTCGGCAACCCCTGCCTACTGCTGCATTCCCAGATTTCTATTAGAATTAAACAGTCTCCCGCTTACAAACACTCTGACAGACTCGCAGATACTCGATCCCGCTCACAAACACTCCTACAGACTCGCACACCCTGCTCCGCCTATAGAGTTTCGTTTACTCGCAAACTCTGCTCCCGCCTATAGAGCTTTGCAAACTCGCAGCCTCCCTGCTCACTGAACTAATTCTAACTAGACAATCTAACAACACCTAAACCCTAGGTGGTGATTGACTCTAACTGGACCTTGAAAAATATAAACTGAAAATACAAAATACAGTTTGAACCCCAGGGCAAAATATAAATTGTCAATTTTAAAATTTTTTGTGCCAAAATTGGTCACAAACCCCGAATGTTGTGAAAGCACCAGTGTATGAATATAAATCAACAATATTCACACACAAATCTCAAATCTAAGCAAACAGAGTATCACAATTCAGAAATAATGAACATAAACGCGAGATTTATAGTGGTTCGGCGATCTTGCCTACGTCCACTCTGAAGTTGATGATTTTATTGATGTTCACTTAATGATTACAATTTCTTCTGATGTAGTACAACTGATTATATGATTACAATCTGAATCTAAGGAAGCAGTGGTGATTCTGAGTAGATCTGGCAGAGTGTGGGTGCTCTTTAGCTCCTAGAATTCTCCGACCCCTTTTCTGAATGACTAGGGGCTCTATTTATAGGTGTAGGAGGCTGATATTTCGCCTAAAATGAGGGGAGACCAGTTCTGGTACGTCAGGGGGCCCACATGGCCGAAATCTGGAGATCCGGGCCCACTTTGGGATCGATTCGACCCTTGGTTCGAATCGATCAAGAAATCATCCAATCGAGCTGAAATTTGGCGTGGACATTCTTCATCATGTGCTTAAGCTTCTGTTAAAATTTCATAGCATCTGGACTTGTAGATCTCGAGATATGATCGATTTAAGATTGCATACTCGGCTGAAACGTCTCTTCGAATCGATCCTTTTCGACTCGAGTACTTCGAATCGATTGCCTCGACTCGATTCAGTGTGTCTTCGCGATGACGTGGCGCGCCTTCTTCGTATCGACCCGAGTTGGGCTCCGAGTTGTCTGGGTCAAAACCCCTCGTTTCAGGCGCTTCGACTTAGTCGATTCGAAGTGATGGGTTTGAAGGAATGCTCCTTCGAATCGATCGAATAGGCGCCCTTCGAATCGATTCGACTGGTGGATACAAAGCTATCTTGACGGAGTGGGTTCGAAGTAACTTATGGGATGGAGTCGAAGGGTATTGGTTGCATCGATTCGAAGTGGAGGAAAAACTTGAGGGGTTCGAACTGTTGGATTCGAACGTAGCCTGTTTGGATGGATTCGAAGCAGGGAGAACTCGATGGTTTCGAACGACTAAGACCTCATCGATTCGAACTAGATCATATGAATTTGAGGTGGTGGATTCGAACATGCTGAGGCGATGGATACGAACTCCATGGATTCGAATAGTGGCTCTTCTATGGATTCGAACATCGTACCTTCCCTGACTTGCATTTATCATACCTCATTCATACGAACCCCGATTGACTCGAAATTTGGAACGCTGGTTCTCATGACTTTGCTTGATGTGTCTTATCAATTGTAGCCCGATCCGGACTTGGACAAAAATCATTGATATCCACGGTGAAACAGTGTATAACGAACTTTTACGACGAACTGTCTTTAGTTTTCCAGTCAACTTTTTGGTGTCACGGCCTTGCCAAAAGGCGGGATAACATTTGCCCCCCAAAACATGCCTTGCGATAGGAAGGTGTGTTTTGTAATGCCATAAGCTGGATGTTCATATCCTGTTGATGCCCTGCAAAGAAATTGATAGTTTTATATGACCTCAAATGACGACCGTTCGCGATTAAGCCATTTGAGGTTGAATTCGACCGTTCGCGATCTAGCATTTCTATATGGCTCCAAATGACGACCGTTCGCGATCAAGCCATTTGAGGTGAGGGGTGCCGTTCGAGGCGAGTTGTGATCGTTCACGATCGGGTGCCTTTCGTTGCGATTTGTGACCATTCGCGGTCGGGTGACGTGGAAAGAGGAATGTGATCGTTCGCGATCGTGTATCGTACGAGGCAAAAATGTGATCGTTCGCGATCGAATGTCGTATTAGGTGAATTGTGACCGTTCGTGGTCGAGTGTCGTACGAGGCAGAGTGTGATCGTTCGTGATCGAATGTTATACTAGATGAAGTGTGACCGTTCGCGGTCGGGTGCCGTTCGAGGCAAACGGTGACCGTTCGAGGTCGTTTGCCGTTCGAGGCTAATGGTGACCGTTCGAGGTCGGGTGTCGTTCGAGGCTAATGGTGACCGTTCGAGGTCGTTTGCCGTTCGAGGCTAATGGTGACCGTTCGAGGTCGGGTGCCGTTCGAGGCGAATTGAGTGTGCCCGGGGAGGGACTTAGTATCATCAATACCAGGTTTCACGTTCGGGTGAATCCCCGGATTGTTTCTTGCAACGGTTTATCGCCATCTCAGAGCATGCCTAGGGACCGTTCGTGATCCCGTACATGTGTAAGTGGCTTAGCCGTTATGAAATCACAAGTAGCATTTTTTCATTGAAAATAAGTCTTTAGCAGAAATGTTAAACAAAGTCAAGTTCAAATATTCAAATCAAGATGAAACAAAAGCAAAGCAAGGATGTCAAAGTGTAAACTCCCACAACGATAGGGTTAGTAGTCATTCACAACATGCCTATGGACCGTTCGTGATCTCGCACATGTGTAAATGACTTACCCGTGTTGGTGAGAGGTTTACAACTTGTCCATCGTTATTTCAACTAATTGATAATCATACGATGTCCTGGCTCGGGGGCACCCCTGGCTGATGTAGACGGTGGTCGCTCTGGCTCCACCGTTGGAGCTCGCCTCCTCACATACTGAAGTAGCATACCGTTCCTGATGTGCCCTTCCACCTCATCCTTCAGATGTCTACAGTCGTTAGTGTTATGACCATTCAGTTCGTGGAATAAGCAGTATCTGTCTGATTTCCTCTCGTCAACAGTGGGATCCCTTCGTATTGGCCTACGGTAGGGAACTTGCTCTCGTGTATCTTGGTAGATTCGCTCCAAACTCTCATTCAGCTCTGAATAAGTGGTGAATCGTGGCTCTCTCCGCAGTCGCTTTGACCTGTCACCATTGTCCTCAGCCTTTCGTTTTCCTTTATCCTTGCCTGAATCATTTTCGAGAGGCTTTTTGTCTTTAAGTGCATAAACTTCTATTCCCTCTCCTTCTTCTCTTTCAGCATTAGCGTCTTCCAATCGTAAAAACTTTTCTGCCTCGTGATAGAATTCTCCTAGATCCATTGGCGGATCCTTAGTTAATGAATTTTTGAATTTCGTGCCATCAGCTACTCCGGACACAGCTGCCATCATAACCATGGATGGATCTGGCCGATACACCGATGCTGCTGTCGCATTGAACCGCATCAAGAAATTCCTCAAAGACTCCCTAGCTTTCTGCTTTAGCGTTGCCAAACTCATCACATTCTTGGGTCTTGAAATATGAACTCTGAATTGCCTCATAAATTTCTCAATCAAATCGGTCCATGTCCCAATGGAGCCGCTCTCTAGCTGTCTGAACCATAAAGCTGCTATGTCTGTCAAATACAATGGGAAGCACCGGGCCATGACTTCCTGTGATGCCCCCAGCACTTCCATGTGCCTTATATACCTCGTTAGATGGACCGCAGGGTCCGTCCTCCCATCATACCCTTCTACTGTTGGCAGTTTGAATTCTGGTGGGTTCCTAGCCAACCTAATCGCAGGAGAAAAGGGACTCCTGTTCACATCTTCAAGATCTCTGTTTACCAATCCACCTCTCATGGCTCGCCTGACCATCTCTGCCAATCTATCATTGTCTCCAAGCTGTATTCCTCGTTCACTACCTTCGATCTGCCCCCCGAGTCCGTGTGAGCTTTCAGGTGTTTGCCCCCCTGATTGAGCGTTCATCCCTCTATCGCTGTCAGGTTGCTCGGATGTCCTTGTCTCTCTTCCCGTGTTCGGATCAACATGTCCTAAGTGTGTGCCCCCAGCTCCGGCGCTGCGTTGGATGGTCCTGCTTCATTCTGGGCCCTGGTTGTTCTTTGATTTTGCGCTCCAAGTTGCCCAATCTGTTGAAGCAAATTCTGGATCATTTCCTCCTGTCTCTTCATCATTGTCTCCATCTCATCCCTGGTGATGAAGACTGACGCTTGGTTTGCTCCCGAGGAAGCCTCTTGACTTCCTTCGTGCTGACTTCTCTCAGCTCTTTGCCTTCTACTTGTTTGTCGGGTCATTGTCTTTCAAATCTCCAAGCTTTCAGATCTGAACTTCAAATTTTGTGTAGCGGGTGCTAGTCGTTCTCAGTGAAAGCACCAAAGTGTTTGTGCCAAAATTGGTCACAAACCCCGAATGTTGTGAAAGCACCAGTGTATGAATATAAATCAACAATATTCACACACAAATCTCAAATCTAAGCAAACAGAGTATCACAATTCAGAAATAATGAACATAAACGCGAGATTTATAGTGGTTCGGCGATCTTGCCTACGTCCACTCTGAAGTTGATGATTTTATTGATGTTCACTTAATGATTACAATTTCTTCTGATGTAGTACAACTGATTATATGATTACAATCTGAATCTAAGGAAGCAGTGGTGATTCTGAGTAGATCTGGCAGAGTGTGGGTGCTCTTTAGCTCCTAGAATTCTCCGACCCCTTTTCTGAATGACTAGGGGCTCTATTTATAGGTGTAGGAGGCTGATATTTCGCCTAAAATGAGGGGAGACTAGTTCTGGTACGTCAGGGGGCCCACATGGCCGAAATCTGGAGATCCGGGCCCACTTTGGGATCGATTCGACCTTTGGTTCGAATCGATCAAGAAATCATCCAATCGAGCTAAAATTTGGCGTGGACATTCTTCATCATGTGCTTAAGCTTCTGTGAAAATTTCATAGCATTTGGACTTGTAGATCTCGAGATATGATCGATTTAAGATTGCATACTCGACTGAAACGTCTCTTCGAATCGATCCTTTTCGACTCGAGTACTTCGAATCGATTGCCTCGACTCGATTCAGTGTGTCTTCGCGATGACGTGGCGCGCCTTCTTCGTATCGACCCGAGTTGTGCTCCGAGTTGTCTGGGTCAAAACCCCTCGTTTCAGGCGCTTCGACTTAGTCGATTCGAAGTGATGGGTTTGAAGGAATGCTCCTTCGAATCGATTCGACTAGTGGATACAAAGCTATCTTGACGGAGTGGGTTCGAAGTAACTTATGGGATGGAGTCGAAGGGTATTGGTTGCATTGATTCGAAGTGGAGGAAAAACTTGAGGGGTTCGAAGTGTTGGATTCGAACGTAGCCTGTTTGGATGGATTCGAAGCAGGGAGAACTCGATGGTTTCGAACGACTAAGACCTCATCGATTCGAACTAGATCATATGAATTTGAGGTGGTGGATTCGAACATGCTGAGGTGATGGATACGGACTCCATGGATTCGAATAGTGGCTCTTCTATGGATTCGAACATCGTACCTTCCCTGACTTGCATTTATCATACATACGAACCCCGATTGACTCGAAATTTGGAACGCTGGTTCTCATGACTTTGCTTGATGTGTCTTATCAATTGTAGCCCGATCCGGACTTGGACAAAAATCATTGATATCCATGGTGAAACAGTGTATAACGAACTTTTACGACGAACTGTCTTTAGTTTTCCAGTCAACTTTTTGGTGTCACGGCCTTGCCAAAAGGCGGGATAACAAAAATACTTTTGCCCTTATTAAATTTGGCCCAAAATAAAGCAATTAAAACCTAGCCCAAATTTAAATAAAACTTTAAAACCCTATTTTAAAATTAACCCCTAATTAAACCCTAAATAAAAATAAAACACGGCCGCCCCTTCTTATTTCACCCGATCTTCTTTAAGCCGGCCCATTTCATTCTCTAGCCCGTTCCTTTATTTTCTCTGAGAATAGAAAAATGGCGGAGACAATTCTTTGATCTGAATTAGGGCTTGTGTTTTTTTTTGCTTGCTGTCTGGTGCCTTGTGCTTCTAGATAGCCTTGGAGAGGATATTGTCTTCGCTTGCTCGTGGTGGCTTACGAGATTTAGGGTTTTTCAAATTTGGGACTTCGTTCCCCTTTGTGCTCGGCTTTGCTTGAGATTTTGATCTGTGCTTGACAAAATTGGGGTCGCCGACGTTTGTTGATTTGCCTTTTCCTCTGTTGATCGGCCGACTCCTCGAGCTAGCTTCGGCTACTTCTTTTCATTGCTTATGGAATTAGTTATTCTCTGACTTGCTTCGGCCTTACGCTCGTTCGCAGCTGGTCCTTAGGGTTTCTGAAATCTCTCGATTTCAGGTATGTTGTTCTCTCGATTTGAACTTGAATACTTCTGCTTTGTTGTCGATGATGATTGGGTTTTCTCTGATTTTCACCACACCTCGTCAATGATGATTTGGGTCTCCTTATATAGGCGTCTGATTTGGTTTACGTGATATTCACGTTGTTGAAACTTTCCTGTTTTAAGCTCAGATATATTTGGGAATTTCTTTCAACTCACGGCTTTGTTTTGAACGTGCGATCTTTGAATTTATTCCATAAACTTTCCAAATTTATACCTCTGACTTTTTCAACTTGTAAACGTGATTAACATATACAACTTTAACTTGAAATTTCTTGACTTCACTGTGACTTCGATGATCTTCTCTGATCATCTTCACTACTGTATATATACTGTTCTCTGACCATATGACATTGGCTTCATTACCTTGTTGCTACTGCATGTAGTTTGACCATTTGTGTTCACTGTGTATTCATGTGCATTGATACTCTAGTCTTGATTCACTGTTGCTGTGCATTCATTTTTGAGGTCTGGTTCACTTTTGTTATGTTGGTGGCATTTGTTGTTGGTTCTAATTTTGATTTGACCTTGTGCACTCGAGTTGGCGAGGCAGTGCACACGTGCATACGTGTGTACTACAGCCACTCGTGATTACCTGTCCCTGATATGAATACTGATATGCACAGATATTA
The DNA here is from genome assembly GCA_030737815.1 of Allium fistulosum. NCBI lineage: Eukaryota > Viridiplantae > Streptophyta > Magnoliopsida > Asparagales > Amaryllidaceae > Allium > Allium fistulosum. The sequence goes on from CM060902.1 coordinate 1,212,351,917, forward strand.
CACAATCAAAGATGATAACGTTTAACCCATATATCTGAGACAGCTTTAAAAACAAATTTTATATTTTTGCAAATTTAAATTCGTTTCTGTTCAGATTACTGCTGTAGATTGTCAATTATACAGGTGCACAGGAAGACAAGACAAACACTGAAGCTGGACAATGCAGATGAGTGATTGAGTGATGTAGTGAGGTTGTTACGGTAAAATCAAATTGTGATGTATTCAGAAATTGTACAGTTATAGTGAGAGTCAGAATTTGTACTATTCAAAATTTGTAATAAAAAGATTGTTTGAATAAAATTTCAGTTTGAATTCAAATTCTGTGTTGATAAAATTTCTGTTATTCCTGTATATGTATAATCTGTAAACACATCTAAAATACGATATATATAGTTTGTTATCATCAAACATTAAAACACACATCAAACAATCTCCCCCTTTTGATGATGACAAACATATATATTAAAGATTTTGAAATCCAGTAGATGTGTTTAAACATGACTATATTTAGCTCCCCCTACATGTATACTCCCCCTACATGAATACTCCCCCTACAACTGAGACTATTCCATATTCAGTTGAATAAAAAAACTATAGAAAATAACTAACAGCATTTAACAAATTTGGTGAAGTATTCCAGAAATACCTATTTCCTTACCAAAATCTTATTCTTCTCCCCCTTTTGTTATCATCAAAAGAACTGATAAACCAATGGGACCGTAGGGGAAAATAAACGTAATATCAAGAAGAATCATAATATATCATAACACGATAATAATTTCCACATTTTAGAGAATGGATGATTCGATTTGTATATAATGAGAAGAGGAGTGTTTTCTCTTTTTCTGTAAAAAATAATTTGACTTTTAAGCACAAAAATAAATAAGCACTTACTAACCACGCATAACCATAAGGACTTTTAAATGGGATTAACAGTTACTTATTAGTTATCATACTCCATCCATGCATAACCATAAGGACTTTTAAATGAGAATGGAGTGATGATAAACTCACATGATCCATCCATGCATAACCATAAGGACTTTTAAATGAGAATGGATATATGAGAAATATTTTAAAAAAATATTCTTTGAATTTCCTTCTTCTTCTTTTTTTAAATAATTCACTCTTCTCAATTTTCAAAACCATTATGAATGATAGAATGATGGTAGAAATCGAAATGGTCGTGGAATAAGTTATCAAATTAATCATATTATGAAATTTCTTAAAATAGAACAGATATATTTCCACTACCGAATACCATATTCGAATCAATCTTTTGAATAATATTCAAAACAGGTTTGAATCCTAGAAATTGAATTTGAAAATAAATATCCAAGAATATTTCAACCAAAAATTGAAAAAAGATTAGTCAATTTCCATAATCCCCAAATTCAAACGTAATCTGGAAAATCTGTCTTCGGGGAGGGGTTTTGTGAAAATATCCTCAATTGAAATGTTTTCAATGCAAGTATCTTCCCTAGTAGTGTGATCTCTAAGAAAATGGTGTATCACATCAATGTGTTTCGTGATTGAATGGTGAACATGATTATCAGACCATGAAATGAATATTCTAGCATGAAACATGTCCCACTAGTATTTTTCCTGTCAACCAGTGAACCCGCATAATCAGCATCAAATAGCCATCTAAATTAAAGCTTTCACAAGAAAGATATCATAGTTCAAATTTGTGTGTGTGTGAAAAATATCTCAAAATTTCGTTTAGTGGCATTCAAATGTGATTCTTTAGAATTAGAGTGAAAACGTGCACACAAACACACAGAAAACATAATATGGGGTTTAGAAGCAGTTAAGAATCATTTCAGCAGTATCAGATTCATCTTCAGAAATAAAACTACGGTGTTAACAAAACTCACACAAACTTTTATCAAATGAAGAGCGAGTGTGTATACCTTCCGTAGAATCACAGTTAAAATATCAAGATTATCTCAAAAACAATTTGAAGTTTTCATCAGTGAAGCAACAGTTTCAACAGTTTCTCAAAAACCTTTTATAGCATGAGCAATCATAGTTTGACCAAACATATTAAATTTAAGAAGAAAATGGTTGATCAATTTTCAAGCACAGATTAAAATCGAATCATATAAGATCATAAATCAAGCAAGTTAGATTCTGTCATCCATCACAATTACTTCGAGTAAGATGATTGGTTTAAACTCAGAATTAACATCATCAATCATAACTGGCTGATTTAATTCAGATGCAGATTCTTACCGGTTATCTATCGTTTGAAAGAAATACAACTACTTGATTTACCTGTACGATAATCTTTCGTTGTTTGCCCATTGTGAATCTGTCACCTTTATACTAGGCTAAGGAACGTTGATTTGTCGCCCGTTGTGTATCTGGAACAGCCAGAATCCAAATAAAACTAATGTTGTTCCTTAGCCTGCCACCACACCTACACGGTTAAAGATGTATGTGACCTATTTGTTTTTATAGGTCCATGATTGTTAGTGGTAGAATAACTGTGAATAAATAATCCTTTGGAACCCAAACTTGTTTTGTCTTTTCATTTTTGTTCCAATAGACATGAAATTTGTTTGTAGAATTCTTAGGAACCCAAACTTGTATAAATCTCGTGTTCTTGTTCGTATGACTACAATTTTCAATATGATGTCCAACTATTTCACATTCAGTAAAGATGCCCTTTCCTTTTGCACTATCGTCAACCTGTGATTTACCAAAACCTAGCCCTTTTCGGTTGTTAGCAAACAGTTGATTGCCTAATAACATATTGAATGATTTTTCTCCTCTAGAAAAGTTATTCAGTGATTTCTCAAGATCTAGGACTTTGGTTTTCAGTGTTGAGTTTTCAAACACAAGCGTAGTGCATCTATTTATAAAATCCTTTTTCCTAGTCTCAATAATTTCCTTTAGATTCAGGTTTTCTTTTTCAAGATCCTCGAAGCTATTTTTCAGTTTAAATAATTCTGAATCTAAAGCTTTACAGTTTTTACATTCAAGGTTTTGAATTTTTTCAAGTTCAAATTCTAACCTAAAATTTTCACGGGCAAGTTCTTTCCTATCAGATTTCAGTTTTTCATTTTTAGAATCAAGAGCTTCAACAGTTTTAGTAAGATCGAGGCACAAATAAACAAGATCTTTATAAGAGTAGTTTTTTACCTCATTGGATTCCTCTGAGCTTGCTTCTGAATCTGATCTTGATTCCTTTGAGCTTGCTTCTGAATCTGATCTTACTATAAGACACAGATTAGCCTCCTCTGAGCTATCAGTTGAAACTTCCTCTCCTTCCTCATCATCCCAAGTTGCTGCGAAGGCCTTTTTCTTTCCCTTGTTGTTTTTGAGAAGTGGACAGTTTTGTTTGAAGTGACCAGGCTTGTTGCAGTTATAACAGATTAGTTCGTTTTCAGAGTTGTCAGAATCTTTAGATCTATTACTACTGGCCTTCTTCTTTCGTGGCTTGTATTTCGACCACCTTCTGAAATTATTGACAGCCACTGCAAGTCCTTCAATTGGATCAACTTCTTCTTCATCGCTCTCTTCTCTGCTCTTTAAGGCAATCGTCTTCTTCTTTGGTTCGGAATTGATGCGTTCCTCCTTTGCTTTCAACTCAAGCTCATACGTCATCAGATTTCCGATCAAATCCTCCATGCGTAGTTTACTCAAATCTTTTGATTCTTGTATTGCCGTGACTTTTGCCTCAAAGTTCATTGGTAAGACTCGTAGAATCTTCCTCACCAGCTCTACTTCAGAGAATACCTTTCCAAGCGCTCTAGCATTGTACACCAAGGTTGAGAAGCGTCCAAACATATCCTTTATGCTCTCGCCTTTGTCCATCACAAAGTTCTCGTATTCATTGCTGAACAGGGCTAGACGAGACTCCTTGACTTGAGAAGTTCCTTCGTGTGTCACCTCCAAAGTATGCCAGATTTCCTGTGCTGTTTTACAATGAGAAATTCTATTAAATTCAGTTTTATCAAGAGCACAAATCAGAGCATTCATGGCTTTAGCATTAGTAGTTTTTAACTTCTTATCATTAGCATCCCACCTATCCTTCGGTTTAGGAATCTCAGTATCACCAACAGTTATAGTGGGAGTTTTATAGCCAGATTCAATAATATCCCAAACATCGTAATCAATAGAACTAAGATAAATACTCATCCTAACCTTCCAGTAAGCATAATCATTCCCATTAAACATTGGTGGCCTAACAATAGATTGCCCCTCAGAAAAAGCATTATTTGATAAATTCATGACTCTAGAGTTAAAAAGAAATTACCTTGCTCTGATACCACTTGTAGGATCTAGATTAACCCTAGAGGGGGGGTGAATAGGGTTATCGCAAATTTTCTCAAATTAAACGCGGAAGCAATCAGCAGATAAATAAATATGCAGTAAAGTAAATCACACACAAATTTACCCAGCTTCGGCAACCCCTGCCTACTGCTGCATTCCCAAATTTCTATTAGAATTAAACAGTCTCCCGCTTAAAAACACTCTGACAGACTCGCAGACACTCGCTCCCGCTCACAAACACTCCTACAGACTCGCACACCCTGCTCCGCCTATAGAGTTTCGTTTACTCGCAAACTCTGCTCCCGCCTATAGAGTTTTGCAAACTCGCAGCCTCCCTGCTCACTGAACTAATTCTAACTAGACAATCTGACAACACCTAAACCCTAGGTGGTGATTGACTCTAACTGGACCTTGAAAAATATAAACTGAAAATACAAAATACAGTTTGAACCCCAGGGCAAAATATAAATTGTCAATTTTAAAATACTTTTTCCCTTATTAAATTTGGCCCAAAATAAAGCAATTAAAACCTGACCCAAATTTAAATAAAACTTTAAAACCCTATTTTAAAATTAACCCCTAATTAAACCCTAAATAAAAATAAAACACGGCCGCCCCTTCTTATTTCACCCGATCTTCTTTAAGCCGGCCCATTTCATTCTCTAGCCCGTTCCTTTATTTTCTCTGAGAATAGAAAAATGGTGGAGACAATTCTTTGATCTGAATTAGGGCTTGTGTTTTTTTTTGCTTGCTGTCTGGTGCCTTGTGCTTCTAGATAGCCTTGGAGAGGATATTGTCTTCGCTTGCTCGTGGTGGCTTACGAGATTTAGGGTTTTTCAAATTTGGGACTTCGTTCCCCTTTGTGCTCGGCTTTGCTTGAGATTTCGATCTGTGCTTGACAAAATTGGGGTCGCCGACGTTTGTTGATTTGCCTTTTCCTCTGTTGATCGGCCGACTCCTCGATCTAGCTTCGGCTACTTCTTTTCGTTGCTTATGGAATTAGTTATTCTCTGACTTGCTTCGGCCTTGCGCTCGTTCACAGCTGGTCCTTAGGGTTTCTGAAATCTCTCGATTTCAGGTATGTTGTTCTCTCGATTTGAACTTGAATCTTCTGCTTTGTTGTCGGTGATGATTGGGTTTTCTCTGATTTTCACCACACCTCGTCAATGATGATTTGGGTCTCCTTATATAGGCATCTGATTTGGTTTACGTGATATTCACGTTGTTGAAACTTTCCTGTTTTAAGCTCAGATATATTTGGGAATTTCTTTCAACTCACGGCTTTGTTTTGAACGTGCGATCTTTGAATTTATTCCATAAACTTTCCAAATTTATACCTCTGGCTTTTTCAACTTGTAAACGTGATTAACATATACAACTTTGACTTGAAATTTCTTGACTTCACTGTGACTTCGATGATTTTCTCTGATCATCTTCACTACTGTATATATACTGTTCTCTGACCATATGACATTGGCTTCATTACCTTGTTGCTACTGCATGTAGTTTGACCATTTGTGTTCACTGTGTATTCATGTGCATTGATACTCTAGTCTTGATTCACTGTTGCTGTGCATTCATTGTTGAGGTCTGGTTCACTTTTGTTATGTTGGTGGCATTTGCTGTTGGTTCTAATTTTGATTTGACCTTGTGCACTCGAGTTGGCGAGGCAGTGCACACGTGCATACGTGTGTACTGCAGCCACTCGTGATTACCTGTCCCTGATATGAATACTGATATGCACAGATATTACACAATCAAAGATGATAACGTTTAACCCATATATCTGAGACAGCTTTAAAAACAAATTTAATATTTTTGCAAATTTAAATTCGTTTCTGTTCAGATTACTGCTGTAGATTGTCAATTATACAGGTGCACAGGAAGACAAGACAAACACTGAAGCTGGACAATGCAGATGAGTGATTGAGTGATGTAGTGAGGTTGTTACGGTAAAATCAAATTGTGATGTATTCAGAAATTGTACAGTTATAGTGAGAGTCAGAATTTGTACTATTCAAAATTTGTAATAAAAAGATTGTTTGAATAAAATTTCAGTTTGAATTCAAATTCTGTGTTGATAAAATTTCCGTTATTCCTGTATATGTATAATCTGTAAACACATCTAAAATACGATATATATAGTTTGTTATCATCAAACATTAAAACACACATCAAACAGGTACGACTAGGTACCAAGTGGTCCCTTTTGGTCCAATGCATCTAGAATCTCTTGAGTGTGTTCTTATTGCCCTTCTAATTATGTCCCTAAACCTGTGAATTGTTTCATCTTCATCTTGACGCTATGACTTTAGTAAAAATCTATTTGGGCAAAAAGCCGGATAACAGGGTTGCTATCCAAGCACGTCCATCCACTTACTCTCCGGTAAGGGGACTCGCTATCCACTACAAATCCATCCAATCACTCTTTGTTGGAGGGACTCCATATCCAAGTGCATCCATGCACCCACACTCTGGTAAGGTAACCCGCTATCCAATGCGAGCCCACTCATTCACTTTCCAGCGAAGGGACTCCATTATCAAGCGTGTCTATCCACTCATTCTCTGGTAAGTGGACCCATTATTCAATGCGAGCCTATCCATTCACTCTCAAGCAAAGGGACTCTATATCCAAGCATATCCATCCACTCACTCTCCGGTGAGGGAACACACTATCCAAAGTAAAACTATCCATTCACTCTTCGACGAAGGGACTCTATATCCATGTACGTCCACCCACTCACTCTCAGATGAGAGGACCCCCAATCCCGTACAAGTCCATCCACTCATTCTTTGGTGAAGGGACTAGCACTTCCTGATTCGCTATCCCATCTCTCCGGGGGCAGGAATCGTGTCTTATTAGTTTTTCATATCTAGTTTAAGGAATAAATAAGTTTTATTGGTATTCTGTCATAACTTCAATATCAATCATCATGCTCGAGTAATTTTTAAATCCAAATATCCATCTCATTCATTTATCGAGTACAAATCAACACATCATGCAAACATCCAATCCTACCCAGGATTACTTCTAGACTTCCAACTCAGAGCGTCCTTGGGACCAATCGAGATCTCGAACACATATAAGTGGCCTGGAAGTAATAATGTATCATTTATTCAAAACAAAAGCAAAGTGCAAAAATCAAACCCGACTCCAATCCATCCCGATCATGAGATAATCATCCTCGACCCCAATCCATGGTTGCCTCCGTATACTTCTACCATAGATGGTGGTCGCTTTGACGACCACCCTACACCATTGATGCCCAATATACCTATATAGTGCGCTGCTACAATGCCTGATCAATGCAGGACGACGGTAAAGGTTATAAGGTAAATAATACATTATAGATCATGTTGTATATCTCACAGTGCATCGAATGAAATATAATAATAAACATCTCATATATAAAATAGACAAGACAATAATAACTAAATAAATCATAGTAATCAAAGTAAACAGATCCATACAGTATACAATCTAAGTGATAGATTTATACATCAAATAATAACTCATAAAAAAATTGTCTCTAAATAATAAATACGCTAGCAAGCTTCATTGTGTTGTGCAGTGGAATAGCAAATCATAATAAGTAAATGTATAATGATACGAGAGTGTGATCTCTTGCTCATCCTCTATCCAGCTCCACGTGCTTATCAGACCCGATATCCTTAATCTACTTTTTTAAGAGTATCAGGAATAATACGAAGCAAAGCATAAAATCCCAAGTCGTACAACAGTCTAGTGTGAGCAGTAGAAAATCTCAAATACTAAAAAAACCACTATAATAGGACAAATGGTATGAAGAACCATACCTGACATCCCTAGGGTGATAAAAAAGCAAAGCAAATACAGCTTCCACCATCCATCCTCACATTCACTAACCCAGTACATTAGATATATGACACTCGTATGACCCCATCGCACGGTCAAGGACTACTCAACATCCAGGTTTCTTTGTACTCAAATCCATGCCACTTAGTAGGTTAGGAACCAGACTTCCATCGCACTCAGTCAGGGTAAAACAGATCCAAACATCGTGTGATCTAGTGCAAATCACACTCCTAAGTAAGCATCCTCACATGCCCTTACTTTATGAGTACACTTCGAAACCTACGAATATCAATGATCGCTTTGCACACGTCATATGTAGCAGAGCTCATCCTGAAACTATCCTCATAACTCTCGTCTGAAATCATCGTGGTTGGGAACTATTCTAGACAAACATCATTTGTTGTAGAATATTATCGTTCGTCCCATAACCTTTGGCCAACAGTTCCTTCAACCCGACTCATCGTCACCTACTCTGTGTCTCGAAGTATAGCTATCCATCATCAAAGCCATCACATCCCATTGCAAAATCATCATCGTTGAATCATATGTCATCATCGTCGAAAATCGTTACCGGAACCTATGGTTCGGTACCGACCCTACACTTAGTCGTATTTGTCTAAGTGTTTGGTTTGGAATGAGTTTGAGTGAACACACACTCGAGACTTGAAGAATACACCATCATGTCTTGAAGCAAGCGTAGGAAGAACTTGAAGTAACTCCAATCCTTCCCATCACCGAACTATAGCCATCGATCCACCACCGCCGATCCGTAGACATCGATTCATCATCACCGATCCCACACTTCAACTTAACTAAGCTATGCTTCTCCATGTGAAGTACTCCTTCATCGATCCATCACCATTACCAATCGATGCCTCATAGATCGGTATCGATCCATGGCCACCGATCCATGCCTTAGCCAATTTTCCTCTTCTTTACTACATTGATCCATCATTTAGCATAAAACAAGTAATCCCATGGATCGGCATCGATCCATGGGCACTACCGATCCCATCCTTGCTATTTCCATCTTCCTCACATGATCCATGCAAGTAAGCAACCTGAAGCACCCACCATATAACTCGAAGCGATCCATCCTATGACTCGAGAACACCCAAAGCAACTCTCTACAGATCCATAGCCTTTAACCTACCATCGATCCGTCTTCAAACGGCCATAACTTAAGCACACGAACTCCATATGACTTGAAACTTGAAATGTAGCCTTATGAGGACTTCCATGCTTCCCCATTGCACCCTTTTTGGATCAAGTTGATTTTCTGGATCATCATTGATCCATCAACACCAATCTATATCATATCTTTAAAACTAAATCACCATTCGATTGGCGTTTTCAACCAAATAAACATCATACATTAAAGAAATCATCATATATAATATATCCTAACAAGCATACATCCATACATAACAAAATGAATCCTAAATCTAAAGATAGAACCATAAGAACAAGGTAGATCCATAAGAACACTAATTTTACAAATCTTTTTCAAATTGTTTGATAATCATTTAAAAACATCAATAAACATCATATACTGGCTAATTAGTGAGTAGTGGCTTAAAACCGCGCACTTAAATCTAAAGCAATCCTAGAAGACATGGAATCCAAGAATGAACAGTAGCTCTAAGTGATCTTCCAAAAGCAAATCTTCAATCCAAAGTGCTAATCTTGCTAATATTTCTCTAATGACAAGTTTTGGCTAAATAAGATAGGGATTATTGCAACTTCTTGGCTTAAAGGTGGTTAATAGAGGTTCCTCTCTATTTTTGGGAAGTACAAAATGGTAGAGAGAAGTCCTAACAGCCCTATCCTTATGTTAATCTCGGGATGGGCTTTGGAGCTGCCCATTAACTCACTGATTACCCATTAAGATGTCCAAAATCAAGTGAAACTTCAAACAGCCATAACTCCCTTAAGGTAATATCATTTTCTTATTATGACCACTTTACAAAAAGAGTAACCACCATCCCGATTTAATGGAAGTAATTTCAGACCCTAATTCAGCTCCTATCAAAAATTATAGATCATACAAGATTTTCAGGGTCAAAATCATCTGTTAAATTCCCTCTAGTAGTCATTTTCAAACATCATGGAATCATACGATATCATATAAAAATAATATTAATATTCTACGATCCTCCGATACATAGAATATAGATCGTTACATTCTCCTCTCCTTTAGAAATTTCACTCCCGAGATCCCAAATAAAAATCAAAAAGGTCATCCCACATGCCTAACAACTATATACAAGTATAGGCAACCATCACACTTCAAACACGCATACACAATAACAAATGAAAAGGAAACATCCAAGCCTATCCTAGCATGCATGATACTACACTATGGTATACTTCATGATATCATAACTGAAAGGAAAAATGATAAATAGAAAGTCTCACCAAGTAAAGAGCCCTACATAAGCTGTCCACACGCTCTCCTTGGTCTCCCAAGTACAATCACCTTCATTTTCACTCAACTAAACCTTTACCAACTTCACCGTCTTCCTTCTAAGCTGCTTTGGAGAAGGGGGGTGATTTTTATGTAGACATAGTAAGGAGATTGGACTTAAGAGTTGAGGTAGTAGAGCTGAATGGATTCAGTGCTAATAGAGAGGGCAGACTGCGAGAGAATGGAAGGTTCTATATTCTAAGTATAGAAGGACTGTGGAAAGAAGTTTTGGATGAATGTCACTGTTCAAAGTTTATCATACACCTTGGAGGTACAAAGATGTACCAAGATATTAAGAGGAGTTTCTTCTGGGAAGGGACGAAGAAAGATGTAGGAGAGTATGTGAGAAGATGTCTTACATGCCAGCAAGTGAGTATCACGTCGACGATACGAGTAGGACTACAAGGCCTCGAAGGCTCTTGTTCAATCTTGATATCATCCAGTTGATCCAGTTCAATAGTGAGCCCTAAGTCGTGCACAAATTTCTACAAGTGAGAAACGTGGAACACGTTGTGCACTCCAACCATTTTTTGCGGTAAGTCAACTCTGTAAGCAAGATTCTCAATCCTCTCTGGTATCGGAAAATGACCTACGAATCTCGGTGCCAACTTCCCTATACTACCAAATAGAATTACATTCTTCAATGGAAAGATCTTGACAAATACCATATTGCCGACAGGGAAACTCTAGATCTACATGTCTCTTACAAGCGTAGCTCTTCTATCTGTCTTGAGCAGCTTTCATCCGCTTTCGAATGATCTCGGCTGTCTTCGAAGTTTCTTTAACGTATATGGCCCAAGTACTAGTTTTTGCCTGCTTTCCACCAATATGAAAGAGCATTACATGGTCGGCCATACAATGCCTCGAATGGTGTCATACCGATGCCAAATCGATAACTATTGTTATATGCAAATTTCAACAATACGTAGGTGATCATCCCGCAAGCCTTCAAAGTCGAGTATACAAGCCCACAAGAGAACCTTTAAGATACGATTCACACTCTCAGTTTAGCCATCAAATTAAGAGTGATAAGCTGTGCTGAGGTGCAGCTCTGTCCTAGATGCCTCCTGTAAGCTCTTCCAAAACCCACTAGTGAACAACAAGTCTCTGTCACTCATAATGCTTTTCAGCACATCATGGAAACATATTATCCACTTCACATACAATTCAAGCAGTTTGGTTATTGTTCTACTTGACTTGATGGGTAAAATCTGGCGCTCTTCGTCAATCGATCGACGATAACCCAAATGTTGTCGTACTCTGCTCTAGCCTCAGTAGTCCATCAATGAAATCCATCGATACTTGCTTCCATTTCCACTCAAGAACTTCTAGAGGTTGCATCAAAACGTTAGGCTTCTTCTGCTTTGCCTTAACCAACTGGCAGTTCATGCATTTTGAGATGAATGACCCCAACATCTTTCTTCATCCCTTCCCAATAATAAGTCTGCTTCATATCACGGTACATCTTATTACCTTCGGGATGAATAGTCAATCTCAAATGATGGCACTCTCGTATCACTTCATCCCTCAACCCATCGATATCAGGAACAAACAATCTTTCGTCCTTATGGAACCAACCATCTCGGTCGAGTCCATACTATCTCATCTCTTCAGACTATACTCCAGCTTCAATCTTAGAATTGATCTCAGCTAATTTGGCGCCTCTGACTAGTATTGATCCACTAAATCATAGTAGGTCTAATAGTCAAGCTCGCCAATATCTCTAGTTCTAGCTTGCATCTCGGTCGAAAATCATAACCACCAATATATCTAACTGCATCCACTCTAGGAACATAGCTCCCAAGCTAGCATGTCTCCTACTCGATGCATCAGCAACTGCATTAGCTTTACCCAGTGTATATGCAATATTGAAGTCATAGGAGGCTAGGAACTCTAATCATTGCTGTTGGCGAAGGTTAAGATCCTTCTGCGAAAAGAGGTACTTTAATGATTTATGATTGGTGAATAACTCGAACCTCTCTCCTAAAAGATAATGCCTCCAAATCTTCAGCGCAAACACGATTGTTGCTAATTCTAAATCATGGATCGACTATTTCTTCTCATGTATCTTCAGTTATCGACTAGCATATGCAACAACTTTGCCTCTCCACATCAATACCGTGCCCAATCTGATACCACAAGCATTAGTGTATATCGCCATCACTTCATTCTCGCTCGGAATGGTCGATACCGATGAACTTGTCAACTTCCCTTTCAGACTCACAAATGCATATTCACATCTCGCAACCTAAGTAAAAGTTGGATTCTTTTTCCTCAACTAAGTCAACAGTGCCGCTACCTTAGAAAAGTCCTATAGAATCTATAATATCTAGCTAAATTCAAGAAACTTCTCACATTTGTAGTGTTTTTGGGTCTAGTCCAATCTTGAACTGTTGCGGCTTTTGCAGGATCCACGACTATGCCCTGCTTAGAAACAACTGACCCAAGATCTCACTTTTCTCCTTCAAAAGTAGCACTTCATAAACTTCGCTTTCAATCGGTGCTTTCTCACCACCTTAAATATGATCCTCAAATGTGTCTTATGTTCCTCCTCCATCTATGAATAAACGAGAATATCATCGACGAACACAATCAGAACTTATTTAGTTGACCCTTGAAAACATAGTTCATAAGGTCAACGAGGTATATCGGGGCATTGGTTAGCCTGAATGGCATTACCGACCACTTATAAATATCTAACGACGTACGAAACGTTGTAATCAATACACTTTCCTTCACTACTCTCAGTTGGTGAAATTCTATAGCATGATCCAACAAAGAAAATACTCTAGCACCATGAAGCTGATCGAACAAGTCATCAATACATGCGAGTGGATACTTATTCTTCCTCGTTACTTTATTTAGCTCATGGTAATCAACACACAATCTAGGAGAACCATCCGCCTTCGTGGCAAATACTATGGGCGCCCCTCACTCGGAAATAATTTTGTGAATGAACCCTTGTTGCAATAAGTCATCCACTTGCACCTCAAGCTCTTGTTGCTCTCTCGGTACCATCCTCCTCAAAGGCATACCTATCGATCTGGTATCTTTAACTAAATCAATACGGAACTTGATCTCTTGGTGTGGCAGAAGTTCGATCACCTCCTTGAATATGTTCACATACTCCCTAGAAATAGGCATTGATGACAACTCGTCGTGAAGGATATCGAGCGAATATAGAAAGCTAACCATCACCTCATCATCTGGTAGGCAATCTAACACTACCATCTGCCCATCATCTGCCCCTATCATCACCAATGACTTCTCACAATCCACCATCAATCTGTATCTATGAAGCCAGTCCATACCTAGAATAATACCAAATGCAACAAAACCCAAAACAAAACAAGAAAAATCACAAGAACATCATTGACTCGATAAAACAAAATCACGACAAACCATATACATGCTAGTGGAGCCTCCAACAGGGTTCATCACAATCAAAGGTCGATCAACAATTCCAGTTCTCAGTCCCAGTCTATCTACCAGTTACTAGATATGAAGGAGTGAAGCCCCGCATCAAACAAAATATGTATGGGAACATCATAAATGGAAATCATGCCTTGAATAACAATGCATTTCCCCTTCTTTTTCACCGATGGAGCATTCGATGAAGTCAAAACAGCATTATTAGCATATTCTTTCACCACCTGCTTCTACTTCGGCAACTTGGAATAGTCTTTCTTGAGATGCCCAAACTTGTTGCAAAAAAACTGTTAATCCAGAAAATGGATCAACACCAAGAAATTAAATAAAAGCACCAGTTCCTTTATAATAGATGTAAAAACAGTAGAAATCTTAGGTTAAGCAAGTAAGAATAGCAAAAAAGTAAAGAACATACAAGAATTTTTATAGTGGTTCGGCGTAATCTCCAGCCTGCGACCTCTTTAATATCTTTTATTAGCCATTCTCTCTTCGGATTACAATTATTTATCTCAGATCCGACCGCAATCTAGTGGTTCTTGGATTTACAATGATATTTCTAGAGAGTTTGAGAGGTATGGAATAGGAATAAAGAAGAAGAAGTCTCCAATAGCAGAGAGTTCAGATCTAGAGTCAAGAGAAAAAGAAGATCGGGGAAGAGATATCATTTTGGTTGCATATAGGTTGGTATTTATAGAGAAACAAAGCTATGGAATCAGAAGCATGCTTGCAATGAACTTCAAAAGATAGCTCGATGTCGTATAAGAGATCGTAGAGCATCATGAGCTAAAAGCTCACCCGAGCATGGTTAACTCAATACCGAGCTATGAAGTTTAGTGAAAACGCCTCTTCGACTTTTGCTCTACTCTTCTATCTCTTAGTTGATGTGTTCTAAGTTCTTGTCCATCGTCCTTGAGTTAATTCTAGCAATCTTCTTGATAGCACTTGAGTTATCCTAATTTCTTTGTTGTCATCTCACCAATATTTGAATGAATCGTACAAACTCTAGGAAAAACAATTGATACCAAGTCATTGGAGTTGTGTAAGAGTTGCATGAAGTTTTAGAGGAGAATGAAGGAGATGTGATAGGTCAGTGCCGACCTATAGCCACCTACTCGGTACCGGTTTAAGGTCTTTGCTCCAATCCCGGTGAAACTTTCCCAAGTTGCTTTCTAGCTCTTCCATGTGTATTTCCAAGTTCGTGAATCGTTTCGTTGTCGTATTGATCTCCTAAGTCCAGTTGAAATATACTTTGGCTCAAAAGCGGGTAAACAGTTGCCCTCTAAAGTACGCCTTTCGAATGTAAGCTGTGCTTTGCTCAAAAACAAGTTCCAATAATCAGTCTTTTAAAATTGAGATCTCCGACAATCTACTGATCTTTATCTTGGTGA
The DNA here is from genome assembly GCA_030737815.1 of Allium fistulosum. Taxonomy (NCBI): domain Eukaryota; kingdom Viridiplantae; phylum Streptophyta; class Magnoliopsida; order Asparagales; family Amaryllidaceae; genus Allium; species Allium fistulosum. The sequence goes on from CM060902.1 coordinate 1,212,367,317, forward strand.
ATCATCCAATTCCTTCGAATTCTCCCACAAATCAGGGGTCATTCCAAACCTCTTGCAGCTAAGAACTCCAGCTTTTGCTTAAGTATTGTTTGTACATCATAATCATTCCAATTTAATTTGAAGTTATTACATCACATATCGAAATTATCCCATGTTTATCTGAGGTTTTTCTATTTCATTCTAACTACAAGGGGTTTAAATCCTTTTATCAAATCAGTTTCCATTCTAAGGTTCGATCTCTCTGGATCATTTTTCATTTAATCCAATGTGCGATCTCTTCGAATCATTCATGATCCAATCTAGTATTCGATCTCCCGAAACTGTTTAACTTTCAATCTAGGATTCGATCTCTCTGGATCGTTTATCACCCAGTCTAGGGTTTAGATCTCTCCAGATCCTTACTGAATTTGCTTACTCTGCGGCAAAGGAACTCAATGACCAAGCAAGCCTATCCACTCACTCTCCGGTGAGGGGACTTACTTTTCACATAAGACCATCCACTCGCTCTTCGACAAGGGAGCTTTCACCCTGTACTCCAGTTCCGCCTCTCCGAATGGGACTTAAAGCAATCAATATCGTACAAATCCATCCGCTCGCTCTTTGACAAGGGGACTTGCACCCTTCACTCCGATCCCGTCTCTCTAGATGGGACTTAAAGCAATCAGTATCGGTCATCATATTTAATGTGGATTTTTCAAAAGTCAAATTCAAATCAATGTAGATAAGAAGAAGTCCTGATTATCCATCCTAGACATTTGATTTAGAGTGTGCCTAGGGACCAATCTAGGTCCAGTACACGTGTAAGCAGTTCGAGGTTATTATTATCCTAAGTAGTCATCCCAGATATCTAACTCAGAGTGTTCCTAGAGACCAATCTAGGCCTCGTGCACGTGTAAGCGTTCTGAGGTTATTATTATCCTAATTATTTGAAGCAAGAAAAAGTGAAGCGAGGGAGTCGAACCTGACTCCCAACCATCTAGATCAAGGGATTTCGAGTCTCAGACCAGATCCCTGGTTGTTCCTTAATGCATTCGCTGCAGATGGCGGTTGCTCCGAGTGCACCATTGTAGTTCGATTCCCCATGTATTGCTGCAGCTAGTTGCTCCGAACCAGTTCTTCTATCAGATCATGAAAGTATTGGCACTCGTTCATTTCATGTCCATCCGGCTCATGGAAGATGTAGAACTTTTCATATCTTTTCACCCAATCGGTGGGCTCTCTCTTGGCTGGCTACCGATAGGGATCTGCCCCTTAGTGTCTATATATATCCTCTCAGAGGTCTCTATTAGCTCAGTGTAAGAAGAGAACTTCGGTTGTTTCGGTTCTCCAAAGTCATCATCAGCTCTTATCTTTCCTTTGTCCTTTCTATTTCCTACTTCGAACAGCCCTCTATCATCCACAACATTAATTTCAGCATCTTCAGCTTCGATGTCTTCTTGACGCAAATATCTCTCAACTTCATGGTAGAATTCTACAAGATCCATTGGTGGATCCCTTTCTAGTGCAACTTTGAAGTCAATCTTGGTCGCGACTCCAGACACTACCACCATTAAGATTATTTTTGGATACGGCTTATCGACCGCGGCTGCTGCACATTGAATCATGTCAAATAACTTCTTAAGGTCTCTTCAGGCCATTGTTTCACGCTTGACAACATCATCACATTCTTTGGTTGCGGGATATGTACTCTGAATTTTCTTAAGAACTTACTCACCAAATCAGCCCAGGTGTTAATGGACCCATTCTCCAACTGTATGAACCACACCGCCACCAAGTCCATTAAGTATAATGGGAAGCACCATCCTATTACCTCCTCAGAAGCACCCAGCACCTCCATATGTCGGATGTATATCATCAGATGAAACATCAGATCCGACTTTCTATCGTACATTTCCAGCGTTGAAAGCTTGAAATCGAAAGGGTTTCTCGCATTTCGAATATTAGAGTGAATGGATTTCTGTTTACATCCTCCAAACTCTGATCGGAGGGTCCACCTCTAACTATTCTTCTTACCAACTCAGCAATTCGGTTTGCACCGTCTAATGAAGGCCTTTGTCTAAAAGCAATATTCTACCCCCGCTCCTGTAAGGGTATTCCGACACATACTTTGGCATGAACTTCTCTTGCTGCACGTTAGCGTTCTAACTTGGTCCTCTAGTTTCATTCTGCGCTCCATCCCAATGAAGAGGTTCTAGACTCTTCCGGTCATTGCCTATTCACATTTTGAATTGTGTTTGCAGCTCCAGTATCATTTGCTCCGGACATTCCAACACGTTCCAAGTTCACACCAACGTTGCTCCCGGGTATAATTGTCTCGGTACCAAGTTGTACTATTAGTGAGGGCATCCTTTTAGTTTGCTTCACTCCAACTCCAGATGTTCCTGCATTAGCTCCTAACACTTGGCTTTGAATTCTTGCGACTCTAGCTACTCCATATTGCCTCATTCTTTGGAAAAACCCTTCAAGCATTTCCTGTTGTCGAGTCATTAATCCATCTTGTATCTCCTTCATCGTTTTCTCCATCTCTTCTCTTATCACATAAATGGATTGATGAGACTTTGAGGACATCTCCTGGCTGCCCCATGCCCTAATAGGGTTGCTCCAGCCTTAGAGCTAGTGTTAGGTCTCTTCATCTTCTCCAAATCTCATATCCAAGCTTTAGGCCTTCTGGTCTAGTTCTTGGCTCTCAGTGAAAACACCAAAATGTTAACACAGAAAATGGATCAACACCCAAAAATCATATGAAAGCACAATTTCCTTTATAATAGATGTAAAAGCAGTAGAAATCCTAGGTCAAGCAAGTAAGAATAGCAGAAAAGTAAAGAACGCACAAGAATTTTTGCAGTGGTTCGAAGTAATCTCTGACCTACGTCCACTTTATTATCTTTTATTAGTTATTCTCTCTGGATTACAACTATTTATCTTAGATCTGACCACAATCTAGTGGATCTCAGATTTACAATGATGTTTCTAGAGATTTTGAGAGGTAGGGAATAGGAGTGAAGAAGAAGAAGTCTCCAATAGCCGAGAGTTCAGATCCAGAGTCAAGAGAAGAAGATCAGGGAAGAGATCCCATTTTGGTTGCAGGTAGGTTGGTATTTATAAAGAAATAGAGCTATGGAGTCAGAACCCCACTGTCAATGAAGTTCAGAAGAAAGCCCGAAGTTGTACAAGAGATCGCAGAGCATCATGGGCAAAAAGCTCAAATTGGTATCGACCCGAGCATGGTCAACTCGGTATCGAGCTATGGAGTTTAATGCAAACTCCTCTTCGAATTTTTCTATGCTCTTCTATCTCTTAGTTGATGTGTTCCAAGCTCTTATCCATCATCCTTGAGTTGATTCTAGCGACCTTCTTAATAGCACTTGAGTTATCCAGGTTTCTTTGTTGTCATCTCACCAATCTTTGGATGGATTGTACAAACTCTAGGAAAAACGCTTGATACTAAGTCATTGGAGTTATGTAGGAGTTGTATGATGTTTTGGAGGAGAACATGGGAGATATGACAGGTCGGTGCTGACCTATGGCCACCAACTGGATACCGAGTTAAGGTCTTTGCTCCAATCCCAATAAAACTTTTCGAAGTTGCTTCTCTAGCTCTTCCACGTGTATTTCCAAGTTCGTGAATCATTTCATTCTCGTATTAATCTTCTAATTCCAATTGAAATCTGCTTTGACTCAAAAGCGGGTTAATAGAAACACTTCTTCCCCTCAGCTTTGCAATCTCTACTAAAGTGACCCATTTCCAAGTAGCTATAGCAAATCATCCGTCTTTTGATCTTTATCTTATGGTCATCTTTGTTTTGAAACTGCTTCCCCTTATTATTCAATTTCTTCTTACCTCCCCTACCCGATTGCAGCTTTGTCACTTCTTTGGAAATAACGGCTTTCGGCTTTGGATAAAGACTCTCATGTCCCAAAGCCATCTCGACTATCAACTCAAAAGTCTCATCAATATAGCTTACGAGTTTCTCTCCCAAGTAGTCATCCAAGCTGAAAATGAACTTTACGCTCTTCTTCAATGGAATGTCGATGAAAGACATCGCATGTTTCGAAAGGGCATTGAACTCGGAGATAGTCATATCCCCTTGCTTTAGGTCCATAAACTTACAGAATAAGACCGACTTTTGAGCTGCCAGTATAAAATTCCTTCGAATCTGGATTTGAATTGGTCCTAAGTGAACTGATCCTCGGGAGTAGCTGCCCTCACTGCAGTCCACGAATTCATTGCTCGCCCTCAAAGCTGTTGGGAAGCCAGTCGCCTCTTCTTAGCATCATTCATCTCTAGGTCATTGAAGATCCTCGCGTAGGTATTTAGCCAATCCTGCACTTTCATTGCTGACTCTGTCCTTGGAATAATTTTCCACCTAGACTAGCAAAGTCTTTGTTCAGCTTAACGAAATCGGCATTGGGCGCCTGCACTGGAGCACCACCATCAACAACAACATTCAGAGCGGCTACTTGAGCATTCTGCATCATGTTCCGCATTATGGTATTGAACATGATCTACAGATCGAGATTAGCAGCTCCTTAGGCAACTCCTTATTTGACTCCAGAGATGGAGTTCCTACCAGCATTCCTTGTTTGACGACTTATCCTTTAGTCTGTAATTAGGATGATCTGTCTCTCTATAAGGAATCCCACTTAAATAGTACTCATGTGTGCAGTGCAACTTATGTATTATATACTACTCCATAGTTTTGAAAACCAAAATATATAACAAGTATGCGCTCTCGTATATATATGCACACTCTCGATCCACTCTAGGTTGAGAACTCTTATCCTATCTCTACTATATCACAGTATCCCTTAGGTTAAACTACACAACCTAAGCTCTAATACCAAATGTAATGACCGCCCTAAACCACCGATGCCCAATATAAGTGTATAGTGCGCTGTTGTGGTGCCGGGTCGATGCAGGACGACCGTTAAGGTTGCAAGATAAATAAAAATCGCAGATTCTGTCGTTTATCTCATAGTGCAGTGAATAAAAATATAATAGTAAATATCTCAGATATAAAGTAGGCGAAACAGTAATAACTGAGTGAACCACATCAATCAGAGTAAATAGATCCATACAGTATACAACATAAGTGATGTTATACATCAAATAATAACTCATATACAAACTGTCTCTAAATAGTAAAGGCACTAGCAAGCTTCATAGTGTTGTGCAGTGGAATAGCAAATCATAATAAGTAAATATAGTAATAAGAGAGTGTGATCTCCTGTTCATCCTTTATCCGACTCCATATGCTCACAAGACCTGATATTCTTAAACTACTCTTAAATAATCTATGCATTAGAGCACCTGGAATAATAGGAAGCAAAGCATGAAATCTCGAGTAGACAACAGTCTGGTCTGAGCGGTAGAAAATCTCAAATACTAATAAACCACTATAATAAGACAAATGGTATAAAGAATCATACCCGACCTATCCCTACATCCACAGAGTTAGCACATAACATAAAATACATGCTACTTTACATCGTGATCATCATGGTGTACTATACATCAAAGTATTGAGGGGTGTCTAGATATCTACATCGATAATATCTACATCGTGTGACATCCCTAGGGTGATAAATAACCAAAGAAAACTAGCATTCATCACCCATCCTCACATTCACTCACTCAGTGTCTTGGATATATGACACTTGTATGAGCATGGTCAACGATACTCAACGTCCCGGTTTCTTAGTACTCGAATTCATGCAACTTATTAGGTTAAGAACCAAACTGCCATCGTACTCAAACCAGGGTAAAACATATCAAAACATTGTGTGATCTGGGGCGCATCGCACTCCCAAGTGAGCATCCTCATATACCCCTACTTTATGAGTACACTTCAAAACCTATAAAAATCAACGATCCCTTTGCACACATCATATGTAGCAGAGCTCATCCTAGAACTAACCTCACAACTCCTGCTTGAAGTCGTAGTGGTTGGAAACTATTTTAGACAGCCGTCGTTTATCATAAAATATCATCGTTCATCCCATAACCTTCCGCCAACAGTTCCTTCAACCCGACTCATCTTTGCCGACTCTGCATCTCGAAGTACAGCTATCCATCATCGAAGCTATCACACCCATTATGAAATCATCATCGTCGAATCACACATCATCGTCGTCAAAAATCGTTACCGAACCCTGTGGTTCGGTACCGATCCTACACTTAGCCATATTTAGCTAAGTGTTTGGTTTGGAACAAGTTTCAGTGAACACACACTCAAGACTCGAAGCAAAGACCATCACGTCTCGAAGCAAGAATAGGAAGAACTCGAAGTAATTCCAATCCTTTCCATCACCGAACCATAATAGCCGGTCCATTGCCACTGATCCATAACCATCGATCCATCATCACTAATCCCACATTTCAACCCGTTTAAACCATACTCCATGTGAAGTCCTCCTTTATTGATCCATCACGATCATCGATCAATGCCTCATGGATCGGTACCGATCCATGACTTAGCCAGTTTTCCCCTTCTTTACTCTATTGATCCATTTTCTAGCACGAACCAAGTAATCCCATAGACCAGCACCAATCCATGGGCACTATCGATCCCACCCTTGCTATTTTCCATCTTCCTCACATGATCCATGCTTGCAAGCGAGTGACCCGAAGCACCCTACCATATAATTCAAAGCGATCCATCCTATGACTCGACCATGCCTCGAAGCAACTTTCTACCCCACAGCCTTCAAACCTCCAACGATCCATCTTTAAATGGTCATAAGTTAAGCAAACGAACTCTAAGTGACTCGAAACTTGGAATGTAGCCTATAAGGCCTTCCTTGTTGCCCTATCGCAAATTTTATGGATCATCCATGATCCATAACCACTGATACATAACCTATCCCTAAAACTAAATTGTCATTCAATCGGTGTTTGCAACCAAAAAAAATCAAACATTCAAGTAATCATCATATATAATATATCCAACAAGCATACATCCATATACATTAAAATGAAACCTAATTCTAAAGGTAGAGCCATGAGAACAAGGGAGATCCATAAGAACGCTAATTTTACAAATCTTTTCCAAATCATTTGAAATTTACATATTGATTAAAGAGGGTTTAAAACATAATTTAGAGTTTGAAAATCGTTCAAAACGTCATTAAACATCATATAATGGCTAATTAGCGATTGGAGGCTTAAAACTACTCAATTAAATCCAAAGCTATCCTAGAAGGCATGGAATACAAGAATGAACAACAGCTCCAAGTGATCTTCCAACAGCAAATCTTTAATCCAAAGTGCTAATCTCACTAATATTCCTCTAATGACAAGTTTTGACTAATTAAGGTAGGGATTAGGATAAAAATTTAGCTTAAAGGTGGTTAATGGAAGTTACTCTCTATTTTTGGGAAGTATGAATGGTAGAGAGAAGTCCCAACAGCCCTATCCTCATGCTAATCCCGAAATGGGCTTTAAACCTACCCATTAACTCACTAATTACCCATTAAGTTGTCTGAATCAAGTGAACCTTCAAATAGAAATAACTCCCTAAAGGTAAGTCTATTTTCCTATTATGACCACGACGGTATAATTTCCTCTTAACCACAAAGGTATATGTAATAGACTGTTGGATTAGGTAACACAAGGGCAAATGTGCGCATAAGGGGTAGCACAAAGCTAAAAGCACTAAGCAATATAGGGTGTCACAGATCTAGCGAGCGACCCCATGATCAGGCTGCCAGGGTGAATACTGTCCATTTGGTCCTCTACAACAAATATAATAGGAGTACATCGTAATAGTGGCATACAGAGCCAATACGTATAGGCACGAAGTCTTGGACAACGTTAGGCATAGAGCCATACTCGCTAAATATAGGCACGAAGCCATATATCACTATGTCTCACCTCACACTATCCACTATATTCAGTCACGTGAGTGTCATCTACTTACAATGATTAACCGAATAAATATCACAAGGGCGTCCCACAGCACTGTGTGGTACTCAAACGTTTATTCACTGCTTATATATTATACTCAATCCTCTCAATATTCTGTATGACGAGTCCAAAGAATAACCAGAGAAATATTATTGAATACCCAATTCCAAATGATATTATAACTCTTTTTATTCAGATTACTTGTCACAATAAAATTAAATACAATGAAATCATGTCAAAGGATGCCATCATCGTATTATCTTAAATCATCAATCAAATCAATATCAAGGTGAATCACTCATAACACTGGAAAAAATATAGGGAAGATGAGAGATCAGAAAAATTGGAAAGTCAAACATAAATAAATTTATATCTCACTTTGATTATTCACAAGTTATCGTATCATAAGGGCAAAATTTATTTAAAATACCAAGATGTTAATTATAAAATCTCCCTTAATTTCTATAATTTGTGAGCTTTAAATAATTAATTGAAACCAAATAAAAGGTTTACTATTCAATAATTTATTAATTTCTCCACCTTTTATACCTTCAAATATTAAGTTTATAATCGTCAACATACTCAGAAAACACATTTATTGCTTTTGGTATCCTAGAAATGGTTTATAAAGCTCCACATTTCATATAATATTTGTTCCATTGTTTTTTATAACCTAATATTATTTTAAAGAAATTTTAAACATATAATCAATTTAATATATTTGTACCCAAATAAATATCTTTTTCAAAACTTGAATCATATATATTAAAATTTCATAAGTATACTCTTATACTCTAACATCTATAGAACATCAACTATATAACATTTCATGTCCTTCCATTTAAATACTAGTAAATTCACTTTGTTTATTTATTATCGTAAAATAATATTTATATTTATATTTAATGCATATAGCATATGAATATTAGAGTTTAAGTATATTCAATATACATACATATATATATATACTAAAGTTTATTTTGTATTCTACATACATTCAATTTTATATGTATTCTCTTTTAAGCTAAATTAATATTTTTACATTATTATACTTATTTTATATTTGATTTATTAATAAAGCTAATTGATTAAGGTTTTTAATTATATTACATATACAACATTAATTTAACAAATATGTATAAACTCGTATTATATATATAACAATCTCATGTATAAATTTATAATATAAATATATACTATTATTCTTATATTATATCCTCTCTATTTTATACAATTTAGATATATGCATTATTTTTATTTATGCTAATTTTATTTATTTTTATTTTATAACAACAGCAGCACCTGTTCTTGGTGTACAATTCATAAATACACATCACTTAACAGCCATTCTAACTCAAATGCATACATATATTTATCGATTGATTAAACATAGATTTTGTGAGATGAAACTCACCTATACACGCATGCCATCTACATCTCCTTCTACCTTCTAAATACGCACGCTCACAGCCAACCTCACTTCAGCTGCTGCCACCAATTTCTTGTTGTTGCATCAACCACACTGCTTCCCCAAACATCACCAGCAATCGCATCACTATTTTCCCCAAATCTGTATACACTTCCATTGCCAAGCCCTCCATACAAACCATCAACCCAAAACGCCAACTGCTCTGCTTCTTGAAACGCACAATCCCAGGTCGACGTCGCTTGCCAAGTCAAACGCACGCACCACCCTCTGTAGCCGCGGTCGCATCTACCTTTCCAGCGTCGAACGCTAGCTATGTCGCAATTTATTTATTTATTTTACACTTTGCGATTTCATATTTTTGGAGTAGTTAGGGTACGAACGAAGAAGTCGGGTACAGGTTTGGGATGGCTCAATCTTGAAAGGGAAAGAAAGCGAGTATTCTAGAAAAAGGAAGAAAGAAATTTAATTATGCTTGGGCCTAAGATATTTGCTTTGAGTTATAATTTAAATTATAATTAATTTCCATCACACTTAGAGTTGAATTTTAATTCTTGGAATAAATTTAATCCAATAGTAATAAATTTACACTTCATTTAATGAACTGTATTTAGATAACTAAACAATTCTATTCATTTCAATTCCTACTTATTTATTTTTCATTATTTTAATCACATAACAATCATAGGCCATACAAGATTTTCAGTGTCAAAATCGTCCAATAACAATCCTAAGGATAGAAAATGTCTCTAGTACTCATTTCCCAACATCATAGAATCATATGACCTTATATAAAAATAATATTAATATTTTATGATCCTCCGATACATAGAATATAGATCGTTACATCGCTCCTACGTCACCACTGCAGTTTGTGCTATGATAATCATATTTCTGACATATTATTGTAAGTGGTTATTCTAAATCTGTTTTTCGATCAAATCACGTAGATGCCTACATTCATTTATCTAATGCCCATCGACCTCATGGAATAGACAATATTTTTCATATCTTCTTTCCCACGTGGGCTCTCTCCTGGCGGGCTTTTTGTAAGGAACCTGTCCTCTGGTATCCAAGTAAATCTTCTTTGGAGTTTCAGTAAAATCTATGTAGGGAGAAAAAAATTCTCCCTTCTTTGTCGCATTAGTCCTCCAAAATTATCATCAACTTTACATTTTCCTTTATTTTGTCTTTATCCTACCTTGGATGGTTCTCATCGTCCAGAGCATTGACTTCAGCATTCTCAACTTCTGTGTCCTTTTGGCGCAAATATCTCTTGGCTTGATAATAAAAATCTACAAGATCCACTAGAGGATCTTTCTCCAAAGCTATTTTGAAATCAGTTTTTTACTCATAATTCCGGAAACCACCGCTATTAGGACTATCGATGGGTCTGGTTTCTGCACTGAATCTAGTTAGATAGCCCCGCAAGGTCTCTCTAGGCCTCTGTTTCACACTTAAAAGTGTCATCACATTCTTTGGTTGCCTTATATAGACCCTAAACTAATTCATAAACTTCTCCACCAATCCAGTCCACATGTTCTCCAGCTGTAGAAACCATAATGTTGCTAATCTATCAAATACAACGGGAAATATCGCCCTATTACTTCCTCTGAAGCAACTAACACTCTCATATTTTGAATATACCTCATTAGATGTACTATTGGATCCATCCTTCCATCATACGTCTCTAAGATAGGCAATTTAAAATCAGTGGGTTCCTAATCAATCAGATATTTAGGGTGGAGGGGTTTCTATTCACATCCTCCAAACACCGACCTAGGGTTCCACCTTGGACTACTTGTTTTATCAATTCTATTGGACGATCATCCTGATTCAGTTCAAATCTTGAGGCTCCATATGCCTTCGATTTAATTCTCCATTATGGACCCATTCCTATGGGGGCCTTTCAACTTCAATTCATGTTGTTGTACATTAACCTTCTAGTCTCTATTCCTTGGCTCAACATCGTTCCTTGGACGTGCTCCGCCTTATCCCAACCTTAATCCAATCATGCCCCTTGGTCCCTTGACTCAAAACTGAGTTGACTTCTCAAGTCGGTACTGATTTCTGGCATCTCCATGGGGATTGCTCCAACTTGTCCTGCTTTATGTCCAGGTGTACTTGTTTCGCCTTCCGCCTCTGATTCTTGTTTTCAATTACCTCGGTCGTCATTTATTACTCCATACTTTTGAAGGACCTATTCATCGCCTCTTCTTGTCGACCCATTATCATATCTTCATCTCTGTCATTATCCGTTTCATATCATCTCTAGTCATGTAGATTGATGGAATCAATTTGAGGACACCTCCTGGCTGCACCCATGTCCTTGTTTTCTTGCTTCAGCAATGGCTCTCCTTGTTGATGGTCTTTTCATCCTCTCCAATTCTAGTTTCAAACTCTCAAATCCAAGTTACTCTTAGTGAAAGCACCAAAATGTTTGGACCAAAAATGGCACAAACACCCAATTAAGTAATCAATGAAAATTATAAAATAAAAAGGTTAAAGGAAAGAAGAAACACACCATTTTTATAGTGGTTCAGCAAATACTCTAGCATACATCCATTTTATCGTTTTCTATTGATCGTACTTTTCTCCTACAAAGTACATTTTACAACTCGGTTGCTTACAACTTGGGTATGAGTTATACATCTTTTAATTCAGAAGTGAATATCTTAACTCGTTGTTAATCTAGAGTTCGCAAAAAAGATCCTCTTTAAAATGCATATCCTCCTCTATTTATAAACGAATCCTACCATCAAAATCGCCTGTCTCAGCCAAGCTCTCTACGTCGTTTAGGTTCATCCCCCAAAATGTTATGGTCCAACTCATCACTCTAATCTCAATTTGGTATTGAGTTATGGGCCCACAACTCGACACCGAGCTGTGGTGACTTGGCTACCTTTTGTTCTCCTCTTCTTTCTTGCCTTTTCCCTTATGTTTGCTTGTTGATTCACTCTTAATCATACTTCAAATCGTGGCTAAGTCGAGGGGCACTGAGTTGACTTTCTTGCTCATTTTTGGCCATCTCTTTTGTAAAGTTCCATTTTAATATCCCATGATGTTCTCTAAATGTTTGTATCCAGTTCCTTGTCGTTTCTTTAGTCCAGTTCAATCACTCAAGTATGTTTATTGATCGTGGAGAATTTTCCAATAACATAACAATTCAAATATGAACGTTCACACGTCAACATAGTAGTGGTGTAATATTTTGGTTGAATTTATCGCTTACACATATTTTTGGTAAAATTTAATTTTACTTATTATAATCAGTACCCGGTAGTAACGATTGTTTACACCAATTTCTCTTTATCAAAACTATATCACATCAAGGCTAATGGAATTTAGTTTTTGTCAAAATTCCAACATCTTCTAATTCAACTTGTACAAACAAAAAGTCCTTGGTTCGATAGTAACAATTATTATTAACCATACTGCTCTGGTAGAAGGCTTTGACTTTAAGTTGACTATAGTTGACCATGATACTAACCCTATATAAATAAGAAGATGAATTCACTATTGACTAATATTTCACTTCCAATGCTTCAACTCAGACCCAACTATAGTAGTCCCATGGAAGTAGTGCCACGATTAAACTATAATCAAAGTGGAGTATCCACATTGAAAACCAGCAGTATTCTCTAGTGAAGTGAACTATGTAACATCATCATTTCAAGATTCTATATTTGACCTAAGTTATGTTAACCAGCAGAAAACTCTCAAATGAATAATTTTATAGTAATCCAATAACTCTCAAAATGTAACCCCTTGGTGCCGCAATAGCTATGAATAATGCACTGCCTAACATTTGGAGAGCATTACGCACTCTAGTCTCAATAGATGTATCCATACCCCATTTCGAAGCGTCTTGGCTATGAATATTTAAAACAATATGTTATTTTAAATGTGACAAATTTCTCATGATTACAACACACTGTAATTACTATCATATAACATACTATTTAAGGACTTCCTATTTAATATACTTTAAATTAATTACTTAATTAATTATAACACAATATAACAAGTATATATAATATAATAGTAATAAAAAAACCTTTTATTTTGAACAAGATTGGTTATCAACTTAGATATATGTTACATAATTACCTCTAGGGCATACCTCTAACTCTATCACATGCAATGCATCTTCTCGCTTCGAGGGAAGCTACTCACATTCAACTAGCCATCTTGAGTGGGTGTACAAGTGCACAAGGCCTCTGCTTGCTTTAGGGGAAGGCTACTCACATTCAACTAGCTATCTTGAGTGGGTGTACGAATGCGCAATGGCTCTGCCCACATCAGGGGAAGTTACTCACATTCAACTAGCTATCCCGAGTGGGTGTACAATTGTGCAACGCCTCTACCCACATTGGAGGAAAGCTACCAACAATCTATTAGCCATCTCGAGTGGGTATACGAGCATGCAATTCCTCTGGCCGCTTTGGGGGAAAGCTACCAGCATTCAATCAACCATCCCAAGGGTGTATGAGCATGTACTTCCTCTACCCACATTGAGGGAAGCTATAAACATTTTGACCAGCCCGATGAGGATGCACAAACCAATCAACACTTCCTTCCTTGTTGAAGGTGAAGAACCGATGATGAGACCACCCCTATTAGATATGGTTTCTATCCTATTAGATGTGGTTCGTTCCATGATGAGTAAGGCTGAGTTACCTCTTTCCTGTTAAGAATATGCGGTAGAAACCACGACACATATGTTGAATTTAATGCCTAATAAATCTGTGCCTAAGACACATGAGACATGGAATAGAAAGAAACTCCACCTTAATTGTTTGAAGATGTGAGGTTGTTCATCCTACATTAAGAATGTTGGCCCCAATAAACTTAAGGCAAGATCGACACTGTGTAAATGTATAAAATATCCTAAGAATTTTATGGGATACATTTTCTATAATACAGCAACAAAAGATTATTGTTTCTAAATACATTGTCTTTTTATAAAAGAATTTCTACCAAAAGAAATTAACAGTGAATTGACTATGAGATCGAGAAGTAAACACAAAGGCTAAACTAGTAGAAGAATCAAATTCACAATTGAACAAAAACACGCAGCCTAGAAGGTCTAATAGGGAATCTCATGCATCAAGGAGATGTGTGACGCCCCACCTCTATACTCACACTAGCCAAGGACACTACGGGGTTATGCCGTCAACTAGAACGAAGAATAAGGCTGTTGAGGAGCGACCATCTTGTGCGAGTACCGATATGTCAGATAATATAACTTACATTTCATTTCAAGAGGAAATACGACATATCAAATACAAACTCAAAGCTACCACATAGTGACTATGTGGACTTCGGAAACAAATATAGAAATAAACATAACACAAATCAGTCATAGATATTCATATCACAAAGGCGGAAACAGATATGAATATAACACATAGAAGTGTACATCAAAGTAGTGGTCATACAAGATCCACTACATCACAAAAGAATAGGTACAAGAGCTAGACAAAAGAATAAGTATACATCAAGGAGTCTCTATCTCAAATGTATACTAACAAAAACTACTAAGCTAAAGTAATTAGCCAAAAGTCAGGTGACGGACCCTGATAAGAAGTCAAGCAGAAGCACCTGAAATACCTTGGTCTGACCCGAGTATTATTTAAGAAGAAAATAATAAACGGATCAGTCTAGATATAAATATCATATAAAATGAGATAGGATAAGATATATTACAAAAACGTATGATAACAATAATGCCATACTGTAACAAGTAAGCATCAGATAACAACAAAAATCATACAATATCTCAAATATTCTCAAACACTAAAAAGAATGTCATATTCTTTAAATTATTCACCAAAACACAAATATTGACAAAACATATCAATGTCAATCACAAAAATTGGCGAAACACAAATTCTAGAAATCATCAACTAGAAATCCAGAAATCACAAAAAGGGTCACAAATGGGAGCATGAAAACTCACCAACATGTGTATCACAAATGAGACGCTATCCCATGAACCGAACATCGATGTACCTAAAAAGATACGCCCCATGCACAGTCGAACATCGACGCACCTAAAAAGATACGCCCCATGTATAGTCAAACATCGACGCACCTAAAAAGATACGCCCCATGCCTAGTCGGACACCGACGCACCTAAAAAGATACGACCCATGTATAGTCAAACATCGACGCACCTAAAAAGATACGCCCCATGCCTAGTCGGACACCGACGTACCTAAAAAGATATGCCTCATGTAAAGTCAAACATCGACGCACCTAAAAAGATACGCCCCATGCCTAGTCGGTCACCGACGCACCTAAAAAGATACACCCCATGCACCGACTTATCCAGCCGATTGCTCCACGAACGGTCCAAAGACCATAGGTCGCTAGCTCATAAAAGTGAGCCGAAGCTCTATAGAACTGGGTACAGTCCCCCACGCGGACAAAGAGACATCGCACATCGCTAGTCTAAACCATAAAATGATCATCATTGATCAATAAGAAGTGTCAATTACACTAAGCTAGTAAATAAATGAGTTTAGCTTCATGTCCCATAACCACTAGCTTAACTTAAATATTTACGAACATATTGTAGATTTCCACTCAAAGATTGTCACAAGATTTTCAATCGAACAAGTCCAAAAATTAACCGACAAAGTAAACGCAAGCATTTCATACCGCTTGTTTTTCTAAGCCATTTAATTAGATTTCTCATACGAATGAGGTAAGGTTTGTATATACTAATAGGTTGGAAAACGGTTTTATAAACGAGCTTTGTATTAAAAATAGAGTTGAAATCATCTTTGTGAAAGAGTTTGAGTATTTACTACTAGTATAGAAACCTTTGTATTTTAAAGTGACAAATCACAAAAATGATTGTAAAAACAATCAATCACCAAAGATTCACATTCAAAGACGTGAATCAAAACCATAGAAATCGATATCAAATCCATCAAATGGATATTCCCAAAAATCCAAAGAAAGAAGTCATCAAAGTCAATAAATGATAACAACAAATCGGATCATCAATAATCGATTAAAAATCAGAAATCCACACAAAACTACCTAAAATAGGCAAAAAGCACATCTCCCAAATTCAGTCGACTGAACCAGAAGGTCAGTCGACTGATACAAGGCTAGAAACTCACGGGTTCCTGGTTCAGTCGACTGAACTATATGGTCAGTCGACTGACACAGGGACAGGAAGTTTTCTGCTCCCAGGTTCAGTCGACTAGTAGATGGACAGAAGCTTTCTGCTCCCAGGTTCAGTCGACTAACACAGGGACATTGTAACAACCCTAGAGTTTTGCATATATTTTTAAATTTGACTTTATTTTATTTTGGAATTATTTAAACTTGTTTTATTTCAAACATTTCATTTTTAAATATAAATGTTGATTATTATGTGAATTATAATTTCATTTCTGTTTATTTTAAATATTTTCCTGAAATGTTGATTTCTGGTCAAACTTTGACTTTTAAAATTTTAAATTTAAATATTTAAATTCTTAAATTTTATCTTTTTTATGAAAATAGATTAAATAACTTGAACATTGCATTTCGTTTCGTCAGAAACGGACTTAAAATGTGAAAGTTATGTAATTTTCAATATTGAGTGTAATTTGTTTTATTTAACAACTTTGTCTATTTTAATTGATATAAATTTTATTTTCTTTGTCATATTTTATTTTAATATGTGTTAATATGTTATTTTATGTATATTTTGTCTTTTATTAGTTTTAAAGTGATAATATAATTTTTCTAAAGTTTATTTGAATTTATTTCAATTTATTTAGCCTAGTTTCCATTTTTCTGCTATTTTCTTCATTTAAATTTTATTTAATTAAAATTTATTTATTTATTTTGTGCAAGCATTTTTATTTTATGTAATTATCTTTGTTTAAAAACATTTTACAAGTCCATATGAATTTTCCAAAATTTATTCTGTTTATTTTCAAATTTTCTACACTAGTTTGCAATTTTGTGCTATTTTCTTATTTTAACCTTATATAATTAATAAATATATATATATATATATGTATGTATATATATATATATATTATGTTAAATTTTCGAAATTGTGACTGAAATTATTATTATTTTCAGTAATATAAACTTATATAAAGAAATAAAAGTAATTTGAAATGGTTTGTGACTTTTGATTTTCCTAAGGCCTTTTATATTCCACCTTTTCACATTTTAACCTAACTTTTCATTCAATTTGCCATAACTCCTCACATCTTCAGCTGCATACTTCTTTTATCATTCACGTAAACTATTTTTTTTCTCATTCCTGAAAGAAAATTTTCGGCCATTGCTTTAGAGAAAAGGTTTGGTAATCATCTTTCTTTTTTTTCACTTTTATTGTTTTTTTCTTTTGATTTGCACTTGTTCTCCTTCTTTATAGGTTCGTCCACCTCCTCTCCAGCCCCTGCCACCTCTACCACCACCTGAGAACGCCACCATCATCACCTCTTCTCTGACCAAACCCCAAGCCGTGCCTCCTTGTGATTGGATCCATCACCAAAATGCTCCTAAACTCCAACAAACTCCAACTACATGACCTAGCCAAGCACATCTCCACATCCACCACTTCCAACACCCATGGCCGCCATTATATATAGGACCGTAGTTAAAATATGTTTTTCTATTTTTTTTAAATATTTTAGAAATGTGAATATTATAATATTTTGATTTAAACTTAATTAAAAATGATTTTTGAAAAATATTATCGATTTTCTAAATATTTACAAGTGAAATAAATTAATGAAAGTTAGAAAAAATTTGAATGTATGTTTTTGGAAATTTTGATTTAATTATAATTGGAAATTAAATTAAATATGAAAATATGATAAATTTATGATAATTTGAATAAATTTAAAATTATTTTATAAGATATTATGATTTTTGAATAAAGTTAAAATGAGAAATTAATGAATATTTAAGTTGAAATTTTGTAATATAACTAAAAATTGGAAACTTGTGAATTTGGCTTAAAAATGAAATTTAAGCTAAGTTAATAAATAAAAAAATGGAATTAAGTTATATTTGAATTTTAAAACTTAAGTGTTAAGTTGAAATTTAATTTATTGAATTTTAAAATTTGAATGTTGAAATTTAATAAGTGAATTATTAATAAATCCTGATTTTTGAATGGAAATTAAACTTTATAAAATCCTGAATTTAGGGAAAGTTAAATGATGATTATAAAGTGAAAAGGTATGATTTTATAGTTAAAATGATTTAAATGAAAATATAATTGGTTGTGAAATTATATTCAGTATTTGAAGTTAATTATCTGCATTTTTGAAATGCTATTATTTCTAATACAGCATTTTGTTAAATGCTGTAGTTGTTTTAAATGAACTAAAAAGTTAATTTGAAATAAAGGCTATTATAGCACTTTGTAAGTGCTGTTATGGTTAAACTTAACATTAAAGTTTAGTTGAAATTATAAGAAATCTATTATAGCACTTAAATGCTGTCTTTTGTAAAATGAACTGTTTTAAAGCATAACTTTCCGCAGCATTTTCTAAGTGCTGTGAAA
The DNA here is from genome assembly GCA_030737815.1 of Allium fistulosum. Taxonomy (NCBI): domain Eukaryota; kingdom Viridiplantae; phylum Streptophyta; class Magnoliopsida; order Asparagales; family Amaryllidaceae; genus Allium; species Allium fistulosum. The sequence continues at coordinate 1,212,386,184 of CM060902.1, forward strand.
ATTGAATTTTCATTGTTTTAATGAATTTTTAATGAATAAACGATCTTTGAAAGGTTAAAACTTGGGAAATTTAAATATTTAATTTTTAAATATAATGAATTGACTTTAAATGATTTAAATGGAAATATTGATTTAAATGGAAATACTTGTTTAGAAAAAAATAACTATTTTGAAATTGTGATTCCATTGGTATTTAAATGAATTAAAATGAATGATGTTTTGAATGACAATTTATTTAATTTATTTGATAAATGAATAATTGAAGTATATATTATTTAAGTTATTTAAAAGATATTGTATTTATGAAATGTGGGATATTTAAGTTTTGAAATATATTAAAGATTGAATATTGTATTTTGTGGATTAAATCTATATTTGAAATTGATAAGATTTGAAATGGTTTGTTGGTAAACTGTAATTGAATTGAAATTGATGGTTTGAATTAAATTTAAATTAAAATTTGGAATTTGGGTTTAATTTAATAAATTTGTAAATGTGTAGAATTAAAAAGATGATTTCAAATATATGATTTCGAAATGTTGTGATTTTCAAAGTATAATGATTTCAGATGTTTTAGTTTCAAAAGAGTTATAACTTTGAAAGTATAAACTATTTGAAAGGTGAATATATGTTTGAAATGGAAATGATATAGTTTTGAAATGAATATAGTTGTGAAATAAAAATGATTTTTGGTTTCGAAGTATAACTATCAAAGATATGATGTTTTGATATTAAATGATTTGAAAATGAAGTTTGAAAGGATATGATATTTTGATATATTAAAATGATTGAAAGGAAGTTTTGGAAAGGTATTATATCTTAATATATTGAAATGATTTAGAAATGATTTAATCTTTATTTGGATAAAGGTTTGGATTGGAAATGATATTTTATTTTGAAGTATAAAGTATTATTTTAAAATTATAACTACGGGTTAAAATAGCGATTGGTTGTTAAAGAGTCCGGGATCGGATATGGACATACTCTCTGTCGATACCGAAAACCACTTTAACAACTGTGTACGCGGTGGAGATTCCAGAATGAAGCAGGATGGTGACGATGTTTCTAAGGTACATTACGTGGACCCAACTCCCGTGAGTTGGCTTAAGGTGGCTAAAACAGGAGCGATCTCGGACCAAAGGAGGTAGCACCTCTGGTCGGACACACTTCTTCGATACCATTCTATTACTGTTGTGATCGATTGGGTGCACCCCTTGATTTTGGAGTGTTGTTCGGGGTGGGCGTAGTGGCTGCTACGTTACCACCAGCCCATGTGCGTAATTGGTATATCTACCCTGGCATTGCCTTGTGTGCCGTGTCACCTACCATACCGAGCCTTTACTACGAGTTTGTTTTTCTCATGTAGCCCGTGTGGTATCCTTTGACAGTCATTCGGTGTGGAGATGTCATGATATTGGATGGACTACTGGGACTATTATGTGTGAAGGGTGATATGGGTAGCCCGGAACGCTATTTTAAAGTATGTTTATTTTACTGTAGACATTATTATAATAGCGCAATATTACTACATAGTAAATAGTTTAACGGATCCTTAGAGGATGGGCGGTCCCAACATCTTCTAAGTTACTTGTACTTTATTACAGTTCACTTGAGTTGGTTTACATTATATAAGTATATATTGTCTTGACTCGAGTGTTTTGTGTTTTGCTTTACGCTCGGGTCAGTCTGAGTATTCACAGCTTTGGGTTTTCTTTCTGAAGCTGGTCTTTGCTGGAGATTCTGCTTATCTATCTGCTTATTTATTCCAGTTCTTTATTCTGTTCAGCTTGTACTGGGTTATTGTATTGAGACTTCTGTTGTACTTTATTTCTTATGTTGTATCTTATGTAACTCTGATATATTTATATAGTAGCCTCATGAACTACTATTTCTTTTACTTCCGCTGCATTATTTTACTCTGTGTCTGTGATCTGTGATTATTTATTTACTGTATATTCTGAGATTTGCCAAATTTTATTTACAACGCGGTATTTTGAGCAATTCAAGTTCGACATGTGCAGATGCGAAATGCACGAAAAACCGGGTTGTTACAGTTGGTATCAGAGCTTTGGCTTTGAGGCAAAACTTAGAATGTATGGTAAATTTATTTACAGAATCACTTTCATTCGAGTTTGAATCTCTTCCTTTTGGTTCGAATTTCCTTTGAATTTTGGAACGTCCCTGCGGTTCCAAAATTCATTCTTGTCCCTCGCCATTCATCTTCTTTTGATTCTAGAGTTTCCCATAACTCCACTTCGAATGATTTTTATAGTGAATTGGCGGTCTCCCCAATATTCTAACTTTCTTGTAAAGGGGAAACTCCTTTACAATGGCATCGATTAACCGGAGATTTATATACATCCTCGGTTTAGATGCTAATATCTCTTATTATTCCACATTCTATCTCTTGAGATCGAATGTAGATTTACTCCAGAAAGTCCACATCGATCTTATTCTTTAAGTCACGGTTGACCCGGTTAAGGTTGCCCGCGATTTATTTAAGCTTATCCATCTCCCTACTCTGTTATAATCATCTTGTCTTTTGTGTCCAACCTATCTTCATAACATTTTGAATTGTACTTGTAAATCTATAATCTATGTTTTGTTTTATATATTGTGTTGTTTGAGTTGTTGATGTTGATTTGGGTTTCTGATCGATTCGTTTGATCAACGTTATCGATAGGATTTCTAAAACACTTTGACAAAACAAACTGACACAATATTATTTTTAAATTGTTAATGAAATAAAATTTGATATATAAGCAAAGTTATGGAACTTAATAAATTGATTTAAATTGATTATTTAAAATGATAATACTTTATTTATCATTTATTGTTCTATGAATGAATTTATAAATAGTTGTTTATAAATTGATTTGGGAACTGAAATGAATTTAAATCAAGAATTTGAGAATTTAATTTTCGATGGTTTCAAATCTTTGGTTTAAAGTTAAAAGGATATATTATTTAAAGTATTTTCGAATAGGAATTTGTTTCCAAAGAATTTTAAAGTTTAAAATTAGTGCTCTTTTCTTTGTCGCTGGAAAATAATTTCGGTGATGACTGCAGCATCATCGACATTCATTTTCGAGTTTCGAAGTGAAGAGACCGTTCTGTAGTCTTGCTACAGCCTTGTTTGGGAAATTTAATTGATTTGAATCTCTAAAATATGATTTGATTTATAATATATATAGGTATATGATTTAAATTTGATTTGACATACTATGTACATATATTTATTTACCTCTAAATGGTTTGAAAGGAATCAGAAATTTTATTCTTTAATTCTATCTTAAAGAATAATTTCAATTATAAAAAAAGAAAATCAAAATTTTGGATAAATGATTCAAACTTGAGATAATTGAATTGGAAAGTTTTATTTGTATAATACACCATTTCATTTCAATATAACTTACCTAAATTTTTAAAAGTTAACAATGTAATTGGATAATATTCAATATAAAAAGATTTCATAAATAAAATTTGAGTGGTTATAATAAACGTTATACACTTAAATTTTAGTTATAAAAGATTAACAGAAGTAAATAGAATAAAAGGAAAATTGAATAACTTACAATACACAATGATGTTAAAGGAATTGAGAATAAATTAAAACAGTTATAATAAGTGTAAGTATATTTAACATAGATGATAAAATATTGAGAGGAATAAATTTGATTTCAATGAAGAATAGAGAAGAATTAATTTATTAAGTACATTTGAGTATAAAAAATGATGATTTTTCAAATCCATGATTTTTAAAATTGTTAATATAGGATGATTGGAGGATAATAATGAAATTGGAGATAGTAAGATTTATTTAATTAATATTAAATTTAAGCTGAAACCATGGAAATTTCAAACCTATTATCTTACTTTGTTTTTCAAACTTATTATCTTATTTTGTTTTCAAATTGTCTGTTAGTTGTCCTTATTTTTCCTTATCTTGCAACAGACTGGTATAGGCGTCTTTCTATAATCATTCTGTTTAAAAATCTTTCTATAATCGTTAATAATCTTTGGAACTCATTGTGAATCTGAGCACTGCTATCCATCCACAGACCGTCGGTCAAGCAGAAATAGTGAATCAGATTCTAGAGGATCTTTTCATGCTTGTGTTCTTGATTCTGGAGGATCTTGGGAAGATCATCTCCACCTTGTTAAACTTACCTATAACAATAGTTATCAGGTATAATTTCAATTTCCTTGTCATCTTGTCTTGATCTTATTGCACTCTATTTTTTCCGTGCTTTCCCGTACTTCATTCCTTTTCGAGGACGAAAAGTTTTGAGTGAGGGAGAGTGTAACAACCCTAGATTTTTGCATATATTTTTAAATTTGACTTTATTTTATTTTGGAATTATTTAAACTTGTTTTATTTCAAACATTTCATTTTTAAATATAAATGTTGATTATTATGTGAATTATAATTTCATTTCTGTTTATTTTGAATATTTTCCTAAAATGTTGATTTCTGGTCAAACTTTGACTTTTAAAATTTTAAATTTAAATATTTAAATTCTTAGATTTTATCTTTTTTTATGAAAATAGATTAAATAACTTGAACATTGCTTTTCGTTTCGTCGGAAACGGACTTAAAATGTGAAAGTTATGTAATTTTCAATATTGAGTGTAATTTGTTTTATTTAACAACTTTGTCTATTTTAATTGATATAAATTTTATTTTCTTTGTCATATTTTATTTTGATATGTGTTAATATATTATTTTATGTATATTTTGTCTTTTATTAGTTTTAAAGTGATAATATAATTTTTCTAAAGTTTATTTGAATTTATTTCAATTTATTTAGCCCAGTTTCCATTTTTCTGCTATTTTCTTCATTTAAATTTTATTTAATTAAAATTTATTTATTTATTTTGTGCATGCATTTTTATTTTATGTTATTATATTTGTTTACAAATATTTTACAAGTCCATATGAATTTTCCAAAATTTATTCTGTTTATTTTCAAATTTTCTAGACTAGTTTGCAATTTTGTGATATTTTCTTATTTTAACCTTATATAATTAATATATATATATATTTAAAGTTTCAAAATTTTGACTGAAATTATTATTATTTTCAGTAATATAAACTTATATAAAGAAATAAAAGTAATTTGAAATGGTTTGTGACTTTTGATTTTGCTAAGGCCTTTTATATTCCACCTTTTCACATTTTAACCTAACTTTTCATTCAATTTGCCATAACTCCTCACATCTTCAGCTGCATACTTCTTTTATCATTCACGTAAACTATTTTTTTCTCATTCCTGAAAGAAAATTTTCGGCCATTGCTTTAGAGAAAAGGTTTTGTAATTATCTTTCTTTTTTTTCACTTTTATTGTTTTTTCTTTTGATTTGCACTTGTTCTCCTTCTTTATAGGTTCGGCCACCTCCTCTCCAGCCCCTGCCACCTCCACCACCACCTGAGAATGCCACCATCATCACCTCTTCTTTGACCAAACCCCAAGCCGTGCCTCCTTGTGATTGGATCCATCACCAAAATGCTCCAAAACTCCAACAAACTCCAACTACATGACCTAGCCAAGCACATCTCCACATCCACCACTTCCAACACCCATGGCCGCCACAAACATCACCTCCACCACCTGGACCCTCTTCCAAATCATCACCTTGGACCCCACAGTGCAGGCCGTGACCATTGTGCCTTGACCGAGCCTTGCTTTGCCTTGAAAACCATGTGTTGTTGCTTGTAGTGTTGTTTTACATCACCACACCTTTGCACCATCAACAAATCATGTTAGGCCGACCATACCCAACCAAAACCTGATCCAAATCTTACCTTAGACCTGTAGTATACCATATGGTTGAACCTAGAGTGTGTTGGAAGCAAGTGCAAAGCATTCAGCTTTGATTTATGCAATTATTTCTAGCCTAGTTAGTAGTTTTTGAATTAAAAAATTATGTATATTATATTGTTTTGTGTGACTTGTATTCAAGGGAATTGATACTTTGGCTCTTCTGCTCATCCCTGTGTCGTGTTATCGTGCTTGTGTGGATCTCAGTTGTGTATTCGTTGTTGTGTCTCCAGCCCAAAACAGTGAGTTATCCTCACCAGACGATATGTACATATATAACTAGTGAATTGACCCCTTTTGAATCTCTAAAAAAATTGCATAACCATATCACATCTTCTATGCCATGATTATATGATGTTTACCCATGCTTAATCACCTGTTATATCATTTGTTACTATTATATTATGTTGTTTTGTTATTTTATCAGTTTATCACACTACAAGTTCCCTTTAGACTAGAATCACTATGGGTTGAAATGATACATACACGAACGGACTTTAGAATAAGGAAAAATCGTTATGGGCTGAAATGATAAGCCTGAGCGGTTTTCAAATTATTTCATATACTTGGGACTACGGGTTTGAAATGATAAAACCCGGATTTTCTTTGTAAATTACGGGTTGAAATGATATATTACCCGTATCACTTTTCCTAGTGTAGAAAATTATATACAGGACGGTAGTTAAAATATGTTTTTCTAATTTTTTTAAAATATTTAGAAATGTGAATATTATAATATTTTGATTTAAACTTAATTAAAAATGATTTTTGAAAAATATTATTGGTTTTCTGAATATTTACAAGTGAAATAAATTAATGAAAGTTAGAAAAAATTTGAATGTATGTTTTTGGAAATTTTGATTTAATTATAATTGGAAATTAAATTAAATATGAAAATATGATAAATTTATGATAATTTGAATAAATTTAAAATGATTTTATAAGATATTATGATTTTTGAATAAAGTTAAAATGAGAAATGAATGAATATTTAAGTTGAAATTTTGCAATATAACTAAAAATTGGAAACTTGTGAATTTGGCTTAAAAATGAAATTTAAGCTAAGTTAATAAATAAAAAAAATGGAATTAAGTTATATTTGAATTTTAAAACTTAAGTGTTAAGTTGAAATTTAATTTATTGAATTTTAAAATTTGAATGTTGAAATTTAATAAGTGAATTATTAATAAATCCTGATTTTTGAATGGAAATTAAACTTTATAAAATCCTGAATTTAAGGAAAGTTAAATGATGATTATAAAGTGAAAATGTATGATTTTATAGTTAAAATGATTTAAATGAAAATATAATTGGTTATGAAATTATATTCAGTATGTGAAGTTAATTAACTGCATTTTTGAAATGCTATTATTTCTAATACAGCATTTTGTTAAATGCTGTAGTTGTTTTAAAGGAACTAAAAAGTTAATTTGAAATAAAGGCTATTATAGCACTTTGTAAGTGCTGTAATGGTTAAACTTAACATTAAAGTTTAGTTGAAATTATAAGAAATCTATTACATCACTTAAATGCTGTCTTTTGTAAAATGAACGTTTTTAAAGCATAACTTTCCGCAGCATTTTCTAAGTGCTGCGAAAATTGAATTTTCATTGTTTTAATGAATTTTTAATGAATAAACGATCTTTGAAAGGTTAAAACTTGGGAAATTTAAATATTTAATTTTTAAATATAATGAATTGACTTTAAATGATTTAAATGGAAATATTGATTTAAATGGAAATACTTGTTTAGAAAAAAATAACTATTTTGAAATTGTGATTCCATTGGTATTTAAATGAATTAAAATGAATGATGTTTTGAATGACAATTTATTTAATTTATTTGATAAATGAATAATTGAAGTATATATTATTTAAGTTATTTAAAAGATATTGTATTTATGAAATGTGGGATATTTAAGTTTTGAAATATATTAAAGATTGAATATTGTATTTTGTGGATTAAATCTATATTTGAAATTGATAAGATTTGAAATGGTTTGTTGGTAAACTGTAATTGAATTGAAATTGATGGTTTGAATTAAATTAAAATTAAAATTTGGAATTTGGGTTTAATTTAATAAATTTGTAAATGTGTAGAATTAAAAAGATGATTTCAAATATATGATTTCGAAATGTTGTGATTTTCAAAGTATAATGATTTCAGATGTTTTAGTTTCAAAAGAGTTAAAACTTTGAAAGTATAAACTATTTGAAAGGTGAATATATGTTTGAAATGGAAATGATATAGTTTTGAAATGAATATAGTTGTGAAATAAAAATGATTTTTGGTTTCGAAGTATAACTATCAGAGATATGATGTTTTGATATTAAATGATTTGAAAATAAAGTTTGAAAGGATATGATATTTTGATATATTAAAATGATTGAAAGGAAGTTTTGGAAAGGTATTATATCTTAATATATTGAAATGATTTAGAAATGATTTAATCTTTATTTGGATAAAGGTTTGGATTGGAAATGATATTTATTTTGAAGTATAAAGTATTATTTTAAAATTATAACTACGGGTTAAAATAGCGATTGGTTGTTAAAGAGTCCGGGATCGGATATGGACATACTCTCTGTCGATACTGAAAACCACTTTAACAACTGTGTACGCGGTGGAGATTCCAGAATGAAGCAGGATGGTGACGACGTTCCTAAGGTACATTACGTGGACCCAACTCCCGTGAGTTGGCTTAAGGTGGCTAAAACAGGAGCGATCTCGGACCAAAGGAGGTAACACCTCTGGTCGGACACACTTCTTCGATACCATTCTATTACTGTTGTGATCGATTGGGTGCACCCCTTGATTTTGGAGTGTTGTTTGGGGTGGGCGTAGTGGCTGCTACGTTACCACCAGCCCGTGTGCGTAATTGGTATATCTACCTTGGCATTGCCTTGTGTGCCGTGTCACCTACCATACCGAGCCTTTACTACGAGTTTGTTTTTCTCCCGTAGCCCGTGTGGTATCCTTTGACAGTCATCCGGTGTGGAGTTGTCATGATATTGGATGGACTACTGGGACTATTATGTGTGAAGGGTGATATGGGTAGCCCGGAACGCTATTTTAAAGTATGTTTATTTTACTGTAGACATTATTATAATAGCGCAATATTACTACATAGTAAATAGTTTAACGGATCCTTAGAGGATGGGCGGTCCCAAGCATCTTCTAAGTTACTTTTACTTTATTACAGTTCACTTGAGTTGGTTTACATTATATAAGTATATATTGTCCTGACTTGAGTGTTTTGTGTTTTGCTTTACGCTCGGGTCAGTCTGAGTATTCACAGCTTTGGGTTTTCTTTCTGAAGCTAGTCTTTGCTGGAGATTATGCTTATCTATCTGCTTATTTATTCCAGTTCTTTAATCTATTCAGCTTGTACTGGGTTATTGTATTGAGACTTCTGTTGTACTTTATTTCTTCTGTTGTATCTTATGTAACTCTGTTATATTTATATAGTAGCTTCATGAACTACTATTTCTTTTACTTCCGCTGCATTATTTTACTCTGTGTCTGTGATCTATGATTATTTATTTACTGTATATACTAAGATTTGCCAAATTTTATTTACAACGCGGTATTTTGAGCAATTCAAGTTTGACATGTGCGGATGCAAAATGCACGAAAAACTAGGTTGTTACAGACATGAAGTTTTCTGCCCCCAGGTTCAGTCGACTGACCTTACCGTTCAGTCAACTGAACTGCCATTTGCAGTATTCTCAACCTAGCCCAAGAAGGGGCAAAAATCCAAACGGAAGTGATCAGACGAGCAACGGAGACTAGGGATTTATGCCAAGCGACAACCCAGCCTTATAGGCTCTTCGATACATCCCAACAACGTGTTCAAACATCAAAGATAGGATTTTTAAAGGTTTGACTTCAAAACACCAAAATTTGGAAAATTCATCAAACCAATCCAATTCAAAGGCAAATGGACAAGGAATAGATGTTAGGAATTACTACCTAACAACTATCAAAGATATAGACATAGATGTGAGTTCAAAAACTCACCTTTAACTCAAAAACTCAAGTGAGAAGCTCTAAAACAGGCTAAGATCAATTCCTCTTCAACAATAACTCAAGAAGCTTCAATCTAAACTCATAAGAAAAATATTTCCTAAGTTATGGTTTAGGAATTTTCTGAAATTTGAAGAGGGATTGAGATGGAAAAGATAAAGAGGATGCTTACCAAAGCTTCTCCTTGATTTCTAGCTTGAAGTTGATCCGTCCTAAGAGAATTAGGGCTTAGGAATTCCTAATTTCCCATTCCTTTCTCCATTTTTACTTTGAGCTTGAGTGTTAGGAAATAGAATGAGTGAATGGATGAAGAGGAGTGGAGTTGGGTTATTTGTTAGGTTGGTGGGTTGAAACCCAAACCCAAAGCCCTAAATGAAAATATCAAAATTTTACTCAACTCCAAACATATCGATGTTTATACTCAAAAAGGTCGCAAACGTCATTTTGGACTCAATGGAAGTGGTCTCGGTTCCTAATTCGACTGTTTGCAAAAGGTGACATTTCGGACTTAAATCCGACTAACGATGCTATATTTAAATAAAATATTTAAATATACAATCGTAAAATATGCAGGTTGTTACAAGATGCTACGATTTTCTCATGGATGGTCAGAAAGAGGACTATGTCTTAGAAGAAGACATTCCTCTCTCATTCCAATAAGCACTACAGAGTGAAGACTCTGCACTTTGACCTCAAGTTATGAAATCAGAGATGGATTCCATGTATGATAACAAAGTATGGACTTTGGCTGACATACCCGAAGGGATAAAACCCATCGGTTGTAAATGTATTTTTAAGAAAATACTAAATGCAAATGAAGAGGTAGAGACCTATAAAGCAAGGCTAGTTGCAAAAGGTTTCATCAAATTCTAGGTGTCGATTATGACGAAATATTTTTGCTCATAGCCTTGTTTAAGTCCATACGGTTAATGCTTGCTATCACTGTGTTCTGTAACTGTGAAATATGGTGAATTGATGTGAAAACAACATTTCTAAATAGTGCTTTAGAAGAGATCATTTACGTGTCTTAGATTGGGGTTTTTGAGGTCAATAGTAGCGAGGGCAAGACATGCAAATTGCTAAGACCAATTTATGGTCTTAAACAAGCTTAAGGAGTTGGAATAAATGCTTTGATAAAGTAATCAAACCGTTTGGTTTTTATCAAAGTATAGAGGAAATGTGTTTATACCAAAAAGAACAAGAGAGTGCTAGAGTGTTCTTAGTTTTATAGGTCGATGATTACTCCTTATTGGCAGTGACATAGCGCTGTCGCAATCAGTGAAAGCATGATTGTCCAAGAACTTCATCATGAAGGATTTAGGACAAGCGACCTGTATACTTGGTATAAGATCTATAAAGATAGATCCAAGCGGTCATTGGGTTTGTCCTAATCCCTGTACATAGATGCCATACCGAAAAGGTCCGATATGGAAAATTCTAAGCCTGGAAATGTTACGACGCAATCTGGAATTGTCCTTTCTAAGAAAGATGCTCCTCATACTGATGAGTAGAAGGAGCGTAAGAAGAGGACCTTTATGTATCTACTATCAATTCCATTATGTATGTTATGCTATATGCTAGACCAAATGTGGCTTATGTATAAGGTTTCATAAGCCGATATCAGTCTAATCCCGAAGAAAAAACATTGTACTGGAGTGGAATGTATTCTTAAGAAATACTAAAGACTTATTCTTTAATATGAGAATAAAGACCTTCTTATCCATACGTATATAGATTCAAGATTTCAAAGCGATATCGATGATAGTAAATCGATGTTTGGTTATGTATTCATATTGAATGGTGGAGCGGTCAGTTGAAAAAGTTCTAAGCAAGAGACTGTAGTTGATTCAGCAATAGAGGCTGAATACATCACCCTTAATGAAGTAGCAAAAGAAGTAGTCTGGATGCGCAAGTTTATGGCTAAGTTAGAATGTTTCCAAATGTCGAAAAAGTCGTAACATTGTATGTGATAACAATGCAGCAATGTAACACGCAAAGGAACCTTGATCTCATAAGAAGTCAAGATTCTTCAAAAGTTCCACATAATAAGAGAATTTACAGTAATAAAGAAGTCGTGATTGAAAGAATAGACACTAAGGACAACATAACATATCCATTTATGAAGGGACTAACTCGACCGGTTCTGTAACAACCTGTTGTCTACGATACCCCGATTCAACCTTAAATGACGCGGACATCGCAGACCTCCCGGATGACAAGTCATTTTGAGGTAAAATATATAAAACATATCACATAGCTTTCTACAATATTCTACACTTTTTGAAACTCGCAGCGGAAGGAATAAAATATAATATGAATCAGTAATACAATCCCATACAAACAAAACAATACAGTATCAAATAAACTCTAACTATAATATCTCTCTCTATACTGGAATGGAAAAGTATAATGTTTGGGAATAAATAAAATAAAAATAGCAGATAACTAATAGACAAATAAATGCACGTCTTCGTCGTACCATCACACCTCCAAGTCACCATCACTCCTCTCTATCGACCTATTAGAGTATAACTAAAAGAAGAAAATAATAGAGGGGGTCAGACATACATTTGGTAAGTGAAATGAATCATATAAGTGTATGATACTAATAAGCTAGTAAAACAACACTTATACTCGAAACTCATACCTTGACATGTGTTACCTATACCCAACAAGTCGGCTAAACATAATATAATACTTAGCTACATCATATGCTAAGGTCTTACAAAAATCTAGCTCATGCCTAATCACAAGCCCATAATTTGACCCTAGAGTCTCAACTTGTATTGTCAAATCGTAAACTAAGGACTTGGCTCCTCTAAACTTGTCATGGCGCCAAATTGAATACTAAGGGCTCAGCTCCTCAGACTATCGTATGTTGAGGACTCCGCTCCTCAGACTATCGTATGTTGAGGACTTGGCTCCTTGAACTGTAATATATTAAGGACTTAGCTCCTTAGACTATTGCATTTCCAAATACGAAACGTGTACAACAAACTTGGCCAACTAAGACCATTTTATAAACAATCTCAAAACACGGGTACAATATACTAAAATTTTCCACATCTCACCACGATCCTGATACAATGAACCATGCATGAAACGGAGATCGTATGCGAGGGTTATAAGCATTTAAAGTTTAAGGGCAATATTGTACTTTACTAAGTGATTTAATTTGTATATTATTGCACAACATAGCCGTATGTTGCTACAGTGCCTTCAACCTTCCCGACCCCATGGTGAAACCCAACGCCATCGTCTATCGTTTGCCACTATCACTGTCATGGGCCATGCTACCCTGATTCGACACCGGCATTAGCCACCTCATCATGAGCGCTACCTATCACTGCCAATGCCATCGAATCTAGCTGCCTGTAGCAAAACCGCCGCCGTTGATGGTTTCTACCGATTTCTGGTGATCTTCGACCACCTGAGATCAATCAGATCCAAGCATGATACTCCTTTCGGCGCCTTCTTCATGTCCATGTCCTTCGATCATCTTGTCGACGTCATTATACCGTTGGATCAAAATGAACGATCCACATTTGCCGAACTTCTGCACATTTTCTAGTCAATCCATACACCCAATCGATGAACGAACACCACCAGTGGATTTTTGTCATCGAGAACTACAATTTTGATATATAATATGTCCGATTAGGAATACTTTTGTATTACGCGCTTTTTAATTAGAGGGAGATTAACTTTTGCTAATTATAATCGATTAAAATTATATTTTTAACCATCTAGCCATAATGTACTACATCCTAATCAGGTGTGTGTATTCATTTTTTAATTATTAATTACATTATGTATAAATTTGGTTTAAGATCATAAGATGTGAATTACTACATCTTATCAAAATACACACACACACACGTGTGTGTGTGTATATATATATATATATATATATAAATCCAACTTACTGACTAGCCATGCATCTCCTCCGATCCGAGGTGAATCCTCTTATTTCTTCAATGTCCAGAAAACCCCTGCCTTGAAGATGCCAAATCCTCGATTGCTTCGATTTAAGTATGTATCTCTCTTCGTAATGATCGGTTTCATATATAAATTTGTTTAGTTTGGTATTAATTTGATGGATTTGGAATTGATTTAATGATCAAGGTTTATAAGGGAGACAAGATTTATCAAGCATGGGGTTAAGGATCTATTTATAGGACAAAAATAATAATATCTAAGCTATATTTTGGAAATCAATATATTACGAAAACACCACTGGGTTTGATTTATTCTAATTTCTAGCCTGTTTAATCAAATTCAGCAAGTTATATATTTTTTCTGATGGCAAACGGCATTCCAGACGTAATGGAATAGGTCCTAAAGCTTAATTCAAATTCCTGTAGAAAATTTACTATCGCGCCCTTTATATGAAATTATGATTTTACCCTTTTTAATTTAATTATTAATTTTGTAAAATTATGGAGTTTTACATTCTCCCTTTTAAAAAAATTCGTCTTCGAAATTTCAGGATATAGACAATGCAACACGCTTTACATCATACACAGACATAGCTATAACATCTTGCATCCATTATACAACACAAGCAAAAACATAACCAAGAGTATAATATGTATATATATATGTATATATATTATAGATAAAATATGATGATATGATATGATATGATATGGTATGACCGCAAGCCTCTTATATGAATGTAAATGCAGTGCTACCAACGTGTATGCAAACATCCTAATATACGCAAATATATACATTTCTATATGCACTCATACATCCATATGCAACATCCATATAAAAGTGCAAGCAAACAAACATGTTCATAAATGCAATCAGTAAAAACATATATAGAGGAATAATAAATAACATATATAATTACCTAGTATAAATTAGAACGCCTAAATATGGGTATCTATCCTAGGTTGGAATATATAAACATACATGCCAACATGGTATAAAATAAACTGGTATAATCCAAACAAAGCAACCATACCAACCAAAACATCATAACGATGTGCATACAACCAATTCTAACATCCATACATCCATGCCTATGCCAACTAGCTAGCTAAAGCAGCCATGCAAACAAACAACGACCCAACAAGCAAACTAGCCTAAAAACTAACCAAAAGAGGAACTTCTTAAAGAGAGCTCGTAAGGGAAAACTCGGGTTCTCTCCTCAAGTTACCACGAACTCTCGTCCAAAAAATTTCTTTCCCGTACTTGGACCAACTTCATTTCCTCATTTATATGTTGCATCACCTTAAGTCCTAAGATGTGGACACACCTACGAAGTATTCTAGACTCTATATCTACATTCACCTCATAAGCTGACTAGTCTCTACCATAACCGCTAAATTGTCAACGTACATTCACAGATGGGATAAAAAGAAAACATGTGAACACCCACCAACTTTTCAAGAAGCCTACTCAATGTGTTGACTTCCCTACTCCCTGTACAATTAGGAAAGGCCCAATAACTCATGACACTATCTTTTCCACATAACATATCTCAATAGTGAGTTCTTCACCTACCTGGCTACCTACTGCGAACTCTATGCATGTATAGCTTATGCGGTTTCCATTCCTTAGCATATCACTGAGATGTCTCTAACCATATAATGTCCAAGTATAACTTTTATTCAAACAGACTGCATTATTGGCATATCTTCATCGTCAAATACTTTGCAACATACTTTGCCACTTGCTTCTTCATTCTCGACCAATAGAAAACCTTCTTTGTATCCTTTGAGATACCCCACTAAACTCTTTCTTTAAGTTTGTGGGCACGACCACACGATAATGGACAATGTCTCCCCTTTAAGTGGACTAACATTTAGGATACTTGGGCGAACCACATACTCCATCACCAATCTAATTTATAGATATCACAAGTGGATGATCCCTTATTTCGGTAAACACAATATTACTATAACAAACTAATAAACGAGGCTGTGCATTTTTCATTTATCTTTAACTTTCATCGGGCACTGAAAATAAGTTATGCACAAAACAATTACTATTTTGAAAATTTGACATAATATATCATTCTTTTAATCTACGGGATGACCAAAGATAACTAATCTGGCCTCTTAGTCAATTTTCTCCCCAAATCTTGCCTTCCTTAAAATCGCATTTGTACCTTAGTACGTGCAAGTCAAGACATTTATTTGATGTCTTGAAATCATACGGCATTAGATGCTTTAAAAATAATATTAACTCCACATGCTTGTGAAACCCTATAGACTAACATATAGCTTGAGTGCCTTTATGTACATCGTCGTATGTGTAAAACACTTTACATAAACAGACTAATCATCTTCTATCGGCGACTATCTCATATAACCAATCTTCAATTATTGAACCATTTAGGAAACTTTTTACTTAACTACGATGTCATGCCTTTCACATCTTTTATTAGCATATCCCTGCCCTTAAAATGAACATATATGTTAATTTCAAACAATATTTAATCACATTTGTCTTAATAATTCAAAATAATAAATTTAAAATTGCTTTTTTCTTCCTAAGTATAAATCATCTCAGTATTGTTTATTATTAGAATATATTTTTTCACCATTATCTCCAAATAGTTTTTTTTCAAATCAATAATATATTTCAAAATTCATTTTTTTCAATGTATTACTTTAAATATCTTAAACATCATTACTTAATCCAAAAATAACAATTTTCGTCAAATTTCCTTCAAAAAAATAATATTATTATTACTTTACATCAAAACAATAATATTTATTTACTTTTTTTCATCACAGCCACTTTATTATTATCTAGTTCAAACTTAACAACATTCTGCATTAAATTCCAAAAATCATTTTTACTGTTATTTACATTAAAAACAATAATAATTTATTCTAAAAAACCATTGAAAATACCGCTTTACTAGTATTATTATTCTCAAAATACCTCTTATTTTTATTACCTAAATAACAATAATTTTTTTTCATAAACTCTATAAAATAGTTATATTATTATTTGCTCAAAATTTAGATAGCCTTCCAAAAATCATATTATTTAAATTCCTTCATACTTTATAAATAACAGTAAATTCCCAATTCAAAATAGATTATTCATTATTGTTTCAAATTTTTTTTCAAAAATGCTTAAATATTTCCCTCGTTAATTTAAAGTACCAATCCCTAAATCACAAATCTATAATGTTCATTTATAATAAAGCCTTGGCACAGTGGCATATTGACTATCCTAGCTAATTCATGAAAAAACAATTCAAACCTTATGGGCTATGTAATTATTTTTTAGCTCCAATTAAATTTCAATTAAGAATATAATTAACTTTTCAATTTAGGTTTTAATCAAAATCATCGATCTCAAATCTTATTCTATATAAAATTAATAAGATTTGAAAACCATAAACTTCACTACTAATTTTGTCCAATGTTTAATTTCGATTATCACGCATTTTTTTCAAAATAGGTTGCTTAAATCCTGCTTAAGCAAATTTTCAAATAGTTTAACTTTATATGTTTCATATTAAATCATCTAAACCACTTTTATTTCAAGTTAACCATTTCATATCTATCCATATTACTCAAATAAATAATTATTATACTTTCAATTTCTAAAGCTAATTTCTTTTCAATAATTCTTAAACAAATATCATTACCTAAAAACTTTTGACTTCCAAAACTCAATCCTTTATAGTTTTATCGATTCAATATTAATTACTCAAAATATAGTTGGATCTCAATTAACTTTAGTTATTTTCTGAAATACACATACTACATTATTTCATATAATTTATAGTCATTTAATTATATATATAAGTATAAATCATTTTATTTTATAATTAGCCAATTTCCAACATTTTTAAATAATATATCATGTTTATACATAAAAATACATTTTTAAAATTCGTTTTGGCTACTAACTATATTCATATCCAATTTGAAAACAATTTGCCAAAATGTTGAAATATTTACTAATGCGCCTTTTCAAGAGTTTATATCCTAAATTCTTCAATTTTCATTTGAAAATACATACATATTAAAACTGAGAAATTCAACAAAATTTAAAATAATAATTTTAAATTCTCTTTTCTTTCAAAGTGTGACAAAATTTATTTATAAAATGAAAGATATCCAAAAAGATGCGCTTTACTTGCTTTTTATTTTCCTTTCATAAGTTTTTTTATCGAAGGCAAGGTACACATCAAAGTATAAGTGTAAAAATGTGCCTTACACTAAAAGTTTTACAAAAATAAAACCTTTAAATATTTTTGGAAAATTATTTCTTATTAAATTTCCTTCTATTGAAGCTTGCTTAGGGGTCATTATTTCAATATATTAAACAAACTAACTACTATATTTTCCTAAAAAGCCCAAATACTATTATTTTTAACTTTTTAGGAAAAACATTTAATTTAATTTGAATTAATTTAATTACTTTAATTTGAGTAGATCATGACTTACACAATCCCAACTATGTCATAAAATCTTAAAAAAAGCTTAAGTACCTTCATTACGAATTATCAACGCATTATCAACATCGCATTATATCCTATGGACTTAAGGCACTGCTATTCTACTTATCCATCCCTAGTCCCATAATTTACCCCACAGCTACTTTGCATATAAACTCTTTTTTAATAATTCTCTATGGAGTAAATTGCAACTAACACGATTGATTTATCTTCTACCCTAAAATATTAAAATGTCAACATTTATTTAACTCGTAGTTGTTTACTTCAATAAGGGATAAACCAACAACCACCTCTACAAGTCAAAATATATGGGGTGTGGCGTATAAATTATATATATATATATAATAAAAATTACAGACACGCTCTTCCAAATGCGTGAATTTAGTATGAATTGCCTAATCTAAGCTATGATACCAAATGTAACAACCCGCCATCTACAATGCCTCGATTCACACATAAAATGGCGTGGACATCGCAGACCTCATAGACGGTAGATCGTTTTGAGTTAAAATATATAAAATAGATTATAGAGCTATATATAATATTCCACACTTTTTGAAACTCACAGCGAAAGGAATAAAATATATTATTAATCGGTAATACAATCCCAAACAAATAAAATAATACAGTATCAAATAAACTCCAACTATAACATCTCTCTCTATACTGGTAGTGGAGCCAGTATAACTTTTGGAAATAAATGAAATAAAAATAGTAGATAGCTAATAGACAAATAAATGCACATCTTCTTCATACCATCACACCTTCAAGTCACCACCAATCCTCTCTATTGATGTAACGACCCGTAAATTTAACTGGTTTTAATAACGTTATTAATTGAAATTTTGCGAAATTTTAAAACGATAAAATTTTGAAATATAAATTTGATATTTGGAATGGGTCTAGTTAAACATAGCAACTGGTAAAATTTCGTCAGAAAATATGAAAGTTTATTTCGCACGTAAATTTACTTCAATTTAATCAGTTAAAAAGCGATGAAAATAAAATGTTTTCGGAACCTAAATATTTTTACATAGAAAAATTCTAAACCATCTTCTAAGCAAACGTCATTTTTTTGTTTTTCCAAATTCGGACTTCTTTGGCTCCATCGATCTTATTTTTCTGCGTTTTTGCTGCATTTTCCGCTAGTAGAAAATTCGAATTTTATAATTCAATCATACCACTGATATCTATATACCATTTTGATCGTCTCGCCGCGCTGATCTCAACGGTATATTTATTTCTGTATTTTAAGATCCGTTTCGCGACGGAAACACTAAATTGTTCGTTGTAACGGTACCGTAATTTTGACTTCACACCTTCCTTCGGTTTTAAAATTTGAAATGTACAGCTTGTACCGCAATAATAATTTACCTTAAAAGTTGAGCTGAATCAAACCCCAACCGTTACATTTCATTTCATTTCCCACTGCTCAAGAAATATTACAAATCCTGTACTGTCTATTCATTTTCCTGGAGAATACCACTAGCAATTACTATTTGTTGAATTCAACATCTGACTCCTACTATTCCCATTGATTTATTTTATTCTGGTCCATTCCTACCGTATTCTCCCCTTCTCTATTCTCTTCGTGTTCTGTTCTAAGAAAGAAAATTTTATATAAAGTTATAATATATTGTTTTTACTCATGGCTACTGTAACCAGTTCGCCTTCGTTTGCAATCCTCTTGCCTCCTGCAACCTTACCTTCCCACCTAGCTTTCCATGACCATTCCCAACCCGTTGACAGCCGCACTTGCCTCCACGCCTGCCTCACGCCAAGCCCCATCTACCACGGTCGTACCCTGACACGCCGACCTAACAAGCACCCTGGCCTCAACCGCCAAGTCGCGCCTCATCTCCACCTCGTCCTTGCGTCTACCCTTTTAGCCGAACCTTCCCCTCACCACAAACCGATCACCGCCTAGCAACCTCCGCCCTGACTACTGGAGCACCCACCGCCGCTCGCTATTTACAACCGCTCCGACCTCACTTCGACAAAACCACCTCAGCTTGTCTTCTTTTTTTTCTCTGTTTTTCTTTCGGCTGTATACAGGTGACATATATTTGATCTATATATTACATAATAGACCATACATATATAGATAAGCTTAAACTATATTTCATATGTAAATGTTTGATATATATATTGATAGTTTTTATAAGCTTAAGGTATGTCTGTTTGGAATTGTATATATTTCTATTTCAAATGTTAATGATACAACAAGATTGGTCTGTTACCTATTTTGATATGTATATATTTCGTGTGTGTATATATACGGTTTGAATCTGTTTCAGTTTTATTTTAATGTTTGGGTTTCGAAATATATATGTTAATTTTGTATATACTTGAGTTGGTTTTGAGTATGTATTTAGTGTCTACATGCAACTTTGTATGTTATTTTGTAGCCTCATGTTCATTAGTTTGAACAAAGATAAGTGTGAACTAGATCTGAGATTTTATGCCACATATCCTATTTTCGAGAGAGAAGCAGTAAAGGATTTTATATGTATGTCAAGTTAGTGTATATATTGTTTCGGTTGTATGGTTTATTTGTATTTTAAAAGTTATGATGATATATATATTATTTTATGAAAGAAATTATATATATATTATGTTAGTATGTTATATAAGTATATGTTATATAATTATGTATACAATCAGTTGGATATCTATGGGTCAGACTGCATTTTTTTTTGGTGATTAAACTTACATATTTGTTACATAGTATATAATAGTTTTTTTTTAGTTTTCGTACAAAGGTTATATAATGTCAATGTCCTGGGTAAGTTGTAATTTAATAGAAGTTTACATGCATTCAAGTGAATTGTAATATGTAGATCTATACATATATGTTTGTATAGAATTGATGCTGACCTGTTGAATTTTTTTATAATAAAAAATAAAGTAAGTACTGGCCGATTGTATAACAGAATTGGATCTGAACCCTTAGCCTCCTCATTGTTTAAAGTTGTATTTATATATATAGGCACACATGTAGTATATGTGTACAGTATTCTATGTAAAGAGGTTTATAAATTTTTTTATGTCAGTCTATATATGTGTGTATGTGTAGTGATTTTATACGTTAGTTGTGTATAAATATTTTTTTTTATTTTTTTATTATGTATATAAGCATATAGATAAAGATATAGGTTTTGAATATGTATTTCAAATTGATTTTTGGTTTTAAGAAGAAAATAATAATATACTATATATTTGTTTCAGTTATATCAAGATGATTCTGATTCATTTTATCAAATTCCTATTTATCAGCTTGTTCGTTGAATTCGTGCCGACTTTGCTTTGCTTGGATTCGTAATTCAATTTCAGTGTCTGTATCTGTGTTCGTATCTGTGTCCTCCCTTGTTCTCTCTAGCCTCGAAAGGTGAGCAATCACTCACGATTAACGTTCTTTTATTTATTAAATTTGATTTCAATTGAAACGACAATTGAAATATGCTGCTGTTAGTTAATTACACTGTTATATATGCTATTACCTGTATCAGTTCACCTGTGACATCTGACACCACTATCTGTTATTTATACAATGATAATTCAGTTTGGTTGATAATGATTTATTGTTTGATGTTGACATTGGACGTTTAATTGTAATGTATAAAGTGATAATATTATTCAAATAAATTTGACGTAGGATAATTAAAATTTGAATCGACATATATGTTGAATTTGATTAGTTGAATATGACCCCTTTTAATTGTTAAATTAATTGACATGTAGAATAGTGATAATTACACTTTGAACCATTGAAAGTATATTGGATTAATTGTTGTAGTGTTAAAATTGAAATTGAATGACAAGTGAAGAACCGTATTGATATTAGTGTAATAATCTTTAATCTACATGGAATGATAGTGTAGATTCTAGAAATAATTATATTAATTTACACAAATAACAATGTGAATTAATACGATTATTTTGGGATTATTTGAATTGATTATTGGATTGATATTGATTGCTATTATTGCTTGTTTATTTACTTTGACACCATCCCAGTTATCACACTGCAAGTTCCCTTTGCTATGCTTTGATTTTGAATTGAATTGGAATCGGGTTGAAATGATAAATACCCAAATGAACTTGGCTTAGGATAGAAAATTAAATAAAAATCGATTGGTCAATAATTTGATTTAAAAATAAAATAAAGATTTTATTTGAATAAATAATAGGGTTTTAAATGAAGTTGGAATTTAAATTTTATGGAAGGAAAATATTAATATGTAATAATCCGAAACAAAATATTAACATAGTAGTTGTTGAAAGAATGTTGTTTTAAAATTAATTATTTAATAATTAAATTTGGAATTATTAATAATTAAGTTTAAAATTAGTTAATAATTAAAGTTTTGAAATTATTTAATAATTAAATAAGATTGAATTATTTAATAATTAAATAAAATTGAATTCTGTTAAGTTAAATTGAACTTCTTGAATAAGTGAAATTAAGTTTCTTTATTTATTGAGTTGTGAAATTGTAACTAAGTAAATTAATAAGTGAAATTGAATTTCTCTAATAAGAAATAAAATGTGTTTTATTGAAATTAATGTAAGATTTGAAATGTAAAGAATTTGATTTGATGAATTTAATTTAATGAAATTTGTAAGTTTTGATATATTGGAGTTGAACTTAAGTAATTGATTTATTGAATTGGAAATTAAATAGAAATTGTTTTGAATGATAAATTAACTTAACGAATATTGAATGAAATCGATAAATGAATTTAAATTGATTTGAATGTTAAATTAAATTGATTTAAATGATTTTGGAATGAAACTTATATACGAACTTGAATCAATATTTGAATTGTTTTAAATAGAAATTGAATTATAAGATTTTGAAATTATGAATGTGGAAGTTTTGAAACGTAAATTATGGAAATTGATTTAGAAAGACAATGTATAAAATGTGTTAAGGGGGATAATGGTAACGCCTTAACACTATTTTGATACTTTATATTACTGATAGGCATTATCTATTTACCGTACACTACTACATAGTAGATAGTTTAACGGATCCTTAAAGGATGGTTATTCCAAACATCCTTTGAGTTACTTGTATTTCAATTGCTATTTCACTTGAGTTGGATTTATTGATATAAGAATGTTAATCCTGACTCGAGTGTTTTGTGTTTTGCTTTACGCTCTGGTCAGACTGAGTGCACCAGTATTCGAGACTCGCCTTTGGAGTTGGGCTTCGCTTGGAGATCCAGCTATCTATCCAACTTTCAGATATTCAGTTGATTCCAGTGATGTATTCTGATATTGTATTTGATTATTGTATTCGAGACATCTGTTGTACCTTATTTAACTCTGATATGTATATAGTAGCTTCATGAACTACTATCTTTTGTTTCCACTGCATTTATTACTCTGTGTCTGTGATCTGTGTTCTATTTATTTACTGTATATGCTCAGTTTTGTCAAATTTAAATTAACAACGTGGTATTTTGAATTATTCAAGTCCGACATGTGCGGATGCGAATGGTCCAAAATACCGGGTCGTTACAATTGACCTATTAGAGTATAACTAAAAAGAATAAAATGGAAGAGGAGGCAAGACATATGTCTAGTGAGTGAAACACATCATATAAGCGTATAATACTAATAAGGTAGTAAAACCACACTTATGCTCGAAAACATACATTGATCTGTGTCACCTGCTCCCAACAAGTCAGCCAAACACAATATAGTAGTGACATCATATGTTAAGGTCTCACTAAAATCTAGCTCATGCCTAATCACATGCCCACAATTTGATCATAAATTTTCAACTTGCTATCGTTAAATCATATACTAAGGACTCGGCTCCTCTAACGTGTCGTGATGCCAAATCGAATACTAAGGACTCGACTCCTTGGACTATCGTATATTGAGGACTCAATTTCTTGGACTATCGCAGGTTAAGAACTCAACTCCTCATACCATCGTATGTTGAGGACTCAGCTACTCAGACTATCATATGTTAAAGACTCGACTCCTTGAACTATTGTATATTAAGGACTTAGCTCCTTAGACTATTGCATCGCCAAATATAAACCATGTATAATGAACTTGCCCAACTAAGACCATTTTCTAATTAAACTATCTCAAATCACAGCAAACACCAAAATGTTCCTCATCTCGCCACAATCGCGATGCAACGAGCCACGCGTGAAATGGGAGTCGTATGCGAGAGTTATAATTTAAAGTTTAAGGCCAATATCGTAATTTATTAAGTAATTAAACTTGTATATTACTATATGCATACACGTATTTCCTATAGCCGTATGTTGCTATAGTGCCTTCGACCTTCTCAACCCTATGTTGAAATCCAATGATGTTGTCTATTGTTTTTCACCACCGCCACCATGAGGCCATGCCACCCCAATCTAACATCGACATTGGCCACCTCATCACGAGCGGTACCTATCGGCACCAATGCCGTCGACTCCAGCTGCCTGTAGAAAAACTAGCATTATTGATGTTTTATGCTAATTTTTGGTGATCTCCGACCACTTGAGATCAGTCAGATCCCAATGTGACACTTCTCTCGGTCCCCTCTTCATGTCCATGTCCTCTGATCATCTTGTCGACGTCATTTCAAAGTTGGATCGAAACGAACAGTCCTTGTTTGTCGAACTTCCGACATGTTTTCTGGTCCTTCCGAAAACCCAATCGACGAACAAACGCCACCAGTAGGTTTTTATCATCGAGAACAACAATTATAGTACATAATATGTCTAATATGGTACACTTTTGTATTACATGCATATTAATTAGAAGGAGATTAACTTTTGCTAATTAAAGTCGATTAAAAAATATATTTTTTAACCATCTAGCAATGGCATACTACATCCTAATCAGGTGTAAATATAAAAAACTCAATTTTTAATTATTAATTACATCATTTATAAATTTGGTTTAAGATCATAAGGGGTGGATTACTATGTCTTATCAATATATATACAAATATGATAAATCTCATTTACCGACTAGTGCATCTCCTTCTATCCGATATGAATCCTCATATTCCTTCACTATCCAGAAATCCTATGCCTTGAAAATGCCAAATCTTCAATAGCTTTGATTTATTTACATGGCTCTCTTCGCGGTGATTAATTTCATATATAAATTTGTTTAATTTGGTTTTAATTTAGAGGATTTGGAATTAATTTAATGATTAGGGTTTTATAAGTGGAGGCAAGATTTATCATTCATAAAGACAGGGTTAAGGATTTATTTATAGGTCGATAATAATAATATCTATGTGATATTCTCAAAATCAATATATTATGAAAATGTCACTGGGTTTGACTTCTTATTTCTAGCCACCTAATCAAATTTAGCAAGTTGTATATGTTTTATGACTGTAAACGACATTCCAAATACAATGGAATATGTGTTCAAGCATAATTCTAACTTCTATTGAAATTTTCTATTTTGTCCTTTATGCGAAGTTACGATTTTATCTTTTTTAATTTAATTATTTAATTTTGTAAAATTAAGGGATGCTACAAATTCTGAGCAAACTGATTGAACGAATGAGATTGAGATTCTATAATTAGCCCCAAGTGTAAGTGGGAGATTAACAGAGTTTAGCAGTATGTCCTATGGGCGATTCTGTAATTTATTGTAAATCGTTAACTATGTAATAAAATCTCATTCGAAATAAATGTTATTTGTTTTCTATTATATATATTTGTTATATTGTGAAACATTAATTAAATAATTAATTTAAAATATTTAATAGAAATCCTTGAATAATATATTGTGTAATGATAATTACAAAAAGTTGTGATCATGAAAAACTATCACAATATTAAATAAGATATTGTTTTAAATATCCATTGACAAGACGTTTTGAGAAAGGATACCAAAACATTTGTTGATATCAAAGTATGCAACGCTCTCCAAATGGTGGGTATTGTATTACTCAAGGGGGGCACCAAGAGATTATGTACTGATAGTTATTGGATAACCGTGGAATGACTCATCTGAGAGTTTCTTGTTGGTTAATAACAACTAGGCCAAATGGGAAACCTCTAAATGACAATGCTACAAATTTCTCTCAACTTGAAAGTACCATTCAACTTCAAAGTGGAAACTCCACATTAATTATAGTTAAACCGTGGCACGGCATTCATTGAATGACTGTAGCTGTGTCTAAGTTGAAGCATTGAAAGTGAAGCACCATTCAATAGAGAATTTGTCTCCTCGGTTGTATGAGGTTAGTATCACGCTCAACTATATTCAATTCAAAATCAAAATCTCTGGTAGAGTGGTAAGGTTAATAGTAAATGTTATTAGTGAACTAATGACTTTGTTATAGACCAACCGAGTTGAATATAAATGATACTGGAATCTTGACCAAAACCAAATTTTGTATGTCCTAATATGATATAGTGTTGATGGAGAGAATCGGTGTAAATAATTGCTATTAAAGGTACCGCTTGAATTTGTAAAATTGGATTTTGCGGATGAGATTTGTAAGTATTGAATTAAGTAAAACAGTCACATCACTAGATAAGGTGATGAGAAAACATTAACATTTAAAATTTTCAAATATTAATCGCTGGTTAAATTCAAACCCGTGAGTCGCACAACTGAATATATTTAGTCTCCAAGACATCGCTTAATTTGATTCACTACACCAAATATAAAATTTTCAACATTTATATTTGTAAATTTCTAACATATAAATATTACAAACTACTAACCATAAAAAGATGTTAGAAAACCTTAAAAAGTGTAAGTAAAAATAAATAATTTTCTATATAAACTTTGCACCCATCTATAATTTAGTATATGTTTTATTTTCTCACACTTATCTATTCCCATTCTCATTTTTGACCGTATTTTTTTAATTTCAATTTATGGTTTTCTTTCTCAGTGGCTCTTTATAAA
The DNA here is from genome assembly GCA_030737815.1 of Allium fistulosum. Lineage (NCBI taxonomy): Eukaryota > Viridiplantae > Streptophyta > Magnoliopsida > Asparagales > Amaryllidaceae > Allium > Allium fistulosum. The sequence continues at coordinate 1,212,413,373 of CM060902.1, forward strand.
TCAACAACACTTGAGGCCTCTAATGACTCTTCTTTTGATGTGTCCATGGCAATGAGCAACTATACCTTGATGGACGGCTCGGATTGTTGGATATTACTCTATGCTAAAAAGTAATCAAGCCACTCTGTTCTTAATCCATGAATCAACCAAAATGGAGAGAGAGTTAAACAAGATTGGACCTACGGAATTAGGAACAACGTAGCAATTAATTTTGTTTTCATTTTCTTATGTAACATTATATTATTATTGATCCATTCTATTTCTTCAAGAACCTTTAACCATTATCAAAAAATTTGTTTGATTGAGTTTGTTTGTTTTTAAAATTTGTGTGATTCTTAAATAGAATGATGAGCAATTACAAAGTATAAATGGTAGATGATGGAATGTCAGAGTTTTTTTTATTGATTTTTACGACCCTAAAGACACTACGTTCTCATTTGGTTACTAACCATGTCTCTTTTTTCATACTTTCGTGTATGCAATTACCTAATGTTATTTAAAAATCATGTATAACTGATATGAGTGTAATGGATTGTAAAGCATTCTATGAAGGTGGTGTTCAGAGAGTTAGGATTCAACTTCCAGACTCCATCTTATAAATTGCTATATGTTGGATTTGTAAACAAAATTTACCATCCAAATATTGATACCCTCTTTGCATGTTAAATTCATTGTTTAGATTCTTAAAATGGTTTAATGGGTTGTTTTTCATGTTGGATTTCAGTTCGGGTTCGGTTTGTTTGAATGTGCTTAATCAGACTTGGAGCCCAATGTTTAGTAAGCATTTTTACCATATGGGTTGTTTTATTTATAGCATTTTCTATGTTTTACTATATGAATTATGCAAGCTATAGTTCATAGAATTATGAAATAAAGTTTAAGGGTATGGAATATATTAGGAAATATTATTTAAGAATATTTGTTACATTGGTTAATAATGTTTTATTTTATATGCAGAGTGTGGCCCTGATGTTTTTTCTTGAACATGCTTATTACTAGGTTAAAGAGTGTGTTAAGGGACTCCATAGGTTACTCTTATCACGGTTGAAGGTAATTATATATATACTTATGTATATGCATAGTATGTGATGAAGTTATGTCTATCATTGGTCATCTGAAAGTTTTTAAATCCATCTGCATTCATATCTTATGCATAAAAATATGTAAACTTTGTATGTTTATGAATAAATTATGCATTATTGTTAGACATTTTGAATTGATTGGAAAAATGAAAATATTTAGACCATTTCTCGCAATAGTAGTGAGAAATAGTATAAAACTACTTCAAAATATTTTTATGACCTGAAAATTCAACATATCTAGTTACTATAAGAGCAATTTGGACAATAATTTAACTAAATAATAATATGTCTAGAGGTTTCATGGACTACAAAGTTATAGATAAGTGTTAAGAAATAGCCGAGGATCACTAGTAAAGTATGTGGGTTGTGGAATTATGGATCTTAAGGCTAATTAAACACCAGAGGAGGTGAATAGTATTTTCTAACTTTTGTAAATCTTTTTAAATTTATTTTAAGTTTAATATTGAATCACAGATTTTCAACACAGGACAACAATCAATCACAAATACAATCACAGATAAAAATAAAGTAATAAAGTGAAGTAGAGAGTTAGAGAGATGACACTTGAGATTTTACACTGGTTCGGATTTCTCCTACATCCAGTCCCATACAATTGTGTGTACAGATTTCTTTTCAAATGCCAATCTTTAAACGAACAGATGGCAAACTCAATTATAATCTAGATTCCGAGGCTACGAGACACACCCTCTTGATATACCAATTCCTCGTATTTACAAAAATAGAATTAATCGTATTACTACGTTTTCTACTATTAGCCTTATGAAAAAAATTGGAACTGTTATCACCTTCATTAATCCATTGAATTATAGATCTCTGTTCCACATAACCTCTTCTTTTTCTAAAATTCTCTTCTTTTAGATTAGCCAGTACGTTACGCTCAACTAGATTTAGTTGTCTAATTTCTTCTATCCTTTTTATGTTAAGCATTTCAGAAAGAATGTTTTCTTTTTTAATTTTAATATTACCAAAAGCATTTTTATTCCAATTTTTAAGAAAATTTCTAAGACCCTTAAGTTTTAAAACAATTTTTTTTGTAGAATTGTCTATATTTCTAGTATTATAAAAGCTCGTAGAAATCCATTTATTTCTTATTAAATTTGAAAAAATGGATTCTAATAATCACATTTTTTCGAATTTAAAAGATCTATTAATAACTCTGTGCTGATCACATGTAAGAATGATAGGACAATGATCAGAATAAGTGTAAGGCAAACCAGAAACTCTACTAGAAAATTTATCCTCAATTTCATCGCTAACGAAAAACCTATCGAGAAGGGCCATAGAAGGGAATTCCCTAGTATTACTCCATGTAAAATCCCTATTAGAAAGAGGAATTTCAATCAAATTAGAATTAATAATAAATTGGTCAAATTCCTTCATAGTAGAGAAATCACCTTCCCGTGGTGAACGCTCTCCTAGAAAACGCATAACATTGAATTCACCCCCTAAAATCCAAGAACCAGGAGCTAAAGATCTAAATTCTAGACATTCATTCCAAAGAATCCGACGACCAATTTTTGAGTTAGGCCCATATACATTAGAAATATTTAAAATAGAATTATCACTAAGGTTAATGAGAATAATATGCAGTGAGTGTTGCTTAGAAATATATTGGAGCAATTTAATAAGTTATCCCACCACCCAATGAGTAAACCCCCAGAAGCGCCCATAGAAGGTAAATAAGCCCATTTCCTAAAACGATAACCACCTAATCTTCTATAAAAACAAATATCAAGATATTCAATTTTAGTTTCCTGTAAAAGTGCGATGTCAATAGAATAGTCTTTAAAAAAAGCTCTTATTTTATCGCACTTATTTAAGTCGTGTAAACCTCTGATATTCCAACTAATAATCCTCATATACCAAGAGATCTAGCCCTATCAAATTCCCTACTTCTAATATACGCTAAATCTACCTCAACATTAGAAAAAACAAAGGCGGTATCTCTAGCTAACTGACAGAACTCAGAAGAAGATAGACCGCCTAAGGCATATGATGAATATAAACTACTCAAATCATAAAACATACCTGAGCCTAAATCTGTAGCGCCACTCGTGGCACTCGAATTAGGATACTCACCCATAGACTGAGACTGACTACATCGGATCCTGGCACTATGTTGTAAAGAACCACTAACAGCCACATACCTCGTGCGCCTACCTCTCCTCGATGATGAAGCATAAGATGTAGATTTGCTGCCGATATCACTACATTGCACATTTGTTGTGAGGCGAGAATGCTACAACTTTGAATTATCCATATCTCCACCCATATTACTAGCAATAACTATGCAATCTGATCCACTCGCATCATGATCAACCATAACATTCCCTTCTAATCCGCTCACATTTCCAACATTAGCAAACTTATTCAAAAAGTCACTCACCTCTGGATGTCTCCCAAAAATAGCAGAACCCATAAAACTAACATTAACCGAATCAATACCACTAGTAACATCAACAGAGTGCTTTAATTCTCCTATTGCCATGCACCGTGGCACACCAGAATGTGCACACTGACATTTGTTTGCAAATTGTGATATATCAGGGACCATCTCATATGGACAATTTCCATCACCAATCCATTGCTCAACTCCCTTCCCCGATCTTGACATTTCATTTTTAACCGAAGAATCTTCTTGCAGCATCAAATCAGAAATCGTGCACGCACTGAAATATATCATCCCCGTGTCATCACATTTACCACTGGCATTCACATCCACCATTTTATCAACTGGCCAGTTATCAGATAAAGATTCAACAAAACTTACTTTATAAACTTCAGCACTCTGCGCATCCAATTTTAAGCTAACTGAATTGTATATATCCTTCAATACCACCTTAATACCAAAATTTAGATCATTAGCTTTAAGCCTAAACAATAAAACATTTGGATTCCAAAGGCTGACCTCACTCACAACTAGACAATTTGATACAGCAACATTGGAAATCACTTTTCCAACCTCACAGTCACTTAATAGTTCACCACAACAAACAGAAGAAGAAGAAAGTTCTTCATGGGTCCTATTATTTGAGAAAGAATCTAACAGCCAGGGAAATAGAAGGTGAAGAAGATATAAAGGCAACATCACATTCCTTAAAATTCTTACATGTATCTTTCAAAGAATAAACAACAACAATAGCTTCAACCTTAGAACTGTTATCCACAACACAACAGCCAAACAAACCACTATCAGAAGAAAACATTTAGGTTGAAATTTGATTCTTCATCCTTAAGTGTTCGAAGATAGTCAAAACAATTTGAGGTGACAAGCTCGAAATTCTCCAAGTGATTGATTCTTGCTATAAATTTTTTATTCTGAGTAAAACTCAATTCATTATTAACATCAGAGGTTGCAACGCCATTTTCAAAATTATCAATCACTTTATCGATGGATCCTTTCGGTAAAGAAATCGGATTGAGTTGCAAAACGACTGGATCCAAAAGCATAGAATCAATAGAGATAAATTCCTTTCTATTATCAGCAACAGAGAAACCCAAAAAATCATTGAAACCAGGGACCATAACCCCAATATCACTATGCAAAATTGGCATCTCAACATTAATATTATCGACCAAGTTATCACTGGAAGGTGAAGAAGCATAATCCCTAAAGTATTATCTTAGATGTCCAAACTTTTTAATATAATTTTTACCAATATTAACTGAATTAATAACATCGAAGTGATAAAACAGCTCTTCCAAGAAATCAATGCCTTCTTTTACTTGAAACCATAGATGATCTAGCATAATTTTTTTCAACTTCATACACTTCAATACAAATTGGAAACCATGATCTGTGTTGGAGAAGTTCTTGCGATCACCAGATAAAGATTTCAATTTCGCCGAACCGTTAGTTAATTTGTGACCAAACAATCCACAATCAAAACACCTAATATGATCTCTGCAATCTCTCGCTATATGATGAAAATCACCGCATCTAAAGCAAAATTTCTTCCCCTTTCTAGATTTAGATTCAGTCCATCTCTTAACATTGGGTCTTTGGTCAAGAAGTTTCGGAGGAACAAAAGATGGGTTCTTGACCACTTGGGCGTACGAACGAGAAGGATAAGAATCAAAAACGAGGGAGGAAGCATCTCTGGAGAGATTAGAGAGACGAGAATTGTCGAACGAGAACGATGAAGTGGGAAAACCTTGAACAGAGGACACCATTATTTTGTTTGGAGATTGTATTTTGTAATTTTGAAAAGTATTCGAGCTAAATATTATTTGTTTTATTTCATCTTCATTAATTCCAACCAATAAAATTCATGATTTACTATTCATTGTTTTCTTACATATAATATGAGGAAATTGACCATGTTCGTTTTCTTGATTAAATAACTCCTTATAATATTTAACTGTCTCTTCAGCCACTTTACCGAATTCATTAGTGGACTTACCCTGGCCATCATAAATATTATCTATACAAGTATGGTGGCACGTCCGTTGGACGTGTGCAAAGAAGGAAGTGACATATTTTGTCTTTGTTACAATTATGATATTGTGAGAGATTATAGTAATGTTTTCGTTAATTACGGGAGAAAAGAGGAAGATGATATGTCAAATAAACAGAAATAAGGTGTTGTAAGAAAGACGATAGGTAAACCCGATAATGATGAAGCACCTTTGTAGGAGTTCTTTGGCACGTGCGATGCACGTAAACGTGTGCAGGTATAAATTTGACCAAAGCTAGAATTGAACTTTAAATTAGTAAGTTGCTGCATTTGTTTGGGCCATTGCGGCATAGATGAAATCATTTTGGTAGAGGTACATAAATTATGTGTATTATAGCTTGTTCCAATATATAAGTTTGGATTAATAGGTACATAAATAGCATGATTCCAAAGCAAATGTTGCTTAGTCAAACGTGTACTTCTACGTTTGATTTTCTCTTTGGAAGAGGACATAGCAGCTGTGCTACCTTCGAGTACATATTTGTTTTGTAAGATTAAAAATGTTTGTTAGCTATGGATAAAATACGAACTCATATGGGGAAAAATGAAAAGAATGATGACATATTAGAAACAGACAATGTAAGGATAAGCAAAATAGTGAAGTGTGAGTAAAAGAGAAGAGAGATCTAGCTTTGTCATTTTGTGCATGAACAGTAAGTTACAGGCCCATGAAGCATGAGTGTAATGTATAGGTATGAAAACATTTATAGATGCGAGTTAATGTGCATAAGCAAATGTGGGCATGGAGCTAGTTAATAGAGTGATGGCTATGCTGTAAGACGTGAACATTATTTTTGGTTGCAAAAGGATACATTAGCCAGGTCTATAGGTAAATAGACATTAATAGGGTGGAACGTGGTAGAGTTTAGATGGTAGAGGAAAAACGATATATTTGTATGGCATAAGTAGTACAAAAATGTGCATTTCTTGTATAACGTGTTCTAAATACGTACTTTTCATTTAAAATAATGTTCTAGTTCTTGTTTGAAATGTCAATGCCAAATGTTGAAATGTCAGTGCCTACCTTTACATTCAATTTTGTTTTGAGTGTTCTAAATACAGTAAGCATAATATCCCAAACAGTTGAAAACCCAAACCGCCTAGAACTAAGACCCGCCGGATTGGGTCCAGATGCATCGGGTTGGGTCTAATTGCCACCCCTGCTATAAAGTCATATATTATACTACCAAACACACTATTTTGTAATGAAATACAAACGCACTAAATCATAGACTGATAACAGATGTAGGTGTAGACAGAAGGAAAGCTGCATGCACAGAGCTAAAGATAGATTTTTATAGCAGAAGCAAATCAATACGTAGTTCTACAATCACAAACCAAATAGAGGGAAAAAGTTAAAGAAGAAGAAACAAAAAATCAGATTAGGTAACGGTAAACCTGCATGTTAGATAATTGGAAATATATTGGATATGGTTAGGAAAGAGCATTCGTATTAGCTGTATTAGTTTCAATAGGTAGTGTCATAAAGTTTCAGTTTTGCACTGTTATATTCTGGATAAAAAAAACACATGTCACTATTTGATCCAAACTGTACATGTGTAAAAGAATAATAAGAACTGCTCCTAAAGAGTAGACTGATGTTTCAGCATGGATAGAGCAACACATTATCATTTATCAATGTTGGTTCCAGCTTCGATATATTGTTCTGCCAAAATGGTTTACTAAGAAACAAATACCATTTTTATTTACACTTTTATGTTTGCAATTAGACGCATGTACTCCTCGATTTGCCTGCAACAGATTTTCACTAACATTAATTTATTCAATAGAATAATATTTTGGAAATAACATAAGTTGGAACATACCATTTTGCTTCCATTTTCACCAGCATACCATTAATGTTCAAATTGATGTGGAGGTTTTCTCAATTAGATACTTCTTTTATAGAGAAACTCCTAGATCTTGCATCTCTACAGTTTCCTCTTCACTCACTTCAAAAGTCCTCCTCCCACCCAAACAGGTTGAATCTTCGGTAAAGCACAACATATAAATTGCAATTGCAAAACACTTCTTTGGTCACTTGACAGACATATTTGTTGTAGCTTTAAAATAAAATTGCATACGGTCAAGGATATCTATTAATTCATTATTGAACAATACAACCATGGAAAGAAGGAATAAGCCTATAATATTATAAGGAAAAATAATTAAAATCAAAATGATATTCTTAATTCAAATTACCTTTTTCCAGATGAAGTAAGTCTTCAGATGCCACAACTATGGTCCTACAATTGATAAATACACAACAACCAAGATAAAATGCTAGTAAACCATCTTCACTCCTGTTAGTACAAACACCTAACTGTACTTTACTCTAAAAGAAATGAAAGTATGGTCATGTTTAACTTAGGTGATTTAACTTAAAACACCAATAAACTTATATAAGACAATTGAATGTAATATTAATACTGAAACAGAAGCTAAAAGTTAACCAAGAGCATGATAAACTATCAATTTCACAAATGTAAAAATCGATACTATAAATATTTGCTGTAACTTTAAAATCAAATTGTAGACTATCCATATACCGTATACTGAGTCCGCTATTATTGCAACCTATAACAAACAACATCTATTTGTTTCAATACTGTCATATATTGTTCTACTGGTTAAAAAGTTCAGCATTAAGAATAAGCTTTGCAGTACTAATCTTACGTTATCAATATTCTTGATTTGAAGGAAAAAATGTTGTTAGTTTAATTAAAGCCATGGCAAACAGCCCAATAAAGCAAAAGTTCAAACAAAAAATATCCCTCAGCTAATTGAAAATATCAATAAACACTAAGCTAACATTGGACTAAATAAACGGATAAAAGTATATGGCATATGGAATATAATATTTAAGTTGTGCAGGTGACCTTCAAAAAATAAACACTGTCAGCTCAAGTTTACATGATCATCATAGCAGATATACATGAATCATATATATACATATAAAGATACTAAGTGAACTGTATCTTATGTACAACATATGGATCTGCAGTGAACTTAGTGACACAAAATACATGAATACATATTACTTCTAGTTTGAACATATGAATTAATAGGTTTCAACCCTCAGAATGTTATTCAGCTACACCACTGAGAATGCATAGTTAGTTCACTAATAGGTACCAATGCTCCTATTGAGATTAAGGATAATGCTTTGCGGTTTGACAATATCTTCATTCTATTCAAATGAATGTGTAATAATTGATTTAGTATAAACTTCATTTGTTAATAATTTACTGCAAACAACTTAATGTTGTACCATTGATTTCAAATAAAAAGTATATGTTTCATGAATTTACAAAACTTAATTTATTATCATGTTCAAATTTTAAAGTACCCCGCTTCAAATTGGTTCTCAGCTTTTCATATATGAAAGATTTAGATTGTTTATTTTGGCTATGAAGTACTTCAAAGTTAGCAAGCGGCTGAGTATCAACAACCAAGTTAAAACATGAACGTACTTCAAATAGCTTATCAAACAATTTAAGATTATGCCATTACTTCAAATGGTAAGTAGTAATTTATACGTACAGTAGCTCCGAATTGGATGTGGCAGTATGGGAACCTTATCTTCCCGGATAGGAACTGGATCCATATTCACGACATCCTTAGCTGCACCACCATTCCTTTCCTTACCACTGCTTTTACACTGTCATTGGTGCCACCATCAATACTGAGCAAATCCACATCACCATTAATGCTAGCGTGACTTCTGTTTCGTAGTCTAATCTTTCTAATCTTTGATATTAACTGTTAAAGTATAATAAAATGAAAAAAAATACCTATATAGATATTATCTACTATGTTGTGAACATTATTTCTATCGAATTACAATGAATAGGATTAATATCAGTCAATGAATGACCATCAGCATGCTCGATTTGACTTGCTGACTTGTGTTCGCTGTCGGCTTATGTTCATTTGTATTACGTGCATGCTATAGGTGTGTAATTAGATATGTGTGTGACTGTGCAAATTTATATACATATTTGTGTGTAATCCAATTTGTACAATGAAGTATATAAGTCTGTTCTACAACAAATATATGATATATAGCGCATTTGAAGATAAAAATCAAGGCGGTCTTTTAATATTTGTTTCATGTGCCTACCCATCTATATGTATCATAGTGCTATTCATGTTTGTATTCCAAGCTTGCAAACAGAACATAGTTATAGGAAGTACACTTAAGCATTAAACTAATAAATAAAATTTTAGTTTACATGAAACAATAAACCTTATTTATTTATTCTGCACAATACGTTAAGATGTATCCTTGAAAATCAAAATTCAATATATGTTGAAATTAATACTTTGAGAGAAAAAGAACTGTCACCTAGTTTGCATTTCTTTGGTTTTTTGTGGTTAAACTATAACGTTGAAATTAATATGTTGAAAAAAGATATCAACATGAATACTCAATAAATAAACTACCACCATTTATCTGTCAAACTATGAAAAAAATATAAAAAAATAATTGAAAGATAGTATATATACCTCTGTCTCATACTTGATTTCAATATAGCAACTACCACCATTTATCTGTCAAAGTATGAAAAATAAATTAAAAAATAAATTGAAAGGTAGTATATATACCTCTATCTCCTACTTGATTTTAATATAGCAACTGCAGTGATTGTTATTTCTAATCTTTAAAGCTTAATCGGTAGAGACAGTTTCTATAGCCAAAGATTCTGCAAGTGGTAAGATTGTCGATAGAGAACAAAGAAGCTTTCAAGGCACATCTAAGATTCAGAATATAACGAAAGCAGATAAAGATATGATTCTGGATTGTTTGAAAAACTGTTGTCAAACATAAATAATTTAATGGAAAGCAAATTTCAAACTGAAACCATTTAACTAATAGCCACTAAACTAAACATAGAATTCTGGAATTTGAAGTTAAATAGAAATTGAATCAAAATCAGTTCACAAATTGGGGAAATACAAAAATCATTTTAACATGTTGAAGATAATACCTGCTTCGGGAAAAGAGGAGAGGTGAAGGGTTGAAACAATTCGGGTAGAAAAATGGATTTGACGGAAGTAATTTCTGTTTAGAAACTGGGCAGTTGAGAGATGCGAACTGAGAAGAATGGTAGGGGGAGAGAGGTGAACGTGGAAAATGGGAAATTGTGCTAACGTGGGAGTTCAAATGACATAAATATTCTTGCTTGTTTTTGACACCGAAAGCAAAGGAAAGGTCATTTTCGGAATAGCCAAAAAGGCTTCACTTTGACCGGTTGACCAAAGGTTTTTTATTATAGTATAGATTATTAATATGTATTCTACTTGACATTGTAGCATAAAAAAAAATTGTTGCCTCATCTTCCAGTGTTAGCCAATCTACTTTTGTTTTTTGTTTCAAATTACTAACATCGATTTGTAATTCTTTTGACATGTTAACGTGATTAGTGAAAAACTTGAGGCTACTTGATTATTACTTGGGTTGCTATCTAATAGATCTTGTATCTTTTACCCCCTTTCTTAATTTCATTGACTATATCTGTTTGTTTTGGATTCACTTTATTCCACTTTATTCCATTGGTTCAATCTGTTTTCAGTATGCTTTAAAAAGACACTGAATTGAAATTGTTTTGTTCCTTGACTTCTAAAACTTAAAAACTCATTCATTACATCCTTATGTTTTTCATTATGAGTCCACCCATTTGTAAATGTGATGGGTGGATTGATTGTTTTATTCTTTGTATATTTCAAATTTATTAAAATTGGGGTGTGATCACTCGTATTTTGTTCTACTGTTGTGTATGAAAATTCATTCGCAAACTCCTTGTTAACCAAAACCCTATCCAGTTTACACTGGATATTCCTAAACTCACCCTATCTAGGTGGATTTATTCCTATTCAGTAATGGTTCTATCAAACCCGTTTCAAATGTAACTTTTTCTTTTTTTTCTATTTTTTTGAGGAATAGGGTTTCCTCCACTTTTTCATTGAAATTCATTATTATATTAAAATCTTCTATTAATATCCATGGATAAGTACATTTTTATTATTGATTTCTCTTAGTTTTGGCATAAGTTATCCCTTTTAGATTCAAAGTTGCTAGCATATGTACTTGCTAATTGTGTAGTTAATCCCCTATTATTATGAAGTGTACTATCTATAAAATGATAGATGCATTTAATATTTTTAACTCTATATATTTATGTCTCATAATAATAGTATTCTTCCTTTATCCCTGCTATCATTAGTATTAATACTTTCCAATCACTAGGTAATTTTTTTCAAAAATACTCTACATTTCCGTCATTTAATTTATTTTCTACCACCATAGCAACTGTAGCTTTATATTTCCTAATCATGTTTAACACTTCAATTTGTTTATATGGGGCATTCATTCCCTTTACATTTCGTGCTATTAATGACATTATAATGTAAGAGACTGAGTTTCTAGTTCTCATACCTGACCATGTAGTACTTTTACCTTTCTTCTTGTACTTAACCCATCTAGTTTTAAGATTTTTAGTTGAATCTTCCCATTCCGGGTTGTCTAAAATATACTTTTGCTTGAAATTATCAAGTTCACTTCTCTGGCATCTAATCTCTTTTTCACCGTTTGTACTTTGCAGAACAAGTGCTTTCTACTCAGAGTTGCATGACATATCAGCGTTGATGCTAGCTTGGTTAACATCTCTTGATAGTGCAGCTTCCTCTATATATACTACCATATCTCTTACTGTTATTTGATATAATTCTTTTATTTGGCTCGATGTAATTCTGAGTTATTTTTAACCGCTCTGTAACTAAACAAGGGTTTGGTGACATAGGATACTAGACTATAAAAACCGTGTAATTTTTTATTCTCCCCATTCCACCCTGATTCTATTACTGCTATGAGATTTTAGTTGTTGTTCTTATGGGGATAACATGTTTTCTTCAACAATGATACTAGTATCTTACTCGTTGAGTTTTCCCTCTATTATTTTGATTGCTTTTAACTGCAATTGGTGAAATTTTAATGACTTCTTTACCTTGATGGAACTACATATCGATCACCACATTTTCTTTGTTTGCTGATTTCCCCGTTGCCCCGTTGTGGTATTGTTGTTCTTGATCATCTATACGTTGATGATAGTCTTGATTCATTTTTATTCTTAGGAACCATGCTTTATTTGAGTTGCATTGGTTCATGTTGTGCCCAAAATAGATGCATATGTCGCACCTAGGTGGAACCCATTCATATTTCACCTTCTATACTATGTTTTCACCGTTGTATAATGTTGAGTATATTTCTTCTGGCAATTCCTCACCTGCAACCACTTCTACTAGAATGCGGGCATAATTAAATCTCATCTTCTTTGCTATGGTTGCATAACATTTAAGCGGTTTTCCTATTAGACTTGCTATGGCGTTAAATGCCTCCTGGTCCCAAAACTTTTGATTTACATTAGACAATTTGATTCAAATCGGCATCGTTGTTAGTAAATCTATGTCCGGTTTAATACCACTAGACCACACTTATTATGATAAGTCTCCCATCATAGAAAAAGAGACAATTTTTGAGTATTCTTTGGCAATTCGATGGTCTTTAAAACTGATTAAGAAGAAACCATTCTTTTCGAATTACACTTCAAACCATCTACGGTTTTCAAAATCTTTGTATGTATGCATTAAAGTACAAAAATAGGTTTTTTGCCCTTACAACGTAAGTCAATATTGAAATTTTCCAATGCTCTACCATTTTTTGCACGCCTTTTCTTTGATAATACCAAAATTTTTGTTGCTTATCTTTACGAGAAGGATGTATTACATATTAAAATATTCATTTTTTTAATCTTCTTCATATCAGACAACAATTTCTTTTCATGATTTCATTCCCTTGGGTCTTGTTTAGTGAGAAGGTAGCTGACTTTTTGACGTTAATGCTTTTTTATTTGTGGTTGCAACATTTTGAGATCTTGAATCCTCCTTCTATCAACATGGCCCTTGAGTTTGTTCAGAACTACGGGTGGCTCCACTAGGGCGGACTTTTTGTGTGTGGAAGTTACATTTTCACGGTTTTGCACTAATTGAAATCCGTTTCATCTATGTAGAAGGAAATCTAATATGAATGTAGGATCTGATGGTTTATCTAAGTTCTTGTTGGGAATGGAAGGAAATTTTGTAAGAGGCTGGGTTTTCCACTACGTCCAAGGAAAAAACTTAAATTCACTTTTTTATTTTAGGACATGCTGTAAAATATTTTAAAAAATAAAGTGGACGCTGTAACTGATTAACCAAAACATGGATCTGTAATGAGCTTTTGGGACACTCCAATGTAAAAATAAAAGTGCGTAACAATGTATATGTACGCTGATCTGTTACCTAAGCATGATCTTCTCTACCAATATCAATTTCCAGCCAATTCAGAACCCTAGATGTCAGCCCAAAAATCTTCCGCTGCGATCTCTACCGCCGTACCACTAGCTGCCGCAATGGAAACCCCACCCGAACCTACCAGAAGAAAGCGAAAATCCTCAACTGCTTTCCCGTCTTCAAACCCTACTACTTCAACAAAAAGATTGATCAAAGAAAGAAACGCGCTCAACATATCCGATTCATATTCGATTCACAATAGCGGGCCCTACACTAGGGCTAGTAGGCATTCGCCCGTTACTAAGTTTCCATTGACACCAGAAGAGGTAGTAGCGCCGCATGTCACTTCTGCCATGGCTATCGATGAAGTGGAGGAAGTGGAGCCGTTGGTCTGTGAAGAGGAAATCGTGGATTCCGATTTTGATATGGTTAGACTGAGAGGGAAGGATGTTCATGCTGTACCAGTTCATGCTGGTAACTTTATGATTTATTTTTGGAAAGATTACTGGCCATTGGGGACTGAGTTAGAGAGAGATTTGAGTTTTTTTTTTTTTTTTTCATATTATCTTGTTTGTTAATACGTCGCTGTAAAAGAAAGCCATTTCTTTATATACGGTTGTGCTAATTGTTTTCTGAACTTTTTGTTCACCATTAAGGAGTAGGAATGATTTTTTTATATAATTGTGTAGCTCAATTAATGTAGTTCACTTGGAGATAATTGAAGACCTTGAGATAAATGCGGTCTATTTACTTCATTTAGGAATATAATTTGGGTTTAGCAATGCAATGTATTGCTACTATTCTACTTTATTGCCTCCTTTCCACTGTCTCTCATTTAGAAAGTAAATATTTTGCTCACATTGCTGATAAGTAAATATGTTTCTATGGGCATATTACCTAAATTATTTATCCCTGTTCTTGTTTCCTGCACAGGTTGGTTTTCTTGGAAAGAAATCCATTATATAGAGAAGCAGACATTAACATCATTTTTTGATGGGAAATCTGAAATTAGAACACCTGAGATGTATTTGAAAATAAGAAATTATATTGTAAGCAAATTCCACAGAAACCCTCAGAATCAATTGGGGCTAAAAGACTTAGATGATATTCCTATCAGTGATTCGAAAGCAAAACAAGAAGTCATGGAATTCTTGGAACATTGGGGATTAATCAATTTCCACCCTTTATTACCTGAAAATGCTGATGTTAGCAACTCTGGTACCAGAGTGGATGACACGTCAAAAGCCTCTCTTATTGATAAGCTGTATAAATTTGAGAAAGTCCAACCACGTCCCCTTTTCACTGCAAAAATAATAGAAGCTTCCGTGCCAGATGTAACTCCGAAAGTTATTCCCGAGTCCTCTACCGTTGATGAATTGGCTGGGCTGGTTGGGCCTGTTGGGCCTGTTGGACCGTCAGTTGAGTACCACTGTAATTCTTGCTCTGCTGATTGTTCACGCAATCGCTACCATTGCCAGAAGCAGGTCAGCTGTCTATTCTTATCTGTATTCATTTTTGAATCTTCATTTGACTAAAAACATTGAACAAAATTTTGATAATATTCAGCCAAGGTTAAGGGATTACATGGCAATTCTTTTATAAGTGTAATTATTCTCATTTTACAAATTACAATTTTATTGGAAGCAAAATTAAGCAGTTTACGTTAGGGCTGTCTGGCGAGAGACCGGGACAGTTTACGTAGTTATTCCCATATCAAAATGTAGGAATGTTACATTTTTTTATGTTCTAACAGTTACCAAAAATTTATTGTTCATACTGGCTATTTTTTCAGGCAGACTTTGATCTGTGCACTGAATGCTACAAAAACGAGAAGTTCGATTCTAACATGGCACCGTCTGATTTCATATTAATGGAGCCTGCAGAGGTTCCAGGTGCAAGCAGTGGAAGTTGGACTGATCAAGAAACCTTGCTTCTTCTAGAAGCTTTAGAGCTTTTTCCAGATAATTGGAATGAGGTAGCTGAACATGTTGCCACAAAGACAAAGTCCCAATGCATCCTTCATTTTGTTCAAATGCCTATAGAGGATTCTTTCTTTGAAGATGATGTTGATGGAAGTAACAACAAAGAAATTAAGCTGGGTGAAGATAAAGAATCAAATTCCAATGCCAAAAAAGACTCTAGTATTAGTGAGAACAAAGAAATAAGTGCTGGTCAAGGTAAAGAAACAAATCTCAGTGATAACAATGAAAAAAATGCCAGTGATGACAAGGAAACAAATGTTGGTGACAGTAAAGAAATAAATGGCAGTCACAGTAATAATGAAACGGATGCTGGCATTAAAACTAAAGAAATAGCAGCGACACAAAATACTGACACCTACAACCAAAATTCTTCCACAACCAGCAAAAGTTCAGACTGTGTAGCCATCGATGCATTGAAGGCGGCATTTGGGGCTACCGGTTATATGCCTGAACAGGAAGGTTTGCCTTCATTCGCTGAAGCTGGGAACCCGGTCATGGCTCTGGTCAGCTCAACTCAAATTTAAGTTATATGGCATGTAGAGTATCTTGTGACAAAGATTGTTAAATAATCTGCAATCCTCTACTAATATATTTCTTTAGAATCTGCTGCCAGATGAAAGCAGGAATTTCAGAATGTTACAAGTGGAATATTGTTTATAGTCTAAAAAACTTGCACTTACTCATTGGAGTTTAAAATAAGTTATATCTAGGACTTGTAAAAATGTATATTTTGGTTGTATGTGTAAGTCATGCAGCACAAATTGCAGAAATAATTTACCGTTATCTGAATTGTTTAGCTAGTTTTTATACCATGCAAAACTTTTCATAAAATATATTATTTATGTATAACGGATTCATTTAGTTAACTGAAATAGATTCCTTTTCATTGTGAGTCCTGTTAATAATTTAGACTTACTAAGGTGACCTCGGATCGATTTGTTTTGTCCGGAAAAGGAATGGCTTTAGACTTGCATAATCACAGCAACAAGATAATATATTTACAAATGGATAACTTTTATAGATTTCTATTTATGATGCTGACTTTTTACCTAGCAGTCTGATATTAACGAGCAGATTATATAAAATTTAACCGTACATTTGTTTGGTTGTTTGCAGACAGCTTTCTTGAAAGAATTAATAGAGCCCAATGCTGTATTTAAGTCATTTAGGAGTTCCTTGAAAGCCATATCTGAGGAACCTCCTAACCTACAACTTGCTGCTAGGCATTGTTTCATTCTTGAAGATCCACCTAGCGATATGAAGGATTTACCTGTCTTGGAGAGGTTATTTTTGATTTGTTTATGTGGTTATATACTATCATAGTGGAAAACTATTACCTTTGTCTGAAGTATAGATAAATTGTTGCAGTCTTGCTATTGAACACACCAACGGTCTTGCTATTGAACACATCAACGGTGTTGCCTCTAAAGTGGACCAGTCACCAGCTACTGATTTTAATGACAAGAAAGCAGATTCCATCAAAGCCGAAAAGTGCCTTAGTATGGAAATTGATAAGGATCCATCTGAAGGACATGAAATGGCGAGTGCGGAAAATGATAGTCATTTGTCTATACAAAACGAAAACAAGATATCCACGAAGAATGGAAGTAGCCCCTCCATGGATTGTGGGAAGAGCTTACATATGATAACTGAAGAGAATGGAAATGATCTCTCTGCTCAAACAAAATATTCTGGAGAAGCTCCAGCTGCAGATGAATCAGATGAACTTGAATTAAAAAGTAAAGATACACACGATGTCATTAAGGAAACAAGTAATCTGGAATCAGTTAATGTGACGGAACATTTGGATCTATGTAACACTGAACACAAGGAGCTTGTACATGATCAAGAACCGGAAGGGAATGTTTTTTGTTCAACAACTGACAATTCTGTGGAAGGTGTGGCTTATTTTTGTGAAATTGTGCTTATTCCCATTTCTCATAGGTTACTTCTAAAACAGTATCTCTTTAACTGTAGGATACACAGTTATCCTTAAATGCACAGCTCTATGGTATTATTATTCTGTAATCTAACAGCAAGGGTTTCAAGGTTGCAGATAAGATTCAACAACGATATTGGTAGTGTAGTTCAATCCAACAGAAATAAAAATTATGGTATTGAAAGTTTAAACGTAGTTTCATCCAAACCAATTTACTCAGTTTTATAACTTATCCTTGTCTAGTGTAGCTATAATAAAAATGCTTCCCTAGCCTTTTTTCTAACATTTAGAATTTTACAACGAAAAGCTGTATGAAGAAGAGGGTGGGTGGGGGTTGAAAGGTATAAGGTGGTGCAAGAGGTAAAAAGTAGTGTGTTTATTTGCCTTTTTGTTTCTAACTGCTGATTATTTGGTTGAATTATGTTTCAAATCTAGCCGACCACACTCAGCCTTGTGATATATCTTTCATATCATCCTTTTTATTTTATATTTGTGCTACTCAAATTCCATTTGTATTGCAATACTTGCAGTTTTAGTTGCATCTATGTCAGTTCCTATGCTAGTTTCTTGGACTACCAAATCATTATTTAATTGGTAGGCTTTCAAGTATTAGTTTTCACCTACAGTATTGTCTGCATGCCGCGAAGATTATGAATTTTGACAATATTGGACTAAGAACTCCGCATCGAACATTGAAGATCTTTATTGTATTTGGGCATGCTTTGTAGTCAAAGCATGCTCAAAATAAAGATTTAAAAAAATGTTTACGCATTACCAACACCTAATTTTGTTTGTTTTTCCTGTTCTTCACCCAGCTTTGAGAGATTGTTATTATATTCTACAGTCGTATAGATTTGCTTCCCTTTGGCATGGCCTTTTGTTAACTTCTTAGTATGATCAAGAATGTTTTCTTGCTTTAGTTTTCTTAGTTCCTTTGTGTCTCTTTTCAGAGTTGTCTTTAGCATGCACAAGCTCCTTTATTATATTGACCATTGACAGTAGATTTTATAACCTGTTCAAGTACAGAGGATATATACATGTATCTCTGCAGTGTATAATTCTTCCTTACCAGCCATTTTTAGGCAAACTAAACAAGTATTGAACTTTCGTGTGCCATATTTATGATTGCTTTATTCAAAAGGTAAGCAGTAACTGTGGGCAGCGAAAAAGAGTAACAAAGGCAGGGGCGTCTTTCAGTTGTTTAATTAGTATTTGAGCTCATAATTTCGGTATGACTTTCGGAAATATATAGCACTAGCCTTAAGTAACAAATATGTCGAACAACCAGGACTTAGGGTTCATGTTATGTTCTTAATTAATTTTATTGTATATATTTATGACTACAGCATATTTTTTCCTTCATAGAATTTGTGGTATCAGGCTTTTGATGTTTTGTCTTACTTTATAATCTGCAATCCATCAATGTGTGCGTGTGGACGTACATGCATACATATGTACCTACACACGCATATTACACACAAGCGCACGTGCACGCACATAAAATCAACTGAGGAACTTCTTGTACATTCATTAACCTTAGGTAGGATTTCCCCTTGGTGATGTACATGATATTCGTGTGTATATCTGAAGTACATGAAAAGACACATTAAGTTGGCACCCGACTCGTTTACCTACTTATTAACCCAGTTTGGTCTAACCATTTATTGAACAGAAAACTGATTTTGAGTTCTTAGTCACTAGTTAAATTGTAAAGCAGGTCTCCGTCTATTTATTTGTGTAAATTAGATTCCCTCTATGTTAACATCATCCCTTTTATCTTCAAAATTCACTTTTTATTTTCAATTTTTATAACATTTTTTATATAGGATGGTTTCGTATTTGAGTTTTGTTTTCACCATTATATCGTAATTTTTGTAAGTTTTCTAATGATAGGCGTGGATCCATAAAAAATCAATTTTTAAAAATTATATGTTTTTAAAAAACAATGTTAGCTCCATTCAAGAAAGACACTAATAATTTTTGCTGCATTCGAGAAAGACAGTTAAAGTTTTAACTACATATTCACCAACTTTTAACTGCCCTAAATGAACTTTGATTAATTATGTAAGTTTTAATTTTAAAACATTATGTTTCATATTACAAATGGCATGAATGTTATCAAATAGTAAAAAACTATAAAAATAATAATTGTATCGTTGACTTAAATGATAAACTGTAAGTGTAATTTATAATTTATGCATTTATCATCGTTGAATGAGCTACATTTAAGGCAGTTGATTTATGACAATTAAAGTTTTAACTACAATTTCATTAACTTTAACCATCTTAAATGTATTTAAAATTAGTTATGCGTAAGTTTTTTTAATAAAAGAGTGATCCTCAAATTGAATTATGCAGAAGTATTTAATTTAAAACATTATGTTTGGCATCACATTGTAGTTAGGGGTGTCATAAGCATTGTTTGAGTGCTACTTAATAAATCAAAAGCTTCATCCTTTACTTTGGTACTTTGTTCCGTCCCACATTCTGGGCCACGAGGCGCTGTTTTTCTTGGAGCATCAAGAGAATAGGGCAGTTTTAGTATGATTTTATTAATTTGACAAATAAATACAGTTAGAATAAAAATACCGAATTACTTATTGTTGTCAAAAATCTTATGATTTAAATCCTGATTCAGATCGAATCTCTCTCTTAACGATTCAATTTACATTCTGATTCAAACTTAGCCAAAACCGCACATTAAAAAAAACATTCAACTCATACTAAGATATTTAATATAGTTATCTACATTCATAATTCTAATTATAATATTTTCAAAAAAAAAATGGAATAAGAGAGAAAATTGAGTTTTATGTTTAATTATGGATGTTCAAACCAAGGTATTAAGTTTCAGACGGAATGACGAGATTCCGGCCATTCCGTCTCGGTACCGACCAAAGCCGAGACGAAATCTGACCAGAAACCCGTTCCGGTCGTTATCCAACAATTATTTTTTAATAATTGAAGCAAAACAGAAAAAACAAGGAAAATACTAAAAGAAACTGAAAAATAGAAACAAAATTGAATGCTAAATCAGTTTGAACTGAGATCTGAAAGCAAATACCTACCTGGACATCATTGCATACAAATCGAATTGAAATTCAAACCATAAATTTGCAGCAGCATAATCTTTCTTCGCTTTATTTTGTTTTTAAGGGTTGCGTGCCCTAATTTCTTTTTTTGTTCCTTCTGCAGTAAAAAATGAGAACGATGGCTATGGTTCTAGGCCTTGTGATATAAAATTGGTTGGGTTGCATTTATTATATGGGTGGGTGGGTTTTAAGGGCAATAATTTTAAAATGGGGTTTTGACCTAGTATTTTGGGCTCAATTTATTTGGGCTTCACTAAAGTTTTATGTTATTTCACTTGATTTGTTTAACTAAATAAATAGGCTGCAGTTAATTTTTAAGGTGGTTCGATTGTGTTATGTAATTTATGCAGATTCATTATAAAAAAATATCCAAATTTGAAACCAAAACCGAAACCGAAACAATAACCGAAACTCCCGAAATTGATCGAAACTACACAAATTTGAAATGAACGAAACCGAGACCGAGACCGAAACCGAAATCTCAAACCTTGGTTCAAACATCAAAATCAATTTCAAATTGTGTGCAAACCTAAAATACGAATCTTTTGAATCTATGATTTACGATTTGAATCCCGTTTCGATTTAAAATATAAACTTTGTGATCTACGATTTAAATCTTGTTTTGAAAACATTGCTTACTTGTTTGAGCTCTTCATATTCTAATTATTTTTCAAAATTTAGTTCCTTTCCTTTTTCTATATTTTGTTTTTACATTAAATAGGCAATAATCAACAACTATTCCTCTTTATAACTCAAAATAAGGGTAAAATTAAAATTACTTTACAATTTCTCATTTTTCCTAATTTTATTTTGATTATTTTTTCAGATTCTATCTTGTTTCTGTTTATCTTTTGAATTTTTAAATATAATCTAAAGTAGTCAACATCATGAACTGTTTACAATCATCATACTTTTTATTTTAATTGTTATTTGGTATACAAATATTTACCTACAACTACAATATAAGTTTTATCATGCAGAAATTGTGTTATTCTATAAACTATATTAATGTTTTTTTCTATAATAAGAGTGGTACTTTATTCAAGCAGAGCACTCATTCTAATATAAACTATGACCCTTAGGACCGTAGTCTAGAGCGCCATACCATTTGCTTCTTGAACAATAGTCCTTAACAATGTTTTATTTATTCTAATTTTAAGACAATTAAATATATACTACTCATAGTAAATTACCACATTAGCTGTGGCTCTATTCAAAGCCAATTGGTGTTCATACAATATGCTATTGCTTTTCTAATTAGTTAATGCAAATTTCATATAGGCTCCATCTGGCCTCCTTTTGGACTTTAGGGCTACTCTAGGCGTGCAGCGTTTTGCTGCTCCTCAAACAACATAGATCATAAATGGCATGATTGCGGCTGACTTTCAAAACATGTAAAGAAAATCATAATTGTCTTGAACAAATAAAAGTTTTAATTGTCTTCAATAAAAGCGGTCTAAATTTTGATTGCAAACTCATTAATTTTAACCGATGCGTATGAATTATAATTAGTTATGCAAAAACGTTCTATTGATTCTGAAGCATCACTTTTAACATTACAAAAACATTCTATTAATTCTAAACATTAGTTTTTAACATTACAAACTACATGGAGGTGATTGACTTTCAAAAATATATGTCAAACCATATCATTTATTTATCTTCATATCCTCCTCACATGTCAAATGTAGATAATTCATGTAAGGTAGTTAATCAATGTTTAGGACGATTACAGTTTTAGCCGCTTTCAACAAAGACGAGCAAAAATCTAAAATGCCATAACTTAAATTTAAAATTTATGACCATCTTTAACCATCGAAGTCTGCTCTTCTTTTCAATTTTCAAATTTTTAGTTTGTAATCTGTACTTTTATATATATTAATGAAGCCATATTTTAATTACAGGAATCAATCATTGAAGTGATAGATATTATCTTTCGATGATTTTATAGATGATTAACCGTTAATTAAAGGTTTTAATACTTACATATATAATGTTAAAGTGATTTCATTTGAATAAATGAACATTTTCCACAGTATGATTTTTCTTGAAAAGTTTGTTTTTCATCCACGAAACGAATTTTTTGAAAAAGAGATATATTTGAATAGCTGTCTTGCAATAAAGAAAGTGAATTCTTGCAAAAAGATCTTTTCTCATAGGATTATCTTTTCTTCTCAAAAAGGGTATTTATAATTTTCTATAGCAAAGTGTTTATTCGCTTTGGGTGACCTTTTATTTGTTCAAAACTTAAAAAAGCGTCTTTCTTGAAAAAATTGACTTTAAGAAAAAGGATTACTTTCTTGAAATTCTATAAATGCTTTGTTTGGAAAACAAATTTTATGAGACAATAATTTTTCTAAAGTTATTTTTCTTGAAATGAGCAACTTTTTTCCTAGGAAAAAACTTCTGGAAAACTGATTTTCCTGGAAGCTTATCACTAGAAGTACAGAATTACGTTTTTTCTTCTTATTATAAAAACAAGTGAATTTTCTAAAAAATAATAATTTTTCCCAAAAATGTTTTTCTTTCTTTAAAAAATATATTTTAATAAGATTTTTTTTACAGAAAAACCTATGTAGGTATGTTCTTGTTTAAAAGATATATTTTTATTTAATAAAATTAGTTCTTTAGCATGTGCAATACATGTGTGCATGTATTAAGTTGCAAACATGGGGTTTTACAAAATGAATATATAGAACATATGCGCATATGTTGTGAAAGTTGCACATGATTACTGTAGCTATATTCTACATTAACGGTTTAAATTGGGTAGACTTTGATATGACATAAACATAGAGTAAGTTTTATTCAAAATACACATAACGTTAGACAAAAAAAAGCAATCACAAACAAATGAATTAATTTTAATTTAAAAATTTCAGAATTCAAGTTTCAATAGTAATTTGGAAGTTCCATTTATTAAACTGGTTGAACGTGCAAAGTCAACTTTGAAGCATAAAAATTGAGTAAATTTTGACGTGATCCGTTAATGTCATATTCAACCCATGTAGCTCATCCAATGTGAATTTGTATTTACTGAATGTTTTATCAACTCCAATCAACGAAGGATTGGTGCTTTTCTCTCAATGATAAAGTTAATCTGGAATTACTTGGAGTATGCATTATGGGTTCGATGCATGATTTTTTCAGAGTTTACATGCAAAACTTGGTTTTTTTGGGTTTTTAAAAGTTAAACCGATAGAACATGCATTAGTTTTATAAAATTATCCCATACTTATGGGGAATTTATTTTATGGTTAATTATGTTATATAATAGTTAAAAAATCATATAGTCATAAGTTAAGTGGTTTTGCCATTTTGTCCACTTATTCTTTAGTACGTCAATTGCGTAATGTTCACTTCATATTGATCTAAAGTGATGTTAAAATTGTTCGGTTTGGAAATATTGCGTTTTGTCATCTTAGAAACTCAACCAACAGTGTGTTTAATAATAGCAGCTATAATACTTTGGCATTACAACTTTTTGGTACAATTGAAAACTTTTAAATGTGTGTAAAATCTCTACAGTTAAAGCGTTCGACGGTAGCATAGTAGTGGAGGTGTAAAAAACTATAACAATGATGTAGTGGGAATATAACACAAAATATCGAAAGCAAGGTTTTAAATCTGCTTCATCTCACTTGAGATATCAACCTAAGATTTTCTCCGAAATCCGAGATTTGACATATTGGTTAGTTATCGGAGTTTTAAATCTCCTTCATTTCAGTTGAGATATCAACCTAAGATTTTCTCCAAAATCCGAGATTTGAAACAATGATCGAAAGTGCAAAAAGTGATACTAAAGAAAAAAAATCCGAATTTTAAAATGAACTTATCATTAGTCCCACGTTATTGGTGTAGGAAAATGAAACATTATTTACTTCATTATAATAAATCCAAGAATGCTTCGGTTCATGCGGGGTAGACCTTGAGACTAGAAATAGCACTTTAACTTATATTGAGCGCCTTGAACTTGGGACTATATCATGGCTTTGTTAATTGGGTTAAAAGGATGAATTTGTTATATTGATATATTATATTAAAGCTGCTAAAGCGGATGTTGAAAAACCTTAATAATAACAGGTTTAATGGTAAATAACATGGCTTTAAGCAAATCCACTAACTGAGAGCGTTAAGTTGTAAATGCGTAGCGATCAAAGAGCACTAAGCATTTTAGCCACGCTTTAGTAAGACTGATCTAATCCATTAAATAGTAGTAGAAGGGAATTAATTACATTTTCCCTCTTGATTCTCTCATAATATATCCAATTTCAAATTCTACACAATTTTGATAACCATAAGCAGTTAGTCTATTCTCCTTAAGTATTTCCCTTTTTTTATATATGACTTTCTCATAATTTAAATTCTCATCCAATCATTTTATCTATTGTGTGATTTCGCGTTAATCCACCTCATCAATCTTTTGTGTGTATGTGTGTGTATCCACACACATTGAAATAGTACTTCACAAGATAATTTGTTCATATTTCTGATCCAAACAATTTCCTCCAAAAAATCATTCTATACTCTTCTGGATAATTAATTTGTGTATTTTCTTCAAATGAGGATTATGGATCTTGAATAGATAATAATTTTTATTCCATCTTGATTCTTCCTAATTAACTCACGGTAATTTTTTTTTCCAAACGTATTTCTATGTGGGCAAATCTTCATCTTTTGATTCATTGGTCTCTTTTCATCATTCATCCTTTTTAATTTCATGAAAGCTACACCATTTTGTCTTCTTTAGACTGGCATCCTAATTTTATGGACCTCCACTTAGAACACACATTCAATGCTTTATCTCAACAAAAATCAGCGAACTTTGCTTTTAATTTAATCAATAAATATAAGAAACCAGTATTCATTCATACAAATTTAATGAATACCACATTTATTTAGCCAAACAAATTAAAATTGTTCAACATTTAAAAATATCAGAAAACAAAAAAAAATTGTTTACTTCTTTTTTAACATTACATTTTACAACATTACCATGTGTAATGCATGGATCACATATTATTTATTTATTTATTAATAATAGAAATTCTAAATATTTTTAAGAAGTCAACGAGTCCTCCTAAAAGAATTCATTTATTTACTAATTGTGGTAATACCTTGATGTCATAACATTTTGGTATGACCACATATTTTGCAAAGTATCTTAGAATATACATAAATTTTACAAAAACATAATATATTTTAAATACAAACATTTGAAAAGGCTGGATTTAAAAAAATTGTTTTTCAATTTTCATAAAGGAAAAGAATATATATGTATATATGTACATATATTAAATATATTTAAAAACCGCAGTTCTTTGGAAATGGTAAGAAAATATTACCATAAAAAGGAAAAAGTAGTGGATAGAAAAGTCAACAAATTCTTGTTTTTAAATTTTAAATTCCATATATTTATATGTATGTATGTATAAGTGTGTATGTATATGCATACGTGTGCGCGTGCGTGTGTGTATGCTAATAATTTTAGAATACAATTGAATTGAATGCATATTCCTCAGAAGTATTATGAAAAAAGATACAAAGGAGATATCTTTTAAATCCTTGCTTTTAAAATAATAATAAGTTTCAAGATTAAAAAAACGTTGGAGGCACACACACACATATAGAGATAGTTTTATATATATATATATATATATAAAATTAAAAACCCATTTATACAAGAAATAAAGAGAAATTGCAGCAAGAAAACAAGGGAACTATGGGATACAACTAACAAAATATATTTTAAAGTACAAATCACCTTTTTATTTTTTATTTTTTTCTGAATTCAAGAACTCACACACAGAGATATATGTACTAAAAATATATTAGAAATAAAAAAACGTAGTTTGAGAGGTAAATATATAAAAAGTTCAATTTTTTCTTTCAAATTCTTACTTTTCCAAAGCTAATTTTCTATATTAAGAACTAATACATACATATGTATGTATGCATGCATGTATATGTATGTATGTACACAATATTTCAACTACATTTAAATAAGCATAAGGTTCCATGCCATCTCTTTTGGTAGTACCTCTTTCTTAATGCTGCTTAATGCTGCAAAAATTTGGAAACTTGTTCAAATCAATCTTAAGGTTCATTTTAAATTTGGCTCGTTTGAGTATTTCTAATACAATGAAATTGATGTTTCAAATTAACATTAAAATAGATGTTTTAACGGTTGATATCGATTTATAATTTCGAAGGTGTTACAAAGTTCAAAGTGATTCCATTTTTTGTGTAGATGATAATCATATTGTGGTTAAACATCTTTAGGATTTCATAGCATCTGAAGTAGTATAGCGTAATATGCATAAGGGATGCTAGAAAAGAAGGGTGCCACTGATCTTGAAAGGTTTTTTTCTGAAAAAAAGAGAAAAAAAGAGAGAAAATAACTGTTTTATGAATAAAAGAATATACAAGCATACTTATAAATAACTAGATATTTTACTTTATCGTGCTCATGTTCAAGTATTCATTGCACTAGTCTATTGTTAGCATATTTAAGCCTAGTATTATTGAGCATTGCTTGGCATATGAAATTTACTATAATGTTCTCATAATCATTAAAGAAAATCTGCTTTACATACAACATTGCTCTGAGTATGTACGAAAATTTCAACCCATATGCTCGCAATTAGGCCTGTAAACGGATGCAATCGGATACGGATAGTGCTGTATCCGTATCCGTATCCGAAAATAAAAATCCGTATCCGAATCCGTATCCGATATCCGGGAATATCCATTAAATAATATCCGTATCCGTATCCGCGGATATTTTCGGATATCCGAAAATATCCGTATCCGGCTTAACGAATACGGATATTTCCGGATATTGAAATATCCGAAAATATCCGCATTCAAACTTCAAAATGTTACTGAAATTTAACTATTTAATTTGGCTTTAAACAAAAGATGAATTTTTTTAATAATACATCAAATTAACAATAACTAATTTGATCACATAAAATCCATACGATAATGTTTCATAATTCATCATATAATCCATAGCCTAATTCAATAACACAAAATCATAAAAAACATAAAGCAAAGGCATCATACATGTTTTAAATTGTAGCAAATACCATAATTTATTTTAATAGCACACATATAAACTGAAATATTGCGTTCTTTCTCGATGGAGTGTTGAAGCTTCAAAAGATGACCTGCAGAAAAATATAAACATGTATATTAGTTTATAAACATATAAACATGTATATTTGTTAATGAATTATCTGGAAGACTGGAAATAACAGATTTGTTAATGTATAAACATATAAACATGTACGAAGCCCAAGAACCATGGCAAGCAAGAAGAAACTAATAAAAAGGAAGAAAATGAATTTGCGTTCATGTAAATCATAATGTCGTAGGCGAACAACGAATGATTGTCCCAAATTTAAACAAAACGTGGAAAATTATTTTACCCAACTATACCTCTTGCTGCAACCACTGCATTTTTATAGGCAATTTAAATAGGTAGATTAGTACTGAAACAAATTAAAGCGTACAAGATTTCAAAATTCTACAGCTAAAAAACAAAAACAAACAATGTTGCAAAAAAGCAAAACTCGCAAGCTGTGGAGAAATTAAGCAGGCAAGCATTAGATCCTGATCATCAATTTGGGAAAAGGATGCAATTTAATGGATTTTCATCTGACAATCGTATTCTTATCAGATGCCCCACTCGCTTTTCCAACTAATTAGTAAAATTATATATACATGGGAAATGACATGGTTATGGATGACAGAAATTAAAATCAACAAATCTAACAATCAAACAGACCCAAAATACAGTTCAGTCATGAATAAATCAAAAGCTAAGCCTGGTTATTAATACATTAGAAAAAGCAGTTGAAAGCATTGTAGTGGATTCAGTGAGAAACAATAACACGCTGTGGGCAAAAATGAAACAAATTCATATAAAGTATATTGTGCAAAAGGTATAAAGTATGTTGTGCAAAAGGGTAGGGTCCTCAGAGGTCAATAAGACACAACCGGAGGTAAGTACTACAATGACACAAGAGGCTATCCTAGGTTTACCTCGCATAAATAAACTAAACAGGACGAAACTACTCACGTTACCACCAGCAAGGGCAGAAGAGCAAGAGCTGAAACATCAAAAGCAACAGAGCAGTAAAACAGTTATTGATAACTAAACAAAATATACCCCTACAAATGGTCAACAGGTTCATATTTTTATCACTATAAAGAGAATTGGAAAATGTTTTATGAATGTCTCAAATTATGATAACAAACACAACAATATTTAAATCTGCTTGACTACTATCAGCCTAAACACTTGTTAACGAACCAACCATATTTTGTACTGCCTTCAGGTCAGCAATGATAGAGAAGCAATAAAATGTGTATCAGACATTCTTCTTGTTGCATAACTTTCCCTCGGGCTATCAACTTCCCAAATTGAAGTTCGCATGGATTAAAGCAAAGTATTGAAATAAATCTGATTTGGTAAAGTATAACATACTTTCATATACTAATTTGTAGCAAATCCATGTCAACCAGTTGCATTATAATAAAGTGTATTACCTGGTAATCATGTTATATTGTGACATTTAAAACTTGTCTAAAAAAGAAAACAGAATGGTGTAAAGATTAAACAATGGAAAAAAAGATCCGAAACTTCATTTTTATTAGGAACAATATGCACAAAAAATAATCAGACTTTAGGAACAAAAGGTATAAAGCAATGTTACTGCAAAAATCAAATTATGTAAATATCCAAACCTAAGCACCAATCCAGTTGTTGAGCAGAATGCGCGAGGACTGGTGGATGTATGAAGTTAAGTTATGGCAAGCGGCGAGCAGATTGCGCGAGCAGATTCGCGACGAGGAAACCGGAGCGGCAAGCGGCGAGCAACGGCGGAGCGGCGAGCAACGGCGGAGCGGCGAGCAACGACGGAGCGATGAGGAGAAGGCGATGTCGATTGTGTGAACTGTGAAGTGAATCGCGAGTGGAATAAATAACAAATGCGGCTGTGGTTTTATTTTTTAGGGTTTTGATTTTGATACGGGTAGGATTTTGATACGGGTACGTAGTATGTGTATAGATATGGGCCAAAATAGAAGGCTTGTTTATTTGAAAATTAATATGGAAAGGAATTGGATGATGGATATTTATTATGGATAAAATAATAATAAAATAAATTCGAACCGGACGGATATTTATCGGATACGGATATAGCCATATCCGTATCCGTATCCGAAATATGTTTCGGATATCGGATATCCGTATCCGCTTTTCGGATATCGGATAATTATCCGCTTTTCGGATACGGATGCGGACGGATTTCGGATATTTCGGGTATTCATTGACAGGCCTACTCGCAATGATAACAAAAAAAGAAAAAGAAGAAGAAATAAATAGATAAAGCCTACATATTATATTCTATGGATAGAAATCAAATTGATAAAAAAAGCATCGTAAAGATCCCACCAAAAAACTTGGTAACAAACAGGGCCGACTGAGAGGCGGAGCAAGATGTCTATTTGGTATGTCGTCCTCCTCATTGTAGTCCTAGAATCAATAGCATTACATCGGGATACATCCTGTCTTGTATATATGATATACATATATATAATCATATTGTCCCTATTCCGATTCTGTTGTTCTTTTGAACCAACACAAGTAACGGCTAACAATTTTTTACCTGGTTATGCGGTTGATATTTTCCTTTACATATAACTGAAACACATTCTTTTAAGCCTAACAATGCTTTGCATTCTGATCGCTTCATGAAAATTTTGCATTTTCTTTCCTCAGATTGCTTCATACAGGCTTGTTTAGGAGAGTTGTTAAACTTACATTTGGTAATTCACCTAAATACGGTGGTTTGGTACTACAAGTGTTAGTGAGTGTACAGTGCACCTTCTATCAAATGGAATAGAATTTCAATCTCATTTTCTTCTACTAAAATCCAACACCAGTTTTGATGCACCAGGTTTGTATACTGATAATTTTCTCCTTTTACTTATCAGCCGGAGATGATAAAAAGGATTTAACTTGCAACAGCATGAAGGATGATAAAGAAGATTTACCTTGCAGCAGCATGAAGGATGATAAAAAGGGTTTACCTTGCAACGGCATGAAGGATGGTGACTCAATTGAAGAACAAAATCATGACAATATAAATAGGTTAAAACGTGCTGCATGCACTGCTCTTTCTGCTGCAGTTGTGAAAGCAAAGCTTCTTGCCAACCAAGAGGAAGACCAAATTCGTCGACTCGTGTCAGTAATGCTAGAGAAACAGGTATTGTTTAAAATTAAGTTTCAGTGCTTCTTTATTTTGTGGCAAGTCCCAGCTCACTGGACCTACTACTCCCCATATCTTACTGTGGTTGCCATTATGCATTATATACTGGTGCGTTCACGGATGATGCTGAAAATATTATAATATTAATGATATAATTGTATAGTGATGAACAATGATGTTTTTATTTTGTAATATACAGATCTATCTTTCTCAATTTTTAATTATGGTTTGTAAATGATACTTGTTACGATGCTCGAAATTGTTGTATTTTGGTAATAAAGAACTAAAACATTATGATTTGAGCAAAATATTAGAGTGTCAATCATTTGCGATTAAGCTATATAACATGTTATTTTACAAAATAAATCATTCAATATTTCTAATTTATTTTGTTGAAAAATGATTTTAGTACATAAACTTTTTTTCATGATGTTAACTTTTTTATGATTTCAAGCATTTTTCAAATATATAGGGATCTGTCTAAACCAAGGTTCGAGAATTCGGTTTCGGTCATTTGAAATTTTACAAGTTTCGACCAATTTTTGGAAGTTTTGAAAGTTTTGGTTCTTGTTTTAGTTTCGGTCTTGATATCGTATTTCTGTATATTAATGAAAAAGTAATGATAAAAATTGCAAATGTAATAATATAATATACAACACTATTAAATAAACATGGATGAACATTTAATTTTGCCTAAATAACCCTAAATTAAAAATAAGTTAAACCTAATATAAATTAACCAACCACACTGTCAGTTACCATTTTCTTTTGAACATGTAAAGACCTAAATTAAAATCCCAAAGCCCACTACCATTCAATACATCTAAACCCTAACCAATATTAACCCTACCCCAATCGATCAATCAAATTATCCCAGCAAAGAAAAAGAAATCACGAAAAGATAAAAAAACGAAAGAAAGAAAAATAACATCGAGCTCGAACTCGAAGGATAGAGGCGAACATCTCGTCGCAAGTAGTCGAAGTCGAAGCCCAGGAAGATGCTTGAACAGTCGAAGTTGAAGTCGATTTTGAGGTCAGTTTTTGGTTAAATTCGATTCTCCTTTGATTTTTGGTGTTGTTTACTTTTTTTTTTTATAATTAAAGCAGCAATTGCAAAAAAATTATTTATTTTTTTCATTTTTTTTCATCGACGAGCAACGGGACAAGATGTTGACCTAATCTCGCCCCGCCTCCGACCGGAACTGAGTCGAGATGGCCGGAATCTCGTGGTTCCGGCCAGAACCTGATACCTTGGTCTAAACTTTAAAATGAGTTATTTGTCAGAGTTGTAATATGCAAAAAGATACTTATTTAAAAATTGTTGAGAGACTTAATACTGAAATATGTGAAATTTTGTCGGTTATTTTATTATTATTCAAACGATTATAGAGAATAAATTGAGAGCACCTGTCATATTAGCATTAAATAAGAGAGGAATTAAAGGCACCAAGCCAGCATGCGAATGGCGCCATAATTTTTTTTGTTGGTTTTTTTACACCGCGTTCGGTGGAAACCACGATCAAACAACAACGGTTTTCCACCGAACACGGTGCCACTAGCATGAAACCTGGTGCTTTTAGCACCACTCTTAAATAATTGTGTGTTTGACGGAGCTGCTCGTGATGTTTTAACCTGCAACTTATACTCATAGTTATTAATGGCGCACGGCGCAAAACCTCTCTGGAACCTTGGCGCAAGACACGGCAAATGGTGTGCGCCTTTTTAATTTATTGTGCATGTTTAAATTTTGTTTATAAATTTAATGTATAACAAATATAAAAAGTTTAATTTTTGCTAAAACATATGTAATCAAAGATTTTTAGGCATTTTGCAAAAAGAAACATTATCAAATATAACATCATTAGCAGAGAATCTCAAGCATAATAGTTTTCAAAATCCAAAATAATTATACATATTACTAATAAACTAGAAATCCGAATCCGATTCAACAATTATATTTTTCGCTTAAACATCTTCCTCATCCGTCTCATTTAGATTTATTTCTTTTTCGTGAAAACGTAAAAGAGTTGAAGCAGGTATTGAAAAACCTCTCGACATGGAAGTTCTTCTACATGGATATCTAGCTTCTTCCACTCCTGCCGCTCTAGCAGCAACATCCCATGTCAAGTCGTTGTCGTTATCAAATACAAGTTCATCTTTAGCATCGAATCAAATGCATCATCGATACTAATTTTATGCAGTTTAAAATGGAAAAAATGAAAAATAAATAAAAAATAAACAAAAAACAATAAAAAGGCGTGCCATTTTGCGCCGTGCGTCTTTTTTACGCCGCGCGCCATTTGCGCCATTTGGCGCGCCTTTTCATGTGCACCGCGCGACAAGTGAAAATAACGCAAACGCCGCGCCGCGCGCCATGGCGTGCCATTGATAACTATGCTTATAGTTTAATTATATATTTATATACCGAATTAATAAGAGGAATAAAAATAAATAAAATATGCGATGTTAAGTCATCAAGCTGACTTGGTTTCTCCTTTTATTTAAAGCTAATAGTTATGGTTTGTAAATGATATTGTTATGATGCTCAAAAACGTTGCCTTTGACTAAGGAAGAACGAAAGCACAGTGTCAAGAATTTGTGATTAAGCTATTATTCTAATAATATAATATTTTGCACTTTGAATCATTTGATACTATTAATTTATTTCGTTGAAAAGAAATGTTAATATATGAAATTGTATTGTATTATTATTGATTTGAGCATTTTGAAAACTGGATCTTTTTTTTTCTGATTCTAAAATTTGCTAATTATTAGATTATTTATGTACTTCAAATAAAATCATTGATTTGAAATTTTTTTTTCGAAAATTTAATATTGAAATATGATAAAATTCGTAATTTATTTTGGTAATATATTAACGAAAAAATATATTGGGCAAACTAAACTGAGAGCATTGGTGGTGTTGTATTAGCATTAAGTAATTATGAATTTGGTGGGGTTCGAACTCGTGACCTTTTAGCTGTATATGTGGATTATGAAGTATTGAGGTTATGCATTTGGTGGGATTCAAACCTGCAACCTTTCGTTTGGTTATATAGTTCAACACCGAATGAAATATGTGATGTCACAAGCTCACTTGGTTTAATCTTTTATTTAAAAGTAATAGATTATTGCATATGAGCTCATTTCACGCATGAGGCACGCACGCACCATCTCACGTGATGTGTGTGTCGCATGCTTATCCACATGTGATAAGCCTTGCCTAATGCCTAGACACAGATGACGCCTAGAAGGATTTTTACAACAGATATTTTTCTTCTTTTTGTATAAAGGTTTTAGAATGGGCGTTTGTCAGCATCAAGCTGAGTAAAGCTAGTATTGATACAAGCCATATGTTAAAACTGTACAAGAATTATATGATTTTAGTCGCTAATCACCATGTTAGTGATTTCATACTTTATTGTTAAACCAGTCACTCTGTTATTACTATGAGATGTGGCTGTGCAAATTGCCACTGCCAATATTATTCGAAATATGGATAAGTGAAAATATTTGTAGTTCCTTAAATCCTACATGGTAATATTGAAATGTTTCCTTTACAGATGCACAAAATTGAAAAGAAATTGGCATTATTCAGTGATATCGAAAGTGTGATTGTGAAGATGAGGGAACAAACGGAGAGAGCAAGGAACAAACTTATGTATGAGCGGCAACAAATAATTGCAGCTCGGTTAGGTATACCTGCAACAAGGGCTAACCTAGTGCCGCAGATGACAGACAAATCCACAATGGGCCCCTCAGCCGTTGCATCCCAAAAACCATCAGTTATGAACAGGCCATGACTTTTAACTTCTTATTTCTTTGTTTTAAAAGTAAAAATGTAGCGTTATGTAAATAGTCCAGTTTCATTGTTGTAGTCTTGGGAGACTGATCCAGTATTTTATTATTGGATGAACCCTCAATCATTCGGTTTGTAATTCTTGCTACTGTACTTTGATGAAATGGAGAGCAAATTTCGTGTGGTCATATATTGTTTTGTTCTTCTGTAATGGTTGAACACTACCCTGTTTCCTGAATTTACCCGATTGTTTTGAAAAGTTGGTTTTTTGTTGAAGGATGACTGTTTCTAGATGCACTTAATAACGTGTCTCTCCTTTTTAGTTGAAATGTTGGTTGGGTTCATTTTTTAAAATTTTGTACCAATACAAGCATAAAATATTTTGGTAAAAAGCCCTGTTTGGCAGCTTAATAATGATTAATTAGCAGAGGCTTGCTAAATATGTTGGCTACAACTTTGTTTTCCTTTACATGGTATAGTAAGGATAAATATTCGATGTGCGTGACGACAAATGATTGCAGATACGAAGACATTCGCATTCGAAAATTATTCGTTCGGTTATTATTCAGATTATAGTTTATATTATATAATATTTTACTATAATTAAAGAGATGCATTTATTGTTTTGTTTTATTAAGTTAGTAGTTTATTATATTAAATTTAATGCATGTTATCTGCTTAAAATTAATTATGATCATCATAATTGGTTATTTATTCGTACTTTTATAATCAATGTGATCGAAATTTTTTCGTGATAAACCAAATTTTCTATTTGTGTTTCTTCATTTATTGATCCTCAGCGGATAATACAAATATACGATATCCACATGAATCAGAGGATGCAAATATCAGATGTCTAAAAATGATTTCGGTTGCACATTATCCGCATGCGAAAAGAATTCGTTGACTAGCCTATGCCGCACCTAACAATGATTTATTTATTTTTTAACAACAAATTTATTCAACGTCTATATAAACCCTTTTTATTCACCTTAAAACTTCAAGAGATATGGGAAAAATTCACAAAATCCATCAAAAGTATCCTTATTGCATACTCTTCTATATTTCACAAGCAAGGTAGACTTTTTATGTGTTCAGAGAAATGTTGTACTACCTGGTTGGAAAAAGGTACAGTTACTTTCTTGCTGTATGTTTTCGAGACTTTCATCATAGAGCATCTCTAACAAAGGTATACATTCTACGTTAACGTAATAAGATTCCAAAATTGCCGCCAACGGTTGGGTTATACTATAACGACTATTTTTGTAACAGCCCTAGATTTTTGAATATATTTTAAATTTGACTTTCATTTATTTAAATTATTATTAAAATTGTTTATTTCAAATATTTCATTTTTAAATATAAATGTTGATTATTAAGTGATTTATAGTTCAAACTAGTATAATTAATAAATATTTATTTATATTTTATATTTTTGTTGCAATTTCGAAATTTTAACTAAAATTATAATTATTTTCAGTTATTTAAACATATATAAATAAATTAAAGAAATTTGAAAAGGCTTTTGACTCTTGGTTTCCAATGGCTTTTTGTGTTCCTACCGTTTCACATTTTAACCATTTCTTTTCACTCAAATGGCCATATCTCTTCATTCTTTCAGCTGCCACCTTCATTTCACTTTCACATATATTCATTTTCTCATTCCTGAACAAAAAAATTTCGGCCTAGCCTTTGAGAAAAGTTTGGGTAAAATTTCTTTTTCTTTTCTTTTGTTTTACTTTTATTCTTCTTTGATTTGAGTTTTGCACTTGCTCTTCACCTCTATAGGTTCGGCCATGCTCCTCTCCATGACCTGCCGCCTCCACCACCACCTGAGAACAACACCATCATCACCACTTCTCTGACCAAACCCCAAAAGCCATGCCTCCTTGTGGATTGATCCATCACCAAAATCCAACAAACTCCATAAAACTTGCCTAGACCGAACACATCATCCACATCCACCACTTCCACCACCCATGGTCGCCACCAACACCACCTCCACCACCTCCAGCACCACCTAAACTCTCGGCCACACCATCCCCTTGGCTGCTATAGTGAGGGCCGTGACCTATATGCCCTTGGCCGAGCCAAACTATGGCCTTAAACCCTTGTATATTGCTTTGTTAGTGTAGTTCCACCACCATCCACCTTTGCACCACCTTCTAGCATGTTAGGCCGACCCTTAGCAACCCAGACCTGAACCAAAAACATTGCTTTAGACCTGTAATACACTCATGGCCGAACTCAATGTGAGTTGGAGACAAGTGCAAAACAATTCCGCTTCGATTTGTGCAGTCTATTCTATCATTGTTTATCGTATTTGCATTTGAAACTTATGTATATTATTATTGTTTGTGTGACTTGTATTCAAGGGATTTGATACTTTGGCTCCTCCACTCTTATTTGAATAGTGTTATCATGCTTGTTTGGATCTCATTCGTGCATTCGTCGTTGTGTCTCCAGCACAAAACATTGAGTTATTCTCACCAGACAATATGTACATATATAACTAGTGAATTGACCCCTTTTGAATCTGTAAAATGCATTATCATGTTACACTTGCTATGTTATGATTTTATGATGTTCACCCATGCTTAAACACCTATTATATTATATGTTACTGTTATATTATGCTGTTCTATTATTTTTATCAGTTTATCACACTGCAAGTTCCCTTTAGATTAGAATCACTATGGGCTGAAATGATACATACCCAAACGGACTTTAGAATAGGAGAAAATCGTTATGGGCTGAAATGATAGGCCTGAATGATTTTCAATTATTTTCATTTACTTGGGATTGCGGGTTTGAAATGATCAAACCCGGGTATCTTTGTAAATTACGGGTTGAAATGATAAATTACCCGTATCACTTTACCTAGGCTAGAAAATGAAATACAAACCCGTTGTTAAAATATGTTTTTATAATTTTTTTTTAAATATTTTAGAAATGTAAATATTATAATAATTTTGTTTTAAACTAAATAAAAATGATTTTTGTAAAGAATTATTGATTTTCTGAAAATTTATAAGTGAAGTAAATTAATGGTAAAATTAGAAAATTTGAAATGTAAGTTATTTTGGGAAATTTTAATTTGGTGATCATTGGAATTTAAATTAAATATGAAATGTGATAAATTCATGATAATTTGGATTAAAGTGAATTTAAATGATTTTTATATTATATTTATGATTTTGAATAAAGTTAAAATGTGAAATGAATGAATATTTAAGTTGAAAATTTGAAATATA
This sequence comes from Allium fistulosum, assembly GCA_030737815.1. Taxonomy (NCBI): domain Eukaryota; kingdom Viridiplantae; phylum Streptophyta; class Magnoliopsida; order Asparagales; family Amaryllidaceae; genus Allium; species Allium fistulosum. Next base: position 1,212,451,610 of record CM060902.1, read on the forward strand.
ACTAAAATTGGAAATTTGTGAATTTGGCTTAAAGGTGAATTTTAAGTTAAGTAAATAAAAATGGAATTAAGTTATATTTGAAAATTTAAACTTAAGTGTTAAGTTAATTTAATTTAATGAATTTATAATTTAATATTGGAATTTAATAAGTGAATTATTATTAAATTTTGATTTTAGAATGGAGGTTTAAATTTATAAAATCATGAATATAAGGGTATTTGAATGATTATTTTAAAAGTGAAATTATATAATTTTATAAGTTAAAAATGATTTATATAAAAATATAATTGTTTGTGAAATTATACTGAACATTTGAAGTTAATTAACTGCATTTCTGAAATGCTATTAATTCTAATGTAAATGATAATACAACATTTGTAAATGCTGTAGTTGATAATAATGAACCAAATGGCTAAATTTAATTAAAGGATATTATAGCATTTTTGTAAATGTTATAATGGTTGAATTTAACTAAGTTTATTTGAAACTAATGTAACCCTATTACATCATTTTAAATGCTGTCTTCTGTTAAATTGAACTGTTTTAAATGTGATTTTCCGTAGCATTTTCTAAATGCTGCGAAAGTTGAATTTTCATTGTTTTAATTAATTTAAGTGAACAAATGAACTTTGAAAGATTAAAATTTTGGAAATTTAATAATTTAATTATTAAATATAATAACTTCATTTTTATGATTTAAAATGAAGTAATTTGTTTCGAAATATAAACTATTTTAAAATATGATATTTTGATATTTTGAAATGGATTTTTTGAATGATATTGAATTTTGAAATGATATTTGATTTCGAAGTATAAAATACCATTTTGAAATTTTAACCATGGGATGTATTTAATTTATGGTTTAACTGATCCTTAGAGGATGGGCGGTCCCAAGCATCCTTTGAGTTATTGTGCATTTCTACTACAGTTCATTTGAGTTGGTTTACATTATATAAATATATATTGTCCTGACTCGAGTGTTTTGTGTTTTACTTTACGCTCGGGTCAGCCTGAGTATTTACAACTTAGCTTTGGATTTCTTTTCTGGAGCTAGGAATCGCTGGAGATTCTACTTGTTTAGTTATCTGTTCCTTTCAGTTCAGTTGTTCTATTTCAGTTCTGGTATTCATAAACTTCTATTTATTTGAGATTTCTATTGTATATGTTTTCAAACAGATATTATGTATTATATTTTGAGAGTTTGTTATAGTAGCTTCATGAACTACTATGGTTTTTATATTCCGCTGCGAGTTATTCTGATATGTTCTGTGTCTGTGATTCTGTGTATTTGATTTTATTTGCTCCAACTTTTATTACAATCTGTTATTTTGAATTATTCAAGTCAGACATGTGTGGATTATTGTCGATTTGAATGGTCCAAAATAGTGGGTGGTTATAGTTGGTATCAGAGCTTTGGTTTTTAGGCAAACCATAGCCTACGGAGCAAAAACTCATTATAGATAGGGTAGAAATACCCTAGAATGAGTGAAATCAATCTCAGAATCATTCCTTTGTGAGAGAACGTATTTTCAAAGTATAAAATGATTTTCAAATGATTTTAAAGGATTTTTAAAGATTATTTTGATATAAAATTTTCTTGTTTTGAAAGAAAATTTACTGGACTTTATCCCTTTCGTATCCACCTTGTTAGTAATTTCTTTGATTAGGATTTCCTTAAAATTCTGAACTTCTATCTTAGTCGGGATTTCTTCGATTAGGATTCCTTTGAATTTTGGAACGCTCCCACTTGTTCTGAAATCCATTCCTGTCTCCCCTAATAGTATTCTTTTGATTTTTGGAGCATTCCATAACTCCACTTTGAATGACCTTTATAGGGTGGCGATTCCGCCAATCTTTGAATGATTTGTAAAGGGATGAAACTCCCTTATAATTGGCATTGATTCACCGGAGATTTCTGTATCCTCGGTTTACGATGTTTTCTATCTTATGCTATATTTAGATTCTATCTCTGGCGATCGAAGGTCGATTTGCCTTAGATTTTCGCATCGATTATATTCCTGAAGTCATGGTTGACCGGTTAAGGTTGCCCACGATTCATATAGGCTTGTTCATCTTCTATTTGGTAATTTAATTATCTCATCTTCGTTCGAGCTTATCTTCGAATTAGAATTCTATTTAATTAGAGTTCCTCTAATTTGAATCTCTGTTTGTTTTGAAATCCATCCTTGAATCATTCCTTGGAAAATTTGTGATTGATTGTCTTTTGAAAACTGTGTATTCATCGAAGTTATTATTTTGATAAGGATGACCATATTTTATATATAAAGGTGAAATGTTTTCTATAAGGATCTATATACCTTTTAATTGATAATTTAAAGTTTTGAATGGATTTGAAAATTTGAAATTTATATAAGAAATGGTTTTATATAAAATAATTTATAACTGAAGGTTTTGAATCTAAATTTGAGTGATTGGACTACGGCATTTTTGAAACTGGTTTTAATATTTGAAATAAAAATAATACGATTTGAAAGTATTTTCCGAATAAGAAATGTTTCAAATGATTTTAATGAGTTTAAAATGATTTCGAAGAAATTTCAAAAGAAGTTTTCGAGAAAATGGAAGTCCAGAACCCACTTATGTCGCTGGAAAATAATTTCGGTGATGAATGCATGCATCATCGACATTGATTTTCGAGTTTCTGAGTGGGGGAGAGGCCACTACGGTAGCTTTGCTATGCGATTGATTTGTGAAACCAATTTTGATTTCAAATTCCGAAGTGTGATGTGATATTCGAAAGATATATGTATATATATTTGAACAATTTGAATTGAGCCGGTGTTCAGTCCTTGAGTTTTGGATTTGATTTGATATAACCCTATCTTTTGGAATTGATTTACTGATTTGTTGGTGATTTCCAAATCTTGGATTGAAATATGATTTCTTCAACTATTTTGAAGGTTCAAGCACTTCCAAATCAAGGTTAACTTTTCAAAGCTAAGTAATTTTGAAAAGTATAAAGTATATAAGTTTGGTATGTATGTTTAAAGTGTGTAGTAATATGATTTAAATAAGTTGAAACTGTTTTGTTAAGTAAATGAATAAGGCTATTTTGAATTTTTCTAATATGAAATTTAGATTTGAAATGTTTTGAGAAGAATTTAGTCTTCAAAATATTTTGAATAAAATTTAGATTAAATGTTTAACTTAGTAACATCTTTATGAAACTATATATTTAAAAGGTTGGAATAGATACATAAGTTGTACGTATGCTATTTTATTCGCATAATTAAATTGATCCAAGTTTGAGTACACAAGTTTGAGGTGAATTACACCATTTCGTGTTAGGATTTCTCATTTGATTCTTGATGGCGAATATTTGATGTGGATTTTGGGCTTGATTCTAGAAATCTCTATCATAGTATATGGCTATGCAAGGAGACTGATGGTTTCTAGTCGAGAACCCATATCGAAATCTGCATTAGGGAAGTCGAATGGACAATACTAGTTCGAAAGCGAACTTGTGTAATCGAGCGAGTGATCGAATGTGATTTTGTGAAATGATGACATATGTACATATTATATTCTAATATCACTAATATTCTTGATGCTGAAATTGGAAGTTGTTGGGTTGGATATCTTTGTAATTTGATTGGAATTTTTTTTATATGAAAACTCCTATCAAATTTAAAACCATTTTTCAAAACTATTTTTCTTTTATTCTTCTTAAACTAACTATTTTATTCTATTTTCATACAAACTATTTTATATACAAAACTATTCTTAATTAAAAATCTTTTAGTAAGCAAAAATGTTCAATCCCATATGGCCTTTCATGCAACGAAATTTATTTTTGAAAATTTTGATCCTTATATAAGATAAACTTTATGTAAGTATAAGATGATTTTGAAAACCATTGATTTTGATAAATGAATAATTGAAGCTTATATTAGTACGAAAGGATATTTGGTTCACCTGTAATTTGAGTTTATTTAAAAATAATGGATTTATGAAATAAATATTTCAACACTAAGTAATAATGAAGTAAAATTTGAGATATATGAAATAAAAAAAATTTAGTTTTGAAATATGGTATATTTAAGCCTTGAAACATATTTGAGACTTAATAGTTTATTTTGTAAATCAAATCTATATTTGAAATTTGATAGTATTTGAAATGGTTTTGTTGGAAAACTAAATTGAATTGAAACTGATGGTTTGAATTGAATTAAAATTGGAAATTTTAGATTTTGGTTTAATTGAATAAATTTGTGAAATGTAAAGAATTAAGGGAATGTTTTATGATTTCAAATGTATGATTTCAAATTGTTATGATTTTCAAAGTGAAATGATTTCAAGTATTTGGTTTCGAAAGATTTACAACTTTGAAAGTATTATGATTTTTGAAGTGAATATATGTTTGAAATGGAAATGAATTTGTTTGACCTAAATTTTGTTGATTTGAAAATTTGAATTATTTTCTAAATCTATTGTTTAAGAAACTTTGAAACTAAATTTATGTAATTTGGAAGAAATGATTTGGTGAAATCATATATGAGTTTGAAGCTGAATTGATATTGAAATGGTTTGAAATTGAGAACTTTGTTTATTTAAATACTTTGATTTGGGAGTTATCGAACTTATATAAAAAATTTGGTTTGTATAAGTATGATGTTGATTCGAAAACTATGGATTTGAAAAGGTACTCAATTTGAAAAGTGAAATCTTATATAATTGAAGTCTATATAAGTGTGATTTGATGTACTATTGATTTTGGAAAGTATTTGATTTGAAAATAAAATCTTATATATAATGGACTTTATATAAGTACGATATTTGAAAGTGATTTGAAAAGGTACTATATGATACGTATTTTCGAAGTAAAGATATAGAAAGTGCCTTCTGCTTGATATCCGCTTTGTGGCCACATTGTGGATTCATTCTATCGATATTTCTCTGATTTTTGGTTTTCCGGATATGATACTCGAGTTTCCATCGAATTCCATGGCGTTACCCATGGTCTTACGAGCGCGACTGCATAGCGCAACTGCCTGGCTGAGATGGCCTAGGGGTACGGATTGTTTCCTGGGGGATCCAGGCGTAACCATTGTGTATCCTACATCTATGTAGGTCGCATTAGTAGCGAAACCGCCTGGCTGAGATGGCCTGGGGGTACGGATTGTTTCTTGGGGGATCCAGACATAACCATTGTGTATCCTGCATTCTACTAGTCATCATGGCGTAACTCGCAGGGCTGAGAAAGCTTATGGATATGGATTGTTTCCTGGGGGATCCAGGCGTAACCATTGTGTATCTGCAAACCATGGTTAGACAAAGGTTTTGTTTGTTTTTTTTGGATTGTACTTTCCATATCTGTTTTTAAAAAAAGTTTTCCAGTATTTTCACTGGGTGTTGAAACAAGTCTACTAAGTACCTGGAGAATTCTAGCTTTGCGCCTGATCAACGCACTGCCAGAGTCTGCAGGAACGAGGATAAACTTGTTAAGACATCGAGTTATAAAAGTATTTTGATAAAATATTATATAAATGATACTTTGATCAGTTATTTCCTTTTTTAAAAGGATTTTAAAGTGTTTTAAATATTTTACCTCTTTAACCAACAATTTTAAATAATGGTTCATCCTTCTCTTTCAACCTGCTTTCCCTCCTAGCTACTTTTTTCCCTACCTTCTTTCAGGATGTCTTCCAACCTATTGTTCCTTCTAGTTGTTTCTCCGCTCCCTTCCTTTTCGAGGACGAAAAGAGTTGAGTGAGGGAGAGTGTAACAGCGCTAGATTTTTGTATATATTTTAAATTTGACTTTCTTTTATTTAAATTATTTTTAAAATTTTTTATTTCAAATATTTCATTTTAAATATAAATGTTGATTATTAAGTGATTTATAGTTCAAACTAGTATAATTTGAATATTTTACTTTAAAGTGAATTTCTGGTCAAACTATTCAAACTTTGACTTTTAAACTTCAGATTTAAATTATTTAAATTCTTAAATTTTATCTTTTATTTTGAAAATAGATTTAATAACATGAATACTGCTTTTCATTTCGTTGAAAACGGAGTTAAATTGTGAAAGTTATGTGTATTTCAATATTGAATGCAATTTGTTTTATTTAGCAATTTTGTTTATTTTAAAAAAATTTATAAATTTTATTTTAACATGTGTTAATATGTTATTTTATGTATATTTTTGTCTTTTAATATTTTTAATGTGATAATAAATTTTTTCCAAAATTTACTGTATTTATTTCCTATTTCTAAAGGCTGTTTTCTAATTTTCTGCTATTTTCTTCATTAAAATTTATATATTTATTTTGTGAATGCATTTTTATTTTATTTTGTTATCTTTGTTTAAAAATACTTTACAAGTCCATATGAATTTTCCAAAATTTATTCCATTTAATTACAAATTTTCTAGACTAGTTTGCAATTTTGTGCTATTTTCTTATTTTAACTTTATATAATTAATAAATATTTATTTATATTTTATATTTTTGTTGCAATTTCGAAATTTTAACTGAAATTATAATTATTTTCAGTTATTTAAACTTATATAAATAAATTAAAGAAATTTGAAAAGGCTTTTGACTCTTGGTTTCCAATGGCTTTTTGTGTTCCTACCGTTTCACATTTTAACCATTTCTTTTCACTCAAATGGCCATATCTCTTCATTCTTTCAGCTGCCACCTTCATTTCACTTTCACGTATATTCATTTTCTCATTCCTGAACAAAAAAATTTCGGCCTTTGCCTTTGAGAAAAGTTTGGGTAAAATTTCTTTTTCTTTTCTTTTGTTTTACTTTTATTCTTCTTTGATTTGAGTTTTGCACTTGCTCTTCACCTCTATAGGTTCGGCCATGCTCCTCTCCATGACCTGCCGCCTCCACCACCACCTGAGAACACCACCATCATCACCACTTCTCTGACCAAACCCCAAAAGCCATGCCTCCTTGTGGATTGATCCATCACCAAAATCCAACAAACTCCATAAAACTTGCCTAGACCGAACACATCATCCACATCCACCACTTCCACCACCCATGGCCGCCACCAACACCACCTCCAGCACCACCTAAACTCTTGGCCACACCATCCCCTTGGCTGCTATAGTGAGGGCCGTGACCTATATGCCCTTGGCCAAGCCAAACTATGGCCTTAAACCCTTGTATATTGCTTTGTTAGTGTAGTTCCACCACCACCCACCTTTGCACCACCTTCTAGCATGTTAGGTCGACCCTTAGCAACCCAGACCTGAACCAAAAACATTTCTTTAGACCTGTAATACACTCATGGCCGAACACAATGTGAGTTGGAGACAAGTGCAAAACAATTCCGCTTCGATTTGTGCAGTCTATTCTATCATTGTTTATCGTATTTGCATTTGAAACTTATGTATATTATTATTGTTTGTGTGACTTGTATTCAAGGGATTTGATACTTTGGCTCCTCCACTCTTATTTGAATCGTGTTATCGTGCTTGTTTGGATCTCATTCGTGCATTCGTCGTTGTGTCTCCAGCACAAGACAGTGAGTTATTCTCACCAGACAATATGTACATATATAACTAGTGAATTGACCCCTTTTGAATCTGTAAAATGCATTATCATGTTACACTTGCTATGTTATGATTTTATGATGTTCACCCATGCTTAAACACCATTATATTATATGTTACTGTTATATTATGTTGTTCTATTATTTTTATCAGTTTATCACACTGCAAGTTCCCTTTAGATTAGAATCACTATGGGTTGAAATGATACATACCCGAACGGACTTTAGAATAGGAGAAAATCGTTATGGGCTGAAACGATAGGCCTGAATGATTTTCAATTATTTTCATTTACTTGGGATTGCGGGTTTGAAATGATCAAACCCGGGTATCTTTGTAAATTACGGGTTGAAATGATAAATTACCCGTATCACTTTACCTAGGCTAGAAAATGAAATACAGACCCGTTGTTAAAATATGTTTTTATAATTTTTTTTTTAAAATATTTTAGAAATGTAAATATTATAATATTTTTGGTTTAAACTAAATAAAAATGATTTTTGTAAAGCATTATTGATTTTTTGAAAATTTATAAGTGAAGTAAATTAATGGTAAAATTAGAAAATTTGAAATGTAAGTTATTTTGGGAAATTTTAATTTGATGATCATTGGATTTTAAATTAAATATGAAATGTGATAAATTCATGATAATTTGGATTAAAGTGAATTTAAATGATTTTTATATTATATTTATGATTTTGAATAAAGTTAAAATGTGAAATGAATGAATATTTAAGTTGAAAATTTGAAATATAACTAAAATTGGAAATTTGTGAATTTGGCTTAAAGGTGAATTTTAAGTTAAGTAAATAAAAATGGAATTAAGTTATATTTGAAAATTTAAACTTAAGTGTTAAGTTAATTTAATTTAATGAATTTATAATTTAATATTGGAATTTAATAAGTGAATTATTATTAAATTTTGATTTTAGAATGGAGGTTTAAATTTATAAAATCATGAATATAAGGGTATTTGAATGATTATTTTAAAAGTGAAATTATATAATTTTATAAGTTAAAAATGATTTATGTAAAAATATAATTGTTTGTGAAATTATACTGAATATTTGAAGTTAATTAACTGCATTTCTAAAATGCTATTAATTCTAATGTAAATGATAATACAACATTTGTAAATGCTGTAGTTGATAATAATGAACCAAATGGCTAAATTTAATTAAAGGCTATTATAGCATTTTTGTAAATGTTATAATGGTTGAATTTAACTAAGTTTATTTGAAACTAATGTAACCCTATTACATCATTTTAAATGCTGTCTTTTGTTAAATCGAACTATTTTAATGTGACTTTCCGTAGCATTTTCTATATGCTGCGAAAATTGAATTTTCATTGTTTTAATTAATTTAAGTGAACAAATGAACTTTGAAAGATTAAAATTTTGGAAATTTAATAATTTAATTATTAAATGTAATAACTTCATTTTTATGATTTGAAATGAAGTAATTTGTTTCGAAATATAAACTATTTTAAAATATGATATTTTGATATTTTGAAATGGATTTTTTGAATGATATTGAATTTTGAAATGATATTTGATTTCGAAGTATAAAATACCATTTTGAAATTTTAACCACGAGATGTATTTAATTTATGGTTTAACTGATCCTTAGAGGATGGGCGGTCCCAAGCATCCTTTGAGTTATTGTGCATTTCTACTACAGTTCATTTGAGTTGGTTTACATTATATAAGTATATATTGTCATGACTCGACTGTTTTGTATTTTACTTTACGCTCGGGTCAGCCTGAGTATTTACAGCTTAGCTTTGGATTTCTTTTCTGGAGCTAGGAATCGCTGGAGATTCTACTTGTTTAGTTATTTGTTCCTTTCAGTTCAGTTGTTCTATTTCAGTTCTGGTATTCATAAACTTCTATTTATTTGAGATTTCTATTGTATATGTTTTCAAACAGATATTATGTATTATGTTTTGAGAGTTTGTTATAGTAGCTTCATGAACTACTATGGTTTTTATATTCCGCTGCGAGTTATTCTGATATGTTCTGTGTCTGTGATTCTGTGTATTTGATTTTATTTGCTCCAACTTTTATTACAATATGTTATTTTGAATTATTCAAGTCAGACATGTGTGGATTATTGTCGATTTGAATGGTCCAAAATAGTGGGTCGTTACAATTTTTTAACACCATATAATACCAATTCAAACACAAATTTAATACAAGAACTCTTCTCCACATCATACGTTCTTCCTATTAAACCACAATGTGTATATGATTGTGATACATAACCTCAAAATCCAATATTCGATGAATTTCAATTTGCTAGTGACACTAGGATGGAAAGGAAGATCACGAGTTATGGTACGTTGGGGTTGGATTGGCGTAAAGATAATTTTGTATGTCTTTTAACTATGGGTAAGTTTTTTTTTCAATCATCATGTTCATGTATTTTTTAATGTCTTTTAGAGTAAGGCTAGAAAAAAATCCTTTCGAACAAGTTTGCGCACCATAAAACAACAAAATTATCAGCACATGCATTGTTTTGACCTCCTAACTCACTTCAAAGGTGGAAGTCAACAAGTCTAAAGATGCTGGGAGCACTACGAAACACCAAAGGTAAAAACAAAACAAAGAAAACTTTCTACACTTCAAGTCCTAGTTGGATAGCTAGCTACCTGTTTAGCTATGGCTGTTGCGAGCAATGGTGTTATGGCTATTGTTAGTGCTTTACACCTGCAATGTTTCCCCACTTCCTCTGTCCCCATCAGACTTGCAATGGCTATGCTTCACATTTGTTCGCATGCCCAGCACACACAACAGTTTCACTAACATACAACTGCTAATGTCCTCTCTGTTGGATTAGGTGCATTAGTAGTGGGTAAAAGGTGGAAACTTCAAAAATAAATAAAAATCATTTCATTAGTTTTGCACTAGTCTTTGTTTTGTTTTTTCATAAATAAAACAGTTGCACAAAATCATATTTAATGTATATTTGATGAAAGGAGAGCTTAGTATTTGAACCTTTTTAATAACAAGTTTAATATTTGAAATTAATTCCAATTTTAATTTTAATTTTTTGTTATTGTAATCTATTATAACTTAATTTTACCTTTAAGTTAATTTAACTTGGTTTTATTTTATTTATTAGAGATTTATATTCATAATATGAATAACAACTTGTGATGTAAATAGATGTGAATAAACTAATCTTAAAAATACACGAGATGAATAATATAGGGTATGTGTGACCATTGAGATTTATGTCCACATTATATAAAATGACCATAGATGTGTATATTTGATATAATAGGATCTTAATATATGTGTGCTTATATATATATAATTTAGTATCTGCCTTAAAAATAACCATTTTCAATTAAATAATACATTTGGCTTATGTATAAAAAATAATATTTCATAATGCTTACTGGTAGAGTTAAGAGTGTGACCTAGAGACAATTATGTAATTTGTAATATAAATTTAACTCTATAAACAATCTTGTTCGTAATAAAGTATGCTTTTGGTTTTATTTTCTGTTATATGTGTTATTATATAGTGATATAATAACGAGTTAAGTGAAATATCCTTAGGAGAGGTGTTATGTCTATTGTAGTTATGAATGAGTATTGAATTGATATATACAAAATAATAACTCCTTAAATGTTCATAGTCAAGATGTATCGAGAAAAGGATATCGATACATCCATTGAGATTAGTGTACATAACATTTTCCATATGATGGACGGTTATTTATTGTAATGACCCGTACTTTTAACTATTTTAAATTATGAAATTTAATATGATTATTGAATAAAAATGGTTAGAAATAAAAATTTAATGTTTATTTATGTAATTTATTTGATATGAACTTAGATAAAATTTTGAAATAAACAATTTCGAAGATTTAGGCAATAATAAATATTGAAATGAAATTCTATGCATTTAATGTGTTGTAACCAATAGCTTGAATTGAATAATAATGTTGAATTACTGTGAAATGGAAATAGTTGTTTTATTATTGGGATTTGTTTTAAAAGTAAATTTTATAAGTTAAATAACTTATATTTCAATTATAGTGATTTATTGGATAATTAAATTGTTTAAATTTAATATTGGAAAATATTTGAATAATTGAATTCTGAATTTAATATGAATGAAAATGGTATCGAAAGTTGATTTAAATTTTATTTAAATATGAATGAAGATTGTTAACATTTAAAATTGGATTTAAAAGTGAATAATTATAAATTGGGAATTTTATATTATAATTAACTAGTAAAAATAGCCATTTTGGCCACTGTCTCGGACTTCGATGAAACCTGTTTCATCGGATCCATAATAGCGAATTATTATAGGATTTCAAGTTTTGGAGTGATCAGACTTGTCGTTTGGCCGTGCGAGCTTGAAACGCGTAAAAATTAATTAAAGAAATCTAATTAAATAAATTGATTTTGAAAATCTATCTTTTGCATACGATCGAATTAGGCCTCGAGACTAGTTTCATTGTGTTCGAAATGGAGGTAAAACCTTATGAAAGCCAAGCGGCACGAGTCATTTGGAGTTCGGAATTTTCGTGGGCTATTGGTTAGTTATTTTCTAATATAATAATATATATTTGCTTTTCCTTATCCCAACAATACATACAACCAGCCACCAATTTGTCTCGTACCCCTTTTTCTTCTTTCCCCCTCTTCTCAAATCATGCAGTTCGAACATAAAGAAAAAAGGAACGAAAAAGAAAATTTGCGGCAGCTATAAAAAAAATGGCCATGACTTGGAGGAGGTGAATGCGTGCGTTCTGAGGCAGAGGGGCGCGATGGAGGATCTTCGATGGTGGGTCTTTCAGTGTCACTATTAGGGTTTCGGCGTAGACGAAGGAGAATCATGAGCCGCCTGAGGGTGAAGGCCGAAGTCGAGCGCCTGGAGAAGAGCGAACGACGGCCTAGGGCATTGTCTGATGGATGGGCAAAGCGTGGTGGCGCAGTCAAACTCTGTCACTGCAGCTTTGGGTTCGCGTGCATTTCTGGTCGGCAACTTGCAGGGGAGGTCGTGAAGCTTGAAGCGGGTGGTGGCGCGCTTGGGATCTGTTGATCTTCTTTCCCTTATAAAAAAAGGAATCGAGGAAGCAGGTCGCAGGCGATTTGTGGTAGGAGTCGCGTGGGAAAGATGAACGTTAGGTAAGGTTTAATTATATTAATTAGTTAGTTAATTTTGTTAATTTTATGGTTAATTATCGTTATGCTAATTAAAATCGTATCTTCCTCGTACGAGGTTCATTCGAGCAAAACGAGTTGTAGTGGACTCATATCATTGTTGTCTTCAGCTTGGAGCGGAAGTGGTATTTATTTGAAGCTGAAAATATTTTCAGTTTCAAATAAAAAAGGTGAGTGTTTATAACGCTCACAAAGTACTAAAATAATTTTATGTTAGTAAAATTTATATCGTGAAGTAATTAAAATTTATTGACTGCTGTTTGGTAAATTTAACTGACATTTAAATTGATATGAAATAAAATGACAGGAATTTGAATTGGCAGTTCAAATTTGAAATGGAAATTAAATTGCTAGTTAAATTCCAGATTATCGATAACTAGTAAATTGTTATGATATTTTGATTGATTTGGATGTTGATTGTGATGGATGATATTAATTGACATTTTGGATGATTTGGGTGTTTATTTATTTTGATATATCCTGTTATCATCCTATATATTATTTACAGTATATAAACTGTAAATCGAATTATTCGAATAAATTAAGAAATATGTTGAAATGATATATACCTATGACCTTTATTTTGGATTGGAATGATAAATATCCATCCTTGAATTAAATTGGAATAACTGATTCACTTGGCCATAGGATAGAAAATTATATACGGACAACAGATTGGTTAAATTAAATGATTTAAAAATTTTGAGTTGAAATTATTTAAATGATTTGATTTAAAGCAGTAAAAATCGAAATATGTGAATTGAATTATTTTCGAACTCGAGCTTGAAATGTGAAATTAATTTTTTTAAAAGAAACCGTTTAAAGAATTCAGTTTGGAATTCGGAGTTATAATTGAATTATGGAAATAAAAAATTGTTTGAAGGTTGAATTTCATTCGAACTTTGAAATTTGTATTCGAAAAAGAGATTTAAATGGATATTTCAAACTTTGGCTTGAAATCAAATATTTTAAAAGGTTTGAACATTGAATTGAACATCAAAGTTAAATTTGGTTTAAATGATTAAATCGATACTTTGAAATCGAACTCGAACTCGATATAGATTGAATGGTTTGATTGAGAATTGAATTGAAATTTATTCAAGTTGGAATTGAAATTGAAATCAATTGGAATTGAAAGCGAAATTGAATTAATTCGAAATTGAATTTATTTGAATTAAAATTGGAATCGAAGTAGAGTTCGACTTGAAATCAGAATTGAATCGATTAAATTGGGATGGAAATTGAAAGTGATTTGAATTGGAAAGTTTGGAATTGAATCAGTTTGACTTTGGAACTATTTTCAAATAAATTATTTGAATATAAACTATTTAAAATCTATCCTTTTAAATATTCAAATTATTTTGATTTTTTCAAGCTATTTACTATATAAATCATTTCAATACTCAAATTATTTTCTATTAAACTATTTTAAAACTATTAAAACTATTTTCTAAGAATTCAAACTGGTCAGAGTGGAAATTTTTATATTTAAATCTTGAATTTAAATGCGAATTGAGTTAAAATGAAATTATAACCTAAATTGAAATTCGAAACGATTTTGAAAGTGAAATCGAGATATTGGAGTGAAATTATATTTTCAAGTGAAAATGATGTATCGAACGGAAAATGATTTTTGAAGTAAATATGATATTTCGAAATGAAATCAATTTTGAAGTGAATATGATCTTTTGATATGAAGTACAAATTGTTTTCGAGATATAAAAGTTCCAACAAGTGTGTAAAACGACGTTTGGTGTTAAAGAGACCGGGGCCTCTTGTTGGCATACTCTCTGTCAATATCGGAACCACTTTAACAACTGTGTACGCGGAGGAGACTCCAGAACGAAGAGGTTGGTTATGGCGTCATTACTGGATTAGAAGAAAGATGTAACGATCCAGACATTTTAATGATTTTATAACGTAATTAACTGAATTTTTCTTGAAATTAAAACAACTAAATTTGACGATGAAAATTTGATATTTGGTATGCGTCTATTTAAACATAGAAAATGGAAAATTTTCATCAGAAAATATGTAAGTTGGTTCTGTTGTGTAATTTTCAATTTAAAATCAGTTAAATTTGATGAAAATAAAATGTTTTCGAAATCTGAAATATTTTATATAATAAAAATGTAAATCATTTTCTGAGTGAGACGTCATAATTCGTTTCACGAAATTTGGATTGCTCTAGCTCCATTTATCTTATTTGTGGAGTTTTAGCAGCATTTTGACAGCGAATATCGACTTTTGATAGGATTTTCATATCGCTGATATCTATGTACCATTCTGTTCGTCTCGTCGTGCTGATCTCCGTAGAATATTCATTTGTGCATTTCGGTGTTCGGTATGCGGCGAAAGCTGCGCAACGGTTAGCCTTGTCGGTAACCAGTTTTTGAATTTTGGGTGTTCCTGTGACCATCCATTGTCCACCGTTAGAAATAAATGGTCACTTAATATTCCCTAAAAAAAAATTAATTTTTGACTGTCACTATTCCCATCATTAAATTTTAAATGCTGGTTACTTTTCATTTTTGTGTCTCTTCCCATTTCTATTCGTTTGTTTCTTTTCCGTGCTTTGAGAAAACATATAATAAAATATATAAACTTAAATTCACCTGATGCCTACGTCCTCTTCCATTTTCGCTACCTCAGTCATGTTGTTCTTCTTCCCACTTTTCCGTCATCCTCCCTACGTCCCAAGCTAACCACCTTCACCGCCAAGCTGTAAACCTCATCTCCTGCTCTCGTTCCAAACCAACATGTTCCTCTTATATCTTTGTTGCCATGACTCCATTACCCACTTGCACCCGCAGTCACCTTTCCATGCTCATAGCCTAGATTCGCCCCAAGCTCTGACCCGTCAACAATACCCGCATACCCGCTGACGTGCTTCGCCATATTTCCTTCCATCGCCACCCACTTCCCCCTTGTCAGCCTCTTTTCCCTCCCCTGGAAGCCAAGCCGAACCGCCTGTGTTTTACTTGAGTAAATATCTTTATTAATAGTTGGTTTGGAAGCGCAAGCTTTTGGTCCGACCGCGAACTTCCAAAATTGCCCTTATATGTTGATATTATTAAAATTTAGCATCGCTTAAAATTAGGATCTGACAATTAAGCTTCTTTTACAAAATCAAAATTTCCTCTACAAATATTTACTAAGTCTTAATATCACTTAAAAATAGGATCTAGCAAATAAACTACTTTACAAATTTGTTTTTATTAATTAATAATATAAATAAAAATTTAAACTCACAAAAAATTAGATATTGCAACTTAGAAATAAAATTTCAAATTACCTACATATGATTCAACACAAAAATATGATCAAATATATGTGGAAAATATTTTCTTCTGAACATATTAAATAAATACAATTTGTAAAAAAATAATTCAGTATTCTTCATCACGCGTGAAGCGCGTTCCGTAACGCTCGTATATATAAAGTGTGTGTGTTTGTATAAATGCCTTCGTTCTGTTCCTTTTGCCGAACACATTCTGCCCATGGCCGCTAGCTCTCATATTTGTTATATAAAAAAAACAAATGAAAACAAGCTTGCATGTTTTGAGATAGCCTGCACGTTCTAACTTCCCTTGTTTAGCCGAGCATCCTTCTTCCCAAGCCCATTCATTCTCATTTTGGCCGTAGCCCGCCTCCAAAGCACTGCCTTCCTTTCCCGATCCAAAGCAACAACGCCGGGACCCTCCACTTCGGCCACTGTTCCGTATGTATACATAAAGTTGCGTGTGTATACATATTCACCTGAAGCTTATCCCCTTCTTCTTCTTGGCCGTGCTATATAGATAAAGTTATGTATAGGTTACAGGTATGTTTACCCGACTTTGATATCTCATACATTACCTATATATATATATATAGTATACTTTATATGTGACATTTAAATATGATTGATTATGTATACATTACCTATAGATATTATATAGTTGATATTGGGTACTTGTTTGGAAGGTATATATGTATATGACATGTTAAAATATATATATTTAAATTTATTTTAA
This sequence comes from Allium fistulosum, assembly GCA_030737815.1. Lineage (NCBI taxonomy): Eukaryota > Viridiplantae > Streptophyta > Magnoliopsida > Asparagales > Amaryllidaceae > Allium > Allium fistulosum. The sequence continues at coordinate 1,212,468,345 of CM060902.1, forward strand.
TATTTGGAAATAGTTTGTAATAGCTTTAATATATTATATACACTTGATTTTTTTTGTATATAAGCGTTTCAATATATATATATATATATATTAAGATTTATATTTTAATATGTGTTTTAAATTTAACAATGATTCTTGAAATATATATATATATATAGATTTTATTCTAATATGTGTTTAAATTAAATAATGATTTTAATATATATATATATAGTTTATATATATATAGGTTCACTTATATAATTGTTTTTCATCAAATCCAGTATGTCATACTTTTCTTTTGGTTTCACCCTTTCCAAAATTTGATCGCAGCAGTTAGTAGCTTTGTTTGTCTGTATCCGTGTCATCTCCTTCGCCATCGTCGTTCTCTAGCCTCGAAAGGTGAGCAATCCTTCACGATTAGCATTCTTATATTTAGTAAATTTAATTCACATGAAATGACGATTGAAATATGCGGTTAAATTTGAATTGTTAAGTTATTTAATTGTTAAATATGATATGCCATTATCTGCAATTGTTTACCTATGACATATGACACCATGATCTGTTAATTATATATTTAAATTGTTAACTATGATAATGCCCATCATTAATATGTTATGTTATTTTATTATTATGTTATTGTTCTCACTCTTCAAGTTCCCTGTTAGTTTAGAATTCTCTATGGGTTAAAATGATACATACTCGAACGATCTTATAGATTATGGGAAAATCGTTATGGGTTGAAATGATAAACCCAAGCGATCTTCATTGATTTTGAAATTTTGGGATTGCGGTTGAAATGATATACACCCGTAAATATTAAATTATTGTGGATTGAAATGATAAATATTCGTATCACTTGACAATAGGATAGAAAATTATATACGGACACCGTTGGTCTATTTTGAAAAAATATGATTGCCGAAGTTTGAAAGGAAATATATGGATTTTATTAAATATTGATTTTTAAATTATAATATAAAGAATTTATTTTAATATATGTGTAAAATTTAGTTTTAAAATTTTATGTTTTGGAAATCTTAAATTTATAAGTTAGTTTGAAAATATAAATTTTAAGATTTTTCTTATAACTTTATTATTTAAAAAATATATATAATAAGATTTAATTTAATAAAATTTAATTTAATTAATATATACATTATTTTTAAGTATTTATATAAGAATTAAAAAGAAAATAAGAATTGAAACTTATTTAATTTGAGATTTTAAAGATAGGATTTTTATAACTTGATTTTGATGAAAGGTGACGAAATGAATATTTCAAATTTAAATAAATAAAAAAATTGAATATTTAGTTGGATTTAAAGGTGTAATTGGAGATTTTATTTAATTGTTATTAAAATGATTAAGTGAATATTTTCCAATTTGAATAAAATTAAAGTTAAATGTTGAAATATAAATGAAACTTATATTGAAAATGTTTGAATATTTAACTTTGAATCTTATTGGAATTGAAATGATAGTTCAAACCTGGATTTGAAATCGCTAAACATTGAAATGGTTTATTGAGATCTGAATTGAATCTTTAACCTTTTAAATTGAAAGTATTGAATAGGGATCGATTTAAATTGAATTTTGGAATTTAAGTTGATTTGAATCGATTTGTGGAATTGGATGAAACAATTCTAATTGGAAAACTATTTCAGTATAATCTCTTTAAATAAATATAAACTATTTTATAACTATTTATATATATATATAAACTATTTTAATTTATAACTATTTTAATATATATATTATTTTCAATATCTAAACTGTCTAAGTTGGAACTGTTATGATTATGGAAGTGTTATGATTTCAAAAGTTTTATGATCTCGAAAGTGTTATGATTTCGAAAGTGTTATAATTTTGAAAGTGTTACGATTCTGGAAATGAATATTATTTAAAGTGAATAATGATATCGAATTGATATGGTTTTGAAATGAATATGATATTTTGATATGAAGTATGAACTATTTGAAATGAAATGACCACGGATTGAAATAAGCGTTTGGTTGTTAAAGAGACCGGGATCGAATATTGTCATACTCTCTGCTAATACCGAAAACCACTTTAACAACTGTCTACTCGGTAGTGAATCCAAAACGAAGTAGGATGGTTTGACGACGTTGCTGCATTGAGGTATGAAACGAGCCCTAAATAAGATGACTAAAACATGAGCAATTGACGGGCCAAGTGAGGTAGCTCCTACGATCGGACACACTTCTTCGATACCATTCTAATACTTAATGATTTGATTTGGGTGCACCTTTGATTTTGGGAGTGTTGTACAAGGTGGGCGGTAGCTATGGCTATGCGTTACTACCAGCCCGGAAGTGTAAATTGGTAGAATCCTACCCAGGGTATAGTCTCGCGTACCTTGTCATCTACCTTATCGAGTCCACTACGATTTTGGTTTGTGTCGTACCTATGGAGTGCTCCCTGATAGCCCACCGGTTTGGTGGAGTTTACAGTACTGTATAGACTACGGCATTATTTAAAATGTGTTAAGGGGGATATGGGTAACGCCTTAACGCTATTTTTATACTTTACTTTACTGGTAGACATATTATAATAGCGTATATTACTACGTAGTAGAAAGTTCCATGAATCCTTAGAAGATGGAAATCCCAAACATCCTCTAAGTTACTTGTGTTCCAGTTGATATTTCATTTGAGTTGAATTTACTTGTATAAGAATGTTAATTCTGACTCGAGTGTTTTGTGTTTTGCTTTATGCTCAGGTCAGACTGAGTGTCACAGCATTTGAGGCTCACCTTTGGAGATTGGAGCTTTATTTGAAGATCTATCTGTCCAGCTTTTAGTTATTTCAGTTTATTCCAGTCATTTACATTCAGACATGTCAGTTTCTCTTGTATTAGATATTTGATTTGTATTTGAGATTATGTTGTATTTGTTTCAAACTCTGATGTTATAGTAGCTTCATAAACTACTATTTATCTATTCCGCTGCTTATTTTTATATTACTCTGTGTTTGTGATTCTATGATTGATTTATTTACTGTATATGCTAAGTTTTGCCAAATATAAATTTACAATCTGACATTTTGAGCAATTCAAGTCTGACATGTGTGGATGTGAATGGTTTGAAATACCAGGTCGTTACAGTTGGTATCAGAGCTCTGATTTAGGCAAAACTTAGCAGATAGAGAAATTTAATTACAAAATCACCTTCGTTCGAGCTTGAGTTTCTTCCTCTTTGACTCGGGTTTCCTTTGAATTTTTTGAACTTTGCCCTTTGTTCTGAGATCCATTCTGGTCTCTTCCTGTTCGTGTTCTTCTTGATTCTGGAGCATCCCATAGCTCCACTCCGGTTTATCTCAATGATGAATTTGAGAACATCTTGCCACCTCAACTGGAAATTTCATTCTTTTGTGTGACTAATCCATCTGCAGTCCTGCCAATCTGGTATGATTTGTAAAGGGGGTGAAACTCCTTTACAACAGGCATCGATTCAGTGGAGATCTCTACATCCTCGGTTATGGTGCTCTTATCTCTTGCCAAGCTCGAACTGTTTCTCTTGTCGATCACTAAGGTAATTCTTTTGTGATCGAATGTAGATTTCCTCGGGATTTTGCAGGAAGTTTATCATTTCGCTTGATGTTCAGCCTTGTGATCTTAACTTTCTCCGCTAGTCAGGGATTATCTTGATGGTTTTGGTAAAGTCACTTCTCTTCCCTTCAAGCGGGAAATTGAATTTCCGCGTCGATCTTATTCCTAGAATCTTGGTTGACCTGGTTAAGGTCGCCACGATAAAATAAGTCTATTCATTTCTTCTTTTGTAATTTAATTATTTTATCTTTCTTTCGAGCCAATCTTCTTATTAGAATCCTCTTTGATTAGAGTTCCCTTAAATTTGAATCTCTATATCCATGTTCTAAATCTATTTTGAATTATCTTACGAGGGAGTGTATTTGTAATTAATATAAAATGTTTATATTATGTTGTTTGAATTGTTAAGTTTGATTTGGGGTTTCGATCGATTAGTCTGGCCAATGCTATCGATAGGAATTCCAAAACACTTGAACAGAGCAAACTGACACAATATTGTTTTCGAAATTGGTAAATGAAATAATTTTTGTGATTATACTTTATATATATAAAGACATAATTTTCTGAAACTAGATGGTTAACGAATTGTTTGTTAGAAATGATAATACTAGATTATCATTTATTGTTTTATCAACATTCTTAAACCATTAACTATTGTTGTATATTACAAAGAGATGAATTTTTATAAACATGGTTTATAAATTGGACTTACAAATAAAAAGGAATTTAAATTAAGGATTTGAGAATTTAAATTTTTGGTGTTTTTCCAAATTTGGCTTTCAAAGTTTTGAAATATAATATTTAAAAGTATTTTCGAATGGAAATTGTTTCCAAAGAATTTTTAAGGGAAGTAAGTCGGTACTCTCCTCTTTGTCACTGGAAAATAATTTCGGTAATGACTGTAGCATCATCGGTGTTCATTTACGAGTTTCAAAGTGGACCAGTTCGTAGCTTTGCTATATTTTGTTTTGGAAAATGATTTGATTTAAATTCCTTGAGTATGATTTGATGTGTGTGTGTGTATATTATATATATTTATTTCGAAATAGTTTGAAGTGAAATCAGGAATTTAACCCTTAAGTTTTATGTTAATAGATAGTTTTCGATTATTGAAATGAGGTAAAATTTTGAATAATCGGAGTGTCTAAAATGAAAGTGAAATTTAAACAACTTGAAACAGTTGAACTAGGATAATTTATTTGTATAATACTCAAGTGCATTTTAAAAACATATATAACTTACCTAGATATTCAAAGAGTTAAAAATGTAATGAGAATTTGTAATCGAATATTATACAGTATAAATAAAAGTAATAAGATGTCCAAATGAAATTTTGTTAAAGGAAATTATAAAAAAAGTGAGTGATTACAATAAATGTTTATACACTGATTAAGTGAAATAAATTGAATAATAAAGTAAGTAAATATGAACTTAAGAATAGTTGAAATTGAATTATATGTGGAATAAAAATTAATTGAAGAAAAAAATAGATAACATAACCGAGTTAAATAAACTTTGTTTTGAAAGAAATTTTTTGTAACAAATGTTAGTATATTGAAAACAAATAAATTGAACGAAAATACCTTGAATTGAAACCAATCAAATGTGAATACATTTTACCCGGTAAAATTTATTTTAAATCTTTCTATTACTTCCATTCCCCTATCTCGCTCCTTTTCAAGGATGAAAAGTTTTGAGTGGGGGAGAGTGTAACGACCCGAAAATTTTAATGATTTTATAACGTAATTAACTGAATTTTTCTTGAAAATAAAACAACTAAATTTGACGATGAAAATTTGATATTTGGTATGCGTCTATTTAAACATAGCAAATGGAAAATTTTCATCAGAAAATATGTAAGTTAGTTCTGTTGTGTAATTTTCAATTTCAATTTAAAATCAGTTAAATTTGATGAAAATAAAACGTTTTCGAAATCTGAAATTTTTTATATAATAAAAATGTAAATCATTGTAACGACCCGTATTTTTACGGATCGAATGTTTGTAAAACAGTTGTCATTAGGTCGTATAGAAGATAAGCCATGTGTAGCTTAGGTCGTATGGAAGTTGGGTCGTGTGGTAGCTTAGGTCGTGGGGTAGGCTAGGTCGGGTGAGCGACCTATTGGAAGTTGGCGACCTAAGGATTTGAGCGACCTATAGGAAGTTGGCAACTTAAGGATTTGAGCGACCTATAGGAAGTTGGCGACCTAAGAGTTTGCAACCTACAAGAATTGGCGACTTAAGGAGTAGACGACCTAAGGTTTGAGCGACTTAAGGAAAGATAGCGACCTAAGGGAGTTAGCGAGTTAACGACCTAAGGAACTAAGCGAGTTAACGACCTAAGAAGTTTAGGTCGTGGACGAGTTAAGGAGATAAGTGGGATGAGTCGTTAGGTCGCGTGGATGTTAGGTCGTATCCTAGTTAAGTTGTTAGGTCGTGTAGCGTTAAGTCGCGCAAGGGCTTAAGTCGTAGGTCACGCATTAGTGTTGAGTCTTAGGTCGTGACATTTTTAGGTCGTGGAAGCGCATATGTCGCTAGGTCGTGCGCACGTGTGTGTGGTTAAGTCGCGTGAAGGCTTAAGGGGTTAGGTCGCTGAGTGTTAGGTCGTGAGCGACCTAGGAGCGAACTAAGGTTTGTAAAGTCGCTATGCCACGCGTGAGTGTTAAGTCACGCACTTGCGTTGTTGTTAGGTCGCGTAAGTGTTAGGTCGAAGGTCTTAGGTCGTTGGGTAATTAGGTCGCGCAAGTGAGTGTAGTTAGGTCGCGCAGAACTGTTAGGTCGTGGACGACCTATGGGGGCGGACGACCTAAGGGGATTTCTTCCTATAAATAGGCGGGTTCTTCTTCATTTTTGGGATCCGGATTTCGAAGCGACGAAGTGCTGCCATTTTGAGAGCTCGAGTTCTACACTTCTTCACTTCTTTTCTCCACTCTAATCTTGTGATTCCTTCCATCCAAATCGAAGATCAAATCGAAGATCCAAGAGCTTAGATTGAAGATCTACATCCATCGAAGAGAGATTTCATCGTTTGAAGCGGATTTATGATAGATCGAGTTAGATCCTTCGCTGTCCAGATCTGAAGTGTGTTGCTTTTGAGGTGTTTAGGTGATTTGGTGAGTGGTGATTATCTCTCACATGGATCCAAAGGAGTATATCGGATTGTTGGCTTGATTTGGTGTTAAAATAGTGATTTCCATGCATTTTCTTAAACTTAAGTATAGATCTATTGTTCATGATGATTTAACATCCATTTTACTACATGTTAACCTATGCAAGTTCATACATCAAGTTATAGAGATATTGTTCATAATTCATGCTTGTTAGATTTAGACTCTTTATTTACAAGATTGCCATTATTGTTATAATTGTTTATTAGATCATATTTGAATGTTTGATTACTTGGATTAATGATTGACTTGATTAATTGTTATGAATTAGTTGATTGATGATTTGATTTAGACAAGATGGTCGAAGATGATTCAAAAGCTAAGTGAAAGGCTCTTGAATTGGAAAAGCTGCTCGTGGCATATGTAGCGGATGATGAAGCTCATATGGATAGGATTGATGATGATGATGTTGAGATGAGGCTTTGCTATGATGAGATGAAGCGAGGCATGATATGAGATAGTCTTGGTTTAATCCAGACGGGATCATTCCAAGCATGTTGATAACTCGGTGAAATGGTTCGGGTTTGAGGATAATGGTTTGCTCGAGAGGCGCTTGAGCTAGTATGGAAATAGTCGTCGAGGAGGATGACTAGGAGGCTGAGATGTCATCGTTGTTGAAGGTTCTAGCATGCTCAAAGCAAGAGTACGCTGGGCAGATTCGATAGTCCCAAAAGGCTATTGATTGGTAGTCGAGTACTTTGGGCAGATTCGATAGTCCTAGGCACGGGCTGCGATGACGTGCGGAGTTATGTCTAGAACCGGGGTTTCCATTAGCCCTTGACGGATGGCTGAAAGAATGTGCCGGTCATTCAATTAACGGTGGTATCGAGGCAATGATAACAGTGATAGCCAGAGTCATGGATGTTTGGTTGTATCGTCATTCGGTCTCAAGAGCATTGTTTTCTGGGTGCTTATCTGATCTTAGTTTAGGCCTTGGGGGTTTGTACTTGGAAAACATCGCCCTTGACTCGAGTGATAATTGCTTTACTTTAAATGTTTGCTTTGCTATGTTTGCTTCTGCTTAGTGTGTGTCTGGGGGCTATCACTGTAGAAAGAGGTGGAGTGGGAGGGTTGGATTCCTATTCCTTTTTCCTTTATGCTCTTTTGGTATGTTGTTAGTTAATTTACCGCTCACTAAGACTGTTGTCTGACTCAAGGCTTTATGTTTTAACTCTTATTGCCTTGGGCTGTTCGTCCATTTTGGGACGGGCAGACTAGGTAGTAGGTGACAGGTGCTGTTCTTAGTTTCTGACGATGCTGATGACGAAGACGAGCTGGAGGCTTGCATATTATTTTCTTACTATATGTACTGGATGTTCCGCTGCTTTGTATAATTCTCTGAGTGATATGTAGTGAGGCTTGATGTATTGACTATTCAGATGTTTGTATTCAACTATTATGAATCTTAATTGATGAGATTCATTTGTGAAGCTTTACTATATATGTTCTCTATTGTATTTTATCCATGCGCTGTGAGTAATACGATAGATTCTGCTGTTTTAATTTACCTTGGCAATCGTCCATGGCTGCCTGGCACACTTTACAGCGCACTATCTCTAGGTTCAGTGCGGGGGTCATGGGCGGTCGTCACAATCATTTTCTAAGTGAGACGTCATAATTCGTTTCGCCAAATTTGGACTGCTCTAGCTCCGTTTATCTTATGTGCGGCGTTTTAGCAACATTTTGACAGCAAATATCGACTTTTGATAGGATTGTCGTATCCCTGATATTTGTGTACCATTCTGTTCGTCTCGTCATGCTGATCTCCATAGTATATTCATTTGTGCATTTCGATGTTCGGTATGCGGCGAAAACTGCGAAACGGTTAGCCTTATCGATAACCATTTTTTGAATTTTGGGTTTTCCTATGGCCATCTATTGTCCACCGTTAGAAATAAATGGTCACTTAATATTCCCTAAAAAAATTTAATTTTTGACTATCACTATTCTCATCGTTAAATTTAAAATGCTGGTTACTTTTCATTTCTGTGTCTCTTCTCATTTCTATTCGTTTGTTTCTTCTCCGTGCTTTGAGAAAAACATATAATAAAATATATAAACTTATATTCACCTGATGCCTACGTCCTCTTCCATTTTTGCTACCTCAGTCCTGTTGTTCTTCTTCCCACTTTTCCATCATCCTCCCTACGTCCCAAGCTAACCACCTTCACCGCCAAGCTGTAAATGTTAAATTAAAGTTAAATGTTGAAATATAAATGAAACTTATATTGAAAATGTTTGAATATTCAACTTTGAATCTTATTGGAATTGAAATGATAGTTCAAACTTAGATTTAAAATCGATAAAAATTGAAATGGTTTATTGAGTTGAATCTTTAACCTTTTAAATTGAAAGTGTTGAACATGGATCGATTTAAATTGAATTTTGGAATTTAAGTTGATTTGAATCGATTTGTGGAATTGGATGAAACAATTCTGATTGGGAAACTATTTCAGTATAATCTCTTTAAATAAATATAAACTATTTTATAACTATTTATATATATATAAAAACTATTTTAATTTATAACTATTTTAATATATATATTATTTTCAATATCTAAACTGTCTAAGTTGGAACTGTTATGACTACGGAAGTGTTATGATTTCAAAAGTTTTATGATCTCGAAAGTGTTATGATTTTGAAAGTGTTATAATTTTGAAAGTGTTATAATTTTGAAAGTGTTACGATTCTGGAAATATATATTATTTAAAGTGAATAATGATATCGAATTGATATGGTTTTGAAATGAACATGATATTTTGATATGAAGTATGAACTATTTGAAATGTAATGACCACGGTGTGAAACAAGCATTTGGTTGTTAAAGAGACCGGGATTGGATATTTTCATACTCTCTGCCAATACCGAAAACCATTTTAACAACTGTGTACTCGGTGGTGAATCCAGAACGAAGTAGGATGGTTTGACGACGTTGCTGCATTGAGGTATGAAACAAGCCTTAAATAAGATGACTAAAACAAGAGCAATTGACGGGCCAAGCGAGGTAGCTCCTCCGATCGGACACACTTCTTCGATACCATTCTATTACTTTGTGATTCGATTTGGGTGCACCTTTGATTTTGGGAGTGTTGTACGAGGTGGGCGGTAGCTGCGGCTATGACTTACCACCAGCCCGGAAGTGTAAATTGGTAGAATCCTATCCAGAGTATAGCCTCGCGTGTCCTGTCATCTACCTTATCGAGCCCACTACGATTTTGGTTTTTGTCGTACCTATGGAGTGCTCCCTAATAGCCCACCGGTTTGGTGGAGTTTACAGTACTATATAGACTACGACATTATTTAAAATGTGTTAAGGGGGATATGGGTAACGCCTTAACGCTATTTTTATACTTTACTTTACAAATAGACATGTTATAATATCGTATATTACTACATAGTAGATAGTTCCACAGATCCTTAGAGGATGGAAATCCAAAACATCCTTTTAGTTACTTGTATTCCAGTTGATATTTCACTTGTGTTGAATTTACTTGTATAAAAATGTTAATCCCGACTCGAGTGTTTTGTGTTTTTCTTTATGCTAGGGTCAGACTGAGTGTCATATCATTTGAGGCTCACCTTTGGAGATTGGAGCTTTATTTGAAGATCTATCTTTCCATCTTTCAGTTATTTCAGTTTATTCTAGTCATTTACATTCAAACTTGTCAGTTTATCATGTATTAGATATTTGATTTGTATTTGAGATTCTGTTGTATTTGTTTCAAACTCTAATGTTATAGTAGCTTCATGAACTACTATTTATCTATTCCACTGCTTATTTTTATATTACTCCGTGTCTGTGATTCTGTGATTGATTTATTTACTGTATATGCTAAGTTTTTCCAAATATAAATTTACAATATGATATTTTGAGCAATTTAAGTCCGACATGTGTGGATGCGAATGGTTCGAAATACCAGGTCGTTACAAAAGAGAACGATGATGGATAGACCCCGGCACTTGTGCCAATTTGAAATGACTAAAACCGGACGGCTTGACAGGGCCAAGTGGGCTAATTACCCCTAGCAGACATCCGTTCTTCGATTTTCTTGGACTTGGTCCATAATATTACTCTTGTTGTTGGTTTCGATTGGTGCACCTTGATTTGGGATAGCCTCCCTTTGACTCGATATGGGATGGATGGACGCGGTGGGCGGTCATGGCTACGATGCGTTACCACCAGCCCTGCGATCCGAACTGGTAATATCCTACCTTAGGCATTGCCTCATGTGCCTTGTAATACTTTTATTCCTATATGAGACCCCTACGATTTTGGTTTAGTGTTGTCGTATCACGGCGCATACCTATCGCCCGACGTGCTACTGGGGCGTTATATGCAAACTGTACGACAATGCTTAAAAACGCGTTAAGGGGGATTAATGTAAAGCCTTAACGCTAAGAAAAATATTTATTTTATTGATTAGACATTATATATGTAGTATATTCTACTATATATAAATATTTTGATGGATCCTTAAGAGATGGAAAATTCCGTAACATCTCTTGAGTTATTGCACGCACGTTATACACTAGGTAAGAGATGTGAAACCTTGTAAACATCTCTGATGCCATGACACTCATGTTATATGCGATATCGATTTGACTCACATAAGAATATTTTAGTTATGACTCGAGTGTTTTGTCTTTTCATTACGCTCGGGTCAGCCCTGAGTATTTCAACTCATTGAAGATTATTCTGAAGGATGAAGACGAAGATTTGGTATATTATTACTATTATTATTTTCCTTGCACCATGTTGTCTGCTGCATTATTTTATTTATCCCTGTGTATATATAACTCTGATAAATGTTGTATAAATTATAATCAAATGTATAATATAAACAGCTTCATGAACTGTTTATTTGATTATTATATTTTATCGTTCCGCTGTGAGATTCTGTGTTTGTGTGACGCCCCACCTCTATACCCAAGCTAGCCAAGAACACTACGGTGTAATGCTGTCAACTAGCACGGAGAATAAGGCTGTTGAGGAGCGACCATCCGTGTAATTGGTTTGTGCGAGCACCGATATGTCAGATAGTATGATATGCATTTGATTAAGGAGGAAATCCGACATACTGACACAGACTCAAAGCTACTATACGGTGGCCATAATATCTTCGGAAACAAATATAGAAATCAACATAACACAAATCAGTCACAGACTTTCATATCACAAAGACGGAAAAAGATATGAATATATATAAATAACACATGAAAGTGTACATCAGAGTAGTGGTCAAAAGATCCATGATGATACAAAAGAATAGCTACAAGCTACACAAAAGAATAAGTATACATCACGGAGTCTATATCTCAAATGTATACATCCAAAAACTACTAATCTAAGTAGTTAGTCAAAAGTCAGAGTAATCCCAGAAGAGAAATCAAGCAGAAGCACCTGTAACATCTCGGTCTGACCCGAGTATTATTTATAAGAAAATAATAAATGGATCAGTCTAGCTATAAGTATTAGATGATATGGTATAGAATAAAAGATATGGCATGAACATAAAACAACCATAAATGCATACTACTATAAGTATGTAATTGAAAATCAACAAGAGATTAATCAATATCACAAGAATCTTCTCAAAGATAAAATAGGGTATCATACCCTAAACTTGTATTCATAACAAGTCAATGACACACAAATTCACCAATGCACAAAAATTGATAAAACATATCAATGGAAATCACAAAAATTGGTGAAGCACAAAATTCCAGAAATCATCTCAAGAAATCCAGAAATCACAAGAAGGGGGAGGCCTATCACAAAATGGGAGTATGAAAACTCACCAACACGTGTATCACAAAACGAGACGCTATCTCATGGTAGCTAACCATTAATTTTGAGCCGAAGATCCATAAGAATGGCCCGAAGACCGTGGGGCGCTACCCCACATATGTGATGTAGAAACATCACACAAACGAGGTTTAGTCTCCCTCGTAGACAAAGAGACATCGCACAATTGCTAGTCTAAAACACAAAAATGATCGTCAATGATCATCAAGAAGTGTCAATTACACTAAGTCAGTAAATATATGAGTTTAGCTTCATGTCCCATAACCACTTGCTTAACTTAAATATTTACGAACAAACTGTAGATCTTCACTAGAAAATTGTCACAAGAGGTTCAATCAAACAAGTCCAAGAATTAACCGACGAAGCAAACGCAAGCGTTTCATACCACTCGTTTTACTAAACCGTTTAATTAGATTTCTCATCCGAGTGAGGTAAAGGCTTGTATATACTAATAGTTTGGAAAACGGTTTAAGAAAAAGAGTTTTGTAAATAAAATAGTGTTGAAATCGTTTGGAACAAAGGGTTTTGATATTTACTACTAGTATTAAAACCTTTATGTTTTTAAAGTGACAAATCACAAAAATGATTGTAGAAACAATCGGTCACAAAAGTTCACATTCGATGATGTGAATAAAATCCAAAGAAATCAATTCCAAAACCATCAAAGTAGGAATGCCCGTGAGAACAAACATGGCCGAGCTAGAGTGCAACGGCCAAAGGAGCAATGGTATAGAGGCGCGACCTAAGGAGTAAGCAGGCCGAGCGACCTAAAGCAGAGATTGGCACGACCAATGGCGCGACCTAGCGTGTTAACGACCTAGGAAAACGACCTAGTGGTAAAACGGGTCGAGCGACCTAAAGGAAGCGAGCTAGGAGATAGCGCGACCTAGGACGTAACGACCTAACTGGTCTCGAGATGCTTCAATGGTCAAGCGACCTAAATGAACGAACGACCTAAGGATACCGACCTATTGACGGCGAGCTAGGGAATGACCTAGCGAAGTATGACAGAACAACCTAATCGATCGCGACCTAGTGTGTTTTAGATCGCCGAGCGACCTAAGGGATAAACGAGCTAAAGGGCGAACGACCTAAGCCCAGAACGAGCTATATGCAGGCAGAGACTTTTCCACGCCGTGCGAGCGAGCGAGGCAGAATGACCTAAGCCCAGAACGAGCTATATGCAGGCAGAGACTTTTCCACGCCGTGCGAGCTAGCGAGGCAGAACGACGTAAGCCCAAGAATTCACCAAAAACACTAAAAATTGGAGTTTTTCGCCAATCCAATCCAAACCAAATGCAAATGTACATGCTAAAGTGATAGGAATTCATTCCCAACAATCCAAGATAGTTATAGACAAGAATGTAAGAAAAAAATCTCACCTTTTCACGGAAATTGATGGAGATGAAGCTTGAAAGCAAAGCAAGAACAATAACAAGCTTGAATCAATGTCTTCTCTTTGAATTTGGAGTTCAATGATGGATTTGCAAGAGAACTTGAGCTTGGAATTTTAATTTCCCATTCCCTCCTCCATTTTTGATAAAGCTTGAATGTTTAAGCAAATAGAATGAAGTTATGAAGAGAAGGGGTAAAGGTTGGGTCTAATAGGCTAAAAGCCCAAACCAAAGTCTCAAGTGAAAAAGTAGTGAAATTCCACCAACTCCAAACATATCGAAGTTTACACTCAAAAAGATCGCAAATGCCATTTTGAACTCAATGGAAGTGGTCTTGAGTCCTAATTTGACCGTATGCAAAAAGTAGCTTTTCGAACTAAAATCCGACTAACGATAAAATATTTAAATAAAATTCTTAAATATAAAATCGATAAATATGCGGGTTGTTACAGTTTGTTTCCTTCTTCTTTTCTTATTTTCTTAATTAACCCCAATGATTATCTATGTTTTGGATTGTTTAAGTTCAACATGTGTGGATTATTGTCAATTTAAACCTTTCGAAATGTGGGTCGTCACAGTTGGCATCAAAGCTTTGGTTTAGCGATAACTTTGGCTTTGTGGGGTTTGACTCATTAGAGATAGGGTAATAATATCCTAGAATGAGTTGTTGAGTGAGTGTGTGTGTGTATATATATATATATATATATATATGAGAGCTTGTACTTGTTAGTGTTATAAATTTTTTTATATTGTGTTTACTTATCCGTTGAGTTGTTTATGGATTCTGGTCGGTGCGTGGGATGCCATGTTATCGATAGGGGTTTCTAAACACTTAAACGAGGCAAGTCGACATAATATTATTTTAAAATGAGGTAAATAAAATAACTATACCTATATTATATTATATATATATAGAATGATTATTAATGAAGTTGTTGTCAGGAGATGATAATATTTAGTTATCATATATTATTGGTTGAATTAAACTAAAAATGAAGACTCCGTGGACTCTATTTCACGAAACATTTGATAATTAAATTGAATTGAAATCTAATTACAATAAGAATTATTTACAATAACAAAGATGTAAATTAACGAAATGTTTTCCTAATAGGGTAATGGAATTGTATAAGCTATATTATAAATAGAAAGGATATAAAAGCTGAGAATTTTAGAATAAAAATCCCGTTGATTTTCAAAATTGGTTTTCGAAGCCTTCAAAATTAATAATAATATTATTTGAAAGTGTTTTGACTAGAAATATATTTTGAAAAGATTTTTGAAAAAGAAATAAAAGCATTGAACTCGCTTTAGTCGCTGGGAAATAATCCTGGGGATGACTGTAGTATCACTAGTATTCATTTTCAAGTTTCTAAGTGAGAATTGCTACCAAAGGAAATTTATTTTCAGATAAAACAAGTTTTGATTGTGAAAAATATTTAAGTATGATTTAATAGATATACGAAAATAGTTTCAACTTATAATTGAAAATAGTATAGATAAAAATAAGTTTATAACTTATAGATTTGAACAGGAAAGTAAAATTAAAATTTAAAACTATTAAATATTTTTGGTTAAACAAACAAAAGAAATTTGAAAATTGAGATATGAAATAAAAGAATTAACCTAAGAAATGTTAAATATATCGAGTTAGTAAAATGAAGAAAATAAAATGAAGTCTAACTCAAGAAAGCTTAAATAAAAATGAATTGTATTTGAAGTGAATTAGATAAAATAATAAAATGAAATTTTAAGTGAATAAGTTTGTATAACTTATAAATTTGAGAAATATTAAGCTAAAAACAATTTTAAATTATTGAATGTGAATGATAAGAAAGAAGAAGAAAAAAGTTTTAACTTAAATAAAGTTGAATAAACCGAGAAATGAATCAAATGAAATAAAGTTTAATTTAATAAAGATTGAATGAATTGAATTGGATTTGAGTATAAATAGATAAATTAGTAAAATGAATTAATTCCACTTAAGCTATAAAATGAATTAACAGAATGAATACGAACTTGAATTTTAAAATGAAATGTATTAAGTTGTGAAAGAAATTGAATAAAAATAAATGGGTGTAAGAAAATTTATATGAGTAATTGAATTTGATTTAAATTGAACGTAAATAAATTAAATGCAAATGGAATGATTTTTAATAAAATTGAATGGTAACTAATTGAATATGAAATAAATTAATGAGATAAACTAAAAAAAAGGAAGTTGACTTAAGGAAGTTAAATGAAAGTGATTGTGATAAAAAAGGAAATTTTTATTTATATGAATTTAAGTTATAAAATAACATTCACTTAAGTAAAATTAATGATATTAATTTGAATATATCCAATGAAGTGAATCATTTTATAAAATAATAATTTACTTAAGGAAAATTATTGATGTGAATTTGAATTGCTGAAATGAACTAATGGAAGTGAAAAATGAATGTAACTATAAACGAATGTAATTAATAAAATATGAATCATTTATATTGATAAGTGCATGTCAATCAATTGAAAGTAAATAAATTGAATGAAAATCAATTGAATGTGAATCAAATTGAATGTAAGTTGGTTGAATACAAATAAATTGAAATGAGCCAATTAAATGATTTTGTTTATAAAATAAAATTTAACTTAAACAAGGGTAAATGAAATAATTTTATAAAATAGTTCATAAATGAATTTATATGAAATATGTTAAACAAAAAGTGAAACAATTGGAATTTAACAAGTTGAATTGAATAAATTGAATGTAAATGAAATAAATTTGAATAAATTTGAAGCAAACCAATCAAATGATAATATAAATTGGATGTTAATAAGAAATGAAGCGTATAAATTAATTATGGATATTGGATAATGTAAATTGATATAGTTATGATCCAATTGAATGAATATTAATGGTTGGATGATTTCTTTCATGGTAAATCATTGTTTTAGCTGTTTTGATTGCATATGATTGTTGTATGTCGTGTATTGGTGCTAAAGTATATGATTTGGATTTAGAATTCATGCTATGTGGTTTTTGTTTGCGCCAAAATTGGTCACAAACCCCGAATGCCGTGAAAGCACCAGTGTATGAACACAAATCAGCAAATATTCAAACAAAAATATCAGATCTAAGCAAGCAACAAACAACGATCCAGAAATAATGAACAGTGACACACAATTTATAGTGGTTCGGCTATCTCCGGCCTACGTCCACTTCAAGGTTTTTATGATTTTACTGCTCGATGCTTGAAGATTACAATTTCTTATCGCGTAGTACAACAGATTTTATGATTATAATCTGAATCTAAGGCAGCAATGGTGATCTGGAGTAAATCTGGCAGAGTCTGGGCGCTCTTTAGCTCTCAAAATTGTCTGACCTCCTTTCTGAATGACCAGGGGCTCTATTTATAGGTGTAGGAGGCTGATATTTCGCCTAAATTGAAGGGAGACCAGTTCTGGCACGTGAGGGGGCCCATACGCCCGCTTTCAGGAAATCCGGGCCCACTTTGGGATCGATTCGAAGTCCATTCGAATCGATCAAGAAAATGTCCAATCGAGCTGAAATTTGGTGTGGGCATCCTTCAACATGTGTGCAAGCTACTGTGAGAATTTCATAGCATTTGGACTTATAGATATCAAGTTATGATCGATTCAAGATGACGCTCTTCGTCCTATGGATTCGTTCGAATCGATATGGTTCGAATCCATAGGGTTGACTCCATGCTCCTGCATGTGAAAATGATAACGTGGTGCGTGTTCCTCGGGTCGATCCTCCTTTTTCTCCGAGTTTACTGGGTCGAATCCTTGGTTTTAGCCGCGTTTACCTGATGGACTCGAGATGTTGGATTCGAAGGTTCGTTTCCTTCGAATCGAGTGAACCGGTATTTGTTCGAATCGATCTAGACGTGCTACTGTGGATCGATTCAGAGTTGTTTCATCATGGGGATTCGAAGGCAATGGAGTCGAAGTACCGATTGTTCCATGGACTCGAAGTATTTCCCCTTGATGGATTCGAAGCGAGGCAGTTCCGTGAACTTGAGGTACTTCCCCCTGATGGATTCGAAGGTCACCTACCTGAGGGATACGTAGTGGAAAACTCTATGGATTCGAACAAGGGCAAACTTGACAGATTCGAACTAAGGCTTGCTCTGATGGATACGAAGTCGATGGAGTCAATCTTGATGGAGTCGAACTTAGGGGTATTTGTTCCAATTCGTATCAATGATATTTTGAGCGTATGAACTCGGATTGACTCGAAATTTGAAATGTAGCCTTCTCTATCATTGATCATCATCTCCAATCGATTCCGTCCTAATCGGAGCCCGGTCAGATTTTGACGTCATCCATTGCGGCCTTGTTTCCAATTGAACTCCAATCCTGATATCCATCATTCCTTGCCAATTTGTTGATATTCCAGCCTTGACCAAAAGGTGGGATAACATTTGCCCCCCAAAACATGCCTTATGATAATAAGGCGTGTTTTGAATAATTCGGTATCCGATATCCAAAGTCCATAGCCAATTCCATGTCCATCCGAACTCGAAGACCGAGCCTTTGATCCATTCTTATCCAATAGCCAATAGCCGAATCCAGGACCTCTCCGGGTCGGTATCCAAATCCATAACCTCCCCGGGCTCTTGCCAAGCGCAATCCACACCTGACGACCGTGGTCCAGTGTCCCTGGACGTTGAGCTAACCTCTCCGGGTTCTTGCCAAGCGCAATCCAAACCTGACGACCGTGATCCAGTGTCCCTGGACGTTGGGCTAACCTCTCCGGGTTCTTGCCAAGCGTAATCCACACTTGACGACCTTGGTCCAGTGTCCCTGGACGTAAGTAATGCCGTGGCTTAAGTCCTAAGCCGAATCCTGGTCGCTTCGGACCCTTGTTGAGCATAGTCCATACTCAACGACCTGAAATGATAACCGATAATATAGGGCCTAAATCCTAGGCCGAATCCTGGTCTCTCCAGACCCTTGCCGAGCATAGTCCATACTCGACGACCGTTTATCAAAATCCAAAAAGAATCCAATCAAAATCCAATCCAAAATCCAAATAAAATCCGAAAATCAGAAATCCAAACCAACATCCAAAACAGAAAACCATCCAAACGAAAATCCAAACCAGAAAGCAAACAAAACCAGGAGTTCAAACCAAACTCCAAAACCAAACCAGAAAACCAAGTGTCCAATCCAAAAACAAAGAAAACAGATTTCGCAAACCATAGCTTTGCGGTTTATCATCATTCAGAGCATGCCTAGGGGCTATCTCCGTCCCCATACATGTGTAAATGACTTGGTTGCTCGCCAATGGTTTGTTACTTATTTCATATTATCCTGGTCAATGGATAATCAATCGACCATCATTCCTGAGCCTCATGCCATCTTGGCTTGAGGTAGGCGGTGGTTGCTTCTGCTCCACCGCTGCATTCCGAGCCCCAACATACTGCTTCAATTGTCCATTCCTCACATGCTCCTCAATTATGTCCTTTAAGTGCCTGCAGCTGTTGGTATCGTGTCCATCCAAATCATGGAAGAGACAGTGCCTTCCTGATGCCCTTTCTCGTTCAGAAGGTTCTCTCCTAGCTGGCCTTCGGTAAGGAAGGCGATCACGGGTTTCCATGTATATCCGCTCCAGTGTCTCGTTTAATCCTGTGTATGTGGAAAACTTTGGATCCTTTCATCGCTTCCTGGCTTTTCCTGAATCGTCGTCCAACTTCCTTTTTCCTTTATCTTTATCCGAGCTTCCGTTGGATGGTCCTCCACCCTCAGTCACATTCACCTCCTTTAACTTTAAGTCCATACATGCGTCTTCTTGCCGAAGGAATCTTTCTGCTTCGTGAAAGAATTCCCCGAGATCCAGTGGTGGGTCTCGTATTAAAGATACCTTAAAATCTGAATCCTCTCTGACTCCCGACACCGCCGCCATCAAAACCATCGATGGATCCGGCCGATCCACCGAAGCTACCGCCGCGTTGAACCGAGTTAGAAATGCTCTAAGCGATTCATCCATCCTTTGCTTTACCGATGTTAACGTCATCACTTTCTTAGGTCTTTTGATATGAACCCGAAACTATCCCAAGAACCTATCCACCAATTCCCTCCAAGTCCTGATAGATCCTTCTTCCAGCTGCCTAAACCACATTGCAGCTAGATCTGTCAAATACAACGGGAAACATCTGGCCATCACTTCCTCCGATGCCCCCAGCACTTCCATGTGTCTAGTGTATCTCATCAAGTGATCAGTCGGGTCAGCCTTGCCATTATATGCTTCCACGCTAGGTAACTTGAACTTAGGTGGATTCTGAGCTATCCTGATTTCCCGAGCGAACGGACTCCTGTTCACTCCTTCTAAATCTTTATTGGTCAAGCCTCCACGCATAGTTCTCCTAATAATCTCAACTAATCCAGCATTGTCCGTCAAAGGTTGCCCCCCATGCTCCCGAGGGAACTCTGGTACATATTCTTCGTGTGGCTCATTAGCAGCAACGTTGGTCCTAGCTTGTTGAACTCCTTCCAAAGGTCCTCCTATATTGGATCCTGTGGGCCTGCCCCAAGCCCTTGTTGATTGCCCTCTGGCTCTGTATTTTGTTCTCTGTTGGGTTCTGCAACCCTAGTTCCTTGTTACACATTTGCGGTCACTGTAGTTGGTCCAAGGTTCTGTGTTCCTGCGGCTCTCATCTGCTCGAAGAAAGTCTGCATCATATACTATTGACTTTTCAGCAACCTCTCATGCAATGAATTTGCTATAGCCTCCATCTCGTCCCTTGTGATGTAGACAGAAGCTTGTCCTTCTCCAGCTCCGGAGGATGCCTCTTGACTTCCTCCTTGTTGGCTTCTCTCAGCTCTTTTCCTTCTACTTGTTTGTCGAGTCATTGTCTTTCAAATCTAAACTCTTTACTCCGATGTAGCGGGCGCTAGTTGCTTCTCAGTGAAAGCACCAAAGTGTTTGCGCCAAAATTGGTCACAAACCCCGAATGCCGTGAAAGCACCAGTATATGAAAACAAATCAGCAAATATTCAAACAAAAATATCAGATCTAAGCAAGCAACAAACAACGATCCAGAAATAATGAACAGTGACACACAATTTATAGTGGTTCGGCTATCTCCGGCCTACGTCCACTTCAAGGTTTTTATGATTTTATTGCTCGATGCTTGAAGATTACAATTTCTTATTGCGTAGTACAACAGATTTTATGATTATAATCTGAATCTAAGGCAGCAATGGTGATCTGGAGTAAATCTGGCAGAGTCTGGGCGCTCTTTAGCTCTCAAAATTGTCCGACCTCCTTTCTGAATGACCAGGGGCTCTATTTATAGGTGTAGGAGGCTGATATTTCGCCTAAATTGAAGGGAGACCAGTTCTGCACGTGAGGGGGCCCATACGCCCGCTTTCAGGAAATCCGGGCCCACTTTGGGATCGATTCGAAGTCCATTCGAATCGATCAAGAAAATGTCCAATCGAGCTGAAATTTGGTGTGGGCATCCTTCAACATGTGTGCAAGCTACTGTGAGAATTTCATAGCATTTGGACTTATAGATCTCAAGTTATGATCGATTCAAGATGACGCTCTTCGTCCTATGGATTCGTTCGAATCGATATGGTTCGAATCCATAGGGTCGACTCCATGCTCCTGCACGAGAAAACGATAACGTGGTGCGTGTTTCTCGGGTCGATCCTCCTTTTTCTCCGAGTTTACTGGGTCGAATCCTTGGTTTTAGCCGCGTTTACCTGATGGACTCGAGATGTTGGATTCGAAGGTTCGCTTCCTTCGAATCGAGGGAACCGGTATTTGTTCGAATCGATCTAGACGTGCTACTGTGGATCGATTCGGAGTTGTCTCATCATGGGGATTCGAAGGCAATGGAGTCGAAGTACAGCTTGTTCTGTAATGACCCGTATTTTTACGGATCGACAAGTTCATCAAATCTGGAATTTTAGCATTTTTGAGCCATTTCAGATTTTAGGCAAATTTTGCCAAGTTCTAAGTCGTGAACGACTTAGTATAAGTCGTAAGTCGTATACGACTTAGGTTGGCTAGACGAGTTAAGGGTATAAGGATAAGTTGTTTGAATGACTTAAGGGATAGGTTGGCTAGACGAGTTAGCGAGTTAACATCCCAAAAGTAACCGACTTATTGGAGTTAGCGACTTATAGAATTGACCGACCTAAGAGTTAACGACTTAGGTAGGGTAGCGACCTAAGGAGATAAGTCGAAGTTGGGCTAAGTGAGTAGGTCGTATGTCTATTAAGTCGTATCCCAGCAGGTTGTTAAGTCATGAGCGACTTAGGAGTTCGCTAAGTCGTAAGTTGTATACCCTGTTAAGTCGCACTGTTTTAAGTCGTAGACGACTTAGTAGTTGAGTCGTCTAACCGGTTAAGGCGCACGCATTAAGTCGTAGACTGGGGGTTTTGTTAAGTCGTAAGTCGTAAACGACTTATAAAGGCAGACGACTTAGGTGTTTGTTGTTAAGTCGTAGAGTAGCTGAAATCTTTAAGTCGTTGAAGCGCCTGAGACGTTAGGTCGTAAGTCGTAGGTTGGCATAGTAGTTGAGTCGTAAGTCATCTAGGCTTTGTTAAGTCGTAGCTTGGTTAAGTCGGAGGCCCTTTTCAGTTGAGATTGTAGGCGCATGTTATAAGTCGTAACCGACTTAGGAGATGTTCTGGTTAGGTCGTAGGGTTTTGATAAGTCGTAGGGGCTTAAGTCGTAAGTCGGAGACGACTTAAGGAGATAGCCGAGTTACGACTTAGTGGAATTTCTACTATAAATAGGAAGGGTTTTTCTCACTTTTTGGGATCCGGATTTCGAAGCGACGAAGTGCTGCCATTTTGAGAGCTCAACTTCTACACTTCTTAACTTCTTTTCTCCACTCCAATCTAGTGCTTCCATCCATCCAAGTTGAAGATCAAATTGAAGATTCAAGAGCTTAGATTGAAGATCTTCATCTTTTCAAGAGAGATTTCTTCGTTTGAAGCGGATTCGTGATAGATCAAGCTTGATCCTTCGCTGTCCAGATCTGAAGCGTGTTGGTTTGGGTTTGTTTTGGTGATTTGGTGAGTGGTGATTATCTCTCACACGGATCCAAAGGAGTATATCGGATTGTTGGCTCGATTTGGTGTTAAAATAGTGATTTCCATGCATTTTCTTCATCCTAAGTGTAGATCCATGTAGATCCATTGTTCATGATGATGTTACATCCATTTTATCACATGTTAACCTATGCAAGTTCATTCATCAAGTTTGTAGAGATATTATTCATGTTTTCATGCTTGTTGGACTTTTAACTCTTTAATTACGAAAATGCCATTATTGTTATAATTGTCTACTTAGATCATATTTGAATGCTTGATTGCTTGGATTAATGTTTGATTTGATTGATTACTATGAATTAGATGATTGATGACTTGATTTAGACCGAAGGTGATTCAAAAGCTAAGGGAAAGGCTCTTGAATTGGAAAAGCTGCTCGTGGCATATGTAGCAGGATGATGAAGCTCTTATGCATAGATTTGACGATGTGATGTTGAGATGAGGCTTTGTGAGGATGTGATGAAGCAAGGCAATCCTGTGATGAAGACTTGGTTTAATCCAGACGGGATCATTCCAAGCATGTTGATAACTCGGTGATATGATTCGAGTTGAAGATAATGAATGGATATGAGAATAGTCGTCGAGGAGGATGACTAGAAGGCTTGGGTCTCATCGTTGTTGAAGGTTCTAGCATGCTCTAAGCAAGGGTACGTTTGGGCAGATTCGATAGTCCCAACGACCAACTGTTGATGGTCGAGTACTCTGGGCAGATTCGATAATCCTAGGCACGGGTCACGATGACGTGCGGGAGTTATGTCTAGAACCGGGGTTTCCATTAGCCCTTGACGGACGGCTGAAAGAATGTGCCGGTCATTCAATTAATGGTGAAACCGAAGCAGTGATAACAGTGATAGCCAGAGTCATGGATGTTTGATTGTATCGTCATTCGGACTCAAGAGCGCTATTTTCTGGGTGCTTATCTGATTTAGGCCTTGGTACTTGGAAAACATCGCCCTTGACTCAAATGATTATTATTTTACTTTAAATTGTATGCTTTGCTGTGTTGCTTCTACTTAGTGTGTGTGTCTGGGGGCTATCACAGTAGAAAGAGGTGGAGTGGGAGGGTTGTATTCCTATTCCTTTTCCTTTATGCTCTTTTGGTATGTTGTTAGTTAATTTACTGCTCACTAAGACTGTTGTCTGACTCAAGGCTTTATGTTTTAATTCTTATTGCCTTGGGCTGTTCGTCCATTTTAGGACGGGCAGACTAGGTAGCAGGTGACAGGTGCTGTTCTCTTCTCACGATGCTGATATCGAAGACAAGCCAGAGGGTTGCATATTATCTTCTTATATGTACTGGATGTTCCGCTGTTTTGTATTCTCTGAGAGATATGTAGTGAGGCTTGATGTATTGACTATTTGGATGCTTGTATTCAACTGTTATGAAGTTTTATATGATGGCATTTTATTCTGTAAAGCTTCACTATATATATGTTCTATTGTATTTTGTCCATGCGCTGTGAGTAATACGATAGATTCTGTTGTTTTAATCTACCTTGACAATCGTCCATGGTCGCCTGGCACACTTTACAGCGCGCTATCTCTAGATTCGGTGCAGGGGTCATTGGCGGTCGTCACATTTGGTATCAGAGCATTGGTTAATCGATTTTACCCAACGCTCGCCGTCGTAACTACGTATGAGAGACGTAATTGTATTTTGATGGATGAATACTATATATAATATAGTAGCTTAGTTGAGTTTGAGTCCTTTATGCAGTTGTTTCTCTAGATGTTCTAATCATTCCTTTTTATAGATATTGAGAATGAGTCGAAGAGGGAGACCAGCTGCTAGGGAAGGCCATGCTACTGAAGAGACTGCTGATTATGCAGCCATGTTCGAAGCTATGATGACTTCGATCATGAGAAGGATACCAGTTCCGGGGGCGGCAGTTGATGTTGGAGTTCAGGTTCAGACTCCGAAACCAGTGGATTTTGCTAAGCTGTGCAAGGACTATACTGCTCTTGGAGGGAAGGTTTTCTTGGGAACAGAATCAACTATCGAAGTCCAGAGATGGATAGATGCTTGTAGAAGGATCTTTGGTGATTTGGGAATTGATGATGCAACTAAGAGGAAGTTGGCATCAAGGCAGCTTCAAGGGAGAGCCTCTGATTGGTGGAACTCTATTACCATCAATACTGCGGAGGAAGAGATTACTTGGGAGCAATTCCAAGCTAGATTTGAAGCTAAGTTCATTTCTACAACTCAGAAGTCTGTTCTGTTCAAGAGGTTTGTGGAGCTCAAGCAAGGTGGAAGATCAGTTCTGGAGTATGTTTCTGAGTTTGAAGCTTTGTCCAAGTATGCCCGGTCGTATATTGAGTCTGCTTATCAGAAGAATGAGAAGTTTGTGATAGGCTTGGACAGTTATCTTGGGAGACAGTTGGTGGATCATTTGGACGATTCATTTGAGAAGCTTGTGGAGAAAGCTCTTAGGCATGAGAGTCTGTTTCCTAAGGAAGGACCTGTTGTTGCTGTTACCAGGGGAGAGTCTAAACCACAGCAGGGTGGAAACCAGAAGAGGAAGCAGCAGCAGCAGAAGGGTAAGGATGGCCAGAAGAAGCCGAAAGGCGAGGTGACTTGCTACAATTGTCAGCAGAAGGGCCATTTCTCTAAGGATTGTAAGAATCCGTAGGTGCCAATGAAGTGTCACAACTGTGACAAGCCAGAGCACATCAGGAAGAATTGTCCAGAACCGGGGAAGGACAAGCAGATTGTGCAAGCTTATGCTTTGGGAGCTGTTCCGTCGTCTTCGAAAGCTCCTACTGCTGAAGAGAAAGGAAAGAGTGTGGTTGTTCAAGGTACTCTTTTCCTATGTGGTGTTCCAGTTAGAGTTCTGTTTGATACTAGAGCGTCGCATTCGTTTGTTTGTAATGAACTCGTAGGCCGGTTAGGTTTGGAACCGGATATTGTTGATAGGCCATTGGTTGTGACTAATCCAGTTGGGGGTTCGTCTTGTTTGTGTATGTTATGCCGTGGTTTGATTGTGTCGAGTCATTGTTGCTCTTTTGTTTGTGATTGTTTTGTTCTGAACTTTGCGGGGTTTGGAATTATTTTGGGTATGGACTGGCTTAGGAAGTATGCGGCTAAGGTTGATTGTGAGAGGCTGGAGGTGACAGTCGAGAATGTGGAGGGGCTAAAGATTGTGATACGATGTAAGCATGAGGAAGGCGTCTTCATGAGCTTCATGTATTCGCTAGTTGTTCCACGGGATGGACTGTCTTTAGTGCCAATCGCAAATGGATTCGAGGATGTCTTTGACGAAGTCAAAGGGTTGCCGCCGCATAGAGAGATCGAGTTTCGTATAGATCTAGTTGAAGGAGCCAGACCTGTTGTGATGCCTCTTAGGCGGATGGCGCCTAGAGAACAACAAGAGTTGAGGGTGCAAGTTGATGACCTTTTACAGAAAGGATTCATTCGGCGTAGCGTGTCCGAGTGGGGTGCACCAGTTGTGTTCGCAACCAAGGCAGGTGGATCGTTGAGATTGTGTGTGGATTATCGTGAGCTGAATAAGGTGACTAAGAAGAACAAGTATCCATTGCCAAGGATAGATGACTTGTTTGATCAGCTTCACGAAGCTAAGGTGTTTTCTCAGATGGATCTGGCAATGGGATTTCACCAGTTGAGAGTTGCTAAGGATAGTGTGCCGAAGACTGCTTTTCGAACACCATCCGGTTTCTTTGAGTGGCTGGTAATGCCGTTTGGATTGACTAACGCGCCAGCATACTTTGTGGATCTTATGAATAGAGTGTTCAGAGATCAGTTGAACAAGTTTGTGCTAGTGTTCGTGGATGATATTCTGATTTATTCCAGGACTGAAGAAGAGCATAAGACGCACTTGCGTATTGTTTTGGAAATCTTGCGAAAACATCAGCTGAAGGCTAAGTTTTCGAAGTGTCACTTCTGGAAGAGTGAAGTGAGGTTCTTAGGCCATGTGATTTCTGGAAATGGGATAGCGGTTGATCCCGCTAAGGTGGCAGCAATCCAGGATTGGGTTAGACCTAAGAACGCATCTGATGTGAGAAGTTTTCTTGGATTGGCAGGATATTATCGACGGTTTATCAAAGACTTCTCCAAGGTAGCTGCACCGTTGACAGGATTGACAAAGAAGAACCTAGTGTTCAGATGGGATGATAAGTGTGAGCAAGCTTTCAGAATCCTGAAAGAGCGATTGACGAGTGCTCCTGTTTTGACTATTCCAAGTGGGAATGATGAGATGGTGGTTTACACCGACTCATGTGGTACTGGACTTGGAGCAGTGCTAATGTAGAGGGATAAAGTTGTTGCGTATGCCAGTCGACAACTGAAGCCGCATGAAAGGAATTACCCGACTCATGATTTGGAGTTAGCGGCGATTGTATTTGCTCTGAAGATGTGGATGCATTATCTGTTGGGAGTTCGATTCGAGTTGTTTATGGATCATAAGTCGTTGAAGTATCTTTTCTCCCAAAAGGATTTGAATCTTCGGCAGCAACGTTGGCTAGAGTTTTTAGCATCGTATGATTTTGGTATAGCTTATACTCCGGGAAAGGGTAACGCAGTTGCAGATGCGTTAAGCCGAAGACATGCAGGATTGGGAGCCATGCTTTCAGAATGGAAGAATCTCGAGTATCTAGCTGGATTTGACTTCAGGCCCAGATGTGAATTGGAACCTGAGATGTTGGCAAACTTATCGATAAGACCTTCTCTTGTGGAAAGGATTGGCGAGAGCCAAAAGCGAGACGATAAGCTTGTCAAGATTATCCGTGAATTGGAATCTGGATTGGATCCAGAAAAGGATAAAGGATTCGATGTCGATCGAGAGGGTTGGCTTCGAAAGCAAGGACGACTAGTTGTTCCCGATATAGATGAATTGAGGGGTGAAGTCCTAAAGGAAAGTCATCACTCGAAGCTGACAATTCATCCAGGTGGAAATAAGATGTATCGGGATATGAAGAGGACCTACTACTGGGAAGGCATGAAGAAGGATGTTGGAAATTTCATTTCCAAGTGTATGAACTGCCAGTTGGTAAAGGCTGAACAGAAGAAGCCAAGTGGATTGCTTCAGCCGTTAGAAGTTCCTACATGGAAGTGGGAGCAAGTATCGATGGACTTTATTGATGGGCTACCTAGAACAAGAACGGGAAATGAAGGGATTTGGGTCATTGTAGATCGTCTGACAAAGAGTGCAAGGTTCATTCCTGTTCGATCGACTAGGACTGCATCAAAGTTGGCTGAATTGTATGTTAAGTGGATAGTTCGATTCCATGGTATTCCGAAGAGTATAGTGAGCGATCGAGATCCGTTGTTCACTAGTGGATTTTGGAAGAGCTTCCAGGAAGTTTTGGGAACTGAGTTATGTTTGAGTACATCTTATCACCCTCAAACAGATGGTCAGACCGAGCGAGTCAACCGAGTTTTGGAAGATCTCCTCAGAGCTTGTGTTTTGGATTTCGGAGGATCATGGGAAGATCACCTTCATTTGGTAGAGATTTCATACAACAACAGTTACCAGTCAAGCATTGGTATGGCACCGTATGAGGCGTTGTATGGAAGACCGTGTAATTCTCCGACATGTTGGTTAGAAACTGGAGAAAAGTTGATGCTTGGGCCAGAGATGATTCGTCAGACTTCAGACTGTATAGAGATCATTCGGCAACGAATGAAGGCAGCCCAAGACCGTCAGAAGAGTTATACCGATAAGCATCGAAAGGATTTGGAATTTGACATAGGAGATATGGTTTTTGTGAAGATTTCTCCTCTGAAGAATGTTATCCGATTCGGGAAGAAAGGAAAATTGACTCTGAGATTTGTTGGACCATTCCCGATTATCGAGCGAATTGGAAAGCTCACTTATATATTGGAATTACCGGAGAAGATGTCGAGTGTGCACAATGTTTTTCACGTATCATATCTACGGAAGTATGTGCACGACTCAAATACGGTAGTTTCTGCTGATAGCTGTGAAGATTTCGAAGTTGATCCAGACGATAGAAGACCTCGTAAGCCGCTTCGTGTTGTGGAAATCGACACGAAACAGCTTAGGAGGAAGGTAGTTAAGTTGCTCAAGATACAATGGAGTGATGATGATAACGACTGTACATGGGAGGTGGAAGAGAGGATGAAAGCAGCTCATCCTGAACTCTTCAAGGTATGGCCCTAAGGTGTCGTCTCATCTCACGATATTGTAACTTGTTCTAAGTTTTAGAATTCTGCATGCTAAGCTAGAATTGGATGCATGGTTTGTTGATTGCTATGGATGGTAGGCATGTAGAATAGTCTTTGATTGATTTGCTTGTTTGGAATTTCGGGGGCGAAATTCCTAAGGGGGAGAGAATGTAACGACCCGTATTTTTACGGATCGACAAGTTCGTTAAATCTGGAATTTTAGCATTTTTGAGCCATTTCAGATTTTAGGCAAATTTTGCCAAGTTCTAAGTCGTGAACGACTTAGTATAAGTCGTAAATCGTATACGACTTAGGTTGGCTAGACGAGTTAAGGGTATAAGGATAAGTCGTTTGAATGACTTAAGGGATAGGTTGGCTAGACGAGTTAGCGAGTTAACATCCCAGAAGTAACCGACTTATTGGAGTTAGCGACTTATAGAATTGACCGACCTAAGAGTTAACGACTTAGGTAGGGTAGCGACCTAAGGAGATAAGTCGAAGTTGGGCTAAGTGAGTAGGTCGTATGTCTATTAAGTCGTATCCCAGCAGGTTGTTAAGTCGCGAGCGACTTAGGAGTTCGCTAAGTCGTAAGTTGTATACCCTGTTAAGTCGCACTGTTTTAAGTCGTAGACGACTTAGTAGTTGAGTCGTCTAACCGGTTAAGGCGCACGCATTAAGTCGTAGACTAGGGGTTTTGTTAAGTCGTAAGTCGTAAACGACTTATAAAGGCAGACGACTTAGGTGTTTGTTGTTAAGTCGTAGAGTAGCTGAAATCTTTAAGTCGTTGAAGCGCCTGAGACGTTAGGTCGTAAGTCGTAGGTTGGCATAGTAGTTGAGTCGTAAGTCATCTAGGCTTTGTTAAGTCATAGCTTGGTTAAGTCGGAGGCCCTTTTCATTTGAGATTGTAGGCGCATGCTATAAGTCGTAACCGACTTAGGAGATGTTCTGGTTAGGTCGTAGGATTTTGATAAGTTGTAGGGGCTTAAGTCGTAAGTCGGAGACGACTTATGGAGATAGCCGAGTTACGACTTAGTGGAATTTCTGCTATAAATAGGAAGGGTTTTTCTCACTTTTTGGGATCCGGATTTCGAAGCGACGAAGTGCTGCCATTTTGAGAGCTCGACTTCTACACTTCTTCACTTCTTTTCTCCACTCCAATCTAGTGCTTCCATCCATCCAAGTTGAAGATCAAATTGAAGATTCAAGAGCTTAGATTGAAGATCTTCATCTTTTCAAGAGAGATTTCTTCGTTTGAAGCGGATTCGTGATAGATCAAGCTTGATCCTTCGCTGTCCAGATCTGAAGCGTGTTGGTTTGGGTTTGTTTTGGTGATTTGGTGAGTGGTGATTATCTCTCACACGGATCCAAAGGAGTATATCGGATTGTTGGCTCGATTTGGTGTTAAAATAGTGATTTCCATGCATTTTCTTCATCCTAAGTGTAGATCCATGTAGATCCATTGTTCATGATGATGTTACATCCATTTTATCACATGTTAACCTATGCAAGTTCATTCATCAAGTTTGTAGAGATATTATTCATGTTTTCATGCTTGTTGGACTTTCAACTCTTTAATTACGAAAATGCCATTATTGTTATAATTGTCTACTTAGATCATATTTGAATGCTTGATTGCTTGGATTAATGTTTGATTTGATTGATTACTATGAATTAGATGATTGATGACTTGATTTAGACCGAAGGTGATTCAAAAGCTAAGGGAAAGGCTCTTGAATTGGAAAAGCTGCTCGTGGCATATGTAGCGGGATGATGAAGCTCTTATGCATAGATTTGACGATGTGATGTTGAGATGAGGCTTTGCGAGGATGTGATGAAGCAAGGCAATCCTGTGATGAAGACTTGGTTTAATCCAGACGGGATCATTCCAAGCATGTTGATAACTCGGTGATATGATTCGAGTTGAAGATAATGAATGGATATGAGAATTGTCGTCGAGGAGGATGACTAGGAGGCTTGGGTCTCATCGTTGTTGAAGGTTCTAGCATGCTCTAAGCAAGGGTACGTTTGGGCAGATTCGATAGTCCCAACGACCAACTGTTGATGGTCGAGTACTCTGGGCAGATTCGATAATCCTAGGCACGGGTCACGATGACGTGCGGGAGTTATGTCTAGAACCGGGGTTTCCATTAGCCCTTGACGGACGGCTGAAAGAATGTGCCGGTCATTCAATTAACGTTGAAACCGAAGCAGTGATAACAGTGATAGCCAGAGTCATGGATGTTTGATTGTATCATCATTCGGACTCAAGAGCGGTATTTTCTGGGTGCTTATCTGATTTAGGCCTTGGTACTTGGAAAACATCGCCCTTGACTCGAATGATTATTACTTTACTTTAAATTGTATGCTCTGCTGTGTTGCTTCTACTTAGTGTGTGTGTCTGGGGGCTATCACAGTAGAAAGAGGTGGAGTGGGAGGGTTGTATTCCTATTCCTTTTCCTTTATGCTCTTTTGGTATGTTGTTAGTTAATTTACTGCTCACTAAGACTGTTGTCTGACTCAAGGCTTTATGTTTTAATTCTTATTGCCTTGGGCTGTTCGTCCATTTTGGGACGGGAAGACTAGGTAGCAGGTGACAGGTGCTGTTCTCTTCTCACGATGCTGATATCGAAGACGAGCCAGAGGGTTGCATATTATCTTCTTATATGTACTGGATGTTCCGCTGTTTTGTATTCTCTGAGAGATATGTAGTGAGGCTTGATGTATTGACTATTTGGATGCTTGTATTCAACTGTTATGAAGTTTTATATGATGGCATTTTATTCTGTAAAGCTTCACTATATATATGTTCTATTGTATTTTGTCCATGCGCTGTGAGTAATACGATAGATTCTGTTGTTTTAATCTACCCTGACAATCGTCCATGGTCGCCTGGCACACTTTACAGCGCGCTATCTCTAGATTCGGTGCAGGGGTCATGGGCGGTCGTCACATGTTCCATGGACTCAAAGTATTTCCCCTTGATGGATTCGAAGCGAGGCAGTTCTGTGAACTTGAGGTACTTCCCCCTGATGGATTCGAAGGTCACCTACCTGAGGGATACGTAGTGGGAAAACTCTATGGATTCGAACAAGGGCAAACTTGACAGATTCGAACTAAGGCTTGCTCTGATGGATACGAAGTCGATGGAGTCAATCTTGATGGAGTCGAACTTAGGGGTATT
This sequence comes from Allium fistulosum, assembly GCA_030737815.1. NCBI lineage: Eukaryota > Viridiplantae > Streptophyta > Magnoliopsida > Asparagales > Amaryllidaceae > Allium > Allium fistulosum. The sequence goes on from CM060902.1 coordinate 1,212,500,668, forward strand.
TGTTCCAATTCGTATCAATGATATTTTGAGCGTATGAACTCGGATTGACTCAAAATTTGAAATGTAGCCTTCTCTAGCATTGATCATCATCTCCAATCGATTCCGTCCTGATCGGAGCCCGGTCAGATTTTGACGTCATCCATTGCGGCCTTGTTTCCAATTGAACTCCAATCCTGATATACATCATTCCTTGCCAATTTGTTGATATTCCAGCCTTGACCAAAAGGTGGGATAACAGTTTTATTTAACTCATACATGTTCTATATCTCTATAAGTAACTAATATTCTAAATTGAGTTGAGATAGGTACATACGAAGACTGTTTGGACGTATACGCGGGTATTTATATTCTTTTGCTTGCTTAATACGAGCGAACTCGCTCGTATTAATAATAATATGGTACATATCTTGGATTATATACTGCACTTTTATATTTTTCCCTACGATACGCCTCATCATGGAGATGAGATGTATATTAGGTATATTTGATATCTATTTGTGTTATATATTCTATTGTAAAAAATTTCCTATTAAGCCATGCAAAGGAGACTTTGTCGAAATTTTCCGTAAATCCGGATGTTAGAAATTTTTTGGAATTTTAAAAATTTTATAACTTGTTTTTAGATCTAAGTTATATTTTCCGTAAAACCGATATCAGAGGGGCGTGGCAAGAGCGTAGTAGTGGTTTTATAAATAAGATTTTAAAGTTTTCTAAGTTGATTGTTTTGAATAAAATATATCAAGTGTTAAACTCTGTATTTAGTCCCTTTACGAGGACGAAAAGTTTTATGTGAGAGAGAATGTAACGATCCATACTTTTAAATATTTTAAATTATGAAATTTAATATGATTTTTGAATAAAAATGGTTAGAAACAAAAATTTAATGTTTATTTCTGTAATTTATTTGATATGAACTTAGATAAAATTTTGAAATAAACAATTTCGAAGATTTATGCAATAATAAATATTGAAATGAAATTCTATGCATTTAATGTGTTTTAACCAATAACTTGAATTGAATAATAATGTTGAATTACTGTGAAATGGAAATAGTTGTTTTCTTTTTGGGATTTGTTTTAAAAGTAAATTTTATAAGTTAAATGACTTTATTTCAATTATAGTGATTTATTGGATAATTAAATTGTTTAAATTTAATATTGGAAATTATTTGAATAATTGAATTCTGAATTTAATATGAATGAAAATGGTATCGAAAGTTGATTTAAATTTTATTTAAATACGAATGAAGATTGTTAACATTTAAAATTGGATTTAAAAGTGAGTAATTAGAAATTGGGAATTTTATATTATAATTAACGAGTAAAAATAGCCATTTTGGCCGCTATCTCGAATTTCGATGAAACCAGTTTCATCGGATCCGTAATAGTGAATTATTATAGGATTTTAAGTTTCGCAGCGATCGGACTTTTCGTTTGGCCGTGCGAGCTTGAAACGCGTAGAAATTAATTAAAGAAATCTAATTAAATAAATTGATTTTGAAAAGCTATCTTCTGCATACGATCGAATTAGGCCTCGAGACTCGTTCCATTGTGTTCGGAATGGGGGTAAAACATTATGAACGCCAAGTGGCATGAGTCATTTGGAGTTTGGAATTTTCATGGACTATTGGTTAGATATTTTCTAATATAATAATACATATTTGCTTTTCCTTATTCCACCAATACGCCAGTTTGGAATTGAATCAGTTTGACTTTGGAACTATTTTCAAATGAATCATTTTAATATAAAAATTTGCAATCTATCTTTTTAAATATTCAAATTATTTTAATTTTTCCAAGCTATTTACTATATAAACCATTTCAATGCTCAAATTATTTTCTATTAAACTATTTTAACTATTTGAACTAGTTTAAAACTATTTTCTAAGAATCCAAACCGGTCAGAGTGGAAATGTTTATATTTAAATCTTGGATTTAAATGCGAATTGGGTTAAAATGAAGTTATAACCAAAATCGAAATTCTAAACGATTTTGAAAGTGTAATCGAGATATTGGAGTGAAATGATATTTTCAAGTGAAAATGACGTATCGAATGGAATATGATTTTTGAAGTAAATATGATATTTCAAAATGAAATTGTTTTTGAAGCGAATATGATATTTGAATATCAAGTACGAATTGTTTTCGAAATATAAAAGTACCAACCGGTGTGTAAAATGACATTTGGTTGTTAAAGAGACCGGAGCCTCTTATTGGCTTACTCTCTATCAATATTGGAACCACTTTAACAACTGTGTACGCGGAGGAGACTGCATTATGAAGTGGTTGGTTTTGGTATCGTTGTTGGATTTGAAGAAAGAGAACGATGATGGATAGACCTCGGCACTTGTGCCAATTTGAAATGACTAAAACAAGATGGCTTGACAGGGCCAAGTGGGCTAATTACCCCTAGCAAACATCCGTTCTTCGATTTTCTTAGGCCCGGTCCATATTATTACTCTTGTTGTTGGTTTTGATTGGTGCACCTTGATTTGGGATAGCCTCCCTTTAACTCGATATGGGATGGATGGACGCGGTGGGCGGTCGTGGCTACGATGCGTTACCATTAGCCCTACGACCTGAACTAGTAGTATCCTGCCTTGGGCATCGCATCACGTGCCTTGTCATACTTTTATCCCTACACAAGACCCCTACGATTTTGGTTTAGTGTATCACGGCGCACCCCCATCCCCCGACGTGCTACTGGGGCGTTATATGCAAACTGTACGACAATTTTTAAAAACGCATTAAGAGGGATTAGTGTAAAGCCTTAATGCTAAGAAAAATATATTTTTTATTGATTAGACATTATATACGTAGCATATTGTACTACATATAAATATTTTGATGGATCCTTAAGAGATGGAAAATCCCGTAACATTTCTTGAGTTATTGCATGCACGTAATACACTGGATAAGAGATGTGAAACCCCGTAAACATCTCTGATGCCACGACACTCATGTTATATGCGATATCGATTTGACTCACATAAGAATATTTTATTCCTGACTCGAGTGTTTTGTCTTTTCATGACGCTTGAGTCAGCCCTGAGTATTTCAACGCATTGAAGATTATTCTGGAGGACGAAGATGAAAATTTGGTATATTATTACTATTATTATTTCCTTGCACCATGCCATCTGCTGCATTATTTTATTTATCCCTGTATATATATAACTTTGATAAATGTTGTATAAATTATAATCAAATGTATAATATAAACAGCTTCATGAACTGTTTATTTGATTATTATACTTTATCGTTCCACTGCGAGATTCCATGTTCGTTTCCTTCTTCTTTTCTTAATTTTCTTAATTAACCCCAATGATTATCTATGTTCTGGATTGTTTAAGTTCGACATGTGTGGATTATTGTCAATTTAAACCTTCCGAAATGTGGGTCGTCACATTTATTCATGAAATTGAGGGGCACCTAGGGGTTACGTACCTGTGATTATTTTGAATGATTATAGAACATGCAACACCCTGTTAAATTAACAGTAATTAATAAATAATTATTAAGGCTCAAGAATTTGAGAAAATGTTGGAATTTGGCCATGAAACTTGCACCATTGTCTTTATAGCGATTTTTTGAGCAACTTTCATATTTGAAGTTTTATGATCGGAGTCTAAATGAAGAAGTTATTAGCGTTTGAAGTTTTCGTAGCAATTGTAATTAAAAAGAATAATTATATAATTGCGTGGACCCCACCAGTCGACATCATGGGCATTACCTGTTGACTCTTAGAGGTCGACTACTGCCTATGACTAGTCAATCGGTCGTGAGCATGGCCACTAGGGTTGAACTCTGGCCGAACGGTCTAGATTTTATTATTTTAAATCTAAAAGATACGATTGGTTCGAGCGTCTGTAATGAATACAGACCTAACCCATTACTTTTCTTCTCATATTTTCTGATCAAAGCAGTGGAGCTCTGTCATTTTCCCTTCTCCACTATTTCTATTGATTATAGAATATATATATATATATTGTAGTAGGGCAAAAAATAAAAGAGAAAAAGATAATGCGCAAATCGATACCGTAGAAAAGGTAAATTTCATAATTATAAATCTATATTCCCCTTAACCCCAAATCTTTTTAGATCTGTAATTCTAATAGTACGTGTATACCTTGTTATACATATTCTTTTGAATTGGAAAGGAAAAGGAGTCAACTAAAGGGATGAATTCAAATTTGAGAGATTTGGGAAGCTTGAAATGTGAGTGGGAAATTATACGATTTATTTTTGACATTAATATTTATATCGTTGAGCTTTATTTAATTATTATGCCCATACAAGATCTGTTGAATTGTAGGCTTAGAAAAATGCATTCAATATCGCCTACATATTCTGTAAAGGTAATTGGAATAGGAATGGTTTTACACCATAATTTGGAATTTTGGAAATCAGTCCCTAAAATTGTTAAAATAGAATGTTCATAAGATTGTAATATTTATTTTAGATTTATGATAATTGAGTTGTAAATTATTAGTATAAATTTAGATTTCCCTAATTTGACTTGGAATATGAATTTCCATGTTTTAATTTATTGTGAGCGTTTCGAGTTCAATATGGTCGTATCTATATCCGTGTAATTTCCATAAATTATCTAATTCCACAACTATGTATAAAATGCGCGTCATTTGAAATAATAAGCAGTGCATCAAAAAGGAAAGAGATGTGTAAAGTATGAATGTTTTCCTCTATATTTTGCACTGTCTATTTCAATAAAGGAAAAGAGACAATTCCTTGTAATTTGAAACGGAGAAAAAGTCTTATTTTCATGTAATTTTATGGAAAGTTATAATGGTAATCCTTATTAGGAAGGATAGCTCTAATATATTAAAATGTTTAAATAAATGTTCCTTACATAAAGTACATATAATTTGTTATGAAATTTCTATATGTAGGAATTAATAAGTTAGAAATAGGAACACACACACACACACACACACATATATATATATGCATACACATATACATACATACATACATGCATACACACACGCATGCACACACACACGCGTATAACCGTGCCTATCGATTAAAATAAAAAATATATATGTAGCGTAACATACATTAATATTCATATTAGTTATAATTAGGACGTTCAGTTATTAGTAGCGTAGCAAATTATAGGACTAGAAGGAATAGATGGAAAAGAGATAGTAACACCAAAATTAGTAGGAAAATAAATGTTCAGTTAATAGAGAGTTATGAGAATTAAATGGAGACATAAATGTGTTTAATAGGACCGATTAAGGAGTTTAATATGACATTTATGGGGAAAGGAAAAAGGCATAAAATGTTGAATTGGAACGAATAAATACATGTTACTAGTGATTGTCCCATTTAAATAATAATGACCCTTTATTACGGACAATTGGCATTTACGGGATGTAAGAGGGAAATAGAGAACATACATAATAAGTGTATAAAATAAGAATTAAAAGATAGGAGGTAGTATAATTTTCATAGTAGAAAATTATATAGCCTCAACAATACTTTTAGAATGAGCGTGAATTAGTGGCTTAGCTCAATATTTAGGTCCAGGATGATTGGTTTGGTTTAGTAAGGGTTAGGATGCGATGTAAGTAGAGTTACACAACAGAAGTCCACCATTTACTTAGATGCTACTTGTGTATATTTACTGCTGATGTGAGGCATCTCCAACCATAGAACCCATGGGGAAGGAATATATGTTTTCGTATAGGTAGGGGAAAAGATACCAAGGTTTCGCCTTAGATTTGAAGTACTAAATGCCTCACTACCTTTAGGAATGTCGGGGGGTTTACTTCAGAGTAGAAGGTATTAAATGGCCGCTAGGTTTGCCTTCTCCCTATTTAAAGAGTCTTAAATAACCTACGATGGTACCTAATAGGGAAACGGGGTCTGCTTTAATTCTAACAAGAGGTATTAAGTAACTAGAATGAGCATTTTCCTTGACATACATTAGGTTAGTTTAAATGCGATTTCAACTGTGGGAGGTCGGCGGGCTATGTCAGTATTGTTGTTGTAATGGTATTTAGTAGTAGGGCTAGTATACAGGCTATGACCACCAGCGGTCCCGAGCGGTCGTTTGCAAAGATTTGAGTTATGCCTTGATGGATTTCGCTTCCTACTAGTGTAGAATCCATATGAGATATGCAAATACCTCATTATTCAATTAGTTGTTTGTTTGTCGAAGGTGGGCTAACTAGATAGGTCTTTGAGATGTGTTAGTAATATGATAATTAAATTATAAAGTTGTCTTTAGGAATCATCGGCCTCTGTAATTAGGGCCGATTGACTAGCGATCACTTTACGAAGGGCCTTTTTTGGGGTTGAGGTATTAAATGACTGATGAGTTTTCCTCCTTCCTATTTTATAGTTATACCTCAAAGAAGGTTAGACATATCATGCACGTAGATGGAATTACACAAAATAGCCGTGAATAATGGACATAATACTTAAATAGAAATTAATTGACATAAATTAGTGTTATGGATAAAGTATGTTAGTTTCTAGTCATCGAAATGTTGTTCGGACCTCCTCTTCATTACAACCCACAAGATAGATTTAGAGAGACATGCTATCAATGCAAGACGGGAACTATAGATGGTGAAGTCTTCTCATTCATGCTCGGTGCTGGCAAGATAATCAGATACTAAAGGAATAATATTTGTTCCAAGGTAGTAGACTTGGTCAGCATATATGCTCTATTATATTTTTTTATTCCGCTGTGAGTTTATGTAGATAGCTCTTTAATATACTTATGTTTATTACATGTTATCAAAACTAACAATATGTATTCTAATGGACTTGGATTTCAGTTTAGTCAAAGTTTGGACCCATTAAGATATGGGTTGTTACAGAACAACCCGACGAAAGTCTTCTATAGGTTAATACAACTAAGTCAGAATAGAAGATCTTATGGTAACAACGTACACGTTGTCTTTTAACTTGAGCGTACTATCATCTTGATTAGCTAGGCTATACTTTGATTATGGTTAAAAAATTCGCATGGTGACCTTGTTACATCCATGGTTAGGTATACACTGAACAACATGAAGTGAGACATACCCAAGAGATGATTTGTCTCCTTCATTATAGAAAGTAAGTATCACTGTAATTGGTATTTGACTTAAAGTCAAAATCTCTGGTTTGAGTAAATCGGTTAATGTTATCGGATTGAACCAAAGACTTTAAACTCATGTACAAGAAGAAATATAGATATTAATATAATTTTTGACCTTAAATCAAACTCTAAATATTCAAGTGATATAGTGATGACGCAAAGAACACGTGTACAAAATATCGTTATTAGGTGAGCTTATTATAGCTTAGAAATTGGGTTTTGCCTAAATGATTTGTAAGCATTGAACTTATGCCCGATATTGTACGTAAGTAAAGTCCGTACCAACTTCAGTATTTACATTATTTAAATATTGATTTAGGACTGAGTTAAAACCAGAGAGTTGACACAACCATGTTGTTAGTTATTTCCAAATTCAACCAATGTTAAATTTAACTTATAAATGTTATAAATTAATACAAATGTTTTGCTAGTATTATATGGAATTTTAGGTATTTATCTAAAGCTTAAAATCGATCAAAACGATGAATAAAAGTTATTTATTGATTCAATTTAAAACGGAAAACAATGTATAAAATTTGTACGTCGATTCAACTTAATAAGGAGGTTGAATAAAATTATTAAAACATTGATTCAAATAGGAGTCAAAGGAATTTATACTATGCTTGGTCAACATATGAGGCTGGCTATATTTTTAAATGGGGTTGGGAGACCTATTCATCCAGGGTTCGAGAGAATAATGTCTATATTTTGATATTTGGAGATCTAAAAATACATAGCATCGATTCACTTTCTCTCTACACTTTCTCAATATATCTCTAACTCCAATTAACCATTGGTGAATCCAATTTGATCATTGCAAACAGTAACCATGGAGAAGAATGAAGGTTCGAGGAGAAAACAACCAATGAACAACGTGTTTGATTGTCGGCTAGATTTCAACGGTGAAAGGTATTAATTCTAATTTAATATATTCAAGTTATATATGTATACATTCATATTAAAATCACTTGTTTCCCATTATCACTTTCAAAAAGAATAAATTTAAAGGAAAATTATATTTCAAAATTACCTTATTTTAAAAATTAATAATAAACAAAAGAATATTTGAAGATATACATATAAATATGCTTTCGGATTTTAAATAAAAAAATTTGTTCCTAACTTATACATACATACATACATACATACATACATACATACATATATGTTAAAATCATTTTTCTCGGATTATCACTTTCAAAAATGATAAATTTAAAGGAAAATTATATTTCAATATTACCTTATTTTTAAAAGTAATAATAAACAAAAGAATATTTGAATATATACGTATAAATATGCTTTCAGATTTTAAAATAAAAAAATTTGGTTCTAACTTACACACACACATTAAAGTAAGTTTTACATATTTATAATATTATATATGTCTTTGGAGTAAGTATTAAACTAAAAAAATATTCTTTTATTCTTCGTTTTAGTTTTATATTGAACTTGTTTAATTTTTTACTTACACACACATATCATATATATTGAAATTTATGTATGGAATTTTAAATTTAAACGTTCGGATCTAATAAAAATTATTTTTATTCATTTTTATTTTATTTGAAAACTTTAAATAGTTTTAAAATATAGTTTTGAATTAAATTTTTGAATTTTGATTTAATAATTTATATAAAAAAACATTATTTCTGTAGGCAATTATGTTAAATAAAAAAAATATTTTTATATATTAGATATTTATTTTGAAAAAATCAAAACTATTTAAAATTTGAATTTTAAACATGTGACGACCCAGATTTTTAGCCATCGAAAATTGGATAATTAACCGATTTTAATTATTTGGAATATTAATTTTTATTAGTTGAATAAATAAATTTTCTGATATTTAAGATATCTGAATATATATATATATATATATGAATTGATAAAAAACTATATACAATTTTGAGTTATAAATTTCTGTATATGATAAAAATTTATAGAAATATGTATATAAACTCCACCATTTAAATTAAGATAAAACATCCACAAATATATATATATATATATAAAAGTATATACATACTTTATGATATTTGATAATATATATAAGTATATAAATGTACATATATGTATACATGCCATATGAAGTAATATATAGGTAAATAGGAAATAATATGAAGATATATATGTATATATATAATGACAAAATATACATAGGTAAATGTATATGTATATATGTTATATGGAATGGTGAAAGTGATAAATTTAAGTGTATATATATGATGGTAAAACATATATAAGTAAATATATATGAAGTATGCATGTATGTACACAAGGGAACATCATCATAGCAAAATCTCAAATCACACATAAAACTTCAACTCACCCAAAATCAAATCACTTAAATTAAGGAAATCAAATCAGCCTTGTATCAAATCAAAAAGAAGATAAGAAAAATAAAAATGATAAGAGAAAGAAAAAAGGATAGAGCCTGTAACATCCCAGCCCTCCCATTCTCCTTTATATATACCACTGCCTTGTATAAACACTTTAGTTCACAAGCATAAAAACAACATAATCTGCCATTAAAGAATTAAAGAAGGAGATTAGTGTTCATAGCTTGGAAGCAGACTTAAAACAAAAGAGCAAAATTCATCATCTTTCCTATAATAGTGAGTAAAACCCATTATTTTTCTTACTTACCTATAAACCATGTATGCATGTGTATACGTATGTAAAATTGGATAAACTCTTGTATTTTAGTATGTGATCATAGGTTAAGATATTCAATGCTTATATAGATGGGATAAACATGTTTCAACACCCTGTAACTCAAAGGAAAAACCCACTGTGCTTCTTCTTCTTCCTCTGTTCATATTTTATTTGATAAAACAGTTAAACATCAACTTTGAAAATCAATACCAAACAATCTAGTTTGTTATAAATCTTGAAATCAAAACAAAGTTTGTTTGTTTTTAAGTTTAGATCCTTTAAAAATTTATTTCATTCATTTTTATCAAGCAAGGAGAGAGAAAAGGCCATTTAACAGTAAGAGGTTCATGGTAGCCAAAAATCAAACATCGTAATTCAACCTTTTGATCATATGAACGAGTTTGTTGTTTGAAATGATGATTTTTGGTAATGGTTTGATGATTTCTAGTTGTGTAGTGGGAAAGGTAGAGGGAGATGACCGAGATTGGGTTTTTGGTGAAATTCAAGTGGCCGAGGTGATGGGTGGGCTTGTCATTGGTTGTGGAGGTGGCTTGGGTGACGATGGAGCTGCGAAAAATAGCATGGAATTTTTAAATCAGGCATGGTGGCTTGTCGAGGTTGATTTAGGATTTAAGGGGGGTCGTGGTTGGCTTCAGTCATGGATAAATGGAGACGAGAAGGGAGAGAGAGGCATGCGGTTGTAGGGGAAAAGATGGCGGAAGTCGTGGCGAACGTTGTGGTGATGTTTCATGGTATACGGTGGTGGGTGGTGGCTTAGAGAGGCGAGGTAGTGGCTCGACTTTTTCCGTGGTTTGGGTAGCAGTTCTAAAATTCGAATCGGGCTTGGATAGCGGTTCTCTGGTGGGTCATTGGGACGCGGGGGTGGTAGGTGACTGATGGAGATGGTCGGGGACAAAGGATGTTGGCCGTAGGTGGTGTATATGTGCACTGTGGTGCACAGTTTCGTGCACAAAAATTTGAGTGATGAAGAAAGAAGAAGGGAGTGAAAGAATACTAGAGGAAAGAAAGGAAAGGAAGAGAAGGGAAAAGGAAATGGGCCGAAGAAAAGAAAGAAAATAAAAGGAGAAAAATGAAATAAGGGAAAGGAAAATAAGAGAAAAGAAAAGAAGAAATTTGTTAAGTTTCAATGTTAAATCTTTGGATTGAAAAAACTAAATATATATATATTCTCTTTCATTTAAAAATCCGAACCTACATGATAGATTTGCAAATAATTAGCCTAAATTTACGTTGTTAATTATCTTTAATATAAAGTGTAATTATTTTAAAGAAATAAAGCAAGTTACTAAATAAAAGCTTATTCGATTAAATCTTATGTAAATAAATAAGTAATTAGATTCTAAATTGTTAAACTTATGTTAATTAATAAAGTTTGTTACTAGTTGGATTAGTTAATTTAGTTAACTAAAGAAGAATTTGTTTTATAATTCCTTAGATTATAAGCAAAAATTGATTAAAAATATAAGCAGATTTAATTTAATTTAAGTTGATTAAATTTTCGGTTGTGAGTTGTTAATATGAGATGAGAATCGTTAAATTTGTTAATGATCTAAGTTTTGGTTTACGGCTCTTGGATAATTATTTAAATTATTTCTTTATCCTTGTCATTTAGTAGCCAAACCTGTTATAGTGCCAGGGTAAACGTTAACAAGTTTTATTTGAAAACAAACATATGTAATGATTTTCCATATGTGAATATAGTCACCCTAAATATAAATTGTTTATTTTAAACAAATTACCCTTTTAAAATTTATTACTTGGATTCGAAGAGACCGAAATCAGATATCCGCATTATCCGGAACCACTTCAATCTGATAATCACTACATACCTTTGCGGGTCTGTCTATAAAGTTAATATGCTGGAATTGAATTAATTTAACGAATTCAACCTTCTTAAATAAGTAATTATACTTGGACACTATTACAATATCGATGGATTTTTGAAAAGTGTTTGGTTATAATAAGATGAAAACTCGTCGTGTTTGTACGAGTTACCTTGGTTTCAAATAAGTTTTATAACTTCAGTATTTCAATTTTAGTGGGTTTACTCATGCTGGTTTCCAGCCTGACTCGGGTGTTATTTTATTGTAATGCTCGGGCCAGACCGAGTATTACAGATTTAAGGTTAGGACGCTTTGGAGCTCAGGAGACGAACTGGATGGCAGAGACATGTTGCACGTATTGGTTATATTCCGCTGTGTATTATAGGCTACATAGTCAGCATTTGAGGACAAGTTATTATAACTGTCCAGGTTTATTTGTTGATGATTGTACTCTGATAACCTGTATGTATATTAACAGTTACAGCTTTCCTTTGTATAAAAATCCTGTTATTGTATATTATATTTTGTTCCGCTGTGATTATGAGATTATGTGATGTTATTTCTGTTTTTCTTATTCTATCATTTTCTTCATAACCCTAACAACCTGGTATTTCCGATATCGATTGCTCGGCACTCTATACAGTGGACGTATTAGTTTCGATTTTCGGGTGTCGAAAATCGCCGGGTCGTTACATGTGGTATCAGAGCTGAAGGTTAAGCGAGAACCTTGACTCTGGTGGGGATTACTCATTAGAGATAGGGTCTGTAGTACCCTAGAATGAGTTGAGCGTATTATATATAATGGCGTACTTGTTATTTTCATATATAATGATTTTAAAAATGATTTTGATATAAGATTATATTTTGATATAGAAGAAATAATTTTTGTAGATATTATATTATATTAGGGTGACTGGTTGTAATTATCATAATTAAATAAGATTATAAAGTTTAAGTGGTTATATATATAACCAAATAGAAATTTGACAAGAATGAATTATGCAAATAAGTTAAGCTAAAAGTAGAATAAAAACATAATTTAAAATCCCGGAGATTTCGGGAATGTTTTTCATAGTGTTTTAAAATGGAATAAGTTTGCCCTGATTTTTTTTAGATAATCCTGCCAGAAAAAATATATTATGGAATATATATATATGTATGTATGTATGTATGTATGTATGTATGGACATATATGGTTTCAAAGTTGATTTGAAATAATTAACCGAGTGTTTAAATTCTGGAACCCCCTTAAAACGAGAAGTATAACCCAAAGAAAAATAAGTTTTTGAACTTATAAGTGGGAAGTGATATTAACAAGAATTGGATTTGGGATGTAAAATTTAAATTGAGTAAGGTTAAATGGATTGAATGAATTGGAAATTTACTCAGGGAAAGTTAATTAAGTTTTGAGCTTATAATCTGAAATTGGAAATTTCAAGGTGAAATTGAAATTTAACTTATGGAAGTTAAATGAATTAAATTGTGAAAGAAAAGGTATGGATTTGATGAGGATTGAAAAGGAAGTTATGTATATATGAATGATTTCAAAACGGTTTTTGAAATAAAAACAGGTTTCGAATTCTGAAAATTTGTGATGGATACTATTGGTTGGTGTTTTAGATAATTTGGATGTTTATTTACTTTGACATATCCTGCTATCATCCTGTTTGTTATTTACAGTATATAACACTGTAAATTGGATTATTTCGAATATATTAAGGAGTAGATTGAAAGGATATATATCCATTCATGTAATTAAATGGAAGTAAAACTTTGATTTGAAATTATTTAAATAATTTTGATTTTAAGAAATAAAATCGAATTTATGGAAATGGAATCATTTCGAACTTAAGTTTGAAATGTTAAAACGAACTTGTCAACCGGAATTGCTTAAAGAATCAGGTTTAAAAGTTTGAAGCTATAATTGGGAAATAAATTGAATTCCGAAGATTGATTTGTTTTAAAAAGATTTAAACTCTCACTCGAACCTCGAAATAAGTTTAAGTAGAAGTAATTTAAATGAATATTTGAAATTTGGGCTCAGAATTGAATTATTTTAAAGAATTGGGTTGTTAAATTAAATATTAAGGGTTAATTTGATTTAAGCGATTAAATCGGTATTTTGAAAACCGAGCTCGAATTTATATAAACCAGAATGATTAAAGACTGAGAATGGAATTGAAATTAATCCAAATTGGAATTGATTTGAATTAATTGAAATTGTAACCGAAGTTGAATTAGTTCGAATTTAAAATAGGAATTGATTTGAATTGGAATAGGAACCGAAGTCAATTCGAATTGGAATCTAGATTGAATCAATTTAAAGGGAAGTGGAAATTGAAAATTGATTTGAATTGGAGATTGGAAATTGAATCAGTTTGACTCTAAAACTATTTTCAAATAAACTATTTTGATATAAACTATTTAAATCTATCTTCTTAAATATTCAAATTATTCTGATTTTCCAAGCTATTTACTATACAAAACATTCTTTTTAATACCCAAACTATCTTATATTAACTATTTAACTATTTTAAAGCTATTCAAGCTATTTTCTAAATTCAAACTGGTTAGAGTAGAAAACATTTATATTTAAATCATGGATTTAAATACTATTTGGGATAAATTGAAATTATAACCCAAATGGAAATATGGGGCAACTCTAATTTGGAATCGAAATCAAGATATTAAGGTAAAAATGATTTTGAAGTATAATGGTATATTTTGGATAAATATGATGATTTTAAAATGAAGATTGGATAGTACCACAATTGAAAACTTACTTTATAAGAAGTAAGAAAAGTTACAAATAAATTTGAAAGGCAATCGAACTTGGAAATATTTGATTTGGCATTAATAAGAATATAAATGTTAGTTATATATTCAAACTCCCCTTGTTGAATTTATAACCAGAAAGAAATGATCTTTGAAAGATATTTGAAATACCAACTGGAGTTTATATAAGTATGGGATGGACTCAAAAATTATTGATCTGAAAATTTTTCGAGTTGAAAAGAATAATTTTATATGTATATGAGGAACTGGGAAGGTTTTGGAACCCATTGTTTTTTCTAAAAGGCTTTTGATTTTGGCAAATAGTCAATTTTGGAAATTTGGGTAAACCCAATTTGAAAACTATCGATTTTGAAGGTATCGATTTTGTATAGATGAAGTTTATATGTGATACATATAAAGAGTATGATTTGAAAGTTACTATATGTATATAGTATGATATGTTTTGAGAAAAGTATGGAAAAAGGCACCCCCATGAAAGTCGAAACTTTTAGTAGGAGATCCACTGGGTGGTTCGGCCTAGAATCCTAAAGGCGGGTTCAATGAATTGGGATCCCAGAGGACGTCCGGACAAAACTCGAGTTCCTGATGATCATTTGTTGGGTAGCGCAAGTCGAGCGGTGCTGATGCCTACAGTTACATTGGGTTTTGCCGTGATGGCAACGTAACCTTTGTTGTAACTACGATCTATCGCGTTTCCATAGCGTAAATCGTGTGGCAGTGATTGCCTACAATCTACTTTTGATTTCGCTGGGAGAGCGACGTAACATCGGTAGATTGTGATCTATGTGGTTTGGTTCCATAGCAGAATTCGTGTGGCAGTGAGTGCCTACAGTCTATATTGGGTTTCATTGGGATAGTGACGCAACCTTTGTATAGTCTGCGATCTATGTGGTAAAGTTTCGTTTGGCAGCGTAATTTGAGTGGTGCCTATGCCTACAGTTACATGGGTTTTGCTGTGATGGCAACGCAACCCTGGGTGTAGCTGCGATCTGTGCTATTTCCATGCCGAAAGTTGAGAGGTGCGAATGCCTACAGTTTTCTTATGGATTTCGCCGGGATGGCGACACAATCATCATGTTAACTGCGACCCATGGTGGTGAGGGGGGTGATACTTTCCATAGCATTTTCGAAAAAGAAGTTTTCAAGTATTTTCACTGGGTGTTGAAACGAGTCTACTAAGTACTTATGGATTTTCAGTCCTACGCCTGATCAATGTATGACTAAATTTCTGTGAGAACAAGGATGGACTTGTTTGGACATCGAGTTATGAAAAATATTTTTATATAAAACTAGTTTGGAAACACTATATAATTTAAAGTGTTTTAAATTGTAAAATAAAAGGGTAAGGAAGTTAAAATGTTTAAAGAATGATTTAACTAATAATAAACATCAAAATTTAGATTCTCGTTTCGTTCCTTTTCGAGGACAAAAAGTTCTAAGGGGGACGAATGTGAAGACCCGGATTTTTAGCCATCGAATATTGGATAATTAACTGATTTTAATTATTTGGAATATTAATATTAGTTGAATAAATACATTTTTTGATATTTAAGATATCTGAATATATATATATATATATATATGTATATGAATTGATAAAAAACTATATACAATTTTGAGTTATAAATTTCTGTATATGATAAAAATTTATGGAAATATGTATATAAACTCCACCATTTAAATTAAGATAAAATATCCAAATATATATATATAAGTATATACAAACTTTATGATATTTGATAATATATATAAGTATATAAATGTACATATATGTATACATGCCCATATAAAGTAATATATAGATAAATAGGAAATAATGTGAAGATATATATGTATATATATAATGACAAAATATACATTGGTAAATGTATATGTATATATGGTATTTGGAATGGTGAAAGTGATAAATGTAAGTGTATATATATGATGGTAAAACATATATAAGTAAATATATATATGAAGTATGCATGTATGTACACAAGGGAACATCATCATAGCAAAATCTCAAATCACACATAAAACTTCAAATCACCCAAAATCAAATCACTTAAATTAAGGAAATGAAATCAGCCTTTTATCAAATCAAAAAGAAGATAAGAAAAATAAAAATGATAAGAGAAAGAAAAAAGGATAGAGCCTGTAACATCCCAGCCCTCCCATTCTCCTTTATATATACCACTGCCTTGTATATACACTTCAGTTCACAAGCATAAAAACAACATAATCTGCCATTAAAGAATTAAAGAAGGAGATTAGTGGTCATAGCTTGGAAGCAGACTTAAAACAAAAGAGCAGAATTCATCATCTTTCCTATAACTGCGAGTAAAACCCATTTTTATTCTTACTTACCTGTAAACCATGTATGCATGTGTATACGTATGTAAAATTGGATAAACTCTTGTATTTTAGTATGTGATCATAGGTTAAGATATTCAATGCTTATATAGATGGGATAAACATGTTTAAACACCCTGTAACTCAAAGGAAAAACCCACTATGCTTCTTCTTCTTCCTTTGTTCATGTTTTATTTGATAAAACAGTTAAACATCAACTTTAAAAATCAATACCAAACCATCTAGTTAGTTTAAAATCTTGAAATCAAAACAAAGTTTGTTTGTTTTTAAGTTTAGATCCTTTAAAATTTATTTCATTCATTTTTATCAAGCAAGGAGAAAGAAAAATCCATTTAACAGTAAGAGGTTCATGATAGCCAAAAATCAAACATCGTAATTCAACCTTTTGATCATATGAACGGGTTTGTTGTTTGAAATGATGATTCGTTTGGCACCTCGATGTCGACTCATCACATCCTGGATTTTTGGTAATGGTTTGATGATTTCTAGTTGTGTAGTGAGGGAGGTAGAGGGAGATGATCGAGATTGGGTTTTTGGTGAAATTCAGGTGGCCGAGGTGATGGGTGGTCTTGTCATTGGTTGTGGAGGTGGCTTGGGTGACGATGGAGCTGGGAAAAATAGCACGGCATTTTTAAAACAGGCATGGTGGCTTGTCGAGGTTGATTTAGGGTTTAAGGGGGGGTCGTGGTTGGCTTCGGTCTTGGGTAAATGGAGACGAGAAGGGAGAGAGAGAGGCATGCGGTTGTGGGGGAAAAGATGGAGGAAGTCGTGGCGAACGTTGTGGTAAAGTTTCGTGGTATACGGTGGTGGCGTAGAGAGGCGAGGTAGTGGCTCGACTTTGTCCGTGGTTTGGGTAGTAGTTCGAAACTTTGAACCGGGCTTGGATAGCAGGTCTCTGATGGGTCATTGGGATGCAGGGGTGGTAGGTGACTGATGGAGATGGTCGCGACAAAGGATGTTGGCCGTGGGTGATGTATATGTGCACGGTGGTGCACGGTTTGGTGCACAAAAATTTGAGTGATGAAGAAAGAAGAAGGGAGTGAAAGAATACTGGAGGAAAGAAAGGAAAGGAAGAGAAGGGAAAAGGAAATGGGCCGGGGAAAAGAAATGGGCCGAAGAAAAGAAAGAAAATAAGAAGAGAAAAATGAAAGAAGGGAAAGGAAAAATAATAGAAAAGAAAAGAAGAAAATCGTTAAGTTTCTATGTTAAATCTTTGGATTAAAAAAAAACTAAATATATATACATTCTCTTTCATTTAAAAATCCGAACCTACATGATAGATTTGCAAATAATTAGCCTAAATTTACGCTGTTAATTATCTTTAATATAAAGTGTAATTATTTTAAAGAAATAAAGCGAGTTACTAAATAAAAGCTTATTCGATTAAATCTTATGTAAATAAATAAGTAATTAGATTCTAACTTGTTAAACTTATGTTAATTAATAAAGTTCGTTACTAGTTGGATTAGTTAATTTAGTTAACTAAAGAAGAATTTGTTTTATAATTCCTTAGATTATAAGCAAAAATTGATTAAAAATATAAGCAGATTTAATTTAATTTAAGTTGATTAAATTTCCGGTTGTGAGTTGTTAATATGAGATGAGAATCATTAAATTTGCTAATGATCTAAGTTTTGGTTTACGGCTCTTGGATAATTATTTACATTGTTTCTTTATCCTTGTCATTCAGTAGCCAAACCTGTTATAGTGCCAAGGTAAACGTTAACAAGTTTTATTTGAAAACAAACATATGTAATGAATTTCCATATGTGAATACAGTCACCCTAAATATAAATTGTTTATTATAAACAAATTACCCTTTTAAAATTTATTACTTGGATTCGAAGAGACTGAAATCGGATATCGACATTATCCGGAACCACTTCAATCTGATAATCATTACAGACCTTTGCGGGTCTGTCTATAAAGTTAATATGCTGGAATTGAATTAATTTAACGAATTCAACCTTCTTAAATAAGTAATTATACTTGGACACTATTACAATATCGATGGATTTTTGAAAAGTGTTTAGTTAAAATATGAAAACTCGTCGTGTTTGTACGAGTTACCTTGGTTTCAAAGAAGTTTTATAACTTTAGTATTTCAATTTTAGTGGGCTTACTCACGCTGGTTTCCAACCTGACTCGGGTGTTACTTTATTGTAATGCTCGGGCTAGACCGAGTATTACAAATTTCAGGTTAGGATGCTTTGGAGCTCAGGAGACGAGCTGGATGGTAGAGGCGTGTTGCACGTATTGGTTATATTTCGCTGTGTATTATAAGTTACATAGTCAGCATTTGAGGACAAGTTATTATAACTGTCCAGGTTTATTTGTTGATGATTGTACTCTGATAACCTGTATATATATTAACCGTTACAGCTTTCCTTTGTATAAAAATGCGGTTATTGTATATTATATTTTGTTCCGCTACGATTGTGAGATTATACGCTGTTATTTCTGTTTTTATTATTCTATCATTTTCTTCTTAACCCTAACAACCTGGTATTTCTGACACTCGATTGCTCGGCACTCTATTCAGTGGACGTATTAGTGTCGATTTTCGAGGGTCAAAAATCGCCCGGTCATTACATGTGGTATTAGAGCTGAACGTTAAGCGAGAACCTTAGCTCTGGTGGGGATTACTCATTAGAGATAGGGTCAGTAGTACCCTAGAATGAGTTGAGCGTATTATATACGAGGGCGTACTTGTTATTTTCATATATAATGATTTTAAAAATGGTTTTAAAAATAATTTTGATATAAGATTATATTTTGATATAGAAGAAATATGTTTTGTAGATTATTATATTATATTAGGGTGACTGGTTGTAATTATCATAATTAAATAAGATTATAAAGTTTAAGTGGTTATATATATAACCAAATAGAAATTTGACAAGAATGAATTATGCAAATAAGTTAAGCTAAAAGTAGGCTCAAAACAGAATTTAAAATCCCGGAGATTTCGGGAATGTTTTTCAAAGTGTTTTAAAATGGAATAAGTTTCCCCTTATTTTATTTTATATAATCCTGCCAGAAAAAATATTATGGAATATATGTGTGTATATATATATGTATGGACATATATGGTTTCAAAGTGATTTGAAATAAATAACTGAGTGTTTAAATTCCGGAACCCCCTTAAAACGAGAAGTATAACCCAAAGAAAAATAAGTTTTTGAACTTATAAGTGGGAAGTGATATTAACAAGAATTGGATTTGAGATGTAAAATTTAAATTGAGTAAGGTTATCAGGGCTGACCCGAGCATAATGAAAAGACAAAACACTTGGGTAAGACTAAAGGATTTTCCATCTCTTAAGGATCCATCAAAATATCTATATATAATAGAATACACTATATTTGTAATGTTTAATAAGTAAAATAAATATTTTTCTTAGCATTAAGGCTTTACATTAATCCCCCTTAACATGTTTTTAAGCATTATCGTACAGTTTGCATATAACGCCCCAGTAGCACATCGGGGGATAGGGATGCACCGTGATATGACAACACTAACCCAAACTCGTAGTGGTCTCGTATAAGGATAAAAGTATGACAAGGCACGTGAGGCAATGCCCAAGGTAGGATACTACCAGTTGGGTCGTAGGGCGGTGGTAACGCATCGTAGCCACAACAGCCCCCATGTCCATCCATCCCATATCGAATCAAAAGGAGGTCATCCCAAATAAAGGTGCACCAATCGAAACTAACATCAAAAGTAATAGTATAGACTAAGTCCAAGAAGAAAATCGAAGAACATATGTCCGCAAGGGGTAGCTAGCCCACTTGGCCCTGTCAAGCCGTCATGTTTTAGTCATTTCAAATTGGCACAAGTGTCGGGGTCTGTCCATCAACATTCTCTTTCTTCAAATCCAGCAAAAATATGCCTAATCCAACCACCTCATTCTGGAGTCTCCTCTACGTACACAGTTGTTAAAGTGGTTCCAATATTGACTGAGAGTATGCCAATAAGAGGCCCCGGTCTCTTTAACAACCAAACATCGTTTTACATACCGGTTGGTACTTTTACATTTCGAAAACGATTCAAACTTGATATCAAAATATCATATTCTATTCAAAATAACCTTCATTTCAAAATATCATATTTACTCAAAATATGTCAATTTCACTTGAAAATCATTTTCGCCTCAATATCTCAATTTCACTTCCAAAATCGTTTCGAATTTCCATTTAGGTTATATCTTCAATTTAACCCAATTCGCATTTAAATCCACAATTTAAATATAAATAGTTCCCACCTAGACCAGTTTGAATTTATTTTGAAAATAGTTTGAATTATTTTTAATAGTTTAAAAAGTTAAAATAGTTAAAATAGTTAAAATAGTTTAGATATTAAAATATATTATATATTAAATGATTTGAAAATTTAAATAATTTGAAATTTTAAAAAGATGAATTTTAAAACAGTTTATAGGAAAATAGTTTATAGTGAAAATAATTTTAAATTCAAAACTATTTCTTCCCATTTCCAATAAATCTAGATTCAGGTCCCAAATTTAAATCAAACTGATCCAATTTCAAATCTTCCAATTCAAATCATCTTAAATCTCAAATCGACTCAATTTCGATTTCAATTTCAATTAATTCCAATACCAATTTCAATTCAAATTAATTTCAATTCCGTTTCAATTCAAATCAACAATTCGATTCAATGGTTTAAATTTCAATTCAATTCTTATTTTTAAACCATTTCAATTTATACCATTTTCAAGTTCAATTTCAAAATACCGATTTAAATCACTTAAACCGATATTAAATTTAAGGTTCAAATCTTTTAAAATAATTCGATTTCAAGCTCAAATTTGAAATATCCATTTAAATTACTTTTACTTGGCAATATTTCAAAGTTCGAATAAAACTTCAAATCATTTAAAACAAATTAATTTCCATCATCCAAATGATTTCTCAATTATAACCGTAAAATTTCAAATTCGATTCTTTAAACAATTCCAGTTAACGAATTTCAATTTCAACATTTCGAGCTCGAGTTCGAAAATAATTCAACTTCCATAAATCAATTGTTTATTCCTTAAAACGATGTCATTAAATAATTTCAAAACCAAGAATTTAAAAACCATTGAATTTAACCAATCCGGTGTCCGTATATAATTGTATATCTTATGGTCAAGTGAATAGTTATTTCAATTTTAATTTCAAGGATGGATATATATATATATATATATCATTTCAATCTAAATCAAAGTGTCATATGTATATATCATTTCCACCTATTTCTTAATATATTCGGAATAATTTAAGTTACAGTTTTATATATTGTCAATAATATGCAGGGTGATAACAGGAACATGTAAAAATAAATAAACAACCAATCATCCAAGATATCACCCAATAGCCATCCATCACAATCAACATCCAAAACAGCCAATAAATCATGACAGTTAACTAGTTATTAATAATTAGGAGTTTAACTTGCAATTTAATTCTAATTTCAATTTAACTATCAATTTGAATTCCTATCAGTTTAATTCATACGTCAATATAAATGTCAATTAAATTACCAAGCAACAGTCAATAAAAATAAATCACTTCATGATTTTAAATTTAACTAACATAAAAATATTTTAGTATTTCGTGGGCGTTTAAAACTCTCACCTTTATTTGAAACTAAATTTTTTTTAGCTTCAAAATAAATTCCAATTCGATTTCATGTCGTAGATGACTTCGATATGAATCCAATGCAACTTGTTTCGTTCGAAACGGACCTCGCATGAAAAAGTTATACGAAAATTAGCATAACGATTTTAATTAACATATAATTAACAAAAATAAATAAACAAAAAAAAACAAACCTAAATCTAACCTCTCTCTGTTGTTAGCTCCAGGCACGCGCACAGTACCTATCCCTCTGTTCTCCAGGCAAATGAGCGATGCTATTTTTTTTTATCATCGACAAACCACGCCAGACGACGACTCGCCACCAGGCCAGACGACGCGCCGCCGTCTCAGCCCCCCTCATTGCACCGCTCTCCTTCCCAGCGTGCCCATCGACGATCGCGAACCCAAAAACCATAGCAAACACGAGACAAAATCGACCACCACGCGCCGATTCGAGTCGATCCAACCAGTCAACATGTAGAGCTCGTCGAGCTCTCAATTTTTCCTTTTGAAGTCATGCGATTTCGTTGAGTGGATTGAGAGAAAATGAGGAGAGAAGGTTGAGTAATTTTCGGCCATTAATCGTGAGAGAGAGAAGGCGGCCGATATTTTCGATTAGGGCTTGCTGAAATGAACATATACGTGACCCATTATATAAATTTCCAACCCGATTCATCTACGAAAATTCCAAACTCCAAACGAAGCGTACCACTTGACGTTCTATATGACATACCCCTATTTCGAACACAATGGAATATGTATCGGAAGCCAAATCCATTATATTCAAAAGATAGCTTTTCAAAATCAAATTACTTTAATTAAATTCCCTTAATCAATTTCTACGCGTTTCAAGCTCGCACGACCAAACGATAAGTCTTATCGCTACAGAACTTGAAATCCTATAATAAATCACTATTACAGATCCGATGAAACTAGTTTCATCGAAATGCAAGACAGTGCCTAAAAAGACAATTTTTACACGTTAATTAAGACAAGTAATTTCCCAAAATAAATTTAATCACTTTAAATTCAAATTTAAAAGTTAACAATCTTCATTCTTGTTTAAATAAAATTTAAATCAACTTTTGAAATCATTTTCATTCACATAAAATTCAGGATTCAATTATTAAATAATTTCCAATATTAAATTTCAAATGAATTTTAGTTATCAAACAATTATTTTATTTTCATCTAAATAATTCAACATTTATTATTCAATTACACCTATTGATTATAAATACATTCAATACATAGAATTTCATTTCAATACTTGTTATTGCCAAAATCTTCGAAATTGGTTATTTCAAAATTTTATTCAAGTTCATATTAAATAAATTACATAAATAAAACTTTAATTTTTATTTCTAACCATTTTTGTTCAATAATTATATTAAATTTAATAATTTAATATAGTTAAATAATACGGGTCGTTACATTTTGGGTCCAGTCGAGGTCCGGATTTGGGTTGACCTCCTGGACAGGAAAGAGAAGGCCATGATAGAAGGGAGGGCCGGGACATAAGTCAACAATCCAAGGATTCGTCATCCTGGTACAAGTCAAAGTTCTAGTCTTCTTGCTACAAGGGTGCCGATCCACACCCTGTTGTATATAGCAGTAGCAAGTCATTACCTTATGCCCATACTTCAGCTACTCCACCCAAGCAACATTCGGTTCTTCCAGCACCCAGCGATCTTTTGATTGCCAAACTGGGGTAGGAAGTCTTGATATTTTTTCCCATAAGCATGGAAAACGGTTCCTTTTAGCACCAATTTCTCTCGATGCCACTGCTGTAGAAAAGATGGCCGAGCTCAAGGCCACATTTCCTACGTTATGTTTTGATGAGTTCAAATTTGTTCCTACTTTGCATCCGATTGCTCCTGAGGTCAAAGACACAGAGCTCTCTTATGTTAATGATGTCTATGTCCATCATGACACAACTCTTCGTGTGGTCGAGAGGATTTTTGAAGTGTCAATTGAAAGGAAGCACAAGATCAATTGCTTAACTCTCAAAGCGATTCATGATAAGGGCATCTTCAAACACTTGGATGAAGAAGTCAAAGGGCTAAATACAAAGCTGGCTGATGCTGAGAAAAGAGCCAACAAATCTTCTGAAAAAGTGGAACGTTTGATGAAAGTACATCAAGTTAAAATGGATACTGCTGTTCACTGTAGTGGCACTTCAGCCCTTGAGAAAGACTTTTTGCAAAAGGAAAAGGATGTGCTGAAAAATGATAATGATGTCTTGGCCCTCTATATTCGACAGCTAGACGAGGAGCTTGAGAAGGAAAGGCAAGAGAAACTTAAGGCTCAACTAGAGTCCCAACGATATTGTAAGGAAGCCATCGAGGCTCGCCTAACCAAGATTGAGGCTGATAAAAAACTTGCGCAAATAGAGACCCTCAAAGAGGAAGCTAGGGAGGCTGGTCGAACAGAAATAAAGATGACTTTGACCCCTTGTCGATATATTACAATGCAAGTGTGCTCATGAACTGTAACCTTCGCTTCCTTGGAGAGGGATATCCCGAGTCGCTAGTCGAAGCTTGGGACTATATTGTTGAGCTGAAAAAGAAATCCCTTAGTGGCGCTGAGGTTGATGAAGAGCAGCTTAGGCGCAGAATCTTGCACGATGAAGAGCCTGACGAACTCAAGGCTGCTCAATTCAGTTTACTTCATGACCCAGCGATCACCGAGAAGGGGAATAATGGTGGTGAAGCCTCCAAGTTTGGCTCTCAAGACCCTCTCACAAGTCAGGAAATTGGTGCATCGGCTTCTCATTCCCCTGAAAAGGAGATAGGCTACGATCTAGATCATCTCGGAATCCACAAGTCTTCTGGGCTATCTCCAATTCTTGAAGGCGGCACTCCAACTTTGATCAAAGGCCAATCGGGAAAAGGTATATCTCTTACCTCCCCGACATTCGAAAAAGCATACATTTGGCACATGAAAGTTACGAGCTCACCCATTGAGCTTTATGAAATTGCATGCCTGTCTACATCTGTACATGCTCTTGGTGGTGAAGCCATCCTAGGACAGTAGGCACCGACCGCGAAGTCTACAGTTGTCACCACTTCACAAACGATCATGATCGTCCAATCCACTAAGACTCTTGGCCTGGATGCTGAAGTTATAGAGGCTTTGAATGAAGAAATGACTGATGATCAACAGGCCCGAGATGAGATAGATGACGTCGTGGTGACCCATGCCTCTAAGCATACAAATAAACACAGTTTGAAGGGGCACATTGAGAAGGAAGAGCTGGACAAGCAACTTAAGAGGGAGCATGTCGAGGTAGATATCACTCGACTCCAAGTCATACTACCTGGCGGTATCATTCCTAAAAAGGTCAACCCTTCTGTATCCCAAAGTGAGACTGCTTCTTTTTCTTTCTCTAAAAGTATTTCACCTAAGGGTGGCAAGGGTGGAGGAAGTCGAAGAAAAAGGGCAAGGGTTAGAGCTCCAGTTAGTCTACCCCGAAGAAGCCCAAGAAGGACAAGAAATAGCCGTCAAATGGGCTTGGGTTATGTATATCTAGGTAGCTAGTTTCTTTTGTTGGCAGTCATTGTGCGGGTATAGCCCCCACTTTTGGTTTCCGGTTTAGGAATAAACTTGTACTTAGCTTTCCAAGTTTTACTTCTGAATAAAAACTTCTTTCGTTTCAGTTTAGTTTTTGTATGAATTTTTTTAAGTGTTCGAGCTATTACGTTTTCCATTTAATGTACTTGTAAATTATCGCTCGCTGTTTAAGTTGTAATATAATTTGGTTTCCTATTTTTTAGGCGTTGATCCAATAAATTCATCTCAAGGCCTCCTTTCGGTCGTGGCCTTAAGTTGTATTAAAAACAAGGCACGAGCCACAATGTTATAATGTCGTATTTAGCGGCTAAGTGATTATACTCCTACCTCCAGTCTTAGTTGGCGGAGTTAGTTCGTGGACAGATGGATCCTATCCATTATGAGTTTATACTCCTCCTATCGGGTTTAGGTTACGGCTAGTGAATGAATGGTCGAGTCACGCTTATTCATTTGTTTATACTTTTACCCATACTTTGGGGATCAGAGTTAGTCGATGGGTGATAATCATACCCGAGTGATGTTTATACTCTAGCCCGCACTTAGGGAGCTGTAGTTATTCTGATAAATGGTTGAATCACATTTTTCTTAGTTAATTCTTTTGCCCCTAAGTCAAGGGAAAAATTCGAAGAGTGGTCGATCATATCATGTCTACTTTTGTTTTATATTCCTTCCATCGAATCGGGGAATGGAGTTAGTTAATGGACGGTCAGGTCACATATGTTCTATGTTTTATAATTAGCCCGTCTAATCGTAGGTGAGATTTAACGGATGAATGGTCGAGTGACGTTCATTTTGATCAATTCGATCATGGATCTGAGAACTTGGTTGGCACTAGACTCTTGGGACTCTCTAGTCTATATTAGGCATACATAGATGTAAGTCGGTCACCAACTGAAACTTCAATTTTTATTGCCAACTGAAAGAGAGGACGACATAATCTGTCTTATTACATGGCTTTGAACTAAATTGTAAAAGCAAACTCTAAATGAAATACAAATGAATGAAACAAAATCAAGTGAAATAGCATCGTAGATGCTCGCTATTACATGCTCTAGGGAGTGCAATGCCATCAATAGTTATTAGCTTGAAAGTTCCTTCTCCAAGCTTCTGATTGATGACATATGATCCTTCCCATCTCGGACCCATATTGTTGAGGCTAGGAAAGATTCGTTTCAAAATAAGATCGTCAATTTTGAAGGTCTTAGCTCGGACTTTGACATTATAGTATCGGACAACTCGGTGTTGGTGTGCAGCCGCCCTCAAGTCAGCTTCTTCATGCTTCTTATTAACCATGTCTAGAGATTCCAAAAGAAGATCTCGGTTTGTTCTGGGTCATAGTAAGTTACTCGATGAGAAGGGACTTCAAGCTCTACAGGAATCATGGCCTTAGAGCCATAAGCAAGGTGAATTGAGTGTGGCCAGTCGTGGACTTATGGGTCGTTCTATATGCCCATAATGCTGACAAGAGTTCATCAACCCACTTGCCTCTAGTATTCTCCATACAATTTTTAGAATGGACTTTATGATTTTATTAACAGCATCAACATGTCCATTAGCTTAAGGGTGAGTGAATGCCGCAAATCTTTTCTCAATATGATCCTGTAGGAGAAGTCTTTGAATTCAACACTATCGAACTGGGGCCCACTGTTAGTTATGATTGTTCGGGGAAGACCAAAACGACAGATGATGTTTCAAACAACAAAGTTGATTACTTTCTTTAAAGTTATTGTGGCCAATGGTTTTGCTTCAGCCCATTTACTGAAATAATCGACTACTATGATGGCGTACTATGAGCCACCTTTGGAATTGGCATAGAGCCGATGATGTTAATACACCTTGTAGCAAATGGCCATGGACTGACCACTTGAGTAATCTCCATCGATGGGGCTCTCGAAATCTTTGTGAATATATAGTACTTATCAAATCGTCTAGCGTAATCGGATGCATCTCGATTGATAGTTGGCCAGTAATAACCATAACGAAGTATATTCTTTACTAAGGTTTGCCCTCCGGTGTGATCGCAACATTCACCTATATGGACTTCTCTTAATACTCGCTTGACTTCATCATTGGTGACCGAAGTAGGGGGTGGAAAAACCCTTCATGTACATGACTCCTTGAAGAATTTAGCAAACAACTCTATAACTTATCTGGAATTTCTTGAAATCTTGAACTCTTCAATACTCATGAATCTTCATTCTCCAATTTGTTAAACTCTATATCAACATCTTGATCTACTCTTGATACTATACAGTCTTCTTAATCAATACTTGTCTAAAATCCTGTGCTATATAATGTCCTAAGGTTGTTATCATCAAAACCAATGCCTAAGTTACTAACACTGACTTATGTTACAGCTGTATTAAACCTTTCCAGATAATCTTTCAATGACTCCCCCAGAGCCTGGATCAAGTTGAAGAAGGACATGACATCTTTGGGGCTAGCCGCGTCCATGTAGAATTGCTCCACGAACTTCCATGCTAACTCATCAAACGAAGAAATTGACTATGGTGGTAGCTTAGTGAACCACATGGTTGCAACCCCTTCCAGAAAAATAGAAAAACATCTACACTTGACTGCATCGGTGGCTCATGTGGAGTCCATGTGCCACTCGTACTTTATGAGATGCTGCTTGGGGTCGGTTTTTCCTGCATAAGCAAGCATCGTAGGCATATTAAACCTACCAGGATACTCTGCATGTAGGATGTTGACAGTGAATGGGGTATGACTCTTGGAGAGTGCCCAATCATCGTTGGTCAAGCCTTGACTTTCTTTCACCAGTTGTCTTACATAGCCATCAGGTTTGGCGTCTAGAGAGCCGGTGCCTGGTAGTGGTCATGTTCCACCTAACATGAATGGCCTAATCCATTCCTTCAGACTACACCATGTGGCTCGGCATGCTCTTGATGTTCCTCCTGAGCAGCAGTCCTATCATCGTCTCTCAGTAGGGTTTCATTTACATTTACCTGAGCTCTAGTGCCTTGGTCGTTTGTGGCATGTTTGGAGTTTTCTCTTCCAGCACCAGGTAAGTTTCCCCCTTGGTTCAAGGGTTCAGTGTTGATCCCTTGGGAGGGTTCGGTATCGATCGGTGTGTTCTGGCGATAGTCGATCGCGCATTCCCCACGATGTTCCAACATCATATGCATTCGTATTGCATCGTCTGCTTTTGTGATAGTCGTCAGATGACGAGGAGCTCTCTAATCTTGAGTATGGAGTGGGCTCCCTTCTTATCTTCCCACGTTGGTCTTTTAATTAGTTCATCAGTTCGATATTGACCTGGATTTTCTGATTGATTTGCTGACGGCTATCAAGCAGTGCCTTCATCAGGACTTTAAAGTCGACTTTGGTGATGTAGTCAGGAGGATTTGGGATTTGTACATTCTTGTCAACCTGTTGAATGCTGGTATCTTTATTGCCTTCAGTAGCGCGGAAAGTAATAGACTTTCCTCTGGCTATGGCTAATAGCTTCCTTTTAGTTCTTCTTCAAATCTAAGTAGAAATGAAAAATTATCAGTAGAAACCTCAATCTATCTCGCGAATATAGGAATCCATAAGTAGATGATGAGATCCAATCAAGCTGAGAATTCGCTCTCAATGAAAGCACCAAAATGTTTGCACCAAAAGTTGGTAGAAACACCCAACAGATTAAACGTTGATAAATAAAGTGAAGAACTAAAATTAAAATAGAGGAAACAAGCAGAAAACAAGAACACGGAGATTTATAGTGGTCCGATGTTGATTGCGTACGTCCACTTTTATTGAATTGCTTTATTGATCGCTTGGAATTCTGAGTACAAGAGAGAAGAGCTCCTTAAAACAAATATTCTCCTTTCGACCAAGTCGAGACCTCCTTAAAACAAAGAACAAGAGAGAAGAGCTCAGACCAAACCTTTCAAAGGAGTCGAAGGGATGCTGTCATCAAAGTTTAAAAGCTTCAAAACCTTTCAAAGGTGTCGGAAGGTCTCTCCTATCAATGTTCTGAGATTTCTTACCTTTCGAAGAAGGTGAAGGAGTCGAAAGCTCCCTTCCGCTTTCATTGAAAACGCTTTACCTAGATGAAGGTATTTCGATCAAGTCGAAGCCACACCTTACGAAGACAATGAAAAATAGATCTTTGAATATATGCCAAACCATTCGAAACCAATGGTTTAGCCATTATTCAAACTTCTAGGAAGCAAGTATTACCTTAAGCAACCCCTTTGAAAGCTATAGTAAGCCTTTCGAATTGGTCGAAACCAGTGTGGTCAAGGAAGGGTTCCGCATCAGATCAAAACAAGAGCATAGGCATAACCAACATCATCGAAACCAAAGGCAAAGGCTAACGATAGAGTCGGAAGCACTTTCAAGACAACCCAAAGAAGATGAGCAATGCCATACATTTTGACAAAGACGAGGGCTTGCTTAGGTCACTATATGGCCACCTTCCGACCCAGTCGAAAGCATCAAGGTCGAAAGGTGCCAAGCCGCATCTATAAATAAGATCCAATGGGTCACATTTAGGGAATCTGATTCTTCTTATTCTAAATTTGTATACTCTTAAGAAAAACATTGTAACCCTAGTTTGTAAATCAATTTGGGAATTTAGAGAAATCAAGTCTTTGGAGTTGGAGAAAGGGAAGTTTCAATTACTTTATGCTAGTTTACTATTTCATTTTAGCTTTTGCTAGATTCATTTCTATATTCCAGGATTAATCTCTATCGAAAGGCTTCTATCGACATAGTCGATACCTCTTCAAGACCCAATAACTTCCGTAACCCCTTCGAAGCTATCTACTCTATGGTCTAAAGCCTTCGACAAGGTCGAAGCCTATCCTCTATACATCAAAGTCTGAGATTACAGATTCAAACCCAAAGAAGTTATACCAACATCTTTCGACAAGGTCAAAACCTATCACAGGTCTACTAATGCTTAAGATTTTCCACACAAACTCAACAAAAATAAGCCCCAAGCTTTCGACAAGGTCGAAGCCTCCCATCATGCTTAATAACCAAAACCCAAGCCAATCTACATCTTTAGGCCTCCAACCAGGTAGAGGCCTATCTAAGAAAACTTAACTCAGGGTATCAATCAAATCAAAAGGGAGGCTTTCGAAGGAGATATCATAATTACCCAACTGGATCGAAAGGTCACTTAACCCATAATCCAACCCTTTCGACACAGTCAAATGGCTTGCTTGAAGAATATCATTAAATAAAGCCTAATCGAAAGGCAGTTCTAAAAGGATTCACACCTTCTTTTTTGCACTACTTGTATAAAGGATTATTCGCCTTTCCCAGCATCATTTTGGAGTGTTGACAAGAAATCTTGTTAACATTTTTGGCGCTAGAAGGAGGGCTCGAACCTCCGCCTTAGATAAAACCCCAACACTGCTACTCTCTAACCCCACTTGGATCAATCCTACTTCAAGTTTATCTGCTTTGGAAAATCATGGCTAGAAGAATTAAAAGATCTGAACAAGGGTCCTCTGAACCACATTTGACAAGGTTCTCCTAAGTGATCGTCAAGGATTCCAATCAAGGTGAAGAGCAAAGGTTGAGGCTAGAAGCTCTTAGAATTATAAATCAGAAGAAGGTGGAATCTTATGACCTCGAAAAGTGGAGCTTAAATCCATTTCATGTTGACCCTACCCATATCTTTACACTCGGAAAGAATACAAATGGAAGTGACAAAATCTTTAATCAAATGAGAAGAACCATTCAACATTATTCCAAAGGCACAATCTTCGAGAAAGAAATAATGAATGATTACAACGCCTTTGCACATAATTGGAAACCAACTACAACAAGAGCACTTCCAATTCGAGAGCAACAAAGGGTGGTAAAAAGGAAGGCCATTGAAGAGCATGCAACAATGAGGCCAAGAAGCAAAAAGTCAAAAAGCCGTCTGTAAGAATCAAGCTCCAAGTCTAGACGTCCAAAGGAGTTCAACTTAACAACATCAATTGAGAACGTCTACTTGCTTACAAAGGATGAGCTAAACTATTGGCCATCACAGAAAAAGAAACCGAAGCATGAAAGAAATTTGGGAGGATCCTACTGTTACTATCATATGATGAATGGTCATGAAAATAATCATTGCAGAGCCCTGGAGGGGATGATTATAAATTTCTTCCGGCAAGGAAAGATCCATGAATTTGTAAAGAGAATTTGAGAGAAAATCAATAAAGAGCAACTTTCTATAAAGAGAAAATCTACATGGTTGGGAGTGAAATACTCCTCTTGTTTGGATATTGCCTAAGATGGTAGAAAAGCCTCTGTCCGCGTCGAGGTAGTTAGGGAGAGAACTTCCTGGAGGGAAGGCGGGTAAGCCTTTAGCCACGCCATAAGATTTCCAGGTTAAAGCACCGGACAAGCTCTTTGCCGTGCCTTTGGCCAGGTCAAGGCACCTCCTAGAGGGAGGACAAAGTAAGCCTCTATCCACGCCATAAGATGGCCAAGGTAGAACATCGAACAAGCCCTTATCCACGCCGCAAAAGGGCCAGTGTAAGGCACCTCCTAGAGGGAGAATGGCGTAAGACTTTATCCGCACCATAAGTTGGCCAAGGTAAAGCACCGAACAAGCCTCTGTCCGCGTCGCCAAAGGGCCAGGGCAGGGCGCCTCCAGGAGGGAGGTCGGGTAAGTTCTTGGTTCCGTCTCTAAGATAAGCTAACTAAGAGCACCGGAAAATAATGGTCTAATATGTCCGAGCCCAAGAAGAGGCTCAATCATAATGGACTAAGATGTCCAAGATCGAAGAGAGGTTCATTCAACAATGAACTAAGATGTCCAAGCCCGAAGAGAGACACATTCAGTAATATTCTAAGATGTCTAAGCCTGAGAAGAGGCTCACCAGATCAAGAACTATGACTTCAAGCTTGAGAAAGAGGCATTTTAAATTATGGACTAAGACGTCCAAGCTCAAGAGGCAACTATACAAATTACTTCTATACAAGACCTGAAGGGTTCACACATCAAAGAAATATAACAAGGCTTCGCTTATAAATAACCGAATCCAAGTTTCATGATTTTCATTTCTAAACATCATCTAAAAATACCCGAATTTGGGTTTCGGGTCTCTTATACCATAATTTCATCCATTAATACCCGAGTCTGGGTTTCGAGTCCTTCACATCTAAATGACATCAATTAATACCCGAATCTGGGTTTCGGGATATTCATTTCAGAACTTCACTATTTAATTCCCGTATCTGGGTTTTGGGTCTCTATTGACCACTGGTTATCTTAATATACCTAAATCTGGGTATCGAGACAATTACTTATTCAGACCATAATCTGGGTGCGAAATTTCAATAATAGAATTATATTTTTCTATCACAAAATGCCCGAATCTGGGTCAAGGATTACTGTCATGAAGATCAATGTAAAGAGTTTCTAAATTTGATTTTTTGGATTTCTAATTTACCAAATCCCGATAATGTCAAGGAGGGTCGAAGGATTTCTACATCCGAAATTCAAATGGCGATTTTTGAATTTAGTTCTTTATTAAATATATCTTAGAGGTTTCATTCCAACAATTATACCCTTGTGATAAGACATGATTTTCTATCAGTAAATTTTAGATATTCCAACCAAATGGTTAAAATTAAATTCTCCAACATTTCTCGTCACGATTGAAGAAGGGATTTAAACGTTTGATATAGATTATCTCTCATGCAGTTAAAAAGATAATTTGTTAAATTAAGCAAACAATATACATAGACTGGTATGTCAATTTCAAGCTAACAATTAGAGATGTTGTTTGCTCTATATTTCTTAGGAAAATCAGCACAGCAAAGAGAAATGAAAGATTCAGCAAATTCGGAAATAATGAATGATCTATCAAAAAGTGCCTCGGAAATGACATCATAGAAAAGGATTGCAAATCAAGTGCTACTTTCCATATTTATTTAATTTACATAAGTCATGAGATAATTTACAAGTCTATGAAGTTGTTTATATATATATATAAGGTTCATTTAAGTCAGACATACAAATAAATTACAAATCTTGAGCGGCCTTGTCAAGAGTCTCTGCGACTGAAGTATCCACGACATGGCGAATGGCCGTGCAGATAGCTTCCTTGAGTTTCTTCTATTTCTTCTTTATTTTGTTTTCGTCATCAATGACATCAATGTTAGTTTTCAGAGCACGATTGAAGGCTTTATTTGCTGCCCTAAGGGTCTTGTTATCCCTTTCTAATTCCACAATGCGCTTTTGAAAGAGATAAATATCGCGCTTGAGCTTTTGATTCTTGGCGGCATAATCATTAATAGTTTGAGAATATTTAACTTTCTGTTGTTCATAATACTTTGCTACTTCGAATTTGACTCTCCTGCACCAGTTGCCTATGGCGTTCTCGTCTAAGCCTGGGGGAGAGTTGAGCATAATAGGAAACTTTTCGACCGTAAGAAGTTTCGACCTTGTGGGTTTGGTAGCCGTAGGAGTAGAGTGAGGGACCAAAAAATCAATTCTTGAAATCTTTTCCCCTATAATGAATTCCATTGATTCACACTGTGCTTGACTATCCTTTAATTCAGCTCCAAGTCACTTATTTGCTGAATGAGCTCCAACATCTTATGGTCAAAATCAATTAAAGGATTTGTTTTCACTTGTCGCTTAAGCACGGTAATCATTTCATCTTTACTTTTAATTTTAGCCTCGAGGTGGGTGATGTGATCTTTTTGGCCACTGGCGATGGTTTTCTGAATAACATATCTTTTGTGCCATTCTAATAAGATGTCGTCGCTAGGCACAATCCCTCCACCTCTTTGCAACAACTTCTCTCTAATAGCATCAACACGTGACGATAAATTATGAGGAAGAGAAGTTGAGGATAACTGTAGCTCCTATTGAAGAAAAAGAAATAAAACAGAATCAAAATCAAAATATAAAAAATATCTTTATTATTATAATAATGAATTACAAATTAAACAACAACGAAGTTAAAATATACAACAAGCAACTGGATTACATCTAAAGTTTAGAAACAGCTTTTCTAACTTTATTTAGTGAGTTAGCAAAAAGTGTAACTGTTGAGTCAAAAGGAATAGTGACACCTTCTAGGGTAATGACTGGCGGGCATTTGCTATAATCCCACTTTTCAGTTGGAGGACTATCACGACCGCAAATAAATTGTAACGACCCGTATTTTTACGGATCGGAAAGTTTGTCAAAATCTGGGATTTTCAGCATTTTCTAGTTGTTTCAAATTTTGGTGTAATTTGTCTAAGTCCTAGGTCGTGAACGACCTAAGAGCTAAGTCGTGACCGACCTATAGGATGGTAGCAAGTTAAGAGCTATGTTATAGACGACCTAAGATAGGAGACTTAAGGGTTTTGAGCGACCTAAGGAATAGGTCGGCAACGACCTAAGGAAATGTTGTGAGCGACCTAAGTGTTTGGGTGAGTTAAGTGTTAGGTCGGCAGTTCGAGTTAGCGACCTAAGAGATAGGAGGTAGCGACCTAGTAGAGTTAACGACTTAGGGGATAAGCAGTTTGCGACCTATAGGAGTTAGCGACCTATGGAATTGACCGACCTAAGTGTTAGCGTAGTTAGGTCGTTAATTCTGTGTTGAGTTAGGTCGTAGGCGACCTAAGATGGTTAGGTCGCGTGTGTGTTAGGTCGCGAGTTTGCTAAGTCGTAGGTCGCGTGAGTTGTTAGGTCACTAGGATAGTTAAGTGTTAGGTCGCGTGGGTCTAAGTGTTAGGTCGTATGTGTTTTAGGTCGACATGTGTTAGGTCGCATAGAAGCCTAGGTTGTTAGGTCGCAACCCAACTGAGTCGTAGGCAGTTAGGTCGTGGACTTCTGTAGTTGTTAGGTCGCGAGGAAACACTTATGTGTTAGGTCGCTGTGAAGTTATGTCATAGTATTGTTAAGTCGCGCAGTGCTTTAGGTCGTTGGTGTGTTAGGTCGTAGCACTGCTAGGTCGCACCTATGGGTAAGTCGCTAAGTCATAGGTCGTAACCTTGTTAGGTCGTCAAAGCGCCTGGGGAATAAGTCGTTAGGTTGTTAGGCGCTAAGTGGTTAAGTCGTAGGTCGACTTAATGGTTAGGTCGTTTGCGCAGAAGTGTTAGGTCGTTTGCGCAGAAGTGTTAGGTTGTAGGAGTTGAGGCGCGCGCATATCTGTTAGGTCGGAGAGGCTTAGGTCGGAGAGGCTTAGGTCGGAGACGACTTAGGAGATAGCCGAGTTACGACTTAGAGAGATTTCTGCTATAAATAGAGGGGGTTGTTCTCACTTTTTGGGATCCGGATTTTGAAGCGACGAAGTGCTGCCATTTTGAGAGCTCGACTTCTACACTTCTTCACTTCTTTTCTCCACTCTAATCTAGTGCTTCCTTTCATCCACATCGAAGATCAAGATTGAAGATTCAAGAGCTTAGATTGAAGATCTTCATCTTTTCAAGAGAGATTTCTTCGTTTGAAGCGGATTCGTGATAGATCAAGCTTGATCCTTCGCTGTCCAGATCTGAAGCGTATTGATTTGGGTTTGTTTAGGTGATTTGGTGAGTGGTGATTATCTCTCACATGGATCCAAAGGAGTATATCGGATTGTTGGCTCGATTTGGTGTTAAAATAGAGATTTCCATGCATTTTCTTCATCCTAAGTGTAGATCCATATATATCCATTGTTCATGATGATGTTACATCCATTTTATCATATGTTAAACTATGCAAGTTCATTCATCAAGTTTGTAGAGATATAATCCATGTTTCCATGCTTATTGGACTTTCAACTCTTTAATTACGAAAATGCCATTATTGTGATAATTGTCTACTTAGATCTTATTTGAATGCTTGATTGTTTGGATTAATGTTTGATTTGATTGATTGTATGAATTAGATGATTGATGGTTTGATTTAGACCGAAGACGATTCAAAAGCTAAGGGAAAGGCTCTTGAATTGGGAAAGCTGCTCGTGGCATATGTAGCGGGATGATGAAGCTCTTATGCATAGATTTGATGATGTGATGTTGAGATGAGGCTTCGTGAGGATGTGATGAAGCGAGGCAATCATGCGATGAAGACTTGGTCTAATCCAGACGGGATCAATCCAAGCATGTTGATAACTCGGTGATATGATTCGAGTTGAGGATAATGAATGGATATGAGAATAGTCGTTGAGGAGGATGACTAGGAGGCTTGTATAGCATCGTTGTTGAAGGTTCTAGCATGCTCTAAGCAAGAGTACGTTTGGGCAGATTCGATAGTCCCAACGACTAACTGTTGATGGTCGAGTACTCTGGGAAGATTCGATAGTCCTAGGCACGGGTTGCGACGACGTGCGGGAGTTATGTTTAGAACCGGGGTTTCCATTAGCCCTTGACGGACGGCTGAAAGAATGTGCCGGTCATTCAATTAACGGTGATATCGAAGCAATGATAACAGTGATAGCCAGAGTCATGGATGTTTGGTTGTGTCGTCATTCGGACTCAAGAGCGGTATTTTCTGGGTGCTTATCTGATTTAGGCCTTGGTACTTGGAAAACATTGCCCTTGACTCGAGTGATAGTAGCTTTACTTTAAATTGTATGCTCTGCTATGCTTGCTTCTGCTTAGTGTGTGTCTGGGGGGCTATCACTGTAGAATGAGGTTGGAGTGGGAGGGTTGTATTCCTATTCCTCTTCCTTTATGCTCTTTTGGTATGTTGTTAGTTAATTTACTGCTCACTAAGACTGTTGTCTGACTCAAGGCTTTATGTTTTAATTCTTATTGCCTTGGGCTGTTCGTCCATTTTGGGACGGGCAGACTAGGTAGCAGGTGGCAGGTGCTATTCTTTTCTCACGATGCTGATATCGAAGACGAGCTAGAGGGTTGCATATTATCTTCGTATATGTACTGGATATTCCGCTGTTTTGTATTCTCTGAGAGATATGTAGTGAGGCTTGATGTATTGACTATTTGGATGCTTGTATTCAACTATTATGAAGTTTTATATGATGTCATTTTGTTCTGTAAAGCTTCACTATACATATGTTCTATTGTATTTTGTCCATGCGCTGTGAGTAATACGATAGATTCTGTTGTTTTAATCTACCCTGACAATCGTCCATGGTCGCCTGGCACACTTTACAGCGCACTATCTCTAGATTCGGTGCAGGGGTCATGGGCGGTCGTCACATAAATTTTCTATGAAATGTTCTGATCTCCTTAAGAAATGTTTCTTTCTTGTCCCCAAGGAAATCAAAGTGGTGGCGAGGGTATTCCAAATAAAGTTTTTGTAAATCTCGAAGAAAGCAATATCTTGCTAATTTCGAAGTCTTTAAAAGTGGTGCCTTTTCATGACAAAATCTCCTCAGTTTAACATATTGGCCTAAATGATCTCTAGGAACAAGTCACCTATTGAACAGTCATTCTGTAATAATATAATAAAGAAAGGCTAAACATAAAAGGCATCACTAAAACATATATTCATAAATCTATAAACTGTTACACATTTACAATCACTCATCTGGTTCATACAAAATAGACTTAGAGAAAAACTCGGTGTTAAATTTATCTTTATAGTACTTAAGCTTTTCGGCAGGGAGATTTTGAGGAATTGACCTGACCCGTTGTATATTCCAACAAGCTCCGGGATGTGGGTCAGATCTGAATTCGTCTAAATATCTTTTGTGAAAACGTCTAAGTAGACCCCTGTTGAATTCACCTAAATACGAAAAATCTATAATTGAATGTCTATAATAAGCTTTATACAAAAAGTTAAATAAATGTCTCTTTCTTCGATCATCATCTAGAATAAAGTTAGTAACTCTTGATTTTCCTTCAAGAGAGCGTCGTATCGGAGGCACACTCTCTTTAATAAGGGGGCAGCCTTTCGACCAAGTCGAGACCTCCTTAAAACAAATAACAAGAGAGAAGAGCTCAGGCCAAACCTTTCGAAGGAGTCGAAGGGATGCTGCCATAAAAGTTTAAAAGCTTCAAGACCTTTCGAAGGTGTCGGAAGGTCTCTCCTATCAATGTTCGGAGAGTTCTTACCTTTCGGAGAAGGTGAAGGAGTCGAAAGCTCCCTTCCGCTTTCATTGACAATGCCTCAACTAGATGAAGGTCTTTTGATCAATTCGAAACCATACCTTCCAAAGACAATGAAGAATAGCTCTTTGAATATATGCCAAACCATTCAAAACCAATGGTTTCGCCATTATTCAAACTGCTAGGAAGCAAGTATTACCAGAAGCAGCCCCTTCGAAAGCTATAGTAAGCCTTTCGAATTGGTCAAAACTAGTGTGGTCCAGGAAGGGTTCCGCATCAGATCAAAACAAGAGCATGGGTATAACCAACATCATCGAAACCAAAGGCAAAGGCTAGCGACAGAGTCGGAAGCACT
The DNA here is from genome assembly GCA_030737815.1 of Allium fistulosum. NCBI lineage: Eukaryota > Viridiplantae > Streptophyta > Magnoliopsida > Asparagales > Amaryllidaceae > Allium > Allium fistulosum. The sequence goes on from CM060902.1 coordinate 1,212,539,952, forward strand.
TTCAAGACAACTCAAAGAAGACAAGCGCTGCCATACCATTCGACAAAGACAACAGCTTTCTTAGGTCACTCTACGGCCACCTTCCGACACAGTCGAAAGCTTTAGGGTCGAAAGGTGCCAAGCCGCATCTACAAATAAGACCCAAGGGGTCACATTTAGGGGATCCGATTCTTCTCATTCTAAACTTGTATTCTCTTAAGAAAAACATTATAACCCTAGTTTGTAGATCAATTTGGAAATTTAGAGAAATAAAGTCTTTGGTGTTGGAGAAAGGGAAGTTTCAATTACTTTATGCTAGTTTACTATTTCATTTTAGCTTTTGTTGGATTCATTAATATATTCCAAGTTTAACCTCTATCGAAAGGCTCCTATCCACACAGTCGATACCACTTCAAGCCCCAATAACTTCTTTAACCCCTTCGAAGCTATCTACTATGTGGTCTAAGGCCTTCGACAAGGTCGAAGCCTATCCTCTAAACATTAAAATATGAGATTACAGATTCAAACCCAAAGAGTTATACCAACGGCTTTCGACAAGGTTGAAACCTATCATGGGTCTACTAAAGCTTAAGATTTTCCACCCAAACTCAAGAAAAATAAGCCCCAAGCTTTCGACAAGGTCGAAGCCTCCCATCCTGCTTAATAACCAAAACCCAAGCCAATCTACAGCTTTAGGCCTTCAACCAGTTAGAGGCCTATCTAAGAAAACTTAACTCAGGTTATATCAATCAGTTCAAAAGGGAGGCTTTCGAAAGAGATATCATAATTACCCAACTGGATCGAAAGGTCACTTAACCCATAATCCAACCCTTTCGACACAGTCAAATGGCTTGCTTGAAAATATCATTAAATAAAGCCTAATCGAAAGGCAGTTTGAAAAGGATTCCACCTTCTTTTCTGCACTACTTGTATAAAGGATTATTCGCCTTTCCTAGCATCATTTTGGGGTGTTGACAAGAAATCTTGTTAACAGAAAGCACCAAAATGTTTGCACCAAAAGTTAGCAGAAACACCCAAGAGATTAAACGTAGATAAATAAAGTAAAGGACTAAAATTAAAATAGACGAAACAAGCATAAAATAAGAACACGAAGATTTATAGTGGTTCGGTGTTGATTGCCTACGTCCACATTTATTGAATTGCTTTATTGATCACTTGGAATTCTAAGTACACGGGGATCGGATCAGATGATCCTTTATTACAATGGAATACAAGTAAAACAATAGCGTAAGGATCCCTAAAATGAACTATGAACTCTATATTTATAGGGGTAAACGACCGGATATTCTCCTGAAATTTCGCCAGCAGAATCTCCAGATGTAGGCGGGGTCACCCAGAAAATTTCAAGGCCCAATTCCTAATACTGAGGAATCGGCACCGATCGGTCATTCAGGCCATGTGGTATGCTGCAACCAGTCGTGTGGGCCCCACTCCATGCTAGATTCATATTTCCAAAGTTATTTGCATAGATGCCTTCATGTTTTTGTAGATATCGATCGATTCTCGTTGAATTGAACTATTGATTGATGTTGTTTATGGCTATTGTGATGCGATCTGATCCCCTACCTAAGGGAAAGGATATGTATCGAGCCCTTGCCTAGAGGAGGTACTAATCCATACTTAGAATATTCCGGAGAGTTTATCTCTTGATCTCGCTTGATCGTTGCTTCATATTGTTGTATGTGCTTGACTCTGGACTCTACGATCACCTCTCTGGGCTGCTTGCCTTATCTATCATCAAGTCTAACTTGTCCAATAGTCTAGATATAGCTGGGTCAAAAGGCCATATAACATATACGCGCGCACACACACACACACATATATACACATAGATATATTTATTTAAAAAATTCTAAACTAAACATCATCTAACAAAAGAACTTTTACAAATAATATTTTTATACTAATCGTTTTGCTTAAAAAAAACATCTTTATAAAAATATTTTATTTCCCAAATTAAATACTTCATTTTCACCTATGTATAGAAAAACTGTACCAAAGTCACTTTGTGCCCAAGAATATACATTTTCCCTTTTTTGATAAAATATCTCTAAAACCAAAAATGTATAATTAATATAATTTTTTCCAATAAATATTATTCATTTACAATTTAGTAGTAAGTTCACTTATTTAAGTTCGGTATCCATTATGATTTAACATCTTTATATGTCGCTCAGGTTACAACCAACTTATTCTCTCCTATAGGTGTTCATCCTACCCCACTCTAACTTTATTTATCTTCCATACAAAGTCATCAAAATAAACATCATTTTATGGTAGGTAATGGTGGTTGAACAAACAATCCATATGCACAAAGCATACAATCATCAATCAGAATGCTCTCTTGTCCTATATTTAATCCAATCTAAGGTGTAAATTTACCTACCCTAAATGGTCAAACCTACCCAAGGCTTAGGGAATCGCTAAAGCTAAGTTCTAATGCCAAATGTGATGACTCACTATTTCTAACATCTAAAATTAGTGACAAATGCCATTAAAATACACTTGCACACTAACCTCAGACATTAAAAATAGTAGACCATTGGTAAGGTAATCTAGGATTAATATGCATAAAAAAAGAACTCATGGTGGAACTAAAATAAATAATATACATATCTCAATAAAACATACAAAGTCCATTACAATAAATAGAACATATAAATCTTTCTTTACATCAAACACTATATTAAACTTATAAAGCACTATAACAATGAATCATAGGGAAAAAAATTAGGTAAACAACATATAAATATAGCATACAACCAAAGCTCATTCCAGTTCCTTTTTTCTTTCTTTCACTGCTAACTTATGCAAATATGTATAAAAAGGAAATGGTACCAATTATATTCGGACTATCCGTAACCCTATAAACTTTAAAAATAGGCTCGAAAGCTATTGCATAGGGAAAAATTGTCTACATTCAATTTTGGGGGTAAAGCCCACGTAGTTCTATTTCCTGCCCTTCTCTTGGATCCAAATACTTGTTAGTGCTAAACAACCATATCATCCATGCAACCGATGCATATAATGCAAGCCGAAAATACTACTCCTACAAGTCATCACAATCAATCATCATAAATATGGAGTAACAAATAATAATAGCAACACAACCATCAAATAACAACAATACTCAATATCAACCTCAAGCTTCGAATATGCCAACAACGGAAAATATACTTGCATACATACTAATCACCGACTATTAGTAATACATAATCCATGCAAGTATAAATCAAATAAATGTACACTAATCACTTCAGAATAGTAAGACAACATCGATACCATCAAATGTGCACTAATCCACTATATTAGTAACACAAACATGAACACAACAAAACTATAATTAATAACACACGACGTAGTGAATTCAATTTTATAAGTGATGATAATGGCGAATAATTCTCGAGTTCAAGAAAATGATGATCAACGTTATTCATCATCGTTCTTCTCGCAACCAGATGTTAGTAACTCATCTTCATTGAATCAGCATTTCAACCCCGTTCTCAATTCTAATTCATTTAATGGTGCAGATAGGAATTCTCAATCAAAATCTCATCTTTAAAAATTTCAAGATTCGTTTGTTCAAAATTGGAAGAGGAATTTTAACTGCTTTAGGTGTGGAGATAAAAATCATAGAGCCAAAGATTGTTCGAACCCAATTCATTGTATTAACTACAGCGTTTTTGATCATAAAAGAATGTCTTATCCCTTGGTTTTTAATCCCTTTCTTAATCCAGACCCTTCTTCGACTTTTGCAGATCCTATTTTTTCGAAACCATTGAATCTTAAGGAGCATCACTTTTATTTTGTTCTGGAATTCTTGGGATTAAGAGGTATGTTCCTTGATTGTTGTGTAGGGGATTATGAAGAGTGCAGTTATCTTTTTAACAAAGTGTTTTGGCATTTCGACTGTCTAACTGCTGATAACATAGGTAATTATCCTTATAATGAAAATTGGAGTCGGTTTCAATCCAAGGATTATTCGAAGAGAGATAATGTTCGTCATGTTTGTAAGGAATCACAATGGGCTGATTTTGAGGAATTTTATGTGAATGACTCGGATAAGGTTAGTCATGTTGACATTCTTCTTTTAGATCTTGTTGTCAAAGATTGTTGTTTTCCAAAATCTGAGGTTAATGTTTTGGTTTCAAACGACTTTGATGTTAGTGTGGCTTTATATATATCCATTCCAATTGTTTGTGTTCATGCAGAGGATAGTGGTTGTTTTGATGTTGTTGTTCTAGTGGTAAGTAATGTTCAGGTGGCTGGGGATGATCAATATAGGCTTTCTGATGGTAGAGTCAATGAAAAAGTTGACTGCTTCCATCAATGTTTTCATGATTCTATGTAGAGATGCATATAACTGATTGTGTCGAGAAAGCCACTAAATCAAGAGTGGAAGTGGATCCTTTGACTACGGTATCTGACATTATGATGTTAGATCCCTATGTGCTTATGTTAGAAAAGGAAGGTCAGTCTTCTTGCTTGAATGTGTTGTATGAGTTGAAAGATAATAAAGATGCCTCTGGTGTTATTGTTCTAGAAAAGGATGATAGTGTTAATATCATGATAAGTTCAGAAATTAAGAAGATTAAAAAATTTGAAGAAGAGATGCATATATCTGATTTAGTCGAGAAAACCATTAAAGATGTTTCAATGGTGGATCCTCTGTCTATATTATCTGACAGTATGATGTTAGATCCTTATGTGTTTTTGTTAGAAAAGGAGGGTTAGTCTTCTTGCTTGAATAAGTTGTTTGAGTTGAAGGATAATAAGGCTATCTCTGGTGATATTGTTCTTGAAATGGATGATAATGTTAAGTTCAAGAAGAGTTCAGAAGTTAAAAAGTTTAATAATTCTGATTACAAGATTCTTAGTTTTAATAATTTTAAGGCTTCATCAGGGTCTGATGTTGATGATGAAGTGGAGGTTTCCAAGTTTACAGTTGTAGATGGACATCATATGAAGAGCATGGCTGTTTCAATTTGTAAAGATGATGTTTTGGGTAAGGTTTGTAATAATGTTGTAGTTCCTGATGATGGGATTGATACAATTGATTGTTTTAATGAAGTTTTTGTGCATAATGAATGTATTGAGACAAGTGATGATATTCAGAAGGAAATGGAGGCTGTAGACATTGATTTTCCCAAGATTAATGATGTTGGTGATGTAGTTTATGATTATATTTGTAAAGTCATTGTAGGTGGGGTTTTCGCTAATATGTTTGTGAGTAGTTTGTTTGGTTCAGATGATCTATTGGTGTGTGTTGTCGGAGAAGCTGTGAGGAGGCTGTCTTTAGCTGGTTTTGTAGATCTTCGTGATGATGTTGTGTTGAACTCTATTATTATTCCCATTTCTACTGTCTCTTCTTATTCAAAGGCTGATGTTGATTGGGTCATAGTGTTTTGGATGAGGATTATTTGGGTGACATTAAGAATGATGTGTGTTCTTCTTTGACCGGGGATGTTGGTTCTGATCAAGCTGTCTCTTATTGGACCAGGGGTTTCAGATTTATTATGTATTGCTGTGTTGCATCTATAGGTAAATTTCCTCGTTCTCCTACCCTTGCTAGAGAATTGATTCGTGCATCCAAAGCACGTATAAGGAATAGTAAGAGCTATTCAGCTGATAATATTAGGAGAAGTCCTCGTTTAAATCGTAAAGCTTTTAAGTCTTTTGATTGAGGGTTGTTGATTTTTTGGGGATTTATTGTAATAATTGATGTTTTGGAGTTTGTTAATGGTTTGTGTAGTTGCTGTATATTGTGAATTTTCAGCTTGGTTGTTGGGGTTGCGGTTGCGGAAGTTTTTTCAGATGGCTGCTTCTCTTTTAGTGTCGCTTTAGGCCTTGGATTCTGTATGGTGTTGTCGGTATAGGGTTAGTTTATAGTTTCTTAGGCGTTTGGGAGGGTTTGATTTTTTCTTTTGTACGGGGGGTCTTTTGCTACCTGTCAGGCTTGTTGGCAGCTCCTTTACTATTGTTGTTATATATATATGTGCATGTGTGCTCTCCTCTCTTGAAGAGGATCACACATCTTTTCTCAAATAACACACAACGTAGCAATAATGGAAAAATATCACACATACATCCAAATGTGATTTCATCGTCATCAATAACATATGTAATAATCAACAATTAATCACATGTTACATCCATCCAAAATATTATATTTACAACCATTATTTTCTCTTAAGTATAAAATCGTTTTATTATTATTTATTATAAAAATCCCCTTCCTTATTTCATCTCAAAATAGTAATAATTCTTCCCTTTGTTATATTTCTATCTCTTCAAATACCTTAAAGCATCGTATTTTAATAAAAAATAGTAATTTACATTAAATTCCTTTTTAAAACAGTAATATTATTATTTTATGCCAAAATAATTAATATGTATGTATGTATGCATGTACGTATGTATCAAAACCGATTTAATATTTTATGAAACCAATCTATTATATTTATGTCAAAAATACAATATTCTACATTATACTTTAAAACTCCTTTTTATTGTTCTTCGCCCTAAAATAGTAATAATTTGAATCAAAAATACTCTTTAAAACACATCTTTACTATTCTTACTATTACTCCCAAAACCCCTTTTATTTTATTACTTAAATGATAATAATAATAATATTTTTAATAAACTCCATAATATCAATTATATTATCAAGTACTCAAAAATCATATATTATTTATGAAATCTCACTTCATTTTATAAATAATAATCAACTTCCAAATTTTCAATTTAAAATAATTTTTTCTTTATTATTTATGAATTTCCTAGAAATTCATAAATAATAACCTTATAAAGTTCCTTACTTTAGTTTCGGCAAAAAAATATCATATTGCTGTTATTTATAGTTATCACTTAAAATTTTTAATTAACTTTATCTTTCATTTATTAATCTACCTTTTCCCTTTTTACCCAATTTCATATATTTTATTTTTAATTAATTATTTTTCCATCTTAAATTCAAGGTTAAATATAATTAAACATCCAAAAATACGCCAATCAACAATAGGCAATCAAACTAAGGCACGGTCAGTGTAACGATTGCGATTTTTCGTCGCTCGAAAATCGACATTAATACATTCACTGTATCAACTGTCAAGCAATCGAATGCCGAAAAACCGAATTGTTATGGAGAAAAAGAAGAGGTAGAAGAAAAGATAGAAGAAAAAGAAAAAAACACAGAAACAGAACCAATATCAGAATCTCACATTCGTAGCGGAACAACATATAATAGATAAATGAATAATCTGTAAATCAAAGAACTATATCATTTTATACATTACATCATCATCAGAGTGTACAACAACAACATACAACACAACTGGACAGTTATATGAACTTGTCCACATACAGAATACACAGCGGAATAATACTATCATATACAAGTGGTACGTCTCGCCATCCAGCTCGCCACTGAGTTCCAAAGCATCTCCTGAATCCAGAATGATCTAATAACATAACTCTAGACTGCCCGTGTGGAAAATGATGGGCACCCAGAGTTTAGGAAGGGAACAATAAACTCCAGGTCAGTCATGGTGACTGGTGTGAGAACTAAAACAGTTTATCTTTAAAACAAACAACACGAAGATTTTAAAGTCAATTTCGCAATGCTTTTGGAAAATGAAACTACCATAAGACCTCCCGCCACACACACAATGCAAACGCAGAATTGGAGGAGATTTCTTCTTATGATAGTCAAATATGCTTACTACGCAAATCATTGGATTTATTATTATTAGTGCATAGTGCAAAAAAACATTTCGAAAGTATAATATTAATCTTAGCCAACATAGACATTCCGAACTATGCCTACTATAGCTACCATCTAAACAGTGGGGCGCCACCATAAGTAAATGGCAGGTTCTACAACTAAAACCGTACAAGGTTCGTATTGTTTCTTTGGATTTTCCAACAAATGGTCAGGCTAAGGAACTTCCTTTCCTCCTGCCGAATAGGATCGCCTCTGGCTGGACGTCCCGAGAGACAAACTGCTCTCTGCCAAACAAGGCCGGGTTACCCCTGTAACAGGTAACTCATGAATATGTCATCACCCGGTCCTTTGGGACCTTTATCCGAGCGCTCGGTAGCATCATCACACATAATAAATAAGGTGTGTCCACATGAGTAAGTATCTGGGCTCCATACCATGATACCACCCCTTTCCAGAAGGAAATGACATACCCTAAAGGGCGCGACCCTCATAACCTTGCCGCAACATTCCTGTTTCGACCATTTCCGGGTTGTTGAGGCTCGACGAAGTCTCGTCCACAAAGCTACGCTCTGTCACAAAGCCATGCTTTGGGTCAACAGATGATCAACCTATGATCACAAAGATAAATGATCAAACAAATGATCATATCACAAATGATCAAACACTGATCATCACACAGCAACACTCAGCATGCCACATTACCAAATTGGGAATATATCGCTAATAACTTTCAACTACATAACCTCTGAGCTCGTACGTCTCAGAGAAGGGTGTTAAGCTAAGAGAATAAATTCTCCGCCACCAACAGAAATGTATTTGAAAGAAATCAGCTTTACACCTCAAATTGTAATGTCAGACACGTAACCATACAAGTCTGTTCCGGGATCGAACAGAACCGAAGGCACTTCTCACGAAGCCCTTGCAATTCCGGATAATTTCCAATCACGTCCGGACTTCCCGTCACTAAGGGTGATAAAACCTCTAAATCGGAGATCAACCGATGTAGAGTAACTCGACGGTAATCCTTCCGTTTTCACAAATATCCGGTCTTCAACACCGGTCATCAAATGCAATTCATAACGACGTATCACATATTCGGAATGGGTTATACGACCCCATGGTCCTTTCCCGGCTAACCCGAATAGTGAGCGCTTATTCAAAAATAAGTGTGGCATTCAAATTCATCCAATTCACAACAAATACCCATTCAAGGTAATTATTGATAGTCTGTTATTTAACCATCAATAAAGATGCGCAACATCATCAGATTCCAAATAATTTTCCAAATTATTTATCTTTCAAAAATATCTTTACAAGATATAAAATTTCCACACTTAACCATTTGAAAACAATTTCAAATCAATTTCCACATTTCAATTTATCTCCAAAAGATAAAATTTCAAACCCTTCATTCATATTGGGAAAGCATTTCCATACCTATTTAATAATAGGTAATTCACAAATCCATTTATTTTCAACATTTGAAAATATTCAATATACTTAAATCAAAATTTAGTATATATTTCATTCTTTAAGGAAATCATCCTCTTAAGCACATTTACTTGAGTTAAAACGAATGTTACGTAAAACATCGTTACGACGACTCAAAATCACTAGTATAGGGATTCGAAATTTAGATAGATATATAAATCCCAATTCTATATAAAACATTTCCTTTCGGAAACCATTTACTATAACAACAGTGTTATAGTCCACCATTTCCTTATTTCTCGAAACGTCTATTTCAACAATAATTGTTGAAATCTATGTATTCGATACATAACACGTTTTAAAACATCTTTTAAAACAATTACTTCATTTCGTAATATCACTTTCCAAACCATACCCATTTTATTTAATAATATATTCACTGTCCAAAATCGTGAATATACTTCATTATCCAAACTTAACATTTCTACACATTTTATTTAAAGGATTATCCACTATCCAAAATCGTGGATGTAATTCTTTTAATTACTTCTATAATTCACTTATCAAAATGAGTGATTTTGAATTTTATAAAACAATGTTTATAAATCCCAATTCTATTTATAAAACTTCAATTTATAAAAATCCTTGAATTAACAAATTCGATTTATAACTCAATTTTATACCAAAAATCTAAATTATAAGTTAATTACTTATAAATCTTTTATTTTACAAAGATCTATTCATTTTATAACTTCACATTATAAATCTATTAAATTTCATTAACTTATGAAATCCAATTATACTCCATTTTAACACTTATAAAAACTCGTTTTATAATTCCAACTTTTAAATTTATAAATATCAATTTTATAAATCTTTTATATAATCCGTTTATAATTATTCCAAAAATCTCAATTTAAACAAACCAGTCTTTTTAATAATTTACAAATCTTTATTTTTAAACTTCCAAAAATGGATCCGATGATGCCACAGCACCAAATAGTCAATCACAGTATTTAAACATCATATATCATCATATGATAACAGAATATATCACAATATCTGTAAATAAATCACTACGGTGAGGAATCCAGTTGGATCCCTCCAACCTGTTTCCCTGCATCCACAGATGTTAGTACAATACCAATTCCGCTCCAGTACGGAATTATCGCGGTATATGGGTTTAATAAATATTATCCGCTTACCAACGGTGTATAATGTCTATTTATCACAATAAATAGCAATCATCATTCAATTCATCACAATCGACACTATCAACAATTTTAAATCTCAACTATTTAAAATATAAATCGAAACAAAACATTCGATTGAGTGAGGAGTTCTCACCTTGATTTCAATTCTGTTCCAGCTTTTATTTCGAATAAAATTAAACGGACGTTTAATTTCACTCAAAATTTTCACTGACCCCGATCACTTCCAATTCAGTTGCATCGCGTAGTATTCGACGATACGATTCCAACGCATTTTTTTTCGTTCCATTCCGACCTCGCAGCAAAAAGATATGCATTTTTAAAGTTACATGAATTTTAAATATAAACTTATATACAACTTTAATTCTTTTCTAACCCTAAATGCACATCTGCCGTCCGTTCTAAATCATGAGATCAAGGCCGCTCCTTTTCTTTCTTCTCCCCCGTTCAAAACTTTCGTTCGAAATAACCCAACGCCGCCCCCCATGCCCTAATTCACGCGACAACATCGATGACTTCCATCACGATCAGGAGATGCCATTTGAAAGCCCTTCACGCATACTACACTCGCCCTGAAATTCATAGAGCTCGGTCATCTTCAAGTCTCGAACGACGTGCGCGAATACCAGGTGAACGCGGCCTCCTCTCGACTTCAAACGGCGATGATTGTACGAATCCACTGTTGGATAGATAGTTCGCAATGCGTTCTACAAGTTTGCTTTAGAAAGTTTTTCGAATAGAGGTTTGGATTTGAAGAAAATAGGGAAGAAAGAGTCGAGCATTTCTGGCCTTAGAAATAGAGAGTGGCGGCTGATGATAGAATAGATTAGGGTTTAGGTTGTGATTGTTAACGTGTATATATATATATATATATATATATATATACACGTATATAAATAATGTTAAATTCATTTTAAAACAACTTTTCCAAACGATCTCCAAAGCACACGTGCCGCCTGGCGTTCGTAAGGTTTACCCCGCATTCCAAACACAATGGAACGTGTTTCGGGAGCTAATTCGATCATCTGTGCGAGTTATGACAATAAACGATCAATTTAAATTAAACCGATTTAAATCGATTTCGAGGCGTTTTGGCTTGCCCCGGACAAACCGTACATCTGATTAACACGAAATTTGAAACCATACAATAATATCACATTACGGATCCGATGAAACTAGTTTCGTCGAAATCTGAGACTTTTTGAAAAATGACTATTTTAACTCGCCAAATTAATATTAAAAACAATTTCGATGCGTTTCGAGCTGCCACAGTCACACGACAACTCCGATTGCTACAAAAATTGAAATCCGATAATAACAAACTATTACGGATCCAATGGAACTAGTTTTATCCAATTCTAAGACTGTTCGAAAAATGGCTAATTTCACTAGTCGATTAAATATTAAAATATTCAATTTTCACAGATTAACTTTAAATTCAAATTTCAAAGTCCTATAACATCACTATAACTTCAACCTGATTTAATATAACTTTATAAATTATTTTCATTCACATTTATTCTAGATTTCAATTATTTCTGGAATTTCAACTATTAATTATCGATTTAATTATCCAATTAAATCCAGTTATTCGAATTTTAAATTACTCGACTTATTAATTTCACTTATTAATATTTAAAATCAATTAAATATCCAAATTTTAATTAATATAAATTCTGGGTCGTTACAAACTTCCCCCCTTAAAAGAATTTCGTCCTCGAAATTACCAAGTAAGAAGAAGATACAAAATCAGTTCACTTTCCAAAACAAAACATTTGAATTAGATTTTTAAATCTGTTAAGTGTTTAACTTTCCCAAAATCCTTAGTTAAACTTCTTACAAAATCTTTACTAAGTTTTCCAAATCATACTTAGTTTTCAAAATTTTCAAATTTTCCAATTTTCTCAAAAATATTCTAACGCCTTAAATTTTCGGAAAATTTTGCCATAGCCTCCTTTGCGCGGCTCGATCCGAAAAAAAATGACAGTGTATATATATCACAAATATACATCTCATCAAGTGATGAGGCATCCCGTAGGGAAAAAAGTGTAAAAGTACGATATTTAATTCGAGATATGTACCTTATTATATTTTTAGCGAGCGTATACGGTTAATATAGCGCGAAAGCGAGCTCCAAATGCGAAGCAAACGCCATCCGCACCTACTAAACACTCAATCAAACAAATGAGAACATGTATATAGAAAATAATATCGATATACATCATATAGCAACATAATAACTACATATAACAACATAGCAATTGCAACAAACAACAAATGCAACCATCATCTAATAAACATCCAACAAATTCACAACCAAATCAATATTGATTCACTTTTCATTAATATTCATTGAATTGGTTTCCAATTTTAAATCATATTTGATTCGTTTACATTGGATTTTACTAATATTCATTTCCAATTCAACTAGTTTACATTCACATTAATTCACTTACAAATCAAATTCAATTCTATTTAAGATTCACTTAACTTCCAATTTGATTTCAATTACTTTAGCTTTCAATTTGTCAATTCAATTTCATTAACACTTAATGAATTATATACAATCAACTAACATCCATATAACAACCAATGTACATCCATTACAACCAAATTTATTCAATTTACATTTCTTTACATTCAATTTGGTTCAGTACTTTTAATTTCAATTGGTTGATACTGAATTGACTTTCATTCAATTTATTAAATTTCTCAACTCCATTAGCTTCTAATGAATTAACACCTATATTCATTGTTTCATATCAATTATTTACATTCAATTGATTAACATTCAATCCATTTATTAATTCAATTGCTAATTCATTTTAACAAATAAAATTGAATTTCATTTATATAACTCAAGTTCACATCCATTTAATAAATTCACTTTTTTAATTTACTTTGATATCAAAATCAACTTCATTTAACATTACTTAAGTTATTTTCCATTTCAAACATCATTTATTTAACTTAACTTAAGTTTCCACTTATTAATCAAATTCAGATTCCAATTCTATTTAACTCTTACCAAAGTCAAAATTTATTATCTCATATTATAAGTTCAAACTTGATTACTTATATTCAACAATCACAACTTAGATTTAATTGATTCACTTATACTTACTTTAATTTAACTCTATCCTTTAAGTTAAATTTATTCTATCAAAAATTCAAATGGTATAAGTTATCAACTCATTATCATTCCCATAAATATTTTAAATAGGATTCCAGAGTCTTTTCAACCTTTCAAAAACCATTTTGAAATCAATTCCAATTATCTTTTGAATTTCCAAAACAAAATCCAAATTTTCCAAACAACTTTCATTTAAAATAATCAGGCAGCAATTCCTCTTTTGGAAACCCGAAAATGAACACCAATGATGTCGCGATCATCATCGGAATTATTTTCCAGCGATCGAAAAGAGTTTAGAGCTTTCATCTCTCCAAAACAGTTTTCCATAATATCAAATCCTTTCAAAAACATTTCTCTGAAATTTTATTTTAGTTTATAAATCCTATATAAATCTTTTACTTATAAAATTTCACTTCTTATATATAAGAATATTTTACCATTGCAAATCATTTTAATTATAATTTCACACATTATAATTCATTTGCTTATACAATTTACACTTTTACAATCGTTGTTTTATTTAACTTATTCAAACAACTTTTATTAACTTATATATATTTATATTTTCAACAACCAAACAATTAATTTATTGTATACACTTTAATAATTTTGAAAAATTATTTCTTTATATACAAAATATAATCAAGGTAAAATTATTTCATTTACCCAATTTAAAACAATATCGTGCCGAATTGTTCTGAACAAGTGTTTAGAGATTCCTATCGATAGAGTTGTACAGACTATACCGACCAGAATCCATATACCACTCAACAAATCAATCATCACAATATAAAACAATTTTATATTCACTAACAAATACGCACTCGTATCTATTATTACACTCAAACTCATTCTAGAGTACTACTGACTCTATCTCTAATGAGTAACACCGAACAGAGCAGGGTTGTCGCTTAACCATATGCTTTGATACCAAATGTAACGATTGCGATTTTTCGTCGCTCGAAAATCGACATCAATACATTCACTGTATCAACTGTCAAGCAATCGAATGCCAAAAAACCGAATTGTTATGGAGAAAAAGAAGAGGTAGAAGAAAAGATAGAAGAAAAAGAAAAAAACACAGAAACAGAACCAATATCAGAATCTCACATTCGTAGCGGAACAACATATAATAGATAAAGGAATAATCTGTAAATCAAAGAACTATATCATTTTATACATTACATCATCATCAGAGTGTACAACAACAACATACAACACAACTGGACAGTTATATGAACTTGTCCACATACAGAATACACAGCGGAATAATACTATCATATACAAGTGGTACGTCTCGCCATCTAGCTCGCCACTGAGTTCCAAAGCATCTCCTGAATCCAGAATAATCTAATAACCTAACATTAGACTGCCCGTGTGGAAAATGATGGGCACCCAGAGTTTAGGAAGGGAACAATAAACTCCAGGTCAGTCATGGTGACTGGTGTGAGAACTAAAACAGTTTATCTTTAAAACAAACAACAGGAAGATTTTAAAGTCAATTTCGCAATGCTTTTGGAAAATGAAACTACCATAAGACCTCCCGCCACACACACAATGCAAACGCAGAATTGGAGGAGATTTCTTCTTATGATAGTCAAATATGCTTACTACGCAAATCATTGGATTTATTATTATTAGTTCATAGTACAGAAAAACATTTCGAAAGTATACTATTAATCTTAGCCAACATAGACATTCCGAACTATACCTACTATAGCTACCATCTAAACAGTGGGGCGCCACCATAAGTAAATGGCAGGTTCTACAACTAAAACCGTACAAGGTTCGTATTGTTTCTTTGGATTTTCCAACAAATGGTCAGGCTAAGGAACTTCCTTTCCTCCTGCCGAATAGGATCGCCTCTGGCTGGACGTCCCGAGAGACAAACTGCTCTCTGCCAAACAAGGCCGGGTTACCCCTGTAACAGGTAACTCACGAATATGTCATCACCCGGTCCTTTGGGACCTTTATCCGAGCGCTCGGTAGCATCATCACACATAATAAATAAGGTGTGTCCACATGAGTAAGTATCTGGGCTCCATACCATGATACCACCCCTTTCCAGAAGGAAATGACATACCCTAAAGGGCGCGACCCTCATAACCTTGCCGCAACATTCCTGTTTCGACCATTTCCGGGTTGTTGAGGCTCGACGAAGTCTCGTCCACAAAGCTACGCTCTGTCACAAAGCCATGCTTTGGGTCAACAGATGATCAACCTATGATCACAAAGATAAATGATCAAACAAATGATCATATCACAAATGATCAAACACTGATCATCACACAGCAACACTCAGCATTCCACATTACCAAATTGGGAATATATCGCTGATAACTTTCAACTACATAACCTCTGAGCTCGTACGTCTCAGAGAAGGGTGTTAAGCTAAGAGAATAAATTCTCCACCACCAACAGAAATGTATTTGAAAGAAATCAGCTTTACACCTCAAATTGTAATGTCAGACACGTAACCATACAAGTCTGTTCCGGGATCGAACAGAACCGAAGGCACTTCTCACGAAGCCCTTGCAATTCCGGATAATTTCCAATCACGTCCGGACTTCCCGTCACTAAGGGTGATAAAACCTCTAAATCGGAGATCAACCGATGTAGAGTAACTCGACGGTAATCCTTCCGTTTTCATAAATATCCGGTCTTCAACACCGGTCATCAAATGCAATTCATAACGACGTATCACATATTCGAAATGGGTTATACGACCCCATGGTCCTTTCCCGGCTAACCCGAATAGTGAGCGCTTATTCAAAAATAAGTGTGGCATTCAAATTCATCCAATTCACAACAAATACCCATTCAAGGTAATTATTGATAGTCTGTTATTTAACCATCAATAAAGATGCGCAACATCATCAGATTCCAAATAATTTTCCAAATTATTTATCTTTCAAAAATATCTTTACAAGATATAAAATTTCCACACTTAACCATTTGAAAACAATTTCAAATCAATTTCCACATTTCAATTTATCTCCAAAAGATAAAATTTCAAACCCTTCATTCATATTGGGAAAGCATTTCCATACCTATTTAATAATAGGTAATTCACAAATCCATTTATTTTCAACATTTGAAAATATTCAATATACTTAAATCAAAATTTAGTATATATTTCATTCTTTAAGGAAATCATCCTCTTAAGCACATTTACTTGAGTTAAAACGAATGTTACGTAAAACATCGTTACGACGACTCAAAATCACTAGTATAGGGATTCGAAATTTAGATAGATATATAAATCCCAATTCTATATAAAACATTTCCTTTCAGAAACCATTTACTATAACAACAGTGTTATAGTCCACCATTTCCTTATTTCTCGAAACGTCTATTTCAACAATAATTGTTGAAATCTATGTATTCGATACATAACACGTTTTAAAACATCTTTTAAAACAATTACTTCATTTCGTAATATCACTTTCCAAACCATACCCATTTTATTTAATAATATATTCACTGTCCAAAATCGTGAATATACTTCATTATCCAAACTTAACATTTCTACACATTTTATTTAAAGGATTATCCACTATCCAAAATCGTGGATGTAATTCTTTTAATTACTTCTATAATTCACTTATCAAAATGAGTGATTTTGAATTTTATAAAACAATGTTTATAAATCCCAATTCTATTTATAAAACTTCGATTTATAAAAATCCTTGAATTAACAAATTCGATTTATAACTCAATTTTATACCAAAAATCTAAATTATAAGTTAATTACTTATAAATCTTTTATTTTACAAAGATCTATTCATTTTATAACTTCACATTATAAATCTATTAAATTTCATTAACTTATGAAATCCAATTATACTCCATTTTAACACTTATAAAAACTCGTTTTATAATTCCAACTTTTAAATTTATAAATATCAATTTTATAAATCTTTTATATAATCCGTTTATAATTATTCCAAAAATCTCAATTTAAACAAACCAGTCTTTTTAATAATTTACAAATCTTTATTTTTAAACTTCCAAAAATGGATCCGATGATGCCACAGCACCAAATAGTCAATCACAGTATTTAAACATCATATATCATCATATGATAACAGAATATATCACAATATCTGTAAATAAATCACTACGGTGAGGAATCCAGTTGGATCCCTCCAACCTGTTTCCCTGCATCCACAGATGTTAGTACAATACCAATTCCGCTCCAGTACGGAATTATCGCGGTATATGGGTTTAATAAATATTATCCGCTTACCAACGGCGTATAATGTCTATTTATCACAATAAATAGCAATCATCATTCAATTCATCACAATCGACACTATCAACAATTTTAAATCTCAACTATTTAAAATATAAATCGAAACAAAACATTCGATTGAGTGAGGAGTTCTCACCTTGATTTCAATTCTGTTCCAGCTTTTATTTCGAATAAAATTAAACGGACGTTTAATTTCACTCAAAATTTTCACTGACCCCGATCGCTTCCAATTCAGTTGCATCGCGTAGTATTCGACGATACGATTCCAACGCATTTTGTTTCGTTCCATTCCGACCTCGCAGCAAAAAGATATGCGTTTTTAAAGTTACATGAATTTTAAATATAAACTTATATACAACTTTAATTCTTTTCTAACCCTAAATGCACATCTGCCGTCCGTTCTAAATCATGAGATCAAGGTCGCTCCTTTTCTTTCTTCTCCCCCGTTCAAAACTTTCGTTCGAAATAACCCAACGCCGCCCCCCATGCCCTAATTCATGCGACAACATCGATGACTTCCATCACGATCAGGAGATGCCATTTGAAAGCCCTTCACGCATACTACACTCGCCCTGAAATTCATAGAGCTCGGTCATCTTCAAGTCTCGAACGACGTGCGCGAATACCAGGTGAACGCGGCCTCCTCTCGACTTCAAACGGCGATGATTGTACGAATCCACCGTTGGATAGATAGTTCGCAATGCGTTCTACAAGTTTGCTTTAGAAAGTTTTTCGAATAGAGGTTTGGATTTGAAGAAAATAGGGAAGAAAGAGTCGAGCATTTCTGGCCTTAGAAATAGAGAGTGGCGGCTGATGATAGAATAGATTAGGGTTTAGGTTGTGATTGTTAACGTGTGTATATATATATATATATATATATATATATATATATACACACACACGTATATAAATAATGTTAAATTCATTTTAAAACGACTTTTCCAAACGATCTCCAAATCACACGTGCCGCCTGGCGTTCGTAAGGTTTACCCCGCATTCCGAACACAATGGAACATGTTTCGGGAGCTAATTCGATCATCTGTGCGAGTTATGACAATAAACGATCAATTTAAATTAAACCGATTTAAATCGATTTCGAGGCGTTTTGGCTTGCCCCGGACAAACCGTACATCCGATTAACACGAAATTTGAAACCATACAATAATATCACATTACGGATCCGATGAAACTAGTTTCGTCGAAATCCGAGATTTTTGAAAAATGACTATTTTAACTCGCCAAATTAATATTAAAAACAATTTCGATGCGTTTCGAGCTGCCACAGTCACACGACAACTCCGATTGCTACAAAAATTGAAATCCGATAATAACAAACTATTACGGATCCAATGGAACTAGTTTTATCCAATTCTAAGACTGTTCGAAAAATGGTTAATTTCACTAGTCGATTAAATATTAAAATATTCAATTTTCACAGATTAACTTTAAATTCAAATTTCAAAGACCTATAACATCACTATAACTTCAACCTGATTTAATATAACTTTATAAATTATTTTCATTCACATTTATTCTAGATTTCAATTATTTCTGGAATTTCAACTATTAATTATCGATTTAATTATCCAATTAAATCCAGTTATTCGAATTTTAAATTACTCGACTTATTAATTTCACTTATTAATATTTAAAATCAATTAAATATCCAAATTTTAATTAATATAAATTCTGGGTCATTACAAACTTCCCCCCTTAAAAGAATTTCGTCCTCGAAATTACCAAGTAAGAAGAAGATACAAAATCAGTTCACTTTCCAAAACAAAACATTTGAATTAGATTTTTAAATCTGTTAAGTGTTTAACTTTCCCAAAATCCTTAGTTAAACTTCTTACAAAATCTTTACTAAGTTTTCCAAATCATACTTAGTTTTCAAAATTTTCAAATTTTCCAATTTTCTCAAAAATATTCTAACGCCTTAAATTTTCGGAAAATTTTGCCATAGCCTCCTTTGCGCGGCTCGATCCGAAAAAAAATGACAGTGTATATATATCACAAATATACATCTCATCAAGTGATGAGGCATCCCGTAGGGAAAAAAGTGTAAAAGTACGATATTTAATCCGAGATATGTACCTTATTATATTTTTAGCGAGCATATACAGTTAATATAGCGCGAAAGCGAGCTCCAAATGCGAAGCAAACGCCATCCGCACCTACTAAACACTCAATCAAACAAATGAGAACATGTATATAGAAAATAATATCGATATACATCATATAGCAACATAATAACTACATATAACAACATAGCAATTGCAACAAACAACAAATGCAACCATCATCTAATAAACATCCAACAAATTCACAACCAAATCAATATTGATTCACTTTTCATTAATATTCATTGAATTGGTTTCCAATTTTAAATCATATTTGATTCGTTTACATTGGATTTTACTAATATTCATTTCCAATTCAACTAGTTTACATTCACATTAATTCACTTACAAATCAAATTCAATTCTATTTAAGATTCACTTAACTTCCAATTTGATTTCAATTACTTTAGCTTTCAATTTGTCAATTCAATTTCATTAACACTTAATGAATTATATACAATCAACTAACATCCATATAACAACCAATGTACATCCATTACAACCAAATTTATTCAATTTACATTTCTTTACATTCAATTTGGTTCAGTACTTTTAATTTCAATTGGTTTATATTGAATTGACTTTCATTCAATTTATTAAATTTCTCAACTCCATTAGCTTCTAATGAATTAACACCTATATTCATTGTTTCATATCAATTATTTACATTCAATTGATTAACATTCAATCCATTTATTAATTCAATTGCTAATTCATTTTAACAAATAAAATTGAATTTCATTTATATAACTCAAGTTCACATCCATTTAATAAATTCACTTTATTAATTTACTTTGATATCAAAATCAATGTAACGACCCGTAAATTTCAACCGTTTTAATAACGCAATTAGTTAAAATTTTGTGAAATTTTAAACGATAAAATTTTGAAATGAAAATTTAATATTTGGAATACGTCTAGTTTAACATAGCAGCTGGTAAATTTTCGTCCGAAAATACGGAAGTTTATTTCGCGCGTAAATTCACTTCAATTTAATCAGTTAAAAAGCGTTGTAAATAAAACGTTTTCAAAACCAAAATATTTTTACATAGAAAATTTCTAAACCATCTTCTGAGCAAGATGTCAGTTCGTCATCTTTCCAAATTCGGACATCTATTGCTCCGTCGTTCTTATTTTCTGCAAAATGCAGCATTCTGGTACCGATATCGATTTTTATCGGATAATCGTACCACTGATTTCTATATACCGTTTTGATCGTCTCGTCGTGCCGATCTCTACGGTATATTCGATTGTCAAATTCGGAGTTCCGGTGTACGTTGCACTTTGCGTAACGAAACCGTATCGGTAACTAGTTGCGTTTATTGGTTCTTGTAGCCTTCCATTTCCTACAGTATAAACCCAATAGCCATTTGTTTTACATATTTTTCTAAATTCATGCTTGACTATTTCAAATTCGGCTGTTCACGTTCTTTTATTTTATCGGTTCTTGAGTATTTCTAAAAAGAAGTGTAAAATTAAAACTTTTATTACTTACGCGCATGCCATTTATTTTTCTGAGACTTTATTCAATTGCCCACCGGGTATAATTCCAATAGCCTAAAACACTTTGTATCCCTTAAACCAACAGACGTGACTTTCACTTTTCCCATTTTCATGCTTTATTTTTATAAACTGACAGCCTCTGTTGTCTCCACTTGGTCTTCTCCTTCGTGACCTTTCCCTGCTCTCTTCTTTTATCTGAACCTTCCCTCCTCCAACTATGCAAACCCATCTAACATACTCAATCACAAAGCCACGTAACCACCCCACCATGCAACCTTCAGCCTCACTCCCTTTGTACCTGCCACCACCGAAGCCTTCCACCTCCCGCCTCTTTGCTTTCCGCCCATCAACCAAACGAGCAACCGCCGATTCCTTCCGCCCGCTCCCCTTGCCTTTATGGCCGAAGCATGCTGCCGAAGACCACCACCTCCTCCCCTCAACCAGCCCGAGTCCATCAACCCGCCTGCAACCAGAAACGCCACCCACTGCCCACTCACCGAAAACACTCCTCACCTCCCCTAGCACGCGTCAGCAACCGGCCCTAGCTCGACACCTTGCCACTCGGCGCTCCGTGACCCACTAGCCCTCCACCAGACCTCCTCCGCGCCTTGCCAACCCACGCGGCAATCACAGCCCAACCGCCGCTGTTTCACCATCAGCCGATCTCCTTTCCCCTCCTCGCCATCAGTTCGTGGCAGCCGCCTCGTTCTCTCGTCCCACAGTTTTCCCGTCTTGCTCGAAGCCACATTTCGTGTGCATGACTTCTCATGCTGTAGCCGTGAGCTTATGGTAAGTGCATGTCTACTCTCATACAAATATATATTGTCTATAATATATATAGGTTTAGATATATATAGTATGTTAAGAAGTTATATATATATAGATTTCGACTAGTACTGGGTAGTATATATATATATGTATATCTGTTAGTTAGTATAAATCTTGCGTGAGAGATAACATATATCTAGGTATATTCATATATATATGTTGTATACATTGTTTATAAAGTATATAAGTTTTGTATAATGAATAGTGGTTAGCTTCAGTTACGTTAGTATCTTTAAAGTTGGATGTTGTGATAGCTTTAATTTATGTTCATACCTTTTAAAATAAATTTTGAAATAACTTTTGTATATACATGATTTAATTATTCCCTTTGGAGATGCTGATGTGAATAAATGTGTTTTATAAGTCTATATAAGCTGCTGGGTTATATAGTTATTACAAGAAAGCAAGTTGTGGGGTTTACAATAAGTGTTGATTTTATAATATACAATGTGTAAAAGTATGTAGGTGAATATAATATGTTTCCGGTTATATAAATTTGGATTTTTATGATATACACATCGCCTTAAGTATGTATGTAAGTTGGGTAATGTAAAAGTCATATTAACACATATATATATCGTATATGGGAGGTTTGGTAGTTTAAAATAGGTGTATATATATATTTAATTTAATGAATATTTGAAAATTGAATATGATTTTACATATATATGTATATAATTTTGCATGTATATCTAAATCAATTCACTCATATCACCGATCTTCATCGATCCAGTCCTGACTTGATTTCGTCAATTCCTATTTATCAGTGTTCGTCGAATTCGTGCCAATCTTACCTTACTTTGGAGTTCGTGCTTGGATTCATAACTCTCCTCAGTCTCGTTCATCTCTAGCCTCGAAAGGTGAGCAATCACTCACGATTAATGTTCTTTTACTGTAACGACCCGATATTTTGGACCATTCGCGTCCATTATAAGTGTATAGGTAGACACTCATGCCGGAGTTGAATTGCTCAAAATACCGCGTTGTTAATTTAAATTTGGCAAAACTGAACATATATAGTAAATAAATAATCACAGAACACAGACACAGAGTAATAAGTGCAGCGGAAATAAAAGAGGTAGTAGTTCATGAAGCTACTATATGAATATATAAAATACATCAGAGTTTACAACAGAAGAGTAATACGATACATCAGAGTTAAACCAGATACAACGGAAGAGTAACCGATACAAATCAGAATACATCACTGGAATCATCGAATATCTGAAAGCTGGATAGATAGCTGGATCTCCAAGCGAAGCTCCAACTCCAAAGGTGAGTCTCGTAAGCTGAACTACTCAGTCTGACCCGAGCGTAAAGTAAAAACACAAAACACTCGAGTCAGGATTAACATTCTTATATTAATAAATCCAACTCAAGTGAAATAGCAATTGAAATACAAGTAACTCAAAGGATGTTGGAATAACCATCCTTTAAGGATCCGTCAAACTATCTACTATGTAGTACTGTACGATAAGTAGATAATGTCTATCAGTAATATAAAAGATATCAAAATAGCGTTAAGTCATGGCCCATTCCACCCTTAACACATTTTTATTCCCACAAGCATATACAAGACCGTAGTTTCCCCAAACCGGAAGTCACCAGAGGGCAATCCATATACTCAAGGTACAAACCAAAATCGTAGTGGTCGCGCATAAATGGAATACAAGTATGACAAGGCACATGAGGCTATACCCAAGGTAGTGATACTACCGTTCGCCTGATCCGGGCTGGTGAGAACGCAACGCCGCAGCGCCCGCAACACCGTGAAACACACTCCCAAAATCAAGGGTGCACCAATCGACAACAAGTATAAGTAGTTCGAAGAAGTGTGTCCACTTGAGGTATCAATCCTCCATTGGCCCGGCACAGCTCCTGTTTTAGTCATTTCCAATTTGACACAAGTGTCAAGGCTATCAATTATCGTTCTCTTTCTTCAGTCATCACGTACATCATTCCAACCACTTCATTCTGGATCATCACTCCGCGCATAGTTATTAAAGTGGTTTTCGGTTTAGATAGAGAGTATATCCATAACCGAATTCCGGTCTCTTTAATAACTTTCGTAATTATTACACCGATTGGTCGTTTGTTTATTTCAAAACCAAATCAATTCAATTTCAATTTCAATTTCAATCAACGTTTCATTCGTCTTTCGAAATCAATTTCCAAAATTTACATTTCAAAAACTTCCAAATTACCATTTCAAAATCTTATAATTCAATTTCAATCTTTATTTAAAACCATTCAAATATTGATTCAAGTTCGTATATAAGTTTCATTTCGGAATCATTTAAATTAACTTAATGTAACATTTAAATCACTTTAAATTCATTTATCAATTTCATTCAATATTCATTTAGTAAATTTTCCATTCAAAACAATTTCTAATAAATTTCCAATTCATTAAATCCATTATCTAAATTCAACTTCCTTATCTCAAACTTACAATTTGAATTAAATTCGTCGAATCAAATTCTTTAAATTTCAAGTCTTACATTGATTTCAATAAATCACTGTTTTATTTCTTGTTAAAGAAATTCAATTCACTTCTTTACTTACTTAAATAATTTTCCAAAACTTAATTAATAAAGGAACTCAATTTCAATTATTTACGAGGTAAAATTCACTTATTCAAAAGTTCAATTTCACATATTAAAGAATTCAATTCAATTAATCATTAAATAATTCAATCTTATTTAATTATTAAATAATTTCAAAGTTTAATAATTTCAAACTTAATTTTAATTTCAAATTTAATTATTAAATCATTTCAAACTTAAATTAATCATTTCTCAAATTAAACAACATTCTTTCATAAATTACATTGTTAATATTTTGTTTCAGATTATTAAATATTAACATTTTCCTTTCATTAAAAATTCAAATTTCAACCTCATTTCAAAACCATAT
The DNA here is from genome assembly GCA_030737815.1 of Allium fistulosum. Taxonomy (NCBI): domain Eukaryota; kingdom Viridiplantae; phylum Streptophyta; class Magnoliopsida; order Asparagales; family Amaryllidaceae; genus Allium; species Allium fistulosum. Next base: position 1,212,565,075 of record CM060902.1, read on the forward strand.
TATTTATTCAAATAAAATCTTCATTTTATTTTTAAATCCAATTTATTGACCAATCGGGTTTTATTTAATTTTCTATCCTAGGTCAAAGTTCAATTTGGGTATTTATCATTTCAACCCGATTCCAATTCAAATAAAAAATCAAAACATACAAAGGGAACTTGCAGTGTGATAACTGGGATGGTGTCAAAGTAAATAAACAAACAATAACAACAATCAATAACAATCCAATAATCAATTCAAATAATCCCGAAATAACCGTATTAATTCGCATTGTTATTTGTACGAATTAATATAATTATTTCTAGAATCTACACTATCATTTCATGTAGATTAAAGATTATTACATTACGGTTTTTCACTTATCATCTATTACAATTTCATCCATCATCAATTTAAACAACAGACATTCAACGGTTCAAAGTGTAATTAACCAAATCCTACGTGTCAATAAATTTAGCAGTTAAAGGGGTCACATTATACAAAAGTCATTTAATTAAATTTAACATTTAACTATCCTATATCACGTTCAATTGCATACTATTTATCATTTAAACATTAACAATTTAACGTCCAATATAAACATCAACAATCAATCAATTAACAACCAAACTGGATTATCATTTCATATATATAACAGATAATGGTGTCAAATGTCACAGGTGAACTGATACAGGTAATAGCATATGAAACAGTGTAATTAACTAACAACAGCATATTTCAATTGTCGTTTCAATTGAAATCAAATCTAATAAATAAAAGAACGTTAATCGTGAGTGAGTGCTCACCTTTCGAGGCTAGAGATGAACGAGACTGAGGAGAGTTATGAATCCAAGCACGAACTCCAAAGTAAGGTAAGATTGGCACGAATTCGACGAACACTGATAAATAGGAATTGACGAAATCAAGTCAGGACTGGATCGATGAAGATCGGTGATATGAGTGAATTGATTTAGATATACATGCAAAATTATATACATATATATGTAAAATCATATTCAATTTTCAAATATTCATTAAATTAAATATATATATACACCTATTTTAAACTACCAAACCTCCCATATACGATATATATATGTGTTAATATGACTTTTACATTACCCAACTTACATACATACTTAAGGCGATGTGTATATCATAAAAATCCAAATTTATATAACCGGAAACATATTATATTCACCTACATACTTTTACACATTGTATATTATAAAATCAACACTTATTGTAAACCCCACAACTTGCTTTCTTGTAATAACTATATAACCCAGCAGCTTATATAGACTTATAAAACACATTTATTCACATCAGCATCTCCAAAGGGAATAATTAAATCATGTATATACAAAAGTTATTTCAAAATTTATTTTAAAAGGTATGAACATAAATTAAAGCTATCACAACATCCAACTTTAAAGATACTAACGTAACTGAAGCTAACCACTATTCATTATACAAAACTTATATACTTTATAAACAATGTATACAACATATATATATGAATATACCTAGATATATGTTATCTCTCACGCAAGATTTATACTAACTAACAGATATACATATATATATATACTACCCAGTACTAGTCGAAATCTATATATATATAACTTCTTAACATACTATATATATCTAAACCTATATATATTATAGACAATATATATTTGTATGAGAGTAGACATGCACTTACCATAAGCTCACGGCTACAGCATGAGAAGTCATGCACACGAAATGTGGCTTCGAGCAAGACGGGAAAACTGTGGGACGAGAGAACGAGGCGGCTGCCACGAACTGATGGCGAGGAGGGGAAAGGAGATCGGCTGATGGTGAAACAGCGGCGGTTGGGCTGTGATTGCCGCGTGGGTTGGCAAGGCGCGGAGGAGGTCTGGTGGAGGGCTAGTGGGTCACGGAGCGCCGAGTGGCAAGGTGTCGAGCTAGGGCCGGTTGCTGACGCGTGCTAGGGGAGGTGAGGAGTGTTTTCGGTGAGTGGGCAGTGGGTGGCGTTTCTGGTTGCAGGCGGGTTGATGGACTCGGGCTGGTTGAGGGGAGGAGGTGGTGGTCTTCGGCAGCATGCTTCGGCCATAAAGGCAAGGGGAGCGGGCGGAAGGAATCGGCGGTTGCTCGTTTGGTTGATGGGCGGAAAGCAAAGAGGCGGGAGGTGGAAGGCTTCGGTGGTGGCAGGTACAAAGGGAGTGAGGCTGAAGGTTGCATGGTGGGGTGGTTACGTGGCTTTGTGATTGAGTATGTTAGATGGGTTTGCATAGTTGGAGGAGGGAAGGTTCAGATAAAAGAAGAGAGCAGGGAAAGGTCACGAAGGAGAAGACCAAGTGGAGACAACAGAGGCTGTCAGTTTATAAAAATAAAGCATGAAAATGGGAAAAGTGAAAGTCACGTCTGTTGGTTTAAGGGATACAAAGTGTTTTAGGCTATTGGAATTATACCCGGTGGGCAATTGAATAAAGTCTCAGAAAAATAAATGGCATGCGCGTAAGTAATAAAAGTTTTAATTTTACACTTCTTTTTAGAAATACTCAAGAACCGATAAAATAAAAGAACGTGAACAGCCGAATTTGAAATAGTCAAGCATGAATTTAGAAAAATATGTAAAACAAATGGCTATTGGGTTTATACCGTAGGAAATGGAAGGCTACAAGAACCAATAAACGCAACTAGTTACCGATACGGTTTCGTTATGCAAAGTGCAACGTACACCGGAACTCCGAATTTGACAATCGAATATACCGTAGAGATCGGCACGACGAGACGATCAAAACGGTATATAGAAATCAGTGGTACGATCATCCGATAAAAATCGATATCGGTACCAGAATGCTGCATTTTGCAGAAAATAAGAACGACGGAGCAATAGATGTCCGAATTTGGAAAGATGACGAACTGACATCTTGCTCAGAAGATGGTTTAGAAATTTTCTATGTAAAAATATTTTGGTTTTGAAAATGTTTTATTTACAACGCTTTTTAACTGATTAAATTGAAGTGAATTTACGCGCGAAATAAACTTCCGTATTTTCGGACGAAAATTTACCAGCTGCTATGTTAAACTAGACGTATTCCAAATATTAAATTTTCATTTCAAAATTTTATCGTTTAAAATTTCACAAAATTTTAACTAATTGCGTTATTAAAACGGTTGAAATTTACGGGTCGTTACATTCTCCCCCACTCAAAACTTTTCGTCCCCGAAAAGGAACGAGGTAGGAGAATAGAAACAACCAAAAAGAAAAACAGATTTGAAATACAAAATACAATTAATTTAAACCATATAAATTCAAATTTAAATTAATTGATATTCAATAATTGATTTAATCCATTTGATTTCACTAAAATCAATCACAACTATTTCTACATTTATTATCTTATCATCCAATTATCTTCAATTTACAATTTCTAAAACCATAAATTTGAATAACTTTTATTATAATCATATTTTTTTTTCAACAATTTTAAATTCTTCTTTATTACAAGTTATTATTAAATTTATTCTACTCAATATATCTAATCCCATATATTTAACACATATAAATTAATTTAAACCATAAAAGTTTCGATTTAAATTAATTTACATCTATTAATTTCTTTTAAATTCAAGGTATTTTCATATGTTGATCAAATTTCAATTTATTAATTCTTTCAAAACAAATTTACTAATTTTTCCAAAACAAATTTATTTCATTATTAACTGAGTTTACTTATTATCTTATCTAACTCTATTAACATCTTTATAATCAAAATTTAGTGTATAACATTTATTATAAACACTCAAATTTTATTTATAAATTCAATTTATCTTATATATTATCCAATTACATATTCAACTTCTGAATGATTTAGGTAAGTTGTATTAGAATGCAGTTGAACAATATACAAATAAAATTTTCCCAATTTAATTATTCAAGTTTAAATATTTTCCCAAATTTTGGTTTTATTTAAAATTAAAATCATCATTTAACAGAATTTAAGAATTAGATTTCCGAATAACTTTAAACAATTTAGAGATATATATAATATATTTATATCAAACAAATTAAATTTTAAAATAAGATACCTATATATATAAATCAAATTATACTGAAGAAATTCAAATCAAAATATTTTTCAAAACAAAACCGTAGCAAAGCTACAGAATAGTATCTCCACTTCGAAACTCGAAAATGAACATCGATGATGCGGCCGCCATCACCGAAATTATTTTCCAGCGACAAAGAGAAGAGCACTGATTTTAACATTTTAAAATTCTTTGAAAATAATTCTGTTCAAAAATACTTCCAATAATATATACTTTAAATTTTAAAACCAAAGTTCGAAATCACCGGAAACCAATAGATTCTCAAATTTCTGAATTAAATTCATTTCAAATTCCAAATCAATTTATAAACCATATTTATAAATTTATTTAGAACGATAAATGATAATCAGATATTATCATTTCAAACAACAATTTATTTAACCTATTAAATTCCAGAAAATTTTAACTTATATTTTTATAATATAATCAAACAAATTTATTTCATTTTCCAAGTTTGAAAGTAATATTGTGTCAGTTTGCTCTGTTCAAGTGTTTTGGAAATCCTATCGATAGCGTTGATCAGACGAATCGATCGGAAACCCAAATCAACATCAACAACTCAAACAACACAATATATAAATCATTTTAAAATTAATTTACAAATACACTTCTTTGCTCGACGATACAGGGATGAATTTTCAAAATAAGGATAGGGTTTCAAATTTTATGGACTCAAGTTAAAGAGAATTCTGATTTAAATACAAGTTCGAAAGAAAAGATAAGATGATTCAATTAACAGAATCAGGTTGGATAAGCTTATTTAATTCACGGGCAATCTTAACCGGATCGTCCGTAACTTCAAGAATAAGATCGATGCTGAATTCCGAGGTAAATCAACACTCGATCTCCAGAGGTGGAATTTAGGTATAGCAAGTAATAGATAGCATCGTAAACTGCGGATACAGAAATCTCCAGTAAATCGATGCCTATTATAAAGGAGTTTACTCCTTTACGAATCATTCTAAGATTGGCGAGACCGCCGATCTATTATAGATAACATTCAGAATGGAGTTATGGGGTGCTCCATGATTAAAAGAAGACGAATAGTGAGGGACACGAATGAATTTCGGAACCGAGGGGAACGTTCCAAAATTAAAAGGAATCGAGTCAAAAGGAAGAGATTGAAACTCGAATGAGAGTGATTCTGTAAATACATTTACTTTATATGTTAAGTTTTGCCTAGAGCTACCAAAGCTCTGATACCAACTGTAACGACGCGGTATTTTGAGCAATTCAACTCCGGCATGAGTGTCTACCTATACACTTATAATGGACGCGAATGGTCCAAAATATCGGGTCGTTACAATCAACTTCATTTAACATTACTTAAGTTATTTTCCATTTCAAACATCATTTATTTAACTTAACTTAAGTTTCCACTTATTAATCAAATTCAGATTCCAATTCTATTTAACTCTTACCAAAGTCAAAATTTATTATCTCATATTATAAGTTCAAACTTGATTACTTATATTCAACAATCACAACTTAGATTTAATTGATTCACTTATACTTACTTTAATTTAACTCTATCCTTTAAGTTAAATTTATTCTATCAAAAATTCAAATGGTATAAGTTATCAACTCATTATCATTCCCATAAATATTTTAAATAGGATTCCAGAGTCTTTTCAACCTTTCAAAAACCATTTTGAAATCAATTCCAATTATCTTTTGAATTTCCAAAACAAAATCCAAATTTTCCAAACAACTTTCATTTAAAATAATCAGGCAGCAATTCCTCTTTTGGAAACCCGAAAATGAACACCAATGATGTCGCGATCATCATCGGAATTATTTTCCAGCGATCGAAAAGAGTTTAGAGCTTTCATCTCTCCAAAACAGTTTTCCACAATATCAAATCCTTTCAAAAACATTTCTCTGAAATTTTATTTTAGATTACAAATCCTATATAAATCTTTTACTTATAAATTTCACTTCTTATATATAAGATTATTTTACCATTGCAAATCATTTTAATTATAATTTCACACATTATAATTCATTTTGCTTATACAATTTACTCTTTTACAATCGTTGTTTTATTTAACTTATTCAAACAACTTTTATTAACTTATATATATTTATATTTTCAACAACCAAACAATTAATTTATTGTATATACTTTAATAATTTTGAAAAATTATTTCTTTATATACAAAATATAATCAAGGTAAAATTATTTCATTTACCCAATTTAAAACAATATCGTGCCGAATTGTTCTGAACAAGTGTTTAGAGATTCCTATCGATAGAGTTGTACAGACTATACCGACCAGAATCCATATACCACTTAACAAATCAATCATCACAATATAAAACAAATTTATATTCACTAACAAATACGCACTCATATCTATTATTACACTCAAACTCATTCTAGAGTACTACTGACTCTATCTCTAATGAGTAACACCGAACAGAGCAGGGTTGTCGCTTAACCATATGCTCTGATATCAAATGTAACGATTGCGATTTTTTGTCGCTCGAAAATCGACATCAATACATTCACTGTATCAACTGTCAAGCAATCGAATGCCGAAAAACCGAATTGTTATGGAGAAAAAGAAGAGGTAGAAGAAAAGATAGAAGAAAAAGAAAAAAAACACAGAAACAGAACCAATATCAGAATCTCACATTCGTAGCGGAACAACATATAATAGATAAATGAATAATCTGTAAATCAAAGAACTATATCATTTTATACATTACATCATCATCAGAGTGTACAACAACAACATACAACACAACTAGATAGTTATATGAACTTGTCCACATTCAGAATACACAACGGAATAATACTATCATATACAAGTGGTACGTCTCGCCATCCAGCTCGCCACTGAGTTCCAAAACATCTCCTGAATCCAGAATGATCTAATAACCTAACTCTAGACTGCCCGTGTGGAAAATGATGGGCACCCAGAGTTTAGGAAGGGAACAATAAACTCCAGGTCAGTCATGGTGACTGGTGTGAGAACTAAAACAGTTTATCTTTAAAACAAACAACAGGAAGATTTTAAAGTCAATTTCGCAATGCTTTTGGAAAATGAAACTACCATAAGACCTCCCGCCACACACACAATGCAAACGCAGAATTGGAGGAGATTTCTTCTTATGATAGTCAAATATGCTTACTATGCAAATCATTGGATTTATTATTATTAGTGCATAGTGCAGAAAAACATTTCGAAAGTATAATATTAATCTTAGCCAACATAGACATTCCGAACTATACCTACTATAGCTACCATCTAAACAGTGGGGCGCCACCATAAGTAAATGGCAGGTTCTACAACTAAAACCGTACAAGTTCGTATTGTTTCTTTGGATTTTCCAACAAATGGTCAGGCTAAGGAACTTCCTTTCCTCCTGCCGAATAGGATCGCCTCTGGCTGGACGTACCGAGAGACAAACTGCTCTCTGCCAAACAAGGCCGGGTTACCCCTGTAACTGGTAACTCACGAATATGTCATCACCCGGTCCTTTGGGACCTTTATCCGAGCGCTCGGTAGCATCATCACACATAATAAATAAGGTGTGTCCACATGAGTAAGTATCTGGGCTCCATACCATGATACCACCCCTTTCCAGAAGGAAATGACATACCCTAAAGGGCGCGACCCTCATAACCTTGCCGCAACATTCCTGTTTCGACCATTTCCGGGTTGTTGAGGCTCGACGAAGTCTCGTCCACAAAGCTACGCTCTGTCACAAAGCCATGCTTTGGGTCAACAGATGATCAACCTATGATCACAAAGATAAATGATCAAACAAATGATCATATCACAAATGATCAAACACTGATCATCACACAGCAACACTCAGCATGCCACATTACCAAATTGGGAATATATCGCTGATAACTTTCAACTACATAACCTCTGAGCTCGTACGTCTCAGAGAAGGGTGTTAAGCTAAGAGAATAAATTCTCCACCACCAACAGAAATGTATTTGAAAGAAATCAGCTTTACACCTCAAATTGTAATGTCAGACACGTAACCATACAAGTCTGTTCCGGGATCGAACAGAACCGAAGGCACTTCTCACGAAGCCCTTGCAATTCCGGATAATTTCCAATCACGTCCGGACTTCCCGTCACTAAGGGTGATAAAACCTCTAAATCGGAGATCAACCGATGTAGAGTAACTCGACGGTAATCCTTCCGTTTTCACAAATATCCGGTCTTCAACACCGGTCATCAAATGCAATTCATAACGACGTATCACATATTCGGAATGGGTTATACGACCCCATGGTCCTTTCCCGGCTAACCCGAATAGTGAGCGCTTATTCAAAAATAAGTGTGGCATTCAAATTCATCCAATTCACAACAAATACCCATTCAAGGTAATTATTGATAGTCTGTTATTTAACCATCAATAAAGATGCGCAACATCATCAGATTCCAAATAATTTTCCAAATTATTTATCTTTCAAAAATATCTTTCCAAGATATAAAATTTCCACACTTAACCATTTGAAAACAATTTCAAATCAATTTCCACATTTCAATTTATCTCCAAAAGATAAAATTTCAAACCCTTCATTCATATTGGGAAAGCATTTCCATACCTATTTAATAATAGGTAATTCACAAATCCATTTATTTTCAACATTTGAAAATATTCAATATACTTAAATCAAAATTTAGTATATATTTCATTCTTTAAGGAAATCATCCTCTTAAGCACATTTACTTGAGTTAAAACGAATGTTACGTAAAACATCGTTACGACGACTCAAAATCACTAGTATAGGGATTCGAAATTTAGATAGATATATAAATCCCAATTCTATATAAAACATTTCCTTTCAGAAACCATTTACTATAACAACAGTGTTATAGTCCACCATTTCCTTATTTCTCGAAACGTCTATTTCAACAATAATTGTTGAAATCTATGTATTCGATACATAACACGTTTTAAAACATCTTTTAAAACAATTACTTCATTTCGTAATATCACTTTCCAAACCATACCCATTTTATTTAATAATATATTCACTGTCCAAAATCGTGAATATACTTCATTATCCAAACTTAACATTTCTACACATTTTATTTAAAGGATTATCCACTATCCAAAATCGTGGATGTAATTCTTTTAATTACTTCTATAATTCACTTATCAAAATGAGTGATTTTGAATTTTATAAAACAATGTTTATAAATCCCAATTCTATTTATAAAACTTCGATTTATAAAAATCCTTGAATTAACAAATTCGATTTATAACTCAATTTTATACCAAAAATCTAAATTATAAGTTAATTACTTATAAATCTTTTATTTTACAAAGATCTATTCATTTTATAACTTCACATTATAAATCTATTAAATTTCATTAACTTATGAAATCCAATTATACTCCATTTTAACACTTATAAAAACTCGTTTTATAATTCCAACTTTTAAATTTATAAATATCAATTTTATAAATCTTTTATATAATCCGTTTATAATTATTCCAAAAATCTCAATTTAAACAAACCAGTCTTTTTAATAATTTACAAATCTTTATTTTTAAACTTCCAAAAATGGATCCGATGATGCCACAGCACCAAATAGTCAATCACAGTATTTAAACATCATATATCATCATATGATAACAGAATATATCACAATATCTGTAAATAAATCACTACGGTGAGGAATCCAGTTGGATCCCTCCAACCTGTTTCCCTGCATCCACAGATGTTAGTACAATACCAATTCCGCTCCAGTACGGAATTATCGCGGTATATGGGTTTAATAAATATTATCCGCTTACCAACGGCGTATAATGTCTATTTATCACAATAAATAGCAATCATCATTCAATTCATCACAATCGACACTATCAACAATTTTAAATCTCAACTATTTAAAATATAAATCGAAACAAAACATTCGATTGAGTGAGGAGTTCTCACCTTGATTTCAATTCTGTTCCAGCTTTTATTTCGAATAAAATTAAACGGACGTTTAATTTCACTCAAAATTTTCACTGACCCCGATCGCTTCCAATTCAGTTGCATCGCGTAGTATTCGACGATACGATTCCAACGCATTTTGTTTCGTTCCATTCCGACCTCGCAGCAAAAAGATATGCATTTTTAAAGTTACATGAATTTTAAATATAAACTTATATACAACTTTAATTCTTTTCTAACCCTAAATGCACATCTGCCGTCCGTTCTAAATCATGAGATCAAGGTCGCTCCTTTTCTTTCTTCTCCCCCGTTCAAAACTTTCGTTCGAAATAACCCAACGCCGCCCCCCATGCCCTAATTCACGCGACAACATCGATGACTTCCATCACGATCAGGAGATGCCATTTGAAAGCCCTTCACGCATACTACACTCGCCCTGAAATTCATAGAGCTCTGTCATCTTCAAGTCTCGAACGACGTGCGCGAATACCAGGTGAACGCGGCCTCCTCTCGACTTCAAACGGCGATGATTGTACGAATCCACCGTTGGATAGATAGTTCGCAATGCGTTCTACAAGTTTGCTTTAGAAAGTTTTTCGAATAGAGGTTTGGATTTGAAGAAAATAGGGAAGAAAGAGTCGAGCATTTCTGGCCTTAGAAATAGAGAGTGGCGGCTGATGATAGAATAGATTAGGGTTTAGGTTGTGATTGTTAACGTGTATATATATATATATATATACACACACGTATATAAATAATGTTAAATTCATTTTAAAACGACTTTTCCAAACGATCTCCAAATCACACGTGCCGCCTGGCGTTCGTAAGGTTTACCCCGCATTCCGAACACAATGGAACATGTTTCGGGAGCTAATTCGATCATCTGTGCGAGTTATGACAATAAACGATCAATTTAAATTAAACCGATTTAAATCGATTTCGAGGCGTTTTGGCTTGCCCCGGACAAACCGTACATCCGATTAACACGAAATTTGAAACCATACAATAATATCACATTACGGATCCGATGAAACTGGTTTCGTCGAAATCCGAGATTTTTGAAAAATGACTATTTTAACTCGCCAAATTAATATTAAAAACAATTTCGATGCGTTTCGAGCTGCCACAGTCACACGACAACTCCGATTGCTACAAAAATTGAAATCCGATAATAACAAACTATTACGGATCCAATGGAACTAGTTTTATCCAATTCTAAGACTGTTCGAAAAATGGTTAATTTCACTAGTCGATTAAATATTAAAATATTCAATTTTCACAGATTAACTTTAAATTCAAATTTCAAAGTCCTATAACATCACTATAACTTCAACCTGATTTAATATAACTTTATAAATTATTTTCATTCACATTTATTCTAGATTTCAATTATTTCTGGAATTTCAACTATTAATTATCGATTTAATTATCCAATTAAATCCAGTTATTCGAATTTTAAATTACTCGACTTATTAATTTCACTTATTAATATTTAAAATCAATTAAATATCCAAATTTTAATTAATATAAATTCTGGGTCATTACAAACTTCCCCCCTTAAAAGAATTTCGTCCTCGAAATTACCAAGTAAGAAGAAGATACAAAATCAGTTCACTTTCCAAAACAAAACATTTGAATTAGATTTTTAAATCTGTTAAGTGTTTAACTTTCCCAAAATCCTTAGTTAAACTTCTTACAAAATCTTTACTAAGTTTTCCAAATCATACTTAGTTTTCAAAATTTTCAAATTTTCCAATTTTCTCAAAAATATTCTAACGCCTTAAATTTTCGGAAAATTTTGCCATAGCCTCCTTTGCGCGGCTCGATCCGAAAAAAAATGACAGTGTATATATATCACAAATATACATCTCATCAAGTGATGAGGCATCCCGTAGGGAAAAAAGTGTAAAAGTACGATATTTAATCCGAGATATGTACCTTATTATATTTTTAGCGAGCATATACAGTTAATATAGCGCGAAAGCGAGCTCCAAATGCGAAGCAAACGCCATCCGCACCTACTAAACACTCAATCAAACAAATGAGAACATGTATATAGAAAATAATATCGATATACATCATATAGCAACATAATAACTACATATAACAACATAGCAATTGCAACAAACAACAAATGCAACCATCATCTAATAAACATCCAACAAATTCACAACCAAATCAATATTGATTCACTTTTCATTAATATTCATTGAATTGGTTTCCAATTTTAAATCATATTTGATTCGTTTACATTGGATTTTACTAATATTCATTTCCAATTCAACTAGTTTACATTCACATTAATTCACTTACAAATCAAATTCAATTCTATTTAAGATTCACTTAACTTCCAATTTGATTTCAATTACTTTAGCTTTCAATTTGTCAATTCAATTTCATTAACACTTAATGAATTATATACAATCAACTAACATCCATATAACAACCAATGTACATCCATTACAACCAAATTTATTCAATTTACATTTCTTTACATTCAATTTGGTTCAGTACTTTTAATTTCAATTGGTTTATATTGAATTGACTTTCATTCAATTTATTAAATTTCTCAACTCCATTAGCTTCTAATGAATTAACACCTATATTCATTGTTTCATATCAATTATTTACATTCAATTGATTAACATTCAATCCATTTATTAATTCAATTGCTAATTCATTTTAACAAATAAAATTGAATTTCATTTATATAACTCAAGTTCACATCCATTTAATAAATTCACTTTATTAATTTACTTTGATATCAAAATCAACTTCATTTAACATTACTTAAGTTATTTTCCATTTCAAACATCATTTATTTAACTTAACTTAAGTTTCCACTTATTAATCAAATTCAGATTCCAATTCTATTTAACTCTTACCAAAGTCAAAATTTATTATCTCATATTATAAGTTCAAACTTGATTACTTATATTCAACAATCACAACTTAGATTTAATTGATTCACTTATACTTACTTTAATTTAACTCTATCCTTTAAGTTAAATTTATTCTATCAAAAATTCAAATGGTATAAGTTATCAACTCATTATCATTCCCATAAATATTTTAAATAGGATTCCAGAGTCTTTTCAACCTTTCAAAAACCATTTTGAAATCAATTCCAATTATCTTTTGAATTTCCAAAACAAAATCCAAATTTTCCAAACAACTTCCATTTAAAATAATCAGGCAGCAATTCCTCTTTTGGAAACCCGAAAATGAACACCAATGATGTCGTGATCATCATCGGAATTATTTTCCAGCGATCGAAAAGAGTTTAGAGCTTTCATCTCTCCAAAACAGTTTTCCACAATATCAAATCCTTTCAAAAACATTTCTCTGAAATTTTATTTTAGATTACAAATCCTATATAAATCTTTTACTTATAAAATTTCACTTCTTATATATAAGATTATTTTACCATTGCAAATCATTTTAATTATAATTTCACACATTATAATTCATTTTGCTTATACAATTTACTCTTTTACAATCGTTGTTTTATTTAACTTATTCAAACAACTTTTATTAACTTATATATATTTATATTTTCAACAACCAAACAATTAATTTATTGTATATACTTTAATAATTTTGAAAAATTATTTCTTTATATACAAAATATAATCAAGGTAAAATTATTTCATTTACCCAATTTAAAACAATATCATGCCGAATTGTTCTGAACAAGTGTTTAGAGATTCCTATCGATAGAGTTGTACAGACTATACCGACCAGAATCCATATACCACTTAACAAATCAATCATCACAATATAAAACAAATTTATATTCACTAACAAATACGCACTCATATCTATTATTACACTCAAACTCATTCTAGAGTACTACTGACTCTATCTCTAATGAGTAACACCGAACAGAGCAGGGTTGTCGCTTAACCATATGCTCTGATACCAAATGTAACGATTGCGATTTTTCGTCGCTCGAAAATCGACATCAATACATTCACTGTATCAACTGTCAAGCAATCGAATGCCGAAAAACCGAATTGTTATGGAGAAAAAGAAGAGGTAGAAGAAAAGATAGAAGAAAAAGAAAAAAAACACAGAAACAGAACCAATATCAGAATCTCACATTCGTAGCGGAACAACATATAATAGATAAATGAATAATCTGTAAATCAAAGAACTATATCATTTTATACATTACATCATCATCAGAGTGTACAACAACAACATACAACACAACTGGATAGTTATATGAACTTGTCCACATTCAGAATACACAACGGAATAATACTATCATATACAAGTGGTACGTCTCGCCATCCAGCTCGCCACTGAGTTCCAAAACATCTCCTGAATCCAGAATGATCTAATAACCTAACTCTAGACTGCCCGTGTGGAAAATGATGGGCACCCAGAGTTTAGGAAGGGAACAATAAACTCCAGGTCAGTCATGGTGACTGGTGTGAGAACTAAAACAGTTTATCTTTAAAACAAACAACAGGAAGATTTTAAAGTCAATTTCGCAATGCTTTTGGAAAATGAAACTACCATAAGACCTCCCGCCACACACACAATGCAAACGCAGAATTGGAGGAGATTTCTTCTTATGATAGTCAAATATGCTTACTACGCAAATCATTGGATTTATTATTATTAGTGCATAGTGCAGAAAAACATTTCGAAAGTATAATATTAATCTTAGCCAACATAGACATTCCGAACTATACCTACTATAGCTACCATCTAAACAGTGGGGCGCCACCATAAGTAAATGGCAGGTTCTACAACTAAAACCGTACAAGTTCGTATTGTTTCTTTGGATTTTCCAACAAATGGTCAGGCTAAGGAACTTCCTTTCCTCCTGCCGAATAGGATCGCCTCTGGCTGGACGTCCCGAGAGACAAACTGCTCTCTGCCAAACAAGGCCGGGTTACCCCTGTAACTGGTAACTCACGAATATGTCATCACCCGGTCCCTTGGGACCTTTATCCGAGCGCTCGGTAGCATCATCACACATAATAAATAAGGTGTGTCCACATGAGTAAGTATCTGGGCTCCATACCATGATACCACCCCTTTCCAGAAGGAAATGACATACCCTAAAGGGCGCGACCCTCATAACCTTGCCGCAACATTCCTGTTTCGACCATTTCCGGGTTGTTGAGGCTCGACAAAGTCTCGTCCACAAAGCTACGCTCTGTCACAAAGCCATGCTTTGGGTCAACAGATGATCAACCTATGATCACAAAGATAAATGATCAAACAAATGATCATATCACAAATGATCAAACACTGATCATCACACAGCAACACTCAGCATGCCACATTACCAAATTGGGAATATATCGCTGATAACTTTCAACTACATAACCTCTGAGCTCGTACGTCTCAGAGAAGGGTGTTAAGCTAAGAGAATAAATTCTCCACCACCAACAGAAATGTATTTGAAAGAAATCAGCTTTACACCTCAAATTGTAATGTCAGACACGTAACCATACAAGTCTGTTCCGGGATCGAACAGAACCGAAGGCACTTCTCACGAAGCCCTTGCAATTCCGGATAATTTCCAATCACGTCCGGACTTCCCGTCACTAAGGGTGATAAAACCTCTAAATCAGAGATCAACCGATGTAGAGTAACTCGACGGTAATCCTTGCGTTTTCACAAATATCCGGTCTTCAACACCGGTCATCAAATGCAATTCATAACGACGTATCACATATTCGGAATGGGTTATACGACCCCATGGTCCTTTCCCGGCTAACCCGAATAGTGAGCGCTTATTCAAAAATAAGTGTGGCATTCAAATTCATCCAATTCACAACAAATACCCATTCAAGGTAATTATTGATAGTCTGTTATTTAACCATCAATAAAGATGCGCAACATCATCAGATTCCAAATAATTTTCCAAATTATTTATCTTTCAAAAATATCTTTACAAGATATAAAATTTCCACACTTAACCATTTGAAAACAATTTCAAATCAATTTCCACATTTCAAATCAATTTCCACATTTCAATTTATCTCCAAAAGATAAAATTTCAAACCCTTCATTCATATTGGGAAAGCATTTCCATACCTATTTAATAATAGGTAATTCACAAATCCATTTATTTTCAACATTTGAAAATATTCAATATACTTAAATCAAAATTTAGTATATATTTCATTCTTTAAGGAAATCATCCTCTTAAGCACATTTACTTGAGTTAAAACGAATGTTACGTAAAACATCGTTACGACGACTCAAAATCACTAGTATAGGGATTCGAAATTTAGATAGATATATAAATCCCAATTCTATATAAAACATTTCCTTTCGGAAACCATTTACTATAACAACAGTGTTATAGTCCACCATTTCCTTATTTCTCGAAACGTCTATTTCAACAATAATTGTTGAAATCTATGTATTCGATACATAACACGTTTTAAAACATCTTTTAAAACAATTACTTCATTTCGTAATATCACTTTCCAAACCATACCCATTTTATTTAATAATATATTCACTGTCCAAAATCGTGAATATACTTCATTATCCAAACTTAACATTTCTACACATTTTATTTAAAGGATTATCCACTATCCAAAATCGTGGATGTAATTCTTTTAATTACTTCTATAATTCACTTATCAAAATGAGTGATTTCGAATTTTATAAAACAATGTTTATAAATCCCAATTCTATTTATAAAACTTCGATTTATAAAAATCCTTGAATTAACAAATTCGATTTATAACTCAATTTTATACCAAAAATCTAAATTATAAGTTAATTACTTATAAATCTTTTATTTTACAAAGATCTATTCATTTTATAACTTCACATTATAAATCTATTAAATTTCATTAACTTATGAAATCCAATTATACTCCATTTTAACACTTATAAAAACTCGTTTTATAATTCCAACTTTTAAATTTATAAATATCAATTTTATAAATCTTTTATATAATCCGTTTATAATTATTCCAAAAATCTCAATTTAAACAAACCAGTCTTTTTAATAATTTACAAATCTTTATTTTTAAACTTCCAAAAATGGATCCGATGATGCCACAGCACCAAATAGTCAATCACAGTATTTAAACATCATATATCATCATATGATAACAGAATATATCACAATATCTGTAAATAAATCACTACGGTGAGGAATCCAGTTGGATCCCTCCAACCTGTTTCCCTGCATCCACAGATGTTAGTACAATACCAATTCCGCTCCAGTACGGAATTATCGCGGTATATGGGTTTAATAAATATTATCCGCTTACCAACGGCGTATAATGTCTATTTATCACAATAAATAGCAATCATCATTCAATTCATCACAATCGACACTATCAACAATTTTAAATCTCAACTATTTAAAATATAAATCGAAACAAAACATTCGATTGAGTGAGGAGTTCTCACCTTGATTTCAATTCTGTTCCAGCTTTTATTTCGAATAAAATTAAACGGACGTTTAATTTCACTCAAAATTTTCACTGACCCCGATCGCTTCCAATTCAGTTGCATCGCGTAGTATTCGACGATACGATTCCAACGCATTTTGTTTCGTTCCATTCCGACCTCGTAGCAAAAAGATATGCGTTTTTAAAGTTACATGAATTTTAAATATAAACTTATATACAACTTTAATTCTTTTCTAACCCTAAATGCACATCTGCCGTCCGTTCTAAATCATGAGATCAAGGTCGCTCCTTTTCTTTCTTCTCCCCCGTTCAAAACTTTCGTTCGAAATAACCCAACGCCGCCCCCCATGCCCTAATTCACGCGACAACATCGATGACTTCCATCACGATCAGGAGATGCCATTTGAAAGCCCTTCACGCATACTACACTCGCCCTGAAATTCATAGAGCTCGGTCATCTTCAAGTCTCGAACGACGTGCGCGAATACCAGGTGAACGCGGCCTCCTCTCGACTTCAAACGGCGATGATTGTACGAATCCACCGTTGGATAGATAGTTCGCAATGCGTTCTACAAGTTTGCTTTAGAAAGTTTTTCGAATAGAGGTTTGGATTTGAAGAAAATAGGGAAGAAAGAGTCGAGCATTTCTGGCCTTAGAAATAGAGAGTGGCGGCTGATGATAGAATAGATTAGGGTTTAGGTTGTGATTGTTAACGTATATATATATATATATATATATATATATATATACGTATATAAATAATGTTAAATTCATTTTAAAACGACTTTTCCAAACGATCTCCAAATCACACGTGCCGCCTTGCATTCGTAAAGATTACCCCACATTCCGAACACAATGGAACGTGTTTCGGGAGCTAATTCGATCATCTGTGCGAGTTATGACAATAAACGATCAATTTAAATTAAACCGATTTAAATCGATTTCGAGGCGTTTTGGCTTGCCCCGGACAAACCGTACATCCGATTAACACGAAATTTGAAACCATACAATAATATCACATTACGGATCCGATGAAACTGGTTTCGTCGAAATCCGAGACTTTTTGAAAAATGACTATTTTAACTCGCCAAATTAATATTAAAACAATTTCGATGCGTTTCGAGCTGCCACAGTCACCTGACAACTCCGATTGCTACAAAAATTGAAATCCAACAATAACAAACTATTACGGATCCAATGGAACTAGTTTTATCCAATTCTAAGACTGTTCGAAAAATGGCTAATTTCACTAGTCGATTAAATATTAAAATATTCAATTTTCACAGATTAACTTTAAATTCAAATTTCAAAGTCCTATAACATCACTATAACTTCAACCTGATTTAATATAACTTTATAAATTATTTTCATTCACATTTATTCCAGATTTCAATTATTTCTAGAATTTCAACTATTAATTATCGATTTAATTATCCAATTAAATCTAGTTATTCGAATTTTAAATTACTCGACTTATTAATTTCACTTATTAATATTTAAAATCAATTAAATATCCAAATTTTAATTAATATTAATTCTGGGTCGTTTCAGTCAGTCCAAAATATCCATAATATCCAAACAATCGTTAATATAACACAACACATATCAATATATATAAATTTCCAACAATGGATATGCATTTAATATTTTTACTACTCGGTTAATTAAATTGAATAGTCATACTAATGTACTTTTTATAAACTACCCCAAAACTCTGTAAATCAATGCCGATTCATCCATTTTTCCACGAGTCCAATGGAACAAACTATGTGTGAATTGGAGCTCGTATGCAAAAGTGACGATGTTTAGATGTTTAAGGGTCTAATTTGTAATTAATTAAAATAGAAGGACTTAGTTGGAAGTTTACTTACGCTCTACAATGCCTCCAAACCAACGCCTCCCCCCAGGCTGAACTTTGACCAACCATAGTTGCTGCCTCACGCCTTCATTCGACGAACGTCGTCCATCATCGTTGCCTGCTCGCCGAGATCTACATCACCAACCTAACTATACCACCCGCAAATGTCGCCTCGTCGTATCCCAAAACCTGCCACCATATGGTTTCTAGGCCGAATTCCGACCGCCGATATCAGCGATTCGTTAAATAGAAGCCAAATCCAAGTTTATCTTGTTGAGGCCTACAGATTTATGTCGTCAATTTCACCAATTAGTCACCAAATCAAAAGCCCCAAATCGCAGCCATAATTATACATCTAGCCTCCTTTAACCAACAATTTTGGTTGATCTGAGCATTTTTACAACAAATGGATACTTGCTGCCTCTTCCACTGATTGAGATCTATGAATCCATATATTATAAGCTAAGGTTCGAGCACTTTGAATTTTAAATGAATTTTAATTAGTTTGTTAATTCACCAGTAAAGATTGATTTGGAGAATTTCAAGATTAGAATAGGAAGACTGATGTGAAGGATGCTCTCTAGGGTTTCTAAGCATGAGATATATATATAAGTAATGAGGCAAGTTCAATTATATGTAACCGTTTAGCCCAAAAGTGGTTGTGTAATCTATCTAAACACTATAACACCTTTATTTTCCAAACTGTAACTCTAAATCCATAAAAATTATATACCAAACCAATTAACTTGGAAAGACCTACGCAATGGTAATAAATATAACACCCAATTTACCCTTTTATTAAAAATCCATTTTTAATAAATCTAATATTAATAGTGTTAAATTTGCGGGTCATACAGATTTTACATCTAAAGTAGATATTTTCTTGTCTAAAATGATGTTTTATTATCATATTGATTGGAATATATATATATATATATATTTATATAGTGATAGAGTTAGGGTATGCCTTAGGGGAAATTAAGTAATTTATTACATATATCTAACTCAATAACCAGTCTAGTTCAAAATCAAAGGTATTCTCGTTCTATTATATACTTGATATAGATATTAATTAATTAATTTAATCAAAATTATAAATAGAAAATCCATAAATGGTATGTTTTATGATAGTAGTTACAAAGTGTTGTAACCGTGAGTAATTTATCACCATAAAATAGATATACCATTTTAAATGTTCCCAGTCAAGATGCATCGAGACTGGATAACGATGTATTCGTTTAAACTAGAGTATGTAACGCTCTCCAAATGTTGGGCAGTGTATTATCCATGGCTGCTTGGGGAACCTAGAAGTTATGTACTGATTGTTATTGGATAACTGTGGAATGAATCACACGATAGTTTTCTATTGGTTAATATAACTAAGGTCAAACATAAAATATCAATGTGACTGATTTACTCTCAACTTGAGTATATTGTGGATCTTCAATACGAAAGCTCTGCTTTGGACATAGTCAAATCATGGCGTTCCATCGAGTACCTATAGTTGGGTTGAGTGAAAGTATGGGAAGTAAAGCACTATTCAAGAGAGGATTCGTCTTTTCAAGTATATGGGGTTAGTATCACGGTCAACTCAAGTAAACTCAAAGTCAAAGTCTCTGGCCAGAGCATTTTAGTTACTACTAATAATTATTATTAAACCAAGGACTTTGTGTTTGGACTATAGAGTTGAATGTGGATGACATTGGAATTTTTACCATTACCAAATTCCATAAGTCCAAAGTGATACAGTTTTGACGAAGGGAACTAGTGTATATAAATGTCACTAACTGGTAATGCTTATTAAATTAAAATTAGATTTTACCGAAAGTGAGTAAGCGATAAATTTGGCTATAATGTCACACCACCTGCTAAGTGACATGTGAACGTTAATATTCGAACAGTTCGGTGTTAATTGCGGATCGAATTTACACCCAAGAGTTACACAACCGAAATGATGAATTCCCTTTGAATAATTTATTTAGTTTATAATTGTTATAAATTAATTAATATTTCTAAAATATTAATTATAAAATTTGACTATGATTTGAGAAATAAATAATATTATATATTTATAATAGTTATAAATATATCAATATACGTATCGATAAGCTACTAAATTAGATTTAATTGCATAGTTTTTTGGCTTGGGCTTAAATGGGTTTAAAGCCTATCATTAGAGCTGCAAATTTTGGTTTTGGCAAGTCATTAGAGGCAGTTAAAACTCAGAAAAGGGGTTGGAGAAAAAGTGTAATCACCCGTCAATCCGCACAATTCAAGCTGATAATAAACCACACATGTCCAACCCAAATTGAATAGGAAGACAAATGGTTATGGGAAAGAGAAAAGAAAGAAGAAAAGAGAAGAAGAAGAGAAACTAAAAATAGTAAAAAATCTCACAATCACGGCATAATAATATATAATTAAATATCAATGATCTTTACAAAAAATAAAGTGTTATATACATACATCCATCAGAATACAACAACAAATCACAATCATCAACCTAGATAGTTGTTATTCACAAATGCTGATGATTTCAACAACAAAGTAGCGGAAAATAACATATACGAGAATATGACTTAAAGGCCTCCAACTCATCTCCTAGGCTCCAATGCATCCAAAGAAATCTGTAAATATGCTCGGTCTGACCCGAGTATTATAATAAAATAACACTCGAGTCAGTCCAGAAAACCAGCATGAGAAAACACATCCAACTGGATTTTAAAGTTATAAAAACCATTGAAAGTCAAAAGTATGTCGTAAGACCATGTCGCACATAAACACGAATGGGTTTTTACCTTACGATAACCAAAACATTTCATCTGAAATTCCCTGATATTATAATAGTGTCTAAGATACAAATACTTATTAATCATAGCTGAAATTGTAACATTAACTAAATTCCGGCATAATAGGTATACAACTAAAACCGTAAAGGCTCGTATTGGATAATGGATTCCATACTATGACAAGGTAAGGAACTACCTCCCGATGGTGCATATTTAGATAAAATGCACCGGGGTCTGACACAAACATCTTGTACCCCTGCCACATAGGACTGTCCTAACACTTGACTAGTAGTACTAAATATGATCACCCCTCCATTAATGGGAACCGAAGCATACAAATGAGAGATAATAACTGATCCAGATTTGGAATGACTATACCCTGATGGGAGTGACCCACTTGGCCCTGCTGCATACCCGATTTTTGTCATTTCCCATTTGACGAGGCTCAAGGCTATGTTTTACTTTATATAGCACTTCCCACTTGGAATGCTAACACTGCCCTCCGGGCAACAATGCGATACCAGCATTCGTCCATACAAGTTCGTTCTGGGATTGAACAAAACGCTTAAGAGCTCCGTCTTTAATTCCATCATCTTCAAGATATCTTCACTTCAAAACGCTTAAGTTGGATCAAAGTGGTTTTTGGATAACATATCCACTCCCGGTCTCTTCGAAACAACATTCGATAATTTCTGATAAACTGAACCTCGGTTCTTTAGGAAATAAACAGTCAAGGATAAGAGCGGAGATCACCTCCTGACCGTTAGTGGACAGATTTCCTTATCCTTGTCCTAGGAAAGCGAAACGAGATTTATATGCACAGTACAGCATCATCGGAGATGACCATGCTATATAACTCACGTGTTTCTCCTAGATATTTCCAAAGTTACGTTTTGGGTCCAAATTCAACAGTCGGTTATTTAACTATCAAATAACAAACATTAAATCGGAGATTTAATTCCATAGGGAAAACCAACAATGGTTAAGCATACAAGCAACCACTAACCTCCCTTTAATTAAATTTTCATTAATTTAATTCACTTTGTAAATACTTGAACCAAAATCCTTTTTACAAAGATTTATATCCACAAATTCCTATTTCTGAATACTTGGAAAAATATCCATATACTTATCTCAACGGTGTAAGTATATTCACCAAACATCAGGAAAGATTTCCCTTTTTATACAATTCTAACATCATTTATAACTCCATTATACATCCATGAAACCATTTATAAAACTCCTTTTATACATCTATAAACCCATTTCTAAAATTCTTTTATAAATATCTAAAACCATTTATAAAGCCCTTTTAACTTTTTAACCAATCTTCCTTTACATTTTCCAAAACATGTAATAAGATTCCGCTTATAAGAACCACATCTCTTTATAAAACTCTATTTATAAATTTCAAAAACAATTATAAATAAATTCTAATCATTTATTTAAAAACACTATTATATAATAGTAAAAATTATAAAAAATAAATATGAACTTTAAAACATTTTAAAATAATAATTAATAAATTCCAAAACATCCTAAATAAAACAATAATAATTTGTCTTCAACATTTTTATAAATAATAATAATTAATCTTCAAAACTTTATTGATAAATAATTGTATTTAATTTCAAACCATATTAATATTTTTAGAAAATTAACTTTTCAAAATATAAAAGTATTGATAAACAAATTTAAAACAATGTTAAATAAATAAACAACTTTGATAAAAAAAACATAAGTTTATTTCCTTGATACAATTCACCCTTAATTTTCAACATAATCATTTTCATATTTATAAAACTATATTTTATAAATCTCCTTCTATTTTATAAAACTTCCTTTTTAAAATAAATCTCTCTATTTATGAAACCCATTCATAACTCTATTCCTATATAAATCTCACTTATCTATAAAATCCCATTCAAACATGATTTCAACTCGTTTTGAACGTTGCTCCCATATTTATGAATTTCTTTTATAAATTTCTTTTTATTTATAAAATATCATTTAGCATTTCCTAATTTACCCTCACCTTCAATTTCCAAAATAGAATCAACTATTTTCCAAAACAACATTCCACACCTTATAATAAATCCATCGTTTGATCTATTCCTCCAATCTATTAAATGATAATAGTTTCCTTTTTATTTATAAAACACCATTATAAATCTATCCTTTTATAAATAAAATACGATTTGACAAATCTTCACCTTATTGGTAAAATGTCACTTTATACATTATCTCCTTTATAAATTTCCATATTTATAAATAAATCTTAATATTTGTATATATTATATACATATCACTTTATATAAAACGACTAATAAATATTTATACCAAATATTTCCATCTTCTTTTTAAAACCGTATCCCTTTATTGTAAAACGCGGACTTATTTTTAAGATTTTAAAAATCGTTATCCATAGTTAAAAATCTCTATTTAAAATATTTTATAAAATTATAAATTTATAATCTCTACAAGTTGTGCTTTTTATTTTAAAATAAACTTCTTCTTTAAATAATTCAAGAAAAATTATTAAAACATATATAATTTCCAAAATCACTTTGAAATCCTTTTTTAAATCAAATCGTTATTTTATAGTATTTAAAATACCAAAATAAGACCCAATGCTACTAAAGAACTAAATAAGCAAAATCATATCCATGTCATCGAATATAGCATACTACATATCATATATCAAAATGTATGAAAAATAAAATCAACAGTGTGACGAATCATGTTGGATCCCTCCAACTTGTCCCCCTGCATTACATTCAGTATATAATCAAATAATATAAATCAACCACTTTGAGTCGGGATTCGTATACAAAGGGTCATCCGCTTTTACATGAGATTCGTAATAGATCTTCCCGCCATCACCGCTGTTCCACCTCGTCACGCGGCCGTGCCTTCCACTCCCCCTCTCCCTTGACCTCGCGCGCCGCTGCGCCGCCCTAAATTGACCCAAACCAAACCCATTCGGCCCAAGAATGCGGTCAATTTTTGACCTCCATGCGAAAATCTACGATGATCCAACCGGTAGGTTAGCTCCTTTTGTCGAGACGAGCAACTTTGATGTTAGGACCGAGGCTTGAAAATGCTTGTAGTGGCTCCAACGATTATAGGCCGTTCGATTTGTGAATGGGGAATCTAAAATTCGAACAATAATCTTGCTTGAACGCGATTTATAAAAGCAGAGGGTATGGACATGATGTGCATGGGTATGGGCTAAGCATGGTTATAATATATATATATATATATATATATATATATATATATATATATATATATATTATTAAATTAGAAAATGTCTAGCTTTAAACGTCCGAAAATCCCGAACTTCAAACGAGGCATATCGTCTGGCATTCTATATTTTATACTCCTATTCCGAACGAAATGGAACTAGTTTCGAGACCTAATTCGATCACATGCAGAAGATAGCTTTTTTCAAACCTTATTATTATATAAATTTCTGAAAATAATTTCTACGCGTTTCGATCTCGCACGCCAAAACGATATGTCCAATCACCATGAAATTTGACGACATACTATAATTCACTGTCACGGATCCAATAAATCTAGTTTCGTCCAATTCCGAGACAGCGCCCCGGAAGGCTATTTTTACACGTTAATTAAAAAAGTTATTTCCAAAATCAGTTTAATCACTTTTAAATCCAATTTAAAAGTTTATTATCTTCATTCTTATTCAAATAAAATTTAAATCAACTTCCAAAATCATTCTTATCCATAATAAATTCCAGATTCAATTATTTAAACAATTCCAAATATTAAATTTAACAATTTAATTACCCAATGATTCGATATATTTGAAATTCGGGTTATTTAACTTATATAATTAACTTTTTAATATTTAAAATCAATTAAATACTCCAAATTCAAATACTGAAATTCTGGGTCGTACATAAAGAGTTGAGATCAAGAGAGAATAAGTAAAAAGGTTTCCCCTATTTCTCTCTTATGCCATTCTATATATATGGATCTCTAAAACCTATTTTTTCTGCTTTTGGCCACCATTATTATCTTCATTTTGCTAGCTGAAATAAACCCCCTAATAACCTCCTAATATCTCAAATCAAGTTCAAGTTACATCAAATACTATTCGATAGTAGAAGGTCGTCGATTCCAAATTAGCAACCTGACGAATCAGGAGATACTTAGAAAATGGAATTCATTACTTCTACGTAGACTCAAAGGCATCATTGATAGGTAACTTTCATTTCATATTACTGATATAATATCATATTTTATAGTCTATAAATTGTTCACATCTAAATCCATGTATATATGTTATTGTTATATGTTTACTTAAGTGAGGTTTTTATAGGTAAATGTAGTTTTCATAATTCGATTAGTTATGTGCATGATATAGAAGTTATGTTTATAAATTAGTTATAATTAGACTTAAATTTCTGTACAATTTTTTTTTTTTGAAATTTACTAAATATACACATACATACATACATATACGCATAGGATTAATTGTGTGTGTATATAATATATACATATGTGTCTATATATATATATATACACACTCTACTTATATAATTACATATATGATTATATAATACATAAAATTGATTTAAATATGTTTGTATGTTTATCTATACTTATTATGAATTATAAAACTTGAAAACAATTTATATATATTATAATTAATTATTAATGATTATATGAATTGTTTATTATATATGAAATAATTAATGATCCAAAAATTCAATTTTATATTTTTTTAATTACTACATCACATAATAAGCTTTCAAAAAAATTTCAGAATTTTTTATGTATATTTTTTATTTTTAATAATTTAATTAAATTACGGTTGAAATGTATTTTAATTATTAAAAAAAATTGGCACGTGCATGTAAAAATTCCTTATAAAATTATTAAATTTAAATCGTCTATGTAGTTTGATGAAAATAAACTGAAAAATACAAAGAAAACAACGTACTCTTTTTTGGTTGTAATAGGGTTTAAACTTGTAACCCTTTTTATGTTCCAAAATTTTCATTTGAAAATAGATGGTAATGTTTGCTCAAACAAGGACACGAACTCTTCACCTCTTGTTTTTATTTAAGGGCAATATTGGAACTTTGCGGTCAGACAAAAAAATTGGAACTCAATTCCAATTATTAATAAAGATAATATTTTAAGTCAAATATATTTGATATTTTTTCGTGACATGTGTTTTGTGATCCTTGATTTTCGTAAATTTTAAAAATCGATTTTTTCTCATTCAAATATTTTTATTAATTAATTACGGCCGAAATTATTATTTAATTCATTAATAATAGATAATAAAATATTAAATTTTTCCTGTAAACTTATGTTAGTTTTGAACTAGAGTAAATATTTGAATCATTTTATATATGTGTGTTTGTGTGTGTGTGTATTAACTTACTTCCTATTTATGTAAACATATATTAAACCATGAAATTACATTATATTTATATGTACAACTATATATATACATATATATACAAATAGTTAATTTACATTAAAATTAATTAAATAAATATTATATATATATTTATATATGTGTTCACTTATCTACATATTTACATGTATTATGTTATAAATTATTAATTATAATATTATATATGTATGTATATGTGTTTGTGTGTGCATAAGATATCTAAATATAAATATTATCTATACATACATGTATGAATTTACTTTACAATGTTTTGAAACATATCTTATGATACATTTATATATATATATGATTTATATATTCTACAATATTTATATATGCACTTGTATGGATAATATACAATACATATAAAATGAGCTATTGTGTCTATTGTAATGTGAACCCCAACACCTATATACGGACGCATTATACCCTTCACGGATTATCATGTTACACATGCACGCACGTGCGTGCGCACGCGCACACACACAAAGATATATATGTATGTATATACATACATATATAACATAAATTTTTGTGACATTTAATAATGAAATATGTTTTACAATATATATTTATATATATATTTCATATTATAATATATCTATATGCACATATTTAGCAACATATGATACATACAAAATGAGCTAATATGTCTGTTGCAATGTAAATCCCAACATCTACATACGGGCATATTATACCCTTTATGGATTATTATGTTACACATGCATACAGGCATATATAGGTCTATGATACATGTATATATAAATTAAATCAAATCAAAATTAATTTTATATTATAAAATATTTATATTTAAATAAAATACGTGATTTATTTGAAATAAATTAGAAATGTTTTAAATGAATTAGACTACATAGGTCCAATAGGGTAAAAAAATTTGAAACTCACTCATAACTGTTGCGGGTTGGCCTAGTTCCAATAATGGTATCAGAGCCTAATAGCCTATGCAGTCTAAATTGGTCATGTTAGGGTTAACTATTAAGCTTACAGCCCAAAAGTTTCCCAAATTTAAATTGCCTTGGGCTAATTTTCAAAATTGGTTGAAAAATAAAATATAAGATTTTATATTTAAAAGTTAAATTTAAAATAAGATATAAATATATTATAATAGTTATAATATAATAAAATTTTCAAAATGTTTGAAAATATATAGATAAATTCTGAAAATTTAAAATTTATCAATTGGAATAATAAAATAAATTAATTAAATAAGTTAATTAATAAAAATATATATGCATGTATTATATATTATAATATATTATATGATATTTTAAAATATTAAAATAACATAAGTATACATGTATGTATATGAATTAAATTTTGAAATTAATATAATTTAATTAAAATTGTTTAATTAGATAAATTAATTTAAGGTTAATTAATTATGTATATTATTTAAAGGTTGATTAATTAAGTAAATTAATTAACGGTTGATTAATTAAATGAATATACACATATACCATAAAGGTTATAATATGTAATAAATATTTAATATAAATGTTATATTTAAAATAATATAAAATTAATTAAAATGTTAATTAATTAAATAAGATTTAAATAATAAAATATTATACATAAGACTATTATATAAGTAGTATTAAATATAAAATTTATATAAGGATAAAGCTTATATTATATGAATGTATAAACTAAAGGTAGAACATCAAAGAAACCCTAAACAGATTTAAGAGATAAATACATACGTATCGTACGTATATCGTGATTTCAAGTGTGTCCAACACTTCAATCTCGAGGGCGTTTCATAAGAAATACATTATTCCATAAGTTGATATCACTCAATATAATATGTTAAAGATTATGAATCTTCAATAATAATGTTCTCCTGTACCATATATATATATATATTAATAAATTACTTGCATAGTTCTTAGTTATTGAGCAAACTCAAGCCAAGGATGTTATGTGTAGTATTATTAATATATTGAATAGATGAGGTAAGATAATTATATGTATTTGTTGAGCAAACTCGAGGTACATATATTATACTTAGGCCATCGCGATATGGTAGGTACGAGTGAACAATATCTTTCGAATTGTTGAGCAAACTCAAGGTCGAAATGAGATTAGGACAAGGAACCATGGGTTAGGAGTTGTATGAGATACAACTGATAGGGAGTTATCCATCCTCCATGGAGCTATGATTTGCTGAGAAAACTCATAGTCAGAATTCCAAGACGGACGAGCCCTAACACCCACTAGTGAAGTCGAAAGGCTTTTATGTTTCAGTTAGGGTTTGGTAAAACATAAAAACTAGTGGGAGCCATATTAGAAAAAACGAAGTGATAACATTTAACCTTTCAAATATTGTAAGAACATGTGCTATATAATGTTATAATAATCTACATTGATAAATTTGTGCATTTAATAAGATGGATAAAATGTTTATAAATTAAGATATACAAATGAATTGAAGATTAACAAATAGAAATATAACATATACTTACTAATAAAAGATTATTGCATGTTAATGTTTCAACACCCATGCAAGTGCCTTATTTTGCAACTACTAAATACATTCGTAGTATGGTCACTTATGCATTTATTTGGTCGAGACCATGTATTGCATTCTATGAGTTTCAAACTCTAGAAGCAATACAAGACTATGGATATTTGATCCATATACAATTGCATATAAATGTTATGTGGTGAACGGTCAAAGTTTGAAATGTACAATATTTCGATGAAATTAGTTCATCCGAAAAACAAAATAAACCTTAGTGCGAGATCGAGTATTCAATTTGATTGATTACAAAAGGATTGTATCATGTTAAATGTAACATTAGACCAAAACTATAATATAAATCTAAGAACTCGATAACTAAAATGTCAGTTTGACCAGTTTACATAAAGCAAAACATATCTAATGTCCTTCAAAGTAAGGATAATTGAATGCAGATTTGTAAAGAGTTCGTTATGATATTATAGTAAGGGTTTTCCTTTGAATGGTTTGAGCATTTAGAAAGAATAAAAAATGTACAAGAGTAGATGTGATTTAAGGTACAATTAGGATGAAGAGAGTGAATAATTATTTCTGCTTCATAATGAAACAACAAAAACGAGAACTGTAATAATAGTGATTGATATTTAACATTGGAATAGGAAATACAATTTCGATCCAGAAATGTATTTTCATATAGAAAATTGTTTGCTATAAGATTTGTTTCTTTGAGTTTAAGATATTTGATCAAAGAACTCTCCATAGAAAATAGTTATAGTATATAAAATAAACAAATCTATGTTAAGTGAATGATGGACCTCCGAATTTAGTATGATATTATAGTAATGGTTGAAATAGTGGGAGCATGTCATATAGCACTGATTTTTGCATCAAATTACGAAAATTGTTTTCGTAAAAGGTACTGAACATTCTTTATGAAATAGTGACTATTTTTTAGTATCGATTGAAAATAGACATGGCTATATTTCAATATGAATATTATCAATACTCGTTATGAAATAACTATAAAGTGGTATTTATTTTCATAATAAAAGTGATGCATTAGAAAAACAAAAGTATCTAAAATTATTTACAATTATTTGGAATTATAGACTAATTCATAGTTTTGAGAAATAATTTTATTATATGATTATGAATCATAGGATACCGGTTGATTATATATCAAATAATTAAGGTCTATGCACCCATTTAGTGGGAGCATTATAAGAGTTAATGAACTCTTCGGATTGATACATATAGATATATGCATTATAAGTCTATTAATGCTAAAACAGATCATGTACTTCATTATATTCATCAATGAGTTATCATCGACATGGACTTGTCTATTTGATACATATGTACCGTGCCTAAGATAGATTCTTAGAGTATAAAATGAAAGAAAACATGCAGTAGAAATGATTCGATTTGAGCGAACGAGTGAGTATATTGGAAAGAGTTCCCGAATGTACCTAAAAATGAATATCAATCTCAAAAGACACTCCTCCATGTAGTATATAATGATGTATCGATAAGGAGTAATCGAACTTTATTGGACTATTTATGATTAATTGTGAGTGAAGTTGAGTTAGTTTCTTTCTGTAAGGTCATGAAATTAAGAGTAGTACATAAGGTTAATATTATTTCATCTAAATAATAGTTTATAAAATCATACAAGATATGGGTTTATAAGAAACCCCAACATATCCTACGCCAAGGAGTTGGCAAGTTGTGTGAGTCGAAAGATTGCACGTAATAACTGTTTATGATAGATCTTGTATAAATCTCTCCAAAAGGAGTTTGAGAAAGTTTGCCATTATATGACATATTATGATTTGAGCATAAGTTTTGTAAACTAAAACCAAATCAGTTTTATAAATTAAGAAATTCATAAAAAGTTTATGAATATTCTGTTGCACTGAGAAACAATTGTTGTTTCAAGAAGTACCTACTTCATTGTGAAGGAATTTCTTTGAGGAATTATTGGTAGTAAAATGGAATTGGATATGATCCATAGATAGAACTGATTAGATGAAATGAAATGAAATTAACTAACCTAATAAACATATCGCATTAGGGTGTCTAATAAGTATTCTTGCAAACAGAAAAGAAACTATGAGTTTCTAATCAATGTCGAGAATATATAATCCTCAGTTGTCAATTAAGCCATTAAGATTATTAAATCTATGATATGGTATGATGTGCAAATCCAAAGGGATTCCAAGTACGTTATCAAGGTAGACATAACCGAAGAGATGTGATCTATCGGACGCAATTGTGTTTTCATGAGCAAGACTAATGTAGTTGGAATTGAATGAGCAACGTTGATAAGAATAACCTCGTAAATTTCAATCGTTGAAACCAGCGTAATATATTCGTTATTCAACATAGTCAACTTAATTCGGATTTACTCACAAAATTATCGTCTAGTATGACTTTTGGTTTTGGTATATATGTGTTGAAGTAGATAGTTCTAAATATAGATTTAGACTAGACTGTTTGCACATAACAACCAAAGTGTCTCGAAGTCAGTGGGAGCGACATTGAGTTTGTGATTTTTGATATGATCCAAGGAATGATAGAAAGTATCATTTGATAAGCGTCAAAATTGAATAAAAGTTTTGATAGAAATATCAAATAGTTTGATTGTCAATCAAAATGTAGCGACCCGCCGTTCCGTACCCTTTGAGTGGATAATAATTCATTCTTGTTCAACCCAAATTGTACGAAAGGGCGAATAACTAGGGTAAAGAAGAAGAAGAGATAGAAGAAAATAGAACAACAACACAAAATCTCGCAAATGCAGCGGAACAAAATATAATATGTAAAAACAGATTTTTATACAAGAAATTTGTAATTGTTATATACTTACAATCATCAGAGTACAACAATCAATACATCAATCTGGACAGTTATAATAACTTGCACTCATATAGTGGAAATATAAGCCAAGTACGGAGATACGTCTCTATCACCCAACTCATCTCCTTAGCTCCATAGCATCCTATCCTAAATCTGTAATACTCAGTCTGACCCGAGCATTATAATAAAATAACATCCGAGTCAGTCTGGAAAACCAGCGTGAGAAAACACACTCAATTTGAATTATTTAAGGTTATCAAAATCCTTTGAAAAACAAAGATATCTCGTAAGACCACGCCACACATAAACACGACGGGTTTTTCCCTTACGATAACCAAAACATTTTTATCCAAATCATCTGATATTATAATACTGTCTAAACAAAATAAATAGAAAATATCTAAAATGCTTGCATCTCACGTTTCAGCATAGTTGGGCACAATAAAAACCGTGTGGTGCTTATTGGAGAATGGATTCCATACAATGACTAAGCACTGGGGTACCAGCTATCACGGTACACATCTAGAAAAATGTATCGAGGACCTCGCCGGGATCTCCTACAACACAAGACCGGCCCTATCCCTAACCTGGATAGAACTGAATATGCTATCACCCCGGGTGTTCCCACCCTTAAAAATGAGCGCTCACTATTTCCATGCATAACCATATCCATAATTTTAATATATCAGAGGGCATCTAGAAAGGTGATAACAAACCCTAATTGGGTGCGACGCACTTAGCCTTGCTACATCTCCCCTGATTTTCAGTCTTTCCGGTTGATGAGGCTTAAGGCTACAATTACCTTTCAAGAACAATTTCATTTAGAATGCTCATCGTCCTTCAATGACGATGTTCTGACAACATTCGTCCATACAAGTTGTCCTGGGTCTGGACAAACCGAATCACCGTCTTCACTATCTTCACGATATCCATTCGTAATGTTCAAACCGGATCGTTTAACTATCAATAAAACATCCATAAGCAGAAACCAGGCCTTATTATAAATTTTCCAAATAAATTTATTTCAAAATATCTTTATAATATATTCAAATCCCTTCCAAAATTTCCAACATTTGAAACAATTTCAAATCCTTATATCTTCAACGCAATATTCCCAAACCTTTCCAATACTTAGAATATTTTTCCAACTCCATTTTTATGTTCAACACTTAGGAAGTACTCCATTTATTTCCTATTTTCTCAAAATCATTTACAAATTTATTTGTAATTCTTTACCTTGTTTAGGGCGAATTCTATAAGCTCCGATTTCCTTAATTAATTTCCTTTAATATTTTCCAAGTCAACACTTGTCTAAAATTCCAAATATCCATTTCTAACTCCTTTTATGGATTCTAATTCACTTTTTCGAAGTACACTTTTATATAACTATTTTCGAAAATTTTCTTACCTCTTTCCAAATTCCATTTTTGAGAATTTCTCCTATAAATCAGATCTACTAAATAAACCCCATTTCCAGATCCTCGAGAAGATTTATAATTAAATTTAAATCATTCCAAAACCCTATATATATATAGATATATAATAAGTATTTTAAAAGAATAATAATTTATTTTTAAAAACATGTTCAAGTAATTATTTAAAATATCGAAACACTTTTTATAAACTTTAATAACTCATTTTTAGATAGACAAATCGATTTACAAAGCTGATTATAAAATTTAGAATTTAATTTCAATTAATATTAGATATTTGAAAAATTCACCTCTGAAGTATTCCAATACTAACTAGTTTAAAATTACATAGTTAAATAAATAAAATTTCCCTTTTTAAATCAAAACTTAACTTCTTAATAAAATATATTTTTAAAATCCCAATAACCAATTCAATTTATAAATCCCTCTCGATTTACAACACATCGATCCCATTTCGATTCTCTAACCATCCTCACTTTTCAAAAATAAAATTCACTATTTTCCCAAAAATTTATTTTTCATATCTCGATATAAATTCACCCTGTGAAATTATATTCCAATTTGTCAATTAATTTCATTTTCCCTTGTTTATAAACATCGTTTATAAATTTATAAACTCCTTTGAGTTTCACTTGTTTATAAAACTAATCCCATTTATAAAATCTCATTTTATAATCCATTTCTTAATAAATTCCATATATTTCACAAATCTATTTAAAATATCGATTTTAACTTCTTTTCATATTTTCCAGAAATATCACTTAAAAATTCCACTGTTAAAATCCTTTATATAATTAATATTTTCTTAAGTTTTAATTAAAACATTTTATGAATAGTTAAGTCCAATTCCAAATAAAAAAATTTCTATCCAAATCAATCTCTTTTAAAATAACCAATTTTCTATATAACATTTTTATATTCAAAATCTCCTTTTAATTCCTTAAAAATTTCAAAAATAATATTTATGGTATTTAAAATACCAAAATTAAGGCCAGTGCTACTATAGCATCCAATAATTCAAATCACAACAACGATCTATAACAGATTATACTAACACATCATATATCATTAAATATGAAATTAAAATCAACATTTTTTAGGAATCCAGTTGGATCCCTTTAACCTGTTTTCCTTGCATCTACATATGTTAGAAAACATAAAAATACCAATCCCACTTCGAGGGGGATATCGCGGTAAATAGGGTCATCCGCAATTATGCGGGGCGCATAGGGTCTCATCCGCTCCAATAGGCGGGAAATATACCCAACTACTAATATATATATACTACTATATATATAATAAACATCCAACTGATAATAATAATTATCAATTCATCTAATCAATCAATAAATGATTTTAACTATTTTAAAATAACACTAAATATCCAGATGAGTGAGATTTACTCACCTTGATTTAATTTTACCGAACATCTAGATTTTAAAATTTTCTAAAATCCTAGCTGATTCTGAAAAATCTCAAACAAGTTCCAGATTGTCTATTTCGCAGCTACGAATCCATCATGACTGATATCGCTCGATTTAAACCTCGTATAAGCAAATTTCGAATTTATATAAATTAACGATTTCACTTCTAATTAAAATTAATCAACTAATTTATTAATTTAAACTAATTACTTACTAACCATACCTTTATTAAATTTTATTAAAATTAATTACTCAAGAAAAATCTCACCTTTTCCAAATCTTGCTAATGGTCAGACACCCCAAGTCGCCATCAAACCATGGCAACTCCCACGTCCAACCCCGACAGGCAGCAGCTCCACTCAAGACATCACAATCCTATAATGTTGCAATAGTTCCACTAGTACTTAATAACTTCGACCACCTTATTTGACTTCATAACCCCGCAACGCCAGCTCCTCCCTCACCAGCCCATCGTCCAAGCATCGTGATTGAGCGCAAAACCACCCTGTCCCTCGTGCACACGCAAGGCCCAACTCCAGAGAAAAACCCCAACGAATGTGACTTGCTCGCGTGCCCTAGCCCTAACCACCGATCATACTTTCCCATCTCCAAGCGCCACGCCGCCACTATGCTGTCACCGCCTTCCAGTATCACGCGCGTGGTCGCGCCTCCCCAAATCGCGAGCTTCTTTTTTTTAATGTGCGTGTCGATCTCGATTTTAAAGAAGAATGACGAAAAAAACATATGCGGCTGGATGATTGAGGTTAGGCATTGAGCAGAATAGAAATGGAAAGGTTTCCCCTTTTTTTCTTTGATTATTTTTTGAACTGATGAGAGGAAGAAAGGGGAAGCTTGTGATTTTAATAGGAAAGAAAGGTCGAGTGTTTTCTTGGGTTAGCGGAAGAAGGGACGTATCAAAAGAAGAGGGGACGGGTATGACTGGGTAGGGTGGCTTGATTTGACCACTTGACTAGCTTTATATGAATATTCTATTCAAAATATCTCGTTGTACATACCTTGAAATTTTGCACCCCTACGGAGGCGTGTCGTTAGGCGTTCATAATGTTATACCCCTATTCCGAACACAATGGAAAAGGTTTTGAGTCCTTATTCGATCGTATGGAGAAGATAGCTTTTTGAACCCAATTATTATATTGAATTTTTTATATGAATTTCAACGCGTTTCTATTCCATACGGCCAAACGATAACTCTCAACACTACGAAATTTAAAATCAGATAATAATACACTATTATGGATCCGATGGAACTGTTTCGTCGAATTCCGAGACTATGCCCCGGGTCGCTATTTTAACACGTCGATTAAATCGACGATTATAAAAATTGACGAAATTACTTAATTTCCAGTTTTAAAACTTACTAACTAAATTCTAATTTAAATAGAATTTACATCAGCATTGGAAATTGTTTCGATTTAAATTCAACTCCATTTTCAATTATTTATCCATTCTGTATTTCGACAAATCGATATATTTGAAATTTAAATCCAAATCCATATGTTCAACCAAAACCTTCATATTCAAAAATTGATTTATACCCCAAATCAATATTTAAAACCATTTAAATATTCTAAATCAAACGTTGAAAAATCTGGATTGTTACATTCCTCCCCCTTTAAAAGAATTTCGTCCCCAAAATTGCTAAGGCAGGAAAATGCTCCAAACCCATTAACTTAACAAAATCCACTTAGTTAAAGCTCGATATTCCACCTTTCTTAATCTTTTAATCTCAACCAAAACAATTAGTTTCCATCTTCTAATTCAAAAACCTTTATTTCCATTACAATTTTAAAGTCGCCCTTTTCAAGTTGATAAAAATTTTCCAAAATTTTTAACACACTAAATTTCCGAATTTTTTTAGCAGAGTCTCCCTTGTACAGAGAGCCTTTTGCAATATGACAAGAGAGATAAAAATATATACATCGACCCACACGGTCGGAAAACAAAATATATATCAACATTTATAGTTTTGCGGTATTTAATCTAAAAACGTACCTTATTTTAGCATTTTTAAGCGAGCGGCTTATTTTATTTGCAGTTTGCGTGACCAAAATCAAGCAAAACAGCTACATATACCTGTACTTACTCAATTTGAACACGTAAGTACCAAAAACATGAAATTTAATAACATTTCATTCATTTAACTAGTTAAACACAATATTTCATAACCAAACATGTTAACATATATTTGAAAGCAACTATAAGGTTCTGATACTAAGTAAATTACTTTCAATCGATCCATACACCCTTTTCATTCAATCCGAAATGATTTACAACTCAATTTACTTGAATTCACTTCATATTTACCAAACAAACTCATATCCATTCCAAATTGATTTAAAATCAACTTATTCACTTTATATTTATTCATAGAATTTTATTCGCTTCAGTTTGCGACAAACGACAATATTTCCATGATAATTTAGGAATATTCATTTAATAAAATACCCATCTCGGTTTATAGCTATTTTAAATTGATTCCAATTTAACTTTTATTCAATTCTATTCCATTTCAAATTGATTCTCAATCAATTTATTTACATTCCATTCATATTATATTCAAATCCATTTTATTTAGCTTGAAATCATTCCATGCTAATTTATTAAATATCCATTTCACAAATTTAGTTAAGCCAAACTTCCATATTAACTTAAGTTAATTCATTTTATTTCCAATTAATTCAATCATATACTTAAGCTCATTTCTATTACAATCAAATCCCATATCAATTTTAGATTGATTCTTATTCAATCAAATTCCATTCCATTTACTAATTAATTTAATTAGTTCATTCACTTAGTCCACTTTAAATTTTAATTTCAAGCTCGAATTTATTTATACGACACCCACAGCCATATTCAATTTATTTACACTTAAATTGAATTTGTTTATAACTCAAATTATCACCATTTCAAACCCTTTCCATTTTATTCGACGGTATTTTAAAATATATTTAATTTGCTTACTTTTAAGTCGAATTCTCTTTATAACTCAAGTTTCAATTCCAATATTCAATTTTACTAACCAATTCATCTAATTAGTTAATTCCATTTTCAATTTCCCAATTATATTTTTATTCTAAAAATCATTCCATTTAATTTACTGGAGTTCAATTTCATTTTATAATTCAAGTTTGGATTTAATTTCTTCACTTTAAAATATCACACCATTTTTATTTTGGTTGTTCTATTCCACTTTCCATTTTATAAGTTACACAACCTATTTTTTTTCACATTCCCATCAATTCCATACTCGAGTATATCCATATTTTATTGTTTACTCAAGATTTACATCACTTATAGCTTAAATATATATATTTATTCCAATCAAAATTTTATAACTTATAGTTATTTAGTCACTTTACAATCCAAGTTTATATATTCCATTCAATTTTCATTTAACTTGCTTACTTATATTTATTTGTTCCATTCACTTAGCCATTTTCAATTTAATTCATTTAATTAGTTCACTTTACCGATTTATTCCACTTTACTTTGCTTGAGTTAACTCACCATTTCATTAATTTATCCCATTAAATTCATTCAAATCACCATCAATTAAATTTCTAAAATTTTACCGATTCAACTTAACTTAAGTTGAATTCCTTTTTAATTTTATATCTCAATTCTAATCGATACCATTTCCAATCCAATTTTATTTAACTTATCTCAAGTTAAATTTTATTCATTTTAACTTACTCGAGTTAAAATCTATTCCAAAATTCAATTTCCATATTTTTTCTTTAAAATCATTCACCATTTATAAGTTCATAACTTATTTTCTGATATTTCTCGAACATTTAATAAGGATTTAAAAAAATTAAACGCCCGGTATTTATTTCAAATCTCTTTGAAATCAAATATATATATATATACACACACACTCTCTCTTTGGTTTAACAAACCGCTTCCTTGGATTTTCAAAATCAACCTGATCCTTTTTTTTTCAAAAAAATTCCTTTCGGAATTTCCAAAACAACACTTGTTTTTCTCTAAAAATCTCCATATCAAACCACCCTGGTAGCAATCCATCACTTAGAAACTCGAAAATGAACACTAATGATGCGGTCGTCATCACCAGAGTAATTTTCCATCGACTATAGTAAGTTCTGTGCTTCATCACAATCCATTTAAAACAATTTCGATTCAGAAATAATCCAAATAATATCACTATTATTCAGTTCAAAACATTTCCAAAAATCTCCAGGATTTTATTTTCCAAATTCTTGTTTTAAACAAATTTTAGTTTTAACTCAATTGTATAATCCATACTTATACAATTTCCATTTGGTTATACATAACTATTTCAATTTTATAATCTTGTTTTGGTTATAACATCAAAACACGTCAATTTATAATATAATA
The DNA here is from genome assembly GCA_030737815.1 of Allium fistulosum. Taxonomy (NCBI): domain Eukaryota; kingdom Viridiplantae; phylum Streptophyta; class Magnoliopsida; order Asparagales; family Amaryllidaceae; genus Allium; species Allium fistulosum. The sequence goes on from CM060902.1 coordinate 1,212,605,137, forward strand.
ATTTCAGAATATTATTTCTTTTATATCAAAATATAATTTGGGTAAAATTATTTCATTTACCCACTTCAAAACCATACTGTGTCGAATTATTCTATTCAAGTGTTTAGAAACCCTTATCGATGTCGTGGCATCCCACTACTCGACCAGAATTTATATACCACTCAACAGATTAATCAACACAATATAAAACCATTTTATATTCACTAACAAATACGTGCTCATATGTATTAATACCCTCAAACTCATTCTAGGGTTCTACTGACCCTATCTCTAATGAGTAAACCCTACCAAAGCCAAGGTTGTCGCTTAACCTTCAGCTTTGATACCAAATGTAGCGACCCGCCATTCCGTACCCTTTGAGTTGATAATAATTCACTCTTGTTCAACCCAAATTGTACGAAAGGGCGAATAACTAGGGTAAAGAAGAAGAAGATAGAAGAAAATAGAACAACAACACAGAATCTCACAACGCAACGGAACAAAATATAATATATAATAACAGATTTTTATACAAGAAATCTGTAACTGTTATATACTTATAATCATCAGAGTACAACAATCAATACATCTAACTGGAAAGTTATAACAACTTGCCCTCACACGGCGGAAATATAAGCCAAATACAGAGATACGTCTCTGTCACCCAGTTCGTCTCCTGAGCTCCATAGCATCCTGTCCTGAATCTGTAATACTCGGTCTGACCCGAGCATTATAATAAAATAACACCCGAGTCAGTCTGGAAAACCAGCGTGAGAAAACATACTCAATTTGAATTATATAAGGTTATCAAAATCCTTTGAAAAACAAAGATATCTCATAAGACCATGTCACACATAAACACGACGGGTTTTTCCCTTACGATAACCAAAACATTTTTATCAAAATCATCTGATATTATAATAGTGTCTAAACAAAATAAATAGAAAATAGCTCAAATGCTTGCATCTCACGTTTCACCATAGTTGGGCACAATCAAAACTGTATGGTGCTTATTGGAGAATGGATTCCATACAATGACTAGGCACTGGGGTACCAGCTATCACGGTACACATCTAGAAAAATGTACCGAGGACCTCGCCGGGATCCCCTACAACACAAGACCGACCCTATCCCTAACCTGAATAGAACTGAATATGCTATCACCCCGGGTGTTCCCACCCTTAAAATCGAGTGCTCACTATTTCCATGCATAACCATATCCATAATTTTTATATATCCAAGGGCATCTAGAAAGGTGATAACAAACCCTAATTTGGTGCGACCCACTTAGCCTCGCTACATCTCTCCTGATTTTCAGTCATTCCAGTTGATGAGGCTTAAGGCTACGATTACCTTTCAAGAACAATTTCATTTAGAATACTCATCGTCCTCCAATGACGATGTTCTGACAGCATTCGTCCATACAAGTTGTCCTGGGTCTGGACAAACCGAATCACCATCTTCACTATCTTCACGATATCCATTCATAATGTTCAAACAGGATCGTTAACTATCAATAAAACATCCATAAGAAGACATCGGGCCTTATTATAATTTTCCAAATAAATTTATTTCAAAATATCTTTATAATATATTCAAATCCCTTCCAAAATTTCCAACATTTGAAACGATTTCAAATCCTTATATCTTCAACGGAATATTCCCAAACCTTTCCAATACTTAGAATATTTTTCCAACTCCATTTTTATGTTCAACACTTAGGAAGTATTCCATTTATTTCCTATTTTCTCAAAATCATTTTCAAATTTATTTTTAAATTCTTTACCTTGTTTAGGGCGAATTCTATAAGCTCCGGTTTCCTTAATTAATTTCCTTTAATATTTTCCAAGTCAACACTTATCTAAAATTCCAAATATCCATTTCTAACTCCTTTTATGGATTCTAATTCACTTTTTCGAAGTTCACTTTTATATAAATATTTTCGAAAATTTTCTTACCTCTTTCCAAATTCCATTTTTGAGAATTTCTCCTATAAATCCCATCTACTGAATAAACCCCGTTTCCAAATCCTCGATAAGATTTATAATTAAATTTAAATCATTCCAAAACTCTCTATATATAGATAGATAATAAGAATTTTAAAAGAATAATAATTTATTTTTAAAAACATGTTCAAGTAATTATTTAAAATATCGAAACACTTTTTATAAACATCAATAACTCATTTTTAGATAGACAAATCGATTTACAAAGCTGATTATAAAATTTAGAATTTAATTTCAATTAATATTAGATATTTGAAAAATTCATCTCTGAAGTATTCCAATACTAACTAGTTTAAAATTACATAGTTAAATAAATAAAATTTCCCTTTTTAAATCAAAACTTAATTTCTTAATAAAATATATTTTTAAAATCCCAATAACCAATTCAATTTATAAATCCCTCTCGATTTACAACACATCGATCCCATTCCAATTCCCTAACCATCCTCACTTTTCAAAAATAGAATTCACTATTTTCCCAAAAATTTATGTTTCATATCTCAATATAAATTCACCTTGTGAAATTATATTCCAATTTATCAATTAACTTCATTTTCCCTTGTTTATAAACATCATTTATAAATTTATAAACTCCTTTGAGTTTCACTTGTTTATAAAACTAATCCCATTAATAAAATCTCATTTTATAAATCCATTTCTTAATAAATTCCATATATCTCACAAATCTATTTAAATATCGATTTCAACTTCTTTTCATATTTTCTAGAAATATCACTTAAAAATTCCACTGTTAAAATCCTTTATATAATTAATATTTTCTTAAGTTTTAATCAAAACATTATGAATACTTTCCCATCTCCAAGCAACGCGCCGTCACTATGTTGTCGCCGCCTTCCAGTATCATGCACGTGGTCGTGCCTCCCCAAATCACGATTAAATCGTGAGCTTCTTTTTTTTAATGTGCGTGTCGATCTCGATTTTAAAGAAGAAGGATAAATAAACATATGTGATTGGATGATTGGGGTTAGGCATTGAGCAGAATAGAAATGAAAAGGTTTCCCTTTTTTTTCTTTGATTATTTTTTGAACCGATGAGAGGAAGAAAGGGGAAGCTTGTGATTTCAAAAGGAAAGACATGACACATGTTTTCGTGGGTTAACAGGGGAAGGGACATATCAAAAGAAGAGGGGATGGGTATGACTAGGTAGGGTGGCTTGATTTGACCACTTGACTAGCTTTATATGAATATTCTATTCAAAATATCTCATTGTACATACCTTGAAATTTTGAACCCCTACGAAGCGTGTCGCTAGGCGTTCATAATGTTATACCCCTATTCCGAACAAAATGGAAAAGGTTTTGAGTCCTAGTTCGATCGTATGGAGAAGATAGCCTTTTGAACTCAATTATTATATTGAATTTTCGATATGAATTTCAACTTGTTTCTATTCCGTATGATAACTCCTAACTCTACGAAATTTGAAATCCAATAATAATACACTATTACAGATCCGATGGAATAGGTTTCGTCAAATTCCGAGACTGTGCCCCGGATCGCTATTTTAACGCGTCGATTAAATCGACGATTACAAAAATTGACGAAATTACTTAATTTCCAGTTTTAAAACTTACTAACTAAATTCTAATTTAAATAGAATTTACATCAACATTGGAAATCATTTCGATTTAAATTCAACTCCATTTTCAATTATCCATCCATTCCGTATTTCGATAAATCGATATATTTGAAATGTAAATCCAAATCCATCCGTTCAACCAAAAAACTTCATATTCAAAAATCGATTTATATCCGAAATCAATATTTAAAACCATTTAAATATTCCAAATCAAACATCGAAAAATCTGGGTCGTTACACAAAATGCAGAGGAAGCGTGGGTTCATAATAAAAAATGTTAAAAGGTACATTAATATTTCTAAACAGTAAGTAAGCAAGACATTGCTGTTTTTTAACAATATACCTATGTTAAAATCAGTTTTAGTTCTTTTGATACTCAATGTTGGATTTGTAAATGATGCCTTTTATAGAAAGTATAAAGGATATAAGGAATGTCCCAAAATGATATGCAGTGACATATTAAAATGCTTAACAGGGAATAATTAAGATGAATTTCTTATGCATTGCTAATAGGAATTATCACACATGTTATGTAACGACCCGTATTTTACGGATCGAAAAGTTTGTCAAAATCTGGGATTTTCAGCATTTTTTAGTTGTTTCAGATTTTGGTTGGATATTTGCTAAGTCCTATGTCGTGAACGACTTAGTATAAGTCGTAAGTTGTATAAGACTTAGGAGATGGAAGTGACCCAGGGCTTGGAGATAGGTTGTTAGACGACTTAAGAAAGACTAGTGGTTGGTTAGGTCGTAGGCGACCTAAGGGTTAAGTCGTGACCGAGTTATATGTTAGGTCGCGAAGTGATTTGGGTCACGTGTTAGTTTGGAGAGACCTGTATAATGTTGCGACCTAGAGAGTGAGCGACTTAGGGGCTTACCTGTTAAGTCGTTGGGTTGCTTATGTCGTATAGGAAGTAAGTCGCAGGTTGAGGCTTAGGTCATAGCCGAGTTAAGGATAGTTGGCGACTTATAGGATCGTGACCGAGTTAAGTGATAAGTCGTGAGCGACTTAAGGGAAGTGTGCGACCTAAGGAACTAGTGGTTAGCGACCTATAATAGTTAGCGACCTAAGGAGTTAGCGTGTTAGCGACCTAAGGAGTTAGCGTGTTAGCGACCTAAGGAGTTAGCGTGTTAGCGACCTAAGGAGTTGGCGTGTTAGCGACCTAAGGAGATAGGTCGCATAAGTGTTAGGTCGCGTGAGTTGTTAGGTAGTGTAAGTTGTTAGGTCGCTAGGGTAATTCAAGTGTTAGGTCGCGTGATTCTTAAGTCGTAAGCCGTGTTTTGATGTGTTGTTTAGTCGCGTGGGCCTATAGGTCGTTTGGATGCGGTTCTGCTAAGTGCTAAGTCGTAGGTCAAGCGCATTCTTAAGTCGTAGGCTGGTGGAGTTAAGTCGAAGCCTTTAAGTCGTTGAAGCGCCTGAGTTGTTAGGTCGTAGATGTTCTTGTTAGGTCGCTGGGTTTAGTTAAGTCGTAGGGGGCTTAGGTCGTAAGTCGGAAACGACTTAAGGAGATAACCAAATTTCGACTTAAGGAATTTCTGCTATAAATAGAGGGGGTTGTTCTCACTTTTTGGGATCCGGATTTTGAAGCGACGAAGTGCTGCCATTTTGTGAGCTCGACTTCTATACTTCTTCACTTCTTTTCTCCACTCTAATCTAGTGCTTCCATCCATCCAAGTTGAAGATCAAATTGAAGATTCAAGAGCATAGATTGAAGATCTTCATCTTTTCAAGAGAGGTTTCTTCGTTTGAAGCGGATTCGTGATAGATCAAGCTTGATCCTTCGCTGTCCAGATCTGAAGCGTATTGGTTTGAGGTTGTTTAGGTGATTTGGTGAGTGGTGATTATCTCTCACACGGATCCAAAGGAGTATATCGGATTGTTGGCTCGATTTGGTGTTAAAATAGTGATTTCCATGCATTTTCTTCATCCTAAGTGTAGATCCATATAGATCCATTGTTCATGATGATGTTACATCCATTTTATCATATGTTAACCTATGCAAGTTCATTCATCAAGTTTGTAGAGATATAATTCATGTTTTCATGCTTATTGGACTTTCAACTCTTTAATTACGAAAATGCCATTATTGTTATAATTGTCTACTTAGATCATATTTGAATGCTTGATTGCTTGGATTGATGTTTGATTTGATTGATTGTTATGAACAAGATGATTGATGATTAGATTTAGATCGAAGATGATTCAAAAGCTAAGGGAAAGGCTCTTGAATCGGGAAAGCTGCTCGTGGCATATGTAGCGGGATGATGAAGCTCTTATGCATAGATTTGATGATGTGACGTTGAGATGAGGCTTTGCGAGGATGTAATGAAGCGAGGCATCATGTGATGAAGACTTGGTCTAATCCAGACGGGATCATTCCAAGCACGTTGGTAACTCGGTGATATGATTCGAGTTAAGGGTAATGGATGCTTGAGAGGCGCTTGAGCTAGTACGGAAATAGTCGTCGAGGAGGATGACTAGGAGGCTTGGATAGCATCGTTGTTGAAGGTTCTAGCAGACTCAAAGCAAGGGTATGTTTGGGCAGTTGCGAAAATCCCAACGACAATGAATTGATGGTCGAGTACCCTGGGTAGTTGCGAAAATCCTTGGCACGGGCTGCGACGACGTGCAGAGTTTTGTCTAGAACCGGGGTTCCCATTAGCCCTTGACGGACGGCTGAAAGAATGTGCCGGTCATTCAATTAACGGTGATATCAAAGCAATGATAACAGTGATAGCCAGAGTCATGGATGTTTGGTTGTATCGTCATTCGGACTCAAGAGCGGTATTTTCTGGGTGCTTATCTGATTTAGGCCTTGGTACTTGGAAAACATCGCCCTTGGCTCGAATGATTATTACTTTACTTTAAGTTGTATGCTCTGCTATGTTGCTTTTGCTTAATGTGTGTCTGGGGGCTATCACTGTAGAATGAGGTTGGAGTGGGAGGGTTGTATTCCTATTCCTTTTCCTTTATGCTCTTTTGGTATGTTGTTAGTTAATTTACTGCTCACTAAGACTGTTGTCTGACTCAAGGCTTTATGTTTTAATTCTTATTGCCTTGGGCTGTTCGTCCATTTTTGGGACGGGCAGACTAGGTAGCAGGTGACAGGTGCTGTTCTCTTCTCACGATGCTGATATCGAAGACGAGATGGAGGGTTGCATATTATCTTCTTATATGTACTGGATGTTCCGCTGTTTTGTATTCTCTGAGAGATATGTAGTGAGGCTTGATGTATTGACTATTTGGATGCTTGTATTCAACTATTATGAAGTTTTATATGATGGCATTTTATTCTGTAAAGCTTCACTATATATATGTTCTATTGTATTTTGTCTATGCGCTGTGAGTAATACGATAGATTCTGTTGTTTTATTTTATCCTGACAATCGTCCATGGTCGCCTGGCACACTTTACAGCGCACTATCTCTAGATTCGGTGCAGGGGTCATGGGCGGTCGTCACATTTGGTATCAGAGCATTGGTTAATCGATTTTACCCAACGCTCGCCGTCGTAACTACGTATGAGAGACGTAATTGTATTTTGATGGATGAATGCTATATATAATATAGTAGATTAGTAGAGTTTGAGTCCGTTATGCAGTTGTTTCTCTAAGATGTTCTGATCATTCCTTTTTATAGATATTGAGAATGAGTCGAAGAGGGAGACCAGCTGCTAGGGAAGGCCGTGCTACTGAAGAGACTGCTGATTATGCAGCCATGTTCGAAGCTATGATGACTTCGATCATGAGAAGGATACCAATTCCGGGGGCAGCAGTTGATGTTGGAGTTCAAGTTCAGACTCCGAAACCAGTGGATTTTGCTAAGTTGTGCAAGGATTATACTGCTCTTGGAGGGAAGGTTTTCTTGGGAACAGAATCTACCATTGAGGTCCAGAGATGGATAGATGCTTGTAGAAGGATCTTTGGTGACTTGGGAATCGAGGATGCAACTAAGAGGAAGTTGGCATCAAGACAGCTTCAAGGGAGAGCCTCTGATTGGTGGAATTCTATTACCATCACTACTCCGGAGGAAGAGATTACTTGGGAGCAATTCCAAGTTAGGTTTGAAGCTAAGTTCATTTCTACAGCTCAGAAGTCTGTTCTGTTCAAGAAGTTTGTGGAGCTCAAGCAAGGAGGGAGATCTGTTCTTGAGTATGTTTCTGAGTTCGAAGCTTTGTCCAAGTATGCGCAGTCATATATCGAATCTACATATCAGAAGAACGAGAAGTTTGTGACAGGCTTGGACAGTTATCTTGGGAGACAGTTGGTGGATCATTTGGACGATTCATTTGAGAAGCTTGTGGAGAAAGCTCTTAGGCATGAGAGTCTGTTTCCTAAGGAAGGATCTGTTGTTGCTGTTACTAGGGAAGAGTCTAAACCCCAGCAGGGTGGAAACCAGAAAAGGAAGCAGCAGCAGTAGAAAGGTAAGGATGGCCAGAAGAAGCCGAAAGGCGAGGTGACTTGCTACAACTGTCAGCAGAAAGGCCATCTCTCCAGGGATTGCAAGAATCCGAAAGCGCCAGCGAAGTGCCACAACTGTGACAAGCCGGGGCATTTCAGGAAGAATTGTCCAGAACCGAGAAGGGACAAGCAGATTGTGCAGGCTTATGCTTTGGGAGCTGTTCCGTCGTCTTCAAAAGCTCCTACCGCAGAAGAGAAGGGAAAGAGTGTGGTGGTTCAAGGTACTCTTTTCCTATGTGGTGTTCCAGTTAGAGTTTTGTTTGATACTGGAGCGTCGCATTCGTTTGTTTGTAATGAACTCGTAGGCCGGTTAGGTTTGGAACCGGATATTGTTGATAGGCCATTGGTTGTGACTAATCCAGTTGGGGGTTCGTCTTGTTTGTGTATGTTATGCCGTGGTCTGATTGTGTCGAGTCATGGTTGCTCTTTTGTTTGTGATTGTTTTGTTCTGAACTTTGCAGGGTTCGGAATTATTTTGGGTATGGACTGGCTTAGGAAGTATGCAGCTAAGGTTGATTGCGAAAGGTTGGAAGTGACAGTCGAGAATGTGGAGGGGCGAAAGATTGTGATACGATGTAAGCATGAAGAAGGCGTCTTCATGAGCTTCATGTATTCGCTAGTTGTTCCACGGGATGGACTGTCATCAGTACCGATCGCTAATGGATTCGAGGATGTCTTTGACGAAGTCAAAGGGTTGCCGCCGCATAGAGAGATCGAGTTTCGTATAGATCTAGTTGAAGGAGCCAGACCTGTTGTGATGCCTCTTAGGCGGATGGCGCCTAGGGAACAGCAGGAGTTGAGGGTGCAAGTTGATGACCTTTTACAGAAAGGATTCATTCGGCGTAGTGTGTCCGAGTGGGGTGCACCAGTTGTGTTTGCAACCAAGGCAGATGGGTCATTGAGATTGTGCGTCGATTATCGTGAGCTGAATAAGGTGACTAAGAAGAACAAGTATCCATTGCCGAGAATAGATGACTTGTTTGATCAGCTTCACGAAGCCAAGGTGTTTTCTCAGATGGATTTGGCAACGGGATTTCACCAGTTGAGAGTGGCTAAGGATAGTGTGACGAAGACTGCTTTTCGGACACCATCGGGTTTCTATGAGTGGCTGGTAATGCCGTTTGGATTGACTAACGCGCCAGCATATTTTGTGGATCTTATGAATAGAGTGTTCAGAGATCAGTTGAACAAGTTCGTACTTGTGTTCGTGGATGATATTCTGATTTATTCCAGAACGGAAGAAGAGCACAAGACGCACTTGCGTATTGTTTTGGAAATCTTGCGGAAACATCAGCTGAAGGCTAAGTTTTCGAAGTGTCACTTCTGGAAGAGTGAAGTGAGGTTCTTAGGCCATGTGATTTCTGGAAATGGAATAGCGGTTGATCCCGCTAAGGTGGCAGCAATCCAGGATTGGGTTAGACCTAAGAATGCATCTGATGTGAGAAGTTTTCTTGGATTAGCAGGATATTATCGACGGTTTATCAAAGACTTCTCCAAGGTAGCTGCACCGTTAACAGGGTTGACGAAAAAGAACCAAGTGTTCAGTTGGGATGCTAAGTGTGAGCAAGCTTTCGGAATCCTGAAAGAGAGATTGGCGAGTGCTCCTGTGTTGACTATTCCTATTGGGAATGATGAGATGGTGGTTTACACCGATGCATGTGGTACTGGACTTGGAGCAGTGCTGATGCAGAGGGATAAAGTTGTTGCGTATGCCAGTCGACAACTGAAGCCGCATGAAAGGAATTACCCAACTCATGATTTGGAGTTAGCGGCGATAGTATTTGCTCTGAAGATGTCGAGACATTATCTATTGGGAGTTCGATTCGAGTTGTTTACGGATCACAAGTCATTGAAGTATCTTTTCTCCCAAAAGGATTTGAATCTTCGGCAGCAACGTTGGCTAGAGTTTTTAGCATCATATGATTTTGGTATAGCTTATACTCCGGGAAAAGGTAACACAGTGGCAGATGCGTTAAGTCGAAGGCATGCAGGATTGGGAGCCATGTTTTCAGAATGGAAGAGTCTCGAGTATTTAGCCGGATTTGACTTCAGGCCTAGATGTGAATTGGAACCTGAGATGTTGGCAAACTTATCGATAAAACCTTCTCTTGTGGAAAGGATTGGCGAGAGCCAAAAGCGAGACGATAAGCTTGTCAAGATTATCCGTGAATTGGAATCTGGATTGGATCCAGAAAAGGATAAAGGATTCGAGGTCGATCGAGAGGGGTGGCTTCGGAAGCAAGGACGACTAGTTGTTCCCAATATAGATGAATTGAGGAGTGAAGTCTTGAAGGAAAGTCATCACTCGAAACTGACAATTCATCCAGGTGGAAATAAGATGTATCGGGATATGAAGAGAACCTACTACTGGGAAGGTATGAAGAAGGATGTTGGAAATTTTATTTCCAAGTGTATGAACTGCCAGTTGGTAAAGGCTGAACAGAAGAAGCCAAGTGGATTGCTTCAGCCATTAGAAGTTCCTACATGGAAGTGGGAGCAGATATCGATGGATTTTATTGATGGACTACCTAGAACAAGAACGGGAAATGAAGGGATTTGGGTCATTGTAGATCGTCTGACCAAGAGTGCAAGATTCATTCCTGTTCGATCGACTAGGACTGCATCAAAGTTGGCTGAGTTGTATGTTAAGTGGATAGTTCGATTCCATGGTATTCCGAAGAGTATAATGAGCGATCGAGACCCGTTGTTCACTAGTGGATTTTGGAAGAGCTTCCAGGAAGTTTTGGGAACCGAGTTGTGTTTGAGTACAGCTTATCACCCTCAAACAGATGGTCTGACCGAGAGAGTCAACCGAGTTTTGGAAGATCTTCTTAGAGCATGTGTTTTGGACTTCGGAGGATCATGGGAAGATCACCTTCATTTGGTGGAGTTTGCATACAACAACAGTTACCAGTCAAGTATTGGTATGGCACCGTATGAGGCATTATACGGAAGACCGTGTAACTCTCCGACATGTTGGATAGAGACAGGAGAGAAGCTGATGCTTGGGCCAGAGATGATTCGCCAGACTTCAGATTGTATAGAGATCATTCGGCAACGAATGAAGGCAGCCCAAGACCGTCAGAAGAGTTATGTCGATAAGCGTCGTAAGGATTTGGAATTCAACGTAGGAGATATGGTTTTTGTGAAGATTTCTCCACTGAAGAATGTTATTCGGTTCGGGAAGAAAGGAAAACTGACTCCGAGATTTGTTGGACCATTCCCGATCATCGAGCGAATTGGAAAGCTCGCCTACAGATTGGAGTTACCGGAGAAGATGTCGAGTGTGAACAATGTTTTTCACGTATCATATCTATGGAAGTATGTGCACGACTCGAGTACGGTGGTTTCTGCTGATAGCTGTGAAGATTTCGAAGTTGATCCAGTCGATAGAAGACCTCGTAAGCCGCTCCGTGTTGTTGAAACTGACACGAAACAGCTTAGGAGGAAGGTAGTTAAGTTGCTCAAGATACAATGGAGTGATGATGATAACGACTGTACGTGGGAGGTGGAAGAGAGGATGAAAGCAGCTCATCCTGAACTCTTCAAGGTATGGCCCTAAGGTGTCGTCTCATCTCGCGATATTGTAACTTGTTCTAGTTTTAGAATTCTGTACGCTAAGCTAGAATTGGATGCATGGTTTGTTGATTGCTATGGATGGTAGGCGTACAGAATAGTCTTTGATTGCTATGATTGCTTGGAATTTCGGGGGCGAAATTCCTAAGGGGGAGAGAATGTAACGACCCGTATTTTACGGATCGAAAAGTTTGTCAAAATCTGGGATTTTCAGCATTTTCTAGTTGTTTCAGATTTTGGTTGTATATTTGCTAAGTCCTATGTCGTGAACGACTTAGTATAAGTCGTAAGTTGTATACGACTTAGGAGATGGAAGTGACCCAGGGCTTGGAGATAGGTTGTTAGACGACTTAAGAAAGACTAGTGGTTGGTTAGGTCGTAGGCGACCTAAGGGTTAAGTCGTGACCGAGTTATATGTTAGGTCGCGAAGTGATTTGGGTCACGTGTTAGTTTGGAGAGACCTGTATAATGTTGCGACCTAGAGAGTGAGCGACTTAGGGGCTTACCTGTTAAGTCGTTGGGTTTCTTATGTCGTATAGGAAGTAAGTCGCAGGTTGAGGCTTAGGTCGTAGCCGAGTTAAGGATAGTTGGCGACTTATAGGATCGTGACCGAGTTAAGTGATAAGTCGTGAGCGACTTAAGGGAAGTGTGCGACCTAAGGAACTAGTGGTTAGCGACCTATAATAGTTAGCGACCTAAGGAGTTAGCGTGTTAGCGACCTAAGGAGTTAGCGTGTTAGCGACCTAAGGAGTTGGCGTGTTAGCGACCTAAGGAGATAGGTCGCATAAGTGTTAGGTCGCGTGAGTTGTTAGGTAGTGTAAGTTGTTAGGTCGCTAGGGTAATTCAAGTGTTAGGTCGCGTGATTCTTAAGTCGTAAGCCGTGTTTTGATGTGTTGTTTAGTCGTGTGGGCCTATAGGTCGTTTGGATGCGGTTCTGCTAAGTGCTAAGTCGTAGGTCAAGCGCATTCTTAAGTCGTAGGCTGGTGGAGTTAAGTCGAAGCCTTTAAGTCGTTGAAGCGCCTGAGTTGTTAGGTCGCAGATGTTCTTGTTAGGTCGCTGGGTTTAGTTAAGTCGTAGGGGGCTTAGGTCGTAAGTCGGAAACGACTTAAGGAGATAACCAAATTTCGACTTAAGGAATTTCTGCTATAAATAGAGGGGGTTGTTCTCACTTTTTGGGATCCGGATTTTGAAGCGACGAAGTGCTGCCATTTTGAGAGCTCGACTTCTATACTTCTTCACTTCTTTTCTCCACTCTAATCTAGTGCTTCCATCCATCCAAGTTGAAGATCAAATTGAAGATTCAAGAGCATAGATTGAAGATCTTCATCTTTTCAAGAGAGGTTTCTTCGTTTGAAGCGGATTCGTGATAGATCAAGCTTGATCCTTCGCTGTCCAGATCTGAAGCGTATTGGTTTGAGGTTGTTTAGGTGATTTGGTGAGTGGTGATTATCTCTCACACGGATCCAAAGGAGTATATCGGATTATTGGCTCGATTTGGTGTTAAAATAGTGATTTCCATGCATTTTCTTCATCCTAAGTGTAGCTCCATATAGATCCATTGTTCATGATGATGTTACATCCATTTTATCATATGTTAACCTATGCAAGTTCATTCATAAAGTTTGTAGAGATATAATTCATGTTTTCATGCTTATTGGACTTTCAACTCTTTAATTACGAAAATGCCATTATTGTTATAATTGTCTACTTAGATCATATTTGAATGCTTGATTGCTTGGATTGATGTTTGATTTGATTGATTGTTATGAACGAGATGATTGATGATTAGATTTAGATCGAAGATGATTCAAAAGCTAAGGGAAAGGCTCTTGAATCGGGAAAGCTGCTCGTGGCATATGTAGCGGGATGATGAAGCTCTTATGCATAGATTTGATGATGTGACGTTGAGATGAGGCTTTGCGAGGATGTAATGAAGCGAGGCATCATGTGATGAAGACTTGGTCTAATCCAGACGGGATCATTCCAAGCACGTTGGTAACTCGGTGATATGATTCGAGTTAAGGGTAATGGATGCTTGAGAGGCGCTTGAGCTAGTACGGAAATAGTCGTCGAGGAGGATGACTAGGAGGCTTGGATAGCATCGTTGTTGAAGGTTCTAGCAGACTCAAAGCAAGGGTACGTTTGGGCAGTTGCGAAAATCCCAACGACAATGAATTGATGGTCGAGTACCCTGGGTAGTTGCGAAAATCCTTGGCACGGGCTGCGACGACGTGCGGAGTTTTGTCTAGAACCGGGGTTCCCATTAGCCCTTGACGGACGGCTGAAAGAATGTGCCGGTCATTCAATTAACGGTGATATCAAATCAATGATAACAGTGATAGCCAGAGTCATGGATGTTTGGTTGTATCGTCATTCGGACTCAAGAGCGGTATTTTCTGGGTGCTTATCTGATTTAGGCCTTGGTACTTGGAAAACATCGCCCTTGGCTCGAATGATTATTACTTTACTTTAAGTTGTATGCTCTGCTATGTTGCTTTTGCTTAATGTGTGTCTGGGGGCTATCACTGTAGAATGAGGTTGGAGTGGGAGGGTTGTATTCCTATTCCTTTTCCTTTATGCTCTTTTGGTATGTTGTTAGTTAATTTACTGCTCACTAAGACTGTTGTCTGACTCAAGGCTTTATGTTTTAATTCTTATTGCCTTGGGCTGTTCGTCCATTTTTGGGACGGGCAGACTAGGTAGCAGGTGACAGGTGCTGTTCTCTTCTCACGATGCTGATATCGAAGACGAGATGGAGGGTTGCATATTATCTTCTTATATGTATTGGATGTTCCGCTGTTTTGTATTCTCTGAGAGATATGTAGTGAGGCTTGATGTATTGACTATTTGGATGCTTGTATTCAACTATTATGAAGTTTTATATGATGGCATTTTATTCTGTAAAGCTTCACTATATATATGTTCTATTGTATTTTGTCCATGCGCTGTGAGTAATACGATAGATTCTGTTGTTTTATTTTATCCTGACAATCGTCCATGGTCGCCTGGCACACTTTACAGCGCACTATCTCTAGATTCGGTGCAGGGGTCATGGGCGGTCGTCACATGTTATATCGTCTACGATATCGTGTTTTGTTTATGTATTTGTACATGATATAGATATCAAATCCAAATGAATTTCACAAAATGGTTGTTTGAGGTGTTCTCGTGTAATTATGAAATACATGAGAAATGTTTGCTGAACAAACGAACTCCTTATGAATGAGTGATCGGACTCAAACTTTATAAGTGATATTGAGTAAAGTATATCAATAATAAATTCAAGTTAAGAATCTTTAAGTTCAAAATATTCTAAATAAAAGAGATTATAGCTTATTCATTGACTTGAATAGCATCACAATAAAACAATGTATATACGACCCGGAATTTCACCACTTTGATTTCAAAATATTTAATTAATTTTAAATATTCAAATAATTGATTTTATAATAAAAAATAAAAATATTTTAAATAATAGATAATGATGGTGGAATAGTTTTCAATTTTGGTTTACAAAGATATTTAGATCGATGAAAAACAGAAAATGTGACCGGAATCCATTTTCCAAATTTTCGATATTTCATCATATAAAAGTTGTTTGACTATTGTAAACACCTTAGTAAACATATTCACATATGTATATGTTACAAACATAAGATGGTTAGGATATAATAAGTTTTATTAGTTTATTAAGTTAACTAAGTTTAGTTTAAAATAATAAAAAATATAAAGATGACTAAAGAGACATGATTTGACACATTGGCAACTTAAGGGACTTTGTACATTAGGGATTTAAATACATGTTTGCATGGAAGTAAAGGGGAAGGGGAAAAGTAAGGATGCGAGGAAGAGAGGGGGAGACATGGGTGGTAAGGTGCAAGCAAATGAAAGGAGGGTATAGGTGCAAGGGTATTTTGGTAATTCAACATTTTCATTTTATATAAAAACAAATTCCTCCTTCTCTCTCTTCCATTTTTATTTCTACTTTTTTTTCAAAAGCACTATCTTCATCCTCCTTAAGAATAAAACTCTTTTATGGCTTTTAAATTTAATTTCCAAGTTTTTAAAAATCAAAATTTTTTAGTTAAAATTATTTTAAAACTTGTTTTAACTCTTATTTTAATTCCAACTTCTCCTCTTCCTCAAATACTTACCTTACATTCTCCTTTAAACCTTAGGTCGAGCCCGCTTACACTATAGGCCGAAAAAAAATCTCAAGTTCAAAGGCAAAAATCAAGTCTTAATTCCATACTGCATTTTAGTAAGGAGTTTGGTAAAGATAGGTGAGCAAATCTCCTTATCTTTTGGAAAGAATTTAAATCCATATATTGTTATGTTTTATGGTATAATATATTGTTGATTGTTGTATATTCATGTTGGTTTGATAATAATAGTTGGATTTGGTTGAAAAGGATGATGTTTTGGGTGTATGCTTATGTGTTTGGATAGAATATGAATTTGATATTGTAAGTTAATTAGTAGTCAGGCTCAAAGTGGTGAATTTGCTTATGGTTTGAAACATGGCTTGTGTGTCATGTTATGGAATGTGCTAATGATGCACATGTTAGAAAGTTAGCACCTTTAATTGTTAAAGTGACATTAGATCATTGAGAAAAGCAAAGGGAGCTTACTACACTACAAGGGGAAGCACGTTTTCCGACGGCCAGAAACCGTCGACGGCCGTCGGAAGGCGTCGGCCGCCGTCGGAAAAAGCCGTCGGAAATGCCTATGTCGGGAAGCAGTAATTCCGACGGCTTCCGACGGATCCCGACGACTTCCGACGATTTCCGACGGATTCCGACGGACGTCGGTAACCGTCGGAAGCCGTCAGAAATGCTAAGTTACAGGCCGCCGGTATTCGTCGTAAGCCGTCGGAAAATTTGACCTGTAAGTCGGCGGAAGCCGTCGGAAGCCGTCGGAAATCTGCTGTTTTTTT
Source organism: Allium fistulosum (assembly GCA_030737815.1). Classification (NCBI taxonomy): domain Eukaryota; kingdom Viridiplantae; phylum Streptophyta; class Magnoliopsida; order Asparagales; family Amaryllidaceae; genus Allium; species Allium fistulosum. The sequence continues at coordinate 1,212,621,691 of CM060902.1, forward strand.
TTAAATTTGCTACAAATAGAGCCTTCTAACCACATTTCTCTTCCAAACACTATAATATCAATACTGTACAATCCAATATACTATAATCCAACCAAATATCCAAACCCAAACTACAAAATATTCAATAAACACACAAATAAATAAAATTACATCAAAATATACATAACCATTCCAACATTAACAATAATCCTAACAATAATTGTTCTACCATGTTGTTAATACACAAATTCATCAATATTCTCATACACGTCCTCATACAACCATAGAATCAAGTGTATCAAACATAATTATATATAAATCAACAATTGCCTACGCCGTCTACCAAATCATTCTAAAGTAAAACAAAACATACCTGAACGAACAAGCAAGCAATGAATCAATCTCCTCCAGATCCAGAGCCAGCCGAGGAAGGAAAGCGACCACCAAACTGCTGCATGTACTCTAACAAATGTGCGGTCTGCATGGCCTGTTGGCGATTCTGCTCCTCCAACTGGGAAACTCTAGTCCGCAATTCTTCTATATCTGCTAGATCGCTCTGAGGTCTACTCCGCCGTCCCCTACTCTGACTACTGGACTGCAATAATTGAAAAATAAATAAAATCCAAGTTTATTGTTTTGAAAAGGTCAAAATATCATATTTTAAGTATTTTAAGAAAAAGTAAATTATTTACCGCTAAATTGCCAAATCCGTATCGTCGACCATGCTCTGCTGGATCCATAACGGACTCAAAAATAACGTCCTCCTCATTGGTCGTCAGCTGATCTCGACCCGTGTCAGCAAGGAGTTTCTGCCGCTGCTCCATAAACTTCTCCTGTATTAACAAATTAATAATATCAAGAATTCAACATAGTTACATCAATTGCAAAAAAAACAGATTCAGATTTATATCAGTCATCATCGTCTTCAGATTCGGTCTCGTTTTCGACGATATTTTCCTCTGCACTGTCAAACGCTTCTACCAAAACATTTGATTCATCGATCAAAGGACCAAAATCTATATGATCATCTGTAATTATTATTTCGTTATTTTGCTCAAGATCTGCCAGATAAGCTTGTTCGTCCGGAATATTCTTCCCATCGAATGTGAATCTGGCCTCTGTTTTAAAAACTGCAGACCAATCTGCTTTATCTCTTTTTAGAGACGGATAAGGAGCATAATAAACTTGCAATGCTTGTTTGGCTAGTACAAAAGGATCATACTTGTGATAGTGCGATGTATGCTTTATTTCGATAAGATTATAATCCTTGTGCACATTAATTCCAGAACCTGGAACATTGCTAAACCAATTGCATCTAAATAGAAATACCTCCTCCGCGGGTCATGAAAAATATGTCAGTTGCAAAATTTGTGTCAGAACGCCATAAAAATCATTTAAATGATTTTCTGGATCGTCACTACCTTTAACAAATACACCAGTATTATTTGTTAATTTTTCTGCACCGTATTCTTTGGTGTTAAATTTATATCCATTGACGAAATATATTGGATATGTCTTGACAACTCTTTTTGGTCCCATCGCAAGATGTTTCAACCCTTCGTCAACAACACAATTTCTCGGCTCATAAACGTAATTTGAAAACCAACCGGAAAATTCTTTACTGAGATCTCCGTTCGGATGTTCACGTTCATAAACACTGTTTATATAAATAAATTATTACATTAGGTTATACACGCGCATGCATTATAGAAAAGAATAATACACAAATTATTATTTCAGATTACCTAACAAACGGTGCAACCTCGGCACAATTTAGAAGAATATAAGTGTGTGCTACATGAAGATCTCTATAGTCTAGCCATATTTCTACACATTTTCCAGAAGACCGACCATGTTGTCTAAAAATAGATAACATTGCTTGAGAGGACTCTTGTTCGTCGCCTTCGTCATTACGAGGAACACTTTGAAATGAAATATTCACATGGTCACTGAAATAGTGAGAGAAAAAGAACGAAGCTTCTTCTTCGATGTAAGATTTACATATCGAACCTTCAACTCGTGCTTTTTGCCTCACTTTTTTCTTCAGATGATTCAAATATCTATGCAAAATTAATTTATATTAACTTCATCTTTCAAATGCAATTAAATTACGTTATAACATATTACATACCTCTCAAATGGATACATCCATCCATATTGGACAGGACCTCGAAGTCGTGCTTCAGATGGAAGATGAACAGGTAAATGTTCCATCACATTAAAAAAACCTGGCGGAAATATTTTCTCTAATTTGCAAAGCAATATATGAATGTCCACTTCAAGTTTACGTAAACGTTGCACTTTTAAAGTAGTCGAACAAAGCTCTTTGTAAAACATACTAAGCTCCGTTACTACCTTCCAAACTTTTAACGGCAGTAGTTCTTTGAACATTACGGGAAATAAATTTTCCATCATTATGTGACAGTCGTGACTTTTCATTCCACTCAATCTACCATTTTTAAAGTCAACACATCTACGAAGATTTGATGATATCCCATGAGAAAATCTTAACCCTTCCACCCATTTTAACACAGTTTTAACTTGATTATTACCTAATTCGTAACATGCTTTGGGTTTTTTACTGTCATTTGGTTTCATATGAAGCTCAGGACGTTTGCATAATTCTTCTATATCACGTCTTGATTTCGAATCATCCTTCGTCTTCCCTTTCACATTCAAAATTGTGTTAAAAACATTATCAAATACATTTTTCTCATTGTGCATCACATCAATGTTATGGCGAAGCAGAAGATGTTTCCAATACGGCAACTCCCAAATAATAGTTTGTTTGCACCAGTTATGAACAACTGATTTGCCTTCAATTTCTGTTTGCTCGTCAGTTTCATATATCTTTGGATAGTCCTTAACAAGTTCATATATGTCTTCGCTTGACCATATCGTCGGTGGTTGTCTGGTTTCTACTCTATTAGCTAAAAGTTTTTCTTGTCTCCTCTGAAGGGATGATTTACATGGAGAAAATATCGATGACAATCAAACCACGAAATTTTCTTACCATGAGGTAAAGAAAACGCTCGTGTTTCATCCATGCAATATGGACATGCTAGACGACCGGCAGTACTCCATCCCGAAAGCATTGCATAGGTAGGAAAATCACTTATAGTCCACAACAAAGAAGCAAACATACGAAAAATTTTCTTCTTGGACACATCGTATGTTTCTACTCCTTCGTTCCACAGTATTTTTAACTCCTCGATCAACGGTTGTAAATATACATCGATTCCTTGTGTCGGATCGTCGGGGCCAGGAACGACAACAGTAAGAAACATATATTGCGTTTTCATACACATCCATGGAGGTAAATTATACGGTGTGACGATAATGGGCCAGGATGAATATTTAGAACCAAATTGAGAAAATTGAGAAAAACCATCCGTACATAATCCTAATCTAACGTTTCGACTCTCCGCTGCAAAATTTGGATACGTTTTATCGAAATGCTTCCATACTTCTCCATCGGCCGGATGTGTCAACGTACCCTCTTCCTCCGTTCTCACGCTATGCCACCTCACATTAGATGCAGTTACAGAAGATGCATATAATCTTTGAAGTCTTGGAGTTATGGGTAAGTAGCGCATACGCTTGTACGGAACTTCCTTCCCCTTCTTTTTTCTTGGTTTGTATCTCTCCTGGTTACAAACTTTACAATTTCTAAGGTTTGCGTCTTCTTTCCAAAATAACATGCATCCTTTTAAACATGTATCTATTTCTGATACAGTAAACCAAAAGCCGACATAAGTTTTTTAACTTCGTAGTGATTTTCACACATAAGATTATCGGGCGGCATATGTCTTTTTGCAGCTTGTACAACAGCCGTAAACCCAGCTTCAGTGATGTTGTATTTTGACTTCATCGCAATGTATTCTACGATTACTGACAGCTGAGTGCCACTTTTACAACCATCCCAAATAGGTTTCTTAGCAGCATCTAGTAAATCATAAATTATTTTTGCTTCAATATTTGGTTCTTCAACATTTCCATCATCGTCGTCAACTTCAACCATAGGAAACATTGATCGTGCTGCATCTTCGACCATATTTTCTATACGGGTCATCCTAACTATTTCGTTCATGACACTTTCAGACTCTACAGAAGTATTCGCTACAACTTCTCCATGCCGATCCCAAACATAATACTCGGGTACGAAACCGTTTTTGCACAAATGAACTTTCACAATATATGGTAACAAATACTTCAAATGTCTACACCTACTACACGGATAACGAATTTCTGGATCGTTTCCGTTATTACTTAAAGCGAATTCAACAAACACGTTTATACCATTATAAAAATCTTCTTTTATTGAGCCCCTCAGTCCTTTTCTTTGGTACATCCATCTCCTCCGATCAACAAAATAATCGATCATTTTTCCTATTTGAGAAAATTAGAAGTTCAAAATTTAATATTTATTTTCAAGAACACAAATTCGAAAAGGATTATTTTCATGGTCGTATAATATTTGAATTTAAAGAACAACTTCACAAATTTAAAAATATTTTCAAATAGGGCACATTTTATTTTTTAACGTATCGATATAAAAAATTGTATAAATTTTTTTTTCCATGGTCAAGCATCCTACTTCCCATTACAAACACAGTAAGCATTTACATTTCGTATATTACTTCATCTCAAACGATTCAACAAAATTTCGGCAGCATTTCCCTTTTGTTCCCTGCATTGTACACAAATGCGTGTACGCAGGAAACAAAAAAGATAAGTTAGGCCGAAATTTTATGAACCGTTTGAGACGAAGTAGTGTACAAAATGTAAATGCTTACTGTGTTCATAACTTGTCCAATATAGGGACAAATCCAACAAACATTGTACCAGATGAATATAAATGGTCGTTTTTTGAAAAAAAAAACGACTATTTATATAACGATCGTGTACAACATTCGTCAGATGGGGCCAAAAATTGTCTAAGGGACATTAGTTAATTAAATGTGCGCATTTTACGAAAAAATACAGTTTTACTAACTATTCACATTTACAAAAAAATATTTTAATTTAACACATTTATTCGACGTATTCCATCAACTTAAGGCTCGTTCGACGCATTTTTTTTGTTGCATAAGTCAATACGTGCACAATATAATATTCCTAGCTCGTGCATTCATTTTATCTTAGTCCAACTAACACAATACAATGATAGCAGCGCTACACACATATACAATGGTACAACCAAGGCATATACAACGATTTCCATATACACGAACAAGCCCAAATTATACATGTTTTTTACAATTTCACGATAAAAGATGAAATAGGTATATCATTGAATGCTAGAAACTATTATAACACAATTGGAAACAATTTCAATCACCAATTAGCCCTAATTTATCAATTTATGCAAATCTAGAATTAGGGTAAAAACTCAATTTTTCTCAAAAATAAGAGATTATACCTTAGCTGGAGAGCAATAGACGTTGATTATGCAGCCGGGGAGGATCCGAAAGCTCGAAATTGATGATTGGAAGCTTGGGGAAGAGATTTGAGGATTTAGGGATTAATATTTTCGTATGAAAAGTGAGGAGGAAGAAGGCTCGGTTGAGCCTGTAGTTCGATAATTTCCGACGGCTTCCAACGGCCGCCGACGGCCTATCGGAAGCCGTCGGAAATAGGCCGTCGGAAGCCGTCGCCCCCCTCCGTCGGTATTTAGCTTTTTTCTAGTAGTGCTAGTTTATTTACTAAAATTTCAAAGTTAATCTTTATTTTGATTTCAAACTTTCTTACCTTTGTTTAGTTTAAAACTTAAGTTTTAGAAAAGTTATTAAACTTTAAGGTGTTAAGTTTCAAAGAAAATTAAAAGAAGTTTAAAATGTTGGGTATCCATAGCGCTAGTTGCTACGGATACCGTTCGCTTAAAAAGTCCGATTTTTGAAAACTAAGTTTTTATACTTGAGATGGTTTTGTAAATGTTTTATAAACGTAATGAGGTTTAAAAAGGTTAATTAAGTTTTATTAATTAATTTTAATTATTTAAGTTTTTAATAATTAATAAATTAATTAAGTATTAAACAACGTTTATTAATTTTAATTGATTGAAGATTAATTACTAATTAATTATTTTTTAAAGGTAAGATTAATTAATTATTAATTAAGCAAGATTAATTTTTAATTAATTATGAGTTAAGTATATGATTTATTTTTCTATTTTACTTAATATTAATTAAATATAGGATTAATTATTAATTAAGTATTAAAATAAATGCTGATTACCTTAATTTTAATTTAAGCAAGGGTTAATTTAAATTATTTATTTATTAATTGTTTAATTTATTATTCAAGCTTTAATTAAAGATTGATTAATTAATTAAGATTAATTAGTTATTAATGAAGGTTTTAATTATTATTTAATGATTAATAAAGATTAATTAGGGTTTAATTATTTATTTAATAGTTAATTATTGTTTAATTATTTATTTAAGGGTTAATTATTTCTTAAATATCAATTATATTAAATTAAGATTTAATTAAGTTTAATTATGGTTTAATAAAGGTTTAACTGGTAATTAATTATTTTAAAAAGGAGTTTTAAGTTTTAAATCCTTTATTTTCCAAAAATCAAATTATTCAAACGTACTTCTTTTTCAAAGATGGATTTGTATACAAGGAATTCAAATGTCGATACCCTTAAGTAGATAAACAGCTGCCAATGAGCTATAATGTGTTTGTTTGTGTTGTGTGGACATCCATTAGTAGAATAAAACATTGCTCTGCTAAAATGTAAATTGTTGATTGTGTGGACATATGTTTAAAATAATAAATTCCCATTCTGCTAGAAATAGCGAATTGTTTGGACATCTATTTAGGAGGACAAATCACCATCATGCTATTATGTTATTTGGATATGTATATGCCAGTGCTTATTTTGACATGTATTCCCTATTTGGATAAGAATTGAATTTACATACACATGTAACCTATGTAAATAATTTTTTCGTGAATTGGAATTCAAATTGAAATTAAATGGTAACTAAATTGGTAACATTAGGATTGCTAAGCCTCTTTTTGAACTATCTTAAAGTTATGGTTTTGAATTAACTTTAATTCTTCAATCAAATTTAGGTTGATGTTTATAAATGATTTCCAAGTTATTTAATCATTTAATAAATGTATCTAAATATAATAACTTGTTTATAAAAGAGGTTTACTAAATAAAAAGGTTTATTTAAAGTGATTTTTAAAGGGATGTTCTGCAAATGATCTTTTGTAAAAAAAATTCCTTTAAGAAGATTTATAAAAGGAGTTTTAAAAATGGGAAAGTGTTTTATAAATTGATTTTCGAGATTTGTAAAGTTATTTTAAAATGTGAAGTGAGCTTTCAAAAAGAATTTTTATAAAGGGTAAATGGTTTGTTTCATAGCAAGTAATGATTTTAGAACGGGAATTTGAAGAAGAAAATTGGCCAACTGTTTTGGTAACATACTTATATGGTTGAGATAATTATAAAAATGATTTCCAAGTATAAAGGGATGTAAGGGGTTTGGGAATGGTGTTTTTGAGAAAATCCTTTGATCAATTTATTAAATGTTTTAACTAATGAAAGAAAGATTAATTAATAAAGGCTTAGTGGATCCCATATGGAATTAGATCATGTTTGAATGATTCTCTATTTGGTAGTGAAATAACCGACTATCAAATCTGAACCAAAACATAACTTTGGAAATATCTATGAGAAACACGTGAGTTGTACGGCATAGCCATCCCTAATGATGTTGTACTGTGCATATAAATCTTGTTTCGTTCTTCTAGGATAAATGATAAGGAAATCCATCCACAAATGGTTAGAAGGTGAACTCCGCTCTTATCTTTTGTCTATTTATTTCCTAAAGAACTGGGATTGAGTTTACCGGAATTATCGAAAGTTGTTTTGAAGAGTTCGGGATCAGATATGTTATCCAAAAACAACTTCGATCCAACTCAAGCGTTTCGAACTGAAAGCATGTTAAAGAGTATGGAATTGAAGATAGAGTTTTGAAGTGCAAGGACTATTTTCTATTAACCTTGGGAGGTTTTCCCCGTAATGGAAATATAGAAGTAGTACCTTCAGTTTTTTTCAATCCCAGAATGAACTTGTATGGATGAATGCTAGCATTGCATTGACGTCTAGAGGGCAGTCTTAGCATTCCAAGTGAATTTGCTATTAAAAATGTAAAGGCGTGACCTCACAAGCCTCACAACTCGGAGAAATGGGAAAAACAGGGCATGCAGCAAAGCTATGTGGTTAGCTACCATTAGAAGCCATCATCCCGTTCAAGATTGTCCCATAGAGTTGTTTTTCACGTAGGCATCAAGAGGCAAAGTAAAGCAGCCTCGGTGTAAAGGGGTGCGGTAATCCGGCTTGTCATGTTAAAGTGGCAGGCCAGCTTTATGTAGCAGAGGGGCAAATGCATCTGTAGTCCTCATCTATATTTTCTAGAGGTATATCATCGGAAGGTAGTCCCTTTCTTTGCCATAGTATGGAATCCAATCTCCAATACGAGCCATTACGATTTTGATTGTGCCCAACTATGTTGGAATGTGAGATGCAAGCATTTCGGCTATTTTATATATTTACATTGAACCCTTAGACATTATTATAATATCACTGAATTTCATATAAAAGTGTTTAGGTTATCATAAGGTAAAAACTCATCCATGTTTATGTGCGGCGTGGTCTTACGAGATACCCTTGATTTAAAAAGAGTTTTTAAAATAATAATTCAGTTATTTTGAGTTTACTCACACCAGACCCATGTTTGACCCGAAGTTTTCTTTTCTTTTCCTAAAACTCTTGGTTGCTCAAATTCGTATGGACAGCCAAGTAATCCAGGTTTCCACGGATGCATTTTAGAGGAGCTTGGAGCAGGACCCTTCATCGATAGCTAGTTACTATTTTGTTTCCACTGTATTATATGTATATTGTATCGGTTAGGTAGGGACAGGTTGTTATAACTGTCCTAGGGTAGAATCTGTATTAGTATGACTCTGATGTATCTTTTTGGAAATGACTTTGTAAAGTATTATCTTGATTAATATATGTTATTCCGTTATGTTGTGAGATTTTGTGATTGTTCTAGTTTCTTCTTATCTTATATCTTCTTTCTTTCCCCTAATGACCTGACTTTCGGACACTTATATGATCGGCATATGAATACCATGGATGTATTAAGTGTCGTCTTTAGGTGTAAGAAAGGCAGATCAATACATTTGGTATCAGAGCGCAAGGCTAAGCTAGAACCTTGGCATTAGTGGGGCAACTCATTAAGGGATAAGGTAATGGAATGCATTATTATGAGTTTGAGTGTATATTACATGCGAGCGCATATTTTTTAGTGATATAAAAATATTTTATTTTGTGTTGTTTGATCTGTTCAGTGGCTTATGAGTTCTGGTCGATGTGCTTGATCAACGTTGTCGATAGGGGTTCCTAAACATTTAAACAAGACCAACTGACATAATATTGTTTTCAAATTGGGTAAATGATATAATTTTACCCAGGATATATTTCACATAAAGAATGATTTTCAAATTAGAATAGTATGGTATAGTTATTTCAAGTATAAGTTGTTAAGAGATCGTAATATTTTATTATTATCATTTAGGGTTTGTTTAGTTATGCTCGTCCACTTTGAGCATTGACTATTATTAGTGTGTATAGGTAGCTTCCTTTTTTAAGATATGGGTTGGGTAGATAGAAATTGGGAAAAACATTGAAACGAACACCTTGTGAATTAAGTTTCACAATTCGACTATAAGGAGTTCGATGTAAATGTTGGGGTAGAATTTGATTTAATAAAAGATGTTTATTAAAGGTTAGAATATTTTGAAATAAATATTTGAAAACGGTTATTAAATTTGATTTATAAAATGAATTTATGAGAATGGGTCTTTTGATTAAAAGAATTTAAGTTGAAAACTTGAGGACCTAAATCCTGGTGCTTTTGGAAAATGTTCTGATGCTTTGAACATAAAAATAGAATTAATTGAAGAAGAAAAATTTAGGTTAAGAAAAAAAATTAGGAACGAAAAGGTTAAGTAAGAAGTATTTTCTTTGGATTGGTTAGGGGAAATGAGTTTTGATTGTTTTGTGATGATCTGAATAATCTTCTAAGTGATAATCAGATATTTGCCTAGGCGAACGTTACAGTGAACTTAGTAAATTATTCTATTTATCATTATACAGTTAAAACAAGTCCAAATCCGAATGAACCCAAAGTAAGTGGCACTACAAGAAAAACCATTTATAGTTGCAAAAATCGGTGGCGTTTTATTGTAAATGCAACATAAAATAGATTACCAAATAATATAAACGTGGCAAAAAATAATTCACGTTTCCCGCTTCTAAAAAAAAGAGTCCGCGCGAACTAAATAAACGTAACCTATCATTTTACTCTCGTACTTAACAAAATTTTCGTCCCTAATTTGCTTTCTTCTTCAGAAAAAAAATTTCCCCTTTTAATCGTGTTAAATTTTCATCGCACTCAAGTATCATCGTCAACTCCGTCGTTTCCCCCTTACTCAACATCGAGTCGCGGCAGCCAGTAGATCTAGGTATATTTAGGTATGAATCTTTTAAATCGATTAGGTATATTTAGGTATGAATCTTTTAAATCGACTTTGTGATTCTATTTGGATTTTATATGAATTTGAATGCATCTTATTTTCGTATTTTTTCCTAAACTATTACTGAAATGGTTGATTTAACCCTAATTGCAATGATCTGTTGGGATATCTGCTTTGATTTCTTTGAGTATATGAATGTTCTGTTGAAATGGTTCAGTGAATCAATGGTTGCTTGCTGAGAGGAGGTTGAGGTTGCGTGTTTCGGGAATTTGGTGGGTTCAAGTAGCATTGATGGAGGTCGCGGGTTTGTTTGCGATTGGGTATTGGCTGGCTCGATGGTTGAGAGTGGTAAATGTTGGAGCATAAATAGTCTTTTGTGGAGTGGCAGGCACTGGAAATATGTCAGTTGTGTGGATGTGAGGTAGTGAAGAGGAGGCGGTGAAGTTGACTGTTGGTTTGGTAAGAGGAAACTATTGGTTTGTACATTCTGAGGCTTTGAATTTATATGCAGTAATTCTATAATTTGCTAGACTTAGGCTTTGAATTCATGCATGGATTAATTATAAATACATGTAAATCTGAGGTTAAATGCAAAATATAAGTGTAAAAATTATATTTTTGGAAAAGTATTCTTTGCCTTTGTCTACTAAACCACCATGGTTATATGCAGTAGTGCTACAAGTATTTGTACTTCAACGTCTAGTTATTTTTTTGATTACAACAGATAACCAATTTATACGTCAAAGATTGGAAACTTATTTGCCTTCAAATGTCGATAATGGAAAAAGGCTGGGTTTTTTTAAACAGGTGATAAAACCATGATTAACTTAATATGTATTTTGAGAATTAGAACATATAATCTAATACTAAAGCTCACTTTTTTTTTACTTTTTTCATAGAACTAGTATAGAATACCGACAAGGAGCAATGAATTTCGTGCATGCTGCAAAGAGGAATGTAAGAAGTGTAGAAAAAAATTTATGCCCTTGCAAGGATTGTCGGAATCTTAGTCGTCACGATGACCAAATCATCGTTGAACATTTAATTATAAAAGGAATGGATCCTAAATACATTAACGGTGTATGGTTTAACCATGGTGAAGAGATAAATGTAGAGAATAAAACAAATACGTTTGACGTATATGAACTATTCAAGATGATTCACTATGAAGATGAAGATTTTTTGAATTAAGATTTTTTTGATGATGATAAAGACGATGTTGATTCTTGAAGAAAAGAGGATGAGTTAGTCAAGAACTTGGAAGATGTAGAAACTCCATTATATCCTGGTTGCACAGATCACACAAAATTATCTGCCATCACTGTCTTGTATAATCTTAAATGCGAGACTGGCTTGTCCGATAGTGGTTTTGATAAGCTTTTAGTTGTGCAACATCTATTTCTGCCGAAGGATAACGTGCTTCCCAAAACCTTATATGAAGTCAAGAAATTTCTTAAAGCATTCGACATGGGTTTTGAAAAGATACATGCTTGTGAGAATGATTGTTGCCTTTTCAGAAAAGAATACAAAAATTTAGAAAGTTGTCCAAAATGTGGTTCCTCGAGATGGAAGAAAAATCAAGATACTGAAGAGGTTATACAAGGTGTTCCAGTTAAAGTATTGAGATATTTCCCAATCATTCCGAGGTTTAGACGAATGTATAGATCTCAAAAGATGGCTGAAGAATTAAGATTGCATTTTAATAATAAAAGCAACGATGGAAAAATGCATCATCCCGTGGATTCTATGACATGGAAAATGGTGGATGAAAAGTATAAATCTTTTTCATCTGATCCACGCAATTTTAGGCTTGGTCTTGCTACAGATGGATTCAATCCATTTTCCATGTTGAGTTCGAAATATAGTTGCTGGCCGGTAATGTTTGTGACATACAATCTCTTGCCTATGTTGTGTATGAAGAAAGAAAATATTATGTTAACTTTACTTATTCCAGGCCCGAAGCAACCCGGGAATGATATTGATGTATATTTGGCGCCTTTGGTGGAAGACTTGCATCACTTGTGGTCTAATGGAGTTACTGCTTATGATGCATTTAGTAAAACTTTATTTAAACTGAATGCAATTTTGTTATGGACGATTAATGATTTTCCGGCTTATGGAAATCTTGCTGGATGTCGTGTGAAAGGGCAAAAAGCTTGCCCATTATGTGGTGTCAATACCCATTCTCGTTGGTTGAAACATAGTCGAAAGTTCACCTACATGGGTCATAGAAGATTTCTACCTCCTTCAGATTCACGGAGGAAACAAAAGGCATTGTTTGATAATACCATAGAGACAAATGGTGCTCCTAGAATGCTTTCTGGGAGAAACATCTATGCATTATTGAAGGATTATCCAAATGATTTTGGAAAAGGAATAGAGGAGAAAAGTAAGAAGAGAAAGCATGTCTATGATAAAGAAGATGAATATGATGATACTAACAGTTCTACAGAAGTAGAGCTATCAAGGTGGAAAAAACGATCAATTTTCTTTGATTTGCCTTATTAGGAGGTTAGTGGTTAATTTATTTATTTTTCATTGTTTTAATACAAGAAAAACCCAATAATGCATTATTGTTTTGGTTTTCATAGGAACTTCCATTACGTCACAATTTAGATGTGATGCATGTGGAGAAGAACATTGGTGAAAGCCTATTGGGCACAATGTTGCATGGAAATAAATCCAAAGATGGAACCAACTGTAGAAAGGATTTAGAGGATTGGGGAATTCAAAGTGAGCTTCATACACAACCTCGTGGGAATAAAACATATCTTCCACCGACTCCATATATGTTGTCAAAATCCGAGAGAAAAATATTTTGCAAAAGACTGTATGATTTCAAAGGACCGGATGGCTACTGTTCAAATTTAAAAAATCGGATTTCGTTGTCAGATTGCAAAATTAGTGGATTGAAGTCACATGATTACCATGTATTAATGCAACATTTATTGCCAGTAGCATCGAGAGGGTTCATGGCAAAGAAGGCAAGAAAAGCGATAATTCGCTTATGTTCTTTTTTCAACAAATTATGTCAACGTGTTCTTGATAGAGAGAAGGTAGAACAAATCAATGTTGAAATTATTGACGTTTTATGTGAGCTTGAAATTTTTTTTCCACCATCTTTCTTTGATATAATGATACATTTATCCATTCATCTTGGAAAAGAAGCACAAATGTGTGGACCTATTCATTTTCGATGGATGTACCCATTCGAAAGATATATGAAGACACTCAAAGATTATGTCAGAAACTATGCACGACCAGAGGGATGTATTGCAGAATCGTATCTTGCAACAGAATGCATGTTGTTTTTCAATGAATTTTTGAAGAAATCAGGACATATAGAGGAGAAAGGAGCTCGAAATGAAGATTACGAAAGTAGTAGAATATTAGAGGGACGTCCAATTTCAGTATCGAAGACAATTAAATTTCCAGTTAATGAGAAAGAAAGTGCTCATTTAGTTGTGTTAATGAATATGGCCGTGGTGGAACCGTTTATAGAGTAAGTTTATGTTATATTGTTTTAAATATTTTGATGTGTTTGCAATGATATATATAACTTATAATCAATTGTTCAATACTAGTTTGCATTTGGAGGAATTAGAAAATTCAGACCAACGCATGACAAAAAATGCAACCTTACTTTGGGAAACACATACAAAAAGTTTTGTCGATTGGATTAAAAGGAAGGTTAGTTAGATTTCAAATATATTCTCATTCAACTATCAATATTACTATATAAATTTACATGCTAAATGAAATTTGTTGTAGATACCTATTACCTCCAAGGATCATAATGACATGTTAAAATGGATTGCTTATGGTCCGAAGGATGATGCCATGTCTTTCAAAGGATATATCATCAACGAGCAACGTTTTCATGTAAAAGATTTAGGGAGAGAAACTCAGAATTGTGGGGTGACTTTTGATGCAACTACTATGTGTAGAGCAAGTGCTAAAGATATGTCCCAAGTGGTTGATGTGGTCACTTATTATGGAATATTGACAGATATAATTTTATTAGATTATCATTTGTTTTATATTCCAGTTTTCAAGTGTCGTTGGACGTATAAAGGAAATGGAGTAAAAGTTGATGATGATGGGTTCACTCTTGTTAATTTACATCAAGCATCATTTTCACGAGACCCATACATACTTGCATCTCAAGCAAAACAAGTATTTTATTCAAGAGAGAACGATGTTTCTAATTGGTACGTTGTAATGAAAGCACCATCAAGAAGTTTTAATGATATAGAGGAGCACGATTGCATCGAGGAAGATATTCAAGTGGTGGAAGATGAAATAACTGAAGCGGATGATGAAGATGTTTGCTATGTTAGAGAGGATTACGAGGGCATAATTGAGTAGATTATATGTTCTACTTGAGCATAGTTGTTCATTTGCTTTAGTGATGGTCTGTGCAGTTAAAGCGCTCGGCAGATTCAATGCGGCGGAGGTGCAAAAAGTCATAGCGGAGATACAACGAGGATATAGCGGATGCCTCTAAAATAGCATATAAAACTCATGCTTAATGTTTTTTTAAATATATAAATGGTATTTAAATGAAAAACTAACATTCAATTGAATTATAATTAATACATGAATAATTTTAAATAAAAACATGTGCGAATATACTTTAAATAAACGTAAAACTATTATATAACATAATTGAACTTAGTAGAATATTAAAGTATTTTCATTTCTAAAAATACATTAGAAATTCAATCAAATAAATTAATTTCATAAATTTTATAATGTATAAATGTCAATTTTCAATTCATTTAAAAAAAAGATATAGCGGAAATAGCGGAATGTAGTAGGAATAACGGGATATAGCGGAAATAGCGGGGCTTAAAGCGGAAAGGCTATATTTGGGGCTATATGGAAAAATCGTAGCGGTAGAAATCCGCTATGAGATATAGCGGGGTTATAGCGGGGTAATAGCGTGGCATTAACTACACAGGTGATGGTTGAACTTATATATTAAATCCGGGCTATTTGGAAATTTCATTGAACTTGTATTGATTTTCTTTAGTGATTGTTGTTCATTTGCTGCACTAATGCTTTGTTTTTTTTAATGTTGCGAATGGCTGTTAGTTTGCACCATTTAATTTTCTAATCCATTGCAAATGCATGTAACATTCAATTTTTGTTCTTTGTGTTTTGATCTTTGTATACTTCCATAGACAAAGCATTATATGTTCTTATCAATTCTGTTTGCATATATTGCTTGATAATGAGTAGTGTTCTTATCAATTCTGTTTGCATTACATGTACATTTTCTCATAAAATTACAAATCTGTTCATCATCTCAAGGCTTTTAGGCCTGCTTGTTTGGTTTGCAAACTGCCACATCTCTTTTCAGCTACATGTTGATGATATTTAAGTGTTGTTTGTTAATATTTATCGCTGCTTATTGTTTACATGTGCTTATTGGTTTATACTGTGTTTTCTGTCACTTGCAGAAAAATATGCCTACAACATCTGTACGTACCCGCTTGCAGAGAAAGGCTGAAGAACAAACAGTCAAAGCTAAGAACAAACAGTCAAAGCGAAAACGTAAAGTTCCAGCTAGTATAAATAAAATAGAAGAACAACCAGACAATGCTAAGAAGCAAGCCACTGTTCACAATGAAGAAGATGAACAACCACTAGATGATATCCCCTCTGACCCAAATGAAGGACTCCGCTCATAAAATGAAACCCGTCCTGAACAAACTGCTGATGCCGAGCTGGAAATTGGGAAACAAAGTGAAGCTGAAATCGGAAGTACATCTCGGAAAAGAGGCGGTAGAGGTCCAGCAAAAGCAAAAAGACTCCCGTCATGCAGTCAGGATCGAATTGAAGTTGAGTTTAATGATCTAGGTATACCAGTAGGGCAAGGGTCGGTATATTTATCCTCTTTTCTTGGACCGCTTGTGCGGGAACAGGTTCCATACACCATTGATGATTGGAGGAATATTAGTGATGACTTAAAGGAAGTTTTGTAGCAGTCGGTTCTGGTATGAAGCAGGCATCTATTATTTAACATTCTGACTCTAATATGTTTTGAAAATGACTTCTAATATTGCATGGTCTTGCCAATTATAAATTGAAATTGCCATCTAATAACTTCTGGATAAATTGAAAAATAGTTCTTGCCAATTATAAATTGAAATTGCCCTCTAATAACTTCAGAAAACCTTTCAGATTTAATTAAATCTGTCGTATTTAAATTAATTTTTTTTACTAATATCATGTTTTGATGTATTGTTGCAGATTAGATTTAAATTGGAAGAGGAATGGCAAATAAAAGCTATATTTCAACAAATGGGAGTACTTTGGAGATCGTCAAAAAGCAAATTGGTTCGAAATTTGCAAAAAGCGGAGAACGATGAGGAAAGACTTAAACTGAAACCTACGAACATAAAAAGCATAACCGATTGGAGGAAGTTTGTGAAGGCGAAAACAAGTCCGGAGTTTAAGGTAAATCATTCCTACTGAAATCGTCTGGCATGTTTCTGCAAATCCATCTGCATAGTTAGCAACCGATAAATTTCTTTAGAAGTGAAGTCCAAGTGTTGGTGGATGCTGAAGGTTCCTGTTTAGGTATTAGCTGCAGGAACCTATGACGGTACAAAATACATATGCATTATGACAAGCACAGGAACATTTTAAATGAAGTAAAAAAAAACACTTTGCAAGTTAGTTCAATCTATAAATATTATTAGTAGATATGGAATGCCGTATATGTCACTGAGTTATCCAGCATTAATAATACCAAATAAGTATATGACCATGATGAATTGATTTTCAAATAAATTGCAATCCTCACCATACATATTTACCCTGCATTATAAATATTAGATAGTTTTTCTTTTTATGATTTTGGTTGTTAAATTCTAGCATCTTTCAATATTTTCAGCAAAAAAGTCAGAAATATTCAGCCCTTAGGTACACACAACTTCCGCATACAACCGATCGTAGGGGAATGGCTAGAAAGACCGAAGACATGGTAAGTTAATTAACTATAGCATTATTTAACATTATTTTATACCTGTCAGTTTATTAATTTAATGTTATTCTATTTTTAGAAAAAAGAAAGTGTAGATCCATCGTCCATAAGTAGAGCTGATGTGTGGATTAGATCTCACATTAAAAAAAATGGTGAACCAGTGAACATGGAAGCTGCGAATACTATTGTAAAATTGTTTTTAATTTTATTGGTATATTTTTTTTAAACTATGATATTTTTACCATTGTACATTATCTATGTGTATTTATTTATATAGGAGGAGATCAAAAAATATGGTAGCCTATCCCAATCCGGCTCGACACAGAATGATATTGGAAAAGATGCTCTTGTACATGTACTGGGACAAGATAAACCGGGATGGTTAAGGGCATTGGGTAGGGGTTGCACTTTAACCAAGCTAGCTTTGGCCCAGTCCAAAGATAAACAAGTGTCTCGGTGTTGAGAGGAAATAGCAGAATTGAAGGGAATGATACAGACTCTGATGGACCAGAAGGTAAACTTTTGGAAATTAATTTATATTCGTAAAATATTAATTTATATTCGTGCTTCGCTGTAGGGTAAAGAAAGTTCAAGAAGGAACTCACCTGATTCGGTAAAAATAATATTTATATTACTCAATAAATGAAATTTATATTTTAATTTTTTAATCCAGTAATTGATTTAATTTTCGGTTGATTAATTGTAGAGCGACGACGAAGTGTGTTTGCTGTTGAATTGGGATGGAACCTCTGGAGTTGTTGCCCATGGGAGGTTGTTGTCCATGGACCCAGATGACATTGTCAATGGCATTCGTCTTGGACCAAATGCTGGGAGCGTTGTTATAGATTCAGTGGATAAAGCAGATACTTATTTATGGAGGCCTACACCTGAAATGGCAGTCTTAGCAGATGCTAAGAATAAGGTAGTTGCTTGGCCATCAGTTTGCATCAAGGTCCCGCTGCGAACATGGTTGAACTGTAGTGCAGCCAGTACGGTAAATTTTTTCACGTTAAGTATATTAGTGTAATATGCTGCGAGCTTATTGATGTCTAAAATGCAGCAAGCACACCCCCCATCTGAATAAAAATTTAACACATATTCGTTGTTTTTGTATAGCATACTAAAGTCTTGAATTTCACTTCTCATTTTTAGAGTAATAGCATCATCGAAGACACTTGCAAGATTTACGGTTGGACTGAGGGTGAAGGTGTAGTTGCCGAAGGAAGAATCCACGCCACTGATCCAAAATATACTGTTAACGGTATTCCACTCGGTCCGCCTGCTGTTGTGATTTGGGTGGACAAAGTAGTAAATAAAGATGCTTATTTGTGGCGACCCACATCTGATATGTCGTGCATTGGAGATGCAGTTGGTAGGAAAGTAGCATGGCCAAGATCAAAAGTAGAAGCTGATCAAGAAAAACTAGATGAGAGTCGTGATGATACTGAAAATGTTGTGAATTCTCCCATGAAATCCGCACATATGGTCATGAATAAATCACAAAATGTAAGTATTAATTTTCAAATTTGAAGAAGTTAACTGTGTATGAAAGTTTATTTAATGTGCATGTATACATTGTGCATAATAATCTCTTTTCTTTCAACCGATTGCAACCATGCAAAAGGATGCCAAATGCCAGTTGATCGATTTGGGTGGAGCAGACGTAGTGGCTGAATGAAGTATTGCATCAACTGATCCGATAACGATGGTCCATTGTCGTCCATTAGGACGTAATGCTATAAAAGTTTGGATTGAACTGGTGATAGTTCCAGATGCAGAGATATGGAGACCAACATCGGGTCTGACGTGCATGGATGATTGCTTTGGCGTTCCCATAGCTTGGCCAATGGAAAAAATCATTATTAAGTCAAAATGAAAGGTATATAATTTTTTTATATATATACATTAGGAATGCCAGCAGCTAAAGTGCAGATAGATTTTTGGTAAAATGATAAAAGTACATAAGTAGGGGTGTTATATTCGAATTGTGATTGAATGATTGTGATTGGTGGTTCAGGTTCAGGGGAGGGAAAATAATTGATGGTGAGGAGTTATGTATGGATTGTGGTGGAATGTTAGTGATGCAGTTTTAAGTTCAGGTTTTGTTTTCTCACTCTTTTGTTCTATTCTTTGTTGACAGGTAGTTCAGGTTTTGAAGACATCACCAATGACAGGTAGTTCAGGTTTTTATGGTGGTTCAGGTTTTGCTCGGTACTTTGGTTATTTCAGACGTTTATTTCAGATGTATATGTACGGTTATGACACTTATGGTAGTTTGGTTATAACACTTATGGTAGTTTGGTTGTGTATGTGTACGGATAGCTTTTTGTCGACACCTATGTATGTGGATGTATGAATGTCTATGTATCTTGTGGATCTTCAATGCATATACGTATTTTGTAGTTGTTTAATATATTGTGTTCAAAAGTGTATGTGCTTTCGTATTTTGTTATTATATAATTGGATGCTAGATCAGGGGTAAATCTGGAGTAGCAGGTGGAGGGAAACAAACGCTACTGGATATTATTTATTTTGGTAACGTTAAAATGTCGCTACAAAAGAGTGATTAAAAACTCAAGTACGCTTATGCTGGCGTTTATTAAGCGCTACAAAAAATGTATATAACGCCATGAAAAGGTAACGTGGAGGAGAAAACCCTTTCGGTGGCGTTAAACAGGCGCTACAAAAAATTTAGATAACGCCATAAAAAAGTATCATGGAGGAGAAAACCTTTTCGGTGGCGGTAAATAGGCGCTACAAAAAAGGAATTCTATGGCGTTATAAAAATGCTATCAAAAAAACAAATTTGGTGGTGTTTATAAAAGTGCAACTAATACTCGAGGATTTTTAGTGGCATGTTTTCTCGTAACGATTATCGGAACGCCACTAAAAATACGTAGTGGCGGTTTTTGGGCGCTACAAAAAATCAGTTTTCTTGTAGTGTGGGTGAAAAATATTTTGCTGGAAAATGTAAAGTATTGTTCCAAAAATGAGATTTTGAGATAAAAGAAATATTTTTAAGTTAACTGGTTCGAGTGGCTCGAAAATAATTTAAAATTGGGGAAGGGATGTGCTCGGATGGTAAGCACTTCTCTTGAGTATTACCCTTCTTGGTAATGGAATGTATGATACTATTTGGTAGTACCCAGTTGGTAGTATCATTTTAGAGTAACCCGGGCTATATGTATATAACTCAGGCTATATGTATATATTTTTAATGATTAAAATATAGAGTTCCATTTCAAAAAGTTTTTGAAATAAAACCTGGGTATTTGAATCTTGAGTTTTCTTAAGGAAATAAATTCAAAATGGAATAATTGAATCAGATAGGGTTATATACTCTCAGAATATAGTGGAGTATTAAGCAAGTTGAACCTAAGTCGGTTTATGAAATGTTTTCATAAATATATTTAGTGGAAATAGGATTGGTATTAGTGAGAACCTATTGAATAAGTGCGTAGGCTGGACATAGATCATTTCTCCTTCTCATAAAATTTGATCTAAGACACAAGTATATGGCTTTGAGGAGTTTCACACCATTCCAAATAAAGATCTATTACTCGACTTTTGACGGTGAGCACTTGATGAGGATTTTTTGTATGGGACCAATGTTTTCTATCATAGTATATGGCTATGTAAGGAAAACAAAGGTTCCTAATCAAGAAGCATGATGAGAGTCCGCACTAGAGAATCGGGTGAGCGATACAAGTTCGGAAGTAAAGTTGTGTATTCGAGTAGAGATCAAATCAGATTTTGCATACGAATGATCTATGTACATCATACGAACAGATGTATAGTGTTAAGTGTTTTCTAGAATAAGTTGAGGTGTAATTTTGAGGACGAAATTCCTTTAAGGGAGGAAGAGTGTAACGATCCAGAATTTCACCGCTTTAATTTGCGAATATTGAATTAATTTTAAATATTCAAATAATTGATTTTATAATTAAAAATAAAACACTTTTAAATAATAGATAATGATGGTGGAATAGGTTTCAATTTTGGTTTACAGAAATATTTAGTTCGATGAAAAACATAAAATATGACCGGAATCCATTTTCTGAATTTTTGATATTTCATCATATAAAAATTGTTTGACATATTGTAAACACCTTAGTAAACATATTCACATATGTATATGTTACAAACATAAGATGGTTAGGATATAATAAGGTTTATTAGTTTACTTAAGTTAATTAAGTTTAGTTTAAAATAATATAAAATATAAAGATACCTTAAGAGACTTGATTTGACACATTGGTAACTTAAGGAGACATTAATACATTAGGGGTTTAAATGCATGTTTGCATGGAAGTAAGGGGAAGGGGACAAGTAAGGATGTGAGGAAGAGAGGAAGAGACATGGGTGGTTTGGTGTAAGCAAATGAAAGGAGCGTATAGGTGCAAGGGTATTTTGATAGTTCAACATTTTCATTTTATATTAAAAAAATTCCTCCTTCTCCCTCTCTTCCATTTTCATTTCTACTTTTTTTCAAAAGCACTGTCTTCTTCCCCCTTAAGAATAAAACTCTTTAATGGCTTTTAAATTTATAAGTTTTTAAAAATAATTTTTTTAGTTAAAGTTATTTTAAAACTTGTTTTAAACTCTTGTTTTAATTCCTACTTCGCCTCTTATTCAAATACAAACCCTACATTCTCATTTGCACCTTAGGCTGAACCCACTTACACTATTGGCCGAACCAAATCTCAAGTTCTAAGGCAAAAATCAAGTCTTAAGTCTATATTTCATTTTAGTAAGGAGTTTGGTAAAGTTAGGTGAGTAAATCTCCTTATCTTTTGGAAAGAATTTAACTCCATATATCGTTATGTTTTATGGTAGATATATTATTGATTGTTGTATATTCATGTTGGTTTGATAATCATAGTTGGATTTAGTTGAAAATGATGATATTTTGGGTGTATGCTTATGTGTTTGGATGGAATATGAATTTGAGAATAAGTTAATTAGTAGTAAGGTTGAAAGTGGTGAACTTGCTTATGGTTTGAAATATGTCTTGTATGTTATGTTCTGGAATGTGCTTGTGAGGCACATGTTAGAAAGTTATCAACTTTAATTGTTAAAGTGACATTAGATATTTATGGAAATCAAAAGGAGTTTACTAGTTTGTTTACTAAAATTTCAAAGTTAATCTTTATTTTGATTTCAAACTTTCTTACCTTTGTTTAGTTTAAAACGTATGTTCTAGAAAAGTTATTAAACTTTAAAGTGTTAAGTTTCAAAGGAAGTTAAGAACAAGTTTAAAATTCCGGGTATCCATAGCGATAGTTGCTACGGATACCATTCGCTTAAAAAGTCCGATTTTTGGAAACTAAGTTTTTATACTAGAGATTTTTTTATAAATGTTTTATGACGTAACGATGATGTTTAAAAAGGTTAATTAAAGTTTTATTAATTAATTTTAATTAATTAAGTTTTTTAATAATTAATAAATTAATTCAGCATTAAACAAGGTTTACTAGTTTTAATTAACTGAAGATTAATTACGAATTAATTATCTTTTAAATGTAAGATTATTTTTAATTAATTATTAATTAAGAAAGATTAATTTTTAAATAACCATGAGTTGATTATATGATTTACTTTTTTATTTTAGTTAATATTAATTAAATATAGGATTAATTGTTAAGTATTAGAATAAATGTTAATTGTTTTAATTTTAATTTAAGTAAGGGTTTAATTTAGTTTAATTATTTATTAAAGTTTAATTTATTATTCAAGTTTTACTTAAAGATTAATTAATTAATTAATTAATTAAGATTATTTAATTATTAATGAAGGTTTAAATTATTTTTAAATGATTAATAATGGATTAATTAGGGTTTAATTATTTCTTTAATGATTAATTTTTATTTAATTATTTATTTAAGGTTTAATTATTTCTTAATTATTAATAAAATTAAATTAAGATTTAATTAAGTTTATTATGGTTCAATAAAAGTTTAACTGGTAATTAATTATTTTAAAAAGAAGTTTTACGCTTTAAATCCTTTATTTTCCAATAATCAAATTATTTAAAGGTACTTCTTTTTCAAAGATGGGTTTGAATATAAGGAATTCCAATGTCAATACTCTTAAGTAGATAAACAACTGTGAATGAGCTATAATGTGTTTGTTTGTGTTGTGTGGACATCCATTAGCATAATAAAACATCATTCCACTGAAATGTAAATTGTTGATTGTGTGGACATATGTTTAACAAAATAAATTCTCATTATGCTAGAAGTAGTGAATTGTTTGGACATCTATTTAGCGGGACAAATAATCATCCTGCTATTATGTTATTTGGATATGTATGCCAGTGTTTATTTTGACATGTATTCCCTATTTGGATAAGAACTGAATTTACATACACATGTAACCTATGTAAATAATTGTTTGGTGAATTGGCATTCAAATTAAATGGTAACTAAATTGGTACCATTAGGATTACTAAGCCTATTTTTGAATTATCTTAAAGTTATGGTTTTGAATTAACTTTAATTCTTCAATCAAATTTAGGTTAAGATTTTATAAATGATTTCCAAGTTATTTAATTATTTAATAATAGTATTTAAAAATAATAAATTGTTCATAAAAGAGGTTTACTAAATAAAAACGTTTATTTAAAGTGAATTCTATAGGGATGTTTTGCAAATGATCTTTTGCAAAAGAATTTCCATTAAGAAGATTTATAAAAGGAGTTTTAAAATGGGAAAGTGTTTTATAAATTGATTTTGGAGATTTGTAAAGATATCTAAAAATGTGAAGTGAGCATTCAAAAAGAATTTTTATGAAGGATAATGTAACGACCCATATTTTTCGATAATTAAAAATATTAAATTAAATCAGATTTGAAATTTAATATTGGAACAAAATTAAAATTTATGATTTATTAATGAGAAAAATAATTAGAATATGATTTAATAATGTTGTTTGAATGTTATTGACAATTATTTTAATATAATTCCAATCAATTGAAATAATTGTAAAGTTAATTTGGTTAGAAATTGTAACTAAGGAAATAAATTCAACGTTGGGTTTAATGTTGAAATTATATGTAATTAATTGAATTGGTTAATATAGAATATGAACCAGTGATGTGGTAAGTAGTTATAATCTGTGTATGTAAATAATAAATTATGAATACGATTAAATCACTTAAAAGTAATAATTGTTTATTGATCATCTCATTATATAATATGTTGAATTAATTTGGAAATCAATGTGAATTTAATATAATTGAATATTATAGTTAATACGGTAAAAGTTGATAATTGTAAATTAATGAATGTAATAAAATGTAAACTAATGTTAATTGTGCCCATAGGGTAATAGTTGATTTAATGATATGAGTTAGAATCAAAATAAAGGAATTTGGTCGAAAGTAAAATATAATTAACTAGAATTTTATTACAATTGCAATTGGACTCTGAAATTTATGTAATGTCTAAATATTGGATTTAAACATGGAAAAATTTATTGTAAAAGATTGTAAATTTCTATGTAATCAAAATGATAAAAATTTGTTAACTTTTAAATTTAAATTTAAAAGTAGTTAAATTAATTTAATAATAATTTATTTAATTAACGTGAAAAAATAGCCATTTTGGCCACTGCCTAGGATTTCGATGAAATCGGTTTCATCGAATCCGTAATGGTGAATTATTGTAGGATTTCAAGTTTCGTAGCGAATGGACTTGTCGTTTGATCATGCGGGCTCGAAACGTGTAGAAATCGTTTTAATGAATTCAATTTAAAATAAGCTGGTTTTAAAAGCTGACTTCTGTGTACAATGGAATTTGGATTTGAAACTAGTTCCATTGAGTTTAAAAATATCGAAAACATCTATTTTGATATACGGGATGACCTACTTTCATTTCGGAAATGGAACGAGCTTTTAGGGTCGTTATTGTCGTTTCAAACAAATTCGATATGTTCATTCATTCTCATTGGGCCTTGTCTATATAAATAGTTTTTCCTAACCCTAGCAGCCTTTTATTTCTTATTCATGTATGTAAAATTCTATCTGTCTGTTCCTATCTCCTCTCTCCAATGGCAGAAACCTAATTTCAATTCCATAAACCCAAATTCAATTTCAAAAACCAATTTCAAAATTCAAACTCTCCAAACCCTATCATATTATATATCGTTGGAAAGCTCTCGACGAGCGCAATCTACTGCAGCAATTTGTTTTTCAATTTGGTGCATCATTTGACCAGAAATCGAGGATGAACCTCGACCGTCCATTGCTAGGGTTTCCGATTCAACGGCGGATCGTCGATTATACGACGATTAGAGGGTACCATGGCGTAGAGCTCAGCGAATGGAGTCAATCCATGCCATTCGTTCACGTCAGAGGTTGATGGGTTCACTGGAATTCGAGCATCTTGGTCAACGGTGGTGGCATGGATGGGGTTGATCGGAAGTCTTGGCATCTGGGGCGAAGCGTGCGGCCCGAGGAGGTGGTCTTGGTGATGTAGTCTGATCGAGGTGGAATCCCATAGTTCAGCAGCGAAATTGCTTAAAGTACGGCGGCTGAACGATGGTCTGATCGCGATAATCAGTGTCAAAGCCTAGGGTTTTTAGAGATGCACGTGAGGTATGGTGACGTGGAATTTATTTTGCTTTGTTTAATTTAATTAAATTTAAATTTTAAACGTTTTAACTATCATAACCTTTGTATACGAGCTCGGATTCATGCGCGGTTTTCTCCGCTGCGATCGTATCGAAATTCCAGACATTATGGAACTAGTTTGGTCGAATTTTGAGACTGTTCAAATTATGGGCTAAAATTGGATTTTAAATCGTCGATAAATCAAAGGGGAGTGTTTTAACCCACTCACGAATACTAAATTATCTTATGTTAATTAAATTAAATTTATGATGCGATTTGTAACGACCTGCTATTTTGAACCGTTCAAATCGACAATCATCCACTCATGTCAGACTTGAATTGCTTAAAACTACATATTATTAATTTATATTTGGCAAAACTTAGCATATATAGTAAATAAAATCAATCACAGAATCACACACATAGAGTAGCATAACAATAAGTAGCGGAATAGATAAATAGTAGTTCAAGAAGCTACTATATAAACATCAGAGTCTGAACAAATGCAACAGAAATCCAAATACAAAGGAATCTCTAATACATAAGCAAATGACAAGTCTGAACAGCAATAACAGGAAATAACTGACAGCTGAAAAGATATAAGTCAGATCTTCAAGAAAAGCACCAAGCTCCAAAGGTGAGTCTCAAATGCGGTGACACTCAGTCTAACCCGAGCATAAAGCAAAACACAGAACACAAAACACTCGAGTCAGGATTAACATTCTTATACCAGTAAATTCAACTCAAGTGAAATTTCTGAATGAAATACAATATAACTTAAAGGATGTTTGGGATTTCCATCCTCTAAGGATCCGTAGAACTATCTACTATGTAGTAATATACGCTATTATAATATGTCTATCAGTAAAGTAAAGTATTAAAATAGCATTAAGGCGTTACCCATATCCTCCTTAACGCATTTTTATATATTCCCGCAGTCTATACAATACTGTAATTCCTCTGTATACTGGAGGGTTATCAGAGGGCACTCCATAAGTACGGTACAAACCAAACTCGTAGAAGGCGCGATATGGCATGTGACAAGGCACGCGAGGCAATGCTAGGGTAGAAATACCATTTGCACTCCCGGACTGGTGATAACGCATAGCAGCTACTACTGCCCACCTCGAGATGCACTCCCAAATCAAAGGTGCACCCAATCAAAACATAAAAGCAATAGAATGGTATCGAAGAAATGTGGCCGATATGGGGAGCGACCCCAATTGGCCCGGTATAGCTCCTATTTTAGCCACATCAAGCTGACTTACGGGAATCAGGGCTGCGTTAATACCTCATAGAGAATCGTCGCCAAACCATCCTACTTCGTTCTGGAATCTCCACCACGTACATAGTTGTTAAAGTGGTTTTCGGTATTGGCAGAGTGTATGACAATATCCGATCCCGGTCTCTTTAACAACCAAACGCTTATTTCACACCGTGGTCATTTATATTTCAAACAGTTTATATATCAAAATATCATATTCTTTCCAAAATCATAATACTTTCAAAATCGCATTCACTTTCGAAATCAAAACCATAAAATAGTTTAAACCATCTTATCAAATATTTGCATTTAAATCCATTAAGTCTAAATTACAACTGTTTCCACTTAACCAATTTGAATATTTAAAAGTAGTTTATATATATTAAAATAGTTTATATTTAAAAATGAGTTATAGATAAAATAGTTTATATATTAAAATAGTTTATATATTAAAATAGTTTTTATATCAAAATAGTTTATAATTAGAGTTGTTTCTTCTAATTCCACAATCAATTCAAATCAACTTTAGTTCCAAAATTCAATTTAAATCAATCTCAGTTCATCAATTACAATTCAATTCTAATTCTAATAAAAACCCATTTTTAATCGATTTCAAATTTGAACCACTTCCAATTCAATAAGTTTCAAAAATTGTTACAATAACTCAATTCGATAAATTTCATTTATATTTCAAAATTCAACTTTACTTCTATTTAAACTTGAAAATATTCGCTTAATCATCTTTAATAACATTTAAATAAAATCTCAAATTACAAATTAAAAATCAATATTAAATATTCAATATATATTTTATTTAAATTTGAAAATATTCATTTAATCACCTTTAATCGAAATCCAGTTATCAAGTTATAAAAATCATAATTTCAATTCATCTTTCAACCTTAATTTATTAAAGTTATTACAAAATCTATTTTAATATTAATATAAATTTAAAATAAATAGTTTAAAACATATTATATATATTAGTTAAATTAAATTTTTATTAAATTAAATCTTATTATTAAATAAATTTTATTTATATTAAATTTAATTTTATATATTAAAAAATAATAAAATTATAAGAAAAATCTAAATTGTTCAAACTTAACTTATAAATTTAAAATTTCCAAACATATAATTTAAAATCTAAATTTTTCACAGATACTAAAATAAAAATCTTTATATTATATTTTAAAATCAATGTTTAATAAAACCCAAATATTTCCTTTCAAACCCTTGGAAATCATTTTCAAAAATAGACCAACGGTGTCCATATATAGTTTTCTATCCTACGATCAAGTGATATGAATATTTATCATTTCAATCCGCAATTATTTAATATTTATGGGTATATATCATTTCAACCCGCAATCCCAAAATTTCAAAATCAACAAAATCGCTTGGGTTTATCATTTCAACCCATAACGATTTTCCCCTAATCTACAAGATCGTTCGGGTATGTATTATTTCAACCCATAGGGAATTCTAAACTAACAGGGAACTTGCAGAGTGAGAACAAATATGATAATAACATAACATATCAACAACTGGCATCTATCATCAGTGTCACGTCCCGAAATTTTCGACTTTCGAAAATTCGACATCGATACTCACTTTATCGACTGCCGAGAAATCGAGTGCCGGAAACTCCAATAGTGAGGGTTTTAGAAAGAAGAAATAGAAGAAAAAGAGGTAGAAGAAAAGATAGAAGAAGAAGAGAACAACAACAGAACAACATCAGAACAGAAAACAATATCAGAATCTCACATATCGCAGCGGAACAATATATAATAAATAAACACTAGTCTTTTAAAACAAAGAGCTATATCAGTTTATACATACATCAATCATCAGAGTCAATATACAACAATGGACAGTTATATAACTTGTCCTCATACAGAATACACAGCGGAATAAATACTATCAGATACAAATACTACGTCTCGTCCTCCAGCTTATCTCCAAAGCTCCAGAATATCCAGAATATCCTGATAATCTAACTCTAGACTGCCCATGTGGAAATTTGTGGGCACCCAGAGTTTAGAAGGGAACAATAAACTCCGAGTCAGTCATGGTGACTGGTGTGAGATCGTAAAACAGTTATTCTTTTAAAATAAACAACGGGATAATTTTAAAGTCAATTCGAAATGCTTTTGGAAAATGAAACTACCATAAGACCTCCCGCCACACACACAATGCAAACGCAGACTTGGAGGAGATTTCTTCTTATGATAGTCAAAGATGCTTACTACGCGAAAATCAAATTCTTTTGATTATTATTATTAGTGCATAGTGTAGAAAACATTTCGAAAGTAGAATATTAATCTTAGCCAGCATAGGTACCATTATAGTATGCTTGCTATAGCTGCCATATTAGATGGCAGGTTCTACAACTAAAACCGTACAAGTCACGTATTGTTTCTTTGGATTTCCAACAAATGGTCAGGCTAAGGAACTTCCTATCCACGATGGGTACGTCCCTGGAATAGACGACCCGAGAACCTAACCGGATCTCTGCCAACACAAGGCCGGGTTACCTCTGCAAAAATAGGTAACTACTGACACGCGTATGCCATCCCCCGATCGTCACCGATCTTCCCGAGGATCCCCGATTCGCAACAAACCACATAGATAATAATAATGCAGTAACCACAGAGGTTAAGTATCTGGGCTCCATACCATGATACCACCTTTATCCAGAAGGAATGACATACACTAAGGGGCGCTACTCCCTAGAACCTTGCTGCATTCGTCCTGTTTCGACCATTTCCGGGGTGTGAGGCTCGACGAAGTCTCGTCCACAAAGCTACGCTTTCTATAAAAAGCCCTGCTTCGGGTCAAACAAAATGATCAACCTATAATCACAAAGATATAAGATCAAACAAATGATCATATCGCAAATGATCAAACACTGATCATTTCACAGCAACACTCAGTATGCCACGTTACCAAATTGGGATATATCGCTGATGAATTTCAACTACATAACCTCTGAGCTCGTACGTCTCAGAGAAGGGTGTTAAGCTAAGAGAATAAATTCTCCGCCACCAACAGAAATGTATTTGAAAGAAATCAGCTTTACATCTCAAAGTGTAACGTCAGACACACATCCATACAAGTCTGTTCCGGGATCGAACAGAACCGAAGGCACTTCTCACGAAGCCCTTGCATATCCGGATAATTTCAATCACGTCAGGACTTCCCGTCACTAAGGGTGATAAAACCTCTAAATCGGAGATCAGCCGATGTAGAGTAACTCGACGGTAATCCTTCCGTTTTCAAAAATATCCGGTCTTCAACACCGGTCTTCAAATGCGATTCATACGACGTATCACATATTCGGAATGGGTTATACGACCCCATGGTCCTTTCCCGGCTAACCCGAATAGTGAGCGATTATTTAAAAACAAGTGTGGCATTCAAATTCATCCAATTCACAACAAATACCTATCTAAAGGTAATTATTGATAGTCGGTTATTTAACTATCAATAAAGATGTGCAACATCATCAGATTCCAAATAATTTTCCCAAATTATTTATCTTCAAAAAATATCTTTTCTAGATATATAATTTCCACACTTAACCGTTTGAAAACAATTTCAAATCAATTTCCACCTTTCATTTTATCTTTGAAGATAAAATCTCAAAACGGTTCATTTCATATTGGAAAAGCATTTCCATACTTATCTAAAAATAAGTATTTCACAAATCATTTATTTTCAACATTTGAAAATATTCGATATACTTAAATCAATATTAAGTATATATTCATTCCTTAAGGAAATCATAAATTTCAACATCTATTTGAGTCAAAACGAATGTTGCGTAAAACATCGTTACGACGACTCGAA
Source organism: Allium fistulosum (assembly GCA_030737815.1). Lineage (NCBI taxonomy): Eukaryota > Viridiplantae > Streptophyta > Magnoliopsida > Asparagales > Amaryllidaceae > Allium > Allium fistulosum. The sequence goes on from CM060902.1 coordinate 1,212,652,957, forward strand.
ATCACTAGTATAGGGATTCGAATTTAGATAGATATAAATCCCAATACTACTTCAAAACATTTTCTTTTCGAAAATCATTTACTATAACAACAATGTTATAGTCCATCATTTCCTTAAATTTCTCGAAACGTCTATTTCAACAATAAATGTTGAAATCTATGTTTCGACACCTAACACGTTTTAAAACATCTTTTAAAACAATTACTTCATTTTGTAATATCGCTTTCCCAGAACGTATCCATTTTATTTTTCAATAATATATTCACTGTCCAAAATCGTGAATATAATTCAATAACCAAATTTCAATCCTTTCTACACATTTATTTCAAGCATTATCCACTGTCCAAAATCGTGGATAAAATTCCCTTAATAATCTCTATATTTAAAATCAATCAAATTTGATTTATTTTTCGAATTTATAAAAACAACGTCTATAAATTCCATTTTCTATTTTCTATAACAACTCCGGTTTATAAATCTCATTTTATTATCTTCTATAATTCACTTATAAAAATAAGTGATTTCGGATTTATAAACAACGTTTATAAATCACATTTATACTTTATAACAATTTCCACTTATAAAATCATTTCATTTAGCAATTTCTATTCATATCTCATCTAAGTGTAAAAGTCAAATTTATAAGTAAATTTCTTATAAATCTATTATTCTACAGTATCTATTCACTTTATAACTTCACGTTATAAATCTATTTATTTCATTCACTTATACTTCTTTTTGACACTTATAAAAAATTCGTTTTATAAGTCCAATATTTTGATTTACAAAAATATCAATTTTTATAAATCTTTCTATACAAATCGTTTATAGTTATTCAAAAATCCCAACTTAAACCATTTTATAAATAAATCGACTTTTATTTCAAAAACGACACTTCGGTTATATTTCACTAGAAATCATAACTTTTATAACTTTAAAATTTTACGTTTATAAATCGATTCAAAAATTCCATAAAACGTATATTTTCAAAAATCACTTTAAAAACCTTTTTAAAATAACAGTCGTTATTTTTACATTTCAAAACTGAATCTGATGAGGTAACAACACCAATCAGTCCATCACAACAGTCAAATATCATATATCATCATATGATAACAGAATATATCAGAATATCTGTAAATAAGTAAATACAGTTGAGGAATCCAATTGGATCCCTCCAACCCGTTTCCCTGCATCCAAAGATGTTAGCACAATACCAATTCCGCTCCAGTACGGAATTATCGCGGTATATAGGTTTTTTATAAATCCGCTTACTAACGGCGCAATAGGGTCTCATCCGCTATACGAGGCGGGAAATCATCAATCCAATATATACATATGCCAATATGTATATATTGCTATATATAGATATATATCCTACTATATCTAATATCACATCCAATATAGCAATCATATCAATCAATAATAACTGCAAAAATTCCACATTCGATTTGAGTGAGAAGATCTCACCGTGATTTTAATTCTGATTCCAGCGTTTATTTCGAATAAAATTAAACGCGCGTTTAATTTTACCCGAAATTTTCATTGACTCCAAACGACTCCAATCCAATTCCATTGCGTAGTACGTGTTTCTACGATTCCGGCGCTACCAAATTCGTTGAAATCTGATATCGTATCAAAAAGATATGTTTTTTTAAAGTTTATACAATTTATAATATATAAAAATTTACAATTAAATTTACATTTCTCAAATCCAGGCCCATCACAACCGTTCGTTCCCTAGTCCTCCAATCCAGACCGCTATCTCCTTCTTCCCCCTTCACGCGTATTGCTCCCAGGCATCACGAACGCGAAACTACCCATAGGCCGCCACCCCAAACCCTAATGACACGACCTCCAAACGATGACGAAACCTCATCACCACCCCACCATTCGAACCGCCTCGACCCATACTCCACTCGGCCAGAATGCGCACGCACGCGGTGGCTCCACCAACGCGCAACACGGTGACAAACTGCCAGCCTTCAAACTCGTTTTCCCGTTGATCCACTTCGAATTTTTCGATCTTGACCGTTGAACTGATAGTACTCGTTGCCCTCTACGTAATTGCAGTTGAACACTTCGCGTGAATGTCGACGGATTGGGAGATCGAAGGGGAAGAGCGTGGTGATTTTCTGGCCGTTGTTTTCTTTAGTGGCGGCTGACCTAAGTTTGTATTTGGGTTTAGCAAATGGAAGAGAATGGGTTGCTTTTATAGAATTTTAACGAAAAACACTATTCATTTCGGGATTTTTCGAACTCCGATTTACACGCAGTGACTAGCGTTTCTGGGGTTTACCCTGCGTTCCGGACACAATGGAACAGGTTTTGAAAGCTAATTCGATCGTATGTGTGAGATATGGCAATAACGATCAATTTAAATTAAACCGATTTAAATCGATTTCGAGGCGTTTTAATTCGTACCGGGCAAACGGTACATCAAAAAATTATGAAATTTGAAATCTTATAATAATATCACATTACAGATCCGATGAAACTGGTTTCGTCAAAATCCGAGACTTTTTGAAAAATGACTATTTTAACTCGACGATTTAAAATTAAAACGATATCGATGCGTTTCGAGTTGCCACGGTCAAACGACAACTCCGATTGATACGAAAATTGAAATCCGATAATAACTAACTATTACGGATCCAATGGAACGGGTCTCGTTCAATTCTGAGACTGTTCGAAAATTGGCTATTTTTCAGTCGATAATTAAATATTAAAATATTCAATTTTCACAGATTAACTCCAAATTAAATTTTAAAAGTTCTATAACCTTTCTATAACTCCAGTATGCTTAAATAAAATTTTACAAATCATTTTCAATTATTTTAAACACGATTTTCAATTATCTCTGGAATTTCAATCATTAAATTATCGATTTAATCATCAAATTAAATCCAATATTCGAATAATAAATTATTCGACTTCTTAAATTCATTTATTAATATTTAAAATTAATTAAATATTCAAATTTTAATTATCAAAAATTCTGGGTCGTTACAATCAGTAGCAAATTTAAATACAATATTATGCAATAGGTTATGGTGTCATATGTCATAGGTAAACAATTACAGATAATGGCATATCATATTTAACAATTAAATAACTTAACAATTCAAATTTTACATCATATTTCAATCGTCATTTCATGTGAATTGAATCAGTAAATATAAGTATGTTAATCGTGAGTGATTGCTCACCTTCCGAGGCTAGAGAAACAGGACAAGCACATGGATAAGTGACAAATCAAAGCAACCAACTGCTGCGATCAATTTTGGACAGCGGCGAACCAAAAGCAAAGCATGATGAATACGAAGTCTATGAACAAAGCAAATCTAGGCTGAAATTCAAAAATTGATGGAAACAAAATATACAAATCTTAAAAATATAAAATTTCTCATATAGAAATCTTATATTATATATTTTCTTTAAAATCAATATTCTATTTGAAACACAAATCAAAATAAATTCTCTATATATATATTTAAAAATAATCAATATGTGATTCAACACTCATATATAAAAATAAAATCTATATATATTATATTACGAAATCATTACTTAGTTTAAACACATATATTTTAAAATCAATATATGTATATATATTACATTTTTTTACATTTTTTTTAAGAATCCATATATTAAAAAATCAGAATATATAAATAACACCAAGAATCAAAATATGTACTAGTTAAAAAAATTAGAAAAGAAAAGCTAAGAGTACAACTCTTATTAACAGGCACATGGTGAAACCTTTATATATAATACCCTTTTTTCCATTATATAGGTAATAAAATACATATACATATGTAACCTATATATAATATGACAGCAAAAGAGGGGATAGGGAAGACCAGGCTTGAAACACTATATTATATTATATATATGATACGAAAGCATGTATAGAATGCAAACTTTAATATATATATATATATATAAACACATAATTTTTATAACACGGAACAAAAGACAGAGCTTATAAATATATATATATATAATACCCATATATATAATATAGATTATATATACCTCTTTATAAAAGAATGAGAAGAGCAAGTTGTAGGCAACAAAGAAGGGGACCAGAGCAAAGCAAACTAGGACAGGAACCATATATAATATATATACACACACCTTTTCAATATATTTTTTATAAATAAGAAGAGAAAGCTCGGTTGTACTGTCGTGGAGTTCACAGGCTGGTGGTAGGAGATTTGATGTTGTGGGCTGATGGTAGGCGAAGCAGAGATGGCAGGGAGACCGAATGTTGGTTGCTAAGTTTTAGATATGGACAGGGGTCGGGTTTGAGAAGGTGATCGGCTTGGGTTTAGTGGTTGCTGGGTCTCAGTGTTTGGTCGGAGGGGTGAGCTGCACTGAGAGGGAAGGTGGATGGTCGAAGGTGGAGCATTTGCAGCAAGTGGAGTGGGCTGTGAGGTTCGGGGTCTGGAGCGTGGAGTGGGCGGCTAAAGGGGAGACGATTGGAGTTTGAATGGCAAGGGGTATGATGGGAAGGTGGCACGGTTGTTTGAGCAAGGAGGTGGCGAGCAACATGATGGTGAGGTGGTGTTCCGGTCAGAGCAGGTGGGGAGCGGACACGGTGAGGTAGGTGAAGGGGAAGTTGGCTGTGATGACCCGGAATTTTTGAGCATTTGAAATTGAAATATTTAATTGATTTTAAATATTTAAAAGTTAACTTTTAACTTGAATTTCAAATATCACTATTTATTGAGTAATTTAATTATTAAATTAAATAATTTGAAGTGAGGTAAAATGTCGAATCTGGAGTTTTAAGCTAGTTAAAAATATTTCAAAGGCTTGGGAAATCTATATTGATAATACTGAAGATAGTAAAAGTGCTAAAATTGAATTTGCAAGTGTTTTGTTAAGTTTTGAAATTTTATCGTTTAAATCGATATTTAAAAATAGCCTTCCGAGGCACTGTCTTGGAATTTGACGAAACTAGTTCCATTGGATCCGTAATAGTGTATTATTATCGGATTTCAGATTTTGTAGTGTTTGGAGTTGTTGTGTGATCGTACGGTAAGTAAACACGCTGAAATTTATATCGAATTCAATATTATAAATGAGTCCAAAAAGCTATCTTCTCCATACGATCGAATTAGGACTCGAAACCTTTTTCTTTGCGCTCGGAATAGGGGTATAACATTATAAACGCCTGGCGGCATGTCTCGTTAGGAGGTCGAAAATTTAAGCTACAAATTCGAGACAATTTGAAATCAATTTAATATATATATTTATTCACATACCATAGTCAGCCTTCAGCTGAAATAATGTCACACCAGTGTTTTCTACACTTCATTTCAGTCACTGTAGCTAGTTGATCCCAACACGCAAGGCATCTTTCCACATTTTAAAATCACGTCCTTCATTTCAATCAACAGAGAAAAATTAAAAAAATGGCTCCTCCGTGTTTTATAAGCTTCAACTCTCTTCCTTCCTCAGATAAACGAATTCGAGTTCGTTATCTAAAAAAAAGGAATCGCGGCTGTATGAATCGAATCGTTCGAGGGATTCATCGCTCTATCGAATCATGAATCGGGGCGTTTATGCTCGACAGCGGTAGGGCACGCGAGTGGGGGAAAGCAGGGGCTGTGTCGGCATCGCATTAGCTTGAGATGGCGGCGATGGTTTGTAGCGATTGTGGGAAGGAGCTCGTTTGGGGCCGGCGACGTTGGTTGGGAAGATGATGTTCGAATTGGAGGAGGAGCGGTGCCTGGAGACTAGGCAAATCTGAACGAATTGTGGTTTTCTGCTTTGGCTCGCATCAGTGAGGTATTGCGATTCATTTTGTTTTGATTTAAACTGGATAAATAAAATGTTTATGCATATACAGATGTATAATATAAATGTTGATATATTTATACCTGCCTAGTTTAATTGTAGGTTAAACAGAGAAATTTTATACAGATAAATTTTGAAACTTTATACATATTGGAATTTTAAATGCTGGAAGTGATGTAAGAATTAGATGTATATCAGTGAGTTAGGAAACAGTATTTTCAAACCTATATCCATGTGTATAAAATATATAATTTTTAGCAGGTAAATATTAACAGTTTTTCTTTTTTTTCTAAAATTACAGTAAACAGAAAATTAATATAGGAATGTATATAAAGGTTAGATTTTTACTCTATATAGATTATTTCTTATAAATATATATAAAGTTTCAAAAATAAAATAAATATACATTTACATATTTTAATTTGCTAATTTATTTAAAATAAAGGAAATTAGTTTTAAATTAAATAATTAGTAAATTAAATCATTAGTTCTAATTAAATTTATTTAAGTGGAAAATTTATGGTACGATTAGTTTAAATATTAATAAATCATATAATGTTTATTCAAGGTCCAAAATCGGGAAGAAATAAGTCAAGGTCGAAGTGGGTTGCAAATAAAATAAAGGTGAGTTAATCTCACTCTTCTGGATTGCTATTTAAATTTAAATGGTTAAATTTAAATAACTGGTTGAATGATTGAATTGATTGAATGTGATAATATATATAGTAGTGTATATATATATATATTGGAGTGATTGATATCCCCGCATTATATAGCGGATGAGACCCTATGCGCCGCATAATAGTGGATGATATTGTATAAACCCTTATACCGCGATATTCCACCTCGAGGTGGAATTGGTATTGTGCTAACATCTGTGGATGCAGGGAAACAGGTTGGAGGGATCCAACTGGATTCCTCAAAAATTTATTTAGATTGTTTAATATTCTGTGTTATGAATATTTGATATTCTGTGATTAATTATATTGATAATTGGAATATTGAATGCTATGGTTTGTTTGAATATATTTTGACGCACTGAATTACCAAAATATATAGAATTGGATTTTTGAAAAGAAAATAAAGGAGTGAATTTTTAAGTAAAATAATTATAGAGAATTTGAATAAATTTAAGAATGAATTGGAAAAGAATAAAAGAGATTTTAAAATTCTAATAAATAAAATTCCGAGTATGGAAGAGGGAATTTGAATAAACATAGGAATAATGAATTTTAAAACTTAAGTGATATTATTTAAAAGAATAAAGAAGTTATTTTAATTTAAGGTTTAAATTTAATCAAAAGGAAAAAGAAGGAATTCGGGGAATCTGGAATTTAAATTTTCAGTTTAAAGATTTTAAATCATAATAAAGAAATAAAATCTGAAAGTTAATGGATTTTGAAATAAATGGAGTAAGTAAGGAAATTTATTTCAAAGTGAAGTAAATTGGAAATCAATTGTAAATTGATTTAAGTGTTTGGAATTGGAATTTAAAAGAGAAGTGAGATTTTGGAATTTATAAACTGGGTTTATAAAGTGAAGTAAAATATAAGTGGATATTTTGAAACATAAATTCAAGGTGGGGATTTATAAAGGAATGTGAATTTGTTTAAGAGGAAAAAAATAAATAAATAGTGATTTATTTTTAAAAGGATGTGAAAGAGAAGCATATTTCCTTGAATAGCCAAGTACGTTTTCAAGGCAAAGTTTTAAGTATAAGTTAAAGGTTTTAAAGTGTGTTTTAGAAAATTTATTATTTTTCAAATGATTAAATTTTGAAGTAAGTATTTCTCAAATTTATTATAGTAGTAATTATTAAAAGTGACGTAGTATTTTGTTTAAATGTTTAAAGCATATATATTTGAATAAGGTATTAAAGTAGTTTTTAATTTAAATGTTTAAAGCATATTTCATAATATGGTGTTTTAAATTATTGTACTTGGTGATTTCAGTGGAAATAGAAAATATTTGGGAATTTATTCCATGAGAGAAGACGGTTTGAAACTGTTTTCAAAGGGTTGAAAAGTGGAATTATATCTTGCGAAGATATTTTGAGATTAATAAATAATTTGGGAAATTATTTATGTTTGTTGGATGTTTTATGGATGTTAGTTGATAGTTAAATATCCGACTATCAATATTGGCCAATGCGCTGATCGTTTTGAAGAGACCGGGATCATGATTAATTTCTCGAAAACCACTTCGATCCGGTTTGTACGTTTCATGGGGAAACGAGTTTGGAGTCGAAGATGGTACAGTGAAGTGCAAGGGCTAGTCGCTACTAATCCTGAGGGTGACTCCAAAATGGATGTAGTAGGAATAGTGCCTTCGGTTCCGTTCGAACCCGGGACGGACTTGTATGGATGAATGCTTTCAGAACATCGTCAGGAGGACGGTGAGCATTCTAAGTGAAATGTTCTATAAAGGTGACACTTAGCCTCGAGCCTCATCAACCGGGAATGACTGAAAATCAGGGTTTATGCAGCAAGGCTAAGTGGGTAGCACCCATTAGGGTGAGGTCATCCCTGTCTAGATGCCCCTTTTATTTCGGCTTAGTGGGCGGTTGCTGATCCTAACCGTAGGGTGATCTTACTCGGAATTATCCAGTAAGAGGTATTTCCGGTCTTGTGTTGCAGAGGATTGGGCGTAATCCTCGGTACGCTGATCTAGACCAGGTACTGTGACAGGTGGTACCCCAGTGCCTAGTCATTAGTTGGAAATCCATTCTCCCTACGTGCCTGTACGGTTTTGATTGTACCCAACTATTGCTGAAACGTGAGATGCAAGCATTTCAGCTAGATTCTATTTTACTTTCTATAGACACTATTATAATATCAGAGAATTTTGATAAAAAAGCGTTTTGGCTATCGTAAGGTAAAAACCCGACATGTTTATTCGTGGCGTGGTCTTACGAGATGCTTTTGATTTCAAAGGGTTTGGAAAACTTTAATAATCCAATTGAGTGTGTTTTCTCACACTGGGTTTCCAGACTGACTCGGGTGTTATTTAATTATAATGCTCGGGTCAGACCGAGTATAGGATACAGGTTATGATGCTGTGGAGCTCAGGAGACGAGCTGGATGGCGAGACGTATTACACGTATATGATGTATATTCCGCTGTGTTGTGTATGTTGTGTATTCTGTATGTGAGGACAAGTTATTATAACTGTCCTGAATTGTGATGTTGATTGTATTGTACTCTGATGATGTAATGTGTAAACAGATTAAAACTCTTGTTTTAAAGATTAATCATTTATCTATTATATATTGTTCCGCTGCGTATGTGAGATTCTGATGTTGTTATGTTGTTTTCTATTTTCTTCTTCTACCTCTTTCTTCTTTTATCCTAGTTATTTCACTCTTCCATACACTTTAGGTTGAACGAGGAAGAATTATTATCAACTCAAGGGGGTACGGAACTACGAGTCGCTACATTGGCAGTAAGGGAGGGTTGTGTGCCGCTATTGGTGGCGGGTCAGGTTGTCTGGTTGGGGACGATTGATGAGGTAGTTTGGTTGCTATGTGGGAAGAAATAGAGGACAACTGGCTTTAGGAACGAATGCATACATCACTCGGCTATATATATATATATATATATTATTTTCATTTATTATATATTTTATCTGCAAATATCAGAACGAAGAGAAAGGAGACAAAGCAACGAACTAGAATATATAAATCAACCAGTGAACAGAAAAGGTTAGGCACGAGAATTTATGAAATATTAAAAGCACATGACTGTCGATTTTCAACCGATGGATAATTGAATGGCCACAGTGAAACCAAAAGCCTCAAAACGGGTATCGATACAGCTAACCATTTTGCAGATTTCGCCGCGTACCGGACTCCGAAATGCACAAATAAATATACTGCATAGATCAGCACGATGAGAAGAACAGAATGGTACTTAGATTTCAGCGATAGGACAATCCTATCAAAAGGCAATATTCACTGCCAACTCCTGCTAATTCGCCGAAAATAAGATATACGGAGCTAGAGCAGTCCAAATTTGGCGAAACGAAATATGACGTCTCACTTAGAAAATGATTTTACATTTTTATTATATAAAAATATTCAGATTTTGAAAATATTTCATTTTCATCAAATTAACCGATTTAAATTGAAATTGAAAATTACACAACAGAACTAACTTTCATATTCTCTGATAAAAATCTGACATTTGCTACGTTTAAATGGACGCATTCCAATATCAAATTTCCATTGTTAAATTTAATTGTTTAATTTTCATGAAAAATTCAATTAATTACGTTATTAAAAATCGTTAAAAATTACGGGTCATTATACGATTAAAAATTTATTGATTGTTGTTTGGTATTTTAAATTGTCATTTAAGTTAAATTTTAATTTATATTGAATTGAATTGTCATTTAATTAATATTGAATATAAATTGCTAGTTAAACATTTGATAATGATAACCAATTAATTGGTGATTTATTGGCTGATTTGGATATTGAATTGTGATGGATGTAATTGGTTGACATTTTGAATGATTGGATGTTTATTTATGTCTATATCTCTGTTATCACTATGGGTTGAAATGATACATACCCGAACGATCTCATAGATTAGGGAAAATCTTTATGGATTGAAATGATAAACCCAAGCTGTGACGCCCCACCTCTATACCCACGCTAGCCAAGAACACTACGGTGTAGTGCTGTCAACTAGCATGGAGAATAAGGCTGTTGAGGAGCGACCATCTATGTAATTGCTTTGTGCGAGCACCGATATGTCAGATAATAAAACATTGCATTTCATCTTTAGAGAAAATCCGACATACCGATACAAACTCAAAGCTACTACACAGTGGCTATACTAGTTTAGGACAATAGATATAAAAATAACATAGATAACATAAATGCGGAATACAGATGGAACGAAAAGTCTCAGATATATAATAACTGATATCAGTTACAATACATTTGACACAATACAAATGATACAACTACAACTGTCGACTCAAGAAGTTATATATACAAGTACATTATCGACTAATATACATGAATACATTATCATCTTAAAACAGACACACTGACTACTACAACAAGACGAAGACCACTTCAAATGATATAAAAAGTCTTCATAGCTCTAGCAGCAACCCAAAGCTAAAAATCTACAACCTGTAAATACTTGGTCTGACCCGAGTATTAAATTCAAAAGAAAATAATACCCGGGTCAGTCTAATTCAAACTCAGTTATTAATGCACAGGAGCATTAATAATCAATATCGAATAGACGACAGTCACAATAATTCTCGTCTATCCGACTCTTTAAACAAAGAAATCGGATGACGGTCGATATAACACTTAATAGTGTTAAACAAAAATCAGTAGATTTAAATCATCAACAGAGATAAATAAACAATTTATCAAATCGAATAAATCAATTCAAAACAATCGAAATTGTCACTTTAAAACCATCAAAGTTTTGACTGGCTGCCGTACACGCACGCGTGCACGGCCTCGCCAATACGGCATAAAAGATCAATGCATCACGACGCAAAGAAAAATATCAATTCAAAACTGTCAATTCTGGGTGGCTGTAGTGCACGCACGCGTGCACTGCCTCGCCACCACCGAAGATAAAGTCACCACCACAATGAAACTGCGGTGGCAAACAGGTATAAGGACAAAGGCAGGCTGCAACTAAACTGCAGAAAAGTCATCAACAGTTCAAGCATATGCAGCAATAGAGACGAATTCGAGTACATCGTGAAGCAGAACCAAGTGCAGTTCAACTGAGATGGACAACTCGAGGATAAACATGTACAAACTGTTTCAGTAATCCAATGCCAACAAGAACAGATGAACATCAGTGCAGACAAGTATGAATTCGAACATGAAATGGAGAACATCATTGCAAGTGCAACAGGTAGAAGATGATGCAGTGAAGCATGTACAAGGGCAGTACATATGAACATCATTGCAAGTGCAACAGGTAGAAGATGATGCAGTGAAGCATGTACAAGGGAAACATCAGCGACATAACAGTGTCAAAAATGAAGAGACCAGAGTAATGCAACTAAAACTGATGATAGTGGTAATCACATAGTGGAATGCAACTGTAACTTCATGCTAAAAGAACTGGGCTAATGTCAACAGTGTAATAAAACACACACACTATAAAAATAGCACTGCTGGCCATAGTGAACACTAATGGTCAAGCTACAAGTGAAGAATGTACACAGGTGAAGCCTACTGACTCGAATTACTCAAGGGATACAATGACAATGCTCAATGCACATCAATACAAAACTCAACAATGCCAACATGATCAAGTTCAAAGCAATCAGGTCTCAAACAAGTTCAAATGCAAAACTGGTCAAGTAAATAACAATGCACAGTTCAAAATGGTTGAGCAAATAACAAAGTTTCAAATGCAAAGACCACAAGTGAAGACACAATAGTTACAAGAGACACAGTGAAGTCGACAAGAAAAATCAACTCAGAAACAAAGTGCACAAGAGACTTGAGTGCACTGCTACAAGGGACTAGTTGGAAACTGCATATGACCAGAGGGAACTACATGAATGCACAGTCATTAGTTAAAATGGCAACTCAATATGCAGTAAACTATATTGACAGAATAGACTCCAAACTAGTGCACTACTGTGTCATCAAAAATATGCACAGGCAGAAAAAAAGAACTCAAGTATATGGATGCAAAGCTTCAACAAATTAAATAAACTAAATGCAAAGATCCAATGTCTCAAATGACTCAAGTACATGAATGCAAACAAAAGTATGGACAGTAATCAACTACAAGGTATGCAAACAAATATGGAATGGAATGCATCTACAAGTGCGGATGGCCAGAGTCGAAACTAACAGTGAAACAATGAAGTGCACAGCTACAATGATGCATGATAAGCAATGGCAAAAAGATGGCCAGAGACGAAGCTCACAGGGGCCAGTAAGCCAAAGAAATAAATCACAGTAAAGTCAACAAGGAACCACACGAAAACAAATTTTCAGAGATTCGAAACAAAAGAAACCCAACATCACGAGAATATATGCATTCGAACAAAGTCCAAGTAAACGAAATTGGACAAGTCAGAAAATCGAACCAAGGCAGAAAAATCATCATCGAAATAAAATCAACGATATAAGTACAGTGGGAATTTACATAGCAACAATGATTCCAACATCGAACGAAACAATGGCCAAGATAGACGATAACGAATCAAAATCGAATCGCAAGAGCACTGAACTAAGCATGTATTAGAAGTGAGTAAATAGGATTACTCACAATTTTTCAACGAGGCAGTGAAGCCAAAGCCTTAGCATACGAAGCGAAGACGAGCGCGGCAAACCCCTTTTTAAGCGACGTCGATTCGAAGTCTCGAAACCCTAAATCGCCAGGGGAATGAAGATACGAGACCGCCCCCATTTTTCTTTCTTAGACGTAGGGTTTTACGAATGAATGAGAGGGGATCGGGTTTGCCCCTGATATCATATCGGCAAAGCCAAGAAACATGGGCCAAGATTCAAATTGTAAAGCCCGGTCAACATTTTTATAAAAGAATTTCAAATTGATTTTAAATTTCAATAGCAATTTTAAACGTCTAATATCGAAAATCGATTGATGCAAAATACTGGGTTGTTACACAAGCGGTTTTCATTGATTTGGAAATTTTGATTTTGGATACTGGTTGAAATGATATATATCCATACAATTTCTTGAATTTGGATTATGTATTGGAATTGAATTATTTGAAAGGTTTAAGTTAAACGTCGAATTATTTTAATTAAAGTGGTTAAAATTAGTATTTCGAATTATTTTAATCTCTTAATTAATTATATTCACATTGTACACTTGATAGGAGATGGAAAATCCTGTAACATCTCTAAAGCCATTGCACTCATATTTTATTTTAGATTAATTTGACTTACATAAGATCTTTAAGTTCTGACTCGAGTGTTTTGTTTTTCATTATGCTCGGGTCAGTCTGAGCTTTTCAGTGTATCGAAGACCATTTTATTTGGAGGATGAAGATGGAGATGAGTCTACTATTTATTATTATAATTACTCCACTGCATCATGTGTTCCGCTGCATTATTTGTTTATTCCTGCTGTATGTATAACTCTGATTTGAATTGTAAAAGTGTAATCAAATAACAACTTCATGAACTGTTATTTGATTATTATATTTTGTCATTCCGCTGCGAGATTCTGTGTTTTTTTCCTTCTTTTTCTATTATTTTCTTCTTTACCCCATTAAAAATCCTCCCTTTTGAATGATTTGAATTAGACATGTGTGGTTTATTACCCATTTAAACCGTGCAAAAAGGTGGGTCGTTAGAGTTGGTATCAGAGCTTTGGTTTAGACATACCTTAGCCTGTTGGGGTTAACACATTATAGATACTGTAGTAATATCCTAGAATGAGTTTGTCTGAGTGTGTGTATATTTATACTAGAGCGCGTATTTGTTAGTGTTATAAAATGTTTTATATAAGTTTTGAAATGAAATAATTTTTCCTAATATTATATGATATATATAAAGGAATAATTTTTTTTATAACTAATATAGTTATCTGTAATGTGTTTGTTTTAGGAAATGATAATATTTAATTGTTATCATTTATTGTTGATTTGTTGTATTTAGTCAGTTTATAAGCATTGGCTATTATTGTTGATTAAATTTATGAACTAAACACTAGTTTAATAATGGTGTATTAAAGAGAATAAGGTGAATGATTATATGAACATGATTTCTAAAGAGAATTTAAACTGAAATTTTGAGAACTAAACTACGATGTCTTAGAAATTGGTTTCTTGCCATTTTGTAAATAATAGTAGTATTATTCAAAAGTGAATAATTAGGATATTTTTTTGTGAAATTGAAATGCTTTGTTGTGAATCTTGTTGTTTTGTTGATTGGTAGTTTCAACTATTGAAATCAAATGGAATATCTGGATATTTGGATAGTCGAAAACTTCTGATATGAGTTGAAACATAGTAATTGTGTTCAATTATACAGTTGAATTTGATAACCTTATTTTGAAAGCAAGTGAAACAAGGTTTAATTTGTTATATCTATATTCAGTAAATGAATAGAATTGTTGTATACATTCTTGGCATGTAATGTAATTATATACAAGTGTGAACTTTAAGTCTTGGCATGTTTAAATCGAAATTGTGATTAAGGAAGTGCTGTAAATGATATTAAATTGAAAAAAAAGTGGTTGTAAACTTAATTAAAACTTATGAAATGTGTCAGAAATAAATTTGAAAAGTAAAAGTGAAAACTAATTGGATAAACAAATATGAACTAAAAGTGAAATGATTATAAATAAAGTCATGACTTGTAAATTATTTATGAAATAAACGGATGTTGCAATAAATGGTTATAAACAAAGTTGTGATAACTTTAAACTCGAGTAATGTCTTATAAAAAGGAGTTAAGCCTTTATAAATTGGTTATAAACTTAAGGAAATTTCTTATGAAATGATTCACAAATAAATGTAGTATTAAATGAAAAATATTACATGTGAAAATGAATGTAATTTAAAATGAAGAGAAATATTTCTTATGAGAATGAATATATTAATGTTATATATTAAATGGAGAAATTACTGTGAAACAAATATTAAAGTAGGAAGTGATATTTGTGTTAATCAATGAGATTAATAATGAATTTAAATTAAAATGTAATTGTGATGAAACAAATTGGAATAAATACGTAAGTTGTACGTATATTATTTTATTCACATAATTAATTTGATCCGGATTAGAGTACACAAGTTCGAGGTGAATTACAGCATTTCATGTTAGGATTTTTCATTCGATTCTTGATGGCGAATATCTGGTATGGATTTTTGGTTTGGTTCTAAAATTCTCTATCATAGTATATGGCTATGCAAGGAGAATGATGGTTCTAGTCAAGATACCTTATCGAAGTCCGCTTTAGGGAAGTCGAATGAACAATAATAGTTCAAAAGCAAACTTGTGTGATCGAGCGAGCGATCGAATGTGATATTGTGTGATGATGACATATGTACATCTTATGTACTAATATAATTGATATGTTTTTAATGCTGAAACTGAAAGTTGTTGGGTTGAATATCCTTTGTAATTTAAATTGGAATTTTTTATGCAAAACTACTATTAATTTAAAACCGTTTTACAAAACTATTTTTATTTTATTTTATCTTATTCAAAACTATTTTTATTTTATTTTATATACAAAACTATTTTACAAAACTACTTCAGTCCAAAACTATTTTATATACAAAACTATTTTATACAAAACTATTTTACAAACTGTTTATATATAAACTATTCTAAATTCAAACCCTTTTATAAAGCAAAGATGTTCAATCCCATATGGCTCTTCATGCAGTGTAATTGATTTTGGAATTATTTTTTATTCTTATAAAGGATGGACTTTATATAAGTATAATGATTTTGAGGACTATTGATTTTGGAAGGTATTCGATCTGAAGAGATAAATCTTATATACAATGAAATTTATATAAGAATGATTTGATATATTCGAGACTATTGATTTTGAAAGTTACTCGATATGAAAATGAAATCTTGTATATAATGTAATTTATATAAGTGTGATATTTGAAGTTACGATTTTGAAAGGGTATTATATATAGTATGATACATTTTAAAGTAAAAGGTATGGAAAGGTACCCTCTATGAAGAAGTATAGTATGATATGCTTCGACCCAGATGGACTTGGGGAATCCAGGAATGGATTCGACCAAAACACCCTAATATATTTGGGGGAATTCAGAAATGGATTCGAACCGATATGGTTGTTCGGACTTAAACTCATGAGTTCCTCGATTTTTTCCAGGGTAGATGGTTCTTTAGTATAACCAATGGAGGCGCTTTCGATCCTGAGATCTGTTGTTTATGGATTTTCCGGGAAGAAATTGAATCCATTGCGTAAATCATTAAATCAGCAGCGTACCACTGCAGCAGGGGTCGATGGTCCCTTGTCTACGAAATGGCTACGATATTTTTCTGGAATCCAGAAGGTGGAAGGATCTTCTGGAAAGTTTTGTGTCCATTGCGTAAACACTGGATAAGCAGCGGGCCACTACTATCGTAACATCATCATTTGACATCAGATTTTGAGCGGTACTTTTCATATCTTTTTTTAAGTATTTTCACTGAACGTTGAAACAGGTCTACTAAGTACTTGGAGAATTCTAGCCCTGTGCCTGATCAACGCATGGCCAAAGTCAGTAAGAACGAGGATAAACTTATTAAGACATCGAGTTATAAAAGTATTTTGATAAATTATTATATAAAGGATATTTTGGTCAGTTTTTTCTTCTCTTTCTTTTCTAAATACTTTAAAAATGTTTAAAATATTGTTTATTTATGTACAACATGGTTTAATAGTTAATTATTAGTGTTGTAAATATTGTGAGAAGTTATTAATTAAATAAACATATTTAAAGTTAATGATTATTGATTTATTAATGATGTTTGAAAAGTATTTTTAGATTTAAAACTAATAAAATTTATAAATAATGGATTTAAGGTTTTCAATAACTCCTTTTAAAATATAAGTAATGATGTAAATAATTATTTTTTCAAATAGATTACATAAATTTATAAAGATGTTATTTAAAATTTTTAAATGGTATTTATAAATGAAGCAAGAAATTTTACAGATGAATTTTTGCAAAGTATTTAAGTATTAAAGATGATTGATTTGCAAATGAAGTTTTCAAATGGATATTTCAAGTAAAATTTATATAAGTTTCTTTGAATGTATAATTTAAAGATATTACATAAATTGGACTATATAAAAAAATTGTTTTACAATTTTATAAAAATAAATGATTTGGGAAATTTATCTATAGTAATATGCTTGAAAAATAAATTAGATATGCTATTTTGAAAGTATGGTTTGAAATATTTACTTGATTTCGAAGTACTAATACTAAATTTAAAGGTTTATTTACCATTTGAATCTTGTATTAAACCGAAATAAATGATTTCAGTAATGTGAATATTCATTTAAACAAGCGTGAAAATTAATTATGAAGATATGAAATTTTATACTTTGATTTGAAAATTTAGTGTAAAATTTGAGTATACTACTAGTTTTAGTTTAATGATCTTAAGTTTATACGTATTTTAAAATAATGAGTCAAATAAATTATTAGATTTAAGGAACTTTATTTTTAAAGCTTATTATAATGTTTTGATATGAATTTCTAACATTGTTTTGAACTTTACATAATGCTATAAGAATGTTTTAAATATATCTTATATTTTTACTAAGTGAATGAGGTTAAATGTTTTAATTGAATTTTAGATGTATTGAAATAATTCTTTTCTCTTCAAGGGCGAATACCAAAAACTTAAATTTTTATTCTATAACCTAATTAAATTATAAACTTAAGTAAGGCAGTAGAAGCTTAAGTAATATTTTATGAAATGATTCATTAATGACTTAAATCTTTAATGAAAAACAAAGTATGTAAGTGATTGATCTTTATATAAATAAATTAATGAAAAATTAAATGATGAAAAAAAGAAACCAATAGAATAAACTTAAATAAATATAAAATCCTATGTATTTGGCTTATGGGATGTTTGGGGAATGATGCGTTAAATTGTTTAAGGTTGTATGAATAATCTATTAAGTAATTACCAGAGGATGTTGAGCATAAGGTACACTTGGTAGTTTATTTAGCACTCTTGGACGATGAAAATTGTCTGCACCTGAACAAACCATGAGTGTGGTTGCTATGGATGTTTAATGGTTTCCTTTGTTGCATATATAATGGTTGTACTTCTTTTTGTTTGCATATGATTGTGATATATTGTATGTTGCTTGTGCTATTGATTTGAAACAACTAGTATATTACTCGTTTACATAATTCTCACTCTTTGGATTATATAAGTGAAATACAGGTTATGGAAGCAATAGCTAGTGCTCTTGGTTTCATAAATAAAGTTTGTTTGCCCAGCAAATAGGTATGATTTTGGATTACGTTTTTATAGAGATATTATATTGTTTTACCATGGTTTGGGATGTTTTATTATTGGCATGTGGTATATATATATATATTGTAATTATTGATATGATTATTTTTCGGACCCCTCCATGCAAAGGAGACTGCCAAAATTTTCTGTGAATTTAAAACTTAGAAATTTTGTAGAAGTGTAAATATTTTCACTTTTATTTAACTTTAACATGGAAGAATTAATTGCTTATAAATTGATATATTTTATTTAAATACTTAATTATGTAAGTTTAAAGTGTTATAAATTGATTATTTGGATAAAAATATGTTATTTCTTAATTCCTTCCTTCCCTTTTCGAGGACAAAAAATTTTGAGTGGGGAAGAGTGTAACGACCCGTATTTTCGATAATTAAAAATATTAAATTAAATAAGATTTGAAATTTAATATTGGAAGAAATTAAAATTTATGATTTATTAATGAGAAAAATAATTAGAATATTATTTAATAATGATGTTTGAATGTTATTGACAACTATTTTAATGTAATTCCAAACAATTAAAATAATTGTAAAGTTAATTTGGTTAGAAATTGTAAATAAAGAAATAAATTAAATGTTGAGTTTAATGTTGAAATTATATGTAATTAATTGAATTGGTTAATGTAGAATATGAAATCAGTGATGTGGTAAGTAGTTATAATCTTTGTATGTAAATAATAAATTATGGATATGATTAAATCACTTAAAAGTAATAATTGTTTATTGATCATCTCATTATATGATATGTTGAATTAATTTGGAAATCAATGTGAATTTAATATAATTGAATATTATAGTTAATATGGTAAAAGATGATAACTGTAACTAATGAATGTAATAAAATGTAAACTAATGTTAATTGTATCCATAGGGTAATAGTTGATTCAATGATATGAGTTAGAATCAAAATAAAGGAATTTGGTCGAAAGTAAAATATAATTAATTGGAATTTTATTACAATTGTAATTGGACTCTGAAATTTATGTAATGTCTAAATATTGGATTTAAACATGGAAAAATTTATTGTAAAAGATTGTAAATTTCTATGTAATCATAATGATAAAAATTTGTTAACTTTTAAATTTAAATTTAGAAGTGGTTAAATTAATTTAATAATAATTTATTTAATTAACGTGGAAAATAGCCATTTTGGCCACTGTCTCGGATTTCGACGAAACTAGTTTCATCGAATCCGTAACGGTGAATTATTATAGGATTTCAAGTTTCATAGCGATCGGACTTGTCATTTGATCGCGCGGGCTTGAAACGCGTAGAAATCGATTTAATGAATTCAATTTAAAATAAGCTGATTTTAAAAGCTAACTTCTGTATACAATGGAATTTGGATTTGAAACTAGTTCCATTGAGTTTAAAAATATCGAAAACATCTATTTTGATATATGGGATGACCTACTTTCGTTTCGGAAACGGAATGGGCTTTTCGGATCGTTATTGTAGTTTCGAACCAATTCGATATGTTCATTCATTCTTATCGGGCCTTGTCTATATAAATAGTTTTTCTTAACCCCAGCAGCCATTTATTTATTATTCCTATACATACAATTCTTTCTGTCTATTCTTATCTCCTCTATCCAATGGCAGAAACCTAATTTCAATTCCAAAAACCCTAATTCAATTTCGAAAACCAATTTCAAAATTCAAACTTACAAACCCTATCATATTATATATCGTTGGAAAGCTCTCGACAAGCGTAATCTACTACAGTAATTTTTTTCGATTTGGTGCATCATTTGACCAAAAATCGAGGATGAACCTCGGTCGTCCATTGCTAGGGTTTCCGATCCAACGGCGGATCGTCGATTATACGACGATCAGTGGGTACCACCGTGTAGAGCTTGATGAATGGAGTCAATCCATGCCATTCATTCATATCAGAGGTTAATGGGTTCACCGGGATTCGAGCATCTTGGTCAACGGTAGCGGCATGGATGGGGTTGACCGAAAGTCTTGGCTTCTGGGGCGGAGCGTGCGGCCCGAGGAGTTGGTCGTGGTGATGTAGTCTGATTGAGGTGGAAGCCCATAGGTCAGCGGAAAAATTGCTTCAAGTACGGCGGCTGAATGATGGTTCGATCGTGATAATCAGTGTCAAAGCCTAGGGTTTTCAAAGATGCACGCAAGGTATGGTGACATGGAATTTATTTTTCTTTGTTTAATTTAATTAAATTTAAATTTTAAACGTTTTAACTATCATAACTTTTGCATACGAGCTCAGATTCACGTGCGGTTTTATCCACTGTGATCATACCAAAATTCTAAATATTATGGAACATGTTTGATTGATTTCCAAGACTGTTCAAATTTTGGGCTAAAATTGGATTTTAAATTATCGATAAATCAAAGTTGAGTGTTTTAACCCACTCATGAATACTAAATTATCTTATGTTAGTTAAACTTAAATTTATGATGCAATTATAAATTTATTGATTGATGTTTGGTATTTTAAATTGTCATTTAAGTTAAATTTGAATTTATATTGAATTGCATTACCATTTAATTAATATTGAATATAAATTGCTAGTTAAACACCTGATAATGATAACCAATTAATTATTGTGATTTATTGGCTTATTTAGATATTGAATTGTGATGGATTTATTGGTTGACATTTTGAATGATTGGATGTTTATTTATGTCTATATCTCTATTATCACTATGGGTTGAAATGATACATACCCGAATGATCTTATAGATTGGGGAAAATCGTTATGGATTGAAATGATAAACCCGAGCGGTTTTCATTGATTTGGAAATTTTGATTTTGGATACCGGTTGAAATGATATATATCCATACAATTTCTTGAATTTGGATTATGTATTGGAATTGAATTATTTGAAAGGTTTAAGTTAAACTTCGAATTATTTTAATTAAAGTGGTTAAAATTAGTATTTCGAATTATTTAAATCTCTTAATTAATTATATTCACATTGTACACTTGATAGGAGATGGAAAATCCTGTAACATCTGTAAAGCCATTGCACTCATATTTTATTTTAGATTAATTTGACTTACATAAGGTCTTTTAGTTCTAACTCGAGTGTTTTTTTTTCATTACGCTCGGGTTAGTCTGAGCTTTTCAATGTAATGAAGACCATTTTATTTGGAGGATGAAGACGGAGATGAGTCTACTATTTATTATTATAATTATTCCACTGCATCAAGTGTTCCGCTGCATTATTTGTTTATTCCTGTTGTATGTATAACTCTGATTTGAATTGTAAAAGGGCAATCAAATGTTATTTGTAAAACAGCTTCATGAACTATTATTTTATTATTATATTTTGTCTTTTCGCTGCGAGATTCCGTGTTTTGTTTTTCCTTCCTTTTCTATTTTTTTCTTATTTACCCCATTAACAATCCTCCCTTTTGAATGGTTTGAATTATATATGTGTGGTTTATTGTCAATTTAAACCGTCCAAAAAGGTGGGTCGTTACAAATAAATGGTTTAGTTTTATAGCAAGTAATGTTTTTAAAGAGGGAATTTGAAGGAGGAAATTGGATGAATGTTTTGGTAATATACTTATATGGTTGAGATAAGTATAAAAATGATCTCCCAGTATAAAGGGATGTAAAAGATTTGGGAATAGTGTTTTTGAGAAAATCCTTTGAGCAAGTTTTATTAAGTTTTTTAATTGATGAAAGATTAACTAATAAAGGCTTAGTGGATCCCATATGTAATTAAATCATGTTTAAATGATTGTTTATTTGGTAGTTAAATAACTGACTATCAAATCTAGACTGAAGCGTAGCTTTGGAAATATCTATGAGAAACACGTGAGTTGTATGGCACAGTCATCCCGAATGATGTTGTACTGTGTGTATAAATTTTGTTTTGTTCTTCTAGGGTAAATGATAAGAATATATGTGCCAGAACCGTTAGGAGGTGAACTTCGCTCTTATCTTTTGTTTGTTTATTTCCTAAAGAATCGAGGTTGAGTTTACTGGAATTATCGAAAGTTGTTTCGAAGTGTCCAAGATCGGATATATTATCTGAAAACTAATTTGATCCAACTCAAGCGTTTCGAACTGAAAGCATCTTGAAGAGTATGGAATCGAAGACGGAGATTTGAAGTGCAAGGGCTATTTTCTGTTAACCTTAGGAGGGATTCCCCATAATGAACGTAATAGAAGTAGTGCCTTCGGTTCCGTTTAGTCCCAAAACGAAATTGTATTGATGACTTCTAGCATTGCATTGACGCTTGGAGGGAAGTGTTAGCATTCCAAGTGAGTTTGCTATAAAAAAGGTAAAGACGTGACCTCACAAGCCTCACAACTCGGAGAAATGGAAAAAACAGGGCATGCAGCAGAGCCATGTGGTTAGTTACCATTTGAAGTCGTCATCCCATTCTGGATTGTCCATTTGAGCTATTTTGCGCGCAGGCATCGAGGGGCAAAGTAAAGCAGCCTCGGTGTCAAAGGGGTGAGGTAATCCGGCTTATTTGTTAAAGAGGTAGGCCAGCTCTATGTAGCAGAGGGGTAGATCCGTCTGTAGCCCTCAGGTACATTTCCTAGAGGTGTATCATCGGAAGGTAGTCCCTTACCTTGCCATAATATGGAATCCAATCTCAAAAACGAGCCATACGATTGTGATTGTGCCCAACTATGTTGGAATGTGAGATGCAAGCATTTCAGCTATTTTATATATTTACTTTGAACCCTTAGACATTATTATAATATCACTGGATTTTACATAAAAGTGTTTTGGTTATCGTAAGGTAAAAACCCGTCCATATTTATGTGCGGCATGGTCTTATGAGATACCCATGATTTTAAAAGAGTTTTTAAAGTAATAATTCAATTTTTTTTAGTTTACTCAAACCGGACCTATGTTTGACCCGGAGTTTTATTTCCTTTTCTTAAAACTTTTGGGTGCTCAAATTTGTATGGGCAGCCAAGTAGTTCAGGTTTCCATGTATGCATATTGGAGGAGCTTGGAGCAGGAGGCTTCATTGATAGCTTGTTACTATTTTGTTTCCGCTGTACTATATGTATATTGTATCGGTTAGGTAGGGACAGGCTGTTATAACTGTGCTAGGGTAGAATCTGTATTGGTATGACTTTGATTTATCGTTTTGTAAATGACTTTGTAAAGCATTATCTTAATTAATATATGTTATTCTATTGCGTTATGAGATTTTGTGATTGTTCTAGTTTCTTCTTATCTTATATGTTCTTTCTTTCCCCAAATGACTGATTTTTGGACATTTATATGATCGGCACACGAATACCGTAGATGTATCAAGTGTCGTCTTTAGGTGTAAGAAAGGCAGATCGTTACTATATATATAATAAATACACAAATTTATAATTGTGCCGAGGGTGATTCCAAATATTGAGATTCCCGTACCATTGTTATATGATAAAAATGTCATGACATAGTTCATAATAGAACTTAGAGCTCGCTAGAGGTCAAGAGACATACTCTGAATTGTTCTACATGATAAAGATAGTTTATCAGCATCAGAGAGAGTTAATCGACAGAGTAGATGATTAAAATATAATAGCATACTCGTTCAGAAAGGGACTAACCTACTTGGTTTTAGGAAAACCAATTGCAGAAGTTGGAATAAGATTTCATAAATAGCCCCAAGTGCAAGTGGGAGATTGATAGAGTTAGGGGCATGCCCTAGGGGTAATTATGTAATTTTTTACATATATCTAACTCAATAACCAGTCTTGTTCAAAATCAAAGGTATTTCCTTTCTATTATATACTTGATATAATGTAGTTATATTAGTTAATTTAATTATAAGTATAAAAAGAAAATCAATAAATAATATGTTTTATGATAGTAGTTACAAAGTGGTGTAACCATGAGTAATTTATCACAATAAAATAAACATACCATTTTAAATGTTTCTAGTCAAGATGCATCGGGACTGTATATCGATGTGTCCATTGAGACTAGAGTACGTAACGATCTTCAAATGTTGAGCAATTTATTACTCATGGCTGGTGGAGGCACCTAGAAGTTACGTACTGATAGTTATTGGATGACTGTGGAATGACACATAATAGTTTTCTATTGGTTAATATAACTAAGGTTAAACAGAAAATATCGATGTGACTGATTTACACAGTTCTCTCGACTTGAGAATACTGTGAATCTTCAATATGAAAGCTCCGCTTTGATTATAGTCAAATCATGGCATGACGTTCCATCGAGTGACTATAGTTGGGCTGAGTGGAAGTATTGGAAGTGAAGCACTATTTAAGAGAGGATTCATCTCCTCGGTTATATGAGGTTAGTATCACGATCAACTCAAATTCAAAGTCTATAGCCAGAGAATTTCAGTTAATTATTATTATTATTATTGAACCAAGGACTTTGTGTTTGGACTATAGAGTTGAATGTGAATGATATTGGAATTTTGACCATTACCAAATTTCATAAGTTCAAAGTGATACAGTTTTGATGAAGAGAACTGGTGTATATAAATGTCACTAATGAGTAACGCTTATTAAATTAAAATGAGATTTTACCGAAAGTGAGTAAGTGATAAATTTGGCCATAATGTCGCACCACCTGCTAAGTGACGTGTGAACGTTAACATTCGAATAGTTTAGTGTTAGTTGGTGACCGAATTTACACCCAAGAGTTACACAACCGAAATGATGAATTACCTTAAGATCAAATGAATTAATTATTTTATAATTGTTATAAATTAATTAATATTTATGAAATACTAATTATAAAATTTGAATATGATTTGAGAAATAAATAATGTTATATATTTATAATAGTTATAAATATATCGATTGATATATGACATCGATAAGCGATTAAATTAGATTTAATTGCACAGTATTTTGGCTTGGGCTTAAAGGGTTTAAAGCCCATCATTAGGGCTAGGAATTTTGGTTTCGGCAAGTCATTGGAGGCGGCTAAACTGAGGAAAGGGGTTGGAGATAAAGGGTTGCGATCAAGGGAGAATAAGTAAAAAGGTTTTCCCTATTTCTCTCTTATGCAATCCTCTCTCTCTCTCTATATATATATATATCCTTATTTTTTTTATGCTTTTGGCGACCATTATTATCTTCATTTTCTAACTTAAATAGATCCCCTAATCAACTCCAAATATCTCAAATGAAGTTCAAGTTAACTCAAATGTTATTCGATAGTAGAAGGTTGTCGATTCCAAATTAGCAACCTGATGAATCGGGAGATACTTAGAGAAGGGAATTCGTTGCTTCTACATGGACCCAAAGGCATCACTGATATGTAACTTTCATTTCATATTACTAACATAATATCATAGTTTATAAGCTATAAATTGTTCACATCTGAATCTATGTGTGTGTGTATGTTATTGTTATTTATTTAGTTAGGTGAGATTTTTGTAGGTAAATGTAGTTGTCACAATTAGATTGGTTGTGTGCATGATATAGAAGTTTATGTTTATAAATAAGTTATAATTAGACTTAATTTTCTATAAAAAATTAATTTTTTTGATAGTTATTATCGTGCACACGCGCACATATATATATATATCTGTGTATGTGTATGTATATCTGTGTATGTGTATGCATATGTATATGTATATGTATTAATTGTGTGTGTGTATATATATAAATACTCTACTTATATAATAACATATATGATTATATAATATATATAATTGATTTAAATATGTTTGTATGCTTATGTATACTTATTATGAATTATAAAACTCGAAAATAATTTATATATATATATATATATATCTTTATCTTTACTACTAATAAAGAGAATTCATTGAATAGACTTACTCAACGTATTTTTAAAATTCCAAATATACACTTTTACATTTCATAGAGAAATAGTATTCAAATATAGGGATGTAGCTAGTTATTTACTAAGTACAACTATTAATTACCATAGAGAACTACTGTATACGTTCATAAGCTGAAGTATCCGAGTGTTTCATATTGGCCACAATTTAGGTGGGAATTCATGGTCGAAGTCTCGCCTGATTCTAGTTAGAATGAAGAAGTTACTATAGTTTGGAAAAAATAGTGCCTTCTGCCTAGACGGAGTTTAAATATGAGGATGTAGCCAGTTATTTTTTAAGTATAACTATCAGTCACCATGGAGAACTACAGTGTGCGTCCAAGAGATGAAGTATCCAAGTGTTTCATATTGTTTGTAATTTAGGTGAGAGTTCATCGGTTGAAGCCTCACCTGATTCCGAGTTGGTATGAAGAAGTTATTGCATTATGAACAAAAAAAATAGTGGCTCCTTCCTAGACGGAGTTCAAATATTGGGATGTAGCCTGTTATTTTCTAAGTGCAACTATTAATTATCATGGAGAATTACGGTATACATTCACACGATGAAGTATCTAAGTGTTCCATATTGTCCGTAATTTAGGTAGGAGTTCATCGGTCGAAGTCTTGCCTGATTCTGAGTTAGTATGAATAAGTTATTGCAGTCTGAAAAAAATAGCGGCTTCTGCTTAGGCGGAGTTCAAATATGAGGACATAGCCCGTTATGTTCTATGTACAACTGTTAATCACCATGGCGAACTACAGTATGCATCCAAAAGATGAAGTATCCAAGTGTTCCATATCGTCTGTAATTTAGGTGGGAGTTTATCAGTTGAAGTCTTGCCCGACTCCGAGTTAATATGAAGAAGTTATTGCAGTATGAACAAAAAAAATAGCGGCTTCTGTCTAGGTGAAGTTCAAAAATGGGGATGTAGCATGTCATTTTCTAAGTACAACTGTTAGTCATCATGGAGAACTACAGTGTGAGTTCACGAGATGAAGTATCTGAGTGTTCCATATTGTCCATATTTAGGTGGGAGTACATCGGTCGAAGTATTGTCGGATTCAAGTTAGTATGAAGAAGTTACTACATTCTAAACAAAAAAGTAGCAGCTTCTGCCTAGGTGGCGTTAAAATATGGGGATATAGCTTATTGTTTTCAAAGTACAACTATTTGTCACTATGGAGAACTACATTATGCGCTCACAAGATGAAGTATCCGAGGGTTATACATTGTTTGTAATTTAGATGGAAGTTCATCGGTCGAAGTCTCGCCTGATTCCGAGTTAGTATGAAGAAGTTAATACATTTTCAGAACAAAAAAATAGCGGCTTCTGCCTTCGTGGAGTTCAAATATGGGGATGTAGCCTGTTATTTTTTAAGTACAACTACAATATACATTCATAAGTTGAAGTATCCGAGTGTTCCATATTGTCCGTAATGTAGGTGGGAGTTCATCGGTCAAAGTCACGACCGATTCCGAGTTAGCATGAATAAGTTATTGCAGTCTGAAACAAAAAATAGCGGCTTTTGCCTAGGCAGAGTTCAAATATGAGGAAATAGCTTGTTATTTCCTAAGTACAATTGTTAGTCACCATGGAGAACTACAGTATGCGGTCAGGAGATGAAGTATCAAGGTGTTCCATATTATCCATAAATTAGGTGGGAGTTCATCGGGCGAAGTCTCGCATAGTTCCAAGTTAGTATGAAGAAGTTATTACAGTCTGAACAAAAAAATAGCGGCTTCTACCTAGGCAGAGTTCAAATATGGGCATGTAGCATGTTACTTTCTAAGTACAAATGCTAATCACCATGGAGAACTACGGTACATGTTCAAAAGCTGAAGTATCCGAGTGTTCCATATTGTCTGTAATTTAGGTGGGAGTTCATCGGTTGAAGTCTCGCTTGATTCCGAGTTAGTGTGAAGAAGTTATTACAGCTTGAATAAAAAAATAGCGGCTTCTACCTAGATGGAATTCAAATATGGGGATGTAGCCTGTTATTTCTAAGCACAAATGCTGGTCATCATGGAGAACTACAGTGTGCGTTCACAAGATATAGTATCCGAGTGTTCCATATTGTCCATAATTTAGGTGGGAGTTCATAAGTCGAAACCTCGGCTGATTCTGAGTTATTATGAAGAAGTTATTGCAGTCTGAACAAAAAAATAGCGGTTTCTGCCTAGGCAGAGTAAAAAAAAGGGGACGTAGTATGTTATTTTCAAAGTACAACTGTTCATCACCATGGAGAACTATAATATATGTTCATAAGCTAAACCATTCGAGTGTTCTATATTGTCTGTAATTTAGATGGGGGTTCACCAGTCGAAATCTCGCCTAATTCCGATTTAGTATGAAAAAGTTACTACAGTCTGAACAAAAAAATAGCAGCTTCTACCTTGGCGGATTTCAAATATAGGGATGTAGCCTGTTATTTTCTAAGTACAACTGTTAATCGCCATTGAGAACTACAATATACATTCATAAACTGAAGTATTCGAGTGTTCCACATTGTCTGTAATATAGGTGGGAGTTCATCGGTCGAAGTTTTGCTCGATTCCGAGTTACCATGAATAAGTTATTACAGTCTGAACAAAAAAATATTGGCTTGTGCCTAGGCGGAGTTCAAATATGAGGATGTAGCCTGATATTTTCTAAGTACAACTGTTAGTCACCATCAAGAACTATAGTGTGCGTTCAAGAGATGAAGTATCCAAGTGTTCCATATTATCGTCAAATTAGGTGGGAGTTCACCAGTCGGAGTCTCGCCTGATTTCGAGTTAGTATGAAAAAGTTAGTGCAATCTGAACAAAAAAATAGCGGCTTCTGTCCAAGCGGAGTTCAAATATGGGGATGTAGCCTATTATTTTCTATGTATAAATGCTAATCATCATGGAGAACTACGGTACACGTTCATAATTTAAAGTATCTGAATACATATTGTCTGTAATTTAGGTGGAAGTTCATTGGTCGAAGTCTCGCCCGATTCCGAGTTAGTATGAAGAAGTTATTGCAGTCTGAACAAAAAAATAGCGGCATCTGCCTAGGTGGAGTTCAAATAAGGGATGTGGCCTATTATTTTCTAAGTACAACTGTTAGTCACTATAGAGAACTATAGTGTGCATTCACAAGATGAAGTATCTGAATGTCCCATATTGTCCGTAATTTAGATGGGAGTTCATAGGTCGAAGTCTCGCCTGATCACGAGTTATTATGAAGAAGTTATTGCAGTTTGAACAAGAAAAATATCGGTTTCTACCTAGGCGGAGTTCAAATATAGTAATGTAGCATGTTATTTCTAAGTACAACTGTTAATCACCATGGAGAACTACAATATACATTCATAAGTTGAAGTATCCGAATGTTCCATATTGTCCGTAATTTAAGAGGGAGTTCATCGGTCGAAGTCTCGCTTGATTCCGAGTTAGTATGAAGAAGTTACTACAATCTGAACAAAAATAATACTGGCTTCTGCCTAGGCGTATTTCAGATATGGGGATGCTACTGTCAAATCTACTTCCACAGGTGTAAATAAAAATGCATGCACGTTGTGATTAAATGCAGACCCACATGAGCGTACATATATATTCGTATATATTATTATTAATTATTAATGATTATATGAATTGATTATTATATATAAAATAATTAATGATCCAAAAACTCAATTTTATATTTTTAAAATCACTACATCGTATAAGAAGCTTTCGAAAATTATTTCAGACTTTTTTATGAATATTTTATATTTTTAATAATTTAATTAAGTTACGGCCGAAATGTATCGAACTTTTTTATGAATATTTTATAGTTTTATAATTTAATTAAGTTGCAGCTGAAATGTGTTTTAATTATTAAAAATAATATTTTAGTTCAAATAAATCTGATATTATTTGTGATATGTGTTTTGTGATCTTGATTTTCATAAATTTTAAATTTTGATTTTTTCTCATTCGAATATCTTATATTAATTAATTACATCCGAAACTATTATTTAATTCATTAATAATGCATAAAATATTAAATTAATTTTTTCATGTAAACTTATGTTAGTTATGAACTAGAATAAATTTTTGAATCATTATATATATATATATATATATATATATATATTAACTTACTATGTATTTATGTAAACATATATTAAACCATGAAATTACTTATTTCATTATATTTTTATATTTATAAGTATATGTATATATATAATCAAATAGTTAATTTACGTTAAAATTGATTAATAAATATTATATATATTTATAAATTTATATGTGTGTTCACTTATCCACATATTTACATCAGTTATGTTATAAATTATAAATTATAATATTATATATATGTATATGTATGTATATATAATATATTTAAATATAAATAAACATATGTATACATACATGTATGAATTTACTTTACAATGTTTTGAAACAAATCTTATGATACATTTATATATTTGTATATATATGATTTCTATATTCTAAAATATTTATATATGCACATATTTTGAACAACATACAATGCATACAAAATGAGCTAGTATGTCACCTGCAATGTAAATCTCTATATCTATATACAGACACATTATACCCTTCACATATTATTATGTTACATATGCACGCGCACACATACACACACACATATATATAACATAAAATTTTGTAACATTTAATAATGAAATATGTTTTGTAATATATATATATATATATTGTATTATAATATATATGTATGTATGTATATATGCACATATTTACACAACATATAATCGTACAAAATGAGCTATTGCGATGTAACTCTCAACATCTACATACGGGCATATTATACCCCTCACGGATTATTATGTTACACATGCATATACACAGATATATATGTATGTATATGATATATGTATATATAAATTAAATTAAAATTAATTTCAAATTGCAAAATATTTAAATAAATAAAATACATGATTTTATTTGAAATAAATTAGAAATGTTCTAAATGAATTAGACTACATAGGCCCAAAAGATCCAATAGGGTAAAAAAATTGAAATTCACCTATAACTTCCACTGCGGGCTGACTCGGTTCAAACATATAGAGACACGTGTGTGTGCGCGCATATGATTTTACTTACGCTAAAATAAAGGCTTTTGGTGAGAATTGTATTTATGACTATCTTCATGATTTGGAATAATAATTAATTTTTTTTTTGATTTTTGAGTTTATCAGTGAAAGATTCTTAGTGAATTTCAAAAGTCATAAATATATATTATAAAATTTTAAAAATATAAATATTTATGAAGTATAATTTAATAAATAATAATGTGATTTTGAGAAGATTGTATTGTTCTGAATAAGTAACAATATAATTATTTTTAGAGTTTAGGGAAGAATATTTTTATAGTTATTGTTATTATTTGAGTAATAAAATAAGAGGTATTTTGGGAATGATATAGTTTCAGAAGTATTTTTGAGTTAAATTATTACTATTTTGAAATAAATAATAATAAATGGTGTTTTTTGCAATTTTAAATGGGATATTGTTATTTTTGAGTTAACTAGTCATAAATTGTTTATGAAAGCGGCAAAATGATTTGAGTATATATTATTTTGACATAAAATAGTATTATTACCATTTTTGAAAGTAATTTGAAGAAATTACTATTTCTGATTAACCAACAACATTTGAGATACTAAAAGTAATGTTTTGGAAATAATGGAGTTTTTGAAGTATATTATCATTTTATGAAATTATTATTATTTTAGGGTATGATAAATGAAAGTGATATTTTATAATAAATAATAATAAATGATTTTATACTTAAGCGTAAATGAATTAATTTGAATTGTTGTGGCTCTTATACGTTAACTATCTTGAAATTATCGTATATGGCTGTTATGCGAAATGGGATCACGTTAGGACGAATTATGCTTTATTTTCTATTGTTTCTATGTATTATGTAGTTAATTATGGTTTTGTTGTGTTACTAATAATAAGTAGTTAGACACATTTGATGAGTTTTATTTGATGTTGTGTGACTATTATTGAGTAGCTAGTGCGCTTTTGATGAGTTTGATGTTGCGTTGCTAATATTGAGTACTTAGTACATGTTTGATTGAAGATTTTTGTTCATTTATTTGATGTCTAGGGTTGACACTAAGTATTGTCAAATTTGTATGATGTTTAATGACCATGTTACTATTATTTTTGTTACCCCATATTTATATTGGCTGATTATGGTGGCTAGGTGGAATGTATTGTTTTCTGCTTGTATTGGGTGCATGGTTGCTATAGTTGTGCAATATTACGTGCAAACAAGTACTTGATGTAGGAGAAGAGCAGGAAATAGAACTACATGTCCCAAGAGGGTACGTAATGAAGGAACTGGGCCAGGTTGCTGTGGGATAAATTGGTGAATTTCAAAACAAAATCCATTTTTAGATCTTATTGGGCCATGAAGTTAAGTTATTTTAGATCCAATCTAAATAATTTTAAATAAAATCTTTACCTTTTCTAATTTGTTTATGTAAAAAAATTAATTTGATTTATATAATATATAATGTATATATGTACCAAATACACATATATGTGTATTGTGCACTTGCAACATAAAGAAATGTACACGGGTTAATATACCCTTATATAAGTGCTGAGATTTACCCCACAAAGAATATTTATCCCTTTATATATATATATATATATTTGATGTCTAAAATTAATTTATTATTTATATACATGTATGTATATCTATACATATATACATGCGTGTGTGTGTGTGTATAAACATTTGTATATTGATTTTTTTTATTTAAGAAATGTTGACCAATTCAAAATCATTTAAATTAATACTGAAATATCTCAAGATAGTTTTAAATTCCAAAACCAAATCAAGATCTAGGCGAAAAAATCTATTTTAATTTAAATTCAAATTTCAAATATTGACATTTTTAAATATATATATACACACACACATACATATGTATGAATTTTTTTATTAAAACTAGAAATTAAAATATTTTATATTTAGTTTTAAAATATTTAACTATAAATTATTAATTAGCAAATATAATTACATATGTTAAATAATGTTTTTCCTAAAACATTTTCTTTCTAAATTAAAAATATATTTTTTATACTAATTTGTATGGATTTGTATAAATTTTATTTTATTTTTAATTGCTCAAATTTGTACGGATTTGTATAATTTTTTTTATAATGTAAATCCGCATAGATTTACAGTAGTGTTTTTTTAATTAAACATACATTAATAATTTAGAATACATTTATATATTATTATTTAAATTTTTAAATCAAATATTTATGTATATAAAAAATTACTTTCTTACTTGCAAATATAGGTATATATATTTAATAAATTAATTTATATATAATACATACATACATATATACACTAATTACAAAATTCATTTTAAATTTTAATATTTAGTTAAAAGAATTTTTACTTCAATTTTTTTAATTTTCAAATATATATATGTGTCTGTGTGTGTGTGTGTGTGTTTTATATGTACATAAGTCTTTTCAATCAATTTAAATGTTTAGGTATGCGTGCAAAATCAAACAGCAATTACATATATAAATTGTTTATAGTATTTAACATGGAAGTAGTACAAATAAACTGAACAACATATATAGATATAAAAGTTATGAGAATAGATCATTACCAAAATGTAGCTAATGAAGAGTGTAACACCTTGTAATAAACAGTAATTAATTAAAAAGAGTTAATAAATAATTATTAAATCTCAAAAATGGAATTTGAGCAAACTTCGTAATTTAGCAACGAAACTTGCACCAT
The DNA here is from genome assembly GCA_030737815.1 of Allium fistulosum. Lineage (NCBI taxonomy): Eukaryota > Viridiplantae > Streptophyta > Magnoliopsida > Asparagales > Amaryllidaceae > Allium > Allium fistulosum. Next base: position 1,212,687,327 of record CM060902.1, read on the forward strand.
TACGTTCGTGGTGCTCTTTTGATCAACTTTCATATAAAAAGCTTTGCAATTGGAGTTCAAACGAAGAAGTTTTCAGCGTTTGAAGTTTTCTGATCGAAAATAATTAAAAAATATCTAAATAAATTGAATAATAATATATGTAACATCGTTATAACATTAACGGCATAATTAAGTTCTGGGATAGCCACCGATCGATCTTTGGGAATAGCCGTTGGACCGCTACTGTTTCCAAAAAAAAGAATAATGGATTAATGAAATAGAATTTCACTTAATTAGTTTTGGATGAGTTTCTGCTAGCAATTGGATTGAAAACCCCTATTGTTTTGGTTTTCCAAATATGCCAAGTAGTGTAGTTAATGTTATGTCTATGATGATGTCTTTCATTATGCTTGATTGCTAATACGAATTTGTGATTTGCTCTATGACTTCATCTAAACCATAGATGTTGTTATTGAATTGAGTACTGAGACTAGTTGCATTATGTTCCAAAATGAATTTAGAGTCCAACACTTGAAAATAAATCCGGAGAGGATTTGATATCTGAGTTGCATAGTAGGCAATTTAGATCATTACTGTTTGACCAGCAATTGATTCTCCCTTTTATTGGAAGTCTGTTTATTTTTGCAAAATATGTGGGTATAGACATTTTTGGAGAACAACAAAAATTCCAAATATGACCGCATCATTATAGTTCTTTCTTAACTCAGATTGCTTCCCAAGCAGATTTCATTGTGAACTTTCCATTTCCAAACCATTGCCATTTTTTTGCTGTTCTATCATGGTGTATTTTAATATGTTTTATTCGGTTGCCTGTGCTTGCTGGTAGCTCAGCTGCATTTAGTTGCCATTCACCATCATTTGTAATGGTATTTACTTTTTGATTGTGTGTCCTGACCATTGCCATATAAGGACCACCCCAGCATGTTAGTGATTTCCCATTAAACCATGGGTCCATCCAAAAGCATGTATCTATGTCATTTATTGTTTCATTATGAAAATTTGTTTGCATTCTTCTTTTATTCTCATTAAAAGTTTTAGCTTATTATGATTTTATAAACAAGTTTCACTCGATTATATGTAAGAGACTAAATTTTTGCTGTAGTTTTTAGATGATTGGTTGTGATGACATTCTATACTCTTAGGAATAAATTTGCATAATGTTAGGCGTGTTAGTTAAAGAGACCTATACTTTTTGTTTACCTCAATCAGTATGACAGTACTAATCCTAAAATCAATTTAATGTGGAATTGCTCTTGCTTTGCTAGGAGTTTATTCGAAGCCATGGTTATTGGGTGTAAAATGATGAAATCATGGTGAAATGCAAATGAATATAATTCAATTTTGATAGTCAAATGTGGCATGTTTGTTGATTGTTTTTCAGTTTTATTGTAGGGTTTAAATTTGTTTTAAATTATAATATTATGATCATGTTTAACTTCAGGATCTCGGTGACAAAGCTCATAACTTGTTGGTAATAGTTTTATATGTTTTCTAAATTATATACATGAGAAGATTATGTGTTGATGTTAAGTTTGGGTTCATTAAATTATACTCCTAATGATTTCTGCATTATTCCTTCATACCGAATGAAATAGGGAAGGAAAAAAAATCAAATCAGTACCTGATATGTAGATATCCTGGTGATAATTTTATATGTTTTCTAAATGAAGTGTATAAATTAATAATTGACATTGGATAATGAAACTTCACATAGTTTGAATTAATTAGATGACTATTATTTGGTTGGATGATTTATTTGGTTGTAAATCATTGTTTTAACTGTTTTGATTGCATATGATTGTTGTATGTTGGGTATTTGTGCTTGTGTTTGTGATTTGGATTCAAAATTCATGCTACGCGGTTCTATTTCACTTAATATATGTTCCATATCTTATTATAAGTGATTAATATCTTAAATTGAGTTGAGATAGGTACATGCGAAGACCGTTTGAATGTATATGTGGCTTTTTATATGCTTTTGCTTGCTTAATACGAGCGAACTCGCTCGTATTAAAAATAATAAGGTACGTATCTCGGATTACATACCGCGATTTTATATTTTTCCCTTCGGCATGCCTCATCATTGAGATGAGACGTATATTTGATATATATTGGATATGTTTGTGTTATATATTGATATTGTAAAAAAAATTGATCGAGCCGCGCAAAGGAGACTCTGCCGAAATTTTCCGTAAATTCGGGAGTTAGAAAATTTTAAAGTTTTAAAAATTTTATAGCTTGTTTTTATATATAAGTTATATTTTCCGTAAAACCAATATCGAAGTGGTGTAGTAGAAGCGTAGTAATGATTTTGTAAACAAGATTTTGATGTTTTATAAGTTAATTATTTTGAGAAAATGTATCAAATGTTAAATTATCTACTTAACCACTTTTCGAGGACGAAAAGTTATGAGTGGGGGAGTATGTAACGATCCGTATTTTTAACTATTTTAAATTATTAAATTCAATAAGGTTATTGAACAAAAATGGTTAGCAATAAAAATTTAATTGTTATTAATGCAATTTGATGAATAATTTAATTGTTTAAATTTATTATTGGAAATTATTTGAATAATTGAATTCTGGATTTTATGTGAACGAAAATGATGTCAAAAGTTGATTTAATTTTTATTTAAATATGAATAAAAATCATTTACTTTTAAATTTGGATTTAAAAGTGAATAATTAAAAATTGAAAATTTTATATTTTAATTAACGAGTGAAAATAGCCATTTTGGCCACTATCTCGGATTTCGACGAAACCAGTTTCTTCGGATCCGTAATAGTGAATTACAGTAGGATTTCAAGTTTCGTAGCGATCGGACTTGCCGTTTGGCCGTGCGAGCTTGAAACGCGTAGAAATTAATTTCAGAATTTAATTAAAATTAATTGATTTTAAAAAGCTATCTTCCGCATACGATCGAATTAGGCCTCGGGACTAGCTCCACTATGTTCGGAATGGGGGTAAAACATTATAAACGCCATGCGGCACACTTTGTTTAGATCTCGAGAAATTTCGGACGTTAAACGTCAGATATTTTCAAATTAAATAATAAATATATATCATACTCGTACAAGCCACGTGGTCCTTATCGACCATACCATCTACCCCTTCTTTCTTCTTTTCTTCAGCATTTCGAACGGGATTTCGATCCAAATGAAAAACAAACTGCCGATCATACGAAAAAAAAGAAAAAGAAGATCGAGCAAGGAGAGACGAGTAAAACAGAGTTGCGCTGGCAAGTACGCGATGTCGACTGATAGAGCGATGCACGATGGGGGTATCTGATTGAGGCGGAGGGCAAGTTAAATCTCACATGCTGGCACTCGGTTGCTGTTTGCGGCAGTGGTGCCTGCGATGAACGGCGATGGCTGCTGGCACTCGGTGGAGGCGGGCTGCGAGGGCGATCGAAAATAAAAGCAAAGAGGAAATCACGTTCGGTGTTCACCTGGGAAGAAGGGTCTCGTGGTTTAGCAATGATTATGATGGTAATTATAGTTAATCACTAAAATCATTTGAGTTGTATTAAGTTAACTTATCTCCAAGTGTTCAACAATCCGTAATTTATTCGTTCGAGGTCAAATTTGCGTGCCGCCTGCTGCGTTGGAATCGTATCGACGAAGGCTACGGCCTGGTGTAGAAATCAAATTTATTTGAAGCTGAGGAAATTTTTAGTTTCAAATACAAAGGTGAGTGTTCTATACGTTCACAATTGACAAATTAAATTTTTTATGTTAGTTAAATTATATTGTGAAGTGATTGGAATTTATTGATTATTGTTTGATAAGCTTATTGACATTTAAATTGACATCTGGATTAATTAACAAAATTTGAATTGACGGTTAAATTGAATTAGAATTTAATTGTCCATAAAATACTCGATATTGATAATTACGAAATTTTTGTGAATTTTATTGACTGTTTGGATGATTGGTTGTGATGTATGCTATTGGGTGATATTTTGGATGTTTATTTATTTTATATATCATGTTATCATCTTGTATATTATTTACAGTATATAAAACTGTAAATTGAATTAATTCGAATACATTAAGAAATAGGTTGAAATGATATATACATGTGGCATTGATTGAAATGATATATATCCATCCTTGGAATTAAATTGAAATAATGGATTCACTTGGCCATAGGATATAGAATTATATACAGACACCAGATTGGTTGAATTAGATGATTTTAAAATTTTGACTGGAAATTATTTAAATGGTTTGGTTTTAAGAAATAAAAAAAAAATCAAATTTATGGAAATCGAATTATTTTCGAATTGAACTCGGAATGTTGAAATTTAAATTTGAAACAAGAATTGTTTAATTAATCGAAGTTGAGATTTTTAAGTTATAATCAAAATATGATGTGAATTTTAGAAATTGATTTGTTTTAAAGGATTGGACTTTTATTTGAACTTTAGATATTGCTAAGTAAAAGTGATATAAAACGATATTTCGAAATTGAGCTCGAAATTTAATTATATTTGAAGATTTGGATTTTAAATTGGATATTGAAGGAAATTTTGATTTAAGTGTTTTGAACCAATATTTTGGAAATTGAACTCAGAATTGATATAAATAGAAATGGTTTAAATTAGAACTGGAGTTGAAATTAATTTGAAATTGGAATTTAAATTAATTTGGAATTGGAATTGAAATTAATTTTGAATTAGAATTTAAATTAATTTGGAATTGAAATTAATTTAGAATTGAAATTGAAATTGAAATTAATTTGGAATCGAAGTAAAATTCGACTTGAAATCGAAAACGAGTCGATTAAATCGAAATGGAAATTAGAACTGATTTGATTTGGAAAATTTGGAAAGTGAACCGATTTAACTTTGAAACTATTTTTTAATGAATTATTTTAGTATAAACGGTTTAAAATCTATATTCTTTAGATGTTCATATTATTTTGATTTTCCAAGCTATTTTACTATATAAACCATTTTTATTACTCAAACTATTTTCTATTAAACTATTTCAACTATTAAATTATTTTAAACTATTTAAACTATTTTCTAAAAATTCAAATTGGTCAAAAGGGTGGAATGTTTATATTTAAATCTTGGAGTTAAATGCGAATTGGGTTAAAGTGAAGTTATAACCTAAATTGTATTTCGAACCAAATTTCGAAGTGAAATTGATATATCGAACTGAATTAACATTTTGAAGTAAAATATGATTTTTGAAGAGAATATGATGATTTCGAAATGGATTTGACTTTTGAAGCGGATATGATGATTTCGAAATGGATTTGATTTTGAAACGAATATGATATTTTGATATCAAGTACAAATTGTTTTCGAAATATAAAAGTACCAACCAGTGTGTAAAATGACGATTGGTTGTTAAAAAAACCAGGGCCTCTTATTGGCATACTCTATGTCAATATTGGAACCACTTTAACAACTGTGTACGCAGTGGATGATATCCAGAATGTAGTGGTTGAATTGGCGAACATTTACTGGAATGAAGTAAGAGAACGATGATGGATAGCCTTGGCACTTGTGTCATAATTAAAATGACTAAAACAGGAGCCTATGTCTGGCCAATGAGGTTAGCTACCTCTATCGACGTTGATCACTCGTATTACCATCGTGATTTCGTACTCGATGGGTGCACCCTTTTGTTCGGATTGATTGTCACGGTCGGCCACGGATGGGTTACGACTAGACAGAAAGGGTAAACTGGTAGAATCCTACCTTGGGCATTGCCTCATGTGCCTTATCATACTTATCCTTATACGAGCCCATTACGACTTTGGTTTAGTACTATAAAAATATGTTAAGGTGGATTAATGTAAAGCCTTAACACTATTTTGATATTTATTTTATTGATAGACATTACCTACTGGATAGGAGATGTAAAATCCCGTAACATCTCTTAAGTTATTGCACGCACGTTATATACTGGATAGGAGATGTAAAATCCCATAAACATCTCTAATGCTGTACACTCAAATTTCATGATAGACTTACATAAGAGTATTTTAGTCTTGACTCGAGTGTTTTATTCTTCCATTATGCTCTGGTCAGTCCTGAGTTTTTCAGCGTATTGAAGATTATTCTCAGGAGGACAAAGACGAAGTTTTGGTATATTATTTATTTATCCCTGATGTGTATGTATAACTCTGATAAATGTTTTATAGATTATAATCAAATGTATAGTAAGCAGCTTCCTGAACTGTTTATTTGATTATTATATTTTATCGTTTCTGCTGTGAGATTCTCTGTTTGTTTTATTCTTCTTTTCTTATTTTTCTTAATTAACCCCATTGATTACCTACGTTCTGGATTGTTTAAGTTAGACATGTGTGGATTATTGTCGATTTAAACCTTCCGAACTGTGGGTCGTCACAAAGACCGATTGGGTTCGGTTCGGGTTTTGGTCTTTTCTAGTCGGTTTGGATGGGTTCGATTCAGTTTTGTGGTTCTTGGTTCCAATTGCTAGCCCTACATTATCCAGCTGAATTCTTCACCTCCTTTTTTCTTTTTTTTAGATAGATCTGAGCGTGAAGATAAGGGATAAGGGGGATGTTTTTTGGATTCGAGTATGGTGGGGATTCAGATTTAGGTGTTGAGGTGAGATGAGGCGGAAGCAGGTTGCATGTGGTTGAAGAGAACGAGATCTACGATGGAGGTGGAGGTTGCAGATGTTGTGAAGGTGCAAGGTGGTTTCACAAATAGGTTTTTCTAGTGAAGGAGATGTGGGTTTTTTTGGAGTTCAGGGTGAGGCAGTGGGGTGATATTACGTAGCAGGCTGCATTTTGCGGTAGTGGCAGTCTAGTATTGGTTGTGGCTCTGAAGGTGATGGGGTTGGTGTGTTTGTTGGTCTGAAGGTGGGGCACGCGGTGCTGGAGTTTGATGAGGCGAAGGTGTTGAGCTAGGATGCGTTGTTGGAACTTGGATCAGGCTTGCGTGAGTTGATGTTGTGTGGGTTTTGATTTGCATTGATTATTGTGATGTCGGGTGTAGACGAGTGGTGATGTGAAGGGCTGGTGATGGAGGTGGTTGTTGGTTTGATGATAGGGTGATAAGGTTACGGATGGAAGAGTGGTGATGTAGTTGGATTTGTGGAGGTCAAGGCTGGTGACAAGTGATGTGTGGCATGATGAATGAGGTGCACCGATGCTGTCGAGAGGAGGATTTTGCTTGGAGTTGAATATACGGCGATGGAGGAAGTGTGTAACAACCCAAGTTTTTGTAAATTTTAATTATCGACAAAATGACGATTTAATCTAGTTGACAATTGATATTGAGTTTTAAATCGTATTTAAAATTCTTTAATAAAAATGTCGACCGGGCTTTACAATTTGAATCTTGGCCCATGTTTCTTGGCTTTGCCGAGATGATATCAGGGGCAAACCCGATCCCCTCTCTTTCATTCTTCCATTTCATAACCCTAAAACTAAACCAAACGAGAGAATGAAAAATGGCAGCCGCGATTGCTCTTCCTTCGATCTGGAAAATTGGGGCTTTCGATTGCTCTGATCTTTGGGCTTTGTAATTCGAAGCACGCGAGTGTTTCGATCGTTGTTGAATGTTTTCGATGTTGCCTGTCTCGATCGAAGTTTCTACTCTTCGTGCTTGCTCGTAGAAGAAGCTCCTTTGTGGTGACTCTGGCTTCGGCTTCGCTGTAGCTTATTTGCTTGCGATCTCGACTGTTTGCATCGAAACTGGAACTAGGGCTTAACTTCGTTCGTCTTCCCTCGGTTGCTCGGCTTCTTCTATATTCGGCGACAAGGTGAGTTGCTCACATCTAATTCACTCGAACTTTGTGATTTTCGTTTGTTTCTGTTAGTGGTTAGCTTGGCTTCGCCTTCGCTGTTTGATTTTTGACTTGCTCACTTCAGCCTGGTCACTGATTCGACCTGTGAATTGTTGCCTTGATTTTCTTTTTACTGGTTATCTAGTATTACATTCTCAGTAATCATGTTTTTGTGACTTATGCCATCTGACCTTGATTTGAACCCGGCTTCGATTTTGATTGTGAACTGCATATTATTTTACTTGAGTTCATCTCTGGCCAGTTGTGTTCGTCCTTGACTTCTGTTTCAACTAGAAATTGCTACTGTGTTTTAGAACAGCAACTCGACATCGAGTCTGTTCAAATACTTACGGCTTTGATTGGCATTTTGGGATAATGTAGACTTGATTTGGTTCGAACTTGCTGAATGCCATTAGTTGTAACTGTTATGACTTTTTCCAGTTGATAATTTGTGATAATATTTTTCCTTGCTTTAAACTGCTTGACTATCTAGATGTGACTTCATATGTGTGCATATATACAATCGTATGTGTGTATGCATGCATCGTCGAGTCAACACTTACAGTTTTTTCCTGTATTTTGATATTGAGTCTCTGTCTTGACTGTCTTGTTCAAAACTGATACATTCATCTTTTGTATTGTATTCATTGTATAGCTGTTGGTCCCTTTGTTATGTAGGTGACATTTGTTTGAGGTCCCTGATCACTGTCTATTGTTGCCAGTAGCATTCATGTTTCATCGTGTAGTTCTTTTGCCATTCACGTGTACATGTTTGATCAGCTGCTAGTGTACTTGATAGTGATTTTTGTGAGTCACTTGAACCTGTAGCCTTCACTGTAGTGCTTCACTGCTTCCCTCTGTTTGTCACTTGAAACTGGACATGTGCATTTCTTTGTTGTTGATGCTTGTTGCATGTGAGTTTGTTATCTTCCAATCTTTGCCATTTCAGTAGTTTGTGATGTTGGCATTTCACTGTGTCACTGTCCATATTTGTTTGTGACAGTCTCTGCATCCATGTTGATGTTTCGTATGTTGAAGCTTTGCATTAATATGCTTGTCCATCTCTGGGTTCTTCCATGTTGATCTGTTGTGATATTGTTCTCTAGATCACTTCCAGTTGTACTGCTATTTGAATTGCAGTGCTTCATGTAGTAGCTTCTCTTGAGTCTCGTTCATCCCCACGGCATTGATGTTGACTTCGAAATGTTGACATTAGTTACTTGAACTTTGGTAGTATTGCAGTGTTGTTTATATGCCACTGTGTACATCTTTGTTGAGTCTGGGCATTCTTGTTTTCCAGACTTGATACTTTTGCCCATTTCTTGCCATTGTTTTATCACTGTCACTTCCCTGACCTGTTGCATTTGTTGTCGTGGCACATCACTGGTTCATGCCTGATTCACTGTTGTAGCTGCTGTATATAAATTCTGACAAACTTTGGCCTTGACTTCATTTGTTCATGTTGCCTGTATGCTTCCAGTTTTACTTGAACTGTCATTGTTTCACTTATTCAATATGCATTCATTCCAGTAGCCATTCTGGTCTGTGGTATTGTTGAGTCTTCACTTTGCAGTTTTCATTTTTGATCTTCATTTGCACATCTGTGTTGCCATATTGATCACTCGTTCATTTGTACATGTTTATTCTCGAGTTGTCCATCTCAGTTGAACTGCACTTGGTTCTGCTTCATGATGTACTCGAATTCGTCTCTATTGTTGTATATGCTTGAACTGTTGATGACTTTTCTGCAGTTTAGTTGCAGCCTGCCTTTGTCCTTACATCTGTTTGCCACTGCAGTTTCATTGTGGTGGTGACTTTAGATTCGGTGGTGGCGAGGCAGTGCACGCGTGCGTGCACTGCAGCCACCCAGAATTGACAGTTTTGTATTGATTTAGTCGATTTGATAAATTGTTTATTTATCTCTGTTGATGATTTAATTCTGCTGACCTTTGTTTAACACTATTAAGTGTTATATCGACCGTCATCCGATTTCTTTGTTTAAAGAGTCGGATGGACGGGAATTATTGTGACTGTCATCTATTTGATTATTATTGCTTCCATGCATTAATAACTGAGTTTGAATTAGACTGATCCGGGTATTATTTTCTTTTGAATGTAATACTCGGGTCAGACCGAGTATTTACAGGTTGTAGATTTTTAGCTTTGGGTTGCTGCTAGAGCTATGAAGACTTTTTATATCACTTGAAGTGGTCTTCGTCTTGTTGTAGTATTCAGTGTGTCTGTTTTAAGATGATAATGTATTCATGTATATTAGTCGATAATGTACTTGTATATATAACTTCTTGAGTCGACAATTGTAGTTGTATCATTTGTATTGTGTCAAATGTATTGTAACTGATATCAGTTATTATATATATGAGACTTTTCGTTCCATCTGTATTCCGCATTTATGTTATCTGTGTTATCTTTATATCCATTGTCCTAAACTATTATAGCCACTGTGTAGTAGCTTTGAGTTTGTATCGGTACGTCGGATTTCCTCCTGAAAATGAAATGCATGTATTACTATCTGACATATCGGTGCTCGCACAAAGCAATTACATAGATGGTCGCTCCTCAACAGCCTTATTCTCCGTGCTAGTTGACAGCACTACACCGTAGTGTTCTTGGCTAGCGTGGGTATAGAGGTGGGGCGTCACAGCTTGGTATCAGAGCCTGGGGTTTAGGACAATTATAAAACATAACTTAGATGGAACATGTGTTACAACTATTAGTCGATGTTTTATCTTTCATCTTTACATATGACTATTTTTGACTGTTAGGTATGAATTCCTAACGCTTATTCTTGTGTTTTCGGCTTTGAATTGATTTAGCCGATGTTGATTTTGTTTTAATTTGGCAAATTAAAGCCATTCTGACTTTTGGACTTTGTTCCACTTTTGTTCTATGCTATGAGTGTCATTGTGTACCTGTTACACTGTGATGAAAAATAGCTGGACCAGTTGCAAATTGAGTAATTTTGATTTCTCATTCACATCTAGTTTGAATCTCAGCGATTTTGAACTTGATATTTTGTGTTTTCCTCATCTTGAATTCCATTCGACTTCGGTCACTTTGTTTTTGAGAAATTGCTAATTTCTTGATTTTCAAGACTCTGATTTTGTTTGCCGTTGGATTCTTTGATGATGATATTGATTCATTTTGTGTTCGACAGTGACTTGATTCTTACTTTTGTTGAAGTCATTTATGCATTTCTGCTCGTTTTGCTTTGTTTTTCCAATTGATAATCGATTCTTCTTTTCTAATTAGTTGTTATCACCTTTGTCGATTTTGATAACTTCTATTTATGGAATTTTTGGGTATTCCGACTTTGATGAATTTGGAATCGAATTCTTTGGATTTCATTCACGTCTTCGAATGTGAAATTTTGTGAATTGACTTGGTTTCCAAATTTAATCGATTCTTGATTATTTCCCCGATTTGTTGCTATCATTGATTAGCAACTTTGATGACATTTTCTTCGGGATTTTTGTGAACATACTTTCTGATGGATTCAGTATCGATTTCTTTGGATTCTATTCACATCTTTGTATGTGAATTCTCGTGATTGATTGTTTCTACAATCATTTTTGTGATTTGTCACTTTAAAAATATAAAGGTTTTCTATACTAGTAGTAAATATTAAAATCCTTTTTCTCTAAACGATTTCAAAACTATTTTACTACAAAGCTCTTTTTCTTAAACCGTTTTCCAATCTATTAGTATATACAAGCCTTTATTTCACTCGAATGAGAAATCGACTTAAACGACTTAGTAAAACGAGTGGTATGAAACGCTTGCGTTCACTTTGTCGGTTAGCTCTTGGACTTGTTCGATTGAACTTTCTTGTGACAAATTTTCTAGTGCAGATCTACAATCTGTTCGTAAATATTTGAGTTAAGCAAGTGGTTATGGGACATGAAGCTAAACTCATATATTTACTAGCTTAGTGTAATCGACACTTCCTTATGATCGATGATGATCATTTTATGATTTAGACTAGCAATTGTGCGATGTCTCTTTGTCCGTATGAAGGACTGTACTTCATTTTATTGAGCTTCGTCTCATTTCTTTGTGGGCTGGCAACCTAAGTACTTTTAATGTGTTTCGATTCATCTAATGTACCGTTTGTACTACATCGATGTCTCCGCCTTCCGATTCATTGGACATACCGTTTGCACTGCGTCAATGTTCTGAATTGTATTGTCTTTCCGATTCATTGGACGTACCGTTTGCACTACGTCAATGTTCAATTCATTGGACGTACCGTTTGCACTGCGTCAATATTCGATTCATCTGATGTACCGTATGTACTACATCGATGTCTCGGCTTTCCAGTTCATTGGACGTACCGTTTGCACTACGTCAATGTTCAATTCATTGGACATACCGTTTGCACTGCGTCAATGTTCGATTCATCTGATGTACCGTTTGTACTACATCGATGTCTCGGCTTTCTAATTCATTGGACGTACCGTTTGCACTGCGTCAATGTTCGATTCATCTGATGTACCGTTTGTACTACATCGATGTCTCGGCTTTCTGATTCATTGGACGTACCGTTTGCACTGCGTCAATGTTCGATTCATCTGATGTACCGTTTGTACTACATCGATTTCTCGGCTTTCTGATTCATTGGACGTACCGTTTGTACTGCGTCAATATTCGATTCATCTGATGTACCGTTTGTACTACATCGATGTCTCGGCTTTCTAATTCATTGGACGTACCGTTTGCACTGCGTCAATGTTCGATTCATCTGATGTACCATTTGTACTACATCGATGTCTCGGCTTTCTAGTTCATTGGACGTACCGTTTGCACTGCGTCAATGTTCGATTCATCTGATGTACCGTTTGTACTACATCGATGTCTCGGCTTTCTGATTCATTGGACGTACCGTTTGCACTGCGTCAATATTCGATTCATCTGATGTACCGTTTGTACTACATCGATGTCTCGGCTTTCTAGTTCATTGGACGTACCGTTTGCACTGCGTCAATGTTCTGAATTGTATTGTCTTTCTGGTTCATTGGACGTACCATTTGCACTGCGTCATTGTTCAATTCATTGGACGTACCGTTTGCACTGCGTCAATGTTCGATTCATCTGATGTACCGTTTGTACTACATCGATGTCTCAGCTTTCTGGTTCATTGGACGTACCGTTTGCACTGCGTCAATGTACCGGCTTTCATGCTCCTGTTTGGGATTGGCCATCCTCTTTCTTGTGATTTCTGGATTTCTAATTTATTGATTTCTGGGATTTATGTTTCACCAACTTTTTCAGTTGGCATTTATATGTATGTCATTTATTGTGCATTGGTGAATTCATGTGTTATTGACTTGTTATGAATACAAGTTTAGGGTATGATATCCCTTTCTATCTTTGAGAAGATTCTTGTGACATTTCTTTATGAATGAAAATTCATTGGTATTATACTTTGATGCCAGTTATTTTGATGAGATTTTGACATGTTAACTTCAGTAACCGTCAATTTTAAAATGGATTTACAAGCGGTTCTCCCGCAATACTGATATTGCTAATTTAATCACGTATTTTCAAAATTCGTTATTTTTAAAAGTTGTTTCAAAATATAAATTAAAATTGTTTTCAAAATTCATACAGTTTGCAATTTCAATAGAATGAGGAAGCGATTTAAACGTTTCAGCAAAATCGAGGACTATGACCCCTTTCTTTTACTAGTTCGCTTAATTCCGGACTTGTCCGTTTGAGAATGTGAAATGTTATTTTTAAAACACACAATTTTGCACTTTCAAGGAAACGATAAAGAGATTTAAACGATTTAGCAAAAGTACGGAGTATGGAACCATACTTTTACTACTTCGGTTAATTCCGGACTCGTTAATTGAATAATTCTGATTTCTGATTATCGTTTTTGATAATCGGATATTTCTGATTTCTGATTATCGTTTTTGATAATCAGATATTTGTTGATTTGATTATCATTTGTGATAATTAAATATTTTTTGATTTAATTATCGTTTGAGATAATTAAATATTTTTCGATTTGATTAATCGAATATTTATGGTTTCTGATTATCGTTTTTGATAATCAGATATTTGTGAAATTTGATTATCATTTTTGATAGTTAAACCTATTTGCGATTTGAAAATTCAATTATCGTTTTTGATGATTGAATATTTGCGATTTTGAGATTTGAGCTTCGTCTTTTTCTCTGGCGATTCAGGTGAGTAATTTGATTTACTCACATTCAATTCGTGCAGTACGTGAATTCTGCTCTGTTTTTCCTTTTCTATTAAATGCTGGAACTCGATTGATTCTTTCTTTTGATAGTCGTCTGATTTTGATTCCTTGACCCCCACGATGTTGATTCTTTTGATTTGAATCAGTCGAACCTTTTGATTTCATATCTAATACTTCCCCTGCTGACATTTGCTTTGCTTATGCACTCGTCATTGCCATGCTCTTATGGTTGTTACCTTTTGTCCATTTATTCCTTATGATTGCGAGGACACAATTTCTTTAAGGAGGGAAGTCTGTAACAACCCAAGTTTTTGTAAATTTTAATTATCGACAAAATGACGATTTAATCTAGTTGACAATTGATATTGAGTTTTAAATTGTATTTAAAATTCTTTAATAAAAATGTCGACCGGGCTTTACAATTTGAATCTTGGCCCATGTTTCTTGGCTTTGCCGAGATGATATCAGGGGCAAACCTGATCCCCTCTCTTTCATTCTTCCATTTCGTAACCCTAAAACTAAACCAAACGAGAGAATGAAAAATGGCAGCCGCGATTGCTCTTCCTTCGATCTGGAAAATTGGGGCTTTCGATTGCTCTGATCTTTGGGCTTTGTAATTCGAAGCACGCGAGTGTTTCGATCGTTGTTGAATGTTTTCGATGTTGCCTGTCTCGATCGAAGTTTCTACTCTTCGTGCTTGCTCGTAGAAGAAGCTCCTTTGTGGTGACTCTGGCTTCGGCTTCGCTGTAGCTTATTTGCTTGCGATCTCGACTGTTTGCATCGAAACTGGAACTAGGGCTTAACTTCGTTCGTCTTCCCTCGGTTGCTCGGCTTCTTCTATATTCGGCGACAAGGTGAGTTGCTCACATCTAATTCACTCGAACTTTGTGATTTTCGTTTGTTTCTGTTAGTGGTTAGCTTGGCTTCGCCTTCGCTGTTTGATTTTTGACTTGCTCACTTCAGCCTGGTCACTGATTCGACCTGTGAATTGTTGCCTTGATTTTCTTTTTACTGGTTATCTAGTATTACATTCTCAGTAATCTTGTTTTTGTGACTTATGCCATCTGACCTTGATTTGAACCCGGCTTCGATTTTGATTGTGAACTGCATATTATTTTACTTGAGTTCGTCTCTGGCCAGTTGTGTTCGTCCTTGACTTCTGTTTCAACTAGAAATTACTACTGTGTTTTAGAACAGCAACTCGACATCGAGTCTGTTCAAATACTTACGGCTTTGATTGGCATTTTGGGATAATGTAGACTTGATTTGGTTCGAACTTGCTGAATGCCATTAGTTGTAACTGTTATGACTTTTTCCAGTTGATAATTTGTGATAATATTTTTCCTTGCTTTAAACTGCTTGACTATCTAGATGTGACTTCATATGTGTGCATATATACAATCGTATGTGTGTATGCATGCATCGTCGAGTCAACACTTACAGTTTTTTCCTGTATTTTGATATTGAGTCTCTGTCTTGACTGTCTTGTTCAAAACTGATACATTCATCTTTTGTATTGTATTCATTGTATAGATGTTGGTCCCTTTGTTATGTAGGTGACATTTGTTTGAGGTCCCTGATCACTGTCTATTGTTGCCAGTAGCATTCATGTTTCATCGTGTAGTTCTTTTGCCATTCACGTGTACATGTTTGATCAGCTGCTAGTGTACTTGATAGTGATTTTTGTGAGTCACTTGAACCTGTAGCCTTCACTGTAGTGCTTCACTGCTTCCCTCTGTTTGTCACTTGAAACTGGACATGTGCATTTCTTTGTTGTTGATGCTTGTTGCATGTGAGTTTGTTATCTTCCAATCTTTGCCATTTCAGTAGTTTGTGATGTTGGCATTTCACTGTGTCACTGTCCATATTTGTTTGTGACAGTCTCTGCATCCATGTTGATGTTTCGTATGTTGAAGCTTTGCATTAATATGCTTGTCCATCTCTGGGTTCTTCCATGTTGATCTGTTGTGATATTGTTCTCTAGATCACTTCCAGTTGTACTGCTATTTGAATTGCAGTGCTTCATGTAGTAGCTTCTCTTGAGTCTCGTTCATCCCCACGGCATTGATGTTGACTTCGAAATGTTGACATTAGTTACTTGAACTTTGGTAGTATTGCAGTGTTGTTTATATGCCACTGTGTACATCTTTGTTGAGTCTGGGCATTCTTGTTTTCCAGACTTGATACTTTTGCCCATTTCTTGCCATTGTTTTATCACTGTCACTTCCCTGACCTGTTGCATTTGTTGTCGTGGCACATCACTGGTTCATGCCTGATTCACTGTTGTAGCTGCTGTATATAAATTCTGACAAACTTTGGCCTTGACTTCATTTGTTCATGTTGCCTGTATGCTTCCAGTTTTACTTGAACTGTCATTATTTCACTTATTCAATATGCATTCATTCCAGTAGCCATTCTGGTCTGTGGTATTATTGAGTCTTCACTTTGCAGTTTTCATTTTTGATCTCCATTTGCACATCTGTGTTGCCATATTGATCACTCGTTCATTTGTACATGTTTATTCTCGAGTTGTTCATCTCAGTTGAACTGCACTTGGTTCTGCTTCATGATGTACTCGAATTCGTCTCTATTGCTGTATATGCTTGAACTGTTGATGACTTTTCTGCAGTTTAGTTGCAGCCTGCCTTTGTCCTTACATCTGTTTGCCACTGCAGTTTCATTGTGGTGGTGACTTTAGATTCGGTGGTGGCGAGGCAGTGCACGCGTGCGTGCACTGCAGCCACCCAGAATTGACAGTTTTGTATTGATTTAGTCGATTTGATAAATTGTTTATTTATCTCTGTTGATGATTTAAATCTGCTGATCTTTGTTTAACACTATTAAGTGTTATATCGACCGTCATCCGATTTCTTTGTTTAAAGAGTCGGATGGACGGGAATTATTGTGACTGTCATCTATTTGATTATTATTGCTTCCATGCATTAATAACTGAGTTTGAATTAGACTGATCCGGGTATTATTTTCTTTTGAATGTAATACTCGGGTCAGACCGAGTATTTACAGGTTGTAGATTTTTAGCTTTGGGTTGCTGCTAGAGCTATGAAGACTTTTTATATCACTTGAAGTGGTCTTCGTCTTGTTGTTGTAGTCAGTGTGTCTGTTTTAAGATGATAATGTATTCATGTATATTAGTCGATAATGTACTTGTATATATAACTTCTTGAGTCGACAATTGTAGTTGTATCATTTGTATTGTGTCAAATGTATTGTAACTGATATCAGTTATTATATATATGAGACTTTTCGTTCCATCTGTATTCCGCATTTATGTTATCTGTGTTATCTTTATATCCATTGTCCTAAACTATTATAGCCACTGTGTAGTAGCTTTGAGTTTGTATCGGTACGTCGGATTTCCTCCTGAAAATGAAATGCATGTATTACTATCTGACATATCGGTGCTCTTACAAAGCAATTACATAGATGGTCGCTCCTCAACAGCCTTATTCTCCGTGCTAGTTGACAGCACTACACCGTAGTGTTCTTGGCTAGCGTGGGTATAGAGGTGGGGCGTCACAAAGTGGGATGTCGGTGAAAGTAGAGGCTAAGGAAGGAAGAGAAGAAAAATAGGAAGATTTTTTTAGTACGATCGTTACAGCACGTGTTTCGTGCGTGAATTGTTTTTGTACAAATTATATATGTTTAATCATATTTTTGCATTGAAATAGGGTGTAGTTAGTTTTAGTTTTATTACTAAGTTGGAACATCTGATTTTTTTTATTTGTTTCAATTTTTATTTCTATTATTAATTATTAAGTGATATGATTTGATTTGATATTATTTATAGAGGGACGATTGGAATTGATGAAGAAAGTTTTTTTGTTAGTTCATATTTTCAAGTGATAGTGAGATTTTGGTAATATCGATAGAGCGGCATTATTGGTAATTCACGCGGACGCAAAAAAGAGTGACATAAAGATATCATAACTATTATTAAAGATGTAAAAGGAAGAGGAAAAATGTTTTTCTAAAAGATTACTAGTAAGAAATAAAAATGTGTTTTTAGAAATAATAGAAATAAAATAAATTTATTGATTATTTTTTTATAGAAAAAAGGAAACTAAATAATGAATAAAAACAAAATAAATAAATAAAACGTAACTTGAATCGAATATTAAATAAAAACCAGAAACTAACTGAACTTCCCAGTAATGGCGCCAAAAACTTGATCGACGATTTTTGACGTGAAAAAAAATTGCAATTTATTTTATTAGTAGCGCATGAGGTTCGTTATAATGTTTATGCAAATATAGTTCGAATCCACATGAAGTTTATTAATTGCCAATGTTTATTTAAATTATAGGCAAGTCAGGCAAAATTGAGAGACTAGGTCTGACTAATTTAAACTGGGAAACTACTAAAATTGAAAAAACAATTGTAGAGAAATAATTAAACAATTCAATGAAATAAAATTGCGAAGAGGCAAAAAAGGGAATTTGAGCAGCGATGATTGACCGATTGATTAATGGAAGTTCAATTAAACATCAAAGAGATCTATTGATCTCTTGGGAATCAACTACTCACAAACAAGCTCGAAATGAAAAACAAAAATGGATGTAATATAGAACTGAAAGACAAATTATTATTGAAATAAATTTTGATTACATGAGAATAAACTAGTGAGAAAATATTAAGAAAATACCTAAATTTGTCGTAATGGCATCCTAAATGAAAACCTAAAGTAGATGAAAAGATGTTTTCAATTGTTGCTATGAGGGGGATTTATAGAGCTCTTTTGAATCCAGATTTAGACTTGTTGGAAATTTTCTAGAATTATTAGACTTGGTTTTGCTTTGGATTCTTCGTATATATATGTATGTGTGTGCGCGCGTATGTATATGTATATATATATATATATGATATTCAATTTTATAAGCTATGGGCTATATAAATATAATAAAACCATGCGCATCTCCGTAATTGCCAACTTATGTGCGTTTCTTAAATAATACTTGCTCATGGCACATACCAAAATTTCATAGTTAATCATTAACTTGTAATCAATATTTATTAATATAAAATAAAAATTTACAAATCATTAATTGCCTTTTTCGATCCATTATAAATAATACGGCATAATGATCCAATAACAAAAGAATATGTAACGACCCACCTTTTTGGATAGTTTAATTCGACAATAAACCACACATGTCAAACTCAAACCATTCAAAAGGGAGGATTGTTATGGGGTACATAAGAAAAAGCAGAGAAAGAAAGAAAAACAAACACAGAATCTCACAGCGGAATGACAAAATATAATAATCAAATAAGCAGTTCATGAAGTTGTTTACAAATAACATTTGATTATACTTTTATAATACAAATCATAGTTACATACAACAGGAATAAATAAATAAATGCAGCGGAACAACATGATGCAGTGGACATAATGTAATAAATAATCATAGTACTAAATCTTCGTCTTCATCCTCCAAAAGCAGTCTTCGATACACTGAAAAGCTCAGACTGACCCGAGCGAATTGAAAAGACAAAACACTTAAGTCAGAGCTAAAAGATCTTATGTAAGTTAAATCAACAGTAAATAAATATGAGTGTAAAGTCATCGGAGATATTTACGGGGTTTGACATCTCATATCCAGTGTCTAACGTGAGCGCAGTAACTTAAGAGATGTTCGAGATTCCATCTCCTAAGGATCCATTAAACTATTTATATACATAGTACAATACGCAATTATAATAGTGTCTACAGTAAAGTATTAAAATAGCGTTAAGGTGTTACCCATACCCCCTTAACACATTTCATATAATGTCGTAGTCTATACAGTACTGTAAACTCCACCGTAAACTGGTCGGCTATCAGGGAGCACTCCATAAGTACGACACAAACCAAACTCGTAGAAGGCGCGATAAGGCATGTGACAAGGCACGCGAGGCAATGCCCAGGGTAGGATACTACCGTTTTGCGGATCTGGACTAGTGGTAACGCATAGCAGCTACTACCGCCCTCCCCGGAACACACTCTCATAATCAAAATCAAGGGGTGGCCACCAAATCAATCAAAAAGTCATAATATGGTATCGAAGAAGCATGTCCGATCGAAGGTGCGACCTCACTTGGCCCGGTGTGGCTCATGTTTTAGTCACATCAAGCTAACTCATGGGAGTCGGAGCTACATAAATACCTCATACAGAATCGTTCGTCAAACCATCCTACTTCATTCTGGAATCTCCACCACGTACACAGTTGTTAAAGTGGTTTTCGATATTGGCAGAGAGTATGACAATATCCGATCCTGATCTCTTTAACAACCAAACGCTTATTTAACACCGGATGGTTCTTTTAAATTTCCAAAACAATTCATAATTGATATCAAAATATCATATTCAATTCAAACCATATCACTTTCGAAATCATATTTTATTTCAAAATCATACTTTCCAAAATAGGTTAAACCCTCATTTAAAATCATCATATTTACTTAGAATATGTTATTTCACTAGAAAATATCATTTCAAATCTCAACTTAGGTTATAACATCATTTAATCATATTTGCTTTAAAATCAAGGATTAAATATAAACACTTCCTCTTTACATAGTCCGAAATTTAGAAAATAGTTTAGGTAGTTATAAATGGTTTAAATAGTTTAGCATAGTTTAAAATAAATTTCAAATAGTTAAAATACTCTAAAATAGTCTAAAAATAGATTAAAACAGTTTAGGTGGATTTAAGATAGTTTAAATAGATTTAAAATGGTTTAAATAGATTAAATAAACTTAAATTATATTAAAATGGGCTAATTGGTTTAAAATAGGTTAAAATAGATTAAATAGGATTAAATAGATAAAATAGATTAAAATAAGTTAAAATAGTTTAAATTGATTAAAATAGATTAAAATATATTAAAATAGATTAAATTAGTTTAATGGTTTAAAAATCTTAATAGTTAGGATTTAAAAAATAATATATTATAAAATAGATTATATTAAAATAATAAATTTGAAATTAATATCAAATAATACTATTTCTTTCATTTCAACACATCTGGACCATGTCCAGCTTTCAAATCAATAACTAAATTTTGTCTTTCAATTCAAATTCACATTTAAAACCATTTAATCAATATAGATTTCAAATCCATGTTCGAACAATAAATCCAAACTATTTCCAATTTAGTAGATTTCAACGTTACATTTTCAAACGTTTCAATAACTCAATTGCGATAAATTTTCAGTTATACTCCAAATTCAACTTTAAAATTTCATTTTAATTTCTTTAAACAATTCCTTTGAACCAGTTCCAATTTCAACATTTAAAGCTTGGATTTAGATAATAATTCAGCTTATATAAATCCAATTTTATTTCAAAATATCATTTAACTGAATTCAAAAATAAAGGATTTAAAATCATTTAATTTAACCAATTCGGTGTCCGTATATAATTTTCTACCCTATGGTCAAGTGATATGGATAATTATCATTTCAATACGCGATTATTTTAAAATTTACGGGTATATATCATTTCAACCTGCAATCCAAAATAAGTTCAAAATTCATAAAATCACTCGGGTTTATCATTTCAACCCATAACGATTTTTCCCTAATCTATAGATCTTTCGGGTATGTATCATTTCAACCCATAGGGATTTTCTAACAATAAGCTAAGGGAACTTGCAGTGTTATAACAATATAAATAAAATATCCATTCATCCAATATCAACAATCAAACATCCATCACAATCACCATTCAATCAACCAGTAAATAACATTAATTAACTGATTATCATCAATAGGTATTCAATTGAAAATTATATTTAATATTAAATTAAATGACGATTAAATGCAATAAAAGTCGTATTTAACTGGAACGACAATTTAAACATACCAAACATCAACCAATCAATTTCTAATCACATTGTAAATTAGATTTAACTAACATAAGATAATATAGTAGTTGTGAGTGGGTCAAAACACTCACCTTTGATTTCAAATCGATTTGAAATCCAAAAAAAGGCCCAAATTTGAATATTCTCGGAATTCATTCAAACCAGTTCAAGAATGTCCAAAATTTCGATACGATCCCAGCGGAACAAACCGCGCGTAAATCCGAGCTCGTTTGGAAAAGATATGATAGTTAGAACATTTGAATTTAAATATAAAATAAATAAATAGATTAATAAAGTAAGTGGGCCACGTCAACATCACCTGTTCGTAACCGTAATATTACGAGCATCAGGAAGTCGTGCTTGAAAGACCAAGCGCCGCCAACGACCATCGCGCGCCGCCGCCTAGGACCAGTCGCGGCCACGCGCCTCACCTCAGAACGAATCGTCGCCCCCCCCCCATACTCAGCCCACACGACCACCAAAGATCACCTTCGATCGGCCACGAAAGCCAGCCGCCGCCTTGAATTTTAAACCCTAATCAAATTATTTAGGCCGATCAACCACTGTTACGACAAACAACAAGCACAGATGAACTCCGCGCGTCCCTCTCCACGCGATGGTACCCTCGATTCGACGATCCGTCGCAGTTGATCAGAGCCCAATGAATGGTCGAGAATGTTTTGGCCAATTCCAGACAAACCAAAACCCAATTGCAAAAACGAATAGCAGATTTGAGTAGCGCTCGTCGAGAGCTTTTCAATGATATATAATATGACATAGTTTGAGGAGTTTTAATTTTTCGATTTGATTTTGATTTGCAATTGAATGTAGGAATTAAGGTTTCTGCCATCTGAGAAGGAGGAATAGACAGATAGAGTTGTACGTACTGTAATAGGAAATAGAAAGGCTGCTAGGGTTTAGAAGAATCTATTTATATAAACAAAGCCCGATGAGAAAGAATGAATATATCGAATTGGTTCGAAATGACAATAACGACTCGAAAAGCCCGTTTGGCTTCCGAAACAATAATGGGTTATCGAGTATATTGAAATAGAAGTTTTCAATATTTTTAAATTCAATGGAATGGGGTTCAAGTCCTAATTCCACTGTATGAAGAAGCTAGCTTTAAAAATCATCTTATTTCAAACTGAATTCAATAAATTGATTTCTACGCGTTTCAAGCCCGTACGATCAAATGACAAGTCCGATCGCTATGAAACTTGAAATCTTACAATAATTTACCATTACGGATCCGATGAAACTATCTCATCGAAATCCGAGACAGTGGCCAAAATGGTTATTTTCACGTTAATTAAATAAATAATTATTAAATCAATTAAATCACTTTTTAAATTCAAATTTAAAAGTTAACAAATTTTATCGTTTTTGATTACCTAGACACTTAAATCTTTTAAAACAAATTTCCATGTCCAATTCAATGTTAAATATTACACTAGTTACAATGTTCAATTTCAATTGCAATAAATTCATTAATTATAATTTTAAATTCCAATAAATTCCTTTATTTGTATTTCCATCTTATTATTCACTCAACATATCATCTTATGGATATAATTAACATTGGTTTACATCTTATTACATTAATACTCTACAGTTATTATCATAATTCACATTAACTACAACATTTATATTATATTAGTTTGAATTGATTTACAATTTACTTCCAATGGATAAAAATGAAATGATAGTTAAATAATTGTCACAACTTACAATTTCAAACACATTTCTATATTTATTGTTAACCAAACCAGGCTAATAAATTCACATACTGATTAATCATTCCATATTAACCAATTCCAATTAATTACGTACAAATTTACCATTTAAATACAACATTTGGTTTATTCACTAATTTACAATTATAACCAAATTTAAATTAACAATATTTTCAATTAATTGAAATTGCATTAACGTAGTTATCAATTACCTTAAATTAACATTATTACATTTCATTCTAGTTATTATTCTCATTCATACATCATAAATTTTATTTTCTTCCAATATTAAATTACAAAATCTTATTAAATTCAATATTTTAATTATCGGAAAAAATACGGGTCGTTACAGAATAATAAGTTAGCAAGTTAAGCATATCAAATTCATATAAAAACCAATCATCTCCTCTCGAGCATTTTTGTTCTTCATAAATCCTACACGCTAAAGAGGATAAAAACATCCGCAAAGGTAAAGAGAATCTAACAACATACCAAAATCCAAATAGATAATAAATACATGTTAATTCAAAACCTACTTGTTAGCATGAGTACATAAAACATCAAATGAAATAAGCTTACAATTATGATATGACTGATGAAATAGTCATTAATTTGTTATTTATAAATCTTCTTCTACAAGTCATTCCAGAGTACCTATAAAGTTAAATTATTAGTAGGAAGTACATACTTATCTAGTTTTTAGAGATACTCATAACTACTGAAGTGATTAAAGAAGGCATGACAGATAAGAGCAACATATGTATGACCACTTCAACTCGTGTACAAAGAGTAATAAGAAATCTTAATATATTTTCACAAAATCCAAAATCATGCATATCAACGTTGCTTTGGGCCAAAATTTAACTTGAATTTAGGATGATGTGCTATTTTTCAAATTTATGCACTAAAGAAAACATAATTTATGATTACTGTTTGAACCTTTTCTAGCTTGCACATTTTAAAATGAATTTGTACAGAAACATCGTGTATATCATGGTTGAATAGAATCCAAAACACTAACATATCTAGGAATTTCAGTTAAACAATATTACTTATCATTTTCATGAACATATACTTGATATATATCAGTAAAGCATATATGTCATTGCACCAACTATAAATTTCCTTTACCGAGCAACAACTATAGAAATTATGCTTCGTAAAGAATAAGTTTTCATTAAAAAACATAATGATCACACCTTATCAGAATAAAAAATAAATAAAGCAATGATTAATAGTTCATTAAAAAATAGCATTAATTGTTCGTTTTTTAATTGAGTAAAATTTATTGTAGTAAAAATTGAATTATCTTTGTTGGTAAATAAAGATGAAAAGTGAGTTGTTTGAAATAACGGGGAATATGTCCAGAATAAAAGAAGATAATTTATTGTAATTACAAACGCAGCACAATCCCACTTTTGGTAGTCTGTGGAAGTTTCATAATAGTAACATTTTCTTTTTGGAAAAGATACATTTTCAATGCATTAAAATGTATAAACAAATATTTTTGTGGAATTTACCTATAAATGTTTATCCAAAAATTGCTAAATGTAAAAATTAAAAGGTTAAAATAGAAATATAAATAATCTTGTTTACCAATTATATATATATATGTGTGTGTGTGTGTGTGAGTGTGCAATTAATTATACATTATCATATTAATTACAAATAAAACAATAAAAACGAATAATGTAATAAATTAAGGAGTTATGAAAGTTACAATGTTAATGGATATAATTACGCGGTTAATAGGAAGTTACAGTAATCAAGCCAATATGGGTATTAACCCATTTAATGAATTTAATTACAGAGATGGATATGACATTAATGAAGGAAAACTAAATAGCATGATAAATTAATTCTAAAAGTATAAATAATTGTCATTAATACATGTCCAATTTAAATATAAAAGACCATTTACAAAGGACATTAATTGGGGGTAAAAGAGACAGTGAATGACATTCAATAACACTAATAGAAATGAGAGACAATGGCAGTAAACGTATAAAATAAGAAGAAGTTCATGGCAAGTAAAGAAATAAATACTAATAAGCGAACTTAGGAGGCGTAATAATTTTCACAGTTCAAATTATATAGCATCAATAATACATTTGTGATGGGTCTGAATTAGTGGGACTAGACCAATATTTTGATTAATTATGGATGACTTGGTTTTGTATAGATTGGGATGCAAGGTCGGCAGAATAACACAATGGAAGTTTGCCCTCCACAAGGGGCTACCAGAAATTGTGTATATGTACTACCGATGTGGGATGTCTCCAACTATAGGACCCACGGGGGATATGCGTTTGCATATAGGTTTGGGAAAATATACCAAGGGGTTAATCTCGTACTTGAAGTATTAAATGGCTAACTAACTTTAGGGTGGTCAAGCGATTTACTTCAGATTTGAGGTATTAAATTGCCATTGGGGCTGCCTCTTCCATATTTAAGAAGTCTTAAATAACCTACGATAGTGCCTATTTGGAAAAGTGGGGTCTGGTTCAATTTCAAATCAATGGTATTAACGAGTTGGGAGTGGGCATTTTCCTTGATTTTTATTAGGCAATTCTAAACGGGATTTGGGTTCAGAGGTCAGTGCTATGTCATCATTGTTGGTAAATCGATATTTATGGAGTAGGGCCGAGCATAGGTCAGACCACCAACGGTCCCGAGTGGTCGTTAGCACAGACTTGGGTTAAGCCTGTGTGGATTATACTATCTATTGGTGTAGAGTCTGTACGGGATATGCACAGACATCAAATTTTGGTTTCTTATTTATCTGGTTGAAGGCTGACTAGTTAACCCTTAGATAAGTCTTTAAGATTTGGTAGTGATATGGCTAATTAAATTATAAAGCTATATATAAGAGTCGGTGACCTTCATATTTAGGGCTGGTTGACCGACAATTACGTTGCGAAGGGGTTTCCTTTTTGGGAGTATAGGGATGCTTATGTATATATACATATATGCATACACCCCCCCCCAAAGTAGGGTAGATATATCGTACATGCTGTGGAATTAAATGACTAATCCGTAAATAGTATACATAACATTTAAATGGAAATCACTTGGCATAAACTAGTGTTATGGATAAAGTATGTAATTTATCAGTCACTAGAAAGTTGTTCCGAACCTCTCCTCGTTACAACCCACATGAGAAATCTAAAGGGATATGATACTAGTACAAGACGAGAATGGTAGGTGGATAAGTGTTCTCATTCTGCTCTGCATGGACAACACAAATAAATATCCAAGGAATAATATTAGTTCCAAGGTAGTAGCCTTAATCAGTATGAATGTTTCATTATATTTTACTATTCCACTGTGAGTTTATATAGATAGCACTCTGATATATTTATGTTCATGACGGGTTACCAACACCAATGATCTGTATCCTGATGGACCTAGATTTTCAATTCAGTCGAAAAATCGGACTCATTAAGGTGCAGGTTGTTACAAAGAGCACCTTGAATCTTGAATAAGGCAACTTAGGATCTGATTCCTCTACAAATTGCAACTTACTAGAAGAGAATACCGCTCATTTGAAATAGATTTAATTTAATTTAATTTGGAAATAAAGGTGAAACCTTATAGCTTGCGGCCAAAGATGAGTGAGGGAGGTGGCAAAAGTAAAATGAAAAAGAGAGAGAGAGTAGTGTTTAAATAGGCAACAGAAAAGAGTAAACAGTGAACATCTGGATCTCTATGTTTACCTATTCTCTTTACCAATATAAAGCAAGCTTTTGCCTTCAAAAATCACCCCTCTCACCCATATTGTGCTCGGTTATTACATGCATCAAATGGATACACACAATATTCCAAATCCAATTAGTATTTAGTTAATTTAAATCTTTATCGATATCGTATATGGATACGTACATATACAAATTTTTTATATGCATTTTATTAAATACTAATTCAAATAAATCCAATAAATTTAGTAATTAATATTTCATAAATATTAGTTAACTTAATTAATTTATAATAATTATAAGTTAACTAAATCGAATGGCATATTGGAGTATTCTACATTGCAGTTGTGCCACTGTGTAAATTTAGCAGCGATTAATACTGAACAATTCGAATATTAACATACACACGTCACCTTAGCGAGTGGTGTGATGTTTGACCCTATTTATCGCTTACACATTATTCAGTAAGATCCAATTTCACTATTATAAGCGGTGCTTGGTCGTAACAATTATTTACACCAATTCTCATCTTCAAAACTATTTCACATTAAGATTTATGGAATTTGGTTTTGGTCTAATTCCAATATCATCCACATTCAACTTATTTAATCCAAACACAAATTCCTTGGTTCAATAACTAAAATTATTATTAATTGAACTGCAATGGCCAGAGGCTTTAACTTTGAGTAGACGATAGTTGATCATGATACTAACCTCATATAATTTAGGAGACGAATTCTCTATTAAATAGTATTTCACTTCCAATGCTTCAACTCAGACACAACTACAGTTGTTCGATGAACACTGTACCATGATTACTGTCCACGTTGAAGTTCATCAATATTCTAAGGTAAGAGAACAGTGTAATATCGCCACTACGAGATTATTTACTTGACCTTAGTTATATTAACCAACAGAAAACTTGAGTGAGTCATTCCATAGTTATCCAATAGCTATCAGTACATAGTCCATTGGTGCCCCTAACAACAATGAGTATTACACTGCATGATATTTGGAGAGCATTGTGCTCTAGTCTTGGGTAATGTATCAGTGTCTTATCTCGAAACATCTTGACTAGGAATATTTAAAACAATAGTTATTTTCAATGTGATATTTCTCATGATTACAACCCACTGTAATTGCTATCACATAACATATCATTTAAGAATTTCCTATTAAATATACTTAAATTAAATCTTTAATGATAGTTGTAATAGCTTTGGTGTCACACTTTTTTGGAATCAACGTGAGCTACCAAAAACACCTCTCTATACATTATCAAAACTTAATCACTTAAAAATAGGATCTACTATTAAACTTCTTTTACAAATTCAAATGCCACTAAAAGTAGAATCTAATAATTAAACATGATTTACAAATTCAAAACGCTTCTAAAAATATGATCTAAAATTAAACTTCCTTTATAAATTCAAAATACTTCTTTACAAATATACAAATCTTAGTATCACCTGAAAATAAAATAAAAAATCATTTTTTGACTGATTTAAACATATACAATTTATCTAGGTCTGGTGTTGATCCACTTCCCATTCTCATCGAAGATGCACAACGAAAACAATTCACGCGCGAAGCGCATGTCGTAACACTCATAAGTATAATTAACATAACACAATAAGACAAGCATACAACAGAAAGAATAACACCTTTATTTCGAATGTGATTTTATTATAGAGTTAATAATTTACCATAAATTATAGAACTACTTGTAGAGCATATCCCTAATTCTATCAATCCCCGGGGTTACTTCGGGCCAATTATGAAATCTCGGTCTTATCCCTTTGATCATTTTGTAGAGAACTGACTGAGCTAGACCCATTGTGGATGAATCTACTATATTGTTTTTGCTATCTACTCTATAAATCACTACTTCTTTACTGGCGATGAACTCTCTAATAAGGTGGAACTTTCGAAGTAAGTGCCTTGATTTCCTATGAGCTCTCGGTTCCATTATGATCTATATCGCAGCATTGTTGTCACAAAATAATTTCATTGGATCTTCAATGTTCGGAATTGCTCCTAGCTCAGTCAAAATTTGCGCATCCAGACCGCTTCGTTAAGGGCGATGTATTTTGGCCTCCATAGTTGAATCGGCTACGACTTCCTATTTGGAACTTTTCCAGCTAAGAGCCCCACCGTTTAAAGTGAAAATGTAACCAAATACGAACTTACTGTCTCCGATATCACTTTGAAAGTTGGAGTCTATATACCCTTTTATAACGAGGTCTTCATTCCCATATATGAGGAATAAGTCCTTGCTATTTCTTAAATAATTAAGTATACATTTTACGACAATATGATATTTTTCTCCTCAATTAGACTGGTATCGGCTTATGCATCCTAATGCATAAGCCACATTTGGTCTAGTATATAGAATGGCATACATTATGGAACTGATTGTGATGCATATGGTATCCTCTTTGTACACTTTTTATCCTCATCAGTGTGAGGAGCATTCTTCTTAGAAAGGATGATTCCAAATTGCATCGAAAGATTTCCACACTTGGAATATTTTATACTGAACATTTTCTATAATGTACCTATATATAGAGATTAGGACAATCCTAGCAACCTTTAAGATCATCTCTATAAATCTTAATACCCAGTATATAGGTTGCTTCTCTCAAGTCCTTCATAGAGAAGTTCTTGGATAACCACGCTTTCACATATTCAACAATGCAATGTCATTTCCAAATCAGTAGTAAATCATCGACATATAGAATTAAAAACACTATAGCATTTCCTTATTCTTTCTGTTATACGCATGCTTCCTCTGTGTTTTGATAAAAAGCAAACCATTTGGTTATTTTATCAACACTTATTCCAACTTCTTGAAGCTTGTTTTAGATCATAAATCGATCTTAACAACTTACATCATTGTCCTTGCTCCCATTGACTTCAAAGTCCACGGGTTAAGACACGTAAATGGTCTTTTCTAAATCACCATTTAGAAACGTCGTTTTCACATTTATTTTCCATATTTCATTTTCATAGAATGGAAAAATGGCTAGCATTATCCAAATGGACATAAGCATCACTACTAGCGAGAATGTTTCATCACAACCAACACCTTTAATTTGACCAAACCTTTTGCAGCTAGTCTAGCTTTAAAAGTCATTACTTGTCCATCTGCATTTAGTTTTTTATTAAAAATCCATTTGTAGTCAATGGGTTTTATCCCTTTGGTACGATAGCCAAAGTTCATACTTTGTTTTCATGCATGGAATCCATTTTGAATTTCATAATTGCAAGCCAAAATGCGGAGTCTTTACTCTACGGTTCTTATTGGAACGAGAGAGGAGTGTCGTGTTCTAAGACATAGTCCTCCTTCTCACCATCCATAAGAAAACCGTAGTATCTCTCTTATGTGTGAGATTCCCTAATGGACCTTCTAATAGATGTTTTCATATAACGGTGAATTTGATTCTCATGATGGCTCGGCCTTTATGATAGTTTCTTGAATCTCATCTAAGTCTATAAGTTCATTGTTAACTTTTTTGATAAAAATTCCATTTTCAAAAAGACATTGTGTGTGGAAATAATGATATTTTGTTCCTTAGTGTCATAGAAAATATATCTCCTAGAATTCTTGGGACATCCTATAAATTCACATGGGGCCAATCTTACCTCAAGTTTGTTAAGGTCGACGTTCCTAATGTATATAGGACAACTCCACACGTTCAAATAATTGAGGTAAGGTTTCTTCTCATGCCACATCTCATATGACATCTCAGGCATAGATTTAGTGGATTTAAAATTCAACATACGCACTGCGATTTCTAGCGTATATCCTTAATAGAAAAGAGGTAATTCAGCTTTATTTATCATCGAACAAACCATATCTATTAAAGTTCGATTCCAACTCTCTAAAACACCATTGTGTTGCGGAGTATAGAGTGTAGTAACCTTATAGATAATCTCATTATCTTTTAAGTACTGTTGGAGCTCTTGTCCAACATACTCAGCTTTTTGATCGGATCGAAGTATTTTAATCTAATGGTTTTTTTGATTTTTAACCTCATTCTTAAACTTTTTAAATTTATCATAAACATCGGTTTTATTTTTCATAAGATACAGATGTCCTGCTCTTGAAAAATCATCGATAACATTTACAAATAAGAAGCATTATCTTTGGCAACTATAGGCATTGAACCACATACATCAATATGTACAGGACCCAAGTGTTCATTAACTCTATCATTGCACCCACTAAAGGGATGCTTGGTCATTTTTTTATTTAAAACACGACACACTCGTCAAATGATTCAGAATCTAATGATGATAGAAAACCTTCAGTTTTAGTTTGTGTAGTCATTTGTCACTTATACGCCTAGCTTACAATGCAAAAGATAATTATTATTAATGTCAACATTAGAATACTTATTCATAGCATATACATGATTATAATTAAATACATAAATGCTATTATCCAAAACACCATCGAAGATTTTATTTCCATTAAACATAATGTTCATAACATTATCAACACAATGGAAAACATACCCAGTCTCAAACAATCTAGACATGGAAATTATTTCACAACTAAAGTTTTTAACATAATGAATTTTTTTAGAAATTAAATCTAATCCATTTGGAAAAGCCAAGTGATAGTTTCTAACCGCAGTTGCATCTACTAGAGATCATCAGCAACTTGAAGCCTCATTTCACCCTTTGACACATGTCGCCTCTTCCTAAGTCCCTACAATGAATTACAGATACGAGTCCCAAATTTTGTATCTAAAACCCAAGATAATTTATTGATTGAAAAACAATTTTGAATCATAAATGTAATTGAGGAGACGAACTCACCATTGAATAGTGCTTCACTCACAATGCTTATACTCAGACCCAACTATAGTCGTTCGATGAACATTGTGCCATGATTTAAGTATAACTACAAGAAACTATGCTTTCCATAGTGTTTGAAAAATGCAAAAATAGCTTACCATAGCGTTTTAAAGAACGTTGTGTTACGATATGCTATAATAGACCATGAATATATAATAACACAAACGTAAACACTATGAAAAGTAAGCTTTTCATGGCATTTATTAAACGCTACAAATTTTAAATGCTACGGAAGAAAAGAAACATTATAGAATCATTCCATGATGTTTTAGAGAATGTTATGTAATAACTTGTAATAAAAAAAGTCTAGGGAAATAATAGCATTAAATAGACGATATCAAAAGTGCAACAAAAGAAAAGAAACACTATTAAAAATGAAATGCTATGTTAACCAGCCTAAGCATTTATTAAACGCTATTAGTTATTTCTATAGCATTTTTCTTTTCTTTCTAAATGTATTATTAGTTATTTATGACATTTATTTCTAATATGTTATACATCTCATTTCCTTTTCATTTCATGTCATCCAATAGCATTTCAAGTAAAAAATAAAAATAGTTTTTCAAATGGAAATATTTTCCCAAAATCCTTTAGAAAAAATAATCCAACATATTCAAGCAACAATCACAAAAAACAACCACTTGATAATAAAACAAATACTAAATATCAGACATACCCAATTTACACTATGTTCATACATATAATGTTTGCGATAATATTTCATATAGCACATCCATTAAAATAAATTAAGGTAAAACACAAGAGTGCTTGAACCATTAAGAATCCCAAGCCTCGTTTGCTGCTACTGTCCACCATGCTATTGTCATGACTATACACATCAACTCACTACACCATTCAGATCATGCCTCTGCCTTTCAACTATAACCTATAGTGAACAGTTTTAAGTATAATTTTTTTATGCTTTCTAACTATTTTTAAAGTGTAAATGATCAGTAAAATTTGAAAGATTCAATAATAAATATATAACTTAATGCTTGACATTTGTAACTAATTCTTTATAAAAATCAGGTAAGATATGTCTACTTGAATGTCGAATTACCAATTAGAGCATCTTTCATGTTACAAAATATGGGAATTTTATCATTCAACAACTAAATACAAAGATTGAAAAACCATTTTTTTAGAGACTTCAAAATTCCAATATTAACCTTCTTCTAAAATAACCCAAGTTCAAAATCCTAATAGTACTTAAATCTTAGATGTTATCTGGGTTTTTAACCCAATAGAGTTGAGTGGAAGTTAGAACATCTACATCAAGTCAAAACGACTCAAGATTTAACCAGAAGGATTAAAGGAAGGAATCAAGAGAGTCTCAAGAGAAAACAACAAAAAATAATCAAAGGGTATGAATCACCAACGATCCATCACCCATGGATCGCTAGTGATCCATGAATACTGATCATGGGCCATCCATTTTTCTTGCATCATGAAGCATTATCATTTCTAGAGACGCCTGATAAATTTCATGGTACTCCAAGCAAGCTAGTTGGAAAAGTGAGCATTCATCTAATTTCAACATGGTTCAATACAACCTATGCACAAGACACCACCAAAATAAGGCATCTAGTTATGAAATTACATGGAGAGCATCTACATCAGGCATGGAGCATGACACAAGTGACCCGAGCAAAAAATAACCTAACCGCATGGATCGCTAGTGATCCAATGCCCCATGGATCGCTAGCGATCCATTAGATTGGCTTGGAACATTATGCAATTTTCAAAGCACCGCCATATCTCCAAATACAAGCTTCTGGCAAGGCGGCTTAGCCTAATAGTTCTTCAATCCCTATAAATACAATCCTACCTGCGACATAAATAAGATCTTCTAAACTAGCTGCTGAAACTCTGTAGAAACTATTCTTTACTCTTCTCCTCCCACACAAAAGTCATCTAAAGGGTTCACTGTGATTCTCCAGCAAACTCTAACACTAGTGACTTGATCTAACTTACAAGATTCAATCGCATTGTAATCAAATTGGACTTGTAATTGCAGTCAATCAATAATAAAAGTTATAAAGTGGACGTAGACTTCGTTAATAGCCGAACCGCTATAAAAATCTCTTGTCTCTTTAGCTTATCTGCAAGTTATTATTCCTAGTTTCTATTTTATTTGCCTTGATCAATAGGGTTGGTGATTTCACACTCAACCTAGAGTGTTGATCCATTTTTTGGGTCAATATTTTGGTGCTTTCACTGAGAGCCCAACTCAGGCAAAGATCTAGCTATCTACTTTGGATCAGATAGATTCAGAAGTTAGATCCTTAATCTTTGTTCAAAAGATCTGCTGCTAAGAATAAACGGCTCCAGGAAGAAAGAGAACGACTTTTTGAAGATCCATAGGAGCTACCATGGCTGGAGAAGAAACAAACCCCCAACAAATTGAAGTCAACAATCCGCAGTTAGGAGCTAATTCCAGTGATCAGATTCCAGAATCCTCCATTCAGCATGAGGTTATCACTAGAGACGAATTGAATAAGATGGTTGACGAAATCAATGAGAAAATGGAAAACAGCCAAAGGGCTCTAATGGAAAAATTGAATGCCCTATTGACTTTACAGACCCATGCCGCTCCAAGAACTACTATAGATCCTACGGCTGTTGTGGAACAGGAAAATTCTTCAGTTTATAGCCTAAAAAGAAGGAACGGGAAGCAGCCGTAGAAGGGAGTAATAGGTGGAACCATAGGAATCAATATAGAAGGAAACATAAGCACTCTACCAACCACGAGGCAACTAGCTACGAACATAAATGTAGGGGCGAAGACCCCATATGAGGATATAGTCATGGACCTCTCCGATTCAGAAGATGGTGAGCAACTTGACGACGGCAAGTTGGAAGAAAATATCAATGCATCTGATAACGCTAGGGGAATCCAAACTGCCCCAATCTGGCCAACCACAAGCCAACGGAATCCCAATGGAATGGCTCTCCCAAAGACAGGAGAGCCTAGGCTTCATCCCATTCACTGAGATCGTTTGCAAAGAAAAACACTCGATGTAGTTACCGACAGCCGACGCCCGGATTACCGGACATCTGAGGCATATATCACAGACATGGTCAAACGATAGATGGCTGAGAGAAAGAATAGAAGGGATGATGAATGGGGATCCGCTCCAAGTCGGACTCCTTTCACTGATGAGATTTTGAATGAGCGATATCCCGAAAAGTTCACTATGCCAACTATTCCGTCTTATGACAAAATAAGAGAACCGAAACCCCACCTATATAAGTACAGTTGGTACATGGACGGAGCGAATGCTTCGGATGCTTTTCGGTGTAGATGATTCCCGATTTTTCTAGAGGGAATTGCTTCCATGTGGTTCACTAGGCTTCAGTCGAGATCCATCTCCATGTTCGATCAACTAGCAACAAGATTCCTTGATCAATTCAGAGTTCACACGGTACAGTCGAAAGAGGTGATGTCCTTATCTGGCCTATTCCAGGGGTTAAACGAATCCCTGAAATCCTTCATGAACCGATTCAACACTGCAGTAACTAAAGTATGCAATCCAAAGAAGATATGGTTTTCATGGCACTGGTCCGCGCCATCCATCCCGACACTGAATTTGGAAAGTGGATCAAAATGAAACAACTCGCTACTAAGAAAGATTTCAACCGAAAGGCGAGCCATTGTTGGACCTTGAGTTTTGATTGCTAACATGACACAACGATTCATGAATCTGTGAATACTACAACAACCGGACTCAACGACTCAAAGTATTGTTCGTGTAGTCTATATATTTTAACTAGAGTCATGAATTGTGTATATAGAGTCTAGTCTAGTTGTTTTGTTAAGATCTTTCCTCAAAAAAAAATCATTCTCATTCAAATATGCACATACACGTGCACTCGATTTAAAAGCATCACTTTCTAAAATAAAATACACTCAGGTTTTACCGAAATACACAGTTACTAAACTGTATCCCTCGGTCGACTGAACCTATTTTTAATTTTTTTTAAATACAAGGACTAGTCGACTGACTTTGATCGTTTAGTCGACCGAGTCTGTGCATTTTAACATATGCATGCATGTTTTTGAATTCAATCGACTGAACGATCAAGGTCAGTCGACTGAATCCTGTAACTGTCATTTTTTTATATTAAAAAGACACTTCTTCTCAATGTTGTCTTCCTCCCCAAGTGTTGCAACCATTACATTTCGCAAAGAACTTTTTACCAGAGGTTGCAACTTATGATTTACTATAAATTCACTCAAGTTTCATTAATCAATTCACTTAAATTCTCTAATCTCTCTTGATCTAACGTGCATAACATTCTCGAATCTATTGCTTACATAAGTTCATACATTCATTGCTTACAATCTCACTTCCATATCTTATAAGAAATTCTAAATCTTCCTATTCTTCACACATGCACAATCATACACATTACTCTTGAGGAAAAGATTATAGGAAGGGTGTGCATTATCGACTTATCTGTGCTATTCAAGAGCATACTCAGTCAGAAACAACTTTACTACTTGTATTGGAAGTCATGTTCGGTTGCTCAAGCGGTAGAAGTTCTATTCGATTGTCTAGGCAGTAGAAGTCCCATTCGGCTGTTCAGGCGGTGTAATACATGTTCCTCCGGGTTAAGTGAGGGCTGCTAATTTTAATTCCAGAAGGAGTCTGGGACTAGACGTAGAACGCGAAGTTCGAACCAGTATAAAAATCCCTGGTGTCATCTTTACTTTACTGCTTTTTACTATTATATTTTATTCCACACACACACACACACATATATATATATATATATATATATATATATTATTAGCTTATATTCCATATTGCACAATCTTATAGCTTAGTCACTTTCAGCCAGTACTTGAGACTGGAAGAGGCACAAGAACTAGAAAGGAAATCTGCTAACTTACAACCGACCAACGTTGGATAGAGTGCCATGGCAGCGAACCAAGATATAAACACCTTTGGGATCGCTGAAGGAAAAGAGGGAATAGATGGAATTCAAAAAAGGAAAAATCAAAATTCCAACAAGCAGAACGGAAGTAGTAAGCGGCTTAAAGGCTTTAGGCCCGAAGACTACACCTCGCTCAATGATTCTCCTTAAAATATCTATCTCGCAACACAAGGGACATAGGAGTACAAGAAACCTCCTAAAAAGGAAGAAACTGAATAGCAAAAGTGTTCCGGAAAGTACTGTCACTTCCATGAAACGCATGGCTACAACATGAATGAGTGCCATCACCTGAAGAACTTGATTGATGAGAAGATTTGAGAAAACAAGCTTCAGCAATACGTGAGAAAATCACAAAATCCTGACCAACCCACGGCTCCCTAAGCTCCTAGAGATTGAGGAAACCAAGCTGGAACCGGTGAAGGGGGATCAAGATGAAATACCAGAGACTCATCATTGAAACAATATCTGGAGGACCTCATCCCGCACAGAAGAGTTGGGGAGAAATGGAGCGGTATGTGAGCTCATTAAAACATGCTTCGAAGGATTCGTGCCTTGCGGTTGAAAATGGAGCCCCTACCAAGCAGCAGAGAACCCTGAACGACGATATAGTATTCCAAAATTGAGACACCGAAGGGATAGAAGCTCCAACTCTCGATCCCATGGTCGTGATAGTAGGGATCGGACATGCCATGGTCCGACGAGTATTGATTGACAACGGTAGTTCTGTGAATATCCTTTTCAAACGCACCTTCAATCAGATGAAGATCAGCATGAAAGACGTATCCGCTTGCCAAACCAAAATCCAAGGATTCATCGGCGAATCCAAAAAACCCATCGGAACGATTGACTTGCATGTAGAACTTGAGGAAGGCGACCGAAGAGTCACCCTCATCTAAACTTTCATGATCGTAGACAAAACTTCAGCATATAATGCCTTCTTGGGATGATCCGCATTGACGGATTCCAGAATTGCTTTAGCCTAGTGGTGCCTTACCATGAAATTCCCAATGGAGAATGAAGTTAGGGTGATCAAAGGAGACCAAAGTGCTGCCAAAGACTGTTATATCGCAGAACTGTGCGAATCTAAAAGAAAGGAAAAGGGGAAGAATGTGAGGAGAACTCTCCACATTCGTGAACCTGTAGAATAGCAGCTACAGAACCGCCCCCGACTTGGGGACAATAGCCGATTTGACAAGGCTTTGGACCCTAGAAAAAGAGTTCACGGGAGGATCTGGAAGCACCGGCAGAATTGACGGTGTCTGTCCCAGTTGATATGGATGACCCAACGTGGGTCTTCAAATTTGGACCGTACCTTGGAACCAGATGTGATTGGAACTCACTAAACTTCTTCACGCCAACTTGGATGTGTTCACTTGGACACATTCGGGTATGTGTGGGGTATCACCAGAAATTGCATGTCACGCACTCAATAGATCCCAAGTATACACCGGTAAAGTATTAGAGGCACAACCTGGGCCCCGAGCGGTCCAATGCATTGAGAGAAGAAGTAGACAAACTGATGGCCAATGGTTTTATCTGTGATGCGACCTACCCCGAATAGGTATCTAACCCGGTTTTGGTCAAGAAGTCCAATGAGAAATGGTGAACTTGTATCGATTACTCGGACTTAAACAAAGCCTTCCCGAAAGACAGCTTTCCTCTACCGAGAATAGACCAGCTTGTGGAAGGGACGGCTGGACATGAACTGCTATCATTTATGGGTGCATACTCAAGGTACAACCAGATCATGATGCATGAACCAGACAAAGAAAATACCATTTTTATTGCCAACCTGGGACTGTATTGCTACAAAGTAATGTCGTTTGGCTTAAAGAATGCTAGGGCAACTTATCAGCGACTAGTAAATGCCATGTTCAAGCGTCAGATCGGAAAAACCATGGAACTCTATGTGGATAACATGTTGAAATCGCGAATAACTGCCAACCACTTAGATAACCTCGCTGAAATGTTTGAAATACTTCGAAAATATGGGATGAAGCTTAATTTGATTAAATATCACTTCGGGGTAGCCCCCGAAAAGTTCTTGGGACTCATAGTGAGCATTAGAGGCATCGAAGCAAATCCAGAGAAAATTACTGTCCTACGAGAAGTCGAAGCCCCAAAGAACAAGAAGGAGTTACAAAGCCTGAATGGGAAAATCGCAGCACTAAGCCGGTTCATCTCAAAAGCCACCGACAAATGTATACCATTCTTTGATGCCCTAAAGTAAGGAAAGAAGAACTTCGAATGGAATGAGGCTTGTCAAACCCCATTTGAAGTGTTTCTGCGACATATGGAAACCTTGTCGATCCTATCAAAGCCGGTAGACGGAGAGGACTTGTTCATCTACT
This sequence comes from Allium fistulosum, assembly GCA_030737815.1. Taxonomy (NCBI): domain Eukaryota; kingdom Viridiplantae; phylum Streptophyta; class Magnoliopsida; order Asparagales; family Amaryllidaceae; genus Allium; species Allium fistulosum. The sequence goes on from CM060902.1 coordinate 1,212,726,790, forward strand.
TAGCAGTCTCACCCCACGCATTAAGTGCTGCTCTTGTATGTGAAGAAGCTACGATCCAATGACCCATATACTACATTAGTAAACGGTTCACTAGAGTCGAGAAAAATTATCCGAAATTGGAAATGCTAGCGTATTGTCTCTTGATCACATCCAGGAAGTTACGACCATATTTCCAGGCACACCTGATCAAAGTATTGATCGATCAACCCTTAAAGTAAGTATTGTACCACCCCGAGACTTTCGGATGGCTCATCGAATGGAATATCGAATTGAGTCAATATGAAATCACTTACCATCCTAGAAGGGTAATCAACGGGCAAGCGTTAGCAGATTTCATCGCCGAATTTATCATACGGGATAATGAAGAAGAAACTACGCCAGAAGTGGAAACACAATGGAAGCTCTTCGTCGATGGTGCATCTAATAACTTCTGCTCAGGGGCAGGGGTAGTGCTTGAGACTCCCAAAGGACGAGTCGTTTGCTATGCCTTACGATTAGAATTCCCAACGACAAATAATAAAGAAGAACATGAGGCATTGATAGCTGGGCTAAAAATTGTGAAAGAGCTGGAGATAAAATCCATGCACATCTATAGCGACTCTCAATTAGTCGTCTGTCAAGTGAAAGGCGAATAACAAGCTCGAGGGGAGAACCTTGCTCCATATCTATCTAAAGTGCAAGAGTTGTTGAACAACATCGAAAATTACACCATAACGCACATCCCAAGGGAGCAGAACATGAAAGTTGACTACTTAGCTAAACTGTCCAGTTACGGAGAAGCTCAATCGTTGGGCTAGTCCTGGTTGAAACCTTGACCACTCCAAGCATAAGCAAAATGGGTATCAACTGGATTTTTGAAATCACCATTGAACCAGAAACGTGCTTAATGTCGATCAAAGACTATTTGCTTACAGGAACTCTCCCTACTGATAGAAATCGGTGGAAAAAGCTTCTTTGGAAGTCACCGCGATTCATAATACAGGATGGGATACTCTACCGAAGGGGGTTCTCTACCGCCTTGCTCAGATGTGTGACCGATGATGAAGCTTAAAGGATCCTAAGAGAAGTTCACAAAGGCGACTGCGGAGACCATACCGGGGGTAAACCCTAGCAAAGAATATCCTCCGATACGGGTATTTATGCCCAACAGTAAACCGCGATGCAGTAGATTACGCAAGACGGTGCGATCGATGCCAAAGGTTCAGCAAGATCAAAAAACTCCCTCAACAGAGCTAACGCAGATGGTCAACCCTTGGTCGTTTGAAATATGGGGAATTGATCTTATTGGCGTATTGCCAATAGCTAAAGGAGGGGCTAAATATGCTATAGTTGCCATTGACTATTTCACCAAATGGGCCGAAGCGGAACCGCTGGCCACCATTACCACAAAGAAAGTCATTAACGTTGTTACTAAAAACATTATTTAGGTTTGGTGTGCCACAGAAAATCATCATTGATAACGGGACATAATTCGAAAGCGCTGAGTTTAAAGACTTTTGCCAATGCTTTCTAATCGAGAAGAGCTTTTCTGCGGTCGCTCATCCATAAGCAAACGGGCAAGTGGAAGTAATAAACAATATCATCAAGTCCACCATCAAAAATCGGCTAACTAAAGCTAAAGGGAATTGGGTTGATGAACTTTCACTCGGCATATGGTTACAGAATAATATCAAAAGCAGCAACCGGGCATACCCCATTCGCCTCAGCATATGGTTCAGAAGAAATGATCCCTGTCGAACTAGAATTCCCCTATCATCGAAGGCATAATTTCAATCAGAGGTAAAATGAGCAGCTCCTACTCGAGTCGCTTGATATGATCGATGAGAAGAGGGAAGAAGTCGAGTTAAGGACCGTTGCTCATAAAAAAAGGGTCGCACGGTACTTCAATTTCAAAGTTCACAACCGAACCTTCAAAGTGGGGGACCTCATCCTCAAATAAGTCTATCCAGTATCGAGAACCTTTGGACCATACTGGGAAGGGCCATATGTGATCAGTTAAAAGCTAGGGGATGGAACATTCAAACTGACAACCGTTGATGGAATCCAAATTCCCCAAGCATGGAACAACGAATCGCTGCATCGTTATTTTATCTGAAACTATCTTATATACTTCTTATTTTTAGAAAATAAGCCATCCTGAATACCGGGGGCATTGTAAATAGGCAGAACTTGCCCAATTTTTCTTAATAAAATTATTTTGCTTTCTGAACCAATAAAACCGTGTTCATAAAAGTAACATGTTGTGTCGACGGAATCAAAATGGATCAAAACCATCCAACTGTTGTTTGAGATAGTGCAACCACGCTCAAATATTCCCCCACTTACCCGCCGGGTCGACGGAAGCAAATCGACTCAAATCTTTGGATCGACAGAACCCGATCCCCGCCTTCTAAGAACCGGTGTTGCTCTGGCTACGCCGGAAAGGCCCAAATCGAAGCCACGCATTCCGTAAGTTGTGCATCACATATTGGATTGTGGAATCACATCCAGGCAAACACAACCTTAAAAGTCGTGGACTCGCATAAGCCGCGCATTACTTTTTGAGCCATGGAATCACGCTCTTAAAGCATGAACTCCTCACGTTGCCCGAAGATTGGTAATGTCGAGGAGTTCCAAACCATTTCGGATCGACGGGTCATATCGACCCCAAAAGTCGTGCATCCCATAAGCCGCACACACTTCGAAAAGCTGCGCATTCATAAGCCGCGCACATTCTTAAGTGCTGGGAAACTTGTCTACTGTAGAACTAACAAAAATCAACCCACTCCCACTATCAGGAGTAATAGGTATGAATATGGCAGTGTCAAACAGTTGTGAATCGGTAGAAAATTCTGATTGTTGATCGACAATATTTTTAGAATCGAGGCGTCAAAATCACAAGTTCCCAAAGGAAGGAACCGCAAAACAAGCCCGATTACAGACATCCAAAAAAGTCACTTGGATCAACCGGTCATTCGTCAAGTGTTTGGAATAACCAACCCCGTGAACTGGGGGGCACACACACCAATACTCAACAAATACTCAAAAACAAAAACCAAGTACTTCACAGTTCTGTTAATCTAAACAAAAAAATTTGATGGTAATTATAGGACAAGATAAAATAAAATAGCAGTAAATAAAGTAAGCATAAGAGCATGAAACGCAGATAAGTAGACCGATTAAGTTATAATCAAATTGTCAACATTGTATTACTCATAGCATTTTCTATACAAAGTTAAAAATGTAGAGGGCTCCGTACCCACACAATATCGGCCAACAAAAAGAAAAATAAAGATGCTATAACAATCAAAGCAGTTAGTGCAAACTCTGCACTTGAACAAAACACGTATCAAACGAAAGAAAATGTCCCAAAAACTGGCTCCACTGCTACCCGAGCCTGTTAATGCCTCTTTCCACCGCTCCCCTTCCCACCTTTAGTTGGAAGTTTCTGCTTCCTCTCGGAATCCCGTCCAGGGGTAGTGTCGTTGCATGTAATATCAACTATCTCCTCGACACCAGCATCTCCCCTGCTCTCCGACCTTCTTGGAAGACTCTCCTTTGGCCTTGCACTTTCGGGATTTGCGGGAGCTCCTCGAAGATTTTATCTCTTCAACCTTTTACTTCTTAACGGCAACCATTTGCTGTTCGGATTTATGCAGCTGGCCAGTCTGTTCATCCCGCTCTCGAGCTTCAGCTGTCGTGAAGTCGTCCTCCAAAGATACAGAAGGGTCATCTAGACCATGCACTGCAGCAATCTTCTCAAATTTTAGCCCTGACTGCAAGCCAGACGTAGGCACAGCAATCAGAGCGGTTATAGAGATAAGCATCGAGGCGGTTGAAATAGCGGTGAGCCCAGGCATCGAGGAAACCGGTGGGTCAGTAGGTAAAGAAGACAGACCTATAAGATAAAAAATGAAAGCATTAAGTTTGTCTTGTTCTTACGGCATGAGCTGAAAATTCTCAAACCTGGGGAAAACAAGAAGGTTACCTGCATCAGAAGAATGGCCGAGAATTTCAATCTCGTATTCCCTGCCTTCTCCTTCTTTTGATGGCTGCACGATCTTCGAAGAAGTTCCGGGGCCACCTAAAGTTTCAGTGACAGCTGCCGGAGGAACAAACGATAAAGCAACACCAACAGAACTCGCCAACTGATCACGAGGTTGTCTTGATGATCCGCCAGGCCAAGAAATAAAAGGCTCCGACAACGTTTTGGCAGTTGTTGTAACAACCCATAAATTTTAACAAATATTTTTATTGAATTTATTTGAAACTTTGATTTTTAAATCATTTAAAAATTGAAATTTTGGAATTTTCCAATGTATTTTTGGATTTTGGTTATAATTTATTTTCCAAATATAATAAAATAATGGTTTTCTGGAAATTTTACATTTTGGTCAACTTTGGTCAAACTTTGACTTTCAATTGAAATTTTAAATTTGAATTTTAAATTTCCAATCTTTTTCCTTTAAGCTGAAATTGATTCTGATATGCGTTCTGCTTTTCGTTTTGTTAAATTCTGATTTATACTTTTTAAATCTGATATAATTCAGCGTTTTACACGAAATTATTTTCAGTATTTTATTGTTTATATTTTCTATGTTTATTTCTATTTTATTTTAGTTTGGACATTGATTTTTGTTTGAGTTTGAGCTTGTTTTGTTTTAGGCTTGACAAATAGGCTTGGAAATTCAAGAGACTTAAGTTTCTTTTTCTTTTAAATGAATGGATGCCTCTTCCTCTCCTATAGCCGTACAAATCATTTGTTTCCCATCTCCTCTTCCTCATTTTCATTTCCTAACAAAAATTTTACAGTAAGTTATTCATGGCTTCCTCCTTCTTTCTCTTTTCTTTTTCTCCTTTCTTTTGTTCGCTTTCTCTTGCTATGTTCGGCCACCACTATCATCCCATCCCTAAGCCGACCATCTCCTCCACCACACCATCAACCATGACCGGCCTCCACCATCCCCTTGTTGTCGCAACCATGATCCAAGAATCCATCACCATAGCATACTTGAAACCCTAGCCGAGCACCACTAGATCACCTCTTCCCCTTTTACTTGCTCGGCCATTAACCACACCACCTCCTTTGCCTTGCCTTTCCATGACCAATTCCAGTCCATAGTCGTACCATTTCAGATGTGCCTTGACCTGATCCAAGCCTAGCACCATGTGGCCGAACCATGTTAGCCATAGGCCGAACCCAAAGTGCATGACCCTTCATTTTCCTTTGACCTTTAGCCTTCCAATTGACTTCTGCTTTGCCAACCCTTCACTTACCTCATAGCCATACCCTATGCTTGACCATAGCCGAGCTTTGTAGCATTTTAATCCATCCATAGCCGTGCATAGTTGCCTCAAAACCAAGGTGGCCGAACCCAATCTCATGTTGGCTAGCCTATTTTGCAAAGTGGCCGAGCCCACTTGTGTTTGTCTAGCCCATTCTCTTTTGTTTTGTTTAAATTCTTTCATGTATTTTGTGTCGAATATTTTCTTATGTATGTGGTATTTTATTTGTTTACAAGATTTGGATTTGGGTGCTACTTCTCCTCGAACTTGATTCGTGCTTTGTCGTGCTTTTCGGAGTTTGATTATGTGTCTTGAATTGTCATCTCTAGCTTTAGAAGGTGAGTTATCACTCTCGACTTCGTACTTAAAAATTTTGAAACAAATTCATGTGAATATGTAGTAGTGATATGCCATGTTGATAGTATCATATATGCCAGCGATGTGATATTATATGATGTTATAACCTGATTATATACATGTTTCATCACCTGATATGATATGCTATGCTATGATGTTTATTTTATATTTCTATTTCTCACACTGCAAGTTCCCTCACTGTGGGTTGAAATGATACATACCCGAACGGACTTTAGAATAGGGAAAAGTCATTATGAGCTGAAATGATAGGCTCGAGCGATTTTTATTTGACTTGGGATTGCGGGTTTGAAATGATCAAACCCGGGATTTATATTTCGGATTGAAATGATATATATCCGTAATCACTTGACCTAGGTTAGAAAATATTATACAGACCCGTGGTTAATTTTTAAATATAAATATTTTCTGAAAATTTTAAGTATTTGGAATTTAAAATATATGAGATTTTAACTTAAATTGGATTTAAATGATTTAAATAAATTTATAGTGATTTTTCTATAAGTTAAAATTCTATAAGTCAATAAATGATTAAAAATGTAAATACAAATTGTGATTTAACTTAATAATTGAAATTTGATTTGAAATGGAATTTTAGGCTTAAATGTGTAATAAAATATTTTATTTATGAAATGGATATTTTTAAAAGTAAATAAAGTATCTAGTTATTGTTAAATTAAAAGTTAAGCAATTTAAGTATATTTTTGACTTAATAAACGAATTATAGTTTAATTGGATATTTTATTTAGAAAATCTTATTTTATTATAATCATAAGTGAAATTATATCCAAATAAATATTTTTGAAAAGTGAGATAAGTTTTATAAGTTAAAAATGATGAAAACTGAAATTATAATGTTTCTGAAATGTTATAATAAATCTTAGATTTGTATTGGCAGCATTTCCAAAATGCTGTGGTTTTAAGGTAGCGTTTTATAAGTGCTACCATTTCTAACAATGTATTGTTTTTCCAAACACCACTATCTCTGCAGTAACGTTTTCTAAGTGCTGCTATTTTCAGAAAGATAAAATTTTCGAAACACTACTATATATACAGAAATGTTTTCTAAGTGCTGCTGATCTAATAAGATATTATTTTCGAAATACTAATATATGTATTATCACCTTTTCGAAGTGCTACGCATGCTAAAAATACAATGCTTTTGAAAATGTTATAATTAAATGAATGAACTTAGAAATGCTACAACTTTGGAAATGAATATTATTTTTGAAAGGCATTGACATCGAATTTAAATGGTTTAAAAATGAAATGTTTGATTTGAAATATAAACCATTTTTGAAATCTATAACCACGGGTTATAATAACGATTTGTTGTTAAAGGGACCGGGATCGGATATGGACATACTCTCTGTCGATACCAAAAACCACTTTAACAACTGTGTATGCGGTGGAGATTCCAGAATGAAGTAGGATGGTGGCGACGATTCTATTTTGAGGTATAAATGTGGACCCAACTCCCGTGAGTTGGCATAAGCTGGCTAAAACAGGAGCAATCGACGGGCTAATGAGGTTGCACCTCTGATCGGACACATTCCATCGTATACTATTCTATTACTTTGTGATTGATTGGGTGCACCACTTGATTCGGGAGTGTGGCTCGAGGTGGGTGATTGCTGCGGCTCTGCGTTACCACCAGACCGGAAGTGTAATTGGTATATCTACCCTGGCATTGCCTAGTTGTGTCGTGTCACCTACCATAGCGTGCTTTACTATGAGTTTGTTTTGTACCATACCTATGGAGTGCCCTCTGACGACGCCCATTACGGGGGAGATTACGGTACTGTATAGACTATGGGAATATATAAAATGTGTTAAGGTGGAAAATGTAAAGCCTTAACGCTACTTTATAGTTTACTTTACTTTAGACATTATTATAATAACGTATCTTACTACATAGTAGATAGTTTAACGGATCCTTAAAGGATGGGCGATCCCAAGCATCCTTTAAGTTATCGATGCATTTCTATTGCAGTTCACTTGAGTTGATTTACATTTTATAAGTATGTATGTCCTGACTCGAGTATTTTGTGTTTTGCTTTACGCTCAGGTCAACCTGAGTATCACAGCTTTGAATTCATCTTCTGGAGCTAGAGATTGCTGGAGTTTATCTGTCTATCTAGTTGTCTATTTCCATTTCAGTTATTTCCTATTTAGCTTTGTTTATGTATTTGTGAACTTATGTATTCAGACTTTTGTTGTATCTGTTTTTCAGACTATGGTATTTTGTATCTGTTTTGAGACTATGTATTATAGTAGCTTCATGAACTACTACGTATTTTATTTCCGCTGCGAGTTATTCTGATATTTTGTGTCTATGATTCTGTGATTGATTTTATTTGCTCTAAATTTAATTACAATCTATTGTTTTGAATTATTCAAGTCCGACATGTGTGGTTTTATTTTCGATTTGAATGGTCCAAAATAGTGGGTCGTTACATTTGGTATCAGAGCTTTGGTTTTAGGCAAACCTTAGCCTATGGAGCAAAAACTCATTAGAGATAGGGTAGAAATACCCTAGAATGAGTGAAATCAAACTCAGAATCATTTCTTTGTGAGAGAACGTATTTTTAAGTATAAAATGATTTTAAAAGATTATTTTGGATATAAAAAATTTCTTGTTTTAAAATCTCATTTTATTCACTTCATTCCTTTCAAATCCACCTTGTTTATTTGGATTCTTTGATTAGGATTTCCATTCTAGTTGAATCTTATCTTTGTCTTTCTGTTTTACCTTTGTCCTAAAATTCATTCTTGATTTTTCCAGGATGAATCGTAGGAATGCCAAAGGTAGGGGTCGTGGTATTGCCCCAGTTCCCAAGCCTGTTGCACCCATCAGGTTCACCACTCTCTGTAAGGAATTCACTCAGCTTGATTGTACCAAGTTTACTGGATCTGAGAGCATCGTAGAGGCTCGGTAGTGGTTGAGGAGTCTAGAGAGGATTTTCACTGGTTTGGAGATTACTGAGGCTCAGAAGCGTCAGTTGGCAGCTTGGCAGTTGCAAGAGGCAGCCCAAGATTGGTGGGAGTTTGTCACAGCTCAGACTGTGGAGCCAGATATTTCTTGGGAGCAGTTTAGGTATCTTCTTGTGTTGTCTTGTGTTCTGTTCAGTTTTCTCTCTTTGGAATCTTTCTTAAGCTTATCTATCTTTTTCCAAGGAGGCTTTTATGGAAAAGTGGATGCCCGAAGCCGGGAACTCCCAGCTATACAGGGAGTTTATGGATCTTAAGCAAGGGAGCATGTCATTTTCTGAGTATGAGCGGTAGTTCAATGAACTTTCCAAGTTTGGTCCTGGCCTGATTGACACCTCTCTTAAGAAGAATGAGAAATTTATAGCTGAAGCTCGCCCAGAGTATTATGATCATCTCATTTCTCATGTTCATGGTACCTTCACAGAGTTGATGGACATGGCCATTAGATATGAGAATCCCACTTCTAAGGAAGTTTCTGTTCCTCGTGCTTCTCCATCTCAGTCTGGTTCTGGCAACTCTAAGAAGAGGAAGCCTAACTTTCTTCAGCAGAAGCAGAATTGGCTTAAGAATCCTGGTTTAGGATCTACTCCTCGGAAGCATCCTATCGACCTATCTTCCATTACCTGCTTCAAGTGTGATCAGAGGGGACACTATGCCAATAGTTGCCCTACTTCAGTTAGTGCTGTTGTTCCTCTACCTCAGGATACCAAGAACAATCTCTGTCATGTCTGTCTGCAGCCTGGGCATTTCAAGAAGGATTGTCTTTTGTATCAGAAGGGCAAGAAATCTGGAGTCTTTGCCATGACTTCTTCCACTCATGCTCCGCCTACTCCACCTGCTCCTAGTGATACCCAAGGTACTCTCCAGGGCACTTTTTCTCTGTTTAATTTTCCTGTTCGTGTTTTATTTGATACTGGAGCTTCACATAGTTTTATTTCTATGGATCTTTGTGATAAGTTTGAGCATCTCCTTTCTCCTGAGTTTGCATCTGTACCTTTGTGTGTTACTAATCCTATTGGGGATCCCGCGAACCTTAGTAGGATTTGTAGAAGAGTGAAACTCTTCTATTCTGGTTATCGATTCTCTAGTGATTTCTATGTTCTGGGTTTTGATGCTTTTGATATATTGCTTGGGGGGATAGGCTAAAGAGGCATGAAGTCGTTATCTCTTGTAAAACCCGAACTGTTTCTCTTGTTGGTGATAAGGGTGATCCTTTGGTGATTCAGTGCCATATGCCTCAGGATTTTGCTGGCAGATTTATTTTCTCTTTGGATTCTTCTCCTGATGATCTTGATTCAACCCATGTGGTTAAGCTCTATCCCGATGTATTTGGTGAAGTTTCTTCTTTACCTCCTAAGCGAGAAATTGATTTTCGTATTGATCCTATTCCTGGAGCTCGACCTGCATTTCTTCCTCCCAGAAGAATGGCACCCCGTGAGAAGGTTGAGTTGAGAAAACAAATTGAGGACTTGTTCTCCAAAGGTCTGATCAGACCTAGTCATTCGAATGGGTAGCAGCAGTGATTTTCGTCACTAAGTCCGATGGATCTTTGAGGATGTATGTTGATTATAGGAGTTGAACAAGCTCACTATGAGGAACAGATATCCTATGCCTCGTATCAATGATATGTTCAATCAGCTTTATGGAGGTACTGTTTTATCTCAGCTTGATCTTGCCACAGGTTTCAACCAGCTCAGAGTTGCTGAGGAAAGTATTCCCAAGACTGCTTTCCGTACCGAGAATGGTTTCAATGAATGGTTAGTTATGCCTTTTGGTTTTACTAACGCCCTAGCTTTCTTTATTGATTTGATGAATCGTTTTTTTCGTGATGTTCTTAACAAGTTTGTTCTTGTCTTCGTCGATGATGCTGGCCTTTTCTAAGACCGAGGAAGAGCATGAATCTCATTTGAGCTTTGTTCTGGGACTCTTAGGAGTCATCAGTTGAAAGCTAAATTCTCTAAATTCCAATTCTGGAAGGATGAAGTCCGATTTCTTGGACATATTGTTTCTAGTAATGGAGTTTCTGTTGATCCAGTCAAGATCGCTGCGATCAATGTATGTCTACCTTTTCTCATCTTTCATTTGTAATCTAACGTTTCTATCTTTCTTTGTAGTTCTTATTTTTCTTATTCTATTTCAGGATTGGGAAACTCCTAGGACTCCATCTGATATCCGTAGCTTTCTGGGCCTTGCCGGTTATTATCGGAGATTCATTGAGAATTTTGCTCGGATTGCTGCACCTCTCACTACTTTGACTTGTAAGAATGCTAAGTTTATATGGAATGATAAGTGTGAAGCTGCATTCAATGAGTTAAAGTGCAAGCTTACTTCCGCACCAGTTCTTACCGTTCCAAATGGAAATAAGGGATTAACGGTATACACCGATGCTAGTCGTGAAGGTTTGGGAGCTGTTCTGATGCAAGATGGGAAAGTCATTGCTTATGCCAATCGTTAGTTGAAGACCCATGAAGCCAATTATGTTGTTCATGATTTGGAATTGCTTGCTGTGGTTTTTGCTTTGAAGCTTTGGAGGCATCATCTTTTGGGAACTAAGTTTGAGCTTTTTACGGATCATCAGTCTTTGAGGTATATTTTCACCCAGAAGGATTTGAATCAGAGACAAGTTAGGTGGCTAGAGTTCCTTGCTTCTTATAACCTCGACATCAACTATACACTTGGGAAAGCTAATGTTGTGGCCGATGCTTTGAGTCGGAAGAAGGCGATGTTGTGTCAGCTTGTTGTTTCTTCTCCTCTTTTGGATCGTATCATGGCTAAGCAGGATGAGGATCGGATTCTTAGGCTTATTAAGGAGAATGTTCGTAGTAGGGTTGGTGGTAGTAGTCTTGATGGTAGTGGAGCTCAGATCGATGAAAGAGGTATTTTGAGGATTAATAATAGGATTTGTGTCCCGAATGTTGATGGATTGAGACAGGAGTTACTTCGGGAAAATCATCGATCCAGACTTTCTATTCATCCGGGTGTGACAAAGATGTATCAGGATATAAAGAAGTTGTATTGGTGGAGAGGTATGAGGCGTGATATATCCATTTTTGTTAGTAGGTGTGCGACTTGTCAGCAAGTCAAGGCCGATCATCAGAAGACCCTTGGTTTGTTGCAGCCCCTTGAGGTTCCCAATTGGAAATGGGAATAGGTTTCTATGGATTTTATTGATGGATTACCGAGAACTAGGAGGGGTAATGAGAGCATTTGGGTTATTGTGGATAGATTGACCAAGTCAGCTCATTTCATTCCGGTCAAGTCTACCCATTCTACTTCCAGTTTGGCTGAGATTTATATGAGGGAGATTGTTCGTCTCCATGGTGTTCCTGTCAGTATCGTTTGTGATCGTGATCCCGTCTTTACCAGTCAGTTTTGGAAAGCTTTTCAAGAATCTTTGGGTACTCATCTGAATCTGAGCACTGCTTACCATCCACAGCCCGACTGTTAAACGGAAAGAGTGAATCAGATTCTAGAGGATCTTCTTCGTGCTTGTGTTCTTGATTATGGAGGATCTTGGGAAGATCATCTCCATCTTGTCGAATTCACCTATAACAACAGTTATCAGGTATAATCTCAAATTTTATCTTATTTTTATCTTAATATCTTATCTATCTCATTTTATCCTTTGAATTCAGGCTAGTATTGCAATGTCTCCGTTTGCTGCTCTTTACGGACGACCTTGCAGATCCATATCTTGCTGGATTGAATCCGGTAATCGTTTGGTTCTTGGTCCTGATATGATTTTGGAGGCTTCTGAGAGAGTTGAGGAGATTAAGAGGAAGATGAGGAGTGCTCAGGATAGGCAAAAGAAGTACGCTAATAGGCGTAGAAGGAGTTTGGAGTTTGTTGTTGGTGGTTTGGTTTTCCTTAAGGTCTCTCCCTTAAGGATTGTGATTCAGTTTGGTCGTAGAGGGAAGCTTGCTCCTAGGTTCATCGGTCCTTTCCGCATCTTGGAGAGGATTGGTTTGTTAGCTTATCGTCTGGATTTGCCTGAGAAGTTTTCTGGAGTGCATAATGTATTCCATGTTTCGCATCTTCGTCGGTATCTTCATGATCCATCTCTTATTGTCCAGCCTTCTGCTCTCGAGAGTTTGGATATTGAGCCTAATATGACTGTCGAGAGGAAGCCACTTCGTATTGTCGATAGAGGTACGAAGCAACTGAGAAGGAAATCTATCAACCTGGTCAAAGTGCAGTGGAGTACTGATGATCGGGATTGTACCTGGGAGACGGAGGAGAGCATGCGTGCTTCGAATCCGGAATTGTTTGTTTCAGGTACTATTCGTTATTCTATCTTATTCTCTCTTTCTTTGTTTCTGTGTTTCGTTCCTTTTCGAGGACGAAAAACTTTGAGTGGGGGAGAGTGTAACAACACATAAATTTTAACAAATATTTTTATTGAATTTATTTGAAACTTTGATTTTTAAATCATTTAAAAATTGAAATTTTGGAATTTTCCAATGTATTTTTGGATTTTGGTTATAATTTATTTTCCAAATATAATAAAATAATGATTTTCTTGAAATTTTACATTTTGGTCAATTTGGTCAAACTTTGACTTTCAGTTGAAATTTTAAATTTCCAATCTTTTTCCTTTAAGTTGAAATTGATTCTGATATGCGTTCTGCTTTTCGTTTTGTTAAATTCTGATTTATACTTTTTAAATCTGATATAATTCAGCGTTTTACACGAAATTATTTTCAGTATTTTATTGTTTATATTTTCTATGTTTATTTCTATTTTATTTTAGTTTGGACATTGATTTTTGTTTGAGTTTGAGCTTGTTTTGTTTTGGGCTTGACAAATGGGCTTGGAAATTCATGAGACTTAAGTTTCTTTTTCTTTTAAATGAATGGATGCCTCTTCCTCTCCTATAGCCGTACAAATCATTTGTTTCCCACCTTCTCTTTCTCATTTTCATTTCCTAACAAAAATTTTACAGTAAGTTATTCATGGCTTCCTCCTTCTTTCTCTTTTCTTTTTCTCCTTTCTTTTGTTTGCTTTCTCCTCCTATGTTCGGCCACCACTATCATCCCATCCCTAAGCCGACCATCTCCTCCACCACACCATCAACCATGACCGGCCTCCACCATCCCACCACCATCCCCTTGTTGCTGTGACCATGATCCAAGAATCCATCACCATAGCATACTTGAAACCCTAGCCGAGCACCACTAGATCACCTCTTCCCCTTTTACTTGCCTCGGCCATTAACCACACCACCTCCTTTGCCTTGCCTTGCCGTGACCAATTCCAGTCCATAGCCGCACCATTTCAGATGTGCCTTGACCCGATCCAAGCCTAGCACCATGTGGCCGAACCATGTTAGCCATAGCCGAACCCAAAGTGACCATAGGTCGAACCCAAAGTGCATGACCCTTCATTTTCCTTTGACCTTTAGCCTTCCAAGTGACTTTTGCTTTGCCAACCCTTCACCTACCTCATAGCCGTACCCTATGCTTGACCATAGCCGAGCTTTGTAGCATTTTAATCCATCCATAGTCGTGCATAGTTGCCTCAAAACCAAGGTGGCCGAACCCAATCTCATGTTGGCTAGCCTATTTTGCAAAGTGGCCGAGCCCACTTGTGTTTGTCTAGCCCATTCTCTTTTGTTTTGTTTAAATTCTTTCATGTATTTTGTGTCGAATATTTTCTTATGTATGTGGTATTTTATTTGTTTACAAGATTTGGATTTGGGTGCTACTTCTCCTCGAACTTGATTCGTGCTTTGTCGTGCTTTTCGGAGTTTGATTCTGTGTCTTGAATTGTCATCTCTAGCTTTAGAAGGTGAGTTATCACTCTTGACTTCGTACTTATAAAATTGTGAAACAAAGTAATGTGAATGTGTAGTAGTGATATGCCATGTTGATAGTAGTTTCATATATGCCAGTGATGTGATATTATATGATGTTATAACCTGATTATATACATGTTTCATCACCTGATATGATATGCTATGCTATGCTGTTTATTTTATATTTCTGTTTCTCACACTGCAAGTTACCTCACTATGGGTTGAAATGCTACATACCTGAATGGACTGTAGAATAGGGACAAGTCGTTATGAGCTGAAATGATAGGCTCGAGCGATTTTTATTTGACTTGGGATTGCGGGCTTGAAATGATCAAACCCGGGATTTATATTTCGGATTGAAATGATATATATCCGTAATCACTTAACCTAGGTTAGAAAATATTATACAGACCCGTGGTTAATTTTTAAATATAAATATTTTCTGAAAATTTTAAGTATTTGGAATTTAAAATATATGATATTTTAACTTAAATTGGATTTAAATGATTTAAATAAATTTATAGTGATTTTTCTATAAGTTAAAATTGTATAAGTCAATAAATGATTAAAAATGTAAATACAAATTGTGATTTAACTTAATAATTGAAATTTGATTTGAAATGGAATTTTAGGCTTAAATGTGTAATAAAATATTTTATTTATGAAATGGATATTTTTAAAAGTAAATAAAGTATCTAGTTATTGTTAAATTAAAAGTTAAGCAATTTAAGTGTATTTTTGACTTAATAAATGAATTATAGTTTAATTGGATATTTTATTAATAAAATCTTATTTTATAAAAATCATAAGTGTAATGATATCCAAATAAATAATTTTTGAAAAGTGAGATAAGTTTATAAGTTAAAAATGATGAAAACTAAAATTATAATGTTTCTGAAATGTTATAATAAATCTTAGATTTGTATTGGCAGCATTTCCAAAATGTTGTGGTTTTAAGGTAGCGTTTTATAAGTGCTACCATTTCTAACAATGTATTGTTTTTCCAAACACCACTATATCTGCAGTAACATTTTTAAGTGCTGCTGTTTTCAAAAAGATAATATTTTCGAAACACTATTATATGTACAGTAACGTTTTCTAAGTGTTGTTGTTCTAATAAGATGATATTTTTGAAATGCTAATATATTTATTATCACCTTTTCGAAGTGCTACGAATGCTAAAAATACAATGCTTTTGAAAATGTTATAATTAAATGAATGAACTTAGAAATGCTACAACTTTGGAAATGAATATTATTTTTGAAAGGCATTGACATCGAATTTAAATGGTTTAAAAATGAAATGTTTGATTTGAAATATAAACCATTTTCGAAATCTATAACCACGGGTTATAATAACGATTTGTTGTTAAAGAGACCGGGATCGGATATGGACATACTCTCTGTCGATACCGAAAACCACTTTAACAACTGTGTACGCGGTGGAGATTCCAGAATGAAGTAGGATGGTGGCGACGATTCTATTTTGAGGTATAAACGTGGACCCAACTCCTGTGAGTTGGCATAAGGTGGCTAAAACAGGAGCAATCGACGGGCTAATGAGGTAGCACCTCTGATCGGACATATTCCATCGTATACCATTCTATTACTTTGTGATTGATTGGGTGCACCCCTTGATTCGGGAGTGTGGCTCGAGGTGGGCGATTGTTGCGGCTCTGCGTTACCATCGGCCTGGAAGTGTAATTGGTATATCTACCCTGGCATTGCCTAGTTGTGCCGTGTCACCTACCATAGCATGCTTTACTACGAGTTTGTTTTGTACCATGCCTATGGAGTGCCCTCTGACGACGCCCATTACGGGGGAGATTACGGTACTGTATAGACTATGGGAATATATAAAATGTGTTAAGGTGGAAAATGTAAAGCCTTAATGCTACTTTGGTAGTTTACTTTACTTTATACATTATTATAATAGCGTATCTTACTACATAGTAGATAGTTTAACGGATCCTTAAAGGATGGGCGATCCCAAGCATCCTTTAAGTTATCGATGCATTTCTATTGCAGTTCACTTGAGTTGATTTACATTTTATAAGTATGTATGTCCTGACTCGAGTGTTTTGTGTTTTGCTTCATGTTCAGGTCAGCCTGAGTATCACAGCTTTGGATTCATCTTCTGGAGCTAGAGATTGCCGGAGTTTATCTGTCTATCTAGTTGTCTATTTCCATTTCAGTTATTTCCTATTCAGTTTTGTTATGTATTTGTGAACTTATGTATTCAGACTTCTGTTGTGTCTGTTTTTCAGACTATGGTATTTCGTTTCTGTTTTGAGACTATGTATTGTAGTAGCTTCATGAACTACTATGTATTTTATTTCCGCTGCGAGTTATTCTGATATACTGTGTTTGTGATTTTGTGATTGATTTTATTTGCTCCAAATTTAATTACAATCTATTGTTTTGAATTATTCAAGTCCGACATGTGTGGTTTTATTGTCGATTTGAATGGTCCAAAATAGTGGGTCGTTGCAGTTGCAGTCATAGCGGCATCGACAGCCTCCTGTTCCTTCTCAATTCGAAGGACCTCTCGACCCTCTATCAGTGCTTTCTTCGATCCTCATTGAGGTAGGCATCCTCCAACTCTTGCTCGGTATATACATCCCTGTTTTCTCAGAAATGGGCCAGGATTTCTTCCCAAACCATGGCAAGAGTACGTGGAAATTTGGGGTCCAAATAACGGAGGCTCCCCTGATGCAGCAAGGAATTAACATAGAAATTTAAGATGGTATCGTCCATCTTCTCCATCTTTTTCTCAAAAGTGTCCTGCAGCTCCAGGTAATCCGTTGTTACGGCGGCCATCTCAACTTCAACTCGAGTCTTCTCGGCACTAAGCTGCGGAACTCTTTCTTGGAGCGAAGCGATCGTCTGGGCTTGATCGGAAATGGACTTGTCACGGGATTCCACAATTCCCGCGTATTCAGCAATTGTTTTATTATTCCCTTCAATAATTTTGTCATGATTAGCAATAGTCTTCTTTTGGGCTTCAATAATCATGTCACGAGCTTCGATCTCCTCTTTCAACTTAACTTCGTCCGCATGGGCCTTCTTAATTTCGTCTCAAAACACGACCTCTATTTTTTCATGGGCCTCTTGCAGCTCCTTTAGCAAGCTAGCGTTGTTCTTACTCTCCCGGAGTGTCGTATCCCTCTCTTGTATTAGTTGCTCAATTCTGGTGTCGTGTTCCGCTAACGCCCTTCTGAAATCGTCTTTCTTCGATTCAAAGGAGAGGATCTCTTGATAATTATTGCGGTTCGTGTCGGCCAGCTGCTACATAACTTTTCCCATCCCTCAGCTTGATCTAAATCACTTTGAATCGCATGAAGGTGGGGCATATAGAAATCTTTGCGGACTGGGCTGTAACATCCCCCTACTTGGAGGTCCAAAACTGACAGCTATGGATGCTGCAGTCATCCATAGTTATTAATCCTCGACGACCAAAAACGACGATATTAGATACATTGATACACGGAAACACAAGAATATGGAAAAA
This sequence comes from Allium fistulosum, assembly GCA_030737815.1. Lineage (NCBI taxonomy): Eukaryota > Viridiplantae > Streptophyta > Magnoliopsida > Asparagales > Amaryllidaceae > Allium > Allium fistulosum. The sequence goes on from CM060902.1 coordinate 1,212,744,725, forward strand.
GAAATGGCAAACAAATTCCACATTCCATCACAAAATATTCCAAATCGATTACATAATCCCAGTTCGCAGACCATGTTCATATAACATATAATTATTACAAAATACGCAAAGAGTTATATATGAAGATGCCCCTTTGATTGATCAGAGTATATAAATAGGCAAGAAAACAAATTTGCCTTTACAAACAAAACACACAGCGGAAATAAAAGAACTCTAATAACAAGCTTGCCTCCAGCACGTCCTCGGAAGCTTTACTCGTCTAAAAGAACACTTGGAAACCTTATGTCTCAACCTAGTCAAAATCAATTGAGTACCCGAAATTAAGGGGAAAACAAAAGGTTTGAGTCAGACATAAAGCCTAGTGTGAATAATAATTTACCATTCTCAAACCATTTAGATATCTAGTGAGACCACGCCGCTTAGGGAAATGGTTTTTCCCCTCACTAGTATCCTAAAACATTTACAAAACCATATACTGTGCTCCTGCATCCACAATGGTTAAACATAATATTTCAAAAACCTTATGATGATATGCAAAACAAGTAATCAAATCTGGATTACTCATCCCCATTCATTCTGACTATCTGTCTCAATTATAGTTTCTAGGATTACTATTAACCTGCTAAATGTTTGTGGACTATCTGTCCAATATCATAGTTTTCATGAAATCGCTAAGAACCTATTGGTAACTCCAATATCTTATCTCTTATCCTAGTTTTCATGGGCTAACTAGAAACCAATTGATTAACTATCGATATCTTTATCCGGATATACTTTTTATGGGCTAACTACAAACCTACTGGCCCCTGCCAATATCAAATCATAGTTTTCATTGGCTGACTATGAACCTATTGGCCATTGACAATATCTTTTGTTATACACAGTTTTCATGGGCTTACTGCAAACCTATTGGCCCCCGCCAAGATCTTTAATTAAGATTTTACATTTCTTAAGTTATATTCACTACTGTATCAACCTAACTGGTTATTCCGCCTTTCCCCAAAAAACTTTTATGGGTTAATTACAATGTGAATAAGTATATGAAGAAGTAATACTTCTAAATCTTTAGTTATGCCATGGTATTTCCTTTTTAAAAGTGAAAGTGGGTTATTTGTTTTGAAACTTTAAAACATCACCTTTGAAACCTCTGGATGACCTCCTTCGAAAGCGTAAGCTTCTTTTCAAAACATAATAAACATACCTTTCTAAGTCCTTGTTAAATATTCACTTTCGAAACCAATGGTACCTTTCGACGGTATCAAAATACTCTTTAAAACATAGCTTCGAAACAAATAAAAGTACTACGTCGAAAGCATTAGGTTTACTCTTTAAGAAAACATTCTTTCAGTCAAAATGATTATATACGGAAGCATCTCTTTCGAAACCAATTATAAAATTGTTTTGGGGAAAAAGTTGATGGTGTTGAAACCATCTAGTCGAAAACATCCACCTTTTAAATTAAAATATCAAAGGATAGAGTCGAAACCCCCTTTCGACTCCATTTCCTTCGAAGCCCCCAACTCTTCGGAAGCATTCAAGATAAAGGCTTAGTTTTAAGTTAAAACAAAGAGAACTCTTCGACAGTATAGATGGCTTCAATATAGTCAAAAGGAGAAGATTTGCGGCTGGGTTTCGACTTGGTCGAAATCAATCCTTTCAAAAGCTCTTATTTAAGGAGAAAGGTACCCCCTCGAAAGCTATTTATAAAGTCTCTTTCGAAAGATGATTTTCGACTATGTCGAAAGCTTTAAGTAAAACATGGCAGGAATTTAACTTTAGAAAACAAACTGAGGTTTCGACTCTATACGGTATTAACTCAGTCGAAAGCCCTTCAAAAACTATACAGGCGCTTATCTTTTTAAAAGTGAACCTTGGTTTCAACCCTGACGAAAGCATTGCTTTCGACACCCTACCTTATGCTACTTACCAATTCACTTCGTACCAATACCCTTGATACCACGTGAATTGGTTTCGACTGAGATGGAGCGGAGGTAAATGAGTCGAAAGGTGCCTCCGAATTAGGCGGAAGAACCTTTTTCTAAAATGTTGATTTTTAGCTAAACATGGCAATTACTTTATAATTAACCTGCCTGTTGTAATTCCTTGATTGGTTACTTTAATTTTTCAAATACATTACAATTAGAAACTACCGCATTAATTTAAATCCAAATCAAAGAAATATAACGTTAAAGCCCTTCCATATAACAAAATCAACATTTGCAGAAAAGTCCCTCTTTAACAATAATTTATTTTCCCCAATAAATCAACTGGGAAAAATTCCCAAAAATCACAGAAAATCAATTTTATCATGTAATCAAACATATTAAACTTTCAGACTCAATTTCTTCTTAAAATACTTGAAATAAATTTTAAACCCAATTATATCATATTTTCCTTTAGAAAATCATGATAAATTTTCTATAGCTCGGAAAATTAAAACTCATCTCCAAAATCATGTTTTTGCTTAACATAAAAAAATTCATGGCATTCGAAAAATTATAAACCGTTGGTTCTCCCTTGAAACTGACCAAATTCATAGGTCTATGAATCAAAATAATTCGAACATAACATAATTCAAGCATATCATCATCCATATCATTTATAAAAACGAATTTAATCATAAATCCGAAAACACATAATCATTGAATAAAATAGAGATGGTATAAAATTATTATTCACCTTAGATTTTGATAAGGAATTTGAGATTTGTTGTTGCTTACTTCTCCCTAGCTTTGATCCTTAGTTTAAGATTGTAATCTTCCTCTTTTCCTCCTTGTTAATGGTCGGCTCTTAGGGTTTTTTATTTGCGTTTGTGATGGTGAGAAATGAAACGTGAATGGGCAAAGGCAAGAAGTGTATATCCGTGTATGATAAGGAGGCTATTTTACTAATATGCCCATGTGTAATTTAATTGGTTTAATAACCCAATTATAGCCCATTTACTTTATTAATAAGCACGGCCCTATATATAGTTTATTCAAATCTCAATCCCCTTATCATCATTATTCTATTTAATTTATCTAATTAAATTTCTAAATAATGTTATCAAAAATTAGGGATTTTACAGGCTCCCCCCTTAAAGAATTTCATCCTCGAAATTCAGTAAGGACTAAATAATAAACATAGCAATCATTTGTAACAACTCCTCTCAACCATACTAGTCTAACTGACTAGCAACTATCTATATAAATCTAATATATACATACCCTCAAAGCAGATCAGGACAAGTATCTCTAATCATATCCTCTGTCTCCCAAGTATAGTCCTTCTCGTTGTCGCTCCACTATATAAACTTTCACCAACCTGACTGTCTTATTCCTTAATCTTATCTCATCTCTAGCTACAACCCGAGTTGGTTGTCCAACGAAAGTCAAATTAGGCTCTACTACTAAGTCTTCCAACCCTTTTGTAGGAATAGTAGTCTCTTGATCATGCACATACTTGCAAAGATGAAACACATGAAAACATTACGGACACCTGCCATATTGCTCGGCAACTCTACTTTGTATGCGAGCTTTCCAATCCTCTCTATAATCTGGAATGGACCTACATATCTTGGGGCTAACTTCCCTGACTTTCCAAACCGTATCACACCCTTTGTTGGGGATACCTTAATGAAAACCTTATCTCCAACTGAGAATTCTAAGTCCTTACGCCTCTTATCTGCGTAACTCTTCTATCTTGATTGAGCTTCCTTCATCCTTCCTCGGATTAACCCAATCTTTTCTGACGCCTCTCTAACCAAATCTAGACCTAAGACTAATCTTTCTCTAGTCTCCAACCAACATGCTGGTGATTAGTAGGGTCTTCCATACAAAGCCTCAAAAGGTGTTATTCCTATACTAGTCTGATAATTGTTATTATAGGAAAACTCAACCAAATGTGGGTGATCCTCCCAAGATCCACCAAAGTCCAATACACAAGCTCTCAGTAGATCCTCGAGTACTTTGTTGACTCTCTCTGTATGCACATCTGTCTGAAGGTGATACGCAGTGCTCATGTTAAGCTTGGTACCCATCACTTCCTGTAGACTCTTCTAGAATTCACTAGTGAACAAACCATCTCTGTCACTGACTATACTACTAGGAACTCCATGCAGTCTAACTATGTTCTTCAGGAACAACTTAGCTAAAACAAGTGTCGTTCTAGTTGACTTAACTGGAATGAAATGGGCACTCTTGTTCAATCTGTCCACTATAACTCATATACTTTCATTACCTCTATTTGACATTGGCAACCCGTCTATAAAATCCATGGATATCGAATCTCATTTCCAAACTGGAATCTCTAAAGGCTGAAGCAACACACTCGGTTTCTGATGTTCAGCTTTCACTTGTTGACAATTTACACATTGCCTAACCCACAAGCCAACATCCCTCTTCATGCATTCCCAATAGAAGCTCCTCTTCATACCCTGATACATCTTGGTCCCTCCAGGATGAATCATAAACTTGGACCGATGACATTCTCCAAGAACTTCTTTCCTCAAGTCCTCCATATCGGAACACACAATCGTCCCTTCTTTCTCAACCATCCTCTCTGGTCAAGGCTAAAATCCTTTAGATCATCGATCTCAGTTCCAACCTCAAACTTTCTGATTTTCTCAGCCAACACCGAATCTTCCTTCTGCTTAGATACAATTTTCTCAATCAATACTAGTCGAACTTCTAAATAAGACAACCTTGCAGAACTCTGACTAGAGCCAGCAGTCGATCTTAACTGCACATCACAACTGACTAAAGCTTCTAAATCACTCCGCCAGCATAGCTAACACCACATTCTGATGTTTTCTGCTAAGAGCATCCGCTACCTTATTACCTTTTCCTAGTGTATACTCTATACCAAAATCATAAGCAGCCAAAAACTCCCGCCATCTCTGCTCCCTCATATTTAACTCCTTCTGAGAGAATAAATACCGTAAAGACTTATGATCGGTATAAAGCTCAAACCTCTCTTCTAGAAGATAATGTCTCTAAATCTTTAATGCGAAGATCACAGCTGCCAACTCCAAATCATGAGTATGATATCTAACTTCATGCAGTCTAAGCTGCCTAGATGCATAGGCAATGACTTTACCATTCTGCATCAACACTGCTAATCAAATTCCATATGCACTAGTATACACCACCAATCCTTGGTTTCCGTCTGGAACTACTAACACAAGTGCATTGGTCAACAAATGCTTTTACTTAAGGAATGCTTCCTCACATTTTTCGGACCAAACAAACCTCACTTCCTTCCTAGCTAGCTTAGTTAAGGGTGCTGCTATCCGTGAGAAATCCTTAATGAATCTCCGGTAGTAGCCAGCAAGTCCAAGAAAAATCCTGATCTCAGTCAACATCTCTGGGTTTTTCTAATTATTCAAGGCTTCCATCTTATCTGGATCGACAGACAATCCTTTCTCTGAAACCACGTGACCAAGAAATTTTGTCTCTTTCTTCTAGAAATGACACTTGGTAAACTTTGCCTTTTTCTGATTCTGCCTCAGCGTCTCAAGTACCACTCTAAGATGAACTTCATGCTCTCTCTCATCCCTAGAGTAGACTAGGATGTCATTTATAAACAACAACACAAACCTATCCAAATACTCTTGGGAAACTCAGTTCATCAAACCCACAAAGAAAGTAGGTGCATTCGTTAATCCAAATGGCATCACCATCCACTCATATGAACCATACCTAGTTCGAAATGCTGTCAAAGGAATACTGTCTTCCGCCACTCTTAACTGATGGAAACCTGTCACCAAGTCCAATTGGGAAAACACTCTGGCTCCACTCAACTGATCAAACAGATCATCTATTCTTGGCAAAGGATACTTATTCTTAGTTGTCCTTTCGTTTAACTTACGATAGTCAATGTACATCCTTAACGGCTGTAATGACCCGGATTTTCTAACATTTAATTTTGAATATTTAAATGGTTTTAAATATTAGATTTGGAATATAAAATTGATTTTTGAATATGAAGATTTTGGTGGAATTAATAGAATGATTTAAATTTCAAATATAACGATTAATCATAATACGGAAATGGTGAACAATGAATTTGAGTTGAATATGAATCGAAATGATTTCTAAGGTTGACATAAATTCTATTTGAATTAGAATTGAGTTAATAAGTTTTTAAAAAAATGAATTTCAAGTAATCTTGTCAAATTTTGAAATCGTCGTTTTTATCTACACGTTCAAATAGCGATCCGGGGCAGAGTCTTGGAATTCGACGAAACCAGTTACATTGGATCCGTAATAGTGTATTATTATCGAAATTTCAAATTTCGTACCATTTGGAGTTACCATTTGATCGTACGGGATAGAAACGCATGGAAATTAATATTGAAAATTTAATATTATATTTGGGTTCAAAAAGCTATCTTTTGCATACGATCGAATTAGGACTCGAAACTTGTTCCATTGGGTTCAGAATAGGGTATAACATTAGGTACGCTAGGCGGCATGCCTCAATAGGGGTCCGGGATTTCTAGTTATATTTAACAAGATATTTTGTAATTAAATGATATTATAAACATTATAAATCAAAACCTATCTCTACACGCGCCGCTCCCTAGTTCTGAATCACATCGCCCCCTTCAACTTTAAATCGTGGCTTCTCCTTCAACTTTTTTTTTAAATCGAAATCAGTTCAAATAACGAGAAAAGGAAAAAAAATCAATCTCGCGATTGAGTCGCGACTCACGGCGGCGCCGCACTGGGAGAGGGGAAAACTCAAACGGCTGTTAGGGTTTTGGCGAGGCGCGATACTCGCTCGTGCCAGCTAGGCTTCGCGCGATGGGGTAGAAGATGCCGACCTGGAGGAGATTGAAGTCGCGCTTGTTTAGGAGGCTGTTGGTGTTTTGCATTCGTGGTTTTGGGTTTCTGGGTCGGGGCTTGGAGGATTGGAGAGGGGTCGAAGGACGCATGATGGTGTGTGTTTGACGATGCGCTGCTAGAATTTGGATTGCAGTTATTCGATTAGCTGTTGCGATGGGAGATGCAGTGGTGGTCGTAGTTCGGGTTTGGGCAGGTTGTAGTTTGGGTTGCTTGGGAGAGTGGGTTCGAACGCGAGGCTGAGCGCGTGCATGAGAGGCCGGAGGCATGGCGCAGCAGGAGGCGTGATCGCGAGTGTACGTCGATGGCGAAGTGGCTCAGGCGCTGGGTATGTCGAAGTTGAACAGTGGGGAGAGTTTTGCGTGAACGAGATGGTGGAGGTATATCTGTAACTAAATTTAATTTTTATAATTAGTTTATTTAATTTGGAATTTAAATTGAGATAGCTAATAAAATTTGCATATGAGGTTCAATCTAATGGAAATCGATCGTGTAGGATTCGTAGCTGCAGAATCTACGCAATAGAATTTATTTGGAATGGATTTGCAAATAAAAATCAAGGTGGGTAAATCTCACTCAATTTGGTTGACTAGTTTAATTTATAACAATTTAAATTAATTATTGGATGATTGGTTGAATTGATAAATTATTCTCAGTTGGATATTATATTATATATATAGTAGTATATATATTAGTAGTTGGATATATTCCCACCGATTGGAGCGGATGAGACCCTATGTGCCCCGCATAATAGCGGATGACCCTATATTACCGCAATATCCCGCCTCGAAGCGGGATTGGTAGTTCATGTTATCTAACATTTGTGGATGCAGGGAAATAGGTTGGAGGGATCCAACTGGATTCCTCAAAATGTTGATTTGAATTTCATATATAATAATATATGATGTGTTAGAATAATCTGTTGTAGATTATTATTGTGATTTGATTGATTGGATGCTATTGTAGCACTAGCCTTAATTTTGGTATTTTAAATACCATAAATATTACTTTTGAATTTGAAGGAATTAAAAGGAGATTTTGGATATAAAAATATTTATATCGAAATTTGAATTATTTTGAAGGAAATTGATTTGGATAAAACAATAATTTGATTTAGAGTTGTACTTAACTATTCGTAAAATGTTTTAATTAGAGATTTAAAAATAAATAATATATAGGATTTTTAACAGTGGATTTTAAGTGATATTTCCGGATTTATGGAAAAGAAGTTGGAATCGATATCAAAAGTAGATTTGAAAAGTAAATGGGATTTATGAAGGAATGGATTTGTAAAACGAGATTAGTTTTATGAACAAGTGAAACTCGAAGGAGTTTATAAATTTATAAACGATGTTTATAAATAAGGGAAGATGATATCAGTTGATAAATTGAGAATATAAATATACAGTGTGAATTTATATCGAAATATGGAATCGGGTTTGGGAAAAATAGAGGATTCTACTTTTGAAATGTTAGAATGGTTAGGAAATCAAAATGGAATCGATGTGTTATGAATCGAGAGGAATTTATAAATTGAAATGGGTTATTGGAATTTTAAAAATATATTTTATCGAGAAGTTAAGTTTTTAGGAAAAAATTATTTATTAAATCATGTAAATTTAAGTTGTTAGTATTGAAATATTTTGGAAAGTAGATTATTCAAATATTTAATACTATTGAAATGAATTCACATTTTTATAATAAGCTTTGTAAATTGATTAGTTTTATTTAAAAATGAATTGAAAAAGAGTTATTGATGTTTATTTAAGATGTTTTAATATTTAAAATAATTACTTAAACTTGTTTTAAAAATATATTATTATTCTTTAAAAATACTTATCATATATATAGTGTTAAAATGATTAAAATTTATTTATAAATCTTCTCGAGATTTGCAAACGGTGTTTATTTAATAGGTGTGATTTTATAAGAGAAATTCTCAAAATGGAACTCAGGGAAACTTAAGGAAATTTCCAAAGTATTTAAATATAGGAACTTGGAATATGAATTAGAATCCATAAAAGAAGTTAGAAATGAGTAGTTGTAATTAGGGACGAATATAATCGAATTTGGAAATTTTAAAGGAAATTAATTTATGAATTCCGAAAAATTATGGAATCCGTCGGGTTAAGGAATTTACAAATTACTTGTAAAGGATTTTGAGAAGTATGAAATGTAATGGAATATTTCCCAAGTATTGGAAATAAAATGATTTTAGGAAAATATACTTATAAATATTTCCTAAGTATTGGACTGGAAGAATTTAAAATATTTTAACTACAAGATTTTTATAATTGAAATATTTTTCAAAGTGTTGAATAGAAAAATGGAGTTTGAAAACATTTCTAAATATTGATATGGTTTGGAAATATCCCGTAAGGTTATAAGGATTTGAAATTGTTTTCAAACGTTGGAAATACTAGAAGAGATTTATATATATATATATCTTTGTAAAGATATTTTGAATGAATGTTTTGAAGATTTATAAAATAAGGCCTAGTGCTTGCTTATGGATGTTATTTGATAGTTAAATAACCGACTATCAAATATCGCCAAATTCGTTGGTCGTTTCGAAGAGACCGGGATTAAATTTAAATATTCGAAAACCACTTCGATTCGATTTGTGCATTACGAATCGTTATATCGTGGAGCTAATGAAGACGGTGATTTTGGAGATTTGGTTTGTTCTGACCCAGAACAACTTGTATGGATGAATGCTATCATTGCATCGTTGCCTGGAAGGCAGTTTTAGCATTCCAAGTATGAATGCTATTCTAAAGGTAAACATAGCCTCAAGCCTCATCAACTGGGAATAACTAAAACAGGGGAGATGCAGCATGGCTAAGTGGGTCGCACCCAAGTAGGGTATGATATCACTTTTCTAGATACCCTCGGATATATTATATTATAATTATGGATTTGGTTGTGCATGAAAAGAGAGCGCTCGATTAGGGTGGGAACACCCGGGGTGATAACATATTTGGTACTATCCAGGTTAGGGGTAGGCTGATCCTGTGTTGGCAGGGATCGTTAGGTACGATCTCGGTACATTTTTCTAGAGGTGTACTGTGACGGGTGGTACCCTAGTCGCTCAGTCATTGTATGGAATCCAATATCCACTATGAGCCTGTGCGGTTTTAATTATGCCCAACTATGCTGAAACGTGAGATGCAAGCATTTTAGCTATTTTCTAATTTATTTTCTATAGACACTATTATAATATCAGATGATTTTGATATAAAATTGTTTTGGTTATCGTAAGATAAAAAGTCATCGTATTTATGTGTGACGTGGTCTTACGAGATACCTTTGTTTCCAAAAGATTTTGATAACAGTAATAATTCAAATTGAGTGTGTTCTCTCACGCTGGTTTTTCAGACTGACTCGGGTGTTATTTTATTATAATGCTCGGGCCAGACCGAGTATTACAAATTCAGGTTAGGATGCTACGGAGCTCAGGAGACGAGCTGGAGGATTTCAGGCGTATATCACGTATTTGATTATATTCCGTTGTGTGTGTAGACTGTATAGTCAGCATTGGTGAGGACAAGTTATAATAACTGTCCATATTGACTGATTGATTATTGTACTCTGATGATTGTATGAATATTAATTGTTACAGTTCTTTTTGTATAAAGATCAGTTATTATATATTATATATCGTTCCGCTGCGATTGTGAGATTCTGTGTTGTTGCTTCTATTTCTTTTATCTTTCCTTTTTCACCCTAATGATCCATATTTCCATTCAGTTTGAGTTGGTCATGTGTGGTTCGTTGACTGCTTAAATTGTACGAAAAAGTGGGTTGTTACAATGTGGTATCAGAGTTGAAGGTTATGCGAGAACCTTGGCTTTGGTGGGGATTATTCATTAGAGATAGGGTCGGTAGTACCCTAGAATGAGTTTGAGTGTATTAATAGATATAAGCGTGTATTTGTTAGTGAATATAAATTGTTTTATATTGTGTTGATTTATCTGTTGGGTGGCTTATAAATTCTGGTCGAGTAGTGGGACGCCACTAAATCGATAGGAGTTTCTAAACACTTAAACAAGGTAAACCAACACAGTATTGTTTTAAAGTAGGTAAATGAAATAATTTTACCCAAATTATATTTTGATATAAAAGAAATAATTTTCTGAAATTATTATAGTATATTGATGTGTTTGGTTAATATTATTATAATCAAAACAAGATTATAAAATTGAAATGATCATATATAACCAAATAAAAAAGGTATAAGTATGAATTATACAGACGAGTTAAACTAAAAATGGATAAAATCAGAGTTTGGAGATTTATATCCCTGAAAATTTGGAAAATATTTTCCGAAGTGTTGTGAAAATAAAATAGCATTATTTTTGGAAAAAAAAAATTTTAAGAAAAATTATTTAAATTGGATTTAAAAATGGATTTTTGGAAGTAAGTAAGCACTGAACTCACTTCAGTCGCTAGAAAATAATTCTGGTGATGACGGCTGCATCATCAATCTTCATTTTCGAGTTTCTAAGTGACGGATTACTACCATGATCGTTGTTTTTGGATTGTTTGAGAAAAACAAGTTTTTTAGAAATTCCAAGGAATTTGTTTTGGGCAAAACCAAGTTTGTTTTGGAAATTCTAAAATTATGGTTTGATATACTAAGGGGCTATATATATATATATATATGATTTCAAATTGATTTAAAATAGAACCGGGTGTTTGATCTGAAATTTCTCAATTATATGCTTTGTGAAACCAGAAGAAAATAAGTTTTTGAACTTATAATTGTGGAAATGGTATAGAAGAAAGGAAAATGTGGAGCGTTGAAGTTTGGAATTGAAATTTAACTTGAGTAAGTTAAATAAATAAAATGAATTGAATTTAACTTAAGATAAGTTATAAAAAAATTGAATTGGATTGGAAATGATATCAAATTTGAAGTGGATATAATTTTGAATAGTAAAATGATTATATAACTATAAGTTATAATTATTGAATGGAATCAATTCCAGTATAGAATTTATGATAATGTGAAAAATTAATTGTGTAACTTATAAATTTGAAAATTGAATGGAAAAACCGAAATGGAAGTGGTTTGATATTTTGGTGAAGTTAAATGAAAACCCGAACTTGAATTATAAAATGTATTTATACTCAAGCCAACTAAATGAAGTGATTTTTAAAATAAAAATCTAATTGTGAAATGGAAAATGGAAGTGACTAATTAGATGAATTAGTTAGTAAATTGAATATTGGAAATGAAATTTGAGTTATAAATGGAATTCGACTTTTACGTAAGCAAATTAAATATATTTTGAAATGATTTCAATTTAAATAGAAATGGATTGAAATGGTGATGACTTAAGTTATAAATAAATTCAATTTAAGTGTCAATAAATTGATTATGGCTTTGGGATATTATTTAAGTAAATTCAAGCATGAAATTAAGTTTTGAAGTGGAAACGAATATATGTATTGTATAAAGGGTTATAACAAACCTTAATATTAATTTTATGAGATGATTCTCAAGTAATATAGTGTAAATTGAGATATACCAAGTAAATGAAAGTGTGAATCAATCGACGATGAATAAATTGAATAACAATCAATTTAAAATGATATGGAATTTGATTGCAATGGAAATGAACTTAAGTTATTTTGAAATGAGTGAAAGTGGACGAATTAACTTAAGTTAGTATTTTTGGTTAGAAGCTTGACTCAAGTAAATTTATGAAATGATTTATAAATAAATTGGCATGGATTGGATTGTTGTTGAATATAAAATTGAGTGAACAAGATTTTGTGAATAAATTGAAGATGAATCAACAAGAAATTTGTAAATTTATTTAGAATCGATTTAAAATGGTTTATAAACTGCAGTGGTTATTTTATTAAACAAATAGCACCGAAATTGCATGAAAAGAATTGTCGTTTGACGAAAACGGAAATAAACAAAATTATGCAAACAAATAGAAGTGAATAAATTGGTTTAGAATCCATTTGAAATGGATATGAATATATATATATTGTGTGTAATATAAAAGGGATGCAAGTAATATTGGTTGTGAATCATTCGAATTGAATGGAATGGTATATAAATCGATTGAAAGTAACTAATTTAATGTGGGAATCTTCTGATTGCTTATAAATATCTGATATGCCATGTTTTGCATTTTGAACTATGTGTTTAAAGTTGTAATATGCATATAGTATTATAAAAGTTCATAAATTATGAAACTAATGTGTTGTAATTGAGTAAGTACAGGTACATGAAGACTATTCGGCTAGATTTGGGTTGTGAAATTGCATATAAGATAAGCTCGCTCGCTTAATAATGCTAATATAAGGTACGCTTATGATTTAGCGCGCGAAAATATAAAAATATTGATATATATTATGTTTTCCGGCCATGAGAGCCAATGTATATTTTTTTTATCAGTTTTGTCATATTACAAAAGGCTCTCCGTACAAGGGAGACTCTGACAAAAAATTTCGAAAATTTAGGGCGTTGGAAAAACTTTGGAATTTTTTGGGAATTTTTTGTTAACCAAAATTTGATTCTGAATTGTAAAGGAAATAAGGGATTTTGGTTTAGAAATGAAAACTAATTGTTTTAAAGGGAACTAAAATATTTGGGAAAATGGAATATCGGGTTTTCTCTAAGTGGGTTTTTGAAAAGTAATGGGTTTGGAACATTTTTCCTACCTTAGCAATTTCGGGGACGAAATTCTTTTAAGGGGGGAGGAATGTAACGACCCGGATTTTCCAACATTTGATTTTGAATATTTAAATGGTTTTAAATATTGGATTTGGAATATGAAATTGATTTTTGAATATGAAGATTTTGGTGGAATTTATAGAATGAATTTAAATTTCAAATATAACGATTTATCGTAATACGGAAATGGTGAGTAATTGAATTTGGGTTGAATATAAATCGAAACGGTTTCTAATGTTGATATAAATTCTATTTGAATTAGAATTGAGTTAATAAGTTTTAAAAAAACTGGAATTTCAAGTAATCTCGTCAAATTTTGAAATCGTCGTTTTTATCGACACGTTAAAATAGCGATCCGAGGCATGGTCTCAGAATTCGACGAAACTAGTCCCATTGGATTCGTACTAGTGTATTATTATCGGATTTCAAATTTCGTAGCATTTGGGGTTACCGTTTGATCGTACGGGATAGAAACGCATTGAAATTAATATTGAAAATTTAATATTATATTTGGGTTAAAAAAACTATCTTCTGCATACAATTGAATTAGGACTCAAAACTTGTTCCATTGGGTTCGGAATAGAGGTATAACATTAGGAACACCAGGCGGCATGCCTCAATAGGGGTCCGAGATTTCGAGTTATATTAAACAAGATATTTGGTAATTGAATAATATTATAAACATTATAAGTCAAAACATATCTCTGCACGCGCCGCTCCCTAGTTATGAATCACGCCGTCCCCTTCAACTTTAGATCGTGGCTTCTCCTTCATCTTTTTTTTAAATCGAAATCAGTTCGATTAACGAGAAAAGAAAAAAAATCAATCACGCGACTCGCGGCAGCGCTGCACTGGGAGAGGGGAAAACTCGAACGGCAGTTAGGGTTTCGGCGAGGCACGATACTCGTTCGTGCCAGCTAGGCTTCGTGCGATGGAGGAGAAGCTGCCGACCTGGAGGAGATTAAAGTCGCGCTCATTTGGGAGGCTTTTGGCGTTTTGCGTTCGTGGTTTTGGGTTTCTGGGTCGGGTCTTGGAGGATTGGAGTAGGGTCGAAGGACGCGTGATGGTGTGTGTTTGACGATGTGCTACTAGAATTTGGATTGCAGTTGTTCGATTAGCTGTTGCCGTGGGAGATGCAGTGATGGCCGTAGTTCGGGTTTGGGCAGGTTGTAGTTTGGGTTGCTGAGGAGAGTGGGTTCGAACGCGGAGGCTGAGCGCGCGCATGAGAGGCCGGAGGCGTGGCGTGGCAGGAAGGGTGAGTGCGAGTGTACGTCGATGGCGAAGTGGCTAAAGCGCTAGGTATGTCGAAGTTGAACAGTGGGGAGAGTTTTGCGTGAACGAGATGGTGGAGGTATATCTGTAACTAAATTTAATTTTATAATTAGTTTATTTAATTTGGAATTTAAATTGAGATAGCTACTAAAATTTGCATGCGAGGTTCAATTGAACGAAAATCGATCGTGTAGGATTCATAGAGGCAGAATCTACGCAATAGAATTTATTTGGAACGGATTTGCAAATAAAAATCAAGGTGAGTAAATCTCACTCAATTTGGTGAACTAGTTTAATTTATAATAATTTAAATTAATTATTGGATGATTGGTTGAATTGATAAATTATTATCAGTTGGATGTTATATTATATATATAGTAGTATATATATTAGTAGTTGGATATATTCCCGCCTATTGGAGCAGATGAGACCCTATGTGCCCCGCATAATAGTGGATGACCCTATATTACCGCGATATCCTGCCTCGAAACGGGATTGGTGGTTTATGTTATCTAACAACTGTGGATGTAGGGAAGTAGGTTGGAGGGATCCAACTGGATTCCTCAAAATGTTGATTTGAATTTCATATATAATAATATATGATGTGTTAGAATAATCTGTTATAGATTATTATTGTGATTTGATTGATTGGATGCTATAGTCGCACTGGCCTTAATTTTGGTATTTTAAATACCATAAATATTATTTTTGAATTTGAAGGAATTAAAAGGAGATTTTGGATATAAAAATATTTATATCGAAATTAGAATTATTTTAAAGGAAATTGATTTGGATAAAACAATAATTTGATTTGGTGTTGTACTTAATTATTCGTAAAATGATTTAATTATAGATTTAAAAATAAATTATGTAAAGGATTTTTAACAGTGGATTTTTAAGTGATATTTCCGGATTTATGGAAAAGAAGTTGAAATCGATATTAAAAGTAGATTTGAAAAGTAAATGGGATTTATGAAGGAATGGATTTATAAAACGAGATTAGTTTTATGAACAAGTGAAACTCAAAGGAGTTTATAAATTTATAAACGATGTTTATAAATAAGGGAAGATGATATCAGTTGATAAATTGAGAATATAAATACACAGTGTGAATTTATATCGAGATATAGAATCGGGTTTGGGAAAAATAGAGGATTCTATTTTTGAAATGTTAGAAATGGAATCGATGTGTTATGAATCGAGAGGAATTTATAAATTGAAATTGGTTATCAGAATTTTAAAAATATATTTTTATCGAGAAGTTAAGTTTTTGGGAAAAATTTATTTATTAAACTAGGTAAATTTAAGCTGTTAGTATTGAAATATTTCGGAAAGTAGATTATTCGAATATTTAATTTTATTGAAATGAATTCACCTTTTTATAATAAGCTTTGTAAATTGATTAGTTTTATTTAAAAATGAATTGGAAATGAGTTGTCGATGTTTATTTAAGGTGTTTTAATATTTAAAATAATTACTTAAACTTGTTTTAAAAATATATTATTATTCTTTAAAAATACTTATCATATATATACATAGTGTTGAAATGATTGAAATTTATTTATAAATCTTCTCGATATTTGCAAACGGGGTTTATTTAATAGGTGTGATTTTATAAGAGAAATTCTCAAAATGGAATTCAGGGAAACTTAAGGAAATTTCCAAAGTATTTAAATGTAGAAACTTCGAAAATGAATTAGAATTCATAAAAGAAGTTAGAAATGGGTAGTTGTAATTATGGACGAATATAATCGAGTTTGGAAATTTTAAATGAAATTAATTTATGAATTCCAAAAACTTATGGAATCCGTCGAGTTAAGGAATTTACAAATTTCTTGTAAAGGATTTTGAGAAGTATGAAATGTAATGGAATATTTCCTAAGTATTGGAAATAAAATGATTTTAGGAAAATATACTTATAAATATTTCCTAAGTATTGGACTGGAAGAATTTAAAATATTTTAACTACGAGATTTTTATTATAGAAATATTTTTCAAAGTGTTGAATAGAAAAATGGAGTTTGAAAATATTTTTAAATATTGATATGGTTTGAAAATATCCCGTAAGGATATAAGGATCTGAAATTATTTTCAAAAGTTGGAAATACTGGAAGAGAATTAAATACACACACATATATATGTAGATATGTGTGTGTGTGTATATCTTTGTAAAGATATTTTGAATGAATGTTTCGAAGATTTATAAAATAAGGCTTAGTGATTGCTTTTGGATGTTATTTGATAGTTAAATAACCGACTATCACATATGGCCAAATTCGTTGATCGTTTCGGAGAGAACGAGATCAGATTTAGATATCTGAAAACCACTTCGATCTGATTTGTGCGTTACGAATTGTGATATCGTGGAGCTAATGAAGACGGTGATTTTGGAGATTTGGTTTGTTCAGACCCAGAACAACTTGTATGGATGAATGCTATCATTGCATCGTTGCCTGGAAGGCAGTGTTAGCATTCCAAGTATGAATGCTATTCTAACGTAAACGTAGCCTCAAGCCTCATCAACCGGGAATGACTAAAACAGGGAAGATGCAGCAGAGCTAAGTGGGTCGCACCCAAGTAGGGTATGTTATCACTTTTCTAGATAACCTCGGATATATTATATTATAATTATGGATATGGTTATGCATGAAAAGAGAGCGCTCGATTAGGGTAGGAACACCCGGGATGATAACATATTCGGTACTATCCAAATCAGGGGTAGGCCAGTCCTGTATTGGCAGGGATCGTTAGGTACGATCTCAATACATTTTTCTAGAGGTGTACTGTGACGGGCGGTAACCCAGTGGCCCAGTCATTGTATGGATTCCAATATCCACTACGAGCCTGTACGGTTTTGATTGTGTCCAACTATGCTGAAACGTGAGATGCAAGCATTTCAGCTATTTTCTAATTTATTTTCTATAGACACTATTATAATATCAGATGATTTTGATATAAAATTGTTTTGGTTATCGTAAGATAAAAACCCGTTGTATTTATGTGTGACGTGGTCTTACGAGATACCTTTGATTTCAAAGGATTCTGATAACAGTAATAATTCAAATTGAGTGTGTTTTCTCACGCTGGTTTTCCAGACTGACTCGGGTGTTATTTAATTATAATGCTCGGGTCAGACCGAGTATTACAGATTCAGGTTAGGATGCTATGGAGATTAGGAGACGAGCTGGAGAATTTCAGGCGCATATCACGTATTTGATTATATTCCGCTGTGTGTATAGACTGTATAGTCAGCACTGGTGAGGACAAGTTATAATAACTGTCCATATTGACTGACTGATTATCGTACTCTGATGATTGTATGAATATTAATTGTTACAGTTCTTTTTGTATAAAGATCAGTTATTATATATTATATATTGTTCTGCTGCGATTGAGATTCTATGTTGTTGCTTATGTTTGTTCTATCTTTCCTACTTCACCCTAATGATCCATATTATACGAAAACCAATCTCAGTTGTTACAGTTTCACTTGGTCATGCGTGGTTCATTGACTGCTTAAATTGTACGAAAAAGTGGGTCATTACAACGACCCATCCGGTTTCTTACAAACACCGCGGCCGCTCCTCAAGGTGAACTACTTGGTCTAATAAAATTCCTTCCTTCTAGATCCACTAGTTGCACCTTCAATTTCTTCATCTCAGTTGGTATCATCCTGTTAGGTGGTCTATTCACAGGTTCAGCTCCTGGCACAAGATTTATTCTAAACTCAATAGCTCTTTTCGGGGGTAGTCCAGTGACTGGCTCAAAGACATCTGCAAACTCTCTTGCTACCCGAACCTGACTTAACTCATTTCCTACCACCATAGCATTAAGCATAGCACTAACACTCCGGTCGGTATTCTCTACTGAGAATATCACTCGGTTATGACTATCAGGGTGTCTCAGTGGTATTTCCATATCTTGGCAAAATAGTCTAGCCTCATACCTACCCAACCAATCCATACCTAAAATGATTCTGATATCTACGAAATCAATAACCTACAAATTGCAGGTAAACTTATGACCTAACAAGTCAAGTTCTAACTGGTCACATCTTAACCCTAGAGTTGCATACCTTCCTATTGGATTCGCAACCCTTAAGGAAGTAACAAGGTAGGTCGGTTCTAAACATAATCTATCAACCAAACACTGAGATATAAATGAATGTGATGCACCGGTATCAAAAAGTACTCTAACTGAAATACTCTGAATCAAAAGCGTACCTTCCATCACAGTCTTTCCTATATCAGCTGTGGTAGGCCTAGCTGGTCTAGCAAAAACTTTTCCTTTGTCCTCCCTAACTGGCTCTGGACGCTGATTCTTGTAATGCCCAACTTGATCACAGTTGAAGCACTTCACATTCTTCTTACTCGCAGCTTTCTTCCCATTTCCTGACCGGCATTCATTCGTAAAGTGACCTTTCTTGTCACACTTATAGCAAACTACCTCGGCCTTTGACTTCTTAGCAGTATCTCCCCTCTGGACTCCCTTCTTTTTAAATAATTTCCTCTTTTTGCCTTGAGAACCCTGAGTTTCCACTGACTTCTCCTTAGCGAACTCAGCAAGTAACTCCTTATAGCGAATGGCCATCTCCACCACTATATTGCAAGGATCACGGATATGTATCATGTTCATTTTAGCAAGCTCGGGCCTCAATCCCCGAATTAACCTCTCATTCCTTTTGATATCAGTATCTATAGTAGCATATCCATATCGAGACAGCTCTTCAAACTTAGTAGCATACTCGACTATTGACATCTCTCCTTGCACTAAATCCATAAACTTCCTCATCGGTTCAGACTTAGTAAACTCAGATACAAACTTCTGCTCAAATCTCGTTTTAAAATCAACCCAAGTTAACTGTACTTTCGGAACTCCGGGAGTGACACTATTCCACCAATGTAATGCTAGCCCCTACAACTGTCTAAAGGCCAACATTCTCTTTTACTCATCATTCAAACCCAAATCGGTAAATATATGCTCACAATGCAACAGCCAATTCTGAACCTCTATGGCACTCTCTGTTCCCAAGAATGGCTTTCCACCCAAACTGGTGTAATATCTACTCAGCAAAGCATAATTATTCACAACTGGAGCCACATGATTAGCTCCTCCTGCATTTCCAGCAACACCAGCAGCAGCTTCTGCTTGCATCATACCAACAAAGAATTGATACATCGCCCCCATATCTACTGCTGGATTTCCATCACTCACATTGGCATTCGCATTTTGATTACTAGCATTAGCCTGTCGATATAGGTTCCTCCAGGTGTTGGGTCGAGCATTTCCATTAGTTGTGGTGCTTCCTCCATCGAGATTTCCTCAATCGTTTCCTGCTTCCATATCTCATTTCTCGTAAATCTGCATGCGACCCTTAGTAAAATACAGAAGAACAGTCTAAGAGAGCGGGGAATACATACTTATATATATAACTATATATCAAATACTAGTATGTTACTACAGTGATAACCGAAACCCTAATCTTATTATCTGATTCATTGGTTATGTTTGGAAAATCTTTTAGGTTTGAGTTTCTTTTAAAGTTTCATAAACTTATGCTTTGATACTAACTTGTAACATCCCCCTACTTGGAGGCCCAAAACTAACATCTATGGATGATGCAGTCATCTATGGTTATTAATCCTCGGCGACCAAATACGGCGATATTAGATACATTGATACACAGAAACACAAGAATATGGAAAAAAAATTAAACAGCAAACAAATTCCACATTTCATTTCAAAATATTCCAAATTGATTACATAATCTCAGTTCGCAGACCACGTTCAATAACATATAATTATTACAAAATACGACAAGAGCGATAAATGAAGATGCCCCCTTAGTTGATCAGAGTATATAAATAAGAAGAAAACAAATTTGTCTCTATAAACAAAACACACAGCGGAAATAAAAGAACTCTAATAACAAGCTTGCCTCATGCACGTCCTCGGAAGCTTTATTCGCCTAAAAGAACACCTGGAAACCTTAACTCTCAACCTACTCAAAATCAATTGAGTACCCGAGATTAAGGGGAAAACAAAAACTTCGAGTCAGACATAAAGTCTGGTATGAATAATAATTTACCACCTCAAACCATTTAGATATTTAGTGAGACCATGCCGCTTAGCGGAATGGGTTTTCCCCCCACTAGTATCCTAAAACATTTATAAACCATATACTGTGCTCCTGCATTCACAATGGTTAAAACATAGTATTTCAAAAACCTTATGATGATATGCAAAACAAGTATATCAAATCTGGATTACCTATCCTCATTAATTCTGACTATCTGTCTCAATTATAGTTTCTAGAATTACTATTAACCTGTTAAATGTTAATGGACTATCTGTCCAATATCATAGTTTTCATGGGATCACTAAGAACCTATTGGTAACTCCGATACCTTATCTCTATAGAGTATCAACTCAGTCGAATGCCCTTCAAAAACTAGACAGGCGCTTATCTTTTTAAAAGTGAACCTTGGTTTCGACCCTGACGAAAGCATTGCTTTCGACACCCTACCTTCCGCTACTTACCAATTCACTTCGTACCAATATCCTTGATACCATGTGAATTGGTTTCGACTACGAGGGTTTCGACTGGAATGGTTTCGACTGAGATGGAGCGGATGTAAATGAGTCGAAAGGTGCCTTCGAATTAGGCGGAACAAGTTTTTTTGAAACGTTGATTTTTAACTAAACATGGCAATTACTTTATAATTAACCTGCCTATTGTAATTCCTTGATTGGTTACTTTAAAACCTTTCAAATACTTTACAATTAGAAACTGCAGCATTAATTTAGATCCAAATCAAAGAAATATAACGTTTAAGCCCTTCCATATAATAAAACCAACATTTGCATAAAAGTCCCTCTTTAACAATAATTTATTTTCCCTAATAAATCAACGGGAAAAATCCCCAAAAATCACAGAAAATCAATTTTATCATGTAATCAAACATATTAAAATTTCAGACCCAATTTCTTTCTGAAATACGTGAAATAAATTTTAAACCCATTTATATCATATTTTCCTTTATAAATTAATGATATATTTTCTATAGCTCGGAAAATTCTGAAAATTAAAACCAATCTCCAAAATCATGTTTTTGCTTAACATAAAAAAATTCCATGGCATTCGAAAATCATAGACCCTTGGTTCTCCCTTGAAACCGAGCAAATTCATAGGTATATGAATTAAAATAATTCGAACATGATATAATTCAAGCATATCATCATCCATATCATTTATAAAAACGAATTTAATCATAAACCCAAAAACACATAATCATAGAATAAAATAAAGATGGTATAAAATTATTATTCACCTTAGATTTTGATGAGGAATTTGAGATTTGTTGTTGCTTACTCCTCCCTAGCTTTGATCCTTGGTTTAAGATTGTAATCTTCCTCCTTTCCTCCTTGTTAATGGCCGGCTCTTAGGGTTTTTGATTTGCGTTTGTGATGGTAAGAAATGAAACGTAAATGGGCAAGGGTAAGAAGTGTATAGCCGTGTATGATAAGGAGGCTATTTTACTAATATGCCCATGTGTAATTTAATTAGTTTAATAACCCAATTAAAGTCCATTTACTTTATTAATAAGCACAGCCCTATATATGGTTTATTCAAATCTAAATCCCCTTATCATCATTATTCTATTTAATTTATCTAATTAAATTCATGAATAATGTTATCAAAAATTAGGGATGTTACATGGGCGAAGGTCGCGGTCAAACTTAACACCCTTTAAAAACCACTCGAGGAGCGCAGCTTCGAGTCTAGGGAGACCGGATGGAAGAATGTAAGCTGACCTTCTATGGGGACGCGAGGAACCAAAAGCGGGCACCACATAAGTCGAGGGAGCTTGAGATGAAAACGGAGCCTGAACGAAAGAAAATGGAACTTCAAGACCGATAGAAACTGGGGCCGGGGAAAAAGCCTGATGCTCAAAGGAATGAGAACCGCAATCAATCTTCGACTTCTTGGATGGTTTCTCTCGGTCGTCAGGGGTTTTTCTCTTCTCATAACCACTCTTGTACGTTCGACCCCATTCTCTGTCATCCCGGTGACGAGCTTCGGCTTCCGAGTCTTTTCGCCTGCTCCACTCTTCCTCGGTTTCACGGGGCTGGTTGCGGCTTGAAGATCGTCTTGACCAACTTTGCGAATCAGTGAATTATTCAAGATTGTCGTAAAATCCACGGCCTCTCATTGTACCTGACAAGAAAAAAAACAAAGAGCTTTAGCAATGAGAAATAGGCTTAAATAATGCATGTGTAAGTGAATGTGACCTTAGTGAAATGTGTAATGTGTCTTAGGGGGCCTAAAAGGACGTCACAAACTGGATCAAGAATCAACCATGGTAGAAACCAGGCTGACTCTAGACACAATATAACCATGGCGAGGATACGTTCCCTCGAATTTGAAATCTTCCCACATAAGTTCATTGATATCCACGTAAACGTTGTTCAAATCCCCAAAGTCCACGCCGGTATTTTTAATCGGGGAACCCTGACGTCGCTTGGCTGCTGAGGGAGCATCTTTATTGTGAATCTCTCGAGGAGACGAATCCAGGAGAATAGGACTCATTCCCGGAGTCTCATCACACGATTCGGAGTCTCCGTCACTGGAGCCTGCATCGAAATCATCATCACTAAAGGAGGAATCATAACTACTGACGCCCTCGACTTCACCCACCTCCTTTTCTATTGCCACGACGGTCTTGCCCTCACGCTACTTAAATTCTTCTTGCCCTTCCTCCGGAATCGAGGGCATTCTGGCCGGACAGCTAGCTTCAGTCGTGACACCCCTTCCTTCTTGAGTTTCTTCAATTGACTCGCCAGATGGACCTTCTTTTCTGAGAAACCACCTTCTTCAGAGTCATGTGATGAAGAAGTGAAGCGTGTTCGTATTCTAGAACGGGAATGAGACGGGACTTCAACGGCCATCGCGGATCTCCCAGGATTCAACCGCCCATACCGAAGCAAATTCTCGTCCATTAGCAAAAATTTAACTGATCTCTCCTTGGCATCCACGGCCTTCAGAGTATGGAAAATCTGATCGAGTAATGGGTCTTTATTCGGCCTTGGAAAAAATGCAAGAAGTATTTGATCTATCAGAAATCCCATAGCAACGTATCGAAACTCAATAAGTAAAAGAGAGAACTTACCCCCAGTCGTCCAAAGGTGGTTAAACCCTTCGGGACACCTAACAAAAAAGTACTGAGTCTTGAATTGAGACAGATTGCTTTGAAGCTACAACACGATCTTGCGATTCCTTTGGGACTCGATGACGACAAGGGATGGGCACTCGTCTCTCTTCTTAAACGAGAGAAAATATCTCAACTCATCGAAACTCGGGGCACGATTAAATGTTCGCATAAACAGGATGTGAAGGCAAGTCAATATTGCATATCTATTAGGATGAATTTGGAATGGAGCAATTCCCAAGTTCATGAGAGTTTATTTCAAGAAGTTATTGAAGGGGGGTACTGCTCCATTTAAGCACATATACCGGTGGCAAGCAGTGTATCCCAAAGGTGGCATATAGGCAAACTCCATCTTCCCCGAAAGACACACATCGTCCTCCAGAACGCCGTGTTGTATGCAAACGTTATGTAAATCCTTAGCGGAGATTACGGAAGAAGCTCTCTCTGGAGGATTAAGTAGAACTCTGAAATTCAGAGGACTCAGGTCTACAACCGGACCAACCAGAACCAGTTGGTTGTATTCAGCCCGTGGAACTGAAGAGGAAGGCGCAACGGATGACGATTCAGCTTCTGAAAGTGCTGGACTTCCTCCACTGGACTTACGGCGAGAGGACGGATGCTTCATTCTATACAACAGAACTTCCATCTAACATGGTCAGGTAATTCTGTCTTTAACCAAAAATTCCCCTACAACACTTGAATTCCGAAGGAATGATGGTTTACACCGACACATCGGATTTCATGTATAAACTAGGGCAAGTGCGGTGTGTTATCTATGTGGGGTGAGCTCGGTGTCCTAAGCACTACAAACGCTCTATCCCGTGTAGATAGTTCACAAGACTGAAGAATGAAAAGGGCTTCTCGTATCATTTATTGAAGTTATTTCTCCTACACTTGTCCGTTATCGATCAACGATCGATAACGGATCCGTTGTCCGAAGCGACGCAGGAAGCTCTTCCCATTTCAGGTACACCGAGTGTGCAATAGCGGGACCAATCCGAACTCTCCGGAAGGACTAAAACCAATTCGCGAGACTTGGTTCAACAATGTAACTTAGTGCAAGTCAATTCTGATTCTTTAGACGAAGATAGCAAAACATGTCAAGCACCAGGGTAAAGCCCGAGTATCGTTCCATGAAGAACTCAAGACTCGATTTACTATCTTTTTCCACAAAATCGCAATCAACTCGAATTCTCCACGACCTCATCACCAAATTGCTAAACGAATGCCAAATTTCAAATCACCCACCTCAAGTCAAAAATCAAAGGGCAAGAATGGTTAAATTTTACGACAGCAGCGACCCAAGGTAGGCAACTCGATAGCGATCCAAATCGCCGAAGTCTTAGGTGCTAATGGCTAGCCTAAGGCAATGGCGAACTTCAGAATGGCCAATGGCAAGAGGATTCGACGATGGATGGTCGTCAACGGTAATAGTATGAGTGGATTTAGGGTTTAGACGAATTTGGATCAGGTCATGGGGCAGGAAGCTTGAGTCGCAATAGAAATGTAGAAGGGAAAAAGGATCGGCTCCATTGAACTAAATGGAAAACTGAACAAAAAATACGCTAAGTCTTTGGGCCGCTAGCAACCTAAGGACTATGGATCGCTAGCGATCCATCAACTGGAACCGATCTCCTCCAAATTTGCTCGGCATGATCCACATGTTATTTGCAAGTATCATGAAAGTTATGGGATCGAAGTTGATTTGTTATAACGAGCAACGACGATCCACGTCAAAGTTCAAAAAACAGCCAAAGCCAAATTCGCATGATGGCCTCAACACGACCCAATGAACCTCACTAAACAGGAACTCAAAAGCAATTACTTCCGGAGCATGCCTTGTTTCCAACGAAGGCATACTCTGGAGGGCAAATGTTATCCGGGTTTTTAACCCAATAGAGTTCGGTGGAAGTTAGAACATTTGCATCAAGTCAAAACGACTCAAGAGTTAACCAGAAGGATCAAAGGAAGGAATCAAGAGAGTCTCAAGAGAAAACAACAAAAAATAATCAAAGGGTATGGATCGCTAGCGATCCATCACCCATGCTTCGCTAGCGATCCATGAATATTTATCATGGGTCATCCATTTTCTTTGCATCATGAAGCATTATCATTTCTAGAGACGCCTGATAAATTTCATGGTATTCCAAGCAAGCTAGTTGGAGAAGTGAGCATTCATTTGATTTCAAGCATGGTTCAATACAACATGTGCACAAGACACCATCAAAACAAGGCATCTAGTCATGAAATTACATAGAGAGCATCTACATTAGGCATAGAGCATGACACAGTGACCCGAGCCAAAATTAACCTAACTACATGGCTCGCTAGCGATCCATGCCCTATGGATCGCTAGCGATCCATCAGATTGGCTCGGATCGTTATGAAAATTTCGAAGCACTTCTGTATCTCCAAATATAAGCTTTTGGCAAGGCTAGGCCCGCCCAATAGTTCTTCAATCCATATAAATACAATCCTACTTGCAACATAAACATGATCTTCTAGACTGGCTGCTAAAACTCTATAGAAACTATTCTTCACTCTTCTCCTCCCACACAGCAGTTATCTAAAGGGTTCATTGTGATTCTCTAATGAACTCTAACACTAGTGACTTGATCTAACTTACAAGATTCAATCGCATTGTAATCAGATTCGACTTGTAATTGCATTCAATCAATAATAAAAGTTATAAAGTGGACGTAGACTTCGTTAACAGCCGAACCGCTATAAAAATCTCTTGTCTCTTTATCTTATCTGCAAGTTGTTATTCCTTGTTTCCATTTTATTTTCCTTGATCAACAGGGTTGGTGCTTTCACACTCAACCCAGAGTGTTGATCCATCTTTTGGATCAACATTAGATAACTATAGCACAAGTCAAGAAGAAGAGTTTGGTAGGATATCTCAATCAACAAAAAGAGAAGACTTGCATCTTCTTTAGTAGAATCATTTTCCTCTGAATCCTTAAGTGCCTCCATATGTTCAATGTAAGGTAGAAAATTGGGTTTTAGCCCATGGAGTATATGGAAGGATATCTTGGGTTTTACTACTTTGACCACATGTTTCTACTCGATTCTCTTCGCCACTTAAAATCACTTCTTACATCGTACCAACGCTACCTTTGCAATATCTTATGCATCTATCTCGACATTAATCCACCGTTTAAAAAAAGTGTAAAAGTTCATATACGTTGAGTCCATCAACGATGTATATACATAACATTTTTTTCTTTCTTCGTTTCTATTGTTTCTTTACTAAAACTTTCTGGAAAGTATTATTAAACATATCATGTTAGTCTCATGATATTTTTGATCGGTGTAGCCTAGATCATAGATAGTACCAACCTCTCCAACATTGTATTTATGATCATTTTCTGTTATTGCTATCAACAATTAAACAAGGTCATTTTCAGAACAAAATTTGAAAGGCACTCTACAAATACAGACATATTATTACATCATTTAACTCAAAAAGAAAATAGCAAGGAACTTAGAAAGACCATACCCATTGAAAGACCATTATCGATTGCACTTTATAAGGCTAAAGCATAATCCAAGTAATTCTTGGCTAGTTGCTCCTAGTTATATCCACATATGTGCTCTTCACCTTTTCAATCAAAGCTTCCTACAACCAAAATAGACAAGATTGTAAATATTTTGTTTCTACCGTAGGATGATCATTGAAAAACTGACTTGCATGCTTGTCTTCACTTATCCCAACCGTTTACCTACTATTGTGTTTGTATAGATCCATCATAACCTTTACAAACACTGGTATATTGAATCTTAATGGATACACGATCATATATCCATGCATAGATTCACTAATACATACCCATACTTCCAAATTCAATAGTTTATTTTCTACTCGGTTGTATTCGAACTCATTGTTGATAAATGGTATTAAATTGAACAAATAGAATGGTTGAAATAACTATGTCATATATGCAAATACCTTCCACCACAAAATGAACCTGGCAATCACAAAGCATAAACTAGGATTAGTGGGCGAAAAATAAGAGGAATGAATAGAAAAGTTTAGGTAGAGCTCACTTACATCCCTACTTAAAACCGTGATATCTGTAAAATGTTTAGATTCCCTACCAAAAGGTAGGTCTGTCAAAACTAACCATAACCCATTTACCTAACCATCAACCCTAACACTAAAAGTGCTGGGTCTGACCCGTTTAATTTTCTTTCTTTTTTTGACCAACCCATTTGCAACTAACAAAGTAAAATTCCCAGATCTACCCAAGCCGCTTACCCATCCAGCCGTAATTTCTTCTCAAATCGCGATAGAAGAAATGGAGGCGATTTCTCTACCTTCGTTCGACAACCCTAACTTCGAATTTTAACCAAGATTCAAAGAGTATGACCCATCATTGATACGTTCGGCAACCCTAACTAGGATAGAGGCATCATGCAAAATAGGATAGAGGCATCAGCAGCATTGTTGTCAAAAATCCTAAAATCTCACGATTTAAATCCCGATTCGGATCGGATCTCTTCCTTAACGATTCGATTTACATTCTGATCCAAACTTAGTCAAAACCGCAAATAAAAAAACATTCTACATATATACTAACATACTTAGTATGTTTATTTGGATTCAAAATTCAAAATAAAATGTTTTCAAAATAAAATAAAAATATAATAAAAGAGGAAATTGAGTTTTATGTTTAATTGTAGAAGTTTAAACATCAAAATCAATTTCAAATTGTGTGCAAACCTTCAAATACGAATCTTTTGAATCTATGATTTACGATTTGAATCTCGTTTCGATTTAAAGTTTGAACTTTACGATTTACAATTTAAATCCCGTTTTGAAAACATTGATCAGCAGCAGCCGTAGGTGATTTCACAACAACTGTCGCCGGTGGATGAGTAGTCGCAGCAACAAACGCCAACGGCAGCAGCGTTATTTGGGCATGCAAGAACTTATTTGGTATTTTTAATAAGTAGGTATTATTGATGTTAAATTAGCTTTTATTTGCAATTTTTAGTAACATTTCTCCTATTAGTTGTTGATTAGATTTCTCCTATTAGTTGTTGATTAAGATGTTGAAAATTGTGGCTAGTTTATGATTTAGGACCATGATTTTAAGGGTTTATTGAATTGAGACATTACATGTTATTATCTTTTGGTTGAATTTATCTTTTCTTTGTTTTTTTCCTCACTTTTAGGTTTTGTTTAATCAAAATTCTAACTAAGAATTAACCATTCTTCTAATTATATTGTGATTTGTTGCTTGTTAAGATTTTATTTTTGGATACAAACAAAATATTCAATTCACATCTGATCTGTACTGTTTGCATTTTTGTGCTAATGTGAGTATGGTGCATCATCAGTTTTGAAATCTACAATGATATGGGTTAGTAAACCTTCCAACGGATTAATACTCACAATAATTATATAACAAAATAAAATAAATTGAACTATCCAATTCTAGTAAGAACATTGAAGGTTCTTCTTTCACGTAGTCAAATGTTGGATTGTAGAATTGTATAAAATTTTGCTCTATCTAATATCCAACTCTTAGCAATACGAAGAATGAATTAGAGACAGTTAAACAAAGAATTTCCCTAATTAAATCGAATTATATGTCATTAAACAAAAAGAGATGCCCAAAATAAAATAGGGTACTTTTGGCACAGGTCCTTGATAGGTTTCAAAATTCACAAAAACCCCAGTGGAAAAAAGTATGTAAATTGGGTCCTTATTTGTCGAAAATCATCAAAAGACATTTAAAAAACAAAAAAAACTTTCAAATTTTAAAACTTATTTCAATTAATATTTATCTTCGTATTCATGTCAAATAAATAAAAAAACAAGGATGAAAAGGGAAAAAATAACACACGGTATGTTTCAGGAATAATTGCAAAAATGTATGCAATTTTAGAGAATAATTGTAGACATGTCTGCACTTATTCTGGATAGCATGTCTTTGCAACTAAAAATTACAGATATGTCTGCAATTTTAAGGAATAAGTGCAGATATTTACGTAAATATCCTGATTGTTAAATCAATGTGCTGTTATTCAGTGAATAATTGCATACATGTCTGCAAATATATGGAATAATCGTCTGCAATTATATAAATTTTTATTCAACGCAGTTATTCGATGAATAATTGCATACATGTCTGCAATTATATGGAATAATTGCATACATATCTGCAATTATTCATATGTTTATCGAATGCAATTATTCAGTGAATAATTGCAGACATATCTGTAATTATATGGAATAATTGCAGATATGTCTGCAATTTTTTTTTTTTTCTTTCAGAAACCTAGTTATAATATTTACAATTTTTTTAAATTTTTTTAAGCACTGGCGCAAAAAAAAACACGAAAAATACACGCTGTTACAGTAAAATAATCATAGGGATCCGCTTTACAACTATTTTTTTAGGGAAGATGCCGTTTGAATTAACTTTGGTTTTAGGGATGCATGACTAATATTCACAATAAAATATTCATTTATAGTCCGCGAGTAAGTAAAAGTTTAGTTGTGCAAGCAAGTGAATGAAGTCTTGCCTGATATGAATTATAAAAGTAAAAATATTGTTTTTTTTTTCCTTAGTGCTTTGTTGGTACGTCTGAAACAAAGTTTTTAAGTAAATAACGCGAAATGCTTGTCAAACAGATTTGCAAATAATGAGTTAATAATCATATGGTGTTCTACCACCAAGTTCATTGAACCTGGTAGCTTACCAGCACGTAAAACATGTGTTTTACTGCTAGTTTTGTTCTTTAGAACCAACTTGCTTGAACCTAGTGCCTGGATAAATTCCAAACTTGCATTGCACTAGTGCCTGGATATTTTTCTATAAGCCTGTATTCTTTCAACTTTGTTTTTTTTTTTTTCTCATTTAACTTTCTTTAACCCAAAAAGTGGTTTGCCATAATGATCGTATGAACAAATTTGATGAACTCAGGTGTAAAACCTTATCATGACATTAAATTGCAAGTTAACTCGTAATGTGAATTTTCCAAACTACGAAACTACTGTAATTTTTGTTGAATTTTGATGCCGGACAAAGCTTTGGCTGTTTGGCATCTTTGCATGGGTATAATGGCCACTTTATTTTGGTAATGGCTATGACTATTTTAGCATTTAGAGGTTTTAAATAAATATCGAACCTAATTTTAAAATTAAAATGTAAACATAACATGAACTTTGGATTATAATGAAAACAGGTATATAATGAATGCTTATTCATGTATGTATATCGCAGAAACGCTTGATGATATTAATAACATAATAGACAAGTGTTAAATCTCTGTGTTAGCGCTCACTTTTGAACTTCCTGTCCGATCTTACAGAAAATGAGAATCTCATGGGATGGAAGCTTAAATAGCACAGGATTCCACATTGGTACATTTGGCTCTTCATCTGCCACAACAGTAGGTTGCCATCTACCATTCTGCAGTCAGAATTAAATCAAAATTCAGGTACAACATGACTATACTGATACTATATGAATGAATGCTTTATGTTTGTTTTGGTCATATTCCTTGCCAAAATTAACAACTAATTCTCCATGTCAGCTCTCACTTTTTTTTAATCTTCTTTTTAATTAACTTAAACTTTGGGTTATCAGCAATTTATGGAGAATTTGCCATCTGCCATGCTTATGCATTTCACATTTAACATGAAATGTAGCATTTAAAAATAAATCATAGCTATAAAGGATGAAATAATTTATGAAATTAGTTAAAGTTCTGAGGAGCTAACAGTGTAGGTCTGAAGCCAGATTTTGACATCAGGAGCACCTACTGCTGCTCCTCCAAAATAAGCCACAAGATAATGACCTTTACCAACCTAGTTACCAAATAAATGTAAAAAAAACAGTCATTTACAAAAACAAAGAACAAAAAACAAAATATAAGTGGCTTATTCTACAATAAATACTTTTTATTTTGGGTCAAATGGCTTATAAACAAATTATGAAGCCTTTAACTCAACAATTGTAGAAGCATGGTAACTAGTGAAAGGAACACTGCCTACTTCAAAAGTATACCTCTTTTTTACTGCTTCCTATCCTTTTTCACTGCTGGCAACCATGTCTGCAAAGATTTTACCTTCTTCCATTTTTCTACCTCCCCTTGCTCTTTCACTATTATTTTAACCCTAAATACAAATTTGAGAAGCTATTAACCTGAATGTATGATTAAGATACGTGAAAAAATGAACAGGAATAAAGAATTGAAAGAATTGATTACTTGTGAAATAAATGGAAGAAACTGCATTCCAAAATCTCAAAAGAGGCACAAAATGAAAGAGAAAGAACAGCCATACATAGGACAGCTGTCCATGCTTGATGTCTCTTCTGAATTATCATTATTATTTTCTATATAGTTATTCCTATTTATTAATATTAATTTATTTCGAGGTGATAATGATGAAAATCGAAGAAACTGAAAATATATTGAGAGAGAAAGGTCTGAACTGAGAACATGATTGGTTCAATTATCATAAAATTGAGTGGAACAGTTGGGGCTTTGGGTTCATTACCTTTTAGGAAAATGATTAGCGTTTTCTCTTTTAAGTCTCATCATTCGTTAGTAACTAGCCATTAAAGGATTATCATTATTTATTTATTTTCCCTTTCCTTTTGGGTTGTTAGTAAAAATATCAAGTCTTCCAAGGTTGATAGGAAATTTGACTAATTTGATTTGCTAATGTCTGTATCTGTACCTGCTACTCTGATTTTTGCCATGATTTGGACAAAGTTGCCCCCACGGTCTAAAAAGTTCATGAATGACGTGAAAGCGGTTTGAATGAGTTTATGTGGTCCGTTGTTGCTTTTCCTAAGGTTTTAAAACATTGATACATATATGCTAAATCCACGTCAATTTTTGTCCATTTTCAAGTTTAAAACATTAATATTCAATGGATCCAACAACCCATGCATTAGTGTAAGATTTTGACATGTTAGTTTCAGACCGTAGGCTTTTATTTTACCTGAGTTGCTTCTGTTTTCATTTTCCTTATTTTCTATTGATTGTTGCATGAAAACTTGTGTAATTTGCCCGTTTTTGAAAAGTTTGTGTTCTTTGAAACCGCAATTACTTTGCTTCTACATTTTGTTAGAAGTATCTATTCTATTATACTCGCTGGGCGGATTGTTTATGTCATTTCATAGGCGGATTGTGTCATTTCATAGTTACAAGGCCGTGCTTAAGGGCTTCAGGACTATAAGGCTATGCTCAAATGTTGTAGAACTTACAATATTTTCTGTTTTTGATGTTGTAATTTGTTATTGTACTATGCTATGCAGGACCTTAAAATACTACCTGTTTTTCACTATCCAGTTCAGTTTTAATTTTTTTGATGCGGATTTTTGTTGCTTTTATGTACAATTGATCCAGTTTATCATTTTTTGAGCCGTTTTTGTTAAATAGTGAAGTATTGATAATATAATGATGCAGTTTTTCTTTCGTTGTGCAGTTTTTACTGCTAATGCAGCAGTTTTTTTTTAAATGGATCTGATCGGGTTAACCCTTCTATTGAATGAGCCGGGTCGGATCAACATGTTTAATAAAATGGATCAAACGGGTTGGGTTTGTTTATGTCTTGAATGGATCGGGTTAAATTCAACCCGATCCGACCCGTTTGACGGGTCATAGAACCATTTCCAATCCAATTCCTCTTCTCTTTCTCTTTTTCTTATTTAAAAACAAAATAACTCACACAAAATATTTTATAAAAAATTTCACTAACATATAGATAAGTTCTGCTATTTTTTCCTAAACCTTTAGGCCTATGCTTTACATCTTCTCGGTTGTTTCTATTTCCTCCTGGCCAGTTAGAATCACGAGAATATAACTAGGTGGTTGAGTCACATGTATTTAAGGGACTGTGACAACTGCATCAGGTTGTTGTCAATGTCTATTTTTAACAAACTGTGTTTACATGAACAACGTCAGCAAACAGAACGACAGAACAGAAGGGAAATGAGACATACAAAGCTACCAACTGATGAGAGTGGATCCGAAACTTTTGATGGCACAAGAAGCTTGTTGATAATTGAAGATGTGTATGTCCTACGTTATGGAAGAAGGTATTTAATTTGGATTCAACCATAAAAATAATCTTACAAATTAGATTTCAACCAAACAAAGACAGTATGAATACAAAAAACAGGTAGATAGACGTACCAGGGAACATTGGCTGAACAGTATGAGTAAACTGCAAATATATTAGGATAGTCTATGTAGAACATAAGTTGGAGATTTTAAATTTGTTGTGCCGAATATACCCTACTTAGTTTTTTCCACATAACGGTAAACGTGATGAGTTTTTTAGTTATTCAGTGGCTTAATACAATTCTCTATCAGCACTAAACGACCAGCAAAATAATAATACAATTTGACACCTTTTTGGATCAACTACCCACAATGAAGAAATTACATTATCTTTTATCAAAATCATAATGTTCAAGATTTCAGTTTACACCCATGTAATCATATATGTACTGACTGAATTCTATGATTAGCCTGTGATCCAAAGTTGAAATGTAGAACATAAGGCTATTCGTTAGGAATCCTTTCAATCAAGCCCATGCATCACATAGTGTACAAACTTGGAATAGTTATTCAATTTTAATATTTTATAAGATGATACCATAACAAATTGATGGTCTTTGATACACTGAACTTAACAGAATAACCTTAACTATGTTTGTGACAGCAGAATTTAATTATTATGAGAAGTACAGCCCTTGAGTTGTTTTTAGAAAATAACAGTGGTTAGTGTAGAAGTTAAAGTAATACTCCTTGGTAGATTAAATTAAGTTATGAAAAATTATATTTATGTACTCATAAATTATAGCTTCATGCAAGGAATAACATGAAAATATTGGTGTGCGGAAAAAATGCAAAATATGAAAAGAAAGTAAATATTTCAAACCGATGTTCATATTTGTTTTGAAAAGCTTACAAAAGGCATATCGGAACTCATCCTAGATCATCAATGACTATATGAAATTAGGATTTGCTTACACGAAAAACAAAACAAAACGTATGGAAGTGACCGACAAAAAATGATACCTTTGTGATGTGAATAAGTTGAAATGTATTTAAGATAGTCCTAGTAAATTGATGAAAACGCCTGAAATCTCCTCTTCGAACACCTGAAGCGATGTTAAGAAAAAAACTGTTGAAAATCCAATACTGACAAAGAAGAAAATATAATATAATATGCATGCATGTATGTGTATGTGTGTGTGCCTTATACACACATAGACGTGTGTGTGTGCATTATACACTCACACGCATGCACATGCGGAAATATATATTAAGGTGATAAATTTAACAAAGTGATAACCAAATACTGGGAATAAATCAAGTTCGGTAGATTTAAATTGAAGACCAAATTGTTTGGGTTCCAAATTAGTAACCAGTTAACTATTAGTGCTAAACAAATAAAATGTTAGAACCAATCGTAAAACACACAGCCAACAAATTGATGCGGAATATATATTCCAACCATCCTTGATCAAAAGAAACTGAAGTAACACGTAAGAAGCCGTAATGGTTAACTAAGCCGTAGTGGTAAAAGAATGAACCAATGTAAGCTGCTTGCTAAAAGTATTGCATAAACATAAGTAGTACTATGTCCAATAAGCAAATGAAGAAAAAAAAATCAATGTAAACTTAGAAGTAAT
This sequence comes from Allium fistulosum, assembly GCA_030737815.1. Taxonomy (NCBI): domain Eukaryota; kingdom Viridiplantae; phylum Streptophyta; class Magnoliopsida; order Asparagales; family Amaryllidaceae; genus Allium; species Allium fistulosum. Next base: position 1,212,780,399 of record CM060902.1, read on the forward strand.
AGGGAAACACTGTTTAAGTATTGTTTTTTTTATTACGGAACAACAATTACGGCAGAGAAGTAGTCACAATCAGTTGTTTGAACAATATTTAACCCTACAAATTCCACCTTCAACTATCTGGTTGGAAAAAAACAGGAGAGACAAACTTAGAACTGTAAATAATTATGAATAACTGAACTGGGCATGAATAAATAATTGCAGTAATTTAGCTATGTGTGTAAAAGATTGCAGTACAGAAGTTAGTCTTTATATGTATTGAAAAGACGGTTGTAAACTCATGGTAACAAATTGAAGGATACAAAACATGTAGTCATCTGAACTGTAGCAACATCACTCATAAACAGAAAAAACATATAATGTTATTATCAGCGTTACCTATAAAACAGGCAACACAAATTTATCTTACAACGATACAACATGCTATAGATTGTACTGTATACATGTCAACCCTTGTGTGTTTTACAACAAAGTGCAGGCAAAGTGATTTAAATGGTTGACATATGCAATGTAGTAACAGGTCTGGAATCAGTGGAAAGAAGAATACCGTCAGTGACACAGATAGCAAATAGTGCATGAATCAGAACATTGCACACCATATCAGTACGACAGTGGGACATTAGACATAAATGGAAACAAATGTACTGTTATTATCACCAATACATAGAAAACTGGCAGGACTAATTTATCGTAAAGCGATATAACATGATATTGATTGTCCAGTACAAATGTCAACCTTTATTTGTAGTACGACGAAGTGGAGTCAAAGCGATTAAATGGTTCACGTATACAATCTAATAACAGTTATAGAATCGTTGAAAAAAATCATACAACTATCACGGAGCACTAATCCTGTAATAATGGTGGATCAATCGCACCTTGAGAATTATGTCTGGCTTCTTTAAAACCATACCTATAGGTGCACCATAGTATACATATGCTGGCACAAGTATTGGTTGATTGAAAAAAGCCATTTTTTAAAGAATTAGTACTTCATGGAGCAACCAATACATCAGAATGAATTCATCCAGATTCTACAATACAGAAACAGAGAAGTAAAATTAAAATTTTGACCATTAAATAGGCATGAAGGTGCTGTAAAGAACTACAACAGTTGGTTTGATAATGGCAGAAGTAAGGATTAAACAAAAATTCACGTCTGGGGGAAACTGGTCGTAAGAAATTAGCTCACAAAGGATCAGACGAGGGTAAAAAAAAAGGAACAGGCGGAACTTGATTATCTGTAAACCAAGAAAGAGTTATCAGCCGATCACCGGCTAAACCACAGTCTGGTTACAACTTCTGTCTACGGTCAATGGTCAATAGTCGTCAGCGCCCCAAAAAAGTTAGCACGCAATTGTAGAAAAGGTGGTTGACAGCAATAATCGCCCAAATCGATTACAATAAATTTAGATCGACTAACCTTTGTAATTAGGTTTTCGCCTCTTCTGATACAATGTTTTGCTTCGTTGTTTATTTTGTTTTTAAGTCTTTTAATTTTTGATTTGGGATTACAGAAGGAATGCAGCAGCTGCTGAGGGGAGTTAAAAGAATGCTGCTAAATAAACCACAAACACAATAGGTAATTACTGGTCTAAATAATACCATCAAAATTTGAATCTTTACTATTAATACCCAAAATACACCACAAATGTTAAATTAATCATTTTAATATTTCAATCAGAAGTTATGAAAAGTATGTAATTTTGAATTTAATTTTCGTATTCAATCTCAATTGCTCGATTAAGTCGAACTGATCTTGACCTAACAATGGTAAATTACCATATCGACCTTAGATGTGTGCTTTAAGTTTTTTTTTTAACGATCTCCTTCCTTGTTTTAACATCAGTAAGTTCGATTTCTAAATTTGATGTTTTACTTAAACAATTAGTTACCGAATCCCGACTACTATGTAATACTTTCGGATATCGAAAATCGGCTGTGTATATAATATTGAACCATGATGTTTCGGTTGTACATAGTCGAATTTTTAATTTAATATGTGGTTATACAAACCTATTGTCATTATTTATGACTCGGTTTATAAAATCGTCCTTGGCATGTAGCATTCAGTGTGAACAACTAGTAGCGGTGGTATTTTTTATAACTAGTGGTGGTGGTATTTTTAAGAGCAAAATAAAAATAGTAGGCAGGATATTCGACTGGGTATTATTTAGTACATTCTTTGATGAATTTAGCAAGAGGTGAGTAAACCAGGTTCCGTAATTTTGAAATGACACCGAGATGAGGATGACAGGACATTTTTACTTATATCCACTGTTTTATTCTGTTAATCCACAAAATCATTTTATTTAGTATATCCATGGATTATTATTCTGTGCATCCACTCGCGGATTAACCGATTAATTGTAAAAATGTTTGTTTTTGCTTTTAGTTCTTTTCACTAACAGCAACATCAAACCTAGGGCTATTATGGTAATGGTGTTACCATTTTGTAAATACCGTTACCGTACCGTTTTTACCGGTAAACTAAAATTGTTTACCGTTACCGATTGACTGGTATACCGATGACCGGTATACCGATACTGGTAATCGTCACACTTGTAATGGTAAATTACCGTTTGTTTAGAAAAATAATAAGTTGATATATTTTTACACTAAATGATGTTTCATCGTATATCATTGGGTCACTTGATAAATGACATAGAAAAGAAGTGTATTTATCATCATTTGAGTTGAAGTACTGAAATAAATTGACTGTTTTCTTGCTTCTAAATGCCCATAATACAACATCTTACATGAATATCAATGTATTATGAATGGACTGGTAAATTACCGTTACCGTTGGTTTTGAAAAAATATTATCGATGTATTACCGTAAAAAATGGTAAATTTACCGTCACTGTACCGATTATGCTGGTATACCGACTTTATTTTAAAATGGTAATCGATTGACTGGTAATGGTATGGTAATGATAAATTTATTGTTATCATAACAGCCCTAAGCAAACCCAATATATGACTACGAAATACAATAGCAAAAGCATTTAGTATATTTAAAAGTATTTTTCGGTTATACTCGTGCATAATTTTTGTACATTATCATTCAAATCAGCATCAAGATTAGAGACAATCTTTTGAAAAGTCGTCCGCGGATGGCTTTTCAAAAGTCGTCCACTTTCCTGAACTACAAAACAGTAAGCCTTCTCGCCTCTTTCATTCTAAACTTTACCAAGCTCTAAACTAAAAACCCAAAACCCTCCCTATTTTCTCTTTCCGAAGTCCCTTACCGTTTGCAGTAAATTCAATAAAAACTAGTGTTTTAAAAGATATACTTCAAGAATAACAACATCTTCTTACTTCGGATAAATCAAGGTATGAATTTATAAACCCTTATTTTTTTGTAGATTTGTAAATGAAAATTGAATAATTTTGTATCAATTATTATTGTAGAATGGCTTCTAGTTTTATTCCAAATATATGCTATTATGATGGTGAATTAGTTATTGATGATCAAATGCGTGGAAAGTATATAAGTGGTTCTTACAAACCGGCTTAAGTTCGTAAAAGGTCTAACTTAGAACAATTAAAAGAGTCGGTTTACAAAACAACTAAGATAAAATCGAAGGAGTTTGATATTGATTTAGTTTGCAATTGGGGAACCGATTCTGGATCTAAAGCAATAAAAGTTGTTGACGATGACAACGTTGAATTAATATTTTTTGTCGTATCAAAATCCATATAGTTGTTTGTTGGTAAAAATAAAAGGTCAGTGGTAGAACAACCTATACCGGCACCTATAGTTAGCTATGGTGTTGAAAATTATTCTAAATTGTTGGGGATCATGAATACTTCACAAGGAATTTCATCTTCTAATTATAGCAATCCATCTATGAATGTAGCGCAATATGGGCAGTAATAAGTGTTCTTCGAATATCCTTCTTTTATGATTATCCACAAACTGTACAATTTTGCTATCCATATCCGACGCAGGATAGTTTTGCATACATGTGTCAAAGGTGACACATGTTTGCGATTACGTACAAATCGTATACTTTTTAATGTATCAAATATGATACAAAATTTTATTTTCATGTGTAGCTTTATTTCACAGCAACATCCAATCCAAAATAGTGTTGGGCCATCGAATGGCCGTATTTCTTGTCCAATGCAGTCCACACCTTCCGAATTATACCATATGAGCCAAAAGTAAGTTATGTTTTGCAATGCTAATGAATTGTGTTGCAATTTATAACTTTATTAAAAATGTTGTATATTCATATTGTAGCTTTCCGGCATATGATATTGTGTACAATCGAACATTCAACCAACAGCTAAATCAGGGGTTTCTAATGTATCCAATGACGATTTGGACATAGATACATATGTATATGTATAATACATGATGTTCCTGGTCTTGATAGCATGACTGTTGTAACTAGATCAGAGAATGATACAACGTGGATCGATAACATGTAAGTAAACAATGATCCACTAAACTATGATTTTGGAGCCGAAGACGAAGTTTGTGGGGATAGTGACGAACCAGACATAGAGATACCTTTGGATGATGACTTGTGTACTGCACAAATGATGGCTAGATCCGTCGTCGCTAATCTGCAATTCAACGATGAAATATTCTCATCGTCTAGTGTTCAATACGGTTTCAGAGTAGGTATGGTGTTTGAAAGCAAGAAAAATTTCTACAACAACTAAGTGAATGGTCAATTTTACATGCAATTTCTTTTAAGCCAATTAGGTCAAACAAAGTAAAATACACCGCCATTTGCAACGTCGATTCAAATTATCTTTAGAGAATACATGCTATAGATGATAAAAAATCACAATCCGGATGGTGGGTTATTAAAAAAACCCAAGCGATCATACTTGTGTTAACCTAAGAATAAACTCCTCCAATCATAAGCAAGTAACATCTATCTTTTTGGTTTCGAAGATCATACCTTTTGTGAAAACGAATTTGAACATAACAGCTAGCATAGTGTAGCTTAGTAGATGAACAACGTTTTATTAAATTCGATTATATGAAAGCGTAGAGAGCATTGAGTAAGTGTATATATAGTGATTGGGCAGAGTCATATTCCAACGTACAACAGTATTTTGCTGAAATTGCTAGAACGAATCCAGGTACTGTTGGACACGTAACAACCAATAAGTGTGGAGTTTTCGATCGTGCTTTTTGGGCTTTTGGGTCTTGTATCGAAGAATTTGTACACTATCAACATTTACTTTGCATTGATGGCACACATCTGTATGAAAAATACAAAGGTACTTTATTTGTTGCAACTGCAGTAGATGCAAATGACCAGCTTTATCCTTTGGCTTATGCAATTATTGAGGCAAAATCATGTGATAGTTAGGGTTGGTTTTTTACTTTCATGCGAAGGTTTATTCATACAGTTAACAATCGACGTATTACTTTCATTTCCGATAGAATAAAAAGAATATCGATAGCATTGGAGAGCCACTGGAGATTCCCTCATAAGCATAGATTCTATGCTAGACAATTGAAAGCAAATTTTCAAGCTTTTGGTTTTAGAGATAAACATTTGATAGGTTTATTTTATGCTGCAGCATGTGCTTCGAATAAAGTTGAGTATCTAAAAATTCAAGAGGAAACCAAGACCAGCAATATTAGAGCGCACAATTGGATAGAGAGAAGTTTGGCAGGGAAGGAGAAAAACTAGGCTCTATGTAAGGATGATGGTGGTCGATTTCATGTTATGACGACCAATGCATCAGAAAGCTTTAACGGTGTACTTAGAGGTGCACGATCGTTACCTGTTAAAGCTTTGGTTGCACGTACCTTCTTTCGATTGATGGATTATTTTTGTTAAAGAAGGGAGTTTGCTAAAAGTTCGACATCTTGATTAACTCCAAAATGGAAAGCAAAGATAGCCGAGAGAGTAAGTGAAGCAAGACGTTCCAGGATTGTCCGATCCAGTCAAGTTAAATGGCAAATAATTCATTACTTTGGTGATGAATATAAAGTAACAATCGATGGTAATACTTGTTCTTATACATGCAACATCCCGTTACTTCAAAAGCGTCTTGTGCGCATGTGATGGTTGCTTGTTCGTCAATTGCTAACAGTGCGAATAGAGCTCGTCATGATTTTGCCTCAACTTGGTACTCGGTTCAGAACTACCTTACAGCTTACACACCAGAATTTCATCCCTTTCGTGATAAACGGCGTTAGAGCGCGCATGAAGGACCGATGGTTCTGCCTCCAACAGCTTGTAAAGCACCCGGAAGGCCTAGATCTATAAGAATTAAAGGCACTATGGACAAGATGTAGGCTCCAAAGGAAAATAGGTGCAGTAAATGTAGAGTGCATGGCCGTAAGAGCAATCGTTGTACTTCAACAACTTACACTTTATTTGTAGATGGTAGTAACTCACTTTGTTTGTGTTGGTATTAGATGTTTTTGTTTGAAGCACGTTGTTTGTAATATTACTTGTTATTCACTTGTGTTTCTTTGAGAACCTATGTTGTTTGTGTTGTTTGTGTTGGTATTAGATGTGGTTCCTTGAAAACCTATTATATCATGCATGTTTGTTATATTACTTGTAATATTACATACTAAAAATCAACTCAGATACAACATGCATCAGATTACGATATGATACAACATATACCAAATTTCCATACAATATCATACAATATAGCATATGATACAACATACGATACAACAAACACCAAATTACCATACAATACCGTACAATACAACATATGATACAACATACATGAACATACCATAAATTACTTGTTAGGATCCCCAACAGCATAATAGAGTGCTTTTTCCAATCGTGATACTTCAACCTACATCTCAAGTGCATACTCAAATCCTCTACGACACATTAGAGGATCTATCCACTAAAAAAAATTACAATAGTCGAACGATTAAGGCATTTCTCTACTCAACTTATAACGTGCACATGCATAGAACCTACGACCTGCATTCGTTTTATTACTTCTTTACCCACTTTCGATTGGAAAGGTCGAATCTTTAATAACCACTTTCGATTCGATGCAAACTTCTTTACCCAACTTACGCAGATTTGCTTCAACATTTAATTTAGTTTCGAATACAAATCCATTATTTGGGTTTGTGGTGATAATTGAGTTTCGGGCACATATTCAACATCGTCCCCGTCTACATTTGAATCAAACTCCAAATGGCCAAAATATTTCATTAAAGTCTCATCATCAATTTCACATTGATCCATTGCAACTATAGGTAAATAAGAACTTTTATCAACAAATGTGAAAAAATTGAAAAGCAACTTTAAGTATTGAAAATTACCTTAAATTGTGTCGCAAATCTATAAAAATTACACAATTTAGATGAGAAGAGATGAATTGTAGAAGGGAAGAGTAGTTATGGTTTTGAGTTTTTTTTGTTTGGAGTTTGGTAAAGTAAAAATGAAAGGAGAGAGAGAGAGGGGAAAGGATGATGTTATGTACTTTTTGTTGTGTAGGATAAGAATTTCCAGGTTCTTGTTTGAAACCTAGAATTACTGGCGACTTTTGAAAGGTCGCCCCAATCTTTCCAAGTTTTAAACAGAAACCTAGAAATTCTATCCTACACAACAACAATAACATGTACATGTTTCCAACAACGACAATCCATATCAAATAAACCAAATTACAACATCCAATACATCAATAAACAATCCAACGTGTTTTCAAGATTCCAACTTCCGATACATCAATAAATAATGATAAATCCATAACATCTGATACAACATTCTAATCCGACATAACATTCGACAAAACAATAAATACATAATACCAATTTGTTAGAACCTCGAATTTTGATGTTTTGATTGTGACAACTATATAATTAAATATTATATGAACTAACCAAGTTTGCAGGAGAAGATAATCAAGAACATGTGAAGACCAGATTCCAGAATGTTGCTATAATATATTGTTAGTTATAGAGTCTGAGTCTAGATGTAGATAAATGTTAAAATCTCTCCGTAGTGGTATGCACATACACTCATAACAAAATTTTTGACAAATCAAAAGAAATGCAAAAAAACATTGCATTCAGCCGGCTGAATGATCCCTTTCAACCGACTGAATGCTGTACATGAACAAAAATATATAAGAACATTCAACCGGCTAACTTACAATATTTAGACGGCTGAATTGTATCTTTTTTGTGTTATTTCTTTGCTGTTTTGATTTTCACTCGATTCAGCTGGCTAAAACGTTTATTTCAGATGGTTGAATATTTATAACAGCTAGTTTTTGAAAAGGTACTTCTCTTTCATGAACAGAATCAACTCCTGATTCAAGAGTAGCTTCCATATCTCTTCATGGCTACTCTTCATGAACGAATGCAACTTTTAATCTCTATAAATAGCAAAGAATTTCAACGACTTAGATATCAATTTTCTTATTCTTAATATGTTTCATAACAAAGTGTATTACCTCCATCCAAGCGTTGTTGCATGTTCGATGGCATTCTTGCAAGTACAATATGCTTCAGTCGATCGGTCCCAGTAACATCTCGGAGTAATCTAAACAAAATTCAACTATCTGTTGGTCACAAGTTCTATTTCAACCATAAAACTAACAATGTTCAACAATGTTAACAATTTTTGTGTTAAATAACATAAAATTAACATATTTGTGAATTCCAGGATTAAACAACTATTTATACAACTTCTAAACGTTAAATTTATCAAATTAAACAAAAACCTAATTTGTAAACAAAATGAAGATTGATTCTAGAATTGAAATATGGAGGAGCTTCCTGTGATGAAGAGAAAGCCATGCTTCGAATTGGCGAAGAATTCTGCGAAAATTGCAATAAAATTTTGATTTTGGGAAGAAAAGGAGACAGATTTTTTTTCCAATTTGGTAAAGTGAAGTGAATGGGGGGGCTGAGTTTTGTTTTGTACCAGAGATCGTTTGGGTGATTTTGAAAAGCAGCCCACAAACGACTTTTCAAAAGTCGCTCATATACAATTTTGATAAACGTTGTAGGCGAATTTACAAAAGTTTCCCATTACGTACCAACATTTAAATAAGTATTATACTAACGTCATTTGAAATAACGTCAATGTGTTATGGCTAGCTCAACGTTGAGGTGGTCAGAACATGGCTATATTTGAAAATAGATTTAAAACATGGCTATTTGCATAATAAGTTTGAAAAATCAGGCTAAAGTTAAATAAAAATCAATTTGAAAACGAAGCTATTGAAGAAAGAGAATAAAATTTGTATAAAGAACATGACTAAGAAAGTAATAATGTGGATTAACCCATTGATTTTTAATTAAATATTAAATTCATAATAAACATAAAAATTGGGTGGATGAAGAGAATATCTAGGTGAACATAAATAAAATTTACCTTTAATCAAACCGACCATTAGAGAGGTTTGCTTACTGTCAGTTGGCCAAAATAAAATACTATGATGCCCAAATTTCACTGCTCTTTCTTCTCTCATGTTCTGCGAACGTTTCCCCATTTCCGCTCCTATTTTCTCTTCTATTGAGAATCCTGTTTGTCCTCTTCTTCAGTTTTGCCTTAATAATATCTTTCATCTAAATCATTTTATACGTCCATTCATCTACAATTCTTCCATCTCCAACCTGCAGGTTCAATTTTTAAACAAAAGCAAATCTCACTTTTTCCCAATATCAAACTCCATCACAAATCGTCAGTACCAAATCTTATAACATCCCACTTCAAATAATCATTCACCACCAATCGACATCGCCATTTTATCGTAATATAATCAATATACCACCAGTTGACGTCACCGATTCATCTTCCGCCTCGGGTATTCATTTATTCATTAAACTCAAGACTTAATTTAGTTCAGATCTAGAGTTTATTATATTTTGATTGTTTCATATATTGTTATGTTTAGCTTTGTTAAATATTACTTTATCTTTAACATTATTTAAGTAAACTTTGTTAATGACTTTTGCTGATATGGAACAGCGATGACTTGTGATTTAAATGAACATGAAAATCTACTCTTCTAAAATTGCTTGTGGAACTCTAGATATGTTCATGTAAATATTCGGTAAAATATCTACAGTTTTCAAAATCTAAGAACTAGTTCGAAGTGATATTGAGTGCTCTTATAGATGGAAGAAAGTTGTGGATCCCAAGCTTATCAAAGGATTGTGGTCTAAAGAGGTATTGAATTCATTTACAACTGCATATCAATTTTCACCATTATATATAAACTGATTTAGTAGGCACAATGGATATAGTCTTTTTTTTGGAAGAAAATATTCTTACTGAAAATACTCACTTTCTCCGAATAAAGAATCCTTATGCATAGAGGGAGGCTTGCCAAAAATGACGTTTAATATAGGTTTGTGCGTTGCCAAGAATAAATTAGAATTTATTGGAATATGTAATTGCTTATTTAAATTTATGAGTAACAATAGGAGTATAAGAATACTAAATTCACTTGTTGAAAACCCTAGCCTAGCCACCGGACCTCATCTTACGTTTTTCTCCCTCCTCTGGCATCGTTTGCCAGACATCCGCCTCTTCTCACCAGCCTACCCACCTCGTCTCTCCGCCCTTTACTTCAATGATGTCCTCCTACAATCATAGCAGCCGCTAGGCCTCCCCACCACCTGATCCGACGCCTTCCACTCCAGACCAACCTCCAGGCTTCCAACCGATCCTATCTCCCGACCCAGTAGCCGCCTCTGATGATGGTTTCACCCCTGTTGTCTCCCAGAAATGGAAACGCCTATCTAAAGTCGTGCCTCAAACTCGATCCACTAAACCCGATCTCCGTGCTGTTCCTCGACCTAACTCGAGATCGATTCCCCAACAAAATACTCAACAGAGCTTTCATAACCCCAGTGGTATGTTAACCGCCCCAGTGTTTCGATTAATAGACCTGCTACTAACAAATGGATGTTTTCCACCTCGTCAAGCAGAGCATGGAATGAAGTTGTCAAAGGCAATAATATTCTAGTTTCTATCCCGTTAAAATTCTACCACCCCCGCGAATTCAATTCTATGAAATGTGCTAAAATGTCCATTGAGGTGATTCTGGATTCTAGAAAACAATGGGATAATTCCATTGTGGTATATGTAGTTGGTCCTAAACCATATTACCTATATTTCAAAGATTATATCATTAGGGTTTGGAAACTGACTGAGGAATTCTTGATTTACTCAATGGAAAACGATTTTTATGTGATTAAATTTAATAAAGAACAAGACTGTGATAAAGTTCTAGAAGGGGTCCCTACCATTACAACAAGAAATTGATGATGATGAAGAGATGGTCCCCTGGAATGCAGCTCAACAAAGAACTTCTTCACACCATTCCGATTTGGATTCGATTCTGCAATCTTCCTCTTAACTATTGGACGGAGGAGGGGATTAGTCGTATTGCCTCCGTGCTTGATTCTCCTATCAAACTAGATAAATTCACTAAAGGTATTATTAAAATGGCATATGCTAGAGTGTTAATAGAAATCAACAACTCATTTAAATACCCGAATAGAACCCTATCTTAACTGAGAGAGATGAAATTATATGGCAAGAAGTATTATATGAATGGAAACTCCTGGCACTTGCAAATGGACTATCATTCCTCCCTCCATGAAGCTCTGAATCAAGTTTGCTCCGACAATCCTCTTCATATGTTGTTATGCAAACTGAAAATTGCGAAAGCTGCATTGAAGACATGGTTAAAAAGTAAAAGCAAGTTATATACCGTGGTTGATAAATTAAAGGAGGACAATAATGATATATATAATTAGCTGATTTGTAGTCCTCTTAATGATAATCTTATGGAAATATATTCTTCAAACTGTGAGTAGTTACATAATATAATGAGGAATATTGCTATCAAAAATGAGCAAAAAATGAAAATTAATTGGCTTATTAAAGGGGATAAACCAACAGAATTCTTTTTCGGTAAAATTAATATCTACAAACCTAAACGAAGGAGTAATCTTATTCTTAATGATATGGGCTCGTGGTCATCGGCATCAGAAAAAATTGCTCATGAAGCTATTGCTTACTTCTCAGATCTGTTTTTAACATCTCAAGCCATAGTATATTTTCCAGACATAACATGCAAGAAAATTCTTACAGACAATGCAAGAATTATTCTGTGCAAACCATTTCAGCTAGAGGAAATTAAAGAAGCTATTTTCCAGATTAGTGACAATAGCTCCCCTGGACCAGATGGTTTTAACTCCAAATTTTATAAAGTCTACTGGGAGAAAATTAAATATGATATCTGTAATGCTATGAATGGTATTCTCCGATAAGGGAAAATTATAAGAGAAATCAATCATACGTTCATCTGCTTTATTCCAAAAAACCCAATGCGGTGAAGACTTTAGACCAATTTCTCTATGTAACGTCTCATATTAAATATTAGCCAATTTTCTCTACAATCGAATGAAATCTTATATGAATGATTTAATTTCATATAATCAGAATGCTTTCATTCCAGGCAGAATTATTTCTGAAAAGTCCCTACTAGCATATGAAATGGCTAGAGGTTTCAATAGGAAAAATGCTAACAATTTTTGCCTGAAAATTGATCTGCATAAGGCTTATGACAAAATTAGTAGAGAATTTATTCACCATATTCTGATTTCTATGGGATTTCCACAATCATTTGCTGACCTCATATATGAATGTATTTCTACTCCCTCATTTTCAGTTTTAGTAGATGGTTCCCCTTATGGTTTCATTAACAGCTCGAGAGGATTAAGATAAGGAGACCCTCTCTCTCCATATTTATTTTCTATTGCTATGGAATTTCTTACTATAAATTTTGATGTGGAATTCTTGAAAGGTAATATCATCCCCATATACCAAATTGAACCTACGATTACTCATTTGTTATATGCATATGATATCTTAATTTTGGCTAAAGCCATCACTAAAATGCTGAAACAGTTCATCATATTTTTCAAAAAATGAAGAATCTATCTGGCCTTGATTTAAATGCAAATAAATCTACATTGTTTTTTAGTAAAGGTGCAAATTATAAGAATCAAATTACTAACATGCTTAAAACCAAGTCTGGTAATCTGCCAATTATGTATTTGGGCATCCCTCTTTCCAACAACAAATTAAAGGCTAGAGACTTTGGTTGGCTCATTGACAAAATTAACAAAAAATTCAGCCATTGGCACAGCAGATTCCTCAACATTAGTGGTAGAGCAGAGCTCATCAAGACTGTCATATATCCTATGATACATTTTTGGCTTCAGGTCACTCAATTTCTAGCGACAATTATTCAAAAAATTAACTCCTTGTGTGCTAATTTTTTATGGAAATCTAAAGCTCATAAAATAAGCTGGGATGATATTTGTAAAATAAAAAGTGAAGAGGTCCTGGAATCAGAAAAATTGATGAAGTTGCCAAAGTTATTGCTGCCAAACTCTTATGGAATTATATTCAAGGTGACTCTCTTTGGGCTAAGTGGATGCATAATAAATATTGCGGTAATGTTAATTTTTTGACAACTAATATGGACAACAATACTTCACATACTTGGAAGACCATTTTACGAGCCAGACAATGGTGTAAGGGATTTATAGATAGAAAATTATCAATGGAGACACTACTGATATTTGGTTTGACCCATGGTTGAATGGTGCTTCTCTGCTTGATAAGCATGGATGGAATACCATGTCTATTACTGGTGGGTGTCACAAAAAAGTTTCCATGTTAATTTTAGAGAATAAATGGAAACAGCGTCTTGTCTATATTCATACACAATCTCATCAAACTGTCAAAAATATAGTCATTCATAAACGTTTGAAGCAAGATTTATGGTGTTGGGTTCCTAATAGTCAAGGTCATTTTACATTGAAATCAGCATGGAATCGGTTCAGATGCAGACACAATGAGTTTGACTGGGCAAAGGTTATATGGGACAAAGGCTGTGCTTCCAAAATGTCTACTTGTTCCCTCTTGGCTATTCGAAACAAACTAAATACCAAGGATAGGATTATTAAATGGTCTCCTAACATAGATCGAACACGTGTACTGTGTTCTAATCATAATGAGAACAGAAATCACCTCTTTTTTAATTGCAGTTACTCGAGAAAAATTCTGGAAGAAATTATGCTTAAGCTTAAGATTAATTTCGGTAACAACTATGATCTATTCAATCTTTTGGAAACTATCTACCAAGCTCAGAAAAATAACTCGACAACTAACCAAATCATCAACATCGTGTTTACTTCCCTTGTCTGGAATATTTGGTGTGAGCGTAACAATCGAGTTTTTAAAGGAATCGAACTGCCTATCAAGTTGAGACATAAGCACATAATTCAAGATAGTAAATTCCTAATTCAACATAATTTAAAGCCATAAATGTTAATCTCTAAAGTGAAACTTATCTTAAATGAGTTAGCATCGCTTTAGACCCTTCGACTAGCCTTCGTCCTCCTTGAGCTCTGATCGGAATGCATCATCTAGTTGGTATTAGCTGATTTCTCCCTCCGTTAATGTTCCAGATTCAGCCATTATTAATTTTTTCATTCGAGAACTGTCGATTTACTTCTATTTGGTAAAGTTGGTTTTCTCTCTTTTCCAACTGGTGATAACGCATGGAGCCTTGACTGAAGTGGTTTGTTTTCCTTTTTAGTTTGTATATTCACGTGTATTTTTAGTGTTTGTTTTTATTGCTTCTTTTCTGTTTTGTTTACTCCTCCATCTGTTTGACAACTTGGTTCAGGCTCAGACTAGTTGTACTGTTAATATATGGAAATGATATGTACTCTTTTTCCTTACAAGGCACTCATTTAGGTTAGAGGGGTTGTAAGGTTTTAACGAAGCATATCATGGAAGTATATGTTTTTCTTTCAATAAATAAAGTACCATTTTCCAAAATAAAATTCACTTGTTAGAAATGAATTAATATTTGTAGAAAGCTTCATTATTTATCAGGAATATATTAGAATTAAATTTATGAATCAAACCGACTTTGCTAAATTCAATCCATTTCTTCATTTGGTTAGCAACATCTATATCAGTAATATAAACATAAGTTTATTTTTTTATCACTTCATGTATATACATATATGTATCAATATATGGTAGTACTATTATGTTTATTGTATCAGAACATCAGTATATAATTTCAATTCCAAGGATAAATAATTCACTTACTGACACACAAACTTATTTGTAAGATATTAGGTCATATGCGAACATTTTTTGTACTAACGTTATGGTGGATATTGTTTGATTTGACTTACTTTCCATTGGCATATATTAGGCAGAAGATGGAGTGGAGCATTTGATGGCCATGTCCATTAGCATCAGCAAATTATGCAAGATGTTCATCAATTTTGTAAAACCCAACATTACAATTTATACGGTAATCAGATAATTGCTATTAGTAGCTAATTTTATATATGCAAATATATTGTTTACTATTAGTAATAGTTTGAATTCGTTGATCATTCCTTCAATTTTTACTGCTAATATTACTAATAATTATCATAATTTTGAATGATAGTTAACACCACTTTACACCTGAAGATAATTAATATGATAACTATAGAGGTAATCTGGAGTTGAGTTTGGTGTTCTACCATTGTACTGAAAGAGGTGATTCTTTTTTATTTTAGTTCATGTAACGCCCCGCATTAAATTACAATTATATATGCAAATAATTTAATTAAGTTATATACAAAATTTTAAAACAAAGAAATGTTTGTAAATGAGGCAACTAATTAATGTTATTTGGAATACATATATATTTGTGTAACAAATAAATTGGAGAGAGAAATAATATAAAATCAATTAATAGGGAAGATTAATTGATGGTGTTTGTTTAAAAGGGAAATTAATATTTAATTAATTAGTATAGGTGATTAATTGACAGGAACCGACAAGAAAGGGAACATATATTGTAGCAACTAATTGATATGGTTAGAAATATATATGTTAGTGCAAGGGAATAAAATGGAGGAAGAGAAATTTATGCAAGTAATCAATTGTCAATTAATAAATATGGAGACTTATGGTAACATATATAATTAAGATTGTGATTCAAAATTCAATTGTAGAATATATGCATGCAATAATTATGGGAATAAAATAAATTAATATGCATATATGTGACGAATTAATATGGTGTTGATTGGCATATTAATTTGGTAAGAAATCGCAGTGCAGACAGAGATTAATTGGATAGTAAATTAATTCTAGGTATATATGAAATCTATTAATTGGGTGATTAATAGGAGAATCTTATTTAAAAGAAACGTCACATTTAAAAATATATGTTTCCATAGATTGCGAGAGAGAAGGGAAAAGTGATTAATGAAAAGATTGTTGGAGAATTAATTTGAAATAAAAACAAACGCAGAAGAAAATATATTAATTTAATGTCCATAGACTGAGTGTACGCTTTAGATTTTAGGGTTTTATATCTAATGGTTAGCACTGATTTGAACCACTATAAATATAGGTGCAGAGCCTCATTTTTATTCTCATTATTTTTCTCTTACCTATAGAAACTCTGCCATTTTTCTATCTCTTCTACACTTTCTTAATAAGAAAATTTTAGATCTAATTCACATGAATTTAGATCTAAATAGAAAGATAACATAATCAATTAGGGAATTAGGAATTGGTTCAAATCAGAAGGCTATGTCAAAGGTAAAACCCTAGATCTGAGTTTTAATTGCTATTTCTAATCCAAATCTCTTTCTTTTCTCTTTCAAATATTATAGATCTATAAATATATCATTTGTAATTCCAAATAAGGATTACAAGGGAGGTGAATATAGATGTTAGGGACGGATCTGAAATGAAAACAGGGAGATTTGGAAAGCTAGCAATGTGAGTGAATTTAATTATATCTTTTACGTTTATGATATATTATCGTTAAATTCCCATTGAGATAATTTTATTCAATAATTAATCCTATTAATTAAGTTATGCTGAACTATAAGGAATTTACAGTTTATTTACAGCATTAGCATTTATTTACATCTATTTCTACATTTTGGAATTCTATGCAAGCGTCATTCTTCTTCTATTTTCTCCTCTTTCTTCGCGTATGGATTAGAATACATTAAACGTGAATATGGATTAAATAATTAAGAATACTGAAATGAAGGAAATAAGATTTAAAATAATAAAATTTAAGGAATGGAATTACTGTAATAAATTACTTTAAAATGAGAAAAGTTAATTAATCTAATAACTGGATTTGGGAGTAACTAAAAGGTTTGTTTAGAAAATAGGATACATTTTTATAATTTAGTATTTAAAAGACAACAATGAACGTAATTGCTAGAATAAAATAAAGAAAAGAAGAATTAGTGTAAAATAAAGAAACCACTGTATTTTACACTATTCCAAAATAGTAAAAGAAATATCTAGCAGTTACGGATTATTGTTTATAGTATTATATAATATTAAAATATGAAAATGGATTTTTAAATATAGTTTTCATAACCAACCAAATAAAATAGAATTACTTCCTAGAATCGAAGATAATAAAGCAAAGTATGACATGAATCAAGTAAATTATTAGATAAGAGCTTGAAGCTGTAAACGATAATGAACCTAGGTCTGCATTCGCCGTGTAGACTATTTAAGAAGATAGTTATTATGATAAGTGAATTATATAATATAAGAGAGTAAAAGAATATTCTATATTATAATAAAAGAAGGCAGATTAGAACAGAAAAGAAATGCTGGAATTACGTACGGACTATAAAAGAAGAGAAAATGGCAATTACATGTATAATTATGACATAGGTTATAATTATGTAATAAGAACGGAAAAGCTTATTTTGAGACTTTGAATAAATTAATGAGCAATAACAATGGTAGAAGCTTATCTGAATAATTTATATTAAGTCAATAAGCAAATAAAGCAAGAATGATAAAAGAGGCTTATTTTAATGAACTTAAGATTTATATTAAGTTAAATAAGCAAGATAATGAATGTGGCTCATACTAACAGCATTCCCTATTAAATAAATGGAAATCTCACAATAGATAAAGGTGAGACGAGGGCAAGAATATGTTAATTAGGGTAAATAAGTAGCCAACAGAATAAGAAAGTAAACTAAATACAAATTAAAAGATTAGACTTAGGGTCTAATAAAAGAATTGAGATGCGTTTGGAGTAGCGCAAAGGATGAAGTGTCTAACGAAGCAGTTCATCACGGATTTCAGAAATGGATAAGCATGTCCAACTTAGTATTTTTGGGCTTCAAGGAAGTACGAGACTCCAACGGGACGTGAGGATACTCTAGGATGGTCCTCTGGGTAGGCCTAACGAAGCTACACCCCCGAAGGCAGGTTTGTAGGTGTTCCATTAAGAGAGTATGCCTTGACTACATTTGCATTATAGGCCTAACGAAGCATACCTTTGTAGGCAGTCAAAAGGGCTTGGTGTTCGGAGTAGGGTATTCGTATGTCCAGTACTTGCAAGTAAGTTTAAGGATAGTCGCATGCGGATATCGGTCAGCATCAAGACCAAGAGCGATTTCTGGAAAGACTAGAGTTAAACCAACAGGCTAATGATTCTTTCACTATCGAGACATTGGATGAGGGGCACCGCCATTTGGATGTTAGATTGTTTGTAGTAGGGCGCAACCACTTAACTCTTTATAAGTTTTTCGGTTAGTGGAGGGCTGGCTGCGTGGGGCCATAGCCACGACAAAAAAGAGACAGACCAACTAGAATATCTGTATTATAGACCTAACGAAGTAGTCCTTTACAGATATAGAAAACCTCCGACTGAATTCCGTACAAAGTAGACCTTATTGGCGGGATTCAGATAGTAGATAGAACGATTACGTAGTCCTTAATGTACGCACTAGGTGGTACATTGTAGATGTCCGGGCACTGGCATGGACTGGTGCAGACGCGATTTACATTTTCATAGTAAGTAGTCGAGCATCTGTATTGTAGGCCTTACGAAGCAGTCCTTTACAGATGTAGCTACGGAACGCTCACAGAGCAAGACGATGGAGAATCTGTATTGTAAGCCTTACGAAGCAGTCCTTTACAGATATAGCTACGGAGCAAGATGATGGAGCATCTGTATTGTAGGCCTTACGAAGCAGTCCTTTACAGATGTAGTTACGGAACGCTCTCGAAGCAAGACGATGGAGCCCTTTTCGAGGAGGATACGGAAGGTACCATGGATGGTACCTAGGACTAATATGGTCATTGGGCATATAACTACAAATATGTATATATTAATTATTAGGTTTTAATCTACTATGGAGTAGATGGGCACGATTCATGAACATAGGCGAGAGTACTATAACCTAACGAACCTAATATAAGAGTAAATGGAAATAAAACGATATATGTAGAATTAAGCCTAGAAATATATAATTTATTCATTCACCAGAACTTTAGTTATGACCCCCTCCTCATAACATCCTATAGGTTAGGTAGATGACAGAGACTTTCCAGCTTTAAGACACTTGTTTAGAAAGTGTTATTATATTGGTAAGTATTTACTTACTATTATATTTTAGTCAATTTCGCTGTGAGATATTTAATTGAACTCTGATATATTTGTCTTTGCCTATTTGCAGGATATCAGATTCCCAACTTGAGTTTCAGTGGGTTTGGATTTTAGCATTTTTGCGAAAAATCTGCACCCATTGGAATCCGGGTTGTTACCGTTCATAGCATTTGTCTTGGTGAAACATTTATTCATTTGACTCTAGACTTTTTAGTTCAGATTTGGAGTTTGTTATATTTTTATTGTTGCATATATTGTTATATTTAGCTTTATTAAATATTATTTTTTCTTTAACATTATTTAAGTAAACTTTGTTGATGACTTTTGCTAATATGGAACAACAACGACCTGTGATTTAAATGGACATGAAAACCTACTGCTTCTAAGATTGCTTGTGGAATTCCAGATATGTTCATGTAAATATTCGGTAAACTATCTACAGTTTTTAAAATCTAAGAACTAGTTCGAAGTGACATTTAGTGCTCTTATTGATGGAAGAAAGTTGTGGATCCTAAGCTTATCAAAGGATTGTGGTCTAAAGAGATATTGAATTCATTTACAACTGCATATCAGTTTTCACCATTATATATAAACTGATTCTGTATGAACTAAAATAGCACAATGGATAGAACCTTTTTTTTAATATTTGGAAGAAAATATTCTTATTTAAACCGCTCACTTTCTCTGAATAAACACTACAAGACACATAGTGTATTCCAACGGAGCCTTCCAACGGCCTCCAACGTCATTGACCAACGTCTTCCAACGTCCAATGTTTTCTCATATATTTTATTAGTTAAAAACTGTAGGACGTTGGCGTTGCTAGACGTTGGTAGACGTTGGCGGTCGTTGAATGACGTTGGAAATCCGCGAGCAAAACAGAAGCCCAGCTTCTTCTTCCCCATTCGGCTAAAACATCCCCCCCATTCCCAAATTTGCTCTGATTCCGACCTCCCCCCCCCCCCCGTTGCTCCGACGATCAACGGCTCCTCCAACGACTCCAAGCCTCCCTCTCATCCTCTCTAACTCCTTAATCTCCCAAGAAAGGTATAAACCCTAATCCCTATATTTAATTAAATTTGTTAAATTAGTGTATTAAATGTTTGTATTGCCTTATTGTATGTATAATCTAGTTTATTGAGGCATAATTTATGTTATTAACTTATGTATTGCAAGATTATATATATTTAAGTTTGTGTTAACAATAGAATAATGTGCATACAATTAGTTTTAGGTTTGTTTGGAAACGTTAGTTGTTAGTGAGCATACAATTAGTTTATGTATTTTAGAAAATTTCAAAAACGATATTTTATATTCATGAAACCCTTAAAGTGTCTTTCGGCCCCGTCTGATAAGTATTGTATATGATCGTTATGTGGATATTCGTTTTTTAACGGAACGGACATCTATATTCATCGTATACAATATTTGTTAGATTTGTCCCTGTATTGGACACGAACACAATAACGTAATTAAATCTCGTAAAACATTTCATTTTAAATGGTTCATAGAATTTCGACAGCGCTTCCTTTATGTTCCCTGTGTACATGCAAATGTGTACTGTTCAGGGAACTAAAGCGAAGTGCTGCCGAAATTTTATTGAATCGTTTAAATTGAAATGATTTACGCGATTTAATTACGTTATTGTATTTGTAATGAGAGGTAGGATGACGCATCGACAAAGTGTCAATGATCTATTAATATAAAATTCACCAATAATATTGTTTTAATAAAATGTCAATTTTTTAAATTTATATCGTACTTTTTAATTATATACGTAGGTAAATGGACAATTATTTTACTGATCGAAGCTGGATGTTGTAATGACCCAAGATTTTAGGAATTTATTCTGAAAAATATAAATAAATTCAAAATAATTTTTAAATAAATTTTGAAAGGGAATTGATATAGCTTGATAGTGTATCAGTATGTGTGTAAGGTATGCATATGCATCCAGACAACTTAAACCCCATGAAGTAAGGTATGCCACACATGATCTTGAATTAGCAGCTGTGATCTATGCTTTGAAACTTTGGAGACATTATTTGTTAGGCACTAAGTTTGAACTTTACACTGACCACAAGTCTCTAAAATATTTATTTTCACAAAAAGATTTGAACATGAGGCAATATAGATGGGTGGAATTCTTAGCTGCCTATGACTTTGACATACTCTATACACCGGGCAAAGCAAACAAAGTTGAAGATGCTCTAAGTAGACAGCATGCTAAATTGGCTATGATGATGATAGAAGAATTTAAGGACTTGTCTTTGCTAACTGAGTTAGAAATTGGGGAGAATGGTTGTGTGCACATTGATGAGCAGATGCATGGTGCACAAGAAGATAAAGGGAAGTTAAGCTTAATGACACTTCAACCAGATTTAATTCTGAAGGTAGGAAAAATGCAAGAACAGGATGCCAACTTATTAGAGAAGAAAATGCTCCTCTCAAAAGGGGAGGAAGTGATGAATCACCATATTGATAAAAATGGTTATATGAGATACCAAAATAGGATGTGTGTACCAGAGGACACAGAATTGAAGAAATAGATATTGAATGAATATCACAGAAGTAAATACTCCATACACCCAGGCAACACAAAAATGTACCAAAATTTGAAAAGAGACTTCTGGTGGAAGGGGATGAAATCTGATGTAGCTAAATACATTGCCAAATGTATGACTTGCCAACAAATCAAGGCTGAAACCCAAAGGCCATCAGGGTTGATGCGGCCTCTTAGTGTACCACAGTGGAAGTGGGAAGACATATCTATGGACTTCATAGATGGACTGCCTAGATCTAAGAGAGGCAATACAAGCATATGGGTGATAGTTGATAGGCTAACCAAGGTAGCACACTTCATCCCAGTCAAGTCAAAAAGGACAGCACCAAAATTAGCTCAAATTTTTATAAAGGAAGTGGTAAAGTTACATGGCATTCCCAAAACCATTGTGAGTGATAGGGATACCATCTTCACCTCAAAATTCTGGAGAAGCTTTCAAGATGCAATGGGAAGTGAACTACTGCCTACCATCCTCAATCAGATGGGCAGACCGAGGTAGTAAACAAGGTTTTGGAGGACATGTTGAGAGCATGTGTACTGGACTTTGGGGGCAACTGGGAAGATTATCTTCATCTAGTTGAATTTACATACAACAACAGCTATCAAAGCACCATAGGAATGGCTCCATTTGAAGCCTTATATGGTAAACCCTGTTTGTCACCTGTTTGTTGGGTAGAAGCAGGAGAAAGGTCTATTTTAGGACCTGAGTACATACAAGAAACTAAAGAGAAAATTGAGTTGATAAGAAGAAGAATGGCAGCAGCACAAGAAAGGCAGAAGAAATTTGCAGACATGAAAAGGAGGCAGGTGGAATATGAAGTGGGAAATTTTGTTTTCATCAAAATCTCACCTATGAAAAATGTGCTGAGGTTTGGGAAACAAGGCAAGTTAACCCCAAGATATATTGGACCATACAAAATTCTGGAAAGAATTGGTCCCTTGGCATATAAGTTGGAATTACCAGAAAACATGCAAGGTATACATGATGTTTTTCATGTATCACAATTGAGAAGATGGGTCCATGACAAGGTGGAAATTCTTGAGACCCCAACCCAAGTGCAGATAAATCCTAATTTGATTTATGAAAAGGATCCAGTGGGAATTTTTGGCAAAAGATGTGAAGCAGTTGAGGAATAAATCTCTGAAACTTGTAAAGGTACAGTGGAGTCTTGATCCTAGTGATTGCACATGGGAATTAGAAGACAAAGTTAGGATGAATTATCCTAAGCTATTTTCAGATTAAAGGTAATTCTGATTTTTGATTGTTTTAGACGCATATATTTTTAGTTATTATAGAACTAAAAATCTATTTGGTTGAGAATGTACTTGTTCTCTGAATTAAGTTTAAAATTCATTTTAAGCTTAGGAAAATTGTGGGACACAATTTCTAAAAGGAGGGGTGTATGTAATGACCCAAGATTTTAGGAATTTATTCTGAAAAATATAAATAAATTCAAAATAATTTTTAAATAAATTTTGAAAGGGAATTGATATAGCTTGATAGTGTATCAGTATGTGTGTACATGTGTGCACAGGAAATGCACATGAACTAAAGCTAAAATCCCTGAACTCTAAGAATAAATACATATTGATTTGTATGGGAATATATATATATATAGATTAAATAAAGGAAGTACATACCATTTACATGAAAGCTAAAAATAGGAAAAATAAGACAAAACAGGGAAATGCTTGGTATAGGCAGAATTAGGAAGAGTAGTTGATAAATAACAAATCAAGTCACATTTTTAGCATGATTGTAGACAAAGGAAAAAGTATTTTTTGAAAAGCAAATTTCTGAAATTAACCAAAAAGAATATAACCACTTTTCTCTTCACCTAAATTAAGTCGGGAAGGGTAGAATTTTGGGTTCAAATAAAATGCAGATAACATAATTTTTCTGGTGGGCAAAAATGGCTTTAGCCAATACCCAAAACCCTAAGGAGGACCCTGTATATATATATATATATATATATGTATGTATATGCAGCAGCCTCCTCTCCTTCTCAAAAAAGAACTTTGAAAAAAAAACAACACCATAGAAATCATAAGGCAAGGGAAGGAAAAGAGCTTGAGGCTAAAGGCAGAAGTTCATCAATTAATTAAGGAAGCAAAGAAGAGAGCTAGGTGAGAAAACTCACTCAACAACTTAAGGCACTAAGTCCTAATGAAGGCAGCCAGTTATAAATGAATTTTTCTTAAAAGTATATGTGATTGTTCTTCAGAAGTTAAGGATGCTTTAATGCTAAATGGTTGTTCTGGTTGTTTTATTTTGTGAATATTCTAAATATGATCTGTATGCATACATAAGTATCTTTGAAACCCAGATCTCTTTTTAATATGATACTGGTTAGAAACAAATAAATACCTAGAAAAATAAAATGTTGGATATAAGCCAGTAGTGTTGGTTTTGGCTCAACCCAGAAGAATTGATAAGCTTATGGGATGCAATATACATATGTATATGTGCTGAGGCTTAAAATGAAAAGGAATTAGGATTGCAATAGGCTTGCCTATGTGCTGACACTCCTGATTCAAAGAAAATATACAATATCCACCCAGCAAATAGATTTTGTGATTTAGGAAGCTTGGTCAATCTGAGTTAACTAAAGCACATATGTTTGCAATAAAATCTTCCCATAGAGCCATAGACCAATGTTAGTTGTCTATATCTCTTTAAAATTGTAAGAACATGTTTTAATAAGTACCAAATACTAAAATTGCTTGGTTGTCTCTGTTTGTTTATGAGAATGATAAGGAATGCTATGAGGTGAATGCTTGTTTTTGTAAAATAACTCACTGATTGGGTTTGCTCTGAAAAATTTAAAAAGAGAAAGTACCTAAGAATTTGATTAGGAAATGGGGTCAAGATTACTGTAGGAATGACTTGTGTTCTTGAGTAATGCAAGCTGACACATGGCTTGTTCAAGTCCTGAGATCTTTGTGTAATGGAGTGAATTAGTTCATTACAGTGTGTCCATTGATTCATAAAATTGCAGATGAGACCAGGATAGATAAATATACCAAGGGAAAAATATTTGATATGATGAGGAAACTAGAGTTTTTCCCAGAATTGAAATATGAGGATGGAATAAATGATTTAACTCATATTGGTTATTTTCCTGTTTGGTGTGAATGATTGTTTGACTATGACTGAATTGTATGCTTGAATGTATGTACCATATTTATATATGTAGTCTTTGGAAAGAAAGATTAAAATATGCACATGCACAATGACACAGAGCATGCACACAAGTATTACCTGTTTCCAAAGGGCAGAACTTTATGTATATGTACTTAACTTGATTTTAACCTAATTAATTAATTGCTTTTGTGAATTTTCTCATACCAGACATGTGTCTGACCCTAGTGTGCTAATGGCATCTGGGGTGTCTCATTTAAAATGAGCCAGCTTCAAATGCTTTTTCAGGGACAGCAGCCTCTAGATAGGAGTAGAAGCAAAGCATTGAGAAGAAGATTATAGCATGCTAGAATTAGATAGATAAGAGCTTACAAGATGAAATTTGCATGTATGATATTTAAAAAAAAATTCCATTGTACTAAGTACAGAGTGATGTTGGATATTTGGTTAAGTATTTTGAGAATTTGACTTGGAACTGGTATTTAAAATATCTGAGTTTTATTATCTGGAATGTTGAAAAGTTTTAGCTATAATTTTGTAAGTTAGATCACCAGTAGGGATTTTATAAGATAGTGATGTTAGATCCATATTAGTAAATTATTTACATGTTCAGATATGATTTGCTCAGACACTGTCACACCAGTACCTTAGTAATTTTAACATAAAATCTGAATCCCTCTTTACTAAAGCTTTGGGCAAAATGCATTTTAAGACCTTCTGAAATATGTCTGAGTAGAGAGTCTGTTTAATCCATATTTTATTTGCTAAGTATCCATGTGTGAGGAAACTCACCCCGGACTGCATTTCATTTAGTCTAGTACCTTGGTATCAAGGAATCAAACTTCTGGAATATGATGATTCACTTAAGAATATCCCAGACATGAGTTTGCATATAAGGTATATATTATAAGAAAGCAAACATAGGAAATGATATAAGCTTATATCATTTTCAAAGCACATACACAATACAATTGATTTTACAGATAATCATAACATAATTATCTAGGTTCTATGAATCATATTTCATGGAGAATCCAGCAAGCTATCAAAGAATAAAAACCATACTATTACCTATATGAATAAGATTTTCATTACTTAAATAATAAAATGAAATTAAGCTATGTGGGGATTGATTAAATTTAATCAATCACTGTAACCTCTTGTTTGCCATAACTTGATTAAACCAGAGGGGCACATGCATCTTCATATGTGTGTGCATATTTTTGTGGTTGCACTGATATATCTATATTGGGAAAAAATTTTGATCCTGGATAAAGTTTGTTTATTGGAAAAAAAAATAACTCTGGAAAAATATATTTGTTAATAAATGATATATACATATATCATCTCTAAAAAATATCCTTACAAAATGAAGGTAGAGAAGAGAGGGTCATTTCATTTGGTATCAGAGCTATGTTATTCAACATAGTAGAAGTAAAGATAAAGTTCTTAGATAGAAATAAAATTTAAAGGAACTAAATATATATCAATGTTTTCAGTGTGAGTAAAAACCACTGAAATAATAAAATTACCAATCAAACTAACCAGCTATGTAAATTATTATTAGCAAACTATGGTAGGGAGACCACCAAATCAGGGAGCAGGATCTTCCCATGCACCACCAATGGTCAATCTGCAAGACTTGGTGAGAGCATTTAGGGATGGTGCAGGACAAAGGCAAGAAAATCCCTATGAAGAACTCTCAAAATTACTTAAGACATATACTCATTTAGGAGGCAAAAACTTTGAAGGGACAGAGGGTATCATGGAAATTCAAACATGGTTGAGAACATTGGAAAGAATTTTCAATGACATGCAACTTGATGATCAAAGAAAGAGGCAAGTGGCTTCAAGACAGCTAAAAGGAGTAGCTTTAAGCTGGTGGGAAGTAATCATTGCAGGGAGAGGTGAGAATGAAATCACTTGGAATCAATTCAAAGAGATGTTGGAAGCAAGGTTTGTACCAGCATCAGCTAAGACTACCTTGCTGGAAGAATTTATTAGACTTAGACAAGGAACTATGACTGTCACAGAATACACTCAAAAGTTAGAAGGGCTTTCCACATATGGAGCAATGCTTGTAGCAGATGAAGCATCCAAAAATGATAGGTACATAAAAGGTTTGAACCCAGGACTTAGCAGAGCCATGTTACCCTATGCTGACAGGACCTTTGACCATGTGATAGACTTAGCTTTGAGGTTGGAGCAGCATGACAAGGAAAGGGAAAAATTCAGAAATTTTAAGAACAATAATAGTAAGAAGGGTAAGGGGAGATATCATCCTTATGATAAGAAGAAAGAAGAGGCCAGTACTAAGTCTACAGGGGATATTAAAGCTAAGGAAACCAAGAAGATTGTGTGCCATCAATGTGGAAAAGAAGGACATATCAAACCAAGATGTCCATAATTGAAAGGAGGAGCTTTCAAGTGTTATTTATGTGGGAAAGAAGGGCACATGAAAAGAAATTGTCCTGAGAATAGGCAGCAAGGAAAATTAGCAAACTTGGAAGAAAAAGGCAAAACAGTGGAGATCAATGCTGAGAAGCACAGTCAAGTGGAAGGTACACTATTTATTTGTAATGTACCCATAGCAGTAGTATATGATACAGGAGCAACTCATTCTTTAATTTCCTATGAATTAGTTAAAATGCTGAAATTAAGTTGCATATTGGTTGAAACCCCTTTACATATACAAAGTCCACTGGGAAGTTCTAGTGCTTTAAACATGATCTGTGTGGATGTGGGATTAAACATAGGAGGAGATACTTTTATTTCCAATTTATATGTTTTAAATTACCCAAATATAAGTGTTATTTTGGGAGTAGACTGGTTAAGGCAATTCAAGGCCATAATTAACTTAGACTCATCCACCATATCATTGCAAAACCATGGAAGCCAGAGGATCACAATTTTGTGTGAAGTGTCCAAGGGAAGAAAATTGTGTCATTTGATTGATTTGGGTAAAGATTCCAGTAAACATATTATTGAGGAAATTCCCATAGTCAATGAATACTTGGATGTTTTTGAGGAGGTTAATGGTGTTCCAAACCATAGGCCAGTGGAATTCCAAATTCATTTAGTTCCAGGAGCAAGCCCAGTGATTAAAAAGCCAACAAGAATGGGGCCAAATGAACTAAAAGAATTAAAGAAACAATTAGAGGAATTAGAAAATAAGGGTTTTATAAGACCCAGTAATTCTTGCTGGGGGGCACCAGTGGTGTTTGTTAAGAAACAAGATGGTACTTTGAGACTCTGCATAGATTATAGGGAATTAAACAAGGTAACCATTAAAAATAAATACCCACTGCCAAGAATAGATGATCTTTTTGATCAATTGGCTGGAGCAAGGGTATTTTCTAGGCTAGATTTAGCATCTGGTTTTCATCAAATGAAGGTGGAAGAATCAAGCATCAAGTACACTGCCTTTAACACTAGATATGGGTTGTATGAATTTTTGGTTATGCCATTTGGCTTGACCAATGCACCATCATACTTTGTAGATTTAATGAACAGAACCTTTAGAGATTATTTAGACAAGTTTGTGCTTATTTTTATAGATGACATTTTAATTTATTCCAAAACAATGGAAGAGCATGAAAGACATCTGCACATGGTTTTGTCTAGACTAAGGGAAAAAGACTTAAAGGCAAAATACTCAAAATGTGAATTTTGGAAAGAAGAAGTGCATTTTCTTGGCCATGTTATATCTGCCCAAGGAATTTCTGTGAACCCCAATAAAGTAGTGGCTATCCAAGCATGGAAGAGGCCAAGCACTGTGAGTGAAGTAAGGTCATTTATGGGGATGGCAGGGTATTATAGGAGATTTATAAAAGATTTTTCAAAAATTTCTATACCACTTACTAACCTAACCAGAAAGAACCAAGCTTTTGTTTGGTCAGAAAAATGTGAAAAGTCTTTTGAACAGTTGAAGGAGGCATTGGTGAATGCTCCAATTTTAAAGGTACCTCATGGAAATGAAGAATTAGTTGTATACACTGATGCTAGTGGATTTGGCTTGGGTGCAGTGTTGATGCAACAAGGCCAAGTCATTGCATATGCATCCAGACAACTTAAACCCCATGAAGTAAGGTATGCCACACATGATCTTGAATTAGCAGCTGTGATCTATGCTTTGAAACTTTGGAGACATTATTTGTTAGGCACTAAGTTTGAACTTTACACTGACCACAAGTCTCTAAAATATTTATTTTCACAAAAAGATTTGAACATGAGGCAACATAGATGGGTGGAATTCTTAGCTGCCTATGACTTTGACATACTCTATACACCGGGCAAAGCAAACAAAGTTGCAGATGCTCTAAATAGACAGAATGCTAAATTGGCTATGATGATGATAGAAGAATTTAAGGACTTGTCATTGCTAACCGAGTTAGAAATTGGGGAGAATGGTTGTGTGCACATTAATGAGCAGATGCATGGTGCACAAGAAGATAAAGGGAAGTTAAGCTTAATGACACTTCAACCAGATTTAATTCTGAAGGTAGAAAAAATGCAAGAACAGGATGCCAACTTATTAGAGAAGAAAATGCTCCTCTCAAAAGAGGAGGAAGTGATGAATCACCATATTGATAAAAATGGTTATATGAGATACCAAAATAGGATGTGTGTACCAGAGGACACAGAATTGAAGAAAGAGATATTGAATGAATATCACAGAAGTAAATACTCCATACACCCAGGCAACACAAAAATGTACCAAAATTTGAAAAGAGACTTCTGGTGGAAGGGGATGAAATCTGATGTAGCTAAATACATTGCCAAATGTATGACTTGCCAACAAGTCAAGGCTGAAACCCAAAGGCCATCAGGGTTGATGCAGCCTCTTAGTGTACCACAGTGGAAGTGGGAAGACATATCTATGGACTTCATAGATGGACTGCCTAGATCTAAGAGAGGCAATACAAGCATATGGGTGATAGTTGATAGGCTAACCAAGGTAGCACACTTCATCCCAGTCAAGTCAGAAAGGACAGCACCAAAATTAGCTCAAATTTTTATAAAGGAAGTGGTAAAGTTACATGGCATTCCCAAAACCATTGTGAGTGATAGGGATACCATCTTCACCTCAAAATTCTGGAGAAGCTTTCAAGATGCAATGGGAAGTGAACTATGCCTAAGTACTGCCTACCATCCTCAATCAGATGGGCAGACCGAGGTAGTAAACAAGGTTTTAGAGGACATGTTGAGAGCATGTGTACTGGACTTTGGGGGCAACTGGGAAGATTATCTTCATCTAGTTGAATTTACATACAACAACAGCTATCAAAGCACCATAGGAATGGCTCCATTTGAAGCCTTATATGGTAAACCCTGTTTGTCACCTGTTTGTTGGGTAAAAGCAGGAGAAAGGTCTATTTTAGGACCTGAGTACATACAAGAAACTAAGGAGAAAATTGAGTTGATAAGAAGAAGAATGGCAGCAGCACAAGAAAGGCAGAAGAAATTTGCAGACATGAAAAGGAGGCAGGTGGAATATGAAGTGGGAAATTTTGTTTTCATCAAAATCTCACCTATGAAAAATGTGCTGAGGTTTGGGAAACAAGGCAAGTTAACCCCAAGATATATTGGACCATACAAAATTCTGGAAAGAATTGGTCCCTTGGCATATAAGTTGGAATTACCAGAAAACATACAAGGTATACATGATGTTTTTCATGTATCACAATTGAGAAGATGGGTCCATGACAAGGCGGAAATTCTTGAGACCCCAACCCAAGTGCAGATAAATCCTAATTTGATTTATGAAAAGGATCCAGTGGGAAATTTGGCAAAAGATGTGAAGAAGTTGAGGAATAAATCTCTGAAACTTGTAAAGGTACAGTGGAGTCTTGATCCTAGTGATTGCACATGGGAATTAGAAGACAAAGTTAGGATGAATTATCCTAAGCTATTTTCAGATTAAAGGTAATTCTGATTTTTGATTGTTTTAGATGCATATATTTTTAGTTATTATAGAACTAAAAATCTATTTGGTTGAGAATGTACTTGTTCTCTGAATTAAGTTTAAAATTCATTTTAAGCTTAGGAAAATTGTGGGACACAATTTCTAAAAGGAGGGGTGTATGTAATGACCCAAGATTTTAGGAATTTATTCTGAAAAATATAAATAAATTCAAAATAATTTTTAAATAAATTTTGAAAGGGAATTGATATAGCTTGATAGTGTATCAGTATGTGTGTACATGTGTGCACAGGAAATGCACATGAACTAAAGCTAAAATCCCTAAACTCTAAGAATAAATACATATTGATATGTATGGGAATATATATATATATAGAGAGATTAAATCCTTAAAAGCTGTATGCATAAGTAAATATACATATATGGATGCTACTGAATATTTTTGAGTGTACATGTGCATGTGTGTGTCAATACAGAATGATGTATAAATATATATATGGGTGTACTAATTATTTCAGTAAGACTTATATATATATATATGTTAATAAAATACTAGAGTTCAAATTAGTAAAATAAAATATACAGACATATTTTAGTATATAGGCAGAAAGAAAAAAAATGAGGATATAAAAAGGAGTAGTCCTCTTGTAAATAAATAAAGGAAGTACATACCATTTACATGAAAGCTAAAAATAGGAAAAATAAGACAAAACAGGGAAATGCTTGGTATAGGCAGAATTAGGAAGAGTAGTTGATAAATAACAAATCAAGTCACATTTTTAGCATGATTGTAGACAAAGGAAAAAGTATTTTCTGAAAAGCAAATTTCTGAAATTAACCAAAAAGAATATAACCACTTTTCTCTTCACCTAAATTAAGCCGGGAAGGGTAGAATTTTGGGTTCAAATAAAATGCAGATAACATAATTTTTCTGGTGGGCAAAAATGGCTTTAGCCAATACCCAAAACCCTAAGGAGGACCCTGTATATATATATATGTATATGCTGCAGCCTCCTCTCCTTCTTAAAAAAGAACTTTGAAAAAAAAACAACACCATAGAAATCATAAGGCAAGGGAAGGAAAAGAGCTTGAGGCTAAAGACAGAAGTTCATCAATTAATTAAGGAAGCAAAGAAGAGAGCTAGGTGAGAAAACTCACTCAACAACTTAAGGCACTAAGTCCTAATGAAGGCAGCCAGTTATAAATGAATTTTTCTTAAAAGTATATGTGATTGTTCTTCAGAAGTTAAGGATGCTTTAATGCTAAATGGTTGTTCTGGTTGTTTTATTTTGTGAATATTCTAAATATGATCTGTATGCATACATAAGTATCTTTGAAACCCAGATCTCTTTTTAATATGATACTGGTTAGAAACAAATAAATACCTAGAAAAATAAAATGTTGGATATAAGCCAGTAGTGTTGGTTTTGGCTCAACCCAGAAGAATTGATAAGCTTATGGGCTGCAATATACATATGTATATGTGCTGAGGCTTAAAATGAAAAGGAATTAGGATTGCAATAGGCTTGCCTATGTGCTGACACTCCTGATTCAAAGAAAATATACAATATCCACCCAGCAAATAGATTTTGTGATTTAGGAAGCTTGGTCAATCTGAGTTAACTAAAGCACATATGTTTGCAATAAAATCTTCCCATAGAGCCATAGACCAATGTTAGTTGTCTATATCTCTTTAAAATTGCAAGAACATGTTTTAATAAGTACCAATACTAAAATTGCTTGGTTGTCTCTGTTTGTTTATGAGAATGATAAGGAATGCTATGAGGTGAATGCTTGTTTTTGTAAAATAACTCACTGATTGGGTTTGCTCTGAAAAATTTAAAAAGAGAAAGTACCTAAGAATTTGATTAGGAAATGGGGTCAAGATTACTGCAGGAATGACTTGTGTTCTTGAGTAATGCAAGCTGACACATGGCTTGTTCAAGTCCTGAGATCTTTGTGTAATGGAGTGAATTAGTTCATTACAGTGTGTCCATTGATTCATAAAATTGCAGATGAGACCAGGATAGATAAATATACCAAGGGAAAAATATTTGATATGATGAGGAAACTAGAGTTTTTCCCAGAATTGAAATATGAGGATGGAATAAATGATTTAACTCATATTGGTTATTTTCCTGTTTGGTGTGAATGATTGTTTGACTATGACTGAATTGTATGCTTGAATGTATGTACCATATTTATATATGTAGTCTTTGGAAAGAAAGATTAAAATATGCACATGCACAATGACACAGAGCATGCACACAAGTATTACCTGTTTCCAAAGGGCAGAACTTTATGTATATGTACTTAACTTGATTTTAACCTAATTAATTAATTGCTTTTGTGAATTTTCTCATACCAGACATGTGTCTGACCCTAGTGTGCTAATGGCATCTGGGGTGTCTCATTTAAAATGAGGCAGCTTCAAATGCTTTTTCAGGGACAGCAGCCTCTAGATAGGAGTAGAAGCAAAGCATTGAGAAGAAGATTATAGCATGCTAGAATTAGATAGATAAGAGCTTACAAGATGAAATTTGCATGTATGATATTTTAAAAAAAAATTCCATTGTACTAAGTACAGAGTGATGTTGGATATTTGGTTAAGTATTTTGAGAATTTGACTTGGAACTGGTATTTAAAATATCTAAGTTTTATTATCTGGAATGTTGAAAAGTTTTAGCTATAATTTTGTAAGTTAGATCACCAGTAGGGATTTTATAAGATAGTGATGTTAGATCCATATTAGTAAATTATTTACATGTTCAGATATGATTTGCTCAGACACTGTCACACCAGTACCTTAGTAATTTTAACATAAAATCTGAATCCCTCTTTACTAAAGCTTTGGGCAAAATGCATTTTAAGACCTTCTGAAATATGTCTGAGTAGAGAGTCTGTTTAATCCATATTTTATTTGCTAAGTATCCATGTGTGAGGAAACTCACCCCGGACTGCATTTCATTTAGTCTAGTACCTTGGTATCAAGGAATTAAACTTCTGGAATATGATGATTCACTTAAGAATATCCCAGACATGAGTTTGCATATAAGGTAGATATTATAAGAAAGCAAACATAGGAAATGATATAAGCTTATATCATTTTCAAAGCACAGACACAATACAATTGATTTTACAGATAATCATAACATAATTATCTGGGTTCTATGAATCATATTTCATGGAGAATCCAGCAAGCTATCAAAGAATAAAAACCATACTATTACCTATATGAATAAGATTTTCATTACTTAAATAATAAAATGAAATTAAGCTATGTGGGGATTGATTAAATTTAATCAATCACTGTAACCTCTTGTTTGCCATAACCTGATTAAACCAGAGGGGCACATGCATCTTCATATGTGTGTGCATATTTTTGTGGTTGCACTGATATATCTATATTGGTAAAATTTTTGATCCTGGATAAAGTTTGTTTATTGGAAAAAAAATGACTCTGGAAAAATATATTTGTTAATAAATGATATATACATATATCATCTCTAAAAAAAATCCTTACAAAATGAAGGTAGAGAAGAGAGGGTCATTTCAGATGTACAAAAAAAGAAGGGTCGAAAATGGAGGCTCAATAAGTGAACAGTTTAATAACGGTGTTCGCGTATTTATTGATTTCGCTTTAAGTAATAACAGAAACGACGAAGAAATCCGTTGTCCATGTACTAAATGCAAAATGTTAAAGCATTTGATACCAGAAATGGTTAGAGTTCATTTGCGTCAATACGGTTTCGTGCCGAACTATTTGGTTTGGGATCGTCATGGAGAACCGTTAACATCTAATCATGTACAAGTTGAGAAGGTAGTGTGTACTGAATTGATACGACGAATCTCGTAGAACATATGGTTGAAGATGCTGCACGGTCAATGTTTCTTGTTCCTCAATTAATTGATGACGATGGTAATGCTGAAGAAGAACTAAATATTGGGACAAAAAAATATGATTTATTAGATGCCGCAAAGAAACCCCTTTGGGAAGGCTGCACAAGCGGAACCCAATTATCAGTAACTGCTGAATACATTGCGATGAAATCTAAATACAACTTCACAGAAGCTGGATTTATAGATGTTGTACAAGCTGCGAAACGGCATATGCCTCCCAATAATTTAATGTGCAAAAATCATTATGAAGTAAAAAAAATGATGTCAGCTTTTGATTTACCGTATCATAAAATAGATACATGTCTAAACGGTTGCATGCTGTTTTGGAAAGAAGATATCAACCTTAGAAATTGTAAAATATGTAATCAGGAAAGGTACAAATCAAGAAAGAAAAAAGGAAAGGAAGTCCCATATAAACGTATGCATTATTTACCAATTACTCCTAGACTTCAAAGGTTATATGCATCTTCTGTAACCGCGCAACATATGAGATGGCATAGTGTTAGAACACGTGAAGAAGGTACGTTAACACACCCAGCTGATGGGGAAGCATGGAAGCATTTTGACCACAAATATCCTGATTTTGCATCCGAGAGTTGTAATGTTCGACTTGGTTTATGTAAGGATGGATTTTCACCATTTTCTCAGTTTGGTTCTAAATATTCATCATGGCCTATAATTGTCACACCTTATAATTTACCTCCATGGATGTGTATGAAAACTCTATGTATGTTTCTCACAATTGTCGTCCCTGGTCCTAATGATCCGACACAAGGAATCGATGTTTATTTACAACCTTTGATTGAAGAATTAAAAACACTGTGGTACGAAGGAGTAGAAACATACGATATTTCCAAAAAAAAAACTTTCGCATGTATGCTTCTTTGATGTGGACAATCAGCGATTTTCTTGCTTATGCAATGCTTTCAGGTTGGAGTACGGCTGGTCGTCTAGCTTGTCCATACTGCATGGAAGATACATGAGCATTTTCTTTACCTTATGGAAAGAAAATATCATGGTTTGACTGTCATCGATGTTTTCTTCATACTAATCATCCTTTTAGAAGAGATTAGAAAAACTTTACAGCTAATAGACATGAAACTTTGAGACCACCTACGGTTTGGTCAAGCGAAGATATTTATGAACTTGTAAAGGATTATCCAAAGATACGTGAAACCGGAGAACAAATTGAAATTCAAGGTAAATCATCAATTCATAACTGGTGTAAACAAAGCATATTTTGGGAGTTGCCTTATTGGAAAAATCTCCTGATTCGTCATAATATTGACGTGATGCATAATGAGAAAAATGTGTTTGATAATGTTTTTAATACAATTTTGAATGTCAATGGGAAGACGAAAGATGATTTGAAATCAAGACGTGATATCGAAGTAATATGTAATCGTCCTGAGCTTCATATAAAGCCAAATGACACAAAAAAGCCAAAAGCTTGCTATGAGCTAGACAATAATCAAGTTAAAGTACTTTTAAAATGGGTGGAAGGACTAAGATTCTCGGATGGTATATCTTCTAATATTCGTAGATGTGTCGACTATAAGAACAATAAACTTAGCGGGATGAAAAGTCATGATTGTCATGTTATGATGGAAAATTTATTACCCGTCGCTTTTAAAGAATTGTTGCCCGTAAAAGTTTGGACTGTTGTAACAGAACTTAGTCTTTTTTATAAAGAGATTTGTTCTACTACATTAAAAGTTGATCGTCTACGTAAACATGAGGAAGAAATCTCGATATTGCTCTGCAAAATGGAAAAAGTATTTCCTCCAGGTTTTTTCAATATTATGGAACATTTACCTATTCATCTTCCATTAGAAGCACATCTTCGAGGGCCTGTGCAATATGGATGGATGTCTCCATTTGAAAGGTATTTAAATCATCTAAAAAGAAAAGTGAGACAGAAAGCTCGAGTTGAAGGTTCGATTTGCAAATCATACATCGAAGAAGAAGCTTCATTTTTTCTCTCTCATTATTTTACCATGTGAACATATCATTTGAAAGTGCTACGCGTAATGATGAAGGCATTGATCAAGATGATTGTCAAACGACCTTATCAATTTTTAAAAAACAAGGTCGGCATGCTGGTGCTTGTGTGGAAGTATGGTTGGATGATAGAGATTATCATATTGCACACACATATGTTCTTCTCAACTGTGCTGAAGTTGCACCGTTTGTTAGGTAATTTACTTATATATATATATATCATCAACACGTGTGTATACACAAATATATGCACACATGTGTATCTTAATCATAATGCAACATTTGTTATATAATTGCAGTATTTACGAATCACAACATCCTAACGGCGATATCGGCAAAGAATTCGCTTCTTGGTTTTCTAAGTACGTTTTTGATACAACAAATTGTGTTGTAGATGAAGGATTGAAACATTTAGCTATGAGACCAAAAAGGAAAGTAAAGACCTATCCAATATTCTTTGTCAATGGATATAAATTTAATACCAAAGAATACGGTGCCGAAAAATTAACTAACAATACTGGTGTATTTGTTAAAGGTAGTGATGATCCAAATGATCATATACATGATTTTTATGGCGTGCTAATCCAGGTTTTGCAATTTACGTATTTCACACGACCCGCGAAAGAAGTATTTTTGTTTAAATGCAACTGGTTCAACAACGTTCCAGGTTCTGGAATCAACGTGCACCCAAAATATAATCTTATAGAAATAAAACATACTTCGCGTTATTATAAATATGATCCTTTTGTACTTGCCAAACAAGCTCTTCAAGTTTATTATGCTTCTTACCCATCTCTAAGAAGAGATAAAATAGATTGGTCGGCCGTTTTTAAAACAAAGGCAAGGTTTACATTTGATGGACGGAATATTCCCGAAGAACAAGCTTACCAAGCAGATATTGAGCAAAATAGAGGAACAATAATAACCGACGATCAAATAGATTTTGGACCTCTAAACGATGAATCAAATGCATTAATTGAAGCATTTGAGAGTGTGGAGGAACAAAATATAGAGTGCGAAACAGAGTCTGAATCCGAAAATGACGAGGACTGATCAACTATCTACATTTTGAGAAGGTAAATTTATATTTTTTTTAAACATTATCCTGTTTTCATTAAAAATGAAATGGTATGCTAATATATGATATGTATCACATCTCGTTTTTATGTTACGCCATACTGTATGTTTTACATATAGTCATTTTATTTTCTGTTATAATGTTTGTTTGTAACATGTATTATATAGGTATGTCGTCACGTAGACGTACCGGTGGACATTCTAGGTCTCCCTCTTCCTCACAGAGAGGGCATGCTCGTTCGGACGGTGGTGATGGCGGTGGTCCATCACAGGAGCTACAGCGTCCTGTGGTGTGGCTAAAGCCAAAAGCAGATCAAAGGTAAGTATTAAATTTCAAAATTAAATTTCATTTTCGTACAATCTACTCTGAAAATATATAGTAGCCATGAAATATTAAATGTTTTTTCTCTGTTTAAACACAGTGGTTTCTCTTTGGAGCCGACTCAAGTAGTTCTATCAATATCTCGACGGGTGTACATGGGTCGTATGACCGAATGTTGGCCTACGTGGACATTGATTCCAGATAATGTTAAAGAGACTATTTGGCAGGATTTTTTGGTATGTCACTTTATATATTAGGAACATGTTATATCAATTCATGTTTACATTATTTACAAAAGCTGTGTAACTCTTATTTTGTCAAACGTGCAGGCGGAAGTGGACCTTCAGGACGCTGATATTTCAGTCGTATATCGCCACTGGTGCAGCAAAGTCGCAAAGAACTACCAGAAAACAGTAAACAGCTTAAAAACAGCGGGAAAGAAGCCTCAGTGGATGAGCGCAGCTGTGTGGGATGATTTTGTGACATGGTGGGGAAACGAGGAGTTTCAAGTAAATTTATCACATGTTTAATTTAAATTCTTCTACGCAAATACTAACTAGAAATGTTAAACAATTTTTGTTTTTAAATTAAATTTACAGAGGCAGTCGGAGAGGAACTCATCCAATAGGAGCAAGAACCCTGTCACACATCGTGGTGGTTCCAAGTCATTTCAGCATCACCGAGAGGACTTGGTATATTTATTAATTACGATAATAATTTAAGATTTTAAGTTCTAAGTTGTAGATAATGTAACAATATATATATATATATATATAATATATATATATATATATATGTATATGGACATGTTTCAGGAGAGACAACGTGGTGGTGCTTCTGTGAGTTACTGGAATGTTTTCACGCATACTCATGCGTTGAGCCAGGTCGACGAAGCAGGCACCGTTTCATACTCCTGGGATCACGATGCCAAAGCGTAGTCCGCATATGTAAGTAACATAATGACTTAACACTTATATAAGTTAATTAAAATAATGTTATCTAAATTCAACTTATTTTGCATAACAGCAAGAGTTTCAGCAAGCACGGACTTCCATTCTGGAGGGCTCTGGGCGCGACGAGTTGACCGTCGATGAGGAGGACGTTATTTTTGAGTCTGTCATGAATCCAGCGGCACATGGCAGACGTTATGGTTTTGGGAATCAATCGGTAATAACTTTAACTTAAATTTTAAAATAATTATTCTGAACCAACTGTTGCATATTGTAATGGATTATAGTGAACACGAATTACAATTATTAAACACTGATAATTTAAATTTTATTTACAGGCTAAGACGGCTCAGATTGAGTATCAGAGGGCTCAAGATAAGGAGGAGATTGCACAACTCAGAGCCTAGGTCGCCGCGCTCGAGAAACGCAATATCCGCACCGAAGCCAAGACGGAGGAGCTGAATAGGCGTCTTACGGAGTTTATGGAGCAATACGGTCGGTTTCCGTCTTCTGGTGGTTCTGGAGGAGAGTAATTTCAGGTATGATTTGTTTTGCTATGGACATGTATATTTGGAGAGTGTGAGGATTTGATACATTCTGATGTTTTGGATGTTGGTTTGGATGTGATTTTTGAGATGTTGACGTAGTAGTTTGGATATTGTTGGATTGGACGTTTTGTTGGATGTTGATGTTGGATGGTTTATGTTGTTTATATTGATTTGTATTGTGTATATTGATTAGTATATATGCTTATTACTTGGATTTACTATTATGATTGATTATATGTGAGATATGCTGTTGTATATGTGCTCGAAATTGAGCTTTTATGAGATATACGATGTTGGAGGTGGCTGGAAGCATGCATTGTTGGTTCTGTAAAAAAAAACACTCAGATTTCCAACGTCTTCCAACGTCCACCAACGGTTTACTGGCACATTTATTCCAACGTCTTACAACGTCCTTCATTGTATCTTCCAACGTCTTCCAACGTCTTTCCAACGTCTATTTGGTCAACATCTTCTTCCACGTGGACAACCTGAACGTTGGAAGACGTTGGTATATGGGCGTTGGGTCCGTTGGTAGACGTTGGACGCCGTTGAAATGTATATCAACGGCGTTTCCAACGTCCATCAACGGCTTTCCAACGGCCGTCAACGTCTGGCCGCCGTTGGAATGCACTGTGTGTCTTGTAGTGAAAGGATCTTATGCATAGGGGGAGGCTTGCCAAAAATGACGTTTAATACAGGTTTGTGCTCTACGTTGCCAAGAATAAATTAGAATTTATTGGAATATGTAATTACTTATTTAAATCTATCAGTAACAATAGGTGTATATGAATACTAAAATCACTTGTTAGGAATGAATTAATATTTGTAGGAAGCATCATTATTTATCTGGATTTAAGAATTAAATTTATGAATTAAACCGACTTTGCTAAATTCATACCATTTCTTCGTATGGTTACCAACATCTATATTAGCAATATAAACGTAAGTTTAGTTTTTTATCAGTTCATGTATATACATATATACATACATACACACACACACACACACACACATATATATATATATATATATATATATATATATATATATATATCGATATATGGTAGTACTGTTATGTTTATTGTATTAGAACATCAGTATACAATTTCAATTCTAAGGATAAATAATTCTCTTACCGACACATAAACTTATTTTTAAGATATTAGGTCATATGAGAACGTTTTTTGTATTGACGTTATGATGGATATTGTTTGATTTGACTGACTTTCCATTGGCATATATTAGCCAGAAGATGGAGTGGAGCATTTGATGGCCATGTCCATTAGCATCAACAAGTTATGCATGATGTTCATCAATTTTGTAGAATCGAACATTATAATTTATATGGTAATCATATAATTGCTATTAGTATTTTTTTTTTCCAAAAAGAATATATATAAATATAAAGGGAGAAAAAACGCCTTTCTCCGGTAGCTCACAAAAATAGGCGAAGCATATGAAGACCATATACCTCCCAGACAGAAAAAACCGAACTACAGTACAAAGATCAACAAAAGGAAAAACCAGCAGAAAATAAGTACAGCTAGCCAGGGATGACCAGAAACAACCACCAACAAACAACCCACCAACCCGCCTGAGCTCAGAAGAGCAGGCCAGACCTCCAAACCAAACCACAGTAACAGAGACGAGACCTCAAGGAAAATCCGGAAAAAGATGGAAAAATGGGAAAACGACGTCTCACCAACAAAGACGAAAACCTCATCGAACAAAGGCAACCCAAACAATAATCATGCGCTAAAAGAAGAAGTCAATGCGGATAAGAGAAGACAGGTATCCCTCAACCAACCCAACAACCAAGACATAAACAAAGAAAGGAGGCAGGAGCCGCCACCTAGGTGGTAGCACAGAACCAGAAGCGGTCAGACAAAGAAACCCGCAAGAACAAAGCAAGCCGAGGCCACCTGTACTACAAAACTAGCAAACACATTAAAACCAAACAAAAAAAGAGGGGGGGGACGAGGAAGGTGGGAGAAAACCAACACCCAAGACAAGAAATCAGCCAACTCCCTGACGAGCATAGGCCAGGCCACAAGATATAGATAAGAGACCCACCAATCTCCTAGACCGATGGCTCAAAATTCCCCTGAATGGTCTACCCCGAAATGCCAGGAAAACGTCATTCCTAACACGCCTAATAATGGAAGGGGGATCCATAGGAGAATTCTCGAAGATAGCTTTATTCCGAGCGCACCAAAGATGCCAGCAGATAAGGCAAGGAATCAAACGGAAAACGGACGAGCGGAGAGATTTCCGAGACAGCCCAGACCACCAGGAAAGCAGGAGGTCAAAAGGAGATCTGGCCATTCGTCTTTCACCCACTAGGTTGCCGAAATAATTCCAGCAAGATCTAGCCGAGACACTATCAAAAAACAAATGGTTTAAAGATTCCGATGCCCCGTTGGCACAACAGCGGCAACGCGAAACAAAAGGGATGCCAATAAGTTGAAGGTTAACGTCGAGTGGCAAACCATCGTGCATGATACGCCACATCAGAATAGAAATTTTCGGCGGAATACGGGAGTCCCAAATGAAGGAGAATACCGGGCTACTGGGACTCGGAGATCTGCAGGATGACCACGCTTTCAGGATGGAAAAAGGCGCGCCATCCCAGCCAGAGGAACCTCCATGAGAGTCGGAAAACGCTTTCACCGACTGCATGTGCTTCCAGGTTTCGCTAGCATAAGACGACGATCCTGAGAAATTAGAGATAGCAAGCCTTCGGTATTTCGCGTGGAGGAAAGATGCCCATAAAGAATCATTCGCACCGAACCTCAGCCACAGCTTACAAGCAAAAGCCACACAAAGATCCTTGGGATTACGAAGACCAAGACCACCCTCGATTTTGGGGCGACAAATCGCTTCCCATGACACCCAATGGTGTCGGCGAGCATCTTCCTTTGACCCCCAAAAAAAAGCCGAGGCCAAAGACTTATAATATATAATTGCTATTAGTAGCTCATTTTATATATGTAAATATATTGTTCACTATTAGTAGTAGTTTGAATTCGTTGATCGTTCCTTCAATTGTTATTGCTAATATTACTAATAATTATTATAATTTCGAATGATAGTTAACACCATTTTGCACCTAAAGATAATTAATGTGATAACTATAGAGGTAATCAGGAGTTGAGTTGCAATGAAAGACGTGATACTTTTTTATTTTAATTCATAGCATTTGACTCGGTGAAACATTTATTCAAAGGTGTTGCATGTCTTTTGTTATATTACTCTACAAGTCGATTTCTTGAGGATCGATATATTATCTCATCTTTCATTAAATTATAACTTAATCTAACACTTTGAGAAGCTCTTATACATTTTGGGCGATATATTTCTAATAATAATATATATTGTAGTTGAGAAACTTATACTAAACATGCAATAATGGTATAGACATAAATAATCCTTTCATGTCACAGCCCATGGGTATGAGTGTATAATGGTCTGACACAAACATGCTCAGTTGAACACAATTATGAAGGCATGT
Source organism: Allium fistulosum (assembly GCA_030737815.1). NCBI lineage: Eukaryota > Viridiplantae > Streptophyta > Magnoliopsida > Asparagales > Amaryllidaceae > Allium > Allium fistulosum. The sequence goes on from CM060902.1 coordinate 1,212,823,800, forward strand.
TGATTCACGTCATGGTTATGAGGGTATAAAGGCATTGATAATTAGAACAGATATCAAAGAATCAGTTTTGCATTTGTTCTCTAATTGATCCCACTTATTTCTTTTTTATGTGGGAGCTTTTAGAAGGGAACCAAGGACACAAACTATACCATTTTATAAGGTAATTCTCACTACTCATTATACATTGGAGTTTTAACTTTCATATAATTTATGAGTTGATAATATGAATCACATCCTTTCATTAAATGGTTTTGGGAAGGACCATAGTCATTACAAATGAGACAATTCAACGTAAAAGTTTTTTTATCCAATGGGTAATGTATGAAAGTCTTATAGCGCAGGAAGATTCTTAGATGTTGATTTTTCAACGATGTCCCACACTGGCTTTAAATTTTAGTTTGATGGTTACACAAAATTTTCCATTGATACAATCAAATACCTTTTATAATGCTTAAAGAATAAAAGACAGTTATACAAAATTTTGTCCATTGCCATTGCTTAAAGAATAACTTTGGTTGCATACGCCTGCAATATTGAATAGAGGTGGTACCGCTATTACATAAATGTATTATTTTTATGCCGATGACTATGATGCACACATACATAGAATTTTACTTAACCTAGTTATTAAGTTGAGCTTTGGTTCATTAATATAAACCATAAATATAAAGACTATTATGAACTTCATAAACGTTATGAGCAAGTTTTTAAACTGGAAATGAATTGCTCCTCTTAAATATATACATTTTTGAGGCCACATTATACTATCTAAACTATTATTTGTTGGCTTATATAAGTTCTATAACTTATTTTCTTTTACAGGCATGCAAATAAATGTTTGCTATTGGCATGGTTGTTGACAATTATTCTCTCTTTTTACAGTATTGCTGCAACTCGATGTAAATACTAAAGAGGGAGAATTGATAGAAAGACCATAAAGAAGAACATATTAGGTCACTGAGAGAGAAATATAGTTAGAAGCCTTGCCCATACTGCTTATGTAAGATTAGTACAATTTTATGAACTTCAAACATAACGATCTTTAGTTTCATTACTCTATTTCAATTAATCTTATTGTTTCTATTTGGTAACAATAAATTATTATACTTGATTCACTAATATAACAATTAATTCTTTGGTAATAGTAAATAGGTAATCCTAGTTTTCATGTTTGTCCAAGCCCAGACCACGGTATAATATTTTTGTTAAAAATTAAGCAACGTACATAATACTCAATTTTGGCTTTAAATGCATGTTTTTTGCAGATTGAACCATTGTCCTTCGTATCAGGGTTCTGGGGATTCACTCTCCTACAAGAAAAAACGACGTTGAGCAAAGAGCGAACCTCACGAATGTTCATGCTTTCATCCTACTTCATGGCTAGACCGGTACATAGAAGAGTTACCTATATGGAACTAATCCTTCCAACTATCTTGGTAACAATAGTGTATTAGATGAGCTTCCTATGAAATTGTTTGTTATTTCATAAATTACCTGTTTATATTAATTGCTTTGATCATCTTTCATATATACCAATAATATATGCAGGCCCGGCCCGGGGGAAGCCCACCAAGCCCGTGGGCTGGGGCAACCCTCTAGTCAAGGGCAAAATAAATGCATTAATGTTGTTTATATAAGACCATATAGAAAAACTCGTAGGCAATTATCAATTCGTATTATGTCTCAGTGGATGATGCTTTCACGTTTGTGCTAAGGGGCCTGGGTTCGAATCGGTTCAGGGGCCAGCATTTAGTTCTATTTTTTTAGACTACTGGGTCCTATATTAAAGAAAACAAAAATGGGCTGGGGCATCATTTTTGTTGGGCCGGCTCTGAATATATGACTAATCTTTTGTTACGTTTCAAGGTAAGGATTGATGCTGCAGAATACAAATGTAATATATGTACATGTACATATACTTCTACAAAAAATTGAATGTCTATGTAGCGACAAAGAATTACTATTTTTATTTGTTATCGAGTTTAATTTCTTGATTGAGATTTATAATTTGCGTCATAAAAGTTGATAAGATGGAATTTTGCACCGCTACTTTTTTGATAAATGTATAATAATAATAGTAGTAGTAGTAGATCAATCATTTGTAGCTTTGTATGCAATTAATATCATATACATCTAGTATGCATACCTTTAAAGGACGTGTCATTATAGCATGTACTACGTAATATTCATGTCTATAAAGGATGTGTCATGATAGCATATATATGCATGTCTAAAGGATGCGTCTGCAATTAGTAGCACATATACAACTAGTATGCATATACAATTAATAGCAATTAAGAGCATCTCCAACAGCTCACATTTTCTCGAATCCGCACCCGAATTCTTCTCCAACAGGGTATGAGAATTTGCAATAGTGCGGAAAGGGAGGCCTTCGGGCTGAGAATTTGGTATTGGGTGAGGCGCCTGTTCAACAGGCGCCTGGTGTCCAGGCGCCTCATTTTCAGGAGCCTGTTCAACAGGCGCCTGGCAGTGGAATGACCCCACTTAAAAACCACATGCGCCTGTTGAACAGGCGCCTGCCCTCATTTCTGTTGTAGAAATGAGGGCTCCAACATTTTGGAGTGCGGAAAATCGAATTTCCGCACTCCAAACTGTTGGAGATGCTCTAAGTGCACTTCTGATGTCAAGCACTTATGCAAGAAATTCAAGCATATACATTAAATTTTAATATTTATATTTAACATCCATCTTTTCAAATGTTTAATTTTAAAGTTCTAAATTAAAAAAAAATGAGCTTTGCACAAAAAGTCCCTATTTCTGATGTTGTTACAGAAGTCCATGTAGCAAAATAAGTTGTAGTTTATAGATAAAAAGTGCAAATTAACTTGCGCTTTTAAAAAATTTTAAATTTTTTTAAATTTTTAAAAATTTCAAAAAAGAAAATTCAAAATCAGAAAAGTGCAAAGCAGCTTGCGTTTTCTATTTTTCAATTATAGAGACCAAATTTATATTCATTTCTATATGCACTTTTTTTATAATAACTTCAAAAATAGGAACATGTAGCTCTTTTCTTGTTAAAAAAATTATAACAATTTACAATTTTATTTATTCAACTCAAATTAATGGGAATTTAAAACAAACATTATTTTTGTAATGGGGGAATTAATTTAAAGGACAAAGATTTGTATACTTTTTGCCTCAAGGACACAACCTCAATATTTTTACCATAAGGACAAACATTCTTCTAAAAATTATTCATAAGGACAAATATTTTCCAAAATTATTCATAAGGACAACAAAACTGCTACCAAGCTAAAAACTGATACCTAAAAACTGATACCGATAACTACAAACTGATATTATCAATGACTAAAAACTGATACCTAAAAAAAGTTGTCCTTCAGGATAAAATATTGAAGGCCTGTCCTTGAGGTAAAAACGTTGAAATTTTTTGTCCTTGACACTAATTTCCTGTTTTGTAATTATGTAATTTTACGGCCGATTTTTCACTATAAGGAACTGGAAACTATTAATAAACATATATAAAAATAACAATAAATGAGAACAATAAAACAGATAAACTGAATCCAGGCAAGCCGACGTTTCCGCTTTTAACTTTCGGCAGCAAAAGCTCTATATTATCTCCTCACTAATACAGCGGACAAAAATCAGAACATTAAAAAGAAAACTCAATTTAGTTTTAAATTCCAGTAACTGAAGTACTGTGAAGAAACTCCATCACAGTCAATGGAGAAATCCTTAATTGAACGACTGGAATCCGCAGTCGCCCGCCTAGAATCACTATCAATCGGATCCAAATCCGGTAGCAACAACACATCTCGAGATTTGTCTATGGATGATTCAAACTCTTCTTCAGATCCGTCCATTGTTGCATTCGACGAACTGATGCAGAAATCAGTGGCTAGGGTTTTAACTGCTGCCGAGAAGATTGGTGGGAAAGTTCTGGAAGGTACCAAGATTCTTGAAGAAGCTTTTCTCGCTGAGAAGGATTTGCTCATCAATTCCAAGAAGTGCCAGGTTGACCAAGTGTTTATTCAATTTGCTTAGTTTATGTAATTTGTTGATACAAAACTTAGTAACAGAAGACCTTAAGAGGGCACACTTCAAATAGGATAAAAATGAGAATTGGTCCAAACTGTACGTATATGAAATTTTTGGCTATAAATCGCCATATTCTGGAATTTGATCACAGTTACTTCGTTGGTAAATCTTTGAACTTTTTGTTAATAAATGGAGTTTATATTTTTGTGTGGCTGTTCTATTCATACACCCTATTTTCCTATATATAAACTCAAAATTTTCACAAAAGAATATACGCCATTTTTTATTTTACATACTGTACAATTTACAAAACTATCCGTGTACTAACTTTACCATTTAACATTGTTAATTTTATATTATTATTATCATGGTCGAGATTCTCAGGCAACTAGGAGAAAATAATATAAATATAGTGGAGCAACTACAAAGTAATAATATAAACACAAGGAAGGTACTGCCCTGTGCAGTACATAGCAATCCTATAGAGATACCATACGCTAGTTTAATTTCCCACTTATTTCCGCTGTGCTTTGAGATGCGTGAATTCAACTTATTTCTCCCCAGCAATAGAAAAGAGGGAGAATAAAATATGAAAAGTTCTACTTATTTTGCTCCAAAGTCATAATTCTACTCTATTTCTACTTCAAAATCATACTCTTTTTTGATTCTAACTCCAAATACTCGTATTCTTCAAATTTCATGATTATCTAATAAGAATTTTATTTTCTATCTTTTATCGTTTAACTAGAATTTTAGGGTTTTAGTTGATAAAAGTTTACATATTATTTTCTCCTATTAGTGGATAAGGGTATTTTGGTCTTAATTTTTTAATAAATAAATGGTGTATGTGCAACAAACTTTGGTGTACAAATAGAATTGGCTTTTTGGTGTAATCGAAACTATTATATAATTCAATTAGCTTATATCATTCAATGTTTACTTTTTATAAACAACAAAAATCTATTGTTTTATGGTCACATTCTGGCCGAATTATATATACATCTTGTGTTAGGGGAAAATTGCATATAATATCAGTTTATCTCAATCTTAATGGAAGGCCACGTAGGATCAACTATAGGTTAGAGATAAAACAAACAAGTTGAATAATCAAACTTAATTCAATAATCCACAATCTAAACGTGCAAAAATGAAATAAGCGGAGATTTATAGTGGTTTCACTGTCGACGTGATAATATACATCCATTTTGAATAAGAGAGATTTTATTAATACCAGTATGTTAGGCACGTCCGTTGGACGTGTACAGAGAAAACTGAGAGCAAATTTACTTGTTGTGAAATAATTGTCATATATATAGAGAATACTTGACACAAATAAATATGTGAGCTAACTTCTTTTTATTATGAAAAATGCATACAAAAAACTCATTGCTATATTTTCAGGCATCAATTTGGTTTGTGTTAATATTGAATGAGAAGAATAAATTGCATAGATTTACACTCATAAGCCTAAAATAAAAATCACATTATAACTTTTATAAGCGGATATATGAAATAATCATTCTCATATCTCAAAATAATGATATCTGAAAATTTATTAAGTATATCAAATTAAGTGATATACGATAATATCATTTTTATTTCATAAGTTAACGATATCGAAAAAATATCGTTGTCACAACTTCAGAATTAGTGATATGTGAAAGTACCACCTTAAGTATTTCAAAGCTAATGATATTTAAAAAATATACCATATTAAGTATTTGAACTGAACGATATATGAAAATATCAATTTTTATATCTTAAAAAATTAATGTTATATATATCTATATATTTTTATCATTTGTTAAATCCCAAATCACCGGAAAAAAAGAAATCCACTTTATTTTGTATAGTTTTTCCTTCAATATCTTTTTATTACAAAAGTAATAATAATCGCCAATACATATATAATACTAAAATAATATTGTCTCATAACCATTAGTAAGGTAATACGATATTGTCAAAGATTAAAATAAATAAACATTTAAGGATAAGTTTAATTTTCGATAATCATTTAACTATACATTATTTATTTCCAATTTTGAAACTTCGTCTTCATCATCAGACATTATTTGATAAAATTAAATTCATATTGCGTATTAACTATTCATAGTATGAAAACAATATCGATCCAAATAAAATGATAATACCTTCTTTCATCTTCTCTCTCTCACAAACTCGTCTTCTTCATTCGCCCTGTTTTTCTCAACAAAATTTTCTTCATAAAAATGATTGTTGCAGTATATAAAGGACATGGAATACATATGCAAAGAAAGTAAATCTTAATTTGAGAAAAAATAGACATTTCACGTATAATAATCAATGTAGCATAGTTAAATATATAATGGAAAGTTGATATTTTCCTAATTGAAATTTCCTAAACCATGCATTTATGTTGCAACAAAGTATGCTTCATAATCCACACTATAAATGTAATGCATAATTTACATATAGCAATGAAATATCCATAGTGTCTATTAAGTGTAAAATATGCTATTATATAGACTAATTACTTCTACTTACCTTTTCTCATATTTAATAAGATATCACAACATGATCTTTTTAACCTTACAGTATAGATCCTCATATAGAATCTCTAAGATTAAAAGTCCATGAGCTGACAACTTTAGATAAAACAATCTTATGTCATAAGCAATATATGAAACATGCATATACAACACAAATTTGTTTTGTGAGCCATCTCTTCTTTGCTGATCCTATGATAATTGTTACGTGTTAACATGCACATGCTCAAAGTCTCTAATAACCCCATGATTTCTTGATTTCTTTACACCTCCATTTTCTTCTATTAATAGTAGTCATTTATTTACTTTTGAGGACATTTCTATCATTGTTCCCTGAAGGCAAACACTTCCGACTTGATACCTAAAGGAATGGATGAAACATTATTATTGGCTTTTAGTTGACATAATATCCTAGCTAAATATTGTTCTTTCAGTAAAACTAAGAAAATACAAAACTCTGGAATTGTGAACGCTTTGAGTTGCCACTTTAAGTAATGAATGTATAATAAAAACTATGCATTATTAGAGGCTTGGAGCAATTAATTAGAAGAATGTAAAAATGTAATGCTAACTCTTTGTCATTTAATATAGCTTTATGATTGTTTCACCAAGGAAATTTTGCAGCAATAGCCACAGTATATCAATTTTAAATATACGTGTAACTCAAAACTTCATGAAAGCTAAAACTATGGAAAAAGAATAAGGAAGTGTTCCTATGGAAAAAACTAATTCTATGGCTACTCAAAAAATTCATTTATCTACTTCATAAAATTATAATACTAACCTCCTTAACCTTAAATACATTATTCTGCAAACAACACAAATAATACTGAGAATCATTTATTGCAAAATTTTAGTTAACACCTGATGTTAAGAAAGTCGTGACTGTAAAATATTACAACCATGAAATTAAATTGAAACCTTCATATTTATTGTCGTTAACTTCATAGAATGGCCTTTAATAGACCAACTACACGGCTTTCTTTCACTAAAGTAATATGTAAATAAATATGTTTCTGTTTCATTAAATTTCAAGGGCAATTAAATTTCAACCATCATAAATTTGCAATCTAGCACTAAGCTCCTGTAAGGTTCATGCATTAGAGTCTACAAATGAAATGTAAATGGTTTTCTTTTAGTAACCTGTATCAAAAGTCATAACTTGGTGCTCAAATATGCTTCCTTAATGAAACAATGATTTCAAATAATTCCTGAATTAGTGAAATGTTTCTTTAATTAAAAAAGCTTTAAAAAACTTATTCAGTTCGTAATGGTTCTTCGAATAATTCTAGAGGCAAAGAGAAAGGGAAAGCATCATCCAACGCCTATAAACCGATGCCAATATATTCATCAAAATACCTTCTCATTGAGTTCATCGACAAAGTCAATGCATAACACATCAAAAATCATTTTTTGCTAAGATCGTAAACAGGCTTGAAAAGGATATTCCTTCAAACAACAGTCAACCCAAAAAATATGGAAGATGATAAAAGAAAAGCACGCGCGCACATATATATATATATATATATATATATATATATATATATATACCTTCAAACAACAGTCAATCTAAAAAATATGGAAGCTTATTGATTGCAAACTTTTAAATAGGCAAACTCAAAATTCTTAGAAAAACCATTCAATGAATTGATGTTGTCCTCTAAAATAGCCATTCCGTGAAGCCTAAGGTTCATCGAAAAAGAGTAGCAAGGATTTGCAAAGGAACACATACCTACATCCAGAGAGTACCTTAGTCTAGCGTCAGATAACCTTTGATTAAACGTGTTCAATGCAATTTCTGATTATGTGTTAAAAGGATCTTCTGGAAGATTTTTTTGAAACTTCCACCTCCTCCACCACTACCACTTTGCTGAAAACGAATGTAATGATCCATGCTCGGTTTTGAAATTTCATCGATGAAAAACCTAAAAATGAAGCAATTACAAAACGATTTAGGATTTTAATCCATGGTAGAAAATAACAATAAAGTACTTGAGGGAAGAGTAAGTTTCTCATCCATGCTTCAAGCTATCAAATCTGCATTTATAGATAATGTTTTCATTGTAATTACCATACAAAAGACCGGAGCTTTATTTTCATAGTGAAGAGTTTTTCCCATTGACAACCCAACTCATAATCAATGCATTCTATTTTAGGCAAAGCAATTTGAATTTATTTTTTTGACAAACACAACAACATCAGAACAAATCGCAGGGAAAATATAGAACAGTACCCATCATCGCAAGCAGCATTCATTGCTAAGACATCAACCTCATATCCGCGTATAAAGGGAGAACGCGACATCTCCAGATTGATTGAAATTAAGCTCTAGCGGTGAATCGTTGAAACTCGTCTCCGACCGTCGATTGGTTGCTGGAGTAGCTCAAATCTGAGAGAAAGAGCAATTTAGGGATTGGATCTAAGGAGGAAATTGATGATAAATTCATTTCGTTGGAAGACAGAGTTATTAGACATGAGAGAATATGGACAGGTGAATTAATGGGGAGTGGTTAATCAGATTGTGAGCAGTTACTGAAGATGTGCGCACAAAGATGCAGCAAAGGAAAATGACTATAACATGTTGATACATGCACTAAACTTTTATTTTGAACCGGGGTATTTTGGGTATTTCAAAAGCTTCAAAACACTGTATTCCTATTATATATAGATTATCAGACAAAAATACAAGGAATTGACATACATATTTTAATGGATGTTTAATACAACGAAAGAAAAGAAATAGAACTTGAGAGGATGACAAATCTCCAATGAATGATTGTCTATGTATAGAGACCTTTACTTGGGCATGAAGAAATTGATTTATGTTAATAAATCAATGCCCCATCAATTTACCAATTCATATGGAAAACGTATTTCTATTGTAATTTTCGGTTTTCTTCAATATGCATGCCCCTGATAATATGCATTCATTAATTGACTAACCGTTAAATTGATTGATTACTTCCATATCTCAAATTAATTATTTTCCATGTAAATAATTTCTTGCTCGTTCTTCAATACAATAAAAGAAGCAAGTTATAATCTTTAGCATATATTAGTCACAATTTCAGCACTCTACGTTGACTCAAATATATATCCAAATAAAGCTTACTCCAAACTCTACCTTCAACCAATATTCATCAAATCGAAGATGATACGAATACGAATACTTCTCCAATGAGCTTCAATATTGTCACCGCTCTTGCACTTTGCAGATGAGCTCTGACAAAGTCACTATCCCTCAACAAATTGTTGAAAGTGTCCAATTTGAAGGTAGAAACAACTAATTCCACATACACAAGAATAATACATCTTGTACATGCTTTAACTCTCTCTCCCTCCATTGCGCTACCATGTGGCACCTAGCATTTCAATAAACGAATCAAGTTTGAGCAGTTCGAACATAACAGCATGCAATTGCTTAGTAAACATGTTTGTTGCATTATCTTTTATCTAGAATACCCACTTGCATCCTATGACCTGGTTTCCTTGAGGTATTGAAACTAATTCACAAGTCCCGTTCTTCAACAAAGAATGCATCTCCTCTTCCATAGCGTAAATCCACTTTGAACTTCTCTTGTCTTCAAAACATCATCAAAATCTAAAGGTTCGTCCTGAACCACATGCAATCATAGTAAAAATTGATCGCCAAGGCTAAGATTTATATAGTGTCACTCTTCATATTTCTTTGGTGCCTTCTTAATGCGTCGATTGGTTCGAATTGCTCCAACATCTCCTAAATCACCATCAGCTCCACATTGAACCGAACCATCTCTAGTGTCATGAAACATCACTATCGCTACGAGAAAAACTATGTGGAATATCATGTAATATCTCATCAACAGCATTCTCCTTATTATCAACAATATCAATTCTACTACTAGGATGAAAGTGGAAACAATCTCCATCTCCTTAGGCTTCTCTTCATGTAAGCCGAGGTCGTCCGATAAGTTTTGTAAAAAACTTAAACATAGTTGACTCGTCATAGATAAAATGTCTTGAGTGGATAATTTTCTTTGTCTCAGGATTTCAAATACGATACATTTTGATACGGTCAAATAACCAAGCAAAATACATTTAAAAGCTCCAGATTTCAATTTATCATTTTATGTGTTATGAACATAAACAAGATAACAAAAAATATCGAAATAATTCAAGTTTATAGGCTTATCTATCCATTTTTCTCTGCAATCTTCCCATCAATGGATGAGCTCGAGATCCTATTTATAATACAAGCAACAATTGAAATAGCTTTAGTCCAAAAACCTTTAGACAAGCCCACAGTCAATTTCAAGCAACGAGCCTTTTCAAGTAGTCACATTCATTCTTTTCGCAACCCCATTGAACTGCAGGTCCCTTGGTGCAGTAAAATATCTCCTAATGTCACGCCGTTTGTAGTAATCAAGGGATTCCTTTGAGACGTGTTCACTGCCATTGTCGAACTTAGAATCTTTAATTTCTTCCCAGTTTGATTTTCAACAAGAGTCAACCAAACTTTAAATTTATCAAATACTTCCGACGTGGCTTATATTAGATCCATTCAAACCTTGTGCTCGTAGTCATCAATAAAGAGATCTCCCAATGGAAGTTGTATAAACCGATCTCCAAACATATGAATGAACGTAGTCAAGTACTCTCCTAGAACCGTGCTTACTAACACCAATGAAGCTCCGGTCTGCTTATCCACTACGCATTCTTGATAGAAATCCACTTTATTGTAGCTTTCCCTTTAATCACCTTCCTTCTATGAAATAACTCCAAGTTCTTCTCTAAAGTATGACTTGATCTCAAATGCCAAAGTTTGCTATATTCAAGTCTTTAAGCACTACCAACTCCAACACACGATCCTCAAGAATAGCGGTACCCTTAAACAAATACAAATTCCGAACGATATAGTTACAAATGTCTTTCTAGAAACCCTTAAGCTATCTTTATCAATAGTAATTTTGCATTCCAATGATGCCAACTAACCTAAAGAGATCGAGACTTTCGAAGGTCTGGAACATAAGGTGCGTTTTTATGCGACACGAAAGTGACACACGAAATGGGCACAAAAGGAAAATACGTTCTTGTGTACGAAAGGGACACACAAAAGGAGCATGAGAAAAAGGCACGGAAAGAGTGGGAAAGGCGGTGACGTCAGACACGTCTTAACCGTTTGAAGCCAATCATTGATTTTTCAATGGTTCGCTCAAATGATGCATTTGGTGATGATGCATTTGGTGGGCCTTACGTCAGACGCGTCCAACCAGACACAAACGTGAAGGGACTGAAAATTGTTAGCGAACACACTCATAGTGAACATTGGTTAATTTATTGATTATACCATCATACATTTGAATCCGCACCAAATCAATTTTCAAAGACTTGCTTGTAGCATCATTGTCCATAAGGATTGCACTTCCCTTCTTGTCGACATAGTAAAATACGTAATCTTTATTTAACGTCGCATGAAAAGACGCTACATATTCTAGAATCTAATGGTTAGAAACATCTAATACTACTACCTTCAAAACATCACTACTATCATTCTCCACCTCAATAGATAAAAAATCAATTACTTCCTTCTTCAAATTTGGACAATCCTTCCTTCAATAGTCTGGTTTTTTACAATGATAACACCTACCATCTCTAGACTTACTCCACTAACCAACCTTTTTAGAATTAGAACGTCCTCTAAAGTTCTTTTTCTTTTCCGTTCTATAGCTCCCAACAAACAAATCTTGACTACTATTTCCTTCGCTACTGTCACCTACACAGAGCTTCTTCATCTTATCACACAAATCTTCACCGAGTAGACTAGTCTTCAAATGGTTCAATGTCAGGGTATTCATGCCATAAATAAGACGGTTGGCAAAACCAATCTATCGCTTTAGAAACGAACATAGTAAAACCATGACCTTTTGCTCCTCGTTAATCTTCAAATCGATAGACTTCGTCTTCATCAATAGTTCATCAGACAACTTAGGTGTGATACAATTGAAGTACCCTCTTTCTTTTATTTATGACAATATCAGACAGTTGGTAAGTGACTTCTTCATGTAGAGATCTTTCAACTTCTTTCAAATACCCTCAACAATTGTTTCATCACTAATTTCAAAAATAAAATTTCTCTCATAGCAAGCTCAAGAGTAGTAAAAATCCATTCTTCCATCATCTCTAATTCAACAACCGAAATGTCTATAGACAACTTATCGGTCTCAAACACCATATGATGAACGTAATTTCTTCTTAACACCGCAATCATCTTCCATTGTCGCTTTTCAAATTCGCTGTCTCCATTTCACTTTTCAATTGCTAAATGTGAAGCAGACACCACATAGAAACCCCTAGCATAGGATGCAACCATCAAAACCAAATTAACCTATGATATATTCTTACCATCTGAACATGCCATTCTACCAAACACATTTTATCCAACAACAAATATTACAACTTTAATATTAATTGTTAGGGAAAAATTACATATAATATCAGTTTATCACAAATATCAATCGAAGTCTACGTACTACATAGAATCGGTTATAAGTGAGATAAAATAAACAAGTCGAATGATCGAACTTAATTCAATATTCCACAATCAAAACAGGAAAAAATAAAATAAGTAGAAAATAAATGACACTTAGATTTATAGTAGTTCCACTATCGACATGATAATGTACATCCACTTTAAAAGAGAGAGATTTTATTAATGCTTACATAGAGAAATACAAGAGATTGACATATCTATTTTAATGAAGGTTTAATACAAGAACATAAAAGAAATAGAATTTAAGAGAATGATAGATCTTTAATGAATGAATGTCTTTATATACAGACATTTACTTGGGCATGAAGAAATTGTTTATGTTAACAAATCAATGCCTTATCAATTCATCGATTCATATAAAAAGCATATATCTATTTCAATCTTATGTTTTCCTCCAATATGCATGCGCTTGATAGCATGCCCTCATCAATCAACTGACTAGGGAAATGATTGATTGCCTCCATCTCTCAAATTAATTCTTTTCTTCAATTGTATATAGTTTCTTGTCATTTTTTCAATGCAGCAAAAAAGATAATGTATATTTTTTAACATATATTTGAGTCACAATTTCAACACCTTGCAAATTATTTTTTTAACCCTCAAGAGATTTTTCAATAACAATTTACCCTCATAATTCCTTCGTCCTACTAAAACATTTTTTACAATTCAAAGTGTCAAATTTAAATTTGTTGCAACATTTGGAGAATTTCGTGTTATCCAAATTTTAATTTTGATTTGTTTTGACAACTTCTGGTCTTCTAGAATCCAAATTTATATTGTGATTTGGAGTCCAATTTTTCATGCCAAGTTTGAAATTCTAACTTAAAACTATGAAAAGAGGTATCGGTCGGTACCATGAAATTTCGTTGGTACAATACTGACACTGACCGAACCGGAACCAAGTATAAAACTTGGTTCTAGTTAGGGTTTAAAATAAAAATAAAATCACAATCAAAATCAATCGGACAACTTATCCGACCTCGAATTGCATCTCGAATTGAACAAATAACGCCATACCTATGTTCGACATCTTTTTTAAACTCGACATCTTTTCTTTCTTCTTGTCCTAGTCGACATCGACTTTTTTTTAGCCGAGCTGATGTAAAAATGAAGACGAGAGGGAGTCGAAAGAGGATTATTTTTTTTCTTCCTCTTGCCCCGATCGACATTGACTTTCATTTTTCAGCGGAGCTGAAGTAAAGATGAAGATGAGAGGGAGTTAAAAGGGGATTACACATTTAGGGTTATATATTGGGTTGAGATGTTATTTGGGTATGCTTTGTTAAGTTAAAATAATTTATAGTATATCAAATATACTTTTCATTCTAATTGGGTCTGCTTTGTTTATTTAGTTTAGTTATAAAGTTTCATTCTAATTGTGGGTTAACTAATAAATTATAATATTTAGTTTAATTCTAATTGTGTGTTGTTACTTTTACCATCAAATAATACAGAAATTTGAAATGAGGACCGAAATCAAAACCGAAACTTTTAAAATGTCCAAAATTGATCGAAATCAAGAAAATTTCAGATGACCGAAACCGAGCTCTTGAACCTTGCTTAAAACCGGCATCAAGTTTTAGAACAAAAATAAAATATATATATTCTGAAGGTCATATTTAATCTTAATTTTTAATCCAAAATCAACTTTGAATTCTATAACCCCAAAGGAAATTTACTTCCAACATTTAAGTTAAAATTAAATTTTGAAATCAAGATTGATTGGAAAGGTCAGAACTATAAAGTATTAATGACTCTATGTTAAAGGCAGAATATTACTCAAATTCAGTTGAGTTGGATGATGAAATGGATGAATTTTAATTTGGGATTTTAAATTGCATAATTAGGGTTTTGGACCGTTGAAGATAACAAGGAAAAGGAAAAGTTGATAAAAGTGTATACTGATATATTTTGGAGGTTGAAAGAGAATAAATGGACTATAAACTTTCGGAAGGCGAACTGGACAAGATGTAATTTTTGTTATTTAAAAACAGCGACAGGGGAAATATATCAGGATTAAATTTTAATTGAATTTACTCTTGGTCTAGTGTTTAAATACTTTTTATTGGAGCAATTAAGTATTCTGTGGTTATGATATATAAGTTGAGTGATTTGTGTGCCCGACTGCTTTGAGCAGCTCCCTATGTACCATTGCAATCTGTAATGCTCCATCAGTTCTACTTGGTGTATGATTTTCACACCTTTAAATTGAACGGTTGATTTAACCGTAGCAATCTGTAACACACATAAAGTTTCAATGTAATGAATAAATAGGATATAATGGAAATTGGCGATAAAGTTCAAAGGTTTTTTGTATTTTTTATATAATGTTTTGGAGAGAACACCATGCATAAGCTCTGAGAAGACACTAATAACAAAGTCGTTTATTATTATCTATGAAGTTTGAGTCTTCCACCTCTTCATTTCTATCTCTATTGTGTCATTTTGTACGGATATGCATGCGCGCATACACATATATAGCCATATGCATAGCTGGATTCGGTTCAGTATCGAAAATATATATTCAAAACCATTACCATACCGATTTATATGGTAATAGAAAAATCATATCATTACCAACCAAAGTAATTGAAAAACCAATACTTCGGTTCATGGTCAGTAATGGTTGGTAATAAAATTTTACCATTTACAAAAATGATATTTATTTATTTGCCATATTTCATGTTAAAAGAGTAAATATTAAGAGTTGTTATTTTTTTATTATATGATGATTTATCAATTTCGTTTTGTGTGGTCACACATATAAGGAAACGTTGTGCAAGAAGTTAAAATATTACATAAAATCATATTATTTTTAAAAATAGAAGATAAGAATTGCATTTAATCTAATATCATAATAGCATTTTGCTAGATTTTTTATTAAATCATTACGCATTAGATGTTAGATGTTATGTAATAAAAATATATAATTAAAATATAAGAAAAAACATATATTGGTAGGTATGCTAATTATCATTATTAGTAGTTGATAACCATTACTGCATATTTTCATGCGGTTGGCAAACCGTACCAATCAGATCGATTATCATTTTTTGGGTACCATTTTAGTTGGCAGCGGTTGGTAATGGTTGGTAAATTGTAAAATGGTAAAAATGTTCAGCCCTATCCATATGTATATATATTTAAACATACATACATGGATAAGGGTCCGCCACACCCCTCTTTTGCTACATCTCATTCTATGCACATATAATCTTTAGTTCTACGTTATTTAAAAATCAAATAAAACTTTGAAGATGTTCAGTCTACAACGTGGACACCATGTCCATAAAAAATGAGATCCTTTCAAAACTCCTAACATGTTTAAAATGTTAAGTCAGTATCAACCATTAAAATATTTATTTTAACCGTTGATTTTGAAATATTAATTTGAATATGTTAGGATTATTCAAATTAACCAAAATTTTGTAGAGATGATCCTGAGGTATGTAGCAACATTTTTATAAATTTTCGATCTATTTCGAATTGTGTAGATTGAATAATCATGGGGTTGTTGACGTGGTGTAGCAAAGTGGGGTGTAGCGGAACATCTGTAACAACCCACCATTTTGATCATCGAAAGTCGACACCAAACACTACCAATGCGTTCAAATGTCGCGCATCCAATCGACAAAAAGACAGATTGTTAGGGTAAATAAAAAAAGAACAGAGAATAGAGAAACAAAATCTCACAGCGAAATCGACAACATATAATATAACAAGGACAGTAGAAACTGTCACTTTAAAAATACAAAGTATATCAGAGTTAAAAACAAACCTTATCAGTTGGACAGTTATAAAATCTCGATCCTATAAATGCCGATAGGTATACTATATAATACAGCGGAAAATAAAATACTACGATAGGTGAATCTTCAGCTCCCCTCCACGTTCTCTAAAACTCCAAAGACAACCCAAAAATACTCGGTCTGACCCGAGCATTATAAATAAATAACACCCGGATCAGTCTGGAAATACCAGCGCGAGATAACTCGAATAATTAAGATTATATAAAAGTTCTATGAGACTATGTCGCTAACGCGGAACGGGTTTTTACCTCACAGGAATAACATCCATACATACAAGGGCAGAAATAAATATCAGAAAAACAAATCCAAATATGAATGAGCATAAATAATATTAAATCAGACTTGAAAGAATGAAAATAAACCGAGTAAAATCCAAACTGGACAGAATGGATAGAACAAGTAAAACAATCCAACTTGCTAGAGTGGACTAAATAAGGTAACGGTCCAACTTGATAGAATAGACTAAAAAAGGTAACAGTCCAACTTGATAAAATAGACTAAATAAACACTTAAATGCCGTGGTGAGGAGTTGGCTCTACTCGTGGCAATTTAAAGCTAAAACAGATTCAGGGGTTTTCGAATCAAATAAAGAAAGGAAAATTTCTAACAAATGACTAGGAAGGTGTAACCCTTGAAGTATACCTCTAGTAATATACTTCTGAGAAGCTCATTTACCCTGTGACACTTCTCGGACTATTACCAAACCGGACCTTGCCAGACCTTACTGAGTATTCGAATATTTCCGCATCTAAGTGCACAACTGAATCCAAACTAGATGAGATGTGAAAATACCATAATGGAAGCAACTCCACATAGCTTGGCTTCCTCTCGCGTTTTTGGTTTAGTCATTTCCGACAAAGGATAGCAACGCTCAATGGAGCAATAAATCGTCTTAGAATGGCGATAATAAAGTAGCTGAAGTAACCGATAGCTGAGATAACAACTACCAAGGATATAAAACGATCGTATATGGAAACTAACTCTTGTATACTTATCACCACTCATTAAATTCAAACTTGTATTTTTTCTTGGTTAACAATAATACCGGACAAGTCAAGATATACCTCAAAGACATGTCCAAAAGATTATTCTTAACTTTTGAAATAGCGACAAGTTTACTTCTACGATGTTTAGTGCTAATTATATAAATAAATCGTTTCCATATAAGTGATTCGCTTTACGAAAATAATTTATTTCCATAAACGAATCAAACTTTTACTTTTACAAAAAGGCTGAACTTGTGCTTGATTTTCATATTGGTAAAACATTTTTAGAATTAGTTCCTGATTGTTAACACGTTAAGAGAATAATTTTTTCCAAGTGCGCGACCTCGAAGGCCTAAACCAACATCAGATCGAACACCCAGAAGATTATCCAACCTAACATACCAAAAATCGAGTTTCAATTCCTTTTTATAACTTTCAAACAACATTAATTATCCCAAAAGATAATTAATCACATTTAAAATCTTTTTTTAAATAAACAAATCCATTACCTATAATAAAATAGATTATTATTTCTAAACACTTCTATAACATTGGTAAATCAACTTTAAATCAGTTGATTAAAGCAATTTTATCATATTAGTTAATTTACTTAAATCCATTTTCATTAAATCAATTAATTAACTTTAAATATCATTAATTAAAAAGATTTATTAAGTTCAAATAATCATTAGTTAAAAATGAATAAGTCAATCAAACATCATTTATTAAAATGATAAGTAAGTTTTTAAATACCATTAATTAAAACACTAATCAAGTTCAAATAAGCATAACTTAATTGAATTAATTAAACTAATTAAACTCAAACTCCATTAGCTAAACAACTAATTTAAACATCATTTGTTAAAATGATTTATTTAATTATAAAACATCATTAATTAAGATGGTTGACTAATTTTTAAACACTATTAGTTAAACCAATTAATTAAATTTAGACAACTATCAATTAAAATAATCAATCAAAGTTCAATATCATTAATTAAAATGAATTAATCAAATTCAAATATGATTATTTAAAATGATTAATTACTTTTAAATATCATTAAATTACAATGATTATTAATTTCAATTATCATTAATTAACATAATTAATTAAACTCCATCATCATTAATTAAAATAATTAATTAGACTCAAATAATCATTAGTTAAGCGATTAATTAAGTACAAAACATCATTAGCAACAATGATTAATTAAATCTAAAGATAAACCAATTTTTAAATCATCATTTATTAAATTGGTTAATAAATTTCAAAATCATTAGTTAAAATAATTAATTATATTAAATTATCATTAATCCAAATGATTAATAAATTTTAATATTTCATTTAGCGAAAACACAAACTCAAGTTCATATGATAGAGTTTGGGTAGGAAATTTAACAAATGACGATACAGCGAAATCGCTATAATGACAATTAACAAGTTAAATGGAATACCAATATTTATTTTCAATTAAACATCAATCAATATAATAGCATAAGGATGTAAATAAATAAATTATTGACGATCTCTACATATTTTCTCTGCAAAACAATGGTTGTGGATTATATATATATATATATATATATATCATATGGGTTTGATAACGATCAAATTTCTATCATTCATTTTCCAAACAGAAATTCAACCAGACAACCAATCAAACAATTTAATTAACATCCAAACAATCAATAAACATTTATAACATCATTGATATGATAAAATAAAATTCAATGTGAGTTAAACTTACCTTGATTTCCGTTTTTGCAGAAACGTTCCGATTTGAGTTAAAATTGAACGAGCGTCCGTTATTAGCATACATTCCAACAAGCTCCAATCTCGTTCAATCCACCTCCAAAACGTAGATAATGCTTTCATGAGTACAACGCAACTCACCGCATTCAAATCTGACATCGTATGAAATATATATTGCATTTATAAGATTTTGGAATTATATAATATAATTAATTTATAAAATTACATCATTAACAGGTTAATTACCCTTAACTAATCCCTAATCTCGATCTCAAAGCTCCAGGCCGCCTAAAAACAAAACTCGACAACGCTTTGAATCACACGCCGCCGCCGCCGCCTCAGGTGATTTCAGGCTGCTGCTCCACTACTCAAGGTCTCCCCGCCCTAGACGTCCCCAATGGCACCAACGAACGAGCCCTTGAAGCCGCCGCCGTTCAAACTGGGAATGCCGCCTCCACGAGCCACCGCATGTTAATCCAACCGGTCATCTGCCTCCCCACACCGCGACGAACAATATCCTAGTTAAGACCTTAGCCTGAAAATGCGTCTAGTGGCCGCGATTGTCGACGGTCGTAGGATGGACAAAATGAAAATGGCGGCTAGGGTTTATCTCTTAGGGTTTGAGCAAGGAAATGAAGGCATGAGTCTTTATATAGGAATCCTATCCGGTACTATTCACGTCTTAAAATTCACGAACTCCAATTGAGACGTGGTCACTGGCGTTCCATATGTTATACCCCTATTCCGAACGCAATGGAACTTGTTCCGAGACCCAATTCGATCGTATGCAAAAGACAGGTTTTTGGACATAGTTATTATATTAAATTTTCGATATTACTTTCAACACGTTTCGATCTCCCACGACCAAACGATTCGTCTGATCGCCACGAAATTTGACGGCGTAATATAATTCACTAATACGATTCCAATGAAACTGGTTTCGTTGAAATTCGAGATTGTACCCGGAACGACAATTTTTTCCAGATTTAAATATTTAATTATTGATATTTATTCGATCTATTTACATTTGTAAATAAATCTACAAATTGAATTCACCAATATTATTCATTAATTAAAAGGAGTTAAATAAAATTATTAAATCCACTTAATTAACATTTAATTCACAATTCAAATATTTTAATATGCCATATATTTGAATTATAAGTTATTAAATTTTAAAATTTAATTATTTTAAATATTTAAAATAAATTAAACATTTAAAATCAAATTACCAGAATTTTTGGGTTGTTACAACAGCCATGCATGATAATATATGTAAGAATATATATTACATATAATATATAATTAACAACGACTGTAGGAACATCCATGCATGTGTCATAGTATCAATCATCATCAAATTTACTTCTCTTTTATACGTTTCAAAATCCATATTACTTGCTTATCCTTGTGGTTTATGATTCAGAAACCAGATGTTGCCAGTCTAGCAAACTTTTTGGAGCCACTGAATAAAATTATGTTTAAAGCAAATGCTTTAACAGAAGGAAAAAGAAACGATGCATTTAATCATTTGAAAACTGTGGCGGACAGTCTCATAGCTCTAGCGTGGGTTGCTTATTTGGGAAAGGATTGTGGTTTGTTGACTTATCAAACATTCAACTCTATATTTCTATATTATATACTATTGCTTGTGTGGTTTTCTTTTAACAATGTTTATTATTATTCGGTAATTTCTTGTTCTCCTTCTAGGCATGAGTCTTCCGATTGCACATGTGGAAGAAAGCTGGCAGATGGCTGAATTTTATAACAACAAGGCAAGTTTAGTTTGATTCAGTTTGTTTGCAACAGTACATCATAGCTCATAACATTGTATTCTTTGATGTAATACTAACATAACTTATTAACTAGTGCATACATTTATATGAATGTTATACCATATTCTGTGTTCTCATGCATGATATTGAGCATTAATTTTCCCTCCTTTTTGGGGGTTATAATAAAGTAGTAGCACTTTAGTAGTAATTTATTGTACTAGCACACTTTTAAGTTGTTAGTTACGTGTAAAATTGTGTTCTTCTATCATCAATAATTTAAATTACAAGACTTGCGTTGTTAATGTGTTTGTTTCTTCTTCTTCTTCTTCTGATCTATTTATTTGTTTGCTGTTGTTGTTTGGGGTGGGGAGTTTTTGTGTGTGTGTGTGTGGGGTGGAAGTGGGGGGGGGGGGGGTGTTGGGTGGCGGTGGTGGTACTGTTGGATTGGGGTGGTATTGTTGTTTATTGTATATGATCTAATTTGTGTTTTTGGTTAACAACATTCATTTATTCATTTAGTGCATCAATCCACCATATCTTCAGATTTGCTTTGAAATGATAAGGTATTGCTACTCGTCTTTTGTATAGGATGAAGTTATCTTAGATATTTATTCAAAGCACAAATCATGGTCCACTGAAGAAATCTTTAGTTCTCCAATCAGTTTGATTTGGAATAGCCAAGATTTCTAGTAGATTTCAGAACCAATTTTTCTGGTGCTTAATTTCTGATTTAACTTAAGCACATAGCTCATACAAAGTTTTAAAGGATCTTATTTCCAGCTTAGTGGGATTATATTATTTACTACTATTTTCCTTCATGTTATTTTGAATAACTCGTAAACTGAAATTAAAGAAATGATATCAATCGTGAAATTCTCTAAACCATTATACCATTTGAAACTCCATTTTTATCCTCTACTGTCTCATGAATCCTGATTGTCATTTCACTGTATTCAAAATTATATTTTTCCTGGGCAAATGTCTAAATCTAATGAAGTGCAGACATTATTTTGGTCAGAAATAACATTCTCTCAAAATTCAGATTTTAGTCGAGTACAGAAATAAAGATCCAAACCACGTGGAATGGGCAAAAGCACTGAAGGAGTTGTATTTTCCGGCTTTGCGAGACTATGTCAAGACATTTTATCCTTTAGGGCTTACGTGGGCCCCACCTGGTGGCAAAATTTCTTCTGCAGTACCTTCCAGTTCTTCGACAGCTAATGCTCCTGCACCTCCGCCCCCTCCACCATCTATGCTTTTCACCTCTGAAGCATCTACATCACCATCAAAACCTAAAGAAGGCATGTCTGCGGTTTTTCAAGAAATTAGCTCTGGAAAATCTACCACGGGTTCGTGCTTTACATCTATTTGTATATTTGAATAGTTTTTCCTTTTCTTTATCATTTTTGAACATTGGTTAATTGATACTAATGAGATTTGATCTAGACCCTTCATGTCAACAATCTAGAGATTTACCACTGTCCCTATATGGACATCCTAGTATATTTGAGTAATTAGATTAATACCAGCATTTCCAACTGGTTTATATGGTAGTGTCATGAGTTTAGTTGGCAATATGGATTTAAATTTACATCCGAGCACGACTTTTACTATTTGTAATTTCTTATTGAAGAAAAACCTTCAAAGCCAGTAGTATGATTCAACCTGTACCATTCTTTCTATGTGGATACCTGTAAGATCACAGTCTAATGTATCCACCCACCCTACTCATGTTCTGTAAGTTTTAGGCTAGAGGAA
Source organism: Allium fistulosum (assembly GCA_030737815.1). NCBI lineage: Eukaryota > Viridiplantae > Streptophyta > Magnoliopsida > Asparagales > Amaryllidaceae > Allium > Allium fistulosum. The sequence continues at coordinate 1,212,846,958 of CM060902.1, forward strand.
GCTGACATATTTTGAATGCTTAATTACCAAGTCTCTTTGTGTCTTACTGTGTTAAATTTCATGTTACGAACTGTATTATGTGAGACAACATCCTCAAAAGAGCGATGTGAAGTTAAAAGATTCATGAAGCTACTAAAAACGGTGTAGGCTTGTTGCTGTTTAAATTAAAAGTATTACTCTGTGATATTTTGGTTAACAGGGTTGAGGAAGGTAACCAATGACATGAAGACTAAAAATAGAACAGATAGAACTGGTGCCGTTGCAGCCACCGAAAAAGAAACTCGCAGCAATAATTTTTCATTTTCAAAGAATGGTCCACCTAAGTTGGAGCTTCAAATGGGTCGCAAGTAAGCACTTTTCAAATAACATCTTGTTTGATTACCTGTGTACTTAATTATGATAATATGGTCTTTGTATAGCATAATCACAAATCAAAAAGTTAATATCGAAAGAACCTATATAACTATAAAGATGTCAATTTTCACATTATCAGCCACATTTTTTATTACTAATGATTTTCTAACGGTATCAGAGCTAGGCCTATTAATCATGTGGTAAACATAATTGTAACAATTGTGTTACAGATTAACCATCTCACATATCCTACTTCACTAAGTATGAATGTGTACATTTTGGTTTAAGAATTAAGATACACCACACATGATGATGCCTATTAAATATAATCCATTTATCAAAAATTATCATCAAGCAGACTGTATAAATATCAAAAATATCGCTTTTAACATCGTCAATTGTTTTGTCATAATAAATGACCCTCTAATACACTTCTTAGTATACTCGAACATTACAAATATTTTGACACCTTGTTAACAAGGAATCGAGTTTTTAAAGTAAAACAAACATGTTTTTGGTATATTTAATGTTTGAAGACTGCCGCAGGGTGTTGAAACTAATGGAGTTGCATAGGTAAATTTCAAGGTGTGTTACTGTGCAGTAGAAATCAGTCTATAAATTTCTCATGTACTACAAATTTAAATATCAGTTTCAATTATAACTACTCAATTCTATTTCTGTTCTATTTGTCTGGTCTATAGTTAAACATAATTTTTAAAACAAAATTGCAATCATCTATTTTGTATCGTCTACTCTTATATAATATTCTCAAAATAACGACGACGATGATTTTTAAAATTTCCTCTTTCAAAAAAAATATATTAAAAAAAAACAACTCCCAACAGCATGCTGAGATCAAAATGCTATGAATAAAAACCCCCTCCTTCTTTTTTGGTATCAGAGCTTAAAAGATTTCTAGGCCCAATGAACATGAATTACAAAAAATTTAATTACTTAAATTTAGAAATCAATAATCCAATAAAAAGAATTATTACCTTAGACAAACAAAAACACATATGTTATATCAGAGAAACTGATTACAAACATAAATTACATTCAGAAATAGAACATATGAATTCGCTCACAGACTTAGTTATAGAATTAAGTGAAAACTTAAATTTCTATAATGAAAAGCATTATAGCCTGATGCAACTAGTATTAGAAGGCATAATTGAGAAAAACAAGTTACCGAAACAAATTTCAAACAACCAAGATTATTTGAAATTAAATTTATACAAAATAGATAACATGGAAATAACTTTGAAAAAACTAACTGATAAATTCAAAGTCATAAAATTAAAAGAATTTCCAAATAAGAATGATATAATAAACTTAAAAAATTTAATAGAAGAAAATAAACCCAAAGACATAGAAATCCATTCTAAAGAATTAGTAATGGAATTAAAAGAACAAACAGAAAAAGATAAAAGTCAATTTGAAAAACAAATACAACAAATTGAAAAAATGTTAGACGAAATTAAACATTTAATACTAAGCTAATGAGTTTTGAAAACAAATACTACCAAGAAGCAACTAAATATGTAGAATCCAACTACAGATTCAGTGATCCAACATAAATGTTGGATACAACAAAGATGAATTTCCAGGAAAAAGTGATAGAATACAAATATTACATAATAATATTATAATAGCAATGTTGACCCAAATACAAAATAAGATAGATAATATCCAAAAACAGATGTTTGATATAGACAAAAATGGTAAAGAACATGAATTTGAAATAAACAAACTCACAGAAAGCTTACAAAAAATGAATTTAGGACCTAATGATCCTACTACACATATAATAAGTAAAAAGATTAAAATCAATTTTCTAATGTATAAGAAACTTGATCAAATATAAATAATAGAAGACTATCTTTCACAGGTCCATCTAGAACCTTAACAGACAGGCCTACAGAAGAAAACACCTTATCCTCTATGGGATGGTTAGATAACTGTTTGCGCCAAAATTGGTCACAAACCCCGAATGTTGTGAAAGCACCAGTGTATGAATATAAATCAACAATATTCACACACAAATCTCAAATCTAAGCAAACAGAGTATCACAATTCAGAAATAATGAACATAAACACGAGATTTATAGTGGTTCGGCGATCTTGCCTACGTCCACTCTGAAGTTGATGATTTTATTGATGTTCACTTGATGATTACAATTTCTTCTGATGTAGTACAACTGATTGTACGATTATAATCTGAACCTAAGGAAGCAGTGGTGATTCTGAGTAAATCTGGCAGAGTCTGGGCGCTCTTTAGCTCCTAGAATTGTCCGACCCCTTTTCTGAATGACCAGGGGCTCTATTTATAGGTGTAGGAGGCTGATATTTCGCCTAAAATGAGGGGAGACCAGTTCTGGTATGTGAGGGGGCCCACATGGCCGAAATCTGGAGATCCGGGCCCACTTTGGGATCGATTCGACCCTTGGTTCGAATCGATCAAGAAAGAGTCCAATCGAGCTGAAATTTGGTGTGTACATTCTTCATTATGTGCTTAAGCTTCTGTGAAAATTTCATAGCATTTGGACTTATAGATCTCAAGTTATGATCGATTCAAGATTTCATTTCTGGTTGATGTGGTCTGTTCGAATCGATCCCCTTCGAATCGATAGGGTCGAATCGATGACTTGGTGAGCGAAGGTGTTGACGTGGCGCGCCTTCTTCGTATCGATCCGACTTTTGCTCCGAGTTGACTGGGTCGAATCCATGGTTTTAGCCGCGTTGACTTGATGGATTCGAAGACAGTGATCATACCTGGATTCGAACAAGGGTTCGTTCGTATCGATCGTGACGTGTTCCATTCGATTGATACGAAGCAACTATGTCTGGATGGATTCGAAGGCTTCAACTGCATGGATTTGAAGACCTTCCCTTTGATCGATTCGAAGCTGGAAATATTCTGATGGATTCGAACCACGGGAGGCCTTGGATGGATTCGAACATTGAGGGTGTTTTGATGGAGTCGAAGCAATGGTACTTCTCATGGATTCGAAGTAATGCAGGGACGATGGATTCGAGCTAAGGTTTTGCTCTGAGGGATACGAAGGGGATGGAGTCAATCTTGATGGAGTCGACCTTGATGGATACGAACCATTTGGAGACGAACACAGGGTTATGTCCTTCACTTGCATCGATGATATCTTGGGCGTACGAACTCGGATTGACTCGAGATTTGGAATGCTGGCTCCTATGGCTTTCCTTGACGTGTCTTATCAATTGTAGCCTGATCCGGACTCGGACAAAATTCATCGATATCCATGGTGAACTTGTGATGTAACCGTCCTACAAGATGGACTGTAATTGATTTCTAGTCAATTTTTTGGTGTCACGGCCTTGCCAAAAGGCGGGATAACATTTGCCCCCCAAAACATGTCTTGCGATAGGGAGGTGTGTTTTGTAGTTCCATAAGTTGGATGTTCATATCCTATTGATGACCTGTGGTACAACCTGCGAAGAGTTTGACAGTTTTATATGACCTTAAATGACGACCGTTCGCGATCTAGCCATTTGAGGTGGTATGCGACCGTTCGCGATCTAGCATTTTCTGTATAACCTTAAATGACGACCGTTCGTGATCTAGCCATTTGAGGTGGAATGCGACCGTTCGCGATCTAGCATTTCTACATGGCTCCAAATGACGACCGTTCGTGATCAAGCCATTTGAGGTGAGGGGTGCCGTTCGAGGCGAGTTGTGACCGTTCATGGTCGAGCGCCGTTCGAGGCGAATGATGACCGTTCGAGGTCGGGTGCCGTTCGTGGCGAATTGTGACCGTTCGAGGTCGGGTGCCGTTCGTGGCGAATTGTGACCGTTCGAGGTTGGGTGCCGTTCGTGGCGAATTGAATGTGCCCGGGGAGGGACTTAGTATCATCAATACCAGGTTTCACGTTCGGGTGAATTCCCGGATTGTTTGTTGCAACGGTTTATCGCCATCTCAGAGCATACCTAGGGACCGTTCGCGATCCCGTACATGTGTAAGTGGCTTAGCCGTTATAAAATCACAAGTAGCATTTTTTCATTGAAAATAAGTCTTTAGCAGAAATGTTAAACAAAATCAAGTCCAAATATTCAAATCAAGATGAAACAAAAGCAAAGCAAGGATGTCAAAGTGTAAACTCCCACAACGATAGGGTTAATAGTCATTCAGAGCATGCCTATGGACCGCTCGTGATCTCGCACATGTGTAAATGACTTACCCGTGTTGGTGAGAGGTTTACGACTTGTCCATCGTTATTTCAACTAATTGATAATCATACGATGTCCCGGCTCGGGGGCACCCCTGGCTGATGTAGACGGTGGTCGCTCTTTCTCTACTGTTGGAGCTCGCCTTCTCACATACTGAAGTAGCATACCATTCTTGATTTGCCCTTCCACCTCATCCTTCAGATGTCTACAGTCGTTAGTGTTATGACCATTTAGTTCGTGGAACAAGCAATATCTATCTGATTTCCTCTCGTCAACAGTGGGGTCCCTTCGTATTGGCCTACGGTAGGGAACTTGCTCTCGTGTATTTTGGTAGATTCGCTCCAAACTCTCATTCAGCTCTGAGTAGGTGGTGAATCGTGGCTCTCTCCGCAGTCGCTTTGGCCCGTCACCACCATCCTCAGTCTTTCGTTTCCCTTTATCCTTTTCGAGAGGCTTTTTGTCTTTAGTTGCATAAACTTCTATTCCCTCTCCTTCTTCTCTTTCAGCATTAGCGTCTTCCAATCGCAGAAACTTGTCTACCTCGTGATAGAATTCTCCTAGATCCATAGGCGGATCCTTAGTTAATGAATTTTTGAATTCTGTGCCGTCAGCTACTCCGGACACTGCTGCCATCATAACCATGGATGGATCTGGCCGATCCACCGATGCTGCTGCCGCATTGAACCGCGTCAGGAAATTCCTCAAAGACTCCCCAGCTTTCTGCTTTAGCGTTGCCAAACTCATCACATTCTTAGGTCTTGAAATGTGAACCCTGAATTGCCTCATAAATTTCTCAATCAAATCGGTCCATGTCCCAATGGAGCCGGTCTCTAGCTGTCTGAACCATAAAGCTGCTATGTCTGTCAAATACAATGGAAAGCACCGGGCCATGACTTCCTGTGATGCCCCCAGCACTTCCATGTGCCTTATATACCTCGTTAGATGGACCGCAGGGTCCGTCCTCCCATCATACCTTTCTACTGTTGGCAGTTTGAATTCTGGTGGGTTCCTAGCCAACTTAATCGCAGGAGAAAAGGGACTCTTGTTCACGTCTTCAAGATCTCTGTTTACTAATCTGCCCCTCATGGCTCGCCTGACCATCTCCGCCAATCTATCATTGTCTCCAAGCTGTAGTCCGCGTTCACTATCTTCGATCCGCCCCCCGAGTCCGTGTGAGCTTTCGGGTGTCTGCCCCCCGGCTGAGCATTCATCCCTCTATCGCCGCCAGGTTGCTCGGATGTCCTTGTCTCTCTTCCTAGGTTCGGATCAACATGTCCTAAGTGTGTGCCCCCCAGCTCTGGCGCTGCGTTAGATGGTCCTGCTCCGTTCTGGATTCTGGTTGCTCCTTGATTTTGTGCTCCAAGTTGTCCAATCTGTTGAAGCAAATTTTGGATCATTTCCTCTTGTCTCTTCATCATTGTCTCCATCTCATCCCTAGTGATGAAAACTGAAGCTTGGTTTGCTCCCGAGGAAGCCTCTTGACTCCCTTCGTGCTGACTTCGCTCTGGCCTCTGCCTTCTACTTGTTTGTCTTGTCATGATTCTTCGGATCTAAATCTCTTAACCTTCTGATTCAACTTTCAAATGATAGAACTCCTGAGTTCAATTCTTGGTGAAAGCACCAAAGTGTTTGCGCCAAAATTGGTCACAAACCCCGAATGTTGTGAAAGCACCAGTGTATGAATATAAATCAACAATATTCACACACGAATCTCAAATCTAAGCAAATAGAGTATCACAATTCAGAAATAATGAACATAAACACGAGATTTATAGTGGTTCGGCGATCTTGCCTACGTCCACTCTGAAGTTGATGATTTTATTGATGTTCACTTGATGATTACAATTTCTTCTGATGTAGTACAACTGATTGTATGATTATAATCTGAACCTAAGGAAGCAGTGGTGATTCTGAGTAAATCTGGTAGAGTCTGGGCGCTCTTTAGCTCGTAGAATTGTCCGACCCCTATTCTGAATGACCAGGGGCTCTATTTATAGGTGTAGGAGGCTGATATTTCGCCTAAAATGAGGGGAGACCAGTTTTGGTATGTGAGGGGGCCCACATGGCCGAAATCTGGAGATCCGGGCCCACTTTGGGATCGATTCGACCATTGGTTCGAATCGATCAAGAAAGAGTCCAATCGAGCTGAAATTTGGTGTGTACATTCTTCATTATGTGCTTAAGCTTCTGTAAAAATTTCATAGCATTTGGACTTATAGATCTCAAGTTATGATCGATTCAAGATTTCATTTCTGGTTGATGTGGTCTGTTCGAATCGATCCCCTTCGAATCGATAGGGTCGAATCGATGACTTGGTGAGCGAAGGTGTTGACGTGGCGCGCCTTCTTCGTATCGATCCGACTTTTGCTCCGAGTTGACTGGGTCGAATCCATGGTTTTAGCCGCGTTGACTTGATGGATTCGAAGACAGTGATCATACCTGGATTCGAACAAGGGTTCGTTCGTATCGATCGTGACGTGTTCCATTCGATTGATACGAAGCAACTATGTCTGGATGGATTCGAAGGCTTCAACTGCATGGATTCGAAGACCTTCCCTTTGATCGATTCGAAGCTGGAAATATTCTGATGGATTCGAACCACGGGAGGCCTTGGATGGATTCGAACATTGAGGGTGTTTTGATGGAGTCGAAGCAATGGTACTTCTCATGGATTCGAAGTAATGCAGGGACGATGGATTCGAGCTAAGGTTTTGCTCTGAGGGATACGAAGGGGATGGAGTCAATCTTGATGGAGTCGACCTTGATGGATACGAACCATTTGGAGATGAACACAGGGTTATGTCCTTCACTTGCATCGATGATATCTTGGGCGTACGAACTCGGATTGACTCGAGATTTGGAATGCTGGCTCCTATGGCTTTCCTTGACGTGTCTTATCAATTGTAGCCTGATCCGGACTCGGACAAAATTCATCGATATCCATGGTGAACTTGTGATGTAACCGTCCTACAGGATGGACTGTAATTGATTTCTAGTCAATTTTTTGGTGTCACGGCCTTGTCAAAAGGCGGGATAACAATAACATAACAAGGAGAGCTAATAATACTCAAGCTCAATTAGATGAAATAATCAATCTAGAAGAAGACTTAGAAATATTTTCTAATAGCCAACTAAACACATTGAATCCTAGAGAACTGTATAGAACTGGAATATTTACGATAACAACAGGATTGTATAGGCATCACAGGGAAGAAATTCTTTCTATCCCAGATGGAAGTCAACAAACACTAAGTTTAATGTCACAAGAAGCTATTAACCAATTAAAAATACAAAAATACAAATTAATCCACCTTGGACTAATAGTCATAGGTATAAGAGGATTAACAAGACAAAAGATTGGAACAAATTTATTATTAATACTAATAGATGACATACACCAAGATATGGACAAAGCCATATTTGGGACTATGGAAGTTGATATGAATAATAACATAGGAATTGTTTATATAGCTCCTAATTTTACAATGACATTAAATGACTTTTATAAACATATAAAAATTATCATCCAAACAAAAGGTTTTCAGAATTGTACAGGAAAAAATATACTGTTAGATATCACATTTTTAGGAAAATGCATGTCTAAATATACTCCAAAAATAAAAATCAAACTTGACAAAGTCATAGAAACACTAAACTCTACAGGATTTTTTTTATAAAACCCATGGAAATAGACTCTTCTGTTCTTGCTGGACATGAATGGAACATAACAAATCCTAACAATACAACAGCAACATTAAAGCCAAACAATGTTGTAACATATAATAATCTAAACAAATCCTTGTCTATAAGATTTAAAGATTACGGACCCTCAAACCAACAAGAAATTGAAACTGATGATGAAGCAGAAGAACTAAACAAAAGAATTAATGGATAAAATTATATATCCAAAAGAACTTGGAATGGTTCTTGAACCATCTGATATATATGAACTAGAACAACATCTAAGATCCACAAATCAAATAAGCGAAGATACATTTATTTACATAGATGATACAAACAATGTAAGAATAAGAGAAATCTACCACCTTGATGATTTCTTAGAAGAAACAAGCCAAATAAACAATGAGATGGAAAATACAGAATTAGCTGATATAATCTCAGAATTTACTGAACAAATGGATTTAGCAGACCATGAAGAAAATGGAAGCTCGGGAGTTTCATATCCAAATAGAAATCAAGAAACAATGTCATACACTTTGGGACAACCCCCTGGACAAGCGGTTGAACCATATACAAATGAAAATAAAAACCTGAGAACGATAGGAAAGAGATTACCTAATGAAAAACTTTCTTTAAAAATGATTCAGTCATATTAAATGTTACAGAATGCCATCCACAATTGCTAGATATATACTTGGAACAGTGGACTGCTGCTATAGCAAGAGATTATGCGGCAAGACACACAAATATAAATTCTGGTGAAGAAATGATCAGAATTGCTGAAAACTATTTAGGTGATATAGCTAAAGCTATATGGGAAGCCTATAAAACAAATTTTCCAGAAGAAATAAACAACTTAACCATACAAGGGAGCAATATATACAATTTTGCGTACACAATGCATAGAATAATAACAGGAAGAGACGTGAATACAGGAGTAACAATTAGACAACAAGAAGACATGAGAGATTTAGAACAAATCCAATTATTAGATTGGAAATACATAATAAAATTCTTAAAAGAATTCTTACATTATGCAACTATTTCAGGAAATTATTACAACGCTGAAATAGGAAATAGATTTTTTTTCAAATTACCAGGTGATTTAGAAAAAGAAATACATAAATCTTGGATAGAACATTACCAAAATAACACTACAAATATTCCTAAAGGATATGATAATATTGGTATAAGGATAACACATATAATCTCTGAGTTAAAAAAGAAATGTACTTATATCCAAATCCAAAGAGAACTAAAACAGAAAAATTATGGTTTTTGCGGACAAATATACACTCCACAACAATATGGATCAAGAAATTATAAAATAGATAATAAACCAAAACACAAGAAAAAATATACAAAAAAATATTATCTAAGAAGATCTACTGCTAGAAAACCTTACTTAAACAAAGAAAAACATGTTAGAAAATACAATCCAAAGAAAACATATAATAATATCATTACTTGTTTTGCCTGCAATGAAAAAGGACACTTGTCATCCTCATGTCCAAGAAAACAAAACTTATATACAAGAGAATCAAACCTTGTTGATTCTGTCAAGGAAGACCTTTTAGAAATATCTTCAGATGTTTCTAAAACATCTACAATATATTCTATAATATCCTTAGAAGGATTAGAAGAACAAGAACAAATAAGTTCATCTGATTATGGTTTAATCAATGAATTAACAAACTTTGAACAAAACTTAACAAATGATACATTCTTAAATTTAATGGACAAAAAATTATGCAAACATAATTTCAAACATAAAATGGGAACTGATACAAAGAAATGTAAATTTTGTCCTTGATACCCTGCCTTTGACAAAAGATATAAGTGCATAGAATGTACAATTGAAAACTGCCAAATCTGTGCTACTAACAAATTTAACATAGAAATCCCAAAAGATGATAAACTTGTGTACACGGATAAAAATAAAATAATTAATGAAAGAATAAAAATTCTTGAAGAAAGAACAAATAACACTGAAATAGAAATCCAAGAAATAAAAGAAAAAATACATATCCTTGATAAAGGAAAAACTCCTAATCATATACACTGAAGCAGATAAACCAGAAAATGACCACGAACATCATGATCATATAAGTCTAAACAATATTGACAGACCAATACAGATTCCATTAATTTGCAATGCTGGAAACTTAAAAGAATTAAGAATTCCAACAAAAATAAATATTAAAAGAATAGAAATACAAGTTTTAGCCTTCATAGATACTGGTGCGACTAGTTCAACCATTTGTACAAGTTTAGTATCATATAAGTATGTTACTAAAGCTGATAAACCAAAACAAAGCATCCAATTTGATGGATCAACAACTATAATTACAAATATTGTAAAAAATATCAATATATGTTTTACAAATACATATGGAGAATGGTCTCCTTATTACAATATAAAACAACTATGGGTATTAGAACTAAACTTATAAGACATAAAACTAATCATTGGATTAGACTTTCTATTAAATGATAACGGAAGTTTTTCATTCAATAAAGACTATATACAAATTTCAAAAATGACTACATTAACCCCCATCCTATCAGAATTTGCGCTTGAGAAGCGTGGTGGGAATAAAACCACAACTCCACCAGAAAATACTACACCAAAAGAAAACTGTACTTGCCCAATTCCTGGACGACGTAAAAATTTAAACCATATGATAACTGAACAAAACATAAACTCTCTTTTCACAAAAGAATATGGTTATAAGAGGATGGAATTAAGAAATGACTTACAATTAGTAAATCCACAAGACATAAGTAAAACTTTAATAACAAAAGATGATATAGACCAAATGATTTCTAAATTAGAAAAACTTGAAATCATAGGAGAAAAACCCCTGAAATTTTGGGATAAAGACAAAGTACAATGTAAATTACAAATAATAAATCCAGACTTAACAATAAAAACTGGTTCGCCCAAATATGATAATGGGATAATGGACGAATTCAAAATGCACATCAAAATACTAACAGATTTGAATGTAATAAGAAAAACAGATTCCAGACATAGAACTGCAGCGTTCATAGTACAAAAAGAATCAGAAAGAAAACGTGGCCAATCTAGAATGGTTATGAATTATACAAGACTAAATGACAATACCCATGAAGATAGATATTGTATACCAAACAAAGATGTACTGATAAACAAAATACAAGGTTTAAACTGGTTTTTCAAGTTTGATCTTAAATCAGGTTTCTGGCAAGTCAAAATGCATCCAGAATCCATACCTTGGACTGCTTTCACTTGTAGTGAAGGACACTATGAATGGCTAGTTATGTCATTTGGACTGAAAAATGCCCCACAAATATTTCAAAGAAAAATGGATAGTGTTTTCCAATATTGCAACAACTACACATGTGTATACATAGATGACATACTTGTTTTCTCTAAAACAAAACAAGAACATATATCACATCTATACACAGTTCTAAAACTAATTGAAGTCCATGACTTAATAATATCCAAAAAGAAAATAGAACTAATAAAAACACTATAGAAATCCTTGGAGCCAAAATTGGCAAAGGAACCATAGAATTACAGCCACATATAACAAGAAAAATATTAGAATTTTCTGATAAAATTGAAAACCTAAAACAATTACAAGCTTTTCTCGGACTTGTAAATTATGCAAGGTCATATATTAAAGATCTTTCAAAATACACTGGGCCTTTATATAACAAAGCTAGCCCAAAGGGAAACATAGATTTTAATATTGAAGATATAAAACAAATACAAAAGATAAAAGAAATTGTAAATAATTTAAAACCTTTAAGTTTACCATTGCAAACAGATTACTTAATAATTGAAACAGATGGATCATCCCTTGGTTGGGGTGGAATATTATTAAGAAAAAATAATAAATACAAAAATAAAAATGCAGAAAAAATATGTAGATACACTTCCGGTATATACAAAGAAAAATGATATATGACATCCTTAGATTATGAGATCCTAGCCATAATTTATGTGTTAGAATCATTCAAACTCTTCATAATCTCACAAAAAGAAATTACACTAAGAACTGACTGTGAATCTATACTTAAATATATAGAAAATAAAAAAGATAAAAGAATTTTAAATAATAGATGGCTAAAATTCAAACATTCCATGGCAAATTGTGGAACAAACATATGTTGGGAACCTATAAAAGGAAAATACAACTTTTTACCTGATAAACTATCTAGATTATTAAGATAAGAATTGTATTTTGAGAAACTACTAACATAGTTTTTGCAGATATTTGACAAATATGGAAGAACAACAACATCCTTCAATGTATTTGAAGATATACTCAAAACAAAACAAATTTGTCACTAAGGCAAAAATTTCAAAGGAAGATGAACATATTTTAGACAACATATGGAACATGAAAACGCCTCATGAATCCAACAAACAGAAATTGAGTGTTGTATACTTCGGTACAGAGATTTACAAATGATAAACAAAGAAAATTCCTTTATTATGGTCTGTTTACAGGACCCGATGCTGGAATTTACTCCACATGGGAACAAATGATCACAAAGATACAAGAAAATCCCAGATTGGGAACACCACTTTATAAAGGCTTTGCTAGTTTTGAAGAAGCCAAAACAGAATTACAGAAAAAGTTTGAAAATGACTATGTTATTTCTGAAGACATACAAAGTTTACAAAACATATCTCTTGGAAAAATGATAAAAACAGAAATCCCCAAGACATCTACAAATCTCAGACCACATACCTCATTTGCTACAGTTATAAAGACTGAGAATAGTAATTTTACAAATCTAGGGAAACCTGTACAAAAAACCATGACTTCTGAAAAGTCTGTTTTACAAAATAAAATCATTTTACCAAACTTTTCAGAAAATCTCATCAGAAAGCTATTTTTCATAAACCATCCATATGAACTCTCCCCACAAATTTTCAACAAAGCCATCAAACTCATGGCAAAAATTTCAAATTCAAATGTTGAAGGACTACAAATTTCTTGAGATATTTTGAAAAACCTTAATGTTCCATGTATAAAAAAATATTCTTCATGCCTCTCTACCTCCGCAAACTGTTCCTGCACTACAATATGTGCAATACTCCAACTTACCATTAACTTCATAAATTATAAGTACTTAGTATATGATGATAATACTTTTGATCCTTCATTCCTCATAAATCTAGGAATAATCAAAAAAATTTACTTTGATGAATGACACACTGATGAACTTCCTGAACCCATAGGAAGTATCATTGACCATTTTACAAACGTTCTAGCTACATACATATATATGGATCTTAAATCAACACCTTCTCATTTCGGAAAATCCATATATGAACCAACAAAACATATAATTACAATCAAAGCCAAATTCATTGATCCAACATATGAAGAATGGAATAATAACGACTTACAATTAGAAATGACTTACAATTAGTAAATCCACAAGACATAAGTAAAACTTTAATAACAAAAGATGATATAGACCAAATGATTTCCAAATTAGAAAAACTTGAAATCATAGGAGAAAAACCCCTGAAAAATATTTACGATAACAACAGGATTGTACAGACATCACAGGGAAGAAATTCTTTCTATCCCAGATGGAAGTCAACAAACACTAAGTTTAATGTCACAAGAAGCTATTAACCAATTAAAAATACAAAAATACAAATTAATCCACCTTGGACTAATAGTCATAGGTATAAGAGGATTAACAAGACAAAAGATTGGAACAAAGTTATTATTAATACTAATAGATGACAGACACCAAGATATGGACAAAGCCAATTCTATTTCTGTTGTATTTGTCCGGTCTATAGTTAAACATAATTTTTAAAACAAAATTGCAATCATCTATTTTGTATCGTCTATTTATATATAATATTCTCAAAATAACGACGACGACGACGATGATGCATAACTTTGAATTTATTATTCTCAAACAAATAAAAAAATAATTGTAACAATTGTGTTACAGATTAACCATCTCACATATCCTACTTCACTAAGTATGAATGTGTACATTTTGGTTTAAGAATAAAGATGCAACGCACATGATGATGCCTATTAAAGATAATCCATTTATCGAAAATTATCATCAAGCAGATTATATAAATATCAAAAATATCGTTTTTAACTTTGTCAATTGTTTTGTCATAATAAATGACCCCCTAATACACTTCTTAGTACACTCGAACATTACAAATATATTGACACCTTGTTAACAAGGACTCGAGTTTTTGAGGTAAAACAAACATGTTTTTGGTATGTTTAATGTTTGAAGACTGCCACAGGGTGTTGAAACTAATGGAGTTGCATAGGTAAATTTCAAGGTGTGTTACTGTGCAGTAGAAATCAGTCTATAAATTTCTTATGTACTACAAATTTAAATATCAGTTTCAATTATAACTACTCAATTCTATTTCTGTTGTATTTGTCTGGTCTATAGTTAAACATAATTTTTAAAACAAAATTGCAATCATCTATTTTGTATTGTCTATTTATATATAATATTCTCAAAATAACGACGATGATGATGCATAACTTTGAATTTATTATTCTAAAAAAAAAAATATGATATTCACATGACATGTTTTTGTCTTTTGTTTGAAAGATTGGGTCTATTTAACACACACACACACACACACACACATAGATTACGAGTTCAGAATCAGTTTCAATTTGAACCACTTAATTCTAGATTTAATTCATCAAAATTTGAATATGAATCATGAAAACCTATTTTTTTTACTGATTGGGTAGATCTCGTAGTTTCTTTTATACATACACATACATACATACATGCATATACATACATATGTGTGTGTGTGTATGTATGTATGTATATATGTATGTATGTATATTACGAGTTCAGAATCAGTTTCAACTTTAAGCACTCAATTCTAGATTTAATTCATCAAAATTTGAATATGTATCATGAAAACCTTTTTTTTTAATACCGATTGGGTAGATCTCGTAGTTTCTTTTATCCATTGTATATGTTTGTATATGAATGTGCGCGCCCGCGTGTTCATATATGTAAACAGTCCTTTTATGGCTTTTGGCAGATTTCTTTTCCTACTTCTCTCCTTGCAATAAGAAATCTTTGATATAGATTAGTCTGATGAATGCAACCCTCTTTGACTAAAACAGTTATGTTCAGTTGTTTGACACTTTTCTTATTAGTTTTTAATTTGTGGATTATAATATATTTTTTGGGTTTTCTTATGACACTTTTCTTATATGCTATCCGTTTATTTTTTCCTTCTCATCCCCTGCAGGTGGGCAGTTGAAAATCAGATTGGAAAGAAGAATATGGTCATTGATGATTGTGATTCTAAGCAGTCAGTATATGTTTTTGGGTGTAAAGATTCTGTTTTGCAGATTAAAGGTAATATTACTGCTTTATCTGGACACTTTCTTCCATTTTAGGGCAACTGTATTATGTTTCTTTTTCATGTAATACATTGAGCATATAAATTTTGTACATGCAGGGAAAGTAAACAACATAACTCTTGATAAGTGCACAAAGATGGGAGTAGTGTTTTTGGTGAGTATTATATATCTGCACTGCTGGAACCCTAAAGAGTGATTTTATGTATCCATGTTTTATGCCATCTTAACGTATTGTTTCAGGATGTTGTAGCTGCTTGTGAGATTGTGAACTGCAATGGTGTGGAAGTGCAATGTCAGGTATATGTTTAATTGCTGTTCATATGTTTAGGGCGAGTTACTGGAGAAGAACCAAGCACTTGTATGTGTATTACAACCATTGTGAATTTCCAACCATAAGAAACTATCATAATACCAATGTTTATTTTGTTGTTCTGTTAATCATTAAACCAATATAAAAAATATCATGTTTTATATATATTAATTTGGGTTCTGTTAATCATTGCAGGGTTCCGCACCAACAATATCAATCGACAACACAAGTGGCTGCCAGTTATATTTGAGCAAAGGTTCATTGATGGCTTCTATAACCACTGCTAAATCAAGTGAGGTTAATGTGTTAGTTCCCGGTGCTGAAGCTGACAGTGATTGGGTAAGACTTCTTTAGTAGGGTTTCAAGTACACAAATGGTCTCATCTTTATCGATTTCAATATCTACTCACAGTCCTTATTTTTTAATAACCTAATGGATATGGCTGCCATAGAATAAACGGGTCAAAGAAAACTTTCAGTCTTTAAAAATTTTCATTTTCATGCCAATCGAAGAGAAATAGGATAATAATTAATACAGGAAATTATTGTCAAGGACAAAATTTATCATCATTTTAGCCTCAAGGACAGACCTTCAGTATTTTAGCCTGAATGCCAACTTTCTTTAGGTATCAGTTTTTAAGTTTTTAGGTATCAGTTTGTAGTTATCGGTAGCAGTTTTTAGTTTGGTAGCAGTTTTGGAAAAATGTTTGTCCTTATGAATAATTTTGAAAGAATGTTTGTCCTTGTGAATAATTTTTAGGAGAATGTTTGTCCTTGTGGTTAAAATATTGAGATCGTATCCTTGAGGCTAAAAATATATAAATTTTTCCCTTTAAATTAATTCCCCCTAATTAATATTGGGCCAGTAGTATTTCTTAAGGAAAAAATGTGCAAATTACCGCTATATTTTGTGCAGGTGGAGCATGCGTTGCCACAACAATTTGCGCACAGCTTCAAGAATGGACATTTTGTTACATCTCCAGTATCTCACTCTGGTGCTTAAACTAATTTCATTTTTGGTGTGTGATGACATTTATTTTACATGTGTTTGGGGTGCTTTTTAGTGTGGCAAGTGGTATAATTTTTTTTCTTTCTCTTGTTGGTCATGTGATTCTTTTAATCCAAGACTATCCTTCTCAATACTGTAAACTGTTTTGGTGTTCCTTTTTTTCCACCAGTTTTTGGAGTTAAAAAATGCACTCTTATGTGTGTTATTGTGTATGTTTAAAAAGGTAAATTGATGTAACTATCTATTTTATTTATCATCTGGTTTATTGTTTGTTTATCAGTTGAATAATCACTGTTTCTTTATTATTTGTAGAGTTTAAATTTGGTCAGCTTGTGTTGTCTCTCCGTAGCTTTTGCTACTGGTTTCCCAATTATCCCATTCATATTTAATGACTGTCAAGTACAAATGTCGTATGATTATGTGTGATTTAATCTTTTGTGAGGTTTGCTAAAACTGTATGACATTATACTTTACAGTTAAGATTATAGATTTCCATCATAAATTTTTGGGATGTGATTGTACCATAAAAGCACTTGCACCAACGAGTCAACTGTTCTAAGGTCATAAGAGTTATCATGAATCTATAACATTTTTGTAGACTACGTTATCCTACAGTTGATAAAGAATTGTAATATAATGAACAAAAATTATGTATCACTGCAGATATCTTTTTCTCCTTTTTGTTCCCATGATCAGAAATTTTCATCATTCTTTTCCTTGAACTGCAGCTTAAATATATATTAAAGAATATGCATCGACTATTTTGCCATAATGCAAGTAGTTATTTGAAAAGAAATGAATTTGAGATATAAAACGAATTAATCAATTCTCATTAATAAAGGTATGTTATCAAATGCATGTTATTGGAGGAAGTTGAAGGCTGAAATAGATACACGAATCAGTACATTGATGTGGCATTAATTTAATTCATTTTTTTCTTTTCAGTCACATGCAATGGTCTCTGTATATCCAAGCATTCATTCATTAGAGGTCCATCATCTTCTTAAGTTTTAGTTCTCTATTTTTTCTTCTATTAAGCTTCCATTAAAATAGGTATATCAATCTTTTTTATTTGTTTGTGAAGTTCGGAGTGGATGTATATTATCACGTTGATAGTGAACCGCTATAAATCTGTGTCATGTTTAACTTTTTGTTTATTTTATTTTTGTCTATTTTGATTGCAGATTATTGAATTAAGTTCGATTGTTCGACTTGTTTGTTTTATCTCACATACAGTCGATCCTACATAGGTTCTGTTGAGATTCGACGTGGACAATTTTTCCCTAACAATTGGCATCAGAATAGTAAGCTTTGTTATTTGATAAAATGTTTTTGATAAATGGCAAGTCCGGAGGATGACAATAAATCATAGGTTAATTCAGCTTCAGTAGTTGCATCCTCTGTTAGGGGCTTCTATGTGGCATCTGATTCCCAAGCGATTGGGAAATGGAACAGAGAAAATGATTTTGAGAAGTGACAATGTAAGATGAAGGCAGTGTTAAGAGGAAATCGTGTAGTGTTTGAGACCAGTAAGTTGCTTGTAGACATTTCAGGTGTTGAATTAGAAGAGATGTAAGAATGAGCTTTTACTGCTCTTCAACCTGGGAGAAAATATTATCGTCGAAATTAGTGATGGAACTCGCTAAGGGTATTTGGAAGAAGTTAGATGATCTCTACATAAAGAAGTCCCTTACCAAACGTCTAATATTGTTGAGGACTTTAAACCTATAAGATGAAAGTGCTTTAATTACATCATAATTACGACTATTTGATGATATGTTGATGAAGACAATGTCCGTTGATTTGAAGATTGACAAGGAGCAGAAGGCCATGGCCTGACTGTGTTTGCTTCTTGAATGATACACCAGTTTTCCCAGTAGTTTTATTTATGGCATGAATATCCTAACATTGGATGATGTGAAGACTAGTCTACTCGATGAATATTTGCATGATCGAATGAAGGAGTTGGGCATAGATGATAGTAGCGGAGGAAGTAGTGGTCAAAGCTTGTTTGTTGAGAGGGACAGAAATGAGATGAAAGAGAAGAAACTTAGGGAGATTTCCAATTCTAGGAAACTTGGTTGGTGGAGTAATTCTAAAGATGCTAGGTGTCATTATTTAAGAAACCAGGCTATTGGAGGAGAAACTGTCCAGACTTGAAGAAGGAAGTGGTTGGTTCTTCAACCACTGCGGCAGAGAACGACAATAGTGATGTTTTGACGATAGTAATATCATATGTTTCTAACCATTAGGTTCTTGATTTTGGGACGTCGTTTTATATGATGTCCAATAAGGATTACTTCTCTTCCTATGTTAACAAGGAGGAAAGTGAAATCCTTGTGGGAATACATGTAAATCTTTGGAACTGGTTCAGTGCAAATTCATATGTATAATGGTGCAATCTTTGATCTATTTAAGCCAGTTAGCATCATGGGATGCAAGATTACCGTTGAAAGACATAACTAGAGGGTTTCTAGGGAGGCACTTGTGATTATTATGCATATTATTGTTGGGTTCGACCCCTTCTGGTAGCGGGTGAAATGGGTAAATTTCAAATAAATTTCTCTATTTGGATAATGTGCTTGTGAAATGTATTAACTAGCACTAGACCCAATCTGTTAATTATAATAAAATAAAATTTTATTTTAAAGTATTTTATATTTATTTAGCTAATCTTATTAATTAAATTTATTTAATGATTATTTTGAATATATCTCATATATTTGTAACATGACATGATAACATATAGGTGTGTGGCTATGTGTAATTGATTGGAGGTTTTTCTATTACTTAGGTATGGGTAGCTGTACAGCTAAAGTGCTTAGCGGTTCTATAACGGAGGAGGTGTAGAAAGTTATAGTAGGGATAAAGCGGGATATAACAGAAAATAGCAGAAGTGCAAAAAGCTTCACTAAATATAAAATCAAATATTTAAAGTTCATTTTTTCTTATTCCCACATCATTTATATAGAAAAGGAAATATTGTTTAATCTTCTATAACAAAACCGAAGAATATCATTATTTCTGTAGACTAGATTTAGTGACTATAGTAGATTTCTAACTTATACTATGCACTTATGCCTTAAAATCAGGTCTTTACCTTAACTTTGTTGATTTTTTTTAAAGAGAAATAGTCAAACCAACCTTTGTATATTAATATTGCTAATACGGGTGCTAAAAAGTCTTGATTTAGCGGGTATAGTGGAAAATAGCGGGGTTTAAAGCGGATCTGCTGTTTAATAGTGCTATATTAAAATAGAGTAGCGGTCGAAGAGCGCTATTTCCTATAGGGGGGTTATGTGGGGCTTTAGCGGGGTTTTAACTATACAACTGGGTAGTCATATTTTTATTTATGGGGTATAAATTAAGATGTTAAAAATATGACATGTGTAATCAATTAAGAGTTTTATTTTATCTTCTATGGGTATATAAAAGGATATATGGACATATAGGGTGCATATTGCAGGTGAATGTATGTGTGACGTGATAGTATGATGATAAATAAGTAACATAGTAGTTTAGATATAAATATATGTATGTGTTACTGCCAAATTTTACACAGTCTCCAATCAGATGGAATGATTAAACTAGACTAAAGAACGATAAAGAAATGGACTTAGAGCCTTGGAAAACGTCACAAGATGGTAAAATGGAGCATAAAAGAGATAGCTAAAATTGGACCAATATTATAACTCAGTCCCCTTGGATCCTTATTGAGTTGCTCTTGGATCTCTACCGAGTTGAGAATGACGAGTCAAGAATGATGATTCATGAATGAGGAGTCAACAAAGATTAGCAAAGGAATGAAATTGGTAAGCAAGCATAAGGCAAAAGGCAAGAAAAGAAATCAAGACAAATCAACTCAGTACTGAGTTGACCCTCCTCAACTTGGTACCGACTTAAGAAAATGAAGTGGGCCTTGCCCATGATTTTTTGAGAAATGGCCACGACATAGAGAACATAGCTGAGAATTTTCAGGCAATTTTGATGGTAGGATTCGTTCTACAAATAGCAGAGGAGATGCATGTGACGACCTACACCGTTTAGAGCTGACAATAAATCACACATGTCCTACCCAAACCGAACGAAAAGACGGATAATCATGAGAAAGAAAGAAGATAAGAGAGAAGAGAAGAAGAAGAGAAAGAAACTAAAATAATTACAGAATCTCACAATCGCAGCAGAAAAACATATAATATAGTATCGGCGAACTGTACAAAGCAGAAACTGTAATATAATATACATACATCCATCAGAGTACAACAA
Source organism: Allium fistulosum (assembly GCA_030737815.1). Classification (NCBI taxonomy): domain Eukaryota; kingdom Viridiplantae; phylum Streptophyta; class Magnoliopsida; order Asparagales; family Amaryllidaceae; genus Allium; species Allium fistulosum. The sequence continues at coordinate 1,212,868,175 of CM060902.1, forward strand.
TCAATCACTAATAATCAACTAGACAATTATAATAACCTGTCCTTACAATTGCTGATAATTTAAACAACAAAGCAGCGGAAAATAAACATATACGTGAATACGACCAAAAGACCTCCAGCTCGTCTGCTGAAGCTCAAAAGCATCCAAATTTGAATCTGTAAATATACTCGGTCTGACCCGAGCATTGAAAGGGAAGAATGTCCGGATCAGTCTGGTAAACCAGCATGAGAAAACACATCTCAACTAAATTTATTTTAAAGTAATAAAACTTTCCTTTACCAAAACAAAGGTATCTCGTAAGACCATGCCCACACATAAACACAGATGGGTTTTTATCTTAAGATAACCAAAACCTTTCATATCAAATTCTGTTATATTACACTAGTGTCTAGTATACAAATAATATCAATAATAGCCGAAATTGTTACATTGATTAAATTTCAGCATACTAGCCACAAACGCGGGTTCTACAAACAAAATGGCAGGCACGTAGTGGATAATGGAGTTCCATACAAATGACCAGGTGAAGGGACTACCTTCTGGCAGTACATCTCTAGAAGAATGTACTAAGGCCCAATCGATGGTCCTCTACCAACACAAGACCAGCCTACTTCTAACTAGATAGTACCGAATATGTCATCACTCCGGTCGTTACCGACCTATCCGAGGGCCCTCACAGCATACATCCACAATAATTTAAGCCCTGAACGTCATAGTGGGAATAAATATATCTAGAGGGGGATGATCATATACTAATGGTTGCAAACCACATAGCCTTGCCGCATCTACCATGTTTCGGCCATTTCCGGTGTGAGACCAAAGGTCACGTTTACCTTTCACACAGCGCATATCCTTTCCTCTTTGAATGCCTCATTGCCATTCCTTCAATCACTATTGACTTTCACAAACATACAACCTCTGAGCTCGTATGTCTTAGAGAAGGTTGTTAAGCTAAGAGAAGTTTCCTTTTCCGCCACCAAACAGATGTACGTTTATAAAAGTCAACGATGTAATCCCAAAAATGCAATGTCAGACATTAATCTACACAAGTTGTCCAAGAACAGGACAAACCGAAGGCACTTCTCCTACCACATCCTATCGGGGATTACCCCTAGGATTAGTAGCGATTAGTCTTTGCATTGGATATTTCATAATGAAGAGACCATTGCTACTATATGTATATTGGGAGTTTATCCCCAAATGATCAACAAGCAGTCCTTCATTACAAAAATTTCAAATATTAATGTCTTCCAAACCTGCACATTCGAATGCATATACGTTGGTCTGAAGTGGTTCTCAGATAAATCCGACCCTGGTCTCTCTGGATCAATAACGATAAAGAGGCCAAATATTTGATAGTCGTTTATTTAACTATCAAAGCAAACAATAATATCTAGCACTAAAAGCAATCACTAGGCCCATTAATTAATCTTACTCAAACCACTTTCCAAATATTTACTTCAAATTATCTTTGAAAAAGATATATTCACAAAACCATTTCAATCTATCGATAATGGAAAACCTTTCCATATACTTATATCAACAGTATAAGCATATTCACAAATCATTTCATTTTCAGCGCTTAGAAAATATTCATATACTTATATCAACGATATAAGCATATTTCATAACACTACCATTTAGAGACATGTCAAATAGATTTCTATAACCGTACAACTCCAGAGTTCATATGCCTCTGGACGAGTGTTAAGTATAGGAAGCAATGCTCCTACACTACCAAACATTTAGTACGATCATAAGAACCGATTCGTGTATTTCACAATGGAAGGTCAAAACATAATTTATTGGGTCAAAACGAATGTTGTGTAAAACATCGTTACGACAACCCCAAAACATTAGTATAGGGATTCGGTAAATTAATATATAAATAAATAAAATCCCGTATACTAAATAAAACATTTCCTTTTGGAAATCATTTACTATAATAAAAGTGTTATAGTCCATGTGTAACGACCTAGAATTTCAGTCATTTGAAATTCGTATATTTAATTGATTTTAAATATTCAAAAGTTAAATTATAAGCTGTATAACTTATATTTGAAATATAAGGACTTGATTGGATAATTAAACTGTTAATATAATATTTGAAATTGTGTAGATAATTGGGAATTGAATTTATTGTGAATAAAAATGATTTATAAAGTTGAATTTAATTCTATTTGGATTAGAATGATGCTAGAGAACTTTTAAAATCGAATTAAAAGTTAAATTGTAGAAATTGAATATTTTAATATTTAATTGACGTGCAAAAATAGTCATTTTTCATATAGTCTCAGATTTTGACAAAACTAGTTTCATCGGATCCGTAATGTTATATATTGTAAGATTTCAAATTTCATATCAGTCGGACTTACGGTTTGTCCGGGGCAAGCTAAAACGCGTAGAAATCTATTTAAGTGAATTTTAAATTTAAATAGTCGATTCGAAAACCTATCTTCCAAATATGATCGAATTGGCTTTCAATATATATTCTATTGTATTCGGAATATGGGTAAAATATTATAAACGCCAGGCGGCATGTTTCGTTTCGAGTTCGGGAAAAATTCGGATGAATAGTGTCGTCAGATTTTCTATAAAAGGCCAACATTTTTTCTAATTTTCACTAACCCTAAATCTACTAGGGCAGGCCGCCACTTGATTTTCAATTGCCGATAATGCTCGATCTTTCTCCCTTAACTTCTTCCAATCCGTAAATCTATTCGATAAACTTCCAACACGAGAAACGTAGAGCACCTCGATATCTTTAAATCCATATGGTGATGATCGAGTTTCCTGGCATGGATCAACGGCAATATGAGTTCGAACACATGCTTTCGTGCACGAATTCCGAGATGTGGGAAGCACCGAGTGGGGCCGGTCTTTGGGCGTTGATAGTGTGGGTGGTGAGCTTCGTCGTGACGCTATCTGATCGTCGTCAAAATCATCGTGGAAGGCTTGATTATTCGATTGATAAAGGCGGCATGGGTTTCTTTATTCGAACGATGGTAGCCTGGAAGAAGAAAGAAAAAAGTCACGGCCTAGATTTCGTTTTGCAATATCATTGGCCGAGATGAATTCTATGTTATAAAAATAAATAAAAATTGTAAATTTTATTATATTAATTCGTATGAACTTTAAAAATGTATAACTTTTTCATACGAGGTCCGTTTCTGACGAAACGAATTACGTTGTGTCCATATTGACGAACACTACATTTTAGAGCTAGTTTGGAGTTGATTGGAGCTAGTGTGAATTTTGGGTAAAATTAAATGCTTGTTTAATTTTATTCGGAACACTGCAACTGCTATTGGAACCAAAGTGAGTACAACTCACTCTTTCTGCCTTAATGATATTTTTATATAAGTGAGAATAAATATTATTTATGATGATTGTTTGGATGATATATGATATTTTGATTGGTATTTGGATATATTCCTGCCTATTGGAGCAGATGAGACCTTATACGCTCCCGTGTATAAGCGGATGACCCTTTGTACGCACGTTTGCCTCGAAGCGGACACTGTACACATATTCTCATATGTATATTTGTTGCAGGTGACAGGTTGGAGGGATCCAACTGGATTCCTCACCAGTATTGGTTTATTTACAGATATTGTGATATATGCTGTTATCATGTGATATATGATGTTTGGATGCCGTGATTGATGTATTTAGTGCTGTTGCAGCATTGGGCCTATTTTGGAAATTTAAAAATGTTAAAGTGATGTTTTCAAATTAAAAAGGATTTTTAAGTGATTTGAAAATATATACTTTGAATTGTTATAAAGGAAGGAATTTATTTTAAATAAATTAATGTGATAATTTTTATGTTATAAAAATTATGATTTTTGTGAAATATAATAAGAATATGATTTTTTTTAAATATGAAGTTAACTATTTTGTGAATAGTTTAAATTGAGATTTTTGTACATATTATAATGGTTTATATATAAGATCTATAAAATTGAATTTTTATAAATCAAAATAATGGAAATATAAATGAGTTTTGTAAGTGTTTAAAATGAAGTTATAAATGGATTTGTTTAGTCAATAAGATTTATAAATTGATGAAGTTATGAAAAGAACGAATTTTGGAAATAAAGAGAATTATAAGTAATTTACTTATAATTTGGATTTTTGGCATATATAAGAGATAAATGGAATTTGTTAGTAAAAGGATTTTATAAATTGAAGTTTTTATAAAATATAAATGGAGTTTATAAACATTGTTTTATAAATCCAAAATCAATTGATTTTGATAACTTAATTATTATAGTTTATTAAAGGTATTAAATCCGCGATTTTGGACAAAGGTTTTTCCTTTAATAAAATGTGTAGAAATATTGGATTTGGTAAATGGTCTATATTCACGATTTTGGACAGTGAATAATAATTTAAATGAAATGGATATTTTGGGAACATTTTAAATAAAGTTAAATGGTTCGAATATGTTTTAAAAATGTGTTAAATATCGAATACATAGATTTCAACATTTATTGTTGAAATAGACGTTTTCGAGAAGTAAGGAAATGATGGACTATAACACCGTTGTTATAATAAATGATTTTCGAAAAGAAATGTTTTTGTATAGTATTGGGATTTATATATCTATCTTATTTTCGAATCCCTATACTAGTGAATTTGGGTTGTCGTAACGATGTTTTACGCAACATTCGTTTTGACCGAAATAAATATGTTTAAGAGAATGTTTTCCTTACAGAATAGAACATATACTTAATTCCGATTTAAGTATATGAAATATTTTCTAAGAGTTGAAAATAAATTGATTTGTGAATTACTTATTATTAGATAAGTATATGGAAATGTTTTCCAATATTGAAATGTTTTGAAGTTATATCTTTTTAAAGATAATTTGAAGTGAATATTTGGCAAGTTAATTAATTAATAAAAGATTAATTAAAAGGGCCTAGGGATTGTATATGGTGCTAAATATTTGTTTGTTTGCTTTGATAGTTAAATAACCGACTATCAAATTTGGCCATTTTAGTTCCTCAACTTGATGTGGGGACTATTTAGTCGTACACTTAGTACGTAGCCTTCTATGTAGGCTTAATTATCGTTTGTGTTAAGGATGATGATTCGTATAGTGTGGAGTTTTACTCCAATCTATCGAGCTTCCTTCTTGGCCCGAAGGATAGCAAGTTGAAAGTTGGAGACGTGATAAGTCTATGAGACTTAGTTTCTGTGTGAAGTTGAGAAACGCTTTTGCGTTGTTGGTGCGAAGAGACCGGGATCAGATTTATCTGAGAACAACTTTGGACCAACGTATATGCGACGATTGTGCAGGTTGCTTATGATGATATTGATATTCCGGATTTTCATAATGGGGAACTGCTTGTTGATCGTTTGGGGTTAAAATCCCAATATACATCCAGTAGCAATAGTCTCTTTATTATGAAATATCCAATGCAAGGACTATTCGCTACTAATCCTGGGGATTTCCCGACAGGATGTGGTAGGAAAGTACCTTCGGTTTGTCCTGTTCCTGGACAACTTGTATGGATGTTTGTCTGACATTGCATTTCTAATGATTACGTACATTGGTTTTTACAAACGTACATCAGTGGTGGCGGAGAAGGCAACTTCTCTTAGCTTAACACCCTCCTTGAGACGTATGAGCTCAAGAGTTGTATTTTTGTGGAAGGCAATTAGTAGTTAACGAAAATGGTCGTGTGGCATTCAAAGTGATGTGATTGTGATTGTGAAAGGTAATCGTTACCTCAGGCCTCATCAACCGGAAATGACCAAAACAGGGTTAGATGCGGCAAGGCTAAGTGGGTCGCTCCCATCACGGTATGATCATCCTCTTCTAGATATATCTTTACACGCTATGACGTCGTGTATCTGATTATTGTGGTTTGTATGCTAAAGGGCCCTCGGTAAAGGTCGGTAATGACCGGAGGATGATATATTCGGTACCATCTAGTTATAGAGGTGGGCCAGTCTTGTGTTGGTAGAGGTATCCATGTGTGGTCCTCGGTACATTCCTCTAGAGATGTACTGCTGGAAGGTAGTCCCTTCACCTGGTCATTTGTATGGAAATCCAAACCCCACTACGAGCTGCGATTTTGTTTGTAAAGGTATAATGAATAGCCTCGAAATGCTATATGGGTAACCATTTCGACTATGATTAATATTATTTGTATATACTAGACACTAGTATAATATAAGAGGATTTTATATGAAATGTTTTAGTTATCGTAAGGAAAAAACATGTCCGTGTTTATGTGTAGGCGTGTCTTACGAGATACTTTTGTTTTGATAAAAGAAAAGTTTGGTAATCTAATAAATTCAGTTGAGTGTGTTTCTCACGCTGGTTTACCAGACTGATCCGGGCGTTCTTCCCTTTCAATGCTCGGATCAGGCCGAGTATATTTACAGATTTAGATTGGTGCTTTTGGAGCTTCAGCAGGAGAGCTGGAGATCTTCATTTCGTATACACGTATCTGTTTTGCTTTATTATCCGCTGTGCTTAGTTGTTGTATATTGTCGGCAATTGTGAGGACAGGTTATTATAACTGTCTATGCTTATAACTATTGATTGATTGTTGTACTCTGATTGATATATGTATATACAGTTTCTATTTTGTAAAGATCATTGATATGATATTATATGTTTTCCGCTGCGATGTGAGATTCTGTATTGTTCTGTTTTGTTCTTTCTTCTCTCTTTCTTCTCTTCTCTTCTTCTCTCTTCTCTTCTTTCTCTTGACTTTCCGTCGGTCAGTGCTTTTTGGGTCGGACATGTGTGGTTTATTGTCGATTCAAAGGGTACGGATTTTCGGGTCGTCACACCATGCCTTCCATACTTCCCGAAAACGTCTATTACAATAATAAATGTTGAAATCTATGTTTCCGTTAATTATCACATTTTCCAAACCATTTAATTCCATTTAAAATTATTACTTCCAAAAGATAAATTTCTTTTAAAACATTTATTCATCAAAATATTTCTTTCAAACGTTACTTTAAATAAAAATCCATATTTATAAAACTATTTTTATAAATCTCCTTCAATTTTATAAAACTTCTATTGTATAAATCCTTTTATTTACAAAATTCTATTTATAAATCATCTTTTATGAATCTAATTTTACTTAACAAAATCCATTTATAAATCCATTTCTTTATAAATCAATTTTATTTATAAATCTATTTACAAAACAACTTCAAATCCATTTCAAAACATTTATAAATTCCAATTTTAAATCTATTCCTTTGTTTATAAAATATTGCTTCTATAAATCCTTTTTATAAACTTATTCCAAAATCTTTATTCAAAGTATTTCTCAAAACTATATTTTATAACATCAAAAATCTTTACTTTTTATTTATTAAAAACTAATTTCTTTCTTTTAATAATTCAAATATTATTGAAACATATTTATACTTTCAAAGTTTCTTAAAAATCCCTTTTCAAATCAAAATCATTATTTTTCGTATTTCAAAACACCAAAAATAAGGTCCAGTGCTGCTATAGCTCTAAATAAGTCAAATCGCATCAATGTCATCAACATAGCATCCAACACATCATATATCAGCATATATATGAAAAGTATATCAACAATGGTGAGGAATCATGTTGGATCCCTCAAACTTGTCCCCCTGCATCACATACAACATATAATCATAAAAGTAAATCAACCGCTTCGAGGCGGAATTCGTATACAAAGGGTCATCCGCTCTTACACGGGAACGTAATAGGGTCTCATCCGCTCCAATAGGCGGGAATATATCCAAACCAACTAATATATATAGTATATCATCCAAAAAAACAATAATAAAATCATTTCCACTTATATAAAAATATAAGAAGGCCAGAGAGGTGAGTTTACTCACAAAAGTGCTAGAAATCGCCAAAGCGCTTCGGTTTGAACTAAAATTGAACGGTCCTTCAATTTAACCCAAAATTACTACTAGATCCAAATTCATCCAATCCAACTAGAAGTGTAGTGCTCGTTGATACGAATACAACGCAACTTGTCACGCTCGAAACGGACCTCGTACGAATAAGTTATGAATTATTGAACATTAGAATATAATTAAAACTAAAATTAACTTAAATAAACTTAATTTAAATTTAACCTTTCTTGTCCTGCTATTCACTCACGCACGCTACAGGCCACGTTTTCTTTTCTTTTTTCTACTCGTTCGAAACGTTCGCCGCGCCTCCATGAACGACGCCGCCGCTCGCACCCACGCCGCACGCCACCTGCTTCAGCCTCCAGCGCCGCCTGCCGCGCCTCCTACGCACGCGTATGTGTGAAAACCCATGCCCTACCCCATTTTTCTGCAGCGAAATGCGGGGCGATTTCGCCCGCCACGCCACGTCGAACGACGATCCGTTGATCGAGTTCGTATCGACGTGCTCTACCTTTCCCTAGTTGAAGTTGGAGGCTAATTCGGCTCCTAGGGGTTCCGATCAATGTCGGCCATTGGATAGTTTTATTTTAATGGCGATTGAAATTAGGTTTAGGGTTTTAGTTTGCAAATGAAGGAAGTTGGGGGCTATTTACAGAAGAAAAAAATTGGCACTATTCATCCGTGAAAATTCCGAACTCCAAACGAAGCATGATGCCCGTCGTTTTATATGTTATACCCATATTCCTAGGACAATGGAATATATATTGGAAGCCAACTCCATCATATTCAAAAGATAGCTTTTCAAAATCAAATTATTTTAAATAAAATTCCTTTAATTAATTTCTACGCGTTTCGAACTCGCACGGCCAAACGATACGTCCAATCACTACGAAATTCGACAGCATACTATAATTCACTACTACAGATCCAATGCAACTGGTTTGGTTGAAATTCGAGACAGTGCCCAAAAAGACTATTTTTACACGTTAATTAAATCAAGTAATTTCCAAAATCCATTTAATCATTTTTAAATCAAAATTATAAGTTTATTATTTTCATTCTAATTTGGATAGATTTTAAATCAACTTTAGAAATCGTTTTCATTCACATTAAATTCAAGATTCAATTATTTAAACAATTTCAAATATTAAATTAAATAATTAAATTATCCAATTAATCGCTATATTTGAAATATATATTATTTAACTTATAAAATTAACTTTTCGATATTTAAAATCAATTAAATATTCCAAATTCGAATGACTGAAATTCTGGGTCGTTACAGACTCCCCTCTTTAAAAGAATTTCATTTTCGAATTACCAAGTAAGAAAAATGCCATAAAACTCATTAACTTTCCAAAAGCAATTAGTTGAAATAGGATTACCAAATTCATCTAAACCTTTTAACTTTTCAAAATCAATTAGTTAAAATTCTTATAAAAACCTTTTCTAAGTCTTCAAATTCATTCATAGTTATTAACTAACACTCTTCCAAAAATCAACTAATATCATTTCAACTTATAACCCAAAATCAAATTTTAGTTATCAATTTTTTTTCAGAATTCTCGAAATTTTCTAACGCGTTGAATTTACGAAATATTTCGCCAGCGTCTCCTTTACGCGGTTCGATCGTAGTAAAGTCACAATATATATATATATATATTGTCACAAATATACATCTCATTTTCAAGGATGGGGCATCCCGTAGGGAAAAATTTATAAAAGTTCGATATGTAATCCGAGATATGCACCTTTTATTATATTAGCGAGCATATACAACGAATAAAATGTGAAAACGAGCTCCAAATGCGAAGCATATGCCATCCGCACATACTAAACACTCAACAACCAATGATAACAAGTATACAGAAAGTAATATCAATATATAACATAGACTATATGATAACTATATGCAAATGTAGCAAATGCAATAAAAGAAACCATCAAACAATTTATGTTCATCCAATTAATTCGTAACTATATCAATCAGCATTTTCTAATGTCAACATTTAATTTATTAAATCCGTACGATGTACATATATCATCCGTACGCAAAACCATACCCGATCGCTTTCTCGATCACACAATTTCACTTCCGAACTAGTATCGTTCACACGACCCCTCTAGGGCGGACTCAGATCCGGTTTCTTGATTAGAAAACCGTCATTCTCCTTGAATTGTCATATACTATGATAGAGAATATTAGAATCAATCAAAAATCCACATCCAGGGTTCGCCATCAAGAAATCGAGTGAAAAATCCTAACTCGGATCGGTGTAAATCACCTCGAAATCATATATTTGAATCTGGACCAAACAGTTATGCGAATAAAATAATATACGTATAACTTACGTATTTATTCCAATTGATTTCTTATTATATCCCATTTCTTTTTTCCCGATTCTTTTATATACATTTTTCATTCATAATCATTATTCATATTAATTTCACTTACATTCAATTTATTAACATTCACTTATTTATCTTCACTTCCATTTCAATTTATGTTTAACAACATTTTATTCCATATACAATTTACTTTGTATATATCTTCTTTTAATACCAACAACACTTAATCAACCATTCCATAAAATTATTTACTGAAGTTTATTTTGAACATGTTATACAACACTTCTTATTTTTATTTTCACTTCAAAACTTAAGTTCATATTTATTTCTATCAAACAACATTCTAAAACATCTTCAATTCTTTTTTACAATTCAATTTAATTGCATTTTATAACTTAAGTTTATTTTCATTTCAAAAGTCAAATTCTAATTTATTTAACTCGTTTCATCCCACTTTACTTAATCTGTTAAATTTCATTTCAAAATTCAAATTCAGAATTAGATTTCTTTTCTTCTTAACATTCTCATTCAAAAAATTTAAAATTTGTTTTAGCTTAATATTTCTCAAATTCTATAACTTAGACAAACTTATTTACTTAAAATTTCATGAATTTATTTGACTTAAGTTTATTCACATACCATATTTACAATTCAGGGTTATCTAATAACTTTACGACTCAAGTGTATATTCATTTCAAATTTAATTCACTTCCATTTAACCTTCTTAATTCAAACTCATTTCATTAACTCAATTATTTAACTTCACTTAAGTTAATTCTTTTATTTCATCATATCTCAATTTCGAATTTTCTTTTGTTTGCTTAACCAAAATGTTCAACCATTTTAATATTTGGCTTTATTTTCCTATGTAAATTCATAAGTTGTAAACTTATTTGTCATATCTATACTATATTAATTTATAAGTTCAATTTTTTTTATTTATCAAATCATATTTGGAATTTTTACAATTAAAACTTGTTTTATCCAAATGAAACTTCAATAGTAAATCATTAATGGTAGCAATTCATCACTTAGAAACTCGAAAATGAATACCGATGATGCTGCAATCACCACCGGAATTATTTCCCAACGACTAAAGCGAGTTTAGTGCTTTTTATTTTTCTTTTAAATTCCTTTTTTATATATTTATAAATCTCATTTGCTAAATTTATACTTATATATAATTTCACTTATTTCACCTTGGTCATATACAACCATTTCTTATTTGTTTATCGTTGTTTATGTTATAACAACAACAACTACCTTTATTAAAACACAAACAACAAATGATAATCAAGCATTACCATTCATTAACAACCAAACACACCATATATAACTTATAATAATTTCTGAAAAATAGTTCTTTGTATATATAAAATATACTTTCGCTAAAATTATTCCATTTACCCACTTTAAAATAATATTGTGTCATTTTTCTTGTTCAAGTGTTTTGGAATCCCAATTGATAATGTTAGCTAGACGCATCGACTAGAACCCAAAATTCAAACTTAACAAATCAAACAACCCAATATAAAACATTTTTATAATCACCAACAAATACACGGTCATATATATAATACACTCAAACTCAATCTAGGGTGCTACTGACTCTATCTATAATGAGTACCCATCCAAAGCCTATGTGTTTGCAAAATCCTAAGCTCTGATACCACCTGTGATGACCCGCAAATCCCACCCGTTTAGAGCTGACAATAAATCACACATGTTCAACCCAAACCGAACAAAAAAATGGATAATCATGAGAAAGAAAGAAGAGGAGAGAGAAGAAGAGAAAGAAACTAAAACAATTACAGAATCTCACAATCGCAGTCGAAAAACATATAATATAATATCAATGGACTTTACAAAACAGAAATTGTAATATAATATACATACATCCATCAGAGTACAACAATCAATCACTAATTATCTGCCTCGACAGTTATAATAACTCGTCCGTACAATTGTTGATAATTTTGAACAACAAAGCAGAAGAAAATAAATATATATGTGAATACGACCAGAAGACCTCCAACTCGTCTACTGAAGCTCCAAAGCATCCAAATCCAAATATGTAAATATACTCGGTCTGACCCGAGCATTGGAAGGAAAGAATGCCCGAATCAGTCTGGTAAACCAGCGTGAGAAAACACATCTCAACTAAATTTATTTTAAAGTTATAAAACTTTCCTTTATCAAAATAAAGGTATCTCGTAAGACCACGCCCACACATAAACACGGACGGGTTTTTACCTTACGATAAAAACCTTTCATATCAAATTATGTTATATTATACCATTGTCTAGTATACAAATAATATCAATCACAGCCGAAATTGTTACATTGATTAAATTCTAGCATACTAGCCACAAACGCGGATTCTACAAACAAAATGGCAGGCGCGTAGTGGATAATGGATTTCCATACAAATGACCAGGTGAAGGGACTACCTTCCTGCAATACATCTCTAGAGGAATGTACCGAGGCCCAACCGATGGTCCTCTACCAACACAAGACCGGCCTACCTCTAACTAGATAGTACCGAATATGTCATCACCCTGGTCGTTACCGACCTTGTAACGACCCGTAAATTTCAACTGTTTTAATAACGTAATTAGTTAAAATTTTGTGAAATTTTAAACGAGAAAATTTTGAAATAAAAATTTGATATTTGGAATGCGTCTAGTTAAACATAGCAGTTGGTAAATTTTCGTCCGAAAATATGAAAGTTTATTTCGTGCGTAAATTTACTTCAATTTAATCAGTTAAAAAGCGATGAAAATAAAATGTTTCCGAAACCTAAATATTTTTACATAGAAAAATTCTAAACCATCTTCTGAGCAAGATGTCAGTTTGTCGTTTTTCCAAATTCGGACATCTTTGGCTCCGTTGATCTTATTTTTCAGTGTTTTTCTTGCATTTTCCGCTGGTAGAAAATTTGAAATTTTTATAATTCCATCGTACCGCTGATATCGTTTTAATTGTCTCGTCGTGCCGATCTAAACGGTATATTCAATTTTATGTTTTGAAGCCCGGTTCGAGGTGGAATCCACAGTAGCGGTTACCGTATCGGTACCGATTTCGTGGCTTTTGGTTTCTGGTGGCTACTCAATTTTCACCGTGTAAATTCCCATAGTCATTTACGTTTATTTATGAATTAACGTTTATGACTTTTGTCATTTCCAAGATACTCAGATATGCCTTTCCAATTGAATTTATGTTGTTCATCTTGGTTTCTCTGTTTGTCTATTCCCATAGTTCATTTACAACATTGGTGTTCTACTTTACTTCCTCCTTTCCATTTTCATTTCAGAAAGAAAGAATAAGCAATGTAACTAATTCATCTCCACCATGCCGTGTAGACAACCCCGTAGGCCATGCTCGACCAGCCGAGACCTTCCAACCAAACCCCTCCGCCTAGCACCCTGGCAGCCACCTCCTCATCGACCCTCTCCGCCCCGCCATGAACCCACGACCGGAAACAAACCAGGCCTCGCCTCAGCACTAAGCAACCCACGCCGTACACTCCCTGCTGCCACGTCCCCACCACAGTCGTACGCCTCCGCTTGTGTCCCCTCCGCCACTCCATGCTTCTCCGCCCAGATCTGGCCGACATGGCCCATCATCCTTGCTCTGCCGCTTCTGCAAAACCTCCTCGACCCAACCTTCCTCCTGTAGCCTATAAGAGTTCGCTCCCCTGCCCATTGCCGAGCCTTTGTTGTAGCCTACCTTCCTTTCGACCGCCTTCACCTCATCAATCTCCTCTATCGTGAAGCCTTTCCTTCCAGCCTCTTCTTTCTCTTCCTTATATATATAAGATGGAAGATATATGTATTAGTATGGTAAGTATATAGAGTTGTAAACTGCATATTTTATATTGCCTGGTTAGTTATAATAATATGTTAACGTAAGATACAAATTTTATAAAAGTACAATTTAAAAGTATATTTGTTTATATAGTTGTCTGCATATAGTGTTGGGAAGCACACACGGATATATATGTTTGTTTTGTATATATTTTGTCATAGTTTGATTTAGGGACATAATTGTATTATGGAGTTTATCCACCTGTGTTTTGATCTGTCATATGGCTTTCTAGTTTTTTTTTCTTGTTGACATATATATTGCCGAAGTCGTATTTTATGATTGCATACACAAATCCTATATGTTAGTATAAAAAAAACTCACTTATGTGCTGATGCATATATATGTGTATATTTTGGCAATGAGGTTATGCATATTTCTAGTGTATATGTTACACTCAGAACATTAATTTGTTTGTATATATGTGTGTTACATATAAATAGTGTTCCTTCAAATATGAACCTGCTTAGTGCCTAAATATCTTTTGTTGCATATATTGCTAGTATTTTTAAAACATGTATATATAATTTTATGTAGTTAGTTTATATTATAGATTACTGATATTTTGGGTCACCAACTCTTGTTGTTGAAAATTCATTTGAAACCATACTTTGTTATAGCTTTAAAATACATATGTACATATATATACAGTTAAAGGTATATGTATATAAATTATTTGAATTATTTACTTCAGTTATGTTAGTATCTTTAAAGTTGGATGTTGTGATAGCTTTAATTTATGTTCATACCTTTTAAAATAAATTTTGAAATAACTTTTATATATACATGGTTTAATTATTCCCTTTGGAGATGCTGATGTGAATAAATGTGTTTTATAAGTCTATATAAGCTGCTGGGTTATATAGTTATTACAAGAAAGCAAGTTGTAGGGTTTACAATAAGTGTTGATTTTATAATATATAATGTATAAAAGTATGTAGGTGAATATAATATGTTTCTGGTTATATAAATTTGGGCTTTTATGATATATACATTGTCTTAAGTATGTATGTAAGTTGGATAATGTAAAAGTCATATTAACACATATTTATAGTATATGGGAGGTTTGGTAGTTTAAAATAGGTGTGTATATATATATTTAATTTAATGAATATTTGAAAATTGAATATGATTTTATATATGTATAATTTTGCATGTATATCTAAATCAATTCACTCATATAACCGATCTTCATCGATCTAGTCCTGACTTGATTTCGTCAATTCCTATTTATCAGTCTGTCCGTCGTATTCGTGCCAATCTAGCTTTGCTCTGGATTCAAAGCTCATTTCATCGTCAAATCATCTCTAGCTTCGAAAGGTGAGCAATCACTCACGATTAACGTTCTTTTATTTATTAGATTTGATTTCAATTAAAACGACAATTGAAATATGCTGTTGTTAGTTAAATACACTATTATATATGTTAGTGCCTGTATCAATTCACCTGTGACATCTAACACCATTATCTGTTAATTATTTATGTGATGATAATACAGTTTGGCTGATAATTGATTGATTATTGATGTTTATATTGGACGTTAAATTGTTAGTGATAAATGATAAACAGTATGCAAAATTGAAATGGATATAGGATAGTTAAAAACATTTAAACTGATTTATATGTTAAATTTGATTAGTGAATATGACCCCTTTTAATTGTTAAATTAATTGACATGTAAAATAGTGATAATTACACTTTGAACCATCGACGTATATTGGATTAATTGTTGTAGTGTAAAAATTTGAAATTGAATGACAAGTGAAAACCGTAATGTAATAATCTTTAATCTACATGAAATGATAGTGTAGATTCTAGAAATAATTATATTAATTCGTACAAATAACAATGCGAATTAATACGGTTATTTCGGGATTATTTGAATTGATGATTGGATTGATATTGATTGTTGTTATTGCTTGTTTATTTACTTTGACACCATCCCAGTTATCACACTGCAAGTTCCCTTTACTATGCTTTGATTTTGAATTGAATTGGAATCGGGTTGAAATGATAAATACCCAAATTGAACCTTAACCTAGGATAGAGAATTAAATAAAACCCGATTGGTCAATAGTTTGATTTAAAAATAAAATGAAGATTTTATTTGAATAAATAATATGGTTTTGAAATGAAGTTGAAATTTGAATTTTTAACGAAAGGAAAATGTTAATATTAGATAAAATGAAACAAATATGAACAATGAAATTGATGAAAGAACGTTGTTTAATTTGAGAAATGATTGAACTAAGTTTGAATGATTTAAAAATTAAGTTTGAAATTATAGTTAAGTTTGAAATTATTAAACTTTGAAATTTTAATAATTAAGTTTTGAATTATTTAATAATTAAATAAGATTGAATTATTTAATGATTTAATTGAATTGAAATTCTTTAATAAGAGAAATTGAACTTTTGAATAAGTGAATTTTTACTTCGTAAATAATTGAAATTGAGTTTCTTTATGAATTAAGTTTTGGAAAATTATTTAAGTAATTAAATAAGTGAAATTGAATTTCTTTAACGAAAAATTATAATGTGATTTATCAAAATTGATGTAAGACTTGAAATTTAAAGAAATTTGATTTGATGAATTTAATTTAATTCAATTGGTAAGTTTTGATATAATGAAGTTGAATTTAAATAATGGATTTAATGAATTGGAAATTTAATAGAATTTGTTTTGATTTGCAAATTTGCTTAACAAATATTGAATGAAATAGATAAATGAATTTAAATTGATTTGAATGTTAAATTAAATTAATTTAAATGATTTTGAAATGAAACTGATATATGAACTTGAATCAGTATTTGAATTGAAATTGAATTATAAGATTTTGAAATGGTAATTTGAAAGTTTTGAAACGTAAATTATGGAAATTGATTTCGAAAGACAAATGAAATGTTGATTTACAAATTCTAATTGAAATTGAATTTGATTTGGTTTGGAAATATATAAACGACCAATCGGTGAAATAATTACGGAAGTTATTAAAGAGACCGGGATCGGATATGGACATACTCTCTGTCGATATCGAAAACCACTTTAATAACTAACATTCGCGGAGTGTTGATCCAGAATGAAGTGGTTGGAATGATGAACGTGATGACTGAAGAAAGAGAACGATAATGGATAGCCTTGACACTTGTGTCAAATTGGAAATGACTAAAACAGGAGCCGTGCCGGACCAATGGAGGATTAGCTACCTCAAGTAAACACACTTCTTCGAAACTATTCATTACTTGTTGTCGATTGGTGCACCCTTGATTTTGGGAGTGTTGTTTCACGGTGTTGCGGGCGCTGCGGCGTTGCGTTCTCACCAGTCCGGATCAGGCAAACGGTAGTATCACTACCTTGGGTATTGCCTCATGTGCCTTGTCATACTTGTATCCCTTTATACGCGACCACTACGATTTTGGTTTGTACCTTTAGTATATGGATTGTCCTCTGGTGACTTCCGGTTTTGGGGAAACTACGGTCTTGTATATGCTTTTGGGAATAAAAATGTGTTAAGGGTGGAATGGGCCATGACTTAACACTATTTTGATATCTTATTATTACTGATAGACATTATCTACTTATTGTACACTACTACATAGTAGATAGTTTAACGGATCCTTAAAGAATGGTTATTCCAAACATCCTTTGAGTTACTTGTATTTCAATTGCTATTTCACTTGAGTTGGATTTATTAATATAAGAATGTTAATCCTGACTCGAGTGTCTTGTGTTTTTGCTTTACGCTCGGGTCAGACTGAGTGTACCAGCATTCGAAGACTCACCCTTGAAGTTGGAGCTTTGCTTGAAGATCCAGCCATCTATTCTGTTTTCAGTATTCGATGATTCCAGTGATGTATTCTGATTTGTATCTGATGTATTGTATTACTCTTCCGTTGTATCTGTTCTAACTCTGATGTAACTCATACATTTATATAGTAGCTTCATGAACTACTATCTCTTTTATTTCCGCTGCATTTATTACTCTGTGTCTGTGATCTGTGATTATTTTATTTACTATATATGTTCAGTTTTGCCAATTTAAATTAACAACGCGGTATTTTGAGCAATTCAACTCCGGCATGAGTGTCTACCCATACACTTATAATGGATGCGAATGGTCCAAAATATCGGGTCGTTACAGTTGGTATCAGAGCTTTGGTAGCTCTAGGCAAAACTTAACATATAGGGTAAATGTATTTACAGAATCACTCTCATTCGAGTTTCAATCTCTTCCTTTCGACTCGATTTCTTTGAATTTTGGAACGTTCCCTACGGTTCCAAATTTTATTCGTGTCCTTCACTTTTCGTCTTCTTTCAATTCTGGAGCACCTCATAACTCCACTTTGAATGATATCTATAATAGATCGGCGGTCTCGCCCATCTTCGAATGATTTGTAAAGGGGTGAAACTACTTTACAATAGGCATTGATTTACCGAAGATTTCTGTATCCTCGGTTTACGATGCTATCTATCTCGTGCTATACCTGAATTCTATTTCTTGATATCGAATGTCGATTTACCTCGGAATCCCACATCGATCTTACTCTTGAAGTTACGGACGACCCGGTTTAAGGTTGCCCGTGAATTAAATAAACTCATCCAAATCCCGATTGTGGTAATTGAATTATCTTATCTTCTGTTTCAAACTTATTTTCAAATCAAAATTCTCTTTGATTTGAGTCCATCAAATTTGAATCTCTATCCTTGCTTTGAAATTCATTCTTGTATAGTCGAGCGAGGAAGTGTATTTGTAAATTAGTTTTAAATGTTTTTATATTGTGTTGTTTGAGTTGTTGATGTTGATTTGAGTTTTCGATCGATTCGTCTGATCAACGCTATCGATAGGATTTCCAAAACACTTGAACAGAGCAAACTGACACAATATTATTTTCAAATTTGGAAAATGAAATAAATTTGTTTGATTATATTGTGAAAATATAAGTAAAAATTTTCTGGAATTTAATAGGTTAATTAAATTGTTTGTTTGAAATGATAATATTTGATTATCATTTATTGTTCTAAATAAATTTATAAATACGGTTTATAAATTGATTTGGAATTTGAAATGAATTTAATTCAGAAATTTGAGAATTTATTAGTTTTCGGTGATTTCAAACTTTGATTTGAAAGTTTTAAAGTGTATAGAATTTAAAATATTTCGAATATAAATCATTTTCAAAGAATTTTAAAATGATGAAACCAGTGCTCTTCTCTTTGTCGCTGGAAAATAATTTCAGTGATGGCGGCCGCATCATCGACGTTCATTTTCGAGTTTTGAAGTGGAGATACTATTCTGTAGCTATGCTACGGTTTTGTTTTGAAAAATATTTTGATTTGAATTTCTTCAGTATAATTTGATTTATATATATAAGTACCTTATTTTAAAATTTAATTTGATTTGATAAATATATTATATATATCTCTAAATTGTTTAAAGTAAATCGGAAATCTAATTCTTAAATTTTGTTAAAGGATGATTTTAATTATAAATAAAACCAAAATTTGAAATAAATATTTAAACTGGAATAATTGAATTGGGAAAAAATTTTATTTGTATATTGTTCAACTACATTCTAATACAACTTACCTAAATCATTCAGAAGTTGAATATGTAATTGGATAATATATTATATAAATTGAATTTATAAATAAAATTTGAAGTGGTTATAATAAACGTTATACACTTAAATTTTAATTATAAGATGTTAATTGAAATAAATAGAATAATAAGTTAATTGAATAATAGATAGAAATTAGATTAACTTATGGAAATACCTTGAATTTAAAATCAATGATTGAATACAAATTGATTTAAACTGAAATCTGTATGGTTTAAATTAATTTATATGGGTTAAATATATGTGAGTAGATATATTGAGTAGAATAAATTTAATAGTAATTGGAATAAAGAAGATTTTAAAATTGTTGAAGGAAATATGATTATAATAAAAGACTATTCAAATTTATGGTTTTAGAAATTGTAAATTTAAAAAAATGGGATAATAAAATAATGAATTTAGAAATAGTTGAGATTGATTTTAGTGGAATCAAATGGATTAAATCAATTATCGAATATCAATTAATTTAAATTTGAATTTATATGGTTTAAATTAATTGTTATTTTGTATTTCAAAATCTGTTTTTCTTTCTGGTTGTTTCTATTCTCCTACCTCGTTCCTTTTCGGGGACGAAAAGTTTTGAGTGGGGGAGAGTGTAACGACCCGTAAATTTCAATTGTTTTAATAACGTAATTAGTTAAAATTTTGTGAAATTTTAAACGAGAAAATTTTGAAATAAAAATTTGATATTTGGAATGCGTCTAGTTAAACATAGCAGTTGGTAAATTTTCGTCCGAAAATATGAAAGTTTATTTCGCGCGTAAATTTACTTCAATTTAATCAGTTAAAAAGCGATGAAAATAAAATGTTTCTGAAACCTAAATATTTTTACATAGAAAAATTCTAAACCATCTTCTGAGCAAGATATCAGTTTGTCGTTTTTCCAAATTCGGACATCTTTGGCTCCGTCGATCTTATTTTTCAGTGTTTTTCTTGCATTTTCCGCTGGTAGAAAATTTGAAATTTTTATAATTCCATCGTACCGCTGATATCGTTTTAATCGTCTCGTCGTGCCGATCTAAACGGTATATTCAATTTTATGTTTTGAAGCCCGGTTCGAGGTGGAATCCACAGTAGCGTTTACCGTATCGGTACCGGTTTCGTGGCTTTTGGTTTCTGGTGGCTACTCAATTTTCACCGTGTAAATTCCCATAGTCATTTACGTTTATTTCTGAATTAACGTTTATGACTTTTGTCATTTCCAAGATACTCAGATATGCCTTTCCAATTGAATTTATGTTGTTCATCTTGGTTTCTTTGTTTGTCTATTCCCATAGTTCATTTACAACATTGGTGTTCTACTTTACTTCCTCCTTTCCATTTTCATTTCAGAAAGAAAGAATAAGCAACGTAACTAATTCATCTCCACCATGCCGTGTAGACAACCCCGCAGGCCATGCTCGACCAGCCGAGACCTTCCAACCAAACCCCTCCGCCTAGCACCCTGGCAGCCACCTCCTCATCGACCCTCTCCGCCCCGCCATGAACCCACGACCGAAAACAAACCAGGCCTCGCCTCAGCACTAAGCAACCCACGCCGTACACTCCCTGCTGCCACGTCCCCACCACAGTCGTACGCCTCCGCTTGTGTCCCCTTCGCCACTCCGTGCTTCTCCGCCCAGATCTGGCCGACATGGCCCATCATCCTTGCTCTGCCGCTTCTGCAAAACCTCCTCGACCCGACCTTCCTCTTGTAGCTTATAAGAGTTCGCTCCCCTGCCCATTGCCGAGCCTTTGCTGTAGCCTACCTTCCTTTCGACCGCCTTCACCTCATCAATCTCCTCTATCGTGAAGCCTTTCCTTCCAGCCTCTTCTTTCTCTTCCTTATATATATAAGATGGAAGATATATGTATTAGTATGGTAAGTATATAGAGTTGTAAACTGCATATTTTATATTGCCTGGTTAGTTATAATAATATGTTAATGTAAGATACAAATTTTATAAAAGTACAATTTAAAAGTATATTTGTTTATATAGTTGTCTACATATAGTGTTGGGAAGCACACACTGATATATATGTTTGTTTTGTATATATTTTGTCATAGTTTGATTTAGGGACATAATTGTATTATGGAGTTTATCCACCTATGTTTTGATCTGTCATATGGCTTTCTAGTTTTTTTTTCTTGTTGACATATATATTGCCGAAGTCGTATTTTATGATTGCATACACAAATCCTATATGTTAGTATAAAAAAAAACTCACTTATGTGCTGATGCATATATATGTGTATATTTCGGCAATGAGGTTATGCATATTTCTAGTGTATATGTTACACTCAGAACATTAATTTGTTTGTATATATGTGTGTTACATATAAATAGTGTTCCTTCAAATATGAACCTGCTTAGTGCCTAAATATCTTTTGTTGCATATATTGCTAGTATTTTTAAAACATGTATATATAATTTTATGTAGTTAGTTTATATTATAGATTACTGATATTTTGGGTCACCAACTTTTGTTGTTGAAAATTCATTTGAAACCATACTTTGTTATAGCTTTAAAATACATATGTACATATATATACAGTTAAAGGTATATGTATATAAATTATTTGAATTATTTACTTCAGTTATGTTAGTATCTTTAAAGTTGGATGTTGTGATAGCTTTAATTTATGTTCATACCTTTTAAAATAAATTTTGAAATAACTTTTGTATATACATGGTTTAATATTCCCTTTGGAGATGCTGATGTGAATAAATGTGTTTTATAAGTCTATATAAGCTGCTGGGTTATATAGTTATTACAAGAAAGCAAGTTGTAGGGTTTAATAAGTGTTGATTTTATAATATATAATGTATAAAAGTATGTAGGTGAATATAATATGTTTCTGGTTATATAAATTTGGTGTAACGACCCGATATTTTGGACCATTCGCATCCATTATAAGTGTATAGGTAGACACACATGCCGGAGTTGAATTGCTCAAAATACTGCGTTGTTATTTTAAATTTGGCAAAACTGAACATATACAGTAAATAAATAATCACAGATCACTGACACAGAGTAATAAATGCAGCGGAAATAAAAGAGATAGTAGCTCATGAAGCTACTATATAAATGTATAAGTTACATCAGAGTTAGAACAGATACAACGGAAGAGTAATACAATACATCAGATACAAATCAGAATACATCACTGGAATCATCGAATACTGAAAGCAGAATAGATGGCTGGATCTTCAAGCAAAGCTCCAACTCCAAAGGTGAGTCTCGAATGCTGGTACACTCAGTCTGACCCGAGCGTAAAGCAAAAACACAAGACACTCGAGTCAGGATTAACATTCTTATATTAATAAATCCAACTCAAGTGAAATAGCAATTGAAATACAAGTAACTCAAAGGATGTTTGGAATGACCATCCTTTAAGGATCCGTTAAACTATCTACTATGTAGTAATGTACGATAAGTAGATAATGTCTATCAGTAATAATAAGATATCAAAATAGTGTTAAGTCATGGCCCATTCCACCCTTAACACATTTTTATTCCCAAAAGCATATACAAGACCGTAGTTTCCCCAAAACCGGAAGTCACCAGAGGGCAATCCATATACTAAAGGTACAAATCAAAATCGTAGTGGTCGCGCATAAATGGAATACAAGTATGACAAGGCACATGAGGCAATACCCAAGGTAGTGATATTACCGTTCGCCTGATCCGGACTGGTGAGAACGCAACGCCGCAGCGCCCGCAACACCGTGAAACAACACTCCCAAAATCAAGAGTGCACCAATCGACAACAAGTATGAGTAGTTCGAAGAAGTGTGTCCACTTGAGGTAGCTAATCCTCCATTGGCCCGGCACAGCTCCTGTTTTAGTCATTTCCAATTTGACACAAGTGTCAAGGCTATCCATTATCGTTCTCTTTCTTCAGTCATCACGTACATCAATCCAACCACTTCATTCTGGATCATCACTCCGCGTATAGTTATTAAAGTGGTTTTCAGTTTAGATAGAGAGTATATCCATAACCAAATTCCGGTCTCTTTAATAACTTCCGTAATTATTACACCGATTGGTCGTTTATTTATTTCAAAACCAAATCAAATTCAATTTCAATTTCAATTCGTAAACCAACATTTCATTTGTCTTTCTAAATCAATTTCCAATATTTACGTTTCAAAACTTCATAATTACCATTTCAAAATCTTATAATTCAATTTCAATTCAAATATTGATTCAAGTTCGAATATCAGTTTCATTTCAAATCATTTAAATTAATTTAATTTAACATTCAAATCAATTTAAATACATTAATCGATTTCATTTAATATTCGTTAAGTAAATTTGCCATTCAAACAATTTCTATTAAATTTCCAATTCATTAAATCCATTATTCAAATTTAACTTCATTAAATCAAACTTAAAATTTTGAATTAAATTCAATTTGTCAAATCAATTCTTTCAATTACAAGTCTTACATTAATTCCAAAAATATCACATTTTCATTTCTTGTTAAAGAAATTCCATTTCACTTATTTACTTACTTAAATAATTTTCCAAAACTTAATTAATAAAGAAACTCAATTTCAATTATTTACGAAGTAAAATTCACTTATTCAAAAGTTCAATTTTTCTTATTAAGAATTCAATTTTATTTAATCATTAAATAATTCATTATTAAATAATTCAAAACTTAATTATTAAATAATTTCAAAGTTTAATAATTTCAAACTTAATTATAATTTCAACTTAATTCAATCATTTCTCAAATTAAACAACATTCTTTCATAAATTACATTGTTAATATTTTGTTTCAGATTATTAAATATTAACATTTTTCTCTTCATTAAAATTCAAATTTCAACTTCATTTCAAAACCATATTATTTATTCAAATAAGATCTTCGTTTTATTTTAAATCAAATTATTGACCAATCGGGTTTTATTTAATTTCCTATCCTAGGTCAAAGTTCAATTTTTGGGTATTTATCATTTCAACCCGATTCCAATTCAATTAAAAATCAAAGCATAGTAAAGGGAACTTGCAGTGTGATAACTGGGATGGTGTCAAAGTAAATAAACAAGCAATAACAACAATCAATAACAATCCAATAATTAATTCAAATAATCCCGAAATAACCGTATTAATTCGCATTGTTATTTGTACGAATTAATAAAATTATCTCTAGAATCTACACTATCATTTCATGTAGATTAAAGATTATATTACACTAATATTTATACGGTTCTCCAATTGTCATTCGATTTCAATTTTAACACTACAACAATTAATCAAATATACGTTCAATGGTTCAAAGTGTAATTATCACTATTCTACATGTCAATTAATTTAACAATTAAAAGGGGTCATACTATACAAATGTCAGTTAATCAAATTTAACATTCAATTATCCTATATCAAGTTCAATTTCATACTGTTTATCATTTTAACATTAACAATTTAACGTCCACTAGAAACATTAACAATAAATCAATTATCAGCCAAACTGTATTATCATTGCATAAAAAAAAAATTAACAGATAATGGTGTCAGATGTCACAGGTGAACTGATACAGGCAATAGCATATATATAACAGTGTAATTAACTAACGGCAGCATATTTCAATTGTCGTTTCAATTGAAATCAAATTTAATAAATAAAAGAACGTTAATCGTGAGTGAGTGCTCACCTTTCGAGGTTAGAGAAGTTTGACAACAGAACAAGCTACGAATTCTGAAACAAAGCTAGATGGACGCGATTCGGTGGAGGAAATAGACACGACGGACAAAGCTGATAATAATAAATAGACGAAATCAAATCAAAATTGGATCGATGAAGATAAATGATGTAAGCGAACTTATTTATATATATCAGATTCTTCATTCAAACACAAATAAATAAATAAAAAAAATTTATATTTTATATGCAGACTCACTAGTTAAATAAGTGTATATTACTGCAAACGTTAAATGTGTATATATAAAATTATAAGTGGGTTCGCTCACAAATATCTACTTTGCGACAATATCTATATCTATTCTTTAATTAACCAATCAATAATTAAATTGACCAAATATAAATATAAACGCATAAAATTTTGAAAGCTCCGTATAAATAATTTTGATGTATTTCAAAATGCAGACCGAAGGCTATAGAACAACTGTAAAATTTATGTAACAATTATATAAATAAACAACTAAATACTTATATACTCATTAATACTTGCAATTTTATAACACAGGCCCCCGACAAAATCCTAACGCATGTACAAGCACCTATAATGGACTGCTGAATTTTTTTATTTTAAACTGATACATACAAATAACAAACACTTTATGAACAATATATATATACATATTATAGGCTACAGTCTATTACCGAAACATCAAACATGACATATTAATGAATAAAATCAACTGATACATAGTTTATATAAAACTAACCCATATACTCAAACTAGAGGAGGGAGAGATCAGAGTGACCGAAGGCTGAAGGTGCACGCGGAGGACGAACGACTGAGGGGATGGAAGCGAGTTGCTGTCGGATCGGGTTTCGGTTCTCGGGTGCTTGCATAGATGGAAGAAGTGGTTTGTAGGTCGGAGTTAGGCATGCGGGTAGGAGGTGGTCGGCCACGCGCTGGTCTTGCGTGCGCAGGCTTTGGGATGTAAGAGATGTTGCATCAGGGAATAGCAAGGCGGAAGTGATTGCTTGCGCTGGCGGAGGTGATTGAGGCCGAGCGTTGAGGAGCGCGGCTGGTGTTTGGTCGTACTGACCTGGAAACAACGTCGAAGAGTAGGAGGCGGATAGAGAAAAACGGTGGCTGGAAGTGCTTTGATGTACGGCGGTTGGTGGCCGAGGCTAGAGAAGCGGTGGCGGTGAGATTGGTGAGTGGTTGAGGCGGAGCACGAGTTGGATGCGCAAGGGAGATGTTGGATTCTCGTTTTTTTTTTGGAGGAGGTGGCTGCCGTCAAAAGGAAGAGGGGGAAGGCTTGAAAATATGAACATGAGAACATGCATGCGCATGCATTTATTTATCATAATGGTGAATGCACAGACCAATAAGGAAGGTTTGATAACATAAACTCTTTAATATACACGTTTCCATTTCCCTAGAATTCAAACTAAATTATGGAATAGTAAAAGCCTTTTCTAAAAGATGAGAAAGTGAATAGAATTGAACTGGCAAGCCAATATAAAATGCAACAGACATGTGATAGCAGTCTCAAAAATATATAAAGAAAGTAGGTCACGAAGTCGAGTAATGACAGAATATGTAAAAGTTTTTTTTTAAAGAGGACAGTGAACGTCAAAAGAAATGAAAGGACGGAAGGGATATAGTAAAAGTCATGAGTAAAAAAAACACGCACAGTGGAAATATTAATTACAAACAGCGGTTTGATTCGGCGGTAGGCAGATGAAGTGACAAGAAAGGTTAAAACGGGTACCGGTATGATTAATCGTTCTACAGATTTCATCGCATACCGGATTTCCAAAATACACAAATGAATACGCTGTTGAGATTAGCATGACGAGACGATCAAAACGGTATACAAATATCAGTGGTAAGATTGAATTATAAAAATTCGAATTTTCCAATAGCGGAAAATGCAAGAAAAACGCTGAAAAATAAGATCGACGGAGCCAAAGATGTCTGAATTTGGAAAAACGACAAACTGACATCTTGCTCAAAAGATGGTTTAGAATTTTTCTATGTAAAAATATTTGGGTTTCGGAAACATTTTATTTTCATCGCTTTTTAACTGATTAAATTAAAGTAAATTTACGCGCGAAATAAACTTTCATATTTTCAGACGAAAATTTACCAGTTGCTATGTTTAACTAAACATATTCCAAATATCAAATTTATATTTCAAAATTTTATCTTTTAAAATTTCACAAAATTTCAACTAATTTCGTTATTAAAATAGTTGAAATTTACGGGTCGTTACATTTGGACTTTTATGATATATACATTGTCTTAAGTATGTATGTAAGTTGGATAATGTAAAAGTCATATTAACACATATATATAGTATATGGGAGGTTTGGTAGTTTAAAATAGGTGTGTATATATATATTTAATTTAATGAATATTTGAAAATTGAATATGATTTTATATATGTATAATTTTGCATGTATATCTAAATCAATTCACTCATATAACCGATCTTCATCGATCTAGTCCTGACTTGATTTCGTCAATTCCTATTTATCAGTCTGTCCGTCGTATTCATGCCAATCTAGCTTTGCTCTGGATTCAAAGCTCATTTCATCGTCAAATCATCTCTAGCTTCGAAAGGTGAGCAATCACTCACGATTAACGTTCTTTTATTTATTAGATTTGATTTCAATTGAAACGACAATTGAAATATGCTGCTGTTAGTTAAATACACTGTTATATATGTTAGTGCCTGTATCAATTCACCTGTGACATCTGACACCATTATCTGTTAATTATTTATGTGATGATAATACAGTTTGGCTGATAATTGATTGATTGTTGATGTTTATATTGGACGTTAAATTGTTAGTGATAAATGATAAACAGTATGCAAAATTGAAATGGATATAGGATAGTTAAAAAAATTTAAACTAATTTATATGTTAAATTTGATTAGTGAATATGACCCCTTTTAATTGTTAAATTAATTGACATGTAAAATAGTGATAATTACACTTTGAACCACCGACGTATATTGGATTAATTGTTGTAGTGTAAAAATTTGAAATTGAATGACAAGTGAAAACCATAATGTAATAATCTTTAATCTACATGAAATGATAGTGTAGATTCTAGAAATAATTATATTAATTCGTACAAATAACAATGCGAATTAATACGGTTATTTCGGGATTATTTGAATTGATGATTGGATTGATATTGATTGTTGTTATTGCTTGTTTATTTACTTTGACACCATCCCAGTTATCACACTGCAAGTTCCCTTTACTATGCTTTGATTTTGAATTGAATTGGAATCGGGTTGAAATGATAAATACCCAAATTGAACCTTGACCTAGGATAGAGAATTAAATAAAACCCGATTGGTCAATAATTTGATTTAAAAATAAAATGAAGATTTTATTTGAATAAATAATATGGTTTTGAAATGAAGTTGAAATTTGAATTTTTAACGAAAGGAAAATGTTAATATTAGATAAAATGAAACAAATATGAACAATGAAATTGATGAAAGAACGTTGTTTAATTTAAGAAATGATTGAACTAAGTTTGAAATGATTTAAAAATTAAGTTTGAAATTATAGTTAAGTTTGAAATTATTAAACTTTGAAATTTTAATAATTAAGTTTTGAATTATTTAATAATTAAATAAGATTGAATTATTTAATGATTTAATTGAATTGAAATTCTTTAATAAGAGAAATTGAACTTTTGAATAAGTGAATTTTTACTTCGTAAATAATTGAAATTGAGTTTCTTTATGAATTAAGTTTTGGAAAATTATTTAAGTAATTAAATAAGTGAAATTGAATTTCTTTAACGAAAAATTATAATGTGATTTATCGAAATTGATGTAAGACTTGAAATTTAAAGAAATTTGATTTGATGAATTTAATTTAATTCAATTGGTAAGTTTTGATATAATGAAGTTGAATTTAAATAATGGATTTAATGAATTGGAAATTTAATAGAATTTGTTTTGATTTGCAAATTTGCTTAACAAATATTGAATGAAATAGATAAATGAATTTAAATTGATTTGAATGTTAAATTAAATTAATTTAAATGATTTTGAAATGAAATTGATATATGAACTTGAATCAATATTTGAATTGAAATTGAATTATAAGATTTTGAAATGGTAATTTGAAAGTTTTGAAACGTAAATTATGGAAATTGATTTCGAAAGACAAATGAAATGTTGATTTACAAATTCTAATTGAAATTGAATTTGATTTGG
The DNA here is from genome assembly GCA_030737815.1 of Allium fistulosum. Classification (NCBI taxonomy): domain Eukaryota; kingdom Viridiplantae; phylum Streptophyta; class Magnoliopsida; order Asparagales; family Amaryllidaceae; genus Allium; species Allium fistulosum. The sequence continues at coordinate 1,212,897,769 of CM060902.1, forward strand.
TTTGGAAATATATAAACGACCAATCGGTGAAATAATTATGGAAGTTATTAAAGAGACTGGGATCGGATATGGACATACTCTCTGTCGATACCGAAAACCACTTTTATAACTAACATTCGCGGAGTGTTGATCCAGAATGAAGTGGTTGGAATGATGAACGTGATGACTGAAGAAAGAGAATGATAATGGATAGCCTTGACACTTGTGTCAAATTGGAAATGACTAAAACAGGAGCCGTGCCGGGCCAATGGAGGATTAGCTACCTCAAGTGAACACACTTCTTCGAAACTATTCATTACTTGTTGTCGATTGGTGCACCCTTGATTTTGGGAGTGTTGTTTCACGGTGTTGCGGGCGCTGCGGCGTTGCGTTCTCACCAGTCCGGATCAGGCAAACGGTAGTATCACTACCTTGGGTATTGCCTCATGTGCCTTGTCATACTTGTATCCCTTTATACGCGACCACTACGATTTTGGTTTGTACCTTTAGTATATGGATTGCCCTCTGGTGACTTTTGGTTTTGGGGAAACTACGGTCTTGTATATGCTTTTGTGAATAAAAATGTGTTAAGGGTGGAATGGGCCATGACTTAACACTATTTTGATAACTTATTATTACTGATAGACATTATCTACTTATCGTACACTACTACATAGTAGATAGTTTAACGGATCCTTAAAGAATGGTTATTCCAAACATCCTTTGAGTTACTTGTATTTCAATTGCTATTTCACTTGAGTTGGATTTATTAATATAAGAATGTTAATCCTGACTCGAGTGTCTTGTGTTTTTGCTTTACGCTCGGGTCAGACTGAGTGTACCAGCATTCGAAGACTCACCTTTGAAGTTGGAGCTTTGCTTGAAGATCCAGCCATCTATTCTGTTTTCAGTATTCGATGATTCCAGTGATGTATTCTGATTTGTATCTAATGTATTGTATTACTCTTCCGTTGTATCTGTTCTAACTCTGATGTAACTCATACATTTATATAGTAGCTTCATGAACTACTATCTCTTTTATTTCCGCTGCATTTATTACTCTGTGTCTGTGATCTGTGATTATTTTATTTACTGTATATGTTCAGTTTTGCCAATTTAAATTAACAACGCGGTATTTTGAGCAATTCAACTCCGGCATGAGTGTCTACCTATACACTTATAATGGATGCAAATGGTCCAAAATATCGGGTCGTTACAGACCTATCCGAGGGCCCTCACAGCATACATCCACAATAATTTAAGTCTCAAACGTCATAGCAGGAATAAATTTATCTAGAATGAGATGATCACTTCCTAATGGTTGCGAACCATATAGCCTTGCCGCATCTACCATGTTTCGGCCACTTCCGGGTGTGAGGCCAAAGGTCACATTTACCTTTCACATAGCACATATCCTTTCCTTTTTGAATGCCACATTGTCATTCCTTCGATCACTATTGACTTTCACAAACATAAAACCTTTAAGCTCTTACGTTTCAGAGAAGGGTGTTAAGCTAAGAAAAGTTTCCTTCTCTGCCACCAAACAAATGTACGTTTATAAAAATCAATGATGTAATCTAAAAAATGCAATGTCAGACATCCATCTATACAAGTTGTCCAAGAACAGGACAAACCGAAGGCATTTCTCCTACCACATCCTGTCGGGAATTACCCCTAGGATTAGTAGCAATTAGTCCTTGCATTGGATATTTCATAATGAAGAGACCACTGCTACTATATGTATATTGGGAGTTTATCCCCAAATGATCAACAAGCAGTCCTTCATTACAAAAATCCCAAATATCAGTGTCTTCCAAACCTGCACATTCGAGTGCATATACGTTGGTCCGAAGTGGTTCTCGGATAAATCCGACCCTAGTCTCTCCGGATTAACAACGATAAAGAGGCCAAATATTTGATAGTCAGTTATTTAACTATCAAAGAAAACAAAAATATCTAGCACCAAAAGCAATCACCAGGCCCATTTAATTATTCTTTTATTACTTAAATCACTTTCCAAATATTTACTTCAAATTATTTTTGAAGAAGATATATTCACAAAACCATTTCTATCTATCGATAGTGGAAAACCTTTCCATATACTTATATGAACAGTATAAGCACATTCACAAATCATTTCAATTTCAACACTTAAAAAATATTTCCATATACTTATATCAATGGTATAAGCATATTTAATAACACTGCCATTTGGAGACACGCCAAATAGATTTCTATAACCGTACAACTCCAGAGTTCATATGCCTCCGGACGGGTGTTAAGTATAGAAAGCAATGCTCCTACACCACCAAACCTTTAGCACAATCATAAGAACCGATTCGTGTATTTCACGATAGAAGGTCAAAATATAATTTATTGGGTCAAAACGAATGTTGCATAAAACATCGTTACGACAACCCCAAAACATTAGTATAGGGATTCAGTAAATTAATATATATATATATATATAAATCCCATATACTAAATAAAACATTTCCTTTCGGAAATCATTTACTATAACAACAATGTTATAGTCCATGCCTTCCATACTTCCCGAAAACGTCTATTACAATAATAAATGTTGAAATCTATGTTTTCGTTACTTATCACATTTTAAACATTTTCCAAACCGTTTAATTCCATTTAAAATTATTACTTTCAAAACCTTTACTTCCAAAAGTAAATTTCTTTTAAAACATTTAACTTCATCAAAATATTTCTTTCAAACATTCCTTTAAATAAAAATCCATATTTATAAAACTAGTTTTATAAATCTCCTTCGATTTTATAAAATTCTTTTATTTACAAAATTATATTTATAAATCATCTTTTATGAAACTAATTTTACTTAACAAAATCCATTTCTTTATAAATCAATTTTATTTATAAATCCATTTACAAAACAACTTCAAATCTATTTACAAAATATTTATAAATTCCAATTTTAAATCTATTCCTTTGTTTATAAAATATTGCTTCTATAAATCCATTTTATATACTTATTCCAAAATCTTTATTCAAATTGTTTCTCAAAACTATATTTTTATAACATCAAAAATCTTAACTTTTTATTTATTAAAAACAAATTTCTTCCTTTTAATAATTCAAAAATCATTGAAACATATTTATACTTTCAAAATTTCTTCAAAATCCCTTTTCAAATCAAAATCATTATTTTTAGCATTTCAAAACACCAAAAATAAGGCCCAATGCTACTATAGCACTAAATAAGTCAAATCACATCAATGTCATCAATATAGAATCCAACACATCATATATCATCATATATATGAAAAGTAAACCGACGGTGGTGAAGAATCCTGTTGGATCCCTCCAACATGTCCCCTTGCATCACATACAACATATAATTATAAAATTAAAATCAACCGCTTCGAGGCGGAATTCGTATACAAACGATCATCTGCTCTTGCACGGGAACGTAATAGGGTCTCATCCGCACCAATAGGCGAAAATATATCTAAACCAACTAATATATAGTATATCATACAAATAAGCAACAATAAAATTATTCGCACTTATATAAAAATATAAGCATGCCAGAGAGGTGAGTTTACTCACGAAAGTGCTAGAAATCGCCAAAGCGTTCCAGTTTGAATTAAACTTGAACGGTCGTTCAATTTAACTCAAAATTTCTACTAGCTTCGAATTTGTCCAATCTTATTCCATAGCGTAGTATTCGCTGATACGAACGCAACACAACTTGTCGTGCTCAAAATGGACCTCGTGCAAATAAGTTATGAATTATTGAACATTTGAATATAATTAAACTAAAATTAACTTAAAAAAACTTAAGTTAAATTTAACCTTTCTTCTCCTGCTATTCACTCACGCGTGCTACATGCCTCTTTATTTTTGCTCGTTCGAATCATTCGTCGCGCCTCCATGAATGACGTCATCGACACCACCGCTCACACCCACGTCGCGCGCCACCTGCTCCAGCCTTCAGCGCCGCCTGCCGCGCCTCCTACGCACGCGCGTATGCATGAAAACCCATACCCTAACCCATTTTGCTGCAGTGAAACGCGGGGCGATTTCGCCCATCACGCCATACCGAACGATGATCCATCCGTTAATCGAGTTCGTATCGACGTGCTTTACCTTTCCCTGGTTGAAGTCGAAGGCTAATTCGGCCCCTAGAGGCTCCGATCAACGTCGGCCATTGGATATTTTTATTTTAATGGTGGCTGAAATTAGGTTTAGGGTTTTAGTTTGCAAATGAAGGAAGTTGGGGGCTATTTATAGAAAATTTTCTCAGCACTATTCATCCGTGAAAATTCCGAACTTCAAACAAAGCATGCCGTCTGGCATTCTATATGTTATACCTCTATTTCGAACATAATGGAATATATATCGGAAGCCAATTCCACATATCCAGAAGGTAGCTTTTCAAAATCAAATTATTTTAAATAAAATTCCTTTAATTAATTTCTACATGTTTCGAACTCGCACGACCAAATGATACGTACAATCGCCACGAAATTCGACAGCATGGTATAATTCACTATTACAGATCTAATGAAACTGGTTTCGTCGAAATCCGAGACAGTGCCCAAAAAGACTATTTTTACATGTTAATTAAATCAAGTAATTTCCAAAAACAATTTAATCACTTTTAAATCAAAATTAAAAGTTTATTATTTTTATTCTAATTTAAATAGATTTTAAATCAACTTTTAGAAATAGTTTTCATTCACATTAAATCCAAGATTCAATTATTTAAACAATTTCAAATATTAAATTAAATAATTAAATTATCCAATTAATCGCTATATTTGAAATATAAGTTATTTAACTTTTCAATGTTTAAAATCAATTAAATATTCCAAATTCGAATGACTGAAATTATGGGTCGTTACAATGCACGTAAAAGAGGTCTTCTTTCTAGACTTTGAATTACGACAAGTTGAAAAATACACTTTTGAATTAAACTTTGTACAACTCATACCCAAGTTATGTGGTACCGACTTGTCGACTAAACTTTGCAGGAGAAAAATACAATTAATGAAAAAGGATCAAGTGGAGGTAGGCCGGAGTATTTGCCAAAATATTATAAAAATTGTACGTTCTTTCTTTTTTTATTCTCTTTCCTTTTATATCTGATACTTGATTGGATATTTGTTCCACTTTTGGTCCAAATAGTATGTAATACATACACATTCATATAGTTATAAAATTAAGTTTATACATTTATACATACGTACATACATACATAAACAATTATTTGAAAATTATAAAAAGAAATTTCACATTCATCTCTTTTCTTAGTAGATATCAAAAAATCTTAATTAAAAATTTGAACTCAACTTGGTCAAATATTTATATATAATTTACATCTTACTATTTCAAACAATATAAAGATATTTATAAAATCCATATTTGAATAATTCAATGTTAATTATACTAAATGTATTAAATTTATTTTGTCTTAAAATGATTTACTAACTAAGTATATATTTTAAATCTACTTTACATTATGAAATATACATATGAGCAATTTTGGATATATATATATATAATTTTGCATTGTTCAAATCACTAAGTAAATATTCGTTTTATACACGCACACATACATAAAAAATTTGAAATTAAATAAAATACAACTTGTATGACTTAATTAACATGATTAACACAACTTCACTTAATGTAGAAATCAAAATTTTATTACAATACATGTTTCATTTTGAATTTTATCCATAAAACAAGATAAATAGCAATTTTAAATTATATCAAATTCAAAGGCAATTAAAACATATCGACTGCATCAACATGGTCATGAGTGAGCATATATGAACATGTAATGTGAAATAAGAATTGTACCTACTTAGATCATCCCTTCGTGATAGTTCGATTTGAGAGTAGTCTCCTAGATTGGCTGAATCACCATTCGATGTTGTTAGGATTGAATGAACCACCTTTACCAACCATGATTTTAAGAAGGAGGAGGCAAAAAGAACGAGTTAAAAAAGAATAAATGTGAAAGCTTTTGTATTTAAAGAGATAAAAGTGACCTTTCATATTCCTCTCTTTTAAACTACATTTCTTTAATTCCATTTATGTTTAGATCAACATCTAAACCACTTGATTTCCTTTCATGGCCGACCATAGAAAAATTCCAAAGTCCATGAAGCAATTAAATATATTTAAATCCCATTCAAATATACATCGATATATTATATCGAAACGTGCATGTATAACACACACCTAAATGATTTCTAATAATTCCTAGAACATTCCTAGAAGCTACCTCACTTTACCCAAACTCCAAATACATCGATCATTAATATTTCTTAAATGTTAGTTAATTTAATTAATTTATAACACTTTCTAAACAAACTAAATCATGTGGTTTTCGAGGAATTCACAAATACGGTTATGAGACTCAAATGTGTAAATTCAGTCAGTGGTTAACATTGAACAATTCAAATATTAATGTTCATACGTCACATTTCCTAGTGGTGTGACAGTTTGGTCGAATTCATTGCTTACAGATCTTTTCAATAAAATCAAATTTTACGTTACTTTAAGTGGTATCAACAATGACATTAATTTATATACGTTCTCTTTTCCAATATTATAACACTTTAGGACATATGGAGTCTAGTATTAGTCAAAACTCCAACATTATCCATATTCAACTTGTTGAGTCCATAAACAAAGTCCTTGGTTTAATAATAACATTTATTATTAACCATTCTACTCTGGCTAGTGATTTTGACTTTGAATCGATTGCAGTTAACTGTAATACTAACCTCATACAACCGGGGAGACGAATCTCTATTAAATAGCGCTTTACTCCCAATGCTCCAACTCTGACCCAACTGCCATCATTCGATGGAAGTCATGCCATGATTTAACTATAATCAAAGTGGAGTATCCATATTGAAGTTCCATATTATTCTCAAGTCGAGGGAACTGTGAAATGTTTCCATATCGAGGTTTTCTTTTAGTTATTATCAACCAACCAGAAACTCTAAGACGAGTCATTCTATTATTATCCAATAATTACAGGTACGTAAACCTTGATGCCCCCATCAACCATGAGTAATACAACGCTCAACATTTGGATAGAGTTACACACTCTAGTCTCAATGGATGAATTGATATCCTTTCTCGAAACATCTCGATTAAGAATATTTAAAATAAAATATTATTTTATATTGTGATCAATTACACACAATTGCAACTATTTTCAACTACGATCACATAACAATTTATTTATGGATTTTCTTATTAATATACTTAAATTAGTTAATTTATTTATTTATATAATAATACAACAAAGTATAAAAAAACAAACACCTTTATTACGAACAAGATTGATTACAAAGTTAGGTATATGTAACAAATTATATAAATGCCTCTAAGGCATACCGCTAATTCTCTCAATCTCCCACTTACACTTAGGACGAATTATGAATTCTCAATCCCATTCCTTCGATTGGTTTACTCAGAACTGATCGAGGCAATCCCTTCATGAATGAGTATGCTATATTGTTTTATTATCCACTCTGTCAAGCAATACTCTCCATCGCTGATAAACTGCCTTTATCATGTGGAACTTTCGGAGTATATTTCTTAACTTCTTATGGGCATTAGGATCTTCACAATCTATATCATGACATTATTATCATAAACAATGTTGTGGGATTTTAAGCATTTGGAATCACTCATAGGTTAGTTATAAATTTGCATATTTGTATGTACGACTTTCATTGTGGCATTATTCAAGGCAATGTACTTGGTCTTTTCGGTTGAATCAGCCACAACCTTTCATTTGAAACATGTCCAACTTTAAGCTCTTCAAATAAGGTTGAACATGAATTTAGGATTGACATACTATATTTGATATCACTTATGAAATGTTTGAGTCCCAACGCTTCTTCATGAGTTCATTGTTTCTAAGACAATTCTATATTATTTTATAAATACTTGAGAATACTCTTAATTAAAACTCAATGATCTTAATTTTAATTTTATATTTGCTTAATGCACTAATTACATAAGCAAATTGCAATATAGTAGGTAATATAGTATGTATGATAATTTCCATTGTCGATACATAAGGAATCAATCTTACATGTTCCATATTAAACATTTTAATATGATTTGTATGTATAGCGCCTGGAATAATTCCAACATCCTTTTATACTAATTATAAAATATGTCACTTTCAAATCCTATTTCATGAATTAAACGACTACACTAAAACTAATTTTAACATAGGTACTTCGTTAATAATCAGTAGTAAATATTTTAGAACCTTTTAGTATTCTTTCTTACTGACAACATTTCCTCTGCATTTTGACTAAAAATCAAACTATTTGATATTTCAGTCAAAATACTCGTTCAATTCTGATGCTTATCGAATGTTAATTTGTATTTGCTCTTGGATCATACCCAAGCCATATGAATCATGTTATTATCACTTCCACTTACTTCGAGGCATTTTGGTTATTATGTGCAAACAATCTATTCTAAATCACTATTTAGAAGTTCGGTTTCAACATCAATGTGCCAAAAATCAAAATCAAATTATGCGATAATTGCGCGTAGAATTTGAATGGATATAAGCATGTCGACAAATGAAATTACTTCACTGATTTCAACATTTGAAATCGATGAAGTCATTTCCTATCAACACCACTTTATACAATTCCAGTTGTATCAATCTTCTTAAAGACACGCTTAAGGTCAGTGGATCATATACATTTGGGTACAACTAGCAAAATCATATTTGGATAATGTACTTGAGACCCATTTTGAATTTAAAGCATTATGCCATATTGAATAGTCTATACTCTTCATGGCTTATTGATAACCGAGAAAATCATTATTACTAATAATTCTTTTTCTCGACATTAATAAGAAACTCATAGTTTCTGTTTAATATGCGAGAATTATTATTAGCCATTCTAATGAGTTGTGTCCATTTTATGTTTGGTTAAGTTTATTTCATCTTATATAATAAAATTCTATGTTCGAGCCTTTGGATCATGTCCAAGTTTATTATTTTACCACCAATTTCTAAAATAAATTCCTTTGTCATGAAGATGAAATTTCTTGAAATAACAATTGTTTCTCGATATGATAAAATAAGCATTTAGAAACATTTTATGAACCAACTTTATACACTACAATAAAACTACTCTATTACAACGACGTTTTTACAACGGGCAAAATAAAGACTATTGTAATATACAGCTGTTACAATAGTTTTATCTTGCTTGTTGTAATAGATGCCAGTTTCAACAACACTTTTTCTTTACCCGTTGTAATAGATACCTGTTACAACGGTTTTCATCTGCCCGTTGTAATAGATGCCTATTACAACTGTTTTTTGCATGTTGTTATAGATGTTAATTTTCATTAATAACTCTTCCCTATTTGCCAATTGTAAAAGATGCCTATTACAACGATTTTCTTTTTCCAGTTGTAATAGATGTCTATTTTTAACAACACTTCTTTTTTGCTTGTTTTAATAGATGAATATTACATCCCTTTTCGTTTGCATGTTGTAATAATTAGTTAATAATTATAATTAAATAATAAGACTTAACAATTAAAAATTAATAAAAAATTAATAATAAATAGTACTTATTATTAAATAATAATAACTAATTTGAAATATGAAATAATTATTATTAATAACTAATATTAATAATTATTATTTAGTAATTAATATAATAATAAATAATTTTTAATAATTAATAAATAATAATAATTAAAAGTTAAAAATTAATGTTAAAAATTAATGTTAAAAATTAATAATAATTAATAACTAAAATTTAATAATAATAATTAGTAAATAATAAAAAATAATTAAATAAATAATTCTTTACAAATAATAATTAATATTAATATATAATAATTAACAACTAAATAATAATAATTAACGGTTAATTTGAAATATGATATAATTCCTATTAATAAATAGTAATTAATAATTAATTGATGAATCATTAATGAATAATAAATATTTAATTATTAATTTATAAATAATAGTCAATATTAAATAATAGTAACTAATAAACAATAATAAACTTTTTATAAATAATTAATATTAATTAATTAGTATTTTTATAATTTTCACTAATTATTTTTTGATAATTAACAATTAATAATTACTATTAAATAATTTTTAATAAATGATTAGTAATTAATAATTAAGACTAATATTTAATAGCTAATAAATAATAAGTAATTAATGTTTAATAATGAAGAAGTATATTAATTATTTAGTATTTGAAATTTAATAATAATAATTAATAATTATATGTAATATTTAATATTTGAAAAATATTTAAAATTTTCTAAAATAAATTTATAAATGCTTATAAAATTTAGCCCACTTACTCCCCTTCGTTTCACTTCCAGATCTGCACTTTACAACCATTTATTTTCAATCATCCTAACTTTATCCTTTTAAAATTAATAGTCAATACCTTATTTCCTGTCCTCCTTAGGGCATCTCCAGTGGTAGAATTCAATACTGAATTCGCGAAAAAAAATTCTCCAGTCGTTCAATTCAGGCTGATTATTCAGCTGAAAGTTCAGGATCCGGTTAAGGATACTGAACTGGGCTTGGGCGCCCATTTAATGGGCGCCCAAGCACTGGCGCCCATTTTATGGGCGCCAGACATCTGGCGCCAATAAAATGGGCGCCCAAGCCCAACCCCATACAGTCCCCCCTTCCCCCCCGCCGAGCGCCTTATTCCGACCTGCAACGACTATAAATGGCCATATTTTGAACTCTAATGGCTATAAACGGTCATATTTTGACCCCAATGGCTATAAACGGTCATATTTAAAATTACAACGGCTATAAACGGTCATATTTGTGATTTCATTACATATATCGGACTATTTTTCAGATTGTAATTCATACATCTCTTCTTCTATTACAATTATATTCTCAATTTCATAATATTGAAAGTATGTCTCATCCTTTTCAATCATATACCGAAGCGATGAATATGGATAGCTAGGATTTTGATTCCCAACCCTTTCAAAATGTTCATCCCCAGACCGCTCCCCCTCTATCCTTCCATTCTTTTGCTCCATAGTCCGGCGATGAAGATAAGGATTTGTGTTATATTTACTGTTATTTTTCTAACGACTCGATAAAGGGGAATGACCAAAGTGGAGAGGCGTTTTGGGCAAAAGTCATGACCGCGTACAATAAAAAGCATGTTGAAAAGACGAGGTCAATGTCTGCAATCACGAGTCGTTTCGGGAAGATTAATCGACAAACACAATTCTACGAGTCGCAGATTCACAAAATAAGAACAGCAAATCCAAGTGTAATGGGTGGCGAAGCTGAATTGGTTGGGTTTTGAAATATATCATTTTTAATTTATATTCATTCTGATCACTTTGTTAATATATAATTTTGTGTTTCTGTTTTTTTAGAAGAGAATGGCGAACGATCAATTCTTGAAATTATTTCCAAAAGAAAATGGTACAAAGAAACCCCACTACTATCAGTTTGCAAACTGCTATGACTTGCTTGTTAGTCAACAAAAATGGAGCTCAAACACCGCAAAAAGCTTAAGAGATGTCCAGACGAAGTCGAAGGGCAAGAAAAAAACAAGTCGAACTAATTATAATTCTAGCCCAGGCAATTCTTCTCATATGGACTCTAATGTATGCCCAGATAACGAAGACGAAGAAGCAGAACCCGCATTTGATGAAGATGTGAAATGACCCTCCTATTTCTACTCAAATTCCATAAGGATTTTTTTTTTAAGGTAAAGAGGATATATATATATAGATAGATATATCATCCATTGCAATTATAATTCTCAGGGTCAATATCTTTCTCCAATAAACCAAATATATCCAGGATCACAATAATCAACCAATATAAATATATCAGTACATTCACAAAGATAAGCACATACATGTGAGGATGTATATGCCTCTCTTGTTTGAATCAGAGTTTTGGAAAAACAAGAGGATATTGGATTGCTGATTTTTTTTTGACCAAACAATCCACTGGAAACATAAACTTTAGTCTGTTTATCCTAACTAAGAAGTGATCAAGTAATAATCAGTGGAAAGCAAGCTTTTAATATAGATGTTTGTGTTAAAGCCTGAATAGTAACAAATTCAGTATAAAAGAAAGTGGATCCTATGTGAACACAAGCAACATCTAGGCGTAATGGAAACGCGCCTAACTTATACACAAGAGGTCACGAGTTCGAGTACTATGCTGGTTGGTTCAAACACATTTTTTGTTTTTTTTTTCATTTTTCTCCTGTACAGTTTGGAACCTGTTATCTACCTATATCTGCACATAGATACTTTATTTTTGCCTATATTCTATCATACAAGACAATAATTCCTGCTTTATTATTTTTGAAATCCATTCCTACAACCTGGAAGGCTTCATGATTGATGTAAATTAAGGGTCTGTTGCTTGGGTTTTGTAAATGATAGAAGTGTTTATCTTTATCCAGGTTTGAATTTCTTCTCACAAAATCTGTCTGGAATTAAGAATGCATTTGGTTAGAATCTGAGTGAAATTCAGATTCTTATCACAAATACAGAGGAAAAGGTGTGGTAATATTTGCACTAAACATGTTTATGTGTATATATATCTGCAACTATATGGATCTGGCTTACAATTCCCTTATTACAAATCCTTTCTTTAAAAATAGGACATGAGACATTTGTATGAAACAAGTTTAATTATGGAAACCTTGCAGCCATATAAAACATTCAACCTATGCCTATTTTCTTTTATATACATATGCCATGGTAGAAAATAAAACCATTTAATTTTCTGAGAATCAACTATCCAGATTTTCCAAAACTTAAATCCTTTCCAAAGACTCAAGATTGACTAATACATTTATAAGATGTAATCATTCGATTTTTAACATGGTGTTCTTGCTAAATCCACTTACAGATTTGATTAAAATTCTTTTTAAACATAACAGATATTTAACTTGGTTCATAGATTCCAGATACAAGTCAATCTCTTAACAAAATACCTAACAAAATATCCATCCAATATTCAACACTTAATACAAGTAGCAATTTAAATTGTCAATACATGCAGATTTCAACATTTAGGCTCTTATCTAACTAAGTTTAGCATGCTATATCTTCTTCTCAAAGCCTTGCTCCTACTCCTACTTAGTTGCTGCAATCCCTGAAAAAGCATTTGAAACTGCCTCATTTTAAATGAGACACCCCAGATGCCATTAGCACACTAGGGTCAGACACATGTCTGGTATGAGAAAGCTCACAAAAATAATTAGTTAATTAGGTTAAAGTCAAGTTAAGTACATATACAGAAAGTTCGGCCCTTTGGAATCAGGCAAATACTTGTGTGCATGCTCTGTGTCATTGTGCATGTGCACACTTTAATTTTCTTTCCAGAGACTACATATATAAATATGGCACATACATTCAAGCATACAATTCAATCATAGTCAAACAATCATTCATACCAAACAGGAAAATAACCAATATGAGTTAAATCATTTATTCAATTCTCATATTTCAAATCTGGGAAAAACTCTAGTTTTCTCATCATCTCAAGTATTATTCCCTTGGTATATTTATCTATCCTTGGTCTCATCTGCAATATTTATGAATCAATGGACACACTGTAATGAACTAATTCACTTCATTACACAAAGATCTCAGGACTTAAACAAGCCATGTGTCAACTTGTGTTACTCAAGCACACAAGTCATTCCTGCAGTGTTCTTGACCCCAATTTCCTAATCAGGTTTAAGTTAATAATAACTCTTTTGATTTTTCATGACAAAACCATTCAGTGACTCATTTCATTAGCTAAAAACATCCATAACATGGCATCTCATATTATTCATGACCATACAGAGGCAAACAAGCAAACAACCATTGGTGATTACAAAATAAGGTTCTGTATATATATCTATTCATCCTGGTATTTAAAAGGAGTTTAGGCAACTAACATTGGCTTATGGTTTCTGGGAGAGTTTTTCTTTTGCAAACATTTGTGCTTGAGTTAAACTCAGGATGACCTGGTTTCACTGAATCACAAAATTTTGTTTGCTATGCATTTTATTGAATCAGGAGCATCAGCACATAGGCAACCCTATTGCACCCCTAATTCCTTTCTATTTCAAGCCTCAGCACTTATACATGAGTATATTGCAGCTCAACATTATTTACATCTTTCTGGGTTGAGCCAAAACCAATACTACTTGCCTATTCTCAACATTTTATTTTCTGGGTATTTGTTTATATCCCTAAACATTAACATATCAGAGATCTGAGTGTATAAAACAGATATGTATACTAACAACACATAAAACTTTGTTATAATAAAACAAGTAATCAACCAAAGAGGATCAAAACATTTTCAGATCTAAATTCACAGATAAGCATTCATATATGAAAATACTCTTTTAAGAAAAATACTTATAACTGGCTGCCTACATTAGGACTTATTGCCTTAGATTTTTGAGTGAGTTTTCTCACCTAGCTCTCTTCTTTGTTTCCTTAGTTAATTGATGAGCTTCTGCCCTTAGCCTCAAGCTCTCTTCCTTCCCTTGTCTTATGATTTCTATGGTGTTGTTTTTTTTTTCAAAATTCTTTTCTGAGGAGGAGAGGAGGCTGCTGCATATACATGTATATATATACAGGGTCTCTCTTAGGGTTTTGGGTATTGGCTAAGGCCATTTTTGCCCACCAGAAAAATCATGTTATCTGCATTTTAAACCCAAAGTTTTACCCTTCCCGGCTTAATTTGGGTGAAGAGAAAAGTGGTTACACACATTTTTTTTTCAGAAATTTGCTTTTCAGAAAATACTTTTCCCCTTGTCTACAATCATGCTAAAAATGTGACTTGATTTTGTTATTTATTAAATACTCTTTTCTAATTCTGCCTATACCAAGCACTTCCCTGTTTTATCTTATTTTTTTTTATTTTTAGCTTTCATGCAAATGGTATGTACTTCCTTCATTTATTTACAAGAGGCTTATTCCTTTTTATATCTTCATTCTTTTTATTTCTGCTTATATTAAAATATGTCTGTATATTTTATTTCACTAGTTTAAACTCTAGTATTTTATTAACACATATATATTTATATAAGTCTTACTGAAATAATTAGTACACCCACCTATATATTCATACATCATTCTATACTGACACACACATGCACATGTACACTCAAAAATATTCAGTAGCATTCATATATATACATTTACTCATGCATACTACTTTTAAGAATTTAATCTACATATATATATATATATATATATATTTCCATACACATCAATATGTATGTATTCTTGGAGTTCAGGGTTTTAGCTTATATTCATGTGCATTTCCTGTGCACACATGTACACACACTGATACACTATCAAGCTATATCAATTCCTCCTTCAAAATTTATTTAAAAATTATTTTAAATTTATTTATTTTTTTCCCAGAATAAATTCCTAAAATCTTGGGTCATTGCATACACCCCTCCTTTTAGAAATTGTGTCCCACAATTTTCCTAAGCTTAAAATAAATTTTAAACTTAATTCAGAGAACAAGTATATTCTCTATCAAATAGATTCTTAGTTCTATACTAACTAAAAATATATTCATCCAAAATAAAGAAAACAATCAAAAATCAGAATTACCTTAATCTGAAAATAGCTTAGGATAATTCATCCTAACTTTGTCTTCTAATTCCCATGTGCAATCACTAGGATCAAGACTCCACTGTACCTTCACAAGTTTCAGAGATTTATTCCTCAACTTCTTCACATCTTTTGCCAAAATTCCCACTGGATCCTTTTCATAAATCAAATTAGGATTTATCTGCACTTGGGTTGGGGTTTCAAGAATTTCTGCCTTGTCATGGACCCATCTTCTCAATTGTGATACATGAAAAACATCATGTATACCTTGCATGTTTTCTGGTAATTCCAACTTATATGCCAAGGGACCAATTCTCTCCAGAATTTTGTATGGTCCAATATATCTTGGGGTTAATTTGCCTTGTTTTCCAAACCTCGGCACATTTTTCATGGGTGAGATTTTGATGAAAACAAAATTTCCCACCTCATATTCTACCTGCCTCCTTCTCATGTCTGCAAATTTCTTTTGCCTATCTTGAGCTGCTGTCATTCTTCTTCTTACCAACTCAATTTTCTCCTTGGTTTCTTGTATGTACTCAGGTCCTAAAATAGACCTTTCTCCTGCTTCTACCCAACAAACAGGTGACAAACAGGGTTTACCATATAAGGCTTCAAATGGAGCCATTCCTATGGTGCTTTGGTAGCTGTTGTTGTATGTAAATTCAACTAGATGAAGATAATCTTCCCAGTTGCCCCCAAAATCCAGTATACATGCCCTCAACATGTCCTCCAAAACTTTGTTTACCACCTCAGTCTGCCCATCTGATTGAGGATGGTAGGCAGTACTTAAACATAGTTCACTTCCCATTGCTTCTTGAAAGCTTCTCCAGAATTTTGAAGTGAAGATGGTATCCCTATCACTCACAATGGTTTTGGGAATGCCATGTAACCTTACCACTTCTTTTATAAAAATTTGAGCTAGTTTTGGTGCTGTTCTTTCTGACTTGACTGGGATGAAGTGTGCTACCTTGGTTAGCCTATCAACTATCACCCATATACTTGTATTACCTCTCTTAGATCTAGGCAGTCCATCTATGAAGTCCATAAATATGTCTTCCCACTTCCACTGTGGTACACTAAGAGGTTGCATCAACCCTGATGGTCTTTGAGTTTCAGCCTTGACTTGTTGGCAAGTCATACATTTGGCAATGTACTTAGCTATATCAGATTTCATCCCCTTCCACCAGAAGTCTCTTTTCAAATTTTGATACATTTTTGTGTTACCTGGGTGTATGGAGTATTTACTTCTGTGATATTCATTCAATATCTCCTTCTTCAATTCTATGTCCTCTGGTACACACATCCTATTCTGGTATCTCATATAACCATCTTTATCAATGTGGTGATTCATTACTTCCTCTCCTCTTGAGAGGAGCATTCTCTTCTCTAATAAGTGAGCATCTTGTTCTTGCATTTTTCCTACCTTCAGAATTAAATCTGGTTGAAGTGTCATTAAGCTTAACTTCCCTTTATCTTCTTGTGCACCATGCATCTGCTCATTAATGTGCACACAACCATTCTCCCCAATCTCTAACTCAGTTAGCAAAAATAAGTTTTCAAATTCTTCTATCATCATCATAGCCAATTTAGCATGCTGTCTACTTAGAGCATCTGCAACTTTGTTTGCTTTACCTGGTGTATAAAGTATGTCAAAGTCATAGGCAGCTAAGAACTCCACCCATCTATGTTGCCTCATGTTCAAATCTTTTTGTGAAAACAAATATTTTAGGGACTTGTGGTCAGTGTAAAGTTCAAACTTAGTGCCTAACAAATAATGTCTCCAAAGTTTTAAAGCATATATCACAGCTGCTAATTCGAGATCATGTGTGGCATACCTTACTTCATGGGGTTTAAGTTGTCTGGATGCATATGCAATGACTTGGCCTTGTTGCATCAACACTGCACCCAAGCCAAATCCACTAACATCAGTGTATACCACTAATTCTTCATTTCCATGTGGTACCTTTAGAATTGGAGCATTCACCAATGCCTCCTTCAACTGTTCAAAAGACTTTTCACATTTTTCTGACCAAACAAAAGCTTGGTTCTTCCTGGTTAGGTTAGTGAGTGGTGTAGAAATTTTTGAAAAATCTTTTATAAACCTCCTATAATACCCTGCCATCCCCATAAATGACCTCACTTCACTCACAGTGCTTGGCCTCTTCCATGCTTGAATAGCCACTACTTTATTGGGGTTCACAGAAATTCCTTTGGCAGATATAACATGGCCAAGAAAATGTACTTCCTCTTTCCAAAACACACATTTTGAAAATTTTGCCTTTAAATCTTTTTCCCTTAATCTAGACAAAACCAGGTGCAAATGATGCTTATGTTCTTCCACTGTCTTGGAATAAATCAAAATGTCATCTATAAAAATAAGCACAAACTTGTCTAAACAATCTCTAAAGGTTCTGTTCATTAAATCTACAAAGTAAGATGGTGCATTGGTCAAGCCAAATGGCATAACCAAAAATTCATACAACCCATACCTAGTGTTAAAGGCAGTGTACTTGATGCTTGATTCTTCCACCTTCATTTGATGAAAACCAGATGCTAAGTCTAGTCTAGAAAATACTTTTGCCCCTGCTAATTGATCAAAAAGATCATCTATTCTTGGCAATGGGTATTTATTTTTAATAGTTACTTTGTTTAATTCTCTATAATCTATGCAGAGTCTTAAGGAGCCATCTTGCTTCTTAACAAATACCACTGGTGCTCCCCAGCAAGAATTACTTGGTCTTATAAAACCCTTCTCTTCCAATTCTTCTAACTGTTTCTTTAATTCTTTTAGTTCATTTGGCCCCATTCTAGTTGGCTTTTTAATCACTGGGCTTGCTCCTGGAACTAGATTGATCTGGAATTCTACTGGTCTATGGTGTGGAATACCCTTGACCTCACCAAACACATCCAAATATTCATTGACTATGGGAATTTCTTCAATGGTTAGTTTACTGAAATCTTTTTCTGAGTCAACTAAATGATATAGTTTTCCTTCCTTAGCTACCTCACATAAAACTGTGATTCTCTGGCCTCTAGAATTTTGCAATGATATGGTGGATGAGTCTAAATTAATTATGGCTTTAAATTGCCTTAACCAGTCTACCCCCAATATAACACCTATATTTGGGTAATTCAAAACATATAAACTGGAAATAAAAACATTTCCTCCTATGTTTAATTCCACATCCACACAAATCATATTTAAAACACTAGAACTCCCCAATGGACTGTGTATATGCAATGGGGTTTCAACCAATATGCAATTCAGTTTTAGCATTTTAACCAATTCATAAGAAATTAAAGAGTGAGTTGCCCCAGTATCATATACTACTGTTATGGGTATGGTACAAATAAGTAATGTACCTTCCACTTGGCTATGGTTTACAGTGTTACTCTCCACTGTGGCTTTGCCTTTTCCTTCCAAATTTGCCAATTTGCCTTGCTGTTTATACTCAGGACAATTCCTCTTCATATGCCCCTCTTTCCCACATAGATAGCATTTGAAAGCTCCTCCTTTCAATTCTGGACATCTTGGTTTGATATGCCCTTCCTTTCCACACTGATGGCACACAATTTTCTTCTTGTTTTCCTTAGCTTTGACATCTCCAGTGCTTTTGTTACTAGCCTCTTCTTTCTTCTTATCATAAGGGTGATACCTCCCCTTACCTTTCTTGATATTATTGCTCTTAAAATTTCTGAACTTCTCCCTTTCCTTGTCATGCTGCTCCAACCTCAAAGCTAAGTCTATCACATGGTCAAAAGTCTTGTCTGCATAGGGTAACATGGCTCTGCTAAGTCCTGGGTTCAGACCTTTTATGTACCTATCATTTTTAGATTCCTCATCTGCCACAAGCATTGCTCCATATGTGGAAAGCCCCTCAAACTTTTGAGTGTATTCTGTGACAGTCATGGTTCCTTGTCTAAGTCTAATGAATTCTTCTAGCAAGGTAGTCTTTGCTGATGCTGGTACAAACCTTGCTTCCAACATCTCTTTGAATTGATTCCAAGTGATTTCATTCTCATTCCTTCCTGCAATGATTACTTCCCACCAACCTAAAGCTACTCCTTTTAGCTGTCTTGAAGCCACTTGCCTCTTTCTTTGATCATCAAGTTGCATGTCATTGAAAATTCTTTCCAATGTTCTCAACCATGTTTGAATTTCCATGATATTCTCTGTCCCTTCAAAGCTTTTGCCTCCTAAATGAGTATATGTCTTAAGTAATTTTGAGAGTTCTTCATAGGGATTTTCTTGCCTCTGTCCTGCCCCATCCCTAAATGCTCTCACCAAGTCTTGCAGATTGACCATTGGTGGTGCATGGGAAGATCCTGCTCCCTGATTTGGTGGTCTCCCTACCATAGTTTGCTAATAATAATTTACATAGCTGGTTAGTTTGATTGGTAATTTGGTTGTTTCAGTGGGTTTTTTTTTTCACACTGAACATATTGTTATATATATATATATATTTAGTTCCTTTAAATTTTATTTCTATCTAAGAACTTGATCCTTACTTCTACTATGTTGAATAACATAGCTCTGATACCAACTGAAATGACCCTCCTATTTCTACTCTAATTCCATAAGGATTTTTTTTTAAGGTAAAGAGGATATATATATATATAGATATATCATCCATTGCAATTATAATTCTCAGGGTCAATATCTTTCTCCAATAAACCAAATATATCCAGGATCACAATAATCAACCAATATAAATATATCAGTACATTCACAAAGATAAGCACATACATGTGAGGATGTATATGCCTCTCTTGTTTGAATCAGAGTTCTGGAAAAACAAGAGGATATTGGATTGCTGATTTTTTTTGACCAAACAATCCACTGGAAACATAAACTTTAGTCTGTTTATCCTAACTAAGAAGTGATCAAGTAATAATCAGTGGAAAGCAAGCTTTTAATATAGATGTTTGTGTTAAAGCCTGAATAGTAACAAATTCAGTATAAAAGAAAGTGGATCCTATGTGAACACAAGCAACATCTAGGCGTAATGGAAACGCGCCTAACTTATACACAAGAGGTCACGAGTTCGAGTACTATGCTGGTTGGTTCAAACACATTTTTTGTTTTTTTTTTCATTTTTCTCCTGTACAGTTTGGAACCTGTTATCTACCTATATCTGCACATAGATACTTTATTTTTGCCTATATTCTATCATACAAGACAATAATTCCTGCTTTATTATTTTTGAAATCCATTCCTACAACCTGGAAGGCTTCATGATTGATGTAAATTAAGGGTCTGTTGCTTGGGTTTTGTAAATGATAGAAGTGTTTATCTTTATCCAGGTTTGAATTTCTTCTCACAAAATCTGTCTGGAATTAAGAATGCATTTGGTTAGAATCTGAGTGAAATTCAGATTCTTATCACAAATACAGAGGAAAAGGTGTGGTAATATTTGCACTAAACATGTTTATGTGTATATATATCTGCAACTATATGGATCTGGCTTACAATTCCCTTATTACAAATCCTTTCTTTAAAAATAGGACATGAGACATTTGTATGAAACAAGTTTAATTATGGAAACCTTGCAGCCATATAAAACATTCAACCTATGCCTATTTTCTTTTATATACATATGCCATGGTAGAAAATAAAACCATTTAATTTTCTGAGAATCAACTATCCAGATTTTCCAAAACTTAAATCCTTTCCAAAGACTCAAGATTGACTAATACATTTATAAGATGTAATCATTCGATTTTTAACATGGTGTTCTTGCTAAATCCACTTACAGATTTGATTAAAATTCTTTTTAAACATAACAGATATTTAACTTGGTTCATAGATTCCAGATACAAGTCAATCTCTTAACAAAATACCTAACAAAATATCCATCCAATATTCAACACTTAATACAAGTAGCAATTTAAATTGTCAATACATGCAGATTTCAACATTTAGGCTCTTATCTAACTAAGTTTAGCATGCTATATCTTCTTCTCAAA
This sequence comes from Allium fistulosum, assembly GCA_030737815.1. Classification (NCBI taxonomy): domain Eukaryota; kingdom Viridiplantae; phylum Streptophyta; class Magnoliopsida; order Asparagales; family Amaryllidaceae; genus Allium; species Allium fistulosum. Next base: position 1,212,919,369 of record CM060902.1, read on the forward strand.
GCCTTGCTCCTACTCCTACTTAGTTGCTGCAATCCCTGAAAAAGCATTTGAAACTGCCTCATTTTAAATGAGACACCCCAGATGCCATTAGCACACTAGGGTCAGACACATGTCTGGTATGAGAAAGCTCACAAAAATAATTAGTTAATTAGGTTAAAGTCAAGTTAAGTACATATACAGAAAGTTCGGCCCTTTGGAATCAGGCAAATACTTGTGTGCATGCTCTGTGTCATTGTGCATGTGCACACTTTAATTTTCTTTCCAGAGACTACATATATAAATATGGCACATACATTCAAGCATACAATTCAATCATAGTCAAACAATCATTCATACCAAACAGGAAAATAACCAATATGAGTTAAATCATTTATTCAATTCTCATATTTCAAATCTGGGAAAAACTCTAGTTTTCTCATCATCTCAAGTATTATTCCCTTGGTATATTTATCTATCCTTGGTCTCATCTGCAATATTTATGAATCAATGGACACACTGTAATGAACTAATTCACTTCATTACACAAAGATCTCAGGACTTAAACAAGCCATGTGTCAACTTGTGTTACTCAAGCACACAAGTCATTCCTGCAGTGTTCTTGACCCCAATTTCCTAATCAGGTTTAAGTTAATAATAACTCTTTTGATTTTTCATGACAAAACCATTCAGTGACTCATTTCATTAGCTAAAAACATCCATAACATGGCATCTCATATTATTCATGACCATACAGAGGCAAACAAGCAAACAACCATTGGTGATTACAAAATAAGGTTCTGTATATATATCTATTCATCCTGGTATTTAAAAGGAGTTTAGGCAACTAACATTGGCTTATGGTTTCTGGGAGAGTTTTTCTTTTGCAAACATTTGTGCTTGAGTTAAACTCAGGATGACCTGGTTTCACTGAATCACAAAATTTTGTTTGCTATGCATTTTATTGAATCAGGAGCATCAGCACATAGGCAACCCTATTGCACCCCTAATTCCTTTCTATTTCAAGCCTCAGCACTTATACATGAGTATATTGCAGCTCAACATTATTTACATCTTTCTGGGTTGAGCCAAAACCAATACTACTTGCCTATTCTCAACATTTTATTTTCTGGGTATTTGTTTATATCCCTAAACATTAACATATCAGAGATCTGAGTGTATAAAACAGATATGTATACTAACAACACATAAAACTTTGTTATAATAAAACAAGTAATCAACCAAAGAGGATCAAAACATTTTCAGATCTAAATTCACAGATAAGCATTCATATATGAAAATACTCTTTTAAGAAAAATACTTATAACTGGCTGCCTACATTAGGACTTATTGCCTTAGATTTTTGAGTGAGTTTTCTCACCTAGCTCTCTTCTTTGTTTCCTTAGTTAATTGATGAGCTTCTGCCCTTAGCCTCAAGCTCTCTTCCTTCCCTTGTCTTATGATTTCTATGGTGTTGTTTTTTTTTTCAAAATTCTTTTCTGAGGAGGAGAGGAGGCTGCTGCATATACATGTATATATATACAGGGTCTCTCTTAGGGTTTTGGGTATTGGCTAAGGCCATTTTTGCCCACCAGAAAAATCATGTTATCTGCATTTTAAACCCAAAGTTTTACCCTTCCCGGCTTAATTTGGGTGAAGAGAAAAGTGGTTACACACATTTTTTTTTCAGAAATTTGCTTTTCAGAAAATACTTTTCCCCTTGTCTACAATCATGCTAAAAATGTGACTTGATTTTGTTATTTATTAAATACTCTTTTCTAATTCTGCCTATACCAAGCACTTCCCTGTTTTATCTTATTTTTTTCTATTTTTAGCTTTCATGCAAATGGTATGTACTTCCTTCATTTATTTACAAGAGGCTTATTCCTTTTTATATCTTCATTCTTTTTATTTCTGCTTATATTAAAATATGTCTGTATATTTTATTTCACTAGTTTAAACTCTAGTATTTTATTAACACATATATATTTATATAAGTCTTACTGAAATAATTATTACACCCACCTATATATTCATACATCATTCTATACTGACACACACATGCACATGTACACTCAAAAATATTCAGTAGCATTCATATATATACATTTACTCATGCATACTACTTTTAAGAATTTAATCTACATATATATATATATATATTTCCATACACATCAATATGTATGTATTCTTGGAGTTCAGGGTTTTAGCTTATATTCATGTGCATTTCCTGTGCACACATGTACACACACTGATACACTATCAAGCTATATCAATTCCTCCTTCAAAATTTATTTAAAAATTATTTTAAATTTATTTATTTTTTTCCCAGAATAAATTCCTAAAATCTTGGGTCATTGCAAGATGCTAAACCGATGGGGCAACGAGCATCTAAGAAGAAAATTGCCGTTCAATCTCAAATCGATTCTCGTTTAGCCCTAATGCATGAAAAACATGCGAGAGAAAATGCAGAACGTCAAAGAGCGAGTGCAGAAAAGCTTGTCGTGTTAAAATAATTGACCAAGATTGAGAAGGGCCGGTTTGAGCTAGAGCGGCAACGCCAAGAGACCTTAGTAATGGAAAAGGATGTCACCGGAATGGACCCAATTACAATGCAATATTGGATGGAGTACAAACAACGCATTGTTGAGAGTAGATCGGGAACAAAACATATGTAGTTGAAATATTCATGTGATATTTTTTGTTATTGCAGTTTAAATATCCATGTACCTTCAGTTTATATTTTCAATCATGTGTTATTTTCAGTTTTAAAATATTCAATGGGATATCATATATTTCGATGCATTCTGTAGACATCAATAAAGATTTACTTCACCAAACATAAATGATATTACAAACATAAAAATTATAGCATTCTACACTTCGTTACAGAAATAAAAAGACAAATAGATGTAATTAAATAAAGATCCACCATCCCGAACTACTGATTTCCATGAGAATTCCAAATATGCTCCATTAAATCCCTTTGGAGTCTATTATGAAGAGCAGCATTACGATATACTTCATGATGATCGTCATGAATTGCGTACTGTCCTTCATTTCGTACCGTGGCTGTGCGAAACAATTCGGGGGTTGTCTTGCCCCATCATACTCGAAATCGGGATAGTCCAAACCGCGTTCATCTTCAATGATCATGTTATGCAGAATTATACAACAGAACATAATTGTAGCCATTTTTGATCTCTTCCATAATCTACAAGGATTGCTGACCATTGCAAACCTTGCTTGAAGGACCCCAAACGCCCTTTCTACGTCCTTCCTTTGTCCTTCCTGCATTGCAGCAAATTGTTTCTGTTTTGCCGTCATTGGATTTGCAAATGTCTTTACAATCGTACTCCATTTAGAATAAATTCCATCTCCAAGATAGTATCCATGCTCATATGTGTTATGACCAAGAGTAAATGATACGGGAGTTGACTTACCTTGCGCCAAATCATTAAATAAATGAGATCGTTCGACAACGTTTAAGTCGTTAAGAGAACCTGGCATTCCAAAGAAAGCATGCCAAATCCACAAATCATGAGAGGAAACCGCTTTTAAGATGATAGTAGGTTTTTTTTCTTTGTCGTTATATGCTCCAGGAAAAGCTTTTGGACAGTTCTTCCACTCCAAATGCATACAATCTAGACTTCCAAGCATTCCAGGCCAGCCTTTGCTTTCATGCATTTCACACAAGCGCGTTACATCTGCCTCGTTTGGAGAACGAAGATATTCAGTCCCATAAATGACCACAACTGACTGACAGAAGTGATCTAGGTTTTCCAATGTCGTACTCTGTGCAATACTATATGCGTCGTCAAGTGCATCAACGGGTGTACTGTACGCTAACATCCTCAAAGCTGCGGTCATCTTTTGATGCCCACTTAAACCTTGTTTTTTTTGCAGCGTCCTACTTGTAAACAAAATAATTATTATTCTGCTGAATACTTTTGAGAATTCTTAAAAACAATGGACGACTCATTCTGAATCATCATCTAAACATCTCTGGACCGTAAGTTGGATCACGGGCAAAGTAATCTTGCACAAGTGTTTTTTGAAATGCTTGCTGGTTACGGTTGATATATTTCCGACCCACAACTGAACCGCCATGTTTTCCAGAAGTTGAACCGTATGCTTCACGGTATATCTCCATCAGTTCCTCCTCCTCTTGTTGATGCGCTAACGCATACGCTTCTTCTTCAGAGTCACTATCGCATAGCAATATAGCTTTTAGTAAATTTCCAGACATTGTTTGATATTTGAGGATGGTTGTTTGATATTTGAATGTTTTGTTAGACTTAATTGTGGTGAACAAGTATGAGATCCAAATGGTTATATATATAGAACAAATTCTCGAGTGGAGAGAAGGTGGCTCAATGTGCGGTCAAATCACGTTCTGTAGCCACGTTCATTTGCCGGTCAAGATTCTCTGCTTTATTGAGTGGAGAGAAGGTGGCTCAGTGTGTGGTCAAATCACGTACTGTAGCCACGTTCATTTGTCGGTCAAGATTCTCTGCTTTGTTGAGTGGAGAGAAGGTGGCTCAGTGTGCGGTCAAATCACGTACTGTAGCCACGTTCATTTGCCGGTCAAGATTCTCTACTTTGTTGAGTGGAGAGAAGGTGGCTCAGTGTGCGGTCAAATCACGTACTGTAGCCACGTTCATTTGCCGGTCAAGATTCTCTGCTTTGTTGAGTGGAGAGAAGGTGGCTCGGTGTGTGGTCAAATCACGTACTGTAGCCACATTCATTTGCCGGTCAAGATTCTCTGCTTTCTTGAGTGGAGAGAAGGAACATCCATTATATAAATTCATAAATCGTTATCTGTTTAAATCATTTAAAAACTTAACATTATTCAAACTACATTGTCCAACATGACATTTAATTCTCATGAATTGAAGTTGCTTATGCAGTACTACATACAAACCGATGAGATGTGCGACAATCAGGAGTTAATGGTAATTCATTTTTGGGACACTCTGGCTGAACTGTACAACAACGATGTGGGCTGTCAAGTTAGACGCACGGCTCAAGAGGTCAGGACTGCATACGGAAACTTTACTAGGGCATGCACGCGTTACACAAAGATTATTAATGAGGTAATATCGAAAAATGTGTTCGAGAATACACGTTCGACTTATGACGGTCGATACAATTTAAAATACCGCACTCCGTTCATTGGCCATGATGCGTACTTCATACGCCAAAATTGGCTAGAAAGATTTGGATGGCCTTAAGATAACAATATTGCTAGTTGGTTATGTAATGATCGTTAATGTGTGGAGAGCTTTCTGAATTGTCTTTTCAAATAATAATGTTTTTTGTTGTTGTCAGATTTACTTATGCGCTTTCTGATTTACTTATACACGTTCGACTTATGACGGTCGATACAATTTAAAAAGTAGTGGTAGCGCATAAACTAAATAGACCTGTTTGTTTATATATGCGCTTTCTGATTTACTTATTCATCATTCATAATCATCTTCTTCCTCACTCACAACAATAAATTCTTCATCGCAATGCCTTCTTGGCCTTCTTCTATCGATTCAAATGCAGGTTACGTGCCTACGGAAAGTCCACATACTGATGAGGATTGGCTTATCAATTATCAAGAACAACACTATGAAGATGTCCGCGGTCAGTTTTCAAATCTTGAGCAGCTGAGACTTTAGGAAGTGGTTGAACCACCATATGAACAACATGTTGTTCCTCATGCATATGAACAACCTGAGAACCAGGTTCAAGTAGTTCAACCTCCCACTGAGCAAGAAGTTGAATCGTACCCAGTTTGTTGTCAGTGCGGGTATGGAGTTGAAGTTGTAGTACGTGCGGATGGAGAAAATATTGATCGTCGAATCCAAATATGTCAATTCTGGCCAAATGGTTGCAATTACGCGGAATGGTTGGATGATCCTTTATGTCCAAGGGGCATAACCTATGCAAACGAACTAGAACAGGAGATAAGACGTCTTCGACTTTCTTTACAGGAGTTGCAATTTAATCGTCACGTCTAGTTTCTTCATATTTGTGTTCTATTATTACTGTGTCATTTTTTATCAGTGTTCTATGTTCGTATATCTTCAATTCTAATGTCACTAGTAGTTTTTTTATGTGTATATGTCACTAGTTTGTGCTTATAAGTATACACAAACATATAGAATTCACAGTATACACAAACATATATAATTCACAGTATACACAAACATATAGAATTCACAGTATACATAAACATATATAATTCACAGTATACACAAACATATAGAATTCACAGTATACTCGAAATTTATCATCCAAAATCCAAGAAAGTGAAATTATATAAACATAAAGAATACACAGTATACTCAGACAATGACATAAGTACATAAGCTATATGAACTGCAACATATAATAAAACGTTCACTATGCATATACTGAAAGGTATACAACTAAATGGATGCAACGTCGTCGTCGTCGGTGTCATCACCATCATCTCCATCACCATCACCATCATCTCCGTCATCGTCATCATCATCCCCATCACCATCATCATCATCTCCGTCATCGTCATCCCCATCACCATCCTCCCCCTCGTCCTCATCATCCCCATCGTCCTCATCTAAACCACCAGCATCATACCCACTGAGACCAACATCACCTCCGCCTTGTGATCCGAAAGGCTCATATACATCAAGTCTAGCTGATAGTTGATCAATCTGCGCCTCTAGCATCTGTGTATGATGCATGTACATATCATGCATGGTGTGTGTATGTGCAAGAGTCATATCGCGAAACACACCAAGTGAAACTCTGGCCTGGTCCAATCTAGCAGCATACTACATAAAGATGATATTTGACATAGTAAGAAACTAAGCATAAAATAAAGGGAAAATAGAAATAAACAACAAACGTACCTCATACGGAGGATATAACCCGACTGAAGGCACACCAGGAAAGTCGGGGTGATCTGGAAAGACTAAAGGCTGCTCAATCACAGTACCTGTCACGTCATATGCTCTAAAAGTAGTATCAGGCTCCAACTGCATGGGAGTCTGAGAGAACTATGACGGAATCGGGTCAAATGAAACCTGCGGTACCTGAACTCTACCAGCTGCCATGTGAGGTCCTATATGATCAGAGTTGACCCCACGAACATAATCTGGTACGATGAATCTACGGGGTGCTACTCTGGCCCAATAAGCATCGTAGTCTCCATCGATGAAGAAAGTACTGCTATCCACCCACCCAGCCTGTCGTAGAGAATCTAAGTAATGATCGCCAATCACCCTATGTCTACCAAACATGTCCTCACAAGATAAAGGATCATATGGTATACGACGATCACCCGTAATCTGATAAGCACACCTCTCTCTCAAATACCACATAAGCATAAATATAGGTGTATGCAAAGCAACCCTACGTCTAGATAGAGAATACGCAACCATCATGGGATGGTCGTCCACCATAAGACCTGCATCTGCTAGATGAGTCCAATGTGAGGCCCAAGGAATCCGAATGATGTTACCTCGACTACGCATATCAAGCTGTGACCTAGCCTCCATCAAGTCATGCCGTACACCTAAGGGAACATGATGTACGTACTGCATAGTCTCTCATCGTCTCATCCTAGGGAAGTACTGCTCAGTAGCCTGACTAGCCATGTCCTGGATGCGGGGATGCATGTTTGCCGTGTACTCATAGTACCATAACGGCAAAATATACCATAAAGCATGCATCTGCTTGACATCGCCAAGCGCAAATGAATCTAGAGCGGTATAAAGGGTGCCTAATATCGCTGTGCCCTAATCAATAATATGTAGCTAGTCTAATCTAGCAAGAGATGCTAAATAGCCTAGTCGAACCGTACCTTTTTGGTTCGAAAAAAAGGTCGAACCAAACAAGTACAATAGAAATGCTCTAGTAACTGCATCCATCATATCGGCTCTAGCTATATAAGTGGTGATGTATTGCTGCAGGTAAGTCAACTTAACAGAACCACTACTGACGCAGGTAACATCTATCAATGGTAGAAAAATAGTAAACAGATTAGGGGACTCGTATAAATCATCAAATGGAAAAGGTCGAAGACCATGTCGTCCAATCTCAATGCCAGTGAACATGTAGAAATCAACTGGGGTGATACCAAGCTCAAAATCTGAAAAATGAAACGTATGCGTGGTAGACCACCACCTCTCAACTAATGCCTGAATGAGAGATCGATCAAAGGACTGAAAATGCCTAATCGACAAGAAAAGACCAAAAGGGCTAGCCTGTAGCCTCTCAATAATAGGACCGGGAAGAGAGTCATAAAACTGGGTAATGCACTTAGCCCAACTACCCCGACAATGAATGTAATTGTCCTAAAGATAATTTATGAATTAATAATTTTTGATAGAGTAACAGTTATTTAATATGATTATGTGATGTACATATAAAAATAACCAAATATATTAATGTGCAATTTATACCTGTACGGTCGTCAAAGCGGATTCGGCTCTATGCCAATAACCATCTGGAAGCTCGTGTAGTACACGTAGATCGTCTGGTGAAAATCCAGGTGGCGGCGGAACATGTAACGGTCCAGCTTGCTCCACTAGATGTCTGTGAACCGTTCTTCGAACGATTTTGATGGGACGCGGCGGCATTTCGTTTAGCTTTTCTAATTTAAAATAAATTTAAAATGAAAATGAATGAGAAAATGGAAAAGGGGAGGAGAGGGGATGGGGTATAAGTAGGGAGGGCTGACGCGCCTGGCCACTGGGACCCATCCCAGCCTCAGGGCTACTGAAGCCGGAGATGCCCTTAGCTGCTAATTTTCATTTCCCGCTTTCCCTAAATGTCTCCTTAAACTTCAATTCCGGACTTCACCGCCCAATCCCAATACCAAATCAAACCAAAAGTCGCTACTTCCACTTTCTCACTTCCTTCACCATAATATTACAATACCCGTGCCCTAAATCTGAAGTTCAATCAACAAATGAAGCTCCTATTCGCCGTCGACGACCATTTTAGATTTGAATAGAAGCTCCCGAATGGGTATTTTGGAAACAAGATCGTGTTAACGAATGTGATGTGTGAGGCAAATGAGCTGACTGATGGATCGGTTGGGTTCGCAGTTAAACTATCACTTTATTGATTGATGGATTGGGGGAGCTGATTGATGTGAAACTTCTTCGTTCTCTGGTTGACGCTACTGGATGTTCAGGTAACCTTCAGTTTCTTTTATTATTTGTTGTACTACTTAATTTTTATATTGAATCTTCCGAATTCAAAGGACAGATATGTGGTATAAGTAGTTTGAGCATAAATTTCTTTAACTCCCTGCAGTATATGATGGTTTAACAAACAGACTTGCACTCAAAAAGAGGACTTCATTTAAAAGGTTATTTGCATACACCAATTTATTGTAGGAAGGTAGCAACTGCTGTAATGTACAGAGGAGTGATGTATCACCATTTTTAAACTAAAATTCGATCAGAAGAGAGTCCGTATGTAAATTTGATATGGCTATAGTTAGCAGTTTTTACAAACACCAAACTATTACTATACCTATATTTATAAGTAGTAATACAGATAGAAAATAGCTTGGAATATAATAAAACAAATTGTGCGCGCTTTCGACTTCTCAGTTGGTAGATATTGAAAAAGATGGATGTTAGGTTGAAGTAGACAAGCAGGAATGTGGTAAAGGAAACATATATATGAGAAGTTTTTAAAGCATTTTGAAGTCATATAGTTGTTATTTCAAACATGCCAGTTGACCAATAAATTGAAAGAGTCGTCAATTTTCAGTACATTCGTCAGTGTATGCAAACTCAATCGCTGAATATTGTACCATGCGTTTCTTCTCAATAGAATTTGCAATGCGGATATTGGTGATGGCAAGGAATGCTGGAGAGGGTACTATCAATCTCTTTGTCTTACACAAATGGGATTGTCCCTTAACATTGGTACTTCTCCTAACATGCTTAAATAATACGATTTAATTTAGACATTCATGAATCGGTTAAGAAAGTATGTTGTAATATTTGAAACTGCATCTGCAACATCCTTCTAAATGCCTTTGCCAGTAGTTGATTTTGTTGAGTAATATCTTAATATCTGAGATGTTTCTCGTTCTTTAAATGATAAACACAGGATTACTATAAGTATATTTATATATGTATTAACAATCAAGTCATAAACATCATTTTCTCTCTCTGTTTTTTTCCTTTTCAATAATCCATTTTCAAAACATGCAGCTGAAGAAGACCTTAAAAGGACTTCGAGTCGAAGTCACCCACAGGAAAGATATTCGTAGGCGTTATAAAATCACTGGAATAATAACAGAGCCTTTAAATTGGCTTACGCAATTCATTTTATTTATCACAAAATTCCTTTTTAGTCACCTAAAAAATATCTTGGTACTTGGCATATTTGTTGGCTTTGTTGTCTATCATTAAGTTTCTATTGACGTTCAAGGAAACAAAATTCGTGTGGTAGATTATTTCTTCAAAAGTACGATTGTAAAATCAGAAATCTTGCATGGCCATGCTTGATTGTTGGAAGTGATAGTAAGCCAACTCACCTACCAATGAAGCTATGTGAAGTAATAATTTTCTACGTTAGGAGTTAGTATATCTTCCATTATTTTTACATTTCAGTGTTATATGAATAAGCTTTGGTTGTTAATGTTATTCGGGTATGTAAAGTTGTAGAAGGGCAAAGATATAATAAGAAACTAAGCTCCAAACAAGTGACAGAAATTCTGAAATCTACTTGCTAACGTCCTAAGGACCATGAAGAAAGAATTATGATGTATGTACAATTTTAGAGTTGTGAATTATAAACAGTTCTCTAAACATCCTTTGAATATATTAACTGGTAAATCAAATTTGCAAATGACTCGATCCAACAATTATGAGAATGATATTTATGTTAGCAAATTTGCAAATGACCAGGAAAACAACAAATGTGATAACTACATGTATTAAGATAAATAAGTAGCGTGTCTTATCATTTTATGTGGTGATTATGTAGGGGGAGAATAATTCCAACTCATAACGTATCTTCGAATGTTTCTAATGCTGCTGTTGATTCTTCTGGAAGTATTTTACAATCAAACTCAATGGAAGGTTCGGGAAATGAAGAAGATACAACAGAAAATGGTGTAACCAGACCAAATTGTAGTGCTCGCAGTTTATTGAAGAGTGCTAGCATTAGTGCTTCACAATGTGTAGTTGCAAAGAAAAGAGTTGATACAGAATTAAGTCTTACGAATAACTCTTGTATTCAGAATTTTATGTAGTGCTTTGTTTTGAGCTGTCAGTTTTTGAGATTTTATGTCCGTCTACCATTGTTATTTTACAAGTACTCCATCTTTTCTAACAGAGATGTTTGGTATAATTAGTTTGACCAACAGTTTATCAAAATGAAAATTTAAAAACATGTTTTGTTTTAAGTTTATTTAGTTGGAAGTTTAATTTTGGTATAGAAATTCTTGTTTTAAAACATAAGCTGGGTTACAGGAAGAGACAATTAGTGAAAGTACAGAAGAAGCAGTGGATGAGTTGTCGCACATTAATCCCTGTATTAAGCTCATTAATCTCTGACCAAACCAAAAAATAATGTACAAATGTTATAAAATGAAGAAAGTTGAAGCCATTAAAAAGAAAGAGACAGAAGATATATTATTCATTTTTGAAAATAGACATTGATTTACATTACATAGCCTCCTTTATATAAAGGCTTCAGAGCTAATGATATAACTTATTTCACGATGTGGGACTAAACAAAACAACATAAAAACGTATTCATTTCATGATTTACATATATTGTAACAACAAAAAGGTTTTTGGGTCGTAATTACTAACTTAATGTTCAACAATACTGTTTTATCACAGTAAAAAAAATTCTCTATAGTACTGTTTTATCGCATTTTCTGCCTTCTCTTTTATGAACCTAACGGTAAATTCATTCGTAATGTTTAATATCTTTCTTACGTATCTCAAGAAGAGTTGCTGCTTGTGCATCTCAAGAAACAGGTGTCAAACTTGGATACGAGGTTTGCTTAAAGACTAGAAAACATGTTTAGAATACAAGACAATCATCATTTGTAATGATGTTAATATATGATTTGTTTTATCCTTTTAAAGTGTGAATCCATCGTGTTATTTTTAATGAATATGAATGATTTTAATTCTTGTTAGTATAGTATTGGTTTCAATTGTGAAATGATATTAAATCTATATGCGTGTGTCATAGCAATGCGAAATTTTTTTAGTTTGCATTTTTAACAACGAGCAAAAAGTGTTGTAAAAGATTCTATTACAACGGACAAAAAGAGTTGCAAAAGACCCTATTACAAAGGGCAAAAACAGTTGTAAAATGCTCCCACTCTATTACAACGTCGCATAATGAGAAGGACGCTGACCCGTTGCGCTAGTTATGAAACCCATGGGTACTGTCCGTTGTAAAAATGATATTTTGTTGTAGTTATACTTACATAAATTTGATTTGGTTTTGAGTTTACGAAACATAAGTTTACAATATAAATTAGTCAATCACACATCTTAAACTATTTAAGATCAAAAATTTTATCAATTTATATCTTATATGCTCTCATAAACTATACTTCAAATGAAATTAAATTTAAAATATGTATTTATTCTTTAGTACACATCCTTACAGAAAAAAGCTGACTCAACTTACACTCATCATCAATTGTACTTTGTCCAACAAAGTTAGGTTACTCCATATATCATTATGTATTCTATAGAGGAGTGACTTTGAGATTGAATCTTATTCGTTTTTAGGTAGATTATGACTCTTTTCCAACATACTTACCTATTCGATCAAATAAATTATTTTATTTCATTTGCATGTTATGTTTGCTACTTTTTTTAATGTTCTATGAACTTATCGTAGACATATTACTTGTGTATAAAATACACATGTTCATGTCTGTAATAATTTGTCGACGAATGTAACAAAGTAAATGGATTCGTTTTGGTATCATTAGACCTTGGATTGAATGCATCTATATATATCAACCTAAAGAGTTCGTTAACTCATTTTTCACCCTCACCGAATATGTGCTTTGCCCTTAATCTCATGAGATACAATTCACAAGTATCACATGATTCATAATCGTATGATTAAATAATCATTTCAAAAATATGGCTTAGTCCATAATTCCAAAATAATTATAATTTTTTTGGATACTTATGTATTTTCTATCGCTAATACATCATGTCTGTTATGAAAACAAATACAATTATTACATATTCATCTTACCATGGATATTTATAATATTCATATTAAAATAAAACTATATCTATTTTCAGTAAATACTGAAAAATAGTTATTATTTCATAAATGTTACTTGGTATATATATAAGAAGACAATCTTTCATAACTTGATGCGTTCATTAATAAGTGTCATATGATATGCTCCCACTATTTGTGCGATTACAATAATAATGCATGAAATACGAAGCTCAACTCATTCACTTATTGTGTGCAATTTATTTCATCTACTATAACTAGTTTACAGTTGAGAGTTTCAGATTAAATATCTTGAACTCGAAGAAATAACTCTCATATAAAACAATTTTCTATATAAATATATTAGAATATAGAAATCATATATCTCATTCGATATTAAGTATCTACTAGTATTTCATACAATTCTTGTTTCTGGTGTCTCTGCATGAAGTAGTGGTGATCATTCACTCCCTTCATTCCGACTGTGCCTATGTTACATATACTCTTGGACATTGCTTTTCTTTTCAAATAGTCGAAACATTGGAAAGGAAATTCTTACTACAAGATTGCAATGGATTCTTTACAAAAGCGCATGCAGACATCCTTAATATTTAAGAATGTCGAATAGGTTCCACTTTAGTAAACTGATCTAAACTAACATTTCGGTGGTTGAACTCCTAGGTCGGTCTTTAATCCTTGGTATAGTGTTGATTTAACACAACAAGATTCTTATTTTATTCAATCAAATTGAACACATGATCTTGCACCATAGTTTACTTGCTTATTTTAAACGAACTAATTTCATTGAGATTTCATATAACATGAACGTGATTGTTCACCATACAACTTTTGTATGTGATCTAATATGGTATATCCATATCCTTGAACTTCTTTAGAGTTCAAAACCCATAGGAGATAATACATAATCTCGGACAAATAAGCACTTAAGTGACCAAGGTACAAATGTATTTAGTAGCTGTATAATTTGTCTCAAAGCGGCAACATCCAAAGAATTTATTGGTAGATATACTTTATATTTCTTTTTCAATCTTAATTAAGTTCATTAGTATATTTCAATCGATAAACAATTTTATTAATTAGATTTGTTGGACAAATATATTGATGTCGATAATTTTAATTTTGTATAACATATATCCTTATAATATTATAAAGGTTAATGTCATTTCATTTTTATAATAAAGCTCCCACTATATTTTTATATTCCTCAAAACCTTATGAGAAATATAAAATGCTTTTGATTTCACTAGTGAGTGTTAGGATTTGCTCTACTTGGGATTCTGACCTTGAGTTTGCTCAACTAATATTAGGCCCGCAATAGATGGATAGCTCTTTATTGATTGTATCATACACAACTCTTAATCATTGTCTTTGTCCTAATATCGACCTTGAACTTGAGTTTTATCAACAAATCAACAGAGATTATTCGCTTTTACCTATCATTTCTCGACGATCTAAGTATAATGCATGTATCTTGAGTTTGCTCAGCAAATACAAGCATGTATCTTACCTCGTCTAGGCAATATATTAATAATACTACAAAACAAGAGAATTTACTGATGCCAAGAAGGCGTCGGCGAAGTGTCTGTAAATGCCTTATCGACACCGCATTGACGCCTTAAAAGGTATCGGTATAAAGTATGCCAAAAAATTAGTCCAACGTCGATAAGACGTCTTGCATGGGATAGTTACCGACGCCTATAAGACGCCATTTTCCAATGACTTTCCGATGCCTCCTTTTCCGATGCTGTTGCGACGCCTTGCTGACTACAATTAAAATTGTGTAACTTAGATTTTCTAACACCTTTTCGACGACTTTTCGATGCCTTCACGACATGCTACAGATTGTTAAAATCGGACTTTTTGATGCCATTTCAACGCCTTTCGGACACCTTTTCGATGCCCAATTAAATTGTTAAAATCAGATTTTCCGACCCCTTTCAGACGCCTTGCCGATGTCGTTGCCATAACATATTTGTAGCATTTCTACTGTATTTCTAACCTCAATCACACATTCAAATATATACAACATATAATCAACTGAACATAACATATTGGTATCACAAATTCATATACCATACTGTCACATACCACCAAATTCATTTATCAAAACATATTACTCAACATAATAATATCATAAATATTATTCGACATCATAATATCCAAACAATATCATCACAATACAAGTAAAATATCCAAGCAGTATCATCAAAATACAATCCAAATATCCAAGCAGTATCACTACAGTATATACAAACCAAACATCCAAACAATAACAACACAAATACTTCCTACTCCCTCAAACCATGCCCGCCATCACCATCTCCATCAAAATCACCAGAAATGTCCTTTTTTGGAAAGCATTGAAAAAATGCATCTGTAAGCGATCCAATCTTCTTCTCTAGCTTACCATTGGTTTTCTTCTTCTACAGCATTATTAACTATAACATCTCTATCTAATGACGATCTCTACATTTTAACCAAATTTGTTTGTTAATAACGAGTAATTTTTGGTTTTAACTATTGTACTTATTGAAACAAATTTTTAAAATTTGCGTTAACCATATATTTGTTTAATAAATTAGGCGATTTAACTTGTATACTTGTTTAATTTATTAGATGATTTAGAAAAAAGATAATTTAACTTGAATAAACTCTTGTTTAATTTATTGAAACAAAATTTATAAGTTAACTTAATTATATATACATTTGTTTAATTTATCGAGTGTAACTTATAAATCTGTTTAATTTATTGTGTGATTTAAAAAATCTATAATTTAACTCGGATAAACTTTGTATTCTTTATGAAACAAAATTTCTAATTTAACCTAATTATATATATATATAATTTATTGAGTGATTTAACTTATACAAACATACTCTTATTTAATTTATTGAAACAAAATTTATAAG
The DNA here is from genome assembly GCA_030737815.1 of Allium fistulosum. Taxonomy (NCBI): domain Eukaryota; kingdom Viridiplantae; phylum Streptophyta; class Magnoliopsida; order Asparagales; family Amaryllidaceae; genus Allium; species Allium fistulosum. The sequence continues at coordinate 1,212,935,494 of CM060902.1, forward strand.
TTAACTCAATTATATATACATTTGTTTAATTTATTGAGCGATTTAACTTATATATTTATTTAATTTATTATATGATTTAAAAAATCTACAATTTAACCCGAATAAACTCTTGTATAATTTATTGAAACAAAATTTATAATTTAACCTAATTATATATGATTTATTGAGTGATTAATTTATACAAACATACTCTTGTTTAATTTATTGAAACAAAATTTATAAATTAACTCAATTATATATATATATATGTATATGTTTAATTTATCAACTAATTTAACCTATATATTTGTTTAATTTATTGTGTGATTTAAAAAATCTATAATTTAACTTGAATAAACTCTTCTATAATTTATTGAAATAAAATTTATAATTTAACATAATTATACACATGCACACATAATTTATTGAGTGATTTAACTTATATAAACATATTCTTGTTCAATTTATTGAAACAAAATTTATAAGTTAACTCAATTATATACACATATGTTTAATTTATTGAGTGATTTAACTTATATATTTGTTTAATTAATTTTTAAAATGATCATTTTCGGGATAAATATTGCATACACGTGGTTCTTCGAATTTAAAATATATTTAATTATACTAAGCATTTGTGTAAAATACATATATACGCATGTGGTTCTTGGGATTTAAAACCAATGTATACATACATATAGTATACTGTTCATACATACATACATATATGTATGTATATATGTATATGGTTTTTTATACATAAATACTTATTATCATATTATGTATATAATGAATGTTTAAGCTATTATGTGCCCTCAGAATATTCCCATAGTTAGGCTTATAATCCACCTTTTTTGCAGCAGCTCTTGTGAGTGCGTGAAATATATCTTTGTTCACTTCTCTTGTTGTCTCCACACCTTGACTCTGAAGCTCCTCAATCCTAGCTCGGTATATCACCTATTTTGCATTTTATGTATTCATTAGAATTTTATACAGGTATGTATACATAAATATTATGTAAATACATGTATATATACCGCAAGCTCGGTGGAAGCATCATTTACCTAGCGTGGCGATGGACCCATTCGATGACTCAATCATATGAGTCCTACCATAGAGTTTCCAAGATGAACGCTCACTGTGCTACTCTTCGTACTGAAATTTGAATTAACCACACAATCATATAAGTCTAGTTTAATTTATTTAAAATGTTAAATAAATTTAACAAATAAATACATACCAAATCGTTATGATGATATGCATATAATCTAGAGCTACATGTATGCAATCTAGGATTTCTATTCCTGCTTTCAGCATTCTATTTCAGTATTTTATTGAATTCCTCTATCTTCCAATGCCGCAAGAACTGCTCATATATCTCTTGGGCAAGGGTTGGATGTTTCTTTCCACTCCTACACATACCATATGTCCACTCACGGTATTTTTTGGACACTACAGCAGATCAAGCTTTATGCACTAGCTATTCGTGAACGTCCTCTTTCCAAGAGAATTTCCTCTGCAAATGCAAATTGAATATATTATGAACAAAGCGACATACATATTTATATAGTGTATCATGTAATAAAATTATTTTACCATAAATTCTTCGAACATGACTTTCTTCACAGGGAATGTCACCAAATATAGGCTAGAATGTCGTGATCCATGCAAGCAAGCCATTATGGATAGCATCGGATGTGATGCCGATGTTGATTTAACACCAATGCACATATGTGTGTATGAGTGTATATGTACATGTGTGTATGTGTGTGTATTCAATCTGTGTGAGTGTATATGTATGCGTATGCGTATGTGTATGTGTATGTGTATGCGAGTGTATGTGAGTGTATAATTGCTCACCCTGATCCTCGCCGTCTAGGAAAGACATCAAGTTGGGTCACAGATGTGGAAGTGTTTGTCTCAGACACATGAGTGGATGGACCAGTACCATATCCATAGGAGCGGCATCGAGAGTCTAAATGAATTCTGACGTCATATGTGCATCGTCGACATCATGTTGTGATGAGTGGGAGCTACCCTGACCTAATGATGGGCCACCCAGACCTAATGATGAGCCACCACGGCTGTGTCCGTGTCGACTAGACATATCCATTATAAGAATACATATACATACAATATAATAAAGAATGATCAATCCATCTTCTTATTATAGACTTGGCACGATAAATAGAGAAAACAGTCTTTTAATAAATTATACATAAGCTACCAATTATCAGCATCATTATCAATATCATCATCATATTCGTTTTCATTTACTTCTCCATCATCCTCATCATCATCATCAACCTTAACATCTTCATCTAATTCAACTCCCTTAAATACTTCATTGTTAAGCAGTCCTACATCATCAACGTCTTTTGTTATTTGGAGTATTTCGTTATCCTTTGAATCATTTTGGTATGGTTGATCATCGGTTATGATCATACCCCCCATAAATGGCCATCTATGTTTTGTTTTAATGACAACCTACCAGTTGTCCTTGTTGTTGTTCATGGCATGATAAGGTGCATAATAAACATGTGTTGCTTGTGTCGCTAGCACAAATAGATCGTTTCCTTTATATCGTCTTTTATGATTTACCTCAATAAGAGGATAATCTTTATGTACATGAAGTACTCCTATATTCGGAGTAGTACCAAACCAATCGCATTTGAATAAAAATGTTATAAGCTCCGGTATTGCAGAATAAGTAAGCTCAATTATTTCCTGTAACATTTCATAATAATCTTGTAAATTATCACCATGTTCATCGCTTTTAACACACACCCCACCATTGCAAGTTGTTTTGCTGGCTCTAAACTCCTTTGTGTGAAATTTAAAGTTATTTACGTAAAGCATTGGGCATTTTCTGCGTTTCTCATTGGACCAAACGCAAGAGTTTTATAACAAATAGCATTGATTTCATTATCAACAACCATTACATTAAAATAATACACATCAATATATGTAATGACCAAACTATTTCATTCTAAGTTTATTCAATAATTACATATATATATATATATATATATATGCTTACATATTTTTGAAACCAAGCCTTAAATCCTTTAATGGGTCGACCTTTGGATTTTGTTATTCGAATTGATTGTTAAACAAATGATATTGTTAAGATATACATAATTATGCTATATAACATAGTATTGACAATAAATAAATAAATATCGTGTTACCTAATAAGATCTAATAATCCTTTACAATTTAGAAGCACCATTGTTCTAGCTATGACAAACTCTTGAAGTGTTTAAAAACTTCCATCCTTCCATTTAATTGAAGGCATTCTTGAAAAATGGAAAGAGAAATGTCAGATGTCTCATCCATAACATCATCATTATGAGGACCAGTGTTAGAATCTGTGCAGTTAAAGCGCTTGGCGGATTCAATGCGGCGGAGGTGCAAAAGTCATAGCGGGGACACGGCGAGGATATAAGGGGATATAGTGGATGACTCTAAATTAGCATATAAAACTCTTACTTAATGTTTTTACAAATATAAAATGGTAATTAAATGAAAAATTGAATTATAATTAATACATAAATAATTTTAAGTAAAAACATGTGCGAATATACTGTAAATAAACATAAAACTGTTATATAACATAATTGAATTTAGTAGAATATTAGAGTATTTTCATTTTTGAAAATATATTAAAAATTCAATTAAATAAATTCATTTCATAATTTTTATAATGTATAAATGTCATTTTTCAATTCATTTCTTTAAAGAAGATATAGCGGAAATAGCGGAATATAGCGGGAACAACGGAATATAGCGGAGCGAGGCTTAGAGCGAAAAGGCTATATTTGGGGTTATATGGAAAAATCGTAGAGGTAGAAATCCGCTACGTGATATATCAGGATTATAGCGGGGTAATAGCGGGGCATTAACTGCACGGGTTAGAATTTAGCTTAACATGGTCTTTAAAATAATAACTAAAAAATGTGGATGCTTATTCAATAATGTTTGCTCGACATATTGAACCTTTAATGTGTGCTTTTTGTTTCACCTTCTTTTTAAGGTGACCCAGATGCCTTCATATCAAAAATTTAACAGTTATACATTTTACCATATTAATTTCAAAAAAGAATATATAGGTCCTAATCGTATTTTACATAACTCTCAAAAGGATACATCCATCTATATTACAACAATCCTCGCATTAAAGCTTCAATTGGTAGATGTACAGGTAGATGTTTATGTAGTTGAATACTCCATGATGAAATATTTTCTCCAATTTACCTAATAATTTGGGCATATTGGTTTCTAGTTTTTATCAAATTACTATTTCTAAGTGCGGTTGAGCACGGCTCCTTGTAGAAAAAACTAAGTTCAGCGATAGGCATCCATACCTTCGATGACAAAAGCTCCTTGAATACCATCGGGAAAAGAGTCTCTAAAATAACGTGACAATCGTGACTCTTTATTCCCGACAGTTGAAGATTCTTTATATCAATACATATTCTCATGTTAGAACAATTCCATCTGAAAACCTTAAATTTTGAACTCACTCTAATAGTTTTTATCGACGCTTATTTTCCAACTTGTAACAAGCAAGACGTTTGAAATTGGTCGTTCGCTAACGATCTTAAGCTCAGGACGATTACAGTATAATGCAATAACCTTTCTTGACTTCAAATCCTCTTTTGTTTTTCCTTTTACATTCATTATTGTGTTAAAGAAGTTCTTGAACACATTTTTCTTGCTATGCATTATGTCTATATTGTGTTGAAGTTTGTGATTTTTCCAATATGGTCACTCCTGGAATATACTTTGTTTACACCAATTGTGATGCTCTCCTTTACCAGGAATTTTGGGCTCTTTACCTGTCTCGTGTATTTTGGGATAATCTTGCTCAAGCTCGTCACTTCTTCGCTGCTCAGAATGGATGGTGGCTCTAAATTAATAGTTATATTTTGTTTGAATTTTTTTATCAAATTTAAAACGATCGTGTACGTGTAAAAAACGACGATGTCGATCCCATCGACATTGTTTGCCACTATGTAAGCCTAAATGATTCTGTCCAATCCATGCAAACAGGTTAAATGAATTTGCCACTAGCACTCCATCCGAAAAGCATCACATGCGCAAGAAAATATCTTATTGTACACAACAAAGAAACAAACAATCTAAAGTTCCTTTTATTTCAGACGTAGTACGTAACAATACCCTCAGTCCACAGCTTTTTCAACTCATCAACCAAAGGCTGCAAGTACACATCTATCACCTTTTTTTGATTTTTAGGTTCAGGAACAATTACAATTAGAAACATGTATGGATTCTTTATACATATACAATGAGGGAAATTGTAATGTGTTAGAATAACTGGCCACATTGAGTAAGGCTTACCAAACGAAAAATTAGGGCAAAACCATCCGTACACAACCAAGTCTAATATTACGTGATTCTTTAGGAAAAACAGGATATGTCCTACTGAAATGTTTCCAAGCTTCACCATATGAATGATGACATAAAACACACTCATATCATTGTCATTCACTATGACTCGCATGTGTTTCGCCATGGCAAAAGATGCATATAACCTTTGCAATCTCGGTGTAATAGGAAAATAATGCATTTTGGTAAAAGGTACGCCTTTGCAATTAGTTTTCATCGAGTTATTCTAGGTTGTTTATAGAATTTACACAACACCAAATATTTGTCTTCCTTCCAATAAACCATGCATTCACTGGATATGTGTCTATTTTTTCATAAGGCAATCCAAATGTTAGGACCTCTATTTTAAGGGAGTACCAACTCTTTTCCAATACATTTTTAGGTGGAAGCATTTTTTATAAAAGCTAAGAATTACGTTCATTAGGTTTTCTGATCCATTGTATTTGGATTTTAAAGCGATTAACTTAGATGTCGTTGCCAAGTGTGTCATATTACAAATTTATAGAGTGGTCGTTTCGATGCTTCTAACAAATTGAAAAACTTTTTCTCTTCCGAGTCAATATCTCTCTCTAAATTTGGTTCTTCGGTCCACATATTCGGACCAGCAGCATCATGACCATTTTAGTCATTTCGTTTTCTATGTCAACATTTTCTTCAATAAGGAGCTCATCGCAATCCACATTCATATTTACGGTCTCCTCTTGCACAACATGATATTTTTCTCCATGATATATCCACACATGATAGTCAGGCATAAAATCATATTGGTGTAAATGTAATATCATAATATAATACTCTAGAAGTTTCAGGCAACGACATTGCAAACATAGACATCTGACTTCTTTCATATTAGTTTTATTACTAGATGCCACTTTCATGAATGCGTCCACGCCATTTCTATAATGTAATGAAATCGTTCCTTTATTTTTACCTCTCATGCGCATCCAACTTCGATCTTTTAAAAAATCTACTTTCTATACTATATACGTAAACAAAGTTTACATTATCTTTCACACAGTAGTATTATTAATTCAAATTAAATAACATTATTAATTTTGTCATTAGTTTAAATAACACTATTAATTTTATCAATAATTTAAATAAAATTATTAATTTTGTTCAAAATTTAAATAACATTATTAATTTTAAGAATAATATAAATAACGTTATTCATTTGTTCTTTATTTAAATAAAAATATTATTTTTGTGAATAATTTACATTATTAATTTTTTTCTAAATTTAAAAAACATTGTTAATTTTTTTATTACTTTAAATAACATTATCAATTTTATTATTACGTACGTTCATTATTGTTATTAATACATACGATAACATTATTAATTTTTTATATTGTCAATTACATATTACTTTTATTATAAAATAATGGAATTCTCAAACAATTTCAAAGCTATATAACCTAGTAATTTCTGCACCTTTTTAAATGGATAGCCATCCTACTTTCCATTACAAATGCAATGATATTCACATTTTGTAAATCATTTAAAATCGAACGATTAACAAAATTTCAGCAGCACTTCCCTTTATTCCCTGTATCATACTCAAAAGAGCGTATACGGGGAACAAGAATGAAGTGTCGTCGAAATTTCATTAACATTCGATTTGAATTATTGATTTATGAAACATAAATATCATTGCATTTATAACTTGTCCAATAACAGGACAAATCCGACAAATAACGTATCAAATGAACATCGATTTTTGTTTTATTTAAAAAATGAATATCTATATAACGATCATATACGGTACTTGTCAAACGGGGCTAGATTGAACACCTACGGGGTTTCATTAATATCATTATATTAATGATATTGAATTATCAAAGAATTAAAAAACAATACCAATGATATCTCAAATCATATACGAATTATCATACTATAGAACCTATGTCAACGATCATATACTAATGAATATAAACCAATGAATCCACACAATATACGAAGTTAATCTAATTATAGCATTGCATAGAAAATTAATCAGAGAAATAAATCATACCGACGGAGCCTTGAGCAGCGACTTGGATGAGAGATTTGCAGCTCGGGATTACGGCAATCAACGAGGCGGTCGATTGGAGATTTGCCGCTAGGGATTTGGATTTATGGTGGTGTTGATAGAGGAGGAGGCGACGGCGTTTGACGTTGATGAAGGAGGAGGAGACATGCTTGCGGCAATTGACGAGGTAGGGATATGCGGCTAGGGCTTGGACGTCGACATGGGCTTGGGATTTGCGGCGGCGTCTTTGAGGAAGGAGGAGGCGACATCAATCAAAGTAGAGGGAAAAGGATGCGGAAGTTCGATCGTATTCTTTTATTATCAGAAAAGTAGAGAAGGAGACGACGTCAATGGGGGTATTATGGATAGTGCTGACGCCAAACAGATGCCTTGCCTTTGCCTTAACATAGGCATCGAAAGGGCATCGATATTTTTACGTAGGTTGGTATTCACTGACATCATTCTGATGCTTCGTCGACGCCACTTTAACGGTGTCAGAATGACATTAGTAAAACTAGGTAGGTAAGTGTTGCATTTTCTAGTAGTGTAACAGTTCTAGCTTGAGTTTGCTCAATAATCATTGCATATGCAAGTAATATATCATATATAAATAACAGAGAGAAACTATATTAAAGATTCATAATTGTTAATATATTTTGAGTGATATCAATTTAAGGAATAACCTACTTCTTATGAAATACTCTAGTGATTCAAGTGTCGGACACATCTGAAATCATGGTATAAGTACCATACGTATGTATTTATTCCAAAAATCTACTTTGTTTATTACAGTTCCACTTATATTTTAACTATACATAATATTATATAAGTTCAATTTATTTATAACTATTATAATTTTAATTAACTTATATAATATTTAAATGTATCTTATTAATTAAATCATATTTAATTAATTTAATCAAATAATTTAATTAAAATTTTAGAAAAATTATTTTATTCATATTAAACTATTTAAGAAGAATATTTAACTATAACTTTTATAACTTCTTATATGTATATATATGTATACATATAATATGAATTTATTTGATTAAACATTTAATAAATTTTGAATATTTATAATTTAATTTCTCAGATTAATTTTGAGAAAATATACAACATTTAACTTATTTAACTATAACCCTTATAGGTTTATATACATTAATATATATATATATATTAGTCAACTAAAATTTAATTAACTATTTATCACATAAATTATTTATTTAATTAAACATTTTTATAAAACATTTTAATAATTTTAGAAATTTCATTTAATTTACTTTAAACAATTTTAAGATAAATTTTCATCTATAACCTTTATAGTTATATACATATATTTTTAATTAATTAGCCTTTACTTAATTATATATTTAATTAATCAAATTAATTAAATATTTATAAAATTTTCAAAAAATATTAAATTAATTTCTCTAAACAGTTTTGAAAAATTATAAATTTATTTTATAACATTTATAAAATTCCCTTTAAAATTTTAAACTTAACATTTAAATTTAAAATGTATTTTAGATTTTTAAATCTTAATATGAAAATTAGCCCAATGCCAAAAATAATTTTGGGCCATGCATCTGAACCATCCTTTTGGACTTACTTCATCTATTGGTCCAGACCGATGGCTAGGTATGGGAGAATACTTTTTATCCAACCCCAAACTTAGATATTACTATTTTAGACACCCGTTAGATAAAAAAGTTTATTAGTTGACCTTAAATGCTAGTTAATTAGATTGCATAGACCAACCTGGCTTTGATACCATTATTGGGTTTGGCCCATTTTAGTAATAGGTGAATGGGTAAATTTGAAAAAAAATTCCCTATTTAGACCTTACTTGGCTTATGAAACTATTAATTACAATCTATTAATTAAAATGAAATCACATTTCATTTTAAAGTGTTTTATTTTTATGTAATTAATCTTATTAATTGAATTTATTCAATGATTATTTTGAATATATATATATATATTCATTAGATAACAGGATGACATATAGGTGTGTGGGTGTGTGTGTTGGGAGTTTTGTTTTCTATTATTTAGGTATGTGTAAAGTCGTATTCTTATTTTTAAGGTATAAATTAAGAGGTCATAAATGTGACATATGTGTAATTAATTGTTAGTTTTGTTTTGTCTCTTTTGGGTATGGATAAGGTACATGGGCATATATGATGTATACTAAAAAGTGAACGTATGTGTGACATTATAGTATGATGATAAATAAGTATATATAGTTTAGACATCAATATATGTATGTGATATGTGTGTGTGTATTTATATAATTATAGAATTAAGTTTATATATATAAACAATAATAAGAAATAATTAAAATGAATTCCACATTCATCTCTTTGCTGAGTACATATCAAAATATCTTAATTTAAAATTTGAAATTAACTTGGTCAAATATTTTAATTTACTTCTTACCATTTGAAATAACATAAAGATATTTATAAAGTCAAATTTGAATTATTAAATATTAATTATATTAGTGTATTGAATTTATAAAATTGATAGATTAAATTTATTTTGGCCAAAAATGGTTTAGTAACTAAGTATATATTTTAAGTCTACTTTACATTATAAAATCATACATATAATTTTTTTTGGATATATATAAAATTTGCACCATTTGAATCATTAAATAGATGATCACTTTATATATATATATATATATATTTGGTATTAAATAAAACATAATTTGTATGAATTAATTAACATGATTAACAAAATTTAACTTAATGTATAAATTAAAATTCTATTATATGTACATGTTTCATTTTGAATTTTATCTACAAACATTATACATAACAATTTTAAATTATATCAAATTGAATGGTAATTAAAACATATCACACAACAATATGGTCATATGTGAGCACATATGAACATGTAATTCAGCCAACAATTAATAATGAGCAATTTAAATATTAACACTCACACATTACCTTTGCTAGTGGTGTAACAGTTTGGCCGAATTCATCATTTACAAAACTTTTTGGTAAAAATAGCATTTTACGTTAATTTAAGTGGTAGCAACAGTGAAAATAATTTACACTTGCTGTAACGACCCGCAAATTTTAACGGTTTTTATAATGTAATTAACTGAATTTTTGTGAAATTTAAAACTATAAAATTTTGCAATGAAAATTCGATATTTGAGATGCGCTTATTAAAACATATCAAATGTCAAATTTTCATTGGAAAATATAAAAGTTAGTTCTGTTGTGTAATTTCAATTTCAATATTAAATCAGTTAAATTTGATGATAATAAAATATTTTCAAAATCTGAATATTTTTATGTAACAAAAATGTAAACCATTTTCTGAGTGAGACGCCATATTTCGTTTCGTCAAATTTGGACTCCTCTAGCCTCATTTATCTTATTTTCAGCGAATTAGCAGCAGTTTGTCAGCGAATATCGATTTTTGATAGAATAGTCGTATCGCTGATATCTCTGTACCATTCTGTTCGTCTCGTCGTGCTGATCTCCGCAGTATATTCAACTGTCAATTTTGATGTCCAGTGCATGGCGAAATCTGTGAAACAATTAACCGTATCGGTTCCGCATTTGAGCCATTTGGGCTTTCTGTGTCTTTTCATTTGCTCATATGGTATTGTTAATAGCCAGTAGCTCTTTATATTCCATAATTTAATTCTTGACGGTCTCAAATTCCTATGGTTATTATACTGGCTGTTCGATTTCTCTGCCTTTCATTTATTTTTGGATTCTATTCGTTCTAACTTATCAAAATATATGTATATATTGCATCTTCATTCTCAAACCCTTCTTCTTCTTGGCTTTAGCTGCACGTCTCTGCTCTGGCACTTTCATGGCCGAAATACTGCTTCCCCTTCCTTTATATATAAAAAAAGAAGTATTGTTGCTTATATATCTAGAAGCATGCGTCACCTTCAAATTGATACCCAACACCATAGCTCGCGCCATGCAACCCAACCTCCCTTCCTTGGCCACTATCCCACTTCCATCTCCGCCTGCCACATCAGATCCCTCTGCCCCCTTCTCTCTCTCTCTCCAGTCGTGCCTCCTCTCTCCGTCGATCCTCTTCCCATGCTACAGTGCCCTAACTTTTTGCAAACACCCCTACTGCCGACCATCTCCATGCCAACAACCCCACCACATCTTAACATGGCCCTCTGAATCCAAGCAACCCACACCCTTGACCACCGCCAGAAACTGTAACGACCCGACTTTTCAGACCCGAAAAATCGAACCATTTTAGTTAAGAAGAAGAGGTAGACGAAGAAAAATAGAAAACAACATCAGAATTTAACCATCGCAGCGGAATAAAATATAATATATATAACAGATCTTTACACAAAATGGAAACTATATCTGTTTATATACAATACATCATCAGAATACATCATCAGCCATAACATACAACTGAATACACAGCGGAAAAATAATAGCAAGTACGAGAGTACGTATCGTCATCCAGCTCGTCTCCTGAGCTCCACAGCATCATATCCTAAACCTGTTTATCTCGGTCTGACCCGAGCATCATATAAAACAATACCCGAGTCAGTCTGGAATACCAGCGTGAGAAAATCACACTCAATTGATTATTAAAGTTTCAAAAATCCTTTTGAAAATAAAAGCATCTCGTAAGACCACGCCACAAATAAACATGTCGGGTTTTTACCTTACGATAGCTAAAACACTTTATATCAAAATCCTCTGATATTATAATAGTGTCTACAGAAAGTAAAATAGAATCTAGCTGAAATGCTTGCATCTCACATTTCAACAATAGTTGGGCACAATCAAAACCGTACAGGCACGTAGGGAGAATGGATTTCCAACGAATGACTAGGCACTGGGGTACCACCTGTCACAGTACGTGGCCTAGATCACAGTACCGAGGAGTACGCCCGCTCCCCTGCAACACAAGACCGGAATCATCCCTTACTGGATAATTCCAAATAAAATCACCCCACGGTTGGGATCAGCAACCGCACCACTAAGCCGAAATAAAGGGACATCTAGACAGGGATGACTTTACTCTCAAGTGGGGGCTACCCACGAAGCCTTGCTGCATAACCCCTGATTTTCAGTCATTCCCGGTTGATGAGGCTCGAGGCTAAACGATACCTTTATAGCACATATCCCTTAGAATGCCCATCGTCCACCTGACGATGTCACGAAAGCATTCGTCCATACAAGTCCGTCCCGGGTTCGAACGGAACCGAAGGCACTATTCCTACTACATCCATTTTGGAAATATCCTCAGGATTAGTAGCGACTAGCCCTTGCACTTCACTGCTCCATCTTCAACTCTGAACACGTTACACGAAACGTACAAACCGAATCGAAGTGGTATTCGAGTCTCCAGACCTAGAATCCCGGTATACGGAAACTCGATCCCGGTCTCTTCGAAACGATCAGCGCATTTGGCCAATATTGATAGTCGGTTATTTAACTATCAATTAACATCCACAAGCAACCATCACACAATAAATAATTTCCCACATTATTTATTTGCCCAAATATCTTTCCAAGATATATTTCCAAATTTTCAAAGCTCATTTGAAAATAATTTCAAACAGTTTCCGCTTACGGAATACATTTCCCCAAATATTTATTTCTCTGAAACACCAAGTACAAAATACTTTAGATTTAAAAATAATTTAAAAGCACTTTACTATAAATATACTTTATAATATTGAAATTTAAAACTACTTTAATACCTTAACAAAATATATACTTAAGGAATACTTAAAATGAAACCACTTTACAAATATAAACTAAATTTCTTTTTTTTAAACATAATAGCAAATCACTTTTATATAATTACTACAATAATAGATTTTTGAAAATACTTACTTTAGACATTAACATTTAGAAATAATCAATCTTCTAAAATATGCTTTTTAAAACGTATTAAAACCTTTAACTTATATTTAAAATTTCTTTGGAAAAACGTACTTGGCTATCCAAAGAAATACACTTCTCTTCACATCTTTTAAAAATAAATTAACATTTATTTTTAAACCAATCCATCTCCTTTTATAAATTCCCATCTTGAATTTATATTCTCAAATATCCACTGATATTTTATTTTACTTTATAAACCCAGTTTATATCTCCAAAATCTCATTTCTCTTTAAATTTCAAATCCCAAAATATTTAAATCAATTTATAATTTATTTTCCAATTTATTTTACTTTGAAATAAATTTCCTTACTTAATCCATTTATTTCCAAATTCATTAACTTCCAGATTTTATTTCTCATTATGATTTAAAATCTTTAAACCGAAACACAAGTTTCAGATTTCCCAAATTCCTTCTTTCTTTTTAATTATATTTAAACATTGAATTAAAATAAATTATTTATCCCTTCAAATAATATCACATAAGTTTTCTTTAAATTCAATATTTCTCTATTTATTCAAAATTCCTCTTTTTCATATTTAATTTATTCGAATTCACTGGAATTACTTAACTAAATTTTACTCTTTTATTTCTTTCCAAAAATCCAATTCAATTTCTTTTGATAACTCATTATAATGGGAAATTCAATCCAACAGATTATCCAATATAAATCATCACAGGATATCAACAATCATATCACAGAATATTTAAACAAAATTAAATATTTTGAGGAATCCAGTTGGATCCCTCCAACCTGTTTCCCTGCATCCACAAACGTTAGCACAATACCAATTTCACTTCAAAGTGAAATATCGCGGTATATGGGTTTTATAAAACATCATCCGCTATTATGCGGCGCATAGGGTCTCATCTACTATATAATGCGGGAATATCAACTCCAATATATACATATGCCAATATATATATATTGGTATATACTACTATATACCATATCAATCAAATCAATCAATTCAATCATTCATCCCTATTTAAATTTAACCAATTAAATTTAAAATTAAACTGAGTGAGATTAACTCACCTTTGCCCTTTATAAATTAGCAATCTGATCCATCTCAACTTGTTCCCGCGATTTTCAGACCTTGAAAAATCATTTACATTTTATTAATATTTGGGCTATCGAACAATGAATCTCCCATTTAGTCAATTTAATTAACTACATATTTTATTACCTTTAACAAAATTTAATTTACTAGTAATTTAATATAATCTCAACTAATAATTCCCCTTTAAAAAAATCTTTAGTGACTAAAATAAGTTGATAAAACAAGTTAGTTAACTTAATATATATTTTTTTTTTGAAAATAAATAAATCGTTTCCTATACTTTACGGTCCTTATTTTTCTGACCTATATACATCTATATTTGATAAAAACAAAAAAAATGGTTTTACTTTCTGTAATATACATTCTTTCTTTCTAATTTACATATATATATGCAATATAAATTCGGAAATCAATCTTTATGCAAATTCCAAATTTCCTAAAATTAAAATAATTTCCTGGCTAACCTTTCTTTTTACTGCATATGTATATATTTTCCATCCTTAATCTGTATATATATTATCCTCAGTTATCTGTTTCAAATCTACGATTCATATATACACATTTAAATTAAATTAATAAATAAAATAAAAATAAAAACGCAGCAATACCTCACCGATGCTCTCACCAGTTCACAACGCGACCCTGTTGCAGTTCGACTCCATTAGCGAGCCTTCACTGAACCTCGCAGCAACTCCAGAGACGAAACCTCCACCTCTCTCCGCGTACGCGACCTCGAAGTCAACTCGAGATGTACTCATCGTTCCCACGCCATCAGCCCTCCTTTGAACACCGGTCTCGATACGAAGCAAATCCTTCCAGACGAGCCGCTGCCTTGTTACTCGAGCTCCTCTCCCCTAATCGTGCTGCCGCGAATCTACTGGAGAAGACAACCCGCGGTTGAGCTCGATCGAGCAGAAGGGAACTACGGGGTCGTGATTCGAATTGGTTAGGGTTCGCATTGATTTAGGGGAAAGAAGAAATCAAGAAGAACGCGTATTTCCTCTCGTTTGAATTTTCGTTCTGCTTGTTCTTGAACGATTTTCAAAATAAAGAAACTGGGATGTTGGGTTTTTGAGGAGGCTGTGATTTTTCTTGAATTCGATATTTTATTTTCTTATTTCACAGAGGATCGGCCATTATTGATTTTTATTTTAGGGGGATGATGGTTGCGTGTTGAGATATAGAACGAGAAAAAAGGAAGTGTACTGGCCTTGAAACTTTTAAGGGAAGCTATCCCTTAGTCTGTAGTGGTAAGCTGTTTTTAGATAAATCACTTTATTCTTTTATAATATAGGACTGTTTCGTTTAGAAAGAAAAGGGGACAGAAAAGACGGGAAGGAAGGTAACGTGTGTAGATGGGTATACAGTATTTTGAAAGAGGACTAAAAGCTTTGTCAATTAATTATACATATAATTTATTTATATTGAATTCGATATAGATTTTCGACGCGTTTATCTATCGTACGCTCACACAACAACTCCCATTACTACGAAATTTGAAATCCGATAATAATACAATATTACGGATCCAATGGAACTGGTTTCGTCGAATTCCGAGACTGTGCCTCGGAAGGCTATTTTTAAATTTAATTTAAATGATATAAAATTTCAAAACATAACAAACCATTTTTAAAGCTGATTCCAACACTTCTATCCATTTCAGTATTATCTATATAAATTTTATAAGTCTTCAAATTATTTTTAACAGGCTTAAAGCTCCAGATTCAATAATTTACCAATTTCAATAATTTAAATTCAACAATTACTTGTCTAATCAATAATGATATTTGAAATTAAAGTTAATAATTATCTTTTGAATATTTAAAATTAATTAAATATTCCTATTTCAAATGCTCAAAAATTCCGGGTTGTCACATTCCTCCCCCCTTAAAAGAATTTCGTCCCCGAAATTACTAGTTAGGAAGAATGATTCAATCCCCGTTAACTATTTTCCCAATTCAAACCGTTTTAACAATACCCAAACAATATTCTATTAATGATACACTAATCATCTTTTAACTTCCCAAACTTATTCATAAGTTCAACCCATACCACCTACTTATCCATTCAAATTTAAATTTGAATTCAAATTTTGAATTATCAAAATTTTCCAAATTTTTTTTCTAACTTTCTAAATTTCCGAAAAATTTCGCCAGCGTCTCCTTTGCGCGGCTAGCTCGGTACTACTACAAAATGGCTCTACGGCCTCCCAATCTCAAAAAGAAAACAAAAAGCCAAGTGGCTGCATCAAAAACCCAATCAAATTTCATATAAAAATTCAAATACATACCTTTTTGTTGGGCCATTAAATTTTATCTTCTAAAATTAAAAATCCCAATTTATCCATTGCTTTTATACACCTGTAGATCCTACTAAGCAATAATATTCAATCACAATTTCAAAACCATTCTAGACATTTCTTTACAAATTTCCAATATTTGTTTTACTTAAGCCCGTACGATGCACATATATCATCCGTACGCAATATCACATTCGATCGCTAAATCGATCACACAATTTCACTTCCGAACTAGTATTGTCCACCCGACTTCCTAGTGCGGACTCAGATCTGGTTTCTTGATCAGAAACCGTCATTCTCCTTGCATAGCCACCAACTATGATAGAGAATATCCAGAATCAATCAACAATCCATATCTAGGTTCGCCGTCGAAAATCGAGTGAAAAATTCCAACTCGGATCGATATATCTATCCCGAAATTCTGTGTTCGAATCCGGATCAAATAGCTATGCGAATAAATAATATACGTACACCTTACGTATTAATTTCAATTGATTATCAGTTATATCAATTCTCTTTTATTCACATTCCTTTTTGATTGTTATCCCCTTATTCACAACTATCCCATTTCACAACTTCAGTTTTAGTCTTCATTCAACTATTCACTTAGTATATATATATATTTCCATTCCAAAATTACTAAGTATATTTCCAATACCAGTTTTCTTAAGAATTTCATTCTTCAATTCTTAAGTTCATATAAATTTTCTTATATTTATTTACTACTTCACCACTGAAGTGTATATATTCAAATTGAACTCCCATTTCATATGAATCTCAACTTACTTCAATTTACTACTTCATTTCCAATTTTTTTCTTAAATTCAATTCATCTCCAACTTCCAAAAATTGAATTTTATTTAGCTCGAAAACAATCCAAGCTAACTCATTCAATAACTATTTCTCAACTTATTTAAATCACTCTTCTGTTTGAGTTCAGTTTCCATTCAACATTTACTTAAGTCAATAACTTAAGTTTATTTTCCATTTAACCAACCCTTTAAAGTTTTATTTCCATCTTTCATTTGATTCTTATTTAATCAATTCCATCCGTTTATTTATTTAATATAAGTGGTCCATTCACTCAATCATTATGAATTTTATTTTCCATACTCAATTCATCTGGAATTATTTTATTAATAACCAGGCCATTTCCAATTTATTTCACTTATTTGGATTTCATTCGCAATTCAAACCATCACTATTTTAATCCAATTCCATTAACTCACAATTCAATTTCATTAACTAATTTATTATCTAATTAGTTCCTCCGCTGGTTAAAATTAAATACTTGCTTTTTAATTCCAAATATCACTTCACTTAATTATCTTAAGTTCAATTTATTCTATAATTCAAGTTTGGATTTATTTAAAAATTAAGATTGCTCATCTTAGTCGTTTCCATTTGATAATTACAATTTCAAATTATAACTCTTAATGGTTCAAAGTAATGGATTCCCATTTATGACTTACAATTTCATTTCTATTCATAAGTTTTAACTTACTTGCTGAAGACCTGGGACTATTCATTTAAGTCCATTTTCATCTTTACAATCAAATCTCAAATTATTACACTTAAGAACTTAAGAATATGAATTTCTTTACACAATTATAAGCATTTTACATTACCTTTATATCCAATTCAATTCAACTTCAACTTATTTACATTTAATTCAATTCCAATTCTCAATTTTATTTAACTTATCTTAAGTTAAATTCAAATATATTTTATTCACCTTCATATACTCGAATTAAATTTTAATTCCAGGATACAAATTTTATACGAGTTTTACAATTCATTCACCTTCAAGTTCTCTACTCTTTTATCTACCAACTTATATTACTCATTGAGTTATTTCCATCTCATAATTATAATCCCAGAATTAAACTTTCATTCCCTTCTTATTTCAATCAACTTCATTCTATACTTTATATTGTTGATTCATTTAAATTTCCACATTTATATTTTAAATAGAATTCCGAGAATCCAATTACCCGGTTTTATTTCAAAACCATTTTGAATCCATAAATAACTCATACACATCTGGTAAATCACGTCAAATCCAAATTTCCAAAATAATCTTCTTTTACCAAACAATTTTCCCTTTGAATTTCAAAACCAACCAAGTTCAAAATCATTTCCAATTTAAAACAGTTTGGTAGCAATTTCTCCTTGGAAACTCGAAAATAGACATCGATGATGCTGCAGTCATCACCGAAATTATTTTCCAGCGACCGTAAGAGAATTTAATGCTTTTATCACTTTGAAACATTTCAAACATTTTTAAATCCCAAATCCCACCAGATTTCAATTCAATTCCAAAAATATTCATGAAATAATATCATCATTATTTCCCCAAAACCTTTAAAGACTATTTTTAAATCCAAAGGAATTTAAACCTTTCCCAAAACTTCAAATTCAAAATCCATTCAATTTTATATCCAAACATTACTCTGGAATTCTATCACATTTTATTTCAAGTTATAAGTCACATTTGTATATAAAGGTTATCTCAATTTATAAATTTCATTTATAGTCTATATTTCAAATTCCATTTTGTTATATAAATTTATTCTTCAACTTAGGTTATAAGTTTTCAATTTCTACTCAATAATGAGACTAACTCATTATGGTCATTTCTAACAAGCAAGCATCCAAATATAACTATAATAATTTATAAAAATTATTTCTTTCATATACAAAAATAATTTAGGCAAAATTATTTCATTCACCCTATTTAAAACAATATTGTGTCGAACTGTTCTATTCAAGTGTTTAGAAACCCCTTCGATACAGTTGTCCAGACTGTGCCGACGAAGGTTCATATGCCACTCAATAAACCAACCAACACAATATAAAACCATTTTATATTCACTAACAAATACGCGCTCATATCTATTAGTACTCTCAAAATTCCCACCAGAGCCAAGGTTATCGCTAGCCTAAGCTCTGATACCACTGTAACGACCCGACTTTCCAGACCCGGAAAATCGAACCATTTTAGTTAAGAAGAAGAGGTAGACGAAGAAAAATAGAAAACAACATCATAATCTAACCATCGCAGCGGAATAAAATATAATATATATAACAGATCTTTACACAAAATGGAAACTATATCTGTTTATATACAATACATCATCAGAATACATCATCAGCCATAACATACAACTGAATACACAGCGGAAAAATAATAGCAAGTACGAGAGTACGTATCGTCATCCAGCTCGTCTCCTGAGCTCCACAGCATCATATCCTAAACCTGTTTATCTCGGTCTGACCCGAGCATCATATAAAACAATACCCGAGTCAGTCTGGAATACCAGCGTGAGAAAATCACACTCAATTGATTATTAAAGTTTCAAAAATCCTTTTGAAAATAAAAGCATCTCGTAAGACCACGCCACAAATAAACATGTCGGGTTTTTACCTTACGATAGCTAAAACACTTTATATCAAAATCCTCTGATATTATAATAGTGTCTACAGAAAGTAAAATAGAATCTAGCTGAAATGCTTGCATCTCACATTTCAACAATAGTTGGGCACAATCAAAACCGTACAGGCACGTAGGGAGAATGGATTTCCAACGAATGACTAGGCACTGGGGTACCACCTGTCACAGTACGTGGCCTAGATCACAGTACCGAGGAGTACGCCCGCTCCCCTGCAACACAAGACCGGAATCATCCCTTACTGGATAATTCCAAATAAAATCACCCCACGGTTGGGATCAGCAACCGCACCACTAAGCCGAAATAAAGGGACATCTAGACAGGGATGACTTTACTCTCAAGTGGGGGCTACCCACGAAGCCTTGCTGCATAACCCCTGATTTTCAGTCATTCCCGGTTGATGAGGCTCGAGGCTAAACGATACCTTTATAGCACATATCCCTTAGAATGCCCATCGTCCACCTGACGATGTCACGAAAGCATTCGTCCATACAAGTCCGTCCCGGGTTCGAACGGAACCGAAGGCACTATTCCTACTACATCCATTTTGGAAATATCCTCAGGATTAGTAGCGACTAGCCCTTGCACTTCACTGCTCCATCTTCAACTCTGAACACGTTACACGAAACGTACAAACCGAATCGAAGTGGTATTCGAGTCTCCAGACCTAGAATCCCGGTATACGGAAACTCGATCCCGGTCTCTTCGAAACGATCAGCGCATTTGGCCAATATTGATAGTCGGTTATTTAACTATCAATTAACATCCACAAGCAACCATCACACAATAAATAATTTCCCACATTATTTATTTGCCCAAATATCTTTCCAAGATATATTTTCAAATTTTCAAAGCTCATTTGAAAACAATTTCAAACAGTTTCCGCTTACGGAATACATTTCCCCAAATATTTATTTCTCTGAAACACCAAGTACAAAATACTTTAGATTTAAAAATAATTTAAAAGCACTTTACTATAAATATACTTTATAATATTGAAATTTAAAACTACTTTAATACCTTAACAAAATATATACTTAAGGAATACTTAAAATGAAACCACTTTACAAATATAAACTAAATTTCTTTTTTTTAAACATAATAGCAAATCACTTTTATATAATTACTACAATAATAGATTTTTGAAAATACTTACTTTAGACATTAACATTTAGAAATAATCAATCTTCTAAAATATGCATTTTAAAACGTATTAAAACCTTTAACTTATATTTAAAATTTCTTTGGAAAAACGTACTTGGCTATCCAGAGAAATACACTTCTCTTCACATCTTTTAAAAATAAATTAACATTTATTTTTAAACCAATCCATCTCCTTTTATAAATTCCCATCTTGAATTTATATTCTCAAATATCCACTGATATTTTATTTTACTTTATAAACCCAGTTTATATCTCCAAAATCTCATTTCTCTTTAAATTTCAAATCCCAAAATATTTAAATCAATTTATAATTTATTTTCCAATTTATTTTACTTTGAAATAAATTTCCTTACTTAATCCATTTATTTCCAAATTCATTAACTTCCAGATTTTATTTCTCATTATGATTTAAAATCTTTAAACCGAAACACAAGTTTCAGATTTCTCAAATTCCTTCTTTCTTTTTAATTATATTTAAACATTGAATTAAAATAAATTATTTATCCCTTCAAATAATATCACATAAGTTTTCTTTAAATTCAATATTTCTCTATTTATTCAAAATTCCTCTTTTTCATATTTAATTTATTCGAATTCACTGGAATTACTTAACTAAATTTTACTCTTTTATTTCTTTCCAAAAATCCAATTCAATTTCTTTTGATAACTCATTATAATGGGAAATTCAATCCAACAGATTATCCAATATAAATCATCACAGGATATCAACAATCATATCACAGAATATTTAAACAAAATTAAATATTTTGAGGAATCCAGTTGGATCCCTCCAACCTGTTTCCCTGCATCCACAAACGTTAGCACAATACCAATTTCACTTCAAAGTGAAATATCGCGGTATATGGGTTTTATAAAACATCATCCGCTATTATGCGGCGCATAGGGTCTCATCCACTATATAATGTGGGAATATCAACTCCAATATATACATATGCCAATATATATATATTGGTATATACTACTATATACCATATCAATCAAATCAATCAATTCAATCATTCATCCCTATTTAAATTTAACCAATTAAATTTAAAATTAAACTGAGTGAGATTAACTCACCTTTGCCCTTTATAAATTAGCAATCTGATCCATCTCAACTTGTTCCCGCGATTTTCAGACCTTGAAAAATCATTTACATTTTATTAATATTTGGGCTATCGAACAATGAATCTCCCATTTAGTCAATTTAATTAACTACATATTTTATTACCTTTAACAAAATTTAATTTACTAGTAATTTAATATAATCTCAACTAATAATTCCCCTTTAAAAAAATCTTTAGTGACTAAAATAAGTTGATAAAACAAGTTAGTTAACTTAATATATATATTTTTTTTGAAAATAAATAAATCGTTTCCTATACTTTACGGTCCTTATTTTTCTGACCTATATACATCTATATTTGATAAAAACAAAAAAAATGGTTTTACTTTCTGTAATATACATTCTTTCTTTCTAATTTACATATATATATGCAATATAAATTCGGAAATCAATCTTTATGCAAATTCCAAATTTCCTAAAATTAAAATAATTTCCTGGCTAACCTTTCTTTTTACTGCATATGTATATATTTTCCATCCTTAATCTGTATATATATTATCCTTAGTTATCTGTTTCAAATCTACGATTCATATATACACATTTAAATTAAATTAATAAATAAAATAAAAATAAAAACGCAGCAATACCTCACCGATGCTCTCACCAGTTCACAACGCGACCCTGTTGCAGTTCGACTCCATTAGCGAGCCTTCACTGAACCTCGCAGCAACTCCAGAGACGAAACCTCCACCTCTCTCCGCGTACGCGACCTCGAAGTCAACTCGAGATGTACTCATCGTTCCCACGCCATCAGCCCTCCTTCGAACACTGGTCTCGATACGAAGCAAATCCTTCCAGACGAGCCGCTGCCTTGCTACTCAAGCTCCTCTCCCCTAATCGTGCTGCCGCGAATCTACTGGAGAAGACAACCCGCGGTTGAGCTCGATCGAGCAGAAGGGAACTACGGGGTCGTGATTCGAATTGGTTAGGGTTCGCATTGATTTAGGGGAAAGAAGAAATCAAGAAGAACGCGTATTTCCTCTCGTTTGAATTTTCGTTCTGCTTGTTCTTGAACGATTTTCAAAATAAAGAAACTGGGATGTTGGGTTTTTGAGGAGGCTGTGATTTTTCTTGAATTCGATATTTTATTTTCTTATTTCATAGAGGATCGGCCATTATTGATTTTTATTTTAGGGGGATGATGGTTGCGTGTTGAGATATAGAACGAGAAAAAAGGAAGTGTACTGGCCTTGAAACTTTTAAGGGAAGCTATCCCTTAGTCTGTAGTGGTAAGCTGTTTTTAGATAAATCACTTTATTCTTTTATAATATAGGACTGTTTCGTTTAGAAAGAAAAGGGGACAGAAAAGACGGGAAGGAAGGTAACGTGTGTAGATGGGTATACAGTATTTTGAAAGAGGACTAAAAGCTTTGTCAATTAATTATACATATAATTTATTTATATTGAATTCGATATAGATTTTCGACGCGTTTATCTATCGTACGCTCACACAACAACTCCCATTACTACGAAATTTGAAATCCGATAATAATACAATATTACGGATCCAACGGAACTGGTTTCGTCGAATTCCGAGACTGTGCCTCGGAAGGCTATTTTTAAATTTAATTTAAATGATATAAAATTTCAAAACATAACAAACCATTTTTAAAGCTGATTCCAACACTTCTATCCATTTCAGTATTATCTATATAAATTTTATAAGTCTTCAAATTATTTTTAACAGGCTTAAAGCTCCAGATTCAATAATTTACCAATTTCAATAATTTAAATTCAACAATTACTTGTCTAATCAATAATGATATTTGAAATTAAAGTTAATAATTATCTTTTGAATATTTAAAATTAATTAAATATTCCTATTTCAAATGCTCAAAAATTCCGGGTTGTCACAGAAACCCACCCTCATCTCCTCTTCACCAAAACTTCATTCTCCTCCTCCCTTTCACTCGTGATCTTCTAGGTATACATGCATACATACATATATATATATATATATATATGTTAGTATTATATATTATATGATGTATATAAACAATGGCAGTTCGTGTTATAATTGTATATGTGTTAGTTTTATATTATATTAGTTATATGATATGTTAGTTATTTATATGATTTGGTGACTTATATTTATGTTACAGTAAAGTAAGTATGTTAGATATGATATGTTTGTGTGTATATATTTTCGTTTATGTCCTATATATATAATAACATATGTACGTTATATATAAACTGTTTTATATACAATATGTAGGTGTTAGATATGATATGTTTGTGTGTATATATTTTCGTTTATGTCCTATATATATAATAACATATGTACGTTATATATAAACTGTTTTATATACAATATGTAGGTGTTTGTATATATGTATATTGATTATGTCAGTACTATTTAGTGAATATATATGTCTGATTTGTTTCAAATATAATACAAAGTGATATTTTAAAATATGTATGACAGATTTATTGATTATATATATGATCTGTTGACTTATATCATATTATAAATTTTATTTTGATGTTTAAGTATTGTTTTAAAAATGATAATATGTATGGATATTTTGATTTTAGAAATATATATAAATTTATATACATACGTTGAATATTTGCCTATATGCTGCGGCATCACCTATATATTGTTGCTTTAAAGGTATATTGTACTATAAAAAGAAAAAGGTATCGCACTTATATATTATAAATTTTGTTCTGTTATTCTATATATATATATTTTGTTATACCAATTCTTGTTTTGTCTGAAGCCGATTTGAAATTATAGTGTTATGTTATCCCTTGGCTTCATAATTTTACTCTATATGTTAATACTTTTTAATAGTTTTAATATATATATATATACACTGTTTAATGATTTTTCAATATGATATTTATGTAAAGATTCTCTTATGCAATTGAATAATATATATATATATATACTGATTTTTAAAATATATAGGTATATAGGTTATGTAGTATTGATTTTTAAATTATGTTAAGCAATATTGACTTTAAAATGGAATGTGTATGTAAGTTTGTATATATGTTTATATATTAGTTATATATAAGTAAACGTGGATTTGGTTTTGAAATATACATATGTATATTTTATTTTATTTTTGTGTTGGGATTAAATATTGATTTGAAAATAAATATATAGATTTCATCTTTAATATATGTTTTAAATTGATTTTTAGAAATCATATATATGACATATATTTTTCTCCATCGA
Source organism: Allium fistulosum (assembly GCA_030737815.1). Lineage (NCBI taxonomy): Eukaryota > Viridiplantae > Streptophyta > Magnoliopsida > Asparagales > Amaryllidaceae > Allium > Allium fistulosum. The sequence continues at coordinate 1,212,961,098 of CM060902.1, forward strand.
TCTCTTGTCTATCTTGACTTACATCCTCAATATCGAACTTATCGCAACAATTCCTAGCTTGTCGTTGTCTCGCTAGTCATAACTGTGTTCGTATCCGTGCGTGTCTGTGTCATCTCCTTCACAATCGTCGTACTCTAGCCTCGAAAGGTGAGCAATCACTCATGATTAACATTCTTATAGTTAGTAAATTTGATTTCACTTGAAACGACAATTGAAATATGCTGTTAAATTTAAATTGCTAGTTATTTAATTGTTAAATATGATATGCCATTATCTGCAATTGTTCACCTGTGATATATGACACCATATCCTGCTGTATATATTTTATTTAATTTATCACTGATGATATATGCCTGTTATTGATATGTTATATTTTATCATATTTGTTCTCACTCTGTAAGTTCCCTGTTAATTTAGAATTCCCTATGGGTTGAAATGATACATACCCGAACGATTTTGTAGAATAGGGGAAAATCGTTATGGGTTGAAATGATAAACCCAAGCGATTTTCATTGATTTTAAATTTTTGGGATTGCGGGTTGAAATGATATGTACTCGTAGATATTTAAATTGCGGATTGAAATGATAAATATCAGTATCACTTGACCATAGGATAGATAATTATATACGGACACCGTTGGTCTATATTTTGAAAATGATTTCCAAAGTTTTAAAAGGAAATATTTGGGTTTTAATTAATATTGATTTTTAAAATATAATATATAAATGTTATTTTTATATATGTCTAAATTTTAGATTTTTAAATTTATATGTTTTGGAAATTCTAAATTTATAAGTTAGTTTTGGAAAATAAAATTTTAAGATTTTTGTTATAATTTTATTATTTTAAATATATATAATAAGATTTAATGCAAATATACATTTAATAATAAGATTTAATTTAATTAGTTATAATATGTTTAAGTATTTATTTAAATTTATATTAATATTTTAAAGACAGATTTTTATAACTTTAATAATAAAAGGTAGGGAAGATAAATTAATGTTGACTTGGAATTTAAATTGGTTAAAAATTCAATTTAAATAAGAATTGAATTGAACTTATTAGTTTTGAGATTTTGAAAGATATGATTTATAACTTGATTTGATAAAAAGTGATTAAATGAATATTCTCAACTTTAAATAAAATTGAGGCTGAATATTTAATATTGATTTAAATATATAAATTGGGATTTAAATAAATTGTTATTAAAATGGTTAGGTGAATATTTTCCAATTTGAATAAAAATTAAAGTTAAATGTTGAAATATAAATGAAATTTATATATTGTAAATGTTTGAATATTTAAACCTGAAACTTTGAACTTTAAATTGAAATGGTTAAACTGAAATTGATCCAAATTGAATTTTTGGAATTTAAGATGATTTGAATCGATTTGCGAAATTGGAGGAAACTATTTTATTATATAAAGTATTTTTAATGTATAAACTATTTTAATTTATAAACTATTTTAATTTATACTATTTATTATATATACTATTTTCAATATCTAAATTGTTTAAGTCGGAAGTGTTATGATTTCCAAAGTGTTATGATTTCAAAAGTGCAGTGATTTCAAAAGTGTTATGATTTCAAAAGTGTTATAATTTATAAAGTGTAATAATTTTTAAAGTGTTGTGATTCTGGAAATGAATATTATTTAAAGTGAATAATGATATATAATTGATATGGTTTTTGAAATGAATATGATATTTTGATATGAAGTATAAACAATTTGAATTATAAAATGACCACGGTGTGAAATGAGCATTTGGTTGTTAAAGAGACCGGGATCGGATATTGTCATACTCTCTGCCAATACCGAAAACCACTTTAACAACTGTGCACGCAGTGGAGATTCTATAATGAAGTAGGATGGTTTGGTAGCGATTCTATATGAGGTATTAGCACAACCCCGACTCCCGTGAGTCAGCTTGATGTGGCTAAAACAGGAGCCATGCCGGACCAAGTGAGGTCATTCCTCCTATCGGACACGTTTCTTCGATACCATTCTATTACTTTGTGATTTGATTGGATGCACCTTTGATTTGGGAGTGTGTCACGAGGTGGGCTATAGTAGCTGCTATGCGTTACCACTAGTCCGGATCCGCAAATGGTATATCTACCCTGGCATTGCTTCGAGTGCCTTGTCGCATGCCCTATTGCGCCTTCTACGAGTTTGTTTTGTACCGTACCTATGTGGTGTCCTCTGGGTAAACCTCCAGATTACGTAGGAGCGTACGACATTGTATAGACTACGGGAATATATAAAATGTGTTAAGGGGGATATGGGTAACGCCTTAACGCTATTTTAATAGTTTACTTTACTTTAGACATATTATAATAGCGTATATTACTACATAGTAGATAGTTCCACGGATCCTTAAAGGATGGAAATCCCAAACATCCTTTAAGTTACTTGTACTTCAGTTGACATTTCACTTGACTTGAATTTATTAATATAAAATGTTAATCCTGACTCGAGTGTTTTGTGTTTTTCTTTACGCTCAGGTCAGACTGAGTATCACATCATTTGCGACTCACCTTTGGAGTTTGGAGCTTCACTTGGAGATCCATCTATATCCATTCAGCTTTCAGTTATTCAGTTGTCTCCAGTTTGTTTATATTCATATTTTGTTATTTGATTTGTATTGAGACTACTCTGTATTTGAGATTGTAACAACCCGCATATTTTACGATGGTATATTTAAATGTTTAATTCAAGTATAGCATCGTTAGTCGGATTTTAGTCCGAGAGGTCACTATTCGTCAAAGAACAGTCGAAATAGTGAAAAGTCTTTGTGGATCAAGATTCGTAGGTGTCTATTTGAAAAAATAGATAAAAACTATCAAACAGGGATTCAAACGTCTGAATTGAAGCATTCAGACGTCTGAAATTGTTCGAATCAAACCAGAAAGGATATAGGCCAAAATTGTCATTTTCAGACGTTTGAAATGGATGATTCAGACATCTGAATATTGTTCTGGACAACATCTGTTTTTCCAGATTCAGACGTCTGAATCGTTCATTTCAAACGTCTGAATGGAGTTTGAAAGCTCATATTTTTCCAGATTCAGACGTCTGGGTTGGAAATTTAAGACGTCTGAATCAGGAATGAAGTTGAGAATCAACAATTTGAACATGAGACCATTTCCATTGAGTTCAAAATGTTGTTTGCGACTTTTTTGAGTATAAGCATTGATATGTTTGGAGTTGAGTAGAATTTGGCTATTTTCTTTTTGGGCTTTGGGTTTGGGCTTCACCCAACTCATCCTATAACCTTACTCAGCCCCCTCTCCTCTCCATTCACTCACTTCATTTCCTAAACATTCAAGCTTCAGCAAAAATGGGGGGAAAGAATGGGAAATGGAAATTCCTAATCCCTAGATTCATTTGCAAACTCAAATTCAAGTCCAAAATCCAAGAGAAGCTTAGGTAAGCCTTCTATTCATCTTCTCCATCTCAATCCCTCTTCAAATTCTCAGAAATTCCTAATATCTTAACTTAGGGAAAACTTCATCTTTGATTATAGATTGAAGTTCTTGAGGTATTGTTGAAGAGAGATTAACCTATTTCTTGTTCTAGAGCTTATCATTTGTGTTTGGGTTTAAAAGGTGAGTTTTTGAACTCACATCTACGTCTATATCTTTGATAGTGTTAGGTAGTAATTCCTAACATATATTCCTTGTCCAATTACTTTTGAATTGAATTGGTTTAATGAATATTCCAACTTTTGGCGTTTGAAGTCAAAATCTATGATAAATCCTTATGGATGTTTGGGCATGTTGGTCGGAGTGTATTGGTTAGTCTTTAAGGCTGGGTAGTCGTTTGGCATAAACCCCTAGCCATCACCGCTCATCCGATTGCTTCCGATATGATTTGGCCATCATTGGCCTAGGCAAAGTATTGCCTGAGCTCCAGTTTTAGATGTCTGAAATATGCAATTCAGACGTCTGAATCTGCTTGTCTCAGCCCAATTTGCTTATTTTGCTTGGTTTCCAATTTTAATCGATTCGTGTCGATTCTGATTAGTTGTTTCACTTTAATTGACTTTGATGATTCCTTTTTGATTTCGTACACGGAATTTTATAAAGTGATCTTTTAAATCGAATTAAAGCTTGTTTCTCCAACTTATAATTTCTATATAAAACACACACACAATTTTGCACTCCGAGCGAAGAGGGAGGATAATTAAATGATTAGATAAAACGCGTGCTATGGACACGTGTGTTCATATTTTCAATTAATTCCTAATCTATTCGTTTGATCGTTTTGACCTGTGGGTCTGGTTTACCGATGAGATGAGGTGAACTTTGTACTGCTTTGAGTGTGAAATTGACTAACGGTTAGTAAACCGTTTAGTGCGAACGTGTGGTATGGGACTCACGTTAACATTTTTCGGGTCCCTTTCTGAGAGTTGTGACACATTCCGCCGGACAGTGGTGTCTAGTGCTGCCACTACGATTTGTTGCCTTTTGGCGTTGCCTTCGGGCGTTGCCTTCGGGCGTTGCCTTCGGGCGTATGGATCCTTGTTATACAGTACCGAGCTCGAGCATCTTTTGTTTCTTTGACAATTATATTTCCCTAGTGTATCGCCTTTCGGTGTAGGTTCTTTGAACCACACGATATATAGCGATTACCTTGTGGAAACTTGTGTTACCTTTATTGGTATTTGTCATTTGCCTTTTGGCTTGTTTTGGGATATGATATCCTTGGTTTATTTGAGTTGCCGATGTTATGAGGCTTGTTATGATTCATCTTTTGTTAGATGATTTGGTTATCTCTTTTGGAGATATTGGTGGTACTTTATGACTATGTATGTTCATTATCATTTAGTTTATCTGACTGATTTGTTTAGATAGACTGACCCATGTATTTTATACTCGGGTCAGACCGAGATGTTTCAGGTTAGGTACACTGGACTTAGCCTATTTTTGTGTAGTCCTTTTTGACTGTATCTCTAATATGTATTCTTTTGACTCGCCTGTATATTGTGGTTTGCTATACCACTTGTCGAGTATCATTTTGTAAACTCTGTAATGTATCTGTATATGTGTAAATGTATGTGATGATCTTCTGTTCTGTGATGTGTATTACATTTAAGTTGTTATATTTTATTCTGATAGATCCTTTAGCCACCTATGGCTTTGTATTAAGTATTTATTGGATATGTCGATCTATGTGGCACTATCGGCGTATTTAATAGATAATTAAGACAAGGCTATAGATGGTTGCTCCTATCCAGCTCTATTCTCCGTATTAGCAGACGGTGTTACTTAGTAATACTCTTTGCTAATGTGGGTCTCGGAGTGGGGCGTCACAGAGATATCCATTGTATTTTTGTTTCAAACTCTGATGTTTATATAGTAGCTTCATGAACTATTATTTATCTTTTCTGCTGCTTATTGTTATATTACTCCGTGTCTATGATTCTGTGATTTATTTATTTACTGTATATGATGAGTATTGCCAAATAATAAATTAACAATATGATATTTTGAACAATTCAAGTCCGACATGTGCAGATGCGAATGGTTCAAAATACCGGGTCGTTACACTTTCTCTCTTTGCCAACATTATATTACTTTAAGAAATATGGAGTCTGATATTGGTCAAAACTCTAACATTATCCACATTTAACTTGGTCAGTTCGTAAACAAAGTTCTTGTTGCAATATTAATATTTATTATTAACCATTCGACTTTAGCAAGTGATTTTGAATTTGAATTGACTACAGTGACCATGATATTAACCTTATAACTAGAAAAATGAATTATCTATTAAATAATGCTTCACTCCCATTGCTTCAACTTTGACCCAACGACAATCGTTCGATGGATGTCATGCCATAATTTAACTATAATCAAAGTGGAGTATCCACAATAATATTCCTTAGTATTTTCAAGTTAAGAGAATTATGTAACATCGTTACTCCAAGATTTCCTTTTTGATATAGTAATTATCAGCTATGGGTACATAACCCCTTGGTTCCTCTAACAACCATGAATATTTGTGACGCTCCATTATTTTTGACGTCTAAATTAATTGACAACCATAATTAAAATACACTTGTTCACTAATATCAGATATTAAAAATAACGGATCGTTGGTTATGCAAATAAAATTTTCAAACTATGAACAAAAGGGAAAACCTCACATCGTAACTTAAATAAACATATACATATATCCCAATAATGAATATATACATACATATATAAGTAAAATACATAAAACATCTTTATCTCCTTGTACATCAATCATTACTAAATTCATAAAACAATATAATTCAACAGTAATACGTGAGAAATAATTTAAGTAAACAATATGTATGCGTAGTATGCCATCAGACTCCTTTCCTTTGCTATCACCCGCAAGCCTTAAAAGAAAAGGGAAAGAGAAGAAAAAATGTTCAACTATGCTTAAGCTATGCCTAACCATATACATTCTGACCACAAGGGAACCATGGACTATTGTATAGGAAAAGACGGCCTACGCGATAGAGTTAGGGGCATGCCTTAGGGAAAATTCTATAATTTATTGTAAATTATCAACTCTGTAATAAAATCTCATTTGAAATAATAGACATTTCTCTTTCTATTATGTACTTGTCATATCGTATTATGTTAATTATAATTATTTATTTAAGTATATTTAATATATATAAAAAATCCTTAAATGATAAGTCATTTGATAGTAATTACAATATGTTGTAATAATGAGAAATTATCATGTTGAACATAACATATTGTTTTAAATATTCCTAGGCAAAATGTTTCGAGATAGGATATCATATATCCATTGAGACTAGAATACACAAAGCTCTATAAATGTTGGGCAGTGTATTGTTCATGGTTGTTGAGGACACCAAGTGATTATTACTGATAGTTATTAGATAACTATGGAATGACTCAATCGAGAGTTTTCTACTGGTAATATAACTAAGGTCAAACAAAGAATTTCAAAGCGACGATTTTACACAGTTCTCTTGACTTGAGAGTACCGTTAAACTTCAATATGGAAACTCCCCTTGATTATACTTAAATCGTGGCAGGGAGTACATCAAAAAACTATAGCTGGGTTTGAGTTATAGTTTTGAAAGTGAAACACTATTCAGTAGAGAATCATTATCAACTTAGTCAACTCAAAGTCAAAGTCTTTAGCTAGAGATGTTCGGTTAATAATAATTGTTATTATTGAATAAAGGATTTCATATTCGGACTAAACAAGTTGAATGTGGACAATATTGGAATTTTGACCAAAACAAAATTCCTTAAGTCCTAATGTGATAGAGTTTTGACAAAAAGATTTGGTGTAAATAATCGTTACTACCTGGTACCCCTTATACTAATGAAATTTTATTTTACCGAATAATGCGTAAGCGATAAATTTGGCTAAACTATCACACCACTAGTTAAGGTGATATGTGAATGTTAATATTCGAATTATTCAATATTATCCATCGACTAAATTTACACTTTTAAGTAGCACAACCGCAATGTTGAATACTCCAAATACCACACTATTTAATTAGATAATAATTATTATAAATTATTTAATATTTATGAAATAGTAATTATTAATTTTTATTTGATTTACATTAATTAGCGTTTAATAGATTGTATATATAAAAGTTATATATGTACGTATCCATATACGATATTGATAAATAATTAAATTAGATTTAAATAAAATAAATACAGATAGGATTTGGAAAATTGCATGGGCCCATTTGACCCATGTAATGGCTAGCCATAATAGGGGATAGGGTTGGTTTTTGAATGTAAAATTTTGTTTTGAATTGGTAAAGAGAAGAGGTAAATAAGAAGGTCAAGATCTCCACTTTTTACTCTTTTCTGTTGCTTATTTGAACATCACTTTCTCTCTCCTTTCACTTTACTTTAGCCTCCTTTCCTACTCATTTTTGGCTAGAATATGTAGGGCTTCCCCCTATATTTACAAATAAAATAAAATAAAATAAAATTACATCTATTTCAAAGGAGTAGTATTCTCTTCTAATAAGCTGCATTTTTTGGAGGAGTCTAGATTGGATCTTAAAGGGCCTTATCCAACATTCAAGGTGCTCATTGACTACATTTTGGTAATGATCTATTTTCATAACCATTTCATATAAGTATATGTTATCCAGTTCAGTTGTATTGCTTGTATGTTATATATTATAATGAATTTATATATGCAATTATTATCCGATTTTGCACACATACCTAAACATTTAATTTAATTGAATTAAAACTTATACACATATAAAACACACACACATACACATACACTTATACATATATACATACATACATACACACACACACACACACAATCCATTAAAAAATTTAGTTTTGAAATAAAAAATGCTTTTAACTAATTATTAAAATTTGAATTGAACTTTGTAATTAGCGTGTATATATATTATATAAATTAATCAATTAAATATATGTACATATATTTTCAAAAAATAACATAAAATAGAAGTTTTAGACACATATATATTTAATTCTAAAATATAAATAATAATTTATAAATGTATTTTTTTTATTAATGCATGTTGAGTTGAAAAAATATTAATGTAAATCCTTGTGGATTTACATTATAAAAAATATATTTTTTATTCGAATCCTTATGGATTTGTATAATAAAAAATTTATATAAATCCATGCCGATTTGTATATAAAAAATGTTTTGGTCGAAAAAAACATTTTTTAACATATGTAATTATATTTACCGTTTAATAGTTTAAAAATAAAATATTCTAATACTAAATATAAAATATATTAGTTGCTTATTTTAATAAAAAAAATTGTTTGTCATATATATTTACATATATAAATATATTTAAACATGTCAATATTTGAAATTTGAATTTAAATTTTAAATAGATTTTCTCTCTAAGATCTAGATCTGGTTTTTAAATCTAAAACTATCTTGAGATATTTTAGATATTAGTTTGAATCGTTTTTAATTGGTCAACATGTTTCAAATAAAAAAATCAATATGCAAATGTTTAATATATTCGTACATCTGTATACACACACACACGTATACATACATACATATGTATGTATGTATATACATACATACATTCAAATGTGTGTGCACGTGTGTGTGTACATGTATAAATAATAAATTAAATATGGACAAAAAATGTATATAAATGGACAAATATGTCATTTACGGTGTAAATCCTAGCATTTATATATATGCACATTAAACCATGTGTACTTTTATATGTTGCATGAGCACAATATACATGTATATGTTTATTTGATATGCATATACATTATATATTATGTAAGTCAAATCAAATCTTTTATATAAAAAATTAAATAAAATAAAGATTTTATTTAAAATTACTTAGATTGGGTCTAAAATGACTTAGACTTCATAGTCCTAATAATATCTAAAACTTGAAATTTTCGACATTCATAGATTTATCCCACTGCGGCTTGACCTAGTTCCTTCAATGGTATCAGAGCCTAATAGCTTGTGCAGCCTAAATTAACAGTAATAGGGCAAATTTATTAAAGCCTACCCATTAGCAGGGTGTCTAGAAAGGTAGTGTCGAAGGTTGGGTTTGGGTAGTCAAGTACTCTACCCTACTTGGCTATTGGCCTGGCTTGAAGGATGAAGTAATCCCAAAGGTTATAATGGCCCAAACTAATTTTGGGCATTGGGCTAATTTATAAAATTTATTCTAGAACTACAAATAATATTTTAAATCTAAAAGGTTATGTTTAAAACATATTAGAAATTTTATAAATATTATAAAATACTTCAAAAATGTTTTGAAAATTAATTAATTATTTTTGAAAATTTTACAATAATTAATTGGATTGATTAAATAAATAGAGAGTTAAAAGTTGATTAATTAAATTAGAAACACACACACACACACATAATGATATATGTACATTTATATTAAAACGTTTATGGTAAGTAATACTTAAATTTTTAAAACTAATTAAATTCAATTTAAATTATTTTAATTAATATATTAATCAAATGTTAATTAATAGATAATATACATATATAAGGATATATGTAATATTACTGTAAATGTTATAAAATATATATTCAATTTTAAAATGAATAAAATTAAATAAATTAAGTGCTAATCAATTAATTAAATAAGATTTGATTACTTAAATTAAATTAAATATTATTTAATTATAAATGTGGAACTATAATAAACCCATATTAGATTTAAGGAATACATATATACGTATTGTACATATATCATGATTTCAAATATGTCTAACACTTGAATCACGAGGGTATTTCATAAGAAGTACATCATTCCATAAGTCGATATCACTCAAAGACACACACACACACTAAAACATTATGAATGTTTAAATATAAGTATTGTCCTCTATCATTTATATATTAATAAATTACTTGCATACACTTTAGTTGTTGAGCTTTCTTCAAGCTAGAGATGTTATGTGTAGTACTATTAATATATTGACTAGACGAGGTAATATATATACATGTATTTATTGAGCATTCCTCAAGGTACATGCTTTATGCTTAGGTCATCATGAAATGATAGGTAAGAGCACATAATCTCTCTTGATTTGTTGAGCTTTCCTCAAGTTTAAGAGAGATTAAGGCAAAGACCACATGTTAGGAGTTGTATGTGATACAATGAAAAGGTGTTATCCATAACATGCGGGCTAATGACTTATTGAGCTTTCCTAAAGGTTAGAACCCCAAGGCATGCAAGTCCTAACTCCTGCTAGAGATATCGAAAGATTATACATCTCTTACCCTATAGTTTGAGCCGTTCATATTAAATTACAATATAAACCGATTGAATGTAAGTCTCATGGAGTTGCTCAGTATATGAGATCAGTCATGTCATCATCCAAGGATCAAGGTTGTTTACGCCAAAATTGGTCACAAGCACCCAATTATAAACGAAAGCACTAATATCCAGTCACAGATCACAAATAGAATATATGTGGAGAATATAATGTGAAGAATAATCAAAATTAAAATGAAAGCAGTAAAAAAGACGAGATTTTTAGTGGTTCGGCTAATTCGGCCTACGTCCACACCAGAAATTTCCTTTTTATTATATCCAAATCCGATTACAGTTACAATCCGAAATTTCTAAAACAAAAATGGCAGAGCAGCTTTTTGTAGAAGAAGATGAAGAAGAGCAGAATGAAGATCCCTTTTTTGAAGTCAATACTACTATATTTATAGGCAAAACCCTGACTACAGGGCCTTCTCACTTATGTGGGCCCACCAATACCATAGTCGAGCCCATATCGTTCATCGCTGCCGACCTCGAGTAGTTAACATGCCGACCTTAAGTTGCCCTGGTGATGACCCGAAGTAATCCTCATGTTGACCCGAAGCAAGATGCGTGCCGACCGAAGTAAAACATCCTCTAACCCATGCCTTCTCAATGCCGACCCCAAGTGTAAACGCCGACCAAAGTTCCCTTGATGCCGATTTGAAGTAGGGTGAATGCCGACCCGAAGCCAACTCGTTGTCGACCCCAAGTTAAGCCTTTGCCGACCCCTACTTGCTCCTTCTTTGCCGACCCGAAGTCCTCCTTGTAGCCGACCCGCATAGCTAATGCCGACCCCTCGAAGAATGCCGACCCCTATTTTGCCGAGCCCTCCAAGTGATATGTCGATCCGACCCGAAGTAGGTGTATTACTGACTCGAAGAAACTCCAATACAACCCCAAGCAATGCCGATCCCAAGTTGTCCCTTGCCGACCCGGAGTATCATCAACATTAACTCGAAGTAAAACCTTTTCTAACCCGAAGCAAACCCTATGGTGACTCGAAGCAAACTCTAAGCAACTCATCTCTTGCCAAAATCCATATCCCAAGTACCCTGCGTTGTTCGTCCATTGATCATGCTGAATCTCGGCTTCATATCCGCATTTACTATCCGTGATTGATCGTTATCCATCCATTCAAATTAAACCCATAATATTCCAGCCTCGATAACCATGCTGTCCATTGGGTTAAATCCGCCTGTATGCTGCCTTGCCAAAAGGCAGGTTAACACTTTGCCCCCCAAAAGACGCCTTGCGATCGAAAGGCGTGTTTTGTATTGCCATAAGTCCAAAATCCACAGTTCATGATCCATTGATCGCCATGTCATTCAATCCATATCCAATCCATTGTCGATCTAATTCCTTGATCTCTCCGGATCGTTAGCGAAATTCATGACTGTTTTGAGTCGATATCCAATTCCGTATCCATTCCAGATCCATTAACCGAATCCACGATCTCTTCGGATCTTTTTATCCAAATCAGGGACCACTCCGGGCCCTGTCTAAATCCGGGGACCTCTCTAGGTCCAAATCCAAATCCGAGACCTCTCGGGGTCCTATAATCCAAATCCGGGACCTTGCTGGGTCCATATCCAAATCCGGGACCACTCCGGGTCCTTAGCCATTCAAATCCGCTATCCGAATCCATTTCATATCTTGGAAGCCAATAACCGAATCCTATGATCTCTCTGGATCATTGACGACCTCTCTGGACCCTTGCTAAGCTCGATCCAAACTTAGCGATTGAATAGGCAGATCCAGTCGTGCTTCGGCGAAGCAACCTATCCCTTGCACTCCGGTCCCGGTGGGGGCATATAGCGATGTCCTGGTCCTCCTAGACCGATTATAGCCTCTCCCGACTCTTGCTGGATCCCATCCTATCACTCTCTGGTGAAGGGTAAACAACGTCAAGCAAGCCGATCCTGTCGCTCTCCGGCGAAGCGGCGTCACTCCCTGCACTCCGGTTCAGTATCCCTGAACACTAAAAAATGCCATGGCCTAAGTCCTAGACCAATTGCAGCCACTCTTCGCTCTCGCTGGATCCCATCCTATCACTCTCCAGTGAAGGGGAAACAATGTCGAGCAAGCCGATCCTGTCGCTCTCTGGCGAAGCGCCGTCACTCCTTACACTCCGGTTCAGTATCCCTGAACATTAAGCGATCAATTCCCAACCGACTTCAAGTATCCATCCCTTAATTCTCTGGTTAGAGATTTGTTTCACAAAATCCAAATCCATGCCCTCAGTTCCATAAGGAGTTGTGCTGATCCATTCTCCTTGATCACGGTTTGCCCCCAGCTGATCCAATCCATATCTAAGACTGTTAATTTCCGCTCCAAATCCTGAATTCCAATTTCCAGTTGTTCTAGCATCCATAAGTGGTCTCCGATTGTCATTTCCATCCTGCCCCCGAGTCTGCAAGGGAATCCTGAAACCTGCCCTTCTAGAGGAGCATCCATCATCATTTCCATCTCTCCTTGCCTTTTGTTTCCTCGTTGATTGCCTAGCCATTGCTTCATAGATCCAAGTTTCCAAGCTTTCCAATCCAAGATCCAAACTTCCAAATCCCTGAGTGGAAGCTTTCTCAGTGAAAGCACCAAAATGTTTGCACCAAAATTGGTCACAAACACCCAATTTCAAATGAAAGCACCAATATCCAGTCACAGAACGCAGATAGACTATATGTGGAGAATATAATGTGAAGAATAATCAAAATTAAAATGAAAGCGGTAAAAAAGACGAGATTTATAGTGGTTTGGCTAACTCCGCTCTACGTCCACTCTAGAAATTTCCTTTTTGTTATATCCAAATCCGATTATAGTTACAATTCGGAATTTTTGAAACAACAATGGTAGAGCAGCTTTTTGTAGAAGAAGATGAAGAAGAGCAGAATGAAGATTCCTTTTCTGAAGCCAATACTACTGTATTTATAGGTAAAACTTCGGCTACATGGCCTCCTCACTTATATGGGCCCACCAATACCACAGTCAAGCCTATATCGTTCATCGCTGCCGACCTTGAGTAGTTAACATGTCGACCTGAAGTTACCCTGCTGATGACCCAAAGTAATCCTCATGTTGACCCGAAGCAAGATGCGAGCTGTCCCAAAGTAAAACATCCTCTAACCCATGCCTTCTTAATGCCGACCCCAAGTGTAAACGTTGACCCGAAGTTCCCCTGATGCCGACCCGAAGTAGGGTGAATGCCGACCCGAAGCTGGCTCGTTGCCGACCCCAAGTTAAGCCTTTGCCGACCCCTACTTGCTCCTTCTTTGCCGACCCGAAGTTCTCCTCGTAGCCGACCCGAAGCATAGCTAATGCCGACCCCTTGAAGAATGCCGACCCCTGTTTTGCCGAGCCCTCCAAGTGATACGCCGATCCGACCTGAAGTAGGTGTATTGCCGACCCGAAGAAACTTCAATGCCGACCCCAAGCAATGTCGATCCCAAGTTGTCCCTTGCCGACCCGAAGTATCATCAACATTGACTCGAAGTAAAACATTTTCTAACCCGAAGCAAACCCTATGGTGACTCGAAGCAAACTCTAAGCAACTAATCTCTTGCCAAAATCTATATCCCAAGTACCCTGCGTTGTTCGCCCATCGACCATGCTGAATCCCGGCTTCATATCCGCATTTACTATCCGTGATTGATCGTTATCCATCCATTCAAATTAAACCCATAATATTCCAGCCTTGATAACCGCGCAGTCCATTGGGTTAAATCCGCTTATATGTCGCCTTACCAAAAGACGGGTTAACAAAGGCATAATGCTCGAGGTAAAAGGAAAACATCATTTTTGAATGGTTCAAAGAAGAGAAAGAAAATTAACAAGAAAAGTAAGAAGAGTGCGCCAAATGACAAGGGTGAGTGTCATCACTACCATAAGAAGGGGCACTGAAAATGGAATTTTCTAGATTACTTAAAGATTGTCAAAGAGAAGAAACAGAATGATTCAAGCACTCCTACAAGTATATTTATGAGTCAAAATTGTTTTGCAATTAATAAATTATCTTGGGTTTTTGATATTGGAATTAGAACTCATATCTGTAATTTATTACAAGGACATAAAAACGGGCGACATGTGGCAAAGGGTGAAATGAGGCTTCAAGTTGTTGATGGATCCTTTGTAGATGCAACTGCGGTTGGAGGCTTTGCTGAATGGATTAGGTTTAAATTCAAATAATCGCTATTGTGTAAAAAAATCTTTATCGGTGCAATAATTTTTGTGTTTAGATTGTTTAGGACTAGATATGTTTTTCATTCTGCTACTAATATTATGAACATTATGTTTGATGGAATTAAAATCAGTAATGGTATTTTGGATAATGAGATTTATGTACTTAATTCTAATCATATATGCGCTGTCAATAATTCTTCACAATTATCACAGTGGAATCCCAACTGCATTTAGCAGTAGCTTATGATACCCAACAACACACTAAGTATATCGATTAACATAATTTGGCTTACTTTAACAATAAGCAGTCTTACTTAGTTCAATTTGGGAAAACAAACATTTAGGAAAGTAGAATGATATATTCTTTACATTTAATCAGTAGACAACCGAATTTCGCGAACTAAGTGAGGAAAGGTTGCCTACAACAACTAAATAAGTCGACACTGACTGATGTAAAAGTGGTTGGTGTAATAATCTACTGCAGCCATCCAAACCGCAAACCCGTGTTCGAACGACTACTTATACGTAAAACCACCACAGAATTTGGACGAAGGTCAACCATCGTGAGGCAAGGTATATCTATTGCCAATTGTAAGTACAAATAGGAGGAGTAAATAAGATTAACAAAAAATGCTGTTACGGCAAAGGTAAATCTATGAGTAACTGTAAGTAAAAGAGGAAGGAATAAATAAGATTACCAAAACCTGCTTTTACTTCAACTGAATTGTGCTTTGAACCTTTACATGCTGTAGATCCTGATGTAAAATTAGGAAAAGTAAATGATCTGAGGGTCATGGCAGTAAGAAGAATGAAGTGGAGGATCACAATCTGAGATGGGTTTGAGGATTTGAATATTGTAGGTGTTAATGTAAAATTAGGAAAGGTAATTTAGTTGGGATGAGTTAGGATCGTGGCTGCAAGCAGAACGGAGTGGAGTATTGACTTATGAGATGGAACAGAGTAATTTGGGACCAAATTTGGGTTAGGGTTTAAAATGCTGAGAAATGTGGCGAAATTTTTGGTAACCGTATTCGATGAGGGAAGATGGTTAAAAGGAAATATGCGATATACTTTTTGTTGTGGTAGAGAAAATGGGAGACGGATCACGAGAAAAGATTTTTAAAAACTCACAATTTTACGAAGCCACATATGCATTTTGGTGATTGTGCTTTTAAGTTTAAGCAATAGATTCCCGCAATACTATGTTTTGCACTTCACGTGTACTTCTCTGCTATGGTGTTAGATTGTAGTAGAGTTTTTCTAGAGAAGAGTAAAGAATTGAAGAAGATTAAGAGGAGGAAGAAGAACTTGGAGAGGAAGAAAAGCAAGATGAAATAACATTAGTTAGAAAATTATGAACCAGCCTAAGAGAAATTCCTTTCATTTCATACGCATATATAAGCATATTACATTGTATTCTGGAGACATCTGCTATCATGCTAGTGGTGAGACTATATGCTATAATTCTTTTTGGCCACATCTTTGTAACAAACAAATAAAGATAAAATAAAAAGTAGAATCTTTTTTTGTAACAAACTTAGTGCTATGTAATGTAAGAAAAGCATGCAGCACCAATTCATATATTGTTTCATGCATCCTAGTAAGCAATATTTGTAGTAGTCTGCAGTGTATCAATAATGCTGTTATTAAGCTGGATTGGTGCCGTATCATTGCCCACCCCTTCAAAACTGGCCTTGTCCTCAAGGCCGAAATTCAGAATCAGGTGGTTTGTCTAGCTCTGGAACTGGTGCTTCCGGGCATGGTTCATATTCGGGAAGTAGGAGAAGGAGTTGTCGAGTTTGGCAACGATGGCCAGGAACATATTTGGCATCACAATTGAAGCATAGGCCTTGCGCGCGACGTTGTTGCATCTCGGAAGGGGTAAGTTGCTTGATTTGGTAAGAGGAATTAGCCATGGGTTTTGGTGGAGTGGAGTTGGTGTTGAGTTTGGGCCAAGGTTGTTTTGAGCTTCGGTGGATTTGCTTTCAATTAGTTTGGCTAAGTCGATGGCATCGGAGATAGTGGAGGGCCTTAAGACTAGGAGCTCGTTTTTTATGTGGTTTGAGGCCGGATATAAAACAATTAAGAATGGCATCGGGGGGTTGATAGTCTTCGACGGTGTTTGTTTGCTCAAGCTTGAATAGTGTTGCTTGAGGGTTGATGAATGAGGAAGGACCAAATCTTTGTTCGATGGCTTTGGTGAGAGCTTGCCATGAGAATAGCAGTTGGTTCCTATGCATCCATTGAAACCATGTGAGTGCTTGTCCTTTCATGTAGAAACTTGAAAGATCGATGCGTTGCTCGTCGGGGGTTGAATGATAAGCAAAGAACCTCTTGGCTTGAAATATTCAATCCAATGGATTGGAACCATCAAAATATGTTAGTTCACATTTTGGAGGTTTTGTTAAGGTGGAGCTCGGGGTTGGAAGGAGAGGCGGCTGTCGGTTGGTGGATGGAGAAGAGAGAGATGACTGCTGCGAAGGTATAGAGGCGGTGGGAAGTTTGTTGTTGATTTCAGTTATGACTTTGGAGATTTGTTGGAGGGATGCTTGAATATCATTGATTTGTGTTTGTTGGTTTTGAAGTAGGGTGCCATGAGAAGTTAAAGTGGTTTGAATTGCATCAATGGCTTGTTGGTGATGGATGGAGGAGTCACAGAGCTGTTGAATGGCCTCATCAACTTGCCGGGTCATGTTGGAGGAGAAGAAAAATGATATGGGTATAAGGTGTGACTGGTTTGATAGAGGAAGATGAGAAGACTAAGATTAAGTTGTGAAGCAGAGGAAAGGAGGGAGGAAAGAGAAGCAGTGAAAGCATCAAATGTTATGGTGTTAGATTGTAGTAGAGTTTTTCTAGAGGAGAGTAAAGAATTGAAGAAGATTAAGAGGAGGAAGAAGAACTTGGAGAGGAAGAAAAGCAAGATGAAATAACATTAGTTAGAAAATTATGAACCAGCCTAAGAAATTCCTTTCATTTCATTCGCATATATAAGCATATTACATTGTATTTTAAAGACATCTGCTATCATGCTAGTGGCTAGACTATATGCTATAATTCTTTTTGGCCACATCTTTGTAACAAACAAATAAAGATAAAATAAAAAAAAGTAAAAAGTGGAATCTTTTTTTGTAACCAACTTAGTGCTCTGTAATGTAAGAAAAACATGCAGCACCAATTCATATATTGTTTCATGCATCATAGTAGGCAATATTTGTAGTAGTCTGCACTGTATCAATAATGCTGTCATTAAGATGGATTGGTGCCGTATCATTCTCCTTCTTCCTAGAAAAGTTTAAAACCCTAAAAAACCACAATTAGGTATGATGCTTGCACAATTGTCGTCGATAGTCATCTCCGGCATCTTCCTTCACTTTGAACTAATCGGGTAAGATTTTCGAAACTGTCTCTGTTTAACTTTCCTTTTCCTTTTCTTCTAATCATTAGGTTTTGATCTCTTTCAGAACTATCATGCTTTTGTGCATACTAATTTATTTGATTTATTGCATCTTTCAATCTCTTTCAATCGTTATATAATCTTATATGTTGTCTGTTACTCAATTTACCCTAATTGTTCCAAGTATTATATTCAGTAGAAGCGTCATTCTCTCTGCTTTCTTACTACTTCCAGCATCTCTTGGAAAAGAAACTGAAATATGAGTTGCATTCCAGGTAGTTCAACTGTAATATTATATTTTTTCTGATAATTTAGTTCAAATTTTGTTTCTTCCTAATTTTAGTATTTTAGACGGTGTGATATGTAATTTTGTTAATTATCTTCGTTAACGGTTGGTTTAATTGGGGAATAAACTTGATTGAGTTGGTTAAGTAGTGCTGCTAAGTATAAAAACGAATTAAGAGATTCTCACATGCTTTGTATTCTTGTTGTCGGCTGATATAAGAATGATTAGCTTTTTGCTAAAATTTTTTATATCAAGTAGGCTATTTAGATTGTAATGTACCTTTTGTAGTAGGCTATATGTTATTATTTTTAATTTAATATGTTTTACTGGCCTTTCTTGTAAGCCTACTTGCAAGATGAATAAATGATGCAATGTTTTATGTCCAAGAAGTTTATGCTTTAATTTTACAAAACGGTTTTGTTTTGAAAACTATAAACCGATTAGTATTATTTTCTTACAGTAGAGCAAAGAAAAGAATTGTATGGACTGTTATACCAAATTATGTCGAACGTGGAAACCAAAGTTTAGAAAGGAATTTCAACATGCACTGTCACTGCATTTTACAACTATAACAACAACATGAATCAAGTGGATTTCGTAACTCATTTCCTAGGTTTCTAACAAACATATCAGAAAACGTCATCGACCATAAATGAAAATAATCCTTCTATGATTTGAGCCAGAGTCAATGATCTATTTATTGTGAAAACTATTTTGCTAGGGTTATTTTTGTATAATCAATACTATTATCATGCTTACTTACCGTAAAATGTTAGATATAATTGCTTCTCTGGGATCCAAGAATAATGGAAATTCTTTCAATCCTAAATTTATATGACTACTTTACTGCATGTAAATCTGAATATTATTGCCAACAGGCTATAGGGCCTACACAAAGAGTAATAAGGTGGCTCAAAAGGAAAGTGAAGGCCGTTCCTTTGGGTGATTGCTTGGTGATAACGGTAGTCACCAAATCAGAAATTTCACTTGACAAAACTATCACTTTGTCACCCCTTATTGCCCCAAAACTGGTATGAGCTAGTTCATTAATTATGTGCTAAGTACTATAATTGCTCAAATAGTAATGACATATGGCTACATTTCCTTAGAATTATGAATTCTATGTAAAAGATGCCTTTTTGTGTGATAAAGAAACAGATATCACATGATTTCTTAATTGACTGCATTTCTTAATTTCTTTTCTTTAACCTTTCATTATAAGACGTACTCTTCCACACGCGTGTGTTTCGTCTTCTTCATATTGAACAATTTCTGTGATCTCGTGCCTTGTGGAACGAGAGTGCCCCTTAAACAACGATTTGACGCCATCAAAGATTTAATGGATAGGCATGTTTTCGTATTGTCTTTGCAACGGGTTATCTAATGTAGATTGCACGTAAATTTGACTGATTTCTAGGTCCACAACCCATTTGTTATAAGAAATTATTAAGTTGGGATCAACATTTTTAGTGGGTTTTACTTTTGGAGCTTCAGTTATTGATGACCATAAGCTTTCCTAGGTTGGTGTATTTTGATCGCTCTTCACCCATATATGTAGTTAGGTTAAGTGAGTTTGTCATTTTCAAAAAACAACTTTGGGTGGACATTTTTCTGCAAACTTAATTTAATTAGATTATGACATATATATATATATATATATATATATATATATATATATATATAATATTATTATATTATTAGTAATGTTAAAACATTATATTTCATTTTACTAATAAGATCCCACTAAACATTTATGTGTCTCGCTGAAGTATGTTAACAAGTGGGTGTACCGATTCTCCTAAGACTACTAAATTAACATGCATGATTATATAAAAATGAATTCACCTATGAATACCTAAAAGCTTAAGAATGCACAAGTAATATTGTTGACAAATTTACATTTCCAGCGGTCTTATTTCATTGCGTTTGCATGTGTTAACAAAGTGAGCTGTAGATGATGCAGCTAATTAATTATGGAGTACTCTACTTATGGTTATATTGTAATTTCCTCTTATATTTCGACATAATAGGCAAGCCGTGGTGGAGTTTATGAACCTTTTGTATGGAATAACAGAGAGTATCTAAGGAAACTTTGCATGTGAAAGGTATTTCATTTTAACATTGTATTTAACGATTTATAGTCGGCTACTACATGCCAAGATGACATTTAATCAGAATATTTTAGAATATTTTCATTTAAAATTCTTATGTAAGAAGTCACATTCAAAGTAGAATATTATTTTCCATCAATAGGAGGAGAGTTTGGTTCTATTTTTCTTGGAGACAAGAATATTGCAAAATTAGTTGTGGAACAAGGGCAGGCAAAGGTACATGTGCTTGTTTAAGTTATTTTCCATCTTTGCTAGTCCTATGTGAGCGCATGACTGAATTTTACCATTGGGAACAATGCTAACGGTATACTTTTCCTTTTTCCCAAATGATCAAAAGGTTCGGAAACAAGGTCAACAAAAGAGCGAAGTAAGCCCCTGCTTTGCAGAGTTACTACCATTGGAACAGAAAGCGAAGCAGAGCGGTCAAGGACGTTGGAGCATGGTTAGTTTTTGTTTTTTTTTCTTTGCAGATTTATATATGTTTTTTAGTGTAAATATGTGAGAGGAAAGGGTGATGTGATATTTTGAATAACTTTATCTATTTATTATGGGTTGTATATTATTACCAACCTTAAGAACATAGGCACAATTGAAAGCACATTACTTTGAAATGAATGGCAAGCAGTTAATTGCCAAAATGTTACATGGAAACTTTTGTCCCCCATAAACTTAAGTTAGTTTGATATATTATCATAATGTTTGTCAGGACTTCTAGTGATGCCCAAAATTAGTTAATGCAACGCGATTGATGTGTGCGGATGAACGTACTTTCTACATTCATGTTAGGTCATCCCAACTAGCCCACACTTCATATTTCAATACAACGAAACAACTTCTCCCTCAACGCGTCAAACAACTTAATAAAAATAATAATATCATAATAATTAAAGAAAATACCATGTGGCATTATGATTAGAGGGACCTATAAGTCTATGTGGGATTGTGAATGCTGCACAAACTAGTGGCACTTGAAACAACCCAAGCTACTTTAAGCACAGGGTGAGTTATTTTCTACTCACTCACCTTGGGTAGTACAAATGCATGTGAGTAGTTGTATTTGACTGACTCACCCATGTTGGTTTATACATCACATTCATTGTTTGAAAATTTATGTAGGATAAAAACGCTTCAGGCAAAGCAGTGTGAGATCTACCTCCTTTAGTCATTGGTGATTCCACTACTTTCGATGTCGTTGCCTTTAAAGGTGCAAATAAAGTAAAGTCTACTAAAGCTGTTGTTGAACAAGTTCATGATGGTAACATAATACCATGGTTCAAAATTCCGGCGGAATTCTGGTTATTCCGGTGATTCCGTTCCGGTTCCGCTCATAACCGGAACGGGATCCGGTCAATATTCCGGTTCCGGTCTAAATTCCGGATTTGTCTTTCAAATATTGAAAAAATTTATAAAAAATACAACAAACATATAGTAATTAAAAAAAGAAAACAAATTAATCAGGACAATAAATAAATGGACAAAAAGTCATGCGTATAGACAAAAAAATTTGTTATACTTTTGTTAATTTACATCGCATCATAATAAAAATTTCAAAAATTGACCAAAATTTTAAAATCTCAAATGAACAATACATAATATTAAACAATGGTTTTGTAATCAAAGTGTATTTTATATGTAATGTAAAAAATGTACTATAAATTTATGACAGTATTAGATATTTATTAGCGTAAATAGTAAATTAAAGCAAAAAAGGTACCGGAATTAGAAAACCGGAATTAAAACGAAACTTTCGAAATTTTCGGAACGTAATCGAAAATTTTAAAATTACCAATGACCGGAACAAAAACGGAAAAAGGAATTTCGAACCTTGCATAATACGACTCTATTTGCTCCCATAGATGCAGTTTGTTATGGTGTTTGTGGCAGGAGTTCAGGCGATGCTTGTATTCCTTTATTTTTTCTACATGTACATATCTTAGATATTTTTTATAGAAAATGGTACCAATGACTGTGTTTTTTCTAGAGAACACTCTTAATTTCTTAACTTTGCTCAATGATGTGAGATTTATCTTGATTTGCAGAACACTCTTGATTTCTTAACTTAGCTCAATGATGTGAGATTTATCTTTATCTATAGTTGTTGAAAATACCTCCATTGAATTTTCTTCTCTTTTACAGCAAGCACCCACATTGTTTTTTTACTTTGTTCTTTATGGTTATAATGAAAGAAGAGAAATTGATGAGTGCTTGGTGTCTAAATGAGGAATCCAAATATAGTAATAATTATATTAGTTGTTGGCATTAACATTATAGTGACATAATTAAATTGAACAAGAGGATACTTGTAACGACCTGAAATTTCCAACCATTCGCATCCATACATGTCGGATTTGAATTGCTCAAAATATCAGATTGTTAATTTAAATTTGGCAAAACTCAGCATATACAGTAAATAAAATAATCACAGACACAGAGTAATATAACAATAATGCAGCGGAAACAAAAGAATAGTAGTTCATGAAGCTACTATATATATATAACAGAGTTAAACAAGATACAATAGAAGTCTCGAATACAATAGTCAAATACAAGATCAGAATACATCACTTGAATCAACTGAATATCTGAAAGCTAGATAGATAGCTGGATCTCCAAGCGAAGCTCCAACTCCAAAGGTGAGTCTCGAATGCTGTATCACTCAGTCTGACCCAAGCGTAAAACAAAATACTACACCACAAAGGCTAATTAGGCAGTGCTTAGGGCTGTATCAAAAGTCATTAGGCACGACCATAAGCCGTATAAAAAATAAGCGTGTTTAACCATTAGATACGACCCATGGCCGTATCTAACTATCCAATTAGATACGGCCATGGACCGTATCTACTTGTCGAATTAGATACGGCCATGGGCCGTATCTAATTGGAGATTTAGATACGGCCATGGGCCGTATCTATTTCGACAAGTAGATACGGTCCATGGCCGTATCTAATTTGATAGTTAGATACGGCCATGGACCGTATCTACTTGGATTGTTAGATACGGCCATGGACCGTATCTAATTGGATAGTTAGATACGGCCATGGACGTATCTAACTGGAGAAATAGATACGGCCCAAGGCCGTATTTTCCCATTAGATACGGCCCAAGGCCGTATTATCTAACGTTGACTCATCAAAAGTTACTCCTGATAAACTAATGAGGGGTCATGAAGGAACAAGTAGCATCTGATATAAGAGCAAATGCACTATCAAATAATGCGAAGGAACTTGTGGTAAAATATCAACGCAATATATAACAATGCAATAACATAAGAAATGAAAAGAAGTGCAATTAAGAGTAATCAACTAGCATAGCATCATTATGATATTCCTGAAGGTTTCAGAGAAGTGCTTCATATCAAAATCACTAGCTTAGAAACTTCAGTTTAAGAAACCATTAGCCATGCAAATTCATCGTTGGATCATAATGAAGGCACAGACAAACAGACAAAAACCAACACACAACGAAGGGGGTTTAACTGACCAATTATTACATCAGATTGCTTAAATTGCAATTTAAACCATAATAATGTTGTTAATCCCGTGCAGGTTCCCATTGAAGTAACGAGGCCTGATAATCAGTCTGAGAGTATCCAAACAGCTTCTCAAACCTCTAACTTACTCACTACTTCACCTGCAAGCAACATTGAAGGGGACAAGTTAGTGAATGTCAATGATAAATGACATGAGATCATATCGGCAGAAAGCCCAGAGCTAATAAACTGGGTGCTGTACATGTTCATAAGGAACTACCAGCACGGAATAGAGCTTGCATAAAGTATTATGAAATAAAATGCAAAGTATTCAAAATTGGAAAACAAAAATCCCAAGTACGAAACTCGATTCGGTTAAGCATACATTATTTATTTATTTCGACGTTTAATCTTACTATCCGTAAATTAGTGGACATGTGTGGCAATTAGATCCGTCGGTTCGGATCCGGATTCAACGCGGTTGGTTTTGTTTCTAGACAAGTTGTTTTTTTGGTACTATACATTTTAAAACTTAGACCTGATCCGAGGTTCGAATCAAATCGGATCTAGTTATATAATAACATTGCATATGCATATATTTTTATTTATTTGGGTAAAATCTTTCGGGGCAGTTCGATCGTGTTTGATTGGATTTTTATGCTATTTTTCGTCACCCCAACCCTACTCTAGATTCATCAAGTTCGGGTATTCTCGAGTAATTCGGTTTAGGTTTGCGAGTATCAGTTCTAATTGTTAGTCCTACTTGTAGACCATATGTTGTTGCTTTAAAACACTACAATAAGTTTTATAACAAGTTTTAAGTGAGATTACATTCCATATATGGCCTTTAGGCTAACTGCTGAAAGAAAAGAATACGTGATATTTACCAATGCGTAATTTTTTTTGTACTAATCAATTCTGCAGACGTTTATTATTATTATTACTAACCTAAATTAGGATTGCAAATTGGGACTTTTCAGTCGAGTAGAAATTGGATGGAGTTGGCAAAATGGCGATGCAATCTCACTTAATCGGAAAGGCAGCTAACCACAACATACTTTTTATTCAATAGTGGGCTATAAAAGGTTCTTAACCAAAAGGAAATAAATGTTTAGCAGAACTATGGTTGGCCTGTAACTGTTGTGGCCTATCAAAACCTTATCTAATTTTCTTTTGCCAACCTTAACTATGGTTTTGGCACTAGGCATAAAAGTTAGCTTATCTAATTTTTTTTTGCCAACCCCATTCATGTTAGTGCAATTCAATGGCTAGCCAAGGTAGGCCATGCATACATACACATTTCAGCATCAATGTTGCATACTTGCATGTCCACTAAAAGTTATCCTTTCTGATTGTAGTTGACCATCATTTTTAAATATTCAAATATTGACCTGCATTCTTTTATATTTAGTCATGATTCATGGATGGTTGATTTGTAGAAATTTATTCAATAAGTATTGTCGATGATATGTCAATGTATGATTTGTAGGAGTTATATTATTATTATCATTGGACTTTTAGATAGAATGCAAGGTTGAGATATAACATGCTAGCTGTAAATAGCATAACCAAGTGATTAGAGAACACAAATTTAAAATAAACAAATTATTGGAGCAAATATCTTACCAGAGTTTAACCATGAAAGATACTTATAAGTAATTGTTACCAGACTCTGTCTAGTTAACCAAATAACCTGCGTAAACTTTCTATTTCAAAAATTATAGGTCGGTAATGAAAAGATAATAGTTTCAAGTAAAAAAAACGCGTAATTGTATGAGTTGAAAACAAATCTAATTTTATTTTCTTAGGTTTATAAACTCATAAAAGAGATAGAAAGAAATGCGAGGAAAAGATTTCAGAACAAAAACAGGATGTACAGCAGGCATTGTTGCAAGCTAAGGAGGAGCATGCTGCAATGGTATGTGCTTTCAAAGATATTTACTACTTGAATGGAAGTCAGGACTAGAAACTAGAAACTCCCATTTGTACACTTAAAATAAATATAAATAAATTATTATTAAAAGGGTCTTATTCGTTGCCTGAAACAAATACTCCAACTTCCATTTGTAATCCTATTTTGCATTATCTTACCTTGATATTAATATATGAAATAACATTTGAAAAATGTTCTTAAGTTGAGATTTATGTATCCTTGCACCATACTTGTAAGAAAGATATATTGGATATGGACATACACTTCGCTACTAAGGAATGACATGTTAAAGATAAATAATTTTTGGATGAGCTCACATACCTGCTAAAGATATCGAATCATAATCTTCGGATGGCACACATACCCACCCACTCCAACATCAACAAAGGTCTCTGCAAATTGATGATTTATTTTGTTGGTTCGCTCATCTGGTAGCAGTATATTGTCCAAAACCAATTTTTCATGTGTGGATGATACAGATTTCCCATGGATTTTGGACGATGTAGAATCTCGACATACAGTACCTATTGCAATAAAATTTATTGTCTAGATCTATCCAACAAAATAACTGCATCGAAAACAAGTAAGAATAAAAAGCAACTAATAAATACCTGTTGCTATTATGTCTAGATCAAAGTTGAGGATTTCACATTTTTGATTGTTCACCACATTGGTCGTATCCTGGGATTGAGAAACAACGAATTTAGAAGCATTGGGTTGTGTGTTGCGTTCTCCTTGTTCTATGTTTCCCACCATGTTGATCAGAAGCTCCATTTGCCCAGACAAATTTCCTACTGTACTCTCCAAATTTCCCACCGTACCCTCCAAACTTCCCATCCTCATTTTCAACTCAGCATTGTCTCCACAAACATGTTTCAATCGTTTATGTGCAATAGCAGAAGCCTTAATATTAGTCTTTGGTATGACGGTCCCAACACCGCGGCTCCTACCCCTTGTATCCTTTCCCATCACTTGTGATACGATATCTTCATCCACTGTCAATTTTTCTTCATCACTATCGGTGATCTTTTCCTTCAATTTCGCAATTTGATCCTGAGATTGCATAATACTTATATGGACACATAGTGCATAAAAGAAAGAAAATTGCTCATGTTTAACTTTAGGAGTAAAAATAACTTACGAAGTACAAAGAATTGACATCTGATATGCTACCATCTTTTTTCGTGTGCGTCTTCTCCCATACATGACGACGGTTGATATTTGCAGATGGATCTGCAACGATCTGCAATATATAAAATATGTTAGTTGTGATTTTTATCATTTTGAAAAAAAAAAGAATATAACTTACCATTTCGTGTTCTATTCTAGCGCGACTTTTACGGTCTGTATGGTGAGCATAACTGAGCAATGATCTATTTATTTTGGCTAACTCCCTTCTTCCGCTCGCTACAGGCGTTGCTTCATTTTTTATGAACTCGTTCCAATCTTCTTGAGCAATTGTAGGTGGACAATTTTTCATTCGTTCTTCGTCATTGTCGAAAGTGTCATAAAAACTTGCTCTCAAGTTTTTTTTGTGTCTCCTAAAAGCCTCGGACATTCTTTTTAAAAATATTTCCTTTGAAAGCGGGTCGAGCGCATACATTTTCTGCAAAAGTAAAATACATAAACAAGTTAATCAATTCTATCAGACTTAAAACAGGTTTCAGAAACCGACTGCATACATTGCAAATAGAGTGACTGACCATAAATATTTTTTAAATATCGTCAGAAATGAATCAAAGTAAAAACTTACCACCAATTGGTTCCAAACATCATCCTTATATGTACCGGGTACTTTGTTCCAACTTATGTATGATATCGGCACATGAGCTCTTACTAGTTTACCCAGCATAGTGGTGATTTTTCCAGCGTTTTCTTAGACTGGAATACCAAATAAGTTTTGATCAACTATTTTTTCTTCTGAACATGATGAATGTGATGATGCTGGATTTTGTGACATAACTGTAAAATGCTGGATTTTCTGAATACCAAATAAGTTTTGATCAACTCAGCTGCCCTGAAATAAAAATGAAATCAACATCACTGTAAATTTTAATTTAGATTCCACGTTTAGTTTTAAAAATAAATCCCCTTTTATCTACAAGTCTATAAAACACATACTATCATGAAACTTTTCAATATAACAGAAACCAACAACAATATAGACATTTTAAGAAACCTTCTCTTTATGTGAATTTTTGTTTGGTTCAATGATATCTCAAACTCCTACTACCCCAAGGAATAGGAATTCAAACGAGAAATGAAGCATTTAACAATTCATCAGTTAACAAATGGTTTTGGTAAGGTCTTCTAATTTTTCATTATCTTCAAAAGCCGATTGATAGACGGTAGGAAACTCAATGTCATCCACATTTGTAGTCAACCGTTTTGGTGTATGCAAAACCACAGACCAACCGTTATTTTTTAAATCTGTTGAGTAGAACACTTGACTCGCTTCTGATGCAAGAATAAATGGCTCATCATTCACGCTATCTTTGCTCTTCAATTTCCCTAAATTAACCATGATCAAGTTTGAAACAGGATCTATTTTGCAACCATTGATCTTATCCTCGACCTTTACCCAATCACAATAAAAAACTGTTTGTTTGAAGTCAGTGTAATCCAACTCAAGTATATGCTGAATGACTCCGTAATACGTTGTTTCTGCTTCCTTATAATTTTTATCTTTACCACTCGCTCTAAATTTTGTAATTGCTTTCATGCATACACCGCTATCTTGTGTTACCATACGATTTTCGTACATTTTCGTGGAAAATAAAAAACCATTCACTTGGTACTTAGTATAACTAAGCGCCGTGAACTTCGGCCCATGCACTAGCCGCCAGAGAGTTGGATCAACATCGATGCACTTCAACAACTACATAAAATACAATAAATAAAACAAAACATGGTCACGAAGGTGTATTGTCAACTTATAAACACGTGAACTACTTAAGATGATGTAATACCTCGTTGCGTAACCATAGAGTAAAACTTTGAACGACTTCGACAGTTGTACCTCTGCCTCGTGATTGAAATCTAGTACTTTTCGCATAGGAGTTATACCTCCTATGGAAAACACATATCAAACCGAATACATAAATTGAATTAAAAAATGGAAATTCAAAACAAAGGTGTGAACTTACTTCTTCCATTCATCCAATCCATCGTACTTATTAAGGACCCAGCTACGTACTTGTTCAAACTGCACTTGGGTTAACGTTATATCTTTACCATTATCTAAAGGTATCTCACCAGCAAACTCATCGTCCTCGTCTAAAAACGCTTCGCGGGTATGTTTATGATTGCCATCACCTCCGTTTGGCATATATTCCATGCAGTAAAGGCTAGCTTCTTGTACGATATATCCTTCTGCAATACAACCTTCAATGTATCTTTTGTTGCGCACATATCCTTTATATGTTTTCATCAACCTGTGACTGTGATCAATTATATATTGTACACAATAGCTATTTCTATCGAATAATAATGTACATAACTGAAATTAGTTATTTACCGTTCAAAGGGATACATCCATCTATATCTGACAGGACCACAAATTAATGCTTCATCGGCTAAATGAACCATAAGATGGATATTGATATCAAAAAATGCAGGTGGAAAATGTTTTTCAAAAACACACATTGCTTCTACCAAACTAGCCTTTGCTTTTATAAGGTGTTCCCTATTGATCACCTTTGAGCACAAAATGTTAAAGAATAGACTAATACGATGAATAGCATTTCGCAGATCCTTATGTTGTGGATAAGAATGTTGAAGCAATACCGGAAGCAAATGTTGCATTATGACGTGGTAATCATGTGACTTCATATTTCTTAGTTCGGGAGGATTGATGCTCACATTGTTGTGGAAGTTTGAAGAGAATTTGTTGGGCACTTTCAGGTTTTTCAAAACGGTGCAAAACCGTATCTTTTCTTCTTTGCTCAAAGTGAAAGTTGCCTTTGGTCAAAATAATCCGCGGCTTTCCATTGAGAAGTGTCACATGGATGACGCATTACGGTTGGATCAGACTTGGCACGACCATGCCAGGTCATCGCATCTGCTATCCATGGTACACTATACAATCTTTTCAATCTAGAAATTAAAGGAAAATGTCTTAATGTCTTTCGAGGTACTTTGATGCCTTTTTTTTCTTCGTTGAATGATGTCATATATCTTGGTTCGTTGCAATTTTTACACGAAACTCTATTCGCATCATCTTTCCAGTATAATATGCAATCATTGATGCATGCATCATAAGTTTTGTAATTCATCCCAACTTGCTTAATTAACTTCTTCACGTCGGAGTACTTTGTCGGCAGCGTGTTACCTTCGGGGAGTAACTCCTTTATTAGTTCGAGGAGTGCAGTCACACCATTATTTGAAAAGTCGTATTGGGTCTTCAAGCTATTCAGTTTCACAATGGTATACAGCTTCGTCAACCCTTTTGAACATGAAGGATACAGTGGCTCTTTTGCGCTACCAAAAAGTGATTTATACTTCTTACTTTCATTGGCCTGCCAACTGCCATCAACCGTAGACGGCTCTCCAACATTAGCATGATCAGACAACGGATTTTCAGGTTGAAAATGATGAAATCTATCTGCATCATTGACTAGATCTTCCATCATAATAGGTTCAGACTCGTCGGTACTTGTGGCATGACTAACTGGTTGTTGTTTTTCCTTCTCTACCTTTTTTCTCCATGAAAATACCATACGGTATATGATTGGATAAAACCCCATCTAAGCAATTGAAAATGAATGTCATCTAATTTGATCGTCTTCATATTTTTGCACCGAGTGCAAGGGCATAAATACACTCCTTTCTTACCACCATTTTCATCAACAAAACTAATAAACTTCTTCACCCCGTCTATATAGTATGTAGATCTTTGATCAGATTCATTTATCCACTTTTTGTCTATACTTAAAGACATATTGCCCTCCTATATCATATATATTAGAACATTAGACGTAAATATAATATATATATATATATATATATATATGAGTGTATATATAGGACGTACTCTAAAAGTCCCAAGTTTGATTTCATTGGCTTTAATTTTTACTTCAACTTTTTTTTTGTTTTAACTGAACAAGGCGTACGCTTTAATGTAATAATTTTCACACTAACATGTACAGATATTTTTTTAGGTGAGTTTACCTTTCCGTCCACTAAGTGATCTGGCAGATTTGATTGCCAGGTATTACCATTAATTAGTTAAATATTCACATATGTTTACAAAATGTTTGGTACGAGCTACCAAAACTCAAATTTCAATAACAAGTGCTACTCAATCGGGAAATAATGGCAGGTAATCTCAAGTTCTCAAGTGAAAGAATTTTTTTTGCATTGAATAATAACTTTCTTTATATACAAATTTTAAATTACAGTTACAATGTGTAATGCAATCTAAACTCGATTATACTTTGTTATAGATTGGTGTATCTTGCTAAAATTCATGTGAATTTCCCAAGAGTAGTCATGTCAACTTATGAAGGGAAACATAACCATGAAGTTTGACAAGTAAACAATTATTTATAAAGAGAAAATGGCATGAAAAGAAAAAAATGTTCAAAGATCTATTTCAGTCCCTACAACTGAAAGAGGAATACACCATGCGCTAAAATAGCATAGTCGTTTCATACTAAAGGGGAAATAATTTTTTGCATACTTAAGGAAAATATAATACAATGAGATTATTATAATTACAAGTTTATGTACTGTCTTGTAAGTTGTACCTTATTTTTTTTCCCGTTTTCTAATAGGGAACTACCGATCATTTGTATAATAAAATATGTGAAAAATCAATTATGTAAGTTGGTTGATTCCTTTCCGTTGCATATCCAAAGGGAGCTTCGATTACTAACAACCACAAAAAATATTAGCACGATACATAAGTTTCAGCTCAGTTGATTACAACTGAATGTGTTTAGGAGTGTTGGTTGTGTGCAGCCGTGATATTTGAGCTTTGTACAGTACGGTGCTATATACACTGTATGGCCATCTAAAATCGACCTTTGTCGAAAGTCTTCGACAACTAAACACCTCATCCCTGTCAATTAAAAAAAAAGTAGAGACCCCATGGTGGTGTACTGCCATGCTCTATTATTTTTCAATGGTGTGTAACCACCGTGAAATCGTTATACTCTATAAGTATTTTCCGCCAAACTAGACCAGCTGCAATTTTCTGAAAGAAATAATATCACAACATTGTTACATCGATCTCTCCTTATATTTCTGATGCCTAACCATCGTGGCTTAATTCTACGCTATAGCTCATTGTAAATGTAAACTCATATGCATTTACTGTCAGCTATATGTTAAGCCATGTGGTTGCTAATAGCTGGTATATTTAATTTTTCATGGCCCTTACTTGCCAAAGTGCTGTTGAATTTTGTTATTTTGACAAGATCAATTTTTTTGAACTATTACAGTGTAAAAAAACAACATATATTTGATCTATTTAGATCAGCCTTACTTTCATACAATAAACCACTACTTTTGTTATGAATGTCCGAACTAATATTTGGCATCAGCTCAGTTTATAATACCAACATTTGAAATGCAATTTGCTAAAGTAAAGAAGCGCGTGCGCGCACACACATAATTTATATTCTATTATTTATATATATCTGTTTCTTGCTATACTTACAAAATTTATGTAGAAATTAATTTTTTTTGCTACACCAAACTGTTTTCAAAAAATTTGCCATTACAACGGCGCTATTTTATAGCACCGGAGTAATGTCTATGCATTACCTCTCTCCTGATACTTGGCTTGCGCCATTAACACTAATTTTATCCACTTATACAACAATATCAAAACCATATACAATGTCAGAACCATATACAATATTAGCACCAAGCTGTAAATTATGCAAGGATAAAAAAAATCCAATCATATTGAACCTCTACCAAGTTACATGGTTAATCTACGACTTTATTGAAGAAGCCACTTGGTTTTGTTATAATGAATACACCAACGAATTTTTACTTCAAGGACGACTGGGACAGTACATTTGATTGTAAATTCATCTTTTCAAGATATTAAACACTTAAAGAAAGATCAATCATTGCAAGAAGAACTAATTTTTACTGTACAAATATTATTAGGAGTCGCACATCTATTCCCATTAAGTTCGTACTTTAACATCCATGTTCATCTAAAATAAAATCATTGAACTCTCGTATGAAACCATTTCCGTCTACAAATAATATCTCCGTCATTCAATAAGATAAAATTAGTCTACAATATATCTCCGACGTTCAATAAGATAGAATTAGACTATGCTATAATGCTGAAATTTGCTGTTTTTATACATGTGCAGTAATATGTGGAACAGTTTTTATTCATTTAGTTTACTCTCGAAACTTTAATTTTAATCAAACAGACACTCATCATTATATCGGGTCTACTAGCAGTTAAATATAATAACGATCCAATCATACTTCGATATAACTTTTGGTCTACACTCTTGCCATTTTCATCTTTTTCAAGATGTATGGTTGTACTCATAGGAGTTGGTTTGGCAGAGGTATTTTCCATACCAAAGCGTTTGATTAAATTATTACAATATTTTTCTTGATTTATAAAAATACCATTATTAATTTGTTTAATTTGAAGTCCAAGAAAATATGTTAATTCTCCCATATGAGACATTTCAAATTCATTTGTCATTATTTTAGAAAATTCTTGACATAATTTATCATTAGTTGATCCAAAAATAATATCATCTACATAAATTTGAACAATTAAAATATCATGTTTCTTTTTCTTAATAAAAAGAGTTTGATCAACCTTTCCAATTTCAAAACCAGAATTGATTAAATAAGTTTTTAAACGATCATACCAAGCACGAGGTGCTTGTTTCAAACCATATAAAGCCTTTTTAAGTTTATAAACATGTTCTGGAAATTGTTCGTGTATAAACAAGGGAGGTTGTTCAGCATAAACATTTTCTTTAATAAATCCATTTAAAAAAGCACTTTTAACATCCATTTGATATAATTTGAAATCATGAAAGCAAGCATAGGCTAATAGAATTCGTATTGCTTCTAATCTTGCGACAGGAGAAAATGTTTCTTCATAGTCAATTCCTTCTTCCTGATTATATCCTTGAGCAACTAATCTAGCTTTATTTCTAGTGATATTACCATTTTCATCAGCTTTATTTTTAAAAACCCATTTAGTGCCAATAACTGTTTGATCATTTGGTCGTGGAACTAAATCCCAAACGTTATTTCTTTCGAATTGGTTTAGTTCTTCTTGCATCGCAATAATCATCAGTTGAGGCTTCCTTAATATTTTTAGGTTCTATATTAGAAAGAAACACTATATGAACCATTTGATTTAGCTGATTTCTTGTTTTAACTCTTTCATCAATTTCTCCTATTATATTTTGAATTGGATGATCTTTTAAAATTCTTGGTGGAGATTTTAATTCAGTTTCAAATTGATTTATAGAAGTGATATTGTCAGGTGTATTGTTGTCAAAAGTAGAATTTGAATTTGTTACAATGTCTTCATCATCATTTGTTTTAATTTTGAAATTTTCATCAAATGATACATGAAGTGTTTCTTCAATAGATTTAGTTCTTATATTATAGATTCTATATGCTTTGCTTCGTTCGGAATATCCGATGAATATACATTCATCCGATTTTGGATCAAACTTACCTAATTGATCTTTTGTATTTAAAGCAAAACATTTAGAACCAAAAATTTTAAAGTAAGAAATATTAGGTTTTCTACCGATGAAGAGTTCATATGGAGTATGTTTAGTTAAAGATCGAATAGATACACGATTTAGGACATAACAAGCAGTAGCAACGGCTTCTGCCCAAAATTGTTTTGGAAGAGTGGTTCCATTCAATAAAGTCCTAGCACATTCTTGAAGTGTTCTATTTTTACGTTCAACAACTCCATTTTGTTGAGGTGTTCTTGGAAATGAAAAGTTATGAAATATTCCTTTTTTATTACAAAACTTCTCAAACATTTCATTTTCAAATTCTCCTCCATGATCACTTCTAATATTTTTAATTTTTAGATTTTTAATATTTTGAATACGTTTAGCAAAGATTTTGAAATTTTCAAAAGTATCACTTTTGTTTTTCATAAATAAAGTCCAAGTATATCTAGAGAAGTCATCAACTATTACAAAGACATATCTATTGTGATTAATGATGATAGTGGAGTTGCTACATTGTGTTGTAGTGGCACCGGTTCGATACCCAGCGGCCACAATAATGAGACATAGTGCACGGCCACTTATAAAACCGGCTAACCGAAGGCTATGGAATACAAAGTATCCATGGCCCCAAAGTTTAGTATATCAATAAATGGTAGGGGTCCATTCCAACCCCGCTGGCTTTTTCAAAAAAATAGATTGAGTCTGAGTTGGTCCAAATAAGTCTAGATGCAACAATTCAAGAGGTTGCAAAGTTGAGATGATCTTCTTGGATTTAAAAGTAGATTTAGTAACTTTCCTAGTTGACAAGCATCACAAATGCTATTTACCTTAAAATTCATTTTAGGTAATCCTTTTACCAAATTATTTGGATAATTTATTAATAGCTTTGAAATTTATATGACAAAATCTTTTATGCCATAGCCAAGGATCATTTTCTTTAACTAATAAGCACATATTTGTATTATGATTTATTTTCATATTTAAAATATAAATATTATGATCTCTTACTCCTTCGAAAATGATATTTTTGTTATGATAAAAAATATTGCATTTATTTTCAGAAAATACTATGTTAAAACCTTTATCACATAATTGACTAATACTTAGTAAGTTATGTTTTAAATTTTTAACTAATAAGACATTTGTAATAAGAGGTAATTTAGATGTACCATCATTGCTCACATCGCCTTTGCCGATGATGTAACCTTTTGAATTATCTCCAAAAGTGACAGATCCTCCATCTGAGTAGATAATGTTAGTTAACATATTTTTGTCGCCTGTCATATGTTTTGAGCAACCACTGTCTAGAATCCATTTTCCTCTTTTCTTAATCGGTACTTCATCATTTGTTGCCATAAAACAAACATTGGCTTGTTCTGAATCACTGTCATTATCACTGTCTGACGAAGAAGATTCTGTATCATCCCATGTAACTGAGAAGGCTTGTTTCTTTTTATATTTGTCCTTTTTGAGATTATTTTCTTTCTTCCGATCAGGACAATCTTTCTTTATGTGGCCCTTCTTGTGACATTCGTAGCATTCAAGAGATGAGCTTGATGGCTTATTAAAACCCTTGTTATTTCCAAATTTATTACCCTTTTTGAATTTTAAAAACTTTTTGAAATTCTTAGCTATAAATGCCATATCATCTTCTGATTCAGAGTCTTCTTTTTCTGCTTGAAAAGCGATAGTTTTCTTGTCCTGTGCTTGTGCTCGTCTTGCCTGCAAATTTACTTCATAGGACATTAGATTTCCTATTAACTCTTCTGTTTTTATGGTTGAAATATCATTAGCTTCCTCGATAGCTAAGACTTTTCGTTCCCATTCATCAGTTAAAGAGTTAAGGATTTTTGACACAACATCA
The DNA here is from genome assembly GCA_030737815.1 of Allium fistulosum. Classification (NCBI taxonomy): domain Eukaryota; kingdom Viridiplantae; phylum Streptophyta; class Magnoliopsida; order Asparagales; family Amaryllidaceae; genus Allium; species Allium fistulosum. The sequence goes on from CM060902.1 coordinate 1,212,997,841, forward strand.
GATTCAGTAAAAGTAACTTCTAAAGCTAAAAGTGAGTGATAAATATCCTGGAATCTAGAGTACATTTCACTAATACTTTCTCCTTGTTTCATCCTAAAGTTTTGAAATTGGTTTTTAAGCATAGAAATCTTGCTTTGTTTTACTTTATTTGTTCCTTCGTGTGTAACCTTAAGTGTATTCCAAATTTCAAATCCAGTTTTACAAATACTGACTCGATTGAATTCATTTTTGCCTAATGCGCAAAATAACATATTCATTGCTTTTGCGTTTGCAGTAGCATCTAGTTTTTGTGTATTAGACCATGCAGCATATCCTGTAGTAGGAATATGATATTCAGTTTGAATGATATTCCAAGTTTCAAATCCACTTGCTTGCATAAAAATTCTCATTCTAGTTGACCAATAACTATAATTTAATCCGTTAAACAATGGTGGTCGTGTAGTGGCTTGTCCCTCAGTGAAACTGTTGCCAGTGTTATTGTCCGTATTTTTAAAAAATATCGGATAACTATGTTATAGTTATGTGATGACCTTGCTCCGATACCAAATGAAAGTCTATATGGATCGATAATATAGTTAAACTACGACTAGCAAGTGCGGAATTATAAATAATAGTAAATGGCAATAATAAAAATGACACCAGGGATTTTTATACTGGTTCGAACTTCTCGTTCTACGTCCAGTCCCAGACTGTTTCTGGAATTTCTCGAATAACCCTCACTTAACCCGGAGGAACAGGTATTACACCGCCTGAGCAACCGAACAGGACTTTTCCGCCTAAGCAACCGAATAGGACTTTTCCGCCTAAGCAACCGAATAGGACTTCAATTACAATTTGGTAAATTGTTTCTTGACTTGTGTGTTCTTGAATAACACGAATATAGTCAATGTAGTACACCCTTCCTATAATCTTCTTGATATGATGATTTGAATGTGCAAAGATAGGAAGTAGAGAATTGAAAATCACTTGAGATTATAACAATATAAGATCAGAAAAGATAGAAAGAATTAGTTGTTGAAATAGTGGATTTTCATCTCTATTTATAGTATTGAATAGTTTTAATTCAATAGTTGCAACTCTTTGAAGAAGTGCAACTCTTGGTGAAGAAGACAACTCTTCAGATTTTGATATTTTATGAAGAGATGCTTCAGTTCGTCAAGTTCAGATGTCTGAGATAAAAGTGATAGATGTCTGAATAATTTTGAATTTCGAAAAACTCAAAGGAAACAAAAAACAGTTAATTTAGACGTCTGTCTTTTAATTCAGACGTCTGTCTAGGGTGACAGACGTCTGTTATTAAATTGACAGACGTCTATTTCATATAGAAATAGAGGCATTAACAACATAGAGTTCAGACGTCTGTTATATTAATTTAGACGTCTGATATTGATGTCAGACGTCTGAATTAATATACAGACGTCTATTTCTGTACTGTTTTGTTCCTTTGTCCATTTTAGTATTTTTGAACTTGAGAAAATATATAATTTTGAAAATACCTTTTTATATTTATTTTAAAGCATGATAAAAGTATATTTGTGTGTGTGTGTGTTTCATCACCATATCAGAGATTGTACATATATATCTAAATAGTTTTTTTTTAAGAACTTTAATCTTGTTGATGATAATAGCTTCTTTTGACGATTCCTGCAAGAATATTTGACATAATAGTATATAGATTGAAATATATAGTTGTTGCATTAAAATCGAAGAAGGCAGGTTTCAACACTAATATGACAGTTTTTCAAGTAAAACATTTCAGAAAGTAATCATTTATATAAACAAGCAACGTACAACTATCCTATACATATACAATGAAGATATTTTCAAACTTTAACATTTGTATTGTATAATAGTATGAAACCATATTATATATTTATAAAATAACAAAATTTAAACTACATATTACTACATAAAAAGACTAACATACAAAACTTAGCAAGTAATATACTCAACACAATTTTATTCACTGATTAAGTAATATATAAATAATAGATGATATACTATCACATATAAACAGCAGCTCACTCATGTATACTATATTTTCAAAAACTGCAATACTGTAACAGATTATATAAAACTAGATTATAACGTACTACCCAGATTATTTCCAAATAAAAATATATATAAACATATACTATCATATATCAACTGTTTCAGACAATATGAAATACTGTAACTGCATGAATATAGAATATTAAGAAGGTACCATATAAAGAAGGTAGCATGCAACGGTGACAAAGGAACCATGCTCGGCCAGGGAAGAGTTTGAAGCTTCGGCTTCGGCTTGGGTTTTGGTGAAGCCGAGTGGCTAGCGGGGAAGTGAAGGTGTAGCGACGGCGTTCGGGTTTGAGATTGTGGGAGGGGAGGCCGATGGACGAAGAGAAGACGGCGAGCAAACTTCTGATAGGCCTGCAGTGATTGCTGGTCGAGGGAAGGTGCACGCGGTGGTGCTTCTCCATGCGTGGGTTCATGGGAATGGGGCCTCGGCCGGAGATGACGTGGGTGGAGGTCGGCGAAGCGGGAGACCGAGCTGATGTACGGTGGAGGAAGCTGGAGACGTGAGTTACGTGCTTGGCTGGCAAAAGAAGGGAAGAAGGCGTGGCTTATGGTGGCTGTGGTGCGAGTTATGGGGATAGGTGGAGAAAGGAGAAGGAGCTTTGAAATGTTCAATTTCACAAATGAAACTAAACAGAGTACCAGATAATGAACGAACAAAAGTGATTGAAATTAATTGGAAAACCAAAAGACAACTGCAATTTTAAATTTCCAATGAGAATATTGAGGGTCCAAAATTTAATTCAGAGAATAGTAATAGTAATGGCTACTGGTATTCTTGGAAATAGTAAAAGTTTATGACTATTCATATCAGCTGAGGAAACGAATGAACAGAAAACAAAAGGTTAAACGGGTACCGATACGGAATCATTTTCACCGATTCCGCTGCGTACTGGACTTCAAAGCACAGAATGGAATATACCGCAGAGATCGGCAAGACGAGACGATCAAAACAGCACACAGATATCAGTGGCACGATTGAATTTTAAGAATTCGAATTTTCTACTAGCGGAAAATGCAGCAAAAACACAGAAAAAATAAGATCGACGCAGCTAAAGGAGCCCGAAATTGAAAAACAAAAAATGACGTCTTGGTCAGAAGATGATTTAGAATTTTTCTATATAAAAATATTCAGCTTTGGAAAATATTTTATTATCAACAATTATTAACTGACTTGAATTTAATAGAATTTCACAATGAAATAAACTTTCATAAAATCAGATGAAAATTTACCATCTACTATATTTAAATATACGTATTCCAAATATATAATTTGTAATTTCAAATTTTATTTTTAAAATTTCACGAAAATTCAATTAATCATATTATTAAAACAGTTAAAATTTACGGGTCGTTACAATACTAAACTAAGACACTAAGTTCAATGGATTCAATTGAATGTCTAAAGCAAGAGTGATCTTCATTAATGTAGTTATTATATTTCAATTGATGCATTTTACCTGGTCTTCGAAAACAAGCTCCAATCATTAGTAGGAGAGTAGTTCCCGAAATAGTTCTTGAACCTAAAACAATTGTTCAAACGGTGCGCATTCTGTTGTTTCCACTACATTGATGACATTTGCACAGAGATTCTCTTCTGTATCAGCAACATCTTGTGAAGTGAGCTATATTTGTTTAAATACAAGTTCCTCAAGAGAAGGTTGGCCATTTTGGGCATCTAAATATTTTCTTTATTGTGAGGAGAAAAGCCATGCATAACTACCACATGCGTGCCACCGTTGTCCGACTGGGTCGGGTATGGGTTCAAATTATATTTTTTGACATAGCAATACCTGAAAACTATTTCAAGTTAGTTCTTCTACCTGAAATTTTCAACGCTTGAAAAGTGTTTCAAAGCACTTCTTTTCTCTAAAAACAGAAATGCCTAAAAGCATTGCAAATTCAAGTTTCTTATTCTCTTCTTTCCTCTTAGTTCTTTTAATATCATTTCGGGTTTATAATACTGCGGATCACAAATTCGATACTCTTATCACTGCAGTAAATTTAGAAGATAGTTTGAATCGATTTCGACAGTGCTATCGCAATCGACAAAAGAGAATAATCATCTCGGCTCCATTGTATCTTGGAAGACAATTCGCCTTAACTCACAACACCCATTTGTTTATTTAAACGGGTGGTGAGGGCAAATAACATTTTAAGGAAAGCGTCATCGACATGCCTTGGAGCGATCTCTACAAATTTGATTTTACCACCGCTATGCCACTTCACCAACATTTAAAAACATAGAACAACAATCTTAAGACGTTATTCAACAGCGGCACCGCACAATTTGAGAGAGTTCTCTTCTAATTTCACCAAATTGGAAAGGTTCGATGGTGTTAATTTCGTGCGTTGGCAGAAAAAGATGCATTTCCTGCTGAACGGACTAAAAGTGGCTTATGTTCGTACGAAGCCAAAGCCATAGGAAACAGAAAACGAGACTATTGCAGAAGCACGATCAAGACTAAAATTGAAACAAGATGATTACATATGCAAGGGGCACATATGTAATGCAATGATGGATGCTCAGTTCAATATGTACTACAACAAATCAACTGCCAAAGAAGTCTAGGATGCGTTGGAGGCCAAGTATCTAATGGAGGACGCAATAGGTAAGAAATTTTTGGCTATTAAATTTTTTAATTATAAAATGACATATGCTAGGCCAGTAGTAGAGCAATTCAATGATATTATGCATATCCTAAATCAATTCAACCAACATAAAATGAACATGGATGAGGAGATAAAAGTCTCATCTATAACATACAAACTTCCCCTATCTTGAAAAGATCAAAGGAAAATCCTTAAACATAAGAAGGAGGATATGAGTCTGGATAATCTTGCACAATATTTGTAAGTGGAAGAATAACTTAGGCAGAAAGAAATCACTGAACCAACAGTGTTTCCATCTAAGATCCACCTAGTGGAGGAAAAAGTGGAAAATAAAACCTATGAGAACTCTTTTAATCAAAAGAGGAAATTTCAAAATAAAAAAATTTTGATAACAAGAAAGCGAAGAAAGTGAATGGATGCTACAATCGTGGAAAATATGGTCAATGTAAAAGTAATTGTCGTTTCCTTAAAAGGAAATCTCAATCGACAAAAAAAACTTGGCAGCCGTAATCTCTGAAATCCATATGATTGAAAGAGATGATTCTAGGTGGATCGACTCTAGTGCAGCTAAGCATACCAACAACGACAAGAGTCTATTCAAGAAACTTGAACCGTCCGAGGATGAAAATTATCTCTGTATGGGAAACTCAGCGAAAGCAACGGTCAAGGGAAAGGGGATAATAGAGTTGTAGTTCACGTCCGGGAAAATTTTGACATTAAATGATGTATATTATGTACCCGATGATAGAGTTAGGGGTATGACTTAGAGGTAATTATGTACTTTTTTACATATATCTAACTTGTTGACCAATCTTGTTCGAAATAATGGTATTTTTTCTATTATATACTTGATATAATGTGGTTATATTAATTAATCAATTTAACTAAAAGCATATTTGATAGAAAATCCATAAATTGTATATTTTGTGATAGTAGTTACAAAGTGTTGTAACTGTGAGTAAAATATCACAATGACACAAGTATACCATTTTAAATGTTCATAGTCAAGATGCATCGAGACTGGATATCGATGTATCCGTTGAGACTAGAGTACGTAGCACTCTCTAAATGTTGGGCAGTGTATTACTCATGACTACTGGGGGAACCAAATGGTTATGTACTGAGAGTTATTGGATAATTATGGAATGACTCACTCGATAGTTTTATGTTGATTAATATAACTAAGGTCAAGCAGATAATATTGGTGTGACTGCTTTACACAGTTCTCTCGACTTAAGAATACTTTTGACCTTTAATGTGGAAGCTCCGCTTTGGTTATAAATAAATTGTGGCATGGCATCCATCGAACGACTATAGTTGGGTCGAGTGGAAGCATTGAAAGTGAAACACTATTCAAGAGAGAATTCGTCTCCTCAGTTATATGAGGTTAGCATCACGGTCAACTGAAGTAAACTCAAAGTCAAAGTCTTTGGCCAGATCATTTCAGTTAATAATAATTGTTATTATTGAATCAAGGACTTTGTGTTTGGAGTATAAAGTTGAATGTATATGATATCGGAATTTTGATCATTACCAAATTCCATAAATCCTAATATGATATAGTTTTAACGAAGGGAATTGGTGTAAAAAATTGTCACTATTAGGTACCGCTTATAATATATAAAATTGGATTTTACCAAAAGATGTGCAAGCGATAAATTCAACCAAAATATCACACCGCCCGCTAAGTGACGTATGAACATTAATATTTGAATGGTTCGATATAAATCGTTGACTAAATTTACACCTTTGAGTCGCACAATCGTAATGATGAATACTCTAAATAAACCACACGATTTCATTAATTTATAAATTTTTGTAAGTTAATTAAATTAATTTATATTTATGAAATGTTAATTATTAAACTTCAATTGATTTGTTTGAATAACATTAGCACTTAACAAAGTGCGTCTATAAAAGTTATAAATGCGTGTATTTGTAGGATCGATTTCACCCTAAAGGGGGGTGAATAGGGTGGTAATATCAATTATAAAAATTATTGCGGAAGTATATAAAATAATTTCAACACAGATATAACAGAATAATAGCAGCACAGATAATAGCAGAATGATAAAAGCAGAAAATAGAACACACAGATTTACCCAACTTTGGCAAAACCCTGCATACGTGCTGCCCTAAGGTTTCTACTAAAAATTAAGTAGTCAGACGCTTACACATGTAAACTCGCGACACCCGCTATCGACTAACCTAACTCTACGTTCAAAACACTGCCATAACTCAGCCACTGAGTTGCGAATTCTCGAACTACACCACCGTAGTTCGTCCCCTAGTCACACGACTAGAAATTACAAAAGATTAAAAGAAAAAATACAAAATTTAAAAATAATTTAAAAGCTAGAAACCCTAGTTTAAATATTAAAGTCCAATAGAAAGAAATGTCGGCCCAAATTAATAAGTGAAGTCCCCTTTTTCTTTTTTTATTTATGTCGGCCGGCATTCTTTTCTTTGTGAAAATGACGGCCTTGTTTCTTCTTCTTCTTCGTTCCTCTTAACCAATTAGGGTTTCTGATAAATTGAAGACACCGACTTCAGTTGCTCGATCTACTGTCGAATTTCAATTGATGCTTCTTCGATCTTGCTCTTGGCTCAGCTTCGGCTGCTTCAAATTTTGGCGAGCGTGTATACTTGGTTGAAAAATTGGTACGTGATGTTCCTTTTTGATTTCGATTAAGCTCGACTTTTTGATTCGAGTTTATTGATTTATCATTCTCGTTTTGCTTGAAATCGAATAGTTTTTCATGCCGATGATGATTGGGTTTTAAATAGAGTTCAATTCCCTTGATTTCCGTTCGACTTGAATTCGTCTGATAATTTACTTGCCGTTCGGAGTGTATACAATTTGTTTAGACTTGTTCAATTCGTATATTTTACGATAGCTTGCTTATCATGGCTTCAAATTGCTTTAGAAATTGACTTTGGTCATTTGAAATTTGTGATATTTGACTAGTTCAAATCCTTGGCCACCACAGTTTTGATTTATACATTTTTTATGCTCGGCCATTTGAATTTTTCTCTGCGACTTGTCGGCATTTGACTTTGAAAAGTGCATGACTCTCTAACTTGTTCATTCACGGCTTCATTTGTGTTCTGCTGTTACAGTCTTTGGTTGCACTGTCCACATGAGTTCATATGCATTTAGAACTTCTTTGATTTCTGTACTATTGCATAGATATTGTGAAGTATTGTGTACTTGTAGTCTGTTGCTTGACCATATGCATTTTGCTATTGAACTTCATGTTGAGGCTGCACTACTGTTGTCACTGCATACTTTGTTTGCATATTGTCTGGTTGCCTCGAGTACATATGTATATATGATATTGTGTTCCTTTTGTTTCACTGGTGACGTTGATATTCAAGTCTGCTATGTGTCTTGAACTTGTGAGCAGAATGAACTACTAGCTTGCATTTTGAACTGGTTCATGATATCTTTGTTGCCAGACTTGTTTATGTGCATACTGTTTCATTCCTGAAATGTTGGTTGAGCTTCTTGTCATTGTTCGTTCGAGTCTGCACTGTGTCTTGATTGCATTGAGCTCTGGTTTGTGTTTGAAACTTGAACTCTGTAGCTTGTATTCATTATGTAGTCTGGTTATTCTTTGTTGCATTTTGTGTCACTTCTGCTTATCACATCCATGCTTATATTTGTTGAGGCTGCTGCACTTGCTTCCATTTGCCAGGCTTGCTTTGATTTTCTGATCTGGTTCAAGTATATGCTCCATTGTTTTGTTCTGTTGACAAGTACGCCATGTTTTGGTCGAGACTATGTTGTGTGCCTTTGTGCCATGCTACTGAACTTTGTATTTACAGTCTGAGTTTGTATTAATATGCTTGCATTTGACTGTGCAGTCTGACCTTGGTTGATGTTGTTGTGGACTTGAAACTGTAGCTCTGGTTCCATATCTGACCAGCTACATTGTTTTCTTGTGCACGTCACTTTTCATTTTGATTTCACTTGAACTTCATCTTGATTTTTGGAATTGCACCTGAGTTAAATCCAGCTTTTGATTGGGTTTGACCTTGTGCTCACCTGTCTCTGTAATTTTATCAAGTGTATATCGGTGTGCACGACCTTGTGGCATGTACAGTGATACACTGTGCATGTCACAAGCTGTTCGTGTATGATGAATTCAAATTTAAATGATGACGAACAACCCAAATAACCGAGGCATATAATATTTTCAAAAATACACATTTAATTTTCGTTTACACTGCAAAAATTATTTCTTTTTCAATTTTACTGCTTCAGTGTTTATTTTGGAGATAACTCAGATGCTGGATTCAATCTGGAATAGAGTTGAAGATTAAATACGAGTGAATGAGTGATATGTAATGAGGTGCAAATGTAAATGATAAATTGTGATGTAATCAAAATTGTATTGCAATCAAGGATTTTATATATATATAGTGAGAGCTCAAATTTGTACTATAAAAAATTGTAATAAAATATTTGTTTGAATAAAATATCTGTGTGAATTTAAATTCCGTGTCATTTATTTTATTCAGCGGATATTTATTTAATTATGTGAAAAATAAAATAGTACATTAACAAATACATTTAAATATATATATATATATATATGTTTATTATCATCAAACAAAAATCATATACTAGCACATTCAACAGTATTGATATTCGATATCAATAAAATATTTAAATTGGGTTTAAATAGATTAATTGCTAATTGTTTTTGGAATTTTTTATTGAGGCCCCTATGCATGATGAAAAAATGGGGAGGTTTCATATGTGATTTGAAAATCCAAAGGAGGAATTAAAAGAAAGAAATAAATCTCCTCTTCATGACTCATTAAAATATCTATTTTGAAATGAATTTTGTCCTTTTCTCCTTATGTCTATTTCTTCTGACATACATAAGAACATGAGGAAAAAAAGGTTTTGGTGAGATTTAATTTGGAATTAAATAGGAAAGGTTTTAAAGTAGGAAATTGAAAGGTTCCAAGTTTTTCCTTCGAAACATATTCTCTCACTCATTCATTTTATGTTCTTTTCAAACAGACAAATTTCTTTCTCTAGCTCTCCTCCTCTCCCTTAATGGCCTCCATGAAATAAAAATTTCATAAAACAAATTCAAAAAAACAAATAAATTCAAGGTGGTTCTTGTCTTTAGACCCTTGCAAAATCCGATTGTGATTCATCGTTCAAGGTGTTATTTATTTGCTACATCTAAATGCAATCTTTAATTAAATTCACATATATATTCATATGATTAATATAATTAGATTTCCTATGATTCATTTCATGTTTCGAATTTTCATCTGCAACGTGTAAATTAAATATGCTTTATGCTTAGTTTGATTAAATCATGTTTATTATATTATTTTTTAATTAGACCTATGTTTGTTCATCAATTCCTTTTAATGTATGTTTATGATAGTGTAGATTTGTAAATTCTTATCACAAATTGACACATGTCTACTTTGTTCAAATCTCTTTTATTTTATTTTGGAAACTTATGAAATTGAAAATTGACATTGAATGAAATTTTATGTATACAATGATATAACATTCACTTATTCAATTGCTAATGAATTATATATATGTTAAGTTGTCTACTATTCCTTAAAATTGATCTCGTATGTTATATTCGCGTGTACAATTGTTTCAAACTTTGTTTTTTTAAAGGGGGAACTTTGATTTAAGATTATTGAATGGACTTTAGTGCAAATTATAGTTCTTTGTTGTTTTCTATATTTAAAGTTTCATGTAAAATTTAAAGTACTGTTTCATTCCTAAATTAAAAGTTTAATGAAAACCATTCACTTTAAAACCAAAAACCTTTTATAAAAATGTATATATAAAATATCATATGCTACAATGCTTGCAAATGTATGTTGTTCAGATCTAAATTATTGAATTGAAATTATCATATATATGGAATATAAATGTTTAGTTTAATTCAAAATTGTACAGAGATTATGAGCAATAATGTAACATTTTTGTTTTTAAACCTTTTTTAATTGAAATCATACCTATTAATGTTAATTTTGGACTTCAAATTTTCTTTTTGAAACAACGTATAGTTTTTCACTTTATATGCATGTATGCATATATCTACAATTATTATGAATGTATGCATACATATCATTAATAAAATTTAGATAACATATGCATGTGTAAATTTTATTGATAAGTAATAAATGTTATTTAATATATTGATTGTTACAATTAAATAGGGTAAGAAATGATTGGTTTTCTTCCTTTTATATTCTAATATATCTTCTCTCTATTAATTGAATAGGGTAAGAGAGGAAAGAAATGAAATGTTTTCCTCCTTTTATATTCTGCTATATCTTCTCATTATTATTGAGTAGAGTAAGAGAGAGAAAAAATGGTCCCTTTCTCTTAATTCATTTGTACATATTTCATTTATACACCACTTGTATATTGCACTTACACTTCACATAAATGAATGAATCCGATACATTCATTATAATACCTATAAGTTGAAATTAAATTTAAAATTCCTTTTTGCCAAATAAAATAAACTATTGATTTTATTTAAAAGAAACCTAGAAAAAATCTAAATGAATTTAGACTTCATAGGCCCATTAAAGATCCAAAATGGATAAAAAAATTAAAATTCACCCATTTCTTTCACTGGCGGGGTGGCCTAGTCCTTCATCTGAGGTTAGAAAGAACCTTGTTTCTGGTATTCTATTAAATAAGTTTGGCTTCAAACAAGTCTTTGAGTTGGATAAATATGTATTGATCAAAGGCGGAATGTTTGTTGGAAAAGGGTACATGTGTGATGGAATGTTCAAATTGAATATTAATAAAATGATTGCTTCCCCTTATATTGTTGACACCTTTTCTTTATGGCATAGTAGATTAGGACATGTTAATATTACAAGTATGTATAATATGATTTCATTAAATATGATAATAAATTTGGTGATATATGTAGGATCTGCTCATTAATCAAAATAACTAGAGAACCGTTTCCATTAAAATCTATTAGTACCACTAATTTGTTACAATTAATTAATAGTGATGTTTGTGATATGCATAGTACTCCTACTAAAGGAGTGAAGAAATATTTTGTCACATTTATAGTTGACTATTCAAAATACTGTTATGTTTATTTAATGCATACTAAGGACGAAGTATTAAATTTATTTATGACCTATAAGACTGAAGTAGAAAACCAATGTGATGTTAAATTTAAGACCATTAGATCTGATAGGGGAAGTGAATATCATTTCCTTACATTTTGTGAATCTGTAAGAATTATACATGTGACATTTGTAGTTTATACTCCATAACAGAATGAAGCAACATAACATAAAAATAAGACCTTTACTGAAATGGTTAATGCTATGTTATGTAATTCTGGTCTTAATACTATTTTTTGGGGGTGAGGCATTACTTACCGCTTGTTACATTTTAAACAGAATACCTCATAAGAAGACCAAAGCTGTTACACCTTATGAACTTTGAAAGAAATGCAAACCAATTCTTGTTTATTATCGAGTTTGTAGTTGTAGAGCCGTTGTTTGATTACTTGCCACAAATTAGGAAATTAGAACAAAATGGTATTGAGAATATTTTCTTAGGATACACTCAGCACAACAAGGATTATAGGTTTAGAACCTACTAATTTGATTGAGCTAAACACGGTAATAGAATCTAGAGATGCGGTGTTCTATGAAAATAGATTCACATCTATTTCACCCAGTCCATCTATTAGAGAAACAACGAAGGTTAATATACCTATTCGTGAAATGGTGGACGCCACTGAAACTATTCATGAATTTGAGAACATTCAAGAAAATAATAATGAAACTGGTGAAACTCTTAGAAGAAGTAAAAGAATAAGGACTAAAAAGTAATCCAGACCAGATTTTATAACTTATTTGGTTGAAGGATCAAGAGATGGTATTAGACATCAAGTCATGCTTTCTACAACCATGGATCATGATCCTTTAACATATACCGGGGCCATAAAGTCTCAGGATTCAGCTTTTTGGCAAGAAGCCATAAATGATGAAATGGATTCTATTGTAGAAAATCAAACATGAAATAATATTACCTCTTGGTTCTAAACCAATATGATATAAGTGGATATTTAAAAAGAAATTAAGAGTAGATAGTACTATCGAAAAATCTAAGGCTAAAGTAGTTGCCAAGGGATATACCCAAAAGGAAGGAATATATTATTTTGATACCTATGCACCTGTAGCTAGAATTTCAACAATTATGACATTAATTGCATTAACATCTATTTATAAATTTGAAATTCATTAAATGGACGTCAAAACTGCATTCTTAAATGGAGAACATGATGAAGAGATATATATGTCTCAACCAGAAGGTTTTGTGATGCCTGGACAAGAGCGTAAAAGTATGTAAACTTATTAAATCACTTTACAGTCTTAAGAAAGCACTAAAACAGTGGCATGTGAAATTTGATAAAACCATAGTATCAAATGGTTTTAGGATTTGCGAATAAAACAAACGTATAGCAAATTTCATGCTGGTAAAGGTGTAATTATATGCCTTTATGTTGATATGTTGATATTTGAGACTGATACCTCGGATATTGAAGACACGAAAAGATTTCTATCTTCGTGTTTTGACATGAAAGATACGAGGGAAGCTAAAGTGATTCTAAGAATAAGAATCATAAAAATAGTACAAGGGTTGGTCATTACACAGTCTCATTACATACAGAAGATTCTAAAAAGATTCAATCAATTTGATTGCAAACCGGTAAGCATCCCATTTGACCCAAATATGCAACTATATTCTAATGTTGATAGATCAATAGATTAACTAGAATACATTAAAGTTATTGGTAGTCTAATGCATTCCATGACATGCACAAGACCTGATATTGCCTACGCGGTTGGCAAAATGAGTAGATATACTAGTAATCCTAGTCATTTTCACCGACTAGCTATACAATTTTTTTAAATATTTAAAAAGAACCATAGACTATGGTATATTGTACAGTGGGTATCCAAGTGTAATTGAAGGTTACATAGATTCTAATTGGAACATTGGAAGAGTGAATAATAATAAATCAACCAGTGGTTGGATATTCACTCTTGGTGGGGGAACAATATCCTGGGCCTCAAAGAAACAAACGTGTATTGCAGATTCTATATGGCTGCTGAATTTATAACACTGGTTTCTTGTAGTAAAGAAGCAGAATGGTTAAGAAATCTGCTATTAGAAATTCCTGTATGACCAAAACCAATGCCTCCGATATCTATGCATTGTGATAGTCAAGCAACACTATCAAAAGCATATAGCCAGATATATAATGACAAATCTAGGCATATTGGCCTAAGACACAGTGCAGTGAAGCAAATGCTCATCGATGGGGGTAATTACCATATATTTCATAAGGTTTAACCAAAACTTAGCTGATCCATTTACAGAAGGACTTGCAAGAGATTTGATGTTGAAAACATCAAAAGGAATGAGTTTAAAGCTAACATAGAAATCACCTATGATGGATACTCAACTCAACATAATGAAATTCATTATTTTGAGTTCAATAAGCAAAAATATATTATATGATGTGATTTGAAGCACTATAATATTAGCCTGAACAACTAATATTATATCCATTCTAAGAATAGTGCTTGATAGCTATAATGATATGGTGGAGGTTGTATTACTTAGTACTTAATAGGTTTGTGACAGAATTACTGTTGAAGTGTACAGTAATAGGGCACTTGTAAATAAACCAACCTATATGAATGCACGAAGGTGGTATTGCCTACTGCGAGACTATGGCTTAAGTCTTTAAGGGCATTTCATGAAACCAAGATAAAGACACAAGGCCAATCCACATGTCGGATTATGAATTATCTAAAAAAGAAAAACAAGTGTGTGAAACACATTCGGTACGTCGTATAGGATCGTTGGTTCAATGCTTAGTCAACCACTCGATCTTGGCATGCTCTAATAGGTTATCACTATGTATATATTCAAGTTCACAAGACATTTATACTTATGCGCAAGTTTTTCTGCAACATATGACAAAAGAAATTTTATTAAAAATTTGGTGGAAGATTGTTAGTGAAATTTTTTATAAAATATTTTGTGTGAGTTATTTTTTTTAAATAAAAAGAAGAGAAATAGAAGAGGAAGTGGACTGTGGATAGTCCCACATCTTAGAATATGAGGAACTATATTTGTTTAAATATAGGTTCTCAAGAGAAGTTTAGGCACCCAAATGTTTGCTATATTGTAAGGATAAAAGCCATGCATAACCACCACGCGCGGCGCCTTGTACGGCCGACTGGGCTTGACGGGTTGGGTTTGGGTCCAAATTATATTTTTGGAAAGAATTATTTTACTTAAAACAGGCCAAATTTGAACTCGTTAACAAGTCTAGAATTCAAAAACAAATAGATAGAAACGACGGAAGATTTGACTGTTGCAAACGAAGGGGAAACGCAATTGCTTGAATTGGCAAAAGGACGTGACTGTTTGAAACATATGTAAATGGCGGGAGATGCAGTGTTTCAAATGAAAAGCCGCCTCTCTTTACAACTATAAATAACAACATCTGTTCATATTTTGGAACACTTGCTGAAGGTTAAATTCATATTTATTATGGTATGCTGATGTGCACGTAAATGCGCATATTTTTACCACCATATTTGATCCAATTAAATTAAATAAATGATCATATTGAGTGTTTTAACATGTTTAAACCAAAATTCAAATTATTTTCAAATCGTCACATATTCATCTTCATCTAAGAGAAAAATTGTCCTTTTTGTGCATATATTAATTTGAGAAAATTTAATTGGAAATTTCTATAATATTTTGTAGGAATTTAAGCTCAATTACAAGTGGTTTCATGAAGGAATATGCATACACAAAGAAGATACAAAGGAATGAAGATGGAAATAATTCAAAGTGATGATCATGGAGGACCCCACCTACTTACCTACCTTAATGTACAAATTAGAGCTAATCCACATGTTAAAAGACCATTAAATCTTCATGCACACCTTATGGATGATTATTGGATGCTAACGGTTACTTGGCCACCACACTTCCTAGAGGGGTAGTTTGGGCATTCCCCAAAAGAGTGAATTAGGGTTTTAAACTTGTATAAATACCCCTTATCTTCATGTAACCTCTCTTCCTCTTAGTTAGTTTTAGCCGAGAGTAAAAAATAAAAGAAAGCTCTCTTTCTCTTTTCATGGCTACTTAGCCATTTCTTTTCATGTAATTTTCTTTTTTTATGCAATGTTAATTAGTTTTTTTTCATTTTATTTACATGTTTCTCTTCTTATGTTAGTAATGTAGTTTACTTTTCATGCAAATAGATTAGTATTTACTTCTTTTTACTTAGCTCTTCTTTTCATTTTGCTCTCTTTTCCTCTTCTTTTTGTTCAATTTGCAAGCTACATTTGTTGATTTGATAAAAAATATGAGAGGCTAAACCCCTTCAATTTAGGGGTAATGAAGCTCTCTAATTATGTAGCTTCAACATAACTTATTAATTTTGATCTCTTTTGTGCTTAAATGAATGTTGATGTGATTTATTGTTTCATGTTGAATTTGATAGTCTATGTTGTTCATAACAAATAGGCTATGCTTAAACAATCATAAACAATAATTACCTCTTCATCTAAATATGATGATGGTAATGAAGTGAATGTTGAAATTAAATTTTGATGGCCTATATTTCTAAACAATAGTTAATAGGCCATGCTTAAAATAGATTTCATTTTCAACTTGTTGTCATTTTTCATGAGACTTGAATAGTGGTTTAGAGGTTGTGTTAAAATTTGATGGCTTATGTTGGGCTAATTAGTAGCACAAATATGTCATACTTATGATAAGCACATCATTTAAATTCACTAATGACCAAAAAAGAGAGATCATAATTTCATAATTTGTTGAACTATATGATCTAGAGAGTGGAATTATCTCTAAATTGTCATTTAACACTCATATTTTTATCACTTTCTTTTTGTTAGTTTTCTCATTTTCTAGTTTAAACATTCTCTCGAGTTTGGTATAATTTGATTGAATAGATTTTTAAATTCTAACAATTCCCTACGGATAGACCCGTACTTACCACGTACTAACTTTTGTACACCGTGCGCTTGCGGTAAATTTTTATTTCAAAATTCATTCGGCTATTTTCTAACTTGATAGACATTTAGTCGTTCGAATATATGCACAGATAAGTTTTGACACATCATTGTAATTTGTTTATCATATAATTTTTATGGAAGTATAGGTGCTTTTAAAGTTGGTTGAATTTTTTTCACTCTTATTATTGACCAAAAGTTGTTATGTGTGGTGGAATTAAACTTTTTTGTAACAACATTTTTTAGTAATTTAGCGTATGCACAGAAGCTTAAGTTTTTCAGTATTAAAAAGTCATTGTCATTTTGTTTATTATCCCTACACTTGGTCAGTCAACTGCTAACATTGCATATATTTTCCCAGGAACATTGCCTACTAAACCACTTTGTTAATACATCCTCAATAACTCCATGTTTAGGGTTGCTAATCTATTACTAGCGCTGCATACGTCAAAGAAGGCATTGAGAGATGGAACAGCTCTTGGAATATGAAGTCGAAGCTTTTGGCGAGGAAAATATATTGGTGATAATTATGTTTATTAATCTATAGGAATATATCGTCGGTATTTTAGATTTTGTATGAAAATTTTGGTAAGTAATGTTTTTCTCTCTAGAAAGTAAATAAAATTGGTGACTTAACATTGGTTACACGAGTTTAAGGAAGAGATTAATTGGAAATTTAATTAGTTGGTTGTACATGTGTTTGCACTGTTGTTACTGAATTATATTGTACACCTTAACTCTGGTTAAATTATGTTAATAGAAATAATCTATAGATTTAGGATTATTGTTTTCTTTATTTTAAAAAAATGGTGCCTGTAATATATACTATATTTTTAAAATAGTATGAATATATTACCAAAGTAAAAGGACTTTTCGTTGGTTTGTAACTTTTGGTTGAAATTTTGGCATTTCATTATTCAGATACTTGGAATAAGAAATACAACCATATCAAAAGAATACTTTTAACTTATTTTTCTTTTGTACGTGATGTTTCCAAATGTTTGGGTAGGTGTTACTAAAAATTACAACTGTAATTAACTATTGCCTATAGTCCTATCTGTTGAAACTGGGCTAGGCCGCAACATAATTTATGGGTGAATTTCAAAATTTTTACTCCATGGGATCTTTGTTGGACTTATGAAGTATAAATATTATACACACACACATAATATAAAAAAATTAATCATTTTACACATATACATATTTTTTGCACCAAAAATTGGCACAAACACCAAGTAGAAGTTTTGAAAGGGAAATAAATGAAGAATATAAAATGAAAATAGAGGAAATAACAAAGAAATAGGAGTAAATTGAAATAAAAACACACACACAACGCTTTATAGTGGTTCGATATTGTTTGCCTACGTCCACTTTGTATAGATTGCTTTATTAATCACTTTCTATACCGAGTACAATAGAGATCGGATGAAAATTCTTAGTTACAAAAGAGTATAATGCTACTAACAGCGTAAAAGTCCTGAAAATGAACAATCAAGCCTCTATTTATAGACGAAGGTGGCCAAATATCTCCCTGAAAATTCGGTAGAAGGACCTCCAGAGCCATATGGACCCACAAGAGGGATCGCATGGCCCAATTCCCAAAGAAGAGGGATTGGTCCCGATCCCTACTTTGGTGGAATTTTGTGGTGCGATCCCTATGGTAGCTTCCTCATGCTAAAATATGCTTAGCCTCCAAATTTCATGCCAATTGGATCTGTAGAACTTGAGTTATTGCTTGATCATTGCTTCAACATAGGTTGCTTGCTGATTCCTACTGATCCCTATCATGGGAAGAGTGCCAATCCCTCTGACTTCATCTTCTTGCAGTGCAATCCCTAGAGTAGGCCCCCTAGGGTCCCTATATCTTGCTCACAAAATTCCATATGCATTGGACTTATGGATCTTAAGATATTAATTATTTTCTACTGAAATGCACTTGCTCCTTGAAACATACCGATCCCTACAATGAAAGTTGATTTTTGCCGATCCCCCCTATATGTTGAACCATATTCCATACTTCGAAAAATTTTCCTTGCATATCTATCAATTCCATTCAATTTTGACTTCATATTACCATTTGTACTTGACTTATGGACCCTATAATCAATCTTTGGATTCATCAGCCTTGATAGCAGTCGAATCTAACTTTTCCAATCAGTTCAATATAGCCAGGTCAAAATGCCGGATAACACTTGCCTCTGAAAGTACGTCATGTGATGAACAAGACGTGCTTTGAATCGAAGCAAGTTAGAGTCATCGGAAAGAAATCCGTCCAGTTTTCTGAATAGTCGTTATCCCTCTATCGAATTATTTTTCCAGGGTGTTGTATCTCTCTTTGATCGTCATGACACTTAGTCGATTTTCGATAGTATAAATCCAGAATTATACTCCTCAGTCAATATATAAGTCCAGATCCACGAGACTAATAAGCTTTGGTTATCTGGACCAGCCTCAAACTTGAAGGCTTCAGGTTTGATTTCAATTTCCGTCGATCGCAAAAATCGAACTTTTAGACCATACACGTGCACGTTCAGATACATGTTTTTGTCGTTGGCTCCCGGACGCGTTCGTATGCTCATAGGTCGTCACCAATTTTCATTGAGTAAGATGCAATTTCATTGCGTTTTGTACATACATGCTTTGAATAATTTCCATGCCTATGTTTGTTTGCATACATGCTCATAGATGATCCCTCCTCCTTTTTTTATTATTTCAAATGTTTGCTGGGATCGGCGTATTTTTAGCTGATCCCTCCTCCTTTTGTTGTTTATAGGGATCAGCATATTTCTAGCTGATCCCTCCCTCTTTTTTTATATATACATGCTTATAGGGATCAACAACTTTTTTAGTCGATCCCTTCCTCCTTTTCTTCGAATCAAAACCATGGGCCGAACCCTCGTCCCCATATATAAACTAACACTCCTTCCATCCAACCTTCACATATCCATCTTCTTCCTATTTACTTTCCCATGACCGAACCCTTCCTTGCCTTTAGAAAACCCAATCCCTTCCTTTCTACTCAAACATCGCCTTCATCTATAAATCAACCTTCCTATTTGGCTTTAGATTATTATTTCGCCTTCCATTCGAATCATAATCTAATCTTTCTCCTTGAACTGCTCATATTTGATATATTTAGGTAGGTTACTTGCCATTAATTTTTGATTTTATGACAAGACAATGGATTCTATTCCATTGGCGACAGTTTGGAGTTCGAAGTGATGAAGAGTTGATGGCCGAAGCTGCTTGGAGGAGATGAGATATGGGAAGTGGTAGGGTTCAGCGGAATAAGAAATAAAGAGGAAGAAAGAAGCATAGGACATAGGGTTAGGTCAAAAAGTTTGAAGAATAGCACGTGAACTTGGAAAGAGAGGGATCGAGCGTCTTTGATTCGCATGGAGGGGTCGGTAATTTCATTGAATAGAGGAGGGATCAGTTGGAATGTTGGAAAGCTATAAAGGCAGCCAAGCAGAGGGGTCAGTAGTGATGGATGGAGGGATCGGTAGTTGTGCTTTGTGATAGGGATCGGTCATTTTTGCTAGCATGGAGGGACTGTAGTTTTGGTGAAGGAAAGGGATCGGCGTGGATCATTTAGAGAGAGGGATCGGTTGTCTTGCTTTGGGATAGGGTTCGACAATTTAGGGATCAACATATATGAACTTGTCTAATTCTAGCTTTAATTAAACTCGAAAAGCAATCCATAAGAACTTATTTGAGCAATTATAACCAATCCCATCTTAATGAACTTGAACATATGACGATGATGAACAAAAGGACTTGCATATTCACTATTGGACTCGAAATTGAACGATCAAATCCTTGGGACTTAAAACATGAACTAAAACTTAACATATGGACTTTAATAACGGATTTCACACTTCGATATGCCGATGATCGATCCCAAAACTTACACAACCGATCAATCTATTCGCCAGTTGAGACGGTCAGCAATGACGGTCACTCTGGTCAGAATCCAAAGTCTTGACATTTAACTTTGCTTTCTTATTTTAAGCTTCTTATCTTTGCACTACACGACACTGCACCGCACTAGCTTACACTTAGCATAGGAGGACAAGAAACCTTTCTAATCTCGGTTGTCTACTGAGTATAGTTGACATGGACTTCAGACATTCAGAGCGTCTAGCTGCAATGTCTTCCAGACCAACTTTACAACATAGTAATCCCGAAGCTAAGTCAAGTTCCAACTATATCGGGTAGGTTTTCCGCCGATCATCAAACTGAACAATCGGAAGTATCCGGCCCATCGGTCGACCTTTTCTCTGACTTTCTCGTCCTTTCGCCGGAGGATATAAGTCCTGCCCCTGATGTTGTAGAAGGCCCTATATTTTTAGATAACCCAAGAGATTCTCATGCCTCCAGAATTGGTAAGCCTGCTCTTCGCAGACTATGTTCTAGACACGGGATTCCCTTCGAAGATGTTTCCTTCGGTGAACGATAGGGTTCATTCGCCCCCGGAGGGGTATACAGCATGCAATAAGTTTATGTGCTAGGCCGGATGCATACTGCCCTTCAATTATTTTATCCAGGAGATGCTAAAATATCTTAGAATAGCCATACTCAACTACACCCAAATAGCTATGCCTTTCTCCATGGCACTTTCTTACTATTTATGGATGTCTTGCTTCGCCAACCAACTCCCGAGGACATCAGGTTTATTTACAACTTCAAACGACAGACGGTGAGCCTTTTCTACATTTTCCTCAAGCCTTCGACTAATTGTCAAGTCTTAACGGGTGCATGGAACAAGCTCAGCCTCTTCAAACACGATTGGTTCTATGTCCGATGTCCGCTTGGCTTTGCAAAATGATGGTTGGGAGGACGCAAGTGTCGTCTTCGCTCTATTCTGAAATTATTTAACCCAAGTAATATCCTGAATCAACTAACATTCTGAAAAATCTACAAGTGTGCGTCCATGTCCAGAGGAAGATAATTTTTCAAGGGAAATCTTTGCAATTCGTACCACCCCGGTCGAAGACAGGGACATTAGACTCCTTGTAACCGATGAATGGTTATCTCTGTTCGAGTTGCTAGAGGAAGGTCGCAGCATTGGGCTTCCACGAAGTGCTGTAGTACCAGGATATGCTACAAAATAAGAAGGCGATATCAATAACCCTATCATGCCCCCAGTCGAGGGGACTTAGGATGACGCCGAAGAGGGCAAAATTAGGGATGCCAAGATCAACGAGCCTGGCGATGTTGATGCAAGTCTTGGAAATCCGCCTATGGTCGAACCGTCACAAGGTGCACAACCTCACACGCCAGCTAGGAGAAGAAAGAAGCTTGCATATAAACTCCGTAGGAGAAAAACTACTATGGTCCCTGAGTTTATTATCACTTCCGTCAATGAAGAGTCATCCTCCCAACGTTTAGAAAGGTTGATGAAATGGTTTTCAAATCTCCAAATCCCTGATGACATCATGAATCATGACTTTCCCAACATCAGTATTGAGGGCTTCAATTCTCCTGCTAAAAGTGGCGATGACATTCTTCCCACCGAAAAAGGAGAGAAAACTTCTATAAGCAAGGCTGCAACAACTGACCCGTTGGAGGGACACTAGGACACTCATAATCACGTGCAGTTCACCACACGATCTTTATCTATCTTTTGTATAATGGTCACTTAAACACTTTTGTTTGGGTTTTGAAGGTGCGATGTCTCAATCCCGAGCCTTTGATCGCTTCACGGGCTCCACAACGCAATATAGATCCAACCGTGATTCAGAGTCGGGTAAGCGTAGAGAGAGGGATGATGGTCGAGAAAGAAGTTGTCGTTTGAGGGAATCTTCATCTTCCAAACATAAGTCCCAGTATCGGTCGTCCCATCAGGAAATTCAACCTAATCTTCCTATGCATAGTGGGATCAAACCTCTTTCCATGGTCCTCAAGTTGCCATACCCCCTGACTAGTATTCCGGTTCATCCAACTCCAAGCAGTCTCGTGACCACATGTCGAGCAAATGTTCAATCGTCACTTCTGATCCATCTTTGCCGACTACGGCTCCTGAAGCTTCCATAAAATAAAAATTGGCCGAACTTAAGGTCAATTTTCCATAGATTTGTTTCGACAGGCTTAAGTTCCTCCCCTCCATTAAATACAATCCCAGGGAATGCTAAGGCAAGTTCTCTCGCATGCATCAACGATGTTTTTTTCAACATGAATTGTTTCGGCACTTAGCAGAGAAGATCTCTGAGGTGTCTATCGAGAGACAACATGAAACCGATCGTCTCAAGCTAGAGGAGATCCATGGTAAAGATATAATTAAACATCAAGACACTAAGATCTTGGATTTGACGGTGAAGTTGATCGAGGCAGAAAAAGGTGCTAAGGAAACATCTGAGGCGGTGAGTCGTCTAGAAGCTGCCCACAAAAACGAACTTGATGCTGCCCTCAACCGCAGTAGTGCACTTGACTTGGAAAAAGATACCTTGCAAAAGGAGAAAAATATTTTGGCCAACCACATTGAGGAGCTTGAAGAACTTCTTAAGAAGGAGAGGGAAGAGAAAATTGAAGCTCAAGAGAAATTGCAAAAATATTGCGAAGAGGTCGTTGAAGCCTAGAATTTGAAGATTAAGCTTGATGAGCAACTTGCTTAAATTAAAGTCCTTAAAAAAGAGGTGAGAGAAGCATGTCGCAATAAGATGAGAGAACAGATCGAGGCACGGGTAGAGGATGCTAAAGAAGCCAACCGAAATGAAATTAAGGACATGTTCGATCCCCTAATCATTGATGTAACACCTAGAGATTTTCGACCCTCGAAAATCGACACTAGTACGTCCACTGTATTGCGTGCCGAGCAATCGGATGTTGGAAAACCCGATTGTTAGGGGAAAAGGAGGAAGAAGAAGGGAAGAGAAGAAGAGAAGAAAGAAACTAAAACAACACAGAAGCTCACAATCGCAACGGAACAATATATATATTATAATATAATAATCTTTACAAAAGAGAAACTGTTATATACATACATCCATCGTAGTAAAAAAAATTACAATCATCAGCTTGGACGGTTATAACAACCTGTCCTCAAAATTGCTGATGATTTCAATAACAAACGGCAGAAAATAAACATATACGTGAATACGACTTGAAGACCTCCAACTCATCTCTTGAGCTCCAATGCATAATCTGTAAATATGCTCAGTCTGAACCGAGCATTATAATAAAATAACATCCAAGTCGGCAGGAAAACCAACATGAGAAAACACACCCAACTGGGTTTTAAAGTTATAAAAACCCGTTGAAATCAAAAGTATCTCGTAAGACCACGCCGCACATAAACATGGACGGGTTTTTACCTTACGATAACCAAAACATTTTTTATAGAAAATCCTCTGATATTATAATAACGTCTAGAATACAACTACTTATTAATCATAGCCGAAATTGTTACATTAATTAAATTCCAACATAATAGGTATACAACTAAAACTGTAAAGGCTCATTTTGGAGAATGGATTCCATATTATGACAAGGTAAGGAACTACCTTCCGAAGGTACATCTCTAGATAAAATGCACCAGGGTCTGACAAGAACATCTTGTACCCCTGCCACATAGAACTAGCCTACCATTTGACTAGTAGTACCGAATATGATCACTCCTATGTTAATAGGCCCCGAAGCATAAAAATGAGAGATAATACCGATCTAGATTTGGAATGACCATACCCTACTTGGGAGCGACCCACTTGGCCCTGCTGCATGCCCGTTTTTTGCCATTTCCCGGTTGATGAGGCTCGAGGCTACGTTTTACTCTTATATAGCACTTCCCACTTCGAATGCTGACACTGCCCTCCAGGCAACAATGCAATACCAGCATTCATCCATACAAGTTCATTTTGGGACTGAATGAAACGCTTGAGAGCTCCATCTTCAATTCCATTATCTTCAAGATGTCTTTACTTCGAAACGCTTGAGTTGGGTCGAAGTGGTCTTCGGGTAACATACATGATCCTGGTCTCTTCGAAACAACTTTCAATAATTTCCGGTAAACTCAACCCCGGTTTTTAGGAAATAAATAGTTAAAGAAAAGAGCGGAGATCGCCTCCTAACTGTTAGTGGACAGATTTCCTTATCATTTGTCCTAGGAGAACGAAACGAGGTTTATACGCATAGTATAACATCATCCGGGATGACTGTGCCATATCACTCACGTGTTTCTCTTAGATATTTCCAAAGTTACGTTTTGGATCCAAATTTGATAGTAGGTTATTTAAACATCGAATAAACAAACATTTCAATCAAGGATTTAATTCCATAGGGAAAACCAACAATGGTTAAGCACACAAACTACCACTAACCTCCTTTTAATTAAATTTTCATTAAATTAATTCACTTTGTAAATACTTGAATCAAAATCCTTTTTACAAAAATATGTGTATATATATCCACAAATCTCTATTTATCAATACTTAGAAAAATTCATATACTTATCTCAACGATGTAAGTATATTCACCAAACATTGGGGAATATTTCCTTTTTATACAATTTTGAAATAATTTATAACTCCATTATACATCCACAAAACCATTTAAAACTCCTTTTATAAATTTATAAACCCATTTCTAAAATTCCTTTATAAATATCTAAAACCATTTATAAAACTCTTTTTATCTTATAGATAGTCTTCCTTTAAGTTTTCCAAACCATGTTATAAGAATCCTTTTATAAAACCTACATTTGTTTATAAAATCCTATTTATAAACCTTGAAAACATTTATAAATAAAATTCTAATCGTTTACTTTAAAACACTATTGTATGGTAATAAACATTTTAAATAAATAATAATTGACTTCGAAACATCTTAAAAATAATAGTAATTAGTAATTCCAAAAAAACATTCTAAATAAAACAATAATAGTTTATCTTCAATATTATTATAAATAATAATACATTTCCAAATTTTATTGATATATAATTATATTTAATTTCAAATCATATTAATAATTTAAATAATTAACTTTTTAAAATATTAAAATATTGATAACAACTTTAAAACAATACTAATACAAATAAACAACCTTTAAAACATAAATACACTTCCTTGGTAAAAATCCATACTTAAACTTCAACATAATTATTTTCATATATATTTACAAAACTATATTTAAAAATCTCTTCCTATTATATAAAACTTCCTTTCATAAAACCTCTTTATTTTTGAACTCCATTCATAACTCTAATTCCTTTATAAATCTCACTTATTCATAAATCCCATTTAAAAACATTAATTGCAATCCATTTTTAACATTGCTTCCGTATCTATAAATTTGTTTTATAAATTACTTTCTATTTATAAAATATTGTTTAACATCTCCAACCTATATGCATTTTCAACTTTCAAAATAGAATCAACTATTTTTCTAAACAACATTCCACATATTACTCTAAATCTACATTTGTGATTTATTTTTTAGTTTATCCAATGATAAAGTTTCCCTTTATTTATAAACACCGTTTATAAATCTATCTTTTATTAACAGAATACGATTTTACAAAGGTTCACTTCATTTGTAAAATATCACCTTTATAAATTATCACATTTATAAATTTCACATTCGTAAATAAATTTTAATATATCACTTTATATAAAATGGTTAATAAATATTTGTATCAAAATATTTCTATTTTTTAAAAAAACCATATCCCTTTATTTTAAAAGACGAAGTTATTTTAAGATTTTAAAAATCTTTATTTTATAGTTCAAAAGGCTCTTTTTTAAAATATTTCATACAACTATTAATTTATAATGTCTAAAAATCATACTTTTTATTTTAAAATAAATTCCTTCTTTAATTAATTCAAGAAAAAACTATTAAAACATATATAATTTCCAAAATCACTTTGAAATCCCTTTTTTAAATCAAATCATTATTTTATAGTATTTTAAAATACCAAAATAAGGGCCAGTGCTACTAAAGCACTAAATAAGCAAAATCATATTTACAACATCAAATAAGCATCTAACATATCATTTATCAAATTTTATGAAAATAAAATCAATAGTTTGAGAAATCCTATTGGATCCCTCCAACCTGTCCCCTTACATCACACATAGTAAAATCATTAATATAAATCAACCACTTCGAGGCGGGCTCGTATACAAAGGGTCATTCGCTCTTACACGGGAACGTAATAGGGTCTCATCCGCTCCAAGGGTGGGAATATATCCAAACCAATTAATAAAATAGTAAATCATCCAAACAGTTAATAACAATCAACAATAAAAATTCACACAACCGATAAATAATTTTATCAACTATAATATTTATGGTTAACCAAAAAGGTGAGTTTAACTCACATTGATTTCAGAAGTTGAAAAAGCACTCTGGTTCGAATTAAAATTGGACAGGCATTCAATTTTAACCCGAATTCCTACGAGCTCCAAACTACTCCAATCCAACTCCATATCGTAGTTTTCGTCAATACGAACCTAATACAACTGACCACGTTCAATTTGGACCTCGTATGAATTAGATATGAATTAATGAACTTTAAGATTATTTAAATTTCAATTAATATAAATTATAAAAAATTTAAACTATAATACCTTCCCTCTCATTCATGAATCCAAATAACCCAAAACTCGACTTTGTCTTCGACGTCACCTCCTCCGTTCCTGCGCCTGCCCCCGCCACGACCTCCACTGTAGCACGCGTCGACCTTGCCGCCCCTCTAGCTAGCAACGCCGCCTCCCCAATCGCCTTCGATCGCTAGAATATCATTAAAGAACGCCGAGAGTTTATCTGAGTTTAGCCGCCGCCATGGTTCGCCAACGTTGATCTCAACCGTCGAACTCACTCATCTCATCATCGCCGCCGTTTTGCTAGTTGACACTTTCACCTAACTCCGCCTTTAGAGGCTTCGTTTATCGTGGGCCATTGGATGATGGCCAATAAAATGGTGGCTGAGTTTTTGATTTAGGGTTTAGAGCAAAAGAAAATTCTTTAAGTCCTTTTATAGAAAATTTCACGACACTATTCAAACGTTAAATTTTCGAACCCCAATCAAGGCGCACCGCCTGGTGTTCTATATGTTATACCCATATTCCAAACACAATGGAGCTAGTATCGAGACCCAATTCCATCATATGCAAAAGTTAGCTTTTCAAAATAAATTTATATTAAATTAAATTCCTTTAGTTAATTTTCCACGCATTTCGAACTCGCCCGACCAAACGATACGTCTAGTCGCCACAAAATTCGACGGCATACTATAATTCACTGTTACGGATCCAATAAAACTAGTTTCGACCAGTTCAGTGACAGTGCCCCGAAAGGCTATTTTCACACATTGATTAAAACAAATTATTATAAAAACCAACTAATCACTTTTAATTCTAAATTAAAAGTTTACTCTCCATTCTTTTTTAAATATAATTTAAATCAACTTTCGAAATCATTTCATTCGTATTAAATTCAAAATTTAATTCAATAAACAATTCCAATTATTTAAATAATCCTTTTATTTGAATTTCAAGTTATTTAACTTATAAAATTAACTTTTCAATATTTAAAATCAATTAAATATTTCAAATTCAAATGATTGAAATTCTAGGTCGTTACATTCTTTCTCTCTTAAAAGTATTTCATCCCCGAAATTGCCAAGGTAAGAAAATGCCCTAAACCCATTAGCTTTCCAAAACCAACTAGTTGAAATAGATTATAAAATTTCTAAGTCTTTTAGATTCACCCACCTATACCAACTAATTTCCATCCATTCATTTATTCTAAGTTATAACTCAAAATCAAATTTTAGTTATCATTTTTTTTTTCCAATATTCTCAAAAAAATTCTAATGCCTTAAATTTTTGAAAAATTTCGCCAGTGTCTCCTTTGCACGACTCGATCGGAAACATTTACAATATATATATATATATATATATAAAATCAGAAATATACATCTCATCTTCAAGGATGAGGCATCCCGTAGGAATAAATATAAAAATACGATATGTAATCTGAGATGTGTACCTTATTTTAGTACTAGCAAGCATATAAAACCAATATAATGCGAAAGCGAGCTCCAAATGCGAAGCATACGCCATCCGCACCTACTAATCACTCAACAAGCAATGAGAACAAGTATATAGAAGCAACATCACTATAAAATATAGAATATATCATAACTATATGCAACTGTAGCAAATGTAACAAGAGAAACCATCAAACAAATAATATCCATCCATTGTATTTATCATCATATCAATTTGCATTTCCAAATGTCAACATTATATTTATACACTTTCATTTCTTAGTAACATTCAATTGATTTGTTTTCAATGTTTTCCCACTCAATTGATTTACATTCAATGATTAACATTCACTTACTCATATTCACTTTATTTTCATTCACTTTAAATTCAATTTATGTTTAACAACATTTCATTGCATATTAAATTCGTTTATGAACCATTTCATATAATAATTACTTAAGTTTATTACAATGTTTCACACTACACAACTCATGTTTATTATTACTTCACACTTAAGCTCATATTCAATTTTATCAAACCACATTCCAAACATATTCAATTCATTTTACACTTAAGTTGAATTTCATTTTATAACTCAAACTCATATTCATTCCATTACTTCGTTTCATTAATTCACTTTATTAATCCATTTAATTCATTTCATTAACCCAATTTATTTAACTTTACTTAAGTTGAATTTTAATTTCATATCATAATTTCCAATTTTCTTCTTTTATCCATACCATTTTCAAATTATAAGTTCAACAACTTATTTTCATATATTTATCAATCATACTTTGGATTTTAAAATAAAAACTTGTTTTACCAAAACACAACTCCACCGGTAGCAATCCATCACTTAAAAACTCGAAAATGAATACCGATGATGCTGTAGTCATCACTAGAATTATTTTCCAGCGACTAAAGTGAGTTTAGTGATTTCCGTCTCTTTTAAATCCATTTAAAATATTTCTAGTCAAAACATTTCAGAATAATACTACTATTATTCTTCCATAAACTTTGAAAAACAATTTTCAAAATCAATGATCTTTAAATTCTTAAATTTTTCTTGTTTTAGATCCATTTTTATTTACAAATCATATTTATAAATATACTTATGCAATTTCTTTTCCTTTCCATTTGTAAATCACATTTATAAATCATATTTATATAATCTCACTTCATATGCAATACCATTTCAGAAACGTTGATTATTTTTGTTTATATTATAATAACAACCTTTATAAGAACGCCAACAACAAACAACAATGATAATAGTCAAATATTATCATCCACTAACAACCAAATACACCATATATAAATATAATGATTTTTGAAAAATTATTCTTTTATATATAAAATATAATTTAGGTAAAATTATTTCATTTATCAATCCTCAAAACAATAATGTGTCGGTTTTCCTTGTTTAAGTGTTTAGAAACCCCTACCGATATAGTACAGTCTCGCGTACCGACCGAAATTCATAAGCCACTCAACAGATAAATTAACACAATATAAAACATTTTTATGTCACTAACAATTACGCGCTCATATCTATATACACTCAAAACTCATAATTAGGCATTCCATTACTCTATCTTTTAATGAGTTACCCCCACCAAAG
The DNA here is from genome assembly GCA_030737815.1 of Allium fistulosum. NCBI lineage: Eukaryota > Viridiplantae > Streptophyta > Magnoliopsida > Asparagales > Amaryllidaceae > Allium > Allium fistulosum. The sequence continues at coordinate 1,213,028,232 of CM060902.1, forward strand.
CCAAGGTTCTTGCTTAACCTTGCGCTCTGATACCGAGTGTAACAGCTCAAGATTTTCGACCCTCGAAAATTGACGGTAATACGTCCACTGTATTGCATGTCGAGCAATCGAATGTCGGAAAACACGATTGTTAGGGGAAAAGTTTTTTTGTCTTCAATGGCCGCTCCCGCCCATTCCCCGTCCTTTCAACCTGACCTTCCCATTCTTCCAACTGTTCCTCTACCTGCATCACCTTCGACCCCTTTGCCGAACTCCCCCATCAACTTGCCTCCTCCTGTTCCTCCCCCGGTAATACCCTCTCTCATCAATCCTTCTACCTCGTCCTGGTCCTTTCTTTTCAAATCCAAACCCCGTAATGCAGGTTCGTACACGCCAGTTGACATTCCTCTTTCCTTTGATGGGCAAGCCATGGTGCCTCCGTCTGATGTGCTTCAAGCTGGTAATGACGTGTGGGGTGGATGGCTGGTTGGTTTCTTCTTAGATAAGCTCCTGTCATACTTGACTGTTATCAACCATTTAAAGAAAATCTGGAAGTTCAAAGGAGAAATCACTATTAAATCTGATGGGACCTTGTTCCTTTTCCATCTTTCCTGTGCTGAGGATAGAAGGAAAATTGTTGAAGCCGACCCTATTTTTCTTAGGAACAAGATCTTCATAATTAAGGCATGGGATCCTTATATTGGGAATAGCTGCAGTACCATTAAATCTGTGCCTGTTTGGTTAAAGCTATCAAACATACCACTTTATGCGTGGTCTCATCTAGCGATAAACTGGCTAGCATCAAGAATTGGTAGACTGCTCTGTCTGGATTCTTCCACTGATAAATTGGAGCGAATTGGCTATGCCAAATGTTTGGTTGATGTCTCTCCTTCTCAGGAATTGGTTGATGAGTTTCCTGTGAAATTAATCGATGGATCAACACAAATGATACAGGTTAGTTACCTCTGGAAACCGGAAATATGTACTATCTGTAAAGTATTTGGACACATGAAAGATGATTGCTATAGAGAAGGTGAAGTAAATGTGAGGAATGAGGGAGAGGCAGTACTTAAAAAGATAATGAAAGAAGGTAATGTCACTGAGCAGAAGGAAGGAAAGCAAGCTATCAAAAACAAACAGATTTGGAAGAGAGTTGTGAATAAGCAAGTTAAAGAAAAGGATGGTAATTCATTGAAATTGCCAATGCTAGATGATAAAATAGTTAGTGCTGAGGACAGTGCTAACAACATTGTAGTACAATGCACTGGTAAAAAAGCAGATACTGTTGTTGTTAGTGGTACTGAAATGCATGTAGAGGATTGTGAAACTGGGAATGAACACAGCACTGTTATGACAAGCAACAAATTTGATGTTTTAAATGACATGGAGACCGAGGGTGATAATGAGAATGTAGCATATACTAGAGAGCATAATGTTGGGATGGAAATTAGTACAGTTCACTTGCTTGATACAAGCAGTGAAGGGATGGTGGGCAAGCATACTCCTCGTGAGCAATTAAACTTTGAAAATCTTATGCATGCTAATAACAGCATGAACACACATTGCATTGATGCCTTACCCTACAAGGAAATGTCCCATTCCACATGTCATCTATCAACCACCTTAGTCTCACCCAAACAAGATGTGTCCTTCTGTAACATATTGCAAAAGGAAAATTTTGATTTAGTGTACAGCATGCAATCACTTTCCAACTTAATAGAAATCCCACCCCACCCAATACCACCTCTTCCCGTCAGCCCTTCACCTAGTAAACCATATGTGTTTCTGGGTTCAATTCTAGGCTGGAAAACTCCTCCAAATGAATTAAGTAACGACAACTGTCAAGCTACTACAAACGAAAAAAGCAAGAAGTCTAAAAAAGCAAAAAACCAAAAACATAGCTTCACAACAATGAACTCTCCTGTTACGAGGAGCATGAGAGATAGTGAGCTCTCTAAGTTGGTTTAATAATGTTACACAACATTTGTGCATGGAATATCAGAGGAGCTCGCAATTTTCTCAAACTGGATCAGGTTAAGCAATTGATTGACAATCATCATCTTTCTGTTTTTGCAATTCTTGAAACCAAATTGAATCTGCCTCTTACTGTTTCCGCTGCTAAATACATAAATCCATCATGGACCTTGAATCACAATCTTCTTGAAGCTAGTTATGGAAGAATAATGGTCTTACATAATCCTGAGCAACTATCACTTGATCTTATCCTTGCTACCCCTCAGATTATGCACTTTCATGCAAATTATTTCAATTCCTCTTCTTCCTTCTATATTACCTTCATCTATGCTTATAACTCCCCTTCTTCTAGACAATCTCTTCTCAATCTTTTACTTGCGCTAAGGCAAGATACACATCCTTGGGTTATGCTTGGTGATTTTAATTGTTGCTTTTCCTTGTCTGACAAACATGGGGGATACTCGCTCTTGCCTAGGGATATCCTTCCTTTAAACACTGCTGTTATTGATTCTTCCTTAATCCCTATTAACAAATATGGTGCACCGTTCTCTTGGAACAATCGTTCTAGGAGCGGAGCCCGTGTTTTCTCGAACATTGATTACTCCTTTTCTAATTACAAAGCCCTTACCACTTGGCCCAATATCACCACTTTTCTTCCCCATCCTATACTCTCTGACCACTCTCCCCTCATTTTGACCACTGGGAAAAAGCCACTTAAAGCCAAAAGAGGATTTAAATTTTACAATGCTTGGGTCCTTCATCCTGAGTATAACGATATAATTAAAAATGCATGGTCTTGTAATTATTTTGGAAACCCTACGTTTATTTTCTGCAGGAAACTCAGAGCAGCTAAGGTAGCCTTAAGGGATTGGGCAAGAACAAAGTTTGGTAATGGCAATCTACAATCCACAAAACTCAAGGACCATCTAAAGGTTGCTCAGGGTTTAATGATGGCTCACCCTGACAATATACACATGGCAGAGAGGGAAGCTTCGCTTTTCAATGAACTCAACCTTGCTCTTGCAAATGAATGTGGGATGAAGAAGCAACAATTAAGATTCAAATGGGCAGCTAAAGGCGATAGGAATACTAAATTCTTTCATGCTTCTCTCAAGGTTAAGCACTCAATTAATAACATCTCTACCATAGTTGATGAAGCAGGTAATCTGAACTCAACCCTTGAAATTGTGGAACAAGCTTTTCGCTTGTATTATCTGGCCTCTTTGGCAATGCTAACAATTTTGAACCGAAGCTAGACTTACTATCCACTATTTCTCTTCCGAGACTTAATCATGATGAAGCAAACATTTTGGTGGCAAAAGTGACTAATGAAGAAATTAAGAAAACCCTACATGCAATGAATAGAAACTCGTCTGGTGGTCCTGATGGTTTCAACGTGGTATTTTTTACGTCAAGTTGGGATATTATTGGTGTGCAGTTCTGCAGAGTTGTCCACAATTTTTTTGACAAATTCAAGATGCTAAAATCTGTCAATGCTACCAACTTGGTGTAATACCTAAGACTAAACCTGCTTTGTATGTCTCCTCCTTCAGGCTCATCTCCTGCTGCAATGTCGTTTATAAATGCATTTCCAAGATTATTGCTACAAGGCTGGTAACTGTTCTACAGATAATTATATCCAACAATCAAGTTGCTTTCCTGCCAAATAGAAATATTCTTGATAACATAATGCTAGCCCATGAACTATTAAAAGGTTATAACTGTGTTAACGTTTCGTCGAGAGCAATGCTAAAGCTTGATCTGTTGAAGGCTTATGATTAAATACAGTGGATGTCAATAGTTAGGGTTATGTCTCTTATGGGTTTTCCCAAAGTCTTTGTTGCTTGGATTTATGAGTGTATTTCAACTCCCTCCTTCTCGCTGATAATCAATGGCTCGAGTTCTAGAAATTTTGTTTCCAAGCAAGGTATAAGGCAGGGGGATCCTCTCTCTTCCTATATTTTCATTTTGGTTATGGAAGTCTTCACTTGTATGTTAAGACCTTTGTTTCTTAACAAACAAATTCATTACCATCCTAAATGCAAAGACCTTCAGATAACATCCCTCCTATTTGCTGATGATGTCATGATTTTTACAAAGCCCAATATGCAATCAATTGAAAGTATTAAAAGTGCTCTACATAATTTCTACTTGATGACTGGCTTAAAGCTGAACCTCCAAAAATCAAGCATTTTGTTCTCTGGGATTTCTAGAATTCAGGAGTTGAATCTGTCCTCTTTTGCTGGTATGCAGTCTATGTCATCTGATATGAATTATCTTGGGCTTCCGCTTTGTTCCTCTAGAATTACTTATGCTGATTGTTTTCCTCTGTATGAAAAAATTACTGCTGCCATGGATTGTTGGGCCAACAAATACCTTTCACAAGCTGGAAGACTGGTGCTTGTTCAATCTGTTAGCTTTTCTTTAATGGTTATTGGGCAAGGACTTTCATTCTACCAATTAAACTTTTGAAACTGGTTAGAAGAGCAATGATGATATTTCTTTGGTTTGGAACCATACACACAAGGAAAGTCCTCCCATGTTCTTACTCTAATATTGAGAAGCCCAGAAATAAAGGGGGTTTGGGTTTGCAGAGTATAGGAGTATGGAACAAGGCGGCTTATAGTCATCATTTCAACGCATTGTTACATAAGCAAGACACATTATGGGTGAGATGGACACTCAGATACAATATTGGAACAAAAAATTTCTGGCTTATGGACATACCACGGTCTTGTAGCTGGATATGGAGGAGTATACTAAAATTAAGAATCATTTTCAAGCCTTATGTGCAACTGAAGCTATCTGAGAATAGCTTGTGCAAGTTTTGGTACGACCCTTGGTTAAGCAAAGGTATAATTCTTGATCAAATTTTCTCTTCACAGCAGAAGTATCAGTTTGGCATTGGAATCAATGCTCTGGCTATTGATCATATAGTAAACGGTAAACTTGTGTTGCCTTACTCAAGTAACTAGACTGTCAGATCCTTTTGGAGTAGCTATGTCAATTGCATTTATGAAACACATGAGCATGACACTGTCTTGTGGAATGACAAAGGTCACTCCATTAAAAGTGTTTTTGGGGCCTTGAATGGGTTGGACTCTTTGCCAAATTGTAAGTGGAGTACGGTAACATGGACAACAATCTCTTGTAGTAGTGACAATCTTATGTTTTGGAAGGTAACTTCTAATGCACTATTGACAAGAGACAAGCTGTTGAGATATGGAATGTCTGTTCTTCCCGATTGTGTGCTGTGTGATCAGCAGAATGAGAGTGTTTTGCATATCTTCTTTGACTGTCCTTTTGTTCTTTTCATTTGGAGCAAAATGTTCAGTAGTTTTCTGGGGGATTTTAATGTACCTAGCTCAAGCAACCAATGGGACCAGATTGAAAGTGCCACTAGGTGGAGCGATGAAAGAAAGCAATACTTCTTCTTCGTTTTGAAAAAGCTTATGATGGTAATTTGGATGGAAAGAAATAAGAGGTGCTTTGATGGAATCAGCAGAAGCAAGGAAATAGTTTGGACTGTGTTAAGGCATGATATTTTGTTGAGGATGAGGGTCAGTGCGCACAAGTTTACTGATCATCAGATAGAGCCTTGGATACCTTAGTTTTACTGTAGGTTTTGCTTTTCTTCTTTTTTCCTTTTTTGTTGTGGGTGTGTTTGTGTGTGTTCTCTTGTGTTTAATAAATCTGGTAGGGGCCCAGTTTTAACCCCGCTTAACTTGCAAAAAAAAAGGAAGAAGAAGAGAAGAAAAGAGAAGAAGAAGAGAGAAACTAAAACAACATAGAATCTCACAATCGTAGCAGAACAATATGTATTATAATATCAATGAATTTTACAAAAGAGAAACTATTATATACTTAGATCCATCAAAGTACAACAACAAATCACAATCATTAGCCTGGACGGTTATAACAACCTGTCCTTACAATTGTTGATGATTTCAACAACAAACAGCAGAAAATAAACATATGCACGAATACGACTTAAAGACATCCAACTCATCTCTTGAGCTCCAATGCATCCAAAGCAATCTGTAAATATGCTCGATCTGACCAAGGATTTATAATAAAATAACACCCGAGTCAGTCTAGAAAACCAATGTGAGAAAACACACCCAACTGGGTTTTAAAGTTATAAAAACCCTTTGAAATCAAAAGTATCTCGTAAGACCACGTCGCACATAAAAACAGACGGGTTTTTACCTTACGATAACCAAAACATTTTATTATAGAAAATCCTCTGATATTATAATAATGTCAAGAATACAAATACTTATTAATCATAGCCGAAATTGTTACACTAATTAAATTCCAGCATAATAGGTATACAACTAAAACCGCAAATGCTTAGATTGGAGAATGGATTTTATACCATGAAAAGGTAAGGAACTACCTTCCGAAGTTACATCTCTAGATAAAATGCACCGGGGTCTGACAAGAACATCTTGTACCACTACCACACAGGACTGGCCTACCACTTGACTAGTAGTACAAAATATGATCTCCCCTCCATTAATGGACCCCTATGCATAAAATGAGAGATAATACCGATCAAGATTTGGAATGACCATACACTACTTGGGAGCGACCAACTTGGCCCTGCTACATGCCCTATTTTCGCCATTTCCCAATTGATGAGGCTCGAGGCTACATTTTACTTTTATATATCACTTCCCACTTGGAATGCTAACACTATCCTCCATGCAACAATGCAATACCATCATTCATCCATATAAGTTCGTTCTGGAACTTAACAAAACGGTTGAGAGCTCTGTCTTCAATTCCATCATCTTCAAGATGTCTTCACTTCAAAACGCTTGAGTTGGATCAAAGTGGTCTTCAGGTAACATACCCGATCCCGGTCCCTTCGAAACAACTTTCGATAATTTCTGGTTAGCTCAACACCGGTTCTTTAGGAAATAAACAATCAAAGATAAGAGCGGAGATCATCTCCTAACCGTTAGTGGATGGATTTCCTTATCATTTGTCCTAGGAGAATGAAACGAGGTTTATACGCACAGTGCAACATCATCGGAGATGACTGTGCCATATAACTCACGACATTCTCCTAGATATTTCCAAAGTTATGTTTTGGGTCCAAATTCGATAGTCAGTTATTTAACCATCGAATAAACAAACATTCCAATCAGGGATTTTAATTCCATGGGGAAAACCAACAATGGATAAGCACACAAACACCCACTAACCTCCTTTTAATTAAATTTTCATTCATTTAATTCACTTTGTAAATACTTGAATCAAAATCCTTTTTACAAATATATATATATATATACACATATATATACATATATATATATATCCACAAATCCCTATTTCTCAATACTTGGAAAAATATCCATATACTTATCTCAACGGTGTAAGTATATTTATCAAAAATTAGGGAAGATTTCCTTTATATACAATTCTAAAATCATTTATAACTCCATTATACATCCACAAAACCATTTATAAAACTCCTTTTATAAATCTGTAAACCCATTTCTAAAATTCCTTTATAAATATCTAAAACCATTTATAAAACTCTTTTATCTTGTAGATAATCTTCTTTTAAATTTTCCAAACCATGTTATAAGATTTCTCTTATAAAATCCACATTTGTTTATAAAATCCTATTTATAAACCTTGAAAACATTTATAAATAAAATTCTAATCATTTACTTTAAAACACTATTATATAATAATAAACATTTTAAATAAATAATAATTGACTTCGAAACATCTTAAAAATAATAGTAATTAGTAATTCCAAAAAAAACATTCTTAATAAAACAATAATAGTTTATCTTCAACATTATTATATATAATAAAAATAAATTTCCAAATTTTATTGATAGATAATTATATTTAATTTCAAACCATATTAATAACTTAAATAATTAACTTTTTAAAATATTAAAGTATTGATAACAACTTTAAAACAATATTAATATAAATAAACAACCTTTAAAACATAAATATACTTCCTCAATAAAAATCCATACTTAAACTTCAACATACTCATTTTCGTATTTATAAAACTATATTTGAAAATCTCTTCCTATTCTATAAAAATTCCTTTAATAAAACCCTTTTATTTATGGACTCCATTTATAACTCTAATTCCTTTATAAATCTCACTTATTTGTAAATCTCATTTAAAAACATTAATTGCAATCTGTTTTTAGCATTGCTTCCATGTCTATAAATTTCTTTTATAAATTCCTTTCTACTTATAAAATATTGTTTAACATCTCCAACCTATCCTCACTTTCAACTTTCAAAATAGAATCAACTATTTTTCTAAACAACAATCCACATATTACTATAAATCCACATTTTTGATTTATTTTTCAATTTATCCAATGATAAAGTTTCCTTTTATTTATAAACACTATTTATAAATCTATCTTTTATTAACATAATACGATTTTACAAATCTTCACTTCATTTGTAAAATATCACTTTTATAAATTATCACATTTGTAAATTTCACATTCATAAATAAATTTTAATATATCACTTTATATAAAATGGTTAATAAATATTTATATCAAATATTTCTATTTTCTTTTTAAAACGATATCCCTTTATTTTGAAAGATGAACTTATTTTAAGATTTTAAAATTATTTATTTTACAGTTCAAAAAGCTCCTTTTAAAAATATTTCATAAAAATATTAATTTATAATGTCTAAAAATCATACTTTTTATTTTAGAATAAATTCATTCTTTAATTAATTCAAGAAAAACTATTAAAACTTATATAATTTCCAAAATCACTTTGAAATTCCCTTTTTAAATCAAATCATTACTTTATAGTATTTTAAAATACCAAAAATCAGGCTTAGTTCTACTAAAGCACTAAATAAGAAGAATTATATCCACGTCATAAAATATAGCATCCAACATATCATATATCAAATTTTATGAAAATAAAATCAATAGTGTGAGGAATCCTATTGGATCCCTCCAGTCTGTCCCCCCACATCACACACAGTAAAAATCGAAAATATAAATCAACCGCTTCGAGGCGGGATTGTATAAAGGGTAAATCGCTCTTACAAAGGAACGTAATAGGGACTCATCCACTCCTGGGGTGGGAATATATTTAAACCAATTACTAAAATAGTAAATCATCCAAACAATCAATAATAAAATACCCACACAACCAATAAATAATTTTCACGACTATGATATTTATGGTTAACCAAAAAGTGATAACTCACATTGATTTCAAAAGTTTCCAAAGCGCTTTGGTTCGAATTAAAATTGGACAGGCATTCAATTTTAACTCAAATTCCTATGAGCTCCAAACTGCTCGAATCCAACTCCATATCATAGTTTTCGTCAATACGAACCTAATGCAACCGACTTCTTTCAATTTGGACCTCGTATGAATTAGATATGAATTATTGAACTTTAAGATTATTTAAATTTTAATTAATATAAATTAATAAAATATTAAACTATAATACATTCCCTCTCATTCATGAATCCAGATAGCCCAAAACTCGACTTCGTCTTCGATGTCATCGTGCCGCCGTTCTTGTGCCTGTCGCCGCCGTGACCTCCACCGTAGCATGCGCCGACCTCACCGCCCCTCCAGCTAGCAACGCCACCTCCCCAATCGCCTTCAATTGCCAAAATATCACCAAAGAATGCCATGCGTTCATCTGAGTTCAGTCGTCGCCATGGTTCACCAACGTCGGTCTCAATCGTCAAACTCACTCATCTCATCATCGCCGACGTTTTGCTAGTTGACACTTTCACCTAACTCCTCCATTAGAAGCTTCGTTTATCATGGACCGTTGGATGATGGCCAATAAAAATGGTGGCTGAGTTTTTGATTTTGGGTTTAGAGTAAAAGGAAACTCTTCAAGTCCTTTTATAGAAAATTTCGCAGCACTATTCATACGTTAAATTTTCGAAACCCAATAGAGGCAAGCCGCCTGATGTTTTATATGTTATACTCCTATTCCGAACATAATGGAACTAGTATCGAGACATAATTCCTTCATATACAGAGGTCAGCTTTTCAAAATTAGTTTATATTAAATTAAATTCCTTTAATTAATTTTCCACGCTTTTCGAACTCGCCCGACCAAACGTCCAATCGCCACGAAATTCAATGGCATACTATGATTCACCATTATGGATCCACTGGAACTAGTTTCGTCCAATTCCGAGACAGTGCCCCAGAAGGCTATTTTTACACGTTAATTAAAACAAATTATTATAAAAACCAAACTATTCACTTTTAATTCTAAATTAAAAGTTTACTATCTCCATTCTTATTTAAATAGAATTTAAATCAACTTTCTAAATCATTTCATTCATATTAAATTCAAAATTTAATTCTAAAACAATTCCAATTATTCAAATAATCCCTATATTTGAATTTCAAGTTATCTAACTTATAAAATTAACTTTTCAATATTCAAAATCAATTAAATATTTCAAATTCAAATGAATTAAATTTCGGGTCGTTATAATTGAATACAATGCTAAAGTCCTTATCCACCGCGATCCGAGCTTTCTTGGTAAGGGTTATCTAGAGTCACTTGTCGAGGCCTGGGAATACATTGTTGAAATGAAAACGAGAATCCGTGGCAATTTAGATGAAGAGAAACTAGTATAGGAGATTTTTCGTGGGGATGAACCTCTAGACCTTGCTGCTGCGAGACTTCGGTATTTTGACTCTGGCACCCTTCGGCAAAGGGAAAAACATTGCCGAGTCTTCGAAGTCCGATCCCAAAGGCCCACTTCTTTTCAAGTGGCCAATGCGTCAATTCTCTCGGTCCGAGATAGGATCTAAGCTTCGATCCGGACAGACCCGGTTATCAATCTATTGTCACGTACCGGAATTTTCGACTTTCGAAAATTCGACATCGATACTCACTTTATCGACTGCCGAGCAATCGATTGCCGGAAACTCCAATAGTGAGGGTTTTTAAGAAAAAGAAATAGAAGAAAAGATAGAAGAAGAAGAAGAAAGAAGAAGAAAGAACAACAGAACAACATCAGAACAGAAAACAATATCAGAATCTCACATATCGCAGCGGAACAATATATAATAGATAAATGAATATCATTTAAAAACAAAAGAATTATATCTGTTATTACATTATATCACATCATATCATCAGAGTCAATAAACAACAATGGACAGTTATATAAACTTGTCCTCATACAGAATACACAGCGGAATAAATACTATCAGATACAAATACTACGTCTCGTCATCCAGCTTGCTTCCAAAGCTCCAGAATATCCAGAATATCCTGATAATATAACTCTAGGCTGCCCGTGTGGAAATTGGTGGGCACCCAGAGTTTAGAAGGGAACAATAAACTCCGAGTCAGTCATGGTGACTGGTGTGAGATCGTAAAACAGTTTATCTTTAAAATAAACAACAGGAAAACTTTAATGTCAATTCGCAATGCTTTTGGAAAATGAAACTACCATAAGACCTCCCACCACACACACAATGCAAACGCAGACTTGGAGGAGATTTCTTCTTATGTTAGTCAAAGATGCTTACTACGCAAAATCAAATCATTTTTGATATTATTATTAGTGCATAGTGGAAAATCATTTCGAAAGTAGAATATAAATCTTAGCCAGCATAGGTACCATTATATTATGCCTGCTATAGCTGCCTCCTGAGGAGACAGGTTATACAATTGAAATCGTAAAGGCTCGTATTGTTTCTTTGGATTTCCAACAAATGGTCAGGCTAAGGAACTTCCTTTTCCACGATGGGTACGTCCCTGGAATAGACGACCCGAGAACCTAACCGGATCTCTGCCAACACAAGGCCGGGTTACCTCTGCAAAAATAGGTAACTACTGACACGCGTATGCCATCCCCCGATCGTCACCGATCTTCCCGAGGATCCCCGATTCGCAACAACCACAAAGTAATAAATTTGCAGCAACCACAGAGGTTAAGTATCTGGGCTCCATACCATGATACCACCTTTATCCAGAAGGAATGACATACACTAAGGGGCGCTACTCCCTAAAACCTTGGTGCATCCTTCCTGTTTCGACCATTTCCGGGGTGTGAGGCTCGTCGAAGTCTCGTCCACAAAGCTACGCTTTCTACAAAGCCCTGCTTCGGGTCAAACAAAATGATCAACCTATGATCACAAAGATATAAGATCAAACAAATGATCATATCACAAATGATCAAACACTAATCATTTCACAGCAACACTCAGTATGCCACGTTACCAAATTGGGATATATCGCTGATAAATTTCAACTACATAACCTCTGAGCTCGTACGTCTCAGAGAAGGGTGTTAAGCTAAGAGAATAAATTCTCCGCCACCAACAGAAATGTATTTGAGAGAAATCAGCTTTATATCTCAAATTGTAACGTCAGACACACAATCCATACAAGTCTGTTCCGGGATCAAACAGAACCGAAGGCACTTCTCACGAAGCCCTTGCATATCCGGATAAATTTCTAATCACGTCCGGACTTCCCGTCACTAAGGGTGATAAAACCTCTAAATCGGAGATCAGCCGATGTAGAGTAACTCGACGGTAATCCTTCCGTTTTCAAAAATATCCGGTCTTCAACACCGGTCTTCGAATGCAATTCATAACGACGTATCACATATTCGGAATGGGTTATACGACCCCATGGTCCTTTCCCGGCTAACCCGAATAGTGAGCGCTTATTCAAAATAAGTGTGGCATTCAAATTCATCCAATTCACAACAAATACCTATTCAAAGGTAAATATTGATAGTCGGTTATTTAACTATCAATAAAGATGCGCAACATCATCAGATTCCAAATAATTTTCCAAATTATTTCATCTTCAAAAATATCTTTTACTAGATATAAAATTTCCACACTTAATCATTTGAAAACAATTTCAAATCAATTTCCACATTTCATTTTATCTTTGAAGATAAAATCTCAAAACAGTTCATTTCATATTGGAAAAGCATTTCCATACTTATTTAAAAATAAGTATTTCACAAATCTATTTATTTTCAACATTTGAAAATATTCAATATACTTAAATCAAAAATTAGTATATATTTCATCCTTTAAGGAAATCATTCTTTTTCACAAATTTTATTTGAGTCAAAACGAATGTTACGTAAAACATCGTTACGACGACTCAAAATCACTAGTATAGGGATTCGAAATTTAGATAGATATATAAATCCCAATACTATACAAAATATTTCCTTTCGAAAATCACTTACTATAACAACAGTGTTATAGTCCATCATTTCCTTATTTCTCGAAAACGTCTATTTCAACAATAAATGTTGAAATCTATGTATTCGATACTTAACACGTTTTAAAAACATCTTTTAAAACAATTACTTCATTTTCGTAATATCACTTCTCTAAAACATCTCCGTTTTATTTAATAATATATTCACTGTCCAAAATCGTGAATATACCTCATTATCCAAATTCCACATTTCTACACATTTTATTTAAAAGCTTATCCACTGTCCAAAATCGTGGATATAATTCCTTTAATTAACTTCTACAATTCACTTATCAAAATAAGTGATTTCGGATTTATAAACAACGTTTATAAATCACAATTTTATATTTTATAACAACTTCAAGTTATGAAATCCCTTTATTTAAACCATTCCATTTGACTCATTTATATAACAAAAATTCAAATCATAAGTTGATAACTTATAATTCATTTAGTTTCAAAGTCCTTCATCTTATAACTTCACAAATCGTATATCTATCAATATTACTTACTTATAAAATCTGTTTATAAGTTCATTTTAACATTTATAGAACTCCTAAATAATCTCCTTATTTTTATTTATAAAATAACAATTTTATACATCTTCTATAAATATAATCCATTTATAATAAGTCGAAAATTTCAATCTAAACCAATTACAATTTAATCAACTTATATTTCAAAAACCACTTTTCGCTTATATTTCACAAATCTCATAATTTTTATAACACGAAAATTATAACATTTATTTATTTAAAATGAATTAATTCCAAAATTCAATAAAACGTATACTTTCAAAAATCACTTTGAAATCCTTTTAAAAATAATATCGTTATTTTTAAACTTCAAAAATGGATCCGATGATGCAGCAGCACCAAACAATCAATCACAACAATCAAATATCATATATCATCATATGATAACAGAATATATCAAAAATATCTGTAATTAATCAATACGGTGAGGAATCCAGTTGGATCCCTCCAACCTGTTTCCCTGCATCCACAGATGTTAGCACAATACCAATTCCGCTCCAGTACGGAATTATCGCGGTATATGGGTTTTATAAAAATAATCCGCTTACTAACGACGCAATAGGGTCTCATCCGCTATACGAGGCGGGAAATCATCAATCCAATATATACATATGCCAATATGTATATATTGCTATATATATATATATATCCTACTATATCTAATATCACATCCAAACAGTCAATCAAATCAATAACTGAAAATTCCACTTTTCAATTTTTGAGTGAGAAAATCTCACCGTGATTTTCTGATAGCAATTTGTAGCGATTTATTTCGAATGAAATTAAACGGACGTTTAATCTCACTCAAAATTTTCACTGACCCTGATCGTTTCCAATCCAGTTTCATAGCGAAGTACACATCGAGGCGATTCCAATGCATTTTGTTTCGTCAAATTCTGATCACGTATGAAAGAGATATGATTTTACAAAGTTAATACAATTTATAATATAATTAATTTATACAATTTACTTTTATTATCTAACCCTAAAACAGATCTGGCCTTTGATTCCTTTTGATCCAAATCTGGCCGTTCCTTTTACCTTCTCCCTCTTCGTTCATACGCAGGCAATTCAAACCCATTGCCGCCGTTTCCCATCGAATTTTCGCACGCCATACGAGCAACTGGAAGATGATCAGATAGCGTCACCTTGTAGCCCCACTTCGACTCCACCATCGGCCAGAGGAGCTTCGAGCTCGGTCTCCATTGGTGCACGCATAACGAGGACGAACAGCCACCAAACGCGGCTGCCTCCTGCCTCCCAACGACGACGATACAGAAAATCTACCGTTGGATGTATCGATTACACTGCCCTCTACAAGATTGTAGTTGAACGCTTCGCTTGAATCTCGACGGATTGGAAGGAAATTGGAGGAGAATTTGGATGTTTTCTGGCCGTGTAATATGATAATGGCGGCTGTGACTTTTGAAACCCTAGTTTTTTTTTCCTCTTATTTTGTGAATAAATGGGTGTATTTATAGAAGATCGAACGAACACTATTCATCCGACTTTCCCGAACTCCGATTTACGTGCAGTGACTGGCGTTTCTGGGGTTTATCCCGCGTTCCGGACGCAATGGAATAGGTTTCGGAAGCTAATTCGGTCGTATGTGTGAGATATGACAATAAACGATAAATTTAAATTAAACCGATTTAAATCAATTTCGAGGCGTTTTAATTTGCACCGGACAAATGGTAAATCCAAAAATTACGAAATTTGAAACCATGCAATAATATCACATTACGGATCCGATGAAACTGGTTTCATCGAATTCCGAGACTGTGCCTCGGACGGCTATTTTCCAATATCAATTCGAACGATTAAATTTCAAAATTGAACAAATTGTTACCAAACTCAATTCTGAAGCTTCTATTAGTTTCAGAATTATCATTACGAATTTCCTAAGCCTTTAAAATATTTTTCTTCAACTTAAAATTGAAGATTCAAATTTTAATTCAACTATCAACAGATTAAATTTTATAATTTAATCGCCAAATTCAAAGTTATATCGGGGATTCAAATTAAATCATCGTTCAAATATTTAAAATAAATTAAATATTCTCAATTTAATTCGTTTGAAATTCTGGGTCGTTACATCTATGGTGCTGACTCCTATTTTGGAAGGGAGCGCTCTGGCGACAACTGAGAGTCAGTCGGACGCAGGTATTCCGCTTTATTCTCCACTTTTCGAGAAATTTCGTTCTTCATGCCCAATAATCATGGGCTTATCTTCTTGTTCCCACGAATCTAAAAGTCTTCCGGGTCCCAGCAAAACTCTAAGAAGTGGTACCGTCGTGGAGCAACAATCGACATCTTGATATTACGGCGGCCATCAACGCTCCAGGACCCGACGCTCAAGTTATCGGAGAAGACCCGCCTTTTCCCGATGAGTCGAATGATGTTGTAATTACTGGCGCCACTGAATATATGGATGAGCTCAGCTTAAAAGAGCACATCGAGAGGGAGGAATGGTTTAAGAAAAAAGGTAAGGCTGAACCCATCAATACAGACATTGATGAACCAAATCTCGTTCCATTACAATTCATCCCACCTGATGGGTCGGTTTCCCAAGAACTCCCTCCAATCTTTGAAAGCTCTCCTGCCAAAGGCGATAAAGGATCAAGGAAAAGGACAGGCGGAAGTTTGGGTGGTGGCACTCCTAAGAGATCCAGAAAGGAGAAAGGGCAGACGAAATAGTCAACACTCCGACTTAGTCTGCATATAGTTTGCATAACTATTTTTCTCTTTTGTTGGCCGTGATTGTGCGGGTACGACCCTCGTTTTTGAATAAACTTGTATCATAATTTTTGAAGTTTATTACTTAAATAAAAGTTCTTTGTTTTCTATCGAACTCTTATATGAATTTTCTATTTAAGTAGTTGAGCTATTACTTTCCATTCAATGTACTTTAATTCGTTGCTCGTTGCTTTGGATGATAATCCATTAATTCTATCTCAAGGCCTATATGCGGTCGTAGCCCTGAGTCATACCAAACACGGGGCTTTAGCCCTAATGTTATGCTATCGGATTCAGCGGTTTGAGGGATTATACTTCTGCCCTCAGTCTCGGGTTAGTGGAGTTAGAAGGTGGATGGTCGAACTATATCCTTAGCGAGTTTATACTCCTTATATTGATTTCAGGCCAGGGTTCACGAAATAGTGAGTGGTCAAACCTTACTCGTCTATTTGTTTATACTCATATCCGCACTCTGGGGATAAGAGTTAGTTAGCGGGTTGTCGAATCACACTCTTCTATTTTTTTACACTCATATCCACACTCTGGGGATAAGAGTTAGTTAGCGGGTGGTCGAATCACTCTCGTCTATTTGTTTATACTCATATCCGCACTATGGGGATAAGAGTTAGTTAGCGGGTGGTCGATTTGCACCCGGCTTATGTTTATACTCCAGTCCACACTATGGGGACTTAGAGTTATTTTGGAAAATAGTCGGATCATACTTTCCTTAATTGATTGATTTGCCCCCAAGTCCGAGGTTTAACTTAGCGAGCAATCGGTTGTGTCACGGTCGGTTTTGATTCATATTTGTCCCATAATTTGATAGGTTTAAGTTGGTCATTGGATGGTCGAATCACATCCATTCCTCGTTAGGCATTCCATCCATCGGATTGTGAGCGTGAATCGTCAAATAAAAGGTCGGACAATTTTCATTTCGTTTAGTTCGGTCGTGAATTTATGTAATCGGCTAGCTCCAAACTCGGGGAACCTTCTCGGACATGTCAATACTAGTTAGTCCGGAATCATAACTAATATGTAATGCTACAACAAACACAGACATGAAGGAAATTCAAAACTTTATTTGCCAAATGGAAAGAAATGACATAATTTGTCTTATTACCTTTGAAAATCAAATGCTAAAGTGAATCTTGAAATTAATTACAACTGAATGAACAAGAAGTAAACAAAGTGAAACAGCATCGTAAATGCTCGCTATTCCATGCCCTTGGGAGTGTGATGCCATCAACAGTCTCTAGCTTAAAAATTCCCTCTCCAAGCCTCTGTTCAATGACATATGGTCCTTCCCAAGTAGGATTCATATGCGATGGGCAGGAAAAATCCGTTTAAAGATGAGATTGCCGATTTCAAAGGTTCTAGGTCGGACTTTAATGTTGTAGTACCAGGCGACTCAATGTCGGTGCACAGCTACCTTCAAATCAGCTTCTTCGTACTTCTCATCTACAAAGTCTAGAGATTCCAAGAGGATATCTTTATTCGTTCTCGGATCGTAGTAGGTCACTCGATGAGAAAGAACTTCGAGTTCAACATGAATAACGGCTTCGGAACCGTAAGCAATGGCGAATGGAGTATGTCCTGTTGCGGACTTGTGAGTGGTCCTATAAGCTCATAGTGTTGTCGAGAGTTCGTCCACCCACTTGCCTCTAGCCTTTTTCAAACGCTTCTTCAAAATGGACTTTATGATTTTGTTCAAAGCTTCAACTTGTCTATTGGCTTGAGGGTGAGAGACTGCCGCAATTCTCTTTTCAATATGATGCCGGCAGTAGAAGTCTTTGAATTCAACACTGTCGAATTGAGTCCCATTATCTTTTACAATAGTTCGTGGATGACCAAAATGACAGGTGATGTTCCGAACAATGAAGTTGATTACTTTCTTTGTTGTGATCGTGGCTAATGGTTCTGCTTTGGCCCATTTGGTGAAGTAATCAACTGCGACGATGTCATACCTCGCACCACCTTTAGAGATTGGTAAGGAACTGATAATATCTATGCCCTATATGGAAAACGACCATGGACTGACCATTTGTGTAATTTCCGTCGGTGGAGCTCTTGGAACTTTTGCATATATTTGACACTTGTTGCATCGCCTTACATAATCAGCAGCATCTCGATTGACAGTCGGCCAATAATACCAATAACAAAGTATTTTATTTGCTAGAGTTTGCCCCCTAGTGTGATCGATACATTCCCCTTCATGAACTTCCTTTAGGACTCATTTTATTTCATCACGAGCGATACACTAGTGCAGGGGAACGGAAAAACCCTTTTTGTACATAACTCCTTCCTATATGATATATCATGAAGCTTTACGAAGGACTTGTCGTTTTTCATTCATTTGTTCGGAAAGAACTCCATGTAGCAAATAATCTTTAATCGGAGTCATCCACGACTCCTTCTCAAGCTCCGTCTCTAGTATTCGGTCAATTTCCATTAGGTTTATGCTCAAAGCATTTAATACTTCGACTGGAACCAAGCCCTTTTTTGGGCATCCCCGGTGCTAGCAAACTTGCCAATGAATCGGTCGCTTTGTTTTGATCTCGAGGAATGTGCCTAATATCATAGTACTCAAAGTCAGTCAATAGCTCTTGGACTTGGATAAGGTACGGAGAAAGTGGTTGTTCTTTAGCTTGGTAATCTCCCCTGACTTGGTATACTACTAACTGTGAGTCACAAAATATTTCAAGAGACTTATCCCTAGTTCTCTGGCAAGTTTAAGTCCAGCAATCCGAGCCTCATACTCAGCTTTGTTGTTTGTTGCGGGGAAATAAAGCTTTAAAGCATAACAAATTGGCCGATCTTTGGGAGTTACAAGCACAATTACAGCTAAAGAACAATGATCATTAGATGCTCCATCTGCATATAACTTCCACTGTATGGTAGGGGTTTCACTACTCTCTAGAAAATCATCATGTATAGTAAATTTTACTATAAAGTCCACCGGTTCTTGACTCTGGATAGCCCTCCAAGGAAGATAAGTGATGTCGAATTGGCTAAGCTTGATATTCCATTTGAGTAACTTTCCAGACATCTCAGGTCCACTACAAGAAAATGTCCTATTAATAGCAAGTGGGGATTGCATGAAAATTTGTCTTGCTATAGTTATGTATGTTAGGGACATTCTGGGTAAAACATAGCTTGTGTTAACGCCATCTCTACCCTAAACGAAAATTTAGCGGTGAAATATTACGTTTCCCTCCACTCATTATTCCTAGGCCGCCAAACATTCCTTTTCCCTTGCCTTCCAGTTTCCAAAATGGCCTCTACAAATCTCCTCTCCACTCACACAAATCGTCTTCAATCGTGAATCACTCCTCAGTTTGAAAGCTCGATTCCGCCACCGCTCTATACTTCAAAGCTCTCTGTGACATTCGAAGTCGATTCCTCCCTGAAGCTAAGAACGTGAATCTCAATGAAGCTAAAGCGCGATTCCTCAAGGCATCTTAAGCATGATTCTGCAGCTCGACTGAAGCGTGATTTCAACTCGCGAACTTGACTTTAGGTATATTTTTCAATTTCTGTTTTTTTTAATTGTGCGTTTGATGCTTGAATTAAAGTTTTCTGAATGGTTTTGTAAATCTTTGGTGAAGATAGTATTATATATAAGTGATATACATGAAAATGAGTTAGAAAGTTTGTTGTTTATTATTTATAGATTTCGATTTTGCCTTGGATTGTGATTATTTTCCTTGTTTGCAAATAAAATAATGCTATTCAGTTGATTACAAACTAGTTTTCTGTTGAAGCAAATTAGTTTTTCATTGGCAGCTGCCTACAAATTAGTTTTTTTAAGCTAAAAGCAAACAAGATGTAAAGTAATTTGATCTTTATAACCAATTGCTGCTCACAGCAGGCTTGAATGTTTAAGCAAACTGTGCATATGATGTCTTTTACTATCTATCCATAAAGATAGACGTCCAACTAATTAACATAGATCAAAAGGTCAAGTACCGAAGCATAGCATAGATCCAACAACTACTGAAAATTTCTAAGAATCCTGCTTATCTCTATTTAGTTGATGCTCAAATATAACTTGCAGATTGTATTCTGCTTATATCTTATTCTTCGTCGTTAAGACTTCTAGTTATTACTCAGAATGGGTATCAATTTTACTGCTCGAATATAACTTGCAGGTTGTATTCTGCCATGAAGAATATCATGGCGTTTCAGGACTTTCATTCTCAATTAGCATTGCAAGGTCTGCCCTGGTGTTTGTGTCCGATGAAATTCTTGAGTTATATTCTGGTCTGCTTTCTACAAGTCTAATGTTTATAATGAAATATAATATACTGTCTTATACTTCAAGTTGTACAAACAATATCATTGTTATTTAATATAGGAAATAAGGAACATGCTGAAGGTTTGAATGTTTAAATGACATTTAGTTTAAACGACATTCAAATTGTACTAGGATGCGCCCAATAATTTGAATTCCATGATTCCTTTCTGTTCATACATTAGTATCTTATTTGTGTATTTTTATTTTAAAAAATTAGTCTTTAATGTGCAGTTTTGTAAAGTATATTTTATGTTCATTAATCATCTCACTATCCTTAATTTAGTGATTAGGCGTTTTGATTTCATTTAATATTTTGTTTCTGCTTTTTTGCCACTTTGCCACGATATTCCTTAATTAGGCTGCATAACCACAAACCAATCTTTGGTACATATTTATTTGGATCTTTGCGTAAAGTCTGCACATCTCGTTTTTAACTTGGATGCATGAGAATGATCGAAACCGGCTGTTTAGTCTAGTAAAGAAAGTGATGACATCATAATCTTGTTGTATGCTACGAGCATGCATAATATGCATTGTGCAAGATCAAAGTCTAAAATGGTCTAGTGTATTTCGTTCAAGTATACAATGAAATTTAGTTTAAACGACATTCAAATTGTACTAGGATGCACCCAATAATTTGAATTCCATGATTCCTTTCTGTTCATACATTAGTATCTTATTTGTGTATTTTTATTTTAAAAAATTAGTCTTTAATGTGCAGTTTTGTAAAATATATTTTATGTTCATTAATCATCTCACTGTCCTTAATTTAGTGATTAGGCGTTTTGATGTCATTTAATATTTTGTTTCTGCTTTTTTGCCACTTCGCCATGATATTTTGTTTTGATTTGAAGTTGCTGTTCGTGAACAAGCCGAAGCTCACTTCTTCAAGCAGCGCGATTTGATCTCTGTGAACGTGGGATTAGGTATTTTCTATCGATTTCGTGAACAATTTATATTATGTGAATCCGAATTGATTAGAAGCATATGAACTAATTGTACCTTGAAGATTTCGAATTGATTAAGTTTTACAATTAGTTGATAAATGGAATTTTGAAACCATATTGGTTTATAAATATACACAAATTTTACCCTGGACATTTCACTTGTCTCAACGTGAAATTTTAAACCATATGGTAATATCGATTTGGTTTTCAATGTACAGTTCCAAATTGGTATTGATTAAACAATTCAGTTCACCTTATTTAATCAATTTTATATCTGAACCTGAAAATTATAATGGTTGATGAGTTATTTTATAATGTTTATTTATATAAGAATGATTTTACTTAGTGTCATCATTTAATGTCATCATTTTATTTAAGAAAAATTAAGAATGATACACCAGCTCTAATTTCATTTAATGTCATCATTTTATATCTAAATATGCCAGAAAATTTAGCAAGTCGAGAATGCGTGTTTGGAGTTAGAATACAATGTGAACCTCCATTTTGCCAAAATGAAGATTCATAATAAGAGAACGATTGGAGATGCTCTTAGAAGTTAAAAATCGTATATTGCTACTTGCTAGCTATGGTTTATAATAGAAGTGTCAAATGATGGTGTTATGCATTTTATTGGAAGCAAATTAAATCTCATTGGGATTTATTTTCTTCTTTGAACTGGAAGCAGATTAGATCTCATTATTTTTTGGTACATAACATATACATTGTGCGATATATTTAGAAGAACATATTAGTTTATAAATACAAACATCTTCAGTTGAGCACATTACCTTTCTATCCAACTTGTTAAACACTTTTCTGCATGATTTAGGGTAGTCAAATCTTCTTATTTTGTGACGTTTTTCTTAAATTACATTTTGTTATAGTACTATTAAAAACCTTACATACCAATTGTTTATCCTAGGTATGAATTCAAGTTAAATCACGAGGAATGGATCAATACTGTGAAACCTCAGATTAGTCTATGCAATTCTCCTCGAGTTTTTACAGCCATAAATACTTCTCATGATAATGTTAAATTCTTATATAAAGTCCGGGCAAAGCTAAGAACCGCGTTAAATAACCTTCTAAAGGTACTTTTTTTAATGATAATTTTTGCATAACAGATAGTTGATATATGGCTGGCATGTACTTTTTTTAATAGTCGATGACATGTACTATGCTATTATTAGAACTAACAGACATAAGATAATTTATTATTCAGTCTACAAGTTTTAATATCTGATAATATACTTTTTAAACACTAACAGCATGTATAAATTGAACTATTTATTAATTTGTATTTGTTTTTATGTATTCATCAATAGGATGATGGTATTCTTGTGATTCCTACAACCTCGGATTTTCCTGTTAAACGTTGCTCAAAGAATAAATTATCACATGAGATTGAAGACCGATTACTAGCTTTATTAAGCATAGCAGGGATGTCTGGTTGCTGTCAGGTACACTATCAAGCATATATCTGTAGATGATAGTGTTATTTTTTGAAGGTTGGTTACAGAGAAAAATAAGTTTGTCTAAATAGTTCTTTCACTCCCTTAAGAGAGCTGATAATTTTTTTCTTTCAGGTTGCTGTTCCTCTAGGAAAGCATGATAACTATAATGTATCTATGTCGTTCATTGCTGCACATGGAGCTGATAAGTTTTTACTGGATACATTATCAGATATCCATTCATCTATACAAGAACAAATCAATGCTGTATCCAATTGTGTTCCAACAGAAGATATAAATGGTGATATGGATGTTTCTGAGCTACTAAAAGAAAAGGTAATTTGTTTGATCTTGCAGAAAAATTATATTCTGTAACTTCTACACCATTTCGAAGTTTGGACTGCATTGAAGTCTGTAATCCAAGTATCAAATTGTCTTTTGGATGAACTTTGCATTGAATAATAGTTTCTGAAATTGTTGGAATTGTTTTGCATACTGTAAACCATAGAGCAACGGTTGGTTGGGACTTACTGTACTGCTTTTCAGCAGTGATGCATTTTCCTAATTATAATTTAAAGATGAAGCAATCAATGATAAACATGTATGTTTATAAACTTTTCATCTCTACTTTTTAGGTGGCAATGCTCAGCGAATGATATGGTTCTGTTTCAGTTCTCAGTTAGCCTAGTGTCTAAAACACTCTAATAATTAAATATAGTTGAGTGATATTACACTATTATCATCGAAAATATTCAAATGGCATGTGTTCCTGCACCATGCTTATGTGTAGTTTTAAGGGTAATACACTCGGTAACATAATACTTGCATCTAGTTATTTTTGTTGTTTAATTTAAATGCATGTTTAGGGTATTCAACTTTGTTAATCATCTTATGATTGTGCTTCTTGTTGTGGTATCTTGGAGAGACACCTCTAGCAGTACTTATCTGGATTGTATTATGTTAGCAATTTTCCTCATGAATATTAAATTATTTACAATGACAGGGAAATGCTGCATTCAAAGGCAAACAATGGAATAAAGCTGTTACCTTGTATTCTGAAGCTATTAAACAGAATGATAGCTGTGCAACTTATTACTGCAATAGGGCAGCTGCTTATTTGGAACTTGGGTGGTGAGTAAATTTCTTACCGATTTGGACATTTCTTGGTACTCTTTTGTTGGTCACGGAAATGCTTGTGTGCTTGCATATTACTGCATTCATGTATATTGCAGCTTCCAGCAAGCAGAAACTGACTGCAACCAGGCCATATCTATTGATAAAAAGGTTACCTGAAATCTCTACCATGTATTTTTAAGCATGCTCTTTAGTTACTTCACATTATTTATCCTAGTCTATTAAATATTGATCATATATACTTACTGGTGAAAAAAGAATTTTCAATCATTTTTATTATTGAAATTTTATAAATAAAATCTTTGAGATTACATATAGCCATCGTTGAACATCACAATTTTGTTAGCTTTATTCACTTGGCCTTTGTCACATGTGTATGTTGTATTATTCCTTGGAATGTCTGCAAATATACCTCACTTCTTGTTATAACTATGTGTATATGTCGACTAAGTTGATTTGTAACATTTAAACCTTCATCTGACAAAGTGCAATTGCATTACGAGATTTGTGATGAAGATGACACTTAATTTAGCAAAAAAAAACACAACAGCACATGGATAAATCTTTGGTTAGTTGATGAAATCAAGATGTTCTTACATTTGTATGGTTAATTGTGGACTGCAAGGTTTACTTTTACATCCATTGTATGGTTGATTTAGGGAGATGCTCTTATGTTATAAAGAAGCTGCTAAAGGTGAGGACTTTAACGCGATTTAATTTATTCGGAATAGCTTGATTGATGGTTTACGAATTCCTTAAGCCACATCAAACGTATGTTCCAATTTAAATTGCATAGAATTTCTTCTTTCTTTCAATATACTCAGATTGTGAATCTTCCAACATAGGCACTTATTAAGCAACCGTCAGATTTATGTGGCAAGCCTCTGTTTTTTCTGATGCATAATGCATAGTCATGCATGGGAGATGTGTTAATGAGTATATAGTCCCTTGTGTAACAGAGTGGTAGTGCAGTAGTGGTGATAGTTTTAGTTAGGTCTTGGCAGTTTGTGGTAACAGAGGAAGATGGTGGCGGCAATTGGAGGCTATTCTGGGTGGACTTGGATCTTGGTTGGTGGAGAGAGGGGTAGGATGGTTGCGTGAGAGGTGATGTGGGTAGAGATGGAGGGTAGTGGAAGCTACATGCGAATTGAAGGCTTGGTTTTTTTAAAAAATGAACAGCTGCAGGCGAGAGGCGAGGCAGAAGGAGGTGGCTGCCTGGGCGAGGTCTGGGTGGATGGAGGCGATGGCGATCGACGTAGATTGCTAGGCAGAGGTGGAGAAAACAAATGAAAAATGCTTTAGTTCATAGTGCAAGACATTGACAGGTGGAGTGTAAATGATTAGGGGTATAGATTGACTGATTTAGTTCATTTTTATGTACCATATTAGGGTATAGATTGATCACAATAACAGGTTCATTAGGGGTTATGCTAGTTTCAGTAACTTAGTCTTTGGCGATGCATCTTTTGTACTTATACATACTTGTATATATTCACTAACATATGTATGTTTGTGTTTCTTCTTCACAGGTGTTGTATGAAGCTTTTGAGGTTGATACATGATGTCGCACTCTTTCTCCTTTAAATCGGTCATGCTTATCGACGGTCATTAAAATATTTTTAGTATGTATCGTTTTGGTATGCTACACTCAATTTGTGTACTTATGTTTAATTTTTATCACAAATATTTATGTTTAATTCTTCATGTATGAAATATTATGGATATATATATATATATATATATATATTGTGATTTGGCTTATGACTCAATTTGTGTACTTATGTTAATGTGATGAATGTGGTTTTTTGAATTATAATATATAAGTAGAATTGAAAATTGTAAGCTTTGAATGTTATGGTAGCAAAAAATGTGCAATAGAATTTTTTATAGCGTTCTAACTATGCAATAAAAAGAAAAATTATTCAGCTTTGTTATACTATAGCATCATGTTAGTGCTATACAAAATATTTTGCAAAGAGTAAATAGTTTTCATAGCAATAAGACGGTGCTATAATAGATAGTAATGAATTTTCTATAGCATTTCAATGTGTCATAAAAGGTTGACACGATGATTCCATAGCGCGTTCAAATGCTATAATAATATAGCATGTCGACATATTTATAGCAACTAAAATGCATCATAAAAAGTTCTATAACACGTTTCATAATGCTATAGAAAAGCAGTTGCACCAATATGGCCTATTTTAGATGGCAAGAAAAATACGTTTTCCATTGCAAATATGACACGCTATAGTATCTACCAGACTTTTTACAACATGTTGATCTATGGCAATAATAGAATCGCTATAGAAAGTTTTTATAGCGGTTTTTACATGCTATAAAATGTCCTTTTTGTTGTAGTGGTCGCTGCAAGACCTATCGTAACGGCTGGTTAGTGTAAAGATTGATAAGATGTGCCTAAAAGTAAGGGCGAAGCTTTCGTGATGCAATCAACAAGTAGTATGCCAGTTTCTCTATCTTTGAATAGTTACTTTCAGCTCCCGTTCATTGCTTTCTAACATAATAGACTGGTCTCTGGATCTGATTCTCTTCGTGAAGCAATGCGATACTTATAGCGTGCACCGACACGGCCAAGTAGATATACAAGTCTTCATGATCTATTGGCTTTGATAAGATGGGAGGTCTCTTAAAGTGATTCACCAAAGCTTGGGATGCGTCTTTACAATCCCATGTCCATTCAAAATTCCTTTTTCCTCTCCTAATCAAGTCAAAGAAAGGAATGCATTTATAGGTAGCTTTGGAAATAAATCGGCTTAAAGCGGCAACCTTCCTATTCAGGCTCTGTACTTGTTTGATAGTATTTAGCGCTTGGACATTGCGAATAGCTTGGATCTTCTTGGGATTAGCTTCGATTTTGCAGGCATTAACAATGAAACCCAAGAACTTTCCTGATGCTACATCAAAAGAAAACTTCAGAGGGTGATCTTCATTTTGTAGTAACGGAGGATATCAAACATTTCTCCCAGGTCTCTAATGTGGTCCTAGACCGTCGTGACTTCACGAGCATATCATCCACATATACATCCATCGTTTTCTCGATCTGATCTTTAAACATTCTGTTGACTAAGTGTTGGTAGGTCACTCTCGTGTTCTTTAGTCCAAACGACATTACCACATAGCAATATAATCCAACATCAGTAATGAAGCTGGTGTGCTCTTGATCGGGAATGTGCATCGGAATTTGGTTATATCCTGAGTATGTATCCATAAAAGATAGCAATTCATGTCCCGCAGTTGAGTCCACCAGCTGGTCGATCCTTGGAAGGGGAAAGCTATCTTTCGGGCATGTCTTGTTCAAGTCCGATTAATCAACGCATGTCCGCCATTTCCCATTTACCTTTCTCACAAGTACAGGATTAGATACTCACTTAGGGTAGAGGGCACCACGAATAAACCTATTGTCTTTGAGCCTATCCACCACCTCTTTAAGAGCAGTAGATCTCTCCAGATCCATGCCATGCCTTTTTTTGTTTCATCGAGATATGCCTCGGGTTGAAATTCAATGCATGGCTCGCAATGGCAGGCAAGATCCCACAAATATCAGAGTGAGTCCAAGAGAACACGTCGAGATTCGCTCGGAGAAATCCAGAAAGTTCTCTCATTATCGGGGGGCTGAGCTATGATCCGATCTTTAGTACCCATGACGGCTCGTTGTGGCTGACTATGACATCAATCGTCATCTCGGTCGGTACAGCCTTGGTCTCTTTGGGCTCCTCCTCGTTATCTCTCGGATCTATGTCTCTATAGAACCGACTGTAGTGCCCGAGCCAAGGCTCGGGCTTTGGTTGTCAATCTTCAATAGTTTGGATGCGGACAAACTTGTCCACACCCTTACCTTTCTTCTCTCATTGAGCATTCCTCAATTCAGGTACATAACAGGCACGCCCGATCGCCTGATCACCATGAACAACTCCAACACCATTATCTGTTGGGACTTCAAAGTTAAATACCATGGAGCAAGAGCTGCCCGGAATTCAACTAGGGCCGGTTGGCCTAGAAAAGCGTTGTATGGAGAGTCAACATCCAAAACAACAAAAGGCAGAATCCGTACTCTCCTGCGGTCACATTCTTCCAACTCCACGGGAAATTCAACATAACAACCAGCTTTGGTTGCAGCACCGTTAAAGCCATGAATGCGGGCTTTAGATAGTTTCAAGTCCTTGGCTTCTATCCTCATCTGATCATAAGCTTTTCTGAAAATTATATTTATAGAACTTCCACAATCAACCAATATCCTTCTCACTAACGCGGGGCCGATCATGGCCGAAATGACCATTGGATCGATTGTCGGAGCCTCCACCTTGTATGCATCTCTGTTTCTAAACACAATATCATCTGCTATTGTATGTTGCTGCTTAGCCGGAGCTCCATCTTCCGTACTCGAACAACATTCAAAATTCACATGCTTATCGCGATAGCGTAGCGCTCCATCTCATGCCAACTCTTATCAGCCGGATGCGATCCTCTAACTATTGTATTGATTACCGATCTTCCACCAGTCCACGTAGGCTCCTCCGCCTTGTGCGGTGCTTGTCCTCGGTTGGAGTCGGATGTCCCCTACCCGCCATTCTATGGGGTTTTTACATACCGTTGTACTTTCTTTCTCGAATCAGCTTTTCGATAATATTCTGGAGATGCCTGCATTTTTTTGTGTTATGACCATAACATTCATGAAACCAACAATAGTTTCCTGTTTGTTTCTGCTTCTCCATTGATTCTTTTAAAGGTGGCTTCCTGTACAGCATGGTATTGCAGGTTGACAAATAGATATTCTCTAGAGATGTATTCCGTGGTGTATGAGTATCGTACATTGGAATCATAGGATTTCCTCTTCCAGAATCCCTCTTTCGTTCTCGGTTCCTATCCATGCCTTTCTTTTGTTGATTTGTTTTGTTCTGGACATTCACTTGAACTTTTTCAATGCTATCATCAGACTGCTTCACTATAATATTACTCTATACTCCCTCTCCACTTGGTCTCGCAACATTCTTCTTCCTAGAGCATCTGGCTTCCTACTTCCTCAAATACTGAGCCGCCTTTGCATAAAAGTGCTCCAACGTTGCGGGTGGCTAGCTAGCTAACCAATCACCAAAATTAGACTCTAGATCAATCCCTCATTTACGGCCATCAATATTGCATGGTCATTCTGATTACTGATTTCTGTGACAGTTGTATGGAATCTCTCCAAGTAATCTTTCAGTGATTCTCCCATAGCCTGGATCACGCTAGATAGGGACATTACATTTTTGGGGCAAGTTGCGTGCATTCGGAACTGCTCCACAAACCTTGTTCCCAAATCATCAAATCTAGAGATCGACCGTGGGGTAACCTTGTAAACCATATCGTTGCTATTCTAGAGAGAGTAATAGGAAAACATCTACACTTGGTCGTATCATCTGCTCATGTGGAATCCATCAGCCATTTATATCTCATGATGTGCTGCATGAGATCGGTTTTTCCCTCGTAAGCAGGCATCTATAGCATGTTGAACATCCTTGGATACTCTACATGTAGGACATCATCAATGAATGGGGTATGGCTTCTCGAGATTCCCCAGTCATCATTGGTCAAGCCTTGGCTCTCTCTCACTAACTGTCTAACCATAGCCTACAAGTCTGGTGTTTGGATAGTTGGTGCCAAGCGGTGGTCGTGCTCCACCTCACGTGAATGGTCTTGCCAATGTCTACGGGTTGTTCCACCCCTACTTGGTTCACCATCCTCCCAATGTATACCACATACATTCACTTCATCGTCTTTCCGGGGAAGCAATTGGTCAACATTTAACTGAACTCCATCATCCAAATCGGTCGCAGTAGCTCCAGTTTGAATCCCAGCATGTACAGGTAAGTTCCCTCCTCTGGATGAGGGATCAGTACCGATCCCTAGGGAGGGATCGGCACCGATCGGTCTTGGTAGACCAGGCAGGTCTGCCTGTTGATGCCCTAAAGCTTCTTTGTAATATCCATCGATTCTGCAACATCTATGCCTATGATACTCATCTGATGAACTAGAACTCTCCAACGTTGAGTAAGGGGTGGGGTCCCTCCTTGCTTTCCCTCGCTGTTGCTGACTGAGTTGGTTCATTTGGTTGATATTGGCTAAAATCTGATGATTCAATTGTCGACGATTATCCACAAGCTCTCTCATCAGATTCTGGAATTCAGCTCATGTAATGGAATCAGCTGGATTCCGGACTTTAAGTGGATAAGCATTCACATCCATTGGTTGACTGCTCGGGCCTCCATACTGGATGCTAGTGTTAGCACCAGAGTTGGTCACTAACACCCAATAATAGATTTGTGTAGAGAGACTAATGAAGATAGTAAATTAATACAGAGGAATATAAGCAAAAGTAACTGCAGAAAAAAGAACACCCGAATTATAGTGGTTCGGCGTAACTGCCTACGTCCACTGTAAGTGTAATCTTTATTGCTTTTCTCAAAGACTTGAATATAGATTCAATCCGTAAACAAACAACTCGTATACAAGTTTGAACTGAAAGAAGTGAGTACGAAAAATGGCAGAGTGTCCTTGGAGTTCTCGGAAAAAGGTCCCCTCAGCTGTACCCCTGCCTCTCTATTTATAGACGAAGATAGGCTGGACTCCCTGCGTAGGCCCAAGGACAAGATACTTCGGCCCATAGTACACGACTTATGTGCATCGATCCAGGCATGCTGAACGGCGGTTGCCGAACGATGGTGGCCGAACCAAGGTGACCGAACAATGATGGCCGAACGATGGTGGTCGAACGAATCTGGCCGAGAGACTTTTCCTTGGACGCCTAGACCGAGCCATCTCGTTTTCCCATTCTCGACCAAACCACTTAGGCCGACCCAGCTAGGCCGAACCTATCCATCTAGGCCAGACCGGAGTTAGCCGAACCACGAACACCAGAACACAATTGACCGAACGATGCATGCCGAGCGATTAGACTCTGCTGACCGGACGATGCATATCGAACAACCACAACTCTACTGACCGAACGATGCATGCCGAACAACCACGACTCTACTGACTGAACGATGCATGTCGAACAACCACGACTCTACCGCCCGAACAATGCATGTATAGCCACAATTGGCCGGTCTGCCATATCCACACCCCAACACCGATTCACCTCGTGTTCGTGCGCCTTACAATCATGCCGAACAACATCAGACATACCGACTCATGTGTATAGGTCGACCAAAAACTAAATTACACCAGTCTCTTATACTTCCAATCTTTTCTTAGCTCAATTCCCATCCAGGTTCAACCACAAGCCCTGCTGCTATCGCCATGTAGCCCGGGCCAAAGTGCTGGGTAACATCTGCCCCCCAAAGTGCATCGCGTAAATCAACACGACGTGCTTTGAATCAGCCATTAATCCTCACTTTCAGGGGCTATCTCATTCGGAATAATAATAATTTGTCATTTAAATCCCGCTTTTAACTTTTCCAAAAGCTGGATGCATACAACCTCTCGGAAGTCAGATCATGGTAGATTCTCCTATCATTATACGCATATATATATATATACTCATATACATACACGTTTTTTTAATAATGTATGGGTCGGCGTATAAGCACCGAACCATGCGTTCGGCCTAACCGGCGACACTCGGCCGTTTTACTCACCGAACCATCGAAGTACTTTGACCGGTTCCACTAGGTAAGGCTCATTCATCTTCTCTTCCTACCATATAAAAGCCTCATCCTTTGCTTCTTCCCCCTTTCCTTATTTCTTATTCTACTCTCACCAGTCCGTATTATTCCTATCTTCCCAAACCTACCTACTCGTTTATCGTCGAACATTATATTTCTCCCCTCGCGATTCCAGCTGTACCCGAATTCAATCGACTCCTCAGTCCAACATCTTGAATCTGCCGCAAACCCCAAGTCTTCTTCATAGGTACGAACCTATTATCAGTACTCGGGATTGCATATGAAATTTTGTTACTCGAGTGGGTGACTTTCCATTTTCTCGGGTTATAGGAATGGGTAGAGGATAATTGAGGAGAGAGGGAAAGATAAACCACGAGGAAGGCCGGCCTTTAAGTTAGAGCTTCAACCGCCATAGATGGTTGATGAAATAGTCTCTTAGTAGTCGTAGTTTTCAAGATTCGGAAGTTATGACTTAGGTGGAAGAGGGAAAGTGTCCCATGATGAATGACTAAAGAGTAAACGTGGGTCGGTCACGTTGCGAGTTGAGAGTGTGGTTCGGTAGTTGCTTGTGATGTTGCGATTCGGTCAGAGTCCGGAGGAGCAGTTCGACATCCCGATTGAGGAAGTCGCTCGGCCTCGAGGGAGAGCACGGGTCGGTAGGAAGTTAGGTTAGTAGGTCGGTAGGAGTCCAAGTGAGGTCGTTCGGTAATTAGAGAGAGTGATGAGGAGGAGAGTGAGTTGGTCGATGTTGTTAGCCTAGGGGGTCCCTTGGTAGCTTGTAGATAGGTGGTTCGGTATGTAGGTTCAGAAAGGCGATCGGCTTCGGACATTGGGACCGGCATTGACAATCAAAATCATCTCCACTTAAACATAGCACATGTCAAGATCACATACTTCCACGCCTAACCATAAAACAATGAATAATGATAAGAACTTAAGCACATGAGCATATGGAACTGGTTTGGACTAATGACTCCATAGTTTTAAGAACTATAAACGCGAGTTCAACTTAACAAAAGCAAATAACAGCCTTAACATATAATGCCAATGTCCAATTTCAAGACCCTTACTACCGAACGTAGGGCAAGCTCTCGGAGACGGTCATCGATGATGGTCTTCGAAGATGATATCTTAATGCTCAATCACACTTCATCGGTCTTTAAATCTTTAATTCTTTTATACTCATGCTTGAATGATTACACTTGTCCACACACCACACGGGTATCTACCCACATCCGACGCTCGTTGAAGATGTTATCGATTGTTATATCTGATATCGATTGTCTTTCAAGTATAGTTCAAACAGGTATCTACCCACATCCGATGCTCGTTGAAGATGTCCAAAAGATCGAGCTCTGCCACAGTTTCAGAAAAGCCTGGGGCAAGTTCTCAGTAGGAGGTAGTAGGAACTTCAAGTCCACCGAAAACTCCTACGCAGGGTATTCCGGATCCATCAGCTGCAGCTATTGGCCCGACTACTGACGTTATAGACGAAGTAGTCATCTTGGATGATCCTATTAATTCACAAGCTTCAAAAATCGGCGAAGCCGCTCTTCGTCGGTTGTTTACAATTCATGGGATCCCTTTCGACGATGTTTTAGTTCCGTCGTGGCAAGATCGGCCTCACCTGCCACCAACTGGATATATAGCGTGCAATAAATTCATGTGCTGGGTTGGTAGCGTGCCACCTTTCAACTCCTTTGGAGGAAAAGAAGAGAAAACCGCTGCACATGAAGAGTCGCAATGATATTGTGAGGAAATCGTCACAACACGGCTCTTAAAAACGAAGCTCGACAAGGAACTTTCTAAAGATGAAGCGTTAAAGGATGCAGCCTGTAAAGAGGGCAAAAGAATGGCATTGACAGAAATTGATTCTTGCCTTGAGGCAGCTGCTGAAGCTGGGAGAGAAGAAATTAAATGCTTATTCGATCCGCTCATTGCTGAATACAACACTCGAGTTCTCATGCATCGAGATTTATCATTTCTGGGCGAGGGTTGCCTCGAATCATTAGCTGAATCATGGGATACTCTAATAAAAATTAAGCAAGTGGAGCTGGGCACCGAAGAGATTGATGAGGATTCTCTTGTGAACGAAGTGCTTCGAGGAAATGAGCCTTCCGACTTATTTGCGGCCAAAGCCCTCTAAGGAAAGTATTCCTCCTCATCGAAAGGGAAGGACGACGCTGCTAGCCCATCTGGGACTAAGTCTCTAGTTCCTCCTATCGCCCAGCCGGCTGGTTGCTCATCACTCGATCCTTTCGAGCAGCATGTCGGCTATGACCCAGCTAAACCCAGGCTTGATGTTCATGTTCTTTCCCCTATTCCAGAGGGCTAGACTCCTAAAACAGCTGAGAGTCAACCGGAAACCGGTATGCAATTTTTCTTTCCGGGGTTGAAAGGACCGTCACTTTTGATAAACAATAGATGTATTCTAACACTTATACTTTTTTACTCCATGTAGGTCATTCTGATCCTGAACCAACTCCAAGGAGCGATGTCGCCACGGAGAAAGGAAGAAAAATAGTGAAAGAGCTTCACACTAGGGGTACTCCCGGACCCGATGCCCAAGTAATCGGAGCGCTCGATGAGGACAAGATCGAGGATACCTTGCCTGTGGATGAACATGACAAGGTCGAAATCACGGGCTCTTTCGAACCTACTTCAAAACTTAGCATGGGGGAACGAATCGTGGAGGAGGAGAAAAGGAAAGTCGAAATTAAGATTGAGCCTCAGGTGATGGAACTCGATAATCCTTTAAATAGGCACTTGAAGATAATCCTCCTCGGGGGGAATACACCTCTGGATGTCCCTCCTCCTTCCCCGGATACCGCCTTGCTAGGAAACAGAGGGTCCAAGAAGAAACGCTTGGCTGAGGAGCCTTCGGAGAAACCGAAGAAAGAGAAGAAGTCAAAGAAGTAATTATCTTCTCGTCATACCTCGCTCCGCCTAAGTCATGTAGTCGTTTCTATTTATTTTTATAGTCGTTGTGAATAGACGTTTTGCTCTGAGTTTAGGAGAAGTTGTAATGGAACTGAATCTTCGATTAGTAAATAAATAAAATTTTGTTTCTTTGTTTTTCGACGATTTTCGCTATTCAGCTTATCATCCAACTAGTACTTGACATTCAAAGTCTTATGGGCCATGTAAGCACCTGTTCGCTTCCACATGACTTGGAGATTTCCAAATTGCTTATACTGTAGTCTGCGCTTCGGGGACTTAGAGATTTTATGAATCGTTTGTATGCTAGTCCACACTCTGGGGACTTAGAGTACTCTAGTCCGCGATCCAAGGAATTAGAGATTTTTAAGTCGTTTATACTCTAGTCTGCAGTCCGAGGACTCAGAGTACTCTAACCCGTGCTCCGAGGACTTAGAGATTTTTAAGTTGTTTATAATTTAGTCCACACTCTGGGGACTCAGAGTACTCCGGTCCGCACTCTGGGGACATAGAGATTTTTAAGTCGTTTATAATCTAGTCCGCACTCCGAGGACTCAGAGTACTCTAACCCGCACTCCGGGGACTTAGAGAAATTTAAGTTGTTTATACTTTAGTACGCACTCCGGGGACTCAGAGTACTCCGGTCCACGCTCTGGGGACTTAGAGATTTTTAAGTCGTTTGTACTCTAGTCCACACTCGGGGGACTCAGAGTACTCTAGTCCGCGCTCCAGGGACTTAGAGATTTTTAAGTCGTTTATACTCTAGTCCGCACTCTGGGTACTCAGAGTACTCTAGTCCGCGCTTTGGGGACTTAGAGATTTTTAAGTCGTTTATACTCTAGTCCGCACTCCGGGGACTCAGAGTACTCTAATCCGCGCTCCGGGGACTTAGAGATTTTTAAGTTGTTTATACTCTAGTCCGCACTCCGACGACTCAGAGCACTCTAGTCCGCACTCAGGGGACTTAGAGAATTTTAAGTCATTTATACTCTAGTCCGCACTCCGGGGACTCAGAGTACTCTAGTCCGCACTCCGGGGACTTAGAGATTTTTTGAATCGTTTATACTCTAGTCCGCACTCCGGGGACTTGGAGATTTTTTGAATCGTTTATACTCTAGTCCGCACTCCGGGGACTCAGAGTACTCTAGTCCACGCTTCGGGGACTTAGAGAAAATTTTGAATCGTTTATACTCTAGTCCACACTCCGGGGACTCAGAGTACTCTAGTCCACGCTTCGGGGACTTAGAGATTTTTTATTTTATCGATTGACTTTGTGTGCGCGTTCATACGCCGGACAGAATAACGTGATTTAATTTTTGCCATGGAATTATAACACACGAAACATCAACAGTTCATAGAAAAGTGGCTTCAAGCCTTTATTGATAACAAATAGGAACAAACTGAGTTGTCTTATTACATGCCGAAAACAAAGAACAACAAAAGAAACATATACTGGAAATAATTGCTACTAAAGTGCAAAAGAAATAGGCTAAGTGTAATAACGACGCAAATGCTTGCTATTCCATGCTCTGGGGAGTGTCATGCCATCGACAGTCGCTAGCTTGAAGGTTCCTTCTCCAAGCTTCCATTCGATGACGTATGGACCTTCCCATGTTGGATTCATATGTGATGGGACCGGAAAAACTCGATTCAAAATGAGATCACCCACATCAAAGATTCTTGGTCGAACTTTTTCATTATAATATCGAGCGACTCGGTGCCTATATGCAGCCGCCCTTAAATCTGCCTCGTTACGTTTTTCATCGACAAAGTCCAGCTGTTCCAGTAAGAGATCCTGATTCATCCTAGGATCATAATGAGTCACCCGGTGAGAGGGAATTTCAAGTTCCATGGGTATAACAGCTTCAGTGCCATATGCCAAAGTAAATGGAGTATGACCAGTCGCGGGCTTGTGGGTGGTTCTATAAGCCCAGAGTGCTGTCGGAAGCTCATCCACCCACTTGCCTCTGGCCTTCTCCAAACGCTTTTTTAATATGGATTTGATTATTTTATTTACGGCTTCAACTTGTCCGTTGGCTTTAGGGTGAGCGACTGCCGTAAACCTTTTCTCAATGCAATATTTTTGGCAAAATTCTTTGAACTCCCTACTCTCAAATTGAGTTCCGTTGTCGGTAATGATAGTTCGTGGGAGGCCAAAACGGTATATGATGTTTCACACAATGAAATTAATGACCTTTTTGGTGGTGATCGTAGCTAAGGGCTCTCCTTCTGCCCACTTGGTAAAGAAGTCGACCGCAACAATTGCATATTTTTCACCACCTTTGGAGATCGGCAAGGAGCCGATTATATCTATCCCCCATATTGCAAATAGCCAGGGACTAGCCATTTGCGTGAGTTCCGTCGGTGGAGCTCTCGAGATCTTCGCATACTTTTGACATTTGTCGCATCTTCTTACATAGTCTGCGACGTCTTGATTCACAGTTGGCCAATAGTATCCATAGCGGAAGATCTTCTTGGCTAGCGTTTGCCCCCCAGTATGGTCGCTACATTTTCCTTCATGAAGTTCTTTCAAGACCCGCTTTATCTTATTGTGGGCAATGCACCGAAGTAAAGGAACCGAGAATCCTTTCCGATACATTATTCCATCCTGCATTATATACCGCGAAGCCTTGCAAATGACTTGTCGTCTTTCGTTCTTTCTCTCGAGCAAAGT
Source organism: Allium fistulosum (assembly GCA_030737815.1). Lineage (NCBI taxonomy): Eukaryota > Viridiplantae > Streptophyta > Magnoliopsida > Asparagales > Amaryllidaceae > Allium > Allium fistulosum. The sequence continues at coordinate 1,213,065,806 of CM060902.1, forward strand.
CCCATGTAGCAGGTATTGCTTGAACGGGGTTATCCACGACTCCCTCTCAATTTCTATTTCTAACACAGAATCTATTTCCATCTCATTTATACTCGGGGCATGTAAGATTTCGACGGGAACCAAACCCATATGCTGTGCATCACCAGTACTTGCGAATTTTGCCAATGAATCGGCTTCTCCATTTTGTTCACGCGGGATATGTGGAATATCGTAATATTCAAGATCCACCAACAGTTCTTGAACCCGAGCAAGGTATGGGGCAAGTCTCTGCCCCTTTGCTTGGTAGTCTCCTCGTACTTGATACACCACCAATTGTGAGTCACAAAAGATTTCAACCGACTTCACTCCGAGTTCCCTGATAAGTTTTAAGCCAGCAATCAGTGCTTCATATTCGACTTCGTTATTTGTAGCTGGGAAATCGAGCTTCAAAGCATAACAAATTGATCAGTTTTCGGGACTTACTAGAATAACACCAACACAAGAACAACGGTCGTTGGATGCCCCATCGGTGTATAGTTTCCATCGAATGGGTGGAATGACATCAACACCACTTAGCTCGTCTGATATGGTGAATTCTGCAATGAAGTCTGCTAGCGCTTACCCTTAGATAGCCCTCCATAGCAGATAAGTGATATCGAATTGACTTAATTCAATGTTCCACTTGAGTAATCTTCTAGAGGTTTCTGGTCGTTGGAGTACCTGTCGCAAAGGTTGGTCAGTATAGACACTGATCGGGTGTGCCTGAAAATACGGATGGAGCTTGCGTGATGCAATCACCAAGCAATAGGCTAGCTTCTCAGTCTTAGGATAATTCCTTTCTGCCCTCGTTAAGTGTTTACTGACATAGTACACTGGCCTTTGAATTCGGTCCTCCTCACGAATCAATGTCGTACTGATAGCATGTTGAGACACGGCCAAGTAAGCATATAACTCTTCGTGGTCTACAGGCTTTGACAGAACCGGGGGACTCTCCAAGTGTTTCACCAGAGCTCGGAATGCATCTTCACAGTCTGGCATCCATTCAAAATTCCTCTTCCCTTTCCTTATCACATCGAAGAAAGGAATGCATTTGTCGGTTGCTCTGGATATGAATCGACTCAGCGCGACGACTTTTCCATTCAGGCTTTGCACTTTCTTTATAGTTCTGGGTGCTTGTATGTCTCGGATAGCCTGAATCTTTTCTAGGTTAGCCTCGATTCACCGTGCATTGACAATAAAACCCAAAAACTTTCCCGACGCTATAAGGAACACTTCAATGGATTGATTTTCACTCCGTAGTATCTAAGTATACCAAACATCTCCGCCAAGTCTCGAATGTGGTCATTTGACTACCGTGACTTCACGAGCATGTCATCCACATAGACTTCCATTGTTCTACCAATTTGGTCTTTAAACATTCGATTTACCAAGCGCTGATAAGTCGCTCCGGCGTTCTTTAACCAAAAAGGCATCACCACATACCAGTACAGTCCGATGTCCATGACAAAACTAGTGTGTTCCTGATCTGGGATGTGCATCGGGATTTGATTGTATCCCGAATACACATCCATGAATGACAACAACTCGTGTCCTGCTGTTGAGTCGACCAGCTGGTTAATTCTGGGTAAAGGGAAACTATCCTTAGGGCATGCCTTGTTCAGGTCTGAGTAATCGACACAAGTCCTCCATTTCCCATTCGCTTTTCTCACTAGTACGGGGTTAGAAACCCATTTAGGGTAGAGGGCGTCGCGGACGAACCCATTGGCTTTGAGTTTGTCCACCTCCTCTCTGAGAGCAGCAGACCTCTCCAGTTCCATACCTCTCCTTTTCTGTTTTACATGTACATATTTTGGGTCAATGTTCAACATATGACTTGCGATGGCGGGAGACATCCCGCACATATCAGAGTGGGTCCAAGCGAAAACATCCAGGTTCGCTCGTAGGAAATCAGTTAGATCCTCAGTCATCGAGGGAGTGAGTTGTGATCCAATCTTAAGCACCCGTGATGGGTCATCATGGCTGACCGAAATGTCAATCGTCAGTCCAGCCGGTGCATCTTTAGACTCCTTATGTTCTTCATCATCGTCTCTCGGATCTATGTCTCTGTAGATCCGACCCTGCTGCCCGAGCCAAGGCTTGGGCACTACTTGTCAATTTTGTGCAACCTGGATGCGGACAGAGTTGTCCACAACCTTTCCCTTTCTCTTCGCTGAGCCTCTCTCACTCAGCCACATAACATGCATGACCAGTTGCTTGATCACCATGCACTACCCCAACTCCTCTATCCGCCGGAAACTTCAAAGTCAAACACCACGGGGCCAAAGCTGCCCGAAACTCCGCCAGGGCCGGTCGGCCCAGAAAAACATTATACAGGGAATCAACATCCAACACTATGAACGGTAGGATCCGTACCCTCCTACGTTCACCTTCTCCTAACTCAACTAGTAATTCAACAAAACCTATCGCATCAGTAGTTGCACCATTAAAACCATGAATGCGGGCTTTAGATGGTTTTAGATCCTTCGCCTCCATCTTCATTTCGTCGTACGCCTTTTTGAAGATAATATTCACATAACTCCCGCAATCATTCTCACAAACACCGGCCCAATCATTGCCGAGATGACCATCGGGTCAATGGTAGGTGCCTCCACCTTATCGGCATCTCTGCTCCTGAATACAATATCATCCGTCATCATTCGCTGTTGTTTCGCTAGGGTCCCAATTTTCTGTGTTTGAACAAAATTCAAAATCCGCATGCTTTAGGGAACTAGCATAACGCTCCATTTCTTTCCAATTCTTGTCTGCCAGGTGGGGCCCACCAACTATCGTGTTTATGATCAGTCTACCTACGGTCCGAGCGGGTTCCTCAGGTAAATGTGGAGCCTGCCCGCGATTGGGGTCGGATGTCCCCTGTCCGCCTTCCTGCGGATTCTTAACAAATTGTTGTAACTTCTTTTGCCGAATCAGTTTTTCTATAGCATCATGGAGGTGTCTACATTCCTCAGTGTTGTGCCCGTAGGTCTCGTGGAACCGACAGTACTTCCCAGTCTGTTTTTGTTCCTCAGTGGATTCCTCTGCGCGAGGCTTTCGATATTGGAATGTATTACAAGTTGACAAATAAATATTCTCCAGAGATGCGTTCAGACGAGTGTATTCGTTGTATGTTGGGATCCTTGGTTTCCACATTCCTTCCTCCCTTTTCTTATCGGAACTTCCTCCTCCAGATCCTTTAGACTGCTCGGGCTTGTTTTGAACATTGACCTAGACCTTTCCAGAGTTATCGCCAAATTGTTTTACTGCAATATTGCTTTCCACCGTCTCCTTACCAGGCCCTGGCGCACTGCCTCGCCTCGTCCACCTGGCTTCCTCCCTTCTCATGAATTGGTGCGCCTTTGAATAAAAATGTTCCAAGGTAGCCGGAGGTTTTCCTGCAAGCCAATCACCAAACTCCGAGTCCGGATCTACTCCTCGCATCATAGCCATGAGAATAGCATGGTCATTCGGGTTGCTAACTTCAGTAGCGGCAACGTGAAATCTCTGCAAATACTCCTTTAATGACTCCCCTGGAGCCTGGATCACACTGGATAAAGACATCACGTCCTTTAGGCGAGTGGTATGAATTCTGAACTGTTCCACAAATTTCGCCGCTAACTCATCAAACCTGAAGATCGATCGCGGAGGAAGTCTGGTGAACCACATGGTGACGATCCCGGATAAGGTTATTAGGAAACATCCACATTTAGTCGCATCATTTGCTCTAGCCGAGTCCATCATCCACTCGTATCTCAATACATGCTGTCGGGGATCAGTCTTCCCCTCATAGGCTGGAATAGTCGGCATGCTGAACTTTCGGAGGTACTCAGCTTATAGGATAGCATATGTGAACAGAGTATGACTCCTAGCTGTACCCCAATCGTCATTAGATAAGCCCTGATTTTCTCTCATCAGCTGTTTGTGCATAACTGATAAATCCGGGGTCTGGATGGGAGGTGGAAAGTTGGACTCCATCCTGCGTGACCGTTTTGGCCGGTTCCTCCTTGGTAAGTGACCTCCCAAATTAATGTCCTGGGTGTGGCGTGGTGGTGCACCAGATTCCACCTGTGCTCCAGATCTTAAGTTTCCCACTCCAGCTTGAATGCGATTTTCCTGGAGCAAGTGAGGGGCCGCGGTTCCGGGTAGAGAGCCTGGAGCATTTCTGTTGGATTGTTTTGTTGCAGCTGTTTGTGCCGCTTCAATCCTATGGCGTCTACTCCTGTGATGCTCATCTGATGAAGCAGAGCTGTCAGATGATGAGTAGGAAGTGGGGCTTCCTCCAGCATTCTGATGTTGTTGCTGAGCGATCTGGGTCATGAGATTGGCGTTAGCTTGAATTTGGTCGTTAAGCTGTCTCCTGCTTTCGACGAGTTCTCTCATCAGCTCGTTGAACACTGTCCTGGTGACAACTTCTGCTTGGTTTTGGACGGTGGCAGTCCCTGCACCTGGATTAGCTTGTTGATTGTTGGGTCCCACTTGTTGGACGCTGGCAGTCTCGTTGACATCTGTGTTGTGGGAGACTAATCTAGTACGTGGTCTTCCCATCTTAGAGTTATCTGCGAGAACTCTGAGTAGTGTATATGGACTCCTGAGAGTGAATCTGGATCTCCTTCGGGGGTTTTCTTCAATCCAGTAGCGAAAAAGTAGATCCTAATAGCATAAGAATGCAAGTCTCTTAGTGAAAGCAGCAAAATGTTAGCACCAGATTTGGTCACTAACATCCAAGAATAGATTTGTGTAGAGAGACTAATGAAGATAGTAAATTAAAATAGAGGAATAAATGCAAAAGTAACTACAGAAACAAGAACACCAGAATTATAGTGGTTCGGCGCAACTGCCTACGTCCACTGTTAGTGTAATCCTTATTGCTTTTCTCAAAGACTTGAATACAGATTCAATCCTTAAACAAACAACTCGTATACAAGTTTGAACTAACAGAAGTGAGTACGAAAAATGCCAGAGTGTCCCTGGAGTTCTCGAAAAAAGGTCCCCTCAGCTATACCTATGCCTCTCTATTTATAGACGAAGATAGGATGGACTCCCTGCGCAGACCCAAGGATAAGGTACTTCGGCCCATAGTAGACGACTTCTGTGCACCGAGCCAGGCATGCCGAACGGCGGTTGCCGAACGATAGTGGCCGAACGAAGGTGATCGAACGATGATGGCCGAACGATGGTGGCCGAACGAACCTGGCCGAGCGACTTTTCCTTGGACGCCTAAACCGAGCCATCTCGTTTTCCCATTCTTGACCAAACCACTTAGGCCGACCCAGCTAGCCCGAACCTATCCATCTAAGCCAGACCGGAGTTAGCCGAACCACGAACACCGGAACACAACTGACCGAACGATGCATGTCGAGCGATTACGACTCTACTGACCGGATGATGCATGTCGAACAACCATGACTCTACTGACCGAACGATGCATGCCGAAGAACCATGACTCTACAGACCGAATGATGCATGCCAAACAACCACGACTCTACCGACCGAACGATGCATGTATAACCACAATTGGCCGGTCCGCCATATCCACACCCCAACACCAATTCACCTCGTGTTCGTGCGCCTTACAATCGTGCCGAATAACATCAAACATACCGACCCATGTGTATAGGTCGACCAACAACTAAATTACACCAGTCTCTTATACTTCCAATCTTTTCTTAGCTCAATTCCCATCCAGGTTCAACCACAAGCTCTGCTGCTATCGCCGTGTAGCCCAGGCCAAAGTGCCGGGTAACAGCTAGCATTCTCGTTTCCTTCTGCGTTTTGAGAAGTAGATCTAGTGTTCCTCACCATTGTTGATGGCTTTGCTTAAAATTTTGCAAATCTGAATAGAACAAGCAAACTTCTTGAAGATAACTGTGGATCTCCTTCAGGGGATTTATGCAATCCAATAGCTACAAAGGGATCCTAATAAGTCGAGAATCAAGGTTCTCAGTAAATGCACCAAAATGTTTGCACTAAAAATTGGTACAAACACCCAATAGAAGTTTTGAAGAGAAGTAAAGGAAGAATATAAAATGAAAACAGAGGATAATAATAAAGAAATAGGAGTAAATTAAAATAATAACATGCACACAACGATTTATAGTGGTTCGGTGTTGTTTTCCTACGTCCACATTGAATAGAATACTTTATTAATCACTTTCTAGACTGAGTACAATAGGGATCGGATGAAAATCCTTAGTTACAAAAGATTATAAAGCAACTAGCAGCGTAAAAGTCCCAAAAAGAACAACCAAGCATGTATTTATAGACGAAGATGGCCAAATATCTCCTTGAGAAATCGGCAGAAGGACCTCCAGAGCCACATGGACCCACAAGAGGGATCACACGGCCCAATTTCCAAAGAAGAGGGATCGGTACCGATCCCTACTTTGGTGGAATTTTGGGGTGCAATCCCTATGGTAGCTTCCTCATGCTAATATGCTTAGCCTCCAAATTTCATGCCAATTGGATCGATAGAACTTGAGTTATTGCTTGATCTTTGCTTCAACATGGGTTGCTTGCTGGTTCCTGCCGATCCCTACCAAGGGAACAATGTCGATCCCTCTGACTTCATCTTCTTTAGGTGCGTTCCCTAGGGTAGGCTCCTTAGGGTCCTATTATCTCTCTCACAAAATTCCATATGCATTGGACTTGTGGACCTTGAGATATTAATTTTTTTCTATTGAAATGCACTTGCTCCTTGAAACATACCGATCCTTACGATGGAAGTTGATTTTTGCCGATCCTTCCTATGCGTTGAACCATATTCCATACTTCGAACATCCTACCTTGCATATCTATCAGTTCCATTCAATCTCGACTTCATATTACCATCTATACCTGACTTATGGACCCCACAACCATTGCTTTGGATTCATCAGCCTTGATAGCAGTCGAATCTAACTTGTCCAATCAGTTCAATATAGCCGGGTCAAAATGCTGGATAACACATATACATATATGAATTACATTAACAAAATTATTATTATATTTAAATATATATATATATAAGTATATTTATAATATCTAAATATGTATATATGTATGTATGTATATATGTATATTAATTATGGATTTAAAATATATATTTTAAAACATTTCTAAATAGAATGCATAGCATAAAAATTCTATATTTTATTGCGTTAATATACATACATACATACATACATACATATATATATATATTAATTATTTGAAATACAATAAAATAAAATAAAAAATATTTTCATGTTATATTATTCAAAATTTAAATTTTTAGAAAATCATGCATGATATTTGAAGTTAAAATACATTTTCAGAATTTTTCGAGTCAAAACTTATTTTTAATTTATTTATTTATTTCGGCCATTTATTAAATTGATCTTTTAAAAATATAAATAATGATCTTTAAATTCTGATTTTTAGGCGAGAGTTTATATGATGATAATATTTTTTAAAATTTAAAACTTAATTTTTGAAACATATTTTATTTTACGTGATTTATTTAATTAGTACAATGATTTAAACAATATTAAATAATAGTAAATAAGTATTAAAAATTAATTTGCAGCCATCAAAAAATATAATCTATGTAGATATGTATTTATAAAATATAGGTTCAACTATTAAAATGATATGATATGATGATATAATTAAATACAAATCGTATATTAAAATTAGGTTACACACACACACACACACACATATATATATATATATTAATAAAACGATAATAATTAAAATAAAATTTGTTTGGCTGTGCACTTCAGATCTATATATATATATATATATAATATGTTTTTTGAAAAAGAAATTTAAACATTCATATAACCAATCTAATATGTGACAACATTGATGATACATATAAGAATCTCACCTAACTAGCAATATAATAATGATATATATATATATGAATAATATAATATTGTCTAGAATTATAAATTATATAGTACAGTAAATACATACCTAATACTGATGCCTTAGAAAACACCTTGTAATGATGAATTCTCCCTCCTTTGAAATCTTCTCGATTTAGCAGATTGCTAATCCTTGAACCGTAGACCTTTAGCTATCTAATAGTTATCACCTTTTGAATTCATTTGAGATGAATTTGTTGGAGCTCCTTGTTGATCATGATCAGCCAGTAATGATGGGAAAATGGCAGCTAAAAGGTTCCTTTTGCATTAGGGTTAGGGGTCCTTTTATAGTGGAAGAAATAGAGACAAATATAGACCACATCTGATGCTTCTCATCAAATCTCAACCGTCCATCTTCAAATCCCTCTAGCCTTTTTAGTCGCCTCCTACAAGCCCTATTGCTGTCGAAATAACATCTTAACGTCATGGCTAACAACCCATTTAAGCCTAAATAAATATTATTAGTTAAATCTAATTTAATTGCTTGTCAATATCGCATATCTATCGATATATCTATAACTATTATAAATATATTCAATATTATTTATTCCTCAAATCATATTCAAAATTTTATAGTTAATATTTCATTAATATTAATTAATTTATAACAATTATAACCAATTAAATTGTTTGTCTAAAGAGAATTTCATTATTCCAGTTGTGTGACTCGTCGGGTGTAAATTTGGCCAGCGATTAACATCAAACTATTCGAATGTTAATGTTCACACGTCACTTAGTAGATGGTGTGACATTTTGATCAAATTTATCGCTTACTTAGTTCTAGTAAAATCCAATTTTATATTATGAAGCGTTACCCGGTTGTGACATAAGACATTTATTTACACTAATTCTATTCATCAAAACTATATCACTTTGAACTTATGTGTGAACCCACATTTCAGAAGGTTTAAATTGACAATAATCCACACATGTCCAACTTAAATAATCCGGAACATAGATAATCAATGGGGCTAATTAAGAAAAATAAGAAAAGAAGAAGAAAACAAATATAGAATCTCGCAGCGGAACTATAAAATATAATAATTAAATAAACAGTTCATGAAGCTGTTTATTATACATTTGATTATAATCTCTACAACATTTATTAGAGTTATATATACAATAGGGATAAATAAATAATGCAACAGAAAACATGATGCAGGACTAATAATAATAGTAATAATAATAATACCAAATCTTCATCTTCGTCCTCCAGAATTATCTTCAATGCGCTGAAAACTCAAGGCTGACCTGAGCATAATGAAAAGACAAAACACTCGAGTCAGGACTAAAATATTCTTATGTGAGTCAAATCGATATCGCATATAGCATGAGTGCCATGGCGTCAGAAATGTTCATAGGACTTCACATCTCCTATCCAGTGTATAACGTGCGTGCAATAACTCAAGAGATGTTATGGGATTTTCCATCTCTTAAGGATCCGTCAAAATATTTATATCATTATATGTTGTGACGACCGCCCATGACCCCTGCACCGAATCTAGAGAAAGTGCACTAAAAAGTGTGCCAGGCGACCATGGACGATTGTCAGGGTAAATTAAAACAACAGAATCTATCGTAATACTCACATCGCATGGACAAAATACAATAGAACATATGTATAGTGAAGCTTTACAGAATAAAATGCCATCATATAAAACTCCATAATAGTTGAATACAAACATCCAAATAGTCAATACATCAAGCCTCACTACATATCTCTCAGAGAATACAAAACAGCGGAACATCCAGTACATATAAGAAGATAATATGCAACCCTCTAGCTCGTCTTCGATATCATCATCGTGAGAAGAGAACAGCACCTGTCACCTGCTACCTAGTCTGCCCGTCCCAAAATGGACGAACAGCCCAAGGCAATAATAATTAGAAACATAAAGCCTTGAGTCAGACAACAGTCTTAGTGAGCAGTAAATTAACTAACAACATACCAAAAGAGCATAAAGGAAAAGGAATAGGAATACAACCCTCCCACTCCACCTCTTTCTACAGTGATAACCCCCAAACACACACTAAGCAGAAGCAACATAGCAGAGCATACAATTCAAAGTAAAGTAATAATCATTCGAGTCAAGGGCGATGTTTTCCAAGTACCAAGGCCTAAATCAGATAAGCACCCAGAAAATACCGCTCTTGAGTCCGAATGACGATACAACCAAACATCCATGACTCTGGCTATCACTGTTATCACTGCTTCGATATCACCGTTAATTGAATGACCGGCACATTCTTTCAGCCGTCAGTCAAGGGCTAATGGAAACCCCGGTTCTAGACAGTACTCCGCACGTCGTCGTAGCCCGTGCCAAGGATTTTCGCAACTACCCAGGGTACTCGACCATCAATTCATTGTCGTTGGGATTTTCGCAACTGCCCAAACGTACCCTTGCTTTGAGTCTGCTAGAACCTTCAACAACGATGCTATCCAAGCCTCCTAGTCATCCTCCTCGACGACTATTTCCATACTAGCTCAAGCGCCTCTCAAGCATCCATTACCCTTAACTCGAATCATATCACCGAGTTACCAACGTGCTTGGAATGATCCCATCTGGATTAGACCAAGTCTTCATCACATGATGCTTCGCTTCATCACATCCTCGCAAAGCCTCATCTCAGCATCACATCATCAAATCTATGCATAAGAGCTTCATCATCCCGCTACATATGCCACGAGCAGCTTCCCCAATTCAAGAGCCTTTCCCTTAGCTTTTGAATCGTCTTCGATCTAAATCTAATCATCAATCATCTAGTTCATAACAATCAATCAAATCAAACATCAATCCAAGCAATCAAGCATTCAAATATGATCTAAGTAGACAATTATAACAATAATGGCATTTTCGTAATTAAAGAGTTGAAAGTCCAATAAGCATGAAAACATGAGTTATATCTCTACAAACTTGATGAATGAACTTGCATAGGTTAACATATGATAAAATGGATGTAACATCATCATGAACAATGGATCTATATGGATCTACACTTAGGATGAAGAAAATGCATGGAAATCACTATTTTAACACCAAATCGAGCCAACAATCCGATATACTCCTTTGGATCCGTGTGAGAGATAATCACCACTCACCAAATCACCTAAACAACCTCAAATCAACACGCTTCAGATCTGGACAGCGAAGGATCAAACTTGATCTATCACGAATCCGCTTCAAACGAAGAAATCTCTCTTGAAAAGATGAAGATCTTCAACTTTAGCTCTTGGATCTTCGATCTTGATCTTCGATTTGGATTAATGGAAGCACTAGATTAGAGTGGAGAAAAGAAGTGAAGAAGTGTAGAAGTCGAGCTCTCAAAATGGCAGCACTTCGTCGCTTCGAAATCCGGATCCCAAAAATGAAGCCAACCCCCTTCTATTTATAGCCAGAAAATCTCTTAAGTCGTAACTCGGCTATCTCCTTAGGTCGTCCCCGACCTAAGCCTCTCCGACCTAAGCCTCTCCGACTTAACATAGCATGCGACATAACAGTCTTCGACTTAACGACTTAGCCTATGCGCGACTTAGCGCGCCTTAATAACTCAACAACGCTGGCACGCGACCTAAAACTTACGCGACTTAACAATCTCGCGACCTAACACAAGCCACAGACAACTGGACTGCGACCTAACTATAAAGCCAAGGCCCAACGACCTAACAACTCGCACGACCTACGACCTAACAAGTGCACGACTTACGACTTAGAAATCTCGCGACCTAACACTTAAGATATACCATGCGACCTAACAACTCTACAAAACTACACACGCGACCTAACTGGGTTATTTTCTAACTCCTTAAGTCGCCTAACTCTTAGGTCGCTAACACGCTAACCTTCTTAGGTCGCTAACTCGAACCGCCGACCTAACACTTAACTCACCCACACACTTAGGTCGCTCACAACAGTTTTCCTTAGGTCGTTGCCGACCTAACTCTACCCCAGAATACTTAGGTGGCTTACTACTCTTCCTTAGGTCGCCTAAACCTCTTAAGTCGGTCAACCACACTTCCTTAACTCGGTTAATTCCTTAAGTCGGCAACTCGACCCAGACTTATCCCTTAACTCGTCCAAACCGACTTAGGACTTAGAAAAATCCTGAACGACTTAACACTTAGGTGCGACTCAAGACAGTGCGACCTACCACTTAATCTGGCTACGACCTAACTCTTAACTCGCCTATCCCCTTAGGTCGCAGACCTTCTCTAAGTCGCTCACGACTTATCTCCTAAGTTGCCAACAACTTTTAACTAACCTCTAGGTCGCGTACGACCTAGGACTTAGGCAAATTTCAACCAAAATCTGAAACAACTAGAAAATCCCAGATTTTGACAAACTTTTCGATCCGTAAAATACGGGTCGTTACATTCTCTCCCCCTTAGGAATTTCGCCCCCGAAATTCCACACAATCAAAGCAATCAAAACTATTCTGCACGCCTATCATCCATAGCAATCAACAAACCATGCATCCAATTCTAGCTTAGCATGCAGAATTCTAAAACTAGAACAAGTTACAATATTGCGAGATGACACGACACCTTAGGGCCATACCTTGAAGAGTTCAGGATGAGCTGCCTTCATCCTCTCTTCCACCTCCCACGTACAGTCGTTATCATCATCGCTCCATTGTACCTTGAGCAACTTAACTACCTTCCTCCTAAGCTGTTTCGTGTCAGTTTCAACAACACGAAGCGGCTTACGAGGTCTTCTATCAACTGGATCAACTTCGAAGTCTTCACAGCTATCAGCAGAAACCACTGTATTCGAGTCGTGCACATACTTCCGTAGATATGATACATGAAAAACATTGTGCACACTCGACATCTTCTCAGGTAATTCCAGTCTATAGGCGAGCTTTCCAATTCGCTCGATGATCGGAATTGGTCCAACAAATCTCGGAGTCAATTTTCCTTTCTTCCCGAATCGAATAACATTCCTCAGTGGAGAAATCTTCACAAAAACCATATCTCCTACGTCGAATTCCAAATCCTTTCGACGCTTATCAGCATAACTCTTCTGATGGTCTTGGGCTGCCTTCATTCGTTGCCGAATGATCTCTATACAATCTGAAGTCTGCCGAATCATCTCTGGCCCAAGCATCAGCTTTTCTCCAATTTCCAACCAAAATGTCGGAGAGTTACATGGTCTTCCATACAATGCCTCATACGGTGCTATACCAATGCTTGACTGGTAACTGTTGTTGTACGCAAACTCCACCAAATGAAGGTAATCTTCCCATGATCCTCCGAAATCCAAAACACATGCTCTAAGAAGATCTTCCAAAACTTGGTTGACTCTCTCGGTCTGACCATCTGTTTGAGGGTGATAAGCTGTACTCAAACACAACTCGGTTCCCAAAACTTCCTGGAAGCTCTTCCAAAACCCACTAGTGAACAATGGGTCTCGATCGCTCACTATACTCTTCGGAATACCATGGAATCGAACTATCCACTTAACATACAACTCAGCCAACTTTGATGCAGTCCTAGTCGATCGAACAGGAATGAATCGTGCACTCTTAGTCAGACGATCCACAATGACCCAAATCCCTTCATTTCCCGTTCTGGTTCTAGGCAATCCATCGATAAAATCCATCGACACTTGTTCCCACTTCCATCTAGGAACTTCTAATGGCTGAAGCAATCCACTAGGCTTCTTCTGTTCGGCTTTTACCAACTGGCAGTTCATACACTTGGAAATAAAATTTCCAACATCCTTCTTCATGCCTTCCCAGTAGTAGGTTCTCTTCATATCCCGATACATCTTATTTCCACCTGGATGAATTGTCAGCTTCGAGTGATGACTTTCCTTCGGAACTTCACTCCTCAATTCATCTATATCGGGAACAACTAGTCGTCCTTGCTTCCGAAGCCAACCCTCTCGATCGACCTCGAATCCTTTATCCTTTTCTTGATCCAATCCAGATTCCAATTCACGGATAATCTTGACAAGCTTATCGTCTTGCTTTTGGCTCTCGCCAATCCTTTCCACAAGAGAAGGTCTTATTGATAAGTTTGCCAACATCTCAGGTTCCAATTCACATCTAGGCCTGAAGTCAAATCCAGCTAAATACTCGAGACTCTTCCATTCTGAAAACATGGCTCCCAATCCTGCATGTCTTCGACTTAACGCATCTGCCACTGCGTTACCTTTTCCCGGAGTATAAGCTATACCAAAATCATATGATGCCAAAAACTCTAGCCAACGTTGCTGCCGAAGATTCAAATCCTTTTGGGAGAAAAGATACTTCAACGACTTGTGATCCGTAAACAACTCGAATCGAACTCCCAATAGATAATGTCTCCACATCTTCAGAGCAAATACAATCGCCGCTAACTCCAAATCATGAGTTGGGTAATTCCTTTCATGCGGCTTCAGTTGTCGACTTGCATACGCAACAACTTTATCCTTCTGCATTAGCACTGCTCCAAGTCCAGTACCACATGCATCGGTGTAAACCACCATCTCATCATTCCCACTTGGAATAGTCAAAACAGGAGCACTCGTCAATCTCTCTTTCAGGATTCTGAAAGCTTGCTCACACTTAGCATTCCAACTGAACACTTGGTTCTTTTTCGTCAATCCTGTTAACGGTGCAGCTACCTTGGAGAAGTCTTTGATAAACCGTCGATAATATCCTGCTAATCCAAGAAAACTTCTCACATCAGATGCATTCTTAGGTCTAACCCAATCCTGGATTGCTGCCACCTTAGCGGGATCAACCGCTATTCCACTTCCAGAAATCACATGGCCTAAGAACCTCACTTCACTCTTCCAGAAGTGACACTTCGAAAACTTAGCCTTCAGCTGATGTTTCCGCAAGATCTCCAAAACAGTACGCAAGTGCGTCTTGTGCTCTTCTTCCGTTCTGGAATAAATCAGAATATCATCCACGAACACAAGTACGAACTTGTTCAACTGATCTCTGAACACTCTATTCATAAGATCCACAAAATATGCTGGCGCGTTAGTCAACCCAAACGGCATTACCAGCCACTCAAAGAAACCCGATGGTGTCCGAAAAGCAGTCTTCGGCACACTATCCTTAGCCACTCTCAACTGGTGAAATCCCGTTGCCAAATCCATCTGAGAAAACACCTTAGCTTCGTGAAGCTGATCAAACAAGTCATCTATTCTCGGCAATGGATACTTGTTCTTCTTAGTCACCTTATTCAGCTCACGATAATCGACGCACAATCTCAACGATCCATCTGCCTTGGTTGCAAACACAACTGGTGCACCCCACTCGGACACACTACGCCGAATGAATCCTTTCTGTAAAAGGTCATCAACTTGCACCCTCAACTCTTGCTGTTCCTTAGGCGCCATCCGCCTAAGAGGCATCACAACAGGTCTGGCTCCTTCAACTAGATCTATACGAAACTCGATCTCTCTATGCGGCGGCAACCCTTTGACTTCGTCAAAGACATCCTTGAATCCATTAGCGATCGGCACTGATGACAGTCCATCCTATGGAACAACCAGCGAATACATGAAGCTCATGAAGACGCCTTCTTCATGCTTACATCGTATCACAACCTTTCGCCCCTCCACATTCTCGACTGTCACTTCCAACCTCTCGCAATCAACCTTTGCCGCATACTTCCTAAGCCAGTCCATACCCAAAATAATTCCGAACCCCGCAAAGTTCAGAACAAAGCAATCACAAACAAAAGAGCAACCATGACTCGATACAACTAGACCACGGCATAACATACACAAACAAGACGAACCCCCAACTGGATTAGTCACAACCAATGGCCTATCAACAATATCCGGTTCCAAACCTAACCGGCCTACGAGTTCACTACAAACAAACGAATGCGACGCCCCAGTATCAAACAGAACTCTAACTGGAACACCACATAGGAAAAGAGTACCTTGAACCACCACACTCTTTCCTTTCTCTTCAGCAGTAGGAGCTCTCGAAGACGACGGAACGGCTCCCAAAGCATAAGCTTGCACAATCTGCTTGTCCCTTCTCGGTTCTGGACAATTCTTCCTGAAATGACCTGGCTTGTCACAGTTGTGGCACTTCGCCGGCGCTTTCGGATTCTTGCAATCCCTGGAGAGATGGCCTTTCTGCTGACAGTTGTAGCAAGTCACCTCGCCTTTCGGCTTCTTCTGGCCATTCTTACCCTTCTGCTGCTGCTGCTTCCTCTTCTTATTTCCACCCTGCTGGGGTTTAGACTCTTCCCTGGTAACAGCAACAACAGATCCTTCCTTAGGAAACAGACTCTCATGCCTAAGAGCTTTCTCCACAAGCTTCTCAAATGAATCGTCCAAATGATCCACCAACTGTCTCCCAAGATAACTGTCCAAGCCTGTCACAAACTTCTCATTCTTCTGATATGCAGATTCGATATATGACCGGGCATATTTGGACAAAGCCTCAAACTCAGAAACATACTCAAGAACAGATATTCCACCCTGCTTGAGCTCCACAAACTTCTTGAACAGAACATACTTCTGAGCTGTAGAAATGAACTTAGCTTCAAATCTAACTTGGAATTGCTCCCAAGTAATCTCTTCCTCCGCAATATTGATGGTAATAGAGTTCCACCAATCAGAGGCTCTCCCTTGAAGCTGCCTTGATGCCAACTTCCTCTTAGTTGCATCATCAATCCCCAAATCACCAAAGATCCTTCTACAAGCATCTATCCACCTCTGGACCTCAATAGTTGATTCTGTTCCCAAGAAAACCTTCCCTTCAAGAGCAGTATAGTCCTTGCACAACTTAGCAAAATCCACTGGTTTCGGAGTCTGAACTTGAACTCCAACATCTACTGCTGCCCCTGGAACTGGTACCCTTGTCATGATCGAAGTCATCATAGCTTCGAACATGGTTGCATAATCAGCAGTCCCCTCAGTAGCACGGCCTTCCCTAGCAGCTGGTCTCCCTCTTCGACTCATTCTCAATATCTATAAAAAGGAATGATTAGAACATCTAGAGAAACAACTGCATAAAAGACTCAAACTCTACTAAGCTACTATATTATATATAGTATCCATCCATCAAAATACAATTACGTCTCTCATACGTAGTTACTTCAGCGAGCGTTGGGTAAAATCGATTAACCAATGCTCTGATACCAAATGTGACGACCGCCCATGACCCCTGCACCGAATCTAGAGAAAGTGCGCTGAAAAGTGTGCCAGGCGACCATGGACGATTGTCAGGGTAAATTAAAACAACAGAATCTATCGTAATACTCACAGCGCATGGACAAAATACAATAGAACATATGTATAGTGAAGCTTTACAGAATAAAATGCCATCATATAAAACTCCATAATAGTTGAATACAAACATCCAAATAGTCAATACATCAAGCCTCACTACATATCTCTCAGAGAATACAAAACAGTGGAACATCCAGTACATATAAGAAGATAATATGCAACCCTCTAGCTCGTCTTCGATATCATCATCGTGAGAAGAGAACAGCACCTGTCACCTGCTACCTAGTCTGCCCGTCCCAAAATGGACGAACAGCCCAAGGCAATAAGAATTAGAAACATAAAGCCTTGAGTCAGACAACAGTCTTAGTGAGCAGTAAATTAACTAACAACATACCAAAAGAGCATAAAGGAAAAGGAATAGGAATACAACCCTCCCACTCTACCTCTTTCTACAGTGATAACCCCCAGACACACACTAAGCAGAAGCAACATAGCAGAGCATACAATTCAAAGTAAAGTAATAATCATTCGAGTCAAGGGCGATGTTTTCCAAGTACCAAGGCCTAAATCAGTTAAGCACCCAGAAAATACCGCTCTTGAGTCCGAATGACGATACAACCAAACATCCATGACTCTGGCTATCACTGTTATCACTGCTTCGATATCACCGTTAATTGAATGACCGGCACATTCTTTCAGCCGTCAGTCAAGGGCTAATGGAAACCCCGGTTCTAGACAGTACTCCGCACGTCGTCGTAGCCCGTGCCAAGGATTTTCGCAACTACCCAGGGTACTCGACCATCAATTCATTGTCGTTGGGATTTTCGCAACTGCCCAAACGTACCCTTGCTTTGAGTCTTCTAGAACCTTCAACAACGATGCTATCCAAGCCTCCTAGTCATTTTCCTCGACGACTATTTCCATACTAGCTCAAGCGCCTCTCAAGCATCCATTACCCTTAACTCGAATCATATCACCGAGTTACCAACGTGCTTGGAATGATCCCATCTGGATTAGACCAAGTCTTCATCACATGATGCTTCGCTTCATCACATCCTCGCAAAGCCTCATCTCAGCATCACATCATCAAATCTATGCATAAGAGCTTCATCATCCCGCTACATATGCCACGAGCAGCTTCCCCAATTCAAGAGCCTTTCCCTTAGCTTTTGAATCGTCTTCGATCTAAATCTAATCATCAATCATCTAGTTCATAACAATCAATCAAATCAAACATCAATCCAAGCAATCAAGCATTCAAATATGATCTAAGTAGACAATTATAACAATAATGGCATTTTCGTAATTAAAGAGTTGAAAGTCCAATAAGCATGAAAACATGAGTTATATCTCTACAAACTTGATGAATGAACTTGCATAGGTTAACATATGATAAAATGGATGTAACATCATCATGAACAATGGATCTATATGGATCTACACTTAGGATGAAGAAAATGCATGGAAATCACTATTTTAACACCAAATCGAGCCAATAATCCGATATACTCCTTTGGATCCGTGTGAGAGATAATCACCACTCACCAAATCACCTAAACAACCTCAAATCAACACGCTTCAGATCTGGACAGCGAAGGATCAAACTTGATCTATCACGAATCCGCTTCAAACGAAGAAATCTCTCTTGAAAAGATGAAGATCTTCAACTTTAGCTCTTGGATCTTCGATCTTGATCTTCAATTTGGATTAATGGAAGCACTAGATTAGAGTGGAGAAAAGAAGTGAAGAAGTGTAGAAGTCGAGCTCTCAAAATGGCAGCACTTCGTCGCTTCGAAATCCGGATCCCAAAAATGAAGCCAACCCCCTTCTATTTATAGGCAGAAAATCTCTTAAATCGTAACTCGGCTATCTCCTTAGGTCGTCCCCGACCTAAGCCTCTCCGACCTAAGCCTCTCCGACTTAACATAGCATGCGACATAACAGTCTTCGACTTAACGACTTAGCCTATGCGCGACTTAGCGCGCCTTAATAACTCAACAACGCTGGCACGCGACCTAAAACTTACGCGACTTAACAATCTCGCGACCTAACACAAGCCACAGACAACTGGACTGCGACCTAACTATAAAGCCAAGGCCCAACGACCTAACAACTCGCGCGACCTACGACCTAACAAGTGCGCGACTTACGACTTAGAAATCTCGCGACCTAACACTTAAGATATACCATGCGACCTAACAACTCTACAAAACTACACACGCGACCTAACTGGGTTATTTTCTAACTCCTTAAGTCGCCTAACTCTTAGGTCGCTAACACGCTAACCTTCATAGGTCGCTAACTCGAACCGCCGACCTAACACTTAACTCACCCACACACTTAGGTCGCTCACAACAGTTTTCCTTAGGTCGTTGCCGACCTAACTCTACCCCAGAATACTTAGGTCGCTTACTACTCTTCCTTAGGTCGCCTAAACCTCTTAAGTCGGTCAACCACACTTCCTTAACTCGGTTAATTCCTTAAGTCGGCAACTCGACCCAGACTTATCCCTTAACTCGTCCAAACCGACTTAGGACTTAGAAAAATCCTGAACGACTTAACACTTAGGTGCGACTCAAGACAGTGCGACCTACCACTTAATCTGGCTACGACCTAACTCTTAACTCGCCTATCCCCTTAGGTCGCAGACCTTCTCTAAGTCGCTCACGACTTATCTCCTAAGTTGCTAACAACTTTTAACTAACCTCTAGGTCGCGTACGACCTAGGACTTAGGCAAATTTCAACCAAAATCTGAAACAACTAGAAAATGCTGAAAATCCTAGATTTTGACAAACTTTTCGATCCGTAAAATACGGGTCGTTACATATGTAGTAGAATACGCTTCATATATAATGTCTAATCAATAAAATAAATATTTTTCTTAGCGTTAAGGCTTTACATTGATCCCCCTTAACGCGTTTTTAAGCTTTGTCGTACAGTTTGCATATAAAACACCAGTAAACCGTCGGTGGATAAGGATGCTGTAACAACCCTAGATTTTGCATATATTTTAATTTTGACTTTATTTTTTTTATTTTAAATTATTTTAAACTTGTTCTATTTCAAACATTTCATTTTAAATATAAATGTTGATTATTAAGTGATTTATAGTTCAAACTAGTATAAATTGGATATTTCACTAAAAAGTGAATTTCTATTCAAACTGGTCAAACTTTGACTTTTGAAATTTAAATTTAAATATTTCAAATTCTTAAATTTTATCTTTTATTATGAAAATAGATTTAATTCCATGAATACTGCTTTTCGTTTCGTTGAAAATGGACTTATATTGTAGAAGTTATGTAATTTTCAATTTTGTGTATAAATTGTTTATTTTGCAATATTATTTATTTTAAATCATATAAATTATATTTTTATTGTCATATTTTGTTTTAATATGTGTTAATAGGTTATTTTATGTCTTTTAATATTTTTAAAATGATAATATAATTTTTCTAAAGTATACTTGAATTTATTTCAATTTATAAAGCCTAGTTTCCATTTTTCTGCTATTTTCTTCATTAAATTATATTTAATTAAAATATATTTATTTATTTTTGTGAATTCATTTTTATTTTGTGTTCTTATCTTTATTTATAAATATTTTTCAAATACATAAAGATTTTCTAAAGTTCATTTGAATTTGTTTCAAATTTATAAAGCCTAGTTATGTATATATTGCCATTTTCTTTATTTATTTGATTTTTATTTAAATTTATTTATTTTCTTTTCTTATTTATTTTATTTTCTGAGTTTATTTATCTTTATTATCAGCCTTGTTATGTATTTAAAAAATTAAAATGAATTTGTGGAAATTTGAAAAGACTTGAAACTCTTTATCTCCTTTTGACTTTTCCTCTTCCGCCTTTTTCATTTTCTCAACCTCCACTTGTAATCAATTTTGGCCGATTCTTTTCTCATTCTTTCAGCCACTTCCTTACTTCATTTTCACGTAAATAAAACTTCTCAATCACTAAAAAATTCGGCCAATAACCTGAAGTAAAGCTTTGTAAAAAATTTCTTCTTTTCAATGCAATTTCTACTTGTTTTCTTATGATTTTGCACTTGTTTTCTCACCTTCTATGCTCAGCTCCTCCTTCCTCCTCCACCTTGGCCTCCTCCACCACCACCAAATCTGGTCAACACCTGCTCCAGCCCAGCCCCAAGCCATGGCCGTGCCCCTTTATGAAGAAGACCCACCTAAAAATG
Organism: Allium fistulosum; assembly: GCA_030737815.1. Taxonomy (NCBI): domain Eukaryota; kingdom Viridiplantae; phylum Streptophyta; class Magnoliopsida; order Asparagales; family Amaryllidaceae; genus Allium; species Allium fistulosum. The sequence goes on from CM060902.1 coordinate 1,213,087,105, forward strand.
AACAAGACTCCATCTAAATGTTCGTAGCCTAGCCTAACTTGTTCCACCACCTCTCTCCTCCACTTTGGCAGGCCGAACACCACCACCACTAGCCACAACCTAAGCCTTGGACCTCTGTAGCACCTGTAGTTGATCCTTCCAGATCAGGCCATGCCCAATAGTCCCTTGGCCGAACCCATTTAGGCCTTGAAATCTATGTTGTTGCTTGTAGTTGTGTTGCCTTGTTTTGAAATTCAAGCACATATCCTTCATCTCCTCTTTATATTGCTATGGCCGACCCCTATATGACCCGAACCTGATCCAAACCTGATCCAAAACCATCCCATTACAGTGTCTTTCTGGGCCATAGCTGAAGTATAAGTGGTTGAATGCAAGTGCAAAAGCTCTAGCTTTGAATTGTGTAGTTATTCCTAGCATTGTTTGTAATATTTTGGTTTGTAATTCATATTTGTTTTGTGTAAGGTTTTCAAGGGGTATAGCTTTGGCTCTTCCAATCTCAAATCATTGTTGTGCTTTCGTGCCTCTGGAAATCTTTGTTGTGTGTTTGTGGTTGTCATCTCCAGCTTGAACAAGTGAGTAACTCTCACCAGACGATGGGTACTTATATAACTAGTAAACTGACACCATTTGAATCTGTAAAATTATATCATCCTGTCATAACTATTATATTATGATCATATAATGTTTACCCTGTTATTACATATGTTATATCATCTATTACTGTTATATGATGTTATTCTGTTCATTTTATCAGTTTATCACACTGCAAGTTCCCTGTAGATTAGGTTCACTATGGGTTGAAATGATACATACCCGAACAGACTTTAGAATAGGGAAAGATCGTTATGGGCTGAAATGATAAGCCTGAGCAACTTTTTATTTATTTATTTTATTACTTGGGATTGCGGGTTTGAAATGATAAAACCCGGGTTTTTCTTTGTAAACCGCGGATTGAAATGATACATATCTGTATCACTTGACCTAGGCTAGAAAATTTTATACAGACCCGTGGTTTATATATTTTTCTGAAATTTTTAAAATATTTTAAAAATGTAAATATTATGATATTTTGATTTAAATTTTATTAAAATGATTTCTATAAAATATTTGTGATTTTCTACAAATTAAATAAGTGAATTAAGTAAATGGTGAAGTAGAATTTGAAATATAAGCAAATTTTGGAATTTATGATTTTGTTTATAAATGGAATTTATGTAAAGTAAGAATATATGACAAATTTGATTTAAAAATGAATTTAATGATTTTATTAAGAAATAATGATTTTATAAAGTGTTAATGATTTTGTATAACTTAAAATATGAAATAAGTGAATATTTAAGCTGAATTTGTAACAACCCTGTATTTTACAATTAATTTTAATTTGATTTTTCCAAATTTAAGAGCTTTATTTATGAAAAGAATAAATGTTGTTATTGTAAATATAAAAAACTTTGATTTTGTATGTGGATTTGAATTCCAAATATGACTAAATTTAATATTTCCAGAAAATGTGAATTTTGGTCAAATAGTCAAACTTCGACTTTTAACTTGAAAATTTAAAAGTTTGAAATTTATGAATTTTATCTTTTATTATAAAAATAGATTTAATAACTTGAATACTGCTTTTCGTTTCGTTGCAAACGGATTTAAATTGCAAAAGTTATACTATTTTCAATATTGTGTGTATATTGGGTTATTCAGCAATATTCTTTATTTTAAAATTATATAAATGACATTTTTATTTGATATATTTTATTCTAATTTGTACATTTATGTTATATAAAATATATTTTGGCTTTTAAATATTTTTAAAGTAAGGTAGGAATTTTTCCAGAGTTAGTAGTATTTTTCTTGCAAATTTCCATGCCCTGTTTGTAAATTTTAAACATTTTTCTTTAATCCTTTTCTATTTTCTCCAATTTAATTATCTATTTTATTTTTAAAATGATAAATAAATTATTTTAATTCAAATTTTCACTTCATAATATTTTTATAATGAAGTGTATAGTTTTTCAAGACTGACAGTGATTTATTTATAATTTTTGAACACTGTTTGGTATTTTTAAGTAATTTTCTTCATTCTTTTTATATTTTTCCAAAATTTATTATTTTTTTTCTCATATTTATAATTGATTTCGGTTTGTAAATTATTTTTCTGAATATTTTTGTTTATATAAAGATTAAAAAGAAAAGAAATATGAAAGGTTGTAAAACACTTTGAAACTTAAGCCCTTTTTTGTCCAAACCTTTCATTTTCTTTAACTCCTCAAATTTTGCCCTAGCCATCTAAAACCCTAGTGTAGCCGCCACTTTTTGTTTCTCATCTTTTCACGTGAAAACAAATCAGCTCCTCATTTCTCATGGCTTCATCCAAAAATAGGTAATGGCCTCTCCTTCTTTTTCTTCTTTTCTCTTCATTTTCAATGATTTTTGCCATGTTTCTCTTGCTTTGCTTGGCCTAACACCTCCACCATCTCCTCCACCGACCACCACCACTTCCTTCCCCACACCATCCACGACCAAACCCCCTCCTCCTCTGACCATGACAGGCCATGCACTCCTTTTGACTAAAAACCACATAAAACCTTGCACAAATCCCTTAAAACAATGCATAGCCACCACTAGTTGCAACATACCTTCGCCCACCACCTTGGACACCACCTCTACCCGCCACCACCACCTTGCTACCACCACTACACATCACCATCTCCTCTGTCCAGACCTGTAGCAAGTCATGGCCAAGCCTAGGACCTTGTAGACCGAGCCAAAGATGAACCAAAACTCCACCATATTGCATAAAACTCTTCACATGCCTATATTGTAACTTCCCCATCATCTCTAGCTTGTAGCCGTGCATCCCTTGGTCCAAACCAGACCCAAACCATGTCCAAACCTGAACCAAAACATTCCCTAGGCCATGCAAAAGGATAGAGAAAGCAAGGCAAAAGATTTGACATTCAAATCTCTTTTCGTTTAAAAGTTATTCCATTTCAAGTGCGTTGAAATTGTGTTTGTTTTGATGTATGTTTTGGGTTGTAATACAAGAGTTGTAGCTTTGGATCTTTCTCTCCACTCAAGTCCGTAGTCTTGTCATCGTGCTTTTGTTCCATTGTGTCATTGGTTTTGATATCTCCAGCACAAACAGGTGAGTTATTCTCACCAGACAATATGTACCTATATAACTGATAAACCTACACCATTTGAATCTGTAATGTATATCATCATGTTATATATGTTTATATTATTATCATATGATGTTCACACCTGTTATTACACTTATTATATCATATGGTACTATTATTTAATGTTATTCTGTTATTTATATCTGTTATCACCATTGCAAGTTCTCTGTAGATTAGAATCACTATGGGTTGAAATGATACATACCCGAACGGACTTTAGAATAGGGAAAAATCGTTATGGGCTGAAATGATAGGCCTGAATGATTTTTATTTAAATTATTTTAACTTGGGATTGCGGGTTTGAAATGATAGAACCCGGATTTTTCTTTTTTAACTGCGGATTGAAATGATACATATCCGTATCACTTGACCTAGGTTAGAAAATTATATACAGGCCCGTGGTTATTTTATAAAGTGTTTTGAATATTTTTAAGTATTTTAAAAATATAAATTTATGAAATTTGATTTAAACAGATTTTGAAATATTTTGAATTAAAGAAATTATGATTTTTCTATGTGTTAAAAATGTAATTAATGAATGGTTTAACTGGATTTTTGAAATATAACTTAAGTTGGAAATTTGGAATTTTGGTTAAAAATGATATTTAAGTTATATAAATAAAATGGATATTAAATTTTATTTGGAAATGGTAAATATGATAATTTGATTAAATTTGAATTTAAGTGATTATTAAGTATTATTTATTTTTCTATGAATTTAAGTGGTTAAATAAATGAATGTTTAAAAGTGATCTTTTAAAATATAACTTGACTAGGAAATGTGAAATTTGGTTTTAATTAAAGGTTTAAGTTAATTAAATAAAATTGGAAATTTTGTTAAATTGTGAAATGGTAATTTAAATTTGAAGTGTTAAGTCTATTTGTTGAAATGTGAAGAATTGGAACTTTTACACTTAAACTTATTAAGTAAATTGTTGAAAATTGGATTTAATTATAAGAAATTTATTGTGAAAGAAACGTGTAAAGTTCTAATTAATGAAAGAAATATGTAAAGTTTAATTTATGAAAGAAACGTGTAAAGTTCTAATTAATGAAAGAAATATGTAAAGTTTTACCTACTGAAAGAAACATGTAAAGTCTTAATTAATGAAAGAAACATGTAAGTCTTAATTTGTGTAATATTGATTTAAAATAATAAATGCCCCTTTTGTAATAAAACGTAAATTAAAACGTACATTCGATAATGTAAGTTTAATTAGTGTAATATTGATTAAATGATAAATGCTCTTTACTGTAATAGGAATGTACGTTAAAAAGTACATTTAATATGTAAGTTTTAATTAATGTAAATGACATATTTTAATGACTAAAATAATAAAGTTTCTTTATTGTAATGATAATGTAAGTTAATAAGGTACTCTTAACTTAACATAAGAATTTCAGCATTAAATTGGATATTACAGTAACAAAGTTTATTTAACTATAAGGCTATGATAAAATGACCATGTTAAAAATTTGTAAGTATATAAATACTTTGATTATATAAAATGTTAAATTGGGAAGTATTACATTCCAAAAATGCTATGATTCCTTAAGGTTACATTACCAAAATGCTATGATAATTTAAAGGAAGATTTCAAGTTTAATAAATTAAAGGAAATATTCAGTGATTTTGAAATTTGGGTTTTATTGAAATGATATATTATTGAATTGGTTTTGAAATGGAAATGATATATTTTTGAATTGGTTTTGAATAGATATGTTTTGGGTTTGAAAGTATGTATTAGTTTGAAATAAATGATATGATTTTGAAATGGTTTAAAGGATGTATTTTGATTTGAAACATAAACTATTTTTAAAAGTTATAACCACGGGTTATAATAACGATTGGTTGGCAAAGAGACCGGGATCGGATATGGACATACTCTCTGTCGATACCGAAAACCACTTTGACAACCGTGTACGCGGTGGAGATTCCAGAATGAAGTAGGATGGTGGCGACGTTCTTAAGGTATGTTACGTGGACCCAACTCCCGTGAGTTGGCATAAGGTGGCTAAAACAGGAGCGATCTCGGACCATTGAGGTAGCACCTCTTCTCGGACACATTTCTTCGATATTATACTCTTACTTGTGATTGATTAGATGGCCATCCTCCGATTTGGGAGTGTTGTTCGAGGTGGAACGGTAGTGGCTGCTATGCGTATCCATCAGTCCGTGTGCGTAATTGGTATATCTACCCTGGCATTGCCTAGTTGTGCCGTGTCACCTACCATATCGAGCTTTACTACGATTATGATTTTAAGATCCGACCGCGTTAAGGTTCTCCATCCCCTTAACGCTATTTTCTATATGATTATACTTTACTTATTAGACATTATTATAATAGCGAATATTACTACATAGTAGATATTTTAACGGATCCTTAGAGGATGGGCGGTCCCAAGCATCTTCTAAGTTACTTGTACCTTTATTACAGTTCACTTGAGTTGGTTTACATTATATAAGTATATATTGTCCTGACTCGAGTGTTTTGTGTTTTGCTTTACGCTTGGGTCAGCCTGAGTATTCACAGATTTGGATTTCCACCTTTTGGAGATTTGAATCGCTGGAGATTATTTGCTAGTCTTGTTCTATCAACTTCGGTTCCGTTGTTCTATTCAGCCTGTACTTGGTTATTGTATTGAGACTTCTGCTGTACTTTATTTCTTATGTTGTATCTTATGTAACTCTGATATAATTTCATAGTAGCTTCATGAACTACTATTTCTTTTACTTCCGCTGCATTATTTTACTCTGTGTCTGTGATCTGTGATTATATTTATTTACTGTATATTCTGAGATTTGCCAAATTTTAATTACAACGCGGTATTTTGAGCAATTCAACTCCGGCATGAGTGTCTACCTATACACTTATAATGGATGCGAATGGTTGAAAATATCGGGTCGTTACAGTTGGTATCAGAGCTTTGGCTTTGAGGCAAAACTTAGAATGTATGGTAAATTTATTTACAGAATCACTTTCGTTCGAGTTTGAATCACTTCCTTTTGATTCGATTTCCTTTGAATTTTGGAACGTTTCCTGCGGTTCCAAAATTCATTCTTGTCCCTCACTATTCATCTTCTTTTGATTTTGGAGTATCACATAACTCCACTTCGAATGATCTTTATAGTGAATTGGCGATCTCGCCAATATTCTAATTTTCTTGTAAAGGGGTGAAAATCCTTTACAGTCAGCATCGATTCACTAGAGATTTTATCTATCCTTGGTTTAGATGCTAATATCTTTTATTATTCCAAACTCTATCTCTTGAGATCGAACGTAGATTTATCCCAGAAAAATCCACATCGATCTTATTCTTTAAGTCACGGTTGACCCGGTTAAGGTTGTCCGCGATTTACCTAAGCTTACCCATCTCTCTACTCTGTTTAACCATCTTGTCTTTTGTTTCTAAACTATCTCCAAACATTTTGAATTGTACTTGTAAATCTATGTTTTGTTTTATATATGGTGTTGTTTGAGTTGTTGATGTTGATTTGGATTTCCGATCGATTCGTCTGATCAACGCTATCGATAGGATTTCTAAAACACTTTAACAAAACAAACTGACACGATATTATTTTAAATTTGGTTAATGAAATAAAATTTTGATATATAAGTAAATTTATGGAACTTAATAAATTGATTTAAATTGATAATTTGAAATGATAATACTTGATTTATCATTTATTGTTCTACAAATGAATTTATAAATAGTTGTTTATAAATTGATTTGGGAACTGAAATGAATTTGAATCAAGAATTTGAGAATTCAAGTTTCCGATGGATTTCAAACCTTGTGTTTAAAATTTTTAAAAGGATATAATTTAAAGTATTTTTGAATAAAAAATTTGTCTCTAAAGGATTTTAAAGTTTAAAAATTAAGTGCTCTTCTCTTTGTCGCTGGAAAATAATTTCGGTGATGACTGCAGCATCATCGACGTTCATTTTCGAGTTTTGAACTAAAGAGACCGTTCTGTAGTCTTACTACAGCTTTGTTTTGAAAGATTTAATTTATTTGAATTTCTAAATATGATTTGATTTATAATATATATAGATATATGATTTAAATTGATTTGACATATTATGTACATATATTTATTTATCTCTAACTGGTTTGAAGGAAACCGGAAAATTAATTCTTAAATTTCATCTTAAAGAATAATTTCAGTTATAAAAAGAAAAATTAAAATTTTTGAATAAATGATTCAAACTTGAGATAATTGAATTGGAAAGTTTTATTTGTATAATACAATTGCATTCAAATATAACTTACCTTAAAAAAATTTTAGAAGTTAACAATGTAATTGGATAATATACAATATAAAAAGGATTTTTTAAATAAAATTTGAGTGGTTATAATAAATTTTATACACCTAAATTTTAGTTATAAAAGATTTACAGAGGTAAATAGTGAAAAATGAATTCAAAGAGATTTTATTTAAATAACTTGATAATCAAATTTGATTTAATATGGAACCTTAAGTCTAACCTAGGAATTTTAATAATGGTAATTTCCTGAAATGAATATGTTGTATAATAAATAATGTATCTTTGAATAGATAAAATAAAATACATTGGAATTGGACATTTTGTAATAAAGTTTATTTAACTTGAATTCATAGTTTAATTGATGTCTAAATGAATAAATGTGTAAAGAAATTTGATTGTTATATTTTCTATGATAAATATTTTATTTATGAAATTGGTATGTCTTGAAAAATGGATAATTATGATAGTTATAATGTATTTTAACATCACTAAATTTGATAATTGAGAATTTGGTTTTCAAATGGAAATTTTAAGTGTAACTTATTGAAGGAATATCTATTTATGAAATGGGCATTTTAAATAAAGTGTTAGGTTATTTGTTAAATGAAGAGCTAAGTAAAATACTGAGCTTTTGACTTAATAAACGAAGTATAGTTTAATTTGGATATTCCATTCATAAAAGTTTGTTTTAATAAGTCATAAGTTAAATGATATCCAAATGAATATTCTAGAATAAAACTGATTTGAAATATTAATATATCTACTGTAGCATTTTATAAGTGCTGCTGTTTTGAAAATACAATGTTTTGGAAGTTTTATAATTGAATGAACTTAGAAATGTTACAACTTTAAAATGAATATTATTTGACCTTGAATTAAAATGGTTTAAATAAAGATTATTTTAAAAGGTGTTATGATTTTCTAAGTATTATGTTTTTTTTTTAGAATTACATTTCCAAAGTGTTATGATTTTAGTAGTATGATTTCCAAATGATAAACATCTCTAATTTGTTATGATTTCAAAGCGTTATTGTTTCACATTTATTATCTTATTTTGTTTTTTTTCAAACTATCTTTTGGTTGTCCTTATTTCTCTTATCTTGTTACAGAATGGGAAGGCTATTGCTTATACCAGTCTGTTTAGACATCTTTTTATAATCTTTGAAATCTTTGTTACTCATCTGGATCTGAACACTGTTTTTCCATTCATAGACCGTCGGTCAAGTGAAAGGGGTGATTCAGACTCTAGAGGATCTTTTTCGTGTTTGTGTTCTTGATTTGATCACCTCCAACTTGTTAAACTTGCCTATAACAATAGTTATCAGGTGTAATTCCAATATTCTTATCATCTTGTCTTAATTCTATTCATTCTATCTTTTTAGGTGCTTTCCCGTACCTCGTTCCTTTTCGGGGACGAAAAGTTTTGAGTGTGGGAGAGTGTAACAACCCTGTATTTTACAATTAATTTTAATTTGATTTTTCCAAATTTAAGAGCTTTATTTATGAAAAGAATAAATGTTGTTATTGTAAATATAAAAAACTTTGATTTTGTATGTGGATTTGAATTCCAAATATGACTAAATTTAATATTTCCAGAAAATGTGAATTTTGGTCAAATAGTCAAACTTCGACTTTTAACTTGAAAATTTAAAAGTTTGAAATTTATGAATTTTATCTTTTATTATAAAAATAGATTTAATAACTTGAATACTGCTTTTCGTTTCGTTGCAAACGGATTTAAATTGCAAAAGTTATACTATTTTCAATATTGTGTGTATATTGGGTTATTCAGCAATATTCTTTATTTTAAAATTATATAAATGACATTTTTATTTGATATATTTTATTCTAATTTGTACATTTATGTTATATAAAATATATTTTGGCTTTTAAATATTTTTAAAGTAAGGTAGGAATTTTTCCAGAGTTAGTAGTATTTTTCTTGCAAATTTCCATGCCCTGTTTGTAAATTTTAAACATTTTTCTTTAATCCTTTTCTATTTTCTCCAATTTAATTATCTATTTTATTTTTAAAATGATAAATAAATTATTTTAATTCAAATTTTCACTTCATAATATTTTTATAATGAAGTGTATAGTTTTTCAAGACTGACAGTGATTTATTTATAATTTTTGAACACTGTTTGGTATTTTTAAGTAATTTTCTTCATTCTTTTTATATTTTTCCAAAATTTATTATTTTTTTCTCATATTTATAATTGATTTCGGTTTGTAAATTATTTTTCTGAATATTTTTGTTTATATAAAGATTAAAAAGAAAAGAAATATGAAAGGTTGTAAAACACTTTGAAACTTAAGCCCTTTTTTGTCCAAACCTTTCATTTTCTTTAACTCCTCAAATTTTGCCCTAGCCATCTAAAACCCTAGTGTAGCCGCCACTTTTTGTTTCTCATCTTTTCACGTGAAAACAAATCAGCTCCTCATTTCTCATGGCTTCATCCAAAAATAGGTAATGGCCTCTCCTTCTTTTTCTTCTTTTCTCTTCATTTTCAATGATTTTTGCCATGTTTCTCTTGCTTTGCTTGGCCTAACACCTCCACCATCTCCTCCACCGACCACCACCACTTCCTTCCCCACACCATCCACGACCAAACCCCCTCCTCCTCTGACCATGACAGGCCATGCACTCCTTTTGACTAAAAACCACACAAAACCTTGCACAAATCCCTTAAAACAATGCATAGCCACCACTAGTTGCAACATACCTTCGCCCACCACCTTGGACACCACCTCTACCCACCACCACCACCTTGCTACCACCACTACACATCACCATCTCCTCTGTCCAGACCTGTAGCAAGTCATGGCCAAGCCTAGGACCTTGTAGACCGAGCCAAAGATGAACCAAAACTCCACCATATTGCATAAAACTCTTCACATGCCTATGTTGTAACTTCCCCATCATCTCTAGCTTGTAGCCGAGCATCCCTTGGTCCAAACCAGACCCAAACCATGTCCAAACCTGAACCAAAACATTCCCTAGGCCATGCAAAAGGATAGAGAAAGCAAGGCAAAAGATTTGACATTCAAATCTCTTTTCGTTTAAAAGTTATTCCATTTCAAGTGCGTTGAAATTGTGTTTGTTTTGATGTATGTTTTGGGTTGTAATACAAGAGTTGTAGCTTTGGATCTTGCTCTCCACTCAAGTCCGTAGTCTTGTCATCGTGCTTTTGTTCCATTGTGTCATTGGTTTTGATATCTCCAGCACAAACAGGTGAGTTATTCTCACCAGACAATATGTACCTATATAACTGATAAACCGACACCATTTGAATCTGTAATGTATATCATCATGTTATATATGTTTATATTATTATCATATGATGTTCACACCTGTTATTACACTTATTATATCATATGGTACTATTATTTAATGTTATTCTGTTATTTATATCTGTTATCACCATTGCAAGTTCTCTGTAGATTAGAATCACTATGGGTTGAAATGATACATACCCGAACGGACTTTAGAATAGGGAAAAATCGTTATGGGCTGAAATGATAGGCCTGAATGATTTTTATTTAAATTATTTTAACTTGGGATTGCGGGTTTGAAATGATAGAACCCGGATTTTTCTTTTTTAACTGCGGATTGAAATGATACATATCCGTATCACTTGACCTAGGTTAGAAAATTATATACAGGCCCGTGGTTATTTTATAAAGTGTTTTGAATATTTTTAAGTATTTTAAAAATATAAATTTATGAAATTTGATTTAAACAGATTTTGAAATATTTTGAATTAAAGAAATTATGATTTTTCTATGTGTTAAAAATGTAATTAATGAATGGTTTAACTGGATTTTTGAAATATAACTTAAGTTGGAAATTTGGAATTTTGGTTAAAAATGATATTTAAGTTATATAAATAAAATGGATATTAAATTTTATTTGGAAATGGTAAATATGATAATTTGATTAAATTTGAATTTAAGTGATTGTTTAGTATTATTGATTTTTCTATGAATTTAAGTGGTTAAATAAATGAATGTTTAAAAGTGATCTTTTAAAATATAACTTGACTAGGAAATGTGAAATTTGGTTTTAATTAAAGGTTTAAGTTAATTAAATAAAATTGGAAATTTTGTTAAATTGTGAAATGGTAATTTAATTTGAAGTGTTAAGTCTATTTGTTGAAATGTGAAGAATTGGAACTTTTACACTTAAACTTATTAAGTAAATTGTTGAAAATTGGATTTAATTATAAGAAATTTATTGTGAAAGAAACGTGTAAAGTTCTAATTAATGAAAGAAATATGTAAAGTTTAATTTATGAAAGAAACGTGTAAAGTTCTAATTAATGAAAGAAATATGTAAAGTTTTACCTACTGAAAGAAACATGTAAAGTCTTAATTAATGAAAGAAACATGTAAGTCTTAATTTGTGTAATATTGATTTAAAATAATAAATGCCCCTTTTGTAATAAAACGTAAATTAAAACGTACATTCGATAATGTAAGTTTAATTAGTGTAATATTGATTAAATGATAAATGCTCTTTACTATAATAGGAATGTACGTTAAAAAGTACATTTAATATGTAAGTTTTAATTAATGTAAATGACATATTTTAATGACTAAAATAATAAAGTTTCTTTATTGTAATGATAATGTAAGTTAATAAGGTACTCTTAACTTAACATAAGAATTTTAGCATTAAATTGGATATTACAGTAACAAAGTTTATTTAACTATAAGGCTATGATAAAATGACCATGTTAAAAATTTGTAAGTATATAAATACTTTGATTATATAAAATGTTAAATTGGGAAGTATTACATTCCAAAAATGCTATGATTCCTTAAGGTTACATTACCAAAATGCTATGATAATTTAAAGGAAGATTTCAAGTTTAATAAATTAAAGGAAATATTCAGTGATTTTGAAATTTGGGTTTTATTGAAATGATATATTATTGAATTGGTTTTGAAATGGAAATGATATATTTTTGAATTGGTTTTGAATAGATATGTTTTGGGTTTGAAAGTATGTATTAGTTTGAAATAAATGATATGATTTTGAAATGGTTTAAAGGATGTATTTTGATTTGAAACATAAACTATTTTTAAAAGTTATAACCACGGGTTATAATAACGATTGGTTGGCAAAGAGACCGGGATCGGATATGGACATACTCTCTGTCGATACCGAAAACCACTTTGACAACCGTGTACGCGGTGGAGATTCCAGAATGAAGTAGGATGGTGGCGACGTTCTTAAGGTATGTTACGTGGACCCAACTCCCGTGAGTTGGCATAAGGTGGCTAAAACAGGAGCGATCTCGGACCAGTGAGGTAGCACCTCTTCTTGGACACATTTCTTCGATATTACACTCTTACTTGTGATTGATTAGATGGCCATCCTCCGATTTGGGAGTGTTGTTCGAGGTGGAACGGTAGTGGCTGCTATGCGTATCCATCAATCCGTGTGCGTAATTGGTATATCTACCCTGGCATTGCCTAGTTGTGCCGTGTCACCTACCATATCGAGCTTTACTACGATTATGATTTTAAGATCCGACCGCGTTAAGGTTCTCCATCCCCTTAACGCTATTTTCTATATGATTATAATTTACTTATTAGACATTATTATAATAGCGAATATTACTACATAGTAGATATTTTAACGGATCCTTAGAGGATGGGCGGTCCCAAGCATCTTCTAAGTTACTTGTACCTTTATTACAGTTCACTTGAGTTGGTTTACATTATATAAGTATATATTGTCCTGACTCGAGTGTTTTGTGTTTTGCTTTACGCTCGGGTCAGCCTGAGTATTCACAGATTTGGATTTCCACCTTTTGGAGATTTGAATCGCTGGAGATTATTTGCTAGTCTTGTTCTATCAACTTCGGTTCCGTTGTTCTATTCAGCCTGTACTTGGTTATTGTATTGAGACTTCTGCTGTACTTTATTTCTTATGTTGTATCTTATGTAACTCTGATATAATTTCATAGTAGCTTCATGAACTACTATTTCTTTTCGTTCCGCTGCATTATTATACTCTGTGTCTGTGATCTGTGATTATATTTATTTACTGTATATTCTGAGATTTGCCAAATTTTAATTACAACGCGGTATTTTGAGCAATTCAACTCCGGCATGAGTGTCTACCTATACACTTATAATGGATGCGAATGGTTGAAAATATCGGGTCGTTACAGAATTTGGAAATATAACTTAAATTGAATTTTTGTGGTATTTGTTTAAAAGTGAAATATTAATTAAGTAAAATAAATGGAAATAAGTTATATTTTGGAAATTTAAACTTAGTTGTTAAGTTAAGAATTTAATTAAAGAAATGAAAATTTAATTGTTATTTAATTTGATCTTTGTATGGAAATTTGACTTTATAAAATCATAGAAATAAACGTATTTAAATGATTGTTTTTAAAATGTGAAAATATATGATTTTATAAGTTAAAATGATTTATATTAAAAGTTAATTATGTGTGAAATTGTAAATAAAACTCTGAATTTGATTTGACAGCATTCTTGAAATGTAATGTAAAAGATATTACAGCATTTTTAAAATGCTGTAGTAGTTTTAAATAAACTAAAAGGCTAATTTGAACTAAAGGTTATTATAGCACTTTGTAAGTGCTATAGTTGTTTAATTTAACTAAAGTTTACTTGAAATTAAAAGAAACATATTACAGCACTAAAGTGTTGTCTTTTGTTAATGAACTATTTTAAAACATAACATTTCGTAGCATTTTCTAAGCGCTGCGAAAGTTGAATTTTCTTTGTTTAATAAATTCAAATGAATAAATAATCTTTGAAAAAGATTAAATTTTGGGAATTTAATATTTAATTATTAAATATAATGAATTGACTTTAAATGATTTAAATGGAATAGTTGATTTGGGAAATACAGCTATTTTGAAATGTGATTAAATGGTATTTAAATTTAAATTAAATAGATGATATTTTGAAATGATATTTTGATATTTTGAAATGAATTTGAAATGATATTAAATCTTGGAATAAATAATTGAAGTTTATATTAGTATGAAAAATATTTGGTTTACTTGTAATTGGAATCTATTTAAAAGATATTGGACTTATGAAATATAGGATAATAAAGCTTTGGAATTTATTTTATAATTTGAATAGTTATTTTGTGGATTAAATCTATATTTGAAATTTATAAGATTTGAAATGGTCTATGGAAATTTAATTGAAATAAATGATTGAATTGAATTGAAACTTTGGAAATTTTAATACTTGATTTGAAAGTATAATAATTACACTTTTAAATGGTTTAGATGAATTATTTTGATTGAAATATAAACTATTTAAAAGGTGACTTGAAATGATAATAAATGAATGATATCTTTGAATTTAAAAAATGTATATAAAGTTGAATATTTGGATTTGAACTCAAATGATGATTTGAAATGAAGTTTTGAAAGGATATGATATTTTGATATATTAAAATGATTTGAAACGAAGTTTTGGAAAGATATGATATTTTGATATATTGAAATGATTTGAAATGAAGTTTTGAAATGATATGATATTTAAATATATTGAAATGGTTTAGAATTGATTTAATCTTCATTTTGATAAAGATTTGGATTTGAAATGATATTCTATTTCGAAGTATAAAATATTATTTTAAAATAATAACCACGGGTTATAATAACGATTGGTTGTTAAAGAGACCGAGATCAGATATGGACATACTCTCTGTCGATACCGAAACCACTTTGACAACTGTGTACGCGGTGGAGTTTCCAGAATGAAGTAGGATGGTGACGACGATCCTAAGGTATATATACGTGGACCCAACTCCCGTGAGTTGGCATAAGGTGGCTAAAACAGGAGCGATCTCGGACCAGTGAGGTAACACCTCTTATCGGACACACTTCTTCGATACCATTCTATTACTTGTGATTGATTTGGTGCGCACCCTTGATTTGGGAGTGTTGTTCGAGGTGGAGCGGTAGTGGCTGCTATGCGTTTCCATCAGTCCGTGTGCGTAATTGGTATATCTACCCTAGCATTGCCTTGTGTGCCATGTCACCTACCATATCGATCCCACTACGATTTTGGTTTAAAGATCTGACCGCGTTAAGGTTCACCATCCCCTTAACGCTATTTTCTATATGATTATACTTTACTGATTAGACACTACTGTATATAGCATATATTACTATGTAGTAAATAGTTTAACGGATCCTTAGAGGATGGGCGGTCCTAAGCATCTTCTAAGTTACTTGTACCTTTATTACAGTTCACTTGAGTTGGTTTACATTATATAAGTATATATTGTCCTGACTCGAGTGTTTTGTGTTTTGCTTTACGCTCGGGTCAGCCTGAGTTATTCACAGATTTGGATTTCCGCTCTCTTGGAGATTTGAATAGCTGGAGATTATCTGCTTGTCTTGTCATATCTATTTCAGTTCTGTTGTTCTGTTCAGCTTGTACTTGGTTATCATATTGAGACTTCTGTTGTACTTTATTTTCTCCTGTTGTATCTTATGTAACTCTGATATTTTTATATAGTAGCTTCATGAACTACTATTTCTTTAACTTTCGCTGCATTATTTTACTCTGTGTCTGTGATCTGTGATTTTATTTATTTACTGTATATTCTGAGATTTGCCAAATTTTTATTTACAATGCGGTATTTTGAGCAATTCAATTCCGGCATGAGTGTCTACCTATACACTTATAATGGATGCGAATGGTTGAAAATATCAGGTCGTTACAGTTGGTATCAGAGCTTTGGTAGCTCTAGGCAAAACTCAGAATGTATGGTAAATTTATTTACAGAATCACTTTCATTCGAGCTTGAATCTCTTCCTTTTGATTCGAATTTCCTTTGAATTTTGGAACGTTCCATGCGGTTCCAAAATCCATCCTTGCCCCTCACTATTCATCTTCTTTTGATTCTAGAGTATTCCATAAATCCACTTCGAATGATCTTTATAGTGAATTGGCGGTCTCACCAATATTCTAATTTTCTTGTAAAGGGGGAAACTCCTTTACAATTAGCATCGATTCACCAGAGATTTATATCTATCCTGGGTTTAGATGCTAATATCTTTTGTTGTTCCAAACTCTATCTCTTGAGATCGAATGTAGATTTACCCCAGAGAAAAAATACACATTTGATCTTATTCATTAAGTCACGGTTGACCCGGTTAAGGTTGCCCGCGATTTATCTAAGCTTATCCATCTTTATATTTTGTTAATTAATCATCTTGTCTTTGTTTCCAAACTATCTCCAAACATTTTGAATTGTACTTGTAAATCTATGTTTGTTTTATATATTGTGTTGTTTGAGTTGTTGATGTTGATTTGGGCTTCCGATCGATTCGTCTGATCAACGCTATCGATAGGATTTCTAAAACACTTTAACAGAACAAACCGACATAATATTATTTTAAAATTTGGTTAATGAAATAAATTTTGATATAAGTAAATATTATGGAACTTAATAAATTGATTTAAATTGATTATTTAAAATGATAATACTTGATTTATCATTTATTGTTCTACGAATGAATTTATAAATAGTTGTTTATAAATTGATTTGGGAACTGAAATGAATTTAAATCAAGAATTTGAGAATTTAATTTTCGATGGTTTCAAACCTTGTGTTTAAAGTTTTAAAAGGTTGTATTATTTAGAGTATTTTCGAATAGAAATTTGTTTCCAAAGAATTTTAAAGTTTAAAATTTTGTGCTCTTCTCTTTGTCGCTGGAAAATAATTTTGGTGATGTTCATTTTCGAGTTTCGAAGTGAAGAAACCATTCTGTAGTTTTGCTACAGCTTTGTTTTGGGAAATTTGATTGATTTGAATTTCTAAAAGATGATTTGATTTATTATATATATATATATTGATTTAACTTTGATTTGACAAATTATGTACATACATTTATTTATCTCTAAATGGTTTGAAAGGAATCGGAAATTTTATTCTTAAATTCTATTTTAAATAATAACTTCAAGTATAAAAAGAAAATCAAAATTTTGAATAAATATTCAAGCTTGAAATGATTGAATTAGAATGTTTATATTGTATATTAATTTTAGAAAGTTTTATTTGTATAATACTCAATTTCATTCAAATATAACCTACCTTAATTTTTAGAAGTTAACAATGTAATTGGATAATATACAATATAAAAAGATTTTATAAATGAAATTTGAGTGGTTATAATAAATGTTATACACTTAAATTTTAGTTATAAAAAGATTAACAGAGGTAAATAGATTAAAAGGTTAATTGAATAA
The DNA here is from genome assembly GCA_030737815.1 of Allium fistulosum. Classification (NCBI taxonomy): domain Eukaryota; kingdom Viridiplantae; phylum Streptophyta; class Magnoliopsida; order Asparagales; family Amaryllidaceae; genus Allium; species Allium fistulosum. Next base: position 1,213,104,827 of record CM060902.1, read on the forward strand.
CTTACAATACAAAATGATGTTAAGGGAATTAAAAATAAATTAAAATAGTTATAATAAGTGTAAGTATATTTAACATAGATGATAAAATATATTGAGAGGAATAAATTTAACTTTAATTAGGAATAAAGAGGAATTAAATTTATTAAGTACATTATGAGTATAATAATGATTTTTCCAATCCATGATTTCTGAAAGTGTTAGTTTAAGAAAATTGGATGATAAGATAATGTAATTAGAGGTAGTTAAGATTTATTTAACTTGTGTAAAATTAATTATCAGTTTAAGCTGAAACCATGGAAATTTCAAACCTATTATCTTATTTTGTTTCTCAAACTTATTATCTTATTTTGTTTTCAAACTGTCTGGTAGCTGTCCTCATTTTTCCTTATCTTGCTACAGACTGGTATAGGCATCTATCTATAATCTTTTGCTTAGAAATCTTTCTATAATCTTTATAATATTTGGTACTCATTTTAAATCTGAGCACTGCTTTCCACCCACAGACTGTCGGTCAAGCGGAAAGAGTAAATCAGATTCTAGAAGATCTTTTCGTGCTTGTGTTCCTGATTCTGGAGGATCTTGGGAAGATCACCTCCACCTTGTTAAACTTACCTATAACAATAGTTGTCAGGTATAATCTCAATCTCCTTGTCATCCTGTCTTAATCTTATTTCACTCTATTTTTTTCTGTGCTTTCCCGTACTTCATTCCTTTTCGGGGACGAAAAGTTTTGAGTGGGGGAGAGTGTAACAACTCTAGATTTTGCATATATTTTAATTTTGACTTTATTTTTTTTATTTTAAATTATTTTAAACTTGTTCTATTTCAAACATTTCATTTTAAATATAAATGTTGATTATTAAGTGATTTATAGTTCAAACTAGTATAAATTGGATATTTCACTGAAAAGTGAATTTCTATTCAAACTGGTCAAACTTTGACTTTTGAACTTTAAATTTAAATATTTCAAATTCTTAAATTTTATCTTTTATTATGAAAATAGATTTAATTCCATGAATACTGCTTTTCGTTTCGTTGAAAACGGACTTATATTGTAGAAGTTATGCAATTTTCAATTTTGTGTATAAACTGTTTATTTTGCAATATTATTTATTTTAAATCATATAAATTATATTTTTATTGTCATATTTTGTTTTAATATGTGTTAATAGGTTATTTTATGTCTTTTAATATTTTTAAAATGATAATATAATTTTTCTAAAGTATACTATAATTTATTTCAATTTATAAAGCCTAGTTTCCATTTTTCTGCTATTTTCTTCATTAAATTATATTTAATTAAAATATATTTATTTATTTTTGTAAATTCATTTTTATTTTGTGTTCTTATCTTTATTTATAAATATTTTTCAAATACATAAAGATTTTCTAAAGTTCATTTGAATTTGTTTCAAATTTATAAAGCCTAGTTATGTATATATTGCCATTTTCTTTATTTATTTGATTTTTATTTAAATTTATTTATTTTCTTTTCTTATTTATTTTATTTTCTGAGTTTATTTATCTTTATTATCAGCCTTGTTATGTATTTAAAAAATTAAAATGAATTTGTGGAAATTTGAAAAGACTTGAAACTCTTTATCTCCTTTTGACTTTTCCTCTTCCGCCTTTTTCATTTTCTCAACCTCCACTTGTAATCAATTTTGGCCAATTCTTTTCTCATTCTTTCAGCTCTTCCTCACTTCATTTTCACGTAAATAAAACTTCTCAATCACTAAAAAATTCGGCCATTAACCTGAAGTAAAGCTTTGTAAAAATTTTCTTCTTTTCAATGCAATTTCTACTTGTTTTCTTATGATTTTGCACTTGTTTTCTCACCTTCTATGCTCAGCTCCTCCTTCCTCCTCCACCTTGGCCTCCTCCACCACCACAAAATCTGGTCAACGCCTGCTCCAGTCCAGCCCCAAGCCATGGTCGTGCCCCTTTATGAAGAAGACCCACCTAAAAATGAACAAGACTCCACCTAAATGTTCGTAGCCTAGCCTAACTTGTTCCACCACCTCTCTCCTCCACTTTGGCAGGCCGAACACCACCACCACCAGCCACAACCTGAGCCTTGGACCTCTGTAGCACCTATAGTTGATCCTTCCAGATCAGGCCATGCCCAATAGTCCCTTGGCCGAACCCATTTAGGCTTTGAAATCTATGTTGTTGCTTGTAGTTGTGTTGCCTTGTTTTGAAATTCAAGCACATATCCTTCATCTCCTCTTTATATTGCTATGGCCGACCCCTATATGACCTGAACCTGATCCAAACCTGATCCAAAACCATCCCATTACAGTGTCTTTCTAGGCCATAGCTGAAGTATAAGTGGTTGAATGCAAGTGCAAAAGCTCTAGCTTTGAATTGTGTAGTTATTCCTAGCATTGTTTGTAATATTTTGGTTTGTAATTCATATTTGTTTTGTGTAAGGTTTTCAAGGGGTATAGCTTTGGCTCTTCCAATCTCAAATCATTGTCGTGCTTTCGTGCCTCTGGAAATCTTTGTTGTGTGTTTGTGGTTGTCATCTCCAGCTTGAACAAGTGAGTAACTCTCACCAGACGATGTGTACTTATATAACTAGTAAACTGACACCATTTGAATCTGTAAAATTATATCATCCTGTCATAACTGTTATATTATGATCATATAATGTTTACCCTGTTATTACATATGTTATATCATCTATTACTGTTATATGATGTTATTCTGTTCATTTTATCAGTTTATCACACTGCAAGTTCCCTGTAGATTAGGTTCACTATGGGTTGAAATGATACATACCCGAACGGACTTTAGAATAGGGAAAGATCGTTATGGGCTGAAATGATAAGCCTGAGCGACTTTTTATTTATTTATTTTATTACTTGGGATTGCCGGTTTGAAATGATAAAACCCGGGTTTTTCTTTGTAAACTGCGGATTGAAATGATACATATCTGTATCACTTGACCAAGGCTAGAAAATTTTATACAGACCCGTGGTTTATATATTTTTCTAAAATTTTTAAAATATTTTAAAAATGTAAATATTATGATATTTTGATTTAAATTTTATTAAAATGATTTCTATAAAATATTTGTGATTTTCTACAAATTAAATAAGTGAATTAAGTAAATGGTGAAGTAGAATTTGAAATATAAGCAAATTTTGGAATTTATGATTTTGTTTATAAATGGAATTTATGTAAAGTAAGAATATATGACAAATTTGATTTAAAAATGAATTTAATGATTTTATTAAGAAATAATGATTTTATAAAGTGTTAATGATTTTGTATAACTTAAAATATGAAATAAATGAATATTTAAGCTGAATTTGGAAATATAACTTAAATTAAATTTTTGTGGAATTTGTTTAAAAGTGAAATATTAATTAAGTAAAATAAATGGAAATAAGTTATATTTTGGAAATTTAAACTTAGTTGTTAAGTTAAGAATTTAATTAAAGAAATGAAAATTTATTTGTTATTTAATTTGATCTTTGTATGGAAATTTGACTTTATAAAATCATAGAAATAAACGTATTTAAATGATTGTTTTTAAAATGTGAAAATATATGATTTTATAAGTTAAAATGATTTATATTAAAAGTTAATTATGTGTGAAATTGTAAATAAAACTCTGAATTTGATTTGACAGCATTCTTGTAATGTAATGTAAAAGATATTACAACATTTTTAAAATGCTGTAGTAGTTTTAAATGAACTAAAAGGCTAATTTGAACTAAAGGTTATTATAGCACTTTGTAAGTGCTATAGTTGTTTAATTTAACTAAAGTTTACTTGAAATTAAAAGAAACCTATTACAACACTTAAGTGTTGTCTTTTGTTAATGAACTATTTTAAAACATAACATTTCGTAGCATTTTCTAAGCGCTGCGAAAGTTGAATTTTCTTTGTTTAATAAATTCAAATGAATAAATGATCTTTGAAAAAGATTAAATTTTGGGAATTTATTAATTATTAAATATAATGAATTGACTTTAAATGATTTAAATGGAATAGTTGATTTGGGAAATACAGCTATTTTGAAATGTGATTAAATGGTATTTAAATTTAAATTAAATAGATGATATTTTGAAATGATATTTTGATATTTTGAAATGAATTTGAAATGATATTAAATCTTGGAATAAATAATTGAAGTTTATATTAGTATGAAAAATATTTGGTTTACTTGTAATTGGAATCTATTTAAAAGATATTGGACTTATGAAATATAGGATAATAAAGCTTTGGAATTTATTTTATAATTTGAATAGTTATTTTGTGGATTAAATCTATATTTGAAATTTATAAGATTTGAAATGGTCTATGGAAATTTAATTGAAATAAATGATTGAATTGAATTGAAACTTTGGAAATTTTAATACTTGATTTGAAAGTATAATAATTACACTTCTAAATGGTTTAGATGAATTATTTTGATTGAAATATAAACTATTTAAAAGGTGACTTGAAATGATAATAAATGAATGATATCTTTGAATTTAAAAAATGTATATAAAGTTGAATATTTGGATTTGAACTCAAATGATGATTTGAAATGAAGTTTTGAAAGGATATGATATTTTGATATACCAAAATGATTTGAAACGAAGTTTTGGAAAGATATGATATTTTGATATATTGAAATGATTTGAAATGAAGTTTTGAAATGATATGATATTTAAATATATTGAAATGGTTTGGAATTGATTTAATCTTCATTTTGATAAAGATTTGGATTTGAAATGATATTCTATTTTGAAGTATAAAATATTATTTTAAAATTATAACCACGAGTTATAATAACGATTGGTTGTTAAAGAGACCGGGATCGGATATGGACATACTCTTTGTCGATACCGAAAACCACTTTGACAACTGTGTACGCGGTGGAGTTTCCAGAATGAAGTAGGATGGTGACGACGATCCTAAGGTATATATACGTGGACCCAACTCTCGTGAGTTGGCATAAGGTGGCTAAAACATGGGCGATCTCGGACCAGTGAGGTAGCACCTCTTATCGGACACACTTCTTCGATACCATTCTATTACTTGTGATTGATTTGGTGCGTACCCTTGATTTGGGAGTGTTGTTCGAGGTGGAGCGGTAGTGGCTGCTATGCGTTTCCATCAGTCCGTGTGCGTAATTGGTATATCTACCCTGGCATTGCCTTGTGTGCCGTGTCACCTACCATATCGAACCCACTACGATTTTGGTTTAAAGATCCGACCGCGTTAAGGTTCACCATCCACTTAACGCTATTTTCTATATGATTATACTTTACTGATTAGACACTACTGTATATAGCGTATATTACTATATAGTAAATAGTTTAACGGATCCTTAGAGGATAGGCGGTCCCAAGCATCTTCTAAGTTACTTGTACCTTTATTACAGTTCACTTGAGTTGGTTTACATTTTATAAGTATATATTGTCCTGACTCGAGTGTTTTGTGTTTTGCTTTACGCTCGGGTCAGCCTGAGTTATTCACAGATTTCGATTTCCGCTCTCTTGGAGATTTGAATAGTTGGAGATTATCTGCTTGTCCTATCTATTTTAGTTCTGTTGTTTTGTTCAGCTTGTACTTGGTTATCATATTGAGACTTCTGTTGTACTTTATTTTCTCCTGTTGTATCTTATGTAACTCTGATATATTTATATAGTAGCTTTATGAACTACTATCTCTTTTACTTCCGCTGCATTATTTTACTCTGTGTCTGTGATATGTGATTTTATTTATTTACTGTATATTCTGAGATTTACCAAATTTTTATTTACAACGTGGTATTTTGAGCAATTCAATTTCGGCATGAGTGTCTACCTATACACTTATAATGGATGCGAATGGTTGAAAATATCGGGTCGTTATAGATGCGCCGTGATACGACAACACTAAATCAAAATTGTAGTGGTCTCGTATAGGGATAAAAGTATGACAAGGCACGTGAGGCAATGCCCAAGGTAGGATACTACCAGTTCGGGTCGCAGGGCTGGTGGTAACGTATATAGCCATGACCGCCCACCGCGTCCATCCATCCCATATCGAGTCAAAGGGAGGCTATCCCAAATCAAGGTGCACTAATCGAAACCAACAACAAGAGTAATAATATAGACCGAGTCCAAGAAAATTGATGAACAGATGTCCGCTAGGGGTAATTAGCCTACTTGGCCCTATCAAGTCATCCTGTTTTAGTCATTTCAAATTGGCACAAGTGTCGGGGTCTATCCATCATCGTTCTCTTTCTTCAAATCCAGCAAACGACGCCAAATCCAACCACTTTGTTCTGGAGTCTCCTTTGCGTACACGGTTGTTAAAGTGGTTCCAATATTGACAAAGAGTATGTCGATAAGAAGCCCTGGTCTCTTTAACAACCAAACGTCATTTTACACACGGTTGGTTCTTTTACATTTCGAAAACCATTCATACTTGATATCAAAATATCATATTAGCTTCAAAATCAATTTCATTTCAAAATATCATATTTACTTCAAAAATCATATTCAGTTCGATACGTCATTCTCACTTGAAAATATCATTTCACTTCAATTTCTCGATTTCACTTTCAAAATCGTTTCGAATTTCGATTTAGGTTATAACTTCATTTTAACCCAATGTGCATTTAAATCCATGATTTTAATATAAACATTCCCACTCTAACCAGTTTGAAATTTTAGAAAATAGTTGAATAGTTTTTAAAATAGTTTAAATAGTTAAAATAGTTTAGTAGAAAATGGTTTGGGTATTAAAATGGTTTATATAGTAAATAGCTTGGAAAATCAAATTAATTTGAATACTTAAAAAGATAGATTTAAATAGTTTATATTAAAATAATTTATTTGAAAATAGTTTCAAAGTCAAACTGATTTAATTCCAAATTTCCCAATTCAAATCACTTTCAATTTCCATTTCCATTTCGATTCAATTCCGATTTCAATTCGAATTAACTTCGATTCCAATTTTAATTCATATCAATTTCAATTTCAACTCCAAATCAATCCAGTTTCGATTTCAATTCCAACTAATTTCAATTCTATTCCAATTTGAATTAATTTCGTTTTAATTCTCAATTTTGAACCATTTCGCTTTATATAAATTCAAGTTCGATTTCAGAATATCGATTTAAACCACTTAAATTAAATTTACCTTCAATATTCAATTTAAGATTCAAATCTTTTAAAAAATAATTCAATTCCGAGCCCAAATTTCGAAATATCCGTTTAAATTACTTTTACTTGGATTTATTTCAAAGTTCGAGTAAGAGTTCAAATCTTTCTAAAACAAATCAATTTCCGGTATTCAAATCATATTTCGATTTTAACTTCAAAATCTCAAATTTCATTTTTAAACAATTTCGTTTAACATATTCTGATTCCAACATTTTGAGCTCAATTTCAAAAATAATTCGATTTCCATTAATTCAATTTTTACTTCATTAAATCAAACTCATTTAAATAATTTCAAATCAAAAATTTTAAAATCATTTAATTTAACCAATCCGGTGTCCGTATATAATTTTCTATCCTATCGCCAAGTGAATCGGTTATTTTTTTATTTTAATTTCAGGGATGGATATATATCATTTCAATCCAAAATAAATGTCATAGGTATACATCATTTCAACCAATTTCTTAATTTATTCGAAACAATTCAATTTACAATTTTATATACTGTAAATAATATACAGGATGATAACACGATATATAAAAATAAATAAACATCCAAATCATTGAAAACATCAATCAATAGCATCCATCACAATCAACATCCGAATCAGCCAATAATTTACAGCAATTTCATAGTTATTAATATCAGATAATTTACTGGAAATTAAATTCCAATTTCAAATTTAACTATCAATTTTAATACCTACAGTCAATTCATATGTTAATTTCAGTTTCAAATAACAGTCAATAAAATTAGATAACTTCACGATTCAATTTTAACGAACATAAAAATATTATAGTACGTCGTGAGCATTAAAACACTAACCTTTTATTTTCTATTGTCGCTTTCGCGCTCTGGTTGGTCTATAGTCGAACGACGTTCGACTATAGCCTCATATTCCGCTAGTTCCAAATGCAAGCAATTCAAATCCATTGCAAAGAGGATGACAACACGATCCCAACGCGACGAACGGCGTCTCGTTTGTACCTTGAATGAGTAAGTTATTTAATTTATAAGAATTGGTATTAATTTAAATAAAATAATTTTATAATCACTTTTATAATTCAATTACCCTAAATTAATTCTTGCCCGGCCCGTTTCCACATAGCCTACCCTCCATCTTTTTTTTTCTTTTTTCCTCCACAGTAGACCGGCCCACTCACCAAATACAATAGCCCACTTCCCTTCCCCTTCTTCTTCTTCCTTTTCTCCCATTAACTACCGATACGTGCCTGTACACGCACGCTGTCTACCCAATCTCGTGCACGGCTAGAGATGATATCAGGATTTTCACCACAAAAACAAGTTTCGACTTCGGCAATGTTCTTCTCGTGACGAACCACATCTGCTTAACCCAATCACCTCGCTCAACAGCTGCTCCCCCCATCGCGACAAAATAGCCCATTGACATCCCCTGTACAGTTGCAAACCATCACAAGGCATCGCAGCCTCCCAAATCAACCACCAAGATGCTATTTTCCATAACAAATCCAAAAACGAGCATTAATTCTCGAATCGACAACTAAAATCGAAGAAAAACTTAACCCTAGTTCGAAGAAATGCACTGACATTTTCTAGTCGACTCAAAAACGAAGCCGCGACCTCCTACGTGCATCTCAGGTCGAACCCCTTGCATAAACAAGATGTTTAGAACTTGTTCCAAATTTTCTTGCTTTGTATATCACAAGGTTTTGGTTTTGTATTTGCTCGGTCTCCATTTTTCAAAATTGGAAATGCGAAAATGAAATAGAGGAAAGAAGAAAGTATGCGCTAATGGAACCGAATAAAACGCATAGCAGGGAGTGCCTTATACAAATTTTAGTGTATATATATATATATATATTTATTTATTTTTATTTCTATCTTGTTATAAAAGGGAAGCCCGCTCTGTTAAGTAAGAGAAGAAGAAACGTAGATGGTGGCTTGTAGGTTGGCTTGCACAGTAATAGAGTGGGCTGGTACAGTAAAAATTTTGGCTGATGTGAAAGAATGTGGGCTGTGGTCAAAAACAAGAATATATATTATTTAAATTTTCAAAATATCAAGCTGTAAATTTTAGATCCCAATCGAGGCTTGCCACCAGGCGTTCATAATGTTATATCCCTATTTTGAACGAAGTGGAACATGTTTCGAGACCTAATTCGATCGTATGGAGAAGATAGCTTTTTGAACCCAATTATAATATTAAATTTTCGATATTAATTTCGACGCGTTTCTATCCCGTACGACCAAACAGTAACTCCAAACGCTACGAAATTTGAAATCCAATAATAATACACTATTATGGATCCAATGACACTGGTTTCGTCGAAATCCGAGACTGTGCCCCAAAAGGCTATTTTTATATGTTAATTTAAATGATTTATTTTTAAAATCGAGTAGATCACTTTTAAATTCAATCTAAAAGTTCTATTACCTTCATTCTTATGAATATGAATTTAATAAGCCTTTAAACTATTTTTTTATCCAAATAAAAATCCAAGGTTTAAATTATTTTGACGATTTCAATTATTCAATTTAACAATTAAATTATCAATAAATTGCTATATTTGAAATTCAAGCTATTAAATATATAAAATTAACTTTTAAATATTTAAAATCAAATAAATATTCCTGTTTCAAATAACTAAAAATTCTGGGTCGTTACATGATGCAATTTGGTAACGGTCGAAATTTCAATATCGTCCATATGTAACTCTATAGTCCAGACACAAAGTCCTTTAATCAATAATAACTATTATTATTAACCGAACTGCTCTAGTTAGAGACTTTGATTTTGAGTTGACTTGAGTTGATCGTGATACTAATCCCATATAACTGAGGAGACAAATCCTCTTTTGAATAGTGCTTCACTTCCAATACTTTCACTCGATCCAACTATAGTCACTCGATGGACGTCGTGCTATGATTTGACTATAATCAAAGTGGAACTTTCATATTGAAGATCCACGGTATTCTCAAGTTGAGAGAACTATGTAAATTAGTTACATTGATATTTTCTGTTTGACCTTAGTTATATTAATGAACAAAAAACTATCGAGTGAGTCGTTTCATAGTTATCAATAACTATGAGTACGTAACCCCTAGGTACCTTCAGCAGTCATGAGTAATACACTACCCAACATTTGGAGAGTGTTATGTAGTCTAGTCTCAACAGATACATCAATATCTAGTCTCGATGCATCTTGACTAGAAACATTTAAAATGATATATTTGTTTTTATTGTGATAAATTACTCACGGTTACAACATTTTGTAACTACTATCGCAAAACATACCATTTATGGATATTCTATTAAATATATTTTTAATTAAATTAATTAATGTAACACATTATATCGGGTATATAATAGGATGAAAACACCTTTATTTCGAACAAGATTGGTCAACGAGTCAGATATATGTAATAAAAATTACATAATTGCCCATAGGGCATACCCCTAAATCTATCAATATCCCACTTGCATTTGGGGTCAATTATGGAATCTTATTCCAACTTCTCCAATCGGTTGCCTCAAAACTAATTGGGTTACTCCCTTAGTGAACAGGTCTGCTATTATCTTTAAATTATCTACTCTGTCGATCAACTCTCTTTGAGCTGATAAACACCTTTATCACGTGGAATAATTCGAAGTATGTCTCTTAACTTCCAATGAGCTCTAAGTTCTATTACAAACTATATCGTGACATTGTTATCATATAACAATGTTACGATATTCTCAACATTTGGCATCATTATTAGCTAAGTTATAAATTTGTGCGTTTTTATTTATGTACATTGCTTTTATTGTGGCGCTATTCAAAATGATGTACTAAGCAATTTTCATTGAATCTGCCACATTCTTTTATTAGGAACATTTATAGTTTTAAAGATTCTTAACTTGAATTTATTAGTGACATATTATACTCAATATCACTTATAAAGTTTGAGTCTGAACATTCTTTCATAAGGAGCTCATTGTTTTTGTAAACATTTCTCTAGTATTTCATAAATACACGAGAACACCTCACACAACCATTTAGTGATGTATATTTGATTTGATATTTGCTTCATATATCAAATACAAAAAAATCATGATATCATAGAAAATATAACATGTATGATAATTTCTATCGCCAATGCATAAGGAATCCATCTTACATGTTCCGTATTAAAACATTTTAATAAGGTGTCCTTGCATATCATTTGGGACATTCCCAATATATTTTATACTTACTATAAAAGGCATCATTTATAAATCCAATTTTGAGTATTAAAACAACTAAAGTTGATTTTAACACAAGTACATCATTAACAATCAGCAGTGTGTTGTTTACTTATGGTTTAGAAATATTTATATAACTTTTAACTTCTTTCTTATGAACAGGCATTTTTGTATTTTGATTGACAATCAAACAATTTGATATTCTTATCAAAACACTTGTTCAACTTTGATGCTTTTTTGAATGATACTTTCGTTTCCATTCTCGGATCATATTCGAAAATCAATATCGCTTCCACTAACTTCGAGACACTTTAATTATTATGTGTAAACAGTTTACTCTAAATCATTATTTAGAATTTTCTGTTTGAACACATTGTACCAAAACATAAAATCATAACATATGATAATTTCATGAGTAAATCCGACTTAACTTAAGCACGTTAAATATCGAAACCATTACGCTAATCTCAATAATTGAAATTTGCGATGTTCTTCTTATCAATGTTTCTCATTACATTCCTACCGCATTAGACTTGCTCTCGAAGACACATTCATGGCTGATGGATCATATCCCTTTCGGATACATCTACCAAAATCATAGTTTGATAATTTACTTGAAATCTATTTTGGATCTGTGCATCATACCATATCATAAAGTCAACACTCTTAATGGTTTAATTAAACAACCGAGGATTATATATTTTTGACATTGATAAGAAACTGAAACTTTCTCTTCAATGTGCGAGAATACTTATTAGATACTCTAATGCAATGTCTTCATTTTGGTTAGTTAGTTTCATTTCATCTCATGTGTTAAGTTTTATTTTTGGATCATATCCAATTCCATTTTACTATTAATAATTTTTCAAAGAAATATCTTCACAATGAAGTTGGTATTTCTTGAAACAACGGTTGTTTCTCTATGCAACGGAATGGGCATTCATAATCATTTCATGAATTGAATTATAAAACTGATTTTGCATTAGTTCACAGTATATTTATGTTCACAACATAAATTCATCATCTAATGACTATCGTTTTCAAAATTATCTTGGAACGATTTATATAAGATCCCTTACGTACAATTATTACGTGCAGTCTTTCGACTCGTACAACCCGCCAACTCCTTGGCCTAAGATACATAGGGGTTTCTTATAAACCCTTATCTTATAAGGTTTTGTAAACTATTCTTTGGATGATATTAATTTTAACCTTATGTACTACTCTTAAGTACACACCTTATAAAAAGAATTTAACTTAACTTCGCTCACCATTAATCGTGCTTTTTCCAACAAAGTTTGCTGGCTCCTTATCAATACATCATTATTTATTATACGAAGGAGTGACCTTTTGAGACATATCTTTATTCATGTTAGTTACATATGGAACTCCTTCTAATATACTCACCCATTCGATCATATAGAGTCGGTTCTATCGCATGTTACATTACTTACTTCCGTTTTATATTCTATGAGCTTATCTTACACTTATACATGTGTATCAAATACACATGTCCATGTCTGTGATAACTCATCGGTGAATATGACAAAGTACGTGGAAACATTTTGGTATTCATAAACTTACAATTGAATATGTCTATATGTATCAACCTGAAGAGTTCATCAACTCTTAGGATGCTCCTACTAAATCGGTGCATAGCTCTAAATTGTTTGAGATATAATTAAATAATATCATATGATTCATAATCATATAATAAAATTATTTCTCAATACTACGGGTTAGTCTATAATTTCAAAATAATTGTAAATAACTTTATATCCTTCAGTATTTTCAATTGCATCAGTTTTGTTGTGAAAACAAATACAACTTTATAGCTTTTGTTTCATAATGAATATTCATAATATTCAGATTGAAATATAACTATGTCTATTTTTCAGCTGACACAGAAAAATAGTCATTATTTCATAAATAATGTTGGGTATGTTTTACGAAAAAATAATTCGTAACTTTATGCAATCAGTCGGTGTTATATGGCATGCTCCCACTATGTCCGCCATTACTATAATGTACTAAATTCGGATGTCCATCATTCACTTAATATAGATTATTTATTTCATATGCAGCAACTAGTTTACAACAGAGAGTTCTTTGATCAAATATCTTAAACTCAAAGAAATAAATCTCATAGAAAACAATTTTTTATATGAAAATACATTTTGAATAGAAATCGTATTTATTTTTCCAATAAGTATCAATCATTACTATTACAATTCTCATTTCGAACGTTTCTTTATGAAGTAGAAGTGACCATTCACTCTCTCATCCCAATTATGCCTTAAATCACATCTACTCTTGTACATTCTTATTCTTAACCTTTCAAAAGGAATCCTTTACTACAATATCATAACGAACTCTTTACAAAAGCACACTCGATCATCCTTAACATTTAAGAACATCAAATATGTTGCACTTTGCATAAACTGAACAAACTGATATTTTAGTGATCGAATTCTTAGATCTTTCTTGTAGTGTTGGTCTAGTGTTACATTTAACACAATACGATCCTTTTGTAATCAATCAAATTGAATACTCGATCTCACAATATTGTTTATTGGCTTTTTCGAATGAATTAACTTCATCGAAGTATGTACATTAAGAACTATGACCATTCCCTATATAGCATGGTATGTGGATAAAATATCCATAGTGGTATGTTGCTTTAGAGTTCGAAACTCATAGAACGTAATATCTGGTCTCGACCAAATAAACGTGTATGCGACCAAATTACGAATGTATTTGGTAATTGTAAAATTAGGTGCTTGCATGGGTATTGAAACATTAACGTGCAAGAAGCATTTATTAGTAAGTATGTGTTATATTTCTATTTGTCAATCTTTGATTCGAATCATTTGTATATGTTAATTGATAAATGTTTTATCAATCGTATTAAGTGCACAAATTTTATCATTGTAGATTATTATAACATTATATAGCTTATGTTCTTACAATATTAGAAAGATTAAATGTTATCATTTCATTTTCTAAAAAGGCTTCCATTAGTATTTAATGTTTCGTGGAACCCTAGGTCGAAATATAGAAGTCTTTCAACTTCACTAGTAGGTGTTAGGACTCATCCGTCTTAGAATTCAGACCTTGAGTCTGCTCAACAAGTTATAGCTCCACAGATGATGGATAACTCCTTGTCGGTTGTATCACATACAACTCCATAACTCTTTGGTACCTTGTCCTAATTTCGCTTCGACCTTGAGTCTGCTCAGCAAATCGAAATGAAATTATTCTCTTATACCTACGATATCGCGACGGCCTAAGTATAGTATATGTACCTTAAGTTTGCTCTACAAAGACATATAGATATCTTACCTCATCTATTAATTAATAATACTACACATAACATCCATAGCTTGAGTCTGCTCAACAACTAAGGAGCATGCAAGTAATTTATTAATATATATGGTAGAGGACAACATTATATTAAAGATTCTTAATTTTCAATATATTATATCGAATGATATCGACTTATGGAATAATGTATTTCTTATGAAATACCCTTGTGATTCAAGTATCAAACACATCAGAAATCAGGGTATACGTATATTTACGTATGTATTTATTCCTTAAGTCTATTTAGGGTTTCATTAATGTTCTACCTTTAGTTTATACATTCATATTATATAAGTTATATTGTTATATAACTTTTGTATTTCATATTACTTATATAATAGTCTTATGTATAATATTATATTAAGTAAATCTTATTTAATTATTTTCTATTAATTAACATTTTAAATAATTTCATATTTTATTGTATACCATAACTTTTAATTAATTTATTTATTTTACTAATCTTATTAATAAATTCAAAATTTTGAAATTAATATATTTTATTTTTTGAACATTTGAATTTTTTTATTATATATGTATATCTTATTTTAAATTTAACTTTAAATTTAAAATCTTTTACTTTAATTTTCAATTTTTTTTGAAAATTAGCCCAAGACCTAATCCAAATTGGGCCTATTCTATTAAAGGCAACCTTTTAGGTTCATATTTGTTCAGGCCAGACGGGTAGCCAAGTATGGCAGAATACTTGATTATCCAAACCCAATCCTTCGACACCACCTTTCTTAGACACTCTACTAATTAAGTTGTGAGCTTATTTGGTTATCCCTAACATGACTAATTAGACCGCATAGACTATTGGGTTTCGATACCATTGCTGGAACTGGACCAACCCACAGTAAAATTTATGAATGAATATCAATTTTTTCACCCTATTGGGCCTATTAAGTCTAATTTATTTAGAATATTTCAAAATCTAATTTAAATAAAATCTCTTATTTCATTTAAATTTACAAATTAAAGATAGAATTTTATTTTATTTATATTTGGTTAAATATAATAAAGCACATATGTATCATATACATATATGTATGTGTGTGCATGTATAACATAATAATCCCTGCAAGGTATAACATGTCTGTATATAAATGTTGTGATTTACATCACAACGAACATATTAGCTCATCCTATATGTATTGAATTTTGTCCAAATATATGTACGTATGTAAACTTGTTATTTATATAAATATTAAAAACTATGTCAAATTGTATATATATATATATATATGTATATATATGTGTATCTTATATGTAAAATTATTAATGATTTATATGCGCACACGCACACACTATTGCATTAAATATTATATATATGTGTATGTATGTATGTATGTATATAGATATATATGTATACACATAATAAAAAAATTAATCATTTTACATATATACATATATATGTATGAATTACAGTAACAAAATTATTATTATGATATGTATATATATAAGTATATTTATAATATCTAAATATGTGTATGTGTACACACACACACACACACATATATATATGTATATTAATTATGTATTTAAAATATATATATATATATTTATTTAAAACCTTTCCAGATCGAACGCACAATACAAAAAAAATATTTATATTTTGTTGCATTAAAAAATATATATAAATTTAACTCAAAATACAATAAAATAACAATAAAAAAATACTTTTGTGTTAGATTATTCGAATTTTAATTTTTTTGAAAATCAATCATGATATTTAAAATTAAAAATTTTCCATAATTTTCTTAGTCAAAATAATATTTTTTGTCAATTAATTTATTTCAGCCATTTATTAAACTGATTTTTTTTCAAAATATAAAAAATGATTTTTAGGCCAAAAGTTTATATGATGATAAAAAATTTAAAATTTAAATTTCAAAACATATATTATTTTATATGATTTATTTAATTAGTATATTGATTTAAATAATATTAAATAATACTGAATAAATATTAAATATTAATTTACAGCCATCGAAAAAATAATCTACGTAGATATGTATTTATAAAATATAGGTTCAACTTTTAATAAGATATGATGATATAATTAAATACAAGTCATATAATTAAAATTAGGTAATATGTTAATACATACTTACATATATCGATTAATAAAATGATAATAATTAAAATAAAATTTATTTGGCTGTGCACTTCAGATCTAAATATATAATGTGTTTTTTTAAATAAATTAAAACATATATATAACCAATCTAATATGTGACAACATTGATGAAACTATAAGAATCTCACCTAACTTGCAATATAATAATGATGTTTGTGCTTGTGTGTGTGTGTGTATAATGTTACCCAGAAATTATAAATCATATAGTATAGTAAATACATACCTAATACTAATGCCTTAGAGCACACTTTGTAATGATGAATTCTCCCTCTTCTGAAATCTTCTTGATTCGCCAGATTGCTAATTTTTGAACTATAGGCTTTAGCTATCCAGTAGTTATTGCTGTTTGAATTGATTTGAGATGAATTTGTTAGAGCTCATTATGATGAGGTCGGCCAACAATGATGGGGAAATGGCAGCTAAAAGTCCTTTTTGCATTAGGGTTAAGGGTCATTTTATAGTGGAAGAAATAGAGAGAAATATGTATCACATCTTATATCATTTCTCATCAAATCTCAACCATCAATGTGATGACCCGATTCCCGTGCCCAAAAAATCGAATCATCAGGGTTAAAGAAAGAAGAAGGTAGAAGAAGAGAAAACAACAACAGCAGAATCTAACCATCGCAACAGAATAAAATATAATAGATATTAACTGATCCTTTACACAAAGAACTATATCTGTTTTATAATTACATTATCAGAGTACAACAAAATCAGAATCAAATACTGGACAGTTATATTAACTTGTCCCACAAACAGAATACACAGTACACACAACACAGCGGAATATACATCATATACGTGTGATACGTCTCGCCATTCAGCTCGTCTCCTAGGCTCCACAGCATCATAACCTGTATCTGTAATACTCGGTCTGACCCGAGCATTATAAATAAATTACACCCGAGTCAGTCTGGAATACCAGCGTGAGAAAAAACACTTAAACGGATTATTAAAGTTTTCCAAACCCTTTGAAATCAAAAGCATCTCGTAAGACCACGCCACAAATAAACATGTCGGGTTTTTACCTTACGATAGCCAAAACACTTTTTATCAAATCTGTCTGATATTATAATAGTGTGTATAGAAAGTAAAATAGAATCTAGCTGAAATGCTTGCATCTCACATTTCAGCAATAGTTGGGCACAATCAAAACCGTACAGGCGCGTAGGGAGAATGGATTTCCAACTAATGACTAGGCACTGGGGTACCACCTGTCATAGTACCTGGTCTAGATCAGCGTACCGAGGACCACGCCCGATCACCTGCAACACAAGACCGGAACTACCTATGGGTAATTCCGAGTAAGATCACCCCATGGTTGGGATCAGCAACCGCGCCACTAAACCGAAAATAAAAAGGGACATCTAGACAGGGATGACCTCACCCTAATGGGCGCTACCCACATAGCCTTGCTGTATAACCCCTGATTTTCAATCATTCCCGGTTGATGAGGCTTGAGGCTAAGCGTTACCTTTTTAGAACGTTTCACTTAGAATGCCCATCGTTCACCTGACGATGTTCCGAAAGCATTCATCCATACAAGTTCGTCCCGGGTTCGAACGGAACCGAAGGCACTACTCCTACTACATCCATTTTGGAATCACCCTCAGGATTAGTAGCGACTAGCCCTTGCACTTCTCTGTACCATCTTTGATTCAAACTCGTTTCCCCACGAAACGTACAAACCGGATCGAAGTGGTTTCCGGGAATTTAATCCCGATCCCGGTCTCTTCGAGACGATGAGCGCATTATCTAATATTGACCGTCGGTGATTTAACTATCAATTTACATCCACAAGCATCCATCAAACAATAAATAATTACCCAAATTATTTATAAATCTCAAGATATCTTCACAAGATATACTTCCAATTTCACCCTTGAAATAGTTTTTCAAACCATCTTCCTTTACGGAATAAATTTATCAAATATTGTTTTTCCACTGAAAATAACCAAGTCCAAACATTTTAGATTTTAAAATAATTTAAATCACTTTATTCTAAAATATACTTTTAAACATATAAATTAAACTACTTAAACACTTATTCAAAAATATGTATTTTAAAAATATTTAAAGTAAAACTAATTTATAAAATATAAAACTAATTTTGAAATAAAAGTTAAGTCACACTAAATTTTAAAATAAGAGTTATGAAATTCTATACAAGTTTTCAAATAAAACTTTAACTAAACCATCTTTAAAATAAAACTATTTATAAAATATAGATATTTATAATTATCCTTTTTAAACGTAATACCCATTTACCCTTTTAAAATAATTACCACTAAAACTAACTTAATAAATCTTTACCTTTAAAAATATAACAACTTAATAATTATTTCTTAAAAACATTCCTTTAAACAACTTAAACTTTTAACTTATACTTAAAAGTTTGCTTTGAAAACGTACTTGGCTTTCCAGGGAAACACACTTCTCTTTCACACCTTTTAAAAATAAATCACTATTTATTTTTAAACAAATTTACCCATTTCATTAATAAATTCCCACCGTGAATTTATTCTTCCAAATATCCACTCATATTTTACTTCACTTTTATAAACTCAGTTTATAAATCTCATAGTCTAATTTCCCCTTTAAAATTCCAATTTCCAACGCTTAAATTAATTTTCAAATTGATTTCCAATTTACTTCACTTTGATATAAATTCCTTTACTTACTCCATCTATCTCAAAATCCATTAACTTCAGCTTTTCTTTCTTTATTATGATTTAAAATCTTTTAAACTGAAAATATCAATTTCAGGTTTTCCAAAATCCTTCTTTATTCTTTTAAATAAATTCAAACCTTGAAATTTTAAAGTAAATTCTTTATTACTTTAAATAACATCGCTTTAAGTTAAAAATCCATTATTTCTCTGTTTATTCAAACCCCATTTTCATACTCGGAATTTATTTACTAAGATTAAAAAATCACTTTTATTCTTTTCCCAATTCATTCTTATTTTTTTTATTCAAATTCTCTATAGTTATTTCACTTAAAATTTTACTCTGGTATTTCTTTCAAAAATCCAATTCTATATATTTTATAACTCAGTGTTCCGAAATATTTCAATCAGACCATAGAATCCAATATCCCAATTATCAATATAAATTCATCACAGAATATCAAAAATTCATAACACAGAATATTAATAATCTAAATAATTTTGAGGAATCCAGTTGGATCCCTCCAACCTGTTTCCCTGCATCCACAGACGTTAGCACAATACCAATTCCACTTCGAGGTGGAATATCGCAGTATATGGGTTTAATATAATATCATCCGCTATTATGCGGCGCATAGGGTCTCATCCGCTATATAATGCGGGAAATCAATCACTCCAATATATATACTACTATATATAATATACCACAACCAATCAATTCAATCATTCAACCAAACATTTAAATTTAACCATTTAAATTTAAATAAACCCAAATGAGTGAGATTAACTCACCTTTGATTTTTGATTTCCAATCTGATCCAACTCGACTTGTTTTCCACGATTTCTGACCTTGTATAAACATTATACAATTTATTAATATTTAAATTAACTTAATAATCAACTTCCATATAATAATTTTAATTGGCAAATGATTTAATCTTAACTAATGATTAAATTTTTAATGAATAATTAAATTTCAAACTAATTTCCTTTAATAATCTTTTGGTGACCAAAATAATTTTAAACAAATATATTACTTTTAAAATTAAACTAGTAAATAAAATATGTATGTATATATATATTTTTATTTATTTTTTATTTCCAAAACAAATTATATTGGTTTAGAAATCCAATTTTTTATATAAACTTCAACATTTTAAAATCCAAACTTTATTAGTACAAAATAATTCTCTATTTCCATATATACATTCTAAAAAATCTAGTTTCTATAAACTCTATAACAATTTAAAATTCCTATATTCACCAAAAATCGTATATATGTATATATTTTTTCTGTACATATATATTGAAAATACTCTGCCAAGATATATACTTCACTGTAATTAAATTATTTTCCTTCTGTATATAAATATACACTTACGTATATATAAATTTAAGAAAAATAATACCTCACTACGAACAGGAAACCAAACCATCGAGCTTCTGCTCAAAATCACGCTCCTTACTCGAATGCGAGACACCAACATCGAGCAGCCTTCACCATCACGTCGTCACATCGCACATGCCTCTCGACCCACTGCTTCATGTCGTCGAACATCCACTTGCCTTGCATTCGACTTCCCTCGCGATCGATCTGCACCTCCTTCAACGAGCCTCTGACATTCGCGACCACAACCGCTCGCGAACGAGTTGCCATTCGTTTTCCCCAATCGACCCCTACGATAACCATGAATCCAAACCCTAGCTTCGAAACTCCACCCTTGCTAGAGGCGGCCTCCACCTCTGCTCTGAAATCGCGACTCTATTCCGATTTCGAGTCTCTGAAGTTCGTCCATTCCACTATTATTATTATGTGCGAATACGATTTCGATTTGAGGAGGGAGAGTACGCGGCCATTCTTTTTTATTTTATTTTTGTTTTATCTCGTTTTAAAAAGTTTTTTTACTGAGGAAAAAGGGAGAAGTGGAATTCTCGTTCGAACTGGAGATGAAAAGGAGATAGGCTCCAGATTTTTTTTTAGAACTGAAATTCGTGGATAAAGATGAACGAGGATATGATTTTTAAACGAGTGAAATATGCCTTGCGAAAGAATTTTGCAGAGCTACAGTGTTTTTGAAATGAAAGGGAAAAAGTTGTGGTGTGACATAATATCAACTGAAGGTTGACTAGTATAAATATATTCAATTAAATTCAAATGCAACTTAAAATTTCAAACTCCTATCGAGGCGTGCCGCTAAGCGTCTATAATGTTATACCCCTATTCCGAGCACAATGGAGAAGGTTCCGGGTCCTAATTCGATCGTATGGAGAAGATAGCTTTTTGAATCCAATTATTATATTAAATTATCGATATAAGTTTCAGCGCGTTTATATATCGTACGCTCACACAACAATTCCAATCACTATGAAATTTGAAATCCGATAATAATACAATATTACGGATCCAATGGAACTGGTTTTGTCGAATTCCAAGACTGTGCCCCAGAAGGCTATTTTTAAATATCGATTTAAACGATAAAATTTCAAAACTTAACAAAACACTTCCAAATTCAAGTTTAACACTTTTACGATCTTCAGTACTATCAATATAAATTTTACAAGCCTTTAAATTATTTTTAACAGGCTTAAAACTCCAGATTCAACATTTTACCCAACTTCAAATTATTTAATTTGATAATTAAATTACCCAATAAATAGTGATATGTGAAATTCAAGTCAAAAATTCACCGTTGAATATTTAAAATCAATTAAATATTCCAATTTCAAATATCCAAAATTTACGGGTCGTCACATTCCTCCCCACTTAAAAGAATTTCGTCCCGGAAATTACTAGTTATGAAGAATGATTCAATCCCCGTTCACTATTTTCTCAAATCCAAATAGTTTCAAACAACTTTCCAAAATAATCTTTTATTAAGACACACTAACCCTCTTTTTAACTTTTCAACTTATCCATAAGTCCCAAACAATATTACTTAACAATTCAAATTTTAAATTCAAAACCAAATTTTGAATTATCAATTTTTTCAAAAATTTTCTAACTCCCTAAATTTTTGAAAAATTTCGCCAGCGTCTCATTTGCGCGGCTAGCTCGGTACTACTACAAAATGCCTCAACAGGCCCCCAGATTTCAAGAGAAAAACAAAAAGCCAAGTGGCTAGATCAAAAACCCAATAAAATTTCATACAGAATTTAAATACTTACCTTTTTGTCGAGCAATTCAATATCTATCTTCTGAAATCAAAAATCAATTTTCCTTTTGCCTTTAATTACCTGTATATCTTACTAAGTAATAATATCCAATCACAGCATTCAATCATTTTATACATTTTTTTTCAAAATTGTCAATATTGGCTTTACTTAAGCCCATACGATGCACATATATCATCCGTACGCAATATCAAATTCGATCGCTCACTCGATCACACAATTTCATTTCCGAACTAGTATCGTCCACCCGACTTCCTAGTGCGGACTCAGATCTGGTTTCTTGATCAGAAACCGTCATTCTCCTTGCATAGCCGTAAACTATGATAGAGAACTTCCAGAATTAATCAAAATCCATATCCAGGGCTCACCGTCGAAAATCGAGTGTAAAATCCTAACTCGGATCAGTATAATTACCTCGAAATTCTGTGCTCGAATCTGGATCAAATCACTATGCGAATAAAATAATATACGTACATCCTACGTATTAATTTCAATTGATTATTAGCTATATCAATTCTCTTTTATTCACATTCATTTGATTTCCATTTACTTATTCATAATTTCCCTTTTCACAACTTCCAGATTTAATCTTCATTCAATTATTCACTTAGTATATTTCTCCATTCCAAAATTACTTAGTATATTTCCAATACAAATTTACTTAAGAATTTCATCCTTTCATTTCTTAAGTCCAATATAAATATTTTATATACTTCTTAAATTTATTTTTACTTCACTATTGAAGTTTATATCCATTTCTATTCACTTTGCCTTTACAATTCCATTTGAATTCAATTTGCTTCAATTTACAAATCATTTCAAATCTAAATACTTTTCCAAATTTTCATCCAGGTTTTCTTTTTCAATTTTACTTGGATTCAATTCATCTCCAACCTCTGAATATTGAATTTTTATTTACCTTTATCTCAAATTTCAAATTTTAAATCATTTGTCGTTAGTGAAAATTTCCAAAAATTTTCTAACTCCCAAAATTTTCAGAAAATTTTGGCAAAGTCCCCTTTGTACGAAGGAGCTTTTGCAATTTGACAAGAGATATAAATATATATTTATCGACCCACACGGTCGGAAAAACAAAAACAGACAACAGTTCATATTTCCTATCTTTTTATTGCGTAGACGTACCTTTAGTTAGCATTTTTAAGCAAGCGGCTTATTTATTTAGCAATTAGCGCTCCCAAAATCCAGCCAAACGGCTTCCCGGTACCTGTACTTACTCAATTCAAACATGTAAGTGCTATATATAAAAAGTCTATTTACATTTCACCCATTTCGATAGTTAGCACATGGAATTCGCAAGCAATGCATACTAAACAATTCTTATAAGAAATTCTCAAGATTTCGACACTAATTCAAATAGCTTCCAACCAATTTTATTTAGTTAGAATGGTTTATTTATTCAATCGCTTATATTCAATTCCTTTTTAATCCATACGAACCCCATTCATTTCAATTGATTCCAAAATCAATTTTATTTGCTTCTATCAATTCATAGAATTTTATTAAATTCTATTTGCATCAAACGACAATTTTATTCTTTTGCAAATTGACAATATTCATCCAAGCAAATAACCTTTTAAGCCGATGACAATTTTAAATTGATTCCAACTCAATTTGTATTAATTTTTATTCCATTTCTATTTTATTCACAATCCATGCATTCCCATTTTCATTGCATTTTTAATTGTAATCCATTCACTTGCATTCATTACATTAACCAAACAAGTTTCATTCAAAACCCCTTACATAAAACTCGACAACAATCATTTCACTATTTACTTAAGTTATTTTAACTCCATTATAATTCCATTTCTTAATTTATTTTATTAATGACAAGGCCATTTCAATTTATTTCTACTTGGATTTTATTTGCAAATTCAAACCATCACTATTATAATCCAACTCTATTTTATTCAACAACATTTCCAATTATATTTAATTCACCAACAATCCAAGTTGAATTTTATTTATAACTCGAGTTCATCTCCAACTTCATTTACTAATTAATTATCAATTAGTTTATTCCAAGTTTACACCCAATATTTGATCTTTTTATTTCAAAAATCACTTTAACTATTTTACTTGAGTTCAATTATTTTATAATTCAAGTTTGGATTCTATTCATTTCCCAAAAACAAAACAATTATATATTTAGGCTTATTTATTCCACTTCTAAATTTTATAAGTCGCAACTTATTTATCCATACTTTCATCCATTTACAATCAATCCCATTCACATTTTACTTTTTAACTCGGGATTATACATTTTATTTAGCCAAGTATATATTTTTATTATTCCATAAACATTTTAAATAAGATTCTAGAGTTTAAACAATTTCCCAAAATTTCAAAATCACCTTTGAAATTAATCATATCCAAACTTCTTGGGTATATCCAATTATCCCTTTAAATTTTAAAACCAAACCCAGTTTTGCAAACAAACACTAATCCAAAACATCGAAGTAGCAATTCTTCTCTTGGAAACTCGAAAATGAACACCGATGATGTCGCGATCATCATCGGAATTATTTTCCAGCGACCGACGAGAGTTTAGTGCTTTTACTTCTTTCAAAAATATTTCAAATATTTTTAAATTTTAAATCTCACCAGATTTCAATTCTATTCAAAAATATTTTCCAAATAATATCACCATTATTCCTTCAAAATCTTTGAAATTCATTTTCAAACTCAAAGGAATTTAATTTTCAAAATTTAAAATTCCAAATCCCTTTCAATTCATATTCAAATATTACTCTGGAATTTTTTTTATTTCATTTCCAATTACAAACCATATTTATAGTTCACATATACAAATTTTATTTGTATATGAATTTATTTCTTAGCTGTTAGTTATGATTTCAATTCCTTATTCAATTTCCTCACAATAGTGAAAATAATTAAATATTATCACTTCCTACCATCCAAGCAACCATATATATATCTATAATAATTTGTGAAAAATTATTTCCTTTATATACAAAAATAATTTGGGTAAAATTATTTCATTTACCCTATTTTAAAATTATAATGTGTCGGTTTATCTTGTTCAAGAGTTTAGAAACCCCTATCGATGTCGTGGCGTCCCATACATCGACCAGAATCCATAAACACTCAACCGATAAATCAACACGGTATAAAAAACAATTTTTATATTCACTAACAAATACGCGCTCATATCTATTATTACACTCGAACTCATTCTAGAGTACTACAGACTCTATTTCTAATGAGTAAATCCCCACCAGAGCCAAGGTTATCGCCAGCCTAAGCTCTGATACCAAATGTGACGACCCGATTCCCGTGCCCGAAAAATCGAATCATCAGGGTTAAAGAAAGAAGAAGGTAGAAGAAGAGAAAACAACAACAAAAGAATCTAACCATCGCAGCGGAATAAAATATAATAGATATTAACTGATCCTTTACACAAAGAACTATATCTGTTTGATAATTACATTATCAGAGTACAACAAAATCAGAATCAAATACTTGACAGTTATATTAACTTGTCCCACAAAAAGAATACACAGTACACACAACACAGCGGAATATACATCATATATGTGTGATACGTCTCGCCATCCAGCTCGTCTCCTGGGCTCCACAGCATCATAACCTGTATCTGTAATACTCGGTCTGACCCGAGCATTATAAATAAATAACACCCGAGTCAGTCTGGAATACCAGCGTGAGAAAAAGCACTCAATTGGATTATTAAGTTTTCCAAACCCTTTGAAATCAAAAGCATCTCGTAAGACCACGCCACAAATAAATATGTCGGGTTTTTACCTTACGATAGCCAAAACACTTTTTATCAAATCTGTCTGATATTATAATAGTGTCTATAGAAAGTAAAATAGAATCTAGCTGAAATGCTTGCATCTCACGTTTCAGCAATAGTTGGGCACAATCAAAACCGTACAGGCGCGTAGGGAGAATGGATTTCCAACTAATGACTAGGCACTGGGTACCACCTGTCATAGTACCTGGTCTAGATTAGCGTACCGAGGACCACGCACGATCCCCTGCAACACAAGACCGGAACTACCTAAGGGTAATTCCGAGTAAGATCACCCCATGGTTGGGATCAGCAACCGCACCACTAAACCGAAAATAAAAAGGGACATCTAGACAGGGATGACCTCACCCTAATGGGCGCTACCCACATAGCCTTGCTGTATAACCCCTGATTTTCAGTCATTCCCGGTTGATGAGGCTTGAGGCTAAGCATTACCTTTTTAGAACGTTTCACTTAGAATGC
Organism: Allium fistulosum; assembly: GCA_030737815.1. NCBI lineage: Eukaryota > Viridiplantae > Streptophyta > Magnoliopsida > Asparagales > Amaryllidaceae > Allium > Allium fistulosum. The sequence goes on from CM060902.1 coordinate 1,213,131,807, forward strand.
CCATCGTCCACCTGACGATGTTCCGAAAGCATTCATCCATACAAGTCCATCCCGGGTTCGAACGGAACCGAAGGCACTACTCCAACTACATCCATTTGGAATCACCCTCAGGATTAGTAGCGACTAGCCCTTGCACTTCTCTGTATCATCTTTGATTCAAACTCGTTTCCCCACGAAACGTACAAACCGGATCGAAGTGGTTTCCGGGAATTTAATCCCGATCCCGGTCTCTTCGAAACGATGAGCGCATTGTCAAATATTGATAGTCAGTGATTTAACTATCAATTTACATCCACAAGCATCCATCAAACAATAAATAATTACCCAAATTATTTATAAATCTCAAGATATCTTCACAAGATATATTTCCAATTTCACCCTTGAAATAGTTTTTCAAACCATCTTCCTTTACGGAATAAATTTCCCAAATATTGTTTTTCCACTGAAAATAACCAAGTTCAAACATTTTAGATTTTAAAATAATTTAAATAACTTTATTCTAAAACATACTTTTAAACATATAAATTAAACTACTTGAACACTTATTCAAAAATATGTATTTTAAAAATATTTAAAGTAAAACTACTTTATAAAATATAAAACTAATTTTGAAATAAGAGTTAAGTCACACTAAATTTTAAAATAAGAGTTATGAAATTCTATACAAGTTTTCAAATAAAACTTTAACTAAACCATCTTTAAAATAAAACTATTTATAAAATATAGATATTTATAATTATCCTTTTTAAACGTAATACCCATTTACCCTTTTAAAATAATTACCACTAAAACTAACTTAATAAATCTTTACCTTTAAAAATTTAACAACTTAATAATTATTTCTTAAAAACATTCCTTTAAACAACTTAAACTTTTAGCTTATACTTAAAAGTTTGCTTTGAAAACATACTTGGCTTTCCAGGGAAATACACTTCTCTTTCACACCTTTTAAAAATAAATCACTATTTATTTTTAAACAAATTTACCCATTTCATTAATAAATTCCCACCGTGAATTTATTCTTCCAAATATCCACTGATATTTTACTTCACTTTTATAAACCCAGTTTATAATTATCATAGTCTAATTTCCCCTTTAAAATTCCAATTTCCAACGCTTAAATCAATTTTCAAATTGATTTCCAATTTACTTCACTTTGAAATAAATTCGTTTACTTACTCCATTTATCTCAAAATCCATTAACTTCAGCTTTTCTTTCTTTATTATGATTTAAAATCTTTTAAACTGAAAATATCAATTTCAGGTTTTCCAAAATACTTCTTTATTCTTTTAAATAAATTCAAACCTTGAAATTTTAAAGTAAATTCTTTGTTACTTTAAATAACATCACTTTAAGTTAAAAATCCATTATTTCTCTGTTTATTCAAACCCCATTTTCATACTCGGAATTTATTTACTAAGATTAAAAAATCACTTTTATTCTTTTCCCAATTCATTCTTATTTTTTTTATTCAAATTCTCTATAGTTATTTCACTTAAAATTTTACTCTTGTATTTCTTTCAAAAATCCAATTCTATATATTTTATAACTTAGTGTTCCGAAATATTTCAATCAGACCATAGAATCCAATATCCCAATTATCAATATAAATTCATCATAGAATATCAAAAATTTATAACACAGAATATTAATAATCTAAATAATTTTGAGGAATCCAGTTGGATCCCTCCAACCTGTTTCCCTGCATCCACAGACGTTAGCACAATACCAATTCCACTTCGAGGTGGAATATCGCGATATATGGGTTTAATATAATATCATCTGCTATTATGCGGCGCATAGGGTCTCATCCGCTATATAATGCGGGAAATCAATCACTCTAATATATATACTACTATATATAATATACCACAACCAATCAATTCAATCATTCAACCAAACATTTAAATTTAACCATTTAAATTTAAATAAACCCAAATGAGTGAGATTAACTTACCTTTGATTTTTGATTTCCAATCTGATCCAACTCGACTTGTTTTCCACGATTTTTGACCTTGTATAAACATTATACAATTTATTAATATTTGAATTAACTTAATAATCAATTTCCATATAATAATTTTAATTGGCAAATGATTTAATCTTAACTAATGATTAAATTTTTAATGAATAATTAAATTTCAAACTAATTTCCTTTAATAATCTTTTGGTGACCAAAATAATTTTAAACAAATATATTACTTTTAAAATTAAACTAGTAAATAAAATATGTATGTATATATATATTTTTATTTTTTTTTATTTCCAAAATAAATTATATAGGTTTAGAAATCCAATTTTTTATATAAACTTCAACATTTTAAAATCCAAACTTTATCAATACAAAATAATTCTCTATTTCCATATATACATTCTAAAAAATCTAGTTTTTATAAACTCTATAATAATTTAAAATTCCTATATTCACCAAAAATCGTATATATGTATATATTTTTTCTGTATATATATATTGAAAATACTCTACCAAGATATATACTTCACTGTAATTAAATTATTTTCCTTCTTTATATAAATATACACTTATGTATATATAAATTTAAGAAAAATAATACCTCACTACGAACAGGAAACCAGACCATCGAGCTTCTGCTCAAAATCACGCTCCTTACTGGAACGTGAGACACCAACATCGAGCAGCCTTCACCATCATGTCGTCACGTCGCACATGCCTCTCGACCCACTACTTCATGCCGTCGAACACCCACTTGCCTTGCATTCGACTTCCCTCGCGATCGATCTGCACCTCCTTCAACGAGCCTCTGACATTCGCGACCACAACCGCTCGTGAACGAGTTGCCCTTCGTTTTCCCCAATCGACCCCTACGATAACCATGAATCCAAACCCTGGCTTTGAAACTCCACCCTTGCCAGAGGCGGCCTCCAGCTCTGCTCTGAAATCGCGACTCGATTCCGATTTCGAGTCTCTAAAGTTCGTCCATTCCACTATTATTATTATGTGCGAATACGATTTCGATTTGAGGAGGGAGAGTACGCGGCCATTCTTTTTTATTTTAATTTTGTTTTATCTCGTTTTAAAAAGTTTTTTTACTGAGGAAAAAGGGAGAAGTGGAATTCTCGTTCGAACTAGAGATGAAAAGGAGATAGGCTCCAGATTATTTTTTAGAACTGAAATTTGTGGATAAAGATGAACGAGGATATGATTTTTAAACGAGTGAAATATGCCTTGCGAAAGAATTCTGCAGAGCTACAGTGTTTTCGAAATGAAAGGGAAAAAGTTGTGGTGTGTCATAATATCAACTGAAGGTTGACTGGTATAAATATATTCAATTAAATTCAAATTCAAATTCAAATTCAAATGCAACTTAAAATTTCAAACTCCTATCGAGGCATGCCGCTAAGCGTCTATAATGTTATACCCCTATTTCGAGCACAATGGAGAAGGTTCCGGGTCCTAATTCGATCGTATGGAGAAGATAGCTTTTTGAATTCAGTTATTATATTAAATTATCGATATAAGTTTCAGCGCGTTTATATATCGTACGCTCACACAACAACTCCAATCACTATGAAATTTGAAATCCGATAATAATACAATATTACGGATCCAATGGAACAGGTTTCGTCGAATTCCGAGACTGTGCCCCGGAAGGCTATTTTTAAATATCGATTTAAGTGATAAAATTTCAAAACTTAACAAAACACTTCCAACTTCAAGTTTAACACTTTTACTATCTTCAGTACTATCAATATAAATTTTACAAGCCTTTAAATTATTTTTAACAGGCTTAAAACTCCAGATTCAACATTTTACCCAACTTCAAATTATTTAATTTGATAATTAAATTACTCAATAAATAGTGATATTTGAAATTCAAGTCAAAAATTCACCGTTGAATATTTAAAATCAATTAAATATTCCAATTTCAAATATCCAAAATTTATGGGTCATCACATTCAATCTCCAAACCCCTCTAGCTTTTTAGTCGCCTTCTACAAGCCCTATAGCTATCGAAACAAGATTTTAATATCATAGGCTAATAGCCTATTTAAGCCCAAATAAATACTATTAATTAAATCTAATTTAATTGCTTGTCGACATCGCATATCGATCAGTATATTTATAATTATTATAAATATATACAATAATATTTATTCCTCATTTAAAATTTTATAATTAATATTTCATAAATATTATTAATTTATAATAATTATAAAATAATTAAATCATTTGGTCTAAAGAAAATTTTATCATTTCGGTTGTGTGGCTCGTTGGTTGTTAATTCGGTCAACGGTTAATATCGAACTATTCGATTGTTTCACACGTCACTTAGCTAGTGGTGTGACATTTTGGTTAAATTTATCACTTACTAAGTTTTGGTAAAAGCTAATTTTATATTATTAAGCTTTAACCGGCTGTGACATTTATTTACACCAATTCTCTCCATCAAAACTATATAACTTTGGACTTATGGAATTCGGTAATGGTCAAAATTCTGATATCGTTCATATTCAACTCTATAGTCCAAACACAAAGTTCTAGGTTCATCAATAACAATTATTATTAACCGAACTGATATAGTTTTGATGGAGAGAATTGGTGTAAATAAATGTCACAGCCGGTTAAAGCTTAATAATATAAAATTAGCTTTTACCAAAACTAAGTAAGTGATAAATTTAACCAAAATGTCACACTACTTGCTAAGTGACTTGTGAACATTAACATTCGAATAGTTCGATATTAACCATTGACCGAATTAACAACCGACGAGCCACACAACCGAAATGATAAAATTTTCTTTAGGCCAAATGATTTAATTATTTTATAATTATTATAAATTAATAATATTTATGAAATATTAATTATAAAATTTTGAATGAGGAATAAATATTATTATATATATTTATAATAATTATAAATATACTGATCGATATGCGATGTCGACAAGCAATTAAATTAGATTTAATTAATAGTATTTATTTGGGCTTAAATAGGCTATTAGCCCATGATGTTAAAATCTTATTTCGATAGCTATAGGGCATGTATAAGGCGACTAAAAAGGCTAGAGGGGTTTGGAGATTGATGGTTGAGATTTGATGAGAAATGGTATGAGATGTGATACATATTTCTCTCTATTTCTTCCACTATAAATTGACCTTTAACCCTAATGCAAAAAGGAATTTTAGCTACCATTTCCCCATCATTGTTGGCCGACCTCATCATAATGAGCTCCAACAAATTCATCTCAAATCAATTCAAACAGCAATAACTACTGGATAGCTAAAGCCTATAGTTCAAAAATTAGCAATCTGGCGAATCAAGAAGATTTCAAAAGAGGGAGAATTCATCATTACAAAGTGTGCTCTAAGGCATTAGTATTAGGTATGTATTTACTATACTATATGATTTATAATTTCTGGGTAACATTATACACACACAAGCACACACATCATTATTATATTGCAAGTTAGGTGAGATTCTTATAGTTTCATCAATGTTGTCACATATTAGATTGGTTATATATATGTTTTAATTTATTTAAAAAAATACATTATATATAGATCTGAAGTGCACAGCCAAATAAATTTTATTTTAATTATTATCATTTTATAACTGAGAAGTTAACCACATATAACTGAGAAGACGAATCCTCTCTTGAAAAGTGCTTCACTTTCAATACTTTCACTGACCCAACTATAGCCCCTCCATGGACGTTGTGCCATGATTTGACTACAATCAAAGCGGAGCATTCATATTGAAAACCCATAATATTCTCCAGTCGAGAGTACTATGTAAATCAGTCACATCGATATTTTCTATTCAACCTTATTTATATTAACCAATAGAAAACTATCGAGTGAGTCGTTTCATACTTATTTAATAGCTACCAGTACATAACCTCTAGATGCCTCCAGCAGCCATGAGTAATACACTGTTTGGAGAGCATTACGTACTCTAGTCTCAACAGATACGATATCCAGTCTCGATGCATCTTGAGTAGGAATATTTAAAATGGTATATATTTTTTTTATTTTGATAAATTACTCACGGTTACAACACTTTATAACTACTATCACAAAACATAGCATTTATGGATTTTCTATTAAATATTTTTTTAATTAAATTAATTAATTAATATAACATATTATAACAAGTATATAATAGATAGAAAACACCTTTATTTCAAACAAACACCTTTATTTCAAACAAGATTGTCAACAAGTTAAATATATATAACAAATTACATAATTGCCCCTAATTCCATCATTGCCTCCTATTGATTCACAAAACTCTTGCGAAAGCAATAAAAATATTATTATTTTTTCATCTTCCAATTCATCAATTGTTTCATCAAGTGTTCACATTTTAGTTTTTAATTTATTTTATAGGAAACTCATGGATTTATGGACATTCTTTAGGAGCACTTCAATTCATCCCAGCCTAAACTTACAATCACTGCCTTGGCATATAAGGTAAGACTAAAATATTAGATCTTAATTCTATACTTATAAATGGCATAGTAATTGTTCGTGATATGGATTTAAAACCTTGCTAAAGACAGGTGTCATGACATAGGTCAAAATAGGCATGTTAATGTGTTATTCTATGACATTTTCTAGATATAATAGTTATATGTTATACTGGCAGTTTCCCCATTTGCTTAAGTGGATGTATAATCTTACATTTAAACATTGTGCATTTAATCTTTTTGGGATCATGCCGACTGTTATGATCTATGCTATTTTGTATTTCTTAGTTGCTTTCCAATTAAGTATACAATTTCATTGTATTCTGATTCCACTTCAACTCACTAATAAGTTGTACAAAATATTTAGATGTATATACTCCTAAAAAAATATGTATAGACTACAACACTTGAACTTTATTTACTCAAGGCGAAAATATGAAAAATTTTGTGCTACTTTTCCAAATTATAAGAAAAACAAAAAATATGGAACACTTTCTCCTATTTCATTTGAGAAAGTGAAATTACCCTTGGTGCAAATGGAATGGACATTGGACAATTCTCTCTGATGGGTCAACGGAGACCAAACATGACTATTATTATTATATATACTAGTGTAAATCACATATACGTGCATCTATAGAAATATTTCATCGGAAGGGTGATGGTGGTTGAGGTGGAAAATACAAAAATTTAATGTACCATAAATGTAGATTGATTTTCAAAACCGAACAATGTTGCTTGAATAGACGCTCAGTGTTAACAGAATTCAGCCTCCTCTCATGGTATCACTCCTATTTTATTATTTTCTAAAAATAAATATAGATAAGCCATACTCGCTTTCATTATGACAAAATTAGAACCTAAATCAGATAAGTATGGATGAAAAACTTATAGAGAAGATCATAAGCAACAGCAGCACCAGCTGGTTCACAAACTGAAAATCGAATGAGCAAACACATCTAATCTAATATAATAATACATATTTCTTAATATAGAGAAATCTGACATGTTGATTCTCATCAAAGATAGCAACAATTTCGTTGAGATTAACGGAAATATCATCGAAACCATTGAAAAAATCATCTCCTTTTCCATCTCTATCTAATTCTATGGAATCCAAAGCCAAAATCCCTGTTTCGGACGAAGAATTGAAATCAATATAGTTACCGTCTATAGCTTTAGTGACCACTCTCATCATCCTCCTTATTGGTAGTAAATTTTATTCATGCATCTGTAAGAAACAAAAAATAATATCGTCGTAATACTGATCGAATCGACACCCGCTCTTTTCTTCCTATGGATCAATTACTAATTGGACCAGATGGAAGCCCTAGATAAGAAAATAAATTGGGGAAACAAAAGGTGGAAAGGAAAATAAAGAAGGTTGCCTTGCTTTGGCTCAGTTGATTTATTTATTTTAGGGATTAAATGAGGAAACTGAAAGAGATAGAATCAATCAGTCTTGTAACCCTTTTTTTCCTTTTTTCTTACGAGAGTAATGGGTAACCGTATAAGGCAGACCTGTAAACTGAAAGCAAGGACATTTTTGGGATTTCAAAAGGACATCGACTAAATTAATTCAATGAAATTTCTTTATTAGTAGTAGAGATTTATGTTTCTGCTGATACAGGTGGAAGATTGGTTACATGCTTATGGCAAGGATGCTTCAGCAAGTAAATTTAAAGAACGTTCAGACTCGCTAAAAGCAATTGGCTACCCAACATTTCTCATGTTTATTTTTTTACCCTTTGTTAACCTTGGATAACAAGTGAAGAGTGAAAAGACTTGAACATAGGTTAACGAAACCAAATTTTGATTTTTTTCAGATTGAATGAGTTAACTGTACATCTGGCTGCTGTGGAAAATGCTTGACTGTTCATATAAGAAGAGGTATATAAAAACATTTAGATCTAGGGTTGATAGTTATAATTATGTACATTCAACTGTTCACAAATGTAAGGATGATAATTTTGATGGTTGGTCTGTACTTGCACAAATGTGATAAACAGGAGTTGAAGAATGACAAACATCAAGGATGAACGTTTCAAATTCCAAAACTTATTGATATACCTAGGTTGTAATACTTGGATTATGCCTTATGTTCATCTAAATTTCTCATGCATGTAAATAAAAAGAAGAAACCCCTAGTAGCTTGCTCAATAGAGGTGGGCATTTAACCGACCAAACCGGCCGAACCAATCGTAATCGAACCGCTTTAACCGAAAAAATCGGCTAACCGAACTTTAGGTTAATCGACCGATGTTAACCGACCAAAATCGGTTCGATTAACGGTTAATCGCGGTTATATATCGGTTAACCGTTAACCGAAACTATTTTTTTAATTATCGGGCATACCCAAATCCAATTCTATTTGCATCCCGACCCAATGCTTTTTTCCTAACCCTAATCAATTTGTGCTTGCCAAATGCCAACCGCTATTCACCCAGTACACAATTCGTTCCCAAAATCAGTTATCTTATCTATTTCGTTTTCCTTCTTCTCAATCGTAATAATCGAATCATTTTCCTCATAGATGAAATCCTCAATCGTCTTCCTCTTAAATCTCTGTTCAAATTTAAATCCACTTTAAAATATTTATCTTCGTCGATTCAAGCTATCACTTCTAAATGCATGGAAGAGAAGACTGATTGGTTAGCCATAGAGTGTATGCATGTGATCCATAGTGATCCATTCCTCGACACAAAGATGTAAGTTATGTTATGGACAGGTTAGGCTTCAGACGAATTGACCTAAGCAATGATTATTGGGTCAAATTTATATTTTACGTCCATTTATATAGTTACAACCTGAGGATTAATGCAACAATAAAATCTTGTGTCAAAGAAGATGCTGATCTAAGTGATTATTGGTGTGACGCCCCACCTCTATACCCACGCCGGCCAAGGACACTACGGGGTAATGCCGTCAACTAGCACGGAGAATGAGGCTGTGGAGGAGCGACCATCCATGTAACTTCTTTGTACGAGCACCAATATGTCAGATAGAACAGAATGCATATCTTTTAAAGAGGAAATTTGACATACCGATACAAACATAAAGCTATCACACGGTGGCTATGTAAAACCTTCGGAAACAAACATAGAAATAATCATAACACAAATCAGTCACAGACAGTTCATATCACAAAGGCGGAAATATATATGAATATAACACATGAAAGTGTACATCAGAGTAGTGGTCAAAAAAGATCCACAATAACACAAAAGAATAGATACAAGTGCAAGACAATAGAATATGTATACATCAAGGAGTCTAATCTCAAAAGTATACAACAAAAACTACTAAACTAGAGTAGTTAGCCAAAACTCAGATGATGGTTCCAGATAGGAAGTCAAGAGGAAGCACCTGTAAAATCTCAGTCTGACCCGAGTATTATTTAAGAAGAAAATAATAAACGGATCAGTCTAGCTAAAATTATCAGATAAAATGAGATAGAATATGAGATATGATAATAAAACGTATGATAAGAAAAAGATGTCATACTATGATAAGTATACATTAGAAAACCCACAAAAGTCATACAATATCTCAAGAATTTAAAAACACAGAAAAAAATGTCATATTCTTATTTTAATTCACCAAGCCACCAATAATGACATACATATCAATGCCCATCGTAAATGCTGGTGAAGCATAAATTCCAGAAATCACAAAAGTTAACGACACACAAATTCTAGAAATCATTAACAAGAAATCCAGAAAACACAAGAAAGAGGATGGCCAATCCTATAAAAATGAGCCGGAGCTCCTCCTGACAGGGTATAGTCCCCCATTGCGGACTTTGAGCCGAAGCTCCTCCTGATGAGCCGAAGCTCCTCCTGATGAGCCGAAGCTCCTCCTGATGAGCCGAAGCTCCTCCTGACAGGGTATAGTCCCCCATTGCGGACTTTGAGCCGAAGCTCCTCCTGGTGAGCCGAAGCTCCACGAAGTAAACAAGCATCGACACACCTATAAAGATACGCCTCATGCATAAATTGAGACGAAGCTCAATAAAAAGAAATATAGTCCTTCACATGGACAAAGAGACATCGCACATTGCTAGTCTAAACCATAAAATGATCATCATCGATCATCAAGAAGTGTCGATTACACTAAGCTAGTAAATATAAGACTTTAGCTTCATGTCCCATAACCACTTGCTTAACTCAAATATTTACGAACAGATTGTAGATCTCCACTAGAAAATTGTCACAAGAGTTTCAATCGAACAAGTCCATAAATTAACCGACGAAGTAAACGCAAGCGTTTCATACCACTTGTTTTGCTAAGCCGTTTAATTAGATTTTCTCATACGAATGAGGTAAAGGTTTGTATATACTAATAGATTGGAAAACAGTTTTAAGAAACGAGCTTTGTAATAAAATAGTGTTGATTTGTAGAAAGTGACAAATCATAGAAGTGATTGTAGAAACAATCAATCATAAAAATTCACATTCGAAGACGTGAATAAAATCCAAAGGAATCGATATCAAATCCATCAAAATGGATATTTCCAATAATTCCCAAAGAGAATGTCATCAAAGTCGATAATAAATGATAATAACAAAAGGGAGACAACACGAATCGATTAAAGTTGGAAATTCAAACAAAATAGACAATATAGGCATAATTGGCAAATAGGAGCAGGTCGGTCAACCGGACCCTGAGGTCGGTTGACCGGACCAGAGACAGAAATTCTCGGGTAGCAGGTCGATCGACCGGACTTCCTGGTCGGTCAGCCGGAGCCAAAATCCCTGCACTCCCAAAACAGAGGCAGGGAAGTGCTCAAGTAGCAGGTCGGTCGACCGGACCCTGCATTCGGTCGGCCGGAGCTTGATTTCCAGCACTTCTTGCCTTATCAATGAATAATAATTCTTTCCAAACCAAAAGCAATAGCACATGAATAAGTGTTAGGAATTCATACCTAACAATCAAAGATAAAAATAGTTTAAGATGTGAGATAAAAATCTCACCTTTTCACAAAAACAATAAAGAGGGAGCTATATAGCAAGGCAAGGACAATTACTCTTCAATTCCAACTCAACAAGCTTGAATCCAAGCTTAAAAGAGAAACATTTCCAAAATTAGGTTTAGGAAATTTCTGAAATTGAAAGGAGGATGAGTTGGAGAAGATGGAGAGGAGGCTTACCTATGGCTTCACTTTGATTTTGGAGCAAGAAATCAAGATGCAAGAAGAAACTAGGGTTTGCAATTTCTATTTCCTCTTCCTTTCCCCCAATTCAGTTTTTTACTTAAGTTTGGAGAGTGGGAATGAGAGAATGGAGAGGAGAGGGCTGAGTTAGAGGGTTAAGTGAGTTTAGTTAGCTAGTGGGCTGAATCCAACCCAAACCCAACTAGAAAAAGTAGCAAATTTCAACTTACTCCAAAAATATCAAAGTTTATACTCAAAAAGGTCGCAAACGTCATTTTGAACTCAATGGAAGTGGTCTCAAGTCCTAATTCGACCGTATGCAAAAAGTAGCTTTTCGAACTAAAATCCGACTAACGATTAAATATTTAAATAAAATATTTAAATATAAAATCGATAAATATGCGGGTTGTTACAATTGGGTTCATATTCATTTGCTCCCTAATGCAGTTGATGCGATGCTCACTTTAACAAGGAAGCATGCGGTACTGGTTTCTGCAGTTTATCCAATTGATGGGTAGTTTTTTCATTTAATTCATTTCTTTTTAGTTTTTTATATATGATTATAACAATGAATGTCTATTAACCTTTAGGTTAGTTATCGATTTTAAATATTTTGCACGCGGATTGGTGTATATTTTGGGGTAAGACAAGTAATTTTGCTATTATATAATCAGTTCAACGCTATATTTTCGTACGTGCCAGGATTCCTTCTGACTTGTTATTTTGTATGATTAAAGTGTTAAACATAGCAGGTAGCAAATAATTGTTCCTCTAGGTTATACATGACAAATTTACATTACAGGTCATATGCAAACAAAGGAAGTTTCATGCTTATGAGATAACTCATGTTAACCAATTGAATGTATTATTAGGTGATTAGTATTATTATAATCTAACCAGACATATTTCCATATAAAAAGCTGCTAAAGGATGGAATGGCAATTGAGAAATAGAGGAAAATTTTGAACTTAATAATAGCTTTGTTATATGTACAAAATGCACTTTTGAAGTCCTTGTTGTTTTACTGAATTATTGAATAGGCAACAAAGCAAGACATAGATGATACATTTCAACTGCCATTCAAAAACTGTGTGATCAAAGGAAACGTTGCAAGTGTGATGTGTTCTTATAACAAAGTTAATGGAAAACCAACATGTCCTAATCCCGATTTACTTGTCGGGACTATCAGAGGAAACTGGAAACTTAATGGGTATTTTACTTCTTCAATGTTTTATAGTTTTCTTATCATTTATCAACAATAGGTACATTATTATTTCTGTTTTATCACCATGTGGAAAAGAATTATCATATTAAATTCTTTAATGACTTTAATGTATGAAGAATATATAAAGTAGCATTGTACATATTTTTGCAAATGATCAATATTTTTTATATATTGGTGATCTAATCCTTACCGAAGCAACTGAGATTTCAGATACTTCTATAGGGTACTTAAACTTATTAAACTTATGAGCATTTTTGTATTATCGCATTGTTCATTGTTATTTGTTTTCATTACTATCTAAATGGAAAGGTGAAGCTTAGTTTGATTGAACAAACGAAAGCGGATGATCTACAGATCTGACTTTCAATATCAAAAGTTAACATATGGATTACATAGTGTTTTGTAACAACTATTTAGTTAAATTATGAGATTTGCTAACATGAATCATCATTAGGCCATGACTGTAACGATTCATATGTACGGATAAAACTCTAATTTGTTTTCAACCAGATCTATGAGATGGTGCTCAGAAATTATCAATGTCCTATAAGTTGTTAGGTTAGCATTACCTTTTCTCACCAGTATATCGGATGCACTTTTGTTTCTTTCTTATCTTCTCCAAATTCAATATTCATGACTTAGGCTCCTCACTTTACGTGTATAAAACTCTATATATCTATATATGCACATCATATACATGTACATGAATTATTGCTTAATGTTGTTTTGATGGACTTGTCATTTTTCGTTTGTTTTCTTTAGGCATCTCTTACCATATTATGCCATTATATGTTGCTACATATAGCATAGATAGTTGGTTTAATAATAGAAATACTTAGGATATGCAATGTTCAATAGTAAAATGACTGGTATATATAATAATAAAGTGTGCTAGACTTGCAATTTAGGTGTATAATCACTAGCCGTCTATCTCTAGGCTGCAGTTGTGGATTCTTTTTACTTGATATCTCTATCATCTTTCTTAATTTTGACACCATCTTACATCTTCTCTTCTGTGTACACAAAAGCTACATCATATCATCTGCATGTTTACACATGCTTTTTTCATGTGAGCACGAAATAGTTAGCAACGAAATAATTGCTCTACACATAGAAATTTTTTCCTTGTACTAAGTCAGTAGGAACTTGTAGTCAAGTATCAATTTCCATGCCGTGTGACCTGCTTTGCTTGTTTTATAAAGGCAATCATATTATTTGAAATCTGGAGTTTTGTGACCTACCGTCAAATTACAATAATATTCCTAGGTATTCTTCTTTTCTGTTTTTCTTTCCAACAACACTTATATCGTTATTTTTATTATTCTTGTGCATTTATAGTGTGCTTGCATATGTTATTCATGTGTATTTATTGAATACAAATCTAGATATTTCTACGAGATTGTTGGCTATAAATTCAAAACTTGATTTTTACACTATTCCAATTTTTAATATTATTCATCTTTATCTTGTATTCAGGTTTAACTAAGCATTCAGGTTGTATATCGGTTCCTGGCAGTTGCTGTCTTTGTCTTCATCTTGTAAGTTGGCAGTTATGTGGAGGCTTGGAGCTGAGTCAGTTGAATTTGTAGTTTATAGTTGTTGACGTGTATTAATGTAATGTAATTGAATTATTATCGTAGTGTAATCTCTAGGAACAATGAACTAGTATGAACAATGAACAATGAAGTATGAAGTATGAACTAGTATGATGTTTGGAATTACTGTCAGTATGAAGCATGAACTAGTATTTTGAGATAGGGTTGGGGAGAGGCGAGTGCGGCCTACGTCTAGCTTTAGTCCTGTCCCAGTATAAACATTAGCGGTAGGCAAGTCAAGTTGGTAAGCCCAAAGTTCGTAAGGCAGTTCAGTGCAAGACCTCAGATTCTTTCTTATAACTGGGGACAGGTGAGTTAAAGAACAATTGTAATTACTGTCAGTATGAAGTATGAACTAGTATGAACAATGAAGCAAGTATATCTTGTATTTCAGTTGAGTCAGTTGAAAATGCTGTGTATTTTAAATTTGTAAACCAATTAATCAGTTAATTTGAACGGCTAACCGGTCAATGGTTAATCGGTCAAAGTAATCGGTTAACTGGTTAAAAAAATCGGTTAACCGCGGTTAAGATTAACCGGTTCGATCGGTAGTCCATTACCATAATTAATCGAAACTGGTTAACTGAACCGGTCGTTCTTTTGCGGTTAACCGAAAATTTTAACCGAATGGTTCGGTTAACTGACCGTGCCTACCCCTACTAGTCCTAACGGTATTGTTCCTAGATGTTGGGGACTTCGGTCTGTATAGACTGGACATCTCTATGTGATTAAGTAGCATCGACCATTGATTATGACATTATATACCCCATTAATCGAGTTTCATAAAACCATAACGGCTGGTGATGTCTCTTTTGTCATGATTCAAGCAGTAGTTATAATCGATGTGCAAGTGGAATCTAACACAAACAGATTTTAGAAATGGCATATTTACTAATAATTGTAGCAAACTTGCTTTAATTATGTGATAATTATATTCAAAATAAAAATAGCAGAAAATTAAAAAAATAACAATGGAGGTTTTGGGCATTCCATGCTTTCCTGAATACCACACCGTATACCGTGCGGAAAATGTAAGCTTTATTTCCTAATTATATGTTGATAACATATGGTTATTCCCAAATTGGGTTAATTGCCCCTAGTCGAGGAAAGATTCGCTTTTGGACCAACTATCCTTCCTTAAGTGGGCGATGCTTGAACTTAGAGTTGTACTGCTTCGCCACCTTCTGCCTGTGTGCAGTAGCCTTTAAAGAAGCTTCATCCCACTTTCCTTAGTCATATCTAGAGACATATTCAACAATTCCTCATTCTCCTCAAGGCCATAGTGGATTCGCATATGAGATGAGACTATAGTTTCGACGTGAAGCATAGCCTCTAATTCATAGGTCAAGGCGAAAGGTGTATGCCCAGTTATAGTCTTGTACATGGTGAAGTACCCACATAGTGCTAGCAGGTATTTATCCATACAAGCTCCCTTAACCCTTTCTATACACTTTTTTTTGTAGGGTCTTAAGAATTTTACCCACTGCTTCCACTTGTCTATTAGCTTGTGGGTATGCCACTATAGATAATCTTTTCTTGATTCCACACTACCGATAAAATTCGACGACTCTTCATTATCGAATTGTAATCCATTGTCCAAGATAATCTGAAGTGGAATTCCATACCTTCATATGACATTCCTGATTAGAAAATTAATAACCTTGGTAGAGGACATCTTGGTGAGTGGTTCTGCTTCTACTTATTTAGTAAAGTAATCCTGCGCCACTATTGCATACATTGCGTTGCCCTAGCCATTGAAAGCTCTCCATTAGATCGATATCCAACATGGTAAAAAGCCAAGGGCTGTCTGTGTGAGTTAGATCCGTCAACGATAATCTAGGGATCTTGCCAAACCTTTGACACTTATTGGCTTTTGGAAATATTCCATAACATCGTTGTTTAAAGTTAACCAAAAGTACCCATATTGCAAGACCTTCTTTACTAAGGTTTCCCCCCAGTGTGATCTCCACAGCTGCCCTGATGAATATTGTCCAACACTTCTTAGGCTTTCTTTCCAGCCACAATCCTCTAAGAGGGTTTAAGAATCCTCTTCAGTATAATACACCCTCCTTATGGTAACATGGGGATCCTTTTGTAGCACCTTCCTTGCTTCATTTCAGTTCAATGGTAAATTCCAGGTATTTGATGATAAGAATCATCCACGTATCCTCTCTATCAACCATTGCAATAATGTTTGCCTCTTTAAAGCTAGGTATTGGCAATGTCACTACCAAGACCTATCCGAGTAGCGGCCCATTCCCCGAGCTTGCTAACTTTGCTAAGTCATTTACATCTTGATTTTCCGCTTGGGGGATATGTTTTATCGTGTAATACTCCAGTTCATTGAGCAATGCCTTTGCCTTCTTTAAATAAGATGTCGACCGTTCCCCTTTGTCTTAGAATTCCCCATGTACATGGTTCACAACTAATTGAGAGTCATTATGAGCACACAATGACCTGATTTCCAGCGCAATCGTTATCTTCAGTCTAGCTATCAATGCCTCGTATTTTTCCTTATTATTTTTTGCCTCAAACCCTAGCCTTAGGGAATAATGTAGCTTTCATCCCTCGAGTGTGACTAGAACCACTCCGATGCCCAAGTCATGCTTGTTTTAAGCTCCATCTACAAACATTTACCATTTAAGAACTTCCTCCTCCCAGGCTTCTACTTAACCATCCCTAATAGTAAACTAGTTATAAAGTATGCCAAGGCTTGTCCTTAGTAATTTGGGAATGGTAAGTGATTTCATACCAACTTAGTTCAATAATCCACATTACTAACCTTCCCAAAGTGTCTGGGCGATGTAAGACTCGCCTTAGTGGCGAGTCTGTTAGTACTCGGATTGGATGCGACTAAAAGAAATGTCGTAGCTTGCGAGATGCGATTAGTAAGTAGTAAGTCAATTTCTCAAACTTTGAATACCTAGACTTTAGCCCATTAAATCACTTGCTGATGTAGCGAACTAGTCGATTCACCTTATCATTTTCTCGCACTAACTCTATACTCAAGGCATGGGCCAAAACCACTAGGTAGAGACATAGATATTCCCCTTATATAGGTATGGACATGACTTATGGTTTCTGTACATGCTCCATAAGGTTTATAAATGCGTTAGGCACTCATCTGTCCAAACAAACTTGCATTTCACCTTCTTCAACGCCTCGAAGAATGGAACACATTTATCCAGTGCCTTAGATACGAACCTGCTTAATGCTGCCACCTTTTTGTTCCAACTTTGCATTTCTTTCTTCGCCTTTGAGATTTTTATATCCTTCAAAGCCTGAATTTGCTCCAAGTTTACCCTTATGCCTCTAACATGCATAGTAAACCCTAGACATTTTCCAAAAGAGACCCTAAAGAGCATTTCAAGAGATTTAACTTCATACCATAATCCTAAAGCACTTGGAACATCCCGTCTAGGTCATCAATATGATCTTTGGCTTTCCAAGACTTTACTAGCATGTCATTTAGGTAAACCTCCATCGTCTATCCAATTAAGTTAGCAAACATCTTTTTAACCAACCATTAGTATGTGGCTCCTGCATTAATCATTCCAAAAGGCATGATTTTGAAGCAATATAGTCCTGGATCGGTGACAACTGGTCTTGGTCAGGGACATATATTGATGTTCGATTATATCCAGAGCAAGTGTCCACAAAAGAGAGTAGCTCATGCCCCATTATTCCATCTACCAATTGGTTAATTCTTGGAAGTGCAGAACAATCATTGAGGCATGCATCATTCTAGTTTGAACAATCAATACATGTATGCCATTTCCTATTTAGCTTCATGACTAATACTACATTAGCTATCCACTTTCGGTAATGGGATTCCACGATAAATCCATTTGCAAGTAAAGTTTTTACTTCCTTGTTCAGGACTACCGATCGATCGGGACCTATACTCTTCTTTCATTTTACCAAAAGCACCCTTGGATCGATGTTAATTGTATGGCACGTAATACTGGGAGAGATGTTGCATATGTCAGCATGGGACCATGTAAACACATCTTGGTTATTCTATAAGAAACCCACCCGTTGTTCTTTTAGATCCAGTTCCAACCTGGATTTGGTTTTCATTAGCCTAGTCGGCTCATGTTAACAATGTTCATAAACTCCATTGCCTCTATAAGGTCTGTTGTTGCCCCCTCTTCTCCATCCCTTAATCCTAGATTAGTAGGAGGATCATTGATGTACCGAAGTGGAAGCCCTTCTATTAATTGCTATGCATTCAAATTTTTAATGCAGAGAGCCATCTTTGCATTTTTTCCTTAGTCCATACACTGATTCTCATGGGGCTCTACTACATAGCACTTCCTTGCAGCATCCTAATCAACTCGACAATCCTAACTCTGTTAGCTATAGGAAATTTCATTTTTAAGCACCAATGTGCTAAGACTGCACGCAAGTCCTCCAATAAAGCCGATGGTTCCAGGAAAGCATTATACATCGAGAAATCATCCACTAATACGAAAGTCTGCTTCCGTATGGTTTATTTGGGATGATCCCCAAGCTCAACAAATAAATCCAGCCTTCCTAAAGGCATTTTCCCTTTTTAAGTGAATTCTTGCAGTTTCTTATTGCAAGGGATAATCCCATTTTATCAAAAGCATCTTGAATAGAATATTGAAAGAGCTCCCGATATCCACCAATACTCTATGAACTTCCTTTGGGCCAACCATGACCGAGATCACCATGGATTAGTGTGCAGATACTACTTTCCTTGCAAGTCCTTATTACTAATGGTTATTTTAGCTTCTTCTCGATGAGAGGCCTTAGCATCACGCTCCTCACCTATGGCAAACACAAAACCTTTACCATTTTTCAAATACGTGGCATACCTTTCCATTTTGGCTTACTCTTATCTGCTACACGAGGGCCTCCAGTTGTAGTATTGATGAATAATCTCCTACTCCCGCGATTGGCGTTGGTTCCTTCTACCTCGTCTTCAATGGAGGTTGTCTCGATGGTTGGAATACAGGGATTAAAGGATCATTATGGTTCTTAACATATCATTCTAATTTATTTTTCCTGATGTATTCTTTAATAAGGTCATACAGGTGATGACACTCATTTGTATCATGTCTATGAGAAGCAACAATATTCATCAGATTTTAGGTTATCTTCGATCTCCTTTTTGTGCTAAGGCCTCTTATACTTTAACTTTGCTTGGTTTGCCGGATAAATGCTCTGAAAAGTATTGTTTAGGTCCGTGTAAGTAACGAACCTCGGTCCAGGCCTAAACCTTTTCCGTTCAACCTTATTTACCCTGTACCACCATGATCGCTATCTTCCTTTTTCCTTGTAAAGCCATTTACACTTCCCTTTACCATGGCATTCACATTGCTAGTTGTCTCTTCAAGTCTAGTTAGTATAACAGACTGCCTTTTTAATGTGGCATCTTTTAGCCTCATATACTTTGTTGCCTCGTAGAAGAAATCCTTTGATATAGCTAGATTCTCCTTTGTCAATCTCTTAATAAAGTTCATTCCAGGATGCACTCCACTACACAAGGCCATATAGGTTAGCCTTTCTTCCCTATTCTAAAATCCTGTCGATGTGGCATTAAATTGGGTTAAGTACTGCCGCAACAACTCATCTTCACTTCGCTTTGCATCAGATAATGAGTATGCATCATTTTGTTATTTTACATGGACGTGCAATTGACTAATGTACTTCTACTTTAGCATTACCTATGAATGAATTGAACCTTAGGGTAGACGAAAAAACCACATGGTAGCTAAGTCTGCCAAGAATAGAGAAAAGCATTTGCGCAAGACCTCCTATATAGCTCTACTCATCAACATATGTTGAATGTACAATCACAGATGCACATAGGGTTAGTTAATCCTTTGTATAGGTCTATATTGGACATCTTGAAATCTCTGGGGTTCCTTGTGGTCTCTATCTCTAGGGAGAAGGGGTTGCTAACCCAAGATCATATGCCTTCCAAACACATTCTCTAATGATCATTGCCATCCTATCTTTTTTCTCAAATGATTGTTGATGATAGTTCAACCTTTCCCTTTTAGCGGAAGGGTTTCTTTCATTCTTTGTATGATGACTTATTAATGGGGATGAGAAGTATTACCTATAGTTTCCCTCGATTCACCTTCCCTATTTGGTTCGGTATTGAACCACTACTCATGCCCAGCTTCGGGCAAAACTCTAACTTGTCCCATCTCTTCTACATTCTCTCTCCTGGTCCTTTGATTTTATTGATCATATTCACCCTTAGAGTGTGACAACCTTGCCTTTTGGATCCCCTAAACTGGGACTGTCCCCGTGCTTCAGTGTAGTGGCCAGCTGTTTGTACCTGCCCTAAGTGTGCTATAAGTTAGTCCCTAATAGATTCTATTGGGCATCGAAATTTTCATTAAAATCCATCAAAACTCTGTCTAGGTCGCCTCTAGTAAGAGCATTTACTAGCACTAGAGTGATAACCGAATGATCATCCTGATTGGCAGTTGTCTGAATGGATGCGTTGGTGTTCCCTACATTACCTTTGGTAGCACCAGCCTTGTTCTTTGATCTTGGTGGACCCTTTAGTTCACCTCTTAGTAAAGGCACCAAATTGTTTGCCTAAAAATTGGGTCGTTGTTCGAAGAGCTGTAAATATGAGGCGTAAAATATAGCTGTTATATTTTTAGTTTTTTTAGTTTCAAAGAGTAGATTAAAGATAGATTATGCAGAAAGTAAATTACGGTAAAGTAAAATACAATAAGATTTATAGTGGTTCGGTTAGAATGTGCCTACATCCATTGTCCATTTTCATTACTTTTCTTATAGACCAGTAGTACAATGCTTAGAATAAAAAATACAATGATTTAATGTTCCATAGAAAGTAAGATATAGCTCCAAGGAAGTTTGTTTGGCTATGTCTGTTCGGTAGGTTTTGGCTCTCTCAACTGTCCGATATTACTGTTACAAGCTTGGATATTTATACGAATGAAGATATATGAAGGCTAGGTCGACGGTCTCACCAAAATATGTATTTTCCTTATTTGTTGTGTTTAGTTTGGTCATATGTGCTCGATTGCATTTTTGGTTTGGTTAGATTTGGTTTGATAGTAGGCTACTAAACATGAATTTCAGTTCGGTAGTCGACTACCGAACAAGAGTTTCTGTTTGGTTGTCTAACAAACCGTTCCATCAGCCCTTGTAAAGATCGTCCTTTTCTTTTAGTTTTTCTCATGCCTACTTTTGATCTTCTTGCATTCTCTTATCCTAGCCTTTTGGCCAAGCGATGATACTATAATTACAGATATTCCAACAATTTCCATACTCCCTTGTGCCTTTTCGTATTTGTCGAGTTGTTGGTGAAAATGCCCACTTCTCCCAATCTCCCACTTGCACTTGGGGCCAATTGTGATGTCTCTAACCATACACTCAATCAGTTCTCCTAGACTAAACTAAGAAAGAGGCCAATTGAGTGGATCTGTAATATTATTATTTTATATTTACTTTTAATTATACATCTCTGTCGCTGATAAACTATTTTATCATATGGTAACTACAAGGAATATTTCTTGATTTCTTACTGACTTATTAGTCGCTAATGAAATCTTACTACGCCATTATTATCATACTACATTATTGGATTTTCAATGGTGGAAACAATTCCTGTCTTTTTGATAAATTTATGCACATGTACTACTTTCATTGCAAAAATATTCAAGGCAATGTACTTGGTCTTCATAGTTAAAACTTCTACAACCTCTAATTTCAAACATAAAACCCCTTTATTAAAGATGAACATCAATTTAAGGTTGACTTACTATTTTCGCCCCCACATCTGAATTTTGAGTCTGAACACTCCGTCATAAGGAATTCATTGTTTCCACAAAGTATTCTCTAGTATTTCATAATACTTGAATACTCTTAACTACCATTCAGTGATTATCACTTGGATTTAAGTGATATATGTTTACTACACCAAGTGCATAAGCACTTTGGGGTCTAGTATATGAAATAGTATACATGACGACCCTTATTGCCAATGCATAAGAAATTTATCTTATATTCTCCATATTAAATTAGTGCGTTTCCATTAATCCTTTGGCATACAATTCATAAGTACCGTACTATTCATAATCATATGATTGAAGAAAAGATACTCAAAGTTATATCCTAGTCTATGATTCCAAAAGTAATTGTTATATATTTTAGATGCTTCTGATATTTCTACAGCAAACAAACCGCTATTATTATGTGAACAAATACTATCATTGAACTACCAAAACATATCTATTTATGATGTGTATTCATAATATTCACATGTAAAACAAAGCGATACCCATTTTTTGCCATAGCACAAAAACTATTATTATTTTATAAATAATATTTGGTATACATAAAAGTAATTATTCAAGATATAAATTCATTAATTAGTAAGTGTTGTATGTACGCTACCACTATTTTCTAATGCTACAGTAGCAACATTTGTAATACGA
Organism: Allium fistulosum; assembly: GCA_030737815.1. Taxonomy (NCBI): domain Eukaryota; kingdom Viridiplantae; phylum Streptophyta; class Magnoliopsida; order Asparagales; family Amaryllidaceae; genus Allium; species Allium fistulosum. Next base: position 1,213,154,682 of record CM060902.1, read on the forward strand.
AGCTCCATTTACTCTCTTATCATGGGTCGTTTATTTTTTCTATTATAATTAATTACCAAGTATCTAAAATTCAAAGAAAGAAATCATGTAGAAGACAATCTTTTATAGGAAAATACATTAAGAATAGAAATCATATTTCTTATTTCTTATTAAGCATCCACTAATATTTTATACAATTCTACCTCCGATGTCTCTTCATGAAGCACAAGTGACATTCACCCTCTCTTTATGTCAACTTGCATATGTTACTTTTGAAGGAAACGGGCCAGTCGGAAAGGAGTGAAATACGTTGATTTCAAAAGAATTCTTATTTTTGGATATATTGAGCATATGAAGTCTGAAGGTTTTATTAGATCCAATCTTTTTTTTCAATTAAAATCTTATTTTATTTGATTTTTTTAAAAGGTTTTATTTAATGTATATTAGACATATTATTATAAGTATCAAATACACTCATATGTGTATAGTGCACGTGCAATATAACATAAGGTGCACATAGCCAATGTGTGTATATATAGATGTTGGGATTTGCATCTATAATGTATACATTCACCATGTATATGTGCAATGGTTGTCACAAAACATTTTAAACTTATATGTAAATACATACATACATGCATACACACACACACATCAAAATTAACTTATGCATTAAATGAAATAAATAATTTAAAATATTCTAGTTGATTTAACTAAGTCAATAAAAAGATTCAAATTTAAAAGGTTAGTGGTGCAAAGTTTTTTAGAAACCTCAATGTAATTATTTATTTTAAACCACGTTTAAAAGGCATGCTAATCCGAACATCGATATTTGCAAATATAACTTCTATACATGCATTTTAATAGTTACTAACATCATTCAAAACATCAAATAAATTAATTATATTTAAAAGACAAGCAGGGTTAAAATGGTCCCCTTTCATGTTTATTGAAAAGGAACACATACATCAGAAGACAAAGCATACAAAGAAATCAAAAATAGAAAAGAAAGTGAGAAACATCAGAAAGCCAATATCATCTTAAATTCGCCATCTAACCATAGAATTGAAGATGCTATTAGTTCTAGTTTTATCAGTCAAACGCTTAATTTCGCATCAAATGTTGGAACATAAGTGTTCCATCGTTAAAGCTTTGGAGTAGAATATTCTCTCATTTCTCTCCTGCCAAACATGAGAGACAAATGTCTTGAGAACTACAAGGAGCATAATCGATTCTTCATTTTTTCTCTTAGTATTAATAAATATCTAGAGCCATTCCTGTCAGTCTTAGTGAACCAGAAGGAGTCCGCCAATGCTAAGAATTTTCCTCCACATTCGTATGATTACTTCGCACTCAAAGAACATATCCTTTTTTCAAGATGAGCATGGAACATGCTACAATTAGTGTTTCTGTTCATGCCTCTTGCTAAAAGCTTAGGGCCTGTTTGGTTACCCATTTTCAGAGTATTTTTAGTTTTTAATTTTGCAAAATAATGAAAACTTGTTTGCTTTATCATTTTGTAAAATTCATTTTCGAAAATAGCTATTTTTCAAAATGGGCTTAACAAGGAGAATTGAAAACTGTTTTTATTTGTTTTCCAATTTTTTGGCCTAGAATTAAAACCATGATAACCCAAAACTCAAACACATGTCAAACGCATTCACAAACTCCCTTCTGTTTTACGGCCCCTAGTTCTAGATTTAAGTCGTGAGCGAAATCTTTTCTTCTTCCATGATTTATCCTTAAATCATTCAAAATTAGGTAATTTCGATTTTTATTTCTTAGTTTTCTCGGTTTCTTCAAACTTAGGCTTTAGCGCGAATGATTTGTTTATCCTTTGATTTATTTTCGTGAATTTAGGTTTTTTGTGAATCGGGTAAATCCGTTATTTGTGCTTCCAGTTGAACATGTAATTTTGTTCTCTGGGTGATAATCAAGCAATTAAGGTTTTTGCTAAATTTCAGCTTCACCTTCATTCAATTGCAGAAATGCTATTTATGCTGTGATTTTATGTAGAGCAAATATTGCTCCATCACCTTAACTAAATTGAGCTTTACTTTAAACTCTATTTTTTGGCATATTTATCTGGATTTATGTAGCACTCCTGCCTTTCAAATTCTTTTTTAAACTTAATAAACCATTGTTTACTAATGCTCACAGTGTTATTTGTCTTTAATACTAAGATAATTGGGTGTTCAAGTGAATTGATCCACATTGATGTTTGGCCTACCACTATTTAATGCTTGAAAACCTCTTTTTACACTGTGCCAGTAGATATTGTCATGTATTGCAACAAAAATAATAACAATAACTACATAACTTAATAAGAATGATGACAAGTTGAGCAAATGATTTTAGATGTTGCATTTGGTAGATGATTTACCTATACGACGGAAATACATATTTATAAAGTCTGTAGTTATCATAATTCATATTCATCATATTCATGCTTAAACGATGCAGACCATGTGTTGCTGTGTATGCAACAGCACATGGCTGATGTTAGGCAGCAGCCAACAGGGCCTCTACCTCGCACGACCCAATAATTATATATACGTATGTATATAATTGTCGACTATATTGTGTCTTATCATAAAGCATGCTAGAGTCAACATATCTTTACCAATGAAGTAAATAAAGTAAATAAAATAACTAGATATGACCCTTGTACATATCAATAAACATAGATTACTATTTGCAAAACAAAATACCTGGCTAATCTTAAAAGGATTCAATACCATTTTATTTTCAGGATGAATGAATTTGGATAATGACCCATATTGACAACCTCCCTTCTTTTACAAATTATCCACAGTTAGTGTTAATCCTTCTTACATAATATTGATAATTATTTTTCCCTGAATTTAAATCGGTAATTCCTTCCCCTTGCAGTGAATTTTCTCATGTTCTCAGCTCTTCCATCTAGGCTCCTTACTAATATTTTTAATAGATCTAGACATTTTGGGGATAATTTTCTCAAAAGCATGTTAAACGTTGCTTGGACAGCTTGCTAAATTAATTTACAATAATTGTAGAACCCAGGTTGTCACATGAGTGACCCAGCGAATAGAAATGATATTCACAGATCAATTTTGATACCAAATTTGTATGCCATTCATGAATGTGGATATAGGTAATATATCTAAAGATAATTAATTAATTTACTTACTATAGAGTTATTATTTTAGCACACAAAAACATTGAGTAATATGTGCAGACCATTATTCATGTGTCTAAACTTGTTAGTTAACTTTTACCGGAAGATTTATTTATTTATCTATTTATTTGACATAATAGAGTAAAGGGAAATTAAATACAACTTAATAATAGATAAAATCAGCATTATAAACTTTTAGGTAAGAGCTTTTGAATTTCTTTTTAATACAACTCAACATCAAAAATGGATACAAAATAAGTGACAGATGTACGGTTAAAGTGTGCAAGATAGAGATAAAACTCATTGACAAATTTTGAAAATCAAAATTTGGCATTAGATGATAATAACGAAATCGCAAATGCAAACAGATGCACTCAAAACATCTGTAGAGAAATGCACCAACGTAATGATAAGATTGTTGAAAAGAAATTCAGATGAATCAACTCCACTTTAATAAAGCGAAACAATGATATTTTCGTTGTATAGGTAAAATAAAATGGATAAATAAAATGCTGTTTTATTAAAAAAAATATTCATCATATTCATGCTTCACTACTAAAATGCTTTTCATGTCATAATTATCTATAATTTAATTTACGAGTAAAAACAAGGGAGTGAGGAATACTGCATACTTTCTTTTATTTACTTCTTTAAATTGGTGTTTGTGAATGTTGTGCTAACATATGCTGTTGTACTATTTGTATAGCATATGTTGTTGTACTATTGTTCTGCAGGATTCAGTGTAAAAATCTATTACATCTTTGTTTTGGGTTTATATATGTAAATCAATTTTTTTTATGTTCTTAATGCTTAACTTGGTGGACGTTAGACCCTTCTTTGTAAAATTCGTTTGTATTTAATTTTTTTATAAATGTTTGATATTTCCTCATAGATGGAAGCTAAGGTGTGAATGTATTTGTTATATAAAATTGAAAAAACAATTATGAATTGAACTCGGTCTGAAAATATTGATGTTGCTTTTTCTATTTTGAAGTTTTATACGCTTTATCTGAAGAATTACAACAATGCATTCATACAAAAAAAAAATTTCATGATACAGTAGAGATGGTTGCCTGTGAGTTTAATGTGCATGCACTTTTTTTATTATTTATTTTTTGGTACAGTCGAAAGTCGGTAATTTTAAAAGTTGCTTTATATTATTCTCTTTCACGTAAGAATTGCAATATAAGACTGATCAAACAATATGCTTCAACCCTTAACTTCCACAAACTCTATAAAAAAATATCGATTTGGATCATGCCATGATCTATTCTGAATATGATTTGAATTATGATATTCACTCGATATAAATAATGATCTTTTGCATGCATTAAGTTTGACTGCTACACTACTCTGATTTTTACTATACCTATTCATCCCCTTGCTATTATTATATGTTTGCTTACTCTGTTCAGCCATTTTTTTGTTCGAATGTGAGAAAAAAATCATAAATGCATTACCTTTAACTATCATTTTTGAGCATAAGGTAGTGTGGTTACGTTTGAGCTGTTGGTAATGACCTTTATTAATCAGAATGCCCAGTTGCAGGGTTTAAGGTTTCTTTCTCATGTCACGAGTATGTTACCGTTTCTTCTCTATCACTTTATTGATTATCTGCTATTTTAAAAGCTTTTCTTACATTGCCATCTACAAAATAAAATAAAACTAAAAACTACCTATTCTAAAGCACCTCTGCGAGACTAGCAAAATGTTTTCATCAGCTAATGTGGAGACTAAAGCAGTGAGCAAGACCTTTGTAAAGCCAAGTGACATTGAAAATAGCTTGGGAATAAGGCAGGTGTATAATGCAAATCAGTTGATTTATTACTTATACATCTAATGAAAACCTTTTTGTACTTTTCAGGCCATTATCCACAAATACAGGCAAAAGAAAAGTACCAGAGCCTAAGGGAAAGAAAACCGAGTATGCAATTAGTGCAAAAACGATTGAGTTAGATATTGTTAGTTCAGATGATTGCATATATGCTCCTCAAAATAGATGATCATCTTTGGCAGTTAAAAGGTAATGTAGTTATGATTTTTTCCAACAATTAACAAACAATATATCATTAATTCTAGCTGCACAGCTATAAATTATGTTAAACTAGCAAGTCATGTATCAATATAAGTTAGTAATTAACTCAAAATTATAACTGCAGTAAATTTATCATATGTTTTTTAGGCTTTAATGACTTTATTAACTTCATCAACAGAGTCGGAATAGAGTTCCTTGTGCTTTTTTTTCTGGCAAGCTATTACTGTTTAGTAGCTACTTAACCTATGTTTGGTTATAAGCAGGATTGGCTGCCTTTATAGTTCCTCTACCAATTATGAATACATTGCTACCTCTATCATGATTGCCATTATTACTCTCAAACATTGTTTTTTACTTCAATAATTATTGCTAGCACAAGATTTTAAAAATTATCTTATTTATTTTTCGTTCATCTATACTATATTATTGTTAGTGAGTTAAATTTCAAGCTCACACAGGCCCCCTTGAAATTTGGCAACTGAACAGTCTCCGAGTCTATACTATTATATTATTACTGAGTTGTATTTCAAGAGCACAGAACCTCCTTGAGAATTTTGTGAAATGAACGATCGCGTTTGCTACTCCATGGCCAGCTTCTTTCATTCCTTTTACTTTTACCTCCGTTCTTATGAAAGACCGTCTTCTAATCGTCTCTACTCATCCTAACCCTAATCTTCATTAGTGATCATCGTCATTAGGTTACTTTAACTGGTCTCCTTCTTTGATTCCAGAGCAACCAGCACCCCTAATACTGAGTTTTCGTCTACCCCACGCCCCCTGTCTCTTATTTTTCCAGTTATCAACCCTAAATCCTCAATTTTCCAACCACAGCCATTACTAAATCTGGACATTGCAAAATTTTGTGAAGCTCGGATCTGCCTTCGTACTGCAAAACCCTTCCATGTCAATCCTACAAAACTCTGCAATTTCAAACGTTCGTTTGTAGCGGGTTTCATTTTACATAAACTACAAAAACTTTCGATTTTGATCCTTCCCCAAGCATTAAACCATCAATTTCTGAAGCAGGCGAATTGTTTCCAGTCTCAATCCAAGGATAAACACCAGCAGGTTCATCGTTCACCTGCCTCGATTTACAGATTAATGAAGGTAAATTTTTCCTAATATTTTCTTCTTCTATTGTTTTTTCAATATACTTTAATCTATACCGTTAAAGGGTTTTTGTATTGTTATTTCTATGTTCGATTTCTAGCTTAGGAGAGGGTCTTGCTCCTTTTGTGCTTGATACTTATATTGTGTTTTTATGATTTAGGTTTGTATTTTGTATGAAGTTTAGAGGATGTCAGTAGGTTCAGCGGATCAAAGAAGGACGGACATGGTATCATTATATGATATTGTGTTGTACAATTACATACGCTCAAGTATTGGATTTTATTAATTAACTAGGAGAGTAATTGCTTAATGAAATAGTTTACAATCTTTTACTTGATTTTAAAACTTTGGTTCAAATTTTTTCATTATGGCTGATATCTTTCACAATCTTCATTCTCCAGTGATACTTGATTTAAATGTTTCAGCTTATTGGAAACCATGGGAAGGGATGTATTGCAAGCATTGTTGCCTAGCTTGACAGAATAGAGCTATGATGTATCAATAAAAATAGGTCAGGTCACTTTGGCATTCATTAATTCTCCCAATAACATATATCAGTGCATTATTTTTGTAACATAATATGTTATATCTCCAATCCAAAATGGATGTTGTACGATATCGGATGCTGAAAAAAAGTGGCTTATAACTTATGGTTAACTCCTTAATTTCAATAGTCATTTTTCTACTATTGTGTCTATTCTTTAAGGAACATTACATGTAGAATTTCGTAGAAAGGATTTAGCATGTATGTATATTTTACTTCTTATATTGATTTTGTGGATGTCTGATTATTCATGTGGTCAAACCTGGATGAGGGATGGTATAAAAAGTTCCACATGTATTCATCCATTTGTGTGATAATCCAGATGCAAATCAATATATTTGATCGCATTTTGAGCAAGCTTACCAATAGTTTTAACATTGTTTTAAAGCAGAAGCGTGTGTAAAGGTTTATAAATTTTAGTACACTATTTTGATCTGTCAATTATAATTGTTGTATGACATAGAGTTACTGGACCGAAAGGAGATCTTTGGTCAATCTTTAAATGTAGCAAAAGTCTGCTAACAGTATATACAGCAAGTAAAATGCGTTGAAGTCCATACCAGTGAAATCAAGGAATTCATTTTTCTCACATATAATTTTGTGTGCGGCCTAAACTATCATTGTTTTAGCTTTGTTTAATTCTTACCAATCTTCAAACGTTGTTTGAAAAAAATGCTTACTGTGTTCCCTTGAACATATTTTCAAAAGTAATTCTCCCTAATTTACATACATTTCTAAGTAATTTGTTAAGAACGCAAGCTATAAAGAATGTTAAAAATTTGACTGTACAAATCAATATCATCATTCTGGTTTGTCTTTTTTTAGGATTCCTGAAATACAAGTAGGGACATGCTTAATCTTATGCACTTTGTTTTCATATAGAACATGTAAATTATTTGTATTTATATTGATTTCATACAACATAAGCGGTAATTTATTAAATTTGTTTTCTGACATTATTTTGTGTAGTTGAATAGAAAAACTTTATCCATCACATATGATAAACAACCAGATTCCCATTTTTACTGCTTACTTCAAACTAATGTACTTATTATGGTGGCTTAACTCATACTGAATATATGCAGATGCTAGAAAATAAAGTACATTTTTGAACATAATCATATTTTAAATAATTTAGATGAAATATGTAAAGTTATTATTACTTTTTTTTGAAATGGTACTTTATATACAATAAATCACCGTGATAGCATATCACATGTCAGCAAACGTTCGAATCATGCTACCAAGTTTCGAACTTATGACCTCTTGCACCAAAGCCAAATCACTTAACCTCTTATTCATCCAAGAGCAAGTTGAAAATGCTTCAATCAACAAACATATCCTACAGGAAAATTAATATTCTTTTATGGTCAGTTTAGTCTTAGACTTTTTCTGTAATTATTTGATCTAAGACCCGTGATTCTTCACACTAATAATCTCAGTTTCTAATACACATTTGACGGTTGCATTTTGCAATATTTTCCACACTTCCATTGCTTTCGGTTGAATTATTAACTCATTTTTTCTTTGATCGTTAGTATAGTTGTTATCTTTCAGGAATCCTTTTCTTTTCCATTTTTCGATCATTAATGGAATTCTCCACCGAAACTCTCTCTAATTAGGAATATGGAGCTTAGTGCACAAATTGTCCACATAGCATAAGCTAATAACTCAAAGTAATTTCAAGAATGTAGTTTGTTGGTGGAACAGAAAGAAAGTATTTTAGGAAATTTGTTGTTTCACATATGAATTAAGTTTACTGGATTCTTTTTTGAGAAAATTGGAGCTTGCCATTAGTTTTGACCATCCAATGACAGTCTAAGATGAATATAACTTTTGTATCAAAAAAATTTAGATCATAATTATAGGATTACTCATGCTCAAGTTCACATTAGAAACATTAGCCATTCTTCCAACTATGCATAACCACTGATGCCGTTTGATTTTAACCACTGATGGTATATGCAGTGTTAATAATACGATAGTCATGATATACACCGAATTGCTGGAGTAATGTTTCTTTGTCTAAATTAGTTTATATTATGTTAATAAAAACATAATATTATGACATCCTAAACTAAATTTTATGAAATCTTTTAACTACTATCATAATAATATTTATTTCTAACTTGCCGATGTGCAATATCTCTCATCTTCAATAGTGTTCAATCAAGTTAATATGATAAAGTAGTCATCTTCATTTACGTGCAGTGCTTTATGATACTTCAGTTTAATTGTCTAAATTAGATAACATAAGGCTAAGCTATTATGATGAAGTTTCAGGTTCTTTCAAGTTCTTTCTGACACAAAGCTTTGTGATGGAGTTGAGTTAAATCTAATTTAACCTATGTCCATGCAAAATAAATTTGACCATATTTAGTACTTATTCATGGCTATGCAAATCATGTTAGGTTCTACTTTTAAAGTTATATCTAATCATCTCTGTTACATATTTAGTGATCAGATATGTGCTTAGGAGAAAAGGTGGTTATGCTCCCTACTAAAGTCTATTTGCATTACGTAAACAAGCATTGAACCTTACAAAATAAATTATTTGGTTGCTTTTGATATTGGAAAGTTTTTGACCTATTAAGGGTTATTTTGATTGGATCCTATTTGATTGTGTGGACATAATAAAAAGCTAAATGATTTGGTTTTTTGAAGCAAATTGTACTTATATTCTAGACTAAATATACTTTAAAGCAAATGATCAGGGCTAGAGTTGTGAAACTAAAATGATGACGATCAAGGTTATTCAAACAAAAGTTGTCAATATTGTACTTCCTTCAAAAATATTATATATAACAACAAGTTAGTCCATGTATTATTTTAAATGAAACATGAAAGCATTTTCAATATGACAAGTGTAAGTTTTAGTTAGGCTATATTAACACTAACTTTTTATATTACATTTCATTAAGTTTCACAGCTTTATCATGTTTTGTGGCTACTATAATTAGTATAACTCTGTTACTTATCATTGACAATTCTCGCAAATTGAAGACTTAGTGTTTAGTGAAAATTTCCCAGTGAAGTGCTTCAAACTTTTGAATTGTAATGATAGCAGACCTATAGTTGGTGTGATTTGCGTGTACTGATAACCCGCTTTACTCCATAATAGTGAATCAATGATGCTGTCATTTATCCTACTTATGTTATATGCCAGAGTTAACTGCTGGATTTATTTACAACATAGCTCAAAGAAATGTGGTGAAAATTAATATCAAATTCATGGGATTTGGATGTTGGATTTTAGTCAATTTGTTGGGTTCATTTGTTTGCTGTATGTTTAAATTTATATACCATTAATTTAGTTTTGAGTTCAATGTTATGTTGGGAATTTGTGCACACTTTAGTTATTTTTTGCTCTACCACGTGAATCTCTAATAGTTAGTTTATATATATAGATTTATATATTTTAAGCATAGAATAATATTATGTTGATTATATCGCTTGCATTTGGAAATTGCTTATTTGGCATGCTTAATAATGCAATTCTTACCTAACTAGGAACAATTATAGTTAGTGCGATCGTTTGTTGTATAAAAAATTTATGCTCAAAATACTAGTTATATTTTATGTGCTTTGGGATTTGTTAACAAATTTTATCAAAAATTATTTCTCGGTTGTGTTCAAGAAAAAGCACTTAGGATTACCTTACACGTGAAATGGTGGGAAAAAAGAACATGACCAGGTTGTAGATGACTAGACTATACTTACCCTCTGTTAAGAGTTTATGTATGATGTTCTACAATTTCAAAGGTAAATGATAATAGTATGCAACATTTACTTCTTATATTGGTATAATCAATGTTTTGATGGTCTTATGCAGTACACAAGATCATGAAGGTTGACCTTGAATATTATTTTACTCATAGTATTTTAAGTGTAATAAAAGACCTCACTAGCAAGGTAACTTTTTCATTATTTGGTAAAATTATATATTTGACCACACTTAAGTAGGTGTCATATACTTCGATGAAACTTATTTCAGCTTTTGAATATCATGTGATAATTTTTATATATTAGTTTATGCTAATATATTTTTGGAAGACATTGTTAATATGCATCTTCTTTATGTAACTTGCAAACTTAATTGATGACACTTTCTTTTGACTGAAATCACTGAATATTTTTTTTGATGTATTTACATGTACTTTAATTGTTATAATTTGCATTATTTAGGCTTAAGATATTTTCAGATTTTGTTCATAATGTGACACTATCAACACTAATATTGTTTAGTTAATAAGCCTAAGTAACTATTTTAAGAATTAGATGTGTCATGGCCATGCCTTATATCATACTTCAATTATGAAATCTTATTGTAACTTGATTGATATCTATTTTAGAACATGAATACAATGATTTGATTATCATTTATCAAAACAATATGTTGTCTCAGATATCCACATATTTCTTATTGATTTTCTTCACACCATTTAGGAATGTTTCAACAAAAAGATACACTTATAATCTAATGGCATCAAAGCTACCTGAATGAGCTTTTAATTGATATCTTATACACTTATAACAGGATGAGTGGGTAGTATATCGAGTGTTCATGAAGAGGCCAGGGGCGAATAAATACACGACTCAACCGCGAGTAACGAACCCATACACGATTGACATGTCGAACGCAGCAATGATGCCGAACGGGCTGATGCATGCAACGGACCCATACACCCACTTGGTGTAAGTAGGTCCCACCACCTGACGCATGCGGATCTGGTTGAGTTGGCAAGGTTCGCCAAAGGGCAGCATGGATACAATATACTTATCCAGCCATAGCCTAGCTTTCCAAATAACTACACACTTTCTGGACTGAATTTGAACGTTGGATCACAGCAGCAGCAACATGTGTTGTTTGGAGGGTACGGGGGGGGGGGGAAATGGGCAGTGGCAATGACAGCGGCAATGTAGGTAATAATGCAGCAAGGTTTCAGAACGTTGAGTGTGTAGACTTGGAAGGGTATTGGCCTACAAACTGAAAGAACATGTGTGTATAATGTCATTTTTTTAATGTATGTAGTGGGACTTGGTAGCTTATTGTTTTCTAGATGTTGGGAAATTGTAATAATAGAAACATATTTCTTTGAACTAATATGCCTCTGATAGCACTGGATCTATATTGCGCTTGGTTTCAGATTTGATCCATGTATGCCATAGTATCCATCCGATTACTTATTTGATCCATATGATTACTTATTGATAATACGATGTTTATACAAAATTTACAGACGACTGAAATATATGCTATATATTTTATTTACTTTGAGGTCTGGTACATGTTGAAAAATCTACAATTGTTCCCCTTCCAATGCAAGGAAATGGCAACTTTGGCAGAGCCTTCAATAAAGGAGCAATCTGCAAATTATCTATGTTTCTGTTATTATTAGTGTTGAAGTATTTGTAAAAAAATTGTAATATGTGTATGGTGACTTCAAACAAACGATTAGATGGCTGCAGTCCAAATTGAAGCAGTAGAGGCAAGGTTGTTTTAGTTTGATTTAATTAGAATTTAAATGTTTGAAACTGTACATATGTTTTGTTTACCAATTTAACATCAAAATGAGTAAAGATCTTATATTCTAAAAATATTCTGTTTTGTATGGAATTGTCATATTATAGCCCTTTGTTTATTTACATACAATTATCGTTCAACAAATACTACCAAATCCCAGAACCGAGGAAGGAAGGGTAGGGGTTAGACGGTGGTCAGATCTGATTATTTATTGGGCTTGGATATGGTTTTTTTGCTACTTGAACCCAACTATTATCTATCCATTATATCAAACATTTATATTGCAATAAAATGCAAGTATATTTGGAACCTTTTTTTCACTTGGAATAGGATTGGATTGAGTCAAGTGAGCTTTTTATGCATAACATGAGTTCTTATGTAATATGTAGTAATTTTTTGAACTTAAAATGGTTCCATTTATTGTTCTTTAACATGATGCATTTGTTTGAAACTAACAAACATGCACTATTGTTATTACTTTTCTGTTTTTCTTTCTTCAGATATTTAAAGGTTTAAGCTCATACCTATCAAATATTCTTTTATATCTCCATTTTACATTAAAATAGTTTCATCAATTTCCTAACATTTGTTGAAAAATCATCAATGAGACTATGAATATTAACATGGACTATAAATGTAATTTTTTCACGGAATCGAGAGCATTCTGTTGGTTTCGACGGTTTCATGTAATTTTTGTAAATATTTAACTTTTTTAGTTGGATTTACATTTTGAATTAGTCTTTCTACGAATGCCGTGTGCGAAGCACGGGTTCACACTAGTTTCTAATAAAATCCGGTATAAGGCTGGTGATTCTTTTTGAATCTTTGCATAAACCTGGACTACCTGACTTGTAAGAAAAATTATTAGTAAACACAGTTCAAATAACAAATGGTTAATATAAATTTTATGCAGAGTAATGTTTGCTAGATCTAGTATCATTTCTTATGATTCCGATGATGGCCCTAGTTCTGATGATGATTTTGTATTTATGGACTATTGTGATGAAGAGTTCGGTGATATGTTAATGATTAATTACTTTGCTGCTAACCAAAGGAGCATCATGAATAGAGTACCTTGTAGAACATCATCGCTTACAGGAAGGATGTTCTTACTTGATGTATTGAATGGAAATCGTTTTGTATGTCATTAATTTTTTCGAATGTAGAAACATGTATTCTTGAATTTTTGTGATGTCCTAAAAGGGTAAGGACTTTTGAAGGATATTCTTAATATTGAAATTTTGTGATGTCCATCAATATATCACCCTTCATACTAAAATAATAGATGTAATCAAGTATTCAAAAAGTTCATGGTACCGATCGATATATATATATATATATATATATATTGATGTACTTGTATATCTCTGTTTGTCAGAAAAGAGAAGGCCTAGCATGAGGAAGAAGAGCTACTTAAACAAAGCAAAGACTACTTGCCTATCAGATACATCAAAACTTTTTTCCTCTCATTATGTAGTGAAGTGATACAATTGATATGTCTTATCTATTTTGTAATGATTTTGATTTGAGATATGATTAATTTATAGTATGACATGAGTTAGTCTCATTTCGATATGGTTCACATATCGGTAGTCATTATCATTTTGTTATCTATGTTAATTTATGATTTTTCCAGTTTCATGACTTTTTGTTAGTCTCGTTAATTATCTCATCTCATTTCTATATTTAATGATCAAATTCTAACCAAATTTGAAATTGGTATTTTTGTTTTGGAATGGCATTTTTGATTTTTAGTTTAAAAACTATTTTTCAAAACTCTAGAACCAAATACATTTTCCAAAATATTAAAAACGCTCAAATGAAAACCGAAAATGAGGTTCAAAAATTAAAAACAAAAAACTAAAAATAAAAACAAACAGGGCCTTATCTTGTGTTAAGCAAGAGTTATGAATAGTTTTCTATATCATGAAGTTGTGTTTTTCTGGGCTATATCTATTCCAAGTTCTCTTTTTCCATGGGTCGTTTGCTGGAATTGTAGTATCTATGATAGATCTATAAACCATACTAATGGAATGCGAACTATGTTTTGCTTCCCATTCAATTTCATTGTTACTAGCAATGTAAGATTCTTGAGCTATAGAATACCAAAGTTATCTAACTTCAGTGTTGCTTGAGTATGGCAGGATAATTCGATCTTATTGAATATAATTTCATGCATAAGCCTGTTCTGGAATTCCTATGGTCATTTTCTGATTATGGGTTAGGACGTCATTGAGAATGAGACCTCTCAAGGCCCATGGTGTATGCCAGAACAAGTGCATACTGGTTGGAATAATATTGTATTTGATATGTGGTAGAAGAATTCATGAGATTAAGTATGCTTCTAAATGCCCAGCTAGCTATGTTAGGGATAATCATTATCCAAAAGTTGTCTTTCTTTAGTTGATGTGTTTGCATCCATGAAACCCAAAGAGAATCATGATCAGATAATAATGAGTTGAGGTAGTTAGAAGCAGCAACAATGTTCCAAATCCTCAAGTAAATAATTCTAAGACCATATTTTGATTTAGGTAGATTTATCTTTTTGAAGCATATAGGGATAGGCTTCTTAGAGAAACAATTTCCCGACCATAAAAATGTAAGGAAATTTGACCGTTTTGTAAGGAAATTAATACGAAAACATTAATGGATTTCCTTCCTTATTTTGTAAGGAAATTTGACCATTTCCTTCCTCATTTTGTGGTCAATAGAATCTAAAGGGTTTTCCTATTAATATGCTAATCAATAAAACGGTTATAATCTAGAGCGTTAATTTCCCTCATCTTGATCTTGATGGACGATCAAGACTAAGTCTACAAATCTGGAAATTTGGTCCTCTCTCTACCTATAAATATTAACCTTTTCCCATCACAAAGGATATAGAAAAACACATAAAGAAAGATATAGGAAAAGAGAGAGAAACCATTTCCTTTCTCCATTGAAATAACCTTCGACAACAACCATTGCTGATTCATATACAAGATGTTTGGAGGTATGTTTTATTGATTCATTACATATGTGATAATCATGTAATTCTAGATCTTAGGGTTTATGTCATTTGCAAGATAAAGATTACATGTGGTATCAGAGCAAGGTTTTAGAATTCATGATTATCCATCAATATATATAAAACGAAACTAGCATAGATCTATGATATGATGTTTGTAATTTTACTATAATAATGATGATGATTATTAGTGTTAATATGATTCAAGTTTAATATTCATATTATTTAAGTTGCTATAGTAATCATGATCATCAATATTATTCTATTTACTGTATGCTTAGATCTGGATCTGGAAAGTTTATATTTCCACAAAAGTTAATTTTTCTACCTTAATGTTTGACCTACTGTATAATATGGAACAACTTATTGTATGCGAATACTTTTCATAAAGTATACATATTGAAAACAATTGTTTCCTAGTTTGATATTAAATTCATGATCTCGAACTTACAAAATAATTGTTTATATGTTAAATTCATGTATGAAATTTACTTGGAGTTACTAGACATTTATTATCCTTGCTGTGGATTACTTGAAAGAATGGCAAATGTTTATGCGGAAAAAAAACAAAGGAGGTGACCACCTGGTTCGATCTGGTTTCCCTCTTTTCTCTCTTGTTTTAGTTTTCGCTTCCGCGCTTAATTTCCTTGTTTCCTCTAGTCTGATGCATGTAGTCCCGTCCACAGGCGGCTGCTGCTTGCACAATAACGCATGAAACATTAACGTTTATCATTCTTCCATGAGTATAGTTCTACTGCCTACCCACAGGAGGCGCTAAACCTAACCTCTTCTTATGACATGTGTTTTATTCTAATAAAGAAGCCTACATTTCTTTTATATCTGCAGTTGCAATACCCTCAAACCTTAATTCGCACGCTACGTCTATCATCAGACTCAATGGAACCAACTACTCGGAAAGGAGAGAGCAAGTTGAGTTTTCTTTGGGCGTACTTGAACTGGACATGGCTCTCCTTAATGAAAAGCCAGCCCCACTTACTGACACAAGTACGCCTGAGGAAAACAAACTCCATGATGATTGGGAATGATCTAATAGGCTCAGCATGATGTTTATGCGAATGGTGATTGATACCAACATCAAAACCTCCCTACCCAAAACTGAAAGCGCAAAAGAATATTTGCAATCCATTGAAAATCGGTTCAAGACTGCAGACAAATCCCTTGCTGGGAAACTTATGGCAGACCTTGTAACCATGAAGTTTGATGGTTCTCACTCAATGAGCGCTCATGTCATTGAAATGATTAACCTTGCTGCCAAACTTAAGAACTTGGGATTGGTTATGGACGATGCTTTTCTCGTCCAATTCATTCTCACTAGCTTACCTCCTCAGTATGAACCATTTAAAATTCATTACAATACTATTACGGAAAAGTGGAGTCTAAATGAATTGACTAACAAACTGGTTCAAGAGGAGTCTAGGCAGGGCTCACAAGGCATTAAAGTTGCTTATTTCACTCAAGGGGTTGGAAAACAAGCTGGCAAAAGGAACAACTCACAACATAAAAGAGCACCACCCAAATCTGATGACGCCACTCAACCATCCAAGAAGAAAAAGAAGGATTATGTCTACAAATTCTGCAAGAAACTTGGACACTTCCAGGCAGATTGCATTAAGCGCAAAGCATGGTTCGAAAAGAAAGGTAACCCAATGGGTTTCATAAGTCATTTCGAATCAAATCTTACTAATGTACCTTCTTCTACTTGGTGGATTGATACTGCTGCTAATGTTCATGTTTCGAATTCTATGCAGGGATTCATTACGATCCAAACCACAAACCCAAGTGAGAATTTCATTTTCATGGGGAATAAAGATAAAGCTCCATTTGAAGCTATTGGAACTTTTCGTCTCATTTTAGATAGCGGTTATTAGTTAGATTTATGTCAAACTCTTTATGTTCCATCTATTTCCCATAATTTGATTTCTGTAAGTGTACTTGATAAATTTGGATATTCTTTTGAAGTTGGAAATGGAAATTTTAGTTTATTTAAAAATTCTAGTCTTATTGGTTCTGGAATATTAATTGATGGACTTTATAAACTTCATCTTAAACAAAATGATGAAATCCAACACACCCTGCATGGAAAAGAAACTAAAGGAAAGTCATCCAAGAATGATTCTTACTTCTTGTGGCATAAAAAACTGGGTCATATATCCAGTGCAAGAATCAAGAGGTTAGTGAAAAATGGTGTCCTACCGGACCTAGACTTCGCTAACATTACAGCATGTATTGATTGTATTAAAGGAAAAACAACAAAAAAACACAAAGAAAGGAGCCACAAGAAGTACACAACTTCTTGAAATAATACATACAGATATTTGTGGACCTTTTGATGTTCCAACTTTTGGAGGAGAGAAATATTTCATCACTTTTATCGATGATTTTTCACGTTATTGCTATCTTTATCTGTTGCATGAAAAATCTCAGTCAGTGGATGCTGTACAAGTGTTCATTACTGAAGTCGAAAGGCAATTAGAAAGAAAAGTGAAAATCATTAGGTCAGATAGGGGTGGTGAATTCTATGGAAGGTATGATGAAACGGGACAACATCCTGGACCTTTTGCTAGACTTCTTCAAAAACTTGGAATTGTTGCACAGTAGACAACGCCTGGATCTCCATGGTAGAATGGTGTAGCTGAAAGGCGAAATCGTACATACATGAAAATGGTTAGATCCATGATGAGTCATGCAAATTTACCTATATCATTATGGATGGATGCATTACGAACTACTGTAAAAATCTTAAATAGAGTTCCAAGTAAGGCCGTTCCAAAGACTCCTTTTGAACTTTGGAAAGGATGGAAACCTAGTTTAAGACATCTTAAAATTTGGGGTTGCCCAGCTGAAGCTAGACTGTACAATCCAAATGAAAAGAAATTGGGTTTTAAGACAGTCAGTGGTTACTTTATAGGTTACCTAGAAAAATCTAAAGGATATAGATTTTATTGTCCTAACCATAGTACAAGAATTGTTGAAATCGACAATGCCAAATTCTATGAAAATGGTGAAATCAGTGGGAGTACAAAACAACAAGAAGTGGTCATTCATGAAATAAGGTACCCATCATCTTACCCTCTATTTCGAAAGATATTGGGAATCATCCCATTGTTGAACCTGTTCACAATGAGGGAAACCCAATAAATGATCAACAACTCCATAATGAAATTATCACCAATCATAATGTTGATGAAGTACCACAGGAACTAGTATTAAGAAGATCTCAAAGACAAAGAAGATCAGCTATTCCTGATGATTATATGCTTTATCTAATAGAATCTGAAGGAACTACGGACCCAATTTCTTATTCACAAGCCATTAAGGATGTCAACTCTCTTAAATGGATTGATGCCATGAAAGATGAACTGAAATCTATGGATAATAATCAAGTTTGGGAAATCGTTCAATTGCCGCAAGGACATAAAGCAGTCGGTTGTAAGTGGGTCTTCAAGACCAAACGGTAAAATTGAACGATATAAAGCTAGACTTGTTTTCAAATGTTTTAATCAGAAAGAAGGCATTGACTATAATGAAACTTTTTCTCCTGTTTCCAGGAAAGATTCTCTTAGAATTATCATGGCATTAGTAGCTCATTATGATCTCGAGTTACATCAAATGGATGTGAAAACAGCCTTTCTAAATGGAGACTTGAAAGAAGAAGTCTACATGCGTCAACCTGAAGGCTTCATAATTGAAGGACAGGAAGACATGGTCTGCAAACTTAAGAAATCAATATATGGACTGAAACAAGCTTCTAGACAATGGTATCTAAAGTTTCATGAAATCATTACCACTTTCGATTTCATAGAAAACATAGTTGACCCTTGTATATACCTCAAGTTCAGTGGGAGCAAGTCCATATTTTTGATTCTGTATGTTGATGACATATTATTAGCTAGCAGCGACCTTGGTTTATT
The DNA here is from genome assembly GCA_030737815.1 of Allium fistulosum. Lineage (NCBI taxonomy): Eukaryota > Viridiplantae > Streptophyta > Magnoliopsida > Asparagales > Amaryllidaceae > Allium > Allium fistulosum. The sequence goes on from CM060902.1 coordinate 1,213,173,970, forward strand.
ACGTGAAACTAAGGATTATCTCTCAACGAATTTTGAAATGAAAGATATGGGTGAGGCTTCCTATGTGATAGGAATAGAAATATTTTGTGATAGATCACAAGGAATTCTAGGATTGTCTCAAAAAGAATATATTGACAAAATTCTTGAGAGATTTGGCATGACGAATTGTTCCTTTAGCCCTGTCCCACTGCAGAAAGGAGACAAACTTGTTCTTGAGCAGTGCCCAAAGACTCCTATGGAACGAGAAGAAATGACCAAATATCCTTATGCATCTCTTGTAGGGAGTTTGATGTATTCACACGTCTGTACAAGACCTGATATCATCATGTAGTTGGTATACTGGGTAGATTTCAAAGTAACCCAGGAATCGCTCATTGGAAAGCTGCAAAGAAGGTACTGAGATACCTAAAGGGAACAAGGAATTACATGCTCACCTATAGAAAATCAAGTTACCTACAGGTAACTGGTTATTCTGATTCAGACCTTGCTGGATGTCCTGACACTAGGATCTGCACTCTTGGCTATGTGTACCTCTTATGTGGAGGTGCAATATCATGGAGAAGCCAGAAATCTGAGATGCTTTTCGGATCCACCATGATGGCTGAATACGTAGCATGTTATGAGGCTTCAATTCAGGGAACATGGCTGCGTAATTTTGTCTCACAATTTGGCACTTTAAGTTTTATCTCTAAGCCATTAACTATCTACTGCGACAATGAAGCTGCAACCTTTTTCTCCAAGCATGATAGGATAACCAAAGGTTCCAAACACATGGACCTGAAATACCTACTACTGAAGCAAGATGTTAAACTAAAGAAAATTGTTGTTGAATCGATAAGTACAGACTTACAAGTGGCAGACATATTCACGAAAGGACTACCTCCAAAGACCTTTCAGAGACATACTGATAGCATGGGTCTTGCAGATAGTTCCTAATTATCTCCTTATTATGCCATTTATTTTGTACTTAGCCAGACATAACAATTATTGAGCTCTTAATAATTTGGACATCTTTTATTTTTGTTTTATAATGTGTACACATTTATATTTAGATAAATGATAATAGAAACAGTCTTTTGCTTCAAGACATTATGTGACCATTAAGTTATGCTCATCTACGGTCTAGTTATGAAAGTTGTCAATGTCATAGTACATGGAAGTAAGCATGTTGCAAAATAACATGTACACGTCATGACTTTCATTGACCACTGGATTAGCCAAGACACTTATGATAACTGATTAAAGAAAAGTTTAGCATATCATGCACGCCTTATGACCTTAATATGAAAACATTAATGGATTTTACTATTGACCAAGTGGGAGACTGTAAGGAAATTTGACCGTTTTGTAAGGAAATTAATACGAAAACATTAATGGATTTCCTTCCTTATTTTGTAAGGAAATTTGACTGTTTCCTTCCTCAAATGTTTCCTTCCTCATTTTTTGGTCAATAGAATCTAAAGGGTTTTCCTATTAATATGCTAATCAATAAAATGGTTATAATCTAGAGCGTTAATTTCCCTCATCTTGATCTTGATGGACGATCAAGACTAAGTCTACAAATCTGGAAATTTGGTCCTCTCTCTACCTATAAATATTAACATTTTCCCATCACAAAGGATATAGAAAAACACATAAAGAAAGATATAGGAAAAGAGAGAGAAACCATTTCCTTTCTCCATTGAAATAACCTTCGACAACAACCATTGCTGATTCATATACAAGATGTCTGGAGGTATGTTTTATTGATTCATTACATATGTGATAATCATGTAATTCTAGATCTTAGGGTTTATGTTATTTGCAAGATAAAGATTACAAAAAAGTGATTTAATGCATTGTTTAACATTGGGATAAGCTTCTTAGGTAGGATGAAAATTCTGGAAAAGTATGACACCATGGATGTAGCCATGGATTTAACGATAGTTAACCTGCCTGCCTAAGATAGTAGTTGAGTAGGAAATCTGTCGAGCTTGTTTTTTATTACATCAAACATAGGGAGACACTAGTTTGTAATGATTCTTGACGTAGTTAACGGAATCCCTAAGTACACTATATTTGGTGAAATGTATTCCCGACTTGAAAGAGCAGTGATAATGTTTCTTTTAGCAATTTCAAGGACGACGATCAAATTGGTTGATTTGTCATTGTTTATGGTGAATCTTGTTGTTTGTTCTAGTTTACTCAGTCATCAATTTATGGAAGCCATCAAGTTTCTGTCTAGTTAGTAAAAATAATCAGGTCATCTGCAAATAAGTGGCACGTGATGTACTTGTTTTGTTAACATACTATTGAAAAATTCCATTGCAACTATGAGGAGATAAGAAGATATTGGGTCACCTTGCCTCAACCCATGTACAAAACTGGAATAACTAGAAACCTTTCCGTTGAGCATAAGAGAGTAACGGGCGTAGAAATACAGGTGTAGATCCACGCTATAAATGGTTCAGGGAATTTCAGTTTTATTGGTATAGCAATAATGGAGTTACATTGAAGGTTGTCAAAACCTTTCTGAATGTCTAACTTCAACATACTTCTTGGAGATATGTTCTTGTCATTACAACCTTTTAGAAGCTCATGTGTGATAAGGATATCATTAGTTATGTTTTTGTCATTTGATAAGAAAGCCGTTTGGTTAGGAGAGATTACTCCGACTAATATTGGCTTCATTATGGTGGCCATAATCTTAGTGATGGTCTTGTAGATTAAGGAGCAGCAGGTGATGGGTCTAAAGTGGGTGACAGTGGTGAGATGATCAATATTATAGACCATAGCTAGGTTGGTTGAGTTAATTCCAATGAGTAGGATGTTAGTTTTAAAAAAGTGGTGTATAGCTTTGAGATATGTAGATGAAATGATAGACTTACAACTCTTGAAAAAATGAGCACTGAAATCATTTGGACCTCCTAAACTTGTTGATTTAAGGCTAATACAGTAGCATTGATTTCTTCACTGGTTATTAATGGTGTGATAGCTTGGCCTAATTTATCGCTTATAGATCCTTTCGATAAAATCCAATTTCACATTTTCTTAAGCAATACCTTTAAGTAAAGATTATTTACACAAATTCTCTTCGTCAACAGTATATCACATTAGAACTTATGAAATTTACTTTTGGCCAAAATTCCAATATCGTACACATTCAACTTGATTAGTGCATACATAAAGTCCTCGATTCAATAATAACATTTATTATTAACTGTACTACTTCGACTAGAGATTTTCACTTTGAGTTGGCTATAGTTGACTATGGTACTGACCTCATATAACTGAGGAGAAGAATTCTCTATTGAAAGTGTTTCACTTCCAATGCTTCAACTCAAGCCCAACTATAGTCATTCGATCAATGTCATATCATGATTTAACTGTAATCAAAGTGGAGTGTCCACATTGAAGTTCAACATTATTCTCAAGTTGAGAGAACCATATAATATCTTCACTTCGAGATTTCATGTTTGACCTTGGTTATTATTAACCAACTAGAAACTCTTGAATGAGTCATTCCATGGTTATCCAATAACTATCATTATGTAATCTCTTGGTGTCTCCAACAACCATGAGTAATATACTGCCCAATATTTGGAAAGTGTTGCATACTTTAGTCTCAACAGATGAATCGATATCCTTTGGAACATCTTGACTAGGAATGTTTAAAAAATATGTTATTTCTCAATATGTTAAAATTCTCATGATTACAACCAATTTTGTTATTATTATATAACATATTTTTTAAGGATTTTCTATTTATATATACTTTAAATTAATTGCTTAATTAATAATATCACAATATAATCAAACACCTTTACTAAGAACAAGATTGGTTATCGAGTTAGATATATGTAATAAATTCATAGTTGCCCCTAGGTCATATCCCTAACTATATCAATCTCCCACTTGCACTTAGGATCAATTATGGAATCTTATTCCAGTTCCTTTTGATTATTTTTCTCAAAAACTAATCAGGCCGGCCCTTAGTGAATATGTATGCTATATTGTTTTAATTATCTAATATTTAAGTTAGCTCTCTCTAATACTAATAAACTGCCTTTATCATGTGGAACCCTTCAGAGTATGATTTCAACTTCTAAAGAGATTTAGGTTCTTTTATGGATTATGTTGCATCATTATCATCATATAACAATGTCATGGGATTCTCAACATTCGGAATCACTTATAGCTCAGTTATAAATTTATGCATTTATTTATGCTTCTTTTATTGCAATGCTATTCAAGGAAATGTACTTATAATTTTGGTTAAATTAGCCACTACTTATTATTTGGAACATTTCTGACTTAAAGTTCTTAACTTAAGATTGAACATGAATTAATGATTGACATACTTTACTCAATATCACTTATGAAGTTCGAGTCTGCTCACTCCTTCATAAGGAGTTTGTTGTTTCTATAAGAAATTCTCTAGTATTTCATAAATACTCAAGAACACTCTAGATTTTCATTTAGTGATCTTAATTTGGATTTGATACTTGCCATGTGTATCAAATACATTAGTGAAATGTGATACTATAGAGAATACAACATGTACGCTGATTTCTATTGCCATTGCAAGAGTAACCAATCTTACATTCTCCATATTAAACATTTTAATATGTTGTCCATGTGTATCATTTTTGGACAATCCCAACATCATTTTATACTGATTATAAAAGATGTCAGTTTTAAATCCAATATCGAGAATTAAACAACTAAAAAATAATAATTTTAACATGAGTGTATCTTAACTATCATAGGTTTGTTGTTTACTTATAGTTTTAAAATAATTTAGTACCTTTATAGTCTTTCTTACAGACACACGCTTCCTTTGCATTTTGACTTAAATTCATGTTTGGTTTTTCAATCCCACAAAATCAGAATCGCTTCCACTAACTTCGAGACACTTTGGTTATTAAGCACAAACAACAATTCTAAATCATTAGTTAGAATTTTTATTTCAACATACAAATGCCAAAAATCAAAAATCACGTCGAGCGATAATTTTGCGAGTAAAATCTAAATTTCAAGCTAGAAAAGATCAAGCTTTCAAATTTAAGAAGAGAGTAAAACTAGTTTTCTATAAGTAAAATCTTTTTCTAAAACCTTCCCTAGCATGTTTACATTTCAAATTTTGATGTAAATCAATGCTTGAATGAGGATTAATGTATTTGGATGATTAAACATTATTTTAGTTATGGTTTAGAAATTAATTAAGGTGAATTAATTCATGTTTTAGGATAAAATATGGTCAAATCACATCTAAATGCAATGAAAATTTAAATGATGTGCTTAATGAAGAATTAAAGATGGGTTTTTGATTTCACAATTTTTGGAGTTAAAATGAATATTTTATGAATTTCCTAAGTTGGGAAAAATGATTAATTTCATGTTAATTAATTAAAAAATAATAAAATTAATTATTTTGACTTGATATTTTTATATGAGGTAAAATATGATAAAAGTGATTTTTGGAGAATTTTTGAGAATTATTCCATCAATTTTCCATCTTGTATGAATTATTTAGTGAAGGAAAGAAGTTAATTAGTTAATTAAATTAAATAATTAATTAAATTAAATAATTAAATAATTAATTAAATTAAATAATTAATTAATTAATTAAATTAAATAATTAATTAATTAAATTAAATAAATAAATTTATTATGGGTGTTAACATATTTTGAAAAGAGAACTGAAAAGAATGAAATTGTTCGATAGGAATTCAACACCAAATAGTGTTAGTTATAAAGTAATTACTTAAGTAAGTAGAAAATCGGTTTTCAATTAAATTACAAGATTACTTTGGACCTTGTTGACCAAAAAAAACATAAAACACGAAGGCTAATTGGAGAAATATAATCACACTAAGGCCTTGACTAAAATAGCCCAAGAGGGTTGAAAATGTAACAACACACGAAGGCAAGAATAGATAAAAGAAAATAGGACTAGAAAATAGAATGGGTAGCTCACGAGGGGATGGCTCACGAGAGCTACTGATGAAATTGAGATAAGCAGTGCACGAAGACTAAAATGAAAGGAAAGAAAGAAAAAAAATTGATGACCGCACATGCACATGAAAACTTAAAGAAATATAGGATAACCCATGCACACGAAAGCTAAATGGAAAGTGGGTCGGCATACGAAAGAAAAAGAGGGAAAAACAAAATATCCAACACACAAAAGAACCAAATAAAAATGGGACACGAAGGATCCAGACATGAAATATATACATAACACATGAAAGATAAAAGAAGGGACATCTAACTATTCATGAAGGCCTTTCAATTCATGAAGGCAAGAAAGAAAAATAAAATAGTAGATCACGACGGTTGCAACAAGGATAACACACAAAGGCTAAAAAGACACACAATGGCTCCTTTCTAATAGCTCGCGAAAGCTCATGCACCCGAAAACTTCAAATAAAAATTAAGTACGTAATGGCTCATTTCTCATGTAAGAAAATAATGAAATCAAATTACAAGCAATGGCTGTAGAGAGATGATGCACAATGACACAATAGAAATAGCACGCGATGGCTATATGGAAGATTCTCTATGACCACTCTATGGAGTATAATATGATATAGCTTGGGAAGTTATTAACCCACGATAACTATACAACTATACTTTAAGATAGCCTAGGATAAATAACTCGCGATGACTATTGGATAGTCATTCCACGATAGCTAGGCTAAAATGTTTGAAGGCTATGGGATAGCCTATATGCGATGACTAAGAATAACTTGCGAAAGCATGGGATGCTATATTTTTCTAAGTAAAATAACGGATACTTAGGATTTCCAAGTGTTATTGAACTATTTTACAGGGATGAAATAAATACGGATTTTATAAAATAAAATTATGTTAACTTATTTCGGAAATGAAGAAAGCTTAGAGAGGCTAATAAATGATAGAGTATCGTTTAAATAAAGGATACAAGAGTTTTGTCTAAAGAATGTGTAGGGCACACAATTAATGATGAAAGAAAAAGGTTTGAATGATGATCGTAAACATATACCTACTCATGGAATTATTTGATGGCAGAGTGCCTTGATTGATGGTCTAAAGTCCAATGGTATATGGCGGCGCCATGGTAGGGTTCAACCTTAGAACATTATAAAACTCTACAGTGGAGTTAAGGCAGAATGTCATGGCAGAGTACCAAAACATCAGGGTGTTGTTATAAATAAATTGGAAACATGAACAATAACGGTTCATGGACTAAGAGGGGTTATTGACACCTAGTATGGATGCTTACTAGAATGTATTCAGAGTGCTTGCATTCAACCTCTTAGGAGAATCCGAGGAACTCTAGTAGTGTGGCTCCCATAAGGAAATGAGTTAAAATTTTCCACCAGGTGACATTGTTCGAGCAAAAGATAAATTAGTGATAGACAGGCCTGGGGAGGTAATCACTAAACAACTTATTGATAACTTGAAGAGAAAACCTTAAAAAAGGATTAGGTAAATGGATGAATGAACGACTTGGTTCATGATCGAATGGTAAGTGTAGGGTACACTCCTTAGTTTAATATATGCACATGGTTTCTTTCTATGATATATATATATATTGTTTGTTGTATATATATTGATGTGTATTAATAATGATAAAGTGAGGTGAAAATCCGTTTCGTGTTAGGGGCGTGGTCTCATTATGGATGCTCAGGGTAACGGTTTTGCTCATACCAGGCTTTTTGTCTAACCCGTATTTTTATATTTTTCCATCAACTCACGAGTACTCATTCGAGTACACTGAGTTTATGGATTAGACAGGTATCTCTTTTGGAACGACGAATAAAGATTTCAAAGATGAAGCAGGAGGCTTGTTATTTAAATAAAAGTATTTTGAAATTCGACCATTTAAACCTTAACTTATAACTGGTTAGGTGTGGTGTTGGCATCTCCATATTTCATACACACACTACTTTGAATTTTCTTATTATATTTACCTCTACGTGGGAATGATTAGGTTAAAATGATGTAATGTGTTTTGTAATTCAAATTGATGTAAAGAAAAAGATATTTAGCTTCTTTGTTGACTTATGTTATGAATAAAAATATATTGAACTCACTTTGTCGTTGGAAAATGATTCTGGTGATGAATGCAACATCATCGACATCTATTTTCGGGCCTCAAAGCGAAGGATGTTACAACTAGGTATCAGAGTTTGGGTTAGGTAACATCTAAGTGAAATGGAGCTAAGTATAAGTTAGATAATTGGGAAGCAAACACAATGGGAAAGGCTATACGCTATATATATAACCTACTTGTATTTTGATATAGATATATAGGCGGATATATCTACCCCTCTTTAGTTGATCTCACTCTCTTTACTTCTGTTTCTTATGAACCCTTGCTATAGAAGGCAAGAATGGATCTATGCAACCAACATTTGCCATAGGAAGTGCGAGAGGGAACCCAAGTAGGGGAACTGATAGTATGCAAACCATTGACCAAGGGGTAGAGATGAACCCTGAAGTTTGCACTGAAACTAAAACCCAAGTACTTGCCCCAGCTGAGGGAGGAATGGATGTGAATGCTTTGTTCTGCCAGTTTATGACAGAGACGATAAGGCAATAGCTACCTGAAGATGTTGAGCCAAGACAAGAGGCAGTAAGAGAAGTAGACTTTTTAAGATGAACAAATATTTCAAGAGCTGTAGCGAAAAGGATTCATAGGTAAAGGGACTACCTTAGAGATTTTGAACTGGTTGAAAGTATGTGAATGTATTTTTAGATACTTGGGATATACTAATGCTCAGAAGAGGAGATTGGCATCTCGTTAACTCCAGGAGGATGCATTGGACTGATGGGAGGCTATGATTTTTGAAGTCCCAGAAAAGGAGATGACCTGGAAGCAATTTAAGGAGCGATTTGGGGCTCAGTTTATCCCTGAATTCTAGAGAGAGCTTTGTGCAGGGAGTTTATTGAGCTGAAACAGGGAGAGATAACTTTAAAAGTGTACATCCAGCGTTTTAATGCTTTATCGAAGTATGAAAGGGAGCATATTAATAATTCGTTGATGAAAAATGAAAAGTTCGTTGAAGGTTTAAGGAAAGGGTCGAATCACAAGGTGATGGTGCATCTGTTGGCTCCATTTAATATGGTGGTGTAAATGGCGAGTAGGTATGATCACTTATTTTAAGTAGAAAAGAAGGCTGATGTTAAGCCCAAGGATGGGCAGAAGAAAATATTCAATCCGTATCAGAAGGGCAGAAAGAATCAGAAGGGTGGAAAGTCTTTTAGAAGAGGAGTTCAAAAGCCAAATGTGGCCGATAATACTTGCTTTAACTTCAAGCAGGAGGGGCACTGCTCCGCTAAATGTACCCAGCTAGAGAAAAAAGATAGGGCAAAGTGCTTTATCCATGATAGGCCAAGCCATAAGAAGAGGGATTGGCCGGGGACAAAGCAGGCAAAGTTTTATGCTTTGGAAGGACCTTCATTTAGAACTACAGCTGAGGAGAAAGGAAAGGGTGTTGTACTCGAAGGTACGATTTCAACTTCCAGTATATCAGTTAGAGTTCTGTTTAATACTGGTGCCACTCACTCTTTTATATCGAAAGGCTTGGTTAATAGGTTAGGAATAGAAACTGCATATTTAGTGACATCCTTACATGTGGTTATCCGATTGGTGGGTATGCCACTCTCGGGTTAAGTTGCACACACCATGAATTTGACTTTTGTGGACATTTGTTTGCTTACGACCCATATGTGTTTCACTCGTAGGGTGTGGGGTAATTTTGGGTATAGGTTGGTTGGTGCAAAATGACTATAGGATCAATTGTGTGGATATGATTATTGCCTTACGGAATTCTAGAGGTGGATAGAGAATTATGATAGCAATGGACGTAATAACAGAGAAGTCGGACTTAGTGTTATGTGTTGTAGATAATCAAGACGATGAGATCAGTAGGAGTGAGTAGCCCGAGAATTTACAGATGTTTTTGAACCTGTAATGGGACTAACGTCGAGAAGGACAATCGATTTCCAGGTAGATTTAATGCTAGGGGTGCAACCTATTAGTAGACTAAGCAGCAGAATGTCGCTCAAGGGGATGGAAGAATTGAAGAAGCAATTGGTGGAACTTGAGTAAAAGAGTTTCATCAGACCAAGCAGTTCACCGTGAGGAGCATCCGCGGTATTCATAAAGAAGTTAGATGGATCTTTACGGATATGCATTGACTATCGGTAGCTGAACGAGTTGACCGTAAAAAATCGTTATCCTTTGCCCAGGATAGACGATTTATTTGACCAGTTAAGTGGAGCAAGAGCATTCCTACGGCTAGATTTGGCAATGGGGTTCCATCAACGTAGGGTAGCTAAAGATGGTGTTCCATTGACCGCATTTATAACTATATATGATTCATAAGAATGGTTAGTGATGCCGTTAGGATTAACCAACGCCCTTGGATTATTCGTTGATATTATGAACAAGATCTTCCATGATTAATTGGATCGATTTGTGTTAGTCTTCATTAGCGATATTCTGGTGTATTCTAAGATTGAAAGAGATCATGAGGTCCATCCCAGAATGTTGTTGGAGAGTTAAGACAATAGAGATGGATGGAATTCTTGGTATCGTATGATTTCAGAATAGAATGCACATCAGGAAAAGGGAGCAACGTTGCCAATGCTTTGAGCAGGAAGCAACAAAATGGAGTGTTAGCCATGATTGATGAATAGAAGACATTGGGGATGTTAGCCTCTTGCAGAGTGCATTTTAGGTAGAATACTGGATAAAGAAGGAATATAGGTATGTTGGCAAGTTTGGAGGTATGTCCAACACTTATGGAGAAGATCATTGCAAGGTAGAAGGGAAGACCTACTAATTGCCGAAAGAATTAGGCGATTAGAGAAGGTGGCAGACATTGAGAATCTGAAAGGATTTGAGATAGACTCGAAGGGATGCGTGACAACCGCCCTACACCACCGACACCTGATATACTGGTATAGTGCGCTGCAACGGTGCTCGATCGATATAGGACGATAGTCAAGGTTGTAGTAAAGTAAATCAATCATCGCAGAACCTATCGTATATCTCATAGTGCATCGAATAAAATATAACAATAAACATCTCAGATATAAAACAGGCGATATAGTAATAATTGGATGAATCATGGGGATCAGAGTACTCGGATCCATACAATATACACCATAAGTTATATAGTTATACATCAGACAGTAACTCATAAATAGACTGTCTCTAGATAATAATAGCACTAGCAAGCTCCATTGTGTTATGCAGCGGAATAGAAAATCATAATAAGTAAATGTAGTAATATGTGAGTATAACCTCCTACGTCCTCTGTCCAGCTCCACATGCTCACTAGACCTGATATCCCTCATCCACTCATTAAGAGTATCTAGAATAATAAGAAGCAAAGCAGAAAATCCTAAGTCAGACCATAATCTAGTGTGAGCGGTAGAAAATCTCAAATACTATAAAGTCAATATACTAAGACAAATGGTATAGAAAATCATACCAAATCTGTCCCTACATCCATAAACTTAGCATATAACATAAGATATTTGTTACTCTACATCGTGATCATCATGGTGTACCATACATCAAAGTATAAAGGGGTATCTAAGTAACTACATCAATAACGTCTACATCAAGTGACATCCCTAAGCTGATAAGCAACCAAAGCAAACATGGCATCCATCATCCATCCTCACATTCACTCGCTCATTGCGTTGGATATTTGACTCATCTAAGCCATCACACTCGTGGACTTGACTAGCCATCACGATAGTCAACGTCCGAGTTTCAAGGTACTCAAATCCATGCCACTTAGTAGGCCAGGAACTAGACTAACCATCATGTTAGTCCGAGGTAAACAAACCGCTCATCTGACAACATGGAGCCATTACGCCCCAAGTGCATACCCTGCTTTACGAGTACGTTGGAAACCCTTGAGTATCAACAATCCCTTTGCACACGTCATCCGTAGTAGAGATTATTCTGGAACTGTCCCTACAACTCCCATCTGAAGTCGTCGTGGTTGGGAATATTCTCGATAGCCATTATTAGTCGTAGAATGTCATCGTTTTTCCCATAACCCTTCTCTAACAGTTCCTTCAATCCAACTCATAGTCCCCTACTCTACATCTCAAAGTATAGCTATCCATTATCAAAACGATCATTTCCCATACTGAATCATCACAATCGAATCACGGGTTATCATCATTGAAAATCATCGTCGAACACTATGGTTCGGTACCGACCATATCATTATCCCGAAGTAGAAGCACCTAGTGCTCGAAGTAGGTATAAACGTGAAGGCTGAAGCACTTGTTCTTGGGGCTCAAAGCAAGTAGGTGTGTGATTTGAAGCTGCCTCGCAATCTCCACCACCTATCCATAGTCACTGAACCATGGAGCCCGATCCATCACCATCGGTCCCACACTACAACATAACATGACATGCTCCATCCCCTGGCCAAACCTTCATTAAACCATCACCCATGAATGGTACACCATGGATTGGTATCGACCCATGACCACTGATCCATGCCTTAGCAAAATTTCTCCTCCTTTCGCTCCATTGGCCTATACCTCCAAGCAAGCTCTCGTGACTTGAAGCAAGTCTCGATCCATCACTCCTTGAATCAGTGCTGAACCAACACTTTGGAATATCTCCCATCCTCTCATGCAATCCATCAATAAATGCTAGTGAAGCGATCCCCTCTAAGACTCAAAGCCTTTCCCTTTAAAGCTCGAAGCGATCCATCCCATGACATGAGCATGCCTAGAAGCATCTTCCCATCGATCCATAGTATCCAAATCACCATCGATCCATCTTCAATCGGCCATAACTCGAGCAAACTAACTCCAAACGACTTGAAACTTAAAACATAGCTTTAGGAGGTCCTTTTTGACCTACCTTATGGATCACATGCCATTTAGAAAATTTAACCTCTATGGGTCATCATTGATCCAAAGCTTATTCCTATAACTAAATCGCCATTCGGTCGACGTTTTCAACTATCCAACCAACATACATTCAAGCATACATTACATACAATCCTAGCAAATATATATTAATATACATCCATTTTATAAGCTAAGTCTAAAGAAGAGAATCCATAAGAACAAGGAGGTCCATCAGAACACAAATTTCACAAATATTTTCCAAATCGTTTGAAATTACATACGTGATTAAAGAGGGTTTAAAGCATATTTTAGAGTTTAAAATTCAATTTAAAACATTATTTTAACGTGTATAATGATTAATTAGTAAGTGAGAGGTCCTAACCGCTCACCTAGAATCCAAGAAATCCAAAGGAACCTAAGAGTGCACTTAATCCAAGAATCAACAACAGCTCCAAGTAACCTCCAATAGAAAATCTCCAATACTAAGTGTTAATCTTCCTCTAATGAAATGTTTGGCTAATTAAAGTAGGGTTTATGGTAAATTTTTAGGCTAGAGAACGTTAATGTTGGTTTTCTCTCTATTTTGGGAAGTGTGTAGATGTAGAGATGTCTCATCAGCCCCATCATGATGCTAATCCCGAAAAGAGCTTTGTGCCTAACCATTAACTCACCGATTACCCATTAAGCTGTTCAAAATCAAGTGAAGCTTCAAATAGCTATAATTCTTATACAGTAAGTGCATTTTTCTATTATGACCACTCTATGGAAAGAGAAACCATCATCACCCTAATTTGGCTCCTATCAAATGTTATAGGTCATATAAGATATTCAGGGTCAAAATTGTTCGATAAAATTCTAATGGGGGAAATGTCTCTAGTAGTCATTTCCCAAAGTTATAGAATCATACGACCATGAATAAAGACAATATTAATAGTCAACGATCCTTTGATACGTAGAATATAGATCGTTACTTTCTTCCCTGCTTTATGAATTTTTCCTTCGAAATTCCAAACAAAATCAATAGGGTTATCCCACATGCCCATGCCTAACAATCATATACAAGCACAGGCAATCATCACACATCAAACATGCATACACAACAAAAAATGAAAACAGAAACATCCAAGTCGATCCTAGCATGCAGGATACTACACTAAGGTATACTTCATGATATTATATGTGAAAGTAAAATCAATATACTAAAAGTCTCGCTAAGTAAAGAGCTCCGTATAAGCTGTCTTCATGCTCTCCTCGGTCTCCCAAGTTCAATCGCCTTCGCTTTTCCTCTACTAAACCTTCATCGTCTTCCTCCTAAGTTGCTTTGCATCACATCCAATGATACGAATAGACCTACGAGGTCTCAAAGCCTTTGGTTCAATTTTGATATCATCTAGTTGATCTAGTACGATACTTACACCTGAGTCGTGCACAAATTTCCACAAGTGAGAAACGTGGAACACATTATGCACTCCTGCCATTCTTTGAGGTAAATCGACTTTGTAAGCAAGATTTTCAATCCTCTCTGGTATCCGAAAAGGACCTATAAATCTTGGTGCCAATTTTCCCTTACTACCAAACCGAATTACATTCTTCAATGAAGTGATCTTGAAAAATATCATATTGTCGATAGAGAACTCTAGATCTCTACGTCACTTATAGCATAGCTCTTCTATCTGCCTTGAGTAGCTTTCATCCTTTGCCAAATGATCTCGATCTTCTCTGAAGTTTTTCTAACCATATCTGGCTCAAGTATCATTTTTTTCGTTCGCTTCCCACGAACATGAAGGAGTGTTGAACGGTCGGCCATATAATGCCTCGAATGATGCCATACCGATGCTGGACTAATAACTGCTGTTCTTTGCAAATTCAATGAGATGTAAGTGATCATCTCACAAACCACCAAATTCTAGTATACAAGCCTGCAAGGGATCCTCTAAGATATAATTCACTCCCTCAGTTTGGCCGTCAGTTTGAGAGTGATAAGTCGTACCCAAATGTTGCTCTGTCCTCAATTCCTCTTGTAAACTCTTCCAAAACCCACTAGTGAAAACGGGTCTTGGTCACTTACAATGTTCTTTGGCACACCATGGAACCGTACTATCCACTTCACATACACTTTAGCCAGATTGACCGTCATTCTGCATGACTTGATAGGTATAAATCTAGCACTCTTGGTCAATCGATTAACTATTACCCAAATGCTATCGTACCTTGGTCGAGTCCTCGACAATCCGTCGATGAAATCCATCGAAACTTGTTACCATTTCCACTGGGGAATTTCTAGCAGTTTCATCAAACCACTAGGCTTCTTTTGCTCTACCTAAACCAACTGGCAGTTCATGCACTTCCAGATGAATGTCCCAGCATCTTTCTTTATCCCTTCCAATAATAGGTCTGCCTTATATCATGGTTCATCTTATTACTGCCAGGATAGGCAGTCAATCTCAAATGATGGCACTCTCGTAGCACCTCATCCCTCAACCCATCGATATCAAAAACAACAATCTCTTATCTTTACAGAGCCAACCATCTTGGTCAAGTCCATACTGCCTCATCCCTTCAGACTCTACTCCATCTTCGATCTTAGAAATAATCTCAGCTAATCTAACATCACGCCTCTGACTCATACTGATCTACTCAATCAGAGTAGGTCTGATAATCAAGCTTGCCAATATCTCTAGCTCTAGCTCGCATCTTGGTCAGAAATCATAACCAGCAATATACTCTAACTGTGTCCATTCTAGAACATAGCTGCCAAGCTGGCATGTCTCCTACTTAATGCATCAATAACTACATTCCCTTTTCCTTATGTATATGCAATATCAAAGTCATAAGAGGCTAGAAACTATAACCATCACTACTGATGAAGGTTAAGATCCTTCTACGAAAAGAGAAACTTCAATGATTTATGGTCGGTGAATAGCTCGAACCTCTCTTCTAAAAGATAGTGCTTCCAAATCTTAGCGCAAACACAATCACTGCTAACTCCAAATCATAGTCGGGTATTTCTTATCATGTGGCTTCAGTTGTAACTAGCATTTGCAACAACTTTGCCTCTCTACGTCAATACCATGCCCAATCCAATACGCAAGCATCAGTGTATATCATTATCTCTTTATTTCTTCTTGGAATGATCAATAAGGGTGCACTCGTCAACTTCTCTTTCAATGCATGTTCACATCTCGCATCCTAAGTAAAAGCCTGGTTCTTTTTCATCAACCGAGCTAATGGTGTGGATACTTTGGGGAAGCCTGGATAAATCATCTATAATATCTAGCTAACCCTAAGAAACTTCTAATTCCCGTAGCGTTTTTGGGTCTATTCCAATTTTGAACTGTTGTGACTTTTGCAGGATCCACGGCAATACCCTGCTCAGAAACAATGTGACCCAAGTATCTCACTTCCATGCTCCAGAAGTGATACTTCAAAAACTTTACTTTTAGTCAGTGCTCTCTCAACACCTCAAGCACAATCCTCAAATGCGTCTTGTATTCCTTCTCTGTCCATGAGTAGACAAGAATTTCATCGACAAACATAAGAACAAATTTATTTAGCTGACCCCTGAAAACACAGTTCATGAGATCAATGAAGTATTCTAGTGAGTTAGTTAGCTCGACTGGCATGACCAACCCCTCATAGAAACTCGATGCCGTATGAAACACTGTAATCGGTACACTCTCCTTTGCTACTCTCACTTAGTGTAATCCCGTCGCAAGATTCAACTGAGAAAATACTCTAGCATGATGAAACTGATTGAACAAGTCATTAATACGCAGGAATGGATGTTCTTCCTCAACACTTTATTCAGCTCACGGTAGTCAACACACAATCTAAGGGAACCATCCGCCTTTGTGGCGAATACTATATGCGCTTTCTACTCAAAAATACTTCTATGGATGAACCCTCGTCGCAATAGGTTATTCGCTTGCAGCATGAGCTCCTACTGCTCTCTAGGTGCCATCCTCCTCAAAGGCATCACTATCAATCTGGCATCTTTAATTAAATCAACATGGAACTCAATCTCTCTGTATGGCAAAAGTCTGATCGCCTCTTCGAATACATCTGAATACTCCCTAGCAATAGGCACTAATGACAGCTCATCGTGTGGGATATTGAGTAAATACAGAAAGCCGACCATCACGTCATCATATGGTAGGCAGCCTAACACTACCGTCCCCCCATCATATACCCCTATTATTACTAATGACTTCTCACAATCCACCATCACTCGGTATCGATGAAGCCAATCCATACCCGAAATAATAACAAAACTCGCAAAACTCAAAATAAAGCAATCACAATCAAAATAACATCCATGACTCAAGAAGACAAAACCACAACAAACAATACACAGGCTAGTGGAGCCTCCAATATGGTTTGTTACAATCAAAGGTCGGTCAACAATTTCAGGTTCCAATCCCAGTCTATCTACTAGGTCAATAGATATGAATGAATGTGAACCCCTGGTACCAAATAAAACATGTATGGAAACATCATAAGTAGAAAGCATACCTTGAATAATGATGCCTTTCCCCTTCTCTTTTGCTGATGAAGCATCCAATGAAGTCAAAAGGGCATTGATAGCATATGCTTTCACCACTTGTTTTTGTTTCAATGGCTATGGATAGTCCTTCTAAATGTGCCATGGCTTGTTGCATTTGTAGCATTTCCTTCCCTAGGCTTTGTAATCTTTACTGTAATGACCCTTATCACTGCAGTTTTAGCATACCACCGCCACTTTGCTCTTCTTCTAGCCAACCCTACCTTGAAATTACTTCCTCTTCTTGTTATTACATTCTTCTTACCTCCCTCGCCTAATTGCAGCTTTGGCTCTTTTAGGAATAGCAGTCTTCGGCTTCAGTTAGAGACTCTCAAGCCTTAGGGCCTTCTCGACTATCATCTCAAAAGTCTTATCAATGTGACCCATGAGCCTCTCTCCCAAGTAATCATTCAAGCAATGATGAACTTCTCATTCTTCTTTAATGGAGTTTCTATGAAGGATATCCCATATTTTGACATGGCGTCGTACTCAGTAGTGTACTTGGAGATAGACAAGTCCTCTTGCTTCAGATCCACAAACTTATGGAACAAGACTTACCTCTGAGCTGTAGGAATTAAATTTTCTTTGAATCTGGCTTGAACTAGTCCTATATAAACTGATCTTTGGGAACCTCGACCTTCATAGTGTTCCACCAATTCATGGCTCGCCCTTGAAGCTGTTAGGAAGCTAATAGCCTTTCATAGCATCATTCAGCTCTAAGTCATTGAAAATCCTTTTGCATGTATCAAGCTAATCCCACACTTCCATCGCTGACACTGTTCCTTGGAATGGTTTTCCTCCTAAACAAGCAAAGTCTTTGTTCAGCTTAGCGAAATCAGCTCTGGGCGTCTGTACTGGAGCACTACCATCAATAAAAACATTAGGAGCCGCTAATTGAGTATTCTACAGCATGTTCCGCATCATTATTGAACATCATTAGCAAGTCAAGACTAGCAGCTCCCATGCCAGCTTTTTCTTTGAATCCAGAGATGGAGTTCCTAACATCATTCCTTGTTTGATGACTCATCCTTCAATATAACAAGGATAGCCAGTCTCCATAAAAAGGAATTCTGCTTAAGTAGTACTCGTGTTTGCAATGCGACTTATATACTATATACTACTATATAGTTTTGAAAACCAAATTATATAACGAGCATGCACCCTTGTATATATACACACGCTCTCTCAATCTAGTCTAGGCTAAAAATTCCAACCCTATCTCTATTCGATCGTGGTATCCTTTAAGTTAAACTACGCAATGTAAGCTCTAATACCAAATGTGATGAATGCCCTACACCACTAACCACCGGCACCCGATATACTTGTATAGTGCGTTGCAATGGTGTCCGACCGATGTAGGACGATAGTCAAGGTTGTAGTAAAGTAAATCTATTATCACGGTTGTTGTCGTATGTCTCACAATACATCAAATAAATTATAATAATCATCTCAGATATAGAATAGGCGAGATAGTAATAACTAGATGAATCATGGGAATCAGAGTACTCGAATCCATATGGCATACAACATAAGTGATAGAGTTTTACATCAGATAATAACTCACAAATAGACTATCTCTGGATAACAAAGGCACTAGCAAGCTCCATAGTGTTATGTAGCAGAATAGCAAATCATAATAAGTAAATGTAATCATACGAGAGTATGACCTTCTTCCTGTCCTTTGTCTAGCTCTAAGTGCTCACTAGACCTGACATCCCTAATCTACTCATTTAAGAGTATCCAGAGTAATAGGAAGCAAAGCATAAAATTTTGAGTCAGAAAACAGTCTGGTGTGAGCGGTAGAAAATCTTAAATACTATAAAGCCAATAAAATAGAGCAATTTATATGAAAAACCATAGCCGATCTGTCCCTACATCCACAGAGTTAGCATATAAAATATATTATATGTTACTCTACATCATGATCATCAAAGTGTACCATGCATCAAAGTACTAAGGGGTGTCTAATTATCTGCATCAATAACATCTGTATCATGTGACATCCCTAAGGTAATAAGCAAGCAAAGCAAACATAGCATCCATCATCCATAATCACATTCACTCATTCAGTATATTGGATATTTGATGACTTGCCTAAGCTATCCCGCTCGTGGACTTGACTACCCATCATGATAGTCAACATCCCAGTTTCACGATACTCAAATCCATGCGAATCAGTAGGCTAAGAACTAGACTAACCATCACGTTAGTCCAAGATAAACAAAGCTCTCATCTAAAAACAAGGAGCCATCATGCACAAGGAGCCATCACGCCCCAAGTGCATACCCCACTTTATGAGTACTTTGGAAACCCTCGAGTATCAACAATCCTTTTGCACACGTCATCCATAACAGAGCTCATTCTGAAACCGTCCCTACAGCTCCCATCTGAAGTTGTTGTGGTTAGGACTATTTCCAATAGCCATTATCAGTCATAGAATGTTATCAATTTTCTCGTAACCCTCCACCAACAATTCCTTCATTCCAACTCATAGTCCCCTACTTTGCATCTCGAAGTATAGCTATTCATCATCAAAACCATTACTTTCCATCATTGAATCATCATCGTTGAATCACACGTCTTCATCATCGAAAATCATCACTAAACACCATGGTTCAGTAGCGACCCTACCCTTAGCCTGAAGTAGAAGCACCTAAGGCTCGAAGTAGGTGTAAACATGAAGGCTCAAAGCACTTATTCTTGGGGCTAGAAACAAGTAGGTGTGTGACTCTAAGCTGCCTCACAATCTCCATCGTCGATCCATAGTCACCGAACCATGGAGCTCAATCCAACACTTTAATACAACTAGCTATGCTCCATCTCCTAGCCATACCTTCATCGAACCATCACCCTTGAATTGTACCCCATGGATTGGTACCCATCCATGGCCACTAATCCATGCCTTGGAAAAATTTCTTCTCCTTTTGCTCCATCAGCCTATACCTCCAAGCAAGCTCTTGTAACTCGAAGCAAGTCCCGATCCATCAACTCCTTAACTCAGTGCCAAACCAACACCTAGAAATTTCACTCATCTTCTCATGCGATCCATCAATAAATGCTAGGACTCAAAGTGTTCCCGTCCAATACTCCCTATAAGACTCAAAATGATCCATCCCATGACATAAAGCATGCCTAGAAGCCACTTCCCATCGATCCATGGTATCCAAATCACCACCGATCCGTCTTCAATCGACCATACATAACTCATGTAAACGAACTTCAAACGACTTCAAACATAAAATATAGCTTTAGGGGGTCCTTCTTGACCTACCCTATGGATCGCATGCCATTTGGACAATTTGACCTCTATGGGTCATCATTCATCCAAAGCTTGTTCCTATAGCTAAATCGCCATTCGATTGACATTTTTAACTATTCAACCACATACATTCAAGCATACATTATATACAATATATCCTAGTAAACATATATTAATATACATCCATTTCATAACCTAAATCTAAAGAAGAGAATCCATAAGAATAAGAAGATCCATAAGAACATGAATTTCACAAATATTTTCCTAATCGTTTGAAAATACATATGTGATTAAAGAGGGTTTAAAACATAGTATAGAGTTTAAAAATCATTTTAAAACATTATTTTAAGGTGTATAATGATTAACTAGTAAGTGAGAGGTCCTAACCACTTACCTAAAATCCCAGAAATCCAAAGCAACATAAGATTTCATGAAATCCAAGGATCAATAGCAGCTCCAAGTGATCTCCAACAGAAAATCTCCAATATCAAGTGCTAATCTCGCTAATCTTCCTCCAACGACAAGTTTTGGCTAATTAAAGTAGGGTTTATGGCAACTTTTTAGGTTAAATAATGTTAATGGTGGGTTTCTCTCTATTTTTGGAAAGTGTGTAATGATGGATATTAGTCTCATCATCCCCATCATGATGCTAACCTCGAAATGGGGTTTGGGCCTAACCATTAACTCATTGATTACGCATTAAGCTGTTCAAAATCAAGTGAAATTTCAAACTGCCATAACTCTTAAATGGTAAGTTCGTTTTTCTACTATGACCAATATACGGAAAGAGAACCACCATCTGGATCTAATGAAAGTGGTTTCAGACCCCAATTTGGCTTGTATCAAAAGTTATAGGCCATATAAGAAATTTGGGGTTAAAATCGTCCGATGAAAATTCTAATGATGGAAAATGTATCTAGTAGTTATTTCCCAAAGTTATAGAACCATATGACCCAAAATAAAAATAATACTAATATTCTAGATCCTCCGATCCATAGAATATGGGTCGTTACAAGATGTCTTAGAAAGAAAGGAAGACCTTCTATTCCAAATACAGTAGATCTTCGAATGAAAGTCTTGGATGAGAATCATCGATCAAATTTTATTATTCATCCCAAAGGCACGAAGATGTATCGTGATATGAAAAGAGTCTTCTTTTGGGAAGGGATGAAGAGAGATATATGAGAATGTGAGAAAAAAGTGCTTCTTCTGTCAAGTAAAGGCCGAGCACTAGAAGCCGAGTGGTTTACTTTAACCTTTGGAAGAATCAATTTGGAAGTGGAATTCTATATCCATGGATTTTACTGACGAACTGTTTAGGTCGAGGTTGGGAAATGATAGCATTTGGGTGATAGTCGATACACCGACTAAGAGTGCCCACTTTATCCCAATGAAGTCGACAAGGATGACAGCTAGCTTAGCAAAGCTATATATGAAGAATGTAGTGAGACTGCATTGGATATCGAGTAGTACCGTTAGTGATAGAGTCCCATTATTTACTCGTGAGTTCTTGAGAGAATTACATACACATTAGGTATGGAGTTAAACTTGAGCACGGCTTCCCGCACATAGATTGACGGCTAGATCAAGAAGGTGAACCATGTACTTGAGGATTTGTTGATAGCATGTGTCTTTGATTTTGGAGGATCTTGGGAAGATTATTTGCATCTAGGAGGGTTTGCCTATAATAATGGTTACCAATTGAGTATTGAGATGGCACTATTTGTGGCACTATGCAGTAGACCATGTAAGTCACCTATATGTTGTATGGATATGGTAAACTCGAATATCGAGTCGAGTTACCGAGTAGTTTGGCGGATATGCATAATGTTTTCATGTATCACATCCGAGGAAATTTGTGCATGACCTAAGTTCAGTAGTTAAAACGAGGGCGATTGAAGACTTATCTGTAGAACTAGATTTGATATATGTGAGACGACCGAAAGGAATAGTAGGTGGTGATATGAAGGAGATGAGGAACAAAGTTATTAAACTTGTTCGCATCCAGTGGAGTGAAGATAAAGAAGATTGTACCTAGAAGGTGGAGGATAGGATTAGAAGTAACTATCCTGAGTTGTTTTAGATATTAATGTATATAATAATGTGCTTTGTTGTCTATTGTATGAACTAGTAGGGTACTAGTATTTTCAAATGTATAATGATTGTGTATTAGTAGTTGCACCGATACATTTTGTTTGATGACTGATGGTTTACCTTAGTAGAGTACTAGTGTAATATTTTGTACATGTGTGTACTTATATGATGATGACCATACACTTTTTGGGAGTTAGTGTGAATATTGTTTTCCTTACCGAAATTTCATGGATGAAATTTCATAAGAAGGGGAGACAGTAACACCCAATATTTTGGAGGGTCCATAATATGGAAAAATAATTTAAATTACATTAAATTAAATTGGATTAATAATACAAAGACATTATAAATTAAATTAATAAAGTGATTTAATTATAAGAATTGCCTAAGGAAAATTTAACCAATTAAGTGTGGGTCACTTTAAAAGTTAATTAGATGGACCAAAGGCAATTAGAGCAATTTTGGTTGGCATTGATTAATGAAAATAGACAACTTAAATTTTAATGAAACAGATTTGGTCAAGGGGAATAAGTTAGTAAGGCCCCAAACCGCTACTTTAGCCACATCCCCTCATTCCATCTTCATCTCATTCATTCACAAAATAAAGCTCCTAAGAATTCTAAGCAACGTCGGCCATATACATAGAAGAAGAAGAGGATTTCAATCTAGAAATGGTCAAGCTTCAAATTTAAGAAGAGAAGAGATTAAAACAAGTTTTCTAAATCTAGTTGAGTAAAATCTTTCTCTAAAACCTTCCTTAGCATGTTTAAATTTGGATTTTTGTTGTAAATGAATGCTTGAATGATGATTAATGTGTTCGGATAATCAAACATTATTTTAGTTATGGTTTGGAAATTAATTAAGGTGAATTATTTTATATTTTAGGGTAAAACATGGTCAAATCACATCCAAATGCCACGAAATTTTTATAATATGTGCTTAATGATGAAATAGAGATGAGTTTTTAATCTCATAATCTTTGCAATTAAAATGAATATTTTATGAATTTCCTAAGTTGGAGAAAAGGGTTAATTCCAGGTTAATTAATTATTAGAATTAATATAATTAATTATTAAAAATAATGAAATTAATAATTTGACTTGAAATTTTTATACGAGGTAAAATATGATAAAAATGGTTTTTTGAGAATTTTTGGATTTTTTCAATCAATTTACCATTCTGTATGAATTATTTAGTGAAGGAAAAGAATTAATTAAATTAATTAATTAATTAATGAAATATACAAGTTAACATATTCTGAAAAGGGAACCGAAAAGAATGAAATTGGTTAATAGGAATTTAACACCAAATGGTGTTAGGTATAAAGTAATTATTTAAGTAAATAATAATTCAATTTTCAATTTAATTACAAGATTACCATTGGACCCTTGTTGACCAAGCAAAACATCACACATGAAGGCTAAGCGGAGAAATATAATCCCACGAAGGCCTTGACTAAAATAACCCATGAGGGTTGAAAACATAACAGAACAATGAGAATATATAAAAGTAAATGGGACTGGAAAAAAGAATGGGTGGCTCATGTGGGGACAACTCACGTGAGCTACTAACAAAATTGTGATATGTAGTGCACGAAGATTAGAATTAAAATGAAAGAAAGAAAAAAATTGATGATAGCTCATGCACATGAAAACTAAAAGAAAAATGGGACAACCCATGCACACGAAAGCTAAATGGAAAGTGGGTAGCATACGAAAGAAAAAAAAGAGAAAAAAAACCAAAACAAGCAACATACGAAAGCAGCAAAAAAATGGGACAAGAAGGCGCCACATATGAAATATATGCACACAAAAGACAAAAGAAGGTACATCTCACTATCCACGAAGGCCTTTCAATTCACGAAGGTAAGAAAGAAAAATAAAATAAATAAATCACGAGGGTTGCAAAAGGGATAACACGTGAAGGATAAAAAAAGACACATGATAGCTCATTTCTGATAGCTCACGAAAGCTCATGCACTCGAAAACTTTAAATAAAAAAAACATGCGATGGATCATTTCTCGCGAAGAAAAATAATGAAATCAAATTACGCACGATGGCTGTAGAGAGATGAGATCGATGACTCGATAGTAATAGCATGAGATGACTATATAGAGATTTCCCATGACCACTCTTTGAATTATAAAACAATATAGCTTAACTATATAGCTATACTTTAAGATGGGCATGGATAAATAACTCACGATGACTATGGGATAGTCATTCCACAATAGCTAGGCTAAAATGTTCGAAGGCTATAGGATAGTCGGTATGCAATGATTAAGAATAACTTATGACAGCATGGGATGAAATATTTTTCTAAGTAAAATAATGGGTACTTAGGGCACTTTGGAAGACAGTTGCCAAGTGTTATAGAACTATTTCATAGGGATGAAATAAAGAAGGATTTTATAAGTTAAAATTACATTAACTTATTTTTGAAATGAAGACAACTCAAGGAAGATAATAAATGATAAGGTATCATTTAAATAAAGGATAAGAATGCTTTACCTAAAGAATGTATAGGGTACGCAACTAATGAATGAAAGAAAAAGGGTTAAATCATGGTTGTAAATGTATACCAACTCATGGAGTTATTGGATGGCAGAATTCATTGACTGATGGTCTAAAGTCCAATGGTATATGGCAGCAAGCCACAGTAGGGTTCAACCTAATAACGTTATAAAAATCTACAGAGGAGTTAAGATAGAGTGCCAAAACCTCCGGCTGTTGTTATATACAAATTGACAACGTGAATGATAGCGGTTCAGGGACTAAGAGGGGCTATTGACGCCTAGTAGGGATGCTTACTAGAATGTATTTAGAGTGCTTACATTAAACTTCTTGAGAGAGTCTGGGGACTCTAGTCAGTATGGCTCTCATGGGGAAATGAGTCGACATTTCTACTAGGTGAAGTTAATGATAGACGGGCCTAGGGAGGTATTTACTAAAAAAGTTAATGATAACTTAAAGAGGAAAGCATAAAACAAAAGATTAGTTAAATGGATGAATGGATGACTTGGTTCATAATCGAATGATAAGTGTAGGGTACACTCCTCGGCTGAATAAATTCACATGGTTTGCTTTCTGTGATATATACATATAGTTTGTTGTGTGTGTATATATATATATCTGTGTGTGTTGATGTGTGTTGATGATGATAAAGTGAGGGGACAACCGTTCCACGTTAGGGGCATGGTCTCACTATGGATGCTTAGAGTAAAGGTATTATTCATACCAGACTTTTTATCTTATCTAATTTTAATTTTATTTCCCATAAACTCATGATTACTCAGTCGAGTAAGCTTGAGTTTATGGATTATACAAGTATCTCTTTTCGAAGGATGAATACAGATTTCGAAGATGGAGTAGGAGGCTTGTTATTTAAATAAAAGTATTTTTGAAATTCCACTGTGTAAACCAGGATTTATAACTGGTTAAGTGTGGTGATGGCACATCCATATGTCAGATACACACTACTTTGAATTTTCTTATTATATTTATCCCTGCGTGGGAATGATTTGGATTAAAATGATGTAATGGATTTTGTAATTCAAATTGATGTAATAAAAAGGATATTTAACTACTCTGCTTACTTATATTGTGAAAAAATATATTGAACTCGGTTTGTCATTGGAAAATGATTCTGATGATGACTACAACATCACCGGCATCTATTTTCGGGTCTCGAAGTGGAGGATGTTACAATATGTATTAAATTGATTTAGTATTTATGTTATAAAACTTATGTTTATAACATAATTTTTTTAACCAATATTGATTAGACCAAAACTCATTTGGGGTGGTCCACACAAGACCCTCACTAACAGCTATTACGTGTAGTCTCTCGGCTCATATAACATGTCAATTCCTTGACCTAGGATATGTAGTGATTATCTCATCAACTCTTATCCTGTATGATTTTATAAACTGTTTTAGATGGAATTAAATTTAACCTTCTGTATTCACTCTTAAGTATACGTCCTTACAGAGAGAAGTTAACTCAACCTCACTTATTATCAATCGTACTATGTCCAATAAAGCCTAATTAATCCTTATCGATATATCATTATGTATCATAGGGAGGAGTGACTTTTGAGATTGAATCATATTTGTTTTTAAGTAAATTTGGAACTCTTCTACTACATTCACCTATTCAATCAAATCGAACCATTTTATTTTCTTTTCTACATCATGTTATTTACTTTCATTTTATATTCTATGAACTTATCATAGACATACTACAAATGTATCAAATACACATATTTATATTTGCAATAATTCATTGATGAATTTAGCAAAGTACGTGGAATCATACTGGTATCATTATGACAGCATATATCTATATGTAATAATCCTAAATGGTCACCGGCTCTTATGTCGCACCCACTGAATGGGTGCTTTTCCCTTAATCATTTGAGATACAGTTCACTAGTAGCATGTGATTCATAGTCATATGATTAAAGAATTATTTCTCAAACTTGTGGCTTTGTGACGAACCACAAATCCATACCTTTAAATTGACAATAAACCACACATGTCCGACCCAAAAAGCACAGACTGACGGAAAGTCATGAGAACGAAAAGAAGAGAGAAGAAGAGAAGAGAGAACCAAACAGAACAATATAGAATCTCACATCGCAGCGGAATAACATATAATATCATATCAATGATCTTTACAAAACAGAAACTGTAATATCATATACATCAATCAGAGTTCAACAATCAATCACTAATCATTATCCTGGACAGTTATAATAACCTGCCCTTACAATTGCCGATAATATAAACAACAAACAATGCAGCGGATAATAAACAGATACGTGTATGCGAAAATGAAGATCTCCAGCTCGCCTGCTGAAGCTCCAAAAGCACCAAATCTGAACATGTAAATATACTCGGGCTGACCCGAGCATTGAAAGGGAAGAACGCTCGGATCAGTCTGGTAAACCAGTGTGAGAAACACACTCAACTAAATTTATTAAATTACCAAACTTTTCCTTTCAATACAAAAGTATCTCGTAAGACACGTCCACACATAAACACAAACATGTTTTTACCTTACGATAACCAAAACATTTCATATCCAATCCTCTTATATTATAATAGTGTCTAGTATACAAATAATATTAATCATAGCCAAATGGTTACCCATATAGCACTTCGAGGCTATTCATTACGCCAATACAAACAAAACCGCAAGTTCGTAGTGGAGTTTGGATTTCCATACAAATAACCAGGTGAAGGGACTACCTTCCGGCAGTACATCTCTAGAGGAATGTACCGAGGAACATCACAAAGGAACCTCTACAAACACAAGACCGGTCTATCTCTATAACTAGATAGTACCAAATATATCATCCCCTGGTCGTAACCGACCTTTTCGAGGGCCCTCATAGCATACAAACCACATTAATTTACATCCTGAACGTCATAGCGGGAAGAAATATATCTAGAAGGGGATTATCATATCCTACATGGGAATGGCGGACTTAGCCTTGCCGCATCTAACCCTGTTTCGGTCATTTACGGTTGCTGAGGCCTGAGGTAACGATTACCTTTCACATATCACATCACTTTGAATGCCACATTGTCATTTCCTTTGACTACTAATTGCCTTCCACAAAAATACAACCCTTGAGCTCGTACGTCTCAAGGAGGGTGTTAAGCTAAGAGAAGTTGTCTTCTCCGCCACCACTGATGTACGTTTGTAGAAATCAATGTACGTACTCATAGCAATGCAATGTCAGACACTCGTCCATACAAGTTGCCCAGGAACAGGACAAACCGAATGTACTTTCCTACCACATCCTATCTGGAAATCCCTAGGATTAGTAGCGAATAGTCCTTGCATTGGATATTTCATAACGAAAAGAATACTGCTACTAAATGTATATTTGGATTTTAACCCCAAACGATCAATAAGCAGTCCTCCACTATGAAAATCCTAAATATCAGTATCATCACAACCTGCACAATCAAATGCATATACGTTGGTCCGAAGTGGTTTTCAGATAAATTTGATCCCAGTCCCTTTGCACCAACAACACAAAAGCGTTTCTCAACCTCACATAGAAACTAAGTCTCATAGACTTATCACGCCTCCAACTTTCAACTTGCTATCCTTCGGCCAAGAAGGAAGCTCGATAGATTGGAGTAATACTCTGCACTACACGAATCAACATCCTCAACACAAACGATAATCAAGCCTACATAGATGGCTACGTACTAAGTGTACGACTAAATAGTTCCCACACCAAGTTGAGGAACTAAAATTGTTAAATTTGATAGTCGGTTATTTAACTATCAAAGCAACAACAAATATCAAGCACCATAAGCAATCACTAGGCCCTTTTAATTAAACTTTTATTAATTAAATCACTTTCCAAATATTCACTTCAAACTATCTTTAAAAAGATATATTCTCAAAACCATTTCAACTATCTATATTGGAAACATTTTCATATACTTATATCAACAGTTTAAGCATATTCACAATTCTCTTTAGGAAAGATTAATATTTTTCAACACACGCTTTATCGGGTCAAAACGAATGTTGCGTAAAACATCGTTACGACAACCCAAAATCATTAGTATAGGGGTTCGATAATTAGATAGATATATAAATCCCATATACTATACAAAACATCTCCTTTCGAAAATCATTTACTATAACAACAGTGTTATAGTCCATGCTTCCCTTACTTCTCGGAAACGTCTATTTCAACAATGAATTTTGAAATCTATGTTTTCGATGCTCACACCTTTTAAAACATCTTCAAACCATTTAACTCCATTTAAAAGATCACTTTTCAAAACATTTATTTAATTTAAAGGATTATTTACTGCCCAAAACCGTGAATATAATTCCTAACCAAATTCATTACTATTGCACATTTAATTTAAAGGATTATTCACGGTCCAAAATCATGAATAAAATCCCTTTAATAAAAATCCATATTTAACTTATCAAATTAAATTGATTCCATATTTATAAAACAGTGTTTATAATTTCCATTTATATATTTTATAAAAACTTCCACTTATAAAATCCCTTGATTAACCAATTCCATTTATATCTCATTTACATTTCAAATCCGATCATAAGTTAATTTACTTATAATCTCTTATTTACACATTCATTCTTTTTTATAACTTCATCAATTCATAAATCTTATTCACTTATAAGATTCATTTATAGTTCATTTTAACATTTACAAAACTCGTCTATAATTCCATTACTTTGATTTATAAAATATCAATTTTATAAATCTTATATATATAACCCATTTATAATAAATTCAAAATTCTCATTTAACTTATTTTATAAAATAGTTAACTCCATATTTCAAAAATCACATTTTAGTATATTTCACAAATATCATAATTTTTATAACATAAAAATTATAACTTCTAATTATTTAAAATAAATTCATTCCGTTAACAATTCAAAAGAATTAATAAAACATATATTTTCAAAATCACTTTGTTATTAATTGAAATCATTACTTTAATAATTTTAAAATTCCATAATATGGCCCAATGCTGCAACAGCACTAAATAAGGTGATTCACGTCAATCTATGCATCCAAGCATCATATATCACATGATAACAGCATATATATAAATATATGTAAACAAAAATCGACACTGGTGAGGAATCCAGTTGGATCCCTACAACCTGTCACCTGTAACAAATATACATATGAGAAAATATGTAAAATGTCCGCTTTGAGACAGACGCGCATACAAAAGGTCATTCGCTCATACACGGGAACGTATAGTTGTTCATCCGCTAAAATATGCGGGAATATATCCAAACCAATCAATATATATATATAATATCATATATCATCCAAAAAATCATCAATCATCATAAATAAATTTTATTCTCACTTATATAAAAATATAAGCGAGTCAGAAAGAGTGAGTTGTACTCACTTTGATTCCAATAGACGTTGCAACATTTTATTCCGAATAAAATTAAATAGACGTTTAATTTTACCCAAAATTTTCATTAGCTTCAATCAACTCCAAACCAGCTCCATCACGTAGTGTTTGCAAAAACAAACCCAACGCAACTTGTTTCATCAAATTCCGACCTCGTATGACAAAGATATTCGATTTTAATGATTACACGAATTATAAACAATATAATTTACAATTTCTTTTTTTATATTACCAAGCCATCTGGCCATTGATTTCAAGAATTAGATCGTGGCCACCGTTTCTTTTTCTTCATAGGTTCATTCATACGCACTCGAACCCATCATGCCGCCTTTCTACCTCTCGTTGCCGCACCTCCATATGACGACAAGACAACGATCAAGCTCCGCCATTCGAAAGCCTGATGCGCCTAGCACCACCACCCCCAGCCTCGAGAAGCTCGACCTCATCACCTCCTAGAAAAACATGCCCAAACCCTAGACGAACGCGAGAAAATTCACGGTAAACCACCACACCAATTTTGATCGTGACCGTTGAAAATATAGATCTCGATATGCTCTACGATATTGTAGTTGGAGGTTTTGCTTGATTGCTTATGGATTGAGAGAGGTCGGAGGGGAAAGATTCGAATTTTCTGGCCATTGAATTTGTTAGAGGTGGCGGCTACAAGTAAGGCTAGGGTTTGTGGAAAAAATAAAATGTTGAGGTCCTTTTATATAAAATTTCGTGACACTATTCATCCGAAATTTTTTCAGACTCCAAACGAAGCGTGCCGTAGGGCTGCACAAAGTATGGGTTGGGTCGGGTCAGACCAAATATTTCATCCGACCCGCATAGGTATGGGTTTAAGGTAGCTCAACCCGTATCCGACCCTATATGAGGTTGGATATGGGTTGGGTCGAAGTATGGGTTGGGTCGGGTTTAGTAGGGTTGGGTTGCATGAATCTAATAAAAAATGAGAATATAAGGGAATATTTTCAAAAAATAACATTAAAATGTTCAACATAATATATTAGATTTTAGCTAGCATAACGCACTTAAACTAACTAATTCATTATAACATATATTTTATTAAAATTTCATTGTAAAACACATCATATGAAATTAGTTCACTACATAGTAGAACAAGTATTTCATTTTAAAATACATTAAAATGCCCTTTGGAATATCTTTGCCAAATTCTATCTTGTCTGGGTTGACATAAAATATGCTTTTTCGTATATTCACTGTAGAATACATAAACATTATTCTAGGATTAGACTATTCTAATTTTAAGTGTATTGATATTAAATTAGGTTTTTAATATAGGGTTGGGTTGGGTTAAAGTAGGGTTGGGTTGAACAAAATCACACATCCGACCCATATATAGTATGGGTTACAAATTGTAACTCATATCCGACCCGAACTAGGATGGGTTGGGTTGGGTTTATATGGGTTGGGTCGGGTTGGTGGGTTGGGTCGGGTTGGATATGGGTTGTGTGCAGCCCTAGCGTGCCGCATGGCGTTTATAATGTTTTACCCTTATTCCGAACACAATGGAATATATATCGAAGGCCAATTCGATCATATTTGGAAGATAGGTTTTCGAATCGACTTATTTTAATTAAAATTTACTTAAATAAATTTCTACGCGTTTTAGCTTCCCATGGGCAAACCGTAAATCCGATTGACATGAAATTTTAAATCCTACAATAATATAACATTACGGATCCAATGAAACTAGTTTCATCGAAATCCGAGACCGTGTCAAAAATGACTATTTTTACACGTTAATTAAATCAATAAATTTCCAATTTCTATAAATTAACTTTTAATTCAATTTTAAGAGTTTACTAACATCATTCTAATTCAAATAGAATTTAATTCAACTTTATAAATCATTTTAATTCACATTAAATTCAAATTTCAATTACTTCTATAATTTCAAATATTAAATTAACAATTTAATTATTCAATAAATTATTATTTGAAATATAAGTTATTCAACTTATAAAATTTACTTGTGAATATTTAAAATCAATTAAATATCCAAATTTCGAATGACTGAAATTATGGGTCGTTACAGGCTTAGTCTATAATTGCAAAATAATTATAAGATTTCATATTCTTTTATATTTTCTAATGCATTATTTTTTTATGAAAACAAATACCATTATTATAGTTTTATCTTAAAATGGATATTTAATGTCCAAACTGAAATAAAACTATGTCTATTTTCGGTCAAAACTGGAAAACAATTATTATTTCATAAATAATATTTGGTACGTTTATGAGAACATATTTCGTAACTTGATGCATCCACTAAAGGTTATATAGTATGCTCCTGCTATTTTACCATTACTATAATAGTGCACAAAATACGAAACTCCATTCAACCACTTATTACGGGATTATATTTCATTCACTGTAACTAGTTTACAGTCTTAGGTTTTAGATTAATTATCTTAAACTCAAAGAAATAAATTTTATGGAAAACAATTTTCTATATTAAAGTGCAATTGGAATAAAAATCACATTTCTCATTCCTTAGTAAGTATCTACAATTATTTTACACAATTCCTATTTTTGATGTCACTTTATGAAGCAGAAGTAACATTCACTCTCTTCATCCCAACTGCACCTTAAGTTACATCCACTCATGTACATTCGCTTTCCTTTCAAAAGAAAACTTTGACTACAAGACCGTAATGAATTCTTTACAAAAGTGCATTTGGTCATCCTTAACATTTAAGACAAATAAGTTGCACTTTACATAACTGATCAAATTGATATTTCTACAATTAAATTCCTAGATCCATGTCATAGCTCTTGGAATAGTGCTACATCTAACACAATAAGATCCTTACTGCAATCAATCATACCAAATACATAATCTTACATCATGTTTTACTTGCTTATTTTGATTGAACTAACTTCATCGAGGTTTCGTACTTTAAGAATCACGACTGTTCGCCATATAACATTTATATGCGATCGAATATGGATCGAATATTCTTATTCTTCTGTTCTTTTAGAGTTTAAAACTTATAGAAGACAATACACGGTCTAAGGGAAATAAGCACCTATGTGACCAAGGTGTGAATTTTTTAGTAGTTGTATTATCTGGCTCTTGCATGGGTCTAGAATTAAGAACATGCCAAAAGATTTGTTAGTAAGTATATTTTATATTTCCATCTCAACCTTAATTTAGATCATTTATATATTTTTATTGATAAACCTTTTATCAATCATATTAGTTGCAAAAATTTATCAAGTATATTAATTTAACTTTGTATAACATATGTTCTTACAATATTAAAAAGCTTAAATGTTATCATTTTATTTTCTAATAATGCTCCCACTTGATTTTTGTATTTTTCAAAACCCTAAGAGAACATATAGAAAATTTTCGATTTCTCTAATGGGCATTAGGACTCGCTTGCCATGAAATTTTGACCTTGAGGATGATCAACAAATCATTGGCCCACAAGCGATGGACAACATTTTATTAATTGTATCATATACAACTCCTAACCCTTGATCTTTGTCATAATCTCATCTCAACCTCGAGGAAGATTAACAAATCAAGAGTGATTATTCACTCATACCAACCATTTCATGATGGCCTAAGTATAATGCATGTACTTTAAGAAAGATCAATAAATACGAGCATGTTTATTACCTCGCTAGACAATATAATAGTAGTTCTACACATAACATCCCTAGATTGAGGAACATCAACAACTAAAGTGCATGCAAGTAATCTATCAATATATAACTAGTAGAGGACAACTTATATATTAAGGATTTAAAATCTTTAATATATGCGCTAAGTGATATCGATTTAGGGAATAATGTATTTCTTATGAAATACCCTCGTGATTCAAATGTCGAATACAGTTGAAATTGTGGTATATGTATAGTACATATGTACTATAGGAATCACAAGATTTCTATATATCTCTTAGGGTTTTAAGGAATATAAAAATCTAGTGGGAACCTTATTAGAATAATGAAACGATAACACTTAACCTTTCTAACATTGTAAGAATACAAGACATAAAAGTCAAAATAATCTATTATGATATTTGATAAAATATTTATCAGTTAAAATATACAAATAACTGAATTAAGATTGACACAATAAATATCAATATGTACTCACCAATAAATCCTTTGACATGTTGTCCCTTCAAGACCCGTGCAAGCGCCTAAATATGCAACTACTAAAACTTTCATGCCTCGATCACTTAATTGTTTGTTTTCCCGAATTTGCATATTGTCTTTTATGAGTTTTGAACTCTTAAACAATACAAGATTATTGACGTTTGATCCATACTCGATCAAATTTAAACGATATATGGTGGGCAATCACAATTCGTAATGTACTAAACCTCGATGAAATTAGTTTATTTGAAATGAGCAAGTAAACCATAGCACGAGATCATTTATTCAATATGATTGATTACAAAAACAATCATGTTATACTAGATATAACAATAGACCAAGAGCTACGAGAAGGACATAGGAATTCAATAACTGAAATGTCAACTTGATCAGTTTATGTAAGTTGCAACTGATTTGATATCTTTAAATATTAAGAATGTTCGAATGCATCTTGTAAAGAATTTAGTGCGGCCTTGTAGTTAAGGTTTCCTTTTGTATATTTCAACCACTTGGAAAGGAAAGGGAATGTCTGAGGGTGGATGTATGATGAGAACATTTGAGATGAAGTGAGTGAATGGTTATCTCATCTTCATGAAGGGACATTGGAAATGAGAATTATATAAAATACTAGTAGATACTTAATATAAAATGAGAAATGTGATTTATTTACCAAATGTTTTTTCTTATAGAAAATTATTTTCTATGGAAATTATTTCGTTGAGTTTAAGATATTTGATCTGAAACTCTCCACTGCAAACTAGTTACAGCAAATGAAATTAATGGTTCACATTAAGTGACCAAAATGGAGCTTCGTATTTTGTACGCTATTATATTAATGGTAGGAATGGGGAGAGCATAACATATGACACTTATTAGTGGTCACATCAAGATATAAAAGATTTTCCTCATAAATATACCAAGTATTATTTGTGAAATTATAATTATTTACAGTAGTGATTGAAAGTGGATATGGTTTTATTTTGTTATAAATATTATGAATATTAATTATAAGATAAATCTATAATAATGGTATTTGTTTTCATAAGAAAAGTGATGCATTAGACAATACAGAATTATCTAATTTTTTATGATTATTTTGGAATAATAGAATAACCTGTATTTTTTGAGAAATAATTCTTTGATAATATGATTACGAATCATATGGTACTAGTGAATTTCATCTCAAATGATTAAGGGCAAAGCTCCCATTCAGTGGGAGCGAAAAAAAGTCGGTGAAATCTTCAGATTGATACATATAGATGAATGAAGTTCAATGTCTAATGATACCAAAATGGATCCTCTTACTTTGTTAAATTCACAGATTAATTATCATAGAAATGAAGATGTGTATTTGATACCCAAGTTGTATATTTAAGATAAGTTCAGCGAACATAAAACTGAAGTAGGAAAACATAACATGCAAAGGAAATAAAAGAATTTGATTTTATTGAATAGGTGAATGTACCGGAAAAGGGTTCCAAAAATACATAAAAATGAATGAGATTCAATCTCAAACTTCTTTCTTCCCGATGATACATAAATGATGTACCGATAAGGAATAATCGGACTTTGTTGGACAAAGTATGATTAATGATGAGTGAAATTGAGTTACTTTTTCCTATAAGAACATCTACTTAAGAGTAAGTACATAAGGTTAAATTTAATTTCATCTAAAGCATTTTTATGAGATTGCACAAGATACGAGATTATACAAGATAAGAGTTACCAAGAAACCCATATATATCCTAGGTCAATGAGTTGACGAGCTTTGTGAGTTGAGAGGCTATACTTAATATTTCCTAGTAAGGAATATTATGTGGACTCACCCAAAGGAGTTTGGGATTGATCAATATTGATTGATTTATGTTATTAACATAAGTCTAGTAAACTAAAAACCAAATTGGTTATACATACATACATACATACATATATAAAGGCAGTTCATAAAATGTGTATGAATACCTATTTTGTTGCATTGAGAAATAATTGTTGTTTCAAGAAATGCTAACTTCTTGAGGAAGGAATTTATTTTAGAAATTATTGGTAGTAAAATGAAGTTGGATACAATCGAAAGATAAAACTGATTACAAAGGATGAATTAAAATTAACTAAACCTAGCCTGAAACAGCCTATTGGAATGTCTAATAAAAAAATTCTCACATTAAACAGAAATTATAAGTTTCTTATTAATGCCAAGAAAAGAATTTCATTGGTTGTCAATAAGCCATGAAAAGTATTGACTACCATATGGCACGATGTGCAATTCCAAAATGGATTTGAAGTACATTATCAAAAACGATTTTGATAGTTGTACCAAAAGGGTTATGATGCATCGACCGCAAATCTGTCTTCAAGAGAAATACCAATGAAACTAGAATATAGTAAGATTTGTTGATAAGA
This sequence comes from Allium fistulosum, assembly GCA_030737815.1. Classification (NCBI taxonomy): domain Eukaryota; kingdom Viridiplantae; phylum Streptophyta; class Magnoliopsida; order Asparagales; family Amaryllidaceae; genus Allium; species Allium fistulosum. The sequence goes on from CM060902.1 coordinate 1,213,211,220, forward strand.
ATAAACATTATAAATTTCAATTGTTGAAGTCAACGTAATTGATTCATCATTCAATGTACTTGAGTTAATTTTGATTTTATTTGCAAAATTATCGCCCGGTATGACTTTGAGTTTTGGTACATAGATGTTGAAATAGTAATTCAAAAAATGATTTAGAATAGACTATTTTCACATAACCAACAAAATGTCTTGAAGTCAGTAGAAGCAATACTGAGTTTGTGGTTTTCGTATATGATATAAAAACGGATACAAAAGTATCATTCAATGGGCATTGGAATTAAGAAAATATATTGAAAAAGAAATTAAACATTTTGATTTTCAGTTAAAATGCAGAGAAAGCGTGTCTATAAGAAAGAACATAAAAGGTGCTAAGATATTTCTAAACTATAAATAAACAACACACTACTGATTGTCAACGATTCACTTATGTTACAATTAGTTCTAGTATGGTTATTTAATTCTCGATATAGGATTTGAAAAGACATCTTTTATTATTAGTATAAAAGGATGTTGGGAATGTCCCTAATGATATACAGACACCATATTGAAATGTTTAATATGGAGCATGTAGGATGGATTCCCTATGCGTTGGTAGTATGAATATCATGCAAACTGTATTGTCTACTATATAATATTTTGCTTATGTATCTGGTACACTGAGTGTGTATCAAATCCGAATTAAGATCGATAAATGGTAGCTAAGGGTATCCTTGAGTGTTTATAAGATACTAGAATGTTTATGGAAACCAAAAACTCCTTACGAAGGAGTATTTGAACTCAAACTTCATAAGTGATGTTGCACCAAAAGTTGACACAACACTCCAATAACAAATGAAAACACCAATAATATAGATCTATTAGAGTAAACAAAAGAAAGAGCACAATTTTTATAGTGGTTCGGCAAATTCTCATGCTTACGTTCACTTTAATTTTGCTACCTTATGTTTTCTTTTCGGAATACAAAGATTACCACTCAAATCTGATCACAATCTCGTAAATCTTGGATTTAAGAAGGTTTGGGAAGAAGAAGATAGAAATAAGTCTGAAAGGAAAACAACCCAGGAAAAAATTCCTCTCCAAGTTGTTATATGCCTTCTATTTATAAGTAAATCGCCCAACGAAGTCGCTGGATCAAAAAATACCAGGTCAAACTCTAGATCAGCGAAAGTAGGAGGGTGAACGAAGTCTTCCATAACATAAAATCATATCGGTCTAATTTCCTTCATGCAAATCACTTGTCTCTCTTATATCTTTTCTTCCAGCTTCAATTCATCAAACTCCGAGCACTTTTTCCTTCAAAATTAGATTGTTGCGGAGAAATTCTGACACGTCTAGTACTTATCCTGATATGTTGAGCTTTTTGGAGTCATTCAAGTATTCCTTTAGAAATGAGCCCTAGGCCATTCACCTTAGCCAACCATCCATTGACCATCATTCTATAAGCTATGAATGTGCATAAACAGTGATCCGTACCGACCTCCTTTCATGTCAGTACCGATCTTTTTTCCTTAGTGCAATCAATTGCAAACTTCTTGAAGTCTTTTCCATCGCCATTCCAAGATTGCCTCCAAGTCTCCAGAGCTATTCCTTTATCATTCTGAAGTCCAATAAATCTGTTCGAGCTTGTTCTAAGATTGTAGAAAGTTTGGCCATAATACTTTCCCGTTAAAGTATGCCTTGTAAATGTAAGGTGTGCTTTTCTCAAGAAGAAATTTCAGGAATAACCAATCATTTGTAATCGAGCTCTCTAGCTATCCATCGATCCAAGTTGTGGTGAACCATCTGATTCCTTCGGATTCACCTGCAAAACAAAGGTCGCTCTAGACCATCATAGCTAAGGACTCTATCTTAACCGTTAGTCATAGATCATAATTATTCTGTGTTCATCCAGAGTAATCATATCACTTATCTATACCAAAGCCATCCCATGTTCGCTTGGGGTTAAGTTATCACATATCATTATTAGAGCCATCCTGTGTTTGCCTAGAGTAAGTTATCATTAGTCAATATCTATAGTGTTTGCTTGGGATTTATTTATCTTAGGTTGATCATATATCATCTAATTGTTAATCATAAGGGTGAATTGCCACTGATTAGAACATTTTATAAATCATCTAGTATCGCTTAACATCTCATTATAAGTAAGCCCAACGGAATCGAGGCAATGTCAATCATTAATTAATTAGTAATCGTTATCCAATCATATGGCGTACAAATCCTAAGACCAAGTCTAGATCCCTCTGGATCGCATAATCAATGTCTAATCTAGGGTCTGATCTCTTTGGATCATACTATCAACCTTATATCTGGGGTCTAATCTCTTCGAATTGTATATTCATGTTGAGTCCAATCTATTCACTCCCCGACGAGGGGACCCAATGTCCAAGCAAGTCCATTCACTCACTCTTCGGTGAGGGGTCTTACCTTTCCTATTCAAGTCCATATACTCGCTCTCCGGCAATGAGACTTGTACCTTATGGTCATTGCCTTATCTCTCCGATCAGGAGAACCATGTCCAATCAGTTTATATAACGATTATCATGTTAAATGATTTTCAAAACCAAACATTCATTTACTAAATCCAAATCAATGCAACAAGCAAATATCCTAAACGTTCCTACTATTGATGATTACTACTAAACATCCAACTTTGAACATGTGTAGGGACCGATTGAGGTCTCGCACACATGTAAACATCCTGATAGCAATTCCGTCTTATTTATTTGAAACCAAAAGCTAAAAAAGGGAAACGAACCCGACTCCTACTCATCCCAATCATGGGATAACCATTCCCAACCTAGATCCATAGTCGCATCCTGATGCATTCGCTGCAAATGGTAGCTACTCCCGCTGCACCACTGCAATTTGGTTCCTCACATACTATTGCAGCCGGTTGTTCGGAACCTGCTCTTCTATTAAATCATGAAGGTGTCTACACTCGTTCGTTTCATGTTCATCCATCTCATGAAAAAGGCAAAATCTTTCGGATATTTTTCTCGATCAATGGGTTCTCTTATAGCTGGCCTACAATAGGAGTTCTGCCCTCTAGTATTTAAGTATACCCTCTTTAGGGTTTTCGTTTGATCAGCATATGTAGTGAATTTTGATTTCTTGCTTTGCTGCTTTGATCCTTCGAAGTCTTCATTGGCTTTCTTGTTTCCTTTGTCTTTATTATATCCTACTCTGGACGATCCTCCATCATCCGCAACATTAACTTCAGCATCTTCGGCCTCAGCGTCTTCCTACCGTAGATACCTCTCAGCTTCATGGTAAAACTCTAAGATCCATCGGTTGGTCCCTTTCCAAAGAAACTTTGAAGTCGGTCTTATTTGCAACTCCAGACACTTTCGGCATCAAAACTATCGATGGATCTGTTTTATGAATCACAATGGCTACTACATTAAATATAGTTAAATAACTCCTTTGGATCTCTCCAGCCCTCTACTTCATGCTCGAAAGTGTCATCACATTCTTCAATGAAGAAATGTGAACTCTAAACTATCTCAAGATTATGTCTACCAATCCGGCCCATGTGCTTATGGACCCTTTCTCTAATTGCCTGAACCATATTACAACTAACTCTATCAAGTATAATGGGAAACAATATCCCATGACTTCCTCAGAAGCACCCAACTCCTCCATATGCATGTGTCTCATCATATGAATGGTCGGAAATGTCTTTACTTGTACAGTTCCAACATCGGCAGTTTAAAATTGGGCAAATTCCTTGAATGATGGATGTTAGGGGTAAATGGATCAGCTCACATCCTCCAAACTTAGTCTAGAGGTCCACCTCTCACTATTTCTCTAATCATTTCAGCTATTCGGTCATTGTCATCTAATGGAAACTTCGAGCCATGGCTGCGTTCTATGAACCCTTCCTACATTGAGCTTCTGGTTCCAACTCCAATTGTTGTGCATCCACACTCTGATCTACATTTCTGGCTTCAGCATCGTCCGCCCTCAAAATGCCAGCTCGGCTCAAGTTCATATCCACTATGCCCTATTGTAAATTCATGTCGGTACTAACTTGATTCTAGTCGGTACCGATATGAACTGGTCATGTGGACTTAGTACTGGCTTGCTATGTTCCAACTGCAGATGCTTCTACATTGGTTTCTAACCTTCGGTTCTGAATTCTAGTTGCTCCATCTGTTTTCTACTGATCCATCCTTTTGAAAATTCCATCTAGCATTTCCTATTGTCAAGCCATCATTCCATCTTTCATCTCTTCATCATCCTTTCCATCTTGTTTCTGATTGCGTAGACGGATAGGTTTGAACTTGAGGACACCTCCTAGCTGGCTACATGCTCTGGTTGACTTAGTCCTGTAATAGCTCTGGTAGATGCCACTTTATCTCTTCCAAACTTTAGATCCAAGCTTTAAGTGATCAAATCCTAGTCCTTTCTCTATGAAAACACCAAAAATGTTATGTTAAAAGTTCACAAAACATCCTGATATCAAATGAAAGCACCAATAATACAGATCTATCGGAGTAAACAAAAGAATGAACATAATTCTTATAGTGATTCGAAAAATTCTCTAGCCCACTTCCACTTTAATTTTATTATCTTACGTTTTCTCTTCGGAATAAAAAGATTACCACTCAAATCTGACAACAACCTCATAAAGCTCGGATTTAAGAAGGTTTGAGAAGAAAACGATAGAAATAAGTCCCAAAGGGAAAAAGCCTAAGAAAAAAGTCATCTCCGAGTCCCTATAGGCCTTCTATCAATGGATAAATCGTCTAACAAAGTCGCTGGATCATGAAATATCGGGTCAAGCTCCAGATCCAAGAAAGTAGTAGGGGGTTGAAGTCTTCCATAGCATAAAATCATATTGGTACTAACATGAATCATGTTGGTATCAATCTGATTTTCTCCCTTATATCTTATCTTCTAGCTTTAATTCGTCAAGCTCCAAGCACTTTTGGCTTTGAAATTAGATTGTTGCGAAGATGTTCTAACACATCTAGTACTTACCCTTATCTGCTAAGGTTTTTGGAGTCGTTCAAGTATTCCTTCATAAATGAGCTTCAGGCCATTCACCTTAGCCAACTATCCATTGACCATCATTTAGAAGCTATGAATGTGCATAAAAAGTGATCGGTATCGACCTCTTTTCATGTCGGTACTGATCTCTTTTCGTTAGTGCAATCAACTCCAAACTTCTTGTAGTCTTTTCCATCACCATTCCAAGCCTACCTCCAAGTCTCCAGAGCTATTCCTTCATCATTCTAAAGTCCAATCAATCTTTTGAGCCTGTTCTGAGACTGTAGAAAATATACCACAATAAGTGATATCACGTATTGTATGTCAATACTAAATTCATGTTAAGGAGCTTTATATTTATAAATGCTCCAAACATCAAGGTTGTAGCTAATTCAACCAAAAAGGCTAAGTACATCGCCTTGAATAGCATCACACTAAAATCTATCTATATATATAACACATATTTATAACTGAACTAGAGGTTATTCCAAATGTTGAGAATCTCATAAAATTATTATGCAATAAGATTGTCATGCTAAAGACAGCAAATTAAAGATTGCAAATATACATAGAGCTCATAAGAAGTTGAGAAACTTACTCCAAAATGTTTCACATGATAAAGGCGGTTTATTAATGTCAGAGAGAGTTGATTGACAAAGTAGAGTATTAAGACAGTCTGGCTTATCTATTCACTAAGGGACTAGCTTAATTATTTTGAGAAAACTGAATGAAGGAACATGAATTGGATTCCATAATAGGCACCAAATGCAAGTGGTAGATTGAGAGAATTAGGGATAAGCCCTAGGGGATATTAGATAATTTATTACACATATTTAACTCTATAACCAATCTTGTTCACAATAAAAGTGTTTAATTTCTATTATATACGTTTTATATTATGATATTATTAATTATGTAATTAGTTTAAAGTATATAAACTAAATTCCTTAAATGATATGTTATTTGATAATAATTACAAGGAGTTGTAATCTTGAGAAAATTATCGCACTGTTAAATGATATATTCGAAAAAGGATGTTCAGACCAGAGTATGTAACACTCTCTAAATGTTGGTAGTGTATTACTCATGGCTGATGGGAACAACAAGAGGTAACATACTGATAGTTATTGAATAACAATGAAATACTCACCCAATAGTATCTAGTTGGCTAATAACAACTAAGTTAAACAAGAAATCTCGGAGTGATGATATTACACTATTCTCTCAACTTGAAATACCATCGAGCATCAATGTGAATATCACTTTGATTATAGTTAAACCATGGCATGATGACCATCTATCGACTAATAATAGGACTGAATTGAATCATTGAAAGTGAAACACTATTCAATAGAGAATTCATCTCCTCGGTTATTGTTACAGTTAATGATAGTTAGCTACAAGTCAATATCTCTTGGCAGAGTGGTACGGTGTTTCTCATTTTTTTGCACATATAGGATGGTCTGGCCCATATAACCTAACCTACCAGCATGATTCAAACGAACAATGTCTCATCTCGTATATTGGCCTGTACTTCGGCCCGTGTATTTCCAAAACTAATATGTTTGGCTCGCCCACTTCACTTAGCCCGTAACCAACCTGAGCTGCCAGTCCTTCAACATAAATGAAAGCAAGGTTCCTAAAAGTTATTAGCAGACGATGGTGACTAGTGGCGGCTCGACATGCAACATGCTACTCGACGGTTGAGTTGCCTGGCCAACGACCCACTCCCCAGCAAGCTCCTCCACTCACCTTCTTCATTTAAAGTCCATACTTTTGAGGTTTTATTATCTTGTCTTAGCAGGTCTTAGCTGCATGGGCCTAATTCCCTCTACCAAAAGAAGATTCACTTGCACCATCTCTTTAAAAGACTAACACAAACGACATTATTCATCTAACAAAAGCACTACTATACAGTAACCACTCCATGTATTTTGCTTCCACTAAAGCACCTCTACAAACCATTACCTGATTCAGTGTCGCCTATGCCTGACCAATGCATGCTCATAGTATGGCCGGCCAGTTGGCAATCATCTCCACCCTAAAATCCAACTAGCACTCCAGTTGTATGCATCAGGCCGAGCGATATAATCAATGATGCATCGTGGTTTCAATGGCTCAACTGCGCAATCTCAACCACTAAATATAGATTCCAGCAACTACAAATACATTAAGATATACATTTTTATGGAGTTGAAAAACATAAGCTCTCAAGCATTTTACTTTCTTGTTATTACCTCTTGTAATCCAAGCTATTATAAGTGAAGTAAAGTAATAAGAAATTCCTCATAATGGACGTAGATCAACTTCGATCGAACCACTCAAACCTTGCGTCTCCTTGTATTTTTTATGTATCCTACTTCCTCATTTTTGATTTTAAATCAAGGTGTTACAAGGCAATTGCTAATAAATATCTTAGTCATAATTTCGAGGTTGGCTAAATTTTTAGTCAAAATTTTAAACCTAGAAAGAGGGCCCTTCCTTGAAAGATCTCACTTTCCTTCATTTCACATTCTCAGTAAATTTCTTTTTTGTTCACACCATGCAGCCTCGGGATGAGAATGAAGCTGATAATTCAAATGGCCACAACACTAATGGGGTAACAGGGCTAATACAATTTGCCTCATCCCTAGGTTGAGCAACTATGTGTGGCTCATTAGAACAATCGCTAGAAGCAGGTCCTCTACATCAACTAGATGCCATCGCTCCTCCTTACCATGCCACCATCACAAATCCTTATCACCAGATAGATGATAGAGGAGTCCCTCCCTAAAAGGGGCTAGCAACATCCATGGTACGCGAAAGCTGGTCTCCAAGAAGAAATAGTTGCATACACAAACAGATACCCAGGATCCAAACCAAGAATGCATGTGATAAGGGTCTTTTAGATAAAGAGAATGGGTATCCTTTCTTTGAAGAAATCTTGAGCACATACATCCACTAGAGGTATGCTTTGCCTTCCATGGACAAGTACGATGGAAGCACTAACCCATCCGATCACATTACATCCTTTAGCTCGACAACCCGCTCTAGCTAGCTCTCCGGCCATGCCAAGTGCCTTCTTTATTCCTCTACCCTGATCAGGATGGCTTCATACTCATTCCTTCATATCTAAGCTAATAGTGTCCACTCATGGGCCTAATTGAGCTCCAACTTTGAAGATTACTTCTTCGCACTAAAACAAAGAGTCATGATGGTGAGCGAGTTAGGCAATATTAAACAAGATTCGTCTGAGTCTGTCTACTACTATATCAACCACTTTAACAAAGGATCAACCTATGCTAGAGATACAGGATTATGCAAGAATAGCTTGGGAGTCACCCTATGTTCAGGTTTGAGGTACCGATCTCGGATGCGGAAGGAATGTAGAAGCAACCCACGTCATCCTTGATCGATTTTCTTTAAAGGGTGAATGACATAACTAGGGTGAAAGAGGATAATATATTTGATTGTGATGAGGAGAGTGGGTGGAATAACAAGGTTGGCCAAAGGGTAGACAATCGCCAAAGGAATGGTCAACACGAAAACAATAAGAAGTGTATGGAAGACGGTTCGCTCTTTAAGCCCATGTACAAAAATTATGAAACTTCGAATCATGACATGGAAAACCTATCACGCCACCAGAGATCGTATACCATTCCAATGGCCCACTCCCTTCTATTTTAATAGAGGAAGGAACCTATGGGTAATGGGAAGTATTGTGAGTTCCACCAGTTCAATGTCCAGTCCACCAAAGAGCACTGACATCTTAAAAATGAAATAGAGCACCTCATCCGTAGGGGTATGTCGGTGCAGTATGTAAGGCAGTAGGTGGAGCAATGAAATTGCTGACCAAATCTACCTATCCAACCTCAATGGACAGATGACAATAAAGTGGTTGCATTCAACTTAGAGATACTGTCAATTTGTGGTGGCCTACACATGGCCGGGAGCAATAGCGAGGCACATGCCTAATACAGAAAAGAGCTTACCTCTAGCAATCAAGTATATTTAGCTTACCTCTTGGCCCCAAAGACTCCTAGGGTTAAAGAAGAGATAACAGACTTTTCTTTCATCATAAGGGACCAGAGAGGAGTTGCTTTCCCCTATTATGACCCCATAGTCATATTAGTAAACGTCGCTGGTACAAAGGTGCACCAGGTCTTCATTGAGGGGGGTAGCTTTATCAATGTGATGTTCAAGGAAGTCTCTGACAAGATGAGGCATCTTACCTCCAGTCTTACACCATATGCATTGCCCGTCTATGAGTTCATGGGCGTTGGCATAGTACCACTTAGGATAATCTCCCACATAGTCACTTTCAGCCAAAACCTCTTACAGCCAAGATTCAAATAATTTTTTTTGTAGCGGACTACTTGTCCGCATACAATATCTTTTTAGGTAAACCAATATTAGTGGACCTGGATGCAACTGTGACTTATAAGCGTCTAACAATAAAGTTCTCGACCAAGGGAAGAATAAGGTGCATCTGCAGTAACCAGCAAGTAGCCATAGATTGTTATAGCATATCACTTCAACAAGCAAAAAAAGAGTCCTCGTGTTACAATAAAAGTTAGTAATGCTCAATGGTGGAATGCTCAAGATAATGTTAGAGCCACTCAACGCTCCTGTTCACACTGAGACCACCCAAAGCATTGAAGTCGAAGTATACACAACAACAACCACCTATAACAGAACAAGCAAGCCAATCAATACCCTCGTTCATGCTGGGGGCTAAGACTACATGATTTATGAGGATCTTCTTTCCCTAGGCAGCCCAGACAGAACAAAGGAACTTATAAAAACTTGGAACGAGTAGGTTCAGCCCCGCTTACAAGTGGAAGCAACAGACACAACTGCCTCCACCCTCTCAACATTGGCTGACTCATCTATAAGAGCCAAGGGAAGCCATAACTAGGTTTGAGCACAGATTCTAAGGGTAAAACTATGATTCTATGGAATGCCATAGTATGAAAAATTACTAAAATGCAACAAGATGAACAAAAAATCACATTGGAAGTATAAAATAATAGCATACTTGGTATTTTTGTACCTTTGTATATGCAAGTAATTGGGCATTAATAAGAACATTATAATGGCAACAAATCAAAAATCAATCTAATACAATCCATATTCTATGGATGGTAATAGGCGATTTCAATGTAGCATTGAATACAAATATGGAAAAAAAGTCTTACTCTAAAAGTATCTCAAACAGCTAAATTCAATGAGTGCACCATAGCCTCAGATTATTAGAAGCATTCCATACATGTCTGAAATATGCATGGAGTAGTTAAAACGTTGCATATAACTTAGACAGAGATTTAGTTAATGCTAACATGCTTAATTCATTCAATGATCTGAATAATGTTTCCTAGCTCAACAAGTGACTACTGTCCATTATACGTTCAATTTGAAAAAGAAAATACTAATAGACTATACACATATGAAAATCATTAGCACATGTGTGATAATGATAATGAAGTGGCATAATTTTCTATAATACAACCATATGAAGGAAACTACATGTTTATAGCAATTATGGTTCATAAAGAGAAAGAAGTTGAAGATGTGGAATAAAAATAGAATCTCAGAAGCATAAAATGTAGAAAACTTGCAAAAAATATATATGTGAAATACTGCTCGAAACTTTGAAAAAAGATCCCTTTAATGTAGAGTTAAACAAAAATTGTTATGAAGCACAAAGGAAACTGAAGAGAGCTTTGCAATTACAGGTAAGCAAAAAAGCAAAAGAGAAATGGCTACATAAGTGGATGAGTGATCTAAAAAAATTATACTAAAATGTCATATAGAAGATATATGAATAATGCAACTACTAGCAATAAAATTTGCTAACCCCAAAAGTGATTAGGAAGTTAGGCTGACTAACTAGAAGCTTTGAAGAAGCCAGTTGAAGTCATTGATTTAAAGAGGGTTCTTGCCATGTTACTTGATATTGTCGATATGGTCAAAGTCATATATGCAAGCCTAAAGAAAGTTCGAAGTCGTATATGCAAAGTTAATTCAAGTTCAAAGTCCCTGAGTCGAAGTCGATTATTCTATACCAACTATGGAGTAACAAAAGTTCACATATGCGAAGTCACAAATATGTTTAGTTCTCAGGTTTGAATCGATTACACACGTGCCATTCTATGTCCTTGTTTAATATCCAAGATCCTATATGTACAATGTTCTTGAATTACAATATGCTCTAAAAATCCCCAAATCAATTTAGGGTTTACTATGTAAGAAATGAGAGAAGAGAAAATTCGACCTGTCAAATGGCGCCCCTAGGGTCACATTTGTAGGAGTGTGCGACCATTACTCCACTCCTCATGACTCCGAATGTGTGGACTTCGGCGGCACTAACACGAGTTTGGGGCGGAGTCATCATCAAGTAGCGGTATGCAGGGATGTCTTCGATATGCAAGAGTCTCTTCAAAGAGTGATAGTCAGCAAGGTTTAAGGAATATATGTATTATGCCGTCGCCGAAGAGGTCCATTCTATTCCTTTAGTGTTAACCTTCAAAACCAGTGAAATGATGCGTGCAAAGTTCATTAAGTAGGGCAATGTGAATTTGTAGATATTGACAATGTCCTTTATCAGCATTGCTTTGCATAAGTACATGGCTTCCTCGAAGTTCTATGCAGATCTACCATGCAAGGCGTTCTCTTAATAAAGTGCAAAGAAGCTCGGTGAGCTTATGATATTGCCATAGGAACACCCTCCTCGCCACTGTAGAATAACCTCTTCGAAGTGCCCGTTGATTCGTGGAAAGGTATATTTTCCCTGCCATTTCGACTTTATGTAGTTTTGTGCTTTATTTGGCATTGTCGAAGAATGGTATCTCATTCCTTTGCGAGTGCCTTATCGACTTCATATCTTCGACGCTGATTTTAAATGTGATATTCTATTCTTTCCTTTCTCTTCAACTTTGACATTGGCCATTGGAACTTGAGCAAGCTACCGTGCATATGTCTACGAAGTCATAAGTCTTCGACTTACTTTAGTGAAATTCATAATGATAACATTTTCCTCCTAGTGTAGAGGAAACCTTGACTTTTCAAGTCAAGAGCATCAGAGACATCTTCCCGCCTATTTGTCCTCCACTTCATAATCTAACCATAGGTTTAAAACAAATCAGTGGTATCAAATCATCCTCTTTTCCTCTATAAATAGCTGAATCTCTCCCTTATTCTTCTTTTCACCTGCAATCAAAAGAACTCAAGCAAAAAATCAAATTAGCTACCAAATTCCAATTTTTTACTTTCGACTGTCAAAGATAAGGTTCGATTCCTTGTTTTATTTACTTATAAGCATAATTTTCTACGTTAAAATCGTGAGTAGGTTTTTATCATTCCTGAATCGGCCACTGAATTAATCTATTTAGCTTAATTAATCCCAATTGTACTATCAATTTCTACTACCAATCCTTTGAATTTGTTAATTGATGATTTTGATTTGGGGTTTAGGGTTTTTTTTTATTTTTTGGCTGCATATCGGATCTATACCCATTTCTGCTTTGATTGATTTTAGTGTTGTTGTTTCCTTCATCGTCAACGGATTTAAAATAGGTTGTGTAATTTTATAACTACTAACCCGTTAGCAAAATGTCTTCGTATCACTTAGTTAGATTTTAATTTTATTCAGCATCTATTTAGAATGTTGTAGGCTTGCTCGTTGAGTAAATGACCCCAACTCTATCCCTTTTCCTATTGATTTTGACTCTCATCGTCGTAATATGTCCTTTGAAGTCGTGACGATCACTTCCCATAATGTTGTTTTTGTTTGCTAAAATTTCAGTACTTCAAGAGTAAGTTGAACACGATAACAACAAAATTCTTGTGTTATTGACAACATTGAACTTTAGTCCCATTTTGGTGCAAAGAACCTTATCGCGGCAGTCATTGGTTAACATACAGGGTTAGAGTCATTTCAAACCTCTTCGACTAGGTCGAAGAGAGGTTATTCTTAGTTGTAGGTCTATTGGTCATTGATGATGCCTACTTTAGTTAAATATGCTAATAATGTACTCGATGCTAATTAGGGTCAAAGTCATCTGTCTTTGACGCTTTCTTATATATATATATTTATAATGATGCCCCTATTTTTTACAATTACCTCCAACTCTATGGTGGGGCTTTATATGACTTCGACACTTTGATATTTCAGTTTTCATCATGCCATAAAATTGCTTAGTGAGCTACCATATTTTTGACTCACGTCATAATTGTCTATTGAGGTGGAGTCCTTACCCCTCCGACATTGGTTATGGTTATGAGATTCTTTAAGTTTTCATTTAAAAATTGTTATTTTTCTTCTTTTAAGGGTGAAAGGATTATTTAAATAACCAAACTCTTAACTTTACATATTCCAGCTATATTACCATGATTAACCTTTAGATAAAGAATAATATCACCTTAGTAGGTCAATGGAGAGCAAACAGCCTAATAAGAAGTTTGTCAAGAAAGTTGGTGCAAAACCCAAGCCTTCACCTTCGACTGTTAAAAAAGAAAGTTGTGTTACTAACCCATCATACATTACTTTTCAAGCCGAAGTCGACTCCATTCTCGATCAATTTGTGGTTATTGGGATTGAGGTCATCACTGCTAGTTCTTCGGACAATATCTATAATCCTCCAGAAGGATATTTTTCTTTTACTCCTATTCATATTTGGCATACATGCTATCTCCACTTTCCGAACTCCCTTACAAGATATCAGGAGCACCTTGACATTGGGCCGATCCAGCTTCTACCTAATGCTTACACATATTTAACTTGCCTGGAGGTCTTTTCTTGAGAATCTGGCTTCCATCTCTCAGTCCTGATATTCTTTACTACATAACCAGTTCTGCGAAAGTGGGTGATCATCCATGCCATCGATAGTATCGAGTTCATCCTCACCCAAAAAGCTTATTCTCTAAATCCACTAATAAAGCAAGAGTGTGGGACACTCAATTTTTCTTCGTCAAATGCTTCTCTAAGATCAGAGGAATTTTTTTGCTGCTAGTAAGCTTATTATCCTTGACTATCATTATGCGTTAACTATTATTTACTAATAGTTTTCCTTTCCCAGATCTTGCTCCAAAAAATCTAAGCTCTAAAGATCAAAAGACCATAAACTCCCTAATTATTTTAGGTGAAAATAAGAGAAATAAGCTTATACTCCTAACTCCACTGAAGCTCCTTCAACATTATATTAATTTGAACCACCACAAGATCTTAGGAGAGCCACCCACGGTAAAAAAAAACTCTCAGGGAGTTGGCTCGTTAGTGTTAGGCAATTCTGAAGCTTTCACGGTTAATTCCCAACTGTAGCCTGATACTGATGGTAATTTTTAATACAGTTAAAAAGGAAATTATCGATGTTATCAGTTTACTAACTTCCATTCTTTGTTTTAGGCTCAACTTCTCTTATTGCTATTTCCAAAGAATCAAGAATCAACACTACTATGTCCAAAAAGAGAAAAGGAAATGATGCATCTCTAGATGTGCCTCAACCAACCGAACTTGTTTCCTTTAAGAATTCTATTGCCAAGGCTATAGTAACATTTGAAAAAGAAGGGACAGATACTGATGTTCTTGACGATGCTCTTCCTCTTCCTCGGGTAAAAAAGACCTAAACTTAGGGGTGAATTTACCCCCACTGTTGTGAATGAGATAGAGCAAGTGAATATTGACTCAAGTCCTGGAGCGGTTGCTTCAGATAAATCTCCAGAAAAGCTTAAAGAAACTCAAGTTAAAACATCCCAAGAAGTTTAGACTTCTGATCCCCTTCTCAATGTTTCTTTTCCACTCTTCCCAACATCTATTGATCGCATATGCACTGAACATGGTTTGATCCTTTCTCTGGCTGATCCTCTTCTCTCAAGGGCTTGGCCTTAGTCTTTAACGATGAATTTTGGGTAACTGGCTCAATTGGCCATTCGGTCCCCTTCTGTTGCTTTCCTTGTATTACCATAACCTTCGGCCTACCCCAACGACTACATTTTCCTTATTCTTAAACAGCTCATATCGGTATGTTTCTTCATTTACTTGTCCAATTTCAACTTTTTGAATTTCATTTTAACTTAATGGAGTCATAAAACTTCAGGTTGGAAAACATATGTTCCTTCTTAGGAATGCTTCTCAAGAGCCTTCTACTGAAGTAATTGAGTTTAAAGAAAAGGTTTCTTTTCTTCAAAAGGGGATGATCAATATTGCTGCAAAAAGAGATGAAGCGATTGCTGAAAAGGATACACTAGCTTCTTCTCTAATGGAGGAAAAGAAATCCAAGTTGCTGTTGGGGTGAAAAGTGAGAGGCTTGGAAGTTGAAAATACCAGGCTATCAAAGGCGCTCTCTGAACTAATCGAGAGAAACAAATTTCTCAAAGGTCGATTGGAAAGAAAATCTAAGCTTATTAATTGTTTGAATAACATCATCAAGGATACTAAGAAGAAGGTCACCTCCTTCCTCGATGTTGCTCTTCGTAAAATCAACGAAGAGTGCTATGAAGAGGCACTGCATGTAGCCTACGTCAATAATATTCGTAAATGTTCAGACTTAGAATTCCCGTCTCTTCCAGCCTTAAACGAAAGGCGCAAAAGGAAGTTTAGTCTGAAAATGAAAAAGGATAAAAAGGCTTTTGAGGAATAATTTCCTATTAAGGAAGAAATTGATGCTACAAAATTACTACCGTTTGATGACGCTCCCATTGACGAAGTGCCAAGGCCTGATCGAAAAGGAGATAACGATGATGATGACCTTGATGATGACGATGATGATAAAAATGAAGACGGTGATGATCAAAATGAAGACGATGATCATGATGGTCATAACGATGACAATGGTAATGATAGCGAAGGTGATGAAATGGGTCCACTCGATCAATCGGATAATCAAGATGAGTCTTGTGGTGCTAATCCAGATATGTCTACCTAAGATGCAGCAGTCGCTGACGCTACTGACTCCTTAAAGGAGGGTCCTTCCAAGAAAGATAGCACTTCTCAAAGTCAGAAGCCCACTGATAAGTGGAAAATCTCATCACCTTCTTTCCCAACCTCTCAAGTATGGGTATCTTTATACAAAGGTCTTAGGATATCAAGTGATTTCTACATTAATTATTTTAGCTAAGGAGAAAATCAAAATATTATTATGACACTGTACTTGAAAAGAAATACGCAAAAATTGATCAGCTAAACATAGAGCTCAACAAGCAAACGAATGATTATAACGAGCTATCCAATAAATATAAGAAGACTGCTAACAGTGCGTCCATGCTTAGGCATTTCAAAGAAAAGGAGATCACTCCATGAATGAAGAAAACCAATCATCATCGAACCAGACTATAAAATAGAATCACGAATTAACGACCATGTTTTGGATGTTAATCGATGACAGAGATGCCCTAATGGGGGTTTTTGTACAAAGTTTATTTTAGGGGACTAATCATCGATTTCTCATATTTAGGCAATAACAATGGTGGTTTGCTCAGACGCCTTCACCTTAGATATTTGGATGAATATAAGACTGATCCTCATCCAGATGTATGTTGGAACCTTCCCTACGTCGCTCTCATTCCTCTTTCCTTACACTCTCTCCCCCCCCCCCCGAAAACTTAAATACAATACAAAGAGATTTATTTCCTAAATGTATAAGAAACCTATGTTGTATGAATCAAAATGACTACATAGTTGTTGTATGCTACTGAGTTTTCTTAAGAGCTTTATCATTTCAGTTTCCCTATTCTTAGCTTAATTTCATCATATTGCATAGAATAAAGGTCTTTCAAGCAGCTCGGTTCCCTAGGATCTCCTAAGTAAATTCGTCAAATTGAAGAAAAAAATTTCAGAGAAATCCTCGATTCATAAAACACCACAATTGGCAAGATATAATTTTCCTAAAGATTTTGTAGGAAATTTACATGCGTTACCCTCATTTCTGTTTTGACTTTCTGGGTTAGGAGAAAGAGAAATTACTTAGCAAAATCTGATCCTTCCACACAAAATTAATACGTGGTCGTGATAGTCCTCCTACCGGGGAATGGGATTATCATCATTTTCCTACAATTTATACTCCGGATGGGATTAAGGCTTCTTTTGATTCTACACTTACTTTGTCTGCTAGGTCGTTTAAAAAGGCTAAGGTTGCGGTTTCAAAACATTGAACATTAATTAAACATTATTGAAATGAAATTGCAATGTAATCTTGACTCCTGTTATTATTTGTAAACTTCATTTGTTATTAATGGAAGAATTTGTCATTCATGTATTGATTTTTGTTTTCTTTATTTTTATTAGGATGCCCAGTTAGTGCGTAAGTCTGACTGCTTAGATACCTCATGACTTATTGAAGTTAAAGATCGGCCGCTTGCATATATGGAGGAGAAACGACCATCTCAAGATGACTTGGCTTTGTGATTCCCAAATAACCTCGAGGCATGAGAGTGGCATAGGAACTATTTCCTATTAAAATCATCTTTTTGTGCTTACAAAGAAATGACTGCTCTCATGGAGGCAGAACTTAAAGAAATGAAGAACGAGCTCTAGTTGCTGAAAAAGAGAATGGACACAGCTCATGGATCTAACTTCCCCATCGAAGCTGGCATTGAGATAGCTAGGCTTCATCAGAAAATAAGTGTTCTCGAATTAGAGCTAACAAATAGCCAAGTATCATGCCAATCTTTAGAGCTTATTGTAAGTGAGGGTGATTCTAACCTTCTCTCTCCTACTCCGAGATGAAGAACACGATCCACATCCTTGACCAATCATGAGCTTTCTACTTTACTAAACCCTCCTCTAGGTTTGAATAACACAGCGATCTCTAAGTGGGGTAATCAAGTCAAATTTGAAATGATGCAGTATTTCAAAAAGTAGTGGGAGGAAAAGATATCCTAACATATCAATGAATATGAAGTTAAGGTTGAAAAAGTCAAACGCGAGAAGTATGATCTCAATCAAGAAATCAAAAGGCTGACAAGTATGATTCAGACTTTACGAGGAACTAATAAGACTCTTCACCATACCTTGAGAAAGCAGATTAACTCGATTGATGATGCAGATGCTATCCATAAAAGGGAAAAGAAGCTCAAGGAACTTGTTAATGTATCTATTCGTCATATTATTGATCCTTAATCACTAAGGATCTAGACAAATCAACACAAAATTTTGGGCTATGAATGGAACCTGCTTTCGATTAGATTTCCTTTCTTTTATCTACCTTTTGAGCCTGTAATTGTATAAATAGTGTGTCAAATTGTAAATAATCTATGATTAAAAAAATGTTACCTCAAATATGTAACAATGAATTGAATTCTAGTTTTGACTTGAGATTGCATGATGCTTTGCACTCCATGTTCCCATAGTTTAAGTTTTTGAATTCACCTTCTGCTTGTCTACTGAGATTGTTGTTGATTGATGTTTTAATAATTTCAACGAAAATACTTAAATTCTCATTTAACTAATACTAAATCTGAAGAAGAACATGAATTCATATTCAGTAATAAAGAGGACCAAAAACTCTGCTCTGGACATAATGAAGAGAACCAGAAATCTATATTTGACAATAATAGAGGTCCAGGAAACTATATTATGGTAATAATAAAAGACCAGAAACCCATATCTATTAATAATAGAAGACCAGAAACCTATGTTCGAAAATTGAATCTCTAAAGATCTTTTTCTTACCAGAGGTCAGATAGACTTGGAGCATTACTTGGCTCAGATTTTGATAGAATTGAGAGCTCTACTTGGCTTTGACTTTGATAAATTTGGCTGCACTACTTTGGGTCAGATCCCTTATCTATCTTAGGTGATGATTTTGGCCAGCTGTCTAGTGCATTTGGTTAGCCATTTAAGTAGGATCAAAGATTTATCCGACCTCCCTCTAGGAGTGCTTCAGTGAGGTCTTTAATGGAAGGCACTGAAGTCTGGTTTGATGATTTAGTAAGGCCTTTGATGATGGCACTAAAGGCTTACTCCATACTCCCTCTAGGAGGATCTCGAACCAGGCACGTAGGCAAGGGTTGAAGGCTTGCAAAAACTTTGGACAAGCCATTTCAAACAAGCCCAAGGATTATTCTGTCCTCCCTCTAAGAGCTGCCTTAACCAAGCCTTTGATAATTGGGTTAAGGGCTTATATTTTAACCAAGCCATATAGGCGGGACCGAAGGCTTAGTCGGTGCTTTGGCCAGGCCCTTTCGGATGGGACCAAAGGCTTACTTCGTCCTCCCTTTAGGAGGCGCTTTATCTGGGGTCGTGTTAGCTGAAGACAAAGTCTTTTGGCCCTTACTACCATCTTAGGTAGTGATTTAGGCTTTCCATTATATTAGGAGAATCTTACTCCTCAACCATGTAGAATCGCTTATTCAAAGAATTTCTTTTATTACCGAACTTGTTTAATATCTTCTTACAAAGTCTTCAAGCTTACCTTGTCTTAGAAAATTGATAACCATTCCTTCTAGGCTTCTGCATTGATTGATATCATGCCCATTTGTAAGATAGCAGTGGCAATATGATCACCCAAGATTCTTTTCAAACTTGGATCTTTTCTTTTGTGAAGGCCAATAATCAAGCTTATCTTTGGTTAAGAAGTAAATATTGTCAAGAGAGGTGGTGAAGTTGCAATCCTTTGGAAGTTTCGATTCAGAGGCTAGCCTTCTTGTCTGATGTCTAGCACTTTTACTGCTTGGTGCGGGCATTTCACTTTCAATGATCAATTTTCTCTTCAAGGTCCTTTGAATCTCGCTTGAGGCCAATGATTGACCTATAACTCTATGCCACCTCTGAGCAAATGTGTCAAAATTAGTTATGATCCCTTTGTTGAATATAGTTCCCTTGGCGTGAAATTGAATAACCCTTCTAATCTTTAGGAACAAATTATCTTTCTTAAGGTACTCTCTCTCCAAAGCGAAAATTAGAGTAGGGCCAATATGGAATGGGTTTATATCCCAATTAATCGGATAATAAATATCCACTTGTTTCTTTTAGTTTATAATTTGTAAGGCCTTCATTCTCAAAACTTGTTCTTTGTGGATTTGCGGATCACTAGTGTTTTGGTAGGTGGATCTAATTATCCAAGGTTCAAAAGATCCTTGTATAGATCGCTTAACATGGTTAGGCAATATGATGTTAGGGATTATGGTTGGTCAATTGTAATTGGGATATGCTTGGAAAGGAAAGTTCTTTATGCCTTAGATATGCATGTCAAGGTAGTCCCACTTAAGGTTTTAACAAAGTCAGAGGTTCAAGCCTTCCTTCTAGCGTCAAAATATTAGCAATAAAATTTGCTTACCCAAAAGTGATTAGTAAGTTAGGCCGACTAACTAGAAGCTTTGAAGAAGCTAGTCGAAGTAATTGATTCGAAGAGGGTTCTTGCCATGTTACTTGATATTATCGATATGGTCAAAGTCATATATGCAAGCCTAAAACAAGTTCGAAGTCGTATATGCAAAGTTAATTCACGTTCGAAGTCCTTGAGTCGAAGTCGATTATGTTATACCAACTACGGAGTAACAAAAGTTCACATATGCAAAGTAACAAATATGTTCAATTCTCAGGTTTGAATCGATTACACATGTGCCATTCTATGTCCTTGTTTAATATCCAAGATCCTATGTGTACAATGTTCTTAAGTTACAATATGCTCTAAAAATCCCCAAATTGATTAGGGTTTACAATGTAAGAAATAAGAGAAAAGAAAATTTGACCTCTCAAATGGCACCCCTAGGGTCGCATTTATAAGGGTGCGCAACCATCACTCCACTCCTCACGACTCCAAATGTATGGACTTCGATAGCATAACATGAGTCTGGGATGGAGTCATCGTCAAGCAGCGGTATGTAGGGATGTCTTCGATATGCAGGAGCGTCTTCGTCATGTGAATGTATCTTCAACAATATTGACGTCGATGGGATTTAGCACTAGTCTCTTCGAAGAGTGATGGTCGGCAAGGTTTAAGGAATATCTATATAATGCCATATCCAAAGTGGTCCGTTCTATTCCTTCAATGTTAACCTTCGAAACCAATGACAAGATGCATGCGAAGTTTATTAATTACGGCAATGTGACTTTGTAGATATTGACAATGTCCTTTATCAACATTGCTTTCATAAGTATGTGGCTTCCTCGAAGTTCTGCGTAGATCTACCATGCAAGGTGGTCTCTTAATAAAGAGCGAAGTGGCTCAGCGACCCTATGATATTGCCATAGGAACACCCTCCTCACCACTGTAGAATAACTTCTTCGAAGTGCCAATTGATCCGCGGAAAGGTATATTTTCCCTGCCTCTTCATCTGTATGTAATTTTGTACTTTATTTGGAATTGTCAAAGAGCGGTATCTCATCCTTTTGTGAGTGCCTTATCGACTTCATGTCTTCGACGCTGATTGTAGATGTGATATTCTATTCTTTCCTTTCTCTTCGACTTCGACATTGGCCATTAGAACTATGAGCAAGCTGTTGTGCACGTGTCTACGAAGTCATAGCTCTTCGACCCACTTCAGTGAATTTATAGTGATAGTAGTAATTAACATCGTTGATGAACAGGGATTGCCAATTATGATAAGAAGGAAATAGAATATGGAGCCATGCAATATTTCACTAAACTATAAAATGGACGATGTAGTCTATATTCCTATGATTCAGTGTAGAAAGCTGATTAATGAGGAAGGGTGTGCGACTCTGATTGGAAAATCACCGAGTGGGAGTTGGGAGATAAAGAATTCTCCAGCATGATGAGTACGGTCCTAAGCCTAATGGCATGAGTACCAAATTCTTCAAAATACATTGGGATGACGTAAAAAATATCTACCGAGAGCATTGCGAGAGTCATTTGACAATGATAAAATATTAAATGAAATCAATCATATACTCATTACACTCGTTCCTAAAGTACAACAACCAACTAGAATTAAGGAATATAGGCCCATAGCTTGTAGTAATTTAATATATAAAATCTTAAACAAGGCATTCTGTAAAAGAATGAATTGAGTCCTACTAGATCTAGTATCAGAAAGTTAAAGTGCAAAGTGCACTTATTAAAGGGAGACACATATCTAAAAACTCACTACTGGAGCATGAATTATTTGGATATTTCAATAAAATTGGGCAGATAATTGTTGCCTTAAGTTTGACTTACACAAAGTATATGACAAAGTAGATAGATATTTCATATTGTATATGCTGAGGAGTGTGGGGTTTCCTGAAAGATTCGTATCTTTAATTGGTGAAAGTTTCAATACTCCTACATTCTCTGTCCTGAAAAATGGTCAACCTGTGGGGTTAATACACATCAACGAGGGATTGAGATAAGGTGATCCTCTTTCATCATACTTATTTGCAGTTGCAATGTTGTATTTCACACTTCAAATGGAGCTTGCATGCCACCATGGGTATATCAAACCAATCTATAAATTAAACCTCTAGAAAGCTATCTTTTGTATGCAGATGACCTTATTACTTGTGCAAAGGTAGTGATTAACTAGCCAATTCTATTAAAAGCAATTCTTTTATAACTTGTGAAAATTTTCTAGGTTAAAATTGAATGATATGAAAATAAAATGCTACTTTAACAAATTTTGTCAACGTAAAGATGTTGCACTGGACATATTGGGTGTGTTAAGAAGGGAATCTTTCCATTTAAGTACGTAGGAGTTCCTTTTTCATCGAATACTATAATTAATGAGGAATGTGGAGAGCTCATATCAAAGACTAGAGAAAAATTATATGAATGAAGCTCCAAGTAGAATAGAACTTGTGCACACTATTATTACATCTAAGAAAAAGTTTCTGGTTATGGACTTCAAAATTTTCAGATTGCTCATTGGATAAAATTTATTGAATTTATGCTAACTTTAAATGGAAAGGAGGATTGCACAAAGTAAGTTAAGAAAACTTATGTAGACCAAAATTGAAAGGAGAAGTTGGATTAAAGAATGTAAAAGGATTGAAGAATGTATATAGATAGAAATAGGCATAAAAAATAATTCATGCTAAAACCCTTTAGGCTAAATGTATAGTTGCAAGATATTTAAATGGAAATTTCAGAACTAAGCAAATTCATAATAATGCGTCTACAAAATATAAAAAATTAGAATAAGCAAAGAGACATCTAGCCAAGCAAACAGATAGACAAATTGAAAAAAAGTAAGAAAAATAGTTTAACATCCCCCATTTCGAGATTCAAAAATGAACGTCGATAATGCTGCAGTCACCACTATAATTATTTTCAAACGATAAAATAGGATTAGTTTTTCTCAACAACATTGAGTAAACATAATAGCTAAATAATTTTCCATTACAAAAATTGCCTTTACATTTTTCATTTTGCTAGCCATGTCCATGCAAGGGTAAATATAGTAGAAACTTAAATAATAGTGTCATGCCCGACATATGAGGATGCCAGCACGAACACCTAACCAGTTATATAACCTGGTTTTACAACATCAGAATTCACAATAATTTTTATTATCTATTAAGCCTCTTTTTTGTCTATGGAGTTTTATTCGTCCTCCAAAATGCTACCTGGCTAATTCCATAATTTTAGCTTACTCGAATGAGTACCCATTAGTTTATGGGGAAGAAAACAATAAAAACAAGTACTAGACATTAAGCCTGGTATGAATGATACATTTCCCTAAACATAACATATAGTGGGACTATTCCACCTAACGAAATAGGCTGTGCCCTCAATAGTTTGCCATCATCAATTTCATCATATCATATAGAATAAGCATCATAGCATGAATCATAAATATGAGCAATATTTCAACCATAAGTATGCCCTGCACTTAGCATCACATCATGAACTTTTTTTTATAGTCATCTCCTCTAGGTTCCACTCATGTCTTACACTATCACTCTTAATTAAAGTCTTGTTTTAACATTTAGGTTGCCGCATAGGCCTTACACCTTTGTTTTCAATTAATGTCATGTTTTAACATTTTGAAGCCACATAGTCCTTACACTGTTGCTCCCAAATAATCTTATTCAAACATTTGGTTGCAACATAGGCCTTGCAACATCGTGCTCAATTAATGTTGTATTACAACATTATAGGTTTCCATACAAGCCTTACACCATAATCCTCGATTAATATTAAGTTTTAACTTTCATGTTTCCATAAAGGACTTACACCATCATTCCAAAATAGTGTTGAGTTATAATATTTTAGGTTGCCACATAGGCCTTACACCATCATTTCAAAGTAATGTTAAGTTTTTACATTTTAGGTTGCCACATAAGCCTTATACCATCATTCCAAAATAATGTCGAATCATAACATTTTACAATAAGTTTTATTGTTTTGCACTTCTAAATTTCCACAATAATCAACTACACATCAAGGAATCTAGCTTCCAAAATGCTTAGGTTATCGCCTGTGTAGCTATTAAGCATCTAAGAGTATGATTTTACATGTCTAGCTGTAGAGTCTCTAAGTTCAAGCTATCAAAGATATAAGCTATCACATATCTAAATTGTCAAGCTTCTAGTTATCGAAGATCCAAGCTATCGCATATCTAAGCTATCGAGCATCTAGCAATTGATGGTCTTAGTTATCACACATTTAAGCTATTGAGCTTCTAGCTATTGAAGATCTAATATATTGCATAACTAAACCATCAAGCTTCTGGCTATCGAAGATTTAAGTTGTCGCATATTTAAGCTATCGCATATGTAGGCTGTCGAAGACATGGCTATCAAAGATTTAGCTATTAAAGATGTAGGCTGTCAAACTTTTAAAATAAGGATACTGAAGATGTAACTATCGAAGATGTAGTCTATTGAACTTCTAAAATAAGGTTATCGAAGATGTAAGCTATCACATATCTATGCCATCTAGTTTTGAGTTATCGAAGATATAACTTATCGCATGACTAAGCAATTGAACTTTTAGCTATCAAAGGTCTAAGATATCGAGCTCTTAAGGTAGCTATCACATATTTAAGGTGGCAAATCAATAATTAAGTAGAAAAATAATATTTTCCTTAATAAAGTATACCTTTTGACTAATTTTTTACATATGTCATTCACTTATTCATTACATTTAATTGAAAAGAATCTCGATAATTAACCATGATATAATCCCTAATTATTCCTTAATTATTTTGTTAATTATGGTTATTTTCCATCTTACCATTTAATTCATATCAATTTGAAAATCATAGAAAAATTTCCAAGGATTTGCAGAAACCCTAGAACACTTTACCTTACCTTCTGTAAAAAAAATTGGTCAAAATATTAAATTATAATAATTTTAAGTATTAATTTATTGCTAACGCTACCCAATTTCTTCAAAAAAATCATAATAATTTATTTTCTCACTCGAATCATGAAAATTAAGACCCATTTCTATTTTAATTTATAAACATCATACCAAAATTTCAATTCATTTGGTGGTGATTAATTCATGTTTTAATCTTAAGCATGTCCTAAACTACACCATTTATCAACCAAACTTGTATAAGAATAACCTATTATCATCAAGACATGTTTAACATCATTTAAAATAGTAAAAGCATGTAGGATTCGAATCAAAACTGACCGTGATAAAAAAAAGGGTTCATATTACTTACAAAGGCAATTAGCTTGTTCCCGATCCTTTCTCCTTTTAGAAAATAACTTGAATATTCTCTTTTCCTTTTTCCATCTTACTCTCCTTGCAGTGGCAACCCAACATTTCTTCTTTTGTTTTTGCTTTTTATAAAAATGAGAGAATGATATGTTTTAGGCATATAAGGGTTAATAGTTTGGGTTTGGGCTAAAATCCATTTCTAGCTTAATCGTATTAGTTCCTTAACCCTTTTATTATAACCTTCCCTTTATCCATATGATTATCATTCTTATAATTATACTTTAGTTGTTATTTAGTCAATCTAATTATTAATTAATCCCTTATTATGGCACTCCCAAATATGGGGTGTTACAGTCTCCCCTCCTTGTAGGAATTTTGTCCTCTAAATTCAGAAAAGGAGGGATAAAAACCACTATAATCAATATAAATGTACATGTAAATACAACGATTACACTAGTTCCCTACCAATGTAAAATCATATATCATTAATCACAATGTATTAGTATCATTGCCAACACATAGGTATATTAAAACATAAAATATACTTGTATCGCTACTAGTACATGCAATAGGAAAACAAAGCATACTACTCACGTACATGTATAAAAAACTAAGGATAGGTATCTTATACCATCCTCTACCTCCTAGGTATTAATTTTTATACTTTACTTACACGTAGTTATTAGTCTCTTATTATCTTTACCTCATTTACTTAGAGCATGGGGCGTAGACACTAATTAGGATATGAATTCTCTCACAAGTGGTAAAAGATGAATTCTCTCACAGCAAGGTGCATAACATCAGCAACAAACCCGAATTTCATTTTCGAAGAGGGCAACGATAGATAATTCAAAATAGAATCCACTACGTTAAGACAAGAAAGAAAGCAGGGTGTGGAAACCCACACTCTACTTCACTCCACTTAACATTAATAAGTCTAATAACTTTATTCCTTAATACTTTCGTATCAAGACCTGCTATCCCTTTCAATCACTAAATATACATCAAATCCGATTCCACAGATAAGTCCTCGATTGCTCTCGATTCCACTATCATACTGGGGCTATGAACACATTTCCTTAAATAAGAAATGTTGAAAATATTATGCACATTCGCCAAACTGGTAGGTAACTCAACTCGATATGCGAGTTTACCAATCTTCTTTATCATTGAAGATGGGCCTATATATTTAGGATCCAATTTCCCTACCTTCCCCAAGTGCATAACACCTCGCATCAGTGAAACTTTCACAAATACATGATGTCCTACTGCAAATTCAATTTCCATAAGCCTCCTATCTGCATGGCTCTTCTACCTCAACTGCGCAGCTTTCATTTTGATGGATATTAGTTCTCTCTTCTGGTAGCATCCCTTATCGGGTCCTAACACGAGTTTATCAACCATGTCAAACCAACAAATAAGTGATCTATACAGTCGCTCATAAAGCACCTCAGATGGTATCATCCCAATACTCGACCGACAATTATTATAGGAAAATTCTACCAAATGGAAATGATCTTTCAAGACCCCCCAAAGTCCAAGGTACATGTTCTTAGTAAATCCACTAGAATCGATTTAATCTATCTGTTTGATCATCTGTCTATAGGAGCTAAGACGTACTTAAGCTTAACTCTATACTCAAAGTACTATGCAAACTTCTCTCGAACTAACTAGTAAACAACGGATCTCTATCACTAACGATGTTGCTTGGAAACCCATGGAGTCTCACACATTCTTCACATATAGCTTCGCTAAGCTAGCTATCATACTTGTCATATTTACTGGGATATAATTGGTGCTTGTAATTAGTCTACCAACTAATATTCATATACTATCATTTCTCACTTTTTCGATAATCCATCAGAAAATCCATAATAATTTAATCCCACTTCCAAGTCAGTACCTCCAAAGATTGAAGTATCCACTAGGCTTCTGACGCTAAGCCTTTACTTGTTGATATGTGAAACACTTTTACACATATTCACCAACATCCCTTTTCATCCCTTTACAAATGAAGACATGCTTCATATCACAATACATCTTCGGGCCTCCGGAATGGATCATAAACTTAGACTGATGACTCTCATCTAAGATTTTTTCAAGGATCTCCAACATTTGACATACACGATCTTCCTTTCTTTCTAAGTCATCCTTTTGAATCTATCTCAAATCCCTTTAGGTCCTCTACACCCACACCTATCTCTAATCACCCAATCCTCTTAGCTAACAATGGTGCACCCTTTCCCTTATAACAATTCCATCCACAAGTGTTGGACGAACTTCCAAATTTTCTAATGCACTTGGATCTTGTCTTGATCCTGCATTCAGCCAAAAATGTACCCTGCAAGAACCTAATGCCTCTAAGGCCTTCGACTCTGTAATCATGGTTAACATTTCATTCTACTGCTTCCTACTCAAAGCACTAACAATCTTGTTTCCCTTTCTTGGCGTATACTCTATGTCAAAATCATATGCTACCAAGAATTCTAACCATCTCTATTGCCTCATAGCAAACTCTATCTGAGATGATAAATATTTAAGAGACTTATGGTCCATATACAACTCGAACCATTCTCAAAACAAATAATGTCTTCAAATCTTCAATGCAAAGGTCACCACTTTCAGCTCTAGTCATGAGTTTGATAGCAAACTTCATGGGATCTTAGCTATGAAGATGCATAAGCTATTACTCTTACTTTTTCATCAAAATTACTTCCAATTTGGTTCTACATACATCGGTATAAAAAACCAAATCCTGATTCCCTTCAAACACAATAAAAATAGGAGCATTCATCAATACCACTTTAACTCCTGAAATGGCCCTTCACACCTATCAGTCCACTCGAACTTCTTATCCTTCCTAATAAACTTGATCAAGGGTGATGCTATTCATGAGAAATCCTTAATCAATCTGTTGAATAATCAACTAATCCAAAGAAAATCTCTATCTCTGTAATTACTATTGGTCTTTTCCAATCATTGATGGTTTTTATCTTTGATGGATTCGCTACTAATCTATTCTTTGAACCAAGATCACCTATGAAATTAACATATTTGTCTACAAATGGCACTCGAAAAACTTCGCCTTCAACTTATGTTGTCTCAAGGTCTCAAACAGCAACATATGATGTACTTCATGGTCCTGCTCATTCTTAGAGTATACCAAAATATCACTAATGAAGACCAATACAAACCTGTCCAATTGATCACATAAGATTCGGCTAATAAGGTCCACAAAGAATGCAAGGGCATTGGTCAGTCCGAAGAGCATGACTAACCACTAATATAAACCATATCTAGTTTAAAATACGGCCAATGAAACACTATCTTCTGCTACTCTTAGTTGCTGGAATACCATTACTAAATCTTGCTGCCATAATATTCTAGCTCTACTTAACTGGTCAAACAAGTCATCTATCTTGTGCAATGGATACTGATTCTTCACCATCAACTGGTTCAGTTTTCAGTAATCAATATATATTTGAAGTGATCCATCTAATTTATTTACAAATATCGTGGATACTCCCCACAGTGATCTACATGGTCCAATGAAACTTTTATGCCCCAGTTTCATTGGTTGATTCTTCAATTCCTCCATCTCCTAGAGCGGCATTCTACTAGGTGGTCTATAACAGGTTGTGTTCTTGGTATTAAGTCTATTTGGAATTCAATCACTCTTCTCGATGATAATTCCATCATAGGTTCAAAAACGTCTACAAATTCTCGAACTACTAGTACTCTATTACCCTCATCTTCCTATACTTCCAACACATATAACGTAGCTCCACACCTTTCCTTCATCACATTTAATGCTACCATAACACTTTCACATCCTCAAGATGTCATAAAGTGATAACTCTACCAACACAATAAGTTCTAACATCATTACATACTAGTCAGTACATACCTAAAATAACCTCATAACCTACGAAATCAAATATATACGGATCGCAAGAAAAGAAATTTTCAACACACAAATAATTGTACATTAGTGCATCTTAACCTAAGAGTGGCATACCCACTGATCAGATTAACTACAAACAAAGGTGTAACAAAATAATTTGTGTTTAAACCCAATATATCAAGTAAAATTTTCGAAATAAAAGAGTGTGTAGTGTTGGTATGAAACAAAACTCTAAATTAAATATTGGAAATCAAAATCATACCTTTAAACACCACACCTTTCACTTTTTCCCGTGTAGAGGGTCTAGCTATTGGCCCTTCCAAAGCATATACTTTCACTTATTTTAAATATAGACAGTTCTTCTTCTTATTGTATGGTTTTGATAGAATTAGAAGTATGCTTTAGGGGCAATTATGTAATTTGTTACATATATTTTACTCGATAACCAATCTTGTTCAACATAAAAGGTGTTTTTCTGTAACGAACAGGGGATTTTTTTACCTTCGAAAATCGGCACTAATACATCCTCGTGCTGCAAATCCAAGTGCCGGAAAGCCCGATTGTTAGGGAAAGAGACAATAAAGATAGAATAGAATATCACATGAATGGAATAAGATATATTATTTCAATATATAATCTTTACAGCAGAAAATTTTGAATGCAATATCAGAGTCTAACCTGGATTCAGCTTGGACAGTTATAAACCCCTATCCTTACAAATGCTGACAACCAAACAAAACAAATGCAGTATATGCAGCGGATAATAGAATACGTCCATACATAAATGAAGATCTCCAGCCCTCTTCTGGAAACTCAAGCGTCTTCAACTAAACCCGAAACTTCTTGGATCTGACCCGAGTATTAAAAATACTCGGATCAGGCTTGATAAACCAGCGTGAGATACTTAAAATTTTAAATGCGGATGTCAATCATAATCTTTGAAAAGAAGGGTATCTCATAAGACCACACCCACACATAAATACGGACGAGTTTTTAACTTATGATACTATATCAAAGCATTTGATATTATTCTTAATGCATTAGTTTGAAAGAACTTTTCAAATAAATATATACAAAATGAAAATATCAATACCCAGATTAAGTCTTTGGTAATATATCCGGACTAGGTCAACGGAATATACCTGGACAAAATATATGATACCAAAGGGGTAGGTGAAATGTTTGCAAAGCATTACAGCTATTTTGGGAATACAATCAAAACTGTAAAGCGAATATTGGAATTGGATTTCCAACTTGATAGAGAACTAGTGGCCTTTTCCTTCGATCCATGCATAGCAACATAATTCCCACGGTACCTTTATCACTTTTCTCAAGCAAGCCACTTGGAACTGTACTTGCTACACACCAATATCTGGTAGCCTTATCGCTTTTCACAAGCAAGCCACTATATCAAAATAAATGCCTTGAGGATCCAGATTCCACTGGACTCCTCCATACTCATACAACAAATAGCCTGAAATATATGCCCTACAGACCACATAATTACCCGTATCATCCTTGGGATGTGAGGCTCGTGAGGCTATGCTCAATTTTAACAAAGCCACACTTTGTTATTCACAAAGCCACGATTTATTCTTCCATAAAGCACATTCCACTTAGAATGCCATATTGCCATTTCTTAATCACACAACTAATTTCTACCGACGTATAACTCCTAAGCTCATACGTCTCAGGAAAGGGTGTTAAGCTAAGAGAAGTTGCCTTCTCCGTCACCAACTAGATAATATGTTGATAGAGATTAATTAATATGATCAGAAATGCACTGTCAGACATTCGTCCATACAAGTTTGTTCTAGGACTGAACGAAACCGAAGGCACTCCTCCTACTACCATTAGTAGCGAGTAGTCCTTGCAATCCAAAGATTTCAAACACGAAAGGACCACAACTATAATAAATGTCTCTATATTGGGAGCTACCCAAAGAATGCCAACAAGCAGTCCTTCCACTATGAAGATCTCCGGTCTTCAATACAATAAATATTTCAGAATGCAGACACCACTACCATATAAATATAATGTGGTGTAAACCCCAGGGATTCGTGACAACAATCCCTACATTCTGAAGATCTCCGATCTTCAATAATCATTATCTTCATCAGGTCTTCACTTCCGAACATATACATTGGTTCGAAGTGGTTTTCAAATAGGAATTACCCAAATCCGACCCCGGTTCCTTTGAACCAATCAACGATACAAATAAGATGTTAAGTTCATATGTGATTATCAATTATCAATCAATTTAATTCATCTTTTTTATTCGTTCATAGATATCTCTTAGAGATATATTGATTGAATCGTTCCTTTAGCTTTTTCAGAGTATATGGAATCATTAAGCCTCATTTATCAAATCATTTGGTTAATTTAAAAACCTTTCTAATCTTGGAATAATTCCATATTGTTTTACCTTTTATTTAGAAAAACATTTTCGAATCATTTCTATGCAATCCGGGTTATTTAAATTTGGAAAATTATATCTTTATACTTTGGGAAATTTTGATCCGAGTAAACCAAAATATAACGACCGGGCGGTTTTCAACCCCCGAAAATCGACACTAATACGTTCACTGTATAGAGTGCCGAGCAATCGAGTGCCGGAAATACCAGTTTGTTAGGGTTTAAGAAGAAAAGAGATAGAAGAAGAAATAGAATAACAATACAGAATCTCACAATCGCAGTGGAACAAAAATATAATATACAATAACAGCATTTTATATAAAGGAAAAACTGTAACTGTTAATATACATAAAAGTTATCCGAGTACAACCATCACATATATAATCTAGACAGTTATAATAACTTGTCCCTAAATGCTGAATATACAGCATACAATACACAGCGAGATATAATCAAATACGTGCAATACGTCTCTGCCATCCAGCTCGTCTCCTGAGCTCCAAAGCATCCTAACCTAAAAATTTGTAATACTCGGTCTGACCCGAGGATTACAATAAAGTAACACCCGAGTCAGGCTGGAAACCAGCGTGAGTAAAACCCACTAATTTGAAATGCTTAAGTTATAATAATTCTTTGAAAAATCGGGGTAACTCGTACAAACACGATGAGTTTTTATCTTATTATAACCAAAACACTTTTACAGAAATCCATCGACATTGTAATAGTGTCCAAGTACAATTACTTATTTAAAATGGTCAAATTTGTTAAATTTATCCAATTAAATTCCAGCATATATGACTCTATAATCAAAATCGTAAAGGTTCGTAGTGATTATCAAATCGAAGTAGTTCCGGATAACACTGATATCTGATCTCGGTCTCTTCAAATCCAAGCAATAAATTATAAAGGCTAAATTGTTTAAAATAAACAATTTTATATTTAGGTGATAATATTCACATATGGTGTTTGCGCCAAAATTGGTCACAAACACCCAATTGCCAATGAAAGCACCAGTTCACAATCACATATAACAAGTATGTAGAGAATTAAAAATGAAGAACACTCAGAAAATTTAGATGAAAGCAGTAAAGAACACGGGGTTTATAGTGGTTCGGCAATCCGACCTACGTCCACTTTGAAGTTGATAATTTTATTGAAGTTTGCTTGCTGATTACAACGAGTTACAACTGATTACAACAGCAAAATCCGAGTACAATGATGAATCCGGCAGAGTCTGGACGTAGAAGAGCCAAAAGTCCCCCTTTTATGAAGCCATTTGGATGCTATTTATAGGCATAGGCTGCAAATATCTCGCTTAGATCTTGGGAGACCTCTTCTGGCATGTGGGTGGACCCACGCGATCGATCCCATGTGGTTTGCACTCGATCCGTAATCGATACGAACGAATTTCGTATCAATCAAGATTTTGCCCAATCGAGTCGAAATTGAGCATGAACATTCTTTAGGTTGTACGTAAGCTCCAGTGAAAGTTTCGTAGCATTTGGACTTGTAGATTGTGAGATATGATCGATGCAAGTTTGTGTTTTTCGAAGGCTGTCTCCTTCATATCGATCGTTGTTGCACTATTTGTACTCGATCGCTGTTGCACTGTTCGTATCGATCGCGGTTGCACTTGATGGATACAAACAACAAAAGAATGATGGATACAAACAGTAGAGGATTAATGGATACGAACAGTAGAGGATTGATGGATATGAACAATTGGTTGCTTGAATTGTATCGATCATATCTTGAGCATACGAACTCCGATTGACCTAAAATTTGAAACGTAGCCTCTCCCAACCTTGGTCATCATTCCCAATCGATCCCGTCTTGATTGGAGCCCGGTCAAATTTTGACAAGATCGATCATAGCCTTGTTTACAATCGATCTCTGATCCTGACATCCATCCTTTCCCGCTAATTTGTTGATATCCCAGCCTTGACCAAAAGGTGGGATGAAATTTGCCCCCCAAAACATGCCTGTGGTAAGAAGGTGTGTTTTGAAAAGCTTCAAATCCGACATCTGAAGTGCATCTTTCATCCATAGCCATATCATCCAGTTCGCAATCCAATCCACTACCAAGCCATTCTATCCGAGTGCCACGGCCATAACTTGATCCAAATCCGCGATTGTTCCGAGTCGATGTCCAATTCCGAATCCAAGACCTCTCCGGGTTTGACTTTAAATCCATAGACCTCGCCGGGTCGCGTTATCCTGCTCTGACCGCGACTCTTCGGTCAAGGGCTTTTATGTTCTCCGGCCTTGGCTCTCTGGCCAAGGACTTCAATATTCTCCGGCCTCCGCTCTCCGGCCAAGGACTTCGATATTCTTCGGCCCCGACTCTCCGGCCAAGGACTTCAATATTCTCCGACCTCGACTCTCCGGCCAAGGACTTTGATATTCACCGGCCTCGGCTCTCCGGCCAAGGACTTCGATATTCTTCGGCCTCGGCTCTCCGGCCAAGGACTTTGATATTCACCGGCCTCGGCTCTCCGACCGAGGACTTTTATATTCACCGGCCGCAGCTCTCCGGCCAAGGACTTTTATATTTTGCTTTGAGTCCATTCCATCGCTCTCCGGTGAAGGGACTCGTAATTTGCGATTACTGCCCCCTCTCTCCATTCGAGATCGTAATCACAAGACCTGCATAATTTATTACATTAATCCAAATCCAATTATCCAAAGTAAGAGTTTTTACAGCTAAGGAAAACTAAATAAGTGTCTATACATCCAAGGAAGAAAACAAAGTTTTCAGGAAAACGAAAAAGAAAAACAGGATTTCACAGACTCGAGCAACACGGTTTATCATCGTCTCAGAGCATGCCTAGGGACCGTCCTCGATCCCGTACATGTGTAAGTGATTTAGTCGCATTACTTCGAGTTATATTACTTATTCCAAGCCATAAATCTATTTAGTTGATAACAAGTTGACGTTGCCTAGGTCCAGTGCCATCTTCGTTCGAGGTGGGCGGTGGTCGTTCCGGTTCCACTGCCACAGCTCGATTCCTCACATACTGCTATAGATGACCATTCCTTACATGCTCCTCAACGATATCCCTCAAATGTCTGTAGTCGTTCGTGTTGTGCCCATCCAGCTCATGGAATAGGCAATGCCTTCCTGATGCCCGTTCGTAATCAGAAGGTTCCCTTCTTGTTGGCTTTCGATATTGGAGGCGCCCTCGAGTGTCCAAATAAATCCTTTCCAGAGTTTCAGTCAAATCCGTGTAAGAAGAAAACTTTGACTCCCTCTGTGGCCTTTTTGAAGTGCTACCGTTGTCATTAATTTTCCTTTTGCCTTTGTCGTCTTTGTTTGGGTTTTCTCTGGGTGAACCTCCATCCCTTACCACATAAGCTTCAGCCTCTCTCCCTTCTCTCTCAGTTTGCGCATCTTCTTGCCTTAGAAATCTTTCCGCCTCATGATAGAACTCCCCAAGTGTAACGACCTGATTTTTCGACGCCCGAAAATCGACATCAATACATCCACTATATTAAATGTCGAACAATCGAATGCCGGAAAACCAAATCGTTAGGGTTAAAAAAGAAAGAGGTAGAAGAAGAAATAGAAACAATATTAGAATCTCACAATCGCAGCGGAACAATATATATCAGATAAATGACAAATCTTTTAAACAAAAGAACTATATATGTTTATACATTACATCATCAGAGTACAACAGTTTCATAGCACACAACTGGACAGTTATATAAACTTGTCCTCATAACTGAATACACAACGGAATAATAATCAAGTACGGAAGTTCGTCTCGCCATTCAGCTCGTCTCCTGAACTCTACAGCAATCCATCCAGAATTCTGCCGATAACCTGAATTTAGGCTGCCCGTGTGGAAAATTAGGGGCACCCAGAGTTTAAAAAAGAGAACAATAAACTCTGAGTCAGTCATATGACTGGTGTGAGAACTTAAAACAGTTATTTGTACAAAAATAAATCCGTTTATGCTTTTGGAAAATGAAACTACCATAAGGCCTCCCAGCACACACACAATGCAATCGCACACTTGGGGGAGATTTCTCCATATAGTAGTCAAACATGCTTGATACGCGAAAATCCTTTTGATATTATTATTAGTGCATAGTGTGGAAAACATTTCGAAAGTATAATATTAATCTTATCCAGCATAGGTACCATTATATTATACCTACTATAGCTACCACCTGAGGTGGCAGGTTCTACAACTGCAATCGTAAAGGGCTTGTATTGATTGTTTGGATTTCCAACAAATGGTCAAGGCTAAGGAACTTCCTTTCCGAATGGGTACGCCTCTGGAGGGACGCCCCGAGAACCTAACCGGATCTCTGCCAACACAAGGCCGGGTTACCTCTGTAAATAGGTAACTAACTATCACGAGTATGCCATCCCCCGGTCGTACCCAACCTTTACCGAGGCACCTCGAATTCCAACAACCACACAGGTAAATATCTGGGCTCCATACCAGAATACCACTTATTTTATCCACATAAGTAAATATCTGGGCTCCATACCAGAATACCACTTTTTATCCAGAAGGAAATGTACATACCCTAAGGGGCGCGACCCCCATAACCTTGCCGCATCATTCCTGTTTTGACCATTTCCGGGGTGTGAGGTTCGATGAAGTCACGTCCCACAATGCTATGCTTTTCATAAAAGCCATGCTTCGATCAACCAATGATCAGCACTTAGCATGCCACATTACCAAATTGGGAATATATCATTAGTAACCATCAACTACATAACCTTTGAGCTCGTACATCTCAGAGAAGGGTGTTAAGCTAAGAGAATAAATTCTCCGCCACCAATAGAAATATATTTGGTAGAAACCAGCTTTATATCTCAAAGTGTAATGTCAGACATACATCCATACAAGTCCATCCTGGGTCTGAATGGAACCGAAGGCACTTCGTCCAATTAAGGAAAAAGTCCTTGCAAATCCGGATATCCCCCAATCACGTCCGGACTCCCCATCACATAGGGTAATCTAAATCTCTATACCGGAGCAACTCGGTGCAGAGACATTCAACAAGCAATCCTTTCGTTTTCGAAAATACCCGGTCTTCAACACCGTCTTCAAATGCAATCCCATTTCGTCGTATCATTATTCGTAATGGGTTTTATGACTTAATGTCCTCTCCCGGCTTAACCGAAAAATGAGCGCTTATTTTAAAAACAAGTGGATACATTCAATTCTAAATTAAGTCACAACAAATTTCCACTTTTGATCTTTTAAACAAAAGATCCACCTTTTAAGATTCGATGTGGTTTTCGGATAACCATTTGGAATCCGACCCCCGGTCGCATCGAAATTCAAATGTCGTCTTAAAGGCCAATATTGATAGTCGGTTATTTAACTATCATACAACATCCACAACAACCATCAGATTTAAATAATTTCCCAAATTATTTATTTCAAAATATCTTCGCAAGATATAAATTTTCTACACTTCAACCCTCTTGAAAACAGTTTTCAAATCACTTTCCTTTCGCGGAATAAATTCCAAATATTGTTTATTTCCACTGAAAATCACCAAGACTAAATGCTTTAGATTTTAAAATAATTGAAATCACTTTATCTAAAAATATATACTTTAAAATACTTAGAATAAAAACTATTTAAAACACTTTATTTGAAATATCAATTATGAAATTTAATAATAATTTTTCATGTAAAACTTAAGCCAAAACAAATTTAAAAATAAAGGTTATTGAATCCTATACAAGTTTTCCAAATAAATCTTTATCCAACTATTTTTATAAATAAAACTACTTTATAAAGTATAAATATTAATAATTATCCTTTTAAAATCATATAACCAATTAGCCTTTAAAATAATTATTACTATAACTAATTTAATAAATATTTAACTTTAAAATTCTAAACCACTTAAATAAATAATTTTCTCAAAAACATTATTTTTAAAACCAACTTTAGAACTTTTAATTTATACTTAAAAGCTACTTTGAAAACATACTCGGCTTTCCAGGGAAAATACACTTTCCATTTCAAAATAGTCCATTTAAATCAATTTAATAAACCCTTTTCGATTTATCTCAATTCACATCCCAAGTTCGTAAATTTTCTTTCCACACTTTTAAAAATAAACCAATATTTATTTTTAAAACAAAATACCCATTCCTTCATAAATCCCCATCGTGAATTTATATTTCCAAATATCCACTGATATCTTATTCCATTTTATAAATCCAGTTTATAACTTCCATAGTCTCATCTTCTTTTCAAAACACAGTTTCAAACACTAAATCAATTTCCAAATCGATTTCCAAAATTTACCCCATTTAAAATTTCTCCTTTACTTATCCAAATTTATTTCAAAATCCATTAATCACATATTCACACCTGTATTTATGATTTAAATTCCATTTAAATCAGAAAAACCAATTTCATACTTGATTTCAAAATTCTCCCTTTATTTCTCCCAAACCATTTAAAATCCGAATTTTAAATAAATTCTTCAACTTTTAAACAATACTACTTAAGTTCTCAAAATCCATTGATTTTCATATATTAAAAAATCCTTTTTCCCCCTACTTGAATTTATTCAATAGGATTTCAAAAATCAACTTTTATCCTTTCCAAATTCCTTCTTTCAATTTATCCAATTCTCAAAAAATATTTTACTTAAAATTCTCTATTTTAATTTCCATCCAAAAATCCAATCTTTTATATTCTGGTATTTTAAGATACCAAAATATATTCGGCTAAACCATAGCCTTCAATAATTTCAATTATCAATAAAATCAATCACAATTCATCAATAAATCATATCACAACATATGAAATAAATTCAAACAATTTGAGGAATCCAGTTGGTTCCGTTCAAACTGTTTCCCTGCATCCACAGATGTTAGCACAATATAAAATACCAATTCCACTTTAGGGTGGAATATCGCGGTATATGGGTTCATATCATATCATCCGCTATTATGCGGCGCATAGGGACTCATCCGCTATATAATGCGGGAAATCAATCACTCCAATATATATATATATATATATATATATACTACTGTATATAACATACCAATCCAACTGATAACAATTATCAATCCAAGCAAACAACCAATAATTTAAATTTAACTATTTAAATTAAACCGGGTAATCCAATTGAGTGAGAAGTTCTCACCTTTCCTTTTATTTTGCAATCCGTTTCCATTCCAGCTCTGTTTTCATGATTTTTGACCTTGTTTAACAATTATATGATTTTATTAATATTGAACTAATCGAACAATTAAATTTCCATTTGATAAATTTAATTTAAACTACTTCCTTCTTTTAACAAAATATTTTTTTTCCTTTTCTTTGAAATCCTCACTTATAAAAATTAATTTAT
Source organism: Allium fistulosum (assembly GCA_030737815.1). NCBI lineage: Eukaryota > Viridiplantae > Streptophyta > Magnoliopsida > Asparagales > Amaryllidaceae > Allium > Allium fistulosum. The sequence goes on from CM060902.1 coordinate 1,213,250,412, forward strand.
ATAGATTCAAAAATCAAATTTTATATAATCTTTCAAACATTTCAAACTCCCATTTTTTTCTGTTTTAAACTAGAGCATGCATGTGGATATATACATTTACTAAACAAAAACAAGATTATTTTATATCTTACTGCTTTAAATTTTAAACAAACTGTAATAACAAGTATATATATATATTTTCCTTTTTAGAAAATAACCCAACCAGATTTGTTCTATTGTAAAAAATTTCTTGCTTCACTATCAATATATTTCTTTAAAATAAAATTTACTACTCTAAAATTTTAAAATATAAACTTAAATTAACTCAGAAATACCTTACTGCAATAAGCTAATCTCGATCTCGACACGGCTATTGCTGCCTCGCGTCGCTTGCCACTCGAGCACGCTACCCACTTCCACAATTCAAACGAACTACCCATAACACACGAGCCTTCGACTCGACCTGCCACAATTCGACGATGCAGTCGCCCTCTCGAGCTCGCGAAACCCTAGCTCAACGTCTCCACTTGCTCGAGCTCAGCGATGCCACGCCCTCAACTCGCGATGCCATCGATCCCCTTCGATACTCGAGTCGCCTCGCCCTAACAGTCAATGTTCCCCCTTGCTGCCGCCTTCGTTCACGAGCAATACTGCTCCCCTCACAAATCGCGATACACCCCATCGCTCGAGCTCGCAATAAGAACGAGATGCCCTAAATAAGATTGGCTCAAATCCAAGAATGTCGAATAAAATTCATATTGATTTGTTCGAACGAGAATTAGAAAGAGGATGCCATTATCCTAATTAACGAACGCTTTTTATTTTGATTTAGAATTGCGTTTTCTTTTTGTTTATTTTATCTGGCTCGAGTTCTCTATATTTTTTTAAACGAACACGTGTTAAAAAAATTTAATACGTGCTATGCAGGGTCTTAACACAATATTTTAATGCAACAATATTATTTATATTTTAAATTTAAATTCAAATTCACATCGTCTGGATTTACGCAACTCACAATCTCGATACCCTATCGAGGCGTGCCGCTAGGCGTTTATGAGGTTATACCCCTATTTCGAACACAATGGAAAGGGTTTCTAGTCCTAATTCGATCGTATGGAGAAGATAGCTTTTTGGGCCGACTATTATATTGAATTTCGATTTAATTTCAGCGTGTTTACCTACCGTATGGTCAAATGATCATTCCAAACTCTATGAAAATTGAAATCCGATAATAATACACTATTACAGATACAATGGAACTGGTTTCGTCGAATTCCGAGACTGTGCCTCGGAAGGCTCTTTTTAAATATCGATTTAAACGATATAAATTCAAAACTGAACAATCCACTTTCAAATTCAATTTTAAAAGTTCTATTACCTTCAGTATTATTAATATGAATTTTTTAAGCCTTTAAAATATTTTTAACAAGCATAAAACTGAAGATTCAATATTTTACCCAACTTTCCAAAATTAATTTCAATAATTTAATTGCCAAATAAATAGTGATATTTGAAATTCAAGTTAAACTATCTTTCAAATATTTAAAATCAATTAAATATTCCAATTTCAAATATCTAGAAATTCCAGGTCGTCACATTCTTCCCCCCTTAAAAGAATTTCGTCCTGAAATTACTAGTTAAGAAGAATGATCCATAACCCGTTTATCATTTTCCTAATCCAAATAGTTTTTAACAACTTCCCAAAACCCAACAGTTTCAACTTTCCAAAACAATTTTTATTAAAGACACTATCATTCTTACTAACTTCCCAACCTTAAACATAAGTTCCAATATTATTCTCAACAATTCAAATTTAAATTTAAATTCAAATTTTAAATTATCCAAATTTCTCATAATTTTTCTAACTCCCAAAATTTTCAAATTATTTCGCCAGCGTCTCCTTTGCACGGCTAGCTTGGTACGACTACAAAATGCCCCTATGGGCCCCCAAATTTCAAAAGAAAACAAAAGGCCAAGTTGGCTAGACCAGAAAATCATCAAATTTCATACAGAAATTTAAATACATACCTTTTGTCGAGTAATTCAAATTTTATCTTCAAAATCAAAAATCCCAATTTCCTTTTGCTTTTAAACACCTATATATCCTACTTAGCAATAATTACAACATTCAAAATCATTAATTCATTTCTTTACTATAGTTTCAATATCTATTTAATTCAAGCCCATACGATGTCCTTATATCATTCGTACGCAATACCAACTCTGATCGCTCACTCGATCACACAATTTCACTTCCGAACTAGTATCATCCACCCGACTTCCTAATGCGGACTCAGATCTGGTTTCTTGATCAGAAACTGTCATTCTCCTTGCATAGCCGCAAACTATGATAGAGAATATCCAGAATCAATCAAAAATCCATATCCAGGGTTCGCCGTCGAAAATCGAGTGAAAAATCCCAACTCGGATCGATATAACTATCTCGAAATTCTGTGCTCGAATCTAGATCAAATTGCTATGCGAATAAAGTAGTATACGTACATCCTACGTACTATCTCAATTGATTACTTTCTTTTATTCACATTTTTATTTTGGTTTCCATTCAAATATTAACTTAGAATATTTTCCCAATTCCAGATTTTACTTAAGAATTTCACCATTTATTTCTTAAGTTCAATATAAGTATTTATATACTTCTTATATTTATTTTCACTTCACTACTGAAGTTTATCTATTTTTATTCAAATTGGATCTCCAATTTCCATATGAATTCAATTTACCCTTCATTTTAAATATTGAATTCTATTCATCTCATCTCAAATCCATTTTTTAATTAGTTCCACTTACTAATTCATTTTTAAATCTCAATGGTTTTTATTTCCAAACTTTAATTATTCTTAGTCCACTTCGAACTAATTCTTCAACTTTACTTTACTTAACCCAATTTAAATCGAATTCGAGTATCCAGTTCAAGTTCCATTTGCTTACAATTTCAAGATGAATTTCAACATTTAGTTTTCAATTTCATTTACTTGCAATTGTAAATTCATTTATTCATTCAGAAATTTATTTCCACCTTAATAAATTTTATTTGAGTAATCATTTCACTTAGTCTACTTAGACCTTTCTTTAAATTCACTTTTACTTAATTATATTTAATTACACTCCAATTCAATTTAAATTTTAAATCTCTATAAGTTTCCCAAATTTAATTTCATTTGCTAATTTCTTTTGATTCACCTCAATTAATTAGCTTAATTTCCCACTTATTTGGATTTTACACTTACTTTTGTTTATCCCTTTTCAAGTTGAATCTTATTCCAACAAATTTCAAATTTTTATAAGTTATCAAACTTATTTATATTCCGTAACATTTTAAATAAGATTCCAGAGTCTTTTAAACAATTACTCAACAATTCAAAATCATCTTTGAAATTAATTATATCCAATATCATTTGGTTATTACCTTAATTTCTTATTCAATTTCCATACAACAATAATAATAATTCAATATTATCACTTCCTAACAACCAAGCAACCATATACTATAATAATTTATGGAAAATTATTTCTTTTATATAAAAAAATAATTTTGGGTAAAATTATTTCATATACCCTATTTTAAAACAATACTATGTCGGTTTATCTTGTTTAAGAGTTTAGAAATCCATATCGATACAGTTGGCCAGACTGCACCGACCAGAATCTATAAACACTCAACCGATAAGTTAACACAATAAAAAAAAATTATATTCAATAACAAATACGCGCTCATATCTATTAATACACTCAAACACATTCTAGAGTACTACTGATTCTATCTCTAATGAGTAATTCCCCCACCAAAGTCAAGGTTATTGACAACCTAAGCTCTGATACCACTCTGTAACGACCCGATTTTTCGACGCCCGAATATTGACATCAATACGTCCACTGTATTAAATGCCGAACAATCGAATGCCGGAAAACCAAATCGTTAGGGTTAAAAAAAAGGTAGAAGAAGAAATAGAAACAATATCAGAATTTCACAATCACAGCGGAACGATATATAATAGATAAATGACAAATCTTTTAAACAAAAGAACTATATCTGTTTATACATTACATCATCAGAGTACAATAGTTTCATAGCACACAACTGGACAGTTATATAAACTTGTCCTCATAAATGAATACACAGTGGAATAATAATCAAGTACGGAAGTTCGTCTCGCCATTCAGCTCGTCTCCTGAACTCTACAGCAATCCATCCAGAATTCTGCTGATAACCTGACTCTAGGCTGCCCGTGTGGAAAATTAAGGGCACCCAGAGTTTAGAAAAGAGAACAATAAACCCCGAGTCAGTCATGGGACTGGTGTGAGAACTTAAAACAGTTATTTGTACAAAAATAAATCCGTTTATGCTTTTGGAAAATGAAACTACCATAAGGCCTCCCGGCACACACACAATGCAATCGCACACTTGGGAGAAATTTCTCCTTATAGCAGTCAAACATGCTTGATACGCGAAAATCCTTTTGATATTATTATTAGTGCATAATGTGGAAAACATTTCGAAAGTATAATATTAATCTTAGCCAGCATAGATACCATTATATTATGCCTACTATAGCTACCACCTGAGGTGGCAGGTTCTACAACTGCAATCGTAAAGGGTTCATATTGATTGTTTGGATTTCCAACAAATGGTCAAGGCTAAGGAACTTCCTTTCCGAATGGGTACGCCTCTAGAGGGACGCCCCGAGAACCTAACCGGATCTCTGCCAACACAAGGCCGGGTTACCTCTATAACTAGGTAACTAACTGTCACGAGTATGCCATCCCCCGATCGTACCCAACCTTTACCGAGGCGCCTCGAATTCCAACAACCACACAAGTAAATATCTGGGCTCTATACCAGAATACCACTTTTATTTTATCCACATAAGTAAATATCTGGGCTCCATACCAGAATACCACTTTTTATCCAGAAGGAAATGTACATACCCTGAGGGGCGCGACCCCCATAACCTTGCCGCATCTTTCCTGTTTTGACCATTTCCGGGGTGTGAGGTTCGATGAAGTCACGTCCCACAAAGCTACGCTTTTCACAAAAGCCATGCTTCGATCAATTAATGATCAGCACTTAGCATGCCACATTACCAAATTGGGAATATATCACTAGTAACCATCAACTACATAACCTTTGAGCTCGTACATCTCAGAGAAGGGTGTTAAGCTAAGAGAATAAATTCTCCGCCACCAATAGAAATATATTTGGTAGAAACCAGCTTTATATCTCAAAGTGTAATGTAAGACATACATCCATACAAGTCCATCCTGGGTCTGAATGGAACCGAAGGCACTTCGTCCAATTAAGGAAAAAGTCCTTGCAAATCCGGATATCCCCTAATCACGTCCGGACTCCCTATCACATAGGGTAATCTAAATCTCTATACCGGAGCAACTCGGTGCAGAGACATTCAACAGGCAATCCTTTCGTTTTTGAAAATACCCGGTCTTCAACACCGTCTTCAAATGCAATCCCATTTCATCGTATCATTATTCGGAATGGGTTTTATGACTTAATGTCCTCTCCCGGCTTAACCGAAAAATGAGCGCTTATTTTAAAAGCAAGTGGATACATTCAATTCTAAATTAAGTCACAACAAATTTCCACTTTTGATCTTTTAAACAAAAGATCCACCTTTTAAGATTCGATGTGGTTTTCGGATAACCATTTGGAATCCGACCCCCGGTCGCATCGAAATTCAAATGCCGTCTTAAAGGCCAATATTGATAGTCGGTTATTTAACTATCATACAACATCCACAACAACCATCAGATTTAAATAATTTCCCAAATTATTTATTTCAAAATATCTTCGCAAGATATAAATTTTCTACACTTTAACCCTCTTGAAAACAGTTTTCAAATCACTTTCCTTTCGCGGAATAAATTCCAAATATTGTTTATTTCCACTGAAAATCACCAAGACTAAATGCTTTAGATTTTAAAATAATTTAAATCACTTTATCTAAAAATATATACTTTAAAATACTTAGAATAAAAACTATTTAAAACACTTTATTTAAAATATTAATTATGAAATTTAATAATAATTTTTCATGTAAAACTTAAGCCAAAACAAATTTAAAAATAAAGGTTATTGAATCCTATACAAGTTTTCCAAATAAATCTTTAGCCAAACTATTTTTATAAATAAAACTACTTTATAAAATATAAATATTAATAATTATCTTTTTAAAATCATATAACCAATTAGCCTTTAAAATAATTATTACTATAACTAATTTAATAAATATTTAACTTTAAAATTCTAAACCACTTAAATAAATAATTTTCTCAAAAACATTATTTTTAAAACCAACTTTAGAACTTTTAATTTATACTTAAAAGCTACTTTGAAAACATACTCAGCTTTCCAGGGAAAATACACTTTCCATTTCAAAATAGTCCATTTAAATCAATTTAATAAATCCTTTTCGATTTATCTCAATTCACATCCCAAGTTCGTAAATTTTCTTTCCACACTTTTAAAAATAAACCAATATTTATTTTTAAAACAAATTACCCATTCCTTTATAAATCCCCATCATGAATTTATATTTCCAAATATCCATTGATATCTTATTCCATTTTATAAATCCAGTTTATAACTTCCATAGTCTCATCTTCTTTTCAAAACACAGTTTCAAACACTAAATCAATTTCTAAATCGATTTCCGAAATTTAACCCATTTAAAATTTCTCCTTTACTTATCCAAATTTATTTCAAAACCCATTAATCCAGAATTCACACCTATATTTATGATTTAAATTCCATTTAAATCAAAAAACCAATTTCATACTTGATTTGAAAATTCTCCCTTTATTTCTCCCAAACCATTTAAAATGCGAATTTTAAATAAATTCTTCAACTTTTAAACAATACTACTTAAGTTCTCAAAATCCATTTATTTTCATATATTAAAAAATCCTTTTTCCCCCTACTTGAATTTATTCAATAGGATTTCAAAAATCAACTTTTATCCTTTCCAAATTCCTTCTTTCAAATTATCCAATTCTCAAAAATTATTTTACTTAAAATTCTCTATTTTAATTTCCTTCCAAAAATCCAATCTTTTATATTCTGGTATTTTAAGATACCAAAATATATTCGGCTAAACCATAGCCTTCAATAATTTCAATTATCAATAAAATCAATCACAATTCATCAACAAATCATATCACAACATATGAAATAAATTCAAACAATTTGAGGAATCCAGTTGGATCCCTCCAACCTGTTTCCCTGCATCCACAGATGTTAGCACAATATAAAATACCAATTCCACTTCAAGGTGGAATATCGCGGTATATGGGTTCATATCATATCATCCGCTATTATGTGGCGCATAGGGTCTCATCCGCTATATAATGCGGGAAATCAATCACTCCAATATATATATACTACTATATATAACATACCAATCCAACTGATAACAATTATCAATCCAAGCAAACAACCAATAATTTAAATTTAACTATTTAAATTAAACCGGGTAATCCGATTGAGTGAGAAGTTCTCACCTTTGCTTTTATTTTGCAATCTGTTTCCATTCCAGCTCTGTTTTTATGATTTTTGACCTTGTATAACAATTATATGATTTTATTAATATTGAACTAATCGAACAATTAAATTTCCATTTGATAAATTTAATTTAAACTAGTTCCTTCTTTTAACAAAATATTTTCTTTTCTTTTTCTTTGAAATCCTCACTTATAAAAATTAATTTATATAGATTCAAAAATCAAATTTTATATAATCTTTCAAACATTTCAAACTCCCATTTTTTCTGATTTAAACTAGAGCATGCATGTGGATATATACATTTACTAAACAAAAACAAGATTATTTTATATCTTACTGCTTTAAATTTTAAACAAACTGTTATAACAAGTGTATATATATATATATATATATTTTCCTTTTCATAAAATAACCCAACTAGATTTGTTCTACTGTAAAAAATTTCTTGCTTCATTGTCAATATATTTCTTTAAAATAAAATTTACTACTCTAAATTTTTAAAATATAAACTTAAATTAACTCGGAAATACCTTACTGCAATAAGCTAATCTCGATCTCGACACGGCTATTAATGCCTCGCGTCGCCTGCCACTCGAGCACGCTACCCACTTCCACAATTCAAACGAACTACCTAGAACACACGAGCCTTCGACTCGACCTGCCACAGTTCGACAATGCAGTCGCCCTCTCGAGCTCGCGAAACCCTAGCTCAACGTCTCCACTTGCTCGAGCTCAACGATGCCACGCCATCAACTCGCGATGCCATCGATCCCCTTCTATACTCGAGTCGCCTCGTCCTAACAGTCAATGTCCCCCCTTGTTGCCACCTTCGTTCGCGAGCAATGGTACTTCCCTCACAAATCACGATACACCCCATCGCTCGAGTTCGCAATAAGAACGAGATGCCCTAAATAAGATCGGCTCGAATCCAAGAATGTCGAATAAAATTTGTATTAATTTGTTCGAACGAGAATTAGAAAGAGGATACCATTATCCTAATTAACGAACGAATTTTATTTTGATTTAGAATTGCGTTTTCTTTTTGTTTATTTTATCTGGCTCGAGTTCTCTATATTTTTTTAAACAAACACGTGTTGAATTATACAGAGAAAAGGGAACACGTGCTAAAAAATTTTAATACGTGTTATGCAGGGTCTTAACACAATATTTTAATGCAACAATATTATTTATATTTTAAATTTAAATTCAAATTCACATCGTTTCGATTTCCGCAACTCACAATCTCGAACCCCTATCGAGGCGTGCCGCTAGGCGTTCATAAGGTTATACCCCTATTTCAACCACAATGGAAAAGGTTACGAGTCCTAATTCGATCATATGGAGAAGATAGCTTTTTGGACCGGCTATTATATTGAATTTCGATTTAATTTCAGCGCGTTTACCTACCGTATGGTCAAACGATCATTCCAAACACTACGAAATTGAAATCCGATAATAATACACTATTACAGATACAATGGAACTGGTTTCGTCGAATTCCGAGACTGTGCCTTGGAATACTATTTTTAAATATCGATTTAAACGATATAAATTCAAAACTGAACAATCCACTTTCAAATTCAATTTTAAAAGTTCTATTACCTTTAGTATTATCAATATGAATTTTCTAAGCCTTTAAAATATTTTTAACAAGCATAAAACTGAAGATTCAATATTTTACCCAACTTTCAAAAATTAATTTCAATAATTTAATCGCCAAATAAATAGTGATATTTGAAATTCAAGTTAAACTATCTTTCAAATATTTAAAATCAATTAAATATTCCAATTTCAAATATCCAGAAATTCCAGGTCGTCACACCAAGATCCTTCGGTGGGTCCCGTTCCAATGATATATTGAAATCCAAATTGTCTACAATTCCTGAAACCGCTGCCATCAAAACCATCGACGGATCAGGTCGATCCACTGAGCCACTGCCGCATTGAATCTGGTCAATAAATCTCTAAGCGATTCTCCTTTCCATTGTTTCATTGATGTTAAAGTCATCACATTCTTGGGTCCGGCTATGTGGACCCGAAACTGTCTCATAAACCTTTCAATCAGTTCCGTTCATGTGCCGATAGAGCCACTCTCCAGCTGTCTAAACCATAATGTTGCTATATCTGTCAAATACAAAGGGAAACATCACACCATGACCTCCTTCGATGCCCCAGTACTTCCATATGCCTCATGTATCTCGTCAAATGAACAACAGGATCTGTCCTTCCATCATACATCACTACTGTTGGTAGCTTGAATTCTGGTGGATTCCTAGCTTGCCTGATCGTAGGAGCAAAAGGACTCCTATTCACATCTTCCAGATCTCTATTCACTAGTCCTCCTCTCATGGCTCGTCTGACCATCTCCGCTAATCTGTCACTATCGTCAAGCTGTTTCCCTTGTCTATTGCCTCCGACCTGCCCCCTGAGTTCGTGAGGGAATCCTGGAATCTGGTTTCCTAAACGGGCATCCATTCCTCTACCAAAGCCATGTTGAACAGCTCCACCTAGTATCATGCCTAAGGTTGGATCAACGTCCTCCGGATGAGTGCCCCCATGTTCTGGTGTTGCTCCTGACGGTCCTGCTCTATTCTGGACTCTGGCTGCTCTAGGCTTCTGATCTCTATTTCCAGCATCTCTTGTAGTAGCGTTCCCCAGATTTTTCATTCTAGTTTGTCCAGCTTGTTGGAGTAAGGTCTACATCATCTCTTCCTGTCTTTTCAACATTCCCTCCTGCATAGCTTCCATCATCATCTCCATCCCGTCCCGGGTGATGAAGATTGAGGTCTGATTTGCTTCAGAGAAAGCCTCCTGACTCTCTTCATGTTGATTCCTTTCAGCTCTTTGTCTTCTCGTTGATTGCCTTGCCATGGCTTTCCAGATCCAAATCTTCAAGCTTTCATATCCAAAGTCCAAGTTGCAGAATTCCTGAGTGATAGCGTTCTCAGTGAAAACACCAAAATATTTGCGCCAAAATTGGTCACAAACACCCAATTGCTAATGAAAGCACCAGTTCACAATCACAGATAACAAGTATGTAGAGAATTAAAAATGAAGAACACTCAGAAAATTTAGATGAAAGCAGTAAAGAACACAGGGTTTATAGTGGTTCGGCAATCCGGCCTACGTCCACTTTGAAGTTGATAATTTTATTGAAGTTTGCTTGCTGATTACAACAGCAAAATCCGAGTATAATGATGAATCTGGCAGAGTCTAGACGTAGAAGAGCCAAAAGTCACCCTTTTCTGAAGCCATTGGGATGCTATTTATAGGCATAGGCTTCAAATATCTCGCTTAGATCTTGGGAGACACCTTCTAGCACTTGGGCGGACCAACAAGATCGATCCCATGTGGTTTGCACTCGATCCGTGATCGATACGAATGAATTTCGTATCGATCAAGATTTTGCCCAATCGAGTCGAAATCGAGCATGAAAATTCTTTAGGTTGTACGTAAGCTCCAGTGAAAATTTCGTAGCATTTGGACTTGTAGATTGTGAGATATGATCGATGCAAGTTTGTGTTTTTCGAAGGTTGTCTACTTCGTATCGATCGTTGTTGCACTGTTCGTACTCGATCACTGTTGCACTGTTCGTACTCGATCGATGTTACACTGTTCGTACTCGATCGCTGTTGCACTGTTCATATCGATAGCTATTGCACTGTTCGTACTCGATCGTTGTTGCACTGTTCGTATCGATCGCTGTTGCACTGTTACTGTTCGTACTCGATCGATGTTGCACTGTTCGTATCGATCACTGTTGCACTTGATGGATACGAACAACAGAAGAATGATGGATATGAACAGTAGAGGATTGATGGATACGAACAGTAGAGGATTGATGGATACGAACAGTTGGTTGCTTGAATTGCATCGATCATATCTTGAGCATACGAACTCCGATTGACCTAAAATTTGAAACGTAGCCTCTCCCAGCCTTGGTCATCATTCCCAATCGATCCCGTCTTGATTGGAGCCCGGTCAAATTTTGACGACATCGATCATAACCTTGTTTTCAATCGATCTCTGATCCTGACATCCATCCTTTCCAGCTAATTTGTTGATATCCCGGCCTTGACCAAAAGGCGGAATAACATTTGGTAATTTATTACAGATGTTTATTTTCAATAAAATGTGTCAACGTTTTATCCCAAACATTTCAATTCGTTGGCTACTAATGCACAGACAAGAATACTTGAAATAAATATTCAAGCGCAATAAGGCAAAACATAGATCGTTAACTTAATTTAACGATTAATAATTAATATTAAACAATTCGAAAATCAGGATTTTATTAACTTTAATTACTGAAACCATTTATATTATTAACCCAAAATAATTATAAATTAAAGAAATTATAAAACAATTTATTTTTAGTTAATTAGAATTAAGCAATCCAAGTAATAGCTAATACTATTTTATTAACCTAAGACTTAATTAATTATGAATTTAATTAATTACTTACTTTAATTATTATAGATAATTAAATTTTACTTTACACAAAATAAATTAAGCTTAAAATATTAGGAGGTAGAATAACAATGTAAAGGTAAATTCCATTTTTTTTCCTTTCCTTTTTTTCTTTTCTTTTTCTTTCCTTTCTTTCTTTTTCTTTTTCCTTCCTTTCTTTCCTTTTCTTTCCTTTTCTTTTTCCTTCCTTCCTTTCCTTTTCTTTTTCCTTCCTTCCTTTCCTTTTCTTTTTCCTTCCTTCGGTCCACGTCCACCCGGCCCAACCCTTCTCCTCTATCTTCTCCCTTATTCCTAGTTTCTCACTCCCATTCCTTTCTTATTCGAAATACACGAATGTGCACGAACTATGCATCGTGCACATGTATGCTCCCTTCGGCTATCACCATCTGCCGCCGATCAACTACGCAAGCCACCCACGTCCGTCTCATACACCTGACTACCATGAAACCTTGCCAAAAACCCTCTTCCAAAATTCGAACTCGAACCAAAAATCCTGAGCCAACACCGAACCATTCCAATGCCTCGTCTAACCGCCGCAGACCACCATCCATCGCCAAAACTTACCACAAGCTTCACCACAACCATCGCCACCTATTGGCGATAGACCGCACCCCCCGTTCTCCCCCTTTTCTCCGCCTTTCCCTCAAACCCGTAACCATACCCATAACCCATCTCGAACCTAAATCTACCTCATCTGGCCACCACGGTTCGTTGAAAAATGGCCTATTATTTTTCCTCGACTTCCCATTAACCCAGCCTCCTCCACGACCAGTCCTAAGTCACGAAATCGACTCGATGACCGGAATTTCGAAAATTGCCAAATTCCGTTCATCTCAACGTTTCACCCTCCCTAGTTCACTAAAAATCCTCAAACCGGTCCTAAAAATCATGTTTTTCCACCATGAACATCATATGATCCTCTGATGAAATTATGATAGTAAAATTCATGACATAACAAAACTTATCACTGTAAAATGGGATTTTATCTCTACATGCTTGGCGAAATTTAATAAAATGAATTTTAACGTGTTCTATATTCAAAACCAAACAACTTTCGTTTTTATATTATGCTTTAAAACTAAGTATACTTTAAGATATGGTTTTTCAAACAAAAATGACTTAACTGTTTTCAACTAGTAATAGGAACAGAGAAGTATTGTTTTTCTCTATTCTAGGAAATGTACAGGTCATTTGATATGCAGGTGAAGTTATAAATTTGTTATCACATACACGTGAGTTACAGATTTGAAGATGCATTCATATATATATATATATATATATATATATATATATAAGTAATAACTGTTAACAGCAAAGATGTTTTTAACTCACTATTTTTTTTGAAAAATAGACACTGTTGTTTGTTTTGTCACCTTCAAGCTTTTTCTTCCTCCTTTATTTTGATGCAGCACCTTGCTTTTTTTATTTTTTTATTTTATATGAACCCGAACACATATGCTCGGCCACACACACAGATATATATATATATATATGGAATGAAGTATACAGAGCAAGGTTGAGGCCTGCACATGTACAGGCTTTTCAAATTTTCTTTTGATTTTTTTCTAAATTTCTTTTCAATCTCCTTTTTTCTTTTTGCTGATTTGATCTTTTGTGTTTGATTTGATTTGATAAGTGGATTTGATATATATTGCGTGCTTGATTTTGAAATTTTAGGAGTGATTGACTTGAGGTTGCCATCATGAGCATGTATATACATTTATATGTATATATGGATATGCATACATTCATTTATATAAATTTATCCTATCATACTTGCATATGTACATATACTATATACATTTTCACTTATATGTATATTTATTTATTTTATTTTTATTTTCTTCCATCATGAAGTTTATATATATATATATCCATTTTAGATATACACCTTTATATATATTAATATTTACATTCCCATATGCATTATATCTTATAAACCTATATCCATATGTGTAAAATCATAGGTTTTGAAATTTGCCATTATGAAGTTTATTCATTCAAGCACATATATTTATTTTTATATGCCATAAAGCTTGTATATATTTATATATACAGTTATGGATATTTTATCTTAAATCTAAATGGTGGAGATTATATACATATTTCTATAAAATTTATCATATCCAGAAATTTTATTTTAAAACTAATATAGTTTTTAATCAATTTATAGATTCGGATATTTTAATTATCAGAAAATTTATCTATCCGACTTACAAAAATTTATATTCCAATAATTAAAATCAGTTAATTACCCCAATAACAAGTGATTAAAAACCCGGGTCATTACATTCCTCCCCTCTCAGAACTTTTCGTCCTCGAAAAGGAACAAATGAGAACTAGAATTTTGATGTATTTTACTAAATCAATCATCTTTTAACATTTAAACTCCTTACTCTTTTACTATGCATTTTAAAAATATATACACTTTAAATTACATAGTATTACCAAGCTAGTTTGATATTAAAACATTTTCCATAACTCAATGCCTTAACAAGTCCATCCTTGTTCTTAAAGAAATTTAGTCATACGTTGATCAGGCGTAGGACTGAAAATCTATAAGTACTTAGTAAACCCGTTTCAACACCCAGTGAAAATACTTGAAAAACCTTTTTTTCAAAAATGCTATGGAAAGTATCACCCCCCTTTCCCACCATGGATCGCAGTTAACCTGATGATTGCATCGCCATCCCGGCGAAATCATAAGAAAACCGTAGGCATCAACACCTCCCGACTTACGCCATGGGAACACCATAGTCCGCAGCTACAAAAAGGTTGTGTTACTATAACAGCACAACCATAAGTAGTCTGTAGGCAATCTCTGCCCCTCGAACTACGCTACCAAACGAAACTATACCACATAGATCGCAGACTACACAAAGGTTACGTCACTATCCCAGTGAAACCCAATGTAGACTGTAGGCACTCGCTGCCTCCCAAATTACGCTATGGAACCAAACCACATAAATCGCAACCTACCGATGTTACGTCGCTATCCCAGCGAAATCAAACGTAGATTGTAGGCAATCACTGCCACCCGAATTACGCTATGGAATTGCGATAGATCGTAGTTACACAAAGGTTATGTGCCATCACAGCAAAACCCAATGTAACTGTAGGCATCAGCACCACTCGACTTACGCTACCCAACAAATAATCACTAGGAACTCATGAGTTTTGTCCGGACGTCCTCTAGGATCCTAATTCTCATTGAACCCACCCTGTGGATTCCTAGGCAGAACCGCCTAGTGGATCTCCTTCTCTAAGTTTTGACTTTCATGGGGTGCCTTTCCATACTTTTGTCTCAAAACATATCATACTATATACATAGTACCTTTCAAATCATACTCTTTATATGTATCACATATAAACTTTATCTATACAAAATCGATATCTTCAAAATCGAAAGTTTTCAAATTTGGTTTACCAAATTTCCAAAATTGACTTTTTGCCAAAATCAAAAGTCTTTAAAAATCAATGGGTTCCAAAACTATTTCAATTTCGTATGCATATGAGATCATTCTTTTCAACTCGAATAACTTCAGATCAATAATTTTTCTGAGTCCATCCCATACTTATATAAACTTTATTTAGTATATCAAATATCTTCCAAGGATCGTTTCTTCTGGTTATAAATTCAATAAGGTGAGTTTGAATACATAACTAACATATATAATCCCATTTATGCCAAATCAAATTTCCATGTTCGTTTACTTTCAAAGTTATTAGTAACATTTCTAACTTCTTACAAAGTAAGTTTCAGTTATAGTAACTGTAAGAGTCCAAAAACTCGGCCTTCGAAAATCGGCACCCGTACTTCACTTGTACTCAAATGTCGTAGATTCAAACGCCGAATCTGGCTTCCCGGAGCTTATAACACAGTAAGTATAACAACACAGCGGAATAAAGAAATCAATGATATACTCCAATGAATACAATATCCAGAATGATATACAACAATGATATCAATAATACACAGCAATATCAGAGATATGATATAATGCTACAGCGGAAATAACAATAATGGAAGAGATCACTCCAAATGATCTACAAAAGAGAATGACTCCAACAACTCCACATCAGCTCGAACCACCATCACGATGCACAAAGATAAGCAACGCCAGTCGTCAGTGAACTCCAAACACTGAACTAGCTCCAACTAGCCTACTAAACCTGAATATCTGAAAACCCCAACTCTAGACTGCCCGTGTGGAAAATGGTGGGCACCCAGAGTTTAGAAGGGAACAATAAACTCCGAGTCAGTCGTGGGACTGGTGTGAGCAACAAAAACAGTTTATCTTTAAACAAACACAAAAGAATTTTAAACATTGAAATCCGCAATGCTTTTGGAATATGAAACTACCATAAGACCTCCCGCAACACACACAATGCAAACGCAGAATTGGAGGAGATTTCTTCTTATGATAGTCAAATATGCTTACTACGTAAGAAAAACTCTTTTGATATTATTACTAGTGCATAGTGTACAAAAATCATTTCGAAAATACAATATTAATTTTAGCCAGCATAGGTACCATTATATTATGCCTACTATAGCTACCATTTTAAATGGCAGGTTCTACAACTAAAACTGTACAAGGTTCGTATTGTTTGATTGGATTTCCAACAAATGGTCAGGCTAAGGAACTTCCTACTGCCAATGGGTACACCTCTGGATGGACGTCCCGAGAAATAACTAGCTCTTTGCCAACACAAGGCCAGGTTACCTCTATAACTAGGTAACTACTACACGAATATGCCACCCCCGGTCCTTTGGGACCTTTATCCGAGCGCTCGATAACCAACATCACACGGTAATAAATAAAGTGTGTCCACATGAGTAAGTATCTGGGCTCCATACCATGATACCACCCTTTTCCAGAAGGAAATGACAAACCCTAAAGGGCGCGACCCTCATAACCTTGCCGCATCATTCCTGTTTTGACCATTTCCGGTCTGTGAGGTTCGATGAGGTCTCGTCCACAAAGCTACGCTTTTTCACAAAGCCACGCTTTGATCACAAATGATCAATAAATGATCAACACACAGCAACACTCAGCATGCCACATTACCAAATTGGGAGTATATCGCTGATAACCTTCAACTACATAACCTCTAAGCTCGTACGTCTCAGAGAAGGGTGTTAACCTAAGAGAATAAATTCTCCGCCACCAACAGAAATGTATTTGAAAGAAATCAACTTTATATCTCAAAATGTAATGTCAGATATGTAACCATACAAGTCTGTTCCGGGTTCGAACAGAACCGAAGGCACTTCCAAAGAAGCCCTTGCAATCCGGGTATTCACAATCCCGATCGGACTTCACATCACTTAGGGAATCTCTATACCGGGGCCACTCGGTGCAGAGACAATCGATAGGTTATCCTATCGTTCTCGCAAATACCCGGTCTTCAACACCGGTCTTCAAATGCGATCCATATACGACGTATCATTATTCGGAATGGGTTAGATGACACAAAGGTCCTCTCCCGGCTAAACCGAATAATGAGCGCAATACTCAAAAACAAATGGATAATGGGATTCCAATTAAGTCACAATTTATTATCCAAAACTTTCAAATGGTTTAAACACATTACCATTTTAAATCTGTTAAAAATAAACAGATTCAATTCACAAAGTTCACCCAATTTCACAAAGATTCATTCACAGATTCTCCAAATAAATTTCCATTTCAATTTGATTAACTCGTTAAATCTTTAAATCAAAGATTTAACTTATAGCTTTCAAAACAATTTCATTTCGAATGGTTTAAACAAATCACTATTTTAAATCAATTAAAAATAAACAGATTCAATTCATAGCTTTCAAAAAGAATTCACTCATAACTTGGAAAACCATTTTTCAATTCAAACTTGAAATTCCTTTACTTAAATTGGAATTTCATTTCTTATATGAAAGCCTTTATTATTTGAAAACAAACAGTTTTCATTTCGGAAAATCTGATTCATTTACACGAGTTAAAGTCCTTGTGTTAAATTCAAATTCTCAAAACTATACTTTTAAAATGGTTTAAATTCATATAAACACATTTATAACTTGTATCCTATTTTTAAGCCAAAATTTTCAATATAGAATTCAATTCCTTATTTTGAATTCAAATTCAGATTGAATTATTTAAATTTTAAGATATTCTAAATGTCTTTAAAACTCCTTTCAAAAGCTTTTTATATAAAGCCAAATCCATTTCCAAAATCAATTGAAATTAATTTCAATTTCAAAAATATTAAATTTAAATCATCTGTGACTTAACCGATTTCCACGTGAAATCCATATTTGTGTGTGTATGGTGTAGTCCAGGGGTTCAACACAGTAGTGCAACATCAATGAATCATCACAGATCAGAATACATAAATATAGTTGATAAGCGGTATAAATTATAACGCTTATCTTTTATTCACAGATCACAGATATATAAGTTATAGGTAATAATTTACATTCATCCCAGATAAATGAACTACAGTACAGATCACACACAAATCAGAATATATCACAAAGTATCACAGATCAGGGAATATCAAACAATTCAATCATTCAATAGAATCCAAACATCCGTAGGTAGGATCAATTTAATTATCTGATTGATCTAAATCAGATTAATTTCTATGAATAAATTACTAATCCTGGTTAATTAATCATTAATTACAAACCATTTTTAATTAATTATCCTTTAATTAATTAAGTAACCTTTAATCATTAAATAATTAACCTTTGATTATTAAATTATCCTTTAATTAATTATCTTTAATTAATTATAATAAGTGATCATCCCTAATCGATTTCATTAATTAATTAACCTTTAATTATTTATCCTCAAATTAATTACCTTAATTAATCACATTAATTAATTATTCTTTAAATTAATTAACCTTTAAACACTTGATTAATCAATCTTTAATCATTAATTATCCATCCTTAATTACTTTCATTAAGTAATTATTTTTAAGTAATTAATCATCCTTTAATTAATTATTCTTTAATTACTTGATTAATCAAACTTAAATTATTAGTTAATTTACCTTAATTACTTTTATTAAGTAATTATCTTTAAGTAATTAATTACCTTGATTACTTACATTAATTAATCTTAATAAATCACTTACGAAATCACCGTATCTTCCTTAGTCAATACCTTAATTTAAGATAAATCCTTTATCTTAATTAACTACCTCATTTCATCATTTAAATCTTATTCAATAAACTTTGAAATAAATCCAATATTAACTTAAAACCTTTAATTATTAAATTAATGTTTTTCATCTCTTAATAAATTACAATATTAAGTTTATCTAAAATAAACTTTTTAAAATAAAGGTTATATAGATTAAACACTTTAAACTTAATTAAATTGAAATAATTTTTTTTTATTTAAAAACCTTTAACAAATTGAAAAATTAGGTAAACATTCATTATTTACAAAAGAAGTAGTTTTAACAAAATTGTATTAAGTAAAACTTGATTTTGTTAAAAGTTTAAAAACTGTTTTTCACACTTAACTTCAAACCCAAGTCAAATCTCATTCTACTCGAGCCTTCCCCCTTTTACTTCGAGTCCAATGCCTAACAACTTCGAGTCAAGCACTCGAGTTACCCGAGACAACTTCGAGTCTTTTCCCTGCTTCATCCCACTTCCCAAGTTTCACGCTACTGATACATCTACATCCGCTGTGCACGTGCACCAACGGAACGACCACCTCTGGCCGAAGCTCAGGCCATCTACAAGTCGATGGCAACTCCATCCTTCCTTCGACAACCCAGATTCGAAGAACACAACGCAAAATCAAAAATAAGCCTCACGATCAACAACTGGAACAAAACGCAGGCGAAGAAATTTCCTCGCCGACGACGAACCACGCCACTAAAACCTCTGAAATTCCATACAAAGCAACATCGCGCCCCTAAGCCTCTATCCCCCTAGGTCCGATGACACTCGATCGACCATAGACCCCGCGGCAACTCAAATTCCAAACTCGACCAAAACTAGGGTTAAAACCTAGATCAACTCGCCGCCGACGCCATGATGATCAGACAACCCACCATCCATTTTTCCTAAGATCGCCGATCACCATTCAAGCTTCGACAAAAACCCCGACCTCCCTAAGTTCGTCGAACACCAGGAATAACCCAAAAATCATATTTTGATCATCTTCGAACTGCACCATCAATACTCAACTAAAAATCGAGATTCTTATTTCAAAAATCCTAGTTTGCAAAGGGGATTCAGGTTATATACTTGAATCAATGTTTTGTTAATTTCGAAAATTTCAAATTTTGAAGTAACCTCTGTAAAAATTAAATCTTTCCTCTTGTATACATTTTTACTTCATAGAACTATATTTAGATCATAGTTCTTACTTAAATACACATCTTTGCTTTTGACATCAAATCCTAACATTAAGTAGATGATGAGATATTAAATTTTTCTTGGTTGTCATATACCATGTGAATTAACATAGGATAATAATTTACAGAGCATTGAATACAGGAATAAATATACCAAGCAACATCCAGATGCATTTATGTTGAAATAGGCTTTGAAATCACTTGTTTACAAAGCAATATACAAAGCAACATTCAGATGTATATATAATTTAAAATAACTTAAGTTTTAAATCACTTGTTTACTCACCTGAAACAATGTTGAACAGAGAAAAACTTCTTGTTTTAAACTGTTATCGGTCTGATTTTCTTGATCCTCCTTGCTTTGTTGAATTTAGTTGAGTTTTTGTTTAAGTACAAGATGGTAAGTATTTCAGTTTTGCTTAGTTATGTTTGAATGGAACGAACTGATGAATTGAAGAAGGCTGATATAAAGAAAAGAAAAGAAATGGACAGGGTGATATATTATTTTGTACAATACAAATCAGAGATTTTTTTTCATTTTTTTGGGGCTGATACATTTCGAGTTGACCTTGTTTATGCTAGCATTAAATGCTTAAGTCCTTTATGTCTTCATATATTTGCTTGTTTTGTATTTAAATGATTTGTTTACTTCAGCCTACATACTTATGTTTGAATATAGTTCTCCTTTGGGGCTGAGCATTAATTGCCTTGTACCAATTTACTTATTATTTTTTTATATCCATTTCGGCTGTACAAATGTAAACATAATTTGGTGGCTAATAATACTTATGTTAATGGCTGATATGATATTGTTGTGTTGTCATATTAATTGCCTTGTGCCTATTTTTTTTGCAACTTGCCTACTTATCTATATACTAACATCTCTTTTTGTAAGCCATTCTCATGCATATGTTTTGTTTTCATTTTCAAGTGTGCATACTTATATTTATTTGTTCATATTGCTTTATAACATAAGTGAATTTCTATTTTTAATATGTTGTTGGAATCTAGCTAAATGTTACTTTATATTTTACATGGTTTATTAACATGTTATTTGAATTTATCTATGTATTCATTTTATCTTATTTTATTTTTCTTTTATTATTTTATAGTCTATTCTATTTGTATTGTTTGTATTTCTTCTTTTGTTTATCCATATTTTGTTCATATTTGATTGTATTTTAATTTTCTTCTTATACTTATAATTTTGTAATATAAATGAATTTTTTTTAGAGTTAGTGTGTTATTATAATTTATTTATATATTTATTTTATTTTTATAACTTATCTTTTTTTTATATATTGATTTATAATTTCTAACTTAATATTTATTATGATTATTTTACTTTAATATTTATTGTCTTGCATTTAATTTATAAATTCAAATTATTATTAACCATCAATTCTAATATTTATTATTATCATTATTATTAAACCATTTATTTCTAACCTATTTATTTACAATTTAAATTCAAATCAAATATATATACATATATATTATTTCAAATCTACTCATATATGCTCAAATACATATATATTCACATATATACAATATTTTTAAATTTAGATGATTTATATAAAATTTATTTTAGTTCGGGGAAACTCGCATCACTTTAATCGATTAATTTTACAAATTATCTTTAAAAATTCAATTAATTATCAATTTAAATTTATATAAAATCCGAGGTCGTTACAGTAACTATTAAATCTTTGTTTTAAAATCATCACATTTGCTCAAAATATACTATTTCACTTCAAAATCATTTTTGTCTTAATATCTTGATTTCGGTTCCAATTCAAAAATGCTTCAAATTTACATTTGGGTTAATACTTCACTTTTATCCCAATTCATATTTAAATCCATGATTTAAATATAAACAATTCTCACTTTGACCAGTTTGAATTTAGAAAATAGCTTGAATAGTTGTAAAATAGTTAAATAGTTAATATAAGATAGTTTGGGTTTTAAAAAGAATGGTTTGTATAGCAAATAGCTTGGAAAATCCAAAATAATTTGAATATTTAAGAAGATAGATTTAAGACAGTTTATATTAATATAATTTATAGTTTCAGGGTTAAACTAATTCCATTCCCAATCTCCCAATTCAAATCAATTTCAATTTTCACATTAGTAATTAAGTAATTATAAATTTTCGTTCAAACCAATATAAAAAGTGATTTTATATTAGATCGTATTTCCACAAAATATTTCACAACATCGATAGACTACAACACTGGTGAGTTCAAACATTACATCCACTTATCCATATAAAAAGTCTTACAAATGGTCATAAATCTAGACGCCTTAAAAACTACCTAGTGGTTTTGAAAAGAATAGATCCCTAGCATCCTTCATAAAAGCTTCCTTAAGGACTTCCTACCAACTTGCCAAACCCGTCCATGCAATCCGTAACAGGGTGTCCCCACTTATTGCATTTGCCACAAAATAATTTTATACTCCCATCTTCCTGGATAATTTTCAAACCTCCCGCGAGGCATTCCACAACTTTCTCTTTCTTTTGTCTCTTGGGACAATCCCTAGCGTTGTGTCCCGTCATTTTACAATGGTAGCAAATGGTTGATCCATCGACTGGTACTATGGGTTCACGTTTTATCTTCCTTACTTTAGGGCAATGGTTTAGAAAATGTCCTTTCTTTTGACACTTAAAGAATAAAATCTCAGAGCAAAACTGTTTGACTTCTTCATTCTTTTCCTTCCTTGGTTTACTGCACTTAGTTGTGTAATGTCCCTTACTGTGACATCTATAACATATGACATTATCATAAGGACCCGGTCTAGCCCTTTCCCTAACCCGTTTCTCATGTTCCATTATTGCTTCTTTCCGTGCCTTACGTGCAACTGCTCTCCGCTCCCTACACCTTGCCTTCCATTCTTCTCCTTTTTCCATCTCTTACACTTGGACTAGATTCAAGTAGGACTTACTAACCTATAATTAAAACCTCAATTAGTTGAAATTTCAGATTTATTCTTATTTCCAAATATTCTTTTATTTGTTCTCGGTCATTTTTATAATTTAACCCACTAATTTGATAATCTGGTTCATTTTAAATTCCCAGAATTCGAAACCCCTTTTATTTCAAAAATAGTTTGAAATCATTCATATATACATAACTTCTTTTGCACCTCTTATCAAATCTATACTTTCCTTTTACAATTTAACCTATTTAACTTCCATAAGTTAAATTTTAATTTCACCCTGAAATTTTTAATTCCAGGTTATAAGTTCAAAACTTATTTAACTTGCCCAGAGTTAATTTCCAATTCGTTTAATCCATTTAATATTCTCAATTTTTTTTACATTCCAAATTTTAAATTTCTTATCAATATCACTTCCCACTTATAAGTTCAAAAACTTATGTGACGAACCGCAAATACATACCCTTTGAATCGACAATAAACCACACATGTCCGACCCAAAAAGCACAGGCTGACAGAAAGTCATGAGAAAGAAAAGAAGAGAAGAAGAGAAGAGAAGAAAAGGAGAAGAGAAAACAAAACAGAACAATACAGAATCTCATATCGCAGCGGAATAACATATAATATCATATCAATGATCTTTACAAAACAGAAACTATATATACATACATCAATCAGAGTTCAACAATCAATCACTAATTATCAGCTTGAACAGTTATAATAACATGTCCTTACAATTGTCGATAATATAAACAACAAAATTGCGCAAAGCGTATAATAAACTGATACGTGTATACGAAAATGAAGATCTCTAGCTCGCATGCTGAAGCTCCAAAAGCACTAAAACTAAACCTGTAAATATACTCGGTCTGACCCGAGCATGGAAAAGGAAGAACGCCCAGATCAGTCTGGTAAACCAGCGTGAGAAACACACTCAACTGAATTTATTAAATTACCAAACTTTTCCTTTCAAAGCAAAAGTATCTCGTAAGACACACCCACACATAAACACGGACATGTTTTTACCTTACGTTAACCAAATCCTTTCATATCAAATCATCTTATATTATAATAGTGTATATTGCACAAATAAGATTAATCATGGCCAAAATTATTACATTGATTAAATTCCAGCATATAGCCCAAAATGGGTAATACAATCAAAATGGCAGGCACGTAGCGGAGTTTGGATTTCCATACAAATGACCAGGTGAAGGGACTACCTTCCGGGAGTACATCTCTAGAGGAGTGTACTAAGGAACATCACAAAGGAACCTCTACCAACACAAGGCCGACCTATCTCTGTAACTAGATAGTACCGAATATATCATCCCCCGATCATTACCAACCTTTCCGAGGGCCTTTATAGCATACAAACCACGATAATTTACATCCCGAACATCATAGCTGGAAGAAATATATCTGGAAGAGGATGATCATATCCTAATTGGGAATGACCCACTTAGCCTTGCCGCATCTAACCCTGTTTTGGTCATTTCCGGTTGATAAGGCATGAGGTAACGATTACCTTTCACATATCACATATCACATCACTTTGAATGCCACATCGACATTTCCGTTGACTACTAATTGCCTTCCACAAAAATACAACCCTTGAGCTTGAATGTCTCAAGTAGGCTGTTAAGCTAAGAAAAGTTGCCTTCTCCACCACCACAGATGTATGTTTGTAAAAGCCAATGTACATAATCTTAGAAATGCAATGTCAAACACTCGTCCATACAAGTTGACCAGGAACAGGACAAACCGGAGGTACTTTCCTACCACATCCTATCGGGAAATCCTTAGGATTAGTAGCGAACAGTCCTTGCATTGGATATTTCATAATGAAGAGACTAAAGCTACTATATGTATATTGGGATTTTAACCCCAAACGATCAACAAGCAGTCCTCCACTATGAAAATCCTGAATATCAGTATCATCACAACCAACCTGCACAATCGTTGCATAAATGTTGGTCCAAAGTAGTTTTTAGATAAATCTGATCCCGGTCTCTTCGCACAAACAAAGCAAAAGCATTTTTGAACCTCACAGAAACTAAGTCTCATAGACTTATCACGTCTCCAACTTTCAACTTGCTATCCTTCGGCCAAGAATGAAGCTCGATAGATTGGAGTAATACTCTGCACGACACGAATCAACATCCTCAACAGAAACGATAATCAAGCCTACACAGATGGCTACGTACTAAGTGTACGACTAAATAGTTCCCATATCAAGTCGAGGAACTAAAATGGCCAAATTTTGATAGTCGGTTATTTAACTATCAAAGCAAACAAATAAATATCTAGCACCATAAGCAATCACTAGGCCCTTTTAACTAATTTTTATTAATTAAATCACTTTCCAAATATTCACCTCAAATTATCTTTAAAAAGATATAATTCTCAAAACCATTTCAACTTTCTATATTGGAAAATATTTCCATATACTTATTTAATAATAAGTAATTCACAAATCAATTTATTTTCTTTTTTTTTTTGGCAAGGCCGACGGTTTTATAGTGGACCGACCACTTTTATTACGTAAGTAATAAAGTTGAAGTACAGGAGTAAGGCAGAGATACCTTAGCTACGAAATACAAATCTAATACAGGACAGGAGTATGACAGATGCGTCACAACTACTAAAATAAATCAGCTAGTCCTCCTCCGCAGAGGAAGAATTTCCCACACTCTCATCATCCTTGGAAGAAATCAAAGGTCCACCGTCAAGAAGTCCAATAAAGGGACGAAATAGAACTGCAAGGGACGGATCATAACAGTCACTGCTAGAAGAGTAAACAAAAGATCTTTCCCAGGTAGAATCAGCAAGAAGCTCTGCGTTCGTCAGAGCATACGTTCCATCCATGTCGAGAACCAAAGTATCACCAGAAATGGAATAAAAAAGGCATCGAAGATCCAATAAATCATCAGATATGTATCTAAAATATGAGTTATCCACTGGGTTGTACCTCATATCAGTACGACAATCAACCCAAGAGTGCTCATTCTTAGCCCAAACAATATGAGACGGATAGAGAACTGGAACCACAGGGGGAACCGGAGGAACAACACCATGGTCAGGGGATACAGCACCATGATTAGGGGAAACAGGAGGCTCTAAGGATGGGAGAGGATCAGAGTGTGCTACATTCAGAGAGGCCTTGGGAACCCATTTCCTAAGTGGAGGACGAGGCAGAGGAATTCTAGGAGCAGCATCAGGAACAACAGAGCGCACGCAATCAGCTTCGTTATGTCCAAAGGAATGACATGAGGAACAAATATCAGGGACCCAACCATAACGAACACGAACATTGGCCACATGACCAACAGCTAGCTGAACAGGAATAGTGGTGGGAAGAGGCTTGTCAGGAGTAATCTCAATCAAGGCTTTGGCAAAAACAAGCTTGTCACGCGCAACCGTATTAGAGTCAAAGCATTTCAATTTTCCTATATTGCACGCAAGCCAATTCAAGCCAAGCAACGGCTGCAAAGCAGAAGGAATTTGGGAGAAATAAACCCAAACAGGGACCGAAAAAACTTGCTCGCGTACACTTGCTATCGTTGGCGACCAGGGGGTAAGAATAAAAGGCTGACCGTCAAAGAAGGAAGGTTCAGACTCTAGAACACGTCTACGTTCCTCAGGGGAGGAGAACAGAAGGTAGTACAAGGAATCAACCAACTTAACTCTAAGACCACCATGCAGTCTCCAGGCTCTACGACATACAGCAGCCACATCACGAAGACGATGAATAGGGTCCAAAAAAAATCCAACAACGTATTCGGACCAAAATTCAATTCCGGCTTGCATTACACAGGGGGGAGGTATCATAATTCCATTTTCCTCAACGATATCGAAATCAACTGGTTCATAAATTCCCGCGTTACGTGGTTTGGAAGAAAATAGGGAAGTCCAAGGCCTGGGAACAGAAGGAATAGGGACAGCAGTGCGAGGAGCAGCATGACAACACTCAGCATCAGAAGTTGAGGCAACCGGAATGGTGCAAAGAGAATCAGCACACAAGACACTACCAGGAGATAAATCATTGTTCACAGGAACAACAACAGCATTGGCAAGTGGACGCGTATTGCCACAGGCAGAACCAACAATGGGACAGGCAAGGGGAGACCCAGAACAAACAATGTCTGATGGCATGATATCAAACAAAGGGACGGACGTGCTATTTATTTTACAGATAGTTCCAGATCCTACTGCTGCATTAACACAAATACTAGATGTGCTACTTACTGGGATAATATTTTTAGCCTTGGCAAAGACATCCCCTGCCAAACTGCAAAATTCACTGACGGCAACAGAAGAGCCCGATGCAAGTTCATCCAAGGCGTTACAGTTTGCATCATCAGAACTAACATTGGTTCTGGACAAAGTAAGGAAGTTCTGCTTACCAGAGAAAGTTTGCGCTGGAGACACATCAGACGAAGCTTTAATATGTCCAGAGCTAACATCAGGTTCAGTCATATTCGACATACTTGCACTTAGAGGGGGGAAATCTCGGGACGAGAGAAGGTCAGGATGAACGACAGCATCGCCCGCTAAGCCACGGAACCGACGGCCAGATCGCGTTGATGAGGGAGGAGAAGGGAACATGAAAAGGGACGAGCGAACAGCGAGAGCGCCACGGAATCAGGAAAGCGATGGAAGGATTCGCGAGGAAAAAATCGCCAGATCTGCCATTAAAGTATCTGCCATTAAAACTTTGGGGCCAATAATAAAGTGAAAATCAATTTATTTTCAACACTTAGAAAATATTACATATACTTAAATCATGATTAAGTATATATTTTATTCTTTAAGGAAAACATTCTCTTAAACATACTTATTTGGGTTAAAACGAATGTTGCGTAAAACATCGTTACGACAGCCTAAAATCATTAGTATAGGGATTCGATAATTAGATAGATATATAAATCCCATATACTATATAAAACATCTCCTTTCGAAAAACATTTACTATAACAACAGTGCTATGGTCCATGCTTTTCTTACTTCTCGAAAACATCTGTTTCAACAATGAATGTTGAAATCTATGTATTCGATGCTCACATGTTATAAAAAACATCTTCAAACCATTTAAATTCATTTAAAAATATCACTTCCCAATACATTCATTTAATTTAAAAGATTATTCACTGTCCAAAATCGTGAATATAATTCCTTTACCAAATTCAATGTTTATACACATTTATTTTAAGGATTATCCACTATCCGAAATCGGTGATGAAATTCCTTTAATAAGCTTTCATATTTACTTATCAAATTCAATTGATTTCGGATTTATAAAACAATGTTTATAAATTCCATTTCTATTTTATAAAAACTTCCATTTATCTCTCATTTATATGCCCAAATCTGATTATAAGTTAATTTACTTATAAATCATTTATTTGCAAATTCATTCTTTTTTTATAACTTCATAAATTTATAAATCTTATTTACTTATAAGATTCAATTATAACTTCATTTCAACACTTATAAAACTTCTTTATAATTCCATTATATTGATTTATAAAAATTCAATTTTATAAATCTTATATATAAATATAATCCATTTATAATAAGTCAAAAATCTCAATTTAAACTATTTTACAAAATAGTTAACTCCATATTCCAAAAATCATATTCTGATTATATTTCAGAAAAATCATAATTTTTATAACATAAAAATTATAACTTTTATTTGTTTAAAATAAATTCATTTCCTTTAATAATTCAAAATTTTAATAAAACATTTTTTTCAAAATCACTTTGAAATCCTTTTTAATTTGAAATCATCACTTTAACATTTTTAAATTACCAAAAATAGGCCTAATGCTGCAATATCACTAAATAAGGCAATTCACATTAATCATATCAATCCTGGCATCCAAAACATCATATATCATATGATAACAACATATATAACAATATCTGTAAACAAAATCAACACCGGTGAGGAATCTAGTTGGATCCCTCTAACCTGTCACCTGCAACAAATATACATATGAGAAAATATGTACAATGTCCACTTTGAGGTAGGCGCATGTACAAAAGGTCATCCGCTCATACACGGGAACGTATAAGGTCTCATCTGCTCCAATAGGCAGGAAGATATCCAAATACCAATCAATATATATATATAATATATCATATATCATCCAAACAATCATCAATCAGCATAAATAAAATTTATTCTCACTTATATGAAAGTATTAGTGAGTCACAAAGAGTGAGTTGTACTCACTTTGGTTCCAATTGCAGTTGTAGTGTTTTATTCCGAATAAAATTAAACGAGCGTTTAATTTTACCCAAATTTTCACTAGCTCCAATCAACTCCAAACCAGCTCTAAAATGTAGTGCTCGTCAATACGGACCCAACGCAATTTGTTTCGTCAAAAACGGACCTCGTATGAAGAAGTTATAGCATTTTAAACATTACACGAATTTATATATAAATTATTTTCAATTTATTTTTATTTTAAAACCCTACTTTTAAATATGGTCGTTGATTTCATCAAAACAAGATCTGGGCCGCACCTTATCTCTTCTCCATCGTTCCAAAGTTCCCAGGCATGAACACGAGACTCAAACCCATCATCACGTTCGATTTTTCCGATGCCGCTCTCACTCTCGCGCCCTAGAATGTGATCAAGGACCACCACTTCGAAGCCCTTGCCGAGCTCTACCATCGACCAGAGGCCAGCCACACTCGGCTCCTCCTATGCCTCGTAAAACGTGCACGAACGCCATGCCTTTGCATCGAGATTCACGCCTATCCTCTACTCCAAATTCGATCATACCCATTGGATTTATATATCTCGATGTGCTCTACAATATTGTAGTTGGAAGTTTTTCGTAATTGTTTATGGATTGGAAGATAATTGAAGAAGAAGATCGATAATCTATGGCCGTTCAAAATATAAGTGGCGGCTGACCTAATTTTGGCTAGGGTTTTGGTGAATGAACGTCTTTATATATACAATTACAAAACTCTATTCACCCAAAAAAATTCCGAACTCCAATCGAAGCGTGCCGCTTGGCGTTTATAATGTTTTACCCATATTCCAAATACAATGGAATATATCGGAGGCGAATTGGGTCATATTTGGAAGATAGGTTTTCGAATCGAATTATTTAAATTTAAAATTTACTTAAACAAATTTCTACACGTTTCAGCTTGCCACGACTAAACCTAAATCCTATCGACACGAAATTTGAAGTCCTACAATAATATAACATTATAGATCCAATGAAACTGGTTTCGTCGAAATCATAGACTGTGTCAAAAATGACTATTTTTACACGTTAATTAAATATAAAATATTCAATTTCTATAAATTAACTTTCAATTCAATTTCAAAAGTATACTAACATCATTCTAATTCAAATAGAATTTAATTCATCTTTATAAATCATTTTTATTCACATTAAATTCAATTTCAATTATTTACACAATTTCAAATATTAAATTAACAATTTAATTATCCAAATAAATCGCTATATTTGAAATATATGTTATTCAACTAATAAAATTTACTTGTGAATATTTAAAATCAATTAAATATACGAATTTCAAATGACTGAAATTCTGAGTCGTTACAACTTACCTTTCTTTTGGGTTGTACTTCTCATTTTCAAAGAGGGATTCCAGAATTCAACACCAAGTATTTATTTCAATTCACCTTGAAATCATTTATATGTATACATATATATTCCATTCACATACCACGTCACACTTTAAATTTTTAACCAACCTTGGTTTCCATCCAAAACAAATTCATTTTCAAACAACTCTTGTTTTAACCAAAAGTTTTCTATATCAAAAATATTCTAATAATATTACTGATTATTTCCCTTAAACACTTTGAAACACATTTTGAAATTTCCGGGAGTCAGATTCAAAACTCCACAATTTAGATCCATTTTTAATTTATGGGTCACATTTATAACTTATGCTTATATAATTTCACTTCTTAAAATATTTCACAATGTTTTATCATTATTTATTCTGTAATAAACATCCTTTATTAGGGGACAACAACCAATTTACGATAATAATCAATATTATCGTATCTAGAAACGAAACACACCATATATTTCATAATGATTTCTGGAAAATTATTTCATTTCAAAACACTTTGAAAAACTCTTTCGAATTTTTTCGGGATTTAAATTCTAGTTTGAATCTATTTTCAACTTAACTCATTTGTATAGTTCATTCTTATCCTATTTTCTATTTGCTATATATATTACCACTTAAATTTTATAATCTTATTTGATTATAATAATTATAGCCAATCACCTTAATATATTATAATAATTTAGAAAAAAGTTATTTATTTACATACCAGAATATAATCTTATATAAAAATTATTTTAAAATCGTTTTTAAAATCATTATATAAGAAAAGAACAAGTACGCCCTCATATATAATACACTCAACTCATTATAGGGTATTACTAACCCTATCTCTAATGAGTAATCCCCACCAGAGCCAAGGTTCTCGCTTAACCTTCAGCTCTGATACCACGTGTAACGACCGGGCAGTTTTCGACCCCCGAAAATCGACATTGATACGTTCACTGTATAGAGTGCTGAGCAATCGAGTGCCGGAAATACCAGGTTGTTAGGGTTTAATAAGAAAAGAGATAGAAGAAGAAGAAACTGAATGACAACACAGAATCTTACAATCGCAGTGGAACAAAAATATAATATACAATAATAGCATTTTGTACAAAGGAAAAACTGTAACTGTTAATATACATACAAGTTATCCGAGTACAACCATCACATATATAATCTGGACAGTTATAATAACTTGTCCCTAAATTCTGAATATACAGCATACAATACATAGCATGATATAATCAAATACGTGCAATACGTCTCTGCCATCCAGCTCGTCTCCTGAGCTCCAAAGCGTCCTAACCTGAAATTTTGTAATACTCGGTCTGACCCGAGCATTACAATAAAGTAACATCCGAGTCAAGCTGGAAACCAGCGTGAGTAAAACCCACTAATTTGAAATACTTAAGTTATAATAATTCTTTCAAAAATCGGGGTAACTCGTACAAACACGACGAGTTTTTATCTTATTATAACCAAAACACTTTTACAGAAATCCATCGATATTGTAATAGTGTCCAAGTACAATTACTTATTTAAAATGGTCAAATTTGTTAAATTTATCCAATTAAATTCCATCATATAGGACTCTATAATCAAAACCGTAAAGGTTCGTAGTGATTATCAAGTCGAAGGGGTTTTGGATAACACTGTTATCCGATCCCGGTCTCTTCGAATCCAAGCAATAAATTATAAAGGCTAAATTGTTTAAAATAAACAATTTTATATTTAGGTGATAATATTCACATATTGGAATTAATTACAGATGTTTATTTTCAATAAAATGTGTCAACGTTTTATCCCAAACATTTTAATTCGTTTGGCTACTAATGCACAGACAAGAATACTTGAAATAAATATTCAAGAGAAATAAGGCAAAACATAGATCTTTAACTTAATTTAACGATTAATAATTAATATTAAACAATTCGCAAATCAAGATTTTATTAACTTTAATTACTGAAACCATTTATATTATTAACCAAAAATAATTATAAATTAAAGAAATTATAAAACAATTTATTTTTAATTAATTAGAATTAAGCAATCCAAGTAATAGCAAATCCTATTTTATTAACCTAAGATTTAATTAATTACGAATTTAATTAATTACTTACTTTAATTATTATAGATAATTAAATTTTACTTTCCACAAAATAAATTAAGCTTAAAATATTAGGAGGTAGAATTACAATGCAAAGGTAAGTTCCATTTTTTTTCTTTCCTTTTTTTCTTTTCTTTTTCTTTCCTTTCTTTCCTTTTCTTTTTCCTTCCTTTCTTTCTTTTTCTTTTTCCTTCCTTTCTTTTTTTCTTTTTCCTTCCTTCAACCCACGTCCACCCGGCCCAACCCTTCTCCTATATCTTCTCCCTTATTCCCAGTTTCTCACTCTCATTCCTTTCTTATTCGAAATACACAAATGTGCACAAACTATGCATCGTGCGCATGTACGCTCCCTTCGGCTATCACCATCTGCCGCCGATCAACTACGCAAGCTACCCACGTCCCTCTCATCCGCCTGACCACTAGGAAACCCCGCCAAAAACCCTCTTCCAAAATTCGATCTCGAACCAAACATTCTGGGCCAAAATCGAACCATTCCAACGCCTCGTCTAACCGCCACAGACCACCATCCATCGCCAAAACTTACCACAAGCTTCACCGTATCCATCACCACCTATTGGTGATAAACCGCACCCCTTGTTCTCCCCCTTTTCTTCGCCTTTCCCTCAAACCCGTAACCATACCCATAAGCCATCTCGAACCCTAAATCTACCTCGTTTAGCCACCACGGCCCGTTGAAAAATGGCCCACTATTTTTCCTCGACTCCCCATTAACCCAGCCTCCTTCACGACCAATCCCAAGTCACAAAATTGACTCGATGACCGGAATTTCAAAAATTTCCTAATTCTGTTCATCTCAACGTTTCACCCTCCCTACTTCACTAAAAATCCTCAAATCGGTCCTAAAAATCATGTTTTTCCACCATGAACATAATCATATATTCCTCTGATGAAATTACGATTGTTAAATTCATGACATAACAAAACTTATCACTGTAAAATGGGATTTTATCTCTACATGCTTGGCAAAATTTAATAAAATGAATTTTAACGTGTTCTATATTCAAAACCAAACAACTTTCGTTTTTCAATTATGCTTTAAAATTAAGTATATTTTGAGATATGGTTTTTCAAACAAAAATGACTTAACTATTTTCAACTAGTATAAGGAACAGAGAAGTATTGTTTTCTCTATTCTAGGAAATGTACAGGTTATTTGATATGCAAGTGAAGTTTTAAATTTGTTATCACATACACGTGAGTTATAGATTTGAAGATGCATTCATATTCATAGATATATATACATGTAGAAGTAATAACTGTTAACAGCAAAGATGTTTTTAACTTACTTTTTTTTTTGAAAAATGGACACTGTTGTTTGCTTTGTCACCTTCAAGCTTTTTTTCCTCCTTTATTTTGATGCAGCACCTTGCTTTTTTATTTTTTATTTATTTATGAACCTGAACAAACATATGCTCGGCCATATTTATATATGGAATGAAGTGTACATAGCAAGGTAGAGGCCTGCACATGTACAGGCTTTTCAAAATTTTCTTCTGATTTTTATCTAAATTTCTTTTCAATCTTCTTTTTGCTTTTTGCTGATTTGATCTTTTGTGTTTGATTTGATTTGATAAGTGGATTTGATATATATTGCGTGCTTGATTTTGAAATTTTAGGAGTGATTGACTTGAGGTTGCCATCATGAGCATGTATATACATTTATATGTATATATGGATATGCATACATTCATTTATATAAATTTATCCTATCATACTTGCATATGTACATATACTATATACATTTTCACTTATATGTATATTTATTTATTTATTTTATTTTTATTTTCTTCCATCATGAAGTCTATATATATATATATCCATTTTAGATATACACCTTTATCTATATTACTATTTACATTCCCATATGCACTATATCTTATAAACCTATATCCATATGTGTAAAATCGTCGGTTTTGAAATTTGTCATTATGAAGTTTATTCATTCATGTACATATATTTATTTTTATATGCCATAAAGCTTGTATATATTTATATATACAGTTATGGATATTTTATCTTAAATCTAAATGGTGGAGATTATATACATATTTCTATAAAATTTATCATATCCAGAAATTTTATTTTAAAATTAATATAGTTTTTAATCAATTTATAGATTCGGATATTTTAATTATCAGAAAATTTATATAGCCGACTTACAAAAATTTATATTCCAATAACTAAAATCAGTTAATTACCCCAATAACAAGTGACTGAAAACCCGGGTCGTTACACCAAATTACTTTCCCATTCGTTGGGCCAGTTTGGATAGCCAGGAAGAGCAGGAAACTAGTTTTCCAAACTCAAGCCTAAACACTATCTCTCTAGCACCCATAAGGCGATCAAGTTATTTGATCGACTCCAAACCATTTAACATTTAACCATTCCATAAATCCTTCAAATCACCTTTAAAATACTTTATTAATCATTTGAAAACATTTTCAAAAGATTTGGAAAAGGATGGTTGCATTTAAAACTATTATTCAAAAGTTACAGAAAAGTGCTGCGGAAAGTGCCTTTTAAGCTATATTGATCAAAATGACTTTTTATCATTTGGAAATTCATTTTTTATAACTCAAATCACTTTTAAAACATTTTGAAGGATTTATAGAATTTATTTCATAATTTTAAAATAATTTAAAATTTTTATTTCAAACATTTGAGACTTCGGCAACCGAACCGTCAAAGCACGATTTTCTTGAAAACTTGATTTGCTCATATTTCAAAATTTATTAACTAAAATCTCGATCTTCTTCTTTTGTTTGAAAACTATAGTCATAAGAGTTCAGAAAATACTTATTGCAAAGAAATCTGACTCCGATTTCATCCTAATGAAGGATTTAACTTTTACGGCATGAAATCACGAACTACCGTTACGCGACACGCTTATTTTGACTCCAAATTAATTATTTGACAAAACTTCTCCTATTTGAATTTAATGTTTATAAAAAATTTCTAAACCATTTTTAAACATTTAAACCAATATTTTCCATATTAAATCTCTTTTTCACTTTTAAATCATTTCATAATATTATATTATTATAATATTCATTTTCAATCTTTTTATATTTTCAAAACCATTAAGAGGCTAAATAAACTCCATATACACATCCATATGGATTTATTTTTCGTTAATTAATCATGGTTAATTTTTTAACAATTTTTATTATGATTTCTCATAATTTATCACAACCAAGTTATCAACCATATCAATATCCGTATAATCAACCATATAATCATTTAAGTTATCAAACATTCATACAATCATTAAGAGATGAAATGGTCATATTAACATACTTAAAAATAGTTATAGAGATTATTTATTATTTAATAAACATTGAGTACTCACTTATGGCTCCACTCCACCAATCATTTCTGTAGCTTCCTGAATTGATTCCGACAGCACTTCGACGGCACTTCCTCCTATTTTACTTGCTATGGTGCCTTTCGAACTCCTTCCTTCTTCCTATATGTGTTCGAACAAGGCCTAGGAGTGCTCAGCCGTGCTCCTTAGGTGGTGGTGCTCTCGGCTTTGAGGTGGAGATGGGGTGGCTATGAGCTTCTAAGGGGTGGAGGAGGAGATTGAGTAGATTTTTGAAGTATTTATGTATATATACATATACTATATATATTTAAATATTATTTGCTATAATTTTCTCCATAATTTTTCTAAGGTGGGAGGAGATTAAAGAGAAGGAGAAAGCTTGAGAAATGAGGAAGAAGAAGATGGAAAGTTGTGTGAAAATGTGAATGAATGTATGCATGTATTTATATCCAACATTTCACAAAATATCCCACATCACTTCAACTTCCTTCCATCAACCATGTGCACCACTCCACCTCCATCATTTAACACGTTACCCCCATCCTCCACATGCTCCACCACCTCAAATCACTTCATGCTCTAATTGTTGACTTTATGAAAGCTCAAGGGTGAAGTTTTCATAAAATATCTTAGATATTTTTAGCATATGTATATATAAATGTATATATGTTATATGTATGTATATATGTATTCATGTATGTGTTAGTGGATGCATTTGTATGTTATATATGTGCACATGACATATAAACAAGGTTGCAACAACTTTCGAACAACTTCCGTTAGTCAAACTGTTGAAAATCGAGAAACCGATTCCCTGTTGCATTTTCACTTTTTAATTAATATACATATATTTGTAAACAAAATTTAAAAATAATTTTCTAATCATTTTTAATTAATTAAAATGATCTCATTTGAATTATAAAATCATACAAATCAATATTAGAAATTATTTACAAAAAATGCTATTATACCGATAAAGTGATATTAATTTTCTTATATTAAACTGATTATATATATTTATAAAACCATTATAAATAATTTACTATCACTTTATAACCATTTAAAATGAATTATTATCATCTATAAACAATTATTTGAATAATTATAGTAACTATTAAATCATTAAATCTCAATTTAAAATCATAAATCAATTATTAAATATAAGGGCATCATTGAGGATGTCATACATACTTTTAATTTCCCAAAAATAAATTAATTAATTTTATTTCATATTCTTGTTCAATTATAAAACTAACTATATGTATCCAGCTCCGTATGCGAGTTTGATGATTATAGAGCTGTTTAGCGATAAAACGGTTTTCGGCCATGTTATCGATATATTTCCAAAGGAAATATTTTTGTAAATACTTATTAATGTTTTTATTTATTGTTCAAAAAATCATAATATATGTTTTTAAAATATTATATTTGAATATTTTAAAAATAAATATAATTTAGCAAACTGATAAATTAGCAGGGCGTTACATTTTCTTTCTATTAAATGCTAGTTATATTATGATGTAATTAATTAAGTAATTAATTTAAACTATAGTAAAGAAAATCCTTAAATAATATGTTATGTCATAGTAATTATAATGCATTGTAATCATGAGAAAATCTTCACATTTAAAATAGCATATTATTTTAAATATTCCTAGTCAAGATGTTTTGAGAGAGGATACAGATACATCCATTAAGACTAGAGTGCGTAATGCTGTCCAAATGTTGGATAGTGTATTATTCATGGTTGTTGGGGCACCAAGGGGTAACGTACTAATACTTGTTGGATAACTATGGAATGACTCGCTCTAGAGTTCTATGTTGGAAAATACAACTAAGGTCAAATAGAGAATCTCGAAGTAATGGTGTTACATAGTTCCCTCGACTTGAGAATACCGTGGAACTCAAATGTGAACACTCCACTTTAATTATAGTTAAATCATGGCATAGCGTCCATCGAACGACTACAGTTATGAGTTAAAGCATTATAATTGAAAAACTATTCAATTGAGAATTCTTCTCCTTAGTTATATGAGGTCAGTGTCATGGTCAACTAAGTCAACTCGAAGTCAAAGTCTATAGCCACAACAATACGATTAATGATAATTGTTATTATTGAATTAAGGATTTTGTATTTCAAACTACAAAGTTAAATGTGGACGATGTTGGAATTTTGACCAAAGCTCAATTCCACAAGTCCTAATATGATATAATATTGATGAAGAAAATTATTGTAAATAATTGTTACTATTAGGTACCTCTTATAACAAGTAAAACTAGATTTTACCAAAAGATGTATAAGCGATAAATTTAACCAAAATGTCACACCAGTAGCTAAGGTATGTGTGAACGTTAATATTAGAATTTTTAAATACTAATCACCAACTAAATTACAATTTTGAGTCGCACAACTGAAATGAAGAATATTTCGAATGAACCAAACGATTTAATTAATTTATAATCATTGTAAACAAATTAAATTAATTAATATTTATGAAATATTAGTTATTAAATTTTATTATATTTGTTTGAATGTCATTAGTATTAAATAATGTACATATATAAAAATTATAAACGTGTGTATCGATATACGACGTCGATGAAATATTTAAATTGGATTTCAATAAAATAAGTGATAAGTCTTAAATAAATTAAATTAATTAATATTTTTGAAATATCAATTACTAAAATTTTATTTGATTTGTTTGAATACTATTAGTTTTTAATAAAGTGCGTATATAAAAGTTATAAATGCATGTAGCGATATACGATATCGATAGAATATTTAAATTGGATTTAAATAGGATTAATGCTGATAGGATTTTGGAATTTTGAGACCCATACCATTCTTGCTATAGCCGGCTATCAAAGGGAAAAGAGGAGTCTATTTGAATTTAAAATAAAGTACTAAGACATACTTAAAGGAAGGCGAAACACCCCTTTCTTTAATTATCTTTTATTGCTTTCTTCATGGGATTTCATTTATTTAGTCATTTTTTGTCTATTTCTCTCCCCTCTTTCTCCGATGCCAAAACCAAATTTTAGTGGCTTCCTATGCCTAAAATATAAAAAATAAAAAAGAAAAGGTGGTTTTCATATCTTAGTTCTTGCAAATTCTAGAGATTGATTCTATTGAGTCTAGGAGCTTTTGGTACATCGTTTCAAGATGTGATTTACAGGAAACATCCAAGGTGATTTGTAACAACCCGCATATTTTACGATTGTATATTTAAATATTTTATTTAAATATAGCATCGTTAATCGGATTAAAGTCCGAAAAGCTACTTTTTGTAAACAGTCGAATTGGGACTCGAGACCACTTACATTGAGTCCAAAATGGCGTTTGCAACCTTTTTGAGTATAAACATCGATATGTTTGGGGTTGAGTGAATTTTGCTATTTTTCACTTAAGGCTTTGGGCTTGGGTTTGGGTTTCAGCCCACGAACCCAACTCATCTTATATCCTAACCCCACCCCCTCTCCTCTTCATACACTATCATTTCCTAACACTTCAAGCTTTAGAAAAATGGGGGAAGAGAAAAGGAATTAGAAATTCCTAAGCCCTAGATTCATTTGCAAACTCAAGTTCTAGCTCCAAAATCAAAGAGAAGCTTAGGTAAGCATCATCTTCTCCGTCTCTATCTCTCTTCAATCCTCAGAAATGCCTAACCCTAACTTAGGAAATATTTGCTTATTAGCTTAGATTGGAGCTTCTAGAGATGTATTGAAGAGGAATTGGCCTTTCCTTTGTTTTAAAGCTTCTCATTCGTGTTTTTGAGTTTTAAAGGTGAGTTCTTTAACTTGCATCTATGTCTATAGCTATCATTGTTGTTAGGTATGAATTCCTAACATTTGTGCATATTCATTTGCTTTTGATTTGAATTGATTTGGTGAATTTTCCAATTTTTGGTGTTTTGGTCCAATTTTATGAAAATCCTTCTATGGATATTTGGACATTGATTTTGGGGTGTATCGAAGAGCCTTTAAGGCTGGGTTGTCGCTTGGTGTAAATCCTTAGTCGTATTGCCCGTCCGATCGCTCCCGAAATGAATTGGCCATCATTGGCCTAGGTTCATTCTTTGCCTGAGCTTCAGCTCAGACGTCTGGTACAAGGATCAGACATCTGAGCCTAAGGAATAAATATTCCATACGTTTAGCTCAGACGTCTGACCTTGCTTTCCAGACGTCTGAGTGATCCAGACGTCTGAGCTTGCTTCCCAGACGTCTGGGTGTTCTGGAATAGAACTTCCAGTACTTCGATGCAGACGTTTGATTTACAGGGTCAGACGTCTGGTTACGATTCAGACGTCTGCCTTGTAATTTCAGACGTTTGGAATCTTTCTGGATTGTTTCCAGAGAAAAAATCCAGACGTCTGGATTGACCCCCAAACGTCTGGAACTGTGCATATTTGCCTATTTAGGCTTTCCTTGATTCAATTTCCATTGTTTATCGATTTTAATTGCTCCTATTAGTTGTTATCACTTTTATCGACCTTGATGACTTCTTTTTCGGGATTTTTGGGAATATCCATTTTGATGGATTTGGTATCGATTTCTTTGGATTTAATTCACGTCTTCGTATGTGAATCTTTGGTGATTGATTGTTTCTACAATCATTTTTGTGATTTGTCACTTCTAAATACAAAGGTTTCTATAGTAGTAGTAAATACTCAAACTCTTTCATCAAAACGCTTTCGACACTATTTTAAATATAAAGCTTGTTTTCAAAACCGTTTTCCAATCTATTAGTATATACAAACCTTTACCTCATTCGTATGAGAAATCTAATTAAACGACTTAGTAAAACAAGTGGTATGAAACGCTTGTGTTTACTTCTTCTGTTAATTCTTGGACTTGTTCGATTGAACTCTTGTGACATTTTTCGAGTAGAAATCTACAGTTGGTTCGTAAATATTTAAGTTAAGCTAGTGGTTATGGGACATGAAGCTAAACTCATATATTTACTAGCTTAGTGTAATCGACACTTCTTGATGATCGATGATGATCATTTTATGGTTTAGACTAGCGATTTGCGATGTCTCTTTGTCCACGTGGGGGACTGTACCCCGATTTAGGGAGCTTCGCCTCATTTTTATAGGCTAGCGACCTATGGTTTTATGGAGTTCAGTTCATTGGGCGTAACGCTGTATTACGTCGTTGTTCCGGCTTATTGGAGTTCGGTTCATCGGGCGTTCGCTGTACTACGTCGTTGTTCCGTATTATTTGAGTTCGGTTCATCGGGCATTCGCTGTACTACATCGTTGTTCCGTGTTATTTGAGTCTGGTTCATCGGGCATTCGCTGTACTACGTCATTGTTCCGGATTATTTGTGTTCAGGTTCATCGGGCGTTCGCTGTACTACGTCGTTGTGCCTGATTATTTGAGTTTGGTTCATCAGGCGTAACTCTGTACTACGTCGATGTTCTGGATTATTTGAGCTTCAGGTTCCTCGAGCATTCGCTGTACTACGTCGTGGCACCGACACTATGGTTAGCGACCATGGGTTAGCAACCCGTTTGTGATACACGTGTTGGTGAGTTTTCATGCTCCCGTTTGTGATAGGCCTCCCCCTTTGTGATTTATGGATTTCAGGTTGTGATTTCTAGAATTTGTGTTTCACCAATTTTTGTGGTTTGCATTGATAAGCTCTATCAATATTTGTGTTTTGGTGAACAATTTAAAGAATGTGATTCTTTTTGGTGTTTTGAGATTCATGAGATATTGTATGATTTTTGTTGATATTTGATGTATACTTGACACAGTATGCCATTTTTGTTATCATACGTTTTTGGTCATATCTCTTATCCTATCTCGTTTTATCTGATATTTATAGCTAGACTAATCCGTTTATTATTTTCTTCTTAAATAATACTTGGGTCAGACCGAGGTATTTCAGGTGCTTCTGCTTGACTCCTCATCTGGAACTATTATCTGACTTTTGGCTAACTACTTTAGATTAGTAGTTTTTGTTATTATACACTTGAGATATAGAATCCTTGATGTATAATTATTCTTTTGTCTAGCACTTGTACATATTCTTTTGTGCTATAGTGGATCTTGTATGACCACTACTATGATGTAAACTTTTATGCGTTATATTCATATTTGATTCCGCCTTTACGATATGAATATCTATGACTGATTTGTGTTATGTTTATTTCTATATTTGTTTCCGAAGGCCTCATATCCACTGTATGGTAGCCTTGAGTTTGTATTTGATATGTCGGATTTCCTCTTGAAAAGAAATGTAAGTTATATTATCTGGCATATCGGTACTCGCACAAAGCAATTACACAGATGGTCGCTCCTCAACAGCCTTATTCTTTGTGCTAGTCGACGTCATTACCCCGTAGTGTCCTTGGCTAGCGTGAGTATAGAGGTGGGGCGTCACAGCTTGGTATCAGAGCCAAACTTCGGAACAATGTAGAATAATCTAGCAAGGATCATTGTCCTAAGTCTTTCTTAGGAATCGTGCCATAGGATTTAATTCGAGTCTCCGTACCGTTCTATTCTATTTCTTTTTATGATGCCTTGTTTTATCAATCAAGTTTGTTTGATATTCATTTTGTGAATAACCTTTTTCCTCTTCTTTCTTGAAGAAGAGAAATGGTTAGACC
The DNA here is from genome assembly GCA_030737815.1 of Allium fistulosum. Lineage (NCBI taxonomy): Eukaryota > Viridiplantae > Streptophyta > Magnoliopsida > Asparagales > Amaryllidaceae > Allium > Allium fistulosum. The sequence goes on from CM060902.1 coordinate 1,213,293,384, forward strand.
AGGCCGTCCCAGCGCCGGTCAATCAAGTGCTACTCCTCAGGAGGGAATATTTATATCAGCTCAACAACTTTTAGATCTTGTGAACAATGCCCAAGCTGCCGGACCCATTCCAGTGCCTACTCACCCTAAATCCGGGTTTGCACGCTTGTGCAGAGATTATACCGCTTTGGGTGGAAGACCATTCAAGGGATCTGAAAACGTTATAGAAATTCAAGCTTGGCTTAGATCATGCGATCGCATCTTTTCCCACATGGATCTTATTGATTCACTTCGAGTCAAAGTGGCTTCTAGCATGCTCCAAGAAAGAGCATTAGACTGGTATGAGCTTTTGATTTCTGATATTATTGAAGCGGATCTTACTTGGGAGCAATTCCGAGAAAGGTTCAAATTGAAGTTTGTGCCGGAAGCTGAAAAGGTAACTTTAGCTTGGCGCTTTATTGACCTTGTTTAAGGTGAATCTTCTGTGACGGATTACGTCGCATCTTTTGAATCTCTCTCTCTAAATATGGGGTCGAATATATTAATACCCCATTGAAGAAAAATCAGTGATTCGTTTATGGCTTAAACAAGAACCTCAAAAAGCCCTTACTTCTAAAACTAGAGGTTTCTTTCGATCAGCTTATTGATATCGCTCTTCGACTTGAAGATGCCGATAAAGAAAGTGATGTTGAAGTTGTGCGAGCCAAACAGAATTTCAACAATAACATGAAGAGGCCTATTAAGTTCAAAGGCCCCAATCCCAACAATAAAGGGAAGCAAGAAACTTCGTTAGCAAAGACTCCTACCTCTAGTCGAGGACGATGCTACAATTGTGGGTCTACGGACCACTATGCAAATGAGTGCCCAAATCCATTTTTTTGTCGTTATTGCAAAAGTTCGGGCCATCTTATATCTACATGTCCCATACTCCAAAGTAGGAGAGAGGGAGAGTTGAATGTCGTGCAAGCTCCTAGTGACACTTCTCTTGGTCAAGGTATTTCCCATTTTTTCCTTGACGATATTTGTATTGTGATTATCTTATTCGAGTTCTTTTTGATACGGGTTCATCTCATTATTTTATATCAAAAGAACTTGATGTTTCTTTCTCTTTAAATATTATGGGCTTGATGACTACATTGAGAATTGCGAATCTGGTTGGTGGATCCACAGCACTCAGTTTACTTTGTGAAAATGTTGAGATTATTTTATGTATTATTCTTTTCGAGCCGATTTGCATGTTATGCGTTACTTAAGCTTCAAAATTGATTTTTTTGGGAAAGGATTGGCTTGATCATTATTAAACCCACATCCTATGTCCTGAGCGGACTATATATCTTTGACGTTCTCAATCTGCTCAGCAGATTTCTATTGTTCTTAATGATTTCGATTCCAATTTGGTGGCATCATTTTATTCATTAAACCTACACGATGAGGAAAATGTTATTTCTCTCATTCAAGTAGTTTGTGAATTTTTTGGTATTTTTGAGATTTGTCTTAGGATTATCACCTAAGCAATCTATTGTGTGGTTCTAAGGTCTTTTCAGCTCGACCTTGCCACCGGTTCTCATCAGCTACGAGTTGTGGAGGATAGCATTCCACTTACCGCATTCCGCACTTGTTATGATTCTTGTGAGTGGTTCGTTATGTCATTCGGTTTGACGAACCTTCTACCTTATTTCATCCATCTTATGAATCGAGTATTCTACGAATATCTCGATGAGTTATCCTTGTATTTATTGATTATGGATGAAAACAACAATTTAAAATTTGCAAATCTTTTTAATAAGATATTTATAAGTATGATTGGATTTTGTCCTTAAAACGAGCAAAGAATATTTGTAAAATTTTAAGAGACATGCTTATCATATAGAAGATGATTTTGTCTTGTTTTGCCCATTGAGTGCTTTAAGAATTCTGGTCGATGCGCTTGATCAACGTTATCGATAGGAATCTCCTAAACGCTATGATGAGATAATCAAACACAGTAAATTGACTTGTAATAAGTAATTTTTTTCTAAAAAGATGATTACATAAAGTCAATGGTAATTTTGAATGTCTTAGCTTTTCGGGAAAGAGGATAAGAACTCTTTTCCGATGCTTTTATTCTTGCGATTCCCGAAGGGAACAAGACTTCACTATTTGTACCGATGCTAGTCGTATTGGTTTGGGTGCCATTCTCTTGCAAAAAGGGAATGTGTTGTCACATATGCTTCTTGACAATTAAAGCTTGTCGAGACTAGATATGCCATTCATGATCTGGTGCTCGCGGCTATTGTTTTCGCTCTTAGAATTTGGCGACATTATCTTTTGGGAGAGAAATTTATTCTCTACACCGATCATAAATCTTTGAAGTATTTATTTTCTCAAAAGGAACTTAAGTTGCATCAACAATGTTGACTCGAGTTCCTTGCTTCTTATGATCTTGATATTCTTTATACTTTCGAAAAGGGTAATCGTGTTGCCGATGCCCTTAGTCGTAAGCAACAAGCGGATTTTTTCATGATGATATCCGAATGGAATGATCTCGAGACTTTATTCACTTGTGAGATTCAAGGTCGTGAATCCAATTCATGTTCATCTCTTGTTTTGTGTAGCCTTGAGGCTCATCCTTCTTCTCTTTTGGACCGTACCTCTTTTGGCTAAACTCTATGTCAAAGAAATTGTTAAATTGCATGGAGTTCCTACTTCTATTATTAGCGATCGTGATCCATTATTTTACTAGTGGATTTTGGTAAGGTCTTCAAAAGCTTTGGGAACAAAACTTAATTTTAGCACCGCTTATCGTCCTCAATCCGATGGACCAACCGAGCATGCGAATCAAACTCTTGAAAATCTTCTTTGTGCATGTGTTCTTGATTTTGGTGGAAGTTGGGAAGATCATATTCCTCTTGTTGAGTTTTCTTCCAATAATAGCTTCCAATCTTGCATTGGTATGGCACCTTTCGAGGCACTCTACGGAAGGCCATGCTGGCTTGAAGCCGGTGAGAAGCTAGTTTTAGGTCCAGATTTTATTGGTATTCATTTGTGTTTCACCTATGAAGGGTGTTGTGCGTTTCAGTTGATCGGGAAAGTTAGCACCTCGATATATTGGTCCATTTCCCATCACTGAACGCATTAGTTCCGTGGCTTATCGCCTTTTTATTACCGGCTCAATTTTCTGCTATTCATGACGTTTTCCAAGTCTCTCAACTACGGAAATACCTCAGGGATTCCGATTATATTCTTGAGCCCGGTGTAATTGAAGAAATTGAAGTTTCACCAAATTCTTTATGGTGAACTTCTTATTTCAAATTTTCTTTTGTGTTGATATGCTTTTACGGTTGTTACTCTTTATGTTCCCCTTAATTATTACGAAGACACAATTTCTTTAAGGAGGGGAGTCTGTAACAACCTGCATATTTTACGATTGTATATTTAAATATTTTATTTAAATATAGCATCGTTAATCGGATTAAAGTCCGAAAAGCTATTTTTTGTAAACAGTCGAATTGGGACTCGAGACCACTTCCATTGAGTCCAAAATGGCATTTGCCACCTTTTTGAGTATAAACATCGATATGTTTGGAGTTGAGTGAATTTTGATATTTTTCACTTAGGGCTTTGGGCTTGGGTTTGGGTTTCAGCCCACTAACCCAACTCATCTTATATCCTAACTCCACCCCCTCTCCTCTTCATACACTATCATTTCCTAACACTTCAAGCTTTAGAAAAATGGGGGAAGAAAAAAGGAATTAGAAATTCCTAAGCCCTAGATTCATTTGCAAACTCAAGTTCTAGCTCCAAAATCAAAGAGAAGCTTAGGTAAGCATCCTCTTCATCTTCTCCGTCTCGATCTCTCTTCAATCCTCATAAATTCCTAACCCTAACTTAGGAAATATTTTCTTATTAGCTTAGATTGGAGCTTCTAGAGGTGTATTGAAGAGGAATTGGCGTTTCCTTTTTTTAAAGCTTCTCATTCGTGTTTTTGAGTTTTAAAGGTGAGTTCTTTAACTCACATCTATGTCTATAGCTATCATTGTTGTTAGGTATGAATTCCTAACATTTGTGCATATTCATTTGCTTTTGATTTGAATTGATTTGGTGAATTTTCCAATTTTTGGTGTTTTGGTCCAATTTTATGAAAATCCTTCTATGGATATTTGGATATTGATATTTGGGGTGTATCGAAGAGCCTTTAAGGCTGGATTGTCGCTTGGCGTAAATCCTTAGTCGTATTGCTCGTCTGATCGCTCCCGAAACGAATTGGCCATCATTGGCCTAGGTTCATTCTTTGCCTGAGCTTCAGCTCAGACGTCTGGTATAAGGATCAGACGTCTGAGCCTAAGGAATAAATATTCCAGACGTTTAGCTCAAACGTCTGACCTTGCTTTCCAGACGTCTGAGTGATCCAGACGTCTGAGCTTGCTTCCCAGACATTTGGGTGTTTTGGAATAGAACTTCCAGTACTTCAATTCAGATGTCTGATTTATAGGGTCAGACGTCTGGTTACGATTCAGACGTCTGCCTTGTAATTTCATACGTTTGGAATCTTTCTGGATTGTTTCCAGAGAATATATCCAGATGTCTGTATTGACCCCCGGACATTTGGAACTGTGCATATTTGCCTATTTAGGATTTTCTTGATTCAATTTCCATTGTTTATCGATTTTAATTGCTCCTATTAGTTGTTATCACTTTTATCGGCCTTGATGACTTCTTTTTCGGGATTTTTGGGAATATCCATTTTGATGGATTTGGTATCGATTTCTTTGGATTTAATTCACGTCTTCGTATTTGAATCTTTGGTGATTAATTGTTTCTACAATCATTTTTGTGATTTGTCACTTCTAAATACAAAGGTTTCTATACTAGTAGTAAATACTCAAACTCTTTCATCAAAATGCTTTCGACACTATTTTTAATATAAAGCTTGTTTTCAAAACCGTTTTCCAATCTATTAGTATATACAAACCTTTACCTCATTCGTATGAGAAATCTAATTAAACAGCTTAGTAAAACAAGTGGAATGAAACGCTTGTGTTTACTTCGTCGGTTAATTCTTGGACTTGTTCGATTGAACTCTTGCGACAATTTTCGAGTGGAAATCTACAATTGGTTCGTAAATATTTAAGTTAAGCTAGTGGTTATGGGACATGAAGCTAAGCTCATATATTTATCAGCTTAGTGTAATCAACACTTCTTGATGATCGATGATGATCATTTTATGGTTTAGACTAGCGATTTGCGATGTCTCTTTGTCCACGTGGGGGACTGTACCCCGATTTAGGGAGCTTCGCCTCATTTTTATAGGCTAGCAACCTATGGTTTTATGGGGTTCGGTTCATTGGGCGTAATGCTGTATTACATCATTGTTTCGGCTTATTGGAGTTCGGTTCATCGGGCGTTCGCTGTACTACGTCGTTGTTCCGTATTATTTGAGTTTGGTTCATCGGGCGTTCGCTGTACTACATCGTTGTTCCGTGTTATATGAGTCTGGTTCATCGGGCGTTCGCTGTACTATGTCGTTGTTCCGGATTATTTGTGTTCAGGTTCATCGGGCGTTCGCTGTACTACGTCGTTGTGCCTGATTATTTGAGTTTGGTTCATCGGGCGTAACTCTGTACTACGTCGATGTTCTGGATTATTTGAGCTTTAGGTTCCTCGGGCGTTCGCTGTACTACGTCGTGGCACCGACACTATGGTTAGCGACCATGGGTTAGCAACCCGTTTGTGATACACGTGTTGGTGAGTTTTCATGCTCCCGTTTGTGATAGGCCTCCCCCTTTGTGATTTATGGATTTCTGGTTGTGATTTCTAGAATTTGTGTTTCACTAATTTTTATGGTTTGCATTGATAAGCTCTATCAATATTTGTGTTTTGGTGAGCAATTTAAAGAATGTGATTCTTTTTGGTGTTTTGAGATTCATGAGATATTGTATGATTTTTGTTGATATTTCGTGTATACTTGACACAGTATGCCATTTTTGTTATCATACGTTTTTGGTCATATCTCTTATCCTATCTCATTTTATCTGATATTTATAGCTAGACTGATCCGTTTATTATTTTCTTCTTAAATAATACTCGGGTCAGACCGAGGTATTTCAGGTGCTTCTGCTTGACTCCTCATCTGGGACTATTATCTGACTTTTGGCTAACTACTTTAGATTAGTAGTTTTTGTTATTATACACTTGAGATATAGATTCCTTGATGTATAATTATTCTTTTGTCTAGCACTTGTACATATTCTTTTGTGCTATAGTGGATCTTGTATGACCACTACTATGATGTAAACTTTTACGTGTTATATTCATATCTGATTCCGCCGTTGCGATATGAATATTGTTGACTGATTTGTGTTATGTTTATTTCTATATTTGTTTCCGAAGGCCTCATAGCCACTGTGTAGTAGCCTTGAGTTTGTATTTGATATGTTGGATTTCCTCTTGAAAAGAAATGTAAGTTATATTATCTGACATATCGGTACTCGCACAAAGCAATTACACAGATGGTCGCTCCTCAACAGCCTTATTCTTCGTGCTAGTCGACGTCATTACCCCATAGTGTCCTTAGCTAGCGTGAGTATAGAGGTGGGGCGTCACATGATTCTTTAGTTAATTTATTTATTTATGTTTTATCATTCATATTTTTGGATTTTGAGATTTATCATGTTCAATTGATTCGTTTATAATATGTAAATCAATATCCTCTTCCATCTCAATTGAATATATGACAATTATATTATTTTAGATCCACATTTTTTTCACCCCTTAACTATATATGTTTACCTCCAAATTATTTGCTTAGATTCTTTAATGCCTTTGCTCATTTGTTGTTTTCAATATAATGTTTCCTGTTTGTTCTTATAAGGAGCTTACATTTATAAATCGTCCAGTTCATTTCTTTTGTTTTAGTGATTTTTTTAGTGTTTGTTTGCCTAAGACTTTGTATCATTTCCATGAGTTTTGAGCCCTTCAGCACTACAAGAATGTAGAAATTTGATCCGTATTCGATCACATATAAATGTTATCTGATGAAAGGTCACAATTTGTAATTACAAAATTTCAATGTAATTAGTTCGTTGGAAATAATCAAATAAAGCATAATGTGAAATCGCGTATTCAATATAATTGATTACAATAACGATTTCCCTTTGAATGGTTCGACCACTTAGAAAATGAAAGCGAATGTACAAGAGTGGATATTACTTTGGCATAATTGGGATGAAGAGAGTGGATAGTGGACTTTGCTTCATGAAGTGATACCAGAAGCGATAATTGTACAAAATGTTAGTAGATACTTAATATGGAATAAAAATGTAATTATTTATTCCAATTGGGTTTTTGATATAGAATTTCTTTTCTATAAAAGTCATTTCTATACGCATAAGATATTTGATGGAAAAATCTTGCATGTAAACTAGTTACAGTAAAAGAAATAAATAGCCCATAGTAAGTAGTTGAATGGAGCTTCGTATTTTATGTGCTATTATAGTAATTGCGAAAATAATAGGAACATTCCATATAATTCTTATTGGTGGATGCATCAAAATACGAAAAATAGTTTTTTTGAACATACGAAATATAATTTTGAGATAATAATTAATTTTTGTATTGACTAAGAGTGAATACAGTTTTGTTTTGCTATGAATTTTTTGAATATTCATTATGAAATAAATCTATTAGAATAATGATATTTATTGCATCAGCTAAATAACATAAAAGCATCTATAATTTGTTACAATTATTTTGGAATTAAGGACAAAGTACCCATTAAGTGGGAGAGACATAAAAGTTGGTGAAGTCTTCCGATTGATAGATAAAGACGTATGAAGTCAAAAGGTCTAATGATATCACAAAAAGTTCCACATACTTCATTTAGTTTATAGTTGAATTAACATAAAATGAACATGTGTATTTGATATACAAGTAATCTATTTATGATAATTTCATTGAATATAAAAAGGTTATACAAAATGCAACATTCAAAGGAAATAAGAAAATTCGATTTTATCAAATAGGCAAGTATATGGGAAAACAATTCCAAAAGTTCTTAAAAACAAATAAGATTCAATCTCAAGAGTTACTCCTCTTTAGGATACATAATGATATATCAATAAGGAGTAATCAGACTTCATTGGACTAAATACGATTGAAGATGAGTGAAGTTGAGTTGATAACTTTCTATAAGGTCATGCACTTAAGAGAAAGTACATAAAGTTAAAATTAATTTCATCCAAGACAAAGCTTATGAGATGCAACAAGATAAAAGTTTATAAGAAACCCCTACATATCCTAGTCAAAGAGTTAACAAGTTGAGTGAGTCCAGAGACTAGCGTAACGCTTGTTCGTGGGGAATCTTGCATGGACCACCCCAAAGGAGTTCAGGACTGATCAAAATTGACCAATTCATATTATGAAAATAAGTTGAGTTAACTTAAAAACTAAATCAGTTTTGTACACACATATAGGCAATTCATGAAATGTTTATGAACACCTATTCAGTTGTTGATTCAAGAAATACCAGCTTCACGACGAATGAATTTCTTTTAGAAATTATTGGTAGTAAAATGGATTTGGATATATTCCAAAGAAAATACCATATGAAACAGATGGAATGAAATTTGATCAAACCTAAACGGATACAACTAATTAGAATGTATAAAAAGATCACTCGCACATTAAAGAGAAACTATGATTTCTTGTCAATGTCGAGAAAAGAATCTTCTCAGTTGTCAATAAACCATTAAGAGTATTCGTGTAACAATCCTGGAATTTTAACGGTTTTAATAACATAATTAACTGAATTTTTGTGAAATTTTAAATAACTAAATTTGGAAATAAAAATTTGATATTTGGTATACGTCTATTTAAACATAGCAAATGGCAAATTTTCATCAGGAAATTTGGAAGTTAGTTTTATTGTATAATTTCAATTTCAATTTAAATCGGTTAAAATTGATGATGATAAAATATTATTGAAAGCTGAATATTTTTATATAATAAATTTGTAAATCATTTTCTGAGTGAGACGTCATATTTCGTTTCGCCAAATTTGGACTTCTCTAGCTCCGTCTATCTTATTTTTGACAAACTAACAATAGTGTGGCAGCGAATATCGACTTTAGATAGGATAGTCATATCGCTGATATCTGTATACCATTATATTCGTCTCATCGTGCTGATCTCCGTAATATATTCATTTGTGCATTTTAGAATCCGGTACACGGTGGAATCGGCAAAAACGATTTGTTGTATCGGTGCCATATTTGGGCTTTTGGGTTTCCCATGCCCTTTCATCTATCTCCCGTGTAACAACCCGGAGTTTTATAACAATTAAATTTCATCCAATGACGATTAAATTGTTTGTTAATTGCTATTGGAATTTTAAATCGGTTGAAATTCTTTGATAAATTTGCTAAGCGGTTAGGCGGGCTTTAAAATTTAATTGGCCCACATCTTTTTGATTTGTGGCCGTGATAATTATCTTTACCCGCCCCCCTTCTTTCATTTTTCAATTGCAAACCCTAGATTCAAATAAATCGAACGAAATAAAAAAAATGGCGGCTTCGTTTTTATTTCTTGCTTCCAAAATTAGGGCTTCTTGATTTCAATCGAAGCTGAGTTTTTGTCGACCGATACTAGTTGTTCGCATGTGCTTCATTCTTGTTCGTACGCACTCGGCTGCTTCGATGTGGGTCGAGTTCGATTGATTCTGTTTTGGTTTCTCGACAACCATGACTTCAAATTTCGTCGAAAAAGGTGAGTAATTTATACTCACATCTAATTCAAATTTGAATGATTTCTGGGTTGATTAAATTCGTGACTTTCGTTGTTTGAATTCTTGGGTTGCCGATGATGTTCACTGGTTTATATAGGGTTCTTATTCCCTAAATTGTCTACGACATTTTAACTCTGGCTTTGGCTCTTGATATTGTTCGAATTTGTTTTGGTTGACTTCGACATTGACTTGATTCTTTGACACTGTTTTCCTTGCTCACTGACTTTGATTTTGAACTGCATATTTCTTCTTGATTTGTGACTTTGACTTCGGTCACTTTGAACTGCAGTTTGATGATGTTGAATTTTTCTTCGTGACTTCGGGCTTGATTTGTCTTATTGTTCGACTTTGTTTTACTTGTTCAAGTTTGTGACTTCGACACTTTAAATGCTGCTTTGAATTTGTACACAGCTGTTGTTTGTTTGAAACTGCTGCTATGAAACTATACTTTGGCCATTTTCGTGTTCATCCCAGAATGCACTTTTGACCTTGTTCTTGTGCTTTTTGTGGATCAGTTTGTTGCTCCTTCCTTTAGAAAATGGGATGCTCCTTGTTTTAGTGATTATAAATGTCCACTAATATAACTCTTGTTGCATTCCATTTTGTTACATGAGGTTTGGTTCATTGTTGTTCCATTTTAACTGCTATATCACCATATATACTTACTCATGTTTTGAGACTGCTATCATCTTTAACTGTTCATCTCTTCAATGTTTTAGTTGTTGTTGGGAGTTTGTTGTAATCTGGTTTGCATTGTGTTCATATACATGGCTTGCTTCCCAGATCTGTAGCACTATAACAGTTGAGACAGTAGTATTTATATTTGATTCTTCAATTGGTCTTCAAGTCTATATGCATTAGTGCTTTGACCCTGACTTGTTCATTGTCATTTTCTTATGCTCTGTTCACTTGTTTGAACTTACTGCTGTCATGTGTATTTCTTTCTAGTTTTATTTTTGTATATTTGCCTCTGGCTTCACTGCCTCTGGTTTGATCAGGTCTACATTGTTGTAAGTGGACTGATCTTATACAGTTGAAGTTTGCATCATTGCGTAGCCTTGTCCTTTGTTGCCTCTGTTTATCTTGTAGTCTAGTTTGCTGTTGTACATTCATGTGTACATTTTGAATTGTGCAGTCTTTTGATTTGTATACTGGTCAGTTCTGATTGAAGTTGTTTTGAACATGGTCATATCCACTTGCAGTTGATCTTTATATAGCTGTTGTTTCATAATTTCACCTGACTTCGATTTTGCAGTTTCTTTGTGTATTGGCTTTGACCCTTACGTCTCTGACTTATGACTTCGACACTGTCATTGTCCACTGGTCATTGATAGTTTGGTTTGGGATTGTTGTGACATTTACTGGCTCCCTTGAACTTCTTGTGGTGGCTGCAGTTTTTAGTTGCAGTTTGCCCTTGTATACTTGTGGTGGCTGCAGTGCTTTTGTTGAAATTTCGCCTTTGTTGGTTTGCATTGCATTGATGCTTTGTATTCATTTGAGTGTGCATTGTATTCGAGCTGCTGTATATATGTATGCTTGCATCTGAATTGCGTATTTGATGCAGTTCTCATGCAACTGGTTTCTGGTATCACTCTTTGAGACATAGTGCATTTTTATTGTTGGCCTCGGCTTCGATGTTTTGACTTATTCGATTCTTTGCTTGAAACTGCTGTGACTTCGACATTGCTTTTGACCGGATGCTTGATCATTTGTAGTGTCGTAGCATTGCAGTCGTTGACATTGTGTTATTTCCACTCTGTTGACTTTGGGTTTGTTGTATATATGAACTTGGTTCATATGTAGCATTGATGTGTACATTCTAGTGCATGTCACTTTTCATTTTGAATTATGTTGGTGCCATCTGCTTTCGATTCATTGAGGCAGTTTGTATATGGTTTGACTTGAATTTGTGCATTTATTTGACTTGACCTCTGCAGTTTCATTTTGTTGCAGTTGTGTTTAGTCATGCTAGCCGTGACTTGACCTTTGCAGTTTTGACTTACTGTAGTGGCGAGGCAGTGCACACGTTCGTGTACTGCAGCCACACAGAAATTTGGGTTGATTTGATTATTTTGAGATTTTCTATTTATCTACTTGATAAATAGATTACGAGTTTCTAATTATTTATTTAATAATTAGATTTTGTTGTTAATTGTCGTTTAGACAATTCTGTTGTTTTCTAAGTTATCTTCATTGAAAATCTCTTTATTTATCTTCGTTGATAACTTGAATTTGCTGATTTGTTGTTTAACACTATTTAGTGTTATATCTGCCGTTATTCGATTCTCTTATTAAAGAGTTGGATATACCAGATTTCTGTGACTGTCGTCTATTGATTATTTAATTATTATTGCTTTCGTGCATTAATAACTGAGTTTGAATTAGACTGACCCGTGTATTATTTTCTTTTGAATTTAATACTCGGGTCAGACCGAGTTATTTCAGGTTGTTGATATCTTGCATTGGGTTGCTGCTTAAGCTATGAAGTCTCTTCATATCTTTTGGAGTAATCGTCGTCATTTTTGTAGTAGTCAGTGTATCTGATCTAGGTTGATATGTATTCATGTATATTATTCGATAATGTACTTGTATATATAACTTCCAGAGTCGACAGTTGTAGTTGTATCATATGTACTGTGTCAAATGTATTGTAACTGACATCAGTTATATATATATAAGACTTTTATTATCTGTGTTCCGCATTTAGCTTATCTGTGTTATTATTATATATATTGTCCTAAACTATTATGAACCATCGTAGTTCGTTTTATACTGGAATTGGGTATGTCGATGGAAGTAAATATATCACTCATATCGAGGTAACCAATACTAGTGTAAGGCTTAACTACGGATGGCCGCTCCTATCCAGCCTTATTCTTCGTAATAACGGACAGTATTTCTTTTAATACTCTTTGTTATTGTGAGCATAGAGGTGGGGCGTCACATCCCGTGTCCATCAACAGCCATCTACTTTATTTATTATCACAATTCAATAATCTGACTTTTGCTATCCCCAAGGTTTAATTCATAATTGATGGTTCGTTTCTCTTGGTTACCGGTTATTGTGCTTTTAAAAGGCACTTAGTTTTGGAAATTATATAATAATATATATTGTTTCGAGATAGAATCTTCATCATCCATTTACAAATAAACTGTTCATTCATTTCCTATTTTTCTCAACCACTTCCCCCATATTTTTTCATTGCAAATTGAAAAAAAAAGAATATATACGAAAGTTAGGTCGCTTGCACACTTGATCTTCCTCCTGCTATTTTCCTTTTTCATGCACGTCACCCAACCTTTGGCCGCGGCAACCCCTCTTTTTCCCTTTGACTGTCATGAAACCCATCACCCAATAGCAACCCACGCCCGTACACTCCATGCTGCCACGTCCCCATCACAGTTGAAGCCACCACCTCGAACAACACCCTTCGAGCACTGCCTCTACCATCCAGACCTCGCCCTTCCCCTCTGCTGTAGCAAGCCTCCACCATAGCCAAAGCCTAACCCCAAGCAACCGAAGGCAAGCATGCAACGCCGACCTAGCTACCATCGGCAAGTGCAGTTTTTTCGTTTGTTGAATATAGATATTGTTTTCAAATTTATTTTTTTAGTTTTGTTTTATTTATATATATTGTTTCGGGTACATAATATATACTGTTTTCATACTGTCCTAAGTATATAATATTGATCTGTTTAATTGTTGATTTTAGTTTATTATGTGTGAAAATTTAACGTTGATTTTAAATAAGTAATTGTAAAGATATTATTTTAATATCTATTGGTTTACGCATATGTATTTATATTAGTTCATTTGTGTATATATATGTTTGTTGTATATAAGTTTAAAAGTGACTTGTTGTGTTTAGGTAAATATATATATATATATGTATTTATTCAAGCTGTATGTATTTTAGATTCCTGGTTTTATATGTATACATTTATAACAACAACAACAACAACAACAATAATAATAAATATAGCACATGTTTTTCAATTTATTTTGTAGTGGCTGCCTTGTTATATATGTGTTTGTAATAAGAATGATTTTGGAATAGATTTTGTAACGATTTTTAAAACATATATAGATTTGGAAAAGAAATACATATATAAATATATACGTGTATATATGAAAATTTTAAAAAGGGGTAATATATTTGTTTATTACATATTGATTTTAAAATGGCATATATATAAACATACATAAGGCTGTATATAATGTATAGGTTATATTAGTTATATACATCTGATCTGAGTTATATAAATAGTATACAAATCTGTTTGGTTATATATGTAAATTTATATAAGTTATATATAGTTGTTTGTTAATATATATAAGTTTATAACTGATCTGTCGAGTTCATATATAAGTAATATATCATTTGTTGTTTATGTATAGGTTTATATAAGGTGTATGTAATTCAGTTGGTTGCATATATAAATTTATATAAGTGTATCTATGATCTGTCTGAGTGTGTGTGTGTCTATATATATATATTATAATAAAGTGAGTTATATTGGTTTTATAATATTGATTTTTAATATAATATGTATATAAGCCCATATATTAGTATATATATAAGCATATTCATGAGTGATTTTCAAGTACAACTTATGGGTTTTATGTTAAATTCAAATATGTGTTTAAATTAAAATATGATTTTGATGTTTATAGATAGTTTATATATATAAGTTCACTTATATAATTGATCTTCATCAAGTCCAGTTTCGTCGTGCCTTGCTTTTGTCTCGCCGATGTCCAATTTGGTCGCAACATCATTTTGATTCGCTCATATCCGTATCCGTGTGCATGTCTGTGTCATCTCCTGATTTCTCCAGCCTCCGAAGGTGACCAATCACTCACGATTAACATTCTTATAGTTAGTAAATTTGATATCACTTGAAATGACAATTGAAATATGCTGTTAAATTTGAATTGCTAGTTATTTAATTGTTAAATATGATATATCAGTATCTGTAATTGTTCACCTATGACACCGGACACCATCACCTGTTGTTTATATTATATTTACATTTGTTACTGATGATATATGCCTGTTGTTGATATGTTATATTATTATCATATTTGTTCTCACTCTGCAAGTTCCCTGTTAATTTAGAATTCCGTATGGGTTGAAATGATACATACCCGAGCGATTTTGTAGAATATGGGAAAATCGTTATGGGTTGAAACGATAAACCCAAGCGATTTTCATTGATTTTAAATTTTGGGATTTCGGGTTGAAATGATATATACCCGTAAATAATTAAATTGCGGATTGAAATGATAAATATCTGTATCACCTGACCATAGGATAGAAAATTATATACGGACACCATTGGTCTATATTTTGAAAAATGATTTCCAAAGTTTGAAAGGAAATATATGGGTTTTGATAAATATTTTTTTATATAATATATAAATGCTATTTTTATATATGTATAAAAATTTAGATTTTAAAATAAAATGTTTTTGAAATTTTAATCTATATGTTAGTTTTGGAAAATATAAATTTTTAGATTTTCTTATAGGTTTATTATTTCAAAAAAAAAATATAATAAGATTTAATACAAATACATTTAATAATAAGATTTAATTTAATAAAATTTAATTTAATTGGTTTATAATATGTTTAAGTATTTATTTAAATTTATATTAATATTTTAAAAATAGATTTTTATAACTTTAATAATAGAGGTTGGGAAGATAAATTAATGTTGACTTGGAATTTAAATTAGTTAACAATTGAATTTAAATAAGAATTGATTTAAACTTATTGATTTTTGAGGTTTTGGAAGATATGATTTATAACTTGATTTGATAAAAAGTGATTAAATGAATATTCTCAACTTTAAATAAAATGGAGATTGAATATTTAATATTGATTTAAATTTATAAGTTGAGATTTTATTTAATTGTTATTAAAATGTTTAAGTGAATAATTTCCAATTTTGAATAAAATAAAAAATTTAATGTTGAAATATAAATGAAACTTATATTGAAATTGTTTGAATATTTAAACGTTGAATCTTATTGAAATGGTTTATTGAGAATTTGAATGGAATCTTTAACCTTTTTAAATTGAAAGTGTTGAATAGGGATTTATTTAAATTGAATTTTAGAATTTAAGCTGTTTTGAATCGATTTGTGAAATTTGAGGAAACTATTTTTATTATATAAAGTATTTTAATATATATAAACTATTTTAATATATAAATTATTTTAATATATATAAATATTTTGATTTATAACTATTTTAATATATATACTATTTCCAATATATAAACTGTTTAAGTTGGAAGTGTTATGATTTTAAAAGTGTTATGATTTCAAAATGTTATGATTTCCAAGTTGTTATGATTTCAAAAGTGTTATGATTTGAAAGTGTTATAATTTTGAAAATGTTACGATGTTGGAAATTAATATTATTTAAAGTGAATAATGATATTTAATTGATATGGTTTTGAAATGAATATGATATTTTGATATGAAGTATGAACTATTTAAAGTGAAATGACCACGGTGTGAAATAAGCGTTTGGTTGTTAAAGAGACCGGGATCAGATATTGTCATACTCTCTGCCAATAATGAAAACCACTTTAACAATTGTGTACGTGGTGGAGATTCCAGAACGAAGTAGGATGGTTAGCGACGATTCTTAATTGTGACGACCGCCCATGACCCCTGCACCGAATCTAGAGATAGTGCGCTGTAAAGTGTGCCAGGCGACCATGGACGATTGTCAAGGTAAATTAAAACAACAGGATCTATCGTATTACTCACAGCGCATGGACAAAATACAATAGAACATATGTATAGTGAAGCTTTACAGAATAAAATACCATCATATAAAACTCCATAATAGTTGAATACAAGCATCCAAATAGTCAATACATCAAGCCTCACTACATAACACTCAGAGATTATACAAACAGCGGAACATCCAGTACATATAAGAAGATAATATGCAACCCTCTAGCTCGTCTTCGATATCAGCATCGTGAGAAGAGAACAGCACCTGTCACCTACTACCTAGTCTGCCCGTCCCAAAATGGACGAACAGCCCAAGGCAATAAGAATTAAAACATAAAGCCTTGAGTCAGACAACAGTCTTAGTGAGCAGTAAATTAACTAACAACATACCAAAAGAGCACAAAGGAAAAAGGAATAGGAATACAACCCTCCCACTCCAACCTCTTTCTACAGTGATAGCCCCCAGACACACACTAAGCAGAAGCAAACATAACATAGCATACAATGTGAAGTAAAGAAATTATCACTCGAGTCAAGGGCGATGTTTTCCAAGCACAAACCCCCAAGGCCTAAACCAAGATCAGATAAGCACCCAGAAAACACTGCTCTTGAGACCGAATGACGATACAACCAAACATCCATGACTCTGGCTATCACTGTTATCATTGCTTCGATATCACCGTTAATTGAATGACCGGCACATTCTTTCAGCCGTCCGTCAAGGGCTAATGGAAACCCCGGTTCTAGACATAACTCCCGCACGTCGTCGCAGCCCGTGCCTAGGACAATCGAATCTGCCCAGAGTACTCGACCATCAACAGTTTGCCGTTGGGACTATCGAATCTGCCCAAACGTACTCTTGCTTAGAGCATGCTAGAACCTTCAACAACGATGCTATCCAACCCTCCTAGTCATCCTCCTTGACGACTATTTCCATACTAGCTCAAGCGCCTCTCAAGCATCCATTACTCTTAACTCGAATCATATCACCGAGTTACCAACGTGCTTGGAATGATCCCGTCTGGATTAGACCAAGACTTTCTCATATCATACTTCGCTTCCTCACATCCTCGCAAAGTCTCATCTCAACATCATCATCGTCGAATCTATGCATAAGAGCTTCATCATCCCGCTACATATGCCATGAGCAGCTTTCCTAATTCAAGAGCCTTTCCCTTAGCTTTTGAATTGTCTTCGGTCTAAATCAAATCATCAATCATCTAATTCATAGCAATCAATCAAGTCAAACATTAATCCAAACAATCAAGCATTCAAATAAGATCTAAATAGACAATTATCACAATAATGGCAATTTCGTAATTAAAGAGTTGAAAGTCTAACAAGCATGAAATCATGAGAAGTATCTCTACAATCTTGATGAATGAACTTGCATAGGTTAACACTTAGTAAAATGGTTGTCAAATCATCATGAACAATGGATCTACATGGATCTACACTTAGGATGAAGAAAATGCATGGAAATCACTATTTTAACACCAAATCGAGCCAACAATCCGATATACTCCTTTGGATCCGTGTGAGAGATAATCACCACTCACCAAATCAACTAAACAAACCCAAATCAACACGCTTCAGATCTGGACAGCGAAGGATCTAACTCGTTCTATCACCGATACGCTTCGAACGATGAAATCTCACTTCAAAGGATGAAGATCTTCAATCTAAGCTCTTGAATCTTCAATTTGATCTTCAACTTGGATGAATGGAAGCACTAGATTAGAGTGGAGAAAAGAAGTGAAGAAGTGTAGAAGTCGAGCTCTCAAAATGGCAGCACTTCGTCGCTTCAAAATCCGGATCCCAAAAATGAAGAGAAACTCTCCTATTTATAGCTGAATCCCTTAAGTCGTCTGCCTTCATAAGTCGTTCACGACTTACGACTTAAAACCCTACGACTTAACAACTTCTGGCTTCTACGACCTAACCAGACTACCCCTTCGCGACCTAACACTCATCTGTCTATGACTCTCGTCATAACAGCTATCTCCTAAGTCGGTCACGACTTATAGCATGCGCGCCTACGACTCAACTGAGAAGCGACCTAACAACATCTCCTACCTAACGACTTAACAAGTGCGTGCGACTCACGACTTAACAAAACCCACTAGTCTACGACTTAACAAATAACTGGGGTTACGACTCAACTCCTAAGTCGTCTACGACTTAACACATAGGCTACGACTTAACTATAAGGCTGCCTATCTCCTAAGTCGCTAGCCTCTATAAGTCGGTCACGACTTATCTCTTAGGTCGTTTACGACCTAGGACTTAAACAAACATGACCGAAAAGACAAACATACTAGGTCGTCCACGACTTACCACCTTAACTCGCTAACTCGCTGATCCCTTAACTCGGTAACAACTTAACTCACCACTATCCTTAAGTTGCTCCTATCCCTTAAGTCGTATACGACTTACAACCTACGACTTATACACCTCCTTAAGTCATTAACTCGCCCAGACCTATTTCTTAACTCGTCCAAACTCCTAAGTCGGCTACGACTTAGGACTTAAGAAAAATTCTGCCAAAACCTGAAACGACTTAACAGCAATGCAACCAAAGGTCAACTATTTTACGATGTTTCGATCCGTAAAAATACGGGTCGTTACATTCTCTCCCCCTTAGGAATTTCGCCCCCGAAATTCCAAACAAACAAAGCAATCAAAGACTATTCTGCATGCCTACCATCCATAGCAATCAGCCAACCATGCATCCAATTCTAGCTTAGCATGTAGAATTCTAAAACTTAGAACAAGTTACAATGTTGTTAGATGATACGACACCTTAGGGCCATACTTTGAAGAGTTCGGGATGAGCTGCTTTCATCCTCTCTTCCACCTCCCACGTACAGTCGTTATCATCGTTACTCCATTGTATCTTGAGCAACTTAACTACCTTCCTCCTAAGTTGTTTCGTGTCAGTTTCCACAACACGAAGCGGCTTACGAGGTCTTCTATCGACTGGATCAACTTCGAAATCTTCACAGCTATCAGCAGAAATCGCGATATTCGAGTCGTGCACGTACTTCCGTAGATACGATACATGAAAAACATTGTGCACACTCGACATCTTCTCTGGTAACTCCAATCTGTATGCGAGCTTTCCAATTCGCTCGATGATCGGGAATGGTCCGACAAATCTCGGAGTCAATTTTCCTTTCTTCCCGAATCTAATAACATTCTTCAGTGGAGATATCTTCACAAAAACCATATCACCAACGTCGAATTTCAAATCCTTACGACGCTTATCGGCATAACTTTTCTGACGATCTTGGGCTGCCTTCATTCGTTGCTGAATGATCTCTATGCAATCTGAAGTCTGACGAATCATCTCTGGCCCAAGCATCAGTTTTTCTCCTGTCTCTAACCAACATGTCGGAGAGTTACACGGTCTTCCATACAACGCCTCATATGGTGTCATACCAATGCTTGACTGGTAACTGTTGTTGTATGAAAACTCTACCAAGTGAAGGTGATCTTCCCATGATCCTCCGAAGTCCAAAACACAAGCTCTGAGAAGATCTTCCAAAACTCGGTTGACTCTCTCGGTCTGACCATCTGTTTGAGGGTGATAAGCTGTACTCAAACACAACTCGGTTCCCAAAACTTCCTGGAAGCTCTTCCAAAACCCACTAGTGAACAATGGATCTCGATCGCTTACTATACTCTTCGGAATACCATGGAATCAGACTATCCACTTAACATACAACTCAGCCAACTTTGATGCAGTCCTAGTCGATCGAACAGGAATGAATCTTGCACTCTTAGTCAGACGATCTACGATGACCCAAATCTCTTCATTTCCCGTTCTGGTTCTAGGTAGCCCATCAATAAAATCCATCGATATCTGCTCCCACTTCCATGTAGGAACTTCTAATGGCTGAAGTAATCCACTTGGCTTCCTCTGTTCGGCTTTAACCAACTGGCAGTTCATACACTTGGAAATAAAATTTCCAACATCCTTCTTCATACCTTCCCAGTAGTAGGTTCTCTTCATATCCCGATACATCTTATTTCCACCTGGATGAATTGTCAACTTCGAGTGATGACTTTCCTTCAGAACTTCACTCCTTAATTCATTTATATCGGGAACAACTAGTCGTCCTTGCTTCCGAAGCCAACCTTCTTGATCGACCTCGAATCCTTTATCCTTCTCTGGATCCAATCCAGATTCCAAATCATGGAAAATCTTGACAAGCTTATCGTCTTGCTTTTGACTCTCGCCAATTCTTTCCACAAGAGTCGGTCTTATCGATAAGTTTGCCAATATCTCAGGTTCCAATTCACATCTAGGCCTGAAGTCAAATCCAGCTAAATACTCGAGATTCTTCCATTCCAAAAACATGGCTCCCAATCCAGCATGTCTTCGACTTAACGCATCTGCCACAGCGTTACCTTTTCCCAGAGTATAAGCTATACCAAAATATATGATGCTAAAAACTCTAACCAACGTTGCTGCCGAAGATTCAAATCCTTTTGGGAGAAAAGATACTTCAATGACTTGTGATCCGTAAACAACTCGAATCGAACTCCCAAAAGATAATGTCTCCACATCTTCAGAGCAAAAACAATTGCCGCTAACTCCAAATCATGAGTCGGGTAATTCCTTTCATGCGGCTTCAGTTGTCGACTGGCATACGCAACAACTTTACCTTTCTGCATCAGCACTGCTCCAAGTCCAGTACCACATGCGTCGGTGTAAACCACCATCTCATCATTCCCACTAGGAATAATCAGAACAGGAGCACTCGTCAATCTCTCTTTCAGGATTCCGAAAGCTTGCTCACACTTAGCATCCCAACTGAACACTTGGTTCTTCTTCGTCAATCCTGTTAACGGTGCAGCCACCTTGGAGAAGTCTTTGATAAACCGTCGATAATATCCTGCTAATCCCAGAAAACTTCTCACATCCGATGCATTCTTAGGTCTAACCCAATCCTGGATTGCTGCCACCTTAGCGGGATCAACCGCTATTCCGTCTCCAGAAATAACATGGCCTAAGAACCTCACTTCACTCTTCCAGAAGTGACATTTCGAAAACTTAGCCTTCAGCTGATGTTTCCGTAAGATTTCCAAAACGATATGCAAGTGCGTCTTGTGCTCTTTTTCAGTTCTGGAATAAATCAGAATATCATCCACGAACACAAGCACGAACTTGTTCAACTGATCTCTGAACACTCTATTCATAAGATCCACAAAATATGCTGGCGCGTTAGTCAATCCAAACGGCATTACCAGCCACTCAAAGAAACCGGATGGTGTCCTGAAAGCAGTCTTCGGCACACTATCCTTAGCTACTCTCAACTGGTGAAATCCCGTTGCCAAATCCATCTGAGAAAACACCTTAGCTTCGTGAAGCTGATCAAACAAGTCATCTATCCTCGGCAATGGATACTTGTTCTTCTTAGTCACCTTATTCAGCTCACGATAATCGGCACATAATCTCAACGACCCATCTGCCTTGGTTGCAAACACAACTGGTGCACCCCACTCGGACACACTACGCCGAATGAATCCTTTCTGCAAAAGATCATCAACTTGCACCCTCAACTCCTGCTGTTCCCTAGGCGCCATCCGCCTAAGAGGCATCACAACAGGTCTGGCTCCTTCAACTAGATCTATACGAAACTCGATCTCTCTATGCGGCGGCAACCCTTTGACTTCGTCAAAGACATCCTCAAATCCATTAGCGATTGGCACCGATGACAGTCCATCCCGTGGAACAACTAGCGAATACATGAAGCTCATGAAGACGCCTTCTTCATGCTTACATCGTATCACAACCTTTCGCCCCTCCACATTCTCGACTGTCACTTCCAACCTCTCGCAATCAACCTTCGCCGCATACCTCCTAAGCCAGTCCATACCCAAAATAATTCCGAACCCCGCAAAGTTCAGAACACAACAATCACAAACAAAAGAGCAACCATGACTCGACACAATCAGACCACGACATAACATACACAAACAAGACGAACCCCCAACTGGATTAGTCACAACCAATGGCCTATCAACAATATCCGGCTTCAAATCTAACCGGCCTACGAGTTCATTACAAACAAACGAATGCGACGCTCCAGTATCAAACAGAACTCTAACTGGAACACCACATAGGAAAAGAGTACCTTGAACAACCACACTCTTTCCTTTCTCTTCAGCGGTAGGAGCTTTCGAAGACGACGGAACAGCTCCCAAAGCATAAGCTTGCACAATCTGCTTGTCCCTCCTCGGTTCTGGACAATTCTTCCTGAAATGCCCCGGCTTGTCACAGTTGTGACACTTCATCGGCACCTTAGGATTCTTACAATCCTTCGAGAAATGGCCCTTCTGTTGACAATTGTAGCAAGTCACCTCGCCTTCCTGCTTCTTCTGGCCATCCTTACCCTTCTGCTGTTGCTGCTTCCTCTTCTTGTTTCCACCCTGCTGGGGTTTAGACTCTTCCCTGGTCACAGCAACAATAGATCCTTCCTTAGGAAACAGACTCTCATGCCTGAGAGCTTTCTCCACAAGCTTCTCAAACGAATCATCCAGATGATCCACCAACTGCCTCCCAAGATAGCTGTCCAAGCCTGTCACAAACTTCTCATTCTTCTGATATGCAGATTCAATATATGACCGAGCATACTTGGACAAAGCTTCAAACTCAGAAACATACTCAAGGACTGATCTTCCACCTTGCTTGAGCTCCACAAACTTCTTGAACAGAACAGACTTCTGAGCTGTAGAAATGAACTTAGCTTCAAATCTAGCTTGGAATTGCTCCCAAGTAATCTCTTCCTCCGTAGTATTGATGGTAATAGAGTTCCACCAATCAGAGGCTCTCCCTTGAAGCTGTCTTGATGCCAACTTCCTCTTAGTTGCATCTTCAATTCTCAAATCACCAAAGATCCTCCTACAAGCATCTATCCATCTCTGGACTTCGATAGTTGATTCTGTTCCCAAGAAAACCTTTCCTCCAAGAGCAGTATAGTCCTTACACAACTTAGCGAAATCCACTGGTTTTGGAGTTTGGACTTGAACTCCAACATCAACTGCTGCCCCCGGAACTGGTATCCTTCTCATGATCGAAGTCATCATAGCTTCGAACATAGCTGCATAATCAGCAGTCCTCTCAGTAGCACGGCCTTCCCTAGCAGCTGGTCTCCCTCTTCGACTCATTCTCAATATCTATAAAAAGGAATGATCAGAACATCTAGAGAAACAACTGCATAAAGGACTTAAACTCAACTAAACTACTATATTATATATAGTAATCATCCATCAAATTACAATTACGTCTCTCATACGTAGTTACTACAGCGAGCGTTGGGTAAAATCGATTAACCAATGCTCTGATACCAAATGTGACGACCGCCCATGACCCCTGCACCGAATCTAAAGATAGTGCGATGTAAAGTGTGCCAGGCGACCATGGACGATTGTCAAGGTAAATTAAAACAACAGGATCTATCGTATTACTCACAGCGCATGGACAAAATACAATAGAACATATGTATAGTGAAGCTTTACAGAATAAAATACCATCATATAAAACTCCATAATAGTTGAATACAAGCATCCAAATAGTCAATACATCAAGCCTCACTACATAACACTCAGAGATTATACAAACAGCGGAACATCCAGTACATATAAGAAGATAATATGCAACCCTCTAGCTCGTCTTCGATATCAGCATCGTGAGAAGAGAACAGCACCTGTCACCTGCTACCTATTCTGCCTGTCCCAAAATGGACGAACAGCCCAAGGCAATAAGAATTAAAACATAAAGCCTTGAGTCAGACAACAGTCTTAGTGAGCAGTAAATTAACTAACAACATACCAAAAGAGCACAAAGGAAAAAGGAATAGGAATACAACCCTCCCACTCCAACCTCTTTCTACAGTGATAGCCCCCAGACACACACTAAGCAGAAGCAAACATAACAGAGCATACAATGTGAAGTAAAGAAATTATCACTCGAGTCAAGGGCGATGTTTTCCAAGCACAAACCCCCAAGGCCTAAACCAAGATTAGATAAGCACCCAGAAAACACTGCTCTTGAGACCGAATGACGATACAACCAAACATCCATGACTCTGGCTATCACTGTTATCATTGCTTCGATATCACCGTTAATTGAATGACCGGCACATTCTTTCAGCCGTCCGTCAAGGGCTAATGGAAACCCCGGTTCTAGACATAACTCCCGCACGTCGTCGCAGCCCGTGCCTAGGACTATCGAATCTGCCCAGAGTACTCGACCATCAACAGTTGGCCGTTGGGACTATCGAATCTGCCCAAACGTACTCTTGCTTAGAGCATGCTAGAACCTTCAACAACGATGCTATCCAAGCCTCCTAGTCATCCTCCTTGACGACTATTTCCATACTAGCTCAAGCGCCTCTCAAGCATCCATTACTCTTAACTCGAATCATATCACCGAGTTACCAACGTGCTTGGAATGATCCCGTCTGGATTAGACCAAGACTTTCTCATATCATACTTCGCTTCCTCACATCCTCGCAAAGTCTCATCTCAACATCATCATCGTCGAATCTATGCATAAGAGCTTCATCATCTCGCTACATATGCCATGAGCAGCTTTCCCAATTCAAGAGCCTTTCCCTTAGCTTTTGAATTGTCTTCGGTCTAAATCAAATCATCAATCATCTAATTCATAGCAATCAATCAAGTCAAACATTAATCCAAACAATCAAGCATTCAAATAAGATCTAAATAGACAATTATCACAATAATGGCAATTTCGTAATTAAAGAGTTGAAAGTCTAACAAGCATGAAATCATGAGAAGTATCTCTACAATCTTGATGAATGAACTTGCATAGGTTAACACTTAGTAAAATGGTTGTCAAATCATCATGAACAATGGATCTACATGGATCTACACTTAGGATGAAGAAAATGCATGGAAATCACTATTTTAACACCAAATCGAGCCAACAATCCGATATACTCCTTTGGATCCGTGTGAGAGATAATCACCACTCACCAAATCACCTAAACAAACCCAAATCAACATGCTTCAGATCTGGACAGCGAAGGATCTAACTCGATCTATCACCGATCCGCTTCGAATGATGAAATCTCACTTCAAAGGATGAAGATCTTCAATCTAAGCTCTTGAATCTTCAATTTGATCTTCAACTTGGATGAATGGAAGCACTAGATTAGAGTGGAGAAAAGAAGTGAAGAAGTGTAGAAGTCGAGCTCTCAAAATGGCAGCACTTCGTCGCTTCAAAATCCGGATCCCAAAAATGAAGAGAAACTCTCCTATTTATAGCTGAATCCCTTAAGTCGTCTGCCTTCATAAGTCGTTCACGACTTACGACTTAAAACCCTACGACTTAACAACTTCTGGCTTCTACGACCTAACCAGACTACCCCTTCGCGACCTAACACTCATCTGTCTATGACTCTCGTCATAACAGCTATCTCCTAAGTCGGTCACGACTTATAGCATGCGCGCCTACGACTCAACTGAGAAGCGACCTAACAACAGCTCCTACCTAACGACTTAACAAGTGCGTGCGACTCACGACTTAACAAAACCCACTAGTCTACGACTTAACAAATAACTGGGGTTACGACTCAACTCCTAAGTCGTCTACGACTTAACACATAGGCTACGACTTAACTATAAGGCTGCCTATCTCCTAAGTCGCTAGCCTCTATAAGTCGGTCACGACTTATCTCTTAGGTCGTTTACGACCTAGGACTTAAACAAATATGACCGAAAAGACAAACATACTAGGTCGTCCACGACTTACCACCTTAACTCGCTAACTCGCTGATCCCTTAACTCGGTAACAACTTAACTCACCACTATCCTTAAGTTGCTCCTATCCCTTAAGTCGTATACGACTTACAACCTACGACTTATACACCTCCTTAAGTCATTAACTCGCCCAGACCTATTTCTTAACTCGTCCAAACTCCTAAGTCGGCTACGACTTAGGACTTAAGAAAAATTCTGCCAAAACCTGAAACGACTTAACAGCAATGCAACCAAAGGTCAACTATTTTACGATGTTTCGATCCGTAAAAATACGGGTCGTTACATTCTCTCCCCCTTAGGAATTTCGCCCCCGAAATTCCAAACAAACAAAGCAATCAAAGACTATTCTGCATGCCTACCATCCATAGCAATCAGCCAACCATGCATCCAATTCTAGCTTAGCATGTAGAATTCTAAAACTTAGAACAAGTTACAATGTTGTTAGATGATACGACACCTTAGGGCCATACTTTGAAGAGTTCGGGATGAGCTGCTTTCATCCTCTCTTCCACCTCCCACGTACAGTCGTTATCATCGTTACTCCATTGTATCTTGAGCAACTTAACTACCTTCCTCCTAAGTTGTTTCGTGTCAGTTTCCACAACACGAAGCGGCTTACGAGGTCTTCTATCGACTGGATCAACTTCGAAATCTTCACAGCTATCAGCAGAAATCGCGATATTCGAGTCGTGCACGTACTTCCGTAGATACGATACATGAAAAACATTGTGCACACTCGACATCTTCTCTGGTAACTCCAATCTGTATGCGAGCTTTCCAATTCGCTCGATGATCGGAAATGGTCCGACAAATCTCGGAGTCAATTTTCCTTTCTTCCCGAATCTAATAACATTCTTCAGTGGAGATATCTTCACAAAAACCATATCACCAACGTCGAATTCCAAATCCTTACGACGCTTATCGGCATAACTTTTCTGACGATCTTGGGCTGCCTTCATTCGTTGCCGAATGATCTCTATGCAATCTGAAGTCTGACGAATCATCTCTGGCCCAAGCATCAGTTTTTCTCCTGTCTCTAACCAACATGTCGGAGAGTTACACGGTCTTCCATACAACGCCTCATATGGTGTCATACCAATGCTTGACTGGTAACTGTTGTTGTATGAAAACTCTACCAAGTGAAGGTGATCTTCCCATGATCCTCCGAAGTCCAAAACACAAGCTCTGAGAAGATCTTCCAAAACTCGGTTGACTCTCTCGGTCTGACCATCTGTTTGAGGGTGATAAGCTGTACTCAAACACAACTCGGTTCCCAAAACTTCCTGGAAGCTCTTCCAAAACCCACTAGTGAACAATGGATCTCGATCGCTTACTATACTCTTCGGAATACCATGGAATCAGACTATCCACTTAACATACAACTCAGCCAACTTTGATGCAGTCCTAGTCGATCGAACAGGAATGAATCTTGCACTCTTAGTCAGACGATCTACGATGACCCAAATCCCTTCATTTCCCGTTCTGGTTCTAGGTAGCCCATCAATAAAATCCATCGATATCTGCTCCCACTTCCATGTAGGAACTTCTAATGGCTGAAGTAATCCACTTGGCTTCCTCTGTTCGGCTTTAACCAACTGGCAGTTCATACACTTGGAAATAAAATTTCCAACATCCTTCTTCATACCTTCCCAGTAGTAGGTTCTCTTCATATCCCGATACATCTTATTTCCACCTGGATGAATTGTCAACTTCGAGTGATGACTTTCCTTCAGAACTTCACTCCTTAATTCATTTATATCGGGAACAACTAGTCGTCCTTGCTTCCGAAGCCAACCTTCTTGATCGACCTCGAATCCTTTATCCTTCTCTGGATCCAATCCAGATTCCAAATCACGGAAAATCTTGACAAGCTTATCGTCTTGCTTTTGACTCTCGCCAATTCTTTCCACAAGAGTCGGTCTTATCGATAAGTTTGCCAATATCTCAGGTTCCAATTCACATCTAGGCCTGAAGTCAAATCCAGCTAAATACTCGAGATTCTTCCATTCCAAAAACATGGCTCCCAATCCAGCATGTCTTCGACTTAACGCATCTGCCACAGCGTTACCTTTTCCCAGAGTATAAGCTATACCAAAATATATGATGCTAAAAACTCTAACCAACGTTGCTGCCGAAGATTCAAATCCTTTTGGGAGAAAAGATACTTCAATGACTTGTGATCCGTAAACAACTCGAATCGAACTCCCAAAAGATAATGTCTCCACATCTTCAGAGCAAAAACAATTGCCGCTAACTCCAAATCATGAGTCGGGTAATTCCTTTCATGCGGCTTCAGTTGTCGACTGGCATACGCAACAACTTTACCTTTCTGCATCAGCACTGCTCCAAGTCCAGTACCACATGCGTCGGTGTAAACCACCATCTCATCATTCCCACTAGGAATAATCAGAACAGGAGCACTCGTCAATCTCTCTTTCAGGATTCCGAAAGCTTGCTCACACTTAGCATCCCAACTGAACACTTGGTTCTTCTTCGTCAATCCTGTTAACGGTGCAGCCACCTTGGAGAAGTCTTTGATAAACCGTCGATAATATCCTGCTAATCCCAGAAAACTTCTCACATCCGATGCATTCTTAGGTCTAACCCAATCCTGGATTGCTGCCACCTTAGCGGGATCAACCGCTATTCCGTCTCCAGAAATAACATGGCCTAAGAACCTCACTTCACTCTTCCAGAAGTGACATTTTGAAAACTTAGCCTTCAGCTGATGTTTCCGTAAGATTTCCAAAACGATATGCAAGTGCGTCTTGTGCTCTTTTTCAGTTCTGGAATAAATCAGAATATCATCCACGAACACAAGCACGAACTTGTTCAACTGATCTCTGAACACTCTATTCATAAGATCCACAAAATATGCTGGCGCGTTAGTCAATCCAAACGGCATTACCAGCCACTCAAAGAAACCGGATGGTGTCCTGAAAGCAGTCTTCGGCACACTATCCTTAGCTACTCTCAACTGGTGAAATCCCGTTGCCAAATCCATCTGAGAAAACACCTTAGCTTCGTGAAGCTGATCAAACAAGTCATCTATCCTCGGCAATGGATACTTGTTCTTCTTAGTCACCTTATTCAGCTCACGATAATCGGCACACAATCTCAACGACCCATCTGCCTTGGTTGCAAACACAACTGGTGCACCCCACTCGGACACACTACGCCGAATGAATCCTTTCTGCAAAAGATCATCAACTTGCACCCTCAACTCCTGCTGTTCCCTAGGCGCCATCCGCCTAAGAGGCATCACAACAGGTCTGGCTCCTTCAACTAGATCTATACGAAACTCGATCTCTCTATGCGGCGGCAACCCTTTGACTTCGTCAAAGACATCCTCAAATCCATTAGCGATTGGCACCGATGACAGTCCATCCCGTGGAACAACTAGCGAATACATGAAGCTCATGAAGACGCCTTCTTCATGCTTACATCGTATCACAACCTTTCGCCCCTCCACATTCTCGACTGTCACTTCCAACCTCTCGCAATCAACCTTCGCCGCATACCTCCTAAGCCAGTCCATACCCAAAATAATTCCGAACCCCGCAAAGTTCAGAACACAACAATCACAAACAAAAGAGCAACCATGACTCGACACAATCAGACCACGACATAACATACACAAACAAGACGAACCCCCAACTGGATTAGTCACAACCAATGGCCTATCAACAATATCCGGCTTCAAATCTAACCGGCCTACGAGTTCATTACAAACAAACGAATGCGACGCTCCAGTATCAAACAGAACTCTAACTGGAACACCACATAGGAAAAGAGTACCTTGAACAACCACACTCTTTCCTTTCTCTTCAGCGGTAGGAGCTTTCGAAGACGACGGAACAGCTCCCAAAGCATAAGCTTGCACAATCTGCTTGTCCCTCCTCGGTTCTGGACAATTCTTCCTGAAATGCCCCGGCTTGTCACAGTTGTGACACTTCATCGGCACCTTAGGATTCTTACAATCCTTCGAGAAATGGCCCTTCTGTTGACAATTGTAGCAAGTCACCTCGCCTTCCTGCTTCTTCTGGCCATCCTTACCCTTCTGCTGTTGCTGCTTCCTCTTCTTGTTTCCACCCTGCTGGGGTTTAGACTCTTCCCTGGTCACAGCAACAATAGATCCTTCCTTAGGAAACAGACTCTCATGCCTGAGAGCTTTCTCCACAAGCTTCTCAAACGAATCATCCAGATGATCCACCAACTGCCTCCCAAGATAGCTGTCCAAGCCTGTCACAAACTTCTCATTCTTCTGATATGCAGATTCAATATATGACCGAGCATACTTGGACAAAGCTTCAAACTCAGAAACATACTCAAGGACTGATCTTCCACCTTGCTTGAGCTCCACAAACTTCTTGAACAGAACAGACTTCTGAGCTGTAGAAATGAACTTAGCTTCAAATCTAGCTTGGAATTGCTCCCAAGTAATCTCTTCCTCCGCAGTATTGATGGTAATAGAGTTCCACCAATCAGAGGCTCTCCCTTGAAGCTGTCTTGATGCCAACTTCCTCTTAGTTGCATCTTCAATTCTCAAATCACCAAAGATCCTCCTACAAGCATCTATCCATCTCTGGACTTCGATAGTTGATTCTGTTCCCAAGAAAACCTTTCCTCCAAGAGCAGTATAGTCCTTACACAACTTAGCGAAATCCACTGGTTTTGGAGTTTGGACTTGAACTCCAACATCAACTGCTGCCCCCGGAACTGGTATCCTTCTCATGATCGAAGTCATCATAGCTTCGAACATAGCTGCATAATCAGCAGTCCTCTCAGTAGCACGGCCTTCCCTAGCAACTGGTCTCCCTCTTCGACTCATTCTCAATATCTATAAAAAGGAATGATCAGAACATCTAGAGAAACAACTGCATAAAGGACTTAAACTCAACTAAACTACTATATTATATATAGTAATCATCCATCAAATTACAATTACGTCTCTCATACGTAGTTACTACAGCGAGCGTTGGGTAAAATCGATTAACCAATGCTCTGATACCAAATGTGACGACCGCCCATGACCCCTGCACCGAATCTAAAGATAGTGCGATGTAAAGTGTGCCAGGCGACCATGGACGATTGTCAAGGTAAATTAAAACAACAGGATCTATCGTATTACTCACAGCGCATAGACAAAATACAATAGAACATATGTATAGTGAAGCTTTACAGAATAAAATACCATCATATAAAACTCCATAATAGTTGAATACAAGCATCCAAATAGTCAATACATCAAGCCTCACTACATAACACTCAGAGATTATACAAACAGCGGAACATCCAGTACATATAAGAAGATAATATGCAACCCTCTAGCTCGTCTTCGATATCAGCATCGTGAGAAGAGAACAGCACCTGTCACCTGCTACCTAGTCTGCCTGTCCCAAAATGGACGAACAGCCCAAGGCAATAAGAATTAAAACATAAAGCCTTGAGTCAGACAACAGTCTTAGTGAGCAGTAAATTAACTAACAACATACCAAAAGAGCACAAAGGAAAAAGGAATAGGAATACAACCCTCCCACTCCAACCTCTTTCTACAGTGATAGCCCCCAGACACACACTAAGCAGAAGCAAACATAACAGAGCATACAATGTGAAGTAAAGAAATTATCACTCGAGTCAAGGGCGATGTTTTCCAAGCACAAACCCCCAAGGCCTAAACCAAGATCAGATAAGCACCCAGAAAACACTGCTCTTGAGACCGAATGACGATACAACCAAACATCCATGACTCTGGCTATCACTGTTATCATTGCTTCGATATCACCGTTAATTGAATGACCGGCACATTCTTTCAGCCGTCCGTCAAGGGCTAATGGAAACCCCGGTTCTAGACATAACTCCCGCACGTCGTCGCAGCCCGTGCCTAGGACTATCGAATCTGCCCAGAGTACTCGACCATCAACAGTTGGCCGTTGGGACTATCGAATCTGCCCAAACGTACTCTTGCTTAGAGCATGCTAGAACCTTCAACAACGATGCTATCCAAGCCTCCTAGTCATCCTCCTTGACGAATATTTCCATACTAGCTCAAGCGCCTCTCAAGCATCCATTACTCTTAACTCGAATCATATCACCGAGTTACCAACGTGCTTGGAATGATCCCGTCTGGATTAGACCAAGACTTTCTCATATCATACTTCGCTTCCTCACATCCTCGCAAAGTCTCATCTCAACATCATCATCGTCGAATCTATGCATAAGAGCTTCATCATCTCGCTACATATGCCATGAGCAGCTTTCCCAATTCAAGAGCCTTTCCCTTAGCTTTTGAATTGTCTTCGGTCTAAATCAAATCATCAATCATCTAATTCATAGCAATCAATCAAGTCAAACATTAATCCAAACAATCAAGCATTCAAATAAGATCTAAATAGACAATTATCACAATAATGGCAATTTCGTAATTAAAGAGTTGAAAGTCTAACAAGCATGAAATCATGAGAAGTATCTCTACAATCTTGATGAATGAACTTGCATA
Source organism: Allium fistulosum (assembly GCA_030737815.1). Classification (NCBI taxonomy): domain Eukaryota; kingdom Viridiplantae; phylum Streptophyta; class Magnoliopsida; order Asparagales; family Amaryllidaceae; genus Allium; species Allium fistulosum. The sequence continues at coordinate 1,213,326,171 of CM060902.1, forward strand.
GGTTAACACTTAGTAAAATGGTTGTCAAATCATCATGAACAATGGATCTACATGGATCTACACTTAGGATGAAGAAAATGCATGGAAATCACTATTTTAACACCAAATCGAGCCAACAATCCGATATACTCCTTTGGATCCGTGTGAGAGATAATCACCACTCACCAAATCAACTAAACAAACCCAAATCAACACGCTTCAGATCTGGACAGCGAAGGATCTAACTCGTTCTATCACCGATACGCTTCGAACGATGAAATCTCACTTCAAAGGATGAAGATCTTCAATCTAAGCTCTTGAATCTTCAATTTGATCTTCAACTTGGATGAATGGAAGTACTAGATTAGAGTGGAGAAAAGAAGTGAAGAAGTGTAGAAGTCGAGCTCTCAAAATGGCAGCACTTCGTCGCTTCAAAATCCGGATCCCAAAAATGAAGAGAAACTCTCCTATTTATAGCTGAATCCCTTAAGTCGTCTGCCTTCATAAGTCGTTCACGACTTACGACTTAAAACCCTACGACTTAACAACTTCTGGCTTCTACGACCTAACCAGACTACCCCTTCGCGACCTAACACTCATCTGTCTATGACTCTCGTCATAACAGCTATCTCCTAAGTCGGTCACGACTTATAGCATGCGCGCCTACGACTCAACTGAGAAGCGACCTAACAACAGCTCCTACCTAACGACTTAACAAGTGCGTGCGACTCATGACTTAACAAAACCCACTAGTCTACGACTTAACAAATAACCGGGGTTACGACTCAACTCCTAAGTCGTCTACGACTTAACACATAGGCTACGACTTAACTATAAGGGTGCCTATCTCCTAAGTCGCTAGCCTCTATAAGTCGGTCACGACTTATCTCTTAGGTCGTTTACGACCTAGGACTTAAACAAATATGACCGAAAAGACAAACATACTAGGTCGTCCATGACTTACCACCTTAACTCGCTAACTCGCTGATCCCTTAACTCGGTAACAACTTAACTCACCACTATCCTTAAGTCGCTCCTATCCCTTAAGTCGTATACGACTTACAACCTACGACTTATACACCTCCTTAAGTCATTAACTCGCCCAGACCTATTTCTTAACTCGTCCAAACTCCTAAGTCGGCTACGACTTAGGACTTAAGAAAAATTCTGCCAAAACCTGAAACGACTTAATAGCAATGCAACCAAAGGTCAACTATTTTACGATGTTTCGATCCGTAAAAATACGGGTCGTTACATTATCACAACTCAATACTCTGACTTTTGTTATCCCCAAGGTTTAATTCATAATTGATGGTTCGTTTCTCTTGGTTACCGGTTACTGTGCTTTTGAAAGGCACTTAGTTTTGGAAATTATATAATAATATATATTGTTTCGAGACAGCATCTTCATCATCCATTTACAAATAAACTGTTCGTTCATTTCCTATTTTTCTCAACCACTTCCCCCATTTTTGTTCATTGCAAATTGAAAAAAAAAAGAATATATACGAAAGTTAGGTCGCCTGCACACTTGATCTTCCTCATGCTATTTTCCTTTTGCACGCACGTCACCCAACCTTTGGCCGCAACAACCCCTCTTTTCCCTTCGACTGTCATGAAACCCATCACCCAATAGCAACCCACGCCCATACACTCCATGCTGCCACGTCCCCATCACAGCCGAAGCCACCACCTCCTCCACCTCGAACAACATCCTCTGAGCACTGCCTCTACCATCCATACCTCATCCTCCCCCTCTGCTGTAGCAAGCCTCCACCATAGCCAAAGCCTAACCCCAAGCAACTGAAGGCAAGCATGCGACGCCGACCTAGCTACTATCGGCAAGTGCAGTTTTTCCGCTTGTTGAATATAGATATTGTTTTCAAATTTATTTTTTTAGTTTTTTTATTGTATATATATTGTTTCGGGTATATAATATATAATGTTTTTGTACTGTCCTAAGTATATAATATTGATCTGTTTAATTATTGATTTTAGTTTATTACGTGTGAAAATTTAATGTTGATTTTAAATAAGTAATTGTAAAGATATTATTCTAATATCTATTGGTTTACGCATATGTATTTATTTTAGTTCATTTGAGTATATATTTGTTTGTTGTATATAAGTTTAAAAGTGACCTGTTGTGTTTAGGTAAATATATATATGTATATATTGAAGTTGTATGTATTTTAGATTCCTGGGTTTATATGTATATGTTTATAACAATAATAATATTATTATTATTAAATATAGTACATGTTTTTCAATTTATTTTACAGTGGCTGCCTTGTTATATATGTGTTTGTAATAAGAATGATTTTGGAATAGATTTTTTAACGATTTTTAAAACATATATAGATTTGGAAAAGAAATACATATATATACGTGTGTATATGAAAATTTTGAAAGAGGTAATATATTTGTTTATTACGTATTGATTTTAAAATGGCATATATATAAACATATATAAGGCTGTATATAATGTATAGGTTATATTAGTTATATACATCTGATCTGAGTTATATAAATAATATACAAATCTGTTTGGTTATATATGTAAACTTATATAAGTTATATATAGCTGTTTGTTAATATATATAAGTTTATATAAGTTTATAACCGAACTGTCGAGTTCATATATAAGTTATATATCATTTTTTGTTTATGTATAGGTTTATATAAGGTGTATATAATCCGGTTGGTTGCATATATAAATTTATATAAGTGTATCTACGATCTGTCTGAGTGTATATATATATATATTATAATAAAGTGAGTTATATTGGTTTTATAATATTGATTTTTAATATAATATGTATATAAGCCCATATATTAGTGTGTGTGTGTGTGTGTGTGTGTGTGTGTGTGTATAAGCATATTCATGAGTGATTTTCAAGTACAACTTATGGGTTTTATGTTAAATTCAAATATGTGTTTAAATTAAAATATGATTATGATGTATATAAATAGTTTATATATATAAGTTCACTTATATAATTGATCTTCATCAAATCCAGTTTCATCGTGCCTTGCTTTTGTCTTGCCGATCTCCAATTTGGTCGCAACATCTTTTTGATTTGCTCATATCCGTGTCCGTGTGCGTGTCCATGTCATCTCCTGATTTCTCTAGCCTCGGAAGGTGAGCAATCACTCACGATTAACATTCTTATGGTTAGTAAATTTGATTTCACTTGAAACGACAATTGAACTATGCTGTTAAATTTGAATTGCAAGTTATTTAATTGTTAAATATGATATGCCAGTATCTGCAATTGTTCACTTATGACATCGGACACCATCACCTGTTGTTTATATTATATTTACATTTGTTACTGATGATATATGCCTTTTTTTGATATGTTATATTATTATCATATTTGTTCTCACTCTGCAAGTTCCCTGTTAATTTAGAATTCCCTATGGGTTGAAATGATACATACCCGAGCGATTTTGTAGAATAGGGGAAATCGTTATGGGTTGAAAGGATAAACCCAAGCGATTTTCAGTGATTTTAAATTTTAAGATTTCGGGTTGAAATGATATATACCCGTAAATAATTAAATTGCGGATTGAAATGATAAATATCCGTATCACTTGACCATAGGATAGAAAATTATATACAGACACCATTGGTCTATATTTTGAAAAATGATTTCCAAAGTTTGAAAGGAAATATATGGGTTTTGATAAATATTGTTTTATATAATATATAAATGCTATTTTTATATATGTATAAAAATTTAGATTTTAAAATAATATGTTTCAGAAATTTTAATCTATAAGTTAGTTTTGGAAAATATAAATTTTAAGATTTTCTTATAGGTTTATTATTTCAAAAAAAATATAAAATAAGATTTAATACAAATACATTTAATAATAAGATTTAATTTAATAAAATTTAAGTTAATTGGTTTATAATATGTTTAAGTATTTATTTAAATTTATATTAATATTTTAAAAATAGATTTTTATAACTTTAATAATAGAGGTTGGGAAGATAAATTAATGTTGACTTGGACTTTAAATTGGTTAACAATTGAATTTAAATAAGAATTGATTTAAACTTATTGATTTTTAAGGTTTTGGAAGATATGTCACATCCTGAAATTTTCGACTTTCGAAAATTCAACATCGATACTCACTTTATCGACTGCCGAGCAATCGAGTGCCGGAAACTCCAATAGTGAGGGTTTTAAGAAAAAGAAAAAGTAGAAGAAGAAGAAGATAGAAGAAAAAGAGAAGAAAAAAAAGAAGAAGAAGAACAACAGAAAACAATATCAGAATCTTACACATCGCAGCGGAACAATATACAATAGATAATTACTAGTCTTTTAAAACAAAGAACTATATCATTTTATACATACATCAATCATCAGAGTCAATATACAACAATGGACAGTTATATAAACTTGTCCTCATACAGAATACACAGCGGAATAAATACTATCAGATACAAATACTACGTCTCGTCATCCAGCTTATCTCCAAGCTCCAGAATATCCAGAATATCCTGATAATATAACTCTAGGCTACCCGTGTGGAAATTGGTGGGCACCCAGAGTTTAGAAGGGAAACAATAAACTCCGAGTCAGTCATGGTGACTGGTGTGAGATCGTAAAACAGTTATTCTTTAAAATAAATAGCAGAGAATTTTAAAGTCAATTCGCAATGCTTTTGGAAAATGAAACTACCATAAGACCTCCCACCACACACACAATGCAAACGCAGAATTGGAGGAGATTTCTTCTTATGATAGTCAAAGATGCTTACTACGCAAAAATCAAATTCTTTTTGATATTATTATTAGTGCATAGTGGAAAACATTTCGAAAGTAGAATATTAATCTTAGCCAGCATAGGTACCATTATATTATGCCTGCTATAGCTGCCTCCTGAGGAGACAGGTTATACAATTGAAATCGTAAAGGCTCGTATTGTTTCTTTGGATTTCCAACAAATGGTCAGGCTAAGGAACTTCCTATCCACGATGGGTACGTCCCTGGAATAGACGACCCGAGAACCTAACCGGATCTCTGCCAACACAAGGCCGGGTTACCTCTGCAAAAATAGGTAACTACTGACACGCGTATGCCATCCCCCGATCGTCACCGATCTTCCCGAGGATCCCCGATTCGCAACAAACCACATAGATAATAATAATGCAGTAACCACAGAGGTTAAGTATCTGGGCTCCATACCATGATACCACCTTTATCCAGAAGGAATGACATACACTAAGGGGCGCTACTCCCTAGAACCTTGCCGCATCCTTCCTGTTTCGACCATTTCCGGGGTGTGAGGCTCGATGAAGTCTCGTCCACAAAGCTACGCTTTCTCAAAAAGCCCTGCTTTGGGTCAAACAAAATGATCAACCTATGATCACAAAGATATAAGATCAAACAAATGATCATATCACAAATGATCAAACACTGATCATTTCACAGCAACACTTAGTATGCCACGTTACCAAATTGGGATATATCGCTGATAAATTTCAACTACATAACCTCTGAGCTCGTACGTCTCAGAGAAGGGTGTTAAGCTAAGAGAATAAATTCTCCGCCACCAACAGAAATGTATTTGAAAGAAATCAGCTTTATATCTCAAATTGTAACGTCAGACACACAATCCATACAAGTCTGTTCCGGGATCGAACAGAACCGAAGGCACTTCTCATGAAGCCCTTGCAATTCCGGATAATTTTCAATCACGTCAGGACTTCCCGTCACTAAGGGTGATAAAACCTCTAAACCGAAGATCAGTCGGTGTAGAGTAACTCGACGGTAATCCTTCCGTTTTCAAAAATATCCGGTCTTCAACACCGGTCTTCGAATGCAATTCATAACGACGTATCACATATTCGGAATGGGTTATACGACCCCATGGTCCTTTCCCGGCTAACCCGAATAGTGAGCGATTATTCAAAAATAAGTGAGGCATTCAAATTCATCCAATTCACAACAAATACCTATCTAAAGGTAATTATCGATAGTCGGTTATTTAACTATCAATAAAGATGCGCAACATCATTAGATTCCAAATAATTTTCCAAATTATTTCATCTTCAAAAAAATATCTTTTACTAGATATAAAATTCCACACTTCAAAAATAAATCAACATTTATTTTTAAGACGAATTCCCATTTCTTTTATAAATTCCAAAGTGAATTTATATTTCAAAATATCTACTGATATACGATTTTCAAATCGTTTTCAATATTCAATTTCAATTTATCTTTACAAAGATAAATTCTCAAAACGTTCATTTCATATTGGAAAAGCATTTCCATACTTATTTAAAAATAAGTATTTCACAAATCTATTTATTTTCAACATTTGAAAATATTCGATATACTTAAATCAAATTAAGTATAATTTCATTCTTTAAGGAAAACATTAATTTTTAACATCTATTTGAGTCAAAACGAATTGTTGCGTAAAACATCGTTACGACGACTCAAAATCACTAGTATAAGGATTCAAAATTTAGATAGATATATAAATCCCAATACTACATAAAACCATTTCCTTTCGGAAACCATTTACTATAACAACGGCGTTATAGTCTACCATTTCCTTATTTCTCGAAAACGCCTATTTCAACAAGAACTGTTGAAATCTATGCTTTCAATTCATAATACATTTTAAAACATCTTTAAAATGTTTAACTTCATTTTTAATATCACTTCTTCAAAAATAAATCCATTTATTTAATAATATATTCACTGTCCAAAATCGTGAATATAATTCACTTAACTCAATTTCAATCATATCTACACATCTTTATCTCAATAAAAATTCGCTATCCAAAATCGTGAATATATCTTCTTTAAAAATCTTCTATATTTAATTTCTCAAATTCAACTGATTTTGAATTTATAAACACGTTTATAAATTCTATTTCTATTTTAATAACAACTTCGACTTATAAATTTTCTTTTATTTACTTCTATAATTTACTTATCAAGATAAGTGATTTCGGATTTATAAACAACGTTTATAAATCGCATTTACACTTTATAACAATTTCCACTTATAAAATCATTTCATTTAGCAATTTCTATTCATATCTCATCTAAGTGTAAAAGTCAAATCTATAAGTAAATTTCTTATATATCCTTTATTCTACAGTATCTATTCACTTTATAACTTCACGTTATAAATCTAGTTAATTTCTCAAATTCAACTAATTTTGAATTTATAAACACGTTTATAAATTCTATTTCTATTTTAATAACAACTTCGACTTATAAATTTTCTTTTATTTACTTCTATAATTTACTTATCAAGATAAGTGATTTCAGATTTATAAACAACGTTTATAAATCGCATTTACACTTTATAACAATTTCCACTTATAAAATCATTTCATTTAGCAATTTCTATTCATATCTCATCTAAGTGTAAAAGTCAAATCTATAAGTAAATTTCTTATATATCCTTTATTCTACAGTATCTATTCACTTTATAACTTCACGTTATAAATCTAGTTATTTCATTCACTTATACTTCTTTTTAACACTTATAAAAAAAATCGTTTTATAAGTCCAATATTTTGATTTATAAATTATCAAATTTATAAACCTTTTTATACAAATCATTTATAGTTATTCAAAAATCCCACTTAAACCATTTTATAAATAAATCAACTTTTATTTCAAAAACAACACTTCGGTTAAATTTCACTAAAAATTATAACTCTTATAACTTTAAAATCTTACGTTTATAAATCGATTCAAAAATTCCATAAAACGTATATTTTCAAAAATCACTTTAAAAACCCTTTTAAAATAAAAGGTCGTTATTTTTAAAACTTGAATCCGATGATGCAACAACACCAATTAGTCAATCACAACAACAACATCATATATCAACATATGATAACAGAATATACATCAATCCTGTAAATAAATAACTACTGGTGAGGAATCCAGTTGGATCCCTCCAACCTGTTTCCCTGCATCCAAAGATGTTAGCACAATACCAATTCCGCTCCAGTACGGAATTATCGCGGTATATGGGTTTTATAAGAATCCGCTTACTAACGGCGCAATAGGGTCTCATCCGCTATACGAGGCGAGAAATCAACAATCCAATATATACATATGCCAATATGTATATATTGCTATATATATATAGATATAATCCTACTATATCTAATATCACATCCAATAGCAATCATCAATCAATAATAACTGTAAAAATTCCACATTCAATTTGAGTGAGAAAATCTCACCTTGATTTTAAATTCTGTTCCAGCGTTTATTTCGAATAAAATTAAACGGACGTTTAATTTTACCCGAAATTTTCACTGACTCCAATCAACTCCAAACCAGCTCCATTGCGTAGTGCTTGACAAAACGAACCCAACGCAATTCGTTTCGTCCAAAACGGACCTCGTATGAAGAAGTTACATCATTTTAAAGTTACACGAATTTATATAAAACAATTTCAGCTTTAATTTTCTTTTACAAACCCAGATTCAATCGTGGCCACTGATTTCCACTCCCCAGATCTGGCCCGCTCCTTCTACCTTCTCCCCCCTTCCCATTCACGTTCATTCCCAGTGCAATACACGTACACAAAACCCATTGCTTCAAAACTAGGGTTGATCGCTGCTTCCTCCACGTCGCTCGAAATTCCATCACTCCACCACCACGCTGAAGGCCATCACCAGGGCTACACACTCCTACAACCACCCTGAGCTCGGCCCCTCCTAGACCTGGGAATTCGTGCATGAAAACAGCCCACTCACGAGCAGATTTTGGCCTCCACACGACTCCGTTTCAGATCTCCACCGTTGAGAACGTAGATCTCATGTAGCTCTACATTTTTGTAGTTGATAATTTCTTCTAATTGTTAGTGGATTGGAAGATAATTGGAGGAGAAGATTAGAGATTTCTGGCCATTGAAATATTAGGGCCGGCTCAAGGAGGAAGGAGGGTTTCTTTTGCAAATGAAAAAGTTGAGGTGCTTTTATAGAAAAACAATGAAAACACTATTCATCCAGAAATTTTCGAACTCCAAATGAAGCATGCCGACTGACGTTCCTAAGGTTTACCCCACGTTCCGAACGTAATGGAACATGTTTCGGAGGCTAATTCGGTCATCTGTGCGAGTTACGAAGAAAAACGATCAGTTTTAAATTAAACCGATTTAAACCGATTTCGATGCGTTATGACTTGCCCCGGACAAACGGTAACTCTGATTGACACGAAATTTGAAACCATACAATAATATCACATTACTGATCCGATGAAACTGGTTTCGTCGAAATCCGAGACTTTCTGAAAAATGACTATTTTAACTCGACGATTTAAAATTAAAACGATATCGATGCGTTTCGAGCTGCCACGGTCAAACGACAACTCCGATGGATACGAAAATTGAAATCCGATAATAACTAACTATTACGGATCCAATGGAACTGGTTTCGTTCAATTCTGAGACTGTTCGAAAATTGGCTATTTTTACAGTCGATAATTAAATATTAAAATATTCAATTTTCACAGATTAACTCCAAATTCAATTTTAAGAGTTCTAAAATATTCCTATAACTCCAGTATGATCAAATAAAATCTTACAAATCATTTTCAATCATATTTAATCCAGATTTAAATTATTTCTGGAATTTCACTATTAATTATTGATTTAACTATCCAATTAAACTCAATATTCGAATTTTAAATTATCCGACTTATTAATTCCACTTATTAATATTTAAAAATCAATTAAATATTCGAATTTTAATTATCAAAAATTCTGGGTCGTTACAGACTTCCCCCCTTAAAAGAATTTCGTCCTCGAAATTACAAGTTAGGAAAAAAGTCCTTAACTCGTCTACTATTTTTCACAATCTAAATAGTTTTATCAAATTATCGAAACAAATCTTCCTACTAAAGATTTGTTATTATTCAACTAAATTTCTAACTTCAATTATAAGTTCCAAACAATATTGTTTACTTAACAATTCAAATTTAAGTTTAAATTCAAATTTTAACTGTCAAAATTTCTCAAAAATTTTCTAACGCCCTAAATTTTCGAAAAATTTCGCCAGCGTCTCCTTTGCGCGGCTAATACGGCACGACTACAAAACGTCCCTACGGACTCTCAGATTTCAAAAAGAAAAAGAAAAAGCCAAGCGGCTAGAGAAATAAGTCATCAAATCTCATATTCGAATTCAAATACTTACCTTTAGTCGAGCCATTCAAATTTATCTTCGAAATTAAATTCCAATTCCTTTATACCTGTGTATCCTACTAGCCATAATATCTAGTTGCATACATTCAAACCATTTCGTACATTCAATTACAAAATTTTCAATATAACTGCTTATATCATCTCTAATTCACTATTGAAGTTATATATTCAATTTCGTTCAATTTTGCATTTCAAGATTCCATTTGAATTCAATTCACAATTCCAATTTGAATTCAGTTCATCTTTTGAATATTGAATTTTTATCAATTAACTTTAGTTCACTTCATTTGCAATTGATTCCATTCAATTTGTTCATTCACTAATTCATTTACATTAAACTGATTCAACATTCAATTAGTTCAATAGCTTAATTCGTTTATCAATCCAATTCAGATTCTCGATTTTATCTAACTTTACCAAGGTCAAATTTCATCACTTAATCAAAATCACATTTTATTTTGCTTAATAAAATTGTTTAACCACTTTTTAACAATTCGTTTCACTTCTATTTTTTTCTCATTTTATAAGTTATATAACTTATATTCAAAAATTACTACTTTGATTTTTATTGATTCACTTATACTTACTTTAATTTAACTCATAATTCCTTAAGTTAAATTTTATTCAACCTAAATTCACAACACATTGTATAAGTTATCAACTCATTTATTATTCTCATAAATATTTTTATATAGCATTCCAGAGTCTTAATAACATTTTCCAAAACCATTTTTTTGAAAACAATTCAAATTCCATTTGAATTTCCAAAACAAAAACCCAAATTTTCCAAACAACTTCCATTTAAAACAATTTGGCAGCAATTCCTCTTTTGGAAACCCGAAAATGAACACCGGTGATGTCGCGATCATCATCGGAATTATTTTCCAGCGACCGAAAAGAGTTTAGAGCTTTTCATTCCTCCAAAATACTTTTCAAAACTTCGAAATCCATTTTCAAATCAAAAAGATTTAAACTTTCCAAATCTCCAAAATTTTCAAATTCTTTTTAAAACATTTCCAAATACTTTTCTGGAATTCCGTTTCAAATTACAAATTACATTTATAATTTACATTCTCAAATTTCATTTATATGTGAATTTATTTCTTAACTTTGGAGTTACGATTTCAATTTCTTATTCAATTTCAATGATAATAATTTAATATTATTACTTCTAGCAACCATGCAACCATATACTATAATAATTCATAGAAAATTATTTCTTTTCTATACAAAAATAGTTTTGGGTAAAAGTATTTCATTCACCCTATTTTAAAATAATACTATGTCGTCTTGCCTCGTTTAAGTGTTTAGAAATCCCTATCGATAATATGGCGTCCCACATACCGACCAAAATTCATAAACATCTCAACGGATAAGCAAACACAATATAAAACAATTTTATATTCACTAACAAATACGCACTCGTATCTATTATTACACTCAACTCATTCTAGAGTACTACTGACTCTATCTCTAATGAGTAATACCCAATAGAGCAGGGTTGTCGCTTAACCATATGCTCTGATACCACTCTGTCACATCCTGAAATTTTCGACTTTCGAAAATTCAACATCGATACTCACTTTATCGACTGCCGAGCAATCGAGTGCCGGAAACTCCAATAGTGAGGGTTTTAAGAAAAAGAAAAAGTAGAAGAAGAAGAAGACAGAAGAAAAAGAGAAGAAAAAAAAGAAGAAGAACAACAGAAAACAATATCAGAATCTTACACATCGCAGCGGAACAATATACAATAGATAATTACTAGTCTTTTAAAACAAAGAACTATATCATTTTATACATACATCAATCATCAGAGTCAATATACAACAATGGACAGTTATATAAACTTGTCCTCATACAGAATACACAGCGGAATAAATACTATCAGATACAAATACTACGTCTCGTCATCTAGCTTATCTCCAAGCTCCAGAATATCCAGAATATCCTGATAATATAACTCTAGGCTGCCCGTGTGGAAATTGGTGGGCACCCAGAGTTTAGAAGGGAAACAATAAACTCCGAGTCAGTCATGGTGACTGGTGTGAGATCGTAAAACAGTTATTCTTTAAAATAAATAGCAGAGAATTTTAAAGTCAATTCGCAATGCTTTTGGAAAATGAAACTACCATAAGACCTCCCACCACACACACAATGCAAACGCAGAATTGGAGGAGATTTCTTCTTATGATAGTCAAAGATGCTTACTACGCAAAAATCAAATTCTTTTTGATATTATTATTAGTGCATAGTGGAAAACATTTCGAAAGTAGAATATTAATCTTAGCCAGCATAGGTACCATTATATTATGCCTGCTATAGCTGCCTCCTGAGGAGACAGGTTATACAATTGAAATCGTAAAGGCTCGTATTGTTTCTTTGGATTTCCAACAAATGGTCAGGCTAAGGAACTTCCTATCCACGATGGGTACGTCCCTGGAATAGACGACCCGAGAACCTAACCGGATCTCTGCCAACACAAGGCCGGGTTACCTCTGCAAAAATAGGTAACTACTGACACGCGTATGCCATCCCCCGATCGTCACCGATCTTCCCGAGGATCCCCGATTCGCAACAAACCACATAGATAATAATAATGCAGTAACCACAGAGGTTAAGTATCTGGGCTCCATACCATGATACCACCTTTATCCAGAAGGAATGACATACACTAAGGGGCGCTACTCCCTAGAACCTTGCCGCATCCTTCCTGTTTCGACCATTTCCGGGGTGTGAGGCTCGATGAAGTCTCGTCCACAAAGCTACGCTTTCTCAAAAAGCCCTGCTTTGGGTCAAACAAAATGATCAACCTATGATCACAAAGATATAAGATCAAACAAATGATCATATCACAAATGATCAAACACTGATCATTTCACAGCAACACTCAGTATGCCACGTTACCAAATTGGGATATATCGCTGATAAATTTCAACTACATAACCTCTGAGCTCGTACGTCTCAGAGAAGGGTGTTAAGCTAAGAGAATAAATTCTCCGCCACCAACAGAAATGTATTTGAAAGAAATCAGCTTTATATCTCAAATTGTAACGTCAGACACACAATCCATACAAGTCTGTTCCGGGATCGAACAGAACCGAAGGCACTTCTCACGAAGCCCTTGCAATTCCGGATAATTTTCAATCACGTCAGGACTTCCCGTCACTAAGGGTGATAAAACCTCTAAACCGAAGATCAGTCGGTGTAGAGTAACTCGACGGTAATCCTTCCGTTTTCAAAAATATCCGGTCTTCAACACCGGTCTTCGAATGCAATTCATAACGACGTATCACATATTCGGAATGGGTTATACGACCCCATGGTCCTTTCCCGGCTAACCCGAATAGTGAGCGATTATTCAAAAATAAGTGAGGCATTCAAATTCATCCAATTCACAACAAATACCTATCTAAAGGTAATTATCGATAGTCGGTTATTTAACTATCAATAAAGATGCGCAACATCATTAGATTCCAAATAATTTTCCAAATTATTTCATCTTCAAAAAAATATCTTTTACTAGATATAAAATTCCACACTTCAAAAATAAATCAACATTTATTTTTAAGACGAATTCCCATTTCTTTTATAAATTCCAAAGTGAATTTATATTTCAAAATATCTACTGATATACGATTTTCAAATCGTTTTCAATATTCAATTTCAATTTATCTTTACAAAGATAAATTCTCAAAACGTTCATTTCATATTGGAAAAGCATTTCCATACTTATTTAAAAATAAGTATTTCACAAATCTATTTATTTTCAACATTTGAAAATATTCGATATACTTAAATCAAATTAAGTATAATTTCATTCTTTAAGGAAAACATTAATTTTTAACATCTATTTGAGTCAAAACGAATTGTTGCGTAAAACATCGTTACGACGACTCAAAATCACTAGTATAAGGATTCAAAATTTAGATAGATATATAAATCCCAATACTACATAAAACCATTTCCTTTCGGAAACCATTTACTATAACAACGGCGTTATAGTCTACCATTTCCTTATTTCTCGAAAACGCCTATTTCAACAAGAACTGTTGAAATCTATGCTTTCGATTCATAATACATTTTAAAACATCTTTAAAATGTTTAACTTCATTTTTAATATCACTTCTTCAAAAATAAATCCATTTATTTAATAATATATTCACTGTCCAAAATCGTGAATATAATTCACTTAACTCAATTTCAATCATATCTACACATCTTTATCTCAATAAAAATTCGCTATCCAAAATCGCGAATATATCTTCTTTAAAAATCTTCTATATTTAATTTCTCAAATTCAACTGATTTTGAATTTATAAACACGTTTATAAATTCTATTTCTATTTTAATAACAACTTCGACTTATAAATTTTCTTTTATTTACTTCTATAATTTACTTATCAAGATAAGTGATTTCGGATTTATAAACAACGTTTATAAATCGCATTTACACTTTATAACAATTTCCACTTATAAAATCATTTCATTTAGCAATTTCTATTCATATCTCATCTAAGTGTAAAAGTCAAATCTATAAGTAAATTTCTTATATATCCTTTATTCTACAGTATCTATTCACTTTATAACTTCACGTTATAAATCTAGTTAATTTCTCAAATTCAACTAATTTTGAATTTATAAACACGTTTATAAATTCTATTTCTATTTTAATAACAACTTCGACTTATAAATTTTCTTTTATTTACTTCTATAATTTACTTATCAAGATAAGTGATTTCAGATTTATAAACAACGTTTATAAATCGCATTTACACTTTATAACAATTTCCACTTATAAAATCATTTCATTTAGCAATTTCTATTCATATCTCATCTAAGTGTAAAAGTCAAATCTATAAGTAAATTTCTTATATATCCTTTATTCTACAGTATCTATTCACTTTATAACTTCACGTTATAAATCTAGTTATTTCATTCACTTATACTTCTTTTTAACACTTATAAAAAAAATCGTTTTATAAGTCCAATATTTTGATTTATAAATTATCAAATTTATAAACCTTTTTATACAAATCATTTATAGTTATTCAAAAATCCCACTTAAACCATTTTATAAATAAATCAACTTTTATTTCAAAAACAACACTTCGGTTAAATTTCACTAAAAATTATAACTCTTATAACTTTAAAATCTTACGTTTATAAATCGATTCAAAAATTCCATAAAACGTATATTTTCAAAAATCACTTTAAAAACCCTTTTAAAATAAAAGGTCGTTATTTTTAAAACTTGAATCCGATGATGCAACAACACCAATTAGTCAATCACAACAACAACATCATATATCAACATATGATAACAGAATATACATCAATCCTGTAAATAAATAACTACTGGTGAGGAATCCAGTTGGATCCCTCCAACCTGTTTCCCTGCATCCAAAGATGTTAGCACAATACCAATTCCGCTCCAGTACGGAATTATCGCGGTATATGGGTTTTATAAGAATCCGCTTACTAACGGCGCAATAGGGTCTCATCCGCTATACGAGGCGAGAAATCAACAATCCAATATATACATATGCCAATATGTATATATTGCTATATATATATAGATATAATCCTACTATATCTAATATCACATCCAATAGCAATCATCAATCAATAATAACTGTAAAAATTCCACATTCAATTTGAGTGAGAAAATCTCACCTTGATTTTAAATTCTGTTCCAGCGTTTATTTCGAATAAAATTAAACGGACGTTTAATTTTACCCGAAATTTTCACTGACTCCAATCAACTCCAAACCAGCTCCATTGCGTAGTGCTTGACAAAACGAACCCAACGCAATTCGTTTCGTCCAAAACGGACCTCGTATGAAGAAGTTACATCATTTTAAAGTTACACGAATTTATATAAAACAATTTCAGCTTTAATTTTCTTTTACAAACCCAGATTCAATCGTGGCCACTGATTTCCACTCCCCAGATCTGGCCCGCTCCTTCTACCTTCTCCCCCCTTCCCATTCACGTTCATTCCCAGTGCAATACACGTACACAAAACCCATTGCTTCAAAACTAGGGTTGATCGCTGCTTCCTCCACGTCGCTCGAAATTCCATCACTCCACCACCACGCTGAAGGCCATCACCAGGGCTACACACTCCTACAACCACCCTGAGCTCGGCCCCTCCTAGACCTGGGAATTCGTGCATGAAAACAGCCCACTCACGAGCAGATTTTGGCCTCCACACGACTCCGTTTCAGATCTCCACCGTTGAGAACGTAGATCTCATGTAGCTCTACATTTTTGTAGTTGATAATTTCTTCTAATTGTTAGTGGATTGGAAGATAATTGGAGGAGAAGATTAGAGATTTCTGGCCATTGAAATATTAGGGCCGGCTCAAGGAGGAAGGAGGGTTTCTTTTGCAAATGAAAAAGTTGAGGTGCTTTTATAGAAAAACAATGAAAACACTATTCATCCAGAAATTTTCGAACTCCAAATGAAGCATGCCGACTGACGTTCCTAAGGTTTACCCCACGTTCCGAACGTAATGGAACATGTTTCGGAGGCTAATTCGGTCATCTGTGCGAGTTACGAAGAAAAACGATCAGTTTTAAATTAAACCGATTTAAACCGATTTCGATGCGTTATGACTTGCCCCGGACAAACGGTAACTCTGATTGACACGAAATTTGAAACCATACAATAATATCACATTACTGATCCGATGAAACTGGTTTCGTCGAAATCCGAGACTTTCTGAAAAATGACTATTTTAACTCGACGATTTAAAATTAAAACGATATCGATGCGTTTCGAGCTGCCACGGTCAAACGACAACTCCGATGGATACGAAAATTGAAATCCGATAATAACTAACTATTACGGATCCAATGGAACTGGTTTCGTTCAATTCTGAGACTGTTCGAAAATTGGCTATTTTTACAGTCGATAATTAAATATTAAAATATTCAATTTTCACAGATTAACTCCAAATTCAATTTTAAGAGTTCTAAAATATTCCTATAACTCCAGTATGATCAAATAAAATCTTACAAATCATTTTCAATCATATTTAATCCAGATTTAAATTATTTCTGGAATTTCACTATTAATTATTGATTTAACTATCCAATTAAACTCAATATTCGAATTTTAAATTATCCGACTTATTAATTCCACTTATTAATATTTAAAAATCAATTAAATATTCGAATTTTAATTATCAAAAATTCTGGGTCGTTACAAGATATGATTTATAACTTGATTTGATAAGAAGTGATTAAATGAATATTCTCAATTTAAATAAAATAGAGATTGAATATTTAATATTGATTTAAATTTATAAGTTGAGATTTTATTTAATTATTATTAAATTGATTAAGTGAATAATTTCTAATTTGCATAGAATTAAAAATTTAATGTTGAAATATAAATGAAACTTATATTGAAATTGTTTGAATATTTAAACGTTGAATCTTATTGAAATGGTTTATTGAGAATTTGAATGGAATCTTTAACCTTTTTAAATTGAAAGTGTTGAACATGGATTTATTTAAATTGAATTTTGGAATTTAAGCTGATTTGAATCGATTTATTAAATTTGAGGAAACAATTTTTATTATATAAAGTATTTTAATATATATAAACTATTTTAATATATAAATTATTTTAAAATATATAAACTATTTTGCTTTACAACTATTTTAATATGTATACTATTTCCAATATCTAAACTGTTTAAGTTGGAAGTGTTATGATTTTAAAAGTGTTATGATTTCAAAATGTTATGATTTCCAAGGTGTTATGATTTCAAAGGTGTTATGATTTTAAAAGTGTTATAATTTTGAAAATGTTACGATGCTGGAAATAAATATTATTTAAAGTGAATAATGATATTTAATTGATATGGTTTTGAAATGAATATGATATTTTGATATGAAGTATGAACTATTTGAAGCGAAATGACCACGGTGTGAAATAAGCGTTTGGTTGTTAAAGAGACCGGGATCAGATATTTTCATACTCTCTGCCAATACCGAAAACCACTTTAACAACTGTGTACGTGGTGGAGATTCCAGAACGAAGTAGGATGGTTGGCGATGATTCTGTATGGTATTTACGTAGCCCTAACTCCCATGAGTCAGTTTGATGTGGCTAAAACAGGAGCTATACCGGGCCAAGTGGGGTCATTCCCCCTACCAGACACATTTCTTCGATACCATTCTATTGCTTTGGTGATTTGATTGGGTGCAACTTTGATTTGGTAGTGTGTCATGAAGTGGGCGGTAGTAGCTGCTATGCGTTACCACCAGTCTGGGAGTGCAAATGGTATATCTACCCTAGCATTGCCTCGAGTGCCTTGTCGCATGCCTTATCGCGCCTTCTACGAGTTTGTTTTGTACCATACCTATGTGGTGTACTCTGTGTAAACCACCGGTTTGGTGGAGCGTACGACATTGTATAGACTACAGGAATATATAAAATGTGTTAAGGGGGATATGGGTAACGCCTTAACGCTATTTTAATAGTTTCCTTTACTATAGACATATTATAATAGCATATATTACTACATAGTAGATAGTACAACGGATCCTTAGAGGATGGAAATCCCAAACATCCTTTAAGTTACTTGTATTTCAGTTGATATTTCACTTGAGTTGAATTTACTATATAAGAATATTAATCCTGACTCGAGTGTTTCTTTATAGTCGGGTCAGACTGAGTGACATAGCATTTGAGACTCACCTTTAGAGTTTGGAGCTTCGCTTCAAGATCGGTTTTTGTCTATTCAACTCTCTAGTTACTTCAGTTGTTTCCAGTGATTTCTGTTCAGTCTTGTCAGTTAATTTTGTATTTGAGACTACTCTGTATTTGAGGTTTCTGTTGTATTTTGTTTCAAACTCTGATGTTTATATAGTAGCTTCATGAACTACTATTTTTCTATTCCGCTGCTTATTGCTATATTACTCTGTGTCTGTGATTCTGTGATTGATTTAATTACTGTATATGTTGAGTTTTGCCAAATATAAATTAACAATCTGACATTTTGAGCAATTCAAGTCCGACATGTGTGGATGCGAATGGTTCGAAATACCAGGTCGTTACAATTGGCTCTACCATATGGCGTGATCCACAAATCCGAAATGGATTCCAAGTACATTATCAAAATATGATTTTGATGATTGTATCCAAATGGATATGTTCCATCGATCGTAAAAGTGTTTTTGAGAAAAGTATCAACGTAGTTGGAATATAGTAAGCTATGTTGAAAAGAATAATAATAATGTAAGTTTCAGTTGTTGAAACTAAAGTAACAGATTAGCCGTTCAATGTAATTAAGTTAAATTTAGATCTTGCTCAAAAAATTATCATTTGACATGAATTTGAATTTTGGTACATAAAGTAAAAGTTCTGAATAATGATTTAGAATGTGTTATTTGCACTTAATAACCAAAATATCTCGAAGTCAGTGGAAGCCATTCTGAGTTTGTGAGTTATTGGATATGATCCAAGGAGTGATACGAAAGTATTATTTGATTAGCATCAGAGTAAAGCAAGTATTTTGACAAAGAAATCAAATGGTATGATTTTCAATCAAAATACAGAGGAAGTGTGTGTCTATAAGACAGAATGTTAATGGTACTAGAATATTTATAAACCTATAAATAAACAATAAACTTATGATTATTAACGATGTATTCGTGTTAAAGCAGTTCAGTTTGGTTGTTTAATTCTCGGTATAGGTTTTGAAAGGCATCTTTTGTCATTAGTGTAAAAGAAATTTGGGAATATCCCAAAATCGATATAAACAGACACCATATTAAATTGTTTAATATGGAGTATGTATAGTGGATTTTCTATGCATCAGCAATAGGAATTATCATACATGCTATATTGTCTACAATATCACACTTCGCCTATGTATTTGAAATATAGAGAAGGTATCAAATCCAAAGTAAGATCACTGAATGAAATTTCAGGATGTTCTCGAGTATTTACAAAATGCTAAAGAATTATTTATGGGAACAACGAATTCCTTATGAAAAAGTGCGCAGACTCGAACTTCATAAGTGTTATCGAGTATAATATGTCAATCCTAATTTCATGTTTAAACTTAAGTTATGAACTTTTACTTGGAAATGTTCCAAACAAATAGTAGTGACTGATTCAACCAAGGCTAAGAACATTGCCTTGATTAGCATTATAGTAAAATAAGTATAAATGAATACACAAATTTATAATCGAGCTAGGGGTATTACAAATGTTGAGAATACTATGTCATTATTATATGATAGCAATGCTGTGATATGGTTTGTAAAAAATATAAAGCTCACTAGAAGTTAAGAAAAATACTTCGGAAGGTTCTACATGATAAATGTGGATTATCAGCATCAAAGAAAGTTGATTGACAGATTTGATAGTAAAAACATTATAGGATATCCATTTTCTAAGGGACTGGCTCGATTGGTTTTTGAAAAAATGACTAAAGAAGTTGGAATAAGATTCCATAATTGGCCACAAGTGCAAGTGAGAGATTGATAGAGTTGTAAATATGTTCTAATGGCAATTATGTAATTTGTTATATATATCTAACTCGATAACCAATCTTGTTCAAAATAAAAGGTGTTTTTCTTTCTATTATATAAACTTGTTATGTTGTGATATAATTAATTAAGTAACTAATTTGAAGTATATTAAATAGAAAATCCTTAAATAATATGTTATGTGATAGTAATTATAATGTGTTATAATAATGAGAAATTTGTCACATTTCAAATAACATATTATTTTAAATATTCATATTCAAGATGTTTCAAGACGGGATATCAATACATCCATTGAGACTAGAGTGCGTAACACTCTCCAAATGTTAGGCAGTGTATTACTCATGGCTATTGGGGGGCACCATGGGGTTACATACTGATACTCATTTGATAACTATGGAATGACTCACTCGATAGTTCTCTGTTGGTCAAAATAACTAAGGTTAAATAAAGAATCTCAAAGTAACGATGTTACACAGTTCCTTCACTTGAGAATACTGTGGAATTTCAATGTGGAATCTCCACTTTGATTATAGTTAAATCATAGCATGACATCCATCGAATGACTATAGTCGGGTATGAGTTGAAGCATTGGAAGTGAAACATTATTTGATAGAAAATTCGTCACTTCGATTATACGAGGTTAATGTCGTAGTCAACAGTAGTCAACTCAAAGTAAAAGTCTTTAGCCAGAGCAATATGATTAATAATAGTTGCTATTATTGAATCAAGGATTTTATATTTTGTATTACAAAATTAAATGTGGACGATGTTGGAATTTTTACCAAAACCAAATTCCACAAGTCATAATGTGATATAGTTTTGGTGAGGTGAATTGGTGTAAACAATCATTCCTATCAGGTATCAGTTATAATAAGTAAAAATGGATTTTATCAAAATATGTGTAAGCAATAAATTTAGCCAAAATGCCACACCACTAGCTAAGGTGATGTGCGAATGTTAATATTTGAATTGTTCGATATTAATCGCTTACTTAATTTACACCTTTGAGTTGCACAACCGAAATGATGAATACTCTGAAAGAACCACACTATTAACTTAATTTATAATTGTTATAAATTAATTAGTATTTGTGAAATATTAATTATTAAATTTATTTTATTTGTTTGAATGTCATTAGTATTTAATAATATATGTATGTAAAAATTATAAACGTGCATATCGATATACGATGACGATGGAATATTTAAATTGGATTAAAATATAATAAATATTAAGTGAGATTTAAATAAATTAAGTTAATTAGTATGTTTGAATATTAACTACTAGAATTTTATTTGATTTTTTTGAATACTATTTCTAAAAAAATTTGTATTTAAAAGTTATAAACGCATGCATCGATATATGATATCGGCAGAATATTTAGATTGGATTTAAATAGGATTAATGCTACTGGGGAATTTGGAATTTTTGATGCCCGTACCATCCTTGATATGACCGGCCATCAAAGAGAAAGAAGGAGTGTATTTGAGTTTGAAATGAAGGGGCTAAGACATAATTAAAGGAAGGTGAATCACCGCTATCTTTAATTGTCTCCTTTATAGGATTTCATTTATCCAATCAGTTTTTTTTATTGCTCTTTCCCTCTTTCTTTTATGCCATGGCTGAATTTTAATGGCCACCCAAACCTAGAAATTTCAAAAATCAAGTAAAAGATGTTCTCATCTCTTGATTCTTGCAAATTCCAGAGATTGATTTTATTGAGTCTAGAAGTTTTTGATTCGTCATTTCAAGTTGTGATTTACAGGCAATGTCCAAGGTAATTCTTCAATTAATTTATTTATATATGTTTTGTCATTCATATACTTGGATTTTGTAGGATTTAGCATGTGTTCAATTCATCCTTTTGTAATATGTAAATCAGTATCCTCTTCCATCTTAATTGAATATATGACAATTGTATTGCTTATTTTAGATCCACATATGTTCTTCACACCTTTACTATATATGTTTACCATTAATTAATTTGTTTGGATTTCTCATTTGCTATTTTCATTGTAATGTTTACATCTATTTTTTCTTATAATGAATTTGCATGTGCCTAATTTGTCCAATTTGTTTTCTTTTGTTTTAATGATTTTGTTATTAAAAATAAATAAAGGAAGTTTGAAAGTTAATTTCATTTAATCTATTTTATACTTCAATAAAACTTACATTCACAATTGTAAATGAATCCTTTATGCTAAATATTTACTATTTCCTTGTAGATTGATTTCTATAACTATACGGTTTATTTTTGGATACAAACATTTTGAATGTAGTTCATATGAGAATAACATTTTTGATCTAAGTGGACTTTAGTGAAAATTCTAAATATTCAATCTCCTTTTCTAAACTTAATGTTTATAAAAAAAACCCTAAAATCAAGCTTCATTTCTAAATTAGAAGTTATCGTAGATATTTTTACTTTTAAATCAAACTTATACATACATGCATGCATGCATACACGCACACACAAAATATAAATACAACGTTCACAAATATATGTTATTTCAAATCTAAGATGTTAAATTGCAATATCACATATATACATGGAATTATAAATATGTTGTTTTATGTCAAATTTACAAATAAAATCTTGTATAATTATGTAACTTTTTATGTCAAATCTTTCTTTAATTGAAATCAAAATTATTAATGTTAATTTTGGATTTTAAGTACACAAAGTTATCTAATGTGAATTTAGTACACACACATACATAAATACTTTATTTTAAACCAACATCATGGACGACAAGTGCATATATAAAGGGGGAATGAGTCTATTGTAGTGTAAATCCCAGTACCTACATATGTACGTGTTAAATATGTACACTCTTATTAACCATGCGTGCATAGCACACAAACAAGTATATTTGATATACTTGTAAAAAAATCATAAACAAAATTAAATAAACTGAAGATTTTATCTAAAACTTATAGATTTGATTTAAAATCCATTTAGGCTTCATAGACTTAACTAAGACTAAAACGGAAAGAAAGGATTTGAACTTCATCCCATTTAACCCACTTCTGACTAGCCTAGTACAAACAATGGTATCAGGGATAAAAAGTCTATGTGGTATAAATTAGCAATGTCAGAGCTAGCTGATTAAAACCAACCCATTTAGTAGAGTGTATAGAAAGGTAGTGTAGAATGATTGACTTTGGATAATCAAATACTCTGCTCTACCTGGCTATTGGCTAGCCTAAAGAATGAAGCAAGCCCAAAGGTTAACCCCAATATAAAGGCCCAAATTGATTTTGGGTCTTAGGCTAATTTTTCAAAATATGTTTTGAAAGTTTAAAATTATATTTAAATTTAATAATTAATTCTGAAATATGACATGTTATAAATGTTATAAACTTTTCAAAATTGGTTTTTAAAGGTAAAGACTTAAATTTCAAATTGTTCATCTTAACTGTTAATTGGATTAATTATATAAATAAACAAATAAATAATTAATTAATTAAAAATAAATAATTAAATTGAAACATGTATAATGATATGTGTATATTCATCTTAATGTGTTTAAGATAAATGATGATAAAATTTTGAATTTAGTTAATATTATATTATAATTAAAAATTTTAATTAAATTAAATTAATTAAAAGTTAATAAATAAATATTGTGCATATATAATGATATATGTACATAATTACTATAAATATTACAGTCCATGTTCATCTTTAAATTGTTTAGGATTAATGAAGTAAATTCAATATTTGAAATTTAAATTCAATTAATTAAAATATTAGTTATATATTTAACTATATTAATTAAATATGATTTAATTAATTAGAATTAATTAAATAAGATCTAATTAATAAGATACACGTATATGTTATATAAGTAAATTAAATTATTGAAACTACAAATAAACTAATACTTATATATAACTAGATATGTATAAAATTAATTGAAACTAGAATGAAACCCAAATTAGATTTAAAGAATAAATACATATGTATCGTACGTATATTGTGATTTTAGATGTCTCTTACACTTGAATCACAAGGGTATTTCATAAGAAATACATTACTTCCTAAATCGATATCACCCAAATAAATATATATTAAAGTTTATAAGTCTTTAATGTAAATTTTTTTCTCTTCCATTTATATATTAATAAATTACTTACATACCCTCCTGTTATTGAGCAAACTTAAGCTAGAGATGCTATGTGTAGTATTATTAATATATTGAACGAACGATGTATGATAATTGTATGTATTTGTTGAGCAAACTCAAGGTGCATACATTATACTTATGTCGTCGTGATATGGTGAGTATGACTAAATAATCTCTTTTGATTTGTTGAGCACACTCAAGGTTAAGATTGACATTAGGGCAAAGAGCACAAGTTAGGAGTTTTATATCATGCAACCGATAAAGTATTATTCATCACTTATGGGCCTATGATTTGTTGAGCAAACTCAAGGTAAGAATCTCAAGGAAAGTGACTCCTATCATCCGCTAGAGAAGGTGAATGAATTCTATGTTTTTCTAAGGTTCTGAGAAACATAAAAATCAAGTAGGAGCCTTATTAGAAAAATGAAATGGTAACATTTAACTTTTCTAATATGTAAGAACATTTGCTATATAAAGTTAGAATAATCTACATCGATAAATTTGTGAAACTTTTAAAATTAATAAAATGCTTATTAGTTAAGCCATACGAATGACTTAATTAAAGGTTGATAAAGAAATATAAAATATACTTACCTTAAATCCTTTAGTATGTTGTCGTTTTAAGAACCATGTAAGAGCCTAACTACTACTAAACACATTAGTAACTTAGTCACTTTAGTGTTTATTTGCCATAGACTTTGTATTGTTTCCATGAGTTTTGAACCCTTAAGCAATACAAGAATATAGGCATTCGATCCGTATTTGATCACATATAAATGTTATATGATGAAAGCTCGTAGTTTGTAATGTACGAAATTTCAATGTTATTAGTTCATTAGAAATAAACAAAGCACAATATGAACTCGTGTATTCAATATAATTGACTACGATAAGGACTTCCCTTTGAATGGTTTGACCATTTAAAAAAGGATAGCGATTGTGCAAGAGTGGATGTTACTTAGGTACAGTTGGGATGAAGAGAGTGGATGGTCAACCCTGCTTCATGAAGTTAAGATATTTGATCGAAAACTCTCGCTTATAAACTAGTTACAGTAAAGGAAATAAATAGCCCATGACAAGTAGTTGAATGGAGCTTCATATTTCATACGCTATTAAAGTAATTAAGGATAGTGGAAGCAAGCATATAATACTTATCAGTGGATGCATCATGATATGAAAAATAGTTTTCATAAACATACCAAATATTATTTATGAGATAATAACTAATTTTTTGTATTGATTGAAAGTGAATATAGTTTTATATTATTATGAATGTTTTGAATACTTATTATGAAATAAATCTATTGGAATAATGGTTTTTGTTGAATTATCTAAATAACACAGAAGCATCTATAATTTGTTATAATTATTTTGGAATTAAGGACAAAGCACTGTTTAGTGGGGCGATATAAGAGTTGGTGAACTCTTCCGATTGATACATAAAGATGCATAAAGTCAAAAAGTCTAATAATACTAAAAATAGTTCTACATACTACGTTTAATTCATGGTTGAATTAACATAAACTGAGCATGTGTATTTGATACACAAGTAATATATTTCTAATAGGTTCATTGAATATATAACATAAGTTTAAAATATAACATGCAAAGGAAATAAGAAAATTCGATTTGATTGAATATGCGAGTATGTAGGAAAACAGTTTCAAAAGTACCTAAGAACAAATAAGATTTAATCTCAAGAGTCACTCCTCCCTATGATACATAATGATGTATCAGTAAGGTCAGACTTCGTTAGACAAAGTACGATTGATGATGAGTGAAGTTGACTTGACAACTTTCTATAAGGTCTTGTACTTAAGAGTAGGTAGATAGGCTAAAATTAGTTTCATCTAAGAAAAAGTTTATGAGATTCTACAAGATAAACGTGCGTACATAAAAGTTATAAATGCATGCAGTGATACGATATCGGTAGAACATTTAAACTAGATTTAATGAGATTACTGATAATGGGATTTTGGAATTTTTGAGGCCCGTGCCATCTTTGTTATGGCCGACAATCAAAGGGAAATGAGGAATCTATTTGAATTTGAAACGAATGGGCTAAGACACAATTAAAGAAAGGTGAATCACCCATATCTTTAGTTCTCTTTTATTTCCTCCTTTATGGGTTTCATTTATTCAATCATTTTTTGTCTATTGCTCTCTCCCTCATTCTCATATACCATGGCCGAATTCTAATAGCCTCTTTGACCTAAAAATTTCAAAAAAAGGTGGTTCTTTGGGTCTAAAAGCTTTTGATTCATCGTTTCAAGGTGTGATTTACACACAACATCTAAGGTAATTCTTCTATTAATTTATTTATATATGTTTTATCATTCATATACCTATATTTTGTAAGATTTATCATATGTTCAATTGATTCTTTTGTAATATGTAAATCAATATCCTCTTCCATCTTAATTGAATATATGGCAATTGTACTATTTATTTCAGATCCATATATATTCTTCAATCTTTTACTATATATGCTTATCTTTAATTGATTTGTTTGAATCTTTTATCGCCTTTGCTTATTTGATGTTTTTCAATGTAATGTTTAGATCTATTTGTTCTTATAACGAATTTACGTATGCCTAATTCATCTAATCCCTTTTCTTTTGTTTTAATGTTTAGCCTGATTCGCCAATTCCTTTTCTTTTGTTTTAGTGATTTTGTTATTCAAAAATGAAGTTTGAAAGTTAATTTTTACTTAGATCTATTTTATATTTTTTTATAAAACTTACAATCACGGTTGTAAATGAAATTTTTGTGCCGATTATTTATTATTCCTTGAAGATTGATTTCTATAACTGTATGTTTATTTTTGGATACAAACATTTTAAATGTTGTCCATATAAGAATGAAATATTTAGTCTAAATTTATAAGTGGAATTTTGTTAAAGTTCTAAATATTTAGTCTCCTTTTCTAAACTTATTGTTTATAAATAAATAGAAAACTAACTTTGGCTTCATTTCTAAACTGAAACTTATCCTATACTACTTTTAAATCCAAATTATATATATAGTATAAATACAATGTTTACAAATGTTAAATTGAAATTTTGCATATATACATGGAATTATACATATGTTGGTTTATTTCAAATTTATAAAAAATATCTTGCATAGTTATGTAACGTTTTATATCAAAAATATCTTTAACTGAAACCAAGTTTATTAATGTTAATTTTAGAATTTTAATTACATAAAGTTCTCTAATGTGATTTTAATACACACACACACAAATACATATATATACACATACATAAATATACTTGTATATGTAACTACCCGCCATTTTGACCATCGGAAGTCGACACCGAACACTACCACTGTGTTCCAATGTCACACATCCAATTGCCAATAGGGCAAATTGTTAGCATAAATTAAAAGAAAAGAATAGAGAATACAAAAAAAACAGAATCTCGTAACAGAATCGATAACATATAATATAACAAAGACAGTAGAAACTGTCTCTTCAAAAATACAAAGTATATCAGAGTTAAAACAAACCGTATCAGCTGGACAGTTATAAAATCCTGTAACGACCCGGAATTTTGGATATTTGAAATTGGAATATTTAATTCATTTAAATATTTAGAAGTTAATTTTTAACTTGAATTTCAAATGTAACTATTTATTTGACAATTAAATTTTTGAATTTAATAATTGGAAATTGGATAAAATATTGAATCTGGAGTTTCAAGCTGGTTAAAAATAATTTGAAGGCTTGTCAAATTTATATTAATAGTGCTGAAGGTAATAAAATGTTTAAAATTGAAATTGGAAGTGATTTGTTCAGTTTAAAAAATATATCGTTTAAATTGATATTTAAAAATAGCCTTCCGAGGCACAGTCTCGGATTTCGACGAAACTTGTTCCATTGGATCCGTAATAGTGTATTATTATTAGATTTCAAATTTCGTAACGTTTGGAGTTATCTTGTGGCCGTACGTGATATAAACACGCTGAAATCTACATCGAAAATTCAATATAATAATTGGGTCCAAAAAGCTATCTTCTCCATACGATCGAATTAGGACTTGAAACCTTTTCCATTGCATTCGAAATAGGGGTATAACATTGTGAACGTCTAGCGGCATGCCTCGATAGGAGGTCAAGATTTTAAGCTGCGATTTCGAGACAATTAAAATATAAATAAATAAATATATTATTCTGACTGACATTTATATTCACATCAAACCTTTTTATTTTCCACTTCAAATCACTGTAGCTTATTGATTCGAGCACGTTAGCATCCCATCTTGTCTCCCCCCATTTCTTTTTTAAAGCACGCGAGCAGTTCAAAAAAATTTCAAACAGAAAGAAAACAAGGAAGTGGCCGAGCGTTTTAATAACTAAACCAATCTTTCCTCTTCTAAAAATCGAGTTCCCTCTCCTCCCTTCTCTGTTTGAAATTCAAATCGAGATAATGGAATCATGTTCTTTTCCTCTTTAATCAATTCTCGTAACCGATTTTAAAAAAAATAGAGGGATTCGTCGCGTCCTTTGAGAGCCACGACCTGAGCAACGTGAGGCGAGAGAGAGGGGCCGACCTTGTTCGACCACATCGCGACAAGCTATGGTGGAGGATGGTGTTGGTTAGTGGAGGCGCGATGGGGGGGAAGATGCGGCGATTTCTGGTAGAATTGATGCGTGCTGGGTCGCGTGTAGCGTTGTCAGCATTCTCGATTGGAGCAGAGGTCGAGGGACGGCTTTTCAAGGGTTAGGTTTGGTCGCGTCGGCGGTGGAGATGGCATCACAGGCAGTCGATGTTGAGGTGGTTCGGCGAATTTCCGGTCGCGATGGGTTTTGTCGAAGGCTGGGTTTGTGCTCTGTCGACGATAGTGAGGTATATGCAGATTTCTTTTTTTTTAATTTATATATATATGTATATGTATATAGATACAGAAAAGAATAAATAAATAATATATATATATATTCACATACATATTATTAAATTTTATAATTATATATATACAGATAAACAAAGAAAATTATATATAGATAAGGTTTTGAAATAGAAATTCCAAATGTTTGTAGAGTTTATGTAAAAATTAGATTTTTAAATATATATATAGGTTATTTTTAGTGTATGTAGTTTCAAAAAGGAAATAAGCAAATAAAAGGATATACATATACACATTTTAAACTTACTAGTTTATTCTAAAATAATGAATTATGGTGATTAACTTGTTCAATTAACCTATTAAATTATTTTAGTTACTAAAAATTATTTATTATAGGAAAATTAGTTTAAAAATTAATTTATTAGTTTAAATTAAATAGATTGTTCGATTAGTTCAAATGTTAATAAACCATATAATGTTTCTATAAGATCTAAAATCATGAAGGAAACAAGTCAAGATGGAAATGGGTTGCAAATAAAATCAAAGGTGAGAATCTCTCACTCATTTGGATTACCATTTAAATTTAAATTCTTAAATTTAAATTAATGGATGTTGATTGGATTGATAGATCTAAAGTTATATGTTCGATGATTACATAGACATAGTAATATATATATATATATATATTGGAGTGATTGATATTCCCGCATTATATAGCGGATGAGACCTTATGCGCCTCGCATAATAGCGGATGACCCTATATACCGCGATATCCCCCTCGAAGTGGGATTGGTATTTTTATATTGTGCTAACATCTGTGGATGCAGGGAAACAGGTTGGAGGTATCCAACTGGATTCCTCAAAAAAATTGAAATTATTTTCATATTCAGTGATATGATTTATTTGATAATCTGTGGTAGATTATATTAAAAATTGAAATTATGAATGCTAAGGTTTTGCTGAATATATTTTGGTATTTTAAGATATCAAAAATATAAAGATTGGATTTTTGAAGGAAAATAAAAGCAAAATTTTAAGTAAAATATTTATAGTGAAGTTGGATAAATTAAAAAAATGAATTTAGGGAAAAAGTAAAAGGTTTGATTTTAAAGTCCTATTAAATAAATTCCGATTATGGAAAAATAGATTTTGAATAAATGGGAATAAAAGAGTTTTGAGGACTTAAGCGATATTGTTTAAGAATTAAAGGATTTATTTTTAAATTCAAGATTTAAATGGTTTGGGGAGAAATAAAAGGAGAATTTTGAAATAAAGTGTGGAATTGATGTTCCAGATTTAAATAAGATTTTTAATCATAATAAAGGAGTGAATATGGAATTGATGGATTTTGGAATAAATTTGGGTAAATCAAGAAATAAATTTCAAATGGAATTAATTCAGAAAATCGATTTGAAAATCGGTTAAGTGTTTTGAAATAGTGATTATAAAGGAAAATGAGACTATGGATTTATAAACTGGGTTTATAAATAAAGTGAAATATTTATCGGTGGATAATTTGAAATTATAAATTCACGATGGGAATTTATAAGGAGATGGTAATTCGTTTTAAAAATAAATAGTGGTTTTATTTTTAAAAATGTGGGAAAGGAAATTTACGGAGTTGGAACGTAAATTTAAACTGGAGATAAATCGAGAAGGATTTATAAATGACAAGACTGGTTTTATTGAAGTGGAAATGTATTTTTCTGGAAAGTTAAGTATATTTTAAAGGAAATATTTTAAGAAATAAATTAAAGATTTAAAAGTGTTTAAAAGAATGTTTTTAGAAAATTTATTATTTAGTTGTTCAAAAATTGTTTAAGTATTTATAAATTAAGTTAGTTATAGTAGTTAATTATTTTTAAAGGTTAAATTAGTATTATGATTTAAAGGATAATTATTAGATATGTATATTTTATAAAATAGCTTTGTTTTAAAAGTAGTTTTTGGCTAAAGTTTTTACTTCGAAAATTATTATAGAATTTCATAAGTATTGTTTTGAATAAAGTGATTTAAGTAGCTTTATTTTAAATATTTTATGTGTATATTTTGGATAAAGTGATTTATTTTATTTAAAATAAAAATTTAATAAGACTTGGTGTTTCCAGTGGAAATGAAATATTTGGTTGAATTGATTGTTTATTTGATAGTTAAATAACCGACTATCAAATCTGGACCCAAACATAACTTTGGAAATATCTAGAAGAAATATGGGATTTATATGGTACAGTTACCGTTCGAGGTGCTATACTGTACGTATAAACTCGTTTCGTTCTTCTAGGATATTTATAAGGAAATTTGTCCACTAACAGTTAGGAGGTGATCTTCGATCTTATTTTCGTCTGTTTGTTTCCTAAAGAACCGGGATTGAGTTTACCAAGGAATATCGAACGTTGTTTCGAAGAGATCGGGATCGGATTTGTGATTCGAAAACCACTTCGATCCAACGAGTACATTTTCAGAATGAAGAAAAGAGCTTGGAGTCGAAGATGGAGCAGTGAAGTGCAAGGACTAATCGCTACTAATCTTGAGGGTGATTCCAAAGTGGATGTAGTAGGAGTAGTTCTTTCGGTTCCGTTCGGACCCGGAACATACTTGTATGGATGAATGCTATCAGTACATTGTCATTGGAGGACAGTGAGCATTCTAAGTGAATATTTCTAAAAAGGTAACACTTAGCCTCGAGCCTCATCAACCGGGAATGACTAAAAATCAGGGGAGGTGCAGCAAGGCTAAGTGGGTGGCTTCCAAGTAGGGTAAGGTCATCCCTGTCTAGAGTCCCTTTATTTCGGCTGTGTGGGCGGTTGCTGATCCCAACTACGGGGTGATCTTATTCGGGCTATCCAGGTTAGGGGTAGCCCGATCTTGTGTTGCAGGGGATCGGGAGTGGTCCTCGGTATGCTGATCTATACCAGGTACTGTGACAGGTGGTACCCCAGTGCCTAGTCATTCAGTTGGAAATCCATTCTCCCTACTTGCCTTTACGGTTTTGATTGTAGAGCCTAGTATTGATGACATTTAATTAATGTAACAATTTCAGCTATTTGATTTAAGTATTTGTACTTCGACACTATTATAATGTCAGAGGATTTTGATATGAAATGTTTTGGTTATCGTAAGGTAAAAACCTGACATGTTATTTGTGGCGTGGTCTTACGAGATACCTTTGATTTTCAAAGGATTTTGAAAACTTTAATAATTCAATTGAGTGTGTTTTCTCACACTGGTTTTCCGGACTGACTTGGGTGTTATTTTATTATAATGCTCGGGTCAGACCGAGTATTACAGATTCAGAATAGGATGCTATGGAGCTCAAGAGACGAGCTGGATGTCGAGACGTATCACACGTACTTGGTGTATATTCCTCGATGCATTGTAAGCTGTAGAGTCAGCTTTGTGAGGACAAGTTATTATAACTGTCCAGTATTGTGCTATTGTTTTGTTTTGTACTCTGATGATGTAATGTATAAAATAGTAATAGTTCTTTTTGTATAAAGATCAGTTGTTATCTATTATATATTGTTCCATTGCGATTGTGAAATTCTATGTTGTTATTTCTATTTTCTTCTTCTACCTCTTTCTTCTTTCCTTTACGGTCTGGTATTTCCGGCATTCGATTGTTCGACATGTAATATAGTGGACGTATTGATGTCAATTTTCGGAGGTCGAAAAATGAGTCGTGACAAATCCTGACCTTACAATTGCCGATAGGTATACTATATAATACAGCGGAAAATAAAATACTATGATAGGTGAAACTTCAGCTCCCCTCCATGATTTCCATAGCACCAAAGGCAACCAAGGAAAATACTCGGTCTGACCTGAGCATTATAAATAACACCCGGATCAGTTTGGAAATACCAGCGTGAGATAACTCGAATATGGGGAAACATATATAAAAATTCTGTGAGACCACGCCGCTAACGTGGAACGAGTTTTTACCTCACAAGAATAACATCCATACAGGCAAGAGCAGAAATAAATATCAGGAAAAATTCCAAATATGATTGAGCATAAATAATATTAAACCAGACTTGAAAGTATGAAAACAAACCGAGTAAAATCCAAACTGGACATAATAGATAGAACAAGGAAAACAGTCAACTTGATAGAATGGCCTAAATAAGGTAATGGTCCAAACTCGATAGAATGGTCTAAATAAAGTAACAGTCTAAAATCGATAGAATGGGCTAAATAAAGTAACAGTCCAAACTTGATAGAATGGGCTAAATAAAAACTTAAATGCCATGATAAGGAGTTGGCTCTACTCATGGCAATTTAAAGCTAAAATAGATTCAGGGTTTTCGAATCAAATAAGGAAAGGAAATTTTCCCACAAATGACAAGGAAGGTGCACCCCCTTGAAGTATACCTCTAGTAATATACTTCTGAGAAGCTCATTTACTCTGTGACACTTCTCGGACAATACCAAGCCAGACCCCGCCAGACCTTACCGAGTATCCGAATATTTCCACATCTAAGTTCACAACCGAATCCAAACTAGATGAGATGTGAAAATACCCTAATGGGAGCAACCCAACATAGCTTGGCTTCCTCTCGCACGTTTGGTTTAGTCATTTCCGACAAAGGATAGCAACGCTCAATGGAGCAATAAATCGTCTTAGAATGATGATAATAAAGTAGCAGAAGTAACCAATAGTTGAGATACCAATTATCGAGGATATAAAATGATCGTATATGGAAATTAAGT
Source organism: Allium fistulosum (assembly GCA_030737815.1). NCBI lineage: Eukaryota > Viridiplantae > Streptophyta > Magnoliopsida > Asparagales > Amaryllidaceae > Allium > Allium fistulosum. The sequence goes on from CM060902.1 coordinate 1,213,360,557, forward strand.
CTTGTATACTTATCACCACTCATTGAATTCAGACTAGTACTATTTCTGGGTTAACAAATACTGGACAAGTCAAGGTAGTGTTACCTCAAAGTCATGTCACATGATTATTCTTAACTTGTGAAATAACGACTAGTCTACTTCTTCGATGTTTAATGCTAATTATACAAATAAATCGTTTCCATATAAGTGATTCGCTTTACGGAAATAATTTATTTCCATAAACGAATCAAACTTTTACTTTTAAAAACAAACTGAACTTTTGCTTGATTTCCGTATTGGTAAAACACTTTTAGAATTAGTTCCTGATTGTTAAAACGTTGAGAGAATAATTTTCCAAGTGCGCGACCCCGAAGGCCTAAACCGACATCAGACCGAACACCCAGAAGGTTATCCAACTTAACATCTCAATAATCGAGTTCCAATTCCTTTTTATAATTTTAAAACGATATCAATTATCTTGAAAGATAATAAATCGCAATTTAAAAACTCTTTTAACTAAAAAAATCCATTATCTATAATAAAATAGATAATTATTTCCAAATACTTTTATAACATTGGTAAATCAAATTTAAAAATCTTTATTAAATAAGTTTATTAACTTGAAAACGGTCGATTAAAGCAATTTTATTATATTAGATAATTTACTTCATCACTTTATTCAACAAATTAATTGACTTTAAATATCATTAATTAAACTTACTAAATTCAAATAATCATTGATTAAAATGATAAATAATTTTAAATTCCATTAATTAAAACAGTTAATTAAGTTCAAATAATCATAAATTAATTGGATTAATTAAATTCAAACTCCATTATCTAAAACAAATAGTTACAACATAATTTGTTAAAATGATTTATTTAATTATGAAACATCATTAATTAAGATGATTTAACTAAATTCTAAAAATCATTAGTTTAAACAATTAATCAAATTTAAAAACAATCATTAATTAGAATGATTAATTAAATTCAAAAATCATTATTTAAAATGATTTATTACTTTTAAATATCATTAATTAAAATGATTATTAATTTCAATTATCATTAATTGAATTAATTAATTAAGTTCAATAAATTAATTAAAATCCATTATCATTAATTAAAATGATTAATTAAGTGTAAAAACATCATTAGCAAAAATGATTAATTAAATCTAAAGATAAACCAATTTTAATCATTATTTATTAAATTTGTTAATTAATCTTAAATTAATTAATTTAAAAGATTAATCACTTTAAACTATCGTTAATCAAAATGATTAAAAAAAATTTAATATTCTTTTTAGCGGAAATACAAGCTCAAGTTCATATGACAGGGTTTTGGGGATGAAAATTTAATAAACGACGGTATAGCGAAAATCGCTATAACGACATTTAAACTATTAAATGCAATATCAAAAATTAATTTCAATTAACCATCAATAACAACATATGGATGTAAATAAATAATTTATGGGCGAGAAACCCCCTTTGGGTCTCTCTACATATTTTTTCTGCAAAACAATGGTTACAGATAACATGTAGATAATCATATTGGTTTTTAACGATCAAATTAAGATGTCATCCATTTTCCAATCGAAAATGCAACCAAACAAGCAATCAAACATTTTAACTAACATACAAATAATCTATAAACATTTATAACATCATAGATATGATATGATATAATAAAATTAAATGTGAGTTAAACTCACATTGGTTCAAGTTTTCGCTGAAGCGTTCCGGTTTGAACTAAAATCGAACTGACATTTGATTTTAGCAGAAAATTCAACAAGCTCCAAACTCCTTTAATTCAATTCCAAGACGTAGATACTGTCATTACGAACACGAGTATGAGCTGGATAATCAGTTTACAACAATTTGAATAAATTAAGATAATTAATTTAATTAATCCACCCTTGTAACGAATGGGGTTTTTCGATCCTCGAAAATCAACATTAATACGTCCACTGTATAGAATGCCGAGCAATCGAGTGCCGGAAATACCAGTTCATTAGGGGGGAAGAAGAGAAGGTAGAAGAAGAAACAAAAAAACAACAACACAAAATCTCACAATCGCAGCAGAACAAAATATAATATATAATAACAGATTTTAAATACAAGAGTTGTACTTTTAATATGCATCCCATTATCAGAGTACAATAAACAACAATCAATCTAGACAGTTTAAATAACTTGTCCTCACATACATAACATACACAGCGGAAATATAAATCAAATACGGGAATACGTCTCTGTCATCCATCTCGCCTCCTGAACTCCATAGCTTCCTATCCGGAATCTGTAATACTCGGCCTGACCCGAGCATTAAAATAAAATAACACCCGAGTCAGTCCAAAAAACCAGCGTGAGTAAACACACTCAATTTGAATTATTACTATTTCCAAAATCCTTTGGAAACAAAGGTATCTCGTAAGACCGCGTCATACATAAACACGACGGGTATTTACCTTACGATAACCAAAACATGTTTTTCAAAGTCGTCTGGTATTATAATAGTGTCTAAACAAAGTAAATAGAAAATAGCTGAAATGCTTGCACCTCACATTTCAACATAGTTGGGCACAATCAAAACCGTACGACTCTTATTGTAGAATGGATTACATACAATGACTGGGCCACTGGGGTACCACCCATCACAGTACACCTCTAGAACAATGTACCGAGGACCTCAACGGGATCCCCTGCTACACAAGACCGGCCTACCCCTAACCTGGATAGACCGAATATGTTATCACCCCGGGTGTTCCCACCCTTACAATCGAGCGCTCCTTCTTTCATGCACAACAATATCCATAATATATAAGTTTGCAAGGATATCGAGAAAAGTGATAACATACCCTAATTAGGTGCGACCCACTTAGCCTTGCCACATCTCCCCTGTTTTAGCCATTCCCGGTTGATGTGGCTCGAGGCTAAGCGTTACCATTCAAGAACACAATTCTACTTATAATGCTCATCGTCCTCCAATGACAAAGTTCTGATAGCATTCGTTCATACAAGTTGTCCTGGGTCTGGACAAACCGAATCACCGTCTTCATCATCTTCACGGTATTCATTCATTACGTTTAAACCGGATCGAAGTGGTTTTCGGATAATTATATCCAATCCCGGTCTCTTCGAAACGATTAACGAAATTGGCTAAAATTTGATAGTCAGTTATTTAACTATCAAATAAACATCCAAAAGCAAACATCAGGACATATTTCAAATTTTCAAAAAAATTATTTCAAATATCTTCATAAGATATTACTTCAAGTACTTCAACATTTGAAAATGGTTTTTTTCAAATCCTTGTATTTTCAACGGAATATTTCCACCCCTTTCCAATACTTAGAATATTTTCCCCACTTCATTTTGTATTCAACACTTAGGAAGTATTCCATTTATTTCCTATTTATTTTTCTCAAAATCATTTACAATTTTATTTGTAAATTCCTTGACTGGTTTATAACGAAATCTATAAATTCCGGAATTCCTTAATTAATTTCCTTAATATTTCCAAAGCCAATTATACTTGCTTATAAACTCAATTTCCCTTTGTATGTTTTTATGAATTCTATTTCATTTTCGAAGTTCACTTTTATTTAACTACTTCGGCAATTTTCTTACGTTTCTTCCCAATTCCATTTTGGAGAATTCTCTTATAAGTCTCATCTACTAAATAACCCTTTCCCAACTCTCGAGAAGATTTATAAATAAATTTAAACTATTACAAAACTCTATATATGTATATATGTAAATAAAAATAAGTATTCAAAAGGAAAATAATAATAATTTATTTTTGAGACATGTTTAAATAATTATTTAAAATATTGAAACACTTTTTATAACATCACTTTTCCAAGCTGGTTTAAAAATTTAGGATTTATTAAAATAAATATTAAGTATTTGAAAATTTTACTTCTGAAGTACTTCAATACTAACTAACTAAAAATTACATAGTTTAAGAAATAAAATTTTCCTTTTTAAAATAAAATTTAACTTATTAATAAAAATATATTTTTAAATCTCAGTAACCAAATTTTAAATTTATAAATCCCTCTCGATTTCCATCGCATCACTTCCATTTCGGTCTCCGTAACCATTTTCACCCAAAAATAGTATCCACTATTTTTCTCTCACCCTATTTTCATATTCAGTTATAAATTCTCCCTGTAAATTTCTATTTCCAAATTTATCGTCTGATATCGATTTCATTTATCTATAAACATCATGTATAAATTTTAAACTCCTTTGAATTTCACTAAAAATAATCTCATTTACAAATTCTATTTTTTAAATTCAATTCCTTATACCAATATATTTTTAATATCGATTTCAACTTCTTTCCATATTTTTTCCCGAATATCATTTTAAAATCCAGTCTTAAAAATTCCTTTATATAATTTATTCTAAAATCTCCATTTAAAATATTTTTCCGCATTATTTAGTATGATAAAAAATATATTTCTTATTCAAATCAATCTCTTTTAAATAATCCAAATTCCGTTATACATATTTTTATATTAAAATAAATCTCCTTTTAATTCTTTAAAAATTCAAAATAATATTTATGGTATTTAATACACCAAAATTAATTCCCATACTATTATAACATTTAAAAATTTACGACAAACAATAATCCAGTAGATTATTCAGTCACATCATATATTTTTATATATGAAAAAACACTAAATATATTTGAAGAATTCAGTTGGATCCCTCCAATCTGTTTTCCTACATCCACAGATGTTAGACAATATAAAATATCAATCCCACTTCGATGGGGATATCGTGGTATATAGGGTCATCCGCTATTATGCGGGGCACATAGGGTCTCATCAGTTCCAATAGGCGAGAAATAAATCCAACTACCAATATATATATATATATACACTACTATATATATAATAATATCCAAACTAATAAGATTCAAAACCAGATTCAATTCATTTTAAATGAATTCAAATTTTCATTTCAAGATCCAAATCAATATTATAATTCCATTATTTTACTTTATAAAATTTTGTTTTCTCCATTTATAAAACCAATTCCAATTTAAATTCAAATAATACAAATTCCAAATTCTTAAATTCTTTTCTTTACCAAACCAATACTATATTTTCATTATGTTACTTCTAACTATGTGATTATATATTAATGTGTGAAAGTAAGTTACAGCAACACAGTAAAACGATGCATAAAAACAAGATTATGCACAACTAAAAAAAAGGATTAGACAGGAAATTTTTGTGAGTGTTGAAACCTATCAGGAAATCGTTTCCCCTCTTCACCTTGTCCTGTAGCTCAAGCATGAGCTCCACCAGTCACTGCCTCGCCACATCGACAAACCCCCAAACCCTAGCTCCAGCGATGAAGCCTCCACTGTATCGCGACTACCTCGCCATCCTCCTCAACATCCCTTTCATGGAGTCTAACTATCCTGGCCTCGCGTGCTCGATTGACGAGCCTCCTGTACAATTCGTGCATAGCCCTACATCGAGACACAATCGCAGTCGTTCCTCTCTCCATCACGGCCTCGATCAACTCGCCGCCGAACGCTAAAGCCCATCGCACTGCTTCGGCTCGCCATCGAGCCCTAACAGACCGTCCCTTCATGTTTGCAGCCTCACAGGGACTCGCGAGCAATGCCATCAATCGATATGGTTTCCCTTTTTTTAAATCGATTTCGTGAATTTCAACTAAAGCTTAAAGTGGAAGCGCGATTTATATTTACATGCGATTTTGTTATTTTCCTTAATTCTGTTCGAATTGAATTCATGGATTTAACAGAAAAGAAGGGGGAAATGTGATTTGAAGGGAGAAGGAAAGGTTGCGTGATGTTTTTAAAAAGAAGAGGGATTGCGTGAGGTAGAAGAGAAAGGCACATCTGATTGGAGAGAATGCGGCTGTGATTGACCTTAAACAATTTAAATTATTATTTAATTACAAATATCTCGATTTACACAAGTCAAAATTTTGAACTCCTATGGAGGCATGCCGCTAGGTGTTTATAATGTTATACCCCTATCCTGAATGCAATGGAAAAGGTTTCGAGTCCTAATTTGATAGTATGGAAAAGATAGCTTTTTGGACCCAATTATTATATAGAATTTTCGATATTAAATTCAACGCGTTTAAATCCCGTACGACCAAACTGTAAATCCAAACATTATGAAATCTGAAATTCGATAATAATACAATATTATGGATCCAATGGAACTGGTTTCGTCGAATTCCGAGACCACGTCCCGAATTGCTATTTTAACGCGTCGATTAAATCGACGATTACAAAAATTGACGAAATTACTTAAATTTTCAGTTTTTAAAACTTATAACTAAATTCTAATTTAAATAGAATCTACATCAATATTGGAAATTATTTCGATTTAGATTCATCTCCATTTCAATTATTTATCCATTCTGTATTACAATAAATCGATATATTTGAAATTTAAATTCAAATCCATCCGCTCAACCAAAAATCTTCATATTTCAAAATCGATTTATATCCAAAATCAATATTTAAAACCATTTAAATATTCCAAATTAATCATTGAAAAATCTGGGTCGTTATAACCCCTAATTACCATTAACCAAAACCAGACCGCAAATCCTTCTTCTCCCTCACAACTAATACATGCCCTGTACGTGAAGCAATGGTGCACGCATGCACCCGAATCCTCCAACCACACTACCGATGGGACAATGGAGAGCGCCGCCAACCCCCACTCGCCTCGCTCATCACTCTCCACCCATCCACGTCACCTCATCCTTCTCAGATCAAAACGCGACCTCTGTACTAAAACGTGCTACAGGCGATTGTCGCCTCCTTTAAGATGTAGCTGCACACCATCATCTAATCACCGCTGACACTCCATGCCACGCTGAATCCAACGCCGACCTTGCTTTCCCTTATCTCCGCTTAAATCAAAGAAAACCCAAAACCCTAGAAAGGTCGACCCATCCAAAACATCATCGTTCCATCTAAAACTGCTATCGCTGCGTATATCTTACTCTTACGAATCTAATAAAATAAATTTCATGATTTATTGTTGAGTATTTGAATTTATTTTGAATTTCAAATATTATAATATAATTTCATTTACTGGTACATAAAGAAGGAGGAGGGAGACGTTTTATCAAGCAGGTAAAAAAACAAATTAAAAAAAATGAAAAGAAGGTATGCCTAGATTTATAACCAATAAAATATAATAAATAATAAATAGACAAAATGATTATGTTTCCTCTTTCCATTACAAAGAAATTTCACAAGCCGTCAATGTCCATGACGTCAAATCATTATTTAAAAATTGGATTTTTGATTTGATTTTACGATGATTTTTAAATGGAATATCTACGGTACCCTACTACGCAATATTTCATTCGACTACGAACTACGAGTAACCGAAATAAAAATTTAATCGTGCACTTAAATGCAACACGATCATAAATCAACAGTGAATTACACAGATTGTTTTATTTTATGAAATTTTCCAAATATCATTGTTTGTCGATATATCGTTAAACGAATAATTTCAATATTTTTCCAAATTAAAAATTATGAAAAAAATCAAATAAATTAAATTTAAAAGATACGTCAATGGAAATCGAATCATAAAATTAAAAATAGATTTTCTGATTAATTATTCGAACTATTTACTACCGTAAATAAATTTACTAATCGAATTCACTAATATTATTAAATCAATTAAAAGGAGTTAAATAAAATTATTAAATCCATTTAATTAACATTTAATTCACAATTCAAATATTTAATTATTCCCTATATTTGAATTGTAAATTATTAAATTTCAAAATTCAATTATTTTAAATATTTAAAACTAATTAAACATTTAAAATCAAATAACTAAAATTTTGGGTCGTTAATTCTCCCCCCTTAAATGAATTTCGTCCTCGAAATTCCTAAGGAAGAAAATGTTTTCAAACCCTTAAGTTTAAAAACATTAAATAAAATGAGTTATTAACTTTTCAAAATAAATTCGTTGGAATAGATTCCAAAATTTTCAAATCTTTTAAATCCGTTCGTCTATAACAACTAATCCCCTTACATTCATTTCAAGATATAACTTGAAAGTGCAATTTTAGTTAACAAAAATTTCTCAAAATTCTTAAAAAAATTCTAACTCTTAAATTTTCAGAAAATTTCGCCAGCGTCTCCTTTGCACGGCTCGATCGGTACAACTACAAATTGCCTCAACGGGCTCCAAACCAATCAAAGAAAACAAAAGCCAAGTGGCCTCCCATATCTAGGGCATAAAATCATCAACCAATTTAAATTTTCTAAATTTATTACGTACCTTTTTGTGTTTGATTTATAATTTGGCAAGCAATTTATTATCTTCTATGCAAGTGCAAGTGCACAAGAATCAAATAGCAATCTCTTGCATACATGTACTTATGACATCTAAAAGAAAAATCATGCCGACAAAAGCAATGTGGTGAAAATTTTATATGTAAAAACTAGCATGATATAAATCTACATGTAACTAACAACCATACCTCAATCATATGCAACAAACAAGCGGATATTCTACAATAGATGCTATGCATCCAATTATTTTCAGATGACAAATTTAGATCTTAATACTTGGGTTTTTCAATCAAAAATTTATTTTCAAATTTCTCAAGCGAAAAAAATCAAAGATCAAAATCAAAAGGACAAGGAGGGGATTCCTCTAAATAAATTATGGTGAAACTCGAGAATCAAAACAACATGGAGCATCCAGTGGTATTCCGGTTCCTCTAAAAACATCAACTAGAGTGAATAAATATCATCCCTTTCCAAAAATCTTCAAAAATTACCTTTTTCAAAATCACCGGGATTTAGGTCTTAATAAAAACAATTAAAAATCCTTTGTCTATATATTTAAACTTTATAGATAATGGTATATGAAACCACACAACCATTAATTCACTTCAATCAAATCAAATAATTCAAATTCCGTGAAGGAATAAACTAATAGTCAAACAAATTCCATAAGGGAGAACCTATCACTTAACATTGTTTCAAAATGTCGAATGACTAGCAAACAAATCTTAACTCAAGTTCAAAACTTTATTAATTGTCCAAAAATATAGATAATTATCCAAGCGTACTGTTTTGCCCATTAGCCTTTGGTTATTGCTTAGAAGATTATCCAAACTCACTCGGACAAAATGGAAAGATATACTCTATATTTTATTAATTTCTTAATTATATTAATTTCTAATTCACTTATATTTTCACTTAGTATTTTATTCGATACTAGAATTATTTATGAGTTATCTCATAATTTCTCACTCAAATTTTAAATTATCTTATAAAGTTATTTCTTTATAAAACATTAATTTATAACTTATTCCACTTAATTTACTTATATAAAATTCTTTTATATCCTGAGAATACATACAAAATTTATTTTACTTTTTCAAAGATCTGGATGGAGATCAATTCAAACTATGGTTTCTTAAAACCGAGTCAACCTATTAACCCTTTCTATTTAGAGTGTTAAAATGAATAATATTTATGAGTTGACCCAATCAACAAATAGTTTTACACTACTTAGATGTTTTAACAAAAGTTATGTTTTTAACAAAAACAATATTTATCAAAAACTTCTTATTAAATTTAACCATATATAAACCTGTGTTAAATTATCCTATATCTTCCTAGAGGAAAATCTTATTTATCAAAACAATCCCTTATTACTAATATCTTTTTGTTTTGGAAAACAATTCCCATTTAAGGGAACTTAAAAATAAGATACTCGGTTTTAATTTTAAAACTTACCTTTGAAAGCATACTTCATATATTTTTATATATAATAACTTCAAACAATTTGATTATTAAAACTCACTTTGGGTTTATTCAGATTTGAACTCATTTCGATCGCACAATGATAATGAGAATAATTTACTAAGTATTCCACAAGTTCGCCTAAGCAAACATCTGATCGTCACTTAGGAGATTATTCAGATTATCACAAAACCAATCAAATCGATTTCCTCCTAATTATCCCAAAGAAAATGCATTCCATTTAAAATTTTACTTCTCAATATAATTTCATTTTCAATTACTTTCAAAAGTACTGCTATTTCATTTCTCAAAAAAATTCCTTTGAAATTATTTTCAAAAATTCCAGGATTTTGATTCAAAAATACTTTTTAAACATAACTCTCAAACTAAATTTATATAAAATTTCCTTTAAACAAATGTCATTTCATATTATAATAATTCTTCCTTACTAAAATCAAATTTTCTATCTAAATGTTTTATCTTACCATTTAGACTATATTTTCAACTTTTTATAAAGTTTAGTTCTTAACCCATCATTATTTAAAAGGTGAAATTTCAAGCTAACACATTTTTTTCTTTTCCGAACACCTTTATAGTTAAATTGTGGAAATTAATTCACAAAGGGTTCGTTTTAAATCGAGCGATAAATGCTCCTAAATAAATCGAGCACAATTTAGCAATCAACACACAACAGTCTATGCTTTTCATTTAAGTTAAGCATAACCGAACAAACAATAGTGATAATAAATAAATATTATCACATTTAAACTAACTCACTTTATAACTATATAAAGTTTTGTAAATTAGTTCTTTATATATGTGAAATATAATCCTAGGAAAAATATATAATTTGCCAAAAATTTCAATACCTTGTCTGTTGGCCTTGGTCAAACGTTTAGAAATCCCTATCGATACCGTGACGTCCCACGTCTCGACCAGAATTCATAAAAACTCGATAGACCAATTAACATGTACGTTTCTATAACATTAACAAATACGCTCTCGTGTATATAATACTCTCAAACTCATTCTAGGGTGTCGCTTACCCTATCTCTAATGAGCCAAACCCTACCAAAACCAAGGTTATCGCTTAACCACGCGCTCTGATGCCAAATGTAAAGATCTAGGCTTTTCAACCTTCGACAGTGGGTACACCCCCACTGTAGCTTACATTGGTACCTCTCATTTGCTTTTACGGCCAGCCTCTCGACTACATGCCCATCTGCCAACTTGAAGGACATGTAGGAGTAAGAGTCATTCATTCGCTTCCTAACAAGAAGCGAGAACCCCCTATCATGCTGCACCTCTATGCCTAAGCAAGTCGACACCGAACACTACCGACCCGCCATTTTGACCATCGAAAGTCGACACCGAACACTACCACTGTGTTCCAATGTCGCACATCCAATCGACAAAAGGGCAGATTATTAGGGTAAATAAAAAGAAATGAATAGAGAACAGAGAAAAACAGAATCTCACAATGGAATCGACAACATATAATATAACAACGACAGTAGAAATCGTCTCTTCAAAAATACAAAGTATATCAGAGTTAAAACAAACCTTATCAGTTGGACAGTTATAAAATCCTGACCTTACAATTGCCGATATGTATACTATATAATACAGCGGAAAATAAAATACTACGATAGGTGAATCTTCAGCTCCCCTCCATTATTTCTATAACACCAAAGGAAACCTGGGAAAATACTCGGTCTGACCCGAGCATTATAAATAACACCCGGATCAGTCTGGAAATACCAGTGTGAGATAACTCGAATAAGGGGAAACATATATAAAAATTCTATGAGACCATGCCGCTAACGCGGAACGGGTTTTTAACTCACAAGAATAACATCCATACAGGCAAGAGCAGAAATAAATATCAGGAAACAAATCCAAATATGATTGAGCATAAATAAAATTAAACCAGACTTGAAAGAATGGAAACAAACCGAGTAAAATCCAAACTGGACAGAATGGATAGAACAAGGAAAACAGTCAAACTCGATAGAATGGGCTAAATTAGGTAACAGTCCAAACTCGATAGAATGGGCTAAATAAAGTAACAGTCCAAACTCGATAGAATGGGCTAAATAGACACTTAAATGTCGTGATGAGGAGTTGGCTCTACTCATGGCAATTTAAAGCTAAAACAGATTCAGGGTTTTTGAATCAAATAAGGAAAGGAAATTTTTCAACAATGACAAGGAAGGTGCACCCCCCTTGAAGTATACCCATAGTAATATACTTCTGAGAAGCTCATTTACTCTGTGACACTTCTCGGACTATACCAAGCCGGACCTCGCCGGACCTTACCGAATATCCGAATATTTCCACATCTAAGTGCACAACCGAATCCAAACTAGATGAGATGTGAAAATACCCTAATGGGAACAACCCCACATAGCTTGGCTTCCTCTCGCGCTTTTGGTTTAGTTATTCCGACAAAGGATAGTAGCGCTCAATGGAGCAAAAAATCATCTTAGAATGACGATAATAAAGCAGCTGAAGTAACCGATAGCTGAGATAACAACTACCGAGGATATAAAACGATCGTATATGGAAACTAAGTCTTGTATACTTATCACCACTCATTAAATTCAAACTTGTATTTTTTCTTGGTTAACATAATACCGGACAAGTCAAGATATACCTCAAAGTCATGTCCAACGATTATTCTTAACTTTTGAAATAGCGACAAGTTTACTTCTACGATGTTTAGTGCTAATTATACAAATAAATTGTTTCCATATATGTGATTCGCTTTACGGAAATAATTTATTTCCATAAACGAATCAAACTTTTACTTTTAAAAACAAACTGAACTTTTGCTTGATTTCCGTATTAGTAAAGCACTTTTAGAATTAGTTCCAGATTGTTAAAACGTTAAGAGAATAATTTTCCAAGTGCGCGACCGCGAAGGCCTAAACCAACATTAGACCGAACACCCAGAAGGTTATCCAACTCATCTCAATAATCGAGTTCCAATTCCTTTTTATAATTTTAAAACGATATCAATTATCCTAAAAGATAATAAATCACATTTTAAAATCTCTTTTAAATAAACAAATCCATTATCTATAATAAAATAGATAATTATTTCCAAACACTTTTATAACATTGGTAAATAACTTTAAAAATCTTTATTAAATCAGTTTATTAACTTGAAAAATGGTTGATTAAAGCAATTTTATTATATTAGATAATTTACTTCATCACTTTTATTAAATAAATTAATTGACTTTAAATATCATTAATTAAAAGATTTATTAAATTCAAATAATCATCGATTAAATTATTAATTAATGTTAAACATCATTAATTAAAATGATAAATAATTTTAAATTCCATTAATTAAAACAGTTAATTAAGTTCAAATAATCATAAATTAATTGGATTAATTAAATTCAAACTCCATTAGCTAAAACAATTAGTTAAAACATCATTTGTTAAATTGATTTATTTAATTATAAAACATCATTAATTAAGATTGATTTAACTAAATTCTAAAAATCATTAGTTAAAACAATTAATCAAATTCAAAAACAATCATTAATTAAAATGATTAATTAAATTCAAAAATCATTATTTAAAATGATTTATTACTTTTAAATATCATTAATTAAAATGATTATTAATTTCAATTATCATTAATTGAAATAATTAATTAAGTTCAATAAATTAATTAAACTTTATTATCATTAATTAAAATAATTAATTAAACTCAAATAATCATTTATTAAAATGATTAATTAAGTATAAAAACATCATTAGAAAAAATGATTAATTAAATCTAAAGATAATCCAATTTTAATCATTATTTATTAAATTGGTTTATTAATCTTAAATTAATTAATTTAAAAGATTAATTACTTTAAACTATCGTTAATCAAAATGATTAATAAATTTTTAATATTCTTTTTAGCGAAAATACAAGCTTAAGTTCATATGACAGGGTTTTGAGGATGAAAATTTAATAAACGACGGTATAGCGAAAATCGCTATAACGACATTTAAATTATTAAATGGAATGTCAGAAATTAATTTCAATTAACCATCAATAACAACATATGGATGTAAACAAATAATTTATGGGCGATAAACCCCCTATGGGTCTCTCTACATATTTTTTCTGCAAAACAATGGTTATGGATAACATATAGATAATCATATTGGTTTATAACGATCAGATTAAGATGTCATCCATTTTCCAATCGGAAATGCAACCAAACAAGCAATCAAACAATTTAACTAACATCCAAACAATCGATAAACATTTATAACATCATAGATATGATATAATAAAATTAAATGTTAGTTATACTCACATTGGTTCAAGTTTTCGCCGAAGCGTTCCGCTTTGAACTAAACTCGAACTGACATTCGATTTTAGCACAAAATTTAACAAGCTCCAAACTCCTTTAATTCTATTACAAGACGTAGATACTATCATTATGATCACAACGCGACCAGCCACGTTGGATTTGGACCTAGTATGAGCAGGATAATCAGTTTACAACAATTTGAATAAATTAAAATAATTAATATACTTAATCCACCCCTAATTACCATTAACCAAAACCAGGCCGCAAATCCTTCTTCTCCCTCACAACTAAAACATGCTTGTACGTGAAGTAATGGTGCACGCGTGCACCCGACTCCTCCAACCACACCACCGATGGGACAATGGAGAGCGCCGCCAACCCCCACTCGCCTCGCTCGTCACTCTCCACCCATCCAAATGGCTTCATCCTTCTCAGATCAAAACACGACCTCTGCCCTAAAACGTGCTACAGGCGATTGTTGCCTCCTTTAAGACATAGCCGCACACCATTATCTAATCACCGCCGACACTCCTTGCCACCCTGAATCAAACGCCAACCTTGCTTGCCCTTATCTCCTCTTAAATCAAAGAAAACCCAAAACCCTAGAAAGGTCGACCCATCGAAAACAACATCGTTCCATCCAAAACTGGTATCGCCGTGTATATCTTACTCTTACGAATCTAATAAAATAAATTTCATGATTTATTGTTGAGTATTTGAATTTATTTTAAATTTCAAAGATTAGAATATAATTTCGTTTACTGGTACATAAAGGAGGAGGGAGACATTTTATCAAGCAAGGTAAAAAAAAGCAAATTAAAAAAAATGAAAAGAAGGTATGCCTAGATTTATAACCAATAATATATAATAGATAATAAATAGACAAAATGATTATGTTTTCTCTTTCCATTACAAAGAGATTTCTCGAGCCGCCAATGTCCATGACGTCAAATCGTTATTTAAAAATTGGGTTTTGATTTGATTTTACAACGATTTTTAAATGGAATATCTACGGTACCCTACTATGTAATATTTCGTTCGACTACGAACTACGAGTAACTGAAATAAAAATTTAATCGGGCACCAAAACACAACACGATCAAAAATCAACAGTGAATTGCACAGATTGTTTTATTTTGTGAAAATTTCCAAATATCATCGTTTGTCGATATATCGTTAAACGAATAATTTCAATATTTTCCAAATTAAAAATTATGAAAAAATCAAATAAATTAAATTTAAAAAAATACGTCAATGGAAATCGAATCATAAAATTAAAAATAAATTTTCTGATTAATTATTCAAACTATTTACTACCGTAAATAAATTTATAAATCGAATTCACTAATACTATTAAATCAATTAAAAGGAGTTAAATAAAATTATTAAATCCATTTAATTCACAATTCAAATATTTGATTATTCTCTATATTTGAATTGTAAATTATTAAATTCCAAAATTCAATTATTTTAAATATTTAAAAATTAATTAAACATTTAAAATCAAATAACTAAAATTTTGGGTCGTTACAATATATATATATATATACATATATATACATATACATATATACATATACATCTACATATATATATATACATATACCTATACACATATATATAAACAAATATCATAGACAACAAAGGCATATGTAAAAGGGTA
Organism: Allium fistulosum; assembly: GCA_030737815.1. Lineage (NCBI taxonomy): Eukaryota > Viridiplantae > Streptophyta > Magnoliopsida > Asparagales > Amaryllidaceae > Allium > Allium fistulosum. The sequence continues at coordinate 1,213,376,331 of CM060902.1, forward strand.
ATGGCTCCATTGCAGTGTAATTCCCAGCACCTACGTACTTACCGATTAACTATGTACACTCTTATCGGTGGTATGTGCACTTCACACAAACAAGTATTTTGATATACTTGTAAACAAAATCTTCTTAAACAAAACTAAATAAAATGAAGATTTTATATAAAACTTCTGGATTGGATCTAAAATCCATTTAGGCTTCATAGACTTAACTAGGAAATAAAATAAAAGAAATTTTTAGAAACTCACCCATTTAACCTGCTTTAGGCTGGCCCGATTCCAACAGGTTTGTCCCTGTTAAAGAACTTGATCTTAGTCATCCAGCCATTTTTGGGAACTTAGATGCATAATGCACTTTCTATCAACAGTTATAACAAGTAACCTTAATGACATCTTTTTGGGCTCCCCCTTTCGAGCCTTTCCTTTTTGTTGTTGACCACTCTTACCATTCTAGTACGAGGTGAACTTCGTTTTCTTATCTTTTTGAGCCTTCAGCCCCAATTCTTCCTCTCGATATACATAAGCTCATAACGCCTCATCATATATACCACTTCATTAAATAGAAGTGCGAAATGAGTCATCATCCTACCTATCGCTCAGCTCTGGCCTCAACCTAAGATAAACATCTCCACTTCTAATTTGAGGTTCTAATCAAATCGGTCCCATACTTGGATGCAGCATTAGACTTTTAGAAATACTCTACATGGTCATACTTCCATGTTCCAATTATACAATTGCTCAGAAAATTATCGATATCTCTAATCTAGGAATGAATTCTCCTCAAGCATCCCAACGAACCATTCCCATGTTATTTCTTGCCCTAGGACCTCAGCCCTTACAGTATCCTACCGGTTACTAATTAAACCTATAAGTTTTCTTGTAATCCCCCATAAAAATTAATAAGAAATTAATTAATTAATAATAAGGTTAAAAATGTAAATTTCATACATGTCTGAATTTAGCCATAAAAGTAACACCATTGCATTCTTGGTGATTTTTTGATCAACTTTCATATATAAAGTTTTGTAATCGGAGCTCAAACGAAAAAGTTGTTAACGTTTGAAGTTTTCTAATTTAAAATAATTCAAAAGAATTAAAATTTTGAATTTAAATAATGTTAACGTATAAATTAATATGGTAATAAATATTTGTAACATTAAGGGGTACTTAACGTTTGAGAAAAGGTTAAAGTTAGTGTAAAAATAAGTATAAAATAAAAAAAGAAACTGCACAATTAATACCATCCAAATATAAGAGGACCAATCGACGCCCTCACTAAGACCGATCGACTGCTTGATGGTGAGTGATAGATCGTTGTAGTGAAGGCGGTTAGGTTTTTGTTAGGTGGCAATAACCTAGATTTTATTATTTTAAACCGACTAAAATGTGATGGTTTTGGTGCCTTCTAACCACTATAAATAAGAGCTAGCCCCTCACTTTTATTCATAAATTATTTGGAATGCTAACAGAGCTCTATTAGTCTTCTTCTTCTATATGATTCAGAATCACTTAGGATTTCCAAGCAAGGGATTTATATATTCAGATATTCGATTTCTAATTTAATTCTTCCCTAATCCTTGATTCTCAATCTAATTTATATATATTTCAATTGTTATATATTTCAAAAGAAGAGATTTGAAGTAGAATTAGGAGCGAATGTGAATCAAATCCAAAAGGAGGCAGGCAAATTCTCTATGAGTGGAAATCTTTTTTTCTTCATGTATTAATATTTGTTTAGTAGAAGTTTGGTTTATTTTATGTCTTGGGAAATTTTGTTCATGAAAACCCTAAAACCCCAAAATTTCCTAAAACGAAATACCAATTCTTATGTTTATTATAATCTCAATTGTTTTATATTAAAATGGTAGAATTTGTTTTGTAACTGCAATTTGAATATTTTATATTATATTCCACTTCCAACTTTTCTTTATTGATGTGTTAAAGGATTCTAAAAAGAAAATAGGTTAGAAAATGGTGTGTAATGTACGAATTCTCTTATTCATAGTTTGCACTGCCTATTTCTGTAATTTAAATATAAATCCCTTTTTCACTTCAAGTTCGTGTGCGGAAAAGTTGAATAGAATATAAAGAGTTTAGATTGTAAGTTTTATTCCTTGAAAAGAGATGTTGATTCGACTATATTAATATAAATTAAGTTTGGTATCTAATTCTATTTATTAATACAAGTCTACTGTCAGGCTAAGGATATTAGCTAATTTGTAAGTTATTGTATGAAGATAGACTTGTATAAATTTGAAAGTTTTGACATTTTAACGATTAGTATAGGAAGCAGAATTCTTCGCACGCTTTGGGATATATAGTTTGCATATATTACATACTAATATATTAGCATATAAATATATTATTATTAACGTATAATTAATAATGTATTAATCGTGTAGAATAAATAGGTCAGTAATTAGCATTAAAATCCATATGAATGAAGTTAATGATAATTATGAAAATTAATCCATAATTAAATGTGTAATAAGGAGTCTTCCTTGTATGGCCTTAATGCAAAATGTGGTGAGGTATATATGGTAGTATGTTGGGATAGTAGAATTATTATTAAGTTATAGGGATGCAAGATTAGTCAAAAGCACACAGAAGTCTGCCCACTAATCTGGCTACCAGTAGTATGGCTTTGGGACTGATACGAGACATCACCTATAATATGTACCCATGGTGGATGGAGGTTAGTCTTAATTCTGTAGGATAAGTCTGCCCAGTTAATCTGGTTATTAGCACCTATGAATAGTTGGAATAATATAGAGCGTCACGGTTTGGGTTATGGGTCATAATATGTAGGACCAGCTTCTGGGTCGAGGGTATTAAGTGGTTGTTGTAGAGTCTGCCTCCTTCCTACTTATAAAGTATTAAATGGTCGAGATTATCATTTAGGTGCGATAGCAGGGAATCTTGAGAGGGGTCTACTTTGGGGTTGAGGTATTAAGTGGTTATTGTAAGTTTCACCTCTTCTCATAAAGAAGTATAAGTGGCCTGATGAGATTTCATGCAATTTCAGTTAGGGAGTACCAAAATGGGGTCTGCCTTGGGTTAGGTATTAAGTGATTGGGATCTGCCCAGGATATAGGTATTAAATGGTTAAAGTATGCCTAGTTCCCATTAAAAGAGTTATTAAGTGGCTCGGGTACTTTCTCCCGCATTGTTAGGACACGACTGATAGTAGTTGCATGGGAATGGAAAAGGCCTTTGGCTTATAGATGAAGGTAAGTTATAGAGTTGGATTAGAAGAGCGTAAGTTGTAGAGTTGAACTGGAAGAGCGTATATTGTATAGTTGGACTGGAAGAGCGTAAGTTGTAGATTTGGACTGGAAGATCCTTCGGGCTTACAGTTGGAGGTATCTTATGTAGGATATAGTATAGGATGCATAAGACATATTACTTATCTAAATAATACTGCCTAAATACTATTATGGTAAGGCTTGAGATTTTCATTCACCGGACAATTTGTTCTGACCATCTCTTCATTACAACACATAGGTTAGAAGAGACGATGCTGATTTGGAAGATGAAGGCAGAGGCCATGTCTTATGGTAGTTATCTATCTATTTATGTTTTAGATATACTTTGATGAACCTATTTTCATAATTAATGTTATTGTGATATCATATATTTGAGATGATATGTTGTATTTTCTGAGATTTGGATCTTTATGAAATGGGTACAAATTTCTGATATTATATATTATCCTTTCCACTATGAGATTCTGATAGCATAGATAGATGGCTTTATATGTTGTTTATTGTATCAATTTTACCAACCAACAACCGGCCTTAGAATGGGCATAAGGTTCGATGAGCTTTTATTGGATCGTGAATTAGGCCCATTTCGAGGGGGGTTGTTACATTTGGAATCAAATCTTACGTTACTCGATCAACGAGGTTAGGTATAAGTATGGATGCATACCTATTATTTTCGAAAACCCAACTATATATGTATATACTTTTCGAACATATGCAAACACACTAGGCAAATCTTTATTTCAGCAAATGATACTATCTTAGGAAGTTATAACTAAACTTTAAACCCATGGATAGTTGATTATGGATGAAAATCATTACTCTGAGGTTGGGAACCCCCCTACCCAAGAGATACCCATTACTCGAGGGATGGTTGAATGGTTCAAGCAATACCCGATGCATGTAGGAAAAGTTCACATTCCTTAACCAGCTACATCGGCGGCATCCGCTGCTCCACCTGCTTAACTAGCACCTCGCCTAGTAAACTTTCCTAAATTGTGTAAAGATTTCAAGAATAAGGGAGGAAAGTTGTATACGAGAACTAAAGGTTTTATGGAGATGAAGGCATGGATTAATGACTGCGAGCGTCTATTTCGGGAGCTTGGATGGGAAGACCAAATCAAGAGAAGGATGGCTGCATGGCATTTAAAAGAAGAGGCCTTAGATTGGTGAACTATAGTAGCTAAGGAGAATGCTGAGGAAGGGATTACTTAGGCTGAATTTAGAACTTGCTTTGAGTCGCAATTCATGTCCAAAGCTGAAGTAAGTTTGCTAATGGAGAAGTTTATACAACTTAGGTAGGGAGACTTCATGTTAAAGGAGTATATCAGTAAGTTCATGGAGCTAGCTAAGTTTGGATTGAGTTTGATCGACACCCCTATGAAGAAGGCTATGAAGTTTGTTAAATGCAAGAATTCTTCATTTAGAAAATTACTTTTGACCTAAGTACCCACGGGCGCCACTTATGAGGTAATTGTTGAAACTGGCCAGGTTGTAGACTACTGGTACTGAGGAGAAGGAGAAGGTGGTACCAGTGCAAAATCAAGGTGGAGATAAGAAGGGAGGATTTTGGGAGGATAAGAAGGCCAATGGGAAGATTAAGAAGGGAAGCATAACATGCCATTGATGTCAAAAAAGGGGCATGTTGTTAAGGACTACAAGGTATGCTTGATGAGAGAGGAGTTTAAAGGGAGATGCTACCATTGTCATGAGGAAGGATGCTACAAGAATCGATATCCAAAGCTAGAGAAGGAAGGATAAAGTGGGAAAACTTATGCCATTAAGGTTGTACCTATCTTGAGTAGACCTCCTCCTAGAGATCAAGGAAAAGATGCAATGGAAGATACAACTATTATCTCCAAAAATACTGTTTGTATCTTATTTGACTTGGGAGCATCACATTTGTTTATAGCCAGAAATATAGTTAACTCCTTGACTCTAAAACCCAATTTGTCACCAACCTAATAGTCGTATCGAATCCTTGAGGGATCGAAACCTTTCTTTGATTTGCAAAGACCTAGTTGTGGATATATGTAACATAGATTGTACATGCAACATGTATGTTCTTGGTTTTGAGGAATATGGACTAGTTATTTACTACAGGGTATCTTAGATTATGATAGGAGGATTGTATGGTTAAGGTGTTGTAAGGGGCGAGATATAGATGTTCGTTGTACACCCCAAACTCAATCGAGTTAAGCTATTTATATTCGTTGAGTCTATCACAAGATGAGCCCTCATCCATGCCCGTGGCTAAAGAATTTCCTAACATTTTTGAAGAAATCTCGGATCTCCTGCCTCGAAGGGAAATAAAGTTCAAAATCGATTTGGAGAAGGATGCTAGACCTATTGATCTACCATTAAGGCATATGGTCCCTAAAGAAAGGCGAGAGTTGGATAAGCAGATTTCAAAGCTATTGCAGAAAGGATTTATTTGCTGAACTACTTCTAGATAGGGAGCACCGGTTGTCTTCTCCACTAAGGCAGATGACTCTTTAAGGCTATGCATTGAATATAAGGAACTCAACAAGTTGACCAAGAGGAACAGGTATCCTTTACATTAAGTAGATGATTTACTCGATTAGCTTATTGGAGCCAAAATCTTTTTCCAATTGGACTTAGCCAAGGAATTCCATTAGCTGAGGATAGCAAAGGATAGCAAGAAAAGACCACATTCTGGAGGGACTATATGAATGAGAAGTGATGCCTTTTGAATTGATGAATGCCTCCGCATTCTTTGTAGATTTAATGAGTAGAGTCTTTAGGGGCAGCTGAATAAGTTAATCGTAGTGTTTGTGGTTGACACTCTAGTGTTCTCCAAAAGTGAAGGTAAGCATGAAAATCACTTAAGGAAGGTACTAGGGACTTTGAGAAGGCACCAACTAACAGCCAAATTTTCAAAATGTCACTTTAGGAAGATGGAGGTGAGATTTCTCGATCATATTGTTTCTGAGAAGGGATTGTCTGTAAACCCCATGAAAGTGGAAGCTATTCAAGATTGGAAGATTCCCAAGAATGCCACAGAAGTCACTTTGGATGTGAGTTACTATAGGAAATTCATCAAGGACTTTGCAAAGATTGTAGTCTCACTAACTTGCTTAACCAAGAAAAATCTAGTTTTTATGTGGGATGAGAAATGCACATAAGCATTCAAAAAGCGGAAGGAGTTGTTGATTTATGCACTAGTACTTACTATTCCAGACGAGATGAAGCCTTTCACTGTTTACACCGACGCTTGTGGTATGGGATTAGGAGCTGTTCTTATGCAAGAAGGTAGACTGATAGCCTAAGCAAGTAGCTAGCCAGTTGAAGGACAACGAGAAGAGGTACCCAACTCACGACTTGGAATTAGCAGCTATCTTCTTGCTTTAAAGATGTGGAGGCAATATCTTTTGGGAAAAATGTTTGAGTTATTTACATACCACAAATCCGTTAAATACCAATTTTTCCAAAAAGAATTGAATCTTATGTAGTAGAGGTGGATGGAATTTATAGCATCATATGACTTTAAGATACAGTGTACCCTTGGAAAAGGGAATGTTGTTGTCGATGCCCTTAGAAAGAGGCATGCCACTCTTGGTGCTATATATGGGTGGGTGCAGTTGGAGTTCCTCTCGAATTTTAGTTTCCAACCACTACTAGAACCCACCCTAGGCTATTTGGCAGCAATGGAAGTTAGCCCGACATTAGTGGGCAAGAGTGGAAGAGAGATGCAACGATAGTAGATATTTTGGGAAAATTGAGTAGAGGAGAGCATTTTCCCCATGTTAGTAGGTAAGCGGTTGACAAAAGAGGATGTTCGAGAAGAGATGAACGCCTTTGTATTCCTATGGTGGAGGACGTTCTAGAGGAAGTTTTGGCTGAGTGTCACCATTTTTGGATGACCATTCGCCTTGGTGGAGATAAAATGCACAAGGATATGAGGTCGGCTTTTCTATTGGTCGGGGATGAAGAAGAGGGTAGCGGAATTTGTCTCTGTGTGTTTGAAGTACCAAAAGATAAAGGTGGAACAAGGGAAGCCTGAAGGATTGTTATTGCCATTAGAGGTGCCGACTTGGAAATGGGAGCATATATCGATGAAGTTTATAGATGGTTTGCCTAGGAGTCAAGGAGGCAGTGAAGCTATTTAGGTTATAGTGGATAGACTCATAAAAAGTGCCCACTTTATTCTCATTAGTAGTAATAGGACTGCAGCGTCTCTAGCATAAATTTATATTAGAGAAGTGGACTTCATGGAATTCTACTTAGCATAGTTAGTGATTGGAATCCCTATTCACTAGTGAATTTTGGAGGAGTTTGCAATCAGCTTTAGGAATGACGGTGAATCTTAGCACCGCTTATCACCTAAATACCGACGGCCGGACGAAAAGGGTGAATGAGATTTTGGAGGATTTATTGAGAGCTTGCATCATGGATTTCAGACGTCATTGGGAGCAGCATTTACCCTTAGTAGAATTTGCAAACAATAATAGTTACCATGCCACGATTGGCATTGCATCCTTCAAATCATGGTACAGGAGGCCATGCAAATCACCTAACTATTGGTGGAAAACCACCAGAAAAATTCTATTTGGACCAGATTTGATTCGCGTGACCTTGGAAAAGATAGAGATGAGTAGACGGTGAATAAAGGATGCACAAGACCATCAGAAGTCCTATGCTGTGCGAAAAAAAGAACCAGAGTTTGTGGTAGGAGACATGGTGTTCCTTAAGGTTTCCCCTCTTAAGAAGGTTAATGGGATTTGGTACATCGAGGAAGTTAGCGCCAAGGTTTGTTAGGCCTTTCCCAATCTTGTAAATAATAGGGAAACTTGCATATTGAGTAGAGCTGCCAAATTAGTAGGAGTCTGTGACACCTTTCATGTTTCACACTTGAGGAAATGTTTGCATGACACTTCCACTATAGTAGAGCCTAATAAGTTAGCAGATGTAGAGTAGCACCCCATGTCATCACACACATAGTGGAGAACAGAACTAGGAAGCTTGGAAATAAAGAATTTAGGCTAATCTGAGTATAATGGCGAGATAATCCAACGGAAAGCACATGGAAAACTGAAGAGAAGATGAAGGCCTCTCATCCTCTGTTATTCTCTGGTAAACTTTTTCTCCCTAAAATTTAGGTTTTTGGTTGCATCGTGATTGCTAGATTGGATGGTAGGCGATGCTTGCCACACTTTTTACTTTTATTTTTGCACTCATGTAGAATTTTATGCATATTTAGGATGCTTGCATACATGCCTATATGTCACAATTTTTCATTCAGCTAGGATTGAGCTCACCTATGGTATATTGCATACATAATCACATTGCATTTTTGGTTGAGTGGATGGTTATGTAGATAACTTGGTTGTATAACATGGATGCTGAGCACACGTTACACTATCTATCCCTTAGGGATTTCGAGGATGAAATCCTTTTAAATGGGGAGAATATAACACCTTTAAAAATTAATAAGAAATTAATCAAATAATAATAAGCTTAAAAATATATATTTTGTAAATGTCGGAATTTAGCCATGAAAGTTACACCATTGCTTTTGTGGTGATTTTATGATCAACTCTCATATATATAGTTTTGTAATCAGAGCTCAAACAGAAAGATATCGATGTTTGAACTTTTCAAATTTAAAATAATTCTATCAAATTTAAAATTTGAATTTAAATAACGTTAACGTATAAATTGGTATGGTAACAAATATTTGTAACGGGAAGGGATACTTAACGTTTGAGAAAAGGTTAACGTTACTGTTAAAATAGGTATAAAATTAAAAAAGAAACCACAACTATTAATATCATCCAAATATAGGGGGACCGGTCGACCCTCACCAAGACCGGTCGACTACTAGCGGTTAATAGTTTAGTGAAGGCGGCTAGGTTTTTTTAGGCATCAACTGTCCAGATTTTATTATTTTAAACTAACTTAAATCAGACTATTATATGCCTTCTAACCACTATAAACAAGAGGCTAGCCTCCTCACTTTTATTCATAAATTATTTGGAACGCTAACGGAACTCTATCAGTCTTTTTCTTCTCTATGATTCAGAATCACTTAGGATTCCAGGTAAGGTATTTTAGATATTTAAATATTCAATTTTTTCTTCCTTAGTCCTTGATTCTCAATCTAATTTATATACAATCCAATTGTTTATATTCCTAAAAGAAGAGATCTGAAGGAGAAACTAGGAGTGGTCGTGAATCATCCAAAATGAGGCAGGAAAATTCTTTGTGAGTGGAAATCTTAGTTTTTCACATTTTAGTATTTGTATAGTAGAAGTTTGGATTTCTTTTATGCCTTGGAGAATTTTGTTCATAGAAAGCCTAAAACTAAAACCCCAAAATTCCCCTAAACGAAATGGCAATTCTTAAGTTTATTGAATCTCAATTGTTTTACATTAGAATAGTAGAGTTGTTTTATTATTGCAATTTGAATATTTAATATTCTATTCTACTTCAAACATTTCTCTATTGATGTGTTAAAGGGTTCTAAAAAGAAAATTGGTTAGGAAATAGTGTGTAAGATATAAATTCTCTTATTCGTAGTTTGCACTGCCTATTTCCGTAAATAATGAATTCCTTTTTCACTTTAATTTCGTGTATGTAAAAGTTGAATAGAATATAAAAGGTATAATTTGTAAGTTTTATTCCTTGAAATAGAGATGCTGATTCTACTATATTAATATAAATTAAGTTTGGTATCTGATTCTATTTTATTAGTACAAGTTTATTGTTGGGCTAAGGATATTAGCTAATTTGTAAGTTATTGTATGGAATTAGACTTGTATAAATTTTAAAGTTTTGACATTTTGACGATTAATATAGGAAGCAAAAATCTTCGCATGCTTAAGAATATATAGTTAGCTTATATTACTTACTAATAATTAGCATATAAATATATTATTACTAACATATAATTAATAACGTATCAATCGCGTAGAATAAATAGGTTAGTAAGTAGCATTAGAATCCAAAGAAGGAAGTTAATGATAATTATGGAAATTAATCCATAATTAAAGGCATAATAAGGAGTCTTCCTTTTGTGGTCTTAATGCGAAATGCGGTGAGGTATATATAGTAGTTTATTAGGAGAGTGGAATTATGACTAAGTTATAGGGATGCGAGGTCAATCAAAAGCACACATAGGTCTGCCTATCTAATCTGTCTACTAGTAGTATGACTTTGGGACTGATGTGAGACATCACCTATAATAAGTACCCATGGTGAACGCAAGGTTAGCCCCAATTCTATAGGTTAAGTCTACCTAGTTAATCTGGCTACCAGCACCTATGAATAGTCAGACTAATGTGGGACATCATAGTTAGGGTTACGGGTTATAATACGTAGGACCTGCTTTTGGGTCGGGGGTATTAAGTGGATAGTGTAGGGTCTGCCTCCTTCCCACTTAACAAGTATTAAATGATCGAGAATATCATTGAGGTGCGATAGTAGGGAATTTCGAGAGGGGTCCGCTTTGGGGTCGAGGTATTAAGTGGCTATTGTTGGGTCCACCTCTTCCCATAAAGAAGTATTAAGTGGTCTGATGAGATTTCATGCGACGTCGGTTAAGGAGTACCAAAGAGGGGTCCGCTTTGGGTTAGGCACTAAATGATGGGGATCTGCCTTGGATATAGGTATTAAATGGTCAGAGTCTTCCTAATTCCCATTAAAGAGGTATTAAGTGGGTCATGTACTTTCCTTCACATTGTGAGGATACGATTGACGGTAGTTGCATGAGACTGGAAAGGGCCTTTGGCCTACAGATGAAAGTAAGTTCTAGAGTTGGACTAAAAGAGCGTAAGTTGTAGAGTTAGACTAGAAGAGCCTTCGGGCTTATAACTGGAGGTATCTTAAGTAGGATATAGTATATGATGCGTAAGACATATTACTTATCTACATAATACTGCCCAAACACTATTATGGTAAAACTTGAGATTTTCATTCATCATACATTGTTGTTCTGACCCCTTCCACATTATAACACACTGGTTAAGAGAGATGATGCTGATTTGGAAGATGAAGGCGAAGGCGGAGTCTTGTGGTAGTTATCTATCTATTTATGTTTTTGATATATTTTGATGTACCCATTTTCAAACATTATGTTGTTGTTTTGAATATTTTATATTTGAGATGATATGTTGTATTCTGAGATTTAGATCTTTATAAAATGGGTACTTATTTCTGATATTATATTTTATCTATTTCGCTGTGAGATTCTGATAGCATAGATAGACAACTCTGTATATTGTTCATTGTATTAGTTTTTTCCAACCAACCGCTAACCTTGGAATGGGCCTAAGATTTAATGGGCTTTTATTGGGTCGAAAATTAGGTTAGTTTCGAGGTGGATTGTTACTTGTCTCGACACTAACTTTACCTTTTAGGCATAAGTAAATCCCAAGTCTCTACAAATGCAATCACACATTCATGGCCAATCACTAGCCTCCAACGTCTATTTCATCCCATCAAGCATTTCTTCTCCCAAGATTCGAAAATCTTGATTCATCTTAGCAAAATCCTCCTTGACAACTTACATCGGTCCTTTTGGCGCATTTGGGGATTATGGTGGTTCTTCCTGCCGAGCTTGCTATTGCACTAAGTTTTCTACAAACTACTGAAAAAGTGCCTTCACATCCATATTTCCCACTGCTAGAGCTGGCACTTGGACCCTGCATCTATGGTCATCTCGCACTCTTCCTATTAGTTCCTAAGATGATGGTTTTGATGACAACAACCTTAGGACTTGTTATAAAATATAAATACTAATATTATTGTCTATATATATGTATATGTATATGCAAGGTATATATATGCAGGTATTAAGAATGAAGACTGTACAGTATAAAGATTCAAGACTAAGTATAAAGATTCAAGACAGAGTATAGAGATTCAAGATTGAAGAAATCAAGACTGAAGACTCATGAGTATCAAGAGTTCAAGATATCAAGAGTTCAAAAGTTCAAGATATCAAGTTAAGTAATAGAGTCTAGATTTATGTTACAACTTCATAATAGCACTAAAATCTTTATTCTGATTTTAATTGTGGAATGGAATCCACCTTCTCGCTTTAATAGTGGGATGGAACCCACGACCTCTTTAGTGGGATGGAACCCACGACCTTCTCCAGTGGAATGGAATCCACGAAATTTTCAAAATGATTTATTTTTTCAAAACTATCTTTTTAAAGTCATCTCTATCAATGTAAATATTTTAGCCTTAATTCAAAAACTATTTTTAATCATATTAATTTCAAATCATCTCTTGTTTTTTAAACTATCTCTTGATTTTAATATTTTAGCTTTAATATATTTTAAAGAAATCTATACTTAGTTTTTAATATTACTTTTATATTATAGATTATATATTTTAAGATTACTTTCTAAAACTCTTTTATAAGTTTAAACTATATTCAAAATGGTTTACAAAGTTTAGAAATTATTTCACAAGTTTTAGAATAGAAATCATTTTAAAGCAAAATCTATTTTCAAAAGTAACATAAGCATGTCGACATCCCTTATCCCCCCATGTCGATATGGTAGCCGTAGAATTCAAATTTCAAATTTTCGAAAGAAGTGTCTACTCGTTATAACCTTTCATGAATGGACATGATCATTTTTCTCCTATAAATACCAGTTGTTTTCAACGAATTTGAGGTTAGTTTTTCTTCATTTCTTCACTCATTCTTCTCCACTCAAATATTCTCTTATATTTCAAATGCTTTAACAAAACTCTGCCGAAATTCTAAGTGAATCAAACTCGATCATCTCTAGTTTGATTCTCTGCCACTCTCACTCAATGATATCAGTGCTATTTAGAGTTATAGGATCATTTCTAATCAAAGAAGTGTATCGAGTCTCTTTCTATCAAACTGTGATTGGAAACGGTGTGATTGTGGCCCGTAAATCAATTGGGTGTGATTGTAGCCCGTAAATCAATTAGGTGATCTTGTAGCCTGGTTAAATCAAGAGAGTTTGCCCTGGACTCGAAGACAGGAGGGTGTATCTCGTGGCTTTGAAATCGAGGTTGTAATATCGACAATATATTTGAAAATAAATCTACATAAGAAATTGTATGGGACTGGATGTAGGATAACTCTGAACCAGTATAAAATTCTGGTATGTTCTTTTCTTTACTACTTTTATTTACTATTTGCATCTGTGTCTGATTCTGTGATTGTCTCTGTGTTTGTGAAATTGCATCTGTATGTGTTTAATTTGAAAAGATTTCAAAAATTCCATAAAATCCATTAAACACTATTCACCCCTTCTAGTGTTAATCCAGCCTTAAGATCCGTAATCCTCATTTCCTACATTTGGTATCAGAGCATTGGTTTTCAAAGATTTCATAATCTGATTTTTGAAAAGTTTTCAAATGGCTGCCAACGTTGGTAATGTCAACACTATCACTAGTTCATTTGTAGAGGGTCAGTCTACTGCCAAACCACCACTTTTTAATGGCAGTAACTATGCATATTGGGCATGTAGGATGAAAATCTATTTACAATCAATAGGATTAGACACTTGGAATATCACACAAACTGAGTACATTGAACCCACAACTAATTTTGCACAGTGGACTGCTGAGCAAAAGACTGTTGCATAAAACAATTCCAAAGCCATGAATATTCTATTCTGTTCACTTGATAAGAATGAGTTTAATAGAGTGTCTGTCTGTAAGTATGCATATGATATGTGGAAAACTTTGCAAGTTACTCATGAAGGAACAAGCAAAGTTAAACAGACCAAAATATCCATTTTGACCGATCAGTTTCAATTATTCAAGATGAATCCAAATGAGTCCATTTCAGACATTTACAGTAGGTTTCAAGACATTGTGCACTCATTAATTGCATTAGGAAAGAACTTTTCCAAAGAAGATCAAGTTAGAAAAATTCTGAGTTCACTCACTCTGGAATGGGATCAGAAGACTCTAGCAATTGAAGAGGCTAATAATAATAGTACTCTGAAAATTGAAGAATTAATTGGGAATTTATCGTTTGAAGTACAAATGCAAGGGAGAAGAGAAAGCAAGGCCATAGAAAAGAAGTCAATAGCAATAACAGATAGTTCAGACTCAAACAGTGATGATGATGAAGAAATAGCCTTGATGACAAGGGATTTTAGAAAGTTTCCGAAATACAGAAAGATGAACAACTACAAGAGAAATGATCACAAGAATTCTGTAAATAATAATGAGGCTCACAACAACGTCAGATGCTACAACTGCGATGAGCCAGGCCACTTAAAAAGAGATTGTCTGTATCCGGATAAGCAGAAATTTCCTCCAAGTAATGATTCGTCAAAGAAAAGAAAGAGGGCATATACTGCTACACTAGACGATTCAGACTCATCCTCTAGTGATGAAGATCAAGAGACAGAAAATTCAAACATGTGCTTTACAGCTATTCATGAATCTGATGATCACGGAAATATAGATCTAAAAGTAGGTACGCATTTAAATTATATTGATTGAAATTTCTTGTTTGATTGTTTGCATGTTTTGAAATTGCTTGTTGCTTGAATTTAAAATTTTTGATTTTCTAATATTATTTTAATATTAAAATATTAATGTTAAAGTGTTATTATATTTAATATTATTTTAGATAAAATATAAATTAGATTATAGGATATATAGATATTAAATAAAATAGGAAAAATAAGTCATATGAAGTAAAGGACCCATGTCGACATGATCCTACCCCTCATGTCGACATCCCTCTAGAAATTTGAAATTCAAATTTGAATTCAAAACTTTGAATTTCCCTCCACCTTTTCACCAACTCCAAAGCTCTAAAAAGGTGTCTCTTGATCAGAGAACATGGCTCTTAGATATCTATTTATCTTTTTACTTTATCCTATCTTTTCACTTTCATTTCAAAATTCAAACTCTCTTTCAAACTCTCAAGCTCTCTACTCTCTTCAAAAATGGCTTCCTCAAGCACTCCCTCCACCATAGGGCTGTCCAAGGCCATCAAAGAGTTCCTCTACAATGATCCGGAAGCTATCAAAGCTTACATAAGCTATGTAAACTTTAGAAAAGTCCATACGGGAAAATTAGCTGTCTTTAATGATTTTTCTTCCTATGAAATCAATGTTCTTTCTAAAGAGAATCAAATTCTTAGCTTAATTGATGATTCTCAAAATGATATTGTTTGTTATCCAAATCTTGTTAAAATGTTTTATGCAAATTTGAATCATGGTTTTTATGATGGTAATGAAGGGGAAGTTTGGAGTAGTGTTAAAGGAACACGAATTGTTTTAAATAGTGAGATTTTGGGAAATATTCTTGGTTGTAAGTATACGGGAATAAATCTTTCGAATTTTCAAATTGATGAACATGATCGTAAGACATTTCATCACATTTTTGAAGGAGATGATAACTTTGGATTTATAAATCAAAATTTTCGTCCAAAAGCAAGAATTATAAACCTTCTTTTGCAACATACCATAACTCCAAGATCAGGAAGTTTCAATCACCCGACCTTAAAAGTTTATAAGGCTCTTTCTGCTATTTTTGGGCACTAAGACATTAATTGGACGCAAGTAATTTTGGATGAACTTCGTCCCAAAAATTTCACTTTAGGAGAAAACACTTAATATCATGGGATTTATCTTACTCGGCTTTTTAACTATTTTGGTGTTGATTATAAGAGAGAGGAGTTCGTTTCTAGAAAAGTGTTTAACCATGCTAATATCTCTCTCATGAAAATTCTGCTTGTGTTTCAACCATATGAAACACTTGCTGAAAAGGATGAAAGGTTGGCTCATGAAGAGATGGAAGAAGAAGAAGAGGAGGAGGAGGAGAAAGAATGGGAGGAGATGGAAATTGAATAAGAAGGAGAGGAGGAGGAAGAAACTTGATTGGAAAGCATTGAATACCTTATCACTACTAACAATCCATCCAACAAAACACTTCTCAAAAAAACCAAAAGATTATCGTGGAAAACCAACGTATTCTCAAAAGATCCGTTAGTAAAAGGTTGGACAAAATCTCCACCAAAATGAACAAGTTCTTTGGGAAAGTGAGTCGCAGGCTTGGATTATCATCATCTTCATCATCCTCTAACTAATACTAGTTTCATTTCATGTTGTATTAGTTTGTGTCTCTCTTTAGTTAATGTTATGTATTGTTTATGTAATGTTAACTAAATTTATCAATGAAAATCATTTATTTTCTGTTTATTAGCTCTAAAATATCTCTAGAATGCTTGTTATTATATTATATAAGTTTATATATATAGACTTGTACATAATATAAAGAAAAAAAGCAAATTGCCAAAATAAACAGGGGCATGTCGACATCCCCTACCCCCATGTCGACATGTAACGGCCAAATATTTTTTTTATTTTGAAATTGAAATTGACATAACTACCTTGTGTCTTTTCATTTCAAACGGCTTTCTAACTCTTTAAATACCCGTTTCTTCCAGAAAAATGCATACTTTCATTTCTCCTTTTTTTGAATTTCTTCATATTTTATCAAAAAATGGCCTCTCCTATTCATAATCTAAGTGAGAATCTTGAAGAAACTCTCAATTCCTTCAAGAACGTACTTACTTTTATCCTTCGCAATCAACGTCACTTAGAATTAAGCCAAATGCAGATGATAAAAGAACAAGTAAGGCATTTCGATGTCATTCGATGGATGATCTCAGCCCTTAACAAAGAAGAACTTGAAGCGAATCCAGATGGAACTCTGAACAAAGATAATGAAGAATGAGATGCTATAAAAGCAGATCCTATCTTTGGTAAAGAAGGATGGGTTGAAGTTCCAAGAAATGTTTGATTTAACATATGTGGTTTGATTTACTTTGATTTGGTTTGATTTACTTTGATTTGGTTTGATTTGATTTAGATGGTTCGGATTGATTTGAATATTGTGTGGTGTGGTTTGATAAAAACATGATGTATATAATGATTGATTGTGTTTAAAATTTTTGTATCTCTCACATTTACCTTAATATATTTTTCTCATATTATTATCCGTCTCATTTACATTCTATTATAGTATGTTAGTATAAGATGCTATAGTATAAGAGTTAGAGGGAGTTATGAAGTTTAGGATTATTTTTTGTTGATGACAAAGGGGGAGAATTATAAAATAGGTTAGATAGGCTTAGATTAAGGGGGGGTTAGTAGATTAAAGGGGAGTTGTTGGAATAAGGGGGAGTCGGAGTAGAATCGAAGTTTGTGGAGAAGATTTTACAAACAAAGGTTGTCATTATCAAAAAGGGGGAGATTGTTAGTTCCTGAGATGATGGTTTTGATGACAACAACCTTAAGACTTGTTATAAAATATAAATACTAATATTCTTATCTAGATATATATGTATATGCAGGGTATATAATCTGTATGTGTTTAATTTGAAAAGATTTCAAAAATTCCATAAAATCCATTAAACACAATTCACCCCCCTCTAGTGTTAATCCAGCCTTAAGATCCATAATCCGCATTTTCTACACTTCCTTGTCCATTTGTTTGTGTACCTACAGTTCCCTTATTAGCATTTTCCCTTACTTCCCTTAATGTCAGACGTCTGATTAAATTCTCCAATCTTTGTTTCTATGTAAGCAAGTGCTTGTAAGAGTCAAAAGTAAAGAGGGTATTCCATTTCCCAAGGTGTTCGTTTCCAGTATTCGGTTTCTACCTAGATTTATACTTAACTCTGTTTTACTTAAATGTCCCCTAAAATAAGCCCCAGTACCAAGTTGTAACATCTCCCATTTTGGGACTTGAAAATGCGAAAGAGTTAGTCGTACCACTAGGGTAAAATTATGTAATGTGTTATGTAAACTGACTCTATGTATAATCGTGTTCGTAATAAAAGTATGTTTAATTTGGTTTTTATATTCTATTATGTATATATAGTGTTATACTATAATATAAAATAATAATTATACATAAGTAGAAGATTCTTAAATGAAATGTTATATGATTGTAATTGTATACGGTTTGCAGTTGTGAGTATTAAGTCATAATTAAAATAACATTTTATTTTAAATATTCCATGTGAAAATGTTTTGAGAAAAGGATATCGATATATCCGTTAAGACCAAAGTACATAACACTATCCGAATGTTGAGCAATATATTACTCGTAGCTGCTGGTGCACCAAGGGGTTATTTACTTGTAGTTATGGGATAACAACAAAATGACTAGACCGAGAGTTTCCTATTGGTTAATCACAACTAGGTCAAATAGAGAATCTTGGTGTGACAATTTATGCAATTTTTTCGACTTGAGAATACTATGGAATTTTATCGTTAATACTCCACTTTGGTTACTGTTAAATCATGGCATATTGTTTATGAACGGTTATATTTGGCTTTAAGTTGAAGCGGTAGAAGTTAACTGAAACACCCCACTGCTATACCCATTCCCTCCAAGAGAATTACAGAGTAATACTGTCAGATAATACAGAAAATGAGGCTATATGGGGTACACACATGAATATTCTCTTGGGCTAACGCTGGTACGTATTAAAACATCAAATATAAAACTCACCAGTACGTACATAGTGTCGGTATAAAAATAAACATGTGTGTCTCCAGGGCAGAACAATACACAATATATAGTAAATCACAGATAACACAGAGTCAATCGCTAGATAATATATAATATACGACATATAAGTATGTGTAAATACAAAATGTCTCAAATAAAGTTTGCCTCACTGTAATGTAATAAACTAATAGTTTACAACTCAATATCATATTTATGCAATAAATCAATCTCACATAAATATCATATAACAATCCAAGTATGAGTCTCCTCTAAGCCCAGTTGTTATCCCGCCTTTTGGCAAGGCCGTGATACCATGTAGTTGGCTAAACGGATTTGCGATCATCAAGATAGGAAGCCCGAAGATTTTATTATCATTTTTAGAGATTAGTTATAAGCAAGGATATGGATGATAGTCAAGCGGATTCAAGTACATAACATCCAAGAAATGGCTAGGTATGGATTTTCTGTTCCCCTAGGCGGGGGATCGGATCAGATCAATATGGTTAGGAACGGATCAGATCACTATGGTTATGGATCACTCAGATTGCTAGTTCAACTCAACGATGATCGCTTAATATCTCAACAAACACCAGGGGAACTAAGTAAATAACTATGGAAACACAAAGAGGAAGCTGAAGGGGACCCACCATAAGGATCACCGACCCTATCTCCATGATCTTCACCGATCGGTACAGATCCCCCTATAGGGATCGATGGCGACCGGTCAAAACAGTCTAGATGGGCCATATTTTCTCTAGATCGTTTCGTTTGGTCCTTTGTCTTCTGCACATGGATTTTTAGCTGGATATTTTGCCATCTTTTCCTATAAATACCGAATCATTGGCTAAAGCAAAGGGATCTTCATTCTGGCTATCTTCTTCATCTCTCTTGGCTACACTCTACCATTTTTATTACAAAAATTTAAATCATTGTAACAGTAATTAGCAGTATAAATAATAAGGAAATTTTTTACGTAGGTCGGAGTACGCCAAACCACTATAAAGTTTCGTTTCGTTTCTTACTGTTTTAATTTACTATTTTTCATATTTTATTCTCTACTTCATTCTATTTGGATAACGGATATTAAATCTGTAGTGTTATCATATTAGTTGAGTATTTGTGACCAATTTTGGTGTAAACATTTGGTATCAAAGCCAAATTACTTGCACCCGCAGATTTGGAAATGATTTGGAGCTTGGATTTGGATCTATGGTTAGGCAATCAGCAAGGAGACCATGGGTAGATAGGAGTCACATGGAGGAAGTCAGGAGGTATCCCTTGGAGTTGGAACTAATCAACCCTCCGTCTACATCACTAGGAATGAGATGGAGACTATGATGGATGTTATGCAGGAGTGGATGAGGAAGAGGCAAGCGGAGATAATGTAGAATTTCCCAGGCAAATTAGATAAGTTGGAGCACAAAACCAAGGATTTGGGGTAGATGGCAATCTGGATCAATGAATTGGAGCAGCATGAGCTACAAGAAATCAGAACCAGGAGCATCGAGTCAAATCCAATAGGCAAGAGAACGGAGTGGAGCAGCTGCGGCGGTCCCCGGCCAACAAGGAGGGATCGGCACTGATCCCCCTATAAAGATCGGCATCAATCGCTTATGGCTAGAGGGTAGATCCCCGGGTTAGGCTGGATCAGTTCACGGTAGGCTGGTGGTCGATGTTGTGCAGTTTGGTGCAGACCAGAATGCAGATGCGCATCCAGAGGAGTATGTTCCGGGATTCCCTCATAGAGACGGGGAGCAGGCTGGAAATGGTGATTGGAGGCTAACTATGGATGGCAGTGGCAAGTTTTCGGAGATGATCAGACAAGCTATAAGAGGAGGATTGGTGAACAGGGATCTGGAAGATATGAATAGGAGTCCATTCACTCTTAACATCAGGCGTGCTAGGAATCCACCGGAGTTTAAGTTACCAACACTGGGGGGATATGACAGAAAATCGGATCCTACTGTTCATCTGATGAGGTACATAAGACATATAGAGGTGCTAGGGGGCATCGGAGGAAGTAATGGTGCGATGTTTTCCCTTCTACCAGGCAGATATAGTTGCAATGTGGTTTAGGCAATTGGAGAATGGTTCTACTGGTACTTGGACCAAGTTGGTTGATAAATTCATGAGGCAATTTCGGGTCCACCTCACGAGACCCAACAGCGTAATATCATTGGCAACACTAAAGAAACGAGTAGGAGAGTCCATGAGGAGTTTCTTGACATGATTTAATGCGGCGATTGCTTAGGTGGATCGACTGAATCCATCGATGGTCTTAATTGCGGCGGTATCTGGGATTGCGGACGACACAGACTTTAATATTTCATTAGGAGAATTTTTCCACAAAGAAGCAAGGTTCTTGCGGCAAGAGGATGCTAAGGTAGGTAGAGAAGAGGTAAATGCAGTGAGGGATGGAGGACCTTCTGGGGAAGGTTCAAGCAAAGACAAAGGAATGTGAAAAGCAGATGATAGCTTCGATAGATCAAAGCAATAAAGGAGAGAACTAAAATTCTCTTCTTATACTAATTTGAACGAGACTTTGGAAAGGGTTTATTTGGATACTCGAGGACGCCTTCCATACGAAGGCCGGTAATGAGAGAGCCCACCGAGCATGAGCGAGCATCAGGAAAATACTGCATATTACATGAGATGGGCGGGCACAGTACCAACGGTTCCAAGCGCTTACAGGATATGGTTGAGGAACATGTCAGGGATGGCAGCTATCGCAGTATGTAATGACTCGTACAGCGGTAGTGGAATAGGAGCAGCCACTGTCTACATCAAATGAAAATGGCCTTGGATTGAGGTCACAGATCGTCATCTCTTTATCAGGATGGCATGAACTAAATAAATAATAAACTCCACAATAAAATGGATAAGTCACTTAGACATGTACGAGATCAAGGTAAGTCCTTAGGCATGCTTTGAGATGACAATAAACCATCATGCCCGGAGAGGCAGTATTTGGTTTTTCTTGTTTTTGGTTTTCTAGTTTTTTGGTTGTAAGAACTAAAATTTAAGAATTTAATGAATGGATTTTGGATTGCTCAAATCTGCATTTAAAAGTAATAAATGAAACAGGTCGCGGTTGTCTTGACCGAAGAGACGGGGCAATAACCGCAAGGTGCGAGTCCCTTCGCCGGAGACCAATAGGATGGATTCATACATGGATTAAGTCTTTGACTGGGGATCGAGGCCAGAGAATAATAACCCACAGATCATGTTATGTTCCGACCGGAGAGATGAAACCGAAGAAGTAAGAAATAGGCTGCTTCGTCAGAGAGCGACAAGATCGACCTGCTTATCGTTGTGCCCTTCTCGCAGGAGAGTGAGTGGGGTCCAGTAAGGGTCTAGAGATACCATAATTGGCCTAGGAAGACATCGCTTTATGTTCAGGGACACTGAATAGGAGTGTAGGAAGTAATGTCGCTTCATCAAAGAGCGACGGGATCGACTTACTTATCATTGTTCTCCCTTTCATCGGAGAGTGACTGGATAGGGTCCAACAAGAGCTCGGAGAAGCTATGATCGGTCCAGAGAGACTATGAACTAGGCTATTGGTCCGGTGAGACCTTGGAATTGACAAACGATCCGGTGAGATCATCGATTCGGTTACTAGCTTTGGATGGATATGGATTTGGCAAAGGATTTGGAATGGTTTGGAATTGGCTATCGACTCTAAACTGTTGTGGACTATGGTAATTTGGTTTGGAAAATGATTGGATTCTGGATTAGAAATTTGGCTATCGATGGACTATGGACTTCGGATTTATGGCAATTCAAAACATAGCTTCCTATCGCAAGACATGTTTTGAGGGGCAAATGTTATCCCTCCTTTTTGCAAGGCCGTGTGTGACGACCGCCCATGACCCCTGCACCGAATCTAGAGATAGTGCGCTGTAAAGTGTGCCAGGCGACCATGGACGATTGCCAGGGTAAATTAAACCAACATAATCTATCGTATTACTCACAGCGCATGAACAAAATACAATAGAACATACATATAGTGAAGCTTCACAGAATAGAATCTCATCAATAAAACTTCATAATAGTTGAATACAAACATCTGAATAGTCAATACAACAAGCCTCACTACATATCACTCAGAGAATACAAAGCAGCGGAACATCCAGTACATATAGTAAGAAATAATATGCAACCCTCCAGCTCGTCTTCGATATCAACACCGTGGAAAGCAAGAACAGCACCTGTCACCTGCTACCTAGTCTGCCCGTCCCAAAATGGACGAACAACCCAAGGCAATAAGAATTAAAACATAAAGCCTTGAGTCAGACAACAGTTTTAGTGAGCAGTAAATTAACTAACAACATACCAAAAGAGCATAAAGGAAAAGGAATAGGAATACAACCCTCCCACTCCACCTCTTTCTACAGCGATAGCCCCCAGACACACACTAAGTAGAAGCAATCATAGCAAAGCACACAATTTAAGGTAAAGCAATTATCACTCGAGTCAAGGGCGATGTTTTCCAAGTACAAACCCCCAAGGCCTAAACCAAGATCAGATAAGCACCCAGAAAATACCGCTCTTGAGACCGAATGACGATACAACCAAACATCCATGACTCTGGCTATCACTGTTATCATTGCTTCGATATCATCGTTAATTGAATGACCGGCACATTCTTTCAGCCGTCCGTCAAGGGCTAATAGAAACCCCGGTTCTAGACATAACTCCCGCACGTCATCGTGACCCGTGCCTAGGACTGTCGAATCTGCCCAGAGTACTTGACTATCAATCATTAACCTTCAGGGACTATCGAATCTGCCCAACGTACTCTTGCTTTGAGCATGCTAGAACCTTCAACAACAATGAGATCTCAGCCTTCTAGTCATCCTCCTCGACGACTATTTCCATACTAGCTCAAGCGCCTCTCGAGCAAACCATTATCCTCAACTCGAACCATATCACCGAGTTATCAACATGCTTGGAATGATCCCGTCTGGATTAGACCAAGACTATCTCATATCATGCTTCGCCTCATCATCATCATAGCAAGCTTCATCTCAACATCATCATCAAATCTATCCATATGAGCTTCATCATCCGCTACATATGCCACGAGCAGCTTTTCCAATTCAAGAGCCTTTCCCTTAGCTTTTGAATCATCTTCGACCAACTTGTCTAAATCAAATCATCAATCATCTAATTCATAGCAATCAATCAAATCAAACATTAATCCAAGTAAACAAGCATTCAAATATGATCTAAATAGACAATTATAACAATAATGGCAATTTCGTAATTAAAGAGTCCAAAGTCTAACAAGCATGAAAACATGAACAATATCTCCATAACCTTGATAAATGATCTTGCATAGGTTAACACTTAGTAAAATGGTTGTCAAATCATCATGAACAATGGATCTACATGGATCTATACTTAAGTTTACAAAAATGCATGAAAATCACTACTTTAACATCAAATCAAGCCAACGATCCGATATACTCCTTTGGATCCGTGTGAGAGATAATCACCACTCACCAAATCACCTAAACACCTCAAAAGAAACCCACTTCAGATCTGGACAGCGAAGGATCAAACTTGATCTATCACCAATCCGCCTCAAACGATGAAATCTCTCTTCGAAGGATGAAGATCTTCAATCTAAGCTCTTGAATCTTCAACTTGATCTTCGATTTGGATGGAAGGAATCACTAGATTAGAGTAGAGAAAAGAAGTGAAGAAGTGTAGAAGTCGAGCTCTCAAAATGGCAGCACTTCGTCGCTTCGAAATCCGGATCCCAAAAAGTGAGAAATGGATGAGTATTTATAGCTGAAAACTTAGGTCGTCTGCCTCTATAAGTCGTCTCCGACTTATCCCTCTCTCCGACCTAACACTCCAAACAACCTACGACCTAACAACAGCTCCGACTCAACAACCCCAAGTCTCTACGACTTACGACTTAACTCCCACCGACCTAAAGTCTTCGACCTAACACGTGATACGACTTAGCATATGCGCGCATCCTCGCGTCCTACGACTTAACAGCTTTGCCGACCTAGCAAAGTTACGACCTAACCAAGATCCGACTTAACTGGGTTACGACTCAACTCCTAAGTCGTCTACGACTTAACGTACAAAGCAACCTACGACCTAAGCCCATGCGCACTCACGACCAACCGGACCCACCTGTCTACGACTTAATTCGCGCGCGACTTAACTTCCTAACTCGTCCACGACCTAACCCTTAGGCCGAAAACTCCCTTAAGTCGCTCTATTCCTTAACTCGCTAACTCGTTAAGTCCTTAGGTCGCTAACTCGCCCAACCAACCTAACTCTTAACTCGTCGATTCCCTTAGGTCGCAGACTTTTCTTAAGTCGCTCACAACTTATCACTTAAGTCGGTAACAACCTTTGATGACGCAACTGGTAAGTTGGAGCTAAAGCTCCCTAAGTCGCACACGACTTACTACATGTCTTAGGTCGTTCACGACCTAAGACTTAGACGTATCTCTGCCCAAAATCTGGAATGACTTAACAACGCTAAAAATTCCAGATTTTTACGAACTTTCGATTCGTAAAAATACGGGTCGTTACATTCTCTCCCCCTTAGGAATTTCGCCCTCGAAATTCCAAACAAACAAAGCAATCAAAGGCTATTCTGCACGCCTACCATTCATAGCAATCAACAAACCATGCATCCAATTCTAGCTTAGCGTACAGAATTCTAAAACCAGAACAAGTTACAATATCGTGAGATGACACGACACCTTAGGGCCATACCTTGAAGAGTTCAGGATGAGTTGCCTTCATCCTCTCTTCCACTTCCCACGTACAGTCGTTATCATCATCACTCCATTGTATCTTGAGCAACTTAACTATCTTCCTCCTAAGCTGTTTCGTGTCGGTTTCCACAACACGAAGCGGCTTACGAGGTCTCTTATCGACTGAATCAACTTCGAAATCTTCACAGCTATCAGCAGAAACCACTGTATTCGAGTCGTGCACATACTTCCGTAGATATGATACATGAAAAACATTGTGCACACTCGACATCTTCTCTGGTAACTCCAATCTATAGGCGAGCTTTCCAATTCGCTCGATGATCGGGAATGGTCCAACAAATCTCGGAGTCAATTTTCCTTTCTTCCCGAATCGAATAACATTCTTCAGTGGAGAAATCTTCACAAAAACCATATCACCTACGTCGAACTCTAAATCCTTACGACACTTATCGGCATAACTCTTCTGACGGTCTTGGGCTGCCTTCATTCATTGCCGAATGATCTCTATGCAATCCGAAGTCCGTCGAATCATCTCCGGCCCAAGTATCAACTTTTCTCCTGTCTCTAACCAACATGTCGGAGAGTTACACGGTCTTCCATACAATGCCTCATACGGTGCCATACCAATGCTCGACTAGTAACTGTTGTTATATGAAAATTCCACCAAATGAAGGTGATCTTCCCATGATCCTCCGAAATCCAAAACACAAGCTCTGAGGAGATCTTCCAAAACTCGGTTGACTCTCTCGGTCTGGCCATCTGTTTGAGGGTGATAAGCTGTACTCAAACACAACTCGGTTCCCAAAACTTCCTGGAAGCTCTTCCAAAATCCACTAATGAACAATGGATCTCGATCGCTCACTATACTCTTCGGAATACCATGGAATCGAACTATCCACTTAACATACAACTCCGCCAACTTTGATGCAGTCCTAGTCGATCGAACAGGAATGAATCTTGCACTCTTAGTCAAACGATCTACAATGACCCAAATCCCTTCATTTCCCATTCTAGTTCTAGGTAGTCCATCAATAAAATCCATCGATACTTGCTCCCACTTCCATGTAGGAACTTCTAATGGCTGAAGCAATCCACTTGGCTTCTTCTGTTTGGCTTTTACCAACTGGCAGTTCATGCACTTGGAAATAAAATTTCCAACATCCTTCTTCATACCTTCCCAGTAGTAGGTTCTCTTCATATCCCGATACATCTTATTTCCACCTGGATGAATTTTCAGCTTCGAGTGATGACTTTCCTTCAGAACTTCACTCCTCAATTCATCTATATCGAGAACAACTAGTCGTCCTTGCTTCCGAAGCCAACCCTCTTGATCGACCTCGAATCCTTTATCCTTTTCTGGGTCCAATCCAGATTCCAAATCACGGATAATCTTGACAAGCTTATCGTCTAGCTTTTGGCTCTCGCCAATCCTTTCTACAAGAGTAGGTCTTATCGATAAGTTTGCCAACATATCAGGTTCTAATTCACATCTAGGCCTGAAGTCAAATCCGGCTAAATACTCGAGATTCTTCCATTCTAAAAACATGGCTCCCAATCCTGCATGTCTTCGACTTAACGCATCTGCCACTGCGTTACCCTTTCCTGGAGTATAAGCAATACCAAAATCATATGATGCTAAAAACTCTAGCCAACGCTGCTGCCGAAGATTCAAATCCTTTTGGGAGAAAAGATACTTCAATGACTTATGATCTGTAAACAACTCGAATCGAACTCCCAGTAGATAATGTATCCACATCTTCAGAGCAAAAACAATCGCCGCTAACTCCAAATCATGAGTCGGGTAATTCCTTTCATGCGGCTTCAGTTGTCGACTTGCATACGCAACAACTTTATCCTTCTGCATTAGCACTGCTCCAAGTCCAGTACCACATGCGTCGGTGTAAACCACCATCTCATCATTCCCACTTGGAATAGTCAAAACAGGAGCACTCGTCAATCTTTCTTTCAGGATTCTGAAAGCTTGCTCACACATATCTTCCCACTTGAACACTTTGTTCTTCTTCGTCAATCCTGTTAACGGTGCAGCCACCTTGGAGAAGTCTTTGATAAACCGTCGATAATATCCTGCCAATCCAAGAAAACTTCTCACATCAGATGCATTCTTAGGTCTAACCCAATCCTGGATTGCTGCCACCTTAGCGGGATCAACCGCTATTCCATTTCCAGAGTTAACATGGCCTAAGAACCTCACTTCACTCTTCCAGAAGTGACACTTCGAAAACTTAGCCTTCAGCTGATGTTTCCGCAAGATTTCCAAAATGATACGCAAGTGCGTCTTGTGCTCTTCTTCAGTTCTGGAATAAATCAGAATATCATCCACGAACACAAGCACGAACTTGTTCAACTGATCTCTGAACACTCTATTCATAAGATCCACAAAATATGCTGGCGCGTTAGTCAATCCAAACGGCATTACCAGCCACTCAAAGAAACCGGATGGTGTCCTAAAAGCAGTCTTCGGTACACTATCCTTAGCCACTCTCAACTGGTGAAATCCCGTTGCCAAATCCATCTGAGAAAACATCTTAACTTCGTGAAGCTGATCAAACAAGTCATCTATTCTCGGCAATGGATACTTGTTCTTCTTAGTCACCTTATTCAGCTCACGATAATCCACACACAATCTCAACGATCCATCTACTTTGGTTGCAAACACAACTGGTGCACCCCATTCGGACACACTACGCCGAATGAATCCTTTCTGTAAAAGGTCATCAACCTGCACCCTCAACTCCTGCTGTTCCCTAGGCGCCATCCGCCTAAGAGGCATCACAACAGGTCTGGCTCCTTCAACTAGATCTATACGAAACTCGATCTCTCTATGCGGCGGTAACCCTTTGACCTCGTTAAAGACGTCTTCAAATCAATTCGCGATTGGCAACGATGACAGTCCATCCCGTGGAACAACTAGCGAATACATGAAGCTCATGAAGACGCCTTCTTCATGCTTACATCGTATCACAATCTTTCGCCCCTCCACATTCTTGACTGTCACCTCCAACCTCTCACAATCAACCTTTGCCGCATACTTCCTAAGCCAGTCCATACCCAAAATAATTCCGAACCCCGCAAAGTTCAGAACAAAGCAATCACAAACAAAAGAGCAATCATGACTCGATACAATCAGACCACGGCATAACATACACAAACAAGACGAACCCCCAATTGGATTAGTCACAACCAATGGCCTATCAACAATATCCGGTTCCAAACCCAACCGGCCTACAAGTTCACTACAAACAAACGAATGCGACGCCCCAGTATCAAACAAAACTCTAACTGGAACACCACATAGGAAAAGAGTACCTTGAACCACCACACTCTTTCCTTTCTCTTTAACGGTAGGAGCTTTCGAAGATGATGGAACAGCCCCCAAAGCATAAGCTTGCACAATCTGCTTGTCCCTCCTCGGTTCTGGACAATTCTTTCTGATATGCCCCGGCTTGTCACAGTTGTGACACTTCATCGGCACCTTCGAATTCTTACAATCCTTAGAGAGATGGCCCTTCTGCTGACAATTGTAGCAAGTCACTTCGCCCTTCGGCTTCTTCTGGCCATCCTTACCCTTCTGCTGCTGCTGTTTCCTCTTCTTGTTTCCACCCTGCTGGGGTTTAGACTCTTCCCTGGTTACAGCAACAACAGATCCTTCCTTAGGAAACAGACTCTCATGCCTAAGAGCTTTCTCCACAAGCTTCTCAAATGAATCGTCCAAATGATCCACCAACTGCCTCCCAAGATAACTGTCCAAGCCTGTCACAAACTTCTCATTCTTCTGATAAGCAGATTCAATATACGACCGGGCATACTTGGACAAAGCTTCAAACTCAGAAACATACTCAAGAACTGGTCTTCCTCCCTACTTGAGCTCCACAAACTTCTTGAACAGAACAATCTTCTGAGCTGTAGAAATGAACTTAGCTTCAAATCTGGCTTGGAATTGCTCCCAAGTAATCTCTTCCTCCGGAGTATTGATGGTAATAGAGTTCCACCAATCAGAGGCTCTCCCTTGAAGCTGTCTTGATGCCAACTTCCTCTTAGTTTCATCCTCAATTCCCAAATCTCCAAAAATCCTTCTACAAGCATCTATCCATCTCTGGACCTCAATGGTTGATTATGTTCCCAAGAAAACCTTTCCTCCAAGAGCAGTATAGTCCTTACACAACTTAGCAAAATCCACCGGTCTTGGAGTTTGAACTTGAACTCCAACATCCACCGATGGCCCCGGAGCTGGCATCCTTCTCATGATCGAAGTCATCATAGCTTCGAACATAGCAGCATAATCAGCAGCCCCTTCAGTAGCACGGCCTTCCCTAGCAGCTGGTCTCCCTCTTCGACTCATTCTCAATATCTATAAAAAGGAATGGTCAGAACATCTTGAGAAACAACTGCTTAAAGGACTCAAACTCTTCTAACCTACTATATTATATATAGTAATCATCCATCAAAATACAATTACGTCTCTCATACGTAGTTACGTCAGCGAGCGTTGGGTAAAATCGATTAACCAAGGCTCTGATACCAAATGTGACGACCGCCCATGACCCCTACACCGAATCTAGAGATAGTGCGCTGTAAAGTGTGCCAGGCGACCATGGACGATTGCCAGGGTAAATTAAACCAACAGAATCTATCGTATTACTCACAGCGCATGGACAAAATACAATAGAACATACATATAGTGAAGCTTCACAGAATAGAATCTCATCAATAAAACTTCATAATAGTTGAATACAAACATCTGAATAGTCAATACAACAAGCCTCACTACATATCACTCAGAGAATACAAAGCAGTGGAACATCCAGTACATATAGTAAGAAATAATATGCAACCCTCCAGCTCGTCTTCGATATCAACACCGTGGAAAGCAAGAACAGCACCTGTCACCTGCTACCTAGTCTGCCCGTCCCAAAATGGACGAACAGCCCAAGGCAATAAGAATTAAAACATAAAGCCTTGAGTCAGACAACAGTCTTAGTGAGCAGTAAATTAACTAACAACATACCAAAAGAGCATAAAGGAAAAGGAATAGGAATACAACCCTCCCACTCCACCTCTTTCTATAGGGATAGCCCCTAGACACACACTAAGTAGAAGCAATCATAGCAAAGCACACAATTTAAGGTAAAGCAATTATCACTCGAGTCAAGGGCGATGTTTTCCAAGTACAAACCCCCAAGGCCTAAACCAAGATCAGATAAGCACCCAGAAAATACCGCTCCTGAGACCGAATGACGATACAACCAAACATCCATGACTCTGGCTATCACTGTTATCATTGCTTCGATATCATCGTTAATTGAATGACCGGCACATTCTTTCAGCCGTCCGTCAAGGGCTAATGGAAACCCCGGTTCTAGACATAACTCCCGCACGTCATCGTGACCCGTGCCTAGGACTGTCGAATCTGCCCAGAGTACTTGACTATCAATCATTAGCCTTCAGGGACTATCGAATCTGCCCAACGTACTCTTGCTTTGAGCATGCTAGAACCTTCAACAACAATGAGATCTCAGCCTTCTAGTCATCCTCCTCGACGACTATTTCCATACTAGCTCAAGCGCCTCTCGAGCAAACCATTATCCTCAACTCGAACCATATCACCGAGTTATCAACATGCTTGGAATGATCCTGTCTGGATTAGAACAAGACTATCTCATATCATGCTTCGCCTCATCATCATCATAGCAAAGCTTCATCTCAACATCATCATCAAATCTATCCATATGAGCTTCATCATCCGCTACATATGCCACGAGCAGCTTTTCCAATTCAAGAGCCTTTCCCTTAGCTTTTGAATCATCTTCGACCAACTTGTCTAAATCAAATCATCAATCATCTAATTCATAGCAATCAATCAAATCAAACATTAATCCAAGTAAACAAGCATTCAAATATGATCTAAATAGACAATTATAACAATAATGGCAATTTCATAATTAAAGAGTCCAAAGTCTAACAAGCATGAAAACATGAACAATATCTCCATAACCTTGATAAATGAGCTTGCATAGGTTAACACTTAGTAAAATGGTTGTCAAATCATCATGAACAATGGATCTACATGGATCTATACTTAAGTTTACAAAAATGCATGAAAATCACTACTTTAACATCAAATCAAGCCAACGATCCGATATACTCCTTTGGATCCGTGTGAGAGATAATCACCACTCACCAAATCACCTAAACACCTCAAAAGAAACCCACTTCAGATCTGGACAGCGAAGGATCAAACTTGATCTATCACCAATCCACCTCAAACGATGAAATCTCTCTTCGAAGGATGAAGATCTTCAATCTAAGCTCTTGAATCTTCAACTTGATCTTCGATTTGGATGGAAGGAACCACTAGATTAGAGTGGAGAAAAGAAGTGAAGAAGTGTAGAAGTCGAGCTCTCAAAATGGCAGCACTTCGTCGCTTCGAAATCCGGATCCCAAAAAGTGAGAAATGGACGAGTATTTATAGCTGAAAACTTAGGTCGTCTGCCTCTATAAGTCGTCTCCGACTTATCCCTCTCTCCGACCTAACACTCCAAACAACCTACGACCTAACAACAGCTCCGACTCAACAACCCCAAGTCTCTACGACTTACGACTTAACTCCCACCGACCTAAAGTCTTCGAGCTAACACGTGATACGACTTAGCATATGCGCGCATCCTCGCGTCCTACGACTTAACAGCTTTGCCGACCTAGCAAAGTTACGACCTAACCAAGATCCGACTTAACTGGGTTACGACTCAACTCCTAAGTCGTCTACGACTTAACGTACCCAGCAACCTACGACCTAAGCCCATGCGCACTCACGACCAACCGGACCCACCTGTCTACGACTTAATGCGCGCGCGACTTAACTTCCTAACTCGTCCACGACCTAACCCTTAGGCCGAAAACTCCCTTAAGTCGCTCTATTCCTTAACTCGCTAACTCGTTTAGTCCTTAGGTCGCTAACTCGCCCAACCAACCTAACTCTTAACTCGTCGATTCCCTTAGGTCGCGGACTTTTCTTAAGTCGCTCACGACTTATCACTTAAGTCGTTAACAACCTATGATGACGCAACTGGTAAGTTGGAGCTAAAGCTCCCTAAGTCGCACACGACTTACTACATGTCTTAGGTCGTTCACGACCTAAGACTTAGACGTATCTCTGCCCAAAATCTGGAACGACTTAACAACGCTAAAAATTCCAGATTTTTACGAACTTTCGATTCGTAAAAATATGGGTCGTTACACCGTGATACCATGGAGTAGGCTAAATGGATTTGCGATCATCAAGGCAGGAAACCTGGAGATGATTATCAGGTTCATAGATTGGTTATAAGCAAAGCTATGGATGATACTCAAGCGGATTCAAGCACGTAACATCTAAGAAATGACTAAGTATGAATTTTCACTTCCTCTAGGCAGGGGACCGGATCAGATCAATATGGTTAGGAACGGATCGGATCAGATCACTATGGCAATGGATCACTCGGATTGATAGTTCAACTCAATGTTGATCACTTAATATCTCAACAAACACCGGGGGAACTATGCAAATGACTACGAAAACACGAAGAGGAAGCAGAGGAGGACCCGCTGTGGGGATCATCGACCCCATTTCCAAGATCTTCACCGATTGGTGCCGATCCCCCTATAGGGATCGGTGCCGATCGATCAAGATGGCCCAAATGGGTCCCCTTTTTTCTAGGTTGATTCGTCTGGTCCTTGGTCATCTGCACGTGGATTTTCAGCTGGATATTTCGACGTCTTCTCATATAAATACCGGATTATTGGCTTAAGGAAAGGGATCTTCTTTTTGGCTATCTTCTTCTCTCTTGGCTACACCATACCATTTTTATTACTCAAATTCAAATCATTGTAACTGTAATCAGCAGTATAAATAAAAAGGAAAACTTTTAGAGTGGACGTAGGCTGGAGTACACTAGACATAGGCCGGAGAACACTGAGCTATTATAAAATCTCGTGTTCATTTCATTTCTTACTGTTTTAATTTACTGTTCTTCATATTTTATTCTCTACTTCATTCTAGTTGGATAATGGATATTTAATTTGCAGTGTTATCATATTAGTTGAGTATTTGAGACCGATTTTGGTGCAAACACCAGTAAAACACAAGTTGGTCATGTCGTCCTTGTACCAGAAATGTCTCAAACTGACCCAAGCATTATAAAATAATGCGCAGATCAAACTATATCTAATCAAGTATTATAATAAGGGTAAATAGTTCTAACAAGAATAATAATATACTATCACTTCCAGAAATGCACAATCATCAGGTTATACGTCAATACACACACACACAAAATAGAAATGCAAGCCTGATAAGTTAATAATTCCATAATCAGTCCTCAAAACATCAAATCACATAAATAGCTCAATTCCATATGAAACAACAACTCTGATATCAAAAGATGTCATCACCCATATAAAAATACTTCAATCAAAAATCACATGAATTTACTCAAATGGGTGAATCATACACATCTTAAATCAACATCAAATCCAAAAATATCAATAGAGGAGATATCACTAAGTATAATCAGGCTATACACGATGTACTGTTCGAATATAACTCTCAATCTCGACAAAACATGATCAATATCAAATAGGATAGGCTGGATATCAATATACTGAGAATCCATTATACTCAACTCATATTTCTGGTATAATCTCATCTCCTCATATATGTAACTAATTAGAATACACCATGATGGAAAATGGTTGTATGACAGGCACGAAGTCGTAATTAGAGCCATATGTAACAACATGTGCTCACAAAGTCCACGTCCATACTACGGTGAGGTGCATCAATCGTATATGCCAAACCACTACTCATTCAGAACCAGAAGGGAGACTAATAGCACAAAGCAAGCTCTATAGTCACATAGTCTCTGCAATCTTAGTTAGCTCTCAGTCATCTTGACCTATATCCACTTATGTGCTTGTCAACGCTAGGACTAATTGGTCCCAACACTACAAATGCCCCCAATAGGTAACAGACCGCTGGCCTAGGTGACATAGGGGCGATCACAAAACTAAACCGGTGTCATGGATCTAAGACACGACCTCACAATCAGGCCGCTAAGGTGGATTCTAGCCCTCTGGTCCTCTCCAACAAACATAAAAGGAATACATCATAGTAGTGGCATATAGGAACAATACACGTACACTCGAAGTCTCACTAACTATAGTCACAAATCTACAAATCACCTCATGTTATCCACACTATTCCCATCATGTGAGTATCATTTACAATAACCGAATAAATATCATAATAGCATCCCATACCACTATGTGATAATCAAACGTTTATTCCATGCTTATAAACTACACTCGTCTTTATTATTCTGTATAACGAGTCCAATGGATAACCGGAGAAATATTACCTAATGCCCTATCCCAAACGATATTATAACAATGTTTATTCAGATTTCTCGTCAAACAGAATCATAATACAAAATCATATGAAAGGTGTCATCACTGTATCATCTTAAAACACTAAACAAACCAAAATCGATGGTGAATCATTCATAACATCAAAATTAGTACCGAGAGGATGAGAAATCAGAAAACTCAGAAATCAAACATAAGGATGAATGTGTGTGTATACATACGAAGCTCAAGTTAATAATTCATAAGTAATAATATATTAAAATTTCATAAACAATAATTTTGAAAATTCTTAATTAATAATAATTACTTATTTACCAAATATTATATATATATCCTTTCAATAAACACTTTCAAACCAAAATCTATCCTTTTTTATAAGTTAATAACTTTTTAAATCTAATAGATTTTATTTCCAAAAATAGAATAAAACGTCAATACATAACTCACAAATATAAATCATTTAGGCTATCTAATAACGACTCATCCATAAAATCAAACTCTTAATAATCTAGAAAAAACCATCAAAACCCATTATAACCATTTAAAATTCAAATTGAATATTTAATTAAGTTTCAAATTATTAAATGAACATTCATAAAGATATATGTATATAACATAATTCTATTTAAATTTATTAACCATAGAATTTACATTGAAATGGTTAAATATTAATTAGAATATATTTATTATATACCATAATATATGTTAAACTTTCATTGATCTTTAAATTCAAATATCTAATTTACCTTTTAATTGCTTAATTTCTTTTAAATTAACAAATATTACCTTTACAAACTCTCATATAACTTCACAAATACATTTTATGCATTTACTATTATTAGTTTATAATTACATCTTATAAGTTATCTTTTATCTAATTTGATATGATTTTATTTATTTTTATAATATATATTATTGTTAATACATATTAAAATTTTAACCTTTTATAAAACAATAATTGAAGACCATTTAGACAATACAATAAATTTTACTTTATTAACTTATTTATCTTATATTCATTTTCTTATATATTTATAATATTCAATAAGTATAAATATTAGAGTTTAGGTATGGATATATATGTTTTAATTTATTTATATATATTTATTTATTTACATATTTCCACACAATCAATTCAATATACAAACTATCAATTCAACTAATTAATTAAATCCAGTAATCAATAATCCAACGGTCCAATCAAAACAAGTAGATATATGTGTGATTACGCATAAATAGATATAGTTGTGAGTGATAAATACTCACTGAATCGCGAATCAAATTTCCAAAACATCATACAATCATTGCCAAATCTGTCTCCACGGCAGCCATATGCACGAATCTCACTATTTTCACTGCAATCCTTCGTCATGCCGTTACACCGGTTCAAGAAATCACCACAGCAGTCATCGAAGCATCAACAGTACCAGCCCAAGCTCCAATTGGCCACCAGAAACCATCTCTAACACCACAGCTAAACTTCGTCCCTCATGCACCAATCATGATTGTAACGTATCGGGTTTTGCCCGCTCGAAAATCAACATCCGTACTTCACATTGTACTAGAATGCCGCAGATTCGAACGTTCAAATCCGATTCGCCGGAGCTATAACACAATTAAGTAAATAACACAGCGGAAGAAAAGAATAATACATTGATATATAATATCTGATACAACAGAGTGATACAATGAATATCAATATACATCAGAGATGATACAACAAATATCAGAGATACAAGAAATAGCAGCGGAAAATAACAGCAAATGGAAGAGATCTCCAAATGATCTACAAAAGAGAATGAATCCACAACTCCAAGATAAGCAACTCCGATGAATGAACTAGCTCCAGATAATCTACTAAACCTGAATATCTGAAAAGAAACCCAACTCTAGACTGCCCGTGTGGAAAATAGTGGGCACCCAGAGTTTAGGAAGGGAACAATAAACTCCGGATCAGTCATGGGACTGGTGTGAGCAACAAAAACAGTTTATCTTTTAAACAAACAACAAAGAGTTTTAAAACATTGAAACCCGCAATGCTTTTGGAAAATGAAACTACCATAAGACCTCCCGCCACACACACAATGCAAACGCAGAATTGGAGGAGATTTCTTCTTATGATAGTCAAACATGCTTACTACGCAAAATCAATTGGATATTATTATTAGTGCATAGTGCAGAAAACATTTCGAAAGTATAATATTAATCTTAGCCAACATACGACCAGTATCGTATGCCTACTATAGCTACTATGTTCAATAGCAGGTTACCGCCACATTCCATAGCAGGTTATACAACTAAAATCGTACAAGTTCCGTATTGCTTCTTTGGATTTTCCAACAAATGGTCAGGCTAAGGAACTTCCTTCCGCCGCATGGGATCGCCTCTGGCGGGACGTCCCGAGAGACAAACTGCTCTCTACCAAACAAGGCCGGGTTACCCCTGTAACAGGTAACTCACGAATATGTCATCACCCGGTCCTTTGGGACCTTTATCCGAGGCCTCGATAACCAACATCACACATAATAAAGTGTATCCACATGAGTAAGTATCTGGGCTCCATACCATGACACCACCCTTTTCCAGAAGGAAATGACATACCCTAAAAGGCGCGACCCTCATAACCTTGCCGCAACATTCCTGTTTCGACCATTTCCGGGTTGTGAGGCCCTGACGAAGTCTCGTCCACAAAGCTACGCTTTTTCAAAAAGCCACGCTTTGGGTCAACAGATGATCAACCTATGATCACAAAGATAAATGATCAAACAAATGATCATATCACAAATGATCAAACGATGATCATCACACAACAACACTCAGCATGCCACATTACCAAATTGGGATATATCGCTGATAAATTTCAACTACATAACCTCTGAGCTCGTACGTCTCAGAGAAGGGTGTTAAGCTAAGAGAATAAATTCTCCGCCACCAACAGAGATGTATTTGAAAGAAATCGGCTTTATATCTCAAAGTGTAATGTCAGACATGTATCCATACAAGTCTGTTCCGGGTTCGAACAGAACCGAAGGCACTTCTTACGAAGCCCTTGCAAATCCGGGTATTCACGATCCCGTCCGGACTTCCCATCACAAAGGGTGATAAAATCTCTATATCGGGGCCAGTCGATGCAGAGACATTCGACGAGTTGTCCTTTCGTTTTCGCAAATATCCGGTCTTCAACACCGGTCTTCAAATGCGATCCATATACGACGTATCAGTATTCGGAACGGGTTATATGACACAAAGGTCCTCTCCCGGCTAAACCGAATAACGAGCGCAATCTTTAAAAACATATGGATATTGGGATTTCAATTAAGTCACAACTTATTACCCAAAACTTTTCTTTAAATGGTTTAACAGATTACCATTTTAATCTTTTAAACAAAAAGATTCATTTTAACAACCTTCAACGGTTTAAACAATTTTCACACTTTAATCTTTTAAACAAAAGGTTCATTCACAGATTTTCCAAATCGATTTCCATTTCAATTTAACTCGTTAAATCTTTAAATCAAAGATTTAACTTATAGCTTTCAAAACAATTTCATTTCGAATGATTTAAACAAATCATCATCTTAAATCTGTTAAAAATAAACAGATTTAATTCATAGCTTTTCAAAACAATTCATTCATAACTTGGAAAACCATTTTCCAATTCAAACTTGAAATTCCTTCAATTAAACTTGGAAATCCATTTCTTATATAAGAGCTTTTATTGGTTGAAAACAATTAGTTTTCCCAAATCATTGAATTCAATTCTAAATATTGAATTCAAATTCAAATCCAATTATTTAAATTTTCAAACTCGATTAAGTTATTCAAAATAACTTTTATCTTTGAAATTCTATTTCAAAAGCTTTTCACTTTAAACCCCAGATTTCCAATTTCAAAATCAATTGAAATTAAAATTTCAATTTCAAAAACATCGATTTGAATTATCTGTGACTTAATCGATTTCCACGTGAAACCCATATTTGTGTGTGTAAAGTGTAGTCCAGGGGTTTCACACAATAGTGCAACATCATACAATCATCACAGATCAGACTACAGAAATATAGTTGATAAGCGATATAAACTATAACGCCCATCTTCATTCACAGATCACAGATATATATATCATAGATTATAAATTACATCACAGATTAAAACACAAATCAGGGTATATCACAAAGCAACATATATCAGAGATATCAAACAATCAAATCATCCAATAGAATCCAAATATTCATAAGTAAGGTCAGTAAATTTTCTGATTACTTCAAATCAGATTTATTACTTATGAAATAACCACATATCTTGGTTAATTAATTATCACTTAATTATAAACCATTTTGATTAATTGTTCTTTAATCATTTATTAATTGTCCATTTATAATAAATTAATTAACCTTTAATTATTAAATAATTATCCTTAATTTATTATAATTCACCATTTAATTTTTTTAATTAATTACTTTAATTAATTATCTTTAATTAATTATCATTCTTTAATCACTTCCATTCATTTATTTATCACTCTTAATCAAATAATTATCTTTAAGTAATTAATTACCCTTTAATCATAAATTTAGAAATTGATTAAAATTAATTACCCCTAATTTCTTAATTAACTTTAACCATTAATTACTATGAATTAATTACCTTAAGTAATCTTAATTTATCACATAATTTATTACTTAATTGATCACATTAGATAAATCTTTTAAGCAATCGGGTATTAATCTCTTGACAAATTAACCTTAATTTTTCATTCCTTAATACATTAAGTAATTTCATTTAATTTTTATTTGAAAACAATCAAAATTCCATAAGATAATCAATACAAAATTATATAAACCAAACAAGTTTAAAACAAATTTAATTTAAATACATGAAAACTTGCTTGATACTTTATTTTTAAAACTTATTTAGTTGGAATAAGCTTTGAACTCTGTTTAAATAAGGATTTACTTTGAAACAGACTACTGTTGTATTTTTAAAACCTGAGATAATATACAGGCTTAGCAAACTCAAGTCTATTTTACAACCCCTAATTTCCTTCAAGCCAAACGCATTCGTTCCCGAGTTCGACTTCGTGTTACTCATTTTTTCAACTGCTTCGAATCGCCTACCCATCCACGCGAGAACACCCCCGAGTCCCCCAGCCTTCAGATACAACGTGCACGCGGTGCACCTGAACCAGCGCCGCCGACCTCCAGCGATCATCGCGACCACCTTCGACAATCACTCGAACTCCCTCGACCCCAAACAAGAACCCATATCAACAAAAGTGACAGCGAAACAAAATCGAACCATTTTCTTCTTCCTGGAACCAACCCATTCGCCAAAAACCCTCTACCGCCGATGACCTCGACTACCGGAAACCCCACAATCTCGGCCACAGCCTTGACCATGCTCCAGCATCCATCTCCCCGAGTTCCAGTGAACTCGATCAATTTTAAGGGTCGCGACGATAATTTTTCTGATCAACAGAATAAACTAGGGTTTAAAACTTTGATTCAAACCCACCATCTCCTCAATGCATAGTTCCACTTCCTACCATTTTTGCGCCCATCCCTGATACTCCTTCTAGCTCCAGCAAGGACCCCGAACTACCAGATCAACTGGGTTGACGATGGCGACCCAAAATTCCCAAAACAAGTAAACCAGAATTGCAAACTCAAACCATTACTAAAAAATGTGATTCAAGCTTTAAAAATCAGGATTTTGTATAGGGATTCAGTTTATAAACTTGAATTGATAATTCAAGATATTTGAATATATCACTTATTTTAACCATTAACTGTTTTTAAAGTTTTCCCAGAGTTGTCTACTTTGTTTAATTAAAATACAAAATTTAAAACTTACTTTAAAATCAAACAAACAAATTTTGTTTGAATCTTAAGTTCTATTATCAAGGAAATTAAGCAGAAATGATTTTGGAAGTAAGGCATGAGCTTGAAAACTTAAGCAG
Source organism: Allium fistulosum (assembly GCA_030737815.1). Classification (NCBI taxonomy): domain Eukaryota; kingdom Viridiplantae; phylum Streptophyta; class Magnoliopsida; order Asparagales; family Amaryllidaceae; genus Allium; species Allium fistulosum. The sequence goes on from CM060902.1 coordinate 1,213,417,214, forward strand.
AGGAGATCTACAGGTTATCAACATACCTATATTACTTTTCACCACTCCCAGAGCAATGCACATACGAATATACACACAAACATACTTTTGGATGTTAACATACAACTATATTAAACTTAAGTTATTAAAAGTGTTACTCACTTGATTAAGAGATGGACAGAGCAATGACTTGCAACCAGAAATTATACTAAAATTTAAAGGTGAAGTTACTCACTTTTGTTTTCAAAAGAAGAACAGAGCTGCTATGCTGAAACCAGATTTTGAAATTGCTAGCTGAAGCCTTCATCTTGATTCTCTGGTTTTTATTGATTGTTTTGATGTTTTAAGTTGATATTTTGTTTAGATTTTAAATGGTATTTCCTCAGTTTTGCACAGCCTATAATGAACGAAACTGAGAGATGAAAGTTGATATATGGGAATTTAGTTTACAAGTGATAATTTATTTTGTACAGGGGAATGTACACTAGTACAAGACTTTTGTATTTGGTCAGGGATATTTTTTCGAATGGAGGCTGATGATAATATTTGTGGTGGCTACATTAATTGCGTTGGTACCTTATCATCTTTACAATACTATTTCTTTAATTTTGTATGTACAATATATATACTTTGGTTTGTTTCATCCTTATCTTATTTTCCTTTTACTTGTTCTTACACTTTCCTGCATATCTACTTTACAGTCTACATTATATCTTACCTTCCTTTGTCTGGTTTCATTAATTTATAATGTAAATGAACTTTTACATACTCACTTTATTTGCTTGTTCATGAATATACATTGCATTAGAGAAAAATCTGGTGGCTGATATGATTCTTGTTTGTTTTACCAGCCTACATATTTATATTACTTATCCAGTTTTTTTTGTTTGTTCATACATGAATATATATTAATGTTTGTTTAATTACTTGGTATAATTTTGTATATAGGTAGTTGTATTTGTTTTATTACTTTGCAATGTAAATGAAATTCTATTTTGTACAAATTCGTATTGATTTATCTAAGATGCATATATTTACTTTAGATTGAATAAAACTATGTATATATATATTTATCATGTATATTTGTATTATTTGTTTCATATTCGTCTACATATATTTCTTTACTTTGCTATTTGCTTGGCGTTTATACTTACCTGCATATCCTGTTTATTTATTACTCTTTTATTTTAACCTTAATTATCAATTATTAAATTTACTTATTACTATTTCAAACCGTAGCTCCTTTCAAAACACACATATTTGTATATATTTTTATAAGTAATTTGAAATGACAATTTCTATTTAAAAATAAGAATTCATTTATAAAGACATTCTATTATTATTTAACCCTATATTTATTTTTAAAACCATTTATTTACAATTTAAATTCAAGTCAAAATATATATTATTATTTCAAATTTAGTCAGATATGTTCAAATACAGATATATATTCTCATATATACAATAATTTAAATTTTTAAACGATTTATACAAATATACTTGGATATCGGGGAAACTCGCATCACCTTATCGATTTATTCCACAAATATTAATTCAAAAGTAAATAAATTATCATTTTAAATTTATAAAAAATCCGGGGTCGTTACAATGATGCCTTCCACACGTTGACAGTTCGCCTTTACACACCAACCTCCCCACATGTGCGCAGCCCAGGCGCCAATCGCCTCCACATTGATTGACGTCGGGCATTTCATGGTCATTCATTTTTTCCATGATAGTCGTGAATTGAAACTAATTAGGGCTTAATTCCACAAAAAGAAGGGAGACGGGTTCGGCTTGTGTTAGAAGAGAGGCCACGATGTATTCTGGATAAGGTAGAAATTATCAAGTTTAAACAGGCTTGGCCCAAATTTAATCAAGTAAATTTTCTTTTCTTTTTTTTCTAATTTCACATAATTCTTGTTATTTATTTATAAATAGATTCCATTCCAATTCAATTTAAATTAAACTACATTATACAATCTATATTTCAATAATTGGATAATATATTCAATTCAATATCCACTTATTTTCTATTTAGTAATACATAGTACTATTATAAATAAATTACTTTTTCAACTATTCTAACGTATTTAAAATTATTTACACTTCAAAATATTTTATAACCAATTAAAACAATTTATTTGAATTCAATATATTATTCAAAAAAATTATTAATTTAATTCAATTTATTACAACAAAATCTTTTATTAAATAAACTTTAATTAACTAAAAGTTTATTTTCAAAATGTTAACTATCAAATTTCAAATTCAAACAATTTTTATTTTAATCAAGTTTATTTTTACGACGTAGAAAGCATGGTTGTTTCATGAACATTAGTCAATAGAGAATTTATCTCCTCTATTGTAAGAGGCTATTATCACGGTCAACTGTGATAAACTCAAAGTCAAAGTCTCTGGCTAGAGCATATCGGTTTATAATAAATATTATTACTGAACCATGGTCTTTGGAGATGGACTATATAGTTGAATACGAATATTGTTAGAGCGTTTACCAATACCAAGCTTTAGATATCGAAAGTGATACAGTATGACGAAGATAATGTGCATATAATAAATCATTACTTAATGGTGTTACTTGAAAGATTTAAAATACTATTTTACCTTGAGAATCTATAAACGGTGAGTTTGATCAACTTATTGCACCATCAGCTAAGATGATGTGTGAATGTTAACATTCAAATTGTTGGATATTAATCGATGATAAAACTCCCACCTATGAGTCGCACAACCGACACCATGTAGTCATATAAATATTAGCCGATTTAATTGGTTTATATAGCATTGTAAATTAAATATTTTTTTAATATAACTATTTATTTATTATTGAGTGTTTTAAGTGTTTGCGATGCCTTTAGAAATTTAGGTATTAGTTTTAGAAAAATTTAAGTGTTTGGGGTGCATCTAGTAATTATTGGGTGTATATGTAATTTTTATATGTATATATTAATACTAAATGGGATTTAGTATTAAAATTATGTAAATATTGATTTAAATAATATATATATAATATAAGGGCTGAAAATTTAGAATTCGAATGGAGGGTCGACTATGACTTGATGATGAGGTACAATGGTCTGAATTAAGGGAATGAGTAAATGGTGGAGATATTTTAGCTAAAAGATCTCTCCCATACTTTTCTATTTATACCAGGCTTCCACTTCATTTTACTAAACTAGAATGCTCTCTTCTCTACCGTAGCTGAAATTATCCTCCCCCTCTCCCAAACACAAAGACTCCCTCCTCGGTGTGTTGCAAACTCAAGCAAGAAAAATACTGATTCTAATAGGAGACTTTCAGATCAATATGTGGCGAACAAGTGGGATTAAAAGGTAAACTTTTGGTTTTGATTTACATCATATGCCCTAACCCTTATCTATGTATTTTGGCTATAAATGTAAATTTACATTTTATTATTTAATTACACATACACAGAATTAACTTAAAATCAGATTTCAAATTTTTTAAAAATCTTTTGGCTCACGACAACAATAAACTAATTCAATTATAATAAAGTTTATTATAAATATAATTATACATAATATAGCACATGCAATTTATTAAATTCATTTTCGGTTTTACAAATTATATATACATGTATGTTTTAATCAAAGTTACTATATGTACACACACACACACACACATATATATATATATATGTTAAATATATTCATAAGTATACTTTTGGCTTATTGTATTTTATAAAAGTATATTTTTGGCTTGTCAATATCAATATAAATATGGCCTTGCCAAAAAAAATATCAATATAAATATTATATATATATATATAAATTAAATTAAACAATGAAATATGTGTATTATTACATTTTATATTTATATTTTATAAATTTAATTTTTAGCTTAAAAATTATTTATATAATTTAAATAAATAAACTTTTTAATTTTAATAAATATGATATTTATTCGATTTAGTAAAAATATTTTATATTTAAATAAGATTTGAAATTATATATACACACACACATATATATTTTGAAATTCAATTAAAATATTTTATTTGTAAGTATAAAGTTTTAAATACAAGTTTTTATGTACATGCAATTGGCTCAAAATATCATAGATATTATATATTTACATGACATATACATATGGTATAAAATATACATGTATACAAACCATATACGTATATTTCAATACATTTAATCATATGTACACACGCACATCTTAAATGTATATGGAGGACCTTATACACATATGTATATTATATTATCTGGATTAATACATTGTATATAAATCCTAGTAACCTTATGTGTGTGTGTATTATACACATGCTTAGTGTAGTGTTATATATATATATATATATATTGTTTAATATTCTCATTTATGACAAAATACACATAAGTTAAAACATTATAAAATACAATATCGATACGAAATAATAATTTGAAATATTAAGTTCAATTTAATAAAAATAATTATTTATATAAGCCCAACAAAGATCGATCCAGGGAATTTTTTTCGAAATTCATGCCAATTTACCCTTTGCATAACGGACCTGAGCTAACAATGGTGTTAGAGCCTAATTGGTTTATATAAATATTTAGTTACCATTTAGGCTAATTAATGGGCTTTTCTATTTAACAAGTGTCTAAGGCTTGAGTTGGAGTAACCAGTACCCTCAGCACCCTAGCTCTGGGCTGGCCTAATGGATGGAGGAAGGTCTCAAGGTTGCCATAAGTGTGAGGCTTAAAACTGCTTTGGGCATTGGTTTAATTTTAATTATAATATTTGAATATTATAAAATATATTTTGACTTTAAAATTTAATTGAAACATAAAGTTTTTATTAACATTATAATAGTAAAAATTAAAAGTGTTTTGAATATAAATATGTATATTGCAAGTGTTATAATATAAATATACATGTGTATAATATGAACTTGTAACCGTCTCAAAGTTGTTTTGGGAATTATTAACAAAATTATTAAATAAAATTTAGTTAAATTAGTTAACTAAATAACTAATTAAAAAATTAATTAATGTATACATATATTATATAAGTTAATTACATTATAAAAGCTATAAATAAATTGAACTTATATAAATGTATGTATAATAAAATATAAGTGGAACTATAATAAATCCTACTTAGATTATTTTGAATAAAAACATATGCAATGTAATATATTATGATATTAGATGTGTCTAACACTTGTACCATGTGGGAATTTCATAAATAAAATATTATTCCTTAAATGATATCACTTTTAATTATTAAAGTTTTTGAATCTTAAATAGCATTGCCCTCTACCATTTTCATACGTAGATTACTTGTGTGCATGTTGCATGTTGGTTATCGAGCAAATTCAAGCCAATTTTTTTATGTGTAGTACTCTTTAACATGTCTCTCGATGGGTAAGGACATTACTTTCATTTCTTGAAAACATGTAAGGTTTAAGTAATTTAAGGTTAGGCCATCGAGAAATGATAGGTCAGAGTGAATAATCTCTTATGGCTTGTTAAGCAAACTTAAGGTCATAATTGAGATTAAGGCAAAGACTACATGGTTGGGAGTAATATAGGATATAACTAATAAGCGTTACCCACCATTTATGGGGCTATGGCTTAACGAGCAAACTCAAGGTCGAATCCCCAAGAAAGTAAGTCCTAACGCCCATTAGAGAAATCGAAAGGTTTCTATATTTCTCGTAAGGTTTTGAGAAATATAAAAATATAGAGGGAGCCTTATTAGAAAAATGAAATGAATTACATTTAACCATTCTAATATTGTAAGAATATATGCTATACACATTATAAATTGAGCAGAAAATGACAAAAACTATTCTTCGAGAGTGAAAAATTCACTAGTCCCAGCAACACTGGCTAGTTAAGAGCAATAAATATAGCACTTACATATAAAAATTATAGTATTTTGTCACCTCATCTCCAAAAACTAAACCCGGTGAGGATGCTAATCCTAAAAAGATTTGAGCCTATGAACCTTGGTCAGCTTATTGCGATATAGCCCAAGCTTTTGTGCTTTCTACTTTAGTCTAACCAATACAAAGAGAGCATGAACACATGAGTGTAAATGACATCTTCACCCGCATATAATAGTTATTTGGTGATAAATCTCATTCCACATGGTACGATATTGCAAAGAAGTTGTTTAATACGAAGATGAACATGGGTACTAATGTCTAGGATCATGTTATTATAAATAAGAGCTATATTTATCGGTAGGTTGAACATGGGGCTGGAATTGAGGAGGAGTTATAGGTCGACTTGATCATTGGTTCACTAACACTGCAATCCGAGCCATTCATATGGAACTTCAATATGAACTCACTAAAGTGAGCATTATTGAGCTTCCTAATATGTTGAGGAATGCTGAAGGCTTCTTTACAAAGGAGAAAGGCATTTACTCATCGTGAAGGGTAAAGTACCTTCTTCGAAAGGTTCAAAGATAAGAAAATGGGGTAAGAAAGGGAAATGTGGTGCCTCTAGTGAGAAGGGTGTGTCACCACTGTCACAAGAATGGGAACTAGTGAAGGAACTGTCTCGATTATTTAATAATGCAAAAAGAAAAGAAGGAATATGATTCCTCAACTCCTAAAGGTACGTTTATGATTCAAAATTGTTTTGCAATCAATAATGCTTCTTGGGTTTAAATGGAACTCACATCTGTAATTCGATACAATGACTTAGGATTAGATGGCCCACGGAAAAAGGAGAAATGATTCATCAAGTTGCCGATGAACCTATTGTAGATGCGAATGTAATTGGAATTTTTGTAATGTCCTACTTCTATACCCATACTACCAAAAGGTATTTCTAAATAATATTGTCTACACTACAAGAAGCATATCATTTTCCGACGGCTCCTGCCCGTCGGCGGCCGTCGGAAAAAACTGCTACAAAAAAATCCATCGGTGAACAAATTTTCCAACGGCTCCCGATAGACTCCGTCGACAGTTTTTCCGACGGCTCTCGATAGACTCAGTCGACGGTTTTTCCGACGGCTTTCGACGGCCATCCGACAGCCGTCGGAAGACATGTGGACGATCACGCTATGTGCTGAAAGCCGTTGGGAGCCGTCGGGAGCTGTCGGAAAAGTGTCGTCTCGAGCCGTCGGTAATTTTTGGCCTACAGTCCGTCGGGAGTCGTCGGAAAACCTGGAAATTTTTTTTTGAATTTCTACTACGCTTTTGCCTTCCATCCACAATCCATAAACATAATATATTTCACCCAACTCAATATATCCAACTCAGATATTGAATATGAAATCAAACCATAGAAAGATAATCAAATATCATAAAGAAATAAATCAAGCATAATTCATATAAAATCAAACCAAACTTCGCTACCATAATTTACATACATCTAATTGTATAATATATACATCAATCCTTCACCAACTCCTCACCATCGACTCCCAAATGTCAGAATTACTATAACCAAATGTATCATCAAACAATATACACAACATTTCAAATCCAACTCAATGTATCATCCAAACTTACAAAACAATGACACAAAACAAAAAAACATACCTATTACTTCGGTCAATCAGCTCCAGAACCTTCCGAACCAGAAGAGGATGGAAAGCGGCCACCATACTGCTGCATGTACTCAGCAATACGCTGATCCAGCAGCTGTGTCATCTCGATGGCCTGGCGACGGTTCTGCTCTTCCAACTGCACCACCCTAGCTCTCAACTCTTCGATCTCTACTAGATCGATATCAGCTATGGTCGTTTGGCTAGCTATCCTCTATCTGCTGGCCTACAACACTTATTTAATTTAGTCTATAATCTTACTATCAAAGTTACAACATAATGTGTTAATTGTTATATTTATAAACTTATTATTGAAACTAAAGTGATGTGAAGTTCTTTAGAACTAAAAGATTATTGAATTGTTATATCTTAATATATTATTCATTACCACTTGATTTCCAAAGCCGTAGCGCTTGTTTCGTGGCGGTGGATCCATGACTAACTCAAAAATAACGTCCTCCTCATCCATCGTCAGCTGCTCTCGACCGGTATCCCCCAGGAGTTTTTGGCGTTGTTCCATAAACCTTGCCTGCATGAACAAATAAAAATGCAGTTAAAGTTAACATCATGATACCTTAATTCATTATAATTTAACAATTAAAACAATTATTAATAGTACATAAACTAAAATATGCTTACATGGCTCTTTCTCAATTTATCTTCGTGCCATGTATATGAAACTGTCTCGTCCGTATTTACATGCTCGACGGCATGCGTACAGGTAAACACATCCATATACGACACAGTACCTTGCGCCTCAGCTTCCTAAAATTGATTATTATGTACCGTTATTGTATATTCAAAATTATATAGCAAAATAACTATTTACAATTCACATTTAATAAATTTACCAGCTCCTGGCGATATTGCTGGAACGACTTTGACCCTCCTCGATGAGTGACGAGATTTTTGTTCCTATTTGCAGAGTTTCTTTCCGACTCTGCCTGTACATTTAAATATAATACATTATTTATTTACCAAATATTTTTTGATATTTACGTATCAATCAAATAATTAATAAAAGTTTAGTACACTTACCTTCGCCTCGTCACTATCCCAATGTACCAGCCACCCTTCCCATACACTCGTCCCCATCCAGTTTGGCTTCTGCCCTTGATGCTTCACTATCGACATGGAATCCCTGTAGTTCTTCTTTATCTTCTACATCCAGTAATGTCGTACCAGCTGTAGGTCATTTGGTTGTATGTCCACGGCGGCCTATGTTTCATGATAAATAAGCAACCAAAAATTAAACAATAAAAGGTGAACAGTAAATAAGCAACAAAAACAAATTAAGAATGGAAAACAGAAGATTATACTTATAATGAAATCCTGCCAAATACACTCCAGGATGTGGGGAGGGATATTATCCCACTTCGGCCAACAAGCCGACATCCTACTCTTGTACGCCTCTCTCGAAACTGATAGAACTACAGCTGATGGCTGTAGCTCAAACCCCCTATGTTAAATATGATACAGATTAGTATATCATACACAAAATATTTAAAATGCTGAAAAAAGTTTAATACTTACCCCTCCGCTCTAGGTACTAGAGACACAACATGTCGTTGTGGCCGTTGCGTTGGACCACTTCCATCGCCTCCTGAAGAATGGGAAGAACTCATCCTTCTGGACGACATGATACCTGTCATAGACACATTATTTTAAAAGCGAATAATAACATGATAGTGAAATATATTTTATAGTAAATGGCATAAATGATATAAAAGTACATAAAGTGCAAAGTATACATGATTCAGATTGGGTCTCATATTCCGATGATAAGCAGAATACATTGCATTTTTAACATAAATTGCTAATAAATGACAGAAATGGTAATGCCATAAAAGATGTAAATGACGATAAGCAGATTCGGTTTCATAAATGATATAAATTACATAACTAGCAAAATAAATCTCATCAATTACATCAATTTCGTAATGCACCAAGAATTCAACATAAGTACATCAATTGTATAATTACATCAATTGCATAATTACATCAATTGCATAATCTCATCAATTACATCAGTTGCATAATTACGTAACTAGCAAAATAATCATTTACATCAATCTTCATCGTCTTTTGGTTCAGATTCGGTCTCATATTCTACGTTATTTTCCTCCCTACTCTCGAATGCTTCTACCAAAACGTTTTATTCATCGTTCAGAGGTCCAAAATCAATACGATCGGTTGTAATTATTATTTCTTGCTTTGCTCAAGATCTGCATGATAAGCTTGTTCGTTTGGAATTTTCTTCCCATCAAACGTAAATCTTGCCATTGTTTTAAAAACTGTCGACCAATCTGCTTTATCTCTTTTTAGAGACGGCTAATGAGCGTAATAAACTTGCAATGCTTGTTTGGCTAGTACAAAAGGATCGTACTTGTGATAATGCGATGTGTGCTATATTTTAATAAGATTATAATCCTTGTGCACATTAATTCCAGAACCTGGAACATTGCTAAACCAATTGCATCTAAACAGAAACACCTCCTCCGCCGGTCGTGAGAAATAAGTCGGTTGCAAAATTTGTGTTAAAATGCCATAAAAATCATTTATGTGATTTTCTGGATCATCACTACCTTTAACAAATACACCTGTAATATTAGTTAATTTTTCTGCACCGTATTCTTTGGTGTTAAATTTATATCCATTGACGAAATATATTGGATATGTCTTGACATTTCTTTTTGGTCCCAACGCAAGATGTTTCAAACCTTCGTCAACCACACAATTTCTCGGTTCATAAACGTACTTTGAAAACCAATCAGAAAATTCTTTACTGAGATCTCCGTGCGGATGTTCACTTTCATAAATACTGCATATATGAATAAAATATTGCATTAAATTCTACACGCGCATGCATTATGGAAATGAATAAATCATAAATTATTATTTCAGATTACCTAACAAATGGTGCAACCTCAGCACAATTTAGAAGAATATAAGTGTGTGCTACATGAAGATCTCTATCGTCTAGCCATACTTCTACACATTTCCCAGAAGGTCGACCATGTTGTCTAAAAATAGATAACATTGTTTGGGAGGACTCTTGTTCGTCGTCTTCATCATTATGAGGAACACTTTCAAATGATATGTTCACATGGTCACTGAAATAGTAAGAGAAAAAGAACGAAGCTTCTTCTTCGATGTAAGATTTACATATCGAACCTTCAACTCGTGTTTTTTGCCTCACTTTTTTCTTCAGATGATTCAAGTATCTATGCAAAATTAATTTACATTAACTTTAACTTCCGAATGTAATTAAATTAATAGTTAATGTAACGACCCGTAAATTTAACTGGTTTTAATAACGCTATTAATTGAATTTTGTGAAATTTTAAAATAATAAAATTTTGAAATAAAATTTTAGTATTCAGAATACGTCTTCTTAAACATAGCAACTAGTAAATTTTCATCTGATAATATGAAAGTTTACTTTCTTGTGTAAATTTATTTAATTCAAATCAGTTAAAAATTTGATGATAATAGAATGTTTTTCAAATCTGAATATTTTTCTATGGAAAATTTCTAAATCCTCTTCTGAGTGAGACGTCATCTTTTGTTTTTCAAAATTTGGACTTCTATTGCTCCGTTTATCTTATTTCTGACCAAATAGCAGCATTTTCGTTATCGATTATCGACTTTTGATCGGATGATCGTACCACTAATATCTGTATACCGTTTTGATCGTCTTGTCGCACTGATCTCTACGGTATATTTATTTCTGTATTTTGAGGTCCGATACGCGCCGGAAATAATAAACTGTTAGTTGTAATGGTGCCAAAATCTTGACTTTATATTTTACTTTACGTTTCAAAGTTTGAAACGTGATGCTCAAGCAATAATAATTTGCTTTTATTATTCAGCTCAATCCAAGAAGGACTGTTGCCATCCCATCTCCGGTTCGAAAATCAAAACGTTTGTATACGTTTATTCATTTGGCAACGGTTCACTTTTAATCCTTTATAACTTCATCCTTTTATTTTTCTATTTCGGCACTTTATTTCCAAAAGCCGTGATAGGAAAATCATCTTCTTTCCCTACTTATTTTCTTTCCTCCTCTGTCACTTATTTCCTCATGGCCGAAAGTTTATTTTCTCAGCACCTCCTAGCCGACCTCGTCACTCTCCCCGCCCTCTGCCTCTTACTCCACCGCGTTTTCAGCCAGGCCGAACCCACCAATCGGCTGCAGCCTACACGCTCCGCCTTTCCCCACCTGCTTAGCCGAGCACACCTCTTCCACTCACGCACCCCCCTGCTCTTCGGCCCATCCCCTTCTCTTTACAACTCATGCTTGTTCTGCCTGTCGCCATCAGCCGAGACTGATCTAGCCTACCTCAGGTGCCACCTCTTCCTTCTAGCCGAGCTCTGGTCATAGCAGCCTATCACCAACCCCCTCGTCGATCTTCCTCGGTTTGCGTGTTTTTAAGGTATAGATCTATACCTGTTTTGTTATATGGATCTTCTTACTGTTGTGTATATAAATATATATAAATATATATATATATGTTTATCTAAGTATATGCATGTGTTGAACTTGTAATATACTTGTATGTTCAAGGGCTCGGTTATATATATCTCATATATATTTATATTAGAATTGATATTTATATATATATATATAGTTCATTTCTGATATTGATCCTTTTAAACTATAATATATATTAAGTATATAATATACATATTGGTAAAGTATAAAATACTGTTTTTGATGTATATGTATACAATGTTTACAGTATTTTATTTTTAAATTATTATATAGTAGTTTGTGTTAAGAGATATCTATATTAATATATAGTGTATGAAATTTTATTTGAACCTGTGTTATAGTATATATTTTTGAATGGGAAATAAGTTATGGTTACAGAGTTTTTCATGAGTTTTACATGCTAAAGTATACTTGTGTTATAGTCTATATGTATCAGTATTGCTTCTATCGAGTTGGTTCTAATTTGTTCTCACCAATATCAATTTATCAGCTTTGTCCATCGAACTTGTCTCCATTGTGCTTTGCTTCGAAATTCGTGCTTTGTCGTACTTTTCGGAGTTTGGTTGTGTGTCTTGAATTGTTATCTCCAGCTTTAGAAGGTGAGTTTATCACTCTCGACATACGTACTTTTATAATTGTGAAACAATGGCATGTGAATTGGAGAAAATTATATGTTATGTTAATATGTTCGTATATGCATGTGATATGATTATATGATGTTAAATTATGTTTATATATTTGTTACATCATCTAATATGATTATATGTTCTACTGTTCATTTATATACTATTCTCATACTGCAAGTTCCCTATCATTATGGGTTGAAATGATACATACCCAAACAGACATTAGAATAAGGAAAAATCATTATGAGCTGAAATGATAGGCTCGAGTGACTTTTATTGTAATTTATTTGACTTGAGATTGCGGGTTTGAAATGATAGAACCCGGATTTTTCTTTTTAAATTACGGATTGAAATGATACATATCCGTATCACTTGACCTAGGTTAGAAAATATTATACAGGCCCATGGTTATATTTTTAAATAATATTTTCCTAAAATTTATTAAGTATTTTGAATGTTTTAAATATATGAAATTTGAGCTGAAAGATTTGATTTAAATGACTTAAATATAAGAAGATGTTGGTTTTCTATAAGTTAAGATTTTATAAGTCTATAAGTGGCTTTAATTGAAATTATAATGATGTGTTGGTTTAAATAGAATTTAAAGACATTTATTGATGTTAAATAACTTAATAATATAATTGGACTTAGTATGGAATTTTAAATCTAACCTAGTAATTGTTATGAATTTTACTTTATGAAACAGACATGTTTTGTGTAATAAATAATGTATTTGAACTAATAAAATGGAATACAGTTTTAATTGGACATTTGTATTAAAATTTATTTGACTAAAAGAATCATAGTTAATTGATGTCTAAATGAATAGATCTAAAAGAAAAAGATTGATTGTTATATTAACTATGATAAAATATTCTTTTGTGAAATGTTATGTTTTGTAAAATAAATAGTTATGATTTTTAAATGGAAAAAAATGTAACTTAAATTATGACCTAACTGGATAATTGGAAATTTGGTTTTTCAAATGGAAATTGTAAGTTAAGTAAATAAATAGAAATTTAGTTTTATTTATGAAATGGGTATTTAAAAATAAAGTGTTAGGTTAGTGGTTAAAAAAATAAAAGTTAAGTAAAATAGTGTATTTTGACTTAATAAATGAATTATGGTTTAAATTGGATATTTATTTGTAAATTTTTATTTTATTAAATCATTAGTTAAATGATATCCAAATGAATGTTTTTGAAGCATGAAATATGATTTTTATAAGTTAAAAATCGCCAAAACTGAAGTTTTAATGTTTCTGAATTTTAACTAGTTCTTAAAATAACTAAATAACTACTACAGCACTTTATAAGTGCTGTTGTTTTGAAACTAAACTGTTTGCAACACTAAAATATCTACTATAGCATTTTATAAGTGCTGCTATTTTGAATTTGACAATGTCTTTGAAATGTTAATATATCTACCGTAACATTTATAAGTGTTGTTGTAATTGAAATTTACAATGTTTTGGAAATTCTATAATTGAATGAATGAACTTAGAAATGCTACAACTTTGAAATGAATAATATTTGTCATTGAATTTAAATGGTTTAAATGAATATTAAATTAAAGGGTGTTATGACTTTCTAAGTATTATGATTTTCAAAGAATAACATTTCTAAATTGTTATGATTTCAAAATATTATGGTTTCAAAGTGTTGGGTTTCAGAGTTGTTATGACTTTGAAAGGTACTATGGTTTTGAAAATGAAATTGTGTGAAATTGTATTTAATTAAGAATTGTCTTTAAATATATTAACGTGAAACTTATTGAAATTGAAGATTTAAGAATGTGACTTTATAAAGTGGTTTGGTTTAAGATGATTTAAAGGAATATTTCAAGTTTAATAAATTTAAGGAAATATTCAGTGATTTGGAAATTTGGGTTTTATTTAAATGATATATTGATTTGGTTTTTGGAATTTAAATGATATATTATTGTTATGGGATTTGAAATGGAAATGATATATTGATTTGGCTTTGAAATGAAATAATATAGTATTTAGTTTTGAAATGGATATGATATTTTGGGTTTTAAAGTAAATGATTTTGAAATAAATATCCATGGGTTATAATAACAATTGGTTGGCAAAGAGACCGAGATCGGATATGGGCATACTCTCTATCGATACCGAAAACCACTTTGACAACCGTGTACGCGGTGGAGATTCTAGAATGAAGTAGGATGGTGGCGACGATCCTATTGAGGTATGAACGTGGACCCGACTCCCGTGAGTTGGCATAAGGTGGCTAAAACATGAGCGATTCTCGGGCCAATGAGGTAGCACCTCTGATCGGACACATTTCTTTGATACTATTCCATTACTTTGTGATTTGATTTGGTGGCCACCCTTCGATTTTTGATTTGGGAGTGTGTTCCGAGGTGGGCGGTAGTGGCTGCTATGCGTTTCCACCAGCCCGGATGCGCAATTGGTATATCTACCCTGGCATTTCCTTGTTGTGCCGTGTCACCTACCATATCGAGCTTTACTACGAGTTTGGATTTGTGCCGTAGCCTGTGGAGTATTGAGGGTAGCTCCCGATCTGGGGGTACGCTAATACTGGATAGACTACTGGGACTATTATGTGTTAAGGTGGAAAATGTAAAGCCTTAACGCTATTTAAAAGTAAGTTTATTTTATTATTAGACATTATTATAATAGCGAATATTACTACATAGTAGATAGTTTAACGGATCCTTAAAGGATAGGCGATCCCAAGCATCCTTTGTGTTTTGCTTTACGCTCGGGTCAGACTGAGTGATACAGCATTCGAGACTCACCTTTGGAGTTGGAGCTTCGCTTGGATCCATCCATTGATTCTACTTTCAGTCATTCAGTTGATTCCAGTGATGTATTCAGATCTTGTATTTGACTATTGTATTGAGACATATTTGTATTCGTGATTTCTGTTGTATCTTGTTTAACTCTGTTATATATATAGTAGCTTCATGAACTACTATTTCTTTGCTTCCACTGCATTGTTATATTACTCTGTGTCTGTGATCTGTGATTTATTTACTGTATATTCTGAGTTTTGCCAAATTTTATTTACAATCTATTGTTTTGAATTATTCAAGTCCGACATGTGTGGATGTATTGTCGATTTGAATGGTTGAAAATAATGGGTCATTACAGGTAACATAATACATACCTCTCAAATGGATACATCCATCCATATTGCACAGGACCTCGAAGCCGTGCTTCAGATGGGAGTTGAACAGGTAAATGTTCCATTACATTAAAAAAAACCTGGCGGAAATATTTTCTCTAATTTGCAGAGCAATATAGGAATATCTTCTTACAGTTTACGTAAACGTTGCACTTTTAAAGTAGTCGAACAAAGCTCTTTGTAAAACAGACTAAGCTCCATTATTACCTTCCAAACTTTTAACGGTAATAATTCTTTGAATAGAACGGGTAATAAATTTTCCATCATTATTTGACAATCGTGGCTTTTCATTTCGCTCAATCTACCGTTTTTAAAGTCAACACATCTACGAAAATTTGAAGAAATCCCATCCGGAAATCTTAATCCTTCCACCCATTTTAACACAACTTTAACTTAATTATTATCTAACTCGTAACATGCTTTGGGTTTTTACTATCATTTGGTTTCATACGAAGCTTGGGACGTTTGCATAATTTTTGTATATCGCGTCTTGATTTCAAATC
The DNA here is from genome assembly GCA_030737815.1 of Allium fistulosum. Classification (NCBI taxonomy): domain Eukaryota; kingdom Viridiplantae; phylum Streptophyta; class Magnoliopsida; order Asparagales; family Amaryllidaceae; genus Allium; species Allium fistulosum. The sequence continues at coordinate 1,213,433,529 of CM060902.1, forward strand.
GTCCTTAGTCTTCCCCTTGACATTCAAAATTGTGTTAAAAACATTATCAAAGACATTTTTCTCGTTGTGCATCACATCAATATTATGACGAAGCAGAAGATGTTTCCAATAAGGCAACTTCCAAAATATACTTTGTTTGCACCAATTATGAATAGTCGATTTACCTGCAATTTCTGTTTGCACTCCAGTTTCATATACCTTTGGATAGTCCCTTACAAATTCATATATGTCTTTGCTTGACCATATCATTGGTGGTTGTCTGGTTTCTACTCTATTAGCTAAAAAGTTTTTCTTGTCTCCTCTGAAGGGATGATTGACATGGAGAAAACATCGATGGTAGTCAAACCATGAAATTTTTTTACCATTCGGTAAAGAAAACGCCTGTGTTTCTTCCATGCAATATTGACATGCTAGAGGACCAGATGTACTCCATCCTGAAAGCATTGCATAGGCAGGAAAATCACTTATAGTCCACGACAAAGAAGCAAACATATGAATTTTTTTTCTTTGAAACATCGTATGTTTCTACTCCTTCGTTCCACGGTGTTTTTAACTCCTCAATCAAGGTCGTAAATAAACATCGATTCCTTGTGTCGGATCGTCAGGGCCAGGAACGACAACAGTAAGAAATATATATTGCATTTTCATACACATCCACGGAGGTAAATTATAGGGTGTGATGATAATGGGTCAAGATGAATATTTAGCACCAAATTGAGAAAATGGTGAAAAACCATCCGTACATAATCCAAGTCTAACAGTACGACTCTCCGTTGCAAAATTGGGATAAGCTTTGTCGAAATGCTTCCATGCTTCTCCATCGGCTGGATGTGTCAACGTACCCTCTTCCTCTGTTCTCACACTATGCCATCTCATATGAGCTGCAGTTACAAAAGATGCATATAATCTTTAAAGCCTAGGAGTGATGGGCAAATAATGCATACGTTTGTATGGAACTTTCTTTCCCTTCTTTTTTCTGGGTTTGTACCTTTCCTCGTTACATATTCTACACTTCCTAAGAGCGATGTCCTCTTTCCAAAACAACATGCAGCCATTTAAACATGTATCTATTTTCTGATAAGGTAAACCAAAAGCCGACATAACTTTTTTAACTTCATAGTAATTTTTGCACATTAAATTGTCAGACGGCATATGTCTTTTTGCAGCTTGTACAATGGCTGTAAATTTGGCTTCGGTGATGTTGTATTTTGACTTCATCGCAATGTATTATGCGGTTATTGATAGCTGGGTGCCGCTTTTACAATCATCTCAAAGAGGTTTCTTAGCAGCATCCAGTAAATCATAATTTTTTTTGCTTCAATATTTGGTTCTTCAACATTTTCATCGTCGTCGTCAACTTCAATGGTAGGGAACAATGATCGTGCTGCATCTTCAAACATATTTTCTATATGATTCGTCATAACATTTCATTGCCGGCAATGTCTAATTCAGACTTTGCAGAAGTATTTGCTACAACTTCTCCATGAAAATCCCAAACATAATACTCCAGCACGAAACCGTTTTTGCACAAATGGACTCTCAAAATATCGAGTAACAAATACTTCACATGTTTACACCTATTACATGGACCGCGAATTTCTACATCATTTCCGTTATTACTTAAAGAAAATTCAACAAGTACGTTTATACTAGTATAAAAATCTTCTTTTATTGAGCCTCTTAATCCCCTTCTTTGATACATCCATCTCCTATGATCAACAAAACAATCGATCATTTTTCCTATTTGAAAAAATATGTCACAAATTCAAAAATAAATATTGGTCATATTTACGAATTCACATTTTATTTTTCAATGTACCGATATAAAAACTTATACGCGTCAATTTTACCCCACTTAAGAATACAATATAGAAATATTGGTTTATGGTTATTTTTTTCTGGTCAGTCATCCTACTTCCCATTACAAACACAGTAAATACTTACATTTCGTACATTATTTCATTTTAAATGATTCAACGAAATTTCGACAGCACTTCCCTTTTGTTTCCTGCATTGTACACAAATGCGTGTACACAGGAAACAAAAAAAGTGACGACAAAATTTTGTGAACCATTTGAAACGAAATAATGTGTGAAATGTAATTGTTTACTGTGTTTATAACTTGTTCAACATAGGGACGAATCCAACAAGTATTGTACCAGATGAACATAAATGGTCATTTTGTGACAAAAACGGCTATGTATATAACGATCATGTACAACACCCATCGGATGGGGCAAAAACTCTCTAAGGGACGTAAAAAAAGTAGTTTATAAAAAAGAATATTTACTAATTTTATACATTTCAAAAAATTATTAATTTACCACATTTGTTCCGCGCATTTTATCGAATAAGGCTGCTGTAATATTGTTGTCATTTTCCAATACAGTCAATTTTTTTTAGACTCGTGCGTTCATTATTGTTCTAAAAGTCAAGATGTTATACAACTCATGTCTTATTCTAATTAACACAATGCAATGTAGAAACAACACATATACAATGGTTTACATATACACGCACAATCACAAATTATACATACTCTTCAAAATTTCACGATAACATATGAAATAGATATACCATGGGATGCTATAAACCATTATTACGTTAATGGAAATAATTGCAATCACTAATTAGCCCTAATTTATCAACTTATGCAAATCTAGTTTTACGGTAAAAATTAAATTTTTGGCGAAAATAAGAGATTATACCTAAGATTTAGAGCAATAGGGTTTGGTTACGCAGCCGTGGAGGATCCGAAAGCTCGAAATTGGAGATTGGAAGCTTGAAGGAGGGATTTGGGGGTTTTTTGAAGAAAATTTTTGTGCTTCAAAATGAGGAAGAAGAAGGCTCGGTTGAGCCTGTAATTCGCGAATTTCCGACGGCCACCGACGGCCCGTCGGAAGCAGTCGGAAATCAACCGTTGGAAACCGTCATGACGTGCTGTCGGAATATAAACCTTTTCTAGTAGTGTTGGTAATACAAAGAATGAGGCTTGTTAGGGGTGACCATATGTGAATATTCTCCTCTGTTGTAAGAGGTTATTACCCTGATCAATTGTAGTCAACTCAAAGTCAAAGTCTGTAACACTCCTAATTTTTATATAATATATAGTTTAAATATTTAATTATGAAATAATTAAATTTGAGGTTAAGAAATGTGGGATATTCCATACAAATTAATTAACTAATTAATATGGGTTGGCTTTAGTAAATACTATAGAGAATAGTTTAAAGGAATTAATAAACATGAATAAGGAATGGCGAAAGAGGAAAAGTTATTAACATACCCCTCTCTCCTCTCCCTCGTTCACTTTCATTTCATTCCCTAAACAAAACTAAACAAAGCAAAAGAAGAGATAAGGTCACCATTAGGAATTCAAGAGGAAAGCTAAGAAGAAAAGAAGCTAAAGTAAATCTCAATATTTCAACAAGGGCTAAGGTGAATAATATACAAGCATTTCAAGTTTTTATGTATATTAAAATTTGGTTTGCTAAAATTTCGAATTTTTGGATGTTTACATCTTGCATTTGGATTGAATAATTATCGATATGAGTTTTTGGATGAATGGATATTAATTGTCTAATTTTTAGGAATTTTCCTAAAGGGTTTTAATGTGAAAAACTAAGTTTTTAATCTCTAAACGATCTAAAATTTTGATATGATGTTCAAATTATTATTTTGAAGAGGTGTTTTAAATTTCATAATTTTTGTAATTAATATCAATATTTTATTAATTTTCTAAGTGAGTGATTGAATTTCGGAAATTAATTATTAAAAATATGAAAATTAATTAGTTTGGTCCAATAATTTTACAAGAGTTAAAAAATTATAAAAGAAATTTTTGGTGAAATTTTAGGATTTTACCAATTAATTTTCTATTTTATATGAATTAACTAGTGAAGGAAAATGCTAAGTAATTAAGGAAAATTTAATTAATTAATTGTGCTAATTATGAGGGTTAACATTTGCTGAAATATTAAGGGAATTAGGCAAAAAAATGCAACAACAACTAGTGCTAGGTATAAAGTGGTTACTTAAGGAGGTAATAAATTTATTTTTAATTTAATTATAAAAACGTTAGAGTAGTGGACACCACACGGGGACCCGGCATTTTAATATATAAACCCAAATTATTACTAGCAAAGGCTCTGTAATGCTTATTCACGATGGCTTGAACTAGAACACATATTAGGCGATGACTCGTTGATGAATTTAACAGCGACAGCATTAAAATATGCAGCAAATGAATATATATATATTTATATATATATAGCGATGCTTTTAGTATATTATACATGAAATTGTTGGCGACGGCTCCATATTGTTAGTGAAGGCAATTGTTACTCACAAATTCAAGGCATGGGATGTGAAATAGTCGACAGCTCACAAGCATGCAAATATAAAAGAGCCTAAATATATAAATATGGACGCATGCATGCTAATATTATACATGGAAAGCAGTACGTGAGTGTTGGCCTGTACATATGAGTTGCTCACGAATTGTAATACAACTGCACATGAAAGAAAATAGATAACGTGCGAAAATAAAAGTAAATGGGAAAAATATAAATATATGTTTGCGCCAAAAATGGTCACAAACCCCAAATGTCATGAAAGCACCAGTGTATGAACACAAATCAGCAATATATAATCATAGATCTCAGATCTAAGTATTGTAGAGAATAAAAATGAAGAATAATAAACTTAAAACAGAAAGAAATAGACAGAGACACAAGATTTATAGTGGTTCGGCGATCTTGCCTACGTCCACTCTGAAGTAGTTTGCTTTATTGATCTTTGTTTGATGTTTACAAGTGAAGTCAGTGAATTACAGCAGATAATTATGATTTGCAGCAGTGAAATTCGTTGGTAGCAGCAGCAATGGAGTTTGGATCTGGATTCGGCAGAGTCTAGGCGTTGGAGAGCTCAAAGAAGAAGAAGAACCCCTTTTCTGTTGGCTTTGGGGTCTATTTATAGGTGTAGGAGGATGATATTTCGCTCAGATCTCGGGAGACCCTCGCTGGCACGTGACCAGGCCCGCACGCCCAAGCCCGTGAAGTTTCGGTCCGATCCGTGATCGACACGAACAGATTTCGACTCGGTCAAGATTTCATCCAATGGAGTCGAAATTTGGCGTGGACATTCTTTAGCATGCACGTAGTCTTCTATGAAAATTTAATAGCATTTGGAGTTGTAGATTGGGAGATATGATCGATACAAAATGGGATTTCCGGTGGGCTATTTCCTTCGACTCGCTTCTGTTCCCTTCGACTCGCTTCTGTTTCGACTCGGTGACGTGGCGCATGAATCTCACTCTCCCCTTGATGTTGTTTCGAGCGAGTCGAAGTACGCACTGGTCGAGCGAGTCGAAGCGTGCCCAGGTCGAGCGAGTTGATGTACGCATTGGTCGAGCAAGTCGAAATGGAGCGTCCTGAAAGGTTTGAGCAGAAGAAGGCCTCTGAGCGAAGCGAGTCGAAGTAGGTACTTCAGATGGCTGTGAAGCGAGTCGAAGAGGAACGAGTCGAAGAAGGACTCTGAGCGAAGTGAGTCGAAGTTGATGTCTGAGGTATATGGAGCGAGTCGAAGAGAGCGAGTCGAAGGAGCGAGTCGAACGGTAATTGATTTTCGTCCAATCTTGTATCCTTCATAACTTGAGCATACGAACTCGGATTGACTTGAGATTTGGAACGTTGGCTCTCATGGCTTAGCTTGTCATGTCCTATCAATTTTGGCTCGATCCGGACTCGGACAAAATTCGTCGATATCCATTGTGAGCCCGTGTATTACTGATCTCTAGGACGGGTCGTCATCGATTACAAGTCCATTCCTTGGTGTCACGGCCTTGCCAAAAGACGGGATAACACTTGCCCCCTAAAACATGCCTTGCGGTTGGAAGGTGTGTTTTGAATAGTTTAGAATCCGAAATCCAAAGTCCATAGCCATATCATCCAAATGTATCGTTCTTGACTACTCCGAGTCGACGTTTGATTCCAGATCAATAGCCAAAGCCTTAGCCAACTCTGTATCCATCCATACTCGATATCTGAGTCCTAATCCATCCTCATTCAATAACCAATAACCGAATCCAGGACCTCTCCGGATTGATATCCAAATCCGTAACCTCTCCGGGTTCTTGCCAAGCGCAATCCACACTTAAGGACCATGGCCCAGTGTCCCTGGGCGTTAAATAATTACCATGGCTTAAGTCCTAAGCCGAATCCTGGTCGCTCCGGACCCTTGTCGAGCATAGATCATACTCGACGACCTGAAATAACAATCGATAATATAGGGCCTAAGTCCTAGGCCGAATCTTGGTCACTCCGGACCCTTGCCGAGCATAGTCCATACTCGACGACCTGAATAAGCCAATTTGCCACGTTCGGACGAAGAGACTTATCCCTTGCCAGGCATAATCCATACCCGACGACCGTTTTCCAAAAACCAGATGAAAACCCAATCAAAATCCAATCCAAAATCCAAATTAAATCGGAAAATCAAAAATCCATATCAGAAATCCAAATCAATATCCAAAACATAAAGCAATCATCCAAACGAAAGTTCAAACCAAAAAACAAACAAAACCAGGAGTTCAAACAAGAAAACAAAATTAGGAGTTCAAACCAAACTCCAAAATCGAACCAGAAAAAGAAAATGTCCGAACCAAAAGAGAAAGCATATTTCACAAACCATAGCGTCCCGGTTTATCATCATTCAGAGCATGCCTAGGGGCCATCTCCATCCCCGTACATGAGTAGATGACTTGGCCGTTTGCCAGTAGTTTGCTACTTATTTCATATCATCCCGGTCAATTGATAACCAATCGACCATCATTCCTAGGTCTTACACCATTGTGGTTTGAGGTAGATTGCGGTTGCTCTTGCTCCATCGCCGCGTTCCAAGCCCCGACATATTGTTGTAATTGCCCACTCCTTACATGCTCCTCAATAATGTCCTTCAGATGCCTACAACTGTTGATATCATGTCCGTCTAAATCGTGAAAAAGACAGTGCCTTCCTGATGCCCTTTCACGTTCTGAGGGCTCTCTCCTAGCCGGCCTTCGATAGGGAAGGCGATTCCGAGTTTCCATGAATATCCGTTCCAATGTTTCGATTAATCCTGTGTAAGTGGAAAACTTTGGTTCCTTCCATCGCTTCCTAGCTTTTCCTGATTCATCATCCAGCTTCCTTTTTGCCTTATCTTTATCCAAGCCTCCGCTGGATGGCCCACCATCCTCAGCCGCGTTCACCTCTTTTAACTTCATATCCGAGCATGCATCCTCCTGCCGAAGGAATCTCTCAGCTTCGTGAAAGAATTCTCCGAGATCCATTGGTGGGTCCTGTATTAGAGATACTTTGAAATCTGAATCCTCTCTGAGTCCTGATACTGCCGCCATTAAGACCATCGATGGATCCGGTCGATCCACCGAAGCAACCGCTGCATTGAATCGAGTTAAGAAAGCTCCGAGTGATTCATCCGTCCTTTGCTTTACTGACGTTAGCGTCATCACGTTCTTCGGCCTTTTGATATGAGCCCGAAATTGTTTTAGAAACCTGTCCACCAATTCTGTCCATGTCCTGATAGACCCTTCTTCCAGCTGTCTAAACCATATAGCAGCTATATCTGTCAAGTATAAAGGGAAACATCGGGCCATCACCTCCTCCGATGCCCCAACACTTCCATATGTCTTGTGTATCTCATCAAGTGATCAGTAGGATCAGCCTTGCCATTGTACATGTCCAAAGTAGGTAGCTTGAACTCTGATGGATTCCGAGCAATTCTGATGTCACGAGTGAACGGACTCCTATTTACTCCTTCCAGATTCCTGTTTGTCAAACCTCCGTGCATAGTTCGTGTGATAATCTCAGCTAATCCAGCATCGTCCGTCAAGGGTTGCCCCCCGAGTCTCCGAGGGAATTCTGGTACATATTCCTCATCATGTGCTCCTACATTCCTTCCAGGATCTTGTTGTGTGGTGCCACTTGGAATTCCTCCATGGATTGGTCCATTGGTGTCGGGCGGGGTGCCCTTATGTATGGATCCATCCAGGCTAGCGGTTGTGTGCTGATTAGGGGTCGTGCCTTGTTGAGCTGCTCCATTCGATTGCCTGTGGTTCTTCTGTTCCAACTCCGTGGATCTGAACTCCTGAAGCTCCAGCTGTTCCTGCTTGTCCAAACTGTCTGAGGAGGTTCTGCATCATTTCTTGTTGACTCTTCAACAATCTTTCATGAATTGAATCCGCCATAGCCTCCATCTCATCCCTGGTGATGTAGATCGAAGCTTGACCTGCTCCAGCTCCAGAAGAGGCCTCTTGGCTTCCCTCTTGCTGGCTCCTTTCACCTCTCTGTCTTCTTGTTGATTGCCTTGTCATAGCTCTTAATCTGAATCCTTAAGCCTCCAAATGTGAACTTCAGATCTGGTATAGCGGGTGCTAGTTGTTCTCAGTGAAAGCACCAAAGTGTTTGCGCCAAAAATGGTCACAAACCCCAAATGTCGTGAAAGCACCAGTGTATGCACACAAATCAGCAATATATAATCACAGATCTCAGATCTAAGTATTATAGAGAATAAAAATGAAGAATAATAAACTTAAAATAGAAAGAAATAGACAGAGACACAAGATTTATAGTGGTTCGGCGATCTTGCCTATGTCCACTCTGAAGTAGTTTGCTTTATTGATCTTTGTTTGATGTTTACAAGTGAAGTCAGTGAATTACAGCAGATAATTATGATTTGCAGCAGTGAAATTCGTTGGTAGCAGCAGCAATGGAGTTTGGATCTGGATCCGGCAGAGTCTAGGCGTTAGAGAGCTCAAAGAAGAAGAAGAACCCCTTTTCTGTTGGCTTTGGGGGTCTATTTATAGGTGTAGGAGGCTGATATTTCGCTCAGATCTCGGGAGACCCTCGCTGGCACGTGACCAGGTCCGCACGCCCAAGCCCGTGAAGTTTCGGTCCGATCCGTGATCGACACGAACAGATTTCGACTCGGTCAAGATTTCATCCAATGGAGTCGAAATTTGGCGTGGACATTCTTTAGCATGCACGTAGTCTTCTGTGAAAATTTCATAGCATTTGGAGTTGTAGATTGGGAGATATGATCGATACGAAATGGGGTTTCCAGTGGGCTGTTTCCTTCGACTCGCTTCTGTTCCCTTCGACTCGCTTCTGTTTCGACTCGGTGACGTGGCTCTTAAATCTCACTCTCCCCTTGATGTTGTTTCGAGCGAGTCGAAGTACGCACTGGTCGAGCGAGTCGAAGCATGCCCAGGTCGAGCGAGACGAAGTACGCATTGGTCGAGCAAGTCGAAATGGAGCGTCCTGAAAGGTTTGAGCAGAAGAAGGCCTCTGAGCGAAGCAAGTCGAAGTAGGTACTTCAGATGGCTGTGAAGCGAGTAGAAGAGGAAAGAGTCGAAGAAGGCCTCTGAGTGAAGTGAGTCGAAGTTGATGTCTGAGGGATATGGAGCGAGTCGAAGAGAGCGAGTCGAAGGAGCGAGTCGAACGGTAATTGATTTTCGTCCAATTTTGTATCCTTCATAACTTGAGCATACGAACTCGGATTGACTTGAGATTTGGAACGTTGGCTCTCATGGATTAGCTTGTCATGTCCTATCAATTTTGGCTCGATCCGGACTCGGACAAAATTCGTCGATATCCATTGTGAGCCCGTGTATTACTGATCTCTAGGACGGGTCGTCATCGATTACAAGTCCATTCCTTGGTGTCACGGCCTTACCAAAAGGCGGGATAACAATATATATGTAGATACGAAAGTGCACGATTGTACACTATGGCTACGGAACTATATATATCATGCGAATCTATATATATAAACAAGTAAATACATATATTATATCAGGTGAAAGATGTATGCACGCATAAATGCATGCAAACGCTAATATGAAGCGACGTGAAGTATGTTAGCATGCGATGGCCATGTTATATTGAGAGAATCATATCTAGCTATGACTACCCAAAGGTGAACATATTGCATATCGAAGGCCAGCAGTATGTCTATGCATGCATGTTTGTGTCTATATATATGTGTATATGAAGGCATTTTCTTTAGACATAAAGGAACTACATGCGATGGTATAATATAATATACATATGAAGGCATTTTGTTAGACAAAAAGGAACTACACGCGATGATATAATATATATATATATATATATATATATATATATATATATATATCGTGAAGGCAAATATAGCGAAGGCATTGTCCTAGTTTATATGCGATGAACTCTATTTTTATACATTGACAATGAGGTTGTTAACGTGCAATGGCTATTAGCTAAAACGCTTGATGATTTTTATTTTTGAAATGACTGTAAAATTTTAAGGCGTGATGGCCTGTATTTTAATGCATGAAAAATAAGTAAAATTTTAAGGCGCGATCGTCTATGATTTTTTATTTTTAGAAAATAAGGGATAATATTTTATAATAATTGAAAGGTTTTCACTCTATATTGGACAAAAGATGGTTTTGTTAAATATGAGATTTTAAAGGAAAGGAAAAAACATTTTGCATGTTTTTGAGAGTGTTTAAGAAGGAAGTTATTATTTTAGGAAAGTAATTTTTGTATAAATTGTCTATCGTATAGAATATATATTTAATTGAGTTATGATGAGTTGTATGTTCGTTTTTATATATATTGATTTGTTATTCTTGAATATATTAAATTGTTGACATGCTTATTTATATATTATATATGATATCATCTAACTTTGTGACCTTGGGGATTTGGAGAACAAATGACCAGTTAAGGTTGTTCTTATAGTGGGTATGGTCAGACTTAAACTCTGAGTGATAGACTTACATCAGGAGATTGTGAAGGTCAAAATATATTATTTTAGGATGCCTGAGCTGATCAAGAAATATGACTCATTAACAATTTAAAAACCAGGTTTAAGAGTGGCGACTGGGGTAGGGTTGTGCCCTATCCTCAAACCGCTTAGCCCACGGTTGGTCAGGTCCGCGATTCCATTACGTAGGGCCTGGCCAAAGGACAAGCAAAATTGAGATTACGTAAAGAAAGGAGCTCGTGCTAGTGACGCCTACCATTGTGTTTTTCTTTTGGACAGAAATCGAGGTTATTTCCTTTTGTTAGACGAGAGATTATGGATTATCTGGTTTTTTTTGGCTTGAATCAGCTCGATAGGTTTCTAGTCGGCCTGTGAAACTACTATAGGTTTCTAGTCAACTTGAGAAAACTAATATTGATTCGTAGTGACTTTGGGAAAATTATATCATGGGTTTTTTAGGGATTGGGTAGACATGAGATTATGTAACCCTTTGAACTTAATGAATGCCCGACTATTCATTTTACCCCTTTATTGCATGATTATATTATGATTATGTTCTAATCATTTTAGTTGCGGATATGATATGATTTTAATGGTATTAGTGAAGGGAAAACTCGTTTCGGCCAGTGGTGTGGTCTCACTATGTATCCATTTTGGTTTGAGATTGTATAATATAATTCATAATAGACTTTTAGTCTGACTCGATGTTTTTGATTTCACCTTAAACTCTTGGTGCTCAATTTGGAACTGGGTAAGTTGAGAGTAGGATATCTCAGGTTTAGACGAATAAGCTTCCAGAGACATGCACGAGGCAAACTACTATATCGAAGATTATATATTTTCGATGTACAGTAGTTTAACTGCTTTTTATTTTGGTTGAATGTATATAATGATGGGTACTATAACTGTCAAGGTAGTTGAATGTAACGATCCGTAATTTTCGATAATTAAATTTATTAATTAAATAAGTTTTGGAATTTAATGTTTTGAGAAGTAAAAAATTTAAGATTTATTAATGAGAATAATAACTAGAATGAAATTTAATGATGTTAATATAAGGTAATTGATAACTCCTTCAATGTAATTCCAATTAATCGAAATGATGGTAGAGTAAAATTGGTTATAAATTGTAAATAAGGAATTAAACAAATGTGTATTTAAATGTAAAATTGTACATAATCAATTGAAATTGGGTAATATTGAATGGTTAATCAGTATGTGAATTTATTAGCTTGGTTGTAAACAATAAGCATAGCAATGTGTTTGAAATTGTAAGCCGTAACAATGGTTTAATTATAAATTCACTATTTAATTTGTTGAAATTAAATTGGAAATCAATTGGAATTAATCTACCTAAATATTGAAGTTAATCTAAATTAAAATGATAATTGTAGAATATTGACGCAATAGAACGTAAACAAATGTTAATTATGTCCATAAAGTAATGATTGATGGAATAATAAGATATAAATCAAAATAAATGAATTTATTTGAATATAAATTATAATTAATGAATTTATTTCAATTGAAACTGAACACTGTAATTAGTGCAATATTTAACATTGGATTTGACATGGAAATTTATTTTAAAAGATTATAAATTACTAGGAAATCAAAACTGATAAAAATTTGTTAGTTATAAAATTTAGATTTAGAAGTGATTTAATTAATTTAATAATAATTTATTTATTTAACGTGAAAATAGCCATTTTGGCCACTGTCTCGGATTTCGACGGAACCAGTTTCATCAGATCCGTAACAGTGAACTATTGTAGGATTTCAAGTTTCGTGTAATCGGACTTGTCGTTGGATTATGCGGGCTCGAAACGCGTAGAAATCAATTTATTGAAATCAATTTGAAATAAACTGATTTTAAAAGCTAACTTCTTCATACGATGGAATTAGAACTTGAAACCTGTTCCATTAAATTTAAAAATATCAAAAACATCTTTTTTGATATATGGGATGACCTACTTTTGTTTCGGAGACGGAACGGGCTTTTCGGGTCGTTATTGTCAATTCTAACCGATTCGATATGTCCATTCTTTCTTATCGGGCTTTGTCCATATAAAAAAGTTTTGTTTCTCAAACTATAACAACCACTCAGTTGTTCTATACATATAATTCTATCTGCCTGTCTCTTTCTTCTGATGGCAGAAACCAAATCAAATTACAAAACCCTAAATTCAATTTCAAAACCAAATTCAAAAATTAAAACTCCTCAAACTACATCATATTATATATCGTTGGAAAGCTCTCGATGAGCACAATCTAGATCTGCAGTTTATTTTTTGATTTAGGTCTCTATGTGTCCAGAATTTGAAGGATAATTCTCGGTCGTTCATTTGGAAGATGATCAATGGTGACAGATCGTCGATTCGAGGGTACTGGGTTGTGGAAAGTGGCATGGGGAGTGCATTGATGGTGTTCGCTTGGAAGTTGGGTGGTTAGATCGACGTGATTAATTGGATTAGGGTTTAAACTCTAGGCGGCGGCTGGGGTATTTCACCTCCGTTGGAGGGTCGCGCGAGCTCTAGGGTGGCAGCCAGAGGGGATGTTGCTCGTGGCAAGCTTGGGTTTGGCCATCAACGGCCATAGGTGGACGAACGTGAAGGCGGCGGCAAATTTGAATCGCATACGAGAGGAACGAACGCGAGCTAGGGTTTCTGAGATTGGTACGAAGGTGATGACGTGTATACTATTATTTATTATTTTATTAATTTTAATTTTAATTTGTCGAATGTTCTAATATGTATAACTTTTGCATGCGAGCTCGTATTCGGACGCGGTTTATTCAGCTGTGATCGTATCGAAATTCCGGACATTTTAGCACTGGTTTGGACGGACTCTGAAACTGTTGAATTTTGGGCCTTATTTTGGATTTCAAATCGATTTGAAATCAAAGGTGAGTGTTTTAACCCACTCACAACTACTAATTGTCTTATGTTAGGTGATGTGATTAGAACTTGATTGATCATTGTTTGGTATTTTTAATTTGTCATGCCAGTTAAATCTGAATTTTATTGAATTAAATTGCCATTTAATTTAATATTAAATTTTAATTTTCCAGTTTATACTTGTTGATAATAATCAGTTATCTATTGATGTTTATTGGTTGATTTGAATGATGATTGTGATGGATGTTTAATTGTTGATATTGTATGATTGGATGTTATGTTATTTTATATGTATTGTTATAATACTGCAAGTTCCCTTAGTTTATTATTAGGAAAAATCACTATAGGTTGAAATGATACATACCCGAACGATCTGATAGATTAGGGAGAAATCGTTATGGGTTGTAATGATAGACTCAAGCGATTTCATGGATTTGAAATTAAATTCGGGATTGTGGGTTGAAATGATATATACCCGTAAATTTAAATTTATTACGGGTTGAAATGATATATATCTGTATCACTTGACATAGGGTAAAAAATTATATACGGACACCGGATTGGTTGAATTAAATGATTTCAAATCCTTAAAATTTGAATTCGGTTAAAGGATATTTTGAAATAAAATTTGATTTATATAAACTGAATTATTTTTGAAAATCCAAGCTTTAAATGTTGAAATTGGAGTTGGTTTAATGAATTGTTTAAAGAATAAAAATGGAAATTTCATAGTTAAAATTTGAAATATAAATGGAATTTATCGAAATTGAGTTACTGAAAATGTTTGAATATTTAAACTTTGAAATCTTGAAATTGAAGTGCTTTAAAATTGTAATTCAAACATGAATTTGAAATCGATATAAATTGAAATGATTTTATGGGAATTTGAATTGAAATAAAATTTAGTTTGTTGATTTGAAAGCTGGACATGGTCCAGATGTGTTGAATGAAAGAAATTGTTTAAGTTGATATTAATTTCAAATTTATTATTTTAATATAAACAGTTTAAAAAATATATTATTTTAAAAATCCTGATTATTAAGATTTCCAAACTATTAAACTAATTTAATCTCTTTTAACTATTTTAAACTATTTTAATCAATTTAAACTATTTTAATTTATTTTAATCTATTTTAAATCTATTTAATCTATTTTTAATCTTTTTAAACTATTTTAAATCTTAAATCTATTTAAACTATTTTTAATCTATTTTTAAACTATTTTAGAGTATATTAACTATTTACAAATTTATTTTAAACTATGCTAAACTATTTATAACTATCTAAACTATTTTCTAAATTTCAGACTGTGTAAAGTTGAAGTGTTTATATTTAAATCCTTGATTTAAAAGTGAATATGGTTAAATGATGTTATAACCTGGGTTGGAATTTGAAATGATATTTTCTAGTGAAATGATATATTTTGAGTAAATATGATGATTTTGAAATGAGAGTTGGCCTATTTGTGAATATGATTTCGAAAGTAAATATGGTTTGAATTGAATATGATATTTTGATACAAATATGAATTGGTTTTGGAAATGTAAAAGAACCATCCGCTATGAATAAGCGTTTGTTTGTTAAAGAGACCGGGATCGGATATTGTCATACTCTCTGCCAATACCGAAAACCACTTCAATAACTGTGTACGTGGTGGAGATTCCAGAATGAAGTAGGATGGTTTGGCGAACGATTTTGTATGAGGTATTTACGTAGCCCTGACTCCCGTGAGTCAGCTTGATGTGGCTAAAACAGGAGCTATACTGGGCCAAGTGAGGTCGCCCCTCCGATCGAGCACATTTCTTTGATACCATACTATGACTTCGTGATTGATTTAGTGGCCACCCCTCAATTTTGATTATGGGAGTGTGTTCCGAGGTGGGCGGTAGTAGCTGCTATGTGTTACCACCAGTCCGGGAGTGCAAATGGTAGAATCCTACCCTGGCATTGCCTCGTGTGCCTTGTCACATGCCTTATCATGCCTTCTACAAGTTTGTTTTGTACCGTACATATGGATTGCTCCCTGAGTATCCTATCAGTTGGGTGGGGCTTACAGTATCTGTATAGACTACGGGAATATATAAAAATGTGTTAAGGGGGATATGGGAAATGCATTAATGCTATTTTAATACTTTACTGTAGACACTATTATAATAGCGTATTGTACTATGTATGTAGATAGTTTAATGGATCCTAAGGAGATGGAATCCTGAACATCTCTTAAGTTATTGCACTCACGTTAAACACAGGATAGGAGATGTCAAACACCGTAAACATCTCCAACCCCGTTATACGCATATTTATTTACTGTTGATTTAACTTACATAAGAATCTTTTAGTTCTGACTCGAGTGTTTTGTCTTTTCATTACGCTCGGGTCAGTCTATACTTTTGAAGACTGTTGTTCTGGAGGACGAAGACGGAGATTTGTATACTATATTATTTATTTTATTTATTCTGCTGCATCATGTTATTATGCTACATTATTTATTTATTACTGCTATATGTACTCTGATTCTGTATTGTAAAAGTGTAATCAAATGTTATTTGTAAAACAGCTTCATGAACTGTTTATTTGATTATTATATTTTGTCATTCCGCTGTGAGATTCTGTATTTTTTTCTTTCTTTCTCTATTTTTTTCCTTATTTACCCCAAAACAATCCTCCCTTTTGAATGGTTTGAGTCTGACGTGTGTGGTTTATCGTCGATTTAAACCGTCCAAAAAGGTGGGTCGTTACATTGAAGCACTGATCATTTAAGGGAGCATCACTACAAGAAGAAACACCTTTGACAGCAGCTATTCTTAGCGTTTCTCCTTTCAATGTCGTCAACGAAAATCTTGGAAGGAAATTTTTACGTGTAAACGCTGAGAAAACCTAAAATAATATAACTTTGCCGCCTCGTTTTTTCACTTCGCCTATTTACTTTTCTCAGCCTTTCATCTCGTTAACACCTCCACCACCTAAAACAAAATTAACCCTCTCTTCCAATCATCGAAATTCGCCTTCATCAGTGCCGCTTCATCGTTCAGACATCTCCCTTCACCATTCTTTCAATTTCGAATCCGAATCATCACCGCTAGCTGCTCCCTCTACAGGTACTTATTTTCAACCATTCGTCGATTTTATTTAGGTTTAAAATGGGTTCTTCAATTAGTTTAATCATTCATCAATCTCGATTTTGTTATTTCAGTATGTGTTTTTCGATTGCCTTAAATCAGAATTTGTTGAATCGATTTTGTTCATAAATTGATGTTAATGACTACCTTTGGATGACCAAGTCACCCAGTGGTCCATCTGTGAAGTTTTTGGTTAATGCGGGTACATTCTATTTGATTATCTATTTCGCCCGGTTATTTAATTGTATATAAACAAGTTTCCATAATTAGTGCACGTTGTATCATTTTGGAACTGTTGTTTGTTCTAAGGCAAGGTGATATTGAGTGGAAGAGAATGGTGTGTAAAATTAGCCATTTCATACTTTGTAAAATAAGGCAAGATGGAAAAGCACACACTGAACATGCGATTTGTCATGCTTTTATGTTCGGGTTAAATTTAATAAGAGTTCTATTTTCAGTGCACACAATGGAAGAACTGAAACTTACTGGCAATCATCTTAAAGGTTCTAGACCATTATTAACTTTCTCTATGAATTTTGATAAAGAACCTCGGTGGATGCTTATGAAAGAATTGATAACTTAGGTATGTATCATCTCAATGTTTGTTAATCATGAAAATTTAGTAGCTGCAGTTTAAGTGCCACTGCGTCATTGAGTAAAGTCGTTAAAAATCGCTTGAGGTTTCAACTCTAAAATGTTGTGTAATGCATTAGACCTGGAAATAAGGACCGGAGCTTTATAATCTAGAATTGCAGGACAATTTTAACATGGATATGTGATTATATATAGCGCATGCACACTAGCCATTTAAACATTAGCATAACGTTTCGTGTTACATATTTTTTCTTCAGTCTTTGCTAGTTGAACTACTCATTGAATCCTTTGAGTTTTTCCTTCTATAATTAAAAATCACTCTATTCTGTTTGCAGATATTTGGAACACCAAAGGATCATAGAGAAGTGAAACCCTTTCATGATCATGTATTTATTTTGTCAATCGTTGATGATCACATATGGTTCAGGAACTATCAGGTAATATTTTTGGATTTTAGCAAGAGAGGGATGTAATAATACGAGATGCGATTGGAATTTTATTAGTTACATCACTGGACATTGGAGTTGATTATTCCTTAATTTTTCAATTAAAACATGGATGAAAAAAAATCTGGACTCTGTCCTCATATCCAAATTACATTCAATGATTCAATTATTTACCAGGCTATGTTTAGAAGGCTGATTCAACTACACAAGCACAATTGATCAATCAAGCATTTACATATGATTATAAGTATGTATATAAAAGAATATCGCAACCGTGCCTATTTGTCTGAGAAAGAAAGGGCGATTGTGTTCATTTTCGATTCTTTGATGTTTCTGTGGAATTTGTGTGTTGACTTTTGCATGTGAATATATAGTAGCTCGGTAGCTATTGACTTGTGATTTCCGCAAACATCTGTTAGTCAACCAAGCAAAGAATAGTCATCATAAGTGTATTGCACATTTAATTTGCTTGAAGTTGGCAAGTACAAAGTTTGTTTTTCATGCAGATATCTATGCCTCATAATGAAACTGACAAAGTGGATCGTGGCGGTTTAGACAAGATGACACTTATAGAGGTATGTTTAATGCAGAAATCATAATATATAGATTCACTATTTGAGTTCGACTAATTTTAAAATGCATACAGGTTGGTCCAAGATTTTGTTTAAACCCGATTAAGGTTTTTGGTGGGCAAACTCTATATGAGAATCCTTTCTGTGTATCACCTAACCAGGTATGTTTTGGTGGATCAAAGAATTTTTAAGTATGAGTTGTGTTAAAGTTACCTAGCCATACAGTGGCCGCCACCATTACACATTATTTTAGATGCAACCAGTGCAGCAATTGCAATTTGTTTATGAGGAAGACCGTTGGGCTAGTTTAATTCTTAAAATGTGCTCTTTTTGTAATTATCAAATGATACTGTCAAAGATATTTGGTGTAAACTACAGTTTCATAACATTCATGCATGTACACACTGAAAGAAATGTTTGGTGTAAACTACAAGTGCAGTGGTCTGAATTAGTACATATTCTTAATCTAAGATGCTAATTTTTAAAAACTATCAATGATTGCATACATCATTATGTTGAAGTATAAAAATTGTACAACAAATTGTTCCTATTTAACATAATAGGATATACTGATCAAACATTATTTGAGACAACTGGATCCATCTTACATGGCTGCAAGCAAATGTCCAAATGCAAACAAGTAATATGATATATTGCGTCCAGAATCATGTAAAATTATATAGTTAAGCTATATTACCGTTCTCATTCAAGAAATTGAAATGGGTTATATTGATTAAAGCATTCAGACAACACTACAAGAAAAACCAATAACTATCCCAAAAAAGTACTGTTCAATTTGTGTATGAATTCTACACATAGAAAAGATAGGAGGTCACTCTGTCCGACTTTCTTATTTCATTTGTTCACAGTTTCTCAGATATGAGCTGTAGAAAGGACTCCTCCTCTAAGTGAGCTGATGCTTATTGGCCAGGTGAGCTTTATTTTTCATTTTTTTTCTTCCTTTACCAATTTATTACCATCTTAGTTCCAAAATTATTTTCGTTGCATCGCGATATATTTTATTTGGTTCGAATGTTTTCCACTAAAAATCCTGCCTAATTATGTGATGCCTTTTCTTTCCAGAAGCAAGTGAATCAAAATGATGTCGCTTGCAGGTACTTTCAGCTTTTCGCTTACTAAATTAACTTTCGCAATTTACCTTGAAATAATTTATCATCAAATCAACTTTATTTAATATCTATGTTATAATAGAGTATGAACTTATAGAATCTCAAGGTATGTTGACTGCATATAGACATAGCTCTATCAGGTTATATAAGCCTATATGTGCAAGTTTACTGTGGAAACATGCTCGTGCATTTACTCCAGTGACTGTTATACTCATTAAGTTAATTACTACACCTTTTGTATATTGCAATCAAATGATACTAGACTCGACATATTTCTGAATCCTTGCTGCCATGTCATTGATTTTGATGAAACCCATTATGAAGCACTCCACAATTTTCCATGAGTATTTTTGCCCTATCATGACGCTATACTGTAACATCCCTGTCTAAAATTAAAATAAGATAAACATTTTATAATAACCATTGATTGATGAAAACCCACAGTTTGAGTTAGTCAATGCCAGTGTTGACATAGTAAGATGTACATTATTCTCACAGTATTTATTAAGTTAAACGACAGAAAAAATCTACTAGTCACAACCCTTAGACGTATATATAAGCGTACACACACGGGACAGCTCAGATACATGACATAATGGGAAAAACAATAGATGAAATAGATCAAAAAATGAAATTAAACTAATGATGTTTTATTATACTGCATGATAATGAAATTGTACATGATGTTTTATTTGATTGTCCCTAAGTTAAAGGTTTGTAAACTTATTATCCTATTTTATTCTTACTGGTTATTTTTAAACGACTTATTTGATTATGTCGTGCATTTAACAGTGACTTTTTGAATATGATGTCCATTTTAGTGTTGTTGTTGTTTTTTTTAAATTACCCTACATATCAATTTTTTAGTTGTTGTATGTTGTATATAATATTACCAACAACCCATCACAACACCGATTAAGATATTACAGTATAAGAAATCAACTCATATTAGGATGCTGCTTTACATCTTTCTAGGAACGATAACCTTTTTGTCTCAAATTTGAACTATTCTTCTATGCTGATTGTGTTATTTGACTTTATACCTGCTCGTCGAAGGTAAAATATGACAGTGTCTTGAAATTTGTTTATTCCTATTAAAACCGATACGATTATGACTAGAACTAGTCAATGTCATGGTCTCACTTGATCAACAGAGTTATTTTCTTGGGCAATTAGCAAACCATCGACTGATCTGAAATATCTTTTTTCCTTTCAACACAAGTGTTTCACTTTTGTATAGTGCGTCCTCAGAATAAGTCACAATATATCTGATCACCTAATGCTTATATAAGATTACAATCATACTTTATAGGTTAGTTTCTATATCTTCTGCAATAGTAACAGTAAAAGATATTTTAGCCATTAGAGTGAAAGAACCAAAGCAACTTTAATGGCTTTTAAGATCAATCATTGCATACTATAATATGAATTGTTTGGATTTTATGATGGTGCTGATGAATCTCTGAGAATAGTGTGATGAATATTTAGTGTTTGCATTATGAATCCGATTTAACTTTGTGTACACTTTTTTGATGAATTGATTCTCAAGCGTTACTTTTGCTTTACAGGTAGATAGATGACTCTGATGCAAAAAAAGGTTGCAACGAGTTATGGATCGAAGTTATTTTTGCTGCTAGAACTACTTTTCGGTTTTAACGTATGTACTACATGCTTTTGTTTTGCTATTGCTACTTGTTCTATATTGTTTTTGAACTATTGATGATAAACTATTTATGTTTGGTGTAAGAATACTGTGTATTTGATTATAAAATTTCATACGTTGGTTATCAAATATTTGTCCAACATGCGGTATTGATACATAAGTTGATTTTGAAATGTGATATTGATATAATATGCTAATTTTGAAATGTGGTATATATACACATTGTGGCGGATGTTTACTGAAATGCTGTTAAAACTTTCCACAGCATTTTTAAAACGCTGTTAAAACATACCACATCGTTTTTAAAACGCTGTTGAAAGTTTTAAAAGCGTTTTAAAAATGCCGTTAAATTGTATCTAAAAACATAAAGCACGATTTATTGTAACAAGGAAACGCTGTAAATAAATATCACAGCATTGAAAAAATGCTATAAAATCTTATCTTAGCACGAAACAAACGCTAAGAAAGATCTCTAACTACACCCAACCAAACGCTGTTATAAGATTTCATGACACCACGAAAACGCTGTTAATAAAGACATTTAACAGCGTTTATTTCTTGTCATTGTATATCTCTGACATATAACTGCATGTCAATATACAGCGTATGTAAAAACGCTGTTAAAAGATTTTATAGCGTTTTTAAAACGCTGTTAAAGGTCCTGTTTGTTGTAGTGCATCTTCATATGTCGCTCTTGGGATTATATATGTAATTTTTATATTTTATCTGAAAAATATATTCATGGGGTAATGGAAATGAAATGTTTTGTTAATTTTATTTTAAATTCCAGTGCCCTTGGTGTTAATGATTCAATAACGGATTTCATTCTATCACTACGAGATAATACTAAGGATGACCATAGCTCAATAGTATCTATTTTCGAGCCTCAGAATGAGGGATGTTACAAAGTCTCTGGTCGGTGCGTATTGATTAATAATTATTGTTATTATTAAACCAAGGTCTTTGGAGATGGATTATATAGTTGTATATGAATATCATTAGAGTTTTGACCAAGACCAAGCTCTAGATATCGAGAATGATATAATGATGACGAAAAGAACGTGTGTATAATATATCATTCCTTTAAGGGGTTGCTTAAAAGATTTAAAATATGATTTTACCTTAAAGATCTATAAGCGATGAGTTTGGCCAAACTATCACAGCATGACGCATAAATGTTAATATTCGAAGTGTTCGATATTAATCGCTGACGAAACTCACACTTATGAGTCACATAACCGAATTTGTGTAGTCTTTGAAACATCATCTTAATTAATTTATAAAGTGTTATAAATTAATTGATATAAATTTTATATTAATTATTGAGTGCTTTCAGTGTTTGGCATGCCTTTAGTGATTTTGGTACTAGTTTTACAAAAAAATTGAATGCTCCTATTAATTATTTAGGTGTGCATGTAATCGTTATATGTACACATTCTTATTAAACAAGATTTAATATTAAAATTATCAAAATATTGATTTAAATTATATATATAATATATGTGTCGAATTTTTGAATTTGAAGGGGGTCAACTATGACTCAATGATGAGGTGGAGTTATTTGAATTGAGGGAAATAGTAAGACGTAGAGGTATTTTATCCAAAATATCTCTCCCATACTCTTCTATTTAAATCAAGCCTCCACTTCATTTTTCTACACTTAAATTTCTTGGTCTCTTCTCCACCATAGCTGAACCTATCCTCCCCTTCTCCTAAACAAAAAGACTCCCTCTCCGATGTGTTGCTGTGAGCATAGCAAACTCAAGCAGGTGGGATATCGATTCTAATAGGACACTCCCGGATAAACTTTGATGAACAAGCGTGATTAAAAGGTAAGCTTTTATTTTAGATTAGCATCATATGCCCCTACCCACACCTATGTATTTTGGCCATAAATATGATTTTATATAATTTTACATTTTACTGTTTAATTTCTTTTTAGCAAAGCTAGCCAACATTTAAAGAGGGTCGTCCACATGTAATTTTAGTGTTTAATTAGTAAGTAATTATATATGTACTTAATTTAAATCAAATTATAAATTAAAGAGTAATCTTTTTTATCACAACCATAATAAAGTAATTCAGTTATAATAAAGTTTGATATAAATATAATTTATACATAATATAAAACAATTAACTTATTTAATTAAATTCATTCCAGTTTTGCAAATTATACACATACATATATGTTTTAATTAAAGTAATAAATATATTTACTTGAAACATATATGTGTGTGTTAAATATATTCACTAATATAATTTTGTCATATTGTATTTTATAATTTTTTTATTATCTACTTATTACAATTAATATAACATATATATATACACATATTAAATTAAATAATGAAAAATATATATTATTACATATTATATTTATATTTTATAGAATTAATTTTTAGCTTAAAAATTATTTATACAACTTAAATAAATAAAGATTTGAATATATATATATATATTACGAAATTCAATTAAAATATTTTATTTTCACATATAAAGTCTTAAATGCAAATTATTTTATGCATATGCAATTGGCTTAAAATTTCATAGATAATATATATTTACATGATATATACATATGGTATTATATCTGTATGCAAACCATATACATATATTTTAATACATTTAATAATATGTATACATTCACACACACACACACATTTGATATATATATATATCTGTGTGTGTGTGTGTGTGTGTGTGTGAAGGACCTCATATATGTATGTATAGTATACCATATGTATACATTGGTTATGAATCCCAATAACCATATGTATCTATATATTATACACATGCTCAGTATAGTTATATATATTGTTTTATATTATATATCTCTTTTATGAAAAAATATGCATAAGTTAAAACGTAAAAAAATACAAAATAATACTTATAGTATTAAATTGGATTTAATATTATTTATTTAAGCCTAAAAAGATCCATCCAAGGAATCTTTTTTTGAAATTTACCTCAATTTACCTGTTGCATAATGGATTAGACCCAACAAAAATGACTGATGGTGATGTTGTTGTGATGCCCCACCTCTATACCCACGCTAACCAAGAACACTACGAGGTAGTGCTGTCAATTAGCACGGAGAATAAGGCTGTGGAGGAGCGACCATCCATGTAACTTCTTTGTGCGAGCACCAATATGTCAGATAGAATAGAATGCATATCTTTTAAGGAGGAAATCCGACATACCGATACAAACTCAAAGCTATCACACGGTGGCTATATATAATCTTCGGAAACAAACATAGAAATAAACATAACATAAATCAGTCACAGACATCCATATCACAAAGGCGGAAAAAGATATGAATATATATATATATATATAACACATGAAAGTGTACATCAGAATAGTGGTCGGAAAGATCCACGATAGTACAAAAGAATAGCAACACGTGCTATACAAAAGAATAAGTACATAACATAGAGTCTATATCTCAAACGTGTACATCCAAAAACTACTACTCTAAGTAGTTAGCCAAAAGTCAGAATAATCCTGAAGAGAAGTCAAGCAGAAGCACCTGTAACATCTCGGTCTGACCCCAGTATTATTTATAAGAAAATAATAAACGGATCAGTCTAGCTACAAATATCAGATGATATGGTATAAAGCAAAAGACATGGCATGAACATGTAATAACCATAATGGCATACTACTATAAGTATGTAATTGAAAATCAACAAGAGATTAATCAATATCACAAGAATCTTCTCAAAGATAAAATAGGGTATCATACCCTAAACTTGTATTCATAACAAGTCAATGACACACAAATTCACCAATGCACAAAAATCGATATCATATCAATGAAAATCATGAAAATTGGTGAAGCACAAATTCCAGAAATCAACACAAGAAATCCAGAAATCACATAAAAAGGGGGGAGGCCTATGAGCCGAATGCTCCACGAATGGTCCGAAGACCTATGAGTCGAATGCTCCACGAATGGTCCGAAGACCTATGAGCTGAATGCTCCACGAATGTGAGTAGAAACATCACATAAACGAGGTCCAGTCTCCCTCGCAGACAAAGAGACATCGCTCAATCGCTAGTCTAAATCACAAAAATGATCGTCATGATCATCAAGAAGTGTCAATCACACCAAGCTAGTAAATATATGAGTTTAGCTTCATGTCCCATAACCACTTGCTTAGCTTAAATATTTACGAACAAGCTGTGAATCTTCACTAGAAAATTGTCACAAAAGGGTTCAATCGAACAAGTCCAAGAATTAACCGACGAAGTGAACGCAAGCGTTTCATACCACTCGTTTTACTAAGCCGTTTAATTAGATTTCTCATCCGAGTGAAGTAAAGGCTTGTATATACTAGTAGATTGAAAAACGGTTTGAGAAAACGAGCTTTATATTTAAAATAGTGTTGAAATCGTTTTGATGAAAGAGTTTTGATATTTACTACTAGTATTGAGACCTTCATATCTTTAGAGTGACAAGTCACAAAACGATTGTTGAAACAAATCGAATCACATAAATTCACGTTCGAAGACGTGAGTAAAGTCCAAAGAAATCAATCCCAAAACCATCAAAGTAGGAATATACTTGCGACCTAACGTGGTCGAATTAAAGTGCAAAAACTTTTAAGTCAAATAGATCGAACGACCTAAGGGTAGACTGCCGTGCGACCTAGCAGAAGAACAGGTCGAGCGACCTAGTGAAATACAGGTCAAACGACCTAAGTGTAAAAAGGCGAGCGACCTGACATCTTAACAAAGCTATGCGACCTAACAGAGAACAGCACGACCAAATGAGGCGACCTGGCTAAGTGAGCGACCTAGGGGCCAGCGACCTAAAACATAACAGGTCAAGCGCCCTAAGGGAAGAGCTAGGCATGCGACCTAACTGTAATAAGGTCTAACGACCTAAAGAAATAAGGTCTAACGACCTAAAGGTACTGGGGTCTTGCGACCTACGACCTAATGTTGCAAACGACCTAAATTAGGCGAGCGACCTAAAGGGGACAGGTCGAACGACCTAGTGGATGAGCGACCTAACAAGGTCGAGAAAAGGAAAGGCGCGACCTAAGTGTTTGTGAGGTCGAGCGACCTAAGGGATAAGAGACTCGCAACCTAAAGACTCGCGACCTAAAGACTCGCGATCTAAAGACTCGCGACCTAAAGCGAACGACCTAACAGTTCACTAGATGCTTTAATGGTCAAGCGACCTAAGGCAAGCGACCTAAGTATTCAAGGCAGAATGACCTAAGGCTTAGCGACCTAAGGAAGTGTACGACCTAAGCCCAGAACGAGCTTATATTTGAAGGCAGCACGCCAGAGCGGCTTAAAAGAGATGGGGTCAAACGACCTAATGTCTCGCGACCAAAAGCCAATGCGACCTACGACCTAAGTGCCGATGCGACCTATGTTGGCCGAGAGCTACGCAGAATAGTTGATGGCATAGGCAGAACGACCTAAGCCCAGTTTTTTGTCAAAACATACGAAAATTTGGGGTTTTTCACCAATCCAATCCAAACCAAATGCAAATATGCATGCTAAAGTGATGGGGAATCATTCCCAACAATCCAATGACAGTTATAGGCAAGATGTGAGATTAAAAATCTCACCTTTGCACCAAAAACTAATGAAGATGAAGCTTGAAGCAAAACAAGGACAACAACAAGCTTGAATCAATGTCTTCACTTGAATTCGGAGTAGATGTTGGATTTGCAATGAAGATTAAAGCTTTGGAGTTTTAATTTCCCATTCCCTCCACCATTTTTGAAGAAGCTTGAATGTATATGCAAATAGAAATGAAGTGTGGAGAGAAGGAAGGGGTTGGGCTGAGTTAGTGAATGGTTCAGCCCCAAACCAAAGCTCAAAGCAAAAGTGACGAAAATTTCACTATCTCCAAACATATCGAAGTTTACACTCAAAAAGATCGCAAACATCATTTTTAACTCAATGGAGGTGGTCTCGAGTCCTAATTTGACAGTATGCAAAAAGTAGCTTTTCGGACCAAAATCCGATTAACGATAAAATATTTAAATAAAATATTTAAATATAAAATCGATAAATATGCGGGTTGTTACAGTTGTAGTCATCATCAGAATTATTTTCAAATAACAAAATGAGATTAGTTATTTTTAACAACTTTAGGTAAACAAAGAAGCTAAATAATTTTCCATTCAAAAAATTTCTTTACATTTTTCATTTCCCAAGACGTGCTTAGGTATGGATTAATATAATAAAAACTTAGATAATTATGTCGTGCCTAACATATGATGATTCCAACATGAACACCTTACCAGTTATATAACATAGTTTTATAACAGTAGATTTCAAAATAAAATTTATTATCTATTAAGCCTTTTGATTCGCCTTCGGAGCTTTTATTTGTCTTCTAAAATGCTCCCAGGTTAATTCCATAAACTTAACCTACTTAAATGAGTGCCTGTAAGTCTGAGAAAACAATAATAAAACATGGGTTAGATATAAAGTCTGGTATGTGTAATACATTTCTATAAACATGTGACATATAATGAGATTACGCCGCCTAAAGGAACGAGTTTTCCCCTTACTAATTTATCATCATTAATTTTATCATATCATGTAGAATGAACATTATAACATGAAGCATAAACACATAAGCAACATTCAACCAAAATTATACCCTGTAGTTAGCATCATATCATGAACAACATTGTATAGTTGTCTCCTTTAGGTTATCACTCAGCCTTAGATCATCGCTCCTGAATAATGTCGTGTTTTAATATGTATGTTGCCACATATGCCTTACACCTTCATTCCTACTTAATGTCATGTTTTAACAATTTTGTTGTAAAATAGGCCTTACATAATCATTCCCAAATAATTTAATGTTCTAAAATTTAGTTGCCACATAAGCCATGCACCATCATCCTCGGTTAATTTTAGTTTCAACATTATAGGTTGCCATGTAGGCCTTACACCATCGTCTTCAATTAATATTAGGTTTTAACTTTTAAGATTACCACAAAGGCCTTACACCATCATTTCAAAACAATGTTGAGTTTTAACATTATATATTTTCACATAGGCCCTATACCATTATTCCAAAATAATGTTGAGTTTTAACATTTTAAGTTGCCACACAAGTGTAGCACCCCATATTTTGGAGTGTCATAATATGGAAAACAAAATTAATAAAAAATTTAATAAGCGATGGTAATTTAATTAAGAAAATCACTTAAGAGAAAACTTGATTAATTGAGTATGAGACGGATGAAATATTAATTGAATGAATCAAAAGTGATTAGTGCAATTAAATTCGGGGATAAAGGATAGAAATAAATAAAATTTGAATTTAAATGAAGGGAATCTTGTATTAATGGAAATAGATTAATGAGATTAGGAAAGAGGGATTTTAGCCCAAACCAAAATCATTAATATATAAGTCCTTAACCACATCCACCTCTTCCTTTAGATTCCCTACATTTCAAAACAAAACAAAACATCACTAAAACCTTATGTCGGCCACCATTTCCCAGGAAGAAAGAAGAAGTCAGATCAAAGAATCGAACCTTCAAATTTTAAAGGAAAAGAAAAGGTTTGAGTTAAACTTTTCTAATCTAGGTGAGTAAAACTTTCTCTAAAACCTCCCAAACCCATTTAGGTTCTAATTTGATGTTGTTTGGATGCTTTAAATATTGCCAAACATGTTTTAATGATTAATATGAAAGTGTTCATGTTTAATAATTTAAATGGATAGATTTTGATCGTGTTTTAGGGGAAATCAGGATTCGGTCTTGTCTAATGTTATGAAATTTTAATATGATGTTTATAATATAAAAATAGAGGTAGGTTTCATATTTTGTAATTTTTGGATGAATCAATAATTAGTTGCGAATTTTCTAAGTGGAAATGGCTGATTCCGGATATAAATCAATATTTTTAAATATAAAAATTAATTTTTTTTGTTCTAAAATTTTTTCCAGAATAGAAGAAATTGTTTTAGAAGTTTGACAAATTTTTGGGAGTTTTCCCATTAATTTTTGAATTGATGTGATTTAATTAGTAAAGGAAAAATACACATTAATTAATAATACGATTAAGGAAATGGTAAATAATGAGAATTAATTTATAGCAATAAGCAAAGAATACAGTAACAGGATAAAAGTATCCATTGAATAAATGACATATGTACAACTTATGTTAAACTTTGTTGCTTTATTAAGGACAAATATCATTTTTTATTTAATTATGGATTTACCACTATAATATGCGATAGATTTGTTTCTTCAACCTTCGATAGTTTTAAGAGTTAAGGCATGTGACAGATCGACTTTTGATAGCCTAAAACCTTTGACATGCGATAGCTTATATAAGTTCAACATGCAATAAAAAATAAGTTCAACATGTGATAGCTTACAAATGTTCAACTTGCAGTAGCTCTATAAAAACTTGACATGCAATAGCTATAAAACTCGACACCTAATAGCTTGTAATGATCGACTTGTGATAGATTATAGGGCTCAACCTTCGATGGCTTTAGAGTGCGATAAACCAAGGTGCATAGCTTCGTGATGTGATAGCTTAATGATGCAATAAGTTTGGCATGCGATAGGGTTGACATGCGATAGCTTTACAAAGTTTTATTTACAATAGCATTAGTTTGCAGTAACTTTGCTATGCGATAGCTATGGGTAGTGGTAGCTTTGTTTTATGATAGATTTGGGTTGCGATAGCTTTGACATGTAGCAGCCTTTGAACTAGGCATGCTTTAGCCAAAGGTACTAAAAGTCCTCAAGTAAAATGAGAGTACTTAGTGGCATTTTGGAAGCCAGTTTCTAAAAGATACATTGAATTAAATTTCATAAGAATGAAATTGAGATAAATTAAAATAAATTCAATGAGAAACTTATTTAAGATGGAAGAATGAAATGAGCTTAGGGAAGATAAGAATAAATAGTAGCATCATTAAAGATAAAAAAATGTTTCAACTAAAGAAGGTATAATGTCACGACCGAGATTTTCAACCTCCGAAACATCGACATCAATACGTCCACTGTATTACATGCCGAACAATCGAACACCGGAAATACCAGATCATTGGGGAAAAAGAAGAAAGAGGTAGAAGAAGAAAACAGAACAACAACACAGAATCTCACAATCGTAGCGGAACAATATATAATAGATAACAACTAGTCTTTATACAAAAAGAACTATATCTGTTATTTATACATTACATCATCAGAGTACAACACAATCAATAACTCAATATTGGACAGTTATAATAACTTGTCCTCACAAATGCTGAATATACAGCCTACAATACACAGCGGAATATAAATCAGATACGTGGAATACGTCTTCACCATCCAGCTCGTCTCCTGAGCTCCATAGCATCCTATCCTGTATATGTAATACTCGGTCTGACCCGAGCATTATAATAAAATAACACCCGAGTTAGTCTGGAAAACCAGCGTGAGAAAACACACTTAATTTGAATTATTAAAGTTTTCAAAATCCTATGAAAATCAAAGGTATCTCGTAAGACCATGCCACAAATAAACACGACGAGTTTTTACCTTACGATAACCAAAACATTTCATATCAAATCCTCTGATATTATAATAGTATCTAAGTACAAATACTTATTCAAATAGCTGAAATTGTTACATTAATTAAATTCCAGCATACTAGGCTCTACAAT
The DNA here is from genome assembly GCA_030737815.1 of Allium fistulosum. Taxonomy (NCBI): domain Eukaryota; kingdom Viridiplantae; phylum Streptophyta; class Magnoliopsida; order Asparagales; family Amaryllidaceae; genus Allium; species Allium fistulosum. Next base: position 1,213,464,410 of record CM060902.1, read on the forward strand.
CAAAACCGTAAAGGCACGTATTGGAGAATGGATTCCATATGAATGACTAGGTACTGGGGTACCACCTATCACAGTACACGTCTAGAAACAGCGTACCAAGGACCACGTCAGGATCCCCTACAACACAATACCGGACTATCCCTAACCTGGATAGACCGAATATGCTATCACCCCGGGTGTTCCCACCCCTTCCGAGCTCCTTCCATATATCGTAGTAATAATATCTGAGGGTATCTAGAAAGGTGACAGACATACCATAATTGAGGCGACCCACTTAGCCTTGCTGCATCCCCCCTGCTTTTCAGTCATTCCCAGTTGATGAGGCTAGAAGCTACGATTACCTTTTTAAGGAATTTCCCTTAGAATGCTCACTGTCCTCCAATGACAATATACTGATAGCATTCATCCATACAAGTCCGTTCTGGGTCCGAACGGAACCGAAGGCACTACTCCTACTACATCCATTTTGGAATAATCCTCAAGATTAGTAGCGATTAGCCCTTGCACTTCACTACTCCATCTTCGTCTCCATGCTCTTGTTTTCACTGTGAAAACGTACTCGTTGGATCGAAGTGGTTTCGAATAACTTTTCCGATCCCGGTCTCTTCGAAAACAACGTTCGATATTTTCGGTAAACTCAACCCCGGTTCTTTAGGAAATAAATAGACAAAATAAGATCAGAGTTCACCTCCTAACCATTAGTGGACGGATTTCCTTATCATCGTCCTAGAAGAACGAAACGAGTTTATATGTACAGTATAATTCCCGTATTTCTCCTAGATATTCCCAAAGTTATATTTTGGGTCCAAATTTGATAGTCAGTTATTTAACTTTCAAATAAAACAATCATTCAACCAAAAATTCTATTTTCCACTGAAAACACCAAGTCTCTTTTTTATTTAATTTTAATAAATTAAATCCCTTATCCAGAATATATACTTATCTTATCGAATTTAGTAAATTCACAAACTATCCTTCCTTCAAAAATATTTGAAAACCCTTTTTAAAGTAATATGGAAATTACCACTGCGGTATCAAACCATGGATTCACAACTCAATGGTTACGTCTCTATCCCAGAGAAATCCAAGACTTAACTGCAGGCACTCACTGCCTTCGATTTCGCCATGCGAGTATACCATTACTTCCAGAAAACTTTATTTAATAATTTTTTATTTTTTTATTTTTTAAAATAATACTTATAAAATTCCCATAATAATTTCCAAGTTAAACCTTAGGCAAATACTCTTTAAAATAAAAGATATTATAAAATATTGAATATTGAATAATTTATCCCTTTAAAATAATAATACTGATAAATCTTTAAAAAAATAATTAACTTAATATAAACTAACTTAATTAATATTTAAATATATTTTAAACAATTTTAAAACAACCAAATAATTAATTTTTTGAAATATTCTTTAAACACTTTTAAACTTTCCAGTTAATACTTAAAAATCCTCCCTTTTTGAAATAACTGAATTTCTCGATAAAATATATTTTACAATTCCAATATAACCAGTCTAACATCTATAAATCTCTTTCGATTTATTTCCAATTCGATTTACATCCCAATTCCGTAAATCCTTTTTCACATTTCTAAAAATAAATCTACCATTTATTTTTAAACCGATTTACCCATCTCTTATAAATCCTTGCCATGAACTTATAATTTTCGTTTATCCACAGATAATAACTTTACTTTATTTATAAACCTTGTTGATAAATTTCATAGTCTCATTTCCGGTTTATAACGGTTTTACAATACTTAGTCAATTTAAATCGATTTCTAATTTAAATTTCATTTTTAAATTAATTTCCCCAAAAATAACCCAACTGTATTCCAAAACCAACTACATTCTGATTCCACTTCCTTTTTATAATTAAAAATCCTATTTAAAATCTATACAACAATTCCATATTTTATTTTCAAAATTTCCTTTTTCATTCTTCCATCTTTTTATATCTCGATTTAAAAATAAATCCTTTTATACTTAAACCATGTCGCTTAAGTTCTATTATTTAAATCCTTTGATTTACATTATTCAAAATCTCTATTTTTTCCATATTCCGAAATTACCAAAGTATAGATTTTAAACTCAAGCTATTTATTTTTCCCAAATTCATTTCTTTTAATAAATCCAAATTTCACTATAAACATTTTTACTTCAGATTTTCCTTTTTAATTTCTTTCCAAATTTTAAACATTTATCCTTGGTATTTAAAAATACCAAAATCTATCCAGTAATACCATAGCATCCAATAAATCCAAATTCCACTATACTCTATCACAGATTATTCAAATAATTCATATATCACTATATACGAAAATTAAATTCAACATTTTTGAGGAATCCAGTTAGATCCCTCCAACCTATTTCCCTGCATCCATAGATGTTAGCACAATATAAAAATATCAATCCCACTTCGAGGGGATATCGCTGTATATGGGGTCATCCGCTATTATGCGGGGCGCATAGGGTCTCATCCGCTATATATATCTAGGAATATCAATCACTCCAATATATATATATACTACTATATATAATATCACATTCAACTGATAATAATTTATCAATTCAATCAATCAATCAACAATTAATTGTAACTATTAAAATTAATTACGGTAATCCAAAATTGAGTGAGAGTAACTCACCTTAATTTTTAATTGACGCTTTCGCGTTACGGTTCCGATTTAATTTGAACGCGTTTTAAATTTGTTTGAAAATTCCATAAGCTCCAGTTTCGTCCAAACCATTTTAGATGACGACATCACGATCCCAATGAATCTTGAATCGCCCGAATCGGACCTCGTACGCAGGAGATATAAATTCTATAAGTTATCAATATTTTAAATTTACGAAAACAATTTAATATGTTTAAATAATCACATACCCAACATTATCAAACCCGACCCAATCTTGAATGCTTCTTCCCCAATCTAAATGAGAATGCACAGACATTCAAAACCCAACCATGCACGCTATATCACTGACACACCCAAATCGCACGCCTACGGCTAAACCACCATCGCCAAGCAACTTGCCAGTCTCCCACGACCCTGCCTATACCTTCGATTCGCCGAACATTTCCCCAGATCGAATCGTGACATCGCCGTCCTCCACTAATGTTGCGACCGCCATTCGAGAGTCGCACACCACCACAATACACCCACTGGTGCGCATATCCACCCAAAGCCCAACTCTGCCATCCGTTTCATCGATCGACGACTACACCCCCATAAACTCGAACCCTAGCCTCCACCACAGTTTGACACTCTCTGTCGATCAACCTCACTCGAAGCTACAATCTACAATTCATATACCAATGCGAAGCTCATTGAAAAACTCGAATTTAGCAAGTGGTTTCGGAATTTTTTATTGAGTATAAGTTGAGAAATCGAATTTTTAAAGCTTCCATTTTTATTTTCTTTTTACTGTGTTCATTGTAACTGTTGCGTGAGTTTTTTAAAAGGAAGGGAAATGTATTTCACACGGCAAGGGTATAGTGATTTGAGTGAAGGAAGGGAAGTTGATGTGAAAGTATTTGTCAAATCAATTATATATATATATTATTTATTTATTTTAAATCGTCTCGATTACGTAACTAAAAATCTCGACCTCCTATCGAGGCATGCCGCTAGCCGTTCATAATGTTATACCTCTATTCTGAATGCAATGGAAAAGGTTTCGAGTCCTAATTCGATCGTATGGGGAAGATAGATTTTTAGACCCAATTATATATTGAATTTTCGATATAAATTTCAGCGCGTTTATATTCCGTACGACCAAACAATAACCCCAAATGCTACGAAATTTGAAATCCGATAATAATACACTATTACGGATCCAATGGAACTAGTTTCGTCGAAATCCAAGACTGTGCCTCGGAAAGCTATTTTTAAATGTCAATTTAAACGATATATTTTTAAAACTGAACAACTCACTTTTAAATTCAATTTTAAAACTTTTATTATCTTCACTATTATTAATATAAATTTTATAAGCCTTTAAATTATTTTTAACAAGCTTAAACTCCAGATTCAATATTTTAATCAATTTTCAATTATTAAATTCAATAATTAAATTATCCAATAAATAATTATATTTGAAATTCAAGTTAAAAATTTACTTTTAAATATTTAAAATTAATTAAATATTCCAATTTCAAATATCCAAAATTCCGGGTCGTTACATTCCTTCCCCCTCATAAGAATTTTGTCCTTGAAATTGCTAGGTAAGAAGAATGGTCCAAAACCCGTTAACTATTCCAAAACCCAGTTAGTTTTTAATAACTTCCCCAATCCAATTTATTGAAACCACATTATCACTTATACTAATTTCCAACTTCATCCCTAGATTACAACTAATATTATCCCCTCAATCCTTCAAATTATAATTTAAAACCAAATTTTAAATTATCAAAATTTTCTTCAAAATTTTCTAACTCCTTAAATTCTCGTAAAATTTCACCAACGTCACTTTTGCACCGCTAGATCGGAAAACTACAAAACTGCCCTCTACGGGCCCCAAATCATCAGAAGAAAACTAAAGCCAAATGGTTCGATCAGAAAACCATCAATTTTATACAACAATTTAAACACATACCTTTTTGTCGGGCAATCAAATTTTACTTCTGAAATCGAAGACATCAATTTATCTTTTGCTTTTAATTACCTGCACCCTACTCACCAATAGCATCCAATCATACAATTCAAAATCTTTTTATTTATTCTTTTTTTTTTTAATTTTTAAATTTTCAGTATTTGTTTCACCAAAATCCGTACGATGTACATATATCATCTGTACGCAATATCAAATCTGATCGCTCACTCGATCACACAATTTCACTTTCGAACTAGTATCGTTCACATGACTCTCTAGTGTGGACTCGGATCTCGTTTCTTGATTAGAAACCGTCCTTCTCCTTGCATAGCCGTATACTATGATAAAGAATTCCAGAATCAACTAAAAATCCATATCCAGTGTTCGCCGTCGAAAATCGAGTGAAAAATCCAACTCGGATCGATATAAACTATCTCGAAATGCTGTGGTCGAATCTGAATCAAATCGTTGTGCGAATAAAATAATACACGTACAACTTATGTATTAATTTCCAATTGATTATTAGCTATCTCCAATTCTTTTTATTCACATTTACTTTCATTTCCATTCAATTATTCTCAAACCATTATTCACATTCCTTATTCAATCTGTATTCAAATATTTACTTAGTATATATCTTAAGTACCATTCCACTTAAGTATTTCCTCTTTAAATTTCTTAAGTCAATTATAAAATTTTTATACAAAAGTTCTTATGCTTATTACCACTTCACAACTTAATTTCGTATCCTTTTCAATTCAAATTCAATTACAATTTCTATTTAGCCCAATTTATCTCCAAATCTTAAATATTGAATTTTATCGACCATATCCCCCACCATATTTAATTAACTAATTATTTTAATTTGTTCCATTCACTAATTTATTTCATATCTCAAACAAATTTTATTTCCAAACCTTTATTTTATTTAGCCTACTTAGGTTTAATTTCTCAAAATCCACTTTATTTTACTTAATTCAAGTTAATTTCCCTTCCAAATCAAATTTCAAATTTTATAAGTCTTCAAACTTATTTATATTCCATAAACATTTTAGATCAAACTCTAGAGTTTTAAACAATTACTCAATATCCCAAAATCATTTTTGAAATCATATATATCCAAAATCCTTTGGTATATCAAATTATTCTTTGAATTTCAAAACCAAACCGATTTTGCAAAAAAACTCCAATTCAAATCATTGAGGTAGCAATTCTCCCTTGGAAACTCGAAAATGAAAGTCGATGATGCTGTAGTCATCACCGAAATTATTTTCCAACAACCGAAGTGAGTGTAGTGCTTTTATTCCTTTAAAAACCATTTTAAAAACATTTCAATTCAAAAAAAAAATCTTCAAATGATATCGCTATTATTTCCCAACTTTGAAAAACATCTTCAAAACCAACAAAATTAAATTCCCAAATTTCCAACATTTAAATTCTTTTAAAACTATATTTTAAATATTCCTCCGAAATTTCATTCCATTTCAAATTATAAATCACATTTATAAACTCATATTTACAAACTCCATTTTGTTATATGAATTTATTCCTTAACTTTTGGTTATAATATCAACTTTTATTTAATCACCATAACAACAATGATAATAGTTTAATATTATCATTTCCTAACAACCAAGTACACCATATATAATATAATAATTCCTGAAAATTATTCCTTTACATATATAAAAATAATTTGGGTAAAATTATTTCATTTACCCCATTTCAAAACAATACTATGTCGAATTGTTCTGTTCAAGTGTTTAGAGATCCCTATCAATAACGTTAATTACTCGTATTGACCAGAATCCACAAGCCACTTAACAAACCAATCAACACAATATAAACAGTTTTATATTCACTAACAAATACGCGCTCATATCTATTAATATGCTTAAACTCATTCTAAGGTGCTACTAACCCTATCTCTAATGAGTTATCCCCACCAGAGCCAAGGTTCTCACTTAACCATCAGCTCTGATACCAAGTGTCACGACCGAGATTTTCGACCTTCGAAAATCGACATCAATACGTCCACTGTATTACATGTCGAACATTCGAATGCCGGAAATACCAGATCGTTAGGGAAAAAGAAGAAAGAGGTAGTAGAAGAAAACAGAACAATAACACAGAATCTCACAATCGCAGCGGAACAATATATAATAGATAACAACTGGTCTTTATACAAAAAGAACTATATCTGTTATTTATACATTACATCATCAGAGTATAACACAACCAATAACTCAATACTGGACAGTTATAATAACTTGTCCTCACAAATGCTGAATATACGGCCTACAATACACAGTGGAATATAAATCAAATACGTGGAATACGTCATCGCCATCCAGCTCGTCTCCTGAGCTCCATAGCATCCTATCATGTATCTGTAATACTCGGTCTGGCTCGAGCATTATAATAAAATAACACCTGAGTCAGTCTGGAAAACTAGCGTGAGAAAACACACTCAATTTGAATTATCAAAGTTTTCAAAATCCTTTGAAAATCAAAGGTATTTCGTAAGACCATGCCACAAATAAACACGACGGGTTTTTACCTTACGATAACCAAAACATTTCATATCAAATCCTTTGATATTATAATAGTGTCTAAGTACAAATACTTATTCAAATAGCTGAGATTGTTACATTAATTAAATTCCAGCATACTTGGCTCTACAATCAAAACCGTAAAGGCACGTATTAGAGAATGGATTCCATACGAATGACTAGGTACTGGGGTACCACCAGTCACAATACACGTCTAGAAAAAGAGTACCGAGGACCACATCGGGATCCCCTGCAACATAAGACCGGACTATTCCTACCCTGGATAGACCGAATATGCTATCACACCAGGTGTTCCCACCCTTTCCGAGCTCCTTCCATATATCGTAGTAATAATATCCGAGGGTATCTAGAAAGGTGATAGACATACCCTAATTGGGTGCGATCCACTTAGCCTTGCTGCATCCCCCATGCTTTTCAGTCATTCCCGGTTGATGAGGCTAGAGGCTACGATTACCTTATTTAGGAATTTCACTTAGAATGCTCACTGTCCTCCAATGACAATGTACTAATAGCATTCAGCCATACAAGTCCGTTCTGGGTTCGAATGGAACCGAAGGCACTACTCCTACTACATCCATTTTGGAATAATCCTCAGGATTAGTAGCGATTAGCCCTTACACTTCACTGCTCCATCTTCATCTCCATTCTCTTGTTTTCACTGCGAAAACGTACTCGTTGGATCGAAGTGGTTTTCAGATAACTTATCCGATCCCGGTCTCTTCGAAAACAACATTCGATATTTCCGGTAAAATCAACCCCGGTTCGTTAGGAAATAAACAGACGAAATAAGATCAGAGATCGCCTCCTAACCGTTAGTTGACGGACTTCCTTATCATCGTCCTAGAAGAACGAAACGAGTTTATACGTACAGTATAGCACCTCGAACGGTAATTGTACCATATAATTCCCATATTTCTCCTAGATATTCCCAAAGTTATATTTTGGGTCCAAATTTGATAGTCGATTATTTAACTATTAAATAAAACAATCATTCAACCAAAAATTCTATTTTCCACTGAAAACACCAAGTCTCATTTTTATTTAATTTTAATACATTAAATCTCTTATCCAGAATATATACTTATCTTATCGAATTTAGTAAATTCACAAACTATCCTTTCTTCAAAATATTTGAAAACCCTTTTTAAAGTAATATGGAAAGTATCACTGCGGTATCAAACCATGGATTCACAGCTCAATGGTTACATCTCTATTCCAGAGAAATCCAAGACTTAACTGCAGGCACTCACTGCCTCCGATTTTGCCATGCGAGTATACCATTACTTCCTGAAAACTTTATTTAATAATTTTTTATTTTTTTTATTTCTTAAAATAATACTTATAAAATTCCCATAATAATTTCCAAGGTAAACCTTAGGCAAATACTCTTTAAAATAAAAGATATTATAAAATATTGAATAATTTATCCCTTTAAAATAATACTACTGATAAATCTTTAAAAAAATAATTAACTTACTATAAACTAACTTAATTAATATTTAAATATATTTTAAACAATTTTAAAACAACTAAATAATTAGTTTTTTGAAATATTCTTTAAACACTTTTAAACTTTCCAGTTAATACTTAAAAATCCTCCCTTTTTGAAATAACTGAATTTCTTAATAAAATATATTTTACAATTCCAAATAACCAATCTAACATCTATAAATCTCTTTCGATTTATTTCCAATTCGATTTACATCCCAATTCCGTAAATCCTTTTTCATATTTCTAAAAATAAATCTACCATTTATTTTTAAACCGATTTACCCATCTCTTTATAAATCCTCACCGTGAATTTATAATTTCCATTTATCCACTGATAATCACTTTACTTTATTTATAAACCTCGTTTAATAATTTCATAGTCTCATTTCCCGTTTATAACGGTTTTACAATACTTAGTCAATTTAAATCAATTTCTAATTTAAATTTCATTTTTAAATTAATTTCCCCAAAAATAACCCAACTGTATTCCAAAACCAACTACATTCCGATTCCACTTCCTTTTTATAATTAAAATTCTATTCAAAATCTAGTACAACAATTCGATATTTTATTTTCAAAATTTCTTTTTTCATTCTTCCAACTTTTTAAATCTCGATTTAAAAATAAATCCTTTTATACTTGAACCATATCGCTTAAGTTCTATTATTTAAATGCTTTTATTTACATTATTCAAAATCTCTATTTTTTTCCATATTTCGAAATTAACAATTACAGATTTTAAACTCAAGCTATATTTTTTCCAAATTCATTTCTTTTAATAAATCCAAATTTCACTATAAATATTTTTACTTCAGATTTTCCTTTTTAATTTCTTTCCATATTTTAAACATTTATCTTTGGTATTTAAAAATACCAAAATCTATCCAGTAATACCATAGCATCCAATAAATCCAAATTCCACTATACTCTATCATAGATTATTCAAATAATTCATATATCACTATATACGAAAATTAAATTCAACATTTTTTAGGAATCCAGTTGGATCCCTCCAACCTGTTTCCCTACATCCACAGATGTTAGCACAATATAAAACTACCAATCCCACTTCGAGGGGATATCGCGGTATATGGGGTCATCCGCTATTATGCGGGGAGCATAGAGTCTCATCCTCTATATATATGTGGGAATATCAATCACTCCAATATATACATACTACTATATATAATATCACATTCAACTGATAATAATTTATCAATTCAATCAATCAATCAATCAATCAACAATTAATTTTAACTATTAAAATTAATTATGGTAATCCAAAACTAAGTGAGGGTAACTCACCTTGATTTTTAATTGACGCTTTCGCATTCCGGTTCCGATTTAATATGAATGCGTTTTAAATTTGTTAGAAAATTCCATAAGCTCCAATTTTGTCCAAACCATTTTCGATGCGTAGATGACGACATCACGATCCCAACGAATCTTGAATCGTCTGAATCGTACCTCGTACGCACGAGATATAAATTCTATAAGTTATCAATATTTTAAATTTACGAAAGCAATTTAATTATATTTAAATAATCACATACCCCACATTATCAAACCCGACCCAATCTCGAATGCTTCTTCCTCAATCGAAATGAGAATGCACAGACACTCGAAACCCAATTCGACCATGCACGCTATATAACTGACACACCCAGATCGCACGCCTACGGCCAAACCCCCATCGCTAAGCAACTCGCCAGTCACCCACGACCCTACCTATACCTTTGATTCGCCGAACATTTCCCCAGATCGAGATATCGCCGTCCTCCCCTAATGTTGCGACCACCATTCGAGAGTCGCACGCTACCACACTACACCCACTGGTGCGCCTATCCACCCAGAGCCTAACTTTGCCCTCCATTTCATCGATCGATGACTGAACCGCCATAAACTCGAAACCTAGCCTCCACCGCAGTTTGGCACTCCCTGTCGATCAACCTCACTCGAAGCCGCACTCTACAATTCGTATACCAATGTGAAGCTCGTTGAAAAACTCGAATTTAGAAAGTGGTTTCAGATTTTTTTATTGAGTATAAGTTGAGAAATCGAATTTTTAAAGCTTCCATTTTTATTTTCTTTTTACTATGTTCGTTGTAACTGTTGCGTGAGTTTTTTAAAAGGATGGGAAATGTATTTCACACGGTAAGGGTACAGTGATTTGAGTGAAGGAAGGGAAGTTGATGTGAAAATATTTGTCAAATCAATTATATATATATTATATTTTTTTTAAATCGTTTCGATTACGTAACTAAAAATCTCAACCTCCTATCGGGGTATGCCGCTAAGCGTTCATAATGTTATACCCCTATTCTGAATGCAATGGAAAAGGTTCCGAGTCCTAATTTGATCGTATGGAGAAGATAGCTTTTTGGACCCAATTATATATTGAATTTTCGATATAAATTTCAACGCGTTTATATCCCGTACGACTAAACGATAACCCCAAATGCTACGAAATTTGAAATTCATAAATAATACAATATTACGGATCCAATGGAAGTGGTTTCATCAAAATTCGAGACTGTGTCTCGGAAGGCTATTTTTAAATGTTAATTTAAACGATATATTTTTAAAACTGAACAAATCACTTTTAAATTCAATTTTAAAACTTTTGTTATCTTCACTATTATTAATATAAATTTTATAAGCCTTTAAATTATTTTTAACAAGCTTAAACTCCAAATTCAATATTTTAATCAATTTCCAATTATTAAATTCAATAATTAAATTATCCAATAAATAGTTATATTTGAAATTCAAGTTAAAAATTTACTTTTAAGTATTTAAAATCAATTAAATATTCCAATTTCAAATATCCAAAATTCCGGGTCGTTACATGTAGGGTACATAACTAATGAATGAAAGAAATGGATTGAACCGAAGATCGTAAAATATACCGGCTCATTGAGTTTTTCAATGGTAGGGAGTCATGGTTAATGAATTCTAAATTTAATGGTATACGGTAGAGTGCGAAGACTTGGGAAGTATATGGGATTCAATTTGGAAAAATTAACTTCATCATAAGCTTATGATAGGGTATCAAACATCTAAATGGATGTGTTTTAATAAATGAACCAGCAACATGAACCAAAAGTATTTTTTTGACCAGGGTGGGCTACTGATGCTTAGTAAGGATGCTTGCTAAAATGTACTCAGGGTTTCTACATTCAACCTCCTAGGAGAGTTAGGGTGGTTCTAGTCAGGGTGGTTCCTATGGTGGAATGAGTCATCATTTCATCGATGACTTATTTAAGAAAAATATAATTTAGTGATAGATAGGCCTAGGGAGATACTTACTATAATAACTTAATGATAATTTTGGGATCAACAACAAAATAAAAGTCTAGGCGATGTTTGTGAATGTGATTGTTGGTTGGATGACATTGTTCATAATGACTTAAAGGTAAGTATACGGTATACTCAAATTGTAATGGCTGAATGTGCACATATGACATGGGTCATAGTTGAATGTTAAGTATAAGGAATACTTATACCTGAAATGATGCTATATGAATGCTCATGCTATGATGATTGTTTATACAATATGATGTAATTGCTACGATGAATTAGTGATTGGAAAAGTCGTTCCATGCTGTAGTGGCATGGTCCCACTACATGTAATGTTAGAGTAAAGTTTTATTCATACCAGATGTTACATCTGACCCATGTTTTTACTATTTCCCGTAAACTCGGGTACTTGTTTGAGTAGGCTGAGTCTGTGGTCTTAGACAAGTTACTTTTGAAAGACAAATAAAGAAGCCAATAACGAAGCAGGAAACTCGTAGCTAATTAGAGTTATTTTCGTATTTTGATGTTGTAAAACCAAGGTATATAAATGGTTAAGTGTTAATGTCGACATCTGCATATGTTAGGAACAACACTATTATTTATGTTTATTATATTTACTTCTACTTGGGCATGAATGGGATTATGAAAAATGCAATTGGCAATTCATGTAATGGAAAATATATTGTTGTTCTGTTTACTTAATATTATAAGGAAAATAAATACCGATCTTATTTTGTCTCTTGAAAATAATTATTGAGATGACACTATCATCGCGCTCATTTTTAGGTCTCGAAGTGGGGTATTTACAACTGGCCTTATACCATCATTCCTAAAAATGTTGAGATTTAACATTTTACAATAAATTTTATTATTTTGCACTTCCAAATTTCCAAAATAAAATTCAACTACACATAAGGAATCTACTTAAGCTATCATGTATCTAACTACCAAGCATCTAAGAGTATGCTATTATATATCTAGCTATCAAGCTTCTAAGATCAAGCTATTAAAGATATAAGCTATCAAATATCTAAGAGTGGCATTTCAGAAGTCTGTTTCTAAAATAAATTTCGAATTAAAATGATAAACTAAAATAAATTAAAATAAGTTTAATGTAAAAACTTATTTAAGATGGAAGAATGTGTTGGAACTAGGCCAGCTCATGGTGGAAGTTATGGGTGAATTTCAATTTTTTTACTTTATTTGATCTTTACTGAGCCTATGAGGTCTACTTTACTTAGAACATTTCTAAATATTATTTAGATAAAACATTTTATTTATTTAAAATTATAAATTATATAGTAACATTTAATTTATGTCTTGATATATATATATATATATACATATACATACGTGTATCATACACACACACAGATATATATATATATATATATTTATTTATATATTTATGTGTGTGTGTGTGTGCATGTGTAACATATCAGCCCGTGCAAGGTATAACATACCCATTTATAGATGCTGGGATTTACATCGCAAGGAATATGTTAGCTCATCCAATATGCAAGTACATGTTATCCAAATATGTATGTGTATAAAAGCTATTATTTTATATAACTATTATAAATTATATATATATATATGTGTGTGTGTGTGTATGTGTGTGTGCATATGTAACATATCAGCCCGTGCAAGGTATAATATGCCCGTGTATCGATGCTGTGATTTACATCGCAACGGATATGTTAGCTCATCCAATATGCAAGTACATGTTGTCCAAATAAATGTGTGTATAAAAGCTATTATTTTATATAACTATTATAAATTATATATATATAAATTTATTTAGCAAAGCAAGCGGGGTTGAATGGGCCCCTACCATTTTATTAGTAAAATAAGGAAGGAGATACAAGGATAAGAAAAATAAAATCCCAAAAAATGGAATACAAAATGCAAGCACTGACCAAAATAAAAAATCCTAATGAATACCCGAAGGAATTAATTATGCTTTCAACTCTGAGCAACTAGTATCTAAGCCAACTTCCTGACCAATAAAGCATATAAGTCATTCATTATCCTATTGTTTGCAGTGAATAGCCGCAAGTTCCTTTCTACCTAAATTACATAGTCAAATTTCTTCACAACTTTCAACAATAGCTTGCCTTTCACCGTTCTCCGTCTAGTAGGCTTGAAGATATTAAACTATTTAGTGTTTGAGTAAGTAAGGGAATTATGAAGATAAAGGAAAGATATCAACCTTTTCCAAATATAGAAGGAGAAAGCACATGAGAAAAACAAGTGATACGTATTTTCAACTACATTATTACGTAGAAGACATGATGAGGTTAAGATTATCCCTTTGAGGATCGGATTTTCTTGAGTATGCATAGCATTAGATATAACTTTCCATAAGACCAAATTTTCTTTTGGAGCAACATCAGAATGCCATATTCTGCAGTGCCAAGAAAAGGAAGTGACATCAGGGAAATACTCAATGGCTTTATAGACAATTGAATTGAGTGTTCTTGATTACACCAAAAGCTAGGAATTCTTGAGACGGGATAAATATAGTTTACCAAATAGATCTAATCATAGTCGAGCTAGAATAAGGAAGGGTAACATTTCCTTCACGAAGGAAGCTAGCAACCTTGGTAGTTTCAGGGATCCCAGTTAGCTGTCTAAGATTGGAATCAATTATGTTGGAGAAAATAACACCTTTAGCAGACCATAGTCATGCCAAAATAGAATAGAGTTGGCATTAGACATAGAGCATTGGAAATGAGGGAGAAAGATAGTTCTCAGATGTCGGATACATCTCCATGTCCAGCTACAGTCCATTGGAATATGCATAGACCAAAAATGGCTAGATTTTATAAGATTAGACCTAGACCAAAGAGCCCATAAGTTATGTTTATCAGAGAGCAGTTTAATCGAGAGAAAATAGAAAGCAGCCTTGTTCCATTGTTTTAAATTAAGGATGCCAAAAACCCCCCTGAATATAAGGCTTAGTGATTTTCTTAAAGGAGATAGGAATCAGTTTGGAAGATGAGGGTTGCCATGCCAAAGGAAATGGTTCAAAGCAGAGTTAATCATGCTTATCGGTTTGAATGGGAGGATGAAAATTCTAGCACAGTAAAGACACATAGAGGTAGCAACTGACTTCGCCAAAACCAATATGTTAGTAGTGGAAATTTTAGAGCTAGGCCAGGAACTAAGCTTTATAATTCTATCATAAAGGGAAAGGCATTGGGCAGTGGAAAATTTTGAGGTAAGAAGGGTAGCCCCTAGGTAAGTATCATTATGAGGAAGGCCAGACAGAGCAAATAGAGAAAGCAACTCATTCATTTGAGCTAAAGAGATACCAGCAGATAATAACCTAGACTTAGATTTGCTAATGGTAAGGCCTGTCAGGTGATAAAACATTCAAGAGTGGATAAAGCATTGCCAACATATTCAGTGGTAGGTTTAGTGAATGGGATTAGATCGTCAACATACATCACTATTAAGATTCCAACACACTTATAAAGTGGATGAAGATCAATGCATTTATCATCAATGGCTTTATTAGTCATGCAGATCAAGAGCTCCATAATGACAATAAATATGTAAGGGGATAAAGGGTCCCCTTGTCTTATGCCTTGAGTCCCCTTAAAATAACCAAAAGTACTTCCATTAATTGCTAGATAAAATGTGACTGTTGAAATGGCAGTGTATATCCAAGCTAGAAAAGGAATAGGAAAGTTCATAACAAATAGGATATTTATAATAGACTTCCAGTGGATCGCATCAAAGGCTTTATGTATGTCCAACTTACAAAGGCATCCAGGAGAGGTATTTTTCCTATAGTACCCTCTCATAAGCTCTTGAGTCAAGAGAATGTTGTCAATGATGTTACTCAAAGGAAGGAAAGCACACTGGTTAAGGGAAATAATAGGAGCAATGGCAAGTTTCATCCTAGAAGCCATTATTTCATAAATGCATTTATATATGACATTACAATGGGCTATAGGACCAAACTGAGAGACATTATATGGCAATGGGACTTTAGGAATGAGAGCTAATTTAGTTATATTAATACCAGCAAGCATTCTATTGCTATTGAGGAAGTTTCTAACAGCCTTGATCACATCATCACCTATTATGTCCTATGTCACTTTGAAGAAATGGGCATTAATCCCATCGGGCCCAGGAGAACTAGAGTAATTCATGGAGCAGATAGTTTATTTGATTTCAGGATGGGTGATCTCAGCAATGAGGTTAATTTTAGAGGCTTTAGAGATACTGGGAAGGTATATTGCCTGAGGTTAGTGAATGAAGGGGAGATGAAGTGCTGGTTGGCTAGAGTGTGATGAAAGTAGTCAAGGAAGCCAATTTGAATGTCTTCCTGTTGACTACAAGGTTGGTTATGCATATCAAGAATAAGACACATTGCTTTGATTCTGCTTAATCTTCGGAGCTTGGTGGAAAAGGGAAGACTTACCGTCACCATGCAGATCCCATTGAACTTTTAGTTTTTTCTTAGTCATTTTGAATTCATCATGTGTGGCTTTTTCAAGAGATAATCTAAGAGCATGTTCTTCAAAAGAGAGCGAAATGTCATTAGGGTTGGAGAGGAAGGAAATTTGAATAAAGTGAAGTTTAGTCCTTATATTAGATGACAAGCTTGAACTATTCCCAAAGTTAATGATTGCCCAATCTTTAAGCGTGGCTTAAAGATTCCTTAGCTTAACTTGCAAAATATACATAGGATTTCCAAAGAGGTTAGAGTTAGAATTCCAGCAATTGAACACAATATTAAGATAATCAAGACGACTAGACTAATTGTTAAAAAATGAAAACGAGGATGGTTTTTTATGGTAGTCTTCCCCTAAGAAAGAATGATTGGAGAGTGATCAGAGAGGGAGGGAGAAGGGATGATTGTATATAGGCTAGGATAGGAGGATAAAGAGGAGTAGTTTTGTTATGGTTTATTAAGTCTACAATAGGTTCTAGTGCCAGATCTACTACAATTGTTCCATGTGTAAAAACAACTAGATTAGGATATAGGGTGGAGCTCAGAACTATAGTTGACATTATTGAGAAGTCTAGTAGCCTATAAGTACAAAGGGGAGCCATTAATTTTATCAGCAACAAATTGCATACAACTCCAGTCCCCTAAATAAATCCAAGGAGAGTTTAAAGGGACAAGACTAGAGAGGACATCAAGCAAGACATATCTATGATCATTACTATTCTTAGCATAAACAAAAGTGGAATGAAATTAGGAGTTGGAGGGAATATGAGTTACAAGGGACTGTATGAATTGTCTGTGGATAAGAATGAGAGAGATAGAAAATTTTGAAGGGTTCCATATGACAAGGAGTCTACCATATGGGGCTTGGGAGAGGTTATGTAGGGAGGACCAAGAGGGGTTGATGAAGGAAGTCATTTTGTTGGTGAGATCATGGTTAAGTTTTGTTTGATCTATGACCAATAGGCTAAGCATGTGAGTATGGATGAGGTTTTTGAGCTCATGATGTTTATCAATGGAGTGAGCACTTTGAATGTTCTAATAACCAAAGTAATTCAATTATAATAAAGTTTATTATAAATATAATTTATACATAATATAAAACATATTAATTTATTTAATTAAATTCATTCTAGTTTGCAAATTATATATACTCACATATGTTTTAATTAAAGTACTAAATATATTTGCTTAAAACATATGTGCGCGCGTGTTAAATATATTCATAACTATATTTTTGTGTTATTTTATTTTATAATTTTTTTGTTATCGACTTATTACTATTAATATAAATATTATATATATATACATATTAAATTAAATAATGAAAATATATATTATTACACATTATATTTATATTTTATAAAATAAATATTTAGCTTAAAAATTATTTATATAATTTAAATAAATAAACTTTGTAATATTAATCAATATAATATTTATTTGACTTAGTAAAAGATATTTAATATTTAAATAATATTTGAATATATATATATATATTATGAAATTCAATTAAAATAATTTATTTTTACAAATAAAGTCTTAAATACAAATTATTTTATGCATATGCAATTGGCTTAAAATTTCATAGATAATATATATTTATATGATATATACATATGGTATTATATATGTATGCAAACCATATACATATATTTTGATACATTTAAACATATGTATATATTCACGCACACACATCTTTTATATGTATGTATATATATATATATATATATATATGAAGGACCTTATGTACGTATGAATAGTATACCATATGTCTGTATACATTGGTTATGAATCCCAATAACCATATGTATTTATATATTATACACATGCTTAGTATAGTTATATATATTGTTTTATATTATATATCTCTTTTATGAAAAAATATGCATAAGTTAAAACTTTAAAAAATACACAATAATACTTACAGTATTAAATTAGATTTAATAAAAATGATTATTTATATAAGCCCGAAAAAGATCCATCTAGGGAATCTTTTTTTGAAATTTACCTTAATTTACCCATTGCATAATGGACTAGACCTAACAAAAATGAATGATAGTGATGGTGTAGTCACCATCAGAATTATTTTCGAACAATAAATGAGATCGGTTATTTTTCAACCACTTTAGGTAAACAAAGAAGCTAAATAATTTTCCATTCAAAAATTTTCTTTACATTTTTCATTTCCCATGTCGTGCTTAGGTAGGGATAAGTATAATAAAAACTTAAATAATAGTGTCGTGCCTAACATATGATGATTCCAACATGAACACCTAACCAGTTATATAACCTAGTTTTATAACAGTAGATTTCAAAATAAAATTTATTATCTACTAAGCCTTTTGATTCATCTTCATAGCTTTTATTTGTCTTCTAAAATACTCCCTGGTTAATTTCATAAACATAACCTACTTAAACGAGTACTTGTAAGTCTATGAGAAAACAATAATAAAACATGGATCAGATATAAAGTCTGTTATGTGTAATACATTTCTATAAACAAATAACATATAGTGATATTTTGCCGCTTATAGGAACGAGTTTTCCCCTTATTAATTTATCATCATCAATTTTATCATATCATGTAGAATAAACATCATAGCATGAAGCATAAACATATAAGCAACATTTAACAAAAAGTATACCCTACACTTAGCATCATATCATGAACTACATTATATAGTCATCTCCTTTAGGTTATCTGTAATGGCCCGTTTTTCCGCACCCTTTGAATCGACAATAAACCACACATGTCCAACTCAAATTGTATGAATAAGCGGATCATTAAGGGTAGAAAGAAAATAAAGACATAGTAGAATCTCACACGAATGGAATAACATATATTATTTCAATAATAATCTTTACAGCGGAAAATTTTAAAATACAATATCAGAGTCTAACCTAGATTCAGCCTGGACAGTTATAAACATCTGTCCTTACAATTGCTGACAAACATCAAACTAAAACTAACAAACCACAGGGGATAATAGAATACGTCCATACGATGATGAAGATCTCCAGCTCTCCTCTGGAAACTCCAACCGTCTTCAACTCAACCTGAAACTACTCGGATCTGACCCGAGTATTAAAAATACCCGGATCAGGCTTGATAAACCAGCGTGAGATACTCGAAATTTAAAATGACTTTATTATCAAAACCTTTGAAAAGAAGGGTATCTCATAACACCATGCCCAAACATAAACACAGACGGGTTTTTACCTTATGATAACCAAAACACATATACCAAAATACACTTGATATTATTTTTAATGACATTCTTTTGAAAACACATTTCAAATAAACTTATTCAAATAAGGTATCAATATCTGGACTAAGTCTAAGGGAATATTTTCGGATTGGGTCAATGGAATATACCGAATGAAAAATATGATACCAGAAAGGGGTAGCTGAAATGTTTACAAATCATAACAACTATTTTCGAAATACAATCAAAACTGTAAATCTCGTATTGGGATTGGATTTCCAACATGATAGGGAACTAGTGACCTTTTCTCTGACGCATAACAAACATAGTTCCCATGGTGCCTTAATCGCTTTTCTCAAACTAGTCACTTGGAACTATACTTGCTACACTACCACTGATAACCGGTAGTTCTCTGCTTTTCTCAAGCTAACCACTTTATCCAAATGGGGCAATAAATGCCTTGAGGGACGTATCCCCCAAAGGGCCCAACGTATTGGACACCACCATACATACTCACTTATTTCGAATTTGCGCCTGTCAGACCATATAGTATCCCATATCATCTTACGGGATGTAAGGCTAATGAGGCTACGCTCAATTTCTTCAAAGCCACGCTTTTCATACAAAACCACGCTTTGATCATAACAGGTTCCACTTTGAATACCACACTACCATTCCTTTGATCACTGTTTGACTTCCACAAGCATACAACCTCTGAGCTCGTATGTCTCAGAGAAGGGTGTTAAGCTAAGAGAAGTTGCCTTCTCCACCACCAAGTAAATGTACATTTGTAAAAGTCAAACGTTGTGTCTCAAAAATGCAATGTCAGTCATTCATCCATACAAGTTTGTTCTGGGACTGAACGAAACCGAATGCACTTTCCTTGGCCACTACTAGGCGAGAAGCCCTTGCAATCTGAAAAAATCTCCACAACGAGGAGACCACTGCTATAAATAACTCTATAATGGGAGCGACCCAGAGCATGTCAACAAGAAGTCCTCAAGCTATGAAGATCCACGGTCTTCAATAATCATCATCTTCAACATGTCTTCACTTTCGAACGTATACATTGGTTCAAAGTGGTTTTTGGATAGGAATCACCCAAATCCGACCCCAGTTCCTTTGAAGCCAATTATCGATTAAAAGATGTTTAGTTCATATATGTTAATCAATCATCAATCAATTACTTCATCTTTTATAAATCGGATATCTTTCTTAGATATATTCTTTTCAAGAGTATATGGAATATTTAAGCCTCATTAATCAAATCATTTGGTTTATTTAAACCTTTCTTAAATCTTGGAATAATTCCAAATCATTTTCTCTTTTACTTAGGAAACCCTTTCCAAATCATTCGTTAAATCTTAATCAAAGATTTTTTATATTCAAGCTATAACTTTTAACTTATTGAAAATATTCCAAAATCATTCATTAAATCTTAATCAAAGATTTCTTTCTTAAATTCAAATTATATTCTTGCAAATCGAAGATTTTCATAACAGAGTACTACTGCCACCTTAAATATGGTAAATTTCACCTCCAAGGACTAATGGCAAGTAATCCTACATCATGAATATCTTTGTCATCAATGATCATTGTCTTCAATATATTTTATTTTCAAAATTAGTTTGAAGGGGTTTTCGGATAGGAATCACCCAAATCTGATCCCGGTTCTTCGGATAGGAATCATCCTCATCCGATCCCGGTTCCTTCGTCCTAATCATCGATAAAAAGATGTTAATTTCATTTGGGGTTTCGAAAATTAGTTTGAAGTGATTTTCGGATAGGAATCACCCAAATCCGATCCCGGTTCTTCGGATAGGAATCACCTAAATCCGATCCTGGTTCCTTCGTACCAATCATCGAATAAAAGATGTTAAGTGGTTAATTAACATTCTAAGATTTGTTTCTTTTATTTTGGAAAAACTTAAATATGATCTTTTAGAGCATCCGGGCTTTCCTTTCGATATATTCCACCCCTCGCCTAAAAAGAAAAAATATAGGCCAGGTAAGTTCAAGGCACTGGTTGCTCCATCCCTAATCTTAGTTAAACACCTTGTTTTATCTTCCCAGATCTCACAGGCGGGACAAATGTACTAATCGTTTCCGCATACTCGGTTATTAGCTTTATTTTGGAATTGATTATAAGATCCCAAATTATCTTTTAAACGCTTGATTTTATTTTTAAAAACATTCATAATTGATTCTAGGAAATATCGTTACGTTTAAACTCATATTCAAAAGGTAATAGAATTCGCAGCATAAAAGTGCTGCGGAAAGTGCTATATAAGCTTATTTGATTTAAACTACTTTTTAATATTTGAAAATTCATATTTTCCATTTCAAATCTCTTTTAAACCATTTTAATAGATTTATCAAATTTATTTCATTTTTTAATCATTTAAAAATATTATTTATAAAGAAATCTCCTTTTGGATTCTGAACTGCAAAACCGCGATGCTTTTAGAAAATTGTTTTGGACATATTTCAAACTCTACATGATGAAATCTTGATTTTCTTTCTTCGTTGGAAAACTATGGATATAATAGACAGGAAAATTCTTATCTCGAAGAATTCCGAGCTATATTTCACTTTGTACACTCTTTTAACTTTTATGGCGCGAAATCGCAAACTACCGTTACGCGACGCGCCTAGTTTTGACTTGTTTTTCAATTTCTTTTCAAAGTTCTTGGAAACACTTTTAAATGTTTATAAAACATTTCTAAATCATTTTAAACTCATTTTAAACAATATTTTTATATTTCAAATTCATTTTTTATTTCATTTCATATTATAATATTATATTATTATAATATCATTTCTAACCTATTTAGATCATTTAAAATCATTAAGAGGCTAAACAATTTCCATACACACATTTATATGGATTTAATTTCCATTGAATTAACTATACTTACTAACCATTTCTCTTATCATTTATCAAACCAAGTTATCGTCCATATAAACAATCACATAATCAACCAATTTACAACCAAGTTATCAAACATTCATTCAACATATTTAAACTTTCAAATCATTATACTTGAAATAATTTATGAATTTATTAGTAAATAAGAATACTCACCTTTAACTTAACCAATTCTTTCTACCAACATTCATATGCAACAACGCTTCACTAAATCCTCTTAACTACACCAAACCATCACGTAAACTCTACCACCATGCTTCAAAGTGCTCGACCACCACCTCTAAACATCCATAAGGCTCGGCCACACCTTGATCTTCCTCTTCCTCCATCATTTCTTCACTTCTTAGATTCTAAACCATGTTTTGGTGATATTCTAAGGTCTTTGGCAAAGTGTGGTGGTGTTTTGACTTTGTTTGATATGGTTTTGAAAAAGTTAGTAAGGAAATGGAAGAGAAGAAGCCATTACAGAAGTGGAGAAACACTTGAAAAGGAAAAAGAAGTAAAAAAAAGTGAGAAAGTGGATGCTTATTTATAGAAAAAGTTTTGGATTAAAATAATATTTTGTAAAAAGACCAAAATACCATTTACATACTTTTTTAGCAACCTTATTTTTTCAACACTTAACATCGCATTTCAAATCATTACTTTATGTCATTTTCACTTAAGTATTAAGTAAAGAATATAATAATTATGTTTGGTTTGATTTGATGTTTACTTTTTGCTTTGAAATGACATTTTTGTCTTTTTGTGCTTACTTTTTCTTAATTATATTCTAGAATTTTCTAAGTATGTTTAGTAAAAGTAAACTTGATTAGTGAATTAATTAATACTTATACTATTTGAATATATGTTCCTATATAAAAAAATAAAGGTGCGACGATGTTGCGACAACTTTTAATCGACAAAACGTTGATTTTCGACAAAATGTTTTACGGCCACATTTTGACGTTTTAGTTAAACTATTTATTTATGTAAACCAAATTTAAAAATAAATTTGTATAATGCTATTTAAAAATATAAACACTCATAAATAAATTAAAATAATTTATTTAACCATTGAAACTTACCTTTCTAAAATCAGCATTTTGTAACTTTTGCCGATATAGGCAAATGTTACTTTTTTGTGTATACTTCTCTTTTCAAATCCTATCTAATATTGTTTGAATCATATAACCTTACCTATTTTATATTTAAAATCACTTTAAATAGTATATTTTAAAGTGGTCAAATTCTGGGTCGTTACATTATCACTCAAGCCTTAGATCATCGCTCCTAAATATGTCATGTTTTAATATGTGTGTTGCCACGTATGCCTTACACATTCATTCCTAATTAATGTCATGTTTTAACAATTTGGTTGTCACATAGGCCTTACATAATCATTCCCAAATAATTTAATGGTCTAAAATTTGGTTGCCACATAAGGCATGCACCATCATCCTCGGTTAATTTGAGTTTCAACATTATAGGGTGCCACGTAGGTCTTACGCCATCATCTTCAATTAATACTAAGTTTTAACTTTTTAGATTACCACAAAGGCCTTACACCATCATTCCAAAATAATGTTTCCAAAATAACGTTGAGTTTTAACATTATAAGTTGCCACGGGCCTTGCCATTATTCCAAAATAATGTTGAGTTTTAACATTTTAAGTTGCCACCCAGGTGTAGCACCCTATTTTTTAGAGTGCCATCATATGAAAAACTAAATTAATAAAAATCTTAATAAGCGATGATAATTTAACTGAGAAAATCACTTAAGAGAAACTTGATTAATTGGGCATGAGATGGTTGAAATATTAATTGAATGAACCAAGAATGATTAGTGCAACTAAATTCGAGCATAAAGGATAGGACTAAACAAAATTTGAATGAAGGGAACCTTATATTAATGGAAAATAGATTAATGAGATTAGGATAGAGGGATTTTAGCCCAAGCCAAAATCATTAATAAATAATTACTTAACCACATCCACCTCTTCCTTTAGATTCTCTTCATTTCAAAACAAAAATCCACTAAAAGTTTAGGTCAGCCACCACTTCCCAGGAAGAAAGGGGAAGTTAGATCAAAGAAATGAGCCTTTAAATTTTAAAGGAAAAGATAAGATTTCAGTTAAGCTTTTCTAATCTAGGTGAGTAAAACTTTCTTTAAAACCTCCCAAACCAATTTAGGTTACAATTTGACGTTGTTTGGATGTTTTAAATATTGCCATACATGTTTTATTGATTATAATGAAATTTACATGTCTAATAATTTGAATGGATAGATTTTGACCGTTTTTAGGGGAAATCGTGATTCAATCTTATCTAAATGTCACGAAATTTTAATATGGTGTTTCTAATATAAAAATCGAGATGGGTTTCATATTTGTTAATTTTGGATGAAGAATAATTAATTATGAATTTTCTAAGTGGAAATGGCTAATTCTAGATATAAATCAATATTTATAAATATAAAAATTAAATTTGTCTATTCTAAAAATTTTGCTAGAGGTAGAAGAAGTTGTTTTAGAATTTACAAAAATTTTTGTAAGTTTTCCCATTAATTTTCGAATTGATGTGAATTAATTGGTAAAATAAAAATGTACATTAATTAATAATACAATTAAGGAAACGATAAGTAAATGAGGATTAATTTATAGTAATAAGCAAACAATACAAGATAAAAGTAACCATTGAATAAATGACATGTGTACAAGTTATGCTAAACGTTGTTGCTGTATTGAGGACAAATATCATTTTTCATTTAATTATGGATTTACCACTACAACATGCGATAGCTTTGTTTCTTCAACCTTCGACAGCTTTAAGAGTTAAGGCATGTGACAGATCGACTTTTGATAGCCTTAAAACTTTGACATGCAATAGCTTATATAAGTTCAATATGCAATAAAAAAAAGTTTAACATGTGATAGCTTACAAATGTTCAACTTGTGATAGCTCTATAAAAAACTTGACATGCAATAGCTATAAAACTCGACACCCAATAGCTTGTAAGGATCGACATGTGATAGATTGTAGGGATCAACCTTCGATGGCTTCAGGGTGTGATAAACCAAGGTGTATAGCTTTGTGATGTGACAGCATAGTGATGCAATCGATTTGGCTTGCAATAAGGTTGACATGCGATAGCTTTATAAAATTTGACTTACAATAGCATTTGTTGCAGTAGCTTTGCTATGCGATAGCTTTGGGTAGTGGTAGCTTTGTTTTGCGATAGATTTAGGTTGCAATAGCTTTGACATGCAGCAGCCTTTGAACTAGGCATGCTTTAGCCAAAGGTATTAAAAGTCCTTAAGTAAAATAAGAGTACTTAATGGCATTTTGGAAGCCGGTTTCTAAATGAAATGACGAAATAAATTTCATAAGGATGAAACTGAGATAAATTAAAATAAATTTAATGAGAAACTTATTTAAGATGGAAGAATGAAATAAGCTTAGGGAAGCTAAGAAAAAATAGTAGCATCATTAAAGATAAAAAATGTTTCATCTAAAGAAGGTGTAGGGTACACAACTAATGAATGAAAGAAATGGATTGAATCCATGGTCATAAAATGTACTGGCTCATAGAGTTTTTCATTGGCAGGGAGTCATGATTAATGAAGTCTATAATTCAACAGTATATGGTAGAGTGCCAAGACTTGGGAAGTCTATGGGATTCAATTTAGAAAAATTAACTTTAGCGTAAGCTTATGACATGGTGTCAAACATCAAAATGGATGTATTTTAATGAATGAACCAACAACATGAACTGAAAGTATTTTTTGACCAGAAGGGGCTGCTGGCGCTTAGTAAGGATGCTTGTTAAAATGTATTTAGGGTTTCTACATTCAACCTCCTAGGAGAGTTAGGGTGGTTCTTGTCAAGGTGGCTCCTATGATGGAATGAGTAGTCATTTAATTAGTGTTGTTATTTGAGAAAAAGATGATTTAGTAATCGATGGGCCTATGGAGATCCTCAATATAATAAGTTAATGATAATTTTGGGATCAACACCTAGATAAAATCTAGGCGATGTTTGTGAATGTGATTGTTGGTTGGATGACATTGTTCATAATGACTTAATGACAAGTATATGGTATACTCAAATTGTAATGGCTAAATGTGCACATATGACATGGGTCATAGTTGAATGTTAAGTATAAGGAATACTTATAGCTGAAATGATGCTATATGAATGCTCATGCTGTGATGATTGTTTATATAATATGATGTAATTGCTGCGATGAATTAGTGATTGGAAAAGTCGTTCCATGCTGTAGTGGCATGGTCCAACTACATGTAGTGTTAGAATAAAGTTTTGCTCATAACAGGCATTACGCCTGACCCATATTTTTATTATTTCCCATTAACTCGGAGTACTCGTTTCAGTAGGCTGAGTTTGTGGTCTTAGACAAGTTACTTTTGAAAGACGAATAATGAAGCCAATAACGAAGCAAGAAACTTGTAGCTAATTAGAGATATTTTCGTATTCTGATGCTGTAAATCCTGAAAGTGACCGAGGATCATGTAATATGGATATTAACTAAATTATTATTTGTATGTAATATAAATATAAAACAAAAAGTAGTAAAGTAAATGACACCGGAGATTTTTATACTGGTTCGAACTTCCCATTCTACATCCAGTCCCAGACTCCTTCTAGATTTAATCGAAACCCTCACTTAACCTTGAGGAATAGGTATTACATCGCCTGAGAAACCGAACAGGAATTCAACCGCCTAGACAATCCAATAGGATTCAACTGCCTGAGGATACTACAACCGGACTTCCGATACAAATAGTAGTAATGTTTCCGACTGAGTATGCTCTTGAATAACACTGATAAGTTGATAAAGTACACACTTCCTATAATCTTCTCCTTTGTGGTATATATTGTGTAGTTTGTGAAGAAAGGAAATTTATTTGATAACAAGAATAGTAAACTTGAATATATAAGTGATCAAAATATAGAATGCTTTAGAGTTAAAATAGCAAGAATAGATAGAATTAAGAATGAGAAAAGTTGATGTATAAGATGTTGAAATTCTTTGCTATTTATAGAGATTAAAAGTTGTATATGTTCATAAAGAGTAGCCTTGAAGAGATATGGAAGCTACTCTTGAATCAAGATTTGTTTCTATTCATGAAAGAGAAGCATCCATTCAAAAACTAGCCATTATAAATATTCAGCCGTCTGAAGTAAATGTTTCAGCCAGCTGAATCGTCGATTTTAAAACCAGAAAGTTTATAGTGTATTTTAGGCAGATTTCAGCCGGCTGAATTTATTAGGTCAGATGGCTGAATCTTTGTATGTTTGAAAATATGTGCACGTACATAGATTTAGTCGGCTAAATGATCTTGTTCAGTCGGCTGAATTCTGTTGATGAATAAAAGTTACCTTAGCTCAGTTGGTTATAGCACTTGCTTCTAAACTAGTGACCCAGGTTCGAGTCTTGCTCCATGCATTTTTGAAAACTTGATTTTCATTTAAAATATGATTTCAACAATGACCCGAGTTCGAGTCTTGCTTCATATATTATTATTATTTTGAATTAAAAAAACTATCATTACTTTTACAAAATGCTTCGAATGTGTATGTGTATGCATATATATAACTTTGAGAAAATTTTACAGCTGCATATTGTAGATATGACACTCTATAACTAATAATACTTTGTTTTTCACCTTCGCCTTGTCTTTATCGTGTATATCTCTTCTTGTATCTTCATATATATACTTTTATCCTCTTTTGTACTATGTATCTTCATGTTAAACTTATTTGTTTGTCTCTTTTGATACTTATGTACCTGCAAGTTAGCTTAGAGGTTCTTTGGCATAATTCTATAGTTATTGTCATTAAAATCCAACAATAGATGTTCTAACAAATCAAGGTATACAACTGGTTAAGTGTTCATGTCGGCATCTGCATATATCGGGAACGACACTATTATTTATGTTTATGATATTTTACTTCTACGTGGGAAAGAATGGGATTATGAAAAATGCAATTTGGCAATTCATGTAATGGAAAATATTAACTGCTCTGTTTACTTAATATTATGAGAAAAAAATACCGATCTTATTTTGTCTCTTGAAAATAATTATTGTGATGATGCTATCATTGCGCTCATTTTCAGGTCTCGAAGTGGGGGATTTTATACCATCATTCAAAAAAGGTTGAGATTTAACGTTTTACATAAATTTTATTGTTTTGCACTTCCAAATTTCCACAATAAAATTCAACTACACATAAGGAATTTGCATAAGCTATCGCGTATCTAACTACCAAGCATCTAAAGGTATGCTTTTATATGTTTAGCTATCGAGCTTCTAAGATCAAGCTACCAAAGATATAAGCTATTAGATATCTAAGAGTGGCATTTCAGAAGCTTGTTTCTGAAATAAACATCGAATTAAATTTCATAATGATGAAACTGAAATAATGTCAAATAAGTTTAATGTAGAAACTTATTTAAAATGGAAGAATGTGTTAGAACTAGGCCAGCCCATAGCGGAAGTTATGGATGAATTTATTTTTTTACCTTATTAGATTATTATTGGGCCTATGAGGTCTACTTTATTTAGAACATTTATAAATATTATTTAGATAAAATATATTATTTTATTTAAAATTATAAATTATATAGTTATATTTAATATATGTCATGATATGTACACACACGTGTATCATATACCCACACACATGTGTGTGTGTGCATATGTAACATATCAAGCCGTGCAAAAGTATAACATGCCCGTGTATAGATGCTAGAATTTACATTGCAATGGATATGTTAGCTCATCCAATATGCAAGTACATGTTGTCCAAATATACGTATGTATATAAGCTATTACTTTATATAACTATTATAAATTATATATATATATATATAAAGTTTTTTTTACAAAGCCACGGGGTTGAATGGGCCCTTACCATATTATTAGTAAAGTAAGAAAGGGGATACAAGTGTAGCAAAAATAAAATCCAAAAAAATGGAATACAAAATACAAGCACTGACAAAAATAAGAAATCCTAATGAATACCCAAAGGAATTAATTAGGCTTTCAACTCTGGGTAGCCAATACCTAACCAACTTCCTGACCAGTAAAGCATATAAGTCATTCATTGTCCTATTGTTTCCAGTAAATGGCCGCAAGTCCCTTTCTTTCCAAATTACATAGTCAAATTTCTTCACAACTTTCAACAACAGCTTGCCTTTCACTGTTCTTCATCTAGCAGCCTTGAAGATATTAAACTATTCAGCCTTTGAGTTAGTCAGAGGATTATGAAGGTGAAGGAAAGACATTAACCTTTTCCAACTATAGAAGAGAAAGCACATGAGTAAAACAAGTGATACGTATTTTCAACTACATTATTACATAGAAGACATGATTAGGTTAAGATACTCTACTTGAGAATCAAATTTTCTTGTGTATGCATAGCATTAGATATAACTTTCCATAAGAGCAAATTTTCTTTTGGAGCAACATCAGAATGCCATATTCTAGAGTGCCAACAAAAGGAAGTGACATCAGGGAAATACTCAATGGCTTTGTAGACAATGGAAATTGAGTGTGCTTGATTACACCAAAAGCTAGGAATGCTTGAGACAAGATAACTGTAGTTTTCCAACCCAGACCAAATAGATCTAATCATAGTCGAGCTAGATAAGGAAGGGTAACTTTTCCTTCATGAAGGAAGCTAACAACTTTGGTAGTTTTAGGGATCCCAATTAGCTAACTAAGAATGGAATCAAGTTTGTTGGAGAAGATTACACCTTTAGCAGACCAAGGGTCATGCGAAAATAGAATAGAGTTGGCATTAGACATAGAGCATTGGAAATGAGGGAGAAATATGGTTCTTAGATGTAGGATACGTCTCCACATCCAGCTATAGTCCACTAGAATATGCATGGACCAGAAAGGCTAGATTATATAAGATTAGACCTAGACCAAAGAGCCCTTACGTTATGTTTATCAGGAATAGTTTGTTAGTGAGAGAAGAGAAAGAGGCCTTGTTCCATTGTTTTAAATTCAGGATGCCAAAACCCCCCTGAATATAAGGCTTAGTGATTTTCTTAAAGGAGATAGGAATCAGTTTGGAAGAGTGAGGGTTGCCATGCCAAAGGAAATGGTTCAAAGCAGAGTTAATCATGGTTATCAGTTTGAAAGGGTGGAAGAAAATTCTGGCATAGCGAAGACACATAGAGGTAGCAATTGACTTCACCAAAACCGATCTGTCAACAGTGGAAATTTTAGAGCTAGGCCAGGAACTAAGCTTCCCTATAATTCTATCATAAAGGGGAAGGAATTGAGCAGTGGAAATTTTTGAGGTAAGAAGGGAGCACCTAGATAAGTATCATTATGAGGAAGGCCAGATAGAGCAAACGGAGAAAGCAAGTCATCCATTTGAGCTAGAGAGATACCAGCAGATAATAACATGGACTTAGATTTGTTAATGGTAAGGCCTATTAGGTGATAAAAACATTCAAGAGTGGATAAAGCAATGCCAACAGATTCGGTGTTAGGTTAAGTGAATAGGATTAGATCATCAACATACATTACGTTTGAGATTCTAGGACACTTACAAAGTGGATGAAGATTAATGCATTTATCATCAATGGCTTATTAATCATGTTGGTCAAGAGCTCCATAATGGCAATAAATATGTCAGGGGATAAAGGGTCCCCTTGTCTTATGCCTTTAGTCCCCTTAAAATAACCAAAAGTACATCCATTGTTAGAGAATATGTTACTATTGAAATGGAAGTGTATATCCAAGCTAGGAAAGGAATAGGAAAGTTCATAACAAATAGGATATTTATAATAGACTTCCAGTGGATCATATCAAATGCTTTTTGTATGTCCAACTTAAAAAGGAATCTATGGGAGATGTTTTTCCTAGAGTACCCTCTCATAAGCTCTTGAGTCAAGAGAAGGTTGTTAATGATGTTTCTCGAAGAAAGGAAAGCACATTGGTTAGGGGAAATAATAGGAGCAATGGCAAGTTTCATCCTAGAAGCCATTATTTTAGATATGCATTGATATATGACATTACACTAGGCTATATGACAAAATTAAGAGGAATTAGATGGCAATGGGACTTTAGGAATGAGTGCTAATATAGTTGCATTAATACCAGCAAGCATTTTATTACTATTAAGGAAGTTTCTAACAGCCTTGATCACATCATAACCTATTATGTCCCATGTCACTTTGAAGAAATGGGCATTAAACCCATCAGGCCCAGGAGAACTAGAGGAATTCATGGAGAAGATAGTTTGTTGGATTTCAAGAGGGGTGATCTCAGCAATGAGGTTAATTTTAGAGGCTTCAGAGATATTAGGAAGATTATATTGCCTGAGGTTAGTGAATGAAGGGGAGATGAGGTGCTGGTTGGCTAGAGTGTGATGAAAGTAGTCAAGGAAGCTAATCTGAATGCCATCCTGTTGACTACAAGGTTAGTTATGCATATCAAGAATATAAGAGACATTGCTTTGATTTTGCTTAGTCTTCAAAGATTGGTGGAAAAAGGAAGAGTTGCTTTCACCATGTAGATCCCATTAGACTTTTAATTTTTTTCTTAGTTATTCTGAATTCATCATGTATGGCTATTTGAAGAGATAATCTAAGAGCATGTTCTTCAAAAGAGAGCGGAATGGCATTAGGGTTGGAGAGGAGGGAAATTTGAATAGAGTGAACTTTAGTCCTTATATTAGATGACAAGCTTGAACTATTCCCAAAGTTAATGATTGTCCAAACTTTAAAAGTGGTTTTCAGATTCCTTAGCTTAACCTGCAAAATATACATAGGATTTCCAAGGGGTTTAGAGTTAGAATTCCAGCAATTGAACACAATATAAAGATAATCAGGATGACTAGGCCAATTGTTAAAAAAAATGAAAAGTATGAAGGTTTTTTTATGGTAGTCTACTCCCAAGAAAGAATGATTGGAGAGTGATCAGAGAGGGAGGGAGGAGGGATGATTGCATATAGGCTAGGATAGGAGGACAAAAAGGAGTAGTTTTGGTATGGTCTATCAAGTCTACAATAGGTTCTAGTGCCAGATCTACTATAATTGTTCCATGTGTAAAAACAACTAAAAGTGGATATAAGGAGGAGTTCAGAACCGTAGATGGCATTATTGAGAGGTCTAGTGGCCCGTAATAACAAAAGGGAGCCATCAATTTTATCAACAACAAATTGCATACAATTCCAATCCCTTAAACAAATCCATGGAGAGATTAAAGGGGCAAGACTAGGGAGGAGGTCAAGCAAGACCTATTTATGATCTTTACTATTCTCAGCATAAAAACAGGTGAAATGGAATAATGATTTGGAGGGAATATGAGTAACAAGGGAATTTATGAATTGTCTATGGACAAGAATGGGAGAGATAGAACAATTTGTAGAGTTCCATATGATAAGGAGTCTACCATATGGGGATTGAGAGAGGTTATGTATGGTGGACCAAGAGGGATTGATGAAGGAAGTCATTTTGTTGGTGAGATCATGGTAAAGTTTAGTTTGAGCTATGACCAATAGGCTGAGCATGTGAGTATGGATGAGGTTTTGGAGATCATGATGTTTATCAATGGAGTGAGAACCTCTATTGTTCCAATAACCAATGGTGTCAATCATTATAATGAGGTGTTTTTGATCTGGTTAGCATACCACATGGGGAAGATGGGGTAGTGCTAGTGTAACAACCCAAAATTTAAGCTATAGTAATTAATTAATGAATTAATTAGAAATTATTAGAATTGAGCCACGAAAGTTGCACAATTTTGTCCGTGGTAATTTTCTGGTTAATTTCCATATATAGAACATCAAAATCCGAGCTAAGACGAAGGACTTACGGAATAAACAAGAAACAAGAAAAGGAAAGAAAAAAATATATATGGAAGGTCAACCCTCACCATAGTTAGGTCGACCCTAAGGCCGACCCTAGCAAGTGATGGGTCGACACCAAGGTTGACCCGCCTATGTGAAAATGCATTCTTCTGCCTAGAACAATTCAAACACGTCATTTTGCAAATTTAACTCCATCTCGTGCGTCTGTGCTTCCATCCGACGGTTCCTATCAATCCTATGACGTGGTTGCACCAGATTTATTCTCTAAATCCAACAGTATGATATCCACAAGTGACACTATAAATAAGACTCTAGGCATAGCTATTTTTCTCATTCAGATTTTCTCCATTTGGGTTCATTGCCTGAGGCTGGACCCTAAAAGGAATATTTTTCCGAGGAGAAGATCTTTTTAATTAAAATATTTTATACCCCTCAAGTGGATCTGGGAAGGCCAAAGGAAAGAGCTAAGGACCACAGGTGAGTGTTTAGTAATTATTTTAGGTTCTTAAGTAATTTAAAATAATAGGGTTTCCAATAGTTGTAGTTTTTCTACAATTTTGGGATAACCTTTATACAAGTTTATTTACAGTTTAATTTAAGTAAGTTTTAGATTTATTTTTCGGTCTATTTTCTTTTAGCTATTCTATTTCAGTCATTTGCAATTATTTATTGTTAATTATAGCTTTTCCAATTATTTACAGTTATTTATAGTATTTATAGTTATTTACTGTTATTTACATTTTATTTACATCTATTCTACGTTGGGATTTCTTCTATAATTGTCAGTTTCTTTTTTATTTTCTTTTTACGCAAATGGAATAAATAGAATAGAATAAATCGCGAATATGAACTAAATTATAAGAACACTGAATTTACAGAAAATGGGATGTAAAATAAGAAGAACTGTAATAAATTGGACTTAGACTGAAATAGGCAAATTTAAGATATTTGCAAGCTTAGTTATAACATATAATTATAACTAAAAAGAGAGAATGGAAGAAATAGAAGAAGTAGCTTATTCTTAAACTTAGACCTTGGGTTAAGTAAATAAGCAAAGTTATAACACATAGGTTATAATTAGAGACAGAACAGAAAAGGCTAATCTTTAAGACTTATAATAAGTTAATAAACAAAGATAAAAGTAGGACCCGTACCAACAGCATTCCCTTTTTCAATTAGATCTCACAGTAGATTAGGTGGGGCACGCTTATGCTAGAGTAGTGGTAAATAAGAGGTCGATAAATAGAAGTTCAAATCATGGAGATTTGAACAAGGGGTGCAACTAGATTTTGTTTGATAGATAAAACCCGTACCAACAGCATTCCCTTTTAGTCAAACACAGGTGGTCCCACAATAGCATAGGTGAGGCAAGGGCATGCTTATGCTGGAGCAGTGGTAAATAAGAGGTCAACAAGAGGGAGCAACAGATAGCATGAGCCTAAAGGTGGTCAAGCGTGCGGCCTCAATGCTGGCTGATAAGTCGTTATTGAGTTCCAAGCGCTTAGTAGGTGTCTTCTGCGTAGGGACCAACATGGTCTAGTGCGTAGTAGGCGTAGGTGTCTTTTGCATAGGGGCCAATAGGGTCTAGTCCGCATCTTTTGCGTAAGAACCAATGGGTCTAGTCCAAGTCTTTTGCATAGGGGCCAATAGGGTCTAGTCTGCATCTTTTGCGTAGGGACCAATGGGTCTAGTCCGCAATAGACACATTAGAGATAGAAGGCCGATAAAAGAGTAGAACTAGGACTTCAGCCTAATTAAAGTAGGATTGGAAATTCAGCCTAATCAAAGCAGTTATCTAAGACAAGTGCAAACAATCTAATCGAACTATCTAAGCAAAGCAAGCAAGTTAAACCGTATTTTATTCCAGCTTTATCTTTTCCTTTATTTCCTTATATACTAGAACTATTGCAAAGTCTATTACCATTATCTTGCTTAAGAATACTAGTAATTACTTTCATTCACCAGACTTTTAGTCTGACCCACTCCTCTATTTCCCTTTTTCCTCCCATAGGCCACAAGAGGCAGGGACAGTAGACCTCGGATTTCTTTGGAGGTTCAGCTACGGAGACTTTCTTCATGTATTATACTTCTTCTTTTTTAGTTTCTATTTCATTTGATGCACTGGTACTTTTCTTTGAGAGGGATGTTTATTTTATGTACTCTGATGTTAT
Source organism: Allium fistulosum (assembly GCA_030737815.1). Lineage (NCBI taxonomy): Eukaryota > Viridiplantae > Streptophyta > Magnoliopsida > Asparagales > Amaryllidaceae > Allium > Allium fistulosum. Next base: position 1,213,499,986 of record CM060902.1, read on the forward strand.
GACTGAGATAATGTATTTCACTGGACATGGATATTTGGCATTTTGAGACATATTTGGTTTTATGAAGTATTTATGAAGTTTGATTTTAAATAAGATATTGTTTTAATTGTTTCCGTTGTTTTATTTATTTTGTCTTGTGAATCTTAGTCTCTGTAAGTTTTTAGCTATACATATTACGCACCACATCTTTTAGTATGCCCTTTTTGGGTATACTAAGGGGTGTTACATTTGGTAACAGAGCGGGGTTATAGGGTTCCTAAAAAAATTGTTTTAAAAGAAAAGTATTTTTCAAAATAACCTGTTTTAAAAGTATTTTTCAGAAAGAAACTCTTAGAAATAGTTTTCAAGTGTAAAAGAGTTTTATAAAAATCCTCTCAAAGTCCAGTTCAATCTTCCTTCGATTCCTTCGAACCTAAATTCTCTTTTCTTTGCATAGTATGGCTGACTGGTTCCGTAGAGCTACGGTACCAGAGGTGCAAGGGCAAGCGCCCAATACAGCACCGGTAGGTGGAAATCCCTTTAATCCACCTACAGTAGCCGATTTTTCTAAGTTATGCAAGGACTTCACTAGTATAGGAGGCGGAATGTTTACTAGCACAGAGGATTTCGAGGAGACAGGAGCTAGGCAGCTAATGGAAGAGCTTAAAGAGGTTCCTAGATTAGAAAGCTCTAAGAAGCCGTGGTGGAAGAACAAGAATAACAAGGACAAGAGGACAGAAGGAGGACCTTAGAAACGGATCAAGAAAAGCGGGAAACGCAATATCTGTGGACAGGTTGATCATTACGCAAGGGACTGTAAGAATAAGATGATGAAGGGAAGGTGTTATAGTTCTGGGCAGCCTGGTCACCTTAGTAGAGCTTGTCCTCAAAGAACGGGGCAGAGAACAGGTGCACCTACAGTGCAAGTACAGGCTTTGGTTGTAGCACCTTCTAGTAGTAGATCGGATCGAGGTAGCAAAATCTCTATAAACGATTTGATTTCTATTTTGGATTTTTCCTATTCGAACTCTTTTTTACTATGGAGTACCACACTCTTTCCTAGTTCCTTGTTTGATTGTTTGCACTTAGATATCTCTTTAGTAGTAGTCCCCATAGTTGTTTCAAATCCCATAGGAGGATCGGTATATTTATCCATGATTTGTAGAGGTTTGAAATATTTTATAGGCATGGAGTTTGACTGTGACGCTTATGTATTGGGATTTTTTGGGGTATGGGTTGATTTTGGGAATGGATTGGGTATCCACTTATGGAACGATATTAGACTATGAGAGGAGAGTTGTTAGACTAGAGACATGCAGCAGTAGGACTCTCAAGGTTTCTTGCGACCCACAGGGATCTGTCATGTTGAGCTTCCTTTATTCCCTCAATTCATCATCATCAGAGTTAGATTCAGTTCCAGTCGTTCAGAGCTTTTCCAGACGTCTTTGAGGAGGTTAGGGGACTACCCCCTAAGAGAGAGATAGACTTTAGGATCTATCTTAATGACAATGCTAATCCAGTGGCATTGCCCATAAGACATATGGCACCTAGGGAGAGGAAGGGGTTAAGTAAGCAGATTGAGGAGCTATTGGAGAAAGGCTTCATCAGACAGAGAAGATCTGAGTGGGGAGCGCCAGTCGTCTTCGCTACAAAGGCTGATGGTTCCCTTCGACTTTGCGTAGACTATAGAGAGTTGAATTAGCTTACAAAGAAGAACCGTTATCCACTTCCTAGGATAGATGATCTTTTCGATCGGTTAGTTGGCTCTTTATTATTTTCTCAGCTTGATTTAGCCGCTGAATTTCATCATCTTAGAGTCGCTGACGATATCATTGATAAAACAACATTTAGTACACTCGACGGATTCTTTGGGTGGTTGGTTATGCCTTTTTGGGCTAGCCAGTGCCCTAGCATATTTTGTAGATTTGATAAGCCGTGTTTTTTGAGATGTCCTAAATAAGTTCGTAGTAGTATTCGTGGACAACATTTTGTGTGTTTTCCAAGAATACGGAAGGGCATTTTATTCATCTAGAGGAGGTTTTTTGTACATATCGTGTTCATCAGTTTAAGGCAAAATTCTTAAAGTGACACTTTTGGCATAAGGAAGTGCATTTCTTGGGGCATAGAGAAGGTCTACACATGGTAGGAGTTTAAGAAACGGTTTCATACATTTAGGTTCAGATTGTGGAAATCCAAAGAGTGGTAGGCAAAGATTGGAGATGTACAATAGATTCAGTTAGAAAGCCCATATGTAGATAATTGCAAAAATTATAATTGTTTCAGATAAGTGGATTTAACGGTAGTGCCTTGGAATAAATATAAGCATAAAAGAGGAATAAGAACAAAAGACTTTAGTAAGGAAATAAGATTACCAAAGTTTATGAAGGGTACTCCTAGGGTAGTAAGAAGAAAATCCACTTTATGTTTAGCCTAATAAAATGAAATTGTTAGAACTGAAAAGTTGAAAAATATAATTGTCAATATCTTTGAGAAAGTAAAGATTGGGTTTTTGAAAAAAAAGTGGTATGAAATTTAAATTGGTTTTTATATGATTCTGTTAAAAGTGAAATTCTTTTTGAAGAATTATAGAGCAAATATAGCTCGCTAGTTTCTTTGTAGGTAAACAAAGATTTTAAATATAAAAACCTAGAGTGTATTGAGTATCGGAAACATAGGTTACATCATTTATTGTTGTAATAGATGTTTTCGTGAAAAATAAGGAGAGCATAGACTATAACACTATTGGTATAGTAGGTGACTTCCAAGGGAAATGTTTTTACATAGTATGCGAGATTTATTAGTATTTATTTTAATTAAATCCATACACTAGTATCTTTGGGTTGTAGTAAGGTGTTTTACGCAACATTTGTTTTAACCCAAATAAAAACGTGCCTTCAAAATAATTTCTAAGTATAGAAATAAAGCAGTTTGTAAGTACACTTATTATTTAAATAAGTATAATGAAATGTTTTCTAGTGATGGATATATTAAAACAATTTTGAAAATGAGTTTTTCTGGAAAAAAAGTGTAAGTTAAATATTAGAAAATTAATAAATTTCATAGAAAATGTCTATCATAAGAGAATATATATTAGACATACTTTAATCTATTGGAATAAAATGAATAATGATATAATTTTCTATGAAACCAAATCACAAATGTTTTGTGCAAGTTATAAGGGATACGTGAAAGAGATGTACAAGGTATTGGAAGCACCATATTTTGTATAGCCTATTTCGAAAAATATAGAATAAGTTCCTTGTAATTTCACATAAACATGAAGTCCTCTTTTAAAGGATTCATAGAAAGTTTTAGCATTAATAATTTCTCATAAGGGAAAGTAGTTCCAATACATTAAGGTATAAAACCATTAGGTGTAATAAGAAGATGTTTTAAAAACATGTAAGAATATTTTAAAGATATTTTAAAGAAAAATGGCTTGGTGACAAAGTAAATAAGTTTTTGGAAGCGAAAAACTTATTAACAGTTAAATTTTAAAAAAATTCAAATTTTATGGAAAGTTGTAAAGGTCTTTAAAAGAAAAAGAGGAATAAGTTTTGAACTTAGAATTTGTAAGTTTTCCCCTCTAGCTTTGGGGAATACTGTAAATTCAAAAAGACTGTAAGGATGCAAGTCTAGAAAGATAAAATGTTAAGTAACCAAGTACCTTTGAATTTAATGGAAATTTGAAAATAACACTTTTAAAGACAAAAATTTTGGGATTTGATATTTTAAAAGTTCAGAAGCTTTAATTTTTGAAATGGAATGATAAATACCAAACCAAACTTTCAAATATGAAGTAGATAGGAATCATTTCCTAGGTGTGACGGAAAAAATGTAAGGCGATGAAGGAGATAGCAGTGATTACTTTTAGAAGTAATAATAGAAGTTTCCGTGAAGTGTATAGGACACTAGTGAGAACCTAGGATTGTTGTTTTATGTGTGTAGACTATAGAAGAATAGTAAAGTGGTATTAGTAAGATGGTAAGACACACATGGTTGAGGATGTATATTCTTGATTTTGGAGGAACTTGGGAGGAACATCTTCCCTTAGTAGAGTTCGCTTATAATAATAGCTTTCAAACTAGCATTGGAATGGCACAGTTCGAAGCTCTTTATGGAAGACCGTGCAAGTCGCGTTCGTGTTGGTTAGAGTCATAGAGAGATTGCGATTTGGTCCCGACATGGTTATAGAGACTTCAGAGAAGATTGATTTGATTAGGAAAGAATAAGTACCTCTTATCCACATCTCTTTGATAATAATTTTGAATTTCCTATTTCCGTCTTTAGTTTTGAATAGGTTCTTTCCTTTATTATCCTTTGGGAGGGTAGAACTTAGGATTTAACATATGGATGGTAGGATTTGATGTAAACATGTTATTAGAACATGTTATGTATGATGGATACTGGTGGTTGCTAGTGGATGCATATACTTACACTAGGCACTATTATCTCTTAGGGATCGGCCTAACTAGGACACTAGAGCATATGCATATGGATGTGTGCGCATTTGCATTGTATTTCCATGGTTGTTATAAATGGATGATTATCATATGATTGTTGCATTTAGATGATGATTGAAGCACGCATATAGAACTATCAGTTATCATTAGGAAATTGCATTCATTTGGATACATGGCACGGACATGATTACATAAAAGGAGGTCGACTGAATCAGTAGACTGCCTAATCTTTTGCATTATTTTAAGACATTCACACTACGCTATTGCATATGTATCATAAATCGTGTTAGAAAAACTTAAGGACAAAGGGTGTAATGGATGATGGTTGAGTAGTTGGTTGTAGAACTTGGACGAAAACATTTATTTCATTCTTCTATCCTTAGAGATTTCGAGGACGAAATCCCTTAAGGAGGGGAGAATGTAACAACCTGAAATTTAAGCCATAGTAATTAATTAACAAATTAATTAAATAATAAAATAATTTTGTAAAATTATCAGAATTGAACCACGGAAGTTGCACCATTGTGTCCGTGGTAATTTTCTGGTCAATTTCCATATATAGAACGTCAAAATCCGAGCTAAAACGAAGAAGTTACGGAATAAACAAGAAACGAGAAAAAGAAAGAAAAAATATATATATAGGGAAGGTCGACCCTAAGGTCAACCCTCACCATAGCTAGGTCGACCCTAAGGTCGACCCTAGCAAGTGATGGGTCGACACCAAGGTCAACCCGCCTACGTGAAAATGCATTCTTTTGCCCAGAACGATTCGAACACGTCATTTTGCAATTTTAACTCCATCTCGTGCGTCTGTGCTTCCATCCGACGGTTCCTATCAAGCCTATGACGTGGTTGCACTAGATTTAATCTTAAAATCCAACGGTTTGAGATCCACAAGTGACACGATAAATAAGACCCTAGGCGTAGGTACTTTTCTCATTCAGATTTTCCATCTGGGTTCGTTGCCTGAGGCTGGACCCTAAAAGGAATATTTTTCCGAGGAGAAGATCTTTTTAATTAAAATATTTTATACCCCTCAAGTGGATCCGGAAAGGCCAAAGGAAAGAGCTAAGGACCACAGGTGAGTGTTTAGTAATTATTTTAGATTCTTAAGTAATTTAAAATAATAGGGTTTCCAATAGTTATAGTTTTTCTACAATTTTGGGATAACCTTTATACAAGTTTGTTTACAGTTTAATTTAAGTAAGTTGTAAATTTGTTTTTCAGTCTATTTTCTTTTAGCTATTCTATTTCAGTCATTTGCAATTATTTATTGTTAATTATAGCTTTTCTAATTATTTATAGTTATTTACAGTATTTATAGTTATTTACTGTTATTTACATTTTATTTACATCTATTCTACGTTGGGATTTTTTCTATAATTGTCAATTTCATTTTAGTTTCTTTTTACGCGAATGGAATAAATAGAATAGAATAAATCGCGAATATGAACTAAATTATAAGAACCCTGAATTTACAGAAAATGGGATGTAAAATAAGAACTATAATAAATTGGACTTAGATTGAAATAGGCAAATTTAAGATATCTGCAAGCTTAGTTATAACATATAATTATAACTAAAAAGAGAAAATAGAAGAAATAGCAGAAGTAGCTTATTCTTAAACTTAGACCTTAGGTTAAGTAAATAAGCAAAGTTATAACACACATGTTATAATTAGAGACGGAACAGAAAAGGCTTATCTTTAAGACTTGGAATAAGTTAATAAGCAAAGATAAAAGTAGGAACCGTACCAACAGCATTCCCTTTTTCAGTTAGGTCTCACAATAGATTAGGTGAGGCTAGGGCATGCTTATGCTGGAGTAGTGGTAAATAAGAGGTCAATAAATAGAAGTTCAAATCATGGGGATTTGGACAAGGGGCGCAACTAGATTTTGTTTGTTAGATAACACCCGTACCAACAACATTCCTTTTTAGTCAAACATAGGTGGTCTCACAATAGCACAGGTGAGGCAAAGGGCACGCTTATGCTGGAGCAGTGGTAAATAAGAGGTCAATAGTAGGGAGCAACAGATAGCGCGAGCCTAACGATGGTCGAGCGTGCGGCCTCAGTGATGGCTGATAAGTCGTTATTGAGTTCCAAGCGCTTAGTAGGTGTCTTCTGCGTAGGAACCAACAGGGTCTAGTCCGCAGTAGGCATAGGTGTCTTTTGCGTAGGGGCTAATAGGGTCTAGTCCGCATCTTTTGCATAGGGACCAATGGGTCTAGTCCGTGTCTTTTGCGTAGAGGCCAACAGAGTCTAGTCTGCATCTTTTGCGTAGGGACCATTGGGTCTAGTTCGCAATAGGCATAGTAGAGATAGAAGGCCGATAAAAGGGTAGAATTTGGACTTCAGCCTAATTAAAGTAGGATTGGGAATGCAGCCTAATCAAAGCAGTTATCTAAGACAAGTGCAAACAATCTAATCGAACTATCTAAGCAAAGCAAGCAAGTTAAACCGTATTTTATTCCATCTTTATATTTTCCTTTATTTCCTTATATACTAGAACTATTGCAAAGTCTATTACCTTTATCTTGCTTAAGAATACTAGTAATTACTTTCATTCACCAGACTTTTAGTCTGACCCACTCCTCTATTTCCCATTTTCCCCCCATAGGCCACCAGAGGCAGGGACAGTAAACCTCAGATTTCTTTAGAGGTTCAGCTGCAGAGACTTTCTTCATGTATTCTACTTCTTCTTTTTCAGTTTCTATTTCATTTGATGTACTGGTACTTTTCTTTGAGAGGGATGTTTATTTTATGTACTCTGATGTTATGACTGAGATAATGTTTTTCACTAGAAATGCGTATTTGGCATTTTGAGACATGTTTGGCATTTTGAGACATATTTGGTTTTATGAAGTATTTATGAAGTTTGCTTTTAAATAAGTTATTGTTTTAATTGTTTCCGCTGTTTTATTTATTTTCTCTTGTGAATCTTAGTCTCTGTAATTTTTTAGCTATACCTATGATGCACCACACCTTTTAGTGTGCCCTTTTTGGGTATGCTAAGGGGGTGTGGGGTGTTACAGCTAGGTTGCGATGAACTTGTTTGATCAAAGGTAAACAAAATTCCTTTGTCAAGGTCAGAAGGAAGGAGGTTTGAGAGAAGATCTTCTTAGGTCTTCCTTTCTTTTTAGATGAAGCATTGGTGTTTAGTGTGACAAGATGCAGTAAATAAGGGTGAATAATGTCATTAGGAGGTTTGATAAGACATAAGGATTATCTGATGGGATATTTGAGAGATCATAAGTGACAGGAGTTGAGGATAAGGAGTTTGAGTCAAGTTTCAAGGAGGGATCAGATGCAACATGGTCAATGTCATGAGCATGGATAAGTGGGGAGGGGAGATGGAAGCATGGGGGGATAAGGGATTAGGGGAGGGCAAGGAATCTGAGGTGCGCATGTCAGATGCAGTGGGAAGAATTAAGGGGGGTGAACTAGGATTGAATAAATAGGCAGAATCAGGTATGGCTATTTGAAATGAGGAATTAATATCATCTAATGTTGAATGAGTATTAGGTTGATGGCCAATGAAAGTAGATGTATGTGCATGGATATAAAGAGAAGATAAAGCCTTGGGTTGTTCTATAACATGTGCATGAGTTTCAAGTTTTTCAGTATCATGTACATAAGTATCAGGTTGAATAAGTTCACCATCTTCTAGTTCACTCAGAATATCAAATTTGTTTTGTGAGGCAAAACCTAAAGTATCAAGAATAGCTGCATGAGAGGAAGGACCTGATGAGTTAACATCGGATAAAAAGGCATCTGAGGCTTTAACATGATGAGTATTTTGATGTGCATTAGTTGCATTAACATCATGTGTATCTTAGGACTTCAAATTAACCGGCTCACCATGCAATTCAGGATTGACTTAATCAATTACAATAGGAGCAGCAATATTATCTTTACTTTTCCTGACCTTTTTCCATTTCATCTGTTTTTTCCCGCTGACTTCATAAAATCTGTTATATAAAGTTAGTTCAAAAAATTATATGTATATATATATATATTTGAGATATATTAATAAATATTTATGTGTATATATAGTATCTTATAAATAAAATTTAATATTACGTATATACATAATATTGTAATATATTATTTATATATATAAGTTATTTTTAATATTAAAATATACATTTATATTTTATAGGCCATGAATAATATGTGTATACATATATATAATAATAAAATTATATATATATATATTAATTAATAAAATTATTCAAGATAATTTTTTTATTATCTTATTTCTAAGACATGTGCATAGCAAAAAAAATTTATTTTCATTTTTTTAATTTTAAAATGCATTTTAATTAAATATTCATTCAAAATTAATAAAAATTAATTTTGAAACTTTTATTTCAAATTGTAAAATTCAGGAAATCCTAACTGATATTATATGGTTTGAAAAACATTTCCATATTTTTTCGACTTTAATTTATTTTAATAATTTATTTACTTTCAACTATTTTAAACTATTAAAATTTAAAAAATGAAAAAATAATTTTTCATTATTTGGCAAAGAGCTTATATGGTGTTAGTATAATTTTATAAAATTTAAAAATAATTTTACATGACATTTTCGAATTAAATTTTTTATTAATGAAGTAAATTGAATTAAATAATAATAAAAGTTTTATAAAAATTTATTTTTACTATGAAAAATTAACATTACTATAATACATTATAAATAAAATTATATGACTAATTATAACAATGATATAATGTTAGCACTAATTATAAGCTGTAGATATGTAATAATATTATATATATATATATGCATATAACCAAACTAATTTGTGACAAATTGTTTGCATATTAGAACCGTCACCTAACTAACAATATAATATACATATACATGTATGATAAAATATTATACAAATAATTATTAACTATAAAAATTCATACCTTAATCCCAAAGCCTTGAAGCCCACCTTGAAAAGATTGATTCTCCCCTTAGAAGCACTTTCCAATTCAATAGAGTGCTAGTCCTTGAACCCTTGACCTTCAGCTATCGAATAGTGATCAAATCTGACTTGATTTGAGTTTGTATTGATGAAGAGACTAGGGTATGAATTTGGCCAGCAAAAAAAGAAAGGGCAGGCAACCAAAGATTTAATCTAATTAGGGTTAGAAATGCTTATATAGTGGATAGAAAGGAAAGAAAAGTGAATCTAATCTCGTACTCTTTCTCCTTTAATCCGAGCCATCCAAATCAAACATATCTAACCCTAATGAGCCGCCCACTAGCCTATGTTGCTGCTGAAATTACCAGCTCTCATGATGGGCCTTAAACCCGTTTAAGGCTCGAATGAATATTTTACATTTTAAATCTAATTTAAAACGTTTATCGATATCGTACATTGATTGATGTATTTATAACTTTTATAAATACATTTAATATTCATTTATCAAATCAAAATCAAATTTATAAATATTATTTAATTAAATTAATTATAACAATTATAAATTAATTAAATCATTTTGGTCAAAGGAGAATTTATCGTTTCGACTATGTGACTCATCAGGTGCAAATTTGGTCAGAGGTTAATATTAAACTTTTCGAATATTAACGTTCACACATCACTTAGCAAGTGGTGTGACATTTTGCTAAATTTATCACTTACTTGATTTCGATAAAATCTAATTCTACTTTTTAACAGTTATTTGGTTGTGACTTTTATTTACACCAATTCTTTTCATCCAAACTATATCACTTTAGACTTACGGAATTTAGTAACGGTCAAAATTCCAATATCGTCCACATTTAACCCTATAGTCCAAATACAAAGTCCTTGGTTCAATAATAACAATTATTATTAACCAAAATGCTCCGACTAGAGACTTTGACTTTAAGTTGACTTGAGTTGACCGTGATACTAACCCCATATAACTGAGGAGATGAATCCTCTCTTGAATAGTGCTTCACTTCCAATATTTCCACTCAACCTAACTATAGTCATTCGATAGATGTCATGCTATAATTCGACTATAATCAAAGTAGAGGTTTCACATTGAAGATCAACAGTATTCTCAAGTCGAGAGAACTATGTAAATCAGTCACATTAATATTTTCTATTTGACCTTAGTTATATTAACCTATTGAAAACTATCGAGTGAGTCGTTTCATAGCTATTCAATAAGTATCAGTACATAATCTCTTGGTGCCTCCAGTAGTCATGAGTAATACATGCCCAATATTTAGAGAGCATTACATATTCTAGTCTCAACAGATACATCGATATCCAATCTCGATGCATCTTGACTAGGAACATTTAAATTGGTATATTGTAACTACTATCACAAAATGTACCATTTATGAATTTTCTATTAAATATACTTTTAATTAGATTAACTGATTAATAACACGTTATATCAAGTATATAATAGAAAGAAAACTCCTTTTATTTCAAACAAGATTGGTTATCGAGTTAGATATATGTAACAAATTACATAACTGGCTCTAGGACATATCTTTGACTCTACAAAGTGAAATAAGCTTAGGGATGCTAAGAAATGATAGTAGCTTCGTTAAAGATAAAAAATTGTTCTATTTAAAGAAGGTGTAGGGTACACAACTAATGAATGAAAGAAATGGATTGAACACAATATCATAAAATATACCGACTCATGGAGCATTTCAATAGGAGGGTGCCAAAACTAATGAAGTCTAAAATTCAATGGTATATGGTATAATTTCAAGGCTTTGGAAGTCTATAGGATTCAATTAGAAAAATTAACTTTACTATAATCTTGTGGCAAGGTGCCAAACATCTAAATGGATGTCTTTTAATGAATGAATCGACAACGTGAAACGAAAGTGTTTCTTGGACTAGAAGGGGCTATTGATGCTTAGTAAGGTTGCTTGCTAGAATGTATTCATGGTGCTTACATACAACCCCCTAGAAATGTCAGGATGGCTCTAATCAGGATGGCTCACATGGTCGAATGAGTGGTCATTTCATCAGTGACGTTGTTCAAGGAAAAGATAAATTAGTGATAGATAGGTCTATGCAGGTATAAGTTAATGATAACTTTGGATCAACACCTAAATAAGAGTCCAAGTGATGTTTGTGAATGTGTTTATTGGTTATATGACATGGTTCATAACAACTTGATAATAAGTATAAGGTATACTTAAATTGTAATGGATGAATGTGTACATATGACATGGTTCATAATTTAATCTTAAGTATAGGGAATACTTATAACTGAAACGATGTATATGAATTCTCATGTTATGATTATTGTTTACGTGATATTGTAATTACAATGATTAATTAATGAGGAGGAAAACGTTCCGTTCTTTAGCGACGTGGTCTCACTACATGTAGTGTTACAGTAAAGTTTTACTAATGCTAGGTTTTACGTTTGATCCGTGCTTTTTTTATTATTTCTCATAAACTCATGGGTACTCATTTGAGTAGGCTGAGTTTGTGGGCTTAGACAGGTTACTTTTAAAAGATGAATAAAGAAGCCAAAATGAAGCAAGAGGCTTGTAGAAAATCAATGTTATTTTTGCGTTCCGCTGTTGTAAAACTAGGGAATATAACTAGTTAATTGTTCGTGTTGGCATCTTCATATGCTAGGTACAACACTATTATTTATGTTTATTATATTTTGCACCTACGAGGGAATGAATGGGATACGAAAAATGTAATTTGACAGTCTGTGTAATGTAAAATATTTAGCTGCTCTATTTACTTATTATTGTGAGAAAAAAATCCAATCTCGTTTTATCACTTGAAGATAATTCTAGTGATGACTGCAGCATTATCGGTGTTCATTTTCTGATCTTGAAATGGATGATGTTACAAATTTCACTTGGGATAGAAATGGTCGGAAAATACTTAAACGAGTATGGATCATCCTAAAAAAAATATTTCACTTGGGATAGAAATTTATATTTATTTTGTTTAGACCAAAACAAAGGAATTTCCTTAGTGACTAAATAGTTCACTATATTGGCAAACCACAGATCGATGGAAACTAAAAGGAGTTATTCATCGAGAAAATTCTCGTTGATGGGTAAAGAAGATAGTGCATTTGGAAGACGCGACAAGTGATCGCTTATGACATTGTCAGATCCTTTTTTGTCTTGATCGTAAGGTCAAATTCTTGGAGTAAAAGGATCCAGCGAATCAAACAAGACTTAGCATCCTTTTTAGTAAAAAGGTTCCAAAGAGCGAAATGGTTAGTATAGACCGTGATGTGTGAGCCTATCAAGTAAGATTTGAACTTTTCCAGTGCAAAAACGACGGCTAAAAGATCTTTTTCGGTGGTTGTGTAATTGAGTTGAGCGTCGTTCAAAGTCATACCAACGTAGTAGATGACATAAAGGATTTTATTGATTCGTTGTCCTAAGACAACACCAACCAAAAAGTAAGAAGCATCGCACATTAATTCGAAAGGATGATCCCGGTTGGGTGAGAAAATGATGGGAGCAGAAATGAGTTCATGTTTAAGACGTTTGCAAGAAGAGACACAATCTGAATTGAAATCGAAAGAAATGTCTTTTCCCAAAAGAGTAGTCAAAGGTCAAGCAATTTTGCTGAAGTCTTTTACAAAGTGTCGATAAAAGCCAGTGTGTCCTAGAAATGATTGAATGTCCTTAACTGATTTGGGAATGGGTAGATGTGAAATAACATCAAATTTTGCTTTATCTATCTCAATGCCTTTATTTGAAATGAGAAGTCCGAGGACTACGCCTTGTTTGACCATAAAGTGGCATTTTTCTTAATTCAAAGTTAAATGTTTCTCTTTAAATCAATTTAGAACCAACTCGAGGTGATGTAAGCACTCAAAAAAATCTCCAAAGATAGGAAAATCGTCCATAAAAACTTCTAAAAAGTGTTCAATCAAGTCAGAAAAGATGCCAACCATGCATTGTTAGAAAGTCGCAGGTGTAGTACAAAGTCCGAATGGCATACGCCGATAAACAAAGGTTCCTAAAGGACATGTGAAAGTTATTTCTTCTTGATCTTCAGGGGCGATTGGAATTTGGTTATAACTAGAATAACCAATAAAGAAAACAATAGAATTCGTGACCAGTTAATCGTTCAAGCATTTGGTCGATGAAAGGGAGAGGGTAATGATCTTTATGTATTGTAGCATTTAATTTTCGATAATCAATGCAAACACGCCAACCCATTTGAGTACAAGTTGGAATGAGTTCATTAGCTTCATTTGTAATAATGGTAAGTCCAGATTTTTTAGACACGACGTGAATTGGACCGACCCAAGAGCTGTCAGATATGGGATAAATAATACCATTATCAAGGAGCTTAAGAATTTCTTCTTGAACCACATCTTTCATTTTGGGGTTAAGTCTTCATTGCACATCACGAGCGGGTTTTGCTTCGTTAATTAAATGAATGCGACATTGAACAATTGCAGGTTGATTCCCTTAATATCGGTAATAGACCACCCAATCGCATCTTTATTTTTCAAAAGAATTGAAAGAAGAGATGCTTTTAAGTCAAGAGAAAGATCATAAGAAATTATAACGGGAAACGTTTCATGATCACCTAAGTGTGCGTACTTAAGGTGACATGGAAGAGGTTTGAGCTCTAACCTAGGAGGTTGCTCAATCAAAGAAATCAGGTGAGATTCGGATTCAACCGTGAGAGGTTCGAATGGAAGCGTGTGTTCGATCTCATTTGGCATGTCTTGAAACAATTGTTGATACTCTGCCTCATGTTTGTTATTAAGGTCAACTGTCTCATTTTAAAAGTTTTCGTGAATAGCGCTAACTTTCAAAGTCTGGTCAAATGGTTCGTTTGATTGATTTTCTAAATTGAAGATGTTGAGATCATGGTCATGTTACCAAATGAAATTTTCATTGAACCATTTCGACAATTGATTAAAGCATCGAAGTGGCTAAGAAAGGACATCCTAAAATCAAAGGAATTTGGCTATTGAGATTGTTTACAGGTTGTATTTCCCGGATAATGAAATCGACTGCAAATATGAATTCTCCTACTTTAATGAGTACGTGCTCGATTTCTCCTATTGGTTTCTTTACAGAACAATCGGCCAATTGAAGGGTGAGCTTTGTCGGTTTAAGCTCACCTAAACCTAGTTGTTGGTAAACTGAATATGGAAGCAAGTTTACGCTAACACCTAAGTCTAACAAACATTTGTTGATTTTCTTGTCTCCTATCATACACGAGATTGTGGGAAAGCTAGGATATTTTTATTTCACAGGAATGGATTGAAACAAGACTTTGCTTAGACCTACCGCTAAAAAGGCTTTTTTGGCACTTGCGTGTGTCGTTTTTGAGTGCACAAATCGTTCAAAAATTTGGCATAGGTGGGACTGTTGAATTATGTATAAAAGAGGAATGTTGACCTTGACTTACTTAAAAATTTCTAATAATTTTTCCATTTGTTCTGAATGTTTCTTAGCACGAAGTCTATGGGTAAATGGAGTTTGCAACTTAATAGGTTGGTTTACTTGAGTTGGTGAAGGATGAGATTTAGAATTGGATTCAATGTTCGGATTGGACTCGGTCGAGGGTATTGGAGATTCAGGAGAAATTTCTGGTAAGTCATTTGGATTGATAATTTGGTTGTCAATTTGCTTATCGGATCACAAAGTGGTGATCTCATTCATTTGATTCAAATTTCTACCTTGAACGATATGAGCTTGGTTTGAGCTTGTGTTTTTATTTCTAGGATTTGGAATTGGTTGACTCGGGAACGTACCTCTTCCCCATTCACTTACAGAAGTGGCTAACTGACTAATTTGCATTTCGAGTTTAGCAATTGATTGACTCGTGTTTTGCATATAAGAAGTTAACAAATTTTGCAAATTGTTATTCGATTGAAGATTTTGAGTGATCACTTTTTCCAAAGTTTCCAAACTTTTTTCAAGAGATGTCATTTGTTAGTCATCTTCGAGAACTAAAGATTGTTTCGCTTGGTTTTGAGAAGGTGGTGCAAAGTTTTGTTGAAATTGATTTGATTAAAAAGGAGGATTCAAAGCAATGTTCGGAAATGCTTGAAAAGATGGTCGAACCAAATTCGTGTTTGAATTGTTTTGGTTCCAAGCGAAGTTAGGATGATTTCTCCAATTGGGATTGTACGTTGGAGAAAACGGAACATTTCTAACTTTGTTAAAAGTGTTGATTTGTTCTAACGAGTGAGTGAGGACATTAATTGACAATGTGAACTGGATCATTACATTTATAGCATGAGATTTGAGAAGCTTGGTTCATTTGATTAGATGATAAAACGTTATCAAATTTGTTAATCATCGCATCGATTTTTGCTTCTAAAGCTAATGATGATCCTATCGAACATGCACTCAATCTTGGGTAGATTGATTTCTCATTAGATCATTCTAATTGAGTTGATTTTTCAGCTAAGTTTTCAAGAAATTGCCAAGTAGCATCATGATGTTGTGCTAGAAAATTCCTTGAGACATTGATTAAAGAATCGTTCGAGAGTTATTTTCAAGTCCGTCGTATAAAATTTGGCTAAGAGTCCATTTTTTAAATTGTTATGTGGACATTTTATTCAAAGTTCCTTAAACCTTTCAAAGTATTTTCCAAAAGATTCACCCCAAAATTGATAAAAATTTACAATTTCATTTCGAATTTTGGTTATTTTTCCAAAGGGTAAAATTTCTTTAAAAAAACTTTAACAAATTCGTCCCAAGTATTAATCGAATTCGAAGGTAAGCTATACAACAACTTCTCGGCGTAATCGGTAAGTGCGAATGGAATTAACCTAAGTTTTATTCCATCACCACATAATTGTTGAAGTTTTATAGTTGCATAAACTTGTTCAAATTTCATTAAAAAGATATTAGGATTGTCATGTTCAAAATTGCCAAATTTTGGAAATGTATTAATGTGACTTGAATGAATTTCAAAGTGATTACCTGTTGGAGCGGGTAAAGTGATGCAGCAAGGGACATAAACTCGATCCGGAAAAATTCTATCCATGAGAGTTCGAGGGGGGTTTTCGTTTGCCATTGTGGAAAGATTGTTTGTTCAAGTTAAACAATTCGTTGACGTGTCACGAGTCCAAACACTCATGCAATAGCAAGAAAATATTAAGGAGAGAAGGAGGTGAAAACAAGGATAAGAGAGTAAGAATGGAGTGAAATTTTTTAACTAAAAAATGTTTTTTTTGTTTTTTTATGGAAAAAATGTGTTTATTTTTTATTTTTTAAAAGAAAAGGTAAGAAAATTGTTTTTCTATTTTACAAAAGGATTTTTTTGGGATTTTTTTTGATTTTTTTTATACGCATGAAACTAATGCAAAAAAATGAATGCAAAGACTTAAGCAGAAATTTTCTGTCCTTAGGCTCCTAACCCAAAATTGTATAATCACACTTTGACTTAATTCAACAAAATAGTTCTTAGTCAGGTAACGGACAGGGGTTAATAGTGCACCATGAATCATTGTTGCAATGCAGTTGAAGGTTTATGTACCTTTAGAGAAACAATCACCATAATATCTTATGAATCACTGTAGTAATTATAATTGACTTTTTCTCTACTGTTTTCTTTAGACACCAAGAAATAGTTTATCAAAAGAAATCAACTTGTCAAAGTACAATTTTTCCTTAGATGAGCCCGTGGCACCCTTATGTCCAACATCTAATCTTTATTATTTATTCAATTTTCTACGATGAAATGCAATTTGTGGGCCAATGAAAGGGTGATGAAATCCCCACCTTATGTGAAGTTGGGTGTTGCCCTTAGAAAATAAAAACAAGATGAAATGATGTGAAACAGAAATTAAACGTGCGTTAACAATGCAACTACAAATGATTTTTTTTATAAATGCAAGCATCCAACAAGGCAATTAAAATAAAAAAAGAAGATAAAATCACGATACCAGAGCGTGCAGAATTATTGGCAAATTATTTTAAAGCATTGATTTTATTAAGCAAGCAAGCAGAGTAGCGCAATTATTTAGCAAGCAGAGCAGAGCAATGCCAAAAACTTGTTCGGAATGGACTTTCTATCGATTAGAAAACAATCGAATTAAATCATTATAAAATCCGCAGGCGCATGGCATACAATCGTATTACGTATGCGAGTACGGGTCGATCCTACAAGAACAGCAAAAATTTTAAAATCACTCGATTAAATTATCCCCAACGTTTGAAATTGTATTAACTAAAAATTGTTAAAAACAAGGGAAAAATAGAATTTAAAACTATGAGATTAGAAGGCAATTTAGAGGCAAATCCCTTCGCATGATCATACAAATCAACACAAAATGAATTTATGATCTCTCTTTTTAAATCACTTGCGAATTAGTTGATGTATTTATTAAAAGTATGGCCTAATTGTGATACTAACACAACTTAAACCATCAAACTTTAATACACCCTCTAAATCCACTTGTCCAATCTAATGAAGATGATTATGAAATTAAAAATAAAATCTATTTTAAGCATGATCTATTTACTATGAATTAGTAACATAGAGCATCAAATTTTGATTCTAGTTTCACTTTCATCACCAAAATCATATTTAGATGAAAGGGTAACTTGTGTTTATGTTTGATTAAGCATAGCCTATTTGTTATGAACAACATAGCCAATCAAATTCACTAATAAACAACAAAATTTCATTAACATCAAAATTTCCATTAAGCACAAAACAAGAGATCATAAATGAAATCATTATGTTAATTTTATATATTCATGAGAGCTTTATTACCCCTAAATTGAAGGATTTTAGCTTCTCATATTTGAATACATATTAACATACATTAATTTTGACATAAAACATAGCGTAAAGGAAAACTGAGCAAAGAGAACTAGAGCTAACTAATTGGCATAAAAAGAAACTAAGCTACTTGCATGAAATAAATGAGAGCATAAGATAGCATAAAGTAAAAGAGTATAAAAGAAAGTTACATAAAAATGAACAAGGTTAAGAAGCCATTAAAAAGAAGCTTTTATTTCTAATTTTTTATTACAACTTTTTGCATCAAAGAAGAAGATTCATTACGTGAAACATAAGAGGTATTTATGCATGTTCTAAAACCATAATCTCTTTCAGGGAGCTAGAAAAAATTCCCTTGACTTTGTGTGGCTTCCAACTCATTATTAATGTTTATTTAATCCCCAAATAACATGTGCTTTTACTTGTAAATGCGGTCCATTAGCAAGTGGGTAAGTGGGCTCCTCCATGTTGATTTAATTCCTTCATTCTTTTGGCTTCCACTACTTGTGCATGCATATATCTATGAAACATCTTCTAATTTGCACTCAATTTCCTATAAAATAAAAGTATATTATGCAAATAAATTTTCTCAAAATAAATGTACACACAAAATGACTGTTTTTCCCTAATATAAACGAGTGAACGATGATTTGGAAACACATTTAGAATGTGGTAAAAACATGTATAAATGCCCTAATATGGCATTTATTTTAATAAAAGAAGAATAAGTATGAGAGTAAAAATATACATTTTTACATGTATATCAAAATGCCAGTAGAGGAACCGCCAATATGTAACATTCAAGGAAGGGAGGCAACCCCAAAAATTCATGCTGAATCTAGTACTCAAATGCCTGCCTTGGCTGTTTGAAGAATGGATATGAATCCCATTTTTCGCTAGTTTATGATGGAAATGATGAGGCAACAACTAGTTGAAGTTGTTGCGCTAAAGCTGATAGTAGCTAGAGGAGTAGACCTTTCCAGGATGATGCAAAGGTGTTTACGAGGAAGGAGTCCGCTTTAAAGGTGCTGAATTGGTTAAAGGTGCCTGAGCACATCGTCGGGGACTTGGGTTATGATAATGCTCAGAAAAGGAGATTGGCTTTTTGTTAACGCCAAGAGGATGCTTTAGAGTGCTGGGAAGCTATAATTTCTGAAGTACCAGAAGATGAGATAGCCTGGGAATAGTTTAAGGGGTGAGTCGAGGCTCAGCTTATCCCCGAACCATACAAAAGTGCTTTTGTAAGGAGTTCTTGGATTTGAAGCCAGGAGAGTTGACTTTGGCAGAATACATTCAGCACTTTAACACTTTGTCAAAGTATGGAAGGGATCATATTAACACTCCATTAAAGAAAAATAAGAAATTTACTAAAGGCTTAAATAAGGGGATGAATCATAAGGTGGTGGCACACTTGCCGTCTCTTTTTGAAATGGTTGTTGAAAAGACGATGATATATGATTGCTTGTTTCAAGAGGAGAGGAAGGTTGATGTTAGACCGAAGGGAGGACTAAAGTAGAGATTCATCCCATATCAAAAGGGTAATAAGAATTAGAAAGGAGGAAAGATCTCGAGGGAGGAGCTTAGAAGCCGAATGGGGGTAGATATTACCTATATTAACGATGGGCATAAGGGGCACTACTCTACTTAATGTACCCAGCTAGAGAACAACGATAGGGCCAAGTGCATTAACTGAAATAAACCTAACCATAGGAAAAGGGATTGTTCAGAATTGAGGTAGGCAATGGTGTATGCTTTGGAGGGACCTCTAACAAAAATGATCACAAAGGAGAAAGAGAAGGGTGTTGCGGCATGATTTCAATTTTTGGTATATCAGTTGGATTTCTATTTGATGGTAGTGCTACATACTCTTTTGGTTTAAAAGACTTGGTTGATAGGTTAGAATTAGATACTGGGTTGGTTACATCCTTGCGTGTGGTTAATCCGATTGGTGGGTATGCCACCTCGGGTCAAGGTGTGCTGACCTTGAGTTTGCTTTATGTGGACATTTGTTTGTTTGCAATCCATATGTGTTTAACCTCATGGGGTATGAGGCAATTTTGGGTATGTATTGGTTAGTGCTATGCTAAGATCTATTGTTCTGATAGAATTATCGCCTTACAAAATCCAAGAGTTGGAGAAAGGATCATGGTAACATTGGACATGATAAAGGAGAGGTCTAGGCTACTGTTGTATGCATGGAAGACCAAGAAGATCATATCAGTAGAGTACTAGTCATATGAGAATTTGTAGACATTTTTGAACCATTATTGGGATTGCTACCTGGAAGAGCTATTGAATTACTAATAGACTTGATGTCGGAGGCACAACCTATTAGTAGACCGCCTAGGAAAATGCCATCCATGGAAATGGAGGAATTAAAGAAACAACTAGCGGAACTTGAGCATAAGAGTTTTATTGGGCTGAATAGTTCATCATGTGGAGCATCCATAATATTCGTGAAGAAGTTAGATGGATCACTCCAAACATGTATCGGCTATAGGAAGTTGGATGAGTTGATGGTGAAATTTTTTTATTCATTACCTAGGATAAACAACTTGTTTGATCAGTTGAATGAAGCTAGAGTATTCTCACATTTAGATTTGGCAATGGGATTTCATTAAATGAGGGTAGCTGAGGATAGTGTTCTGTTGATCGTTCTTAGAACTAGATACGGTCCATATGAGTGGTTGTTATGCCTTTTGGACTGACCAACACCCCAACGTTCTTTCTAGTTCTTATGAACCGAATCTTCCGCGATTAGTTGGATAGATTTATGTTGGTTTTTATTGATGATATTTTGGTCTACTCTAAGAATGAGAGAGACCATGAAGTCCATCTTAGATTGGTATTGGAGGTTTTGAGACAACACAGGTTAAAGGCAAAAATTTTGAAATGCCATAGTTGGAAACAAGAAGTTAAGTTTCTTGGTCATTTTATTCTGAAATATGGGTTAGCAGTAGATCCATCGAAAACAAAGACCATTAAGAATTAGAAGAGACCAGAGACAATTACCGAGGTAGGAAGTTTCTTGGGATTGATTAGCTATTATCACAGATTCATTAAGGATTTCTCGCATATAGCAGTACCCTTGACTAAGTTGACCAAAAGAACGAGAAGTTCATATGGACTCATAAATGTAAGGGGTTATTTCAGAAGTTTTTTTAGGAGAACGGTTGTGTAGCATGATACTACACAGCCGATTAATAATATATATAGATATAAGTAGTTCGATCAACAGGCCTGATCGATGGCGAATACAAAACAACATAATTAGAGTTAAGGTTACAAACAGCATGCCAACATGTAAATACAGACCAGGAGGTTTCTAATATACATAATTAGTCATAGTTTATCCAGAAAAAACTGCTGCAGAGAGTGATCCCAAAACATTGAAAGCAAAGACAATCAAACCCTCAGTCGAAACCAGGGTGGCCAGCCGGCGCAGCTGATGATGCACTGCCTACCGATTCATCCGATGGGGACCGTACTGATGGAAGGCGAAATCTGAAGGGGGCCGAGGAGGAAGAGCCTATCCAATAAGCAAAGATATTAGAAATTTTACTACATATGCTAAACCGCGAGTTGGTGGGTTTGTTGAAAACGAAGGCATTTCTCTCTTTCCAAATGACCCAGCTAAAGATGGCTAGAAGGATGTCAAGATGATGGTTTGGTGCACTATATTGCCAATGATCAAAAAAATCTGTGATTGTGTGGGTTTGCCCTAGATTGTGTATGCAAACCGAAACCCATATGTAGAATGATATGTCATAGTCGAAGAAAAGGTGACGGATTGATTCGGCTTCAGTGTTACATAAGGCACAATTCTGGTCAGATGTGATGTTCAAGCGAGTGAGGCGATCTTTGGTATTGATGCGGCCATGGATGAGACACCATTGGAAGAATTTGATTCGGGGAGGAATGCGGCATTTCCAGACACGAGCAAAGGAGAACAGCCTACCAGGGTGGTTTAGGAAAGAGTAGCATTGTGATACTGAGAAGCCTTTGGAGGGAGATAGAGCCTATGTATGGTGATCCAGCGATGAAGGGTTAAGGGTTACTGATTGCAGCAGGCTGAGGGCGGATAGGAGTTCTGAGAGGGTGTCATCGGCGAAGAGGGTTGGGGGACATAAGCTGGGTAGGCCAAGGTTGACGGCTTCTGCCACTGTCAAGAGGGGGAGGTTGGAGGAGGAAAAGAGGGATGGGAAGGAACGATTTAGTGGGGAGAGGTTGTGCCAGGAGTCATACCAGAAAAGGCAGTTAGAGCCATTACCTAGGTTCACCTGAAGTAGGGGTTTAATGCGGTCCACTGATGCTAGAACACTAGACCAAAAGGGGGAGGGCTCGAAGAGTGGAGCGAAATGGAGAGCACATAATGGGTCAGCATTGTAGTGGGATGCCAGGATCCAGTCTTTCAAGATGAACTGAACCGGCGAGAGGAGACGCCAGAGCCATTTTGCTAGAAGTGCCTGATTGAAAGTAATCAGATTGGTGATACCTAATCCGCCGTGGTCCTCGTGCATGCATGTAATTTTCCAATTAACAAGGCATTTGGCTTTCCCCCCATTCCAGAGGAAAGAGCGTCTAATAACATCAATTTTTTTGGATACCCAGCTGGGAATTTTGTGGAAAGAGAGCCAGTAGAGGGGGAGCGCCGAGAGTACAGCTTTAACCAAGACCAGCCTTCCCGAAGTCGATAGAGTGTTTGCTTTCTAGCCTGCAAGTCTTGATTCAATTTTGGATATAAGGGGGGTCCAGTCAGATCGATGAAGCTTGGTGGGGCGCAGGGGGATGCCTAGATAGGATATTGGAAAAGTGGCAATGCTGCAGTTGAGGGAGGAGGAGATGGAGGGACCGAGGTGATCAGCGTTTCCAAGCATGATGACGGAGCTCTTATTAAAATTAATTGAAAGGCCTGAGATGAGTTCGAAAGTGTAAAGGAGGACTTTTAGGCTATGGATGTGATCAGGAGAAGGGGATACGAAGAGGATGGTGTCATCTGCGAACTTGAGGTTGGATATCATTAGGTTAGGGTAAGAGTTAGGGTTAGGGTTGGGGGGACAAATACCAGCTAAGTAGTTATCAGCTATCGCCAGTTTGATCATGCGGTTAAAGACATTCGCCACTAGGATGAAGATAAGCGGAGAGAGAGGGTCTCCCTGCCTGAGACCCCAAGCTGATTTGATGAGCCCTCCAGATGAGCCGCTAATCTGGATCAAGGAAAGGCTCGAATTTAGGATGCATTTGATCCAGTTACACCATTTAGGTGGAAATCCTCTATGCATTAGAAGCTCAATAATAAAATTCCAATTAACTGAATCAAAGGCCTTGGAAAAATCTAGTTTTAGAAGGACCCCTGGGATGTTGTTTGAATGACAGAAGGAGATTACTTCTTGCGTTGCCGCAACGCAGTCCAGGATATTCCTACCCTGGATGAAGGCTGACTGTTCTGCTCCAACTAGCGATTCCATATGGTTTTGGAGGTGATTGGCAAGCACTTTGGTAATCAGTTTAAAAGTGGTGTTCAGAAGGCTAATGGGTCGGAAGGCTGAAAGGGAGTTGGCTCCATCAAATTTAGGCAGGAGGACAATATTGGCATAGTTTAGGCGAGCTATGGCCATGGGGTTGGAACAAAATTCGGCACACATGTCTAGGATATCTCCCCTGACAAACCCCCAGAAGTGCTTGAAGAAAAACGGGCCAAAGCCATCTGGCCCCGGGGATTTGTTGTCGTCCATGTCTTTGAGGGCGGCCATGATCTCTACTTCTGTGAAGGGGGAGTTTATTGGGATGGGCGATGGGTTGGGATAGAGTAGGTTCCAATCTATGAGGGGAAGGGGAGGAGAGGGTTTGCCGAGAATGGAGCGGTAATAGTCAGAAAAGAGGTTCGAAATTTCGATGGGGTCGGATATTGGATTGTTGTTATGCACTATTTCCGGGATGAATAGGGACCTGCGGCGGCCATTGGCTAATTTGTGAAAATAGGATGTGTTTTTGTCGCCATCTTTCAGCCACTTGGCTTTTGACCGTTGTTTCCATCCAATCTCTTCTTGCTTCATAAGTCTTTCAAGCTCAGCCTCTAAGTTCGAAAGGTTGAGGGAGTCGCTATTGTCTAAGGGGTGAGATTCTTCCTGGATGTTTAGGCTAGGATTTCATTTTGAATGGCGGCAATGCGACTACGGAGAGAGCCCCAGATAGATTTTGCCCAAGGCTTGAGGAGTTTTCTTAAGGATCTAAGTTTACCCACTACACGTGCAGTGGCAGAGGTGGACCTGGTGGGCTGGTCCCATGCCAATTTGATAAAATCTTCGAATGATGGTTCTAGCAGCCAGAGCCACTCAAATCTGAATGGACGCTTGGAGGTGGGAAGGGTGCATGAGTCGAGACAGAGGGGACAGTGGTCAGATAGAATGGTGGCAAGGCCAAGACAATTGGAGAGAGGATGGATATCTTCCCAGGCGGGATTGAAGAGGAAGCGATCGAGCTTAGCTAGGGAAGGCAATTGATGCTTATTGGACCAGGTAAAATGACGGTTATTGATTGGAGGCTCGATAAGAGAACAGGAGTTGATGAATGCATTGAAATCTTCTGAGTCAAGTGAAATATTTCCCGAGTTTCTTTCGTCTGAATATCTGGTTGTGTTAAAATCTCCACCAATTACCCAGGGACCGTATATAGATGACGCAAATTCCAAGCAGTCCGACCAAAGTTCCAACCTTTCTTGCACTGTTTGGGGGCCATATATGTTTGAGAAAAAGTAAATAGTGTCGGACTGCACGTGTCTGAGTGCTACATGGAGGACAGAGGGATGAGATATGATTTGACTAAGGGACCATACAGATTCATTCCACATGGTGATTAAACCCCCTGGAGCCAATAGAGTTGGAGTGTGCCCAGCCTGTGAGATTAGAACCACCTAATTGTCTAATTTGAGAAGGAGTTGGATCGGACAGTTTAGATTCTTGGAGCAGAAGGATGTCTATGTTTAGGGGAGACAAGGAAAGATAGGTTGAATGTCTCTTAGAGGGGTCCCCTAGCCCACGAATATTCCATGATACAATTTTCATTGGGAAAAGGATAGTCTCTCCTGTTCTAGGGTTTGCATGGCAGAGTAATGCTCATCTTGTATGGTAACCCCCATGCAACGTGCTAACTTTCTGTTTAATCTAGAATTAGCAGAAGAAAAAACTACAGTTTTATAGAAACTACCTGTATGACCAGGCAAGGATCTTGAGTTCCGCGCACTTCTTCTAACCCGCGCCGGAGTTAGATCTTGCCTCCTAAGATGCATCGGCAACGGTGATGGAGGAGAGGCCAAATTATGATCAACCGCGGGGGAGGGTTCAGGGATGGGGGTTTGGAAGTGGAGGGGCGCTAGGAGTTGAAATTGGGCGAGTTCGGGTGCGGGGACTTGTAGGGTATGAGGCGCCAGGCGGTGTTCATCTATAGGGGCAGGTTCTTGGGCAGAAGCTTGAAGGTGAAAGGGCGCCGAGAGGCCCAGGTCTAGGAGTGGGTCCCAGCGTTGGAGGGCTGGTTCAGCAAAGGGGCCGAGGATGTTGTTGGCTTCGTCCTCCATATTGGGCATCTGATGCATGTAGAGGGGAAAGGTGGGCGAAGCAGGCTCATAATTCATCGCATCAAAACGATCTTCCGAGTCCAGTTCATCCGATGGTATACCTAGCGGGTCACTGAAGCATTTCATGTCTCTTTCATAATCTAGACCCAAAAGATATGCCTCCGGCCTGTTGCGCGGATGAACGTGCTCCCATCTGGATACAGTAATGAGATAGTCACCGTCGTTAAGGCGGACCCTGTAAGATGATAAAGAAGGAACCCCCCACTAGAAACTGCATTTTAATATACATAAGTCGACGGTCAAACTCTGACCAGTCACATCTGTCAAACTCCGTGAATCTGCCCACCGGGTTGATAGCAGCTTGCACAACTTCTAGGTTATGCCTAAGAAACTCCGGGATTCCCTTGACCGTGGCCCAGCTTGGAGGTTCAAGGTCGATGGGAGCTGGTTGTTCATATTCTGGCCAGGCTTCTAGGTAAATGGTGCCCCTGCTGTGGTAAGGATCTTTCGGGTAAGAGTCGCTGTTTTGATGGATTCAGAAGGACAGGCAATAAGAAAATGGTTGTTATCAAGAAACCAGGTCGGCCATTCTCTATGCCCAAAGGTGGATTGCAGAACTTTACTGAGAACTTCCGCCATCCAGGCGCCGTCAATAATTGTGGCGGTGATGTATAGGAAAAAATCTGCCATTGGGAAGTGGTTTGAAGGAGCTGGGAGGGAAGAGGATGCAGAATGGATAGTGGAGTGAAGGAAAGGGAGGGAAGTAATTCGATTGGGTGGGAGGGGTTCAGCTGTTATCGGAGTATGACCTGAGTGGGATTGAAAGGACGGCTTGGCACGATGGGCTTTGGTAGAGGAAACGACAAAAGGTGGATTTGATGCTTTATCACTGAGAGCGAGCGAGGAATGAATGTTTGTGGGAACCAAAGGTTTTTTTTGGTTGGTCCCGATGCAGAAAGCCTGGAAGGACAGCGGAAGTAATAATGTCCATAATAACCACAGAAGTAACAAATCTTCGCTTCCCTACATTTCGTCACCACGTGGCCCTTGCCAGCGCATCGGAAACATCTTCTTTTTTATTTTAAAAATTCGAACGTTTGGCGGTATGAGTCAAAGATCGGGAATAGGCGCCTTCGGTTGTATTTGCGGGGGGTCGGGAGAAGAGGCTTCTGGTTAGGCGGAGCAGGGGTGGCTGCCACCTGCGCATATGTTCTAGCCTTGCTAAGGATTGACCGAGAGTGGCCAGGAGGGCCACATCCCGAGCCGGGGGAGTGGGACGTGTTGCATTTGCATGGGATGACGAGGGGGTGGCAGGAAATGGGGCAGGAGGATGATGGGGTTGACAGAGGTATTTAGGAGGGACGAAGGAGATATCTGAGAATTATAATGAAGGGGCAAAGGGGATGGGAGGGTGAGAGGAGGATGAGGAAGCCATTGCTATTATGAAAGCATATTTCAAGAAGTTGGGTTATTTCAGAGTTTGAAGAAATTATTGACAAATGCTCCTGTTTTGATCGTACTTGAAGGGAACCAGGTTTTGGTAGTATATACTGATGCTTATGGAACAGTTTGGGAGTTGTACTATTGCAAAAAAGGGCAAGTGATAGCTTATGCTTCTGGTTAGTTGAGGCCGCATAAAGTTCGACGTCCGACTCATGATTTGGAGTTGGCAGCGGTGATCTTCGCATTGAAGATTTGGAGACATTACATTTTTGGAGAACCGTTCGAGTTATACATGGATCGTAAGTCTATTATATATTTATTCTCTTGGAAGAAGTTGAGTATGAGGCAACAGAGATGGTTGGAGTTCTTGGCGGCAAACGACTTTGATATTGAGTATACGTTGCGAAAAGGAAACAAGGTTGTCGTTGCCTTAAGTAGAAAGCAACAAAATATAGTATTAGCCATGATTGGGGAATGGAAGATGTTAGAGACTTTAGCATCGTATGGAGTTCATTATTGGACAGATGCAGGATCAAATCGAGATCCAGGTGCATTGGCAGTTTGGAAGTTCGTCCAATACTTGTGAATAAAATTACCACAAAGCAAAAGGAGAACCCATTGATAGCTAAAAGAATTAGGCAATTAAAGATGGGTGTGGGTATGGAAGATTTGGAAGGATCCGAGATAGATTCGAAGGGATGACTTAGGAAGAAAGGAAGACTATGTGTTCCGAATATAGGAAATCTTCGAAAGGAAGTCATAGAAGAAAGTCATCGATCTAAGTTTAGGATTCATCCCGATGGGACAAAGATGTGCCATGACTGAAGCGTATCTTCTTTTGGAAAGGGATAAAGAGAGCTATAGGAGAATACGTGAAGAGATGTTTCACTTATCAACAAGTGAAAATTGGACATCAGAAACCAAGTGGTTTACTTTAACCTTTGGAAGTACCGACTTGAAAGTGGGATTCTAGGAGCGCCCATTTTATTCTAGTAAAGTCGACAAGGACGACAGCTAGCTTAGCAAAGCTATACATACAGAATATTGTCAGACCGCATGAGGTTCCAAGTAGTATTGTTAGTGATAGAGACCCATTATTTCCAACTGAGTTTTGGAGAAATTTACAGAGTCCATTGACTATAGAGTTGAACTTAGCATGGCTTATCATCAGCAAAGAGATGGTCAAACAAAAAGGGTGAACTGTGTATTAAAAGATTTGTTAAGGCACGCATATTAGACTTTGAGGGATCTTGGGAATATCACTTGCATTTGGTAGAGTTTATCTGCAACAATAGTTACTAGTTGAGTATCCAAATGGCCACATTCGAGGTGCTTTATGTTAGACCGTGTAAGTCACCTACTTGTTGGTTGGACACAGGAGATGGAGTCATGTTTAGACCAGACTTTGTAAGAGATGCTACTAAGAAGATAGATTTGATTCAAATTAGAATGATGGTTGTACAATCAAGGCAGAAGAGTATTGCTGAAAAGAGAAGAAAGGATCTGAAGTTCGTAGTGGACGATCATGCATTCATGAAAGTTTCACTGATGTGAGGAGTTATGGCTTTGGGAAGGTGGGGAAATTGGCTCTTAGATATATAGATCTGTTTCCAATGTTAAAGAAGACTGGTAAACTCACATGTTAGGTCGATTTAATTAGTAGTTTGATGGGTGTGGATAATGTATTTCATACATCACATTTAAGAAATGTGTGCATGACCGTAGTATGATAGTGGAAACGAGGGCGATAGAAGATTTATTTATAGAATCAGAATGACTAATGTTAAACGGCCGAAGAGATAGTAGGTCATGATATGAAGAGTCAAGGAGTAAAGTTATTGGACTTTTTTCCACGTCTAGTGGAGTGGTGACAAAAATGATTGTACCTACGAGGTAGAGGATAGGATTAGGAATATCCATCCCTAATTATTTTAGACATTCATGTTTGTAGCAATGTGCTTTGTTTGTCCATTGTATGTACTTGTAATGGCACTAGTGTATTTAAGTTATGATATAATCATGTGTTAGTAGTTAAACTAATGAATTATGTTTAATGATTGATGATTTACATTAGTAGGATTCTGATGTAACTTTTGTACCTATGTGTACTTATGTGACGATGACTTTTACACTATCAGGGTGTTCTGTAATATTATTCTTCCTCGGTTGACTTTCAAGGGGAAATTCCTATAAGGTGGAAAGACTATAACACCTCATATTTTGGAGTGTCATAATATGAGAAAGTAATTAATAAAAATTTAATAAATGATAACTAATATAATTTAATTGATGAAATCACTTGAGGGAAACTTGATTAGTTGAGTGTGGAACACTTAAAATATTAATTGAATGAATCAAGAGTGATTAGTGCAATTAAATTCGGGCATAAAGGATAGGGACAAACATAATTTGAATTTGAATGAAAGGAATCTTGTATCAATGGAAACAGGTTAATGGGATTAGGCAAGAGGGGTTTTAGCCCAAGCCAAAATCATTAATATATAAGTCCTTAACCACATCCACCTCTTTCTTCATATTCTCTTCATTTCACAACAAAAAAAACTCCACTAAAACCTTAAACCGACCACCATTTCTCAGGAAAGAAAGGGGAAGTCAAATCAAAGAAAGGAGCTTTCAAATTTTAAAGGAAAAGAAGAAAATTTTAGTTAAGCTTTGCTAATCTAGGCGAGTAAAACTTTCTCTAAATCCTTCCAAACCCGTTTGGGTTCCAATTTGATGTTGTTTGGATGTTTTAAATGTTGCTAAACATGTTTTAATTATAAGTATGAAATTGTATGTGTTTAATAATTTAATTGGATAGAATTTGATCATGTTTTAGGGTAAATCATGACTTAATCTTGTCTAAATACCATGAAATTTAAATATGATGTTTTCAATACTAAAATAGAGATGGGTTTCAAATTTCATAACTTTTGGATGAAGTAATAATTAATTATGATTTTCTAAGTGGAAAATAGCTAATTCAGGTATAAATTAATATTTAAAAATAATAAATAAACATATTGTTCCTAAATTATATCAGATGTAGAAAACGTTGTTCTAGAATTCTGATGATTTTTTGGAATTTTTCCATTAATTTCTGAATTGATATGAATTAATCGATAAAGGAAAATTATACCTTAATTAATAATGTAATTAAGGAGACAATAATTAAATGGGGCTTATTTTATGGCAATAACTATAGAATACTATAACAAGATGAAAGTAACCACTGAATAAATGACATATGTAGCCTTGGTTAAAAGTTGTTGCTATTTAAGGAAAAATATCATTTTCCATTTAATTACAGATTTAACACTATAACATGCGATAGTTTTGTTTCTTCAACATTTGATAGCTTTAAGAATCAAGGCACGTGACAGATCGACTTTTGATAGCCATAATAAACCTTTAACATGTGATAGCTTATATAAGTTCAACATGCGATGAAAAATAAGTTCAACATGTGATAGCTTACAGATGTTTAACCAGGGATAGCTCTAAAAAAAACTTGACATGCGATAGCTATAAAACTCGACACCTAATAGTTTTTAAGGATCGACATTTGATAGCTTGTTGGACTCAATCTTCAATGGCTTCAGGGTGCGATAGATCAACGTGCATATGTCATAGCTTCGTAATGCTATAGTTTTGGCTTACAATAGGGTTGACATGCGATAGCTTTAAAAAAATTGACTCATGATAGCATTAGGTTGCAATAGCCTTGTTATGCGATAGCACTGGGTAGCGGTAGCTTTGTTTTGCGATAGCTTTGGGTCGCGGTAGCTTTGACATGTGGCAGCCTTTGAACTTGGCATGTTATAGCCAGAGGTACCAAAAATGCTCAAGTAAAATAAGAGAATACTTAGTGGCATTTTGAAAGCTGATTTCTAAAAGAAACATCAAATTAAATTTCATAAGGATGAAGTTGAGATAAATTAAAATAAATTTAATGAGAAACTTATTTAAGATGGAAGAATGAAATAAGCTTAGGGAAGCTAAGAAATAATAGTAGCATCATTAAAGATAAAAAATGTTTTATCAAAAGAAGGTGTAGGGTACACAACTAATAAATGAAAGAAATGGATTGAACCAAAGATCGTGAAATATACCGAGAGTTTTTCAATGGCAGGGAGTCATGACTAAAATTCAACGGTGTATGGTAGAGTGCCAAGACTTGGGAAGTCTATGGGGTTCAATTTAGAAAAATTAACTTTAGCATAAGCTTATGACAAGGTACCAAACATCTAAATGGATGTAATTTAATGAATGAACCAACAACATGAACCAAAAGGTTTTTTGACCAGGAGGGGCTACTGACGCTTAGTAAGGATGCTTGCTAGGATGCATTCAGGGTTTTTACATTCAACCTCCTAGGAGAGTGACTCTAGTCGGAGTGGCTCCTATGGTGGAATGAGTGGTTATTTCATCGGTGGTGTTGTTCAAGAAAAAGATAATTTAGTGATAGATGGGCATAGGGAGATACTCACCATAATAAGTTAATGATAATTTTGAGATCAACACCAAAATAAAATTCTATGCGATTTTTGTGAATGTGATTATTGGTTGGATGACATTGTTCATAATGACTTGATGATAAGTATATGGTATACACAAATTGTAAAGGCTGAATGTGCACATATGACATGGGTCATAATTAAATGTTAAGTATAAGGAATACTTATAACTAAAAAGATGCTATGTGAATGCTCATGTTGTGATGATTATTTATACAATATGATGTAATTGCTACGATGAAATAGTGGTTGGAAAACTCGTTCCATGCTGTAGTGGTAAGGTCCCACTCCATGTAGTGTTAGAGTAAAGTTTTACTCATACCACGCATTACGCTTGACCCATGTTTTTATTATTTCCCATAAACTCGGGGTACTCGTTTGAGTATGCTAAGTTTGTGGTCTTAGACAATTTACTTTTGAAAGACGAATAAAGAAGCCAATAAAGAAGCAGAAGACTTATAGTTAATAAAGGTTATTTTTATAATCTGATGTTGTAAACCAAGGTATATAAATGGTTAAGTGTTCATATCACAACCTTCATATATCAGGAACAACACTATTATTTCTATTTATTGTATTTTACCCCTGCATGGGCAAGAATGGGATTATGAAAATTGCAATTTGGCAATTTATGTAATGGAAAATATTTAGCTGTCTTGTTTACTTAATATAATGAGAAAAAATACCGATCTCATTTTGTCACTTGAAAATAATTATTTTAATGACGGTAGCATCGCGCTCTTTTTCAGGTCTTGAAATGGAAGATGTTACAATTGGCATTATACCATCATTCAAAAATAATGTTGAGATTTAACATTTTATAATAAATTTTATTGTTTTGCACTCCCAAATTTTCACAATATAATTCAACTGCACATATGGAATCTACTTAAGATATCGTGTGTCCAACTATCAAGCACCTAAAAGTATGCTTTCACATGTCTAGCTATCAAGCTTCTAAGATCAAGCTATCAAAGATCCAAGCTATAACATATTTAAGTCATCGAGCTTTTAGCTATCGAAGATCTAAGCTATCACATATTTAAGTTATCGAGCTTCCAGCCATCGAAGATCTAAGTTATTGCATATTTAAGCTATCGAACTTCTAGCTATCGAAAGTCTAATGTAACAACCCGGCTTTTCGACCCTCGAACGTCGACACTAAATACATCCACGGTATTCGTGTGCCGACCACCCAAGTGCTGGAAAAACAAAATGTTAGAGTAAGAAAAAAAGAAAAAAAAATAGAGCAAGAAAGAGAGAACACAATATCAGAAACTCACAACGGAACGATAATATAATATCAAAGGAACAAAACAAAGGGTTACTTTGAATACAAAAATATTAGAGTTAATAAAACCCAAGTACTATCATCAGTTTGGATAGTTATAACTGCCTGTCCTTAGAATGTTGATATATACAATACAAAAATGTAGCGGAAATAAGAATACTATGGAAGGTAATCATCTAGCTCTTCTCTATAAGCTCCAAAGCGTATGTAACTAAATCAGGAAACATACATGGGGCTGACCCAAGAATTATAAGAAAACAACACTCAGATTAGTTTGGTAATCTAGCGTGAGAACTCAAGATATATGTGACAAGTAACAGTAACTACTTAGACCATATGGATTCTAGTAATGGTTTTCCCCACAAAGAAACCAACCATTCATTAAGTTTAACATATATTGATATGATGGATAATGTCTAGAGTGTAACACATAAATCATAT
This sequence comes from Allium fistulosum, assembly GCA_030737815.1. Classification (NCBI taxonomy): domain Eukaryota; kingdom Viridiplantae; phylum Streptophyta; class Magnoliopsida; order Asparagales; family Amaryllidaceae; genus Allium; species Allium fistulosum. The sequence continues at coordinate 1,213,533,397 of CM060902.1, forward strand.
CAAATAGTTGTTGTGTGAACGCCACAACAATAATAGATATACAATCAATACCGCAAAGGCATGTTCACGTAATGGATTTTCCATGGAGATCTCCTCGGATCTAGCTGAATCCGAACTCCTGTACAAAAATCAGAGATACCCTTCCGAGCAACGTACATCTCTAGGGAATGTACTATAGGAAATGCATAACTGGCCTACGCCTATACAACCGTGGTTCCGAATGTATAGCTCCCTCATGCATGTCCGTAAGTAATACTAGATAGGAGTCGCCTACACCCTTGGGATTGCTAAAATACTACGTTCCCTTTGGCTATGTATTCTATCTCTGGTTTTAGTCATTTTCGATGTCGAGGCTACGTTCAACATCTCTCACTCGAGTCTTCATCACTCGAACATAACATGAATCTCCAAATGGACTCCCATATCTCGAACAGATCATGAATTGCTACATGGATTTGAGCATCTCGAACAGATCTTGAATCTCTACATAGATTCTCGCATAAGTCTTTCAATGAATGCTAACGCTGTCTTCTTTCTTGGAGTACTCCTAAAGATAGACAGTCTGCACGATAGCATCGTTTGAAACGTTAACACTAACCTCTCCCTTGGACTTAACTTTAAGGATAGACAGTCCAACTCTATAACATTCCACTTTACAACCGCTTCCAAAACATAGAACTCATATACTAGTTTTGAAGTGGTATTCGATAAGTAAAACACTTACCGATCCTGATCTCTTCAAAACTAATTCGATGAATTTCCGGTTAACTCAATTTCGGTTCTTTCAAAAGTAAGAGAAAGCTAGAGATGTTTCGTATCAATGCTCCTCCATGGGTGTTCTCATTGATATGAAATCATGAAGCCTTTCGATAACTTCTTAAGTCATATTTGGTCAAGTTAGATAATCGACTAATCGATTATCTAGTCAAAAACAATTGCTTATACAAATCACGATTCGTACGCTTAACTCTTTTTGACATTTCAACTTAAATATTCCTCATCCAAGAGTGAAAACGGGTAAGTTAGAGCACCGGTTGCATCAAATCCTTACCTAGACACTTCATTCTTAAATCTCACAAATTGATAGGTCTACCTCGTCAGCTTTTAATGTTAAGTATAGTATTAATGATTCCCATAAACAAGTGAGGAATCAACACGATTAACATGTTTTCGACATTTTCCGACTTACTATTCCTTGGGCAAGAGGAAAATTGGTAGGTTAGAGCTCTATAGCTCTGTCCCTGCTCGACATCAATCTTAACTCTTACAAATATATATATGCTTTACTTCCCATCTTTTAATGTTAAACATAGTTAATTACTTTTCACACAAGAAATTAAAAAAACCATTTAGCAATTCTAACCCCTTTTCAAAAACATTTGTATATACTTTTAAAATACTTATAATAGGTTTTAAAACATTTATCCAAAATAGTAATTGAAAATAACAACTTTACAATTTTTCTTAAAACTTGGAAAGAACATGTTTTCTATATATTTTAACAAAATATCCCTTCTTTAAAAATTCAAAACTAATTCTAAAAAATTCATAAATGACTCGAACCACTTTTGAAATACTGTAATATGAGTCGGTAAACACTTGTAAAAAAAAGAAACAAAATACTTAAATTTAAATATCTTTTCAAACCTTTTAAAGTCCAAAATCAAGGCTAGACGGGGCAATTTTGCACAAGTGATATTTTGGCCACTTTTCGAGATGTTACTTAAATTTTTAATACCCAAGCTTTTAATAGCCACAAACATGAGCATAAAAAATTATAAATATGGTGAGAAACCCCTAAGGATCTCTTTAAAAATTCCATAGCAATCACCGAAAACAAGCAAATTCCAAACTGCTTCTGTAGCGACTATCGCTATAAGTGCACTTTCAAATCCGAGTCCAATCTAAACCAAATCCCATCTATAACCTATGTACTTTGTTCAAGGTCTAGTCATATGTCACACAAGTCCATTCAAGTTCATATACATGGATCACATATGTCACTTACATTTAAAGTAAAAATCCAAACCAATGTTTTAACATATGTCAACAACAGTTCGACAATTTAAACACAATCAGAATACAACATATAAGTGTGTGTGTGTGTGTGTGTATGCATGTATGTATGTATGTTATATTTTCCATTCAAAGTGAGGTGTTAACTCACCTTTAATCTAATAAACAACCAAGATCCAAGCACCCAAGCTTAACCACACCTTTGCAACCACCTTCCTCCTCATTTCCTTTGCTTTGCACTTTCTCTTTGGCCTCCAAACTCCCATAATTGATCATGGCCTATTGGTGTGGGATGAGCATGGCTTCATTTCCACAAGTTCTAACTTAATGAAAGGTGTTATAATATCCCCCCAAGGCTTCACTCCAAATTTGAGTTGATTTGTATTTGATTTACAATAATTTTTCTTTAGAACACAAGAGAGGAGAAAGAAGAAGCCATTGGTTTCTTACTTTAAGCTTTGTGAATTTGTGATTATAACTCTAAGGTATGCCTTCCCTTATATAGGCACAAGAACAGTGTTGCCTAAGCTTGCATTCACCCCCCCCCACCATGCCATCACTTCTCCTTTATGCTAATTACTATTATACCCCTCTCATGATAATATCTCTTATCCATATGGAAGGTTTTAGAACATTCAAAGCTTAATGAAGAGGAGCGTGTGTTAATTAGTTGCTAATGTGTTCATTTGATCGTTAGACAAATGTGTAAAAGTTCGAACAACTTATATCGATCGAAAATCTATTTACCGATAAACCTGTTTTCGATCATATTATCGATTTTTCTTCGAAGATTATATTTTTGTAAACAAATTTCAAAAATAAGTTTCTTATCATTATCCATTAATCAATGATGCCTAACAAGGTTATAAAATCCCATTAATAATACTTAAATATATTTCAAAATGTTTCAATGTTCGAAGATGAAGTGTTCAAATTTCAGGGTCGCCACATTCTCCCCCACTTAGAATATTTCGTCCTTGAAATGCAATTAAGAATGATGATCAAAGGAGATAGATGAAACAAAATGCATATATAGAGTACCGATGAAACTATATATAAGCAAAACAGCAAACCAAAATGCATACTAGGTGACTCCACCTCAACTGGTCAGTACACCACAAAAGATATATGATACTATGATATGAAGGAACCCCTAGTCTACAAGCACTTTGGGTAGAACTCCTTCAAACCGTCCTCCATCTTCTTTGTACCATTCTGAGCATCCTTGCCCCACAGCACTTCTAAACTTAACAAAGGAATAAGCACACAAATACTGAAATAGCATTCACAACACTAGCAACTAATGCTCATGGTTTGCTTAGGTTCGAAAACTCTCCCATCATCCAAGGACGATAAACAATCTACTAAGCATATCTTACGCTCAGCAGCCTTAGGTCATTACTTAGACGATTATTTATGCCACCTCATAATAAATCGAAGTGTCATTCCCCAAACTCTTCATAAGCCAACAAACTTAGTATACAAATGTACTAAATCCCATATGATGCACATGAACAATCCATACGCAATATCCGATTTGATCACTTGCTCGATCACATAGATTTCACTTCTAAACTAGTATAGATCACTTGACCTCTCTAGTGCAGACTTTGATTTGGTTCCTTGAGTAGAAACCTCTATTCTTCTTGCATAGCCATATACTATGATAGAAAACATCGGGATGGTATGATGAATCTGTACCAAGTGTTCGCTCTCATGAATCGAGTGAAAAATCCTTATTTGGACTGGTGTAAACCACCCCAAAAAATGTACTCGAATACTGGATCAAATACAGTCATGCGAATAAAAATACCTACATACAACTTAATCATTTTTCATATTGGTTTCTTGACCATACCAACTTCTTTTTAATCACATTCATTTATCCAAATAGTATGCCATTCAATACCGAAACCATTTATGAATCATTTCATAAAACAAAACTACAAGTTTATACACCTTTTATAACTTAAGTTCATACTCGTATAATACTCCATTTCATCCTAGGAGCATATACAAAACATCAAATTTGTTTTACTTAACAAGGATGATCAACAATTTGAACTCATATTAACTTACTACATTCTCAATTCAAGTGTTATATAAACTCAACTTTATATTTCCCAGAACACCTAGTTACAAGTTCTATAATGATTCGAAAGTTCCCGACTATCTAAAACCATTGAAAAATTCAATTTCATTTTAACAAATGAAAACTACCAAATAACATATCATATCATGATGCACATACCATACTTTCCTAATGCACATGCTACATGTGTCCATGAAATAACTTAATAAGAGAACTTTAGAACTAAACACCCTATTTTCATTTCAAACCATTTTGAAATTATTTACATATAAATTTTATATATCAAATCATAATTTCAGGATTTAAATCAAAATCCATTTTACGAAGACAACTTTGTAGCATCCTACACTTAGAAACCCGAAAATGAATGCCGATGATGTTGTAGTCATCATCGAAATTATTTTCAAGCGACAGAAGCGAGTACAGTACATCTAAACCATACCCTTGGTATATACCCAAAATAATTCCAAAGTCGTATTGAATACTTCGTATAATAACACTAAGTATCATGATCTCAATCTCTTAAACCATTCCCAAATATTTACTTTCAAATTATACTGTTATTATTTTCGCTAAAATCTTGAAAAACATTTTCAAAGATACTGGAATTTAAGTTCTCAAATTCTTTGTTTAAATCCTTTTCGTTTATAAACCACATTTTATAAACTATACTTATATAAAATCACTTTCTTATGTAATCTTTTCATAAATATTAATTTCCAAAATATTATACCTTTCCCTTTTGATTGGTTAGTAAACATCCTTTACTAAATTTTAACTCCTACCCAACATTATCATCGAATGGTTTTTAGTTAAACCATGAAACTTAATTCACAAGATGTTTGTTTCAATGTACCGACAATTACTGTCTGCTCATCCCATGATGTAAAAGGGTAAAGCTGCTCATAAACTTGTTGAGCACAAATCAATAAAAAATAATACCTAATATTCCTAACATGCAAAGTATGACTAAACAATTAAGGTTACAGGATATTAAACTATGAGAAGTACTAATATCAAACCAAACACGAATAGGTAAACCATAAATAGATGATATACCCTTAAGAATCTACTTCCCCTTCTCAGGTGCTAAAATAGCAAAAACCTTAAGCTGCTCCCCCACCCTTGAGCATAGGACAATCTCTAACAATATGGCCAAGCTAATGGGAACTGTCACAACCTTTTGGTGCAAACTATGTCTCGAGCTTCGGAAACTTCTCAATCAGTGCTTTCACCATCTACGCTTTAGCCACCCGCCCTTCTTTTCCTAATTTACAACTCCAAGCAAAGCGTCCCTTCTTCCTACACTTACGGCAAACAACACTAAAAATATCTCTTGATGGATAAAACTTTCACTTGATGTCCCCAACTGCTATAGAAATAGACGGTTTTGGAGCCAAGCTCTCAAACCTCAAAGCTATATTCACCAAACCAACAAAAGATCCCATTACGTGATTAGTCATATCACGTTGGAACTCAAGGCGCATGCCCGTAATGAACATCTTATTCTTCTTTGGCGGTGTATCAACCAATCATAATCCGAACCGACACAAAGTAATGAACCAATTCTCATACTTTGCCACGGTCATGGCCTCCTGCTTTAGATCTAAGAAGCTCCTAAACAACAAAGTCTTTCCGGCTTCCGGAACAAACTTCATCTCAAACTCATCTTTAAATTGGGCCCTAGAGAAGTCATTCTCTTGGACATCTACAATGGTAGAACTCCACCAATCCATGGCTGCATCCGTCAGATATCATGACACCGACCTACGCTTTATTGCGTCATCTAGCTCCATATCTCCAAATATCCAATGACACAATTTGATCCAAGTCTAGACTTCTATGATCGTCTCCATACCACCAAACCTCTTACCCCACAGCCTCTTATAATCACGGCCAAACGAAGAAAAACTCATTTAAGGCCTGACCTGCACGATCTCCTCTACGACATTCATTCTTGGTTCCTTAACTGGAGCAACATTCCTCGGTGCTCGATTCTCCCCATTCATGACAGTACTGCTCCAACCGCCTCTAGCATTGGCAGCTCTAGTACTCATAGTTCTTACAACCTAATCAAAGCAAAACTTCTTTAGGACACAAAAGGATAGAGTTATATCAAAGAAAGGATTTTAAGAAAGAGATATTCCTAAGGAAAATTTAAAATGTCTAGTTTTCAAATATAAATACACTCTCATATGTATAATACACTCAACTCATTTTAGGGTGTCACTTATCCTATCTCTAATAAGACATATCCAACCAAAGCCAAGGTGTTCGCTCAACCTTAAGCTCTAATACCAAATGTAACGATTCGGCTTTTCGATCCTCGAACGTCGACACTAAATACATCTACGATATTCGTGTCTCGAGCACCCAAGTTTCGAAAATACAGAAAGTTAGGGTAAAATAAAAGAAAAACAAATATAACAAGAAAGAGAAAACACAACATCAGAATCTCACAACAGAACGATAATGTAAAATATCAAAGGAACAATACAAAGGGTTACTCTGAATACAGAAATATCAGAGTTACTAAAATCTAAGTACTATCTCAACCTGGATAGTTATAACTGCATGTCCTCACAATGCTGATATATACAATACAGAAATGCAGTGGAAATAAGAATACTACGAAAGGTAATCACCTAGCTCTTCTCCATAAGCTCCAAACATCTGTAGCTAAATCTGGAAACATACACGGGGCTGGCCCAAGCATTGTAAGAAAATAACATCCGGATCAATCTGGTAAACTAGCGTGAGAACTCAAGATATATATGACAAGTAATAGTAACTATTAAGACCATATGGATTCCCATAATGGTTTCCCCACAAAGAAACCAATCATTCATTAAGTCTAACATGTAGTGATATGATGGATAATGTTGAGAGTGTAGCACATAAATCATATTGAATAGCCACTATGTGAATGCCACAATAACAACAAGTATATAATCAATACAGCTAAGGCGTGTTTGTATAATGGATTTTCCATGAAGATCTCCTTAGATCTAGTCGAATCTAAACTCCTGCAAAAGGATCAGAGATATCCTTTCGAGCAACGCACATATCTAGGGTTGTACTATAGGAAATGCATAACTGGCCCATGCCTAGACAATCATGGTTCAGAATGCATCGCTGCCTCATGAACGTCCGTAAGTAATACTAGATGGGAGTCGCCTACACCCTTGGGATTGCTAAAATGCTACGTTCCCTTTGACTATGCATCCTATCTTTGGTTTTTGTCATTTCCAATGTCTAGGCTATGTTCGGCATCTCTCACTCGAGTCTTCATAACTCGAACAGAACACGAATCCCCAAATGGATTTCCATATCTGGAACAGATCATGAGTCACTATATAGATTCGAGCACCTCGAATAGATCTCGAATCTCCACATAGATTCACGCATAAGTCTTCTGACGAATGTTAACGTTGTCCTCTCTCTTAGAGTACTCCTCAAGATAGACAATCCCACACGATAGCATCGTTTGAAATGTTAACGCCGACCTCTCCCTTGGACTTAACCTTAGGTATAAATAGTTTAACTCTATAACATTCCACTTCACAACCACTTCCAAAATATAGAACCCATATACTAGTTTTGAAGTGGTATTCGATAAGTAAAACACTTACCGATCCCAGTCTCTTCAAAACTAATTCGATGAATTCCCAGTTAACTCAATTTTGGTTCTTTCAAAAGTAAGCAAAAGCTGGAGACGTTTCGTACCAATGCTCCTCCTCGGGGGTTCTCATTGATATGAAATTGCGAAGCCTTTTGATAACTTCTTAAGTCATATTTGGTCAAGTTCAATAATCAACTAATCAATTATTTAGTCAAAAACAATTGCTTATACAAATCATGATTCGTACGCTTAACTCGTTTCCGACATTCCAACTTAACTATTTATCGTCCAAGAGTGAAGCCAGGTAAGCTAAAGCACTGATTGCATCAAAGCCTTGCCTTAACACTTCATTTTTAAATCTCAAAAATTGATAAGTCTACCTCATCGGCTTTTAGTGTTAAGTATAGTATTAATTATTTCCATAAACAAGTAAGAAATCAACACGATTAACATGTTTTCGACATTTTCTGACTTACTATTCCTTGGGCAAGAGGGAAACCGGTAGGTTAGAGCTTTATTATTTCGTCCCTACTCAACATCAATCTTCTCACAAATAGATAAGCCTTACTTCATTGGTTTTTAGTGTTAAGCATGGTTAATTACTTTTCAAACAAGTAATTAAACAATTAACCATTTGACCATTTAGCAATTCTAACCCCTTTACGAAAACATTTGTGTATATTTTTAAAATACTTGAAAATACTTAGGTTTTAAAACATTTATCCAAAATATTACTTGAAATTAACAACTTTACAATTTTCCTTAAAACTTGAAAAGAACACGTTTTCTATATATTTTAATAAAATATCCCTTCTTTAAAAATTCACAACTAATTCTCAAAATTTCATAAATGTCTCAAACCACTTTAGAAACACTCTAATATGAGTATTTAAACACTTGTAAAAGAAATGAAGCAAAATCTTAAATTTAAATATCTTTTCAAACCTTCTAAAGTCCAAAATAAAGGCTAGACGGGGCAGTTTTGCACAAGTGAAGTTTTGGCCACTTTTCAAGATGTTACGTAACTTTTTACTATCCAAGCTTTTAACAGCCAAATACATATAAAACATTATAAATATGGCGAGAAACCCCTAAGGATCTCTACAAAGTTCCATCAATCTCCGAAAACAAGGCAATTCCAAACTGCTTCTATAGCGACTATCGCTTTAAGTGCACTTCCAAATCCGTGTCCAATCTAAACCAAAGTCCATCTATAACCTATGTGCTTTGTTCAAGGTCTAGCCATAGGTCATACAAGTTCCATTCCATGTTCGTTCAAGTTCATATACATGGATCACATATGTCACTTACTTTTAAAGTAAGAATTCAAACCAATGCTTTAACATATGTCAACAACAATTCAACAATTTATACACAATCAAAATATCACACACACACACACACACACACACACATATATATATATCATAGTTTCCATTCAAGGTAAGGTGTTAACCAACCTTTAATCCAACAAACCATCAAGATCCAAGCACCCAAGCCTAACCACACCTTTGCAACTACCTTCCTCTTCCTCTTCTTTTGCTTTGCACTTGCTCTTTGGTCTCCAAACTCCCATAATTTCTCACGGCGTATAGGTATGGATGAGTATGGCTTCATTTCTTCAAGTTCTAACTTAATAGAAGGTGTTATAATATCCCCCCAAGGCTTCACTCCAAATTTGAGTTGATTTGGATTAATTTGCAATAATTTTTCTTTAAAACATAAGAGAGGAAGAAGAAGAAGAAGCCATTGATTTCTTAGTTTAAGCTTTGTGAATTTGTGATTATAACTCTAAGATATGCCTCTCCTTATATAGGCACAAGAATGGTATTGTCTAAGCTTGCATTCACCCCCCATTATGCCATGGAAGCTTCACCTTTCATAACTCTCATTTACATCACTTCTCCTTTATGGTAATTACCATTATACCCCCATCATGATAATATCTCTTATTCATATGAAAGCTTCTATAACATTCCCAGCTTTATGAAGAGGAGAATTTGTTAATTAGTTGCTAATGTACTCATTTGATCATTAGACAAGTGCACAAGATTTCAAACAACTTATATCGATCGAAAAGCTGTTTATTGATAAACTGATTTTCGATCATATTATCGAGTTTTTTTAAGAATATATTTTTGTAAACAAATTTTAAAAACAAGTTTCTTATCATTATCCATTAATTAAATGATGTCTAACAAGGTTATAAAATCCCATTTATAACACTTAATTATATTTCAAAATGTTTCGATATTGGAAAATGAAGTATTTGAATTTCAGGGTCACTACATCTAAGCTATCACATATTTAAGCAATCAAAATTCTATCCATCGAAGATCTAAGTTGTCTCATATTTAAGATATTGGAGATGTAAGCTATCGAAGATGCTGCTATCGAAGACGTAGCTATCGAATATGTGTAGATAATCAAACTTCTAAAATAAGGCTATCAAAGATGAAGCTATCGAAGATGTAGGTTAAAACTTTTAAATAAGGCTATTGAAGATGTAGCCATCAAATATGTAGGCTATCGAACTTCTAAAATAATTTTATTGAAGATGTAAACTATCGCATATTTAAGCCATCGAGCTTCTAGCTATCGAATATCTAAGCTATCACATAACTAAGTTATCGAATTTCTAGCATTGAAGGGCTAAGCTATCAAGCTTTTAAGGTTGCAATCGCATATCTAAGATGACAAATCAATAATTAAGTAGAAAAATAATATGTCCTTAATAATTTAACTACTTTTTGATTAAGTCTTTATCATGTCATTTGCTTATTCGTTACTTTTACACTATAGCAAAAATCTCAACAACTAGCCATGATTTACTTCCTTAATTGTTCCTCAATTAATCTATTTCCTTAATCATTTTGTTAATTATGACTATTTATTCCTTACCATTTAATTCATATCGATTCGAAAAATCATGATAAAATTCCAAAATTCAAAAATAATAATCTAAAACACTTTTTTTAACCTTCTGGCTTTTGTAAAAGTTTTAGATCAAAATGTTAAATTTTAATTTACAGCCAAAACTATCCATTTTCATCTCTGGTTTAATGCTACAAACATCATACCAAAATTTCAATTCATTTGGAGGTGATTAATTCATATTTTACTCTTATACATGTCATAAACTACATCATTTATCAACCGAACTCGTATATGATTAACCCGTTATCATCAAGACATGTTTAATATTATTTCAAATAGTAAATGCACATAACATCCAAATCAAAACTGATTGGGATACAAATATAAGGTTAATATTACTCATAAAAGTAATTAGCTTGTTTAAAATCCTTTCCCCTTTTAGAAAGCAACTTGAATCTTCTCATTGCCTAGTTTCCCCCTTCCTCTCCTTTCAATGGCAGCTAGCTTTTCTTTTGTTTTTATAGAAGTTAAAGAATGAGGAGAATGATATGTTTTAAAGAAATAACGGTTAACAGTTTGGGCCTGGGCTAAAATCCCTTTATAGCTTAATTTTATTAATTCCTTAATCCCTTTGTTATAACATTCTCTCTTATCCATTTTGATTCTTTTATGACCAAAATTATTCTGATGATTATGCTTTAGTTATTATTTAATCAATCTTATTATTAATTAATCACATATTATGACACTCTAAACTATGGGGTGTTATAACTAGTTTATGGATCAACACTCTGACTAAAGGATAATCTTTAGTAATGATACTGGGATGGGATGCTTTCTCAATCTTTGGAGAGCAGGATCACAAAGTAGACACTATTATAATTAATGGAAAATAGAATGTTAACATGCAAACAAAAGAATGAAATTGAATACCTACCATTATACTATGATAGAGAATAAGATATTTGCGCATGGTATAGCACAAGCACTAGAAATTCTATGTGGGAAGCAACAAGATAGAGAGGGAAATAAAGTAGACCGGATGAATTACATACAAAGTAAAGCAAATAATCCAAAATGGCATTTGAAAGTTTATGCGGGTCGAGTAATATGATTATATCTACTAAATTAAAACTTGTATATAATAGCAGCGTGATTAAAGAACTATAAAGTAAAGTGCACCAGATATTTTTATACTAGTTTGAACTTTCCATTTTACATCCGATCACAGACTCCTTCTGAATTTAAACAACACCCTCACTTAACCCGGAGGAATAGGCACCTGAGCAGCAGAGCATGATTTCAATACCCTTGTCCGAGCAGTCGAACTGGATTTCAATACTTTTGTCTGAGTAGCAGAATGAGACTTCGACTACGAGTGGTAGTAAGTTTCTTGACTAATTATGTTCTAGATAACACAGATAGGTCTATTAAGCACAACCTTCCTATAATCTCCTTGAGATTATGATTTGAACGTGTAATGGTAGGAAGTAAATTATTGAGAATATTTGTAATTCACAAGTGTGTATAGATTAGAAAGATAGAAAGAATTAGTTAATTAAAATGTGAAATCTCAACTCAAATTATAGATTTGAAAAGTTCTAAATCAATAGTTGCAACCATTTCAAGAATTGCAACTTTTAGGAAAGAAGACGACTCTTCAAAATTTGAATTTATATGAAGAGTTGCTTTTGTTCATCAGGTTCAGATGTCTGGATAAAAGTGCTCAGATGTCCGAGTAAGCATAAAAAATTACACAGTACACAAACAAAAAACAAGTGATATAGACGTTTGGAATTTTTGTATCAGATCTCTGAGTGGCAATATAGAGACGTCTGAATATGAACTAAAATGTTCTTTTTTATTTGGAAGCACACAGACTTCTGTGACAAAATATCCAGACATTTGAATATGAACTAATTTGTTCATTTTCTTTGAAACCACATATTTTTCTTATTTTGACTATTTTCTTTGAATAAATATTTATTATAAAATAGTTCTACATCAAAGATAGTTTTCGAAATATATTAATGTATGCATGTGTAATCATCAAATCGGAGATTTTACATGAAATCTAAAAAAATATTTTTTTTTGACAAACTCTATTTGTTTTCTTCAATTTTAGCTCGATTTTGATACCGATCGTCGTATCTCCTTGTATATATTCCTGCTCATATAATGATTGTGTGTGTATGGAATGTATAGTTATCTTATTGAAACTAAAAAAGGCAGGATCTAACAGTATTTACAAAAGCACAAGGTAGTACCCAGACTACTAACAAGAGATAAACTTTCAAAATGTTTATGAAAAACAAACTACCAAGTGTGGAAAGTGAAACATATGAACATTTATTTTTTGGATGTCAATACAACAACTATATGTGGAAATCAGTAAACAAAAGTGTAGAGATAATCATCAAGTGAACACAAGTCTATGAGAGAGAATCCCCGCTTGAAAACGTGGACTTATGCTTTAGATATGGAAATGGTTGCTCAAGAATGCATTGACAACTAGTGTATGGAATTTATGGGAGACGTACAAATTGTAGTAATAAGAATAAAAGCATCAATTCTTATCTGATGATGGCATGGAAGTGAATACTCGATGGAGTGATGGGGAATGGATGAAAGAGGGTCGGATTCAATGAAGAATGTACGAACCGCCATAGATTTAATTTAGACATAAAACTTTCCAGAAATGAGAATGGAAACGAAGAGTGCATTTTTATTAGTATATGTAGGTACTTGGCAAATATGGGTTGGACCGAATGTGTTGTGATATATTTAATATCATAACAAAACCATTCACTTTACTTAAAAAATGTGTGTGTATGTATGTATGTATGTATGTATGTATATGAGAGTGGTACCCTCATCCTCTCCTGCTTTTTGTTGGAGTTAGCAGATCTAGAAGAGAGATTTTCAGTGGCTAGATTTCTCCCTATTTTTATTAATAACCATACTTCTGTCTCTGTATGTGTGAATGTATATTTATATGTATGTTTGTGTGTGCGTGCATGCGTGATCGCGCGCTTAAGCAGTTACCACGACAAAAAAACATCTATAGTAAATTCTTCAAAGTTATAGATTGATATTAGCTATTAACTTTAAGCATCATTTTATTATACTTGATGTATTGAAATGAGCTCAAATTTTGTAGAAACAATCTCGCGTATGATGGAGAACATATTCACATTGTTTCATAGCATTTGAATGGTGTGGCTCAAAATATGATAAGAGTACTAAAAAAGGAGAGCATCATTGAATTTTCTTTATATATGCACACACATGTTTCTATGTATATGAAAACCTTTCTATACGTAATCCCATCGGCATGCACATCGTCTGTTTAATGTTAAATTTTTTCCGAATCGAGACTAATAAAACCTATTTGCTATTGAGTTCGTCTATACAAAGATTTGGATTCTACTTCCAAATCATGAAAGGCTTGATTGTAATTGAATCCTCTTCACGCCTAATTATCTAGTTTATATAATTAAAGATTAATTCTAATTACATCGCATTTAACTCCAATCGCCTTATTTTGGGCTGATGCTATGTTGTTAGCCACCACTTTCTACAAAGGGCAGGGTTGTCATTCATAAAGTGGGGAACAAAAGGGGAAAAAAGTGGCATGAATTGGCGTTCATGGATAGTTCGGCAATTTACAACCATTCGCTGTTAGTAGCGTTTGATAATCAAACATATAGGTAATATAGAGCTATAGTGGCACGACTTTGACTGTATAAGTAGATTGATAAAGGGACTTCAAAATCAGATAAGTGAGAGGGAGCAGTTAAGTGAGGGAGAACTGTCCAATTCGGGCTTGGTGGATCGTTGAACTCATTGTATACTTTTGACTATAGCAGGGGGTAGCCAAAATTTGTCCCCATCATATCCAATATCGGAGTCCCTTTATCACAGCTCTTTAAAGAGCAAACCGAGCTTGATAATATACACAAAGAATTAATTATGTATTTTCATTTTAAACGAATATGACCATGACTTAATCAATAATATGTGGAATTGAAGGGTGTAGGTAATTTCATATCCTTTGGGTAACAAAGGCACCAAACTCCTTATCCTTTTGAATAATTATGATATGATAAAAAAAGTTCATACAATCATACACTGGGCCAGACAAACACAACGAACAAAGTTACTTAAAATAAAAGATATATTAAATCTATTAACACTTCATAAATTTCAACTATTACCCCATTATTTTCTATACAGAAATCACACTCCATATATTACTTTTAGCACCCATTTCATCCCATGTTTACCCTTATTTCTAATTTTAAGAATAAAATAGAAACATTATTGTTATGCAATCCACATCTAGTCCATGCGATGCAATATTACACCATATTTGGTATAAAAATGATTTACATTATATCTTAGTGCATGGTTTTACACTTTCCAAGTTCCATTACGGTGTATTCATATCATTTCCTAGTGCACAATGCACCAGATTGTTATTGCTTCTAAGCTTCCATTCCTACCAAATCGAATTAGCTAAACATTATGATTTTACACAAAGCAAATGCAATATGCAATTTTATGCTTTCATATGAACGAGTAGAACAAAAATCCACGAACTAAAACAAAGAAATAATAAAAAATTATAGACAACACCAAAATCATATTAATTTGAAATGTGAAAACAAAATCATTATTGATTTTATTTAATAGGAAAATATAATTAGTTGTTAGTTGTAAGGATTATATTTATAAAGGTAAAATAAATTTTATATTTCTAGGCAAATTCTATTTAACCCCAAGAAAATGCTGAGTAACCCTCTATGAAATTTTTAAAATTAAATTTGACCGCAATGCCCTCATTTAAATATCCATCTCATATTATTTTTTTAAACGTTTTCGACCATCATGTAGGGAGCTTACGTAATATAAAGGTTTACCCAGTAGGGCAACTACGAGGTATGCTTATAAATCTCGTAGGTCAAGTGCGTGTAGGTGCGTTAAACACGTACTGTCATTGTTTACGAATCCACGTACCTGTTCCGCGATTTGGAACAACATTCTCAATGGTGGCGCACGTGGTGTTGAAAAAAATATACAAGTTAGAAATTCAACCGAGAGTATTTTATTTCAATTAAATTTTATAAAATTCAAGGCGGCTACTTTGCATTTTCGTAGGTCCAAATAAAATTTGTCATATACAAAGGAAAAGAAGGGGTATTATTAGAAAATTTACCTGGAAAATATCTAAAATTAACTAGGAGATGGATCAAATAATACTCGTCCAAATATATTCTAATTAACAGCAAAGATTTTAAACTTCCTGGTTTTGATAAATTAAAGACAGGTTTGTTGGATATCGGAGGCGGATCGGAAGCGGGTAAGAAGTGGATCCGCTCCGATGATAACCCGATCAAAGTTGGTGGAGCAGCTGAGAGAATATCAGATCCGATCTCATCAGAAATGGCCTATCATCCATTCCTTTTCCCCTAAACCCCAAATTACTTCCAGGTAATTTAACCTTTCTCCGTCATCTTTAATTTTTTGCGTTGTTGGACATGTTCATGATTTAACGATACCGCCAGTTTGGAAACTCGTTTTCAAACTTTGAAATGCCACAGTCAGTACATTTACATTAACTAATTACGTATTTTAAATCTAGGATGCCCGTTCATGAAAATGTCGTTAAATTTATCAGTACCAGTATCTAACACTCGAGCTATCCATTCGTGATTCATAATTCATATAAGAGAAGCCATTAGGCAATGTTATTTCAAATGAACTGTTATTCATCAGAAAAGAAAAGCAAGAAAAAGAAATTGCTTTTTTCAAACACCTTTAATTCATTCTTCATACGAAGTGGATATTTCAAATTTCAAATTTTAATATATTTATATTTTGTTGCTAGATATTTGAAAAAGTGAGTTGTGGTGCCTTTGCAAGACTCAAATAATATGCAACGAGTATTACAAGACTCAAATAATGTGCAATGAGTATTACAATACTCAAATAGTATGCCACTAGCATTGAAGAGAGTTGGGTTATTTATACCTTGGTAGTTTGATTCATACTTCTGCATGAATTTGTCCTATCTTAGCGCTTTCATCACTTCAGAGGTCTTCTCATTACTCATCCTCCCAGGCCTTCCAATCTCCTCAGTTGACAAAAAATAATTAGTTGGTTGCTGAGTGTTTCTACTTTGCTTAGGCCTTAGTGCTATTTTTCGATGCGAGGATAATTTCATCTTTGGTTAGTCTATGTTTACCTTGCATGCATGTATCATTTGAGCTATTGAGTTCGATAAGCATGCACTCCGACTTTGATGTGTTAGCTGAGTTATATCTAAAAATGTGCACTTATAAAATATTGTGCAGGGTGCCCCATGGTGTGTGTTAACTGAATTCCTTTTTAAACTTCACTTATCCTTTGAAGTATGTGAAAGTGTACTGTGGCCTTGTGTATATTAGAAATGTTTTTATTACCCCTAAAATCGCCCCTTAAGGCTTCAATGTAAGTGGGGTGCCTTCCCAAGATCCATGTTGTAGAGATGTTTGTTTTGGTTTTCTCCAAGGCAGGGATGTGTTTTATCCTTGTGTTCGGGACTTGCTTTCATGGATGTGCAACACGAGGAGGCAGTCCACTATTATTCATGTTTATTAAGTCAACCAAGGAGCGAATCAGTTTGTTGCTATCGATGTCATTGTTGCGATTTCTATTATTTTTATGGATATTAGGTACATTTTTCAAATAGGGCAGGGTGTTTGGTGTGGCCAACCGGCAACCGTAGTTATCACAGCACGCGCTTAAGCGCACTTAGACTCAAAAAAGAACAAGTCACGCTTAGACCTTTGCATTTTTTTACCTTCTAACTCTCAAGTGTCAATAAGGCACACCAATGCATGGTTTTTTTTGCAAAACTGAAGAAGCCTATGGTGCGCTTAGTTGTACCTTAATAATAATTTGATTATATTAACACTTTCTTCTTTGGTTTTCTTAATATCCATTTTCATTCTCTTATTTATTTTGTCCTTGACTTTTAAAATCTCTTTCCTGTCACCTATGAATGTTATGATTATGACAAACTCACTCATTTTTGTCGTCAAACTATTTAGATTTTGTTCAAAAGCTTAGATCTGGAGCTGAAATTGATTGAAGGAACGATATGGCATATTTTCTAATTTATTTTTGCTATTTAATATAATTTTTTAGGATTTTAATTTTTCGCTTGGAATGTTATTAATCCGTTACAATAAAATTCTAGAGTTTATATTGGTTCAAAATTTTATTAATTGCTAGTTTAGATTATTATTTATTTAGTGTAATGTAAGTTTAGATTTGAAGTCTTGAACTGCTTGGAGAAATAATCATACAAATTCAGCATAAATAATATAAACTTTGATAACCATAATAAAAACAACAAATTGGCATAGTAAAATAACATTGCAGTTCTGCTCAAAATAAGTGTGTGTCTAGGTGCAAGTCGCAAAAAAAAGCTCAAGGTGCATGTCTTGTGCTTTCTGAGCATGAACAAACTACTTTGTGGTCAAGGTAAGTTATTGCTTTAAGAGATCAGGTAATTGCCTCTGTTTTTGTTGATCCTTTGATCAATAACATCTGACCATTTCAAGCAATATTTTTACTGAATCTATCAGCATGTTAAGTTATGGGAAACCAGTCTACATAATAGCTTCATACTCACCAGTTCATATCGCAACAATGGCATTCCCACAACCACCATCAATATAGAATACCGTAGATGAGTATTAAATCTTTAGAGGTTATGTGAACTTTCATGAGGACTTCATCAAACCTCAAGCTACGACGTGGACATGGTCACATCTTAATAATATTGACATCCTTCAATTTGTGTAAACGGACCTGCTCTATTAATGACCCGTTCTGTTGCCCTTTTTGGAATTTAGACATTTACTTATTTCAGATTGGTAACCAAGAGAACACAGAAGTGCTAGAGGGTATAAATCTTGATTCCTTCATACCTATTTGGAGCTTAGGAGCATCCTTAAAGTCTATAATATAGAGAATCTCAAGGCTCACAAGGGCACAATTGAACACTTAGTTTGACTCATTTTCTAGAGATACGTATTTGAGATCTATAACTAAAGGAACCTTGATACGTGTGAGTGCACAATCATGTAGTTAGTGCGATCAGTATACTATTACCTCAATTGGGACTTTACAATATATTTTTAATACCATGTTGCTGTCACAATATTACTCAAATCCTAAGACACATGAACCATTTTGAATATTTTTATTTTTTTAACCATCTCACATCTAAGAGACACTTTATAGCGTTTCTCGACTTAAGAATAGCTGGTTGAATCCACTGTTTATTTCTTCGCTCGAGGAGATGTCTTTGATTTCAATCCATCCTTTCACATGCTCCCCTTCTTCAAACTTCATCTAATTGAGTTCCTTGACTTCAACGAATGTTTGGCATCATCCGCATGCAGCTAAGCGGTTAAGCACTACGTTTATGCTTAAACGTTGAGAATTATTTTGTGGCTTAGGGCTTCAATTGTGATTGATTCTTGTAAGTTATATATAATCTTTTCATGGAATCTCTTTAGGGACTCGATTGGTGTTCCTTATTATTTTGCTTAACCAAGAAGAAATGTTTAGGTAGTCTCTTGGGATTGTTTATCAATGGTCTTTTGGATAGAGACTAATGACACTTCATCGAATGAATGGATGGATTTGGGTAATAATTTTCATACCTCGTAAGGTTAGGGTTAGTGAAAGACCTCTGCACAAGATTTTCCATACCTTGTAATGCTACTACAATTGAGATTTAGGAAGGCTTCATGAAATATGACATCGGGATATGAGTGCACCACGGTTCAGTCCTCTATGCATTAAGGTGGCTGATCGAGTTCACACAAGTATGGAGGGAATTCTAATCCTTCAAATCCAAGGTATGTCTACGATCAACTAACTTTTCGAGTGATAGTCTTTGTATCGTGATTGATCTCTTAGGTTCCTGCTAGGGTGTGGACTATTAGGAGGTGCCATAACTGCGAACTATTAGGAGGTGCCATGACTGTTCACAGATGGAATATGCAACTTGGACGGTAGGTCGATTCTCATTTATGGACCAAAGGAAAAAGTTTGTATCTTCATTGGTGGGAATCTATCTTCGTTGGAATGGGTCCATTTTTTCTTGGTGGTGGGTTTTGCTGTTAAGGACTGGAAGCTTGAGCCTTTTCAAACCTAAATTTAGGTTCAAATCCATTTGAATCACAATAAGGTCCAACCTCTTGATTTTGATCAAAATGATTTATTTTGCTTGACCACTTTTAATAAAGGTTTTCCCGCGTGCAAGGTGGTTATATATATATATATATATATATATATATATATTTTGACATCCTTGCGCCATTTAGATATGTAGCGTTAGGTACAAAAGATTTCTCCATGATAACAAAATATGTTATCAAATGCGTTATTCAAGCCGATGCACTTGGTCTTCAATGTTTATTTACCATTTATTTTCAAATGCTTAGGCGTATCACTTAATTCTTTAGATCTCTCATATTCACGATTTTTAAATGTGAGACCTATGGAGTAGTCATGTCATGGACGATGCCATTGACATCTAAAATATCATTGACAACTTTAGACGTCAAATAAGTAAATATTTTCAATGAGCGAAAATGAAGACCATCTTCAAACAAATCAAGGACCACCAGCTCATGTGGTAAGATATCTAGATTGTAGTTTTAGAGTCTTGGGTTCGATCCACCGAGATATCAAAATAAGTGCTCTGCTTAATTAAGTATCAATTTTATTATAAAAAAAAAACTACCTTCAAGCAATGATGGGCCATGTGGAATGAGCGTATGGAGGAAATAAATCTTCGAAAAATGAAGGGTCAAAGATGTGAATAGCGAAGAATAAATTTTGTTGGTAGAATATGGCTAGAAAGTTCAAACCAACTCTTATCAATTTGCAAACATGTGATAAAATGCCTACAGTAAACATTTATGGATTTTACATGAAAACACCGAAAAAGAAAGAACAACGTGAACTTCACTATCTTTTGTAACATTATCCCTTATACAGAATAATCTCAAACATTGTTAAGCTCAAGCGACTAGGAGATATGAGTGGACGTTTGGTTGGTTTGGTTATTTAATGATAATAAATCAAACTAAAACCTAAAGGATTTAATCGAGTTTGGCAGGTTCGGTTAGTTGCAATATAACCAAACTTATAAAAAAACATATTTCATGGTAGAACGTTTAACGTACTTATTAAATATGAGTCATGGTTAAAAAAAATAGTTTAGTATTCTTATGGTTTAATGATTTTTATGCACAATACACATACACATACATACGTATACATATACATATAATTTTGATTTCCAAATTAATCTATAAAATTATTAGTCATTACAAAATTTAAGAATATGACGAAAGTTTAGTTAATTCGATTAAATCAATAATCAAAAATAATTATTATATGGGCCAATTATAATTCGATTTAGCTTCACAATCAAACTAAAACGATCAAAATAAATTAGTTCGGCCAGTGTAGTTTGTTAATGAATGTTCTCACTCTTATGAGATAATTATGAATTCGAAATTGAAGCGCCAAACACTTGCTATAACCAGTAGAAAAACACTTGCTATAACCAGTATAAAGTAAGAGCTTGGAGTTTAACTAGTGAGGTGATAAAAGCTATTTGGGTATCAAATTTCCTACCATAAACAATAGAAAGATGATCGACTCTTTTGCGACGAGGAAGGTAGATGTAATAATGATGGTTTTCTTACAGAATATGGGTACTAAGTTTTTGTTTGCTAACTTACTATATTTCTATTTTGAAAATATTGCAATGTGGAGCAACATATCCTTATTTGTAGCAGATGAAACTCGTAACCCCAAAAGGTATCAGTTAATTTATTCACACAGATGCAATGATGATAATATAGTTCTATATAATTATAACGTTGGAGAACACCTAAATAGTTAAGCCTGTAAAGACTATTAACGTGGCAGTGTTGTGCTTCACTGATAGTTCGGTTCATACTTTAGTGTTGATCTTATCCCTTTCGACGTTCAAGAGATTACTCGAGTATTTATCCATTTGGGTCTCTAGTTTCTCCGTGTGGCTAAAGATTTTCCAAGTGTTGAGTGTTCATTCTTACTTTGCTTAGACTCGAGTGTTATTCACAAGTGCTAGGATAGTCTTGCCATGAGCCGTTTCATGTTTATCCAATATGTATAATTTGAGGTATTGGTTTTCGATAAATTGCACTTCGACTTTAATGGGTTAAGAGAGTTACTTCTGAAAGTATTCTCTTTTTGGATAACTGCAAGGTGCCTGACGGTGTGTGTCAAACAATTTCCTTTTTACAATACTTATTTTTCTAAGTCTACCTAAGTGTACACGTTTTGCTTGTCCACTAAATGTGATTTTCCCCCGCAGTCCTTAAGTTCGTTGTTCTTTGCGTAACAACAACCTCACTTCCTCCTCCATGAATGCCCTCAATGACCCAACTACTGGTCCTTGAGCTCCTAGTAGAGGTTGGATGCCTTGAGTTATGCCTTATATGACAAGCTCCTTGCTTCAGCGTCTAGTCTCTTTCAAAACTTTGACCTAACATCTTAGATATGCTTTCATATATCTCCACACTTAGAGAGCAGAAATTCTCACCCTCACCTACCTAGTTATCAACTAATGGGAACAGTCCCTGCTATTTTATTATAGCTTGTATCGTCTCTTCCCTTTTATAAACCAAGCATCACCTACTGTTCTCGCTTCTCAACCAATGTCTCTTATTCTCACATTTACAAATCTTTTATGTTTAATTTGACATCCTTGAACATGGTTTTAGATGTCAATAGACGAAAACTATTAAAGGTAAAGGTGGAACCCAGTGCATGAGGCTCCCGTACGATAGCGAACTCTGAGGATGTCGATAATGTACGCAGCCTTTTCCTCGCATTGCTGGAAGGCTGTTTCCGGACTCGAACGTAGATGAAAACTATTGAATCGAAAATAATCTAACAATAAAACAATATTTTGGTTGTCATGTTGCTCACGTTCAATCACTTTTTTCAAAAGGAAAACGTTAAATTTATGTAGGTTAACAAAAGATGACTAAGACTCCTTTTAGGCTATTTGATTCCATCTTAATCGTTATGCATAATTAAGTAAACATATATGCATGCATGTACATGCTCATGTCCAGTAATTTTTGCAGGATCTAATACGTGTACTAAAAATACTCGCCTAAAGGTTGATTAGCTCAGTATTTTTACTAATATGATGGGATCGTAACTTGAGTCTCCTAAGTTGGACTCTTCTTATAAGCAATATGTGAGACATGTTATCCTGCATATTATTCTTAGTTTTTTTCATCTTATTTTAAGCAAAATGCAAAATGAAACAACAATCTTGTCTCCTCACTCACAAAGCTATGTGTTGCTTAGTTTTCAATGTTAAATTGTGGACAATTCTTTCTTTTTACAACTATTTTCAACTTACGATTCTTTATCCAGTGTTATATACATACGTATATAGACAACACTTACACAAAGAGAAGCTAGTCAGTAGCCCCATTTTATTTTGCTTCCAAACTTAGCTCCCTAACCACTAGTGTATATTTAATTAATAGTGTGTTGTGTTAAGAGAGAGAAACAATGAATATTTAAATACCAATTTGTTGATGAAATTAGGAGGTTAAGATTGAAGGTTAAATAAAGGAGACTATGATCCTAACTATATATATGTATATATATGTGTGTGTGTGTGTGTATATGAGTGTGTACATACATGTATATGTATATGTATGTATGTATTTAGCCCCTTAAATTCAACCCTCACCCCTAGCCTTCTATTTTTAGCCACTAATTTTCATTTGAATATTTGCTGCTTTTTCTCTTGCTATTTCATACTATTAATTAAACTAAAAGGGAGCGGCTAAAATTGAGGGGGTTGTGGATCCATCCTCATATGTACATATATACATACATCCGCGCATACACAATCAATTGAACTGTGGTAAATTATATAAGACAATCATGCATTCCCATGTTTATCACCTGTCATTGGGCAATAGATAATATATTAAAATTTGACTCATTGCTTAAGTCCCTTGTTTGTGCTTAGCGAAAAAGTGGTGTCTTAAGCCGTGCTGGATGGTCAATAGATGCGTAGGATGTCCGTAGAGCCCAAATAGAGCCAGGATGGATCCTATGGGAAGCTTCATATTAGCTTGATAAATTTACTCATATATTTTAATAATTTCATGATGTAATTATGTAATTCTTAATAGTATAATAACTATATAACATGACCAACAATAGTGAAATAGTTGATGTATTTGATAGAATATAAACATGTTCAATGAAAATGAATTAAACACAAACATATAAATATCACATGTTTCAACAAAATGAAAAACATCCAAGAGTGCTCATTAACACCTACTGGCATCTATGTGCACTCAGGAGGCATCCAAATGACTAGTCATATTTGAACTAGTATTTTAAGATGCGAGAGACCTCTATAATTAACCATCATCTTGATGACACAGATGACGGCTCTAACAACATAGAATGTATCATTAAGCATCGGTTTTGCATATGTATTTTTTTCCCACCTTTTTATCGCATGATGTGAAAAACAAAGAGATGAAGGCGTTGTAATAGCATAGACGCGCTTACTAAATGCTGTAAATATGCAAGTTATCGTATTTGGTACCATTTTGTGTGGTTCATTAAATATAGGCGATCTTATATCACTTTTAGCAAATTGAATATAATAGGTACAGAGCACCACCTATCTCTTTTGTTTCACAATCCTTCCTTCTCATGTAAAGCACATTGTTAATTTTTGTGTACTTCAAAACTGTATGCATTGTATATATTTATTTGAGCAACAGGTCTTATTACATTTCATTATTGTCAAAATTTGCCTACTATCAAAGCTTTTAACCAAGTCTTACACGGCAAATTCTGTATACAAGAAAAATTGTCGTTTCCTTGCAATTTTTTCTCTTCTATCAAAAAAGCCTGTTAGAATTGGTTATCCAGCTTGTAGATCAATCAGTACTTTGTTGTTGTTCTTTCCTGAAAGAAAAGCAATTGCTGCATCATTTTTCCCTTCAATATTTCGAAGTTGCCAATAACTCATCCCCCCCCCCCCCCCCCACCTCTTTTAAACTATAGAAAATGCATACTATTTAACTTTTATGAAATATGCCTGTTTGTACATGTTTAATGGTAAAGATTGAAATTTGCATGTTTATTGGATATAATATGTTAATTTTAATTGCATTCGTAACTCTATGAAGTTAATTAGCACTTCTATTTTGTAGTCTGTAGATTTTTGAAAAAGTATACTGTTTACACTTTCATAGAATGCATCTATTTTGTAATTTGTGTTGCCAAATATATGTGTTTTTCATTTTGTGGAATTATTATTATTGTAAAGTATATG
Organism: Allium fistulosum; assembly: GCA_030737815.1. Classification (NCBI taxonomy): domain Eukaryota; kingdom Viridiplantae; phylum Streptophyta; class Magnoliopsida; order Asparagales; family Amaryllidaceae; genus Allium; species Allium fistulosum. The sequence continues at coordinate 1,213,558,459 of CM060902.1, forward strand.
CAGTTTGCACTTACATTTCACAGTGTATATTTTTTGATAAGTGCGCAATGCTTGCATTTATAATGTGTTTGCTTGCTTTTATTGCTAAACATTCAAATTTTATTTATTTCAGTTAATTTTGTAATGCACACAAAATTTGCACTTTTATGCAGTAGTTCATATGTAGTTATCAAAACTGCATAATGTATCCACTTTTACAAAATGTGCCTATTTACTACATTTTTTTTTTAGTAATTTGCATTTTTATTTCATAGTTTATGTATTTCCTTTGAAAAGTGCATAACGTTTGCAATTTCATAATATGCATTTTATATATGGGGTTTTCCGGATTGCATTAATATCGTGGAAAGGTAAATGTTAACATATGCTGATTGGACGTATGCTAAGATTAATTAATTACACAAATACCCCTTGAATTGTTTACATTTATTTTGATTCATAGGGATACAATATGATTTTGCAATCAAAGCTTTTAAATCTTTTTCTTCAAAACAATCATTAGTAACATATGCACTTTTTAAAACTCATGTGTTAACTATGAAATAAAAGTGCCGATTAAATGCAGTTAAGAATATGACTCTAATATACACCATTTGGCAATAGAAATTTACAAAGAATTTTTGTGAAACTTTTGCATGAAGTTTAACCTTTACACATTTAAAATAAAATATAACATGCCAAGTGCAAATTATCTACAATAAATTGAAATTTGACTATTAGTTTTCATCTTACACATATAGAAAACATTAAATGAAGAAAAAACATATATATTTTTAAAAATGCAGATATTATGAGCTTTACTGAAATATACAAAAAATTTAAAAAATTGCAATTTTTTTATAAAAACTTGAAATATAACTAAAATTTGCATAACTGATATATAAAATATAAAAATGCAAAAAAGTCGTATTTTAAAAAACGCATATGTTATGCATATTCCTAAAATGCATAAAAATAAATAAAACCATACAGCAGAAAGTATGCACTTGCATAAACTATATACTAAGGATATAAAAATGCCAAAAAAAGGCCTTATGTAGGAAAAGTACATAACTTTGTTTTTTTATAAAATCTAAGTGGAGAATTTTGTAGTTGCAAAACTAACTATTTAAAAAACAAATAGAAAAATGAATTTGTTGCACATTTTGAAAGGTAAAACATTTTTCACTCGGCAAAAATTTGAATAAATAATTATGTAAACATGAAAATTATTTCAGTTTTTTTTGCATAATTAACAATCGTATACACGCACACATATACACACACATACATTCACACACACACACACACATATCTATATATATATATATATATATAAACTGCTAAACAATTTTTCTTAGCATTAAATGCATAGCTTATGCGTTTTTCTGTGCAGTTGTAACGGAGAGCCACATTTTTGTAATATTATTGAAACTAGGTGTGGTGACAAAACCATAAATATTAGAAAACCACGAAAATAGGGTTTCCTGCTTATTTTTGAATACTAAGAGGTCCTTCCGCCCCACCATCATCTATTTGAGAGAGCCAACAATATTTTTTTAGTTTATAAATTTTTATTGCTAAATATGTGGATTTAATTTTTTTTACGGTTAATTTTGTTAAGTGCATGCAATTTGAACTTCGATTGCATGGTCCACATGCAATTTTGAAAAATGCATAATGTTTGCTCTTTCATAAAATGTGTTAATTTTTATATTTCATTGTTAAATATAAAGGTTTTACCTTCCAAAAGACGAACTCATAAATTGCATGTGATTTACAATCTAATTTTTTATATGTATTATTGATAAATGTACGATGCATGCATTTTCATAAAATGGCTTATTTTTGTACATTCTGCTTGGATATTTAGATTCTACTTTGTAAAATGCATATAATTTACTTTTATTTCATAATTTATATATTTGTTAATAGTGCATAAAGTTTGCACTTGATAATTATTTTAATATATGCTATGATGTCTTTTGTAACGAAATGTGTGGTGGTATTTTTATTTGTAACAGCTCCTTGCATTTGCAGCGACATTCTTCGGATTTTCTATAAAATTTCTGGTAAACAGTATCCACCTTTTCATTTAATTGATTGTTCCAAGATAAGTCTTCATATTTATGCAAGCGGTGAAAGTTTTAAAATCTTCATCTTGCTCTTTTGCATTTATTTATAAAATTGTATTTGTATGTCTTTATTACCACAAAACTATCACACTGTAGGAAAGTGCAGACTTTTAGGCATGCTTAATAAAACGATACACTCAGGTTATTTTCTATATGTATAGTTTGCAGCTTTTAGTTACATTTGAAATTTATGTGGATAATATTCACTATTAGGTATTTTTATTTATGTTTTTGAAAAGTGTAGATGTTTGCACTTTTTAAAACGTGCAATATGTGTTTATTTTTCATATTTTTTACTGCAATGTGTTTAAATTGTATACTTTTGAGTTAGTTTTACATCTTAATGTTAAATACTTAGGCCCCGTTTGGTTTGTTGTTTTGTGTTTTGTGTTTTCGTCTAAACAAAAATGCGCATTTCTTATACATTGTTGGAAAACACGCAATTTTGAAAAATGAAATTAACATAGAAAATAGAAAACAAGTTTATTTGATTTTTCGTGTTTTGAGACATAACAAAAGGACCGAAAACAATTCATCCTCCCCATTTCCCGTCGATCGTCGTAATGGCTAAGAATTGTAAAAGGATTTCCCTCATTTTCTTGTATTTTGTATTGTATGTTGAAAACACAAAACGCAAAACTAAAAACGAAACCAAACAGGCCCTTAGATTTTAGATTTTTTTAGTATACAGAATATGTGCTTTTTTTTGTTAAAATTCCAGAATATTCATATATTCCGAAAGCAAAGAAAGATTGCACTTTTCAAAAACAGCATAATATGCTTATTATGTGAAAAATGCATAATGCATACATGTTTTTATTGTGAAGTATTTAAATTTTAAAGTCTTAAAGTAATGTTTTGTAAAGTTCATTAAATTTGTAATTTTATTTGATAGTTTTTCATGCATTTTTGAAAAGTGCACAATGCAAACGGTTCTCTCTCTCTCTTTCCTTTTTTATTTTCTTTTGGAAAATATTTGCGCTTTTGACCAGTTTTTAATTCGTATGGCGCCAGTTTTTGTGATTAAATTATTTTGCAATTGAAATTTGAAAGTACAGTGATTAATTCCATTGTTTGAAAAACGGAACCCGTTCCGAAATACCCGCAGTAGTTTATTGGATCATGTTTTACATATTCGTTTATCATTAACATAAACATTTACAGTATCTTCTCATCCACAACATATCAGCTCATAATAATTGAATCCATTTGATCATGTTTTTTCTTTTTCTTTTTCTTTTCTTGAAGGTAAGTGGTCTGATATTTCTATATGGACCTTCAGTCTATTTACAAATTACATTTGTTTTTTTCTTCTCAATCTGCTTTATTACAGGTATGATGTAGTTGTGGCTCTTTCATTTGGACTATTGTTCTGCCTTCTCATGGTATCTTCTTGTGCGGCGCTTTACTATAAATATTTCAAGCTTTCTGCATTTATTTTACTTCTTGGGATTCTAGTCAATGCTTGCCTTACGGTGTCTAGAAAGAGAAAGCTAGCGAAAAGAAGGGAGAGAAGAATGATGTTGCCTCTGTCTATGTGAATATTATCATCTGTTGAGAATTTTAATTTAATCATGTTGTGCTCTGTATACATAGAAATTTTGTCTGGAACATACAGTAGGTCACTTGAGGAAATGAATACATCTTACAGAATTGAGATTGGGAACTGTTCAAGGAAACTTGGTCATGGTGGCTCTATATGCTTATTCTATGTAGTGCTTGTTTAAAACATATATGCTGCTGCCATTGGTCTTGTTGTAGCTTTCTTCTCCATTTCTTTGGCAAGAGTGTTCGTGTCCATTGTTTTGACATTGCTTTTAGCCATCAAATTTTTGCTCTTATTGTGTTTGAGTTCAGTTTTGATGGTTGCTGTCATATTTTATTTGCTGGTTATAGTGTGGAAAGTATGATCAAATGTAGGATATATAATTTTAGGGATGGAGTCACCATGTTTCCTCCCAGTATAAACCAGGTTGATAGGAGTATAGAACTTTTCAGAACAGTGTTTGGTAGAACCACATAATTAAACTTTTACAGATGCTAAGAGGTTAGATGTAGTATTTTTCAATGTAGTGTTCGAAGACGTCAAAATCTGTGTATGCTCCATCAATGAGGCTGCATCTAAAGGTAAAAATTTAAGTATGAACTATTTTAGTAAATATTGAATTTTCTATTAAAATTATAAATATTTTAACAGTAAATTTTAAAATATTCCCTCTACATTTTTTGAAATATTAATCGTTGGTTCTAAGTAATCTGCAACCATGTGGCATGTGCTCAAACTTTTTTGTACACATTGATATGTTGGCATAAATATTGATTAAGAGTGCGCTTGTGAACACCTTTAGATTAGAGATAAAGATTGATTAGAGTTAAATGTTGATGACGTTTTTGACGACAATTTGGTTAGATGTTGAGTATAAAGCATAAATTGTTGTGTATTTTATGCCAAAATTAATTTTATTTTGTTATAATTAATAATTAGTAGGTAACGTTTTATGAAATCTTTGGTGTATTTCCACAATGATCAAATTCACCAATTGCATTTTCACCATTTACCCTCACATCAAAATCGCACTAGAAACCCAGGTATGATTTTTTTTCCCTTAATTTTCTTGAACCGTACAATGTCCAATTCCCCTTGCGACATGCTCAGGGTCATTTGAAAGTGCACATGGATCTTGTATAATATGGCTTATATGTATGTTCACGTATATAATCTAAGTTAAGTAATACTAATAAGCAGGGTACTGTAAAGTGAAGTAAATAAGAGCAATCACACCAGCATTTTTATACTGGTTCAGACCTTCTGTCCTATGTCTACTTCCGAAGCTCCCTTTCGGAATTTCCTTTTACCAAATACCCTTATTTCGTCCGAAGGTACAGACAATACAACAAAGTTGTTGACTTGACAAGCTTGTGTTCTCATAACACATATTTTGATTGAATGTACAACTCTTCCTATAATCTCCTTGATGATTCGAGATGGATGCTTCGTGATTATGGAAGTGTAGCAAATGATTCTTGAGTAAAGAATATGATTTGAGTGCAATAGAATTTGAGAATGCTTAAGGGAATAGAGGTTAAGACGGAGATTAGAAAGTTAGAAGGAAAGTTGATAATGATTTCAGAAGTTGATCTCTACATATAGACATCAAAGAGTTGCATTGAATAGTTGTAATCGTTCGAAAACAACTATTACCATTCGCAGAGATGCTGATGAACAACCGCAGCTATTCGAGGGGACTTTTAAGAAAATAACCATTGCAGGATGATCAGTCGATTGAGTATAAAAAATCAGTCTACTGAATAAGAACATTGAATTATGCGGTAAAATTTGAAAACAATATATATAATAAAATATGGGTGTTCAGTCGACTAAAGTGTATTACATTTTTTTTTCATAAAAACAGTTTATAACACCTTGTACAACTCTTTGATACTTGAAAACATTTGTATACATGTGTGTGTATGTGTGCACATGAACTACCAAGGAGATTTTACAAGTGTATCTAAGACCAAATACATACATTTGACTTGACGATCCGTATTTCAATAGCTTTTGAAACATAGATGATTCGCATTGCTTTCTCCTTGATTCTCTAATTCAAGATCATCTTATACCTGCATAATATCATATACTAGAAATATATAGAAATATAGTTGTCATCATTAAAACATAAAACAAGGGTTCTAACAATCTTCCCCCTTTTGATGATAACAACCATATGATTTTAAGATATATATATTTATATATATATATATACACACACATATACATACATACATACATACATATATATATATATATATCCCCATGTCAATATTCTCTCCCCCTTTGGCATTAACAAAAAGGCGGGAATACAATGGAGGCGAGATTAAAAAAATATAATGTAGGGGATTAACACACACGACATAGAAATCCAAACTAACACACACACACACATATATATATATATATATAATTGTATCATAATCACTCAATAACACATGACATACTTAAGTACACATAAATAAAAGTAACGCAACATAACATAGAAAACATGACATAAGAACACACAAGAACACATGAAAAGGTATACTTAACAAATGACATAAGCACGTGAGCATGAGACACCATAAACAGAACATATAAACAAGAGCACACAATATAGAAATTGACATATGCAACAAACAACAATTTCAATACAACGACACAAATTTAAATTCACAACAACAATGACTACTACGACAACATATTGTCCAAAATACAAACAACCGACATCCAACCACAACAACAACATGAGTACCAAGACAACATAAAACACCAAAACACATGAATTTTAAGTTATTACAAAACCAACGACAAGTTCATGACAAAACACAAACTAACACAAAACAAAGTTCATAACAAAACCACAAGTTGTAAGATTACCAAACCATGATGCATATCTAGTTTTCCGGCTCCAAATTGTGAGGGGGAGATGGTCGAGAACATGAGGAGAGTTTGTTCTATTTTTTCTCCAAAAACTCAAGCGTCGTCTTCTCGAAATTCTTTTGTCGCTTAATCATTTTCCTTTGTTGCTTATAGAGTATCTCTTGATTCTTGAGAATGGCGGTGTTGGCGGAGATATTCTTGGAAGTCTCAACAAATATAAACTTCTTATCACTATCAGAACTCCACTCCACCTCTTTGGAAATTTCTTGTTGAGTAGCTTGTTGCACGGATGGTGGGGCTTGTGAAGAAGATTGAGCTAAGTCTTGTTGAACCAAATGAGCTAGGTAAACATTGTGTGGTACAAGAGGCTCTATTTTCAAGGATAACTTCATAAAGGAGATGGATTTTTGGTCCATCACTTTAGGCAAAATGAAAACTTGCATGCTTTCAACATTAATGCTATATTGAATGAAAATCTTAGTCAAGTATGACGTAAAGAACATCATGTGTCTAGATCGTGCATGAAAACTCTTGATCTCATTGTAAATGATCTTGGCCCAATCCAATTTCTTATTGGAGCAGATAGCATACAAAATCTTGTAATTATTATCATACATCTTTTCATAGCTACTCGTTCATGGTAAGATTGTATGAATAATCATTTTGTTGAGAATCCTAACTTGGTGACATAAATAAACGGAAGTATTTGCGGTTTGTTCCATTCGACAAAGATAACTAGTAGAGTTATAAGCAAATTCATCATGGTTAATATCTTCTAATTTATATCTGAAACTAGAACAACCTAAGATTGATCTCAAATCCTCTATAAACAACTTAATTTCAACACCAAGAACTTTACTCCAAAGCAATCAGTCTTCATTTTCAGGTTTATAAAACTTCCACACATATTTTCATAGAACATTCTTACTAAAAAAGAATAAATCTTTACCTGTTTTGGTTAGTGTCAATTAAAGAAAGAAATTCATGTTCCCGAGCGAGTGCTTCAATCCCGAAGACTTCAAAATTCGACATCTTATAGAAGGTTTCTAGAAAAACCCATTTGTCGTTCAATTCATTGAAATGTTTCAAAGCAATTTTGCTTTCATTTAACCAAAGTAGAATTTGCTTATCGGAAGCAAACTCGGGATGAGAAGGGTTAGATGTTGAAGTTGGAGCTTTTTCTCTTTGCGGCTTTTCTTTGAAACGGGGAGTTTCTGTTTTGGAGCCAAGGATTCATTTTTGAAAGCTTTGAAATACTAGGGTTTAAAAGTTGAAAATGTAAAGTGAAGAATGAGTGTGAAAAGGCACGACTTTTCTAGTCAGTCGACTGACTGTACTATTCAGTCGATTGAAATTATGCAGAGTGTTTTCCAAGAGCAAAATGCAATATTTAGTCCACCTGTAAAAAATTAAGTTAGCCAACCGAGTCACACTAGCTCAATTGATTGGGTTTTGGTTCAATGGACTGAACTGGGTGAATTTGAAAACAGAGAGCAGGTTTTTATATAGTCGACTGTTTTATTATCTTATAGTTGTGTTCAATCGACCAGGAATCTTATTTAATCAACTGGATGGATGAAAAATAGGTGCTGTGCATTTTCGAGAAAATAACAACATATATATATACACACTCTAAACTTCTTAATTTGCTTACATATGTATATTTAAGTACTTATTTATAATATATATATATATATATCTGTGTGTATGTATGTTAATTTTGATATACAATGATGTATTATTTAATACATCAAAGTTTTGTTTATTTAAAAAACCATAGTTTTGTGTTGTTGTTTAAAAACCATATTATGGTTTATATGTATACTTAAGTTTTTAACTAAAGCTAGTAATATAGAAAACCATGTTTGTTGGAAGGTAAATTTATAACATATAGACTTCTGTCATCTTTCTATTTACGGAAGATTTATAAATTTTCCAAAGAATTTTTAGAACATGAATCTGAGTAACCATAGTTTTAGACAATTATTTTTACCAAGATTATTTAGATAAATTTGTATTAAACCTTTTAAAAATTTGATATTTATAATCAAATTAGTGTTAATATTATGAAATTACAGGGATCTACGTGTTAGTAGAAGAAGGCAGTCATACCCAAGAAAGTTTGGAACCTTTAGAAATATAATTACCATTATAAACAACATTTACTAGATAATCATCTACATATTTCTACCTAATCAATTTATTATTAGTTTTAGGAATCGAAATTTTTAAGATTTTTGAATTTGAAAACTGGATTTAACACTATCTTTGGTGTATCTACAATTTTATCGCTTTAATTGAGAATATTTAATTAATTTTAAACATTTAAATAATTGATTTTACAAGCCTAAATAACTCATTTTTATTATTTAGTAACGATAGCAAACTTGTTTTGAAATTTAGTTTACAAAATAAATAGTTCGGAGAAAAACTGAAAATGTAATCGAAAATCGTTTTTCGGATTTTCGACTTTTCATCGAACGAAAGCTGTTGAAACGTTGTTGCACACACACACACACACACTTATATTTGTACACATACTTATACACATAGTAAGGTATTGAAAAGTACAAAAAGAGGTTAATAAAACTTAAGAATCCTTAAGTACTTTTAAAATGAAATTAAAAGTTAATAAAGTCAAATATTAACCTTTCTCCTTATATTAAAAAGAATAAAGTACTAAGAAGTACATGTTATCATGATAGAAGTGCACACTACACCAAAACAGTCATTTGGCAACACTTTCTTTTTTCATTTGCTAACGCTTATATGTGTTGCATTTTAGTCTCACTAGAAAGCGTCACAATTCAGCAAATGTGTGACTAAAAGTAAACATTTACAATTTTAAATACCCCAACGCTTGTTGCCGTTAGAAGCCCAGGTTGAATTGAAATTAATTAGCATGTGCTAGGGCAAAACAGTAAATGAGTAACTAACTTACGCATGCCCTAAACATGCTTCCCAAATTCAGTCATTTCCGATTTTTCGCTCTTCCCTCTCCTCCGAAATTTCGATCTCCCCTCCATATTTTCGACTTCAACTTCAGGCAGGCAAGCACTCGCTCTCAACTTCGAATTCAAGAAGACTTCGACTTCAAGCACTTCCTCTGCCCTCTCTTTCTTTTAACACATCCAAACTTATATTTCGCAATCACCATCGCTAACTCCATACTCGCGGATGTTTATTGACGAAGCTAAGCAATTATCTTGAAGCAATCACTTTCTGGCTGTAAAGAAAACCATAAGACTAGGCTATCTCGATTGATTTAAAGGTTAGATTTTAACGTATTCGCTCTTTCATTTTTTATCATCCTTTTTAGTTTATATTCCTGAATGGATGAACGTTGCTTTTCCCTTTGATATTTTGTTCAGGTTGATTTCACTTGTATAAAGCTCTGATTCTAGGGTTTATGCTATTATGTTTGATCTATTTCGATTTTATTTTGTTTCCCACTTTCTTTGACAGATCTGGCTAGCTGCCTTAAAATAATGTGTATGCATGTTTTTCTGAATTTTAAATTCCATCAATTTGATTTTTGCTGGAAAACTAGTTATATTTGGTTTTAATAGAAGTTGCTTTAGGGTTTCGTGCTGTCAATTTTGTAATTTGGGGTATAAGTTTTGTGGGGATTATCCTAATATGTGATTATTTTATATTGAAATCTACCTTCTTAATCCCATTTATTTTCTACCAATTCAAGAGTCCTGTTATTGTAGCATACTACCTGCATCTCATGTTTGAGAAAGCTACTTAAATAACAAGTTGTATAGTTTTTGGAAGTTGAAGTAGAGCGTCAAATAGAATCGAGATTGAGCATAAAAACAAAATATATACAGATAATCGAATCGACTGGATCGTAAGTACTGTGACAAGGAATCGCGAATTCGCAGCCTTTTCTTTTTATTGAATTGAATCGTGAATGTTTTGATGGAGTCAGAAGGTGGTGACCCAGCTTCCCCTAACTGAAACTGGCACATATATTATGCTACTAACAAGCCTGAGCTTCCAATGGTAACCCTAGAAATGTGCATGACCGGGCTTAACAAAGAGAAAGCGTTTGTGTTTTTCAACGATGGTACTCAAACAAAGAAGATGACTAAAATGTCTGGAATCTCAAACATAATTCCTGAGATGGAGATATGCGACTTTGAGTTTGAACCATGTGGGTATTCAATGAATGGAATTGTAGACACTGCACTATCTACAATTCATGTGACTCCTGAAGACGGCTTCAGCTATGCTAGCTATGAAACAATGGGGTTCAACCAAGAGAAAGTTGACTTTGCAAGCTTGGTGGGTAGGGTTCTGAAATGCTTTGGGCCTAAAGATTTCTCTGTTGCTGTTACTATATTTGGAGGCCGTGGAAAAGCTGGGTCATGGAATGATAATCTTAGAGTCGATGGGTACAAATGTGTGGAGAATGTGGAGCAGGTTTTGCCAGGTGATGCTATCTTGGTCTATCAGAGTTTTACTGTTGTTGATGAAGGGAGTGGTCATTCCCCAAGGTCTATTCTCCATAGCTTCGATGAGTATGAAGTTGACGAGAAGAATGTGAAGGGAGGTGAAGTGGTTTGAGGTGTATCGGTCTTTGTTTGTTGCTGTTCTTTTGGTTCATTGGGAAGCAGCAAAGCCAGAAAAACCTATCTATGCTACTTTTATTATCGTTGTTTTTTAAAATAAATGGCCTTTAGCGTGGAAGCCGAGACTTTGTTTTTTATTGTGGGATTTATTGTCTGTTAAACCTTTGATGATTGCAGTGTTATTTCGTTTTGGCCAAATTTTGTTGGCTTCAGTAATATAGTCTTTGAAATGGTATATGTTGCTTACAGGTCAGGTTTATGGTTTCTTTTGAAATTTGCAAGTTGTTTTTTCTAAAAAAAAAATTTGAAGTAGAGGTGAAGGCATTGTCCCGTATACATATTCCTCTTGTAGTGTCATATTGCTAAGTTTAGTTTAATTAATAAACTAATTCAGTTACATATTTTCATTCAGTCACTGACAGCTACGTTTACTATATGTTAGTACTAGAAATAGTTTTATCACATGTATTTTGCTCTTACCCTACTTTTGCAAATACAATATACATGCATTTTACATGCTTTTAAGAACCCTTGAATTGCTAATATTGCTAAAATTATAGTGTGGTTTTCATAATACCTACAGAGATAAAAAAAAAATCCGTCAATGTTATCTGCCGGAGGATTTGGGTGAAGTTATTCAAGTTGATGGAAAACTAAAATGGTCTTTGCGTATCATGAGCATAACAAGGAAACACCAAGATATGAGTATTATTGATTCTATTTTTAAAATCACAAAAGTTTGGATGATAATGCTCAGGCTTCTTATGGTTTATATCGATACATAGTTTTAGATTTTCTAAAGCATGTTAAAATTTCATCAACACTCCTATGTTTCACTTGATATAAATTTAAGACAAGCTTGAGTGCCTAATCTTATGCACAAGACAATTATGTTAGGATCTAGAAAAATACCATCGTACAATCTACACTTCCTTCCCAAAATTTATGTTCACAGAAGATGGTTCCTAAGCCCTGAACCAACATCCATTAGCATATTAGTTTATTTTGTTCTGATGTAAAACCTGTAAATTGGGATATATAGTCATACAAACTTAACGTAGAAATTTTAGCTATTATATATTATCTTAGCATTATGTATGTGAAGATTGAAAAGATATCAAAATGCGTTCTAGTTCTGCCCCTCCTATCCATTATAACTTATGTTCATGACTTGGAAAACTGTTTCACGAGAATGACATAATGCATTGAACCTATACCCTAGTACAACATTACATGCTGCACAATAAACAAAACTTTATGTTGGTAATAAAACGAACTTATATATATGTTCTAAATTATTCTTGCATGACTGATTATTCTAAATCCTTAGAGATTTTTTTGGCCCCGTCTGACAAGTGTTGTATATGATCGTTATATGGATATTCGTTTTTTCATAGAATGGACATCTATATTCATCTGATACAATATTTGTTGGATTTGTCCCAGTATTGGATAAGTTACAAACACAATAAAATAATCATATTTTATAAATCATTTCAGGTTGAATGGTTCACAAAATTTCGATGGCACTTCCTTTTTGTTCCCTGTGTACACGTATTTGTGTACGATACAGGGAATAAAGGGAAGTGCTGCCGAAATTTTGTTGAATCGTTTAACCCGAAATGGTTTATAAAATGCGATTACGTTATTGTGTTTGTAATGGGAAGTAGGATGACCGACCTTCAAAGTTATTGTAATGGAACTTTAAAATGAAATGAACACTATATTTTTGTCTAACAGGTTCAAAAGGTAAAACTTGAAATTTATGTCTAACTCAAGTTCAAGAGAGTGGATTAAAAGTCCATACAGAAATACTGAAGAATATAAGCAAGGTGTTCGAGACTTCATTAGTTTTGTGAAGAATCACTCATCCCCCGATGTCGAAATATGCATTTGCCCTTGTATCAAGTGCAAGAACTCTAAAAAGCTCTCATTGGAAAGTGTTGAGAAACATTTAATCATTCATGGTATGATTAAAACATATAATAGATGGTTTTTCCATGGAGAGATGAACAAGAATAACACGGGGGTGAATCATACGCAAAATATTATTCCAGATTCTCATATCCAAGATCAAATTCAAACCGACCATTGTGTAGAAGGAGCTCTTAGAAATCTCATAGACGATGCTTTTGGAGTGCATAATATGCCCCAAAGTAGCCGTGAAGAGGATGTTCAAGAGATAAATATAGACAATTCTCATTCATACCATGGAGAAAAGCACAAAAAATATACAAACAAAGCAAATGAAAAACTTTATTCTTCTTGTGAAGATGGGCATACAAAATTAGGCGTAATTGTTGAGCTTCATAACCTTAAAAAAGAATTTAATTGGTCGGGAAACAGTATGACTGAGTTGTTGAAGCGATTAAAACGTTGGCTTCCAAAGGAAAATAATTTACCTGACAAGTATCCCACAATGAAGAAAATATTAAAGGATCTGGGAATGGAGGTGAAGTGCATACATGCTTGTGAAAATGATTGCATATTATTTTGGAAAGAAAATGTTGATGCGAAAGAATGTCCTCAGTGCCATACACCAAGGTATAAAACTAAAAAAACAGTGTTAGGGGATGTCAAATTAACGAAAGAACCAAGAAAAGTTTTAAGATACTTTCCTATAATTCCGAGATTAAGTAGGTTATACACTATACCATGGATAGCTTGTAAAATGCAATGGCACAAGAAAGCCACACCCTCTTGGAATTCCATGCGACATCCTATGGATTCAGCTGAATGGAGATCAATCAAAAGTCGATGGCCAGAATTTGCTAATGAAGGACGCAATGTGTGGCTTGGTATTGCTACCGATGGGTTTAACCCAAATGGCGTTCTCTCTAATAGTTATAGTTGTTGGCCTGTTTATATGATACCTTAAACCTACCCCCTTCGTTGTGTATGAAATCACAATTTCAAATGTTGACTCTTTTAATTCCTGGACCAAGAGCACCAAGTCAGGACATTGATGCATACTTGGAACCTCTTATATATGATTTAAAACATCTTTGGGACGAAGGAGTGTCTGTTTTTGATGCGGATAAACAAGAAATTTTCAATATGAAAGCAATATTATTATGGGGAATTCATGATTTACCAGCATTTGGTAACTTATCTGGTTGTGTGACTCACGGTTATAAAGCGTGTTCTGTCTGTGCTATCGAGACGGAATCAGAGCACATCGGCAACAAGATCGTCTATCCAAAATATAGAAGGTTTTTGAAGGATGATCATCCATATAGAGCATTAAAACACGGATGGTATAAGGATATTGAATATAAAGAGCCTCCGACTCGGCTAAGGGGCTCGTCTCTTTTAGAAAAGCTTGATCGTATCAAATATATTCGTGGAAAACTACCACAGAGCAGAAAGAGAATGATTGCTGAAGCTTATGATAATGTAGATTGTCTTGTTGATGATGAAGAAAGATCGGCATGGTACAAGAAGTCAATTTTGTTTGACTTGGATTATTGGAGCAGTCATAAAGTTCGTCATACTATTGATGTTATGCATACTGAGAGAAATGTTGCTGAACATCTCATCAACTTTATGTTTGATAAAGGAAAACAATCTTCTAAATATGCATGGGATAAGATTCACAAGCTACAATGTTGTCAAGTCCTTAAAGATGCAAAACTTCCATCATGTCTTGCAACAAAGTTACATGGTCTTATAGGTCTTCAACCACCTAGTTTGCAAATTAAGAAGACATATGATTATCATATTATTATTCAATATTTGCTCCCTATCATGGTTCAACATGCATATCCAAAGTGTCGCGAGTTAAGACGAGCACTTCTACAAATAAGCTTGTACTTCAACATAATATGTTCGAAAGTTCTAGTTCGAGAACATGTACAAGCGGCCAAAGATATGATTGCTGAAGCATTATGTGTGTTGGTACACTATCTTCCAATGCACTTTTTTGATATAAGTATCCATTTGATGGTACATTTAGCAAATCAAGCTCTACTCTGTGGACCATCAAATTATATATGGATGTATCCTTTTGAAAGGTAAATATTGTTTTTGCATTCGAATTATTTTACCTAACTACTTTGAAGTTACTAACTGTAAATATGCATATTAATTTTTTTTGTCCTAGGGCTATGAAGGATTGTAAAAACATACCTAGTAATAAAAGGTATATTGAAGGATCAATTTCTAAAGCATACCTTGTTTCAGAATCAGTTCGATACGCAATGGAATATATGCCAAACCCACGTGATGGAAATCATAGCTCTAAACAGACATCCTTTTTAGATGAGAATGGTGATGATATATATGAGCGTTCCATCGTTGAAGGTAAATCGTTAAAATTATCTAGAGTGCAACGATCACAGATTCGACGATGATTACTATTTAGAATTGATATACCAGAACGAGATGAATACTATAGGTTATCTATTTTCACCTTTTTTTCAAATACTTGTAGCACAATATATAAATAATATATATATTTTTATTTACCATGATATTCAATCTATAGCGCATACCGCTTATCTTTAGAAGACGGTCTTCGTGGTAAAAGGAAACCAATCACAAAAGCAGAAGTAATAGTTCAATCTGAATTTGTTGATTGGCTACACAAGAAGGTATGCTATATTTATCTGAAAGTAATGTGTTTCTTTTTATCTAATCTTATTCTATTAATTTTGTTAATTTTAATAGCTTGTGGAAAAAAAATGCATGAACACAATATTATGGTTGTATGTCAGTGGTCCAAAGTGGGATGTCAGAACTTATCTTAAGTATAGAGTGAATGGCTATATGTTCTATCCTCGGCATTATGACGACACCATTTCAACGCAAGATAGTGGTGTCTGCATGGATGTGATCACTATATTTGTTGCAAGTTCAAAAGATCTAAATCCTACGGATGATAATACTACTTGGTATGGTATTATTATAGAGATCATGGAAGTTGATTACTATGATTTTCAACATGTGGTATTCTATTGCGACTGGGTGAATGTTGGAGATAAGACAAATGGTTGTAAGGTTTGCCCTGATACAAATTTGTTGATGGTAAACTTAATGAAGCTCAAGAATACCGATGGAGAATATGATGAACCTGCTATTCTCGCGTCCGAAGCAAGTCAAGTATTTTACATTAAAATTATCTTTTGTAAATAGTTTATAAAATGTTATATTAATTATGTGTTGTCAACTTTGATCTTTCTTGTAGGTAGTAGCAAATCCAAAAGCAGATATTTCACGAACAACGGTTTGGAAGGCTGGACATAAAAGAAAATCAGGAGAAATACTACCATGTGCCGCGGAAAAATATTAGTCTTTCCCATACTAGTGGTTGACTGAGACCACTATGAACGGTTTTCCAGTTCACATTAGTCTTTCCCAGTTGAGTAACATTCAGTTCCTCACCAACTAAACCAACCTGCAGTCAATGTCGATATTATTTAAAATACTTTTTCAGAAAAGAAATAAAGATCATATAATATAGTTACCTGGTATCCCCATTGATATATTCGGAGATCAGCAACTACTTTACCTCCCTTTAATATCTTCACGAATCGGAGACCAGCAACCTTTTTCTCCAAATATGCTCCAGAGGCCTTTGAAAACAAAACAGGTTGAATATGATAGACAAATAAACTGTTTATGAACTGTACTTTCAAATTTCAATTTCTTACTGGTAATCCAACCATGACACTAAGTAAAGAGATAGTGTTCATTCCCTTCTTAAGTGTCATTGGCTTTATAAGTATTGGACCTGACTTCTCTTTTAGGCTCCCATGACTGCTTCCTAAATTGATTTATATTCAATAAGTTCTTACTCTCTTAAAGCTAACTTTGATGTACTACTTACCGATGAATGCATCATCCACAAATGCGTGTATGACATGAGCTTTTGATTGAACATGAAGTACATACAATGACTGTTTGTTGCCAGTTATCTAAAATATTCATATTTGTTCGATAAATATTGTGACAGAGTTTGGGCCAAATGAACCACACGGTACACACGAATGCACACATGAATACACACACATGCATGCAAGTTCATATTCACTTGTGCAAATTCAATTTAACGTGATATTAAATGCAGGCACTACTAGAGGAAGTGGAAAAAAAGAGGAAGTTGGATGATAGTTCTAAGGGTGGAGTCGAAGATCTTGAAGATGACCCAATTGCGGAAGTTTTTGGTTCCGACACGAAGAAAAATTATTGTCGAGCAATTACTTCTACTTCTTCTATAAAACAAGTGAAGATGGCTCGAGCTGTAAAAGCTGTAACTGAAAAGAAGCAAGCCATGGATTTGTCTATTTGGAAATTGGAGATAGAAAGGCAAGTAGCTAATCAAGTTAATAATGCCATCAATTCAATTACTTCAACTTTTATGAAATTTATGCCTAGTTTGCAAGAAAAATATATTGCAAGTCCTACGACTCCACAAACGGAAGGTGCTTCTAATTTAGGAGATTCTCATACAAACAATAATGTAGTTGTTACTCCAACTGTGTCAAATAATGATATTCGTTCATCTACAATGGAAAAGAAATATGTAATGCTATTGTCACAAGATTTAGAGAAGGAAGTAGCTAAAGGTTATGTTGGAACACAAACTATTTGTCATTTTAGGAAGGTGATACCGAATGTAGAGAAAGTAATTTGGGTGGATGATGTTCTTGAACCGGATGCACCAATTTATGATGGTCCTCAAAATGGAATGTACAAGTTATGTGATTTTTCAGATGGAGGTTTCGTTATATGGCCGGAGTTTCGTATTCGGTATTTGTAGAATTTCTCTATGAAATTTACGTTGTCTTTTGTATTCCAATTTGACATTGTTATGAAGTAGTTGATTATGTATTGAATTAACCAACTTAATTATGTATTGTACTTGTTATGAAGTAGTTGACATTGTTATGAAGTAGTTGACTATGAAATTTATGTTGTTATTTGATCATGAATATTGTAAATTTTGGGTTCCTATTGAATGTAGTATAATAATGTTGTTAAAGCGTTATAAGCGTTGGCAATTAAAATATACCAACGCTTATAAGCGTCAGCATAGAAAATTAAACAATGTTGGATGGTTAATTTGCCAACGTTTATAAGCGTTGCTAAATAATATATGCCAACGTTATAAGCGTTGGCGAATACAACCTTCCAACGCTTATAAGCGTTGCTAAATAATATACACCAACGCTTATAAGCGTTGGCGAATACAACCTTCCAACGCTTATACGCGTTGGCAATAAATTGCGATGCCCCTACAGCGACGCTAATAAGCGTTGCTGAAACTGTTTGCGACAGTTATACTCGTTGGAAATCACCTGTTTTGGTGTAGTGGCAAGGCTATATGAAGAGGATGTGGTGCATGAACTGGAATATGAGAAAGTTTATGAAAGAAGCCATTTTAGAGGGGTAATTTGGTAATTTGGCTAATGGGCATGTGAAGTCTTTTTTCATTTTTGCAAATTCTATAAAAGGAGCACCTTCCACTTCATTATTCCATCATTTTTTCATTTCCATTCTTCATATTCACTTTAGTTTTCTTCATCTTCTTTTATATGTTTCCCCCATCGATTCATAATTCAAAGCCACTTAAAAATAACTTCTTTCCTTCTCAAACTTCTTCCATAGCCTTAAAATAACGTAGCAACTACCACTACATCCTCAAAGATCGAAAATTTGGAGCTCATATCCCCATTCTTCATCAAGACCATGAGCATGCGTATAGGGGAAGGCCTTGGCCATGAGCAAAGTAAGGGAGTGGGAGGCTTTGGACGCAAGGAGGAGAAGGAAAAGTGGAAGCTTTGGCTTCGGGATGATGGTAGGAGGAAGTTGTAGCTCTTGGTTCGGTTTATCCTTGATTAAGTGAGATATCTCACTTTAAAATAGCTTTAAAAATTGACAAATATTTGTAAAATATAGGTTTTTGTTTATGTTGTTTATACTTGTGTATATTGCTTTTTATAAGAGACTAAAGCAAAAGGAAGTCGAAGTATCTTCGTAGCAAATAGGTCAATGTAAAAGCACTTCGAAGAATGGAGATTTTGTAGAGGGATCCTAAAGGATTCCTTGCTTTGTGATTATTCTTTACATGCATTCTTGGTTATGCAAATTTTTGTGTATATGTAAAATGAATGTTGCATAGTTATAGTCGACCTACTTGTTGGTTTTGCGACATTGAAATCTCGTACTTTCTTTTTAATGGTTTACTACTTTATTTCCTAAAGTGTTTTGAAATGGTTTTTGAACTTGACTCTTATTTTCAAACCTTTTTGCAAAGATATGAAGTGTCCTAAAATATAGAAACAAAATATGGTTTAAAAGCTATTCGATTTACAACACAAGTTTTAAAAGTTATGGTCCATATAGTGACAGTCGTTATGGATGCAGTTTGGAAAACTATGTGTTTAGTAAAGTATACAAGGTTATCTATTTTAGATATTTGGTAAATTCTTTTCAAATATATTTTATAAAAGCAGTATAAGTATTTAAAAAGAAGATTGAAGATCTAATTATATATTTTTAAGTTATTTAAACAAGAGGTTTAAATTTTATAAAGGAAGCCGCTTTGTTTCAAAAGTCAAGTTTTTATTTAAAAAGTGACCATCTTTAAGAGGATGTTTTAAAATACAAGTTTCAAATTATGTTTTAAAGAGTTTCAAAAGTAATTTTAAAAGAGGAAGAAAGCATGAATTATAACATTATTGTTGCAATAAATGTTTTCGAGAAAAGGGAAAGAGATTATGGACTATAACATTCTTTTATAGTAAATGGTTTTTGAAAATTGGATAAGAAGTTTGATTTATAACACTCGGTTATTATTAAAAAAGTTGTTTACTTTATATAAAGCAAGGATCTTGCCTTTTGAAATCAAGCTTTGGTTTAAATAAATGAGTTTGGAAAATGTTTATAATAACTAGTTTGAAATCGCAAACTGGAAATAAGTTTATGGAGTTGGTTTTCAGATTTGTTTTAAAATAATTTTGTTTTATGCAGGGGATTTCTTTATCGGTGCCATTAAGTAACATAAAATAAATATGATAAGTAGTGCTAAATGTTGACATGTTAATGGAAAGCAAGTCATCTTATATTTAGCACTAAACCAATGAGTAGACTTTCCTCTCTTTGTGAGATTTAGAATCGGAGTGTCTAGGCAATGCTAGGAGCAATCGGTGCCCTAACTTACCTGGCTTCGATTCGGGACGAGGGATAGAGAAGTCGAAATGTCAGAAGTGTGATAAGTATAAGAGGGTTAATTTATATAAATAGATCATGATAAATTAAGTATATGGAAGGTACTTCATCTTATACTCGACACTAAATTTTGACGTATGGAAGCACGTTTCTATGTGTGAGAATTTAAGAATGTATGTCGAGGCAATGGTAGTTCTCTAACTTGTCCGACTTTATTGTTAATCGAGGGATAATATAGGGTTGAAATCGAAAAGTGGTGATAAGTATATGATGTTCGATTTTCCATATGCAAACTATATACTTACACCAGATAGTGATTTATCCACTATCGATAACTTAACCTATTTTGACTTTGGAGGTATACGAATGCTTCACGATTTCATATGGTTTGAGATTCCCTTGGGAGAACTCATTATGGTCAAGCGTCTCTTGCTTTAAGGGCATATATTCGAGATCTCCTTGGGACTCTTATATCGTGTGCTTACTTCCTAAAGAACCAGGATTTAGTCAACCGAATCATATCGCTTTTTGTTTCGGAGAGACTAGGATTAGATAAGCATGAGTTACCCGAAAACCACTTCGAATTGGCATAAGTGTTCGAACTGAGACATCTTGAAAATGATGGAATCGAAGATAGAGTTCTTTGAAGTGCAATGACTACTTGCTACTAATCCTGAGGATGTAGTAGAAGTAGTGCCTTCGGTTTGTTCATATCCAGGACAACTTGTATGGATGAATGCTAGCATTGCATTTTTGCATGAAGGAAAGTGTTAGCATTCCAAATAGGATTTGCTAAAAAGGTAAAACGTAGCCTCAAGCCTCGCATCCAATAATTTTAAAAACAGGGGATATGCGGCAGGGCTATGTGGTTCGCTACCATTAGTATATGGCCAACACCCAATTTAGATCGATATTTATGAATTTATGTATGCTAGGGGCCCAGTATGATTACATGCATCAATCAGGGTGGTGACATATTAGGTATTATCCAGGAAGGGATAGGCCGGTTCTATGTTAGCGGGGGTCCATATGAGTCCTTTTGTACATTTTTCTTGAGGTGTACTATGGTAGGCAGTACCCCAGTAGCCTTGTCATTGTATAGAATCAATTTTCTAATACATACCTTTACGGACTTAAGTTGTATACTAAATATGTTATTGAATGTAATTAATGTAATCATTATAGTTATGCTTCTTAATTTATTTTAAACCCTAGACATTATTATAGTATAATTGGATTTCCTATAAAATGGTTTGGTTATCGTAAGGTAAAACCCATACGTGTTTATGTGCGGCGTGGTCTTATGAGATATTTTTATTTTTGAAATGGTTTTATAAATATAACAATCCATATGATTTGAGTTTCTCACGCTGGTTTACCATACCGATCCGGGTGTTATTTTCTTATAATACTTGGGTAAGACCCTAGTACTTTTCTAGATTTAGCGAAGGATTCTTGGAGCTTCAGGAGACGAGTTGGATGCCTCCAAGACCTGACGTATTTATTTTTACACCATTTCTTATTTTGTCTTTATCAGCATTTGTGAGGACATGTTGTTATAACTATTTATGCTGATAATAGGTTAGAATCTGATTGTTATATGAATATTATAGTTTACTTTTGTGAAGATCATTTGGATATTATATATTACTCGTCATGATGTGAGATTATGTTCTGTCTTTTCTTTTTTTCATTCTAACAATATGTTTTTTTGGCACTCGGATGCTCAGCACATAAATATCGTGGATGTAGTAGTGTCGACTTTTGGGTCAAAAAGCGGTTGGTCATAGTGGTATCGGAGCTGAAGGTTAAGCGAGAACCTTGGCTTTGTGGTGTAAACTCATTAGAGATAGGGTAAGTGACACCCTAGAATGAGTTTGAATGTGTTATATATGAGAGTGCGCATTTGTTAGTGCTATAAAAATATTTTATATTGTGTTGAAATGGGTAAATGAAATAATTTTACCTAGATTTTATATTTTATATATAAGAGAATAATTTTCAAAAAAATAATATGGATATATTATTTTTGTTATGATTGTTTATTAAGGAATGATGATATTTATTTATCATCATTTATTGATTGATTATTTATGCTTAGTTAGTTTATGAGCATTTGTTGTTTGGTTGAATTAAATACGAACACCTTGTGAATTCGGTTTCATGATTTGACTATAAGGCGATCATAAATAATGTAGTTTAACAAGTTTACTTTGTTAAAAGGGTTACTATAATAAAGAAGGTATTATATAAAGGTAATTTTATATATTATTTTATAAGATATGTCTTATAAAATAAAAAAGATTTTTGGGAATTTAAATCCTGATATCTTTGAAAAAGATTTCAAATGATTTTTGGAGAAAAAGGGTAATAATAGTATCACTTGATAGTATGTTACATTTTCTTTGGATAGTTCGAGAAATGAGTCATGATTAGTTTTATGGTAATCTGAATAATCTTCTAAGTGACGATCAGATGTTTGCTTAGGCGGACATTGTACGATCAAAATGAGTTCGAATCCGAATGTACCTAAAATAGTTTTTGGTAAATAAAGTGCTAAAGCTATTATATATATATATATGTATGAGAAATATATATAGTATTGTTCCAAAGTGGGATTCGAAAAAAAAAGAATTATTTTAATGTTAACCAGTTCGAGTGGCTCGAAAGTGACTAAAAATAGGCAAGAGATGTGTTTGGATGGTAAGCGCTTCTTTAAGTATTACCCTTCTTGGTAAGAGGATGTATCATAATATTTGGTAGGACCTAGTTCCTTGGTTACATTTTAGTGTTACTCGATTTATATGTATATTTTCCATGGATTAAAATATAAAATATCATTTCAAAGGGTTTTAAATTAAAAACCAGGTATTTAGTTCTTAAGCTTCCTTAAAGAAAATGGATTCAAATTTAAAAGGTATTTTGATAAAAGAATGCATTGATAAATGAATTATTTTTGAATAGATTTATATCACTCTTGGTTAGAGAAGAAAAGTTTAACACAAGTTTAAATGGGTTAAATTTAATAAGAAGATTTTAATAAACTTTGTTTTATTAAAACCATATCTCTTGTTTTCACATCTAAGTTTTATAAACTATTTGATCTTATTGGACTGGCTAATAAACATCTTTACGTTAAAGGTGTCTAAGAAAAATTAGACTCTTAGACTGAGTTTGGATACCAGCATCCTACTCTTCTTAGCTACTTACCAGACCAAACTGGAAAAGAGGTCAAAGAGGTCGACTCAGTTTTAAAACCGAGATTTATTTTGTGTCTGCATTTGAATTTAAGAAATAAAGAAATAAAAGATTGAATCAGATGGTTGTGTATATTCTTAGGATGTAGTAGGGTATGATATGAGTTTAAAACTTAAGTAATATGTTATGAAATGTTTTCATAAATAATTTTGGGAATTAAAATGAATTGACATAGGATAAGTAAATAAGTTGAGTTATCCTAAAGTGATAAAAACTGTAAGTTGTACTTGGATCATTTTATTCACATAACAGTTCTTGATCCAAAGTTCAGGCATATGATTTTTGGGTGTAGTCCGAACTAGGCATTTTCACTCGATTCTTTTATGTGAGTACTTGAGATGGATTCTTGGGATGATGTGAGTGTTTTCTATTATATTTTATAACTATGTAAGGAAAACATAAGTATCGGATCAAGGAACCAAATCAGGATTCTGCAATAGAGAGGTTAAGTGATCTATACTAGTTTGGATGAGAGATTTGTGTCTGAACAAGTGATCGAATATTGTGTACGGATGATTCAAGCACATTATACATGCTTAAGTATATTTTCCTTTAATGTTTTATGAGGGGTTAGGTAGATGACTCTTTAATTTGTCATAAGGTAGTGCGAATAACCGGTTGAGTAATAACCTATGGCTGTTGAGCATGAGGTAAGCTCAGTAGATCGTTTATCATCATTGTGTGATGAGAAGGTTGTAAACCTAGACAAAATGTTTGTTAGTCATTTAACATTTTGAGAAAAAGAATTGGTATGGCTTGTTTCTAAGTTGTTCGTTTGAGATAAAGTTTTGGGGTTGAAATTCCTTTAAGGAGGGAAGAATGTAACGACCCGGAATTTTATCACTTTGATTGAGAATATTTAATTAATTTTAAGTATTTAAAATAATTGATTTATAAGCCTAACACTACACCAAACAGTCCATTTTGTAACACTTTTCCTCTTTTAATTTGTAACGGTTATAACCGTTATAAATTTCTAACGGTTATTTCTTTTACTAACATTTCTCACGGTTATTACCGTTACCAAATCTGGTAATTTCGTAAATAATCTAAAGCAACATTGATAGGTTTGTAATTTTATCTTTGGTTATTACTTAACCTATTCCTAACGAATAACATTTCACTCTTTCAACGTTTTTCTCTTTCATTCGTTTTAGGGTTATCATCAGTTTGTTCTACCACCGCCTCTGCCATCTACCACCTCCTCCGCCGTCTTCCACCGCCTCCGCCGTCTACCACCGCCTTTGCCCTTTGTTCTACCAATTTGATGAAGACGAAGGAGGATTAGGGTTGCGTTTCATTTCGGCAATTGACTGCAAACAAATTTTCAAATTCAAATCAGGTAATCTCTTCAATTTTAATTTATTGTCGAGTTAATGTGAGTGCCCTGGAAATGAGTTTATAATTTAGCATCTTCTTAAAATTTCTGATATTGTTGTTACTGTTGAGTTAATCTGATGCTGTAGTATTAGCTGTTGATGAAGTGTGTTAGTTCATGTTAGATGCTGAGGGTTGAGGAAGACGTTTAATTGTTGATTTAGTTTGTGTTCGTTTGATTAGTGTTTTGTTTTCTTGGGATTGTTTTACTAAGGATGTATGTTTAGAATCTGATAAATGTATGAATCTTATTCTCATGTATGCATATTTGAATGATTGTGTTAAAATGATGTGAACGATTATGAAACCATTTGATCCTTGGTAAGATTTTGGTAAAATGAATTTTCTTTTCTTGAAGCTTCTAAATGAATAACTGCTGCAAATAAAATGAGAAGCATCTCTATTGAATGAAAAAAGAAAAGTACGTATAAACTGGAAATAAGAAAAAAAGTAAGAAATTAAAAGGGTAGAGAATAAAATGAATTGTGTTGGTTCAAGGTTGAGGTCTTCAATGATCGAACTAGCTGATCTGTGGAATAGGGAAGGTTGTAATTTATTATTTTAGAAGCATAATAGTTGAAATTATGTAGGTTCCTAACAACAGAAGTTGATGAAATATAGAATGCAATAGCTCGAATTCAAACTTGCATTGCAGATACAATGTAAAGTTAACAAACTTTACTAAATAATGCTTGGTGCCTGTCAAACCAAACTACAAGATGATTGAAAAGGTTGAAAACTGCTGAATGTTTAGTGCCACGTCTCGAAGGTAGAGGCAATTTTATTCATCACTAAGTGTTTACAATAGTATGTAGTAATAATGTTGCTAATCTTGGATATTGAAGGTAAAAGAACTAAAATAGTAACATTATCATGAATAATACTAAATATATTTTCTCAAATATAATATTTCTACCCTTATTAATGTTAATGTTAATGTCCACGTAGATTAAATTTCTACCCTTAAATTAAAGAATTTCTTTTGAAAAACACAAATTATTTCTTTTGAAAAATACAATTCAGTTGTATGTTTATATTAAGCAACTAGCAAAAAATAAATAATGAGGCCAATACATCTGTGAGTATATTTATATTTGAGCATTCAAGACCAGGTAAACCAAACACTCTGTGAACTTGGGTGAATATGCACCAATCGCAAAACACAAGCTTCAAGCTATTTAAATGAATGAATTTGATCATTACATCTCTAAGATTGATCAGATGAGCTATTCATGGACTATTTTAAATAAAATAAAAAAGATTTGTTAGAAACTATTAATATAACAAGATAAATTATTACCAACGAAGTTTTAGTGCATGTGCATGTCATTTGATAACAATAACAAAAACTAATATTTGTCATTATCAGTTAGACTTGACAATGTAACATCCAAATCAACAGACTTGAGTTTTTTTATTGAGTAGTTTACTGGTTGGTTAGTTTGACAGTACTGACCTTAAACATATGAGATTATGATTCAGGTACCATATCTTATAATGTTTTAAAATAAAATAATTTAGTGTATACTATATATATGTACTCTTTGTACATTTAACTTGATGACATATTACCTACCAACACCACGCCAAGGAGGTCTCCAAGTGCATCGAATTCCAATTACTAAGGTACATAAAATAATTCCAAACAATCAAACTTGTTTTAATATGTTTCTGACCTGAGTATTGCACTAGATTAAGGTAGTGGGTTTAATTTCTTTATGTTGTTGTACAACCACATGGATTATGCCTTTCTTTCACATGTTAGCTTACTATATCATTCTTCATTTTAAATTATCTTATGATCTGCGGTTAGTTCCTGGTTTGATGGGTGGACATATATATAATCTCTTTTTCTCAACTTGTTTCAGAAGTTATTTCCCTTTCTTGCTTTATTTTAACATAAAGCAGGCTGTCATTTGATTTTGTAATTGATCTCCACCTATCCTCTGCATTGATCCCTTATTAGGTTACTCTTTGACGAAAGAAACATTTTTTGCAGTAAATCTAATTATCTTAAGCATTTAGTCAATACTTTGAATAATCTTGTTTATCATTGCTTATGGTAATCTTGTAATATCATCGATGAACTACCCAATATTTCTCAAACAATTAAGCTATTATTTTTTTACTAGTAACAGTAATACTATCATCCAAAATATTTCGAGTAGGTTTGCTGATACATATAATAGTTTTTTGCTACCATTTGAATCTTAGGGATGGATCTATACAAAATCTACACTGGGCTGTAGCCCAGGGTTTGGATTATGGAAATATATTTGACCATTTGATGTTAAAATGAAGTCGACAAAAAATAGCGTCATTTAATTTCACCGTTTGGTTTTTACATCAATCAATAATATAGAAAAAATAAGGACCATTTTCACTCTTTGATTCCAAGACTAGTTGACAATATAAACATGATGATTCAATCTGTCACCATTCTTTGTGTTTAAAACTGACTGCTAAATATTTCCACCTTACTCAAGTAGAGGTTAACCTTTCACAAGTGATGAAGACCATGAAAGGAATTTGAATAAAACAAATGCGAATAATTTTTGTCATTATGTTTCCAAATCCAAACAGCAGCGATAATATATCTTATTAGATTGGTTAAGCTGCAGTTGTAAATAGTTTTTTAGGTGATTCAAGACATATTGAGAACAACTACAATTGAAAAAATGCATGAAACCGTTTCCATGTGCTCGTTATAGAGTGAATATGTTGTATTGCTTTCGTTATGCCATCGACTTATTTTGTCTTTCATTTGGAAGTCTGTTTAGAATAGCAAAGTGTGTTGGCATAGCCATTTTGGGGGAACAACAGTTGTTCCAAACTGAGCAGTGCCACTTTTATCTCTCTTTTTTCTCTCTAATGGTCTCCCATGCAGCTTTGAGTGTGAATTTGCCACCGTTTGTGTTCCATGACCAGTAGTCCTCATGTCTGTATGTGAAAAGTTTGATATTTTTTATTTGGTCACAAATTGTCCTCGGTTGTACTCAGTTGTCAAGTGTTGTTGTCGATGATACCGCTGACTTTCTTGTGTCGTGCTTTGACCATGGATGTATAGGACCAACCTATAGTATTTATTAATGACTGTCCATTTAGCCATGGGTCTAGCCATAGGCTTGTGCTTCTCCCATTAACAATATTACATGTGAAGAGTTGTTTACCCATTCTCTTGTTCTTAGCAGTAACTTCCAAGTGTATGAGGCGTTGTTGTCTATATTTAGCAACCAGAAGTTTTTGTTGTTGCAATAATGGCTCCTTATCCATGTTGCCCATAAGGAGTCGTGTTGTAGGAATCACCATAATAGTTTGATTGCATAAGCTCTCTGCAGGTCTTCAAGTGTTCGTAGATCCAAATCGCCTTCTTTAAGTGTTCTAGTAGAGAGTGGTGATGAGTTATTGAGTCGTATATGCGGAGACTCGGAACGTCCATATTTTATGTTTAAATAATATGTGAACAATTGAGTATGAATATAAAATCTTCACTCATGTCTATACATTCCGTAGAATGATATTGCTATAATTAACAAACTAATATAAAAGAGATAAAAAAAACCTACTACAAAACACAATAAATTGGCGTTATCTTTTCGTGTACAGTGTCAAAATAAATTAAATTAAAAGGAGCATATGTGGAAGATACGGGATCGATGAAAGAATAAGGACGTTTAAGGTATACATGGAGCAGCAGAAACTAAAGGACAAGGCGCAGAAGAAAAGAAGTGAAGGGCAATAAGCATAAAAGAGGGCAGGGACGTTCTTTAATCCTTGAGCATAATACCTGGGCATATCCACCAATTAGCATATCCAGTGACACATTTCCCCCCTATAAATGCAAAGATTGGAATGTTAAGTAAGCAGAACATGTTATATACGTTTGGGTTAGAGACTTACAGTGCAGTTTGTTTGGTTGTTTGGATTTGTGATATATTATATATATTGGTGTTTTTTTTGTAATTAAAAGCACATGAGTGCATTCTCTTTTGGTTAAGTATGATTAAAATAGAGTAAGTATGATTAAGACAAAGCAATGATCACGAAGCAGACGAGGTATTGAATCGTCCAGCATCCTCATGCTAATTTTAGTTACAGTGATCACAATAGAACTCTGATTTTCTTTTCTCTTTTTGGTTGTTTCATTGACTGTGTAAAAAGGGTGTAGTCCTACTACCAAACGTATATGCCAATGCTGGTGGTGTGATTCTCAGTTTTTTCGAGTGGGTTCAGGCAAGGGACTTTACTGTATAAATATCCACGCATTAGAGCTCTTGAACTTGACCAAGACGCCGCAAACCTGAATCCTCCACCGCTATCTTGTCCATTTGAATTATTTTGTCATGTCACATTAGACATGCTATTTTTATTTTGATGAAATTTATAGATAGTAGCAGTCTCTGTTGGTGCTGTGAGTTTAGCAGTTGGAATTGGAATTCCTATAGTTTATGTGACTTAGATTGACAATCATATAAATTTTTCCATATTATTTTTGAGAATAAGAATGTTTATTTAAATAAAAATCTTGATGAAACACACAAAAGAGAGAACATGCAGCCTTGCTTCCCATGTAGTGGATCCTGCTCGTAAGACTTTCAGCATTACTTCATATTCTTGGGTTTAAAGTTTTGAGTAAAAGTTATATCCTGCAAAAATACAAAGTTACTTATTTGAGTAGCCGAGTCTTGTAGTTTCGCCTTTTAAGTTTAAGTTGCACATATGTGAAATATTATGTTTATTTATATCTGGGAACCTTTCTGTCTATGTGGTTTTTTATTACGATATTAGCCCTTTCTAGAAATGATATGTTTGCTCTACACTGCATTAACTGGCTTCATCGATTTTCATATTCTTAAGCTGCTATTAGTTAGATGCATGGTTCGTATATTTTGGTTGTTTTTAAGTGGTCTCCCATATTTAGAATAAGTATACTTTTTGTGACTGTCGTGACCCACTAAACTAATTTAAAGAAAACATTAAATGAGGTATGTTAAATTTGCTAGTGTGATAACTGTTAGCAAAGTGATGTTACAAGGCTTCTTTCTAGGATATTATATAAATGTTTGATTTATACTTTTTATTGTTCCTTATAGTGTTAATTATAATCGGCAAATACAAATACAGCAAAGCACGTGAACGGTCTGATCCCTGAATCAGAACTTAAAGTACAACAAGCTGTTATAGACAGTAACAATAGATTAATCAACTGTTAATCAACCGTCTCATTCACTGTTAATTTTTACAATGTTACTGTTATATTTACACAAGTTCATTTTTTTGTTTATATAAAATGACAGGAAGAGATAAAAGTTCTTGCTAATGTCGTTATCCACTTCAAGAGAGTGGATTAGATGTCGACGTAGGAACACCGATGAAGACATTGAGGTTATACTCTGTTTGTTTTTTTATTTACATTACGCGTACATTACCTTTGTCTTATTTTATCTTATTTTTATTGATTTATATGTTCAGTAGAAAAATAAAGTAATCTCCATAATCAATTTTTGAACAGACAAAAATTTATCTGATAATCGTTGTTAAATGTCTACTAATAAAATTTATCAAACTTTAAATAAGATAAGGATTCATTAAATCATTTTCCATGCCACCTGACTAGATTTACAATGAAAGTTGTGTTTTCATTTTTCTCTTCGGTTGAGTGAATCACTATTTCTTTAAAGTTGATGCAATGTTGCATGTTGGTACTAACAGTTGAATTTGCTTTTTTTTTTCCTTCAGGTAGATAAAAATCTCTCATTTCTAAACAACTTTGTACAACAAGCCATAACAAAAGGTGCAAGACCTTACATCCCTGAAAGTGAATGATCATCAGCTTTCAACATTGACAACATGAACAGCCAATACCAGCAAGAAACTTCCAGTCACACCTTAAGATTTTCCCCTGACGAATACTGGTAGGAAACATACATTTTTAGATGAGAAAAGTACGTAGTTTGTCATTGTTTGTTACTTTTTCTTCAGGAATTTTGGAATAAGATATCAAGACACCATTCATAATAAAAATCCCGACTGCAGAACTTAATGCCTTTTGACTTTCAGAAATAATTAAACCATTAATTTGTCTTCTTAGGTTGACGGACAATATTGATTGCCCTTGCTTTTTTATTCAATTGGCCATTTAACTGAACTAGCAGCTCAACTCATACTACTACTTGCATCTTTACATTCGAGATTTAAGGCAGAAAGCATTTGAATATTGTTGTGTCCCATATCAATTTTTTTATTGTTAATACTGTATGATTTACTTGTATGCTCCGTTCATGATGCTTGAAAACCTTCCTACCCACACAGTAAAGTTGATCAGACTGGTATCGTGAGTACAACTTCAACTGCATATATTTTCATGTAGGTAGCAGAATTAACTTAATCCATTCAACAAAGGTCAGATAAAAGCTAATCTAGTCGGTATGATACACGATCTAATGGCTGCTGCCATACTTGTTTGCGCCAAAACAAAACATGCTTCAGTCATTCTTTTTTCTTATTCATGCATAACAAAATCTTAAAATGGATTGTCATATCTAGTTTTTCCAAAAAAAATTGATTCCATTTCATTTGTATTTATTAACCGCAATATCCCTGGGAACAAAATATTCTATATGATCCAGCATGCAGCTAAAAATCAATCTCAAATAGGTTGTTGGAACTCTCAACAATGGTAAATATTGTTGCAAGCCAACAAAAACAACTTTTGTCCAAGTAATCCAAGTTGGAAAAAAAAATATCAACTGATTCACAAGTTAACGTGTATATTGCAGAATATCAACTAGTTGCAACAATGCATCACGATGTCAAGAAAGCACCGAAGAAGACGTTCCTCCTCCACCAACAAATAAAAAGTACTCAATAATTGTTGAAATGGATGGTGCTAAAGGAAGAGATGCGAAAAAAAGGAGTTCTCGTTGTGGGGTTTTGATTTGTGCACTCATTCTAGTTAGTTACGATGATTGCAAGTTTTTATTCGTTGTTTGTAAGCTTATAGATATGTTGTAGTAGTGAAATTTGATGTTGTTACAATGAACTTTGTAGAATTTGATATGTAATATTTCGTACGTTTGAGTTTTTTATAAGTTGATGATATGTTAGTTTTGAAATTTAGTTTTGTATTTTCTATTGTTATAAATTCGTGTAGATATAGTTGAATGAAATACTATTAGATGCTAGATAAGATATGATTCAACTATACCAAATTTGCAACACTTATAAGTGTTGGTAATTTTGCAATTTACCTATGTGTGCGAGGAATTTTCAACGGTTATAACCGTTGGACATTAAAAAATTCCCAATGGTTATAACCGTTGGGAATATGAAAATTGTTGTAGGTTATAACCGTAATTTCCAACGGTTATAGCCGTTGGAAATACCCAAATTGCCTACGGTTATAACCGTTGGGAATACCGAAATTCCCAACGGTTATAACCGTTACAAAATATGTAAAAAAATTATAACATATCTGCTACCAACGGTTATAACCGTTGGGAATTTGATTACCAACGGTTATAACCGTCATAAAATGACAATTCTGGTGTTGTGTAAATAATTCATTTTTATCAATAATGATATTAAACTTGTTTTGATTTTTTTTAAAAATAAATAGTTTGGAGTAAAATTGAAAATGTGATCGAAAATCATTTTTTGGATTTTCGACTTTTCATCGCACGAAAGTTGTTGAAACGTTGTTGCGCACATACACTTATATTTGTATACATACTAATACATATAATAAGATGTTGAAAAGTACAAAAGGATATTATTAAACTTAAGAATCCCTACGTACTTTTAAAATGAAATTAAAAGTTAATAAAGTAAAAAGTGGTCTTTTCTCCTTATTTTAAAAGAATGAAGTACTAAAAAGTACATATTATCATGATAGAAGTATAAGGCCATATGGAAGGGATGTAGTGCATGAGTTGGCACATGAGAAAGTGTATGGAGGAAGCCATTTTGGAGGGATAATTTGGTAATTTGGCTAAGGGGTATTTGAAGTCTTTTTCCATTTTTGCAAATTCTATAAATGGAGCATCTTCCACTTCATTTTTCCATCTTTGTTCATTTCCATTTTTCATCTTCACTTTCATTTTCTTTATCTTCTTTTATGTATCTTCCTCCTTAGTTCATAACTCAAAGGCACTTCAAAACAACCTCTTTCCTTCTCAAACTTCTTCCATATCCTTAAAATAACATGGCAACCACCACTACATCCTCAAAGATCCAAAATTTGGTGCTCATCTCTCCATTCTTCATCAAGCTCGTGAGTATGTGTGTAGGGGGAGGCCTTGGCCATGAGCAAAGTAAGGGAAGAGGAAGCTTTGGACGCAAGGAGGAGGAGGAAAAGTGGAGGCTCTGGCTTCAGGATGATAGTAGGAGGAAGTTGTAGCTTTTGGTTTCGTTTAAGCTTGATTAAAGTGAGATATCTCACTATAAAATAGCTTTAAAAATTGACGAATATTTATAAAATACAAGTTGATGTTTATGTTGTTTATACTTGTGCATATTGCTTATTTAGATTTTATTCCCGCTTGAAAGAAGATGACATAAATAACCATTGTTTTGCTGGGGACTAAAGTAAAAGAAAGTCGAAGTATCTTCGTTGCGAATAGGTCGCTATGGAAGCACTTCGAAGAATGTAAATTTTGTAGAGGGATCCTAAAGGATTTTT
Organism: Allium fistulosum; assembly: GCA_030737815.1. NCBI lineage: Eukaryota > Viridiplantae > Streptophyta > Magnoliopsida > Asparagales > Amaryllidaceae > Allium > Allium fistulosum. The sequence continues at coordinate 1,213,592,056 of CM060902.1, forward strand.
TGCCATGTGATTATTATTCACATGCATTCTTGGTCATGTAAATGCTTGTGTATATGGAAAGTGAATGTTACATAGTTATAGTCGACCTACTTGTTGTTGGTTTTGCGACATTACAATCCTACACTTTCTTTTTAATGGTTTACTACTTTGTTTCCTACAGTGATTTGAAATAGTTTCCAAACTTGACTCTTGTTTTCAAACCTTTTTGCAAAGATATAGAGTGTTTTAAAATATAGAAAGAAAATATAGTTTAAAAGCTATTTGATTTACAAAACAAGTTTTAAAAGTTTTGGTTCATATGGTGATAGTTGTTATGAATGTAGTTTAAAAATTTGTGTATAGTAAAGTATAAATGGTTATGTACTTTAGATAAAATTCATTTTTAATATGTATTATAAAAGTAGTATAAGTATTTAAAAATGAGATTGAAGATGTAATTTTTTTAGTTATTTAAATAAGATGTTTAAATTTTATAAAGGAAGCTTCTTTGTTTAAAAAGTGAAGTTTTTGTTTAAAAAGCAACCATCTTTAAGGGGATGTTTTTAAAATACAAGTTTCAAACTATGTTTCAAGAGTTTCAAAAGTAATTTTAAAAGAGGTAGGAAGCATGGATTACAACACTATTGTTGTAATAAATGTTTTCGAGAAAAGGGAAAGAGATTATGGACTATAACATTCTTGTTATAGTAAATGGTTTTGAGAAATTGGAAAAGAAGTTTGATTCATAACACTTGGTCATTATTAAAAAAAGTTGTCTGCTTTATATAAAGCAAGGATCTTGTCTTTTGTAATAGAGATTTAGTTTAAACAAATGAGTTTGGAAAATGTTTCCAATAACTACTTTGAAATCAATGACTAGAAATAAGTTTATGGAATTGGTTTTCAGATTTGTTTTAAAAAGATTTTGTTTTATGCAAGAGATTTCTTTGTTGATGCCATTAAGTAAGATAAAACAAATATGATAAGTAATGCTAAATGCTGACACGTTATGGAAAGCAAATCATCTTATGTTTAGCACTAAACCAAATGAATAGACTTTCCTCTTTCTCTAAGGTCTAGAATCGGTATCTAGGCAATGCTAGGAGCAACCAGTGCCCTGACTTACCTAGCTTCGATTCTAGGCGAGGGATGGAGAAGTCAAAATGTCAAAAGTGTGATAAGTATAAGAGGGTTGATTTATATAAATAAGTCATGATAAATTAAGTATGTGGAAGGTACTTAATCTTATACTCGATACAAAATTTTTACGTATGAATACCTGTTTCTATCTGTGAGAATTTAAGAGTGTATGTCGCAGCAAGAGTAGTTCTCTAACTTGTCCGACTTCATTTTTAATCGGGGGATAGTACGGGGTTGAAATCGAAAAGTGGTGATAAGTATACGGCATTCGATTTTCCATATGCAAACTATATACTATATACTTACACCAGATAGTGGTTTGTCCACTATCGATAACTTAACCTATTTTAGCTTAGGAAGTATATGAAAGCTTTATGATTTCATACCGTTTGAGATTCCCTTAGGAGAACTCATTCTGGCAAAACGTCTCTCGCTTTAAGGGCGTATATTTGAGATCTCCTTAGGATTCTTGTATCGTCTGCTTACTTTTAAAAGAACGGGGATTGAGCAACCAAAACCTATCATTTGTTGTTTCGGAGAGATCGAGATCAGATAAGCCTGAGTTATTCGAAAACGACTTTGAAGCGGCATATGCTTTCGAATTGGGACATCTTGAAAATGATGGAATCGAAGACAGAGTTCTTTGAAGTTCAAGGGCTAATTGCTACTCATCACGAGGATGTAGTAGAAGTAGTTGCTTCAGTTTGTTTATATCTTAGACAACCTATATGGATGAATGCTGGTATTGCATTGTTGCCTGACGGGTGGTGTTAGCATTCCAAGTGGGAATTGCTAAAAGGGTAAAACGTAGCATCAAGCCTCACATCCGGTAATGACTAAAATATGGGATATGTAGCAAGGCATCTGGTTTGCTACCATTAGGATATGGTCATCACCCGATCTGGATCAATATTTACAGATTTATGTATGTTAGAGGCCCAGTACAGTTGCATTCTGCAACCGAGGTGATGATATATTTGGTACTATCCATGAAGGGGTAGGCCGGTTTTATGTTGGCAGGGGATCCATGTGAGGACCTCGGTACATTTTACTAGAGGTGTACTATGGCAGGCGGTACCCTAATAGCCTTGTTATTATATGGAATCCATTTCTAGTGCCTTTACGAACTTAGTTTTATACTAAATATGTTGTTGAATGTAATTAATAACCATTCTGGCTATGATTCTTTATTTATTTTAAATCATATACATTATTATAATATCATATGATTTCCTATAAAATGATTTGGTTATCATAAGGCAAAAACCCATCCGTGTTTATGTGCGGCGTGATTTTACAAGATACCTTTATTTTTGAAAGAGTTTTATAAATATAATAATCTATATGATTTGAGTTTCTCACGCTAGTTTACCAGACTGATTCAGATGTTATTTTCTTATAATACTTGGGTCGGACTTTAGTACTTTTCCCAGATTTAGCGATGGACGCTTGGAGCTTCAGGAAATGAGTTGGATGCCTCCAAGACTTGGCGTATTTATATTTACACTGTATTTCTTGTTGTGTTTATTAGCATTTGTGAGGACAGGTTGTTAAAACTTTCCAGGCTGATGATAGGTTAGAATCTGATTGTTGTATGAATACTAAAATTTTCTGTTGTGATGATCATTTAGATATTATATATTACTCATCACGATTTGAGTATTTGTTCTGTATTTTCTTTTCTTTCACCCCAACAATATGTCTTTCCGGCACTCAGATACTTGGCACGTGAATATCGTGGATGTATTAGTGTCGACTTTTGAGAGTCAAAAAGACGGATTGTCCCATTTAGTCTTCTTGAACTTAGTATACAAAGTACTATATTTAACGTGACTTTGTTTAACTTTAAAACCAAGTCCATTTCTGTTGCCAGATGATTTTGAAATTTTAATTAAATTTTCTAATTCTGCTTTCCTTTATTAAATTTCGAATCATTATTAGTAATTTGTTCCAATTTTTGCTCTAGTTCAAAAATTTTCATTTCTAGCTAAGTCTAGACTAGATTTTAATTCACAATTCTCTTTGCTAAGCTTATCGCTCTTAGTTTTGCTAGCTTTAATTTCATCGATTAGAGAAGCACTTTGAGAAAATAAGTTTTCATAAGATTTTTGTGAAATCTGTAGTTCCTTCGCTAAAATACTTTTCTCGTCTTTTAATAAGCCAATTTCTAGCTCAGCTCTATTTAACTTAATTGTATTCTCTTTATATAATTTCTTTAGATCTCTAAGTTTGTCATCTAATTCTATACTTTTTTTTCAAAATCTTGTTATAAGAGAATTTAGGACTTACCTCTTCAGTGGTGTTCATTAAGTAGATGTTTGCTTGTTCTGAATCACTATCACTGTCACTATCTGAAGAAGATGAGTCTGAATCATCCCATGTAACTTGGAATGCCTTTCTCTTTTTCTTGGACTTGTTTTTCTTCTTCTCATTGTTTAGTTGTGGACGGTCTTTCTTCATATAGCCAAATTTATCACGCTCATAACACTTGATTGATGTCTGGTTATATGAGTTTATTGAATTGCCACCATTTCATGCCTTTGTAAACTTCTTAAATTTGTTACAATTTTTGATAATTAATACATTTTCATCACTGTCCAAATCCGAATCATCTTCATTGTCTTCGAAGGCTATACTCTTTTTCTCTTTTTCTGCCTACAAATTAGCTTCGTACGCCATCAAATTTCCTATTAATTCTTCAACTTTAGATTAAGAAAGATTGTTTGCTTTTTTGGTAGCTAAAACTTTTCTTTTCCATTCAATAGTTAAAGAGTTTAAAATGCATGTGACTAGATCAAAATCTACGAAGTAACTTCCTAGTGCCATTGGATCGTGTTGAATCTTTTAAAATCTAGCATACATGTCTATGATAGTCTCATTTTGCTTTCATTTTGAATGATGAGAACTAATTCTGTAAAATAGATATTTTGGTTTGTTTTACTTTATTCGTGCCTTCATAAGTGACTTGTAGTGTACGCCAGATATCATATGCAATTTCACAAAGCATAACTCTTGAAACTCATTTTTATCAAGTGAACAAAATAAGACATTCATTTCTTTAGCATTGTTGGTTGCTGCGGTACTTTGAGCATCTGTTTAAGTACTCATTTCTGTAGCAAAAGCTTCTTACTTAGTTTGAGTGGCTTGCCAGATTTCAAGGCCGTTAGCTTCCATAAAGGTTCACATACGTATAGACCGGTAGGCATAGTTAAATCCAGTGAATAGTGAAGGATGTGCAGTTGACCGATGCTCTAGAAAAGTGCTTGCCAAATTATAATGATTATTCAAATACTTTGTTACGATAACTTGAAATGACCAAGGTCTGATACCAATTGAAAGTGCGCATGGATCTTGTATAATATGGTTTATATGTATAGTCATGTATATAATCTAAGCTAAGCAGTACTAACAAGTAGAGTATTGTAAAGAAAAGTAAATAAGAGAAATCACACCAGGATTTTTATACTGGTTCGGACCTCTCATCCTACGTCCATTCTCAAAGCTCCCCTACAGAATTTCATTCCACCAAATACCCTTACTTCGCCAAGAGGAACAGGTAATACAGCAGAGTTTATGACTTGACAAGCTTGTGTTCTTACAACGTAGATTTTGACTGAATGTACAACTATTCCTATAATTTCCTTGATGATTCAAAATGTGTGCTTTGTGATTATGGAAGTATATCAAATGTTCTTGATTAAAGGATATGATTTGCGTGCAATAGAATTCGAGAATGCTCAAGAGAATTGAGGTCGAGAGAGAGAGAGAAAGAGATCAAAAAGTTAGAAGGAAAGTTGGTAATGATTTCAGAAGTTGATCCCTATATATAGATAACAAAGATTTGCATTGAATAGTTGTAATTCTTTGAAAACAACCATTACCATTCGCAGAAATGCTCATGAATGATCGTAACTATTAATGGGGATTTTTAAAAAAATAGTTGTTATAGGGTAATCAGTCGACTGAGTATAAAAAGTCGTTCTACTGAATAAGAAAATTGAATTACGCGACAAAATTTGAAAACAAGTATATATAATAAAATATTGGTGTTCAGCCGAAATATGTTCAATCGATTGAACTATGTAAAAACAGTTTTTTAATAAAAATACTTTGTAACAACTTGTTTAATTCTTTGATACTTGAAAACATTTGGATGCAGGTGTGTGGATGTGTGCATATGAACTACCAAGGAGATTTTAAAAGTGCATGTAAGACCAAATACATACATTTGACTTGACGATCCGTATTTCAATAGCTTTTGAAACATAAATGATCCTCGTTACTTTCTCCTTGATTCTCTGATTCAAGATCTTATATGTGCATAATATCATATATTAGAAATATACAGAGATATAGTTGTCATTATTAAAACATAAAACAAGGGTTCTAACACCAGTTTTACAAGATTTTGCATATCTACGAACAAAAATGAAGTGTTGTTTCATTCTAATAATTTCTCCTTTTTTAGATTACAAAAATTGCATATGACATCTTTGCTTTCTAATGTTTGCATTCTACATCCGTCTTTCACTATTTTCATTTTATATCTTATCGATAATATTCCCGTTCTATAACCGTGTTTGAAAAAACTTCATTAGAGCTCATGTCTAATTTGGGTTAAACAAATTAAATTGTATCAGTAGATATTATATATAAAAGCTAAGCGAGAGCATAAATTGCATTAAATGAAGCCTTTAGTTTTCTTTTCCAATTTGAATGATAATTGATTACTCAATTTGAAGGGAATGAAAAGTCTTTATGGTATAAACAAGAAGATATTTTGATTCAAATATAATCTAATAATAGTGTAATATTACGTTTTATTTTTATAGTTATTTATTTTATAATTTTGAATTTTTTTTATATTTTAGATAATATGAAAATGAGATATTTAATATTTTTACAGTTTGAAGTCCTCGAAGACTAACTAGGAAAACCATTGAAGTATATTTGGAAAATCATTGAAACGTATTTATTGAATCTTTTTAAAGAGAAAATTTTAGAGAAAATTGTTTGAACTGAAGCCTAAATAATTTTGAATATTGCATATCTAATTTGTACATCTTAACTGAGCAAACTAATTAATTTAGTTGTCAAAATATACTTTTTCCTTCAATTTGGTATTTAATTTTGTATATCCAGTTATTGTCGGTGAGGATTTTCATCTTGCGACCCCAATTTGTAGAACATATTACTATGTTTTTATATATCGCTGTGCGTTTATATAATTAGTACCTAGTAGGAAATTATTTATTAAAATGTTTATGTTAGAAGTAATTGTATTGCTAAATGCTATACAATTAAGAAGTAGCAAATTAACTATTTTCTAAAATGTTTAAATGGAGTTTATCTAGTTTTTTAACAAATTAACAAAGAGAAATAAGTAAATCAAAAAATTCTAAGTGTAGAAATCTACATGGTTCAAATGCTAAAGAAAGCTACTTCACGGGTCAAATCTGTAATTCTCTTTTATTGTTTTATTGTTTAAGCACGTAATCCTATAATAATTCTGATATTTTTTTGATGCTTTAATAAAATAAATCATCTAACTAAACCTTTTTCGATCCCCCTTATACTACATTGTTATCTTTCTTCTATAGGTTAATGACATCATATGGATTGATGACATCATTCTCGTACTCAATCGCCGATGTTAGATATTTCCACATGCCTTCCATCGGGCTTATCTTGAACTGTTTTCAATGGATTACCATTTAGGTTTAGGTGGATGATTTGGTTTGGAATTGCTCAAATCGACGCAATGTCATTGATGACTGTCACTTGATCAAGATCCATGTTATGGGTTAATGAGTCTTGTTCAGCTAAGTTTTGGTGGGCTAATTTCTGGCGCCATTTCTCCTTTGGTCTTATGGCTTATCACTTTAGAATGCGTTTGTGCCTTGCGCTCGGCGGAGTTATACTGTGTAGTTAAGTGATGTACTGCGCTGGTGGTTGAGTAGTAGCTGTTTATTATATGGTAGCATGGTACGAGATTCGAGGTGCCTTGTGCACTGTTTGGAACTTGCTCAATTCCTCATCGGTATAGCTTAGAGATGTATCATAACTGTACTATGTTAACCCTACACAACAGAGACTATGTGAGCCTTTAAATTACACCACCCTAAGCTATGAAATTCCGTGCATTGTTCGTTTTAATCTATTTTGTCCACTTGTAAAATATTTTGGTAAGAAAATGGTGTAACACTTACCTCTAATTCTGTGCTGATGTGTATCATAATAGATTTGGAAATCTTTGCTTAACTTTCAGCAATATTGTCAGCCATCTTTGCATTAAATGCTCTTATATGTGTCATGCTCAGAACGGTTCTTGTGTATTTTCATGTCGGATAATACCATTTTATATTTTGAGAATTCTGTTTGATATCATTATTCTTCAATGGCTACCTTTTTGTGTACCATTAGACTTCTATGATCGAGATCTATTCCATTTCTTTATATAAACCCTCCTTCTTCTATTCTTCTTTTCACTCTTTTGTTTCCTGCTACTCGTACTTTCCCAAGAGGTTCTTGCTTCTTGTTTTTTCCGCGATTGTCTTCATCAAACTCATTCTCAAATCTGTTAGTATGCTTATTGTTGATTTATCTAAATAGTTTTCTTCCCTTTTTACGTACATACAGAAATTTACCTTTCTTTTTCTTTTTTTTCAATGCTCACCATGTGTTTGATCAAATTCTTGAATATTGTTTTATGTTTTTACTTGTTTGTTGATGTACCTTGCCCACGAATCAAAATTTTATTAGGGAGTAACATGTACATATTAATAAATAAATGAAAATTTTAAAATAAGTAGAATGGTAATGATGACCTTTAAGAGAACTTTCACATTCTGAACTTGCCATATTTTGTTTGCTTGAATTAGCCATGTCTTCTGATGCTTCCCTAAGTACTTCGTGTAGGAGTGGTATTTCTCATATATATATATATATATCATCTTTTGCTTTTATAATCAAATCCTTGATATTCTAATTTTTTTTGCATTACTGGGTATACATAGGCATCCCATCCAACTTGGACCGTATTCACCTTCCATGGGAAAGCTATACTACTTCGACTTCTAAGCATATCTGTTGTGGCTTATATCTTCCGTCGAGTTCCATACCTGGTGAGGAGGAGCGTGCTGTCAATGATTTAGGAATAATCCCTACCTAATTGGTACATATCTCTTACTATTTACCAATATACTTCTACATCTTGTATGTTGATCATATAGACTCCCCACCTTACTTTTCACAAACTTCACTTTCTTTTCTCACAGCGGTAGAACTTTGCCACTAGCTATGCACATTTCTACCATGTTCAAGTTAACAAATATTTTCTTTACACGACTCCTCGTAAAAATCATCTCTGGTTTGAACAATATTTCTTTATTTCAAAGCACGTTAAGTTCCATGCTTTATTTTCAAGCAATTAGTATACCTTCCTTCTATTTTGACTTCTTTTTGTTTTTTAAACATAAGTTATTTACACTAATTTTGTCTCTTTTGCTCTTCTTTAACTCCTCCTCCTACTTTCACCAAAGAGGAGAGGGACATCTTTGGTGAGCGATGGGAACTTATAAGCCTATTTGGATGTAAACATTCGTAAGTGCTCGAACATTTTCACTGGGACACTACTGCACAAATATCACTTTCTCCTAAGGTCTCATTGATAGAGTTAAAGGTATGCTCTAGGGGAAATTATGTATATACCTTAACTTTAATAGTGAATCTTGTTTGAAATAAAGTAATCTTTTGGTTTTACTTTCTATTGTACATATTAAGATGTAAATAATATTTTAAATACATTAAATATATATAAGTAGAAACTCCTTAGGAAAAGCATTTAATCGATTGTAGTTACAAATGTGTTCATAACTGTGGGTATTGAATCATACAAAATAAATACTTGTCCTTAAATGTTCCTTGTCGAGATATTTCGAGAACGGGGTATCGATATATCTATTGAGACTAGAGTATGAGAACATCTCCATATGATGGATGATGAATTACTCATGGTCATTGGGGATACCAAGTGGTTACGTATATGTAGTTGTTTGGAATAATTATAGAATGACTTAACTGTAGTCTTATATTAGTTAAGGTCAAATAGATGATCCCATATGATGATGCGCAGTAGACTTTTGACTTAAGAATACTGTGAATCTTGAGTGTTTAAACTATAATTTGGTTATGGTCAATCATAGGACATCATGTTAAGATCATAGATATAAGTAGAACCACTTGAAGTGAAACACTATTCATGAGTGAATTCGTCTCCTTTGAATAGAAGGTAGGTATCACTATAATTGGTAGTCAACCTAAAGTCAGTCTTTGGCCCAAAGCAAATCGATTAATCGATAACTATTATTGGATTGAACTATGAAGTTTAATGTTTGACTTCATAATTAAATACAGATATTATTAAAGTTTTGACCATTGATCGAGCTTTAGTTATCTAAGTGATATAAGGATGATGAAGTTAAAACATATACAATATATCTTTCCTTAAGGGTGTCACATTAAAAGAAAAGAAATTGGATTTCACATAGATAATTTGTAAGCAACTGAACTCATGTACACTATTATACTTCAATAAAGTCCATGCAGACTTTAATATTTAAATTGTTTATATTACTAAGGGCTTAGTATATGCCTAGGAGTACACAACCATACCTCTCAGATTTCGATTGAAAATACTGAAATAATTTAAAAAAGTTTAAATTATTATTATAGATAAATTAATATAATGGTTATATTGATTGATTTATCATTATTTTTAATATTCAATACATAGCCCTAGGTAAAATTAATTCATTTACCAATTTTTAAAATAAAAGTCATTTTTATATAACATTAACAAATACACGCTCATATACAATATTCTCAACTCTTTCTAGGGCGTCACTTACCCTATCTCCAATGAGTTACTCATCCTAAGATGTTACTAGCCCTATCTCTGATGAGACTTTACCCCTACCTGGCTCAGGTGTTCGCTCAACCTAAGCTCTAATACCAAGTGCGACGAATAGGATTTTAAACCCTCGAAAACCGACACTGATACATCCACAGTATTCACGTGCCGAATATCCAAATGCTGGAAAAACCGATCGTTAAGGGTAAAAAGAAAAACTAAGATAGAACAGAATCTACATGAATGGAATAACATATATTATTTTAGTATATATCTTTATAGCGGAAATTTTGTATACATACATCAAAGTCTATCTGAATCTCAGCCTGGACGGTTATAAGCCTATGCCACTACTAAAGTTGAATACAAACAATGAAAAAATGCAGCAGAAATGGAAATGGATAACCATATATAGAGGAAACTCCAGCTCTAGCTCCAAGCTCCTTAAAAATGTTCCAAGCTAGACCTAAACAACTTGGTTGCCTGGAAAAATAAGGCACCCAAAGTTTAAGGGAAAGAAATAAACACCGGGTCAATCATGGGACTGGTGTGAGAAAACTCAAAACACGGATATTTTTGAAAACCAAGGTGTCTCATAAGACCACGTTGCACATAAACACGGATGAGTTTTTATCTTATATGATAACCAAAACATTACTACGTAAAATCTAGTGATATTATAATGTGTCTAGATTACAAATACATATTAATTTTAGCCAAAATTGTTACATTAATTAAATTCCAACATACTAGGTTCTACAATCAAAACCGTAAAGGTACGTATTGGAGAATGGATTTCCAACAATGACAAGGTAAGGGACTACCTTCCAATAGTACATCTCTAGAGGAATGTACCGAGGCACAGCCCCACTACCCTATACCAATACAGAACTGGTCTACCTCTACTATAGATAGTACCGAATATTCCATCATCCTGGTTGTTCCCGACCTATCCATGGCCATAGCATACACAACAGACCCAAAATATAAAGGGAAATCTAGAAAGGTGATGACCATATCCTAATGGGTGCGACCCACTTAGCCCTACTGCATCTACCATACTTTTGCCATTACCGATGTGTAAGGCTTGAGGTAATGTTTTACCTTTCTCATGAAAAATACCACTTTGAATGTCACATTGCCATTTCCTATGACACCTAATTGGTTTTCGTAAAAGTACAACCCTCGAGTTCATACGCCTCAGGGAAGGGTGTTAAGTATAAGAGGAGTTACCTCCTACACCACCAAACAGATGTACGTTTGTAAAAACCAATGTTCGTGTACTTAGAAATGCAATGTCAGATACTCGTCCATACAAGTTGTCCAGGAATAGGACAAACCAAAGATACTCCTACTACATCCTGTTTGGGAATCACCCCTAGGATTAGTAGCGAACAGTCATTGCATTGAAGACTTCAAAATGAAGGTACCACTACCATCATATATACGATATGGGGATCACCCCCGAGATTAGTGACAAGTGGCCCTACTTTATGATGATCCCCTTCTTCAAAATCATTATCTTCAACATGTCTTCACTTTCGAATGCATATATTTGTTCGAAGTGGTTTTCGAATAAGAATCATCCAAATCCGACCTCGATTTCTTCAAACCAATTATCGATAAAAGATGACCTGTATGTGGGTGATTATTATTCAATTAATCAATATCTTTTATCTTTTATCTTTTAACTTTTATCCAAGTAAAATATCTTCTTAAAGATATATGTCTTTAAACCATTTTCTTTTTCAGCATATACGGGATTATTAAACCTCTTTTATCAAATCCTTTGGTTAACTAAAACCCCTTTTTATCTCTGGAAATACCAAATCATTTCTCTTTAATTACTTAGGAAAAATATCTCCATATTCTATTATTAGTATAATTCCAATCTTAATGGAAATTTCACATTTCCAAAACATATCTTTAATGGGTCAAAAACAATGTTATTTAAGACATCGTTTACTGTATACCCAAACCAATTAGGACTGAGTAGAAAGGATTCATAGATTTTAGATTCATTATACTCAATACTAATTTCCATATTCAACCTATAATATTCATCGAATAATAGTTAAATCACCTTTTAAATTCACACGGATAGGGTTCCCTCCTTGGAATTTAATACAAAGTTTAACTAGAACGTTTCCTTTACCATCAAGATTCTATTGTATATCTTGTTTAACTTTTGAAAAATTCCAATTTCTTCTCTTTTATCTTAAGAAAATGTGGTCTGAGTAAATCAAATTAACTATCCCCTCCGTCGGGTCAGTCCGGATAGCTAGAGGTAACAGGCAACTAGTTTTCTAAACTCTAGCCTAGAGACTACCTCTTTGTAACCCATAAGGTGGTCAAGTTATTTGATCGACTATAAACTTTTAAAAATATCTAATTTATCATTTGAAAACATTTCAAAAAGATTCAGGAAGAAAACCCCAATTTAAATCTTATGTCAGAATTTTCCAAATTTCTTTGTTAAATTGCCGGTGAACAGTGCTTTTAAAGGCTTCATATCACAAATCCCATTTTAAACCTTTTATATGTCCAATTTTACCGTTTAAAACTCTTTTAAAATATTTTAACATATTTTTATAATTTATCTCATATTTTTACAGATTTAAAAATATCTATTTTTAGCAGTTGAAATCCATATTTTTCGAACTGCTAAAACGCGATGATTTTAAAAACTTGATTTGGACATATCTCAAATTTTACTAAATGAAATCTTGATTTTTCTCCTTCCTTTGGAAAGTATAGTTATAAGAGTCATGAAAATTTTCGAATAATTCCGAGCTATATTCCACTCTACAAAGTAACTTAACTTTTATGGCCAGAAATCACGAACTGCCTTTACATGACGCGCTCAATTTTGACTCATTTTTCATGTCTTTTAAAAACTTTTCCGAAATGAGTTTTAATGCTTATAAAACATTTAGAAACCATTTTAAATCATTTTTTATTCATGTTTAAAGAGGTTTAAATATGCCGTAAAACTGTTATAATTCATAAGAGAAAGTGTTTTCTTTGTGTAAATTTGACTTGTATTTTTCATAAAAAATAAGCATGGCAAAACATATCATATCATCATATAGTTCAATGAAGCAAACTAGCGGAGTAGTTCTCACATTCATTTATCTCTAGATGTACTGAAATTAACTATAGCTTTGCTATCACTGCACCAAAGCTCATGAATCCTTCCCTGAGACCCTTGGTTGTGCTCGGCCCTATGATAGAGAGGGTGGAGAAGTGGTGGTGGCTCTTGATCAGTTCGACCAAGCAAGGAGAAAGAAGAGAAGGTGACCACTCACTTTAATTTCAAACTAAGGCGGTATCTTTCTATATTTGGAAGTGTATTTTCAGTAGAGCTTCGCTACGACTATGGAGTAATTTATGAGGACATGAAAGCCATTAATGAAGAGGAAAAAGAAGCTTAGGAAATGGAATAGAGGTGTGAATAAAATGAGAAGGTATGCCTTGTATTTATAGGCAAAAATATAAAAACAAATATCTTATGATACAAATACCATTCTACCCCCACCCATACCCCCTCCATGCACACAGCCACCTCCTTATCCTCTTCTCGTTGCACCCTAGGTGTATAGGTGTGTAAGGAGGTGATGTTTGATGTGTAGTTTGCTTATGTGAATATATGTTATAAATATCATGATATTTTGCGCTTGTATATATAGGTGTATGTATGTATTTGGTATGCATATATGTGTATACAATTTGTTGGTGCATGTATGTGAATGTTATATATGTGCACAAGGCATAAACAACGTTGTGATCACTTTGAACAACTTTTGTTTGTAAAACCGTTGAAAATCTGAAAACTGATTCCCGGTCATATTTTCACTTATTAATTAAATGATATATAAATGTAAACAAAATTTAAAAATGACATTTTTGTTATTATTTAGTAAATAAATAAAAGGGCCTCATTTGATTTTAAAACAATTATTAAATCAATTAAACTCAATTTAAATTCAAAAATTAATTATTTAAAAATGATGACATCATTGATGATGTCATAAAGGCATTCCAAAAATAAAATAAATAATTTTATTACATATTCTTTCTTAAATGGAGAAATAATGTATGTAAAAAAATCTTGTGCGACTTTTGATAGTTAAAAAGTTGTTTATCGATAGAACGATTTTCGGTCATATTATCGATATTTTTTCAAAGAATATATATTTGTAAATATTTTTTTTCCAAAACAAAGTCACCACTATTATTTATCACATAAAACATGATTATTAATGTTTAATAAACCTATATTCGAATATTTGAAATTAACCAAATATTCCAAATCAAAGTGATAAAATTACGGGTTGTTGCATTCTTCTCCCCGTAAAAGAATTTTGTCCCCAAAATTTCACCACAACCCAATATCCAAAAGAGTTTATCCCTATCTTTAAACTCAATTCCAAATGATACACCTGGATTATTCGTAATATTTGGTTCAATCTTCTATTCGAATCCACAACTATATTTTGAACTAGTATTGATCCTTCGATCCTCTAGTGCAGACTTTGATCAGGCTCAGAAACTTTGATTTTATTTCATAGCTGTCAACTATGATAGAAAACATAAGTATCCGACTACAAATACTCATTATTTTTCACCATCTAGCATCATGTGATAAATTCTTTTTGGACATCAAAGTCCTATATCCGAATCTTAGGCCAAATCGTGCGATGAATTAATCCATGTATGATGCAGTGCTCTTTATCCTTTCTAAAATTTGTACGAAAATATTTTGAAAATTTTCGGTTTATGTTCTTAAATATTTCATAAAGATATAGTTTTATCTTACAAAGAAAACACTCCTTTTGAATTTTATTTTCATTATCAAGGATTCTTATAAATTTTCTTAAGTGATTTATGTAACTACAAATGAGAGAAGTCATAACAAATGACCATATTTATATTATACAAGTCTTAATATCTTACATAGGTCATCCTTATCTTACATAAGTCATCCAAACCAAACTTAGGTATTATACATACCGAATATACACAACCATATTAATAACATACTTAAGCCACCATACATTACTATTTAAAATACTAACTAATCTTCAAATCTCATCATAATACCGACTATCGTTCCGATTCTGATGCTGATGGCCCATTTAAATTCACAAACTCGTATACCACAATTTCCCTCATATCGTCTTCAGCTTTACTTTATAGCTCGTCGTTTGCTTCATTCCCATCCTCATTCTGATGAACTAAATTCCATCCTATTGGTTGCCATGTTGTCCTTGAGGGACCCATGGAACATGACCTAATCCAATCAGAACTCCTAGTAAAACATCTCCCTTAGCCAACTCCTCTAAACCTTGACCTTACTCCTCCTAAGGATTCTCGAACTCTTCCTTAAATTCTTCCATGTCATCCCAATCGATGCTTGAAACTGCCAATTGTTCTTCCCAAACGACATTATCATTCTCAGCCATCCCACAAACAATGTTATTATCGTTACTACTATTATCCACTTCATTCGACATTTCGTCCATACACGCATCATATGCAGCGGAGTCTTGACTATTTATTGCGGTATTTAGATCTTCCTCTAGCTTAGATTCTTCCTCTATAGCTACTTCTTCTTCATAAATTCCCCTCGTCCTGTTCTGGTTCCGAACTTTTTGTATTGTTATCCACATTCCATATGAGGATTCTTGGTGCAAGTCCATGGATTCTAATACCATGACTATTTCTACATCGTTTGATGCTTGGGCTATTTCTTCATTATTGGATATCATAACAAGCCACGGAGTCTCTGGTGGTATAAGAACCTCAGCCACAGTATAACCATCCTCATCTAGACGAATATACTGATCAAGCTCTTCCTCTATATATGGTCAACCGTTGCTAGGCGGCCATCTAACATGTTCCTCTTCGTAACTAGAAAGAATTATCAGATCATCTTGTTCACCCCAGTTGGCCCTTGAGGATCCCCCCTCGGAATAACTTCCCTCGTGACTAGAAGGTTTCTAAAAATATTAAAAAAAATACTTAGAGACAGATACTAAGCGTTTTAATTATCCTAACCCAATCTAGTGTCAGATTATTTATATTTTAACCAGCTATTTACCGATTATTAATTTAGGTTTATCCTAACATAAATCTGATTTGATAACACAATGATAAGGAGAATAATTTATTAAGCACTTAATACTGCTTCCCCAAACCAATATTCTACCAATATTCTACCAATACTTCGAAGATTATTAAGAATATCACAAAACAAATCGAGACCTTAGTTCAACCAATTATTAAAGATAGTTTTTCTAACTAAGATCTCTTTCCATGATATCTACATCCAAATGTTTTATTTTTTTCAAAAATCTTTTGAAAACTCTTTTCCAAAAACATTTTCAATTAATGTTTTAAAAATCCTTATTTTATAATCATTATCCAACTTATAACTTAACAACATAAATAACTATCTGTTTGAAAAGATATTCTTTATATTCAAGATATACCCTAGGTAAAATTATTTCATTTACCAATTTTTAAAATAAAAATCATTTTTATATAAAATTAACAAATACACGCTCATATATAATATTCTCAACTCTTTCTAGGGTGTCACTTATACCATCTCTAATGAGTTACTCATCCTAGAGTGTTACTAATCCTATATCTGATGAGACTTTACCCCTACCAGGCTCAAGTGTTCGCTCAACCTAAGCTCTGATACCAAGTGTGGCGAATGGGATTTTCTGCCCTCGAAAATCGACACCAATACATCCACGGTATTCACGTGCCAAATATCCAAGTGCTAGAAAATCCGATTGTTAAGGGTGAAATGAGAAAAAGACATAACAGAATCTAACGCAAATGGAATAAGATGTATTATTTCATTATATATCTTTACAGGGGAAATTTTAAGTACATAGATCAGAATCTATCCCAATCTCAGCCTGGACAGTTATAAATCTCTGCCTCTACTAATGCTGAATACAAACAGTAAACAAATGTAGTGGAAATGGAAATGGATAACCATATACAGAGGAAACACCGGCTCTTCCCCCAAGCTCCTCCAAAATGTTCAAAGCTAGACTTGATCTACTTGGTTGTCTAGAAAAATAGGGCACCCAGAGCTTAAGGGAAAGAAATAATTTCCGGGCCAGTCATGGGACTGGTGTGAGAAAACTAAAAACACATATATTTTTGAAAACAAAGGGTATCTCATAAGAGCACACCACACATTAACAAAGACGGGTTTTTACCTTATGATAAACAAAACATTCCTACGTAAAATCCAGTGATATTATAATAGTGTCCAGATTATAAATACATATTAATCTTAGCCGAAATTGTTACATTAATTAAATTCCAGCATACTAGGTTCTACTATCAAAACCATAAAGGCACGTATTGGAAAATGGATATCTAACAATTACAAGGTAAGGGACTACCTTCCAACAGTATACCTCTAGAGGAATGTACCAAGGCACAACCCCGCTACCCTCTACCAACACAGAACTGACCTACCTCTACCATAGATAGTACCGAATATCCCATCACCCCGGTGGTTCCCAACCTATCCATGTTCACAACATACATAATAAACCTGAAATATAGAGGAATATCTAGATAGGTGATGATCATATTCTAATGGGTGCGACCCACTTAGCCATGCTGCATATACCTTGTTTTTTCCATTACGGATGTGTGAGGCTTGAGGTAACGTTTTACCTTTCTCATGAAAAATCCCACTTCGAATTCCACATTGCCATTTCCGACGACACACTAATTGGTTTTCACAAATTACATCCCCCGAGATTATACGCCTCAGGGTAGGGTGTAAAGTATAAGAGGGGTTACCTCCTACACCACCAAACAGATGTGCGTTTGTAAAAACCAATGATCGTGTTCTTAGAAATGCAATGTCAGAACTCTTCAATATAAGTTGTCTAGGAATAGAATAAACCGAAGGTACTCCTACTACTTCTTGTTTGGGAATCACCCCTAGGATTATTAGCTAACAGTCCTTGTATTGAAGCTTTCAAAATGATGGTACCACTGCCACCATATATATAATACGGGAATCACCACCGAGGTTAGTGGAAAGCAACCCTACATTTTGAAGATCTCTATCTTCAACATCATTATCTTCGACATGTCTTCATCGTCGAATGCATATATTGGTTTGAAGTGGTTTTCCGATAGGAATCGCCCAAATCCGACCCCAGTTTCTCCAAACCAATTATCGATAAAAGATGCCAGTATGTGGGTGATTATTATTCAAGTAATCAATATTTTTTATCCAAGTAAAATATCTTCTTAAAGATTTATGACTTTAAACCATTTTCTTTTTCAGCATATACGGGATTATTAAACTTCTTTTATCAGATCCATTGATTAATGAAAACCCTTTTTTATCTCTAGCAATACCAAATCATTTCTCTTTAATTACTTAGGAAAACATTTATAAATTCTATTATTTGTATAATTCCAATCTTAATGAAAATTTCACATTTCCAGAACATATCTTTAATGGGTCAAAAATAATATTATTTAAGACATCGTTTACTGTATATCAAAACCAATTAGCACCGAGTAAAATTGATTTATAGATTTTAGATTAATTGTACTCAATACCAATTTCTGAATTCAATCTGTACTATTCGTCGAATAATGGTGAAATCACCTTTTAAATTCACCCGAATAGTATGGGTTCCCTCCTAGGAATTTAATACAGAATTTAACTAGAATGTTTCCTTTACCATCAAAATTCTATTTTAAATCTTATTTAACTTTTGGAAGACTCCAAATCTCTTTTCTTTTAACTTAAGAAAATAAGGTCCAGGTAAATCAAATAACTATCCCTTCCGTCAGGCCCTTCAGATGGTTAGGGGGAGCAGGCAATCGGTTTTCCGAACTCCAGCCTAGAGATTACCACTCTGTCACCCATAAGGTGGTCAAGTTATTTGATTGACTCTAAACTTTTAAGAGTATTTTATTTATCATTTGAAAAACATTTCAACAAGATTCGAGAAGAAAACCCCAATTTAAATCTTATGTTTGTTAAATTGCCTGTGAACAGTGCTTCTAAGGGCTTTGCATCACAAATCCCATTTTAAACTTTTTATATATCCAAATTTTCCATTTAAAACTCTTTTAAAATATTTTAACATATTTTTAGAATTTATCTCATAATTTTAAATATTTAAAAATATCTATTTTTAAGAGTTGAAATTTATATTTTACGAATTGTCATAATGCAATGATTTTAAAAACTTGATTTAGATATATCTCAAATTTTACTAAATGAAATTTTGATTTTTATCCTTCAATTAGAAACTATAGTTATAAGAGTCCAGAAAATTCTTATTTCAAATAATTCAAAGCTATATTCTACTCTATACAGTAATTAAACTTTTAGGCACGACATCGCGAACTACCGTTACGCGACGTGCTCAATTTTGACTCATTTTTCATCACATTACAAATCTTTGCCAAAATGAGTTTTAATGTTTATAAAACATTTATAAACCATTTTAAACTATTTTTTTATTCATGTTTAAAGAGGTTTAACTATGTCGTAACACTTTTCTAATTCATAAGAGAGTTTTTTCTTTATGTAAATTCGACTTGTACTTAACGTGAATTATTTCTACAACCAAGCGGACATATTATCGCATCCAAAATATGATGATCAACCATAGAAAACAAGCATGGCAAAACATATCATAATTATATAGTTTAATAAAATAAACCAACAGAGTAATTCTCACATTCATTTGTCTCTAGATGTACTAAAATTGAGTATAGCTCCGCTATCACCACACCACAGCTTATGAATCCTGCCCTATGACCCTTAGGTATGCTCGGCCTTGTATCAGAGAGGGTGGAGAAGTGGTGGTGGCTCTTGGCGAGTTCGGCCAAGCAAGGAGAAAGATGAGAAGGTGATCGCTCACGTTAATTTCAAACTAAGATGGTATATTTCTGTATTTGGAAGTGTATTTTCAACAGAGCTTCGCTACAACTATGTTATAATTTACGAGGACATGAAAGCCATTAATGAAGAGGAAGAAGAAGCTTAGAAAATGGAATGTAGGTATGAACAAAATGAGAAGTTATGCCTTGTATTTATATGCAAAAATATGTAAACAAATATCTTATGGTACAAAAACCATTCTACCCCTACCCATATCCCCTTCATGCGCACGGCCACCCTCTTGTCCTCTTCTCATCATGTCCTAGGTGTGTAGGTGTGTAAGAAGGTGATGTTTGATGTAGTTTTCTCATATGTGAATATAAGTAATAAATATCATGATATTTTGGGCTTTTGTGTGTGTGTGTATATATAGGTATATGTATGTATTTGGTATGTATATATGTGATTATCTATTTGTTGGTGCATGATTGTGAATGTTATATATGTGCACAAGACATATAAACAACGCTGCGATCACTTTGAACGACTTTTGTTTGTTAAACTGTTGAAAATCTAAAAGCTGATACCAGTCGCATTTTCACTTATTAAGTAAATTACATATAAATGTAAAAAAATTTAAAAATGACATTTCTATTATTATTTAATAATTAAAAGGGCCTCATTTGATTTTAAAACAATTATTAAATCACTTACACTCAATATAAATTCAAAAATCAATTATTTAAAAATGATGATATCATTGATGATGTCATAAAGACATTTTATTTCCAAAAATAAAATAAATAATTTTATTACATATTCTTGCTTAAATGGAGAAATAAGTGTATATAAAAAAAGTCGTACACGACTTTTAACGGTTAAAAAGCTGTTTATCGATAGAACGATTTTCGGCCATATCATCGATATTTTTTCAAAGAATATATTTTTGTAATCATTTTTTTTTCAAAAAAAATCACCATATTATTTATCACATAAAACATGATTATTTATGTTTAATAAATCATTGTTCGAATATTTAAAATTAAATAAATATTCCGAATCAAAGTGATAAAATTATAGGTCGTTACATTCTTCCCCCTTAAAAGAATTTCGTTTTCAAAATTTCACCACAACCCAAAACTCAAAAGAGTTTACCCAAAATATTATCTTTAAACTCAATTTCGTATGATATACCCAGATTATTCGTAATATCTGATTCGATCTTCTATTCGAATCCACAACTTTATTTTCGAACTAGTATTGATCTCTCGATCCTCTAGTGTGTACTCTGATTAGGCTTAGAAACTTTTATTTTCTTTGCATAGCTCTCAACTATGATAGAAAACCTAAGTATCCGATTACAAACCCTTATCAATTTTTGCCATCGAGCATTGATTGATAAATTCTTTTCGGACATCAAAGTCCTATATCCGAATCTTACGCCAAATCGTGTTATCAATTAATCCATGTATGACGTAGCACTCTTTATCCTTTCCAAAATTTCTACGAAAATATTTTGCTAAATTTTGGTTTATGTTCTTAAATATTTCATAAAGATACAGTTTTATCTTGAAAAGAAAACTCTCCTTTTAAATTTTATTTTCTTTTTCAAGAATTATTATAAATTTTCTTAAGTGATTTATGTAACTACAAATGAAAGATGTCATAACAAATGACCATATTTATATTATACTAGTCTTAATATCTTACATAGGCCATCCTTATCTTACATAAGTCATCAAACCATACTTAGGTATTATACATACCAGAAATACACTACCATATTACAAACATGCTTAAGCCACCATACACTACTACTTAAAAAACTATAGATATCTATCAACTAATCTTCAAATCTCATCTTAATACCCGACTATCTTTCGGATTTTGATGCTGATGGTCCATCTAAATTCCCGAACTCATATACCATAATTTCCCCCATATTGTCTTCATTTTCACTTTCCAGCTCGTCGTTTGCTTCATACCCATCCTCATTCTGATAAACTAAATTCCATCCCACTGGTTGCCAATGTTGTCCTTAAGGGACCCATGGAAGATGACCTAATCCAGTCGGAACTCCTGGTAAAATATCTCCCTCGGCCAACTAGACCTTGACCTTCCTCTTCCTAAGGTTTCTCAACACTTCCTCAAACTCTTCCATATCATCCCAATTGATGCCTGAAACATGCAATTATACTTCCCAAATGACATTATCATTCTCACCCATCCCTAAAATGATGTCATTATCGTCACTACTAGTATCCGCTTCATTCGACATTTCGTCCATCCACGCATCATATGCAATGGAGCCTTAACTATTTATTGTGATATTTGGATCTTCCTCTAGTTCAAATTCTTCCTATGTAGCTACTTCTACTTCTTGAATTACGTCCTCATCTTGTTCTGGTTCCGAACTTTCTGGATCTGTTATCCACATTTCGTCTGAGGATTCCTGGTGCAACTCCACAGGTTCTAACACCATGACTATTTCTACGTCGTCCGATGCCTGGGCTATTTCTTCATCACTGGATATCATAACAAGCCCATGAGTCTCTGGTGGTATAAGCACCTCAGCCATAGTATAACCATCCTCATCTAGATGAATATACTGATCAAGCTCTTCCTCTATATATGGTCAACCGTTGCTAGGCGGCCATCTTACAGGTTCCTCTTCATCACTAGAAAGAATTATCAGATCATCTTTTTCACCCTAGTTAGCCCTTGAGGATTCCCCCGGAATAACTTCCCCCATAACTAGAAGGTTTCTAAAAATATAAAAAACAAATACTTAGAGACAGATACTAAGCGTTTTAATTATCCTAACCAATCTAGTGTCAGATTATTAATATTTTAACTAGCTATTTACCGATTATTAATTTAGGTTTATCCTAGCATAAATCTATTTTGACTGCATAATAATAAAAAGAATAATTTATTAAGTGATACTGCTTCCCCAAACTAGTATTTTATCAATACTTAGAAGATTATTCGGAATATCACAAAACAAATCGAGACCCTTTTTCAACTAATTATTAAAGATAATTTTTTCAACTTAGTCTCTTCCCATGATATCTACGCCTAAATGTTTTATTTTTTCCAAAAATCTTTTGAAAACCTTTTCCAAAAACCTTTAGATTAATGTTCTAAAAATCCTTATTTTATAAACATGGTCCAACTTATAACTTAACAACATAAATAACTATCTCTTCCAAAAAATATTCTTTATATTAAAGATATAGCCCTAGGTAAAATTATTTCATTTACCATTTTTTAAAATAAAAATCATTTTTATATAACATTAACAAATACACGCTCATATATAATATTCTCAACTCTTTCTAGGGTGTCACTTACCCTATCTCTAATGAATTACTCATTCTAAAGTGTTACTAAACCTATCTTTGATGAGACTTTACCTCTACCAGGCTCAGGTGTTTGCTCAACCTAAGCTCTGATACCAAGTGTGACAAACGGGATTTTCGATCCACAAAAATCGACACCATTACATCCATGTATTCACGTGCCGAATATACAAGTGCTGGAAAAACCGATCATTAAGGCTAAAAAGAAAAATAAAGACAGAACATAATCTACTACGAATGGAATATCATATATTATTTCAATATATATCTTTACGACGGAAATTTTAGATACAAACATGTGAGTCTAATCCTAATCTCATCCTGGACAACTATAGATCTCTGTCCCTACTAATGCTGAATACAAATAGTAAACAAATGTAGCGGAAATGGAAATGGATAACCATATACAAAGGAAACTCCAACTCCTGCTCCAAGCACCTCCCAAATATTCCAAACTAGACCTGAACTACTTGACTCCCCAGAAAAATAGGGCACCCAGAGCTTAAGGGAAAGAAATAAACTCTGGGTTAGTCATGGGACTGGTGTGAGAAAAATCAAAACAAAGATATTTTTGAAAACAATGGGTATCTAATAAAACCACCTTGCACATAAACATGGATTGGTTTTTACCTTATGATAACCAAAACATTACTATGTAAAACCCAATGATATTACAATAATGTTTAGATTACAAATACATATTAATCTTATTCAAAACATTTGCATTAATTAAATTTCAGCATACTAGGTTCTACAATCAAAACTGTAAAGGCACATATTGAAGAATGGATTTCCAACAATGACGAGGTATGGGACTACCTTTCGACAGTACATCTCTAGAGGAATGTACTAAGGCATAGCCCCGCCATCCTCTATCAACACAGAACCGACCTACCTCTACCATAGATAATAATGAATGTCCCATCAGCTCGATCGTTCCCGACCTATCTATGGCCACAGAATACAGAACAAACCCGAAATATAGAGGTAAATCAAGAAAGATGATGATCATATCCTAATGGGTGCGACCCACTTAGCCCTGATGCGTCTTCCCTATTTTTCTCATTACCAATGTGTGAGGCTTCAGGTAATGTTTTACCTTTCTCATGACAAATTCCACTTTGAATGCCACATTGCCATTTGCTACGACACACTAATTGGTTTTCACCAAAGTACAACCCTCGAGTTCATACAGCTCATGGAAGGGTGTTAAGTATAAGAGGGCTTACCTCCTACACCAACAAACAAATGTACGTTTGTAAAAACCAATGTTCGTGTTTTTAGAAATGAAATGTCAAACACTCGTCTATACAAGTTGTTCAGGAATAGGACAAACCGAAGTTACTTCTATTACATCCTGTTCGGGAATCACCCATAGGATTAGTAGCAAACAGTTCTTGCATTGAAGATTTCAAAATGAAGGTACCACTGCCACCATATATATGATATGGGAAGTACCCCCGAGGTTAGTGGCAAGCAGCCCTACATTATGAAGTCTCCATCTTCAAAATCACTATCTTCAACATGTCTTCACTTTCGAATGTGTATATTGGTTTAAAGTAGTTTTTGGTTAGGAATCCCCTAAATCCGATCCCGGTTTTTCCGAACCAATTATCGATAAAAGCTGTCCAGTATGTGGGTGATTATTATTCAATTAATCAATATCTTTTATCCACGTAAAATATCTTCTTATATATGTCATTAAACTATTTTCTTTTTAGCATATATGGGATTATTAAACCTCTTTTATCAAATCCTTTGGTTAATTAAAACCCCTTTTTATATCTAGAAATACTAAATCATTTCTCTTTAATTACTTAGGAAAAATATTTCTGTATTTTATTATTAGTATAATTCCAATCTTAATGAATATTTCACATTTCCGAAACATATCTTTAATAGGTCAAAAATAATGTTATTTAAGACATCGTTTACTATATACCCAAACAAATTAGTACTAAGTAAAAAAGATTCATATATTTTAGATTAATTATACTCAATACTAATTTTCGCTTTAACCTGTACTATTCGTCGAATAACGGTGAAATCACCTTTCAAATTCACACGGATAGTAAGGGTTCCCTCCTTGGAATTTAATATAGAGTTTAACTAGAACATTTCCTTTACCATCATTCTTATTTAAATATTTTTTTACTTTTTGAAAACTCAAAATCTCTTTTCTTTTATCTTAAGAAAATGTGGTCCGAGTAAATCAAATTAACTATCCCCTCCATCGGGCCAGTTCGGATAGTTAGGGGGAGGGGGAGCATGCAACTGGTTTTTCAAACTCCAGCCTAAAGACCACCTCTCTACCACCCATAAGGTGGTCAAGTTATTTGATTGATTCTAAACTTTTAAAAGTATTTGATTTATCATTTTAAAAACATTTCAAAAAGATTCGGGAAGAAAACCACAGTTTAAATCTTATGTCAAAAATTTTCAAATTTCTTTGTTAAGTTGTCGATGAATAGTGCTTTTAAGGGCTTCGTATCAAAAATCCCATTTTAAACAATTTATATGTCCAATTTTTCCACTTTAAACTCTTTTAAAAAAAATTAACATATTTTTAAATTTTATCTCATATTTTAAAGATATAAAAATATCTATTTTTAAGAGTTAAAATCCATATTTTAATAACTGCCAAAACGTGATGATTTTAAAAACTTGATTTGAACATATCTCAAATTTTACTAAATAAAATCTTGATTTTTTTCCTTCCATTTGAAATTATAGTTATAAGAGTCTGAAAAATTCTTATTTTGAATAATTCCAAGCAATATTCCACTCTACATAGTAATATAATTTTTACAGCGCGAAATCGCGAACTGCCGTTACGCGATGTCCTCAATTCTGACTCATTTTTCATATCTTTTCAAAACTTTTCCCAAAATAAATTTTAATGTTTATAAAACATTTTTAAACCATTTTTATTCATGTTTAAAAATGTTTAACTATGTTGTAACACTTTTATAATTCATAAGAGAAAGTGTTTTCTTTGTGTAAATTCAACATGTATTTTTCGTGAATTATTTCTACAACCAAGTAGACATATTATCACATCCAAAATATGATGATCAACTATAGAAAACAAGCATGGAAAAATATATCATATCATCATATAGTTTAATAAAATAAACTAGCGGAGTAATTCTCACATTCATTTGTCTCTAGATGTACTAAAATTGACTATAGCTCTGCTATCACTGCACCGAGGCTTATAAATCCTGCCATGGGACCCTTAGTGTGGCGCCCCACCTCTATACTCACGCAAGCCAAGGACACTACTAAGTAATGCCGTCAACTAGCGCGAAGAATAAGGCTGTTTAGGAGCGACCATCCATGTAATTGCCTTGTGCGAGCGCCGATATGTCAGATAGTATAACATGCATTTCATTTTATTTCATTTCATTTCATGTCATACTAGGTCAAGTATGATTTAAACAACAACAAAATCATACAATATCTCAAGAATCCCAAAGCACCAAAAAGAATCACATTCTTTAAATAATTCCCCAAAACACAAATATTGACAAACATATTAATGCCAATCGCAAAAGTTGGTGAAACACAAATTCTAGAAATCATCAATTAGAAATCCAGAAATCATAAAAGGGAGGCCTATCACAAACGGGAGCATGAAAACTCACCAACACATCCAAATTGAACCGAAGTTCCACAAATGGGAACTGTAATCCCCAAACAAACAAATAAACATCGCACATCGCTAGTCTAAACCACAAAATGATCATCATCGATCAATAAAAGTGTCGATTACACTAAGCTAGTAAATATAAGAGTTTAGCTTCATGTCCATAACCACTAGCTTAACTTAAATATTTACGAACAAATTGTAGATTTCCACTCGAATATTGTCACAAGAGTTCAATCGAACAAGTCCAAGAATTAACCGACGAAGTGAACGCAAGCGTTTCATACCACTTGTTTTACTAAGCCGTTTAATTAGATTTCTCATACGAATCAGGTAAAGGTTTGTATATATTAATAGATTGGAAAATGGTTTTGAAAACAAGCATTATATTTAAAAACAGAGTTGAAATCATCTTTGTAAAAGAGTTTGAATATTTACTACTAGTATAGAAACCTTTGTAATTGGAAGTGACAAATCACAAAAATGATTGTAGAAACAATCAATCACCAAAGATTCACACCCGAAGACGTGAATCAAAACCATAGAAATCGATATCAAATCCATCAAAATGGATATTCCCAAAAAAATCCAAAGAGAGAAGTCATCAAAGTCGATAGTAAGTGATAACAACTATCCGGATCACTAAAGTCGATTAAAATTGAAAACCCACATAAAATAGGCAAATTGGGCCGAGACAAGCAGATTCAGACGTCTGAATTGGATATTTCAGACGTCTGAACCTGAAGCTCTGGGCAATATTTTGCCTAGGCCAATGATGGCCAAATCATACCGAAAGCGATCGGGTCAGTGACAATTGCTAGGGGTTGACACCAAACGACTACCCAACCCTAAATACTCACCAATACTCTCCGACTAACATGTCCAAACGTCATATAAGGATTTTCATAAATTTTGATTTAAAAACACCAAAATTGGAATATTCATCAAACCAATTCAATTCAAAAGCAATGGAGAAGAAATAGATGTTAGGAATTCATACCCAACGACTATCAAAGATATAGACATAGATGTGAGTTCCAAAAACTCACCTTTTAACCCAAACACAAATGATAAGCTCAAGAACAAGCAGTAGGTTAATCTCTCTTCAACAATACCTCAAGAACTTCAATCTATAATCAAAGATGAAGTTTTCTCTAAGTTAAGATATTAGGAATTTCTGAGAATTTGAAGAGGGATTGAGATGGAGAAGATGAAGAGGATGCTTACCTAAGCTTTTCCTTGATGTTGGAGCTAGAACTTGAATTTGCAAAGAAGATTAGGGCTTAGGAATTCTAATTCTTTTTCTCTTCCCCCATTTTTCTAAAAGCTTGAGTGTTAGGAAAATAATAGAATGAGTGAAGAGGAGTTGGATGAAGGGTTTAGTTATTAGAAGGTTGATGGGCTGAAACCCAAACCCAAAGTCCTAGTTGAAAATCTCGAAATTTTTCCCAACTCAAAATATATCGATGTTTATACTCAAAAAAATCGCAAATACCATTTTGAAATCAATGGAATTGGTCTCGAGTCTAAATTGTTGATTCTCAACTTCAAACTTCATTCAGACGTTTGAAATTTCCAATTCAGACGTCTGAATCTAGAAAACTAGATGTTGTCTAGTACAATATTCAGACGTCTGACTCGGGGATTTCAGACGTCTGAAAATAGCTATTTTAGCTTGTTTTCTTTTTGGATAGACTCGAGCAATTTCAAACGTCTGAACGATTGATTTCAGACGTCTGAATCTGGAAAAACAAAAGTTGTCCAGAATAATATTTAGACGTCTGAATCACCCCTTTCAGACGTCCGAATCTATGTTTGAATGTGTTTTCAAGTAGCCACTTCCAAATAGCACTATCCACATAGAATTTTCACTAATTCGACTATTCTTCTACGAATAGTGATTTTTTCGGACTAAAACGCGACTAACGATGCTATATTTAAATCAAACATTTAAATATACGGATCGTAAAATGTGCGGGTTGTTATAGACTCCCCTCCTTAAAGAAATTGCGTCCCCGCAATAATTAAGAAGAAATTAAAGAGTAATAACTATAAAATCATATCAATACAAAGAGAAGAAAATTTGAAATAAGAAGTTCACCTTAATGAGCATGAGAGAGTAAGTCCGAATGTGTTCGCTCGATGAATTCTCTAGATTCCTAAGAGCAATCCTTAGGATTTGAGGACCATTGAACTTTCACAAGAGGAACATCTTTATTTCGAAGGTGTTTAACCTCCGAAGCAATGATACGGATAGGATGTCGTTCATAAGTCAAATTAGGCGAAACTTCAATTTCTTCAATAACATCGGGCTCAAGAACAGAATCGGAATCTCGAAGGCATTTCCGTAGTTAAGAGACATGGAATACGTCATGAATAGCAGAAAATTGAGCCGGTAATAAAAGGCGATAAGCCACGGAACCAATGCGTTCGGTGATGGGAAATGGGCCAATATATCGAGGTGCTAACTTTCCCGATTGACTAAAACGCACAACACTCTTCATAGGTGAAACACGAATAAACACAAAATCTCCCACAGAAAATTCTAATTTCCTTCTTCGATTATTGGCATAGGATTTTTGTCTACTCTGAGCTTCTTTCCTATGACGAATAAGGTCAATCTTTTCTGTGGCCTCCCGAATAAAATCTGGACCTAAAACCAGCTTCTCACCGGCTTCAAGCCAACACGAAGGAGATCGGCATGGCCTTCCGTATAGTGCCTCGAAAGGTGCCATACCAATACTAGATTGGAAGCTATTATTATAGGAAAATTCAACAAGAGAAATACGATCTTCCCAACTTCCACCAAAATCAAGAACACATGCGCGAAGAAGATCTTCAAGAGTTTGATTCACACGCTCAGTTTGTCCATCGGACTGAGGATGATAAGCGGTGCTAAAATTAAGCTTTGTTCCCAAAGCTTTTTGAAGACCTTTCCAAAATCCACTAGTAAACAATGGATCACGATCGCTAATAATAGAAGTTGGAACTCCATGCAATTAACAATTTCCTTGACAAAGAGTTTAGCCAAAATAGGTACGGTCCGATTGGACCGAACGGGAATAAAATGGGCGGATTTTGTAAGTCTATCTACTATCACCCATAGGCTATCATGGCCCAAACGAGAACGGGGAAGACCGTCAATAAAATCCATGGAAATTTGATCCTACTTCCATATTGGAATTTCCAAAGGTTGCAATAACCCACCGGGCCTTTGATGCACGGCCTTAACAAGTTGGCAAGTCATGCAACGCTTAACAAAGTTAGCAATATCGGATTTCATTCCCTCTCAGTAATAAAGTCGCTTCATATCCGCGTACATTTTACTACTACCGGGATGAATGGTAAATTTAGAACGATGAGAATCTTCTAAAATATCTTTACGAAGATCACAAATATTTGGCACGATAAGTCTACCAAATTTTCGAATGCCGCCACGAGCATCAATATTAAAGTCTTTCAAAACTTCAATATCAATTTTATCCCTACAACTTTGGCCAAGAAGAACCAATCCGGGATCATGCTTTTGAGCTTCAAGAATGCGGTCAAAAAGAGAAGGATGAGCCTCAAGGCTATACAAAACAAGAGATGAACATAAATCGGATTCACGATCTCGAATCTCACAAGTGGACAAAGTCCCGAGATCATTCCATTCGGACACCATCATGGAAACAACAGCTTGTTGCTTACGACTAAGGGCATCGACAACACAATTTCCCTTTCCGGGAGTATAAAGAATATCAAGATCACAAGATGCAAGGAACTCGAGCCAACGTTGTTAACGCAAATTAAGTTCCTATTGAGAAAATAAATACTTCAAAGATTTATGATCGGTGTAGAGAACAAATTTCTCTCCCAAAAGATAATGATGCCAAATTCTAAGGGCGAAAACAATAGCCGCGAGCTCCAAATCATGAGTGGCATATCTAGTCTCGGCAGGCTTTAATTGCCTAGAAGCAAAAGCGATAACACGTCCCTTTTGCATGAGAACGGCTCCCAAACCAACACGACTAGCATCGGTATAAACAACAAAGTCTTGGTTCCCATCGGGAATCACAAGAATAGGAGCATCAGAAAGGAGTTCCTTTAATTTTTGAAATGAAGCTTCACATTTGTCTGACCAAATGTATTTAACTCCCTTCTTTGTCAAATTAGTAAGAGGTACGGAAATCTTAGAAAAGTCTTTTATGAACCGACGGTAATAGCCCGCCCATCCAAGAAAGCTACGAATTTCTGTCACATTCTCCGGTCTCTTCCAATTTTGAATCGCTTCAATCTTTGAAGGATCCACGGATATTCCGGATTCAGAAATAATATGTCCCAAAAATTTCACACGAGATTGCCAAAAGTGGCATTTAGAAAATTTTGCTTTCAATTGGTTACTCCTAAGAGTTTCCAATACAATCCGAAGATGATTTTCATGCTTTTCCTCGGTTTTAGAATAAATAAGAATATCATCGATAAAGATGAGAACAAATCGATCGAGGAAGTCTTTGAAAACTCGATTCATAAGGTCAACGAAATAAGCTGGAGCATTCGTCAAACCAAATGGCATAACAAGCCATTCATAAGATCCATAACGAGTATAGAATGATGTCAAAGAAATGCTATCCTCTGCAATACGGAGCTGATGAAAACCGGTTGCTAAGTCTAACTATGAAAAGACTTTAGCACCACTAAGCTGATCGAATAAATCATCAATCCGCGGTAAGGGATATTTATTCTTGATGGTGAGATCATTAAGTTTGCGGAATTCAACGCAAAGCCTAAGTGTACCATCAGATTTCTTCACCAAAATAGTTGAAGCTCCCCATGGAGAGGAACTAGGTTGAAAAAATTGTTTCGCTTCCAATTCGGATAATTGTTTGCGCATCTCCTTATTTTCTTTATTGGACATACGATAAGGAGGACGAGTAATAGGTAGAGCTCCAGGGATTAGATTAATTCTGAACTCAATTGCTCGCTTAGGTGGTAATCCTAAAACGGGCTCAAATATGTCGGGAAATTCACGAACAATGTGAATGAGAGAAATGGCATCTTCCTCATCATCATTATCGTCATCATGAGGATTTAGAGAATACAAGGATGCTTTCGAATTGGAATCTGAATCTTTCAGAACAAAAGAAATATGCTTAACAGATTGAGGATGTCGAAGATATATAGTCCGCTCAGGACATAAGATATGGGCTTCATAACGGTTAAGCCAATCCATTCCCAAAATCATTCTGAAACCTAGGTATCGCATAACATGCAAATCGGCACGGAAAGAGTAACCACATAAAATAATCTCGACATCTTTACACAATAAACTGAGTGTTGCGGATCCACCAACCGGATTCGCAATTCTCAACGATGTCATCAAGCCAATAACATTCAAAGACAAAGCATCAACAAGTTCTTTTGATATAAAAGAGTGAGATGCACCCGTATCAAAAAGAACTCGAATAGGAAGATCACGAAATATAATAATGCCATCAAGGATAGAATGAGAAATACCTTGACCACGAGAAGTGTTAGCAGGGGCTTGTACAACATTTAGCTTGCCCTCCTTCTTGCCTTGAAGTTTGGGACACAAAGATATAGTATGACCCAAACTCTTGCAATAGCGGCAAGAAAGAGGCCTCGGGCACTTGTTTGCATAATGGTCCTTAGAACCACAATTGTAACATTCTCCACGACGAGAGTTAGGAGTATTTGCTACCGGTGTTGCTTGATTTCCCTTCTTGTTGGGATTAGGCTCGAATTTAAAAGGTCTCTTCTTGTTGATGTTTGTTTTGACCTCAGCATCACTATCTTTATCAGCCTCTTCGAGTCGAAGAGCAATATCAACAAGTTGATCAAAAGAAACTTCCAATTTCAGAAGCAATGGCTTTTTGAGGCACTAGTTCAAGCCATAAACAAATCTCTGGTTTTTCTTCAATGGGGTATTAATATACTCGACCCCATATTTAGAGAGAGATTCAAAAGATGCGACGTAGTCGGTCATAGAAGATTCACCTTAAACAAGATCGATAAAGCGCCGAGCTAAAGTTACTTTTTCAGCCTCCGGCACAAACTTCAATTCGAATCTTTGCCGGAATTGCTCCCAAGTAAGATCCGCTTCCCTAATCTCAGAGATCAAAAGCTCGTACCAGTCTAATGCTCTTTCTTGGAGCATGCTAGAAGCCACTTGGACTCGATGGAGACTAATAAGATTCATGCGATAAAAGATGCGGTCGCATGTTCGAAGCCAAGCCTGGACTTCTATAACGCTCTCGGAACCTTTGAATGGCTTTCCACCCAAATTGGTGTAATCACTGCACAAGCGTGCAAACAAGATTTAGGATGGGTGGGCTCTGGAGTGGGTCCGACAGCTTGAGCATTTCTTACAAGATCTAGAAGTTGCTGAGCAGACATAAATACTCCATCCTAAGGAGTAGCACTAGATTGACCGGTGCTAGGACGATCAGGTCTAACCATTTCTTTTCTTTTAAGAAAGAAAGAAAAGAGAAAAAGGTTAATCTCAGAATGAATATCAAACAAACTTGATTGATAAAAACAAGGCATCATGAAAGAAATAGGATAGAACGGTACGAAGACTCGAATTAAATCCTAAGGCACAACTCCTAAGAAAGACTTTGGACAATGATCCTTGCTAGATTATTCTACATTGTTCCGAAGTTTCGCTCTGATACCAAGCTATGGCGCCCCACCTCTATACTCACGCTAGCCAAGGACACTACTAAGTAATGCCGTCAACTAGCGCGAAGAATAAGGCTGTTGAGGAGCGACCATCCATGTAATTGCCTTGTGCGAGCGCCGATATGTCAGATAGTATAACATGCATTTCATTTCAAAAGGAAATCCGACATACCGATACTAACTCAAAGCTACCACATAGTGGCTATGAGGCCTTCGGAAACAAATATAGAAATAAGCATAACATAAATCAAACATGAATGTTCATATCTCAAAGGCGGAAATAGATATGAATATAACACATAAAAGTGTACATCAGAGTAGTGGTCAAACAAGATCCACAATATCACAAAAGAATAGATACAAGTGCTAGACAAAAGAATATGTATACATCAAGGAGTCTCTATCTCTAATGTATAACAATAAAAACTACCAATCTAATGTAGTTAGGCAAAAGTCAGAAGATGATCCCGAATAAGGAGTCAAGCCGAAGCACCTGTAACATCTCGGTCTGACCCGAGTATTATTTAATAAGAAAATAATAAACGGATCAGTCTAGCTATAATTATCATTAAAGAAATGAGATGTATGTAGAGATATAATAAAAACGTATGATAACAATAATGTCATACTAGGTCAAGTATGATTTAAACAACAACAAAATCATACAATATCTCAAGAATCTCAAAGCACCAAAAAGAATCACATTCTTTAAATAATTCCCCAAAACACAAATATTGACAAACATATTAATGCCAATCGCAAAAGTTGGTGAAACACAAATTCTAGAAATCATCAATTAGAAATCCAGAAATCATAAAGGGGAAGGCCTATCACAAACGGGAGCATGAAAACTCACCAACACGTGTATCACAAACGGAACGCTATTCCATGTTCGCTAACCATCAATTATGAGCCGAAGACCACGGGTCGCTACCCCGCCAAACTGAACCAAAGTTCCACAATTGGGAATTGTAATCCCCAAACAAACAAATAGACATCGCACATCGCTAGTCTAAACCACAAATGATCATCATCGATCAATAAAAGTGTCGATTACACTAAGCTAGTAAATATAAGAGTTTAGCTTCATGTCCCATAACCACTAGCTTAACTTAAATATTTACGAACAAATTGTAGATTTCCACTCGAATATTGTCACAAGAGTTCAATCGAACAAGTCCAAGAATTAACCGACGAAGTGAACGCAAGCGTTTCATACCACTTGTTTTACTAAGCCGTTTAATTAGATTTCTCATACGAATGAGGTAAAGGTTTGTATATACTAATAGATTGGAAAACGGTTTTGAAAACAAGCTTTATATTTAAAAATAGAGTTGAAATCATCTTTGTAAAAGAGTTTGAATATTTACTACTAGTATAGAAACCTTTGCAATTGGAAGTGACAAATCACAAAAATGATTGTAGAAACAATCAATCACCAAAGATTCACACCCGAAGACGTGAATCAAAACCATAGAAATTGATATCAAATCCATCAAAATGGATATTCCCAAAAAAATCCAAAGAGAGAAGTCATCAAAGTCGATAGTAAGTGATAACAACTATCCGGATCACTAAAGTCGATTAAAATTGGAAACCCACATAAAATAGGCAAATTGGGCCGAGACAAGCAGATTCAGACGTCTGAATTGGATATTTCAGACGTCTGAACCTGAAGCTCTGGGCAATATTTTGCCTAGGCCAATGATGGCCAAATCATATCGGAAGCGATCGGGTGAGTGACAATTGCTAGGGGTTGACGCCAAACGACTACCCAACCCTAAAGACTCACCAATACTCTCCGACTAACATGTCCAAACGTCATATAAGGATTTTCATAGATTTTGATTTGAAAACACCAAAATTGGAATATTCATCAAACCAATTCAATTCAAAAGCAATGGAGAAGAAATAGATGTTAGGAATTCATACCCAACGACTATCAAAGATATAGACATAGATGTGAGTTCCAAAAACTCACCTTTTAACCCAAACACAAATGATAAGCTCAAGAACAAGCAGTAGGTTAATCTCTCTTCAATAATACCTCAAGAACTTCAATCTATAATCAAAGATGAAGTTTTCTCGAAGTTAAGATATTAGGAATTTCTAAGAATTTGAAGAGGGATTGAGATGGAGAAGATGAAGAGGATGCTTACCTAAGCTTTTCCTTGATGTTGGAGCTAGAACTTGAATTTGCAAAGAAGATTAGGGCTTAGGATTTCTAATTCTTTTTCTCTTCCCCCATTTTTCTAAAAGCTTGAGTGTTAGGAAAATAATAGAATGAATGAAGAGGAGTTGGATGAAGGGTTTAGTTATTAGAAGGTTGACGGGCTGAAACCCAAAGCCCTAGTTGAAAATCTCAAAAATTTTCCCAACTCAAAACATATCGATGTTTATACTCAAAAAAAATCGCAAACACCATTTTGAACTCAATGGAATTGGTCTCGAGTCCAAATTGTTGATTCTCAACTTCAAACTTCATTCAGACGTCTGAAATTTTCAATTCAGATGTCTGAATCTGGAAAACCAGATGTTGTCTAGTACAATATTCAAACGTCTGACTCGGGTATTTCAGACGTCTGAAAATGGCTATTTTAGCCTGTTTTCTTTCTGGATAGACTCGAGTAATTTCAGACGTCTGAACGATTGATTTCAGACATCTGAATTTGGAAAAATAGAAGTTGTCCAGAACAATATTCAGACGTCTGAATCACCCCTTTCAGACGTCTGAATCTATGTTTGAATGTGTTTTCAAGTAGCCACTTCCAAATAGCACTATCCACATAGAATTTTCACTAATTCGACTGTTCTTCTACTTATAGTGATTTTTTCGGACTAAAACCCGACTAACGATGCTATATTTAAATCAAACATTTAAATATACGAATCATAAAATGTGCGGGTTGTTATACTTAGGTGTGCTCGGCCTTATACTGTAGAGGGAGAAGAAGTGGTGGTGGCTCTTGATGAATTCTTCCAAGCAAGGAGACAGAAGAGAAGGTGATTGCTCACTTTAATTTCAAACTAAGGCGGTATCTTTCTATATTTGAAAGTGTATTTTCAGCAGAACTTTGCTACGACTATGGAATAATTTATAAGGATATGGAAGCCATTAATAAAGAGGAAGAAGAAGCTTAAGAAATGGAATTGTGATGTGAATAAAATGAGAAGGTATGCCTTGTATTTATAGGCAAAAACATGTAAACAAATATCTTATGATACAAAGACCATTCTTCTCCCACCCATACCCCCTCCATGCGCACAACCACCCCCTTGTCCTTTTCTCATCATACCCTAGGTGTGTAGATGTGTAAGGAGG
Organism: Allium fistulosum; assembly: GCA_030737815.1. Classification (NCBI taxonomy): domain Eukaryota; kingdom Viridiplantae; phylum Streptophyta; class Magnoliopsida; order Asparagales; family Amaryllidaceae; genus Allium; species Allium fistulosum. The sequence continues at coordinate 1,213,628,998 of CM060902.1, forward strand.
TGATGTTTGATGTGTAGTTTGCTTAAATGTGATTATATGTTATAAATATCATTTTATTTTGTGCATGTGTGTGTATGTGTGTGTGTATAGGTATATGTATGTAATTGGTATGCATATATTTGTATATGTATTTGTTGGTGCATGTATGTGAATGTTATATATGTGCACAAGACATATAAACAACGTTGCGATCACTTTGAACAACGTTCGTTTGTTAAATCGTTGAAAATCTAAAAGCCGATTCCCTATCACATTTTCACTTATTAATTAAGTTACATATAAATGTAAACAAAATTTAAAAATGACATTTCTATTATTATTTAATAATTAAAAGAAACCTCATTTGGTTTTAAAACAATTATTAAATCACTTAAACTCAATATAAATTCAAAAACCAATTATTTAAAAATGATGACATTATTGATGATGTCATAAAGACATTTTTATTTTCAAAAATAAAATAAATAATTTTATTACATATTCATCCTTAAATGGAGAAATAAGTGTAACTAAAAAAATCATGCACGACTTTATATGTTAAAATGCTGGTTATCGATAAAACGATTTTCGGTCTATTATCGATTTTTTTTCAAAGAATATATATTTTTGTAAACCTTTTTTTAAAACAAAATCACCATTATTATTTGTCACATAAAAAATGATAATTTATCTTTAATGAAACTATATTCGAATATTTAAAATTAATTAAATGTTCCAAATTAAAGTGATAAAATCACGTACTGTTACAAATAATATTTTGTATACCATAGAATACTATATAATATTTATGGAGTATTGGATCGATTCAGTTATAGCAGAAGTGAGCAATACGAAAGTGAAATGAAATAGATTCATACCACAAATTGCATTTTCAAAAGAAAACTAATTGCGGTATCAAAAGTTCGATGGAATAACTGTTGTCTTATACTGATATTCTCTTCCCAATAATTTTAGCCTTATATCAACAACTTATGGTTCTCAGTAGTGCAAGTGCATTGTTCATCTTTGGAAGGGCTACCTATTAACGAATGAGATAATTTAAAGCATAACATGGCATATGCTTGAACAAAAACATGGATGCCTTAGAATTTCTATATATGCAGGTGCGTATATAGAAATTTCTAAATATGGTTCCCAGTAGTGCAAATGACCTGCTCACCTTTAGAAAGGTCTCATCACATATATTATACACATATGTGTGTAATGCTACATGAATATATCATTGTATATGTGTAATGCTATATGAAGATATCATCCCGCTCTCCTTCAAACTAAACTTTAAAACTTGTGTCCTTCAGACTAAAGTTGTTCTCATGTTTTTCTTTAGACTAATTTCCCATACATTTAAATAATTATTATCCAAGTTAATGATGTTTCGTTTAATATTAGACTGAAATAAATGTTTTTCAAATCAATAGTAAAATTATTATATATATAACCTCAAATAAATTTTGTAAGATTAGCAATATAATTATTTTAGTCCATCTTATATTTGAATAATTGTTATTCAAGTTAATGATAATAAAACTTAAAATTCAAATCAAATTCATCTAATAAAACATAAATATGATTCAATATTAAATACATAGTTCATGATAACACCATAAAAGATTTAGTTAATAATGCATTAAGTGGAATTTTTTCAAAATTTTCCATTTTGCTCTTATACTTTGTACACCGAATCCTAAGACTATCAATGGATACCCGAAAAATCTAGCATCCACATTCGTATCCGAAAACTGGATAAATATTCAAAAAAGGATACAGATGCGAATACGAAGACATCTATATTTGAAAATTATCCTTTGGTTTTTGTCAAGATGGTAGTTTATTTTATGTGATTTTAGCATAATGAAATATATGTATTTATTATTCTATTAAGTTATAGTTTATATTATATGCATTAAATGTATATTAACTACTCTAAACTATTTATCATCATCATATCTATTGAATTTGCTTACATTTATATTCAATGAGATTGGCAAAAGATTTATTTTAACCCAATATTTTAATTTATCTTTCTTGGTTTATCCATCATTAGTTGATAGGATAACTATTCGATATCCATTACTATCCGCGGATGCATATATATGATATACAAAAATGATGTAGATGTAGACATGGTAATATTTGCCCCAAAAAGTATCCGTTGATAGGCCTACCTGATCCAATAATGCCATCAGTGCCTACATTGAGTTATTATGAATAATATATAAAATTTGAATTTAAAATTGGTTTGAATTTTGAATTTATAAAGGTCATAAATAAATTTTCATAAAATTAAATTTGTATTCATAAAAGTTATAAATAAATAAATTTAAAATTATTTTAAACTAAAATTTTAATTTATAAAGGTTATGTATAAAATATAAAATTATTTAGATTTATATTCATAAGGGTTATAAATAATAAAAATCAAAATTCGTTATAAAAAGCATATAAAAGTTATAAATAATTAAATTTGAATTTTTTGAATTAAAAATTATAAAAATTATAGATGAATAAAATCAATATAATTTTAAATTATAATATGAGTTATAAATGTTATAGTTCATAAAATGTTGTAATAAAGTTGCACTATTGATTAATTGTTAATTAATAATAACATATATGCATAAATATAAGATATAATATTATATTATAAATGTTATTATTAATAAGAGAATCCTATATAGTGTATATAAAATAAAATAAAATAATTTTAAATATTAAAATCGAAATAAAACCCATTATAGTTATAAGAAATAAATACATATGTATATAATTGTATATGTGTATGTCTACACGCACACGCGCACACGCGCACGCACACATACATACATACATATGTGTATGTGTGTGTAATAAATTTCAATATATATATATATATATATATTTGTGTGTGTAATGATAGATGATTTCATTGATTGTTGTGAATACTTATTATTCCTTGTAGGTGATAATACTCACCATTATTATTTTGGGATTATGAATACAAAATAACGTTGTTACCTATCATTTACAATATAATAAAATACTATAAATACCAACCGTTGTTGAGCAACCTCAAGCCACAAGATATTTATAGCGATGTTTATATTATCCTTAGATTGGTTAGATTTTTTAAACTTTATTAAACACCCTCATGGATTATAAAATTTTACTTTGGCAATCATGAAATGATGGCCATGAGCATCTAATGTACTTTATGAGTTATTGAGCATGCTCTAGGTCATATAAATTATTAGGAGCAAAAAGTATACGGTTAGGAGTGATATACGACATATAACTAATAATGTATTATGTATCATTTATGGGGATTACTATTTGTTGAGCTCCCTCATATGGAAAAGATATGCAATTTTAAACATTGACATAATTAATAGTTTAATTAATAAACTAATTAACTAATTAATTAAAATTAACACCTTACCCTATCGTTCAACTTCTTGTTCCCGCTCACCCACTCCAGGCTCGAGAACCCAACCTGCGCGATTGTCTACTCCCTACGCGTGCCACCAGACAGCCTTGGCCATCGATCAGACAACGCCACCGGATGCGCCACCTTCCAACACGCCATCGCCCCAAATCTCGCTCATCGTGTCGCCGCCGTTCGTCCAAACGAACACTAAAATGCATCGAACTTCATGCGTTGAATCTGATGAATCCGCACACCCTCGTCTCGATCCAACCGCACATATTGTAGATCTCCTCGAGATCTTCACTTTTCCTTTTGGAACCATTTGATTTTGATGAGCAGATTTGGAGAAATCAAGAGAAGAAGAGAGCAAATTTTCGGCCATTAATTTGTTTTCGAGAAGTGGCTAAAGTTATTATCTTTAGGGTTTCGAAAATGAGAATAAAGGGTGGCCTATTATATAAATTTCCTATCCGATCTGTCCGCGAAAATTCCAAACTCCAAATGAAGCGTGTCGCCTGGCGTTCTATATGTTATACCACATTCCGAACATAATGGAACTGGTTTCGGGAGCCAATTCCATCATATTCAGAAGATAGCATTTCAAAATCAAATTGTTTTCAATCCTCTGGTATTTAGCTAATTTTTTTCATGTCCTCTCATGGTGTCCATGCTTCCTCTTCCATTCCCATCCCTATCTCTTTACTGTCTATCATTGCCTTATCTTCCTCTCCCATCCCTCCTTCTCCTGTCTCGTTTCCTCTCCTTCATCTGTCCTTAACCCCGTTAGGCCGCCGTTACCCCCTCAACCCCCTGATCCGTCTCTTCCTTTTTCTTCAGTTCCTCCCCATCCTCTGTCCAACCTTTCTTTCTCTCCACTTTGCTCCATTGATTCTGATCCTTCATCTCTTCTTCCTGATCCAGTTCCTTCCCCTGTTCCTTTGTCTAAATGGTCCTCTCTTTTTACTTATAAACCCAGGAATGCTGGTATTTACACTCTTGTACACTTTGACTTACAATACTCTGGTGTCCCTCTTAAACCACCAATGGAAGTAGTTAATGAAGGTATCAAAGCATGGTCTGAGTGCATGGTTGGATTTTTTCTAGCAGGAACTGTCAACTTCATGGCAGTTAAAGCTCATCTGGAAAAAGTATGGAAACTAAAAGGGTCATATGAGATATTTTTTGATAAGCAGAACTATTATTTCAAGTTCTCAAATGAGGAAGATAAGCTTAATATTCTTATGAAAGATCCTATCTTTATCAAAGGGCAGATGTTCATTGTATCAAAATGGAACCCCTCCTTTGCATCAGCTCAAGCAACAGTTAAGTCTGTTCCAATATGGGTTCATTTTAATAGGATTCTTATACTTACATGGTCATTGTTGGGCATTAACTGGCTAGCATGTCATCTTGGAAGATTAGTATGTTATGATGAAAATACTGAAAGAATGAAACGATTTTAGTATGCCAAGTGCTTAATTGAAATATCTCCTAATAAAGAATTGCCTGAATTTATTGTTGTGGGTGATGATTCCTACCCTAATGTATTGATTGAATATGCTTGGAAACCTCTGTTTTGCACTCACTGTAATGTGTTTGGTCATGCTTCTAGTCAATGTGAATTCAGTCAAGTAACAGAAAACAATGAAGTTGTTGATAAGGAGAAAATTAATGCTATAGTGGATGGAGTTGGTGATTCATGGAAAGTTAAAAACAAACAAAGTAATGGGAAACAAGAAGGAAAGCGAAATCTGTTCAGAAGGTATGGAGGAAGATTAAACCAGTTCCTGATGTTATTGCTGGTAGTATAGTTGAAATTACTAATGAAATAGCAAGTGATAAGGAGAATGAAATTCAGGGAGGTATTGTAGACAGTGTGGAAGTTGCAAGTGAAATTGAAAAGATAAAGAAAAGGTGACTGAATTGAATAATGAAATAGTATTAAAGGACAATATGAATGGTCCTAATTTCCCTAATAATGTTTCCATGCAAGACATACATCCTTCTTCTTTGCATGGCTCATATGATAAGGTTACGTCTGATTTGAGTTTGGAAAATGTTTCTATTTCAACTTCTAATCCTTTTTCTATTCTTCAACTATTGAACAATGATTCTCGTCCAGCAGAAAACTTAATCTCTTCCAATTCTCCCCAAATTAATGACTCTGAAGGGATTCCCAAAAATACTTCAAGTGCCTCTCCTGTTGACTTGCATAATGACATGCACGTATCTCCATCCTCCCTTCCTCTTCAACCTCCTTGTCTCCCTTCCTCAGGTTTACCTTTGAAATCTCCTTATTCCTCTATTTCATTGCCTTCCCACCTATTCAATGATATTATCCCATCTGATATTAGTCCCTCTACTCGTCTGGTATCAGGCCCAAATCTTTCAACTCTTAATTACCCTAACTTGGAATCCTCGCCAAAATCTAAAAGAGGCAGTCCAAGAAAATAGTTCATTCCTCAAATGATAATGACAATGGAATCCAATATACCATTACTCAATCTGCAATCCAAATGTCCAATTCTGAGGATATTACTGGTTCACCCATTGGTGTCAGAACCAGAGCTTCCTTATCTAAATCTCAATGATGATTGACAGGATAGGGTTTTGGAATATAAGGGGTGCATACTCCCAAGCCAAACAAAGGGAAATTAGCAACTTTATAACTACCCATAATATTCATCTGATGGCAGTAGCTGAGACAAAGCTGAATCATTCAAATACTAGTAAAGCAGCGTCTCTAATTAATCATAACTGGAGTTATATCCATAATTTGGCTCAAGCTCCTTTTGGTAGGATCCTGGTTATGTGGAATCCTTCCATTTTTTCCATTAACCCTATATGCGTCCATAAGTAGTACATTCATTCTCAAATCATTCATATCTCTTCTGCTACTGAATTCTTCTTAACAGTGGTCTATGCTGAAAATTGTGTTTCTCATAGACAATTGTTTCTTGATAAACTTCCTTGTATTCACACCTCTAACTCCCCTTGGCTTTGTTTTGGTGACTGGAATTGCATGCAACTGTCTACTGATAAGAGTAGTGGTTCTCCACTTACTTATCAACATACTAGGCCTCTTAATAATTCCATCTATAATGCCCATCTTCTCCCTATTGCATCCTCTGGATGTTTCTATACTTGGAATAACTCTAGCAGGTCTGGTAACAAAACTCTTTGCAAACTGGATAGGTCATATCAAAATTTTGCTTCTGTGTTGAAATGGCCTAAGCTAAATACCTTAATCCCCCCTCCATCTTTATCTGACCATTCTCCTTTGATTTTGGACTGGGCCATGGCCACTAAGAGAAGACACTCCTCATTTTCATTCTTTAATAATTGGACTGATAATCCTAAATTTTTAAGTATTGTTGCTAACTGCTGGAATTTGCAGGTTTTTGGTAATCCTATGTTCATTTTGCAATCTAAGCTTAGGCTTTTGAAGAACAATTTGAGTAGTTGGGCTAAGGCAAATTATGGGAATGGCAATAGCATATATTCATCTATTAGAGAAAATTTGTTGCAGGTGTAGAGGAATATCCTTTCTGACCCTAATAATGCTTTGTTTAATGAACAGGAAATTAATCTCAGGCTCAGCTTATCTATTGCTCTTGGGGAGGAGATCAAAATGGCAAAGCAGAAGGCCAAATTAAAATGGCAAATCCATGGGGATAAGAATTCAGCTATCTTTCATAATTCCCTAAAGATAAAACAAGCTTCGTCCACTATCAGTAATATTATTGATATGAATGGCTATTCTTGTAATACTACTAATTCTATTCAGGAAGCTTTTCTGGCTTACTATAAGATCCTGCTTGCCAACCATGACATTCTTGATATTTCCATGCAATTATTCTCTCATGTTTATCTTCCTATCATTTCTAACAGTAATAAGGAACTTCTGATTAAGGAAATTTCTCCTGATGAAATTAAAGATACCATTTTCAATATGAAGGGTTCTAGCAGCCCTGGGCCTGATGGTTATAATGCACATTTTTTCAAAGTCACCTGGGAATTATTGGGCATGATATGACCAAGGCCATCCTTAATTTCTTCAAACACAACAAGCTATTAGCTGGAATTAATGCCACCAGGCTTACTTTGGTTCCTAAGACTCAGCAACCTTCTTATGTTACCCAATTTAGACCCATTGCCTGTTGCAATGTTATATACAAAATCATCTCTAAAATTATGGCTGCTAGGATGAAGCATGTGTTAGCTACCACCATTTCTCATAACCAAAGTGCTTTCCTTCCTCATAGAGACATTTCTGATAATATTCTTCTGTCCAATGAGCTATTGAGAGGATATAACATGATTAATATCTCTCCCCGGTGTGTGATGAAATTAGATGTTCAAAAGGCTTATGACATGTTAGTTGGAAATCAATCATATATATTCTTTATAGAATGAACTTCCCTACCCCTTTTTTGGCTTGGATTTTCACATGTATCTCTACCGTTAAATTTTCTATTAGACAAAATGGTGATACCTTTGGTTATTTCCATGCTACTCATGGCATTAGGCAAGGGGACCCCATTTCTCCGTACCTTTTTGTGTGTGTCATGGAATTATTCACCGGCCTTATCAACAATGCTATGACTCTTAAGCTTATTGACTTTCATCCACTGTGTAAGAGCCTGAAAATCTCTTCTCTTCTCTTTGCTGATGATTTATTGTTGTTCACTAAACCTAATGATAAGTCAATAAATGGTGTTATGAATGTTTTGATTAGATTTAAATTATTAACTGGTTTGGATATTAATAGAAGCAAATCCAAGATTAAAATTGCAGAGTTGGATGATAATCAAAAGAGTATTATTACTGCTTTATCTGGATTATCTCCCTTTGATGATAATGAGACTTATCTTGGTATGCATGTCTGCTATTCTAAAATCAGAACTAATCAATGTCTGTAGTCGTTTGAAAGAATCACTGCTAGATTATCTTCCTTGTCATATTCCTTCTTATCTATGGCTGGTAAGTTAGTTGTTGTTAAATCTATAGCATCTTCCATGTGCTTATACTATGCCAGAATTTATATTTTGCCTGCCAAGCTCTTATCCATGATTGATACTGCTTTACATCATTTTCTTTGGCACGACAATCCTTTTTCCAAGAAGTTGATACCCATTGCCTTCAATTCTGTTTGTTGTCCTTTCAATTCTGGTGGTCTTGGCATTATGGACATCAAGGAATGGAATAAGGCAACTCTTTCTACTAGAATTGATAAATTGATGAATAATGTAAATAATCTCTGGGCTTCTTGGACTAGGATTAATTTAATCAAGAATATGCATTTTTGGACTATGGATATCCCTATGGATTGTAGCTGGGTTTGGAGAAATATTCTAAGATGTAGGTCTGTGTTTCTTCCCATTTTTCAGAAATGTATTAAAGATGTTGATACATCCTTCTGGTTTGATCCTTGGTCTGCTCATGGCTGCATTCTTGCTAATGCGATTAATTTTAATTTGAGGGTCCAGTCTGGGATCAATGATAATGCTAAGGTTAGCTCATTCTGGTCTGATGGTTACATTAATATTCCTTACTCTAGCTCATATGCTATCAAACAAGTGTGGGCTAATATTCAGAACAATGTTACTTAAAGGATAATGTTCATGATTTATGGGCTGGGAAGAATAATTCTATTGCTACTGTTTATAAGTACATTACCAAGCCTTGTCCTCTATCCTGCTTCCCTTGGCACTATAGAATTTGGAAATGCAGTTCTATCCCTAAAGAGAATATCATGCTGTGGAAGGTGATAAGGAATGGTATTCATACTCTTGATAAGCTTAGGGCTAGGAATCTGGTTATGTCTGCTACCTGTTTTTTGTGTTGCAATGAGGATGAGAGTATTAGTCACCTATTTTTTAACTGTCAGTACTCCTTTTTCATATGGAAAAGAGTTTTGAGGTCTCTTAACCTGCACAATCCTAGTGCGAACTCGGCTATTGAATGGTATAACATTTTTAAAGCTACTAGATGGAAGTCTAGTAAAAGTGAGTTATTATTAAGGCTTCTTAAGAAATTTGTGTATTTTGTTTGGATGGAAAGGAACAATAGGGTGTTTTATGGCTCTTCTACCCCTAAACACATTTTGTTCCTCTCAATTGCTAAACACTTTTGTGTCTCTTGATGTACTTGTTGTGCTGCTAATTTTTGGTGGTTTGCTTGGGTCTTTGTGGTGCTGCTTCGAGTCTTCCTTGGTGTCTGAGGTGGTTTGCTTCGAGTCATTTTATTTTTCTATGTTGATGACTGTGGTTGGCTACTTCGGGTCCTACTCTGTGCTCCCTGCATGCTCCTTGGTGGCTTTCTTGAGTTGCTTGTGGTTATTGCTTGTTGCTATGTTCATTTGCTATTTTATGTCTCTTCCTTCTTGTTTCTCTCCGTACTTCTTATTTATACTTGTATAATTTTTGCATGGTATAAATATAAGGTAGGGGCCCTTTTAACCCCACTGACTTTGCCAAAAAAAATCAAATTGTTTTAATCAAACTTCTATAATTAATTTCTATGTGTTTCAAGCTCGCACGGCCAAATGATAAGTCTGATCGCTACGAAACTTGAAATCCTAAAATAATTCACTATTACGGATCCGATGAAATTAGTTTCGTCGAAATCCGAGACAGCTGCCAAAATAGCTATTTTTACTCGTTAAATAAAATATAAAATTTTCAATTTCTATTTATTCACTTTTAAATCCAATTTTAAATGTTAACAATCTTCATTCATATTTAAAATTTAAATCAACTTTTGAAATCATTTTCATTCACATTATATTCAGAATTCAATTATTTAAGTAATTTCCAATATTAAATCTAAACACTTTAATTATCAAATAAATTACATTAATAGCCATTAATTTCAAATTAAAAATTTAGTTATCAACAAATATTTCATTTTTATCTATTAATTCAATATTTATTATTCAATTCCAACTATTGATTATAACACATTCAATATATTGAATTTTATTCTAATACTTGTTATTGCCTAAATCTTCGAAATTGGTTATTTCAAAATTTTATTAAAGTTCATATTCAATAAATTACATTAATACATCTTTAAATTTTTATTCAAAAATCATATTAAATCTCACTACAATAAAAATATCCTTTCACAACTGCCAAAAACAGTTGTAATAGATCTATTACAACTGGCACCCGCCAGTCTTTATATCTGCAGTTGTAATAGAGCGAGATTATTTTACAATGGGTACGTACAGTTGCGTAAGCAGTTGTAAAAAATCTGTTTACAACTGCAAATGGCAGTTGTAAAAGAGTTGTTTACAACTACTTTCGGCAGTTGTAAAAGACTTTTTACAACTGCTATTTGCATTTGTTTTAAAGTTTATCGCAACAGCCAGAACCAGTTGTTATAAGACTTTTCACAACTACTACAAACTACTATAATTCATTTTTTCACAATTGTTGTTAACCATAAATTTCTTGATGTTATAATTAAAACCAATATTTCATTAATAATAACCACAATCATTCAAATACTTGAAACAACACTCATTTACATTCAAAAACAATTCAAATTTACACCATTTATGAATTCATAACTCCGTTCCAAAACATAACAAAATCCATAACATAAATCAGTAAAAGTACATACACGTACTAATCAAAAGAGATTAAAAATTTATGCCAAGCAATAGGTGTCCCAACCGCTTGTCCAATCGTATAGATATGTGAAGTAGGCCTAATTAGAAGAGCTTCAGGATCCACCACCGCATCGACCCAAACTTTCCAAGTATCTACTCCTAATGGTACATGAGTTTCACAACAACATAACATCTAAATCATAAATCATGATAAAACAATGAGTTTCATCTTATTGATTGACATGAATTTGAAATAATCATTTTAGAATATATGTACCGGTCAGATAGTTTCTTTGGATGTGAATACCAACAAAAAGGAAATAAAAGGCAATATATAATAATATTTACCATTTCGTATTGTTTACATGATTTTATAGCCAAGACCTCCACCACCTTCTGGTACTGTCCCTCTATATTTTGGCTTGGACCTTTCATATCACAAGCCTATGATCAATCAGAAGTGAAAAAGATGATAAACGACTTCTTTTAATGTACTCGAGATAATAACAATAGCTGCTAATTCCAACAACAATAATTATTGTTCTAATCTGAGCTGATTGACATACAAATACAAGGGAAAAGTTAATACATAAAATAATTTCTTACCTTGCAATGGAGGCAATTCTGTGCATTTATTTGGAGTTTCAGCCCCCTGATCTTCTCATCATGAACATATCTTTATAGAAATCACATATGCACCAGACAGAAAACAACATAAGTTTGTCGATTATTAATTGCTTATAAGAGGAACCGCAAGACAAAATTGAAAATAAACGAAAAGATGCAAATTTTAAAGCGGAGAGGTATATTAGTACTCATAAACACGAGCACGACAATATCAAGACTCGGGTCCAGCGTATAATGGAAGATTCAAGCGTTCTGGAACTTCAGGATCCCTTAACTTAAGGTGAGCTGGCTGATCATACTCATCCTCTATGCACATACTCATCCTTTCCTTCTTCGCATCATCCCAACTAAACAACGGCAAACAAAAACTGAAACTTTACAAGCCCAAGCAACTCATAACAAAATAAAAGCATAATAATTAAAAACCTTAATGCAACTCTTACTTCCAAATTTAACCGCTGGTGAACTTTGTAACGGCCTTGGTACCTTCAGATACATCATGTTTGGCAAGCTCGATTGAGCCTTTTATATTAAAATACTAAGAGCAACCGAATTTTAAACATATATAAATATTGATTAGGTAGATTAAACACTAGAAAATACCCAAAAATCAAGATCATACAAAGTTGAAGCCCTATATAGCAAAAAATTATCTCGATTGTTAGTCCAACCGACTGCATAAATATGTCAACCAGAAGAAAGAGTGTAGAAACACTTATTGCTTTGAATGCCTACGCATTCACTGCCGCTCTGACGCCCAATTAGTCGCTCCAAAAATATCGTAATATGTGATTTAAAATTATATATTGTTGGTCATGGTCAATAATCTAATTTAAAGAAACAGTTCAACGTCCACAAAACAAATATTAATAGAAACAAAAACTGACCTCTTTTCTGTAGAAATGGTATGAAGCATGTGGTATAGACTGATTGGACTTGGTGTATGTTCGGATCCACCTCCAAAACATCGATGAATAAACTTCAAACGATTTTGATTAATTAGTAACATATGAAATTAATATATTGTGATGAATCTTCAATTTATTTGTTAACTAGTTTACACACACAATTTTCATTCTCATGCATAAATAACACACCCAGTCTACTCATCCAAACACATCTACACTCTTATATATACACAACACACACCTCTACAAGCCAATAAACACACACAAAAACACTAACACAAGCACACGCACGTAGTAACCATTATACTCACACACGCATGAATGTCAATACCCACTACTCAGCATACACACCCCTTACCAACACTTGCTCATTATCCACCCAGAAAGGCATAGCATGTAACATAAATATCACACCTGCAAGCACCTATATGCAAACGCGGTTTAATATATATATTTATTCATGCAATATATATATATATATGCATAGGGGAAACTCACACAAGCCCTCATATATATTCAAGTATAACATTGCACACATGCGTATAGGCTCAGGCATGAAGGGAAACAAGCACATAAGTGAATATAAATGCATGCATACATTTAAAATGATTAAAATCACAACAAAGTTCAACATTTGGAACACAAAGTTTCACAACCGCACTTCATATTCATAGGGTTTTGAGGCAAATAATATATTTTCAACAATAAAAGCCATTCAATACTATAAGCATGTGTATAATTCAAAAGAACTAGACATAGATTTCTGAGGTTAACTCACCTCGAAGTTGTGTTTCCACCTTTTTTCTACTTTCATATGCACGCACACAATAAACTCAGAGGCACAGCAAATAAATCTCTTAGATGCATTCCAATGACAAGAAGATCCTCTCCAATTTTTTTGGGACTTTTTCCCCCTTTATTCCATTCTCCTTTTTTTAATTATGAAGTGATGGAGTTTTTTTGTACATTTTTTGGCTCCCGGTCGAAGATATTGAAAATTGTCTGATTCGACTTTCCATTGACGGTGGCGATCGACAGCCACGCAGAATCAGTTTCGGATCTGAATTCGAATCTCTCAAGCCCGAACTGTCCACATAATTTGCTCTCTCGAAATTACTTAATCTTCCCGTACAGCAGTACATATAAAAATTAACCAAGGGTAGGGTAGAATCTCATGATATGGCATGTTTCTGCAGTTGGCTTCTTCTCAACAGGCTTTGGGTGCCATGGCAAAAAATAGGGATTTGGAAACTAGGGTTCATAGAAGTAAATGGGGAAAAATGGAGGGTTGTAAATTTTAAGCTGGAGCCAAAATTGTAGAACTGAGAGCCAAATTTTAAACAAAATTATAGAGGATTAGAGCCCAAAATTTGGAAGGTTGGAGCCAAAATTGATTTAAATATAAGTTGAAGTATTATAGGTGTTAAAAGTAGACTATTAACTGAAAATTTCAAGTGAATATGAAGGGTGTAATTTGAAGTAGTATACATTTGAACAAATTTTTTTTAGAAAAGATACTATATAAATATTTCCTCAAATTCAAATGAGACATACCATTTTTAACAATTTGAACTTTTTTATTTTTTATTATAATATTTAAAATTAATTATTACTTCTTTATTATTAATTATTACTTATTATTCCTTAATTATAATTGAATATTAACTATTAAAAGTAAATTATTATGTATATATAAACAATTATTAATTATTAAATATTTAATAGTAGTTACTAGTCATTAAATATTAATTATTAAAAATTAATTAATTAATAGTTATTAATTATTAATCATTAATTATTAACTATTAATTATTTAATATTAATTATTAATTGTTAAGTATTTGTTATTAATAATTAATTCTTATTTATTTAATATTAATTATAAAATATTTAATATTAAATACTAAATATTAATTATTATTAATTTGTAGAGTTACTATCAATTACTAATTATTATTTATTATTTACTACACCATAATTATGATTGAATCTTAGTTATATAAAGTTAATTATTATGTATATATTACCAGTTAATAATTATTAAATATTTAATAGTAGTTATTAATTATTAAATATTAAATATTAATTTTTAAAAACTAATTAATAATAATTAATTATTCATTATTAACAATCAATTACAAATTATTACTTATTAAGAATTAAGAATTAATTTTTATTATTTAATAGTAACTTTTTAATATTAATTATTAAATATTTAATATTAAATACTAAATGTTAAATGTTAAATATTAATTATTATTAATTTGTAAGGAAATTATTAATTATTAATTATTAAATATAAATTAATATTAAATAATAATATTATTATTAATTAATTATTAAATATAATTAATTATAAATTATCAATATTATTAATTATTAATTATTTTTAGTATAAATATTTTAATATTTAGTAGGGCAAGAATATAGCTGGTAAAAAATGTTTATTGCAACTTTCTAATAAATAAACGTTGTAACTAATAATTATCAAAAATTAGTTACAAAATATTAAATATTACTTCTTAATTATAACTTCTTAATTATTAATATTAATTATTAGAAGTAATCATTTCATATTTCAAATTAATTATTCTTATTTAATAGTAATTATTATGTAACGACCCGAAAATTTTAATAGTTTTTATAACGTAAAATTGAAATTTTATGGAATTTTAAATTATAAAATTTTGAAATAAAACTTTAATATTTGGATTACGTCTAATGAAACATAGTAGATGGTAAATTATCATCAGATAATATGGAAGTTTATTTTATTATGTAATTCTATTTCAATTTAAATCAGTTAAAAATTGATGATAATAAATTATTTTTCAAACCTGAATATTTATACACAATCAATTTGTAAACTATCTTCTGAGTGAGACGTCATATTTCGTTTCTTCAAATTTTGACTGCTATTACTCCATTTATCTTATTTCTGACAGATTTGCAGCATTTTTCGATACCGATTATCAACTTTTGATAGGATGATCGTACCAACGATATCTATGAATCGTTTTGATCGTCTTGTCGTGCTGATCTCTACGGTATATTCATTTCTGTGTTTCGGTGTCTAGTACCGAGCGAAATCAATAAAACGATTTCGTAACGGTACCTGTTTTAAACACTTTTGGATTATTTGACCTTTCAGTTACCAACGTGAAATCGAAGAGCCATCAGCTGTTAATTATTTCAGCCAGCTATTTGATTTATGACTTTTACTCTTCCTAGCTTTCATTTTTATTCTTTGTTTCGTTCATTTACTTTGTTCCGAAAAAGCAATATAAAATATTTGCATTGAGATCCGCATTTTTCTTTCTCCCATCTCCTTTTCTGTTTTCCTCCCAGAGCCACCTCGACCACCATCTTCTCCACCAGGCAACCATGGCCGAGACCACCTTCCCACGCATGCATCTCCAACCTTCGACCACGTTTTTCGGCCTTAGCAGTTCCTCCCTCCAGCCTCCAATCTTCGTCCGCCTGTATGCTCCACTTGAGCCCACCCACAGCGCCACCTTCAAACCTGTATTCTGTCCCCTCCTCCACCTTAAAGCATTGGCCAAGCACCATTTTTCCTCCTTCCCTCAGCAGCACTTTCATCTCTTTTATACAAGGTACTTATATATATATATATATATATGGGATCGGTTATATAAATGTTTATAGAAGTTGTGTGTAGTTTTAATATAGCTGCTATATGTATATATGTATACTATGTCTATACTATATACCCTGTTGTTATATATGGATGCGTTTGTACATAGGTTGTATATATTCGGTCTATATTTATAGTATAGTCTATGATCTGTTTGTGTAAAATATGTTGGTCTATATTTTATATTAGTGTCTTATATAAGTTCATGACTGATTGTATAAATATATAGTATATATATATTATATGTTTTATATGCGTGATATAAGGAAGTCCTATATGAAGTGCAATGATATATATGTTACAGAGGCATATGCGAAAATTTTATAAGCAGTTCTATAGTAGTATATTTATTACCAATTTTTCCCTTTGTTTATATAATAATATGTGATGCGATACTATAAGCTACAATATGTTAGTCTATTTCATTATGATCTGTTTTAGTTTGTATATATATTATATAAAGTAAGTTATATTTATGAGTTTGGTTTATATATTAACATTCATGTAGTTATATATATATATATATTGTATAATAATGTGTATTTATATAAGTTATGTGATATATTGTTATATATATAATATGTTTGTTCTTATTTATAAGTCTACACAAGTCTACATATTGTTTTAAGATAGTTATATATCATCTGTTTGATTTTTATTTTTATTTTTAAGTTTTTATGACAGCTTATATATATATATTAAGTATGTAAATTTATAGGTTAGTCTATATAAACCCCGTGTATATAGTGTTATAGTGTATATATGTTTGTTATAATAGTTTTGAAGTATAATTATAAGTATTGTTTGCTAGTACATATGTATATAAAGTCACAGTAAATGTTATTTTATAAGCTTATATTTGGATTATCAGGTTATGTTTATATATGTAATATATATAATAAAGCAGTGAAGAACTATATTTATACACTGTAATATATTTTTATATATATATATATTATTGTTATAAGAGTCTGTATATTATATGTTTTAAATCTATGTGCATAGCTGCAAGCTTACTATGTTGTTCTATGTTAACAATAATAATATAATAAGTAAATAGTGTAAGTACTATATATATAATTTTATATAGTAGCTGTACTACTATTGTTTAAAGTATATATATAAGGGACGTTAGTTTATTATGTATAATATAGAGATTTTGGGTATATATGTTATATTTAGGTTTGTAGTTTATGTATGGTAGTATGGTTTTAAAAGTATGTTAAACAATATAAATTTTTAAAGTATAACATGTGTGTAAGTTTGTAGATATGTGTATATACATTTGTTTATATACATATGGGAACTTGGTTTTTCAAATTTATATAGATATAGTATGTTTGGGATTAACGATTTATTTGAAAATAAATATATGTTTGATTTTTTATGTATGTGTTTTAATTTAAAAACATGGATGTTTGAAATGTATATATATATATATATATATATATTAAATTTTATTTGTGTTTGAATTTAGAATATGATTTTTTATATAGTTATATACATAAGTTCACTTATACCACTGATCTTCATCAACCCAGTTTGATTTGATTTCGTTTATTTCAAACTATCATCTTTGCTCGTCAAAATTGTCATTCAATCTTGCTTTGCTTGGGAATTCATGTTTGGATTCATAGCTCAATTTCTCGTTCATCTCTTGCCTTGAAAGGTGAGCAATCACTCACGATTAACGTTCTTATATTTATTAAATTTGATTGCACTTGAAACGACAATTGAAATATGCTGCTGTTAGATATTTACATTGCTATATATATGCCATTATCTGTATCTGTTCACCTGTGACATCTGTCACCATTATCTGTTATTTATCACTGATGATATATGTCTGTTACTGATTGTTATATTATTATCATATCTGTTATCACTCTGCAAGTTCCCTGTTAGTATAGAATTCACTATGGGTTGAAATGATACATACCTGAACGATCTGTAGAATAGGAGAAAATCGTTATGGGTTGAAATGATAAACCCAAGCGATTTCCATTTGAATTGAATTTGGGATTGCGGGTTGAAAAGATATATACCCGTGTATATATTTAAATTGCGGATTGAAATGATAAATATCTGTATCACCTGACCATAGGATAGAAAATTATATACAGACACCGTTGGTCTATACATATATAAATATTTTGAAAATGATTTCTTTGGTTTTGAAAAGAAATATATGGTTTTTAATAAATATTGATTTTAAAGATTTATTAAAGTTGATTTAATAAAGTTGATATATAATATGTTTAAGTATTTATTTAATATCTATATTTTTCAAATATAGAGTTTATAATGATTCGGGTTGGAAAGATAAGTTTGAAATTGATTTGTAATTATATTTATTTAAGAATTATACTTAAATAAGTTTGATTTGAAATTTAATAAATTTGAAATCTTAAAGATATGTTTTATAACTTAAATTCGATTAAAAGTGACTTAAATGAATATTTCAAACTTATATAAATTTAAGTGGGATATTTTGTTGATTTAAATTTGTAAATTGAAGTTGTACTTAGATGTTATTGAAATGATTAAGTAAATATTTCAAACTAAATAATAGTAAAGTGAATTTGATATATATATGAAGTTTTCAAATTTAGTTTTGAATTTGTGGAATATTTAAAGCTTTGAAATATATCGAAACTGAATGGTTTATTTTGTGGTTCAAATCTGTATTTGAAACGATATAATTTGAAATGGTTTATTTAGAAACTGGATTGAATTGAAATTGGTGAATTGAGATTGAATTAAATTTGAATTTTGGAAGTCGAGTTGATTTGAATTGATTCGTGAAATTTGAGGAAGCTATTTTATTATATAAAGTATTTTAAATTATACTTAAAACTATATATATTTTACTTTATAACTTATTTTAATATAAACCATTTTAACTTATAACTATTTTGTATAAACTATTTTATTATATACTATTATTAATATTTAAACTGTTTAAAGGAAAGTGTTATGGTTTTCCAAAGTGTTACGATTTCAAGTGTTATGACTTCCAAAGGGTTATAATTTCAAGTATTTTGGTTTCGAAAGTGTTATAACTTTGAAAGTGCTATGGTTTTGAAATGAATATTATTTTAAGTGAGAAATGATATCGTATTGATATGGTTTTGAAATGGATATGATATTTTGGTTTTGAAATATGATATTTTGAAATGACCACGGTGTTATAATAACGGTTGTTTGTTAATAGCATATAATACTACATAGTAGATAGTTCCACGGATCCTTAGAAGATGGGTATCCCAAACATCCTTTAAGTTACTTGTATTTCAGTTGATATTTCACTTGAGTTAGATTTATTGGTATAAGAATGTTAATCTTGACTCGAGTGTTTTGTGTTTTGCTTTACGCTCGGGTCAAACTGAGTATCACGGCATTTGAGACTCACCTTTGGAGTTGGAGCTTCAATTGGAGATCCATCTATCTATCCATCTTTCAGTTATTCAGTTGACTCCACGAATATATTCTGATTTTGTATTTGACTATTGTATCGAGACTTCTGTTGTATCTTGTTTAACTCTGTATATATATAGTAGCTTCATGAACTACTATTCTTTATTTCCGCTGCTTATTGTTATACTACTCTGTGTCTGTGATTTTGTGATTATTTATTTACTGTATACGTTGAGTTTTGCCAAATATAAATTAACAATCTGATATTTTTGAGCAATTCAAGTCCGACATGTGCGGATGGGAATGGTTGAAAATATCAGACTGTTACATATTATTTATTATTAATTTATTATTAATGATTTAATTAATAACTGTTAAATATTATTATTTAATATATAATTATAAATAATTACTACAACCGGCAAACGAAAAAGGTTGTAATAGGCATCTACTACAACTGGCAAGAAAGACGAGTTGTTAAAAATAGACATCTACTACAACTAGCAAACGAAAAAGGTTATAATAGGCATCTATTACAACTGACATAAAAGAAGAGTTGTTAAAAATAGACATCTATTACAACTGGCAAAAGAGAAAAGCTGTAATAGGAATCTATTACAACTGGAAAATAAAAGAGTTGTTGAAAATAAGTTTATTACAACTTTTTGGAAAAAAGAGTTGTAAAAAACCATTCTACTGGCATTTTGTGATAGTTGTAATATGGTCTTTTTGTTGTAGTGTCTAATAATTTAAAATAGTTAAAAATACGGGTCGTTACATTCTCCCTCACTTAAAACTTTTCGTCCTCGAAAAGGGGTTAAGTAAGGAATTTAACATTTGATATTTATCTTAAAATAATCAACTTATAAAACTTATTTGCAAAACCCTTACTTCGCTCTTGCTACGTTACTCCGATATCGGCTTACGGAAATTACAATTTAGTTGTAAAATAAGTGATAATATTTTAGAACCTCAAAATTTTTCTAACATACGGATTTACAGAAAATTTCGGTAGTCTCCTTTGCGCGGCTCGATTGGAAATTTTTTACAATACAATATATGACACAACTATATATCAAATATACCAAATATACTTTTCATCTCAATAATGAGGCATCCCGTAGGGAAAAATATAAAAGTGTGGTATGTAATACAAGATACGTACCTTATTATTATTAATACGAGCGAGTTCGCTCATATTAACCAAGCAAAAGCAAATAAAATCCGCGTATACGTCCAAACGGTCTTCGTATGTACCTATCTCAACTCAGAATATTAGTCACTATAATAAGATATAGAACATGTATGAGTTAAATAGAACCATGTAGCATGATTTTGAATCCAAATCATAAGCATAAGCACAACTACACAACATACAACAACCCTATGCAGTCAAAAACAGTAATAACAATGGTTTGCAACAAAAGAAACCATTCAACCATGAATATTAATCCAATTAATTCATAACTATGTAAATTTACATTATCCAATGTCAATATATAATTTATACACTTCATTTCTTATTAACATCCCATTTTTTATTAACATTTAATCGGTTTGCTTTAAACTTTATCACATCTATTTCATTCACATTCAATTTATTCAATTCAATTTGTTAAATTCCAATTGTTTCACTTTTTGTTTAACATATTTCATATAAATTCATTTATGAATCATTTTATAAAATTATTCCATTTAACCTTGCTAAAGTTAAATTTTATTTTATTACCACTTAGTATATTCTCTTTAATACTAATATCATTTATAAACCATTTAAGTTTATTATAAACATTTTATATAACACAACTCATGTTTATTATTATCACTTCATATCTTAAGTATATATTAATTCATTGATTCATTTCATTGATTCATTTCATTTATTCAAATTAATATTAATAATCTTACTGAAGTAGATTTTATTTTATCACTCAAATTCGTATTAATAAATTTTATTTTTATCACAATCAATTTTATTCAACTTCTCTTAAGTTAACTGCTATTTTATAATTTATTTCATTAACTTACTTCATCAATTTATTCCATTTAACTTGACTTAAGTAAAATTTCATTTCACAATTTAGATTTCAACTTTCATATTTCGTTAATCATTTCTTAAGTTTATAATCATTTTATACAGATGTATCTTTTTTTACACAATATTATTCAATTATAATTATCTCAGAAAGCTATAATTAAATCTTAAACATCCTTTGCAAAAAAAAAATTCCCAAACAATTTACAAAGATATGATTTAATTTATTATTTGCTTACCTTCTCTTAAGTTCATATCTAAATAGTATTTTCTTTTTACTACTCAAATTATTCATTTAACATTTCTTAGAACATTAACTAAGTGTATAACATTTTTTTTTATAACAACTTAATTTAATTTTTATAAATATTTCTTTAAACAGAATTCTAATTTGAAATATTTTTATTACTTTAAGTTCAAGTTTGTATAATATTCAATTACATATTCATATTTAACATTTCAACTTTTTAAACATTTTTGGTAAGTTTATATATGTTTTTAGAATGTATTTGAGTGCTATACAAATTTATTATATTCATTTTAGTCAACAAGAATGTTCAATAATTTACACAAGTTTAAACTTCCATTGTCTTGGAATTTAAGAGTTAAAATTTAAATTCTCATATTTTATTTAAATACTTGGCTTATATTTCTTATTTTTCATTTTTAGAAGTTTCCAATTATTCAAAAATTCACTTTATTTCTACAACTGAAAATCATTAATTAACAAGAACTTAAGAATTCAAATACCGAGTTCATTTTAAATCATTTTGAAATAATATATACTCATATCTTTTATATATATCAAATCTTATTAAGAAATTTTAAATCAAAATCTGTTTGTTGAATCAAAAGCGTAGCAAAGCTACTAAGTGGTCTTCCCCCACTTTGAAACTGAAAATGAATGTCGATGATGCGGCCGTCATCACCGAAATTATTTTCTAGCGACAGAAGAGGGGAGTACAAGATTTATCTCCTTTAGTTCCCTTTAAAATAATTTCTATTCGTAAATATTTTTAAATGATACTAATATTATTTTTAAAATCTTAGAAACAATTTTAAAGCACCAGAATTTAAATTCTCAGTTTAAATTCATTATTTTATCTAAGGTTAGATTTTTATTTCATAACTCATTACTTAGGTTTATAAACATCCCTAAACTCAAATTAGTTAAGTTAATATTTCTAAACTTAGTTTACAACCTATTTGCTTCATATTCAATTTATTTTTTAAATTATTCATTTCATAATTTAAACTTATATTTCTTACCTCTTATACTTAAGTGTATCAACATTTCTTTATTTAACATTCACTTATTTCATATTCAATTAATTAATATTCAATTTATTAAAACTCATTCCATTTGCATTCAATTTATTTACATCCAATTTATCAAATTCAATTACTCACATTAGTTTTATTTACACATTTATTCTCATTCAATTTCTTTTTATATATAATATATAATTTAGGTAAAATTATTTCATTTACCCTATCTTAAAACAATATTATGTCAACTTGTCTCGTTTAAGTGTTTAGAAACCCCTATCGATAACATGGCGTCCCATGCATCGACCAGAATTCACAAACAACTCAACGGATAAGTAAACACAATATACAACATTTTATAACCCTAACAAGTACACACTCTCATATTTACACTCAAACAACTCATTCTATGGTATTACTACCCTATCTCTAATGAGTCAAACTCCACAAAGCTAAGGTTATCGCTAAACCAAAGCTCTGATACAAACTGTGATGACCTACATTTCGGAAGGTTTAAATCGACAATAATCCACACATGTGCAACTCAAACAATCTGAAACACACATAATCAATGACGTTAATTAAGAAAAATAAGAAAAGAAGAAGAAAACAAACACAGAATCTCACAGCGGAATGACAAAATATAATAATCAAATAAATAGTTCATGAAGCTTTTATATTATACATTTGATTATAATTTATACAACATTTATCAGAGTTAGATATACAACATGGACAAATAAAATAATGCAGCAGAACAACATGATGCAGGGAATAATACTAGTAATAATAATATACCAAATCTTCGTCTTCATCCTCCAGAAATGATCTTCAATACGTTGAAAACTCATGGCTGACCAAAGCGTAATGAAAAGATAAAACACTCGAGTCAGGACTAAAATATTCTTATGTGAGTCAAATCGATATCACATATAACATAAGTGTAATAGCGTCAGAAATGTTTACGGGGTTCCACATCTCCTACCAAGTGTATAACATAGGTGCAATAACTCAAGAGATGTTACGGGATTTTCCATCTCTTAAGGATCCGTCAATATATTTATATATAGTAGAATATGGTACATATATAATGTCTAATCAGTAAAATAAATATTTTTCTTAGCATTAAGGCTTTACATTAACCCCCCTTAACGCGTTTTTAAGCATTGTCGTACAGTTTGCATATAACGTCCCAGTAGCACGTCGGGGATAGGGATATGCCGTGATACGACAACACTGAACCAAAATCATAGTGGTCTCGTATAAAGATAAAAGTATGACAAGGCACACAAGGCAATGACCAAGGTAGGATACTACCAGTTCAGGTCACGGGGTTGGTGGTATCGCATCGCAGCCACGATCGCACACCGTGTACATCCATCCCATATCGAGTCAAAGGGAGATTATCCCAAAATCAAGGTGCACCAATCGAAACCAACATCAAAAGTAGTAGTATGGACCAAGTCCAAGAAAAACGAAGAACGGATGTCCGCTAGGGGTAGCTAGCCTGCTTGGCCCTGCCATGCTGTCATGTTTTAGTCATTTCAAATTGGCACAAGTGCCGGGGTCTATCCATCATTGTTCTCTTTCTACAAATCCAGCAAACGACGCTAAATCCAACCACTTCATTCTGGAGTCTCCTCCGCGTACACAGTTGTTAAAGTGGTTCCAATATTGATAGAGAGTATGCCAATAAGAGGCCCCGGTCTCTTTAATAACCAAACGTCGTTTTACACACCGGTTGGTACTTTTACATTTCGAAATCAATTCATATTTGATATCAAAATATCATATTCTCTTAAAAAAAATCAATTTCATTTCAAAATTATCATATTCACTTCAAAAATCATATTCAGTTTGATGTCATTTTCATTTGAAATTATCATTTCACTCCAATACCTCGGTTCTACTTTCAAAATCGTTTGGAATTTCAATTTAGGTTATAACTTCATTTATCCTAATTCGTATTTAAATCCATGATTTAAATATAAACAATTCTCACTTTTACCAGTTTGAATTTTTAGAAAATAGTTCGAATTTTTTTAAATAGTTTTAAAAAGTTAAATAGTTATTAAAATGGTTTAGATATTAAAAATGGTTTGTATGGGAAAATAGTTTGGAAAATCAAATAATTTGAATATTTAAAAAAAGATAGATTTTAAACAGTTTACATTAAAAATAATTTATTTTAAAAATAATTTCAAATCAAACTGTCTCTTTCCATTTCAACAAATTTGGACCCAAGCCCAAATTCCAATCAAACTGATTTACTTTCAATTATTCCAATTTAAATCATTTTCAATCTCAATTTCAATTTTCATTTTTAACTTCAATTTCGATTCAACAATCCAATTCAATGGTTTCAATTCAATTCTTATTTTAAACCATTTCAATTTATATAAATTCGAGTTCAGTTTCAGAATATCGATTTAAATCACTTAAATCAAATTAAACTTCAATATTAAATTTAAGCTTCAAATCCTTTAAAATGATTCAATCTCGAGCCAAAGTTTGAAATATCAATTTATATCCATTTTGTTACGACAAATTTCCAAGTTCAAATAAAGTTCAACATTCAAACAATTTTGATTTTCGTAATTCAATTATAACTTCAAATTCCTAAGTTGAATTCTTTAAATGATTTCTTTTACAAATTTTTAAATTCAACATATCAAAACTCGAGTTCGAAAATATCCAATTCCCGTATTTCGATTCAATTTTATTTTATTATAAAATAAAATCATTTGAATAAATTCAATCCAAGAATTCAAAACCATTTAATTTAACCAATCTGGTGTCCGCATATAATTTTCTATACTATGGCCAAGCGATCAGTTATTTGGATTTTGATTCCAGGGATGGATATATATCATTTCAATCCAAAATAAATGTCATAAGTATATATCATTTCAACATATTTCTTAACTTATTCGAAATAATTCAATTACATGTTTTATATACTATCAATAATATATAGGGTGATAATAGGATATACAAAAATAAAAAACATCCAAATCATTTAAAATATCAACCAACAGACATATAATTCCCAATTAAAATATCAACCAACAGACATATCACCACAATTAAGTAGTTGTCAATAATCGGGAATTTAACTAGCAATATAATTCCCAATTAAAATTTGAACCATCAATTCAAATTCCAATCATTTCAATTTATATCAATTTAAATGTCAGTTAAATTTACAAAACAAAAGTCAATCAAATTTAATTACTTCATGATATCAATTTAACTAACATAAAAATTATTTAGTCACTAGTGAGCGTATAAAACACTCACCTTTTATTTGAAACTGAAAATATTTTCATCTTCAAATAAATTCCAGTTCCACTCCATGTCCTAGACGACATCGATACGATTCCAACGCAATTTGTTTCATTCAAAACGGGCCTCGTATGGAAAAGGTATGCAATTTTAAACATTAACATAATTAATAAACTAATGAACTAATTAATAAAATTTAACACCTTACCCTATCGTTCACCTTCTCGTTCCCGCTCACCCACTCCAGGCTCGAGAACCCAACCCTGCAATCATCTACTCCCCTACGCGTGCCACCAAACAGCCTCAACCATCGACCAGACATCGCCACCGGATGTGCCTCCTTCCATAATGTCGTCGCCCAAAATCTTGCTCATCGCGTCGCCACCGTTCGTCCAAATGAACACAAAAATGCGGTGAACTTCATTCCTCGAATCTGGCGAATCCGCACACCCTCGTCTCGATCCAACCACACAGATTGTGGATCTCCTCGAGATCTTCACTTTTCCTTTTGGAAGCATTTGATTTTGATGAACAGATTTGGGGAAATTAAGAGAAGAAGAGAGCAAATTTTCGGCCATTAATTTGTTTTAGAGAAGCGGCTGAAGTTATTAGCTTTAGGGTTTTGAAAATGAGAATAAAGGGTGGCTATATAAATTTCCGATTCGATCTGTCCACGAAAATTCCAAACTCTAAACGAAGCGTGCCGCCTGGCGTTTTATATGTTATACCCCCATTTCGAACAAAATGGAACTAGTTTCGGGAGCCAATTCCATCATATTCAGAAGATAGCATTTCAAAATCAAATTATTTTAATCGAATTCCTATAATTAATTTCTATTCATTTAAAGCTCGCACGGCTAAACAATAAGTCTGATCGCTACGAAACTTGAAATCCTATAATAATTCACTATTACGGATCCGATGAAACTGGTTTCGTCGAAATCCGAGACGGTAGCCAAAATGGCTATTTTTACTCGTTAAACAAAATATAAAATTTCCAATTTCAATTTGTTCACTTTTAAATTCAACTTTAAATGTTAACAATCTTCATTCATATTTAAATAAAATTTAATCAACTTTTGAAATCATTTTCATTCATATTATATTCATAATTCAATTATTTAAATAATTTCCAATATTAAATCTAAACAATTTAATTATGATATAAATTACGTTAATAGCCATTAATTTCAAATGAATTCTAGTTATCAACAAATATTTCATTTCTATCTAAATAATTCAATATTTATTATCCAATTCCAACTATTGATTATAACACATTCAATATTGAATTTCATTCTAATACTTATTATTGCCTAGATCTTCGAAATCAGTTATTTCAAAATTTTATTAAATGTAACGACCCGTATTTTTTACGGATCGACAAGTTCGTCGAAATCTGGGATTTAGCATTTTCAAGACATTTTAGATTTTTAGGCAGATTTTTCTAAGTCCTAGGTCGTGAGCGACCTAGGTGATAAGTCGTGACCTTAGGAAGTTAGGTCGTAGTCGGCGACCTGGGGAGGTGGAGCGACCTAAAAGCTAGGTTGTAGGTTAGCTTAGGTTGTGTGCGACCTAAGGATGAAGTGGTTAGGTCGTTTGGCAGTATAGGTTGGTTGAGCGACCTAGGAGTTGATAACATTTAAGTCGTAGATGACTTATAGGGGCAACGACCTAAGGAAGCTAGGGGATAAGCAGAGAGCGACCTAAGTTTGGAAGTTAAGTTGTTAGGTTGGTAGCGACCTAAATAAAACTGGTAGTTAGCGACCTATAGTAGTTTGCGACCTAAGGAGTTAGTGTGTTAGCGACCTAAGGGGATAGGTTGGTAGCGACGAAACTATAGACAGTAGTTAGCGATCTAGGGTTTATGACCTAGTTGTTAGCTTATAAGCGACTTAAGGAAATTGTTAAGTGTTAGGTCGCATCCCAGTTGTTCGCAACTTACGTTAGGTCGCGAGGAACTTAAGTGTTAGGTCGCTGAGATGTTATGTCGTAGCATAGTTAGGTCGCTGATGCGCTATGTTAATTAGGTCGCGTAAGCGTTTAAGTGTTAAGTCGCACCTGTGGTTAGGTCGCTAAGTCATAAGTCGTAGCCTCGTTAGGTCGTAAGTTGTAGGGCTTTGGTAGGTCGTTTGGGTGCGCAGTTGTGCTAAGTCGCATTCTCTTAAGTCTTAGGTCGTAGAGGCGCAAGCGATAGGTCGCTGAGGAGTTTGTCGTAGCATTGTTAGGTCGCTGGGTTTTGTTAAGTCATAGGGGCTTAGGTCGTAAGTCGGAAGCGATTTAAGGAGATAACCAAATTTCGACTTAAGGAATTTCTGCTATAAATAGGATGGGTTGTTCTCACTTTTTGGGATCCGGATTTTGAAGCGACGAAGTGCTGCCATTTTGAGAGCTCGACTTCTACACTTCTTCACTTCTTTTCTCCACTCTAATCTAGTGCTTCCTTCCATCCATATCGAAGATCAAGATTGAAGATTCAAGAGCTTAGATTGAAGATCTTCATCTTTTCAAGAGAGATTTCTTCGTTTGTAGCGGATTCGTGATAGATCAAGCTTGATCCTTTGTTGTCCAGATCTGAAGCGTGTTGATTTGGGGTTGTTTAGGTGATTTGGTGAGTGGTGGTTATCTCTCACACGGATCCAAAGGAGTATATCGGATTGTTGGCTCGATTTGGTGTTAAAATAGTGATTTCCATGCATTTTCTTCATCCTAAGTGTAGATCCATATAGATCCATTGTTCATGATGATGTTACATCCATTTTATCATATGTTAACCTATGCAAGTTCATTCATCAAGTTTGTAGAGATATAATTCATGCTTTCATGCTTATTGGACTTTCAACTCTTTAATTACGAAAATGCCATTATTGTTATAATTGCCCATTTTGCTTATATTTGAATGCTTGGTTAATTGGATTGATGTTTGACATGATTGATTGCTGTGAATTAGATGATTGTTGATTGGTTTTAGACAAGGTGGTCGAAGATGATTCAAAAGCTAAGGGAAAGGCTCTTGAATTGGGAAAGCTGCACGTGGCATATGTAGCGGGATGATGAAGCTCTTATGCATAGATTTGATGATGTGATGTTGAGATGAGGCTTTGCGAGGATGTAATGAAGCGAGGCATCATGTGATGAATGTCTTGGTCTAATCCAGACGGGATCATTCCAAGCACGTTGGTAACTCGGTGATATGATTCGAGTTAAGAGTAATGGATGCTTGAGAGGCGCTTGAGCTAGTATGGAAATAGTCGTCAAGGAGGATGACTAGGAGGCTTGGATAGCATCGTTGTTGAAGGTTCTAGCATGCTCAAAGCAAGAGTACGTTGGGCAGATTAGATAGTCCCTGAAGGCTAATGTTTGATAGTCAAGTACTCTGGGTAGATTAGATAGTCCTAGGCATGGGTCATGATGACGTGCGGGAGTTATGTCTAGAACCGGGGTTTTCATTTGCCCTTGACGGACGGCTGAAAGAATGTGCCGGTCATTCAATTAACGGTGATATCGAAGCAATGATAACAGTGATAGCCAGAGTCATGGATGTTTGGTTGTATCGTCATTCGGACTCAAGAGCGGTATTTTCTGGGTGCTTATCTGATTTAGGCCTTGGTACTTGGAAAACATCGCCCTTGACTCGAATGATTATTACTTTACTTTAAATTGTATGCTTTGCTGTATTGTTGCTGCTTAGTGTGTGTTTGGGGCTATCACTGTAGAAAGAGGTGGAGTGGGAGGGTTGTATTCCTATTCCTTTTCCTTTATGCTCTTTTGGTATGTTGTTAGTTAATTTACTGCTCACTAAGACTGTTGTCTGACTCAAGGCTTTATGTTTTAATTCTTATCGCCTTAGGCTGTTCGTCCATTTTTGGGATGGGCAGACTAGGTAGCAGGTGACAGGTGCTGTTCTCTTCTCACGATGCTGATATCGAAGACGAGCTGGAGGGTTGCATATTATCTTCTTATTATATGTACTGGATGTTCCGCTGTTTTGTATTCTCTGAGGGTTATGTAGTGAGGCTTGATGTATTGGCTGTTTGGATGTTTGTATTCAACTATTATGGAGTTTTATATGATGACATTTTGTTCTATAAAGCTTCACTATACATATGTTCTATTGTATTTTGTCCATGCGCTGTGAGTAATACGATAGATTCTGTTGTTTTAATTTACCCTGACAATCGTCCATGGTCGCCTGGCACACTTTACAGCGCACTATCTCTAGATTCGGTGCAGGGGTCATGGGCGGTCGTCACATTTGGTATCAGAGCATTGGTTAATCGATTTTACCCAACGCTCGCTGAAGTAACTACGTATGAGAGACGTAATTGTATTTTGATGGATGAATACTATATATAATATAGTAGCTTAGTAGAGTTTGAGTCCTTTATGCAGTTGTTTCTCTAGATGTTCTAATCATTCCTTTTTATAGATATTGAGAATGAGTCGAAGAGGGAGACCAGCTGCTAGGGAAGGCCGAGCTACTGAGGGGACTGCTGATTATGCAGCCATGTTCGAAGCTATGATGACTTCGATCATGAGAAGGGTACCAGTTCCAGGGGCAGCAGTAGATGTTGGAGTTCAAGTTCAGACTCCGAAACCAGTGGATTTTGCTAAGTTGTGCAAGGACTATACTGCTCTTGGAGGGAAGGTTTTCTTGGGAACAGAATCAACTATTGAGGTCCAGAGGTGGATAGATGCTTGTAGAAGGATCTTTGGTGATTTTGGAATTGATGATGCAACTAAGAGGAAGTTGGCATCAAGGCAGCTTCAAGGGAGAGCCTCTGATTGGTGGAACTCTATTACCATCACTACTCCGGAGGAAGAGATTACTTGGGAGCAATTCCAAGTTAGGTTTGAAGCTAAATTCATTTCTACAGCTCAGAAGTCTGTTCTGTTCAAGAAGTTTGTGGAGCTCAAGCAAGAAGGGAGATCAGTTCTTGAGTATGTTTCTGAGTTTGAGGCTTTGTCCAAATATGCCCGGTCATATATCGAATCTGCATATCAGAAGAATGAGAAGTTTGTGACAGGCTTGGACAGTTATCTTGGGAGACAGTTGGTGGATCATTTGGACGATTCATTTGAGAAGCTAGTGGAGAAGGCTATCAGGCATGAGAGTCTGTTTCCTAAGGAAGGGTCTGTTGTTGCTGTGACCAGGGAAGAGCCTAAACCCCAGCAGGGTGGAAACAAGAAGAGGAAGCAGCAGCAGAAGGGTAAGAGTGGCCAGAAGAAGCCAAAAGGCGAAGTGACTTGCTATAATTGTCAGCAGAAGGGCCATTTCTTTAAGGATTGTAAAAATCCGAAGGTACCAATGAAGTGTCACAACTGTGACAAGCCGGGGCATATCAAGAAGAATTGTCCAGAACCGAGGAAGGACAAGCAGATTGTGCAAGCTTATGCTTTGGGAGCTGTTCCGTCATCTTCGAAAGCTCCTACCGCTGAAGAGAAGGGAAAGAGTATGGTGGTTCAAGGTACTCTTTTCTTATGTGGTGTTCCAGTTAGAGTCCTGTTTGATACTGGAGCGTCGCATTCGTTTGTTTGTAATGAACTCGTAGGCCGGTTAGGTTTGGAACCGGATATTGTTGATAGGCCATTGGTTGTGACTAATCCAGTTGGGGGTTCATCTTGTTTGTGTATGTTATGCCGTGGTCTGATTGTATCGAGTCATGGTTGCTCTTTTGTTTGTGATTGCTTTGTTCTGAACTTTGCGGGGTTCGGAATTATTTTGGGTATGGACTGTCTTAGGAAGTATGCGGCTAAGGTTGATTGCGAGAGGTTGGAAGTGACAGTCGAGAATGTGGAGGGGCGAAAGGTGGTGATACGATGTAAGCATGAAGAAGGCGTCTTCATGAGCTTCATGTATTCGCTGGTTGTTCCACGGGATGGACTGTCATCGGTGCCAATCGCTAATGGATTCGAGGATGTCTTTGACGAAGTCAAAGGGTTGCCGCCGCATAGAGAGATCGAGTTTCGTATAGATCTAGTTGAAGGAGCCAGACCTATTGTGATGCCTCTTAGGCGGATGGCGCCTAGGGAACAGCAGGAGTTGAGGGTGCAAGTTGATGATCTTTTGCAGAAAGGATTCATTCGGCGTAGTGTGTCCGAGTGGGGTGCACCAGTTGTGTTTGCAACCAAGGCAGATGGGTCGTTGAGATTGTGTGTGGATTATCGTGAGCTGAATAAGGTGACTAAGAAGAACAAGTATCCGTTGCCGAGAATAGATGACTTGTTTGATCAGCTTCACGAAGCCAAGGTGTTTTCTCAGATGGATTTGGCAACGGGATTTCACCAGCTGAGAGTGGCTAAGGATAGTGTGCCGAAGACTGCTTTTAGGACACCATCCGGTTTCTTTGAGTGGCTGGTAATGCCGTTTGGATTGACTAACGCGCCAGCATATTTTGTGGATCTTATGAATAGAGTGTTCAGAGATCAGTTGAACAAGTTCGTACTTGTGTTCGTGGATGATATTCTGATTTATTCCAGAACGGAAGAGGAGCACAAGACGCACTTGCGCATTGTTTTGGAAATCTTGCGGAAACATCAGCTGAAGGCTAAGTTTTCGAAGTGTCACTTCTGGAAGAGTGAAGTGAGGTTCTTAGGCCATGTGATTTCTGGAAGTGGAATAGCGGTTGATCCTGCTAAGGTGGCAGCAATCCAGGATTGGGTTAGACCTAAGAATGCATCGGATGTGAGAAGTTTTCTTGGATTAGCAGGATATTATCGACGGTTTATCAAAGACTTCTCCAAGGTAGCTGCACCGTTAACAGGATTGACAAAGAAGAACCTAGTGTTCAGATGGGATGATAAGTGTGAGCAAGCTTTCAGAATCCTGAAAGAAAGATTGACGAGTGCTCCTGTTTTGACTATTCCAAGTGGGAATGATGAAATGGTGGTTTACACCGACGCATGCGGTACTGGACTTAGAGCAGTGTTGATGCAGAGGGATAAAGTTGTTGCGTATGCAAGTCGACAACTGAAGCCGCATGAAAGGAATTACCCGACTCATGATTTGGAGTTAGCGGCGATTGTTTTTGCTCTGAAGATGTGGAGACATTATCTATTGGGAGTTCGATTCGAGTTGTTTACGGATCATAAGTCGTTGAAGTATCTTTTCTCCCAAAAGGATTTGAATCTTCGGCAGCAACGTTGGCTAGAGTTTTTAGCATCATATGATTTTGTTATAGCCTATACTCCGGGAAAAGGTAACGCAGTGGCAGATGCGTTAAGTCGAAGACATGCAGGATTGGGAGCCATGTTTTCAGAATGGAAGAATCTCGAGTATTTAGCTGGATTTGACTTTAGGCCAAGATGCAAACTGGAACCTGAGATGTTGGCAAACTTATCAATAAGACCCACTCTTGTGGAAAGGATTGGCGAGAGCCAAAAGCGAGACGATAAGCTTGTCAGGATTATCCATGATTTGGAATCTGGATTGGATCCAGAAAAGGATAAGGGATTCGAGGTCGATCGAGATGGTTGGCTTCGAAAGCAAGGACGACTAGTTGTTCCCGATATAGATGAATTGAGGAGTGAAGTTCTGAAGGAAAGTCATCACTCGAAGCTGACAATTCATCCAGGTGGAAATAAGATGTATCGGGATATGAAGAGAACCTACTACTGGGAAGGCATGAAGAAGGATGTTGGAAATTTTATTTCCAAGTGTATGAACTGCCAGTTGGTAAAAGCCTAACAGAAGAAGCTAAGTGGATTGCTTTAGCCATTAGAGGTTCCTACATGGAAGTGGGAGCAGATATCGATGGATTTTATCGATGGATTGCCTAGAACCAGAACGGGAAATGAAGGGATTTGGGTTATTGTAGATCGTCTGACTAAGAGTGCGAGATTCATTCCTGTTCGATCGACTAGGACTGCATCAAAGTTGGCTGAGTTGTATGTTAAGTGGGTAGTTCGATTCCATGGTATTCCGAAGAGTATAGTGAGCGATCGAGACCCATTGTTCACTAGTGGATTTTGGAAGAGCTTCCAGGAAGTTTTGGGAACCGAGTTGTGTTTGAGTACAGCTTATCACCCTCAAACAGATGGTCAGACCGAGAGAGTCAACCGAGTTTTGAAAGATCTCCTCAGAGCTTGTGTTTTGGATTTCGGAGGATCATGGGAAGATCACCTTCATTTGGTGGAGTTTTCATACAACAACAGTTACCAGTCAAGCATTGGTATGGCACCGTATGAGGCATTGTATGGGAGACCATGTAACTCTCCAACATGTTGGTTGGAAACTGGAGAAAAACTGATGCTTGGGCCAGAGATGATTCGACAGACTTCAGATTGTATAGAGATCATTCGGCAACGAATGAAGGTAGCCCAAGACCGTCAGAAAAGTTATGCCGATAGGCGTCGAAAGGATTTGGAATTCGACGTTGGTGATATGGTTTTTGTGAAGATTTCTCCACTGAATAATGTTATTCGATTCGGGAGGAAAGGAAAATTGACTCCGAGATTTGTTGGACCATTCCCGATCATCGAGCGAATTGGAAAGCTCGCCTACAGATTGGAGTTGCCAGAGAAGATGTCGGGTGTGCACAATGTTTTTCATGTATCATATCTACGGAAGTATGTGCACGACTCGGATACGGTGGTTTCTGCTGATAGCTATGAAGATTTCGAAGTTGATCCAGTCGATAGAAGACCTCGTAAGCCACTTCGTGTTGTGGAAACCGACACGAAACAGCTTAGGAGGAAGGTAGTTAAGTTGCTCAAGATACAATGGAGTGATGATGATAACGACTGTACGTGGGAGGTGGAAGAGAGGATGAAGGCAGCTCATCCTGAACTCTTCAAGGTATGGCCCTAAGGTGTCGTCTCATCTCACGATATTGTAACTTGTTCTAAGTCTTAGAAT
Organism: Allium fistulosum; assembly: GCA_030737815.1. Taxonomy (NCBI): domain Eukaryota; kingdom Viridiplantae; phylum Streptophyta; class Magnoliopsida; order Asparagales; family Amaryllidaceae; genus Allium; species Allium fistulosum. The sequence continues at coordinate 1,213,664,072 of CM060902.1, forward strand.
TCTGTACGCTAAGCTAGAATTGGATGCATGGTTTGTTGATTGTTATGGATGATAGGCGTACAGAATAGTCTTTGATTGCTTTGATTGTGTGGAATTTCGGGGGCGAAATTCCTAAGGGGGAGAGAATGTAACGACCCGTATTTTTTACGGATCGACAAGTTCGTCGAAATCTGGGATTTAGCATTTTCAAGACATTTCAGATTTTTAGGCAGATTTTTCTAAGTCCTAGGTCGTGAGCGACCTAGGTGATAAGTCGTGAACTTAGGAAGTTAGGTCGTAGTCGGCGACCTGGGGAGGTGGAGCGACCTAAAAGCTAGGTTGTAGGTTAGCTTAGGTCGTGTGCGACCTAAGGATGAAGTGGTTAGGTCGTTTGGCAGTATAGGTTGGTTGAGTGACCTAGGAGTTGATAACATTTAAGTCGTAGACGACTTATAGGGGCAACGACCTAAGGAAGCTAGGGGATAAGCAGAGAGCGACCTAAGTTTGGAAGTTAAGTTGTTAGGTTGGTAGCGACCTAAATAAAACTGGTAGTTAGCGACCTATAGTAGTTTGCGACCTAAGGAGTTAGTGTGTTAGCGACCTAAGGGGATAGGTTGGCAGCGACCTAAGAAACTATAGACAGTAGTTAGCGATCTAGGGTTTATGACCTAGTTGTTAGCTTATAAGCGACTTAAGGAAATTGTTAAGTGTTAGGTCGCATCCCAGTTGTTCGCAACTTACGTTAGGTCGCGAGGAACTTAAGTGTTAGGTCGCTGAGATGTTATGTCGTAGCATAGTTAGGTCGCTGATGTGCTATGTTAATTAGGTCGCGTAAGCGTTTAAGTGTTAAGTCGCACCTGTGGTTAGGTCGCTAAGTCATAAGTCGTAGCCTCGTTAGGTCGTAAGTTGTAGGGCTTTGGTAGGTCGTTTGGGTGCGCAGTTGTGCTAAGTCGCATTCTCTTAAGTCTTAGGTCGTAGAGGCGCAAGCGATAGGTCGCTGAGGAGTTTGTCGTAGCATTGTTAGGTCGCTGGGTTTTGTTAAGTCGTAGGGGCTTAGGTCGTAAGTCGGAAGCGACTTAAGGAGATAACCAAATTTCGACTTAAGGAATTTCTGCTATAAATAGGATGGGTTGTTCTCACTTTTTGGGATCCGGATTTTGAAGCGACGAAGTGCTGCCATTTTGAGAGCTCGACTTCTACACTTCTTCACTTCTTTTCTCCACTCTAATCTAGTGCTTCCTTCCATCCATATCGAAGATCAAGATTGAAGATTCAAGAGCTTAGATTGAAGATCTTCATCTTTTCAAGAGAGATTTCTTCGTTTGTAGCGGATTCGTGATAGATCAAGCTTGATCCTTTGCTGTCCAGATCTGAAGCGTGTTGATTTGGGGTTGTTTAGGTGATTTGGTGAGTGGTGGTTATCTCTCATACGGATCCAAAGGAGTATATCGGATTGTTGGCTCGATTTGGTGTTAAAATAGTGATTTCCATGCATTTTCTTCATCCTAAGTGTAGATCCATATAGATCCATTGTTCATGATGATGTTACATCCATTTTATCATATGTTAACCTATGCAAGTTCATTCATCAAGTTTGTAGAGATATAATTCATGTTTTCATGCTTATTGGACTTTCAACTCTTTAATTACGAAAATGCCATTATTGTTATAATTGCCCATTTTGCTTATATTTGAATGCTTGGTTAATTGGATTGATGTTTGACATGATTGATTGCTGTGAATTAGATGATTGTTGATTGGTTTTAGACAAGGTGGTCGAAGATGATTCAAAAGCTAAGGGAAAGGCTCTTGAATTGGGAAAGCTGCACGTGGCATATGTAGCGGGATGATGAAGCTCTTATGCATAGATTTGATGATGTGATGTTGAGATGAGGCTTTGCGAGGATGTAATGAAGCGAGGCATCATGTGATGAAAGTCTTGGTCTAATCCAGACGGGATCATTCCAAGCACGTTGGTAACTCGGTGATATGATTCGAGTTAAGAGTAATGGATGCTTGAGAGGCGCTTGAGCTAGTATGGAAATAGTCGTCAAGGAGGATGACTAGGAGGCTTGGATAGCATCGTTGTTGAAGGTTCTAGCATGCTCAAAGCAAGAGTACGTTGGGAAGATTAGATAGTCCCTGAAGGCTAATGTTTGATAGTCAAGTACTCTGGGCAGATTAGATAGTCCTAGGCACGGGTCATGATGACGTGCGGGAGTTATGTCTAGAACCGGGGTTTCCATTTGCCCTTGACGGACGGCTGAAAGAATGTGCCGGTCATTCAATTAACGGTGATATCGAAGCAATGATAACAGTGATAGCCAGAGTCATGGATGTTTGGTTGTATCGTCATTCGGACTCAAGAGCGGTATTTTCTGGGTGCTTATCTGATTTAGGCCTTGGTACTTGGAAAACATCGCCCTTGACTCGAATGATTATTACTTTACTTTAAATTGTATGCTTTGTTGTATTGTTGCTGCTTAGTGTGTGTTTGGGGCTATCACTGTAGAAAGAGGTGGAGTGGGAGGGTTGTATTCCTATTCCTTTTCCTTTATGCTCTTTTGGTATGTTGTTAGTTAATTTACTGCTCACTAAGACTGTTGTCTGACTCAAGGCTTTATGTTTTAATTCTTATCGCCTTGGGCTGTTCGTCCATTTTTGGGATGGGCAGACTAGATAGCAGATGACAGGTGCTATTCTCTTCTCACGATGCTAATATCGAAGACGAGCTGGAGGGTTGCATATTATCTTCTTATTATATGTACTGGATGTTCCGCTGTTTTGTATTCTCTGAGGGTTATGTAGTGAGGCTTGATGTATTGGCTGTTTGAATGTTTGTATTCAACTATTATGGAGTTTTATATGATGACATTTTGTTCTATAAAGCTTCACTATACATATGTTCTATTGTATTTTGTCCATGCGCTGTGAGTAATACGATAGATTCTGTTGTTTTAATTTACCCTGACAATCGTCCATGGTCGCCTGGCACACTTTACAGCGCACTATCTCTAGATTCGGTGCAGGGGTCATGGGCGGTCGTCACATTAAAGTTCATATTCAATAAATTACTTTAATACATCATTAAATTTTTATTTTTAACCATTTTTATTCAAAAATCGTATTAAATCTAATAATTTATAATAGTTAAAAATATGGGTCATTACACTTTATAAATCATCAAATTAAATTTATAAAACTCTTTTATAAATATCAAAACCATTTATATATCTCTTTATAAACCTCCAAAATCATTTTTAAAACTTCCTTTGTAAATATCCAAAATTATTTATAAAACTTCCTTATAAATATTCCTTATTTAAAACAAAACTCCTTTAATTAACTCATATAATAAAGTACCATTGATAAACAAAACGATTATTTAAAACACCTTTACTAAAATCATTACTTAACTTGAAACCATTATTAAAAGTATGATTGACCTTAAAAATTAGAAAGAAGCTTAGTGACCGCAATGGTTCTCTTTTAATTAAGTTTACTTTTCAAGTTATAGCATGGGTATTTACATAACAAGCAGATATGTATAAGGGAATTAGCCAACAACAAACAAATCAACATATAGGTAAGGTGTCCAAGTTACTATAATATCAAGCAGATATTTGTTCTACTAAACGCATGTTTAAGTTAATATAATAGAAGAATGTGTTTTTATTCTGCTTAATAGATGTCAACAAAATCTACTTGGGAAATTATGGTAGAACTATGATTTATACTACCAAACAAATGTCCAATATAACTTAATTAGTAGAACGGTGTTTTATTCTACTAAACATATGTCATTGGATTTGATATTCAATTGGGATTACTTAAGGGTAATCAAAAAAGAAATCCCTTGGATTAAAAATATTCTTTTAAAAGAAAGTTACTTTTTGAAACAAAACCGATCTTTAGAATTAAAGTGGTTTAAAACTTTAAAACATGTATTTAATACTTAAATAACATTTAAACTTTTTATTTAATAATAGTTAAACCTTTAATTAATAAATAAATGATAATTAACTATTAAATAAATAATTAAATAATAATTACCCTATAAAAATAAATAATTAAATCATCATTAATCTTTAATTAATTATTAAATAATAATTGAAACCCTTAATTAATAATTAAATATTAAATAATCTCAATTAATTAATTAAATATTCCTTAATAAAAACTTAAATAATTAAATTAAACCTTTATTTAAAATAAATAAAATCATAATTAATTTTTAATTTTATTTTAACTTAAATTTAACTTGATTAGTAATTAAGAATTAAACCCTTTCTTAAATAAATAAGTAATTGAATTAATCTTAATTAAATAATAATTAATTCTTAAATAATAAATTAAATAATTATTAACCTTTCATTAATTAACAAATTATAATTACTTACTTAAAAATAATTAAGTACTACTTACCCTAACTTAATTAATGATTTAGTGCTAATCCACACTTCATTAAAATTTATAAACATTGTTTAATACTTAATTAATTATTAGTTATTGAAACTTAATTAATGAAAAATTAATCATTAACCTCTTAATTAACTTTTTAAAACATCATTGTCATGTTTACAAAACATTTCAAACCGTTTCAAAGTCTGGAACTTACTTTTGAAAATTTTAAATTTTATCGAAGCTGCATCCATAGCGACTATCGCTATGGATGTCGTTTCCCAGAAATGTTTTCCTACTTTCTTCTTTGATAACTTATCGCTTAAAAACTTCTAAATTTTTGAAATACAAAGTAGGTATTTAAAAACAAAACAAAGTCTTCTAACTTTAAAAATGATTTTTGATTTCTAAATCAAAGCTCGTATTTTCACAAAAGGATTCCTTTATCGATAAACCAAGCCAAAGTGCAAATTTTGTAAGCAAAAACATATAATCATGTCCATACAACATATACATCTCACAACCCAAACATAAGTAAACACATATTCATGCATATATAACCAATACTTTATACTTCAAATCAAAGCCTAACTTTTCAAGCACAGTTTACTATCATGCAAACATATTCAACTACGTCAAAACCTAACAAAATCAAGCCACATACCATACATAATTTTATGCGGCATTTAGAAGTAAAACTTAAATTTTTAAATCAACATAAGTTTACTCACCAAAAAATCTTTAAAAACTTGAAATGCTTTAGAATTTGGAAATCTTGGAAAACCACTAAATCACTCGAAAATAGGTGATCTTCCCCTCGAGTTTTTGCCATCTTACTCTCAAAATTTGGACAAGTGGAAAAGAGAAAAGTTTTAGGAAATTCTTTTCTCTATCATTTTAAATAAAGAATCGCTAAATTTGGATTTTTTAGAGAGATATGGTCAAAAGAAGGAGTGGTATTTTTTGGTTTGAAAATATGGGTCCAAAAATGAGTCAGAGAGATATACAGGACCCAAAATATTCGAAATTCAAAAATTCATTCCATTTAAAGTTGTAGCCACTGAAATTCTATATGGTTTGAAAAATAAAAATCTTGATTTAGAGTAGTATGGAGGAAGTTATGGCCAAACGAAATGGGAATAAAATGGAGAAGAAATAGTTTTTAAAACAAGTTTGCATATTTAAAACAAATTTAAAACTTTTGATTTTTAAAATCTTAAAAACTAACATAAGAAGCCATTAAAATTTTCACGAAGATAAGAAGAAGATGTAGATGCTTGGATAAAATTAGAAAAGTGAAAAAATGAACAGAAAAGAAAATGGAATAAATGTTTTATATGAAATGGATACGCAAAATTACCAAATTACCCTTCCAACACTGCCCTCCACTCACCTCACGCCACCTCACCATGCTCGTGCACCTCCATGTACACATTTTCCCCCTAGCCACCACTCCATCAAGTTAAAGAAAACATGCCATAATGTTTAGTCCTTTATGTCCCTTAAGATGTGATATATATTTTTATATTAGTTGCCAAAGTGTCACATCGATGATTATCCTAACTTAATTAAGTTTGTTAACCTTAATATATTCTCTTAAACCATATTAAATACTTTAGTATATGTGTGCATATATATACAAAAGTGTATAATATTTCAAACAATGTTTATATGATGAAATATCGACAATTCGAAAAACGGTTTCCGGTCACATTTTCGATTTTTCTTCGGACTATATATTTTTGTAAAAAAATCTGAAAAAATATTTCACCATCATTATTTACTATTTAAAATAGTTTTATTTTAATTATAAAATCTATTATTTGAATATTTAAAATTAATTAAACCCAAATCAAAGCGGTGGAATTCCCGATCGTTACAAAATCTCATACTAGATATTTAGTTAACAAACCATGTTCCAAAACCCATATATATATATATATATATATATATAAGTCCATTCATTTTATAAAACCATACTTATTACTCTTCCAAACCCCTTTTGATATAGACATATATATATATATATGTATATGTATGTATGTATGTATGTATGTATGTATGTATGTATGTGTATATGTATATGTGTGTATATATATATACATATACATATCCATATTATTGAGAAATAAATTAAGTTTATATTTCCAAAATCATATTTCCAAATCCATAACCATGTATACTAGAAATACTTAATATATATATAACTATTTGTTAAAATCACTTATAAAAAGAATTAGATTAATTTAAAACAAGTTTGATATTTCTAAATATAAGTAAACTCTTTTTTATATAAAATAGATATATATATATATATAAGTTTATAATATTCCAAACCTTTGAATCAAAGTGATTCAAAGTCCATAGAACACAGGAGAATTCACCACAACTAAATCCAAGGTCATCACAAGAATATAACAATAAATTAATTGATTATTTCAAGTTCTATATCATCTCCTAAACATATTTTATAATTTAGCAAATGAGTTGCAATGAGTGCCAAAAATGCAGCAGTAGAATACACATAGCACAGAAAATGATCAACAATAAAAAAGGCGACAAACAGGTCAATAAACGGGTGAACCGGGGCTTCACCTGGAGCTGAAATAGCTCTAAGTGTACACGCCACCGGTCCACTAGTGGTGTCGATTTCTTGGAGCTATATCAGCTCTAGGACGACCCCCCGGTTGGTCTTTGGTGGTGGCTGTTTCGCTCCGATGGTTTGTGCGGTTGATTAGAGGTGTATATTCAAGCATTTCAAGTGATTCAAGACATCATAACATCAATTAGATCATCATGCTTACTAATTATATATAACCATAACTTTTAGCAAATTGGAAAATGAAACCGAGGTTGAAAAATTGCAGTAAATGAGATCAAATCAATCATAGGTTCATCCAAATAAACAAACAGCAACATGCATTCTATTTAGAGATAGCAATGTGAGGTAAACTCACCTTTATGAACTTGAATTGATGATATAATCCCGAATTCTCCTAGCAACACCTCTCGGCACAAGACCTAAGTTGATTTTAGAAATTGCAACCAAAATAGGGCCTTAGAACAAAAAATCCTACACTAAAATCACTAAAAGATGCAGCAATAGTTGGAGGAGATTACCTTCTTTTGGTTTCTACAAGAATTAGCTAAAACCCCTTTGATTTTCAACTAGAATTTGGGGATTATAGATTCTAGGGTTTTGATAAGAGAAGAGGGCTTATTTTCATATTTAGAACCAAAAGTATGAGAGAAAGAAAAATAAACGTGAGTTTCATTTCTCCTTACTAACATCATCTATATGGACCAAATGGATATGGTGTGAATCCAATAAAAGAAATTGTGTTTGTTTCGTTTGTTTTACTTATTATAAAACACTATTTTCTCCTTAAACAATGTTTTACTTAACCTATTTTGATTTCTCAAATTTCCAAACTAATCAACAAGTTAAAATTCCCATTTCTATTAATATTGAAATGTCTTGAAAATTTTAAGTATAATTTTTGAAATAAAAGGATATTCTGATTATTTCTAACAAAAAAAATAAACTATCAATTGCAAATTCTCATTTTAAACAATAATTCTCAATATTAACATTTTACCTTAAATGCCAAATTTAAATAATTGATTTAATAATATTTTAAATTGAAATTGAAATCAACTTTAAGAAATGAAACTCATTCCTTAAGTAAATCAAATCAACTATTCTAAAAACCTAGATTTAATTTCGTAATTAAATTTCACAAACCATAATTTAAAACTAATTATCCATACTATTAAACTTAATTAATTAGGTAATTAACAACATGGTTGCTACACAACGTTTTAGTAACATTTGTTTTTAAACCCTTGGATTATATTTTATAGTGGAAAAACATTTTTAAATGATTATAAATATACTTAGATCTTTAATAATGCAATTTTAAAGATAATAAAAATATGGAATCTTTTATAAAGAGATAGAAAAGGTATGTATTTAGAATAAAATAGAGACAAAGAGTTTATGGTAACAATGGTTGAGTAACGTTTGTTTTTAACCTCTCTGATTATATTTTAAAGTAACTAATCTTGCTAATAATTTGTGAATATACTTATACCATATGAGATAAGTATATGGACACTTTTGAAGTATAGAAAAGAGTATAAATGAATAATAGAATATGTGAATTATAAAATACGTGAATAGTAAAATATATGAATAGTAAAATACATGTATAGTATAATACAAGTACATATCTTTTAAAAGGGAAATTAAATCTTTATACAAGTATATAAGCTTTAATTAATAAGAAGTTTAATGAAACAAGTTAAGTTTTAATTAATAAAAAATTTAATTAAATAAGATAAGTTTTAATTAATAAGAAGTTTAATTAAATAAGTTCAGTTTTAATTAATAAGAAGTTTTATTAATAAAGGGAGGGAATTTAATTAAATAAGGAGTTTTATTAATAAAGAAGTTTGTTTAAATAAGGAAGTTTTATTAATAAAGGGAGTTTAACTAAATAAGGAGTTTAATAAATGAAAGATGTTTTATTAGACAAAAGGGGTTTTATTAATAAAAGAGTTCTTAATTAATGAAAGATTAATTAACTAAAAAAGGGATTAAAAGTCGTTTATGTAAATTGATTGTGCTTTGTGTGCGTTAATCATGTTTTGTGTGTTTACTTGTTTATGGAAAGTATTTAGTCGTGTACATCGCACTAACGCAAAGAAAGTAGACTTGTTTCTATCTATGAGAGTTAAGAATGATGATTCGAGTAGGGTGTAGAATCAATAGTGCTCTAACCTACCGGGATTCACTCTTGACCGAGAGATAGCGGAAGTTGAGAAGGTTGGAAATGTGATAAGTATACTAGATTAGTTTCCAAATGCGTTCGTTTCATTGTTGTTGAATTTGACCAAATTAAATTAGCAAATATCTATAAGAAACATGAGAGTTATATGGTATGGTTATTCACTCGGTGATGATATAGCCTACGTATAAACTCATCTTGCACTTCTAGGACAAGAGTAAGGAAATCCGTCCGTATAGGAGATGATCTCCACCCTTATCATTGTCTGTTTATTTCTAAAAGAACCAGAGGTTAACCGAAAATTTGTCTATTCAGTCTTGAAGAGACTTAGATCGGTAAATGTTTTACTTATCGAAAACCACTTCAAAACTGTCATATGTGTTCTGTCTCTTAAAAGTGGATCTGTTTGAGATGCTGGAATCTATGTGGAGATTTGAGATATGTTCAAGATGCTTGAACCCATGTAGAGGTTCATGATCTGTTCAAGTTCTGGCTCGTGTGTTTAGATGCTGAATATGACTTCACTATCGGTATACGACTAAAGGCAGAGTGGACTGCCCAATCCTAGGTTTAGCTAACCCATGGGGGTATATCAACTCCAGTATCTAGAGTATTCTTATCGATATGTTATGTCGTGGTCTTTCTTCAGTATATTCTAGAAGCTTCGCGATCTTTTATAAGATTCTCGATTTAGTATGTTCTAGGAGGTTCTTTAAACTTCATTCTCTAGTATATTCCAGCCAGAAGCTTCTTGGTCTTCCAAAAGCTTCTTGGTCTTCCAGAAGATTCTTGATTTGGTATGTTCTGGAAGGTTCTTTAAACTTCTTTCTTCAATATATTCCAAAAGCTTCTTGATCTTTCAATATTTTTTTGATTTGGTACTCGCTAGAAGGTTTTTGCTCCAAGGAATCACTTAGTTCTAAAATATGCGCTAAGCAGAATTCGAACCAATAACCACCTAGTGAATGCACATTTATAAAACCAGTTAAGCTACAATAACTTTTGTGCATATATGTGAAATTGACTCTTATATACAGATCTTTGAAGTTGAGATACAAATTTGAATCAATTCTTTAATAATTTATCCACTCTTTAAAAATAAAGAATTAGCAATAACAACAACAAAAATAACAAGCAATACTGCATTATGAATATTAAAATGTGTTAATTAGCAGTTTAAAATATACACAAAATCCAAATGCAGTATGCTATGATTCTAATGCAACTCTATGAATGCAAATTGTTATGAAAATTGATGAATCGATTTATTTTTAAATAGTTATAACATTGTAGTATTCACATGTTTCAGTCAAAATCTAGAAATTAAAGTTCATCACCTAGTCACAAACTTCATACAAAAATCAAGCTCTCATCACACACAACCCTAGTCTGCCAGTTGTTTCAGTCAAAAACGTAGTGCAAATATGGAATTAGTTCTTTATTTGATTATCAAAGTTTGCAAAGTGATATATATTTCTATTTTTATTTCTATAACAAAATCAAATCAATAAAATAATAAGAATGATTGGAATTCAATCACTTACTCTCACTTTAATTTATTTTTATTTAATATTACATTTTACTTTTTTATTACATGCATACACCTAAATCATGGACCAAGATATACCACCTATGTACTACCTTTCAGTCTTACATGGGAATGGAATAGAGCGTAGCAGATTATGCGAACCGACACTGACTGTGTAAGTAGCGGTGGTGATCCTTAGATGCCTAACTCATAAACTGAGACTAAGGTATATTACCCATGCACTGCCTTTTGGGCTTACTTGGAGCGGAATAGAGAATGGTGGGTGTGTATACCTATGCTATATGTACCAGCAATGTTGGATACTATTTTTTTCGAGAGAGAGACTAATGCAAAATCATCTTAGAACCTCTTAGTTATAAAGATTAGAGAATGTTAATACAAGTACTTTAGACTTACCACTTTTAGACGGTAACAAATTTCAACAAACTTTATAGTCGTCTCTAATGATCCGACCTATTATCGATTATAATTTAAACTTTACGTTTTATTTTCCATTTGAAGTTAGTGATTCACAAAAATTTCTTTTGAATGACTAGCATAGTGCACCTACTTTGTCATGCCTGTTCCAGTAAACTGATTTCAAATGATTTATATAAATTGTGGAAAAAAGCTATGTCCTTAATGCATATGCATCAAAGAAATGCAAATCTACATGAAAAATGAAAGCAATTTTGAAAATAAAATGCGAAATTAAAAGAATGTGAAATTAAAAAAAAATTAAAATTTAAAAAAATTGATGCAACATGGGTCTTCCCCTACTTAAATTTGACATTGTCCTCACTGTTCAATACATTTCATAAATATAAAGGGAAGTAATAACACCGTGTGCAATACAAAATGATTAGTGATATAAAATGCAATTTAACAATAAATTGAAATAGATTATATATGAAATAATATATATGTTTACGATAAATGTGACGTAGAGAATGCCACAGTTCCTTTCTTCCGTGCTTGGTTCTAATTTTATGCCCCCCTAAACACTGTGCTTAGTATGTATTATAATAAGCGAATCCTTTTTACCAGCATTTCAACTCTATACCTAGATTTATAGTCAATTAAGTTGATCTCCATGTATCTTGTAAGTAGAAGTTTTCCCATTAAGTTTATCATTACGTTTTGTGCATGTTGTGATTCATGTACTCAACAAATTTGTTGGTGTAATCCATTAAAATAAGGTGATCATGCACAAACATAGTTCAGATGGTAGAATCAATTTCCAACGTCATCTTATAAATTGTTTGGATTAGGTTCTTCTTTTATAAGATGTAGTTCAAGCTTATTTCAATATCAAGGGTCTTGTTTGTTGACATTTCAACATTTTCATTAAGTTCTATAACAAACTTAGGTTCACATTCATAGGTTTTATTAATTAACATTTTACTAGTGCGAACCCGTGCTTCGTACACGGTTAGTTGTAAAATTGGCTCAACTATTTTGAAGATTTAAAATTGAAAGTAGAAAAGAATATTTGATGTGTATGAACTTAAACTTTAGACAATTGGGGAAAGAGAGATAGAAATGTAATAATAGTGCAAGTTTGCTAGTTTAAAACAAACGCATCATATTAGAAAAAACAAAGAAAATCATTGTAAGTTCAATAGAGTACTACATGTTACACAAACAATTTAATGGTAAGCAACCTTATCTCTACGAAGGCAATGGTGAATGAAACAAAAATCATAGTAATAGTTGTTGAATTCAGATTTTAGCATTGCAACTCACTAAAGCATTGTTAATGCAATATTTATGAGAGTTTTTTCTCCATGTGAATGACACTTGTCTGTTAGGACATTGGTCTACCTATATCTACTTCTTTGTGCAATCTATTAAGTTGGGATAATCAAAAATTTAAGTTTTAATAACAATAAAAAACATGTTATCACGTCATTTCATTAGAAAAATTGGCTATTTGATAAGAATTTACACAAATATATCCTATCTTAAAATTGAATATGCGAGCTATGACAACTTTTGAAATGCAATTGAAGCTAAAAATGGCAGTTAACTATTTGTACATTTGGTGTCTTATTAATGAAGATGCCTTATTTTCTGGAATAACATTATGTTTGTTAATGTATTAGAATTGAGTACCTTGGAAAATGAAGTGTTGTCAAGTATTGGTGATTCATTGATTTCTACTCAAATATGCGGAGTGTTGATTCATGAATTTTAAAGTAAGAAAAGTTTTAACTGATTTTGATAAAATACAATGTTTAGCTCGATAATGATTCATGAATTACTTTCTTTCTTGATCTTCCTTCATCGAAGGGTTCTAATTTGCACATGTCAGATCCATCAAGAACGTGAAGTCTCAAAACTGAATGAATTATTTCAACGTTATTATTTCGAAATGTGAACCATTAAACATGGAGATCAAAATGATGAATACCTTATCTTATGATGGTTTCTCACATATACTTTTATACGGTAGACGTGTACATTGAAATTTAATACATCTTTCCAAATTTTAAACTCATAAACCCATATAATTTTATTGAAAGCTTGAACATCAATGTAAGCATAGGTTCTAGTGCATTTGAATGTCAACATCTATATAGTATCACAATAATTATTGGTACCACTATACATCACTAAATTGACATCACAATGGAATCACTAACTTTCTAGTGACGATAAATTTTCCGTAGGAGCTTTGGTATCACTAATTAAATTACCAATGCCAAAAGTCCATTAAAAAACTATAGGTTTGTAGTAGTGTACAGACCAAAATCACATTATACTTTTAATACAGAATTAAAAAAGGAAAACCCTAACAATAAATAGTCTTATTAAAATAATCGTGAAGCAATTTCATATGCCCGTTAAAAGGAACTGGTGACCATAACCAAACATACATTGATAGTTAAATGAAAGTCTCATGGTAGATTACCAATTTTCGACCTGTTTAAAAGAAAAAAATGCATTTATACATATACTACACTGGTTTATTCTTTGCTAAATATTCCCAACAATTTTCTAATCTAATTATTAAAGAATTTGGTGGAACAAAATCGTTTGAGATTGAAAATTGTGAGCAGCAGTTTATGCATACAAATATGTTAGAAAGTCATAAATGGGAAAATAAGAAAAACTACGTAAATAAAAAACGATGCATAACAAACTAAAGTCATGACTGCATAATTTATGTCAATAAAAAAAATACCTTTCTTCGATAATTTATGTACCTGTCCATCGACATCCTTTATTGGTAATCCCGTTCTTACACCCATTTTAATACTTCACACCAATATAGATTTCAAATATTAAAAATGCAATAACATTTTCTAAAAATATTAGATCGACAAACCGTTTTCACCATTAAATCAAAAAAATTATGCTCTTTAAAAGGGGGAATTAATTTAAAGGACAAAAATTTGTATATTTTTAACCTCAAGGACACCACCTTAATATTTTAACCACAAGGACAAACATTCTCCTAAAAATTATTCATAAGGACAAACATTCTTTCAAAATTATTCATAAGGGCACCCGCCGTTCGTAGCTCGGTTGGTTTGGGAGCTGGGAGATGGGAACCAAAGGACTGTGTCCGGGCAGGTTCGAATCCCAGCGCCAAACCATCAGTGGGAGTTTCAACGTTAAGCATCCGTGTGCGACGACTAAATAAAAGCGGGGTAGACACACGGCGTGGGGTTTACTTAAGTGAGTATCAATGAATACCATGATCTTAAGGTTCCCCATGATCTCAAAAAAAAAAAATTATTCATAAGGGCAAACATTCTTTCAAAACTGCTACCGAACTAAAAACTTATACCTAAAAACTGCTACCGATAACTACAAACTGATACCTAAAAACTTAAAAACCGATACCTAAAAAAAGTTCTCCTTTAGGCTAAAATACTGAAGGTCTGTCCTTGAGGCAAAAATGCTGAGAAATTTTGTCCTTGACAATAATTTCCTGCTTTTAAAATATGTGTTATGCATACGTAAATATTTGATCGTTGAATTTTTTTGAAAAATTATAGCTTTTTCATATAAATAACATATTTATGACTACATCATTCAAAATGTAACTATAATTACATCATTCAAATCAGGATGTTCAAAATTAATAAATATGCAGTTTGAAGTCAATTTCATACTTGGTGTGTAGTTAAAATTATAACTGCATTTTCATAATGCAGTTAAATTATTATCATTCAGATCGAATAAAATTATAAAAAAACAGCCAAAATTAGTATTACATCACATAGATGCAGTTAAAATATTCAAAAGCAACCATAATTGCATAATTTAGATAATACAGTAAAATAATAACTGCATTAAGCTTGAATAAACCATCTAATATAGCCAAAATTATTACTGCATCACATAAATATAGTTGAAATATTCAAATGCAACCATGTATAATTCAAAATTGTTAAACTATAACTGCATTTTCTTAATGCAACTAAATTTTAACTACATTAAGATTGAATAAATTTATGAAATATATCCAAAATTATTATCACATCAAATGTGGTTAAAATCTTCAAATGCAGTTAATTTATAACTGCTACAAGATCTAATTAACTTATCAAATATAGTCAGAATTATTACTATATCATATAAATGTAGTTAAAAAATTCAAATGTAATTCAATTAATTCAAAAAATGCTTATAAATTATAACTGCGTTTTGCTGATAAAAATAAATTATAACTGCATTAAGTTTAAATAAATTATCAAATACAATCAAAATTGTTACTACATTACATAAATGCAGCTACAATATTCAAAGGCAACCATAATTGAATAAGTGAATATTAGGTACGCATCCCTAAAACCAAACTTAATTCAAAGCGGATCCTTGTCAAAAAACAAACTTTCTACGTCCTTGTTTTTGTTTTCCGCCTATTTTTTTCCCTAAATTACCCCTGCACTTCGAATTCGAGTCGCGGTTCTTCTTCTTCTTCAGTTTCTTCTGATCAAATTAAAGTCGAGCTGAGTTTTCTTCAGATAAGTGTTTATTTCTCGATTTAAATAAAAAAACTGCAACTATATGAAGACGAATCAATCTTTTTTACAATAATATGAATTGTTGTAAATATTCATATTTTACTACTGAATTTTTAATAGTTGTTGAAAAATCAGCAATTTTTAAGATTATTTGCAGACATTGGTGCAAATTTTCATAAAAATTGCAAAAAAATCAACAAATATTGGGAATATTTGCATATAAATATGCATTTATTTAGGAATTTTCCTCTGCAATTATTCACTTAAAATTTAGCAAATATTCATAATATATACTTGTTGAAAAATCAGCAATTATTCCCTTAAAATCATTTGTATTCATCTTTGTATGCAATTATTTAAAATAATTGCAGAGATATATGCAATTATTATGTATAATTGCATGTATGTCTGCAATTCTTCTGAATAATTTGCATGTATATCTGAAAAATCTGCAATTATTCTCAATAATTGCAGAAGTTGATGCAAATATTTTGAATAACAATAGAAAATAACTGTTGAAAATTCTGCAATTTTTAGGAATATTTGCAGACATTGGTGCGAATATTCAGAATAATTGCAGAAAAGTCAGCACATATTGGAAATTTTTGCATATAAATATGCATTTCTGTAGGAATTTTTCTCTGCAATTAATAATTTCAAATTCAGCAAATATTCATAATATTTGCAGCTCCAACATATATTATTGCATTAGGAAGATGAATTTTATCTTCATAATTAAGAATACATGCATAAAAACTGCATTATTGAGAATACTTGCAAATATGTGCATTAAAAACTGCAATTACTGAGAATACATGCATAAAAATATGTAAATATTCCAATATTTGCAATTTTTCTGTAAGTATTCTCAATATTTGGAGAAAAATATGAAAATATTGAGAATACTTGCATAAAAAACTTCAAATATTGTCAATTTTGCATTAAAAAATCTAATGCAAATATTATGAATATTTTTATTTTTTTTCTGCAAATATTATGAATAATTGCAGTTATGGCTGCAATTATTCTTAATAATTACAGAAAAATCTGCAAAATTTGAGAATATTAGTTTATAATACTGCAAATATGTTCAGTATTTTTGCAAAAAATAATAATAATATATGTTGAAGCTGCAAGAGTTTTTTAATAAGTATTCATAATTTTTACTTTCTTATGCCATTATTATGAATACTTGCGGATATTGCTGCAATTATTCTGAATAATTGTAGAAAAATCAGCAAATATTATGAATTTTTTCTTACAATACTGCAAATATGTACAATTTTTGCAGTAAAACATGTAATAATATATGTTGCAGCTGTAAGAGTGTTTTATTAAGTAATCGAATTTTTTACTGCAAATTTTCTATGTATTTGCAATTAAAACTGCAAATATCAAGAATATTTGCAGAAAAACTGCAAATATTATTAATATTTGCAATTTTAGCTGCAAATATTTAAAATTGTTGATGATATATTATATTTTTTAATTTTGTGAAGAATGAATTCGTTTTCTTACAAATTATTGTTTTCTTTTGCTATTTCAATTTTACTGTTTGATTTTGATGTTCTAATTGATTATACTTTCTATCATTTGATTTCAGATTCTTCTCGATGAATTAAAATAAGTATTTGGTTTTGTTTTCCTTCTAAATCAATCTTCTAGTCACCTTGATTTCAGTTTATTCACTAGATTATGATTCAATTTTGTTTATTGATTTCATTTTCGCAGGAACGATGAAGTGGAGAGAGAAATTACCGTGGGAGGGTATTTTTGTCTTTTAGTTGGTCGGATTTTAAAAACAGAAACTGGAAACTTATTAAAATACGAAGGGATGTTTTGTGTATTTGCAAACTTATCAGGGATGTATGCCAAACGTACCCATTGAATAACTCAAAAACAAATTCCTTTCATATAGCTAGGCTAAAAGATAATAAATGCATTATCATAATGGAGTTAAAACTACTATATAAAGGTTATGATCATCCATAATAATGTTGTTGGAAAAATGCAATACACAATGACATAAAATAACTACATTACATAAATACAGTTAAAATTGTTATATAAAATTATGATTTAAAAAAAAAAATTATTTTTAGCTATCAATAATTATATCATTAGAAAACTTATTAAATTTGTCGTTTAATGGTAAAAACGATTCTTAAATCCGATTAACGTACAAAAGTTATCATATTCTAAAGATTGGAATTAAATTAGTTGGCAAATGTTGAGTTTGGTTCCGGTGTGATGTTAAAGTATTAGGAACCTAATTTATAAAAAAAAGATTGTCAAAGACCCGCTTTACATTTAAAACAACAAACAGAAACACGAAGTTAATAATTTATCATTTATTAATTTCTTACACGGATGAAAAATATAAACAAATAATTTAGTTATAAAAATTATTTTCGTAAATAATTTGATTAAAATATTTAAATCAAACTAACCGATGAAGCTAATTCAGCAAAAAAAAGACTAAAAATGTAACGCTTTAAGCCTTCTTGTTAAAATAGTTAGGTTGTGAAAACAATATTGCTTATCAAAAGTGAAAAATATTATCATAAAGAGATTGAATATCTTGTTTTTAATTAATGAGAAGTAAAAAAGATACGAACCAATAAAAAAGCTCACAAAGGTACTCAGTTTTAATATATTGGTATAATATAGATTAACATTAGACTATCTCAGTGAAATACTTGAAATCTTTAAAAACAATTTCCAAAAGTTACTTATTACATGAAATATATTTATTAAACTATAGTAGCAAAATGAAATAGAAGGAAAACCTAAAAATTTGAAAGAGAAGATCTATAACAGTGAGAACCTTGCAATTTGCAAATGTTTAATTCTTTCGAAGGTTCAACGTGATGTTTGAATCTATGCTCAAAAAGCATATATAATAGTGATGAAGATTGGAATCCATGGAGCCCAATAAATACCATACCGGATATTAGGTTTTAATCTTAGTTACGGAGTTGTGGTCCAATCACTACTCGGCACATGGTCAACACACGGAACCACGTGACAACAGTTGAAATAACTGACAGAATCACGTCCAAACAATATAATAATTTTACCATCAAGGATATGAAAAGAACAGAATTTCTTGAGGATTTCCTTTTAATTTTCCATTCCTCTCTCCACCCTCGATAACGCTTTTGTTCCTCACAATCCAAACTGCTACTCGCGCTTCGGAAATATCAATATTCGACAACAGTTTAGCAAAAATAAAATGCTGAGACTAACCACGACTTCGTCGTAGAAAAAAACGAAGTTAAAAGTGATGATAGTGGAGTGAACAGGTAATACGGAAGAAAATGTGAAACGACAGTTGTACACGTGGAGTAATGAGAATAGAGAAGTGGTGAATGAAGAATAAAGCGAAAAATAGAGAACTCGATTTTAACAGTACAGTAAGGATTTTCATCATGCTTTTCATCATTGCTTATTTCTCTGAAATTAAAGTAACGTTTGGTTTGTAAATTTTAGTTTTGGATTTTCGTCCATACAAAAATACACACGACACATTTATATTGTCGAAAACGACTAATTTAGAAAACGAGGTTAACATACAAAATATAAAACTTTTTTTATTTTCCGCGTTTTAGGAAATAACATAAACACGTGAAACAATTCATTCTTCCGTCGTTCCTCTATCCCCTTCGTCCTCTCATCTGTCTTTCTTTCATCCATTCCGTTGTTCCTCCATTCCTTTTATATTTGAAATACATGTTGAAAACCAAAACCATGACATTCTTTTTTAAACAAAACACCACCTTAAATTTTCAAAATTAGATTGGTGATTTAAATTTAACTCAACCTTATGTGACAACTCATTCTCGAACGATCCGAAAATTTTGTGTTTACTAAATTCGTTTTCTTTAACTATATCATTAACAATTTTACTATTCAATCATTTTCAAACTTAGAAATAGTTGTTTCTAGCTTGTCCGTGTTAGGCAAAGTGAGATTAAAATTTACACTTCAATCATTTTCTTTAAAAGAATTGAAATCCAATTCAATTCGTGAATTTTGAACAATTTCACTGAGATTATCGTTTTCAATTTCAAAAGTTGTTATTAGCAGATTGTCAATGTAAGTAAAATTTGGATTATCTTTTGATTCATCGCATATTTGGATTTCATTTTTTGTATTGTTTCAAGAGAATTTCAAGTAACTTTATGTGTTCATCATACTTTTTGTTCAATTTTCTTTATTCTTCGTAAAAATCACATATATGATTTTTAGTTTTAACAATTTTGGTATTATTTCTTGATAAGAGCTATTTCCAAATTATAATCCAAGACATTTTAATGATCAGAATTATTTCTAAATTGAATTTCGTTTTCATATTTGTGAAAATTATATTGGCGTAGAGAATCATTTTGACAAAGAAAATTCGTTTGATAATGATTATTTTGATACCGAGAATCGGCTTCGTAACCAAATTGATAAACTTGGAAGAAAAATTATTATTTTGGTTATTTTTGAAATTTTGGCTTGGATAATTTTGAAAATATTGTTCATACTGGAAATTATTTTCAAGATGATTTTCGTACCAGTATTGATTTTGAGAAAATTATTTTTTGATTCATTGAATATGATGGTTTTCTTTCTTTTCTCATAGAAATCGTGACAAGTTTTGAATAAGAGTTCTGTGTAACTTTTCTCATCATATTCCCAATCTTCTAATTGAAAACTTTTTGATGGTTTTTATTATATAAATTATTCTTAGAGTTATGATCCAAATCATCCCAATGATCAAAATTATTTCCACATTGATTTTCGTTTTCGTTTTCAATTTCATAAAAATTGTATTGATGTTGAAAATCATTTGGATAATAGAAACCAATTTGATAATGAAAATTATTTTGTTGATGAGAATTAGGTCCGTTATCAAAATTGTTGAAGTTGGACAAAATATTGAAATTTTGTCATTTTCCAAATTTTGACTTGGATTATTCTAAAAATTTCGTCTGCTTTGAAAACTCTTTGTACTATAACCAAAGGCACTTCTACTATCAGAATTATTTCAAATTTTTACACCCATATTGATTTTGATAAAAAATATTTGTGTTTAAAATTATTTTGATATGGATTAGACGCATAATCAAAATTATTAAAATTTTGATAAAATTGGTAATTTTGATTATTTTTAAAATTCCAACTATAATTATTTCCCTAAAGTAGCTTTCTTGAAATAAATTGGATAATCATTCGACGAGGGTTCATTATACTAACTTCCAATATAATTTTATGAATTATGCACATATGGATGTCTAAATATTTTTAAAAGTGATGCACAAACAAATTTAAATAAAAACGAAAGGAAAGTGAACACTTACCAAGTTAAATCATCGTTCAAATTAATTTGACTGGTCAAACTTGCCGCTTTGTTGATGTTAATCCCAACTTCAGTGCTATGACAGTCTATAATACTCCGTTATTTTCTTGTTTTTTATCCAACTTTTATTTTATTTTATTTTTTAAACTTATTTTTCCACAATTTCTACTTCGTTTCATTTTGGGCCTAACCTTTTTTACTAGGCCTGTTAACAACCCAAAACTTGTTTTACTCTATATTAAAATCTTAATCAAGCCCAGCCCAGTACTATTAATCCTTCCTAATCTTTACATCATTCGCTGAATTCTTCATCTCCTTTTTTTGGATGGACCTCAGCGTGAAGGTGAGGGATGAGGGGTGTTTTTTTAGATTTGGGTATGGTGGGGATTGGTGCTAGGTGGTTGCTGTTGATGGGGGTTCAGATATGGGTGTTGAGGTGAGGTAGAAGCTGGTTGCGTATGGTTGAAGAGAATGGGATCTACAAAGGAGGTGGAGGTAGCGGATGATGTGAAGGTGCAAGGTTGTTTCTCAAATGGGTTTTCTGGTGAAGGAGATGTGATTTGTGGTGGTGTTCAAGGTGAGGCGGTAGGGTAATGTTGCGTGGCAGGCCGGAGTTTGTGATGGTGGCGATCTAGTGTTGATTGTGGCTCTGAAGCTGATGGGGTTGGTGGTGTTTGCGGGTCTAACGGTAGGGGGTGTGGTGCTGGAGTTTGATGAGGTAAGGTTGTTGAGGCAGGATGCGTTGTTGGAATTTGGATCCACTACCAGAAACACGGTGAATAGCGACGTTGGGGGCGACGGTCACCGACGGCTGTCGAAGATATTTTCAACGGCTAGCGATGGTTCATTATTTTTCTAATTCCCAAATTAAATAATTAATATGTTTAATTCCCTATATGCTTTTAAAAAATGTTTAAAAATAGTAATTAAATTCCTAAAAAATAAATAAGATATTTTAGCACAACTATTCAATGTAACGACTGTTCTGATCGGTTAAATAGATATTTTCGATGATCTGTCTTCGCGTAATTCGAATATTTAACTTTATTGGAACTCTAACTCTCACGATCAATCTATGCAGCTTTTAGTCGGTTCGTTAAAAAACTTCGATAAAGTTGGTTTTGTGTAATATTTTTACGAATTAAAATATTTTTTACATCGTTGGTTAATTAATTATGAATTTTTAACTGTATTTAGCATTAAAAAATTATATAAAATAAAATAATTGTTGGAAAATAAAATTTATTGGATCATATGTCGATCTAAAGTATATTTGACTTATTTCCAAAAGATGATGAAAAAAACCAATTCATGGTGTCGAACTTGAGTTTTAAATTCATAGTCGTTCATCAATATTCGGACAAAAAGCGATTTGGTCGAAGAACAAGCCATTTCGTTAGGAGTTGTATAACACTTATAAGGCGTTATACAACTCCTAACGAAATGGCCATTTTGAGGTTAAATTATTTTCCATCCAATTTTTAAATAATCCAACTATACGGATTGAATAAGCGCAATATCAAGCATACATGGTCAAATTTGGTCTCGATCCAAGGTCGTTTGGCCTTCGAACGAAACGCTTTTCGTCTAAATGTCAACAAACAACTATAAATTTAAAACTCAAATTCGACACCATGAAATTATTTATTTTTTCATCATCTTCTAAAAATAGATTAAATATACTTTAGATCGACATATGATCCAATAAATTTTATTTTCCAATCATTATTTTATTTTATATAATTTTTTGATGCTAAATACAGTTTTTTTGAATAAAATAATGTTTATTTCAAGAAATTAAAATCAATTTGAAAAAATTAAGAAAAAAACAATGTTTATTTGAATAAAATAACGTTTATTTCAAAAAATTAAAATCGATTTGAAAAAATAATGTTTTAACAAATACAACAACAGCAAATTAAAGCCTTTAGTCCCAAAGGCTTTAATTTATTTTAGAAAACACAACAAAAACACACCCTTTAGATGTAAAGCGATACGTACAAGACAAAGAAGTGAAGTGCTGTCGAAATTTCTAACATATATTTTTAAATTAGGAAAAATGTTCAATTATTTTCTCAACCGCGATTGGATGTATAAAGAGCGAAATGATATGAAAGGTTCAGTGAAGGAACATTTCTTGAATGGTGTACATGAATTTATTCGATTCGCTAAATCTAATAATGGAAATAACGTAGATATTTGTTGCCACTATAATAAGTGCAAACATTTGAAGCATTGTAAAATGTGTAGAATTATGGTAGACGATATGGATTATAATGATGCACGCACATATGTTCTTCTCAATTGTGCTGAAGTTGCACCATTTGTCAGGTAGTATTAAATAATAACTCTCGATATGAATTTCGTAATTCATACTTATGTCAATTATACATACACATTCAAAATTCTCGACATATGAATTTGCAATATTTACGAATCACGATATCCATGTGGCGATCTCGGTAAAGATTTTGCTAAATGGTTTTTGAACTATGTTTATGATCCAAGAAATTGTGTCAGCGTTGAAGGATTGAAACATCTTGGGCTAGGACCAAAATGAAATACCAAGACTTATCCAATATTCTTCATCGATGGATATAAATTCAACACCAAGGAATATGGTGCTGAAAAATTAACCTATAACAGCGGTGTATTTATCAAAGGTAGTTATGATCCAGATGACCATGTAAAAGTTTTTACAGTGTCTTAACACATGTTTTGGAGTTGACATATTTTATAGGACCTGCAGAAAAAATATTTTTATTTAAATGCAATTGGTTTAGCAATGTTTCTGGTTCTGGAATCGACATGCACAAAGATTATAAGCTTATTGAAATAAAGCATAACTCGCATTACTATAAGTATGATCTGTTCGTATTAGCCAAACAAGCATTACAAGTTTATTATGCTTTGTATCTATCCCTAAAAGGAGATATAGCATATTGGTCAGCTGTTCTTAAAACAAAGACAAAATTTACGTTTGATGGAATTAATATTTCGGATGAAGCAGTTTATCAAGCAGGTTTTGAGCGAAATAATGAATAGTAATAAATGATGAGCATACTAATTTAGGGCCTTTGAGCGATCAACCAAGTGTTCTAATCGAAGCATTTGAGAGTACAGCGGGAAATATATAAAGTACGAGACCGAGTCTGAATCAGAATACGACAAAGATTGTTTATTAATTAATGATGATGTAATGTATATACGATGGATATTTGTATGGCTTGTTGTATAATTTATATTCTGAGTTTTCGATGTTATTAATGAAGATGTCTGTGTTGTGAGCTATGTATTATTGTGTTTTATAAATTCTATGCATTTAGGAGATCTTGTTCTATATTGTAGTTTTTTTGGAAGTTCTATGTGATTATAAATCACACATGTTTTCTAATAATAAAATGATATGTTTTTTCATTATATGAAATGATTTGTTTGTGGCAGTTATTATGTCTCATAGGAGATCTCGACATTCTGCTTCTCTTGTTGTTGGCGTGGGTGCCGGCGGTGTGGCGCCTGATTTACGCCCAAGGGCGGCTATGATCCCTAAGAAATCAGGGTGAGTATCAAATTTATTGTAGCGTCATTAATATTTAGTGCACGTATATTCTTTGAAATTATTAAATGCCTATATAAAAATTCATACAGGGGATTTGAGCTACAGCCTTCCGATTACATCCTGCTAGTTTCCAAGAAGGCATATATAGGTCGGATGTTTGAATGTTGGCCGAATTAGGATGATTTCCCATCACATATCAAGGATGCTATATATGCTGATTTGTTGGTAAGTATAAATTTATAGTTCATTTGAAAATAACATATTTGATCTTTGAAAATTAATATACTGTCTATAATTTATTTTAATTTCAATGTGTAGGCTGCAGTGATTGTGGAGGACCAAGATCGAGATCTATTCAGGATTCACTGGATAGGAAGATGAGGAAGAATTACAGGGACACCCTCTTAGGAGTAAAACAAAAGAATAAAACACCTAAGTGGATGAGTGATAGCGTCTGAGTGGATTTTTTGGCTTTATGGAAGACTGACGCCTTTAAAGTAAGTCTTCTAGTTTTATATTTTTTTTATAATCTTTTTAAAGTTTGTATAATAATTGCATTAATTAAGTCGATCATATATTTAAATTTGCAGGCAATTTCTGCTCGAAACTCGGTGAATAGAATAAAAATTCTATCACACACCGCGGCGGATCAAAGTCCTTCCAACAATATCGGGAGGAATTGGTAAGTATAAATTGCGATCATAAAAACCTTATAACGTTGTTTAATCATATAAAATTCAAGCGAAGGAGAAGCACCGCGAGCCCACATATTTCGAGGTCTTTACTCGCACTTGCGCCATCGAGCACATGAACGGCGATGGCTCGGTGTCATTTACCTGGATGAACAACAAAGCCAAAGCTGTCATGGTAAATATAATTTAACCTTTTCTTTTATTTGACATTACATAAATTATAAACTAAATATTTATGTTAACAAAATTTCATTTCTAATCACAGGTGAAGTTTGACATGGAGTGAGCTCGCATGCTCAAGGAGATTGGACTGGAGGAGTTGACCCCGAAGGAGGAGGATAGGATTTTTGATTCCATGATGGACAAGCCGACGCGGAACAGATGCTACGGCTTCGGCAATCAGGAGGTAATATTGTGTATTGAGTTTAACTGCTTCATTTACTAATTTATAATTTTTATTTAATATCATAGATAAATTGTTTATAATTAGCTATTAATTGATTTATAGGCAAGGAATTCTTAGGCGGGCTATAGGAAATCATAGGAGCAAGAGGAGATTGTGCAGCTAAGAGCTCAGGTAGCGGAGTTATATGATTGGCGGGCTATTGGACTAAGAGCTATGCTAGAGGAGCAGATGGCGGTGTTCTTTGCTAAGCACGGCCATTTTCCTAGGTCGAGAGGTGATGATGGGATGATGAGTAGGTATTTGATTTTGTATTTTATTTTTATGGATGGTTGATGGATATTTGACATATTTTGTTTGTATATTGATGGATTTGATACTTGTGTTGGTTGTGAATGATTGATGGATATGTGGATGTTTGATATTTGTTTTGGTTGATGGACAAGTGGATTTGTAGGTATAGTTGTTTTATTTGTTGAAATGTTGATGTGTATGGTGATTTTTTTATATAAATTTGGTTATGTGTGATATATATAATATTATGTGATATATATATGATATTATGTTGTTTGAAATTGGGTTTGTATGTGTTGAATATAATGTGGTTAGAGATATGAATGTGGATTTGTGGTTGGATGGTCGACAAATAACCTAGAAACCAATAGCTGTGTTTCTGGCAATGGCTTACAGATTCTAGGTAAGCGACGGCTAGCGACACCATAATGGTTTAAGCGTTATGGTTATATAAGCCGACTCGTGTCCATCGGTTGCCGATGTCTAGCCGACACAAGCCGTCGCTACAGTCATCGGCGACGTCGTCGCTAAATAGTTGATCGATGATTGTAAAAGTGGCGGCATTTTCCATCGGTTAGCAACGGACATCGATGGCTAGCAACGATTGTTAGCCATCACTATTAACAATGTTTCTTGTACTGATCAGGCTTGCGTGAGTTGATGTCGCGTCGGTTTGGATTTGCGTGTAGTGATTATTGTGATGCTGGGTGTAGACGAGTGGCGATGTGAAGGGCTGGTGGTGGAGGCGGATGTTGGTTTGGTGATAGGGTGATAAGGTGATGGGATGAAAGAGTGGAGATGTAGTTGGCATTGTGGAGGTCGGGTTTGGTGACGAGTGATGTGTGGCATGATGAATAAGGTACACCGATGTTGTTGAGAGGAGGATTTTGGTTGGACTTGAATATGTAGAGTTGGAGGAAGTGGGATGTCGGTGAAAGGAGATGGTGAGGAAGGAAGAGAAGAAAAATAAAAGAAAGATATTTTTTATAAAAGCGTTGCACCATGCGCTTTGCACGAGAATTATTTTTCTAAAAATTGTAAATGTTTACTCATATTTTTGCATTGAAATATGGTGTAGTTAGTTTTAGTTTTTATTTTTAAGTTGCGATATCTGATCTTTTGTTTGTTTTAATTTCTATTTCTATTATTAACAACAAATAAGAACGAACTTTAAAGAAAATTTATTTGTTAGATGTGATATGTTTTGATAATATTTGTAGAGGGATATTTTGAATTGATGAAGAAAGTTTATTTGTTAGATCCTATTATCAAGTGATTAAGATTAGATTTAATAATATTTGTAAAAGGGCGTTTTGAATGGGTAATGTATGTTTATTTGTTAGATCGTATCTTTAAGTGATAGTGAGATTTTGATAATATCTATAGAAGGGCATTTTTGATAGTTCACATTGACACCAAAAAAGAATGATACTAAAGGTATTACAACTATTATTAAAGATGTAAAAGGAAGCGAAAAAATGTTATTTTTCAAAAGATCGCAAGTAAGATTGAAATAATAGAAATAAAATAAATTTATTGATTATTATTTTTTATAGAAAAAAGTGAACTAAATAATGAAATAAAAATCAAATAAATAAATAAAAACTAACATGAATTGAATATTAAATAAACACCAGAAATTAATTGAACTTCCCAACAATAACGCCAAAAACTTGATCGACGATTTTTGACGTGAACAAAAATCACAATTTATTTTACCATAAGCATACGACGTCCGTTATAATATTTATGCGATTACGGGTCGAATCCATTTATTAATTGACAATGTTTATTTATATTCTAGGCACGTTAGACAAAATTGAGAGATTAGATCTAATTAATTTAAACTAGGAAACTACTAAGATTAAAGAAAAACAAAATTGCAGAGAAATAATCAAAAGAAATAATTAAAGAATTAAATGAAATAAAATTGCAAAGAGGCAAAAAAGGAAATTTGAGCAGCGATGATTGACTGATTGATTAATGGAAGTTTAATTAAACATCAAAAGGATCTGTTGGTCTTGTAGCAAACCAACAGACCATAAACAAGACCGAAATGAAAAACAAAGACTGATGTAATAGAGAACCAATAATAAAATTATTATTGAAATAAAAATTTGATTACATGAGAATAAACTAAAGAGAAAATATGAAAAGAAAATAAAAACCTAAATTGACGTCCTAATAGCATCCTAAATGAAAAGCTAAAGTAGACTCAAAGATGTCTTCAATTGTTACAATGTAGGGGATTTATAGAGCTCATTTGAATCCAGAATTAGACATGTTAGGAATATTCTAGAATTATCGGACTTGGCCTTGCTTTGGGTCCTTCTCATATATCTACCTCTAATAGAAATAGGTTTAGAATTTGCTTGGTTTTAACAATATGCATTGAGCGGGATTCGAACCAATGACCTCCAAGTGAATGCACATCTACAAAACCAATTGAGCTGCAATAGCTTCTATGTATATAAGTGAAGTTGACTTCTTATATATAGATCTTTGAAGTTGACTGCAATTTTGAATCAATTGCTCGGTACTTTTTTCACTCTTCAAAAATAAAGAATCTGCATTGAACACAACAAATACACCAAGTAATATTGGCTTATTAAAATCATAATTTGTGAATAAGCAGTGTAAAATATACACAATTTGATGTCCATCACTATCACAATACTGGAGGGGTAAAGCAAAGAGACAATAGGATCAGAAGTTAGCTCGAAGAAAATCAAAAGAAGAAACCAAATTTTGCTATGTGAAGGGAACGGTTCAACACAAAATAGTCTGGAGGCGATCAATGGGAAACGATTCGGTAGCTACCAACAACCAAATAGCTAAAACGATTCCATGCTTATCAACAAGTAATAAGTAGAAAAATTCGATAGCATCGAATACTAAATAAGAAAAACAGTTTGGTTGTCCTTATGCTGAACCAACTTGTTACCGAAAAAATTATTGTCGAACATAACAAGTCAAACATGGAAATTACCTATTCTATTAGGAATACCAAACCAATTTCTTAACAACTTCATACCTATAAATACCTCACAGATAAACAGTAATGGCGGACAAATTTGAGAGCTCTACAAATAACAAACAGAGTTTCCAGAGTGAAAATTTACGCTTCTTCTGATCATTAGATCATTTTATTTAGTATTTCTTCATTATACTCGACATCTATATGGAAATACATGCTAAATTCACCATGTATGTAGGCAATCTTTAGCCAGACCACTATAAATCATATGTGTTCTTTGTTTTCTTTAGTATTTATTCTGCATTATCCGTGTCTGATTAGATGTCCATAAAAATTTATTTTACATATAATCAAAAACTATAGAATGCATCTAGTATCTATAGCTCTGCAG
Organism: Allium fistulosum; assembly: GCA_030737815.1. NCBI lineage: Eukaryota > Viridiplantae > Streptophyta > Magnoliopsida > Asparagales > Amaryllidaceae > Allium > Allium fistulosum. Next base: position 1,213,693,412 of record CM060902.1, read on the forward strand.
AATTTCTTAGAGGTGTTTTCCTAGAAAACATTTTTGGTTCTTTCATTGGGACAAACTTCTCAACGGGCCTCCTAATTCAAGAACTAGAAATGATTTTGCCGGCGGGGGTTTTAGGAACACTAGCGCATCTAGCCTATCAACAACTGATCAAGGCGAACATTTAGCAAGAACCCTTGTGCTAGCCGACATGGATTCCAGAGGCAACTAGGATAGATTCATTATTGAACTGAATGATAGGTTTTATGGCCAATACCAAGCAATGGTGAACCAACTCTTGGCATGGAGCATGACAAGTAGGTGGTAGAAACACTTGGAAACAAGAAAGATCCCAATCTAGGGAACAAGAAAGTAAAGGAGGTCACATTTTGGTAGCGAATCTAATCGTGACAGTGAAGAGTAAGGTGAAGAGAAGCTGGAGGAGAGGCAGAGCATTCAAGGGTTCAGCTCGAAGCTCAATCTGAAGAACGATTCGATATCAAACCGAATTGTTCTAGTACCGAATATGGTTCGGCTATAGCTAACATTTTACATTCTCATCAAAATATTCCTATCAGCATTGAACTCGTTACTAATAAAGGACATAAGGACCAGTGCGAGCAGTTTAGGAGATGAAACCATGCTCGAGAACTATGTTCTTATCGACACATAGACAAACGAAAGGGGTGATTCCCATGATGGGGAAAAATTGAAGACCATGTCGATCGACATTCAACTAACCCCCTAGAAAGAAGACCCCTTTAACTGGAAGATAGCATGAACCAAATTATTAGGGAGTACATTTGGCAAGAACAAGAAAAACTTAGCATCAGAGCCTAAGTAAGAATTCCATTTAAGTTTGAGGTAGAGACCACTAAGAACACAAAGGATTTCCAAATATCGACTATTGAACCTTACAAGGGACTGTTTGTTCCTATAATGCATCTACAACCTATACTCAGCATATGGTGATGATGGAGCTACAAAGGAAGTATTATGTAAGTATTTTCCTTTACTCTTGACAGATCTAGCAATTATGTGGTTTTGTTGCTTACTACCAAGACCGATAAATTTGCATGCAAGGTTAAATGAGAAGTTCATTAGTCAATTCTGTGTGCAAATAAAATAGCCAAAGGATGCGTACTCAATTTTGGTTGTCAAGCAAAAGGGTGATGAGTCCCTATGACAATACAAGACTCATTTCAATGCTTCAGTAGTAAGCATGCAAAATGTGGATGAAAAGCTAGTTCTAATGGCTTTATGTGGTGGGGTGCACCTCGATACGAACTTCTTGATAGAGTTGGGGTATTCTCTAGGGGCAATTATGTAATTTGTTACATAAATCTACGTCGATAACCAATCTTGTTCGAAATAAAAAGTATTTTCTTTTTATTATATACTTAATATAATATGTTGTATTAATTAATTAATTCAATTAGAAGTATATTTAATAGAAAATCCATAAATGGTATGTTTTGTGATAATAGTTATAATGCGTTGTAACCATGAGTGATTTATCATAACAAATAAACATACCGTTTTAAATATTCCTAGTCAAGATGTATCGAGACTGGATATCAATGCATCCGTTGAGACTAGAGTATGTAACGCACTACAAATGTTGGACAGTGTATTACTCATGACTATTAGGGGCACTAAGAGGTTATGTACATATAGTTATTGGAAAACTATGGATGACTCACTTGATAGTTTTCTATTGGTTAATAAAACAAAGGTCAAACGGAAATATCGATGTGACAAAATTACACGGTTCTCTTGACTTGAGAATACTATTGATCTTCTAGTGGAATTTCTGCTTTAATTACAGTTAAATCATGGCATGACTTCCATTGAACGACTATAGTTAGGTCGAGTGGAAGCATTGGAAGTGAAACACTATTCAAGGGAGGATTCGTCTCCTTAGTTATATAAGGTTAGTATCACGGTCAACTGAAGCAACTCAAAGTTAAAGTCTCTGGCCAGAGCATTTCGATTAATAATGATTGTTTTTATTAAACCAAAGATGTTATATTTGGACTATAGTTGAATATGGATGATATTGGAATTTTGACCATTATCAAATTCCGTAAGTCCAAAGTGATATAGTTTTAACGAAGAATTGGTGTAAATAAATATCACAACTGCGTAACGCTTAACAGAGTAAAATTGGATTTTATCGAAACCGTATAAGTGATAATTTTGGCTAAAATGTCACACCTCCTGCTAAGTGACGTGTAAACGTTAATATTCGAATTGTTCGTTATTAATCGCTGACCAAATTTACACCTAAAGAGTCACACAACTGAAACAATGTGTAATCCTTTGACCATATGGTTTAATTAATTTGTAGTTGTTATGAATTAATTACATTAATTAATATTTATGAAATATTATTATTAAAAAATTTATTTGATATGTTGAACAATATTAATAAATATCTTTATAATAGTTATAAATATATTAATCGACATACGATATCGATACGCATTTAAATTGTATTTAAATGCAATAAATATTATTTAGGCTTAAAGTGGTTTGAAGCCCATATGGGCATGGAGATTCTGGCCATGATGAGATTAGGAAAGGGCGGCCATAAGATGGCAATAGAGATGGGCTTTGATATTTTAAAAAAGATAGAGATTGAGTGAGAGGAAAAAAGGTATCTTGATCCTACTTTTCTCTTTATCCTCTCTTTCATAAATAGATCATAACCCTCGTTCTAAATTGGACTTTTACAGTCTCCACCCTTCTCCTTGATGGCCGAAAATAACCCCCTCTTCTCCTCTAATTTTTCAAGCTCAAATCAAATAAACTAAAAGATATTTGATAGCCAATGGTCAAAAATTTGAAGCTAACACCTTCAGATTGGAATAGGATTCAAAGGAGCCGGTATCTTCGTTTCAACATATATTCAATAAGCCTTGGGAAAAGCATGTTTTTTATTTACAAATATAAATCAATATCATATGATGTTTAGATCGGTAGGTGACGAATCTAGTATATCGATGCCCTATCACATATTGGATGGTTGAATATATATTAGTGCATTTATATATAATTATATAAAAAAATATTTGTATGTTTGGTTGTATTAAATCTCACGACCAAACAAATTTTTTTTATTAAATAATATAATATATAATTAATAAATTAATTAGTTATATCTTAAAGATTAAAATCATATAATAAACATTTTAAATTTTATAAAATTTTGTTTTTACATAATAATAATTCGACAACATGGAAAACTCTATTTTAATATATATATTATATCTAAATATAAATATACATATTTATTTAACAAGAAATTGATTATCTATAGTAATAGTTGTAATACCTTATATATATATTTATTTAACTAAATATGCCCCTCTACAAATATTATCAAATCCTATTATCACTTAAAAATAGGATCTAATAAATAAAATTCCTTTACAAATTCAAAACACTCCTCTACGAATATTTCCAAGTCTTAATATCACTAAAACATAGGATCTAATAACAAATTTTCTTCATAAATTCAAATGACACTCTACAAATATTTTCAAATCTTAATATCGCTTAATATAGGATCTAACAAATAAATTTTCTTCATAAATTCATTCTTCATTAATTAATAACAGAAATAAAATTCAAACTAACAGAAAATTAGATGTTACAACTTAAAAAAAATTCAAACTATCTACACATGATTTCAACGTAAAAATATAGCTAATTATTTGTACAAATAATTTTCTCTTGAAAGTGTTAAACATATACAAATTGTATAAAAATAATTCGCGGGCGAAGAATGTGCCATCATCAAGCGCGAAGCGCATGCCGCAACGCTCGTATAAATAAATAACACACGCGCGCGCGCACAAAATATAATATGAAATTAAGTATAAAATTTTATATAATAACATTACATAATTTTAAGATTTTGAAAATGATTTTTTAATAATTTTAATAATTATTTAAACAGGTTTTTAAATTTATTTTATAATTTTTAATTTAAAATTAATAAAAAATTAATTTTTTTTTCTGATGTCGTGAGCTTCCAATATGCATGCTCAAATTTTATAAAATTTATTATTTATATATATTTAAATTAGTTTTTCAATTTATTTTACAGTTGTTTATTTAAAATTATTTTATAAATAAATTAATACAATTAAACTTTTAACGTCATGACCTTCGAATAAGCTTGCACCAATTTTATAAAATTTCTATTTATATATTTATATATATTATATATAATTATGTATATAAACAAGTATATATATATTCATAAATAATTGTAAAAATAAAATTATTTTTTCTCTATTATAGTTTCGGTTTTGCAACAGAAAAAAAATATTTATTTTTGAATTATTTTATATTAATTATTAAATGATTTTGTAATTTACTATAAATAAATATTTGTACAAATATATTTTATATAAATTATTATAATTATTATTTCTATATATATGTACATATATGATTAAATTTTACATTTGCATAATTTTATATAAATATATATATGTTATTAATGCACATATATATGTTCAATTAGATAGTGCATAGAATACTAGAGGGGTTAACATGTCTGTTGCGGTATAAATCCTAGCACTTATATAGGCATGTCAAACCTTACACGGATTAATATGTTAAACATGCGCGCGCGCACACACACAGATATACATATGTGTGTGTGTATGATACACATATATTTATAATATAGTAATAACATGATGTTAAAATAAAATTATATTATAAATATAAATAAAATAACGATATTATTCAAAAGAAATTTAGAAATGTTCTAAATGAATTAGACTTCATAGACTCAATATTGATCCAAAATGGTAAAAAAACGAAATTCATCAATTTCTTGCACTGTGGGCTGGCCCAGTTCCAACACTTCTAACAGGAATTAACTAAAGAGAAACTAACTAATCTTCAAAAGTTTTGCTATGAAGCAGTGAAGTATATGATATTGGAGGACGTTGCTTTAGAAATACATCCTAGTGGACCAATCCAAATCGAAGAATCATCCAGTGTCAGTGCAACGACAAAAGGAGGTGGAAATAATTTTGCTGAAAATATAAAAGATAAGAAGAAAGGTAACAACCAAAACGAACCTGGTGAAAAGAAGGTAAAGCGAAAGAGATGGATGCTAGGGACTATATTTTATGTTTATATGGATCTACATGATATAATCAAAAAATTCTATCTGATCACACAAGTGGAGTAGAAACACAAGATCCTCCACCAAAGAAGGAAATGAAAGGGGACTTGTGTGACGACTCACCTTTCTGACCCATAGGAACGACACTTAACACATCCTTTGTGTTCGTGTGCCGTTGCCCTAGCATTGGAAAGGTGAACTATCATGGGGTGAAATAAAGAACAGAATAGAAAACCTCACAACGAATCTGTAAAATAATCCATGAAGGTCAATAGTATATCAGGTTACTCCTTAACAAGGAGTTACCAGAGTTACACAAAAGTACTACAAATCAGCCTGGGTAGTTATAACATCCTGCCTTTACATATGCTAAAAAAAATACACTTACACAAACTAGATAATAAACCGGAATAGATAACTAAGAAGAAAAGCCTCTTGCTCGGACGCTATCTTCGAAAGATCCCACAGAAGACCTACTACTCTCGGACTACTCCAATAAAATGAAACCCCAGAGTTTAGGGAAAACAAACAACTCGGGTCAGATGTTACGTTTGGTATGAGTAACGCTTTTTAAACAATAGGTGTGAAATTAAACACAAAACATGTGAGACCACGCCGCTGAACACAGAACGGGTTTACTCCCACATAATCAACATCCAAACGTAGAGAATGGATAAATAATTAAACACCACGAAGGGTGGTTAACTCTTGCCGATGCAAATAAGGGAATAAATTTGAAAGTTCGAATCAAATCAATAAAGGAAAATCTCCAACAAATGACTAGAGGGTGCATCCCCCTTAAAAGAAGTTTACCTCTAGAAATATACTTGAAAACCCCAGGAATTCCAAGCCGGACCCTACCAATCCTTATCGAGAATCCGAGCATTTCACATCTAAACATGCAAAACTGAATCCAATCGAGATGAGATGTGAAAATACTCTAATGGGAGCAACCCCACATAACTTGGCCCATAAAAACACGCGCTTTGATTTAGTCATTTCTAACTAAGGATAACAAAGCTCTATGAAGTATTACATCGTCTTAGAATGACGATAATAAAGAAGCTGAAATAACCGATACTTGAGAAACCAACTATCGATGATATAAAACGATCGTATATGGAAATTAAGTCTTGTATACTTAACACCACCCATCGAATTCAAACTTGTACTATTTCTTGGTTAACAATAGTATCGGATAGGTCATGTAGTGTTGCCTCAAAGTCATGTCTCATCGTTATTCCTAACTTTCGAAATAGCGATAAGTCTACTTCTTCGATGTTTAGTGCTAGTTATACAAATAAATCGTTTCCATATAAGTGAATTGCTTTGCGGAAATTAATTCATTTCCATAAATGAATCAAACATTTTCTTTTAAAAAAACCGAACTCGTACTTGGCTTCACATTACAAGTATTAGCTTTAAAAACACTTTGTTGATAAAGTTCCCTAACTCCAAAACATCATTAAAAAGGATTTAATAACTTAAAATATTCTTATTACCTTTATTAATCAACTTTTAAAACTTCATTAATTAAGTTGATAAATTCACTTCAATACCTTTAATTAAAAAGGGTAAATCACCTTTAAGTCGTCATTAATTCAATTAATCAATTATATTATTTAATAATTAATTAAATTATTTAATTAATAATCAAATATCATTATTTAAAATGATTAATCAATTTAAAATATCATTAAAGGAAAGATTAATTAAAGTTAAAACAAGTTGAATTCCTTTAAAAGTCATTAATTAAAAAAACATCGTTGATTAATTTATTAACTAACTTTAATCCATCATTATGAAAAGACTAATTATCCTTAAACATCATTAATAAAATGATTAATTAAGTCATCATTAAATAAGTAATTAAGTTTAAAACACATCATTAATAAGTTAATTAGTTAATCTTAATCCTTATTCTTTAAATAATTAATTAATTAAATTAAATAACCATTATTAAAATAATTAATTATTTTTGAAAACATCATTAAACAAACACTTTCTTAACTTGTAAAATAATTCCAAGCATGATAATGAAACCAAACGATTTCGATAAAAGGAGATTTTTCGAAAGTGCCAATATAGCGACTATCGCTATACGGGCAGTTCGGAATTCGAGTATATGACATTATAAATACAACCAACCATCACAAAGCAAGGGTATGAACACATATACAAGGTAATTCGCTATGATACAACATGCAATAAGTATTTACTAGCAATATAATTACTTTATCCATAAACCTTTCATATTTGCTTACTACAAGCAAATTAACTTCCAAATGCGACAACATTTTGCACATGAACCAAACAAACTTCCAAACCATCACCACAACAAGTTGTCGAACTCACGCATTATTACCACGACACCTTAATTTGGACTTTTGGGACACTAATGGGCTGGGTTTGGGTTCGTCCTGAGCAATATGGAGCTTATCACTGGGGTTTTGAGGTGGAAATGCTTTGGTTTTGGTAGAGGAGTATTTGTAGGTGAATATATGGAGTCTAACTTGATTTTTAGAAGTGTATTCGCTATTTTTGGCTTGGGAATTTCACTTGGAAGCCATGAAAGTATTCATGTATATGAGGAGATAAGAAATGAAGATAAATTTGAATATGTAAAGTGGAAAATGTGTGGAGATGAGGAATATTTATAGGCAAAAGAGATGTAGTGGTGGTTAAAATAAATTATTAATATAAAATAACAAAATATATTCATGTAACATGCTTCCATGCCTCCCCCTCACCTTAGAGCACATGTTAACCCCTTTTAGGCCCATCTATACCATGCTTTATGTACTTGTTTAGGTTATGGTTAGGGAATTTAATTAATTTTCTAAGGTTATTTAATGTATTTTTGTGCATTTAATGTCATATCAAGTTTTATATTTAAACTAAGCTTGATTATTAACTTTAACACATCGATTTTGTTATCACATGACATATTGGCATATGTGTGCATGTGTATATGAGTGATACAAAATGTGCATAACGTTTTCGATGACTTTTTTGATGTCGAAAATTCGAATTTTCGGGAACGTATTTCGATTACATTTTTATTTATTTGAACTAATTATTTTGGTAAACAAAATTTGAAAATGATTTTAATATCATTAATTAATGCCTAAAATATGTTTATTTGGTTTATAAAATCCATTATTTAAATATATTTAAAAATGATTTAAATATTCAAATACAAAGCGATTAATTTACGGGTCGTTACACTCTCCCCTTTAGGAGAATTTCGTCCCCGAAATTATTACACAAAAGACAGTCCAAAAGGTACATATTATACCTAGAAATTCATATAACAATGAAAGCAACTATGCTATACAAGAACATACATAATGCATTCAAACAACATAAAACTAACCTGACATTACATCAGGGTAAGTTTCCCTGATATGATCCTCAATCTCCCAAGTACAATCGCAGGGATCATCACTCCACTGAACCTTCACAAGCTTCACCACCTTGTTCCTTGATCTCCTTTCATCCCGATCTACAATATGAACTGGATTTCGGATTACTGTCAAATTCGGGTCTATTTCCAAGTCTTCCTGAACAGACCTCTCTACAATCAGCGACGGATCATGAACATGCTTTCTCAGATGAGATACATGAAAGACATTACGAACTTCTGACAATATTTCAGGCAATTCTACTCTATAGGCCAATGATCCAATTCTCTCAAGGATTCTAAATGGTCCAATGAATCAGGGTGCCAGCTTTCCTGCCCTTTTGAATCTTACAACTCCTTTAATCGAGTAAACTTTCACAAATACCAAATCCCCGATCGCAAACTCTAAGTCCCTTCTCCGTAGGTCGACATGACTTTTCTATCGATCCTAGGCTTCTTTCATCCTTTCTTTGATTATAGCCACTTTCTCTTATGATTCTTGAATTATTTATAGACCAATAATTAGTCGGTCTCCAGTCTTAACCCAACATGAAGGTGATTTACATGACCGTCCATACAAACCCTCATAGGGTGTCATGCCAATGCTAGCTTGGTAACTATTGTTATAAGAGAACTCTACCAAATGCAGATGATCTTCCTAAGAACCTCCCAAATCCAAAATGCATGCTCTCAAGAGATCCTCCAAAATTCAGTTCACCCTTTCGGTTTGTCCATATGTCTACGGGTGATAGGCCATGCTCAAATTCAACTCTATCCCTAAAACAGCTTGAATGCTCCCTAAAATCAATTGGTAAAGATAGATCTCGATCACTAACTATACTTACTGGAATTCCATGCAGTCAAACGATCTTCCTCAAATAAATCCCTGCCAAAGAAGCGCAATTCTTTTGACATCACCTGAATAAAGTGGGTGCTCCTTGTTAATCGATCTACAATTACCCAAAGGCCTTCATTACCTCTTCTCGTTCAGGGAAACCCATCGATAAAGTCCAGGGATACTTGCTTCCACTTCCAATTCAGTATCTCTAATGGTTGGAGAAACCCAACAGTCTTCTGCTGGTCACTCTTGACCTGTTGACAATTCGCACACCAACTTACGAAAATCGAAATGTCTTTCTTTATCCCTTTCCACCAAAAGGTCTTCTTCATATTCTGAAACATTATAGTTTCTCCTAGGTGTTTAGATAACCTTGACCGATGGCACTCTCTCAGCGCATCCTGTCTAATTTCATTAACACCAGGCCTATAAATCCGTCCATTCATTCTTAAAATGCCTCGGGAGTCAAACTGAAAACTAGAAACAATTCCCTCTTCAACACTCCTCTTAAGCCGACCTAGAATAAGGTCTTCTTCTTGGAAATAAGCAATTATCTCCATTAGCGCTGGCTTAACTTCCAAATTTGCAACCGTTGCCATATTCTTACTTCACGCATCTGCAAGGGCATTTGCTTTCCCTGGGGTATAAAGAATCTCTAGGTCATAAGACATGAGAAATTCTAGCCATCTTTGTAGCCTTAAGTTCAAGTCCTTTTGGGTGAAAAGATACTTTAACGAATTGTGATCCGTATATAACTCAAACTCTGCACCCAAAAGTTAGTGCCTCCACACCTTCAATAGACTACAACCAACAATTCCAAATTGTGTGTAGCGTAATTTTTATCATGAGGTTTCAACTGTCGAATCGCATATGCTATTGCTTTACCATTCTACATCAAAATTGCTCCCAATCCGGTCCTACAAGCATCCGTGTAAACTGTTAATCCTTCACTCTCATTTGGAATAGTTAAAACGGGAGCACCGATCAATTTCTCCTTTAACTCATTGAATGCTTGATCGCACTTGGGTATCCAAATAAACTTAGCATCTTTCTTCATTTCAACTTTGTTAGATGAGAAGCAATCTTTGAGAAATCTTTAATAAACCTTCTATAGAAACCTACCAATCCCAAGAAACTTCTGACCTCAGTCGCACTTTTGGGTTTCTTCCAATCTTGAACCGCAACTACTTTTGTTGGGTCCATTGATATGCCTTCTCCTGAAACTACGTGCCCTAGAAATCTAACTTAGGATTTCCAAAAATGGCATTTAGAAAACTTTGTCGTTAAAACATGACTTCTTAAAGTACTTCGAACAACTTGAAGATCGTACTTATGCTCTTCCTCCATTTTAGAATAAACAAGGATGTCATCAATGAAGACTAGGACAAACTTGTTAAGAAAATCCCAAAACACTCTATTCATCAAATCCACAAAATAAGCGGATACATTAGTCAATCCGAACGGCATGACTAACCACTCATAAAAACTATCAGGGGTATGGAAAGTTGTTAAGGGTACTCTCTCCTCTGCTACCCTTAATTAGTGAAAACCAGGGGCAAGATCCAATTGAGAAAATATCCGAGCTCCGTGGAACTGGTCAAACATGTCATCAATCCTAGATAAAGGATACTTATTCTTGATAGTCCACTTATTTAACTCTTGGTAATATACACATAATATATAAGAACCATCCGCCTTGGTAACGAAACTACTGGCGATCTCCAACTCGACGTGCTGCGTCTGATCAAACCCTTCTGTAATAAATCAAACATATACTTCTCTAACTCTCTTCTTTCCTTTGGAGCCAACCTTTGAGGAGGTTGAACAATCGGTCTAGTTCCTACAATCAAATCAATGTGGAACTCTACTTCCCGGTGAGGAGGTAAACCTTGCACTTCTTCAAAAATATCCTCAAAGTCCCAAACAATTGGTATATTCTTTATCTCCTCTTTAGGTACTTCAAGCGAAAAGAGAAAACTGCTCATCAACTTATTAGGTTCCCTATAATAAATATCTACTCCAACATCGCTAACTCTAACAATCCTTCGATCGTAATCTATGATTTCTCTAAACTTAGATAGCCAATCCCTCCCCAACAATACCCCAAAACCCATAAACCCCAAAACAAACAAATCAAAGGGGAAAGAGTAGTTTTGATAAAAGATAGGCACATGTAGACGCATTGTGTCAAGATTTGCTGAACCCCCAATTTTCTTTAATACACAAAGAGAATTATTTAGAAGGATAAGTTTAAGGTTAAGATTATCAACAAAATCAATTGAAATAAACTATGGAATGAACCAGAATCGAACAACACTCTTATTGAAATATCAGAAATGGATAATGTACCTTGCAACACCTGCTTCACAATTGGATCTGTAGAAGTAGATGGTGTTTCCTTGATAGCAAAAGCTTGTCCTTATGATCCCTTCTTTGGAAAAGGACACTTGTTCTTTGTATGTCCAGGCTTGTGATAGTTATAGCAGATTGGTTCACTATTAGGTTTCGGGTAATGATTTGCAAAGTGGCCTATTTTATTGCACTTAAAACACAGAATCTAGGAGAAATTGAACTGCTTCTTCTGTGCTGGAGCTCCACCCCCAGGGCTCTTTCCTGACCACTTCTTCTTCCCTTTGCGCTTGAAAAATGACTTGCTTACAACCGGGACAATTGATAAAGGTTGGGAATTAACTGTCGGCACTACTCCTTTCTGAACTCCTTGCTCAATATCAAGAGCTTCAAACCTCAAAGCCAAACTAATGAGATTGGTAAAGGTACCGTTGAGATGATTGGTCATTTCCCAATGAAACTCTGGTCACATTCCTTTTATGAACATTTCATTCTTTTTGAGTGACGTATCAATCAATTCTAGTCCAAAGCGGGATAATGCATTGAACCTATGCTTATACTGAGCCACTGCTATCTCACCTTGTTCTAAATCCATAAAACTTCTGAACAACTTAGTCCTTCCTACCCCTAAGATAAACCGGGCTTCAAAACCCTCCTTAAACTGTGCCTAAGAGAAATCTACTTCTGGTGTATTCATTGTGACTGAATCCCACCAATCCATTGCAACTTTCTTAAGCTGACGCAATGCCAACAATCTCTTTCTAGCATATCCCAACTGAAGATCCCCAAATATCCTTTCACAAGAGTGGAGCCATGTTTGAACTCCTAAATATCTTAAGTTCCATAGAAAGGCTTACCACCTAAAACAGTGTAATTCTTACACAAGGTCGCAAAGTTCTGAGGCGGCTGAACTTGTACCTCTGCTTCTACTACCGGCTCTACAACTGGCTCATTTCTAGGAGTTCTTCCATTTGTAGCCATGTTGGTTCCAGATTCCCTCACTCTTCTTCCTCTTGTACTCATTTTCAATAACCTGGACAAGTGACAGGCATCATTAGAATACAAAGATAAGGTCAAAGATGATTAAAGGGAAACTGCAACAAAGGATCTAAAACCAGACTTTTAGGTGAGAAAAAAATCACTCTCTCAAGGTTAACTTATTCTAGGCCTCTACTCACCCTATCTCTAATGAGTTGTGCCCCCAATCAGGCTAAGGTGTTCGCTCAACTGAAGCTTTGATACTGATTGTGATGACCCACCTTTCTAACCCCTAGGAACGAACTTAACTTATCCTCGGTGTTCGTGTGCCATTGCCCAAGCATCGGAAAGACGAATCGCCATGGGTGAAATAAAGAACAGAATAGAAAACCTCACAATGAAACTGTAAAATAAACCATAACAGTCAATAGTACATCAGGTTACTCCTTTACAGAGAGTTATCAAAGTTACACAAAAGTACTACGAATAAGCCTAGGCAGTTAGAGCATCCTGCCTTTACACATGCCGATACAAAATACACTTACACAAACTAGATAATACAGCGGAATAGATAACTAAGAAGATGAAAAACCTCCTGCTCAGATGTCGTCTTCAAAAGAGCCTACAAAAAACCTGCTACTCTCGGACTACTCAAATAAAATGAGTACCTGAGAGTTTAGGGAAAACAAACAACTTAGATCAGACGTTATGTCTAGTATGAGTAAAACTTTTTAAATAATAGGCGTGAAATTAAACACAAAATAGATGAGACCACGCCGCTGAACACGGAACGGGTTTACTCCCACATAAATCAACATCCAAACGTGAAGAATGGATAAATAATTAAACACCACGAAGAGTGGTTAACTCTTCCTGATGCAAATAAGGGAATGAATTTGAAGGTTCGAATCAAATCAGAAAAGGAAAATCTCAAACAAATGACTAGGAGGGTGCATCCCCCTTAAAAGAAGCATACCTCTATAAATATACTTTAAAAACCTTCGGAACTCCAAGCCAAACCCCACATAACTTGGCCTCTAAATACACGCGCTTTGATTTAGTCATTCCAAAAAAGGATAACAATGCTCTACGGAGCAACACATCATCTTAGAATGATGATAACAAAGAAGCTGAAATAACTGCTAGCAGAGAAACCAACTATCGAGGATATAAAACAATTTTATATGAAAATTAAGTCTTGTATACTTACCATCACCAATCGAATTCAAACTTGCACTATTTCTTAGTTAACAATAGTACCGGATAAGTCGAGGTAGTGTTACCTCAATGTCATGTCTCATAGTTATTCTGAACTTTCGAAATAGCAACAATTCTACTTCTTTGATGTTTAGTGCTAATTACACAAATAAATCATTTCCATATAAGTGAATCACTTTGCGAAAATTATTTCATTTCTATAAACGAATCAAACAAGGTAACAACCAAAATGAACCTGGTGAAAAGAAGGTAAAGCGCAAGAGATGGAAGCTAGGGCTTAGATTTTATGTTTATATGGATCTAAATGATACAATAAAAAAATCTATCTGGTCACACAAGTGGAGTAGAAACACAAGACCCTCCACCAAAGAAGGAAATGAAAGGGGACTTGTGTGATAACTCACCTTTCTGAACCCTAGGAACGACACTTCCCACATCCTTGGTGTTCGTGTGTCATTGTCCTAGCTTCGGAAAGGTGAACTTCGTGGGGTGAAATAAAGAACAGAATAGGAAACCTCACATTGAAATTGTAAAATAAACCATGTCAGTCAATAGCATATCAGGTTACTCCTCAATAGGGAGTTATTAGAGTTACACAAAAGTACTACAAATAAGCCTAGGTAGTTATAACATCCTGCCTTTACATATGCTAAAACAAAATACACTTACACAAACTAGATAATAAAGTGGAATAGATAACTAAGAAGATGAAAAGTCATCTGCTCGGACGCTGTCTTCAAAAATCCCACAAAAGACCTAGTACTCTCAGACTACTCAAATAAAATGAGTACCCGAGAGTTAAAACAAACAACTCGGGTCAGATGTTACGTTTGGTATGAGTAAAACTTTTTAAACAATAGGTGTGAAATTAAACACAAAACATGTGAGACCACGCCGCTGAACACAGAACGGGTTTACTCCCACATAATCAACATCCAAACGTAAATAATGGATAAATAATTAAACACCACGAAGAGTGTTTAACTCTTCCTAATGCAAATAAGGGAATAAATTTGAAAGCTCGAATCAAATCAGTAAAGGAAAATCTCCAACAAATTACTAGAGGGTGCATCCCCCTTAAAAGAAGTTTACCTCTAGAAATATACTTGAAAACCCCGAGAATTCCAAGCCGGACCCTGCCAATCCTTATCGAGAATCCGAGCATTTCACATCTAAATGAACAAAACTGAATCCAATCGAGATGAGATGTGAAAATACTCTAATGGGAGCAACCCCACATAACTTGGCCCTTAAAAACACACGCTTTGATTTAGTCATTTCTAACAAAGGATAATAAGGCTCTACGGAGCAACACATCGTCTTAGAATGACGATAACAAAGAAGTTGAAATAACCGATAGTTGAGAAACCAACTATTGATGATACGAAATGATCGTATATGGAAATTAAGTCTTGTATACTTAGCACCACCCACCGAATTCGAACTTGTACTATTTCTTGGTTAACAATAGTACCGGACAGGTCAAGGTTGTGTTGCCTCAAAGTCATGTCTCACGGTTATTCCTAACTTTCGAAATAGCGATAAGTCTACTTCTTCGATGTTTAGTGCTAGTTATACAAATAAATTATTTCCATATAAGTGAATCGCTTTGCGGAAATTAATGCATTTTCATAAACGAATCATACATTTTCTTTTAAAAAAACCGAACTCGTACTTGGCTTCACAAAGTATTAACTTTATAAACACTTTGTTTATAAATTTCCCTAACTCCAAAACATCATTAAAAAGGATTTAATAACTTAAATATTCTTATTACCTT
Source organism: Allium fistulosum (assembly GCA_030737815.1). Lineage (NCBI taxonomy): Eukaryota > Viridiplantae > Streptophyta > Magnoliopsida > Asparagales > Amaryllidaceae > Allium > Allium fistulosum. The sequence continues at coordinate 1,213,709,106 of CM060902.1, forward strand.
TATTAATCAACTTTAAAACTTCATTAATTAAGTTGATAAATTCACTTCAATACCTTTAATTAAAAAGGGTAAATCACCTTTAAATCATCATTAATTCAATTAATTAATAATATTATTTAATAATTAATTAAATTAATTAATTAATAATCAAATATCATTATTTAAAATGATTAATCAATTTAAAATATCATTAAAGGAAAGATTAATTAAAGTTAAAACAAGTTAATTTCCTATAGAAGTCAATAATTAAAAAAACATCATTAATTAATTTGTTAATTAATTTTAATCCATCATTATCAAAAGATTGATTATACTTGAACATCATTAAATAAATTGATTAATTAAGTTTAAAGCATCATTAAATAAGCAATTAGTTAGATTTAAAACACATCATTAATAAGTTCATTAGTTAACCTAAATCCTTATTAATTAAATAATTAATTAAATTAAATAATCATTATTGAAATAATTAATTATTTTTGAAAACATCATTAATCAAAGACTTTCTTAACTTGTAAAATAATTCCAAGCACGATAATGAAACCAAACGGTTTCGATAAAAGGCGATTTTCCGAAGCAGTTTAGAATTCGAGTATATGACATTATCAATACTACTAACCATCACAAAGCAAGGGTATGAATACATATACAAGGTAATTCGCTATGATATAACATGTAATAAGTATTTACTAGCAATATAATTACTTTAGCCACAAACTTTTCATATTTGCTTACTACACGCAAACTAACTTCCAAATGCAACAACATTTTGCAACATGAACCAAACTAACTTCCAAACCATCACTACACATATATGACAAGCATTCATAGGTCGTTATTATGAACATAAATATAGTTTAAAACTTTTGGTTTAAAGGTTGAAGCTTTACTCACAAAAACACTTCTAACTTAACCGGATCACCACAACAAGTTGCCGAACTCACGCACTATCATCACGACACCTTAACTTGGACTTTTAGGCCCTTAATGGGCTGGGTTAGGGTTTGGCCTTAGTAATATGGGGCTCGGCCTTGGGATTTTGAGGTGGAAATGGCTTTGGTTTTGGAAGAGGAGTGTTTGGAGGTGAATATATGGAGTTTAACTTGATTTTTAGAAGTGTATTCCGTAGTTTTTGGCTTGGGAATTTCTCTTGAATGCCATGAAAGTATTCATGTATATGAAGAGATAAGAAATGAATATGTAAAGTGGAAAATGTGTGGAGATGAGGAGTATTTATAGGCAAAAGAGATGTAGTGGTGATAAAAATAACTTATTAGTATAAAATAACAAAATGTATTCATGTAACATGCTTCCATGCCTCCCTCCTCACCTTAGAGCACACGCTACCCCCCCCCCCCCCTTAGGTCCACCTACACCATGTTTTAAGTACTTTTTTAGGTTATGGTTATGGTATTTAATTAATTTCCAAAGGTTATTTAATGTATTTTTGTTCATTTAATGTCAAATCAAATTTTATATTTAAACTAAGCTTGATTATTAACTTTAACACATTGATTATCTTATCACATGACATATGTGCATGTGTGTGCATGTGTATATGAGCGATACAAAATGTGCACAACGTTTTCAATGCCGAAAAAGTCGAATTTTTGGAAAACGTTTTTCGGTCACATTTTCTATTTTTATTTGAACTAATTATTTTAGTAAAAAAATTTTGAAAATGATTTTAATATCATTAATTAATGTTTAAAATGTTTTTATTTGGTTATTACAATCCATTATTTAAATATTTAAAAATGATTTAAATATTCAAATAGAAAGCGATTAATTTACGGGTCGTTACAACTTGAATTCTGGAAAGTATTATCGCTTCCACGAAATGCACGGACATAACGTGAATGAGTGTCATCACCTATGTGACATTATTGGGGAATATATTAGGAAAAAAGTTGCAGAGATATATTAAGGACTCGAACGGTGCCTCCAATCCGCGTACATCAACCATCGAGACAATCACCATGTCGTAATGGCGGGGAAGGTACCAGTACCACTGTTGGAAATAATGGAAGGATTATGGTTAGTACACTAACTGTAGGACTGCATATAGCTGATAAAAGTTAGGTTGATATAGAAAGGTATTCTAAATCACTAAAGAACGACGAGGAGCTCGTGTATGCTATGAATGAGGAACGAGATGTTAAATCCCCTTGCCTGGATAACACTAAGATTACATGCACTAAAAGAGTATTTATATAGGAAGAAATATCCCAACATTGATCCAACGGTGATCTCAGCTATGCTTGGACCAGTAGAAGTGCATTGTGTGCTAATAGAAAGTAGAAGTTCAGTTAAAATCATGTGTAAAATAGATTTGATGAAATGGGATTATCCTGAAGGATGTTACCTCTTGCAACAAACTATTTCACAGTTTCACTGTAGAAGGAAAAATGCCCTTAGGGGGACTTAACTCGTTCTTTGAGCGAGGAGATCATCCAAGATCAGCCATTTGGAAGCAAATCTTCATTTCGATGGACGGTTTCTATGCCTATAATGCATTCTTGGGATGGCCTATTTTTCCGACTTTACAGCAGTACTGACCCAATGGTGCTTAAAGATAAAATTTCCAACGTCCGATGGAGTAGGAATTATTGAAGGAGATCAAGAAGTCGTAAGGGAATGCTATGTGGTGGAACTTTGAGAGAACATGCCATTGATTTGACAAGTGATCCTTTCAATGATTTGGACCCAAGGGATGGAGAAGACTAAAACCGTGTTTCTAACACCGTATTAGTACAAACGAACTGACCTATTTTTTCTTTAACAAGAACTTGAAAAAATTATGTTTAAAATATATACTAGCATTATATTACTGCATATGCATTTTATCCCAGCACACTAACCCTAAGCTCCCGAATTACATGACTAATGCCCCGGTATGGTTCAGTCATGCTCATAAGCTATTCACGCTCGCCAACTTTCAAATAAAACCAATAAGTCTAACAATTTCAAACATCATGGCAACTACATTACACTCTAGGCATGTATTAAAATTGAGCTAACAGGGTAAAAATCATTAAAAAAATCTAGTTTCTACATCATCGACCCTAGCCAATCGGTCTGATGTTAGATGAATTGCAACATGAAATCGATGGAAAAATTGAAGCCTTGTGATGTGGATTAAGGAGTTAAAATGTTGCCTGATAAAAATTGAAAGGATTTGGTTGGACTTTGCAAAGAGACCACTTGAATCTGGTGCGGCAACGGCAAGGGTAGATTAATAATTTTCAAATTGGCAAAGGAAATGAGTGATTTTAAGTCGAATCGGTATATATATGGTTAACGATTTTGTCAAGTACTAGATAGATATTTACCAAATGGGAATTGACCAAACAAAAATAATACCGACCAGACTCTTGTCTAATTATTGGCAAATTCTATTGCAACCCACTAAATTGATTAGTAGCCCCCCCCTTAATTTTAATAAAATTAAGAAGACAAAAATACCCTTAATCAACTACGTACGTTCTTCTCTTCCTTCTCTCAGTCACCTTCCTCAGCGCAAACCAGTTAATTCAAAAACCCTAATTAACAAATCAATATAAAAAAATTACTCATATTTCAGTACTAGCGAATGGAGATTGAAGAAGATAATCAATCATTATCGCAATCACAGCAGGTAATTGGAGTTTTTTTTTGAAAAGTTAGCAATTTTTTTTGAAAGCAAATCGTAAACACTCGATTTTGTGGAATGTAACAAATTCACGTATAAACCTTACTAGGATCCACATATAACCATGAAGAGACACTACGTGGTTTATCTGAATCCCACGTAACGTAAATACGTGGTTTGTTCGGTATCCACGAATTGTTTCGTCGTGTTTAGTTATATAACCACGTATTCATATTGCGTGGTATACGTGGTTATTGAATAATCCACCAAGTACTTCGGCGTGGTTTGTATACAAACCACGTCTTGTCAGTGCGCGTTGAAAAACAGAAACTCAAAAAAATTTACTTCAAAATAAATCTGCGTGGTTTCTTAACTAACCACGTAAATATCCTACGACGTTTGAGTTTTATCCACGTCAGTTGCTCATGTGGTTATCGCATAATCCACGTATTACTCTAGTGTGGTTTTTAACAAACCACGTCTTGTCAGTGCGACATGAAAAACAGAAACTAAAAAACAATACTTCAAATTAACACTGAGTGGTTTTTGAACAAACCAAGTTTGCTTCAGACGTGGTTTGGGTGTTATCCATGTAGAGTTTATACGTGGTTATTTAGTAATCCACGTACTCCTCTAGCGTGGTTTGTTTACAAACCACGTCTTGTCAGTGCGGTATGTTAACAGAAAACCAAAAAAAAATTGATCCATTATACAACAGCTTGTAACAATTTAAACAACAAATACACATCATGAATATACCATTAGCATTCGAATAATCAGTACATATCATAATCGTTCAACTACAAAATAAGATACCATATTCATTTCAGTACATACAATAACTGTTTGCACAAAAAATGGACAAACACCTCAAAGTTGTATGATTTAGTAGATCTTATGTTGTTCTTAGTGATTTGAGTGATTTATGCAGATATATGAAAAGCAGGGGCTAAACTGTAAAAAGACACGCAAATTTATAGTGGTTCAGCCAGAATGTGCCTACGTCCACTTTATATGTTATTTCTCTTCTCTTGTTTTGATTACAAGTACAAAGCTTTGATACAAGTAAAAGAAAGTTGTTTGAAAGTTCTCTCCGTGCTTGAGCTCTCAAACTTGTCCCCCTTGTTGTACCCCTGCCCCTCTATTTATAGAGTGAGTCTAGGGGTAGGGGTCCAGGATGTGTATAGTTGCTGATGGGCCTGGGCTGATGTGATCTGGCCTGGTACGTCTTGGTTCGACATCGCTTGGTTCGGAGGTGGTTGGAGTGTAGAGTGGACCGGTTGTAGGTGATCCGGTGCTATGTGGTAGTACCTTGGTCCAGTTTGGGGGTTGGTCCGGTAGGAACATGAGAAGTGCAGTTTGGACCGGTAGTTGCTTGGACCGGTGGTGGGATAGTGAGGTTGGTCTGGTGTGGAGATGGTTCGGCATGGTCTGGTTCGGCATTGGGTTGGTCCGGTTATGGAGTTGGTTCGGCGATGGTTGGGTAGGCGTTGGTCCGGTGGAGCTTCGATTCGGTTATGATGGAAGAGTTGGTTTGCTTTACTTGGAAGGTGGCTGGTTCGGCTCTTCCGGTCCGGGGGTGAGAATTCACCCAACACTTTCCCCCCAAAGTGGGGCGTATGCTGGCATACGGCTTACTTTGTTCCTTGGTCGTCTTCATTCGGTCACTGAGTGCCGGACCAGCTGGTCCAGTGTCCTTTGTTTGCCTATAAGTAGGGGTGGTACGCCTTCGTCATTCCATTCCAATCCAAGATAGCCGAACTAAACATCTCTGTCGAATCAAGCTCTCTGCCGAATTGCTTCAGAAACACCGAATCAGGTACTTGACTTTCCTTTGCCGAATGAAACTCGTACGTTGCACCGAATGAACTTTAGCTGTGAATGCCGAATGGACCTTTGAGAGTGAGAATGCCGAATGGGCCTTTGTGAATGAGAATACCGAATGGACCTTTGAGAGTGAGAATGCCGAATGGACTTGATACACTTGATTTTTCACTTTTTATATCACGAGCGAAATTTCAGACTACACACACTTGCTCCTTTACTTCCTCTATTCTCACGACGTTCTCCTTTGTGTTTGCAGATAAATGTCTCGAAAAGCAGAAACTCGGTCAGATAAAAAGAGGTCTCAGGGCGAAAGAGAATCTTCCGCAGTGCCCCCTGCTCAGCCAGGACCGGAACGTCACGGATCTACCCCGAGATCACTAGTGGACGGGTACGGCCCTCAGGAGCTTCTAAACTCCCCGCCTGATTGCTTTCCCAGCTCCCTCAAGGAGGAGCAGCTTGATGTCATCTTCCGTTCTTTTGGAATCGATAGAGTGCGCATGCTGTTGCCAGGGAGAGAAGTCATGCCATATGATCCTCCCGAAGGGTACTTTGCCTACAGCAGATACCACTGCATGTGTGGTGCCATTCCGCCTCTTAATGCTTGGGTAGCCAGCTTCCTCACATATCTAAAGGTGGCCCCATTCCAGCTTCAACCCAACTCATATGCTATACTGGTGAGCCTCTTCGTCGTCTTCCAAAGGAGGTATGGTCGTGCTCCTTCCAACCGGGAGATCCGGTACTTGTATAATTTGAGGGGCTATAAGAAGGGGTCCCCATACATCAGCTTGGAGTCAGCTGTGACCTTCAAGCCGGTCTTGGATCTGTATTCCAAATTCAGCATATTCAAGAAGGAGTGGTTCTTCGTCAGGGACGACTCTGTTTCTATTCGGCGTTTTACTTCTGGATGTAAGTCGATGCTCTATTTATAATTTCCATTCTGGTTGCAATGCTTCTTCTCATACATTTTCATTTTTGCTAGCAACAGGTGGCTTTGCAGTTGTGGAGACTGATCGCCTGGTTCAGACGGCGGCTGAGATAGAAGCTATCCCCAGAAGAGATAGATCAGCTGCCTACCTGATCAGAAATGCGGCCCTCCTGGAGTATAACTTGATCCTTCTACAGCAGTCAGTAGTCAAGCTGAGGGAAACGACGGAGGAGAGGGCGGCTGCTCAGGCTAAGGGAGGTGTCACGGTAGAGAGTGGCAAGAGGAAGCCTTTCACGAAACCTCCAGCTGTCGGAGGTAAGAAACTTAAGAGGTCGGATGGTCCTTCCCCCAGCACTTGTCCACTTACTCCAGGGAAGGAAGATGTGGAGGAGGAGAGAGGTGAGGGTGGAGATGACCGAGAAGGTGGTGACGGTGGTGATGGCATCGGGGCCTCGCTTCCTGGGCAAGCGGGCGAGATTCAGGAGTGGACGGATGATGCGTTCCACCAGGATTTCGAGGGGCTGGACGGAGAAACGGCTTTGGTAGAGAAATCCGGGAAAGCGGACAAGGCCGGGGCCGGTGCAAGCGAGTCTTCTCAGACCATTCCAGCCAAGGTGGCTCCGGCGACTCAAGGTGAACTTTTGACTCCTGCAGGCTTCATTAATGATAGGGACTTAGGAATATTTTATGATCCGCTCCCGTCCTGGAATGAAATCCAGGACTCATTGCAGTATCCTACTTCTCCCCAGGGTTTGTATAACAGACGTGTTTCCTTTCTTCTTTTAACTTTTAATTTACTGCGTTTTTCGAATTATGCATCGATGTAAGCTTGTGACACTTGTTCTTCATATAAGGAGCAGGTAAAACGGCCAAGGCCTCAGACCTTCGGCACAGGCTTAAACAATACAAGCTCTCCAAAGCTTCCGCCAAGCCGAAGACTCCGACCCACCGTTCCGGGGATGTAGTCGACTACCGTCCTCTTCTCGGGGTTATTGAAGAGGGTATTCAGAAGAGGAAGAGGAGTCATCCCTCATCCGAACCTTCACTCGGTCCCCAGCCCCCAATTCAACCCCTTCATGATATCACAGAGGAGGATACTGAGTTCGCACTCTCTCCGCACCTGTCTGAAAATCCTACCGTCACTCGGATTGATCGTCCTGACTTGGTTCGGAATCCATTTGCGGGTCATCCTAACCTGGATCCAAGCTCCCATGATATTACCTTTGACGAGGTCACCGGTGAGCACCTTCTTCCTCGCAACCCCATGGTATGGGTACTTGATGAGGCTAAGTCCTTAGATCTCGATTTACTCACTACTCGGATAATTACTATGGGAGACGAGGCCAAGGCTAATATTGATCGGGTGGCGGAGGAGACTAAGAAGCTGATGGGGCATCATGCCCGGTTGGTTAAGGCCGGAGAGGAGATTGGGAGTGCCAACATCCGACTACGATTGGTGGTTTCGGATCAGGCCAAACAGCTTGCGGATCAGGCCATTCAGATTTCTCAGCACGAGGCTGCTTCTGGACGACTAAAGAAAACCATGGAAGAGGCCAGCCGGGCCGAACTGCGGAAAATGGAAGCTACTTGCAAAGAACGGATTGACATGGCTATTGCCACGGTGGACGAGGTTCGGAAAACGGATCTTGAGCAGGTAGAGGAGTTGTCCGGGAAACTTGAGGCTGCAGAGCTTGCTCAAGCCAAGTTGAGGGAGGAGATGGAGGCAATGCGGGAATCCCTTCTGGTTGACTGCTCGAGATACCGATCGGAGAGAGATGCTGCCGTTGAAAGGTTGTCGGCTTCCGAGGCCCGGATGAGGGAGTTTGAGGAGAATGAGGGGATGATGGACGAAATGCTTCAGGACATGTACTTCCGAACCTGGAAGCAGGGCAACCTATCCTGGATGGATGATTATCCTAGGGTCATGGCTAAGATCTATCTTCGGGCTCTGGAGGAGGCCAAGGCCGATGCGGATAAAGATGGTGGCGTGGCCTTCAGCATGGATGTGGTCACTGCCCAGTTTGCCAAGGGGGAGAAGGTGGCGGTGAAGGAGGGTATGCGGTTGCTTGCTGCTGAGGAGGCAGGGGTGCAAGTAGATGACGACGACCAGGATGGCCAAGAAGCATATGTTGGTAAGTCTTCCTTTTTAGTTTCCCCATTAACTTGGTTGCTTCTCACTAATGAATCCTTTCTCTGTCTGGACAGGTTGGTAGCAGGACAAGGAAAAAACTCCAATGCAGCCGGCCCCTTGATTATACCTGGAAAAACTCCTTTTGTGGACTTGACAGGGTTGTAGATGTTAGTCTTAAAACAGTAAAGTAGCTTTTAGGTTGTATTATTTTGCTACTTGTAATAAATAGCTCTATTCTTGATGTGTAATTCTTTAACTTAAGCTGATTTTGTTGTCTTCTGAATGTTTGTTGCTATTTTGACATGTCGTATGAGAAATATAGCTATGTATATTCTTGTAATTGAATTGTGTTTGATGTCAGGTTCTGGTTTTAAAACATAATTTCATGACTTGCAATATTAGCGTGTGGTGTGAACAAATTATAGTTATGTATTTGTACACAAAAGAAGAAAATACCGCCTTTCATGTTTTAATCGTAGATGGCAGTTTTGAATATCTTGTATGACCGAGCATGGAACGCAGTCGAATGCCTTGCCATCCAATTGTGAGTCCCTACACCCATTGGCGGGTATCTCCTACTCTGCATCCTGTACTTTAGGGACTGTTATAGAGGATAGGGGAAAAGCTTTTTAAGTAAAATTGAAATACGTGAAAAAGTAAAACTTCCAATCACGGAAGGCCTTCGATGTGCTTAAGTTCGTGGCAAACGGGTTTTGTAGTCACTTTCCCTAGCTGTGGGTCTTGGAGACATTTGTCACCCATCTTACGCCTCCGCGGGGAGTTAATTCTTTTTTACCACAGCCGCACTTAAGACACATCGGAGCCGAGATCGCGCACAGTAACTACCCGGGCCATTATGGCCCGTAATCGTGGGTATTATTCGATTTACTGTGGCCGGCTAGCGTGGGTGCCGATCGTCAACTGTGAACTGCCCCTGGCTGGCCACACCTTATGTTGGGGCTTATAGTCGGTTCACAGTTGCCGGCGAGCCTAACGCCGTAATGAGCTGCCTCGGCTATAGTCGGCCTTCTCGGTGGCTTATAATCGGCTCATTACAGTTGGCTTTAAGGGCCGTCGCGAGCAATGAGTTAACCCGCAGCAGAGGGATGCTGGAGCAAAAGTGTCTCATTGGCGAGGGCATAGATTCGCATAGTACCTATTAGGTTTTGCCCAGGTGAAGTTGCACCGTGGAGTGCTTTGAGTGGAAATTCTATACGCATAGGATTTTGTTCAACAGAAAAGGATAAAGTTAACAAGTAGCCAAGATATAAAGAACAAGTTAAAAAAGAGACAAGGTTTTTTAAAGTGGTTCGGCATGAAAAGGCCTACGTCCACTGATTCTCTTTGTTAATTCACTTCATATGGGCAGTACAAGTTAAGAAAAGTATCGACGGAGGTGCTGGATGTTCCATGCCCTCTGGAACACCTCTCCGTCCATTGTTGACAAAATATAAGCTCCATTGTGGAGATCTTTATGAATTACATATGGTCCATCCTAGATTGGGTCTAGTGCTCCGGGGCGAGGGAAGATTCGCTTGAGGACAAGATCCCCTTCTTGGAAGGTACGATGCTTGACTTTGGAGTTGTATTGTGCTGCCACTTTCTGCTTGTGGGCTGCTGTTCTAAGGACTGCATCATTTCTTCTCTCCTCAACTAGATCCAAAGACATGTGGAGGAGTTCTTCATTCTCTTCTGGGTTATAGTGGATCCTACGGTGGGAAGGCACAATGGTTTCAACTGGGAGCATAGCCTCTGATCCGTATGCCAAAGAGAAAGGAGTGTGCCCCGTTGATGTTCTGAAAGATGTGCGGTAGGCCCACAGTGCCGTAGGGAGTTCATCCACCCAAGCGCCCTTTGACTTTTCGAGCTTCTTTTTTATCAGAGTTTTCAGAATTTTGTTGACTGCTTCGACTTGTCCGTTTTCCTGGGGATATGCTATGGATGAGAAGCTTTTATGAATTCCGTGCTCTCGGCACCAGTTGGCGAATTCCTCGCTGTCAAACTGAAGTCCATTGTCTGATATGATTTTGAGTGGGACTCCGTACTTTTTGATGAAATCTAAGGCGTCCTTGCTTAAGGTGGGCCAGAAATATCCGTATCGGAGTATCTTTTTTGCTAATGTTTGCCCTCCGGTGTGATCTCCGCAGCTCCCCTGATGGATGTTGGATAAGATTTCCTTGGCTTCCCTCCCAGCGACACACCTTAATAACGGGTTAGAGAATCCGCGCCGATAGAGGATGTCTTCTTGTATTGTGTAGCGGGATGCTTTCCTCAAGATTTTCTTGACTTCGTTACGCCCATTGGGTAGTGTGCCACTTTGTAGGTAGTCTCGGATGGGAGTCATCCAAGTTGATTCTTCGGTTGCAGCTATCAGATTCACTTGCTCAAAACTTGGGGCCAGTTGCTTTGAGATGGTTACTGCCCCGAAGATGGTGATGTCTTTCACACTTGCTTGCTTTTCCAATTCGTCGGCCTCTCGGTTCTCTTCCCGAGGGATGTGTTTGACTAAGTAGTGGTCCAATCGGCTGAGAAGTAACTTGGTCTTCTTTAGATATGCTATGAGTCGTTCTTCTCGAGCTTGGAATTCTCCTAGTATTTGATTAACAATAAGTTGAGAATCGCTATGAAGACATAAAGAATTGGCTCTGATTTCTATGGCAATTTCTAGTCCGGCTATCACTGCTTCATATTCTGCATCGTTGTTGGTGGCAGCGAACTCCAACCTTATAGCATAGTGCATTTTGTTTCCCCTGGGAGTGATTATTACCACACCTGCCCCCGAGCCTTGTTCGTTTGATGCACCATCCACAAAGAGATTCCACTTGATATCTTCTGCTATTTCCAATTTCTCCTTATCTTCGTGGGTAGTGAATTCTGCAATGAAATCAGCCATGCCTTGTCCCTTGATGGCGGTGCGAGGGTGATAGGTGATATCATACTGACTTAGTTCAATGCACCATTTAAGTAGTCGCCCAGAAGTGTCGGGACGATGGAGTACCTGCCTCAGTGGTTGATCAGTCAGAACTTTGATGGAATGGGACTGGAAGTAGTGACGCAGCTTTCGTGATGTGATTAGTAAACAGTACGCTAGCTTCTCAAGTTTAGGATATCTGACTTCTGCGCCAGTAAACCTTTTGCTGACGAAGTAAACTGGCCGCTGCGTGCGGTTGTCTTCCCTTACCAAGGCTGCGCTTAGGGCGTGAGATGACACAGCAAGGTATAGGTATAATTCTTCGCCTTCGCTTGGAGTCGAGAGTACCGGTGGTTTCTGGAGGTGTTCGATTAGGTTAAGGAAAGCGGTTAAGCATTCGTCAGTCCATTCGAACTTTCCCTTGTCTTTCTTTAGGGCTTCGAAAAAGGGGACGCACTTGTCCGTCGCCTTGGAGATGAATCGGCTTAGAGCGGCCACTTTTCCATTCAAACTTTGCATTTCCTTCCGAGTGGAAGGTATCTTGATATCCCTTAGCGCTCGGACTTGTTCAGGGTTTGCTTCTATCCCTCTGGCATGAACGATGAATCCTAAGAACTTTCCTGATGACACTCCGAAGGAGCATTTTAGTGGATTCAACTTCATTCCATATTGTCGAAGTACTTGAAACATCTTGCCTAGGTGGCTTACGTGATCTTTGGCTTTCCTTGACTTTACCAGCATGTCATCCACATATACTTCCATAGTTTGTCCTATTAGCCCTGCAAACATCTTGTTGACGAGGCGCTGGTAGGTGGCTCCTGCATTTTTAAGTCCGAAAGGCATTACCTTATAGCAGTATAAACCCCGGTCGGTGATGAAACTAGTGTGGTCTTGGTCAGGAGCATGCATAGGAATTTGGTTATATCCTGAGTATGCGTCCATAAAAGATAGGAGCTCGTGCCCGGCGGTGCTGTCTACAAGTTGGTCGATTCTGGGAAGTGGGAAGCAATCCTTTGGGCAGGCGTCGTTTAGGTTGGAAAAGTCGATGCAGGTTCGCCACTTCCCATTAGCCTTTTTTACGAGCACTGGGTTGGCGATCCATTCCGGATAGATAGCTTCTCGTATGAAGTCATTGGCGAGTAGATTCTTTATTTCTTCATCGAGGGCTGCTGATCGCTCTGCCCCCATACTTCTCTTTCTTTGTTTTACAGGCGCCTTGGTAGGATCAATGTTTAATACGTGGCATGCTATGTCGGGGGAGATTCCGGTCATGTCAGCGTGTGACCAAGCGAATACATCCAAGTTGTGGCGGAGAAAATCGATGAGTTGCTCCTTCAATTCGGCTTTTAGTTGGGACCCAATTTTCAATAGTCTACTTGAGTCGTGCTTGTCTACAGATATAAACTCCATAGCCTCTGCAGGCTCAGCGGTGGCCTCCTCCTCTTTGTCCCTAGGGTCTAATTCATTGAAAGGGTCGCTGGTATATCAAAGAGGAGGGGCTTTCTTTAGTTGCTATGCTTCTAGACTTTTTGTGCAGAGGGCAATCTCTACACCCTTCCCTTTATCCTTCCTGTGGTTGTTGCAAAGTTCAGTCACATAGCAGTCTCGAGCAACGTCCTGGTCTCCTTCCACTTCCCCCACTCCATTGTCTGTTGGAAATTTCATTTTTAGGCACCATGGGGCTAGGACAATTTGGAAGTCAGACAAGGATGGCCTTCCTAAGAAGGCGTTGTAGGCCGAATGGTTTTCTATTAGCACAAACGTCTGTTTCCGTACAGCGGAGCGGGGATGGCTTCCAATCTCAACAAAGAGGTCCAGTTGCCCGAGGGGCATCTTCGCATCTCCAGTGAAGCCGTGTAGTGGTTTATTGCAGGGAGATACATCCTTCATTGATAGCTTCATTTTGTCGAATGCGTGTTTGAACAGGATGTTTACTGAGCTTCCAGTGTCTACCAGGATTCGGTAAACCTCGGCGGGACCAAGTCGGGCAGAGATGACCATGGGATCCATATGAGGGTACTGCCGTCCTTCTAGGTCACGCTTACCGAATGTGATGTCATTACTTTCTTTCCGCTTCGGGTGGCGCTCTTCTATAACCGAATTGACATAGTCTTTATTGTCTCTAAGCGACTTTCCGTATCTTTCCATCTCTTTCCAGCTTCTGTCTGCGATGTGCGGCCCTCCTGAGATGGTATGGACCACTATCTTCTCTTGACTAGAGCTGCTAGCGTTGCGGTTTCCTCTGTCGGCCCCCGGTGAGGGTAGCCTTGGGTTTTCATTGGCAGGAGCTGGGGTCCTGTCCTGACCTTTTACATAACGTTCCAGTTTCTTCCTTCTGATGTGTTCCTCAATCAGATCTCATAGATGATGGCATTCGTTGGTATCATGCCCGTGAGATTCGTGGAAGCGGCAGAACTTTCCAGACTTCTGTGCGTTATATGATTCCTTCTTGTATGGTGGGCGTTTGTATCTAACTTCGCCTTGGGTGGCAAGGAAGATATTTTCGACGGTCTCGTTCAAAGGAGTGTAAGTGTCGAATCTCGGTCCTGGCCGATATAGGCGCTTTTCTCCCTTCTTGCCCCCAGCATTGTCTCTGGAATCATTTCTTCGAACGTCCCTTGCCACAGCAGGGGCGTTGCCATGGGTTGTCTTATTTTGCTGTCCTGACTGCCCCTCAATGGCAGCATCCTCAAGCCTCATGTATTTCCCGGCTTCATGGAAGAAATCGGGTAAAGTAGCTGGTTTTTCTTTTGTCAACCTTCTAGCAAATTTAGTGTCCGGATGCACACCACTACAGAGGCCATTAGGATAAGCTTCTCATCGGCATCTTGGACTGCGGCAGCCGCGGCGTTGAATCTGGTTAGGTATTGCTGCAGCTTCTCTCCAGGTTTCTGTTTGACGCTGGATAAGGAATAAGCGTCCTTAGGTTGCTCCACATGAATGCAGAACTGACTGATAAAATTTTCCTTCAACATTTCCCACGAGCTGATGGATCCCTGGGGTAGATGACAGAACCAGGAGGTAGCAAGATCTGCTAAGAAGAGCGGAAAGCATTTTCATAGTACTCCCTCTATCGCCCCACTCATGAGCATATGTTGTGTGTACCTCTGTAAGTGTACAACGGGGTCGGAGGTCCCTTTGTAGGGTTCCATTGTTGGCATCTTCCATTCTCGGGGGGTGATAGCAATTTCGATATTGCGGGCGAAAGGGCTGGTTACCCTAGCGCTTATCCCTCGATCTCTTTGCTCCCGTTGCACACACTCTCTGAATAAGCGTGCCATCTTTTCATCAGAATTTGGAGCAGATAGAAATGAGTTTGGTTCTGTCCTATGGGATTGATTCCGTCCAGATGACCTGTAGGGATGGTATCGTCTATCATTCCTCATATTTTCCAGTGGCTGCCTTTGATCTTCTGGGAGCATGCTAGGGTCAGCTACAGTTGGCCCTTGCCTTGATCTTCCCCTGCCGGGCTCTGATCTAAGCACTTCCTCGGGTCCAACTTCGGGCTGGACTCTAGCTCGGCCCCGTTCACTGGCGTTTCCGTGGTTAGGTAGTATGACAGGCTCTGCTACAGTTGACCTCCGTCCGGTACCTCCCCCGTTGGGTTCGGTACCAAACGTTTCCTCAGGCCTAACTTCAGGCTGTGCTCGGTCTCGGCTCCTACCATGGCTATTTCTGCCGTTAGCTCCTTCGAAGAAGGAAGATCTTTGTTGTCTCTGAGATTCTCCAGACTGGGACTCGCCCCATGATTCAGTGTTGCGGTTGGATTCTTCAGCGTCCCTTAAGCATGACATGAGATGGTCCACCAAGGCTTCCTGCTGGGACGTGAAGCGGTTAGTTACTTCAACCACAACTCTGTCCAAATCTGCCCTAGTAATTGTTGTAGGCTGTTCTGTGGCAGGAGTGGTTGGGTTAGCCTTTCCTTCATTTGTTACTGTTGCTGGAGGAGGACGATTTACTTGATTCGTGATAGCTGGGTCTGGAAGACTACTGGATGCGATGTTTTTTCCTTTGTTAACATCTTTTCTCTGTTTGGGAGGCATGTTTTCCAAGTGGCGAACGATGTTGTTAGGAAAACTCGTTAAGTGGATGAAGCTGAAGCTTCGAGCTTCGACTTCTTAGTGAAAGCACCAAAAATGTTTGCACAAAAAATGGACAAACACCTTAAAGTTGTATGATTTAGTAGATCTTATGTTGTTCTTAGTGATTTGAGTGATTTATGCAGATATATGAAAAGCAGGGGCTAAACTGTAAAAAGACACGCAAATTTATAGTGGTTCAGCCAGAATGTGCCTACGTCCACTTTAATATGTTATTTCTCTTCTCTTGTTTTGATTACAAGTACAAAGCTTTGATACAAGTAAAAGAAAGTTGTTTGAAAGTTCTCTCCGTGCTTGAGCTCTCAAACTTGTCCCCCTTGTTGTACCCCTGCCCCTCTATTTATAGAGTGAGGCTAGGGGTAGGGGTCCAGGATGTGTATATTGCTGATGGGCCTGGGCTGATGTGATCTGGCCTGGTACGTCTTGGTTCGGCATCGCTTGGTTCGGAGGTGGTTGGAGTGTAGAGTGGACCGGTTGTAGGTGATTCGGTGCTATGTGGTAGTACTTTGGTCCGGTTTGGGGGTTGGTCCGGTAGGAACATGAGAAGTGCAGTTTGGACCGGTAGTTGCTTGGACCGGTGGTGGGATGGTGAGGTTGGTCCGGTGTGGAGATGGTTCGGCATGGTCTGGTTCGGCATTGGGTTGGTCCGGTTATGGAGTTGGTTCGGCGATGGTTGGGTAGGCGTTGGTCCGATGGAGCTTCGATTCGGTTATGATGGAAGAGTTGGTTTGCTTTACTTGGAGGGTGGCTGGTTCGGCTCTTCCAGTCCGGGGGTGAGAATTCACCCAACAATAACCAAAATACAAAACAATCTAAACTTGGGCACTAAACTTGATGTCGGATGTAGCGTACAACAGCAGCTCGGACACTATCAAGTTGAGGGTTAGCTTCATTCAAAAGGCCATGCACATCATGAAGAGTCTGAAAAAAAATAAAGTTAAATGAAGCATATTATAAACTGAAATTATATAGTGAAGCAAACTGAAACATACCGAGTACAGTTGGTTATAGGTAGGTTGAAAATGTGAAGCTCCAACCCTTACATCAGCAGGTAAGTATACAGGATTGTGAACCCGTAAGACACTATGATCCCTATACCACTCCGTATAATCATCAGTGCAACTCAACATAGACTGATGGAGTGGTATTGATCTACGCCCTTCTGCAATCACATGGTTATATCAATTGTCCCATATACTTTCCAAAAATTGATAACGCACCCGAGTGTATGTAGTCGAAGTTGAACCTCGACGTGCAGTTGTTGCTACGGGAGGAATAGGAGCCGTGGGAATGTTCTGGACTCTACCAAACTGTCTAAGTACTCTATCAGGATGATATGGCTCCACAACATTTAGGCAGAGAATGCAACCACTATACCAAGATATAGCGTGAAATGGATGATAGTGTCGTGCAAAGATGTAAGGATCAAAAATAACCTATTCAAATATGTAACAAATCAAAATTAGTTTTAGTAAATAAACTGTTACTCATGACATGCATCTAATCATAACTACTGTTATTATAAAAGTACTGAATGAAGATAATAAACTGTTCAATTTGAATAGTATCAAGGAATATACGAAGATCGATTACTGATGCACCACAATCTGTAGATGGATTCCATCGAGCAGCACGGGGTAAACTCTCATAGTACAGATTGGTGGAAGGATGAAAGCATGGAAAGTGCTCAAATATCCATGACTCAAGTAAACAAAGAAATCCTGCAATCTGTTTCACACCCATACGAGTTGTTAATCCAAGCTGCCTGTAGAGAAAAGCAAGTGCTGCTGAACCCCAAGAGTAAGTGTTGACAATGTCCAAATTTTTTAGTGGATCCAGTAGCGATATGTGAACATGAGACTTGCTTTTGTCGGCAAACAGTGTGTTGCCAACCAAAAATAAAAGATAAGCACGAGCGGCACGCCTAATTGCCCGATCAGTCCACTCATCGCTCACATCTTCAAATATACCATATAACGTAGACAAACTTAGTTTATATCCAACCCTCTCATTCATTTCCAACCTAGCTTGTGCTTTAGAAAGATCAAGGTACTTAGAAACAATACTAACCGCTTGTTCCAATTCATATGAATTACTATGTATAGGTTTACCTTCGACTGGTATGTGTAATAAAGAAGCTACATCGTCAAAAGTAATAGTCATCTCACCGAATGGTAAATGGAAGGTATTAGTCTCAGGATACCATCGTTCTATGAAAGCTGATATCAGATTCCTATTAACACTCTTGTAGCAAGTGCTAACAATAGAAGATAAGCCAGACAAGTCAATGATGGCTTTGAATCTAGTAGCATTATCCGGAATCCTCCACTCCGATACCTTTTGTGCATGGTTGACACATGTGAGCAGTGGTCGTTCCTACACAAATAAAATTTATATTTAATAAAAGAAGTAATAAATTGATCGTTTAAATAATAGCCACATACCTGCCCAGTCCATATCAAATAAGCAACATGAGTATCAAACTCTCTAATCACATCAGTGCTTTTAGGACCACCTTTCTCGTTTACAGTTTCTTCAGCTTCTACCTCATCATCTTTACCTATCTCTGTCTCGGCCCCTGTGTCATCTTCATCTTCATCTTCATCTTCTCCCGATGAATCCGAACCATCTCCATGTTCCTCATCTCCAACATCTTCTTCTTCTTGGTGCTCTTCACCTTGCCTTATATCAATCTCATACTCGGTTGTGTCTCTATCAATCAAACCCTCAGCCCTATTATCGTTCTTGTCTGCACTTGTACCTTCGGCTCCTTTCCCAGTGCTTCGTTTTCTTTCGGAAGCCGTCATCCGTATTCGACCCATCTGTAAATAAGCACGGCAAAAAAAAATTACTCGTCATGAATTAAAAGGCCAAGAAGCGAATGGTAAATGGAATGGTAAATGGTAAATCTCATTTTTTTTAAAGCTCCAGGTTACCACGCACTGTCACTACGTGTAAAATAGAATAACCACGCAGGAACTATGCGTGGAAAAAATAATAACCACGCAAAGACTTTACATGGAAAAAATAATAACCAAGCATATACCATACGTGGTTACTAATTGTTCCACGCATTTCTGCTGCATGGTAACCTGAGCTCATCACTTCTAATTCGGTTCACCTCGCAAGAAGCTAACGTGGTAGGCTTTCTTTCCACGTAGAGATCTTGCGTGGAAACAATTTTTTCCACACAGTTTCCCTGCGTGGTTTGGAATTTTTCCAAGAAAAAAAAATTCTTTTGCTGAAACCAACAACAACTCATAATTCAAACATTAATCTATTCAATGCTCGATTCAGTAATCAATTCGGTAGCAACTCGATTCAGTACTCATTTAAAACCCCATAAACATTTCAATTATCACTGCATTACTTACTAATCAGTAGTAAATCGATTCAAGAGGCCGAATTACGTACATCGTTGGAGGAGGAAGATGACGCTGCTGGAAGAGGAAGAAGATGCCGCTGGAGTTGGATCGTTGGAAGAGGAAGATGATGTCGTTGGAGTTGGATCGCTGGAAGAGGAAGATGTCGCTCTGGAGGAGGAAGATGACGACGTGTGGAGAAATGAACGTAGTTTAGGGTTTTTTACGTGATGAGCAGAAAGGGTAGTTTTGGAAAGCGTAGGGGGCTACTAAGTCATTTTGTGGGTATAGTGGCTTTAGTAAATTTCAGAGGGCTACTAAGTAAAAAATCGTGTAGAAATAGAATTTGCCCTAATTATTTTGGATCATCATCAAATCTTATGCTTTGCGACAATAATGATTAGACACTATACTCTTAGATATGTAAGGATGCTAGAAAATCTTTTTCCTCAATATGTGCAATAATTCACGACAAATCGTCGGTTGCTGATTTACTAAAAAGGACAAAAATAAGAAGTGGTTGCTCGAAATTTGAAACAACAATGACATAAAGAGATAGATGACTTTAGATGAGTAAAGAACACTTTGTATTTATGAAAGAATGATTTGAGGGCAAGTTTGTGGGAATTTTCTCCCATGGCATGAGGGATATGAAAAGATGACAAAAAATGCAAAAATAGCTGGAAGGTCCATAATAAGATTACTATCACAGGGGTAAATCAAAGAGACAAGAAGATCAAAAGTTAACTCAAAGAAATTCAGAAGAAAAAACTAGATTCTACTAAGTGAAGGGAAGGTTCGGTAGAAAATGGTTTGGAGTAATCAATAGAAAATGTTTTAGTAGTTATTAACTTAACAAACAGCAAAAACGGTTAATACTTATCAACTATTGAAGAAGGAAAATGGTTATGTAGCGTCTACTATCAAACAAGAAAAATGATCTAGTTGTCTTTCTTCCTAACCAACTTGTTAAAGAACCAATTATCGCCGGACATAACAAGTCAAACATGGAAAGTGCTTATTCTATATGGAATACCAAACCGATTTCTTCACAATCTCATACCTGTAAATACACCATGGATGAACACTAATGGTGGACAATTTGAGATCTCTACAATTGCCAAACAGAATTTACAAAGCTATATTTTTTCATTTCTTTTGATCATTGTATTTTTTATTTGTTCATTGTACTTGAGATCTATGAGGAAATAGATGATAAGTTCACAGTTGATATAGGTAATCTTTAACTGAACCACTATAATCTAGTGTGTTCTTTGTTTTTGGAATTTTTTATTTTATCTTATTAGCTCTTCATAATTCTGTTTGCACCAAAAATGGTCACAAATCCCAAGTGTAGTGAAAGCACCAGCGTATGAATACGAATCAACAGTATTCACACACGAATCACAGATCTAAGCAAGTAACAAGCAGCAATCAAGAAATAATGAACAGTGACACACAATTTATAGTGGTTCGGCTATCTCCAGCCTACGTCCACTTCAAGGTTTTTATGATTTTATTGCTCGATGCTTGAAGATTACAATTTCATATGTTGTATTACAATTGATTTGTTGAACTAAGTCTGAATCTAAGGCAGCAATGGTGATCTGGAGTAAATCTAGCAGAATCTGGGCGCTCTCTAGCTCTAAGAATTGTCCGACCCCTTTTCTGAATGACCAGGGGCTCTATTTATAGGTGTAGGAGGCTGATATTTCGCCTAAATTGAGGGGAGACCAGTTCTGGTACGTCAGGGGGCCCACATGGCCGAAATCTGGAGTTCCGGGCCCACTTTGGGATCGATTCGACCCTTGGTTCGAATCGATCAAGAAATTGTCCAATCAAGCTGAAATTTGGTGTGGTCATTCTTCGTCATGTGTTTAAGCTTCTGTGAAAATTTCATGGCGTTTGGATTTGTAGAACTTGAGTTATGATCGATTCAATATGGTGTTTTTCGCTTCCTGGAGTCGTTCGAATCGATATCTTCGAATCCATAGGGTCGACTCCATCTCCTTGCACGTGAAGGCAATGACGTGGTGCGCGTGCTTCGGGTCAGCCCTCCTTTTTCTCCGAGTTTTACTGAGTCAAACTCGGGGTTTCAGCTAGGTGGACTTGGTGGATTCAAGGCAATCGATTCGAAGACACGTTTCTTCGAATCGATGGAATTGGTGCTTGGTCGAATCGATCTAGATATGCCACTGCGGATCGATTCGAAGTTATCTCAATGTGGGGGTTCGAAGATGCTGGAGTCAAAGTTCCTATCACTGCATGGATTCGGAGGTAATGGAGTCGAAGTAAAGGTGCCCTCTATCGATTCGAAGCAACGTAGGCCTGATGGATTCGAACTATCGGAGTCGAACTAATGCTTGCTCAATGGAGTCGAAGCAAGGCGTATTCCGATGGGTTCGAGGCAAGGCTCGTCGTGATCGATTCGAGGCAAAGGCTTGATCGATGGATTCGAAGTAAGCTGACTTCTCATGGATTCGAAGTCATCAGGGGAACTTCGTTGGGATCTAGTTTGATGGATTCGACCCTAGGGGATTCGAACCATAGGGAGACGAACCCAAGGCTATCTCCTCCACTTGCGTCGATGATATCTTAGGCGTATGAACTCGGATTGACTTGAGATTTGGAATGTTGCTTCATCTGACCTTGCTTGACATGTCTTATCAATTGCAGCCCGATCCGGACTCGGACAAAATTCATCGATATCCATGGTGAACCTGCGATGCACAATCGATGTTCATGACTAATAATCATTGATTTTCAGTTAATCTTTGGGTATCTCGACTTTGCCAAAAGTTGGGATAACAAATTCTTTATTTTACATATAATAAATAACTATATAAAACATTTGGTATCTACAGTTCTACAAAATACCTTGAAAATGTTTCCCACTTTTTGAGCAAATAGTATTGTAGCGTGAAATGCGGCCTTATCCTTTCATTCGTTGGTCAAGTCGAGGTTGGCTTCCTTTAAATTGACGATTTTGTTCCACCATGTATAATAAACTCTTATGTGATGGAATCTCCACCTCTACTGAGAGCATCATTTTGTAACCATGATAAAGAAAATGGAGTGTGCCCTATTGGGGATCAAGTTGTAGTTCGATATGCCCATAACACTAGAGGTTGTTCTTCTGTCCAACTTCTTTTGCTTTAGTTAGTCTTTTCTTGAGTTGTATCTTAATTGTTTCATTTGTTTCTTCAGCCTAACCATTTTCTTTAGGATGTGCTACTAAAGAGAAGTTCTTGATTACCCCATTTCATTCACAAAACTAGGAAATGCAAACTACATCCCACGTTTTGATATAATTTTATGCGAAATTCCAAATATGGTTATGATGTTCCTTACTATAAAATTTACTACATGCTTCGAAGTGATGGTTGCGAGTGGTTCAACCTTAACCCACTTAGTGAAGTACTAGTGCATTTATTGCCCTATCTTCGGACATTGGGATTGGCCCAGTTAGATTTCCTAGATATCAAAGGGTCCTGTGTTGGACATTGGTCCAAGTTTATGCGATGGAAATCTTGGGATACTAACATATTTCAAGCATCGATCACACCTGAGGACAAAATCTGGTGCATATTTATACACGGTTGCCCAATAGTTAACCTTTCCTTATAATTTTTTTGGAAACTTAAGTCTTCCAGAGTGTGATCTCCTTCATAGTATCACTTGTGAACTTCCCTCTATGTTCATGCTTCTTCTTCTTTGATGTTGTGTTTGAGATATGAAGTTAAGATTCCCTTTTTGTAATATTCAATTAATGAAAGAAAAGAATGGAGCCGATAACTTATCTTGCGCATGACATTCTTATCTACTAGTAAAGTAGCATTGATCAAAAGCTGCTTAAATGGAGCCATCTAAGTTTCTACTGCATCCTCAAGCTAAGACAATGTGGATTGATTTTCCTCTATATGAGTTGTTTCATTGTGGTCATGGTCTCCTTGAGTTCTAGCTCGTTGGGTGTGCGTTAGAACTAGAATTTGTTTTGGTTGTGTTATGCTAGGTTCGGCAAGTATCTCAGTGGTAGTGCTTTTCATATCCTGCACAACTTTTGCTATGGTCAACTTGGCCAAGGAATTCACAGACGAGTTTGCTTCATAGGGGATTTGCTTGACAATAAATTGGTTAAAGTGCCCACAATAACTATTTGGAAAATTTCATATACTTGGCCAGCAATAGCTCCTTGACGTGATTGCTTCTATGTACCTGATTTATAACTAATTGAGAATCACAATAAATTTTAATATGTGATACCTTCATTACCTGCATCCTTTTCAATCCAGCGATCGGTGCTTCATATTTAGCCACGTTATTTTTGGCTTTGAAACCAGCTTTCATTTGATTGACCGTCCATATATAGCTTTCATTATTTAGAGGTTCCTTTGACACTTCAAATTGATGATCAATTTGTTTAGTTCATTTCATTATGAAATCTACTAAGGCTTGCCCTTTGATTTCATTTCTTATACAGCGAGAGATATCATATTGGCTGAACTCCATTGACCATTTGAGTAGTCGTCCAGATGTCTGTGGCTTGTGCATTATCTGCTTCAGAGGTTGGTCGGTCAATGCTTTGATGCCATGAGCTTGGAAATACTGTTGTAGTTTTCTAGACACTAACAGAAGGTAATATGCTAGTTTCTATAGTAAGGTACAGTTTAGCTCCGCATCATATAGGTATTTGCTGGTGTAGTATACCGACCGTTGTACCCCTTCATCTTCCCTGACTATCACTGCACTAATAACCTGGTTAATTACATCTAAGTATACATATAAATCCTCACTTATCATTGGTTTAGATATGATGAGTTGCCAAATGATCTTTTAATGCTTGGAACGTTGCATGCTTCTTTCCATTCGAAATTACTTCCCTTCTTTATTTGCTCAAACAATGGGATGCACTTATCTGTGACTTTGGAGATAAATCTGCTTAGTGTAACTACCTTCCCATTTAGGCACATCATATCCTTAGGTTTTTTTGAGTTTCCATTTTGGAAATTTCTTCTATCTTTTATGGATTAGTTTTAATCCCTCTTGCACAATGTATCCTAAATATTTCTCAAATTGTATGACAATGTGCACTTAAGTGAGTTGAGATTCATGTTGAACGTTCTCGGGATTTGCAAAGGTTTCTTCCATACCCTACACATAAATGGGTCCTTTTAGAATTTGATCAGCATTCCATCCACATAATACCTCTGTATTTCTTCCAGTATGTTCAGAAAACATTTTATTTACTAACCTTTGATAGGTAGCTCTTGCATTCTTCAACCCAAAAGACAATACTTTGTAGCAATATACTCCTTTGTCTGTGATAAAGCTTGTATGTTCCTGCTTAGGTTCAAGAAAGGCAATTTGATTATAACCTGAGAATGCATCTGTGAAAGTAAGTAGATCATGGACACTTGTTGCATTTAACAGCTAATATATTCTAGGCAACGGGAAACTATCCTTTAGACATGCTTTATTCTGGTCTGTGAAGTCTATGCAAGCCCTTCACATTTGGCTTCTTGGCAAGCACCGAGTTGGTTATCCATTTAGGATAGTATACTTCTATGATTAAGGGACGTTTCTTTTTTTACTTTTTACTTCTTCCTATAGAGCGTTGTAGTACTCTTGATCAAGGGATCTTCTTTTTTAGTGTACTTAATGTACCTTTAGGTTAATGTTGAGTGCATAGTGAATTATTTAAGGTTCGGCTCTTACCAAGTAAGTGCATCCATGCAAATACATCTAACATTTTTTTTAAGAAATTGACCAATTTGAAGAAAAATTCATATCCAAGTTCTTTCCTATCATTACCACCTTAGTTGGGTCATTGTGGTCTATCTGGTTATCTTCTACCTTGTCTATAGGTTTTGATTTCTTTAACCACATTCCTAATCTAGGGTTCACTTCGTCGTCTTTAGGATGTGTACAAGATGAACTGTCTGAAATCCGAGTATGACCATCAAGATACCGTGCATTGACTAAATCTTATTTGTAATGTCATACCATGTGAAGGTAGTTTCTTTTTTTAGATTGAATTAACAAGGTAGCCAGGGGTTGGCTTGGTTATGTGTTGATGGGGGTTGGCTTTTTATGTGAAAGTTCCTTATCTAACTCACTGTAGTTTGTTGATTTGTTAAAAAAATTGCATAAAGGAAAAAAAGCAACATAAGCAGAAGCGGTTTTATTACTAGGATTGATAGTTCCAAGTAAAATTCTCTAGTCGGTAATTGTTATTCCCTAATGCTTCATATCCTTCATGGAGTGCAGTATTTTATAAGCTGGTCTCTTACTGAAATAATTGTGCCTATCTCTACATGGTAGACCTTCCTAAGAATACATTTTATGGCGAGGGTTGATCTATGATTGGGAAAGCTGTGTAGAATGAAGTGTATAATACTATAGTTCCAGTAGAAACCAAGAGGCCTCTAGTCCG
Organism: Allium fistulosum; assembly: GCA_030737815.1. NCBI lineage: Eukaryota > Viridiplantae > Streptophyta > Magnoliopsida > Asparagales > Amaryllidaceae > Allium > Allium fistulosum. The sequence goes on from CM060902.1 coordinate 1,213,734,426, forward strand.
ATTGGGATCGTTGTTATGTTGTTAAATTTAAAGATCAGTTCTGGGTTAGACTTGAGCACCTCCAATGGTAGCCTCATTCGGTCTCATAATATAAGGTCCTCCGTGAATGCACCCAATCAAGATGTTAGTATTTTCTACTTGGTTGGCATGAGAGTCCGACGATTGGTTTTTTACAGGAGCTAAGGTAGGTGCTTGCTGAAAATTTCCTAAGTAACACTTCCGAACTAGCCTTACTATTTCATTCTTCAAGTGGCGTCAGTTGTCAGTGTAGTGTCCATTTACCATATGGAAACAATAGTATGCCATACGTGCATTCTTCTTTGGCTTCTATCCAATGTAAGGAAAGTTGTAGACTAGTTTAGATTTGGTTATAAAAATATGTCATGCGCCATGGGTGAGTAGAGTATGAGCAGTAAAGTTGAACTCTCTTTGTCCTTTGATTGATTGATGATAAATATCTGCCCCATTTCCTATCGTTTGGGTTAGGCGCCAGTTGTATAACACTAGAATGATAAAGTTAAAGGTATGCCCTAGGGACAATTCTGTAATTTGTTACATATATCTAACTAATTCACCAATCTTTTTCGAAATTAAAGGTGTTTTCTTTCTATTATATACTTGATATAATGTGTTATATTAATTAATTAATTTACTTAAAAGTATATTTAATAGAAAATCCATAAATGGTCCATTTTGTGACAGCAATTACAATGTGTTGTAACCGTGAGTAGTTTTTCACAATGAAAACAAATATATCATTTTAAATGTTCGTAGTCAAAATGCATCGAGACTGGATATCGATGTATCCGTTAAGATTATAGTATGTAACGCTCTCCAAATGTTGGGCACTATATCACTCATCGCTGCTGGGAGCACCTAGAGGTTATGTACTGATAATTATTGGATAACTATAGTTGGTTAATATAAGTAAGGTCAAATAGAAAATATCGATGTGGCTGATTTACTAGTTCTCTCGACTTGAGAATACTATGGATCTTTATTATGAAAGCTCTGCTTTGATTATAGTCAAATCATGGCATGACATCCATCAAGTGACTATAGTTGGGTTGAGTGGAAATATTGAAAGTGAAGCATTATTCAAGAGAGGATTCGTCTCCTCGGTTATATGGGGTTAGTATCACGGTTAACTCAAGTCAACTGAAAGTCAAAGTCTCTGGCCAGAGTATTTTGGTTAGTAATAATTGTTATTATTGAACCAAGGACTTTGTGTTTGGATTATAAAGTTGAATGCAGATGATACTGAAATTTGGACCATTACCAAATTCCATAAGTCCAAAATGATATAGTTTTAACGAAGAGAATTGGTGTAAATAAATGCTGCAACTGAGTAACGCTTATTAAACTAAAACAGGATTTTACCGAAACTGAGCAAGCAATAAATTTGGCAATAATGTCACACTGCCTAGTAAGTAACGTGTGAACGTTAACATTTGAATAGATCGTTGTTAATCACTGATGAATTTACACCCAAGAGTCACACAACCTAAATAATGAATTCTCTTTGGACCAAATGATTTAATTAATTTATAATCATTATAAATTAGTTAATATTTATGAAATATCAATTATGAAATTTGAATATGATTTGAGAAAAAAATATTGTGATTACATATATATTTATAATAGTTAAAAATATGTAAATCAATATGAGATATTAATAAGAAATTAAATTTGATTTAATTATCATATTTGTTTGGGCTTAAATGCGGTATTAATCCACAGATTTGGAAAAGATTTTTGACTAAAATTATATGATAGGGACCACCAAAAATGGAGGTAATTATGGTTTAAAATAGATGGAGGAAATTAGGAAAAAAAGGAAAGATTTGACCTCTTTTCTCTCTGTCAAACATTATAAAAGGCCTCTCTAACCCTAACCTAAAAGATAGATTTTAAGCTTCCTCCAACGTCTGAATTATGGCGGCTATTACCTTCCTATTACTGTCGAAACAAAGCTCCATCTATCCCCAAAATTCTCAAATCAAATTCAAGTTAAAACAAACTATTCAATAGTGGAAGCTCGTTGATTCCAAACTAGCAACCTGACGGATCAAGGAACAATTAGAGAAAGAGAATTCACTATTTCAACATGGAATTGAGGGCATCTGTAGTAGGTAACATTTATTTATATAGATATTAAATAGGTTATCAGGTTTTATAATTTATTAATCATGTACCCCTGTATATATGAACATATTATTGTTATTTAATTTGTTAGGTGAGATTTTTATATGTTATGTTGTTATCATAATGTAGATTGGATATGTGTATAATAGCTAATGTTTATATTCATAATACACTTTTACAATATGATATTATATGAAGAATTTTTTTTTGTTTAATATTATATTAGTTTAATATTATATTAGTTTATATATATATATATATTTGTGTATTAGTATTCATGTATAATTTGTATTAAAGCATATATATTTATATTTACTGTATAATATTGATCTAAAAAATTTCTAATACATGTTTATGTTTATTAAGAAAGGTTTTGAAGATTCAATTTTATATTTTTAAAATTAACTCATAATGTAAGATGCTCATAGAAAAAAAATTAGAATTTTTCAACTTTATTTTATATTTTTTAACATTATTTTTAGTTTGGACGCACAATAATTAATTAACTTAAAATATTATTTTAATTACTAAAATTATGGAAAATTTTCTTGATACCTAAAATATGATCCAAGATTTTTGGAAATTGAAAATTTGAATTTTTGTTATATAATTATTTTATATTAATTAATTAAGGGTCGAAATAATTATTAGTTCATGATATATGCATAATAAAATATTAAAATCATATTAACATTAAATCTATTATATTTTTGAACCAAAATTTATTTATTTATTTATTTATTTTTGTATATTTATTTATAATTATGTTTAGATTTATATTTATGTGTACGAGTATATACGCATGCCCGTATGGACCTGCACATAACGTCTATACTACCATTTTTAATAAGTACACTATTTTCATTACTTCATTATAATTATTTGATGATTACTATATCTATTTATTTTTGAATCAGATATTAACTACTTTCTTTTCTTGGTGCAATATTTCAATGCTGTAATTATTCTTCAGTTACTCCTTTTTATCTATTATTTTTACGATGGATCAAAATTATTGCTCAGTTAATGTCAATGAGGAAAAGCGAATTATGTCAAATTTATGGTAATACTCTAGCAAGGACAGAAGGAATTATTGAGATGTTTCACATAATTGATTAAAATAATACAAAAGACCAAATTATTATTTGTATTAACTCACAAATTACCATAGCATCATATATACATAAATTTACAGTTATTGGATAACTATGGAATGACCCACTCGATAGTTTTCTGTTGGTTAATAACTAAGGTCAAATAGAAAATATCGATGTGACTAATTTATAGAATTCTTTCGACTTGAGAATACTGTCAACCTTCAATATGAAAAACTATGCTTTGATTATAGTCAAATCATGGAACGACATCCATCAAGTGATTATAGTTGGGTCGAGTGGAGGTATTCGAAGGAAGACACTATTCAAGAGAGGATTCGTCATTTCAGTTATATGAGGTTAGTATCATTGTCAACTCAAGTAAACCCAAAGTCAAAATCTCTGGTCAGAGTAGTACGGTTAATAATAGTTGTTATTATTGAACCAAGGATTTTATGTTTGGACTATAGAGTTGAATATGGAAAATATTGGAATTTTGACTATTACCAAATTCCATAAATCCAAAGTGATACAATTTTTGACGAAGAGAATTGGTGTATATAAATGTCACTAACGGGTAACGATTATTAAATTATATAAGATTTTACTGACAATGAATAAGCGATAAATTTGGCCATAATGTCACACCACCTGCTAAGTGACGTGTGAATGTTAACATTTGAATAGTTCGGTGTTAATTGCTAACCAAATTTACACCCAAGAGTTACACAACTGAAATGATGAATTCCCTTAAGACCGAATGATTTAATTAGTTTATAATTGTTATAAATAAATTAAATTGATTAATATTTATGAAATACTAATTATAAAAATTTGAATATGGTTTGAGAAATAAAAATTGTTATATATTTATAATAGTTATAAATGTACCAATCGATATACGATATCGATAAGCGATTAAATTAGATTTAATTGCATAACATTTTGGCTTGGGCTTAAATGGATTTAAAGCCCATTATTAGGGATGCAAATTTTGGTTTTGACAAGTTATTGGAGGCAGCTAAAACTTAGGATTAGACCTAGAGATGGATGGCTAAGATTAAGAGAGAATAGGTAATGAGATTGTCCTAATATCTCTCTTGTACAAGGCTATATATATGGATCTCTAAACCCTTAATTAAAAACAACTTTTGGGTGCCATAATTATCAAGTTTGCTGGTAATCCCCATATCAATTCTAAGAACCTCAAATCAATTCAAGTTAAGTAAAAGCACTGATTGATAGAAAAGGTCGACGATTCTAGACTTGCAATCTGACGGATCGAGCATAACTAGAGAAGGGAATTCATTGATTCAAGTGGACTCAAAGGCATCATCAATTGGTATTTTATTTATATATTACAGTAATTATATCATATTTTATGATTTAATATTGATTAATTCCAAATCTGTATATATATTAATGCTGTATATCTAGTTAGGTGAGATTTTCGTAGGTATATGTAGTTGTCACAAATTAGTTTGGTTATGTGCATGGTTATATTATCATGTGTTATAATTTATGTATAAACAAATCTAATTTGCTATAAAAAGTTAAATTTTATCATTATTAATTATTTTATGTATATTTATATATTAATTTAAATATAGACTAATGTATATTTTAAACATATAATTATATATATGTATATTTATAATGTATAAACAGCTTAGAATTTTTCCTTACACCTATTTATACATAATATGAATTATCAAATTCGAAAATAATTTTTTTTTATTTAAATAAATTTAAATTATCTTTTATTGATTATTTGAATGGTTTATTATATCTAAAATAATTATTGCACTGAATATATTTTTTATAATTATTACATCTATGCAGTAACCCAAAGAAAAAAATTTAGAATTTTTTGTTAAAATTTAATATTTTTAATCATTAAATTACTTCGGTTGAACATTTCTTTTATTTATTAAAAATAATATTTTATTTCAAAAAATCATGAAAAAATTTTGAACCTATATTTTATGATCCTAAATTTTCGTAAATTTTAAAATTTGATTTTTTAATATTTATTACTAATATTTTTAATTATTATGTTCTAAACTATTTATTATATATATATAATAATGATAAAATTTTAAATTTATTATTTTATGTTTGTTATGCTAATTTCAATCTGGAAATAATTTTAAAATATATATATATTTATATTTTAAGTATTTGAATCTAATTAATTATTCATATATATACATTTTATTTAACCTTATATATATATCATTTTAATTATTATATATATATATGTATGTATAATTTTATATGTTTAATTATGTATATATATTTATACAAATGTTTTAAATTATATATATATATATATAATTTTGAGACTTTTAGTTATAAAATATATTTTAAATATATGTATACGTATTTATATAAATATACTTTGCATTATAGATTTATGCACATATTTAGACAACATATAATACATACAAAATGAGCTAATGTGTCTGATGCGATGTAAATCCCAACATCTATATACGGGCATGTTATACCCTTCACGGATTATTATGTTACACATGCACACACATATGTATATGTATATGATACATGTATGTATATATATATATATTAAATCATTCAATTAACTTTACATTACAAAATACTTAAATTTAAATAAAATACATGATTTTATCTATAAAAAAATTTAGAATTGTTCTAAATGAATTAGACTTCATAGGCCCAATAAAGATCCAATAGGATAAAAAAAATTGAAATACACCCACCACTACCGCTGCGGGCTGGCTCAGTTCCAACAATGGTATAGGAGCTCAATAGCCTATGCGGTCTAAATTAGTCATGTTAGGGCTAACTTATTAAGCTTTCCTACTCAGTACGGTGTCTAGAAAGGTAATGTCTAGGATTGGAATTGGGTAATCAAGTACCCTATCCTACTTGGTCACCGGCCTGGCCTGAAAGGTGAAGTGAGCCCAAAAATTGCCCATAATAGAAAAGGCCCAACTTAATTTGGGTCTTGGGCTAATTTTCAAAATTGTCTTGAAAAATAAAGTGAAAGATTTTAAATTTAATTGTTAAATTTAAAATAAAATATATGTTTATTATAATAGTTATAATGTAACATATTTTTCAAAATGTTTGAAAAACAAAATAACATAATTTTCGAAAATTATTAATTTTATTAATAAGTTAATTAATAAATGTATGTGCATGTAGTAAATATATTATGAAATATGTTATGATATTTTAAAACGTTTAAGATATCATAAATATGCATACATATGAATAATGATTTTCGAAATCAAGATAATTTAAATAATTTAATTAAAAGGTTAATTAATTGAAATTATAATCACACGTGCATATGATATATGTGTTATACTATAAAGGTTATAGTACATAATAAATATAAATCTTATATCAATCTAAAATTAATTAAAATGTTAATTAATTAAAATTAATTAAATATGATTTAATTAATATAATATTATCCATAAATTATATAAGTAATGTGAAATATAAAAACTATATAACAACAAAACTTATATGATATGAATGTATAAACTTAAAGTGGAACATTAAAGAAACCCAAATAGACTTTAGGAATAAATACATACGTAAATGTACGTACACTACGATTTTCGATGTGTCTAACACATGAATCACGAGAGTATTTCATAAGAAATACATTATTCCATAAGTCGATATCACTCAATATAATATATTGAAGATTATGAATCTTCAATATAATGTTGTCCTCTACCATATGTATATTAATAAATTACTTGCATACTCCTTAGTTGTTGAGCAAACTCAAGCTGGGAATGTTATGTGTAGTATTATTAATATATTGAACAGATGAGGTAAGATAATTATATGTATTTGTTGAGCAAACTCAAGGTACGTATACTATACTTGGGCTATCACGATATGGTAGGTATGAGTGAATAATCTCTTTCGATTTGTTGAGCAAACTCAAGGTCGAAATGAAATTAGGACAAGGAAAAATGGGTTAGGAGTTGTATGTGATACAACTGATAAGGAGTTATCCATCGTTTGTGGGGCTATAATTTGTTGGGCAAACTCAAGGTCAGAATACCAAGACACACAAGTCCTAACACCCACTAGTGAAGTCGAAAGACTTCTGTGTTTCATCTTAGGGTTTGGAGAAACATAAAAGACTAGTGGGAGCCTTAGTGGAAAAATGAAATGGTAACATTTAACCTTTCTAATATTGTAAGAACATATGCTAAATAATGTTATAATTATCTACAATGATAAATTTATGCATTTAATATGATTGATAAAATGTTTATCAATTAACATATACAAACAAACTGAATTGAAAGTTGACAAATGGAAATGTAATCAATATCAAATTCCTATTGCATGTTAACATTTCAACACCCATGCAAGTGCCTGATTTTACAACCACTGAATACATTCGTGGTTTGGTCACTTATGCATTTATTTGGTCAAGACCATGTATTGCATTTTCTGAGTTTCGAACTCTAAAACAATACAAGACTTTGGATATTTGATCGATATACAATTGCATATAAATGTTATATGGTGAATAGTCAAAGTTTGCAATGTACAATATTTCGATGAAATTAGTTCATCCGAAAAACCGAATAAACCTTAGTACGAGATCGAGTATTTAATCTGATTGATTACAAAAGAGATCATATTTTGTTAATGTAACACAAGACCAAAAACTACAAGATATATATTAGAACTCGATCGCTGAAATGTCATTTTTATCGGTTTACGTAAAGTGCAGCATATTTGATGTCCTTAAATGTTAAGGATAATCGAATGCGCTTTTGTAAAGAGTTTATTATGATATCGTAGTAAGGTTTTCTTTTGAATAGTTTAACTATTTGAAAGGAAAATGAATGTATAAGAATAGATGTAATTTAAGGTTTAGTTGGAATGAAGAGAATGAATACTCACTTCTGCTTCATAGAGAAACATTGGAAATATGAATTGTAATAAATAATTGATCCTTAATATTGGAATAAGAAATATGATTTCTATTCTGAAATGTATTTTCATATAGAAAATTGTTTTCTATGAGATTTATTTCTTTGAGCTCAAAATATTTGATCAACGAACTCTCCACTGTAAATAGTTGCAGTGTATGAAATAAACAAATTGTATTAAGTGAATGATGGATCTCCAAATTTAATACGCTATTATAGTAATTGCGAAAAAAGTGGGAGTATACAATATAGCACTTATTAATTACATGATAGTACGAAAATTGTTTTCGTATAACTTACTATACATTATTTATGAAATAATGATTATTTTTCGGTATCGACTGAAAAAAATAGACATAGCTATATTTCAATATGAATATTATGAATATTCTTTATGAAATAAAACTATAATGTGGTAATTTTTTCTTATAAGAATAGTGATGCATTGGAAAATACAAAAGTGTCTAATATTATTTATGGTTGTTTTGGAATTATAGACTAAGCCGTAGTTTTCAGAAATAATTTTATTGTATGATTTTGAATCATATGATACTTGTTAATTATATCTCAAACAATAAAGGGCTATGCACCCATTCAGTGGGAGTATCATAAGAGGTTATGAACTCCTCGGATTGATACATATAGATGCATGCAATCATAATTCTATAAATACCAAAACGATTCCTTGTACTTCGTCATATTCACCGATGAGTTATCATCGACATGGACATGTGTATTTGATAGACATGTAGCGTGTCTATGGTAAACTCATAGAGTACAAAACATAAGTAGATAAAATAACATGCAATAGAAATGATTCGATTTGATCGAATGAGTGAGTATATTGGAAAAAGGTCCGAATGTACCTAAAAATGAATAAATATTCAATCTCAAAAGTCACTCCTCCATGTGATGCATAATGATGCATCGACAAGGGGTAATCGAACTTTGTTGAACAATGTGTGATTAATTATGAGTGAAGTTGAGTTAATTTCTTTCTATAAGGTCATGTACTTAAGAGTAGCACATAAGGTTAATATTATTTCATCTAAATAACGGTTTACAAAATCATATAAGATAAGGGTTTATAAGAAACTCCAACATATCCTAGGCCAAGGAGTTGGCGGGTTGTGTAAGTCAAAAGATTGCACGTAATAATTGTTCATGAAGGATCTTGTATGAATCTTCCCAAAAGGATTTTGAAAAGACTGTCATTGGATGACATATTTATGTTTTGAACATAACTTTTGTAAACTAAAACCAAATCAGTTTAATGAATAAGGAAATTCATAAAACGTTTATGAATACCTATTCTATTGCGCTGAGAAACATTTCATGGAATACCAACTTCATTGTGAAGAAATTTCCTTGAGAAATTATCGGGAGTAAAAAGGATTTGGATACGATCAAAAGATATAACCGATTAGATGAGATGAAATAAAATTGACTAACCTAAACGAACACATTGCATTAGAATGTCTAATAAGTATTCTCACTCATTGAAGAGAAACTATGAGTTTCTTGCCAATGTCGAAAATATATAATCCTTGATTGTTAGATTAAACCACTAAGAGTGTTGACTCAATCATATGATATGATGCGCAAATCTGAAAGAATTCCAAGTACGCTGCCAAAATATGATTTTAGTAGTCGTAACCTAAGGGATGTGATCCATCGGCCGTGATTATGTCTTTATGAGCAAGTCTAATGCAGTTGGAATTAAATGAGCAACGTTGATGAGAATTATATCGCAAATTTCAATTGTTGAAATTAGTGTAATAGATTCGGTATTCAATGTGCTAAAGTTAATTCAGATTTACTCACAAAATTACCACTTGATATGACTTTATGTTTGGTACATATGTATTGAAACAAAAAATTCTAAATAATGATTTAGAGTAAACTATTTACACATAATAACCAAAATGTCTCGAAGTCGGTGGGAGAGATATTGAGTTTGTGAGTCTTTGGATATGATCCAAGAAATGATTCGAAAGTATCATTTTACAAGCATCAAGATTGAATAAGTATTTTGATAGAAATATCAAATAATTTGATTTTTAATCAAAGTGCGGAGGAAGCATGTGTTCATAAGAAAGAATGTTAAAAGGTACAATTATATTTATAAGTTATAAGTAAACAACACGTTGTTGACTTTAACGTTGTACTTGTGTTAAAATTAGCCTTGGTTGTTTTAATACTCAACATTGGATTAATAAATGATGACTTTTATTGTAAGTATGAAAGATGTCGGGAATGTCCCAAATGATATGCAAAGACACCTTATTAAAATGTTTAATATGGAACATGTAAGATTGATTCCTTTGCATTGGCAAAAGGAATTATCATACATGTTGTGTTGCCTAAGATATCATGATTTGTTTATGTATTTGATACATGAAACAAATATCGAATCCAAATTGATATAACTAACTGGTTATTTGAAGTTCTCGTGTATTTATGAAATACTATAGAATTGTTTACAGAAATATAAATTCCTTATGAAGGAATGTTCAGACTCAAACTTTCACAAGTAATATTGAGTATAATATGTCAATAACAAATCTTTAAGTTGAAAATGTTCCAAATGAAAGACCGTGGCCGATTCAATGAAAAAATTCTAGGTACATCGCCTTGAATAGCGCCGCAATCAAAACAATGTATATAAAAAATATAAGTGCACAAATTTATAACCGAGCCGATTCCAAATGTTGAGAATTTCATGACAGAGTTATATGATAAAAATGTCATAATATAGTTCGTAATAGAATTTAGAGTTCACTCGAAGTCGAGAGACATACTCCAAATTATTCCTCATGATAAAACAGTTTATCACCGTCGGAGAAAGTTGATTGACAGAGTAGATAATTAAAACATAATAGCATACCCGTTCATAAAGGGACCGACCTGATTGGTTTTGAGAAAACCGATTGGAGAAGTTGGAAAAAGATTCCATAATTGATCCTAAGTGCAAGTGGAAGATTGATAGAGTTAGGGGTATGCCCTGGGGGCAATTATGTAATTTTTTACATATATCTAACTCGTTGACCAATCTTGTTCGAAAAAAGGTATTTTCTTTCTATTATATACTTGATATAATGTGGTAATATTAATTAATAAATTTAATTCAAATTATATTTAATAGAAAATCCATAAATGGTATGTTTTGTGATAGTAGTTACAAAGTGTTGTAACCGTGAGTAATCTATCGCAATGAAACAAATGTACCATTTTAAATGTTTCTAGTCAAGGTGCATCGAGACTGGATATTAAAGTATCTGTTGAGACTAGAGTACGTAACACTCTCCAAATGTTGGGCAGTGTATTACTCATGACTGTTGGGGGGCACCAAGGGGTTATGTACTGATAGTTATTGGATAACTATGGAACGACTCACTCGATAGTTTTCTATTGGTTAATATAACTAAGGTCAAATAGAAAATATCGATTGACTAATTTACAGAATTCTTTCAACTTGAGAATACTGTCAACCTTCAATATGAAAAACTCTGCTTTGATTATAGTCAAATCGTGGAACGACATCCATCAAGTGATTATAGTTGGGTCGAGTGGAAGTATTGGAAGGAAGACACTATTCAAGAGAGGATTCGTCACTTCAGTTATATGAGGTTAGTATCATGGTCAACTCAAGTCAACCCAAAGTCAAAATCTCTGGCCAGAGTAGTATGGCTAATAATAATTGTTATTATTGAACCAAGGATTTTATGTTTGGACTATAGAGTTGAATAAGGACAATATTGGAATTTTGACCATTACCAAATTCCATAAATCCAAAGTGATACAGTTTTTGACGAAGAGAATTGGTGTATATAAATGTCACTAACGGGTAACGCTTATTAAATTAAATAAGATTTTACTGAAAACAAATAAGCGATAAATTTGGCCATAATATCACTCCACTTGCTAGGTGACGTGTGAACGTTAACATTCGAATAGTTCGGTGTTAATTGATGACCAAATTTACATCCAAGAGTTACACAACTGAAATGATGAATTCTCTTAAGACTGAATGATTTAATTAGTTTATAGTTGTTATAAATAAATTAAATTAATTAATATTTTTAAAATATTAATTATAAAAATTTGAATATGGTTTGAGAAATAAAAATTGTTATATATTTATAATAGTTATAAATGTACCAATCGATATACGATATCGATAAGCGATTAAATTAAATTTAACTGCATAGCATTTTGGCTTGGCTTAAATGGGTTTAAAGCCCATCATTAGGGCTGCAAATTTCGGTTTTGACAAGTTATTGGAGGCGGCTAAAACTTAGGATTAGACCTAGAGATGGATGGCTAAGATTAAGAGAGAATAGGAAATAAGATTGTCCTAATATCTCTCTTGTACAAGGCTATATATATGGATCTCTAAACCCTTAATCAAAAAATACTTTTGGGTGCCATAATTATCAAGTTTGCTGGTAATCCCCATATCAGTTCTAAGAATATCAAATCAATTTAAGTTAAGTAAAAGCACTATTTGATAGAAAAGGTCGACGATTCTAGACTTGCAATTTGAAGGATCGAGCATAACTAGAGAAGGGAATTCATTGATTCAAGTGGACTCAAAGGCATCATCAATTGGTATTTTATTTATATATTACAGTAATTATATCATATTTTATGATTTAATATTGATTAATCCCAAATCTGTATATATATTAATGCTGTATATCTAGTTATGTGAGATTTTCGTAGGTATATGTATTTGTCACAATTTAGTTTGGTTATGTGCATTGTTATATTATTATGTGTTATAATTTATGTACAAACAAATCTAATTTGCTATAAAAAATTAAATTTTGTCATTTTTAATTATTTTATGTATATCTATATATTAATTTAAATATAGGCTAATGTATATTTTAAACATATAATTACATATATGTATATTTATAATGTATAAGCATCTTATAATTTTTCCTTACACCTATTTATACATAATATGAATTATCAAATTCGAAAATAAGTTTTTTATATATACATTAATAATTTTAAATTATCTTTTATTGATTATTTGAATTGTTTATTATATCCAAAATAATTATTGCATTGAACATTCGATTTTATATTTTTTCTAAATTACTACATCTATGCGGTAACCCATGGAAATTTTTGTAGAATTTTTTGTTAAAATTTAATATTTTTAATAATTAAATTACTTCGGTTGAACATTTCTTTTATTTATTAAAAATAATATGTTATTTCAAAAAATCATGAAAAAATTTTAAACCTGTATTTTATAATCCTAAATTTTTCTAAATTTTAAAATTTGATTTTTTAATATTTATTACTAATATTTTTAATTATTATGATCGAAACTATTTATTATATATATATAATAATGATAAAATTATAAAATTATTATTTTATGTTTGTTATGCTAATTTCGATTTGGAAATAATTTTAAAATATATATATTTATATTTTAAGTATTTGAATGTAATTAATTATTCATATATATACATTTTATTTAACCTTATATAAATATATATAATTTTAATTATTATATATATATATATATGTATTTATAATTTTATATGTTTAATTATGTATATATATTTATATAAATGTTTTTAATTATATATATATATATTTAATTTTGTGACTTTTAGTTATAAAATATATTTTAAATATATGTATACATATTTATATAAATATACTTTGCATTATAGATTTATGCACATATTTAGACAATATATAATACATACGAAATGAGCAAATGTGTCTGTTGGGATGTAAATCCCAACATCTATATACGGGCATGTTATACCCTTCACGGATTATTATGTTACACATGCACACACATATGTATATGTATATGATACATGTATATATATAAATTAAATCATTCAATTAACTTTACATTACAAAATACTTAAATTTAAATAAAATACATGATTTTATTTAAAACAAATTTTGATTTGTTCTAAATGAATTAGACTTCATAGGCCCAATAAAGATCCAATAGGATAAAAAAAAAATTGAAATATATCCACCAATAGTTGCGGGCCGACCCAGTTCCAACTATATGAGCAAAGTTTAGTTAAGTCCTGCGAAGATGAAATTGCGAAGACTATGATCTTTGCATTGTCCTAAAAAGCATATTTTTCACAACAAATATACGAAAATATAAATATCGTACCATTTTCAGATTTAAAGTAAATAAAATTATTTATAAGTCATCCAAAAACTGGAAAACGGAAATATTAAGCAGAAAAAAGTGTTGAAACTATTCCTGTTTCATATTTAAAAAATGTCTTGAGTAACAATGTGTACTACCACAGTGTATTTTTGTCCATCACTTTCCCTATTTTAGTCATTGCTGTAGGAAGCAATTTGATTGATGTCCGAACAATTTTGGACACTTAAAAACTATTAAACATTGTACTTAACCATAACTACCATCTATACACCGGATTATTTAAATTACAATCACATAGCAATATTTCAAGGAAGTGACAATAAGCCTTAAGCTTATATGCTAAGTACAATAAATGAATCGAATGGAATTAAGGCGTTCATAAGCTTGACAAAACTGTGGGTGATTTACACCTGGTACGCACAAAATTAAGACAGATTAGTAGTCTTTACCGAAGGATGGTTTACATATACAACATGTTAACGTATTCATTCCCATTTCATATATATTATATAAAAAATACATAATGTTACTAACAATAATGTTAAATAAATTGCAATTGTTGCACCATTTCGAAGTACCATCACATGGCATGTTAGGCTAATCCAACAACAACTCCATATACCTCCAACTCTCTCACTATAATCCTAGACCATAATCCAAACATTCCTTCTAGCAAATCTAAGCCACACAATAGGGACTGCATAAAATTACTATTACCTATGCATCTTCTCCATCTACTTCTACTGCTACTTCTGCTTGCAGGCCACCAATGCAAGTAATATTACAGTTGCACTCGGGTAAGACACATAGCCTAGCATAACTTAGATCAACTTTCAAGCTCAATTTCCTTCTAGTTCTTTTCCAGCTTATACTTAATACAGATCCTTCCTACATAACTTGCAGCCATGCCTAAAAATTGTAAAAATATATTGTTATAGTATCAAAATAATAGTATTCACAACTTGCACAAATACAAACATATAACCACAAAAAATGGTTTGTTATCCTTCTTTGCCTTCTGGTATATTAAAGAAAATATCAATTCAGCCGTCACTATGTAGACGAAAAACACACTATAAGTTGTTCAACATATTAAATATAAAATATTCACAAATCACACAACCATATGGCTATAAACAAATGTTTTCTATCCGTTTATGCCTCATGAACAAAAAAAATACTAATTTTCATTTATTTGGTAATCAAAATAATATTATTTAATTTGCTTTTAGTTAAATAGTAATGGCCCTAAAATTTTACCAAACGGAAAGCAATAAGAATATAAACGACATAGAACATTAAACAACTACTTATAGTGAAAAATTGATAGAACTTTCCTTTCTTTTTCTTACCTATCAAATAATGTCCACGGAATCATTCCATGAACCTGTCGAACATGCACACATCTCGTGTTAGATCTATTTGGTAATCAATGAATATTACAGCACATTTTTGCAATGTTTTCACACTATCTTATTTTATAACCTTGGTTCATATTCATGTTAATACGTTCAAACAACCTTCTATAACATATATATCTACTCTCCTAAATATGCATGTCGTCATTTTGGCAACAGTTTGTCAGTTTAGTACAGAAATACAAATCATAATTTTAAAATGAAAGTAAGAATCGACTTATTGGCAACACTATGTCAATTCAGTAAAGAAAGCTAAACTATATATTTTTCTAGGTAGAAATCCTACTCGGTACTTTGTTTAATAGCCATAATTTTGAATTAAATTTAGAAAAGTTGTTAAAAATTATAGGAGTTAAACTTTTTTTTCATAAATCTTGAGCAAAGTTTGCAAAAAAGAATGAAGCAATATTTAATATACATGTACCTTAGCTATAAACAGTGGGAAAAGGGAACACTAAGTTAGAAGAAGGGGATTGTAGTTTGGACTAAGTAAATAGTAGCTGTCATAGTTTTGGGATAACAATGGGTAGTTTTTCCGATTGATATACTGAGCTAGTGGATTGTATGATGCGATCTGGTAGGAGGACGATGACGATGAAATTTTTGACCGATCGACCGTGCGCTACGATCAGGTAGGAGGACGATGGCGATGAGATTTCTGATCGACTTCAGTAGTGGAGGAGGTGCGGATTCGATCTAGGGTATTAAAAATATTGTGAGGTGGAGAGAGGGCAGAGGGATGAGGAGGATTTTGGATTTGATAACCGAATAGCTTCTGATTTAGGGCTTCATAAGAACTATCGAAGTATTTTAGGATGAAGGATATTTTGGGTTGTTCAAGAAGACACGGTTGAAATTAGTTCATGGTATTATATTTATTAGTAGTAAAGATATATAGTATATTATAATTAATTTACTATTAATTTTTCTATTGACTAGCAATGCATATATACACACACACACATACATATAAAATTAAATAAATATTTTATTTTAATTCATATTAAAAAATATTATTTTATTTATATATATATATAACTTAATTGTTACTTATAATATAACATGTAGTTTACAAAAATATATTTTTCTATAATATTTTAATAATGGAACTTATTTATATATATTTACTTTTACATGTGTGTGTGTGTATATATATAATTATTTGGAATTTATAACTAAATGTACATGCACATATTTGACAATATACAATACATATAAAATGAGCTAATGTGACCGTTGCGATATAAATCAAAGCATCTATATATGGGCATATTATACCTTACGCAAATTACTATGTCACACATGCATGCACACACAGATATATATATATATATATATGTATGTATGTATGTATGTATGTATGTATGTATATGCATATGTATATGTATGTATGTATGTATATGATACATGTGTGTGTATATTCATATATTAAGTAAAACCAAAATCAAATAAATTTCAAACTACAATTTATAAATTTAAATAAAATACATGATTTTATTTAAACTAAATTTAGAAATGTCCTACGAATTAGACTTCATAGGCTCAATAAGGATCCAATAGGGTAAAATTTTGAAATTCACCAATATCTTCCGCTACAAGCTGGCCTAGTTCCAACAATTGTATTAGAGCCTAATAGCCTATGCGATCTAAATTAGTCATGTTGAGGCTGACTAATTAAGCTTGCACACTGTTGGGCGTGTTCTCACCCAGAAGACCTCGAGACCAAGGAGCTTAACTCATCTGGCATTCTCGTTCTCCAGAGCCCATTCGGCAGGAACTCGTCCGGCATCCATGTCTCACAGAGCCTATTCGGCAGTCTCATGCAACCCCGAACCAACCTACTTCCATCTCCATACCGGACCATGCTTCCCACCGAACCATCCTCCTGCCGAACCAACCTACTTCCATCTCCACACCGGACCATGCTTCCCACCGAACCATCCTCCTGCCGAACCAACCTACTTCCATCTCCACCATCCCACCACCGGTCCAAGCAACTACCGGTCCACTCTACACTCCAACCACCTCCGGACCAAGCGAGGCCGAACCAAGACGTACCAGGCCAGATCACATCAGCCCGGGCCCATCAGCGACTATACACATCCTGGACCCCTACCCCTAGCCTCACTCTATAAATAGAGGGGCAGGGGTACAGCAATGGGGACAAGTTGGAGAGCTCAAGCACGGAAGGAACTTTCAAACAACTTTCTTTTACTTGTATCAAAGCTTTGTACTTGTAATCAGAATAAAAGAAGAGAAATAACATATAAAGTGGACGTAGGCACATTCTGGCTGAACCACTATAAATCTGCGTGTCTTTTTACAGTTTAGCCCCTGTTTTTCATATATTTGCATAAATCGCTTAAATCACTAAGAATCACATAAGATCTACTAAATCATACAACTTCGAGGTGTTTGTCCATTTTTTGTGCAAACATTTTTGGTGATTTCACTGAGAACTAGAAGCTCGAAGCTTCAGCTTCATCCACTTAACAAGTTTTCCTAACAGCATCGTCCGCCACTTGGAAAACATGCCTCCCAAACAGAGAAAAGATGTTAACAAAGGAAAAAACATCGCATCCAGCAGTCTTCCAGATCCAGCTGTCGCGAATCAAGTAAATCGTCCTCCTCCAGCAACGATAACAAATGAAGGACAGGCTAACCCAACCACTCCTGCCACAGAACAGCCTGCAGCAATTACTAGGGCAGATTTGGACAGAGTTGTTGTTGAAGTAACTAATCGCTTCACGTCTCAGCAGGAAGCCTTGGTGGACCATCTCATGTCACGCTTAAGGGACGCTGAAGAATCCAACCGCAACACTGAATCATGGGGCGAGTCCCAGTCTGGAGGATCTCAAAGACAACAAAGATCTTCCTTCTTTGAAGGAGCTAACGGCAGAAGTAGCCGTGGTAGGAGCCGAGACCGAGCACAGCCCGAAGTTAGGCCTGAGGGAACGTTTGGTACCGAACCCAACGGGGAAGGTACCGGGCGAAGGTCAACTGTAGCTGAGCCTGTCATGCTACCTAACCACAGAAACGCCAGTGAACGGGGCCGAGCTAGAGTCCAGCCCGAAGTTGGACCCGAGGAAGTGCTTAGATCAGAACCCAACAGGGGGAGATCAAGGCAAGGGCCAACTATAGCTGACCCAAGCATGCTCCCAGAAGATCAAAGGCAGCCACTGGAAAATATGAGGAATGATAGACGATACCATCCCTACAGGTCATCTGGACGGAATCAATCCCACAGAACAGAACCAAACTCATTTCTATCTGCTCCAAGTTCTAATGAAAGGATGGCACACTTATTCAGAGAGTGTGTCCAACGGGAGCAAAGAGATCGAGGGATAGGCGCTAGGGTAACCAGCCCTTTCGCCCGCAACATTGAAATTGCTATCACCCCCCGAGAATGGAAGATGCCAACAATGGAACCCTACAAAGGAACCTCTGATCCCGTTGTACACTTACAGAGGTACACGCAGCATATGCTCATGAGTGGAGCGACAGAGGGAGTACTGTGCAAATGCTTTCCGCTCTTCTTAGCAGATCTTGCTACCTCCTGGTTCTGTCATCTACCCCAAGGATCCATCAGCTCATGGGAAATGTTGAAAGAAAAGTTTATCAGTCAGTTCCGCATTCATGTGGAACAACCTAAGGACGCTTATTCCTTATCCAGTGTCAAGCAGAAACCTGGAGAGAAGCTGCAGCAATACCTAACCCGATTCAACGCCGCAGCAGCCGCAGTCCAAGATGCCGATGAAAAGCTTATCCTAATGGCCCTCTGTAGTGGTGTGCACCCGGAGACTAAATTCGCTAGAAGGTTGACGAAAGAAAAACCAGCTACTTTACCTGATTTCTTCCATGAAGCCGGGAAATATATGAGGCTTGAGGATGCTGCCGTCGATGGGCAGTCAGGATAGCAAAATAAGGCAACTCATAGCAACGCCCCTGCTGCGGCAAGGGACGTTCGGAGAAATGACTCCAGAGACAATGCTGGGGGCAAAAAGGGAGAAAAGCGCCTATATCGGCCAGGACCAAGATTCGACACTTACACTCCTTTGAACGAGACCGTTGAAAATATCTTCCTTGCCACCCAAGGCGAAGTTAGATACAAACGCCCACCATACAAGAAGGAATCAGATAACGCACAGAAGTCTGGAAAGTTCTGCCGCTTCCACGAATCTCACGGGCATGATACCAACGAATGCCATCATCTCCGAGATCTGATTGAGGAACACATCAGAAGAAAGAAACTGGAACGTTATGTAAAAGGTCAAGATAGAACCCCAGCTCCTGCCAATGAAAACCCAAGGCTGCCCTCACCAGGGGCCAACAGAGGAAACCGCAACGCTAGCAGCTCTAGTCAAGAAAAGATAGTGGTCCATACCATCTCAGGAGGGCCACATATCGCAGACAGAAGCTGGAAAGAGATGGAAAGGTACGGAAAGTTGCTTAGAGACAATAAAGACTATGTCAATTCGGTTATAGAAGAACGCCACCCGAAGCGGAAAGAAAGTGATGACATCACATTCGGTAAGCGTGACCTAGAAGGAAGGCAGTACCCTCACATAGATCCCATGGTTATCTCTGCCCGACTCGGTCCCGCCGAAGTTTACCGAATCCTGGTAGATACTGGAAGCTCAGTAAACATCCTGTTCAAACACGCATTCGACAAAATGAAGCTATCAATGAAGGATGTATCTCCCTGCGATAAACCACTACACGGTTTCACTGGAGATGCGAAGATGCCTCTCGGACAACTGGACCTCTTCGTCGAGATTGGAAGCCATCCCCGCTCTGTTGTACGGAAATAGACATTTGTGCTAATAGAAAACCGTTCAGCCTACAACGCCTTCTTAGGAAGGCCAGCTTTGTCTGATTTCCAAATTGTTCTAGCCCCATGGTGCCTAAAGATGAAATTTCCAACGGACAATGGAGTAGGGGAAGTAGAAGGAGACCAGGACGTTGCTCGAGACTGCTATGTGACCGAACTTTGCAACAAATAAAGGGAAGGGTGTAGAGATTGCCCTCTGCACAAAAAGTCTGGAAGCATAGCAACTAAAGAAAGCCCCTCCTCTTCGATATACCAGCGACCCTTTCAATGAATTAGACCCTAGGGACAAAGAGGAGGAGGCCACCGCTGAGCCTGCAGAGGCTATGGAGTTTATATCTGTAGACAAGCACGACTCAAGTAGACTATTGAAAATTGGGTCCCAACTAAAAGTCGAATTGAAGGCACAACTCATCGATTTTCTCCGCCACAACTTGGATGTATTCGCTTGGTCACACGCTGACATGACCGGAATCTCCCCCGACATAGCATGCCACGTATTAAACATTGATCCTACCAAGGCGCCTGTAAAACAAAGAAAGAGAAGTATGGGGGCAGAGCGATCAGCAGCCCTCGATGAAGAAGTAAAAAACCTACTCGCCAATGACTTCATACGAGAAGCTATCTACCCGGAATGGATCGCCAACCCGGTGCTGGTAAAAAAGGCTAATGGGAAGTGGCGAACCTGCATTGACTTTTCCAACCTAAACGACGCCTGCCCAAAGGATTGCTTCCCACTTCCCAGAATCGACCAACTTGTAGACAGCACAGCCGGGCACGAACTCCTATCTTTTATGGATGCATACTCAGGATATAACCAAATTTCTATGCATGCTCCCGACCAAGACCACACTAGTTTCATCACCGATCGAGGTTTATACTGCTATAAGGTAATGCCTTTCGGACTTAAAAATGCAGGAGCCACCTACCAGCGCCTCGTCAACAAGATGTTTGCGGGGCTGATAGGACAAACTATGGAAGTATATGTAGATGACATGCTGGTAAAGTCAAGGAAAGCCAAAGATCACGTAAGCCACCTAGGCAGGATGTTTCAAGTACTTCGACAATATGGAATGAAGTTGAATCCGCTAAAATGCTCCTTCGGAGTGTCATCTGGAAAGTTCTTAGGATTCATCGTTCATGCCAGGGGGATAGAAGCAAACCCTGAACAAGTCCGAGCGCTAAGGGATATCAAGATACCTTCCACTCGGAAGGAAATGCAAAGTTTGAACGGAAAAGTGGCCGCTCTAAGCCGATTCATCTCCAAGGCGACGGACAAGTGCGTCCCCTTTTTTGAAGCCCTAAAGAAAGACAAGGGAAAGTTCGAATGGACTGACGAATGCCTGACCGCTTTCCTTCACTTAATCGAACACCTCCAGAAACCACCGGTGCTCTCAACTCCAAGCGAAGGAGAAGAATTATACCTATACCTCGCTGTGTCATCCCACGCCCTAAGCGTTGCCTTGGTAAGGGAAGACAACCGCACGCAACGGCCGGTTTACTTCGTCAGCAAAAGGTTTACTGGGGCAGAAGTTAGATACCCTAAACTTGAGAAATTAGCATACTGTCTACTAATCACTTCACGGAAACTACGTCATTACTTCCAATCCCATTCCATCAAAGTTCTGACCGATCAACCACTGAGGCAGGTACTCCATCGTCCCGACACTTCTGGGCGATTACTCAAATGGTGCATTGAACTGAGTCAGTATGATATCACCTATCACCCTCGCACCGCCATCAAGGGACAGGCCATGGCTGATTTCATTGCAGAGTTCACTACCAACGAAGATCAGGAGCAATTGGAAATAACAGAAGATATCAAGTGGAATCTCTTTGTGGATGGTGCATCAAACGAACAAGGCTCGGGGACAGGTGTGGTAATAATCACTCCCATGGGAAACAAACTGCACTATGCTATAAGGTTGGAGTTCGCTGCCACCAACAACGATGCAGAATATGAAGCGGTGATAGCTGGACTAGAAATTGCCATAGAAATCGGGGCCAATTCTTTGTGTCTTCACAGCGATTCTCAACTTATTGTTAATCAAATACTAGGAGAATTCCAAGCTCGAGAAGAACGACTCATAGCATATCTAAAGAAGACCAGGTTACTTCTCAGCCGATTGGACCACTACTTAGTCAAACACATCCCTCGGGAGGAGAACCGAGAGGCCGATGAATTAGCAAAGCAAGCAAGTGTGAGAGACATCACCATCTTCGGGGCAGTGACCATCTCAAAGCAACTGGCCCCAAGTTTTGAGCAAGTGAATCTGATAGCTGCAACCGAAGAAGCAACTTGGATGACTCCCATCCGAGACTACCTACAAAGTGGCACACTACCCGACGGGCGTAATGAAGTTAAGAAAATCTTGAGGAAAGCGTCCCGCTATACAATACAAGAAGACATCCTCTATCGGCGCGGGTTCTCTAACCCATTATTAAGGTGTGTCGCCGGAAGGGAAGCCAAGGAAATCTTATCCAACATTCATCAAGGAAGCTGCGGAGATCACATCGGAGGGCAAACGTTAGCAAAAAAGATACTCCGATACGGATATTTCTGGCCCACCTTAAGCAAGGACGCCTTAGATTTCGTCAAGAAGTGTGACAGATGCCAAAAATTTGCTAAGATTCCTCGGCTACCAACAACCGAGATTACTCAGATGACTAGCCCTTGGCCCTTCGCAATATGGGGAATTGACTTAATCGGCGAGCTACCAATGGGCCGAGGCGGGGCCAAATATGCTATAGTGGCAGTTGATTATTTCACCAAATGGGTGGAAGCGGAACCTCTAAATAAAGTATCTTCAGCAAAAGTTATTAACTTCTTAATCAAAAATGTTCTATGCAGGTACGGAGTCCCACTCAAAATCATATCAGATAATGGACTTCAGTTTGACAGCGAGGAATTCGCCAACTGGTGCCAAGAACACAGAATTCATAAAAGCTTCTCATCCGTAGCATATCCCCAGGCAAACGGACAAGTCGAAGCAGTCAACAAAATTCTGAAAACTCTGATCAAAAAGAAGCTCGAAAAGTCAAAGGGCGCTTGGGTGGATGAACTCCCTACGGCACTATGGGCCTACCGCACATCTTTCAGAACATCAACAGGGCACACTCCTTTCTCTTTGGCATACGGATCGGAGGCTATGCTCCCAGTTGAAACCATTGTGCCTTCCCACCGTAGGATCCACTATAACCCAGAAGAGAATGAAGAGCTCCTCAACATGTCTTTGGATCTAGTCGAGGAGAGAAGAAATGATGCAGTCCTTAAAGCAGCAGCCCACAAACAAAAAGTGGCGGCACACTACAACTCCAAAGTCAAGCATCGTACCTTACAGGAAGGGGATCTTGTCCTCAAGCGAATCTTCCCTCGTCCCGGAGCACTAGACCCAATCTGGGATGGACCATATGTAATTCATAAAGATCTCCACAACGGAGCCTATATTTTGTCAACAGTGGACGGAGAGGTGTTCCAGAGGGCATGGAACATCCAACACCTCCGTCGATACTTTTCTTAACTTGTATTGCCCATATGAAGTGAATTAACAAAGAGAATCAGTGGACGTAGGCATTTTCGTGCCGAACCACTTTAAAAAATCTTGTCTCTTTTTTAACTTGTTCCTTTGTATCTTGGCTGCTTGTTAACTTTATCCTTTTCTGTTGAACAAAATCCTGAGCATATAGCATTTCTATTCAAAGCACTCCACAACGCAACTTCACCTGGACAATACCTAGCAGGTACTATGCGAATCTATGCCCTCGCTAATGAGACACTTTTGCTCCGGCATCCCTCTGCTGCGGGTTAACTCATTGCTCGCGACGGCCCTCAAAGCCAACTGTAATGAGCCGATTATAAGCCACCGAGAAGGCCGACTATAGCCGAGGCAGCTCATTACGGCGTTAGGCTCGCCGGCAACTGTGAACCGACTATAAGCCCCAACATAAGGTGTGGCCAGCCAGGGGCAGTTCACAGTTGACGATCGGCACCCACGCTAGCCGGCCACAGTAAATCGAATAATACCCACGATTACGGGCCATAATGGCCCGGGTAGTTACTGTGCGCGATCTCGGCTCCGATGTGTCTTAAGTGCGGATGTGGTAAAAAAGAATTAACTCCCCGTGGAGGCGTAAGATGGGTGACAAATGTCTCCAAGACCCACAGCTAGGGAAAGTGACTACAAAACCCATTTGCCACGAACTTAAGCACGTCGAAGGCCTTCCGTGATTGGAAGTTTTACCTTTTCACATATTTCAATTTTACTTAAAAAGCTTTTTCCCTATCCTCTATGACAATCCCTAAAGTACAGGATACAGAGTAGGAGATACTCACCAATGGGTGTAGGGACTCACAGTTGGATGGCAGGGCATTCGACTGCATTCCATGCTCGGTCATACAAGATATTCAAGACTGCCATCTACGATTAAAACATGAAAGGCGGTATTTTCTTCTTTTGTGTACAAATACATGACTATAATTTGTTCACACCACACGCTAATATTGCAAGTCATGGAATTATGATTTAGAACCAGAATCTGACATCAAACACAATTCAATTACAAGAATATACATAGCTATATTCCTCATGCGACATGTCGAAATGGCAACAAACGTTCAGAAAACGACAAAATCAGCTTAAGTTAAAGAATTACACATCAAGAATGGAGCTATTTATTACAAGTAGCAAAATAATACAACCTAAAAGCTACTTTACTGTTTTAAGACTAACATATACAACCCTGTCAAAGTCCACAAAAAAGAGTTTTTTCCAGGTCTAATCAAGGGGCCGGCTGCATTGGAGTTTTATCCTTGTCCTGTTGGCCACCTATCCAGTCAAAGAAAGGATTCATTAGTGATAAGCAACCAAGTTAATGGGGAAACTAAAAAGGAAGACTTACCAGCATAAGCTTACTGGCCACCCTGGTCGTCATCATCCACTTGCACCCCTGCCTCCTCAGCAGCAAGCAACCGCATACCCTCCTTCACCGCCACCTTCTCCCCCTTGGCAAACTGGGCAGTGACCGCATCCATGCTGAAGGCCATGCCACCATCTTTATCCGCATCGGCCTTGGCCTCCTCCAGAGCCCGAAGATAGATCTTAGCCATGACCCTGGGATAATCATCCATCCAGGATAGGTTGCCCTGCTTCCAGGTTCGGAAGTACATGTCCTGAAGCATTTCGTCCATCATCCCCTCATTCTCCTCAAACTCCCTCATCCGGGCCTCGGAAGCCGACAACCTCCCAACGGCAGCATCTCTCTCCGATCGGTATCTCGAGCAGTCAACCAGAAGGGATCCCCGCATTGCCTCCATCTCCTCCCTCAACTTGGCTTGAGCAAGCTCTGCAGCCTCAAGTTTCCCGGACAATTCCTCCACCTGCTCAAGATCCGCTTTCCGAACCTCGTCCACCGTGGCAATAGCCATGTCAATCCGTTCTTTGCAAGTAGCTTCCATTTTCCGCAATTCGGCCCGACTGGCCTCTTCCATGGTTTTTCTTAGTCGTCCAGTAGCAGCCTCATGCTGAGAAATCTGAATAGCCTGATCCGCAAGCTGTTTGGCCTGATCCGAAACCACCAATCGAAGTCGGATATTCGCGCTCCCAATCTCCTCTCCGGCCTTAACCAGCCGGGCATGATGCCCCATCAGCTTCTTAGTCTCCTCCGCCACCCGATCAATATTAGCCTTGGCCTCGTCTCCCATAGTGATTATACGAGTAGTGAGTAAATCGAGATCTAAGGACTTAGCTTCATCAAGTACTCGTACCATGGGGTTGCGGGGAAGAAGGTGTTCACCGGTGACCTCGTCAAAGGTAACATCATGAGAGCTTGGATCCAGGTCGGGATGACCCGCAAATGGATTACGAGCCAAGTCAGGACGGTCGATATGAATAACGGTAGGGTTTCCGGGCGGGCGCGGAGAGAGTGCAAACTCGCTATCCTCCCCCATGATATCATGAAGAGGCTGAGCCGGGAGCTGAGGACCAAGTGAAGGTTCGGATGAAGGATGACTCCTCTTTCTCCGCTGAATACCCTCTTCAATAACCCCGAGAAGAGGACGGTAGCCGACTACATCCCCGGAGCGGTGGGCCGAAGGCTTCGGCTCGGCGGAGGTTTTTGAAAGTTTGTATTGCTCAAGCCTGTGCCGAAGATCCGAGGCCTTGGATGTCTTACCTGCTCCTGATATGAAGAACAAGTGTCACAAACTTACATCACTATATAATTCGAGAAAACACGGCAAATTAAAAGATAAAAAGAAAAGAAACACATCTGTGGTTGTACAAACCCTGGGGAGGAGTAGGATATTGCAATAAGTCCTGGATTTCATTCCAGGACGGGAGCGGGTCATAAAATATTCCTAAGTCCCTATCATTAATGAAGCATGCAGGAGTCAAGAGTTCACCTTGAGTCGTCGGAGCCACCTTGGCTGGAAGGGTCTGAGAAGACTCGCTTGCACCGGTCCCGGCCTTGTCCGCTTTCTCGGTTTTCTCTACCAAAGCCGAATCTTCGTCCAGCCTCTCGAAAGCTTGGTGGAACGCATCATCCGTCCACTCCTGAATCTCACCCGCTTGCCCAGGAAGCAAGGCCCCGATGCCATCGCCACCTTTATCACCTTCCCGACCATCTCCACCCTCACCTCTTTCCTCCTCTATGTCTTCCTCCTCCTGGGTAAGTGGACAATTGCTGGGGGAGGGACCGTCCGACTTCTTGAGTTTCTTACCTCCGACGGCTGGAGGTTTTGTGAAAGGTTTCCTCTTGCTACTCTCTACCGTAACACCTTCCTTGGTCTGAGCAGCCGCCCTCTCCTCCGCCGTTTCCCTCAGCTTAACTACTGACTGCTGTGGAAGGATTAAATTATACTCCAGAAGGATCGCATTTCTGATCAAGAAGGCAGATGATCTATATTTCCCGAGAATAGCTTCTATCTCAGCCGCCGTCTGAACCAGGCGGTCAGTCTCCACAATCGCAAAGCCACCTGTCGCTAGCAAAAATGAGAAAGTATGAGAAGAAGTATCGCAATCGGAATAGAAATTATAAGTAAAAGCATCAACTTACATCCAGAAGTAAAGCGCCGAATTGAAACGGAGTCGTCCCTGACAAAGAACCACTCCTTCTTGAACATGCTGAATTTAGAATACAGATCCAAGACCGGCTTGAAGGTCACGGTTGACTCCAAGCTAATGTATGGGGACCCCTTCTTATAGCCCCTCAGATTATATAAGTACCGGATCTCCCGGTTGGAAGGAGCACGACCGTACTTCCTCTGGAAAATGACGAAGAGGCTCACCAGGATAGCATAGGAGTTGGGTTGAAGCTGGAATGGGGCCACCTTGAGATATGTGAGGAAGCTGGTTACCCAAGCGTTAAGAGGCGGAATGGCACCACACATGCAGTGGTATCTGCTGTAAGCAAAGTACCCTTCAGGAGGGTCGTACGGCATAACATCTCTCCCTGGCAACAGCATTCGCGCCCTGTCAATTCCGAAAGAACGAGAGATGACATCAAGCTGCTCCTCCTTGAGGGAGCTAGGAAAGCAATCGGGGGGGAGTTCAAAAGCTCCTGAGGGCCGTACCCGTCCACTAGCGATCTCGGGGCAGATCCGTGACGTTCTGGATTCGGCTGAGCTAGGGGCACGGCAGAGGAACCTCCTTCACCCCCGGATTTCTTTTTGTCTGATCGAGTTTCCGCTTTACGAGACATTATTTGCAACACCGGAAAAACACATTGTTAGAGCAAGAGGATGTAAACAAATAAATGCAGAAGTTCATTCGGTATTATGGTATGGAGGTCCATTCGGTATTGTCATACGAGAGTTCATTCGGTGTTATAATGTGAAAGTTCATTCGGTATTATAATCTAGAAGCACATTCGGTAGTACAGTACGAAGATTCATTCGGCAATTTTCAGAAAGCTCGTTCGGCAATACAAGCACAAGTACATTCGGCTCCTCACCTGATTCGGCAGGGACTTTGATTCGGCAAAGGCTAGGAAATGGTTCGGCTGATAAAAATGACGAGGGTGTATGGCCCCTATTTATAAACAAATGTTGGACACCGGACCAATTGGATCGGCACCTAGGGGCCGAACGAAGCTATCCATAATACCCAACTTAAAACAGAGCACGCCATATACAGATATATGCCCTACTTTGGGGGGCAAATGTTGGGCGTGTTCTCACCCAGAAGACCTCGAGACCAAGGAGCTTAACTCATCCGGCATTCTCGTTCTCCAGAGCCCATTCGGCAGGAACTCGTCCGGCATCCATGTCTCACAGAGCCTATTCGGCAGTCTCATGCAACCCCGAACCAACCTACTTCCATCTCCATACCGGACCATGCTTCCCACCGAACCATCCTCCTGCCGAACCAACCTACTTCCATCTCCACACCGGACCATGCTTCCCACTGAACCATCCTCCTGCCGAACCAACCTACTTCCATCTCCACCATCCCACCACCGGTCCAAGCAACTACCGGTCCACTCTACACTCCAACCACCTCCGGACCAAGCGAGGCTGAACCAAGACGTACCAGGCCAGATCACATCAGCCCGGGCCCATCAGCGACTATACACATCCTGGACCCCTACCCCTAGCCTCACTCTATAAATAGAGGGGCAGGGGTACAGCAATGGGGACAAGTTGGAGAGCTCAAGCACGGAAGGAACTTTCAAACAACTTTCTTTTACTTGTATCAAAGCTTTGTACTTGTAATCAGAATAAAAGAAGAGAAATAACATATAAAGTGGACGTAGGCACATTCTGGCTGAACCACTATAAATCTACGTGTCTTTTTACAGTTTAGCCCCTGTTTTTCATATATTTGCATAAATCGCTCAAATCACTAAGAATCACATAAGATCTACTAAATCATACAACTTCGAGGTGTTTGTCCATTTTTTGTGCAAACACACACTTAGTACGGTGTCTAGAAAGATGATGTCTAGGATTGAAATTGGGTAATCAAGTACCCTATCCTACTTGGTTGCCTGCCTGGCTTGAAAGGTGAAGTGAACCGAAGGTTGCCCCTAATAGAAAATGCCCAATTTGAATTAGGTCTTGGGCTAATTTTCAATTCAGTTTTGAAAATTAAGACAAGATTTTAAATTTAAAAGTTAAATTTAAAATAAAAACTTGTTTTTGTTATAATATAACATAAATTTTCAAAATGTTTGAAAAGGTAATGAAAATTTCAAAATGTTTGAAACTATTTGAATATTAATTTCAAATTTAAAATTTTATTATTATCATTAATAAAATAAATAAATTAAATGAGTTGATTAATTAATACTCATATGCATGTATTATATATGTAGATATATGTTATCCTATTTTAAAGTGTTTAAGATAACATAAGTATACATATATGTATATAAGATAAATTTTT
Organism: Allium fistulosum; assembly: GCA_030737815.1. Lineage (NCBI taxonomy): Eukaryota > Viridiplantae > Streptophyta > Magnoliopsida > Asparagales > Amaryllidaceae > Allium > Allium fistulosum. The sequence goes on from CM060902.1 coordinate 1,213,764,427, forward strand.
GATATTAATATAATTTAATTAAAATTGTTTAATTAAATTAATTAAATGTTAATTAATTAGATAAGAATACACATATATAAGATATACGTGCTACGCTATAAAGCTTTATGGTAGATATGTCCAATATAAAAGTTGTATTGGAATACTAATTTAAAATTAATTAAAGAGTTAATTAATTAAAATCAATTAAATAAGATTTAATTAATAAAATATTATGCATAAGGCTATCGTATAAGTAATATGAAATATAAAAGTTATATAATAATAAAAGTTATATAATATGAATGTATAAACTAAAGGTGGAACATTAAAGAAACCGTAAATAGACATAAGGAATAAATACATACATATCGTACGTATACTGTGATTTCAGATGTGTCTGACATTTGAACCATGAGGGTATTTCATAAGTAATGCATTATTCCATAACTCGATATCACTTAATATAATATATTAAAGATTATGAATCTTAAATATTATGGTGTCCTTTACTATATATATGTTAATAAATTACTTGCATACTCCATAGTTGGTGAGCAAACTAAAGCTAGGGATGTTCTGTGTAGTGTTAGTGATATATTGAATAGATGAGGAAAGACAACTATATGTATTTGTTGAGCAAACTCAAGGTACATAAATTATACTTAGATCGCTGCGATATGGTAGGTACGAGTAAATAATCTCTTTCGATTTGTTGAGCAAACTCAAGGTCGAAATAAGATTTGGACAAGGAACCATGGGTTAGGACTTATATGTGATACAACCGATAAGGAGTTATCCATGGTCTGTGGAGCTATGACTTGTTGTGCAAACTCAACGTCGGAATTCCGAGACGGACGAGTCCTAACACCCACTAGTGAAGTCGAAAGGCTTATATGTTTCACTTAGAGTTTGGTGAAACATAAAACACTAGTGAGGGCCTTATTAGAAAAATTAAATGATAGCATTTAACCTTTCTAATATTGTAAGAACATATACTATATAATGTTATAATAATCTACATTAATAAATTTATGCATTTAATTAGATTGATAAAATGTTTATCAATTAAGAAATACAAATGAATTGAAGATTGATAAATATAAATATAACATATACTCACTGTTAAATGCCTATTGCATGTTAATGTTTACTACACCCATGCAAGTGCCCAATTTTACAACTACTTAATACGTTCGTAATATGGTCATTTATGTATTTATTTGGTTAAGACTTTTTATTGCATTCTATGAGTTTCAAACCCTAAAGGAAATACAAGACTGTGTATATTTGATCCATATACTATCGCGTATAAGTGTTATATGGAGAACAACCACAGTTCGTAATGTACGATACATCGATTAAATTAGTTCATTCGAAATAAGTCAATAATTAAATAGTACTATGATATCGAGTATTCAATTTGATTGATTATATAAAAGATCACATTGTATCAAGTGTAACATAAGGCCAAAACTGCAATATAAATCTAAGAACTTGATCGCTGAAATGTCAGTTTGATCGGTTTACGTAAAGTGTAACATATCTGATTTCCTTAAATGCTAAAGATAATCGAATGCGCTTTTGTATAGAGTTTGTTATGATATTGTAGTAAGGGTTTCTTTTGAATGGTTTGACCATTTAGAAAGAATGACGAATATAAAAAAAATAGATGTGATTTAAGGTACAGTTGGGATGAAGAGAGTGAATAGTCACTTCTGCTTCTTAAAGAAACATCGAAAACGAGAATTGTAGTAATAATTGATACTTAATTTTGGAATAAGAAATATGATTTCTATTCCAAAATGTATTTACATAGAGAAAATTATTTTCTATCAGATTTGTTTCTTTGAGTTCAAGATATTTGATCGAAGAACCCTACACGGCAAATAAGTTGCAGTATATGAAATAAACAAATCTATATTAAGTGAATGATGGATCTCCGAATTTAGTACGCTACTATACTAATGGAGGAAATAGTGGGAGAATGCCATAAAGCACTTATTTTTGCATCAAATTATGAAAATTATTTCGTAAAACGTACCGAACATTATTTATGAAATAATGACTCTTTGGGTATCGATTGAAAAATAGACATAGCTATAATTCAATATGAATATTATGAATATTCGTTATGAAATAAAACTATAATGTGGTATTTGTTTTCATAATAAAAGTGATGCATTAGAAAATACAGAAGTATCTAAAATTATTTACAATTATTTGGAATTATATACTATTACGCAGTTTTGAGAAATAATTTATTATATGATTATGAATCATATGATACTAGTTAATTATATCTCAAATAATTAAAGGATATGCACCCATTCAGTGGAAGCATCATAAGTGTAACGCCCTGAAATTTTCAAACATTCGCATCCATAAATGTCGGATTTGAATTGCTCAAAATATCATATTGTTAATTTAAATTTGGCAAAACTCAGCATATACAGTAAATAAAATAATCACATAATCACAGACACAGAGTAATATAAAAATAATGCAGTGGAAACAAAAGAATAGTAGTTCATGATGCTACTGTGTGTATATATATATAACAGAGTTAAACAAGATACAACAGAAGTCACGAATACATAGATGTCTCAATACAATAGTCAAATAAATGAACTGAATACATCACTGGAATCAATTGAATAACTGAAAGCCGGATAGATAGCTGGATCTCCAAGCGAAGCTACAACTCCAAAGGTGAGTCTCAAATGCTGTATCACTCAGTCTAACCCGAGCGTAAAGCAATACAAAAAACACTCGAGTCAGGATTAACATTCTTATATCAATAAATCCAAGTCAAGTGAAATATCAACTAAAATACAAGTAACTCAAAGGATGTTTGGGATAACCATCCTTTAAGGATCCGTTAAACTATCTACTATGTAGTAATATACGCTATTATAATATGTCTAAAGTAAAGTAAACTATTAAAATAGCGTTAAGGCGTTACCCAAATCCCCCTTAACACATTTTATATATTCCCATAGTCTATACAGTACCGTAATCTCCCCCGTAATGGGCGTCGTCAGAGGGCACTCCATAGGTATGGTACAAAACAAACTCGTAGTAAAGCACGCTAGGGTAGGTGACACGGCACAACTAGGCAATGCCAGGGTAGATATACCAATTACACTTCCGGGCCGGTGGTAACGTGGAGTCGCATCAATCGTCCACCTCGAGCCACACTCCTGAATCAAGGGTGCACACCAAATCAATCACAAAGTAATAGAATGGCATACGATGGAGTGTGTCCGATCAGAGGTGCTACCTCATTAGCCCGTCGATTGCTCCTGTTTTAGCCACCTTATGCCAACTCACGGGAGTCGGGTCCACGTATATACCTCATATAGGATCGTCGCCACCATCCTACTTCATTCTGGAATCTCCACCGCTTACATAGTTGTTAAAGTGGTTTTCGGTATCGACAGAGAGTATGCCCATATCCGATCCCGATCTCTTTAACAACCAATCATTATTATAACACCGTGGTCATTTAAAAATAGTTTATACTTCAAAACCAGAATATCATTTCCTTTTCAAAAACTAAATCAATACGATATCGTTTTCATTTCAAAAATATCCATTTCCAAAAATCATATCGCTTTCCAAAGTTATATCGCTTTCGAAATCATAAGTCATTAAAAATCAAAACACTTTGGAAATTAAAACCTTGAAATTCATAACACTTTGAAATCATAGCATTTTGGAATCCATAACACTTTCCTCTTAAACAGTTTAGATATTAAAATTAGTATATATAATAAAATAGTTTATAAAATAAAAATAGTTTATATAAAATAATTATAAGTTAAAATAGTTTATAATAAAATAATTTATATTGAAAATGATTGATACAAAATAGTTTATATTAAAATAATTTATAAAGTAAAATATAAATAGTTTTAGATATAGTTTAAAAATACTTTATAAAATAAAATAGCATCCTTAATTTCACAAATCGATTCAAATCAACTCAATTTCAAGAAATTCAGATTTAATCAAATTGCAAATCATCAATTTCAATTCGATTCAGTTTCTCAATAAACCATTTCAAATTATCGATTTCAAATACATATTTGAAGCATAAAATAAGTCATTTCAATTTCAATATATTTCAAAGTTTTAAATATTCAACATTTCAAAACTAAATTCGAAAATTTCATATATATATCAAATTCACTTTACTATTATTTAGTTTGAAATATTCACTTAATAAACCCAACATCATTTAATTAAAACCCCAAATTTCAAACCACTAAATATTTCTTTCGATTTATTAAACTTGAAATATTCATTTAATCACTTTAAACCAAAATCAAGTTATAAAATCATATCTTCAAAATTTCAAATTTAATAAATTTCAAATCAAACCTATTTAAGTAAAATCTTAAATAAATATAATTTCAAATCAATTTCAAATTTATCTTTTCAACCTGAATCATTATAAACTCTATATTTGAAAATATAGATACTAAATAAATACTTAAACATATTATATATCAACATTATTAAATCAACTTTAATAAATCTTTAAAATTCATATTTATTAAAACCATATATTTCTTTTCAAAATCATAGAAATCATTTTAAAATATTTATTTATAGACCAACGGTGTCTGTATATAATTCTCTACCCTATGGTCAAGTGATACGAATATTTATCATTTCAATCCGCAATTTAAATATATACGGGTATATATCTTTTCAACCCGCAATCCCAAATTCAATTCAATGAAAATCACTTGGGTTTATCATTTCAACTCATAACGATTTTCTCCTATTCTACAAGATCGTTCGGGTATGTATCATTTCAACCCATAGTGAATTCTATACTAACATGGAACTTGCAGAATGATAACAGATATGATAATAACATAACAGGCATATATCATCAATAATAAATAACAGATAATGGTGTCAGATGTCAAAGGTGAACAGATACAGATAATAACATATATGTATAGCAAATGTAAATAACTAACAGCAGCATATTTCAATTGTCGTTTCAATTGAAATCAAATTTAATAAATATAAGAATGTTAATCGTGAGTGATCGCTCACCTTTCGAGGTTAGAGGAATTTGACAACAGAGCAAGCTACGAATTCCAAAGCAAAGTGAGATGGGCACGAATTTGACGGACAAGGCTGATAGATAAAGAATCGATGAAAAATTAGAATCATTTTTGATATAAACTAAGAATTCATACATTATTATATTATATTTATATAAATACAGTATTTTAGTTTAAGATAAATATTAAAATAATATAAATACTTCAAGATCAATATTTAATACATAAATAAGCTTATATATAATAAGGATCAAAATATTTATATTTTATTCTTCAAAATTTTCTATATATATTTCTAACAATCAAAATATCAACATATATAGTTTAAGAATCAACATCCTTTACTGATTCTCTCACAGAATATGATCTGTGGCTAACCACTGTATACAACATACAATCTCAGATCTAGTTTATACTTAGCTTATTCAAACTTTACACTTATATATTACAACAACCTTTATATTATAATATATTTCCTTTCTGACTTCAAAGTATACATATCTATAACTGAACATTCAGCAAAGAATATAAAAAAAATACTGGCAAAGTATATATGTACATTTATATATACTCTATAAGCTAAAATACACTACATAAATAACCACTTATATAAAATATATATGAACCAAAACTCAACTTGAAATTGTATTCGACTACAAAACTTAATATACGAAGCAACACATTTATATTCTTTAAACCCAAGGTAAGATAGGAAGCTTCAGACACTACTATATATATATAGACTTAGATCTTTATATAAATATTTTAAGAATCAGTCAAGGACAAATAGCATAATACAGAATCATATATATATATAAGCTTATATAACTTTAGAATTTATAACTTATATACCTTTAAACAGTGTAATATAATACACTCAAAACAAAATATACAAGAATTATATAGATAATTAAACTGCCCACGCACATATGTAATACAGCTTATATAGTCAAATTATATATATATAACTATAGTACTAATATAGACCTCCTGTACTATTATATAAATATCAATATATACTGTAAAGATCTTGAAGTACAACTAATACATAAAATCTTCATATTATATAAATATAAATATATACTGCCCAAAACTATCATAATATAAAACTATAACAACATATACAACCTTATCATATATGTGTACAAACCCCTTTACTTATCCTTTATAGTAAAATATAATATACCTTTCCTTCTATGAAACGAACACTTACATAAAAATATATATTACATTCTATTATATGAACAGCAGTTTAACAATGCTAATTCACCTTACATTCTATTATGCATGCAATCGGTTATACATATATAACTTATACAATAAACTAGTATCAGATTATATATATATATATATGCGTATAAATGAACTAGTATAAACATAAATAATATAAATAACTATATATATTTATATATTCAGTCAAAGCAAAATTTAACAAACAAATATAATACCTAGGTTGTATGCATATATGAACTCAGTGGATTCAAAGGCTGGCATGAGGTGGACACACAGGAGGAGGGGTGAACAGGGCTGTGCTTGTCGTGTGGCTGTGCACGGGTGGAGTACGGAGATGCAGGCTTTGGGTTGACTGCTCGAGAGACGCGGAGGATGATCTCGACCTTGACCATGGTGAGAGAAAGACTGGGAAGGGCACGGTTGTTGAGATGGAGAAGGTGGCACATATATGCAGGCGTGCAGGATGGAGCATGGTCAGAGATGAAGAGATATGCCATGGAGGGAAATGGTCATGTGGCTGCAAGGGTTGAAGGAGCAAGCCCGGTTTTGACATAGAAGAGACAAGCAAGTTATAAAGGGTATTATTATAAACTTATTTTCCGAAGAGACAGATAACAAATAAAAAAATGGAGAATGGGAATACAAACGAACGAGAAAAGATTCATTGCAACCAGTTTTGGAATAGAAGAGGCCGATCATAAATTCAATAACAAATGTCTTCCGGTTTACACGGTTGAGAAATTGAAAGGACAACGAAACAATTGACTCAAATACGGATCCGATATGCCAAATCGTTTTACTGATTTCACGGCATATCAGAGTTCGAAAACCAGAAATGAATATACCGCTGAGATCAGCACGACGAGACGATCAAAACGGTATACAGATATCGGCGATACGATCATCCGATCAAAAGTCGATATCGGTACCGAAAATGCTGCGATTTTGCCGAAAATAAGAAAAACGGGGCTAGAGAAGTCCAAATTTGACGAAACGAAATATGACGTCTCACTCAGAAGATGATTTACAAATTTAATATATAAAAATATTTAGGTTTGGAAAACATTTTATTACTGTCACATATTAACTGATTTAAATTGAAATAGAATTACACAAAAAAAATAAACTTCCATATTATCTGGTGAAAATTTACATTTGCTATGTTTAAGTATACGTATTCCAAATATTAAATTTTCAATTCAAAATTTTATTATTTAAATTTCACAAAAATTCAGTTAAATTACGTTATTAAAACAGTTAAAATTTACGGGTCGTTACAATAAGAGTTAATGAACTCTTCGAATTGATACATATTGATGTATGTAATCGTACGTCTATTAATACTAAAACGGTTCCACTTACTTCATCACATTCACCGATGAGTTATCACTAACATGGACATGTGTATTTGATATACATGTAGTATGCATATGGTAAACTCATACAATATAAAACAAAAGTAAATAAAATAACATGCAACAGAAATGATTTGATTTGATCGAATGAGTGAGTATATTGGAAAGAGTTCCAAGTGTACCTAAAATGAATAATAATTCAATCTCAAAAGTCACTCCTCCATGTGATACATAATGATGCTTCGATAAGGAATAATCGAACTTTGTTGGACAATGTACAATTAATTATGTGTGAAGCTGAGTTAGTTTATTTCTGTAAGGTCATGTACTTAAGAGTATTATGCAAGGTTAATATTATTTCATCTAAATAACGGTTTACAAAATCACACAAGATAAGGGTTTATAAGAAACTCCAACATATCCTAGGCCAAGTAGTTAGCAGGATGTGCAAATCGATAAACTACACGTAATAATGGTTCATGAGGAATCTTGTATAAATTTCCCAAAAGAAGTTTGGGAAAGACTGTCATTAGATGACATATTTATGTTTTGAACATAAGTTTTGTATACTAAAACCAAATCGGTTTTATATATAGGGAAATTCATAAAATATTTATGAATAACTATTCCGTTGTACTTAAAAACAACTGTTTTAAGAAATACTAACTTCATAGCGAAGGAATTTATTTGAGAAATTATTGGTAATGAAATGGATCTACATGCGATCCGAAGATGAAGCTGATTGCGAGGGATGAAATGATATTGACCAAACCTAAATGAACATAATGCATTAGAATGTCTAAAAATATTCTCGCACATTAAAGAGAGACTATGAGCTTTTTTATCAATGTCGAGAATAGATAATCTTCGGCAGTCAATTAAACCATTAAGAGTATTGACTCTATGATATAGTATGATGCGCAAATCCGAAATAGATTACAAGACTTTATCAAAATATGTTTTTTATAGTTTTATCTGAAAGGACATGATCCCTTTGGCTGCATATGTGTCTTTAAGAGAAAGACAAATGCAGTTGGAATGTAATGAGCCACATTGATAAGAATAATACCGTAAATTTCAATTGTTGAAAATAACGTAATAGATTCACCATTTGATGTGCTCAAGTAGGTTCGGATTTTACTCAAAAAACTATCACATAGTATGACTTTATGTTTTGGTACATACGTGTTGAAACAGAAAGTTTTAAATAATGATTTAGAGTAAACTGTTTACACATAATAACCAAAGTGTCTCAAAGTCAGTGGGAGCGATATTAAGTTTGTGAGTTTTTGAATATGATCCAAGAATAGATACTAAAATGTTGTTCGACAAACATCAAAATTGAACAAATGTTTTGATAAGAATTTCAAATAGTTTAATTGTCAATCAAAATGTAGAGGAAGCGTGTGCTCGTAGGAAAAAAACTTAAAAAGGTGCATAGATATTTTTAAACAATAAGTAAACAACACACTACTGATTGTTAACGATGCACTTATGTTAAAATCAGCTTTATCTCTAATACTCGACATTGGATTAATTAATGATGTCTTTTATAGCAAGTATAAATGATGTTGGGAATGTCCCAAACAATATGCAAGGACACCTTATTAAAATGGTTAATACAGAACATGTAATATTGATTCCTTATGCATTAGCAATAGGAATTATCATACATGTCATGTTGTCTATGATATCGTCATTTGTTTATGTAATTGATACATGAAGCAAATATCAAATTCAAATTGATATCACTAATGGTAGTTTGGAGCATTCTCGTGTATTTGTGAAATACTAGAGAACCATTTACAGAAACAACAAACTCCTTATGAAGGAGTGTGTAATGCCCCTGAATTTTAATTAACATTATTCAGGATATCTAATTGGATAAATTAAATAGAATAATGTGAATAATTAGGGAGATGAGACTAATAAAGTCAATGGTCGTGTCTTAATGAAGGAATTAAAATAAGACTTGACTAAATTAAGAAGGAGGAATTTCATAGGGGGTAAACTTGGAACTGGGGCTACATTTCTTAGTATAAATCTCTTCCTCCACTTTAATAAATTTTTACTCTCTCATTCATAACTCATCACCAACTTTCGGCCGACCCTTAAAAGCTCCAGGAAGAGCAATAAATTAAAGAAAAAGCTAAGGAATTAAAGCTAGGAAATTATCTCATTCTCCAATCAACTAATCAAGGTGAATAATTATTTTTATTATCTCATTTTCTATGTTTGGATCGGTTATGGGTTATACCCGATTCATGTTTGTGATTTTGGTTAGGATATAACCATTTAAACCTTTGTTTGGATAAGACTTAGGTGTTTTAAAATGTTAATGGGCTAATTAACACGTTTTATTCGATTTTGGTTAAAATCCAAGTTGTTTTGATTTTCATATGCTTTGAAATTTTGATATGTTGAAGTATACAATTTATAAGATTTTTGTTGATTTTTGGGGATTTTTCCTTAGCGGTTAACTAAGATAATTAAATTAATTAAGCCTAAAGGCTTAACTGCAATATTGCTTCCGCCTTGGTCAAAGCCGGAGGGAAATTGCTTTCAAAAAAATTGATTTGGGGAAGAAGTATAGTGTTTTAAGAAAAAGGTTGACTTTGGTATACTTTTTACTATTCGGAAGCATAGGTGGAAGCCCCTTGATCAATCACAATTAGACAAGCAAGATAAAACATCACATCAGTAGCGGTTTGTTTTGGGCTTTAGAAGGCAGGATGTTACAAGTTGGTATTGGAGCATGGTTTATGTACTTAAAAGGAAATTAAACCTTAAAAGATTTTTAAAGCATAATCTAATGAATCTAAAATATGGTTGGGCTTGGGTAAGCGTTATAATAACATATGTGTACTTTGCTATAAATACCTAAGTATGTATTCCCCACTCTCTTAGACCGTTCTTCTGTATCTTACCAAGATTGGAATTCAGGTAGTAGGAAAGTAAGATATGGAGGCAGGAAACAGAAGAGATCAAGGTGGAGGACGCACCGCAACAAGTGGAAATGTTCGACCAAATACTAGGAGCAACCAAGGTCGACAGGAAAATGCAAACCCATATGCAAATGTCGCTGTTGGTGCTGAGATTTCGCCGATTGATATGGGGATAATGTATCAATTCTTCGTGAATATGATACAAGCTGGAGTAGATGCGGGAGTGGCTGTAGGGAATGCTGGAGGAGCTAATCCAGTGGCTCCAGTTGGCAATAATTATGCCAAGCTAAGTAGGGATTACACTAGTCTTGGAGGGAAGCCTATTCTGGGAACCGAGGATGCAGTAGGAGTGGAAAATTGGCTATTGCATTGTGAGAGGATATTTGCAGATCTCGGCTTAATGGATATGCAAAAGAGAAGACTTGCTTCAAGGCAATTGCAGGGAGCATCGTTGTTTTGGTGGAACAGTTACCGTAGGAGAGCCAGAGGAAGACCTGACTTAGGCTGAATTTTGAAGGAGGTTCGAAGAAAGATTTCTATCAGAGGTTCCAAGTTAGCATTGCTCAAGAAATTTATAGATTTAGTCCAGGGTGATAGATCGGTGATTGAGTATGCTACAGAGTTTGATGAGCTGTCCCGTTACGGATATGCTACTATGGATATTGTCATTCGAAGGAATGATAAGTTTATCAGAAGGTTGAATCCAGAGATCGCCAGATCAACCATGCCAAACCTCCGGGATCCGTGTCATATTGTTGTTGAGATGGCTATTCGGAACGAAGAGATGCTTTCTACTTTTGGAAAAAGGAAACCGGTTGAGGTTCAGAATTTTCAGGGTAAGAAGCGGAAGTTCTTCAAGAAGAAAGGTGCCTAGTCGGGGGTAACAAATAAGAAGAGCAAGGCTGATATTGTTTGTTACAAGTATGACAAGAAGTGGCACTATGCTAATGAGTGTCACTCAGGTGATGGAAGAACAGTTGCTGTGAGGCCGAATGTGAAGTGCTACAACTGTGGCCAGATGGGGCATTACAAGGACAAGTGTCCTGAGGCTGCTAAGGCTGGAAAGGGAAAGGTCTTTGCATTGGAACCATCATCCTAAAGACCAACGGCTGCCGAGAAAGGAAAAGCTGCGATGGAAGGTATGCTTATGATTCATAGTACTCCGGTTAGGATACTATTTAATACCGGTGCATCGCACTCATTTATATCTCTGTATTTGGTGGATTGCTTATGTCTGGAACCTTTATACCTTATTACTCCTTTAAGGGTTACGAATCCTATAGGAGGGTATGCAACTCTGGGAACGAGATATGACCAGTTAGAACTTGATTTGTTAGGTCATATGTTTGCATGCAGTTTATATGTTTTTGATTTCATGGGTTTCGGGATCATATTGGGTATGGATTGGTTAGATAGATATGATGCTAGGATATTTTTCCAGGAGGGGGAAATATCATTGAGACACCCGAATAGCCGTAACCGAGTCATTTACTCGGTAAGGAGTTCGAAAGGAAATGCTTATCCGTTATTAGGTGCTATGGGAACGGAAGCAGAGTTAAAACAGGTTTATGTAGCAAGAGAGTTTGCGGATGTGTTTGAGCTGGTTTCGGGCTTGCCGCCGAAAAGAGCTATCGAGTTTCGGATAGATCTCATACCGGGATCAAAACCCATAAGTAAACCACCTAGTAGGATGTCACCAACCGAGATGAAGGAATTGATGGTGCAACTAGTGGAATTGGAAGGAAAGAATTTCATCTCGCAAAGCAGTTCGCCTTGGGGAACGGCTGCGGTATTCGTGAAGAAGCCAGATGGGTCGTTAAGGATATGTATCGACTATCATATGTTGAACGAGAGGACGATCAAGAATAGGTATCCTTTACTGAGGATCGACGACTTATACGATCAGTTGAGTGGAGCTAGAGTGTTTTCCCAGCTGGATTTGGCGACAGGTTTCCATCAGCTAAGAGTGGCAAAGGACAGTATTCCTTTGACGGCGTTTAGGACCAGATATGGGTCTTATGAGTGGTTGGTTATGCCATTCGGGCTTGCTAATGCGCCAGCTTTCATCGTGGATTTGATGAACCGGGTTTTCCGAGAGCACTTGGATAGGTTCATGTTGGTTTTTACTGATGACATTTTGGTATACTCTAAGAATGAGAAGGATCATGCGTATCATCTTAGAATAGTGTTGGGGACGCTAAGGCAACATCAACTAAAGGCGAAGTTCTCCAAGTATCATTTTTGAAAGAAGGAAGTGAAGTTCCTTGGTCATGTAGTTTCCGAGGAAAGGTTAGCAGTTAATCTGTATAAGATCGAGGCAGTTAACAATTGGAAGAGACCAGAGACGGTAAGTGAGATTAGAAGTTTTCTTGGTCTTGCAGGTTACTACCGAAGGTTCATTAAGGATTTCTCATGGATAGCGGCATCCTTGACTATGCTAACCAGAAAGGACGTGAAGTTTGTTTGGTCTGAAAAATATGAGGATGCATTCCTTAAGTTGAAACATTTGTTAAACCAATGCACTCGTGTTAGTAGTTCCAAATGGGAATTAGGGGTTGGTAGTTTACACTGATGCATGTGGTACTGGGTTAGGTGCTGTGATAATGCAGAATGGAAATGTTATTGCCTATGCTTTTAGACAACTTAGACCGCATGAAGTGAGATACCCGACTCATGATTTGGATTTGGCAGCGGTAATCTTTGCGTTGAAGGTGTGGAGGCATTATCTTTTGGGAGAAAGGTTTGAGCTATTTACGGATCATAAGTCTTTATGGTATTTATTCTCTCAGAAGGAGCTGAACATGAGACATCAGAGATGGCTGGAGTTTGTTGCAGCTTATGATTTTAGCATCGAGTATACACCAGGAAAAGGAAATAAGGTGGCGGATGCGCTTAGCAGGAAACATCAGAATGTGGTGTTAGCTATGTTGGCGGAATGGAAATACTTAGAAGCACTGGCTTCTTGCAGTGTGCAGTTGAGGTCGACTCCTGGATCTAGTCAGAATATCGCCATGATGTCTTGTTTGGAAGTTCGACCAGTGTTGATCGAACGAATTTCTTTTAGGTAGAAAGAGGATCCAGTGTTAGCCGAGAGGATTAGAAGGTTAGAAACTGGAGCCGAGATTGATGACTTAAAGGATTTTATTCTTGACCGTAGGGGTTGGTTGAGAAAGAAGGAACGATTATGTGTTTCGGATGTTGGAAACCTTAGGAAGGAAGTTTTTAGGGAATGTCATCGATCGAAGTTTACGATTCATCCTGGGGAACCAAGATGTATCAGGATTTGAAGAGAAGTTTCTTCTAGGAAGGAATGAAGAGGGATGTTGGCTTATAGGTAAAACAGTGTTTGAATTGTCAGCAAGTAAAAGCTGAACATCAGAAGCCAAGTGGCTTTGGATGTTCCAGTTTGGAAGTGGGACTCGATATCCATGGATTTTATTGATGGGTTGCAAAGGTCAAACCGGAGTAATGAAAGTATATGGGTCATAGTGGACAGATTGACCAAGAGTGCTCATTTCATTCTGGTAAGGTCAACCAGGACGGCACCTGTTTTGGCTAAGTTGTTCATGAAGAACATCGTTAGACTGCATGGAATTCCTAGTAGTATCGTCAGTGGTAGAGATGCTTTGTTTACTAGCGAGTTCTGGAAGAGCCTGCAAAGTGTGTTAGGCACTAAGCTCAAGATGAGTATCGCATATCATTCTTAGACGGATGGGCAGACAGCGAGAGTCGACAAGGTACTGGAAGATCTGTTGAGAGCTTGTGTGCTGGATTTTAGTGGTTCTTGGGAAGATCACTTGCACTTAGTGGAGTTTTCCTATAATGATAGTTAACAGACTACTATAGGAATGGAACCTTTTGAAGCTTTGTATGGAAGGCCATGCAAATCAACAGTATGTTGGTTCGAGACCGGAGACAGATTGGTCCTTGGTCCAGATTTGGTGAGAGAGGCGACGGATAAGATCGAGTCGATACGGGAAAGAATGAAGGAAGCTCAATCTAGGCAGAAGAGTTAGGCATACAAAAGGCGTAAGGACCTAGAGTTCTCGATTGGAGAGAGAGTTTTCATCAAGGTATCGCCGATGAAAGGTGTGGTTCGGTTCGGAAAGACCGAGAAGCTAGCATCGAGATATGTTAGACCATTTCCTATATCAGAGAGGATTGGGAGACTCGCATACCGAGTAGATTTGCCGAGCAGTTTGGCTGGGTCCACAATGTGTTTCATGTTTCTCATCTTAGGAGGTATGTTCATGATCCACAAACTACTATCGCTTTGACGACACTGGAGGACTTAGTGGTGGAACCGGATATGACTTTTGTGAGGCAACCAGTTCGTGTTGTGGCAAAAGATGAGAAGAGGTTAAGAAACTAGATAGTCAGGTTGGTGAAAGTTCAATGGAGCGACAACGTGAAGGACTGTACTTGGGAGACAGAAGACAGATTTGGGCTACTTTTCCTTGGCTGTTTTAGACAGTATGTTCTATATAAGATTTATATAGAATTTGGCTGGTAGGTTATACTAGCTTTGCTTGTATGGGCTATATGCATGTTGTTTTGTACTTACTGGAATTTCAGGGACAAAATTCTTTAAAGAGGGAGTCTGTAATGCCCCTGAATTTTAATTAACATTACTCGGGATATTTAATTGAATAAATTAAATAAAATAATGTGAATAATTAGAGAGATGAGATTAATAAATCCAATGGTTGTGTCTTAATGAAGGAATTAAAATAAGACTTGACTAAATTAAGAAGGAGGAATTTCATAGGGGGTAAACTTGGAAATGGGGCTACATTTCTTAGTATAAATCTCTTCCTCCACTTTAATAAAATTTTACTCTCTCATTCATAACTCCTCACCAACTTTCGGTCGACCCTTAAAAGCTCCAGGAAGAGCAATAAATTGAAGAAAAAGCTAAGGAATTAAAGCTAGGAAATTATCTCATTTTCCAATCAACTAATCAAGGTGAATAATTATGTTTAATATCTCATTTTCTGTGTTTGGATCGGTTATGGGTTATACACGATTCATGTTTGTGATTTTGGTTAGGATATAACCATTTAAACCTTTGTTTGGATAAGACTTAGGTGTTTTAAAATGTTAATGGGCTAATTAACACGTTTTATTCGGTTTTGGTTAAATTTCGAGTTGTTTGGATTTTCATATTCTTTGAAATTTTAATATGTTGAAGTATACGATTTATAAGATTTTTGTTGATTTTTGGGGATTTTTCCTTAGTGGTTAACTAAGATAATTAAATTAATTAAGCCTAAGGGCTAAACTGCAATATTGCTTCCGCCTTGGTCAAAGCCGGAGGGAAATTGCTTTCAAAAAAATTGATTTGGGGAAGAAGTATAGTGTTTTAAGAAAAAGGTTGACTTTCGTATACTTTTTACTATTCGGAAGCATAGGTGGAAGCCCCTTGACCAATCACAATTAGGCAAGCAAGATAAAACATCACATGAGTAGCGGTTAGTTTTGGGCCTCAGAAGGCAGGATGTTATAGAGTGTTCGGACTCATATTTCATAAATGATATTGAGTATAATATATCAACAATAAATTCAGGTTAAGAATCTTTAAGTTGGAAATGTTCCAAATAGAAGAGATTGTGGCTGATTTATTGACTTGAATAGCACCACAATAAAAACAATATATATATATATATAATAATAATAATAATAATAATAATAATAATAATAAATGCATAAATTTGTAACTGGGTCGTGGGTGATTCCAAATGTTGAGAATCCAACAACATTGTTATATGATGACAATGTTACTATATAGTTCATAACAGAACTAAGTGCTCACTGAAAGTCAAGAGACATACTCCAAATTATTCCACATGATAAAGGTAGTTTATCAGCGTTGGAGAGAGTTAATCGACAGAGTATATGATTAAAACATAATAGTATACCCGTTCACTAAGGGACTGGCCCAATTAGTTTAAAGAAAACTGGTTGGAGAAGTTCGAATGAGATTCCAGAATTGACCCCAAGTGCAAGTGAGAGATTAATAGAGTTAGGGTTATGCCCTAGGGGCAATTATGTAATTTGTTACATATATCTAACTCGTTGACCAATCTTGTTCGAAATAAAATGTGTTATATTAATTAATTAATTTAATTAATAGTATATTTAATAGAAAATTTGTAAATTATTTTATGATAGTAGTTACAAAGTGTTGTAACCGTGAGTAATTTATCACAATGAAAACAAATATACCATTTTAAATGTTCCTAGTCAAGATGCATCGAGATTGGATATCGATGTATCCGTTGAGACTATAGTATGTAATGCTCTCCAAATTTTGGATAGTGTATTACTCATTGCTGCTGGGGGAACCTAGAGGTTACGTACTGATAGTTATTAGATAACTATGAACGACTCACTCGATTATGTTGGTTAATATAACTAAGGTCAAACAGAAAATATCGATGTGACTGATTTACATAGTTCTCTTGACTTGAGAGTACTGCGGATCCTCAATATGAAAGCTCCACTTTGATTATAGTTAAATCATGGCATGGCGTCCATCGAGTGACTATAGTTAGGTCGAGTGAAAGTATTGGAAGTGAAGCACTATTCAAGAGTGGATTCGTCTCCTTAGTTATATGGGATTAGTACCACGGTCAACTCAAAATCAAATTCTCTAGTCAGAGCATTTCAGTTAATAATAATTGTTACTATTGAACCAAGGACTTTGTGTTTGGACTATAGAGTTGAATGTGGACGATATTGGAATTTTGACCATTACCAAATTCCGTAAGTCCAAAGTGATAGAGTTTTGACGAAGAGAATTGGTGTAAATAATTGTAGCAACCGGGTAACGGTTATTAAACTAAAATTGGATTTTACCGAAACTGAGTAAGCAATTAAGTTGGTCATAATGTCACATCACCTGCTAAGTGATGTGTGAACGTTAACATTCGAATAGTTCGATGTTAATCGCTGACTGAATTTACACCCAAGAGTCACACAACTGAAATGATGAATTCTCTTTAGACCGAATGATTTAATTAGTTTATAATTTTTATAAATTAATTAAATTAATTAATATCTATGAAATATTAATTTCAAATTTTGAATATGATTTCAGAAAAAAAATATTGTGTATATATATTTATAATAGTTATATATATGTCAATCAATATGAGAAATTGATAAGAAATTAGATTAGAATTGATTACCGTATTTGTTTGGGCTTAAATGTGGTATTAATCCATAGATTTGGAAGAGATTTTGGCTAAAATTATATGACAGGGATGGCCAAAAATTGAGGCAATTAGGGTTTAAAATAGATGGAAGAAATTAGGAAAGAAAAAAAAGATATGATCGTCTTTTCTCTCTCTCAAACATTATAAAAGGACACTCTAACCCTAAACTAAAAAACAGATTTTGAGCTGCCTCCATCTTCTAAATTATGGCCGCCATTAACTTCCATTTGTAGCCGAAACAACGCTCCATTTATCCCCAAAATTCTCAGATCAAATTCAAGTTAAAACAAAACTATTCGATAGTGGAAGGTCGCTGGTTCCAGACTAATAATCTAACGGATCAAGGAACAATAAGAGAAAGAGAATTCACTATTTCAACGTGGAATTGAGGGCATCTGTAGTAGGTAACATTTATTTATACGGATATTAGATAGATTATCATGTTTTATAATTTATTAATCATGTTCCCCTGTATATATGAACATGTTATTGTTATGTAATTAGTTAGATGAGATTTTTGTCTGTAAAATTGTTGTCACAATTGAGATTGGATATGTGTATAACATTTAATGCTTATATTCATAATATACTTTTACATTCTGATATTATATGAAAAATAAATTTTTTAGTTTAATATTATATTAGTTTATAATATTAATTTGTGTTTTAGTATTCATGTACAATTTGTATTAAAGCATATATATTTATATTTACTATATAATATTGATCTAAAATTTTCTAATACAAGTTTATGTTTATTATAAATTATAAATGCTGAATGTAATTTTTATTAATATTATATATATTTATTATCAATATTTGATTTAATAAATTTGTATAAAATAAAAATAGGTTTTTAAAATTCAGTTTTATATTTTTAAAATTAATTCATGGTGTTAGATGTTTGTAGACAAAATTTCATAATTTTTCAACTTTATTTTATATTTTTTAAAGTTATTTTTATTTCGACAGCACATTAATTAATTAACTAAAAATATTATTTTAATTTCTAAAATTATGGAAATTTTTCATGACACCTAAAATATGATCCTAGATTTTTTGAAAATTGAAATTTTAAACTTTTTATATATAATTATTTTATATTAATTAATTAATGGCCGAAACTAATTATTAATTCTTGATATATGCACAATAAAACATTAAAATCATATTAACTTTAAATCTATGATATCGTCGAACTAAAAAAATTATTTTGTTTATATATATATATACACTCATATTTATATCACATTATAAATTAATTTACTATTAATTATTATATTGACCAGCTATATATATATATATAATTAAATACTAGGTTATTTTAATCCATGTTAAAAATATTATTTTTCCATATATATATATATTATGTATATCTTAATTATTACTTATAACATAACATGTAGTTTACATAAATATATTTTTCTATAATATTTTAAAATGGAACATATTTATATATATATATTTACTTTTATATGTATACATATATACATACATACATATAGATATATATAATTATTTGGAATTTATAAATATGTGTACACGCACATATTTGACAACATATAATACATATAAAATGAGCTAATGTGTTTGTTACGATATAAATCCCAGCATCTAGATACGGGCATGTTATACCTTACACGGATTACTATGTTACATACACACACACAGATATATATATATATATGTGTGTGTGTGTGTGTATGATGTGTGTATACATATATGTATATATATTTATATATTAGATAAAACAAAAGTCAAATAAATTTCAAATTACAATTTATAAATTTAAATAAAATACATGATTTTGTTTAAACTAAATTTAGAAATGTTCTAAATGAATTATACTTCATAGGCCCAATAAGATCCAATAGGGTAAAATTTTTGAAATTCACCCATATCTTCTGCTATGGGCTGGCCCAGGTGCAACATAGCAATCCTCGTATATTTCGTCTTCTTTGATTCAGATATGGTCACTAGCACGTTCATAAAACACACTCGTGATTTTAAATGAATTTCTTATGTTTTATATTTAGAACATTGTGTCTTTCCTAATGTTGTAATCTGCCTACAACCATCAACAGTGCTTCTTCACTAATTACTCCACTTCTCATAGCTTTGAACTTGAATCGGTTGATGAAACCATGAGAGTTTCAATTTTCCTTTGGTTTAAATTGGAGAATGTCTTAGTGTCTGGTGAAGCTTCCATTCCTACGTTGATTTCTGAAAAGAGTATGACGATAATTGAGATCATGATTAGATATATCCATCCTTGTATCTCCTAAATCACCTTGCTACACCGGTCAAGTATACCGGAAGAGTTTGCATCGACTTAACCTCCTAATTTTGAGAATGTCCATATGGTAGCCAGTCAAGTATACCAAAAAGAATTTGCATTGTTAACCTCCTAATTTTGAGAATGTCTGTTTGGTATTCAAAAGTGCCAAGATGATCATTTGGGTTTCTAGTGCCATTGTATTTATTTATATCTAGAGCTCTTAAGTTGTTGGAGAAGTCTGAATTTATATTCTCTTCACTAAATGGTGATTCAATCTTTTCTCTGCTAAATCTGCCTCCTATATGCTCATACATTTTGGCAAGCTGCTCTACTTTTGGTTTAAGAGACCTTGTTTCGTTATCTTTGCCTTTGGCTCTAGCTGTACCTCTCTTTGAAGCTGATATAGCTTCGTCTTCCCCTCGTGTGGTATCATGTTCTTTGTGCTTCTCAACCAATATGGTGATGTTGAAGGGATTCTTTGATTTATATTTGGACTGGCTTTAACCTACCATCATGGGTTTTCTACCTACTCTTAAACTTAATCGCACTATTCTCATTATTGATATTGTCATTAAGCTTGCCAGCCAGCCCATTAACTTACTTGGCTATGATGTTTAGTGGAGAACCGTGCATCTGTTCTTAGAGCGAGAACGACTTTGAGAATGGTCTTGGACCACGATTTTTCAAGCCTAAATGTTAACCAGCTTTTTAACCAAAGCAGATTTCAACTTGAATTAGAGGTTAATACGAGGACAAAACGACTCAAGAACTTGGAAATATGCTCAAAAGGATCAGAAGATGGAATCCAACAAGTTTCAAGCAAAATGGGGCTAAGTGGACCACTCAATGCCGAGAGGTACCCCTCGGTCCTGAAAGGTATTTCTTCCACTTAGCACCCCCGAACTCCTTGTGCTTGATGCACAACCTCTAGCAATCGTTGTGAAGTACTTCCCTTCGAGAAAAGGCGTGCAACTCTAAGGATTTATGAGATGGAAGCAAAAAAAGCAGGATAATGCAAGTGTTATTAGAGGGATCATCGGGATCAACTTAACTTCTATGGAAAATACTTTGGAATACATCAAGTTGAAGATAGAAGAACAAAGCAAATGGAAAAGTTAAGTTATCGCCAAAGAAAAGCTATCGATACGGAGAGGTCAATTTTGGCCATAGGACCACGTGTTATCTTCTACACCTTCAGGCTTGCATCTGGACTTTGGACTTTGTGGGCTTCTGACTCAACTAGAATTTTCTCTATAAATATAGACCATGTGGCTACGGGAAGATGACTTTTTTGTTCTTCTTCTTATTCATCCCTTACCTCTCCTATATTGAAGTCATTTAAGAAGCTACCATTTGTTGTTCTAGGACTTAGATCAGTAAATTCCATGTACTAGTGACTCTTAAACCTCTAATAAATAAAATATAAAGTGGATGTAGGCCAGAGACTGCTGAACCACTATAAAAAATTCTTGTGTCTCTTTTATTTTCTGCATATATTTTCTGCTAGATCTCAATATTTCTACAAGTTTTTGGCTGTTGTGCCATTTTTGGCATCAACATTTTGATGCTTTCACTGAGAAAGAGCTAGATTTCACAACCTAAAGCTTGAATTCGAAGTTTGGAGAAGATGAGGAGGCCTAACACCAGATCTAAGATTGGAGGGAGTCAACCAGTGCATGCAGGCAGCCATAAGGTGTCCTCAAATTCTAATTATTCCATCTACGTGACCAGAGAGAAGATGGAGAGAATCATGAAAGAAATGCAAGATGGAATAATAGCTAGTCAATAGGAAATGCTAGATGGATTTTCCAAAGGTTAGCACTAGTTAGAGCAATTGGAATTCAGAACCAAAGAATAAGAACTAATGCAGGAGCACCAGAAGTTAGAGCAGAGAAAACTGGAACAATGCCCCCACGATCAGGACCACACGGTACCAACATCAATCCTCTCGTTATCGAGAGGAATTCACTCAGGGGGAAATGTCGGTTCAGGCTTGGAACGAGTTGGAACACCAGGAGCGAACGTAATTGGTGCTAGGAATGCAAATCAAAACGCAATAATACACAGCAACCGGAGAAGTATGTACCAAAGTTTCCCTGCAAGAACAGAAGGCAGAATGAAGCAAGATGCATAGAATAGAATGCAAGCATGCAACGAGAAAAGTATGCGTTAGAGTTCCACCGTATGAGCGAAGGGCAAAATGCAGCTATTGGTTAAAGATCTTCATTGGACGGCAACAACCGAATAACTGAGTTGGTCAAAAGGATAGTGAGAGGTGGACCACTAAACTAGAGTTTGGTGGACATAAACAGGAACCCACTTACCCCTAACATCCAGAATGTGAGGAATCCTCCCGATTTCAAACTTCCGACATTGAAAATGTACGATGGAAAGACAGATCCAAAAGTTCATCTAATGAGATACACCCGGCATATGGAGGTGTTGGGCACTTCTGAGGAGGTGATGGGATGGTGCTTCCAGTTATATCTGACAGATTTAGCAGCGATGTGGTTCAGAAAGGTGGAGAATGGGTCCATATGCATGTGGACCGAGTTGGTGAATAGGTTCTTGAGACAGTTCAGGGTTCATAATTCTCGACCAAAGAATGTGACGACGCTATCGAGCATAAAGCAAAGGGTCGACGAGACCTTAAGAAGCTATCTGACAAGATTCAATGCAGCAGCCACCGTAGTTGACAAACCGGACCCATCGATAATCCTAATGGCAGCAGTGCCTGGAGTCGCAAGCATGACCAACTTCAAAATTGCATTGGAAATGGATCCACCGATGGATCTCGTGGAATTTTATCATGAAGCTGAGAGATATTTGCGTCAAGAGGATGCTGAAGCTGATGATACTTATGTTAATGTTGTGGATGATGGAGTATTGTTTGGAGTAGGATATGGAAAAGACAAGGGGAAGCGTAAAGCTGATAACGACTTCGGAGGACCAAAATGACATAGGAGGGAATCAAAGTTCTCTTATTACACTGACCTAACTGAAATCCCCAAAGAGGATATACCTAGACACTAGGGGTAGATCCCCTATCGGAGGCTAGCTAAGAGGGAACTAATGGATCGGGAGAGAAGGTCTGGAAAGTTTTGCTTATTCTACGAGCTAAACAGACACGAAACGAACGAGTGTAGACACCTCGATTTGAAAGAAGAATTGGTTCGAAGCAACCAGCTGCAATAGTACGTAAGGAATCGAACTACGATGGTGAAGCCGGAGCAGCCACCATTTGCAACAAATGCATCAAGACATGACCAGGGATCTGGGTCAAGGATGGTAATCCTATGATCGGGATGGACATGAGATAGTTTCATTTCCCATGCTTTGCTTTCCATTTTGGATATTTACCATGATAATAACCTTAGACCACTTGCACATGTACGAGACCTCGATTGGTCTCTAGGCGCGCTCTGAGTCGGATGTCTGAGATGAATATTTAGGATGTTTACTTTCTTTCTTTGATTTGAATATTTGATTTTTGAAATCCACTTGAACCTGATGACTGATATTGATCGTGGTAGTCCAGTCCGGAGAGATAGCACAATGACTACAGGAATTTAAGTCCTCTTACTGGAGAGTAAGTGGATGGACATGCCTGTCATTGAGTCCCCTTGTCGAAGAGCAAGTGGATTGGGCTCAGTAAGGATCCAAAGAGATTGAAAGTAAGTCCCCTCATCGGAGAGTGAGTGCAATGGACTTGCTTATCGTTGAGTCCACTCATCGGAGAGCGAGCAGATTGGGCTCGGTAGGGGTCCAGAGAGATCGAATCCTAGATTGGATGTTAAACGATCCAGAGAGATCAAACTCTAGATTGGATTATTGAACGATCCGGAGAGATCAAACCCTAGTTTGAATGATAAATGATCTGATGAGGTCAAACACTAGGATGGATATTGACCTAAGATAAGGATTTGAACGTCTTGTAATTAGAGTAAAATGGATAAATCCCAGGTGAACATGGGATTATTTTGAAATACAATATGATACCTCTGGATAAAGACAGGCTGATCATGAATCATGGTTTACAATAAAGAAAGGACTATAGCCCATAGCTATAAAAGGTCTGAAACAACCTTTGGTTTGCAGGAGAATTCCAAGGAACTGGATGATTCACCATAACTTGGATCGATGGATACTTGAAAACCTTGACCACTATAAGTTGACTACTGTTGGAACATGTTCTTGAGCAAAGTATACCTTATATTCATAAGGTGTACATTGGGGGGAAAGTGTTAACGGTTTTTAACAAAAGCATATTTCAACTGGAATTAGGAAGTCAGTACAAGGACGAAATGACTTAAGAACTTGGAAATATGCACAGAAGGATCAGAATATGGAATCCAACAAGTTTCAAGAAAAAAGGGGCTAAGTTGAACACTCGGTGCTGAGAGGTATTTCTTCCACTTAGCACCCCTCGAACTCCTTGTACTTGATGCACAACCTCTAGCAATCGTCGAGAAGTACTTCCCTCGGAGAAAAGGCAAGCAACTCTAAGGATTTATGAGAAAGAAGCAAAGAAAGCAGGATAATTCAAGTGTTATCAAAGAAATTGTCGGGATCAGCTCAACTTCTATGGAAAATAGTTTGGAATACATCAAGTTGAAGATAGAAGAGCAAAGCAAGTGGAAAAGTTAAGTTATCGCCAAAGAAAAGCTCTTGGTACCGGTAGGTATCTATTGGTACCAAGAGGTTGATTTTGGCCATAGGGCCATTGCTCCTCCTACACCTTCAGGCTTACGTCTGGACATTGGACTTCGTGGGCTTTTGACTCAACTGGCGATTTCCTCTATAGATACAGAACCTATGGCTACTAGAAGAGGACTTTTTGGTTCTTCTTCTTCACCTTTTACCTCTCCTCCATTGAAGTCACTTAGGAAGCTAACATTTGCTCTTCTAGGACTTGGATCGGTAAATTCCTTATACTAGTGACTCTTAAACCTCTAATAAATAAAATACAAAGTGGATGTAGGCCAGAGATTATCAAAGCACTATAAAAATTCTTGTGTCTCTTTACTTTCTGCATACATTTTCTATTATATCTCAATATTTCTATAAGTTTTCGGGTGTTATGCCATTTTTGGCATCAACATCAGGGATATGGTTATTATGTGCGGTAGGTGGAATTGAAGGTCCTTTGATATTTTTGACTAAATACGTTTTAGTTTTGCTTCTATGGCTAATATACCACCTTCATGTTTTGGTTTTTCTTCTGCCGTGGCTAATGTGTCAACTCAGCAACTGGAGGGATGTGAGAGTTTGTAAGATTTTAAGGGGAATTTGTTGTAAGGATATGAGTGGTTAGGTTTGTGGCTGAGATGTGTAGAGTGGAAATTTTTGCTGGGAGATTGTTCCTTTTTCTAGTATCAAAATGTTAAAATTTTCGTCTCGCAACACCAATTTGAAGTAATTGTATTGTTATGTGTTTAAACAATTAAGAAGTGGCATATTAATTATTTGTTAAAATTCTTAAATGAATTTTATCTATTTTTTTAAACAAGTCGACGAAGAGAATAGGTAAACTATAGAAAATTAAAAACTTAGAAATTTACCTGTTTCAGATTGTAGAATATAACGGTTTATGATTTTTGTTTGATGATAATAAACATATATATATATATATATATTCTTAAATATGTTTGTTATAGTACTATTGCAATTTCACAGAATGAAATAAATATTCAAAATTTCAAATTTTATTCAAACAAATATTTTATTTTATTTAAATTCCAAATAGTACAATTTTGGCTTCCACTATATTTACATTTTTAAATACAATACAACTTTCACCATTCACTATTTCACACTCTCATATACAACATTTTTTACCCTCACTCACTCACACTCAATTTTTTTTGATATCTTCTTGCTCCAGCCTGTGTATAGTCATCTATTATACCTGTCAAATAAACAACGACGCAGTAAAACAAAAATAGAAACAAAACAGAAATTGCAAAATAAAATCATAATTGAATATTGATATTGCCTCGGTTTATGGGTTCGTTTATTTTCATTTTTTTAGACAGGGACCAAAAATAAGTGTGCACGAAAAGCTTATGGTATGTATAGTGTATCATTGTAAATATCAAAAGGCCGAGAATCATTTAAGTTTCAAGGACAAGTGTGAGGTCAAGGCCGAAGGCTCAAAACATTGCAAGTGTGCACGGTGTCAGCCAACCAGTGTACATAGGGCCGAGAACCAAGGGTGCAACAAACTGAAATGAAGGAGTAACATATACAAGCTTGCACACAGAAATCAAGGGATTAGACTTATATACAAATAAGACCATGCAGTTTAAGATGCATTAAAACATCGCATAAGGGTCAAGTATACATGGCAGTTCAAGGCAAACAGCTAAACCAGAAGCAAGATCAGTGCATATATCAAAGCAAAACAAAAGTGAATGCATAATTATAGTGAACATAGTCATAAATGCACAAAAGAGTGTCAGGCAGTGTGGATACAAAATGGTTCGACATGCATAAATACGTAAGTTCAGAGCAATAAAGTGCACAGCATGCAAGTCGAGAGTAGACATGCACACACATCACCCAAAAACACATGAACATGTACAAGCCAAAAGTAGGTATAGCAAACCAGACATAAAGTGCACCGAGAAAATGTTCGAAGGGACTAGTAAAACAAGAAAAGAGTTCAGAAGTGCACAGTATATGAGGCAGCAAAACAATCAAAGTATCACAACCAGGCCACACATGATAACTCATCACTCAAGCCACATGCACAAGACTGAAGTGCTGCAAACACAGCACAATGCACAGCTAAACCAATTCAAGCATGCACAAAAAGGTGAATCAACGAGGAGAGGAACAGGTAGTGAATCTAAATACACGGGTACAAGGCAATACAAGTCCTCACATAACAAGCAGTGTCGTAAAAAGAATTCAAACAAGCACAAGGATGCTTGAAACAGTTAAGTACATAAGACTAGGGTGAAACAAGACTCAATGCACTCAAGTTTAGGCAAGAATCAAAGTAAAGGAACACAACAGAAAGCTCTCCACGCATACACCCTATGCTATCAAATTGACATGTACATATATACACATATATGTATATATGTATACATATACGTGTACATAATGTATCAACTCAAAGCAGTGGATCAACATTAACAAAAGAAATTCAGAATGAAATCAGGTCTATAGAAGTTCATGCCAAAATCAAAAAGTCAAACTCAGAATCGAAATTGTTCAAACAGAGTCAACGTATATATGAGAATATATATCAGTATATTTGATCAAAGATCAAAATATATTCAAAGGGTGAACAAGTCATCAACCTATAAATCGTTAGATCAAATATCAATGAACGGGTCATAAAATACTAAGCCATTCGATCAAAAATCCATGGCTGAGAAAAGCAATTGAAAGATTCAAAGAAAACTAATATATAGGGATATATACGAAATTAATCCCTATATAAACCCAACATTATCATCGGTAGAAGTGTAAGTCGAGAACGCTACAAATTGAAAGGGGCAAAAATCACGTACCAATTTTATATCATCCAAACTCAACGATGAAGCGACCGAGAGGAGTCGAGCTAGGAAATTGATTGACGAAGCAATCAAGGTGAATAAATCTCTTCAATCGATCAATTGGAATCAGCGGCTTCACTAAGAAGAAACCCTAATTTTTTGAAGAACAGAGAGACGAAGGAAGAACGGCCTGATTAAATACAAAGAGGTGAATCACTTTTATTTCTACTGGATCACATCTTTAAAATAGGGTTGTTTGTTTATTCAGTGCTTGTAATTTAGGATTTCAATTTTATTTTTATTGTAATTTCCTTTTTAATTTTATAAAACTCTAGTTTGTAACTAGGTACGAACTACATGGAATAGTTCGAGAATTCGCAACTCAATGGCTGAGTTGTGGCAGGGCTTTGAGCGCAGGGTTAGAACAATCAGGTTAGAGAGGGTCGTGAGTTTACAGGGTCTGTAGGCGTCAAATTGTTTCATTCCTAGTATAAACCTTAGGAGTAGAAGTAGGCGGGTTTTGCCGAAGCTGGTAAACTTGTGTGTCATTTTTATTTCTGCATTTACTCTATTATTATCTGTGCTGCAATTTTTATTCATCTGTAATTTTTTTAATTAACCCTATTCACCCCCCTCTAAGGTTAATTCGATCCTACACAGATGTTAAGGAATCATACGCCTACAAATCAAATCTATCTTTCTCTTTTATCCATTTGTAGTACAAGCACATAATTCTATAATTATTCTAACATTGATTTGATACTTTAATGAAATAAATTCTCTGACTAAGTCTTTCACAATCCCCATTCTGCTACAACATTCCCTTCCTTTTATAGGTGAACGACGTCATGTGGATTACCATTTTGGTTAGGCAGGATAATTTGGCTTTGAATTGCTGGATCTCACATGATGTCGTTAGATGACTATCACCTGTTCAAGATCCATGATGTCTGTTGATGAGTCTTGTTAAGCACAATTTTTTATAGGAAGATTTCTGGCGTAGTTTATTCTTTTGGTCTTATGGTTTATTACTTTTAGTATAGTTAAGGGTGTGTGCTCGGGCAATTATGTTTTTTACTATTCATATAAACACAAAATAAAGATTTATTAAAAATCAAATAAAGTGATTTTTTATTCTTCAAACCCTTTTACCCCGCAACCAATGCACTTGAACAGCTTTGAAATATGTTTGTGTCTTGCTCTAGGTTGGGTTATACTACACAGTTAAGTGTTGTAACGCACTGGTGGTTGAGCCATAGCTATTTGATATGGGATAGAATAGTACAGGTGTCATGTGTGTTGTATTTGGAACTTGCATAGTTCCTAGTTGACGTTGCTTAGAGAAGTATTTTACTTGTATTATGTTGATCCTACACAATGGAAATTATGTAGATGGAAACCATGTGCGTCTCTATTTATAATGCCTTATGATACATTTTTTAACTCTATTTTGTCTGCTTATAAAATAGGGACAGTATGGCACAGGTCCCTAATAAGTTTTAAAATACACAAAAACTCCATTAAAAAAGTATGTAAATTAGGTCCCTAGAATTAAGTTATTGAATAACAGCATACACCTATGCAATTATTCAGCGAATAATTACAGACATTTATGCAATTATATCCAAAAACTGTAGACATTTCCGCAATTATTCACTGAAAAATTGCGGAAATTTCCGCATTTTTTTCAAAATATTACGGAAAAATCCGCAATTATTCACCAAAAAATTGCGGAAATTTCTGCAATTATTCGCCAAAAAACTTATGTAAATTTATGCAATTTTGGATATAATTGCATAAAGGTATGAAATTATTCACTGAATAATTGCATAACTGTATGCAATTACTTAGTAACTTAATTCTAGGGACCTAATTTAGGTACTTTTTTTTACAGGGGTTTTTGTGTATTTTGAAACTTATTAGGGACTTGAGCCTAATATTCACTATAAAATAATATTCTATAAAATAATTTAATGTTATAAAAGATTTATAATTGATTTAATATTCAAAATAGATTTTGTATTTAGAAAATATTTCAACATTGTTTATTAGAGGAAAAAAGGGTAAATACAATTATTCTAATTATAAATTTGTATTTTTGTTTGAAGAAATTAAACATCCTAATCAATACATATGATAATTTCTACTATTATTTTTCAGTTTGATTAAAGCACTTACAGTTACAGGTTTGAATTAACACAAAAATGTTAGGTGTTTTTTTTTTCGAATTCCAATTCATTTGACAACTTTAACACTCACCCTGACTTTAAGTATATTTACTGTGTTTTGTGTTATTTGATATTTCTACCATTTTGTGTTATTCTGACATGTTTAGTCTGTAACTTATTTTCCTTTTATTGTTTTATTTAATTAAATAGTTATTTGGTATATTTTGATTATAACGAATTACCATGGTCGGTCCAATGGGCAGTGGCTGTTATGACTGTTATGATAATGGTTATCATTACCATTTTGTATATACCGTTACCGTACTATTTTTACTGCTAGGCTAAAATTGCTTACCGTTACTGATAGGCTTGTATATAAAAGACTGGTATATCGATAACCTAGTAACCGTTACACTGGTAGTGGAAAATTATCGTTTTTTCTAAAAAAGCCAGTAAGTTGATATGGTTTTACATTATAACACTGCTTTATTATACAGTTTATTGTGTTACTTAATAAAAATACATAAATGAGAAAGAAAAGAAGTATATTTAACATTATTTTACCTGGTTACTAAACTAAATCTAATCATTTGCTTGGTTCTAAATGTCTGTAATAAAGCATATTACATGAATTTACGTATGTAATAAATTGACTAGTAAAATTACCGTTACCGCCGGTTTTAAAGAAATGTTACTGATAACTTACCATAAAAATGGTAAATTTACCGTTATCATACCGGTGAAAATGGTATACCGATGTCACTTAAAAATGGTAAATGATTAACAGGTAATGGTATGGTAATGGAAAATTTACCGTTACCATAACAACCCTAGTGTTTGCAGAAGAATCAAGTTGAGAAAATTTGGTAAAATCCTATCAGGTCATTTTTATTCTGTCAGATTCATTTTTTCCCCTTTTATCACTTTAGGTTCCATAGATCGATAAAATAGGGCTTCTTCAAATCGACAAACAACCTCCCCTTCCCTACGCAACACATCATCCCCTCTCCCTATTCGTAGAGCCTCTAGCCTCATTTGATTCCTCACCGGACCTGGTTCCTCGGTTGACGTTACCATCCTCTAAAGATGTAACTGCAGAAAGTTTAGGTACATTTTCAATACTACTTGATACTTAATATAATAAACTTACTTGAATGAAAAAAAGAATGATTTACAAGTTGGGTGCTTCTATTAACACACCTTGATTTGCCTTTCTCCCCCGAGTAAATTTATGACTTTTCTATTCCCAGTTTTGCCCTTTGAGTTTTTATAAGAAAGTAGATTAGTAAAAAACTCTGATAAATCGTATGTGCAGTATGGCAAACATAATCATACATCGCAAAAATGTGGTTGACATAACAACCTCGCTCTCATCGAGTTTGGTTATCATAGTAACCTCGCTCGCACCAAGCTTGGTTATCATAATAACCTCGTTCATGAAGAACGTGGTTTTTTATACAGGGGTATTTTAAGGTTAAATCGGGGTGTGTGAAGAAAATAGTGGGGTGTGATGCTTTTCGAGAACATGGCGGGATGGAAAAGGAAAATAAAGTAGTACTAATAGACATGGCCTTACAAGTTTTATCGGTTTCATATTTAATTCAGTTCATCTGAATGAAACTCACCTTAAGGCTACAGTGATTGAGGTTAACTAAATTCACATAAATTGAACTAACCTGAAGTTTGAAGCCTCAAGTGCGTTCAATAAATTTTGAGTTTGAATTAACTCAATTGGACTTGATTCTAGTTAAATCAAATAAAATTTGAGTGTAACGACTTGTAACCTTATAGTAATCGAATCATCTATACTATACTATTATTAATGAGTTGAAATTCAAGAACGTACAAGCCTCCTAGAGTTTTTTGGAACTCAACAGTTGCGTTTTCTACCGTCTTCCTTTTTCTTTTTTATCGTGACTCTTCTCTCATATCTGTATGTTCAATAAAAACAAAAAAGCAAAATTTCTTTTTGCTGCTAATGGCATCTCATCCTCTCATCCCCCTTCACTCCTAGATTATCGATTGGTAAATCTCCTACGGTTCGAATGCTTCTGGCATTTGATTTCACGTGTAAGCAGATTTATTCTACCGTTGGCTAGGTTTTCAGGTAATTTTGCATCGCGATTTTCATCCATCTTCCGAATTTTTGAAATTCATTTCGATGTTTTGGTAAATATTCTTCATTTATATGATTTCTTTCTCTATCAGTTGCACTTGCTTACAATTTGGTATATGACAGTACTTACATTTTGATTTGAAATAATTTATTTGTTTCCCATTTTTCGTAGAAAATTGTTTTGAATAATTTTGCTCTTATACTAATTTCTTGGGCTTTTAGTTATGTGATTATTAACCCTTATTGATTTAGTATATTTAGATGGGATATGATTGTAAAAACCATGGTTGAACCTTGACTTTTCAGATAACTACTAGATAAGTGTCGTAATGTAGAAATAATTTAATTTGCTCTATGGTTTTGTTACATAATATAGAATTAATTAATTATTAGTGATATGATTAACTATCAAGCATATAATCGTAAGTGAATATTCTGATGTTAGACTACCAAGTTATAAAATTCATTATTTTCTATATTACAATATAGCGAAAAATAATTTCATTAAAAAAGATAATGTTGTTTTTGTTTTATTATCTGGTGACAAGAAGGAGAAAAAGGTAAACAAAAGTGAATAGAAAATTATCGGTATAAGATATCCTATAGAGAGCCTACTAATATATCTCTCAAAAGATGAAGTAGTTAACAGTTTGTAGTTTATAGTTTGATATATCAACTTCTTTTTATCTAAAAGCCGAAGATTACATATGACTTTCTATTTTGATGTTAAATACATCATGTGATTCTTTCCTGTAAGTTCATATGACACGTTTTATTTTACTTCATTAAATTCATGAAACGTATTCTTCTTTCATTTACATTCATATATATATATATTTGGTGTGGATTATCTCTTATTATTTTAACCATGATTAATGATGTTTTCTATCAATAATATGAAATCTAACTGTTTAACTAATATATTCTTTATCGGGCATGGATCGGACTCATTTCCTACTTTTACATATGTTTTATCAAAATATCCTATTTGACATCTTTCGTTAATCTTATTTGTTTCACCTATAATCTACTCGCTATATTGATTGATTACTGTAATTTTGATGCCAATGCTCCATTTTGCTTATTTGTTTTGGTTTCAGGTAGAAGGAGCTCTTTACATGGCTTCATCTTAACATGTATCTTTCCTATATTATTTATGTAGGTACGTCATTTCATATTGTTTTAGGTGATGGTATTTATTATTTTATGTCAACAAATTAGAGAACACGTTTGAATTTCAAAGATGTTTCTAATGAAAATTATATATTATCTTTGTATTGATATGAGTAGGTTGAGTGACTTTTTAATTAATTTTTCAATTATTTTATCATTTGTTTTATTATAATACTTAATATATTACTATTTTGAGCAAACATTTGTCATTACACGTTAATGTTTAGCCTATAACCCATTGATGCATTTGTTGGCTTAATTATCCTTTTATGGGAGGAAACTATTTAGGTTACTAAGAATCTGATAATGGCAACTTACCATTTCCTTTGTCTTAACTTAAATAATATGAATGTGTGTATCACCTGCAGGTGGAAAAACCCGATCTACAAACTAATATTGTATTGTTGGTTTTGCATCTCACATAAAACAATTTTTTTGTATTATTGGGAATATGAATGAATTTTCCACTACAAAATATCTTCTTATTCCTAGGGATTAATCATTATCAATTACTCTTTAATCAAATACAATTTTTATTTTCAACTCTAAACTCAGTTCCGATTTTTGCATTTTTTTTCAAGGATCTGAGGAAAGATAAATTTATTTTAACATCGCTTGACCTTTTGGCTTACATATTCGCTGAACCACTTAGTATTTTTATGTTTTTTTGTTCTATTCAAGCTATTTATATATTCTGGATCATCTGCATTCTATAGCGCAGTAAGGATAAGAGTTGTCAGTTTAATGTTGTATGGTAATTAGAATTCACTTCAATGCACATTTTCCAAATTGAAGCATAATTTAGTACAAGAAAATTATGTTAATCCCTTAATAATTCACTTTTCTTTCTAGCCATACCTACTATTTAGAACATAAGCAAAAAAATCAAAATAGGATTATAGAAATATAAAAACATATCAGTTTAGGCAGTTTATGTTAAAAACTTGAATAAGACATACATGATTGGCGTTAGCTTTTATTCTGAAAGTAGATGATCTTGATAATTTGGCTTCATAACTTTTTATTTCATTTTTTCAGTTATACACCGATATTTATTTTGCTATATATTACATCCTACAGTTTTTGAACAAACCATGTTACTATTTTACTACTTATTTTACCTAACTGGTTATTTTAATCCACATTGTATCTTACTAATTTCTTTATTTTCAACTCCATGGGAGGATATCTGCATCTATTGCTCCCATTCAAGTAAACTATCATAGAAAACCCAATGGAAGGCAATAAATGTATATATAGTTAACTTGCTTGATGCAGTATGTTGCGATATGATCAATATTAGTTTGTTATTTCTTTCGGTTATTATATTATCATGAAAATTAAAATATAATATGATTTTCTTAATAGTTTGTAGCAACTTAGATCACTTAGTGGATAAGAAGTAGAAATGATGAAACTATTTTCTGATTCAATTTTCCTACAAAAGAATGATGTACTTTTAAAAGTTTAATTTAATTAGGTCTACACAATCCAAGTTTACATTGTCAAATTGACAAGCTGTAGTACGTGTCTTATGAAAATAATGTACATTCATGGACCATCCACATCATTTTTAAATATATCTTCTAGCATAAATAGCCTTCGACACCTATGCCTACCAATATCTAAATCCCCACCTTTATGCCCAGTTAGCCCAGTATCAAGGTGTTGCATCCATGTTTCACTAATATAAGTCAATCTGACATATAAAAATTGAAATTCATATTCTTTGTGCTTACCAAAGCATCCATTTGTGTATTATTATTGGTAGTGATATTGGTGTTGGTATTGATATTTAACATTTGCACTTTATTTGCTCCGTCGATATATACTCCTGTATTTAGGTTTATGGATACACATTTATACTTATAGTTCCTTCCCCACATTTGTCCGGCTTCCCTTACATGTTGACTAACATATTAAATTGTTCATGTGTGTGTATTGCATGTTATTAACAACCAATTCCATTTTTGTGCAAAGATACCACATTTTGATGGAATAACCTGAAAATTTATAGAAATATGGAATATTGCGCCCTTACTAACGAAGACACATGCAAAGAAAAGGTATATTCCTCCATCATTTTTTGGTGTATATGCTTATAAAAGCAGACCCCTATTTTATGTGTTGTATGTTACTGACAGCCCGCAATTACGCATATTTAAAACTAGGTTAACAACTGCATCGAGTCATTTATATCAATGCTACAAAACACGGTTGGCATTGTCTTGCTTAGCCAATAAAAGGTCATCTTAAACTTGATCATCACTCATGTTTGTATACCATTTACTATGACATAATGATGTGTGTAACCACTATTCCAACATTTAACCCACAACTTAATTGATGTTGTTTTAACCAAATTGAGAGGAACACAACACCACCACCACGCACACATATTCTATGTGTATTATATGCATATGAATTTTGCATTTGACTTGCACTTAATAGGTATAATTTTATTTATTCAACGATCTTGATTCTATCTTTGGTCCAAGTTTGTAATAGGGTGATGCCTATGGAATGCAACTTTTTTTGCTCAAGTTGAAATTATGAGTATATAATTTGGTCAACTGCCCTCCAAATGAATGAAGTCCCCACTGTAGTGAAAAATTGGTGATTGATAACAATTCAACACCACGGTGCGCTGTGGAAGCGATTTCAAATCAAGACCTAGTATTGTCTATTTGAATACCAATGCAACTTAAAATATCAATTATGATAACACAATCAACAATATGAACAACAAGAGACACAGAAGATTTAACGTGGTTCGGATATGAAGATCCTACGTCCACGGAGACCCAATAACCCTTTTATTATTATCACCAGAGATTACAAGCCAATACAATGATTAGAGAGATACAATAGGTGGAGACTCTCTCTAATCAATTACTCAATTAAAGAGATTAATAATAGAGCACTCAAAATAGAAAACCCCCAATTTGATTTCGTTAGGGTTTCTATTAATTACAATTATTGGAAATCTGATTAAAACCTAATCTCTTGATTTGGAAGATGATTAGGAGACAATATATAGATGACCTAAATGATCTAGATCATCCATCCACGTCAAAAGAATCTGCACCATCAATTTAGAGAACCAAGCTCCGGAATTTACAAAATTGCCCTTCAGAATTCGGAACTGGAAGAATAACTTTCGTCGCCTCAGACGTCTGACCAGGGGGGTCAGACGTCTGCAGAATGTTTCAGGAAACATTCTGAAACAGGGTCAGACGTCTGACCTAGGTAGGTCAGACGTCTGCAGTATGTTTCAGGTTACAGCATGCAAGAACTCCACCTCTTTTGACAACTCTTCTTCCTCCAACCAACTCCAATGCTTTCCAATGCATAGCTCTACCGAATCTTCACATCAAACACATATATGAATCGCATAAATTCAACACTCCACCTCGATTCAATATATGTATGTCTCATCAACAAAGTATCATAGGGGTTATTGGATCTCGCGCCCAATGGCGCCTAAGCAGTTGGAATCAAATGGATCAAGTTTGAGCAATGCACAAACTTATCCTTGGGAAGTGGCTTCGTCATCATATCTGAGGGGTTATCTGAAGTATTCACTTTCAACAAATTGATTTTACTTCGTTCTTCCTCCATCATAAGAAAGAAACCTCTAACATCAATGTGCTTCGTTCGTGAACTATAAGCCTGATTATGAACAAGATGAATTGCACTCTGACTATCTGAAAATAGCTCCATGGTCTTCTGCACCATAAAAAGATCATCCAACAACTGAAGTAAATACAAACCCTCCTTAGTTCCTTTAACAATCGATATCAATTCTGCTTCGATAGTTGACAAAGCTACAATAGATTGCAGCTTTGATCTCCATGAAATCGAGCCTATGCCAAGTGTAAAAACATAGCCCGACACTGAATTCCGTGCATCTCTATCCCCAGCATAATCTGAATCACAGTATCCTCTAAGTGAGATGTCGCCATACACTCCACCATATAACAAGCCAACAGATGAAGTGCCTCTAAGATACCTAAGTATCCACTTTACTGCTTTCCAATGTTCCTTGCCTGGGTTAGACATATATCGACTTACAATACCCACTGCGTGGGCCAAATCTGGTCTAGTGCATACCATGGCATACATAAGACTACCAATAGCACTGGAATAAGGTATATCAGCCATATACCTTTTATCTTCTTCCGATGTGGGAGATTGGTCTTTTGACAATTTAAAATGAGAGCCTAATGGAGTACCAACCGGTTTGGCTTTCTCCATTCCAAATCGAGTGAGGACCTTCTCGATGTATTGCGCCTGAGTGAGTCTCAACTCTCTCCGCTTTCTATCTCTACAAATCTCCATACCCAATATTCTTTGTGCTTTTCCCAAATCCTTCATATCAAACTCCTTGCTAAGTTCAGTTTTCAACTCCATAATTCCTACCATACTCCGAGATGCAATTAACATATCATCAACATATAACAACAGATATATTAAATCATTATTACATCTCTTGAAATAAACACACTGGTCTTTGAAGCTTCTAGAATATCCTTGTGAAAGCATAAACTTATCAAATCTCTTATACCATAGTCTAGGTGACTGTTTTAGTCCATATAGAGATTTGTTAAGTTTACAAACATAGTCAGGCCTGCTACTATCAATGAACCCCTTCGGCTGGCGTAAATAAATTTCTTCATCCAAATCACCATGCAAGAATGCGGTTTTGACATCTAGTTGCTCCAACTCCATATCATAATGAGCCACTAATGCCAATAGAATGCGAATGGAGGTATGCCTAACAACTGGAGCAAAAATGTCATGATACTCAACTCCCTTCTTCTGAACATACCCCTTTGCTACTAACCTTGCTTTATATCTGAAATTTCCATTGCCGCCGTCTTTTACTCTATAAATCCACTTACAACCAATAGCTCTCTTGTTGGTGGGAAGAGGCACCAAATCCCAAGTATGATTTTTCTACAAAGATTCAATCTCCTCTTCCATAGCAACTAACCAACTGGAACTGTCAACTGAAGCAATAACGTCTCTATAATCTCTGGGTTCGTCATAGACAACATTCAAAGCATATATTGCCATGTCATCAAAGTCAATGTCTTCGATGCTCAATCCAACAAAATCATTAAGCCAATTAGGCTTCTTCTTCTGTCTAACAGGTCTGATCTCTGAACTAGCTCCACCTTGAGTCTGATCCTCTATACGAATCTCTGTACTTTCCTCATCAACCACGGTGTCATCGGAAACACCTTCAGAACTTCTATGAAAAGGAATAGTAGATGACTTACTTTGTGTTTGGTATTCTTCATTTGTCCTCTCATTGTCATCTGATGAGGAAGGCTCCACCTTCAACATAGCCTTCTCCTCAAAAGTCACATGCCTGCTGGTAACAATCTTCATGTTAATAGGACACCACAATCTATATCCCTTCACTCCTCTTCTATAACCTAAAAAGATACACTTGCGAGCTCTAGGTTCCAGCTTCCCTCTGCTCTCATGTACGTAAGCTGGACAACCAAACACTTTGAGGAATGAATAGCTAACAGGCTCTCCTTTCCATACTTCTTTTGGGATCTTCATGTCTATGGCAGTAGAAGGTGTGCGGTTGATGAGGAAAGCCGCCATAGATAAAGCTTCTGCCCAAAATCCCTTTTTCAACTTTGCAGTCAATCTGAGGCAACGAGTTCTCTCCAATAATGTCCGATTCATTCTTTCAGCAACTCCATTTGACTGAGGGTCGTCGGGTGTGGTGTAATGCCTCTTGATACCTTCAGACTCACAATAATCGATGAATTTCTGTGATACAAATTCACCGCCGTTATCTGAACGAAGAACTTTCAATTTCTTTCCTGACTGCTTCTCAACTGTAGATTTCCACTTTCAAAACCTGTCAAAAGTTTCACTCTTCGACTGTAGAAAATATACCCAAACTTTACGAGAGAAATCATCTATAAATGAAACGAAATACCTGGCTCCACCTAAGGAGGGGCAAGGGGAAGGTCCCCAAACATCTGTGTGAACATACTCTAAGACAGCCTTTGCCTTATGCTCTCCAGTACCAAAAGAAATCTTCGTCTGCTTCCCAAGAACACACTCTTCATAAAAGCCAAGCTTTGAATGATGAACACCATCAATCAAACCTCGCTTTCTCAACTCATCCATGCTGCGCTCACCAATGTGACCCATCCGTAAATGCCATAATCTGGAAGAGTCTGAATCAACAGAAGTAACAGATGCTGATTCGCCAACTACAGTAGTGCCCTTCAAAAGATAAAGATTTCCTGCCCTTACTCCTTTCATAACTATCATAGAACCCTTTGATATTTTCAACTTCTCTCCTTCAACTACAATCTTCAAACCAAGCCTACTCAGAGCCCCAATAGATATCAAACTTCTTCTCAAATCAGGTACATGTCTAACATCTGTAGTAGTACGAATAACACCGTCAAACATTCTAACCTTCACACTACCAACACCAATCATACGGCAAGAAGCATCATTGCCCATCAAAACTTCCCCTCCATTAATCTCACGGTAAGTGGAGAAACAGTTCCTATCAGGTGTCATATGATAGGATGCGCCAGAATCGATCAGTCATAGGTTGCTCTTCCCAGAAGAGCCGGAAGCTGTAAACACATCGGTATCACTCTCTGTATCTGACTTCTCAGTGGTAGATGTTGAAGCTTGATTTGGGTCTCTTCTTCTACCTTCAAGCTTGGGACAAGTCGCTACAAAGTGCCCTGGCCTTTTACAATAATTGCAAGTCAATTTATTAGGCCCCCTAGACTGAAACCTTGATTTATTTCGACCTCCACCATATTTTGACTTGCTTTGGCTTCTACCTCTCTGAACAGATAAGCCCTCTGTATCACTGTCTAAACTAGTGCTTGCTAATCTATCCCTCAACACTTCATTATGAAGTCCAGCTTTAACATCAGATAGGCTAATTTTACTACGACCATAAATCATAGAATTAACAAAAGCAGTGTACTCCTTAGGCAAGGAACATAAAAGGATTACCGCTTGAGCCTCATCTGTAATTTCAACTTCCGCTGCCTTCAAATTCATTACTAAGGTGGTTAGGGCATCCACATGCCCCATGAGATCAGCTCCAGGCTTCATCTTGTACGAATAGAGTTGTTGTTGCAGAATTATTTTGTTAGTGAGAGACTTGTCCTGATATGCATCAGATAATGCATCCCATAATTCCTTTGCCGTTTTCTTTTGAGAAAATTCTCTAAGAACCTCATCTGAAAGACTTAGCTGGATGGTAGTTTGGGCTTCATCTTCCATCTCTTCTAAAGTTTCACTATCTAACTCTTTCAGCTTCTCAGGCGCAGAAACTATCTTAAAAGCCTTCTTCTTCTTTAATACGGCCTCCATCTTCATCTTCCAAGTTCCAAAGTCTCCCTTTCCATCAAAATGAGTAAGCCCATAATTGACCCCAGATCTACCAATAGATTTAATTGAAGTAGCCATTAATATCCAAATGGAACAATAACACCAGCTCTAATACCAAACTGTAGTGAAAAATTGGTGATTGATAACAATTCAACACCACGGTGCGCTGCGAAAGCGATTTTAAATCAAGACCTAGTATTGTCTATTTGAATACCAATGCAACTTAAAATATCAATTATGAGAACATAATCAACAATATGAAAAACAAGAGACACAGAAGATTTAATGTGGTTCGGATATGAAGATCCTACGTCCACGGAGACCCAATAACCCTTTTATTATTATCGCCAGAGATTACAAGCCAATACAATGATTAGAGAGATACAATAGGTGGAGACTCTCTCTAATCAATTACTTAATTGAATAGATTAATAATAGAGCACTCAAAATAGAAAACCCCCAATTTGATTTCGTTAGGGTTTCTATTAATTACAATTATTGGAAATCTGATTAAAACCTAATCTCTTGATTTGGAAGATGATTAGGAGACAATATATAGATGACCTAAATGATCTAGATCATCCATCCATGTCAAAAGAATCTGCACCATCAGTTTAGAGAACCAAGCTCCGGAATTTACAAAATTGCCCTTCAGAATTCGGAACTGGATGAATAACTTTCGTTGCCTCAGATGTCTGACCAGGGGGGTCAGACGTCTGCAGAATGTTTCAGGAAACATTCTGAAACAGGGTCAGATGTCTGACCTAGGTAGGTCAAACGTCTGCAGTATGTTTCAGGTTACAGCATGTAGGAACTCCACCTCTTCTGACAACTCTTCTTCCTCCAACCAACTCCATTGCTTTCCAATGCATAGCTCTACCGAATCTTCACATCAAACACATATATGAATCGCATAAATTCAACACCCACCGTATAAATAATTTTAACTAATGAATTTTTGTAACTTATGGCTTATGATTTAAAGCACTGAAATTGGTTAGCTGTAGAATGAAGTATATTTTATCATGATATAAAAAATTTGAATCGACAAAACAATTAGCAAGCAAAAACTATGTTAGTCTCTACTATGACTACATCTTCATTTCACTTTCTATAGAATTGAGTATCAATCAGTACTAAGGAAATTGTATGTCAGTATGAGTGAAATATCATGTCTAGTTGCATAAGCTCTTCTTCCAGTTGGAAATTAATTAGTTGATGCCAATGATATTTGATAATTGCATTTTAAGTATGAACTTACATTTTTTTATTTGTACTTAGTGCAAGTGATTATGGAGTACATGTTAATGAAGTTGTCAAACACTTAAGATTACAAAAAAATCAAGTAAGCTTTCTTTTTTGATATTTGAATATCAAATGTTACTAAACACAGTGTGTGTGTTTTTTTTTTAACTTCTATTCTCTATAAACAGGGAAGCTATTGATTATCATCTTGATGTTGGTCATATATATATATATATATATATATATATATATATATATTCTACAATTGATGATTATCACTACAAGGCAACTCGACCAGTTATTAGGGTACTGTGCTATTAATAATTCTATAGAGGGAAGATTATTGGTTTATAGTAATTATTATTTTCCTTTAGTTGCTTTCAGAATATAATTATCAACTAAGTTCTTAATGCTATTTGCTTGGTCTGTATGAATATTATAGTTTTTTGTTATGTTGTTTTGAAAGTAATTTTCATCAGGCTAGCGTTTTACTTATATTTTAGTTGTTGATGGTACTTTATTTTGGGGATTTTGCTTCTTGCAAATTTATAAGATACAGTGAAATTGTACTGTGGGATTCACACGTATTATTGTGAGATTATTTTTTGCAAGTAAATTACAAGTTTGCAAGTCAAAATAATGTTTTTCTAATTTTTCTTTGTGTTTGCGTTGATGACAATTCCAAGTAATTTTATCATGAAGTATATTTTATGATGGGTGATTAGTTCATGAGAAATACTACATGTACTATCATTTAGCTTATGATCAAATTTTATTAGGTTACATGTATTAGGGGGGATATATTAATTGGGCCTTTTGCAATAAAAAATGTTGGATTATTTGTGTTTCAATGAACATGTTATTGTCACGGTGACTAATCTGTGTGATCTCCACTGATTGAAAATTATAGTTTTATTTTTCTCATTTAATTATCATACTGCTTTAATCAAATGTTGTCACATTGTTTTATTTTGATATAATATGGTGAGCTTTTATAGCAAAAAATTAATATTGAAATTTGTTAAAACATTATAATGAATAGCAATTTAAGTCACATTGGTTATTGTTCAGGTATGTGCTTTGCATATGGCTTCAAGTGGAAAATATGGACTATCGATAATTTGCATACATTTTCTAAATCATCAAAACTTAGGGGGTTCTCTAAGTTCTCTATATTAATTTTTTCCATTATTTATAACCATGAACATCAAATGCAATGATGGAATCATTAGGATGTAAGTATTGAAAAAAACGTGGACTCGTATGTTTCTATCTTCTACAATCGACTAAGGGTTTCAAATGATTTGGTAATACTCTTCTTTAACATACTTCACTTAATAAAATACAAAATAAAACTACATTTTGTTACTTTAGTGAAGTGTGTGAAACGTCGTACGTTCATCTCATTTGTTAAATAGCTCCTCTCCAGTAAATATTTTTAGTCTAAAAGGTATATATTAGCATACCTTTTTATCCACAATATTATCATGCAACATCGATAGATCTTTTCTGTTGCATGGATAGCAAATTGTTCAATATTTGAAAATATGCTCCAAAAAATATCGACTACAATCGATTATTAGCACAATAATACTACAAAAGGAAAATAAATAAAATTTAATTTATGCTTAATATAGTAAATATAGCTACAACCCGTATACGAAGCACTGATTCGCACTAGTTTCCTTAATTTATGAATTATCATTGATGTGGTATGGGTTCAATCCACAATTATTTTTGCATTTTGAATATCGAAGTTATTACGTCAAGTTTTATCTATATATAATGAGGATACCTTCATTTGAAGCTTTTGAAATTACTAAACTAACCCAACAAACATGTTCCTAAACCAAGGACTATTTTGTCTATTTATTTCCAACGCTTTTTTAGTTCTCCAAAACTCATCCGCCATTATTCAAAGATGTTACGCATCGAAAACTTTCCATCTTTTATTTACTTTTCTTTATTCAGATGATCTCAAGACATAAATTACATTAACTTTTAGGTACTTTTACAGGTCCTGTTTATGAAGAATTGATGCTTTTGTCCTACCTAATTTTTTCTACTCAAAATCCTAAGTTTAACACACATGAAATTTAATCACCATTGTCAATCTAAAAACTAACAACCGAAAAAAAGATTACTAGGAGAATCTCCAAACTTTAATTCAGTTCCACAAAATACAAAGATCTAACCTCCCCTCAATTAAATGGACAATGGGCTATCCAATATGAAACAGAGAAATGAATCCAATATGAAACAGAGAAATGAAGTAATAAAGAAAATAATACGGTCTTAAAGTTGAAAGCTTTGGCAAAAGGAAAGAGTTAAATGAATTGATGTAATCTTCTTTAGGTA
The DNA here is from genome assembly GCA_030737815.1 of Allium fistulosum. Classification (NCBI taxonomy): domain Eukaryota; kingdom Viridiplantae; phylum Streptophyta; class Magnoliopsida; order Asparagales; family Amaryllidaceae; genus Allium; species Allium fistulosum. Next base: position 1,213,808,487 of record CM060902.1, read on the forward strand.
TGCTCCTCTTAATTGGAAGTTGTCGCTTTGCTCTTTGTTTATTATCGTAAAATCTCCCATGATTGGTTTCTTCACATACTTATAGTTTTGTTATGTTGTGTTGATTTGCTATTTTCCTGATGTTTTACTGTTTTGTATAGCACTTTTTCATTTATGTATTGTAGGATATCTGTTTGATGAAACGTGCTAGCCAAATTCGGACTGACCATGTCTAATTGATCACTGATGATCATTTTAAAAATATAAAAGATGCTATAAATTCATAGTTGGTTCATAGCATGGACACAAGTGTTGATAGTACTAAATCAAAGATGCAATTTTATACTGAATGAGTTTTTCTAGAATTCAAGTTTGATACAATTTCTTATACTTACCGTGTTCTGAAATCTTTTATGGTAAGTGTAGCTGGAAATGCCATGTTCAAAGTGTCATTTTGAGCGGGAATTCAAAACATGTAAGTTTCGTAATGTCAATGATAGTCAATTTCAAGTCCTACTCTAATGTTTGCAATATGTTGTCGGTGTTATTGGCGTGAATTTATATTATGATTCATGTGCCACTTTTATATAAAATTACTGTATAAAATGTGTAGTCATTAAATCAAAGCATGGTTTTGTTCTCCATGGCTGCCAATAAAAAGTAGCATTATCCTATTTTCTCCCCAAAAATGGTAGCGTTTCATGTAAGCAATGCTGAAGTAATTTGCATGCTTAAAGAGTACGATTGGAAAGCCCTATTGGAACTATCAATATATGGCATGAAAAAAATCATGCAAAATCATGCAAATGAGCACAAGCTGCTAACTAAGGAAAGAAGAGCTTCCTATTGCTGCATGCTATGAATGATCGGTTTCAGATGTATCAAGTTACAATTATAACTACAACATGTTAGGATATGAAATCATTTTTTTTGCCAAAATTTAATTGCTTTCTAGAATAGGATAAAGTTTTCATTTCCATATTTCATGCAATTTGAATTTGCTTTAACCAGATAATAATTGGCTTCTGCTACCATTGAAATTAAATTAATCGCATGTAATTTTATAATATCAATGTGTTTTAATCATGTTTTCTAATGACGCACATATTTAACGTAGCTACACATCTAGAAGCAATTTTTAAGAGCTTCATATAATTCTGTACTCACAGCGATTCATGAAAACTTTTTTAACCAACCAAGATTTTGCTAACTATTATCTATGCACCCGATGTGCCATTGTATTTTATTATATAAACAAATACCTTCTATTTGAAATATCGTTTTCTAAATCCCCACTACAATCTGATATTTGCTGAACATGCATAGTTAGTACGATTTTTGTTGTCCATGTGGTTATATATGAATTTTCACTACTAATTAATGATATAGGGGTTGAATATTTTGGTTCAATGCAATTTGATGTCTACTCTACAGGGACTAAAATGGAGAAGAGTATCACTTGAGTTATTTACACACTGATTACATATGTTATTCTGTTGATGATAATGATCGAAGATAAGAATAAAAGTCAATTGAATCGACAATGATCGAAATCTTCGAATAAAAGTTGATTGAATCGACAATGATCGAAGATAAGAATAAAAGTTGATTGATGTTTTTGGAATGGAAGTATGATTATCCATCTTAACCAACAAACTTTCAAAGATGCTAACCGTAGAGCAAGTAATTTGACATTTCTATTATTTCTACGCCATTGGGGTAAAATGTAGGCATAACTAAATAGATATGATTTTCCATATTTCTTGGTGATTGATGCACCAAAATATAAAATAATTTTGGTTTTTATGTGTATTATTATTTTCAATATGTTTATTATTATTTTCAATGTAGAAAAAAGTTAGGTTAAGTACTTCTTTGCACTAAAAAAATTTAATGCACTTGTTTCTTTGCATACGTTCCGACGAACTTCCCATTTGTACTGTTATAAATAATGACTTCATTGATAAGATAATACATCTTCACCGAAAATATGGACAATAAACATTGAGCGAGGTTAAGGTAGCAAAACTTGTGGTTACTTTGAGGTTCTAGTAAAAAGATCCAACATTATAATCTGACTCTGGATCGTTCACTGAAATTCTTCTTATAATCAAATTTTATACTAATATTGCTTTGCAGAAGACAATTTTTCCAAAATTAAAATTAATTAGAAGCTATTTTCAAATGATCATATCATAAGAGCAATCGAATCAATGGAATGGATCAATAATACTCAACTTAAAGCGCAAGCATTTAAGGAAGAAAAAAAAAATTGATTGACAATTTAATAACAGCACTTCAAAAATTGTAAGAATTTTTTTCCCTTTGAATCAATAGTGAAAACGTGTATCCTTTATTTTGTATGACCATTTGACCATATGTTTAACAAAAATAAAAATTACAGAGTAAGATGTGTAATATAGCATCTCCCATAGCAATGTTTATGACCAATAGCGTTCATCCATCCGGATAAGATGCATAATGTAGAATACAAGCAATTCTTCAATTAACTTACTTCAATGAGAGCAATTATTCTATGGGCCATGGTTCAATGAGCTTCAAGATCGTCATTATACTTTAAGGGAAAAGCTTCACCGTGAGCGTTTTCATATTCCAGAACAATTTCATCATTCAGTCGAATAACTTTTGGTTCCTTATCGCTTTTGAATAATTGATGCCTGTAACCGATATCATGTTTTGATACTTTCTACGGGGCAAAAGATATTGATGCTTAAAGAGTTGTGTAAAGTTAGAAATCCCAATTCACTGGAAAACAATAGCTAAACCATACAATCTGATGAAGGCGGAATTCCTAGAGCTTGACACCATTGACGAGCTGTACCACTTCATTTGATCTCTACCACTTTAGTTGATTGCACATCAATCAGATGCAACTCCCAAGTCGAGATTTTGGTTTATCCAACTTGATAAAAAGCGAACTCCATCACAATTCCTCATCCAGCATCTTCGATAACAGTCTAATACAATAACTACCAAGAAGCAACAAAATGAAGAAAACCTAAGATCCAAAGCATTAAAAAAAGTTGGTTTCTAAATAACAAATATTTTGGCATCACAAGCAGGTGAAAAGGGCATATAGCAAGGAGTTGGATCTTGATGGATTCGAACCACCAACCTCTCAAGAAAATCAAAGAGAACACGGAAATTTCTTCGAAATCCTGAGCGCTCATACCAAGTTAGAGCTCAAAGACCCTTCTAGTACTTTTAAGGTGCACTTAACGCTCCGTCCTCGCAAATGAAATTGACGAGACTACCAGACTAAGCACTCACTTGTGCCACAAATAGGCCACGAAAATATTGTTTTGCTTTCAAATATTGTCATCTCATTTGAAAACGCATGCACATGAAAACAGGTTCCACGTTGATATTGACAAAAATCGTCAAAATACTATCGCCGTACCATTATGACATGTACAGAACTATCCAAACGAGATGTTGGGTTGCGAATACAGCAATCAGTATAATGGAAAACGAGTTCCCTGTTGAGATGCAACATTTACCTGCCACACAATCAGAAAGTTGACTACCTCCAGCGTTCATCAATCAACCCAAAATAGCATATACCGAGTTCAACCACAAATCCAAGATAGTTTCGGATATAAGAAAATTTTATCGCTAACCGTGACCATTCCCCTGCTTGCATTTCGTAGCATACTTGAAGCAAAGCAAAGAGCTCTTTCAAGATTTGGTGAACCTTCATAGTCGTATGTATCTTACCTGATTTAAAATGCGGCTAGTAAACAAAAAAGAACACCAAAATATAATTTTGAATAACCTAACTTTGGAACCAAAAAGAATATGGCTATCATAATACAACTACCAAAAACTTGAAACATGAAACCTAAATAGAAGAAAATGACACAATCGAGCTTAGAACATTCCAGCTAGTAGCCAACCCTGGGTAAAGTTTGCCACTCCAAAAAAAATAGGACTGCTCAGAACCAATCAAACAATATTATGATAGCACATATATGTTTCTTCACAAATTCAAATCCATTAGCAACCACCATCAACAGCCACTGTTTCTGGTGAACACTTTCCATGACCGTGTCAAAAGCTCCCTGTTCATAATGTTATATATAGAATTCAATATTAGGCACCAAGCAGGAAAGCCAAGCTCCTCAAACGTCTTCAACTGGAATGTGAATAAAACAGAGCTACAAATATCTTCAACCGTTCAACCGTAAAATTAAAAGCTTCATACTTGAAACTCCTCTCCATCCAGCGACTTCAAAAAGCAACCCACCAAGCAACAACTGTCAAATGTGACTTCTCCGCAATGCAGCTTCTGCAGCACTTGAACACGATCTACTGTTTTTTTTCACGGTGCAAACGTAGGAAACATTCCACTATTTACATATATTTTTACAGCTTGTCATCTCTATTTAAACAGTTAATGTACATACACGAAATTAGCACAAAAACCAAATGAATATCCATGCCATTTGTACATATGCTGAACCGAGAATACAAATTTGCATTGCATGAAATTCACCACATATAAACTAATACTTTTTCAGAACAATTCAATTGTCAGAAACTCGAGTTAGGAGAAAGTAAATTCAATTTGTAATATATTAAGAAACGAAACAGTTCACACTTTTTTTTAAATAGCATCATATCATATTGGTAGCTGCCTGTGACATGGTCATTGAACTCATTGTTCAGTTATACGTTTTGAAAACCTGAATCCAGAAACGGAAAATAATTGGTGGACCCGACAGTAGTAGGAAGAATACCAAATTTATATGATTTAACTACTTTAATTTGGACAAGCTATGGCTTTTAGATTAATTCTAAAAGATGCCAAGATAAGGTACGGTTCTATAGCGGCCACAGCCATTTGTTTCTTAATGTAACAAGCTTTTCCTTATAATTGAAATTGTGTGATAACTGAATTCGTGAACAATATCCCTGCAAAGTTATTTTTTGAAAGATCCATGTATGACAGTTAGCTTTTATGTTAAGAATTTTAGATCAACGTGGATTGAAAAGCTAAAATTTGAATACCCATAAATCATTAAAAGAAAGGTAACTACAGCATGTTGGAAAGTGGAAGTCTTCAGAATCTATCATGTCTAATTTGAGCATTTGTACTTCACGAAGCCATTTTGTAAGTAACAGAAGACTGGCAAAAATTGTTATAAACGGAGGTGTACCTTTGTTTAGCATTAAAGACTGAAGGGCGCGTGTTGAATTGAATGCGTTAGATGAAGATAATAATGGTATGAAACACAGAACAAAGAGAGACGAACGCAATAATAAGGGAGGAAAACCTGGGGCTGAAATCATAAAATATCCCCATGCGATTTCCTCCCAAAAACACCGACAAAATATATTTTTATTAATCATGCGACCTGCCAGGTGAGCGCGCCCAACAAGGCAAAGGTCTAATACAAAATACATACCATCGTCTTCTTGCTCGATGAAATTTTATTTCAAGGAATGATATCATCAGTCGATCTAACTACAACAGATCTACGAGTTTATCAAAGCCCAAATCAGAATTCATTCGCCGTAAAAGCAGGAAGAATGACCGAGATCTTCCAAATCCACGACACCGGACAGCTTTAATCCTTTGTTGACTTGCAGCCTACTAATCCTGGTAAACCAAATAGAACAAACAGAAGAAATCTAAAAAACAATTTGTTAACCTAATATAAAAATAGAAGAAGAAAGGTCAAAATAAAAAAACAGCCAAAAATGAGGAGAGGATGAGAAAGGGGAGAGGCGGAATGGGGAAGATTAGGGCAAAGCATCTTCTTTATAGATCTAGAAAATTGAATGGACGGATATCCTGAAGCGGTGGTAGATGCGGACGATTTCGATCTGTACACTTGGAAACATACTATTGGCTGGGGATAGCGAATAACTATTTATTTCTGAGGACGTGAGCAAGTTAAACACCCATCGTTGCACCCATTATTCTGTGGCAGGGTACGTATAGAGATAAGGTTAGGTGCACCATCTAAATTTGGTTGCGTATTGTAATGAGTTGTGTGCGTGGACACGTTCTTAGAATTATTGCGATAGAACGTCACCGCTTAGGTCTTTGATTTTGTTTTCTTGTATAGACTGGTTGACTGGAAAATATTTTTTAAAATGTGAAAATTAGCAACACATCCTTAAAACGGAACTTAAATTCAAAGCGGGTCTCTGTCATAAAAATATATATTTTTTACATCCCTGTTTCTGTTTTCCGCCATTTTTTTCCCAACTTACCCCTGCGTTTCGCTGTGGAGCTGAATCTTCTTCTTATTTTTCGATCTAATGGTAAACTGCAATTAAATTAAAGATGAATCAATTTTTATTTATGAAATACGATATTCTTAATATTTGCAGTTATGAATAATCGCAACAAATTTCTGCAAATATATGCACAATAGTTGCAGAAATTTCTGCAACTATACGCAATAGTTGCAGACATTTCTGCAACTATAAGCAGTAGTTGTAGAAATGTCTGCAACTATAAGCAATAGTTGCAGTAATTTCTGCAACTATAAGCAATAGTTGTAGAAATGTCTGCAACTATAAGCAATAATTGCAGTAATTTCTGCAACTATACGCAATAGTTGCAGACATTTCTGCAACTATTTGCAATAGTTGCATTTCTGCAACTATATGCAATAGTTGCAGATATTTCTGCAACTATACGCAATAGTTGCAGACATTTCTGCAACTATTTGCAATAGTTGCATTAATGTCTGCAACTATAAGCAATAGTTGCAGTAATTTCTGCAACTATACGCAATAGTTGCAGACATTTCTGCAACTATTTGCAATAAATGCATTTCTGCAACTATATGCAATAGTTGCAGAAATGTTTGCAACTATGTGTAATAGTTGCAGATATTTCTGCAATTATTTGCAATAGTTGCATTTGTGCAACTATATGCAATAGTTGCAGAAATGTCTACACCTATATGCAATAGTTGCAGATATTTCTGCAACTATACCGTATAGTTGCATAAATTTCTGCAACTATACCCAATAGTTGCAGACATTTATGCAACTATACGGTATAGCTGCAGAAATATCTGCAATTATTTGTAAATTTGAAAAAAAATAAAAAAGGTTAAAAACTTCAGGAAATTAGTGTGAAGGACAAAAATTTTCAGCGTTTTTGCTTAAAGGACAGACCTTCAATATTTTATCCTAAAGGACAACTTTCTTTAGGTATCAGTTTTTAGTCATTGATAGTATCAGTTTGTAGTTATCGGTAGCAGTTTTTAGGTATCAGTTTTTAGCTTGGTAGCAGTTTTGTTGTCCTTATGAATAATTTTGGAAAATATTTGTCCTTATGAATAATTTTTAGAAGAATGTTTGTCCTTATGGTAAAAATATTGAGGTTGTGTCCTTAAGACAAAAAATATACAAATTTTTGTCCTTTAAATTAATTCCCCCTAAAAACTTGCTGAATTGTCTGCAAATATTTGAAATAATTGCACATTTACTACAAATATGAATTTTTGGTATCAACAATGGATCTCATTTCAAAGATCATAAAATTTGTGATTTTTTGGTGAAAACGGTTTGTTGATCCGGTTTTTGTACATAAAGTTATACGCGTTTGAAATGCTAAAAACGTAAAGGGTATTTGTGTATTTTTGCCTGCGCGAATTTGAAAATAGGGGGCGGAAATGTAAGTTTTGTATGTGAAGGATGTTTTGTTTATTTTGAAACTTATTAGGGATGTGAGCCAAACTCTCCCTTTTAAAATAATTATCATGAACATACCGCTTGAATAAACTATAAAGTAGTACGAAAAATAACTATTATGCACAAAAATTTTCCATGCATGTTAGATTTTGTTTCAAGATGTGAAAAGGCAACCAAAAGAAGTATTCAGAACAAGGACGAACAGCATCTTTATTTTAATTAGGGTACGCTTGCGACGAACGGAAACAGAATATTTGAACGGAAAAGATCGTTGAACGGGTAATACGTTTGCGTCTACATGTCAAGAACGGAAACGACGTAAAAAAACCTGCGAACGGTACCTTAGTTTTAATTAGTTTTTAGTAAATTTTAATAGTTTATGTTCTTGACGCGTCGGGCGCATCAAAAACGGGAACGCGTAATACCTTAGTTTTAGTTGTTTTAACTTGGTTTAATTAGTTTTTAGTAAATTTTAATAGTTAATTTGAAATTATAAATCAGTGCGAAAATTGCAAAATTAAAAAAATGATAAATTAAAAAATAAATTGGTATACAGGTGTTAAAAATAAATATAAAAACAATATATTTTACGAATTAGAGGCAGATTTGTTGTTCAAATATTGTTGGTATTGAATAATGTACCTCATTTGTTCTATCTCAACATTCAACTAGTTTCGTGTAATTTCATCGTTCAAAACAGTAAACGATTCTCTTTCCTCCATTTCAATCATAATTGTCAATGGTTTGGTAACGTCAATTGTTATCCCGCCTTTTGGCAAGGTCGTAACACCAAGGAATCATAATTATCTGCTGTAACTCACTGAATTCACTTGTAATCATCAAAGAAAGATCAATAAAGCTATCAACTTCATAGTGGACGTAGGCGATACGCCGAACCACTCTAAATTCTTGTGTCTCCTTGCATTTTAATTATTTTCATATCTGAAATTTGGAGTTTTTGTTAGATAATCCTCTTTTTCCATTTAATTTCTTCACTTTATCTCTTCAAAAACTTCCGAAGAGTGTTGTGCCCAATTTTGGTACAAACATCAATTATTCTAATTGTCTTCACACTGTTAGCAAGCGATGTACGATGAAGACGATCCAGTAGAATCTGCACTGTTTTACTAATAGTTGAATTTATGCTTGTAGTAATGATTGGACTTTTTGTTTCCGACCGATATTTCTTCATTTGACGTTCATATGTCACATTAATAAGGTTATTCATCTTTTCTATGGTATCGTACTAACGTCTTTGGCCTCTCTAGTATGAATTTTAGTACCTGAAGTTGAGACAAGATCCAACACAGGTGTAGGAGACATGGTAAGAAAAACTTGGATAGGTTATACTTGAACATATTTTAGATTATTGTACATTGTATCAAATATTCAGGTTTAATCAATAGATGGTTGGATGACCTGAGGACACAAAGGAGATTGATATGACTCTTCATTTGACGTGGGAGTGAGCAAGAATGCAGCGAATTCGGTAGCGTATGAAACATGAAATATTTTTTTATAAGTATCTCATATCTCTACTGGTCCTCTTTTATACTTCAAGATAAAAATATCATAAAATTGTCAAACTCCTTAGCACGATCGACTCACCGTTCCTTAGTACTGGACAATTATTATGTTACTCCTATCCTGTCCAAGTTTTATTGCACAACTTTACTAGACCGACAACTATTTCTTTAGTGCTTCATATTTCTATCGAACATTCCCATCGGTCACCTCCGCTTCTCTAGTACAACACCAGACTTGGACATTCCCAACGCTTATAACCATTACAAATTAATTTTGTAACAAAAATATCCATGTCAATAAGATGCGTGGGCATTTTTCTTACATGATTTTGTAACAGATTTAACTGCTATGGACTGTGAATTTTGCAACAATTATAACTGTTGCAAATTTTACAATTCATAATGGTTATTTCCTTTAAAACTATGGCTTCAACAACATTGGAAAAGATCAATTCCTACCATTTTTAACTGGTATAAAAACCTACCAACGGCTATAACCACTAGAAAATTGACATTTTGTAACACATTCCCAGTTTTACACAATCAAATTTCATGTCATATTCAACTTTATAGTAGCATATATAATTAATTTTCAACACATAATATCAAACATATACATTTTATATTAAATGCCATAAACTTCAAATATTTCAACTTCAACTTTTGTAACATCACCATACATAAAAATATCAATACATAACAAAAATCGAAACATCAAACTTAAAAATAGGTCAAAGGCTACAAATAATGCAAGTGATACTCAAGCCAAATCACAAAACCTCCAATTGTTATATTAGATAGTGTGTAGTTCATCCAGCCACACATAGGCTTCAATGATCTATTCAAGTGAACCAAAACAAATAACATTATTAATGACCAATAAACTTCTCGCATATAAACTTTCTTTATAAAATATAGTTTTTAACATTTTAACAAACTTTTGGTGAATAAAATAAAATAATTCTGATTGGTTAAGCACCCAATGGAATACGTCCATATAAACACATTTTGAATCGTAATTATTTTATATTGATTCAATGACTCGCCTAAGAGGTAGCTATCAAAAACAAGATGGTAAATTTGTATCAAAGGATGCTAGCAAATTAGAGCTACAAACAATAAGCAACAGACCTCAAAAATATACAAACACTTGGTATCTAATCCATGTTTGAATCCTCATGTCAGATGGGTTCATCTAGCTTAGGTAGTTAGGTCAATGAGATGAAGTGTGGTATTCTTATAACTAGGCTTAAAGGGCAACCTTTTGCTAGCATACATATGGTTGTATTTTGTTGGTGAGTAGGAGTCTTTGATTATCTACGAAATCACTCCCTACAAGCATGCAAGCTTAGAACATCATCTTGACCAAATATAGTCTAAACATACCTACTAACAAAACATGCATTTAGATTGTCATGCGTGACTATCAACCAAATCCTAACCATTTCAAAATGAAAATTTGTTGAAATGATTAAGATTATGGAAAGCCAAAAATTGAACTATTTGAGGTCTAATCTATTAGAAAAATCGAGAGAGAGAGAGAGAGCATCGTAGCAAGAGGAAGAAACTAAACTGATGGCATTGTTGGAACTGGGCCAGTCCGTAGCGGAAGTTATAGATGAATTTCTAAGAATTTTACCTTATTGGATCTTTATTAGGCTTATGTATTCAAATTTATTTGTAATATTTATAAATTTAATTTAAATAAAATCTTTTATTTCATTTAAATTTATAAATAATGGATTGAATTTTATTTAATTTATGTTAAATTAAATACAATGGTACACATATATATCATATAGAAATATGTATGTGTGTGCATGTGTAACATAATAATCCGTGTAAGGTATAACATACCCATTTACAATGGGATTTGTATCGCCACGGACATGTTAACTCATTTTATATGTATTGTATGTAGTCTAAATATATGCACGTATATATATATGTATGTATGTGTGTGTGTGTGTACATGTACATGTATATGTATATGTATTAATATTTTTATGTATATATATTTATATAAACTTGTTATTTTAAATAAGTATTAAAACAATATAAATATTTACTTTTATACACACACACACAAATTTGTATTGCATAAATTTAATATATATATGTATGTATGTATGTATGTATGTATGTATTAAATTAGATAATTGACTATATATTATCCTAGACATACAAAGTTGTTTTTTTTAAATATAATATACATGTATATTTTACAGTAATAAAATAACATATATATATAAGTATTAATATATTATTATATTTGTAATACCTAAAATATTTATAAAATTGTATTCAAATATATATATTATAATTATATCAATTATGAAAATTAAATAAAATCAAATATCTATTTGTATAGAATTCCAGATTCAATACACAACACATAAAATATTTTATTATAATTTTATATTTTTAAATTATATATATATATATATATATATATTAACCAAAAAATATTAAAATAATGTAAAAATATTTTCGTGGCATATTTTTTAAATTTTCTAAAATTCAAACATAATACTATAAGGTCATGAAAAAATTCCATAATTTTTTAAGTCAAAATTATATTTTTTTTATCATTTAATTAATTTCGACTACATAATTAAATGATGTTTTAAAAATAACAACTTTGATTTTTAAATTCTGGGATTTTTTTGAGAGATAATATGGTGATGAAGAATTTTTCTAGAATTTAAAATATAATTTTTGAAACATATATTATTTTGTATGAATTATTCAACTTATATTTTGATTTAAATAATATTAAAATTAGTAAATAATTATTAGAAAAATACTTTGCTATTACCTAAAATTATATTTAGTATTAATTTGCATATGTAAAAATATAATATTGTTTTTAACATGATATGATGGCATAAGTAATTATAAGTTTTTTAATTTATGTAATATGACATATTAATATAAATATAATTAATTAATAAATACTATAAATTAATATAAATTTATCTGGCTGTGTAAACATAAGATATATATAAAATAATGTTTTTTTGTTATACATACATATATGTGACAACATTCATATATATAGGAATCTCACCTAACTAATAAAATAATTATAATATATAATATAAACAAGCAATAAAATATTATACATTAATTATAAGTCATACGAAATAATAAGACCATGCCAAAACCTGTTCCTTGAAGTACACCTTGCTAAGATGAATATCTCTCCTTAGAACTCTTCTCAATTTGGTAGATTGCTAAAACTTGAATTAGAGACCCTTTGCTATCAAATAGCTGTAGCTTTGAATTGATTTGTTTTGAATTAATGGAGCTTTTGGAGGCATGGATCAGCCAGAAAAATATAGATTGAAGGGAGTCAAAAATCTTTTAAAGGTTGAAAGTAGAGATGCTTATACAGAGGAGAAGTTGGAGATATTTTAGGATCAATATCATACACCATCTCTTACCAATTCTCTTCCATCTTAGCCCTCCATCTCAAAGGCTTTGTTGCACTATCTTATGTTTGCATATTGCCCTCATTTTAACCAAAATTTCCAGGCCATTTCATGGGCTTTAAACTCATTTTAAGCCCAAATAAATATTATTAATTAAATATAATTTAATTGTTTATTGATATCGCACATCGATCGATATATTCATAGCTATTATAAGTATATACAATAATATTTATTTCTTAAATCATAATCAAAGTTTTATAATTAAAATTTCATAAATATTAATTAATTTATAATAGTTATAAACCAATTAAATCATTTGGTCTAAAGAGAAATCATCATATCGGTTGTGTGACTCGTCGGGTGTAAATTTGGTCAGCGGTTAACATCGAACTATTCGAATATTAACGTTCACACGTCATTTAGTAGCTGGTGTGACATTTTGGCCAAATTTATCACTTACTTAGTTTCGATAAAATCCTATTTTATGTTATTAAATGTCACTCGATTGTTACATTTATTTTTCACCAATTCTCTTCGTCAAAACTATATCACTTTGGACTTATGGAATTTAGTAATGGTCAAAATTCCAATATCATCCATATTCAACTCAATAGTCCTAACACAAAGTCCTTGATTCAATAATAATAATTATTATTAACCAAAATGCTCTGGCCAAAGACTTTGACTTTGAGTTGACCGTGATACCAACCCCATATAACTAAGGAGATTGTAACAACCCGCATATTTATCGATTTTACATTTAAATATTTTATTTAAATATTTCATCGTTCGTCGGATTTTGGTCCGAAAAGCTACTTTTTGCAAACAGTCGAATTGAGACTCGAGACCACCTCCATTGAGTCCAAAATGCCGTTTGCGACCTTTTTGAGTATAAACTTTGATATGTTTGGAGCTAGTCAAAAATTTGACCTTTTGCACTTTGGGTTTGGTTTTGGGTTCAGCCCTTGTGCCAACTTAACCCCCAAATCTGAACCACTCCTCCCCATTCTCCCTCACTTCCTCTTCATTTCAATCTCAAAGCAAAAATGGTGGGAGAGATGGGAAATTAGAATTCCCAAACCCTAGTTTCCACTTGCAAACTAAGTTCTAGCTCCATATTCAAAGAGAACCCATTGGTAAGCCTCCTCTTCATCTTCTCCAACTCATTCTCTTATCAATTTCAGTTTATTCCTAAACCTAACTTTGGGAATGTCCTTCTTTAAAGCTTCGATTCAAGCTTGTTGAGTTGGAATTGAAGAGTGATTGCCATTGCCATTGCTTTCAAGCTTCTTCTTCAATTGTTTGGGTTCAAAGGTGAGATTTTTATCTCACATCTAAGTCAATAATTATCTTCGATTGTTAGGTATGAATTCCTAACACTTATCCTTGTGCAATTCCTTAGTCGTTGTTGCTCGACCGATCGTTATCGATGTCGTTTGGCCATTTTTGGCCTAGGTTCAGGGAATGCCCTGAATAACAGTTTCAGCCGTCTGAACGTATGGTTCAGACGTCTGAATGGAATACTGGGAATTTTCTTCTCCCAGCATTCAGACGTCTGAATCAAAATTCCAGACGTCTGAATTGGTTCGTTTTGAACCAGAAAAGAAGTAGGCTAAAAAGTGCCTATTTCAGACGTCTGAAGTCTAGGATTCAGACGTCTGAATTCTGTTCTGGAAAATAGTTTATTTTCCAGATTCAGACGTCTGAATTCTTGATCTCAGACGTCTGAATCTGCTGTGTTTTGCCTAGTTGTTTTTTTTAGCTTGAATATCCAACTCTAATCAAATCGGGTTGATTCCCTTTTTGTTGTTATCATTTATTATCGGCCACTTTGTTAAGTCGCCCGCCTTTTTAAACTTAGGTCGCTTGTCTTCACTAAGTCGTACCGTTTTGACGGGGCGCTGCCCCGCACCCCGCCGTGGGCGCTGCCCCCTGGACCCCCGCGACCTGACCGGGCAGGTCGAACCCCGAATAACTCTGCGTAGGCAATCTTATCTGAAAGCCATTTAAATGAACTTCTTACTTTGATGGTTTTGAGAATTGATTTCTTTGAACTTTACTCACGTCTTCGAACGTGAATTTTTATGATTGATTGTTTCTACAATCACTTCTATGATTTGTCACTTTAAAAATATAAAGGTTTCAATACTAATAGTAAATATCAAAACTCTTTCATCAAAGCGATTTCAACACTATTTTAAATATCAAAAGTTCGTTTTCTCAAACCGATTTTCAATCTACTAGTATATACAAACCTTTACCTCATTCGTATGAGAAAATATAATTAAACGGCTTAGCAAAACAAGTGGTATGAAACGCTTGCGTTTACTTCGTCGGTTAATTTATGGACTTGTTCGATTGAATCTCTTGTGACAATTTTCTAGTGGAGATCTACAATCTGTTCGTAAATATTTGAGTTAAGCAAGTGGTTATGGGACATGAAGCTAAACTCTTATATTTACTAGCTTAGTGTAATCGACACTTCCTTATGATCATGACGATCATTCTTGTGATTTAGACTAGCAATGTGCGATGTCTCTTTGTCCGTGTGAAGGACTGTACTTCATTTTATTGAGCTTCGACTCAATCAGGAGGAGCTTCGGCTCAAAGTCCGCAATGGGGGACTATACCCAGTCAGGAGGAGCTTCGGCTCATCAGGAGGAGCTTCGGCTCAAAGTCCGCAATGGGGGACTATACCCAGTCAGGAGGAGCTTCGGCTCATCAGGAGGAGCTTCGGCTCAAAGTCCACAATGGGGGACTATACCCAGTCAGGAGGAGCTTCGGCTCAATTAGGAAGAGCTTCGGCTCAAAGTCCGCAATGGGGGACTATACCCAGTCAGGAGGAGCTTCGGCTCATTAGGAGGAGCTTCGGCTCAAAGTCCGCAATGGGGGACTATACCCAGTCAGGAGGAGCTCCGGCTCATTTTTATAGGATTGGCCATCCTCTTTCTTGTGATTTCTGGATTTCTAATTATTGATTTCTAGAATTTTATGTTTCACCAGCTTTTACCATTGACATTGACGAGTATGTCATTTATTGTGGCTTGGTGAATTAAATTAAGAATATGACATTCTTTTCTCTGTTTTGAGATTATTGAGATATTGTATGACTTTTGTGGGATTTCTAATGTATACTTATCATAGTATGACACCTTTTTGTTATCATACGTTCTATTATCATATCTCATATTCTATCTCATTTTATCTGATAATTATAGCTAGACTGATCCGTTTATTATTTTCTTCTTAAATAATACTCGGGTCAGACTGAGATTTTACAGGTGCTTCCTCATGACTTCCTATCTGGAGCCATCTTCTGACTTTTGGCTAACTACTCTAGTTTAGTAGTTTTTGTTGTATGCATTTGAGATTAGACTCCTTGATGTATACATATTCTTTTGGTTAGCACTTATATCTATTCTTTTGTGTTATCATGGATCTTATTTGACCACTACTCTGATGTACACTTTCATGTGTTATATTCATATCTATTTCCGCCTTTGTGATATGAATTGCCTGTGACTGATTTGTGTTACGTATTTTTCTATATTTGTTTCCGAAGATTATATATAGCCACCGTGTGATAGCTTTGTGTTTGTATCGGTATGTTGGATTCCCTCTTTAAAAGATATGCATTCTATTCTATCTGACATATCGGTGCTCGCACAAAGAAGTTACACGGATGGTCGCTCCTCAACAGCCTTATTCTCCGTGCTAATTGACAGCACTACATCGTAGTGTTCTTGGTTAGCGTGGGTATAGAGGTGGGGCGTCACAGAGATGAACCCTCTCTTGAACAAAGCTTCACTTCCAATACTTCCACTCGACCCAACTATAGTCACTCGATGGATGACATGCCATAGTTTGACTATAATCAAAGCGGAGCTTTCATATTGAAGATCCACAATATTCTCAAGTCGACATAACTGTGTAAATAAGTTACATCGATATTTTCTATTTAACCTTAGTGATATTAACTAACAGAAAACTATCGAGTGATTCATTCCATAATTATCCAATAACTATCAATATGTAACCCCTAGGTACCCCAGCAGCTATGAGTAATAAACTGCCCAACATTTGGAGAGCGTTATGTACTCCAATCTCAACGGATATATCGATATCCAGTCTTGATGCATCTTAACTATGAACATTTAAAATGGTAAATTTATTTTTATTGTGTACTCACGGTGATAACACTTGGTAACTACTATCACAAAACATACCATTTATGTGTTTTCCGTTAAATATACTTTTAATTAAATTAATTAATTAATATAACCACATTATATCAAGTATATAATAAAAATAAAATACATTTAATTTCGAATAAGATGGGTTATTAAGTTAGATGTATGCAACAAATTTCATAATTACTCCTAGGGCATACCCTTAACTCTATCAATCTCTCACTTGCTCTTGAGGTCAATTATGAAATCTTATTCCAACTTCTCTAGTTGGTTTCCTCAAAACTGATTAAGTCGGTCTTTCAGTAAACGGGTATGCTATTATATTTCAACTATCTACTTTGTCACTCAACTTTCTCTGACGTTGATAAACTACATTTATCATATGGAACGATTCGGAGTATGTCTCTTGACTTCCTGAGAGCTTTAAGTTATGTTATGAACTATGTGGTGACATTGTTATCATATAACAATTTTGTGGGATTCTCAACATTTGGAATCACCCTCGGCTCAGTTGTAAATTTGTCCATTTATATTTATATACAGTTCTTTATTGTTGCGCTATTCAAGGCGGTGTACTTAGCATTTTCCACTGAATCAGCTACAGTCTTTCAGTTGGAACATTTCCAACTAAAAGATTTTTAACTTGAATTTATCATTGACATATCATATTCAATATCATTTGTGAAACTTTGAGTCTGAACACTTCTTCACAAGGAGTTCGTTGTTTATATAAACAATTCTCTAGTCTTCTATAATATACGAGAACGCTCTAAACTATCATTCAATGATATCAATTGGATTTAATATTTGCTTTATGTATCACATATATGAACAAATTACGAAATCTTAGACAACATAACATATATGATAATTCCTATTACCATACATAAGGAATTCATCTCATATGTTCCGTATTAAACAATTTAATAAGGTGACTTTGCATATCGATTTGGGACATTCCCAATATCTTTTATACTCGCTATAAAATACATCATTTACACATCCAACATCGAGTATTAAAACAATTACGGCTGATTTTAATACAAGTACATCATTAAAATCAGTAACGTATTATTTACTTATAGATTAGAAATATCAATATACATTTTAACGTTCTTTCTTATGAACACATGCTTCCTCTGCATTTTGATGGATAATCAAACTATTTGACATTTCTATCAAAATATTTATTCAATGCTGATGCTTATAAAATGATACTTTCTATCATTTCTTGAATCATATCCAAAGACTCACAAACTCAATATCACTCCCACTGACTTCGAGGCATTTTGGTTATTATGTGTAAACAACTTACTCTAAATCATTATTTAGAATTTTCTATTTCAACACATATGTACCAACCATAAAGTCGTACTGAATGATAATTTTGTGAGTAAATCCGAATTAACTTGAGCACGTTGAATATCGAATCTATTACGCTAATTTCAACAATTGAAATTTGTGATGTTTTTCTTATCAATGTTGCTCATTATATTCTAACTGAATTAGTCTTGCTATCGAAGACACATTCACGGCCGATGGATCATATCCCTTTCGGGTATATCTACCAAAATCATATTTTGATAATGTACTTGGAATTCATTTCGGATCTGCGCATCATACCATATTATAGAGTCAACAATCTTATGGTTTATTTAAACAACCGGGGATAATATATTTTCAACACTGATAAGAAACTCATAGTTTGTCTTCAATGTGTAAGAATACATATTAGACACTCTAATGCAATGTGTTTGTTTAGGTTAGTTGATTTTGTTTCATCTCATGTAATCAGTTTAATCTTTGGATCATACCATTTCCATTTTACTACCAATAATTTCTCAAAGAAATTCCTTCGCTATGAAGTTGGTACTTCTTGAAACAATAACTGTTTCTAAGTGCAACAGAATAGGTGTTCATAAATATTTTATGAATTTATTTATTTATAAAACTGATTTGGTTTTAGTTTACAAAATTTATATTTAAAACATAAATATTTCATCCAATGACAATCTTTCCCAAACTCCTTTCGGAGAGATTCATACATGATTCCCCACGAACAATTATTACATGTAGACTTTCAACTTGCACAACCTACCAACTCCTTTGCGAAGGATATGTTGGGGTTTCTTATAAACCCTTATCTTGTATGATTTTGTAAACCATTATTTAGATGAAGTAATATTAACCTTGTGTACTATCTTAAGTATATGACCTTATAGAAAGAAATTAACTCAATTTAGTCACAATTAATCATACTTTATCCAACAAAGTTCGGTTACTCCTTAACGGTACATCATTATGTATTACAGGGAGGAGTGGCTTTTAAGGTAGAATCTTTATTCATTTTAGCCACGTTCGGAATCTTTTGCAATATATTCACCCATTCGATCAAATCGGATCATTTCTATCGTATGTTATTTTATTTACTTTCGTTTTATACTCTATGAATCTACCTTAAACATATTACATATGTATCAAATACATATGTCCATGTCGGTGATAACTCATCGGTGAATATGACAAAGTACATGGAATCGTTTTGGTATTAATAGACTTGCGACTTTATACATCTATATGTATCAATCCAAAAAGTTCACCAACTCTTATGATGCTTCCACTAAATGAGTGCATAGTCCTTAATTGTTTGAGATATAATTAACCAATATCATATGATTCATAATCATATAATAAAAATATTTCTCAAAAATATGGCTTAATCTATAATTCCAAAATAACTGTGAATAATATTAGATACTTCTGTATTTTCCAGTGCGTCATTTTTGTTATGAAACCAAATACCACATTATAGTTTTATTTTATAACAAATATTCATAATATTCATATTGAAATATTGCCATGTCTATCTTTCAGTCGATACTAAAAAATAGTCACTATTTCATAAATAATACTCGGTATATTTTACAAAAACAATTTTTGTAACATGATGCAATCATTAAGTGCTATATGACATGCTTCAACCATTTCTGCTATATAATAGCGTACTGAATTTGAAGGTCTATCATTCACTTAATATAGATTATTTATTTCATATATTGTAACTAGTTTACAGCGGAGAGTTCTTTGATCAAATATCTTGAACTTAAGAAAATAAATCTCATAGAAAACAATTTTTTATTCGAAAATACATTTTGGAATAGAAATCATATTTCTTATTCCAATATTAAGTATCATTACTATTATTGCAGTTCTCGTTTCTGATGTTTCTTTATGAAGCAGAAGTGACTATTCACTCTCTTCATCCCAATTGTACCTTAAATTACATCCACTTTTGTACATTCGTTTTTCTTCCTAAATGGTCAAACCATTCAAAAGAAAACCCTTGCTACAACAT
This sequence comes from Allium fistulosum, assembly GCA_030737815.1. Taxonomy (NCBI): domain Eukaryota; kingdom Viridiplantae; phylum Streptophyta; class Magnoliopsida; order Asparagales; family Amaryllidaceae; genus Allium; species Allium fistulosum. Next base: position 1,213,828,654 of record CM060902.1, read on the forward strand.
CATAACGAACTCTTTACAATGATGCATTTGATCTTCCTTAACATTTAAGGACATCAAATATGATGCACCTTACATAAACTAATCAAAATGACGTTTCAGCGATCGAGTTCTTAGATTCATATTATAGTTTTGGTCTTGTTTTACATTTAACACAATGTAATCCTTTTGTAATCAATCAAATTGAATACTTGATCTCATGGTATGTATTGTTTATTGGCTTATTCCGAACTAACTTCATCGATGTATCGTACATTACGACTGTGACCGTTCCCATTTAACACAATGTGATCCTTTTGTAATCAATCAAATTGAATACTTAATCTCATGGTACATACTGTTTATTGGCTTATTCCAAACTAACTTCATCGACATATTGTACATTACAAACTGTGACCGTTCCCATATAACACTTGTATGCAATAGTACATGGGATCAAATATCCATACCCTTGTATTGCTTTTAGAGTCTGAAACTCATAGAATGCAATACACGGTCTCGACCAAATAAAGCGTAAGTGACCAAACTAAGAATGTATTTAGTAGTTGTAAAATCAGGTACTTACGTGTTGAAACGTTAATATGCAATAAGCATTTATTAGTAAGTATGTTTCTATTTCTATTTGTCAATTTTAAATTCAGTTTATTTGTATATCTTAATTGATCGACGTTTTACCAATCATTTTAAATGCATAAATTTATCATTATAGATTATTGTAATATTATATAGCATATGTTCTTACAATATTAGAAAGATTAAATGTTATCATTTCAGTTTTCTAATAAGGCTCACACTAGTCTTTTATTTTTGACTAAACCCTAAGCGAAACATGGAAGCCTTTCGACTTCACTAGTGGGTGTCAGGACTTGTTTGTCTTGAGATTCTGACCTTGAGTCTGCTCAACAAATCATAGCCCCATAAACAATGGATAACTCCTTACCGGTTGTATCACATGCAACTCCTAACCCATTAATACCTTGTCCTAATTCCGCTTCGACCTTGAGTTTGCTCAACAAATCGAAACAAAATTATTCACTTGTACTTACCATATCGTGACGGCCTAAGTATAGTATATGTACCTTGAGTCTGCTCAAAATAATACATATAGTTATTTCACTTCATCTATTTAATATATATTAATAATACTACACATAACATCCCAAGCTTGAGTCTACTCAACAAACAAGAAGTATGCAAGTAATTTATTAATATATACATGGTAGAGAACAACATTATATTAAAGATTCATAATCTTCAATATATTACATTGAGTGATATCGACTTATGAAATAATATAATTCTTATGAATTACTCTTGTGGTTCCAGTGTTGGACACATCGAAAACCATGGTATACATACATTTACGTATATATTTATTCCTTAAGTCTATTTAGGGTTTCTTAACGTTCCACCTTTAATTTATACATTCATATTATATGATTTTTATTATTCATATTACTTATATAATAGTTTTATGTATAATATTATATTAATTAAATCTTATTTGATACAATGATGGGGGCTTTAGTGGTTTATAATAGAAATTCTAAATCTGGTTTTATAGTAGAGGAGATAGTTGAGAGTGAAGATAGGAATGATTCACTTAGTTGTGTTACTACTAAAATTGTTCAAAGTGATACAATTGAGGATGCTTTGGTGTTTTATAATGGCAGCGGTAATTCTGGGATTAAGGAGAAGGAGATTGTAGTGAGTGAATCTAGTAGAGTATCTACTTGGGATGATGCTCTTAATTATGTTGGCAGGAATGATTTAACTAACTGTGATATGCACAGGATGCTTCAAAGGTTGTGAACAAGATATTCGATGGACATGCACAGGTTTCTTGATAATACTCCTTATGGGTTGATGTACTATGGTGATCGAAAGTGTTTCAAGGTTGGAAACTTTATCGATATAGTAGAGTTTGCTGGTCATGGAGATAAGTAGGATAAGTATTTGGATGTGGTTGCAAGGAGACAGTTTATGTGTGATTCTGTGTTAATGTTGCAGCAAGAAGAACAAATGACTTGTGATATTGAAGAAGATGACATACACAAGGTATCTGCTTCTAGTACAAACATTTTGATTTCTTGTGGCGATCAAAACCGTAATGGATCAAACTTTTGTGAAGAGGCGTTTCATGGTGGAGATGATGCGAAGGCAAATATTTTATTGCATTCTATGACTGTCTCTGATGATAAATTGGATGTATTAACAAATGATTATGACATAGATGTTAATTCAGCTATTCATTCTAGTGGTGGCGTGGATTTATTTATTGAGGGTACCATTAAAAAGGATGTTTATCATAGTGCATGCATTACTCAATGTGCACGTGTATCAAGATTAATGCAATTTGATGTTAAAAAGCAATCTCAGGCAGTGATGGAGGATTCTGTTACTTCTAATTTTCCTCAGCCTGATACTAATATAGTGAATGATGCATATTGTAGTGATTTTTCTTTGCTTGCAAAAAGTAACGGGGATAAAGAGACAACAAATATGAATCAATGTGATATTATTGCCAATACTAAACATGTTGAATCAAAGGGCATGTTAGAGAATCCTTCTACTTCTAGGAGCTTTGTGTTAGAAAAAGTTGGTGAGTGCTCGACTGATAATAAATCCTCTCATTTCTCATCGTCAAGGAGAGGTAAATGGAGGAAAATTGCAGCTGTAAGTGGATCTGTCCATCGTAGTGCCAGGATCTGTAGTAGTCATTCCCAGTTTTTAGGTGAGTTACCTGATTCGAGTGCCTCGAGTGGCACTATGAATTCAGGCTCTGGTATGATTTCTGATTTAGGTAGTACTTATTCTTCTTATGCTTTAGGTAGTTTGTCTTCTGCTGAGTTTTGTCAGTTAGCTAGGGATACCGCTTTTGTTTTTACTAACATTGAGTTAGATTCTGCTTACATTAGAAGTAGGGAAATTGAAAGGGCTAGATCTGTTGGTTTATGAGGATTATTAGCTGGAATATTAGAGGTTTGAACGATTTAAATAAATATGATAAATTAAAGCTTTTTTTAAAGATTATTTTTTTGACATTGCACTATTACAGGAAACCAAAATTGTGTGTCTTGACATTCGTTTTTATAGACAATTAGGTGGTTATCACTTTAGGAATTGGGCTTGTTTACCTTCTGTTGGTACTTCTGGGGGTTTACTTATAGGGTGGCAGGATAATTCTTTTAAATTACTTCAATGTATTTCTAAACAGCATTCTTTGCACATTATTCTCATCAATCTTAGTGACAATTCTATTTTAAATATATCTAATGTTTATGGGCCAAACTCAAAAATTGGTCGTCGGGTTCTATGGAATGAATGTTTAGAATTTAGATCATTAGCTCTTGGTTCTTAGATTATGGGGGGTGAATGTTACGCGTTTTCTAAGAGAGCATTCACCACGAGAAGGTGATTTCTTTTCAATGGAAGAATTCAATCAATTTATCATTAATTCTAATTTGATTGAAATTCCTCTTTCTAATAGAGAATTCACTTGGAGTAATACTAGAGAGTCTCCCTCCATGGCCCTTCTAGATAGATTTTTCATCAGTGACGAAATCAAGGATAAATTTCCTATTTGTAGAGTTTCGGGTTTGCCTTACACTTATTTCGATCACTATCTTATAATTCTTGCTTGCGATCAACATAAGACTGTTAATAGAACTTTTAAATTCGAAAAAATGTGGTTATTAGATACCAATTGCTCAGGGGTCTTAGAAATTTTCTAAAAATTTGGAGTAAGAATGTTTTTGGTAGTATTAAAATTAAAAAAGAAAATATTCTTTCTGAAATGCTTAAAATAAACAAGATAGAAGAAACTAGACAACTAAATCTAAATGAGCGTAACGTTCTCGCTAATTTAAAAGAAGAACTTAGTTCTATTTTAGAAAATGAAGAGATTATGTGGAAAAAGAGATCTAGAATTCAATAGATTAATGAAGGTGATAATAATACAAAAAAAAATCATAATACGACAAATGGTAGAAAACGTAGTAACACGATTAATTCTATTTTTGTGAATAATGTAGAATTGGTTAATCAAAGGGATCTTAATATGGATTTTACTGATTATTATAAAGATATATTTGGTATTAAGAATAAATATAGAATTAACGTTAGATGGAATGATATTTATCCTATTGATTCTAGAATTGACCGTCTGAGTTTGATAATCCTTTTTCTGAAGTGGAATTTCACTACACCAGAAAGGCCTTTTGTAGCGTTGAAAAAACGCTACCAAAACTTTTAGTAGCATTTCGATAAAAGCTACGATACAACATGCAACTAAAAGTCTAAAACTTTTTGTAGCGTTGTAAAAAGTGCTACCGAAACTTGACCTATTGCAGGTTTTAGAAACGCTACAAAAAGTTTCAGACTTTAGTAGCATATCGTATCGTAGTGTTTACTAAAATGCTACTAAAAGTTTTGGTAGCGTTTTTTCTGCTTTAAAAGTCGTATCGCATCCATTTACATTTATCTTAGTAGCATTTTTAAAACGCTACTAAAAGTTATTAACTGTTTTGTAGCATACTGTACATGCTAATATTTCATGTTAATGGCTTGTATCATTTCCAATCATCGCTCACATAACAGTCTTGTTACAATAAAAAATAAATCACATAATCGTCGTATTCAAACAATCAATCAATCAATCACATAATCATCGTATTCAAATAATTAAAAAATACGTCAATCACATAATCAAATATAATATCCATAACCATTTCGATAATAGTTTTTCGACAAACCGAGCAAATTCACATAAAATCCATAACCATTCATAAACAAGTTTACACAACAAGTACTAACAAAATGTTATAGTATATATAACAATTAAAGACATGTTCATCACTTGATTACCCACAATTCTTGGCTGCAGCTGGTCTTTACTCCTAAAAAGCTAATTACTTGTAGACAAGTTTAACAATCAACAAATGATTATGAAACTGTTTCATATTTAAAGTATATCAAACATCCTTAGTTGAACTTTTCTTAAATTCAAATAATTTTAATAAAACTTAGTTAATTTTTTATAAAACTTAATTAATTTTTATAATAAACTTATTTGATTTTTAAAAACTTATTTACGTAGTTAAATTCTAATAAAACATAATTAATTTGTATAAATTTATTTAATTTTAATAAAACGTAGTTAAATTATATAACTCTTAGTTAATTTTTAAATTTTTGGTTAATTTTTATAAGAATTAATTAAATTTTTATAAAGCTCGGTTAACTTATTTATAAATTTATTTATATTAACTCAATCTTATAAATTATCTCAATTAGTTGAACAACAAACATATGCATCACTCGATGTTTACAATGTCTGGGAAGAAGAATATCATAGACAGCAAAAATGAAAATATATAGGAATAAGAATCTTAGGCTTAATGGGTATGGCCGAAGGAGAGGCCAGAGGCCAAAGTTCCGCAGAAGGCGACACCATTGACTGTAGCAACGATGTTAGGAGGAAGAGTTCCGGGTGTTTCGGACCCTTCTACATGGTAGTAGATTCTTCCAAGCAGTTTGGTGACCAAGGAAATACAAAAGATATCGTATGCGTCTGTGAAGAAACCCATGCTAGCAATCACTATTGCAGTGAAGTGTTATAGTTATGTTTTCGCCAAGTCCAACGGTGTTAAGACTTGGAGTTGATCTCCTGCCATTGTTGACTTCATTTTGGTTTACCTGCAAAAGATTCAATACTAAAGATTAAGCATGCTGGTGAAGAAGACTGGTCGTCTCCACGACTTATTACTAAATATCAAGTTACTTCATTTTACAAAGTACATAACTGCTATCATTTGTTTCTTATAACATAAGATTCATTTTTTGGGTTGAGGCATTTTTGTTTTTGTTCAATTTTCAGAGTTAAGCATTGAACATTGGATATTCTAGAAGTTTTACCTGACTATAAACTTTATCGATGTTAGTACCAGTAGAATTGACAGTCTTGAGTAGATAATCAGTTCCCTACTTGATAATACTTCTAACATGTTCATACTCGCCATTTGCTTTATACTTATGACTATACTCGATCACTGACCAACTTAGCAATGTCATCGAGAAAGCCATTGGAAAATGAAATTTTATGTTGTCCCACGCATCATAATACCCTCCAACAAGACCGCCTTTGATTTCTGCTATGGTTGATCCATCTTTCAAACCTGAATTTCCTCTCCATTTCACTCCATTGTTCTTTAGTAATTTACCCGCTATAAATCAAATAAGTCAAAACTGTTAATACATTTTATGTTTTGTTGCATTACTCCTCTATCTTCTAATGAATCTAACATATCTAAGTCTAAATACCATGATAAATACATATGAATGAAAAACTTTTACATCGTTGAGAATTGAAAAACATAAGCGCATTATGCAGCACCTTGGATTACTCGTCCAAAGGCTCAGGTCCCTTAACTTTCTTGGGCAGTGTCTTAACAACAATGACCGGAATCCCAATAACAACAAAACCAACCAAAATTGCCTAAAATACCCACGAAAAAAACTTTCTCTTAATAACAACGCATCCCAAATCGATATATTTAACCTTCTTTCCACCTCCATCTTGAGGGCCCAGAAGCCAACTCTATTGAGTCTCATCTAATTCATGTTGCTGCCTTGATAGAGCTACTCGATCGAGATCGAGATTTCTACTGTGTTCATCGTCTCCGTTGATCGCAAATGATCCACCCCAATGATTTGCGGAGTGCATTTTTTGTAATAAGAAAAAATGAACTTAGCGTGTTAATATGAATAGAACAGTTTGTATATAAGGATTTGTTAAGTGAAATGGAAGATGCTTTGTCTTATTCATGTAATGGTTGACTAGAAGACGGTAGGAAGAAGGGATGTTAGATTCATGTGATCGCTTGGGATTGTTGTCATTTTCTTTTATTTTATACCTGCTTATTTTAAAGTATGATAACAGAGAGACATGTATTAAAACTAGTAAAGGAAAAGAATGATATTGTCTTATCCATGTTAACACTATTAACAACAGAGAGGCATATTATGTATGCGATTCAAACTCAAGACTTCTAACGATAACTCAAACTAGATGTCTAACCATTGCACCAATGGTCCTTAGTAGACTTCGTTTTTTCTGCAAACTAATTCTAACCAAACATATTTATCTTTACTCTTGATTTTGGATGAAATATTAAATGACAATTGAAACTAGATAATGAACTAAATGGATATAATATTTGAGATTCATACATGTAAAGGGTAAAGCTTTATGAAGAAGAAATATAGGAGTGCATCCATGTAAAGGGTAAAGCTATGAACTGAAAGAGAAATATTATTTCAATATATCATCCATTAGTCATGTATTTCCAATCTCATTGAATTGATCTGAATGCAGTTAAACTAAATATACCAGTTATGTAAAAATTGTAGTAATTTTTGAAAGCATAGAGCATATATATGGAAACTATACAGTGTAATGCACTTTCAAAAACAAATTCACACATAAAAATACAATATATTTTGCATTTTCATGTTATAAATGATTAAAAAGATGAAAATATGGAAGTAGCCTTATACTGCAGCCTTATTTTTAAAAACTTATTAATTTAATTTTTGAATTAGTTAACTTAGTTAATGTTTATAAACTTAGTTATTATGTTTATTACTATTACTATTACTATTGTTATTGTTATTTATAAAACTTAGTTAAGTTAATTAATTTGTTATTATTATAAACTTAGTTGGTTTTTGCCAAACTATAGTTTATTACTACTACTACTACTATTATAAACTTAGTTAATCGTTATCAAACTTGGTTTATTGTTGTTGTTTTTAACTTGCTAATTTTTAAAAAACATAGTTAACTTAGTTAAAATTTTATAATCTTAGTTAATTTTTATAATATTATTTCTTTTATAAAATCAATTAACTTATTATTATTATTATAAACTTAGTTAATTTTTGTCAAAATATAGATTATTATTATTATATATAAACATAGTTAATTTTTATAAAGTTAGTTAATTCTTATAAAACTTAGTTAATTTTTTTTACCATAACTAATAGTATTGACATATCATCTACATTTCATACTTGTTTCTTTTATACTTCTATTTTAAAATAAAAACATAATATTGGCAAAGCAATGAATCCTATATCTTTATTGTTTAATCCTTTATTTTATTTTTCATGTCTATCTTTAATCATTCTATATATAAAATGATTTCAAACAAAGAACCAAATTGTGAATCATAATTTTGTTCTTTTATGGTTCTAAACAAATGATAATTATTTTTATCACTTCATGATAAAGTAAATCATTTTTTATTTCAACCGTCAACTTACATGAGTTATAAATCAGAGCTTAGTTTTTACTAGGACTGGACAACTTTACCATATTACTTCTTAGACAACCATTACCAACCGCTACCAACTAAAATGGTACCGGAAAAATGGTAACCAATTTGATTGGTATGGTTTGCCAAACCGCATGAAAATATGCGGTACGGTAATGGTAATTAACTACTAAATGTGGTGATTACCATACCCATTATATATACGAGTATATACGCACGCCCATTTGGGCCTGCATCTAGGTACTTAAATATTTGGACTTTAGATATCATGATATCTACACTATCTTTTCAATGAACACGTTTTCTTCCTTTAAATACAACCTTATTACATGATTAACATATTTATTGATATTGATGCAGTTGCTAATTTATTTTTCTTTCCTACCTCAATATTTCATTGTTTTAGTTAATCTTGTACTACTCTTAGTACAGCTCTTTTCAAAGTGGATGAAAATTCTTGCTCAATCTTTTTAACTCACCTCTTCCACTAAGAATATGTACAACTATATGTAGACAATTTACATATATTTATGAATCAATTCTTGCTTATATATTTATGCATGTGTAGAAAACTTTGATTTATATTGCTCAAAAGTTCTTTATGGTTACAAAACATGAAACTTTGATATACATACATATGAAAGATATACATATGAAAGATTGTTCACTATCTTAAAACCCACTTTCAATAACACGTTCATAATACATTTTCACTTCTTACCAATATTCTTCACCTGATTACAACTTTAACCGAACTCTAAAATAATGTTTGGAACAAAGATATAGGCCCAAGAGATTACAGTGGGATTAAATTAACAATCAATTATTATATAGGTATTGATTCAAAAAAATCTCAATCGACTCCTGTAAATCTTTCTCCCAAAATTCTACTTGTAGCATATAATAGCTTGGTGGCTGCTAAATTTTCTACATCTTTAATTCTCTCCATTGAACCACCGACTTTATAAATCTCCACAAAAAGTATTATAACATGCATAGAAGCCACATATGTCTTTTCTTGAGTAGGTCCTTCTTTAGATATTTTGATGTACATGAAATGGTTATAATCAAAAAAATTCATAGTCAGTTGCATTATTCAATGATTCATATTCAATAAGGTAAAAATATCCAAGCGCTCAACACTGTTTCCATCAAAAAAGATGCATAGTATTGACTTTTTTGAACAAAAAAATGAAATGGTTTCTTTCTAATATACAATAAATAAATGTGTACATGTTAACGTGCTCAACATTGTTACCAACAAAAAAGATGCACCAATTAGCAAACTCATAGATATGTACCTTCACAATATGTATAAAGTTAAGAGATGTAAGAAATTCAACTGATCACATTAATTAAGAATATTATCATCTAATTATTATCATTATCAGAAGAAAAAATATACACTTCATTATTTATACTTAATACATGAATCAAATAATATTTCATAAGTAAAACATTTTATTTTAACTTAAGAAAACGACAAATAATAAATGACTATGAGAAACTAACCTGAGAAATTTCGCAAACAATGAAATGGTCATTAGTCTCCCAATCCAGTATGAAAAGAAAATGTGAATCCTAACAAAAGACTTCAGGAAAATATAAATTTGAAACCTGAAAAACATTTCTAACAAATGGAGTAAAAATCCCTATCTTTACCTGGGTATTTTCCTTGAAAACTCTCTTGATTTTTTCACACTTTGACAAATTAGACAATGCTGAACCTAAGTACTTTTATATGTGCAAGCAGAAAACTAATCACCATGTTAAAATTCATTATAATATTTGTCAAAGTATATAATGTGTAAGACACCTATGATAAATCATTCATTTAGTGCTTTTTACTCCACAAAATTATGTTATTGTTTGAAATAATTTTGTCGGGAGAGTCTAACTAATTTCAACAGTTCATTTAATTTACATATATTAAACATACCGATGGTAAACAAATTTTATTAAGAAAGTTTATCCATCGTTGTTTTCCATATGGAGTTTATGAAGAAAGCCGTCAAATTTTGAAGACAATTGCAAGATCTCCAATGGTGACTCCAATTAATACAGACACGGTTTCTGCGTCATCAGCTTATACTGTAAAAAATATATGGTTTTGAACGGTTTTTACGTGTCAAAATCATGAATTTGACACAGAAACCAAAGAAGCAACCTCATTATAAATGATATAAACTGATTCCTAAAAGCGAACAGATAAAAGAGTATGTTTTTGATAACGTTAATAAATCTCATCTATTTACGTCAAATATTGCATTTTATAGGGGATGTATATCTTGTCACTATGTCACATAGTTGGACTTAGTTATTAATTTTAATCATAGAAGCAGTGCATAATATTTTCTTAGTGAATTTGAATATTCACTTACATTGGAGGATGATCTGTGCATGATTAACCTTTGCATGACTGGAGACAGAAGCATCATGTAAGGCATATGTGCTTTGCCCTCATTGTGCTATACCTTATTCCTTTTTTCGTAAATGATTGATGAATCATGTCAGAAATGATTAAGCACGCATACTTAAAAATGGAATGAGATGCAATAACCAAATTATAATTCAGTCTCCATACAACAATAGATAACAAAACAAAACAACCATAATAGTTAAAAGTTCTCAAAAGATTTAAACACAGCTCAGCAAAACTGAAACTTAAAATGGTTGGAGGAAGCTTTAAGAAATCCAGGTTTAAAATTGTTAACCGAACAGTTTAAGAAGTGGAAGTAAAGACATGTGGAGCATAAAAGGGGAAAAATCTTGAAACTTTCATGTATTGATTTGCTTAAACTTTCATGTATTGATTTGCGTTTTCAGATTCACCTTTTTATCCATGTGCCAAATATAGAGGATAAAAGTGCTCAAGACACTGGTTATTCTTTTTCACATCAGGTGCCTTTTATTCAAAAGGTTTCAAATCCTCATGCCAGGCCATTTTAAAATATTTTAAGTAGAATTTTATTAGGATACATAATGTTGTATGACCAATTTTTAACATAAAATAATAACATACCTTCCATTAATACGACTTACACCGCGTTAAGCATTGAAGTACAATGCTTAATTAAGAAGCGGATAGTCTTTCGAACATAATAGCCTTAGAAAATGCATCATTCTTCCAGAACCAATAGTAAGAACATTTTCATATGATAAATGCACTTGTGGCTTTTTGAGGTTGTAGTAGTAGGTGTTGTCTATTTTTTGCTGCAACGACATATCACAGACTGGCGCATTAGTTGTTGGTTGCATAAGTATGAGCAAGAACCAGGTACTATGCTCGAGTCTTCTTTCTTTGAACTTTGCAATGTGACGGGATCCCCATTTTTGGACCCGCTCTTCCATTCTCAGTACCAAGTCATGTGTAGCTAATGTGGATATGAGTGTGTACTGGACATTGGAAGCAAGATCAATAAAGTATATTGAAAATGTAAAACTGATTATTTCATGCAGTTTTATATCAAACAATCAAATAGTACATCCAGAGGATAAATAGTGGCAAGTGAGAATTTCAATTAAATAAGTTGGAATAAAAAGTAGTACGTTCCCTTGTAATGTCACTTGTGCTAATAAGCAAGTTTCCTTGCTCATCAGTCGGTGATCTGAACTTTTTTCTTGCTCTGGAGTTCTTTAGGAACGAATGAAAGAAATGAGTGCTTTTATCTTCCACTATAAGCCATTTTAAATCCAGTGTATACAAATTATGAGTTTTTGCTTGTTAAGCTGTATAAGAAAAAAATTCCAAATTTTCCTTGTACATTAGTGTGGTCTCCTCATCATATGGATCTGAAATAAGCTAACTATATAAACGATTGTTAGCATTTTGGATCTAATCATATGTCTCTGAAAATTTAAGAAGAGTATTATGTCATCATTTAATTTCCTTTTTTAAAAGTTTTTAGTTTTCGTGAAAAAATGAAAAGGGATTTCCATGAAACAAAGTGCACCAGTTTTACTCAATAGTTTCATTATAATCATTCATGCACATTCATGCATTATTAAATCTTAGAGGCACGTGTCTATTGTAACTATATTTTCAGTAACAAACCTGAAAATAATAAGTGAATGATAGCTAAAAGAGTGGTTATCGAAATGGACCTGCATAAAAGACAGAACATGCATACCATAGCTATTGAGAAATAATCTATCTATTGTACTGTGAATGGGAAAATTTCCTCCCTAGTTCCTCCAAGTAAAGAAATTACATGGAAACCGAGGTTCATAAACCTTAGCATATTGAACGGCGCACTTCATAAAACCTGGATCAACATTTGAATTCTTGCATTAACTCTTTAAAAATAAACTAAAGTGGCATTAAAATCCTCAGCAATAATCCATGGTAGCAGCTTTATGATAGAGCATTGGCTTTTATGTAATCCCATAGTTGCTTTCTATTAGTTGCATTATGAGCATATACAACTGTGCCATCAAGGATGGATCTACCATGATTAGTCATATGACATGTGATAAATTAGTCTGAAATGTGTAGATTCATATTTCAAGATTCCACAAAATAAGAATTCTGCTTTTATGGCTTTTATTATTATTACTATGTAAGGTGCAACAACATTTAATAAATTAAAGTAGTAATTGTTTTAATTAGTCCCACATCGTCAAAAATGTATTAATAGTTAGTGTATATAATCTAAGAGATGAGGAACTTGGTTGTCCATTTGAATACATCTCAAAATGTTGGGCTAATGGAAAAGAATTTATCGCTACTCAAATGCACTTTCAAAAAATATTTTAACATGGTTTGGCTCCTCTTTAACCACTTAGTGCCACTACTCCTACCGTGTACATAGACATGAGATAACATGAACTGATATATAGATATGGAAAGGGTAGTTTGGAAATTTCATAAAGACACGGATGAATTCTATTAATGTAATTCTCATTATTAATAGTAAAGATGTGCGGGGGGAGTCTATTCATACACAAAATATAGACACAATTGATGACACAATAATGATGGCCCCTTGATTTACACCTCCTATATAAGGAAGGATCCAATGGTCCACATCCCTTGTGTCAACAACTATGTCTAATTCTATGTTCAAATAGCCGCCTTACACACACACACTATATACAATATAATTCAAATTTAATGGTAATGATTTAATAGAAAATCTAGCAAAATACTATTATGATATCATATGGAATGCAATTCTTATCATGAACTTTTTTTAATAATATGATTTAATACAATATTTAGCTTCTTGCACAATATTTACTTGTATGTTTGACTACACAAAATAAAATTGATAAACGATCATATAATAAAAATTAACAACTTTTAATATTTACTTATTTAACATGAAATATTGTAAACAAATATATGTCATACTAGTAAACGGTAAAAGTTTATTACCAGTCTTTACCAACCACAAACCAAAGTATCAGTTTTTCGATTACTTTGGTTGGTAATGATATGATTTTTCTATTACCATATAAATCAGTATGGTAATGGTTTTAAATATGAACTTTCGGTACCGAACCGAATCCAGCCCTAGTTTTTACTGTGTGTTACTTAAACTCTGCATTCGTAGGCATATAACTATCATATTTGTAAGTTAAGATAATGATTAAAATACACTTACTATGCTCAAACTTATTTGAAACTAAAATAGTACATTAGACATATCAAAAGGAAATAAAACCTGACATTGCAAAGCTGAAATCGCTTGAGGGTGAGCTTCTAACTGTTCACAAAATAAACAAACAGCCATCGTCACTACATTATTTCCACTAAACAAGGCCCATATCCCTTACAACTTTAGTTACTTTCTGTAATTACCTGTAGCTACATAGACAGAATCTAACTTTCTTTTTATTCAATGAAGTCATGAAATTGTTAAAGAACTTGCTCATTTTGGTGATGAAATCTAAAATTGTTCTAGGAACAAAATAGAACTCAAAAAGTGTATCCTTCATTCAATGGAAAATGGATCTCCTGCATTCAAGGGGAAGCTCAACATACTCATAGGTATCCATTATTATTTAAACAAAATGGCAAATAGGCTTATAAGTTTATGACACGGGAAATCAGTCACATACTTTTGGAAGTTTCCTAAAACTCTACTTGGAATTTCGGACGGTGTTGCAGTTGCTTTATAAGTAAATTTATGTCATATCACTAAATCATTTTAAATACATAAGTATTTATAAACTTGTCAAAGGGAAAGAAACAAGAAAGATAAGAATTTAATTAGTTTGAGTTAATACTTTTGCAAGCCCGTTAAAAAGAATTATGCAATGGTGCAAAATTTGTTTTAGCTCATGCGAGCCAGTCAAGCTCCTTTTCTCCAATCTCATCAAAATTACCATCAAAATTTCTTAAACAAAAATGTATAGAAAATTGTCTAACAAAAATACGTGGGATCAAGCTGTGAATTCCTTTTAGGAAATGCCAAATGAACAGCGGGACACATAGTTAACCATAAGATATTATTATAGCTTGGCCATCAGATATTATTATCCTATGAACTTAATTAGATTAATTATGGAAGGTTCTTTTCAAGAAGTCCATGATTGATACCTTGTTACACTAAAGAAATCATTCTAAAAAGTACTATTGGATGCATGCCGTGATAGCATGCGCGAGTGTGCTAATATTCCTTGCTTTGGCAAGTGTACATGGCTAAATTGCGCTACATTTTCTATAAAATATAGAGTTAACTGACTGTTGCTGCTAGTAGCTAGCTACCCGTAGCATGTTTTAATCTATCTCCTAAAAGCAAATAAAATTATATGGATATACTCAGGAAAAGTAGTGAAATTTAAACAGAAATTCAAACTTCTGAGTGCTGAGAAATGAGCGTTATTTAACCTAAGAGTTAAAAACATTCGCAATGTTTTTTGCACATAGACAGATAAGCTGCAAATTAAGCAAAAGTTAAATATGAAAGGTATCTAATTCGTGTGTTTTTATGTCATGTTAGCTTGTTTAATGTGCATATTTCACTGGCTTTTGAGAATTTCCCTAATAAATTCAATCTTACTGTGTTGATTCATCTAGCAACACATTGTACTAGAATACTGCCTGCCTAGTTAAATTGATTCTACTGTTATTTTATTCACACAACAAGACATTGCAACTAGTTAAAAATATAAAAACACCCGATCATGACTGAAATCAAACCAGAGCTGCAAAGCTTCAGGCAGAATAGTCGGTCTGATGATTGATAAACATAGAATAGTCGACGTGGGCCTTTAAAACTAATTGACTTACCATATCTAGCATAATGAATATATGTAGACCTTTCTCATGCATTCCGAGTTACTTTTAGGTTTAGACATTGATTCTATTACAAAATTGCTTCGAATTGCATTTTATTTTTTTCTTAACAGCTGACAAATCAACTCCTTGTTATTTAGTAAAAATCATCATCAATGTAAATCAGTAAACATAATATGACTGTACAAGGTATTATATAACATGCCAAATAATGAATGTTAAAAACTGAAAACTTACTTGATAGTTGGTCTTATACAGGTGGTAAACTTCTGCTAAATTGGTTTATGACCTACAATATAAGGCTTGATCATGGAGTTACCTACTGAACAACTACCAAATGGGTAAGAACATCTTTACGGGGCAAACATGCCAGTATCGTAAGATGCTTGACCTATTGCATTTGGTTTATATGTAGTTGTCCAATGTGAAACCGTGTCTCCAACTTTTCTGAAACACACATCTGCATATTCTTCTAAATCCTCTCTACATATTACGATAATTAAAAACTGTGTTATTAAGAGAGAATAAGGGGTAAATGTAGCAACACATAATTTTAATAATGACTGAAGATGATCGCATAACTGTCTTAAGTCTTAAGGAGCAAAACCCATCAGGGAGCAATTTTTCTTAGAGAAGTGGTAAAAGCTTTCCTATTTGGAGTAAGATCAATAAAACTTTTATGAAGGAAAGTTTGCTCATGTTTGCTCATGAATTTTTCTTTTTCACCGTTACACTATGTTTATGATAACCATGATGATACGATGAATGATATATCATGTAGACTTCTTTGCGTATAACATATTCACAAGGCTATAGAGTAAGAAACCATAATGCTGCGAGACTATTTTATAAAAAAGAATTGTTTGTGTGAAACAGTCAGGGAATCTAAAAGTGATAAGCATGTATTTCATAACTCTTTTCTAAAAAATGATAAAACAAAAAGTGCCTGAAAAGCAGAGGTAACAACAACAAAGATGAACCCAGTGGAAAGTATTTTTTCTTTAAAAAAGTAGTACTAGCAACACTTGATATTACAAAGAATAGAATAAAGTATGAAGCACAATAATAAGCATTTTTCTTTCTTCATTCTCTACAATATTGTTGCTTCCATTGATATTTACCTTATTGAAAGAATGAATTGCTTCTCATCAAATATCCACTCCATTCAGTCAATTACTGAAAGAAGGAGAGCTGAGGTTAGTCTCATTACTCATTGAAACAATGAATTTGCATTTATATTATTCATATACATACTACTCATATTAAAATTAAAGGGCTACATTATTTGAGCAACAATATTCATTTGCTGTAAACTAAGCGTGCAAGACATTAATACTGCATATGCACAATGTTTTAAAACTGCATGTGCGTAATGTTTTACAGTGCAACCATACTGATACTTTGATGTTCCTTATATAGACAAAAGTTAGCCCACTAATACCTACACAGGTCAACCAAGTTGGGATAGATAGTGCCAGCCATACATATTGGGGTAGATAGAGCATTCAAAAATTATTTTGGATTTCTAATACTATAACCGTACAACCTGACATGTAACGACCCGTATTTTTAACTATTTCAAATTATTAAATTTAATATGATTATTGAATAAAAATAGTTAAAAATAAAAATTTAATGTAGTTATTTGATATGAACCTGAATAAAATTTTGAAATTTAATGATTTATTAATGTTGATTTATTGAACAATTATACCGTTTAAATTTAATATTGGAAACCATATAAATAATTGAATTTTGAATTTAATATGAATGAAAATGATTTCAAAAGTTGATTTAAATTTTCATTAAACTAGAATGAAGATCGCTAGCTTTTAAAATTTAATATAACGTGAATAAATTAACTTCTGAAATTTCTTGTTTTAATTAACGTATAAATATAGCCATTTTGGTCAATGCTTTGGATTTCAACGAAACCAGTTTCATCGGATCCGTAATAGTGAATTATTATAGGATTTCAAGTTTCGTAGCGATCAGACTTATCGTTTTGCCGTGCGAGCTTGAAACGCGTAGAAATTAATTAAAGAAATTTAATTAAAATAAATTGATTTTGAAAAGCTATTTTTTGCATACGGTCGAATTAGGCTTCGAGACTAATTCCATTGTGTTCATTCTCTTCATAACAAATTCATTGTTATGAAGAGAATGAATACGTTAATCATCCAATGACAGTCTTTTCAAAATCCTTTTGGGAATATTCATACAAGATCCCTCATAAACAATTATTACATGCAATTTTTTGACTCGCACAACCTGCCAACTCCTTGGCCTGGGATATGTTGGAGTTTCTAATAAACCCTTATCTCGTAAAATTTTATAAACTGTTATTCAAATGAAATAATATTAGCCTTGTGTACTACCCTTATGTACATTACCTTATAGAAATAAATTAACTCAACTTCACTCACAATTAATCGTACATTGTCCAACAAAGTTCGATTACTCCATATTGATGCATCATTATGTATCACATGGAGGAGTAATTTTGAGATTGAATCTTTATTCACTTTAGGTACGTTCGAAACATTTTCCAATATACTCACTCATTCGATCAAATCAAATCACTTCTATCGCATGTTATTTCATTTACTTCTCTTTTATATCCTATAAGTTTACCATAGACATGCTACATGCGTATCAAATACACATCTCATGTTGACGATAACTCATCGGTGAATATGACAAAGTACGTGGAACAGTTTTGGTATTTATAGAATTACGATTGCATACATCTATATGTATCAATCCAAAGAGTTCATCAACTCTTATGATACTCCTACTAAATGGTGCATAACCCTTTATTGTTTGAGATATAATTAACAAGTATCATATGATTCGAAATCATACAATAAAGTATTTCTCAAAACTACGACTTGGTCTATATTTCCAAAACAACCATAAATAATATTAGATACTTTTGTATTTTCCAATGCATCACTTTTGTTATAAAACAAAATTACCACATTATAGTTTTATTTCACAAAGAATGTTCAGAATATTCATATTGAAATGTAGGTATGTCTGTTATTTTAGTCGATACCGAAAAATAATCATTATTTCATAAATATTGTATGGTAAGTTTTACGAAAACAATTTTCATACTATGATGCAATTAATAAGTGCTATATGGTATGCTCCCACTATTTCCGACATTACTATAATAGCGTATTAAATTTGAAGATCCGTCATTCACTTAATACAATTTGTTTATTTCATACACTGCAACTATTTACAGTGGAGAGTTCATTGATCAAATATCTTGAGCTCAAAGAAATAAATCTCATAGAAAACAATTTTCTATATGAAAATACATTTCAGAATAGAAATCATAATTCTTATTCCAATATTAAGTATCAATTATTCATTACAATTCACATTTTTGTTGTTTCTCTATGAAGCAGAAGTGAGTATTCATTCTCTTCATTTCAACTATACCTTAAATTACATATATTCTTATACGTTCATTTTCCTTTCAAATGGTCAAACTATCCAATGAAAACCTTCTACAATATCATAACAAACTCTTTACAAAAGCGCATTCAATTATCCTTAACATTTAAGGACATCAAATATGTTGCACTTTACGTAAACAAATCAAAATGACATTTCAGCGATCGAGTTCTTATATCTATCTTGTAGTTTTTGGTCTTGTGTTACATTAACACAAAATGATCTCTTTTGTAATCAATCAGATTGAATACTTGATCTCGCACTAAGGTTTATTCAGTTTTTCGGATGAATTGATTTCATCGAAATATTGTACATTACAAACTTTGACCATTTCACCATATAACATTTATATGCTATTGTATATGGATCAAATATCCATAGTCTTGTATTGCTTTTAGAGTTTGAGACTCATAGAATGCAATACATGGTCTTGACCAAATAAATGCATAAGTGACCAAACCACAAATGTATTCAATAGTTGTAAAATCAGGCACTTGCATGGGTGTTGAAACGTTAACATGCAATAGGAATTTAATAGTGGGCATTATATTTCCATTTGTCAACTTTCAATTCGTTCGTTTGTATATGTTAATTGATAAACATTTTATCAATCATATTAAATGCACAAATATATGTTCTTACAATATTAGAAAGGTTAAATGTTACCATTTCATTTTTCTAATAAGGCTCCCACTAGTCTTTTATGTTTCTCCAAACCCTAAGATGAAACACGGAAGTCTTTTGACTTCACTAGTGGGTGTTAGGACTCGTCTGTCTTGGTATTCTGACCTTGAGTTTGTTCAACAAATCATAGCCCCACAAACAATGGATAACACCTAATCGGTTGTATCACATACAACTCCTAACCCATTTTTCCTTGTCCTAATCTCATTTTGACCTTGAGTTTGCTCAACAAATTAAAAGAGATTATTCACTCGTACCTACCATATCGTCTTGGCCTAAGTATAGTATATGTTCCTTTAGTTTGCTCAACAAATACATATAGTTATCTTACCTCATATGTTCAATATATTAATAATATCACACACAACATCCCCAGCTTGAGTTTGCTCAATAACTAAGGAGTATGCAAGTAATTTATTAATATATATGGTAGAGGACAATATTATATTGAAGATTCATAACCTTCAAGATATTATATTGAGTGATATCGACATATAGAATAATGTATTTCTTATGAAATACCCTCGTGATTCAAGTGTCAGACACATCAGAAATCACAGTATACATACATTTACGTATGTATTTATTCCTTAAGTCTATTTGGATTTCTTTAATGTTCCACTTTTAGTTTATACATTCATATCATATAAGTTTTGTTGTTAAATAACTTTTATATTTCATATTACTTATATAATAGTCTTATGCATAATATTTCATTAATTAAATCTTATTTAATTAATTTTAATTAAAAAACTCTTTAATTAATTTTATATTAGTATTCCAATACAACTTTTATATTGGACATATCTACTATAACCTTTATAGTGTAACACATATAGCTTATATATGTGTATTTTTATTTAATTAATTAACCTTTAATTAATTTATTAACTAAACAATTTTAATCAAATTATATTAATTTTTCAATATTTTATCTTATATACATATATGTATGCTTATGTTATCTTAAACACTTTAAAATAACATAACATATATCAACATATATAATACATGCGTATATGTATTAATTAATTAACTCGTTTAATTAATTTATATTATTAATCTTATTATTAATTTTAAATTTTGAAATTAATATTTACATAGTTTCAAACATTTTGAACTTTTTCATTGCATTTTCAAATATTTTGAAAATTTATGTTATATTATAAACTTTTATAATAAACATGTTTTATTTTAAATTTAAAATAATGTCTTAATTTTCAAAACTATTTTGAAAATTAGCCTAAGTCAAATTGGGCCTTTTCTATTAGGGGCAACCTTTGGGCTCACATCACCATTCAGGTCAGGCAGGTAACCAGGTAGGACAGGGAGCTTGATTACCCAATTCCAATCCTAGACATCACCTTTTTAGACATCGCACTAAGTGCACAAGCTTAATTAATTAGCCCTTACATGACTAATTTAGACCACATAGGCTATTGGGCTCTGATACCATTGATGGAACTGGGCCAGCCCGAAGCGGAAGAAATGGGTGAATTTCATTTCTTTTTACCATTTTGGATTTTTAATGGGCCTATGAAGTCTAAATATACTTAGAACATTTCTAAGTTTCTTTTAAATAAAATCAATATTTTATTTAATTTCATAAATAAAGTTTCACTATAATTTAATGTGTATGTAAGTTAAAGTTTATCAAATATACTCTTATATACAAATTTGTATGTAACATTTACTTTTCAAATTTATCCAGAGAACGAAATATATCATTTCTTTTCTCTTAGTTATTCAATTAAAGAGGGGGCATATATTTATTTGGAGAAGGAAAATTTGCATTTCCTTCTACTTAAATTATTCAAATTAACGAGGGATCATAAATATAGTTAGAGAACGAAACTTTTCATTTCCTTCTCTTAATCAAAAAATAATTAATTAATACAGTAACATTAGTGACTAATCTAAATATGACATGAATAGTAAATATATTCACAGTAAATATTGTGCAAGTGCAACATATAGGGAGTGTGCATAGTTAGTGGTAATTGATATGTATACATAAAATAAACAAGAACAATTTGAATGGTTATTGGATAGGAATTGAAATAGAAATAAGTAAGGGATGTCACGAGTGATTGATACAGTTTCCCATTTAGTAAACTTAATTAATGCAACATACTAATGACAATCAATAGGTACCATAATTAAAGAATATAGAAGGTAAACAATGAATTGTATGCGGAGATTATTGTCCTAATTTAAAAGAGAAATAATTTCATACTATGATAACATGTGTAAAGAAAAATAAATTTTATATGAACACATACAAGTAGATCCAAATATGTACATACGGAATTCAATCAGAGCTTTCTAATAATATAAATTAGATAGTTATTACAGTCAATTTTAAAACTTTGATTTGTTGTTAAAATTCCTTTTATTCATATGTAAATATTTAATGCAATAAAAAGTGCAAATAATACATGCAAACAAACATACATACATGTATTAAAATTCAAAACTAAAATTACACTATTATGAAAGATTAAAACATAGATCTACAATTGAAACACTGTATTGATTTCATATAAATTTCATTTTTAACTTTAAATATAATTCAATCAATCAACATGAAAATGTAAATTTCCAAATTTAAAGAAATGGAATTTAAATTAAATGTTAAAACATAGAACTAAAGTAAAACATTGTATTTTAAAATATATAGATTTAGTTTCAATTTAACAAAGTAAAGAAAAGCAGCTAACCAATTCGAACATGTAAACATTCAGACCTGAAGAATTACAATTTAATTAGAATATTTAAAAAACACAGATCTACACTTAAATGTTGTTTTAAAACATAAACAAATTTAATTTTGATCTATCGAATGAAAACTCAATCATGTCACTCAATAAATAATTCAATCTTCATAAACAATTTTTAATTAAGCAAGATAGCAATACATCTTTCAAATTATGAAAGTCAAACTAAATTTCCATCAAACATTGCAAAATCACTATCTATATATAGTAAAGGACACACCTTGCTACCCAATCCTTAAAACGCACCTTGTTGATGTTACCTTTGATTTACACCTTGAATGAAGAATGCTTCTAGATCCGATTGAATCACCTTAGGATGTTGTCTAGAAATCACACCTTGAATGATGATATCTCTTCAGATCTTCAAGATCCGCATCCTATCCTTGCAAGAGATGGATGAACCGCTTTTGTTTATTTTATTTGATCTTTTTATTTGTGTAACGACCCTGAATTTTGAACAATTTAAATTGAAAATATTTAATTAATTTTAAATATTTGAATGATGAATTGATTCGAATTTCAACTTATCAGAATGAATTGGCGATTAAATGTTTGAATTTAATCTATTGAAAATTTAATAAAATTTGAATCTTCAATTTTAAGCCGGTTAAAAATAATTTAAAGGCTTAGAAAATTCATATTGATAATACTGAAGATAATAGAAGCTTCAGAATTGAATTTAAAAGCGATTTGTTCAATTTTGAAATTGTATCGTTTGAATTGAATTTAAAAATAGTCTTCCGAGGCACAGTCTCGGAATTTGACGAAACCAGTTTCATTGGGTCCGTAATATTGAATTATTACCGGATTTCAATTTTCGTATTTATCGGAATTGTTTTATGAACATACGGCGTATAAACGCGTATAAAATTAAATCGAATTCAAATTGAATTTCTGTAACAACCTGAATTTTTACCCAAAATTTTGATCATCGATAAACGATCTATGTTGACAGATAATTTCTGTTTATTGTTGGAAAATTTTATAACGATAAAATCTTCGTAAATTAACGATTTAATATCGATCGTTAATTTCTGTTTGAATTTGGGAATTGTAATCGATTGAAATTCTTTTATTTAAATTTTTTCGTACGAATGAATATATATGCATAGTTTAGATTTTAACAACAAAATTAAATAAAAACAATTCAGTTTTAAAAAGAAAAAAAAAATCGAATTGAAATTCTTTTGAAAAAAAAAATTGGGTTGTAGTTCTTTAATAATTCGATTAAGGAATTGGGTAGGCTATCAAATAAATGCCGGCCCATGTTTTTTTTATGCCGTTCCCTTATTCTATTTGAAACCCTATACCCGTTTTCCCCCTCTCATTTTCTCTCATTCGAAACCCTAGAAATGAAAAGAACGAAAATGGCGGCTTAAAAAAAAAAAATGGCGACGAGAAAACCAATTAGGGCTTTCGAAATCTAGGGCTTCGTCTCCATCTTCCTCTTCACTCGCGGCTGGTCCTACGTGCTTCGATCTAAGGTGAGTAACCCTAGTTACTCACATCTAATTTCAGCTCAAGTTATTCGTGTTCGATTTTCGTTTGGATGCTCGTTCGTAAGTATATGTTGGTGTTCAAATTGTCTTTGGCCATTTTTGGTATCGAGAATTTCTCGTTGACCTCGATATGCTCCCATGACTTCGGTCTTGATTTTGTGGTTACCACGGCTTGACTGGATTTTTACGATGTTGATTTATCTCGGCTATTCAATTTGTTTTGGGTGATACTTTGTAATGACCGAAAGCTTTGATTTTTTTGTGATGTTGCATCACTTGATGTTGCCTTGTTGCCTAAATTTTTTCTTCTTTTTTCGTTGATGCCTCAGTTACATTAAGCTGCACATGTTCACTGGCCCATAGGTTTTCATTTATAGCGACCTTGTCCTTTGGATTTTCGGGCATATATCTATATATATATATATACATTCTTGTATGTATATATATATGGGTTATCAACTTATCTGTAGTCACTTGTTCAAGTTGGCACTAGTTCATTTCTAAGTAGTTTCACTGGTGCATTTCCTTTTTGAGGTGCACTGATTTGAGTCTTCGTATACATGATATATGCACTGTGATGCCTCTTTTTTACTTGTTGCTTTTGAATCTTGATGGAGCTGGCTTCCTTATGTCTCGGCCTTGAGTTGAGATTCTATGTGCATAACTGGTTCGCATAATTGATATGCAGTAACCTATAGCACTTGACTTCGGCATCCCTTAATTACATTGCAGTTATTCATGGGTGTAAATGCAGTTTCATTGTGGTTTTGATATTTGTTCGATTACTGTATTGACCTGGGATTTGTTCTAACTTGATACATTTGGATTTGAGCATACTTGAGTCTAGTTGTCACGAGCACACTCATGTCTACACTTCAGTTCACTGTCCTGTACATGTCTGTAGCTTGATATTTTGATTTTGCTTATCCTTAAAAAAAAAAAAATAGTACGAGGTTGCAATAATTCTATGCACACTTTGATCTTCTTCATTCCAGTAGCATTGTGTTTGTAGCTTGGTTCATTTGGTATAATTGTGTGGTTGCTTGAGTCACTTTGTTGTACTGCATATTCCAGTGTGCCATGACTTCACCATTGCCATTTTTGGTGTAGCTTGCTGGTTCATTGTCTGGTCATGTTGCTACATTCATACCTGTGGTTGTTACTGCATTCATATTGTTACTGTAATATGTCTTCAACCTGATAACACTTCACCTATGATATTCTATCCGGTCATTGCTATCATTTGGTTTGCATATTTGGTCGTCTGCGTTTTTGAGTTTCATCACTGTTTCATTTTTTTTACTATTGTATAGTCTGCACTCCTGTTCTTGTATAGTCAGTTGTTTGTAGTTGCCATCTTGTGGTTGCTACTGTATCGAGCTGTTGCACTGTTCTCTGTTTGGTGCCTCACTTCCATCTTGAGTTATGTTGGCTGTGGATTTGGTTATTGTATTTGATCTTGTTGCAGTTTGAGGTTCGAACTGATTAGTCTCTAGTTTTGAGTTTGTACACTATGTTGTACCTGAGTTGAACCTGTCTGGGTTTGACCTTGTACTTAATTTGTAGCTGTGCATTTTGCTTTGCACACACGAGTTGGCGAGGCAGTGCACATGGGTATAAATATACGTGTGCACTACAGCCACCACGAAATCGAGTTTTGATGATTTTAAAATGATAATTTCAATTGTTTTAAATTGATTTAATCGATTGATAAATGGTTTATTTATCTCTGTTGATGATTTAAATCTGCTGATTTATTGTTTAACACTGTTTAGTGTTAAAATTTTCGTTATCCGGTTTCTTTGTTTAAAGAGTCGGATAGACGAGAATTATTGTGACTGTCGTCTACTTAAATTATTGCTGCCTATATGCACTAATAGACTGGTTTGAATTAGACTGACCTGTGTATTATTTTCTTTTGAATATAATACTCGGGTCAGACCGAGTATTTTTACAGCTTGAAGATTTTCGAGCAGCGAAGTTAGAGAGAGAGAGTAAAGAACCATTTTTAGTTTCAGAAGAAAATTGTATTTTAAGATATTCCGCTGTATCAGTATTAAATTGTATAAAACTCTGATGTATATAAAAAGATTTATAGTAATGAAATAAAGATTCATTTGTTTAAAAATTCATTGTTATTATCTGTGTTTCTGTGGCTGATTCTGTTTAAACCTTATAAACTAAATAACAATTCGTCTTTTTGAACGTTTCTAGTTGGTTTAATCACCGACTGGAGGCGGTCAAAAGGGGGAATGTTACAGCGTGGTATCAGAGCTTTGGTTTACACAAAGCTTAGTTTATGATGTTTAATATGAATAGTTACTAGAAACACTTTAAAAAGAAATGTTTTTCAAATCCAAAGAGGTATAAAATTGTTTTTGAAAATAAAGATTTTTAACTTAAGAAAAGTTAAATTGAAGTGAGTTGGCATTAATAAATATATGGATTTGAAATTTAACTTAAGAAGAGTTGAATTGAATTGAATTAGTATCAATAAATATACGATTTGAAATTTAACTAAAGGAAGTTAAATAAATTGAACTTGATTAGATAAATTATCGGAATGGAAAATTTAAACTTAAAAGATAAGTGATTATATGATATGAATTGGGAAGTTTAAATTAATAAGTTGTATAACTTATAAAATGAGAAAATTTGAATAAAACCAGTTGTTAAATGGTTAAACAGTTTTGTTAAGTAAAACAAAATCTGAATTTTGAATTGTGATATGAATTTGACTTTAGTAAAGTTAAATAAAATAGAATTTCAAATAAATTTGAGGCGAACTTAAGTTTTATGGTGAAAATAAATGCAAGTGGAGATAAAATGAAATATAGTTAAGTAATGTTGAATGAAATTGAATTTGATATCAAAATGAATTGATAAAGTGAAGAATGAATATGAATTTGAGTTATAGAAAAGGAAATTCAACTTTAATTGTAAAAGTGAATTTGTGAATATGGTGAGTATAAGAATTCAATATGAATTAGAATATAAACCAATTGAAATTAAGTGTGTTAAACCAAATTGAATGTAAGCAAAGTAAATAAATTTGGTTAAGTTGAATGTGCATTGGTTTTGCCAGTTGATCGTATAGAAATTCATTAAGTGTTGATGAAATTGTATTAATGGAAATTGGAAGCTATGTAAATTGAATTCAAATTGAAAGGTAAGAAATCTAAATAGAATCAAATTTGATTCGAATTGAAGTAAACTGACTTGAATATGAATTAGTGAATGTGAACTAATTGGATATGAATGAATGTTAGAAAAAAATCCAATGTGAATGAATCAAATGTGATTAAATTGAAAACCAAGTCGATGAATGGTTTACTAAAGAACTAGTGATTATTTTGGAAATGGAAAACTGATAAATTTATATAATAGTTTAAATTGGAAATTTTGAATTATTATAAACGGCTTAAATTGAAGATTTGAAAAGTGTTAATAAGATATTGGAATTGTATAAGTGTTAAAAGTGAAATATTTAATGGATTTCATAAGTGAATGGAAGTTACAGAATTTAAAGTTTTATAATGTGAAGTTATAAAATGAATCGAAGTTGCGAAATAAAAGAATTTATAAGTAATTTACTTATAAATTAAATTCTGATATAAAATTGAGTTATAAAGGAAGGGTTAATAAAGAAATTTTTATAAATTGAAGTCTTTATAAATAGAAATGGAATTTATAAACGTTGTTTATAAATTCGAAACTGACTTATTTTGATAAGTAAAATCTTTATAGTTTGTTAAAAGAAGTATATTCACAATTTTGGACCGTGAATATATTATTGAATAAAATGGACATGTTTAGGAAAGTGATATTTTAAAACGAAGTAAATTGTTTTAAAAAGATGTTTTCAAAGCATTGAATATCGAAACCATAGATTTCAACATTCATTGTTGAAATAGACGTTTTCGAATATAAGGAAATGATGGACTATAACACTGTTGTTATAGTAAATGATTTCCGAAAGGAAATGTTTTGTGTAGTATTGGGATTTATATATCTATCTAAATTTCGAATCCCTATACTAATGATTTTGAGTTGTCGTAACGATGTTTTACGTAACATTCGTTTTTGACTCAAATAAAAATGTGAAAAAGAATGATTTCCTTAAAGATGAAATATATACTTAATTTTGATTTAAGTATATCGAATATTTTCAGATGTTGAAAATAAAAATGGATTTGTGAATTACTTATTTTTAAATAAGTATGGAAATGTTTTTCCAAATATGAAATGTTGTGAATATATTCCGTAAGGGATAAATGATTTGAAATTCATTTTTGAAGTCGAAGTTGAAAAGTTAAATGAGAATTTGAACAATTTGTTCAATTTGGAATTTTTCAAAAAGATTGAATCGTTAAGTTAAAATTGAGTTTAACTTCGACATCAAAGACAATATAAGTTGAGCTTTGAATTTCAGATGATGATTTGGATTGCATGTCTAACATTGTGAATTGATGACATAGCAATTGATCTCTATTAAATATATATCTGTTGGTGGCGGAGAATTTATTCTCTTAGCTTAACACCCTTCTCTGAGACGTACGAGCTCAGAGGTTATATATCGATAGACATCAATTCTGTGTTGAGAATTGACGATGTGACGTGTAATTCAAATCGAATGTGAAAGTCGATAATGAATGGAATTATGAATATGAATTAGGTTTGAGATAACCTTAAATTTCCAAATCGACTTAGAGGAAAATTTTGAAATCCTCTATTTTGTTATGAATATGAGATATGTAAGTTTCAAAACTTATATATATGAATGCGGTGAATTGAAAACCGTTAGTTTAGAAAGACATTGTTATGGAAATCTTATGTATGTTTACATAAATGTTATATGTACGAAATGTGAAATGAAAGTACTACATATATGATATTATGTTTTCTAAACTGAGGATGTGGAAAAGTACCTTCCATTTATTATTGGAGAAGGTATTGGAACTCGTGAAGAGTATCCATTTGAAATTCGTAGCTACGTAGAATTTTAGTCAGAGTGACTATTTGAATCGGAAATCCTTCGCGATAGTTCATCGCGATGAGATTAGATTTGATTGATGATTAGCGTAATTTGAGGGGCGAGATGCCCACAGTTACAAGCGATTCCACTGGGATAGTGGCGTAACCGCCGGGTAAACTGCAATCTAATGCCAGGCGAAATTTGAGGGGCGTGATGCCTACAGACACGAGCGACTCTACTGGGATAGTAGCGTAACCGCCGTGTGTACTGCAATCTATGGCGACAACCATGGCGAAATTTAAGAGATGAGAAATCTACAGCCACAAGCGACTCTACTGGGATAGTAGCGTAACCGCCGGGTGGAACTGTAATCCATGGGGGAACGTGCTTTCCATATCCATTTTTAAAAGAATTTTAAAAAGTATTTTCACTGGGAATTGAAGCAAGTATATTTAGTACTTGGAGATTTTTTAGACCTGCGCCTGGCCAGCGTATGTCTAATGTCTGTGAGAACGAAGATGGACTTGTTAAATTTCGAGTTAGCAAGTATTTTCAAACTGTAAATAGTGAATCAATAGTTTGAAATTAAAATTACGAAATTCCTACTTAATGAACTAAGGAAGAAGATCTTTGAAATGTTTTGAAAGTCCACAGCTTTGGAAGAGATATATTATATAAATCTCTAACGTGAAGAATTTTAAGTTTGAATCTGAGTTGTAAATCGAAAATGTTGATAAAAAACTTTTGGGTTTTGATTTTTGAAAATCAATGAACAAAAGAGAAAATAAGCAAAACAGTGAGATTAAACAAATGAAATGAATCCTATATTCATTTATTTGTAATAAGTTTTAAGCTTGGAAAAAAATTGACTAGATATAAATATCGATGAAATTTTTAACAACTTTTCCTTTTCGAGGACGAAAAGTTTTTAAGGAGGGGAGTTTGTAACGACCCTGAATTTTGAACAATTTAAATTGAAAATATTTAATTAATTTTAAATATTTGAATGATGAATTGATTCGAATTTCAACTTATCAGAATGAATTGGCGATTAAATGTTTGAATTTAATCTATTGAAAATTTAATAAAATTTGAATCTTCAATTTTAAGCCGGTTAAAAATAATTTAAAGGCTTAGAAAATTCATATTGATAATACTGAAGATAATAGAAGCTTCAGAATTGAATTTGAAAGCGATTTGTTCAATTTTGAAATTGTATCGTTTGAATTGAATTTAAAAATAGTCTTCCGAGGCACAGTCTCGGAATTTGACGAAACCAGTTTCATTGGGTCCGTAATATTGAATTATTACCGGATTTCAATTTTCGTATTTATCGGAATTGTTTTATGAACATACGGCGTATAAACGCGTATAAAATTAAATCGAATTCAAATTGAATTTTTGTAACAACCTGAATTTTTACCCAAAATTTTGATCATCGATAAACGATCTATGTTGACAGATAATTTCTGTTTATTGTTGGAAAATTTTATAACGATAAAATCTTCGTAAATTAACGATTTAATATCGATCGTTAATTTCTGTTTGAATTTGGGAATTGTAATCGATTGAAATTATTTTATTTAAATTTTTTCGTACGAATGAATATATATGCATAGTTTAGATTTTAACAACAAAATTAAATAAAAACAATTCAGTTTTAAAAAGAAAAAAAAATCGAATTGAAATTCTTTTGAAAAAAAAAATTGGGTTGTAGTTCTTTAATAATTCGATTAAGGAATTGGGTAGGCTATCAAATAAATGCCGGCCCATGTTTTTTTTATGCCGTTCCCTTATTCTATTTGAAACCCTATACCCGTTTCCCCCTCTCATTTTCTCTCATTCGAAACCCTAGAAACGAAAAGAACGAAAATGGCGGCTTAAAAAAAAAAATGGCGACGAGAAAACCAATTAGGGCTTTCGAAATCTAGGGCTTCGTCTCCATCTTCCTCTTCACTCGCGGCTGGTCCTACGTGCTTCGATCTAAGGTGAGTAACCCTAGTTACTCACATCTAATTTCAGCTCAAGTTATTCGTGTTCGATTTTCGTTTGGATGCTCGTTCGTAAGTATATGTTGGTGTTCAAATTGTCTTTGGCCATTTTTGGTATCGAGAATTTCTCGTTGACCTCGATATGCTCCCATGACTTCGGTCTTGATTTTGTGGTTACCACGGCTTGACTGGATTTTTACGATGTTGATTTATCTCGGCTATTCAATTTGTTTTGGGTGATACTTTGTAATGACCGGAAGCTTTGATTTTTTTGTGATGTTGCATCACTTGATGTTGCCTTGTTGCCTAAATTTTTTCTTCTTTTTTCGTTGATGCCTCAGTTACATTAAGCTGCACATGTTCACTGGCCCATAGGTTTTCATTTATAGCGACCTTGTCCTTTGGATTTTCGGGCATATATCTATATATATATATACATTCTTGTATGTATATATATATGGGTTATCAACTTATCTGTAGTCACTTGTTCAAGTTGGCACTAGTTCATTTCTAAGTAGTTTCACTGGTGCATTTCCTTTTTGAGGTGCACTGATTTGAGTCTTCGTATACATGATATATGCACTGTGATGCCTCATTTTTACTTGTTGCTTTTGAATCTTGATGGAGCTGGCTTCCTTATGTCTCGGCCTTGAGTTGAGATTCTATGTGCATAACTGGTTCGCATAATTGATATGCAGTAACCTATAGCACTTGACTTCGGCATCCCTTAATTACATTGCAGTTATTCATGGGTGTAAATGCAGTTTCATTGTGGTTTTGATATTTGTTCGATTACTGTATTGACCTGGGATTTGTTCTAACTTGATACATTTGGATTTGAGCATACTTGAGTCTAGTTGTCACGAGCACACTCATGTCTACACTTCAGTTCACTGTCCTGTACATGTCTGTAGCTTGATATTTTGATTTTGCTTATCCTTAAAAAAAAAAAAATAGTACGAGGTTGCAATAATTCTATGCACACTTTGATCTTCTTCATTCCAGTAGCATTGTGTTTGTAGCTTGGTTCATTTGGTATAATTGTGTGGTTTCTTGAGTCACTTTGTTGTACTGCATATTCCAGTGTGCCATGACTTCACCATTGCCATTTTTGGTGTAGCTTGCTGGTTCATTGTCTGGTCATGTTGCTACATTCATACCTGTGGTTGTTACTGCATTCATATTGTTACTGTAATATGTCTTCAACCTGATAACACTTCACCTATGATATTCTATCCGGTCATTGCTATCATTTGGTTTGCATATTTGGTCGTCTGCGTTTTTGAGTTTCATCACTGTTTCATTTTTTTTACTATTGTATAGTCTGCACTCCTGTTCTTGTATAGTCAGTTGTTTGTAGTTGCCATCTTGTGGTTGCTACTGTATCGAGCTGTTGCACTGTTCTCTGTTTGGTGCCTCACTTCCATCTTGAGTTATGTTGGCTGTGGATTTGGTTATTGTATTTGATCTTGTTGCAGTTTGAGGTTCGAACTGATTAGTCTCTAGTTTTGAGTTTGTACACTATGTTGTACCTGAGTTGAACCTGTCTGGGTTTGACCTTGTACTTAATTTGTAGCTGTGCATTTTGCTTTGCACACACGAGTTGGCGAGGCAGTGCACATGGGTATAAATATACGTGTGCACTGCAGCCACCACGAAATCGAGTTTTGATGATTTTAAAATGATAATTTCAATTATTTTAAATTGATTTAATCGATTGATAAATGGTTTATTTATCTCTGTTGATGATTTAAATCTGCTGATTTATTGTTTAACACTGTTTAGTGTTAAAATTTTCGTTATCCGGTTTCTTTGTTTAAAGAGTCGGATAGACGAGAATTATTGTGACTGTCGTCTACTTAAATTATTGCTGCCTATATGCACTAATAGACTGGTTTGAATTAGACTGACCTGTGTATTATTTTCTTTTGAATATAATACTCGGGTCAGACCGAGTATTTTTACAGCTTGAAGATTTTCGAGCAGCGAAGTTAGAGAGAGAGAGTAAAGAACCATTTTTAGTTTCAGAAGAAAATTGTATTTTAAGATATTCCGCTGTATCAGTATTAAATTGTATAAAACTCTGATGTATATAAAAGATTTATAGTAATGAAATAAAGATTCATTTGTTTAAAAATTCATTGTTATTATCTGTGTTTCTGTGGCTGATTCTGTTTAAACCTTATAAACTAAATAACAATTCGTCTTTTTGAACGTTTCTAGTTGGTTTAATCACCGATTGGAGGCGGTCAAAAGGGGGAATGTTACAATTTGGAGTTGAAAGATTTAGGAATTCCTTTTTTTTTTGTTTCTGCCATGAAAAGTTAGGAGGAGAGAAAGAGAAAGAATGAATGAGAATGAAAAAAATTGTACGTACAGAATGAATTAGAGAATATATTTTATTTGAAAGTAGGAAACCTTTCCCATTCTTTAATTAAAACTTCTCTAATTAATTATATTGATTAACTTTCTCTTTTCCCTCCTATTTCTTTACATGGTATGGCTGAAAATTATGTGTCATCCAATGACATAGGATTCCGTAAATTAACGCATGTAATTATCTTTTATTTAATTACAATGATATCATATATCAATGCGCGCAAATATAACTTTTATAAATGCATTCAAATAATTACAAATAACTCCCAAAATAAAATAAAATAAATAATAATTAATATTTCTCAAATACTAATTAATTTTCAACTTTTTATAAATTATTTAAATCATGTGGTTTTTCAGAGAATTCATCATTACGGTTGTACGACTCAAAGGTGTAAATTCAGTCAGCGATTAATATTGAACAATTCAAATATTAACGTTCACACGTCATTTAGTAGGTGGTGTTACATTTTGGCTAAATTCATCGCTTACACATCTTTTGGTAAAATCCAATTTTACTTATTATAAGCGATACCTAGCAGTGACAATTATTTACACCAATTCTCTTCGTCAAAACTATATCACTTTGGATTTATGGAATTTGGTAATGGTCAAAATTCCAATATCATCAACATTCAACTTTATAGTCCAAACAGAATGTAACGACCCGTAAATTTTAATGGTTTTTAATAATATATTTAATTGAATATTTGTGAAATTTTAAATAATTAAATTTTGAATTTTTTTTTTTATATTTGGAATACGTCTAGTTAAACATAGCAAATGGTAAATTTTCATCTGATAATATGAAAGTTTATTTTCTTGTGTAATTTTATTTCAATTTAAATCAGTTAATATCAGATGATAATAAAATAATTTTCAAACCTGAATATTTTTATACAATAAATTTGTAAATCATCTTCTGAGTGAGACGTCATATTTTATTTCATCAAATTTGGACTGTTATTGCTCAGTTTATCTTATTTTGGGCGCTTTAGCAGCATTTTCGGTACCGAATATCGACTTTTGATAGTTCGGTCGTACCACTTGTAACGTCCCAGATTTTCGCGTTCGAAAATCGACATCCATACTTTACATCGTACTCGAATGTCGTAGATTCGAGCGTTCAAATCCGAGTCGCCGGAGCTTATAACAACATTAAGTAAATAACACAGCGGAATAAATGAATAATACATTGATATACAATATCTGATACAACAGAATAATACAATGAATATCAATATACATCAGAGATATGATATAACAAATAGCAGCGGAAAAGAAAACGATAACATCAGCAGCGGATAGTCTCCATCTTCAAAACGCCAACCCGGAAATAGCTCGAACTCCCAATAACGAGGCATAAAGATAAGCAAGTGCAGTCTGATCCAAAGACTGAACCAACTCCAGAAAATCTACTAAACCTGAATATCTGAAAACCCCAACTCTAGACTGCTCGTGTAGGAAATTATGAGCACCCAGAGTTTAGGAAAGGAACAATAAACTCCGGATCAGTCATGGGACTGGTGTGAGCAACAAAAGCAATTTATCTTTAAAACAAGCAACAACAGAATTTTAAACATTGAAACCCGCAATGCTTTTTGGAAAATGAAACTACCATAAGACCTCCCACCACACACACAATGCAAACGCAGACTTGGAGGAGATTTCTTCTTATGATAGTCAAACATGCTTACTACGCAAATCATTGGTTATTATTATTAGTGCATAGTGCAGAAAACATTTTCGAAAGTAGAATATAAATCTTAGCCAGCATAGACATTTCGCACTTATGCCTACTATAGCTACCATGTTCAATAGCAGGTTACCACCACATTCCATGGCAGGTAATACAACTAAAACCGTACAGGGCTCGTATTGTTTTGTTTGGATTTCCAACAAATGGTCAGGCTAAGGAACTTCCTATTCCACGAAAGAAACGCCTCTGGCGGGACGTTCCGAGAACCAACTGTTCTCTGCCAAACAAGGCCGGCAACCCCTTTTCCCAAGGGATAAAAGAAACCTCAGATATGCCACCCCCGGTCCTTTGGGACCTTTATCCGAGCGCTCGATAACCAACATCACACATCATAAAGAAAGTGTATCCACATGAGTAAGTATCTGGGCTCCATACCATGATACTACCCTTTTCCAGAAGGAATGGTCATACCCTAGGGGAGCTACCCCTGAAAACCTTGCCGCACGATTCCTGTTTCGACCATTACCGGGTTGTGAGGCTCGACGAAGTCTCGTCCACAAAGCTACGCTTTTTCAAAAAGCCACGCTTTGGGTCAACAGATGATCAACCTATGATCACAAAGATAAATGATCAAACAAATGATCATATCGCAAATGATCAAACACTGATCATCACACAGCAACACTCAGCATGTCACATTACCAAATTGGGATATATCGCTGATAAATTTCAACTACATAACCTCTGAGCTCGTACGTCTCAGAGAAGGGTGTTAAGCTAAGAGAATAAATTCTCCGCCACCAACAGAAATGTATTTGAAAGAAATCGGCTTTATATCTCAAAGTGTAATGTCAGACATGTATCCATATAAGTCTGTTCCGGGATCGAACAGAACCGAAGGCACTTCTCACGAAGCCCTTGCAAATCCGGATAATTTTCAAATCACGTCCAGACTTCCCATCACAAAAAGAGTGATATAAATCTCTATACCGGGAGCTACCCAGTGCAGAGACATTCGACAGGTTGTCTTTTCATTTTCGAAAATATCCGGTCTTCAACACCGATCTTCAAATGCGATCCATATACGACGTATCACTATTCGGAATGGGTTATATGACACAGATGTCTTTTCCCGGCTAACCCGAATAGTGAGCGCAATATTCAAAAACAAATGGATAATGGGATTTCAATTAAGTCACAATTTAAACCCAAACTTTCTCTTTCAAACGGTTAAACAAATTTCCATTTAAATCTTTTTTTAAACAAAAAGATTTAATTCACAAAGTTCACTTAATTTCACAAAGATTCATTCACAGATTTTCCAAATCGATTTCCATTTCAATTTAATTAATTCGTTGAATCTTTAAATCAAAGATTTAACAAATAGCTTTCAAAACAATTTCATTTCGAATGGTTTAACAAAACATTATTTTAAATCTGTTAAAAATAAACAGATTTAATTCATAGCTTTCGAAAAGAATTCATTTATAACTTGGAAAACCATTTTTCAATTAAATCTTGAAATTCCTTTACCTAAATTGGAATTTCATTTCTTATCTAAAAGCTTTTATTCTTTGAAAACAACAGTTTTCATTCTGGAAATCTGATTCATTTATACGAGTTAAGGTTCTTGGGTTAAATCCAAATTCCCAACTTATACTTTTAAAATGGTTTAAATTCATATAAACACATTTATATCATCTTTAATCCCTAGTTTCCAAATCATAGCTTAATTTCAAACTTGAATCCCAATTTAAATCTAACTATTTAAATTTTCAAAACTCGGTTAAGTTATTTAAAATAACTTTTCTCTTTGAAATTCCATTTCAAAAGCTTTTTACTTTAAACCCGAATTTCTAATTTCAAAATCAATTGAAATTAAAATTTCAATTTCAAAAACATCAAATTTAAATTATCTGTGACTTAACCGATTTCCACGTGAAATCCATTTTTGTGTGTGTATAAGTGTGGTCCAGGGGTTTAACACACAATAGTGCAACATCAATCATCACAGATATATCGATAAGCGGTATAATCGATAACGCTTATCTTCATTCACAGATTCATAGATAAAATAAATTTATCAGTCACAAAGATTCACTATTACAATTCGATGTGGGTTTCGGATAACCAACTGGAATCCGACTCCCTGTCGCATCGAAATTCAAATGCCGTTTTATGGGCAAAGGGTTTCATATTCACATAGTAATATATCACAGAAACGGAAAATCTTAGATCACAACATAAATCAGGATGTATCAAACAATTCGACAATCAATAGAATCCAAACATTCATAAGTAAGGTCAATTTATACCTGATTAATTTAAACAGATTAATTTCTTATGAATTATTAATCCTGGTTAATTAATTGTTAATAAATTATAAACCATTTTTGATTAATCACATAATTAAATTTTTAATTACCTTGATAAATTTATCTTTAAGTAATTACATAATTAATTCTTTTAATTTAATTACACAAGGTAATTAGCTTTCAAATCATTTATACAAAGTAATTAGCTTTAATTTAATTACACAAAGTAGTTATTTATCAATTATCATTTAAAACTTGACTTGTATAAAATTTTAAAAACTGTTTCATTCTGAACCCAGGAAATCTCGAGTCAAACCCGAGTAAAACCATCAAATACCCCGAGTTATTCCCCGAGTCAACCAATTTCCCATCTGCTTCGAGTTTTTCGTGACTTCCCTCGAGTTCTCCCCGATGCCAACTCTTCTTCCCCAAAGCCTCAAACACCACCTGACACCAACGTGCACGTGCACGTGTACACCGGAGTTCGCCACCCAGACCATCGGCGACTGCTCCCCTCAAATCAGCGACTACCTCCTGAACTCAACCCATCACTTAGCCTCGACGAATTCGCCCTGGAATCGAAACGAGCATTCGAGATCACTGGAACGAAATACTCCAATAGAAAATCACTTCACCGCCGACGCATTCGATCACCGGAGCCCACGCGAGTCTGACCAGACCTCCGCCACTCACCCACGAAGCCATCCCCATAGGTGCGATCGCCCAGATCACCGCGATGATGACGCGATTTTCTCGTAAACAATAGCAAACCAAAACGAACCCAAAACCCTAAATCTCCCTCCACCGATCACCACGACGACCAGAAAAATCGTTGTTCATTTTTCCCAACCTCGGCAACCTCCAACTAAGCTTCCTCCTCGATTGCGTGAATTATCATTTCTCCGATCGACAGAAATTGATAAAATACCATCTCAGTTCATCTTTGAACTGCTCGAAACATACTTAACCAAAAGCTTCCATTTTTGTATCAAAAATCATATTTTTCAATGGTGATTCCAAATATATACTTGATTCAGCAGTCCATTATATTTGATTTTATCATGTATAAGTGAATTTATCTGTGTTATGATGTTTTCAGAGCTATCTTAACTCATTTTCTTGGAAATAATTTTATTAACTCAAATTTAAAATCAACAACATGTCAAGTTTTAAATCTTTCAGCCTAACCAAGTTCATAAGATTTTACATCTGGGTTTTGATTGAACTTGATGCTCTGAAACTAGAAGACAGAGGTGGTTTTAATATAACTGGCATTCACTTCTCCAGATAATTATACACAGAGGAGATGTAGCAATTCCAGACCTCAGTGTTAACAAGCAACAATTAAATATACTTAGTTAAATTTTTAAAAATTTGTTTACTCACATATTGTTTGACAAAGCAGTAAAAAAAAGAAATGCCTAACAGACATGCACACAACCATTTTCCAATTTAAAGACATTCATGCAACATCCTTACTCAATTGATTATCACCAAAAATCAGATATCAAGCAAAATAAAGGTTAGAGTTTTGCTCACTTGTTTTGATGAAAACAGAGAACTGGAGTTTTAAAGTCTGGAAAAGGATCTGCTCTTTTGGAAGCCTTGATTTTAATCTCTCTAAGTTTGATCTGAATCTTGTTAGTAGAGTTGTTTTTACTTGTTTGGAAAATCTGCAGTTGATCTTCTTCTCTTCTTTTCTGTTTTGTTGTATAAACTGAATTCGAATTGGTAAACAAATGGTGATGTCTGTTTCCCTTTTTATTTTTATTTTCTTCCAGGCTTTGCTTTTTTTTTCTTTTGTTTGAACGAACCAAAGGCTTGGAGATGTATAGATACTTAAGAAGGGGATGTGCAGCAGTAGAGTACTGAGACATTCTTTTGTAAAATTACTTTATTCAGGCTTTGTACTTTGTGGTGATGGGTAGGTTTGAAAACATTAAATGCAAGTATGTTGCTTTGTAAATCTGCAGCATGCCGTGTTCATGCTTTGTGGAGGTTTGCATTTAATGCAAACATGTTTTTGTGATGCTTCCCATGCTTGTTTACAGCATATGTTGTTAGGTTCAGTTGATAGGTGCTGTTTTAGTTTTAAGTGATATTTACTTCATATTTTCTCAACTTAGATGGACGAAAATGAATTTAAGAAGATATGTAAAATGAGTTTTGCAGGGGATATATTTTGTTGTACAATATAGATAGGGTGATAAAAATGTGTTTGTACAAGTTGATATTCCATTTGATCAGAGATTTTTATTTGGTTTGGAGGCTGCATTTATTACTAGGCTTGTATTTTTATTTGTTTCTACTTTGTTTATTTGTTTCTTTTGTCTTGTTTATTTTTCCAGGTTGTATACTTTATGTTTGTTTCTATACTTTGTTTTGTATGTTTATTTATTTGTTATCTCTTCAATGCAATATAAATGAAATAAATGTTGTTGTTGTCTTGTATTATAAGCTAATGCTTATTATTATTATTATTATTTCTAAATTTTTTTAATCAATTTATCTATTTATTTTACTCTAATATTTATTATCTTATTTTAAATTTGTAATCTCAAATTATTATTAACAATCAATTTTTAATTTTTAATATTATTATCAATTATTTATTTACTATTTAAAATCAAGTCAAATCTATCTATATATTTATTATTTTCAAATTCACTCACATTTGAGTCGGGGAAACTCGCTCCAATTTATCAATTGATTTTACTATTTTTATTCAAAAATTTATTTATTACTCAATTTAATTCAAAAATTCATTTAATTATTAATTTAAATAAATTTAAATTTCAGGGTCGTTACACCACTGATATCTATATACCGTTTTGATCATCTCGTCGTGCTGATCTCTACGGTATATTCAACTTTCAATTTCGATGACCGATGCACAGCGGAATCTGTGAAACGATTAAACCATACCGGTATCAAATTTCTGGCTTTTGACCTTCTTGTGTCCTTTCAACTTTGAACTGTCTACGTGTTGAAAATCAGAATTCATTTTTCCTTTATTATTATTTTTCTCTCGCTCGAGACTTTCAATATTCCTACGTATTGAATTACTTTATAAGTTTCTGTTGCCATAGAATCGTGCCTCTTTAGCTTTCAAACCACCTGTTCACCATCTTTGAAAAAGAAAACCGCTACATATGTTTTGGCCGAAGCCAATATCACCGAACAATCACTCAAGCTCCATCGCCTTCCACCCTTCAGCCGTAACCCACAAACACCTACCCTCCGCCCCTGCCTTTTTCTTCGCCTTCCATCCTCATGTCGCCACCAACCCGAGTCGACGGCCACCATGCTAGACCACCGATAGCTAAACGCCATGGCCGTGAACCACACATCTCCACCATCTCGGCCAGACCCTCCTCCATTTCTCCACCTCCGCTTGCCTCATAGCCCACCATCTCCACTCTCCTTACCATGCCGGCCGACAACCGCCGCCACCCTAGTTCTCTTCCCCACTTTCGAGCATTCCAAACCCACCTCCACCTTTTGATAGCAGCCCCTGCAAGCTCGGGTAGCTCTTTTGCCTTTCTATAATCATATTATATAATACCTGTGTGTTTATATATATATATATATATTTATTTATTTATATGACTTTCGCTTACATATAAGTCTTTATATAATTGTTAGTATAAATATATAGTTATTTTACATAAGTTGTCTATGTGTTGGAATCTTTGGTTAGCAATTTGCTCTGTGCTTTGCTTGGATTTAAGCTCAAGCCAAAGTATATATTTTGTGTACATATGAAATATTAATTTCAAGAATATATGATCTGTATAAGGATAAGTGATCTGTTGCTTTATGATTTTAGATCCAAATTAGTTATGTATCATATGTTTGCTATATATAATTTCATAGCAGTTTTGTGAAATCTGTTTGAGTCTATATTTATATATTAACAAAGTAAATCTATATTAATCTTATTTTTACATTGATTTTTAAAGATACACTATATACGCAAGTTGTATACAGTGTTATATATTGTAAAGTAAAGCTTTATGTTGGTATGTTAGTTTACTAAGTTATATATATTGTAGATAAGTTGTTGTGATATATGAGTTTTACAGTTTGCAGCAATATATAATAATAATAAAAGTTATATATACTAGTAGATAAAGTCAAGTCTGTATATGTCTATTTATATGTTCCAAGATATACATGTTGGCTATATATACTTTGATTCTTTTATATGTATTGGAAAATGATGACTTTGGAAATTATATATATTTGTTTCAAAATGTAAGTATTTTGCAATTATATGTATTTATTTCAAAATATAATGTATATATATGTTTGATTTTTATGTGTGTTTTAATTTTTAACAATGGATTTTGAAATACATACATATACACTTAATTTAATATATGTTTGAATTTAGAATATGATTATATATATAGTTATATGGTTATATAAGTTTGCTTATACCATTTATCATCGATCCAGTTCTGATTTGATTCCGTCAATTCCTATTTATCAGCTTCATTCGTCGATTCGAGTTCAATCTTGCCTTGTTTTGAGATTCATGCCTGGATTTCGTAACTCAACTTCATTGTCTATATCTCTAGCCTCAAAAGGTGAGCAATCACTATCAATTTACGTTCTTATATTTATTAAATTTGATTTCAATTGAAACGTCAATTGAAATATGATGTTGATAGTTATTTACATTGTTATATATGCTATTATCTGTATCTGTTCACCTATGACATCTGACACCATTATCTGTTATTTATATTGATGATATATGCCTGCTATATTATTATCATATCTGTTATCACTCTGCAAGTTCCCTGTTAGTATAGAATTCCCTATGGGTTGAAATGATACATACCCGAATGATCTGTAGAATAGGAGAAAATCGTTATGGGTTGAAATGATAGACCCAAGTGATTTTCAATTGAATTGAATTTGGGATTGCGGGTTGAAAAGATATATACCAGTATATATTTAAATTGCGGATTGAAATGATAAATATCCGTATCACTTGACCATAGGATAGAAAATTATATACAAACACCATTGGTCTATATATATATATATATATATATATTTTGAAAATGATTTCTATGGTTTTGAAAAGAAATATATGGTTTTAATAAATATTGATTTTTTTTAAAGATTTATTAAAGTTTTTAAAGATTTATTAAAGTTAATTTAATAAAGTTGATATAATATGTTTAAGTATTTATTTAATATATATATTTTCAAATATAGAGTTTATAATGATTCGGGTTGGAAAGATAAATTTGTAATTGATTTGAAATTATATTTATTTAAGAATTATACTTAAATAAGTTTGATTTGAAATTTAGAGATATGTTTTATAACTTGAATTTGATTAAAAGCAACTTAAATAAATATTTCAAACTTATATAAATTTAAATAGGATATTTTGTTTATTTTAAATTTGTAAATTGAAGTTGTATTTAGATGTTATTGAAATGATTAAGTAAATATTTCAAAACTAAATAATAGTAAAGTGAATTTGATATATATATATATATATATGAAATTATCGAATTTAGTTTTGAAATGTTGAATATATAAAGCTTTGAAATATATTGAAATTGAAACGGTTCATTTTGGTGGTTCAAATTTGTATTTAAAATCGATATAATTTGAAATGGTTTATTGAAAAACCGAATTCAGTGGAAATTGATGAATTTAGATTCAATTTGAATTTGATTTTTTTTAATTTGAGTTGATTTGAATCGATTTGTGAAATTTGAGGAAACTATTTTATTATATAAAGTATTTTAAATTATATTTAAAACTATTTTATATTAATTTATAA
The DNA here is from genome assembly GCA_030737815.1 of Allium fistulosum. Lineage (NCBI taxonomy): Eukaryota > Viridiplantae > Streptophyta > Magnoliopsida > Asparagales > Amaryllidaceae > Allium > Allium fistulosum. Next base: position 1,213,871,829 of record CM060902.1, read on the forward strand.
ACTATTTTTAATATAAACTATTTTTTATATAACTATTTTTAATATAAACTATTTTTAATATAACTATTTTAAATATAAACTATTTTAAATATACTAATTATTTTAATATAAATTGTTTTAACTTATAACTATTTTATATAAACTATTTTATTTTACAAACTATTTTATTATATATACTATTATTAATATCTAAACTGTTGAAGGGAAGTGTTATGATTTTCAAAGTGCTATGATTTCAAAATGTTGTGATTTCCGAAGTGTTTTGATTTAAAAGACTTATGATTTCGAAAGCGTTATAACTTTGGAAAGTGAAATGATTTTTGGAAATGAATATTATTTTAAGTAAGAAATGATATCGTATTGATTTGGTTTTTGAAATGGATATGATATTTTGGTTTTGAAGTATAAACTATTTTGAAATGACTGTGGTGTTATAATAACGTTTGGTTGTTAAATAGACCGGGATTGGATATGGGCATACTCTCTGTCGATACCGAAAACCACTTTAACAACTATGTACGCGGTGGAGATTCCAGAATGAAGTAGGATGGTGGCGACGATCCTATATGAGGTATATACGTGGACCCGACTCCCATGAGTTGGCATAAGGTGGCTAAAACAGGAGCAATCGACGGGCTAATGAGGTAGCACCTCTGATCGGACACACTCCATCGTATGCCATTCTATTACTTTGTGATTGATTTGGTGCGCACCTTTTATTCGGGAGTGTGGCTCGAGGTGGGGGATTGCTGCTGCTCTGCGTTACCACCGGCCCGAAAGTGTAATTGGTATATCTACCCTAGCATTGCCTAGTTGTGTCGTGTCACCTACCCTAGCGTGCTTTACTACGAGTTTTTTTTGTACCATACCTATGGAGTCCCCTCTGATGACGCCCATTACGGGGGAGATTACGGTACTGTATAGACTATGGGAATATATAAAATATGTTAAGGGGGATATGGGTAACGCCTTAACGTTATTTTGATAGTTTACTTTACTTTAGACATTATTATAATAGCATATATTACTACACAGTAGATAGTTTAACAGATCCTTAGAGGATGGTTATCCCAAACATCCTTTAAGTTACAGTATTTCAGTTGATATTTCACTTGAGTTGGATTTATTGATATAAGAATGTTAATTCTAACTCGAGTGTTTTGTGTTTTGCTTTACGCTCGGGTCAGACTGAGTGGCTCAGTGTTCAAGACTCACCTTTGGAGTTGGAGCTTCGCTTGGAGATCTAGCTATATCTATTCAGCTTGCAGTTATTCAGTTGATTCTAGTGATGTATTTTGATCTTGTATTTGACTATTGTATTGAGACATCTATGTATTCAATAATTCTGTTGTATCTTGTTTAACTCTGTTATATATATATATATAGTAGCTTCATGAACTACTATTCTTTTGTTTCCGCTGCATTATTGTTATATTACTCTGTGTCTTTGATTATTTATTTACTATATATGCTGAGTTTTGCCAAATATAAATTAACAATCTGATATTTTGAGCAATTCAAATCCGACATGTATGGATGCGAATGGTTGAAAATTTCAGGATGTTACACACAAAGTCTTTGGTTCAATAATAACAATTATTATTAACCAAAATGCTCTGGCTAGAGACTTTGACTTTGAGTTGACTTGAGTTGACCATGATACTAACCCCATATAACTGAGGAGATGAATCCTCTCTTGAATAGTGCTTCACTTCCAATACTTCCAGTCGACCCAACTACAGTCATTCGATGGAACGCCAAGCCATGATTTGACTATAATCAAAGCGGAGCTTTCATATTGAAGATCCACAGTATTCTCAAGTCGAGAGAACTATGTAAATCAGTCACATCGATATTTTCTGTTTGACCTTAGTTATATTAACCAACATAACACTATCGAGTGAGTCGTTCCATAGTTATCCAAAAACTATCGGTACGTAACCTCTAGGTGCCCCAGTAGTCATGAGTAATACACTGCCCAACATTTGGAGAGCGTTACATATTATAGTCTTAACGGATACACCGATATCCAGTCTCGATGCATCTTGACTAGGAGCATTTAAAATGGTATATTTGTTTTATTGTGATAAATTACTCACAGTTACAACACTTTGTAACTACTATCACAAAATATGCCATTTATGGATTTTCTATTAAATATATTTTTAATTAAATTAATTAATCAATATAACCACATTATATCAAGTATATAATAGAAAGAAACACCGTTGTTATGAACAAGATTGTTCAAAGTGTTAGATATATGTAACAAATTACATAATTGCCCCTAGGGCATACCCCTAACTCTATCACCCCTGCACTTGTGCCAATTTGAAATGACTAAAACAGGATGGCTTGACAGGGCCAAGCGGGCTAGCTACCCCTAGCGGACATCTGTTCTTCGATTTTCTTGGACTTGGTCCATATTATTAGTCTTGTTGTTGGTTTCGATTGGTGCACCTTAATTTGGGATAACATCCCTTTGTCTCGATATGGGATGGATGTACGCGGTGGGCGGTTGTGGCTACGATGCATTACCATCAGCCCTGTGACCCGAACTGGTAGTATCCTACCTTGGGCATTGCCTCACGTGCCTTGTCCTACTTTTATCCTTATACGAGACCACTATGATTTTGGTTTAGTGTTGTCGTATCACGGCGCATCACTGGCTACCGACGTGCTACTGGTTGTGCTAAATGCAAACTGTACGACAATGCTTAAAAACATGTTAAGGAGGATTAATGTAAATCTTAACGCTAAGAAAAATATTTATTTTACCGATTAGACATTATATATTTAGCGTATTCTACTATATATAAATATTTTGAAGGATCCTTAAGAGATGGAAAATCCCATAAGATCTCTTGAGTTATTGCACGCACGTTATACACTGGATATGCGATTTGAAACCCGACAAAAATCTCTGACGCCATTACACTCATGTTATATGTGATATCCATTCGACTCACATAAGGATATTTTAGTCCCAACTCAAGTGTTTTGTTTTTCATTATGCTTGGGTCAGCCCTGAGTATTTCACCGCATTAAAGATCATTTTCTAGAGGACGAAGACGAAGCTTTGGTATATTATTATTATTATTATTCCTATATCATGTTGTCCGCTGCATTATTTTATATATACCTGTTGTATATATAACTCTGATAAATGTCGTATAAATTATAGTCAAATGTAGAATATAAATAGCTTCATGAACTATTTATTTGATTATTATATTTTGTCATTCTACTGCGAGATTATGTGTTTGTTTTCTTCTTCTTTTCTTATTTTTCTTAATTAACCTCATTGATTATCTATGTTTCGGATTATTTAAGTTGGACATGTGTGGATCATTGTCGATTTAAACCTTCCGAAATATGGGTCGTCACAAAATTCGTTAATATGAATTTGAGTGATAAAATAAAATTTCCTTAAGTAAATTTATTAATATGAATTTGAATAAATGAAACGAATAAATGGAATGAATCAACGAATTAATATGAACTTAAGATATGAAGTAATGATAATAAACATGAGTTGTGTTATATATAATGTTTATAATAAACTTTAATGGTTTATAAATGATATTAGTATTAAAAAGAATATATTAAGTGATAATGAAATAAAATTTAACTTAAACAAGTTCAAATGGAATAATTTTATAAAATGGCTCATAAATGAATTTATATGAATATGTTAAACAAAAAGTGAAACAATTGGAATTTAACAAATTGAATAGATTGAATGTAAATGAAACAGACGTGAATAAATTTGAAGCAAACCAATTAAATGTTAATAAAAATTGAATGTTAAAAGGAATGAAGTGTATAAATTAAATATTGACATTGAATAATGTAACTTCATATAGTTATGAATTAATTGGATGAATATTATTAACTGAATGGTGTCTTTTATTGTAAATCATTGTTATTACTGTTTTGATTTCATATGATTGTTGTATGGTGTGTATTGGTGCTAATGCTTATGATTTGGATTCAAATTTCATGTTATATGGTTTATTAAACTCATATATGCTTTATATATCTTTATAAGTGACTAATATTCTAAACTGAGTTGAGATAGGTACATACGAAGGCCGTTTGGATGTATTCGTAGATTTTATATGCTTTTGCTTGCTTAATACAAGCAAACTCGCTCGTATTAATAATAATAATAAGGTACGTATCTCGGATTATATACCACTATTTTACATTTTTCCCTACGGGATGCCTCGTCATTGAGATGAGATGTATATTTGATATATATTTGTGTTATATATTGTATTGGAAAATTTTTCCGATCGAGCCGCGCAAAGGAGACTCTACCGAGATTTTCCGTAAATCTGGGTTTTAGAAAATTTTTGAGGTTTTGAAAATTTTATAACTTGTTTTATATATAAGTTGTAATTTCCGTAAGCCGATCAGAGTGGCATAGCGAGAATGTAGTAAGGGTTTTGTAAATAAGATTTTAAAGTTTTGTATGTTGATTATTTTGAATAAAATATATCAAGTGTTAAATTCCTTACTTAATCCCTTTTCCAGGACGAAAAGTTTTGGGTGGGGAGAGTGTAACGACCCATATTTTAACTATTTTAAATTATTAAATTTAATATGATTATTGAATAAAAATGGTTAAAAATAAAATTTTATTGATTTATTAATGTAGTTATTTGATATGAACCTAAATAAAATTTTAAAATTTAATGATTTATTAATATCGATTTATTGAATAATTGTATTGTTTAAATTTAATATTGGAAATCATATAAATAATTGAATTTTGAATTTAATATGAATGAAATTGATTTCAAAAGTTGATTTAAATTTTAATTAAACAAGAATGAAGATCTTTAACTTTTAAAATTTAATACCATGTGAATAAATTAATTTTTTGAAATTTCTTGTTTTAACTAACATGTAAAAATAGCCATTTTGGCCATTGCCTCGGATTTCGACGAAACAAGTTTCATCGGATCCGTAATAGTGAATTATTGTAGGATTTCAAGTTTCGCAGCGATCGAACTTATCGTTTGGCTGTGCGAGCTTGAAGTGCATAGAAATTAATTAAAGGAATTTAATTATACTAAATTGATTTTGAAAAACTATTTTCTGCATACGATCGAATTAGGCTTCGAGACCAGTTCCATTGTGTTCGGAATGGGGGTAAAACATATAGAACCCCAGGTGGCACGCTTCGTTTGGAGTTCGAAAAGTTCGCGAACAGATTGGCTTGGAAACTTATATATAAAGCCATGTTTATTTTCGTTCGTCAAACCCTAGAGATAATACGCAGTCGCATCTCTCAAACAATTAGTGGCCGTTATTTCCTCTCGTTCTTCTCTCGATTACTCACCATCCGCTCAACGAAATCGCTCGACTCCAAAAGGGAAAATGTAGAGCTCGACGAGCTCTACACATCGTACGGTTGGATCGTCGCATGGATGCACGAAATCGCCAGGATTGAAGCTCAAAGTCGTGATGGTTTTTGGGTTTTCTGGGATGAACGGCAGCGGTGATGGCGTTTCTGGCGATGGTGGAGGAAGCTGTGGCGGTCGTAGTGGTGAGGTTGGATTGACGCTCAGTGGCTTGGTGTACGCGTGCACGGAAAGCTAGGTCGCGTGCATGATGGGTTCTGCGCGCCTAGAACTTTGATAGGGGAGAAGGTTTTGTGTTTAATTAGTTAATTATTATTAGTTAATTAAGTTTTAATTTTCTTGAATACTAATTAAATCGTAACTTTTACGTACGAGGTCCGATTCGAGCGAAACAAATTGCGTTGGGATCGTATCGACATCGTCTACGTCAGGGAACTAGTTTGGTATTTATTTGAAGCTAAAAAAATTTTGGTTTCAAATTAAAGGTGAGTGTTTATAATGCTCATGAAGTGCTAGAATATTTATATGTTATTTAAATTTAAAATTATGAAGTGATTTAAATTTATGGATGGTTGTTTGATAATTTTAATTGATATTTAAACTGACATCTGAATAAACTGATAGAAATTTGAATGGACATTTAAATTGAATTGGAATTAAATTACTAGTAAACTCCCGATTATTGATAATCAGTTAATTGTTGTGATATTTTGACTGTTTGGATTATTGATTGTGATGGATGTATATTGGTTGATATTTTGGATGATCGATGTTTATTTATGTTATGTATATTATGTTATCACCCTGTAAATTATCTGACAGTATATAAACTGTTATTTGAATTATTTCAAATAAATTAAGAAATAGGTTGAAATGATATATACCTATGACACCGTGATTTGGATTGAAATGATATATATCCATCCCTAAAATTAAATTGAAATAACTGATCACTTGGCCATAGGATAGAAAATTATATACGGACATCGGATTGGTTAAATTAAATGATTTTGAAAGTCTTCGTTTTGAAATTATTTAAATGATTTTGATTTAAAGAAATGAAAATCGACTTTGGGAAATTTGAATTAATTACGAACTCGAGTTTTAAATGTTGAAATTAAGTTTGGTTAAAAAAATTGTTTTAAATAATTTAATTAGGATTTGAAGCCATGATTGAAATATGACTTGTATTATCGAAATTGAATTGTCAAAAAGGATTTGAACTTTTGTTTGAAATTCAAAGTTATTCAAGTAAAAGTGATATAAGCTGATATTTCAAAATTTAGCTCGGAATTGAAATATTTAAAAGATTTGAACATAAAAGTTAAGTTTAATTTTATTGATTTAAATCGATATTCCGAAATCGAACTCGAATTTATATAAATCGAAATGGTTAAAATTGAGAATTGAGTTGAAATCAATTCAATTGGAATTGAATTGAAATTAATTGGAACTGAAATCGAAACTGAATCAAGTTAAAATCGAAATTGAAATTGATTTGAAATAAAATTGCAATCTATGTTAATCGGAATTGAATCGATTTAATTGGAAATGGAAATTGAAATTGATTTGAATTGGAAGATTTGGAATTGAATCGGTTTGACATTGAAACTATTTTCAAATAAAATTATTTTAATATAAACTATTTAAAATCTATCTTTTTAAATATTTAAATTATTTTGATTTTCCAATTTATTTTACTATACAAACCATTTCAATACTCAAACTATTTTATATTAAACTATTTTAACTATTTAAACTATTTTATATTAAACTATTTTAACTATTTAAACTATTTTAAAACTATTTAAAAATATTCAAACTATTTTCTAAAAATTCAAACTGGTCAAAGGGTAGAATTTTTATATTCAAATCTTGGATTTAAATGCGAATTGGGTTAAAATGAAGTTATAACCTAAATTGTAATCTGAATCAAATTTTGAAGCGAAATCGATATATCGAACTGAATTGACATTTTGAATTTAAAATATGATTTTTGAAGCGAATATGGTAATTTTGAAATGAAATTGATTTTGAAGCGAATATGATATTTTGATATCAAGGATGAATTGTTTTTTAAATGTAAAAGTACCAAACGGTGTGTAAAACGACGTTTGGTTGTTAAAGAGACTGGGCCCTCTTATTGGCATACTCTCTGTCAATACTGGAACCACTTTAACAACTGTGCACGCGGAGGAGACTCCAGAATGAAGTGGTTGGATTTGGCGTCGTTTGCTGGAGTTGAAGAAAGAGAATGATGATGGATAGACCCCGACACTTATGCCAATTTGAAATGACTGAAACAGGACGACATGACAGGGCCAAGTAGGCTAGCTACCCCTAGCGGACAACCGTTCTTCGATTTTCTTGGACTTGGTCCATATTATTACTCTTGTTGTTGGTTTCGATTGGCGCACCTTGATTTTGGGATAGCCTCCCTTTGACTCGATATGGGATGGATGTACGCGGTGGGCGGTCATGGCTATGATGCATTACCACCAGCCCTGTGACCCGAACTGGTAGTATCCTACCTTGGGCATTGCCTCATGTGCGTTGTCATACTTTTATCCCTATAGGAGACTCCTACGATTTTGGTTTAGTGTTGTCGTATCACGGCACATCACTGGCTACCGACGTGCTACTGGTTGTGCTAAATGCAAACTGTACGACAATGCTTAAAAATGCATTAAGGGGGATTATTGTAAAGCCTTAACGCTAAGAAAAATATTTATTTTACTGATTAGACATTATATATGTAGCGTATTCTACTATATATAAATATTTTGACGGAACCTTAAGAGATGGAAAATCCTGTAACATCTCATTAGTTATTGCATGCACATTATACAATGGATAGGAGATGTGAAACCCCGTAAACATCTTTGATGCCATTACACTCATGTTATATGTGATATCCATTTGACTCACATAAGGATATTTTAGTCCTAACTCGAGTGTTTTGTTTTTCATTACGCTCGGGTCTGCACTGAGTATTTCAGCGCATTGAAGATCATTTTCTAGAGGACGAAGACGAAGATTTTGTATATTATTACTATTATTATTCCTGCATCATGCTGTCTGCAGCATTATTTTATATATCCCTGTTGTATATATAACTCTGATATATGTCGTATAAATTATAATCAAATGTAGAATATAAACAGCTTCATGAACTGTTTATTTGATTATTATATTTTGTCATTCCACTTCGAGATTCTGTATTTGTTTTCTTCTTCTCTTCTTATTTATCTTAATTAACCCCATTGATTATCTATGTTCTAGATTGTTTAAGTTAGACATGTGTGGATTATTGTCGATTTAAACCATCTGAAATGTGGGTCGTCACATGACATAAACTATTTTAATGCATTTTGGAGGTTTAACAAGGAAACAAATCATATAGCAGGCAGGTTTTAAGAATAGATTTCAAATTTTATCTAACCAAAGCAGATGTAATACTTATATATTCCTACAACCAAAAGAGCATCTTCTTCCATTAAAATTTAAACAACAATAGCAGCAGGCCATTTTCTGTAAATAATATAGAGTATAAATTAGTGAAACTACATATAAATTCATATTGATATAACATAATACAGGAAACCATTGAGAGCGACTACATTTTCTACGCTAATGAAACTACATATATATGATGCACATTGAAATGTCTACATTTTCTGCTTGAAGTGTGCTAATATATTAAACCGCCCATGGGTCTGTGCTATGAGGACAATGACCGAGGCCCATATTAACTTATCCCTACATGACTTATTTCAATTATAATCTTTCTTTCTATGTTTACTGTAATTAAATATATTATGTATATGGGTAATCTGGTGCCCTGGTTATCTTGTGTTATTATAATTGGGCAAGTTAAACATTCCGGTAGCTTTATTAGAAACAAATACGGTTATTATAATACATGCCATTTCTTTTTACATGCAAACACTTTATATAATAACTTACAATTAGAAAATAATATCTATTTAATCACTTTCAACTGCTTATAGTGTACTAGAGAAGTAACTCGATGAAAGTCACTAGAGAAGTACTAGAGAAATGAGTTTACAGTAATGTAATGCCAATCTGACACAAATATAATTCATTTTAAAGGGAGAGAAAAAGTAAAAGTTCTAAGATTGAACCAGCTACTTATGGGTACCACTAGACTTTTGCTGCTGATTTTTCTTCTTCACCGGCACTTTCACACCTTGAAAACGGAATATTTCAACTTAATATAACTCATACAACTTTCAACAACACCAGAATACTGATATACACAGTTCAAAGCATAATTACCAAGGGTAGCTAGTATGACATTAATTTGTCGATACAGTGAAATATTGTTAAGTGTATTTGTATGCTATAAATATCATTTTATATGTTCTTAAATAGTTGGACATCAAAAACCAGCAACTTACATTCATGAATAAAATGAAGTAACCATTCCACTAACTTAAAAACAGAATAAGTGTGTTATGACCAATATAACCATGATTTACAGTGTAAATAAATAAAAAGAAAAAAGAAAATAACGTGATAATAATCAAAGGTAAACTTGTGAAATACAGCAGCACCTAAAATAGATCTACATTCTATCAAACACCTTGTGTGTGGTTGTAGAAATAATATTAACCTAAAATTTGATCTAGATTCTATCAAATATTGTTAGGTTTATTTGTAGAACCAAGGAAGTGAATATAGTCATTATACCTCTTGAGTGTAAGAAGTGTGAACTTTTCTATTGAAACAGCTCGCTATCCTCTTCCTGAAGACCTAAAACCGTAGTTAAACCTTGAAAATCCAAAATCAGCATTAGAAAGAATGCAAATTTCTTAACTTCATCGCTTACATGGAAGAAATCACTGTCCTCTTGAGTGATGGAAAGGATCAGCGTATATTAGATCGACTGTGAAGAGCGGTAGTGCGTCGGAGGATTTGATTGACTATGAAGATGAGCAGTGCACATAGAGGAATAGCACGATGATGAGGATGGAGGAAAAATTGAAGGGGATGATGACGATGAGGAATTTGGATGTGTAAATTTTTGTAAGTGAATCAAAACGAAACACAGAAACTAAAATGAAAAATGTGACAAGTAAAAAGTTGGCGGCAACTTTTGGCGGAAGTAAAGAAAACACATAGGCGGGGTGAGCGAAATTTTTTGGCAGCGTTGAAAATATGGCATAAAACAATAATAGTTGCACTTGCCTTCAAACGTTGCTAATAAGTGCAACAAAAAGCAATTTTTCTTATAGTGTTTTGAAAGCTATCAATGACATGCCTAGTGATAAAGCCCTGGGCCCATATGGGTTCCCTATTTTATTTTACAAATTATTTTGGGATGTTTTAAAATTCGATTTAATTAGCATGTTTAATGAGTTTTATAATGGTAAATTACAAGTAGGAAGATTTAATTTTAAAAATGTAATTTTATTACATAAAACCATCGGTGCTAATAATTTAAAAGATTTTAGACCTATTTCTTTAATTAACTGCTCTGTTAAAATTATTTCAGAAGTTTTAGCTAATAGACTTAACACAAGAATGAATGATCTAATTGATTGTTCACAATCTGCTTTCATAAAGGGTAGAAATATCACTGATGGAGTGGCTGCTGTTCAAGAATACATTAATCATTGTTGTAAATGTGCTCTGCTAAAAGTAGACTTTGCGAAAGCTTTTGATTCGGTGGATTAGGATTTTTTATTTGATATGTTATTAGCTAGAGGTTTTAGTCATAAATAGATTGGCTGGATTTTTACTTTGCTTAAAACTGATCACTCTAGTATAATGGTTAATTGTATTTTAGGGAATAAAATTCAATCTAAACGAGGTTTAAGGCAGGGTGATCCTTTATCGCCTCTTTTGTTTAACTTAGCCGCAGATGTTTTTGCTATGATAATTAAAAAAGCGTAGGTAATGGTTCTTTGGGGAGTGTTGGTAGTGAAATCTCTCACAATGGTCTCTCTATTCTTCAATTTGCAAATGATACCTTATTATTTACCTCCCATTTGCCTAATCATGTCATTACTCTTCAATTTATTTTATACAGCTTTGAACTTCTTTCTAGGCTAAAATTTAATTTTGATAAAAGTTCTATTTTAGTATTAAATGATGTTAATAAGGTTAAAGGTATAGTTGCTAATCCGCTTAATTGTAAAACTATGACTTTCCCTTTTGATTATCATGGTTTTTTGATTAGACCAACTAAACTTAAGCATGATGGCTAGTTAATTATAACTGATAAAATTAGAAATAGAATTTCTAATTGGAACGGGAGGTTTTAATCGAGAGCGGGTAGATTAGTTCTTATCAACTCTGTTTTATCAGCTCTCTCGATCTATTAGATGTCTATGCATCTTTTTCCAGATTGGGTGATTGATAAAATTGATAAAATAAGAAGGGACTTCTTATGGAGTGGTGATAATTCCAACAGTAGTCTTAAATGTTTAGTCAGTTGGGAAATAGTTTGTAAATCGAAAAAGGAAGGTGGTTTAGGAATTATTAATTTACATAATATGAATTTATCTTTATTAGGGAAGTGGTTATGGAAATTTAAGGATATAAATGATAATTCTATTTGGAAAGAAATTATTTCTAAGCATTACTATAATGATAGCAATAGTTTATACCAACTTACACCTACAATTATAAATAAGTTGTCTAATTTTTGGAAATTAATTTTATAATGTCATGAGAATTTTAACCTTAGTACTAATACAATTGTTCATTCAGGAAATAATACTTCTTTTTGGCATGACCGTTGGATTTCTGTTATTACTCTTATGATAGAATTTAAAGAGCTTTATGAAATTTGTAACTTTAAGAATGCTTTAATTTTAGATGTTTTTTCTCCAGAAAATGACCCTCCTTGGAATTTTAGTTTCAATAGAATTTTAGAAGGTACAAATCTTAGGCAACTTTCTTTGCTTTATGCCAGATTGAATTTATATAATATTGATAATGAATACGATAATATTAGCTGGGAATGGGATAAGAGTAAGAAATTTACTTCTAATTCTTTCTATAAATTTCTTAATTTCTCGGGCGTAGCTAACAACTCCTTTAAATTTATTTGGAAAACAATTTCCCCTCCTAAATCTAAAATTCATAGGTGGTTAGTCATTCATGGAAAACTAAATACTATTGAATTTTTAAAAAGATAAAATATGCAAATCGATAATAAATGTTCTTTTTCCAATCTGTATCTTGAAGATATTAAACATGTGTATTATGATTGCATAGATACTTACTACATTCTGAATAATACTTTGAAAATCTTTAACTTTAGTCTTACAACTAAAGTTACTGATTGCGATTATTATAGGAATAATTTAAGATTTAAGTTTAAAAAGGAAAATAGATTTTTACTTGATACTTTATTCATTATAATTTGTTGGTATATTTGGTTTGAGAGAAACCAGAGACTTTTTAATAATAATAATAGTCATTTTAATAAATTGGTTTTTATAATATCATTATTTTGTTTTAATTGGATCTCAAATCCTAAATATAAATTAGCTAAAAATAATCATTTCAAAGAATATCTTAGTAAGGTTAGTAATAGTATTAAGATTTTTAAACATAATAATAATATTTTTAACATTAATAATTACAGCATTGACATTTTTTCTAATTTGAATGATGTTTTTACTAATTATCATAATGTCCTTTTGATTAAAGGAGCAAAAGGATAATTTGTTGGTTAAGATGATGCATTATGAGTTTGGATTCTTTTTTAGTCAGCTTCTTATTTTTGTTGCTTTTCCATCTTATAATTTTAGATATAGTATTACTACTTTTACTTCATTAATACATATATATGTATATAAATTTCATTTATATACATTATATGTATTACTCTTATAATTTATTTAGTTCCATTTACAGATATAGGTTTAGGCTAGAAATGGTGCTAGATTCTATTTGCCGGTTCTTAGGATTGCTGTTAACATGATTTTAGCGAGTTGTTTCATTCTGGACCTTCCGCTTTTGCAGTGAGGAGTTCTTCTGCGTCTGTAGTGTGGTGCTCTTCATTCTGGATTATATGCATCTGTAGTGAGGCGTTCTTTTCAGTTTTTTCACATCGACAGAGTGGCGTACTTCATTCTGGATCATGCCCATTTGCAGCAAGGCGTTCATTCTGGATTTTCTGAGTTTGCATCGAGACGTCTCTCTCTCAGCCGGAGCTATCTTATGATATCATCCGCATTGAGTTGCTTCATGGTTTTGGGTACTTCTAACACCCCATTACGGGCGGTGGCCTTGCTGGAGCTCGATAATGAGGTGTAATGGGCGGTGGCCTTGCCGAAGCTCATTCTACTTGTACCTGAGTCCTTTTCATTGATTTTTGTATTTTGATTAGCTACCTGCCAGGCATGTTGGCACTACCTTTGTTTTCAGTGATACACACACACATGTGTGCTCTCCTCTACTTTAGAGGATCACATTTCTCTCAAAAAAATCTTATTTAATTAATTTTAATTAATTAACATTTTAATTAATTTTCTATCGATATAACATTTATATTAAATATTTATTGTATACTATAACCTTTATAGTATGACACATATATCATGTGTGTGTGTAATTAATTAACCTTTCAATTAGTTTATTTAATCAATAAACCTTTAATTAATTTATTTAATTAGCTAACCTTTAATTAATTTATTTACTTAATTAACTTCTAATTAATTTATCTAATTATACAATTTTAATTAAATTACATTAATTTCAAATTTTAATTCATATACGTGCATGTATACTTATGTTATTTTAAACATTTTAAAATATCATAACCTAAGTAGTAAATATCGATATCGGGTATGTATCGGTCACCTATATGTGATATTTTAAAATATTGTGATAATATCGGTGCTATATTAGATATGTCTATAACATGTTATAAACCATATTGTACTATTTTACAATATTATCATGAGGTTATGTTTTTAAATGTTTGGATCAATATTTCCAAATTACTATTAAAGTGTGATTGCATATAGTTACAAATTACCATATGTTTACTGGGATACTTTATTAAACACAAGAGAATAAGCGTATAAAAATCGAGAAATTCGTATAATGTGCATCTTTATTGTTTTATTCATTTTAATACTATATTTATTTTTAAGTCATCCAATCATCTATATTAATTTACAATTTTTCCATATTTGCAGTTTCTTCATTTTCATTTCCACTTAATTTATTAAATAAGCAATGTAGATTTGACATCAATTACAACTTCTAGCCTATTCTTTATCGGTTTTCAAATGAAAATCTACTGCTCTTCAAAATTTTAGTTCTTGGTGCATGATAATAGCTAATAAAATCAATTTTCATAACCTAATTTACCAATTAGAAACTGTAAACCAAAATATAACTAAAAAGAGAAGTAGCTCCTAAACGATTTAGTTTTTAACGGTAAAGTCTTCACATAAAACAAAACAAATAAAATAATGGAATAAATAGAGTTTTGTTTGTTAAAAGATGAATGAAATAGACCAAAAAGTTATGGTAACACTTAAAAAATTAGTACATTGGGATTTCTACGTATTGTCATTTACTATACTAAAAACAAATATTGAGAATGTGAAGATATTTATTAGTAAAATTATTTTCTGCATAATATACAATAATGAATGATATTATTACAAATTGCCGAGGATTTTAGACTAAATATCGGAAAGATATATCAGTAAATATCGAGTGATATATCGATAACGATATTTTAAGCGATATTTTGGAAAAATGATCGGTTAAGAAGCGATATGAGATATATCGGCAATATATCAACGATATTATCTGATATTAACAACATAGATCATAACATATATCATAATATATAATACATGCATGTATAACTTTATTAATTAACTTATTTAATTAATGTAATTAATAAATTTTATATTTTTTAAAATTAACGTATATTTTTCAAACATTTTGAAAATTTTATTATAACTTTTTATAATATATCTATATCTTATTTTAAATTTAAAATCTTATATTTATAATTTTCAATTTTTTTTGAAAATTAGCCAAAGGCCCAATTCAAATTGGGCCACTTCTATTAGGGACAACCTTTTGGACTCACGTATCTATTCGAGCCAGGCTGGTAGCCAGATAAGGCAGGGTACTTGATTTCCCAAACCCAATCCTAGACACTGTACTATGTGGGTTGTAAGCCTAATTAGTTAACCCTAACATGACTGATTAGACCGCATAGGCAATTGGGATTTGATACCATTATTGGAACTGGGGCAGCCCGCAGCGGAAGTTATGAGTGAATTTAATTTTTTTTAACCTATTGGATCTTTATTGGGCATATGAAGTCTAATTTATTTAGAACATTTCTAAATTTAATTTAAATAAAATTTTTTATTTCATTTAAATTTATAAATAATGGATTGAATTTTATTTACTTTATGTTAATTAAATATAGTGGTACACATATGTATCATATATATATATATATATATATGTATATGTATGCATGTGTAATATAATAATTCACGCAAGGTATAATATGTCCATATATAAAATTGGGATTTGCATATTGCAACGTACATGTTAGCTCATCTTATATGTATTGTATGTAGTCTAAATATATGCATGTGTGTGTATATATACATACTTGTTATTTTAAATAAGTATTAAAACAATATAAATATTTACTTATACATACACACACAAATATTATTGCATAAATGTAAAATATTAATATGTATGTATGTATATGCATATCTATGTATATATTAAATTAGAAAAATGAGTATATATATATGTATGCACAATATATAAAGTGTTTTTTTTAAAATATAATATACATGTATATTATACAGAAATAAAATAACACACACATATATATGTATGTATGTATTCATATACAGTTATATTTGTAATATCTAAAATATTTTGTAAATATTTGCATGTAAATATATATATATATATATATATAATAAATTAAATTATATTAATTATGAAAATTAAATATTTATTTTTATAGCATTCCAGATCCAATACATAACATACAAAATATTTTATTATATATATATATATATATATATTAGCCGAAAAGCGTTGGAATAATGTTAAAAATATTTCCATGACATATTTTTCAAATTTTAAATTTTTTGAAATTCAAATATGATATTATAAGGTCACGAAAAAATTCCATAATTTTCTAAGTCAAAATTATATTTTTTATTATTTAATTAATTTCGGTCGCATAATTAAATGATTTAAAAAAAAAATATTTTTGATTTTTTAATTCTGAGATTTTGGCTAAGAGATAATATGATGATGAAGGATTTTCATAAATTTTAAAATATAATTTTTGAAACATGTATTATTTTGTATGAATTATTCGACTTATATTTTAATTTAAATGATAATAAAATTAGTGAATAATTATTAAAAAATAATCTATTGCCGCATAGAATTATATTTAGTATTAATTTTCATTTATAAATATATAAGATTAATTTTAACATGATATGATGGCATAATTAATTATAAGTCTTTTAATATATGTAATATGACATACCAATATAAATATAATTAATTAAAAAAATGATAAAAATTAAAATAAATTTATTTGGCTGTGTATACGTAAGATCTATATAATTTTTTATTATTATACCTACATACATACATATAATCGTTTAGTATGTAACAACATTCATACATATAGGAACCCCATCTAATTAGTAATATAATTATAATATATATAAACAAGAAATAGAATATTATACATTAATTATAAGTCATATGAAATAATAATACCATACCTAAACCTATGCCTTGAAGTACACCTTACTATGATGAATACCTTTTCTTAGAAATCTTCTCAATTCGACAGATTGCTAATCCTTGAATCGTAGACCCTTTACTATCAAATAGCTGTAGCTTTGAATTGATTTGAATTAATGGAGCACTTGGAGGCATGAATTGGCCAGCAAAATAGAGATAGAATGCAGCCAAAAGTTTTTTAAAGGTTGAAAATAGAGATGCTTATATAGAAGAGAAGTTGAAAATATTTTAGGATCAATATCCTACATCATCTCTTACAAATTCTCTTCCATCTTAGCCCTTCATCTAAAAGCCTTTGTTGCACCATCTTATGGTTGCATACTGCCCTCATTTTAGTCAAAATTTACAGGCCCTTTCATAGGCTTTAAACCTATTTTAAGCCCAAATAAATAATATTAATTAACTGCTTCTCGTTTACAGCCGTCTTCTTCTCAATTGAATTCTAAATCCAGATCTTTTTCGTCTAAATCATTTCTCACATCCGATAGAGATCCCCAACATCGTTCTTACGCCCAAATTGTTAAGGAAGGTTTTTCAAAGTCGAATTCTTGGAATCGTCAAAGACTTAAAAAATGGGCGATCAATATTGACAATATTACTTGCTTTAGATGTGGAGATCGTAATCATCTTGCATACCAATGTAGAGATCCTATCAGATGCTTCGCTTGTGGAAAATGTGGCCATAAGAAATATTCTTGTCCGATGAAAACTAAGCCTGTAGCCTCTGGATCGTATTTTGAAGGAGGTAATTCAGGTCCTAAGGAAAATCCTTGCTTGATGAAATCGAAAAGTATAGTTACTGGGCCGCAATTCATTGATCACGGTTTTCAATTTACATTAAAATGTATGCTTCTCAAAGGCATTCTTCTTGGTAATCTTTGGCAGAAGAGAAATGAAGGAATTCAATTATTAGAAGAAATGTTTACTCATTTTGATGTAATAAATTCACCGAACATCGGAAAGGGCTACAGGGAGAGGTTTGGCGACCCAGAAGATTATTTTGGAAAATCTGAAGTCTTGTCCAATAATCCAGATGATAATAGCGGGATAGCTGATGTTTTGCTTGATTATAAAGGACATCTGAACTATGAATTATTTTCTAATACTAAAGAGGAGGGGATAATTGATTTTGATCCTATGTTAATTGATTGCTCTGTCATCCAATGTTCAACAGGTTCCAGTACTTCTGTGGAAACGAAGCTTTCTTCAGGGTTTACCATGGATAATCAGATTATTGATCTAACCAGTGGTTTCATTAGAGTTAAAGGCAACAGATTTAAATCCCATAAAAAGGTCAATTTCGAGTTAAAGACTGATAACAGTTTTAACTGTCTGGCACTTGACGACAAAGATGATATTGAACTTGGATTGGAACTCTCTGATATTATTATTGATAACTACAATGCATCTTGTAGAAGTGAAACAGATTCTCAAATAGTCTGCTCTATGACTCCTTATAAGTCAGATTCTAAGTTGAATGCTATGGATAATAATAGTGGGATATTATTGATTGATGGTTTATTTGAAAAAATTGAAGAAGTAACTAAGCTTCATTATGGAGAGGTTTTTGATGAGATTATATTATTAACATCATCAGTTAATGTAGAAGAGCCATTTGAGATAGATTCACTAAAGAATTTGGTTTGCCCGATTGTACCTGTTACGGTTGATGTACACTCATATGTCAGTGTAATTGGTGAGCAAAATACTCAGAGCATAAATTACATTGGTGATGTTTCAACCGAGTTTGACAATGAAAGTATAGCTTTTAGTAAGGATTGTATTGACAATGGTGTTGAAATTGATATTTTGTCTATTGAGGGGACAATCAGTTTGGAAGAGGAAAATGTCATGTCCAGGGAGAAGTTTGTTTGTCTCAATATTGATAAGTTCACATCTCAAAATCTATATGAAGGGGTAGATATCTCAGTTGAGACAGAATCTGATATGGGTAATTTTTTTGTAAAAGAAAGTTCGTTACTGAGTGTTTCCATCGAAGATTCCAGTGCCACTGAAAATCTCAGTGCTTTGAGTGATTCTTCTGGGTTATACTTGAAAGTTGGAATTTACGAAAATATAGAAGAAGTGGCAAAGTTTCATCTAGGAGAGGTTCTTGACGGATTAATGTCAGCTACATCTACAGTTAAATTGGATGAGTTTATGGAGAACGATATAAGTTCGAATTCGGCATGTTGCTTTTCTGTCGATGTACAATATGACACCAGTGTACATGGCGAGATTTATATGCAGAATTTAGTTCATGTTGGATATTTCTCAGCTGAGATTGATGATGACAGAAATGAAAATAGCACTATTTGTCCAGATTATGGATTTGATGTTGAGATTTGGTCTTTGATGGGGATGGGCAGATTGGAAGAGGATGTTTTTATTAATAGGGAGATGGCTGATTATATTGATATAAACAAGTGTACATTCCAAAACATAGAGGAAGAGGTGGATAATTGTATTGCTACAGAAACTGTCATGGGAAAGTATGTATAAATGATAGTAAGAATTTGAGTGATTTTTTAGGGGAAGCAGAACTAAATAAAGCAACTCCTTTGAGTATAACAGCTGAAAGAGTTTCTATGATTTCGGGTAGTTCTTCAGATAGAATGGCAGATGTTCCTTCAGATCTAGTTCCAGGAGATAATGGCGTTTCTTTGAGTATTAGTGCGATGGCAATGACTAAAATAGCTGATGTGTTGGAGTCTAAAAGGATGGAGAGTGGCAGCAGTTCTTTCCCAAAGTCAAAGAAAGGAAGGTGCAAGAAACCAGTTGTTTCTAGTGGATCCGTTCGTCGAAGTGCTAGGATACGAAATTGCCAGATTCCATCCATGGGTGAGTTACTTGGATCGAGTGCCACAAGTGGCGCTACGGATCCAGGCTCAGGTATGAGTTCTATTTTGGGTAGTGAGTATTCTACTTATGCATTAGGCAGTCTATCATCTGCTGAGTTTAGTCAGTTAGCTTGTGATACATCTTTTATTTTTTCTGATTCTGAGTTTGATAGGGAGTATATTAGATGTAAGGAATTAGAGAGGGCTAGTATAGTTGGTTTATGAGGATCATTAGTTGGAACATTAGAGGTTTGAATGATTTAAACAAGTGTGATAAGGTTAGAGCGTTCTTTAAAGATTATTCGATTGACATTGCATTGCTTCAAGAAACTAAAATTTGTTGTCCTAATGTTAGGTTTTTTAGAAGATTAGGCAGGTATCATTTTAGAAAATGGGTTTTTTTTACCTTCTATGGGTACTGCAGGGGGATTAATGATAGGGTAGAGGGATAATTATTTTAAATTGCTTCAATGTATTGTTAAACAACATTCTCTTCATGTTATACTCATTAATCTTTATGATAACCCTTTTTTAAATATTTCTAATGTTTACGGACCTAATTCAAAAATTAATCGGAGAATTTTATGGAATGAATGCTTGGATTTTAGATCTTTTACCCCAGGTTCTTGGATTTTGGGGGGTGATTTTAATGTTACGCGTTTCATTGGAGAGCGATTTCCTAGGGAAGGGGATTACTCTGCAATAGAGGAGTTCGATCAATTTATTATTAATTCTAATTTGATTGAAATTCCTCTTTCTAATAGAGAGTTTACTTGGAATAACGCTAGAGAGTCTCCATCCATGGCTCTTCTCGATAGATTTTTTGTCAGCGATGATATCGAAGATAAATTCCCAATCTGTAGAGTCACCGGTTTACCTTGTACATACTCCGATCATTGTCCAAATATACTTACTTGTGAATACCATAGACGTATTATTAACAACTTTAAATTTGAAAAAAATGTGGCTTTTGGAATCCAACTTTGTAAATCTAGTTAATGGTAAATGGGTTTCTTTGAGTTTCCATAATATCAAAAATAAGGAAAATTCTGCAAAAGCTTTTGTTTCTAAACTTAGAGAGCTTAGGATTTTTATTAAAAACTGGAACAAAAATGTTTTTGGTAATTTAAAAATTAAAAAAGATAATATTCTTAATGAAATGCTTAAAATTAATAAGATAGAAGAATCTAGACCTCTAAATTTAGGCGAACGTAATGTTCTCGCCAATTTAAAAGATGAATTAAATTCTATTTTAGAAAAGGAGGAGGTTATGTGGAAACAACGATCCAGAATTCAATGGATCAACGAAGGTGATAATAATACCAAATTTTTTCATAATATAGCTAATGGTAGAAAATGTAGTAATACAATTAACTCTATATTTGTGAATAATATAGAGTTAGTGGATCAAAGAGATCTTAACAAGGCTTTTACAGACTATTATAAGGATATTTTTGGTTCTAAAATCAAACATAGAATCAATGTTAGATGGATAGATTTGTATCCACCTAATTCTATTATTGATTTATCAGAGTTAGATAATCCTTTTACTGAAGAAGAAATTAGAAAAGCAATTAATGACATGCCAAGTGATAAATCCCCGGGACCTGACGGGTTTCCTATTTTGTTTTATATTACTTTTTGGGACGTTTTAAAATTTGACTTAGTTAATATGTTTAATGATTTTTACAATGGTAATTTGCAATTAGGGAGATTTAACTTCGCAAATGTTATTTTGTTACATAAAAAAGTAGGAGCTAAAAACTTAAAAGATTTTAGACCTATTTCTTTGATTAACTGTTCAGTTAAAATCATTTCTAAAGTTCTAGCTAATAGACTTAGTAAAAGAATGAATGAATTAATCGATTGTTCACAATCGGCTTTTATTAAAGGGAGAAATATCACTGATGGTGTGGCAGTTGTTCAAGAATATATTAATTACTGTTGTAAGAATAACATAACTTGTGCGATTTTAAAACTTGATTTTGCTAAAGCTTTTGATTTAGTAGATTGGGATTTTCTTGTATATATTTTTCATACTAGAGGTTTTAGTCATAGATGGACCTATTGGATTTTGAACTTGCTTAGAACTGGAAACTCTAGTATTATGGTTAATGGTATATTAGGTAATAGAATTCAATCTAAGAGAGGTTTAAGGCAAGGGGAATCCTTATCGCCCTTATTATTTAACTTAGCTGCTGATGTTTTTGCTAAAATTATTAACAGAACAGTGGATAATGGATCTCTTGGACGTGTAGGCAATGAAATTTCGCGTAATGGTTTATCGGTTCTTCAATTTGCTGATGATACCTTACTTTTTTCTTCCCATCTTCCAAGACACATCATTACCCTTAAGTTTATCCTTTACAGTTTTGTACTTTTATCTGGTTTAAGAATAAATTTTGACAAAAGTTCCGTGTTAGTTTTAAATGATTTTGATAATGTTGGAAACTTAGTTGCTAATACTCTTAATTGTAAAACTATGAACTTTCCTTTTGATTACCTTGGTTTTGTGATTAGACCCACCAAACTCAAACATGACGACTGGACTATTATCATTGATAAAATTAAAAATAAGATTTCTAACTGGAATGGAAGATTTCTATCTAGAGCAGATAAACTAGTTTTAATAAATTCGGTTTTATCAACTATTCCGATCTATTGGATGTCCTTGCATTTGTTCCCGGATTGGGTTATTGATAAAATTGATAAGATTAGAAGAGATTTCTTATGGAGTGGAGAAAACTCTAATAATAATATTAAATGTTTAGTAAATTGGGAAATCGTCTGTAAGGCCAAGAAGGAAGATGGATTAGGTGTCATTAATTTGCGTAATATGAATTTGTCACTGTTAGGTAAATGGCTTTGGAAGTTTAAAGATATATATGATAACGCTATTTGGAAAGAGATCTGTAACAACCCGGGATTTGCATTACCAATTAATAAATAAAAGTTAGGATTTTTATTTATTTTAATGAAGCATAAAAGGATTTGGAATAATAAAAATTTATTTGAAAAAGGCTATTTTAATTAAATGGGAAATATGAGATTTAAAATGAGGATAAAATGTTATTTTTGGAAAGTTAAATATTTTAGGAGAGATTTTAAAACGGGTTTGGATAAGAAAAATGAGTTTTATAAACATATATGAACACTTAGACTAATTGTTGGAAACATGTAAATAACTCTCTTCTTATTGGGTTACTAAACCTAGCCCAATAACCCACCCTAAACCTCCTCTATAAATTATCTCAAACTCTCCTAACCTCATTCATTCATCTCTAATCAAAACCCTAATCATTTCCTAAAGCTTTCATAACAAAAATGGCCTCTATCTTCATCTCCTTCTAGTTTTAGCTTATGCAAGTCATTCTATGCAAAGGTAATGCAAATACCCACCTCAAATCCATTTTTATATCTTTCCTATTTCTGAAATTGATTTGGTAACACATGTTTTATGTGCTTTTTTGATCTTATAGCCTCCTAATCACCTTTTGCTAACTTGGGTTGATGCTATAGTAGTCTTTGTTGCTTTCTAGAGAGGTATATTGCTAAAAACCTCTTCTAATATGTGTTTAATCATCTTTTGATTTTGATAATCAGTTAGTAACACATGTTTTATTATGTAACATGTGAATCATAGCTCTTTGATCATCTTTGCTTTCATTTTGGGGTGTGCACATAAGGTACTTGTAATATATGCTAGCTGAAATTATAATTAGTTTATTGTTGTTAGTAAATTAGGCATATCTCATTCATCTTAAATTGGAATTATGATTTTCTTGATGTTCTGGAAAGCTTATTCTGTAGGCTATAACTTTTATGTTTTGAGCTTTGCCTAATTTTGTGGTTTGAATGGTCGAAATCACGTTTGTTTGTCGCTGACCTGACAACAAACTACAGGGTTGAGAAACTAAAAACCTGAAATTGATTTGGCCATAAGTTACTCGTTTCTTATCCAAATCTAATAATTTTGGATGTTCTAGAAAGCTTAGATTTAGAGCTAAAACTTTATGTTTTGAGTTTCATGAAATTTCGAAGTTAATTTGGTCAAAACTGTGCATTCTTACCACTATCCCGAGAGCACAACGACAGTGATATAAAATTTAGATCTGAGAATTGTTTTAGTCATAGAATTTTCATCTCTGGTCGGAATTTGACGATCTTGGTCATTCCGGAAAGCTTAGAAACTAAGCTACAACTTTCACTTTATTCATTTTGCCAGAATTTGAAGTTTACTATGCCAAAATTGTGGTTTTTCATCTCTGGCCAGTTAGTGCATAGCTATAGGCCTTAGTCTCTTTTCTCCCGTTGTTTTCAGCGTAGAACCCCGACTTTGCGACGCCATCCCGGGCTCGTCCTTTGTCGGATTTCATCATTTTTGGTCTCGTTAAAATGATGAGATCGAGATCTTTAACCATGCAAAGTTTGGTTTAGATCTGGGTGCATTAGATACTTCGTTTCTATTGCCGAAGTAGCACCCAGAAACTGTTTTACAATAGTGATCATTTTCAGTTATCGTCGGACCAACTTTGAAACATTTTCGTTTCTTCGTTTCAAGTCGAAACCGAACGATTCTTGTTGCATATCAAAGTAGGAGTACTTTACTACGCTCCTGCAAATTTTCATCAAGATCTGAGTTCATGTGACCTTTCGACCATGTCGTCGAAGTGGGTCCTTTACACTGTTTTGACACAGTAAAGTTTTATGATTTTTGTCCGACTTTGAGACGACGCCATTTCTTCGTTTCAAGTTGGAATTTCCCGATTCTTTTTGCAGTTTGGAGCAGGGATGTTGGACTATACGTCTACCAATTTTCATACCATTCGGATTTAGTTTCTAGTCCGAATAATTTTCCGAACTTGGGTTCGCGTCATTTTTGGACTATTTTCCAACACTTAGAATATTTTCAGTGATTCTCTGGTTTTATTGATTTCTTTGAGATTTGTCTCTAGATTTCGTACACGGGTTTTATGAATTATTTTCAAAGGATTTTTCACTCCTAAATGGCTTCAGAAATTATTATATAATATTATTTTTAATTATTAAATTAATTACTCCATAATAGGAGAGTTTTCAAAAGCCGTTTTAAAGTGATTTCAAAATCAATTATAAATCCGTTTCGCACCATTATTTTCTATAATAAAAATCTCACACTCACTTTTTAGCACGTCGAGCGAAGTGGAAAGGTGCTTAAACGGTTAGGAAATCTCCGGCCTATGGAACTGTGTGTATTTCCTTTCCGGTTAATCCCCGACCTATTCGATTGATCGTTTTGACCTTTGGGTCTAGTTTACCGATGATACGAGGTGGACTTTTTATTGTTTGGAGTGTGAGCTTGCTATTGGTTAGTAAACCGTTTAGTGCGAACGTGGGGTATGGGACTCATTTTTAACACTTTACGGGTTCCTCTCCAAGAAGTTAGTGACACATTAGCCTCTGGGCGGCCAGTACTGGACCTCTGGGTCACCACGCCTCTGGGCAACCGTCTTTGGACACCTGCTCTATGGAGCAGTTTATTTTTCGGCATGCGCCTCTGGGCCTTTATCCTTCTGGGAAGGATATTGCCGTCTCGCGCGTTCCGCATCTGTGCGAGTGATCGATCACAACTCTACAGTACTTGGCAACAACGACTCTGGTCGATGCACGTGCAATATTGGTATTATTTGATGATTTTTATATCCATTCGAGTACCGCCATTCGGTGTTGGTTCTATGGAACCATACGATGTAAGTGCGATTGCCTTGTGGATTCACAGTGTCTCTGGACACTGCTTTTCAGTGTTGGATTTCATTGACTTTTCAGTATATCCCCATTGCTCTTTGGAGCATCGATCTTTGCTCTGGCATTGATTACAGACTCTGGTCACTCTTGGGATTATTGCCTATGGGCATCTTTTTATAGCTTTGGCTACGCCGATGATATGAGGCGATTTTATTTATTCTACACTTTGGTGTTGATTTCTCTTTGGAGATTTTTATTGTTTATTGATGATTAGGGATCGTCATTATATTCATGTGGTTCATAATATACTTCTCTTTGGATAAGTACTGTTTTATTTATGTACCACATTATTATATATCTCAGTTATTACTGATTGTTTAGCTAGCCTGACCTGAGTGTTTTCGCTCGGGTCAGACCGAGTTGTTTCAGGTTAGGTCTCTGGACTTAGCTTTTGTGCTTCCGCTTGGACATTATCTGCTATGCTGATAGATAGTGCTTTTATTTTTCCACTATTCCGCTACTCTGTTTTTATTCAGACTTTGATATGTACATATTTTTGACCCACATGTGTGGGCAGTGGCTTTGTACCCACTTATAGTGTTTGGATCTGTATTGACGATGTATTGTTCTGGGATTTTATATCTGTTATGTGATTCTGTTCTGTGATGTTTTATCATTTATTATTATGCTTTGTCCTGATAGATCTTTAGCCATTTGTAATTTCGTTATAAGTATTTACCGAATATGTCGAACCACTTGGAAAAAATATAGAGATACCATCCTTTCGACGTATTCAGTAGATAGTTATAGCTTGATTACAAATGGTCGCTTCCACTATACTCTATTCTCCGCTTTAACAGACAGTATTACTCCCGTAATACCCTTTGTTACAGTGGGTCTCAAAGTGGGGCGTTACAAGATCATTTCTAAATATTACTATAATGGAAATAGCAATTTATATTAAATTGCTTCTCCAGCCACTCAAAATATATCTAACTTTTGGAAAAACATTTTAAAATGTAATGAGATATTTAATTTAGGAATAAATACAATTGTTCACTCTGGTAATCGTACTTCGTTTTGGCATGACCGTTGGATTTCGATCTTGCCTCTTAAGATAGAATTTAAGGATCTATATGAATTTTGTAACTTTAAGTATGCTTTAATCAATGAAGTTTATTCTTCAGAAAATGATCCTCCTTGGAATTTCAGTTTTAACAGAATTTTAGTCGATTCAACTTTTAGACAACTTTCTTTGCTTTATTCCAGATTAAATCTATATAATATTGATAATGATAATGATTTTATTAGTTGGGAATGGGATAAAAGTAAGAAATATACTTCTAATTCTTTCTATAGATTCATTAATTTTTTGGGTACAATAAATAACTCATTTAAATATATGTGGAAATCTAATGCTCCTCCCAAATCCAAAATTCACATGTGGTTAATTCTTCATGGAAAACTTAATACAATCGAATTTTTAAAAAGAAAAAATATTCAAAATGATAATAAATGTTATTTTTGTAATCTGTATCTTGAGGACATTAATCATATATACTATAATTGTATGGATTCTAATTACATTTTAATTAATACTCTTAAAATTTTTAACTTTAATATAACAACAAAAATTTTGGATTGTGAATTTTACTGGAATAATTACAGATTCAAGTTCAAAAAGAATATTAGATTTTTACTAGACACTTTATTCATTATTATTAGTTGGTTTATTTGGTTTGAAAGAAATCAAAGAATTTTCAATAATAATAATTGTCATTTTAACAAATTGATTTGTACAATTTCTTCATTTTGTTTTAATTGGATCTCTAACCCCAAATATAAATTAGCTAAAAATATCCTTTTCAAAAGGTATCTTAACAAGGTTAATAATAATATTAATTCTTTAAACACAACAATAATTTTTTTAACATCAATAATAGTATTATTAATATGTTCTCTAGTTTGGATGATGATTTCACTTTTAATCATAACTTACTTATGATTAAAGGTTCATAAGATTGATCCGTCTCAATTTTTGTACTAGTCTCTGTTTGGTATTGGTTTTTAAGTTTTTAATTTATACTATTATTGTTCACTTAGTCTTATTTAGGATTTTATTTCCTTCCTTATTATTACATATATATGTATATTTATTATATAAATATACATATATATGTATCATTCTAATTTTTTCTTTAGTCTTTTTTTAGTTACAGGTATGGGAGATAGGATATCAGGTTCATTTTGCAGGTTTTTATATCTTCAGATTGCTGGACACCAGATGGTAGAGAGGAGGATATATTCTTCAGTCTGGTACCCCTTTTTCTTGATCAGAGGCTTCAGAGCGGTTTCACTTTTCAGCAGATCCACCTTAGAGCAGATGCTTATTCACCTCTACTGATTCAGATGATTGGAGCTTCCTTATCAGTCTGGGACGTCATCCAATAGTTTTTTGGTTTTTTTCTTCTAGTTTTTAGGTACTTCTAACACCTTAATATCGGGCGGTGGCCATGCCGGAGCTCGATATCAGGGTGTGATGGGTGGTGGTCTTGCCGGAACTCATCTTAGGAGTACCTGAGATTTGATATATATGTATTTGGTTTTTTGTTACCTGCCAGGCATGTTGGCAGCACTTTATATTTGTGATATATATATATATATATATATATATATATATATATATTAGCATGTGTGCTCTCCTCTATTCGTAGAGGATCACACATTTTTCTCAAAAAATAAATAATATTAATTAAATCTAATTTAATTGCTTATCGATGTCATATATCCATCGATATATTTAGAACCATTGTAAATATATATAATAATATTTATTCATCAAATATTAATCAAAGTTTTATAATTAATATTTCATAAATATTAATTAATTTATAACATTTATAAGCTAATTAAATTATTTGGTCTAAAGAGAAATCAATTGTGTGACTCATCGGTATAAATTTGGTCAGTGGTCAACATCAAAATATTCGAATTCTAACATTCACGCATCACTTAGCAGGTGGTGTGACATTTTGGCCAAATTTATCACTTACTTAGTTTCGATAAAATTCAATGTTACATTATTAAGCGTTATCCGGTTGTGGCAATTATTTTACACCAATTCTCTTCGCCAAAACTATATCACTTTGGATTTATGGAATTTGATAATGGCCAAAATTCCAATATCATCCATATTCAATTCTATAGTCCAAACACAAAGTCCTTGGTTCAATAATAACAATTATTATTAATCGAAATGCTCTGGCCGGAGACTTTGCTTAGAGTTGACTTGAATTGATCATGATACCAACCCCATATAACTGATGAGATGAATCATCTCTTGAATAGTGCTTCACGTCCAATACTTCCACTCGGCCAACTATAATCACTCGATGAACGTTATGCCATGATTTACTATAATTAAAGCGGAGCTTTCATATTGAAGATCCACAATATTCTTAAGTCAAGAGAACTATATATGTAACGACCCGCCAATCCGTACAATCCAAGCTAACACTAAACCACACATGTCTAACCCAAATCGAACGGAGAGACAGATAGTTATTTATGGTTAGTTGGTTTTAGGCATATTTTGAGATTTTATTTTATGGTTAAGTCATAAACGAATTTATGAAATGGTAATTTTAATTATTACGCCTTATTATGATCATTTGATTTGGTATATTTTTATTATGGCTTATTTATTGTTAAGTCATATATTTATGATATCAGCATCTCACCTTTTTATTAGACAAAGTTTGACCAGTATATTTTACAATACGTGGGTCAGGTCGAGGCTCTACGGTACCAGGACTCGTTGACCTTTGAATTTTGGGCTATCATTGAAGTAGACTATTTTGACCATTTTAGTTTACTTCATCCTTGTGTATATTGACATTTAGGAGTTTATGTCATGTATATTATCTAGTAGTCATTGTGTACCAGATACAATGCTTATGGATGTGATGTATATATTATATTATCTAGTAGTCGTTGTGTACCAGATACATCCCACTGGCTCAATAGCAGTCCCTTTAAATCCTTGGATCCGAGATTTACATGGCTTTAGGTCCTTGCCCTCCAATAGCAGTCCCTTCTAAAAAAAACATCATGACGGTATGGTACCGGTCCCTCTTGATGGATCAGTACAGATCCGAAAACCTTTTCCATGGTTCGGTCTCGATCTTTTTTTCGACTTCCCAGTCTCTTTTCTAATAATCTTTTGCTTTATGTCCTCTACCTTTGCTCCAATGACGAGGAAATGTCAGATTTTGTAGCAGAAGGTGTCAAGTCCCTTCCGCTTCTCCTACGGTTGTTAATCAATTGATTTAACAAGTCCAAGCTCCATTTCATTTGCCGATTCAACTCATCACGGCTTTCCTGGAGCTTGTCTTCCATTTGCTTCATCATACGGTCCATCTCAACCCTGGTAATCACATTCGTTGGGTTCTGACCTTTGGTAGCAGTTGGCTCTGCAACCACCTCAATATGTTGGGAATTGACATTCTCATCATCCTCAGCATCTCTTGAAGTGATGGATCGATCTCTTCGAGGGGCCATTCTGAAATAGCTTCTAGTAGACTATCTAGAAATCAGAGTAGTTTAAAACAGTAGAAAACAAGGAAAATGGATCTATCTCTTGGATTTAGGCAATTCGATAATAGATGATGGATCCAAACGGGCTGAGAATCACGCTCTCAATGAAAGCACCAAAATGTTAGTACCAAAATGTGGCACAAACATCCAAGAAATTAAGTAGAGAATGAAAATGAAAAAAATGTAAATGGATAATGAGTAAAAGTAATACACCAATGTTTATAGTGGTTTGGCCAACTATTACCTACGTCCAGTTGAGATCTCTATTGATTATATTACTGTTTTCAAGTACATTTCTTATGGATCGGTACCACTCCATGGGTGATTACAAAGAAATATGTAATAATTGCATGAAAGCAAAAAGATCCCCAAAATTGAGCCCCTAGCCTCCTATTTATAGCTGCAGGTTGTTGGAAAATGCTCTACCACATCTTCCTCCATGATCTCCACTACCTAGCAGTAGTTGTTCCCGAGAAAACATGACCAAGTCAACAATGTTGATGGATCAGTACCGATCCATAGGCACGACCTCTAATTTGTTTGTACTGCTGTAAGCTTGTTTTTGAGTCCAAGTGATGGATCAATAAAGGAATGGAGTTGCTAATTTTACTTGCTCAAGGAGATTGATAGAGAACTGAGTGTGATCGATCCAATTGAACTTGGAACAGGTTTCTAGCATCAGGATTTCAGAATAGGAGGAAATTGGGATGATTGCGGGGAAGTTTTATGGGTCGCTGACCCATGGGGATGGATTGGTACCGATCTATCACTTAGATGGATCTTGTTATAGTATTTTTTGGATGGTCTTAATTCTACCTTGCGGTCTCAATTGTACTTGGTTTTTGGACTCTACAACCATCTCTTTGAGCCTTTTGCCTTGATAGCTTTCATTTTTGATTCGTCAAGTCTGCTTAGATACTGCTTGGTCAAAAGGTTGGATACAAGCGCAAAATTGAATCAAATCATCTAGAAAATCCAAGAGAAAAGAAGAAAAATCATATATTATACGGTGGATGAGAAAATAGCATGATTCGACAAACATAAAAATTAGTAGAATTCTTTGTTCTTAACACATATACAATACACAATTTTCAATTCAAATCCTTTCATTTCTCAAAATAGTAACTTAAAACATAAATATTTTTTGTATCAAAAGCAAATACATTTGCAAGTTTTACCATATTTATTAACAAAATAAAAGTTACAAAAAGGAAAATTTTACCTAATATTTAAACGATGCTTTATATTCCAACGATATTTAAGATTCAAATGATGCCTGAGAATCAAGCGATGCCTAAAATTCGGTGGAGTTCTACGATACTTGAGATTCAAAGAAGAACAATATGCCTATGGTTCAAAAGAAGAAACTATCTCAGCAATTTGGAGATAAGTGGAGTTGAATTTGAAAATAGAAATTACTAGATCCATTGAGGTAGAATACGAGAAAACCCTAGATATATATGAGGATAGTAAAAGTGTGTTGATTAGGGATGACAATTGGGCGAGTCTAGTGTCGGAACCCAATGAGGCGGGTCTATGGTCCGAACCTTATAGACTCGCCCATGTTTTGGCCTGTCTAGACATGCCCTATTGGGTTATCGATGTGGGTAGACCTGTGAACCGTTCTTGAGAGCTCCAGGTCTTGGGTCGGGTCAGGGCTCGGCTGACCCGCCCCAACTCGGTCTGCATTATTGAGATCTCATGAAACTGTTTTATTACTATAACGATGGTTTGTTAATCTTCTTAGATATAAGTGTTTATGATGTGGATATTATAATGTTCCAATCAATAAGCTATAATTTTTTTATATTAAGTTGCGTCACTAATAATTATATAATAATAGATGCATATTTTTTGAACGGTTATTGTACACCTCATTTTTATTATCTTCCCTTATCGTAGTAAACGCATTGTTATTTGTATTTACGGTATCATTTAGTGACAACAAATATAAATGAATAAATATATGTACATTAGTACACAATTTTGGATCAATATATAGAGCCTCATCATGTTTTGGGAGGGGAGGTGATGGATTTACCCCGACCGATACTAGTTCCGTGTTCCGGGAAAAATTCCGGACCGATACTGAATTTACGAGGAGGGTCCTGGGCAGAGTCTAAAAAACCTTAGGTAGGTCTATAACATGAAAAACCCGTCCCATTGTCATTCCTAGTGTTGATAGAGTTAGAAACCATGGAATCATGGATTTTTTTGGGATTTGGGCTGGTTTTGGAAACTAATCACGCTTTAGACTAGTTTCTAAACTATTTACAAATATAAGCCTGTTTTGATCATGTTAGCGCCAAGGTAGCAAAACACAACATGAAGCATTTGGAGTGTCGCATGTTGTGTTTTTTTCAAACCATAATTGGTGACTTTTCAAAAGTTAACAGCTTTGTTTTGCCTTAAAAACACATGGGCAGCTTTTGAGAAGTCATCAATAGGTGCTATTCGAAATGCCGCCTTTGGCTTTATGTCTGTACAAAATAACACTCATTCTTCTACCAAACTCAAAACCCAAAAACCCTAACCACTCTTCTTTTCCATAATTCTATTTCTTTTCTCATTTAAACTGTTTAATTTTAGAAGATTTGCTTCACAATCTAAGGTAATTTTCAATAATTAAAGTTGATTTTCACTTGTTTTATGTTAGCTATTAAAAGTTGTTATTTTTATTTAGTTGCTATGGATAATTAGAAAATTTATGATGAGGCTTAGATGAAATATTATGGTAATTTGAAGTATGATTGTAATTTCAATGTAGATGATGTTGAATTTGTACCCGAAATCTAATTATCACAACATTCCCACCATTATGGCATTGTACCCGAAAATAAAATGAATATTGGGCCAATTGAGCATAGGTCGAATAATGAAGTTTGCATGGATTTCGAATTAGTTGTTCGTTTACCCTCCATAGTAATTGGTAGTGAAAGAAGACATATCAACGAAGAAGAGCCTTGTGTAGATAGATCGACGAAGCGTAAGAAAGAATTAGCTATTGGAGAGCACCCATTCCGGAATGGGGTCACTACAGAGTTATGTGTTATGTGATCGTGTGCAAAAATAAAAGAATGCAGATCGTAGGTTCTACGGATGGCCACGTTATGTGTGTCACAAGGCAGTGCCTAAAATGTTCGACTGTTGCAATTTCTTTCAGTGGATAGATCCTCTAATGTGTGGCAGGGGCTTGAGTATGCTCTTGAGATGCAGACTGATGTTTCACAGTTCGAAAAAAATATCTTTCGATTATTGAAAGACAATTCTTACTTACAGTCAAAAGTCCCTTTAGAAGCATAGTTTGATCATGCTGCTAGGTATCCTAATGAGGAGTTTTTATTTCTTTTGTCGTTGGACTTTATTGTTTATTTAGTGATGATATCGTATGTTGTTTGTTATTGTAGTAAGAACTAGATTGATTCATATTCGATTTTTGAATGTTTACTCTATTGTTTGTGTAGTGATCCATTTGTTTTGTAAATCGTCGATGTTCTGAGAATATGAAACCATTTATTTGATTTTGAACGTTATAGGTTATGGTATGATATAGTGTTTCATGAGAAGATGATTTTGTAAGGTATGGTATCGCATTGCAAATTATTGGAATGAGTTATTGTATATTTTGGTATTGATTGTGTATGGTATGAGTGGGTATGAATGTTGTTGCTTGAATTGTTTAGGTTCAATGTTCGACTGTGTATCAATATCTTATACTGGAAAGCTGCAATATGTAACGATCCGTATTTTTAAAGATAAAATATTTAAATAATTGATTTAAATATTAAATCGTTAATTAATTGAGGGTCCAAAAAATATGATTTTTCACATACGATCGAATCAGGACTCGAGACCACTTCCATTGATTTCGTATCAACGTTGCGAACTAGAATTATATAAGATTGCTATACTTAGAGATCGGATGATCCGATGGCCGAAATGGTCTCGAAATGGCCTAAAATTTACTACAAAAAATTTCTTTCGACTTAGTCAAAACCTATTTGAGAAAAAGATAAAGAAGAACAAGAGGAAAAGATTCCAACCAAACCTATCGAAAGAGTCGAAGGGATGCTACAGCCAAAGTCCAAAAGCTTCATAACATGTTCGTAGTGTAAAGTCAAGCACAGAAAGATTTATGAGATCTGGAAGTCATTACTTTATAAACACTAGAATTAATAGATTCTGTCTGATTACAGAGCTTTGATTAAATATGTACAAATTTACATTTAAGTGAAATAGCATCGTAAGTGCTCACTATTCCATGCCCCCGGGAGTGAGATCCCATCCACCGTTGTAGCTTGAACTTGCTTTCTCCAAGCTTTTGCTCAATTGCATATGGACCTTCCCAACTCGGGCCCAATTTCCTAAGCCTGGGAATATTCGTTTGAGAACTAGGTCGCCAATTTCAAAGGTCTAAGTCCTGACCTTGGTGTTGTATTATCGGGCGACTCGGCTTCGATAGGCAATTGCCCTCAAGTCTACTTCATCACGCTTCTTATCGATCATGTTGAGAGACTCCAACAGGAGTTCCTCATTCATCTGTGGGTCATAATGAGTCATTCAATGAGAAGGTACTTCAAGTTCAACTGGGATCATAGCCTCTGATCTGTAGCCTGTGCGAATGGAGAGTGGTCGGTTGCGGATTGTGGGTAATTTGATAAGCCCAAAGTACTAATGGAAGTTCATCAACCCACTTTTCCTTGGCCTTCTCTAATCGCTTCTTAAGAATGTACTTGATAACCTTCCATCCATTCGCCTAAGGGTGTGCCACCACTGCAAATCTATTCTCGATATGGTGTCTACGGCAGAAATCCCTGAACTCGGTACTGTCAAAATTAGGTCCCATTATCGGAAATAATCATTTGCAGAACTCCAAAATGACATATGATGTTTCTGACCACAAAGTCGATTACTTTCTTTATGGTGATTGTGGCTAACGGCTTTGCCTCAGCCCATTTGATGAAGTAATCAACAACGATGATGACATATTTTATTCTACCTT
Source organism: Allium fistulosum (assembly GCA_030737815.1). Lineage (NCBI taxonomy): Eukaryota > Viridiplantae > Streptophyta > Magnoliopsida > Asparagales > Amaryllidaceae > Allium > Allium fistulosum. Next base: position 1,213,907,177 of record CM060902.1, read on the forward strand.
TAGACATTGGTAGCACACCAATGACATCGATTCCCCAAACTACAAATGGCCAAGGACTGACAATTTGAGTGATCTTTGTTGGTGGGGCTCCTGGAATTTTAGTGAACCTCTGTCACTCATCAAACTTTCTGATTTAATCAACTATGTCTCGGTTGACAATGGGCCAAAAATACCTATGAAGAAGGATCTTCTTCGCTAGGGTTGGCTCTCAGGTGTGGTTACCGCAGGCCCCTTCGTATACTTCTCTTAGGACTTGCTTGACCACATCGTTGACAGTACACCAAAGCATAGGAACTGAGAACCCTACCTGTAAAGTACTCCCTCTTGCATAATGAATCTTCAAGATTTATGAAGGAGTTGACATTGCTCGCTTTTTCTATCAGGAAGTACTCCTATCTACCAATTACTCTTTATTGGAGTTATCCATAACTCCACCTCACATTCGACCTCCAAGGTCCAATCGACATCCATTTGGTCGATGCTCGAAGCCGATAGCTCTTCCACCGGAACCAACTCCATGAGCCGCTCATCTTCAAAACTGGCTAATTTGGCCAGTGAGTCGGTCTTTGCATTTTCCTCTCTGGGCATATGCATTATGGTGTAATATTCAGTAATCACCAAGTAGCTCAAGGGCTCGGTTGAGACAAGGAGCTAGTCTCGCTCCTTTTGCTTGAAACTCTTTTATCACTTGACATACCATTAGCTGGGAATCACAAAAGGTATGCAAAGTTTTAACTCCCAGCTCCTTGGCGATCTTAAGTCCTTCGATCAAGGCCTCATACTCCACCTTCATTGTTTGTTGTAGGAAAGTCGAGTTTCAAAGTGTTACAAATTGAATGTTCCTCGGGAGTCGCCAACACGACTCCAGCACCAGAACAAAGTTCGTTGGATGCACCATCTGTGTACATTTCCCATCTGGCATTATGCTCTCTACTACTCTCTGGAGTGTCATCTCAGTGTATTCAACAATGAAATCCACCAAAGCCTGACCCCAGATCGCTCTCTGAGGGTGATAGGATATGTCATCCTAGCTCAATTCAATATTCCTTTTCAACAGGCTTTCAAAAATCTCAGGTCGTTGTAGGACCTGTCTTAAAGGTTGGTCAGTCAGAACTTTGATAGGATGAGCCTACAAATAGGGGCAGAGCTTTCTCGAAGCAATCAATAGGCAGTATGCAAAAGTTTCCAACTTTAGCCAGTTTCTTTCTGCTCCTGTCAACCCTTACAGATGTAGTACACCGACCTCTAGATTCGGGACTCCTCACGTACAAGTGCAGTACTCAAATTGTGCATTGACACTGCCAGCTAAATAAATAGGTCCTCATCCTCCAACGGCTTCGATGGAATATGGGGTCTCTCTAAGTAATCCACTAGAGCCTAGACTGCATATATACACTCCTGTTTCCATTCAAAATTCCTCTTTCCCTTCTTGTTCACGTCGAAAAAGGAATGCATTTGTCAGTGGCTCTGGAAATGAATCTTGTAACAACCTTTTTTTCAAAGCCGTAATATTGGATAAATTTGTTTACGAATTTGATTTTTGATAATTAGTATTTTTGACATAAGTTTTATTTAATCGGAGACTATTTAATAATAGAATTGGTTTTAACAAATGGAATTAATTAGTAATTATTTTAAGAAGATCATTTTGAACTTGAATAAAATACTCACAGTAAAAAAAATGTATTACTTTTGTATTACAAATAATTTTTATATGATTAAAATAAATTAGAAATGACGTTTAACTCAATATTGACAAAATTAACAATTATGAACATGAATAATTATTGAATTTAAATAATTTGAATAAATTGTCAAAATATTTTATGGAGTATAATATTGATTAGTCTTTGATTGAATAAGAGTTTATTTTTAAATTTGACAAAAAACTAAAATATACTGGTACATAAATCAAGAAGAATTTTGATGGAAATTTAAGTTTTGAAATGAAAATTTATAATAAAATGAAGGACGAAATAGGAACAATGAGAGAAGGATTAAGTTAACTAATAATACGTTACCTATTTCCCTTATCACTTTTCAGAACAAAGAAAAACCCTTTTCCGCTTTTATTCTCAACCACCTAATACCCTAGCCCTAATTCTCCTAATCCCAAATCGTGGAATTGAAATCGAAGAGAGGAAAGAGAGACGTGTTCGTACAGGGCAAGGTGGGGATGGAAGCTTAAAGCCTGGCCGACAACGAGGAGAAGCAACACGCGTGGAGCATGCAGCCTGGCACTAGTCGCGAAGTCAGCAGCTACAGAAGGAAGACGCTCGACCAAAAGGTGGATGACCCGAGCTTCGTGTTGGAGATAGAGCCGGTGATGCATGGCCAACTTCAGGCGATAGGCGGAGGCACTATGCTTGGAAGTTTCAAAGACGACAGGCAGAGCTAGGCTTTTGGAGCAAGCTGAACTTTTCCAGGAGCTTGATGAACAATTATACGAGGTGAGATAATCATCTCACTCAACTATATATCTAATAGCTTTGGTGTTTGAAATGATTGTTAGTTTAAATTGATATTTAAATAAATAGATTGTTTGGTTTATGGATTGCTTAAATTATTGGTAGTAATTGAATGAGATTATTCAAATTTGCAAGCTATGGATTCAATTGGTTGCATGTTGTGATTATCTAATTTGTCAAATAATATAGATTAGATCTATTTGTTTGGTGGTATATGCATTGTATGTGGATTAAAAGAGTTTAATTTGCAAACGGAGTTCCTTTAGTTCGCAACTTAAATTCTTCTAACTCATATAGAAGTACATACAATGTTTGTGTGACTGAAGTTGTTGGAAAGCAACTCGGGTCGCTAAATAATTCCATATTATAGAATTATATTTTAAAGCGATGTTGGCTCTATATGTTGAATTTTTGATTGGTTTATTGTTTGAATTGTTTAAATGTTTTAAAAGAATTTCAAAAATAAGATTTTATCTATATTGATCCTTATTGGAATTTAATTTATAAAATATAGTTAAATTATATTATATTCTTAACTTATTTCTTATTTCAAAAATTTATATGCAAAACTTTTTAAGATAAGTAATATTTATTAATATAACCTTTTAAAATTTACTATGATAAGTATATTATAAAATTTGGAAATGTTTTAGAAGCAAAAGGTTAAATATAGTATTATTTTTTAAAAGTTGTTATGAAAGTAATAATTTTAGTTTCAAGTGATTTAGTTGTAAAGGAGGTTTAAATTATTATAAAAGCTGTTATTATTTTATAAAAGCCTTTGTAAATAAATAAATTTTCCTTAAAATGAATTTAAAAAGTGATTTTGGGAAATTATACCTTTGAGTATATAAAATTTATTTAAAACTCTTTTATATTATTTATTATGAATTTAAGATTTTATTGGAATTTCATGCTTCTCTATAAATAAGGAATTTTAATAAGTGAAAATTAGCCACACATCCTTAAAACCGAACTTAAATTCAAAGCGGGTCCCTGTTATAAAATATATATTTTCTACATCCCTGTTTCTGTTTTCCGCCATTTCTTTCCCCAAATTACCCTTGCGCTTCGCTGTGGAGCTGAATCTTCTTCTTATTTTTCGATTTAAATGGTAAACTGCAATTAAATTAAAGACGAATCAATTTTTTATATGAAATATGATATTCTTAATATTTGCAGTTATGAATAATCGCAACAAATTTCTGCAAATATATGTGCAATAGTTGCAGAAATTTCTGCAACTATACGCAATAGTTGCAGACATTTCTGCAACTATAAGCAATAGTTGTAGAAATGTCTGCAACTATAAGCAATAGTTGCAGTAATTTCTGCAACTATATGCAATAGTTGCAGACATTTCTGCAACTATTTGCAATAGTTGCATTTCTGCAACTATATGCAATAGTTGCAGAAATGTTTGCAACTATGTGCAATAGTTGCAGATATTTCTGCAACTATGCGCAATAGTTGCAGACATTTCTACAACTATTTGCAATAGTTGCAGACATTTCTGCAACTATATGCAATAGTTGCAGAAATGTCTGCAACTATATGCAATAGTTGCAGATATTTCTGCAACTATACCGTATAGTTGCAGAAATTTCTGCAACTATACGCAATAGTTGCAGACATTTCTGCAACTATTTGCAATAGTTGCATTTCTGCAACTATTTGCAATAGTTGCATTTCTGCAACTATATGCAATAGTTGCAGAAATGTTTGCAACTATGTGCAATAGTTGCAGATATTTCTGCAACTATGTGCAATAGTTGCAGACATTTCTGCAACTATATGCAATAGCTGCAGAAATGTCTGCAACTATATGCAATAGTTGCAGATATTTCTGCAACTATACCGTATATTTGCAGAAATTTCTGCAACTATACCCAATAGTTGCAGACATTTCTGCAACTATACCATATAGTTGCAGAAATATCTACAATTATTTACAAATTTTGTAAATTTGCAAAAAAATCAAAAACGTTGAAAATTTGCTGACTAATCTGCAAATATTTGAAATAATTGCACCTTTAATACAAATATGAATTTTTGGTATCAACAATGGATCTCATTTCAAAGATCATAAAATTTGTGATTTTTTGGTGAAAACGGTTTTTTTACATAAAGTTATACGCGTTTGAATTGTAAAAAACGTAAAGGGTATTTGTGTATTTTTGCTTGCGCGAATTTGAAAATAGGGATCGGAAATGTAGAGTTTGTATGTGAAGGATGTTTTGTTTATTTTGAAACTTATTAGGGATGTGAGCCAAACTTTCCCTTTTAATAAACTATTGAACTGTCGAATCAGTATAGAACTTTTCATACAATTCTTTCGCTTATTATTATAATTTGTTAAATAGAGTTCGAGTGGAAATTACTAGCTTTTAGTGAATACTTGAATTTACTATCTGGTATGGGACGGTTAGTTAAATTCTTATGATTACTCGAGTAACAGTAATTAACAATTTTAGAGTTTTATTATCTTAGGGTGTTCGGATTTTAGGCCTAGATCCTTGAGAGACGATAACTCATTTTTCATCGACCTGAAAGTCGATACTTTTGTAGATTTGAGTAGCGCTTGACGAAACTACTTGAGAAGGTGTTAGCGACCTTGTCATTCGGGGCGAAACTACTTAGAGAGGTGTTAGCGACCTTGTCATTCAGGTTGAAACTACTTAGTGAGATGTTAGCAACCTTGCCAAGGTCGATGAAACTGCTTAGAGAGGTGTTAACGAACTTGTCATTCAGAGCGAAACTACTCGAGGAGGTGTTAGCGACCTTGTTAGGGCCGATGAAACTTCTTGAGGAGGTGTTAGTGACCTTGTTAGGGCCGACGAAACTTCTTGAGGAGGTTGTCAAGGCTACCATAATCTTTTTCGAATCCGAGATTATGATTATTTATTAGCGATGATTGTTTCTTCAAAGATTTTTGGATGGATATTTACTATCTTTTGGCTTTGGAGAATTTTGAACTATTATCACCATATTTTTTATGATAGTCTATTGGAGACTTCATATGGATTTATGAAATAGTGATTTGGTTCTGTAACAACCCGAGATTTCGTACCAAATAATTATCGTCTCTAGACGGTTAAATCTGGTTGTTAGTTGCTGATGGAAGTTTTTAATCGGTAGAAATTCTTTTACAATTTTGGTTAAAAGAGTATATGGGCTTTATAAACTTTAAATCTCGGCCCACTTGTTTTGTGCCGTGATAACCACTTAAGTGTTCAACCCGTCCCCCTTTTATCATTTTTCTCAACCCTAAATCAAAACGAAAAAGGAAAATAAATGGCAGCCGCGTTTTCTCGTTCGTCTCCAGAAAATTAAGGCTTCGATTTCGATTTCGCTTGTCTTCGAGACGCCATGGCTTCGATTCTGGAAGTCGGCAGTGGTTTTGGGCTCGTTGAATCAAAGGTGAGTAAATTTATTTACTCACATCTTGCTCAATCTCAGTTAGTAGGCTTTAAATATTGTGATTTCGTGATTACTTGGTTTGGTTGGGCTTTCCTTTCTGGTTTACATTGTGGTTACTTCGAGTTGTATTATTGAAGATTGTAATTTAAGGGTTTTGTGGCACTGCTTACTTGATTTTCGTGATCCTCACGTTGTTAAAACTTTCCCTTAATATGTTTGCTATTTTGAGAAGGTACATACTTTATTCCCACGGCTTTGATTTAAAACGTTCGATGATTGATACGGCCGAAACTTTCCCTTTGACTTCTGGATTGATTTTTGACTGTTTCAACATTTTTAAACTTGATTTTTAAACTTGCTTTCTGACTTGTTCACTGTTGTCTTTGATGATGAGCATCGGCCTTGATCATCTGTCCCCTGTGAACTTCGTCTCTGATCATCTTCTCTGGCCAATTGTTTTTGTGATTTTCTGTGGCTTCTTTGATATAGTTTATGATTTCTGACTTTGTCTTCACTGACTTGTTCATGCTTCCACTGTTTCACTTGTACTTTGATGTTTGAACTTGATTTAGTTCGAACTTGTTCTTCACTGACCTGACTTGTTCAATGTTTCTGTGTTTGTTCCTTGACTTGATCATTGACTTTGATCTGTTAGTTGCTGTGCATTGTTTTCCTGTCTGTTGCATATTCATGTAGTCTGGTTCATGTGCATATCCTTGTATACTCACACTGGTGTCACTGGTGCATTGCTATACTGGTTTGTATTTTTGCAGTTGCCTCTGATGTATTCAACATCTGTTCTGGTCTGGTCATTGCCTGCATCACTGATTCATTTGAATTTTCCAGTTTCATCACCGTTTTACTTGTACATGGATGTGAAGCAGTGTTGCATTTGGTTCTGGGCTTGTTCCCTTTTACTTGAATTAGTTGTACTTGCATTGTGCTCGATCCGATGCTGCACTGTTCACTATTTATAATGTTGCTGCATCATGTTGCATTCCATTGTACACTCTAGTCTGCACATTCACCTATGCTTGTTCACCTATGCTCTGGATTGTTTCTTGATCATTTGAATCAGTGTTGTTGTGCACTCTGGTTTCCAGATGCATGTTGAATCTATACTTTGAGTCTACATTCATGTATTTGAATCTTGAGACCGTTTCACTGATATATTGTTGCTTCCCTGTGTATTCTTTGATGTGTACTGCCATCTTTTGATCATTTTTATTCACTGTCCTGTACATACTCTGTTGTTCATCACTTGTTCATGTGCATGTGTGCATTTCTTTGACTTCACTGCATATTTAACTATGCTGGTGCACTTCTTATTGTGCATTGACTTGAGTATTTGAAGTTGGTTTGAGTTTTGCTTTCTTGACTTTGAGCTACTGTAGTGCACTACATTTTTGAAGCTGTTTTGTAGCCTCCAGTTTTGGGTTTGTTTCATCTTGTATTACTGTTGTAACTGGACTTGAACTTGTTGCACACCATTTATGTGTATTTGTACTTGCAACCTTTAGAGGCAGTTGGCATTTGAACTGTAGCTGTTGCATTCTTGTGTTTGTTGGTTTGCATTGCATTAATACATTTGGATTTGTTTTCGAATTCTCTTGTGTTGAACCCAGTATTTTGGGTTTGACCTTGTGAACATGCCTGCTTTGACATTTGAGGCCGTGGAATTAAGATTTGAATCTTCATTTGGTTTTGGTTCGTTGATCTTTTGTATATTTCGGGTTGTAGTGGCGAGGCAGTATACGCGTGCGTATACTACAGCCCTACCAGAATTGATGCTTTAAATTGATTATTTTGTGTTGTCTAATTATCTTCTAGATAATTAGATTATGAGTTTCTAAATATTTATTTAATAATTAGATTTTGTTATTAAGTGTCGTTTAGACAATTCTGTTGTTTTCTGAATTATTTGCATTGGTAATCTTTTATCTATCTTGGTTGGTGATTTGGATTAGCTGATTTATTATTTAACACTGTTTAGTGTTATATCTGTCGTTATCCGATTCTCTTACCGAGGAGTCGGATATACAAGATTTCTGTGACTGTCGTCTTTTTGATATTGATTATTATTGCTTCCGTGCATTAATGACTGAGTTTGAATTAGACTGACCCGTGTATTATTTTCTTTTGAATTTAATACTCGGGTCAGACCCGAGTTATTTCAGGTTGTAGATTTCCTGCTTTCAGTTGCTGTTGAGCTACGAAGACTTTTCATATCTTTTGAAGTGGTCTGCGTCTTTTTGTAGTAGTCTGAGTACTGATTAGGTTGATATGTATTCATGTACATTAGTTGATAATGTATTTGTATATATAACTTCCAAAGTCGACAGTTGTAGTTGTATCATATGTATCGTGTCAAATGTATTGTAACTGACATCAGTTATTTATATATATGAGACTTTTTGTTCTATCTGTGTTCCGCAAATCTATTATCTGTGTTACTATTATATTTATTGTCCTAAACTATTATAGCCACTGTGTAGTAGCTTTGAGTTTGTATCGGTATGTCGGATTTCCTCCTGAAATAAAAATGCATGTTATACTATCTGACATATCGGTGCTCGCACAAAGCAATTACATGGATGGTCGCTCCTCAACAGCCTTATTCTCCGTGCTAGTTGACAACATTACACCGTAGTGTTCTTGGCTAGCGTGGGCATAGAGGTGGGGCGTCACAGCTTGGTATCAGAGCCTGGGGTTTAGGACAATTATAAAACATAACTTAGATAGAGCATGTGATACAACTATTTGTCGATGTTTTATCTCTCATCTTTACATATGATTATCTTTGGTTGTTAGGTATGAATTCCTAATGCTTATTCATGTGCGTTTGATTTTGATTTCGTGAAAGTATTTTGGCTTCTGCCACCGTTTGCTTTGCGAACTCAAGTTGGGTTTTTGATGATGAGGATTTTGTTCTTGCGTTTTCGGCTTTGAATTGATTTAGCCGATGTTGATTTTGTTCGAATTTGGCCAATTAAAGCTATTTTGACCTTTGGACTTTGTTCCACTTTTGTGCTATGCTATGGGTGTCATTGTGTACCTGTTACACTATGATGAAAAATAGATCGACCGGTTGCAAATTGAGTGATTTTGATTTTCACTCATATCTAGTTCGAATCTCAGCGATTTTGAACTTGATATTTTGTGTTTTCCTCGGCTTGATTTCCATTTGACTTCGGTCACTTTGTTTTTGTGAAAATTGCTAATTTCTTGATTTCCAAGACTCTGACTTTGTTTGCCGTTGGATTCTTTGATGATGATGTTGATTCATTCTGTACTCGACAGTGGCCATTAATTGTTGACTTCGGCCATTATACCTTTGATCTGCAGCTTGAATATCATGTCTACATCCTTATATGCATTTATGCTCGTTTTGCTTTGTTTTTCCAATTGATAATCGATTCTTCTTTTCCAATTAGTTGTTATCACCTTTGTCGACTTTGATAACTTCTATTTCTGGAATTTTTGGGTATTTCTACTTTGATGAATTTGGAATCGAACTCTTTGGATTTTATTCACGTCTTCGAATGTGAATTTTAGTGAATTGATTTGGTTTCCAAATTTAATCGATTCTTGATCATTTCCCCGATTTGTTGCTATCATTTATTAGCAACTTTAATGACATTTTCTTCGGGATTTTGTGAACATACTTTTTGATGGATTCAGTATCGATTTCTTTGGGTTCTATTCACATCTTTGTATGTGAATTCTTGTGATTGATTGTTTCTACAATCATTTTTGTGATTTGTCACTTTAAAAATATAAAGTATTTCTATACTAGTAGTAAATATTAAAATCCTTTTCTTCAAACGATTTCAAAACTATTTTACTACAAAGCTCTTTTCTTAAACCATTTTCCAATCTATTAGTATATACAAACCTTTATTTCACTCGTATGAGAAATTGAATTAAACGGCTTAGTAAAACAAGTGGTATGAAACGCTTGCGTTTACTTCGTCGGTTAACTCCTGGACTTGTTCGATTGAACCTTTTGTGACAATTTTCTAGTGAAGATCTACAGTTTGTTCGTAAATATTTGAGTTAAGCAAGTGGTTATGGGACATGAAGCTTAACTCTTATATTCACTAACTTACTGTAATTGACACTTCTTGATGATCATGACGATCATTTTTGTGATTTAGACTAGCAACTGTGCGATGTCTTTTTGTCTGCGAGGGAGACTAGACCCCGCTTTTGTGATGTTTCGCCATCACATATGTGGGGTAGCGCCCCACGGTCTTCGGGCCATTCCTGTGTGAAAATTTAATGGATAGCTTCCATGAGATAGCTTCTCGTTCATGTGTTATACGCATCGGTGAGTTTTCATGCTCCCATTTTGTGATAGGCCTTCCCCTTTTTATGATTTAGACTAGCGATTGAGCGATGTCTCTTTGTCTGCGACGGAGACCTAACCCCGTTTGTGTGATGTTTCGCCATCACATATGTGGGGTAGCGCCCCACAGTCTTCGGGCCATTCCTGTGTGAAAATTTAATGGATAGCTTCCATGAGATAGCTTCTCGTTCATGTGTTATACGCGTTGGTGAGTTTTCATGCTCCCGTTCATGTGTTAGCCCTCCCCCTTTTTATGTGATTTCTGGATTTCGTGTGTTGATTTCTGGAATTTATGCTTCACCAATTTTCATGATTTTCATTGATATGATATCAATTTTTGTGCATTGGTGAATTTGTGTGTCATTGACTTGTTATGAATACAAGTTTAGGGTATGGTATCCCTTTCTATGTTTGAGAAGATTCTTGTGACATTTTTGATGAATGAAAATTCATTGGTATTATATTTTGATGCCAGTTATTTTGATGTGATTTTGACGTGTTAACTTCAGTAACCGTCAATTTTAAAATGGATTTACAAGCGGTTCTCCTGCAATGCTGATTTTGTTGTCCGTTTTTACGGTATTTTGAGAAGTGCAATTTCCTTATCAAAGTTGCTACTGATGTTGCTAATTTAATCACGTGTTTTCAAAATTCATTATTTTTAAAAAGTTTTTTCAAAATATAAATAAAATTTGTTTTCAAATTTTTTTTACAGTTTGCATTTTCAAAAGAATGAGGAAGCGATTTAAACGTTTCAGCAAAATCAAGGACTATGACCCCTTTCTTTTACTGATTCGCTTAATTCCGGACTTGTCCGTTTGAGAATGTGAAATGTTATTTTAAAAAATACACAATTTTGCACTTTCAAAAAACGATGAAGAGAATTAAACGATTTAGTAAAACTCGTGGTTATGGGACATGTGCGTTTGCTATTTCGGTTAATTCCGGACTCGTTAATTGAATATTTGTGATTTCTTATTATCGTTTTTGATAATCGGATATTTGTGATTTCTGATTATCGTTTTTTGATAATCAGATATTTGTGATTTTTGATTATCGTTTTTGATAATCGGATATTTGTGATTTCTGATTATCGTTTTTGATAATCGGATATTTGTGATTTCTGATTATCATTTTTGATGATCGGATATTTGTGATTTCTGATTATCGTTTTTGATAATCGGATATTTGTGATTTCTGATTATCGCTTATGATAATTAGATATTTGAGATTCTAATTGTCGTTTTGACAATTAAATATTTGTTGATTTGATTATCGTTTGAGATAATTAAATATTTTTCGATTTGATTATCGTTTGTGATAATTGAATACTTGTGATTTGTGGTTTAATTATCGTTTGAGATAATTAAATATTTGTGATTTGAAAATTCGATTATCGTTTTTGATAATTGAATATTTGCTGATTTGAGATTTGATTATCGTTTTTGATAATCGAATAATTGCTGATTTGAAATCTGATTGTCGTTTTTGATAATCGAATAATTGTTAATTTGAGATTTCTGATTATCGCTTTTGATAATTAGATATTTGATGTTTTTTTATTATCGTTTTGATGATTGGAAATTAGCCAGTTTTGATGATTTTGAGATTTCCTAGTCTCAAATTGATCCTAGGGTATGCTGATTTTATTGAATCGCTGTTTTCTATCTATTTCTGTAAATAGTTAGAGTTTGTTGATTATGGAATTTGTGTTTTCTAGTTAATTGTGGGATAACTAGATAATTGCAGTTTGCGATTTGTGATTTGTGTTTCATAATTATCTTTGTTGATAATTAGATTTTGTTGTTTCTAATTATCGTATCGATAATTAGATATTGCTGTTTTGTGATTTCTGAATTCTAATTGTCTAATTGATAATTGAATATTGCTGATAATTGCGTTCATTCAGTTTTGTTGTTTTCTGATTATCTATTTGATAGTTATATTTTGTTGAGAATTGTGAATTTCTTTTATGAAATTAAAAGATTTCTTTGATGTTTGAATTCTCTACCTTTATTTTCCTAGCTTAACCAGTTTATGTTAGAAAATTTATTGTTAATGACGACCTTAATTATGAAAATTGCGGGGACGCAATTTCTATAAGGAGGGGAGTCTGTAACAACCCGAGATTTCGTACCAATTAATTATCATCTCTAGACGGTTAAATCTGGTTGTTAGTTGCTGATGGAAGTTTTTAATCGGTAGAAATTCTTTTATAATTTTGGTTAAAAGAGTATACGGGCTTTATAAACTCTAAATCTCGGCCCACTTGTTTTGTGCCGTGATAACCACTTAAGTGTTCAACCCGTCCCCCTTTTATTATTTTCTCAACCCTAAATCAAAACGAAAAAGGAAAATAAATGGCAGCCGCGTTTTCTCGTTCGTCTCCAGAAAATTAGGGCTTCGATTTCGATTTCGCTCGTCTTCGAGACGCCATGGCTTCGATTCTGGAAGTCGGCAGTGGTTTTGGGCTCGTTGAATCAAAGGTGAGTAAATTTATTTACTCACATCTTGCTCAATCTCAGTTAGTAGGCTTTAAATATTGTGATTTCGTGATTACTTGGTTTGGTTGGGCTTTCCTTTCTGGTTTACATTGTGGTTACTTCGAGTTGTATTATTGAAGATTGTAATTTGAGGGTTTTGTGGCACTGCTTACTTGATTTTCGTGATCCTCACGTTGTTAAAACTTTCCCTTAATATGTTTGCTATTTTGAGAAGGTACATACTTTATTCCCACGGCTTTGATTTAAAACGTTCGATGATTGATACGGCCGAAACTTTCCCTTTGACTTCTGGATTGATTTTTGACTGTTTCAACATTTTTAAACTTGATTTTTAAACTTGCTTTCTGACTTGTTCACTGTTGTCTTTGATGATGAGCATCGGCCTTGATCATCTGTCCCCTGTGAACTTCGTCTCTGATCATCTTCTCTGGCCAATTGTTTTTGTGATTTTCTGTGGCTTCTTTGATATAGTTTATGATTTCTGACTTTGTCTTCACTGACTTGTTCATGCTTCCACTGTTTCACTTGTACTCTGATGTTTGAACTTGATTTAGTTCGAACTTGTTCTTCACTGACCTGACTTGTTCAATGTTTCTGTGTTTGTTCCTTGACTTGATCATTGACTTTGATCTGTTAGTTGCTGTGCATTGTTTTCCTGTCTGTTGCATATTCATGTAGTCTGGTTCATGTGCATATCCTTGTATACTCACACTGGTGTCACTGGTGCATTGCTATACTGGTTTGTATTTTTGCAGTTGCCTCTGATGTATTCAACATCTGTTCTGGTCTGGTCATTGCCTGCATCACTGATTCATTTGAATTTTCCAGTTTCATCACCGTTTTACTTGTACATGGATGTGAAGCAGTGTTGCATTTGGTTCTGGGCTTGTTCCCTTTTACTTGAATTAGTTGTACTTGCATTGTGCTCGATCCGATGCTGCACTGTTCACTATTTATAATGTTGCTGCATCATGTTGCATTCCATTGTACACTCTAGTCTGCACATTCACCTATGCTTGTTCACCTATGCTCTGGATTGTTTCTTGATCATTTGAATCAGTGTTGTTGTGCACTCTGGTTTTCAGATGCATGTTGAATCTATACTTTGAGTCTACATTCATGTATTTGAATCTTGAGACCGTTTCACTGATATATTGTTGCTTCCCTGTGTATTCTTTGATGTGTACTGCCATCTTTTGATCATTTTTATTCACTGTCCTGTACATACTCTGTTGTTCATCACTTGTTCATGTGCATGTGTGCATTTCTTTGACTTCACTGCATATTTAACTATGTTGGTGCACTTCTTATTGTGCATTGACTTGAGTATTTGAAGTTGGTTTGAGTTTTGCTTTCTTGACTTTGAGCTACTGTAGTGCACTACATTTTTGAAGCTGTTTTGTAGCCTCCAGTTTTGGGTTTGTTTCATCTTGTATTACTGTTGTAACTGGACTTGAACTTGTTGCACACCATTTATGTGTATTTGTACTTGCAACCTTTAGAGGCAGTTGGCATTTGAACTGTAGCTGTTGCATTCTTGTGTTTGTTGGTTTGCATTGCATTAATACATTTGGATTTGTTTTCGAATTCTCTTGTGTTGAACCCAGTATTTTGGGTTTGACCTTGTGAACATGCCTGGTTTGACATTTGAGGCCGTGGAATTAAGATTTGAATCTTCATTTGATTTTGGTTCGTTGATCTTTTGTGTATTTCGGGTTGTAGTGGCAAGGCAGTATACGCGTGCGTATACTGTAGCCCTACCAGAATTGATGCTTTAAATTGATTATTTTGTGTTGTCTAATTATCTTCTTGATAATTAGATTATGAGTTTCTAAATATTTATTTAATAATTAGATTTTGTTATTAATTGTCGTTTAGACAATTCTGTTGTTTTCTGAATTATCTGCATTGGTAATCTTTTATCTATCTTGGTTGGTGATTTGGATTAGCTGATTTATTATTTAACACTGTTTAGTGTTATATCTGTCGTTATCCGATTCTCTTATCGAGGAGTCGAATATACGAGATTTCTGTGACTGTCGTCTTTTTGATATTTATTATTATTGCTTCCGTGCATTAATGACTGAGTTTGAATTAGACTGACCCGTGTATTATTTTCTTTTGAATTTATACTTGGGTCAGACCCGAGTTATTTCAGGTTGTAGATTTCCTACTTTCAGTTGCTGTTGAGCTACAAAGACTTTTCATATCTTTTGAAGTGGTCTGCGTCTTTTTGTAGTAGTTTGAGTACTGATTAGGTTGATATGTATTCATGTACATTAGTTGATAATGTATTTGTATATATAACTTCCAGAGTCGACAGTTGTAGTTGTATCATATGTATCGTGTCAAATGTATTGTAACTGACATCAGTTATTTATATATATGAGACTTTTTGTTCTATCTATGTTCCGCAATTTTATTATCTGTGTTGTTATTATATTTATTGTCCTAAACTATTATAGCCACTGTGTAGTAGCTTTGAGTTTGTATCGGTATGTCGGATTTCCTCCTGAAATAAAAATGCATGTTATATTATCTGACATATCGGTGCTCGCACAAAGCAATTACACGGATGGTCGCTCCTCAACAGCCTTATTCTCCGTGCTAGTTGACAACATTACACCGTAGTGTTCTTGGCTAGCGTGGGCATAGAGGTGGGGCGTCACAGTTTGATATGCCTTATTATGGTTTATTGGTTTTAGGCATATTTTGAGATGACTTATTTTATGGTTAAGTCATAAATGGATTTATGAAATGGTGATTTTAATCGATATGCTTTATTATGATCAATTGTCTGAAATATTTTTATTATGGCTTATTTATTGTTAAATCGTAAATTTTTGATATCGGTATCTCACCTTTTTATTAGATATAGTTTGACCCATATATTTTATAATACGTGGGTCAGGTCGAGGCTCTACGGTACCGGGACTCGTTGACCTTTGGATTTTGAGCTAGCATTGAAGTAGACCATTTTGACCATTTTAGTTTACTTCGTCCTTATGTATATTAACATTTAGGAGTTTATGTAATGTATATTATCTAATAGTCGTTGTGTACCTAATATAGTACTTTTGGATGTGATGTAAGTGTTATGTGGGTTTAGTAGTGATATTTTGTAGACTCACATTCTATTATGTATATGATTTATATTATTCCGCTATGATCTCTGATTTGATTCTGATTTTTTTATTATATAATATATTCTTAATATTTTCAATCAGTGCATTTATTACTTTGTATTAATATTGTTCACGTCAAAATTTTTTAGTTCAGATCCTCAAAAGCTAATGAAGTCGTTCCAATGTTAGTATAAAGATATATTTGCGTTCGATTGCCCTTGACCTACTGTATTCTCTGTATTATTAAACAACATTACTTGTAATGTTCTTTAATAATATGGATATAGTGGTGGGGTCATTACAGCTTGGTATCTGAGCCGTGATTAGAACATTATAGAATATAATTAACTCAGAGTCGAGATATAAACTTATTGAGACTTAGAGTCCCATCCCTTAGGTGTGCATGGTAACTTAGAATTTATTCATATTTAGGATAAAAATATAAATGATTATTGGGAATAATCATCGGGACGTATTTGTGATTTTTTAAGTACTTTACAAATTATTGTTGTGACAATGATTTTTAAATTTGAAACTCACTTCTATAAAGAGTGAGATTTAATAGATAGCATAAATGAGACCTTAGATGGCTTAGAATTGAATTGTTGTGCCCTGATCTGTTAGTGATCAGAGTTGCGCAGCGGAAGCTGGAAGATAGTTTTTCGCTGAAGGTGATTGTTTGTTAGTTTAATTAAAATGTATGTTGGTTGCATCAATATTTGTTTTTGTTTATGCTTAGTTTAAAATGTGGTATTGAATAAAATGCTATCATTCAAAGAATTTAGAAACCCATTTGAATTTGGATGAACCCAACTATTAATAAAAGCCAGTAATTTCTCTAATATAGAACCGCCGGGGAATAATAAAAATGTTTAAGAAATTAAGAGTTATAATATATAGAATGATAAATTATATATATCTAATTAAATTTGGAACTCAAAAATATACTTAATAAATACAATAAGATATAATAAAATTTAAATGGTTGCTTGATGTTGTGAATAATTGAATATAGTGCGATCTATTATTTTGAATGCAAATGGTTGATAAGGATGTGTATAAATAGGTAACACCATAAGTTAATATTTTATATAAGCAAGCAAATGATATAAGAAAGTATAAATATTATTTTCTAAAGTGTTTGAAAAATATTAATGGGTTATTTCGTGTTAATTAGTTTGTTGCGTGGTTTATGAATTCTGGTCAATACGAGTAGCTAACGTATCGATAGGGATTTCTAAATGCTTAAACGAGGCAGAATCGACACAATATTTTAGAAATGTCATAAGTAATGATTTCTTAAGAGTTTATATTATTTTATAAAGTAAGATGTTGATTTAGAAAATGAAAATAGCATTACCCATATTTAAATATTTTCAAACAACGTTTGCAGCCATGGATTTGGTGTGAAGTTGAGATAATGACGAGGCAGCGTTGACATAAAATTCTAGATAGTCAATTTTTGCAACCAACTAACTAGATAAACCACTCAAAGCTAGTGACGTGGCAATATTGTATATTTTTTATATAAATTCATTTACAAATTTCTATCTGTTAAGAGATATTTGTTTAAGATTTGAATCAAAAGAATTTTCTTTTATATATAGTATTACTTAGACTTAAAATGAATTTTCATTCTTTTATGATAACTCAACCATACAAATAGATCTTGTAGACTTCCTTTATTTTTATCCAAATTAAGAATATATTACCATTATTAAAAGACTATTATGAATAGTTTAAAATTTATTATCTGCTAACTACAAATTGGTCAATTTTGAGTCACTAGCACACTATTTAGGTTGGTCCTATGCAACTTAAATCAAGTATTACACAAGTACCATGCTTAGTGTTTTTCTTTGCGTTGAGGGCCAAGCATCTCAGCATTTAAATGCTATAGCACCCGACAGTGTACTTTTTGAAATTGTATGCATCATTATCATGTTATAAGTGGCCAAAAAGAAAAAAAGTGCCTTGTACTTGTTTTATGATATGTGCACTGGCCTTTGTTTTGCTGCGTTGTTCATGTTTGAGTTTCTTGTACCCATGCACATGTTTTCTTGACCCTGTGTTACAGTTTTCCTTTGGTTGAGCATCTGCCTGGCCTTGTTGTCTCATTATGTACTTGTTCATGCATGTACATGTCTTGACTTATCTATGTGCAAGCTTGTCTGTCTGGTTTGCACATGTACCTGAATTCATTTCATAGTTCGTGTGTACACTTGAGTTGCAATTGCATTACCATGTCATGCTATATCCATTTAGTCATAACTTCTCATTTTGCTGTCTGATTTGACGATTCTTTTTTTGTTGAAAGATATTTCAATAGAGAACAACTTTTGTGTTCGTCAGTTTTCAAAATTTTGAAGTTTACCAATATTAAAACGTGAAGTAAAAGAGATATAAGTCGCTGTCCCAAAAAGCTAATGACGCAAAACTGAGTTGAATTTATTCGCTCATAACTTTTGAATGGATAATCTGATTTTGATGATCTTTCCCATTCCGAAAAGCTTGAAAGATACGCAACGAATTTTATTTAGAGTATTTAACAAAATTTTGAAATTTACTATGCTAAAACATGCATTTATAAATCAGACCTGCACGTTTATTCCATTTCAGAATTTTGCACTTATAGAAAACTTATCATAACTCGAGTTATATTTTATATTTTTGCAATTTGAAACATGTTTTAGAAAGCAAACACACTATATAATAATTTTCTTTTAGAAAGCATGACTTGATTTTGTGTTTTGACTCTTGAAAGGTAGTCGGAAATGGCCTAAATATGAATGTCATGTTTTTATTTACATTGTATAAAAGCATACTTATCATACTTCGTTGTATACGCGACTAATGTTTAATTTGAGTTGAGATAGGTACATTTGGACCATAGTTGGATAAATTGACAACTTTAGCTCGTTTTTGCTCGCTTAATAATAAGCAAACTTGCTTGGAATGCTAAAATAAATGTACGCTTTTGGATTAAAATACAGAAGTGTTAGGAATATCAATATATATTATGTTTCCGACCATGTGGTCGATGTATATTGTATATATTATATTTGTAAAATTGCAAATGGCTCTCCGTACAAAGGAGGCTCTGCCAAAAAAATTCGAAAATTCTAACACTTAGAAATTTTTTCAACAAATTTCGTATGCAAAGAAATAGAAGTTAATAAATAAGCCTATTTAAATGTATAACATATGACAAGTGATTCTAATGTTAACCACTAAGAGGAATGTATGAATTTCAACTTGAGTGTAGATTTTTGAATTTTGTTATTGTTAGTGTGTGAGTGACGTCTCCCTATAAGAAATTGCGAGGATGCAATTTTCATGAGGGGGAGTTCTGTAACAACACTATTTTCAAAGTCGTTATATTGGGCAAATTTAATTATAGTAAAAGTATTTGAATTCGATTTTCGATAATTAGTATTTTGAAAATAAGATTTTATTTAATTGGAGATAATTTAATAATAGAATTGGTTTTAACAAATGGAATTAATTAGTAAGTTATTTTAAGATCTTTTTGAACTCGAATAAAATATTCATAGTGAAAAAAGTATTACTTTTGAATTACAAATAATTTTTATATGATTAAAATAAATTGGAAATGAAGTTCAACTCGATATTGACAAAATAAAAAATTTATGAATATGAATAATCGTTGAATTTAAATAATTTGTATAAATTGTCAAAATATTTTGTGGATATAATATTGATTAATCTTTGATTGAATAAGAGTTTATTTTTAAATTTGATAAAACATTAAAATATATTGTTATGTAAATCAAGAAGAATTTTAATGAAAATTTAATTTTTGAAATGAAAATTTATAAATAAAATGAAGAGCAAATAGGAACAAGGGGAGAAGAGTTAAGTTAACTTATAATACTATATATTTCCCTTAATACTTTTCAGAACAAAGCAAAACCCTTTTTTCCCCTTTTATTCTCAAACCACCTAATACCCTAGCCCTAATTCTCCTAATCCAAAATCGCGGAATTAAAAACGAACAGAAAGTGAGATGAGTTCGTACAGAGCAAGGTGGGGATGGAAGCTCATAGCCTGGTCGACGACGAGGAGAAGTGGCACGTGTGGAGCATGCGGCCCGGCGCTAGTCGCAACTTCAACGACTATGGAAGGAAGACGCACGACCAAAAGGTGGCCGACCCAAGCTTCGTCTTGGAGACAGAGGCGAAGACTTGTGGCTGACTTCAAGAGATAGGCGGAGGCGCTATGCTCGGTAGTTTCGAAGACGTCGGGCGGAGCTAGGGTTTTTGAGCTAGCTGAACTTTTGCAGGAGCTTGATGGACAATTATACAAGGTGAGATAATCATCTCACATTACTATATCTAATAGCTTTGTTGTTTGCAATGATTGTTAGTTTAAATTGATATCCAAAGAAATAAATTTTTTGGTCTATGGATTGCTTAAATGATTGGTAGTGACTAAATGAAATTATTGAAAATTTCATGATATGGATTCAATTGGTTGCATGTTGAAATTATCTAATTTGTCGAATGTTATATATTAGATCTATTTGTTTGGTGGTATATGGATTGTGTGTGGATTTAAGAGTCTAATTTGCAAACGAAGTTCCGTTCATTTGCAAATTAAATTCTTCTAACTTATATAGAAGTACATACATTGTTTGTATAACCGAAGTTGTCAGAAAGCAACTCGGGTCGCTAGTTCATATTATGGAATTATATTTTAGAGTGATGTTGGCTCTATATATTGAATTTTCGCTGGATTTATTGTTTGAATTGTTTAAATGTTGTAAAAGAATTTCAAAAATAAGATTTTATCCATTTTGATTCTTATTGGAATTTAATAAATGAAGTATAGTTAAATTATATTATATTCTTAATTTATTTCTTATTTCAAAAATTTATATGCAAAGCTTTTTAAGAAAAGTAATATTTATACATAAATTTACTATTTTATGTATATTATAAAATTTGGAGATGTTCTAGAGGCAAAAGATAAAACATAGTATTAGTTTCTAAAAGCTGTTATGAAAATAATAATTTCAGTTTCGAGTGATTTAGTTATAAAAGAGGTTTAAATGATTATAAAAGCTGTTATTATTTTATAAAAGCCTTCATAAACAAACAACTTTTCCTTGAAATGAATTTAAGGATTTAAAAAGTGATTTTGGGAAATTATATCTTTATGTATATAAAATTTATTTGAAACTGTTTTATATTATTTATTATGGATTTGAGATTTTATTGAGATTTCATGCTTTTCTATGAAACAAGGAATTTTAATAAACGATTGAACCGTCAGATTTGTATGAGACTTTTCATACAATTCTCTCGCTTATCATTATAATTTGTTAAATAGAGTTCGAGTGGAAATTATTAGCTTTTAGTAAATACTTGAATTTACTACCTGGTATGGGACAGTTAGTTAAATTATTGTGATTACTTGAGTGACAATAATTAATACTTTAGAGTTGTATTATATAGGGAGTTTGGATTTCATGCCAATAGATCCCTGAGAGATGATGACCCATTTTTCATCGACCTGAAAGTCGATATATTCGTAGATTAGAGTAGAGCTTGACGAAACTACTTGAGGAGGTGTTAGAGACCTTGTCATTCGAGGTGAAAATGCTTAGAGCGGTGTTAACGACCTTTTCATTCAAGGTGAAACTGCTTGGTGAGGTGTTAGTGACCTTGCCATGGCCGACTAAACTACCTAGAGATGTGTTAGCGACCTTGTCAGTGAGGGCGAAACTGCTTGAGGAGGTGTTAGCGACCTTGTTTTGGCCGACGAAACTTCTTGAGGAGGTGTTAGCGCCTTATCAAGGCTGTCATAGTCTTTTTCAGATCCGAGATTATGATTATTTATTAGTGATGATTGTTTCTTCAGAGATTTTTGGATGGATATTTAGTATCTTTTGACTTTGAGAATTTTGAATTGTTATCATGATATTTTTGATGATAGTCCATTGGAGACTTGATATGGGTTTATGAAATGGTGATTTAGTTTGATATGCCTTTTTATGGTTAGTTGGTTTTAGGTACATTTTGAGATTTTATTTTATGGTTAAGTCATAAACGAATTTATGAAATGGTAATTTTATTTGATATGCCTTATTATGATCATTTGTTTTGGTATATTTTTATTATGGCTTATTTATTATTAAGTCATACATATATGATATCAGCATCTCACCTTTTTATTAAAAAAAGTCTGACCAGTATATTATACAATACATGGGTCAGGTCGAGGCTCTACGGTACCAGGACTCGTTGACCTTTGGATTTTGGGCTATCATTGAAGTATAATATTTTGACCGTTTTAGTTTACTTCATCCTTGTGTATATTGACATTTAGGAGTTTATGTCATGTATATTATCTAGTAGTCGTTGTGTACCGGATACAGTGCTTATGGATGTGATGTATATATTATGTGGGTTTAGTACCGATATTTTGTGGACTCGCATTCTATTATGTATATGATGTATATTATTCCGTTGTGATCTATGATTCTGATTCTAATTTATTTATATTATACACTATTCCGAATATTTTTAATCAGTGTGCTTATTACTTTGTATTAATACTGTACACGTACAAAAATTTCAGTTCAGATCCTTAAAAGGTAATAAAGATGTGCCATTGTTAGTATAAAGATATATTCACATTCGATCGCCCTTAACCAACCGTATTCTCCATATTATTAGACAACATTACTTGTAATGTTCTTTAATAATATGGGTATAATGGTGGGGTCGTTACAAATCTACTCATGCCAGTCGCCTTTCCATTCAAGCTCTGGACCTCTTTGATCGATTCCGAGGCTTTGATGTTCCTAGTCTGGAATGTGAATGGGATCTAATTCTATCCAAAATATGCATCTCTAAACAAGAGCAACTCATATCCAGCCGTCGAGTCTACCAGCTGATCAATCTTCAAAAGTGGGAAGTTGTCCTTTGGGCATGCTTTGTTCAGGTCTGAATAGTCAATGCATGTCCTCCACTTCCCATTATCTTTTCTCCACCAGACTCAATTGGATAACCACTTCGGTTATAGGGCATCGTAGATGAAGCCGTTGTCTTTCAACTTTTCCACTTCTTCTTTAAGTGCAGCGAATCTCTTTGGACCCAGGCCCTGGTGCTTCTGTTTCAAAGGAACACGCTTAGGATTTATATTTAATGCATGGCTCATATCTTCGGCAATATTCCACATATGTCTGAGTGAGTCTAGGCGAGCACATCTAGGGTTGTCTGGAGAAAACGAGCTAACTCTTTCATCATCTTCACTCCAAACTACGATCCGACCTTATGGATCCGTATAGGATCATCCTGGCTAATCGAGATGTTGCTTGTAAACTCGGCTAGAGCTGCCCTTCCATCCTCCAACTCTTTCCACAGATCTATATCCTTATAGAACCAAATATGGTGCTCGAGCCAAGGCTCAGGTGGTGGTTTCTATGCGTCCAAAGCCTTGCTGTAAAGAGTCTTCTCTACACCCTTTCCTTTCTCTCTTTGCCTTACCTCTTTTAGCTTAGTGACATAACATTCGCGGCCAAGCCCCTAATCCCCTTGCACTATTCCCACATAATTTTCTGTAGGGGACTTTATTGCTAAGCACCAAGGAGCTATGATTGCTCGGAATTTAGCAAGGGCCGATCGGCCAAAAAGGCGTTATAAGCAGAATAAATATCCAACACAACAAAAGGCACGACCCGCACTCTCTTGCGGTCGCCCTTTCCAAGCACCAATGGTAGATCCACATATCCCACTGGCTCAATAGCAGTCCCGTTAAATCCTTGGATCCGAGATTTACCTGGCTTTAGGTCCTTGCCCTCCAAAAGCATCTAGTCATAGGCTTTCTTGAACAAAATGTTGATTGAACTTCCATAGTCAACAAGCACCGTACAACAGCAGGGCCAATCATGGCTGATATCACTGGTGGGTTAATCGTCGGGACTTCCACACATCTGCATCTCAATTTCTAAAAACAATACCATCTACCATAGTTCTAAGTTGTTTTTCCAAAACATCGTCTTCGACGGCAAAACAGTTCTCATTTACTGCATGCTTCAGAGCACCACATATCGTTCCTTCTCGTTCCAGCTCTTCTCACTAGGATGTGGCCCTCCAATAATAGTATTGACCACCAATCGCTTATCAACCTTCCTAGGCTCATCAACACCAGGCCTGGCTTGCCCCTGCTAGGGATTTGAAGTTCCTTGCCGCTATCTTCTGGGGCTTGCACAAATTTTTGTAACTTCTTACGAATCAAATCTTAGATCATGTTATGAAAATGTCTGCATTCATTGCTGTTGTGACCATGCATCTCATGAAATCTGCAAAACTTGTCAGACTTTTTCTCCTTTTAAACCGACTCCCTCGGAGCAAGCTTCATGTACTACTCTTTACCTTGAGTAGCTAAGTATATATCCTCAATCGAGTTATTAAACGGAGTATATTTTTCATACTTTAGGATTCTTAAATGCCTCCTCGAATCCGATTTGTTATCTTTGGCTCCATTATTGTTCTTTCCCAGTCCACCACTTCTATTTTCAACACTAACATTGACATTGCCAGAACCTCCCTCAGACTGTTTTACAGCAACATTACTTTGTATCTTCTCTACCGACTGCCCGACATTTGTTTTTCCGATGGTAGTGTTGCCTCTTCCATGCCCAGGAACCGAGTCGCCTTTCTGTAGAACACATCCACTATTAGTGGGGGTTTCATCTCCAACCACCTCCCGAAATTGGTATCGAGATGAATTCCCCTGATCAGTGCCATCAACATGATATTCCCTTGAGGATTACTCAACTTGGTTACTGCAGCAGTAAACCTTTGCAAAAAATCTTTCAAATACTCTCTCGCTCCCTAGAAGAGGTTGGATACTAACAAGACGTCCTTTAGACAGGTAGTGTGCATACGAAATTGCTCGATGAACTTTTGTGCTAATTTGTCAAAAGAAGATATGGATCTCAACGGAAGTCGGATGAGCCACATCGTCACTACTCCCTCTAGGAAAATCGAGAAACAACGGCATCGCACAACATCAGTAGCTATGGTAGAATCTATGTGCCAGACATACTTCATTAAATGTTGCCTTGGATCCGTCTTCCCATTATATAATGGCATCGTTGGCATCACAAATCTCCTTTTGTTTTCCACACATAGGATTTCATTCGTGAAAGGGTTCCGACTTAGGGAGGAACCCCAATCATCATTAGTCCAATGCTGGCTTTCTTATGAGTCTCCTTACCATCTCAGTCAAATCCGGCTCCGATGGTTCTACTGAATGACGGTAATCATGACCCACGCCGAGTGTTTGGCCCGACAAACGCTCTCAGTTAGTTTACTAAATCCTAGGTTCCCTTAACTCCAGAAGAACCGTTCGTTCAATAGTTCCTTGTACATAGTCTCTTCATGGCTGATCCACAACGACCGCCTGATCTCTAACGTTCTGGCCATCCACAACGCAACCAGAAACCAAATCATCATCGTTACTTGGAAGTCGTCCACTCGAATCTAGGTTAGATGGTTTGGTACCGATCCCTCTTGATGGATCGGTACAGATCCATAAACCTTTACCATGGTTCGGTCTCGATCTTTGTTTCGACTTCCTCATGTAACGACCTGCCATTTCGAACCATTCAAATCGGCAATAATCCACACATGTTAGACTTGAATTGCTCAAAACAACAAATTGTTAATTTATATTTGGCAAAGCTTAGCATATACCGTAAAGAAATCAATCACAGAATCACAGACACAAAGTAATACAATAATAAGCAGCGGAACAGATAAATAGTAGTTCATGAAGCTACTATAGAACATCAAAGTTTAAAGCAAGTACAATAGAAAATCCCAAGTACATAGAAGTCACTAATAGAAAAGCAACTAACAAGTCTGAACATAAAGAACTGGAAATAACTGGAAAGCTGAATAGATAAAAGATAAATCTCCAAGCAAAGCTCCAAGCTCCAAAGGTGAGTCTCAAATGTTGTGACACTCAGTTTGAACCGAGCATAAAGCAAAACACAAAACACTCGAGTCAGGATTAACATTCTTATGCAAGTAAATCAACTCAAGTGAAATGTCCAAATGAAATACAAATAACTTAAAGGATGTTGGGATTCCATCCTTTAAGGACCCGTGAAACTATCTACATACATAGTACAATATGCTACATAGATAATGTCTACAGTAAAGTAAAATATTAAAATAGCGTTAAGGCGTTACCCATGTCCCCCTTACCACATTTTATATAAATGTCATAGTCTATACAGTACTGTAAACTCCACCAAACCGTTGGGCTATCAAGAAGCACTCCATAGGTACGACACAAACCAAACTCGTAATGGGCATGATAAGGCATATGACAAGGCACGCAAGGTAATGCCAGGGTAGGATTCTACCGTTTGCACTCCTGGACTGGTGGTAACGCATAGCAACTACTACCGCCCATCTCGAGACACACTCCCAAATCAAAGGTGCACCCAATCAAATCACAAAGTAATAGAATGGTTTTGAAGAAGCATACTCGATCGGAGGTGCGACCTCACTTGGCCCAGTATAGCTCATGTTTTAGTCATATCAAACTGACTCGCGGGGGTCAGGGCTGCGTTCGTACCTCATACAGACGTTCGCCAATCCATCCAAATTCGTTCTGGATTCATGTGCACAGTTGTTAAAGTGGTTTTCGGTATTGGCAGAGAGTCTGACAATATCTGATCCCGGTCTCTTTAACAACCAAACGCTTATTTCACACCGTGGTCATTTTCATTTCAAATAGTTCATAATTCATATCAAAATATCATATTCATTTCAAAATCATATCACTTTCGAAATCATATCACTTTCGAAATCATAATAGTTCCAACTTAAACAGTCTGAATATTGGAAGTAGTTTATATATTTGAATAGTTATACATTAAAAATAGTTTATACTTAAAAATAGGTTATAGATTAAAATAGTTTATATATTAAAAATAGTTTATATATTAAAATAGGTTATAGATTAAAATAGTTTATGTATTAAAAATAGTTTATATATTAAAATATATATATATATATATTGTTTATAAATTTCAAATAATATATATTAAAATAGTTTATATTTTTAAAAGAGTTTACATCGAAAATAGTTTCAAATTAGAATTATTCTTCCAATTTCACAAATCAATTCAAATCAACTTTAGTTCTAAAAATTCAATTTAAATCAATCTTACTTCACCAATTTCAATTAAAAAGGTTAAAGGTTCAATTAAATTTTTCATTGAAAACCATTTTTAATTTAGCCAATTTCAAATTCAGGTTACAACTACCAATTTAAACCACTTCAAATTCAATAGGTTTCAAAGTTTAAATATTCAAACATTTACAATATTCAATTTGATAAATTTCACTTATATTTCAAAATTCTACTTTAGTTTTGTTTAAATTTGAAAATATTCACTGAATCATTTTTAATAACATTTAAATAAAATCTCAAATTACAAATTTAATTCAATATTAAATATTCAATTTCAACTCTATTTAAATTTGAAAATATTCATTTAAACACCTTTAATCAAAATCAAGTTATCAAGTTATAAAATCATATCTTAAAATCTCAAAATTAATATGTTTCAAATTAATTTTTTTATTTAAATATAATTCTTAAAAAAATCAAATTTCAAATCAAATTTAATGTATCTTTCCAACCTTAATTTATTAAAGTTATTACAAAATCAATTTTTAAAATATATTAGTTAAACTAAATTTGATTAAATTTTATTATATTAAATTTTATAAATTAAATCTTATTATTATATTTATTTTATATTAAATCTTATTTAATATATTTAAAAATAATAAAATTATAAGTAAAATCTTAAAATTTACATTTTTAAAACTACTTATAAATTTAAAATTTCCAAACGTATAATTAAAAAATAATCTAATTTTACACATATATTAAAATTAAAATAAAATATTTATATTATATTTAAAAATCAAAACACATATATATTTTCTTTTTTCAAAATTTTGGAAATCATTTAAAAATAGACCAATAGTGTTAGTATATAGTTTTCTATCCTATGGTCAAGTGATATCGATATTTATCATTTCAATCCGCAATTTATATTTTACGGGTATATATCATTCAACCCACAATCCTAAAATTTCAAAATCAAATAAAATCGCTTGGGTTTATCATTTCAACCCATAACGATTTTCCCTAATCTATAATATCATTCGGGTATGTATCATTTCAACCATAGGGATTTCCTAAACTAAAAGAGAACTTGCAGAGTGAGAATAATAATATAAAATAGCATAACATATCAATTATAGCATGGATCATGAAAACAATATATATTTTAAATATATATACAACAAATTATGGTGTCATATGTCAATTAAAAAGGTGAACAATTTTAAATATTAACATATCATATTTAACGATCAAATCACTAACCAATTCAAAATTTAACAACATATTTCAATTGTCATTTCATGTAAAATCAATTTACTAAGCATATGAATGTTAATCGTGAGTGATCGCTCACCTTTCGAGGCTAGATAAACAACAAGAATGAAGAAGGTGACACTGACACACACGCGGATACGGACACAACAACTCGGATGCGGATCCGGACAGTAGCACAAAGCTAGAAACTTGAACTCGAATTCGAGAATTCGACAGATGTAAATATATATATATATATATATCCCCTCCCTTTTTCTATTTTTTAAGTGGAGAAGAGCATGGGTTCGGTTGTGGGGAAAATGGTGCAGCGAGGCTGGTCGAGTTCAGGAAGCGGCTGCGTGGAGAGGCTTGGCTGGCGGCGCAGTTGCAAGGAGATGGGGTTCGGGTGCGTGCAGCTATCAGTGGAGTGGAGGTGATTAGGGAAAGTAAGGTGAAGGTGGAAGAGGTGGAAGGTGGAGGGGAAGGCTGGTTGGAAGCGGGTGCTGACGGAGGGAATCGTATCCACTGCGAGAGAAGAAGGGGTGAGCAAATGAAGTGATGGGTCGAGAGAGAGAGGGGGAAGGATGAGTGCTTGGGTGGCTGCGTGAGTGGAGGTGTTGTGCTTCGGTGGTTGTGAGTTTCGGTCAGGGGTGGGAAAGTAGGGAGGATGGGGTTATCGGGTCTGGGTGGGTAGGCTATGTGCGGAGGGTGGCTAGAGTGAGAAAGAGAGAAGGCGAGGGGCAGAAGCAGGCTGTTGCTTGTGATGACGAGAGAAGAATGGGTGGAGACGGCTGCTGGGTTATGGGCGCGTGCTGTAGGAAGGGTGGAAATGGCAGAGTAGGCTCGGTGGATCAGGCGGATGGAGGGTCGGCAAGGGTTGCGTTCGGTGGTAGGGAGTTGCTGGGTGCTCGGAAGTGGGTGGAAAGGGAAAGATGCGGAGGAGATGACACAAGGCAGTTGGGTACGAAGGTTGCTAACGGGGAGAGGACGGGCAGCCTCAAGGAAAAAGGAAGCAAGCTGGTTACAGAAATATATACTATATATATATTTATTTTATTTTTTCACAAGCACGAATCAGAAAGGAAAAATGAAAGGAGGGGAAGAGAATGAACCGAATGAAGCAGCTTTTATTTCAAACAATTGGGAATAACAAAAGTTAGATATAAATTTCTGGGAATATAAAATGGTAGTGACCATTTTTTTTTCAACCGGTGGACAAATGGAAGGTTACGGAACACTCTAGAGACTAAAAATGTGTACCGATACGGCTAACCATTTCACGGATTTTGCCACGTACCGGACGCCGAAATGCACAAATGATTATACTACGGAGATCAACACGATGAGACGAACAGAATGGTATACAGATATGAGCGATAGGACCAAACTATCAAAACTCGATACTCGCTGCCAAACTGCTACTAAAACGCCGAAAATAAAATAAACGGAGCTAGAGTAGTCCAAATTTGGCGAAACGAAATATGACGTCTCACTCAGAAAATGGTTTAAATTTTTATTATATAAAATTACTAAGATTTCAAAAATATTTTATTTTCATCAATTTACCTGATTTTATATTTTAAATTGAAATTTCACAACCAAACAAACTTTCAAATTTTCAAATAAAAATCTACCACTCGCTATGCTTCAATAGACACATACCAAATATCAAATTTTCATTTCTAAAATTTTATTGTTTATTTTCAAGAAAAATTTAGTTAATTACTTTATTTAAATCGTTAAAATTTCAAGGTCGTTACACCCATTCTCTTTTCTAAGCATCTTTTGCTTTATGTCCCTCTACCTTTGCTCCAATGACGAGGAACTGTCAGATTTTGAAGCAGAAGGTGTCAAGTCCCTTCCGCTTCTCCTACGGTTGTTAATCAATTGATTTAACAAGTCCAAGCTCTATTTCATTTGCCGATTCAACTCATCACGGCTTTCCTGAAGCTTGTCTTCTATTTACTTCATCATACTGTAACAACCCGCATATTTTAAAGTTTTGAATATTTAAATATTTTATTTCAATATAGAATCGTTGATCGGATTTAAGTCCGAAAAGCTACTTTTTGTAAACAGTCGAATTGGGACTCGAGACCACTTCCATTGAGTCCAAACAAGCATTTGCGACGTTTTTGAGTATAAACATCGATATGTTTGGAGTAAGTTGAATTTTGCTATTTTCTATTGGACTTTGGGTTTGGGTTTCACCCCAACTCATTCTATTACCCTAACTCAGCCCCCCTTCATCCATTCACTTATTTCATCTTTTACAAACACTCAAGCAAAACTGAAAATGGGGAAAGAGTATAGGAATTAGAAATTCCAAGCCTTAGATTCCATTTGCAAACTCAAGTCTTGCTCCAAACTCTTGGAAAAGCTTTGGTAAGCCTCCTCTTCATCTCCTCCAACTCATTCTCTCTTTAATTTCAGAAATTTCCTAAACCTAACTTAGGAAATGTTCTTCTTTAGAGCTTAGATTCAAGCTTCTATAGTTGAAGTTGAAGAGTAGTTGATCTTCCTTTGCTTTCAAGCTTCTCCTTCATCGTTTTTGGGTTTAAAGCTGAGATTTTTATCTCACATCTATGTTTATAACTATCCTTGAATGGTTAGGTATGAATTCCTAACATCTTTACATGTTCATTTGATTTTGGTTTGAGTTGATTTGGTGAACATTTCAATTTTTGGTGTTTTGAAGTCAAAAACTTTGAAAATCCTAGCTTTGATGTTTGATCATGTTTTTGGTGGTGAATCGGAGAGCTTATAGGGCTGGGTTGTCGATTGGAAAAAGCCCCTAAAGTCCATTGCTCGACCGGTTGCAAATGGTGTGAGTTTGCTCCTCCATTTGATAGGCTGAAAAACAGTTTCAGCTACAGCCAGTCGACTGACCTCCTGCAGTCAGTCGACTGACTGCAGGCCCAGAAAAATCTCGGGTTCTGGTTCAGTCGACTGACTGCAGATGGCCAGTCGACTGACCTGCTTCATTTTGCCTATTTTGCCTAATTAGCTCGAGGATCCAACTTTTATCGATTCGTGACTATCCGATTTATTGTTATTATTTGTTATTGCCTTTGATGACTTCTTTTTCAGGATTTTTGAGAATGTCCATTTTAATGGAATTGGTATCGATTTCTTTGGATTTAATTCACGTCTTCGAATGTGGATTTTTGTGATTGATTGTTTCTACAATCATTTTGTGATTTGTCACTTCTAAATACAAAGGTTTCTATACTAGTAGTAAATATTAAAACTCTTTTACAATGATGGTTTCAACTCTATTTTTAATACAAAGCTCTTTTATAAAACCGTTTTCTAATCTATTAGTATATACAAACCTTTACCTCACTCGTATGAGAAAATCTAATTAAATGGCTTAGCAAAACAAGTGGTATGAAACGCTTGCATTTACTTCGTCGGTTAATTCTTGGACTTGTTCGATTGAAATTCTTGTGACAATTTTCGAGTGGGAATCTACAATTTGTTCGTAAATATTTAAGTTAAGCTAGTGGTTATGGGACATGAAGCTAAACTCATATATTGACTAACTTAGTGTAATCGACACTTTTTGCTGATCAATGATGATCGTTTTGTGATTTAGACTAGCGATGTGCGATGTCTATTTGTCTACGAGGGAGACTAAACCCCGTTTCTGTGGAACTTCGGTTCAATTTGGCGGGGTAGCGACCCGTGGTCTTCGGGCCGTTTGTGGAGCTTCATTTCAAAATATATGGTTAGCGACCATGGAATAGCGTTCCGTTTGTGATACACGTGTTGGTGAGTTTTCATGCTCCCGTTTGTGATAGGCCTCCCCCTTTGTGATTTCTGGATTTCTAATTGATGATTTCTAGAATTTGTGTTTCACCTCTTTTTGTGATTGGCCACAATATGTTTGTCAATATTTGTGGTTTGGTGAATAAAATAAAGAATATGACATTCTTTTTGGTGCTTTGAGATTTTTTGAGATATTGTATGATTTTGTCGTTGTTTATATCATATTTGTTCTGGTATGACATTATTGTTATCACGCGTTCTTATTATATCTCTGCTTATATCTCATTCCTTTATCTGATATTTATAGCTAGACTGATCCGTTTATTATTTTCTTATTAAATAATACTCGGGTCAGACCAAGATGTTACAGGTGCTTCTGCTTGACTCCTTATCGGGAATCATCTTCTGACTTTTGCCTAACTACATTAGACTGGTAGTTTTTGGTTGATATACATTGAGATAGAGACTCCTTGATGTATACATATTCTTTTGTCTAACACTTGTATCTATTCTTTTGTGATATTGTGGATCTTGTTTGACCACTACTCTGATGTACACTTTTATGTGTTATATTCATATCTATTTCCGCCTTTGAGATATGAACATCTGTGACTGATTTATGTTATGTTTCTTTCTATATTTGTTTCCGAGGTCCACTTAGCCATTGTGTAGTCGCTTTGAGTTTGTATCGGTATGTAGGATTTCCTCTTGAAATGAAATGCATGTTATACTATCTGACATATCGGTACTCGCACAAAGCAATTACACGGATGGTCGCTCCTCAACAGCCTTATTCTTCGCGCTAGTCGACAGCATTACCCAGTGGTGTTCTTGGTTAGCGTGAGTATAGAGGTGGGGCGTCACAGCATGGTATCAGAGCCATACTTCGGAACAATGTAGAATAATCTAGCAAGGATCATTGTCCTAAGTCTTTCTTAGGAATCGTGCTATAGGATTTAATTCGAGTCTTCATACTGTTCTATCCTATTTCTTTTTATGATACCTTGTTTTATCAATCAAGGATGTTTGATATTCATTTTGAGAATAACCTTTTCCTCTTCTTTCTTTCTTTCTTAGAGAAGAGAAATGGTTAGACCTGATCGTCCCAGCGCCAGTCAATCTAGTGCTACTCCCCAGGATGGAGTATTTATGTCTGCTCAGCAACTTCTTGATCTTGTGAGAAATGCTCAAGCTGTCGGACCTATTCCTGAGCCCACACATCCTAAATCTGGGTTTGCACGCTTGTGCAGTGATTACACCAATTTGGGTGGAAAGCCATTAAAAGGTTCCGAGAGCGTTATAGAAGTCCAGGCTTGGCTTCGAACATGCTACCGTATCTTTTCTCGCATGAATCTTATTGATCTCCATCGAGTCCAAGTGGCTTCTAGTATGCTCCAAGAAAGAGCATTGGACTGGTACGAGCTTCTGATTTCCGAAATTATTGAAGCGGACCTTACTTGGGAGCAATTCCGAGAAAGGTTCGAGTTGAAATTTGTGCCGGAAGCTGAAAAAGTATCTCTATCTCGACGCTTCATTGACCTTGTTCAAGGTGAATCTTCCGTGACCGACTACGTCGCTTATTTTGAATCTCTATCTAAATATGGGGTCGAGTATATTAATACCCCATTGAAGAAATATCAGAGATTTGTCTACGGGTTGAATAAGAATCTCAAAAAGCCATTACTTCTGAAATTGGAAGTTTCTTTTGACCAACTTGTCGATATTGCTCTTGACTCGAAGATGCTGATAAAGATAGTGATGCTGAGGTCAAACCAAACATCAACAAGAAGAGACCTTTTAAATTCAAGCCTAATCCCAACAAGAAGGGAAAGCAAGCAACCCCGGTAGCAAATACTCCTACACCTCGTCAGGGAGAATGTTACAATTGTGGTTCTAAGGACCACTATGCAAACAAGTGTCCGAAGTCTATTTCTTGCCGCTATTGCAAGAGTTCGGGTCATACTATATCCTTGTGTCCCAAACTTCAAAGCAAGAATGAGGGCAAGCTAAATGTTGTACAAACCCCTGCTAACACTTCTCGTGGTCAAGGTATTTCTCATTCTATCCTTGATGGCATTATTATATTTCATGATTTTCCTATTCGAGTTCTTTTTGATACAGGTGCATCTCACTCTTTTATATCAAAAGAACTTGTTGATGCTTTGTCTTTGAATGTTATTGGCTTGATGACTTCTTTGAAAATTGCGAATTCGGTTGGTGGATCCGCAACACTCAGTTTATTATGTAAAGATGTCAAAATTGTTTTGTGTGATTACTCTTTCCGTGCCGATTTGCATGTCATGCATTACCTTGGTTTCGGAATGATTTTGGGAATGGATTGGCTTAACTGTTATGAAGCCCATATCCTGTGTCCTGAAAGGACTATATATCTTCGGCATCCTCAATCTGTTAAGCAGATTTCTCTTGTTCTTAAAAATTCAAATTCCAATTCGGGAGCATCTTTGTATTCTCTAAATCCTTATAATGACGATAATGATGATGAGTAAGATGTCATTTCCCTCATTCATATTGTTCATGAATTTCCCGACATATTTGAGCCCGTTTTAGGATTACCACCTAAGCGAGCAATTGAGTTCAAAATTAATCTAATCCCTGGAGCTCTACCTATTACTCGTCCTCCTTATCGTATGTCCAATAAGGAAAATGAGGAGATGCGTAAACAATTATCCGAATTGGAAGGAAAACAGTTTATTCGTTCTAGTTCCTCTCCATGGGGAGCTTCAGCTATTTTTGTGAAGAAATATGATGGTACGCTTAGGCTTTGCGTTGACTACCGCAAGCTTAACGATCTCACCATCAAGAATAAATATCCCTTACCGCGGATTGATGATTTGTTCGATCAGCTTAGTGGTGCTAAAGTCTTTTCACAATTAGACTTAGCAACTGGTTTTCATCAGCTCCGTATTGCGGAGGATAGCATTCCATTGACATCGTTCCGTACTCGATATGGATCTTATGAATGGCTTGTTATGCCATTTGGCTTGAAGAATGCTCCAGCTTATTTCGTCGACCTTATGAATCGAGTTTTCAAAGACTTCCTCGATCGATTTGTTCTCATCTTTATAGATGACATTCTTATCTATTCTAAAACCGAGGAAGAGCATGAAAAACATCTTCGGATTGTGTTGGAAACTCTTAGGAGTAACCAATTGAAAGCAAAATTTTCTAAATGACACTTTTGGCAATCTCGTGTGAAATTTTTGGGACATATCATTTCTGAATCCGGAATTTCCATGGATCCTTCAAAGACTGAAGCGATTCAAAATTGGAAGAGACCGGAGAGTGTGACGGAAATTCGTAGCTTTCTCGGATTGGCGGGCTATTACCTTCGGTTCATAAAAGAGTTTTCTAAAATTTCCGTACCTCTTACTAATTTGACAAAGAAGGGAGTTAAATACATTTGGTCAGACAAATGTGAAGCTTCATTTCAAAAATTAAAAGAACTCCTTTCCGATGCTCCTATTCTTGTGATTCCCGATGGGAACCAAGATTTTATTGTTTATACCGATGCTAGTCGTGTTGGTTTGGGTGCCGTTCTCATGCAGCGGGAACGTGTTATTGCTTATGCTTCTAGGCAATTAAAGCCTGCCGAGACTAGATATGCCACTCATGATTTGGAGCTCGCGGCTATTGTTTTCGCCCTTAGAATTTGGCGTCATTATCTTTTGGGAGAGAAATTTGTTCTCTACACCGATCACAAATCTTTGAAGTATTTAATTTCTCAAAAGGAACTTAACTTGCGTCAACAACGTTGGCTCGAGTTTTTTGAATCTTATGATCTTGATATTCTCTATACTCCCGGAAAGGGAAATCTTGTTGCCGATGCCCTTAGTCGTAAGCAACAAGCGATTGTTTCTATGATGATATCCGAGTGGAATGATCTCGAGACTTTGTCCACTTGTGAGATTTGAGATCGTGAATCCAATTTATGTTCAACTCTTGTTTTATGTAGCCTTGAGGCTCATCCTTCTCTTTTAGACCGCATTCTTGAAGCTCAAAACCATGATCCCGAATTGGTTCTTCTTGGCCAAAGTTGTAGGGATAAAGTTGATATTGAAGGTTTGAAAGACTTTGATATTGATGCTCGTGGCGGTATTCAAAAATTTGGTAGACTTATTGTGCCAAATATTAATGATCTTCGTAAAGATATTTTAGAAGATTCTCATCATTCTAAATTTACCATTCATCCCGGTAGTAGTAAAATGTACGCGGATATGAGGCGACTTTATTATTGGGAGGGAATGAAATCTGATATTGCTAACTTTATTAAGCGTTGCATGACTTGCCAACTCGTAAAGGCCGAGCATCAAAGGCCCGGTGGGTTATTGCAACCATTGGAAATTCCAATATGGAAGTGGGATCAAATTTCCATGGATTTTATTGATGGTCTTCCCCGTTCTCGTTCAGGCCATGATAGCCTATAGGTGATAGTAGATAGACTTACGAAATCCGCCCATTTTATTCCCGTTCGGTCCAATCGGACCGTACCTATTTTGGCTAAACTTTTTGTCAAAGAAATTGTTAAATTGCATGGAGTTCCTACTTCTATTGTTAGCGATCGTGATCCATTGTTTGCTAGTGGATTCTGGAAAGGTCTTCAAAAAGCTTTGGGAACGAAGCTTAATTTTAGCACCGCTTATCATTCTCAGTCCGATGGACAAACCGAGCGTGTGAATCAAACTCTTGAAGATCTCCTTCATGCATGTGTTCTTGATTTTGGTGGAAGTTGGGAAGATCATATTTCTCTTGTTGAATTTTCCTATAATAATAGCTTCCAATCTAGTATTGGGATGACACCTTTCGAGGCACTCTACGGAAGGCCATGCCGATCTCATTCGTGTTGGCTTGAAGCCGGAGAGAAGCTGGTTTTAGGTCCTGATTTTATCTGTGATGTCACAGAAAAGATTGATCTTATTCATCATAGGATGAAAGAAGTTCAAAGTAGACAAAAATCCTATGCCGATAATCGAAGAAGGAAATTAGAATTTTCTGTGGGAGATTTCGTGTTTATTCGTGTTTCACCTATGAAGGGTGTTGTGCGTTTCAGTCGATCGGGAAAATTAGTACCTCGATATATTGGCCCGTTTCCCATCACTGAACGCATTGGTTCTGTGGCTTATCGCCTTTCATTACTGGCTCAATTTTCTGCTATTCACGACGTATTCCACGTCTCTCAACTCCGGAAATGCCTTCGAGATTCCTATTCTATTCTAGAGCCCGGTGTTATTGAAGAAATTGAAGTTTCGCCTAATTTGACTTACGAGCAACATCTAATTCGTATTATTGCTTCAGAGGTTAAACGCCTTCGAAATAAAGATGTTCCTCTTGTAAAAGTTCAGTGGTCCTCAAATCCTAAGGATTGCTCTTGGGAATCCAGAGAATTCATCGAGCGAACACATCCGGACTTGCTCTCTCATGCTCCTTAGGTGAACTTTTTATTTTCAAATTTCTTTTTTGTGTGTGTTGATATGCCTTTATAGTTGTTACTTCTTATTTATTTCCTAAAGATTGCAAGGACGCAATTTCTTTAAGGAGGGGAGTCTGTAACAACCCGCATATTTAAAAGTTTTGAATATTTAAATATTTTATTTAAATATAGAATCGTTGATCGGATTTAAGTCCGAAAAGCTACTTTTTGTAAACAGTCGAATTGGGACTCGAGACCACTTCCATTGAGTCCAAAACGACGTTTGCGACTTTTTTGAGTATAAACATCGATATGTTTGGAGTAAGTTGAATTTTGCTATTTTCTATTGGACTTTGGGTTTGGGTTTCACCCCAACTCATTCTATTACCCTAACTCAGCCCCCTTTCATCCATTCACTTATTTCATCTTTTACAAACACTCAAGCAAAACTGAAAATGGGGGAAGAGTATAGGAATTAGAAATTCCAAGCCCTGGATTCCATTTGCAAACTCAAGTCTTGCTCCAAACTCTTGAAAAAGCTTTGGTAAGCCTCCTCTTCATCTCCTCCAACTCATTCTCTCTTTAATTTCAGAAATTTCCTAAACCTAACTTAGGAAATGTTCTTCTTTTGAGCTTAGATTCAAGCTTCTAGAGTTGAAGTTGAAGAGTAGTTGATCTTCCTTTGCTTTCAAGCTTCTCCTTCATCGTTTTTGGGTTTAAAGCTGAGATTTTTATCTTACATCTATGTCTATAACTATCCTTGAATTGTTAGGTATGAATTCCAAACATCTTTACATGTTCATTTTATTTTGGTTTGAGTTGATTTGGTGAACATTTCAATTTTTGGTGTTTTGAAGTAAAAAACTTTGAAAATCCTAGCTTTGATGTTTGATCATGTTTTTGGTGGTGAATCGGAGAGCTTATAGGGCTGGTTGTCGATTGGAAAAAGCCCCTAAAGTCCATTGCTCGACCAGTTGCAAATAGTGTGAGTTTGCTCCTCCATTTGATAGGCTGAAAAACAGTTTCAGCTACAGCCAGTCGACTGACCTCCTGCAGTCAGTCGACTGACTGCAGGCCCAGAAAACTCTCGGGTTCTGGTTCAGTCGACTGACTGCAGAAGGCCAGTCGACTGACCTGCTTCATTTTGCCTATTTTGCCTAATTAGCTCGAGGATCCAACTTTTATCGATTCGTGACTATCCGATTTATTGTTATTATTTGTTATTGCCTTTGATGACTTCTTTTTTGGGATTTTTGCGAATGTCCATTTTAATGGAATTGGTATCAATTTCTTTGGATTTAATTCACGTCTTCGAATGTGGATTTTTGTGATTGATTGTTTCTACAATCATTTTGTGATTTGTCACTTCTAAATACAAAGGTTTCTATACTAGTAGTAAATATTAAAACTCTTTTACAAAGATGGTTTCAACTCTATTTTTAATACAAAGATCTTTTATAAAACCGTTTTCTAATCTATTAGTATATACAAACCTTTACCTCACTCGTATGAGAAAATCTAATTAAACGGCTTAGCAAAACAAGTGGTATGAAACGCTTGCGTTTACTTCGTCGGTTAATTCTTGGACTTGTTCGATTGAAATTCTTGTGACAATTTTCGAGTGGGAATCTACAATTTGTTCATAAATATTTAAGTTAAGCTAGTGGTTATGGGACATGAAGCTAAACTCATATATTTACTAGCTTAGTGTAATCGACACTTTTTGCTGATCAATGATGATCATTTTGTGATTTAGACTAGCGATGTGCGATGTCTATTTGTCTACGAGGGAGACTAAACCCCGTTTCTGTGGAACTTCGGTTCAATTTGGCGGGGTAGCGACCCGTGGTCTTCGGGCCGTTTGTGGAGCTTCATTTCAAAATATATGGTTAGCGACCATGGAATAGCGTTCCGTTTGTGATACACGTGTTGGTGAGTTTTCATGCTCCCGTTTGTGATAGGCCTCCCCCTTTGTGATTTCTGGATTTCTAGAATTTGTGTTTCACCTCTTTTTGTGATTGGCCACAATATGTTTGTCAATATTTGTGGTTTGGTGAATAAAATAAAGAATATGACATTCTTTTTGGTGCTTTGAGATTTTTTGAGATATTGTATGATTTTGTCGTTGTTTATATCATATTTGTTCTGGTATGACATTATTGTTATCACGCGTTCTTATTATATCTCTGCTTATATCTCATTCCTTTATCTGATATTTATAGCTAGACTGATCCGTTTATTATTTTCTTATTAAATAATACTCGGGTCAGACCAAGATATTACAGGTGCTTCTGCTTGACTCCTTATCGGGAATCATTTTCTGAATTTTGCCTAACTACATTAGACTGGTAGTTTTTGGTTGATATACATTGAGATAGAGACTCCATGATGTATACATATTCTTTTGTCTAGCACTTGTATCTATTCTTTTGTGATATTGTGGATCTTGTTTGACCACTACTCTGATGTACACTTTTATGTGTTATATTCATATCTATTTCCGCCTTTGAGATATGAACATCTGTGACTGATTTATGTTATGTTTCTTTCTATATTTGTTTCCGAGGTCCACTTAGCCACTGTGTAGTCGCTTTGAGTTTGTATCGATATGTAGGATTTCCTCTTGAAATGAAATGCATGTTATACTATCTGACATATCGGTACTCGCACAAAGCAATTACACGGATGGTCGCTCCTCAACAGCCTTATTCTTCGCGCTAGTCGACAGCATTACCCAGTGGTGTTCTTGGCTAGCGTGAGTATAGAGGTGGGGCATCACACATACGGTCCATCTTAACCCTGGTAATCACATTCGTTGGGTTTTGACCTTCGATATAAGTTGGCTCTACAACCTCCTCAATATGTTGGGAATTGACATTCTCAACATCCTCATCAGCTCTTGAAGTGGTGGATCGATCTCTTCGACGGGCCATTCTGAAATAGCTTCTAGTAGACTTTCTAGAAATCAGAGTAGTTTAAAATAGTAGAAAACAAGGAAAATGGATCCATCTCTTGTATTTAGGCAATTCGATAGTAGATGATGGATCCAAACGGGCTGAGAATCGCGCTCTCAATGAAAGCACCAAAATGTTAGTACCAAAATGTGGTACAAACACCCAAGAAATTAAGTAGAGAATTAAAGTGAATAAAATGTAAATGGATAATGAGTAAAAGCAATACATCAATGTTTATAGTGGTTTGGCCAACTATTACCTTAGGC
Source organism: Allium fistulosum (assembly GCA_030737815.1). Classification (NCBI taxonomy): domain Eukaryota; kingdom Viridiplantae; phylum Streptophyta; class Magnoliopsida; order Asparagales; family Amaryllidaceae; genus Allium; species Allium fistulosum. Next base: position 1,213,947,902 of record CM060902.1, read on the forward strand.
AGGGTATAAAAAACCTTAGGTAGGTCCGTAGCATGAAAAACCCACTCCATTGCCATTCCTAGAGTTGATAGAGTTTGAAACCATGGAATCATGGATTTTTTTGGGATTGGGCTGGTTTTGGAAACTAATCACGCTTTAGACTAGTTTCTAAACTGTTTACAAATTTAAGCCTGTTTTGATCATGTCAGCGCCAAGGTAGCATAACACAACATGCAGCATTTGAAGTGTTGCATGTTGTGTTTTTTTTCAAATCATAATTGGCGACTTTTCAAAAGTTAACAACTGTGTTTTGCCTTAAAAACGCATGGGCGGCTTTTGAGAAGTCATCAATGGGTGCTATTCGAAATGTCGCCTTCGGCTTTATGTTTGTACAAAATAACACTCATCCTTCTACCAAACTCAAAACCCAAAAACCCTAACCACTCTTTTTTTCCATAATTTTATTTCTTTTCTCATTTAAACTGTTTAATTTTAGTAGATTTGCTTCACAGTCTAAGGTAATTTTCAATAATTAAAGTTGGTTTTCCCTTTTTTTATGTTAGTTGTTAAAAGTTGTTATTTTTATTTAGTTGCTACGGATAATTAGGAAATTGATGATGAGGCTTGGATGAAATATTATGGTATTTTGAAGTATGATTGTAATGTCAATGTAGATGATGTTGAATTTGTACCCGAAACCCAATTATCACAACATTCCCACCATTATGGCATTGTACCCGAAACTCAAATGAATATTGAGCCAATTGAGCATAGGTCGAATAATGAAGTTTGCTTTGATTTCGAATTAGTTGTTCGTTTAGCCTCCATGGTAATTGGTAGTGAAAGAAGACACATCAACGAAGAAGAGCCTTGTGTAGATAGATCGACGAAGCGTAAGAAAGAATTAGCTATTAGAGAGCACCCATACTAGAATGGTGTCACTACAGAGTTACATGTTATGTGATCATGTGCAAAAATAAAAGAATGCAGATCGTAGGTTCTACAGATGTCCACGTTATGTGTGTCACAGGGCAGTGCCTAAAATGTTTGACTGTTGCAATTTCTTTCAGTGGATAGATCCTCTAATGTGTGGCAGGGGCTTGGGTATGCTCTTGAGATGAAAACCGATGTTTCATAGTTCGAAAAATATATCCCATGATTATTGAAAGAAAATTCTTACTTACAGTCAAAAGTCCCTTTAGAAGCACAGTTTGATCATGCTGCTAGGTATCCTAATGAGTAATTTATATTTCTTTTGTCGTTGGAATCTATTGTTTATTTAGTGATGATATCCTATGTTGTTTTTTATTGTAGTAATAACTAGATTGAGTCATATTCGATTTTTGAGTGTTTACTCTATTGTTTGTGTAGTGATCCATTTGTTTTGAAAATCGTCGATGTTGTGAGAATATGAACCATTTATTTGATTTTGAACGTTATATGTTATGGTATGATATAGCGTTTCATGAGAAGACGGTTTTGTAAGGTATGGTATCACATTGCAAATTATTGGAATGAGTTATTGTATATTTTGGTATTGATTGTGTATGGTATGAGTGGTGTGAATGTTGTTGGTTGAATTGTTTTGGTTGAATGTTCGACTGTGTATCAATATCTTGTACTAAAAAGCTGTAATATGTAAAGATCTTTATTTTTAATGATAAAAGATTTAAATAATTGATTTAAATATTAAATCATTAATTAATTGATGGTCCCAAAAATATGATTTTTCGCATACGATCGAATCAGGACTCAAGACCATTTCCATTGAGTTCGTATCAACGTTGCGAACTAGAATTATATAAGATTGCTATACTTGGAGATCAGACGATCCGATGGCCGAAATGGTCTTGAAATGGCCGAAAATGTTACTACCAAAAATTCCCTTCGACTTAGTAGAAACCTGTTTGAGTAGAAGATAAAGAAGAACAAGAGGAAAAGACTCCAACCAAACCCATCGAAAGAGTCAAATGGATGCTACAGCTTCAGAACCTTTCGAAGAGGTCGAAAGGATGCTACAGCCAAAGGCCAGAAGGTTATTTTCCTTTTGAAGTGGTTAAAGGATCGAAAGCACCCTTCCGTCTTCGGTGACAACCTTTCGAAGCAGATGATTCCACATGATCGAAGACCTTTCGAATGAGTTGAAGCAATACCTTTCAAAGACAATGATGGACAACCCTTCAAATACAACCTTTCGAAACCAAAAGCTTTGCCTTCACTTAAACCATTGGAAAGCATGTACTGGCATGAACAACCCTTTCGAAAGCTAAACCAAGCCTTTCGAACCGGTCGAAGCCATTATTGTCCAGAGAGGTTCCACGTCAAGTCACAGGCAATAGTTTGGAAGCAACCAACAACATCGAAACCATTAGCATCTCAACATCTTCGAAACCATTGGATATAGCCTATTGACAGAGTCAAAAGCTCATACAAAGCAACATAGAGGAGGAAAGCGCTACTGCTCCTTTCGACAAAGGCGGAAGCACACTAGTGTCAACACGACAGCCACCTTTCGATCAGATCGAAAGCATTGGGGTTAAAAGATGCTATCCTGCATCTATGAATAAGACCCAAGGTGTCTGGTTTTGGGGATCCGGATCAGCCAATCTAAACTTGTATTTTCTTAACTCCAAAGGCTGTAAAACCCTAAATTTTAAATTGAATTGAGTACTTTGAGTAATAAAGTATTATTTGAGCCGTGGAAGGGAAGTCTTCAATCTTTTAGATTACTTAATTGAATGAACAAATGAATCAAAACAATAAAACTAATAGATTTCAACATGGACTAACCTTCTTAGATTTCGAAATTTATAAAACGAAAATTTAGATTCTCTTAAAAATAACAGTAATCATGAACACTGAATTTGAATTCAAAAGGAAAGATAAATTTCATCGATTCATGAAACTGAAACACAAAATTCTCTCGGATGAATTGAATTTTAAAACTTAAACAATTTCCAGAAAACCGAAGCAAAATTCAAAATCTCGATTACAAAATTTGAAATAGAAATCCCGATTATGAGATCTGAGAGATTAGGATTCACTATGAAACATAAAAAGTAATAAATATAAAGAGAAATTTGCAGATCAAAATGAATTTTTACTTACGGTTGGATCTGATTTTGTGACGCCCCACCTCTATACTCACACTAACCAAGAACACTACGATGTAGTGCTGTCAATTAGCACGGAGAATAAGGCTATTGAGGAGCGACCATCCGTGTAATTTCTTTGCGCGAGCACCGATATGTCAGATAGTAAAACATGCATTTCATTTTAAGGAGGAAATCCGACACACCGACACAAACTCAAAGCTATCACACAGTGGCTTTATATAATCTTCGAAAACAAATATAGAAGTAGTCATAACATAAATCAGTCACAGACATCCATATCACAATGGCGGAAAAAGATATGAATATATAACACATGAAAGTGTACATCAGAGTAGTGGTCTGAAAGATCCACGATAATACAAAAGAATAGCTACAAGCTACACAAAAGGATAAGTATACATCACGGAGTCTATATCTCAAATGTATACAACAAAAACTACTAATCTAAGTAGTTAGCCAAAAGTCAGAGTAATCCCAGAAGAGAAGTCAAGCAGAAGCACCTGTAACATCTCAGTCTGACCCGAGTATTATTTATAAGAAAATAATAAAAGGATCAGTCTAGCTATAAATATCATATGATATGGTACAAAATAAAAGACATGGCATGAACATGTAATAACCATAATGGCATACTACTATAAGTATGTAATTGAAAATCAACATGAGATTAATCAATATCACAAGAATCTTCTCAAAGATAAAAATAGGGTATCATACCCTAAACATGTTTTCATAACAAGTAAATGACACACGAATTCACCAATGCACAAAAATTGATAAAGCTTATCAATGGAAATTACGAAAATTGGTGAAGCACAAAAATTCCAGAAATCATCACAAGAAATCCAGAAATCACAAGAAGGGGGGAGGCCTATCACAAGACGGGAGTATGAAAACTCACCAACACGTGTGACACAAGATGAGACGCTATCTCATGGTAGCTAACCATTAATTTTGAGCCGAAGCTCCACAAGAATGGCCCGAAGACCATGGGGCGCTACCCCACATATGTGATGGTGAAACATCACACAAACGGGGTTTAGTCTCCCTCGTAGACAAAGAGACATCGCACAATTGCTAGTCTAAATCAAATCACAAAAATGATCGTCATGATCATCAAGAAGTGTCAATCACACCAAGCTAGTAAATATATGAGTTTAGCTTCATGTCCCATAACCACTTGCTTAACTTAAATATTTACGAACAAACTGTGAATCTTCACTAGAAAATTGTCACAAGAGGTTCAATCGAACAAGTCCAAGAATTAACCGACGAAGTGAACGCAAGCGTTTCATACCAATCGTTTTACTAAGCCGTTTAATTAGATTTCTCATCTGAGTGAAGTAAAGGCTTGTATATACTAGTAGATTGGAAAATGATTTGAGAAAAAGAGTTTTGTAATAAAATAGTGTTGAAATCGAGTTGATAAAAGGGTTTTGATATTTACTACTAGTATTGAAACCTTCATATTTTTAAAGTGCCAAATCACAAAATGATTGTAGAAACAAATCAATTCACTAAAATTCAGATTCGAAGATGTGCATAAACTCCAAAGAGTTAAATTCCAAATCCAACAAGGTAGAAATGCAGACAAAACATCCACGGCATACGACTTAGGAAATTTGCGACCTAACGTGGCCGACTTAAGGTGCAACCACCTAAGGAGCTACGACTTAAGGAATGAGGCCGAGCGACCTAAGACAGAAGATGGTGCGACCTATCGAGCTGCGCGACCTAACAGGGTGGCGCGACCTAACAAAGTCAAACTAAAAAGGTGCGCGACCTAACGGGGTCGAGCTAAGAGGTGGAACGACTTAACTTGGGCGAACGACCTAACAGGTAAATAGGCCGAGCGACTTAAGCATAGAACGCCCCAAGGGGTTAGCGACCTAAGACATTTGCGCGATTCACGTAGCCGAACGACCTAGAGGCGAACGACCTAAGGGTAAAAAGGTCGAGCTACCTAACTGCACAGAGTTTTCAATGGACGAGCGACCTAGGGGTTACGACCTAACGAAAGCGGGCAGAGCGACCTAGCATTGCCAACGACTTAGCAAGGAACGACCTAAGAAGGACCGACCTAACAGCCGAACGACCTAAGTGTGCCGAACGACTTAAGGATGCCGAACGACCTAACGAGGCATGACAAGATTGCAGGGCTGTCTTCTCCAAGGCCGAACGACCTAAGCCCAGAATTTTGCCAAAACACTAAAAATTGGGTTTTTCACCAATTCAATCCAAACCAAATGCAAATGCATGCGCACAAGTGATAGGGAATCATTCCCAACAATCCAATGATAGTTATAGGCAAGAATGTGAGATAAAAATCTCACCTTTCCACGAAATTTGATGAAGATGAAGCTTGAGAGCAAAGCAAGAATCAACCACAAGCTTGAATCAATGTCTTCACTTGAATTTGGAGTAGATGTTGGATTAGCAATGAAGATTAAGACTTTGGAGTTTTAATTTCCCATTCCCTCCACCATTTTTGAAGAACCTTTAAGTGTTAGGAAAATGAAGAAGGAATTAGTGAAGAGGAGAGGGGGTTGGGCTGAGTTTGTAAGTGGTTCAGCCCAAACCAAAGCCCAAAGCAAAAAGTGACGAAAATTTCACTATCTCCAAACATATCGAAGTTTACACTCAAAAAGATTGCAAACGTCATTTTGAACTCAATGGAGGTGGTCTCGAGTCTTAATTTGACCGTATGCAAAAAGTAGCTTTTCGGACCAAAATCCGACTAACGATAAAATATTTAAATATAAAATCGACAAATATGCGGGTTGTTATAGACTCCCCTCCTTAAAGAAATTGCGTCCCGCAATATATAAGATGGAAATAAAAAGTAACAACCATAAACGCATATTAACACAAAAGAAATTTGAAATACGATGTTTACCTCAAAGAGCATGAGAAAGTAAGTCCGGATGTGTTCGCTCGATGAATTCTCTAGATTCCCAAGAAACAATCCTTAGGATTTGGGGACCATTTAACTTTAACAAGCGGAACATCTTTATTTCGAAGTCGTTTGACCTCCGAAGCAATAATTCGAATAGGATGCTGCTCATAAGTTAAATTAGGTGAAACTTCAATCTCTTCCACAATACTGGGCTCAAGAATAGAATCAGAATCCCGAAGGCACTTCCGTAATTGAGAAACGTGAAACACATTATGAGTGGCAGAAAACTGAGCCGGTAATAATAGGCGATAAGCCATGGAACCAATACGTTCAGTGATAGGGAATGGCCCAATATATCGAGGCGCTAATTTTCCCGATTTACTGAAACGTACAACACCCTTCATAGGTGAAACACGAACGAATACAAGATCTCCAACAGAAAATTCTAGTTTCCTTCTTCGGTTATCGGCATAGGATTTTGTCTACTTTGGGCTTCTTTCATCCTATGTCGAATAAGTTCAATCTTTTCTGTGGAATCACAAATAAAATCTAGACCTAAAACCAGCTTCTCACCGGCCTCAAGCCAACAAGAAGGAGATCGGCATGGCCTTCCATACAGTGCCTCGAAAGGTGCCATACCAATACTAGATTGGAAGCTGTTATTATAGGAAAATTCAACAAGTGAAATATGATCTTTCCAACTTCCACCAAAGTCAAGAACACAAGCACGAAGAAGATCTTCAAGTGTCTAATTCACACGCTCAGTTTGTCCATCGGACTGGGGGTGATAAGCGGTACTAAAATTTAGCTTCATTCCCAAAGCTTTTTGAAGACCTTTCTAGAATCCACTAGTAAACAATGGATCACGATCACTAACAATGGAAGAAGGAATTACATGCAGTTTAACAATTTCTTTGATAAAGAGTTTTGCCAGAAGAGGAACGGTTCGGTTCCACCGAACAGGAATAAAATGGACAGATTTAGTAAGTCTGTCAACGATCACCCATAAACTATTATGACCCGAATGAGAACGGGGAAGGCCATTAATAAAATCCATGGAAATTTGATCCCACTTCCAAACTGGAATTTCCAATGGTTGCAATAACCCACCGGGCATTTGATGTTTGGCCTTAACAAGTTGGTAAGTCATGCAACACTTAACAAAGTTAGCAATATCAGATTTCATTCCCTCCCAGTAATAAAGTCGCTTCATATCTGCGTACATTTTACTGCTACCGGGATGAATGGAATACTTGGAACGATGAGAATCTTCTAGTATATCTTTACGAAGATCACTAATATTTGGTACAACAAGTCTACCAAATTCCCGAATGCCGCCACGTGAATCAATATCTAAGTCTTTCAAACCTTCAATATCAACTTTATCCTTAATATTTTGGCCAAGAAGAGCCAATTCGGGATCTAGCCTTTGAGCTTCGAGAATGCGGTCTAAAAGAGAAGGATGAGCCTCAAGGCTACATAAAAAAAGAGATGAACATAAATCGGAAACACGATCTCGAATTTCACAAGTGGATAAAACTTCGAGATCATTCCATTCGGATATCATCATGGAAACAACCGCTTGTTGCTTGTGACTAAGAGCATCAACAACTCGATTTCCCTTTCCGGGAGTATAAAGAATATCCGGATCGTAAGAGGCAAGGAATTCGAGCCAACGCTATTGACGCAAATTAAGTTCCTTTTGAGAGAATAAATATTTCAAAGACTTATGATCAGTATAAAGTATAAATTTCTCTCCCAAAAGATAATGTCGCCAAATTCGAAGGGCGAAAACGATAGCCGCGAGCTCTAAATCATGTGTGGCATATCTAGTCTCAGCCGGCTTCAATTGCCTAGAAGCATAAGCAATAACACGTTCTTTTTGCATAAGAACGGCACCCAAACCAACGCGACTAGCATCGGTATAAACAACAAAATCTTGATTCCCCTCGTGAATAACAAGAATAGGAGCATCAGAAAGGAGTTCTTTTAATTTCTGAAAAGAAGTTTCACATTTGTCCGACCAAATGTATTTAACACCTTTCTTTGTTAAGCCAGTAAGAGGGACGACAATTTTAGAAAAGTCCTTTATGAAACGGCGGTAATAACCTGCCAATCTGAGAAAGCTGCGGATTTCCATTACACTCTCCGGTCTCTTCCAATTTTGAATCGCTTCAATCTTTGAAGGATCCACTGATATTCCGGATTCGGAAATAATATGACTGAGAAACTTCACATTAGATTGCCAAAAGTGGCATTTAGAAAATTTTGCTTTTAATTGATTGCTCCTAAGAGTTTCCAATATAATCCGAAGATGCTTTTCATGTTCCTCCTCGGTTTTAGAATACACAAGAATATCATCAATAAAGATGAGAACAAACCGATCGAGGAAATCTTTGAAAACTCGATTCATAAGGTCAACGAAATAAGCCGGAGCATTTGTTAAACCAAATGGCATAACTAGCCATTCATAAGATCCATAACGTGTACGGAACAAAGTCAAAGGAATACTATCCTCTGCAATACGAAGCTGATGGAAACCGGTAGCCAAGTCCAATTGTGAAAAGACTCTAGCACCACTAATTTGATCAAACAGATCATCAATCCGAGGTAAAGGATATTTATTCTTAATAGTAAGATCATTAAGCTTGCGGTAGTCGACGCAAAGCCTAAGTGTACCATCGGACTTATTTACGAAAATAGCTGAAGTTCCCCAAGGCGAGGAACTAGAGCGAATAAGTTGCTTCGTCTCCAACTCGGATAATTGTTTGCGCATCTCTTCATTCTCCTTATTGGACATGCGATAAGGAGGACGGGTAATAGGTTGAGCTCCAGGTATAAGATTAATTTTGAACTCAATTGCTCGCTTAGGTGGTAATCCTAAGACGGGCTCAAATATGTCGGAAAATTCACGAACGACGCGAATAAGAAAAATGACATTCCTCCTCATCATCATTGTCATCATCACGAGGATTTAAAGAATATAAAGATGCAACCAAAGCGGAATCCGAATCTTTAAGAATAATAGAAATCTGATTAACAGATTGCGGATGTCAGAGATAAATAGTCCGCTCAGGACATAGGATATGAGCTTCATAACGGTTAAGCCAATCCATATCCAAAATCATCCTAAAGCCTAAGTAATGCATGACATGCAAATTGGCTAGGAAAGAAAAATCACACAAAATAATCTCGACATCTTTACAAAGCAGACTAAGAGTTGCGGATCCACCAACCGGATTCGCAATTCTTAAAGAAGTCATTAAAGCAACAACACTTAAAGAAAAAGTATCGACGAGTTCCTTTGATATAAAAGAATGGGATGCCCCCGTATCAAAGAGAACTCTAATAGGTTGATCATGAAATATAATAATGCCATCAAGGACAGAATGAGACATACCTTGACCGCGAGATGTGTTGCCAAGGGCTTGAGCCATGTTTAACTTTCCCTCCCTCTTGCCTTGACGTCTGGGGCATAAATGTATATAATGATCCGGGCTCTTACAATAGCGACAAGAACGGGGCTTTGAACACTTGTTCGCAAAATGATCCTTAGAACCACAGTTATAGCATTGCCCACTACTTGGGGTAGAAGTCTTTGCTGCAGGAGGTGCAGGTTTACCCTTTTTGTCGGGATAAGGACCTTTGAATTTGTTTGGCCTCTTCTTGTTGTTGAAGTTTGGTTTGGCACCCACCACTTCAACATCACTTTCCCTATCCGCCTCTTCAAGACAAAGAGCGATATCAATCAGTTGATTGAAAGAAACTTCTAATTTTAGAAGTAATGGCTTCTTGAGATTCTTGTTTGAGCCATAGACAAATCTTTGATTCTTCTTCAATGGGATGTTGATGTATTCAACTCCATATTTAGACAGTGACTCGAAGGATGCGACATAATCTGTCACAGAAGATTCACCTTGAACAAGGTCTATGAAACGTCGAGCCAATGTCACTTTCTCTGCTTCTGGTACGAATTTTAATTCGAAGCGTTCCCGGAATTGCTCCCAGGTGAGATCTGCTTCATTAATTTCAGAAATAAGAAGTTCGTACCAATCCAATGCTCTCTCTTGTAGCATACTGGAGGCCACCTGAACACGGTGAAGATCGATAAGATTCATGCGAGAAAAGATTCGATCGCATGTTCTTAACCAAGCCTGGACCTCGATAATAGTTTCGGAACCTTTGAATGGTTTCCCACCCAAGTTGGTATAATCGTTGCACAAGCGTGCAAATCCAAACTTAGGATGAGTAGGTTCCTGATTAGGACCAGCTGCTTGAGCATTCTTTACTAAATCAAGAAGCTGTTAAGCGGTCATAAAAACTCCATCCTGGGGAGTAACAGTAGATGGTCTGGCTCTGGGACGACCTGGTCTAGACATTCTCTTCATTAAGGAAGAGAAAAGAAGAAAAGTTATTCTCCAAATAAATATCAAGCAAACCTTGATAGATAAAACAAGGATACATAAAAGGAAATAGGATGAATCGGTACGAAGACTCGAATTAAATCCTAAGGCACAACTCCTAAGTTGGACTTAGGACGATGATCCTTGTTAAGTTATTCTACATTGTTCCGAAGTTTGGCTCCGATACCAAGCTATGACGCCCCACCTCTATACCCACACTAACCAAGAACACTACGATGTAGTGCTGTCAATTAGCACGGAGAATAAGGCTGTTAAGGAGCGACCATCCGTGTAATTTCTTTGTGCGAGCACCGATATGTCAGATAGTAAAACATGCATTTCATTTTAAGGAGGAAATCCGACACACCGACACAAACTCAAAGCTATCATACAGTGGCTTTATATAATCTTCGGAAACAAATATAGAAGTAGTAATAACATAAATCAATCACAGACATCCATATCACAATGGCAGAAAAAGATATGAATATATAACACATGAAAGTGTACATCAGAGTAGTGGTCTAAAAGATCCACGATAATACAAAAGAATAGCTACAAGCTACACAAAAGGATAAGTATACATCACGGAGTCTATATCTCAAATGTATACAACAAAAACTACTAATCTAAGTAGTTAGCCAAAAGTCAGAGTAATCCCAGAAGAGAAGTCAAGCAGAAGCACCTGTAACATCTCGGTCTGACCCGAGTATTATGTATAAGAAAATAATAAACGGATCAGTCTAGCTATAAATATCAGATGATATGGTACAAAATAAAAGACATGGCATGAACATGTAATAAACATAATGGCATACTACTATAAGTATGTAATTGAAAATCAACATGAGATTAACCAATATCACAAGAATCTTCTCAAAGATAAAAATAGGGTATCATACCCTAAACTTGTATTCATAACAAGTAAATGACACACGAATTCACCAATGCACAAAAATTGATAAAGCTTATCAATGGAAGTCACGAAAATTGGTGAAGTACAAAAATTCCAGAAATCATCACAAGAAATCCAGAAATCACAAGAAGGGGGGAGGCCTATCACAAGACGGGAGTATGAAAACTCACCAACACGTGTAACACAAGATGAGACGCTATCTCATGGTAGCTAATAATTAATTTTGAGCCGAAGCTCCACAAGAATGGCCCGAAGATCGTGGGGCGCTACCCCACATATGTGATGGTGAAACATCACACAAACGGGGTTTAGTCTCCCTCGTAGACAAAGAGACATCGCACAATTGCTAGTCTAAATCAAATCACAAAAATGATTGTCATGATCATCAAGAAGTGTCAATCACACCAAGCTAGTAAATATAGAAGTTTAGCTTCATGTCCCATAACCACTTGCTTAAGTTAAATATTTACGAACAAACTGTGAATCTTCACTAGAAAATTGTCACAAGAGGTTCAATCAAACAAGTCCAAGAATTAACCGACGAAGTGAACGCAAGCGTTTCATACCACTCGTTTTACTAAGCCGTTTAATTAGATTTCTCATCCGAGTGAAGTAAAGGCTTGTATATACTAGTAGATTGGAAAACGGTTTGAGAAAAAGAGTTTTGTAATAAAATAGTGTTGAAATCGAGTTGATAAAAGGGTTTTGATATTTACTACTAGTATTGAAACCTTCATATTTTTTTTGAGAAAGACGGATGTGTAGTGATATACTACACAGCCGATTAATAATAGTAGGATAATAGGTAATAAGGTCCGATTGACAAGCCCAACCGGTGGCCCAAAAAGAATAGGCTTAACTAGATAGCATAATAATGTACATAAGAGCAATGGATTACAGGATGGAACACAAGCACCATATTCGATGTTTCAACTGACAAAATGGGGCTAATCTGTTTCGCTTTGGAGCTGCTACCGAGGGTTGGCGCTGGTGCTGGCCATTGATTCTGCAGAGTTAGCAGGGGCGGTCCTCAGTCGAAATCTGAACGGGGCAGAGTTGGTACCTGTCCAGTAATTGAAAAGATGTGAGATTCGACTACAAATGGCCGCAAAAGAAGATCTTGGTTTGTTGAAGACGTGGGCATTTCTTTCTTTCCAGATGCACCAACAGAAAATGGTGATAAAGATGTCGAGTTTGTGATTTCCGAGATCTTGCTGCCAGTACTCAAAAAATGAAGTGAACTCCGGTATGTAACCAAGGAGATGCGCGCTAGCTGGGGCCCAAATTGCGAAAGAGAAATCACAGTCTATGAAAAGGTGAGTGATGGTTTCGACGTGGGAGGAGCAAAGTACGCAGAGTGGATCTGTGGGGATGTTTAAACGAATAAGTCTATCCTTGGTGTTAATGCGGTTATGAATGAGGCACCATTGGAAGAAGAGGAATCTTGGGTGTGAATGGCATTTCCAAATCCTGCTGAAGGGGAATAGGCGGCCAGGGTGGGTGAGGAAGGAGTAGCAAGAGGATACAGAGAAGCCTTTAGATGGATTGAGTGCCCAGATGAAGCGGTCCGGTGAGTGGGATAGGCGAAGAGATTGGAGGTTTTTAGAAGCTTCGAGAAGTTCATTAAAAGTTTCGATGGAAAAAAGGGAGGGGGGATGAAGGCTATCGGGGCCTAGGTGACAGAGGGTATTGATGGTGGCGAGTTGGAGGTTTGAGGAGGAGAAAAGGTTTGGAAGTGATTTGGCCAGAGGGGAAGGGTCCACCCACGTGTCATGCTAGAATAGGCAGTTGTTGCAATTGCCTATTATGACATGAAAGAGGGATTTGACTCGGGGGATGGTATGGAGGACACCGGACCAGAATGGAGATGGTCTGCAACTGGGGGGGTGATGCAGGGCTAGGTGTGGATTGGAGTAGTGATATGTATGTAGGATCCAGTCTTTCCAGAGGAAATTGTCAGGGGAGAGAAAACGCCAGAGCCATTTTGTTAATAGAGCAGTGTTGAGCGAGGAGAGATCAGGGACACCAAGGCCACCATGGGGTTTTGGGAGGAAAACTGAGCGCCAGTTGATTAGGCACTTTGCTTTGGAGCCATTCCATAAGAAGGCCCTGCGAGATTTGTCAATTTTATTGGATACCCAAGAGGGGAGTTTGTGGAAGGAGATCCAGTAGGAGGGGATGGCAGAGAGGACCGATTTAACTAAGGTTAGTCTACCAGCAGACGAGAGGGAAGCAGCTTTCCAGATTGAGAGGCAGGATTCAATTTTGTTAATAAGGGGTAGCCAGTCAGGGCGTGTGAGTCTAGTGGGACGAATAGGTAGGCCAAGGTAGGAGATTGGAAACTGAGAGAGTTTGCAGTTGAGGACGGCAGCGGTTGCAGGGCCAAGGTGGTTGGTATTGCCTAGCATGATTAGGGAGCTTTTGTGGAAGTTGATGGAGAGGCCAGAGATAAGTTCGAAGACATAGAGGAGAACTTTGAGGCAGTGGAGGTGGTTAGGTTCAGGTGAGGCAAAGAGGATGGTGTCGTCAGCAAATTGGAGGTTGGATATTTGAAGGTTAGATGCATGGATACTAATTCCGGCCAAGTGGTTATTGGAGATGGACAGTTTAATCATGCGGTTGAAGACATCTGCAATTAGAACAAAGATTAAGGGGGAAAGAGGGTCTCCTTGTCGTAGGCCTCTCGTAGACTTGATGAGACCACCAAGTTCACCATTGACTGATACGGAAGACATGTTGGAGTTTAGGATAAAGGATATCCAGGAGCACCATCTCGGTGGGAAGCCTCTGTGTCGCAATAGTTCGAGGATGAAGTTCCAGTTGACTGAGTCAAAGGCCTTAGAGAAGTCAAGTTTAAGTAGGATTCCTGGGGTGTTGGTTGTGTGGCAGAAAGACACAACTTCTTGAGTGGCGGCCACACAATCTAGGATATTGCGACCGAGGATTAAGGCCGATTGCTCCATGCCCACTAGGGGGGATATTACAGATTGAAGTCGGTTTGCAAGGATCTTGGTAATGATTTTGAAAGTGGTGTTGAGGAGGCTGATAGGTCGAAAGGAATCAAGGGAGGTAGGGTGATCAGTTTTTGGGATGAGGGTGATGTTGGCATAATTAATTCACACAATCGAGCTGGGATCATTTTGAAATTCAAGGCACATGTCTATTATGTCGAACTTCACTGTACTCCAGAAGTGTTTGAAAAATAGGGGGCTAAAACCGTCTGGTCCAGGGGCTTTATTGTCGGACATATCTTTGACTGCAGCCCAGATTTCTTCTTCCGTGAAGGGATGATCAACTTGCAAATTCTGTGGGTCAGGGTAAAGGAGATTCCAGTCTATGTCGGGTAGAGGGGTGTAAGGTTTGCCTAGGATGTTGCGGTGGTGGTTGGTGAAGAGGCGGAGGAGATCTGATTGGTCAGAGTAGGAGACGTTGTTGTGTTGTATGTTAGAGATAATCGAGGATCTGCGGCTCCCATTTGCTAACCTATGGAAGTAGGCCGTGTTTCTATCTCCTTCTTCAAGCCACTTTGCTCTGGAGCGTTGCTTCCAACCAATTTCTTCCTGATTAAGGAGCCTTTCCAATTCCTTTTCAAGGAGGATCAACTGTTGCAATTCTGGTTCGACTAGGGGTTGAGACTCGGCAAGGATATTAAGATTGAGGATTTCGTCTTGGGTTTGAGAGATGCGAAATCTTAGGGTACCCTAGATGTATTTGGCCCAAGGTCTTATCAACTTTCTGAGCGAACGGAGCTTGGCCACAATACGAGCAGTAGGAGATTCTAGATTGGTGGGTTGAGACCAGGCCAACTTAATGAAATCATCAAAGGAGGGCTCTAGTAACCAGAGCTGTTCAAATCTAAACGGTTTGTGAATGATGTTTAGTGAACCAGAGTCAAACAGGAGGGGGCAATGGTCGAAGATCGTGGTTGCCAACCCCAAGACAGTTGAGAGGGGATGTTGGTCTTCCCAAGCTGTGTTAAAGAGGAACCTATCTAATTTGGCTAGGGATGGGTGATCTCTACGGTTAGTCCAGGTGAAGAGGCGGTTACTGATGGGGGGGTCAATCAGCACGCAAGTGTTAATGAAGTTATTGAAGGCAGTAGAATCTTGGGATAGGTTTCCAGAGTTTCTTTCAGTGGGGTGTCTAGTGGTGTTGAAGTCTCCGACAATAATCCATGGGCCATTTATTCGGGCTGTGAAGTCCATACAATGTTCCCATAGGACAGCCCTGCCCTGTGTGTCAGTGGGACCATATACGTTCGAGAAGAAGTAGATAATGCCTGATTCAGAGTTGCGAAGTGCGACATTAAGGATTGAAGGGAATTTGATAATTTGATGTAGGGACCATATATTTTCATTCTATGCTGTGATGATCCCTCCTCTGGATCCAATAGCATCAATGTGGGCCCACCCAGATAAATGTGTACCAACAGTTTGTGTCAAGTGTGATTGTGTGGGGTCAGATAGCTTAGTCTCTTGAAGCATTAGAATATCAATTTTGTGGGGGGACAGAATAGTGTTAACAGCATAACGCTTAGATGGGTCCCCCAACCCACGAACATTCCATGTGATAAGTTTCATTGGGATTGGGAAATACGCTCCTGTTCTAGAGTTTGCATGCATGTGTAGTGTTCATCATGCAAACTCACACCCACGCAACGTGATAAGATTTTATTAAGCCTATTATTTGCAGCGGAAAAAACAACAGGCATTAAAAAACTACCAGTTTGAACAGGATCGGATGCTGCCCCAACCAATCTGGAGCTGCGTCTAACCAGTGCCGGGGAGAAGAATTGTGCTGTGTCTATCTGGGTTGTCTGAACTTCCTCGTCATGCACAAATTGTTGCAGATGAGTATCCTCCTCCTGGGCAGTGTTATCTTGATTAAGTTCATGAGGAGGGGCCATGTTGAGGGGGGAAGTGACATTGATGGAGTGGGTGTCATCTTGGGCAGGAGTTGGGATATTGGGGGAGTCAGGAAGGACGGGGATGGAGGGGGCAAATGCAGGGTCGAGAGGCTGGTTGGATTGCAGGTAGAGAGGGGCGGAAAGATCTAGGTCTAGCATTGGGTCCCATCTATCCGTCATTTGGGCTAGGAACCCCCTTCTAGGACCCGATACTTCAAAAGAGTCATCCTGGGATGGAAAAGCTGGAAGGATAGGGGGAGGCAAGGTGGCTTCATGAATCATGGCGTCAAAGAGTTCATCTTGGTCAAGAAGGATTTCGGGGGTAGTCCACTGCTGATCAAGAAAGTTGAAGTTTTGTTCAAGGTTGTAATCGAGGCCAAGGTAGGTGATGTCAGGGGCACGGTTCGGGTGTGAGTGTTCCCAACGGTTAATGGTTAGGAAGAAGTCAGCATTATTACGGGAGGCCACGTAGGAGCAGGGGGTGGAGATGCCCGCGAAGAATTGGATTCTGGCGTAAAGAAACCGGTGGTTAATGTAGGCCTAGTCACATTCGTCCAAGAAATGAATCTGCCCATGGGTTTCAAGGCTTCTCTAATAGCATCTGGGTTTTCTTTGAAGAGTTTGGGGAAACCTTCAACTCTCGCCCATGACTCAGGTTCGAGGGAGGGAGCGGTGAAGTTGTCTTGGTCAACCCATGGTCTCAGGAATACAGTACCTCCTGGTTTTGTTAAGGAGCCTGTCATGACGAAGACATTTCTCTCGATCTCTGAATCACAGTAGATGAGAAAGCTATTATCAGTCAACATCCAGATCGGTCGTTCTCGATACCCATGTTGGTTGAGGGCAGCTTGGATATCTAGTGCACTCCAGAAGCCTTGGGTTATTGTGGCAATGAGGTAACAGGCAGAGTTCTCCATGAGAAATTCTGGGTTTGTAAATTTTTTTGCGGAGAGAGGAGCTAATGGATTGTGGGGGGTGATTTTGGGAGAGGAAGGGTTTAAGTTGGCATTGGAAATTGGATGTTGGGCTGATGATGACGATGGGATATGAGTCGACTTTGTTTCAGTATGGGGGACCCACACTTTTCTTCCAGTGGGGCCATGAGAAAGATTTGGTCTGGGAATTCGGGTTTGGGATGAAGAATGAGGATTATTAATTGGAGGGGAGTGCTTTTTGGCAGTGTTTGTCTTGGAAGACGAGAGGACGGGCTGCACAGGGAACGAGGCATGTCTCTTCGAGGGGCAGGTGGAGGAAAAATGACCAAAGTATCCACAATAATGGCAAATCTTTCCATTTCTACAAGATTTTGCCACGTGTCCATTACCCGCACATTTCAGGCACCGCCCTCTGGAACTCAGGAAAATGACCGTTTCCCGCGTAGATTTGAATTTTGGGACAAGTTTGGGATGCTTGGGTTTAGGGAGGAGAGGTGGAGATGGTTGAGATAACACGACCTGAGCGTAGCTACGACCGTCCTTATAGTAGGTGGGAGGTTTGCGGGCATAGCAATTGGTCACTTCAGGCGAGGCAAGAATCGGGTCAAGTGGTTGGGGATAGGGGGGTGTAGTAAACGATGGTGGTGTAGGCAGGATGGGAGGATAAGCTGAGGCAGCATGACTGAAGTACAGAGCATGTCTGGGGGGAACAAAGGAGATTGGAGGAGGAGGAGGAGGAAATGGTATGGTTGGTGGTAGACGCCATTAAAAGTTGTTAGGACCGAATCAGATTTGCGTCCACCATAATTGAAACCTTCATATTTTTAAAGTGCCAAATCACAAAATGATTGTAGAAACAAATCAATTCACTAAAATTCAGATTCGAAGATGTGCATAAACTCCAAAGAGTTAAATTCCAAATCCAACAAGATAGAAATGCAGACAAAACATCCACGGCATACGACTTAGGAAATTTGCGACCTAACGTGGCCGACCTAAGGTGCAACGACCTAAGGAGCTATGACTTAAGGAATGAGGCCGAGCGACCTAAGACAGAAGATGGTGCAACCTATCGAGCTGCGCGACCTAACAGGGTGGCGCGACCTAACAAAGTCGAACTAAAAAGGTGCGCGACCTAACGGGGTCGAGCTAAGAGGTGGAACGACTTAACTTGGGCGAACGACCTAATAGGTAAATAGGCCGAGCGACTTAAGCATAGAACGACCCAAGGGGTTAGCGACCTAAGACATTGGCGCGATTCACGTAGCCGAACGACCTAAGGGTAAAAAGGTCGAGCGACCTAACTGCACAGAGTTTTCAATGGCCGAGCGACCTAGGGGTTACGACCTAACGAAAGCGGACAGAGCGACCTAGCATTGCCAACGACTTAGCAAGGAACGACCTAAGAAGGACCGACCTAACAGCCGAACGACCTAATTGTGCCGAACGACTTAAGGATGCCGAACGACCTAACGAGGCGTGATAGAATTGCAGGGCTGTCTTCTCCAAGGCCGAATGACCTAAGCCCAGAATTTTGCCAAAACACTAAAAATTGGGGTTTTCACCAATTCAATCCAAACCAAATGCAAATGCATGCGCACAAGTGATAGGGAATCATTCCCGACAATCCAATGATAGTTATAGGCAAGAATGTGAGATAAAAATCTCACCTTTCCACGAAATTTGATGAAGATGAAGCTTGAGGGCAAAGCAAGAATCAACCACAAGCTTGAATCAATGTCTTCACTTGAATTTGGAGTAGATGTTGGATTAGCAATGAAGATTAAAACTTTGGAGTTTTAATTCCCCATTCCCTCCACTATTTTTGAAGAAGCTTTAAGTGTTAGGAAAATGAAGAAGGAATTAGTGAAGAGGAGAGGGGGTTGGGCTGAGTTAGTAAGTGGTTCAGCCCAAACCAAAGCCCAAAGCAAAAAGTGACGAAAATTTCACTATCTCCAAACATATCGAAGTTTACACTCAAAAAGATTGCAAACGTCATTTTGAACTCAATGGAGGTGGTCTCGAGTCCTAATTTGACCGTATGCAAAAAGTAGCTTTTCGGACCAAAATCCGACTAACGATAAAATATTTAAATATAAAATCGACAAATATGCGGGTTGTTACAGATTTCTTCTTTAATTAAGGAAGAGATAAATTAGAAAATTTTGAAATCTCTTTACTTTCTCTCAAAATTGATTTAACTATAGATAAGTGAAGAGGAAGAAGAAGGCAGCGTACTTTATAAGAAAAGTCAGAAAGGGCTGATGGTTGTTCGATCAGATTCAAATAAGTGGTCTAGATTCACGTGGGAAGACCAAGAGGCGGGAAGTTTCTAGGTTTCGACAAAGTTGACTTGGAAAGTCAAGAGCATCCCTTCACAAGGAGGGGGGCAAATGTTACTACCAAAAATTCCATTCGACTTAGTCGAAATCTGTTTGAGAAAATGTTAAAGAAGAACAAGAGGAAAAGACTCCAACCAAACCTTTCGAAAGAGTCGAAGGGATGCTACAGCCAAAGTTCAAAAGCTTAAGAACCTTTCGAAGAGGTTGAAAGGATGCTACATCAAAAGGCCAGAAGGTTCTTTACCCTTTGAAGGGGTCGAAGGAGTCGAAAGCACCCTTCCGTCTTCGGTGACCATCTTTCGAAGCATATGATTCCACATGATTGAAGACCTTTCGAATGAGTTGAAGCAACTCCTATCAAAGACAATGAAGGACAACTCTTCAAATACACGCCAAACCTTTCGAAACCAAATGTTTCGCCTTCACTCAAACCACTCAAAAGCATGTATTGGCTTGAACAATACTTTTGAAAGCTAAACCAAGCCATTAGAACTGGTCAAAGACATTATTGTCCAAAGAGGTTCCACATCAAGTCACAGGCAAGAATTCGGAAGAAACCAATAGCATCGAAACCATCAACATCTTTGAAACCATTGAATAAAGCCTATCGACAGAGTCGAAAGCTCTTACAAAGCAACATAGAGGAGGAAAGCGCAACCGCTCCTTTCGACAAAGGCGGAAGCACACTAGCGTTAACATGGCAGCCACCTTCCGACCAGGTCGAAAGCATTGGGGTCGAAAGGTGCTGACCCGCATCTATAAATAAGACCCAATGGGTCTGGTTTTGGGGATCCGGATTCAGCCAATCTAAAGTTGTATTTTCTTAATTCCAAAAGGTGCAAAACCCTAATTTCTAAATTGAATTGGGGATTTTGAGTAATAAAGTCTTATTTGATCTGTCGAAGGGAAGTCTTCAATCCTTTAGATTACTGAATTGTTTATAAAACTTTTATCAGGCTTAAACTTGTATTACATGTGTCAATTGTATCGAAAGGTCCCTCCCGACTCAATTGGAACCTGGCATATTCAAGTAACTTCAATCATAAACTTCAAGATAACTTTCCATGGGCTTCTGCTTTCGACAAGGTCGAGACCTAGCCTCGATCCACTTAAAGCTTTGAAACCCAGACCTTATATAAAGTGCTTAAGGATCAAGCTTTCAACAAGGTCGAAACCTCAACCTTGGATTCTGGATCGAAACCCTAACCACTCAACAAGTTAAGCCTTCGACTGGATCGAAACCCATTAAGGCAAACCTTATCCAGAAGTCTCTAAAGTAATTCATTTGAATATTTCAACTATTTTGAAAGGAGGGCTTTTGAAGGGAATACCGCATTATCTGTTATCCCGCTTTTTGGTCAAAGCCAGGATATTAACAAAAGAATGGATATCAGGATTGGAGATCAATTGGAAACAAGACTATGATCGATACCATCAAAATTGGACCAAGCTCCAATCAAGGTGGGATTGATCGGTAATGATAAACAAGGCCCGGTGAGGCTACACTTTGAATTTCAGGTCAATCGGAGTTCATATGCTCAAGTTATGGACGGATCAATATTCATGAAAAATGGATTCATATCGATACTTTTGTATCGATCACCATGGCATTTGGTTTAGATCGATCGATGTTCGCATCGATACATCTCGTACCGATTTATTTCGTATCGATCAGTTAACTCCAGGATGGATAATGCGCTTTACATTTGGTTTGGATCGATCGATATTCGTATCGATACATCTCGTATCGATACAATTTGTATCGATCAGGCAGCTCCAGGAAGGATACATATTGATGGATGTGGATTGTTGTTTTCGTATCGATACATGCGTATCGATCGGATGGATACGACAAATCATGTTGAAGACCTGATACGGATTTGATTACGACTCGAGGAAAATGGTTTCGATCGATACACTTCGTATCGATCAAAACTGGGATCGATACAAGGAATAAAGGAACCGATGGATATGGAGGCAACTACACTTGGAAGTATTTCGTATCGATCATTCGTATCGATCGATATGAAATAAGCGGTCAAGGAATGGAGTGCAAGACATGGATCACAACATAAGACTTGGATCGATATGAGAATTAAGCAGTGCATTGTCTATGGATACGAAATGATGGATACGAATCTATGGATACAAAATCATCAGCCTACACTTGCAAACTCGAACTTGGATCGATCATATCTCACAATCTACAACTCCAAACGCAATGAGATTTTCACAGCAAGTTGCACGACACATAGGGAACTTCCATGATCGCTCGCAGCTCAATTGGAGCAGTTTATGATCAATACAAACTCTTGATCGATCCCAAATGACTCCAGATTGATCATGTGGGCCCATCTGGACTTGAGAAGGAGTATTCTGAGATTCAAGGCAGATATTTCTAGCTCCACACCCATAAATAGTACCTCCATTACAACTAAAAGGGGGTCTTTCTCTTGGCTCCTCTTTATCTTCTTCTCTTTTGGCTAGACTCTGCCATTTTTGGCTATTGATATTCAAAGGATTGTAATTGTAATCACGGTATAAAGAAAATAAAAGGATCAATTCAAAGTGGACGTAGACCGGAGGTAGCCGAACCACTATAAATTTTTTATGTTCTTTACTCTCTTGCTCATTTTACATTTGTTATTTCTTCATTTTTACTCTCTATATCATCTAGATCTGAGATCTGTGACTGGATATTGAGGGTTTGTGTCTAAACACTAGTGCTTTCATAACATTCGGGGTTTGTGACCATTTTTGGCGCAGGCACTTTGGTGCTTTCACTGAGAACTCTAGCACCCACTACTTTGGAAAAGGATTGGATCTGAAGCTATGGTTACGCAATCAGCTAGAAGCACATTATCAGAAAGGAGCCATCAAGAGGGAAGTCAAGAGGCTTTCTCTGGAGCTGGAGCAGATTAGGCATCCATTTACATCACAAGGGATGAGATGCAGACTATGATGGATTCCATGCAGGAACGGTTACCGAAAAGGCAGAAGGAGATGATGCAGAATCTTCTCAGACAGTTTGGACAAGCAGGAGTAGCAGAAGCTACCCGAGCATAGATCCACGGAGCTGGATTAGAAGGACTCAATAAACAATTAGACGGAGCGGTCCAACAACAACCCCCAATCAACAAACATCCACCAATTTGGATAGATCTAGGCTTAGGGGCACACCCCCGTGTAATGCTGGACCTGCCATGGAGACAACACAACATGAAGTGTATGTGCCAGATTTCCCTCGCGGACTTGGGGGGCAAGCTGAAGGAAATCAGGGACTGTCCCTGAATGACAATGGCAGATTGGCAGAGATCATCGGACAAACCATGCGTGGAGGATTGATGAATGAGGATCTATAGGATTTTGATAGAAGCCCGTTCACCCCCAACATCAGAAACGCAAGGAACCCGCCAGACTTCAAGCTACCCACGTTGGATATGTACGTTGGAAAGTCGGATCCGACCACACATATGATGAGATACATCCGGCACATGGAAGTCTTGGGGCATCCAATGAGGTAATGGCAAGATTTTTTCCATTATATCTAATTGACTTGGCTGCACTTTAGTTCAAGCAACTGGATAATGCATCTATAAGGACATGGACCGAGCTTGTTGAACGGTTCATGAGGCAATTCAGGGTCCACATCACAAGACCCAAAAATGTTATGACATTGGCGGCACTAAAGCAGAGGACTGGAGAGTCCTTGAGAGATTTTCTGACCAAATTTAATGCAGCAGCGACATCGGTGGATCGGCTGGATCCATCTATGGTATTGATGGCGGCTGTATCAGGAATAGATGACAACACGAAATTCAAAGATTCATTAGCACGGGATCCACCACATAACCTCGGGGAAATTTACCACAAGGTGGACAAGTTCTTGCGGCAATAAGATGCACGGGATGAAAAGCAAGATGTCAATGTTACTCAAGATGGGGGACCGTCTGAAGGAGGGTCCAAGGCAAACAACGGAAAGAGGAAAGCTGTTGATAGCTCCGATGTACCGAGACAACCTACGTGGGAACCGAGATTCTCCTCCTACACTGAACTGACTCAAACTCCCGAATGAATATACTTGGAAACCCAGGGAGGTTCCCTACCATAAGCCGATGAGGCGAGAGCCCATCGATAGTGAAAGGAGATCGAGAAGATATTGTGTGTTCCATGCGTTAAATGGGCACAATACAAATGATTGTAGGCATCTAAAGATGTAATTGAAGATCATGTTAGGAATGGCCGACTATCACAATACGTAAGATCCCGGAGAGTAGAGGCAGAACAGGTACAACCCCTGCCCGCACCATTAGAAAACAGGAATTATCCTAGATCGGGGTCACGCCTCGTCATTAGTTGAACTTGATGATAAAGGCAAGTTCAGGACTTGAACCTTAGCCACATAACAGGTTTTTTCATTATGCTTCTCCAATAAAAGGACTAAGTCACTTACACATGAAGGGGTTACGAACAGTCCCTAGGCATGCTCTGAGATGACAACAAATCGTCATGCCCCGAAAGGCACACACACTGCATTGTTTGGACCTTTGTTTTCTTTATTTTCTATGGACATTCTGAACTCTATTTATTTATATGATTGAAGTATTTGATTGTGAACCCACTCGAACGTGGAATCTGATAATGATAATCCAAAAATCTCACCCTGAGAGGAGAGATAGAATAATGTAAGCAAGCCCCCTCGTCAGAAACAACGAGTGGATTGGGCCTATCTAAAGCCATGAACGGCACTCGATCTCGAACGATCACATTCTGCTTCAAACAAGCATTCGATCTCGAACGATCACTATCCGCCATGAACGGTACTCGATCTCGAATGATCACCCTCTGCTTTGAATAGCATTCAATCGTGAACGATCGTCATCTGCTTTGAACAATCCTCGATCTCGAACGATCATTTTATGTCTTGAAGGGCATCCGATCTTGAACGATCATATTGTGCTTCGTACAACATTTGATATTGAACGATTACGCCAAGCCTTGAATGGCACGCGATCTTGAACGATCTCACCTCGTCTTGAACGACACTCAACCATGCACGGCCCTCGTCCATCATAGACGGCTATCGATCATGAGCGGCCACCGCTCATCTTATAATAAAAACTCTACCTTGAACAACTTCATTTTTAACTAACGGTCTTGAACAACCGTGAATGATGATCTTGAGAATCAATGAATTGAATTGCAGGTCACAGGTTTACAGCTATTCAAAACACGCCTTCCTACCGCAAGGCACGTTTTAGGGGGCAAATGTTATCCTGCTTTTTGGTCAAAGCCAGGATATCAACAAAAGGATGGATATCAGGATTGGAGATCGATTGAAAACAAGGCTATGGTCGATACCGTCAAAATTGGACCAAGCTCCGATCAAGGTGGGATCGATCGAGAATGATAAAAAAGGCCCGGTGAGGCTACACTTCAAATTTCAGGTCAATCGGAGTTCATATGCTCAAGTTATAGATGGATCAATATTCATGAAAAATGGATTCATATCGATACTTTTGCATCGATGACTATGGCATTTGGTTTAGATCGATCGATGTTCGTATCAGTACATCTCATACTGATACATTTCGTATCGATCAGTTAACTCTAGGATGGATAATGCACATTACATTTGGTTTGGATCGATCGATATTCGTATCGATACATCTCGTATCGATACAATTCGTATCGATCAGGCAGCTCCAGGAAGGATATAGGTTGATGGATGTGGATTGTTGTTTTCGTATCGATCGGATGGATACGGAAAAGCATGTTGAAGACCCGATACAGATTTGACTATGACTCGAGGAAAATGGTTTCGATCGATACACTTCGTATCGATCAAAGCTCGGATCGATACAAGGAATAAAGCAACCGATGGATACAGAGGCAACTGCACTTGGAAGTATTTCGTATCGATCATTCGTATCGATCGATACGAAATAAGCGATCAAGGAATGGAGCGCAAAACATGGATACAACACAAGACTCGGATCGATACGAGAATTAAGGAGCGCATTGTCTATGGATACGAAATGATGGATACGAATTTATGGATATGGAATCATCAGCCTACACTTGCAAACTCGATCTTGGATCGATCATATCTCATAATCTACAACTCCAAATGCAATGAGATTTTCACAGCAAGTTGTACAACACATAAGGAACATCTGTGATCAATCGCAGCTCAATTGGAGCAGTTTATGATCGATACGAACTCACTATGGATCGATCAAGGATCGATCCCAAATGACTCCGGATCGATCATGTGGGCCCATCTGGACTTGAGAAGGAGTATTCCGAGATTCAAGGTAGATATTTCCAGCTCCACACCTATAAATAGCACCTCCATTGCAACTAAAAGGGGGTCTTTTCTCTTGGCTCCTCTTTATCTTCTTATCTTTTGGCTAGACTCTGCCATTTTCGGCTATTGATATTCAAAGGATTGTAACTGTAATCACAATATAAAGGAAATAAAAGGATCAATTCAAAGTGGACGTAGGCCGGATATAGCCTAACCACTATAAATTTCTTGTGTTTTTTACTCTCTTGCTCATTTTACATTTGTTATTTCTTCATTTTTACTCTCTACATCATTTGGATCTGAGATCCGTGACCGAATATTGAGGATTTGTATGTAAACACTGGTGCTTTTATTACATTCAAGGTTTTTGACCATTTTTAGCACAAACATTATCCTAGCAAGGTTGAAAGGCTAATAAGAAAAGGAACTAATTGTTTCGACTGGGTCGAAAGGTCGATCTGATCAAGGTTACCCTACAACAATCTATTCGATAGGGAATTCAAGAGAAAACACATATTCTATTCTCCTCAACCTAATCAAAGAAAATCAACAAGGGAAAAGCCTTCTTTCTTAACTCAACTTTGTGGTTTTGACAAGATTTCTTGTTAACATTTTGGCGCTAGAAGGAGGGCCTGAACCTCCGACTTGGTTGAACATCCAACACCACATGTCTCTAACCTAATTTAATTTCAAGCTTATCTACTTTAGTCAAGTATCATCATGACTAGCAGAGTCAAAAGGTCCAAGCTAGGATCTTCTGAACCACATTAGGTAGGATTCTCTCCAAGAACCATCAAAGATCTTAAACTACATGAAGAGAAATTCTAAGATTGAAAGATCTACATATTATGAAAGAAAAAAGTGGGGAATCATATGATCCAGAAAAGTGGAGCATAAATCCTTTTCATATTAGCCCCACTCCTATTTTTGCCTTAGGAAAAAGGGAAAGTGGAAGTGACAATGTATTCGGTCAAATGAGGAGAATTATTCAACATTATTCCAAAGGCATAATCTTTGAAAAAGAGACAATGGCTGACTACAATGCCTTTGCACATAAATGGGAACAAACTACGAAAAGAACACTTCCAACACAAGAGCTCTAAAGGGAGTCAAAAAGAAAAGCAATTGTAGAATGTGAAACTGCAAAGCCAAGGAATAAGAAACCAAAAGCCATCCTCAAGAATCAAGTTTCAAGTCTAGACTTCCTAAAGAATGCAACTTGACAACATCCGTAG
The DNA here is from genome assembly GCA_030737815.1 of Allium fistulosum. Taxonomy (NCBI): domain Eukaryota; kingdom Viridiplantae; phylum Streptophyta; class Magnoliopsida; order Asparagales; family Amaryllidaceae; genus Allium; species Allium fistulosum. The sequence continues at coordinate 1,213,974,940 of CM060902.1, forward strand.
AAAATGTCTACTTGCTAACCAAGGATGAGCTTAACTATTGACCATCACAAAAAAAGAAGCCAAAACATGAAAGGAAGCTAGAGGGATCCTACGTGATGAATGGACATGAGACCAATCATTGCAGAGCCCTAAAGGGGATGATAATCAATTTGTTCCATCAAGGAAAGATGAAAGAATTTGTAAAGAGAACATGAGTAAAATCAATAAAGAGAGTTACTTTTCTAAGAAAGATCTACATGGCTGGGAGTGAAATACTCCTTGTATTTGGATACTACCTAAGATGGTAGAAAGTCTCCGTCTGTGCCAAGTTGGCCAGGGCAGAGCACCTCCTGGAGGGAGGGCGGAGTAAGCCTTTAACCGTGCCACACTATGACCAGGTTAAAGCATCGGAGAAGCCCTTGGCCACGCCTCTGGTCAGGTCAAGGCACCTCCTAGAGGGAAGATGAAGTAAGCCTTTATCCATGCCACATTATGGCCAGAGTAAAGCACCGGACAAGCCCCTGTCCGCGCCATGCTATGGCCTGGGTAGGGCGCCTCCTGGAGGGAGTTCGGAGTAAGCCTTTATCTGCACCACGCTATGACCAAGTTAAAGCATCGGACAAGCCCTTGGCCGCATCTCTGGCCAGGTCAAGGCACCTCCTGGAGGAAGGTTGGGTAAGTCCTTGATTCTTGCCTCTAAGATGAGCTAACCAAGAGCACCGGACAACAATGGACTAAGATGTCCAAGCCCAAGAAGAGGCTCACCAAATAATGGACTAGGATATCCAAGCCCAAGAAGAGGCTCGTCGAACAATGGACTAAGACGTCCAAGCCTTAGAAATGGAATATCTATAAGAGACTAAGACGTCCAAGCCCAAGATGCAATTGATCAAATTACAACTACATACAAGACCTGAAGGGTTCATACATGTCAAAGAAGATAGAATCTAAGGAGTAAAGTCGAACTCTGTCAATTAAATACCTGATTCTGGGTTTCGGGTTTCTCATTTTAGGATTTCATCTATTAATACCCTAACATAGGTTTTGGGTCATTTTCAGTCACTTATGATCTTTATTATACCCGAATCTGGGTTTCAAGACATTCATTTCTAAACTTCATTTACTAATACCCGAATCTGGGTTTCGGGTCCTTAGCAATCACTAACTGTCTTATTCATACCCGAATATGGGTTGTGAGACTATTACTTATTAATGCTTTAATCTGGGCTTGAAATTTCTATTATGGATTTCTATTATGGGTTTCTATTCATCCATCACAAATGCCCGAATTTGGTTCAAAGAATATCCTCAGGAAGATCATTATTAAAAGTTTTTGCTAATAACCGAATATGGGTTTTGGATTTCAAAATCTTCAAATTTCGTTAATACCCAAGAACGGGTTATTGGGTTTCTATTACAAATATTCAGATAATGATTTCTGGACTCTTCTATATTAAGCACTTTATTAGCTATCTCTAGAAAATGACTCTCTCACTTCATACCCCCGCTTCAAGGCAGAATTTTCCATCAACAGACTTCAGACATTGCAACAAAATGGTTAAAGTCAAATTCTTAATTTTTTATCATCATGGTTAAAGATGGGATTTAGACATTTGACGTAGACTACTTTTCATGCGATTAACTTGATGATTTGTTAATTTACACAAATGGTATACATAGACTTATATGTCAATTTCAAGCTAACAATTGGAAATATTGTTTGCTTCATACTTTTCAGGGAAATCGAAACAGCAAAGAAGAATAAGAAATTCAGCAGATAAAAAATAATAGTATGAGCTATCAAATAAGCACTTCAGAAATGACATTACAGAAAGGAATCACAAATCAGGTGATATTTATAAAGTTTATATAATTTACATGATTTATGAAACTATTTACAAATATACAGAATAGGTATATACATTCGACAAATACAAGTCTGTCACAAATCTTGAGTAGCTTGCTTAGATTTTCAGCAATCGAAGGATCAACTATGTGACAAATTGCGATGCAGAGGACTTCCTTGAGTTTCTTTTCTTTCTTTCTTATCCTATCTGCATCGTCAATTGCATCGATGTTAGTCTTCAGAGCGCTGTTGAAAGCTCTGTTCGTGCCTCTAAGGGTTTTATTTTCTCTTTCTAATTCTGCAACGTGCTTCTGAAGGAAGTAGTTGTCGCACTCAAGCTCTTGGATTCTGGCAGCATGCTCATTTATACATTATGAATATTTAATCCTTTGTTATTCATCAAAATACTTTGCCACTTCAAACTTGACTTTCTTACACCATTCACCCACTATCCTCTCGTCTAAGCCAGGAGGAGGATTAGTCATTGTGGGGTATTTGTTAGCGACGAGGGAAGTAGACCTTGTAGGTCTAGTAACAGAAGAAGTAGCGCGGGGAACCGGTAAATTGGTACTCTGAATATTATCCCCAATAATATATTCTGGCGATTCGCGTTGAGCTTGGCTATCCATCAGTTTTATCTCTAAATCAGTTATTTTTTGAAGGAGTTTCGACATTTTCTGATCAAAGTCGATTGAAGGATTCGACTTTACTTGTTGCTTCAGTGTAGAGGTCATTTCATCTTTGCTTTTATTATCAGCCTCCAAGCTGGAAACTTGATCTTTAAGATTGCTAATAATAGTTTTCTGAAGTAAGTATCTTTTATGCCATCTTAAAGCTTTAGCATTTCCATGAAAGCGTGAAAGTAAAGTGTCATCAAGGAGTTCGCTCCTTCCAAATTCTGTCAACAACTTATCTCTATGATTAGTAAAGCGCGACGCTGAATCAAGTGAGAGAGGAGCTGCTGATAATTGTAACTCCTATTTAAATAGAAAAAGAAACAAAATAAAGTCAAAATCAGAATGAAGAATCTCTTTGTTATTATTACGATAAAAGGTTACAGTTTAAATGACAACAAAACTAAAAAATACAATAAGACAATTGTTTCATATCTAAAGGTGGGATACATCATTTTTAATTTTATTTAATGAATTGGAGGAAAGAATGACTGCAGAATCAAAAGGAATATTTAGTCCCTCCGGAGTAATCACCGGGGGACACTTGTTATAGTTCGACTCCCCAACTGGAGGACTATCATGACCACAAATTAACTTAGTATGGAATGTCCTGATTTCCTTAAGTAGCTTCTCTTAATGTTCCATATAAATTTTTTGCAAGTCTATAAGAATTTATCTTGCTAATTTTGAAGACTTTAAAATGGACGCTTTTGCAAGGTAAAATCTTCTTAGTTTAACGTATTGACTTAAATAGTCTCTAGAAACAAGTTGGCCTAATGAACAGTCACTTTGTCATAACATAATGAAATGAAACTAAGTATGAAAAGCAATATAGAGTCAAATATTTGCAAATTAATATATTATTACATGTTTATAATTATTCATCTGGTCATATAAGATAGACTTAGTAAATAATTCAGAAACAAATTTATCCTTATAGTACTTAAGTTTTCGAGAATGAGATCTTGGGAAATGGATCTGACTTGGGATAATTTCCAACAAGCTCCAAGATGCGGGTTAGAACCGAATTCGTCCAAGTATTTCTTATGAAAGCGCCTAAGTAGAACCCCACTAAATTCACCTAGATATGAAAAGTCAACAATTGGGTGTCTACAATTGGCCTTATATAAGAAATTAACTAAAATGTCCCTCTCTTCGATCAACATCCAGAATAAGGTAATTAACTCCCTGTTTTCTTTTGAGAGAGCGTCGTAGCGAATGCGCGCTCTCCTTAGTAGAGGCAGCTTCTTGATGCTTAAAAGACGCTAGCACTGATGCACTTCTATTAAGCCTATGATATTTATTGGAAAGTATATTGTGCTCCTTTATTTGCTTGTCTAACTCCCTGTATAATTTGTTTATCTCTGCTTGTTTTCTTTCGAGTTTGGTTTTATAGGGGAGGACGAATTTCTTCCTTATCTAAAATGAATGATTTAAACTATTATTATCTTTAAAGTGAACTATTATTATCTTTAAAGTGAAAGATATTTAAATAGAGAATCCCATACCTGAGATATCGGAATAGAAGTCTAAGAAACCTGCTCTTTTCCTCTTGGTTCTTCAACATTAATAGAAGCATGATCTTCTTGAGGAGCAGAGGGGGCGGCAGATTCAGGCGGGACTGCTGTGTGAGGAGATGACTCTTTCTCAGGAGCTCTTGTATTACCATCTCCATTTTTGTCAGAAGACTTGGTGTGGCCTTCTTTGTCATAACCTAAACCTTGGCCGTCGTTGATGTCATCATCATTATCGTCGTCATTGTTATCATCATCATTGTTCCCCTCTTCCTTGGCAGCATCGTCTTTGTCACCTTCATCTTCTGAGTCAGATTTGACTTCAAAAGAGGGGACTTCAAAAGAGGGGACTTCAAAAAAGAGAATCTTGGAGGCGTCAATCTCCTCCTTTTCACCAGTTTCCACTCCCTACTTCATCTGGTTAATCTTGCCCATAACTTTATCAACGAGGGCAGAATCAAGCGAGGGAAAACTTAGATTAGGGCATTTGTTGATATTATCTGCATAATCAAGCATTAGAGCCTCCTCGAAAGAATTCATCACGATCTCTTCAAGAGTAGGATCAAGAAACTGAGATACTCGCTGTTTGGCATATGAAATGGTATTGACTGCCAGTTTTAAGGAAGCCCTATTCTTCTTTAACTTCTCTTTCAAAGAGGCGTTCTTTGCTGCCATACAAACCTTCTCCTTGTTAAAATCTTTTATGGCTCGTTGCATGGCAAAGTTTTCATCGTCGAGGAGTTGGCAAGCCTTTAATTCTTCCAAAATAACAGACTCCGATTGGGCAAGAGAAGTTCTCAATCGCTCCAGTTCAGAGGTTGCTTCATCTTTTGCTGCAAATAAAGAAGAAACTTGGTCCTTTAAAGCAGAAATCTCCTCGTGAAACTTGGAGGATTCAACAGAAGATTTAGATGCCGATTCGTGCAAAACTAGCCAACTCTTGGAAATCTAAAAGGAGAAATGCATCAAAAGTCAGAAATTTAAAGAAGAACGGCAATGATAAAGTCAAGGAAGAGAAACCTACCAAGAATTGTTGTTCTATCAGGGAATGGTAATGACCTGCCAAGTCAGGAACGAAAAAAGGCGGCTGGATAGAGGAAAAAGACGCAGAGTTTATGATAGGCTGGGCTATCTCTTCAAAATTAACGGAGGAAGAAGAAGATGTTGGCCTTGGAGGAATGAGCTTTTGAGTGGAGGTCATCTCCAAAGCTTTTTATATTTTCTCAAGTGCACTAGGAGAGCTCGATACAGTGATATGAGAAAGAGGATCAATTGTAGTAGGAGTCTGCTTGGATTTATCCTGAGAAGCTTCAATAGTCGGTCTCTCGAAAGCTTTTTCAGAAGATAAAGATTCATCCTCTTCTATATCAACCACTTTAGCTATCTTCAGAGGTGGCTTCGCTTTAGTTGATTGCGCCAACTTCCTTTTGATGGCCATCCTTTTGATGGCCATCTTAGTCTTGGCAAGAGATTGAGTGATGGATGGCACATGAGACGTAGCAGGAGGAGGAGCTGGACCACTAACAGGCTTTTTAACTTGAGGAGCAGCTGTAAAGAATACGAACACATTAAAAGTCAGCAGAGTAATTTGGAAAACAACATAGCAATACATAACAAATGCAGCATTTATAACTTACTAGGGTGGTCAGCACAAATGGGTGACATGGGAGAGAAGTTAGATGGGTCTCCAAGAGAAAGGAAGTGTTTTCTTCGGGAGGTGTGTTGGACTGAAGGAGGATTGCCAAGGATCCTTTGCCCTACCGGTAGAAGGGAGTGCTTTTGCAAATTTGTTGGAGTTAACAGCGTTAATCTGCTCTTGATCTTGCTTGAAGCTGCGATTAGAGATTCTACTGTTCTCTTATCTTCTTCATTGAGCTCTTTAGCAGGGGCACCTGAAAAAAGTGAAGATTAGACAAGAAAAACCACCAAATAGAAGGAAAATAATGAAAATCTGAACTTACGGGAGGTAGAAAAGGTCCCACTGATATTTGGAAAGCACTTGACAAAGAAGAACTGGTTCTCCCAGTCTCTAAACTTGTTAAACCCCTCTGATACCAGCTTCTTCGGAGGATTTACCCTAAGATTTGGCTATTGAGATTGCTGAGCTTGATTAGTCGAACCAAATGGTCCAGTACTTCAGCATTTAAAGAAGGGAGGCCAAACTCCAATGCCATCAATTCCAGAGATAGAAGGTAGGTGTAAACATTCGGGGATAGCTGGATGGGAGCGATTCCGAGATAAGAAAGGAACTTGGACAAGAATTTTGGGAAAGGGAGAAATTATCCGTGCCATATATGGATGGCAGTATAAGCAAATAACGCTTTCGAGAGGGTTGTTGATGGCATCAGTTTCCCTAGGTGGAATGGCTTCCACACCAGTGATTCCGTAGTCATTGGGGATGGCATCTACCTCGTCTTGAGTATATATGAGAGAATGCTTGGAAGTGGCTTCGACCTTCTTTGGAGAGCTCATGGTTCTGCCAGGTGAAAGCATTTCAGTTAAAATTTTCATTTGTTAAGAACCTAACATTCTTTCAAGAATTAAAAAAAACTACTATGGCAACCTAAACATAAAACCAAATATGAAACTTCAAGTTCTTGGAAGAATGTTAAAGTTAAAAAATCAGAAGTTAAGAGCTTTCGACAAAGTCGAAAGGGATGGAAAAATTGAGATTTAGCAAACACCTTTCGACAATGCCAAAAGCTTAAATATGAAAATCCACTGAACTTTCGATAAAGTCTAAAGGGAGGTTGAAATGTATGTCCAACCAGCACCCTTCAACAATGCCAAAAGCTCAACAAGGACTATGTTATTACTTGTTAGGACGAAATGATTAAAACCCATTTAAATACACACACTACTAATCTTCAAAAGACAAAATGACAAGACCCTTCGACACTGTCGAAACCCATGGCTTAAGTTTTCCTAGGGAAATATGAATGTCGTCGAAACCTTATATACCCATTGAGTTGAAAGGTCCTAAGTTAAAATCATATGAACTTGGAACGTTTCGACAATGCTGGAGATAGGTGATTATACAAGGTTTCGACTCATTAGTTACATAAAGTTTCTATGGGGTCAAATGGACGTTATGGTTTCGAAAGCATACTAAAAAGAAAAGATTTCATTCAGCACAAAAGGTTTTGATTAGGTCGAAACGTTTGCTTTCGAGAGGGATGACTGCATTCTGCTTCACTATATAACCTTTCGACAAGGTTGGTTAAATTCGCGCTACAATACCTTTCGTCCGCATTGAAAGAGGCTAAGAAAGCGATCAATGTTGTCGCCTTAATCTCTTTTGAAGGGGTAGAAAGGTAAATTTGTAAAGCCAATTTTTCATCCGCACAACCCATAGCTTCTGGGCGAAGAAAACAGAAACCCCTTTCTTCCCCAAACTCGATTTCAAATCCAGGAATTCAAAAATTAATGAACAATGAATCAAAACCATAAAACTAATAGATTTCAACATGGACTAACCTTCTTAGATTTCGAAATTTATAAACGAGAATTTAGATTCTCTTAAAAATAACAGTAATAATGAACACTGAATTTGAATTCAAAACGAAAGATAAATTTCATCGATTCATGAAACTGAAACACAAAATTCTCTCGGATGAATTGAATTTTAAAACTTAAACAATTTCCAAAAAATCGAAGCAAAATTCAAAATCTCGATTACAAAATTTGAAATAGAAATCCCGATAATGAGATCTGAGAGATTAGGATTCACTGTGAAACATAAAAAGTAATAAATATAAAGAGAAATTTGCATATCAAAATGAATTTTTACTTACGATTGGATCTGATTTCTTCTTTAATTAAGGAAGAGATAATTTAGAAATTTTTGAAATCTCTTTACTTTCTCTCGAAATTGATTTAACTATAGATAAGTGAAGAGGAAGAAGAAGGGAGCGTACTTTATAAGAAAAGTCAGAAAGGGATGATGGTCGTTCGATCAGATTCACACGGGAAGACCAAGAGGCGGGAATTTTCTAGGTTTCGACAAAGTTGACTTGGAAAGTCAAGAGCATCCTTTCACAAGGAGGGGGCAAATGTTACTACCAAAAATTCCATTCGACTTAGTCAAAACCTTTTTGAGCAAATGATAAAGAAGAACAAGAGGAAAAGACTCTAACCAAACCTTTCGAAAGAGTCGAAGGGATGCTAGAGCCAAAGTCCAAAATCTTAAGAACCTTTCAAAGAGGTCGAAAGGATGCTACAGCAAAAGGCTAGAAGGTTCTTTACCTTTTGAAGGGGTCGAAGGAGTCGAAAGCACCCTTCCGTCTTCGGTGACCATCTTTCGAAGCAGATGATTCCGCATGATTGAAGACCTTTCGAATGAGTTGAAGCAACACCTTTCAAAGAAAATGAAGGACAACTCTTCAAATACACGCCAAACCTTTCGAAACCAAATGTTTCGCCTTTACTCAAACCACTCAAAAGCATGTATTGGCCTGAACAATACTTTTGAAAGCTAAACCAAGCCTTTAGAACTGGTCAAAGCCATTATTGTCCAAAGAGGTTCCACATCAAGTCACAGGCAAGAATTCGGAAGAAACCAATAGCATCGAACCATCAGCATCTTTGAAACCATTGGATAAAGCCTATCGACAGAGTCGAAAGCTCTTACAAAGCAACATAGAGGAGGAAAGCACAACCGCTCCTTTCGACAAAGGCGGAAGCACACTAGCGTTAACACGACAACCACCTTCCGACCAGGTCGAAAGCATTGGGATCGAAAGGTGCAGACCCGCATCTATAAATAAGACCCAAGGGGTCTTGTTTTGGGGATCCGGATTCAGCCAATCTAAACTTGTATTTTCTTAATTCCAAAAGCTGCAAAACTATAATTTCTAAATTGAATTGGGGATTTTGAGTAATAAAGTTTTATTTGAGCTGTGGAAGGGAAGTCTTCAATCCTTTAGATTACTTAATTGTTTATAAAACTTTTATCAGGCTTAAACTTGTATTACAGGTGTCAATTGTATCGAAAGTCCCTCCCGACTCAATTGGAACCTGGCATATTCAAGTAACTTCGATCATAAACTTCAATATAACTTTCCATGGGCTTCTGCTTTCGACAAGGTAAAGACCTAGCATCGATCTACTTAAAACTTTGAAACCCAGACCTTATATAAAGTGCTTAAATTTCAAGCTTTTGACAAGGTCGAAACCTCAACCGCGGATTCTGGATCGAAACCCTAACCACTTAACAACTAAGCCATCGACTGGATCGAAACCCATTAAGTCAAACCTTATATAGAAGTCTCTAAAGTAATTCATTTGAGTATTTCAACTGTATCGAAAGGAGAGCTTTAAGGAATACCGCATTATCCTAGCAAGGTCGAAAGGCTAATAAGAAAAGGAATTAATTGTTTTGACTGGGTCAAAAAGTCGATCTGATCAAGTTTACTCTACAGCAATCTATTTGATAGGGAATCCAAAGAGAAAACACATATTCAATTCTCGTCAACCCAATCAAAGAAAATCAACAAGAGATAAACCTTCTTTCTTAACTTAACTTTAGGGTGTTGACAAGATTTCTTGTTAACAAGAATTATATAAGGATTGCTATACTTGGAGATCGGACGATCCGATGGCTGAAATGGTCTCGAAAAGCGCGAAATTGTCATCCTAGAGTGTTGTCTTGGATAATGATGAAATTTATATTATCGGGACCAGAAAAATAAGGTGATACATGTAGATGAGTTTTTGTGGCGATCGGATGCACCGTTTGATTGTGCGAACTCGAAATGCACAACCATTTATTTGAGAATTCAAATAAAATAATATTTAAATATTAGCCAATCACAAACCCTCCTCCCTCATTCCCATTTATTGTTCCATTGCCGTGAGAATTAAAACATGGCTGCCTCCTAAATCATTTATCAAAAATAAAAATCCGTCAATTATCTCAATGAAAAATTCCCAAACAACCTTCATTCAACTCGTATCGACTTGATCTTCAAGCCCATATCCACCTCGAAGGCTACGACACTAGTTTTAGGAATGACCATACATAGCCGACGACTAGGGTTAATAGAGTTTGGGGTATACTCTAGGGGAAATTATGTATTTTGTTATATATATCTAACTCGTTGACTAATCTTGTTCGAAATAGGTGTTTCGATTCTATTATATACCTGATAAAATGTAGTTATATTAATTAATTAAAAGTATATTTAATAAAAAATCCACAAATGGTATACTTTTGAAAGTAGTTACAAAGTGTTGTAACCGTGAGTAATTTACCATAATTAAAATAAATATACCATTTTAAATGTTCCTAGTCAAGATGCATCGAGACTGGATATCGATGTATCCGTTGAGACTAGATTATGTAACGCTCTCCAAACGTAGGGCAGTGTATTACTCATGATTGCTGGGGCACCTAGGGGTTACGCACTAATAGTTATTGGATAACTATGGAATGACTCATTTGATAGTTTTCTGTTGGCTAATATAGCTAAGGTCAAACAGAAAATATGAATGTGAATAATTTACACTGTTCTTTCGACTTGAGAATACTATGAATCTTCAATATGAAAGCTCCACTTTGATTATACTCAAATCAATGGCACGACGTCCATCGAGTAACTATAGTTGTGTCGAGTGGAAGTATTGGAAGCGAGGCACTATTCAAGAGAGGATTCGTCTCCTCGGTTATATGGGGTTAGTATCATGGTCAACTAAAGTCAACCCAAAGTCAAATTCTCTGGCCAGAGTAATTTTGTTAATAATAATTGTTATTATTGAACCAAGAAATTTATGTTTAGACTATAGAGTTGAATGTGGACGATGTTGGAATTTTTGACCATTACCAAATTCAATAAGTCCAAAGCGACATAGTTTTGACGAAGAGAATTAGTGTAAATAATTATCACAACGGGGCAACGCTTATTGAATTAAAATAAGATTTTTTCGAAATGAGTAAGCGATAAATTTGCCATAATGTCACACCACCTCCTAAGTGAAGTGTGAACGTTAATGTTCTAATAGTTGATGTTAATTACTGACCGAATTTACACCCAAGAGTCACACAACCGAATCGATGAATTCTCTTAAGACCGAATGTTTTAATTAGTTTATAATTATTATAAATAAATTAAATTAATTAATATTTATGAAATATTAATTATAAAATTTGGATATGATTTGAGAAATAAATTTGTTACATGTATTTATAAAAAGTTATAAACTGTTGACCGATATGAGATATCGACAATAAATTTAGTTGAATATAATTATGTATATTTAAATTGGGTTAAATGGGCTCACAACCCATAATTTTATAGGTGAAAGTTGTTGGTTTTTATAGAGGAAGGGGGCAGCCACTATGCATGAGATTTGGGTTTAGAGATGTGTGGTTGAGATCATTATTTGCTCTCTTATCCTACCCATATAAAAGCTATTCTCAAAACCCTAGTCAAAGGATAATTAATTTTTGAGCCGCCACTTTCTTCTTCTTTATCATTTTAATGGCAGCAACTCTCCTCTAAAATCATCCCAAAAATTCTCAAATCCAAATTACATTAAAAAAATACTAATTTGTAGTAGAAGGTCCCTAATCCCAAATTAGCAAACTGATGGATTGGGAATTGTTCTTACTAGATAATTAATTATTTAATGTGGACTCAAAGGCTTTATTAGGAGGTGAACTTTTATTTATTATTATTGTTTTGATTTCAAGTATATCATATGAATGTTGATTTATATCCAAATCACTTGTTTGTATTCAGATCTGTTTATTGTTTAGATTAGGTGAGATTTTTGTGGGTACATGTGTTTGTTATAATTGGATTGGCTATGTGCTTGTTGTAGTATTTTTTATTGATTTTTTTCTAAAAAAACTTAATTTAGATTTATATTAGTATATAAAAATAGATCTAGATTAAATGTATACAGATTTGTTGTCTAAATGTATAATTGTATATATGTTTATATCTTGTATATATTTAATCTAAAAAATTTCTTATGATGTTTTATACCTACCGTGAATCATAAAATATAAAATTATTTTATTACATACGTATATAGATATTTTGTTATTATTTAATGATTTTGTGAATTGTTTATTATGTATAAAATACTTAATGGTTAAAAATTTCAATTTTTTTTTTCTACACCATGTATGATGCTTACTGTAAATTTTTACTATTTTTTGAACTTAATTTATTATTTTTTAAAATTAATTTACTTTCGGCCTGCAATCAATTATTTAATTAAAAATATAAATTCGATTGATAAAATTCTAGAAAATTTTCATAGCATTAGATGTTTTACAAGTACCTTTAGAAGATTTTTAAAACTTAATTTAATATTTTTATAATTAATTTATTCTCGAACTGCAGTTAATTATTTAATTAAAAATATAATTTCAGTTGAGAAATTTCCGATTCAATTAAAAAATGGCGACGAAATCTGCTTTCAATTTCTCATCTTCTACTTTCTCAATCGCACATCCTCGTTATTCGAATCTATCGAATTTTGGATTCTCTGTTGATCATGATTCTTCTTCCTATCGTACCTATGCCCAAGTGGTTAAGGGGTCAAAGCTTTTTCCTTCTCAATTTCTTAAAAAGAGAACTAAATTCAAGAATTGGGTTGATTCTAGAAAGGGAAAAAATATGTTTTCGATGTGGGGATTATCATCATTTGGCTAAAGACTATTGAGAACCTGTTAGATGATTCAGATGTGGTTTTTTTAGTCACAGAAAGATTGACTCTTCGATGAAATTAAAACAAAATTCTGGTGATCGCAGTAACCTTTCTATCACTGACCATGGATTTCAATTTGTTTTAAAATGTATGAGCTTAAAAGAATCTTGTTAGACCACTTAAGGATCCAGAGGAATGAAGGTATTGAATTCTTGGAGGAATTGTTCAAGCATTTCGATGCAATCAATGAAGTTAATATCTGTAGGAATTACAAAAACAAGTTTGGTGATCCTGAAGACTATTTTGAAGACTCTGTTTCTTCCTTGAATAGTGATGAATTGGCTACAGATGTGATGCTTGTATCTAATGAATCTAGTGGGGTTACTGACGTTGGCATCAATGAAGCTTTTGATATTCTTGTTGCTGTTATTAGAGAGAATTTGATTGATTTTGATCCTTTGCTTCTAGAACCTGCTGTTTTACAATATTGTTCTCATTCGTTGGAATCCAGGGATATATTGCTTGATAATGGATGTGTAGTTTGTGATGTTGGTTCCGATAATCATTCGAGTGAGTTGAGTAAAAATATTGTTCATATTCATAACAAAAAATTTAGAGCTAAATCTTATAATAAGGGGAGTTTTGAATTAGACACTAAATATAATTTTGATTGTCTAAGATCACTGGATGATTCAGGAGAGAAATCTATTATATCTCAAGATTTGGTAACTAATAGAGGGTTTTCAGATGGTTGTTTGGTGGATAACAGATCGGTGATGGGTAGCATTAGTGAGGCTTTTTCTTTGCAAGTTGCAGATAAGAATTTATAGGGTAATGATGTTATTGCTGATACTTCTTTCTCTTCCGAGTCTTTGGCATATTACAATTGTTCAAGGAATCACGTTTATGAAGGTGATGCTTCTTCTGACAATTTTAAAGAGGTTTTTGATGGCAGTGATGTTGGTAAGGAGATCGACAGGTTTAGTTCATCTGGTAGCTTGGATGTGGATATTGGCTTGGGTGTTATATATGTCCATAAAAAGAAGCTCTTGCTATCTGGTTATTAATGTTTACTCATACTTGGATACTAGAGTGCACATGAGCAAGTTGTTGAATGATGCAATGGTAAACTTGATGGCTTCTGAATTCAGAAATAGGATTAAGGTGGGATTGGATGTTGTTGGAGATGTTTGGGTCTTGTTGGTTTAAAGAAGAGAGATTTGTTGGGTTTGGTTGGTGCAAGATCTTGTGTGGTTCCAGTTGAACATCACGGGATTGCCGGTGCAAGTGTTTATGTGTGCATGTCTGATACAGATACAATGGACGTGGATGTTTCTTCAGCTGAATGCACATTGAGTGATGGTAGTAATTCGACTGGAATGGGTTATGTAGTAGTTGATTCGACATCATTTAATGACTGTTCACAAATTTTGGTTAACAATGGTGATAGATTATGTGGCATGGTGTGGGAATTCGAGAGAGAGGCTATGAGTAATTCTAGTGCTCGGTTAGTTGGGGAAGTGGTTGGTAATGTAATTAAATCTGATGCTATAGTGAAAGGGAATGTTACTGAAAGCTCACAGAGATTGGTTAATAATGGTGTCAGTTTATGTAGCATGGGTGGGGAAATGGATGGGGATACTGTAATTAGATCTGATGCTCTGTTAGTTAATGATGTGATTGTAGTAAAATCTGACACTGAAGGGAATGATGTATTTAAGGAAAAGAATGTTTTTCAGGGTGGTTGAAGTTCGTCTATAGTAATTGATAATGAGGGTAGTATTATTAGCAAAGCTTCATTTATATCTTCATCATCAAAGAAAGGCAGGAGTAATAAATCTGTTGATGTCAGTGGTGTTGTTCGCCATAATGCCAGGGTCTGTAGCAGTCATTCTTTAGTTATGGGTAAGTTACTTGATTCAAGTGCTATGAGTGGCACTACGAATTCAGGCTCAGGTATGGATTCTGATTTAGGCAGTACCTATTCTTCCTATGCTCTAGGAAATCTATCTACCAGTCAGTTATGTTAGTTAGCTAGGGATACCGCTTTTATTTTTACTGATGATGAATTAGATACTGCTTTCATTAGGAGTAGGGAAATAGATAGGGTTAGATCATTTGGATTATGAGGATTATTAGCTGGAATATTAGGGGTCCCCATGATTTAAATAAATGTGATAAAATTAGAGCATTTTTTAAAGATTATTTTATAGATATCACCCTTTTACAGAAAACGAAAATAGAATGTCCCGATCTTCATTTTTATAGAAGATTAGGTGGTTATCATTTTAGACGGTGGGCTTGTTTACCTATAATTGGAGCTTCTGGGAGTTTACTTATAGGGTGGTGTGATAATTATTTTAAACTTCTTCATACTATTACTAAGCAACCTCTTTACATATTATTTTCATTAACCTTAGTGATAACTCCTTATTAAATATATCTAATGTTTATGGTCCTAATTCGAAAATTAGTCGTCGAATTTTATGGAGCGAATGTCTAGAATTTAGATCATTTGCTCATGGATCTTGGATTTGGGAGGCAACTTCAATGTAATGCGTTTTTTAGGGGAATGATCACCCCGGGAAGGAGATTTTTCTTCTATGGAATAATTTGATCAATTTATTGTTAACAGTAATTTGATAGAAATGCCTTTATCTAATAGAGAATTCACTTGAAGTAATACTAGGGATTCCCCCTCAATGGCCCTTTTAGATAGATTTTTCATAAGTGATGAAATCGAAGATAAATTTCCTATTTGTAGAGTTACGAATTTGTCTTATATGTATTATGACCATTGCCCTTTCATTCTTATGTGTGATCATCTTAGAATTGTTAATAAAACTTTTAAATTTAAAAGTATGCGGTTATTAGAATCTAACTTTACTAATCTAATTAAATATAAATGGACATCAATGAATTATTATAATATCAGAAATATGGATAACTCTGCAAAAAAATTGTTTTAAAACTTAAAGGTCTTAGGAATTTTCTTAAAAATTGGAATAAGAATGTATTTGGCAGTATTAAAACTAAAAAAGAAAATTTACTTTCTGAAGTGCTTAAAATTAACAAGATAGAAGAAACAAGAGAACTAAATCTTGGAGAGCGTAATGTACTCGCTAATTTAAAAGTAGAGCTTAATTCAATTTTAGAAAAATAAAGAGGTTATGTGGAAACAGAGATCTAGAGTTCAATGGATTAATGTAGGTGATAATAATACAATTTTTTTTGTAATTTGGCTAATGATAGAAAACGTAGCAACACAATAAATTCTATTTTTGTGAATAATGTTGAATCTGTTGATCAAAGGGACCTAAATAAGGCCTTTACTGATTACTATAGGGATATATTTGGCAATAAGAATAAACATATAATAAACGTTAGATGGAATGAACTATATCCCATTGAGTCTAGGAATAATCTTACTGACTTTGATAATCCTTTTTCCGAAGAGGAGGTTTTGAAGGCTATTAACGACATGCCTAGTGATAAAGCTCCAGGTCTTAATGGGTTTCCTATTTTATTTTACGAAATATTTTGGGATGTATTAAAGTTTGATTTAATTAACATGTTTAATGAATTTTATAATGGGAAACTACAATTAGGAAGATTTAATTTTGCAAATGTCAGTCTATTACATAAAAAAATCGGTGCTAATAATTTAAAAGATTTTAGACCAATTTCTTTAATTAATTGTTCTGTTAAAATTATTTCAAAAGTTTTAGCAAATAGACTTAATACAAGAATGAATGATCTAATTGATTGTTTGCAAACCGCTTTCATTAAGGGTAGAAATATCACAGATGTAGTGGCTATTGTTTAAGAATACATTAATCACTGTTGTAAGAATACCATTACATGTGCGCTTCTAAAACTTGACTTTGCGAAAGCTTTTGACTCGGTAGATTGGGATTTTCTTATTGATATGTTGCCGGCTAGAGGTTTTAGTCGCAAATGGATTGGTTAGATTATGACTCTCCTTTAAATTGGTAATTCTAATATAATAGTTAACGGGATCTTAGGGAATAAAATTCAATCAAAACGTGGTTTAAGACAGGGAGATCCTTTATCGCCTCTCTTGTTTAACTTAGCTGCAAAAGTTTTCGCTATGATTATTAAAAAAGCTATTGGAAATGGATCTTTAGGGAGCCTTGGTAGTGAAATTTCTCGTAATGGTCTCTCTGTTCTTCAATTTGCGGATGATACCTTATTATTTACTTCTCACTTGCCTAATCACGTCATTACCCTTAAATTTATTTTTTATATCTTTGAACTACTTTTGGGACTAAAAATTAATTTCGATAAGAGTTCGGTTTTAGTATTAAATGACATTGATAAGGTTGAGGTTTTAGTAACTAATACCCTTAATTGTAAGACAATCAATTTCTCTATTGATTATCTTGGTTTATTGATTAGACCAACTAAACTTGAGCATGATGATTGGCTAATTATAATAGATAAAATTAAAAATAGAATTTCTAACTGGAATAGGAGGTTTTTATCGAGAACGAGTAGATTAGTTCTTATCAATTATGTTTTATCCGCACTGCCGATTTATTGGATGTCTATGCATCTTTTTCCAGATTGGGCGGTCGATAAAATTGATAAAATAAGAAGAGATTTCTTATGGAGTGGTGATAATCCTAACAATAGTCTTAAGTGTTTAGTCAACTGGGAAACAGTTTGTAAATCGAAAAAGGAGGGAGGATTAGGGGTTATTAATTTGCGTAACATGAATTTGTCTTTATTGGGGAAGTGGCTATGGAAATTTAAGGATACAAACGATAATTCTATTTGGAAAGAAATTATTTTTAAATATTATTATAATGGTAGTAATAATTTATGTCAAATTACACTTTCCGATAATAATAAATTGTCTAATTTTTGGAAATCAATTTTAAAATGTCATGAGATTTATAACCTTGATGCTAATACGATTGTTCATTTAGGTAATAATACAACTTTTTGGCATGATCGTTGGATATCCATCATTCCTCTTAGGGTTGAATTTAAAGATCTTTTTGAAATTTGTAACTTTAAAAATGCTTTAATTAAAGATGTTTTTTCTCTAGATAATGATCCCCCTTGGAATTTTAGTTTTAATAGAATCCTAGAAAGTACAACTCTTAGACTATTTACTTTATTATGTGCAAGATTGAATTTATATAATATTGATAACAAAAATGATATTATTAACTGGGAATGAGATAAAAGCAAGAAATTCACTTCTAATTCATTATATAAATTTCTTAATTTTTCGGGCTTTTCTAATAACACTTTTAATCTTATTTGGAAAGCAAATGCACCACCAAAAGCTAAGTTACATATGTGGTTAATCATGCATGGGAAGTTAAACACCATTGAACTTTTAAAAAGAAATAATTTGCCACTTGATAATAAATGTACTTTTTGTAACTTGGATTTTGAGAATAGTAATCATATATATTACGACTATATGGATACTTGTTACATTCTTAATAATACTCTTAAAATCTTTAACTTTATTTTTACAAATAAAATTACTGATTGCAATTTTTATTGGAATAAATTAAGATTTAAGTTTAAAAAAGGAAATAAATTTTTATTAGATACTTTATTCATTATAATATGTTGGTATATTCGGTTTGAGAGAAACCAGAGACTATTTAATGTTAGGAACTGGAGATAGTGGTTTTGATGACAACAACCATTGTAAATTATTTTATTATAACTTATATACTAACACTATTGTCTAGATATATATGAATGTTATTATGCAGGATATATATAAGGCATGTACTGATTATTGAAGACTGTACAGTATAAAGATCAAGGATGAAGAAATCAAGTTTGAAGACTCATGAGTATCAAGATCAAGATTTCAAGATATGTGTCTAGTTTATTGTTAAAACTTCATAATAGCACGGAAATCTTCATTCCATATTTCATTTGGGATGGAACCCATTTCTATCTTCTTAGTGGCTTACAAACCCACGACAAGTAGCTTACAAACCTACGACAAGTGGCTTACAAACCCATGAACATCCTGGTTTTGTACAAGTTCTCGAGTCCTGATGTGATGAGATATTCTGCAGGAAGAAGCTTGCAAAACTACTTCAAAATGATTTTTCAAAATGATTTTCAAAACTGCTTTTCAAAATGTTTTAGCCTTAAAATATTCTTTGTCTTTGTTTTTAAATAAACTTTTGTTTTAAACTTCGTTTGATTTTAAAACTATCTTCTGATTTTTAAATATTCTTTTATAATATATAAATATATACTAGAGATTTAAAATCAAATTTATATATACATTCTAAAAATATATTTTTCTACTCTTCTTTATTTTAAAACATAGGAAAATTAGTTTATTTTACTCTAGAATCATTTCATCTTGTTTTCCTTTCAATACCATTTTCAAAACAAATTTTACATTATTTTTAACTAGGGTATGCCAACATCATAGGATACCCCATGTCAACATGGTGGCCGTGAAATTCAAAAGTTTCAATTTTCAAAAGAAGTGTCTATTCGTTTAAATCTCTCCACAAATGGTTATGATCGTTACTGGTCTATAAATAGCCTTCACAAACGAATTTTTTAACGAACTAATTTCATATTTTCTTCACTCCTTCTTCTCCACAAATCCATATGCTAAAATTTTCATATTTTTAAGATCGTGCCGAAATTCTGCCGAATTCTCAAGTAAATCAAATTAGAATCTCATTCTTGTTTGGTTCTCTACCCTCTCTCGAAGATCAAAGTGCTATTCAGAGTTATAGGATCAATTTGTAATCAAAAGTTTATCGAGTCTCTCTATAAGGTGTGGTTGTGCCTGGAAATCAATTGGGTAATCTTGTGGCCCGTAAATCAAGAGAGTTTGCCCCGGACTCATGAGATGGGAGGGTACCTCAAGGCCTTTAGAACTAAGGATTGTAATCTCGACTTTGGTATAATAAAAATCTGTATGAGGTGTTCTGCCTTGGTACAGGACTGGATGTAGGGTAACTCCGAACCAGTATAAAATTCGGTGTGTTCTTTCCTTTTAATGCTTTTTATTTACTTTCTGCATCTGTGTATGATTCTGTGATTGTTCTGTGATTAAGTTCTGCATTTGTTTGTGTCATAATTTTAATTTAGTCCATATAAGTCGTAAAATCCATTAAACACTATTCACCCCCCCTCTAGTGTTAAATTAGCCTTAAGATCATTAATCCGCACTCCCTTTCAATTTGTATCAGAGCATAGGTTTTCATAATCTGAAACTTGAAAAGTTGAAAATGGCATTTTTAGAAAATTTTGTTAATACTAGTTTGAATCTATGCATTTCATCAAAGTATCATAAGTCTGCATATAGTTTTTATGAAAAATCAAGTTATCTACTGAATTGGTTTGTTATGCAGTAACAGACATGTTACATGGCTTTTGAAGAATCAACAACCAATGGACAAATTGTGCAAATTGAGAAAGATAAATGGATACTTGATAGTGGTTGTTCAAGGCATATGACTGGAAATCCCGAGATACTCAATGACATTTTATATCAAGATGGTGGATTGGTCAACTTTGGAGACAACTCAAAAGGATATGTGATTGGCATCGGCAATGTCGGTAATTCTAAATCTCCTCTTATTTCTGATATTTTGCTAGTTAGGAATTTAAAACATAATCTGCTTAGTATAAGTCAACTATGTGATAAAGGATTTAAAATTAAATTTGGAAAAGATAAGTGTCACATCGAAGATAATAAGTCAAATATTATCTTTGAAGGAATTAGGAAGAAAAACATTTACATCCTTAGTATGAAAGTTTCAAATGATAACTTATGTCTTTTGGCTAATACAAGCGACCCTTGGATTTGGCACAAAAGATTTGGTCATTTAAATTTCAAACTGTTATCTAGGTTATCAAAACTTGACTTAGTTAGAGGTCTTCCCAAGTTAAACTTCAAAGTAGATAGTATATGTGATGCTTGCCAATTAGGAAAACTTAAGAAAAGTTCATTTAAATTAAAAGATATGATTTCTACTTCTAAACCTCTAGAATTACTTCATTTAGATTTATTTGGTTCATCTCAAGTTCAATCAATTAATCACAATAAATATGTTTTTGTAATTGTAGATGATTATTCTAGATATACTTGGACAATTTTTCTTAAACTTAAAAGTGATGCTTTTGAATTATTTAAGAATTTTGCTAAAAGAATTCAAAATCAATTTTCTTTAAAAATAAAAACTATTCGTAGTGATCACGGTGGAGAATTTGAAAATGAAAATTTTGAGAATTTCTGTAATAAAAAAGGAATCACTCATAATTTCTCTTTTCCAAGAACTCCACAACAAAACGGAGTGGTAGAACGTAAGAATAGAACGATTCAAGAGTGTGCTAGAACAATACTTTCTGATAGTAACTTACCTAAAAACTTTTGGGTTGAAGCAGTCGCTACAGCTTGTTATATATTAAATAGGATTTTAATTAGACCATTAACTAATAAAACACCATATGAATTACTTTACAATAAGAAACCCATAGTAGCTTATTTTAAATTTTTTGGTAGTAAGTGTTTTATTCTTAATACAAAAGATAATTTAGATAAATTTGAACCCAAAACCGACAAAGGTATCTTTATCGGATATTCTAATAGAAGTAAAGCATTTAGAGTTTATAATTTAAGAACTAACACTATTGAATAAACAATGCATGTATCTTTTGATGAAATTTTTAAAGATACTATACAAATAGAAGATGAAGAAGATTTTGTAACTTTAAATAATGAACCTAATGAAACTAAATGTGAAATCATTCAACCTAATAAAAGAATTAGACTATTAAAAGATCAACCTGTAGAAAATATACTAGGAAATCTTGAATCTATAGTTAAAATAAGAAATCAACTAAATAGTATGAGTAATGTAGCTTTTATATCAACTATTGAACCTAAAAATCCAAAGGAAGCATCATCTGATGACTCATGGATTCTTGCTATGCAAGAAGAATTGAAACAGTTCACTAGAAATGATGTTTGGGAACTTGTTCCTAGACCTGAGGATAAAAGTATAATTGGAACAAAATGGGTTTATAAAAATAAAATAAATGAACTCGGTGAGGTCGTGAGAAATAAAGCTCGTTTAGTCGCGCAAGGTTTTTGTCAAGAAGAAGGAATTAATTATGATGAAACTTTTGCACCCGTAGCAAGACTAGAAGCTATCAGGATTCTACTTGCTTTTGCAAACTACAATAATTTCAAGTTATATCAAATGGATGTTAAAAGTGCTTTTCTAAATGGTTTTGTAAAAGAAGATGTTTATGTTGAACAACCTCCACTTTTTGAAAATAATAAATTTCCAAATCATGTATATAAATTAAAGAAAGCTTTATATGGTCTGAAACAAGCTCCTAGAGCCTGGTATGAAAGACTAAGATCTTATTTACTATAATCTGGTTTTGAAATTGGTAAAATAGATACAACTCTTTTTATTAAAAGAAAAAAAAATGATATTCAATTAGTACAAATATATGTAGATGATATAATATTTGGGTCGACTAATAACATAATGAATAAAGAATTTTCAGATATAATGACTAAAGAATTTGAAATGAGTCATATGGGAGAACTAAGCTTCTTCTTAGGACTTCAAATCAAACAATTAGATAAAGGAATTTTCATTAGTCAAAAAAAATATGCTAAGGATTTAATTAATAAATTTGGATTGACCACTTCTAGTGGGAAACCAACTCCAATGACAACTAATGTAGCTTTAAGTAAAGAAGATAAATCAAAAGATGTTGATAAAAAATTATATAGGGGAATGATTGGTTCACTGCTTTATATAATAGTAATTCGTCTTGACATCATGCATAGTGTCTGTCTCTGTGCAAGATACTAATCTCAACCTAAAGAAACTCACTTAAAAGCTGTTAAAATAATTTTAAGATATGTAAAACATACTTTAGATTATGGTTTATTTTACCCTAAAAATGATGTATTTGATTTAATTTCATATTGTGATTCTGATTACGCTGGTTGTAAATCAGACCGAAAAAGTACAAGTGGAACTTGTCACTTTCTAGGACATTCTCTGGTTTCCTGGTTTAGTAAGAAGCAAAACACTGTATCCTTGTCAACAACTGAAGCAGAATATATATATCTGCTGCTTTGGCTTGTTCTCAAGTTATATATATGCAACAAACTTTAAAAGATTTTGGATTAACTATAACTAAATCACCAATTTATTGTGATAATACTAGTGCAATAAACTTATCTAAAAATCTAACTCATCATGCTAGAACAAAACATATTGATATTAGACATCATTTTCTTAGAGATAATATAAGTAAAGAAGTCATAACTCTTGAATATATTAATACTGAAAAACAAATTGCTGATATATTAACCAAACCATTAAATGAAAAAAACTTTACTAAATTTAGAAGAGAATTAGGTATATGTTCATTAACTGAAATATAAATTATAAATAATACAAGTATAGTTAATAATTAATATAAATAAAATTTCTTAAAAATTGAACTAGGCATGTCGACATGACCCATCCCCCTATGTCGACATATAGGCCGAGATTTTCAAATTTAAATTTCCCTCTAAAATTAGTTATTTGGTTATATATTTATATTTTTTGACTTTTACTCCTTTCCTCTATTCTATTCTCTGCAATAAACTTCTAAAACAGTAAATTAATGGCTTCCTCTTCTAATAATGAACCTTCTTCACCCACTTCTCCTCATTCTGGCCCTTTTCAACGTTCCACATACGTACGAGTCATCAAATTACAAGAGAAGTTGAAAGATTTGCTTCAAATGATGACGGAAATTCAAGTGAGTCAACTGTGAATGGCTAGAGAACAAGATAGGCAAGGCAGAATTCTTAGGAATTTACAAAAATTCCTTATGGGTAACCATGCAAATCCCATTGTCATCGAAGAATCGTCACAAGCCATGGATACTGAAGAAGAAGAGCCTATAGAAGAACCACAAGAGGATCAAGAAGAAGAACATCCTCTGCCGAATCCGGATGTTCATATGGATGAAGATGATGGCGTAATTTGCGTTGGAGAGGTCCTTTTTGACGCTAATGGGAACTTGGTCGAACAACGTGGAAACTTTTGTCTCCACTATCCAAATTGTTCGGTCCATAAATCACCAATAGTTAAGGGTCCTCGTTAAGCGTTTTTTGTTTTCTCTTTCTTGATTGTATATTAGTTTGTTAATTTGTATATAAAGTGTTATCTTAATTAATGTTCTTCTAAAAACAATCTTTGGTGTATAAAATTTTGAATTCCATTTAACTTAGGATGCTATATTTCACTCATACATAATTATTATTCTTATGTCATATGTT
This sequence comes from Allium fistulosum, assembly GCA_030737815.1. Lineage (NCBI taxonomy): Eukaryota > Viridiplantae > Streptophyta > Magnoliopsida > Asparagales > Amaryllidaceae > Allium > Allium fistulosum. The sequence goes on from CM060902.1 coordinate 1,213,998,946, forward strand.
TGTTTATCTCATTTTCTATTAAGTTCAAGGTTTATAGGTTATTGTTTTATTGATGACAAAGGGGGAGAAGTTATATAAAATAGTAGGCTTGGAGTAAGGGGGAGTTGTTGGTGTAAGGGGGAGTTATGGTATGATCGAAGTGGTAAGTATATTTTATAAGGTTGTCATCATCAAAAAGGGGGAGATTGTTAGGAACTGGAGATAGTGGTTTTGATGACAACAACATTTGTAACTTATTTTATTATAACTTATATACTAACACTATTGTCTAGATATATATGAATGTTATTATGCAGGATATATATAAGGCAGGTACCGATTATTGAAGACTGTACAGTATAAAGATCAAGGATGAAGAAATCAAGTTTGAAGACTCATGAGTATCAAGATCAAGATTTCAAGATATGTGTCTAGTTTATTGTTAAAACTTCATAATAGCACGGAAATCTTCATTCCATATTTCATTTGGGATGGAACCCATTTCTATCTTCTTAGTGGCTTACAAACCCATGACAAGTAGCTTACAAACCTACGACAAGTGGCTTACAAACCCACGAACATCCTGGTTTTGTACAAGTTCTCGAGTCCTGATGTGATGAGATATTCTGCAGGAAGAAGCTTGCAAAACTACTTCAAAATGGTTTTTCAAAATGATTTTCAAAACTGCTTTACAAAATGTTTTAGCCTTAAAATATTCTTTGTCTTTGTTTTTAAATAAACTTTTGTTTTAAACTTCGTTTGTTTTTAAAACTATCTTCTGATTTTTAAATATTCTTTTATAATATATATATACTTGAGATTTAACATCAAATTTATATATACATTCTAAAAATATATTTTTCTACTCTTCTTTATTTTAAAACATAGGAAAATTAATTTATTTTACTCCAGAATCATTTCATCTTGTTTTCCTCTCAATACCATTTTCTAAACAAATTTTACATTATTTTTAACTAGGGTATGTCGACATCATGGGATACCCCATGTCGACATGGTGGCCGTTAAATTCAAAAGTTTCAATTTTCAAAAGAAGTGTCTATTCATTTAAATCTCTTCACGAATGGTTATGACCGTTACTGGTCTATGAATAGTCTTCACAAACGAATTTTTTAACGAAATAATTTCATATTTTCTTCACTCCTTCTCCACAAATCCATATTCTAAAATTTTCATATTTTTAAGATCGTGCCGAAATTCTGCCGAATTCTCAAGTGAATCAAATTAGAATCTCATTCTTGTTTGGTTCTCTACCCTCTCTCAAAGATCAGAGTACTATTCAGAGTTATAGGATCAATTTGTAATCAAAAGTTTATCGAGTCTCTCTATAAGGTGTGGTTGTGCCTGGAAATCAATTAGGTAATCTTGTGGCCCGTAAATCAAGAGAGTTTGTCCCGGACTCGTGAGACAGGAGGGTACCTCAAGGACTTTAGAAACTGAGGATTGTAATCTTGACTTTGGTATAATAAAAATCTATATGAGGTGTTCTGCCTTGGTACATGACTGGATGTAGGGTAACTCCGAACCAGTATAAAATCCGGTGTGTTCTTTCCTTTTACTGCTTTTTATTTACTTTCTGCATCTGTGTTTGATTTTGTGATTGTTCTGTGATTAAGTTCTGCATTTGTTTGTGTCATAATTTTAATTTAGTCCATATAAGTCGTAGAATCCATTAAACACTATTCACCCCCCCTCCAGTGTTAAATTAGCCTTAAGATCCTTAATCCGCACTCCCTTTCATTTAATAGCAACAGCAGTTATATTAATAGATTGGTAATAACAAAAGCTTCTTTTTGTTTCAATTGGATCTCAAATGCAAAATACAGATTGGCTAAAAATACTCATTTTGATGAATATCTTACTAAGGTTAGAAAAAGCATTGATTTATTTAAAAGAAAAAACAATATTGTTACCATTAATAACTACAACGTTAGCATTTATTCGAATTCGAATGAAGACTTTTCTGATTATCACAATGTTCTTTGGATCTAAGGAGCATAATGTTAATATTTTTTATTTTTCTTTTAAAATTTTATAACTTTATAACTACATTTTATGTTAATATTAATGCCTCTTGAATCTATCTTATAACATAATAGTAAGTTTCATAGTTTTAGCTCTAGATTTATTACTTTTATTTCATTATTACATATATATGTATATAAATTTTATTTATATACATATATATATATGTGTGTGTGTGTTATTCTTATTTTTCTTTAGTTTTATCTTCAGGTACAGGTTATAGGCTATATACGGTGCTAGTATGCTATTCGCAGGGTTCCAGGGTTGCTGTTACTAGGATTGCAGGATTGTTGTTCATAGGGTCGCTATTAGGAAATTTTTCACATTTTAGATTTGTATCATCTGCGCTAGCTGTGAGGCGTTTCACTACATAGTGGAGCGGCTGGATGATCTCATTTGTTCACTTGGATGCACTATAGTTTTTTACTAGGTACTTCTAACACCTCATTATCGGACGATGGCCTTGTCAGAGTTCGATATTGAGGTGTAATAGGCGGTGCCCTTGCCGGAGCTCATTTAAGAAGATACTTGAGTTTTTTTCTTAGTTTTTTCTATGATTATGATTTGTCACCTACCAGGCATGTTGGCAGCTCCTTTGTTATCGGTGATATATATGTATATATGTTCATGTGTGCTCTCCTCTACTTTAGAGGATCACACATTTCTCTTAAAAATTTATATAAATTTTCCTAAGCCCAAAATATTTCTCATCTACCTTCAGAAAAAGTTTCATAATTTTTCAATATGATTTCATAGTTTTAAGAATTAATTTGATTAAGGGCTATTATCAACTATTTAATAATAAAAACTATTTTAATTTAAAAAATTCCATAAATTAATCTTAAGCCCACAATATGTTTTCAGATTTTCTAAACTTATAAAACCTTTATTTTTACCTTGTAATTATTTTACATTAATTCATTATGGCAGAAACTGTTTTATTCAGTAATATATATATATATATATATATGTATATTCATATACATATATTAACATCCTTTTTTGACATATTATACAAGCACATATTTGAACAAATTACAGTACAGACAAAATAAGCTAATGTGTCAGTTGCAATGTAAATCTCAACATCTATATATGTGCACATTATAACCTTCACGGATTATGATGATACACACACTCACACTGATATATATATATATGGTTCACACACACACATATATATATATATATATGTTTATACTTATATTAATAAATAAAACAAAATTAAATAAATCTCAAACTACAATTTGTACAGTTACAATACAAATGGACATAATAATAAATCTTGCCATGAATAACTTTTTAATTAATGACATTTAATGTATCAATCAATTCAAATTAAAGAGAGAAAATGAAAGGTTCCTCTTTCCATTTAATGCAATTAATATTCTCAATTAATTCTTGTTTTAGGGAAAGAAATGAAAGGTTTCATTCTGTATACATTAACTAAATGTTAGGTGTATTTGATACACTATACATTGAAAATTAAAAACTTCCCTTTAACTAATTTAAATAAAATAAATGATTTTATTTAAAACAAATTTAGAAATGTTCTAAATAAATTATTCTTTATAGGCCTAACTAAGATCCAATAGGGTAATTTTTTTTCAAATTCGCCCATTTCTTCCGCTATGGGCTGGCCCGGTTTCTTCAAAGGTTAGATATTGCGAGAGGTACGAGGATCAATAAGTGGATTTGATTGCACCATCATTTTTCTCCCCCTGAGAAGCACCACCCCTTAAATTTTTAGTGATGCTGACGTTCTCTAGTGGAATGCGACTTTATGAAGTCGACCGGGTCACCTACATGTCGCGATCCGTGTCAGTAGGCCGAGCTTTTGGGCATTGTGTCTGGGTCGAAGAGATTTCGGAGTGTGATTCATTGGCGAAGACGGCGCTGCATTTCTTCGATTATGGAGCAAGAAATCGATGGATGAATCTGCTAAACATGGTAATTAGATAGTTAATTATTTTTAAATTGATTAATTATTCAAAATAATTCGTTATCTTATAAATGCTATATCTTTTGCATACGAGGTCCATTTTGGATGCCGCTTCTTGCATTGCGCTTGTGATGGAGAGCCTTACGACTTGGCGATGGTTTGGTTGAGCTGAGTGATATTTTCTCTCATCGTATTATGATTGTTAGTGTAGTATTAAAATGACATTTTGAATTCTAACTTTAAAATGTGATTTCTAAAGTACTTAAACCTATAACTTACCTTATAAAAGAATTACAAATGTTTTAAAATGGGTTTAAATTAAATATCACATTTTTTCCATTGACGCACTATTTTGACGATATCGATAGATTTAGGCTATTTTGATATTATCTCACATTATCCCATTGGTTGCTTTGATGTATTGTATTGTGTTATTATAGATTTATTTAGGCTATTATAGACATTTCTATACTTGTTGGTTACATGTCTACCAATTTGTTAGTTGGTTGAAAATGTTGTTCGAAGGTGAAATAGGATTAGGAAAATCCCATTAAATAGAGTTTAATATATATATATATATATATGTATATATATATATATATCAAATGCACACACGACATGAACTCTAATGATGTGATAGGAAATATTGATTGAGCGCACAATTGATGTTAAACTTGAATGGGGGATAAATATGTGGAGGAGTATTGGTGCATGCCGATTGATATGGAGATGAAGCACGGTGGACTTATATATGCGCTCTGGACTTTAGGGAAGATGCCAGACAATTTCATATGGTTTGTATTTAACCATTTTTGGTCAAGTACACGACCAAATTGGTCGTTATCGATTACTCTAGAGTGGTCGATATCTACCATGGCTGATTCGACCAATTTTGACATGGGCGATAGAGAGGCTTCGAGGAGTACGGTGTGATGGTTCATTTGTTCGTTTGACATTCGATTTTGATGATATGGCTCTTCGACGAGTGGTTTTGGTGGTGAAGCGAAGATCCGGTGCTTCGATGTGATGACTCCATGATTCGACAATGATGATTCCGTGATGACAAGTGATTGCTTCGATGATGGATAGTTATACTTCAAGAGGCGGAGTAGGCGACGATGAGTCAAATTGAGGGGACTGTTGGAGGCGGGTTATGGGACACATGATGTCACTCTGTGACTTATGATGGTTGTCTAGTAGTTTACAACCACGGCGACTTCAGATGAAGGAAGTTGTATGGACAGTTCCAAAATGGGCTATGCTACGGATGACATGTGCAAAGGGATTGTTGATACTAGTAGGTTTCGCAGTGTACTCATAAAGTGAAGGGTATGTGAGGATGCTCACTTGGGCTTTCTATGGAGGTGCAAACTCATTGTACCCTGGGCTGTCTATAGAGGTGCAGACCCATCGTAGCCTAGGCTGTCTTTGGAGATGCAGTCTAGTTCCTAGCCTACTGAGTGGCATGGATTTGAGTATAGAGGAACTGAGATGATGAGTAGTCTTTGGCACTATGTAGGTGGCCATATGAGTATTATATATCCAATGCACTGAGTAAGTGAATGTGAGAATGGATAATGGATGCTATGTTTGTTTGATTGTTTCAACCCCTTAGGGATGTCACACGATGTAGATACCACTGATGCCGATATCTGGACACCCATAGTACTCTGATGTATAGTACACCCATGATGCTTATCACAGGGTAGCATATTTGTTGTGTTATGTGCTAACTCTGTAGATGCAGGGACATGTCATGTTTGACTCTCTATACCCTCTGTTTCATATACTATACCGACTTTTATAGTGTTTTGAGATTATTTATCACTCATAGTAGACTGTTATCCGATTCAAGGTTTTTTGCTTTGTTTCTTATTATTTTGGTACTATTAAATGAGTAGACTAGATAGCAGGTGTAAAAAGCACTTGAAGTTGTGAAGATAGACTAGCAGGAGGTGATGCTTTCTCCTACTTATATTTTGAGACATATTATTGTTTATTCCGCGGTGTGACACTGTGGGGCCTTGACAGTGTTTGACTTACTATTATTAGAGACAATTTATTGGTTGAGTTTGTTTATCAGTTGTATAAACTCTGTTATTGCTTTGTATAACTGTATGAGCCTGTATATTGTGATTATGTGGTATGGTTATTACTGTCTTGCCTATTTTATATCTGGGATGGCTATTAAATGTTATCTGATGCGCTGTGAGATACACGACAGATTATGCGATTGTGTGATGTTGTCTTTCCTTTTCTTCTCTTCTATTATCTTCTCTTCTTTTCTATTATCTTCTCTTCTTTTCTATTCCTCTTCTTTACTTCTTTTTCTTTCCTTTTACAATCATCCTACATCGATCGGGTGCTCCAATAGTGCACTATTCAGTTATAAGAGCATCGACGATGTAGTGCGGTCGTCTCACAATATAAATATATGACATTTTTAATATGGTTACAAAATGCAACACAATTAATTAGTATTACAAAACAAAATGCACTCTTGTCTCATATGATATGGTTCAGTGGATGTGGGATGCATTGGATAAGACCTACAACTATTTGATGTTCCAACACTATTTTGCGTCGCATGTTGTTGTGGAATAAAGCTACAAATGAAAATTAAAATATAGTATCAACTCTAATACAATGAATATAATATGATATAAGAATATTAACAAATATGTGTTACCTTTGACTCATACGTCCAAAACTATCCCGCGTTGGATATGGATAGCTAAAATGTACACTTTGCTGATAATTCATGAAAGAAGGATATCCGAAGAACATTTGTTGTTGCCCATAGTTTTCTACATTCATAGGTAGATTACTGTAACAAGGAGACACAATTCCTTGATTAGTGTTTAAGGTCTCCATCATTCTAGAATAATCTTCAATACCATAGTTAACCACGGTGCTGGTATAGGTTGTTCTACTATCAGCCTTCTACTTTTTCCAACAAATAACTCTATGGATTTAGATACGGCTGATAACACTAATTCAAGGCCGTCGTCGTCAACAATTTCTATTGTTTTAGATCCAAGGTTGATTGGCCAATTGCAAACTATATCAATATCAAACTCATCTGATTTTATTTTCATTGCTTTATAAACCGATTTTTTTTAATCATTCTAACTTAGAGCCTTTACGTACTTTTGTCGGTTTGTAAGAACCACTGACATACTTTCCACACATTTGATCATCAATAACCAATTCACCATTAAAATTGCTAATAGTCGGAACAAAATTATAAGCCATTCTACAATAATAATTGATACAATGTTACACAATTTTCATTTACAAATCGACCAAAATGTTAGGGTTGACAAATTCATACCTTGATTGATCCGAAGTAGAGACATATTGCTATTCTAGAACTAGATCTGCTCAAACACAAGTTTTGATTGTTTTTGATGCAAATGGTAAGATATTTCAGTCAAATATAAAAGGGAGTGTATTGAGTTTTTGTGAAAGATGTTTGTTAAAGTTAGAGTGAGGAGAGAGAGTTTAGGGGAGGGTTGATGTTATATATGGGTAGGAAAATTGGCGACATTTCGAAAAAGGCACATTGACAACTTTTCAAAAGCCGTCCGTGTATTTTTAAGCCAAAACATAGTTGGCGACTTTTTAAAAGTCGCCAACTATGTTTAAAAAAACAAAAAAATGCAACATTTCAAATTAAATGTCGCCTGTTGTGTTTCGCCACCTTGGCACTAACGTGGTCAAAATTGGTCAATATCTGTAAATAGTTTAGAAACCGGTCTAAAAGCGTGATTAATTTCCAATACCAGCCCAAATTGAAAAAATAATCTTGGAATCATGGATAAAAAACAAAATTACCAACTTGTCCTCTGTAGTTTATCTTATTTACATATGTACCAAATTTCCTAACATTAATAGTCATTGCAATCCTGGACCAACAGAAATAACCTTTGTTTATTTTTAACGAAAATAACTATTACAAATAAAAAAAAATTGCAAAATGACTTATTTGGTGAAGTGCATGACACTCCTTCAAGGCTTTACCGAGCGGTATTGAAATTTTTTATGATTTCATTTCTTGTTAGTTATGACGACAACATATGTATCCGCAGTGCATCATAGAAAGTGTGAAATGACAAGAAAAGTCTATATTTTTGGATTTTGTGTTGCTTTTGTAATATTTCTGAAGAGATGGAGAGAGTGAGATTGATGTGAATGGTGTTTTGAAGAAGTTATGATTTTAAAGGGAGAACAAAAAAATAGTCAGAAAACAAGACGTTTATTGTCGACGCGTCGAACGACATCGGACACGTCCGACGCGTTGACAATACATGGTCTAACTTTGCTCCAACAAGGGGCAAAATATGTCCCCATCCAAAATTTCTAATGTGTGGAAAAATTAAGCCGGCTAGTCAAAGTCCACGAACACACCCTTGATTATTAGACTAGATATATTATTTTTTTGTTTATATATACAATTTTTGTTAGTTGGTTTATTCATTTTTATATTTGAATTAGAAATAAGTTTGTTATTGCATTCATATAAATATGTCATGTACATGTTGCTTTTCCGCATTTAATTCTACTAAACGAATAAATGAATATTAGATAATTATATGAATTTGATTGATTTAAAAATTATGACTTGTTCAATTTTTTTGTCACATTTTTATTAAGATAATTATTAATGTGAAATTGCATGTTTAATGTATTAGGTTTGATAAACAGTACTACAACAATTTTTTGGTTTTCCCATGCCAATTTGACATAGGACAGCTGAATTTTCTACGTCCCGCTTATGCAATAGAGACGTCAAAAAACTAAGTGTGGAAAAAATATTCCAACGCCCTTCCCATCTCACGTGTGGTACATTTTTCTACACCATTCCCATGTCAAATAGTATCCTGCACCGTTCCCACGCTCAACATTTTCCTGTGCCTTTCCCACACCACAACATATATTTTCCTACGCCATTCCCACGCACTCAGATTTTCATATGCTTTATTTACGCCATTTCAAGCTACATATTTTAGATTTTTCTACGTCATTCCTATGCTTTTTCTAGTTCTTTTTTGCTATATTACTACGGCTTCTATTTCCACCACCACAATTCAATAATAATATGATATACAATCGAATTGGTGTTACTATCGATATATATATATATATATCATCAAATGCAGTTTCATAATCATTGACATACGATAAACAATACTCATTAATTCCATATACCATGTGATTAAATCTAAATACTACATCAAATTTAAATACTACATCCACAAGTTCAAATATGACATCAACAAGTTCCAACACTATATAGCTTATGCTTAGACAAATACTAAATAACAAACATATGTACGCATAAAGCAAATAACCTCAAGACCATCTCAGTTGGCTGGATCTCCATCAAAATGTTGGTACACTTGATTTTTAAACTTCAGAAATGAACTCTTGAGTTCTTGAAGCTCATTTTTGCGCTTTAGATCCTCCTCCAATTTACATTTTTCATGTGCATCGCTCTTGCTTACGCTATAAGTAGTGTATCTATAACTCTGCATTTTATTAAACTTCGCATTAAATAAGGATATTTTCACTATGTCAAACTTTTAACAATGTAAGATATTTTCCTGCAAGGAATGCTTGAGTAGTTACAATTTTCTTACATTAGAGATGAATATATTGATGGACTTTGATATTATGTTAACCAAAATATTTCTACGCAAAATCTGGTAATTTTATTTTTAATGAAATTCTTTTGAAAACACTTTTCAGGTAAACTTACATAATCTTAGCCGAAATTGTTACATTATTAAATTCCAGCATAATATATTTGCAACTAAAACCGAAGGCACTTATTGGAGATTGAATTTTCAAGTGAATAGTGAGGTAAGGGACTACCTCCCATACAGTGCATCTCTAAAGAGATGCACCGAGGACCGACATCTTCGAAACCTCTACGAATTAGAACTGGCCTACTCCCTGACCCATATGGTGGTGAATAGCACCAAATATGATATCACCCCTGCCTTTCCCGACCTATTAGAGAGTTTTCATACCATACACCACATATTTTTTTACCTGACATCATAGCGGGTGCAAAATAAGTCTAGAAATGTGATATCATACCCTAATGGTAGCAAACCACTTAGCCCTAAAGCAACACATGTTTCACAATTGCCCAGGTGTGAGGCTCGAGGTAACGTTTACCTTTCTTAGAACACTTTCACTTAAAATGCGACATTGCCATTCCTAACAACACACTATTGATTTCCACAAAAGTACAACCTTTGTGCTCGTAAGTCTAAGAGAAGAGTGTTAAGCATAAAGAGGTTACCTCCTACACCACCAAACAGATGTACATTTGTAGAGATCAAGGCAGTGTGATCTTAGAAATGCAATGTCATACATTCATCCATACAAGTTGTCCAGGAATAGGACAAAACGAAGGCACCTTCCTACCACATCCTATCTAGAATTACTCCTAGGATCAGTAGCAAGTGGTCCTTGCATACCAATATCCCAGGATGAAGGGACCACTGCTATTTATTTATCTCAAGAGCTACTTTGAAATTATCAACAAATAGTCCTTCCGTTATGAAGATCCCCGCCTTCAACTTCATCGTCTTTAACTTATCTTCACTTTCGAACTCGTAAATTGGTTCGAAGTGGTTTTCGGATAGGGATCGCCCCAAATCCAACCCCTGTTCCATCAAACCAATCATCGATAAAAAGATGTTTAAGTAAACAGGTGCTTATCATTTGATTAATAATTTTCTCTTTATCAAAAAATATCTTCTAGAGATGTATATCTTTAAAAACATTTCTTTCCAGTATATACGGAACCATTAAACCTCTCTTATCAAATCCTTTGATTACTTAAAACCTTTTTAAATCTTTGAATAATTCCAAATCATTTCATTCTTTACTTAGAAAAATATTTCCAAATCATTTATTTAATTCTTAATAAAGATTTCCAAATCACAACTTTTAAAACGGGTCAAAAACGTGTTATTTAAGACAACTTTTACTATAAACCAAAAATAATTAATTTGAAGTATAGGAATTCAATTAATTCCAAATCCATTATTTAAATTTTAACAAAGATTTATTATTTTGAATACATATCTTTTTAATAGGTTGAAACCATGTTATCTAGATGGTAAATCCAAATTGGTTAGTATTCGAGTAAAACGAATCCATATAAATTATCCTAATTTTACCCAACATTAATTTCCATATTCAACCAATATTATCCTTCAAATAGCAGTGTAATCACCTTTTAAATTCACACGAATAGTACGGGTTCCCTCCTTGGAATTTAATACCAAGTATATGAAGATTATTTCTACACAATCCAATTTGTATTCAATTTGGAAAAAATTAAATCTTATATACTTGCCTCATTTCCTGTATTTCGACCTTATCTATTTCTCGCCAAGAAAAAAGCCAGGTGAGCTAGGGCACTTGTTGCTCCTAAACATCTCCTTAGTTTAATCACCTCACATCCGAATCTCACTAATAGAAAAATCCAGTCTACTCGTCGGCTTTTAGAACCAAGATAAAATCTTTAAATCATATTTAAAATACTTAATTATTTATTTGAAAACATTTATAAAAGATTTGAGAAAGAATACTTAAGTTTAAAGCCATATTTCAAAAGTTATTAAAAATGCGGCAAAAGTGCTGCGAATAGTGCTTTTAAGGCTTATTTGATCAAAACAACTTTTCTATCATTCAGAAATCCATTTTTATAACTCAAATCTCTTTTAAAACATTTTAAAATATTTATAGAGCTTATTTATTATTTTTAAAGAATTAAAAATATTACTTCTAAAGATTTTATCGCTTTGGTCTCCGAATTGCCAAACCACGACTATTTTGAAAACTTTTTTTTGCTCATATTTCAAAATCTACTAAACAAAATCTCGATCGTTTTCTTTTGTTTGAAAACTATGATTATAATATTTTTGAAAAATTTTATTACAGAGAATTCCGACCCCGAATCCATCATATAAATGGATTTAACTTTCCACAGTGCGAAATCACGAACTACCATTACGCGACGCGCCTATTTTTGACTCAGTTTTCATAACTTGTCAAAACTTCACCAAAATAGAAACGGCTGCATATGTATGCATATTTTAAATCTTATTTTATTAATATCGATATGTTTAAATTCTATTCTACTAATTTTAACCTGTAATTGTTTTTTATTTTAGGCAAAGTTTCAGGAGGCACGGGCAGAGCTGCTTTCAGAATCGGATCGTGATGAGTTGACGGTAGAGGAGGAAGATAATATTTTCGACGTTATTATGGATCCGACGCTACGGAATAGGCGCTATGGCTATGGAAACCAAGCGGTAATCTTATAAACATTGCAATATTATATTTAATAAATTAACCTATAGATACATTATACATATGATGATTTCTAGTTGAGTTAAATCTAACATATACATGATTTATAAATATTAGATAAGGAAAAATACACAAAGATATGTGATGAAAATGGATGAACAAAAAAAAATATAAGAATACTTTTAACACCTATATATTGTATTAAAAATATGCATTTATTTGTGGTATATGCATTGCTTAAGATCACGTCATTTACGTTTCTATATTTTAAAATATACATTGCTTAAGAAAATGATTATAATACAAATGTGAACATCTCATATTCTATTTGCAGGTTCGGGCAGCTCAAAAGGCGTGTGACAAAGCTGAAATAAAAGAGCTTAGAACCATGGTTGAGCAGCTGCAAGAGCAGGACCGTCTTCGCGCTATACAAATGGAGCAGCTGAATCAACGTTTAGCGGAGTACACGCAGAGGCATGGTTCCTTCCCTTCGTTGTCTGGTGCTTCCGGAGGTGATGATGATGCTTGAGAGGTATGATGATTATTGTCTTTGTGGTTGGTTATTGTATATATTGACTTTGAGGTGGTGAGGATTGTGTTTGATGGTTATTGTGTATGTATTGACTTTGAGGTGGTGAGGTTTAAGTGTTTGCATTGTATATATTGACTTGAATATGGAGTTGGTGTTGGTGAGGGTTTTATTGTTTATGTACATATTGACTTGGAGTTTGGTTTGAAAATGTAATGTTTGATGTTGAATTTTGGCTGTTTATATTGTTTGTGGTATAATGTGTTGAATATGTGATATATATGTGAAATGGAGTGGAAATGGAATGGAAATTGATATATATTGATTGTGTGTGGCTGGAAGGTGAATGACTTGCTGCTATAAAAAAATTCATCCAGATTAGCAACGGCTACCAACGGCTTATTGGTCAGTTTATTGCAACGGCGTCCATCGATTAATTGCCGTTGGTAGCCGTTGGAATAGCCCCGTTGCTTCCGTTGGAAGCCGTTGGAAAGCGAAAACGCTATTCCAACGGCATTTCCAACGGCTCCTAACGGCCGCCAACAGCTTGGAGCCGTTGGAATAGCCTTAATCTCTTGGAGTGTAAAAAACGAAAAGACGTGATATGCATACAGATAAGGGTGTTGTATAATTTGAAATTAGTGGTGATGGAAACTTTTTATTAGAACTGGAGCATGAGATCTAATCCTCACATAAGCAAACGATGGTGTAACCATTCGAATCAAAAGAAACCAAGCTCCAAAATTTTATAAAAGGATTATATATTCGTGCAACAATATTTTATGAGACTAAGCAGAAAAGCTAATCTAAAGCTATGATGTCGGAGATCAATGGTGTTAGATGTGAACAGTAACTGAATAACAATGAACATGTTGGGAAGGAAACTATGGTGGAGAGAAATTTGAATGCGGATGTGGGAGATCAACGGTGGCAAGCAATGTAAATCTCTATTTTACCCAAACCGAAGTATAAAATCAGTACAGACATGAATATAAGTCAGAAGCTGAATACCAGATTAGTCTTAGTGACACGTGGAACTTTCTAGAACAACCGATGAAATTAAGGTTATATATAGTTTGTGGAAGTTTCTGGAACAACCGATGAAATTAAGGTTATATATATAGTTTGTGTTAAATAATTATACATGGATGGTCGCATCAAAAATTGCGTTTTTATTCCAAATATTACTGAAGTTATTGGAATTTCTCCGATCCTTTGGGAAGAGACATTCAGTTTCTTCACAATTGGTTTCATGTCTTTGAATATATGCAACGTGTCACGGAATAGAACTTACCTATGATCCATCCGTTAGGACCAAATTAAATGCTAATTATACAATTGTATAATAGTTGCCTCTATTTTATGTATAATGATTTAATTTTGGTGCTTTTTGCCTTCGTCTGCAAATTTTATATTTATCTTTGGCGATTTTTTTTACTGTTAGTTTGTCATACTATCCTACTTTGTAATGTTGCCTCGACTAAATGTGTATTTTGTACTGCACCAAAATTTATACATGAGCATCGTAATATGTTTAGAGGGATGGCAGTATGCATCGAGATGTAAATCATCATATGTTTTGTACACTTCCCCTGGTGGATGAGAAAGAACCGAAGATGACTTGAGGATGAGAGGCATTGAAGCTGCTGTCTTATATAGGTCTCGTTTTACATTTGAAGACAATGGATCAGGATAAACTCGATGTTTTGATGGGCATTGTAACTCGTAAGACATTCTAACCTATGCATTTTGTTTGGTGGAAATTAGATTGAAGGGCTTCTATTTGTAGGATAATAAATTTTAAGGACAACACTTTCGAATAATTAGTTTTAAGAACAATTTACAGCATATGATAAATTCATTTATCTTTTTAAGTTATACAGAAAAATGATAAATCCTTTTATCATTATTTCTGTATAACTGAAAATGTAAATTCTTTTATCTTTTTTTCATAGAATGTCCTTAAAATTAATTTTTCAGAAGTAGTGTCCTTAAAACTTATTACCCTGCACAAATAAGTCCTTAAAGTGAAAATCCCCTTTTGTTTACGTCAACCTGCCCAAATGGCAGCAAATAAATTAGATAAAATTAAAAATAATTCGCCATTCATATTTTTATTTAATTAATCTAATTAATTAAATGTATTTAATGTGAATCAAATTTAATTAAATAAACAAGGGAGTTTTATTTTATTTAGAAAAAGGAACCTTTTGTTTTTCTTTCTTGCAACTTTCTTAATTCATTAGAGGAATACTTTGTTTTATTTAGGGTACGTTTGTGGACAAATGGTTGGCTAGGTAAAGGGGTAGTGGTATTTTACGTCGATACGTCGGACGTAAAAATTAAGTCAGCGGTTGGGGAAAAGACGATTCAATAGTTCGATTCCTGGAATTTTTTTGAAACTTAATTTTTATGTTCAACACATCTTTGATACGTTAGACGTAAATGTTACTATATCATTAAATATAATTATTAAAAAAATTACGTAACGATTTTTGTTCAACAATTTTTACGTTACACTAATTTTTTACATCCTACCCAATCTATAACCAACTCCTAATCAAAAATTTATCCACGAATGTATCCTTAAAGAAAAAATCATTTTATTTCTCTCTTGATTGACATCAAAATTAAATTGTGTATCATGTTTAGAATTAATTTTATGTTTGTTCATACCATTAATCATATATTTATTCAGTCACTTTAGCCTTTATACAATTGTCACACCTAAATGTGAATGGGTTCTATGTATTCATTCCTATTTTGAGTTTTAAATTTAATTACTATAAAATTAATCAATTAAAAAAGAGGAATGAAAGGTTTTTCTTTTTAAATAAAACAAACCCTTTCAGTAATTAATGAAAAAGTTGTAAAAGAAAGAGAAACAAAATGTCCTATTTGTAAACAAAACAAAACTTTTCTCATTTGTTTTAGTTGAATTTTATTCACTAAATACGTTTAATTATTTGGATTAATTAAATTAGGTAATATATTCAAAATAAAATATGATTTTATTAAATAACTAGATCGGATCTGTATTAGACATTTGACTTCATAGGCTCCTCGTGGTCCAAACTAATTTTTTTTGAAATCTTCTAATTACGTCCGTTGCAACCGGCCTGGTTATGTGTATTTTGAGCCAAGTTAAGGGTGATGTGATAATTTGGATTGTATTGCCCACTTGGAATGTTTAGATAAGTAAATGTTGCAAGTATTTTTATGTTCTGCTGTATTATTATGTATACCCATCAGCAATTGTAAGGTTGGAAAGTTATAATTATCCAGACTGATGCGGTTTGTCTTAAACTCTGATATACCATATATCTTGGAAAGACAGCTTTTACTGTTTTTGTTATATTATATGTTATCGTTCCGCTATGAGATTTTGTTTTTTCTGTTCCTTTTCTTTTACCCTAACAATCTTCCTTTTAGGCACTTGGATGCTGAACATTCCAATATAATGGATGTATTAAGCGCCGACTTTCGAGGGTTAAAAAAGTGGGGCGTTACATTACCACCAACCAATGGTGGCAAGAAGCTATGAAAGTATGAATGATTCTTAGCAATTGTCGGTAGAAGAACTAGGTTTTGCTGTTTATTTTTGTGCGCTCCAAGCTGTCCCGCCATTATCACGAAAAATAGGTAGGGCCCATGATTTTTTTATTAGGAGTTTGAGTTTTTAGTAGAATTCTAAATTTGAATTCCTAGTATTATAAATATTTGATATAATATAATTATTAAACATAATTTTTTGTCCATAAAGGCTATACTGTTTTTGTATTAGGGGTTTAATAGCCGCTTAAGAATTTCCGTCCATTTAATATTTTAGATCGATAAATTGGATAATTCCTTCGCTGCTCTTTTCATTCCGCCATCTTTTATTTTCCTCCTATCTTCTCAATTTTGTTGATGTCTACCTGTTACTCTTTCTCGCTTCTCCCACTTCTATGTTTGGCTGGCAGATAACCTTTTATTTTTCTTTTATTTCTTCTAATTTTTTTTCTAGGATGAGTCGTTTGCAAGTTAAGCGAAGATCGAAGCTGTTGGGCTGCGTGTATTTGGCTGATTTTGATCCTCGTTCCTTGTTTAACCGCGGATCTATTCTGATTTGGGCTTAGATGAATTCATAAATCCGTTGTAGTTTGATCTATTGATTGTTGCTATTCCTTAATCTCCAACAAAAAGATAATACATATATTAGGAGATCTTTAAGCAATAATAGTGAACCTCATTTGGGAAGAAGATAATGGTATGTATTCTGTAACAGGACCGTTGCCTAGTTGGGTCTGGGTGTGCTTACTTGGCAGGCCCCCAAGTTAATAAAAATAATTTGGTCGATATGTCGATCATAAAAATCAAATCAAATCAACCGTGGGAAAAGGCGATTCAACGGTATTATTTTTAGAGTTTTTCTGAAACTTAATTTTTATGCTCCACGTAAATGTTGTTATATCATTAGATATAATTATTAAATATTAAATATAATATAATTATTTTTTACCTTCTATCCAATCTACAATCAACTTCTACAACCAACTTGTAGTCAAAAAATTGTCTCTACAACCTACCTTTGAAGAAAATAACCTTTTATTTCTTTCTTGATTGTCATCAAAATTAAATTGTGTATCATACTTAGAATTAATTTTATGTTTGTTCTTATCATTAATCATCTATTCATTCAATCACTTTATCCTTCATACAATTGTTAGACCTAAATGTGAATTGTTCTATGTATTCATTCCCTTTTTTATTTTTAAATTTATTTACTATAAAATTAAGGGGGAATTAATTTAAAGGACAAAGATTTGTACATTTTTTACCTCAAGGACACAACCTCAATATTTTTACCACAAGGACAAACATTGTTCTAAAAATTATTCATAAGGACAAACATTTTTCAAAATTATTCATAAGGACAACAAAACTGCTACCAAGCTAAAAACTGATACCTAAAAACTGCTCCCGATAACTACAAACCGATACCTAAAAACTGCTATCAATGACTAAAAACTGATACCTAAAGAAAGTTGTCCTTCATGATAAAATATTGAAGGACCGTCCTTGAGGCAAAAACGCTGAGAAATTTTATCCTTGACAATAATTTCCTGTAAAATTAATCAACTAAAAAAAAGAGGAGTGAAAGGTTTTTCTTTTTAATAAAACAAACCATTTCTCTAATTAATGAAAACGTTGTAAAAGAAAGAGAAACAAAAGGTCATTTCTGTAAATCAAACAAAACTTTTCTCATTTATTTTAGTTGAATTTCATTCACTAAATAGGTTTAATTAATTGTATTGATTAAATAAGGTAACATATTCAAAATAAAATATGATTTTATTAAATAACTAAATTGGATTTGTATTAGACATTAGACTTCATAGGCTCTCGAAATCTTCTAATTGCACCCGTTGCAACCAGACCGAGTTATGTACAAGGTTATATTCTGGATTTTGAGCCAGGTTAAGGGTGATGTGGTAATTTGCATTGTCCATTTGGAAAGAGTTGGCTACGAGAGCTACGAGAAATTATGACTTTGGAAGCTACGAGAGCTGCCCAGAAATTATGTGGTATTGATTGGATGAAAGTATGTGGGCATATGAGACGTATGGACAGGATATTCAATCCCTTTGTTCTTAGCAACTTTTGGCATATGACTTTGCAGCAAAATTGTATTAATGATGTCGGCAGCATTATTTTTTGAATATTTTAATAGCCTTCAACGATATAAACACACAGTTGTAATTATGCTGCTGTTCATGGGATGAAATTGGCTGTGCGTGAAAAGAATTGAACTTTTTGTTACAAAATTCGCCAGAAAACGTAGACAGATGACAAAATAAATAATAGCCTTGCACCTGCTTTTGCACCCCTTATTTTTCCTCCTTCCAATTCTATATCCGTAAGGATTTCCCTATGTTTGTTAGTGAAGTTGAGGGTGAATCCAGACATCTTCAATACTCTGTTGATGGGGAAAGTCTTGTGCTTTCAGTTGATTGGTACCTTGGAGCTAGGAATAGAGCTGTTCTAGATGATGATAGATGGAATAGGAAATTGTCCATTGTATGGATTACTTTGGTTATCTATGAATCCTGCATCTCTTTTCGTGGGTTTTCTACATGTGACATGTCCTAACTCTTTGGTCAAAGGAAGTGGTTCCTCCTCTTATGAGGAGGACTAACTTTAGGTCATTTATAGTTGCTTAGGCACCTTTTGTCTAACTCCTGTTTTGTATTTTCCTATTATTACTAGTTGTGGCATGTTGCCTTGCTCTTGTATTAACTTTTGATTTGTTAATAAAAGTAGACGGCCTATTATAAAACCGGCTAGCCTTGTAAAAAAAAATGATTCGCACAAATAACTAGTTATGTTTTTATGATGAAATCAAGTGTAGTTAGTTTGAATTTTTTTTCTAAGCTGCAACACCTAATTTTTTGTTAGTTTGAATTTTTATTTTTATTTTTAATTAATAAAGAACGAATTTTTAAAAGAAGTTTATTTGTTAGATACTATTTCTAAGTGATATTAAGATTTGGTAGCATCTATAAAGAGACATTTTGAATTTATAAATAAATTTTATTTGTTAGATCCTATTTTAGCGATAATAAGATTTGGTAATGTTTGTAGAGGGTCATTTCGAATTTGTAAAGAAAGTTTATTTGTTAGATTTTATTTTTAAGTAATATTAAGATCTACTAATACCTTTAACAATAGCTGTAATGCATTTGGTGCCACACTTCTTTGGTATCAGCGTTAACTACCGAAAACGCCCTTCTACATATATTATAAAATTTTAAATCGCTTATAAATAGGATCTAACATTAAACTACTTTACGACTTCAAAACACCCCTCTACAAATATTGTCTAATCTCATCACCTAAAAATATGATCTAACAAATAAACTTCCTTTACAAATTCAAAAGGTCCCTCTATAAATATTATTAAATCTTATCATGTAAAAATATGAACTAACAAATACTAAATGCTATAAAATAATTAATGCTATCATCACGCACGAAACACGTGTCATAACGTTAGTCTTTAATAATATTGTAATACCTTTGCTGTCACATTTTTTTGGTATCAGAGTAAACTACCAAAAACGTCCATAATACCAAATCTTAATATCACTTAAAAATACGATCTAACAATTAAATTTCTTTTACAAATTCAAAATCTTCTACAAATATTATCAAATCCTAATATCACTTAAAAATATATTCTAACAAATAAAGTTTTTTACAAATTCAAAACATCCATCTCAAATACTATAACATCTTAATATCACTTAAAGATAGAATCTAACAAATAAATTATAAATTAATAATATAAATAAAAATTCAAACTTTAAAATATAAAATAGATGTTGCATGTTAGAAATAAAATTTAAACTAACAAACAATTTCAACGTAAAAAAAATGGTTAAATATTTCTATAAATCATTTTCTCTTAAGTGTACTAAACATATACGATTTGCAAAAAAACAATTCACATGCGAAGCATGTCGGTGTCGTCATCACACGCGAAGCGCGTGCTGTAACGCTCGTCTCTAAAAGGGCGCTTTGGATTTTCGATAGTTCACGTTTACACAAAAAAAATATGACACCAAGAATACTGCAACTATTATTAAAGATTTGGTAATATCTATAACGAGGCATTTTGAATTTGTAAATAAAGTTTTTTGGTTAAATCATATTTTTAAGCGATATTAAGATTTGATAGTATTGGTAGAGGGGTGTTTTGAATTTTTAAATAAAGTTTATTTGTTACGAGCGTCACGGCACGCGCTTCGCGCGTGATGATGGATCGCACTTCATGCGTGAATTGTTTTTTTATAAACTGTATAAGTTTAACTCGTTCGAATAAAATAAAATTTGCACAAATATTTAATCATGTTTTTGCGTTGAAATGATATGCAGTTAGTTTTAATTTTTCTTTTTAAATTGTACCATCTAATTTTTTGTTGGTTTGAATTTATATTTCTGTTATTAATTACTAAAGAATGAATTTAATTTTTTATTGGTTAAATTTTTTATTTCTGTTATCAATTAGTAAAAAACGACTTCGAAAAAAAGTTTATTCGTTAGATCCTATTTTTAAGCGATAATAAGATAAGTGCATTTTGAATTGGTAAAAAAAATTAACTGTTAGATCCTATTTTTACGTAATATTAATATTTAATATATTTGTAGAGGGGCATTTTTGGTGGTTCACGCTGACACCAAAAAAATGTGACACCAAAGATATTACAACTACTATTAAAGATAAAGATATTCCATATTTAAGTAATATTAAGATTAGCTAATATCTATAGAAGAGCGTTTTTGATAGTTCACGCTGACATCAAAAAAGTGTGATACCAAAGATAGTACAACTATTATTAAAGAAAGATATTATATTATGATTTGGTAAAAGGGGCATTGCATGACAAGTTTCTGTTTTAAATTAAAATGAACATACCCCTATGTTATAATAATTTATCTCTACTATTAATAATGAGAATTCAATGAATAGAATTCAACCGTGTCTTTTTGAATTTCCTAAAATACCCTTTACATCTCCATAAAGAAATATTGATATATTAGCTAAAAGTATTTGAACTGTCTCTCGATTTGCATGTCATACATATTTTCATAGGCCATATTATTAAACTTCACAACAACATCTTATCTCAATTAGATAATACTAGAACTACTTACTTTTTCATCCCTTAGCTTATATACAACAACAATCACTATATTTTGGATGATGTGGGACTAATTAAAACAATTTTACTCCACAAAACTCCTCCTCCGCTCACCCACTCACGTTATGGAAGCAACTGACAATTCCTTCAACCTTTCCTTATTTTTATCTCCATTCTTCTTCTGATCTTTAAAAAACCATGCCATAACCAAAGATGTTCGATTGTCATCGCCTCTACTTTTTTTTATATGAGTCACGACAACAATAGTCTCATTCACTTCTATTTATGTACTTTGCTCTCTGTTGAATTTGAATTTTTGTTTTGGAATTTATCCTCTTGATCGGTTGTCAAATTGCTCTTGATTTCCAAACAATTCGATGATAAATTTTAGGCAGACTCTATGCTTTCTTTATTAATATCCATTTATTTTCTTATGTTGTTGATGGACTAAATAGTTATGTAGAACATTATCTCTTGCGTTTTTGCAATTTCTATTGTTTTTAGTGTATTGGAAATATATGACATTCCACAAGTGATTGGCCTACCATTCGATTTATTTTATTTATCAAACTGCTAATGCGCCTTTAGTAATTTTCTCATAATTCATTGGATTAATCGTTGTTTTTATATTGCAAATGAAAGCCGAGAAATTTGGATGGCTACATATGGACTGCAACAAAGACTACTTGAGATTGCAGCCTTCTATAATGGGACATCGGTTCATCCACAGCTTGCAATAAAGTTTGTCCATAAGTTGGCTCAGTTCATCTTTTAATACTCTTTAACATATATATTATAATGAAAACGTTTGTCCATAAGTTTTGTCAGCAACATAAGGGTGCTCAACACATTAAACTCTCTATCAGAAGTAAATGTTTCTATTTATCTTGATATCTATGCTACAACAACAAGAATTACTTCAAATGTTGTTGAAAAATATCTTAATATCATAAACAAAGTGAAAAAAAATTAATTTAATAGAAAAGAAATTTCATAATTTAAAATCTTATTACGTGGATTTGGGTGTTCTAAATGTTGAGTAGAGAGAAACGAAAATCAAGGCAACATGATGGTGAACCAAAGAATTAAACGAGCAAACATCGTTAAGGGCTAAATCTGTTAAGGTTGTCTCAAATGTTGAAATAGGAACAGCGGTTTAGAATTGAAATAGTCCCGCATCGCTAAAATTTTACGGGTCATTTAGTTTATCACTAACAATTTAAAGATGAAAGATGGATGAATTGAATGTGTATACCTACCATTACAAACAAGCAATTTTGTAAATCTATTCGATTAATTTAGTGAAAAGAATCATGTTAGAAAATTTAGTGCAAAGAATGTATAATTGTTAACAAATAATCTTATAAGATGTGCAAGTATTTACTATGCTATTTTTTATTGAAATGTTAGGTGGGGTACACTTATAACAAAGATACAACGCTAATATAACAACAAATATACCTGCATCTATATCGATCTGAATATGACATGGTTCTATAGTAAATTTTGCATCACCTTGAAAGTTTGAAACATTGTTTCTCTAATCTATCAACTTATATCCTACTACAAAAAATATATCCTCTTTTACATGTTTGAAATTGGCAAGGAATCCTGACTTTTTGTTGTTAGATGTAAAAGTTAATGAGATGACCCGCCCTTCTCGACTCTCGAAAATCGACACAAAATTTACCACAGTATAATATGCCAACGATCGAGTGCCGAAAAAGACAGATTGTTGAGGAAAAAGAAAGAAGATAGAAGAAAGAATGAACTAAACAACATCAGAATCTCACAATCGCAATGGAACAAAATATAATAAATAATAACAGATCTTTACACAAATGAAACCATATATGTTTTATATAATACATCATCAGAGTATATCACAAGTAAACAACAATTACCAGCCTGGCAGTTATATCAGCCTGCCTCACAACTGCTGGCAATTTCAAACAACCATAGCAGCGGAATAAACAAGTACGAATAATACGTCTCGAACTCCAGCTCCTCTCCTAAGCTCCATAGTATCCAATACTGAACCTGTAATACTCGGTCTGACCCGAGCATTATAATGAAATAACACCCGAGCTAGTCTGGAATACCAGCGTCTGAAACATACATCCAAACTGATTATTAAAGTTTCAAAAATCCTTTGGAAATCAAAAGCGTCTCGTAAGACCACGCCATAAATAAACACGTCGGGTTTTTACCTTACGATAGCCAAAACACTTTTTATCAAATCCGTCTGATATTATAATAGTGTCTATAGAAAGTAAAATAGAATCTAGCTGAAATGCTTGCATCTTACGTTTCAGTAATAGTTGGGCACAATCAAAACCGTATATGCGCGTAGGGAAAATGGATTTCCAACAAATGACTAGGCATTGGCGTACCACCTGCCACAGTACCTGATCTAGATCAGCGTACCGAGGACCACGTCCGATCCCCTGCAACACAAGGCCGGAACTACCCCTTACTGGATAATTCTGAGTAATATCACCCCACGGTTGGGATCAGCAACCGCACCACTAAGCCGAATAAAAAGGAACATCTAGACAGGGATGACCTCACCCTAATGGGTGCTACCCACTTAGCCTTGTTGCATAACCCCTGATTTTCAGTCATTCCCGGTTGATGAGGCTCGAGGCTAAGCGTTACCTTTTTAGAACATATCACTTTAAATGCTCACCGTCCTCCTGACGATGTTCCGAAAGCATTCATCCATACAAGTCCATCTCGGGTTCGAACGGAACCGAAGGCACTACTCCTGTTACATCCATTTTGGAATCACCCTCAGGATTAGTAGCGATTAGCCCTTGCACTTCACTGCTCCATCTTCGACTCCGATAAATATCTATCTTTCAAAATTTATCCACCGATAAATATCTCATTTCATTTATAAGCCCAGTTTATACATTTCCATTCCTCAATCCCTTTTTAAAACACCATTTCAAAAACACTTCAAATTCCAAACCAATTTCCTGAATTTAATTTCCTTAAATTCATATCTCAAAAATCCCTTTTCATTTCCCTTTTACATCCCCATTTCACTTTATTGATATTTTAAAAGTGGAAAATAGGCACAAGGACAAATTTTCATAAAAATTTTGGCTGAAGGACAACAAGTTTCATTTTTAGGCTGAAGGACAAACTTTGAAAGATAATTAGGTTGAAGGACAATGCTAAATACAACTAGCATTTTGTACAATGTAAAACTGGATATAATGCTAGTTATAATTAGCATTTTGTACAATGTTTGCACTGTACAAAATCCTAACTATATTTAGCATTGTCCTTCAGCCTAATTTTCTTTCAAAGTTTGTCCTTCAGCCCAAAAACGAAACTTTGTGTCCTTCAGCTTAATTTTTTTTCAAAGTTTGTCCTTGTGCCTAATTCCCTCATTTTAAAATACCAAATTATGTTATCCAACCATAACACAACATAACAAAGTTCCAAATCAATCTATCATAGGATATCAGTGAATTATATCACAGATTATGAATATAATTTCTATATTGTGAGGAATCCAGTTGGATCCCTCCAACCTGTTTCCCTGCATCCACAGATGTTAGCACAACAACAAATATCAATCCAGACTGATATTAATATTCATATTCAACCAACCACACAATTATTTAAATATTAACTATTTAAATCAGCTGAAATTCCAGATGTGAGTGAGATTAACTCACCTTGAATTTCGAAACGCCGAGCGTTTAAATTCTAAATTAAATCGAGTCCGTTCGATTTAATCCAAAATTTTCGCTAACTCCGATCGTCTCCAAACTTGTACTGCAGCGTAGATCGCGTCGCTGCGATTTCGGCACTTCCTGTTTCGTCGAATTTCGACAACGTATGTATTAGATATGAATTTTTATAGTTTGAATAAAATTTTATAAAACAAATTTCTTTTATTTCACAAAACAAGATCGTGGCCGTTCATCCCATCAAGCCCGAAGCTTTGTCTTCCACACGCAACACCCAGGCAAAAAAAAATCGAACCCAACGTCGCCCTTTAGGGTTCGCTCGCCGCTCCTCCTCGTCGAGAACGACATCGATCAGAGACCACCACTTCGAGGACCATCTCGAACTTTCCCTAAGCCCAAAATCCGGTCGAACACGGCGCCTCCCTCTCCTCGAATTTGTGAACGAACGCCGGCCATTCAAGCAAGCCTTACCGCCAATCCACTCAATAATACAAGATCATAACCGTTCAGACTGTAGAGCTCAACGAGTTCATCGATATTCCAGTTGGAAGTTTTCGAAAATATTGTTTGGATCAAGAGATAATTGAGGAACAAAATGGGTCGATTTCGGCCATAGAAATAAAAGAAGTAGCGGCCGGTGAAAACTAGGGTTTCTCGGCTCAAATACGTATATATATACGTTTATAAAAATTATTTAATATTAAATTCATTTTAAAACGATTTTTCAAACGAACTCCGAATCAGACATGCCGCCAGGCGATCATAATGTTTTACCCGCGTTCCGAACACAATGGAACGTGTTTCAGAAGCTAATTCAATCATATGTGAAAGATAGCTTTTAGAATCGATTTAAAATATTTAATTATCGATTTAAATCTCAACGCGATTCTCACCCGTACGAACAAACCGTAACTCCAAAC
The DNA here is from genome assembly GCA_030737815.1 of Allium fistulosum. NCBI lineage: Eukaryota > Viridiplantae > Streptophyta > Magnoliopsida > Asparagales > Amaryllidaceae > Allium > Allium fistulosum. The sequence continues at coordinate 1,214,025,087 of CM060902.1, forward strand.
GCTACGAAATTTGAAATCCGGTAATAATTAACTATTACGGATCCAATGGAACTGGTTTCGTCGAATTCCGAGACTGTGCCCCGAAAGGCTATTTTAACTCGTCAATTAATTCGACCTATTTCCAAAATCGTCGAAATCATTTAAAATTTCACTTTTAAAATTTTACTAACTCAATTATAAATCAAATAGAATTTATATTCACATTAGAAATCATTCTGATTCATTCCGAATCAAAGTCTGATTATTTGCAATATCATTATATAAATTCCATTATTGAATTCATTTAAAAATTCCAAATTTAACTCATCGACTCTTTGATTCCATCCAAAAGTCCAATACTAAGATTTAAATCCATCTAGACTTAAATACATTTTAGAAACCATTTTCATACCCATTTACATCCAGATTCACAAATTATCCCAATTCCAAATATTTAATTATTATTATTCAAATCCAATTAAATTGCCATATTTGAAATTTTAACTACTTATATTGATTTAACCAAAAACTTCTTATTTCAATTCAAATAAAAATTCACATTCAACATTCAAAATGAATTAAATGTTCAAAATCTAACGACCAAAATTCCGGGTCGTTACATTCCTCCCCCCTTATAAAAATTTCGTTCTCGAAATTTGTTAAGGTAGGAAAATGCTTCCAAACTCACTTAGTTAAAACTTACATTCACTTTACCAAAATCTTTAGCTCAATTCCAAAACCATTTGCTTCATTACTAACTCAAAAACCTTATTTCAACCTCATTTCAAAAATCGACCTTTTCTAGTTAACTCAAAAAATTTCAAAATTCCCAAAAATTTTCTAACTCCCAAAATTTTTGAATTTTTTTTACAGCGTCTCCTTTGTACGGAGAGCGATTTACAATATCACAATAGATATAAATATATGTACATCGACCCACACGGTCGGAAAACAAAATATACCTCAATATATATATCAATTTTCCAATTTTATTGCGTAGGCGTACCTTAGATTAGCATTTTAAAACAAGCGGCTAATTTATTATGCATTTACGCGCTCCAACTCTATCGATTGCCTCCCGTACCTGTACTTACTCAAACAAGCACATAAGTATCAATAATACGAGATTTTAACAACTTTTCATTCATTAATCTTAGCCAAACACATCAATTACATAGCCCAAACAACAAATCTTCATAATCCTACATGTTAACCATTTTTATAAGAAATCACAAGGTTTAACACTATTTTAATTTCCTCCATAAATCCACATATCATTTTAATTTCTTTTACAAATTCAAACTTTATTCTATTCGACTTGAATGATTTACATTCAAGTTTACTATATACAATTCATATTCACCACAACCAATTCATTTTTCTTCAAGATGATTACATATGTCTTTACTTTTATCAATTTACTTCAATTCAATTCCACATTGATTCACAATCAAATTTTATTTGCAATTTGATATATTTGCATTTCTTTTATGATCCACTTTCATTTATATGCACAACCACTTAATTGAATTTCCACTTATTCCAATTGATTCAATAACCAACTTTATTTGCTTCTTTTAATTTATTTGCTTTGTTTATGACAACAACCATTTTCTTAAGCAAATTCTAATGTTATTTATACAAATAACAATTGCATAAACTTATACCAATTTCCAATTAATTCCATCTCAATCTATATCGATTTTATTTCATTCGGAATTATTCACAACCCAAACATCCTCATTTTTAATTCCATTATTAAATTAAATTCCTACTCTCACTTCAAGTTCATCATCCAACTTAAGTTTATATTAATATCATTACATTCTGGATTATTTACAACTCATACATTCTTATTTCATCACAATCATTAATTAAAATCCTTTCGCTTGCATTTCAATTTTATTATCTAAACAAATTTCATTCAAGACCACTCAGAAAGCTCGACCACAATAATTTTCCAATTTGCTTAAGTTATTTCAATTTCACCATATTTCCATTTCTTCTTATATCAATTTTATTTTATTTTGATTCTCATCCAATCAAATTTCTATCCATTACAAATTTTAATTCAACTAGTTTACTTGAAATTCATTTACTTTTATTTCACCTTCTCAATTTATTTCTGAATTTATTAATAACATTGCCATTCCAATTATTCTATACCAGAACTGGATTTTTATTTTACTTTTCAAAATTTTACAAGCTATCAAAATTTTATTCATTCCATTACCCTTTTATTTAATTTAGCTTACGCTAAAATTCATCTTCAAACGATTCCTTTGAATTTAGTTGAGTGAGAATTTTATCCATTCAATATCATTTCAACCAAATTTAAATTTCTTTCAATTCAATTCTTTTCCAATTTTGATTCAAGTTCAACCCAATTCTTATTTAGCCAACTTAAATTCATACCATTTCTTTCACTAATTTAAATAAGAATTTAATTCCATTCAATATTATTTATAACTCAACTAAATTTTTGATTTTAATTCAATCCAAATTCAACTCAATTTCATTTAATTTAAGTTAAATTCAATTCGAATAAATTTTATTTCTCCATATGTAAGTTCAAAACTTATTTACTAACTTAAGTCCATTCACAATTTATATTTCACTATACCTTATCTCACCTTACATTTCACTTAGGATTTAAATTTGGATTTTCCATAAAATACCGACCATCTTACTTTGGTTTCACCATTCCATTTCCTATTCATAAGTTCACCAACTTATTTAAAAGCTTATATTACTCATTCGAGTCCATCTTCATCTTACAATCACAACTCCAAATTATAAATATAACACTTAATGGCCTCTGGATATAAATTTTCATTACACAATAATAATCCACTATTATAATCATTTTACATTCCAACTATTCTAATTCAATTTAGTTCTAATTTCAAATTTATTTTCCATTTAATTTAGTTTACTCTAGATTTATCTTATAATCCCAATTCCCAATTATATATATAACACCTGATAGCTTAAGGGTATAAATTTTCATTTCACAATTATAACCCATAATTATATCATTTTATACTTTAACTTTATCCAAATCAAATCAATTCCAATTTCAATTTATTTATCTTATCCTGAGTTAAATTCGAATATATCTTATTCACTTCTATTTACTCAAGTGAAATCTTAATTCCATGATTAAGAGTTCATTTTCCCTTTCTCATTTAAATTAACTTCACTTTATAAATTCCATAGTTGATTCACCTTAACTTTTCACACTATTTAAACATAATTTTCCAGAATTCAACTACTCGGCTTTATTTCAAAACCATTTTGAAATAAAAATCAACACATACCCACTTGGCATATCAAATCAAACCTCCAGATTTCCAAAACAACTTGGTTTTACCAAAACGATTTCCCTTTTTGAAATTTCTAAAACAACTTGTATACCCAACAAGTCCAAACAAATATCATAACCAATCACCACGGTAGCAATCCATCACTTAAGAAACTTGAAAATGAATTCTGATGATGTGAACGAACGCCGACCATTCAAGCAAGCCTTACCGCCAATCCACTCGATAATACAAGATCATAACCGTTCAGACTGTAGAGCTCAACGAGTTCATCGATATTCCAGTTGGAAGTTTTCGAAAATATTGTTTGGATCAAGAGATAATTGAGGAACAAAATGGGTCGATTTCGGCCATAGAAATAAAAGAAGCAGCAGCCGGTGAAAACTAGGGTTTCTCGGCTCAAATACGTATATACATACGTTTATAAAAATTATTTAATATTAAATTCATTTTAAAACGATTTTTCAAACGAACTCCGAATCAGACATACCGCTAGGCGATCATAATGTTTTACCCGCGTTCCGAACACAATGGAACATGTTTCAGAAGCTAATTCAATCATATGTGGAAGATAGTTTTTAGAATCGATTTAAAATATTTAATTATCGATTTAAATCTCAACGCGATTCTCACCCGTACGAACAAACCGTAACTCTAAACGCTACGAAATTTGAAATCCGGTAATAATTAACTATTACGGATCCAATGGAACTGGTTTCGTCGAATTCCGAGACTGTGCCCCGAAAGGCTATTTTAATTCGTCAATTAATTCGACCGATTTCCAAAATCGTCGAAATCATTTAAAATTTCACTTTTAAAATTTTACTAACTCAATTATAAATCAAATAGAATTTATATTCACATTAGAAATTATTCTGATTCATTCTGAATCAAAGTCTGATTATTTGCAATATTATTATATTAAATTCCATTATTGAATTCTTTTAAAAATTCCAAATTTAACTCGTCGACTCTTTGGTTCCATCCAAAATTCCAATACTAAGATTTAAATCCATCTAGACTTAAATACATTTTAGAAACCATTTTCATACCCATTTACATCCATATTCACAAATTATCCCAATTCCAAATATTTAATTATTATTATTCAAATCCAATTAAATTGCCATATTTGAATTTTAACTACTTATATTGATTTAAACAAAACCTTCTTATTTCAATTCAAATAAAAATTCACATTCAACATTTAAAATGAATTAAATGTTCAAAATCTAACGACCAAAATTCCGGGTCGTTACAATTAATGTGTAATTAATGTTTTAAATTGGCAAGGAATCCTGACTTTTGGTTGTTAGATGTAAAAGTTAATGTATAATTAATTATGAGTGGAACTGATCCATGTATTAATTTGACTAATATGTAATAAATTGATTTTAAATTGAACCGTTAATCTTGGCTCTCTCCCATCTTAGCATCTTTTAAGGTTCCCATGTCTTAAATTTGCAGGTAATTCTTATGTCAGCTATTGTTTCTCACTCCTTTGTCTGATTAATGCTGATGCTTCAAGAATTATTTACATTTGTTACATAATTTGATGAGTACTTTTTACAAATAACACAATTGCAAATTTTGTTGTCCTATAGAAAAACGTAACATTTCCCATCTTCCTTCCATTTTTTTATATATTTACTCTAAACTTCTATGTGATGGTCACCTATATCCTCTATATGATTAATATTTTTTTTTTCTTTTTTCTTGAATTTTAGATTTTTGAAAGTTTGATCATATACGAATTAGTAAGCATGAACCTCCTGCTTTTTTTATGAATTTGACTCGGAATCGTAATGTACAATGATAATTGCCTTTGTATAATGCTTATATATAACTGTCCTTTCTTGAATAATGAATAGAAAAGAATAAATAATACACCTTCCATCTTTTTACATTTATTGATTAGTCTACTATTATTTAAATTGTACTTTTACTGTCTTATAACTTGATTCATTGTTCTTTATTTAAACATAACCGGAGGTTAAGAAATCATTGTACTTTATTTATTTTAGCTTTAGTAAGCAAGCTCTAACTGATTTTGGTAAATTCTTGAAATTATTATTATTTTAGTTCAGTGGTTCTGATTGAAAGAAAGAAAAAACATCGTAAATACAAAATACTAGGTAACGAATTTTCTTTTGGTAAACATTTATTATAGAAGTGTCCATTATATTTATTAAGACAACCATATCTGTTACTGCTTTTTATCACATGGCCATAAATTTGCTTTAGATCTTGATGCATCATGGCCAATTTTTATAAATGGATGTTGGATTTGAGCGATGGATATCTCATTGGATTTCATGATAAAGATCTTATGACTTTTTTAATCAGGATATAGGTATCTTGGTGAGAAAGTTATCATGCAATAATTTCAGGGCAGCATTGTGTATGTTTGGATAACTCGGACTCTTTCTGAATTGTAAATCATTTAGTGGACCAGATTTATTCTAGATAAAGACATCAAATGGTTGTGCTTCTCCCACGTCAGCATATGAAAAACGTCTTTGCAATCCGTAAGTTACACATTAACTAACTGAAATGTGGACTTAAATTCCTTATTTTTTGCAAACTACTTCATCCGTGTTCTACAAGTTGTAACCCACTTAACCACTGATGTATTTAGATACATTTTTTCTCACAGCCCACACATTAACTAAAAAAGCACATGCCTGTAAAAGTAAAAGTATTATTTCCATTTCCAATAGTATAAAACAAAAGAAACAAATGATAAAACTATGAATGTTTTCAAGTTAATGGTTCCATGAATATTCTTCAAATATCTTGGTCTTCTCGGACGTTGCTTCAGGTTTAGTTTATGCTTACAATGGTACTACCAAATCTACTTCCATAGGTACAACTATAAATGCATTACATTGTGATTAAATGCAGGCCTATCTGGGCATACATATATACTCGTGTAAATTAGGTCTCTGTGCATGCATTTTTTATGTGTTGTTGTTATTCTTGCACACTTATTTAAAATATACAATTCATTAATTATTAATATTTAAAACACAATAACTTTTTCTGCAAACATCGAATTAACAAACCGTTTTTACTGTTAAATCAGAAATTTTATTATATTTTCAATGATAGATATTATAGATATGTAAAAATCAAAATTTCGAAAACCATTTTTTCCAATTCGAATTTGTGAAAATTTTGAAACACGATCATATTTTCTAATTATATCACTTGAAAAAATTATAACAATTGATGCAGTAAAAACCGCATCTTGCTGATGCAATTATGGTTGCATCTAGAACATGCAGTTTTTAACTGTATTTTAGTGATGCAGCTATAACTTCATCACTAGCATTTTAGTGTTGCATTTTTAACTGCATTTTTTAAATGCAATGTTTAACTACATTAACTAAATGCAATTAAAAACTGCCTTTAAATACACCCATTTAAATACAATTTTTAACTGCATTTTGGTGATGCAGTTTAAAAATGCATTTAAAATTTAGTTAAAAATATTTATACCAAGATATTTGAAGAATATTCATGGACTTTGAACAGTTTTTCTTCTTCTTTCATGATAGCTATTTTTCTTGGCAAATAATTAGTACATGGAGCCCGTAGACGGTTTGAAATCCATCTGATCAACTTTTAATTTTTTAGGTAGTGTTTGGTTTGTTATTTTTAGTTTTTGATTTTCGTTCATACAAAAATACACACGACGCATTTATATTGCCGAAAACGAACAATTTAGAAAATGAGGTTAACACATAAAATAGAAAACAAGTTTTTTTTATTTTCCGCGTTTTGAGAATTAACACAGGCACGTGAAACAATTCATTATTCCATCGTCTTTCTGTTCCCTTCGTCCATCCATCCGTCTTTCTTTCATCTCATCTGTCGTCTCTTCATTCTTCTCATATTTGATATACATATTGAAAACAAAATACACATAATTTGTTTTTAAACCAAACACTATCTTAGTTTTTAATAATTAAAAAATAATAAAATGAACGGAGATTTATTTGGTCCGTGTGGACAAATACAAAACGGGATAAAGGATTTGAAGCCCTTTCTCTAATTACTTTTATTCAGCATGTTCATGATAATTATTTAAAACAAAAATGCTACTTTGACAAAAAATGAGGATGTCATTTCATGCGAAAATCATGCTGGCAGTTGGATTATACAGACCCCTTGAATTTCTACCCTCCATGAAATCGAGAGTGATTTTGTTTACACATTTGTATTGGAGGAATTAAGGGGATCCCACATGTGACCCACCAAATTCCTCAAATTAAAGAAAAGTGTTTTGTTCACGCTTTTCAAAATTGTATTACCATGAGATCCACACTTCTCTGCTCTTGTTTTCGGATATTGTAGCATTCTCCTATTTAAAAATTGTACTGTTTTTCCAGCCAAGCATTATTGTGTATACTAAAAACAAAAACAAAGTCGTAAGCGGTGACGTTCCATAGCAATAATTCAAGGCCGTGGAAAGAACGTGTCCACGCACACAACTCATTACAATACGCAACCACCTAATTTAGATGGTGCACCTAACCTTATCTCTATACGTACCCCGCCACAGAATAATGGGTGCAACGATGGGTGTTTAACTTGCTCACGTCCTCAGAAATAAATAGTTATTCGCTATCCCAGCCAATAGAATAATTCCAAGTGCACAGATCGAAACCGTCCGCATCTACCACCGCTTTAGGATATCCGTCCATTCAGTTTTCTTGATCTATAAAGAAGATACTTTGCCCTTCTCTTCCCTATTCCGCCTCTCTTCTATCTCATCCTCTCATCTTTTGGCGTCCGTTTTGATTGCCTTTCTTCTTCTATTTATATGTTTGGGTAACAAATTATTTTTTATTTTTCTTCTGTTTGGTTTACCAGGATTACTAGGTTGTAAGTCGAGCAAAGATCAAAAGCTGTACGGCGTCGTGGATTTGGAGGATCTCGATACTTCGTCCTTCATTTACGGCTATGAATTCTGAATTGGGCTTTGATAAACTCGTAGATCTGTTGTAGTTAGATCGACTGATGATATCATTCCTTGAAATCTGCAATAAAATAATAGATATAAACAAATGGATTATCGAGGAATAATGGAAGAAATTTCATCGGGAAAGGAGACGATGGTATGTATTTTGTATTAGACCTTTGCCTTGTTGGGCGCGCTCACCTGGCAGGTCGCATGATTAATAAAAATATATTTTGTCGGTGTTTTTGGGAGGAAATCGCATGGGGACATTTATGGTTTCAGCCCCAGGTTTTCCTCCCTTATTATTGCGTTCGTCTCTCTTTGTTCTGTGTGTCGTAGCATAATTTTCATTATCCACGGCATCAATCAACAAACGCGCATCAGTCTCTGATGCTAAGCAAAGGTACACCTCCGTTTATAATAATTTTCGCCAGTCTTCTATTATTTCCAAAATAGCTTTATGAACTGCGAATGCTTAAATTAGACAGAAGTTCGATTTTGAAGACCATCACTTGCCAGTATGCTGTAATTATCTTTCTTTTAATAATCTACGGTTGTTCAAATTTCTGCTTTTCAGTCCATGCTGAACTAGAATTCTTAACATAAAAGCTAACTGTCATATAACATAAAAGCCAACTGTCATACATGGATCTTTAAAAATATAGTTTTGAAGAGAGATATTGTTCACGAATTCAGTTGTTCTACGGCTTAAGCATATGCAATATTACAATTATAATGAAAAGCTCGTTACATTAAGAAACAAATGGCTGTGGCCTCAATAGAACTGTACTTGATCTTGGCATGGCTTACAATCATCAAAAAGCCGTAGCATCCCCGAATTAAGGTAGTTAAATCATATAAATTTTGTATTCTTCCTTATATGCTCGGATCTTTCAATTATTTTTCGTTTCTGGATTCATTTTTTTTCGCTCAACAAACACACCGTTGAACAATGAGCAGAATGACATGACAGGCAGCTACCAATATGATATAACACTGTTTTAGAAAATTGTCTTAACTGTTTCGTTTCTTGATTCATTACAAATTGAACGTGCTATCTCGTTTAACTCAAGTTTCTGGCAATATGATTGTTCTAGTTGAGCATTTGTACAATTGGCATGGATATTCATTTACCTTTTGTTCTAATCATGTATGTACGTTAGCTGTTTTAAGAGATATGGTAAGTTGTAAAAAGGTGCAAGTAATGGTATGTTTGCTATTTTGGCATTGTGAAGAAAATTGAAGATGGTGCGATAATTTAAAATGATACAGAAGTTGCATTGCGGTGGTCGGATTTGACAGTTGATGGGTAGGATGCTTTTTAAGGTCGCTCGATAGCTTCTGCGTTAACAATTAATATTGGAAACATGGCATATGAAGCTTTTAACTTTACAGCTGAAGTCCGGAGTGTCTGTCATTCTCACATTCCAGTTGAGAACATTTGTGGCGCCAGCCTTTCTTACCCGACGCCTTATATTGAATTCATTATATAACATTGTGAACAGGGAGGTTAGACATCGTGATGAGCAAGTATAGTTCACCACAAAGTGGCTGTTGGTGCTCATTGCTCATGGAATTGAAATTATGAAGAAACATATTTATGTAGTGCCATAATTTTGTTTGATTGCTTCTGAGATGCCCTGCTTTTTGGAGTGGCAAAAGATTATTCAAGGTTGGGTCTCTTGCTGGAATGTTCTAAGCTCAATTATGTCATTTCGTTTATTTTTAGCTTTCACGTTTCAAGTTGTGTGTAGGTGTATTATGATGTTATTTCTTCCTGGTTCCAAAGTTTATTTTCCTAGATTATTCGATATTATGTTTTGCTGTTATCCGTCCTTTTTTGTTTAACTTGCTGCATTTCAAGTCAGGTGGTAATACGACTGAAGGTTCACCAAATCTTCAATTATCGCCTCTTTGCTTAAAGTGTGTGCTACAAAATGCAAGCAGGGGGCATTGCATCTGTTGGTGATATTCATGTCCTTACAATTTTCTTGCACCGAAGAATATTTGTCTAGGGTGCAAAGTTATTTTGAGTCGAACTCGGTCTATGCTCTTTTTGCTTGATTGATTAACGCTGGTGGTGAACAATTTTCTGATCCTGTGGCAGGTATCCCCAACGACTCTTTCAGATAGTTCTGTACATTGTCTTGATGGTATGGCGATGCTTGCCCTATAGTTTTATTTGTAATTTTTTTACAGTTAATTTTGACATTTTTGCCAGTGTCTTCATTTAACCTGTTTTCATGTGCATGCGTTTTCCAGTGAAATTATTTAAAATCTGTGACCACGGTTGCTGCTTAGTCTGGTAGTTTCGTTTAAGTGGTTGCAGTTGTCGAAATTGGTAACTGTTTGGTGGATGCATAGGTGCACCTCCAAAGTGGAAGGGTCTTTGAGCTCTAAATTGGTATGAGCGCTCAGGATTTCAAAGAGATTTCTATATTCTCTTGCGATCTTGAGAGGTTGGTGGTTCGAATCCATCAAGATCCAGCTTGTTGCATTATAACTGTTTTTCATCTGCTTGTGATCCCAAAATATTTGTTTTTTAAAGACCAACTATTTTTTTAATGCTTTTGGTCCTCCTTTTTCATCATGTTTCTACTTTTTTCAGTTTTGCGTTCTGTTCAAGTTATTGTATTAGACTTTTTTTAAACATGGCGGACGAGTAATTGTGATAGGCTTCGTTTTTGAACATGCTGGATACACTGATCGATTAGGTGTCCGAATATCGACTTGGGCGTTATGATTAGTTGAATGTGCGCTTAAATGAAGTAATTTGAGAAAAAAATGGTGTCAAGCTTTAGAATGTCGGCGTTCATCATATGTAAGGTTTGGTTATTGTTTTCCAGTGGATTGGTATCTAAATTATTCTATGGAAGGTGCTATATTACACATCTTACACTATAAATTTTATCTTAGTTGAAAAGACGGTCAAATGATTGATCTTTCGTACAAATTGAAGGTTACAGATTTTTCACCATTGATCAAAGGGAAAAGAGATTCTTGCAATTTTTGAGGGGAAGTCTTCTATTAAATTGCCATAATCAATTTTTTTCAATGGTGCACTTTCAGTTGAGAGCAAGGTTAATCCATTCGGTTTGTCCAATTGCTCTTATGATATGATGATTATTTGAAAATCTTTAATAATTGTAATATCTTTGGTGTTATTTTTTTTTATCAACATAAACTACAAAAATGCCCTAAATACCAAATCTTAATATTATTTAAAAACGTAATCTAAAAATTAAATTTCTTTAACAAATTCAAAACGTCCGTGTACGAATATTATCTAATTTTAACATCGTGTATAAAGTAGAATTTAACCAATATAATTCTTTTACAAATTTAAAACATCAATCTACAAATACTATCAAATCTTAATATCACTTAAAATTATGATCTAACAAATAAATTATTAATTAATATAAAAAAATTGATGTTGCAATTTATAAATAAAATTTAAACTAACAAAAATGATTTAAATACAAAAATATGGTTAAATATCTTTAATAATAGTTGTAATACTTTTGGTGTCAAATTTTTTTGTTATCAACATGAACTACCAAAAATGTCCTTCTACAAATATTATTAAATATTAATATAACTTAAAAATAAGATCTAATAGATAAATTTCTTTTACCAATTCAAAACGTACATATAAGGTATTATTGAAATCTTAATATCACTTAAAAATAAGATTTAATAAATTTTTTTTCAAAGTCTTTTTTTATTAATTAATAACAGAAATAAAAATTCAAACTAATAAAAAATTAAATTCATTCTTTATTAATTAATAATAGAAAATTCAAACTAACAAAAAATTAGATGTTGCAATTTAGAAATTAAAATTAAAACTAATTGACGAAAAAATACAGTTAAATATTTGTTCAAATCAAATTTTTTCGACGGAGTTAAACATATATAATTTGTAAAAAAACAATTCACACGCGAAGTGTGTGCCATCATCACGCGCGAAGCGCGTGCCTTACCACTCGTTTCTATAAATCGTTTTGTCTTGGATGTGCTAAACATATACAATTTGCAGAAAAACAATTCACGCGCGACGCGCGTGCCGTAACGGTCGTAATATAGTTGTAATAGCTTTGGTATCACACTTTTTTGTATCAACATGAATTACAAAAAACGTCCTCTATATATTATCAAATCTTAATCACTTAAAAATAGGATCTAATATTAATTTATTTTTACAAATTCAAACGCCCCTAAAAGTAGGATCTAACAATTAAATATGCTTTACAAACGCTTCTAAAAATATGATCTAAAATTAGACTTCCTTTACAAATTCAAAATACTTCTTTACAAATATACAAATCTTAATATCATTTGAAAATAAAAAACCATTTTTTTGACTGATTTAAACATATACAATTTATAAGGAAAACAAACCGTAACACTCGTAACTTATAATTAATTTAAATTTAGAAAAAGTTATCTTCCACTAAATAGTCTTAGTAAATAAAATTTGATAAGTTGTTCATGCACCCCCGAAAACCACAAACTTAAAGTAAGAATTTCAATAAACGATTATTATAATGTAAAATTGTATCTTGACGTTGTCTTTTAACTTCTCTACTAGAACCTCAAAGTTTTACTTTCTTATCCCACTCAATATTTGTTGTCCTCATTTCCGGTGAATAATAAGATGTATTAAATACAACCAATTATCTTATCAATGTAGTCATTATTTATATAAAACCAGGCTTACTAAATTCGATATTCATAATGCAAAAATAATTTAGGTTGAACACAATAACATGGATGATAATTTATAAATTAACGAATTAATGTAATGATTGGATTACGATAAGGTTAAAAGTAGTAAAATTCAAATTTTATTCGATTTAACTAGAATCAAAAGTTTAATCACGTGTTAATTCAAACTCAAAATTTATTGAACTCACTTAATGCTTCAAATTTCAGGTTAGTTCAATTTTTGTGAATTTAATTATTAAACTCAGTCATAAGGTGTGTTTAATTTAGAGGAACTGAATTAAACATGAAACTAGTAAAACTTATAAATAATTCTTTTTTTGTTCAAGTAAATTTACCAAATATTAAATAATATTGAAAATTTACCTAAATTTTTACGGTTACAGCTTCAAAGGATGCAAATGGTAATGTCAACCGAGTCCGACGAGGAATCAAATGTGGTTGGAGGCTCTACGGATAGGAAGAGGGGAGGACAATGGTGTTGCATGGGGAGGGCGACGTCGTTGTTTGTCGATTTGAAGAAACCCTATCTTGATGGATCTATGGCAACTAAAGTGACAGAGAGTGATAGAGGAGCATCTGACGGATTAAAAAGGAACTGATGGTATGTCAGCACAAAAAAAAAATCTGAATAGTGTGTTTGAGCGAGTTTGAAAAAAATTAGAGGGCGATTTAATAATTTACTTTGTGGTTTCTTCTACAAATTTGTTCTTTTTTGTACAATTTGATAATCTTTTTTGTCATGGTAGCATTTTCGTATTTTAAAGTTTTCTCAACTTAAATCTTTTACAACCATCTGCCCATTGAACCGACTTTGGTGGTTCGTTATAATCAAAATATGCCGAATAATTATGTAAATAAAATGATAAAAGAAAAGAAAAATGTTACAAACTAAACACATCTCTATCTCTACTGCTAATAAAGAAAATTAAATACCGTGACATCCATGGTGTCCTTTTGAAATTCTCGAATACCCTTATATTTTCCACGTCGGCATGCGTACCTTCCATCTACATTCTCAACTCACAAAACCTAATTATGTTCTACAAATCCGTACCCAATCCTAGATCTAAATCCTCAAAATCCCTATTCCATTCATCATCTTCATCCAATTCATAAAAACTAAGCAACTTTCCCCAAACTTGATTTTTCTACATGCGAATCAAAAATGGCAGCATCACCAGTGACATGGCATTCATGATAGTCGATTGGATAAACTACAAGAGGTAGCTTAGGCGTGTTATCACCTTTTGCTTTTTATGCAAGATATGATTCTATATACTTAATATATTTTGGCTGATACGTTTACATGTTTCAATCATCGTCACTTTTTAAAAACATCACTCACTGTTTTTATCCGACTGATCCGGTTCGCGAGTGTTCAACATAATTTTTCCACTCTGATTTATGACTCATGAGATAAATTTGGTCATAAATTCGTACAACTTTTGTCATCCTTACTCATTATTTGCTCATGTCTGATTTGATTTGTGACTCATGAGATAAATTTGGTTATAAATCCATACGACTTTTGACAACTTAGCAGATAATTTTCTACTTACTTTGTGACTCACGGAATAATAGTCGTTATAAAAAAATATATTGAATATTTTTAATAACATAATTTTATTGTTGTATATTGATTATACAAATATTTTCAGTACACTCTTCATTTATTTCCACTACAGTTTTCAACACTATTCATTTATTTCCACTACAGCCTTCATTCGTTTCTTCCAAAAAATTTGCTTAAGTTTTTGATTGGTATCTCAACAATATTTAACTGTTTTGTGACTATTTTGATTTGATTAATTTAAACCATCAGTTAAACTTCCCATTGTCGTGCTATTCAAGAATGTTATTTATGGGTTTGAATCGGCTTTTGCATAGTAATGAACACATTCTTTGGATAAAGTTCAAATATGTGTTCATTATTTGAACATGTTTTGATAAAGATTTAAACCAATAACAGTGCAATTAGGCTCCCTATTGATTTTGAATTAGTAACTGAGAAATACAAAATTTCACCAATCAATGCGTGGAGAACACTAATTAATGGTTCTGATGGTTTTATTCATAAAGTTTTTAACATAAGCATAATTAAAATTTATACAATTTGGTAGCATTTACATTTATACATGTATAATTTGTTTCATTTGGAACCATCGCTTCTTTCTTTTGCTATTGATTTTGGTTGCAGATAAATTCATCAATGGAGAAGAAAAAGTTATCAAGTAGTTATCTCTTTTATAAAGGTAAGATGCAGATAATCTATAAACTTATGATAAAAGCTAAATTTGGTTTCCTTTCTATCCTTTTGAATTTTATTACAGTACTCCTTGTGAGGAGGTTATTGACAACCATTTTCGCTAACTAATTTGTGTGCATTGATGTGTTATGATCTACGTGTCCATGGTTAGTCACACTTCATACTAAGTTATATGCATATTAACTTAACTAACTATTTAATGGCTTAATTCTGTTTTTTAATTTTGTTTTTAACAGAAAAGCAGAAAAATAATTAGTAACAGATTAAGCATACATGATGGTTTCATTTCTAACGTTGATTGTTAGGTGTGGCTCGCATTGTATTAGAGTGGGTGCGTAGATTGGATTCTGATAAATGTCACATCGTAAGATATCCTAAAAGAAGAAGAGCATACACATGAGATTGGTAGCATCTGACAGCAAGGGATTCCTTTTGTTACAATAAATGTTGCCATGAAATATATGTAGTCTAAGTGGGATGTAGGGATATCCAATCATGACGATGGCACCAAAAGAGCTTCGTTTAGTGGTCTTGCCTCTTCTACACTAAATGAAGTGCGCGCATAGTGGAAGATGCAAGAGGTGTCGAAATTTTTTACACGGTACCAAAGCCAATGGTTCTAGAGGACCAATATAATGCAGCATTGACCTAAGTATGCTTCAGTATGTGGATTGAGCTCGGGATTCTCATTATGATGGAGTTATATGTCAAAATGCGGCCTACTCCAATCGTGAAAAAGATGACTCTTTGTAAAACCGCTTGGTCAAACTGCTGAATGGTGGTAGCAACCTAATCTCAACTGCTGAGAGGTGTTAGCGATCTTGTCTAAGTGTTTGAGGACTCAGTGTAACTTCAAGTTGAATTAAGAAAATGCTCGCCAAGGTGGAGATTTGTCAGATGTGGCTCGCATTTTATTAGAGTTGGTGCATAATTGGATTCTGATAAGTCTCACATCGTAAGATATCCTAAAAAAGAAGAGCATATATATGGGATTGATAGAATGTAACAACAAGGAATCTTTTTTTACAATAAATGTGGCTATGAAAATATATGTGTTCTAAGGTGGATGTAGGGATATCCAATCATGACACTGACACCAAAAGAGCTTCGTCCGGTGGTCTTGCTTCTTCTATACTAAATGAAGTGCATGCATAGTGGAAGATGCAAGAGGGTGTCGAAAATTTCAACATTATTATAAGCAAGTATTGCTAAGACCATGTATGTGCTCGTTCAAGAAGGCAATTAAAGGGATGTTCAATTGAGACACTGGCACATCGGAAGCTTTATTAAGGTGGCGCCATTACAGAACAATGAAGCATGCGTTTATGGGGACGCATTGGAGTAATGAAATACAACTTGGTATCAGATCCGATGGTTTGAGGGACCATTAGACAATGCGAGAGTGACCGAAGCTGAACTTCTTTAGAGGCTTGAGTAGAGAATGACTCGTCAAGGTGGAGATATATGATTAAGAAACCTGCACTACCGCTTAAAGCAGCATATCCCACTGCTATTGAAGAGGAATTATGGATACGCAACCTATTCTCCACTGCGTTGAGGACTCATGATCTTCAAGATGACTTGAATGGAAAGTACTCACCTTAAGGTGAATATTTGGTAACACAGATAACCGTGTAAAGAAGTGGAAGCCAAAACAACTATCTTCCTTCATCTCAAAAATTATCTCCGATACGTCGAACGTGAAAATGTTATAACTCCAGTCCTAGTGCTTCTCCTCGATCATTCCAAGCCAAAACAACTATTTTTCTCTGTCTCAAAAATTCTAATGGCTTCTTTCTCATTTCCCTCTATCTAAAAAACTGATCATAGAATGGACGGACGAAGAAACTACCAGATTTATAGATGTGTATTTCTTATGGCATCAGATAAAAGAAAAAATAAAATAAAAAAGGCGTTTTCATTGAAGCTGGCCGAATCTACATGAAAGATAACCATGGATTAAATTACGAGCATTCCATTTTGCTGTAGAAATGGGACAACCATCTCCGTTTGGGAAGAAATTATCAAAAATTGATGATGGTGGAGGGGGTTGGAATAGGATTCACAAAGGCATATAATCAAAAGTGATGGGGATTTCTGGAAAAGAGCAAGAGAACAAGATATTACATTCCTGAAGCATTTTAGAGAATCATCACCTTACGGGGAGATGATTGTCGTTTTACTTTATGGTTACCCATCCACGGATTTTTTCCATTTGATAGTTAAGTTAAGTTCACACTTCCTCCGTATCTCAGTTACGAAGTCGTCATATGCCAGGTCGGTCTGATGAACGAAGATAGCACGGTGGATATTATGGCTGCTCTTGATGATGCTGATATATCTGATTTTCATGGAGTATCATTTAGTCTAGATCTAGCATTATAACCCCAGCGTCAACATTCCACCACCGTCCCAACCACGTCTCCTGCTCCAGCCCCAGCTCCCGCTCCACTTCCTACCCCCACACCACGGTGGCAAGAATCTATAAGAGTACTGAACGATTCTTAGCTGTTATCAGTAGAAGAACTAGGTTTTGTTGTTTACTTTTTGAGCACTCCAGGCTAACTGGAGTTGGCTATGTCGATAGTATAGTTCGGTATTGAGCCGTTTGTTGAAACTGTCAGCGTCATTATCGCGGAAAACAGGCGGGATCCATGATTCTTTTTTGTATTAGGAGTTTGAATTTGTAATAGATTTTTGAATTTGAATTTCTAGTATTATAAATGTTAAATATTAAATATAATTATTAAACCTAACTTTTTGTCCGTGAATGCTTTACCTCCGGCTTATATGCTTTGATTCGATTTGCATTTATTGTATTACATAAAAAACTCAATATGTGACAATCTATGTTCTCTTTTCACATTCGTTCTCATCTCCAATACTTGATTCTAACCAATTTAAAGATAAAATTTTCATTTAGATGCCCTATTTATTCTTTATTTATTTTCATGATGAAATATTAATTCTTTCTTGTTGTTACATTAAATGTTTAATCATTGATTTTTTAGAGAAACGTCTCTTTTAGTTCTCTCATCAACTCCTTCATTCTAAAATCTCATTATTCTTTCATATTTTATTATCGAATTTGATTTTTATTTTCTACAACCATGGCTTTCATCTAGGTAAAACCAATTCTTCTCTTAGTCATCATCTAAAAGCCTAGCTGCAATCTTCTCAACTTAAAGGTATATACTTCTTCAATATCCTTATTTCATTCTACAATGGATTAATACTTGATTTGTGTAGACTGGAAAATCAATATTTTTTATTAATTATGTTTAATTAATTTAGTGATTTAGTATTAAATTGTATATCTTATGTAATAGATCTTGATTGAAGGAAATATTATGATATTACAATTGTTATCTAACATAATCAATATTTGATGTTCATTTAGTCACCTCAAATACGACCAAATTTTTGTGAATTATTTATGTATGCAAATTTATTCGATCGAGATCCTGATTTGACTAGAAATTTTGATGTTTGCTCCATGACTTATGAAAATGTTTTCGACGATTCACCAACAAAATGTAAAAAGATTAAGAGGGTAACTTCAATCCTAAAATATTTTTCCAAGAATTAATTCATTTAAAGTCTTTGGTATTGAGGAATTTGGACATGATTAAATCAATATGTCGATACTACTGTATACAAAATTCAATATGACCATTTGCGTTCTTTATTCTCAATCACTCTCAGCTCATATTATGAACTCTCCTTAGTTCAAGTATTATCTTACATTTAACCCCCTTTAAGTATATATATATCTCAACGAACCACTAAAAATACATAAACAATAACATGTTTAGTTTTCCACTCCGATAATTATCATACTACCGTCTTATTCCTCAAATTAAAGCACTCATCAAAGGCTACTAAATACAAAGAGGATGTCATTAGAAATCCATTGATTATATCAATTTAAGTTTCTTTATTACAATTCTAAAAATTTATGCTCATATACTACTCATTTTTTCTATCTTCACGTACTTTTTTTGTTTGGTGGGTTGATAATTCATTACTTATTGTCTCTTTCATTATATAGTTTCATTACATATGCATTAACTATGAGTGTTTTTTTATGATTTAATTGATTTTGATTTTCAATATTAAATCAATAAAACCCTCAAATTGGTGTATTATATGAATCACTTTAATTCATCATTTGTTCATTTGTATTTTTTTTATAATGTTTGTTAATTATTCATGTTATGAATAATCTATCTATTATATATATTAATATACACATATGCATATATTCCATTTTATAAAGTCTTTGACCTCCTTGACATTTATCTTTTTTCTTATTTTATCCCAGTCTCAATAATGCATGCGCCTTAATGTAATGCGCATTTTTTTCTTTTACCCCTTACAAAATTTTCATTTTTTTCAAAGCATATCAGCATTAACTTAACAATTAAGGGTAATTCATCTCAATCACTTAATAGGCTAAATATCAAAAGTTATTCTTATTTGTTAACTTTTTCCTAAAAGCCTAAAAGAAACCTTGCTTGGTAATTAACATGTTTAGTTTTCAATTTTACATATTTTATCTCGGTCTCAGTAATGCATGCGCCTTAATTTAATGTGCATTTTTTCTTTTACCCCTTACAAAATTTTCATTTATTTCAAAGCATATCAGCATTGAATTAACAATTAAGGGTAATTCATCTCAATTACTTAATAGGCTAAATATCAAAAGTTATTCTTATTTGTGAATTTTTTTCTAAAAGCTTAAAAGAAACCTTGCTTAGTAGTTAACATGTTTAATTTTCATTTTTTAATAATACCATATTATTCATTAATAAAAAAAATTAAAAATTCTCATTAATGGCTACTGAATAAAAAGAGTCTATCATTAATGATTCTCAAATTAAATATACTCATAATTACTCCTTTTTCTATCTTACATCTCCTTTTTTGTTAGATAAGTTGGTTCATTATTCATTAATTATTTTACCTTTTATTTTAATAATTTCTTTTACATATAAATTAACTATGATTGATTTTTACGATTGGCATTAAAAATTAATTTTCAATTTTACATCGACGAAACCGTCAAATTGATATATTATGTGAATCTGTTTAGTTCATCAGTTGTTCCTTTCTATTTTCTTATAACATTTGTCGATTATTCATATTCAGGTCCGTTAATGAGTACTTTCAAATGTGGATGGTGCCATATTCGAATTTGAATCAGAAATAATTTTCAAAACTCGAATATCTACATCAATGGATACGGACAGATATTGCATAATTATCCTATCTACTAAAGATCAATAAATCTAAAGACATAAATATAAAATTTTGATCTACCATAAATATTTTCAATCCCATTGAATATAATAGTGTGAAATTTAAAAAAATGATAATAAATAGGTTTGAACAATTAATTTGCACTAAATGCATATAATATAAACTACTAACTTAGTAAAACAATAAATTCATGTCTTTCATTTTACTAAAATACACAAACTATAAACAATAGTCTTGACAAATACCAGGCTGATAATTATATGGTGTAGATATCTTTGTATCCGAATTAGTGTTCATTTTTTTGGATGTCACGGATGCAAATGAATTTTGGATTTTTCGAATATCCATTGATAGGCTACTCATGTTATGAGTTATTCATCTATTCTATATATTCTATTATTATATAATATGCCAGATCCCCTTAACATATTTATATCACTTCTCATTTTATCCTAGTCAAAATATCATTTCCCTTAGTTTAACATACATTTTTTATTTTGCTTCCTATAAATTTGTATCATCTCGCAAAGCATATCAATACTAAGTCAACAATCAATGACAACTCATCTCAGCTATGTAATAGACAAGTATCAAACTCTACTCTTATTTATGAAAGAGATTGATTGAAAGCCTTCCGAAAAACATTTGTTTACTACATTGGTTGAGCTTACTTTAAAAGTATGACTCTTATTATCCATCATTTCATTCAAAAAGAGGCAAAATTTATTATTTATATTATGAGTATGTTTCATATCTTTGTATCAAGTTCTATGTCCAAAATTATGTTTCTTCATATTTTTATCAATTTGTATGATTATGAATTTAATATCCTTCACATGTTGTAGGGTTATATTGGATTTATTCATACATGGATACTATGGAATCTTCTACAAATCTGTGAAATCTATAATAGGTAAAATTGTAATGAAATATGGAATCGCTACATAAGTGTGCCTAATTGTTAGGGTAATATTTGTTTGTGATTTTTAAGACAACACCATATTTACATATTTTTATATTCTTGAAATGAAATATTATATATCCTATATATAATAAAACATGATTATAACCTTTATGATATATGGAAAACAAATGGATTGTGTTATAAATATTATGAATTCAGATGTAAAAATAAGAAAATATTATAAGCATTAGCACTAATAATAAATTGGTACTCCAAAGGTAATTTACGTCTAATGTTTGAATGGGTCTTTGAACAAAACTCGCGATCAATGTTTCAAACCGTGATATCGTATGAAGAATAAAAATAACATAAAAATAATTACATGAAAAACGACAATGTAAAGGTGATGAATTATTACATAAGAAGTAGTATTCAAATGAAAAGTATGCCTTAATGTTGAGTTAGGTATTATGCAATATCATTTTGTTGAAAGAGGAGCGTATGAAAGATGTTTCCATTCAATTAATTATTTTAAAGAGTTTGAAGGGGAATAATAAATATTAGTATTAGACATATTGAAGTTTTAGCTTTTCTCTTTATAGAATAAAGCATAATCTAACTAAGAGTAACCCATAGTTGCCATAAATTTTGGTTCATTAATGAAACAATTAATTTTAGCTATTTTTTGCATTTTACAAGTCATTTTTTACTGCATATTATTCCTTATTTACTCCTTTCATTTCAGTGTTTGTTTCCCCAACGTGTGTGTACGTATCTCTCTATGTGTGTGTATGAGAAATTTTATTGGGACACAAGTTAGTGGCACAATGGATCTCCACCATTGGATTGCCTTCTGATTTCCGCCTCCTATATAAGAACAAAACAATCCAACAGTCCAAATCTATTATGTCATAAATTGTATTTTATTTTGTGTCCAGATAGTTGCACCATATATATATATATCTATATATATATATATATATAACACAAACACAAACACACACACGTACCCATTTATAAAACACTATGTTCTGTTTTATAATATAACCATCTACAATAAATCTACTACAATAATAATACATCTATTATTATTAGTTCGCTTTGTTGACGAATCACTTTACACCAGTTGATCAATTCTTTAAGGAAATAACATGAAAATTATTTTTTTGTATACACACATATGTTGTTAAACAGTGATATTGGTTTACTTTAAGAGATGGGTATTATTGCATTATTTAAGTTATTATATTTGCATGAATATTTAAAGCAAAGGAGAAAAATAATTTTGGTATTCTAAAAGTTTGACCACACAATGAATATTACTTGTGATTTCATGACATATTACACCATACGTATTAGAAAATATGATGTTTTAAATATATCATAATATTTTCTCTAATTTACAAACTACCTTGTAATTTCATAAAGTGTAATATTTCAAATGCTTAAATATTATTCCTGTGAACCAAATTTGAATATAGCTTTATTTTGAGTGCAATTTCTCTACTCTAGGTTTAGAACATTACTTTCAAACCAAATTGTATATGTATTGAAATTTACATGTTAAACATAGGATAACACTATCTTAAATTGATATCACTTAAATTTGAAAATTAACTAATAGTCGTGCTTAATATTGTAATGCTTATCGAGTCTAAACAATTTATAGTTTATCTTATAAAACCACTGTGCTATAAAATATTAGTTATACCTTATACGCCTCAAGATTATTTATGTAGGTACAACGATAACTGTTTGGCGGTAGTGTCGAAGTAAAACTATTCTAAAAACTATGACTCATAAAATTGCGCTGTCTGCTTCATATATTTAAAAAATATAAAAAAAGGCATCACTAAGTAGATTATAAAGCGAACCTTGTGTGCGTAGCACAAGTTCTTGCTTGTTTGTATTAATGATTTGATAGTCGCTTAAGAATTTCCGTTCATCTAACATTTTAGATCTCATTCGTTGCTCTTTTCATTCCACGTTGTTATTAACACTCCATTTTGGATATAATGAGGCCATTTTTTTAAAATATTTTTTTTACTATGATGCATAATAATCACACTAGTCTCCTAATAAAATCATAATCAGACTGACTTAATTACCCTTTTTATTTATCCTCATTTTCCTTTAATCAAACCTTTAATCTAAAATCATTAGTCAAATAACAAAGAATTCAAACCCACCTTAAGATGGAATTGCACATGAGAAAGAGAAAAGTTTGATTCTTGCTTAAGAAAGCATTCAACACTGTAATTTTAAACCCCAACTTTTATCGCACTTAAAAAATGCACGATAAATCATGTTAAGAACTACTTTTCCATTAGCTTCTCGGCAAAGTTTGGGTCTAGTTGTAAAGATCAGAGTGAATTTATTGTTCCCACCGTTAATTTTCTTTTGAAAAAGGAAGGAGAATGGGAGGGTAGATGAAAGTGTTTAGGGTTTTGATGTTTTAACTAAGGGCAAAAGAGGTAAAAATATATGTTTTATTAATAGGATGTGTGCCCCTCATAGTAATTTAATTTCGTATGGAGTTCTCATAAAATTTGGTTTTCTCGTATCGAAAATCGGAATACCAATAACAATACCCTTATTTTCTTCCGATCTTCTGAATTTCTTTAAAATCTACCTGTTACCCTTTCTCTCTTCTCCCACTTTTATGTTTGGCTAACAGATAACTTTTTATTTTTATTTTATTTCTTCTATTTTTTCTTTTGTTTATTTTATTTCCTTTTGTTTTTCTTTTATTGCTTCTATTTTTTTCTAGGATGAGTCAATTGCAGGATAAACGAAGATCGAAGCTATTGGCGATGTGTATTTGGTGGATTTTGATCCTCGTTCCTTGTTTGACCGTAGATTTATTCTGATTTGGGCTTGGATAAATTCATAAATCCGTTGTAGTTTGATCTATTGATTGTTGTTATTCCTTAATCTCCAGCAAAAAGATAATACATATATTAGGAGATCTTTAAGGAATAATAGCGAATCTCATTTAGGAAGAAGATAAGACATAGAGCCATATAAAGCAAAATAAAAGAAGGGTATTATCATTGAGACTCCAGTTTTGGGTATGAGGGGGCCGCTTTCGTTCAAAAAGTATTTTTCTCTATGAGGGGGTACCAATAAAACTACCCTCCTCATAAAATTATAATCAAATCGACTTAATTGTCCTTTCTTTTATTTATCCTAATTTTTCCTTAATCATAATTAGCGTTTAATCCAAAACCATTAATCAAATAATGAAGAATTCAAACCCACCTTCAAATGGAATTAAAAATGAAAAAGTGATAATGTTGATTCATACTTAAAAAAGCATTCAACACAGTAATTTGAAATCCTAATTTTTGCCACTGTTAAAAATATGCACAATAAATTGGGCTAAGAAATTACCTTGTCATTACATTCTCAGCAACGTTTGGGTCTGATTGTGAAGATCGAGATGATTTTTTTGTTCTCACCATTATTTTATTTTCAGAAAAGAAGGAGAAGAGAAAATAAATGAACGTGTTTAAGGTTTTGATATTTTAACTAAGGACAAAAGAGGTAAAATTATATGTTTTATTAATAGGATGTGTACCACTCATAGAAATTTAATTTTGCATGGAGTACTCATAAAATTTGATCCCCTCATATCTAAAACTGGAGTGTCAATAATAATATCCTAAAAGAAATAAGGTATCCAGATATAACTTAACTTAGCATAAAAACCATACTAATTGGATTCACTAGTATGTGCAACAAAAGTTATTTTGTTTTATATGATTGAAAATACTTCATGAAATAGTGCACGATGACAAAAACAATATAAAAATAGTAACATTACAAACCATGACTAATAGTTTGGAACTACAAGAGCTTTTTCAGTGTCATTGTCATACATGGCTAGTGCTTCAACAACATTCCTTTGATGCAAAATCTGTTTCAAGAAGAAGATTGTAGCCTTTCACAAATTCCCTTACCTAAAGGGACAAACCAAATTCCCTTTATATTTATAATTATTTTACTCTGAATAGTTTTAAACAATGGTCCAACTTACCGTAATAGGGTTATCAACGTAATTTAGAATAGCAAGAGAAGTAGCTTCACGTGATAGTCTTGAAGCCAAATATCTGTTCACTGTTGGATAACCTGCTGGTTTTTGGGTTTCCGGATGTAATTCTCACAGCCAAGTAGATTGACCAAAATCTATTTAGGGTCTTCGTGCGTTAGTAGATCGATGTCAATATAGATGCTTCAAAATAATGAGTTTGAGGTGGAGTAGATCGACGGTGTGGTTTTTGGGTTCTCATTTGGAGGCGGAGTGACAATGAGTCTAAAGGTGGCAATTTAGGGTTTTTGGACAAGAACGTTGCGAAGTAGAAAGAAGAAGGATATGTAAAATGTGAGAAAACTTAGAATTTTCCATTAAAAGTTTAGGCGGGATAACCAAAAATTAAACCTAGCATTTGCGGGATTAAAAAAGGCTCAAACACCTTATTGTAGCACCATGTTTACAAATGCTGGCAATATGTGCTACTAAAAGCAGATTTTCTTGCAATGTGAATTTCCTCGTTTAAAACGAAGACTTGTTATTATTATTTAAAATATTCACAAATGTGTAGTAACCACCGCTTCATCTATCAAATACTCAAAGTCAGTCATACGCATCAGTAAGAAAGCATCCGTTAAATTAAATTTACATTCATTTTATCATATTTTAACCACACACAAAAATTTACTTCAAACTCATAGATATTACCTATCTTTTAAATAAAAGATAATTTTTTTAGCCAAATATGATAAATAATTATATTGAATAAATCATCACTACAAATATGTATATACACACACATATATATTCTAACCCAATGATCAACCCCTTGATCATCAATCAACTCGCACATTATATGTGGGAGTTATACAAAATTGGGTGAAAATATTCTAAGTATTACTTTAAAGCCAAAATATGTATTCTAATCTCATCTCCAATACCAACATGTGATGCCCCGTTTCAATACCCATACTATTAGAGGAAGTTAACTGTTTGAAAGCACGACGTAAAGAACATGTATAAGCGATTTGTCATATACGTCGTATCACATCCCAGCACATAGCAATGTACAAGAGCAGTTTTAGGATAGAATAATGCAAAAATAGTTCGCATATATAGAAATATCCCAGAATAATAACATCAGAAGCGATCCAAAAGATATTTACGTACATAATTAATGTTAAAGTACATAGACAACACATAATGATACATATTGTGACTACCAAAAATGATATACACATCATCCACAACAAGTACATCACATATGCATGGTGTCATCGTATATAATTTTATGACCAAAAAAAAAACACCAGCACCGCCATCATCCACAATACCGTCGCTAAACCGAGTCCAAAAAGAACCAACCACAAACATACATCATGTCAAAAACAACCTCAGTCTTACCCGACGTTGTTAAACAAACAAAAAACCCTGGATTTGGCTAGAATCCAGCTGTGAGTGAAATAGTTTACATATAGTGATAAATAGAGAATGATATGCCAAAGGGATAACATAACATACAAAGTAAATGTCATACATCGTCAATATCTATCCAAATCCTCATCATATACTTTCACAATGCCATGATATATGTATCAAGTCTCTATATAATGTTACCACAATCGCTATTCTACTAATCAGTGATTCACTCCTCATCACATTTATTAACCATTTATCCAATTTAAATTGATCATTTCCTATTTGTTTGTCTCGTTAAGTGTAGAGTACACTCTTTCCAGATGCTGAGTTGACACCAAATAATGCCCCAGCATTCCCATAGACCTATTTTCTTATTAATTTACTCATTTTGAATTGATCATTATCTATTTATATAACTTGTTGAGTGTAGAATACACTCTACTAGATGTTGAATGACACCAAGGAATGACATATCTTTCCCCTCGACTCATATTGTTGGTGCCAGCACATAAACTAATTGTTGTACTGCTCTCTGCTGCTGCATGCCCACCATCGTTGGTGTGCCCATATAGCAGGTCGTTGGACCTGTGGCAAATGGGCCAGAATGTAGCGACCCAAGGTACGACCCTGTAGTTTGTTCGAACAAGCATGGATCTAGTCTATGTTATATCTCATCTCATTTGATCAATTATTATATATTACATGTTCTCATTTAAGATAACATCCCCTCCTAACTGTCATTTAATTTAGTGTTGTAATGGGTTACTACCCATAGTTCATCATTCATATAGCATAACGTAACGAAAGTAGCATCATAACCATATAGGGTGATTATCCATACACTATGAAATGGGGGTAACACAAAACATTGTCATACGTCATGTTGTGATTCACATAGCAAAATTTAACATTCATAAGTAAATGTAGAATATAACAATGAGTATGACGAAGAGTGCCATTCAACCATAATTACCAACATTATGACTTCTTCAATTCATGAATCCAAAAATTGCATACATGCATGAGTACTATACAAAGGAACTAGGCCAATCTGCGTCGGAGTTAAATATACATTTCAAAATTATTTCCTTTATTTGATCGTTAATGGGCCTATGAAATCTAATCCATTTAGAATTTTTCTAAATTTTCTTTTAAATAAAATCAATATTTTATTCAACTTCATAAATAAGTTTTACTATGTTATCACAATAACAAAATTGACATTTCCTAACGGTTATAACCATTGCAGATCAAATTCCCAACGGTTATAACCGTTGGTAATAGGTACGTGATAAATTTTGCAATACATTTTCCAACGGTTATAACCGTTGAGAATTTGCTTATTTCCAACGGTTATAACCATTGGAAAATTAGTTAATTCCAACGGTTATAACCATTGGGAATAAGGAAATTCCCAACTGTTATAACCGTTGGAAATAAGGGAATTCCTAATGGTTATAACCATTGGAATTAACTACTTTTCCAATGGTTATAACCGTTGGAAATTTCTTACATGCATAGGTAAATACCAAAATCATCAACACTTATAAGTGTTGTAAAAAAAAATTTTGCAAGGCAAGCGGGGTTAACTGGCCCCCTACCGGTTTATTGAAAAAAGGAAAGTAACTATGAACATGCTCACAGTCACAAAAAAAGATTTAGAAATAACAAACAAAGAAGAACAAACATGACCAAAAACAGAAAGAAAAAACAAAGAAAATAAAAAAATAAAAAACAGGACACAGGGATAACATGACAGAAAGAAAGGGAATGAGAAACATAAAACAACAAAGAGTTAAGTCCAAGCTTCAGCCAACTGAGAACTGAAGCCATATTTGCTTTCCTTCATACCAGTGATTATAGCATTCTTAAGTACTTCCCATAGCTGTTGCGTACTTCTACTTCTATTTTCAAAACTTCTCAAGTTTCTTTCCTCCCAAACTAAATTCAGGTACTTCTTAAGAAAGAAAAAGAAAACAGTTCTTCTATCTTTCCTCCACCTTGTTGATTTACTAATAAGATCCCACTCTAATTCAGACAAGCTATGCTTATGATCAGCAACAATTCTTCTAACCAATTTTCCCCAGATTCCCCGTAATTCATTACAGTCAAAAAACAGATGAGCAACCGACTCAACCTGCAGCTTGCAAAAGACACACAGAGGATCAACATTCATTCCATAACTCAACATTTTGTTCTTAGTTAACAAAGCGTTCATGATAACCTTCCACATCATCAGGTTGTCCCTAGTAGGGGAGGATGTGGACCATATAACCTTGTGCCAAACTGTAGTAGGTCTACCAGTCACATTAGTAAGAAGGTCATAAGCAACAGAGATAGAGTGCTGCTTCCCATTCCACAGTACTTCATCCCTATCAGCTATACCATAGTGTTGTGTCTGATATAAGCTCCAAATAGCCCTTATATACTGATTGCTGGTGTAGGGAAGCAACAACTTGCCCTCAAACAAGTAATCAATTGCTTGAGCATCCTTTCTTATGCCTGCCTATTCAATCTGATGGGGAGAAAACACATTGACAAGCACTAAGCCTTCAGCCATCCACGGGTCATTCCAAAATTTGATGCTACTGTTTTGTGAGAGCTCATACTTAATAAACTGAGTGAAGCTAGTTCTCAAGCCCAGTATACTCCTTCATGTCCAGCTACAATTCTGGGGCACATGCATTGTCCAGAAATTCCTACCACCTAAGTTATATTTTCTGGTCCATTCAACCCATAAGGATTCAACACCACTTAGCATAGAATTTAAGTGAGCACTAATTGCAGCTTTATTCCAATTTTGCAAGTTGAAGATTCCTAGACCACCTTTCTTTTTTGGCAATTCCATTTTAGCAAAGGAGCATGGGATGATTTTTTTAGAATGAATCGAGCATGTCTAGAAAAATCTTAGCATGGCATTTCTTACCATGTTCACCAGCTTTATGGGAAGAATAAACACTCTTGACCAGTACACCATCATTGAAGAGATTACAGACTTGATGAGCACAAGTCTTCCAGCCTGTGAAAGAAACCTATTTGCCCATGAAGTCATTATGTTACAAATTTTTGTATACAGAGGTAGGCAGTGTCTAGTAGTAATTCTTGAAGTACATAATGGAATACCCAGATAATTCATGTTATTATCCATTTGTTGCAATCCATATATGGCAGTTATTGTATTAGCTTCTTCAGAAGATATGCCAGAAGTGATAATATGAGATTTATTTGCATTTAATTTCAATCCAGTCATAAGGTAAAAATTATCAAGGGTTGTTATAATATTTTCAATTGAGCTCTGATCAGGCTTAGTAAAGATCATGATATCATCAGCAAATAAGAGAGAAGTTATTTGGGGGGATTTACATTTTGAATGGTACAATATATCCTTCTGCACATTTTTTCTTGACAGCATATTAGTTAGCACTTCCATAACTAGAATGAATATATAAGAAGAGATAGGGTCCCCTTGCCTGATCCCCTGCTTGCTGTTGAAAAACCCAGAAGTGAAGCCATTATACTTAATTGAGTAAGATGGTGTAGAGATACAGCTGTATATCCAAACAACAAAAACTTTGGGAAATTTCATCAGAGCCATTATTCTCACTATTGATGTCCAGTGTATGCTGTCATAAGCCTTCATTAAATCTATCTTTAGCATAGCATTTTTGGAAGCTTGTGCACGACCGTAGCCTTTTAATAATTCATGTGATAACAAAATGTTATCAAGAATGTTTCTCTTGGGAAGAAATGCGGACTGATTCTTGGATATAATTCTGCTAAGGACTACAACAAGTCTAGAGGCTAAATTTTTTGAAATACACTTGTACAAAACATTACAACAAGAAATTGGTCTAAAAGAAGCAACAGACGAGGGAGTCTGGACTTTAGGAATAAGAACCAAATTAGTAGCATTCACTTGTTTTAGCAGATTGAAAGAATTGAAAAAGTTATGGACCGCCTTTAGAAATTCCTTCTTGATTATTTCCCAACTATGGATAAAAAAAGACATTGAATCCATCAGGCCCTCCACTAGATTGCCTATTCATAGAAAATAGAGTGTCTTTAATTTCCTTATCAGTTACCTTTATGATAAGATTGCCAGCCTCCTCTGGGAGCACTTCTGGATATTGCATTTGGGATAGATCTTCAATAGATGGAATGAATTCATCTTTGTTACCTAACAAATTCTTGAAAAAGTTAAGGAGAGCTTTGTCAACTGCAGCAACATTGGAGTGCAATTCCCCTTCCTCGTCATAAATGTTAGTAATATGTTCCTTAGCCTGTTTAACCTTAATGGCAGCATGAAAATAAGCAGTATTGTTGTCTCCCTCAGTTGCCCATTTTTGCCTCAGTTGTTGCCTCTTCATATTGCCCTCAGACTTCAGAGCTTCACTTAATTGATCAAATAAATTTCTCTCAGTAACAGCCGCTTCAGGATTATCAAGATTATTCATCATTTCTTCTTGAGCATGATTGAGCTTCTTCCTTAACATTGCTGATTTTAAGGTTCCATCACCAAATTTGTTCCTTGCCCAATCTCGTAGTGCATATTTAGTAGCTCTTAATTTCCTGCAAAAAATAAACATTGGGTTACCATAGAAATTTTCAGTCCATGCTTTACTTATGATATTAGTATACTCAGGTTCATGAACCCAAGCATTATAAAATTTGAAGCTTCTTTTTTCATTTAACAACTTCTGTCCCAAAGAGAAAATAATAGGGGAATGATCAGAAAGAACTGGATGGGGGATAAAAGAAGACATAGTTGGCCATGTGGTTAATGCTTTGAGGTTGGCAAATGAGTGATCAATCTTAGAGAAGGTTCTGACTCCAGTTCTACTCCTGTTATTCCAAGTGTACTCAGCACCAGTTGTGGGAATTGATAACAAGCTTGAATCCTCAATAGCTTTATTGAGGGGGAAAATGTCATTTGGGAGAAGGGGAAGACCACCATGCTTGTCATTCAAGGTTAAACAGCAGTTAAAATCCCCAAAGACAAGCCATGGATGGGTATTTTGCCTAAATGCAGGAAGGAGATCAAGGAAAGATTGTCTTGAGATAGAAGAGTTGTGGGCATTGACTATAGATATATAGAAAGAGAGAGAAGATTCAATATGTTTGGCTTGAAAATGCATAACTTGGTCAGTACAAAGGACTGAAGTTAGAGATAAAACAGTATGATCATGGATAACCAAGATTCTGCCATAGGAAGCTTGATTCAAATTATGGTTAATAGTCCAGTTAGGGTTTATGTGTTTAGCAGCTTTAATAGAAAGGGTTTCATTCAATTTAGTTTCAAGAATAGCAAAGAGGGAAACTCTATGATGGTTAATGAGATGTTTCACTTGATCTAGCTTTGTTAAAGAATGAGCTCCTCTAATATTCCATATTGCATAGTCTTGCATCATTTGGTATACTTCAATGATTGATGTACCACATTTTTCGTGCTCCTAGTTGCAGGAGATCCTCTTTGAACAGTGTTATAATCAACATTATGCTCTTTATATCAGACAGACCTTTGCCACTATTCTTTCCAGACTTTGGGTTTGGAGAGATAATAGTGGTAGGTGGCAAAGAAATCCATCCAGGCAGATGGCCAGAAAAAGAGTAACAACCTGATGAGGGGATGATAATTTTATGATGATCAGCTATGATCAAGCTCATTAAATCTTTTTCTAGTTCCTCCCTAAACTGGGTTTCATCATGAAGTGAATTAAACATTGTTCTTCCTTTTTCAGCATTTAAGGCCTGGATGTCACTTGTTTGCTTTGATATTCCTTCACTTGAACTGGCAATTTCATATACTAAAGCATCAGGGGTTGTTTTTTCTTTCTGTTCAGCTGCACTTGTTTTAGCACTTGATGCTACTCTCCCTTTCCTGATGTTTTCATGAACCTCCATATCATTTTGCATTATTAAGAGAGTTGTCTCTTGCTCAACACAATTTTCAGCCTGCATATTACCCAAAATTTCTCCTTCCTCAATTTGCTCTTCTTTGTCACAGTTATCA
Organism: Allium fistulosum; assembly: GCA_030737815.1. Taxonomy (NCBI): domain Eukaryota; kingdom Viridiplantae; phylum Streptophyta; class Magnoliopsida; order Asparagales; family Amaryllidaceae; genus Allium; species Allium fistulosum. Next base: position 1,214,057,980 of record CM060902.1, read on the forward strand.
TAGCATTGTTCATTTTCACTTATAGCATAGCATGACTCAGTCTCATTTTCTTCCATCAAGACATTAAATCTATTGGTGTCTGTATTGATTTCTTCATTTGCTTTTAATTGTTTGCCTTTTTTCACTGAGTTAGCATGCGCTTCAAGTTCCTCACTATTTTTGGGTTCATCCACAGATATTACTTCTCCATTTTGCTGTTTTTCAGTTCTAGTTTCTTTTTCCTTATCTCTTTTCATTTTTATTCCCCTACTTTCAACCCTTCTCCACTCCTGCTTTTTCTTTGTGGCTCTTATTATTTTTTCATTCTCTACTTCATTAACCCTGCTTTCATTTCTAGTCCCAATTTCTACTGTTGCCTTCCCTACTTGTTTTGATTCTATTTTCATACACATATCAGTCATATGTCCAAATTCTTTGCATCCAATGCATACTTCAGGTTTCCATAAGTATTCTACTTTTACAATCTGCTCTGATCCATCAAGTAACCTCACTGCAAATTGATCCAATAACTCAACAGATGGAGTGATTTCTACCATGCATTTTGCATAACCAATTCTTTGCAACTTCTCAGTTTGCTCATCCATACACATGAAGGTTCCAATTCGAGATGCCAGCCAATTGATGCCTAGATGTGACCAAGCATATAATGGGATATTCGAAAGCCTGATCCAAACTGGAACAGATTTAATAGTACTACAACTATTTCCAACATTTGGATCCCATTGCTTTACAATGAATAACTTGTTCCTCATGATAATTGGATCTGAAGCAATTATTTTCTTTCTATCTTCCTCACAAGACAGATTGAATAGGAACAGGAATCCATCCGACTTAACTTTTATCGAACCTTTTAATTTCCAAACTCTTTTTAGATGTACTATAACAGTGAGATAAGAAAGTGGTTTATCAAGGAAAAAACCTACCAAGTATTCTCCCCAAATTTCATTTCCTGCCTTTATTACATTCTCCGGAGGCACAAGGACATGGCCTTCAAAGACAAGAGGAACCTGAATTGGGGTATGCTTCCCTGCATTACGAGGTTTTGCTTTAAAGAGGGAATTCCATTGAACAGGAGGAACAACCATAGAAGATTGGCAGTTCAGAATTGGCACAGAAGAAGAACTAAGTGGAACAACAAGGGGAGAAGGGGACACAGTAGGCATCAAAAGGGCTGGATCAGGTGGGAGAGGGTCAGGAGGAAATTGAGGGGGCTGGAGTTGAACAGGAGGAGAGATGATGGAAAGAATTGGTGGGATGTTGGATAGGACGGGAGAGCAGTTTGAAAGTACAGGGAGAGGAGGGAAAGAAGGAACAGAGGCCATTAAAAAATGAAAAAAAGAACTTTGACTTTCATTCCTAAGTGTTGTAAATTTAGTATATCTGAACCATATCCCATTTTGGATCTTATAGTAAAATCGCATATTATTTCATTCAACTATACAGATTCAAATTTATAGCAATAACAAACATGAAACTAAATTTTAAAACTAACATATCATCAAATTTTAAAAAAACATCAAACATACTAATTAGTTCATATTAAATTCTACAAAGTTTATTGTGACAACTTCAAATTTCACTACTACAAAATATTTTGCTAAACTACAAAACCACCATCAACCAACTCGGATAATGTATAATGACCATTTTGAGGCGCATAAAAAAGTGGCTCGTCTGGATCGAGAACATACTCCACCCAAATAACATTTTCCCCATCTCCAACCTTTCTACCATGATAAATCTTTTGCATTCCAAGATGTCCTTTAGCTACTACTTCCAAATTCATGACAATAATTGCACTGCTTTCCTTTCAACCGTAGAGGATCCAATAAGATCAATAGATGGAGCAGGACTAGGGTTGGGATGGTGCTCGGTATGCAAATCAATATTTGTTCTTGGTGTCATCGAATTTTTTTCCAATCTGACTAATAAGTTGCCTTATACAATGTTGCAAATCAGCTAGAGTCGAATTCATTATTCTACTTTCTTCATGCATTTGATCAATCTTGTGTTGCATCTCCATTTTCCATCGCTTATCTTCATTTTTTTTGTAATTGATAATTGCTTTTGAAGCTTGAGTGACTTTACGTGCTTTACATTAGATGTAGAACTAATTGCACGACAATAGCTTCTTTTTTTTTATCATTTTCAAATACTTTAGCAACGACATCTTTTTCGAAATCTTCCAAACTAATTACTCCTTCTTTACCATTAACACTAGCTTCTAATTTTTTCTTTTCTTCTACAGCTTCTATTAAAGCCTGAATATTCAAAAACAGCGCTTCATTTAAAAACCAAATGGAAAAACCCGTGACAAAAAACAACATAAAGAATACACAAGAAACTTGAATTTCAGGCGAAACTTCAAGTCATGACAGTAGTTGGTTTGTGTGTGTCTATTTTCAGTTAATTGTAACCATCCTGAATTCTGATATGACCTGTAACTCATATTTGTTAATCAACTATTATGGTCAAATTAATTAGATTAATACCGTATTAATACTGATTGACAACACCGATTTCTAGCCACCAGCATAAATTGTCTGTTTTAATGGTTTCTCAAATTTTAATACATGGGTTTACAACATATAAATTTATTGAGACAACATTAATATTTTAACTAGTACCATTAATCTCAATATCAAATTGATCAACTTACAATTCAAGGTACAAGGGTAAATATAACCATACATATACATAAACTTAAAAACTATGATAGTTGTATGTTGTAGATAGTGTTGATTTTGTGCTAATTCTGTGAATTATATTGCTTCAGATATTACATAGAGTTTACTAACACAAGATTATGATTTACAGGTGACATGCAATGTGTATAATCCAAATGATAAAGCTAGGTCTGCATATTTCATTTTAGTTTCATGGTCAATTAATAATCGTTTGATTATTCAGTTAGTAATTCGAGGCTTCGGTACATACACAATTGGCAAAGGAAAAGAAAGCAACAAGTGTCTGGTCAAAATTAGGTGCATTGTGTAAAAAAAAGAGTAGTCTATTTCAGTTTGTCGTTTGAAAGGAGCATGTAACGACCCGTATTTTTACGGATCGACAAGTTCGTCAAAATCTGGAATTTTCAGCATTTTAAGTCGTTTCAGATTTTAGGCAGAATTTGCTAAGTCCTAAGTCGTGAACGACTTAGTGTAAGTCGTAAGTCGTATACGACTTAGGGGATAGGAGTGTCTTTGGGATGTGGCGAGTTAAGGGTTTGAAGATAGGTCGTTTGAGCGATCTAAGTGTATTGGTGAGTTAAGTGTTAGGTCGGCAGGGCGAGTTAGCGACCTAAGAACTGACCGACTTAGTAGAGTTAGCGACCTAGCGGTTACCGCGTTAGCATAGTTAGGTCGGTTAGACGACTTAAGAGGTTGACCGACTTATAGGGTAGGCGACCTAGTAGAGTGAGCGACTTATGGGATTGACCGACCTAAGAGATAAGCTAGTTAACGACTTAGTAGTTAAGTCGTTAGACGACCTAAGGGGGTTAAGTATTAGGTCGTGTGGACTGAGTCGGAGTGGTTGGCTAAGTCTTAGGTCGCGTGTTGGCTTAAGTGTTAGGTCGCGTGATTCTTAAGTCATAAGTCGTGTCTAGTTGTGAGCTGTTAAGTCGCGTGGACCTATAGGTCGTATGGATACGGTTCTGCTAAGTGTTAAGTCGTAGGTCACGCACATTCTTAAGTCGTAGGTCGTTGAGTCGTAGGATGGCATAGCAGTTGAGTCATTAAGTCGTATAGGAGAAGGTGTTAAGTCGCAACCGACTTAAGGGTTAGCTGCTAAGTCTTATGTCGAAAGTTCACTAAGCCGTAGTCTGTTAGGTAGGAGGCTTTGTTAAGTCGGAGGTGTCTTAGGTCGTAAGTCGGAGACGACTTAGGAGATAGCCGAGTTACGACTTAGTGGATTTTCAGCTATAAATAGGAAGGGTTTTTCTCACTTTTTGGGATCCGGATTTCGAAGCGACGAAGTGCTGCCATTTTGAGAGCTCGACTTCTACACTTCTTCACTTCTTTTCTCCACTCTAATCTAGTGATTTCTTTCATCCAAATCGAAGATCAAGATTGAAGATCCAAGAGCTAAAGTTGAAGATCTTCATCCTTTGAAGTGAGATTTCTTCGTTTGAAATGGATTCGTGATAGATCAAGATTTATCCTTCGCTGTCCAGATCTGAAGCGTGTTGATTTGAGGTTGTTTTGGTGATTTGGTGAGTGGTGATTATCTCTCACACGGATCCAAAGGAGTATATCGGATTGTTGGCTCGATTTGGTGTTAAAATAGTGATTTCCATGCATTTTCTTCATCCTAAGTGTAGATCCATGTAGATCCATTGTTCATGATGATTTGACAACCATTTTATCACATGTTAACCTATGCAAGTTCATTCATCAAGTTTGTAGAGATATTGTTCATGTTTTCATGCTTGTTGGACTTTCAACTCTTTAATTACGAAAATGCCATTATTGTTATAATTGTCTACTTAGATCATATTTGAATGCTTGATTGCTTGGATTAATGTTTGACTTGATTGATTGCTATGAATTAGATGATTGATGATTTGATTTAGACCGAAGATGATTCAACAGCTAAGAGGAAGGCTCTTGAAATGGGAAAGCTGCTTGTGGCATATGTAGCGGATGGTGAAGCTCTTATGCATAGATTTGATGATGATGATGTTGGGATGAAGCTTTGCGAGGATGTGATGAAGCGAAGTATGATATGAGATAGTCTTGGCCTAATCCAGACGGGATCATTCCAAGCATGTTGGTAACTCGGCCATATGGTTCGAGTTAGTCTTGGTCTAATCCAGACGGGATCATTCCAAGCAGGTTGATAACTCGGTGATATGGTTCGAGTTTGAGGATAATGGATGCTCGAGAGGCGCTTGAGCTAGTATGGAAATAGTCGTCGAGGAGGATGACTAGAAGGATGAGATCTCATCGTTATTGAAGGTTCTAGCATGCTCTAAGCAAGAGTACACGGGGACGCCCAAAAGACTAACTGTTGATGGTCGAGTACTCTGGGTAGTTGCGAAAATCCTTGGCACGGGCTGCGACGACGTGCGGGAGTTATGTCTAGAACCGGGGTTTCCATTAGCCCTTGACGGACGGCTGAAAGAATGTGTCGGTCATTCAATTAACGGTGATATCGAAGTAATGATAACAGTGATAGCCAGAGTCATGGATGTTTGGTTGTATCGTCATTCGGTCTCAAGAGCAGTGTTTTCTGGGTGCTTATCTGATCTTGGTTTGGGCCTTGGGGGTTTGTGCTTGGAAAACATCGCCCTTGACTCGAGTGATAATTTCTTTACTTTACATTGTATGCTCTGTTATGTTTGTTTCTGCTTAGTGTGTGTCTGGGGGGCTATCACTGTAGAAAGAGGTTGGAGTGGGAGGGTTGTATTCCTATTCCTTTTCCTTTATGCTCTTTTGGTATGTTGTTAGTTAATTTACTGCTCACTAAGACTGTTGTCTGACTCAAGGCTTTATGTTTTAACTCTTATTGCCTTGGGCTGTTCGTCCATTTTTGGGACGGGCAGACTAGGTAGCAGGTGACAGGTGCTGTTCTCTTCTCACGATGCTGATATCGAAGACGAGCTGGAGGGTTGCATATTATCTTCTTATTATATGTACTGGATGTTCCGCTATTTTGTATTCTCTGAGTGATATGTAATGAGGCTTATTGTATTGACTATTCAGATGTTTGTATTCAACTCCTATGAAGTTTTATTGATGGGATTCTATTCTGTGAAGCTTCACTATATATATGTTCTATTGTATTTTGTCCATGCGCTGTGAGTAATACGATAGATCTTGTTGTTTTTATCTACCTTGACAATCGTCCATGGTCGCCTGACACACTTTACAGCGCACTATCTCTAGATTTGGTGCAGGGGTCATGGGCGGTCGTCACATTTGGTATCAGAGCATTGGTTAATCGATTTTACCCAACGCTCGCTGTCGTAATTACGTATGAGAGACGTAATTGTAATTTGATGGATGATTACTATATATAATATAGTAGCTTAGAAGTAAGTTAGTCCTTTATACAGTTGTTTCTCTAGATGTTCTGATCATTCCTTTTTATAGATATTGAGAATGAGTTGAAGAGGGAGACCAGCTGCTAGGGAAGGCCGAGCTGCTGAAGGGACTGCTGATTATGCAGCTATGTTCGAAGCTATGATGACTTCGATCATGAGAAGGATGTCAGCCCCGGGGCCATCAGTAGATGTTGGAGATCAAGTTCAGGCTCCAAGACCGGTGGGTCATATGGACGATTCATTTGAGAAGCTTGTGGAGGAAGCTCTTAGACCCGAGAATCTGTTTCCTAAGGAAGGATCTGTTGTTGATGTGACCAGGGAAGAGTCTAAACCCCAGCAGGGTGGAAACAAGAAATGGAAGCAGCAGCAGAAAAAGGGGAAGGGTGGCCATAAGAAGCAATGGACGAAGTGACCTGCTACAATTGTCAACAGAAGGGCCATTTCTCCAAAGATTGCAAGAATCCAAAGGTGCCGATGAAGTGTCACAACTGTGACAAGCCGGGGCACATCAAGAAGTATTATCCAGAACCGCGGAAGGACATGCAGATTGTGCAAGCTTATGCTTTGGGAGCTGTTCCATCGTCTTCAAAGGCTCCTACTGCTGAAGAGAAGGGAAAGAGTGTGGTGGTTCAGGGTACTCTTTTCCTATGTGGTGTTCCAGTTAGAGTTCTGTTTGATACTGGGGCGTCGCATTCGTTTGTTTGCAGCGAACCTGTAGGCCGGTTGGGTTTGGAACCGGATATTGTTGATAAGCCATTGGTTGTGACTAGTCCAGTTGGGGGTTCGTCTTGTTTGTGTATGTTATGTCGTGGTCTGATTGTATCGAGTCATGGTTGCTCTTTTGTTTGTGATTGCTTTGTTCTGAACTTTGCGGGGTTCGGAATTATTTTGGGTATGGACTGGCTTAGGAAGTATGCGGCGAAGGTTGATTGCGAGAGGTTGGAAGTGACAGTCGAGAATGTGGAGGGGCGAAAGATTGTGATACGATGTAAGCATGAAGAAGGCGTCTTCATGAGCTTCATGTATTCGCTGGTTGTTCCACGGGATGGACTGTCATCAGTGCCGATCGTTAATGGATTCGAGGATGTCTTTGACGAAGTCAAAGGGTTGCCGCCGCATAGAGAGATCGAGTTTCGTATAGATCTAGTTGAAGGAGCCAGACCTGTTGTGATGCCTCTTAGGCGGATGGCGCCTAGGGAACAACATGAGTTGAAGGTGCAAGTTGATGATCTTTTTCAGAAAGGATTCATTCGGCGTAGTGTGTCCGAATGGGGTGCACCAGTTGTGTTTGTAACCAAAGCAGATGGATCGCTGAGGTTGTGTGTGGATTATCGTGAGCTGAATAAGGTGACTAAGAAGAACAAGTATCCATTGCCGAGAATAGATGACTTGTTTGATCAGCTTCACGAGGCTAAGGTGTTTTCTCAGATGGATTTGGCAACGGGATTTCACCAGTTGAGAGTGGCTAAGGATAGTGTGCCGAAGACAGCTTTTAGGACACCATCCGGTTTCTTTGAGTGGCTGGTAATGCCGTTTGGACTAACTAACGCGCCAGCTTATTTTGTGGATCTTATGAATAGAGTGTTCAAAGATCAGTTGAACAAGTTCGTACTTGTGTTCGTGGATGATATTCTGATTTATTCCAGAACTGAAGAAGAGCACAAGACGCACTTGCGTATTGTTTTGGAAATCTTACGGAAACATCAGCTGAAGGCTAAGTTTTCGAAGTGTCACTTCTGGAAGAGTGAAGTGAGGTTCTTAGGCCATGAGATTTCTGGAAATGGTATAGCGGTTGATCCCTCTAAGGTGGCAGCAATCCAGGATTGGATCAGACCTAAGAATGCATCGGATGTGAGGAGTTTTCTTGGATTAGCGGGATATTATCGACGGTTTATCAAAGACTTCTTCAAGGTAGCTGCACCGTTAACAGGATTGACAAAGAAGAACCAAGTGTTCAGATGGGAAGCTAAGTGTGAGCAAGCTTTCGGAATCCTGAAAGAGAGATTGACAAGTGCTCCTGTTTTGACTATTCCAAGTGGGAATGATGAGATGGTGGTTTACACCGACGCATGTGGTACTGGACTTGGAGCAGTGCTGATGCAGAAGGATAAAGTTGTTGCGTATGCCAGTCGACAACTGAAGCCGCATGAAAGGAATTACCTAACTCATGATTTGGAGTTAGCGGCGATTGTATTTGCTCTGAAGATGTGGAGACATTATCTTTTGGGAGTTCGATTCGAGTTGTTTACGGATCATAAGTCGTTGAAGTATCTTTTCTCCCAAAAAGATTTGAATCTTCGGCAGCAACGTTGGCTAGAGTTTTTGACATCATATGATTTTGGTATAGCTTATACTCCTGGAAAAGGTAACGCGGTGGCAGATGCGTTAAGTCGAAGACATGCAGGATTGGGAGCCATGTTTTCAGAATGGAAGAATCTCGAGTATTTAGCTGGATTTGACTTCAGGCTTGATGCGAATTGGAACCTGAGATGTTGGCAAACTTATCGATAAGACCGACTCTTGTGGAAAGAATTGGCGAGAGCTAAAAGCGAGACGATAAGCTTGTCAAGATTATCCGTGATTTGGAATCTGGATTGGATCTAGAAAAGGATAAAGGATTCGAGGTCGATCGAGAGGGTTGGCTTCAGAAGCAAGGACGACTAGTTGTTCCCGATATAGATGAATTGAAGAGTGAAGTTCTGAAGGAAAGTCATCACTCGAGGTTGACAATTCATCCAGGTGGAAATAAGATGTATCGGGATATGAAGAGAACCTACTACTGGGAAGGTATGAAGAAGGATGTTGGAAATTTTATTTCCAGGTGCATGAACCGCCAGTTGGTGAAAGCCGAGCAGAAGAAGCCAAGTGGATTGCTTCAACCATTAGAAGTTCCTACATGGAAGTGGGAGCAGGTATCGATGGATTTTATTGATGGATTGCCTAGGACAAGAATGGGGAATGAAGGGATTTGGGTCATTGTAGATCGTCTGACTAAGAGTGCAAGATTCATTCCTGTTCGATCGACTAGGACTGCATCAAAGTTGGCTGAGTTGTATGTCAAATGGATAGTTCGATTCCATGGTATTCCGAAGAGTATAGTGAGTGATCGAGACCCATTATTCACTAGTAGATTTTGGAAGAGCTTTCAGGAAGTTTTGGGAACCAAGTTGTGTTTGAGTACAGCTTATCACCCTCAAACAGATGGTCAGACCGAGAGAGTCAACCGAGTTTTGGAAAATCTCCTCAGAGCTTGTGTTTTGGATTTCGGAGGATCATGGGAAGATCACCTTCATTTGGTGGAGTTTGCGTATAACAACAGTTACCAGTCAAGCATTGGTATGGCACCGTATGAGGCATTGTATGGAAGACCGTGTAACTCTCCGACATGTTGGTTAGAGACCGGAGAGAAGTTGATACTTGGGCCAGAGATGATTCGACAGACTTCGGATTGTATAGAGATCATTCGGCAACGAATGAAGGCAGCCCAAGATCGTCAGAAAAGTTATGCCGATAAGCGTCGTAAGGATTTGGAATTCGACGTTGGTGATATGGTTTTTGTGAAGATTTCTCCTCTGAGGAATGTTATTCGATTCGGGAAGAAAGGAAAATTGACTCCGAGATTTGTTGGACCATTTCCGATTATCGAGCGAATTGGAAAGCTCGCTTATAGATTGGAATTACCAGAGAAGATGTCGAGTGTACACAATGTTTTTCATGTATCGTATCTACGGAAGTATGTGCACGACTCGAATACAGTGGTTTCTGTCGATAGCTATGAAGATTTCGAAGTTGATCCAGTCGATAGAAGACCTCGTAAGCCGCTTCGTGTTGTTGAAACTGACACGAAACAGCTTAGGAGGAAGGTAGTTAAGTTGCTCAAGGTACAATGGAGTGATGATGATAACGACTGTACGTGGGAGGTGGAAGAGAGGATGAAGGCAGCTCATCCTGAACTCTTCAAGGTATGGCCCTAAGGTGTCGTGTCATCTCGCGATATTGTAACTTGTTCTAGTTTTAGAATTCTGTACGCTAAGCTAGAATTGGATGCATGGTTTGTTGATTGCTATGGATGGTAGGTGTACAGAATAGCTATTGATTGCTATGATTGCTTGGAATTTCGGGGGCGAAATTCCCAAGGGGGAGAGAATGTAACGACCCGTATTTTTACGGATCGACAAGTTCGTCAAAATCTGGAATTTTTAGCATTTTAAGTTGTTTCAGATTTTAGGCAGAATTTGCTAAGTCCTAAGTCGTGAACGACTTAGTGTAAGTCGTAAGTCGTATACGACTTAGGGGATAGGAGTGTCTCTGGGATGTGGCGAGTTAAGGGTTTGAAGATAGGTCGTTTGAGCGATCTAAGTGTATTGGTGAGTTAAGTGTTAGGTCGGCAGGGCGAGTTAGCGACCTAAGAACTGACCGACTTAGTAGAGTTAGCGACCTAGCGGTTACCGGGTTAGCATAGTTAGGTCGGTTAGACGACTTAAGAGGTTGACCGACTTATAGGGTAGGCGACCTAGTAGAGTGAGCGACTTATGGGATTGACCGACCTAAGAGATAAGCTAGTTAACGACTTAGTAGTTAAGTCGTTAGACGACCTAAGGGGGTTAAGTATTAGGTCGTGTGGACTGAGTCGGAGTGGTTGGCTAAGTCTTAGGTCGCGTGTTGGCTTAAGTGTTAGGTCGCGTGATTCTTAAGTCATAAGTCGTGTCTAGTTGTGAGCTGTTAAGTCGCGTGGACCTATAGGTCGTATGGATACGGTTCTGCTAAGTGTTAAGTCGTAGGTCACGCGCATTCTTAAGTCGTAGGTCGTTGAGTCATAGGATGGCATAGCAGTTGAGTCATTAAGTCGTATAGGAGCAGGTGTTTAGTCGCAACCGACTTAAGGGTTAGCTGCTAAGTCTTATGTCGAAAGTTCACTAAGCCGTAGTCTGTTAGGTAGGAGGCTTTGTTAAGTCGGAGGTGTCTTAGGTCGTAAGTCGAAGACGACTTAGGAGATAGCCGAGTTACGACTTAGTGGATTTTCAGCTATAAATAGGAAGGGTTTTTCTCACCTTTTGGGATCCGGATTTCGAAGCGACGAAGTGCTGCCATTTTGAGAGCTCGACTTCTACACTTCTTCACTTCTTTTCTCCACTCTAATCTAGTGATTTCTTTCATCCAAATCGAAGATCAAGATTGAAGATCCAAGAGCTAAAGTTGAAGATCTTCATCCTTTGAAGTGAGATTTCTTCGTTTGAAACGGATTCGTGATAGATCAAGATTTATCCTTCGCTGTCCAGATCTGAAGCGTGTTGATTTGAGGTTGTTTTGGTGATTTGGTGAGTGATGATTATCTCTCACACGGATCCAAAGGAGTATATCGGATTGTTGGCTCGATTTGGTGTTAAAATAGTGATTTCCATGCATTTTCTTCATCCTAAGTGTAGATCCATGTAGATCCATTGTTCATGATGATTTGACAACCATTTTATCACATGTTAACCTATGCAAGTTCATTCATCAAGTTTGTAGAGATATTGTTCATGTTTTCATGCTTGTTGGACTTTCAACTCTTTAATTACGAAAATGCCATTATTGTTATAATTGTCTACTTAGATCATATTTGAATGCTTGATTGCTTGGATTAATGTTTGACTTGATTGATTGCTATGAATTAGATGATTGATGATTTGATTTAGACCGAAGATGATTCAACAGCTAAGAGGAAGGCTCTTGAAATGGGAAAGCTGCTTGTGGCATATGTAGCGGATGGTGAAGCTCTTATGCATAGATTTGATGATGATGATGTTGGGATGAAGCTTTGCGAGGATGTGATGAAGCGAAGTATGATATGAGATAGTCTTGGTCTAATCCAGACGGGATCATTCCAAGCATGTTGGTAACTCGGCCATATGGTTCGAGTTAGTCTTGGTCTAATCCAGACGGGATCATTCCAAGCAGGTTGATAACTCGGTGATATGGTTCGAGTTTGAGGATAATGGATGCTCGAGAGGCGCTTGAGCTAGTATGGAAATAGTCGTCGAGGAGGATGACTAGAAGGCTGAGATCTCATCGTTATTGAAGGTTCTAGCATGCTCTAAGCAAGAGTACATGGGGACGCCCAAAAGACTAACTGTTGATGGTCGAGTACTCTGGGTAGTTGCGAAAATCCTTGGCACGGGCTGCGACGACGTGCGGGAGTTATGTCTAGAACCGGGGTTTCCATTAGCCCTTGACGGACGGCTGAAAGAATGTGCCGGTCATTCAATTAACGGTGATATCGAAGCAATGATAACAGTGATAGCCAGAGTCATGGATGTTTGGTTGTATCGTCATTCGGTCTCAAGAGCAGTGTTTTCTGGGTGCTTATCTGATCTTGGTTTGGGCCTTGGGGGTTTGTGCTTGGAAAACATCGCCCTTGACTCGAGTGATAATTTCTTTACTTTACATTGTATGCTCTGTTATGTTTGTTTCTGCTTAGTGTGTGTCTGGGGGCTATCACTGTAGAAAGAGGTTGGAGGTGGGAGGGTTGTATTCCTATTCCTTTTCCTTTATGCTCTTTTGGTATGTTGTTAGTTAATTTACTGCTCACTAAGACTGTTGTCTGACTCAAGGCTTTATGTTTTAACTCTTATTGCCTTGGGCTGTTCGTCCATTTTTGGGACGGGCAGACTAGGTAGCAGGTGACAGGTGCTGTTCTCTTCTCACGATGCTGATATCGAAGACGAGCTGGAGGGTTGCATATTATCGTCTTATTATATGTACTGGATGTTCCGCTATTTTGTATTCTCTGAGTGATATGTAGTGAGGCTTATTGTATTGACTATTCAGATGTTTGTATTCAACTCCTATGAAGTTTTATTGATGGGATTCTATTCTGTGAAGCTTCACTATATATATGTTCTATTGTATTTTGTCCATGCGCTGTGAGTAATACGATAGATCTTGTTGTTTTTATCTACCTTGACAATCGTCCATGGTCGCCTGGAACACTTTACAGCGCACTATCTCTAGATTCTGTGCAGGGGTCATGGGCGGTCGTCACAGAGCAGTTAGTGTCTGGTTGACTGGCTGTGATTTTTTAAGAAAGTTGTATGCACTTTGTTAGTTGACTGATTGAATAGGCAACCCATGAGCGTGATTTTGATCCGGTGTTGATCAGTTAGCATGTCCGACGAAGACGAGAATTTTCGTGGTTTAATCTCCCATCTCAGACGACAAGAAAGGAGACTGCAACCATTGCTTCTCTCTAATAAGCCCTTGTTATATGATTTATTTTACTCTATACCCTTAGCTGCATGTAGCTTGAGTTCAGGTGCTTGTTGCTTCTTGTACTAGTATTAGTTGGGCCACGTTTCATATCATATAATTAGTGTATGCTATTGGCACCCAAGTTTCTACTTGCGACCTTCATGGTCGATGGCCAACCACCGTGCGAACACTGTTGGCTTCGGCGTTTGTTCGCCGTAGCAAAAAAAATCACATGGTGGCCGCAAGCAAAAACATTGGTGCTGATAGTAAGACACTATAATTATGTTGAAATCCCATATTTCATCATTTTGATTACAAAATATATCATGTTAACTTCTTTTAAAGTGAAGTTATGGTGTCTAACCAGAGAAAGCCATCATCACAATGTTGATATATCATTTCTTTCCTGTTTTTTGCTTTCATATTTCATCGATGTTTCTGTTAATTGTTTTGTAAATGAGAGAGTGCCAAGTTTATCAAAATTAATTTACCATTATTTTGTAATTGGTTTTATTATGGTTTGGAGACATCAACCTATTACACTCATTCATTTGTTTCAATGCATTTATAGATAGGTCAATTTATTTTACTAAACTCATTCCTGTTTTAGATCAGCTATTCAAAGCAAGTTGTAACTTTGTCAGACCTTAGCGCAGTTTGTACCTCAGGCTTTGGCAGCTAACCTCAGTTTTTTGAAGAAGAAATTGATTGTAAGTATTCAATCAAACAATTTAATTAATATCAAGATCATCATTTTTAGATGCTTGACTGGAAGACACCATGCTCATGCACAAAGATACCAAGATGCACAAACATTTTGATTTTGAAACAGTATTCCCCTGAGCAACAACTGATTTGCTTGTTGCTTATCAGTGGTAGGTGGGTTATTGTAATTTGCATTGAACTGTCTTCACTTGTAACAATGGTAGCGTTATGAAACGTTGAAATTTCAACGGTAGTGTTATATTAATAAAATATACTAAAAGGTAACATTTAATAAAGAAAATCTTTAGATAAGAAAACATGCTATGCGGGCTTACATATTTTTCTGCTGCGCACGGAAGCACCTCTCCAGTTTTCCTACTTGTTTGTGCTACTTTCCACGCCATTGCTCATATAAGCTTGCGTTCTGGATTCTCTGCTTCCTACATGAATAGATATGAATTAATTTGTAAATTATGCATATAATTAATTTTACATGTACAATGATACTACATATCAATTCTTCATAAAGTCGAGTATATGATTTTCTTCCTAAAGTATGAGGTATTGTATTTTTTTCCTTTATTTTCAGCGTTCATTTTGCATTGTTTTTTTTCTTATCACTGTACCCAATATCAACAAATTTCTCCCATTGGAATTTATAAATATCGTTCGAACGGTTATCAATCGCAATATGTCTAGGTAATAACTCTTTATCTTTATTCAAAAATTTGTCTCATAGCTTTGATTTTACTGTTCTGAAATATCGTGAAAAACCTCTCTCCAAAATAGGTCGAGCAATAGTTGAATCCAGATTCATGTCAAACTCCTTCTAAAAAAAAAGAAAAAAAATCAAAATAACTGTTGATAAGAACGCTCAAGTTATAAATAAATGTACGGTAAAGTAAAATACCATAAGTGCTTTCCATAAATTATCCCTATAAAAGCCGTCTACTTTCCTCCAACCATCGTAAATAACTGGAATGAGCCCACGAATCAAAACCCCGCAACGAGAACTCCATTTTTTTTCATCTCTGCCTTTAGCACCCTCCAATCAACCATTACTGAGTATTTTTTATTTGCTGGTGGAGGAGGAACATCTTCTTCAGTGCTTTCTTGACGTTATGATGCACTGTTGCAACTAGTTGACATTCTGCAATATACAAATTTAACCAATTCAGTTAGAACAACGACAGTTAGAATAAAGGCAGATCATTCATTGTTCTTACTTTAAAATCAAGTAATCATAACATGAAAGGATGGGTAGTGTTTAATATATAACTATAAACAAGCATATTACCTGTAGTGTAAAGATGAAAATTAATATGAAAACAACTAAGAATTAAGCATTAAATAGAGGGTAAGCTTGCCAAACAAATTTAAACCACATAAAAGTCTAAAAAAACATGTTTTACTAGAAATCAGATGTCAACATAGACTCAATACATCAAACAAAAAATAAACAGAACATCACTAGTTACAATCATATTTGTCTACTTAGATTCCATGCATTTCAACAATGTTAAGTTGTGTTGCTCATTTAAATTGGAGTGGAAGTTTGTTGGCATCTCATAATCATCTGTGTCATCAGTCAAGCGCTTAGGAGAACATCGCACAATAGACCAATCAGGATTTTGTATGTTGTATAATTAATGAAGAATCAGGATTTTTGACAAGCACCATTGTCCAAGTGGTTAAGTGATTCGGCTTTGGTGCGAGAGGTCACAAGTCCGAAACTTGCATAGCGTGATTCGAACGTTTATTGACATATGATATGTTGTTCCAGTGACACGTTGTATATAAAGTACCATTTCAAAAAAAAGATTGTTTTTAAAAAATATTGAGAGATGTGATGATAGTTAAACCAGGATAGTAAAAAAAAATACGGTGTCAATAAAAAGCCATCAAAATGCAGTATAATCAACAAAATATATTTGTTTAACTAATCAACTGAATGTCTATGAATTTATGATCATTCAACTCTTATGAATGATTTAATAACGCCATTAATTGCACTTTAATTCTGTTTACAACTGAGCTTAAATTCCATCATATTTTAGTTCTAAGTGAGTGCTTAGTTATTGTGAATTGGAACAGCAAACTGTGATAGTTTATAACCCTTTAGTACATTTACCACTAGACCACCTCCTAGGATTACCATTAATGTATGCTCTTTTTTTTAAATACCATTCAATAACAAATGCTAACTGTCCATCGAGTGAGAAACCACCACTTTGGTGAAAGTAAGTCTTCCCAAAATAAAGATGAGGAAATTATACTGGAAATGAAAACTCATTCAATGGAAATTATGACAAAGTATGGACTATGCATGTACACTAGAATACAACACAAATTTTCACTTAAAATTCATGGTCCTCACTTGTTAAGCAGGTTTTTGGTTTTTAGATATTTATTCAGTTGCTCTTTCTTGGAATTTTTATAGGACTGAAAAATTAGTCTTCTCCATCAATATAATAAATATCTTTTGATGTAATAATAATGTTACAGTTATTATACTTTTGATAACAATCACTAAAAAACTTATTATAAATATTTGAATTCATGAGATGATTTTGTTTAATAAACTATTAGCACTTTTTATGTGTATTTTTTAATGTTTATATTTGGTTAATTTATCAATAAATATTTAAACATAATTGAAATACAAGGTTTTAAAATTTCACTTATCACAAAATACATATGAAGTTTTCATTTCAGGCAAAGCTTTAATGTTCCAAAAATGTTACCAAAAAAAATCTTCATAAAAAGTACAGAAAACCAAAGTTTCTGACTAGACACGGCATTAAACAATACTACATGCATACTATCATATTGAAGGTGGAGACCGGCGCTTGGAATCGAAATTTTCAACTAGAACTGGAATTGTTGAATCTATACATAAATAAATTGTTGAACCTATACATAAAAAAATTTCAACTATTTGATACAAGAAACAAAATTTAACCTTCAATAAGAACTGGAATCGAATTGAAAATCAAATCAACAATAAATTAAATTACAATTTTAGAACAATTTAAAACAACAATTTAAATTGCAGTTTGAAACTTGTCAACAATTTAAGACAACAATTAAAAGCAATAGTTGAACACGTTTATCATTAATGTTAAAAAGCTAAAACAAAAAAGACTGAAATAAATATACCTAATATTGCAATGGAAGTGCATACATGTAAACTTTGTGCAATGATGCATACACAGAAATAACATATGTATTATATATAATTCTTTCATCTAAAGCACTTGATAAGTGCAAGGTTTGTTCATTCAAGTTTCATAATGGTGAAATAGGTTGGAAATTTTCATTACATAATGTCAGATACAAATAGCAGGACTTAAAAACTGAAGTAATAATGTTGTGCATAAATAACTATCATGAGTTCTCCAAGATAAAAAATTAACATAGATTGTAAAGCTTTGAAGAATCCATTGATGAAATGTATACCAACAGTCAATACTAAAAGTTCCAACTTGAAAACACAATGGATATGCAACTCCAAGTAAAATATAGCTTTTAGAGAGAAAGTCAGTAAAAAAATTACATTTATAATCGTTTATCGAAACGTTTACTGAATGTATAACTATCTTGTATTTGTTAATCATGTACACTGCTCTTTTTCAATAAATATTTTGAAACTTTATGTATCATTTGTAATAATATCTTTAATTAAAGTTATGCTATTATTTAGTTTCATGGTTAAAGTAAAAGTAGAAAATTAGCATGGTAAACATCAGCCAATCCAATCACCTACTAAAAGCTCACTGGTAGATGCGGACTAAATATTGTATTTGGCTTATCAAATAAAGTAGAACGATGTAAACTAATTATAAAATAAATTTACTATTAAAGAGTTTGAGTTTAAAAATTATGTATTCCCATGCATGATGTAGGAAATTCTAAACAAGCTCGCTCAATCTTTGGTTAATTAACGCAATATTTGCGGTTTCTATTGTAAAACTTGATTGATGTTTATATGAGAAAGTAACAAAAACAATTTATCATAAGCTTTAGAACTTGATTAATAATATATATCTAAAAGTCTTGTTAGAAACTTTCCAACTACCACTCCTAAGGTAAGATGTTAGTTGTTAAGTAAATTGTGGATCCTCTTGGATATGATTGAAATTTTAATATTTCGTGTATTTTGAGAAAAATGGATATAAAGTAATGTTAAGCGTTATGTCATGTATGGCATTAACATGAATGGCAGTAATAAATAGATGATTTCTGTTTAGTAAGCTTATGGCAGAAGATACAAATTTGTATGTAATAGTCCTCATTACTAAATTTCCTGATTTCTGTTTCATAATGAATTGACCCTCCCTTGGCTCACTTTGGTCCCTTAAATTTACTTATTTTCTTTTCACCATCTTGTATTTTTATCATTCAAATTTTAACTGTATTTTTCACACAGCAGTAGTAATGTAGCAGCTTTATTAAATACTCTACTCTTAATGTACAACATAAGAAAAAATACAAAAAGTTACTTCTTTTTAATTACCAGAGCACCAAAGAACACATGAAAGAAGATAAAAATATTTTAAAGAGTAATCCTATTAATTTGTATTGAGACATTGTATTTCTATTAAATCCATGCAACACCATAAAATTATACTTTGGATTTGCTACTATATTCATGGGTCGTACAAGTATTACTCAACATTCCTATATAAATTTACCAAGTTCGATTCCTACCATGCGCTTCCCTATCCTATATAAATTTACCCGGAGGTATGAGGGCTTGGATCAGCGGACGGCTTTACTATACTCTCCTCAGGAGTTTACCGGCCCGCCGGGTTCTCCTGGATTTTCAAAAAAAAAAAGTATTACTCAACAGATTATAGATGAACATTTAAGTTCTTATTTACTCTTTTGATCTCAATACATAGTTCATATTTTGTATTGATGGAATATTCAAAATTTTCAAATGTATTTCAACAAATTAAATTTGATACAATATTGCTTGAAATTTGGCAAATTCAAAATGGAAAATTGCAACCAACCAACTAACAGATGAAAAGTACGGTAAAATCAGTAACATGACTTTAATTTTTGAATTAGAAACCTACCACATAAAACTTCAAACTGCATTCATTGTGAGGGTAGAGATACGTACATGATTTGTTATAAAATAAAACCTAAAATCCATGTCACTAGGAGAAATGGAAAACTTGAGCCACATTAAATATGTATATAATTACAAATGCATAGTTTCAAAAAAGAATACAAAAAAATGATTTATTTACTCGAAGAATTCTAAACCAAATCCGGTTATCATTTCAGGCTATTATGTATATATGTGTGAATATATATGTGTAATATGAACATGATTGATTAACAAATATTTTGCACAAGAAAAATATGTTCATATATTAAAAAAATGGATATTTTGCATCTTAAAATGGAAGAAACCAAGAAAATAGATAAAACTATTGGCAAAATATCTGAATACATTACATAGAAGTATACTAATATGTAAAAAGAAAATGCTTCTATCCCCGGACATCCATAATTGCAAAGATATTTCTGGCATACATTGATTCAATGTTTATTGTGTGTAAAACTTTATGTCAGTAGTTAATGACTTTAAACCGTTCTTGAGAAAGGCAAGTATACATTCAAAAACTGCAATGAAACTACTGCATATTTCTAAAGCTTTACTAGTCTCAATAACTATCAATTAATAGTAAATATATCTCAACATCCAACAATGAAAAACTATTAGAAGATAATAAAGATTGGATTTCTATCCAATACCAAATCTGAAATTAATTTATATACATGTCTTTATATACATAGTTAAAATATAATCTTCAATCCTACAATGCATGAAAACAAAATTAAATAACAAACAAAAGACATCAAATAAGGAACCATAAATACATATGAACAAAATCCGTTTCAATAAAACATTAGTCAAAATAGTGCATTGTAGAACATAATCGATTAAATAGAATGAAAATTTTGTACAACGTAGATGGAATGTGTATATCATCTCAAGCTCATTAAGATATATGTGATATATTTTAAAATTTCCAAAGTAATCTCTATGAATTAGAGGTGACTAATGTTGGTACACTTTCAATCGTGCAACAGCAAGCGATGAAATCAAATTTGGATCTCACTATATAAAATAATGGGAAAAACCCAGGAATCATGAAAACTATAATAAATCAACAATAGATAGTTAAAGTAAATCTAAATCGGCATTGAATAGAAATATGAAAAAAAACTTTCACCATAGGTACATAACAGAGGTGATGTCCATTGAAAAACCATGTAGATGGAAAAAAATTTCAACTAAGTTAAAATAGAAGAAATATCCTTGTGTTATAACAAAAAATTATTTTTCCATGCAAGCTAACCGAGAACCATAATCTGGTTAGTATACTGAAGATAAGGGAAAAGTAAATAGATATAAGTTAATACCTCTTCTTTGGAAGAATTATGCGAGCCTGATGCTTCAATGGAATTCAAAGATTCCGCCTATATACTTCATTGGAAAATCGAAATCCTTGGGAAGAAAAAATAACTCTGACTGGACTCGGCTATACAAAAAATAGAGATCATCAATAGTAGATTCACATTTTGACAGTGTGCGTTCCGTTTGGAAGTTGAATGAAAAAAGATCAAAATAAAACTACCTGCATCGGACGAGGCAGAGGCTAACACAACAGGGCGGAGGCGTTGATAAAACAAGGAGGAGGCGGTGACAAAACGAAGCGGTGCCAAAATGAAGTGGAAGCGATGTCTGAATGATGCGGAGGTCGAACCCTAGAAAGAGAGGCAAATTCACGATGCGGAGGTAGTAACCCTAGAAGAGGGGAAAATTAATGAAATGGGAAAAACGTATGTGTTAGAAGTGGGAGTAAAAAAATCAAAGCGAAATTACAATTCTATCCATTTAGTTTTGTCTATTTATTAAATTACAATCTTTAGCAACGGTTATTACCATGGTAACTCATTGTTACAAAAATAACTGTCGGTAAATTGTAACAGTAATAACCGTTACAAATTGAAAACGAAAAAGTGTTGCAAAAAGGTCTATTTGGTGTTGTAATTAATGTGTTTTGTCAGTTATTTAAGTATTATGATTACTTGATGATACTTCTTTTTATACTAAAATTTGCTAATTACTACTGTATAATATATGTAACGAGAAAAATGTAGCACAAACTAAAAAAGCAACCAACACGATAAGTAGCGTGTAACAAGTGCAGCGAAATAATCAACAAATTTTAGTAGAGTTTACTAAAAGCTATAGGAACTACATAGTAGCATTTTATAAATACAAACACAATATTTAGCAGCGATTATTGGACGTTCCCGAAGAAGTTTTCTGTTGCGCACAAAAACACAATAATATGTTGATTTTACAGTAGCGTTTAAGGAAACGCAACAGAAAATTCTAAACTTCAGTTGCATCTTCTATAATGACGTTTACTAAAACGCTGCTGCAGGCATCGGTAGAATTTTCTAGATGCTATCAAAACCCTTTTTTGGTGTAGCGTCAGTTATATATATATATATATATATATATATATATATAAGAATATTTTAGGAAAAATATGTGTGTGTAACGACCCGACTTTTTGACCCTCGAATGTTGATATTAATATCCACAGTATTCATGTGCTGAACACAACATTAGAATCTCACAATGGAATGATAATATTATAGAATAGTACAAAGGGCTGCTCTGAATATAGAAATTTCTTGGTTACAAAATTTAAGTACTATCATCTGCCTGGACTGTTATAATTGCACGTCCTCACAATTTTGATATATACTATGACGACCCAAACTCGATGTTCGATAAATAACATCAAATTCGTATCGCCGGAGCTTGCAACAACATTAGATGATAAATAACACAGCGGAAATAAAAGATGATACCATTGATACAACATGAATACAATATCCAATACATTAGTTTGATACAATGATAATCATCAACATCAGAGAATATACAACACTAAATACAGCGGAATACGATACAATCTGAGATGAGTCTTCGAAAGAATCTGATATTGCACTCCAGACCAAAATCTTCCAAACTTCAAGCTCGAATCCCCATCCAAATTGCACAAAGATAAGCAACGTCAGTCGTCCGTAAGCTCCAAAAACTGAACTAGTCCCAGATAATCTACTAGATCTGACTATCTGAAAAATATACCCAACTCTAGACTGCCCGTGTGGAAAATTGGGGGCACCCAGAGTTTAGGAAGGGAACAATAAACTCCGGGTCAGTCGTGGGACTGGTATGAGCAAACAGAATAGTTTATCTTTAAAACAAACAACAAAAGAATTTTAAACATTGAAATCCGCAATGCTTTTGGAAAATGAAACTACCATAAGACCTCCCGCCACACACACAATGCAAACCAGAATTGGAGGAGATTTCTCCTTATGATAGTCAAACATGCTTACTACGCAAAAGAAAAACTCTTTTGATATTATTACTAGTGCATAGTGTGAAAACATTTCGAAAATACAATATTAATCTTAGCCAGCATACAACCATTATTGTATGCCTACTATAGCTACTATGTTCAATAGCAGGTTACCGCCACATTCCATAGCAGGTAATACAACTAAAACCGTACAAGGCTCGTATTGTTTCTTTGGATTTTCCAACAAATGGTCAGGCTAAGGAACTTCCTATTCCACGTAGGAACGCCTCTGGAGGGACGCCCCGAGAACCACTTGGCTCTCTGCCAACACAAGGCCGGTTACCCACTTCCCGGGTAGTAAACCTGAGATATTCCACCCCCGGTCCTTTGGGACCTTTATCCGAGGATCCTCCACACCAACATCACACAGTAGTAAATATACTATAGTGTCCACATGAGTAAGTATCTGGGCTCCATACCATGATACCACCCTTTTCCAGAAGGAATGGACATACCCTAGGGGAGCTACCCCTGAAACCTTGCCGCATATTTCCTGTTTCGACCATTTCCGGTCTGTGAGGCTCGATGAGGTATCGTCCACAAAGCTATGCTTTTTTCACAAAGCCATGCTTTGATCAATCAATACACAGCAGCACTTAGCATGCCACACTACCAAATTGGGAGTATATCACTGATAACCTTCAACTACATAACCTCTGAGCTCGTACGTCTCAGAGAAGGGTGTTAAGCTAAGAGAATAAATTCTCCGCCACCAAACAGAAATGTATTTGAAAGAAATCAGTTTTATATCTCAAAGTGTAGGGTCAGACATACAACCATACAAGTCTGTTCCGGGTTCGAACAGAACCGAAGGCACTTCCGAATAAGCCCTTGCAATCCGGGTATTCACAATCCCGATCGGACTTCCCCATCACTTAGGAAATCTCTATACTGGAGCCACTCAGTGCAGAGACAATCGATAGGTTATCCTATCGTTCTCGCAAACACCCGGTCTTCAAATGCTATCCATTCACGTCGTATCACTATTCAGAATGGGTTATATGACACAAAGGTCCTCTCCCGGCTAAACCGAATAATGAGGGCGATATTTTAAAACATTTGGATATTGGGATTTCAATTAAGTCACAACTTTTATTACCCAATCTTTTCTTCAAATGGTTTAAACACATTACCATTTTAATCTTTTTAAACAAAAAGATTCATTTCACAAAGTTCACCCAGTTTCACAAAGATCTATTCATAGATTTTCAAATTGATTTCCACTTCAATTTGGATTAACTCATTAAATCTTTAAACAAAGATTTAATTGATAGCTTTCAAAACAATTCTATTTTCAATTCAATTCTTTATACAAAAGATATATCATTCATAGTTTCCAAACTATTTCCATTTCAGATTTGAAATCCTTTTAACACAAATTGAAAATCCTTTCCTTATATGAAAGATATTATTGTTTGAAAACAAATACTTTTCATTTCGGAAAAATCCGATCAATATACACAAGTTATAGCCTTTTAAATTTTAACTTGGGTTGAATTCAAATTTCCAAAACAATACTTTATTTTTAAAATGTTTAAAACTCATATAAACACATTTATAACTTGTATAACCTTTTTAAATCATAATTTCCAATCATGGAATTCAATTCCGAAGTTTGAATTCAAATTCAAATTAAATTATTTAAATTGAAAAACTTTACCAAGTTATTCAAAATAACTTTTATCTTAAAATTCCTTTTCAAAAGCTTTTAACATTCAACCCAATTCCATTTCCAAAATAAATTGAAATTTCAATTTCAATTTCAAAATATTAAATTTAAATCATCTGTGACTTAACTGATTTCCTCGTGAAATCCATATTTGTGTGTGTAAAAGTGTGGTCCAGGGGTTTTACACAGTATAGTGCAACATTACAAATCATCACAGATTCAATTACAGTAATATATTTGATAAGCGATATAAATTATAACGCTTATCCTCATTTACAGATTCACAGATAAAGTTAATTTATCAATCACAAGGATTCATCATTACGATTCGATGTGGGTTTCGGATAACAACTGGAATCCGACTCCCTGTCGCATCGAAATTCAAGTGCCGTTTTACAGGCCAAAGGGTTTTCATATTCACATAGTAATATATATTACAAAAACAGAAATCACAGCTCAGCAAAAAGTAATTTATATCACAAAGCATCACATTCACAAACAGGGATATCAAACTGCTCAAAGCATTTCAATAATAATCAATCTATCACACAATTATATATATATATATGTATATATATATATTTTTCTTTAATTAATGATTAATTATTCTTAACTTTAAATTAATTAATCCTTAATTATTTATTAATTAAATCTCTAATTAGAATTTAATTTATCATCAATTACTAAATTAATTAACCCTTAATTATAAATGAATTAAATCTTAATTATTCAATAATTAACCTTTAATTATTTTTTATAGAAAAAAACTTCAATTAATTACAAAAATTAATTTAACCTTTATTAATTAAAGACAAACCATTAGTCTTAATTACTTTAATTATTATTTAAACTTTTAATAATAAACCTTAAGATTCTTAGGTTAATTTCAAATAATCATTCTAATATAATTTTCCAAACCCAAACCAAATTTAAACATATTTTTTTTTACTTAAAAATCAAATCTTTAAAAATCTTGATTTAAAACTGAAATTCGAAAAACTTGCTCAAATTTTAGAAATTTAAAACTGTTTTCAACCCAACTTCCCAGACCCGAGTAAAACCACCAAAAACCCTGAGACACTCTCGAGCAATCACACAACCCAACACGCTTCGAGTCGAACGCGATTCTACACGAACAAAAACCCAAGCCACTTCTCTTCTTCTCCGATTCCAAAACCACCCAGATACACGAAAATATTCGTGCATGTGCACAGTCGCACTGGCCACCTCCGACCAAGTCGCCGAACACCATCAAGTCGCCAATGACTTCCTCACCTCAGGCGAACACCCAGATCCTGAAACAACTTCGAAATCGAAAACGAGCAACCTCAACCACCATCTGAAACAAGCCGATCACCTAAAAGCTCCTCGCGTGGCCACCTTCGGCCATTTGAAACTTTGCCCTTTCACCTAAATATTCGCCAGAGTCCCACGCGACTATTCCCCTTGGACCGATCGCTTACGATCGACTGTGGATAACGTACGAACTCATCAATTACCATCGATCAATACTGCTACTTAAACCCTAAATTGATGAACTACCACCGCGACGATGATCTGATACTTCTGTAACCATTTTTCCGATGCTCCTTATCACCTTAGCTTCACCACGATCAAATTCGGCACTCAAATCGCCATCGATCGTCGGAATTCGACGATTTTGTGTTTTCCGTTCAAACCCAAAATCCAACCTCAGATCGAAACTAAAAATCATGATTTTATTGTTAAAATTCATCATTTACAATATCGAATCAGATTATAAAGTCAAATCATTAAATTAAAATTACTGAATTTCCTTGATTCAAAAGTTTTTACTGTAATTCTTATATTTCAAAATATTTACCTAATATTTTTACTTATAACTATTTTTATAAGTGATTTTACATTGTTTCAATCCTTTTTCATGTGAAGATCATTACCTAAAACTTTTTAGATTTTGAGATATGAATTTTTCTTGGAATTTTTGTTAACCTGTCATTAACAGAGATATATCCATATATATACTCAGGCATGCATCCAACAATATACACACACATACAGACATGCATACATATTTATAAAAACAACTTCAAGTATATATCATAGCAGATTTAGATTCTAAAGGGTAGTTTGCTCAGATTGACTTCCAGAAATGAACAGAGTTTCTTTTTTGAAACTGGCCTTTGAAATCTGCAAGTGAAATCTTTAATCTCTGATTTGTTTTGAATTGAGTTGGATTTTGTTTAAGTTTTGAATGACATTGTTTACTTCAGATTTTTGGTTTCCAACTTGGAATGGAAGAAGCAAAATGAAAAGGCTGATAAAAGGATGAGTTTACAGGTGATAAGTCTTTGTACATGGTGATGATATAGATTTGTACAAGTGATATAAATGCCTTATACCATATCAGAGACTTTTTTTTTCTTTTCTCTTGTGGTTATGAACGAACAAGTATAGATGTAGATATATATAAAGAGAAAGGTGTTTGTACAGGTGATAATATATTTTGTACAATGTAATATTATTTTGTACCATATCATAGATATTTTCATTTGTTTTGGAGGCTGAAACATTTCTCACTATTTCGGCTAAGATGATATCCATGTGTGCTTGAGAAGATGTGGTATTAAATGAATGTGTTTCTCATTTTGTTTACAGCAATCTATTTGCTTTGTACTTCTTTGTTTTGTTTATTTCTTGCTTGCCTAGTTCACATACAATTCTATATGTATTTTATATGTTATATAGTTCTAGAATTATCTCATGTGTTTTGCTTCATGTTTATACAACTATATAATTTATCTTATATTTTGTCTTAGTCTTATTATAATACAATGAATTTCTATTGTAATGTGTTGTTTAAATTTAGCAAATTTGTTTATTTATATTTTACATAGTTCATTTTACTTATTTGTTTCACTTACTATTTACTTCTAACTTCTATAGTTATTTTAACTTACATATTTATTTTCAACTTAAATACTTGTCTTGTATTTCTATATATATACTAATCTTTATTATTTTTGTAATATATTTCTGTTTGTATTTCTATACATATATTTTCAATATCCAATTTAATTCTCAATTAATTCGTAATTTAACTAATATCCTGTATCAATTACTAATTAATTTCACAGTTTTTATTCAAAAATTAAATTAATTATCAATTTAAACTTATTCAAAAATATGGGATTGTTACATATACAATACAGTAACGCGGCGGATATAAGAATTCTATAGAAGGTACACATCCAGCTCGTCTCCATAAGCTTCAAAGTGTCCAAAACTAAATCTAGAAATATACATTGGCTGATCCAAACATTATAAGAAAATAACATCCGAATCAGTCTGGTAAACCACCGCGAGAAACTCAAGAAATATGTAACAAGTGACAGTAACCATTGAGACCATACGGATTACCGTAACGGTTTTCCCCTTAAATGAAACTAACCATATGATAAGTGAATATATCGGTGTAATAGATAATGTCTAGGGTGTATAACATATATCATAAAATAGCTGATGTGCGTATGACACAACAATAATAGGTATATAATCAATACCGCTAAGGTACATTCGCATAATGGATTTTTCCAAGAAGGTGCTTCCAGTAAACTAAAGCGGATCCCCATGACAAGGATCAGAAACTACCTTCCAAGCACCGTATATCTCTAGAAAGAATATACCATAAGGTAAACACAACTCATCCATCGCCAAAACATAGTATGGATTACGTGGAACCAAGTGCCATCAACTCCCGCTAGCATCATCTACAAGCATATCTAGATTACGAAGTTGATATACCCCTCAAAGGTTAGCAAAACCTAAGATTGTGCATCCCACTCTATGTTTAGCCATTCTCGATGTCAAGGTCATGTTCAGCATCTCTCATACGAGTCTTCATCACTCAAACAGAACACAAATCCCTAAATGGATTCCATTAGCTCGAATAGATCACAAATCGATACATGGATTCGAGTATCTTGAATAGATCGTGAATCTCCAAATAGGTTCCCACATAAGGCCTTTGACGAATGCTAACGTTGTCCTCTCTCTTGAAATACTCCTCAAGATAGACTGTCTCACACGATATCATCGTTTGAAATGTTAATGTTGACCTCTCCCTTGGATTTAACCTTAGGATAGACAATTCAACTCTATAACGTTTCTCTTCACAACTGCTCCCAAAACATAAAACTTGTATACTAGTATTAAAGTAATATTCAATAATTAGAACACTTACCGATCCCGGTCTCTTCAAAACCAATTCGATGAATTTCTAGTTAATTCAATTCCGCTTTTTTCAGAAGTAAGCAAAAGATAGAGACATTTCGTACCAATGCTCCTCTCTGGGAGTTCTTATTTCCATGAAATCACGAAGCCTTTGGATACTTTTAAAGTCATATTAGGTCAAGTTCGATAGTCGACTGATCGACTATCTAGTCAAAAACATTTGCTTATACAAACCAATATTCATATACTTAACTCGTTTCTGACATTCCAAACTTAACTATTCCTCATCCAAGAGTGAAGCGAAGTAAGTTAGAGCACTGGTTGCGTCAAAACATTACTTAGATACTTCATTCTTGAATCTCACAAATAGATAAGTCTACCTCCTCGGCTTTTAGTGTAAGTATAGTATCAATGATTTCCATAAACAAGTAAGTAGTCCACATGATTAACACGTTCCCGACATTACCAACTTAACTATTGCTCGGCCAAGAGGGAAGCCGATAGGTTAGAGCTATATTTCTTATATTCCTACTCGAACATCAATCTTAACTCTCACAAATAGACAAGCCTACTTCGTCGGCTTTTAGTGTTAAACATAGTTAATTATCTTTCAAATAAGTAATTAAACAATTAACAATTTGGCTATTAAGTAATTTCTAACCCCTTTCTAAACCTTTTGTTTATAGTTTTAAAAACCTTTTTAAAATGATATATATGTATAGTAATTTATTTATAAAACTAGATATTAAATAAACCATTTTTAGAGGATATTTATGCATAAGATATAAAATAGCCAATTTTTTTTTCTAAAAACTATATATACTTAAAAATGTTTCTAAAATACATTATAATACTTATAATAGGTTTTAAAATATTTACTCAAAATATTACTTGAAAGTAACAACTTTATAATCTACTTAAAAACTTGGAAAAACATGTTTTCTATATATTTACAAGTAAAAAAATTTCTTTAAAAATTCATAGCTAATTCTAAAAATTCATAAAAATCTCAAACCACTTTCAAAATACTATAATAAGAGTTAGTAAACGCTTATAAAAAGATTGAAATAAAATACTCAAATTTAAATATCTTTGCTAACCTTTAAAGTACAAAATCAAGGCTAAACGGGGCAGTTTTGCACAAGTGAAGTTGTGGCCACTATTCGAAATGTTACTTAACCTTTTACTATCCAATATTTTTATGGAAGTAAGCATCCATATAAAACATCATAAATACAGAACGAAAAACATAAGGATCTCTCCATAAAGTTCTATAGAAATTGCCAAAAATAAGGTAATTCCAAAGCGCATCTATAGCGACTATCGCTGTAGGTGCACTTTCAAATCCATGTCCAATCTAAATAAAAGTTCAACCAAAAATTATGTGCTTTGTTTCAAGGTTATGCCACATGTTATATCAATCCATTTAAGTCCATTCAAGTCCATACATATGCCACTTGCTTTCAAAGCAAAAACCAAAACCAAAGTTTCAACATATGTCACTATCAATTCAAACAAAACACAATCAAACACAAACATATATGGCTTATATTTTCATTCAGAGTGGTGAGTTAACTCATCTTTATCCCAACAAACAACCAAGATCCAAGTATTCAAGTCCAACCTCAACCTTGCAACCACCTTTCTTTCCTTGCTTCCTTGCTTTGCACTTGCTTTTTAGGCTATAATAACCTTTGCTCAGTGCTATGACAAGTAGGGGGAGTTTGGCTTCACTTTTCCACAATCTAACTTGGTAATATTGCCGCAAGTTTCCACTCCAAATTTGAGTTGATTTGGATGAGTTTTTGCAAATATTTTTTTTAGAACATGAGAAGAAGAAGACAAAGAAGAAAGCATGGTTTTGCTTTGTGAATACATGATTATTTAACAAGGGTATGCCTCTTCTTATATAGGCTTCAATTGGGGCTCTTTAGCCTTGTTCTCACCGTCCCCACCATGCCATGGAAGGCTCACCACTCCACATGCCCATCACTTCTCCTTTACATCACTTCTATTTAGCAAATTCCTTTAATACCCCTTATATTTTAATATCTCAAATCCATTTGGAACATTATAGAATGTTCATTTTGCTTTGTGAAGAGAAGTGTTAATTAGCTGTTAATGTGTTCATTTGATCATTAAGCTGCATAAGTGAAACACCCCCACACCCCTTATTTTACCCAAAAAGGACACACTAAAAGATGTGGTGCGTTGTAGGTATAACTAAAACTTTACAGAGACTAAGATTCACAAGACAATTAAATAAAACAGCGGAAACATTTAAAATTAAACTTTATTATTCCAGAAAATAAATCATCAAAACAGAATATGTCTTTAAAACCAAATAAATATATCTAGTGAAAAACACCATCTTAGTCATATCATCAGAGTACATGAAAATGACCATCCCTCTCAAAAGTACCAATACATCAAATCCAAATGAAACAAAAACTGAAAAGAAGAAGAATGCATGAAGGAAAAAATCTGCAGCTGAATCTCCAAGAAAATCTGAAATCTACTATCCTTGCCTTTGCTGGCCTATGGGGGGGAAGGGGTAAAATAAAGGAGTGGGTCAGACTAAAAGTTTGGTGAGTGGAAGTAATTACTAGTATTTTTAAGCAAGATAAAGATAATAGACTTAGCAACAGCTCTAGTATAAAAGGAAATAAAGGAAAAGATAAAGTTGGAATAGAATACTGTTTAACTATTTGCTTTGCTTAAATAAATCTAATCATTTTTGATTGTTTGCACTTGGCTTAGATTGCTGCTTTGATCAGGCTGAAATCCTAATCCTACTATAATTAGGCTGAAGTCCTAATTCTACCTTTTGATCGGCTTTCTATCTCTGTTGTGCCACTATGAGCTAGTCCCATCCTGTGTGTCTGATAGTAAAAAGACACCTGTTTAGCGCTTTGGAACTCAATAGCGAATTATATCCTTGCACTGTGGCCGCATGCTCGGCCACTGTTTGGCTCGCACTAGTTCGGCTCACACTATCTGTTGCTCCCTCTTTTGACCTCTTACCTACCCTAAATAGCATAAGCATGCCCAGCCTCACCTGAGTGTGTTTTGAGACCATCAGTTCCTGACTGAAGGGGAATGCTGCCGGTATGGGTCCTAACAAACAAAATCTAGTTGCGCCCCATGCCCAAATTCCCTGATTTGGGCTTCTATCTGTTGACCACTTATCTACCCAAAATAGTATAAGCGTGTCCCGGCCCCACCTAATCTATTATGAGACCATCAGTTCCTGACTGAAGGGGAAATGCTGCCGGTACAGGTCCTACTCCTATCTTTGCTTATTAACTTAGTATAAGTCTTTTAAATAAGCCTCATCTGTTAATTCTGCTCTATTTGCTTATTAACTTATTCTAATTCTTAAAATAACCCTCTTCTGTTATCTCTGCTATATTTGCTTATTAACTAAGTATAAGTCTTTAAAATAAGCCTTTTCTGTTCTTTCTATTTAATTATAACCTACGTTATAATTTCTCTTTTATCTTGTCTTTTTAGTTATAACTACTAGTTATAAACTCGCTTGCAAATGTCAAATTTGCCTATTTCAGTCTATATTCTTTTTATTACAGTTTTTCTTATTTACATCAAATTTTCTGTAAATTCAGTATCCCTATATTTTAGTCCATATTAGCGAATTATCCTCTTTTTATATTATTTTTATTTGTGCAAAAAGGAATAAAAAGAACTAAAATTTACAGGCTGAATTCTAACGTAAAACAGATGTAAATAGAATACAAATAATTGTAAATAACAGTAAATAACTGTAAATAAATGAATAAAATAGCTAAATAAAAATAGCTGAACAAAATAGACTGAAAAGAACATTAAAATTAACTGTAAGCAACTTATATAAAAGCGGTCTCATAATTGCAGAAAAACTACAACTATTGAGAACCCTATTATTTTAAATTACTTAAAAATCTAAAATAATTACTTAAACACTCACCTGTGGTCCTTAGCTCTTTTTCTTGGCCTTCCCAGATCCACTTCTAGGGTATAAAATATTTTAATTAAAAGGATCTTCTACTTGGAAAAATATTCATTTTAGTGTCCAGCCTCAGGCAATGAACCCAGATGGAGAAAATCTGAATGAGAAAAATAGCTATCCCTATGGTCTTATTTATAGTGTCACTTATGGATCTCAGACCGTTGGATTTGAAGATTAAATCTAGCGCAACCATGTCATAGGTTCGATGGGAACTGTCGGATGGAAGCACGGACGCACAAGATTCGAAAAAATTGCAAAAACACGTCACTACTCGAAACTAGACGATTTCACGTCCAAATGCAAATGCGGGTCGACCTTAGTGTCGACCAACACAAGTTAGGGTCGACCTAGCTATAGTAAGGGTCGACCTTGCCCTATTTATTTATTTTTTCTTTGTTTTCTTGTTTAATTCGTATCTTCTTTGTTCTAGCTCGGATTCTGACGAACTATATATGGAAATTGACCAGAAAATTACCACGAAAACAATGGTGCAACTCCCGTGGTTCAATTTTGATAATTTCACAAAGTTATTTTATTATTTAATCAATTCATTAATTAATTATTATAGCTTAAATTTTGGGTTGTTACAATAAGAGTTCAAACAACTTATATCATCAAAAAAGCTATTTACCAATAAACCGATTTTCGATTACATTATCAATTTTTCTTCAAATAATATGTTTTTTAAAACAATTTTCAAAAACAAGTTTCTTATCATTATTCATTAATTAAATGATGTTAACAAGGTTATAAAATCATATTTATAATACTCAATTATATTTTAAAATGTTTCAATATTCTAAGATGGAATGTTCGAATTTCTAGGTCGCTACATTCTCCCCCACTAAGAACATTTCGTCCTCGAAATTCAAACGAGAACGATAATCAAAGGAGATAGAAGAACAAGATGTGTGTATATATACAGCATGTTACTAAAACTATATACAAGCCAAAATGCAAACAAAATGCATACTAAGCGACTCCACCTCAAGCGGCGAGTACACTACAAAGATATACGATACTAAGATAAGAAGAAACCCTTAGTCTATAGGCAACTTTGGATGAATCTCCCTCAAATTGTCCTTCGTCTTCCTTCCACAACCCCGAGCACCCTTGCTCTACGACACTTCTAACCTTAACAAAGGAACAAGCACACCAATACTCAAATAGCATTCACAATTATTAGCAACCAATGCTCATGGCTTGCTTAGGTTCACAACTCTCCCATCGCCAAGGACGATATCAACCTACTAAGCATATCTTATACTCAACAGTCTTAGGTCATTACTTAGATGATCATTCATGTTACCTTATAAATAATCGAAGAGTCATTCCCCAAACTCTTCATAAGCCAACAAACATAGTATATAAACATAGTAAAACTCGTACGATGCATATGGACTATTCGTACACAATTCTATTCTGATCATTTGCTCAATCAGATAGATTTCACTTGCAAGCTAGTATAGATCACTTGACCTCTCTAGTGCAGACTTCGATCAGGTTTCTTGATTAGAAACCCTTGTTCTCCTTATATCGTCATATACTATGGTAGAAAACATCAGGATCATATCATGAATCCTATCAAGTGTTCATTGTTAAGAATCAAGTGAAAAATCCATGTTCGAAAACGTGTAAACCACATCTAAAACATGTTCTCGAATACTGGATCAAGAATGGTTATGCAAATAAAACGATCTACGTACAACTTACTACTTACCATATTGGCTTCTTAACTACACCAGTTCCCTTTTTTCACATTTATGTATCCAATTAGTATGTCGTTTAATACTAAAATCATTTATGAATCATTTCATAAAACCTAGCTTCAAGTTTATAAACATTTGATAACTTCATTTACAAAACATTTCAAGGAAACTTATTTTGCTTTATTACTTGTTTATTACTCTACTACATCCTAAGAGTATACACAAAACATCAAATTCATCTTGCTTAACAAGGATGATCAACTATTTGAACTTTTTTTAACTTACTACCTTTTTCAAATTTAAGTGTTATATAAATTCAACTTTATATTTTCAAAAACACTTAACTACAAGTTCTATAATGATTTGAAAGTTTCCGTCTATCCAAAATTTCTAAAAATTTCCATTTTATTTAAACAATTGAAAACTATTAAACAACATATCATACATGATGCACAAACCAAACTGTCATAATGCATAGGATACATATGTCCGTAAAATAACTTAACACAATTTCAATAATTTACTTAACACACTTTACCCAAAAAGGAAAAACATGAAAAGTTCCAACATATTCTGAGCTATGCATTACCACTTGGGCACTTAACATAGTTTATACATAAAACTTTTCTATATTAAAAAGTTCATAACAAATTTATTTCCAATGAAAAACTTTAGAACTAAACACCCGGACCTTATTTCTAATCAATTGAAATAATAATAAATATATATCCTTTGTATAACAAATCATACTTTCATGATTAAATCAAAATCTGTTTTATCAAAACAACTTTATAGCATTACCCCACTTAGAAACTCAAAAATGAATGCCGATGATGCTGCAATCATCACATAAACTATTTTCAAGTGAAAGAAGTGAGTTCGGTACATTCAAACCATACTTTTGGTACTCAACCAAAATCATCTCAAAGTGTAATCAAATACTTCATACAATAATACTAGGTATCATGATCTAAACCAATTCCTAAATATTTACCTTCAAAATTCTTATATTATTACCTCCAAAATCTTAAAAAAACATTTTTAAAGATACAAGATTTAAGTTCTCAAATTATTTATTAAATCCTTTCCGTTCATAAACCATATTTTATAAACCATACTTATATAAAATAACTTTCTTATATAAATCTTTCCATAAATATTTGTTTCCAAAATATTATATATTTCTTTTTGATTATAGTAAACATCTTTACTAAATTTTAACTCCTAACCCAATGCTGTCACCGAACACCTTATAGTCAAACTGTAAAACTTAATTCACAAGGTGTTCATTTTAATGTACCCACAATTACTATATACCCAAAACATGATGTAGAAAGGTAAAGCTACTCATAGACTGGTTGAGCATAAATCAATAACAAACAATAGTCAATGCTCCTAAACTGGTTGAGCATGATTTAAACAATCATCAAGGTTATGAGGTATAAAACTATGAGAAGCACTAGAGTCAAACAAATATGAATAAGAAAGCCATAATAGATAGTATACGCTCAAGAATCTACTTCCCCTTCTCAGCTAGATAAATAACAAAGACCCTGAGCTACTCCTCTTTCTTGAGTATGGGACAATTCCAAACAAAATAGCCAGGTTGATAACAATTGTAGCACTCCCTTGGTGCCTTAACCATCTGCCCTCCTCTATCCAACCTATACTTATTAGAAAAGTGACCTCTCTTCCCGTGCTTATTGCAAATAAGGTTAGAACATTTGGCCAAGACTTGTGCTTCTTATCCCCAGCTGGTGAAGAAAAATTATGCCTTGGTGCCAAACTCTCAAACCCATATTTACCAAATTCACAAAAGACCCCATAAGGTGATTAGTCATATCTCTTTGAAACGCGGCATGCATACCTGCCACAAACATCTCATACTTCTTCAGTGGCATGTCAACTAATCCAAACCCGAATCGAGACAAAGCAATGGATCGGTTCTCATACTCCGCCACTGTCTTAGCCCATTGCTTTAGATCTAAGAAGCTCCTAAACAACAAAGTCTTCCCGGCTTTCGAAACAAAGTTCATCTCAAATTCATCTTTAAATTAGGCTCAAGAGAAGTTGTTCTCTTAGACATCAGCTATAATAGAACTCCACAACCATGGCTGCATCTATCAGATGTCGTGATGCCAACCTACGCTTCATTGCATCATCCAACTACATATACCAAAATATCCAATCACACAATCTGATCCAAGTCTGGACTTTTATAATCATCTCTATACCACCAAACCTCTTACCTCCCAACGTCTCATAATCACGATAAAGCAAAACAAAACCCATCCAAGGCATGACCTGCACAACCTCCTCTATGACATTCTCCTTCGGTTCCTCAACTGGAGTAACATTTCTCGATGCTCGGTCCTTCCATTCATGACAGTACTATACCAACCACCACTAGCATTGGCAGCTCTAGTACTCATAGTTCTTACTACCTAATCAAAGTAAAACTTCTTTAGGACACCAAAGGATAGAGTTATTTAAAAGAGAGGGTTACTAAGAAAGAGATATTGCTAAGGAATAATTTTAGAAGTCTAGTTTTAAAAATACAAATACGCTCTTATATGTATAATACACTCAAATCATTCTAGGGTGTAACTTATCCTATCTGTAATGAGCCATATCCAACCAAAGCCAAGGTGTCCGCTCAACCTTGGCCTCCGATACCAAATGTAACGACCCGACATTTTGAACCTCGAATGTCGACACTAAATACATCTATGATATTCATGTGCTGAACTTCCAAGTTCCAGAAAGACAGAAGTTAGTGTAAAATAAAATAAATAGAATAGAACAAGAAAGAGAGAACACAATATTAGAATCTCACAATAGAACGATAATATATAAAATCAAAAGAATAATATAAAGGATTAATCTAAATGCAGAAATTTCAGAGTTATAAAACCAAAGTGCTATCATCAGCCTAGATAGTTATAACTTCCTATCCTCACAATGATGATATATATATACCATACAGCAGAAATAAAAATACTACTGTAGGTAACATCCAGCTCGTCTCCATAAGCTATAAAGCGTCCAAAGCTGTTGTGCATCGACACTACAATAATAGGTATACAATCAATGCCGCCAAGATACATTTGCATAATGGATTTTTCCACGGAGGTGCTTCCAGAAAACTGAAGCGGATCTCCATGATAAGGACTAAAAACTACCTTTCGAGCACCATATATCTCTAGAAAATATATGTCATAAGGTCAACATAACTTGCCCATTGCTAGAACACAGTATGAACTGCGTGGAGCTAACTACCATCAACTCCCACTAGCATCCTGTATAAGCATCTCTAGATAATGGAGTTGATATACCCTTAAAAATTAGCTAAACCTATAAATTATGCATCCCACTCTGTGTTTTGCCATTCCTGATGTCAAGGTCACATTGGCATCTCTCATATGATTCTTCATCACTCGAACAAATCACGAATCCCCAAATGAATTCCATCATCTCAAACAGATCACAAATCACTACATGGATTCAAGCATTTTGAACAGATCTCGAATCTCCATCTCGCATAAGTCCTCCGACGAATGCTACTATTGTCCTCTCAGTTGGCATAATCCTCAAGATAGGCAGTCTCACACTATAGCATCATTGGAAATGTTAATGTTGACCTCTCCCTTGTACTTTACCTTAGGATAGACGGTTCAACTCTATAACATTTCTCTTCACAACCACTCCCAAAACATAAAACTCTACTAGTTTTGAAGTGGTATTCAATAAGTAGAACACTTATCGATCCAGTCTCTTCAAAACCAATTCGATGAATTTTTGGTTAACTCAATTTCGGTTCTTTCATAAGTAAGTAAAAGCTAGAGACGTTGCATACTAATTCTCCTCCCCGAGGGTTTCCATTGATATGAAATAGCAAAGCCTTTCGGTACATCTTAAGTCATATTAGGTCAAGTACGATAGTTGACTGCTCGACTATCTTGTCCAAAACAATGGGTTATGCAAATCAATATTCGTATACATAACTCGTTTCCGATAGTCCAACTTAACTATTCTTCGTCCAAGAGTAAAGCCATGTAAGTTAGAGCATTGGTCGCATCAAAGCCTTACCTAGACACTTCATTTTTGAATCTCACAAATAGATAAGTCTACCTCATCGGCTTTTAGTGTTAAGTATAGTATCAATGATTCCCATAAGCAAGTAAGTAATCAACACGATTAACACGTTTCTGACATTCTCGACTTAACTATTCCTCGATCAAGAGGAAAGCCGGTAGGTTAGATCTTTATTGCTTATATCCGTACTCGAACATCATCTTAACTCTCACAAATAGATAAGCCTACTTCGTAGGCCTTTAGTGTTAGGCATAGTTAATTACCATTCAAACAAGTAATTAAACAATTCACCATTTTACCATTAAGAAATTTCTAACCCTTTTATAAACCTTTTGTTTATACTTTTAAAACCCTTTTTAAAATTATATATATGTATAGTAATTTATTTATTAAACTAGATATTAAATAAACCATTTTTAAAAGATATTTATTACATAAGATATAAAATAGCCAACATTTGTTTCTAAAAACTATATATACTTAAAAGTACTTTTAAAATACTTTATAATACTTATAATAGGTTTTGAAACATTACTCAAAATATTACTTGAATATAACAACTTTATAATTTACTTAAAAACTTGAAAAAACATGGTTTTTATATATTTATAAGCAAAACCTCTTCTTTCAAAATTCACAACTAATTCTTAAAAATTCATAGAAATCTCAAACCACTTTTTGAATACTCTAATAAGAGTTAGTAAACACTTGTAAACAGAATGAAATAAAATACTTAAATTTAAATATCTTTTCAAAACTTTAAAGTCCAAAATCAAGGCTAAACGGTGTAGTTTGGCATAAGTAAAGTTTTGACCACTTTTCTAAATGTTACATAAATTTTACTCTCTGATTTTTTATGGAAGCAAGGATACATATAAAACATCATAAATAAGGTGAGAAACCCTTAAGGATCTCTCTACAAATTTCCATAGAAATCACAAAAAATAAGGCAATTCCAAAGTGCATCTGTAGTGACTATCGCTATAAGTGTACTTTCAAATCCATGTCCAATCTAAACCAAAGTTCAACTATGACCTACGTGTTTTGTTTCAAGATTATTTCATATGTTATACAAGTCCATTCAAATTCATACATACGCCACTTGCTTTCAAAGCAAGAACCAAAACCAATAGTTTCAACATATGTCACTATCAATTCAAACAAAACACAATCAATCACAAATATATATGGGTTATATTTTCATTCAAAGTGGTGAGTTGACTCACCTTTATCCCAACAAACAACCAAGATACAAGCACTCAAGTCCAACCTCAACCTTGCAACCACCTTTCTTTCTTTGCTTCCTTGCTTTGCATTTTCTTTTTAGGCTATAATAGCCTTTCCTCAGTGCTATGACAAGTAGGGGAGTTGGCTTCACTTTTACACAATATAACTTGGTAGAAGGTGTTGTAATATTGCCCAAAGTTTTCACTCGAAATTTGAGTTGATTTGGATGAGTTTTTGTAAATATTTTCTTTAGAACATAAGAGAAGAAGAAGGCATAGAAGAAAGCATCGTTTTTCTTTGTGAATTTGTTATTATTTAACAAAGGTATGCCTCTCCTTATATAGGCTTCAATTGGTGCTCTTTAGCCTTGTTCTCACTCTCCCCACCATGCCATGGAAGGCTTACCACTCCACATGCCCCTCGCTTCTCCTTTACGTCACTTTTACTTAGCAAATTCCTTTAATACCCCTTACATTTTAGTACCTCAAATCCATTTGGAACATTCTGGAATGTTCCATTTTCTTTATGAAGAGAAGTGTTAATTAGTTTCTAATATGTTCATTTGATCATTAGACAAGTGCACAAGAGTTTGAACAACTTATACCAATCAAAAAAGTTGTTTACCAATAAACCGATTTTAGGTCACATTTTCAATTTTTCTTCGAATAATATGTTTTTGTATACAATTTTCAAAAAAAAGTTTCTTATCATATTCATTAATTAAATGATGTTTAACAAGGTTATAAATTCATATTTATAATGACAAACACCATTGTCCAAGTGGTTAAATGATTCGGCTTTGGTGCGAGAGGTCACAAGTTCGAAACTTGCGTAGCGTGATTCGAACGTTTATTGAGATGTGATATGTTGTCCCGGTGATATGTTGTATATAAAGAACCATTTCAAAAAAAAAGTTCATATTTATAACACTTAATTATATTTCAAAACATTTCAATATTCGAAGACGAAATGTTTGAATTTCCAGATTGCTACAGTGTGTTTATTGATGATAAAAAATTATATAAAGTGATATGTATATGTATAAGTATATCACACACACACACACCCCACATATATATGAGAATATGAAGATATTTTTAATAAAAACATGGTAAATGATGTTTATAAAGAGAAGTGTTATTTGGACTTATTTTCAAGTAAATAATAATTTTGTGGATTAATTTGTGACTACATGTTCATTGAGTGCTTCAAAAATTCAAGTTGATACGAGTGCAGACGTGTCTACAAGAATTTCAAAACCTTAGAACGAACACTTTGACATAAAGTTTTTAGGCCTTATAAATAGTGCTTTGATTTGAAAAGAGTATTATTTTGAGAAGTGAAAAACAAATATTTTGTGAAGTGCATATTATGTTGACGAGAAATTTAATGTTTTAAATTGAATTTATGATCATAGTTATTTCGAGACAGAGATTTACAACTATATATATAAGTGTGAAGTTTGTTGGAATTTATGTGAATATGATATTTTGATATTTATCGAATATTTTTTTACTAAATTAATAAATGAATTAGTTATTTATCTAAGTTTAAATAATTTTCACACAATGGTTGCAGTTATCGAGTATTAAAGGATTGTTGGGATCGATGGAAAGTAAATGATGAATTTTTTAAATGATCAACATTGCAGCCTATTAGTGAAACAAGTAGACAAAATCCATGGTGAGCCAACATTGTTCTATTTTTATTGATGAACTTGTTAATTAATGTATGTGTCTGTATGCATATATCTGTATCTAAAACAGTTTGGTTTGTTTGATTTGAACTATATGTTGCTTATTTTATATGCATGACATGACTTGAATAAATGACATATATGGATTTATAAAAGTGTATTTGGATATATATATATATATAAACATTTATGTGTTTCAAATTTGAAGTGATTTCAGAATGCTTACGGTTTTCAAATAAAACAAAAGAAGGAATTAAAATAAGATAACATATTTGATGAATT
Source organism: Allium fistulosum (assembly GCA_030737815.1). NCBI lineage: Eukaryota > Viridiplantae > Streptophyta > Magnoliopsida > Asparagales > Amaryllidaceae > Allium > Allium fistulosum. The sequence continues at coordinate 1,214,099,322 of CM060902.1, forward strand.
AAGTTGAACTATGACATACGTATTTGTTTTTAAATGGGGCATTAATTTTTGGAAAGCTATATTTATGTAACTACCACAATTCATAAGGTATGGTCCTAAAAAGAAGCGCATTCTTATATTTTAAAGCTTTTCACTTTATCCAAAAAGCACGTGAGAAGGAATTATTTCAAAGTAAATGGGATAACATTTAAAAAATTATAAATTAAAAGTCACCTTGAAGAAAAATATACGAATATGTTCATTTATATAAGAATACGTAAATGGTAAATAAGCTGAGAAATACATTTATTTTTAACATGGGCATGATTAAAAGGATTAATAATAAAAATGGGGAATAAAGTGTTCATTTTGATACTCGTATTAGTTTGGTAATTTCTAAAAACACATTTATTTTACTATATGCCTTAAGTTGAGGGCAATCTTTGGTATTCTAGTTAAAAATATTTTATTTAATATGAACTTTAATTTGGGTGATGATGTGGTTTTAATTTAAGTGCAAGGAGAAATTTTATGATGATTTGAGTTGGAATCAGATTGAATGGGGTATTTTTATGCGTTGAAAGGTTAATGAAATGGGGGAGAGACTATGGCAAATTTTTTCCATGTCAATTGGAAAAAATACATATGTTTATACCTATATTTGATACTCATGTGAAATTCTACATCATCAACAAACAAATATATAGTAAAATATTTATCTAAATATTTATTTAAAGTGAGGACTTTGAAATGTGTGTATATATATATTGAAGTAAATGTGTATACTTCAGCTAAATGAGTATAACGTTTTGTATGTATAACCGTTTGGGGTTATACTTACCTTCCAAAAGAGACTATCAATATCTAAAACTTTTATGTTCAATAGTTTTCAAAAAAATTCCATGTTCTTGTGTTTGAGTTTTAATTGACTAATTATATATCATTTTATCTATTTGAAAACTTTTATAACCTACAACTTCTATACCATTTTATGGCCTATTGTATTTGACTAGTTTGTAACTTTCTTATGTCATATTTCCTAACTGAGTGAAGTGATTTTGATGATTCTAGAGTTACTGAAATAATAAATCTATAAAGAATAACTTTTTTGATAAACATTTTGAGTGATTTTGACGTTTTCTATTTCAAAAACTGGGATAAGGAAGAGTGAAATTTCTGGCCTACACTGGAAATTTCTGAGTTAAAACTTCACCTGGTTTCAGATGTAACTCCTATTGTACGGACTTGGATTGATTGATTTAGGATGTGTTGGAAAGTTGAAACTGTGAGGAAGAACATTCATGTTGAAAGCTTTGAAATTTTTTGAAGTTTGCAATACCAATAATGTGTTGCAAAATTAGGTGTTACTATTCAAAAAATTAATTTTTTTGAATTTACATCATTTAGAAAAAATAACTACAACTTTTAGCATAAAAGAGTTTTTAAATTCCGTAAAATGTTTTGGAAAGGTGGTTTTGTATATTACAACTTTGCTTTTGATGACTTTTGATAATGTGGTGCTTCGTTAGTCCAAAAGTTAGTTAAAACATTAGCTAATTGAAGATGTATAAGCTATTACTCAAATATCTATACATACACGGTTTATTCGAGCAAAATATAGGTATATGAAGGATTTTTTGGGTTAATTAGGTGCATGCTTGCTTATGCTTGCAATAAAATTCAATAAGCTAGCTTAAATGGCAAATAAAGGTATGTTTTATGTTATATGCAATTTGTTATATATGTATTGTTCCCCGTTTATGAATCCCTCGTTTACGTGATATATATTGATTTTATTGTGTAATGTGATTTTTTGAAATGCTAGCCATGCAAAGGAGACTGCCAAAATTTTATAAAAATTTGGACACTTAGAATTTTTTAAAGAGTTTCAAGGCATATGCTATGCAATTCATATGCAAACGTATATAGTAAATATAGTATGATAAGGTATCAAATATTAAAAGTATATTAATATGGTATAGTATTATTTATATGATAACAAATGAAATAGATAAATAAATAATAATTATTAGCAACCAAAATGATATTGGATGAAATATATTATTTGCGGGTGATGCTTCTATTATTTTATTGGATGGTTTTCTCTATGATTATTAGGTTCTTATGGTTTAATATGTATATTATGCATCGATGTATGTTTGTTGCGTGTTCTGTTAGCTCTATATATAGAAATTGCAAGGACTCCATTTTCATAAGAAGGGAAGTTTGTAATAACCCGACTCTCAGTATACTAGTATACACTAAATTTTACTGTAATATGTTATTCGAGTTGAATTTTGGTATGAAAATTATTTAAAGATATTATATTAAGTTAAAATTGTTGCAATAATGGATTTTATTTTAATGATCGAACAATGAAAAATTGATTTTGAAATTTTGGTATATAGCAGTGTAAAATAGCTATATGTTGTAAATAAATTGTCTGTAATTAAAATAAGTGGAAATGAAGGCTGTTTATTAGGAACTAAAATAGATGAATAGAAAAAATGAGTTAATAATTTACTTGGTATAAATTACTTTGTGAAAATAGCTAATAATTATACTTTAAGAAAATTTTCATATTTAAATTTTTTATTATATCTATTGGAGAAGTTAAATATGAGAATTTTTATAACGACTTGAATCTGAAAATGAAATTGATAGATAATTTGATTTATCGAATACTTATATTTTAAGAATAAAAGGATGAGTAATATAGGTCTGTAAAATATATGATAAATCAATTAAAGTGGAATGAGAGTGCATTTATACACAAATTACAAAGAAAATTGCTTGTAAAATAAGAAGTAAAAATATAAATAAACCATGTTAAATGGGAAATTTATTTTAATAAGGGGCCTTATGAAACTTTCTCTTTAATTCTTTTTTCCCCTTTTCTAACCTAACCCCTTACTCCCCAAATCAATACCCGAACCTAACCTATTAAATCAAGTTTCATCAATTCTTATAAAATATTTAATGCCACGACAATTTGCATCGCGATAGAGCTGGAGCCGTTGTTGCATGTGAAGGGAGCCTGTGGTGTTCGACGACATTTCCCAAGGGAGACGACTATGTTTGGTCATTGGTGATGTGGTTGTCGTGCATGCAAATTAATTATGATGCTAATTGTGAAGTATCAACTTTGGGTTTTCGGAGTGGAGTGCGAGGTTGGTGAGGCTTTTCACGTGTGTTCTAGTGGAGTTGGTGTGATACGAGTGGGCTGGTGCTCCTGAGAGGAAGCAATGGTTAAGATGGTGCAATGCGTCTTCTTTCCATTTTGATAAGTGAAACCTTATCTTTTATAATTTTCATTTTTCTCCTTATATATATATATCAAAATAAATGAGTGGTAACATAGTTAGGTTTGATTTTTGGATTGCTTATTATTTGCATCATCACTATAACGACTGGAAAATTTGACATTCTTAATATTAAAATTATTAAAAAAAGATTTCTAATCAAAAGGTGAATTAAGTATCATGTTTATAACCATTATGAAATCTTTCCGAGCTGATCAGTTTAATATTTAATTTTGATGGATTTGGTGTGACAACCTGTCTTCTCGACCCTCGAAAATCGACATTAGTACATCTACGGTATTCACGTGCCGTAAATCCAAGTGCCGGAGAGGCAGATTATCAGAGGTAAAGTAAAGTAAAAGCAGAAGATAGAAACACAAATTCTCACATTTCGTTAAATTATATAGATAGACAGTACACACAACCACTCTCACTAGGGTACATCTAAGTTATGGTATGAACTAACCCAGCCAGGAACAGTTATAACTGTCTACTCCCACACTTGCTGGTACAAACAAAACTTAGACACAGCTGAAAATAAAGATAGATAGATATCCACATAAGATGCTCCAGCTCCATGCTCCAAAACCTCCTCCAGAATTCTTCACCAAAATACTTCTAACATGATCCTGACTACTTGGCTGCCTGGAAAAATAGGGCATCCAGAGTTTAAACGGAAAACAAAATAAACTCCGGGTCAGTCATGGGGCTGGTGTGAGAACTCAAAATATGATGTTTGAAAACAAAAAGGTATCTCATAAGACCACGCCGGGCATAAACATGGAATAGGTTTTTTCCTTATGATAACCGAATCTTTGTTACGTAAAAATAAGGGATATTATTTTTAATGACATTTCTTTGAAAACATTTGCAAGTAAACTTATTAATCTTAGCCAAAATAGTTACATTGATTAAATTCCTTCATATTAGCCAAAAGGTGGGTTCTACGAACAAAATGGCAAACACTTATTGGAGAATGGGTTTCCATACAAATGACCAGGTGAAGGGACTGCCTTTCGACAATACATCTCTAGAGGAATGTTCCGAGGCCCAACTGATGGTCCTTTACCAACACACGACCGACCTACCTCTTCCTAGATAGTACCGAATATGTCATCACCCCGGTCGTAACTGACCTATCTGAGACGTCTTCTAGCATTCACCACAATAATTTAAACCCGAATGTTACAGCGGGTAGATATATATCTAGAAGGGGATGATCATACCCTGATGGTTGCAAACCACATAGCCTTGCTGCATCTACCCCGTTTTGGTCATTTCCGGGTGTGAGGCTTGAGGTAATGATTACCTTTCACATTGCACATTTCACTTTGAATGCCACACTGGCATTCCATGGTCACACAACTGATTTCCACAAACGTATAACTCCTGAGCTCGTACGTCTCAGGAAAAGGTGTTAAGCTAAGAGAAGTTGCATTCTCCGCCACCAAACAGATGATACGTTCATAAAGATCACTTATGTAACTAGAAATGCAACGTTAGACATTCGTCCATACAATTTGTCCAGGAACAGGACAAATCGAAGGCACTCTCCTACCACATCCAATCGGGAGTTACCTCTAGGATTAGTAGCGAGAAGTCCTTGCATCGAAGATCTTAAATGAAAAACTACTGCCACAAAATATGATATGGGAAATTCCCCCGAGAGTTAGTGGCAAGCAGTCCTACATTCCATCTTCCAAATCATATCCATATCTTCATTGCGAATATGTAAATTGGTTCGAAGTGGTCTTCAGATATAAATTACCCAAATTCGACCCCTGTTCCTTCAACCAATCATCGATAAAAAAAGATGATCTGTGAATAGGGAATCATTCTTTAATTAATTAAGTTCTTTTTATTAAAAATATCTTTTAGAGATATATTAACTTTAAAACACTTCTTTCTGGTATATACTGAATCATTAAACCTCTCTTATCAAATCCTTTGATAACTTTAACCATTTTTAAACTTGGAATAAATTTGAAATCATTTCATTTTTCACTTAGGAAAATATTGATCCGAGTAAACCAAATTTACTATCCCCTCTGTCGGGCCAGTCTGGATAGCCAAGGAGAGCAGAAAACTTGTTTTCCAAACTCAAGCCTAAACACTATCTCCCCAACACCCATAAGGCGGTCAAGTTATTTGATCGACTGTAAATCATTTAATATTTAACCCTTCCATAAATCCTTCAAAATCAACTTTAAAATACTTTATTAATCATTTAAAAACATTTATAAAAGATTTGGAAAAGAATGGTTGCGTTTAAAACTATATTTCAAAAGTTATAGAAAAGTGCCACGGAAAGTGCCTTTTAAGCTATATTGATCAAAATGACTTTTTATCATTTGAAAATTCATTTTTATAATTCAAATCACTTTTAAAATATTTTTAGAATTTATTTCATACTTTTAAATAATTTTAAAATATCAATTACAATGAAATCCAATTATGGATTCCGAACTGCAAAACCGCGATTTTTCCAAAAACTTGTTTTACTCATATTTCAAAATCAACTTATCGAAATCTCGATTTTCTTTCTTTGTTGGAAAACTACGGACATGATAGTTCGGAAAATTCTTATCCTAAAGAATTTGGAGATGTATTCCATTCTATATACCCGTTTGACTTTATAGCGCGAGCGAGCTACCGTTACGCAACGCGTATATTTTTGACTAAATTTTCAATTATCTTTCAAACTTCACCAAAACATTTTCATATGTTTATAAAACATTTCAAACTCATTTTTAAACCGTTTTAAAGAGGTTTAACATTTCATATACACTAATTCATTCAATAAAGGAAAATGATTTCCTTTGTGCTTATCGACGTGTATTTTCGTGACTTGCATATATATTCAATAGCAATATTAAACACCCAAACTTGATGATCAAAGCATATTAAACATCCATTGCAAATAGCATATCATCATCCAATAATATAATATAAGTAAGAGTTTCTTACCATGGATTTAAGCGACTACGTAAAAATCGGCTATAGCTCCGCTATTTGGATTTTAGAGCTCACGGACCTTTGGACTTAAGCTCCTAGGTGACTTGGCCTAAGCTTGGGATGGCTTGAAGAACACACGGCCTAGGGTAGAAGAAGAAGAAGACTTGGACTTCAATGGAGGAGATGGAGGCCGTGAATGTAGAGAGAAAGAGTGGAGTTTTGGAATCGTTTTGAGGTGCTTAAGTATATATAAGTATATATATTATAATTTTAAATTCTTTTTGAGAATACTTTGGCATTATTTCGTTTAGGTTGGAAGCCATGAAAGTATAGAGAGAGAGCTTAGGAATTGAAGAGGAAGATGAATGAAAATAAAGAGGAGAGTGTATGGTATTTATAGGCAAAGAAGAGAGTAAAAATATCTACACATACATCACCATCACATGCATCCTCATCATCACTTCCCCTCTTTATGCACAGCTAAAATTCCATCACTTCATGGATTTTAAGGCATGCATATGTTGACTTTTGCATACTTAAGAAGTAAGAAAATTAAAAATATCTTATATATTTTATATAATATTTATATACTTAAATATATGTGTATATGTATGTTTATGTGCATGTGAATATATTTTAATATATGCACATGTACATGTGTATGTATATGTTATATATCTTCAATACTTTGCACAACTTCTATACGTTGTATCGTTAGAAATTCCGATTTCGATTTCCGGTCATAATTTCTCTTTTTAGTTAATATGTATATATTTGTAAATAAAATTTGAAAATACATTTCTTATCATTTTTAATTAATTAAAATGATCTTATTTCATTTATAAAATCATATAAATTAATATTAATAATTATTTCCAAAATTGTTCTTATATCGATAAAGCGAAACAAATTTTTCTTATGATTTCAAATCAAGCATACATCTTTATAAAATTAATGATAAATTATTACTCTATAACTATTTGAAATGGGTTATCAAAATCATTATAATTATCAAATCAATACATTTATTAAAGTGGTATATTTGCGGGTCGTTACATTTGGAGTTATAGTTTGTGAAATAGAGGCGATACATGGAGTATGCAACCACTTTTGGGCCAAACGGTTACATGTAACTAAAGCTGCCTCATTGCCTGTATAAATAATGCTTAGAAATCCTAGAGAGCAGCCATCATATCAATCCTTCTTCCTTAATTCTAAGATTTGCCCCAATCACATTTTAATAGGTGATGATTTTTGCTAATTACAAATTGATTTTAAATTTCAAAGTGCTGAAATCCCTACATATTATATATCGTTGTGAAGCTCTCCACAAATGGAGTTGATGGGTGGTGTCCATTTGTCAGAAAATACTTTGATTCAACTAGATCAATAAATAAATCCCGGTTGCCAATCTTAGGGTTCCTTGATCGATGGTGAAATTCCGATTGTAGGACGATTGGATGGTATTGGAGAGTTGAGGTCATCAAGTATAGGTGGTCCATATGGTTGTATCATGTTTTAGAAGCTTGGATTTGCTAGAATTTGCCTTGGAAGGCGACAATAGACATAGGTGGAGAAGGCCGTTTAAGGTGGAGATCGGGGGTCGCACGGCTATGAGGGTGCAGATTTCGATGCAGGAGACGGTGATTGGGTCGGGTTGGCCGATGGTTGCCTATGGCAACATGAGGCAAAGGAAGGAAGTGGATGATGGGCTATCATGAATTGTAAAGTACTGTAGCGTATGATACAGTTTTATAAATTAGCGCTTATTAATTTTATATTTACAAATAAGACAATGAAATTTCTAATTTCGATATCTTTTGCATATGAACTCCGATTCACGTGTACTGGACTCGTGGTGGAATACCAAAAGATTTGGAACTTGGTTTGTTGAGTTTGGAGGTTGTTAGCAAAAATGCGTTGGTATGGTCAATTTAATTTGATTAATTGAATTTAAAAAAATATAAAATACATATCTATTGCCGAAAAGTCAAAATATAAAATACATATCTATTGTCGAAAGTCATATCTATCGATATATGATTTATCATATGGATGACTATTTGGTAATTATAATATTTATATATATTATGCCTTGATTGGATAATTACTGTTGATTATTGGGAATTTTATTAAAGCAAATATTTGTTTTGGATTTGAAAATAATTTATTAGAATAAAATGTAGAATAATGAGAAAAATAGATAATTAATTAATAAATGAGGTTATCCGCAGATTTTGGATGGTATCTATAAATAACGATGATTTAACAATTTTAATAGAATTAAAATATCTGTAAATAATGACGATTTAACAAATTTTAATAGAATTAAAATATGAAATTAAATAAAGTTATTATTTATGAATTTCTGGGGAAATTCATAAATGACAACTAAAATTATGTTTTAAATTGGGGTTCAAGAAGTTCATTATTATACACAAAATAAAATGAGATTTTAAATAATATAACATGAATTATAATGAAAATAGTATTAAATACTAGGGATTTAAAAAATCCTTTGTTTAAAGTAATAATATTAAATACTTCTTAGAAATGACTTCCACCTACAAGCTACGCTTCTCTTCTTTTATATATCTGAAGTTTTTTTATTTCTTCCATCCTTCCTTCCTATCTTTTGATTTTGCCATCTCTCCTCATGTCTAAAATGAAGGAAAGCAGTTGACAGTACTCTGATTCGTTCGATCCAAATCCCAGATTTGATCTTGCGCCCTCGGACACACACTCTGGTAGATGCTTCATTGTTCAACCGCACCCTCATATCTTGTGCGTGCATGTGTCCACGATATGTTCTAACATAGCTCTAGTCTGTGCAGTTAAAGTGCTTAGCGGTTCTATAGCGATGGAGGTGTAAAAGGTTATAGTGTGGATGATGCAGGGATATAGCATAAAATAATGGAAGTGCAAAAAAATTCATTTGATATAAAACCAAATATTTAAAGTTGATTTATTCTCATTCACACATCGTTTGTGTAGGAAAAAGAAATATTGTTTAATCTTATGTAATGAAACTGAAGAATATCATGATTTATGCAAACTAGATTTGGTGCATATAATGGAGTTCTAACTTGTATTGAGCATTCATGCCTTAAAATTAGACTTTAATCCTAACTTTGTCGATTTGGTTTAAAAGAGAACTAGTCAAATCAACCTTTGTATATTATAGTTGCTAAAGCAGCAAAAAGACATTGATTTAGCGGGTGTAGCAAGGCTTGAAGAGGATCTAGTGTTTAACCGTGCTAAACTGAAATAGCATTGCGGTCGAAATATGCTATGAGCTATAATAGAGATTTTGCGGGACTTCGGCGGGCTTTGATTGCATAGGCTCTGGTCGTTCGTCTGCAATTGATTTTTCTCTTCACAAATAAATTTTGCCCCCTCCTTCGCCAACTGCTCGCCATATCTGAGCTCTCTTCAGCATAAATTGTTATACGTCTAGTATACCAAAACAGAGAATAATCAATTATAAACTCGTCGCACAAGTTTATAACTCAGATTTCCACTACACTGGAATTCTGTGTTAATTATTATAACAATATGATTGTTGTAAATAAATTACAACAACAGCGTTATACTATTTTGAATAAATAGTACAACCAAAATAAAGGATAGAATATAGAATTCTAACCGGAATATGTCTGAGGCTCATCGTAACGATTTCCTTAAGAATTTTATTTCAAAATTCTCCCAAGATACAACAGACGTAATCTGCACGAGATTGTAATGAGTATGTCTACTCTGTGATATATATGGAATGTTGAGCAGTAGAGCAAAGAAGCAGAAGAAATTAGATTGGAATGGGATTAGAATGTGATCAGTATTCTCTCCTATTTATAATTTCGTCCGCACCCCTTCGAACAGTCGCGTCTGCCTGAAAGGTTGCACCCGTTTCCTTTCATTGCTGCTGTTCGTTTAACGGGCCGCACCCGTTCGCTACTGCCTATGTTCGGCCGCGTCTCTTCAGTCGGGCCGCACCTGTTCGCCTCTAACGGGTCGCACCCGCTTCTGTTCGCCCATGCTTCTTCAGTCAGGTTGCACTCGCTCGCCGCGTCCGCTTATGAACAGTCGTGTCTGTTCACATAGCCTGCAACTGTTAAAAAACCCGGCCCAGTTTTGCAGCAAAATTAGGATCATATTAGACCCAAACCCAAACCCGAGCCCGGCCCGGTTCGGTTCGGTCGGACGGACGGCGGCGGCGCGCGCGCGTGTGTGGTGGAGATGCATGATCTCCCTCCTCACAACGAAGCATACATTTGGGTGCCCCTAGGCCCCAACATCTTCATTGCAAAGCCATATATAAACTAGTATGGCTTAGCAATTTTGGCGATGTGGGACTTTATGTATGTTTCATTCATTTTGTTCTTTAGGAATTCCAACAATCCCCCACATGAATGATAATATACATATCCCCCACACAAAGCGAAATATCACAGAGTACATATGGAATAATGCTTTATCGTGGATAAGTAGATATTTCACTTTGAACTTTCCCTAGTTAAAACTTATCGGATCTACTTGGCTAATCGGTGAATTATTTCATCTTGAACCGTCGGCCTTTATTGTATATCCAGACAATAAGCTTTACGAAGCATTGATTCCCTTCTCATCCAATCTCTTGGTTGTGTTCATTTTGGTCCTGAACAATTTTTGGTTCTGCGAGTGTTTTTAGAGAATAAAAGCCTTTTATTATTCTCATAGAGCCGACCCAGCTCACACTAACATAGGTGATCGCAACCATTAAGAGTATCCTACATATACCCCACTTGTTATTTCCAAGATATGGTCATCATTAAAAAACATAGTTTTAACCTTTAAATACTTCTGTAGGCATGCATTTATATTGTGCACCATAGGAATGGAGTTGGACTATGTCCACGCAAATGCATTACGTCTTGAGTTATTCAGAACTGGTTTGCCTATTGATCCTAGTCCGTGGGATCTCCAGTCGCTAGGATAGGTTTCCGTATAAGATAACTCTTGGTGGTTTAGGCTTTTAAACCCATTCCCCTCGATGCGCAGTCAATTTTCTCTCTTGATAAACCTTTAGTAAACGGATCCGCTAGGTTATCATTTGTTCTCACATAATCTATGGAAATAGTTCCATTAGAGAGTAACTGCCTAACTGTGTTATGGCGTCGTCGAATATGTCGTGACTTTCCATTATACACAAAGTTGTGCGCTCTGCTTAGCGCTGCTTGGTTATCGCAGTGTATGCATATGGCCGGTACAGGTTTAGGCCAGAATGGAATATCTTCCAAAAAGTGACGAAGCCATTCTGCTTCTTCGCCTGCTTTATCTAAAGCGATGAACTCTGATTCCATAGTGGATCGAGCTATGCATGTTTGTTTGGTAGATTTCCATGACACTGCTGCCCCTGCTAAGGTAAAGACATAACCACTTGTCGATTTTGATTCCTCTGAATCTGCAATCCAGTTTGCATCACTATATCCTTCTAAGACGGCAGGATATTTTCCATAGTGTAAGGAATAGTTAGCGGTATTTTTTAAATATCCAAGCACTCTCATTAGTGCTTTCCAGTGTTCCTTTCCTGGATTGCTTGTATACCTGCACAGTCGACTTACTGCATAAGCTATATCTGGTCTTGTGCAATTCATGAGATACATGAGACATCCTATTACACGAGAGTATTCCAGTTGCATTACACTCTCATTAGTGTTTTTATGCAGTACTTCTGATGGATTAAAAGGTGTTCTCACTCCTTTAATTCCATAGTCTTGGAATTTTTCAATCACTTTGTCTACATAGTGTGACTGAGACAATTCAATTCCATTAGGAGTTCTTATTATTTTGATTCCCAAAATAACGTCTGCAACTCCTAAATCTTTCATATCGAAATTGTTAGTTAACATCTTCTTTATGGTCTCTATTACCTGAGTATTTGGACCAAATATTAACATATCGTCTACATATAAACAAATCATCACATATGATTGTCCAATTTGTTTATAATAAACACATTTATCGCATTCATTTATACGAAAACCATTTCTCATCATGACACTATCAAATTTTGCGTGCCATTGTTTTGGAGCTTGTTTTAGTCCGTATAATGATTTTACTAATCTACAGACTTTGTTTTCATTTCCTTTGGAAATAAAACCTTCAGGTTGCTCCATGTAGATCTCCTCATCGAGATCTCCATTTAAGAATGCTGTCTTTACATCCATTTGATGAATTTCTAGACCATAAATTGATGCAATTGCTATTAGCATTCTTATAGAGGTTATTCGTGTTACTGGCGAATATGTATCAAAGAAGTCTACTCCTTCTTTTTGACGATATCCTTTGGCTACTAATCTGGCTTTATACTTGTCGATAGAGCCATCTGCTTTCATTTTCTTCTTGAAAATCCATTTGCAGCCAATAGGTTTTATTCCTGGTGGAATATCAACAATTTCCCAAGTTTTATTACTTAGAATTGAATCAATCTCACTTTGGATTGCTTCTTTCCAACATGAAGATTCAGAAGATGACATTGCTTCCTTGTACGTTTGAGGTTCATGTTCTAACACATATGTGAAAAAATCCGAACCAAATGTCTTGGAAATTCTAGCCCTTACGCTTCTTCTTGGTTCAACTTCCTCAATCTCATGATGGGGTTCATCTTCATGTGAATTGCTTGATTCTTCTCTTGTCCTTTTAGGGACATTATTCCCTTCATTCCTTTTGTGCGGAAACACGTCTTCAAAGAATGAGGCATCTCTAGATTCCATGATTGTATTTACATGAATATCAGCTATATCAGACTTGAATACCAAAAATCTATAGGCACTACTATTTTGGGCTGGCCCTAAATAGTAACAATCTACTGTTTTTGGTCCAAGTTTGACTTTCTTGGGAGGCGGAACTGGAACTTTTGCCAAGCACCCCCACACTTTGAGGTATTTAAAACTTGGTTTGTGTCCTTTCCATATCTCATATGGAATTGTTCCTGTTTTATTATGAGGGACTTTGTTTAATATGTGATTAGACATATTTAAGGCTTCCCCCCACAAGTTTGTCGGTAGACCAGAGGTTAAAAGCATGGCATTAATCATGTCTTTTAACGTTCTGTTCTTCCTCTCGGCTACACCATTTTGTTGTGGTGAATATGGAGCTGTTGTTTGATGAATTATACCATTTTCGGCACAGAACTGTTCAAATGGTGATTCATATTCTCCACCTCGATCAGATCTCAATATCTTGATCTTTTTATTTAACTGATTTTCTACCTCAGCTTTGTACTTTATAAATGATGTAATTGCTTCATCTTTACTATTCAAAAGATATACATAACAATATCGCGTATAATCATCAATAAACGTGATAAAGTACTTTTTCCCACCTCTTGTAGGTAATGATTTAAAGTCACATAAATCTGTATGAACCAAACCTAGTGGTTCGGTGCTTCTATCAACAGATTGAAATGGTTTTTTAACCATTTTTGCTTCTACACATGTCTCACATTTGTAGTCCTTATCTACTTGGAATTTTGGAATTAATCCCAAGTTTGATAATATTTTCATTTTTCGGAAATTTATGTGTCCTAATCTATCATGCCATAGTAAAATTTCGTGCTCAAGCAAGTAAGAAACTTCAATTTTATTAATAGCACAATCAGAATACATAGTTTTATTGCCGATAACGGCTACATTTGCCTTAAATAGGCCATCACATAAATATCCCCTTCCGATATACATTCCAGCTTTGGACAGAACCATCTTGTCTGACTCGAACACCATTCTGAATCCTTTCTTTGATAATACTGCACCAGAGATGAGATTCTTGCGTATGTCTGGAACGTGGAGCACGTCATTCAACTTGACAGTTTTTCCAGAAGTAAACTTGAGGATAACTGTGCCACTGCCTTCGATCATAGATACTGCAGAATTACCCATATAGAGTTTCTCTTCATGATCGAATTTCTTGTATGTAGAAAACATGGATTTGTCAGAGCAGACATGACGAGTAGCGCCTGTGTCCACCCACCATTGGTTAGGATTCTGAACCATATTGCATTCAGATACAACTGCCGAGAAGTTGGACTCATCCACTTCCATGTTGTCTACTAAATTTGCCTCTTTGTTGCGGTCCTTTTTGAGTCTGCAATCTCTAGCGGCATGTCCAACTTTTCCACAAACCCAACATTCACCATTAAACTTTTTGGTTCGTTTGTTGTCTTTTGGTTTGTTGTCTGGAGCTTTCCTTTTCTTCTGGAAATTCTTCTTTTTGTTTTTGGTCTTTGAATCTTCAGCCACAAATGCCTCCTCGCTTTGTTTTGTAATTCCACGGTTATCTGCCTCAATTTTCAATCGGACTATGAGATCCTGTAAAGAGATTTCCTTCTTTTTATGCTTCAGATAATTGCGGTAATCTCTCCACGACGGTGGCAGTTTTCCCGTGATGGCTTCAACCAAAAACGATTCTCCAACCTTATGACCTTCCGCCTCGAGTTCATGAATAATGATTTGTAGTTCATGCAGTTGAGCAGTCACCGGTTTGGAGTCGATCATCTTGTAGTCCATGAATTTGTCTACAATGAATTTCTTAAGACTGATATTCTGCGTCTTATACTTCGTAGCAAGTGCATTCCAGAGTGCTTTTGCTGTCTTTAGAGGTTGATATACTTTGTATAGCACCTTGTCGAGACAATTCAGAATATAGTTTCTGCATAGAAAATCGGAATGTTTCCATGTAGCAACATCTGCTTCCTTGCCTGGTGAAGAAACCGGTTCCTCCTCCTCGAGATACCGTTGCAGACCGAGTGTGGTGAGGTAGAATAACATCTGATTCTGCCATGTTAAAAAATCGTCACCATCTCCCTTGAACGGTTCAGGTCTGTTGTGAGTAGTAGTTTTTGAAAATTCTACTGTTGCCATCTCTGTTTTAGTAAGAAAACAGTAAACTTCTTAATATGTTATACGTCTAGTATACCAAAACAGAGAATAATCAATTATAAACTCGTCGCACAAGTTTATAACTCAGATTTCCACTACACTGGAATTCTGTGTTAATTATTATAACAATATGATTGTTGTAAATAAATTACAACAACAGCGTTATACTATTTTGAATAAATAGTACAACCAAAATAAAGGATAGAATATAGAATTCTAACCGGAATATGTCTGAGGCTCGTCGTAACGATTTCCTTAAGAATTTTATTTCAAAATTCTCCCAAGATACAACAGACGTAATCTGCACGAGATTGTAATGAGTATGTCTACTCTGTGATATATATGGAATGTTGAGCAGTAGAGCAAAGAAGCAGAAGAAATTAGATTGGAATGGGATTAGAATGTGATCAGTATTCTCTCCTATTTATAATTTCGTCCGCACCCCTTCGAACAGTCGCGTCTGCCTGAAAGGTTGCACCCGTTTCCTTTCATTGCTGCTGTTCGTTTAACGGGCCGCACCCGTTCGCTACTGCCTATGTTCGGCCGCACCTGTTCGCCTCTAACGGGTCGCACCCGCTTCTGTTCGCCCATGCTTCTTCAGTCAGGTTGCACTCGCTCGCCGCGTCCGCTTATGAACAGTCGTGTCTGTTCACATAGCCTGCAACTGTTAAAAAACCCGGCCCAGTTTTGCAGCAAAATTAGGATCATATTAGACCCAAACCCAAACCCGAGCCCGGCCCGGTTCGGTTCGGTCGGACGGACGGCGGCGGCGCGCGCGCGTGTGTGGTGGAGATGCATGATCTCCCTCCTCACAACGAAGCATACATTTGGGTGCCCCTAGGCCCCAACATCTTCATTGCAAAGCCATATATAAACTAGTATGGCTTAGCAATTTTGGCGATGTGGGACTTTATGTATGTTTCATTCATTTTGTTCTTTAGGAATTCCAACAATCCCCCACATGAATGATAATATACATATCCCCCACACAAAGCGAAATATCACAGAGTACATATGGAATAATGCTTTATCGTGGATAAGTAGATATTTCACTTTGAACTTTCCCTAGTTAAAACTTATCGGATCTACTTGGCTAATCGGTGAATTATTTCATCTTGAACCGTCGGCCTTTATTGTATATCCAGACAATAAGCTTTACGAAGCATTGATTCCCTTCTCATCCAATCTCTTGGTTGTGTTCATTTTGGTCCTGAACAATTTTTGGTTCTGCGAGTGTTTTTAGAGAATAAAAGCCTTTTATTATTCTCATAGAGCCGACCCAGCTCACACTAACATAGGTGATCGCAACCATTAAGAGTATCCTACATATACCCCACTTGTTATTTCCAAGATATGGTCATCATTAAAAAACATAGTTTTAACCTTTAAATACTTCTGTAGGCATGCATTTATATTGTGCACCATAGGAATGGAGTTGGACTATGTCCACGCAAATGCATTACGTCTTGAGTTATTCAGAACTGGTTTGCCTATTGATCCTAGTCCGTGGGATCTCCAGTCGCTAGGATAGGTTTCCGTATAAGATAACTCTTGGTGGTTTAGGCTTTTAAACCCATTCCCCTCGATGCGCAGTCAATTTTCTCTCTTGATAAACCTTTAGTAAACGGATCCGCTAGGTTATCATTTGTTCTCACATAATCTATGGAAATAGTTCCATTAGAGAGTAACTGCCTAACTGTGTTATGGCGTCGTCGAATATGTCGTGACTTTCCATTATACACAAAGTTGTGCGCTCTGCTTAGCGCTGCTTGGTTATCGCAGTGTATGCATATGGCCGGTACAGGTTTAGGCCAGAATGGAATATCTTCCAAAAAGTGACGAAGCCATTCTGCTTCTTCGCCTGCTTTATCTAAAGCGATGAACTCTGATTCCATAGTGGATCGAGCTATGCATGTTTGTTTGGTAGATTTCCATGACACTGCTGCCCCTGCTAAGGTAAAGACATAACCACTTGTCGATTTTGATTCCTCTGAATCTGCAATCCAGTTTGCATCACTATATCCTTCTAAGACGGTAGGATATTTTCCATAGTGTAAGGAATAGTTAGCGGTATTTTTTAAATATCCAAGCACTCTCATTAGTGCTTTCCAGTGTTCCTTTCCTGGATTGCTTGTATACCTGCACAGTCGACTTACTGCATAAGCTATATCTGGTCTTGTGCAATTCATGAGATACATGAGACATCCTATTACACGAGAGTATTCCAGTTGCATTACACTCTCATTAGTGTTTTTATGCAGTACTTCTGATGGATTAAAAGGTGTTCTCACTCCTTTAATTCCATAGTCTTGGAATTTTTCAATCACTTTGTCTACATAGTGTGACTGAGACAATTCAATTCCATTAGGAGTTCTTATTATTTTGATTCCCAAAATAACGTCTGCAACTCCTAAATCTTTCATATCGAAATTGTTAGTTAACATCTTCTTTATGGTCTCTATTACCTGAGTATTTGGACCAAATATTAACATATCGTCTACATATAAACAAATCATCACATATGATTGTCCAATTTGTTTATAATAAACACATTTATCGCATTCATTTATACGAAAACCATTTCTCATCATGACACTATCAAATTTTGCGTGCCATTGTTTTGGAGCTTGTTTTAGTCCGTATAATGATTTTACTAATCTACAGACTTTGTTTTCATTTCCTTTGGAAATAAAACCTTCAGGTTGCTCCATGTAGATCTCCTCATCGAGATCTCCATTTAAGAATGCTGTCTTTACATCCATTTGATGAATTTCTAGACCATAAATTGATGCAATTGCTATTAGCATTCTTATAGAGGTTATTCGTGTTACTGGCGAATATGTATCAAAGAAGTCTACTCCTTCTTTTTGACGATATCCTTTGGCTACTAATCTGGCTTTATACTTGTCGATAGAGCCATCTGCTTTCATTTTCTTCTTGAAAATCCATTTGCAGCCAATAGGTTTTATTCCTGGTGGAATATCAACAATTTCCCAAGTTTTATTACTTAGAATTGAATCAATCTCACTTTGGATTGCTTCTTTCCAACATGAAGATTCAGAAGATGACATTGCTTCCTTGTACGTTTGAGGTTCATGTTCTAACACATATGTGAAAAAATCCGAACCAAATGTCTTGGAAATTCTAGCCCTTACGCTTCTTCTTGGTTCAACTTCCTCAATCTCATGATGGGGTTCATCTTCATGTGAATTGCTTGATTCTTCTCTTGTCCTTTTAGGGACATTATTCCCTTCATTCCTTTTGTGCGGAAACACGTCTTCAAAGAATGAGGCATCTCTAGATTCCATGATTGTATTTACATGAATATCAGCTATATCAGACTTGAATACCAAAAATCTATAGGCACTACTATTTTGGGCTGGCCCTAAATAGTAACAATCTACTGTTTTTGGTCCAAGTTTGACTTTCTTGGGAGGCGGAACTGGAACTTTTGCCAAGCACCCCCACACTTTGAGGTATTTAAAACTTGGTTTGTGTCCTTTCCATATCTCATATGGAATTGTTCCTGTTTTATTATGAGGGACTTTGTTTAATATGTGATTAGACATATTTAAGGCTTCCCCCCACAAGTTTGTCGGTAGACCAGAGGTTAAAAGCATGGCATTAATCATGTCTTTTAACGTTCTGTTCTTCCTCTCGGCTACACCATTTTGTTGTGGTGAATATGGAGCTGTTGTTTGATGAATTATACCATTTTCGGCACAGAACTGTTCAAATGGTGATTCATATTCTCCACCTCGATCAGATCTCAATATCTTGATCTTTTTATTTAACTGATTTTCTACCTCAGCTTTGTACTTTATAAATGATGTAATTGCTTCATCTTTACTATTCAAAAGATATACATAACAATATCGCGTATAATCATCAATAAACGTGATAAAGTACTTTTTCCCACCTCTTGTAGGTAATGATTTAAAGTCACATAAATCTGTATGAACCAAACCTAGTGGTTCGGTGCTTCTATCAACAGATTGAAATGGTTTTTTAACCATTTTTGCTTCTACACATGTCTCACATTTGTAGTTCTTATCTACTTGGAATTTTGGAATTAATCCCAAGTTTGATAATATTTTCATTTTTCGGAAATTTATGTGTCCTAATCTATCATGCCATAGTAAAATTTCGTGCTCAAGCAAGTAAGAAACTTCAATTTTATTAATAGCACAATCAGAATACATAGTTTTATTGCCGATAACGGCTACATTTGCCTTAAATAGGCCATCACATAAATATCCCCTTCCGATATACATTCCAGCTTTGGACAGAACCATCTTGTCTGACTCGAACACCATTCTGAATCCTTTCTTTGATAATACTGCACCAGAGATGAGATTCTTGCGTATGTCTGGAACGTGGAGCACGTCATTCAACTTGACAGTTTTTCCAGAAGTAAACTTGAGGATAACTGTGCCACTGCCTTCGATCATAGATACTGCAGAATTACCCATATAGAGTTTCTCTTCATGATCGAATTTCTTGTATGTAGAAAACATGGATTTGTCAGAGCAGACATGACGAGTAGCGCCTGTGTCCACCCACCATTGGTTAGGATTCTGAACCATATTGCATTCAGATACAACTGCCGAGAAGTTGGACTCATCCACTTCCATGTTGTCTACTAAATTTGCCTCTTTGTTGCGGTCCTTTTTGAGTCTGCAATCTCTAGCGGCATGTCCAACTTTTCCACAAACCCAACATTCACCATTAAACTTTTTGGTTCGTTTGTTGTCTTTTGGTTTGTTGTCTGGAGCTTTCCTTTTCTTCTGGAAATTCTTCTTTTTGTTTTTGGTCTTTGAATCTTCAGCCACAAATGCCTCCTCGCTTTGTTTTGTAATTCCACGGTTATCTGCCTCAATTTTCAATCGGACTATGAGATCCTGTAAAGAGATTTCCTTCTTTTTATGCTTCAGATAATTGCGGTAATCTCTCCACGACGGTGGCAGTTTTCCCGTGATGGCTTCAACCAAAAACGATTCTCCAACCTTATGACCTTCCGCCTCGAGTTCATGAATAATGATTTGTAGTTCATGCAGTTGAGCAGTCACCGGTTTGGAGTCGATCATCTTGTAGTCCATGAATTTGTCTACAATGAATTTCTTAAGACTGATATTCTGCGTCTTATACTTCGTAGCAAGTGCATTCCAGAGTGCTTTTGCTGTCTTTAGAGGTTGATATACTTTGTATAGCACCTTGTCGAGACAATTCAGAATATAGTTTCTGCATAGAAAATCGGAATGTTTCCATGTAGCAACATCTGCTTCCTTGCCTGGTGAAGAAACCGGTTCCTCCTCCTCGAGATACCGTTGCAGACCGAGTGTGGTGAGGTAGAATAACATCTGATTCTGCCATGTTAAAAAATCGTCACCATCTCCCTTGAACGGTTCAGGTCTGTTGTGAGTAGTAGTTTTTGAAAATTCTACTGTTGCCATCTCTGTTTTAGTAAGAAAACAGTAAACTTCTTAAGATGTTATACGTCTAGTATACCAAAACAGAGAATAATCAATTATAAACTCGTCGCACAAGTTTATAACTCAGATTTCCACTACACTGGAATTCTGTGTTAATTATTATAACAATATGATTGTTGTAAATAAATTACAACAACAGCGTTATACTATTTTGAATAAATAGTACAACCAAAATAAAGGATAGAATATAGAATTCTAACCGGAATATGTCTGAGGCTCGTCGTAACGATTTCCTTAAGAATTTTATTTCAAAATTCTCCCAAGATACAACAGACGTAATCTGCACGAGATTGTAATGAGTATGTCTACTCTGTGATATATATGGAATGTTGAGCAGTAGAGCAAAGAAGCAGAAGAAATTAGATTGGAATGGGATTAGAATGTGATCAGTATTCTCTCCTATTTATAATTTCGTCCGCACCCCTTCGAACAGTCGCGTCTGCCTGAAAGGTTGCACCCGTTTCCTTTCATTGCTGCTGTTCGTTTAACGGGCCGCACCCGTTCGCTACTGCCTATGTTCGGCCGCACCTGTTCGCCTCTAACGGGTCGCACCCGCTTCTGTTCGCCCATGCTTCTTCAGTCAGGTTGCACTCGCTCGCCGCGTCCGCTTATGAACAGTCGTGTCTGTTCACATAGCCTGCAACTGTTAAAAAACCCGGCCCAGTTTTGCAGCAAAATTAGGATCATATTAGACCCAAACCCAAACCCGAGCCCGGCCCGGTTCGGTTCGGTCGGACGGACGGCGGCGGCGCGCGCGCGTGTGTGGTGGAGATGCATGATCTCCCTCCTCACAACGAAGCATACATTTGGGTGCCCCTAGGCCCCAACATCTTCATTGCAAAGCCATATATAAACTAGTATGGCTTAGCAATTTTGGCGATGTGGGACTTTATGTATGTTTCATTCATTTTGTTCTTTAGGAATTCCAACAATCCCCCACATGAATGATAATATACATATCCCCCACACAAAGCGAAATATCACAGAGTACATATGGAATAATGCTTTATCGTGGATAAGTAGATATTTCACTTTGAACTTTCCCTAGTTAAAACTTATCGGATCTACTTGGCTAATCGGTGAATTATTTCATCTTGAACCGTCGGCCTTTATTGTATATCCAGACAATAAGCTTTACGAAGCATTGATTCCCTTCTCATCCAATCTCTTGGTTGTGTTCATTTTGGTCCTGAACAATTTTTGGTTCTGCGAGTGTTTTTAGAGAATAAAAGCCTTTTATTATTCTCATAGAGCCGACCCAGCTCACACTAACATAGGTGATCGCAACCATTAAGAGTATCCTACATATACCCCACTTGTTATTTCCAAGATATGGTCATCATTAAAAAACATAGTTTTAACCTTTAAATACTTCTGTAGGCATGCATTTATATTGTGCACCATAGGAATGGAGTTGGACTATGTCCACGCAAATGCATTACGTCTTGAGTTATTCAGAACTGGTTTGCCTATTGATCCTAGTCCGTGGGATCTCCAGTCGCTAGAATAGGTTTCCGTATAAGATAACTCTTGGTGGTTTAGGCTTTTAAACCCATTCCCCTCGATGCGCAGTCAATTTTCTCTCTTGATAAACCTTTAGTAAACGGATCCGCTAGGTTATCACTTGTTCTCACATAATCTATGGAAATAGTTCCATTAGAGAGTAACTGCCTAACTGTGTTATGGCGTCGTCGAATATGTCGTGACTTTCCATTATACACAAAGTTGTGCGCTCTGCTTAGCGCTGCTTGGTTATCGCAGTGTATGCATATGGCCGGTACAGGTTTAGGCCAGAATGGAATATCTTCCAAAAAGTGACGAAGCCATTCTGCTTCTTCGCCTGCTTTATCTAAAGCGATGAACTCTGATTCCATAGTGGATCGAGCTATGCATGTTTGTTTGGTAGATTTCCATGACACTGCTGCCCCTGCTAAGGTAAAGACATAACCACTTGTCGATTTTGATTCCTCTGAATCTGCAATCCAGTTTGCATCACTATATCCTTCTAAGACGGCAGGATATTTTCCATAGTGTAAGGAATAGTTAGCGGTATTTTTTAAATATCCAAGCACTCTCATTAGTGCTTTCCAGTGTTCCTTTCCTGGATTGCTTGTATACCTGCACAGTCGACTTACTGCATAAGCTATATCTGGTCTTGTGCAATTCATGAGATACATGAGACATCCTATTACACGAGAGTATTCCAGTTGCATTACACTCTCATTAGTGTTTTTATGCAGTACTTCTGATGGATTAAAAGGTGTTCTCACTCCTTTAATTCCATAGTCTTGGAATTTTTCAATCACTTTGTCTACATAGTGTGACTGAGACAATTCAATTCCATTAGGAGTTCTTATTATTTTGATTCCCAAAATAACGTCTGCAACTCCTAAATCTTTCATATCGAAATTGTTAGTTAACATCTTCTTTATGGTCTCTATTACCTGAGTATTTGGACCAAATATTAACATATCGTCTACATATAAACAAATCATCACATATGATTGTCCAATTTGTTTATAATAAACACATTTATCGCATTCATTTATACGAAAACCATTTCTCATCATGACACTATCAAATTTTGCGTGCCATTGTTTTGGAGCTTGTTTTAGTCCGTATAATGATTTTACTAATCTACAGACTTTGTTTTCATTTCCTTTGGAAATAAAACCTTCAGGTTGCTCCATGTAGATCTCCTCATCGAGATCTCCATTTAAGAATGCTGTCTTTACATCCATTTGATGAATTTCTAGACCATAAATTGATGCAATTGCTATTAGCATTCTTATAGAGGTTATTCGTGTTACTGGCGAATATGTATCAAAGAAGTCTACTCCTTCTTTTTGACGATATCCTTTGGCTACTAATCTGGCTTTATACTTGTCGATAGAGCCATCTGCTTTCATTTTCTTCTTGAAAATCCATTTGCAGCCAATAGGTTTTATTCCTGGTGGAATATCAACAATTTCCCAAGTTTTATTACTTAGAATTGAATCAATCTCACTTTGGATTGCTTCTTTCCAACATGAAGATTCAGAAGATGACATTGCTTCCTTGTACGTTTGAGGTTCATGTTCTAACACATATGTGAAAAAATCCGAACCAAATGTCTTGGAAATTCTAGCCCTTACGCTTCTTCTTGGTTCAACTTCCTCAATCTCATGATGGGGTTCATCTTCATGTGAATTGCTTGATTCTTCTCTTGTCCTTTTAGGGACATTATTCCCTTCATTCCTTTTGTGCGGAAACACGTCTTCAAAGAATGAGGCATCTCTAGATTCCATGATTGTATTTACATGAATATCAGCTATATCAGACTTGAATACCAAAAATCTATAGGCACTACTATTTTGGGCTGGCCCTAAATAGTAACAATCTACTGTTTTTGGTCCAAGTTTGACTTTCTTGGGAGGCGGAACTGGAACTTTTGCCAAGCACCCCCACACTTTGAGGTATTTAAAACTTGGTTTGTGTCCTTTCCATATCTCATATGGAATTGTTCCTGTTTTATTATGAGGGACTTTGTTTAATATGTGATTAGACATATTTAAGGCTTCCCCCCACAAGTTTGTCGGTAGACCAGAGGTTAAAAGCATGGCATTAATCATGTCTTTTAACGTTCTGTTCTTCCTCTCGGCTACACCATTTTGTTGTGGTGAATATGGAGCTGTTGTTTGATGAATTATACCATTTTCGGCACAGAACTGTTCAAATGGTGATTCATATTCTCCACCTCGATCAGATCTCAATATCTTGATCTTTTTATTTAACTGATTTTCTACCTCAGCTTTGTACTTTATAAATGATGTAATTGCTTCATCTTTACTATTCAAAAGATATACATAACAATATCGCGTATAATCATCAATAAACGTGATAAAGTACTTTTTCCCACCTCTTGTAGGTAATGATTTAAAGTCACATAAATCTGTATGAACCAAACCTAGTGGTTCGGTGCTTCTATCAACAGATTGAAATGGTTTTTTAACCATTTTTGCTTCTACACATGTCTCACATTTGTAGTTCTTATCTACTTGGAATTTTGGAATTAATCCCAAGTTTGATAATATTTTCATTTTTCGGAAATTTATGTGTCCTAATCTATCATGCCATAGTAAAATTTCGTGCTCAAGCAAGTAAGAAACTTCAATTTTATTAATAGCACAATCAGAATACATAGTTTTATTGCCGATAACGGCTACATTTGCCTTAAATAGGCCATCACATAAATATCCCCTTCCGATATACATTCCAGCTTTGGACAGAACCATCTTGTCTGACTCGAACACCATTCTGAATCCTTTCTTTGATAATACTGCACCAGAGATGAGATTCTTGCGTATGTCTGGAACGTGGAGCACGTCATTCAACTTGACAGTTTTTCCAGAAGTAAACTTGAGGATAACTGTGCCACTGCCTTCGATCATAGATACTGCAGAATTACCCATATAGAGTTTCTCTTCATGATCGAATTTCTTGTATGTAGAAAACATGGATTTGTCAGAGCAGACATGACGAGTAGCGCCTGTGTCCACCCACCATTGGTTAGGATTCTGAACCATATTGCATTCAGATACAACTGCCGAGAAGTTGGACTCATCCACTTCCATGTTGTCTACTAAATTTGCCTCTTTGTTGCGGTCCTTTTTGAGTCTGCAATCTCTAGCGGCATGTCCAACTTTTCCACAAACCCAACATTCACCATTAAACTTTTTGGTTCGTTTGTTGTCTTTTGGTTTGTTGTCTGGAGCTTTCCTTTTCTTCTGGAAATTCTTCTTTTTGTTTTTGGTCTTTGAATCTTCAGCCACAAATGCCTCCTCGCTTTGTTTTGTAATTCCACGGTTATCTGCCTCAATTTTCAATCGGACTATGAGATCCTGTAAAGAGATTTCCTTCTTTTTATGCTTCAGATAATTGCGGTAATCTCTCCACGACGGTGGCAGTTTTCCCGTGATGGCTTCAACCAAAAACGATTCTCCAACCTTATGACCTTCCGCCTCGAGTTCATGAATAATGATTTGTAGTTCATGCAGTTGAGCAGTCACCGGTTTGGAGTCGATCATCTTGTAGTCCATGAATTTGTCTACAATGAATTTCTTAAGACTGATATTCTGCGTCTTATACTTCGTAGCAAGTGCATTCCAGAGTGCTTTTGCTGTCTTTAGAGGTTGATATACTTTGTATAGCACCTTGTCGAGACAATTCAGAATATAGTTTCTGCATAGAAAATCGGAATGTTTCCATGTAGCAACATCTGCTTCCTTGCCTGGTGAAGAAACCGGTTCCTCCTCCTCGAGATACCGTTGCAGACCGAGTGTGGTGAGGTAGAATAACATCTGATTCTGCCATGTTAAAAAATCGTCACCATCTCCCTTGAACGGTTCAGGTCTGTTGTGAGTAGTAGTTTTTGAAAATTCTACTGTTGCCATCTCTGTTTTAGTAAGAAAACAGTAAACTTCTTAAGATGTTATACGTCTAGTATACCAAACAGAGAATAATCAATTATAAACTCGTCGCACAAGTTTATAACTCAGATTTCCACTACACTGGAATTCTGTGTTAATTATTATAACAATATGATTGTTGTAAATAAATTACAACAACAGCGTTATACTATTTTGAATAAATAGTACAACCAAAATAAAGGATAGAATATAGAATTCTAACCGGAATATGTCTGAGGCTCGTCGTAACGATTTCCTTAAGAATTTTATTTCAAAATTCTCCCAAGATACAACAGACGTAATCTGCACGAGATTGTAATGAGTATGTCTACTCTGTGATATATATGGAATGTTGAGCAGTAGAGCAAAGAAGCAGAAGAAATTAGATTGGAATGGGATTAGAATGTGATCAGTATTCTCTCCTATTTATAATTTCGTCCGCACCCCTTCGAACAGTCGCGTCTGCCTGAAAGGTTGCACCCGTTTCCTTTCATTGCTGCTGTTCGTTTAACGGGCCGCACCCGTTCGCTACTGCCTATGTTCGGCCGCACCTGTTCGCCTCTAACGGGTCGCACCCGCTTCTGTTCGCCCATGCTTCTTCAGTCAGGTTGCACTCGCTCGCCGCGTCCGCTTATGAACAGTCGTGTCTGTTCACATAGCCTGCAACTGTTAAAAAACCCGGCCCAGTTTTGCAGCAAAATTAGGATCATATTAGACCCAAACCCAAACCCGAGCCCGGCCCGGTTCGGTTCGGTCGGACGGACGGCGGCGGCGCGCGCGCGTGTGTGGTGGAGATGCATGATCTCCCTCCTCACAACGAAGCATACATTTGGGTGCCCCTAGGCCCCAACATCTTCATTGCAAAGCCATATATAAACTAGTATGGCTTAGCAATTTTGGCGATGTGGGACTTTATGTATGTTTCATTCATTTTGTTCTTTAGGAATTCCAACAATCCCCCACATGAATGATAATATACATATCCCCCACACAAAGCGAAATATCACAGAGTACATATGGAATAATGCTTTATCGTGGATAAGTAGATATTTCACTTTGAACTTTCCCTAGTTAAAACTTATCGGATCTACTTGGCTAATCGGTGAATTATTTCATCTTGAACCGTCGGCCTTTATTGTATATCCAGACAATAAGCTTTACGAAGCATTGATTCCCTTCTCATCCAATCTCTTGGTTGTGTTCATTTTGGTCCTGAACAATTTTTGGTTCTGCGAGTGTTTTTAGAGAATAAAAGCCTTTTATTATTCTCATAGAGCCGACCCAGCTCACACTAACATAGGTGATCGCAACCATTAAGAGTATCCTACATATACCCCACTTGTTATTTCCAAGATATGGTCATCATTAAAAAACATAGTTTTAACCTTTAAATACTTCTGTAGGCATGCATTTATATTGTGCACCATAGGAATGGAGTTGGACTATGTCCACGCAAATGCATTACGTCTTGAGTTATTCAGAACTGGTTTGCCTATTGATCCTAGTCCGTGGGATCTCCAGTCGCTAGGATAGGTTTCCGTATAAGATAACTCTTGGTGGTTTAGGCTTTTAAACCCATTCCCCTCGATGCGCAGTCAATTTTCTCTCTTGATAAACCTTTAGTAAACGGATCCGCTAGGTTATCATTTGTTCTCACATAATCTATGGAAATAGTTCCATTAGAGAGTAACTGCCTAACTGTGTTATGGCGTCGTCGAATATGTCGTGACTTTCCATTATACACAAAGTTGTGCGCTCTGCTTAGCGCTGCTTGGTTATCGCAGTGTATGCATATGGCCGGTACAGGTTTAGGCCAGAATGGAATATCTTCCAAAAAGTGACGAAGCCATTCTGCTTCTTCGCCTGCTTTATCTAAAGCGATGAACTCTGATTCCATAGTGGATCGAGCTATGCATGTTTGTTTGGTAGATTTCCATGACACTGCTGCCCCTGCTAAGGTAAAGACATAACCACTTGTCGATTTTGATTCCTCTGAATCTGCAATCCAGTTTGCATCACTATATCCTTCTAAGACGGCAGGATATTTTCCATAGTGTAAGGAATAGTTAGCGGTATTTTTTAAATATCCAAGCACTCTCATTAGTGCTTTCCAGTGTTCCTTTCCTGGATTGCTTGTATACCTGCACAGTCGACTTACTGCATAAGCTATATCTGGTCTTGTGCAATTCATGAGATACATGAGACATCCTATTACACGAGAGTATTCCAGTTGCATTACACTCTCATTAGTGTTTTTATGCAGTACTTCTGATGGATTAAAAGGTGTTCTCACTCCTTTAATTCCATAGTCTTGGAATTTTTCAATCACTTTGTCTACATAGTGTGACTGAGACAATTCAATTCCATTAGGAGTTCTTATTATTTTGATTCCCAAAATAACGTCTGCAACTCCTAAATCTTTCATATCGAAATTGTTAGTTAACATCTTCTTTATGGTCTCTATTACCTGAGTATTTGGACCAAATATTAACATATCGTCTACATATAAACAAATCATCACATATGATTGTCCAATTTGTTTATAATAAACACATTTATCGCATTCATTTATACGAAAACCATTTCTCATCATGACACTATCAAATTTTGCGTGCCATTGTTTTGGAGCTTGTTTTAGTCCGTATAATGATTTTACTAATCTACAGACTTTGTTTTCATTTCCTTTGGAAATAAAACCTTCAGGTTGCTCCATGTAGATCTCCTCATCGAGATCTCCATTTAAGAATGCTGTCTTTACATCCATTTGATGAATTTCTAGACCATAAATTGATGCAATTGCTATTAGCATTCTTATAGAGGTTATTCGTGTTACTGGCGAATATGTATCAAAGAAGTCTACTCCTTCTTTTTGACGATATCCTTTGGCTACTAATCTGGCTTTATACTTGTCGATAGAGCCATCTGCTTTCATTTTCTTCTTGAAAATCCATTTGCAGCCAATAGGTTTTATTCCTGGTGGAATATCAACAATTTCCCAAGTTTTATTACTTAGAATTGAATCAATCTCACTTTGGATTGCTTCTTTCCAACATGAAGATTCAGAAGATGACATTGCTTCCTTGTACGTTTGAGGTTCATGTTCTAACACATATGTGAAAAAATCCGAACCAAATGTCTTGGAAATTCTAGCCCTTACGCTTCTTCTTGGTTCAACTTCCTCAATCTCATGATGGGGTTCATCTTCATGTGAATTGCTTGATTCTTCTCTTGTCCTTTTAGGGACATTATTCCCTTCATTCCTTTTGTGCGGAAACACGTCTTCAAAGAATGAGGCATCTCTAGATTCCATGATTGTATTTACATGAATATCAGCTATATCAGACTTGAATACCAAAAATCTATAGGCACTACTATTTTGGGCTGGCCCTAAATAGTAACAATCTACTGTTTTTGGTCCAAGTTTGACTTTCTTGGGAGGCGGAACTGGAACTTTTGCCAAGCACCCCCACACTTTGAGGTATTTAAAACTTGGTTTGTGTCCTTTCCATATCTCATATGGAATTGTTCCTGTTTTATTATGAGGGACTTTGTTTAATATGTGATTAGACATATTTAAGGCTTCCCCCCACAAGTTTGTCGGTAGACCAGAGGTTAAAAGCATGGCATTAATCATGTCTTTTAACGTTCTGTTCTTCCTCTCGGCTACACCATTTTGTTGTGGTGAATATGGAGCTGTTGTTTGATGAATTATACCATTTTCGGCACAGAACTGTTCAAATGGTGATTCATATTCTCCACCTCGATCAGATCTCAATATCTTGATCTTTTTATTTAACTGATTTTCTACCTCAGCTTTGTACTTTATAAATGATGTAATTGCTTCATCTTTACTATTCAAAAGATATACATAACAATATCGCGTATAATCATCAATAAACGTGATAAAGTACTTTTTCCCACCTCTTGTAGGTAATGATTTAAAGTCACATAAATCTGTATGAACCAAACCTAGTGGTTCGGTGCTTCTATCAACAGATTGAAATGGTTTTTTAACCATTTTTGCTTCTACACATGTCTCACATTTGTAGTCCTTATCTACTTGGAATTTTGGAATTAATCCCAAGTTTGATAATATTTTCATTTTTCGGAAATTTATGTGTCCTAATCTATCATGCCATAGTAAAATTTCGTGCTCAAGCAAGTAAGAAACTTCAATTTTATTAATAGCACAATCAGAATACATAGTTTTATTGCCGATAACGGCTACATTTGCCTTAAATAGGCCATCACATAAATATCCCCTTCCGATATACATTCCAGCTTTGGACAGAACCATCTTGTCTGACTCGAACACCATTCTGAATCCTTTCTTTGATAATACTGCACCAGAGATGAGATTCTTGCGTATGTCTGGAACGTGGAGCACGTCATTCAACTTGACAGTTTTTCCAGAAGTAAACTTGAGGATAACTGTGCCACTGCCTTCGATCATAGATACTGCAGAATTACCCATATAGAGTTTCTCTTCATGATCGAATTTCTTGTATGTAGAAAACATGGATTTGTCAGAGCAGACATGACGAGTAGCGCCTGTGTCCACCCACCATTGGTTAGGATTCTGAACCATATTGCATTCAGATACAACTACCGAGAAGTTGGACTCATCCACTTCCATGTTGTCTACTAAATTTGCCTCTTTGTTGCGGTCCTTTTTGAGTCTGCAATCTCTAGCGGCATGTCCAACTTTTCCACAAACCCAACATTCACCATTAAACTTTTTGGTTCGTTTGTTGTCTTTTGGTTTGTTGTCTGGAGCTTTCCTTTTCTTCTGGAAATTCTTCTTTTTGTTTTTGGTCTTTGAATCTTCAGCCACAAATGCCTCCTCGCTTTGTTTTGTAATTCCACGGTTATCTGCCTCAATTTTCAATCGGACTATGAGATCCTGTAAAGAGATTTCCTTCTTTTTATGCTTCAGATAATTGCGGTAATCTCTCCACGACGGTGGCAGTTTTCCCATGATGGCTTCAACCAAAAACGATTCTCCAACCTTATGACCTTCCGCCTCGAGTTCATGAATAATGATTTGTAGTTCATGCAGTTGAGCAGTCACCGGTTTGGAGTCGATCATCTTGTAGTCCATGAATTTGTCTACAATGAATTTCTTAAGACTGATATTCTGCGTCTTATACTTCGTAGCAAGTGCATTCCAGAGTGCTTTTGCTGTCTTTAGAGGTTGATATACTTTGTATAGCACCTTGTCGAGACAATTCAGAATATAGTTTCTGCATAGAAAATCGGAATGTTTCCATGTAGCAACATCTGCTTCCTTGCCTGGTGAAGAAACCGGTTCCTCCTCCTCGAGATACCGTTGCAGACCGAGTGTGGTGAGGTAGAATAACATCTGATTCTGCCATGTTAAAAAATCGTCACCATCTCCCTTGAACGGTTCAGGTCTGTTGTGAGTAGTAGTTTTTGAAAATTCTACTGTTGCCATCTCTGTTTTAGTAAGAAAACAGTAAACTTCTTAAGATGTTATACGTCTAGTATACCAAAACAGAGAATAATCAATTATAAACTCGTCGCACAAGTTTATAACTCAGATTTCCACTACACTGGAATTCTGTGTTAATTATTATAACAATATGATTGTTGTAAATAAATTACAACAACAGCGTTATACTATTTTGAATAAATAGTACAACCAAAATAAAGGATAGAATATAGAATTCTAACCGGAATATGTCTGAGGCTCGTCGTAACGATTTCCTTAAGAATTTTATTTCAAAATTCTCCCAAGATACAACAGACGTAATCTGCACGAGATTGTAATGAGTATGTCTACTCTGTGATATATATGGAATGTTGAGCAGTAGAGCAAAGAAGCAGAAGAAATTAGATTGGAATGGGATTAGAATGTGATCAGTATTCTCTCCTATTTATAATTTCGTCCGCACCCCTTCGAACAGTCGCGTCTGCCTGAAAGGTTGCACCCGTTTCCTTTCATTGCTGCTGTTCGTTTAACGGGTCGCACCCGTTCGCTACTGCCTATGTTCGGCCGCACCTGTTCGCCTCTAACGGGTCGCACCCGCTTCTGTTCGCCCATGCTTCTTCAGTCAGGTTGCACTCGCTCGCCGCGTCCGCTTATGAACAGTCGTGTCTGTTCACATAGCCTGCAACTGTTAAAAAACCCGGCCCAGTTTTGCAGCAAAATTAGGATCATATTAGACCCAAACCCAAACCCGAGCCCGGCCCGGTTCGGTTCGGTCGGACGGACGGCGGCGGCGCGCGCGCGTGTGTGGTGGAGATGCATGATCTCCCTCCTCACAACGAAGCATACATTTGGGTGCCCCTAGGCCCCAACATCTTCATTGCAAAGCCATATATAAACTAGTATGGCTTAGCAATTTTGGCGATGTGGGACTTTATGTATGTTTCATTCATTTTGTTCTTTAGGAATTCCAACAATCCCCCACATGAATGATAATATACATATCCCCCACACAAAGCGAAATATCACAGAGTACATATGGAATAATGCTTTATCGTGGATAAGTAGATATTTCACTTTGAACTTTCCCTAGTTAAAACTTATCGGATCTACTTGGCTAATCGGTGAATTATTTCATCTTGAACCGTCGGCCTTTATTGTATATCCAGACAATAAGCTTTACGAAGCATTGATTCCCTTCTCATCCAATCTCTTGGTTGTGTTCATTTTGGTCCTGAACAATTTTTGGTTCTGCGAGTGTTTTTAGAGAATAAAAGCCTTTTATTATTCTCATAGAGCCGACCCAGCTCACACTAACATAGGTGATCGCAACCATTAAGAGTATCCTACATATACCCCACTTGTTATTTCCAAGATATGGTCATCATTAAAAAACATAGTTTTAACCTTTAAATACTTCTGTAGGCATGCATTTATATTGTGCACCATAGGAATGGAGTTGGACTATGTCCACGCAAATGCATTACGTCTTGAGTTATTCAGAACTGGTTTGCCTATTGATCCTAGTCCGTGGGATCTCCAGTCGCTAGGATAGGTTTCCGTATAAGATAACTCTTGGTGGTTTAGGCTTTTAAACCCATTCCCCTCGATGCGCAGTCAATTTTCTCTCTTGATAAACCTTTAGTAAACGGATCCGCTAGGTTATCATTTGTTCTCACATAATCTATGGAAATAGTTCCATTAGAGAGTAACTGCCTAACTGTGTTATGGCGTCGTCGAATATGTCGTGACTTTCCATTATACACAAAGTTGTGCGCTCTGCTTAGCGCTGCTTGGTTATCGCAGTGTATGCATATGGCCGGTACAGGTTTAGGCCAGAATGGAATATCTTCCAAAAAGTGACGAAGCCATTCTGCTTCTTCGCCTGCTTTATCTAAAGCGATGAACTCTGATTCCATAGTGGATCGAGCTATGCATGTTTGTTTGGTAGATTTCCATGACACTGCTGCCCCTGCTAAGGTAAAGACATAACCACTTGTCGATTTTGATTCCTCTGAATCTGCAATCCAGTTTGCATCACTATATCCTTCTAAGACGGTAGGATATTTTCCATAGTGTAAGGAATAGTTAGCGGTATTTTTTAAATATCCAAGCACTCTCATTAGTGCTTTCCAGTGTTCCTTTCCTGGATTGCTTGTATACCTGCACAGTCGACTTACTGCATAAGCTATATCTGGTCTTGTGCAATTCATGAGATACATGAGACATCCTATTACACGAGAGTATTCCAGTTGCATTACACTCTCATTAGTGTTTTTATGCAGTACTTCTGATGGATTAAAAGGTGTTCTCACTCCTTTAATTCCATAGTCTTGGAATTTTTCAATCACTTTGTCTACATAGTGTGACTGAGACAATTCAATTCCATTAGGAGTTCTTATTATTTTGATTCCCAAAATAACGTCTGCAACTCCTAAATCTTTCATATCGAAATTGTTAGTTAACATCTTCTTTATGGTCTCTATTACCTGAGTATTTGGACCAAATATTAACATATCGTCTACATATAAACAAATCATCACATATGATTGTCCAATTTGTTTATAATAAACACATTTATCGCATTCATTTATACGAAAACCATTTCTCATCATGACACTATCAAATTTTGCGTGCCATTGTTTTGGAGCTTGTTTTAGTCCGTATAATGATTTTACTAATCTACAGACTTTGTTTTCATTTCCTTTGGAAATAAAACCTTCAGGTTGCTCCATGTAGATCTCCTCATCGAGATCTCCATTTAAGAATGCTGTCTTTACATCCATTTGATGAATTTCTAGACCATAAATTGATGCAATTGCTATTAGCATTCTTATAGAGGTTATTCGTGTTACTGGCGAATATGTATCAAAGAAGTCTACTCCTTCTTTTTGACGATATCCTTTGGCTACTAATCTGGCTTTATACTTGTCGATAGAGCCATCTGCTTTCATTTTCTTCTTGAAAATCCATTTGCAGCCAATAGGTTTTATTCCTGGTGGAATATCAACAATTTCCCAAGTTTTATTACTTAGAATTGAATCAATCTCACTTTGGATTGCTTCTTTCCAACATGAAGATTCAGAAGATGACATTGCTTCCTTGTACGTTTGAGGTTCATGTTCTAACACATATGTGAAAAAATCCGAACCAAATGTCTTGGAAATTCTAGCCCTTACGCTTCTTCTTGGTTCAACTTCCTCAATCTCATGATGGGGTTCATCTTCATGTGAATTGCTTGATTCTTCTCTTGTCCTTTTAGGGACATTATTCCCTTCATTCCTTTTGTGCGGAAACACGTCTTCAAAGAATGAGGCATCTCTAGATTCCATGATTGTATTTACATGAATATCAGCTATATCAGACTTGAATACCAAAAATCTATAGGCACTACTATTTTGGGCTGGCCCTAAATAGTAACAATCTACTGTTTTTGGTCCAAGTTTGACTTTCTTGGGAGGCGGAACTGGAACTTTTGCCAAGCACCCCCACACTTTGAGGTATTTAAAACTTGGTTTGTGTCCTTTCCATATCTCATATGGAATTGTTCCTGTTTTATTATGAGGGACTTTGTTTAATATGTGATTAGACATATTTAAGGCTTCCCCCCACAAGTTTGTCGGTAGACCAGAGGTTAAAAGCATGGCATTAATCATGTCTTTTAACGTTCTGTTCTTCCTCTCGGCTACACCATTTTGTTGTGGTGAATATGGAGCTGTTGTTTGATGAATTATACCATTTTCGGCACAGAACTGTTCAAATGGTGATTCATATTCTCCACCTCGATCAGATCTCAATATCTTGATCTTTTTATTTAACTGATTTTCTACCTCAGCTTTGTACTTTATAAATGATGTAATTGCTTCATCTTTACTATTCAAAAGATATACATAACAATATCGCGTATAATCATCAATAAACGTGATAAAGTACTTTTTCCCACCTCTTGTAGGTAATGATTTAAAGTCACATAAATCTGTATGAACCAAACCTAGTGGTTCGGTGCTTCTATCAACAGATTGAAATGGTTTTTTAACCATTTTTGCTTCTACACATGTCTCACATTTGTAGTTCTTATCTACTTGGAATTTTGGAATTAATCCCAAGTTTGATAATATTTTCATTTTTCGGAAATTTATGTGTCCTAATCTATCATGCCATAGTAAAATTTCGTGCTCAAGCAAGTAAGAAACTTCAATTTTATTAATAGCACAATCAGAATACATAGTTTTATTGCCGATAACGGCTACATTTGCCTTAAATAGGCCATCACATAAATATCCCCTTCCGATATACATTCCAGCTTTGGACAGAACCATCTTGTCTGACTCGAACACCATTCTGAATCCTTTCTTTGATAATACTGCACCAGAGATGAGATTCTTGCGTATGTCTGGAACGTGGAGCACGTCATTCAACTTGACAGTTTTTCCAGAAGTAAACTTGAGGATAACTGTGCCACTGCCTTCGATCATAGATACTGCAGAATTACCCATATAGAGTTTCTCTTCATGATCGAATTTCTTGTATGTAGAAAACATGGATTTGTCAGAGCAGACATGACGAGTAGCGCCTGTGTCCACCCACCATTGGTTAGGATTCTGAACCATATTGCATTCAGATACAACTGCCGAGAAGTTGGACTCATCCACTTCCATGTTGTCTACTAAATTTGCCTCTTTGTTGCGGTCCTTTTTGAGTCTGCAATCTCTAGCGGCATGTCCAACTTTTCCACAAACCCAACATTCACCATTAAACTTTTTGGTTCGTTTGTTGTCTTTTGGTTTGTTGTCTGGAGCTTTCCTTTTCTTCTGGAAATTCTTCTTTTTGTTTTTGGTCTTTGAATCTTCAGCCACAAATGCCTCCTCGCTTTGTTTTGTAATTCCACGGTTATCTGCCTCAATTTTCAATCGGACTATGAGATCCTGTAAAGAGATTTCCTTCTTTTTATGCTTCAGATAATTGCGGTAATCTCTCCACGACGGTGGCAGTTTTCCCGTGATGGCTTCAACCAAAAACGATTCTCCAACCTTATGACCTTCCGCCTCGAGTTCATGAATAATGATTTGTAGTTCATGCAGTTGAGCAGTCACCGGTTTGGAGTCGATCATCTTGTAGTCCATGAATTTGTCTACAATGAATTTCTTAAGACTGATATTCTGCGTCTTATACTTCGTAGCAAGTGCATTCCAGAGTGCTTTTGCTGTCTTTAGAGGTTGATATACTTTGTATAGCACCTTGTCGAGACAATTCAGAATATAGTTTCTGCATAGAAAATCGGAATGTTTCCATGTAGCAACATCTGCTTCCTTGCCTGGTGAAGAAACCGGTTCCTCCTCCTCGAGATACCGTTGCAGACCGAGTGTGGTGAGGTAGAATAACATCTGATTCTGCCATGTTAAAAAATCGTCACCATCTCCCTTGAACGGTTCAGGTCTGTTGTGAGTAGTAGTTTTTGAAAATTCTACTGTTGCCATCTCTGTTTTAGTAAGAAAACAGTAAACTTCTTAAGATGTTATACGTCTAGTATACCAAAACAGAGAATAATCAATTATAAACTCGTCGCACAAGTTTATAACTCAGATTTCCACTACATTGGAATTCTGTGTTAATTATTATAACAATATGATTGTTGTAAATAAATTACAACAACAGCGTTATACTATTTTGAATAAATAGTACAACCAAAATAAAGGATAGAATATAGAATTCTAACCGGAATATGTCTGAGGCTCGTCGTAACGATTTCCTTAAGAATTTTATTTCAAAATTCTCCCAAGATACAACAGACGTAATCTGCACGAGATTGTAATGAGTATGTCTACTCTGTGATATATATGGAATGTTGAGCAGTAGAGCAAAGAAGCAGAAGAAATTAGATTGGAATGGGATTAGAATGTGATCAGTATTCTCTCCTATTTATAATTTCGTCCGCACCCCTTCGAACAGTCGCGTCTGCCTGAAAGGTTGCACCCGTTTCCTTTCATTGCTGCTGTTCGTTTAACGGGCCGCACCCGTTCGCTACTGCCTATGTTCGGCCGCACCTGTTCGCCTCTAACGGGTCGCACCCGCTTCTGTTCGCCCATGCTTCTTCAGTCAGGTTGCACTCGCTCGCCGCGTCCGCTTATGAACAGTCGTGTCTGTTCACATAGCCTGCAACTGTTAAAAAACCCGGCCCAGTTTTGCAGCAAAATTAGGATCATATTAGACCCAAACCCAAACCCGAGCCCGGCCCGGTTCGGTTCGGTCGGACGGACGGCGGCGGCGCGCGCGCGTGTGTGGTGGAGATGCATGATCTCCCTCCTCACAACGAAGCATACATTTGGGTGCCCCTAGGCCCCAACATCTTCATTGCAAAGCCATATATAAACTAGTATGGCTTAGCAATTTTGGCGATGTGGGACTTTATGTATGTTTCATTCATTTTGTTCTTTAGGAATTCCAACAATCCCCCACATGAATGATAATATACATATCCCCCACACAAAGCGAAATATCACAGAGTACATATGGAATAATGCTTTATCGTGGATAAGTAGATATTTCACTTTGAACTTTCCCTAGTTAAAACTTATCGGATCTACTTGGCTAATCGGTGAATTATTTCATCTTGAACCGTCGGCCTTTATTGTATATCCAGACAATAAGCTTTACGAAGCATTGATTCCCTTCTCATCCAATCTCTTGGTTGTGTTCATTTTGGTCCTGAACAATTTTTGGTTCTGCGAGTGTTTTTAGAGAATAAAAGCCTTTTATTATTCTCATAGAGCCGACCCAGCTCACACTAACATAGGTGATCGCAACCATTAAGAGTATCCTACATATACCCCACTTGTTATTTCCAAGATATGGTCATCATTAAAAAACATAGTTTTAACCTTTAAATACTTCTGTAGGCATGCATTTATATTGTGCACCATAGGAATGGAGTTGGACTATGTCCACGCAAATGCATTACGTCTTGAGTTATTCAGAACTGGTTTGCCTATTGATCCTAGTCCGTGGGATCTCCAGTCGCTAGAATAGGTTTCCGTATAAGATAACTCTTGGTGGTTTAGGCTTTTAAACCCATTCCCCTCGATGCGCAGTCAATTTTCTCTCTTGATAAACCTTTAGTAAACGGATCCGCTAGGTTATCACTTGTTCTCACATAATCTATGGAAATAGTTCCATTAGAGAGTAACTGCCTAACTGTGTTATGGCGTCGTCGAATATGTCGTGACTTTCCATTATACACAAAGTTGTGCGCTCTGCTTAGCGCTGCTTGGTTATCGCAGTGTATGCATATGGCCGGTACAGGTTTAGGCCAGAATGGAATATCTTCCAAAAAGTGACGAAGCCATTCTGCTTCTTCGCCTGCTTTATCTAAAGCGATGAACTCTGATTCCATAGTGGATCGAGCTATGCATGTTTGTTTGGTAGATTTCCATGACACTGCTGCCCCTGCTAAGGTAAAGACATAACCACTTGTCGATTTTGATTCCTCTGAATCTGCAATCCAGTTTGCATCACTATATCCTTCTAAGACGGCAGGATATTTTCCATAGTGTAAGGAATAGTTAGCGGTATTTTTTAAATATCCAAGCACTCTCATTAGTGCTTTCCAGTGTTCCTTTCCTGGATTGCTTGTATACCTGCACAGTCGACTTACTGCATAAGCTATATCTGGTCTTGTGCAATTCATGAGATACATGAGACATCCTATTACACGAGAGTATTCCAGTTGCATTACACTCTCATTAGTGTTTTTATGCAGTACTTCTGATGGATTAAAAGGTGTTCTCACTCCTTTAATTCCATAGTCTTGGAATTTTTCAATCACTTTGTCTACATAGTGTGACTGAGACAATTCAATTCCATTAGGAGTTCTTATTATTTTGATTCCCAAAATAACGTCTGCAACTCCTAAATCTTTCATATCGAAATTGTTAGTTAACATCTTCTTTATGGTCTCTATTACCTGAGTATTTGGACCAAATATTAACATATCGTCTACATATAAACAAATCATCACATATGATTGTCCAATTTGTTTATAATAAACACATTTATCGCATTCATTTATACGAAAACCATTTCTCATCATGACACTATCAAATTTTGCGTGCCATTGTTTTGGAGCTTGTTTTAGTCCGTATAATGATTTTACTAATCTACAGACTTTGTTTTCATTTCCTTTGGAAATAAAACCTTCAGGTTGCTCCATGTAGATCTCCTCATCGAGATCTCCATTTAAGAATGCTGTCTTTACATCCATTTGATGAATTTCTAGACCATAAATTGATGCAATTGCTATTAGCATTCTTATAGAGGTTATTCGTGTTACTGGCGAATATGTATCAAAGAAGTCTACTCCTTCTTTTTGACGATATCCTTTGGCTACTAATCTGGCTTTATACTTGTCGATAGAGCCATCTGCTTTCATTTTCTTCTTGAAAATCCATTTGCAGCCAATAGGTTTTATTCCTGGTGGAATATCAACAATTTCCCAAGTTTTATTACTTAGAATTGAATCAATCTCACTTTGAATTGCTTCTTTCCAACATGAAGATTCAGAAGATGACATTGCTTCCTTGTACGTTTGAGGTTCATGTTCTAACACATATGTGAAAAAATCCGAACCAAATGTCTTGGAAATTCTAGCCCTTACGCTTCTTCTTGGTTCAACTTCCTCAATCTCATGATGGGGTTCATCTTCATGTGAATTGCTTGATTCTTCTCTTGTCCTTTTAGGGACATTATTCCCTTCATTCCTTTTGTGCGGAAACACGTCTTCAAAGAATGAGGCATCTCTAGATTCCATGATTGTATTTACATGAATATCAGCTATATCAGACTTGAATACCAAAAATCTATAGGCACTACTATTTTGGGCTGGCCCTAAATAGTAACAATCTACTGTTTTTGGTCCAAGTTTGACTTTCTTGGGAGGCGGAACTGGAACTTTTGCCAAGCACCCCCACACTTTGAGGTATTTAAAACTTGGTTTGTGTCCTTTCCATATCTCATATGGAATTGTTCCTGTTTTATTATGAGGGACTTTGTTTAATATGTGATTAGACATATTTAAGGCTTCCCCCCACAAGTTTGTCGGTAGACCAGAGGTTAAAAGCATGGCATTAATCATGTCTTTTAACGTTCTGTTCTTCCTCTCGGCTACACCATTTTGTTGTGGTGAATATGGAGCTGTTGTTTGATGAATTATACCATTTTCGGCACAGAACTGTTCAAATGGTGATTCATATTCTCCACCTCGATCAGATCTCAATATCTTGATCTTTTTATTTAACTGATTTTCTACCTCAGCTTTGTACTTTATAAATGATGTAATTGCTTCATCTTTACTATTCAAAAGATATACATAACAATATCGCGTATAATCATCAATAAACGTGATAAAGTACTTTTTCCCACCTCTTGTAGGTAATGATTTAAAGTCACATAAATCTGTATGAACCAAACCTAGTGGTTCGGTGCTTCTATCAACAGATTGAAATGGTTTTTTAACCATTTTTGCTTCTACACATGTCTCACATTTGTAGTTCTTATCTACTTGGAATTTTGGAATTAATCCCAAGTTTGATAATATTTTCATTTTTCGGAAATTTATGTGTCCTAATCTATCATGCCATAGTAAAATTTCGTGCTCAAGCAAGTAAGAAACTTCAATTTTATTAATAGCACAATCAGAATACATAGTTTTATTGCCGATAACGGCTACATTTGCCTTAAATAGGCCATCACATAAATATCCCCTTCCGATATACATTCCAGCTTTGGACAGAACCATCTTGTCTGACTCGAACACCATTCTGAATCCTTTCTTTGATAATACTGCACCAGAGATGAGATTCTTGCGTATGTCTGGAACGTGGAGCACGTCATTCAACTTGACAGTTTTTCCAGAAGTAAACTTGAGGATAACTGTGCCACTGCCTTCGATCATAGATACTGCAGAATTACCCATATAGAGTTTCTCTTCATGATCGAATTTCTTGTATGTAGAAAACATGGATTTGTCAGAGCAGACATGACGAGTAGCGCCTGTGTCCACCCACCATTGGTTAGGATTCTGAACCATATTGCATTCAGATACAACTGCCGAGAAGTTGGACTCATCCACTTCCATGTTGTCTACTAAATTTGCCTCTTTGTTGCGGTCCTTTTTGAGTCTGCAATCTCTAGCGGCATGTCCAACTTTTCCACAAACCCAACATTCACCATTAAACTTTTTGGTTCGTTTGTTGTCTTTTGGTTTGTTGTCTGGAGCTTTCCTTTTCTTCTGGAAATTCTTCTTTTTGTTTTTGGTCTTTGAATCTTCAGCCACAAATGCCTCCTCGCTTTGTTTTGTAATTCCACGGTTATCTGCCTCAATTTTCAATCGGACTATGAGATCCTGTAAAGAGATTTCCTTCTTTTTATGCTTCAGATAATTGCGGTAATCTCTCCACGACGGTGGCAGTTTTCCCGTGATGGCTTCAACCAAAAACGATTCTCCAACCTTATGACCTTCCGCCTCGAGTTCATGAATAATGATTTGTAGTTCATGCAGTTGAGCAGTCACCGGTTTGGAGTCGATCATCTTGTAGTCCATGAATTTGTCTACAATGAATTTCTTAAGACTGATATTCTGCGTCTTATACTTCGTAGCAAGTGCATTCCAGAGTGCTTTTGCTGTCTTTAGAGGTTGATATACTTTGTATAGCACCTTGTCGAGACAATTCAGAATATAGTTTCTGCATAGAAAATCGGAATGTTTCCATGTAGCAACATCTGCTTCCTTGCCTGGTGAAGAACCGGTTCCTCCTCCTCGAGATACCGTTGCAGACCGAGTGTGGTGAGGTAGAATAACATCTGATTCTGCCATGTTAAAAAATCGTCACCATCTCCCTTGAACGGTTCAGGTCTGTTGTGAGTAGTAGTTTTTGAAAATTCTACTGTTGCCATCTCTGTTTTAGTAAGAAAACAGTAAACTTCTTAAGATGTTATACGTCTAGTATACCAAAACAGAGAATAATCAATTATAAACTCGTCGCACAAGTTTATAACTCAGATTTCCACTACACTGGAATTCTGTGTTAATTATTATAACAATATGATTGTTGTAAATAAATTACAACAACAGCGTTATACTATTTTGAATAAATAGTACAACCAAAATAAAGGATAGAATATAGAATTCTAACCGGAATATGTCTGAGGCTCGTCGTAACGATTTCCTTAAGAATTTTATTTCAAAATTCTCCCAAGATACAACAGACGTAATCTGCACGAGATTGTAATGAGTATGTCTACTCTGTGATATATATGGAATGTTGAGCAGTAGAGCAAAGAAGCAGAAGAA
Source organism: Allium fistulosum (assembly GCA_030737815.1). Taxonomy (NCBI): domain Eukaryota; kingdom Viridiplantae; phylum Streptophyta; class Magnoliopsida; order Asparagales; family Amaryllidaceae; genus Allium; species Allium fistulosum. Next base: position 1,214,142,205 of record CM060902.1, read on the forward strand.
ATTAGATTGGAATGGGATTAGAATGTGATCAGTATTCTCTCCTATTTATAATTTCGTCCGCACCCCTTCGAACAGTCGCGTCTGCCTGAAAGGTTGCACCCGTTTCCTTTCATTGCTGCTGTTCGTTTAACGGGCCGCACCCGTTCGCTACTGCCTATGTTCGGCCGCACCTGTTCGCCTCTAACGGGTCGCACCCGCTTCTGTTCGCCCATGCTTCTTCAGTCAGGTTGCACTCGCTCGCCGCGTCCGCTTATGAACAGTCGTGTCTGTTCACATAGCCTGCAACTGTTAAAAAACCCGGCCCAGTTTTGCAGCAAAATTAGGATCATATTAGACCCAAACCCAAACCCGAGCCCGGCCCGGTTCGGTTCGGTCGGACGGACGGCGGCGGCGCGCGCGCGTGTGTGGTGGAGATGCATGATCTCCCTCCTCACAACGAAGCATACATTTGGGTGCCCCTAGGCCCCAACATCTTCATTGCAAAGCCATATATAAACTAGTATGGCTTAGCAATTTTGGCGATGTGGGACTTTATGTATGTTTCATTCATTTTGTTCTTTAGGAATTCCAACAATCCCCCACATGAATGATAATATACATATCCCCCACACAAAGCGAAATATCACAGAGTACATATGGAATAATGCTTTATCGTGGATAAGTAGATATTTCACTTTGAACTTTCCCTAGTTAAAACTTATCGGATCTACTTGGCTAATCGGTGAATTATTTCATCTTGAACCGTCGGCCTTTATTGTATATCCAGACAATAAGCTTTACGAAGCATTGATTCCCTTCTCATCCAATCTCTTGGTTGTGTTCATTTTGGTCCTGAACAATTTTTGGTTCTGCGAGTGTTTTTAGAGAATAAAAGCCTTTTATTATTCTCATAGAGCCGACCCAGCTCACACTAACATAGGTGATCGCAACCATTAAGAGTATCCTACATATACCCCACTTGTTATTTCCAAGATATGGTCATCATTAAAAAACATAGTTTTAACCTTTAAATACTTCTGTAGGCATGCATTTATATTGTGCACCATAGGAATGGAGTTGGACTATGTCCACGCAAATGCATTACGTCTTGAGTTATTCAGAACTGGTTTGCCTATTGATCCTAGTCCGTGGGATCTCCAGTCGCTAGGATAGGTTTCCGTATAAGATAACTCTTGGTGGTTTAGGCTTTTAAACCCATTCCCCTCGATGCGCAGTCAATTTTCTCTCTTGATAAACCTTTAGTAAACGGATCCGCTAGGTTATCATTTGTTCTCACATAATCTATGGAAATAGTTCCATTAGAGAGTAACTGCCTAACTGTGTTATGGCGTCGTCGAATATGTCGTGACTTTCCATTATACACAAAGTTGTGCGCTCTGCTTAGCGCTGCTTGGTTATCGCAGTGTATGCATATGGCCGGTACAGGTTTAGGCCAGAATGGAATATCTTCCAAAAAGTGACGAAGCCATTCTGCTTCTTCGCCTGCTTTATCTAAAGCGATGAACTCTGATTCCATAGTGGATCGAGCTATGCATGTTTGTTTGGTAGATTTCCATGACACTGCTGCCCCTGCTAAGGTAAAGACATAACCACTTGTCGATTTTGATTCCTCTGAATCTGCAATCCAGTTTGCATCACTATATCCTTCTAAGACGGCAGGATATTTTCCATAGTGTAAGGAATAGTTAGCGGTATTTTTTAAATATCCAAGCACTCTCATTAGTGCTTTCCAGTGTTCCTTTCCTGGATTGCTTGTATACCTGCACAGTCGACTTACTGCATAAGCTATATCTGGTCTTGTGCAATTCATGAGATACATGAGACATCCTATTACACGAGAGTATTCCAGTTGCATTACACTCTCATTAGTGTTTTTATGCAGTACTTCTGATGGATTAAAAGGTGTTCTCACTCCTTTAATTCCATAGTCTTGGAATTTTTCAATCACTTTGTCTACATAGTGTGACTGAGACAATTCAATTCCATTAGGAGTTCTTATTATTTTGATTCCCAAAATAACGTCTGCAACTCCTAAATCTTTCATATCGAAATTGTTAGTTAACATCTTCTTTATGGTCTCTATTACCTGAGTATTTGGACCAAATATTAACATATCGTCTACATATAAACAAATCATCACATATGATTGTCCAATTTGTTTATAATAAACACATTTATCGCATTCATTTATACGAAAACCATTTCTCATCATGACACTATCAAATTTTGCGTGCCATTGTTTTGGAGCTTGTTTTAGTCCGTATAATGATTTTACTAATCTACAGACTTTGTTTTCATTTCCTTTGGAAATAAAACCTTCAGGTTGCTCCATGTAGATCTCCTCATCGAGATCTCCATTTAAGAATGCTGTCTTTACATCCATTTGATGAATTTCTAGACCATAAATTGATGCAATTGCTATTAGCATTCTTATAGAGGTTATTCGTGTTACTGGCGAATATGTATCAAAGAAGTCTACTCCTTCTTTTTGACGATATCCTTTGGCTACTAATCTGGCTTTATACTTGTCGATAGAGCCATCTGCTTTCATTTTCTTCTTGAAAATCCATTTGCAGCCAATAGGTTTTATTCCTGGTGGAATATCAACAATTTCCCAAGTTTTATTACTTAGAATTGAATCAATCTCACTTTGGATTGCTTCTTTCCAACATGAAGATTCAGAAGATGACATTGCTTCCTTGTACGTTTGAGGTTCATGTTCTAACACATATGTGAAAAAATCCGAACCAAATGTCTTGGAAATTCTAGCCCTTACGCTTCTTCTTGGTTCAACTTCCTCAATCTCATGATGGGGTTCATCTTCATGTGAATTGCTTGATTCTTCTCTTGTCCTTTTAGGGACATTATTCCCTTCATTCCTTTTGTGCGGAAACACGTCTTCAAAGAATGAGGCATCTCTAGATTCCATGATTGTATTTACATGAATATCAGCTATATCAGACTTGAATACCAAAAATCTATAGGCACTACTATTTTGGGCTGGCCCTAAATAGTAACAATCTACTGTTTTTGGTCCAAGTTTGACTTTCTTGGGAGGCGGAACTGGAACTTTTGCCAAGCACCCCCACACTTTGAGGTATTTAAAACTTGGTTTGTGTCCTTTCCATATCTCATATGGAATTGTTCCTGTTTTATTATGAGGGACTTTGTTTAATATGTGATTAGACATATTTAAGGCTTCCCCCCACAAGTTTGTCGGTAGACCAGAGGTTAAAAGCATGGCATTAATCATGTCTTTTAACGTTCTGTTCTTCCTCTCGGCTACACCATTTTGTTGTGGTGAATATGGAGCTGTTGTTTGATGAATTATACCATTTTCGGCACAGAACTGTTCAAATGGTGATTCATATTCTCCACCTCGATCAGATCTCAATATCTTGATCTTTTTATTTAACTGATTTTCTACCTCAGCTTTGTACTTTATAAATGATGTAATTGCTTCATCTTTACTATTCAAAAGATATACATAACAATATCGCGTATAATCATCAATAAACGTGATAAAGTACTTTTTCCCACCTCTTGTAGGTAATGATTTAAAGTCACATAAATCTGTATGAACCAAACCTAGTGGTTCGGTGCTTCTATCAACAGATTGAAATGGTTTTTTAACCATTTTTGCTTCTACACATGTCTCACATTTGTAGTTCTTATCTACTTGGAATTTTGGAATTAATCCCAAGTTTGATAATATTTTCATTTTTCGGAAATTTATGTGTCCTAATCTATCATGCCATAGTAAAATTTCGTGCTCAAGCAAGTAAGAAACTTCAATTTTATTAATAGCACAATCAGAATACATAGTTTTATTGCCGATAACGGCTACATTTGCCTTAAATAGGCCATCACATAAATATCCCCTTCCGATATACATTCCAGCTTTGGACAGAACCATCTTGTCTGACTCGAACACCATTCTGAATCCTTTCTTTGATAATACTGCACCAGAGATGAGATTCTTGCGTATGTCTGGAACGTGGAGCACGTCATTCAACTTGACAGTTTTTCCAGAAGTAAACTTGAGGATAACTGTGCCACTGCCTTCGATCATAGATACTGCAGAATTACCCATATAGAGTTTCTCTTCATGATCGAATTTCTTGTATGTAGAAAACATGGATTTGTCAGAGCAGACATGACGAGTAGCGCCTGTGTCCACCCACCATTGGTTAGGATTCTGAACCATATTGCATTCAGATACAACTGCCGAGAAGTTGGACTCATCCACTTCCATGTTGTCTACTAAATTTGCCTCTTTGTTGCGGTCCTTTTTGAGTCTGCAATCTCTAGCGGCATGTCCAACTTTTCCACAAACCCAACATTCACCATTAAACTTTTTGGTTCGTTTGTTGTCTTTTGGTTTGTTGTCTGGAGCTTTCCTTTTCTTCTGGAAATTCTTCTTTTTGTTTTTGGTCTTTGAATCTTCAGCCACAAATGCCTCCTCGCTTTGTTTTGTAATTCCACGGTTATCTGCCTCAATTTTCAATCGGACTATGAGATCCTGTAAAGAGATTTCCTTCTTTTTATGCTTCAGATAATTGCGGTAATCTCTCCACGACGGTGGCAGTTTTCCCGTGATGGCTTCAACCAAAAACGATTCTCCAACCTTATGACCTTCCGCCTCGAGTTCATGAATAATGATTTGTAGTTCATGCAGTTGAGCAGTCACCGGTTTGGAGTCGATCATCTTGTAGTCCATGAATTTGTCTACAATGAATTTCTTAAGACTGATATTCTGCGTCTTATACTTCGTAGCAAGTGCATTCCAGAGTGCTTTTGCTGTCTTTAGAGGTTGATATACTTTGTATAGCACCTTGTCGAGACAATTCAGAATATAGTTTCTGCATAGAAAATCGGAATGTTTCCATGTAGCAACATCTGCTTCCTTGCCTGGTGAAGAAACCGGTTCCTCCTCCTCGAGATACCGTTGCAGACCGAGTGTGGTGAGGTAGAATAACATCTGATTCTGCCATGTTAAAAAATCGTCACCATCTCCCTTGAACGGTTCAGGTCTGTTGTGAGTAGTAGTTTTTGAAAATTCTACTGTTGCCATCTCTGTTTTAGTAAGAAAACAGTAAACTTCTTAAGATGTTATACGTTTAGTATACCAAAACAGAGAATAATCAATTATAAACTCGTCGCACAAGTTTATAACTCAGATTTCCACTACACTGGAATTCTGTGTTAATTATTATAACAATATGATTGTTGTAAATAAATTACAACAACAGCGTTATACTATTTTGAATAAATAGTACAACCAAAATAAAGGATAGAATATAGAATTCTAACCGGAATATGTCTGAGGCTCGTCGTAACGATTTCCTTAAGAATTTTATTTCAAAATTCTCCCAAGATACAACAGACGTAATCTGCACGAGATTGTAATGAGTATGTCTACTCTGTGATATATATGGAATGTTGAGCAGTAGAGCAAAGAAGCAGAAGAAATTAGATTGGAATGGGATTAGAATGTGATCAGTATTCTCTCCTATTTATAATTTCGTCCGCACCCCTTCGAACAGTCGCGTCTGCCTGAAAGGTTGCACCCGTTTCCTTTCATTGCTGCTGTTCGTTTAACGGGCCGCACCCGTTCGCTACTGCCTATGTTCGGCCGCACCTGTTCGCCTCTAACGGGTCGCACCCGCTTCTGTTCGCCCATGCTTCTTCAGTCAGGTTGCACTCGCTCGCCGCGTCCGCTTATGAACAGTCGTGTCTGTTCACATAGCCTGCAACTGTTAAAAAACCCGGCCCAGTTTTGCAGCAAAATTAGGATCATATTAGACCCAAACCCAAACCCGAGCCCGGCCCGGTTCGGTTCGGTCGGACGGACGGCGGCGGCGCGCGCGCGTGTGTGGTGGAGATGCATGATCTCCCTCCTCACAACGAAGCATACATTTGGGTGCCCCTAGGCCCCAACATCTTCATTGCAAAGCCATATATAAACTAGTATGGCTTAGCAATTTTGGCGATGTGGGACTTTATGTATGTTTCATTCATTTTGTTCTTTAGGAATTCCAACAATCCCCCACATGAATGATAATATACATATCCCCCACACAAAGCGAAATATCACAGAGTACATATGGAATAATGCTTTATCGTGGATAAGTAGATATTTCACTTTGAACTTTCCCTAGTTAAAACTTATCGGATCTACTTGGCTAATCGGTGAATTATTTCATCTTGAACCGTCGTCCTTTATTGTATATCCAGACAATAAGCTTTACGAAGCATTGATTCCCTTCTCATCCAATCTCTTGGTTGTGTTCATTTTGGTCCTGAACAATTTTTGGTTCTGCGAGTGTTTTTAGAGAATAAAAGCCTTTTATTATTCTCATAGAGCCGACCCAGCTCACACTAACATAGGTGATCGCAACCATTAAGAGTATCCTACATATACCCCACTTGTTATTTCCAAGATATGGTCATCATTAAAAAACATAGTTTTAACCTTTAAATACTTCTGTAGGCATGCATTTATATTGTGCACCATAGGAATGGAGTTGGACTATGTCCACGCAAATGCATTACGTCTTGAGTTATTCAGAACTGGTTTGCCTATTGATCCTAGTCCGTGGGATCTCCAGTCGCTAGGATAGGTTTCCGTATAAGATAACTCTTGGTGGTTTAGGCTTTTAAACCCATTCCCCTCGATGCGCAGTCAATTTTCTCTCTTGATAAACCTTTAGTAAACGGATCCGCTAGGTTATCATTTGTTCTCACATAATCTATGGAAATAGTTCCATTAGAGAGTAACTGCCTAACTGTGTTATGGCGTCGTCGAATATGTCGTGACTTTCCATTATACACAAAGTTGTGCGCTCTGCTTAGCGCTGCTTGGTTATCGCAGTGTATGCATATGGCCGGTACAGGTTTAGGCCAGAATGGAATATCTTCCAAAAAGTGACGAAGCCATTCTGCTTCTTCGCCTGCTTTATCTAAAGCGATGAACTCTGATTCCATAGTGGATCGAGCTATGCATGTTTGTTTGGTAGATTTCCATGACACTGCTGCCCCTGCTAAGGTAAAGACATAACCACTTGTCGATTTTGATTCCTCTGAATCTGCAATCCAGTTTGCATCACTATATCCTTCTAAGACGGCAGGATATTTTCCATAGTGTAAGGAATAGTTAGCGGTATTTTTTAAATATCCAAGCACTCTCATTAGTGCTTTCCAGTGTTCCTTTCCTGGATTGCTTGTATACCTGCACAGTCGACTTACTGCATAAGCTATATCTGGTCTTGTGCAATTCATGAGATACATGAGACATCCTATTACACGAGAGTATTCCAGTTGCATTACACTCTCATTAGTGTTTTTATGCAGTACTTCTGATGGATTAAAAGGTGTTCTCACTCCTTTAATTCCATAGTCTTGGAATTTTTCAATCACTTTGTCTACATAGTGTGACTGAGACAATTCAATTCCATTAGGAGTTCTTATTATTTTGATTCCCAAAATAACGTCTGCAACTCCTAAATCTTTCATATCGAAATTGTTAGTTAACATCTTCTTTATGGTCTCTATTACCTGAGTATTTGGACCAAATATTAACATATCGTCTACATATAAACAAATCATCACATATGATTGTCCAATTTGTTTATAATAAACACATTTATCGCATTCATTTATACGAAAACCATTTCTCATCATGACACTATCAAATTTTGCGTGCCATTGTTTTGGAGCTTGTTTTAGTCCGTATAATGATTTTACTAATCTACAGACTTTGTTTTCATTTCCTTTGGAAATAAAACCTTCAGGTTGCTCCATGTAGATCTCCTCATCGAGATCTCCATTTAAGAATGCTGTCTTTACATCCATTTGATGAATTTCTAGACCATAAATTGATGCAATTGCTATTAGCATTCTTATAGAGGTTATTCGTGTTACTGGCGAATATGTATCAAAGAAGTCTACTCCTTCTTTTTGACGATATCCTTTGGCTACTAATCTGGCTTTATACTTGTCGATAGAGCCATCTGCTTTCATTTTCTTCTTGAAAATCCATTTGCAGCCAATAGGTTTTATTCCTGGTGGAATATCAACAATTTCCCAAGTTTTATTACTTAGAATTGAATCAATCTCACTTTGGATTGCTTCTTTCCAACATGAAGATTCAGAAGATGACATTGCTTCCTTGTACGTTTGAGGTTCATGTTCTAACACATATGTGAAAAAATCCGAACCAAATGTCTTGGAAATTCTAGCCCTTACGCTTCTTCTTGGTTCAACTTCCTCAATCTCATGATGGGGTTCATCTTCATGTGAATTGCTTGATTCTTCTCTTGTCCTTTTAGGGACATTATTCCCTTCATTCCTTTTGTGCGGAAACACGTCTTCAAAGAATGAGGCATCTCTAGATTCCATGATTGTATTTACATGAATATCAGCTATATCAGACTTGAATACCAAAAATCTATAGGCACTACTATTTTGGGCTGGCCCTAAATAGTAACAATCTACTGTTTTTGGTCCAAGTTTGACTTTCTTGGGAGGCGGAACTGGAACTTTTGCCAAGCACCCCCACACTTTGAGGTATTTAAAACTTGGTTTGTGTCCTTTCCATATCTCATATGGAATTGTTCCTGTTTTATTATGAGGGACTTTGTTTAATATGTGATTAGACATATTTAAGGCTTCCCCCCACAAGTTTGTCGGTAGACCAGAGGTTAAAAGCATGGCATTAATCATGTCTTTTAACGTTCTGTTCTTCCTCTCGGCTACACCATTTTGTTGTGGTGAATATGGAGCTGTTGTTTGATGAATTATACCATTTTCGGCACAGAACTGTTCAAATGGTGATTCATATTCTCCACCTCGATCAGATCTCAATATCTTGATCTTTTTATTTAACTGATTTTCTACCTCAGCTTTGTACTTTATAAATGATGTAATTGCTTCATCTTTACTATTCAAAAGATATACATAACAATATCGCGTATAATCATCAATAAACGTGATAAAGTACTTTTTCCCACCTCTTGTAGGTAATGATTTAAAGTCACATAAATCTGTATGAACCAAACCTAGTGGTTCGGTGCTTCTATCAACAGATTGAAATGGTTTTTTAACCATTTTTGCTTCTACACATGTCTCACATTTGTAGTTCTTATCTACTTGGAATTTTGGAATTAATCCCAAGTTTGATAATATTTTCATTTTTCGGAAATTTATGTGTCCTAATCTATCATGCCATAGTAAAATTTCGTGCTCAAGCAAGTAAGAAACTTCAATTTTATTAATAGCACAATCAGAATACATAGTTTTATTGCCGATAACGGCTACATTTGCCTTAAATAGGCCATCACATAAATATCCCCTTCCGATATACATTCCAGCTTTGGACAGAACCATCTTGTCTGACTCGAACACCATTCTGAATCCTTTCTTTGATAATACTGCACCAGAGATGAGATTCTTGCGTATGTCTGGAACATGGAGCACGTCATTCAACTTGACAGTTTTTCCAGAAGTAAACTTGAGGATAACTGTGCCACTGCCTTCGATCATAGATACTGCAGAATTACCCATATAGAGTTTCTCTTCATGATCGAATTTCTTGTATGTAGAAAACATGGATTTGTCAGAGCAGACATGACGAGTAGCGCCTGTGTCCACCCACCATTGGTTAGGATTCTGAACCATATTGCATTCAGATACAACTGCCGAGAAGTTGGACTCATCCACTTCCATGTTGTCTACTAAATTTGCCTCTTTGTTGCGGTCCTTTTTGAGTCTGCAATCTCTAGCGGCATGTCCAACTTTTCCACAAACCCAACATTCACCATTAAACTTTTTGGTTCGTTTGTTGTCTTTTGGTTTGTTGTCTGGAGCTTTCCTTTTCTTCTGGAAATTCTTCTTTTTGTTTTTGGTCTTTGAATCTTCAGCCACAAATGCCTCCTCGCTTTGTTTTGTAATTCCACGGTTATCTGCCTCAATTTTCAATCGGACTATGAGATCCTGTAAAGAGATTTCCTTCTTTTTATGCTTCAGATAATTGCGGTAATCTCTCCACGACGGTGGCAGTTTTCCCGTGATGGCTTCAACCAAAAACGATTCTCCAACCTTATGACCTTCCGCCTCGAGTTCATGAATAATGATTTGTAGTTCATGCAGTTGAGCAGTCACCGGTTTGGAGTCGATCATCTTGTAGTCCATGAATTTGTCTACAATGAATTTCTTAAGACTGATATTCTGCGTCTTATACTTCGTAGCAAGTGCATTCCAGAGTGCTTTTGCTGTCTTTAGAGGTTGATATACTTTGTATAGCACCTTGTCGAGACAATTCAGAATATAGTTTCTGCATAGAAAATCGGAATGTTTCCATGTAGCAACATCTGCTTCCTTGCCTGGTGAAGAAACCGGTTCCTCCTCCTCGAGATACCGTTGCAGACCGAGTGTGGTGAGGTAGAATAACATCTGATTCTGCCATGTTAAAAAATCGTCACCATCTCCCTTGAACGGTTCAGGTCTGTTGTGAGTAGTAGTTTTTGAAAATTCTACTGTTGCCATCTCTGTTTTAGTAAGAAAACAGTAAACTTCTTAAGATGTTATACGTCTAGTATACCAAAACAGAGAATAATCAATTATAAACTCGTCGCACAAGTTTATAACTCAGATTTCCACTACACTGGAATTCTGTGTTAATTATTATAACAATATGATTGTTGTAAATAAATTACAACAACAGCGTTATACTATTTTGAATAAATAGTACAACCAAAATAAAGGATAGAATATAGAATTCTAACCGGAATATGTCTGAGGCTCGTCGTAACGATTTCCTTAAGAATTTTATTTCAAAATTCTCCCAAGATACAACAGACGTAATCTGCACGAGATTGTAATGAGTATGTCTACTCTGTGATATATATGGAATGTTGAGCAGTAGAGCAAAGAAGCAGAAGAAATTAGATTGGAATGGGATTAGAATGTGATCAGTATTCTCTCCTATTTATAATTTCGTCCGCACCCCTTCGAACAGTCGCGTCTGCCTGAAAGGTTGCACCCGTTTCCTTTCATTGCTGCTGTTCGTTTAACGGGCCGCACCCGTTCGCTACTGCCTATGTTCGGCCGCACCTGTTCGCCTCTAACGGGTCGCACCCGCTTCTGTTCGCCCATGCTTCTTCAGTCAGGTTGCACTCGCTCGCCGCGTCCGCTTATGAACAGTCGTGTCTGTTCACATAGCCTGCAACTGTTAAAAAACCCGGCCCAGTTTTGCAGCAAAATTAGGATCATATTAGACCCAAACCCAAACCCGAGCCCGGCCCGGTTCGGTTCGGTCGGACGGACGGCGGCGGCGCGCGCGCGTGTGTGGTGGAGATGCATGATCTCCCTCCTCACAACGAAGCATACATTTGGGTGCCCCTAGGCCCCAACATCTTCATTGCAAAGCCATATATAAACTAGTATGGCTTAGCAATTTTGGCGATGTGGGACTTTATGTATGTTTCATTCATTTTGTTCTTTAGGAATTCCAACAATCCCCCACATGAATGATAATATACATATCCCCCACACAAAGCGAAATATCACAGAGTACATATGGAATAATGCTTTATCGTGGATAAGTAGATATTTCACTTTGAACTTTCCCTAGTTAAAACTTATCGGATCTACTTGGCTAATCGGTGAATTATTTCATCTTGAACCGTCGGCCTTTATTGTATATCCAGACAATAAGCTTTACGAAGCATTGATTCCCTTCTCATCCAATCTCTTGGTTGTGTTCATTTTGGTCCTGAACAATTTTTGGTTCTGCGAGTGTTTTTAGAGAATAAAAGCCTTTTATTATTCTCATAGAGCCGACCCAGCTCACACTAACATAGGTGATCGCAACCATTAAGAGTATCCTACATATACCCCACTTGTTATTTCCAAGATATGGTCATCATTAAAAAACATAGTTTTAACCTTTAAATACTTCTGTAGGCATGCATTTATATTGTGCACCATAGGAATGGAGTTGGACTATGTCCACGCAAATGCATTACGTCTTGAGTTATTCAGAACTGGTTTGCCTATTGATCCTAGTCCGTGGGATCTCCAGTCGCTAGGATAGGTTTCCGTATAAGATAACTCTTGGTGGTTTAGGCTTTTAAACCCATTCCCCTCGATGCGCAGTCAATTTTCTCTCTTGATAAACCTTTAGTAAACGGATCCGCTAGGTTATCATTTGTTCTCACATAATCTATGGAAATAGTTCCATTAGAGAGTAACTGCCTAACTGTGTTATGGCGTCGTCGAATATGTCGTGACTTTCCATTATACACAAAGTTGTGCGCTCTGCTTAGCGCTGCTTGGTTATCGCAGTGTATGCATATGGCCGGTACAGGTTTAGGCCAGAATGGAATATCTTCCAAAAAGTGACGAAGCCATTCTGCTTCTTCGCCTGCTTTATCTAAAGCGATGAACTCTGATTCCATAGTGGATCGAGCTATGCATGTTTGTTTGGTAGATTTCCATGACACTGCTGCCCCTGCTAAGGTAAAGACATAACCACTTGTCGATTTTGATTCCTCTGAATCTGCAATCCAGTTTGCATCACTATATCCTTCTAAGACGGCAGGATATTTTCCATAGTGTAAGGAATAGTTAGCGGTATTTTTTAAATATCCAAGCACTCTCATTAGTGCTTTCCAGTGTTCCTTTCCTGGATTGCTTGTATACCTGCACAGTCGACTTACTGCATAAGCTATATCTGGTCTTGTGCAATTCATGAGATACATGAGACATCCTATTACACGAGAGTATTCCAGTTGCATTACACTCTCATTAGTGTTTTTATGCAGTACTTCTGATGGATTAAAAGGTGTTCTCACTCCTTTAATTCCATAGTCTTGGAATTTTTCAATCACTTTGTCTACATAGTGTGACTGAGACAATTCAATTCCATTAGGAGTTCTTATTATTTTGATTCCCAAAATAACGTCTGCAACTCCTAAATCTTTCATATCGAAATTGTTAGTTAACATCTTCTTTATGGTCTCTATTACCTGAGTATTTGGACCAAATATTAACATATCGTCTACATATAAACAAATCATCACATATGATTGTCCAATTTGTTTATAATAAACACATTTATCGCATTCATTTATACGAAAACCATTTCTCATCATGACACTATCAAATTTTGCGTGCCATTGTTTTGGAGCTTGTTTTAGTCCGTATAATGATTTTACTAATCTACAGACTTTGTTTTCATTTCCTTTGGAAATAAAACCTTCAGGTTGCTCCATGTAGATCTCCTCATCGAGATCTCCATTTAAGAATGCTGTCTTTACATCCATTTGATGAATTTCTAGACCATAAATTGATGCAATTGCTATTAGCATTCTTATAGAGGTTATTCGTGTTACTGGCGAATATGTATCAAAGAAGTCTACTCCTTCTTTTTGACGATATCCTTTGGCTACTAATCTGGCTTTATACTTGTCGATAGAGCCATCTGCTTTCATTTTCTTCTTGAAAATCCATTTGCAGCCAATAGGTTTTATTCCTGGTGGAATATCAACAATTTCCCAAGTTTTATTACTTAGAATTGAATCAATCTCACTTTGGATTGCTTCTTTCCAACATGAAGATTCAGAAGATGACATTGCTTCCTTGTACGTTTGAGGTTCATGTTCTAACACATATGTGAAAAAATCCGAACCAAATGTCTTGGAAATTCTAGCCCTTACGCTTCTTCTTGGTTCAACTTCCTCAATCTCATGATGGGGTTCATCTTCATGTGAATTGCTTGATTCTTCTCTTGTCCTTTTAGGGACATTATTCCCTTCATTCCTTTTGTGCGGAAACACGTCTTCAAAGAATGAGGCATCTCTAGATTCCATGATTGTATTTACATGAATATCAGCTATATCAGACTTGAATACCAAAAATCTATAGGCACTACTATTTTGGGCTGGCCCTAAATAGTAACAATCTACTGTTTTTGGTCCAAGTTTGACTTTCTTGGGAGGCGGAACTGGAACTTTTGCCAAGCACCCCCACACTTTGAGGTATTTAAAACTTGGTTTGTGTCCTTTCCATATCTCATATGGAATTGTTCCTGTTTTATTATGAGGGACTTTGTTTAATATGTGATTAGACATATTTAAGGCTTCCCCCCACAAGTTTGTCGGTAGACCAGAGGTTAAAAGCATGGCATTAATCATGTCTTTTAACGTTCTGTTCTTCCTCTCGGCTACACCATTTTGTTGTGGTGAATATGGAGCTGTTGTTTGATGAATTATACCATTTTCGGCACAGAACTGTTCAAATGGTGATTCATATTCTCCACCTCGATCAGATCTCAATATCTTGATCTTTTTATTTAACTGATTTTCTACCTCAGCTTTGTACTTTATAAATGATGTAATTGCTTCATCTTTACTATTCAAAAGATATACATAACAATATCGCGTATAATCATCAATAAACGTGATAAAGTACTTTTTCCCACCTCTTGTAGGTAATGATTTAAAGTCACATAAATCTGTATGAACCAAACCTAGTGGTTCGGTGCTTCTATCAACAGATTGAAATGGTTTTTTAACCATTTTTGCTTCTACACATGTCTCACATTTGTAGTTCTTATCTACTTGGAATTTTGGAATTAATCCCAAGTTTGATAATATTTTCATTTTTTGGAAATTTATGTGTCCTAATCTATCATGCCATAGTAAAATTTCGTGCTCAAGCAAGTAAGAAACTTCAATTTTATTAATAGCACAATCAGAATACATAGTTTTATTGCCGATAACGGCTACATTTGCCTTAAATAGGCCATCACATAAATATCCCCTTCCGATATACATTCCAGCTTTGGACAGAACCATCTTGTCTGACTCGAACACCATTCTGAATCCTTTCTTTGATAATACTGCACCAGAGATGAGATTCTTGCGTATGTCTGGAACGTGGAGCACGTCATTCAACTTGACAGTTTTTCCAGAAGTAAACTTGAGGATAACTGTGCCACTGCCTTCGATCATAGATACTGCAGAATTACCCATATAGAGTTTCTCTTCATGATCGAATTTCTTGTATGTAGAAAACATGGATTTGTCAGAGCAGACATGACGAGTAGCGCCTGTGTCCACCCACCATTGGTTAGGATTCTGAACCATATTGCATTCAGATACAACTGCCGAGAAGTTGGACTCATCCACTTCCATGTTGTCTACTAAATTTGCCTCTTTGTTGCGGTCCTTTTTGAGTCTGCAATCTCTAGCGGCATGTCCAACTTTTCCACAAACCCAACATTCACCATTAAACTTTTTGGTTCGTTTGTTGTCTTTTGGTTTGTTGTCTGGAGCTTTCCTTTTCTTCTGGAAATTCTTCTTTTTGTTTTTGGTCTTTGAATCTTCAGCCACAAATGCCTCCTCGCTTTGTTTTGTAATTCCACGGTTATCTGCCTCAATTTTCAATCGGACTATGAGATCCTGTAAAGAGATTTCCTTCTTTTTATGCTTCAGATAATTGCGGTAATCTCTCCACGACGGTGGCAGTTTTCCCGTGATGGCTTCAACCAAAAACGATTCTCCAACCTTATGACCTTCCGCCTCGAGTTCATGAATAATGATTTGTAGTTCATGCAGTTGAGCAGTCACCGGTTTGGAGTCGATCATCTTGTAGTCCATGAATTTGTCTACAATGAATTTCTTAAGACTGATATTCTGCGTCTTATACTTCGTAGCAAGTGCATTCCAGAGTGCTTTTGCTGTCTTTAGAGGTTGATATACTTTGTATAGCACCTTGTCGAGACAATTCAGAATATAGTTTCTGCATAGAAAATCGGAATGTTTCCATGTAGCAACATCTGCTTTCTTGCCTGGTGAAGAAACCGGTTCCTCCTCCTCGAGATACCGTTGCAGACCGAGTGTGGTGAGGTAGAATAACATCTGATTCTGCCATGTTAAAAAATCGTCACCATCTCCCTTGAACGGTTCAGGTCTGTTGTGAGTAGTAGTTTTTGAAAATTCTACTGTTGCCATCTCTGTTTTAGTAAGAAAACAGTAAACTTCTTAAGATGTTATACGTCTAGTATACCAAAACAGAGAATAATCAATTATAAACTCGTCGCACAAGTTTATAACTCAGATTTCCACTACACTGGAATTCTGTGTTAATTATTATAACAATATGATTGTTGTAAATAAATTACAACAACAGCGTTATACTATTTTGAATAAATAGTACAACCAAAATAAAGGATAGAATATAGAATTCTAACCGGAATATGTCTGAGGCTCGTCGTAACGATTTCCTTAAGAATTTTATTTCAAAATTCTCCCAAGATACAACAGACGTAATCTGCACGAGATTGTAATGAGTATGTCTACTCTGTGATATATATGGAATGTTGAGCAGTAGAGCAAAGAAGCAGAAGAAATTAGATTGGAATGGGATTAGAATGTGATCAGTATTCTCTCCTATTTATAATTTCGTCCGCACCCCTTCGAACAGCCGCGTCTGCCTGAAAGGTTGCACCCGTTTCCTTTCATTGCTGCTGTTCGTTTAACGGGCCGCACCCGTTCGCTACTGCCTATGTTCGGCCGCACCTGTTCGCCTCTAACGGGTCGCACCCGCTTCTGTTCGCCCATGCTTCTTCAGTCAGGTTGCACTCGCTCGCCGCGTCCGCTTATGAACAGTCGTGTCTGTTCACATAGCCTGCAACTGTTAAAAAACCCGGCCCAGTTTTGCAGCAAAATTAGGATCATATTAGACCCAAACCCAAACCCGAGCCCGGCCCGGTTCGGTTCGGTCGGACGGACGGCGGCGGCGCGCGCGCGTGTGTGGTGGAGATGCATGATCTCCCTCCTCACAACGAAGCATACATTTGGGTGCCCCTAGGCCCCAACATCTTCATTGCAAAGCCATATATAAACTAGTATGGCTTAGCAATTTTGGCGATGTGGGACTTTATGTATGTTTCATTCATTTTGTTCTTTAGGAATTCCAACAATCCCCCACATGAATGATAATATACATATCCCCCACACAAAGCGAAATATCACAGAGTACATATGGAATAATGCTTTATCGTGGATAAGTAGATATTTCACTTTGAACTTTCCCTAGTTAAAACTTATCGGATCTACTTGGCTAATCGGTGAATTATTTCATCTTGAACCGTCGGCCTTTATTGTATATCCAGACAATAAGCTTTACGAAGCATTGATTCCCTTCTCATCCAATCTCTTGGTTGTGTTCATTTTGGTCCTGAACAATTTTTGGTTCTGCGAGTGTTTTTAGAGAATAAAAGCCTTTTATTATTCTCATAGAGCTGACCCAGCTCACACTAACATAGGTGATCGCAACCATTAAGAGTATCCTACATATACCCCACTTGTTATTTCCAAGATATGGTCATCATTAAAAAACATAGTTTTAACCTTTAAATACTTCTGTAGGCATGCATTTATATTGTGCACCATAGGAATGGAGTTGGACTATGTCCACGCAAATGCATTACGTCTTGAGTTATTCAGAACTGGTTTGCCTATTGATCCTAGTCCGTGGGATCTCCAGTCGCTAGGATAGGTTTCCGTATAAGATAACTCTTGGTGGTTTAGGCTTTTAAACCCATTCCCCTCGATGCGCAGTCAATTTTCTCTCTTGATAAACCTTTAGTAAACGGATCCGCTAGGTTATCATTTGTTCTCACATAATCTATGGAAATAGTTCCATTAGAGAGTAACTGCCTAACTGTGTTATGGCGTCGTCGAATATGTCGTGACTTTCCATTATACACAAAGTTGTGCGCTCTGCTTAGCGCTGCTTGGTTATCACAGTGTATGCATATGGCCGGTACAGGTTTAGGCCAGAATGGAATATCTTCCAAAAAGTGACGAAGCCATTCTGCTTCTTCGCCTGCTTTATCTAAAGCGATGAACTCTGATTCCATAGTGGATCGAGCTATGCATGTTTGTTTGGTAGATTTCCATGACACTGCTGCCCCTGCTAAGGTAAAGACATAACCACTTGTCGATTTTGATTCCTCTGAATCTGCAATCCAGTTTGCATCACTATATCCTTCTAAGACGGCAGGATATTTTCCATAGTGTAAGGAATAGTTAGCGGTATTTTTTAAATATCCAAGCACTCTCATTAGTGCTTTCCAGTGTTCCTTTCCTGGATTGCTTGTATACCTGCACAGTCGACTTACTGCATAAGCTATATCTGGTCTTGTGCAATTCATGAGATACATGAGACATCCTATTACACGAGAGTATTCCAGTTGCATTACACTCTCATTAGTGTTTTTATGCAGTACTTCTGATGGATTAAAAGGTGTTCTCACTCCTTTAATTCCATAGTCTTGGAATTTTTCAATCACTTTGTCTACATAGTGTGACTGAGACAATTCAATTCCATTAGGAGTTCTTATTATTTTGATTCCCAAAATAACGTCTGCAACTCCTAAATCTTTCATATCGAAATTGTTAGTTAACATCTTCTTTATGGTCTCTATTACCTGAGTATTTGTACCAAATATTAACATATCGTCTACATATAAACAAATCATCACATATGATTGTCCAATTTGTTTATAATAAACACATTTATCGCATTCATTTATACGAAAACCATTTCTCATCATGACACTATCAAATTTTGCGTGCCATTGTTTTGGAGCTTGTTTTAGTCCGTATAATGATTTTACTAATCTACAGACTTTGTTTT
Organism: Allium fistulosum; assembly: GCA_030737815.1. Lineage (NCBI taxonomy): Eukaryota > Viridiplantae > Streptophyta > Magnoliopsida > Asparagales > Amaryllidaceae > Allium > Allium fistulosum. Next base: position 1,214,160,913 of record CM060902.1, read on the forward strand.
CATTTCCTTTGGAAATAAAACCTTCAGGTTGCTCCATGTAGATCTCCATGTAATTTGATTTGCCTTGGCAAAATAATAATAATGTCTTTTTATGTAAATGGAAAATGACTATTTATGGTATTTATAAGAGAAAATAATACTATTATTGTTTGAGAAATAAAATAAAAAGGTATTTTCTGAATAATAATAGTAATAGTAAAGAAATGTTTTCCAAAAGCATTTTCGGATAAAACAATTACTATTTTGAGCTAAATTAAAATAAAAAGGAGTTTTGATGATATAAAATAAAATATTATATTTTTGGAATAAATAGTAATAAATTGGTTTTGGAAAGTATTAAAGATTTTTAAAACTCAGTTAGGGAACAATGGTTTGGAATAACTATTGTTTTGAGATGTAATAGATAAATGGATCTTTTATAATAAACAATAACAAAATGTTTTTGTACTTAAGAGAACAATGGTCATTAATATATTATTCATGTGGCTCTAGAATGTGTGATTAAGTGTTGATTGTAATTATCACATATATTTGATGATTTATGATGATATCACATTTTGGTGAGTGTGCGATATCCTACCATTATTACTACTAGATGATGTGTAGCTAATTATTGTATTAGTTGATTTATGTTATGTTACTAATGTTGATTTGATTAGTACATATTTAATTAATGATTGACGTTGTGTCACAATTGTAGGGTGATTGCATTTGATGACTTAAACTTACATTGACAATACACTACTATAATTGATGATTAGTATGTATGTAAGTATATTCGTATTGCTTTCTTATTTGATGGATTGAGTTGGCATTGAGTATTAGTGATGTTTGTTGGTTGTGTACTATTATTGTTATTGTGTCATATGATGATTTGTTGTAATGGATAGGCCAGAATACTATTTTCTGCTTGTATTGTTTCATTGGTTGCATGGGTGCTATGGCCGTTATGTACTAACAAGTATTTAGATGCTAGAGAAGAGCAGGAGATAGAACTACGTGAGCTAGATACCTCAAGAGGGGTACATAGACAGTCTTTTTCTATGCAACAGCCCACGGTTCCATTATAGTCGGGGTATATAGAAATTGGCGCAGTCCCAAACATAGTTGACCCTTTTCCCTTTATTATATATATATTCTTGTGTATTCGTAATTTTATAGGTGGAAGCAAAGAAAGGAACAAAGAATCTATAATGGGTCATATCCATAGTATGATTTGGTGTCTCTTGCATCATAATTGTATAATTGTTGTTGTAAATTAAATGGTTAATGTATTGATATGATTAGTATCCAATATTAAACTTTATGTAATATTTAATTGTTGAAATGTTATTTATGTTCAAATTCAGCTTTGAGGTTTTTTCTTTTTTTTCATTGTTTTAGAATTTTCAAATTTTATATATTCATAGTCCACTATATTTAACGTTTGAATTAGTTGTAAGCATATTTTGTTAGCATTTATAATTATTTTTAGATGTTAAGAATAATGGTTCGTTACAATTCATATCAGAGCTTAGGTTTATCGATTTCTTAAGCCTTGGGTAGGTTTGACCATGGTTATGATGATTTACACCTTAGGATGAGTTATGATATAGAATGAGAGTGTTTTGATTGATAATTGTATTCTTTATGTGTATGAGTTGGTTGTTCAATCACCATTACATCATCTTAAAATGTTGTTTATTTATGATGACCTTTGTATGGAGGATAAATAAAGTAGGAGTGGGGTAGGATGAACACATACAAGAGGGTTTAAGTGCTGGTTATACCCCAAGTGACACACACCCAATGTTAAATTATAACTAAAACCCGACCTTAATAAGATGAATCATTTTTTTGTCTTTAAGTGAATAATACATGTTTCGAAAATTTTGGTTTTTAAAAGGTGTTTAATTAAAATGAAAACTGTTATTTTTGGCATAAAGTGGTTTGTTGAAATTCTTGGTATGAATAAAGAATTTAATTTGGGAATAAAATATTTTATGAAGGAATTTACGCAAGTAAAAGTAAATATGGAAAATATTTAATTTGGAAGTGTTTTTAAGTAAAAACATATTTTAATTGGATATTGAAAGTTGAAATCAGTCTTTGGAAAAACATGCTAGAGAAATTTTGATTGTTTTTTAAAAGCATTCTTAGGAATGTGTTTCTACAATGGTATTATGACTTAGAATTGCTTTGTTAAAGTGAAAAAACTTTACCTAAAACAATAGAAATTTTGTTGATAAATATTTATTTGAAATTATTTTTATAAAAGGATGTTTAGTTTGAAATATTTTAGTTTGATAGAAATGTTTTAACGAGGACATCTTACCTAAAATCATTTATGGTTTGGGAACATCCTTTGAAAAATGTATTTTATAACCTTATTATGACTTAGAATACTTTGTTGAAGGAAATTTTGAAAAGAAATATATTTGTTAAAGGATATTTTAAAATATATACTGTAAGGTTTAATAAGTATTTATTATAAGATATATTGATAAAGAGAAAAATATTTTAGTGTTTAGTCAAATTTACCTTATTGGGAAACATTTGGTGAGAATTAGGCCCATTAATAGGTATCCGAAAAATCCCAAATTCATCCGCATCTATAATTGAAAAGTGGATAGATATCCAATATCCAGAAAAATAGATATGAATGTGGATATTAAGGTATCCACATCTGAAAATTATCTATCCGGCTTTTGTCAAGATTATAGTTTATATTTTGTATATTTTAGTACAATGAAAGACATGTTATTTTAGTTAAGTTAATAGATTGTATTATATGCATTTAACGCATATTAGCTGCACAAAACTATTTATTATCTTCATTTTTTATTTATTTTTCACACTTTATATATATCGATTTATCAATCATTAGCAGAAAACAAAATTTCTAAAACAAAATTTCTAAAACAAAATTTTCTATTTATATATATCGATTTATCAATCATTAGCAGAAAAGATAATTATCCGATATCCATCCATATCTACGAATGTGGATATCCGATATTAGAAAATAATTTCGGATGCGGATGCAGATGTGACACTATCCGTATCTGAAAGTATCCGTTTACAGGCCCAGTGAAAATCCTTATTTTAAAGGAAACAATATTTTATTGAAACATTATTTACAATGAATATTATATGATTTTAAGAAGATTTATTAAAAGAAGGTTATTTCCATAGAAAGGTATTTTATTTTGAAGAATTTTTTTTCTCAGAAGAAGAATTTGAAAATAATATAGTGGAAATATCTTTATTTGAGAGATTATATTATTGGTGGAAATATTTGAAAATAGTTTGATGGTGTTATTTTATTTAAGAAGTATCCTTTTGAGTTAAGAATGCAATAAAATACTTCTTTGGAAGTAAAGTTTTAGCAAAGGAGTATATTTGATTTCAGAAAACTTTTTGTTTGAAAATTGGTTTTTGGTTGCAAGGATTTTCACTTAAAGGGTACACTTTGATTAATGATGCTATGAAGAGAAAACATTTTTGGGCAAAGAGATTTTGATTGAAAAGAGACCTGTTTTTTTAAAATTGTTTTACTGAGAATATATTATTGATAAATGATGTATTATAAAGCATCTAATATTACAATTCTTTAAGAAAATACTTTACTAAAATAAGGGTGATTTGATTTGGAAGTAACTGTTAGAATATTTAATTGGATAACAAACTTTTGATTATTTGTTAAGAATTATTTTATTAAAAAGATTTTTTACTTGGAGATTTTAATTAAGAACCGTAAAACAAGACTTTGTAATGAAGGTTATAAGGCAATGGAGGTAAGATGAGTTATAAAGTTGCCTAGCATCCATTATGACGAAGTTGCATCTATGAGTATTGTGTGCAACTTTCCAAATGAGTGATGGGATGTTTAGTTATTCTCTCTTATGTAGAGAGTTGGGATATGGTGTAGGGACTATGCATTTTGGTGTTTGGGATATGACCTTTTTATTGTATTTGTCTATTTTCGTAGAATAGTATGCGTTGATTTATTTCTTGTTTGGTTATGTTTGGTTCCTTGTTTGCATTATATTGTTTGACTGTTTATTTAATTAATTCATGTCGTGCTTGTTTGAATTGTTTCCTCTTGTTTGTATTGTGTTGATTGCCTGATTTGCTGCTATTAGTTTTAATTATTGTTTATTTACTAGGTTGCTTATTTGCATGTGCGCTTGTCTGTTTTGTTGATTGATATATACGATAGATGTATGATGAGGTAGTTATCCACTTTTGACTTTTTGTGACAACCTGCACCTCCCGACACACCGATCCAAAGCATAAGATGACTTTCAGACTCGCTTCGTGCCAACAAATACGGGCTGTCGGGGGTTTTTTCTTCTTCTTTTAACATTACAAAGACTAATATAAGCAAATAAAATCTAAGATACACTACACTTTCAGAACTCACAGCGGAAGAAATAAAATATATGACCAGAAAAATGTCCATCTTAGAAAATATTCAAATCACGGTCTTAGAAAAACTAGTACGTGGTCCAATATAGAGTACATAGAAAATATCGTTCCAGGTCTGATAAATGAGATAAAATGTATTGATAAAATGGATAAATACATGAAGAGAAATTATGAAAAAAGCAGTCTCCAAAGATAAGCTCGATTCTCGAAGTATTAAGGATGAGCCAATCACTTGCTTCCTTGTCCACCTGTGGTGGGGAATAAGAAGGAGAAAGAGTGGGTCAAACAATAGTATGGTGTATGAGTACAGGTTTAATGTGCGATGATCATGTGTAGTTAAGTTTAATACTACTTTAGACGACATAGGATGTGCTACTAGTGTCCGTGTATTCCTAAGGTCCATTACCTAAGAGTTCTTGTCTAATACATACCTATACTACAACTTTTGTAGGCCACTACCAGGATCGAACTACGTATCAAACCTCACAACCAATGATCGACCAATGCTCCTAGAGCTACCTAATAAGGAAAAACCACCACTAGGCTATTGTGGAAATAAATTTCCACTTATAACACCGCATAATGCTACTGTGAAGACTAATCCCCACTAATATCACCACCACTAGACTATTGGGGAATCGATTTTTTCCCCTAACTCCGACTACTACACGCAACCCAACTATGCATCGAGGAGGAACCCGCAATGCTGACTCTTTGAAATGTCTCATCGTCCGCATCCGTATCCACCTCTCGATCATAGTATTTGCCTCTTATTGAATGCTTCGGGATCCTCCATCAGAAATATATCACATCGCATCAAAAATCGTGCATACTAAGATCCCCGTTACGCCAGGCCATACTTTCTCAGGCATCCTCGTTAGTGCTGCGCATTCACTACGAAACCTCATATGAGTGCCATTTGCGATAAAAATTGCCTCCAGTGGAAAATCGACCCTCAAATTGGGTAAACGACATTTACCCAACATCGAAATGACCTAGCATCCGTTGATAGGGAACTGGCTTCCCGACTATCTCCAATCACTTAGCCCAAAATAGGTCCATACGACAATAAGAAATCATATAAAATTTTATTATTATCTTGGGCCTTAGGTCGAGGTTCAATTTGCACATTTCAGGTGACAACTGGTGACTGTTAGCCCTTACCGATCGACCACTCGGGGTAAGGTCGATCAGTCGTGGTAAAAAAATTAGGGTTTTTTAGCTTTTCTATTTCAATTTTTATTGCATTTGTTGATTTCTGGAACATTTGATTACATCGTTTACTCATTGTGATAGCCAGTTAACATTTCTAGATTTTACAGATTTGTAGAGTTTCAATTTCATTTGTTTAATATGAATTTACAAGTTTTAGGGTTTACAGTTATAAAATCAAAGGGTGTGCTAGCATCAATATAAGATTTAACAATGTACATTGATTTCAATTCTACCCTAGATTATAGGTTTCACTTTAGGGGTTTACAATTTCTATTTTAAATTACTAACAACCTACATCAAACGGATATATCAAATTTGACTATAAATAATCGTCTAATTAAGTTTGCTCTCACTCACACTACACCATACAACACAATTTGCCACACCCAGATGCGCAAAAATTGTCACGGTCTTAGGCCGTGGCAATTTTACCATGGACCCGAGCCGTGGTAAAATAAATTACCACGGTTACAGACTGTGGCAATTTTGGAACGGCCTTGGATGGTGCCAAAATTATTAAAAAAAATTTCACCCACCCGTGTACCAGATTTCAGCATATTTCACGCTTCTCCAACTGGTAGAACGCCCCTTCCTAAATCTCATCCATTATCCTCAAGAAAAACCCCACCAAATAATTCTCTATTTCCAAATAATGGAAACCGAAACCCTAACGCCGATGCCTCCCTTGCTCCAATGGCAGCCCGAGTTCCACCAATCAACAGATCAGGTCATCGCCTCGCCAAGCTTCAAGGTGGTGCCGAGACTCGAGCTGCAACAGATCAATAATCTTGAACGCGTCTCGAATCTGGGCGTCTTCTGGAAGAACCGCGTGGAATCCAAAGATTCCGTGACCTTCCGATTGTCCCACGGAGGGGACGTCGATTCCGACGGCAATTGTCTGTTTTCGTCCGCCTATAAAGTGATCGGTTGTGGTAAAGATTCAACCTTGGACATTGATATTTATGATGCGTTTGCCTATCATCTGTACTAACCTCTTTAGGTATTTATCTACATTTGTGTCACAAATTATAGGACATGAAATGTGTTATAGTATATGTAGGTGTATATTAAAGTGTATATTCAAAACATTTGTTAGAGCTTACATGACTCATTTTGTTCAGGAAGCGCACGAGTTGGGAGTATTGTGATGACAACAGCAGCAAAGCATGTAACACCTGTTGCTCTTGAGCTTGGAGGTAAATGCCCTGCAATCATAGATTCCCTCTCGAGTGATCGAGATAAAAAGGTATTTTCTTAAAAAAAAGTACGTATAACAACTATATTTGTTATAGAACAATGCTTGCATCACTCTCTTGCTACACTTTTCATGTTATCGATGGAAATCAAGGTGGTGTGTAGGGTGATCTTGTAGCGATTAATGATTTCAATGTGGCATTCAGTAATTTCCATTAATAAGGTTGCAAGTGTAGCCTTACTATCCTTAAGGGAGAGTGATGAATGATGATAGCATTTAAATAAACATGAATTGTACTTTGGGAATCCATATTCTCCTGACAAATTCATGATTTTAAGGCAACTATGGAGCGAGTAGCTGCAGGAAAGTGGGTTGTGCGTTCCGGCCAAGCCTTATAGCTGTTGATTATGTGCTTGTGGAAGAGAAATTTGCTCCCACACTGGTATTCATTTTTCAACTATTGAGAAATAATTAGTTAAAAGTCCTTACAAAGTAGCCTGAATCAAAATGTCTATCAAAAAGCATCAAAAGAAGAACTTCTAAAAAAAACGAGCTTATTTTGTGTTAATTAGCCCAGATTACAATTCTAATCAGTGAATATGAATTGTATGTATCAAATGCATCAATACTATATTTTCATTTAATCTGGTCTATTTCTATTTTTAAACTAGATTGAGTTTGAAGGCAACGCTAAAGAAATTTAACACGGAACCTGCAAATTCAGGAAGGATTGTTAACAAGCTTCACTTTGAAAGGCTGACAAATTTACTAGAAGAGCCTTCTGTTGCATCATGCATTGTGCATGGTGGTTCCAGGGATGTCAATAACCTATAATCACTTTCCACATCTCTCTCTGTTTGTGGTTTTTTTCATAAATACATTGTTTTCTAATTTGTCAAAAACAAACATGTTTTAGGACAATCGAACCTACAATATTGGTAGATCCCCCATTGGATTCCAAAATCATGACTGAGGAGATATTTGGCCCACTTCTTCCCATTATTACTGTGAGTGCTCAAAGTTAGCATTATAAATACAATTTAATTACTTGCACAGTATTAATCTCACAGTTTAATTGTTTTATAACAGGTAAAGAATATAGAAGAGAGCAATGATTTCATAAACGCAAGGCTTAAACCTCTTGTGATTTATGCCTTCACCAACAACGAACAGCTTAAGCAAAGAATCCAGAATGAAACTAGTTCTGGAACACTGACATTTAAGGATGCGCTTATACAGGTATTTTGCTTAAAAGCTAGAGATTACATTCATATATTTCCATACGATGAGAACCAATATGCATTTGGAAGGTGGAACATAAAGGATCGGCTACACCTCAAATACCCTTTGATATCGGCAAAAAATCCCAATTTAAATAATATAGAAAAAGAGACACGTGTTATTTAGATAAATGGTAATTAGAACATGCTTATTTATGTTATTTTACCATTTATAACATAAGCATTACATGCAATAATTATACAGAGATGGTTAAATTTGTAGTATGATTTTACTGTTATAGTACGTTGTTGATACAATACCGTTTGGAGGGGTTGGAGAGAGTGGATTTGGAAAGCACCATGGAAAAAGCAGTTTTGACATGTTTAGTCATGGAAAGCCAGTAGTAAGGAGGAGCTTTTTGACTGAGTTTAGTTTCAGATATCCACCATGGAATGACAAAAAACTAGAGCTCATAAAATGTTTATATGAGTTCGATTATTTGGGATTTATATAAATATACTCTTTGATAATGAACGATAAAGAGTGTGTATAAATAAAATTGTATTAAAACCATATGCTCATAATTCAATCCTGCTACTAGTTTTAGAAAATATCCATAGAGCAGATGTTGCTTGTAGAGTACACACACATAAATAGTGTATCCAATAGCATAAATATTGTAGAGGAATATGTTCTAAGTTTCAGCGAAATAAGAATCTGCTTGGCTTATCTCCTGTTTCAAATAAATAATTTGATGGGAGCAACAAGTTGTATTCAAGACTTATGTTTCAAATAAATAAAATAACTTGGAGACTAATTATGAATTTGCCAGCAATCATCTTTGAAAATATAGATAATGAGATAATAAAAAAGAAAAAAACTGCGTTATAGGTATGCAGAGAATAAGTACTTTATGTTTAAGGATAGATGGTATATGTGCATCGATAGTAATATAGCCAAACATAGTTGTTCGAGTAAGGCCTTCTTAATGTTGTGAGGCAACGAAGACTATATTTTTTCTCATATATTAATAATACAAACTTAGAATTGAATGTTGCATATTACACAGACCAAGGTTTACAACATATAAAACTCATATGTACATCTTACCTGATTTGGTGTTTCGAAGGTATGGATTTCATATGAACAAACAAGTCATTGAATTTATGTTTTAGGCCTCTTGTAGTGTTCAAGGAGAGGTTTAAAAGTAGGCAATACTGGTAAGCCTATATTTATTAACATAGTCCCTATGAATCTTTGTAAGTCGTCATCATCGTTTAATTCAATGAAGCTAATTGAACATTAATAGAGTCCTTATAGATCTTGATTGGCCGTGACATTGAATTTGGTTTTTTGCTCTGTTCAACTATATACTGTCATGATCAGTTGTGACATTGAAGAATAACATTGCTTTGCATTTTTTTTAACAAAATAATGAATATTATTGTTTATAGTTATATTATACAATTTACATCAAAACGAAAATTTCAACACCAAAACAAAGTGTCAGTAATAGACTATAAGAGAAAATAGGTTATTAGTTGCTAACTCTTTTTTCAAATGCATGTGTAACTTGCCTTTGTACTGACCCAAATAAGATATTACCACACATTAAAAACGCACTATTCATAATGTTTTACTTGACTAGCATTATCCACTTATTTTATCTTTAGTGATTTGAAAATAATATTCTGTACCAAAGAAAGATGTAAAACACGTAACAATATTTACAATGTACAACATGATGCGCTAATGTGTGAAGAAATCCCTCGCTATAAACTCTTCTCCATCATTTTTGTTAACCCATCATAATAAGTAGAATTTGCTTGTCTTGGATATTCTCAGGAAATCTATGGTTAAGGTACATGTTTAAATCATTAAGGTTTAAAAAATATTTTTTTTTGATCCACTGAATGCACAATGGGAATGAATGGTTTTGTTGTATCAACGACAAAGTTTTATGTACTGGCAGAGATCATATTATTTGGGATGGATGGAATAAGCGCCGTAGGCTGAACGTGGGTCCCTTTTGTGGCTTCGGAACCAGAGTACATTATAGTTTGGTGCACTGTGCCATCACGAACTGGAACCCACCTTACAATCCATACATCTGAGCATGTATAGGTTGTGGTTGAAGTTGACGAGGATGGAAGTGTGGTTTTGATGGCAGTGCAGTTGAAGTGGTTAAATTGTAGGTGGAGAAGAAAGCAGTGGGTGTTTCAGGCAGTGGTTTGAGGAATGTGTATGCAATTAAAGTTTGGGTTTTGTGTTGTTGGTGATGAGATGTGTGGTGCTGGTTGGATTTTGAAGAAGGGGAAGTGGTTGTGCCATGTTTATTTTGCAGTGGTTGATATGATTGTGTTTAAAGAGAGTTGATGTGTGGTTTCAGGTGATGGAAGGAAGAGGGATGGAAGTGAAACAATAGATGTATATAAAAACAGTGCAGTTGAAACAGAATGAACTGTAAGTTAAAACAGTGAACAACGGATGTATGTAAACATAAAATGCTTGTAATTGAAATAGAAGAGGTAAATGAAATGCCTTGAATGTCCTTTTTTTAAATGAAAAATAGAAGTGATGAAGCGTGAAAACAGAGGTGAACAAATGAAAACAGCAAAGTGTAACAACAAATTAAAATTCTAACAACAGAGAAAAACAAGTGAAAACAACAGAGAACCAAACCAAATAAATGAACAGAGAACTAAACCAAATAAATGAACAGAGAAATCGATGGACGGAGAATCAAATAGACAATGAAAATGTAATGCAATTTTTTTATATAATGAAAATAACACAAAACTAACACAGAAGGAACATAACAAGTTGCAGAAAACTTGCACAAACAAACTAACACAACTTGCAGAAATGAACACAACAACTAACACAAAGGGGAATTGGAATGCACAGAAATGAACAGTAACAAATGCAAACTAACAAGTGAAATTTTGATGTGATTTTTTTTAATAACATGAAATAAAATAAATACCTTTTAATAATATTTTTTGTCGGCTTATGTATTATAATATCATGTTTGTAGTAAACACATAAGTAACTCATATATGTTGACATCTTATATAGTTATGTACAAAGTGAATCGGAATTATTTTTTTTATGACAACAGGACTGGTTGAGATTCAGTGTTGCCTTCTGGCACACATTCTGAGGATCTGGTGCAAATCCATTTGGTGTCCGACGAAATCTTGGCCATGGGAAGATGGTACCAATTCAGTAGCCATGGCTAAAAGAAGAAGTAAGTTTAATATTGTGAATGGAGTTATTGAATTGCTTCGTTAATTAGATAGAATGCCATCTAAATGTTTTAAAAATATTTGTAGTGAGAGCTAATTTTGAGTTCATAAATAAGTTGGGAATTGATAGGTTGTGCTTCCATGATAGAGATATTGCTCCTGATGGTAAAACACTAGCGGTGAGATACTTTCCTATTTAATTATATTTATTATATATGTATATGCAATTCATTGACATGAAAAAAATGCCTAGCATCTACAATCACTTTTAATGTTCATTATGAGAGTTGAACGTTATAATATGTTGCAGGAGTCGAATGCAAATTTGGATGAAGCGGTTGAACTTGCAAAGGAACTTCGGGTATAAATTTGCTTTCGAGAATAATAATGGTCATAGTAGTTCATATTCTTTTTCTTAGTGACTTTATATAATGTTTTAAAATTTTATTGTTGTAAGGGGTTTAAAATATGCCCACTTTGTGTAGGAAATGAAGAGCAGAAAATAATAAAGAGAGTTCAAAGAAAGAAGACATCATTGCAATATACCAGTCCTGTCATAGTGTATTCCACATCTTCTGTACATTCAATCACTTCAGAACATGTTTATCAGCAGTGTCAACTTTAGCAGACTATAAATTTGTGACTTGGTCTAAACTGGATTTTTGTCTTTATTTGATTGTTGCCATTTTGTGATGAATTTTAAACACTTTCTTCATTGTTTGCTATATTTGTTGGGTCTAAATATTAATATTAACTTAAGTTAAATTAACAGTAGAAAATGGATTATCATCTTGCTATTGATTATTATTACTATTTTCTCATGCTTCATCAATATCCATTTCAGAATTATTATGTATAAATGTCTGGCTGTTTTGGATTACATACTTTTGTAAACTAACCAAGGTGTTCTATGTGATCAAATTTGTAATAGTTTGACCAAAATTCAGCAATGGCTCATAGCCGTGGTTGATATACATTTAGCCACGGCTCAAAGCCATGGCTAAATGGGCATTAGCCACGGCTTTAAGCTGTGGCAATATTTTATTTTGCCACGGCTCGGAGCCGTGGCTAATATTAATTTTGCCACGGCTCAAAGCCGTGGCAAAAGTTTTGCCACTCCCCATTTTGCTACGGCTCTGGGCCGTGGCAAAATTATTTAGCCATGGCTCATAGCCGTGGCAAAATGGCTTTTCTGGTGTAGTGTCACCTCAAGCCTTAGCTCTTACTACTTGTTATACTTAAAAATCGCCCCGCCGTACCCTTACTCCCTTTCTCCATCTAGATCCAATTGATCGTGTTCTTCTAGTTTGATTTTATGTTGATTTTTGAAGAATATTAGGGTTAGTGGAGAGGTTAGAATTGGATAGAGTTTCAATAGACTGTTATGTGAATTTTAGGGTTAGGTCAGGCTTGAATTTATATGGGTTGGCAAATATTTTAGGCCGTTGGATTTAGGATGGTGAATCACGCACACTCATGTAATACTTGGCAATGAAGTAATGCATCACCACCATTCAAACATGTCACAAATAGCTTGATTTTACATGAGCTACGGTCGGTCGCTTGCCTTTTTAGGTTGACCTCTACTGGTCGACCATCAACCTTCCTGGATTAACGGTCGCTTTGTGAATTTTCGAATTATTTTATAAGTTCTTAGTCTACTTTCAATCCTTCCAATGCCCGTAACTTCTCCATACTAACTCCGATTTCAAAGTGTTATATATGAGAAGCATCCAAAAAATTGCTACGAACGCAATGGGGCAAGTTCATAGCGAAATTTGAACAATTATGAAAATTTCATTTTAGTCCTTAATTTAATTTAATTTTCTTATTAAATTTACGTTAAAATTTTGAAGTGCTGCATTCTTCCCTCTTAAAAGGAAAAAAATGTAACTTATATATAGAGCAACCAATAGCTACAACCATTTACTCATCCTTCATCCACGGGCAATTGTTGTCCTTAGAAATTTCCTAACGCAATATATACATATATATGCAAAGTGAAATGCATGTGAACATGTACTAATATAAAATGTAGACGGTCTACTGATCCAGTTGACCTCTTGTCATGCAAATGATCATGCCATGCATCCAAATGTATGCAACATCTTAATTAAATATATTTACAATTCTATATGTATGCAACCATTTCAACTCAATTACTACATCCATATGCATAACATCCACTAGCATCACAACAATCAAAAGATAACATGCTATAAAATATATGTTTGTGTATATACCTAGAGGATATATTGTCCTAAATGTGTAAAAGATAATAGTCCAAACAATACATCCAAATACATCCACTAGCATCCATCATGCATAACACATCCTATTGACATGTTTTCAACCATTCCTACCATCCAATGGTCTCTACCTAAAGGGTATAACAAGCTAAGTCCTATACATAAGAAATCTATCTATACTTATAAGAATTAAATTGGAAACATATCAGAATAGAGTTGTGATTGGGTAGTGCTAATCTTCTCCTCAGGCACCCATATACTCTCTGATGGGTCGTCTCTCCATTGAACTTTAACAAGTCTGATCTCCTTGTTGTGAACTCGCTTTGTGCCATGCTCAAGAATATGAGTGGGTATGCAATGTACAAGTGAATCCCTCTCAACCTCCACCTCCTCTAGTTGACTCAGCTCGACAATGATAGTTGTATCGTGCAAGCACTTCCGCAAGTATAACATAAGGAAAACAACTGTACCCCCACTAACTTATTCGAAAGCCCTACTCTATATGCCAACTTCTCTACTCTAGCAACTATCGGGAAAGGTCCTACAAACCTCAGTGCTAGCTTCCTTGACCTACCAAAGTCTCATAACATGCCTAAAGGGTGAAGCCTTCACAAACACCATGTCGCCCACTACGAACTCTAGATCCTTATGTCTCCTATCAACATAAGGTTTCTTCCTATCTTGAGTAGTTTTCATTCTCCTACAGATCACGTATACCTTCTTCGATGTCTCCCTCACCATATCCGGCCCAAGAATAATACCATCCATAGTATCCGACTAACACAACGGTGATCTACAGGGTCTACCATATAATGCCTCAAATGGCGCCATCCCAATACTAGCCTGATAATTGTTGTTGTAGGTAAACTCCACCAATGACAAGTGATCCTTCCAAGAACCACCAAAGTCAAAAATGCACATCCATAGCAAGTCCTTTAATACCCGATTCACTCTCTCCATCTGTCCGTCCGTCTGCAGATGATATGCGGTGCTCAAGCTCAACTCGGTCCCTTAAGCCTCCTATAGACTCCTCCAGAACTTGCTGGCGAAAAGTGGATCTCGATCACTAACTGTGCTTATAGGAACTCTATGAAACCTATTGACCTCTATAACGTATAGAGCCACCAACGATGTCGCTGTCCTCATACTCCTCACTGATATGAAATGAGCGCACTTAGTCAACCGATCGACTATGTGGAACACAAAGCCTATCATCCCTCTGTAACCATCCTCTCGAGTCAATGGCGTAATGCCTCAAATAGCTCGATCATTTTCCTCTACTAATCCTCTCAACATTATCTACTAGCTCCTTATCCTCCTTCTGCCTAGATCTAATATGCTCCATCAATATAGGCTACATATCTAAAGCTACTAGTAATCCCGGGGTAATATTTGATGATAGTTGGAAATTAAAAGTAGTAATGTACTCCAAATGCCTCCACTCAAAGAACATGGGACTCAATACTGCACGCTGTCTACTCAAAGCATCGACCACTACATTACCTTTGCCCAGGGTATATGAGATATCAAAGTCATACGATGCCTAGAACTCCATCCACCTTTGCTGTCTCAAATTTAAGTCCTTTTGGGAGAACAAATACTTTAAGGACTTGTGATCTGTATATAGCTCAAACCACTCTCCTAAAAGATAATGCCTCTATGACTTGAGTGAAAAGATAATGAATGCTAACTCAAGATCATGGGTATGGTAGTTTCTCTCCTAGGTCTTCACCTATCGACTAGCATAACTCACCACCCTTCCTTCTTGCATCAAGACCTTGCGAAACTCCATACCACTAGTGTCGGTATAAACTGTAAATGACTTCATTCCATCGGGTAATACCAAAACTGGTGCACTCGTCAACGCCTCCTTCAATTTGATAAAAGAATCTTCATATTTTGCATCCCACAAGAAAACCATATTCTTCTTGGTAAGATGGGTCAAAGGGGCAGAGACCTTCGCAAAGTTCTTAATGAAATTTCGATAGTAGCCCACCAAACAAAGGAAATTTCTCACCTCTATGGAATTCTTCGGCACATACCAATCCTGATCTGTACCACTTTACTGGGATCAACTGTCAATCCACTTTCTAAGACAATGTGTCCCAGAAAGCACACCTCCTCTCTCTGAAAGTGGCACTTCTAAAACTTTGCCTTTAGCTTATGCTCATGGAGTGTACTGAGCACTTCTCCTAAATGCAATGTGTGCTCCTCCTCACTCCTCGAATAGACTAAGATATCATCCACAAATACCATAATGAACTTGTTAAGCAACCCTTTCAAATCTTGGTTCACCAAATCAACAAAGTAAGCAGGTGAATTGGTAAGTCCAAAGGGTATGACTAACCACTCATAAAGTCCGTTGGGTGTATAGAAAGCTATCTTCTGGATACTATCCTCGACTAAACGCATCTGGTGGAATTCGATAGCCAAGTCAAGCTATGAGAACACCTTAGCTCCAACTAACTAATCAAAGAGACCGTCTATATTGGGCAAATGATATCGATTCTTCTTTGTCAGTTTATTTAACTCCCTATAATCGACGCAGAGTCCTTGAGAACCATCCGCCTTGGTGACAGAGATGACTGATGCTCCCCACTCAAAAATATTCCTCCTAATAAAACCCTTCTCCAATAGCTCATTTACTTGATAGTTTAACTCGCATCTTTCCTTTGGAGCCATATACCTCAATGGTAAGGTGACGAGTCTGGCATTCTCAACAAGGTAGATCCTAAACTTGTTCTTTCTCTAGGATGGGAGATCGGTAACCTCAGCAAAAACATCTAGGAAATCTCTAATGATGGGCACCCAGTCAAGCTCGTTATGTGAGAGGTCCAATAAATATAAGTAGCTCAACATAACCAATCCTTGGGGGTTACAATAAACCTCCAAGCTACGTTCAGTGCTCAATCTAATGAAATTCCTATCACAGTCTAAAATGGCCCCATACATCATCATCCAATCCATGCCTACTATCAACCTAAACCCAAAGAATCCCAATACAAAGGCATTACAATCGAACTTGGCCTTAAAATGAGCAACTTCAAGCCCCTATATACCATAGACAAGAAGGTCGATCCTTCTATGGGGTTTGGCTCGACTACAATATCTGTGACTATACTAGCATGTAAATGTAAGTCATCAACAAGTCTACTAGAATGAAAGAATGTGAAGCCCTAATGTCAAATAAAGTGAAAATAGATAAACCAAAAAGACTCAAGACACCTTCGATCGCCACTTTCTTGCCCTTTTCCACCACTGGCTGTGCAATCGAGCTAGGGAGTTCCTCTAGTGCATAATCTAGAACTACCTAAGCAGAGGTCTTCTGGGGTGCTGGACACACCCGCTTCACATGCCCAAATTGATCTCAGTTATAGCACTTGACCTTTTAAAGATCTGTCTTGCACTCCTCCAAGAAATGTCCCCTTCTACCACACTTCCTACTATGGACATCCTTCTTCTATTTCTTTCGTTTGGGTCCACCTCCTCCCTTATGTTGGTTCTGCTGTGCTTTCCTTCTAGCCTTCTTGGATTCTTCATCCGTAGCTCCCTCCATGGAGATGGTGTTTAGCAAGGCCATCTCTACTATATCCTTATATGTAGCACCTATTGGAACGTAACTCAAAGCTAAACCTTGGAGAGGTTGTTTCAGCCCTTTAGCAAACTTTAAAGCCTTCTTATGCAGGGTATCGATCAATCCATCCCAAATCTAGCTAGCTCATTGAACCGATTGATATATTCTTTCACTGATAGGTTTCCGTGCTTCAAGTGAATGAACTTTTCTAAATGAACACCTTCCTTTGCCCTAGAAAGAAACTTTGTCTTGAATCGCCTGCGAAACTTCTCCCAAGAAATCTCACTTTCATCAGCCTCAAACTCCACAACCTCCCACCAGCTCAACATCTCCCCTTGTAACTGCCATGTAGCTAACTGCCTCTTCATCTCGTCAGTCAAACCCATTAAACCAAAGATCCTCTCATAAGAACAGATCCATGTCCTCGAATCCACGTAAGACTCTGTCCCTAGGTATGGTTTCCTCTGAGGCTTGAAAATCTTTGTATAGCTTAGCAAAGTTTGTAGTGGTAAGTGGGTTGACAGGAACCTCGCCTATCGCTCTCTATGTGGGCTCTCTAATGGAATTTAGCTCGGCACGTCCCCTCGTCTAAAGGTGCCGGCGGAACCATTTCAACATGTTCATGCCTGGGACCTTACAACATCGTCGGAGCCTGAATCTATGGGATCACTTATCTTTTATCTCTGAATTTTTAAGAATTTTACTGGAAAGTTTTCACGGATGGTATACATACAAATAAGAGAGATAACATGGGTAGATTCTAAGGTAGCATAGCACAAAAAAGAGAGATTACGGTATGTATAAAATCTTTAGAATGCTTTTTGAAATATATATATATATATATGTGTGTGTGTGTGTGTATTTTCAAAATTAATTTTTGAAAACTTTTTCGAAAAACATTTTCAGAAAACATTTTGAAAAACCATTTTTTCAAAAACTTTTCAAATATGTTCTCTCAGTACGGTCCTTATTCCTAAGGAACTTTGAATATATGCTATAGTACCAAATGTGACAACCCGCACCTCCCGATAAACCGATCCAAAGCCTAGGGTGACTTTCAGCCTCGCGTCGTGCCAAGAAATACGGGCTGTGGGGTTTTTTTTCCTTTTTAACATTATAAAGACTAATATAAGTAGATAAAAACTAAGATACACTACACTTTCAGATCTCACAGCCACAGGAATAAAACATATAACATAGAAAAATATCCATTTTAGAAAATATCCAAATCACGGTCTTAGAAAAACTAGCACGTGCTCTAATACAGAATACATAAAAAAATATCACTCCAATTCTGATAAAAGAGATAAAATGTACTGATAAGATAGATAACCACATAGAGGGAAAATATGATAAAAAGCAGTCTCTAAAGAAAAGCTCGACTCTCTAAGTATCAAGGATGGGCCAATCACCTGTTACCCTATCCACCTTTGGTGGTAAAAAAGAAGGAGAAAGAGTTGGTCAGGCAAAGTCTGGTGAATGAGTACAAATTTAATGTGTGATAATCATGTGCAGTAACTTTAATACTATTCTAGACGACATAGGGTATGCTACAAGTGTTCGTGAATTCCTAAGGTCGATTACCTGAGGGTTCTTCTCTAATACATACCTACACTACAACTTTTGTAGGCCACTACCAAGATCGAACTATGTATCGAACCTTACGACTAACGATCGGTCACTACTCCTAGAGCTACCCAATAAGGAATCACCACCACTAGGCTACTGTGGAAATAAATTTCCACTTATATCATCGCATAATTCTACTATAGAAACTAATCCCCACTAATATCACCACCACTAGGCTATTGAGGAACCGATTTTCTCCTAACTGCGACTACTACACATAACCCAACTACGCATCGAGAGGGAACTTGCAATGCTAACTTGTCAAAATGTCTCATCATCCAGATCTGTATCCACCTCTCGATCGTAGTGTTTGCCTCTTATTGCACGGGCTAGGATCCTCCATCAAAACTACATCACATCGTGTCAAAAATCGGGCATACTAGGATTCCCTTTATGGCAGGCCACACTTCATCAGGCATCCTCGTCAGTATTTTGCATCCACCGTGTAACCTCTTATGAGTTCCAATTGCGATAAAAATAGCCCCTAGTCAAATAATCGACCCCTAAATTGGGTAAACGACATTTACCCAACATCGCAACGATCTAGCGACCGCTGATAAGGAACTTTCTTCCCTACTATCTCTAATCACTTAGCCCAAAATAGGTCCACCCAACAATAACCAATCATGTAAATTTTTATTATTATCTTGGGCCTTAGGCCGAGGTTCAATTTGTGCATTTCAGGTGACAACCTGTCGATCGCTTGCGGTTGGCAGCTTGGGGTGAGGGTCGACCAGTCATGGTCAAAAATTTAGGGTTCATCAGTTTTCTATTTCAATTTTTATTACAGTTGTTGATTTCTGGAACGTTTGATTACATCTTTTACTCATTATGAAAACCAGTCAACATTTCTAGATTTTAAAAATTTGTAGAATTTCATTTTCGGTTGTTTAATATAAGTTTACAAGTTTTAGGGTTTACAGTTATATAATCAAAGGGTGTGATACCTCAATATCAGGTTTATCAATTCATAGTGATTTCAATTCTATCTAAGATTATAGGTTTCAATTTAAGGTTTTAAAGTTTTTATTTTAGATTACTAACAACCTAGATCAAATAGAATGTATCAAATTTAACTATAAATAATCACCTAATTAAAAACATTTCCCACTCACCTCCATCATCAGCTCTTCCTACTTGTTTTACTTGAGAATTGTCCCTCTATACGCTTGCTCTGTCTAGATCCAATTTATTGTGTTCTAATAGTTTCATTTTATTTTGAAGAATTTTAAGGTTACTGGAGAGGTTAGAGTAGGACATATTTTCGGTACGGTGGATTATTATGTGAATTTTAGGGTTAGGTTAGGCTTGAATTAATAGGGGTTGGCAAATAGTTTTGGCTGTTGGATTTAGGCTAGTGAATCTTTACAGTGATCATGCACGCTCATCTAACACTTGGTGTAACGCCCTAATTTTTAGTTTAACATTATTCAAGAGATTTAATTGGATAGATTAAATAGAATAATGTAGTGGGATAAAGAGGCCAAGATTTGATAATTAAATTAGGTCATGCCTGAATCAATTAATAAGATTGTTTTGAACTTAGAAACGAAAAGAAATAATGAGAAGGGTAAATTAGGAATAAAGCTTTATTTCTTCCCTTATGCCCTCACCCTCTCATTCATTCTCATTTTACTTCACAAAACAATCAAAAGAAAATAGAGAGGCTGACCATAATCAAGGAAGAAAGAAGGGGAAACTAAAGGGATTCAAGGGAAAAAGCTTTAGGGAAATCAATCTTCATCAAATCTTAATCTTCTATCCAATCTAACGTGAATAATAATTAACCATCTCTATTATTTGTTATTGAATTCAAGTATGGTCAATTTTCGAATTGATCTTGATTGTTTTGCCATGTTGTGGATGTTTGATTATTGTTTGGATAGAATAATGATTTATGGAAATTTTATGTAATTATTAAGATAGGTTTTAAAGGTAAAACCTAAGTTTTTGAACTCCAATTGATTTGATTTTCTAGTATGTTATGTAAAACATTAATTTGGAGATGATTTTTTAATTTCATAATTTTCTAAGCTAAATTGAATATTGAATTTCGTAAGGAGGAAATAGTCTTTATATTTCAAGTTTTATTTATTAAAAATAATTAAATAAATATTTTGACCTTGAAATTTTTACATATGAAAGAATATGTTAATTCTAATTTTAAGTGATTTTTAGAGATTTTTTCCCAAGTGATTATGAATTTTATGAATTTAATATGCTAGAAAAGCATTTAAATTAATATTAATTAAGGACATTATTTAATTAAGTTGGTAAATGCTTTTGGAAGGTAAAGTTTATTTCTAGCAAAATATAAAAAAGAAATAAAAAGTTTTAGTGGTAACCAATCGTATTTTGGCCACAGATAGGAGAGGTAAAAACAAAATTGATTTAAAAATGAAAGAAAATAGTTTTATTGTTTATTACAATAATGCCATTGGTGACATCCGGCATCCCTTATAATATTCGACATCCCTCATAGGAGGAATGTGGCATTTCATGGGTAAAGAGATTCGATATCAATTTTGGAGCTCTACACTGTTTTATACAATACAACTTCCCTTGCTGTTTTACTTAAGATCTCTTGTCACCTATAGTTTAGGAAACCCATGATTTCGATATCGATGTTTTAAAGTATTGATGTCATAGTTTTGCAGCATCTTATGTTTTGCGTCATAATAGTCGAAGTACCATATTTTTGACATCATAGTTTTTAAAGTATTGATGCCGTAAGAAATTGATTTCAGAGATACAAGAATATATGAAATAAAAGAGCTAGAGCCAAAAGATCTTGAAAAATGAGCCCTACCTCCCATATATTGAGGTAGAGGGCCTAAAATCTCATCTAAAATACCTCCAAGCCATTGTGCATGAATTTGACCAATTTTCCCAAAATAATAGGCACCACCTCAGCAATATCTGGGAGTCGATATCGATCCCCAAGTGGGACTCGATACCAATCCCCAAGTTAATCATTTTTTGTGTCTTAAACTACTTGCTTTGGACCGTCTTGTAGTTAGCTTCATGATTCCTTAGTTGTTTGCACAAATGTTAGCTTGCTTTTGAGTCCAAATGATGGAGTTGAAAGAGAACAAAGTTGCAGTTTCACGTGTTCATGGAGATCGATGGAGAATTGCATTAAATCAGAAAACCAACTTCAGAAATAGGCTATTGGCACCAAGATAAGCATGTAGGCAGAAGATGTCGTATACCCAAGTCTTTTTTGGGAATTGGTACCGATCCCCAGGTGAGCGTCGGTACCGAATCCTAACTTCGGGGATCCCATTGCCTTGTTGTTTCTAATGGTTTTGGCTTTGGCTTTGTGTCTCTGTCTGTGCTTGGTTTCTGGACCCTGGGCTATCTTTCCGGGCTTTCTGCCTTGATAACTCCAAGTTCTATCTATCTAGTCTATTCGGATTTTGCCTGGTCAAAAGGCTAGATAGCACTTGCCCCTCAATGTACATCTCATTTCAAATGTGATGTGCTTTGAATTGAGATAGGTTTGGATTTCTGTGAGGGACTCCACTCTGTGCTCTGAATAGTCGTTATCCTTTTGCGAATTTATTCCATGAATTGTCATGTCCATAGTGATCCTTGCGACGTTCTGTCAACATCCGGGACTATATATCTGGAACGTGATCTCATGATCTACTATTCCAAATCTGGTGATTTTTAACTAACTCCATGAGTCCCTTAGGTATGAATCCAATTTTCCCTCAACTTTAGTCATTAAATATTGGTTATATGCACACATGGCTCATCACATGTCCATAGGCATTCATACACATACGCATATACCCATACGTATGTTTATATATATATATATATATATGTGTTTGTGTGTGTGTGTGTGTGTTTTTTTTAATATTCAGGACTCGGTATCGATCTCTGAGTTGGGAGTCGGTACCGACTCCACACTTGGAAAGATTTCTAAGTTTTAGCTTTAAGAATTCGGGCTTGTAACATTATATAACCCGCTTCCCTTTGTTTTGTTTCCTCACTTTACATTTGCCTTTGAGCCAAAACCTTCAACCTCTGCTATAGAAACCCCGACTTCAACATGAGCTTTCCCTTTCGCCTGAACTAAAGACCACCGCCACTCACCTTAGCTACTACCTAATGTCACCTACAATTCCTCTTATCTCCTCAGTCACATCCGCCTCCACCAACCTAACCCTAGCTTTAGGATCTATCTTTACTTGAATCTATTTCTCTTTGACAAATTTGTAGCAAAAGGTAGGGGCATAATTGATCTTGGTGATGGAGAAGGATAGGAATGTCCATGAACGTGGATAAATGTGAATCCTGATGGCCTCGGTTTGGATTTAGCGGAGGTAAAGGAAGAAAGGGAAAATTTACTTGGTTGTGAGACTCCCACACTTAGCAAAAATTTCAGCCTATTCCAAGCATTCTATCAATCATGGCCTCGCCAATTTGTATTAAATTTCTCTTACATCTTAAAGTATCTCCAAAGTGTGCTCAACAACATAAAACTTGTCGGGACGATCAGCGATGGCAGTCACGTCGAGTGATATGCAGGCTTTAAAATGAACTACTAAAATAAACAGTTAGATAATATCGGAAATCTAAACTACATAGCACCGTACAACACTCCAATAGAACCCACATTAGCACAGGGGGTACGGTTTGTAATTAGCCTTTTAATGTTGATTATCCGTCAAGTTTTTATAGAAATGGACCAAAGACGTTACAGATGTTTAGCTGCTTAGGCCATAGGTACATCAACTTCCAAATACATCGAATCTGATGTAAAGTCAAGCTCAGCTACAACTTCACAGACATAGCAAATTCCTATCCAGTAAGGACAGCAGCTAGAAATTCCACATGTTGATCAACAAAATCTTGGGAATCCTGAAGTAGAGCAATAGATTCTTGAAAATCTGGTTGAATCGGTAGATGGGCCTTAAATAGATCCAACACCTAATACTCTTAAGGATGCAGTAACACTGAATGACTCAGTTGATTTCGTTCCCACCAAAATCGATGAAGGATCTCTTCAAAGGATATGCAGTAAGCATGGAATTCCATTTGATAACACTCTAGCATTGTCCCACGACCAAAAAGCTCACGATCCTCCAAAAGGATATATAGCTTGCAATAGATATATGTGCCTGGCGAGTTGCATCCTGCCATTTAATCAATTTGTCCATCGAGTCTTGAACTTTATTTTCCCATGCAGCTTCATCTAATTAGCTACGTGTTTCCTCTTAGCGCTTATATGGTCTTCTCCGAGCAATTGAATCGAGTGCCTAGCGATGAGGAAATCCGATACATCTATAGCTTTAAAAACCGCAAAGAAATCTCATCTCTTATTTACCTGAAACCATTGAGGGGTTGCATAATAGTTACCGAGGCTTAAAACAAGCTCAGTTATTTTAAGGCTGGATGGTTTTATGCATGCTGTCCACCCGGGTTTGCTCATTGATGGATATCCGGACATAAGTTTTATTTCAAACGCCATTCGTGCATTTGCCTTATAGTCTATATGCTTAATTTACCTTTCTATATTATGTAGATGTTCCAGCAAGACCCAACGACGTATCACTTTTGGATACCGTTAATACTCTCGTGGCAGTCCCAGGTGAGGATAGGAATATAAGAACTCTATTGATAGACGAGAATCTTCTCGCCCATGGTTTATTAGAAGAAGGTCACAGCACCGGCATAGTTCTTGTTGTCGACATTGACGATTATGGTGATAATGATGATAATAATCCACCCACAAGAGGGCGAAGTCGATCAAGATTTGCCTCCAGTCCTAAGTCCTGGGGTTGGAGTTGCAAAAAACATAGAATAAGAACTAAAGGCGCCGAGGAAGGAAAATTTATTGGAGAGTGGTAAGGCCGGCTAAGGTAACACTGAAGTGGGCCACGGGTCTCAGACAGAACAACCCAGGGTTAATCAGCACCCTACCACTAAAAAGAGATTGATCGTGAAATTTTTTTAAGGCACTAACTTACACTCGATCTCTACTAGTTATAGCCACGGAAAACACTCCTTCGATCCCATCCATATGCACATTAGCCGGCTTAGGCAAAATTCCTACCGACTTTGGGTCCTTCGATATAGGGAACATGAGCATAAGGGGTTCTCCCTTCGTTTCAGTGACGATGTCATTCACACTAGTAGGGTAGAGATCACTCCCATAAGCAAGGCTCCAGCTCACTATCCTTTGGGGGATACTACGACACTCACGCACATGCGTACTTCACAATACTCGCACTTGACCCGTGTCCTTGCCAGTTTGATCTAACTCATTCTTGTTTGCTTTACAGGTATGATGGACAAGAGAAGGCATTCATTCTAATCCCTGGAAGAGAAACCATATCATGTTTAATGGCCTCAGTCGAGCTCGTACCATCAAGGGAGTGGTCGAGATTATGACACAAGCAATCACTCCAACCACGACAGAGACGACAAGGATAGGGGTAGCTATGGCATGGATCGTCACTCACATGATTCTGCCTCTAGGAATCGACCCAGATCCAGATCACCTCTCCCTAAAGGTCTAGCTAGGCAATCTAACCGCCGTGGTGTAAATCCACCGGCTAACATCTCTCGAGCTCCTCCTCCTACTTCTATTCATGTACCACCTACAACATTATCCCATTCCAGCCGATCTTCCACGCGTAGACATCATAAGAGTGGCATTGATATTATCAATCAAAGGTCTGGTAAAGGAAGTGTTGTTGCTCCGGCTATTACAGAGGAGCAACAGGTAGACACTATGGGTCGGATGGCCGAGCTTAAGAATGCATTCCCCAATATTTCCTTTGATGGAGTTATGTTTTTGCCAGACCTGAAGAGAATTCATGATGAAGTCCAATAGTGGACCATCGACTGCATGATCGATGTCCGTAATCAATACAATGAATGGGCGAAGCTTGCCTGAAAGATTTCAAAAGTTTCAAGAACAGGATGAAGGAGATAGAGAACTAGAAACTCATTGAAGCCGAGAATAAAAAAATCATAGCCGCTTTGGACATTGGAAATGAGAACTCAAGAAAATTCGATGCCAAAGCAGAGAAGAAAGCCAAGGAGGCCATTAAAGCACTCAAAGTCTAGAGATTCAAGCATTTGAATGAAATTGAGCAAGCGCTTCATCGGAACCACGAGCTTGTAATGGAAAGGGACATTGCCAGGAGGAATATGGCTGAATTGAAAACCATGCTCCAATGCGAGACTAAGGAAAAAGTTGAAGCATAGAAAATTGCTCAGAACGCATGCGACAAGCTGATCACCGTCGGAATGGAGAGAAATAAAGCGCTTGAGAAAGCCAGGGACATGGACGCCCTTGTTAAAAGAGAGGTCAAAGCCACGGTTAAGAGAGAAGTTGAAGCCGTGGAATATCGGGTAAAAGAGCAGATGATGCAGAGATTTAAGCCACTGAGCACTCAATACAACGCCAATGTCCTTAAGTTTCAAAATCTAGAGTGGTTCAGAGAGGACTATTCTTTAATGCTCACCCATGCCTGGGAACGGGTTGTCGAGGAAGAGAAGGAACATCTCAAAGGTGGTGAGGTGAACTTGGAGTTGTTGGAGAAGGAAAATCTAAAGAGAAACGAGCCCAAAATTCAACATGACAACCAGCATCTTATCCACCAGGAACCTAATATCACCGCGCAAGAAGAATTAGGCAAAGGTTTCAGATCTGAACACCATGATGCTTCAGCTAGTCAAGCTTCTAGGACTCAAGCTACTCCTAGTTCCACTGTTGATTCTAGGTATAATCCCAAGCAGCCCCAGATTCAGAAACCTACTGCTTTCTCCCCCATTAGAAAAGGAACTCCTGGTGGCACTCTAGCCCATGTAGAAATTCTAACCAAAGAAGGTATCTTGTTGACTTCTCCCATTTTTCAGAAAGTTGACATATCACCGATCAATGTCGCTAATCTCTCCTTTTACGTTTCTTTAGCTACAGGTCAGCCTGCTATCGCTCCACTTCCTGGCAAGGGCTCTCAACTGGGACCACATGCACCTACAATAGAATCAGTGACTGTAACATCTTCTATAACCATTCCAACCGTCCCGGTTGAAGATGAACCCTGCCTTGATGCATAGATGATTGATGCTTTGCTTGGTGACGGAGGAGACGATCCTCAAGGAGCTCAATCTGGCAACGATGTGGTTATCATCAAAGTCTTTGAATCCTCGCCGGGATGCTCCATAACCGAACTTGAATAGAAGCTTATGACAGACATACTCCTTGCCATAAAGATCAAGCATGAGAAGTTGGAAGTCTTTCCTTCTCCCATATCTATTGTTTCTCCTAGGCATACCATTTATGCCCCAGTTGACATTCCTCTACCTGGAAGTGCACAATGCATACCTGTTGGATCCTCACAGAGCACCTCGGTCACCATTCCTCCGCTTGACAGTGCTCAAAGTGTTCCTGCTGGCTTATCTCAAAGTACTCCTCCCAAAGGCCAAGGAAGTAAAGGAAGAGGTGGAAAGAGGCAAGGAGAGAGCTCGAGTGAAGTCTCCCTTGGTTCTAAGAAGAAGAAGAAGTCAAAGAAGAAATAGTTGCTAGTTTGTTTTTAAGTATATAGACTCCTTTTGTTTGTTAGCCGGCTTTGTACGGATTTGGCCCCCATTTCTGCTTTTTTGCTTTGGTGTGAGCCATTTATACTTAGCTTTCTCGGTTTAAAGTTAATAACAAAGAATTTTTGTTTTGTAAAATCTTTGTCCAAATTTGTTTAAGTACTTAAGAAATATGCTTTCCATCCAATGTATTTGCGATTTATTTCTATTAGTGATCGTTTTCGGATCAAGTCCTTAATCCATTTTGTGATTTGCCGGCTCGCATTGTTCTAGCGAATGTAAAACAATCCTTAGGGTAAACCACTTAAAATAGTGGCTTGAGTATCCTTTTCTAGGATAATAAGTTCCAACTGCACCAAAATCTGGGCATGAGTTTATAAAGTACTTAGAATCCTAGTCCATACATCCATATCCAGCATGTTAGCATTCGATCACGCCTAACTCCGGGCATTGATTGAAGGCTTAAAAGTTGGATCCTGCTTTACACTGAGTATGGACATTCCATTCGGCCTACTCTGGGCAAGATATTAAGGATTAGACGGACCCGTCATGCCTGTTTCCATTTGTACTCCTGCCCCCAGTTTGGAGACGAGAGTTGATTGAGCGATTGGTCGTATCATGCTTTTTTTTATTTATACTCCTTCACTCCACCCGAGCGTAAGAGTTGGCGTAATGGTTGTGTCACATCCGATTTTAAGTTTGTGCTCTTTCCACAACCCGAAGGCAAGAGTTAGTTTATGGATGATTGTGTTTCATCCGGCTTAAGTTTATACTCCGGCTCCTACTTTGGGAATGAGAGTTAGGATGCGGACAGTTGTGTTATGTCCAACTTATGTTTATACTCTGACTCCCAATTAGGAGGTAAGAGTTAGCTGATGTCGATCTTCAGACACCAAGGGCACTTCATAGGCCCAACCATGTATAGGATCGTTTTCACCCTAGAGAGGGGGAGGGGCGGTGGGGTGAATAGGGTGATACTAATAATAATAAAAATTAATGCGAAAATAAAAATAATAACAGAAAGTAAAGCAGAATAGACCACACACAAATTTACCCAACTTCGGCAAAATCCTGCCTATGTGCCGCCCTTAAGGTTTCTCCTAGAAATTAAGTAGTCCGACGCTTACACACGTAAACTTACGACACCCGCTACTTGACTAACCTAACTCTACGCTCAAAACCCTGCCACAACTCATCCACTGAGTTCGAATTCTCGAACTACACCACCGTAGTTTGTAACCTAGTTACAAAACTAGAGTTTCACAAATTTTAAAAGAAAACTACAAAATAAAACAAAACAACTAAACAAAACCCTATATATCAATTAAGCCCAAAATAAAATTTTAAGGGTCGGCCCAAATTTAATAGAAGAAAATCCTTTTTCTTTTCACTTCATAACTCTGTAGCTCTGGACGCCTTCTTTCTTCGTTCCCCTTCAACAATTAGGGTTTTGTAAAATTGAGGCGCCACTTGATATTGATCGATTGAATTGAAGTATTCACTTCACTTTACTTCTTCAGTCGTCTCTGGCTTTGATTGCTCACTCGGCTACTTCAATTTGTCGAGTTCGACTGAATAAAAAATTGGTATGTGATTTTTGCTTTTCTTTCATTGTTGATTTGCTCGAACTCGATTTGCTTTCGAACTTGATTGGAGTTTTTGTTCTAAGTATGCTCTCTGGATTTTTTGCTTTGAACTCCAATACTTTCTATCGATAATGTTAATGGGTAATTTATAGGGATTAAAACCCTACATTTTAGTTCGTAAAATTTTCATTTGAATACTTCGTGATTTTATTTTCTGCGTTGATTTTTAATCGTATGATCGTGAGACCTCTGACTGGTTCGTTCCTTGATTGTAGCTTGGTATTTGAATTTGAGATATATATATATATATATATATATATATATATATATTTTATTTGCTGACTTGTTCGAGTTACTCCATGAGTTCAAATTAGCTCCATTCCTTTTTGACTTGTTCATCGTATTCGTGTTACTGCATAAATTTGAATTTGCTTCGGCCTTTTCTCCTGCGACTTTGTTATTTTGAATTTGTGGATAATCTAGACTTCGACTATGTTTTACCCCTGTTGATTATTATCTCGGCCTTGACTTGTTCATTTCGTGTACTTTCATCTCTGTTGGCAATATTAGATTTTTTGAACAATTCATTGGTTTTTGTTTCTCTTGAAGTCTGCACTTGATTCTGGTATGTGTTTGCATATGAACTTATGTGCTCTTCATTTTGATTTCACTGGCTTGTGTTTTATGTTGATGATGACTTGTTTTTTGAATGGTGTTCACTTGAGTCTGCACTGGGTTGTACATTAGTGGTCTTGAAGTCTTTTCCATTGGTGTGTGAGTTCTTGTAATCTGGTGAATGTAGTTGCTTTATATGCATGTCTGCACTTGGTTTGATCTGGACTTGGAATCGGTCTTCATGTAAGTGTTGTGGTTTCATGAGTATGTTTTAATCCCTCAATGCTTGCATGAGAACTTGTACTTGAGTGCTCCAGTGTGTTCATGAGTATTTGTATGCATTTATGTCTGGTCTATTTGTAGTCTAGTTCAAGTGTCCATTGTGTGGTGGTGTTCTGCATTTGAATTTTTGTCCTGCAGTCATTTGTGTTCATTTTGGTTTGCACTTTGAATGTTGATTGCTCGGACCATATGAGTATATGCATTCATGGTTCTTTGAGTTGTAGTCATGTGGTTTGAAGCTTTTTGCATATGCACTTTGTATATTTGGAGTCTTGTTGCATTGTAGTTGGTCTGAGTTCATGCCTTTGTCCTTTGTTTCAGAGCTGGTCTTGTTCTTCTTGTGCCATTTGAAGTGATCTGGTTCCTTGTGTTCATTGATATGCATTTGTGTGCCTGATCATGTATCAAATGTAAAACTACTTTTTCTCACTTGTGTGTACATGTGCACCGGTCTGGTTCATGTTGCATGTATGTGGTCTTGAGTTCTTGTTGTGGCTGTTGACCTAGTTATGTATTTTCAGTCTTCTTGATTCTGGTTGAACTCGAACTCCATGCTTTAGTCTGTTTGAAATTTATGGCCTTGTTTTATACTTGTAGTCATGTTGTCGTGTGTGTTCATGTGGCCTAATCCAAGTCTTGACCCATCTGTGTTTACCACTTAAAGTCTGGTCTATTTTTGTTATTTTGTAGCTGAGTTAAATCCAGTCTCGGCTTGGGTTTGACCTTGTGCTCACCTGTCCCTATAGTTTTAACAAGCAAGTGTATATCGGTGTGCATGGCCTTGTGGTATGTACAGTGATACACTGTGCAAGTCACAAGTTGTTCATGTAAAATAAATTTAAAAGAAAAATAATGACGAACAACCCAAATATCTGAGGCAAATAACATTTTCAAAACACACACTTCATTGTACACTGCAAAAATATTTCTTTTTCAATTTTACCGCATCAGTGTTTATATTGTAGATAATTCAGATGTGGGATACAAGCTGGAATAGAGTTGAAGATCAAATATGAGTAATGAGTGAATGTAGTGAGGTGAAAATGTATGTAAAAATTGTGTTGTAATTTGAAATTGTATTGTAATTAAAAATGTATAAATGTAGCGAGAGCTCAAATTTGTACTATTTGAATTTGTAATAAATATTTGTTTGAATAAAATATTTGTTTGAATATAAATTCTGAGTTATTTATTTTATTTAACAAATATTTATTTAATTATGTGAAAAATAAAATAGTACAATAACAAATACATTTAAACAAATATATTTATATTTATTATCATCAAACAAAAATCATAGGTTATTGTATTCTACACCATGAGCCACTGAAGTTTGGTCGGCACCTATCTCCGGGTACCTGCACACCTACATTAATCATATTCATATTCATTCGAGTTGATCAAGCCACAACTCTTAGGAAATGAGAAGACAAAAGTTTGGGCTGAAAAGGCCGTTTATTCCATAAATGACGAAAAATGATAGAATCTATCTTATTAGACGGATCTAGCTCATTATTTACAAGTTTATTCTAAGTGAAATAACGTCATAGGTGCTTGCTATTCCACACCATCGGGAGTGAAATCCCATTCACAGTTGCCAGCTTGAAGGTGCCATCTCTAAGCTTTTCCGCTATTGCATACGGACCTTCCTAGCTCGGGACCAAGTTCTTAGGGCCAGGAAAGATTCGTTTAAGGACCAAGTCACCTATTTCAAAGGTCCGACTCCCGACTTTGTTGTTATAGTATCGGCTGACTTGGTTTTTGTGTGCAGCTGCTCTCAAAGCCTTGAAAATTTTCAAGTTGGCTTCAATCCACGGGAGTTAACAATGAAACCCAAGAACTTCCCTGATGCAACACCGAAATAGCATTTTAATGGATTGAGTTTCATTCCGTACTGTCAGAGGACACCAAACATCTCCACCAGATCATCAATGTGATTTCTCGAACGTCGTTACTTCATGAGCATATCATCCATGTGAACTTCAATTGATCGTCCAATCCGGTCCTTAAACAATCGGTTCACAAGTCTCTGGTAAGTCACTGCTGCATTCTTTAATCCGAAGGGCATGACTAGATAGCAATAGAGTCCAAGGTTGGTGATGAAGCTGGTGTGTTACTGATGCGGGATGTGCATCGGGATTTAATTGCATCCATAGTATGTGTCCATGAATGAAAGTAGCTCATGTCTAGCAGATGAGTCCACCAACTGGTATATCCTTGGCAACCGAAAGCTATCCTTCGGGCATCCCTTATACAAGTCCGAATAGTCAATGCATGTCCACCACTTCTCGTTCGCTTTCTTCACCAAAACAGGGTTAGATACCCAATCCAGGTATAAGGCATCATGGATGAAGTCGTTATCCTTCAGCTTATCCACTTCTACTTTGAGTGCAGCGGATCTCTCTGGACACAGTTGCGCACTTCTGTTTCACAAGAATGCATTTGGGATTTAAGTTTAATGCATGGCTTGCTATCCCGGGCGAGATCCCACACATATCAAAGTGTGTCCATACAAACGCATTGAGGTTTGTCTAGAGAAAACCAACCAAATCCCTCATCACACTAGTACCAACTGAGATCCAGCCTTAAGGACTTTACTTGGGTCATCCCTGTTGAGTGGAATAGCGATGTCAACTCGGCGAGAGCTGCTCATCTACCCTCTAGCTCTTTTCTTTGGTCCATGTCATCATAAAGCCGACTAATCTGCCTGAATCGGGGCTCAAGCGGTAGTTTCTATGCTTCCAAAGCCTTTACGTAGAGGACCTCCTCTACACTCTTTCCTTTCTCCCTACACCATGCTTCCTTCAATTCAGCGACACAACACTCGCGGCCAACTACCTGATCTTCGTGCACTATCCCCACTCGATTGTCTATAAGGAATATCATAGTTAAACACCAAGGAGAGATGGCCGCTTTAAATTTAGCTAGCCCCGGTCGGCCCAAAAATGCGTTATATATAAAATGAATACCCAACACTAAAAATGGCATGACCCGCACTTGCCCGCGGTTGCCCTCACTAAGTTATATAAGTAATTCTACAAATCCTTTGGCTTTAGTAGCCATCCCGTTGAACCCCTGTATACGAGATCTACAAGGCTTCAAATCTCTCTACAAAATAATTTGATCATGAACTTTTTTGAATGAAATATTGACTAAACTCCCACGGTCAACAAGCACCTTTTGTACAACAGCAGGGCCAATCGGGGCTGAGATCACGAGTGGGTCAATTATCGGAGCCTCCACTCCATCAGCATCCCTGTTCCAGAAAATAATATTATCCATCATGGTTCGAGATTTGCAGGAGCTCCATCCTCGACAGCATAACAACTTTCATTCTTAGCATGCTTTAAGGCTCCAATGTATCCATCCATTTTCGCAAAACTCTTACCGGCAAGATGAGGCCCATTGATGATTGTTTTAATGACTAATCATTTTTTTGATTGCCTGAATGTGTCAGCACTAGGCTCAGCTTATCCCCATTGAAAAGACGACCTAGGGGCACTAGAATTTCCTTGCCCTCCATCCTACGGGACTTTCACACATATTTGCAATTTCTCTTTCCTTATTAAATCTTCAATCTTATCACCTAAATGCCTGCACTCATTAGTATTTTGACTATCAGTCTCATGGAATCTTTAGAACTTGCCCGACTTTCTCTCCTTCTCAGTTGACTCCCTAAGAGCTAACTTCCTATACGGTTCAGTATTTTGAGTAGCCAGACAGATGTTCTCTATTGAGTTGTTCAATTCAGTGTAATTGTCATACTTGGGACCTTTGAAACGACTCCTATTATCTGGCTTTCCATTCTTTGGCCCATCATTGTTTCGTTTTCCTCCTTTATTCTGATTACCAACTTTCACATCAACATTCTCAGAGCTTCCTCCAGTTTGGTTTACATCAATGTTACTTTGAATCGACTCATTCGAACTTCCAACGTCAGCTAATACTCGTTAGCTTTTTTATAAAAGGCTTCCATTGTCAACGGTTGCTTCCTTTCTATCCAATCCCCAAAATTCGAGTCGAGGTGAAATCTTTATAAAATGCCATCAGTATTATATCTTCCTTTGGATCCGTTATCTCTATTACAGCCGTGTGGAACCAATTCAAATAGTCCCTTAATAACTCTCCTTCAGCCTGATAAACATTAGACAATGACATCATGTGTTTCAGACATGAGATGTGCAAACATAATTACTCCATGAATTTCCACGATAATTCAGCAAAAGATGATATGGAGCTCAATGGAAGCATAGTGAACCACATTATAGCCACCCTTTCTAAGGAAATTAGGAACAACGACACTTCAAAACATCCAAAGCCCTGGCTAAATCCATATACCATTCATATCTAAATAAGTGTTGCGTAAGATAGATCGTTCCTCCGTACAATGGTATCGTTGGCATACTGAATCTTCGAGCGCATCTCGCGTGAAGGATGTCCTTTGTAAATGGGTTTTGATTAACATAAGTTCCCCAATCATCATTAGTCCTGGATCTATTTTTACTAACCAACCTTCTAACCATATCCTCCAAATAGTCTAAATCAATAGGTTTGACTGAACGGCGGTAATCGGGTCATGACTTAAGTGTTTGGCCCAGCGAATGCTCTCCGGAAGGTGCTTTATATCTAGGCTCGCTAAACTCTAAGGGACCCATTCGTCCAGCATTCCCCCTATTTGATTCCCGTGAGTAGCATCATCAGCAATATTATGATTTTC
Source organism: Allium fistulosum (assembly GCA_030737815.1). Lineage (NCBI taxonomy): Eukaryota > Viridiplantae > Streptophyta > Magnoliopsida > Asparagales > Amaryllidaceae > Allium > Allium fistulosum. The sequence goes on from CM060902.1 coordinate 1,214,195,416, forward strand.
AAATTTAGACCTTCAACTGCACGTCCAGGGATGACATCGATGCTGCCTTCCAGAGGATGAGCCCTGGGCTCGTCATTTTGGAGGTTGGTACCAAGTCCCAAGTGTGGGTCGTCATTGATCCCTGAATTTGAGCCCGGGGCTCGTCCTCTTCTTTGTACAGATGTCCAGTAGCATATTGAGTTTTTTTCTGCCTTCCTTCCCTCCATCTTCGCTCAAATGAAGAACAAATCTCTGACTCTAAGCTGGAATCCCTTCCACTCCGTCTGCGGCTGTTTTGAGTCAGCTCATTTAATAGCCACAAGCTCTATTACATCGTGTTGTTCATCTCCAATTGGCTAGCATGGAATCTGTCTTCCATCTGCCTCATCATCCTATCGATCTCCACTCTGGTGACTATGCCAGTTGGAGTCGGATCTCTGTTTGCTCCAGTTGGTTAGCTTTATTCCCATGCTGAGGATTCTGATTCTCAGCGTCACTAGTGGTTGCTTTGGTAGTTATGGTTTGGGTTTGTAGTTCCTTCCTTAATGTAGCTATGGCATAAAGCTTCTTGTAGATTTATTGGAAATCTGAGTTGTAGAATTAGAAGGTAGGGAAATTAGATCTATCTCTTGGATATAGGGAAATCCTATAGTAAATGATGGATCCTAATGGTTTGAGAATATCATTCTCAGTGAAAGCACCAAAATATTTGAACCAAAAATGGTACAAACAACCAAAAGTTATAGAAGAGAATAAAATACGAAGAAATTTAAATGAAAATGAGGAAATAACAAGACACAATCTTTTATAGTGGTTCGACAAAGCTTAGCATATGTCCACTTTAATATTTTATTATGGATATATGACTTGAGGGTAGAAGTTCTTGAGACTTGGTACAACTCTAACACTTAGAATTTCAGGGATACAAGAATATATGAAATAAAAGAGCTAGAGCCAAAATATCTTGAAAAATGAGTCATATCTTCCTAATTATAGAGGTAAGGGGCCTAAAATCTCATCTAAAATATCTCCAAGTAGTTGTGCACGAATTTGACCAATTTTCCCAAAATAATAGGCACTACCTTAGCAATATCGGGGAGTCGGTACCAATCCCCAAGTCGGAGTCTGTACCGATCCCCAAGTTCATTTTTGGTGTTTTCGAATTCTTTCTTCGGATCGTTTTTTAGTTAGCTTTGTAATTCCATGGTTGTTTGCACCAATACTAGCTTACTTCTGAGTCCAAATATTGGAGTTGAAGGAGAACAAAGTTACAGTTTTATGTATTCATGGAGATCAATGGAGAATTGCATTGAATTAGAAAACAACTTTAGAAATAGGCTATTGGCACCGAGATAAGCATGTAGGGAGAAGATGGGGTCCACTCAAGTCTTATTCGGGATTGGTACCGATCCTCAACTTCGGGGATCCCATTGCCTTGTTATTTCTAATGGTTTTGGTTTTCATTTCGTGACTCTATCTGTGCTTGGTTTCTAGACCCCTAGGCTATTTCTCTAGGCTTTCCGCCTTGATAACTCCAAGTTCTATCTTTCCCGCCTGTCTAGATTCTGTCTGGTCAAAATGCTGGATAACAGAAATAAAATTGCTTATGCATTTAGCAAGAAACAGCGAAATGTGGTATCAGCTATGACAGCGGAATAGAAGGATTTAGAAGTATTGACTACTTATTTTGTGCTATTAAGATCAATGGCTAATTCTAGTTGGGAAACTGCCATATTGTCATGTTTGGAAGTTTGACCAGTAATCATCAAAAGGATTACTTCTAAGCATAGATATGATCTATTGCTAGCCGAAAGGATTAGAAGTCTTAAAGGTAGAACTGAGATTGATGTGTCTTGACCAGAATGGATGGTTAAGAAAGAAAGGATGATTGTGTGTTCCAGATGTTGGTGACCTAAGGAAGGAAGTTCTTAGGGAATGAATCGATCATAGTTTACTATTCATCCTGGAGAAACAAAGATATACCAGGACATAAAGAGGAGTTTATTTTGGGAAGGTCTGAAAAGGGATGTAGGCTTATAGGTAGAGAAATGTTTGAATTGCCAGTAAGTGAAACATGAGCATTAGAAGCCAAGTGAATTGATTCAACCGTTAGATATACCAAATTGGAAATGGGATTCTATATACATGGTTTTTATTGACGGGTTGCCAAGGTCGAATAGGGGAAATGAGAGTATTTGGGTTATAGTGGATAGACTGACAAAGAATGCACATTTCTTTCCCGTTAAATCGACCAGGACGACACCTGTATTGGCTAAGTTGTTTATGAAGAATATTGTTCGATTGCTTTGGATTCCTAGTAGTATAATCAGTGATAGAGATACTTTGTTTATTAGTGAATTCTGGAAGAGTCTGTAGGAAATGTTAGGTACCAAGCAGATGATGAGTACCGCTTACCACCCATAGACGAATGGATAGACAGAAAGAGTCAACAAGGCACTTGAAGATATGTTGAGAGCTTGTGTACTAGATTTTTGTGGGTCATGGGAAGAACATTTGCACATAGTTGAGTTTTTCTATAATAATAGTTATCAGACTAGAATAGGTATGGTGCCTTTCGAAGCTTTGTATAGAAGGCCATGCAAAACACTAGCATGTTGGTTGGACACTGGAGACAGATTTGTTCTTGGTCCAGATCTGGTGAGGGAAGCAACATAAAAGATTAAGTTGATCCAAGCACGGATGAAGGACGCTCGGTCTAGGTAGAATAGTTATGTAGATAAGAGGCTTAAGGATCTAGAGTTCTCCCTAGGAGATAATGTTTTCATTAAGGTATCACCCATGAAAGGTGTGGTACAATTTGGAAAGTTTGGAAAACTGGCACCTAGATATGTTGGACCATTCCCTATTAAAGAGAGGATCGGGAAACTTGGGTATTGGGTAGGGTTACCGAGTAGTTTGGCAATAGTCCATAATGATTTTCATGTTTCTCATCTTAGAAAGTATGTGCATGATCTATGGATTACCATTGCTCCAACTACATTGGAATATTTAGTAGTAGAACCAATCTGACTTTTGTTAAGCAACCAGTTCGTGTTGTAGCAAGAGATGAGAAGAGATTAAGGAACAAGACAGTCAGATTAATGTCCAGTGGAGTGACAATGAGAAAGACTATACCTGGGAAATAGAGGACAAGGTTAGGGATACTTATCCTGAGTTTTTATGAGGGTATGTTCTATACTTGTCATATAGACTTTATAGCTGGTAGGATATACTAATATTGTTTGTTATAGTTATTTGCATGTTTTATATGCATATTGCATGGTCCTTATTGAATTTCGAGGATGAAATTCTTTACGGAGGGGAGCCTGTAACACCCTTAATTTTAGTTTAACATTATTCAAGAGATTTAATTGGATAGATTAAATAGAATATGTAGTGGGATAAGAAGGATGAGATTTGATAATTAATTAGGTCGTGTCTTAATGAATCAATTAATAAGGTTATTTTAAACTTAGAAAAGAAAAGAATTAATTAAAAGCAAAAATTAGGAATATAGCTTTATTTCTTCCCTTATGCCCTCCCCTTCTCATTCATTCTCATTTACATTCACAAAACATTCAAAAGAAAATAGAGAGGCCGACCTTAATCAAGGGAGAAAGAAGGGGAAACTAAAGGGATTCAAGGGAAAAAGCTTTAGGGAGATCAATCTTCATCAAATCTTAATCTTCTATCCAATCTAAGGTGAATAATAATTAATCATCTCTATTATTTGTATTCAAATTCAGGTATGGCTAATTTCCAAATTGACCTTGATTGTTTTTCCATTATGTATGTTCGATCATTGTTTGGATAGAATAATGATTTATGGAAATTTTATGGAATTATTAAGATAGGTTTTAAAGGTAAAACCTAAGTTTTTGATCTCTAATTGATTTGATTTTCTAGTATGTTGTGTAAAAATTTAATTTGAAGATGGGTTTTTAATTTCAAAATTATCTATGCTAAATTGAATATTTTATGAATTTCCTAAGGAGAAAATAGAGTTTATATTTCAGGTTTTATTTACTATAAGTAATTAAATAATTATTTTGACCTTTAAATTTTTACATATGAAAAAATATGTTAATTTGATTTTTAGTAATTTTTGGGGATTTTTCCCTAGTGATTATGAATTTCCATGAATTTAATTTGCTAGAAAAGCATTTAAATTAACATTAGTTAACAACATTAATTAATTATGTTGGTAAACGTTTTTAGAAGGTAAAGTTTATTTCCAGCAAAATCTGAAAAAGAAATAAAAAATTTTGGTGGTAACTAATCATATTTTGACAAGAGATAGGAGTAGATAAAAAGAAATTAGTTTAAAAGGAAAAAAACTGTTATATTGTTTATTACAGCAATGCCATCGATGACATGCAGCATCCCTCATAATGTTAGACAACCATCATAGGAGTAATGCGGCATTTCGTGGGTAAAGAGATTCGATATAGATTTCGGAGCTCTACACTATTTTATAAAATACAACATCCCTTGTTGTTTTTGTTTAAGATCTCTTGTCACATATAGTTTCGAGAACCCATGATTTTGATGTCGAAGTATTTAAAGTATTGATATCGTGAGTTTTCGTTGCCGACATCCTATGTTTTGCAGCATAATAGCCGAAGTACCATATTTTTGACATCATAGTTTTTAAAGTATTGATGCCTTAAGAAATTGATTTAGCCTTGACAATTGATGTCGTAGCTTGTTAGCTTCAACATTACATGTTTTCCCTGTTTTTGGCAACCAGGTTATGTGGCTTCGATGACATGCCTCTTTTATTTCGAATTTGATGCTCTGTAGGCTGAGAAGCCTTGTGTTCTTTTGCAAACTAAAAGTATGTTTTAAAGGCGAGATAGCCTATGTTTTAAGAGAGTAGATAACCTTATGATTTCGACAGTATAGCCTTACACCTTATAAAATCAGAGTTTTGTTTTCGAATCTCAAATAGAGGTTCAATATCGTTTTTAACGGCATGGATGCCGTAAGCTTTCGATTTTGAATTGTCATATTGATGGCTTGACAAGCCATATGTTTTATGGGTTAGACAACTTCATTGGGGATACCAATGTTTATTATTTTCGAGATGCCATAAGTTTAAGGGTCCGACAACCTAATTGGGGATACCAATAGGCATAGGTTGGGTATTTAGGTTAATATTGTTATATTCTAATTATAAACCGATAGTTGATGGGTTCATAGTCATCCTAGAAAAACTATAATATGCGAGATGAATAGTCCACATAATACCTGAGATGGATAGTCTCTATATGGTTCATGATGGATTCATAGTCATCCTAGGGAAACTATGATATGTGTAATGGGTAGTCTATATAATTTTAAATTAAACGAAACATGTGTGGTGGATTGTCCATATAATTTTAGATAGATAAACCATGTGTGATGTATAGTCCATATAATTTTAGATAGATAAACCATGTGTGATGGATAGTCCATATGGCTTGGGATAGATAATCCATATAATACTTATACGTGAGATGGGCAATGCACACAAATATAAGACGAATAGTCAGATTAAATTTAGATGGATAGTCATTTAAGTTTAGATGAATAGTCAATTAAATTGGGATGAGTAATCCATTATATGATTTTGGGTGGGGTAAGGGAGTGTATAACACAATGAAGACAGATTAGTCAGACCTACCCATGTTGCATGCCTGCAAACGATTATTTTACTATGTCTAATCATTGCGGTTGCAAGTGCATTAATTTTGATTGACACAATTGGTTAAGATACTAGTGAGGGGAAAACGCATTCCGCTCTATGGTGTGGTCTCACTAGATATCTATTTTGGTTCGAGATGGTAGGTTATCATCCACACCAGACTTTTTATCTGACCCAAAGTTTTTTTCCCCTTAAACTCTCGGATGCTCATTTAAGTAGTCGGGAGTAAGAGTTTTCAGGTTTTCCAAGTTAGACGAATAAGCTTTTGGAGACATGCATGAGATAATCTAGATATTAGTGGGAGATTTTATTTTCCATTGTACCGTTTTATGTCTAAATTGATGTAATGGCAGAAGTTATAACTGTCAAATATTATACTCTTATCAACCAAGGGTGCATCTTCATATGTCGCTCTTAGAGTATTTTGTAAATATTATATTTCTCTGAATTTGGGACCGAATGAGATTATGTAATGAATATGAAATTTTATTTATGAAATGTGAAAGTTTATTATTGAAATATGTTTGAAAACTTTCATATACATTTGCCTCTAGTGTTATTGATATGATTAACATAGCTGCATTTTATCATCAGAAATTAATACTATGGATGACCGCAACATCCGTAGCGTTTAGTTTTGAGCCTCAAAATGGGGGATGTTACACTTGGCAATGAAGTAATGCATCACCACCATCGAACATGTCACAAAAAGCTCAATTTTACATAGGCTATGGTCGATCGCTTGCGCTTCTGTGTCTACCACTACTAGTCGACCATCGGCCTTAAGTTCTTATTCTACATTCAATCCTTTCATGGCCCATAACTTCTCCTACTAACTCTAATTTCGAAGTGTTATATATAAAAATCGTCTAGAAACTCACTACAAACGCAATAGCGCAAGTTTCGTAGCCAAATTTGGATGTTTGTGAAAATTTCATTTTAGTTCTTGTTTTATTTAATTTAATTTTCTTATTAAATTTTTGCTGAATTTCCGGTGTGTTACACTTTTGGTGGGATATACACTAGAGAAATTGGTTAATTGACAAATGATATATCTGGTTTAGTCACAGCAGGATAACATAGTTTTCTAAGCTGAGGAAGACTAGGCATTAAGAATAACTAAGAGATTTGAAGATGTTTGTCGAGGATGAGAATAATAATTAGGGAATTCTGGTGACTAGAGACTTGATGAGTACTACTGAGGAATTAAGATACGATTAGGGAGGTTCAATATATATTTATCAAAATATATGTTTCAAAATTTATAATTTTAGAATAATTTCTAGCTTCCATAAATATTCTGAACCCTATTTTGAAGTTTTTTAAAAATGATGTTTTCTCAAAATTTATTTTGAAATTGATTTAAAACGGCAAAACTATTTTGGGAAATTGTTTTATAAAATGGTAGTGGTATTTTAGAAAGAAAAAGAATTTTGGGTTTAAATGTAGATAGAAGCTTTTGACTTGAAAATAAAAATATTTGGCTTTGAAGATGTATTGAAACACTTCTCGCTACAGTATCCCTCTTTTGTATTTTAGGTGGATTATCCTTTTCATCAAATGAGGAAATTACTATAAGTAGATTTTAGAATCAGAATTTTTGACGTGATCTGAAGAATTGAAGAGGTGAGATTGGATACTGATGTTCTGGACTTGAAAACTCAGTGATGGAGTTGTGATGATGATCCACCAGGACAAGTTCTCGGACACGAACTTACGAACTGGAGCTAGGACACTCTTTACTATGGATATGAAGTGTGTTGTGTGATTAATGTTCATCAAATGTGTAGAACAACTCAAATTCAGCTTCTACAATAGTTTCTTCTTAGCCCGTCTTTGTACCTATATATTTGAAGAAATGAGTTGCTTAGAAAAGGATGTAAGACCACATTCGTTTATGTTTAGAATCTTCGGGATCCAAAATTGTTTGTATAGCGAACCGTTAATATTTATAACTGTACCCTTAGGAACCTAAATTTGTTTGTATAACGAACCGTTAATATTTAAACTAAATCCAAATTTGTTTTTATAGTGAATCTTACATCTATAACACGTGATTTCTTCCTTAGAATCTTATAGTACTTTGACAATGTTGGATTTTATTTGTCGATTTATTACTAGATTTCCATGCTTTCTGGTCCACGTTTTGAATCGCTTCATTAGTGTTAGCTCAGTTGCAACCTCATCTTCTTCCTCACTGTTGGTTGTAGTCTTTAAAGTAATTAATTTCATTTTCAAACCTCCGCTTTCATGTTTTTCTCTAACTTTCAGTTCTATCTCATAAGTGATGAGATTTCCTATCAATTCCTCCAACTTAAGCTGTTTTAAGTCCTTAGTTTCCTGAATTTTTGTCAATTTTTCTTCAAAATTCCTAGGGAGGATTCCAAAATTTTTTCAGACCATCTTCTTTGGAAGCTTTCCCTGATGTTTTAGATCTAAATACCATATTTGAATATCATCCATATATCTCCTTTATATTTTCATACTTTGACATTACAAAGCTCTCGTATTCGTTGCTGAGTATGACTAAATGAGATTCGTTGACATGCGATGTACCATCATGAGTCACCTCAAGTGCATGCTAAATTTCCTTTGTAGTAATACAGTCACGATATTCCATTTTTTCTAAGGCACATATAATAGAGTTCATATTTTTAGCATTTGAACGATAAAGTTTAAGTTTATTTGCATCTCACTTGCCTTTAGACTTAGGAACTTCATGATCATCTAGTTTTATTGTAAGTAATCTATAATCAGTTTCAATTACATCCATGCCTCAATAGTATCTAGAAAAATCTTCATCTCAATTTTCCAATATGAATAACCAATGTCATTAAACATTGGTGGTCTAATTATGGATTGTCCTTCAAAAAAAGGTTTTATTAGAACTAGACATATTTTCAAGATGTGAATTTATCTACCTAGCTCTGATACCATTTGCAGATCGAATTAACCCTAGAGGGGGGGTGAATAAGGTTTATTATAAATTCACTGAATAATACAAATCGCACCATAGATTATAATATAGTAAATGTAAAAATAAAAGTAGCACACAAAATTTATCCAGCTTCGACAAAACTTGCCTACTGCTGCTCCTAAGATTTCTACTATGATTAAACAATCAACCGCTTACAAATTCCCCTTTAAACTTACGACTGTCACTAGCCTGGCTGTTCAAACCTTATGCCTAGAAATCCTGCCTCAACTCTGTCCCTGAGTCGAGAATTTCCCAAACTACGAAAATGTAGTTCAAACTTAAAACAATAAAGTTTTGAAAATAAAATAAAATACAACACTTTTTAAAGAAAAGGAAATCCTAACTTAAATATATATATTTGAATTAAAAAACCAGCCTAAAAAAATTCACTTTCCCTTTTCATTATCTAGCTGACCCCTTTCTTCATTGTTCTTCCTTTTAGGGTTCCTTACTTTTGAATCAAAAAGCTACCGCCTTGAAAATTTGTTATTGTATTCATGCTTTTACTTCCTTTTCAGTTGAATCCTTTGATGATATTGTGATTGTTGGTTGCGGTTGCTTCCTTAGTCGAGTTGCTTTGGAGTTGATAATTTGGTACGATTTTGAATTTTGATTATATATGTATATTCGATTGGAACTCGACTTGTAAAATTGCTAGTGATAATCTTCGTATTTATAGGATTGATTTGGAAAGAATTTTTTTTTAGATTTTCATATATTTCATTTGATTGAATTTATCAACCTTAATTTTTGCTCTAGCTTTCGATTTGGACATAGCTTATTCATTGGCTTGATCTCAATGATTATTGCTCTGAGATTTTTGACTTGTTCCTTTTATTGCTTTGGCCTTGCTTTATGGACTGGTTCCATTTTGGGTTTGGCCTAATTTTTTGGACTTGTTCAACTTGTGGATTCAGACTGATTTTATGAACTTGTTCAACGTTAATCTGTACATTTGATTATTTCTGAATTATCCATGTGGTCGGTGTACTTATGTAAATGTATATATACACACATAAATATGTATATACATATGTGTTGAGATTTTCACTTTTGAAATGCACTTGATGCTGCACTTCTTGATCTTGTATTAATTTTACTTGTGCCTGTTACTAGTGTGTGTGCCTGATCTTGCTCGCATGTTGCCTTTCTGAGTACATCTCTGTTGTGCACATTGTATTCTTATGTGTTTGCCTATGAGTTTGTGTTTTGCTGGTCTTTACTGTGTGGAGTGCCTTCCGTGCTTGCATGCATGTGCATGCTTGTTGTCCTGTGTGCTTGAATATCCGTTGTGTGCTTTCTAGCCCGTGTGCTTGCCTAATCTGTTTTGGCGTTGTTTGGTCTTGAGCTAAACTGATTTCGATGTTGTTCTGCTTCCTTTTTTGTTTGTGCACATGAATTTGATGCACTGATCTGAACTATTTTTGGCCTAAAAGTGTTTGTTTTGATCCTAGCATGACCCTGGGGCTTGTACAATGATTCGGTGTGCATGTCTTAAGTTGCTCGTGCACACATTGGCTTGATTTTGAATTTTTGTCCCTTTAAGCTTTAAACGAACATGTTGTACTAATCCTTCTGTATACATGCTGCACTGGTCCATGTTCGTTGTCCTTGGTTCCTGTTTGAAATATGAAAAGATATAAAAACTAGTAAATCGAGGCAATGTTGAGTTTAAATATATTTTTCTTTTCGCCGTTTCAATTTGCTCCATTTTTTTGCTGCATTGTTATTTATTGAAATGATATGCGGCACTGAGCTGCATGGCTATAATATCATATACATACATACATACATTATAAATAATCTAAATAACATTCCTAGTCAGTTGCCAAAATGAAGTAGTTCATAAGATGGATAGAGACAATCCCCAATAGCCGCAACCATACCACATAGCAATTACAAATAAAGACAAATCCATTTTACCACATATATATAGACTTAATAAGAAGTGCACATAACCAACATGTACAAACACCAAAAACCCAGAGAAACACCTGCTGTACAGATGTAATATCATATATATATATATATATATATATATATTATAAATAATCTAACTAACATGCCTAGTCAGTTGCCAAAATGAAGTAGTTCATAAGATGGATAGGGACAGTCCCCAATGTTCGCAACCATACCACATAGTAATTATACATAAAGACAAATACAGTTTCCCACATATGTAAAGACATAATAAGAAGTGCACATAACTAGCATGAACAAACACCAAAAACCAAGAGTAACACCCGCCGATCATGAGTTCAGATTATTTCTTGCAGCAGATTCCTTTCGGTTCATTCCTGGAAGAAGAAACTGCAAAGGCCAAGATATTCACCTGTAACGATTAGCCTTTTCAAAACTACTAAGGCACGTTCGCTAATCGTTAGGATTTCCATGGAGACCTCCTACATAAGGGTTAGAGAATTCCTTTTCGAGCATCATATATCTCTAGATAAAATATACCATAAGGTCAACACAACTGGCTCTAATACCTGAACACTTTTGTGAACTACGTGGCAACCAAGTATCAACAACTCTCGAGCGTAACATCTCGATAAGCTTACTCTAGATATAGAGTCGTTATACTTTAATAGGTTAGCTAAACCCGAAATTTTGAATCCTACTCTGTGTTTAGTCATTTACCAATGGTGAAGTCTCGTCCAGCATCTTTACACATGAGCCATCATCACTTAAACAAATCATGAATCCCCAAATGGGTTCCAGCATTTCAAACAAATCCACTTCCAAGAGATAGAATACGTATCTCGGCCTTGATGTGGTTTTCGATAAGCAAAACACTTACCGATCACGTTAACTTCAAGACTAAATCGACGAATTTGGTCATTTTCAATAACAATGAGAATGATCATATAAAGGAACCAAGTCCCACATAATTTCCATAGGCAAGTAAACACATAAGCAATATCAGTTCATAAAAAGAGCGATCAAGTCACACAATGACATTTTATCCCTTTTTAATTAATTTATTCTTTATTAATAAAAAACCCGTTTTATTAGTAAAACTCATTTTTATCTAATGAAACTTCTTTCATTAATCAAAACTTCCTTTATTAATTAATACCCATTTATTAATTAATACCCCTTTATTAATTAATACCCCTTTATTAATTAAAAACTTCTTTTATTAATTAATACCCCTTTATTACTTAAAAACTTCCTTTATTAATTCATACTCCTTTATTAATTAAAATTTACTTTATACATTTGTGTATATACAAATTTAAAATACCCTTACAAAAAATATATAAAAGTATTTTACAATACTTCAAAACTTATTCATATACTTACCTCAATGGTATAAGTATATTCACAAACTATTTATAATATTTACTTACTTTAAAATATGATCAAAGTGGTTAAAAATGAATGTTACATAAACAATATTACTATAAACCTCTTCTCTCTTTTATATTTTAAACATATACTTTCTATCTTTATTCCGTAAGATTCCATTCTTGTTATTATCTTTAAAATTCCATTGTTAAAGATCATCATATATTTATAATCATTTAGCTATATTTTTCCACTTTAAAATACAATTCAAGGGTTTAAAAACAAATAGTACTAAAACATTATTTACTACAAACCCAAAACAATTTATATTTTAAAACATTATCTTTAAAATCTCTTTTAAAGATATATTTAAATTTATATGGGTTAAAGGTAAGTCATAAGTGATACTTGAACATTGCCATAATAAATCCAAAACAATTTACTTAAACATTATCATTAAAATATTCCCTATTAAAATCGGTCTCTTCAAAACCTAACCCTTATAGTAGTTTTGAAGTGGTATTTGGCAAGTAAAACACTTACCGATCCCGGTCTCTTCAAAACTAATCGATGCATTTTCGGTTAAATTAATTTTGGTTCTTTTAGAACTAAACAAAAGCTAGAGGCGTTACCTTCAACACTCTTTCACCGGCGTTCTCATTGGTATAAATCCACGAAGCCTTTCGTCTGCTTCCGTAGTTAAGTTTGGTCAAGATTGGCAGTCGACTAATCGACTATCAAGTCTAAAGCACATGCTTATAGAAATCAAGGTTCGTATACTTAACACGATTTTGATGTTCTAGCTTAACTATTCCTCGATCAAGAAGGAAGTCGGTAGGTTAGAGCTCTATTGCACCATCCCTACCCGAACTTCAATCTTGACTCTCACAAATAGAGAAGCCTACCTTGCTTGGCTTTTAATGTTAAACATAGTAATACTAACATTCCATAAACAATCAAACAAAGGTCATTTCATAAGTGTTACTTTTCATCCCTCCTTCTAAAACAATAGTCTTTGAAATTACTTGCATAAAGAAGCTAGAAACTCTTTTAAAATTATATATATGTATATGTATATGTATGTATAATAGTCTTATTTAATAAGGAAATAAAATTTTAAATATGTGAAGGAAGAAAGGGGAATACTACTTTAATAAGAGATTAAAAATAATTTCATAGACTTATATATGAATAAAATACCTTTAAAATACTTATAATAAGGATATAGATAGTCATAGAAAATATTACTTAAAAAGTAATTACTTAATATTAGTTTGAAAACTGTTGCTACTTTAACAAAATAAACAAGTTTTGTGTATATATAAGAATAACCTTTACTTTAAATCTTCAAAATAATTATTTAAAATTATATACTTCAAACTTCTTTTAAAATACTTATATAACTCTTATAAAACTCCCTTGAAAAGATTTCATAAAAACAACTAAATTACATCATTTCACAATTTACAAAAAACCGTGTTTTTCCATAGTGCATCCATAGCGACTATTGCTATATGGACCAAAACTTTAATAACTTTGTTTTATAAACAAAATAGATTTTAAACTTCATTTCTCACTAGCATTCATACTACTATAAGTATAGAAAATATTTCATTCAAAAATAAATAGAAGATGAGTTTTTTTAAAATGAGATAGATGAGAGGGATTCAAAGTGCGTTTATAGCGACTATCGTTATGCGGAAAATTTCATATTCAATTCAATATTCAATAACATTTAATTATATAAACATATATGATTCTAAAATTCAAACCATTTCACAAAGAAGCATGTAATAACATACATACAAAGTAAATAAGCAAGAAACATGTGTACGAATAACATGTCCAAAACCAACGTCCAAACATTCACTTACATATGTCATTGCATATGTTCCTTTAAACGACATAAACCAAGGCCTTCCAAGGCACAACAAATACACGAATAATATGTTATTCAAAGCATACAAATATGGGTTTATAACTTTACTTAGTCAGGGTCTATTATTATTGTTAATAGCAAGCAAAATCAACAAGTTTTAACAAACAAATTGTCAAGTTTTCAACAAGCAATTGTCAAGTTTTTAAATTCATTCAAGGAGTGCAATAACTCACATATACCAAAACAAATACTACAATCTTCCTACCATCAACCAAATCCAACCTTACCCTTCTGTTTTCTCATGGCCCAAGCCCTCCCCCTACCTCTTTTTTTTCTTATAGCCATCGTTCCTCCCTCCACAGTCGCTCATGGCCACGAAGGTGATGGGAGTTTTTGCTCCATTTTCTTCAACTTTGAAATGACAAAAGGTGTTGTAGTGTTGTTGTGTGACCACAGAAATTTTTTGGAGGAGAAAGCAGTTGATTTGCATAGATCCCTAGAAGGTTAGAGAGGAGAAAGAAGAAGATGAAGACATTGATTTATTTGCAGTGAATTAGCAAATGAAATGAAGACCCTTGCCCACTTATTTATAGGCTAGAAAATGAAGTGGTAGACGACCTTTAATCCCTCCATCTTCCAAGCTTTAGTACATACAAACCATACTCTTACACATACCATGCTTTAGAAATTCTCTTTCTTAAATCAAGGGTCCTTTAGTACTACTTCAAGAAGCACTTAGTTTCTAATTAATATTGTTATTAACTTAAATGTTTAACTTGTTATTTATGTATTCATTTGTAATTATACAGGTTCCAAAGACTTCAAACGATCACATTATCGATATTTCTTCAAACTATTTATTTATGTAAAACAATTCAAAAAATGAATTTCCTATCAGTAGTTATCAATTTAAAGGGGTTAATAAAGTCATAAAATCATATTTATTCACATTAAATCCAAGGTACAAATATTTAAATATGAAGTGTTCAAAATTCCGGATCGTTACATTCTTCCCTTTAGAATATTTCGTCATCGAAATTTCGACATAAGCAACCATACATTATTACTTAATATTATTTACAATTACTAGTAAATAAAGCTAACAATTTTCCTAGGTTCAAAAACCTTCTCATTGCACAAGAATGATAAATTGCTTACTAAGCACGCTGAATAACATCAGGTTATTACTTTGTTGATTATTCGTACTACCTCAAACAATTCGAAAGGCCTCACCTAAACTCTCCATTAGCCAACAAGCATAGTATTCAATTAAACCAAAGCTCGTACGATTTACATATGTCATCCATACGCAATATCAATCCAATCACTTGCTCGATCGCATAAATTTCACTTTCAAATTAGTATAGATCACTTGACATCTCTAGTGTGGATTTTGACCCGATCCATTAATTAAACACCTCCGTTTTCCTTACATAGCCATAAACTACGATAGAAAACCTTGAAATCATATTGAGAATCTAAGGAAAAATCCTTGTTTGGACCGATGTAAATTACCATAAAATCATGTAATCGAATCCTTGATCAAGAATTATCATGCAAATCAAATGATCTACATATAACTTATCTACTTTTTTCTATTGGTTTCTTAACCACACCAATTCCTTTGTAGTTCACATTTATTATCACAAAATTTTCCTCCCAATTTAATATTAAAATTATTTATGGACTATTTCTTAAAATATTATTTAAGTTCATAAACTATTTATAAAGACTTACTCTATTTATAAAACATTTTATTTAAAACATAATTTTAAGATCTAAGTTCATACTTGTATAATGCTCTACTACATCCTAAGAGTATATACAAAATATTCTTATTTATAGTTTAAAACTTATTTAAATTCTACTTTACAAGGATGTTCTACAAATTCTAAATTTGTTTAAACTTCTGTAACGACCGGCAATTTTTAACGGTTCAATTGGGAATATTCAATTTATTTAAATTTTCAAATTTGATTTGAATTTAATAAATAATAAGAAAATTAATTGTTAATAAAATGACTTTATTCTAACGACGTTCGATTTTAGACTATTCGGGAATGCATAAGCGTTAGCTAGAATTTTGATGAGTTAACTCACCTTTGAATGAACGCTACATGATATATGGTATATTTAAATTATTGTTTGCATGCTTGAATGTTTATTTGTTTGGTTTGGTTGAATTCTGTCTTTGGAAAGCGAATGACATATAAAAGGACATACAGGGAATTTTGTAGAGGATCGGATTCCTTTCCATTGTTGATTTTAAATTTCAGTTATATACTTGTTGTATAAATTGTTGAATGCTAAAACCTGGTAGCTTGATCATATTTGATATGACTTTGATATGTTGAAAAGTTGAACACTTTTAGTTATAGATCTATGGAAGCATTTGTTAAGTGCTATGGTAGATCTATGGAAATGCTATGTTTTGATTTGAAAATTGTTTTAACTTAGAGCATGATTTTAAATGTGACTTTTGGAATTTTTTGTGGTATTCTATTTAGAAATGGTTTTCGAACTTCTCTATTTTACTCCAATCTTTTTTTAGTCTCTTATAAATTATTGTTATGAGAATGTTGTTGCTTGCGTGGTTCAAGTTCATCATAGTATTGCTGATATTAGTTTGTAGTGTGTATGGTTATTTGCGTGCATTTCTTTTCTGGACTTGGTTATTATATTGGGCCATGTATATTGGGCTTTCTTTTCTCATTTGTGTATAAGTATAACTCGAGCTTTCTTTTATTGGTTAAGTTCTGTGATTAATAAAATTGATTTTGAACTTCTTTCCCTCTTTAATTTCGTAACATGGTATCAGAGCAATCTCGATCCAAACAATCTATCTAGATTGATTTCATCTTCATCGATTCTAGTATTGCCATGACGGAAAGCAAATCAATTATGGACGTGATGCCGGTGATGTCAAAGATCACTGATCATAAATTGGGGGATTCGAATTATTTTGACTGGAGCAAAACTATTCGCTTGTATCTTAGGAGTATTGACAAGGATGACCATCTCCGAAAGGATCCACCGAAGGAAGACTCAGAGGATAAGGATGGGCAGATATGGCTTAGAGATGATGCACGGTTATTTCTTCAAATTCGAAATACTATTGATGGCAATGTTATTAGTTTGATCAATCATTGTGGATTTGTGAAAGAGTTAATGGATTATCTGGAATTCTTATATTTAGGAAAAGGGAATTTAAGTAGAATGTATGATATTTGCAAATCGTTTTATCGAGCTGAAAAAAAAGATCTGACACTAATGAACTACTTTATGAATTTTAAGAAAACCTATGAAGAATTCAACTTATTGCTTCCAATTAGTTCAGATGTGAAGATGCAACATCAACAACAAGAGCAAATGGCAATTATGAGCTTTCTTTGGGGTCTTCCATCAGAGTATGAATCAGCTAAAGCACAAGTGTTATTTGGATCAGATGTTACATCGTTGCAGGAGGTGTTTAGTCGAATCTTGAGATCAGATAGTTTGAATGCACAAAATACTCAAATCGGTGCATCTAACAGTAGTGCTTTAATGAGTCAAAGGAACCAGGGTGAAGCAAATAAATTTGTACCAAATACACATACACAGTCTAAAAACCGAGTGATGAATCCAAATTTTTGTACATATTGTAAGAAGCCTGGTCACAAATATCAGAATTGTTGGAAGTTACAGGCAGCTAGGCAAAGACAGAATAATGGATCAAATAATAAATGGCAAAACTCATCAAATCAAACTGTGAATGTTGTAAAGAAGAATGATGATGGATCTGTTCTTATTTCAGCTGATGAGTATGCAAAATTCTCTAAATACAAGGAGGAGTCAAAGAAGAGTTCTAATTCAGTTTCAACTGTTGTCAAATCAAACAAGTGGATTATTGATTCAGGAGCAACTGATCATATGTCAGGTTCCACATCTTTTCTCAGTTTTTCAGAATGATAATTCTACTCAGAATATTACACTTGCTGATAGGTCATTATCTAACACCAAAGGAACTGGATCTGTTTGTATTACATCACAACTATCACTGAACTCGGCTTTGTATACACCAAATCTAGCCTTTAATCTGTTATCGGTTAGTCAATTAACTAAAAGGTTGAATTGCTGCATATCCTTTTACCCTACACATTGTGTATTCCAGGAATTGACAACCAAGCAGATTATTGGTAAGGGACATGAATCAGAAGGTTTATACATTTTGGATACTTTGTTATCAACTCCTGTTGCATGTACGAGCATTAATCAAGCACTCAAAGAACACTATCATTTAGGCCATCCTTCTTTACATGTCTTCAAGAAATTGTGTCCCCAATATAATTCTATACAGTTTTTAGAATGTGAATCATGTCAATTTGCAAAGCATCATCGTCTTAGTTCAAGTCCAAGAATAAATAGAAAGGCTAATTCTATGTTTGAACTTGTACATTCAGATATTTGGGGGCCTTCTTCTATTGTATCAAAACCTGGTTTTAAATACTTTGTTACTTTCGTAGATGATTATACTTGTGTCACTTGGTTGTTTCTTATGAAGAATAGATCTGAGTTGTATTCTATATTTTGCAAGTTTTGTGCAGAAATTAAAACACAGTTTAACTCTATAATTAAAACTTTGAGAAGTGACAATGCTAAAGAGTATACATCAGAGTTATTTCATACGTTTATGAGCAACAATGGTATGATTCAAGAGACCTCATGTGTAGATACAGCATCACAAAATGGTGTAGCTGAGAGAAAGAATAGGCATCTTTTAGAAACAACTAGAGCTCTATTGTTTCAAGTGAATATGCCTAAGTGTTTTTTGGGCAGATGCAGTGTCAACGACATGTTTCCTTATAAATAGGATGCCTTCATCTGTGTTGAATGGTGATATCCCATATAAGCTTATACTTCCTAATAGACCCTTATATCCAGTCAAACCCAGAATGTTTGGGAGTACATGTTTCGTTAGAGATGTAAGGCAACAATTATCTAAACTTGATCTTAAATCAATCAAGTGTGTCTTTGTTGGATATTCTCGAGTGCAAAAGGGTTATAGATGCTACTGTCCTAGTCTTGATAAGTATTTAGTGTCTATTGATGTAACGTTTCATGAAGATATCCCATATTTTCAATCATCACGAGAACCAACTGAATCAATTCAACCAGAAAATGAAGACTTTCTCATTTATTCACTCAGTGATACTACTCAAGAGATCACTCCACCAGAAGATCCTATTGATAATTCTGCACCAGTTCACGATCTAATTCCTTATGTTAACCCAGAACTTGATCTACCCATTGCACTTAGAAAAGGGAAACGACAGTGCACATATCCTATATCATCATATGTATCATATAATCACTTACCATCTACCACTTGCTTATTCCTTAAATCATTGGACACTGTTTCTACACCTAAGACAATTAATGAAGCGTTATCTAGTCCCAAATGGTAAGCTGCAATGGCTGAGGAAATGGATGCTTTAAAACTTAATAAAACATGGGACTTGGTTCCTTTACCTAGTGATAAGAAAGCAATTGGTTGCAGATGGGTATTTTCAATTAAATTAAATCTAGATGGGACTATTGCTCGTTATAAAGCTAGTCTCATTGCGAAAGGATATGCTCAAGTTTATGGGATTGATTATCTAGAGACCTTCTCTCCAGTTGCTAAGTTGACTTCAATCAGGCTATTCATTTCACTTGCTGCTGTTCAGAATTGGAAGTTACACCAATTGGATATCAAGAATGCTTTCTTACATGGTGATCTTCAAGAAGAGGTGTATATGCTGCAGCCTCCTGGATTCACCACTCAGGGGAGAATGAAATGGTATGTAAGCTTAATAAAACTTTGTATGGTTTAAAGCAAAGTCCTAGAGCTTAGTTTGGAAAGTTTAGTGTAGCTATTGAATCGTTTGGAGTGACCAAGAGTAAATTCGATCACTCAGTCTTTTATAAGAATTCTGCAGCTGGAATTATCCTATTAGTTGTATATATGGATGATATTGTTATAACAGGGAATGATGAAGTGGGAATCTCTTCACTTAAAGCTTTTATTCATACATAATTCCACACAAAGGATTTAGGGGAGTTGAAGTATTTTTTGGGTGTTGAAGTTACAAGAAATGAGAGTGGAATTTTTCTATCTCAAAGAAAGTATACTCTTGACTTGTTGGGTGAAACAGGGAAATTAGGTGTTCGACCAAATAACTCACCAATGATGCCAAACAGCAATCTAGCAATGGATGGAGAACCATTTGAAGATCCAGAAAGGTATAGAAAGCTTGTTGGGAAACTGAATTATCTAGCAGTGACAAGACCAGACATATCATATTCTGTTAGTGTGGTTAGTCAGTATATGGCATCACCAAGTAAACATCATTGGAAGGCATTAGAGTATATTTTGGGATATTTGAAGAGAACTGCATGGCAAGGTATCATGTACTCGAATCATCACCATATCAGAGTAGAATGCTTCTCTGATGCTGACTGGGCAGGCTCAAGACTGGATAGAAAATCTACTTTTGGCTATTGCGTGTTTGTAGGAGGTAATCTAATCTCATGGAAAAGTAAGAAGCAAAGTATAGTGGCTCGATCAAGTGCTGAATCAGAATATAGGGCTATGTCCAAAGCAGTGTGTGAAGTCGTGTGGGTTGATCATCTCATGACTGAAATTGGTTTGCAGGTTGAAAAACCAATAGTATTGAATTGTGACAATCAAGCTGCTTTATACATTGCATCTAATCCAGTGTTTCATGAGAGAACCAAACATATCGAAGTTGATTGTCATTTTATTCGAGAAAAGATTCAGCAAGGAATTATAAGCACTAAGTATGTTCGGAGTGAAGAGCAGGTTGCTGATATTTTGACTAAGGCATTAGATGGAAGACGAGTAGGTTACTTATGTGGCAAGTTGGGCATGATGAATCTATATGCTCCAACTTGAGGGGGAGTGTTATGAGAATGTTGTTGCTTGCGTGGTTCAAGTTCATCAGAGTATTGCTGATATTAGTTTGTAGTGTGTATGGTTATTTGCATGCATTTCTCTTCTGGACTTGGTTATTATATTGGGCCGTGTATGTTGGGCTTTCTTTTCTCATTTGTGTATAAGTATAACTCGAGCTTTCTTTTATTGGTTAAGTTCTGTGATTAATAAAATTAATTTTGAACTTCTTTCCCTCTTTAATTTCATAACAATTATATAGGAATGTTTTTAAAAGTACTTATTTTATAGAAAAGTTAATATAATAAAGAATGTTTATTTTAAAGAAAAAGGGGTTTATCTTTTATTATAAAGTGATTTTATTTTAAAAAGAAGATAGAAATATTTTGGAATAAATATTTGTGAAATATTTTCTCTAAAATGTTATATAGAAAGAGAGATTTATAAATGGTATTTTATTAATAAAAGAATAGATTTATAAATGGTATTTTATAAAAAGGGAAACAATATCAATTTGATAAGTTGAAATAATAAATCACATTTGTGAATTTACAGTGATATATAGAATGATTGTTTTATGGAAAGCATTTAGTCCTATTATGAAACTGAAGATCTATAATGAGTATATGAGATTTAAAATTAGGAGATTTATAAAAGGAGATCTATAAAAGAAGTTTATGAATATAAAAGAAGATCTATAAAAGGAGTTTTGTAAATATTTTAATTGAGATTTATAAAAGAAATTTTTTAAAAGAAAGGAGATTAATGAAAGTAGTTTGTAAATATAAAAGAGATTTACAAAAAGAAATTTTATAAAAGGAAATGAGATTTGATTTTTATAAATAATCATTTTAAATTATGGTGGTATGGAAAACATTATTTTCATATTTAACACTAAATTCCGAGGTAGGGAAACTTGTCCCTATCTTGAGAATTAAGAATGTATGTTGAGGTAAGGATAGTCTACTAACTTGTCCGACTACATTGTTAATCGAAGGATAGTACAGGTTTGAAATCAAAATGTGGGGGTAAGTATATTTGGTCTAATTTCCATATGATCCATTTGCTTACACCAAAAGTGTTTTTGGGTTTACTGTTATCTATGCTTTAAATGACATTAGTTTTAAATGACATTTATTTTAAGCCAAATAAGTGTTGTTTTGGAAGTGAAATCTTTCTTAAGATTTTGTGAATATACTTATACCATTAAGATAAGTATATAAATACTTTTCTAAGTATTGAAAGTGAATTTTTTTGCCAATATACTTATACCATTGAGATAAGTATATAAATTCTTTTCTAAGCATTGAAAGTGAAATAGTTTGTGAATATACTTATACCATTAAGATAAGTATATAAATACTTTTCCAAGTATTGAAAAGAGAAGAGAGAGTTTGTGAATACATCTTTGGTAAAAGGTATTTTAATACGAATATTTGAAAGGAGATTTTATTTAATGAAAGGATTAATTAAAGAGGCTTAGTGGTTGCTTATGTGCTTAATCATGCTTGATGAAATCTCTGGTTTAATTGTTTGTTTATTTGATAGTTACATAACCGACTATCAAATCTTGGCCAGTATTGAAACTATCGATTGTTGGTTAAGAGAAACTGGGATTGGATAAGTATGATTTATCTAAAAACCACTTCGAGCCAGCACAAGCGTTCGACTTTGAGATACCTTAACGATAATCGAAGATGGGGTTCTTTGAAGTGCAAGGGCTATTTACTACTAATCCTGGGGGTGATTCCAAAATGGATGTAGTAGAAGTAGTGCCTTCGGTTTGTTCATATCCTTAACAAGTTGTACGGATGAATGTTGGCATTGCATTGTTTCCTGGAGGGCAGTGTTAGCATTCCAAGTGGGATTTGTTAAAAAGGTAAAACGTAGCCTCAAGCCTCACATCCGGTAATGAATAAAACATGAGATATGCCGCAAAGCTATGTGGTTTGCTACCATTAGGGTATGATCATCACTTATATCTTGATCAATATTTATTGAGGGATTATGTATGTTGGGCCCACGGAAACGGTTTGTCAAGTTGGCAGCCAGGGTAATGATCATATTCGATACTGTCCGGGAAGGGGTAGGCCTGTCTTGCCATGCGGGAATTGCAAGGTTTGTAACCTTGGTACATTTTATATATAGGTGTAATGTGATAGGGGTACCCTTTAGCCCTATCATTGATGTAATCCATTCTTTAATACGTGCCTACGGACTTAGTTGTATACCAAATATATTGGAATATGAGATGCACACATTTCAGCTATGTTATATATTTATTTTAAACCATGGATAATATTATAATATCACCGGATTTCCTAATATAATGGTTTGGTTATTTTAAGGTAAAATTCATCCGTGTTTATATGCGGTATGGTCTTATGAGATACCTTTATTTTTGAAAGGTTTTATAACCTTAAAATTCCATATGATTTGTGTTTCTCACGTTGGTTTACCAGACTAATCCGTGTCCTTGTGGAACCGACTATGCTGTCTGAGCCAGGGCTCCAGCGGTGGTTGCTATGCATCCAAACCCTTGATGCGGAGAGTCCTCTCCATACCTTTTCCTTTCTCTCTTCGCTTTGCCTCCTTCGGCTCAGCGACATAACATTCCCAACCAAGCCCTTGATCACCTTGCACTATTCCCACACCGTTCTCTATCGGGAACTTCATCGTTAAGCACCAAGGAGCTATTGCCTCCCAAAATTCAACAAGGGTCGGTCGGCACCAGAAGGCATTATATGCAAAATAAATATCCAACACAACAAAAGGCATGATCGTCACTCTCTTTCAATTGCCCTCTCCAAGCACCACCAGTAGATCCACATATATCACTGGCTCAGTAGTAGTCCCGTTAAATCCCTGAATATGAGATTGACACGACTTTAAGTCTTTACCTTCTAAAAGCATCTGGTCGTTGATTTCTTGAACAAAACGTTGACTAAACTCCTATAGTCAACCAACATCTTCCTTACAGTTGCAGGGTTAATCATGGCGGATATCACTAGAGGATCAATAGTCGGGACCTCCACCCCATCAACATCTTGATTTTTAAAAATAATGTCATCTGTCATAGTCCTGAGTTGTTTTGTCGGAGCACCATCTTCGATGGCAAAACAACTCTCATTCACTACATGCTTCAAAGCACCCACATATTATTCCATTTCGTTCCAGCTCTTCTCAGCTGGATATGGTCCACCGATAATAGTATTAATCACCAAACATTTCTCAAGCCACCCGGCTCACCAATACTAGGCCCGGCGTGCCCCTGCTGGGGATTTGATGTTCCTAGACCGCCATCCTACGAGGCTTACACAAACTATTGCAACTTCTTCTTATGAAACAAATCTTTGATCACATCACGCAGATGTCTACATCCATTAGTGTTGCGATTGAGCGTTTCATTAAATCTGCAAAACTTACCAGACTTTTTCTCCTTTTTAGTAGACTCCCTCAGAGCCAGCTTCCTATATTGTTCTTGGCCTTGAGTTGCCAAGTATATGTTTTCAATCGAGTTATTCAATCGAGTTATTCAATAGAGTATAGTTGTCATACTTTGGGATTCTCGGACGTCCCCTCGAATCCATTTCTTATCTTTGGCTCCATTGTTATTCTTGCCCTGTCCAACACTTTTATTTTCCACCTTAACATCAATAATGCCGGAATTCTCCCCGGACTGTTTTACAACAACATTACTTTGTATCACCTCTGCCGACTGCTTGACATTGGTTTTTTCGACGGTAGTGCTTGCCTCTTCCAAGTGCAAGAACTGAGTTGCCTTTCTATAGAACACGTCCATTATTGGTAGGAGTTTCATTTTCAACCACCTCTCGAAACTAGTATCGGGATCGATGCCCCTAATCAGTGCCATCAATACAATATCTTCTTGAGGATTGCTCACCTCGGTTATTGTAGTATTAAACCTTTGCAAAAAAAATCCTTTAATGACTCTCCCACTCTTTGGAAGAGGTTAGATAGTGAAAAGATGTCCTTTAGACAGTTAGTGTGCATATAGAATTGCTCAATGAACTTCTTCACTAACTGCTTAAAAGACGATATGAATCTCGATGGCAGCCAGATGAACCACATCGTCGCCACTCCTTCCAGGAAAATCGAAAAAAAAACTACATTGTATAGCATGAGTAGCTCCGGCGAGATCCATATGCCAATCGTACTTCATCAAATGTTGCCTCGAATCCGTCTTCCCATAATATGATGGCATCATTAGCATCATAAATCTCCTTGGGTATTCCTACATAAGATTCCTTCCATGAACGGATTCCACTTTGGGGAGAACCCTAATCATCATTGATTCGACGTTGGCTCTCACTTATAAGTCTTCTTACCATTTCAATCAAATCTGGCTCAGGTGGATCTACTAAACGGCGGTAATCGTGATTCGCTCTGAGTGTTTAGGCCAGCAAAAGCTCTCAGTTAGTTTCACAATACCTGCATTCTCCAGACTTTGAAAGAACCGTTCGTTCAACAGTTCTGTGTATATAATCTCTTCACAGAAGGTCCACAACGGTTGCCTGATCTCTAACATTCTGGCCATCGATAGCACGATCAAAAGCCAAACAAGCACCATCATTCGGAAGTGACCACCTGAACCGACATTGGATGGTTCGGTACCGATCCCTCTTCATGGATCAGCACCGATCCATATACCTTTGCCGCGATTTGGTTCGGGCCTTTGTTTTGACTTTCCAGCTTTTTTCTAAGCATCTTCTACATTTCATCCCTCTGTCGTTGCTCTGATGATGAGGAACAATTAGATTATAAACTAGAAGGTGTCAAGTCTCTCTTGTTTCTCCTATGGTTATTAGTCAATTGATTCAACAAATCAAAGTTCTGTTTCATTTGTTGATTCAAGTTATCATGGGTTTCCTTGAGCTTGTCCTATATTTGCTTCATCATACGGTCCATCTCAATCCTAATAATCAAATTCGTTGGGTTTTGACCCTCGGTAGTAGTTGGCTGTGAAACCTCCTCAACATATTGGGAATCGACATTCTCAACATCCTCAGCAGCTCTTAAAGTGGTAGATCAATCTCTTTTAGGTGCCATTTTTAAATAGCTTCCAGTAGACTTTTTGGAAATTTGAGTAGTCCAAAAGAATAAAAAAACAAAGAAATTGGATCTATCCCTCGGATTTAAGCAATCCAATAGTAGATGATGGATCCAAACAGCCTGAGAATCACGTTCTCAGCGAAAGCACCAAAATGTTAGTACCAAAATAGGGCACAAACACCTAAGAAATTCAGTAGAGAATGAAAATGAAGAAATATGAATGGAAAATGAGGAAAAACAAGACACCAAACATTTATAGTGGTTTAGCCAAGTACTGCCTACGTCCATTTGAGCTTTCTATTGCTTTTATTGCTATTTTACAAGTACAGTTCTTATGGATCGACAGGGATCCACAGGTGATTACAAGGAATTATGGAAAAATTGTAAAGAAGCAAAAAGATCGTCGAAAATGAGCCCCTAGCCCTCTATTTATAGCTGTAGGTCATCGAAAAATTCTCCACCACGATCTCCATGTTCCTGTAGCAGTTCCTCTTGAGAAAACATGTTCATGTCAGCAAACGGATATGGATCGGTACCGATCCATAGACATGGTTCAGTACCAATCCATAAGATCTTCTTATGGATCATTTTGATGCTTTGTGATGTGGCGACTCTTTGTTAACTTTGTGATTTCATCTTATTTGCATTGTTGTAAACTTGTTTCTGGAGTGATAAGAAAAATCGGTGGAGAGATTGAGTTGTTGATTTCAAGTACTCAAGGAGATCGATGGAAAGTTGCACGCGATCGATCTTATGAAGGTTGAAGTGGTTGGCTAACATAAACTCTTGGGTATAGAGGGAATTGAGGGAGTTTGGTGATGATTTTATGGATCGGTATAGAGGGAAATTGAGGGAAATATTTTCTATACTTATAGTAGTATGAATGCTAGTAAGAAATGAAGTTTAAAATCTATTTTGTTTATAAAACAAAGTTATTAAAGTTTTTATCCATATAGCAATAGTCGCTATGGATGCATTGTGGAAAAACACGGTTTTTTGTAAATTGTGAAATGCTGTAATTTAGGTATTTTTACGAAATCTTTTCAAAGGAGTTTTATAAGAGTTATATAAGTATTTTAAAATAAGTTTGAAATATAAATATTATTTTAAATAATTATTTTGAAGATTTAAAGTAAAGGTTATTCTTATATATACACAAAACTTGTTTATTTTGTTAAAGTAGCAACAGTTTTCAAACTGATATTAAGTAATTGCTTTTTAAGTAATGTTTTCTATGACTATCTATATCCTTATTACAAGTATTTTAAGGGTATTTTATTCATATATAAGTCTATGAAACTATTTTTAATCTCTTATTAAAGTAGTATTCCCCTTTCTTCCTTCACATATTTAAAATTCTAGTTCCTTATTAAATAAGACTATTATACATACATACATATACATATACATATATATCATTTTAAAAGAGTTTCTAACTTATTTATGCAAGTAATTTCAAAAGACTATTGTTTTAGAAGAAGGGATGAAAAGTAACACTTATGAAATGACCTTTGTTTGATTGTTTATGGAATGTTAGTATTACCATGCTTAACATAAAAGCCTAGCAAGGTAGGGTTCTCTACTTGTGAGAGTCAAGATTGAAGTTCGGGTATAGATGGAGCAATAGAGCTCTAACCTACCGATTTCCTTCTTGATCGAGGAATAGTTAAGCTAGAATATCGAAATCGTGTTACGTAAACGAACCTTGATTTCTATAAGAAAGTGCTTTAGACTTGATAGTCGATTAGTCGACTGCCGATCTTAACCAAACTTAACTACGAAAGCAGACGAAAGGCTTCGTGGATTTATACCAATGAGAACCTTGGCGAAGGAGTGTTGGAGTTAACGCCTCTAGCTTTCGGTAGTTCTAAAAGAACCAGATTAATATAACCCGAAAATTCATCGATTATTTTTGAAGAGACCAGGATTGGTAAATGTTTTACTTGCCGAATACCACTTCAAAACTACTATAAGGGTCAGGTTTCGAAGAGGACTGTTTTAATAGGGAATATTTATTTGATAGTGTTTAAGTAAATTGTTTTGGATTTATTGTGGCAATATTCAAGTATCACTTATATCTTTAACCCTTATAAATTTAAGTAGATCTTTAAAAGAGATTTTAAAGATAATGTTTTAAAATATAAATTGTTTTGGGTTTGTAGTAAATAATGTTTTAGTACTATTTGTTTTTAAACCTTTAAATTGTATTTTAAAGTGGAAAAATAGAGCTAAATGATTATAAATATATATTGATCTTTAACAATGGAATTTTAAAGATAATAACAAGAATGGAATCTTATGGAATAAAGATAGAAAGTATATGTTTAAAATATAAAAGAGAGAACGGATTTATAGTAATATTTCTTGAGTAACATTCATTTTTAACCTCTTTGATAATATTTTAAAGTAGGTAAATATTGTAAATAATTTGTGAATATACTTATACCATTGAGGTAAGTATATGAATAAGTTTTGAAGTATTGTAAAATAATTTTTTATATATTTTTAAGGGTATTTTAAATAAATATATATATATATATACACACAAGTATATAAAGTAAGTTTTTAATTAATAAAGGGGTATTAATTAATAAAGGAAGTTTTTAAGTAATAAAGGGGTATTAATTAATAAAAGAAGTTTTTAATTAATAAAGGGGCATTAATTATTAAAGGAAGTTTTGATTAATGAAAGAAGTTTCATTAGATAAAAAGGAGTTTTACTAATAAAACGGATTTTTTATTAGTAAAGAATAAATTAATTAAAAAGGGATAAAATGTCAATGTGTGACTTGATCGTGCTTTGTATGAATTGATAGTGCTTATATGTTTACTTGCCTATGGAAATTATATGGTACTTGGTTCCTTTATATGATCATTATCATTGTTATTGAAAATGACCAAATTCGTCGATTAGGCTTGAAGTTAACGTGATCGGTAAGTGTTTTACTTATCGAAAACCACATCAAGGTCGAGATACGTATTCTATCTCTTGGAAGTGGATTTGTTCGAAATGCTGGAATCCATTTGGGGATTCATGATCTGTTCAAGTGATGATGGCTCATGTGTAAAGATGCTGGACGAGACTTCACCATCGTTAAATGACTAAACACAAAGTAGGATTCACAATTTCGGGTTTAGCTAACCTATTAGGGTATAACAACTCTATATCTAGAGTAAGCTTATCGAGATGTTATGCTCGAGAGTTGTTGATACTTGGTTTCCACGTAGTTCACAAAAGCATTCAGGCATTAGAGCCAGTTGTGTTGACCTTATTGTATATTTTATTTAGAGATATATGATGCTCGAAAGGGAATTCTCTAACCCTTATGTAGGAGATCCCCCTCGAAGTATCGAAGGCATCACGATGGAAATCCTAACGATTAGTGAATATGCCTTAGAAGTTTTGATTGTGTAAATATTGTTATTGTTGTGGTGTATGCTTCACACACCATAGCTATATTTCTTACTTATATTATACACCTTAGACATTATTATAATATCACTAGATTTTCCTATGAAATGATATGGTTATCGTAAGGTAAAAACCCATTCGTGTTTATTTGCAGTGTGGTCTTACTAGATACCTTTATTTTCAAAAGCTTTTATAAATATAAGAATCCATATGATTGAGTTTCTCAGGCTGGTTTTACCAGACTGATTTGAGTGTTATTTTCTTCTATTGCTCGAGTCAGCCCTGTGTATATTTCTAGATTTCGTTGATGTTCATTGGAGCTCTTGGGTAGGAGCTGGATGATTTTCTACGGTGGTTTTTTACAACCTACATTACCTTGTTTATATATATATATACTAGTATGTAACCCGTGCCGATGGCACGGATTCAGTTTTTATTGATATAACCTACAATATGATGTATTGGATATCTACAATTTGATCGATATTAAATTTATTTACAACTTGATTGATAAGTAAGAAATTTTTGTTTGTGTTAAAAAGCATACAACACAATTTTTGTTTTCCATTTTCGTACAACATGAATTACAGACACTATGCAGTATAGTTTTGCATATTTACATGTAATGCTTATAAAAAAAATTCAAGTGTCCCTTGGAAAGTAAAAGAGTTGTAATTGCAAACTGCATAAATCGGCATCAAATGTGTATATGAATAACGCTATATCCGCATTTGTATCTTAAATAAATTTTATTTATCAAATAACTATATCTGCGGATGTTAAATGCATCTAAATCAATTTTGACTTTCTAGTAATCATATCCATGAACTTCCATTATCATCTTATTACGTTAATAGGTAATAAATCCTAAGACATAAATAAAAGATTTTTCTATTCGAAACTATTTCAGCAATAATGGTCAGAAAATATATGATATGAAAAATGAAATGATAAAAATAATTTGGATCAACAAATATTCAATTAAACATACTCAAAATAATGATTCAGACGTTGAAGAAAAGTAAAATACAAATTTGCATGCTAAAATATAAATAACATAAACTACTCAAACTTTTGCTTGCCTAGTTTTGTGTAAATTTTTCCAAACTAAATTTATTATTGGCCAAAGATTCTTCCTACATGGTCACAAAAATTTCTTTTAGTGTGGCGCTATCAGCACCCCAGTTAGTGCTAACGGCCACCACGGTTGGTGGACAACCACCGACCGAACCTTGTCTGGTTCGGCAGTTGCCTATCGACCGTAGTTAAAAAAAAAGAAAAAAATGAATGCGGTGGCCTGTAGCAGAAACTGGGGTGCAAATAGTCACACACTTTCTTTTATGCTTGATGATGGCATTACTCCCTAACCTGCAAAATTTGAGAATAAAATTCAGTCAGTTAATAGGCATGACAACACACAAATTAAACCAAAAATTTTGTTGCCAATGTACTTTAGGCCATTAAAGCATAAGTGTTACAGCTGTCTTCTGACAATGAACCAAAATAACATGCACCAAGATGGTGTACTGCTCACTATGGTAAAAGTTATCATATTCTGTTATTGTTGGTATACACAACATGTACACACAGTTAAGTAAATCCAATATAAAGAATTCTTCACTGTGATCATTTAGCAGTAGGACTCTACTTTTGAGTAGAGTGTGCACGGTAATAGAAAGTTGGTCAACCCTTAGGTATATTTTTCATTAAACCTACATTATACCTGTACTTGTATATAAAAATGGTGATGTACAAAATGACTAACAAAATGAATACCAAGAAGAAATATTATTTTAGTGTAACATAGTTTTATAATCGAAATATTAAAATACAAAAGGACCAAAGTAGATAATGCATGAATTGTGGAGGGCTTCAAAATTTAGTTCAATCTTAATATTAGGTACACTTCGTACTTCCCACAACATGGTTCAAGTTCCAACTTATTAATTGGTAAAGTCTAGAATAATGAACAAACTCTATATGTTACTGAACCGTTGATTGTAGACCAACATATTAATTGATAATTAATGAAAAGCCAAGCAGAAAGAGATCGACATGCATTATTTGATATTCCAAAACTATAGTCATTACAAAATAAAGAGTATTGTTAGCCAAATAAAGGATTATCAACTAACCTCATGTCACAATTCCCCTCATACCTCGTAATTTAAGAAATGAAACTTCAATGAATTTTCTTTTCTTGCCTAAAATTTTGTTATAACTTCAGAGCTACCCACATGTTATAAAAGAAGAAGTAACATCGTTTATTAACTATAATTATGATTAACTGAATCTAAGGGGAAAAAGTACAGTTACAACTATATGCTCTTATCAATAACTAAAGGATTGTGATATAAGAAAACTGAAAGAAATTATATTTTCTAATCATTTTTGTTTTCGATAATCTACTACAGAGATTTAAAGTTGAGTGTAGAAGAACTGCCTATTTTATGTACTAAGTGTGACAAATGTCTGAAATATTAAAATTAAAATACCTTTGAAACAAAAGATATATTGTTTACCTCTGAGAACAGAATAAAAGCACGAAGATGGTAGAATAACATGTAAAAAAAATAGTAGAACTGCAATGAACAGGGAAAGAAATTAACGGTAAGAAATATTATTACATACTTATAGTTCGTATGACATATAAAAGATTGACATATAAAAGAATGAACAACTTATAGTAAGAAATATAAGTAGAGAGACTAATAGTTGTTGTAGCATATCAAAGATTCCCATTAAAATCCGAATCTAGAAATAATTAAACAAAATTTGGTATGTATTACTTGATATAAAAAAAATTCTAGCTGCTCCAAAAATAAATTTGTAAATTATAGTAGATAATAATATATGACCGAATGATACAAACTGGATAATCCTTCAAGAATTGTTTGAGTTTGAATACTGTGCTTAACATGATGTAGAAGTAATGTAAAAAATTAATAGAACATGAACTGTTTCATTAAATTTCAATCCTCATGGAAACCATCTCTTCTTTTGTGTTCACCTGTAACAACCCGCATATCTATCGATTTTATATTTAAATATTTTATCGTTAGTCGGATGTTAGTCCGAAAAGCTACTTTTTGCATACGGTCAAATTAGGACTCGAGACCACCCCCATTGAGTTCAAAACGACGTTTGCGATCTTTTTGAGTGTAAACTTCGATATGTTTGGAGATAGTGAAATTTTCGTCACTTTTCCCACTTGTGACTTTGGTTGGGACTGCACCTTCTTAACTCAGCCCAACTCCCTCTTCTCTTCATCACTTCATCAAATACTTCAAGCTTCTTCAAAAATGGTGGAGGGAAAGAGAAATTAAAATTCCAAGCTCGAGATCTTTAGTGAATTCAGCATCAAACTCCGACTTCAAGGCGAAGAACATAGATTCAAGCTAGGGGTTGATTCTTGCTTTGCTCTTAAGCTCTCCAACATCAATTTCGTGGAAAAGGTGAGATTTTTAATCTCACATCTCGCCTATAACTGTCATTGGGTTGTTGGAAATGACGTCCTATCACTTTAGCATTAATGTTTGCAACTGGTTTGGATTGAATTGGTGAGAAACTCAAGTTTCAGTGCTGTTTGCAAATTCTGGCCCTAGGTCGTTCTGCCCTCCTTAGGTCGTCCAGGCTGCTAGCTCGCGTGTTGAAAAGTCTCCACTTTCTTAGGTCGTTCATGAGTTAGGACTTAGGTCGCCTGCGTGCTTAGGTCGTTCTGGCTTAGGTCGCAGGGAAATAAGTCGTAGGTCGAAACAGCTTTAAGTCTTAGGTCGTTGCCGACCTAAAATTCCAAGGCAAACCACTAAGTCGCTCGAATTTTGTTAAGTCTTAGGTCGTTGCCGACCTAAAATCCCCAGGAAAAACGTTAGGTCGTTGCCGACCTATAATCTCCAGGCAAAGTGTTAGGTCGTTGCCGACCTATAATCCCCCAGGCAAACTTTAGGTCGCTCGCACTGGCTTATCTCGTAGGTCGTCTCCGACCTAAGCTTCTTTTCCATAAGTCGTTCGCGAGTCAAGTGTTAGGTCGTCTCCGACCTAACGCCCTCGTCACCTTAGGTCGTAGCTCGTAAGTCGCTCGACCCTGCTAAGTCTTTAAGTCGCTCGAGTTAGGTCGGCCAGTATATCTCGTAGGTCGTCTCCGACTTATCCTCCAGTTAAGTCGTTCGACCCTCTAGGTCGTTCGAGTTAGGTCGTTGGACCATTTACCTTAGGTCGCTTGACCTTAAGTCGTAGGTCGTCTCCGACCTATGCCCCACTAAGTCGCATCCCACTTAGGTCTCAGGACTCTGTAAGTCGTAGGTCGTCGCCGACCTTACACTTGGTCTTTTTAGTTCGCGATTTCCTTAGGTCGTATGACCTATTTTTCCTTAGGTCGCTGGACCGCTTGCCTTCACTAGGTCGAACCCCGTATTACTCTGCGTAGGCAATCTCTTCTGAAAAACATTTATCAGAATTTCCACTTTGATGGTTTTGGGATTGACTTCTTTGGACTTTACTCACGTCTTCGAACGTGAATTGATTTGTTTCTACAATCGTTTTATGACTTGTCACTTTAAAGATATATGAAGGTTTCAATACTAATAGTAAATATCAAAACTCTTTCATCAAAGCGATTTCAACTCTATTTTAAATATCAAAAGTTCGTTTTCTCAAACCGATTTTCAATCTACTAGTATATACAAGCCTTTACCTCACTCGAATGAGAAATCGACTTAAACGACTTAGTAAAACGAGTGGTATGAAACGCTTGCGTTCACTTCGTCGGTTAGCTCTTGGACTTGTTCGATTGAACCCTTTTATGACAATTTCCTAGTGAAGATCTACAGTTTGTTCGTAAATATTTGAGTTAAGCAAGTGGTTATGGGACATGAAGCTAAACCCTTATATTTACTAGCTTAGTGTAATCGACACTTCTTTATGATCGATGATGATCATTTTATGGTTTAGACTAGCAATGTGCGATGTCTTTTCGTCCGTGTGTTCGGACTTGCCTTCGGGCCATCCGTGTGTTCGGAAAAATTAAATGGATAGCTTCCATGAGATAGCTTCTCGTCCGTGTGTTCGGACTTCCCCCTTTTAGTGATTTCTGGATTTCGTGTGTTGATTTCTGGGATTTGTTCTGGATTTCGTGTGTTGATTTCTGGATTTAGTGCTTCACCAACTTTTGTGGTTTTCACTGATATGATATCAGTTTTTGTGTATTGGTGAATTTGTGTGTCATTACCTTTTTATGTGTTTGGATCTTTGAGAAGATTCTTGTGACATTGATTAATCCCTTGTTGATTATCATTTACATACTTATAGTAGTATGCCATCATGGTTATTATATGTTTAGGCCATACCCCTTATCCTATATCATGTCATCTGATATTTATAGTTAGACTGATCCGTTTATTATTTTCTTATAAATAATACTCGGGTCAGACCGAGATGTTACAGGTGCTTCTGCTTGACTTCTCTTCTGGATTACTCTGACTTTTGGCTAACTACATAGATTAGTAGTTTTTGGTTGTACACCTTTGAGATATAGACTCTATGTTATGTACTTATTCTTTTGTATAGCATGTGATGCTATTCTTTTGTATTATAGTGGATCTTTCTGACCACTACTCTGATGTACACTTTCATGTGTTATATATTTATTCATATCTTCTTCCGCCTTTGTGATATGGATGTCTGTGACTGATTTCTGTTATGATTATTTCTATGTTTGTTTCCGAAGATTATATATAGCCACCGTGTGATAGCTTTGTGTTTGTATCGGTATGTCGGATTTCCTCCTTAAAAGATATGCATTCTATTCTATCTGACGTATCGGTGCTCGCACAAAGAAGTTACATGGATGGTCGCTCCTCCACAGCCTTATTCTCCGTGCTAATTGACAGCACTTGTAACAGCCCGATATTATTTAAACGAAATTTTAAATAAAATAAAACATTTTGAAATATTGAGTTAAAAATATAGTGTATTAATTTGTATAAAACGAAATTTAAAACGTTACATTTCGTTACGTTCTGTCCGTTATTAACGTTACTTTAGAATAAATCTTATTTGTGATGATAATAACTATTTTTAGATTCCGGTTAAAAGATACGTTATATTTTGAGAAACTGATAACAATTTATTAAATTTATTTAATAAAAAGAGATAAGAAGATTTGTACGTTATTTGGGGCGGTTCATAATCTCTTTTGTTTTCACCGTCCATTTGATTTTTGGAGACATTGACAATTCATGTTCAGCCGTTCAAAATTCGTTCACGCGTGGAAATATTCATCCACTTGGCCTCCTTTACGTTTCGCATATTTAATATGATTTATTGCTATAATTTCTTTACCGTTACAAAACTTTTCGTTGCCTCCTCCTTACAAGTTGTGAACAGCTGCCTTATTATTTTTTTCGCTAGCAAACTTTTCCATCACTTCAGCTTTTGATTGAGAACTCGTACTAAGGTATGCTCCCCCTAGTTTCTTCTTCTTTTTTTCTTTATTATTTTTTTTTTTTCTTCTTACACCTGTCAACTTTATTTTCGGTTACCTCCTTCACGCGTCTCATGTCCCCAAACCCATGCCACCCCTTCACTGCCTCATACCACCAGCCATCACCACCGCGCCTCCATGCCCGAATCCATCCACCACCACCACGAGACCAGCCTTCTACCCTGACCCACCATGAGACCAACCGTCACCTGATCAAACCCCAGCCTTCACCCACGCCTGACAACCCCACTGACCGCGTCAGTCCACCATCATCCAACCCAGACCGTCACCCGAACGAAACCGCCTCCATGCCCCAGCACTCCATCTCATCACCTGATCAAACCCCAGCCTGTCACCACGCCACAGCCATGCCGAGCCCAGACCGTCACCGTCTCCTCCACGTCAGCCTTCTACCCCTGACCCACTTCGAGACCAAACCCAACCCAGACCATACCCAGATCGAACCTGCCTTCGCCTGACCCTACACCGCACCCACCACCAGACTGAGTCGACCCCAGCCACACCAACCCGGTCGCACCACGAACCTACCAGCCTACCTACCCGCGCCGAGATCCCATGCCAGACCACCGTACCCAGCAGCTCGAAGAGTTGTTTTAGCTTTCAGTTGTGTTGCCTCCGCCTTGTATTTTTGCCACCGAGATTTGTTGACATGTTTGAAGTTATATTTTGCCACCTGTTTTGCAAACTTAGCTATTCTTCACTGACTTTGGGTTTTAAAGAAAAAATCTCTATTTCGGTTTGTGTTCGTTGCAACCGTGAAATATTGTTTACCTCTGTCTTGCTGAAATAAAATGATTTCCACTTCTTGTTTTATTTTTGAATGTTGTGAATTCCGTGTGGAAAAAAGAAATTTGTGAATAATACAAAATTTTACTTTGAAAAATTTTAAAATTTATAATCTCCAATAAGAGTGGTCGAACTTCCTTCTATTTTAACTTGATTTATTTTTTTCGATCGTTTACTTCAATTTGGGAAATTCGTTATTCGTGCATCTTTGATTGTCTATTTATTCGCTTTATTCTTTCGACTTTAGATCAGAATCAAGTCGGCGAGTCTGCTAACGACTGATAGTGCTATCCGCGTGCTTTCTAATTGCATCGTACTTCTTTCTTTCTGAATCTCCAGCTCCGTAGAGGTGAGTAAACCTCACACGAATATCCATACTTATATAATTGTGAAACGACCGCAACTGAATGTGTAGAAATAAATAAATAAATAAATGATGTTATAATTACCTGTGATTTATTTATAGTTGATGTTAATTGTTAAAACTGCATATCGTATCATCTGTTATATCTGTTCTTATTTTACTGTTATTCTATTCTGTTAAATCACACTGCAAGTTCCCTGTAGAATAGAATCACTATGGGTTGAAATGATACATACCCGAACGGACTTTAGAATAAGGGAAGGTCGTTATGGGCTGAAATGATAGGCCTGAGCGATTTTCAATTAAATTTTATTTACTTGGGATTGCGGGTTTGAAATGATAAAACCCGGATTTTTCTTTGTAAATTACGGATTGAAATGATATAGTATCCGTATCACTTGAATTAGGCTAGAAAATATTATACAGACCCGTGGTTATTTTTTTTGTATTTTCTGAATATTTTTAAATCATTTAAGAATTGTAATAATATTTAATTTGATTTAAACCGAATTTTTAAATGATTTATTTAAAATAGAAATGATTTTTCTATGTGATAAATATAAATAAATGGAGGAATATTGATTTTAAACGAAACTAAAAATTTTGAAATTTTGATAAAAAGAAAGATGGAAACTTAAGTTAATTTAATTAAAAATGAAATTAGTTTTAAATTGGTGGAAAAATGAAGTTTAAGTTTAAGTGTTGAAATGAATGTAATAAGCAAATTGGTAAGTTTGGGTTTTAACTTGTAAAATTTCTTTCGAAATAAAATTAGTTAAAGGATTGAAATGAACATTTTTAATGTATAATTTTATAAGTTTTAACTAGGTAGAATCTGTAGCACTTGTTAAGTGTTGTGGATTGCATAAGTGAACCAAAAGACTAAAATGAACTTAGGCTATGATAGTACTTGGTAAGTGCTGTTGTAGCAGAAACTAAAAATTGAACCTGAACTAATAAAGGGTTACTGTAGCACTTGTTAAGGACTGCAGTAGGCTGAAAATCTGATTTTGTTTAAAACTGAATTGTTATAGCAGTTTATAAATGTTGGTTTGTTGAATAAAAATTGTTTTCAAATATAACTTAACGTTATTGTTTTAAGTGAATAAGTGAACTCCGAAAAGGTTAGATTTTTGAAATTTAATAACTTAATAATTGTTTTAAGGGATAATGTCTTCGTTTTAAAATGGTTTAATTCAGAGTATATTTGATAAATTGTTTAAACCTATAACCACGGGTTATAATAACGATTGGTTGGCAAAGAGACCGGGATCGGATATGGACATACTCTCTGTCGATACCGAAAACCACTTTGACAACCGTGTACGCGGTGGAGATTCCAGAATGAAGTAGGATGGTGGCGACGTTCTTAAGGTATGTTACGTGGACCCAACTCCCGTGAGTTGGCATAAGGTGGCTAAAACAGGAGCGATTGACGGACCAATGAGGTAGCACCTCTTATCGGACACACTTCTTCGATACCATTCTATTACTTGTGATTGATTTGGTGGCCACCCTTGATTGGG
This sequence comes from Allium fistulosum, assembly GCA_030737815.1. Lineage (NCBI taxonomy): Eukaryota > Viridiplantae > Streptophyta > Magnoliopsida > Asparagales > Amaryllidaceae > Allium > Allium fistulosum. The sequence goes on from CM060902.1 coordinate 1,214,233,822, forward strand.
AGTGTTGTTCGAGGTGGGCGGTAGTGGCTGCTATGCGTCACCACTAGTCCGGATGCGTAATTGGTATATCTACCCTGGCATTGCCTAGTTGTGCCGTGTCACCTACCATATCGAGCTTTACTACGATTATGATTTTAAGATCCGACCGCGTTAAGGTTCTCCATCCCCTTAACGCTATTTTCCGATATGATTATACTTTACTTATTTAGACACTATTATAATAGCGAATATTACTATATAGTAGATAGTTTAACGGATCCTTAGAGGATGGGCGGTCCCAAGCATCTTCTAAGTTATTTGTACCTTTACTACAGTTCATTTGAGTTGGTTTACATTGTATAAGTATGTATATCCTGACTCGAGTGTTATGTTTTATTTTACGCTCGGGTCAGCCTGAGTATTCACAGCTTTGGACTTCACTTTTCTGGAGCTCGAAGTCACTGGAGATTCTGCTTATCTAGTTATCTTTTCATTTCAGTTTCAGTTGTCTTATTTCAGCTTTTGTTTTAAGAGACTTGTGTATTTGGGATTTCTATTGTACTTGTTTCAGAACTGTGTTGGGTTTCAGACTATGTATTTTGTATTTGATTTTAGACTATGTATTTAGTGGCTTCATGAACCACTATGGTATTTTTAAATTCCGCTGCGAGTTATTCTGATATTTCTGTGTCTGTGATTCTATGAATGATTTTATTTGCTCCAAATTTTATTACAATCTGTTATTTTGCATTATTCAAGTCTGACATGTGTGGATTATTGTCGATTTGAATGGTCCAAGATAGTGGGTCGTTACATTTGGTATCAGAGCCAGGTTTTAGGCAAACCTTAGCCTATGGAGCAAAAACTCATTAGAGATAGGGTAGAAATACCCTAGAATGAGTGAAATCAAACTCAGAATCATTTCCTTGTGAGTGAACGTATTTTTAAAGTATAAAATGATTTTAAATGATTTTTCAAATGATTTTTCCAAAGATTATTTTGATATAAAGTTTTTCTTGTTTTAAGAGGAAATTTTCTAAACTTCCATCTTTCCGCATCTACCTTGTTAGGAATTTTGTTATTAGGATTTCACCCAAGTGTTCTTATCGTGTTTTATCTTAACTTATCTTTGTCTTCTCTGTACCTTGTCCTAAATTTATTCTTGATATTTCCAGGATGAATCGTGGAAATGCTAGAGGTAGGGGTCGTGGTATTGCCCCAGTTCCTCCACCCGTTGCACCAGTTAAGTTTACAGTTCTCTGCAAGGAATTTTCTCAGCTCGGTGGCACTAAGTTCACCGGTTCAGAAAGTATCATCGAAGCCCAGCAATGGCTACGAAGTCTGGAAAGAATCTTTACTGGTTTAGAGATCACTGATGCCCAGAAGCGTCAGTTAGCAGCATGGCAGCTGCAAGAGGCCGCTCTAGATTGGTGGGAGTCTGTTACGACTCGCACTAACGAAGGTGACCTTTCATGGGAGCAGTTCAGGTATCCTGTGTGTTAATTTGAATTTTCCCGTTTCCTTTCTTTTCAATTTTATCTTAAAGAGATTTGTTTCTGTATCTTCCTTTCAGGGAGGCTTTTGTGGCAAAATGGATGCCCGAAGCCGGTAAATCTCAGCTTTACCGCGAATTCATGGACCTCAAGCAAGGTACCATGTCCTTCTCAGAGTATGAACGGAAGTTCAATGAACTTTCAAAATTTGGTCCTGGTCTTATCGACACTCAGCTAAAGAAAAATGAGAAGTTCATTGCTGGAGCTCGCCCAGAGTTCTACGACCGTCTTATTTCGCATGTCCATGGCACTTTTACTGAGCTCATGGATATGGCTATTCGCTATGAGAACCCTACTTCCAAGGGTCCTACTGCTTCCAGTGCTCAGGTATCTCTGTCCTCCTCTGCTAATTCCAAGAAGAGAAAGCCCAACTTCCACCAGCAGAAGAAGAATTGGCTCAAACACCCGGGCTTAGGATCTTCAGCATCTGCTCCTTCCCAGAGGCACCCTATTGATCTTTCCTCCATTACTTGCTTCAAATGTGACCAAAAGGGACACTATGCCAATAGTTGCCCTAATCCGTCTGTTGCTGCTGTTCCTCCACCCCAGGTTACCAGGAACGATCTCTGTCATGTTTGTCTTCAGCCGGGTCATTTTAAGAAGGACTGTCCTTTATATCAGAAGGGAAGGCCATCTGGCGTATTTGCTGTCACATCTGCTTCATCACCTGCTCCTGCACCTACTCTTGCTCCTAGCGATGATCAAGGTACTCTTCAGGGCACCTTTACTTTATTTCATCATCCTGTTCGTGTTTTATTTGATACTGGGGCTTCGCATAGCTTTATTTCTGATGTTTTGTGTAATAAGTTTGAAACTCTCCTTTCTCCTGAGTATGTTTCTGTTCCTCTATGTGTTTCAAATCCTATTGGTGGTCCCGCAAATCTAGATAAGATTTGTAAGCAAGTGAGACTCTTCTATTCTGGTCATAAATTTTCTGGAGATTTCTATGCCCTAGGTTTCGATGCTTTTGATTTGTTGCTTGGAAGTGATTGGCTTGATGGACACGATGCCCGTATCTCGTGTAAATCCCGAATTGTTTCTCTTAAGGATGATCGAGGAAATTCTTTGCTTATTCAGGGCCGTATGCCTCATGATTATGCTGGTAGTTTTATCTTTTCTCTGGATGCTTCTATTGATGATCTTCAGTCGACCCGTGTAGTTAATCACTACCCGGATGTGTTTGGAGAAGTTACTGCTTTACCTCCCAAGCGGGAAATTGATTTCCGCATTGATCTCATTCCTGGAGCTCGACCTATAGTTCTTCCTCCCAGAAGAATGGCACCCCGCGAGAAGGTTGAATTAAGGAAACAAATTGAAGACCTATCTTCCAAGGGTCTGATCAGACCTAGTTTTTCTGAATGGGGAGCTGCAGTAGTCTTCGTCACCAAATCCGATGGTTCTCTTCGGATGTGTGTTGATTATAGGGAGTTGAACAAACTCACTATGAAAAATAGATACCCAATGCCTCGCATCAATGACATGTTTGATCAGCTTTATGGTGCTACTGTTTTCTCTCAGCTTGATCTCGCCACAGGTTTTCACCAACTCAGAGTGGCTGAGGAAAGTATCTCTAAGACTGCTTTCCGTACTGAAAATGGATTCTTCGAATGGTTAGTCATGCCTTTTGGTTTGACTAATGCCCCTGCCTTCTTTGTTGACTTGATGAATCGTGTTTTCCGTGATGTGCTTAATAAATTTGTTCTAGTCTTTGTGGATGATATCCTCATATTCTCTAAGTCTGAAGAAGAACATGAGTCACATTTAAAATCTGTTCTTGAAACTCTTCGCAATCATCAGTTAAAAGCTAAATTTTCCAAATGTCACTTCTGGAAGGATGAAGTCCGATTTCTCGGGCATATTGTTTCTAGTAATGGAGTTTCAGTTGATCCAGTCAAGATCGCTGCGATCAATGTAAGTCTTTCTTCCCTTCTCTTTCATCTCAATTTACTCTATCTTTTCTATTATCCTTCTTTTTCCCTATTCTGTACAGGATTGGGAAACTCCTAAAACTCCTACTGATATCCGTAGTTTTCTGGGCCTCGCCGGTTATTACCGGAGATTCATTGAGAATTTCGCTCGGATTGCTGCACCTCTCACTGCTTTAACTCGGAAGAATGCTAAGTTTATTTGGAGTAACGAGTGTAAGGCCGCCTTCAATGAGTTAAAAGACAAGCTTACTTCCGCACCTGTTCTTACCGTTCCAAATGGAAATGAGGGATTAACGGTATACACCGATGCTTGTCGAGAAGGTTTAGGAGCTGTTCTGATGCAGGATGGTAGAGTGATTGCTTATGCTAGTAGACAGTTGAAGACTCATGAAGTAAATTATGCCGCCCATGATCTAGAGTTGCTTGCTGTTGTTTTCGCTTTGAAGCTTTGGAGACATCATTTGTTGGGTACCAAGTTTGAGCTTTTCACAGATCATCAGTCTTTGAAGTACATTTTCTCTCAGAAGGATTTGAATCAGAGACAAGTTAGGTGGTTAGAGTTCCTTGCTTCTTATGACCTCGACATCAACTATACACCGGGAAAGGCTAACGTAGTGGCGGATGCTTTGAGTAGGAAGAAAGCTTTGTTGTGTCAGATTGTTGTTTCTTCGCCTCTTGTGGATCGTATTATGGCTAGGCAGGATGAAGATCAGATGCTTAAGTTGATTAAGGAGAATGTTCGAAGTAGAGTTGGAGGTAGTAGTCTTGATGGTAATGGAGCTCAGATTGACGATAAGGGTGTATTGAGGATTAATAATAGGATCTGCGTCCCGAATGTTGATGGATTGAGACAGGAGTTACTTCGGGAGAATCATCAGTCCAGACTTTCTATCCATCCAGGCGTAACCAAGATGTATCAGGATATGAAGAAGTTATATTGGTGGAAGGGTATGAAGCGGGATATTTCCATTTTCGTCAATAGGTGTGCGACTTGTCAACAAGTCAAGGCAGATCATCAGAAGACCCCTGGGTTACTGCAACCTCTTGAGATTCCCAATTGGAAGTGGGAACAAGTTTCTATGGATTTCATTGATGGTTTACCGAAGAGTAGGAAGGGTAACGAGAGTATCTGGGTTATTGTGGATAGATTGACCAAATCCGCTCATTTCATTCCGGTTAAGTCTACCCGTTCAGCTTCTAGTTTATCTGAGATTTACATGAGGGAGATTGTTCGTCTCCATGGTGTTCCTCTCAGTATCGTTTGTGATCGTGATCCTATCTTTACTAGTAGGTTTTGGAAAGCCTTTCAGGATTCTTTGGGTACTCATCTAAATCTGAGCACTGCTTACCATCCACAGACCGACGGTCAAACGGAAAGGGTGAATCAGATTTTAGAAGATCTTCTTCGTGCTTGTGTGCTTGATTATGGAGGATCTTGGGAAGATCATCTCCATCTTGTCGAATTCACTTATAACAATAGTTATCAGGCCAGTATTGAGACATCTCCATTTTCTGCCCTTTATGGACGACCTTGTAGATCTCCTTCTTGTTGGATTGAATCCGGTAATCGATTGGTTCTTGGTCCCGAATTGGTTTTGGAAGCTTCAGAGAGAGTTGAAGAGATTAAGAGAAAGATGAGGATCGCTCAGGATAGACAGAAAAAGTACGCCGATCGTCGAAGACGGAGTTTAGAATTTGCTGTTGGAGATTTGGTTTTCCTTAAGGTCTCTCCCTTAAGGAATGTTATTCGTTTCGGTCGTAGAGGAAAGCTTTCTCCTAGATTTGTTGGTCCTTTCCACATTTTGGAAAGAATTGGTTCTCTTGCTTATCGTCTGGATTTACCCGAGAAATTTTCTGGAATTCACAACGTCTTTCATGTATCTCATCTTCGTCGCTATCTGCATGACCCATCTCTTATTATTCAGCCTTCCGCTCTTGATAGTTTGGATATTGAACCAAATCTGACTGTTGAGAGGAAGCCACTTCGTATCGTCGATCGAGGTACGAAGCAGCTAAGAAGAAAATCTGTCAACTTGGTCAAAGTGCAGTGGAGCACTGATGAACGGGATTGCACCTGGGAGACGGAGGAGAGCATTCGTGCTTCGAATCCGGAATTATTTATCTCAGGTACTCTACTATTCTGTCTTATCTTTCTTTGTTTTCCTTCTTCGTTCCTTTTCGAGGACGAAAAGCTTTGAGTGGGGGAGAGTGTAACAGCCCGATATTATTTAAACGAAATTTTAAATAAAATAAAACATTTTGAAATATTGAGTTAAAAATATAGTGTATTAATTTGTATAAAACGAAATTTAAAACGTTACATTTCGTTACGTTCTGTCCGTTATTAACGTTACTTTAGAATAAATCTTATTTGTGATGATAATAACTATTTTTAGATTCCGGTTAAAAGATACGTTATATTTTGAGAAACTGATAACAATTTATTAAATTTATTTAATAAAAAGAGATAAGAAGATTTGTACGTTATTTGGGGCGGTTCATAATCTCTTTTGTTTTCACCGTCCATTTGATTTTTGGAGACATTGACAATTCATGTTCAGCCGTTCAAAATTCGTTCACGCGTGGAAATATTCATCCACTTGGCCTCCTTTACGTTTCGCATATTTAATATGATTTATTGCTATAATTTCTTTACCGTTACAAAACTTTTCGTTGCCTCCTCCTTACAAGTTGTGAACAGCTGCCTTATTATTTTTTTCGCTAGCAAACTTTTCCATCACTTCAGCTTTTGATTGAGAACTCGTACTAAGGTATGCTCCCCCTAGTTTCTTCTTCTTTTTTTCTTTATTATTTTTTTTTTTTCTTCTTACACCTGTCAACTTTATTTTCGGTTACCTCCTTCACGCGTCTCATGTCCCCAAACCCATGCCACCCCTTCACTGCCTCATACCACCAGCCATCACCACCGCGCCTCCATGCCCGAATCCATCCACCACCACCACGAGACCAGCCTTCTACCCTGACCCACCATGAGACCAACCGTCACCTGATCAAACCCCAGCCTTCACCCACGCCTGACAACCCCACTGACCGCGTCAGTCCACCATCATCCAACCCAGACCGTCACCCGAACGAAACCGCCTCCATGCCCCAGCACTCCATCTCATCACCTGATCAAACCCCAGCCTGTCACCACGCCACAGCCATGCCGAGCCCAGACCGTCACCGTCTCCTCCACGTCAGCCTTCTACCCCTGACCCACTTCGAGACCAAACCCAACCCAGACCATACCCAGATCGAACCTGCCTTCGCCTGACCCTACACCGCACCCACCACCAGACTGAGTCGACCCCAGCCACACCAACCCGGTCGCACCACGAACCTACCAGCCTACCTACCCGCGCCGAGATCCCATGCCAGACCACCGTACCCAGCAGCTCGAAGAGTTGTTTTAGCTTTCAGTTGTGTTGCCTCCGCCTTGTATTTTTGCCACCGAGATTTGTTGACATGTTTGAAGTTATATTTTGCCACCTGTTTTGCAAACTTAGCTATTCTTCACTGACTTTGGGTTTTAAAGAAAAAATCTCTATTTCGGTTTGTGTTCGTTGCAACCGTGAAATATTGTTTACCTCTGTCTTGCTGAAATAAAATGATTTCCACTTCTTGTTTTATTTTTGAATGTTGTGAATTCCGTGTGGAAAAAAGAAATTTGTGAATAATACAAAATTTTACTTTGAAAAATTTTAAAATTTATAATCTCCAATAAGAGTGGTCGAACTTCCTTCTATTTTAACTTGATTTATTTTTTTCGATCGTTTACTTCAATTTGGGAAATTCGTTATTCGTGCATCTTTGATTGTCTATTTATTCGCTTTATTCTTTCGACTTTAGATCAGAATCAAGTCGGCGAGTCTGCTAACGACTGATAGTGCTATCCGCGTGCTTTCTAATTGCATCGTACTTCTTTCTTTCTGAATCTCCAGCTCCGTAGAGGTGAGTAAACCTCACACGAATATCCATACTTATATAATTGTGAAACGACCGCAACTGAATGTGTAGAAATAAATAAATAAATAAATGATGTTATAATTACCTGTGATTTATTTATAGTTGATGTTAATTGTTAAAACTGCATATCGTATCATCTGTTATATCTGTTCTTATTTTACTGTTATTCTATTCTGTTAAATCACACTGCAAGTTCCCTGTAGAATAGAATCACTATGGGTTGAAATGATACATACCCGAACGGACTTTAGAATAAGGGAAGGTCGTTATGGGCTGAAATGATAGGCCTGAGCGATTTTCAATTAAATTTTATTTACTTGGGATTGCGGGTTTGAAATGATAAAACCCGGATTTTTCTTTGTAAATTACGGATTGAAATGATATAGTATCCGTATCACTTGAATTAGGCTAGAAAATATTATACAGACCCGTGGTTATTTTTTTTGTATTTTCTGAATATTTTTAAATCATTTAAGAATTGTAATAATATTTAATTTGATTTAAACCGAATTTTTAAATGATTTATTTAAAATAGAAATGATTTTTCTATGTGATAAATATAAATAAATGGAGGAATATTGATTTTAAACGAAACTAAAAATTTTGAAATTTTGATAAAAAGAAAGATGGAAACTTAAGTTAATTTAATTAAAAATGAAATTAGTTTTAAATTGGTGGAAAAATGAAGTTTAAGTTTAAGTGTTGAAATGAATGTAATAAGCAAATTGGTAAGTTTGGGTTTTAACTTGTAAAATTTCTTTCGAAATAAAATTAGTTAAAGGATTGAAATGAACATTTTTAATGTATAATTTTATAAGTTTTAACTAGGTAGAATCTGTAGCACTTGTTAAGTGTTGTGGATTGCATAAGTGAACCAAAAGACTAAAATGAACTTAGGCTATGATAGTACTTGGTAAGTGCTGTTGTAGCAGAAACTAAAAATTGAACCTGAACTAATAAAGGGTTACTGTAGCACTTGTTAAGGACTGCAGTAGGCTGAAAATCTGATTTTGTTTAAAACTGAATTGTTATAGCAGTTTATAAATGTTGGTTTGTTGAATAAAAATTGTTTTCAAATATAACTTAACGTTATTGTTTTAAGTGAATAAGTGAACTCCGAAAAGGTTAGATTTTTGAAATTTAATAACTTAATAATTGTTTTAAGGGATAATGTCTTCGTTTTAAAATGGTTTAATTCAGAGTATATTTGATAAATTGTTTAAACCTATAACCACGGGTTATAATAACGATTGGTTGGCAAAGAGACCGGGATCGGATATGGACATACTCTCTGTCGATACCGAAAACCACTTTGACAACCGTGTACGCGGTGGAGATTCCAGAATGAAGTAGGATGGTGGCGACGTTCTTAAGGTATGTTACGTGGACCCAACTCCCGTGAGTTGGCATAAGGTGGCTAAAACAGGAGCGATTGACGGACCAATGAGGTAGCACCTCTTATCGGACACACTTCTTCGATACCATTCTATTACTTGTGATTGATTTGGTGGCCACCCTTGATTGGGAGTGTTGTTCGAGGTGGGCGGTAGTGGCTGCTATGCGTCACCACTAGTCCGGATGCGTAATTGGTATATCTACCCTGGCATTGCCTAGTTGTGCCGTGTCACCTACCATATCGAGCTTTACTACGATTATGATTTTAAGATCCGACCGCGTTAAGGTTCTCCATCCCCTTAACGCTATTTTCCGATATGATTATACTTTACTTATTTAGACACTATTATAATAGCGAATATTACTATATAGTAGATAGTTTAACGGATCCTTAGAGGATGGGCGGTCCCAAGCATCTTCTAAGTTATTTGTACCTTTACTACAGTTCATTTGAGTTGGTTTACATTGTATAAGTATGTATATCCTGACTCGAGTGTTATGTTTTATTTTACGCTCGGGTCAGCCTGAGTATTCACAGCTTTGGACTTCACTTTTCTGGAGCTCGAAGTCACTGGAGATTCTGCTTATCTAGTTATCTTTTCATTTCAGTTTCAGTTGTCTTATTTCAGCTTTTGTTTTAAGAGACTTGTGTATTTGGGATTTCTATTGTACTTGTTTCAGAACTGTGTTGGGTTTCAGACTATGTATTTTGTATTTGATTTTAGACTATGTATTTAGTGGCTTCATGAACCACTATGGTATTTTTAAATTCCGCTGCGAGTTATTCTGATATTTCTGTGTCTGTGATTCTATGAATGATTTTATTTGCTCCAAATTTTATTACAATCTGTTATTTTGCATTATTCAAGTCTGACATGTGTGGATTATTGTCGATTTGAATGGTCCAAGATAGTGGGTCGTTACATTTGGTATCAGAGCCAGGTTTTAGGCAAACCTTAGCCTATGGAGCAAAAACTCATTAGAGATAGGGTAGAAATACCCTAGAATGAGTGAAATCAAACTCAGAATCATTTCCTTGTGAGTGAACGTATTTTTAAAGTATAAAATGATTTTAAATGATTTTTCAAATGATTTTTCCAAAGATTATTTTGATATAAAGTTTTTCTTGTTTTAAGAGGAAATTTTCTAAACTTCCATCTTTCCGCATCTACCTTGTTAGGAATTTTGTTATTAGGATTTCACCCAAGTGTTCTTATCGTGTTTTATCTTAACTTATCTTTGTCTTCTCTGTACCTTGTCCTAAATTTATTCTTGATATTTCCAGGATGAATCGTGGAAATGCTAGAGGTAGGGGTCGTGGTATTGCCCCAGTTCCTCCACCCGTTGCACCAGTTAAGTTTACAGTTCTCTGCAAGGAATTTTCTCAGCTCGGTGGCACTAAGTTCACCGGTTCAGAAAGTATCATCGAAGCCCAGCAATGGCTACGAAGTCTGGAAAGAATCTTTACTGGTTTAGAGATCACTGATGCCCAGAAGCGTCAGTTAGCAGCATGGCAGCTGCAAGAGGCCGCTCTAGATTGGTGGGAGTCTGTTACGACTCGCACTAACGAAGGTGACCTTTCATGGGAGCAGTTCAGGTATCCTGTGTGTTAATTTGAATTTTCCCGTTTCCTTTCTTTTCAATTTTATCTTAAAGAGATTTGTTTCTGTATCTTCCTTTCAGGGAGGCTTTTGTGGCAAAATGGATGCCCGAAGCCGGTAAATCTCAGCTTTACCGCGAATTCATGGACCTCAAGCAAGGTACCATGTCCTTCTCAGAGTATGAACGGAAGTTCAATGAACTTTCAAAATTTGGTCCTGGTCTTATCGACACTCAGCTAAAGAAAAATGAGAAGTTCATTGCTGGAGCTCGCCCAGAGTTCTACGACCGTCTTATTTCGCATGTCCATGGCACTTTTACTGAGCTCATGGATATGGCTATTCGCTATGAGAACCCTACTTCCAAGGGTCCTACTGCTTCCAGTGCTCAGGTATCTCTGTCCTCCTCTGCTAATTCCAAGAAGAGAAAGCCCAACTTCCACCAGCAGAAGAAGAATTGGCTCAAACACCCGGGCTTAGGATCTTCAGCATCTGCTCCTTCCCAGAGGCACCCTATTGATCTTTCCTCCATTACTTGCTTCAAATGTGACCAAAAGGGACACTATGCCAATAGTTGCCCTAATCCGTCTGTTGCTGCTGTTCCTCCACCCCAGGTTACCAGGAACGATCTCTGTCATGTTTGTCTTCAGCCGGGTCATTTTAAGAAGGACTGTCCTTTATATCAGAAGGGAAGGCCATCTGGCGTATTTGCTGTCACATCTGCTTCATCACCTGCTCCTGCACCTACTCTTGCTCCTAGCGATGATCAAGGTACTCTTCAGGGCACCTTTACTTTATTTCATCATCCTGTTCGTGTTTTATTTGATACTGGGGCTTCGCATAGCTTTATTTCTGATGTTTTGTGTAATAAGTTTGAAACTCTCCTTTCTCCTGAGTATGTTTCTGTTCCTCTATGTGTTTCAAATCCTATTGGTGGTCCCGTAAATCTAGATAAGATTTGTAAGCAAGTGTTCTTGGTTAGCGTGGGTATAGAGGTGGGGCGTCACATCACCATGTCATATCAAAATCAAAATTACCTCTAAAATTATAAATAGCATGTGAAGTCGTCGTCATCTTTACTGCCATGCTCATAATTCTGAAGCATCCCACTGTTAAAATACAGAAGTTAAACGAAACCGTTATCAGTGAAGTATCCAACCCTCATATGAATGTCATATGGTAACGAATATGTGTTTTAAAATCATATGAACTTTAATATGCCGTAACCACAAATTTTCAAGATTGGCAATATGAAACTTAAAGTGTGCAGTCGTCCACATTTAAAACATTTCAAACTCTCAACATAAGGTAACATAAGGGACTACCCAATACTATTTATTTATTGCTGATTGATCATTAGACCAATAAATGTACAAAATTAATAGAAACAAATATTAGCAATTTATCGTAATAGTAATTTCATACTCTGTATAGCAATTGCACTGAAGTTTGCAAAATTATATAGTCCTTTAATACAAATCTATATCATTAAAAAAAACTGTACGCAAAAGTTTAATTATAGTATAATTAAAATGTCAACATCGAATATAATCATAGGTAATTAAAATATAACAATAATAATACCATAATTTTTGGTTGCTTTATATTTTTTAGTATACAAAGTATGATAGTAATATATGAGAAATTAGCAGAGGCAAATAATTATTTTGATATAGCGTACCAAAAGTTTCAATTTCATCACTAAGGTATTTTTTTCAAAAAAGAAAAAGAAAATTCTACTATCATTCCCTAATTTTTCTATCAGTGCTACATCATTGTATGCATTTGCATAATTTAAATCACTTAAACGTGCCACACAAAAGTTTTACTGAAGCAATCAACATTGGATATTTATTGCTATAACAATAAATTTTTTAATAGATAGATTAATCTGTACATAATTTTAAAAGTCCTGGAAAGAAATTCTCCAATATGGATGATTGATGAAACAATACCTTATTGGGCATGGTGAGTCAAACGTAACAAATAACGATTCTATTTATATGTAGTAACACATCCATATTAACTTTAAATGGGCATGGATTCGGATTATAATAAATTACTTACCATATTGCTTCAGTTGCCTTCTTTAGAGTTGGTATAGAAAATTTAGTTGTTTACAGTTCTTGTACAAAAATCACAATATTAATTGTTGCTTTGTGATAGAGTGATAGATAACGTGAACAACATTCTGATGTTGCCCACACTAACTAATTTTCGTATCAGTATAAAATTAACAGAAATAAATATATACAGATATTCATATTAGTAATCTCATACTTTGTATTGCAATTTCACTAAACTGTGCATATTTTATAATCTTCTAATAGAAATCTGGATTATAAGAAAAGTGTATGTAAAACTATGATTAGAATATAACTAAAATGCCGGCAACACATATAATCATAGGTAATTAAAATATAATAATAATAATACGACAATTTTTGGTTGCTCTAAATTTTTTAGTATACAAAGTCTTGATATGTAGTATATGAGAAATTAGCAAAGTTAAATAATCATTTTCATATATCCTATCAAAAGTTACGATTACTATCAATTTCACTATTATGGTATTATTTTTTCAGAAAAGAATTACAAAATTTTATTATCACACTAATCTTTCTATAAGTGCATATCAATGTATATGTTTGCATAATTTAAATTAGTTAAACATGTCATACAAAAGTTTTACGGAAGTAATCGACATGATATTCTTATAACAATTAATGATTTAACTGATAGTATTACTATAATTTTAAAAATCCTAGAAATAACTTCTCCAATGTGCATAATCCATGAAACAATACCTTCTAAGGTATAATGAGTCGGACATAACAAATTACGATTCTATTTATATGCAATAACATATCCATATTAACTTTAAATATGCATAGATTCAGATTATAATAAATTACGTACCATATTGCTTCAATTTCCTTCTTTAGAATTGGTATAGAGAATTTAGTTGTCCACTGTTCCTGTATAGAAATCAGAATATTGATTGTTGCTAAGTAATAGAGTGGTAGATCATATGCAACATCCAGTTGTTGCCATACAGTCACTAATTTTCGTGTCCCTTCAAAATTAACAGAAACAAATATAATAGTTCACAATAGTAATTTCTTGCTTTGTATTGCAATTTCACTAAAGTTTGCAAATTTTTATAATCTAACAAAAATCCGGATCAGTACAAAAAAGTATGCAGTATTAGAGTATACTTAAAATGTCACCATCATATATAATCGTTGGAAATTAAAATATAACAATAATAATACTGTAAATTTTGGTTGCTTTATATTTCTTATTATACAAACTACAGATATGGTCGTACGTAGTAAATGAGAAATTAGTAGAGGCCAATAATCATTTTCATATATCCTACCAAAAGTTTCAATTACTGTCAATCTTAGATAGATTTATGCAATCACAATAAGGCATAACAATCTTATACCTCTATTGAGCTTCTCGCATGTCAGTACAATCAATAGGAGGAAACTAGTGAGAATGCGGGTAGAGGCAAGATGAGAAGTGGAGAGACCCCTTGAATTCATGAAGGTAACCTCTTTTGCACTTTCTTAAGCTTTTATATATGTTCAGATTTATTACTACTACTATTTCTAATTTCAAGAGCTTCATCCATTGGTCATGATTAATGCAGGTAAACTATTTTGGCTGAAACAGATTTATCTTTACATTTATTAATCATGTAAAGAAAATATATTTAACAAACAAAAGCAGTATTATGCCAACTCATATTCTTACAAAATAGCTTTAAAACTTTAAAGTACATGATTATTTCATTACATAAAAGATAACATGACATTCAGATAAGAAACTGATATATTGTGTGTCCAGTGGATACATGTACATTATAAAGTAAAGGCCTTCTTTCATGTCAGAGTGGCATAAAAAAAATCCATCAACATATATCAAATAATGACATATGGAAATAGTCGATGGTAATTTTGACACATTCATTCATCTCCTTATTTGTGAAGAGTGTACTTTGTTCAGGCAAGCTCAATTGTTAATGAAAGGAAAAGGTCGTTGACATATGAAAATGGAAATTTAGAAAGAACTGAAAGAGAATAAACTCATGAAGACGTACGATTATCTTAAATATGCAAAGTAATCGTTGGTTCGGAGGCATAAACCAAAAGTAATGATTCAAATTGGGCAAGAATTAAAAAAGCACAAATTGTAAAGGAAAATATACACTTACCGTACCTATGTCATCCTTAATCTTAAATCAAGCTAGAACCTGATGTGAGGTTTGATGATGGTGGAGAAATGGCATCTGTAGTTGTAACTGGCAGCAGGAGAAGATCATTAAATTACAATTCTCGATTGTCCAATGAATCAAATGTTACCAATGTTCAGTTAATAAATATTATTAAATTAAGATTACCAAAAATCACAGCAACGGTAGGAGAAGATCAATAAATAATAGTGAAAATAACGTACAAAAAGTCCGCCTGTTGAACGCAAAATCCGACATCGACGTTTCCAACGGTGAGCTACCATTGGTTATTAGCAAATTTTTAACTTTTTTAAAGTTAAAAGCTTTGGTACAGTTGGTGAGTAATTATGGAGAAGAAGGATGAGGCGATGAGAGAGAGAATAAAATTATATTGGTCGTGGGAAAAAGAAACCGAATTGTCATCATTCCTAGGTAGAAATTAATCGTGGGCAGAAACGTTCTTAACGTGGTTCCGATATTTAACACCACCATTACAGAATAAACAACGGAGTTAATCTTTGCTTATTTGGTCAATTAACAACCGCCTGATGTCTTTGCTGTACTTAAATCTGAACCATCCTTTGTCTATTCCGTTAAAACCGAGCAAATTTGTTATATAGATATGTATACGTATGTATGTATCAACAATTGTAAGGATAGGCTATTATAATTGTCTAGGTTGATGATCGGTTAGTTTGCTTTGGTTATTGTTTCCATACAGTTTTCTTTGTAAAGAATATTATGATATTATATGTTATCGTTCCATTGTGAGATTTTTGATGTCTTTGTTCTCCTCTTTCTTGTTCTTTTTCATTACTCTAACGTACTATTTTTCCAGGACTTGGGTGCTTGGTACGCGAATACCGTAGATGTACTAGTGTCCACATTCGGTGGTCGAAAAAGCTAATCGTTAAAGGTGACTATCTTGGCCTTTGCAGTTTCTTCTTCCAGGAATGAATCGAAAGGGGTCTGCTGCAAGAAATAATCTGAAATCATGATCGGCGGGTGTTACTCTGGCTTTTTGGTGTTTGTTCATGCTGGTTATGTGCACTTCTTATTATGTCTTTACATATGTGGGAAACTGTATTTGTATTTATGTATAATTACTATGTGGTATGGTTGCAAACATTGGGGACTGTCTCCCTCCATCTTATGAACTACTTCATTTTGGCAACTGACTAAGCATGTTAGTTAGATTATTTATAATATATATATATGATATTACATCTGTGCAGCAGGTGTTACTCTGGGTTTTTGTTGTTTGTACATGTTGGTTATGTGCACTTCTTATTAAGTCTATATATATATATATATGTGGGAAAATGTATTTGTCTTTATGTGTAATTACTATGTGGTACGGTTGCGGCTATTGGGGACTGTCTTCCTCCATCTTATGAACTACTTCATTTTGGCAACTGACTAGGCATGTTATTTAGATTATTTATAATATATGTATGTATGTATATGATATTACAGCCATGCGGCTCAGTGCCGCATATCATTTCAATACAAAAACAATGCAGCAAAAAAATGGAGAAAATCAAAACGACAAAATGAAAAATATATTTAAACTTGACATTGCCTTGATTTATTAGTTTTTATTTATTTTCATATTTCAAACAGGAACCAAGGACAACGAACATGGACCAGTGCAACATGTATACATAAGGATTAGTACAACATGTTCGTTTAAAGCTTAAAGGGACAAAAATTTAAAATCAAGCCAATGTGTGCATGAGCAACTTAAGACATGCACACCGAATCATTGTACAATCCCTAGGGTCATGCTAGGATCAAAACAAACACTTTCAGGCCAAAAGTAGTTCAGATCAGTGCATCAAATTCAAGTGCACAACAAAACAAAAAAGGAAGCAGAGCAACATCGAAATCAGTTTAGCTCAAAACCAAACAACGGCATAACAGATTAGGCAAGCACATAGGCAAGCAAGCACATAAGGGATATTCAAGCACACAGGACAACAAGCTTGCAAAGGCATGCAAGCACATAAGGCACTCCACACAGTAAAGACCAGCAAAACACAAACTCATAGGCAAACTCATAAGTATACAATGTGCACAATAGAGATGTACTGAGAAAGGCAACATGCGAGCAAGATCAGGCACACACACTAGTAATAGGCATAAGTAAAATCAATACAAGATCAAGAAGTGCAACATCAAGTGCATTTCAAAAGTGGAAATCTCAACACATATGTATATACATATTTATGTATATATACACATTTACATAAGTACACCGACAACATGGATAATTCAAAAATAACCAAATGTACAGATTAACGTTAAACAAGTTCATAAAATCAGCCCGAATCCACAAGTTGAACAAGTCCACAAAATTAGGCCAAAACCAAAATGGAATCAGTCCAGAAAGCAAGGCCAAAGCGCAAGAGGAACAAGTTCAAAATCTCAAGCCAATAATCATTGAGATCAAGCCAATGAATAAGCTATGTCCAAATCGAAAGCTAGAGCATAAATTGAGGTTGATAAATTCAATCAAATGAAATATATGAAAATCTAAAAAGATTTTCTTTCCAAATCAATCCTATAAATACGAAGATTATCACTAGCAATTTTACAAGTCGAGTTCCTATCGAATATACATATATAATCAAAATTCAAAATCGTACCCAATTTTCAACTCCAAAGCAACTCGACTAAGGAAGCAACCGCAACCAACAATCACAATATCATCGAAGGATTCAACTGAAAAAGAAGTAAAAGCATGAATACAGCAACAAATTTTCAAGGCGGTAGCTTTCTGATTCAAAAGTAAGGAACCCTAAAAGGAAGAACAATGAAGAAAGGGGTCGGCTAGATAACGAAAAGGGAAAGTGAATTTGTTTAGGCTGGTTTTTTAATTCATATATATATATTTAAGTTAGGATTTCCTTTTCTTTTAAAAAGCATTGTATTTTATTTTATTTTCAAAACTTTAGTGTTTTAAGTTTGAACTACATTTTCATAGTTTGGAAAATTCTCGACTCAGGGATAGAGTTGAGGCAGGATTTCTAGGCATAAGGTTTGAACAGCCAGGTTAGTGGGGTCGTAAGTTTAAAAGGGAATTTGTAAGCGGTCGATTGTTTAATCATAGTAGAAATCTTAGGAGCAGCAGTATGCAAGTTTTGTCAAAACTGGATAAATTTTATGTGCTACTTTTATTTTTACATTTACTATATTATAATATGTGGTGCGATTTGTATTATTCAGTGAATTTATAATAAACCTTATTCACCCCCTTCTAGGGTTAATTCGATCTACAAATGGTATCAGAGCTAGGTAGATAAATTCACATCTTGAAAGATTAAAGCATGAATTTAATAGGACCATGGTTTACATATTATTTTGAATATTTAAAGCTAGAGTAGTTAGCATTTTTGAGGAGACGTTGATATATGGCATGAAGATTGTTAATCTTTCATTGTTTCTCTATAAAATTATTGATGTTTCACATTCCCACTATTTTTTAGTATTCTAAACCAGAAGTTTTATTCCGCTGCTTATGTTTTTTTCCAGCGTGGATATACTTATTTTTTTCAAAATTTATCTTTTCCTAAATCATTTATTAGTAAATCTATTTGTTTCAGATCCTGTCGGTATACTAATTTCTATCTATTATATCTATTCTATTATAATATAACACAACTTGACACTACATTTTTTCTTATTTCCTATTCATTCTCAGCTCTAATCCTTTGTTCTCAGCCATATTAAGGTATTTTTGCTATTTAGCCCTCTCAAAATCTTACAATTTTGCACAATTCAACCTAATAGTAAATTAACTTAAATGTGCGGGTTCGGCCTAATAAATACGCGACTATATGACACTGGATAGTCGTCGTACTCTATATTGGCATTGGTCGCATACTCCATATAAGTGCTGGCCGTGTCCTAATTTCTTTTTCCATCTTACGATTTGTCCTTCATCTTTCCTAATACTCTACACTAACGTTTTAATGGATAGCCGTTGTACTCTGTATAGGCACTGGCCGCGTCCTAATTTCTTTTTCCATCTTCCCTTTTGCCTCCTTCTCCAACTATAGGTAATTTAAGTCCCTTCTTCTATTTATAATTTTAATCATCTGATTTTTCCAACCTGTTCCCTTCAACCATTTGCGTCTACTCAACTCCTCGTGTCGATGGCTCTTCTTCCATGCTATGAATTTGCCGTTTTTCCTCACCTCCAGCATTTCAGGTAACCATCGTTTCCTTCAATCGTTTTCTAAGCCCTAATTTTGTCGCTCCATGTTTGGGTAATTTCCATTATTTTGGCAGAATAATGGCGACTATTGTTTTTAGATAGATTTTTAGATTTTTATACACAAAGTTTCACCATGGACTGCCTTTAATTTAGATAAAATTTACACCTTTGCCTGTGCTATATTTCTTTCCAAATGTTCATAGATTGTGTGGAATTATAGCATATGAGTGTTCATTGTTTTTTTGTGTGCTCAATGTTCAATCGTTTTTACAAGAAGTACTTTTTGACTAAATGCCATACCTGAATATAAATCTTGCCATGACTGGATTAATAAACTTGTGTATATTTAGTTTTTAGTTTTTTAAAACCTAATTAGTTTCCAAAAAATACGTATTTTGAGTAAACAATACTATAATTTGTCTCTATACTTTCGAATCCATCCACCCTCACTTAAATATGATGTCATTTGGCGTCAGTGTTTTCTACTTTATGGTAACTGCTACTCTTTCACATTTATTCATATTGTCGTATCATCCATTTCGGAGGAGAACAAGCATTTTAACATTAATGGTAAGCCCTTTTTTGTTATAATAGGACACATTTTACTTTTTACATGCTAAATTTTGCTATTTCTATACGTTAGTTTTATGGTAAGAGGTTAATCATAATTAATTCAATACATTATTATTTGTAATTTACAGAATTAGTAGATTCAAAGAAAGAAGTAAAGAAGGATATCACATAAATTCTTATTTCAGGCGTGTCCAAATATTTTAGTTAGTCTTGATATTTCAAATATTTTTAGTGATGATGTTAAAATCAATATATTATGAAAATTTCATGATATGTTGTTCCAAAGCAATATCTTTTAGGGTGATTCTATTTAAACTCGAAAAGTTATTGAGTAGTTCCCCATAAAATTGAAAAAACAATTATACCCATATATTTGCTGAGTATACCTATCATATTATTAAAATTAAGTAAAAATCAAATTCACAAAATAAATTCCACCGTAAAAAAATAACCACAGCAAAATCATGCAATAACATAAAATTTAAGTTTTACCTCTTCTGTAAACAGTGAATTTTTAAATTTTAAAAAATTAAAACAGTAAGAAATTCAAGGTTTACCTCTTTTGAATCCATTAGATTTGTATTTGTATTATATCATCACAATCTATTGATTCAAGCACAAGATTTGAGAATTTATCTAAAATTAAATTTAGAGTTTCTTGGATAAGAGAAACAGATGAAGGAAGATATAACGAGAGGTAAAAACAAGGGTGAATAACATAAGGGCAGTATTGTCCCTGATTTTTTTTTAAAATTTAAGAGGGCTACCCAGCAATATCATGTGTCTAAATAGAATTAGCCTATCTTTTGCTGAGTTTTTTTTTCTTTTACTAAACACTATTTTGTATATGGATAAATTTTACAATTATAATCAAATACATACACTAATTAGATTTTCACACAATAGGACCCTTACACGTTAATTTAGAGCCTTATAAATTTAAGGATCAGTTTCCTATTGATGTTGAACTCAAAGTGACAAGTAATAAAAATTTTATTCTTGCTAGATGATTAACATCATGTTAGAGATTAAAGAGGTCAAGATTTGTTGAAGTCGATGAAAAAGTTACTATATTTGTTTACAAATAAAGTGGTGTATTATAGATGAAATCTCTAAATACTCTACGCCTTTACCTTCATATAATTTTACTGTAAATGCATACAAAACCGATATAGCTACTATAGAAGTACCAAAATTAGATATTTTAACTTTAACATATGTTCACAAATAACTGTAATAAATTTCTTCACTTTTTTCTAAGAAATGAGGAAATAATGTCTAAATGGGTGTTTTCCAAAATCAGCTATTTTATTGAAACTTTAAAATAGAAAAAAGTAACCTTATTACTACTAATTACATTGTATTGCAACATTTAATTCGAACATGCAAGTAATCATGTTCTTTCTATATAATTGCATGATGGATAATCAAGGAAAGAGATCAAGAAATAAATCTTCTGCCATTTAAGGAAATACTACATTTTAGGTACATCATTTGTTGAATAATGTACATCATTGTAACCAGCCTTCTTTTTTATGTAGATTTCATTATGTCTTTCTCCGAGAAATTCCCCTTTCTTTAATTTTGTACTATCCATACTTTTCTGATCATTCTTCCTTTTTATTATGATATTTATTGCCTCTATTATGTTGTTTTAAACTAACTTTCCCATATAAGTTCACTATGGCATATAAGAAAATTTGTTAGTAAGGAAAGGTATTTCATTTGTATTTTATTTTACTAGCTATTCATTTGACTTTTTACATTTCTTTATATGAAATTTTTTGCTGTTTCTATATATTAGTTTTGCTTTATATGGTAAGAGGCTAATCTTTATTAATTCAATACATTATTGTTTGTAATTTACAGAATTAGTAGATTCGACGGAAGAAGTAAAGGTGGATTTCACATAAATTCTTATTTAAGGCGTGTCCAAATATTGGTTAGTTTTAATATTTCAAATATTTTGAGTGATCATGTTAAATGAATATATTTTGCAAATTTCATAATATGTTGTTCTAAAGCAATATCTTTTGCTGACTTTTTTTCTACTACTAAACACTTATTTGTATATGGATAAATTTTATAATTATAATAAAGCACAGACATTGATTAGATTTTCACAAGAAAGGACCCTTGCATGTTAATTTAGAGCCTAATGAATTGAAGGATCAATTTCCTATTGATATCGAACTCAATGTGATAGGTAAATCAAAAAAAATCTAGCTAGATGATCAACATCAAGTTTAGAGATTAAATAGTTTAAGATTTGTTGAAATCAATGAAAAAGTTAATATATATTTTTACAAAATATTTAAGGTGTTGTATTATAGATGAATTCTCTAAATATTCTATGTTTTTACCTTCCTATAATCTTACTATAAATCCATACAAAAATGACAGAGCTACCACGGAAATACCAAAATTAGATATTTCAACTTTAACATATGTGCACAAAAAACTATAATAATTTCTTTACTTTTTTCTAAGAATTAAGGAAATAATGTCTAAATGGTTGTTTTCCAAAATCAACTATTTCATTGAAACTTTAAAATAGGAAAAATAACCTTATTACTACTAATTATATCGTATTGCAACATTTAGTATTTCATTTGTATTTTATTTTACCAACTATTCATTTTACCTTTTACATTTCTTTATATGCTAAATTTTTCTATTTCTATACATTAGTTTTGCTTCATACGGTAAGACGCTAATCTTTATTAATTCAATATACAATTGTTTGTAATTTATAGAATTAGTAAGAAGTAAAGGAGGATATCACATAAATTCTTATTTCAGGTGTGTCCAAATACTGGTTAGTTTTGAAATTTCAAATATTTTGAGTGATGATGTTAAAATTAATATATTTGCAAATTTCATAATATGTTGTTCCAAAGCAATATCTTTTGCCGATTTTTTTCTTTTTTACACAAACACTCTTAGATTTTCACAAGAAAGGACCCTTGCATGTTAATTTAGACCCTAATAAATTTAAGGATCAGTGTCCTATTGATATCGAACTCAAAGTGACAAGTAAATCAATTTTTTTTTCTTGCTAGATGATCAACATCAAGTTTAGAGATTAAAGAGGTCAAGATTTTTTGAAATCAATGAAAATTTTAACATATATTTTTATAAAATATTTAAGGTAGTGTATTATAAAAGAATTCTCTATTCCACGTCTTTAACTTCAATAATATTACTGTAAAGGGGCTTTGCACTGAAGGTCCCTATTTTTAATGTTGTTGTAAGAAAAGTCCTTGTGATAATGAGTATGTAAATTAAGTCCTTGTTTTTTTTAAATCAGAAAGCGCAAAGTATCTTGCGCTTTTCTTATAGAAAGTGCAAGTTAACTTGCGCTTTTCGAATTTTTTTTTTTGAAAAGTTCAAAATTTAAAAAAAAAATTCAAAATAAAAAAGCACAACCTAGCTTGCGCTTTCCTGATAAAAAAGGCAAGTTAACTTGCGCTTTTCAAAAATTTCAAAATTTTCGAAAATTTTGAAATTTCAAAAAATAATTTCAAAATCAGAAAGCGCAAACTAGCTTGCGTTTTCCATCAAGACAGCGCAAGTTAACTTGCATTTTTGAAAATTTTCAAAATTTTCAAAAAAAATTCAAAATAAAAGCGCAAACTAGCTTGCGCTTTTTAAAATTTTCAAAAGTTTTAAAATTTTCAAAATTTTCAAAAAAAAGTTCATAGTCAAAAGTTGCAAGTTAGCTTGCATTTTCTGTCAGAAAAATGCAAAACACCTTGCGTTTTCAATTTTTCAAAAAATAGGGACTAAATTTACATATTCATATCTACAGGGACTTTTCTTATAACAACATCAAAAATAGGGACTTGTAACACTTTTCTTGTACTGTAAATGCATACAAAACTAATAGAGCTACTACGAAAATACCAAAATTAGATATTTTAACTTTAACAGATGTGCACAAAAAACCTGTAATAGTTTCTTCACTTATTTCTAAGAATAAGGAAATAATGTCTAAATGGGTGTTTTCCAAAATCAATTATTTCATTGAAACTTTAAAATAGGAAAAATAACCTTATTACTACTATTTACATTGTATTGCAACATTTAATTCGAAGATGCTAGTAACCCTCTTCTTCCTAAATAATCACGTAATGGATAATCAAGGAAAGAGATCAAGAAATAAACCTTCTACCATTTAAGGAAATACTACATCTTAGGTACCTCATTTGTTGAATAATGTATATCACTGTAACCTAGGAATGGCAATGGGGCGGGTTGGGGCGGGTTTTTAGTGCCCCATACCTGCCCCGGATTTTTTAGACCTCGCCCCAGACCCGCCCCGTAGACCCGGTGCGGGTCTGGAATTTTGCCCCGTAATCGGGACCCGTGCGGGTCAGGGTAGACCCGACCCGCCCCAAGACCCAATGAGTCTCTATGTATTGATTGAAAATTATGTAGCAACGTACATATATTTATTTTTTTATACTCGTTATCACCAAATAATATATGAAATACAAATAACAATGTGTCTATGGGAAGTTAATAAAAATGATGTCTACAATAACAATTCAGAAAATATATACATATGTTATTGTATAATTATCAATGACGCAACTTAATACTCTAATTTTTTCTATAGATATTGATTGGAACATTTTAATATCCATGCTAGAATCACTTATAACTAAAAAGATTAATAAATCATTATAATAATAAAGTGGTTTCATGAGATGTTAGTAGTGCGGGTCGGGTTGGCGCGGGTCGGCCAAGCCCCAACCCAACCCTAGACCCGGAGTACTCAAGAATGGGTCACGGGTCTACCCGCCCCAATGTCCCAATGGGGCGGGTCTTGACGGGCCAAAACAGGGGCGGGTCGACCGGGTTTGGACCCTAGACCCGCCCCATTGCCATCCCTACTGTAACCAGCCTTCTTTTTTCTGTAGATTTCATTATATCTTTCTCCTAGAAATTCCCCTTTCTTTAATTTTGTACTATCCATACTTTCCTGATCACTCCCTTTTTATTATGATATTTATTACCTCTATTATGTTTTTTTAAACTAACTTACCCCCATAAGTTCACTATGGTGTAACAATCCGGGATTTTAATCATTGAATCTAAACATTTAATTAATTTTAACATTTTAATAATTGGTTTTTAAGTTTTTTAAACTTGAATTTAAATATAAGGATTGTTTAAAAATATTTGAACTGTGAATTTATATTTGAATAGAATTTCAAATAGCTGGATTTTAAATTTTATATTAATTAGTTTGATTTAATAGTCTTATTTAACTTCTTTTAAATTATAAACAATAACGTCAAATTCATCTTGTAAATCTACATGCAGTAATAAATGGTTCAATTAAATAATAAGAAAGTTTATTTTTATTTTTACGGCTTGATTTTTTTTGATGTTTTTTTAATTTAATTTATTCGAGTTTTCCAGAATTTTTAATTTGGAAATTATTTAAATTATTAGTTTGACGATTTATCGGCAAACAACAGTGTTTTAATGATTTTACAGAACTCAATAACCAGTGTATATTTTTATTATTTTGGAGTCACGTCGCTATTTTGAGCTCGACCGTATTTTTATTTTATCGTTCGGGATTCATACTTAAATGGAAATCTATGCGATGAAATGTCGGAGATTGCATTATATATTATATCAACACTTAAACAAATCAGCACAAATCTTCCACTTATCCTCTCCTCAATGTTCCATTTCGTATAGATAAAGAAAGAAACAAAAAAGCAAGCTTCGCTTTCAAATATTCGTATATAAGGAAATACTCAACAAAAAATGTAAATATTAAATATTTGAGTTTTATATGGAAAAATCTACAAGATGGTATGCATTTGGTTGTGTGCATTTTGGGTTAGAGTGCTTGACTTGTTCAAATATTAAAGTGATGATCTAGGTTATTAATGGAGATTTAGGCGATGATTTTGAAAATGGAGTATAGATTTGGGTTTAGGGGATCGAAGGGCACCCCGTAGCAGTTTTGGTAAAGCTCGGCTAGAGGAAGGGAGTCGCGACTTGCTATGTCACATGGGATTAGGGCTTCAACGTGTTTCAGTGGGGAGTGCCGAGTCAAAGATTATGGGGTGGATGGTGTTACTCATGCGAAGAGAAAGAGTTCGATGTTAGTCTCAGGTGATTTAGTGCAAGGACGAGGGAGAATGAGGTGGAGATCGATCGGCTATGGTTGGGTTTAGCTTCTGGAGTTAGAGCGGGAGTTAGAAAGAGAAAGATAGGTCTAAAATTTAATTATGGGTAATTAAGTTAATAAAATATCATTACTGTATTTAAACTAAATTTAAAAATTGTTAACTTTTAATTTGAATAAATTTGCATACCAGGTCCACTCGAGATGAAACTTTTTGCATTGCGCTCGTAATGACGAAGCCTACGCGATGGAATTGGTTTGGTTGATTTTGGAGCAAGTAGAAATTTGGACTAAAATCGGACGTAGTTTGATTTTAGTTCAAAAACCAGAACGCTTCGGCGTCAACTGGAATTTCGGGGAGTACAACTCACCTATTTGGATAAATCAATATGTATGGTAGATTAAATTTTATTGTTTGTGTTTTGTTGAAATTGTCAGCTGATTGGTTAAAATATCCACTTTGAAAAGCAATTAGTATTTAAAATTGAAATACAAGAAAATTTATTGAGGAATCCAGATTTCTCGAAATTTTGATTACTAATTTCCAATTATATTCCTATTGATTCTATTTCAGTTATAACTCTGTTATATAGATTGTCAATTGTTGAATCTTGATTGTCTAGCACTATGGGATATGACATTGTTCTATATTGAAAACTTAGCCCTTGTAGTGATAAAAATAATTAACAATGTTGGTTAAGTGCTTGGCGCCTATTGGCCTCATTTTAGTATTTTGGAAATACTATTAATTGCATTTTGGCTTGAAATTGGTTTTTGATTCAGAGAACGATTTTAAATCTAATTTTTGGGTTTCTTGGAATATATTATTTAAATGGACTTTTAACTCCTATTTTACTCCTACCCCCTTTTATTTGTCTTTTCAAAGTCATTTAGAAATGTTTTAAAGTTGTTTAAATATTGTTTTATAATGTTTTAAAAGCCGTTTATTTATACTTAAATTGGTTAAAAGTTATCTGTCAATATTTTAATATAGTGAAAAGTTATTTATTTAAATAATTAATATTGTTTGAAGATAAATTATTAATAATTTTATTTATATTGTTTTATGGTTGATAATTATTATTTAAATAATAATGATTTAGAAATTTATAATTATTATTTATATAATAATGATTTGGGAATTAATAATTATTACTTATATGATAATGTTTTGGAAATAAAAAATTAATATTTATTAATAATTTTTTGGAAGTTAATTATTATTTATTATAACAATGTTTAAAGATTAACTATTGTTTTATTAATAAGGTTTGAAATTTTTAGCCATTATATTTATATTATTTTGAAGTTAATAATAATTATTTATTAGTAATGTTTTGTTGTTAATTATTATTATTATTATTATTATTATTATATAATGTTTTAAAGTAAATAATTATTATTTATTTATAATGTTTTGAAGTTATCAATTATTAGATTAGCAGTGTTTTAGAGTTAATAAATTATTTTGTTAATGATGTTGAAAAGTTAATTTATTATTTATTTAGGATGTTTAAAGTAAATTAATATGTCGAATTAATTATATTTATAAATAATAAATTGATTTACAAAAGAAAACTAATTTAATAAAAGAGATTTATTAAAGAGTTTATAAATGAAAATGGGGTTTGGATTTATAAGAATTTTTAAAAGACTTTATAAAGGATTTTAAAGGATGTTATAAAGGTGTTTTAGATGGCATTTTATAAAGGAGTTTTACACAAGAATAGAGTTTTGTAAATTGTTTTATAAATTTATAAAAGAATTTTATAAATGGTTTTAGAGATTTATAAATGGAGTTTATAAAAATGATTTTTGAGTTGTATAAAAAGGAATTTATAAAAGGAGATAAGATTTGATTTCTATAAGTGAACTTTTAATAATTATGGTGGTGTGAAACTTCTTTCCATACTTAATACCAAATAGAAAATCTTAAACATTTTTTGTAAATATACTTCTACCGTTGAGATAAGTATATAAACACATTTTCTAAGTAGTGAAAGTGTAGTGTTTTTGTGAATATACTTATGCCGTTGAGATAAGTACATGCATATTCTTCCAAGTATTAAAAGGAGTAAAAAGGATTTCTGAGTATAGCTTTTTAAAAGTATTTTGATACAAGTATTTTAAAGGTGATTTTAATTAATGAAAGGATAAATTCAAAAGGTTAGTAGTTACTTATGTGCTTAACAATTGTTGGTTTTCCTTATGGAATTAAATACCCGATATGATTATTGTTTTTTTTATAGTTAAATAACCGATTATCAAACTTGGCCAATTTTAAACTATAGTTGCCGGTTCGGGGAAACCGGGATCAGATATATTATCTGAAAACTACTTCGAACCGGCATAAGCGTTTGAATTGGAACATCTTGAAGATTATTAAAGACAGAGCTTTTGACATGCAAGAGCTACTTGCTACTAATCATGTGGGTGATTTCAAAATGGTTGTAGTAGAAGTAGTGCTTTCAGTTTCATTAGACCTAGAACGAACTTTTATAGATGATTGCTGGCATTGCATTGCTGTGTTAGAATTCCAACTGGGTTTGCTATTTAAAAAGATAAAGCATAACCTTAGGCTTCACAGCCGGTAAACGACTAAAGCAGGGACGTGCAACGGGGCTAAGTGGATCGCTCTCATTAGGATATGATCATCGCCTTATCTAGAATCGATATCTATATACGCTTTGGGGCCCATTATGGTTGTTTTCAACCTAGGGTGATCATATTCGGTGCTATCCAGTAAGGGGTAAGGCCGGTCTTGAGTAGCAGAGGTGCAACGTGTTGTAACCTCCGGTACATTTTATCTACAGGTGTACTGATTCAGCGGGCAGACCATTACCCTTTCATAGTTCGAATTCATTTTCCAATACTTGCCTTCGGACTTGATTGTATTCTTATTATGCTAGAATTTAATTCATGTAACAATTTCGGCTATGATTCAATATTTATTTTAAACCTAGACATTATTATAATATCAAAAGATTTCCTATGAAATATTTTAGTTATCATAAGGTAGAAAACCCATCCCTATTTATGTGCAGCATAGTCTTACGAGATATATTTATTTTCAAAAGGTTTATATAACATTAAAATTCAATTGAGGTGTGTTTTCTCATGCTGATTTACTAGACTGATTCGGACGTTATTTTTCTTATAATACTTGGGTCAGACCGGGTATATTTACAGACTCGGTTGGGATACTTGTAGCTTCAGGAGACGAGTTGGATGCCTCCAAGTTGTATTCATGCATATTCAATTTTCGCTGCGTTAGTTGTTTATATTTGTTAGCAATTGTTAGGAAAAATTGTTATAACTGTCCAGGCTGTTGATTGATTACTTACTTTGATTGATATATGTATAATAAAGTTCAGTTTTTCTTTTGTAAAGATCATTATTATATTATAGATTGGTCGTCATGTTGTGAGATTATGTTCTATCTTTTCTTTCTTCACCCCAAATGATATGTCTTTCAGACACTTAAATGGTCGTCACACGAATACCGAGGATGTATTAAGTGTCGTCTTTAGGCGTAAGAAAGGTAGATTGTTACACGTGTTATCAGAACTTAGGTTCAGCGAACACCTAGGCTTTGGTGGGGATTACTGATTTGAGATAGGGTAAGTGAGATCGTAGGATGAGTTAGATGTATTATATATATGAGCGCGTAGTTGTTAGTGATATAAAAATATTTTATATTACGTTGATTTATCTGTTGAGTGTTTTATGAATTCTGGTCGAGACGTGGGACGCCATGGTAGCGATTGGGGTTTTGAACACTTGAACTAGGCAAAATGAGACAATATTGTTTTAAATTGGTAAATGAAATAATTTTACCAAGATTATATATTTTGTGTATAATGGAATAATTTTTGTAAAATAAGTATAATTATTAATGGTGTGTTTGTTTGTTAGGAAATGATAATATTCAATTATTATCGTTTATTTTTTGATTAGTCGTGCTCATTCAGTTAGGAGCATTGGCTATTATTTGTTGATTTAGTAGTTATGCCTGCCCAGTTTATGGGCACTGACTCTTGTTAATGATTTAGAGCTGTTTTATCCTTTTCACTGCATGGGTTTGGTACATAGTAATTTATGGGAACACTGAAATGAACACCTTATGAATCCAGTTTCATAATTTGACTAGAATGTGTTCGGTGATAATGTTGGGTTAAAATTTAACTATAATAAAGGTCATCATTATAATCTAAATAAAGATATACATAGGTGAAATGGTTTTATATAAGGAAGTGAAAATTATATAAATATTATTTATAAATGTAGTTTAAAAATTAAGCTGAGAATTTAAATCCTAGTGTTTTTGGAGATGGATTTTTAAAGTTTTGAAAGAAGGAAAATAATAATAATAGTATTATTTGGAAGTATTTTGGAATAGAAATATTTTGAAAAGACTTTGAAGAAGATAGAAAGCACTGAACTCACTTCGGTCGTTGGAAAATAATTCTGATGATGACTACAGCATCATAGGTGTTCATTTTTGAGTTTCTAAATGGAGAATTGCTTCCATGGAAATTTGTTGGAGTAATTTGGGTAAACAGGTCATGATTTAAAAAATCCCAAAGGAATGATTTGATATATAAAAGGAGATATATATTATATTATTATTATTTTAAAATGATTTGAAATAAAAACCGGGTGTTTAATTTTTGGATTTTCAGTTAAATGATATTGTGGGATTATGTATTCTATCCATTAGGTTTGTTTGATTTGTGCCTTTGGTTTTGAGGTGCTTTTTTGAAATTTTCATGTGTTAAAATAAAATGGAATTTTTGACGATTTGGGACAGTCATAACTTCTGAGTTAAATTAGAAAAATTAAGCTAAGTGATTTGTGAAAACATAAGAGAATAAGTTTTTATAACTTATAAACTTGAGAAATTAGTAAGTTAAAACAAATTTTAATTTGTTGGACGTTTAGGTTAAGTAAAAACAAATTTGAAATTTGTATATATACGCTTAGATTGTAGTAGAGTGTCATACAAATATAAACTTAAGTTTTAAAGGGGATTATGAACATAAGTGTACTTTATAAAATGTTTATAATAAACTTAAGTATGGGATTAAAATGAAGTTGTGGCTGTTTGAAATGTGTATAAACTTAAGTTTTAAAATCATTGACATAAGTTGTGTTATATAAGATATTAATAAACTAAGAAAACGACTGTATGGAATGATTCATAAGTAATATTAGTATTAAAGGAAATACTATTGGAAAATTAAATGTGATTTAAAATTGAATGTGAATAAAATAATTTGGTATAATTAAGAAACCAATATAATAAATGCATAAGTTGTACTTAGATCATTCTATTTGCATGATTGTTTGATCCAGATTGGAGTACATGATTTCGAGGTGATTTCCACCAGTTCGAGTTAGGATTTTTCACTCGATTTTTGACGGCTAACACTTGATACGGGTTTTTGATATAATTCTGAAGTTCTTTATCATAGCATATGGCTGTGCAAGGAGAACCCAATGGTTTCTAATTAATGAACCGGATCAAAGTCCGCACTAGAGTAGTTGAGTGAGCGGCACTGGTCCAGAAGTGAAATTGTGTGCAAGCGATCAGATTTGATATATCTTATGGATGGTATATGTATATCGTACAAGCTTAAACATGACCATATGCTTATGATATTTAAATGAAAATTACATAGTTGGATATATTTGTAAATGAGATGCAGGTATATAAAAGCAAAGGCTTGTTTGATGCTTTTGGTTTCATGAGTTGAGTTTGTTTGTCTGACAAATAGGTACATGTTTATATTATTGTTTGATTTGACGATTTTATGCCCGAGATATGGGAAGCCGGTTGGCTTTTGTTTTCTTTTGTTGGTTTGGGCCCGTAGTGGCAATTTATAATTTTTTCGATCAAGCCACACAAAGGAAGTGTTGCTGAAATTTTTTGCAATTTTAAAAGACATAGAAAATTTAATAACTTATATCAACTAATTGGTTTTGAAAATTTTAAGGATTTTGTGGCATTTTTTATACCTATTGAATTTTGGGGATGAAATTCTTTTAAAGGGGGAGAATGTAACAACCCAGGATTTTTGGTCATTGAATTTAAATATTTAATTAATTTTAAATAATTGAAAATTTGGTTTTTAAGGTTTTTAAACTTGAATTCAAATAAAGGATTATTTAAAAATATTTGAATTGTGAATTTATATTTAAATAGCATTTCAAATAGCTAGATTTTAAACCTTATATTAATTAATCTGATTTAATAGTCTTATTTAACTCCTTTTAAATTATAAATACTAACCGTGAATTCATCTAGTAAATCTATTTGTAGTAATATATGGTTCAAATAAATAATAAGAATTTTTTTTATTTTTACGACTCGATTTTTATTGATGTATTTTTAATTTAATTTATTTGATTTTTCTATAATTTTAATTTGGAAATATTGAAATTATTCGTTTGATGATTTATCGACAAACAACTTCCACTGCGGCACCATGTATGAAATGCTTTCTTCTTCACCGTCCCACTCGGTAAACTCGGCGATGGAATCTGCCAGAGCTGGACCATTGATAGCTCTTCATGGGTGATAAGTGATTTCGTATTGGCTTAATTTGATGTTACATTTCAAAAGTCGACCTGGTGTCTCTGGGCGATACAACACCTGGTTTAAAGGTTGATCTGTCAACACCTTGATGGGATGAGCTTGAAAGTATGATCGTAGCTTACTTGACGCGATCAGCAGACAATAGGTGAGTTTTCCCTATTTCGGATAATTCTTTTCAGCTCCGGCGAATCGCTTACTAATATAATAGATGGGTCGTTGGACCCTAGCCTCTTCGCGTACCAACGCTGCACTCAGAGCATGAGTCGATACAGCGAGGTAAATGAACAAATCTTCCCCGTTTATCGGCATAGATAAGACTGGCGGGGTTTCCATATGATGAAGTAATTCTTCAAAGACTGTCTGGCAGGCTTCGTTCCATTGGAAATTATTCTTTTCCTTTTTTAACGCATCGATGAACGGTATGCATTTGTCGGTCACTCGGGAGATAAATCGGCTTAGTGCTACAATCTTTCCATTTAGACTTTGCAATTCCATTTTGGTTGTTTGGGATTTGACATTCCTTAAGGCGGTAGTCTGTTCCGGATTAGCTTCAATGTCCCTTGCATTCACAATGAAGCCAAAAAAATTTGCCAGAAGCGACGTCGAAGGAGCATTTTAATGGGTTGAGCCTCATTCCATATTTCTGCAATATCTCGAACATTTCTGCTAGGTTGTCTAAGTGATTTTCTGATACATGTGATTTGACAAGCATGTCGTCCACGTATACTTCCATCATCTTCCCGATTTGATCTTTGAACATTGTGTTTAGCAGTCATTGATAGGTTTCCCCTGTGTTCTTTAGTCCCAAGGGCATGACTCGATAACAGTATAATCTAGGGTCGGTATGGAACCTAGTATTCTCTTGGTCGAGTTCATGCATCATGATTTGGTTGTATCCCGAGTAGGCATCCATAAACGATAGTAGCTCGCGGCCCGCCGTGGTATCAACAAGCTTATCGATCTTGGGCGATGGAAAGCTATCCTTCGGATAGGCTTTGTTTAGGTCCGAGTAATCAATGCAAGTCTGCCACTTCCCATTGGATTTCCTTACTAAAACCGGATTTGATACCCGTATGGGGTAGGTTGCATCGTGGATGAAGCCGTTTTCCAACAGCTTCTCCACCTCCTCTCTTAGTGCAGCAGACCGTTCTAGTCCCAGAGTGCGCCTATTCTGTCTCATTAGAGTGTAATTGCAATCGATATTAAGTGTGTGACATGCTATCTTTGATGATATCCCACACATATCGAAATGCATCCATGCGAACATGTCCAGATTGGTGCGAAGAAACTTGACTAATTGTTGTCGTGTCTTGGTTCCAAGATGTGATCCAAGCGAACACGGGCACCGTAATCTCTGCCGGTGCTGCCGCTTCCTTCCCTAAACTCTTATTTCTAGGGTCCATTGCCTTATCGAATCGGTTGTGGTCCCCAAGCCAGGGCGATTCTGTAGTTGCCATGCTGATGGTTCGCGAATGTAGAGAGTTCTCTCCACATTCTTCCCCTTCTCTTTCTTTCTTGTTTCATGCAATTTAGCGATGTAGCATTCCCTTACGACGTTTTGGTCTCCTTTTATCATTCCAACTCCATTTTACATGGGGAATTTCATAGTGAGACACCGTTATTCTAGGATAATTCAGAAATTAGCCAGGATCACCCATCCCAAGAATGCATTATAGGCTAACATCTCGTCAATTATCACAAAAGTTTGGGTGAGAACCACACTCCGATCTCCTGTTCTGAGTTCAACAAGCAGATCGATTATGCCAACTAGTTGTAGTGGATGGTAGGTGAATCCTTTGATCATGGTTTGGTATGCAAAGACATCCTTCATGTTCAGCTTCATTTGGTCGAACATATGTCGAAACGGAATGTTTACGGATCCTCCGGTATGGACAAGCACCCGACGCACGACAGTGGGTCCAATTCCTATTGTCACCACCATTGGATCTAAAGTTAAAGCTTCTATTCCTTCACTATCCTGGTTTCAAAACACGACGTTGTCATTGAAAATCCTCTGTTGTTTAGTAGGGGTCCCGTCTTCGATTGCAAAACAAGTTTCCTTTAGAACATGTTTGAGAACATATCTTTCCATCTCGCCACAAATTTTCTATGCCGGATGAGGACCTCTCGAAATGGTATTGACGACAAGCCTCTGTTCTGCTTGTTTGGTTCCCACTCCACCAAATCCATATTGCTTTCCTTGGGTATTAGGAGCATGAGATCCGGTTGGCTGATCGGAATTTCGGGTCTTCTTCACATACTTTTGGAGATTGTTTTTTTTAATCAGTTCTTCGATCACGTTCTTCAAATGTGCACTCATTTGTGTTATGGCCATAGGTTTCGTGGAAGGGACAAAACTTCCTCGATTTCCTTTGTTGTTCAGACTCTTCCTTTCGAGGTGGCTTCGGGTACTCTTAGGTTCCCTGAGTTGCTAGGTAAATATTCTCTAAGCTGTCGTTTAACGGAGTGTATTCTCCGCGTTTCAAATCTCTGAGTTTCTTTCCACCTTCGTTTTCCTTACCGGTGTTCTGATGCTGGTTCTTCATTTTGTGGTCCCCATCTTTCCTAGTAGTTGCTTCAGGATTCCTACCGTTTTGATTGACCGCCACATTACTCTAAATTGATTCATTTGGTTGCATATTGATATTTTTACCTTCTAACGTATTTGCCTCTTCCAATCTTAAGTCTAGCCTTTCAATTGAATTCTTTTATGGTGGTTGGTTGCTTCATTTTAATTAATCTCCCAAAATCAGTCTTTGGATGGATCGAGCGTACTAAGGCTATGAAATCATATCCTTATTCGGATTGCTCACTTTGGTGATGGCTGTTTTAAAGCGGTTCATAACGCCCCTAATTTTAAATAACATTATTCAGAAGATTTAATTAGATAAATTAAATAGAATAATGTAAACATTAGATTGATAAGGGGATTGAGATTTGAATAAAACAATTAGAGGTCGTGCCTAAATTAATTAAATGGGCCTAAAATGGCTTATAGGTTAATTAATTTTCACAAGGGCATATTGAGAAATAACCGCATCTTATTACCATAACCCTTATATATCCACGACTATACATCCATTCATGTTTCATTTTCCCATTCACGTACATTTTCATTTCTCAAAAATCAAACAAACGAAAACCTAAGGGAAGCCGGCCATTACAAGGAAGAAAAGGAGAAAATTTAATCAAGCTAAGGAATTAAAGCAAGGGGATTAATCTCAAATCTCTTATCATAATCAAGGTGAATAATAATTTATACCATCTCTATTTTGTTTTAATCATATGTTTTCAGGTTTAAGATTAAATCCATTTTTATGATGTTTTGGATGATGATATGCTTGGATTTATAACATGTTTATTTAAATCAAATTGTTTAAAGATGGATTTAGCCGGTTTTAGGGAAAAAAACCGATTGTAGGCGATTTTGAATGCCATGGGAAAATTATATGTTATGTAAAATATGATTTTGGAGATGGGTTTTAATTTTTGTAATTTTCCAAGCTATGGAAATTTTGACATGAATTCTCAAAGGAAAATATGTATAATTGGGTTTAAAATTTTAATTCGAGCATTTCAGGAGAAAATTGGGTCCGAAAATTTTGAATGTTAGATATCATATTGAAAGTGAATTTCTGTAATTTTTGGGGATTTTTCCTAAGTGATTTGCTATGGAAATTAAATTATTTTAAAAGGACTTATTTGCATTATTGGTTTTGCCAAATGGAAGGGCTTATGTTTTAAATTATTTTTAATTTAGATCTGAAAATAAGTGGCAGTTATTTTGAAAGGGTTTGAAAAGTTTTAAGGTAACCAATCAAAGGATTACAAATAGGCAGGTTAGTTATAAAGTAATTACTAAAGATGACACTAATTCAGCCTTGCCCAAAAAAATTTGGTTCCGCCTCTTTTAGAAGTTCTTCCAACCTTATGCCTTCACTTCGACTTAATCGAAACCAACCATGCCAAAATCCACCAAGTCGAAACCAATACACAAAGTATCACATTGATGGTACGTAGTGGATTGGAGGAAGGCGGAAGGCATAATGTCAAAACTTTAGCTTTAGATGGGGTCGAAACCTTTGCTTTATTTTCAAATGTTAAGCGCCTGCTTTATTTTACTGAAAGCTTTTGATGTAGTTGAAACACATGCTTTCAAAAGGGGTTTTCTAACTAGATTTCGAATAGGGTTGCCATCTTTCATGAATGAGTTCCTTTAAGTATAAAACAATTCTTTTGAAAGAAGTAGTTCCGACCTGGTCGAAACCCTGCTGCCGTTCCTTTGCCTTTCGAGTGTATTGAAGACATCAATGCTTTCGAAGGGTGGCCTTTGCTTTAAACTTATACTAAGCCACTTCCTAAATGCTTTTGAAAGGGCTCGAGGGTTTCGAAGGCAATGGTTTTAAAAGGGGATTTCGATGCTAACCTTCAATGTTTTACTTAAAATGTTTTGAAGCTTTCGAAAGGATGGTGCCGACGCCATCAAACTTTCCCCAAACAGTTTTATATGAAGATTAAAGGTTTCGAAAGGGATACTTTCATATATATTCCTTTGACCCAAAAGATGAGTTTAAAGAAAAACCCAATGGTTACAAAAGAGTTACTTTCATTGGTTTCGAATCTATGTTTCTAAGGATTATTAAGTAATGCTTTGGTACTTTCGAAAGGTACATTTTGGTTTCGAAAGAGATAATTTAAAGAGCTTCGAAAGGTATATATTTAGTGTTTTGAAAAGAAGATTTCAATGCTTTCGGAGGAGGGTATCCAGGGGTTTCAAAAGTAAAGTTTTAGGGTTTCGAAAGCCTTAGTTTTAAAAACATATAACCCAATCTCATTTTAAAGGAAAACCATGGCATAATAAAAGAGTTTTGAAATGATTTAAGTATGGAGTTTTTGAAGAAGTTTTCCTTGATTAATAGGTTAAAGGGATTAACCCAGTTTTGTATAAAATGATTTCAAGGATATTAAACCATAAGTGTTGGTATTATTGTGTTATTATGTTTACTTCTTCATATATATATTCACATTGTAATGGACCCATAACTGCATTTTGGGGAAAAAGGGGCAGAATAACCAGCTTGGTTGACCCAGTAGTGAATATAAATTGAATTAACTCCTGAATGATTAGAATTGCATCTAGGAGGTCAGATAGAATAGAATATAGGATGCTTAAATATTGATTAAAGAAGTTGTTAGGTAGATAGGTTCATAGTAAACACATGAAAACTATGTTTAGGAAAAATTATTGGCAGATGCCAATAGGTTTAGAGTAAACCCATGAAAACTATGATTAGAAAGAGTTATTGGCAGGGGATAATAGGTTTGTAGTGAACCCATGAAAACTATATCCGGATTAAGTTATTAACAAATGTCAATAGGTTCCTAGTCAACCCATGAAAACTAGATAAGAGAAGTTATTGGAGTTACCAATAGGTTCAGGTAGAACCCATGAAATGGTAAAGTTATTGGCAGGGGCCAATAGGTTCTTAGAGATTCCATGAAAACAATGAAACTGGACAGGGAGTGCATAAGTGTTGAACAAGTTAATAGTCGTCCCATGAAAGCTATCAGGTTATTAGTCAGCCCATGAAAACTAATAGGTTAATAGTGACACTAAACTATAACTGAGATAGATAGACAGAATAAATGGGGATGGGTAATCCAGAATTGATTTACTTGTATGCATATCATTATATTATTTTGAAATGTTATATTTTAACCATTGTGGATGCAGGAGCACGGTCTATGGTTTTATAAAGTTTTAGGATACTAGTAAGGGGAAAACCCATTCTGCTAAGTAGCATGGTCTCACTAGATATCTAAATGATTTGAGATGGTAGATTATTATTCATACCAGGCTTTATGTCCGACTCGAACTTTATGTTTTCCCCTTAAACTCTCGGGTGCTCAATTGATTTTGAGTAGTTTGAGTGTTGAGGTTTTCAGGTACCTATTTAGACGAATAAGCTTCCAGGGATGTGCAGAAGGCATGATAGTTATTTAGAGTTCCCTTTTATTTTGACTTCACTGTGTAGTTTTTGTAAAGGCAAAGTTGTTTAATTGCCGATATATACTCTGATCATCCAAGGGGGCATCTTCACATGTCCCTCTTGGCGTACGTTATAATAATTATATTTCTCTGAACATGGTTAACGTAATTGGAATTATGTAATGAACTTGAAATGTGATTTGGAATGGAATGAGATGTTTGTTTAGTATTGTTTTAAAAAAATTCCATATCCATGTGTTTTATTATATCGATGTATCTAGCATTACCGTATTTTGTCACCAGAAGATAATACTATGGATGACTGCAGCATCTGTAGCGCTTAGATTTTGGCCTCAAGATAGAGGATGTTACAAGTTGGTATCAGAGCATAGGTTTATAAAACTTAAAAGAAACTTAAACCTAAAAGATTTTCAAAACATAATCAAATGAATAAGAAAATAATATTATGGTTTGGGTTAACGCTATAGTAACGTACTTGTATTTGATATATATATATATATATAATATAAGTACGTATTCCCCTCTCTCTTAGACCGTTCTTTTGTATCTTACTAAGGCTCATATGCAGATTTACGAGAAATAAGATATGGAGGTAGGAAACGGAAGAGGAAATCTAGGTGGAGGAAGCACCACAACCAATGGAAATGCTCGACCCACTAGGAGGAACCCGGGTCGACAGGCTAATGCTAACCAAAATGCTGATGCCAATGTGGCTGCTGGTAATCTACCAATGGATATGGGGGCGATGTATAAGTTTTTCATCAATATAATGTGAGCAGGAGTTGCTGTTGGTGTTGCTGGGAATGTTGGATGAGCTAATCATGTGGCTCCAATTGGGAATAATTATGCTAAGCTGAGCAGAGATTACACCAGTCTTGGTGGGAAACCGTTTATGGGAACAGAGGATGCCATAGAAGTGGAGAATTGGCTGTTGCATTACTAGAGAATATTTGCTGATTTGGATTTAGATAATGAGCGGAAGAGAAGGTTGTCCTCTAGGCAATTGCAAGGGTCAGCACTTTAATGGTGGAACAGTGTTACTATCGGAGTTTCAGAGGAGGAATTAATTTGGGCTGATTTTAGAAGGAGATTTGAGCAGAGGTTTATGTCTAAGGTTGCTAAATCAGCGCTGCTGAGGAAGTATTTGGATCTGGAGCAGGGAGAGATGTCGGTTGTTGAGTATGCCACTAAGTTCGAAGAGTTGTCCCATTATGGATATCATACCATAGACACCGTGATCAGAAGGAATGAGAGGTTCATTAGGGACCGAGGCCCGAGATTGCAAGGGCGACCCTGCCACATCTCCGTGATCCTAGTAATGTAGTTGTAGAGATGGCAATCTGTCATGAAGAGATGCTTGCTATTTGTGCTAAAGAAAAGCCGGTTGTAACCCAGGGACCTCAGGAAAAGAAGAGGAAGTTCTTTAAGAAGAAAGGGAGCCTAGAAAAGAGAGGCTGCCAAGAAGGCAAAGGATGGTTTAGTTTGCTTCAAGTGTCACAAGAAGGGTCATTATGCTCATGAGTGCCGGTCAGGCAAGGGGAAGAAGGCTGTAGATAAGAAGAATGTGAAATGCTTTAACTATGACCAAGTTGGGCATTATAAGAATCAGTGTCTAGAACCGGTCAGGGCGGACAAGGGAAAGGTTTTTGCTGTTGGACCATCATCTGCTATGCCAACTGCAGCTGATAAAGGGAAGACTGTGATGGAAGGTACGCTTTTGATTCAGAGTATACCAGTTATGATACTATTTTATACTGGTGCATCACATTCATTTATATCTCAGAATTTGGTTGATAGGTTATGCTTAGAATCCACAAACCTTGTTACTTCCTTAAGGGTTGCGAATCTAATAGGAGGGTATGCAACTCTAGGGATGAGATGTGACCAGTTAGAACTAGACTTGTTAGGTCATAAGTTTACATGTAGTCTGTATGTTTTTGATTTCGTAGATTTCGGAATCATTTTGGGTATGGATTGGTTGAGTAAGTATGAGGCTAGGATATTTTGCCAAGATGGGAAGATATCACTAAGACACCCTGAAGTCATAATTGAATTATATTCTCAGTGGAAAATTATGACCGGAGTAGTTGTGCTTTGTTAAGTGCTATGGAAGCGGGAGAAGAGTTAAGACAGGTTCGAGTAGCCAAAGAGTTTGCAGATGTCTTTGAGCCGATTACAGGATTACTACTAGAACGAGCTGTTGAGTTTCGGATAGATCTTATGCTAGGAGATGAACCTGTGAGTAGAGCACCTAGTAGGATGGCACCGACCGAGATGAAGGAATTGAAGGTGCAACCAGTGGATCTAGAAGGAAGGAATTTTATTAAACCAAGCAGTTCGCTTTGGGGAGTGGCTGCGGTGTTCGTGAAGAAACCAGATGGGTCATTGAGGATGTGTATCGACTATTGTAAGTTGAACGAGAGGACGATTAAGAATAAGTATCATTTGCCG
Source organism: Allium fistulosum (assembly GCA_030737815.1). NCBI lineage: Eukaryota > Viridiplantae > Streptophyta > Magnoliopsida > Asparagales > Amaryllidaceae > Allium > Allium fistulosum. The sequence continues at coordinate 1,214,274,489 of CM060902.1, forward strand.
AGAATTGATGATCTATTTGATCAGTTGTGTGGAGCCAGAATGTTTTCCCAGTTGGATTTGGCGACAGGTTTCCATCATTTAAGAGTGGTAGAGGACAATATTCCATTGACAGCATTTTGAACTAGTATGGTTCGTACGAGTGGTTAGTAATGTCATTCGAGTTAACGAATGCACCTGCTTTCTTCGTGGGTTTGATGAACCGAGTTTTTCGAGAGTACTTGGATAGGTTCGTGTTGGTGTTTACAGATGACATTTTAGTGTACTCTAAAGATGAAAGGGAGCATGAGCATCATCTTAGAGTAGTGCTTGAGATGCTGAGGCAGCATCAGCTGAAGGCGAAGTTTTCCAAGTGTCATTGTTGGAAGAAAAAGGTTAAATTTGTTGGTCATGTGGTTCCAAAGAAGGGCTTGTCAGTCGATCCAGATAAGATCGAAGCTGTTAATAATTGGAAGAGACCAAAGACGGTGACTGAGATTAGAAGTTTTCTTGGACTTGCTGGCTATTACCGGAGATTCATCAAGGATTTCTTGCAGATAGCAGCACCTTTGACAAAGTTAACTCGGAAGGATGTGAAGTTCGTCTGGTTCGACAAACGTGAGGAAACAATCCTTAAGTTAAAGCATTTTTTGACCAATGCTCCTGTGTTAGTAGTTCCAGATGGAAACCAAGGGTTGGTGGTGTATATTGATGCATGCGGGATAGGATTAGGAGCTGTGCTGATGCAGAAGGGTAAAGTGATTCCTACGCTCCACGACAGCTTTGACCACATGAAGTGAGATATCCTACTCATGATTTGGAGTTGGCTGCAGTGATATTCACATTGAAGATTCGAAGACATTATCTCTTAGGGGAGAGATTTGAGCGATAAACAGATCATTAGTCATTAAGATACTTATTCTCTCAGAAGGAGTTGAATATAAGACAACAGAGATGGCTAGAGTTTTTGGCTGCTTATGATTTTGGTATAGAGTATACACCTGGGAAAAGAAATAAGGTAGCGGATGCTCTTAGCAGAAGACATCAGAATGTGGTGTTAGCTATGTTGGCAGAATGGAAGGATTTGGAAGCTTTGACTACTTATAGTGTGCAGTTAAGATCGACTGCTAGTTCTTGTCAAAGTACCGCCATGTTGTCCTGTTTAGAAGCTCGACCGGTATTGATCGAAAGGATTGCTTCTAAGCAGAAGGAGGATCCAGTGTTAGCCGAGAGGATTAGAAATCTTGAGGTTGGAACCGAGATCGATGATCTAAAAGAGTTTAGTCTTGACCAGAGGGGATGGTTGAGAAAAAAAGGACGGTTGTGTGTTCCGAATGTTGAGGACTTAAGCAAAGATATTCTTAGATAACGTCGTCGATCCAAATTTACGATTCATCCTGGAGGGACCAAGATGTATCAAGATATGAAGAGGAGCTTCAATTAGGAAGGTATGAAGAGAGATGTTGGCTTGTCGGTTAGGCATTGTGCAAACTGTCAACAAATGAAAGCCGAACATCAGAAGCCGAGTGGATTGCTTCAACCTTTAGAAATTCCAATTCGGAAATGGGATTCAGTATCCATGGATTTTATAGAAGGGTTGCCAAAGTCAAATAGAAGAAATGAAAATATATGGGTCGTAGTGGACAGGTTGACCAAGAGTGCCCATTTCATTCCAGTCAAGTCAACCAAGACGACATATGTTTTAGCTAAGTTGTTCATGAAGAACATAATTAGACTACATGTGATTCCTAGTTGTATAGTCAGTGACAGGGATGCTTTGTTCACTAGTGAATTCTGGAAGAGTCTACAGGAGGTGTTAGGCACTAAGCTTAAGATGAGTACTGCATATCACCCATAGACAGATGGGCAGACAGAGAGAGTCAATAAGGTACTCAAGGATTTATTAAGGGCTTGTGTATTGGACTTTGGTGGATCTTGGGAAGATCACCTACTTTGGTTAAGTTTTCCTATAATAAAAGTTATTAGACTATTATAAGAATTGCACCTTTTGAAGTTTTGTATGTAAGGCCATGCAAATCGCCGGCATGTTGGTTGGAGACTAGAGACAAATTAGTCTTAGGTCCAGATTTGTTTAGGACCTAGAATTCTCAGTTGGAGATAAAGTTTTCATTAAGGTATCACCAATAAAGGGTGTGGTACAATTTGGAAAGTTGGGGAAACTGGCACCGAGATATGTTGGTCCATTCCAGATTATAGAGAGGATTGGAAATTTCGTATACAGAGTAGAGTTGCCAAGCAATATGGCAAGTGTCCATAATGTATTTCATGTGTCTCATCTTCGCAAGTATGTGCATGATCCAGAGGCTACCATTTCTCTGATAGGGTTGGAAGATTTGATAGTAGAGCCTAATTTGACTTTTGTTAGACAACCAACTTGGTTGTAGCGAGAGATGAGAAAAGATCAAGGAACAAGACAGTCAAGTTGGTGAAAGTTCAGTGGAGCGACAATGAGAAGTTCTATACTTAGGAGACAAAAGACAGGATTAGAGATACTTATCTTGATCTGCTTTAAAGGTATGTCTATATTAGATCTATATAGATAATTGCTAGTCAGGTAAGCTAGTATAGTTGCTAAGAGTAGTTACAGATGATTGCTATGTTTTATGTTTAGTCCTTACTGAATTTCGTGGAAGAAATTCTTTAAGGAGGAGAGCCTGTAACACCCCTAATTTTAAATAACATTATTCAGGAGATTTAATTAGATAAATTAAATAGAATAATGTAAACATTAGATTGATAAGGGGATTGAGATTTGAATAAAACAATTAGAGGTCGTGCTTAAATTAATTAAATGGGCCTAAAATGGCTTATAGGCTAATTAATTTTCACAAGGGCATATTGGAAAATAACCGCATCTTATTACCATAACCCTTATATATCCATGGCTATACATCCATTCAGGTTTCATTTTCCCATTCAAATACATTTTCATTTCTCAAAAATTAAACAAACGAAAACCTAAGGGAACCCGGCCATTACAAGGAAGAAAAAGAGAAAATTTAATCAAGCTAAGGAATTAAAGCAAGAGGATAATCTCAAATCAAATCTCAAAGCTCTTATCATAATCAGGGTGAATAATAATTTACACCATCTCTATTTTGTTTTAATCATATGTTTTAGGGTTTAAGATTAAATACATTTTATGATGTTTTGGATGATGAAATGCATGGATTTATAACATATTTGATTTAAATCAGATTGTTCAAAGATGGATTTATACGGTTTTAGGGTAAAAACCGATAGTAGGTGATTTCGAATGCCATAGGAAAATTATATGTTATGTAAAATATGATTTTGGAAATGGGTTCCAATTTTTTTTATTTTCCAAGTTATGGAAAATTTGATATGAATTTTCAAAGGAAAATATGTATAATTGGGTTTAAAATTTTAATTTGAGTATTTCGGGAGGAAATTGGGTCCAATTTTTTTTTATGTTAGATAAAATATTAAAAGTGAATTTTTGTAATTTTTTGGGATTTTTCATAAGTGATTTGCTATGGAAATTAAATTATTTTAAAAGGACTTATTTGCATGATTGGTTTTGCCAAATGGAAGGGCTTATTTGTTAAATTAATCTTAATTTAAATCTGAAAATAAGTAGTAGTTATTTTGTAAGGATTTGAAAAGTTTTAAGGAAACCAATCAAACGATTGCAAATAGGCAGGTTAGTTACAAAATAATTACTAAAGATAGCATTAATTCAGCCTTACCCAAAAAAAGTTGGTTCCGTCTCTTTTTGAAGCTCTTCTGACGTTATGCCTTCGCTTCGACTTAGTCGAAACCAACCATGCCGAAACCCACCAAGTCGAAACCAATACACAAGGTATCACATTGATGGTACCTAGTGGATTGGAGGAAGGCGAAAGGCATAGTGTCGAAACATTAGCTTCCGATGGGGTTGAAACCTTTGCTTTGTTTTCAAATGCGCCTGCTTTGTTTTACTGAAAGCTTTTGATGTAGTCGAAACACATGCCTTCGAAAGGGGTTTTCTAACTAGCTTTCGAAGAGGATTCCCATCTTTCATGAATGAGTTCCTTTAAGTAATTAAAACAATGCTTTTGAAAGAAGTGGTTCCGACCTCGTCGAAACCCTACTGCCATTCTTTTGCCTTTCGAGTGTATTGAAGCCATCAATGCTTTCAAAGAGTGGCCTTTGTTCTAAACTTATACTAAGCCACTTCCTAAATGCTTTCGAAAGAGTTCAAGGGTTTCGAAGGCAATGGTTTTGAAAGGAGGTTTCGCTGCTAACATTCAATGTTTTACTTAAAATGTTTTGAAGCTTTCGAAAGGATGGTGTTGACGCCATCATACTTTACCCAAACAGTTTTATATGAAGATTAAAGATTTCGAAAAGGATACTTTCATATATATTCACTTTGACCCATTAGATGATTTTAAAGCAAAACCCAATTGTTTCGAAAGGGTTACTTTCATTGGTTTCAAAGTTATGTTTCTAAGGATTATTAAGTAATGCTTTAGTACTTTCGAAAGGTACATTTTGGTTTCGAAGGAGAAAAATTAAAGTGCTTCGAAAGGTATATATTTAGTGTTTTGAAAAGAAGTTTTCAATGCTTTCGGAGGAAGGTATCCAGGAGTTTCGAAAGTAAAGTTTTAGGGTTTTGAAAGCCTTAGTTTTCAAAACATATAACCCAATCTCATTTTAAAGGAAAACCATGGCATAATAAAAGAGTTTTGAAATGGTTTAAGTATGGAGTTTTTGAAGAAGTTTTCCTTGATTAATAGGTTAAAGGGATTAACCAAGTTTTGTATAAAATGATTTCAAGGATATTAAATCACAAGTGTTGGTATTATTATGTTATTATGTTTACTTCTTCATATATATATTCACATTGTAATGGACCCATAACTGCATTTTGGGGAAAAAGGGACAGAATAACCAGCTAGGTGGACCTAGTAGTGAATACAAATTAAATTAACTCCTGAACGAGTAGAATTGCATCCAGGAGGTCAGATAGACCAGAATATAGGATGCTTAAATATTGATTAAAGAAGTTGCCAGGTAGACAGGTTCATAGTAAACCCATGAAAACTATGTTTTGGAAATATTATTGGCAGATGCTAATAGGTTCATAGTAAACCCATGAAAACTATGATTAGAAAGAGTTATTGGCAGGGGCCAGTAGGTTAGTAGTGAACCCATGAAAACTATATCCGGATTAAGTTATTGACAGATGTCAATAGGTTCCTAGTCAACCCTTGCAAACTAGGATAAGAGGGAAGTTATTGGAGTTACCAATAGGTTTAGGGAGAACCCATGAAATAATAAAGTTATTAGCAAGGGCCAATAGGTTCTTAATGATCCTATGAAAACTATGAAATAGGATAGGGAGTCCATAAATGTTAAACCAGTTAATAGTCAGCCCATGAAAGCTATTAGGTTATTAGTCAGTCCATGAAAACTAATAGGTTAATAGTGACCCTAGAAACTATAACTGAGACAAATAGACAGAATAAATGGGGATGGGTAATCCAGAATTGATTTACCTGTATGGTTATCATCATATTATTTTGAGATGTTATATTTTAACCATTGTGGATGCATGAGCACAGTATATGGTTTTATAAAGTTTTAGGATACTAGTGAGGGGAAAATCCGTTCCGCTAAGCGGCGTGATCTCACTAGAAATCAAAATGGCTTAAGATGATAGAATATTATTATTCATACCAGGCTTAATGCTTGACTCAAATTTTATGTTTTCCCCTTAAACTCTCGGGTGCTCAATTAATTTTTGAGTATTTTGAGAGTTGAGGCTTTTAAGTACCTCTTTAGACGAATAAGCTTCCGGAAACGTGCAGGAGGATGATAGTTATTTAGAGTTCCCTTTTATTTTGATTCCACTATGTAGTTTTTGTAAAGGCAAAGTTGTTTAATTGCCTATATATACTCTGATCATCCAAGGGGGCATCTTCATATGTCGCTCTTGGCGTATGTTGTATTAATTATATTTCTCTGAATGTGGTTAACGTAATTGCGATTATGTAATGAACTTGAAATGTGATTTGGAATGGAATGAGATGTTTGTTCAAAATTGTTTTAAATTTTTTCCATATCCATGTGTTTCTGTTATATCAATGTATCTAACATTACCTTATTTTGTCACCAGAAGTTAATACTATGGATGACTGTAGTATTTGTAGCGCTTATCTTTTGGCCTCAAGATAGGGGATGTTACACGGTTCATGAATGATTTTAATGATTCTTTGGGTCCTTGGAAGTAACCGGATAGAGACATCATGTCCTTTGGCTGAGCCGCGTGCAGTCTAAATTGTTCCAATAACTTCCTAGTTAGCTCGTCAAAGGTTGAGATAGATTGCAGAGGGAGCCCGGTAAACCACATGGAGGTGATTCCTTCCAAATAGATAGAGAAACATCTGCAATGAACCGCATCCATGGCCCTTGCACCATACATATTTCAAACGTACTAGTACAAATGCTATTGAGGATCAGTAGTTCCATTGTAGGATGGCATAGCTGGTGGGATGGTGATTTTCTTGGGGTATTCTGCCCTTTGGATACTATCAGTGAAGGGAGTTCGGCTCGAAGCGGAACCCCAATCATCATCCTTTCTACCCTTGATTTCTTCCATCAAGCATCTAACTGTGTCCGCAATGTATGCCTTGCTTGTCCATTCATCCGCAGGTCGGTTGTTAGTAGTCGAGCCAAGTGTTTGTCTTTGCAAGCAGTCTTGGTTGACTGGCTAAAGCTTAGGCACTCCAGTCTTTGGATGAGCCACTCCCACAGAGGCCCATTGGTAGGCGGTTTGTCTTATGGGCATAGTTTGATCATTTGAGTTCAATTCACCCTCCCTAAGTCGCTCGTCTTCCTCAGAGTCAGTATCTACTACCAGTACTTCTTCACATGGAGTTTTCAATTCTAAGTTCAGATTTGCAGCGGGTGCTTTGGCAGTGGGTGGAGTGTTAACGTTTTTATCCATCATGATTCTGGGAACTCCACCCACTACTTCCTTTTGCTTTGGTTTTCTGTTTCTTCCGTTTAATCCGAAAACAGAAGAATGCTCTTGCTCCGTAGTAGCCATGACATCAGGCACCATTCTGGGAGTAGTTAGTGATTGGAGCGCTAAAAGAGCATCTATCTTATCCATAAGAGCTTTTTGACAGTTTTCCATTTTCAGGTTATTTTCATCAATCATCTTGTTTAATTTGCCGAGGGTTCGTTTCTTCTCCAGTAATGGTAGCTCATATGGATCTTCTGGAAGTAGTTCTCTTTCTTCTTGGTGCCATTAACTCTCAATAGCAAATCTTCTAAGCAGAGATTGAGGATCTAATTTCTGAACCTATCTAATCCAAAGTAGATAGTTAGATCTAAGCCTAAGTTAGGTTCTCGGTGAAAGCACCAAAATGTTAACCCAAAAAATGGATCAACACCCTGGATTTAGTGTGTAAGCACCAGCCCTATTCTTATAGAGCAATAATATAGAAGATAAATGCAAAAAGAGCAGAAATAGTAAAAAGAAAAGAAGACTTTTATAGTAGTTCGGCTGTTAATGAAGCCTACGTCCACTTTATAACTTTCTATTAACTGACTGTTGTTACAAGTTGAATCGAATTACAATATGATTGAATCTTCTAAGTTAGATCAAGTCATAAGTACAAGAATTCACTGTAGAATCACAGTGAACCCCTTGATGACTATTGTGTGGGAGGAGAAGAGTGAAGTATAATCTCTGCAAAGTTCTAGCAGCCAGTCCAACAGATCCTGTTTATATTGCAAGTAGGACTATATTTATAACGGTTGGAGAGCTATTGGACAAGGCTGCTTTGCCAGAAGCCTACACTTGATGATACGAAGACGCTCCAAAAATCTCATAACAATCCGACTTAACCTGATGGATCGCTAGCAATCCATAGGCATGGATCGCTAACGATCCATGTACTTAGGGTATTTTCGGATCATTTCATTTGGGTTACTTTCCTTGCTTTATGTAGTTCACTACACCAAAACAGGTGATTCCCAACGAGTATAACTGTCGCAAACAGTTTCAGCAACGCTTATTAGCGTCGCTGTAGGGGCGTCGCAATTTATTGCCAACGCTTATAAGCGTTGGCGAGTTTAGTTTCCCAACGCTTATAAGCGTTGGAAGACTGTATTCGCCAACGCTTATAAACGTTGGTGTATATTATTTAGCAACGCTTATAAACGTTGGCAAATTAACTATCCAACATTGTTTAATTTTCTATGCTGACGCTTATAAGCATTGGTAAATTTTAATTGCCAACGCTTATAACGCTGAAATATTTTCATTCTCAATATAGTCAATTATTTTAACATTAATAAACAATTAATAACTAACATGATATGCATTATTATACTACATTCAATAGGAACCCAAAATTTACAATATTCATGATCAAATAACAACATATATTTCATAGTCAACTACTTCATAACATAAGGAAGAAAAAAAAAAGTTATTCATTTTCCACGTGATTAAAGCACATGATCAACCCTTATTGCATTCTCACTTGAGCATCTAAACCAAGGTACAACATTGAACACGAATCAAAAATGTAATAATAATACATACTAACAATGACCAAAACATTACAAGGTAGACTGCCTATTTCTCTAACTTCAGTGTATAACATTAATAAGTATGCAGCAATCTAGTAGTACTCCAGAAGAAAAGGCTCGTCGACATTATATCCATTGTTCTTTTGCAGGCAAGCACATAAGAAAAAGTCTGCTTTAGCTTTGTATTGCCTTAACGTTGCGTTGTTTGCACTGCTTTCTTCCTGCATTAGAACCTTGGTCAGGAGCACTTGCAGTCCAAAGAACCTTGGTCTGTTGCTTCAAAAAGCCATTCAGAAGCCCAAAGAAGTTCATCCTTTGCGATAAAAACAAATAATATATATCTCAAGTTATTTAAAGAAAAAATATTATGTGTATAAATAATAAGTAAATGACAAGTTGGGCATACATAGTATCCAGTGTAAGATGGATAGAAATCTTTAACTGAAGGGATGGATACATCGTATTGGCCTCTAAATGTGTCGGCAAAAGAGAAAAGCTGCATTACAAGTGCATGGTTTTACTTGTTTCGCATGTGATAGTAGTAGTTTGGAGTAGCTAGAGTCGTATGGTCTAAAGGCGATGGAAGCAGCAGCCAAAGCTGCCGCAGTCTCTCCAGCAATATCTGACCCTGGATTCTCTGCATCAACTTTACGGGCATTTCTTGGTGTATTCATATCTTCTGCTCTTTCCCAGCAATAATGATCGCTTTCACCTTCTCCCACCTTTCAAAACATATCAAATATATGATAAGAATAATACTAATGAAATGTCCGGTTTTATGTAACATAACATATCATATGTATACCTGGGACCAAAGGGTGTTGGGCTGTTTATGTGCTTTGATGAGATAATCAGTGCCCCATCTGATAGCATCCAAAGCGTACTCCAACTGATTTGATGCCGTAATCTCTTTCTCAAATTGAATCATGCTCCATGACAGCATTGTCATTGAATAGGCCATTGGAAGTCCAAATTTTACATGATCACCTGAATCATAGTACCCACCCAACTAAATCCACCTATTAATTCAATGTGCAATCATGTTAATTTAGAGCGTTTAACTATAAGCATTATTATCTTAATATTATTGTTTTTAGAAACAAAATATATTTGAATATAAAAAAAATACCCCTTGGAGAAAACCATCTGTTAAGCCAGAATCACCTCGCCACTTAACACGCTGATTGGCAGGCAGCTTTCCGGACCTCTGGGCTTCAAAGAAGAGCAAACTCTTCTCCAGGGCAACATTGTAATTGAACGTTGGACTCATTGATGATGCTGCATTAGAGCTTACTGTATACAGACATGCTCAGATTATACAATGCTAATACTAATTATACAATGCTACATTAGATGATACTAACACAATGCTAAATTAGATGATACTAGTACAGTAGTGCATTGTCAGATTCTAGGATAGATATTAGCCTACAGCAGGTTAAAAGAAAATACAATGAAATATGCAAAGATGTACCATTATGGCTTCCACGGAGCAGGAGGAGGGGGTGGAGATGGAAACATAGGAGGAACTGTCGAAAATATAGTGCTGTGCTGTGCTTGCTGAACTGAGCCCAAGGAAATATGCAGTTTGGAATGTGTTAGCCTCCATTTCAGATGATGCCAGAACTGTGTATGGGTGAGGCGGTGTCGAGCCATAAACCAGATCTGACCCGTTGATCCATTTCAAATTGTGATTGCTGTATACCTGGAAAAAAAACACTATTGATCCATTCCAAAGTAATACAAACTATATTTAGTACCTCTAAAAATGTGTTATTTATACTCAGTTATACCAGTGAAATACATTTGCTTTGTCAATTATACCAGTGAAATACCAAGCATCAGAGGGAAGCACAAGTTGGCACCACACAATCACACACAATCATGTATTATTCAAACACAACAAACACATGGTCACTGGTCCAGGTCCGTGAAGGAGATATTTTGGGGTGAACAAGGACAACTCTTTTATCCGGTACATTGAATGCACGATTGATCATAAACCTCAATATATATTTCAAAGCAAATACTTCACCTGGTAAAACCCATCTACAACTTTCCCAACTGTCTTCACAACATAAAAAGGAAACTTTCCAAAATACCCTTTTAAATTCAAATTATTGCTGAAAAATAATATAAAAGTAAACCATTGATTTGCAACAGTACTAAGAAATATTAAAATATTAATAGTAGATATTAAATTATGTTACAGTCACCATTGAAACTATAGCTAAACAACAAAGATCAGTTTAAGACTTTAAGTAATTTGTAAGAAACTAAATTATACCTACAGCGTGAGCTACAACATAAAACCTGAGTACCATTGACGGTCCAAAAATAAAAGTTGATAGTAAAATTAAGGCAAGCATTATAAACCAGAATATAGTTGAAGTTATGGCATCCCATTTTTCATGTGGAAGGAACAAATCATTGTTGGGATTGTAATGTGAACCAGATTTGCTAGGACATATTTTCCACTGTAAGTCTCAAAACTTAAATTCGAAGTACAAGTATTGAATTTAATTATTCATATAATTGTACATAAGTACATACGCATACAAGAAAACTGGGTAAGCAAAGACAGAAAATTGCAAGCTGAAATGCATCTTTCGAGTGTGATCGTTTAAACTTTTATACAGTTTCTCCAATAAATGCAAATAAACCTAAACATATAAATAATCTTGCTATCTTCATTCGTTTAACATCACGAATTGTGTATCATTTAATGTTTTTATAATATCCATTTATAAGAAAATACTCTTGACAATCTGCAATTTTTCTCGAAACTTCACTTACTGGATGCCATGACTCATCATTCTCAATATGACCATGATTATCGTGATGCTTTCTATGAATGTGCTATTTATAATTATAAAAAGTGTGTAACAGTAAACAAGTATTGGAGCTTTTACAATTATAAAAAGAACATCCATACTGGAAACCAGAAATGGTACAGCTAAATCGGTAGGCTACATTTAGAAAAACATACATCGCAAGATTATAACAATCAAGTAATGTGACAGATAGTTCGAATTCATTTTTGTAAATCAAATTACCAGAGCGTCGACTGCTTTACTGAGTAACAACCGATGACCCAGATATTAAAACCCTAGGTTTGAACTGCAGAAACAAAAACAAATGAAACTGAGTCAGGCATTGATAATGATGATCAGATTTGAAATTTATTACAGCTACGGACATACCATTGTAAATAAAATTATACAACAATAGATTGAAATAGACCTATGGATGGTAATCTCGTATCTGAAGCAATTCGTGTGCGGTTGGGAAGATAGGTAAATCAAATGGCTCATACCGAGAGTTTGAGATCTCAATTTCAATAATGCAACCACCTAACCAAGCAACCACGAGTTCTCTGACCATCTAACGGTGACACGAACCATAGGCAACAAAGGGAAACGTGACTCGACATCGTGACTTTCATAAGGCGACGATGAGCTATTGAGGCTGAGGCATAAATTTCAAGCGACGGTAGCACTCATCAATACTTAGGCATCTCAAACCAGACCAGAGCAGCGCGTTTTAGATCCAGACTTTAGCTTCCTACAATAGCAGTTTCGCCTGTCTAGATCCATCGTTAATTGCATCGACGGATTATTGAAGGTCCACGGGTGGGAGAGAGATGGAAGTGATTGAAGGTGGTAGAGAGGAGAGGTATGCCTGGTAATCGAACGTGTAATTGAAATATCTTGGGAACGATTTGGGGAAAATGCGGCCAGGAGGAATAAGCGTACTTAGTGTTAAGCGTGATATGTTATTTAATTACAATTTTGCCCTAGTATATTTCAATTAACTCCAATTAAACCAAGGCTTACAACGAAAATAAGTGTCGCCGTATTTAAAAGTGTAAATTTTTATTTTCAGTAACACTTATATTGGATAGCGACACTTATTAGCGAGACTAAAATGCAACCCATATAAGTGTCGCCAAATGAAAAAAAAAAGTGTTGCCAAATGACTGTTTTGGTGTAGTGGTTGCCCTCCATGTAATTTGGTAACTAGTTGCCTTGTTTTTATGACGATTCATGTATAAGTTGGATTGAACTATGACTGGAATCAAATGAATGTTCACTTCTCGAACTAGCTTATTTAGAATACCATGAAACTTGGCAGACATCCATAGAAAAGATATTGGTTCGTGATGCAAGAAGTTTGGACGATCAATGAGCAGTCCTTATGGATCGCTAGCGATCCATGGGTGATGGATCGCCAGCGATCTATCCCTTTAGCCTATTTTTGCATTTTTCTCTCTTGGGTATTTCTTAACTTCATTTTTTGGTCCTTTTGGTTAATTCTAGAGTTGTTTTAACTTGACATAGATGTTCTAACTCCTATTTAATTCTGTTGGGTTAAAAACCTGGTTAACAGTTTTTGATTCAGAAATTGATTTTAAATTTGATTTTTGGGTTTCTTGGAATATTTTATTTAAAGGGGCTTTTAACTTCTATTTTACTCCAACCTCTTTTTATTTGTCTTTTCTAGGTCATTTAGAAATGTTTTAAAATTGTTTAAATATTGTTCGATAATGTTTTAAAAGTTGTTTATTTATACCTAATGTTGATTAAAAGTTATTTGTAAATATTTTAATTTGGCGAAAAATTATGTATTTAAATAATTAATATTGTTTGAAGATAAAATTGATTATTTTATGTAAAACATTTTGTGGTTAATAATTACTATTTAGATAATAATGATTTGGAAATTTATAATTATTATTTATATAATAATGATTTAGGAATAAATAATTATTACTTATATAATAATGTTTTGGAAATAAACAATTAATATTCATTAATAATGTTTTGGAAGTTAATTATTATTTATTATAATAATGTTTAAAGACTAATTATTATTGTTTTATTAGTAAGGTTTGAAATTTGTAACTATTATATTTATAATGTTTTGAAGTTAATAATTATTATTTATTAGTAATGTTTTGTTGTTAATAATTATTATTATATAATAATGTTTTGAAGTTATTAATTATTAGATTAATAATGTTTTGGAGTTAATAAATTATTATTTTAATGATGTTGGAAAGTTAATTTATTATTTATTTAGGATGTTTGAAGTAAATTAATCTATCTGATTAATTGTATTTATAAATAATAAATTAATTTATAAAAGTAATCTCATTTAATAAAAGAGATTTATTAAAGAGTTTATAAAACGAAAGTGGGAATTGGATTTATAAGAATTTTTAAAAGACATTATAAAAGGATTTTTATAAAGGAATTTATAAAGGGGTTTTTATAAAGGAGTTTTATAAAAGAATAGGGTTTTATAAATTGTTTTAGAGGTACATAAAAGAGTTTTATAAATGGTTTTTGAGATTTATAAAAGGAGTTTATAAAAATGGTTTTTGAGTTATATAAAAGGGAATTTATAAAAGGAGATGAGATTTGAATTCTATAAGTGATCTTTTAATAATTATGTAGTGTGAAAAGTCTTTCCATACTTAACGCCAAATAGGAAATCTTTCTCATTTTTTGTAAATAAACTTATACTGTTGAGATAAGTATATAAATACATTTTCTAAGTAGTGAAAGTGTAGTGTTTTTGTGAATATGCTTATACCGTTGAGATAAGTATACAGATATTCTTCCAAATATTAAAAGGAGTAAAAAGGATTTGTGAGTATATCTTTGTAAAAGTATTTCGATACAAGTATTTACAAGAGGATTTTAATTAATGAAAGGATAAATTAAAGAGGTTAGTGGTTGCTTATATGCTTAACCAATGTTAATTTTCCTTATAGAATAAATCTCTGTTGTGATTGTTGTTTTATTTGATAGTTAAATAACCGACTATCAAACTTGGCCAGTTTATAACTACCGTTGTCGGTTCATGGAGACCGGGATCAAATATATTATCCGAAAACCACTTTGAATCGAGCTTTTGAAGTGCAAGGGCTACGTGCTTCTAATCCTGAGGGTGATTCCAAAATGGATGTAGTAGACGTAGTGCCTTTGGTTTTGTTCAAACCCAGAATGAACTTGTAATGAACCAAGATTTTGCCACTTTGAACTAAGCTATATAAATATGTTTTATATAGTAAATAAATGGATTTCTAGTTACAAATAAACCTATTTTAATCATTTAATAATTATGGTAAAATATTTTTCAAAATTGTTTACTAATATAGATAGTTCATAGAAAAATAGACAATGTGACCAAAGATTTTTTTTCGAAATTTCGACTTTTCGACACCCGAAAGTCATCGGAAACATTGTGCACATTTATGCAACATGTACACATATATAGACGATAGGATTAGTGATAATAAATCTCACTTAAAAATACATTAGCTTATGTATATAATTTTTTAATAATGATGTGACCAATTTATGTTTTAAAAGTATATATATACATATACACACTTTACATACATATACATAAATGCACCATACTTCTTTACCTCCACCTTAGCATACATAAAGTACCCTATAACATGGCCTAGAGGGGGTTCATCATGGACATGTGGGAGGGAAGGGGATGGCATGGTGATGGGACATTAAGACATGACATATTTACATATTTATATACAAGGTCATTTTAGTAATTCCACCACTTTTTCTTTGTCTATAAATATCACCCCACTTCCTAAAATTTCACCTTACAAATCCTACTTCATTTCTTTACTTCCTTGCTTCTTATTCATGTCCACTTCAATTGCTACCAAATTATATTTCTAAAAGAAAACGTTAGGAAAAATAGTGTAAAAACTTAGTTAAAACATTTCCATCTCCATTCAAAACACTCCCCTCCAAAACAACCACCCACTCACCCAAATCCTTGCTGGCAGAACCTCCTCGCCCCTTTGGCCGAATCATATTGACCCCCTCTAGCCACCTAAAGTCCAAAATTCCAAAGTTAGACGACTTGTTACGGTCATGTTCGAGTTTTGGAAAAGTTCGACCTTGTTTTAGCGCGTTTGGCGAGTAAAGTTAACACCCTTAAATCAATTAGTTAGCTTTATTAAAGTTATCAAATTTATGAGTTATAATGATGTTTATTTGCGTAAGTATGTTATATATGATGTACACATGAATATGTGTAATTTTGGTGTTGATTGTTTATGCCGAAGTTTGAGTACGCAATAAAGATTATAACTTGAATATTGGAAAGGTTAGTTAGTATTATGAAGTGATACTTTTGTTTATGATGGTGCTACGATGTTATGATGTGATTTTTTGTTTAACTGATGTATTTTTTGTTTAGAGGTTCATGATACGAAGGTAGAGATTCGCTAACCAAAAGCGACGTAGAAATCCGCTTTTTGTCGAAAGTTTGATTTTTGTTTCAAAGTGAAAAGTTTTGAAATTTAAAACTTTGATTTGGTTTTCAAAAATTTATTTTCATGTTTCAAAGAGGATAAGAGTTCAAAGTTGAAATTCAAAATCTTAGAAATCAAAAAATTTCAAAGTTAGAATTGCGGGTCGTATAACGACGGGTCCTATACGCGTAGTTCGAGTAAACAAACAAATTTTCAAACTTTAAGTGTTTTACACTTCAAAACTTTATAGTAAATGTTTCCTAACCTTAATTAAGATATTTTAGGGTAATTAGTAAATTTTTAATCAATTATTTATTTAATGATTATTTAATTAATTAGTTAATTAAGGAGCACTATTCACTAGTTAATAATGATTTTTTATACTTAAGTGTTAATTAATTAAGTTAATCATGATTAGTAAAGTAATTTAATTTAATTATTAATTGAGTATTTAATTAAGGGTCAATTAATTATTGTTTTATAATTATTAATTATTAATTAATTATTATTTAAAAGGGTTTAATACTAGTTAATTACTAATTAAGTTAACCTAGTCTTAATTAGTGCTCAATTAAGTTTAATTACTATTTGATAAGGATTTAAAGGTGAGTACTTAACTAATTAATAAAGGTTAGGAGTTTTAATTTTTAATTGATTTCAAATATCGATTTATTTAAAACTGTTTTCTCTTTTCGAAAGTGCTTTCTATTTTCAAATGTTTTAATCAAAGGATTTCTATGTCGTTTACCCTTAAGTAACCTTGAAAAAATTCAAACCCAAGTAATGTGGTGATACATTTCTAGGAAGTAAGTCATTCCATAGCTAGCACTAAAAGCTGATGAGTAGGCTGAACGCCTACCTATGAGATCTAGACTTCATCTCTAGGCAAGGGGTATGATAAGGTCGAAGCATCAGAAATGTGATAGTTATGGGAGATTTAATTTCCATAAGTGCTTCATGTTTAATTAAATAGATGGTTATCCATAAATTAGCTGTGTATAATCTTCCTTGGATAGAAAATTTTCGCTATTATAATTAACCCGTTTTTAACTCAGGGAGTATGGTTTGTAAGTTTGAGTTCCCCGATGAGGACACGAATACATGTGCGTACTTCCAAGAGAACCAGAGTTGAGTTAACTGGAACTATCGCTTAGCTTGGAGATATTGATTTTGGGTAATATAATTATTTTGAACCACTCCAAACTAATAATGTTCGTACTGGATCGTTATGAAATATGCTATGGAGTTGTTTCTATCCTTCCTGAGGGTGGTACCAATATGGAAGATAGTAAATTGTGAATGTTTGTTCGATCCCGAAACAACTTGTATGGATGGATGCTAGTATTGCACTGATTGCCTGGAGGGCAATATTAGCATTCCAAGATGGGTCGCTAGGAAGAAGTGGTAAGTGCGTAGCCGCTCAAAGCTTCACAACTGGAAAAATGAATAAAGCAGGGACATGTTGTAGGGCTATGTGGTTCGCACCCATAAGGGTATGATCATTCCAAATCTAGAGCGATATTAACATATGCTTCAGGATCCCACTATATAGTTGTTGATCGCAACCAAGGGGTGATCATATTCGGTACTATTGGAGAAGGGGGTAGTGCCGGTCCTTAGTAGCAGAGGTGCACCACTGTTGTAGCCTCCCGTACATTTTGTCTAGAGGTGTATGGATTCCCCGGTAGACCCTTACCCTTTCATAGTTGGAACCCATTTCCACTACGAGCTGTACAGACTTTGTTGTGCCAAACTACTGGAATGTGAGATGCAAGTCTTTCAGCTATATTCCATATTTATTTTGAACTTAGACATCATGATAATATCTGAAGTTTTGATATAGAAAGGGTTTGGTTATCATAAGGTAAAAACCTGTCCATGTTTATGTGTAGCGTGGTCTTATGAGATACCTTTTTTTAAAGTTTTATAAAGTTAAACCATTTGCTTTACTCATACCAGACCCATGTCTGACCTGGAGTTTATTTATTCTTTCCCTTAAACTCCAGGTGCAGTATTTTCCAGGGCAGCCGAGTAGACATTTGGATAGAGAACCTTGGAGCATTTTGGAGCAGTATGAAGTTGAAAATTTCAGTATATCTAGTAGTTATCTATGTATTTCTGTTGTGTTATGTATTAGTAGTAGTGATGTGGACAGATAGTTGTAGCTGTTCCTGGATGGAGTAGTACCTGTTGTAACTTGATGTAATATTTTGGAGTAACTTCATGTACTATTCGGTGATGTTGTAATACGACTCTCATGTTGTAGTAAAATTAGGAGTTTATTTCTCTTGTCTATTAATTTCTATACCCCGCGACCCGTCTTTCGAACATTTAAACGATTGGCACATGAATACCAAGGATGCATTAAGTGTCGTCTTTAGGTGTAAGAAAGGCAGATCGTCACACTTGGTATCAGAGCTTAGTTTTAGCAAACACCTAGGCCTTGGTTGGGGGTAAATTCATTAGAGATAGAGTTGGTGGCACCCTAGAATTAGTTTAGTATTTGAGAGTACTTTTCTGTGTTGTTCTGATCAGTATTTATTTGTTGGTTTAATGCTCTTTTCCCTAAGATAATCTCGTTAATGTATTCTAAAGATAACTTACTTGTTCCAGGTAGTAAGTATGAGTACAAGGGGAGGACGAGGAAGGGGAAACGGTAACACCACAAGCATAAATGGAAGAACCCTAATAGTTGGAATGGGTGGAATAGCTATTGAAGTAGCAGCCCCAGTGCAGCCTCGAGTTAGCTTTGCAGCTTTGTGTAAGGATTTCATACATATAGGAGGGAAAACTTTCAAGGGTACAGAGACAATCATTTAGGTATAGTCTTTGCTATGGTCTTGTGAAAATATTTTCAAAGGTTTAGACATTTCTGATGAGTAGAAACGCTTCTTGGCATGATGGAAATTACAAGAAGGTGCAGCAGCTTAGTGGGATTCAGTCACCGCAATTGTTCCAGAAGATGAGTTCTCATGGGATAGATTTAAAGAAGTATTCGAAGATCAATTCATGCCATCTGCAAGCAAGACTCGACTATACAGGAGTTTTATGGATATCAAGTAGGAAGACTTGTCAGTGGCAGAATATGAGGCAAAATTTAATGAGTTATCTCGTTTCGGCCCTGGACTTATTGACACACTACAGAAGAAAAATAAGATGTTCATTTTTGGTATAAGAGAGGAATTTCATGAAAAGACGACTAGACATGTGAAGGAATCATTCGTGGATTTAATCGATATGACCCTAAGGTATGAGGTTCTTTCGAAGAAGAATCCAGCAACATTAGTAGAAACAGCACCCACTGGAGATAACTTTAACCCCAACAAAAGGAAATTCAACCCAAAATGGAAAAAGAAGTAAGGAAAAGAAAAACCTTCAAGAGGCGATTAGGGAAATAAGTACAAAGATGTTATTTGTTACAATTAGCAAAGGGACGTAATTTCAACTCATTGTCAGAAAGCGAAGGCTATCACCCCAATAGTCCAGAAGACTCTTTGCTACAATTGTCATTAACATGGCCATATGATTAAGGATTGTCCCTTGATGAAGAAGGGAGAGCAGGCTAAGGTGCATACAATTAAGGATGAGCCTTCCACCTCCGAGGACGTAAAAGGAAATGGAGTTTTAGAATGTACCTTATTTATTTATGGTATTTGGTTCATGTTTTATTCGATACTGGAGCTTCTTATAGTTTCATGTCTAAAGAGTTAGAAGAAAAGTTAGAATTTAAACCAGAAATAGTTAAAACCCTTATATGTGTGTCAATCCCTATTGGTGGTATAACTAACTTATGTTTGATTTGCAAAGACATACAAATTGATTTCCAAAAACACCATTTCTTTTGTGACTTATTTGTCTTGGATTTAAATGGATTTGATGTGATTTTTGGTATGGATTGGTTGTTGGAAAATGGAGTTATATTGGACTGTGATAAGAGGAGCTTAGTGTTGAAAAATGATTTTGGAAGGATATGGAAAGTATAAAGGGTAAGAAGCCAAATGGGTGTATAGATAGTTTCCTATACTCCTTAGAGTCATCTAAGGATGAATTAGAATTGATAGAAGTTGTTAGAAATTTTCTGGATATCTTTGAACTAGTTAATAGTCTACCCCCACATCGGGAATAGAATTTCGTATTGACATAGTTCCCAGTGCAAGACTAGTTTTCCAACCCCTGCGTAGAATGGCACCAAAGGAGAGGCAGAAGTTAAGTGATTAAACTGATGATTTGCTAAACAAAGGATTGATTAGATAGAGTAAACTGAACTGGGCATCACCAGTAGTTTTTGTAGCTAAGTCCGATGGTTCGTTGAGACTGTGCGTAGATTATAGTGAACTAAATAAACAGACCATTCGGAATAAGTACCCATTACCTCAAATAGATGATATGTTCGACCAACTTCATGGAGCTAGGATATTCTCCCAATTGGTCCTTGCTACTGGATTCCATCGGTTACGGGTAGCCGATGATAGTATACCCTTGACTGCTTTTAGGAATTCAGAACTCTTCTATGAATGGTTGGTTATGCCTTTTGGGCTAACTAATGCACCTTCTTTTTTTGATTTAATTAATCGAGTGTTTAGGGATGTTCTAAACAAATTTGTTTTGGTGTAACATCCCCCACTTGGAGGCCCAAAACTAACGGCTACGGATGTTGCAGTCATCCATAGTTATTAATCCTCGGTGACCAAATAGGTAATGTTAGATACATTGATATAATAGAAACACATGGATATGGAAAAAAATTAAAATCAACTAACAACTTTCTCATTCCAATTCAAAGCATTTCAAATTTATTACATAATCCCATAATCGTTAACCGGGTTCAGAGAAAATATAATTATTACAACATACGCCAAGAGCGACATATGAAGATGCCCCCTTGGATGATCAGAGTATATAACTAGGCAATTAAACAACTTTGCCTTTACAACAAAACACAGCAGCATCAAAATAGAATAGAACTCTAAATAGCTATCATGCCATCTGCATGTCTCTGGAAGCTTATTCGTCTAAGGAGGTACCTGAAAACCTCAACTCTCAAACTACTCAAATCAATTGAGCACCCGAGAGTTTAAGGGAAAAACATAAACTTCGAGTCAGTCATAAAACTTGGTATGAATAATAATCTACTGTCTCAAACCGTTTAAATATCTAATGAAACTACGTCGCTTAGCGGAACAAGTTTTCCCCTCACTAGTATCTTATCCAAAACTTTATAAAAACCATATATTGTGCTCCTACATCCACAATGGTTAAAACATAACAATTCAAAATATTATGATGATATGCAAAAAAAATCAATGTTGGATTACCCATCCCCATTCACTCTGACTATCTATCTTAGTTATAGTTTCTAGGATCACCATTAACCTATTAGTTTTCATGGGCTAACTAATAACCTGTTTAATTCTTATGGACTCCCTATCCAGTTTCATAGTTTCCATAGGATCGCTAAGAACCTATTGACCCTTGCCAATAACTTCCTTATTCATGGGTTTTCCCTGAACTTATTGGTATCTCCAATAACTTCACTCTTACACTAGTTTTCATGGGTTGACTAGGAACCTATTGACTTCTGTCAATAACTTAATCCAGATATAGTTTTCATGGGTTCATTACAAACCTATTGGCCCATGCCAATAACTCTTTCTAATCATAGTTTTCATGGGTTTACTATGAACCTATTGGCCACTACCAATAACTTATTCTAAGCATAGTTTTCCTGGGTTTACTATGAACTTGCCTATCTGCCAACTTCTTTAACTAGTATTTAGGCATCCTATATTTTGGTTTACCTGGCCTCCTGGATGAAATTCTACTCATTCAGGAGTTAACTCAATTTATATTCACTACTAAGTTAACCTAGCTGGTTATTCTGCCCCTTTTCCCCAAATTACAATTATGGGTCAATATTAAAGTGAATATGTAAACTAGAAGAAGCAAACATATTAACATAATAATCACCAACATCTATGGATTAATATCCTTGAAATCATTTTCATATAAAACATGGTTAATCCCTTTAACTTATTATTTTATCAAGGAAAGCTTCTTCAAAAACTCCAATTTAAAAGCATTTAAAAGCTCTATTATAATGCCATGGTTTTACCTTTAAAAAATGAGATTGCGTCCTTTGTTTTGAAAACTAAGGCTTTCGAAACCTTTAATCTTTACTTTCGTAACCATTGGAAAACTTTCTTTTGAAAGCATTCAAATCTTGTTTTCAAAATACTAGGCACCTGCCTTTCGAAACACTTTAAAACATTTCTTTCGAAACCTTTCGAATGTATTAAAGTATTACCATTCAATTATAGAAGCATAACTTCAAAATTACTTGAAAGTACCCCTTTCGAAACCATTGGGTTTAATTTAAAACATATCTTATTGGGTCTAAGTAAATACAGGTGAAAGTACAAGAGTTTGGGGAAAAAAGATGGCTTCGGCACTATTCTTTTGAAAGCTCAAGCCATTTAAGTAAACATTTGAAGGATAGCTTTGAAACCCCTTTCGAAGCCATTGACTTCGAAACCATTTAACCCTTTCAAAAGCTTTATGAAGTGGCTTAGTACAGGTTTAAAACAAAAGCTACCTTACGAATTGGTTGATGACTTCAATCCATTCGAAAGGCATAGGAACGGTAGAAGGGTTTCGACTTGGTCGAAACTACCCTTTTCTAAAGCATTGATTTTAAAACTAAGTAACTCATTCGGAATCTACCATTTAAACAAGAAGCGGCAACCCCTTTCGAAAGCAATATAAAAAGACCCTTTGGAAAGCATATGTTTCGACTCCTTCAACAGCATTCAATAAAACAGGCAAGCACATTTCTTTGGAAAATAAAACAAAGGTTCGACACCATGCCTTCCGCCCTTCTCCAATCCACTACGTACCAACACCGTGATACCTTATGTATTGGTTCGGGTTAGTTGCTTGTTTCGACTTGGTTGAAGGCGGAAGCATAGGGTCGAAAAGTGGCTTCTAAAAGAGGCAGAACCTACTTTTCTGGGTAAAGACTGATTTAATGTCATTTAAAGTAATTACTTTATAACTAACATGCCTATTTGTAAACATTTAATTGGTTGCCATAAACTTTTCAAATTCTTTACCAAAATAACTGCCACATAATTTCACATCTAAACAAAGATTAATTTTCACAATTAAGCCCATTCATTAAGCAAAACAATTAAAACAATTAAATCCTTCTTCTAAAATAATTTAATTTCCATGGTAAATTTCTTAGGAAAAATCCCCAAAAATTATAGAAATTCACTTTCAATATGTTTTCTAACATATAAAAATTAAAACCCATCTCCAAAATCATGTTTTACATAACATATAAATTTCTCATGGCATTCAAAATTCAATTTAAACGATTTTACCCTTAAAACCGTGTATAATAATTATCAAACAATCTTGTTTGAATCAAATATATTATAAAATCCAAGCATATCACCATAAAAAATCATCATAATGGATTTAATCTTACACCCGAAAATCAAATGATAATTAAAAAAAATTAGAGATGGTTTAGATTATTATTCACCTTGATTAGGATAAGGACTTTGAGATTTGATTGAGATTAATCTTCCTTGCTTTAATTCCTTAGCTTTAGATTTTTTCTCTTCTTTTCTCCTAAGTAATGGCCAACTCCTCTTTTGATTTACGTTTGTTTGTGTTTTATAAAATGAACGTGAATGGGAATGAAACGAGAATATAAGGTAATGGTGTGGCAATTTCCTAATAAGCCCTTGCGTTAATTGTTTCCTTGTTAATTAACAATTAAAACCATTTATAAGCCCATTTATATCATTAAGCTCAACCTCTAATTTATTTTCAAATCTCTACCGCCTTATGACTCTAATATTTACATTATTCTATTTAATATATCTAATTAAATCTCCTGAATAATATTATTAAAAATTAGGGGTGTTACAATTGGTTTTTATTGCTGACATCCTTGTCTATTCCAAAACCGAAGAAGAGCATAATTACCATTTGGAAATGTTAAGGAAGAATGTTTTAAAGGCTTTCTAACTGCCACTTTTGGCAGTCAAAAGTGAGATATCTTGGTCATGTTGTATTCAGAGATGGCATTTCAGTGGATTCGGCCAAGGTAGCAGCTGTTAAAGACTTCAAGAGACCCTAAACTCTTACAAAAGTAAGAAGCTTTTTAGGGATGGCGGGTTATATAGGAAGTTTATCAAGGATTATTCTAAGATCGCCTCCTATCTAACCAAGTTAATAAAGAAGGATTTTAAGTTTGAATGGACTCCGAAGTGTGAAGGTGCATTTCTTGAGTTAAAGGAAAGATTGACCATTGTGCCAGTTTTAGCAATTATCGATGGAGATGAAGGACTAACGGTTTATACCGATGTTAGAGGGTTGGTTTGGGTGCTGTGTTGATACAACATTGGAAGGTTATAGCCTACGCAAGTAGAGAGTTAAAGCCTCATGAGAGGAATTAAGCAACTAATGATCTGGAGTTGTTAGCGGTGGTTTTTGCGTTGAAGATGTGGAGACACTACTTGTTGGGTAAGGATCCTTCTATTCTTCTTTAGCCTATTTATTTCTTTTAGGAATTCTTGTAGTAGCTTCCTTCTTTAAACAGGTGAAAGGTTTGAACTCTTCACGGATCATAAGTCCCTGACGTACCTTTTTACTTAGAAGGATCTTAACTTGAGGCAGAAGAGATGGTTAGAGTTTTTGGCGGCTTATGATTTGGATATCCTTTACATGCCAGGGAAAGTGAATGTTGTGGCAGACGCTTTGAGCTGGAATGCAGTCTTAGCACTTTTAAAACTAAAACCAACTCTTTTGGAAAGGATTTCTAGTAAACAAAGGAAGATAGTCTTCTATTCGAACTCATTCAAGGAGTTAAGGAAGGTAGAAATTCTAACTTCAAGATTGATAACCATGGTACACTAAGGATGAATGGAAGATTATGTGTTCTGGATGTGGATAATCTTAGGCAAGAAGTTATAATTGAATGCCATAATTCCAAGTTAAGTATCCATCCCGGGGTGAATAAGATGTACAAGGATATGAGACGAGTGTTTTGGTGGCCTAGAATGAAGAAGGATATTTCAATCTATATTAGCAGATGGTCGAATTGTCAACAAATCAAAGATGATCATTAGAAGGTAGTCGAACTATTATAACCCTTAGAGATACCTAATTGGAAGTGGGAAATGATATCAATGGATTTCATCAAGGGATTACCTAGAACCAGAGGGATAATGAAGGAGTTTGGATTATTGTAGATCAGCTTACGAAGAGTGCACATTTCATACCAGTAAAATCAACAAAGAGTGCATCCTTGTTAGCTGAAATATATATGAAAAGAGATCGCAGAATAATGTGGTGAAGTTGGTAAAAATCCAGTGGAGGGATGATCCCTAAGATTGTACATGGGAAACGGTGGATCGCATGTAGGAAGCCTGTCCAGAGTTGATGTTAGGATAGTCTTTGATTGATTATTGCATAGCATGTATCGTATTTCTATGGATGCTAGTGTATGTTCATTGTATGAATGTCTTGATATATAATATATGGCTTTTGGGAATTAAAATGAGTTAACCTTTGTTAGCGAATTTAGGGACGAAATTTCTTTTAAGGGGGGAGAGTGTGACGACTCAGGATTTTGCCACTTTGAACTAGGCTATTGAAATATATTTTATATAGTAAATAAATGGATTTATAGTTACAAATAAACCTATTTTAATCATTTAATAATGATGGTAAAATAGTTTTCAAAATTTGTTTACTAACATAGATAGTTCAAAGAAAAATAGAAAATGTGACCGGAGAACGTTTTCCGAAATTTTGACTTTTCGACACCCGGACATCGTCGAAAATATTGTGTGATGCAACATGTACACACATATAGATGATAAGATTAGTGATAATAAATCTCACTTAAAAATACATTAGCTTATGTATATAATTTTTTAATAATGATGTGGCCAATTTATGTTTTAAAAGTATATATATACATATACAAACTTTACATACATTTACATAAATTCACCATGCTTCTTTGCCTCCACCTTAACATACACAAAGTACCATATAACATGGCCTAAGGGGGGTTCATGGTGGACGTGTGTGACGAAAGGGGATAGCATGGTGATGGGACATTAAGACATGACATATATACATATTTATATACAAGGTCATTTTAGTAATTCCACCACTTTTTCCTAGTCTATAAATATAAACCCACTTCCTAAAATTTCATTTTACTAATCCTACTTCATTTATTCACTTCTTTACTTCTTGTTCATGTCCACTTCAATGGCTACCAAATTATATTTCTAAAAGAAAAAGTTAGAAAAAATAGTGTCAAAACTTAGTTAAAACACTTCCATCTCCTTTCAAAACACTCCCCCATCCAAAACAACCATCCACTCACCCAAATCCTTGCTGGCCAAACCTCCTCACCCCCTTGTCCAAACCATATTGACTTGATCTAGCCACCCAAAGTAAAAAATTCCAAAGTTAGACGACCTGTTAGGGTCGTGTTCGAGTTTCGAAAAAGTTCGACCTTGTTTTAGCGCGTTTTGTGAGTAAAGTTAACACCTTTAAGTCAATTAGTTAGCTTTATTAAAGATATCGAATTTATGAATTATAATGATGGTTATTTGTGTAAGTTTGTTATATATGATGTATGCATGAATATGTGTTGTTTTGGTGTTGATTGTTTATGCCGAAGTTTGAGTAGGCAATAAAGATTATAAATGGAATATTGGAAAGGTTAGTTAGTTTGTGGAGCAATACCTTTGTTTATGATGGTTCTATGATGTTATGATGTGATTTTTTGTTTGATTGTTGTATTTTTTGTTTGGGGGTTCATGATACAAAGGTAGCGATTTGCTAACCAAAAGCGACGTTGTAATCCGCTTTTTGTTGAAAGTTTGATTTTTGTTTCAAAGTGAAAAGTTTTCAAGTTTAAAACTTTGATTTGGTTTTCAAAAGTTTATTTTCATGTTTCAAAGAGGATAAAAGTTCAAAGATGAAATTTTGAAGCCTAGAAATCCAAAATTTTCAAAGTTAGAATTACGGATCGTGTAGTGACGGGTAGCTCTACGCGTAGTTCGAGTAAACGAATAAATTTTCAAACTTAAGTGTTTTACACTTCGAAACTTTTTGGTAAATGTTTCCTAACCTTAATTAAGATATTTTAGGGTAATTGGTAAGTTTTTAATCAATTATTTATTTAATTATTAGTTAATTAATTAACTAAGGCAATTAGCACTAATCACTAGTTACTAAAGGTTGTTTATACTTAAGTGTTAATAAGTTAATCATGATTAGTAAAGTATTTAAAGTTAATTATTAATTAAGTATTTAATTAAGAGTCAATTGATTATTATTTTATTATTATTAATTAGTTATTATTTAAAAAGGGTTTAATACTAGTTAATTACTGATTAATTAACCAAGTCTTAATTAGGGCTCAATTAAGTTTAATTACTATTTAATAAGGATTTAAAGATAAGTACTTAACTAGCAAATAAAGTTTAGGAGTTTTAATTATCAATTGATCTCAAATATTGATTTATTTAAAACTGTTTTCTCTTTTCAAAAGTGCTTTCTATTTTCAAATGTTTTAATCAAAGGATTTGTGTGTCATTTACCCTTAAGTAACCTTGAACAAATATCAAACCCAAGTAATGTGGTGATACATTTGTGGGAAGTAAGTCATTCCATAGCTGGCACTAAAAGCCGATACATAGGCTGACCGCCTACCTATGATATCTAGAGTTCATCTCTAGGCAAAGGGTATGATAAGGTCAAATAGTCGGAAACGTAAATGGTATAGGAGATTTAATTTCCATAAGTGCTTCACGTTTAATTAAATAAATGGCTATCCATAAATTAGTTGTGTATAATCTTCCTTAGATAGCGGATTTTTGCTATTACAATTAACCTGTTTTTAACTCAAGGAGTATGGTTTGTAAGTTCGAGTTCCTCGATGAGGACTCGAATACATGTACGTACTTCCAAGAGAACCGGAGTTGAATTAACAAGAACTATCACATAGTTTGGAGGTACCGGTTTTGGGTAATATGATTATTCCGAACCACTCCAAACTAATAATGTTTGTATTGGATCGTTATGAAATATGATGTTGAGTTGTACTATCCTTCTTGAGGGTGATTCCAATATGAAAGATAGTAAGTTCTGAACGTTTGTTCGATCCCGGAACAACTTGCATGGAGGATGCTAGTATTGCACTAATTGCCCAGAGGGCAATATTAGCATTCCAAGATGGGTTGCTAGGAGGAAGTGGTAAGTGCGTAGCCTCCCAAATCTTCACAACTATAAATATGAATAAAGCAGGGACGTGTCGTAAGGCTATGAGGTTCACACCCATAAGGGTATGATCATTCCAAATCTAGAGTGATATTTATGTGTGCTTGGGGATCCCACTATATGGTTGTTGATTGCAACCAAGGGGTGATCATGTTCGGTACTACTTAAGAAGGGGGTAGTGCCATTCCTGAGTAGCAAAGGTGCAATGTTGTTGTAGCCTACCGTACATTTTATCTAGAGGTGTACAGATTCGGCGGGTAGACCCTTACCCTTTCATAGTTGGAATCCATTTCCACTACGAGCTTTACGGATTTAGTTTTGCCCAACTACTGAAATGTGAGATGCAAGTTATTCCATATTTATTTTAAACCTAGACATTATGATAATACCGAAGTATTAATATAGAAAGCGTTCTTTCAATTATTTCCCCCTCTTTCTTTCGTTTCTAGAGAAAAAAATGGCGTTCGTTCCTTCAATTATATTCCTCACTGCCTTCGCCTATCCCTCCTCCTAGTCATCACCTGCTGCCGACACTAGCCTTCTCCTATCCTGTCGATGTTCTTCGATAAACTTAGGGTTTCCTAATCAAAGCCGCTTCTATCGTCTTCATTCTGAAATTAGAGTTTCATGAAAGCCGCTGCTTGAAAGTTAAGCTTCAAACCACCTTGCTCCCTTCTTTCCATGTAGATTGCGTACTTTGATTTACTGACTATTGATGGTTGCATCTCCACATTGTCGAGTGTTCTTCGATTGATATTGGTATGATTTATGCCCCTTTTGATGATTCGATTTGAAATTTTCAAATTATTTTTCTCGGTTGTCGATTTATGTTTGAACGCTCTTGATGATTTTTTTATTCTTGAATTTCTTCTTTGGTTTCCGTTTGCTAATTTGATTACTATGTTAGACCTTGTTTTTCACTATGTTGCCTGACCATGTGCTCTTGACTTCATGTCTGAGTTAGTGGTTTGCTATATTGGACCTTGTTGTCCAACGCAGTGTTGACTGGAACTGTCCCGTTCAAGGCAGTGCACTTCAACACTGAACATGTGTTGCATATATACATTTATACATGTATATATATGTGTGTGTATTTGTATATGTGTTTCTCACTATACTTATACTTGAACTTATGTGCTTGTGCCTTTACTTGTTTGTGCACTTTCATGTGCTTGTGCCTTTACTTCACATTCTGTTTACTAATTCGATAGTTTGAACTGCCTGTTGCTTACTATGTACATATATACATGTATATACATATGTGTATATGTGTATATTAGTTATGCTATCTTGGTTCATCCATGTATATACATGCATACATGTATGTATATGTTCTATGGTTTGGCCTTATTCTATGTTTAGCCTGAAACTTATACTTGTTTACATGTTGCATTGTTTTCCGCACTTTGTTTTTACTTGGATTAGTACTTTGCAGTAAGTTCAACTATCGGTCGAGGTAAAGTTGTGCACTTTGATTCCAATATCATCCATGTATATACATATATACATACATATGTATGTATGTATATGTGAATGTTGGTGGTTGGAATTTGTGGTTAATGTTAGTGTCTTGTTCAATTTTGTGGCACTTGTTCAATTTGTGCCTTGTTCAATTTTTTTCACTTGTTCAAGGAGTGATACGAAATTATTAGTGATATGGACTTATTATTATTCAATTTGAGCCGAACCATTTTGAGTTGATCTTGTTGCAGTGCACTTTGATTCCAATATCATCTATGTATATACATACATATGTATATATGTGTGAATGTTGGTGGTTGATCTATACTTGTACATTGCTTTGATGCTTGAATGTTTGTGGCACTGCCTTGTTTTAATTTGTGGCACTTGCTGTTTGAAGCACTGCCTTGTTTCATTATTGCATTGTTGGCCTTGTCCATGTACTTTCACACTGCCTTGTTTAAGGTAGTGCACTGTCTTGTCAAGGTAGTGCCAGTGCACTGCCTTGAACAAGGCAGTGTGCACTGCCTTGACATTGGTTGAATCCTTTTTATGTGCTTAGGTTTCTTGTTTGTGCACTTTGATACTTGCTTCAACACTTGTTGTTTTGCCTGAGCTAGTTTATATGCACTTTAATTTCTTGTTACACTTTCAATTGAAAATCGTGTTCCAATTCAGTTCTTGTATATATATACTTGTATACACTTGTATGTACTTGTATATACTTATGTACACTTGAGCTTGTATATACTTGCTTCAGCACTATGATTTCTTGTTTTGCTTGAGCACTTGCTGTTTGATGCCTATGTATACATACATACATACATACACACACACACACACATATATATATATATATATCTGTGTGTGTATACATATGTACATGCTCACTTTGATGATATATACTTGCTGCCTATAGCATGAAATGCTTGTCATGCATGTACCATTATACATGCTTCATGTGTGCATTTTCTGGTGTTCCTTGTTCATGCCTTTATCTGAACCATTTTGAGTTTCTGAACCATTTTGATTTGAACTTGTTTTGAATTGCCTTGAATTGCTCCTACGTGCATTGCAGTTTCGCTTGAGCTTGTTTATGTGCACTTGAATCCTTATTTATGTGCCTTGTAGTTCTGAACATTATGTGCACTACATTTTTGCTTTGAATTCTTACCTAATTGTCTTGTTCGCATTTCCTGGATGTGCAAGTGTGCATTTTCATGTATATACATACATACATATGTATGTATATATGTGTGAATGTGCAAGTGTGCATTTTCTGGTTTGAGTATTCTAGTTGTATTATCTCACACTTGAATTGCATATATTCCTGGTTTGAGTATTTTGGTGTTTCACCTATTGGTGCACTTGTTTTGAACTTGAATTGACGAAACTTGTTTTATGATATGTGCACTTGAGTTGAGCCTGAGGAAGCTTGACCTTGTGCACATTTGCACTATTTTGAGCCTTTGGGCTTGACCTTTGCAACAATCCGTGAGATTTAATCGATGCTCGTCCTTATGATATTCACTGTGATACACTATGCATATCATAAATTGTCCTTGCACATGCATATTTGTCCCTGTCTAAAACATGAAGAGAAAACAAACCCATAAACTAATGCAATATTAATATTCTATTCAATTTTATTTTTGCAATTTTGGTTTGTTTCCTTTTCCATTTTACTACATTGTTTATTTGACAGGTATAAGAGATGGCTGGATACAAGCTGGAGCAAGAAAATCAAGGTCAACACATTAAAACTAAACTCGAGTGAGTGTTAGTGAGAGCGAGTAAAAAAAGGTTATATATGAGAGTGTAGAGAAAATTTGTATATATGAGAGTGATAATGAAAGTTGTATTTCATTTGAATTTGATTTAAAATGAAATATTTATTTAAATAAAATTGCGATTCATTTATTTCCTTTTGCAAATATAATATAAGTGTAATTGGCATGCATATCAATCAATATATATATATATATTGTATAATAGTAAATTCTAGAAATGATACTACAACATTAGACAACATATGGTTTTTTTGGGTTGTGTTATTGCATATCAGACGACGAGGCATATCAGTGGTCTAATGTGAAATGAGATGGCACGGGATTTAACGACAGATAGATATGCAATTAGACAACGAAGCATATATGTTATTTGATGCATTTTTTCCCATAGTGGAAGTTGATATTTCAGTCCATCTAGTAGTTATCTATTTATTTCCGATGTGTTATGTATTAGTAGTAGTGATGTGGATAGATAGCTTTAGCTGTCCCTGGATGGAGTAGTACCTGTTGTAACTTGATGTAATATTTTGGAGTTACTTCATGTACTATTAAGTGATATTGTAATATGACTCTCATGTTGTAGTAAAATATGTGGTTATTTCTCTTGTCTGTTAATTTCTATACCCCACGACCTGTCTTTCGAACATTTAAATGATCGACATGTGAATATCGAGGATGTATGAAGTGTCATCTTCAAGTGTAAGAAAGGCAGATCGTCGCGGAACTTGGATGGATGGATGCTGGCATTGCATTGCTGCCTTGAGGGCAGTGTTAGCATTCTAAGTGGGTTTTCTATTCAAAATGGTAAATCATAGCTTTAGGCTTCACACCTGGTAATGACTAAAGCATGGATGTGCAACATGGCTAAGTGGGTTGTTCCCATTAGATGTGATCACCGCCCCATTAGATATGATAACCGCCTTATCTAGAGTTGATATTTATGTATGCTTCGAGGCCCTATGGTTGTTTATCAACCTAGGGATGATCATATTCAACACTATCCAGTAAGGGGTGGGGCCGATCTTTAGTAGTAGAGGTGTAACGTATTGTAGCCTCCAGTACATTTTATCTAGAGGTGTACTGATTCGGTGGGTAGACCCTTGCCCTTTCATAATTGGAATCCATTTTCCAATAGGTGCCTTCGGACTTGATTGTATACATATTATTCTAGAATTTAATTAATGTATCAATTTCGGCTATGATTCAATAATTATTTTAAACCTGGACATTATTATAATATCAGAAGATTTCCTATGAAATGTTTTGGTTATCACAAGATAAAAACCCATCCGTCTTTATATGCGGCGTGGTCTTATGAGATACCTTTATTGTCAAAAAGTTTTTATAACATTAAAATTCAATTGAGGTGTGTTTTCTCACTCTGGTTTACCAGATTAATCCGAACATTATTTTTCTTATAATGCTTGGGTCAGACTGAGCATAATTACATATTCAGTTTGGATACTTGGAGCTTCAAGAGACGAGCTGGATGCCTCCATGTTGTATTCGCGTATATCCTATTTTCTACTGCATTGGTTGTTTATATTTATCAGCAATTGTGAGGACAGGTTTTTATAACTGTTCAGGCTGTTGATTGATTAGTTGACTCTGATTGATATATGTATAATAAAGTTTAGTTTTTCTTTTGTAAAGATCATTGTTATATTATAGATTGTTCGCCACGTTGTGATATTCTGTTCTGTTTTTTCTTTCTTGACCCCATATGACCCATCTATCAGACACTTAAATGATCGGCACATGAGTACTGATGATGTATTAAGTGTCGTATTTAGGTGTAAGAAAGACAGATTGTTATATATGGCATATAAGAAAATTTGTTAGTAAGGAAAGGTATTTCATGTGTTTTTTAATTTGCCAGCTATTCCACCTATTTATGCACAACTAAGTAATGATTAGTTTAACATATTTATGTTTTAACATACTAGTAATTATCATGCTAACATTAATATGCACAATCAGACAATACTTATTATAAAGAACACCCATAAAATTAGTGAGGGTGAACATAATTTGAATATGTTATAGCCCATGCATGCTAATGAATATAAGTTAAAACTCCTTTGGTTATCATGTTTTATTTTATTAAACTGGTAATTTAAGTAATATTTACTGCTAAAAAAGGAATTACTTGTATTTTATATCATGGTGGATGAAAACATGTTCCCTTAATCTATATGTTATCTGTACCATACCATCAGACAATTCTTGATTTTATATTTTATCCATATTCAAAGTCTTTGATATCAACCCTACCTTCCTTATTTCATGCATTAATATTGTACTGTACACCATATTTATTTTTGATCGATTAATAATTAAGAGTTAATAATGTTCACCAATAACATAATTAGTTAATATTACTTGCATTAAAAAATTTATTGCACACCACGCTAATTTGTTAATACTTTTCATCTATAACATTCTCAAACTGTTTGCCTACTTGGTGATAATTTTCAATTCTTGCAAACTCCATATTGGGTAGAAATACAAAATTTCTATTTATATACTTGGTGAAGAGTCAATAGTGTTGATTATGATATATTATTATTAGTTGTCCAAAATAACCTTACATTCAAAGTTTACAAATGGCAAGCATTATTAAGATTATATGTTAAAAAAAAGTTCGACTATAAGCTATACAATATTCCAAAACGAAATGTTTTCTTAAATAGTTATAGGTTTTGAAAATAATAATTCTATTATACTTAAAATGTTATAATGATCTCAGAAATAAAATGAAAAGGGAAAAAATATTAAATAAATGACAGTAGTGTTAACCCAATTAATTGTAGTAAATGAAAGAATATTTTATTATTTCCACTTATCCTTAAACAACTGCTATATTACATATTCTTATCCAAAATGGTTTTTCCTTTTATTAAAAATAATTAATGACGTCATCTTTGCACTTGCTTCTATTTTGTCATTATCGGTTCTGCATAATTAGTTCATTGTGATGTTAAACTTGGCATGTGCTTGCGAGAAATAAATGCACATGTGCTGATACATGTTTGTACTGAAGTGTCATAGGAAAATATCCATTTCAAAGGTCCTTCTACTTGAATTTCAGTGAGGTTCTAAATAGAAAAATGATAAGTTGTTATGCATTTATAAGTTTATTATTATCTGAATTAATTTTTTAAATAAATTTATTTTTTCATTCTATTTCGTATATAAACAATTTAGAATATTAATCTCGGGTCCCTATTCCAAAGTTGAATTGTAAATTGGGTCCTTTAGTCACTAATTATATAACTTAGGTCTCCGCTTCTCTAACATCACACTCGACATTCGCCAACTCGTTTATTTTCGATTTTTAAAATGTGATAAGTTTTTGTAGATTTAATAATTTTTTTAAGCATTAAATTACAAACTTAATAATCTTTCTAATGATATCCATTGTTGATATCTAAATAAAATTTTATAAAACATAATTTTACATCACAGTTTTTAACTGCTGCATTTTAGTAATGCAATTAAAAACTGCCGCATTTTAATGCAATTATTAATTGCATTTAGGAAATGCAGTTAGAAACTCCATTAATATGTTTAAGCCTTTAACTGCATTTAGGAAATGCAGTTAAAAACCAATTAAAAACTGCTGCATTTTAGTGCAGTTTTAACTGCATTATAGAATGTTGTGAGGAAATGCAGTTAAAAACTGCATTAATATGCTGCAGTATAAATTGTAGTTAAAAAAACTGCTGCATATTTATACAGTTTTAACTGCATATTAAAATGCAGTTAAATACTATCATTAAATATCTATAATTCCTATCATTTTAAAATGTGGTGATGTACATTTTAAAATGCATATTATTGAATTTTATAAAATTCAAATTTGAAAAAAATGAGTTTTCAAATTTTAATTTTTACATATCTATAATATATATATCATTAGAAAGATAATAAGATTTATGATTTAGCGGTGAAAACAGTTTGTTAATTCGATACTTCTAGAAAATGTTATTGCGTTTTAAAGATTATAACTAATATGGTGCAGATTTTAAATAAGAGTGTGAGAATAACAGCCACTTATGAAAAAAAAAGGATGCGCATGGACCTAATGTACATAAATCATTAGGTAGGGGAGTTTTGTTAATTTTAATTAATGATAGTGACTTATTGTATATGCCACATATTGGTGGTGCGTAGGAATTGGCTTACAAGCACTACTAAACTCCATCGTAAGCTACTAGATAATGGGTTGTCTAATTTATGCTAAGCTTTAAACGCTATTTATTAGTGGAATTTCTCTCTCACTGTACCCATTTTCGATATGCTTCATCGTCTATTATTAAAAAATTTATGCATACAAAGATAAAACTTAAATATTTTTAACCAAAGAAGTCTAATACTTTTAGTATCACATATAATAATTGAAGATGCATATAATTTTCACTTAACAATTCACAATGTTTCTAAAAAAATTTGGCATTTGCATTCGATGATCCACCGTATGTCAACTTACAAATCTATATTATACTATTATTAGTGAGTTGGATTCAAGAGTGCACGGACCCCTAAAAAGTTTTTTGTCAATTTTAAAATCAAACGACGTGTATCCCTGTTCTTTGGTTCTTCCTCTCGCTCTCGAATTTGTCTTCCCTCCTCTTTGACCGTCTTTCCCTTTCTACCTTTCTCCCGACCTAGATGATAACGTCCTTCTTCAATTTTTTGCCAATTTAAAACTCAAATCTATACTATACTACTATTAATGAGTTGGATTTCAAGAGGGAACCCCCGAACTTTTTTTTATAACTTTAAACTCAAAGAACGCGTATGCTTGTTCTGTGGTTCATCCTGACCATCTTTCCCTTTCATCCTTTTGCCCTGACCTAGATGATAACGTCCCCCTCCAATTTTCTTGTCAATTTTAAATTCAAATGACGCGTACCCATTTTCTTTGGTACTTCCTCCCGCTGTCAACTTTGTCTTCCCTCCTCTTTGACCGTCTTTCCCTTTTTGCCTTTCCCCCAACCGAGATGATAACGTCCCCCTCCAGTTGATGTTTGTTCCTTCATCTCCTCATTCCTCATATTCTGAACAACGATAAAAACTTTAGGGCACTAAACACTATCAATGCCTTCAGTTTACCCCTGATTTGAACGTAATATTCCCCTCTTTTCCTTTAATTCTCGCCACATAGATTCTAATGAACAATCTGAATTCTACGGAACAGATGAAGTCGAGGCCTCCTTGCAACCTCACCAATCGTAGTTGTATCAATCAATAATGCAGTATCAATGACCGCCATTTGAAGCTTATTAAACAGGTAATTTTATAGATAATATTTTTGACCCACAACAGGATTAGTTAGTATTAATTAGTTAGTTTTATCTCACGTAAGGAAACCCATCAATTTCCCTTTCCATCGGTCACAGTAACATCCCTCTTTGATCTATTTTTCAGTAGTATTCTTCTATATTGATCATAGGGTTTCGTATTCTTTTGGAAGGTATTTTTGGTATACGTTAGCTTGGTTTCATGATGTTAAATTGTAATATATTGCCAAAAATGGTATTTAATTTGTTGATTTATGTAGGGCGATGAACCCATTATTGATGAGTTTGGATTATTTACTATATGCTATATCTATCAAACAGGGAAGTATATGACAATACAAAGATTCTTTATCAAGTTTTATAAGTTTAGTTAGTTTTTTTCACATTTTTTACCACTTATATTTCTCAAGTGGATGATAGTTGTTATTATATCCAACTTTTAATTAAAACTAATCACCTATGTTCATTATGTCCAACTTTTAATTCATGATCCATTTAGATTATAGGTTTTGGAAAGACTTTATTAGTCTATGTAAGTATGTAAAGTCTTCTTGAATGTTTATATAATACCATGTTCAATATATGGTATAAAATTTATAAATGTTTATGTTTATTGCTTGGTGAAACTCACTTCATCTTGATTTTTCTTAAAGTCGGCAACTCTATAACTTCTTTAAAAATGCAAATTATCACTCTAAAAAGCAATTATCTTAAAGCACATCATCTTAAACCTTCCTATGCGTTAGCTTTGTTGATTCATCGTCTTCAGTGGAGAATGGGTTGTCTATAAATAACAAATGAACAAGCTACATCGTGTGTTTTTCTTTGGAGTGCTTAAGGATCCAACAAATCATCTCCTTTCAGCTAAAAAAAGTAGATTTCATGTTATCATTTGGTTGTCCTCTAACTGTATACTTGGTCATATGGATTTGTGATCATGAACTAATTTTAGTTTGCATTAGGAAAACAAGGAAATCATACACCAGTTCTGAAATATACTAACATGATGCAAATAATTTGAATGTGTAACTGTAGTCCAATATTTTACGGAGATTGTAAAAATCCAATATCTTATATGGAGTTTTATTTTCAGTTTGCAATTTGATTGTAGCAAAATTATAAGGATTTGTTGATGTACTTGCATCTGTTAGTAAGCAACACTCCATGAGGCATAAATTATTTTTTCCACTTGTGTTTATTTTATGCAGTTATGTTTTCTACTAATTTCTCATGTTTGGATAATGAGAAACTACATAGTAGTAGTTTTACTCACAATTTTGTTCAATGGATGATTTAAATTCTAGGTTTCAAAAGTAACTTTTTGTATTTAGAACTGTTTATATTCCACACAATTCTGGATAAGGAGAAATTACAGAGTAATAATTTTGTATGCATTTTTTGAAAATTCTTATTTTGCTTTCAAGTTTTGCACCTTGCAAAAAAGTGAGTATAAGTTTTGTAATCTTACTATTTAAATGGCAATTGAATTTTCACAATTGCAAATTTATTTTACATTCATCATTTTCATGCTTTTTTGATTCGGTTCTAACTTGGTTTTCAATGATGGTAAGTTAAGCAATGAAGGGCTGCATTTTTTGTTAATTACAGCAGAAATATGCATGAAGTGTATGGTCAAAATAAATAATGTGTGTTAGTTGTTTCGTATTAAATGATAATTTTTGCATCAACTTGAAAACATAGTCTTATTTGTCTAGTTTGAGTAATTCTTTGTTAAAAACCCTACATTTATCTCGATTTGAGTAATTCCTTATATGCAGAGTATCAAAGATGGATTGGTAAAAGATATCGTTGGCCAAACATCAGGTTTTCTGCCTAAGGATGTAAACGCTTTAGTTGCCGATTCTAGTGCCAATTTCATAAATAGAAGTATAAATCACAAAGATGGCAATAGCTTGCTCAATGATACTACAAAATGTTTAGACAAAGTAGATATCTTTAAAGCCTTGGAAAAATCAAAGAAAAGGAATGCTTCTGCACTGGGTACATCGAAAGTAAGTATGAACAAATTCATCTTTTTATATAGTTCATACTTCATAGTCATTTTTTCACGTCTACACATATAGACCACATTATTTATGTATGTAGCACATTTTCTTAGTTTAGATTGCTACAATTTAGGTACCTAATGTAAAATAGGAAGATGTTGGTGGGCATGAGGAATTGAAAAGGTCTATTCTGGATACTGTTCAGGTAGTTTGTCCACGAGCTTCAGATGGTGAGAAAATTGATTATTAATAAGAACTTTCCATTTATTTTATAACTTGGAAGCACATCAAATGGCTAATTTATATGCAGTTACCCCTCCTGCATAAATATTTGTTTTCATCTGGTTTACACAAGAGATCTGGTGTACTTCTATATAGTCCTCCTGGGACTGGGAAGACTAGTATACTATGGATACAGTGGGTTCTAGCTTTTGTTCTCTGAGGCAACCTCTATTTCATGTGCATTATTTACAATATTATGTTTTTGAATTTTAAATTGTCGTCACAGATTGTCCAAATTGATTAGTCAAATATTTATTACAATTAAAACAAAGAGGGAATTAGGCACAAGGACAAACTTTGAAAAAAATTTAGGTTGAAGGACACAAAGTTTCATTTTTGGACTGAAGGACAAACTTTGAAAGAAAATTAGGCTGAAGGAAAATGCTAAATATAGTTAGCATTTTGTACAGTGCAAACATTGTACAGAATGCTAATTATAACTAGCATTATATCCAGTTTTACATTGTACAAAATGCTAGTTGTATTAGCATTGTCCTTCAGCCTAATTATCTTTCAAAGTTTGTCCTTCAGCCTAAAAATAAAACTTGTTTTCCTTCCGCCAAAATTTTTATCAAAATTTGTCCTTGTGCCTATTTTCCACTTAAAACAAATTGATTATTCATATCCTTCCCTCTTATTCATTCTCACCTCTTATACTCGGTTCTAATTGACTTTTGTTTACTTTTTACATTTAAATGCCATTTTGTTTTTTATTTCCAAATAGCATCTCTCATCCCTCTCATTATTAATTTTACTAAATCCCAAAATCAATTCATTGTTTTCAACCCTCTGACTGTCCTAGAACACTTCCTTTATCAGATTCAGAATAATCATCTCTCTTACTGCCATTTTTTCAGAAAAGTTTCTTACCATCATTTTCTATGGCATCAATCAATTTGAATGTTTGAATAGATTGTCTTTAGCTTGATTGTCATTCTCTTGACTAAATATCAAATATTCTTATTTCCCATTCAATTCATCTATTCGTGTTTGACTTTCATTAAAAAATTCATACTTGGAATTTGGGTTTACTATTAGGATCAATAAGCTTTGATGAATTAGTTGTAGAGTTGGCGTTTGAAAGGTATTCAGATATGAAGCAAGGAAGAAGTTGTTGCGGTTTTGGAGGTCTTACTACTTTGATCACTATCACTACAAGAAAAACTATTTTTAGTTGCATTAATTGGTGGCGTTTTAAATTTTGTGCAACTGTTGGTAATTTTACAATATAAAAATAAACAAAGAAACGCGGCTAATTCTTCCGCCAGTAATTCGTGGAATTTTTTTCTAAAGTTTTTTGTGGCCGCTCAAATTTCTTTTACCACTTTTTCTTCTTCTCAAACTACTCCACTTAAAAAAAATTATTCGTCTCTTCCAATTTACTCCACAAGCCCTAATTTTCCTAATTCAAAAACTGCGACCGAACTAAAATAAAGCAAACGCGATTTTAAAAGCAGAATTCCAAGTTTCGCGAATCAAAATCCCAATTACCAAAATCAAAACTCCCAACCTAGACTTCGAACTGGATTTAGGTGATTGTGGAATGAATGTGGAGGCGGTGAAGGTGATTTCAAGTGGAGCGGTGGTGGATCAATTCGAGGAGGCGCTGCTGTAAGAGACGAAGGCGAGTTTGAGTTTGAGATTTCGAACAACTGAAGTTGCAAATTTCAGGTGTGTGTCTGCCTTTTTCTTGCTTTTAGTTTTGATGCATTCATGCAAAATTTTCTTACAGGAGAGGTTGTATTCACCTTACCTGACTTCGATATGTCAAAGGCATAAAATTCAACTTGAATAGTTGCTACAGTGTCAAGTTCTACGTACGTAAACATCTATATAGTTTCATAAGATTTAGGACGATTGATCTATTTCAATGAGATGATCATTTAGATGCCTAATAGGAAAAAAAGTAAAGAAACTGTAAGCGATTTTATCAAACTTTATGGTTATTTTTCTAAGGTTTCATATTAATTACCTTTGAGTGACTGCAAAGTCTCGTGCATAAATTAAATCTGAAGAGTTAACATCATGGTTGCTACGACATACATACAGCAAAGGACATACAATGATTTCGTTCCCAACTGTAAAGAGCACATTTATGATTAAGACATTCATAATCATAAATTTCTTGTTAGATCTAAGATTTGTTTCTCTTAAAGTCTTACTTGATTGCTTCTTCAGTTGAGGCCACTGTACAAAACATTACAAGTACAGTGTGAGGTGGAACAGTAGTTATGATCAATAGACATGACACACTTTTGGCACAGAGGTAATTTATGTTTATCAATATCTGATTACCCATTAATGTGTTCATTAATTATACAGACAGCAGTACACTAACAAACTTATGTATGCTACTTAAAGTTTAAAGAACAAAATAATGCTTGTTTCCATTACACATGGAGCTTTAAACTAGGCACTCAAGTCGAAGGCAATCCACAACATTCACTCTAATTACAAATATATGGGGTACTCAATTAACTTCTTGACATGGGTTCCATTGAGCTTGATTCATTCTGCAAAATTGTGACGTTATATTAGCAGTTAGCATATATGAACTTACATGGTGATTGGTT
The DNA here is from genome assembly GCA_030737815.1 of Allium fistulosum. Lineage (NCBI taxonomy): Eukaryota > Viridiplantae > Streptophyta > Magnoliopsida > Asparagales > Amaryllidaceae > Allium > Allium fistulosum. Next base: position 1,214,316,072 of record CM060902.1, read on the forward strand.
AATATTTGTGTATTATACGGTGTATTAACGTGGAACTAATATGAACAGGAGATGAACCTGCATTCGACTGCAAATGTCCAAGACTTCAGCTATAGGAGCACAATGTCCAAGACTTCGGCTATAGGAGCACACCCTAATTGCAAGGTAATATTTGGAAAATATTTGTGCAGACTAGACATATGCACACCCATGCTTCAATGCACTCACTAACACAGCCTATATCCAAATCTACACCCTTACACACACAGTCCCAAACACATGAGAGTTTATTTTTTTTAGGTATATATAGTGGAGAGAGTTGCATTCAAGTACTCCTCCCTTGTTTTCATTTTAATGCACTTTTGATTTTGGATATCATAGTTCAGCTAGTTTGTTATAACATACTCTGTTAATCCATTGTCTTACTGGGACTTGTATGTGGGTAACATATGCATACATCCATTTATATGTATTTAAGAGTGTGGTCCTGTTGCTCTGGTGTGTATACACTTGTTTCTATTGAATAATTGCTATCACTTTTGTGGTGTTCATGTCTGCAATTGTTTCCCTTCATCTCTATTGAATAAAACAGAGGTAACCCTATAAATCAAATTCACAGTTGTGTATGTGTGTTGTGTGTGTGTGTACACACGTCTGTATGTAAGTATGTATATGTGTGTGTGTGTGTGTGTGTGTATATATATATATATATATATATATATATTTGTTCATGTGTGTGTGAACTTATTTTTGGAAAAGGTGTCTTTGTCTCAAGTTCTGCGGCCTATACTTTCTATTGTTTATGTACAGAGGAAGTAGGAAATAAGAGTAGGCAAATAATGTTGTAGACCAAAATAAATTAAATACTAAAAATAATCACAAGAAACATTAAAACATTAAAACCATGTGTGTGTGTGTATGTATATGTATATAACAGTGCAGCACTCCAATTGCCCATTGATTTCCACTACAAATTTCTAAATAACACTTTTTCTTTTTCTTTCCACTAACTTCATTATTTAAACAGAAAATTGGGGTGGAAATCGGGGGCAATTGGGGTGCCATTGAACACTCATATGTGTGTATATGTGTATATGTGTGTATATCATAAGATGAGTCAGTACTAGAAGCACAGACAACTCTATGCATTGCACTTTTGTACCAAGGTTTTATATTCAGGGGGCTAGTGGGGGTTAATTGTATCCATTTATCTGTATGGTGCAGCTAACATAGCTAATTCATAGCATGGATTCTATTAGCTTATATGTCACACGTAAAAGAGCAGTTAGAGAATAGGCTATATAATGGTTTGTTTTTAGAATTTACATTTAATAGTGGAACTTTCAAGAACAAGATGGGTAGGACTAATATTAAATTTGATATTAAAATTTGTAATATATTACTGGTATTAGAACAATTGAATTGTTAAATCATAACTGATGTTTAATCTTGTACTATAACAGTTGATGTTGAGTTGTTCAGTTACATGCTAACGTGTTTAAATCCGCTTTAACAGGGGAGGTATGATGTTTGTTGTCCTATGATGTCTGCATGGGATCTCCACAGAGCGTGGCCAGAGGCAGAATTCAAGGTTTGTTCTCTTTGTCTTATGAAATAGGCAACTGGGTTTGGTTCATGAAACTTAGTATGTAATTTGATTCCAAATCAGTTCTATAGTTCCATCTATCTAATGTGAGACGTATCAAATAGCATTCGATGATTAAATTTTAGTGCCTTTTGAAGTCTAAAAGCACATCAAACCCATAGTTTCATACTTGGTCTTTAAAATACCCAAATTTAATGGCAAAATAATGTGCTAAAAATTCACCCATTCTTTTTGCAAAAGGGTATTAGAAAGTGTGTAGTAAAATTATAGATTTGCTATATTTTTGTCTAGGTGTTAAGAAGAAACTCAGTGTCCTCACAGGCACCTTCTTTCGAAACTATATGATTAATGTAACACATTTTCATTATGATATATTTCAATTTGAAGTATGAGTAACTATGAATTTTAGAGCACAACCAGCAATTACTTGTCCAGTTAAAAAACCGAACCGAACTAGCCACAATGCAATCAGGTATGCCTTGTTCAATTATCCGTTGCGGGTTCAATTCAATTCTGTGATTAGTGAACTGAACAGAAAATAAGTAAATAAAATGGCAAAGAGTTGTTGTTTTATTGCATAAGTGCATTAAAATAGCGAAATGTTTGCCGTTTTATTAGAACGGCAAAGAGTTTAGCAATAAATAAAACGGCAAAGTTTTTACCGTTTTATTTGTTTGTGATTTTTTTAGAAACTGATTCCGTGGTTGATTTTTCCTCTTCTAGGCACAGAGCTTGTTCGCTTGGTGTAAAAGTAGGATAAAGAGGGTAAGTGAACAAGTCTATTGTTGGTAATGGTCTTATGTTTTATAATATAGGTAGTGCCAGATGCTGGTCATTCGGCTAATGAGGCTGGAACTGCTGCTGAGCTTGTTGCTGCAAATGAAAAATTCAAAATGATTATGAAGTCAGGCCAATCTTCTTTTTGAGGACCCTTATTCAGATGCTCAATGTTATTTTTGCAAAAAGATTATAGTGAGTGAATTTTGTCAATGTTTCATGCTGAATGCATCATCTCGTCCCAAAACATTAAAACTTTTAAAACTTAAAAATCAGAGCTTATAATTTAATTTATTTAAAACTTAAAACATAAAAAATAAATTAACTTTTAAAAATTAAATTCAAAATTAAATTAACTTTTAAAAGTTTAAACTTAAAACTTTAAATTAACTTTAATTTTACTTTAAATTAACTTTAAATTAACTCTAATTTGAAATTAACTTTAATTTTAAACTTTAAATTAACTTTAATTTTAAATTAACTTAGAACTTTAAATTAAATTAAATTTAAAACTTAAAATTTTAGTACCTTCAACTAAACTGTTAACTAATTGCTTTACATATTATGCATTAAATTATAATTTACAAAAGTATTATGAATTTAGGTGCTTACATTGTCATTTTTTTCTTGCTCGGGTTGTTGGATTCACCATTCTATCAAAGGAGGGTTCGTAAGTGTGCAAAATTGATTCCTACTATTTAAGCTTAAGAAATGACTTTATTTCAAATTTTTTTATAACTTTGATAATTTATATGACATCATTTATAGTAGGATATACTTGTATAATGTTGTACATGTTTGATCTCATATTTGAAGTCCTATGAGTTAACGTAATTGTTTGACTATCTGTTATGCTTTTACTTGTGTAGGCATCGGACTTTTGAAGAGAGCAAATTTGGACTTGATGATGCTAGCTTTCACTTGTGTATGCAACAAAGAATTATGGGTAATCAAACGTTTTGTTAGCACTAGTTAGATATAACATCTATTAGTACCCGATGTGTAAATTTGTATACAAATGATTATTGTATGTGAGTTAGGTCATTTTGTCAAAAAACTATTGTATTGGAATGGTTATGGATATTTTATTTGATTATATGGTTAATGTGTTTTTTAACTTATTTGAATATGATGATTATGTGAGTGATTGTTGATTGATATAATAGAACCAAAATAGACCATTAACAGGAAATAATAGCATGAAAAAATGGTGTAAAATAATAAACAACTTTTAATAGCGTTTCAAAAACGTTACCGAAATATATATAGTGCCGTTGAGTAAATGTAACCGTAAAACAGGGGTAAAGTTGGAAATTCTATTAGTAGCGCCAAACAAACTTTTGGTGACATTTTTTAAATGCTACAAAAAGATTTATGGTGGCGTTTGAAAAACGCTATCAAAAATGCATTTATAGTGGCGTTAAAATAAATGCAACAAAAAATCATGAATTTTTAGTCGCATGTTTTTTCGCGGCGTTTATCAAAACGCCACCAAAAGTTTTTGTAGCGTTTTTTGAGCGCCACAAATTATTTTTTTCTTGTAGTGTATTTTTGGTAAATAGATATTTGAATAGAATTTATTTATTCACGCTTCAGTTCCTTGATAATAATCATTTTATTTGCATGTATTTGCTAAGAATTAGATAACACCATTTTATTCTTATTTTGTCTTGTGTTGATCAGGTAATCTTATATTTCTTAAAGGATCCATTTTTATATTTACTTATTTTGTTGGATTCATTACTCGATAGGTAGAAATATAAAGTAATATTGTAATTTAAAATGAAGATATTATTGCATGCATTATTGAAAATTCCTCTAAAAAGAATGATTAAACATACACAGTTAATAGCTCGGGTTAAAAAAAAATCATTTTTTCCTATCATAATGAATGCTTACTATAAAGAAGCATTGAATTACATTACTATTGTTATCTTTAGGTCAATTTGTTCCGCATTACTATAACTATAAACCTTTTAATTAATAATGTGTTTCTAATAATATGTTTGAAAATGTGGTTTTTTCCTTCATTGCATGGTCAGTTCCAATTCAGTGTAGCGTGTTTGATACCATGGGTGAAAAGATGGGTCGCTCAATGGTCCATCGAATAATGTCAGAACAAGCTTCTAATTTTTGGTAATTAGGAGTTCGTATTGCTTTCTGTAATTTACAACTAATATTTCCATTATCATTTTATACTTCCTTTTCAAATATAGTTATCATATCAATGAATAAAATGGAACCATCGCCTTAAGCATCCTAATGCAGTGTAATTATATTTGTTTAGATTACTTAGGTTCCTCTTCTTCCCATTTTACTTTGATTAGGGTTGTTGATTTCTTATATCAGAAACAAATATTTTTACTTCATCGTTTAGGGTTGTCGATTAGGGTTGAAAACAAATTTTATTTTTGAGTTTTTTTTTTAACTTTAGGTTTGTTTATTGTGTTGGCATTCAATCTTCTGGAAAAAAAAATTTGGCTCTTTGTTTTTTCTTTAGATTATAGTTTTTCTTCGGGCATGTTGATTTAACAAAAGTCACAAATTCTATGTTTGGTGAGTGCTTTGTTGAATAATATTAATTATTTCTAAGTTCATTTGCATTTATATTAGGAAAAATTTATTTTCTTAGTTAGTGATTCGTTAAATGATATACATTGTATCTAGGTTAAATTACGTAAATGTTTGGATGAATGCATTTTCTGTTTGTTGGAGGACTGTATAAAATTTGGAAACAACCACCATGTGAAAGTGTATGCAAATTTTCTTCATGGACATAGATGTAGAGTAGTTGTAAGTACTAAATGGAAGAACGATATAAAAGAAACATAGTAATAAAGATATGCCACATGTATCAAAATTGTAGTTTCTTAAATACTTCTTCCCTCTTTTACAAAAGATAGATAAATATGCATCATGTTGGTAGTCTTTCAAAATTTTAACCTAGCACTCAATTAGAAAACAAAGTGATTCATTTGAAATATATTAATTGAATAAATTTCAACCAAACTTTCAAAACTGCTTTTATTTAAAATGCACACAAATGAAAATTGGTTTTTAGTTTTTCAACTATTTTTGCTTACTTTGGACATCACATCATGGTGATTCCAGTTCTTGATTTTCCGCTCATCTACGGTATCATTTATTTGTCATTCAAGCATTGCTTCTTTTACGCTTGGCTGCTTTTGCTTTAATATATGCTCTATTAATATAGGTAAAGGATATTAACCTTTTGATCTAATATATCTTTATTGGGGAGTATAATGCATTCTTCAAACTACCAACTTTGATGAAAATTATGTTATATGCACTATACTGCAGGCTTGGTCTATTCTAATTATCTTTGAATATGGAAACATATAGAACACACAAACAACCATTAATATTTGTGATTATTTTCGATCTTAGTTTTTTTTACTCAAAATATTTTAAGTTAATTTCTATAAATGTAACAACAACAAAAAAATTAATTTAATTTTTGAGATTAAATTAAAAAATCCATAATTTGAGCAATGAATATTAGTTTCCCAAATTTTTTTTTGAATTCTATTAACGATACATTTAAGTTTTCTTTATTTGGCATCAAATTCATTTAACCATTTATCAAGATGTTCTAAGGAAGTTTCCATGCTATATTTTTAAACAAGAAAAATTCCTTGATCATGGAAGGCCAAACAATAAGGAGATGAAATAAGATGTTGTTTATTTTATTAAGTTTTACAGATACTGATTATCTTAGGAGAAAAAAACTTAACCATCTGCTAAAGTACAATTGTATTTTATTAAAGTTTATAGTATTCAAGGACAAAATAACAAAAATGACTGGCAACTTTCTTAAAAAGATATACAACTTCATGCAATTTAAGTTCATAAATTTTATACCAAAAAATAGAGGTAGAAAATTTATCCATTGTCCATCAGTTCAAATTTGTAGAATTTAACCATTTATGGTGGTAGATTAACTTCTATCAAACTTTACAAATTAGTTTACATAATGATTTCTTCATTTAATGGTAATTCAAGTTATTAAACTTCTATTAGTAGCTTTCCGATCAGTTTATGCTTGCATCTTTGTCGATATATTCCAGTCTTACTACGTGAAAATATAAAGGAACATTTTTCGGTGTTTGTTCCACACGCTTATATTTTGCTATGGAATTTACATTTATGTATCCTTCTTTAATTAATCTTATATTCGAAGAAATGTAGGAAAATTTATTCTTACCAAGAAAAGGAAGGAAAAACATTTTATCTTTTTTTTCCTTAATTGTGTCCTATAGCCATAAATTTTTGAAGCTGCAAAGGTTGTTTTTCATGACAATAAATGACCGTCCACTAAGATAGGCTACAATTTTTTGTGCTTTCTTGATTACAGGTGTACTGAAAAATAAAACTTCACTCCTGCTTCTACATGTTGCTTATGTTTTTTAGCAAAAAAATACAACTGCCACTATTCTTTTGTTTTTGCTGAGTTGAAAAAGCATCCATTAGTACTGCCACTATCACCGAATTTAACAGAAATCAATTGTGGGAACACAACAAATGAGACCAACTAACTAGATAACTTGCATCTCTGGCCAAGTAAAAAGATGAAAAAAAATTCTTCCTCTTACTTGCTTGCTTTCTAACGTGATCATGTTATTAACAACTGCATTATTAGTATCCGAATTTTTTGTTTAGCTGTAATAAACCATATTTTTCGTTGCTAAATTCCACCTTCTTTGTTACTTTTTGGTTCATTAATGTTTTAATTGTTTCTAATAATTCTGTTGGGTTGTGCATAAACGTTTTGCATGTGAATTGTTTGTACGAGACACATTACTTTTATTCTATTTTGCCTATTAACTATTGAGATATTGTTTTAACCTTCTTTGTTGTTTTCTCAATGACCGTGACATTGAGGTTATTGTTTAATATTATAATTCCTCCTTACCCACACACCATATTAATATTTGTTGTGTGTCAACTAAATACTTAATATTCAGCAGCAATATAGTACCATTTACAACTGAAATATGCGCTCTACATCACTTTCAACTTTGCACATTAGTAATATAATTTGTTTTATTTTTCGTTCTTTGTTGTAGGTACAAAAGGGTTCGGCGCTTATTTTAATGCTTATATTTGATATTGTAGTAATGTTTCTAATTCCTTCCTGTAGATAGTATATTCTTATTATTTATTATAATAATTTAATTTTCTAACTACAACAAATATTTTTTTTTTACTTGTGTGTGAAGCACGGGTTCGCACTAGTTGAAGAAGATAACTATATTATGTATTTGTAATGCTTTTATTCATTTTTATTTTCAAAATAGGAACACTTGATCGGTTATAAAGATGACAATTATTACTTATGTACAAATACAATTGTAACAACCCAAGATTTTGCAAATATTTTTAAAATTAGATTTTATTTCAAATTTTTATTTTTAAAACATTTTAAAAGTGTAGTTGTAATTTTTCAATATTAGTTGTATTTTGTTTACAATTTTTAATTCTAGTTTCGATATAATAAACTATTTTCTTTATTTATTTTCTATTATTCCTAAGACTATTTATTTATTTTCATTTCTACATTATTTTGTTTTGACTTCTATTTTATTTACTTGTTTTTCTATTGGTTTATTTTGAATAAAAGAAAGTGGAAATTCAAAGAGACAAAAGCTTTTAAAACTTGTGACTTTTCAATTGCTAGTCTTTTCATTTGCTTGGCCTTTCATTTTCTTATTGTAGCCGTGCATTTCAAAGCTTATTCACGTGAGAAACTTCTCATTCTCATCATCATTCACGGCCATTCTATTTTCTGAAAATTTTTGTAAGTTAATGGCTTCTTTTTTTTCCTATTTTCCTCTTCATTTTGCTTGATTTTTGCCTCGATCTCTTCATGCTTTGCTCGACCCTACCCACCATCATCTCCACCGACCACCACCATCACCTTCCCCTCATCATCCACGGCAGCAACCACCTCCTACCCCTTTGTCCAGACCTTGCCGTGACCACCTAGGTAAGCTATCACCTCAAAAGTTGCAAACCCTTTTCAATATTGCATAGCCGAGCCAAATATCTCCACCATCCCCTTCATGTTAGCTTCGGCCATCACCCCTAGCTCCACCACCAGCAAGTGCCATCACCCCTAACCATCACATCAGCCTCTGACCTGACCTGTAGTAGCATGGCCGAGCCCAAATATTGCCCTAGGCCGAGCCTTGTTGCACCAAAACTCCCCTCTTTTGTCTTGTCCTTTGACCTTCCTTACTTTGTAACCCCAAAACCTTTCACATCCCTATTGTAGCCGTGCATTTGTGAGTCCATACCCAAGCCCTACCACCAATAAAACCTTCATGGCCGAGCCTATAGCATGTATGGCCAAGCAAAAGTTGAGTTGAGATCAAGCACTTGTGATTTAAAAGCTTGGTTAAGTCATTTGTCTATTCTATTTCCATTTGTTCAATTTAATTTGTGTTGAAAATATATATTTATATTGCATTGTTTATTTTTTGTATACAAGATTAATATTTTGGCTCTCTCTCCACTTGAATCAAAAGTCGTGCTATCGTGCTTTCTGGAATTTGTTTGTATGTTTTGATTTGCGAACTCCAGCTTAAAAGGGTGAGTTATTCACGCTTGACATTCATACTTATAGAATTGTGAAACGATAACAAGTGAATGTGTAGAATTGTTATACCATGTTATACCTGCCTGTGATATGAATTATATGATGTTAAACTTTGCTATAAACTTGTCACATCATCTGATATGTTATATTTTGTTATACTGTTTATTTATTTCTGTTTCTCACACTGCAAGTTCCCTGTAGAATAGAATCACTATGGGTTGAAATGATACATACCCGAACGGACTTTAGAATAGGGAAAAATCGTTATGAGCTGAAATGATAGGCCTGAGCGATTTTTATTTAATTTCATTGACTTGGGATTGCGGGTTTGAAATGATAGAACCTGGATTTTCTTTGTAAATTACGGATTGAAATGATATATTATACGTATCACTTGACCTAGGTTAGAAAATATTATACAGACCCGTGGTTATTTTATATATTTTTCTGGAAAATTTTAAGTATTTTAAAATGTAAAAATATGATAATTTGATTTAAATTGAATTTAAAATGATTTAATAAATGGTTAGTGATTTTTCTATAAGTTAAAAATGTTAAATAAATAAATGATTAAATTGTAATTTGAAATATAACTTAATTTGGAAATTTGTGATTTGGTTTAAACTGAAAGTTTAAGTAAAGAAAATAAAATGGAAATTAAGTTTTATTTTTGAAATGATAATTTAAATTTAAGTGTTGAGTTAATTGTTAAAAAAAATGCAAAGAATAAGAAAATTGTACGCTTGGATTTAATAAGTAAATTATTGAAAAATTTGGATTTAATTATGAAAATTTTACTTTATAAAAATCATAAGTTAAAGGGTTTTCAAAATTAACATTTTGAGTGGAAAAAAATATGATTTTTATAAGTTAAAATGGTAAAAATTAAAGTTTATTTGTTTTTGAAATTTTATTATAAATATGGAAATTGAATTAGTAGCACTTCAGAAATGCTATCATTTCTGAAATTAACTTAAAATCTGAAGTAAAAGATACTGCAGCACTTTGTAAGTGCTGTGGTTGATGCAAATGAACTAAATGCTAAATTAACTAAGGGCTACTGCAGCACTTTGGTAAGTGCTGTGGTTGCAGAAAGAAAATCTAAAATCTGAGACTAATAAAAGGGCTACAGTAGCACTTGATAAGTGCTGCAGTTGGCTGAAATGAGATTTTCAAATGTAACTGAACTACTACAACAGTTTTTAAATGCTGTCTTTGCTGAAATGAATTGTTTCAAATATAACTTACCACATCATTTTTCTAAGTGCTGCGAAAGCTGAAATTTCAATGTTTTAAAGTATTTAAGTGAATAAATGAGCTCAGAAAAGGCTAAATTTTTGGGAATTGAATATTTGATTTGAAAGAATAATGACTTTATTTTTAAATGATTTAAATGAAGTATTTTGATTCGAAATATAAACTATTTTTGAAATTTATAACCACGGGTTATAATAACGATTGGTTGTTAAAGAGACCGGGATCAGATATGGACATACTCTCTATCGATACCGAAAACCACTTTAACAACTGTGTACGTGGTGGAGATTCCAGATGGTGGCGACGATCCTAAAGGTATATTTACGTGGACCCAACTCCCGTGAGTTGGCATAAGGTGGCTAAAACAGGAGCGATTTTCGGGCCAATGAGGTAGCACCTCTGATCGGACACACTTCTTCGATACCATTCTATTACTTTTGTGATTGATTGGGTGCACCCCTTGATTTTGGGAGTGTGGCTCGAGGTGGGCGGTAGTGGTTGCTATGCGTTTCCACGTCAGCCCGGATGCGTAATTGGTATATCTACCCTGGCATTGCCTAGTTGTGCCGTGTCACCTACCCTAGCGCCTTGTATGAGTTTCTATTTGTGTCGTACCCATGGAGTATCTTCTCGTGGCCTCTCGAGGTATGCAGGTACTGTATAGACTATTGAGACTATTATGTGTTAAGGGGAATATTGGGTTACTCCTTAACGCTATTTAAAAGTAAGTTTATTTTACTATAGACATTATTATATTAGCGAAATATTACTACATAGTAAATAGTTTAATGGATCCTTAAAGAATGGGCAATCCCAAGCATTCTTTAAGTTACTTGTACCTTTTATTACAATTCACTTGAGTTGGTTTACATTGTATAAGTATGTATGTCCTGACTCGAGTGTTTGTGTTTTATTTACGCTCGGGTCAGTCTGAGTATCAGCTTTGGATTTCACCTTCTGGAGCTAGGACTGCTGGAGATCATCTTTTATTTAGTTGCTATCTATTTCCATTCAGTATTTCTATGTCAGCTTTGTATTAGAGACATATGTATTTGGGATTTCTACTATGCTTATGTATTCAGATTTCTGCTGTATCTGTTTTTCAGACTATGTATTTTGAATCTGTTTTGAGACTATGTATTGTAGTGGCTTCATGAACCACTATTTATTTTATTTTCCGCTGCGAGTTATTCTGATATTCTGTGTCTGTGATTGATTTTATTTGGTCCAAATTTATTTTGTATTATTCAAGTCTGACATGTGTGGTTTTATTGTCGATTTGAATGGTCCAAAATAGTGGGTCTTTACAACAATGATGGAAAGCCACCATTCTATTTTCCCAAAAGAATTCCCATTTACCGAAAGATTTCCCTTATTAATGCCAGTTATGTAAATATCCACAATTAATTTGAAATGTAATTCTCAAATGGCAAAGAGTATGACATGCATTCAAAATGCACATTTAGAATCCATATTGTTTTCCTTTTTTGGCAACAACCGATGTTTTCCACTATTTTCATTCTTAACAATTTTTTGTGTTATGCTCGGTCTCTAAGGTTTCTTATTTATGCCCATAATATGATATTTTGGTTCTGCTATCAGGTTTTGGGTTAGTTTCATACTTGCATGTTTTCTTATATCTAATTCTCCTTTATGCATTTTTAAAAGGTGGGGATGTGTGGGTAGAGAAAATATGTGATAGTTTTTCTGACTGTTCATTGTAATAGTTGCATTGTTCTAATGATTTTCCTGAGAATTGATTGGTTCACATAACCATTTATTTTACCCTAAATAAATCTATACTATTCAAATTTAATGATTTTACTAACATATTTATATTTCCTGATAGGTTACGTACGTGCATTATTTAGTGAAATTTTCTTATAGATACTGAGAATTGGGGATCTATTGATTTACTAAATGTGCGTCGTTTGGTAAAAAGTACAATGGGTTCATACTATCATTAGTGAAAGGTTCCAAATAGGAATCTACTTGCATTTTCTATTTATTACTACTACAAATATACTTTGTTCGAACGTTAATGTACTATTTATGCCTCGGTAGAGTTCCAATAGTGTAAGTATATACAAGTGGCAATGATACAAGCTGGAAATGCAAAAGAAAAGGAAACAATGTCAAAGAGAAATGATAATGGCTGCAAATTAGTTCAGTGAACAATAATGTAAAAAATTCAGTTCAAACCTATAAAATTTGTATTTCTGAAGCTCTATTCCTATCTGAATCTAAAGTTTTAAACACTATTGTTATCGGTCACTTTAACATGCTACAAGTCTAAATGATTTTATCATTACTTTTTGAAATAAACCTATATTTTTTATTAGTTCATATTCCTTGGTATCTTGGACATAGTTGCTGCGTGAGAGGAATGAGAATGAACTTAAACCGCCTAGTTGTATGTTTCTTTACTAAAATGTGTTATATACTTGAAATTTTTGTACGAGTCGATGGAACTTATGATTGTTGGTCTTCTTATGCAATGTTAGTTATATAGTTTCTCATGAAGCATATATAAAAAAGAAAAGGAAAAAAACAGATTCATTAAAGCACATACAATTTTGTTTTTTAGTTACAATGTTGCATTTGATATTTTGGTTTTCACCATGCAATTACAATATTTTATTTGAATTTCAAAAAGTGAACTTGAATACTAATCATTGGCTTAAGTTTGCATGGAGTAGTGCATGATTTTGAATTGTTATGTTTGTATCTTTTGAATTGTTATATTTGTATCTTTTTTATAGCTCGAATATTAGTACAACTTAAATCTTAATTTTAGAGGAATAATGGTCCTTTCTAAATATACTTGCACTTACTAAATTTAAGGACCGGTATTCATGTTCAAGTTAACAGTTGAAATTGTTCTTAGTTTTGTTAACAAGACTCAAGATTCTGTATAGTTAGAGCATCTCCAACTAATTCAGAAATATCAAATCCGCACTTTCAAACCACTCCAACAACGTGGACGTTATCAGATAGTGTGGGAACGGAGGGCGAAAAACTGGGGATCTTGGATCATACGAGGCGCCTGTTAAACAGGCGCCTAGTTACCAGGCGCCTGTTCAACAGGCGCCTGGTATCTAGGAACCTGTGTAAAAGGTGCCTTTATTCAATAGACGCATGTTGAACAAGTGTCTGGTCTTCAGGCGCCTGGCCTCATTTCTGTTGGAGAAATGAGGCCTTCAACATTTCAAAGTGCGGGAAATCTCATTTTCGCACTTCGAGTTGCAGATGCTCTTAGCAAAAGTTGGCATTTCCCTCAGCGTCCACATCTCAATCTTCATTGTAATATTGGTGTGAACTCCTTCACCATTATATCCGTCGGATTTATGTCCGTGGAAGAATGCCTTTGTTATGCCAATTAATATAATATTTTACTAAAATGTTGGTGAGTAAACTTATCATATGGCTTTTCAACATACTGAAATAGTTAGTGTTAAATTATGATTGATGGAACTCATAGTTCTTATTAACAAAAGTCTTTATGAAATAAAAATTATCATATAATTTCAAGTAGTTGAAATTTTATAATATTGAAGTTTGTTAATACTTATTTTATTACAAATTGTCCTCAATTTGTAATGAGTACGGTGGACATGGCCTACTTTCCTTAATAACTAACCATGTACATTATGTTTTCTTACAGCCAGTGTCTACTTTTCATTAAACATCTATGAGCTGCGTATCAACCTAATATGTGACACGCAAAAACTTTTGGTGCCCGTCACCTAAAAGCTGCATACGATTCTGTTAAACCGTTTTTTCATCAAACATGGTTAACAAAAGTTATTATATCAACAATTACTCATACTATTTTATTGGGTTTTCCAGCATATTTTTGCCGTCTGATACATCTCGCACTGAAATGATACTCTAGGATATTTGTGATCATCAATGTATCTAATATGCAACTTTAACCACCGATGTAATTGTCATGTTATTGAAAAAACACTTATGCTTTATTTGCTGAAAGGAATATCCAGTTTCTACTAAATGTCTTTTAATCACATTTCTATAGCAGAATATATAACGTGATGCAAAGAACTAACTTGACCAACATATTATTTTTGCATACAAATTCATCTAAACTTTTTCAACATGGAAAAGATTTACAATATTGAGTATACAGTTATCATGTTATTCAATATAACAACTTGTTCAAAATAATCTGTGTGCATAGAAAGAGTTTGCACTCATATTAATTAGTAGGACATCATGTGTTAGGATGATTATTATATGCAAACCGTGCATGTGGTAGTTTTCTTAATTAAATATTTTAAATTAATTAAACATAAGTTTTGAGATTTTAACTGAAAAATTGAAATTCGGTCGTTCCGTTTCGGTTTTAGTAAGGGTCGAAACGAAACCAAACAGAAATTCCAATTCAATAAAAAATATATTAAATTCAAATTTTACGGAAGAAACTCAAAACAAAACTAATTTGAATTTCAAATATATATAAGTATTCAAAATTTAAAATTTTAACTTAGAAAACATATAAAATAACAAAATATATAAATGGTGTGACAAAATAGATAAAATTTTAACTGAAATTCTATCATTTTTCTAACCATTTTGCTTTCCTCCCTAATAGGAATATCATTGATATCTATTAACTCAAGAACTCGTGAGAGGTTACTCTAGATCAAATATCTCTTAGATGCCTCATGAAGATTGTTATTCAGAAAGAATTTGACACGGTGCAGTGGAATTCTATTTTAAACGTTCTAAATGCTATGAATTTCCCTCTTCCATTTTTGGCATGGATTTACACTACTATCTCTACTTTCATATATTCACTTTCCATAAATGGTGGCAGTGTTGGTTATTTTAAGTGCACTCAAGGAATTAGACAAGGAGACCTTATTTCTCCTAATTTATTTATTGTTGTTATGGAGCTATTAAATTGCATGATTAAAAAGGTCATTTATGATAAGAAAATTGACATTCACCCTATGTGCAAGTTTCTTCAAATCTCCACATTGATGTTTGCAGATGATCTAATTTAGTTTACCAAGCCCAATTTTAAATCCATTTCAAATGCCATGCATACCCTTGATAATTTCCACCTTTTAACTGGCCTTTCAACCAATAAATCAAAATCCAAAATTCTTGTTACTAGAATCTCTCAACAATTGATATATTTCACATATCCTCTTTACAACCTCTTCCTTTGCAGTGATCTCAACCTTGGTGCCCCTCTCTATCTTCTAGAATCTCTCTATCTCAATGCTTGCACTTGTACGATAAGATTATTAGTAAATTATCCACTTGGCCTAGCTCTAAATTATCCACTGTTGGAAGACTGGTTATTATAAAGTCAATTGCTTCTTCAATGTGCCTATACCATGCAAGGATTTTTGTGCTTCCTGGCAAGCCGATTGGTATGATTAATTCTGCTCTAAACCACTCCTATGGCATGGCAACCCTCATTCCTCCAAGCTTGTTCCTATTGCATTTAAAAACGTTATGCAGCCTTATGAATGTGGTGGGTTAGGTGTGTTAAATTTAAAACAATGGAATAATGTCGCTAGCTCTGCATTGATTAATAAATTACTCATTCCCGGTCCTAATCTTTGGTCTAATTATATTAAGGCCAAACTTGTGAAGAATTCTAACTTTTGGACCTTATCCATCCCTAATGATTATAGCAGGTC
Organism: Allium fistulosum; assembly: GCA_030737815.1. NCBI lineage: Eukaryota > Viridiplantae > Streptophyta > Magnoliopsida > Asparagales > Amaryllidaceae > Allium > Allium fistulosum. The sequence continues at coordinate 1,214,331,985 of CM060902.1, forward strand.
ATGGAGAAGCATCTTGAAGCTGAGAGCTGCTTTTCTACCTATATTTCAATTTCAACTTTGAACTCTTCATTATTATCATTCTGGCATGATCCATGGTATGCAAAGGGAGTCATATTTTCAAATTTTATGGACACTAGCTTAAGGAACCTTTTTGGCATTCCTATCTTCTAAAGTGGCAAGATTTATTCATGACGGTAGGGTTTCTCTTCCTTACTCCAGTTTTTCCATAATCAGATCTATATGGACTTCAGTGAAAAATGCTTCCTTCAGTAATTCTAATATTCATTGCACTTGGGTTTCTAAACCTCATTCCATTAATAATATTTATCATTCAGTCTTTGCTCTTGCTCATTATGTGTCCTTTCCTTCGCATACCAGGATATGGTGTTCTTCAGGTAGACCAAAAGAAATTATGATGCTTTGGAAGATAATCTCTAATGCGGTCCACATTCAAGATAATTTGGTTAATAAAAGGATGTTGGAGTGTTCAAATTGCTTGCTTTGTAATAATGCTCTTGAAAATACTCTACACATGCTCTTTGCTTGTGAATTTACTCATATTTTGAAGAAAATTCTATCTAAGTTCAGTTCCCATTCTCCGCTTGTTGATTCCAAAGTAGAGCGGCACATTATATTCAAGGCATCAAGGTGGGGAACGGTAAAGGGAAGACTTCTCCTAAAAATTCTGAAGAAATTTGTTTGCCTTATTTAGGAGGAAAGAAATGTGCGATTGCTCACTGGGAAGAAGAAAACTGAATCTGATTTATATGTTGATTTAGCTAGAAATTTATAAAGTTTGATTGAAAGCCTTCTTAATACGGTTTGTATTAATTAGGGTTTCATTTTAACTCTTATTTTGCTATATTGCTTTACCACTTTACTTTTCCCTCTTGTAACATCTTTTTATTAAATAAAATGGTAGGGATCCAATCAACCCCGCTGGCTTTGCCAAAAAAATGGTAAAGATGAAGTAATGAAAAAACATTTTTATAATGTTATAATATTTATGATTAATCAATATTTTTCCTTTATACCTTATTTTTCAATAAAAAAATGAAGTACACATTTTGTTTCAATATATCAAAAGAAATATGTGTGATATCCCAAAACATTTTTTTAAGAGAAGTGTAATATCCCAAAACATACAGCGAAATTTTCAAATTTTATGAATGAAATCAAAATTCCTAAAATGTGAGGTAATGCACTACTAATGTGACAACTCGCACCCCTTGACACACCGATCCATAGCCTAGGATGACTTTTGGACTCGCGATGGTGCCAAGAAGTACGAGCTATCGGGTTTTAAAACATTACATAGGCAAAAAATAAACATATATGATCTAACACTACAACAAAAACACCCTTTCACAACCGCTAAAAATAGTTGTGATACGTCTATTACAATTGGATGGCCGTTCGTCGTGATATTCAGAGTTGTAATTGAACCATATTTTTTTATAACGGTCTTCGACAGTTGTAAAATAATTTTTTACAACTTCATCTCGCAGCTGTAAAATATTTTTTAAAACTGTTAGTGGTAGTGGTAAAATACTTTTTTACAATCGTTATTCGCAGTTGAAAAAGACTTTTTTACAGCCGCGATTAGCCGTTGCGGCAAAAAGAATGCAAAGTACAAAAATTTAATTGTAAACATATTTTCCAAGTGCAGCAAGAAACAGATAAAAATATATAATTTACAAATTATGTCCAAGTGCAATGTAGTATCCTAATAAAACAACCTCAAATCAATAATGAACACTTGGTATACATATCATAGTGTTGACCATCGTTATCGCGATTTCAACTCAATATCACTTAAATCAAAACCCCAAAGCACAACGGAAAACGAGATCGTGGTAAGAAGTGCAAAAATAACCAATCAATATCTCAATCACAATCTCAGTCCAATCCAAAATCAATCACAATGAGAGGAGTACGAGAGTGATTACAATAATCAATATTCTAATAGAACTGATTTGTGGAGAAGAGAATAGAAGAAAATTAGGTTTACATAAACCCTAATTAATGGAGTATAAACCCTAGATTAAACCCTTGCAGTCGTCTCTAGTCTCTGAAGCCTGAAAATAGCTTATATAGGAGAATAGAAAACCTTGGGAAATTTCAAAATCGCCCGTCCGAGTATCACAAACCATAACACCAAGCTCGAGCTGAAAAATAGGCTGAAAATTACCACAGACGTCTGTTATATGTTTCGGGAAAACATCTCCTGAAACCATAGACGTATGTCCCAAGTCTTGGGTTTCAAAACCCTAAAGCAACAGACGTCTGTCACTCTACGACAGACGTCTGTGTTGTTGCTCCGAGCAGCACTTCCCTTCTCATCGCCATAACTTCTACCTTCGAGCTCCAATTTGTGAACCGTCCTCCGTTACCAGGCTACTTCCGACCACTTCAATTTCTCATATAGTGTCGCTAAAATTCAACACTCCACCTCGACACTATATCCATCTCCAATAGTACCATAACATCATCAACAACTGATAACACCAACTATCACCACTTTTACCTTCAACCAAACAAGCTTGAATGTTTTTCCAATAAGCTTCGGCAAAGCCACCGCCCATTGCACTCCATCAACAAGTTCAAGCAAAGCCCCTGCCAGCTAACGAAGTGTTGAAAGCACGCAAATCCAAAACCGTCTCACCAAAAGACAAAAGCACTATGGAGTGTAAACTAGTACTCACTATGAAGATAGAACCACATTCTCTCGCCGATACTCTTCATCATCCATAACCAAGCTCCTCCCTCAACTGTGCCATCTCGTGGCACCTAGCACTTCAACAAGCGAATCAAGTTTGAGCGATGCTCGAACTTCTCAACTAGCAATGCCTTGGTGAACATATCCGCTGCATTATCCTTCATGTGCACTTTCCAAAGGTATACTTGCTTATCTTCATCCATGGCTACTAAGAATGACTCTCTTGCTTTACTATGCTTAATCCGTGAGCTAAACGCCAAATTCTCTACCAAGTGAATAGCACTCTGGCTATCACATCGAACATCGATGCTATCATGCTCGAATCCTAAGTCACACAACAATCGCCTCAAATAAAGTGCTTCCTTTACCCCTCCACTGCGGCTATCAACTCCGCTTCCATAGTGGATAAAGAAAATACGGTCTGCAATCTCGATCTCCAACTTATAGTCGTACTGCCAAGTGTGAAGACATATCCGAAAGTTGATTTTCTTCGATCCCTATCATCGGCGTAGTCCGAATCACAATAACCAACCAACTTGCAATTCATCCCCTTATTACCGCCAAAAACAAGACCATGAGATGATGTACCTCTAAAGTATCTCAATTTAAGCTTCACAGCTTCCCAATGCGGTTTCCCCGGATTAGCTATATACCGACTAACCATCCCGACGACATTTGTAATATCGGGCCTTGTACACACCACAACATACATTAAACTTCCAACCGCACTAGCATATGACACCTTTGCCATATAAGCCTTATCTTTCTCCAAGATAGGTGATCCATTACTCGAAAGCTTCATATGTAAAGGTAAAAGTGTAATTGACGCATTTGCATTCTCCATGCTAAACCGGCAAAGCACTTTCTCTATGTACTCCTTTTGAGTTAATTTCAACTCAAAACACTTTCGATCCCTTTCTATTTCCATGCCCACTATTCTCTTTCCTTCTCCAAGATTCTTCATTTCGAACTTCGATTTCAAACTCAGTTTTAACCTATTGATTTCATTCTTATCCTTAGAAGAAATGAGCATGTCGTCCACATACAAGAGTAAATACACCCAAAAATCATTTTTCAATTTCTTGAAATATACACAAGCATCCTTGATGCTTCTATCAAAACCATTTTCAAGCATAAAATGATCAAATCTCTTGTACTATTGTCTAGGCGATTGCTTTAAACCATATAGTGATTTCTTTAACTTGCAAATCAAATTTGACTTACCATCTACAACAAAACCTTCTAGTTGCTCCATGTAGATGTATTCATCCAAGTCACCATGCAAGAAGGTGGTTTTCACATCAAGTTGCTCTAACTTCAAGTCGTGAATAGCAACTATAGCAAGTAATATCCGGATTGAAGTATGGTGCACAACCGGTGCGAATATCTTATCATACTCCTTTCCCTTCCTTTGTGCGAACCCCTTAGCCACTATCCTAGCTTTGTATCTCCCATCATCTTTCAACTTGTATATCCATTTGCACCCAATATTGGCTTCCTTTAGGAAGTGGAACTAAATCCCAGGTTTGATTCTTCATCAATGATTGCATCTCTTCCTCTATGGCACAAATCCACTTTGAGCTATCATTTGACTCCATGCCGTCATCAAGGTCCATCGGCTCATCTTGGATTACATGAAGAACATGGTCCAAATTATCACAAAAGCTAAGATAGTTCCAATCACCATATTTATCGGGTGGCCTTATAGAACGTCGACCCACCTGAGTAGAAATACTATCATCCAAACTCCTTTTGGCTCCATCTTGAACTGAATCTTCTCTAAAATCATGCACATCACTAACACTACTAGAGGCACCATGTGGACTATATGATGTTATATCAATCGCTTTCTCATCATAAGCATCTCTAACTACTCTACTTCTTGGACAAAATGTGGGAATAACTTCCTTCTCCTTTGATTTACCATGAACCAAATTCGAAACAACCGATGAGCTCTCATTCTCCTTGAGCAATGCCAACTCATCAAAAGTAACATGACGAGAATTCATAACCTTCTTCATTTCTAGATTCTATATCCGATAGCCTTTTACTCCATCCATATTGTTATCCCGCCTCTTGGCAAGTCCGTGACACCAAGAAGTCGACTGGAAACCAAAGACAGTTCTTCCCCAATACCAGTCATATGCAGGTCCACTATGGATGCTGGTAAATTTTGTCCGAGTTCGGATTGAGCTACAATTGATATGACATGACAAGAAAAGCCATGAAAGCCAATGTTCCAAATTTCAATCGAAGTTCGTATGCTCAAGATATTATCGATGCAAATCAAGCAATAATCTCATTCGCATCCATCAAGCAATCATCAGATCGTAACCACCCAGGCACATTCCACTTCGTATCCATCAAAGAGAAACCTTGTTTGAATCCATCAAATGCACATGGCTTCGTATCGATCAGGTAAGCACTAGTTCGTCTCCATCAAATGCGGATTGCTTTATGTCCAATGTAAGCACTTGGTCGTATCCATCAAATGCATGCCGCTTCGTATCCATCACGCGCACTTCAGTTCGTATCCATCGTATTTGCTTTATTTCGTATCCATCAACAAGTCACATTTCGTATCGATCACACCAACTTAACTTGTATCGATCAGCTAACCTATCGATACGAGGCATACCATTAAAGAGAGCGATACGAAGAACACATGCAGTGATCGATACGAAGCGCCTTCAAATCATTGATACGAATGAAGCCACACCTATGGATACGAAGCAATGTATGTGTGAAGCGATACAAAGCAATGTGTATGTGAAGCCATACGAAGCAATGTATACATGAAGCGATATGAAGTGAAGTACAGGAGCGATACAAATGGAAAAGAAATGGATGGATACGAACAGGGCACATTCAAGTGAGAGACTCGGTCACTCGGCATAAAAAGTGGATCGATCCAAAAAGTTAGTGCCGCGTCATCAGGCATCACGTGTCCAGAAGCTGTGCGAACAGATCGATGCGAACGGAAGCGATGCGAACTCATCAGCCTTCAACAAATTCAAACTTGCATCGATCATAACTCAAAATCTACAAGTCCAAATGCCACCAAATTTTCAAAGGAGCTTGCGTGCAACCTCAAGTATATTCATGATCGATCTCGGCTCGATTGGGCCAAATCTTGATCGATACGAATTTCATTTGTATCGATCACGGATCGAGTCCAAACAACCGGGGATCGATCACGCAGGCCCACCCATATGGGAGAAGAGGTCTTCTGAGATCTGAGCGAGATATTTGCTGCTTACGCCTATAAATAGCAGCCCAGGACCTATTGAAAAGGGACCTTTTGGCTCTTCTACGTCCACACTCTGCCGAAATCACTATTGTACTTGGATTGTACTGTTGTAATTCATTGTAACCAGCAAGCAAAAATTAATAAAAGTTAGCCATTTCATAGTGGATGTAGGCCATCTGCCGAATCACTCTAAATCTGTGTGTTTCTGTGTGATTTTCCTGTTTATCGATTGGTGTGTTTGTTAGATCTTCCTCATTTTCCATTTATATTCTTCATTTTATCTCTTCAAACACATCCGAAGATCGTTGTGCCCAATTTTGGTACAAACACTTTGGTGCTTTCACTGAGAAGACCCCATTTTCTCCGGCTCATTGGATCTACTACTGATATCAAATTGCAAGAATCTAAGGAGAAGATCTTGATTTCAAGTCCAGAAGTTCTTCCATCCTATTCAGATTTGTACCAAGTCTGGGAGAGAGCTTCGCTATCCACCATAGTCAACACTAGGACTACATCAACAGCTGCAGATCCAGAAGGACGGGATAGATAGAACCCTACGCAACTTCCTCCTACGGACCAGAATGCTGCCGGACCTTCAGTTCCGCAAGGCCCTGTCACCAGGGAAGAGTTTCAACTATTAATGCAAGAGCTGACACAAAGTCGTCAACAGCTTACTCAGCAACTTCGTGCCAATGTGGAATTGACCAACCAACTGAATCGTCAGAGACGAAGGAGATCCAGAAGGGATCAGGCTTCCTATTCATCCACAAAAAGTTCAGCTTCTTTTGACTTTAATCACAGATCCACGCGTCCACAGCTGGACGGAAGCTATACACAGGCTACTGGACATCAGCGCACTTTGAGTTTTGGGCAACCGAGAGTTGGCCCGTCAACTAGCCATCAGATCAGACCCTCCTCCCGAGGAGGTACTGCTCCCTATCACACCACTGACAAATGCGCTACTACCACCGCTACTGAGTTGGGAGTTGATGCCCGGAACATGATAGATTCGAACCATCGCCAGCACGATTATACTCCTGAGCCTTATGTTTCTGAAGAATAGAACCAAGGAGGCGAGATATGGACCGTCGACCACGACCAGCCCATCCTCGCATTTTGGAACCCGACTGCACCTTGGCTTAGCATGCCTAGAACGTCCAGATGTCGGATATCCCGACAATGATCCGTTAGATGATCCGCGAAAGTCAGGGCCTTACTAAAGACGACTGGGGAATCTCCTGGAGTCATACCTCCTTCACAGATGACATCCTCTACGCTGAACCACCTCGGCGATTCAGGATGCTGAGTCTACCCATTTATGAAGGGAGCTCTGATCCTAACCAGCACATCTTAAAGTACGAATGGTTAATGAATGCCGCACAAGCTGATGATGCAGTCAAGTGTCGAAGTTTCCCGATCTCCCTAGGGGGATAACAACTACGTGGTTTACCCGTTTACCACCTCGGTCTATCTCGTGTTTTGATCAGTTGGCCACAAAGTTTGTTGAATAGTTCTGTATGCATGTCACAAGGCCGAAAGTTGTTAACACCTTTTCTAGTGTCACTCAAGCTCCCGGAGAGACACTCAGACGTTATTTGGAGTGGTTCCACACTGCATGCGTTGAGATTAGTAATCCCAATGACAACTCAATTCTGATGGCACTAACTAAGGGGATCGATCCCGATTTTGAATTTAGAAACTGGTTGGCCGGAAAGCCTCCTGTGTCATTGGACCGTTTCTATTCCAAGGCAGCCCAGTTCTTGAGAAGGGAGGATGCAAAACAGTCTAGGAAAAAGGATGACGCAGGACCCAGTGTGGAAGGAATCCAAAGCAATGTCGCTGTTAAACAAACCGGGGAGAGTTTCAGAAAGGTGCAATTGAACATACAAAATAAACAGAATCAACAGAAAAGTAATGGAAATCAAAACAGGAAACAGGATCAGAATCGTAGGCTACGACGTAAGGCTCCTATGTTTGAAAATTATACTCCTTTAAATACGTCACTGGAAATTGTGTATTTATAGACCTGCAATACAATTCAATATAACAAACCTGCTTCGAAACAATCATCGGAAAAGAAGATTCAAACGGGGAAATTTTGCAGATTCATGATAGCTATGGCCATAACACGAATGAGTGCCGTCATTTGCAGGACATTATTGAGAAGTTGATACGTGAGAGAAAGTTGGAGCAGTTTGTGTGGGCGTCGCCGTCAGGAGGTGCGGGCCCATCGAATCAAAACCATATACCAAATCAGGGGAGGCCAGAGGAACCTCTCGTACTAGCGGGAGGTTGGTGATTAATACTGTTAGTGGTGGTCCTCATCCAGCAGACCGAAGCTTGAAGGAAATGGAATCGTATGCCAGTTCTATTAGGCATGCCAGCTTCGAATGTTGTAGTAATTTGGAAGATGGGGGTCCGACCAAGCAACAGAAAATGATGACAGACGACATCGTATTTCGAGACAGGGATGCCGACAGGGTTGAAGCCCCAACCATTGATCCACTTGTCATATCAGGTCAAGTAGGCTCTACCTGGATGAAGAGGATCTTAGTGGACAGTGGAAGCTCAGTGAACATATTATTTAAGTGAGCTTATGATTAGATGAGGATGGAAACAAAAGACTTAAAGCCTTGTCGGTCTCGTATTCATGGCTTCAATGGGAGTGCAACTATACCCACTGGAGTGGTGGAACTACCAGTGGAGTTGGGAATTGGAGAACGCCGGAGAGTCCGGATATTACAGTTTGTTGTATTGGACATAGACTCGCCATATAATGCTTTCTTGGGCCGACCGGCCCTAGCTTAGGTCAGGGCTGTCATTGCCCATTGGTATCTGACTTTAAAATTCCCTGCCAACAATGGAGTTGGAGTCGTTCAGGGAGACTTGGCTGCTGGACGAGCCTATTATGTTGCCGAGCTGTGGGAGGCGCAGCGAAAAGAAAAAGGAAAGGGCGTAGAGGAATCTCTCTCCGTCTGCTTTGCGAAAAATTGACAGCTAACGCCTGGGCCTAGGCCCGGGCACCCCAACCAATTCCCAAGGGATCTTGACTCGAGAGATACTGTAATGACCCACTATTTTGGACCATTCAAATCGACAATAATCCACACATGTCTGACTTGAATAATTCAAAATAACATATTGTAATAAAATTTGGAGCAAATACAATCATTCACAGAATCACATACATAGAAATATCAGAATAACTCATAGCGGAAATAAAATACCATAGTAGTTCATGAAGCTACCATATACAAACTCTCAAAATATATACAAAATTCTCATAGTAAAATAGATACAGTAGAAGTCAGGATACATAAATCAATAATACAGAGACAATACTGAATAGGAAATAACTGGAATACAAGTCGATGAACCGATAGACAAATTAGCTCCAACAAATCTCTAGCTCCAGAAGGTGAATCCAAAGCTGTGATTCTCAGGCTGACCCGAGCGTAAAGTAAAACACAAAACACTCGAGTCAGGACATACATACTTATACAATGTAAACCAACTCAAGTGAACTGCAATAGCAATGCACAAATAACTTAAAAGGATGCTTGGGATCGCCCATCCTCTAAGGGTCCGTTAAACCATCAAGTAAGCAGTAATAAACACTATCATAGAAATATCCATATTAAAGTAAACAATGCAAATAACAGTGCTAATGTGACTAGGGTAGCGCAGAGCTGCAGTAATCGCTTACCTCTAGCCACACTCTCAAATCAAAGTGTGCATCCAAATAAATCACAAGGAAATAAAATGGCATACAGATAAGTGTACTCGTGGTTATAGATTTCAAAATGGTTTAAAAATTCGAATTAAAATCATTCATTTAAACCATTAAAAGTAAAGTCAATAAACTTACAAATCAAATATTAAATTCTCAAAATTTACCCTTTTATGAGCTCATTTAAATACTTTAAACATTTAAATTTCAACTTCCACAACATTTAGAAAGTGTTGCGGTAAGTTATATTTAAAAACAATTCATTTCAGCAAAGACAACATTTAAAAACTTCTATAATAGTTCAGTTTAAGTTGAATAGTTCAATAAAAAAAGACAGCATTTACAAAACTGCTGTAATAGTTTAGGGTTCAAATTATATTCAAAAATCACATTTCAGCCAACTACAGCACTTAACAAGTGCTACAATAGCTCTTTCATTAATTTCAGTTTCAAGTTTAGTTCCTGCCACTACAGCACTTACAAAGTGCTGTCATAGCCCTTAGTTAAATTACCCTTTTAGTTCACTTCTGCAACTACAGCACTTACAAAGTGCTACAGATTCACTTTAGTTCAGATTTTAGTTATTATTCAGAAACGTTAGCATTTCTGAAGTGCTACTAATTAAATTTCCAGATTTACACTAAAATTTCAGAAGCAATTAAACTTCAATTTAAACCATTTTAATTGTATAAAAATCATATTTTTCCACTTTAAAATGGTCATTTAAATACCCTTTAACTTATGATTTTTATAAAGTAAATTTCATAAATAAATATCAAATTTTCATTACCTCACTTATTAAATTCAAGTGTACAATTTTCCTATTCTTTGCATTCACTTAACACTTTAATTTAATTTATCATTTCACAAATAAAACTAAATTTACATTTTTATTTTCCTTTACTTAAACTTCCATTTTTAAAACTAAATCTCACAAATTCCAAGTCAAGTTAAATTCCAAATTACCATTTTAAGCATTCATTTGTTTAACATTTTACATTCATAGAAAAATCAATAACAATTTAATAATCATTTTATATTCCAATTAAATCAAAATGTCATGATTTACATTTTTAAAATACTTAAAAATATCCAGAGAAATATACATAAATAACCACGGATCTGTATACTATTTTCTAACCTATCAAGTGATACAGGTAATATATCATTTCAATCCGTAATTTACAAAGAAAAATCCGGGCTCTATCATTTCAAACCTGCAATCCCAAGTTAATAAAAAAATCACTCGAGCCTATCATTTCAGCCCATAATGATTTTTCCTATTCTAAAGTCCGTTCGGGTATGTATCATTTCAACCCATAGTGATTCTATTCTACAAGGAACTTGCAGTGTGATTAACAGAAATAAATAAACAGTAAAATAAAATAAAATATAACAGATGATGTGACAAGTTAATAACAGGGTTTAACATCATATAATTTACATCACAGGCAGGTATAACATGATATAATAGTTTACACATTCACTTGTTTTCACTTCACAATTATATAAGTATAAATGTCATGTGTGAATTACTCACCTCTTTAAAGCTGGAGTTCGCAAACAATGCACACAAAAGAGAATCCGGAAAGCATGATAGCACGATTTGATTCAAGTGGGAAGAGAGCCAAGATATATATCTTGTATATAACAATAAACAAAGCCATATATAAATATATATACAATACCAAAATTTATTTTGAAACAAATTGAAATAGAGATAAACCAAGACATCACCAAGTTCCAAACAAGTTTTGCTTGCTCTTGACTCAACATGTGCTCGGCCTTAAGGCTAAATTGGTTCAGCCATGACATGTTTCAGGTGGGTAAAGGTCAGGTTTGGATCTAAAAATAACAAGGCTTGGTCAAGAATGCAAAGGAATAGGAAGTGGTTTGTAAGTTACAAAGTGGGAAGATCAAAAGGCAAGGTAAAAGAGGGGTTTGCATCATCATTTTGGGCTCAGCTTTGGCACATTTGGGATCGACCAGGGCTGCTACAGGTCTGGTCAGAGGAGAGGGGGATGTTCAGAGGTGGTAAACAAGCTGGTGGTGGCAGCTAAGGGGGTGGCCGAAGTCAAAGGTGAAGGGTATGTGAACTACAAGGCTCGGCTATGTAGTTGTTTTGGAATTTTTGCATTGTTTTGTGAAGTTTTGTTCAAGGGGAGGTCATGGCACTTTCAGGTCAGAGGAGAATGATGGTTAAGCCGTGGATTATGTGGGAAAGAGGTGGTGGTGGTCGTTGGAGGAGATGGTGAGGCTATGGGCCGAGCAACATAGGTGAAGATCAGGGCAAAATCAAGTGAAAAACAATGGAAAACAAAGGAAAAAGTGAAGAAGAAATGGAAGAAGCCATTACCAATTTTTTTCAGAAATGATGTGGCTGAAAATTTTCTGAAATGAGAAACTTCTCACGTGAAAATGAGATAAAACTCACGGCCAAACATTTTAGTTTTGAACGGCCAAAGAAAATGAAGAGTCGAGCAATTGAAAAGTCATAGTTTTAAACCCTTTAGTCTCTTAGAATTTCCACTTTCTTTTATATACAAAATAAACAAAATACAAATCAATAAAAAAAGATAAAAGACAACAAAAATAAAGTGAAAACGAAAATAAATAATTAGTCTTAGGAAAAATAGGAAAATAAATAAAGAAAATAGTTTATTTTATTGAAACTAGTATTAAAATTGTAAACAAAAATACAACTAGTAAAGGAAAATTTCAACTACACTTTTAAAATGTTTCAAAATAATATATATATATAAATACATAACATGTCATGTTACACATGTAAACATAAATTAGAACATGACATGACAAACAAAATATCATTTATGTAAATTAAAATAAACAATTTTGTTAAATAACCAATTTACGTACAATAGTGTAAAAAGCATAACTTTCACAATATAAATCAGATTCCAACGAAACGAAAAGCAGTATTCTTAAAAATTTATTTACTTTCATAAAATAAAGATAACTTTCAAAAGTTCAAAATTTAAAATTTTAAAATTAAAAGTCAAAGTTTGACCACATTGACAAAATTCACATTTCTGGAAAATATTCTATTTATTCATGTTTGGAATTATAATTCACATACAAATCAAAATTTATATTTAAATTAACAAAAATTAAATAAAATAAAGTTTTTAAATCATGAAATTCAATTCAATTTTTTTTACAAAATACAGGGTTGTTACACTCTCTCGCACTCAAAACTTTTCGTCCTCGAAAAGGAAGAAGATAGGATAATAGGAATAGCTAGAAGGGAAAATAGGAGGATAGGAATAGCTAGGAGGGAAAATAGGTCGAAAGACAAGGATGAGCCATTAATTTAAAACCATATAAATTTCAATTAGAATTCTTTAATATTTAGTAACTTGGTTAAATCCATTTTATTATATCCATAAAATTAGTCTTTTAAATTCAAATTGTCAGTAAAAAGGTAAGCAATATTTAAAACACTTTAAAATATTTTAGAAGGGAAAAATAACTGATCAAAATATCCTTTATATAACACTTTATCAAAATACTTCTATAGCTCGATGTTTTAACAAGTTTATCCTCGTTCCTGCAGACTCTGGCAGTGCGTTGATCAAGCGCAAAGCTAGAATTCTCCAGGTACTTAGTAGACTTGTTTCAACACCCAGTGAAAATACTGGAAAATTAAAAAAAACAGATATGGAAAGTACAATCCGAACAAAAAAACAAAACATGTCGATCATGGATCGCGGATACACAATGGTTACGCCTGGATCCCCTAGGAAACAATCAGTACCCGTAGGCCCCCCCAGCCCTGCGATTATGCCATGAAGACTGGTAGTACTGCAGATACACAATGGTTACGCCTGGATCCCCCAGGAAACATCCGTACCCTAGGCTCTCGCAGCCCCTGCTGATTACGCTACCAAGCGACCCAATAGATCGCAGATACACAATGGTTACGTCTGGATCTCCCAGGAAACATCCGTACCCTAGGCTCTCGCAGCCCCTGGGAATTACGCTATGCAGTCGCGCTCGTAAGACAATGGGTAACACCATGGAATTCGATGGAAACTCGAGTATCATATCCGGAAAACCAAAAATCAAAGAAATATCGATAGAATGAATCCACAATGTGGCCACAAAGCGGATATCAAGCAGAAGGCACTTTCCATATCCTTACTTCGAAAATATGTATCATATAGTACCCTTTCAAATCACTTTCAAATATCATACTTATATAAAGTCCATTATATATAAGATTTCATTTTCAAATCAATTACTTTTCCAAAATCAAAAGTATATCAAATCACACTTATATAGACTTCAATTATATAAGATTTCACTTTTCAAATTGAGTACCTTTCCAAATCAATAGTTTTCGAATCAATTTCATACTTATACAAACCAATTTTATATAAGTTCGATAACTCCCAAATCAAGTATTTAAAATAAGGTTCTCAATTCAATTTGTTTCAATATCAATAAAATTTTCAAAATCATATACGCTTTCACCAAATTATTCTTCCAAATCAAATATCTCCAGTTTTAAAGTTTCCAAAATAATAAATTTAGAAAATAATCCAAGTTCCTAAATCAATATAATTTAAGTCAACCAATTCATTTCCAAAATCAATGGTTTTCAAAATCATCTTATACTTACATAAGGTCCATCTTATATCAGGATCAAAATTTTCCAAAAATAAATTTTGCTGCATGAAGAGCCATATGGAATTGAACATCTTTGCTTACTAAAAGGTTTTGAATTTTGAATAGTTTTGTATATAAAAATAGTTTGTAAAATAGTTTTGTATATAAAATAGTTTGTAAAAATAGTTTTGTATATAAAATAGTTTGTAAAATAGTTTTGTATGTAAAATAGTTTGTAAAATAGTTTTGTATGTAAAATAGAATAAAATAGTTTGTTTAAGAAAAATAAAAGAAAAATAGTTTTGAAAAATGGTTTTTAAATTGATAGTAGTTTTTTATAAAAGAAAATTCCAATTAAATTACAAAGATATCCAACCCAACAACTTCCAATTTCAGCGTCAAGTATATCAATGATATTAGAATATAAGATGTACATATGTCATCATTTCGCAACATCACATTCGATTGCTCGCTCGACCACACAAGTTCGCTTTCGAACTAGTATTGTCCATTCGACTTCCCTAATGCGGACTTCGATATGGTTTCTCGACTAGAAGCCATCAGTCTCCTTGCATAGCCATATACTATGATAGAGAAATCTAGAATCAAACCCAAAATCCATATTAAATATTCGCCATTAAGAATCAAATGAAAAATCCTAACACGAAATGGTGAAATTCACCTCGAACTTGTGTACTCAAACTTGGATCAAATTAATTATGCGAATAAAACAACATACGTACAACTTATGTATCTATTCCAACTTGTTCAATATATAGTTTTATAAATATGTTACCCAGTTAAAACATTTAAACTAAATTTTATTCAAAATATTTTGAAGACCAAATTCTTTTCAAAACATTTCAAATCTAAATTTCATATTAGAAAATTTCAAAATAGCCTTATTCATTTACTTAACAAAACAGTTTCAACTTATTTAAATCATATTACTACATACTTTAAACATACATACCAAACTTATATGCTTTATACTTTTCAAAATTACTTAGCTTTGAAAAGTTAACCTTGATTTGGAAGTGCTCGAACCTTCAAAATAATCGAAGAAATCATATTTCAATCCAAGAGTTGGAAATCACCAACAAATCAGTAAATCAATTCCAAAAGATAGAGTTATATCAAATCAAATCCAAAACTCAAGAACTGAACACCAGCTCATTTCAAATTGTTCAAATATATATACATATATCTTTCGAATATCACATCACACTTCGGAATTTGAAATCAAAAATTGGTTTCACAAATCAATCGCATAGCAAAGCTACCGAAGTGGCCTCTCCCCCACTCTGAAACTCGAAAATCAATGTCGATGATGCATGCATTCATCACCGAAATTATTTTCCAGCGACATAAGTGGGTTCTGGACTTCTCTTTTCTCGAAAACTTCTTTTGAAATTTCTTCGAAATCATTTGAAACTCATTAAAATCATTTGAAACATTTCATATTCGGAAAATACTTTCAAATCATATTATTTATTATTTCAAACTCTTAAAACCAATTTCATAGAAAAATGCCGGAGTTCAATCACTCAAATTCAGATTCAAAACCTTCAGTTATAAATCATTTTATATGAAACCATTCCTTATATAATTTTCACAATTTCAAATCCTTCGAACTTCAAATTCTCATTTTAAAAAGGTATATAATCCTTATCGAAAACATTTTACTTTTATAAAATATGGTCATCCTTATCAAAACAACAACTTCGATGAATACACAGTTTTCAAAGGACAATCAACCACAAATTTTCCAAGGAATGATTCAAGGATGGATTTCAAAACAAAACAGAGATTCAAATTTAGAGGAATTAAATAGAATTCTGATTCGAAGATAAGCTCGAACGAAGATGAGATAAATTAAATTACCAAATAGAAGATGTATAAACTCATATAAATCGCGGGCGACCTTAACCGGGTCAACCGTAATTTCAGGAATATAATTGATGCGAAAATCTAAGGCAAATCGATCTTCGATCGCCAAAGATAGCATCCAAATATAGCAGAAGATAAATAGCATCGTAAACCGAGGATACAGAAATCTCCGGTGAATCATTGCCAATTGTAAAGGATTTTCACCTCTTTACAAATCATTCAAAGATTGGCGGAATTGCCGATCTTTCTAGAGGTCATTCAAAGTGGAGTTATGCAGTGCTCCAAAATCAAAAGAATACAGACAGAGGAGACAGGAATAGATTTCAGAACAAGTGGGAGCATTCCAAAATTCAAAGGAATCCAAATCGATAAAATCCAAACCAAGATTAGAGATATATAACCTATATTAATACAAAAGAATTCCCATTCAAAATTTGAAAACACTCAAATTCAAATCATATGAAAACAGGAGCATAAATATCTTTAGTTTGACAAATTCAGCTAAGCAAAAGATACAATAGAGTTTACTCAAAACAACCTAACATACTACTGATTTTGCCATACCCAAAATAGATTCCTATCCCCAATGAATCTAGATCAATCAAGATAGAAGTTTAAAATTTAAGAGGATCCTAATCAAAGAAATTACTAACAAGGTGGATACAAAAGGAATGGAGTTTAAGAAATATTTTACTTTCAAAGCAAGAAAATTTATATCAAAATAATCTTTGAAAATTCTTTAAAATCATTTGAAAATCATTTTATACTTCGAAAATACGTTCTCTCACAAGAAATGATTCTGAGATTGATTTCACTCATTCTAGGGTATTTCTACCCTATCTCTAACGAGTTTTTGCTCCGTAGGCTAAGGTTTGCCTAAAACCAAACCAAAGCTTTGATACCAAATGTAACGATCCACTATTTTGGACCATTCAAATCGACAATAATCCACACATGTCTGACTTGAATAATTCAAAATAACAGATTGTAATAAAATTTGGAGCAAATAAAATCAATCACAGAATCACATACACATAAATATCAGAATAACTCGCAGTGGAAATAAAATACCATAGTAGTTCATGAAGCTACTATATATAAACTCTCAAAATGTATACAAAATTCTCATAGTAAAATAGATACAGTAGAAGTCAGGATACATAAATCAATAATACAGAGACAATACTGAATAGGAAATAACTAGAATAGAAGTCGATGAACCGATAGACAAATTAGCTCCAACAAATCTCTAGCTCCAGAAGGTGAATCCAAAGCTGTGATTCTCAGGCTAACCCGAGCGTAAAGTAAAACACAAAACACTCGAGTCAGGACATACATACTTATACAATGTAAACCAACTCAAGTGAACTGTAATAGCAATGCACAAATAACTTAAAGGATGCTTGGGATCGCCCATCCTCTAAGGGTCCGTTAAACCATCAAGTAAGCAGTAATAAACACTATCATAGAAATATCCATATTAAAGTAAACAATGCAAATAACAGTGCTAATGTGACTAGGGTAGCGCAGAGCTGCAGTAATCGCTCACCTCTAGCCACACTCTCAAATCAAAGTGTGCATCCAAATAAATCACAAGGAAATAAAATGGCCTACAGATAAGTGTATCTGTGGTTATAGATTTCAAAATGGTTTAAAAATTCGAATTAAAATCATTCATTTAAACCATTAAAAGTAAAGTCATTATACTTACAGATCAAATATTAAATTCTCAAAATTTAACCTTTTCTGAGCTCATTTAAATACTTTAAACATTTAAATTTCAGCTTCCACAACATTTAGAAAGTGTTGCAGTAAGTTATATTTAAAAACAATTCATTTCAGCAAAGACAGCATTTAAAAACTGCTGTAATAGTTCAGGTAGTTGAAAAATAGTACAATTCAGAAAAGACAGCATTTACAAAACTGCTGTAATATTTCAGGGATCAAATTATATTCAAAAATCACATTTCAGCCAACTGCAGCACTTAACAAGTGCTACAATAGCTCTTTCATTAATTTCAGTTTCAAGTTTAGTTCCTGCCACTACAGCACTTACAAAGTGTTGTCATAGCCCTTAGTTAAATTACCCTTTTAGTTCACTTCTGCAACTACAGCACTTACAAAGTGCTGTAGATTCACTTTAGTTCAGATTTTAGTTATTATTCAGAAACGATAGCATTTCTGAAGTGCTACTAATTAAATTTACAGATTTACACTAAAACTTCAGAAACAATTAAACTTCAATTTAAACCATTTAATTGTATAAAAATCATATTTTTCCACTTTAAAATGGTCATTTAAATACCCTTTAACTTATGATTTTTATAAAGTAAATTTCATAAATAAATATCAAATTTTCATTACTTCACTTATTAAATTCAAGTGTACAATTTTCCTATTCTTTGCATTCACTTAACACTTTAATTTAATTTATCATTTCACAAATAAAACTAAATTTCCATTTTTATTTTCCTTTACTTAGACTTCCATTTTTAAAACCAAATCTCACAAATTCCAAGTCAAGTTAAATTCCAAATTACCATTTTAAGCATTCATTTGTTTAACATTTTATATTCATAGAAAAATCAATAACACTTTAATACTCATTTTATATTCCAATTAAATCAAAATGTCATGATTTACATTTTTAAAATACTTAAAAATATCTAGAGAAATATACATAAATAACCACGGGTCTGTATACTATTTTCTAACCTGTCAAGTGATACAGATAATATATCATTTCAATCCGTAATTTACAAAGAAAAATCCGGGTTCTATTATTTCAAACCTGCAATCCCAAGTTAATAAAAAAAAAATCACTCGAGCCTATCATTTCAACCCATAATGATTTTTCCTATTCTAAAGTCCGTTCGGGTATGTATCATTTCAACCCATAGTGATTCTATTCTACAGGGAACTTGCAGTGTGATTAACAGAAATAAATAAATAGTAAAATAAAATATAACAGATGATGTGACAAGTTAATAACAGGGTTTAACATCATATAATTTATATCACAGACAGGTATAACATGATATAATAGTTTACACATTCACTTGTTGTCACTTCACAATTATATAAGTATAAATGTCATGTGTGAATTACTCATCTCTTTAAAGCTGGAGTTCGCAAACAACACACACAAAAGATAATCCGGAAAGCACGATAGCACGATTTGATTCAAGTGGGAAGAGAGCCAAGATATATATCTTGTATATAACAATAAACAAAGCCATATATAAATATATATACAATACCAAAATTTATTTTGAAACAAATTGAAATAGAGATAAACCAAGACATCACCAAGTTCCAAACAAGTTTTGCTTGCTCTTGACTCAACATGTGCTCGGCCTTAAGGCTAAATTGGTTCAGCCATGACATGTTTCAGGTGGGTATAGGTCAGGTTTGGATCTGAAAATAACAAGGCTTGGTCAAGAATGCAAAGGAATAGGAAGTGGTTTGTAAGTTACAAAGTGGGAAGATCAAAAGGCAAGGTAAAAGAGGGGTTTGCATCATCTTTTTAGGCTCGGCCTTGGCACATTTGGGCTCGGCCAGGGCTGCTACAGGTCTAGTCAGAGGAGAGGGGGATGTTCAGAGGTGGTAAACAAGCTGGTGGTGGTGGCTAAGGGGGTGGCCGAAGTCAAAGGTGAAGGGTATGTGAACTACAAGGCTCGGCTATGTAGTTGTTTTGGAATTTTTGCATTGTTTTGTGAAGTTTTGTTCAAGGGGTGGTCATGGCACTTTCAGGTTAGAGGAGAATGATGGTTAGGCTGTGGATTATGTGGGAAAGAGGTGGTGGTGGTCAGTGGAGGAGATGGTGAGGCTATGGGCCGATCAACATAGGTGAAGATCAGGGCAAAATCAAGTGAAAAACAATGGAAAACAAGGGAAAAAGTGAAGAAGAAATGGAAGAAGTCATTACCAATTTTTTTCAGAAATGATGTGGCTGAAAATTTGCTGAAATGAGAAACTTCTCACGTGAAAATGAGATAAAACTCACGGCCAAACATTTAAAGTTTTGAACGGCCAAAGAAAATGAAGAGTCAAGCAATTGAAAAGTCATAGTTTTAAAGCCTTTAGTCTCTTAGAATTTCCACTTTCTTTTATATACAAAATAAACAAAATAAAAATCAATTAATAAAGATAAAAGACAAAAAAAATAAAGTGAAAAAGAAAATAAATAATTAGTGCTAGGAAAAATAGGGAAATAAATAAAGAAAATAGTTTATTTTATTGAAACTAGTATTAAAATTGTAAACAAAAATACAACTAGTAAAGGAAAATTTCAACTACACTTTTAAAATGTTTCAAAATAAAATATATATAAATACATAACATGTCATGTTACACATGTAAACATAAATTAGAACATGACATGACAAACAAAATATCATTTATGTAAATTAAAATAAACAATTTTGTTAAATAACCAATTTACGTACAATAGTGTAAAAAGCATAACTTTCACAATATAAATCAGATTCCAACGAAACAAAAAGCAGTATTCTTAAAAATTTATTTACTTTCATAAAATAAAGATAAATTTCAAAAGTTTAAAATTTAAATTTTTAAAATTAAAAGTCAAAGTTTGACCACATTGACAAAATTCACATTTCTGGAAAATATTCTATTTATTCATGTTTGGAATTATAATTCACATACAAATCAAAATTTATATTTAAAGTAACTAAAATTAAATAAAATAAAGTTTTTAAATAAGGAAATTCAATTTAAAAAAAATTACAAAATACAGGGTTGTTGCAGATACCGAAAGTGAAGACGAAAGTAAAGACAATCAAGCTTCCCCGGTTGAGCTAACGATCGATGTTCCAATCGACGATAATGACGACTCTAAAATGATAAAGATTGGATCTCAACTAAGCCAACAGATGCAAGAGGAATTGGTTGAATTTCTACGGGCGAACCTCGACGTGTTTGCCTGGACACATTCCGACATGTGTGGAATCTCCCCGGAAATTGCGAGCCACACATTGAGTATTGACCCGCGGCATGTCCCGGTCAAGCAGAAAAGGCGTTGTATGGATCCAGAGAGATCTGCCGCCCTTAAGGAAGAGGTAGATAAGCTCAAGTCGAACGGGTTTATCCGAGATGCACTATATCCGGAATGGGTGTCCAATCCTGTACTTGT
Source organism: Allium fistulosum (assembly GCA_030737815.1). Classification (NCBI taxonomy): domain Eukaryota; kingdom Viridiplantae; phylum Streptophyta; class Magnoliopsida; order Asparagales; family Amaryllidaceae; genus Allium; species Allium fistulosum. Next base: position 1,214,353,358 of record CM060902.1, read on the forward strand.
CAGAAAGCCTAACGGGAAATGGAGAACATGCGTTGACTATTTAGACTTGAATAAAGCTTGCCCTAAAGACAGTTTTCCACTTCCCCGAATCGATCAACTCGTAGACTCAATGGCTGGACATGAACTCTTATCCTTCATGGATGCGTATTCCGGCTACAACCAGATACCCATGCACTTACCTGACCAGAAGTATACCAGCTTCGTCATCGATCTGGGACTTTACTGCTACAAAGTCATGTCATTTGGACTCTAGAACACAGGGGCAACCTATGAAAGGCTAGTTAATCAAATGTTTGCTAACCAGATCGGAAGAACCATGAAGGTATATGTGGACAACATGCTTGTGAAGTCGCGGTTCTCCACTGATCATATCAAAGACCTGGAATCGATGTTCAACATCCTTCGAGAATATAGAATGAAACTCAACCCGTTGAAATGTCACTTTGGGGCCGCGTTTGGAAAATTCCTCGGATTTATCGTCAATGCCTGAGGAATTGAAGCCAATCCCGAGAAAATCTGGGCAATCAGAAATCTTGAGACTCCGAGGACTATAAAGCAGGTTCAGAGCCTAACGGAAAAGTAGCAGCACTAAGCAGGTTCATTCCAAAATCCACCGACAAATGCATTCCCTTCTTCGATCTGATCAGGAAAGGGAAACGAAATTTTGAATGGACTACAGAATGCGAGGGCACATTCCGAGCACTGGTTCAACACCTGTCCACACCACACATACTGTCAAAGCCTATTGATCACGAGAGATTGTACATCTACTTGGCGTTGTCAGAAAACGCAATCAGTGCTGCCCTAATTTGGGAGGAAGACCAGATACAATGGCCAGTCTATTACATTAGCAAATGACTAACCGAAGCAGAGAGAAATTATCCAAAGTTGGAAAAGCTAGCTTATTGTCGTGTCATTGCCTCAAAGAAGCTTCGCCCGTATTTCCAGGCTCATCCTATCACCGTCTACACCGACCAGCCGTTACGACAGGTCCTTACGCGGTCTGAGATGTCTAGTAGGTTACTCAAGTGGAATATTGAACTGAGTCAGTTCAACATCATTTACACACCAAGGTGAGCCATCCAAGGACAAGTCCTAGCATATTTCATCACTGAATTCACTATCCCGGAGGACTTGCCCAAAACCAGTGAATCTCCTAAATATGTCTGGAAGCTACATACTGATGGTGCATCAAATGACCGCTGGTCAGGCGTCGGAGTTGTAATTGAAACTCCCTAAGGCCGATCTATATGCCATGCCTTAAAGTTCGATTTCCGTGCAACTAACAACTAGGCCGAATATGAAGCCCTGCTCGCCGGATTGAAACTTGCTAGAGATTTAAGAATTATTGCTATATTTACTGTGATTCACAATTAGTCGTGTACCAAGTTCGGGGAGAGTACCAGGCCAAAGACCGAAGGCTGGCCGCTTATCTTGCCCGGGTTCAGGAAATATTGGATCAGTTCGATTATTATGCCATCTATTGCATACCCCGAGAACGCAAGCAGAAAGCTGATTCCTTAGCAAAGTTAGCCAGTACAGGTGAGGCGCAACAAATGGGACTCGTTCCCGTGGAGACATTATCTTCCTCGAGCATCGATTAGATGGAGACCAACTGGGTGTTTGAAGTTATTCCCGATAAGGAGTCATGGATGACTCCGTTCAGAAATTACCTCGAGCATGGAACCCTGCCGGAGCACATGAGTGAAAAAGACAAGTTCTTCGAAAGGCTTTGCCATTCACTATTCAGAATGGAGTCATGTATCGAAGAGGGTACTCCGTTCCTTTACTCTGGTGTATCGCCCACGATGAAATCAAATGAGTATTGCATGATGTACATGAAGGAGAATGTGGCGATCACGTCGGTGGGCAAGCTCTTGCCAAGAAAGTGCTCCGATATGGATACTATTGGCCGACTGTAAATCGCGATGCATCAGATTACGCCAGAAAATGTGACAGATGTCAAAAACACGCCCAGATTCCAAGAGCCCCACCTACCAAAATAACTCAGATGGTCAGTTCATGGTCGTTTGCAATATGGGGGATTGACATTATTGGTTCTCTACCTCTGGCCAAAGGTGGTGCGAAGTACGCCATCATTGCAGTTGATTACTTTACCAAATTGGTGGAAGCTGAGCCCCTTGCTACTATCACAACGAAGAAAGTAATCAACTTTGTAGTACGCAACATTATTTGTCAATTTGGTCTCCCACATACCATCATCACCGACAACGGAGCCTAATTCAATAGTGTTGAATTTAAGAATTTCTGTCAATGATTCCACATTCAGAAAAAGTTTTCCACGGTTGCACACCCTCAAGCGAATGGACAGGTTGAAGCTGTTAATAAAGTTATAAAGTCCATTCTGAAGAAACGACTGGAAATGGCCGGGGGCAAATGGGTCGATGAACTTCCTATGGCTTTATGGGCTTATCGAATAACCCAAAAGTTCGCGACCGTCCACACTCCATTTTCTCTTTCCTACGGTTCAGAAGCCGTTATTCCAGTCGAGATGGAAGTACCTTCTCATCGTGTGACATATTACGATCCGAAAATGACTGCTATATTACTTGCCGAATCTCTGGATTTGTTGGATGAGAAGCGAGAGGAGGCTGATTTGAGAGCAGCCGCATACCGAAGTCGAGTCGCCCGATTATACAATGCCAAGGTCCGACCCCGAACCTTCGAACTCGGCGATCTCGTCATTAAGAGAATTTACCTGATTCCTTCACATATGAAACCAACGTGGGAAGGGCCGTATGTCATCGAACAAAAGCTCGGAGACGACACATTCAAATTATCGACCGTTGATGGTCTTACTCTACCGAGAGCCTGGAACAACGAGAGTCTTCGTCGCTACTACACATAACATGCTCTATTTATTTATTTATTTAGTCTGCTTTTCATTTGCAATTTTTTTATGCATTTCGAAATCTAAATTCGTAATAAGGAACTGACTTTGCTGTATTTTCTTATTTCAGCAATAAAATGCAATCTCTTCGAGCCGGAGCAGTGATTTCTAAATGCATCATACGACCATCACAATGCACGGAGAGCTAAGTTCAATCCTACGGTGGGACTTATTCAAATAGGGAGTGACTGTGATATGACCGGTCACTTGCTAAGTGAAACCCAAGCGCAGGGGAAAGTCATCACATTGAAGCCAAAAAAGGGTTGATACACGATAATCCTTTAACTAACTCCAGATTCCCAGAGTGCGAACTGGAGTATAAACTAGCAAATGCGGGCTCGAAGAGGGTGGATCCGTCCACCTAACGACTTCGCCCGTATTTAAACCAAGTTCGAGGTGGATGGATCCGTCCATCTAACGACCTCGCTTGTTAACTCAGGGTGGATGTGATCCGACCATCCACGATCCTGATACATTCGTCGTTCCCGGAGTGCGAACAAAATTCTGAAACTCATAACAGATGTGATTAACCGTCTGTTAACTAACTCTAAGTCCCCAGAGCGTGGACTGGAGTATAAACATCAACTAACTCTAAGTCCCCAGAACGTGAACTGGAGTATAAACATTGACTAACTCAAAATCCCTAGAGTGCGGATTGGAGTTTAAACACAAACCGGGTGCGGATCGATCATCCGTGGGACAACTCTGAGCCCACGGAGTGCGGATCATAGTACAAACGCAAAGTGGGTGTGGCTGACCGCCCGCGAATCAATCTAAGTCCCCATAGTGGGAACGTAGTTCAAAATATAAAATGGGTGTGGTTGACCGCCCATAAAATAACTTAAGTCCCCGCAGTGCGGACATATCTCAAAACCTTAATCGGACGTGACCGACGGCCGATGACAAGTGTGACCCTCAGAGTGTGGAAGCAGTCATCAACTGATGAGCAAGTGTGACCCTCAGAGTGTGGAAGCAGTCATCAACTGATGAGCAAGTGTGATTCGACTACCCGAACTCGTCATGTTTAAAACTCGATTCAACAGAGTTGAGCTTGATATATTAAAGGTGAAAAATAATGGCCTACCGATCTTTTCAATCTGTCCCCGAAACCGGGGGCAGAACTTATGTATCAGCCACTGATCGAGATAGTGCAGTATTGGAACTTGACTTAACGATTCGATCGTGACCCAAAGTCGTAGCTTCAGAACTCAACAACTAAACTTAGTTCCGATTCAAAGACTGATACTTCACAAATACATTGAATGGAAGCTCGAACGCTGAAATACTTAAGCGAAACAAACGCAAACTATGCTAAAGACAAAATGGAATTCTATTTCAACTATTCTTTGGAAGAGAAGGATAAGCACAAAATTATTCCAAAAAATCCTACTAGCATGGGCCGAACCCGCATCTATACACGGCCTACAAAAAGTAAAAAGGAATTCCTATCTATCTACCAAAAATGAGATGAAAAGACATGCCTATTCTTTCACTTTCTTCTTCTTCCCCCTCAGCGTTGACCCACTGAAACTACCACTTGGATGCCTCTTTGAGCCCTTGCCTTTTGGCGGTTGATCTCCAGCCAGGGGCATTATGGTAACCTCCTCCTCCATCTCACATGGATTGGAATGCTTCCTTAAGGTGGAGTTGGAGGGATAGGATCGATGTTAGATGGAGCAGGAGGCGCACCGGTGTCGACAATGGTACCACCGGGAGAAATCATCCGCAAAGGGGCTGGACCAGGTCCCACCATTCCACCTCCGAAATCGCTGGCCCGTGTGGCCGCTTCCATCTCGGCATTGATCTCAGCTATTATTTCTTCTTCATGAAGTTTTTGAGCATCTGCGGGGATGCTAGCAGTTAGACCCGAGGAGCTGATCGCAGATGCGCCTCCACCCATGACGAATAGCAGATCAGCAAAAGGGTCACTTTGATGATCGAGAAGTTCCTTCATCATCTGCTCATCAAAGGTAAGAGTGCTTCCCTGCCTCCATCGGTCGGTGCAGTGGCCATTGTAGTGGTCGCTTCTGTTATGATGGCCTCCTGCTCGTGATGCGGCTCTTGAGTTGCAGGAGGCGCGGCAGATGTAGCTCCTATCACTGAATAGAGACAAAGAAAAAGAGTTAGCGATTACTTCAATCAATGTTTCCAGCTTCGAATGAACACAAGAAATGTTCGGAGTACCTTCCTCAGATTGGCTTGCGGGTGGTGGAGCAGCTTCAGAAACATGCTCGCAAGTTGGAGACAACTGCGGTTGATCGGGATTATACGCAGGAACAGACTGAGTATCAACCGTAGGAATAGACTCAGGCAGGGTTGGCACAAGAGTTTCAGAACCCGCATTATGGCGCTCAACGCCAGAACCCTCTCCAGTCTCCAATTGCTGGGTACCAAGTTTCTCCTTTTCATATGTAATAGTGATGTCATGGAGAACTCTTCTCTCATCTTTACTCAGCACCCGGTTCTCTAGCTCAAATTCATCAATAGATTCGACTTGATGCTCGGCTTCTCGTCTTCCACCAAGCGGCCCCAAGCATTATACAAGTGCGATGGATAGTTATCAAGCTAGGTTAGGTTTCAGTGCTTCAACACACTAGCGTTGTATGTGATAAGAAGATCTTCGATGTTAGTCTCTAACCTGGCCTCCGCCGCTTTCACTTCATTCTCAACCCTGGCCTCGGCTTCCTGAATTCTAAGCGCTGCCGCATCCCTTTCATACCTAAGCACCACAGCCTATTCACATGCTTCCTGGGCAGCTTTGTTTGAATCATCTTTTTCTTTGACAATTTCAGCAAATTTGGCCTTAAGCTCCTCAAGCTCCTTCAACGCAGCGTCCCTTTCATCCATAACAGTGGTGTTTCGATGGACCATCTTCTCAACCAAGGCAAAATGCGTCTGTCGCATCCTTTCCATAGACCGATTTGCCTCGTCGGCTTTCTTGTTGGCCTCTATTTCCAATTTCCTGGAAGATTCGGCCTCATTGTTGAGCACTTGTATTATGCGGTCCTTTTGAGCGAGATCAGCTTCTAATTTTTCAATTATTTTTGCCCGCTCAAAGGCCACCACTGATGCTTTGTCTGCGGTCTTCATCCACTCCCGATATTGGCTGTAAAAGTCATGGATGTAATCATGCATAGTTTGTTCCGCTTCAACTGGAATTCTCTTTAAATGCGGAGGAAAGATGAAGCCGTCAAAGCAGATGTTTGGGAAATCCTTTTTCAGCTAGGCGATTCTAATCGCTCCCTCCCCAGTGGGTTCGGTGACAGCTTGTTCAATAATAGCGGGACTTTCGACTTCAATCCTCCGGCGCTATGAATCAGACCTTTGTACTTGAGAAGGCGGCCTTTGACGTGAAGGTTACAATGATTGTTTGCCATGGCCGGAAGTTTGTGTTGGAACTCGAGGAGGCGAAGAGAGCGTGACCGGGATCGATGTCTATATTCTCTATCTCTGTCCCTCTCCCTTTCATAACGCTCCTGGTAGAATAACCGCGATCGCGATCTCTATCGGCTTCCCTTCTGCGAGACTCATAATATGAACTGGATGACTGGCATGCTGAGCGAAGGCTTCCTAGCATAGATTCTCGCCTACTCATCATAGCTGTAGAATAGAAAGAGAAGCCGAATTAGTAATCTCCAAAAATGAACAACTTATGATTGGAAATCGTGTAGTGCCGTAAAGTGTATATATGCATTTGCTAAACCCCCGACGAACCGGTTCTATCGGCCACACTCGTAGGAAGTGACTCGCTTAAATCTAAAGTGCTTTGAAGCCCTTCCAATCCGGTGTCGTGTTGGAGCGACACATAGTCCGGAATTGGAATGTCGGCGAGTCCTTCGAAAGGATTTTCCATTTGTGAGGGAGGAGCCTCCGAAATTCTAACACCAGAGGCTGGTAGGGACACGACGACGAATTTCCATCTTAAAGACTAATGAAGCTTATGGGCAACTGCCTTACCTTTCCTCCTTCCCTCTAAATCCTGGGAACTATCTGGGGGCCCGACTACGGGTTCGTCATCAGTGGGCGTATCTTCTTCATCGCCATCCTCAACTATTACAATCCCCCCGGGCGCTCTACGCTTAGCTCATTTTGCCGGGGCTGCCCTAAAAAATCCCTCAAGTCTTATGCTCTGGTCTTGATCGATTAGCCCAACGACCCTCAAATTTTCATATGTCAGCACCGAGTCAATCCCTCTCATCTCACCAGGCACCTCTTGAAGGATTTGCACTATTTCTTTAAATTGGGCACCTTCGGGTCGTGGAATTGCGTCTGTAGGAAAAAGGAAATATTAAACTCAACATCGATTATGTGACGTCCCACCTCTATGCTCACAATAACAAAGGTTATTATAAGGAATAACGTTTGCTATTGCGAAGAATAAGGCTTGTTAGAAGCGACCATCCGTAAGTTATGCCCTAGACGAGTATTGATTACATCGATAGGAGTTGTGTAAATTACTCTCAAAGATATAAATTCAATCCAAATCTAAAACGAAGCTACGGTGGCTAAAGAAAAATCCAGAACAACTCATAATAACAACAACACAGATAGTATAATCACATCAGAACAGAAATATCAGATATATAGCGGAAGACAAGTCTGGATACATGCTATAACAACCGATAGTTCACATGAACCCAATGTACATATACATATCCATCAATACATACATAAGATGAGAATCAATAAACCAAAAGAACTCCTTGTAGGCTAGATAAAAGATGATGTGAAATCCCAAAAGCTGAAGCAACAACTGAATCAAAAATAGAGATTACCCTGAAATAACTCGGTCTGACCCGAGTATCATTTAAAAGAAAATAATAAACGGATAAGTCTAATTTAAACTCAGAAATAAGTGTATGATAAACAACACTTAAACAAATAATTATAGCCTCGAATGAGACTATTCAGTATAAATAATCCGCATAGTTTAAATGAAGAAATCTCAATTTAAACTCCATCAAAATCAATTTTCAAATTCAGAATTGAATTCAAAACTGCAATACGCAAATTTATAATCTCAGATGAGACTATACACAAACTCAACTTTCAAATTCATAATTGAATTCAGAGCAGCAATTCATAAAATCTAGAAATCAAAATAGATAACTAGAAAATCAGCAGTCGCAAAATCTAGAAATCAAAATAAGATAACTAGAAAAATCAGCATAAAAGTGGATCGATCCCAGCAGATGGCGAGTTTTAGCTACGCCGCACGTGCATCTCATATGGCCGAAGCCTACCAAGTACTATAATTTTTTTGGCGCCCATCAGATGACCCGAAGGTCCGTAGAGTGACCCGAAGGTCTAGTACTGGTAATTGACCCGAAGGTCCATCAAATGACCCGAAGGTCCAGCAGAGTGGCTCGAAAGCCCAACAAATCATCAGAATCATCAAACAGCAAATTCTTAGCAAATGTTTCAATTAACGAGTCCGAAATTAAGCGAATTAGTAAAAGCGTGGTTCCATACTCCGCACTTTTGCTAAATCGTTTAAATCTCTTCGTCGTTTCCCTGAAAGTGCAAAATTGTGTATTTTATATAAATAAAATTTACGTTCTCAAACGGACAAGTCCGGAATTAACCGAATCAGTAAAAGTAAGGGTTCATAGTCCTCAATTTTGCTGAATCGTTTAAATCGCTTCCTCATTCTTTTGAAAGCGCAAACTGTAAAATTTTTAAAAACAATTTTATTTTAAAACAATTTTTAAAACACATGATTAAAACAGCAACATCTATAGCAATTTCGACGAGGAAATTGCGCTTCTAAAAACACCGTAAAAACGGATACCAAATCAGCGTTGTGGGATAACCGCTTGAAAATTCATTTTAAATTGACGGCTACTGAAGTCAAAAATAACTGTAATTTTTATTTGTCAAAATACCATCAAAACAACACGCTTCAAAAATATTTTACCGGCGTACAAATTCCGTTACAAAAATAACGGTAGCAAAATACGTTTTAAAATGTAATACCGGTTCAACGTAATTTAAATAGTGGACTACACCACTATATTCGACAAATATCTCACTGTCGGGGAAAAATCTACACGCACGCAATAAAATGATCTGACCTTGAAAAATGTTTTCAAGTCAAAATGAAATTATTAAACAAGTCCACACATACTTTTAATTGTATACACTTTCATTTGTGCACACTCCAATCTGGTCTATACTTTCTGTGCAACAATTACAAATATATGGCCCAAAAAGACTCAGGCAATATTGACGTGAACAATGTATTTGCATGCAAGTAGTTATAATTACTAGTGACCTGTATGTTTCTTTATACACAAGTACAAGAACTAGTACATACATACACACGGTATGCATGTACAACAAGATTTGTACAAAATTTTCACGCAAGAAAAATGTAATTTACAAGAAGCAAAGTTGACCGGAGATTAAGTATTTTTGCACACAAAAATAAACATCCAGACCTGGAGTATGACTTCATTTTACATGTTACAACCTCACTCATTCTTCTTATAGAAGTTTTACGCACACGTCAGGATATCAACATATCCAAACACAAAACGTTGTAAAATATAACGCACGCACTAAGTTAGATGAAGACCTGGATTCAAATATTTTCACGCAGGTGGGCACTCGTGCATTTAACATGAAAGAAAAAATACCCTTGAATCTGTACGCATGCGTGCATATATATATTTGCAAACACTAAATTAAAGTGAAAGGTGAACATAGCATGGTACAAATTCGAACAAGCTCAAAAGCACAACATCAGCTATCATCAAGTTGACAAGTTAATGTCGAAGTTAAACGATGACAAAGTATGCCAAAGGCAGGAGATAAAAAGGAGTAAGTTAAAGCAGAAACAAAAGAACACCTGATCACAAAATAAATTTAGATATGTGAATGGTACTCACTTAAATATTTGCTTCAAATCAGATAGCTATCCTGAACGATTGGAACACAACTCTAAACCGCCATTTATTTTTGCACTGAGCAATGAAGAAAATGAAAAAAAAAGAACCTTGCAGTTTTCTTCATTGCAAATGTTAAAAAAAAAATTAATAGCAAATGTTAAAACTTGCTTTACAACTCTGAGTACAGGAAAGAACGTCTACTAGCTACTTTAAAAATTGACAGCACTTGCAAATATTTTCTCTTAGCTTTTAAAACCTTGTTCACAGCAATGCTAACAGATACACCACTCTGTTTTATATTTTTTTTTCTTTTTTCCAATTAAATTTCAAATATTTTATTTAAAATTTTTGCTCCGACGGTAATTCAAAAATCACGGTCATTACAAATTACAACTATCTCGTTAGCCACTAGAGAAATTGCGGCACTTACGTCTAACCAACCACCGTCTGGCAAACCCTAGAGGGCACCGAACGTAGAACCATTCCGTCTTGAAGTAGCTAAGCCTGGTCCAGGATCCAGCCACCACTTGACAATTCCTGACCGCCTCAAGGAATGTGAATGAGAGATTATCTCCCCAACTCTTGACATTGAACAAGAATCTGACTTCCTCCGAAGTCGGGGGCCATAAAAGATGCTCCAAAAAGACGATGAATAGGTTGTTCAACAACGCATATCCATTCAGATGCAATTGTGACAGAGCAATCCCCAAGTAAGCCAATACTTCTCGAATAAACTGGTTAAATGGGGAAGTGTCCCGGCTGTGCAAGAATGTCGGTTGAAAGCGGTATACCCTTCCGGGGGAGCATGAGGCCTATCATTTGACCCCGAAAGCAGAACATCGTTCGGCGATAGCCCGTGGCGTAAGCAAATTCCCCCCAACATGTATTCCGAAACATTAGCTGGCACCGAATCTTGAGGGTTCAAAATGAAATTCACTCTCAGTTGCTCATCCGGAGCTGGGATGTTGATTTCGGCTTCGATTTTCGGCAATACTATTATTGAAGAAGGTGGACTTTGAATCTCCGACTGCTGTGAACTTCCGGGTTCCATAGCTAATCAACTCATCAAAAATCATCGTTAGATGACAATAATCCCATGTGTGCCCTAGTGTGAAGTGCATGAACGTGTTGTGCAATGCAATATTTTATGGTGCTTAAGAGTGTTCTACAAAAATTAACAAGGTGTTTAGACGACGAGACTTCGAAATCCAATCGGAATGACCGTCATCGCTGTCCGTCACAACCGTACCATCCTGACTTCAGAAATTAGGTCCAAGTTAAAGTTCGTCAAATTGGTTATGTTACAGTTCCATCGACAAGCTTCGAAAGGCAGTTAAATGTGTAGCGGAACGGTTAAGTCCAAAAGTGCAAGACAAAAGCTTGTCGGAGTCAAGAGTTCGAATATGCATGAAGTTTCATATCCATCCAAGTCCAAACTTGGATCATTCCTTGTAAAGGCCTTAACTTCGTATCGGTCCAAGAACCTTCATTTCGTATCAGTCAAGAACCTTCATTTCGTATCGGTCAGAAACATTCATTTCGCATCGATCAGAAAACATCAACTTCGCATCGGTCGAGTGCATCAACTTCGTATCGATCAAGAAATCTCACTTTGCATCGATCAAACACCTCAGCTTCATATCGATCAAAGAGGCACCAACTTCATACCGATCAAGATTTGTTAGCTTCGTATCCATATCGATTCGGAGCAATCAATACGAAGTTTAAGAACCCATAATCGATATGAAATTAGAGGCAGGCGACCGAAGCGAAGATGATCAATATGAAATCCAAGAACCAACAAGCGATATAAGATCAAAGGCAGGAGACCGATACGAAGTTCCCAGTTATGGATCGATACGAAGTAAAGCATCTTCTTCCCCAATTCATCGACACAAAATTAAGGCCAAACAATTGTCCACCAGCTACTTCGTATCCATCCTTACTCCTTCTTCTCCAATCAACACAAGCGCCAACCAACCTTCCATCAAACTCCAACATCGCTCCAACCAACCTCCGGCGTCAATGTCGCCGAAGACCGACCATGAATGTGAATGGATTGGCATTCGAACTCGAGTCTCATCATTTTGATGTGGATTAACTAATCAATTACCTAGTTAAAGTATCGATGCAAAGGATTGAAATATTGTTTTGTTCGAAAGTGAGAATGGGTTTCCTCTTTCCTCAGGTTTTTAAGCGATATGAACGGGCTGAGAAATAAACAAAAAAGCAAGTGAATTTTTCTAAGTACAAGATGGCTTTTATATGGACATGGGGATTGAAGGCAAATGACAATTCAACCCCTAGGTTTTTGATCAGTTAGAACGGGCCTACTTCCTAACCGATACAAAGAACACAATTTGTATACATTCATCTTTCGTTTAGTACCATCAATTCGTATCCAATGACTAACTAAAGCAACGTCAACCACCATGGATACGAAAGCAAAGCCTTGTATCTTTCATCTCAAGTATATCCAACAAGTTCTATCCCTCGAATCCTATCGATATGAACCAAGATTCGTATCCATCAATACTAACTGCATTGAGACTCCAACCAAATTCGTGTCCATCGACGCGAGGTACTTTAAAAGGTCAACTAATTCGTGTCGATCACCATCGGTACGAAAACAAATTTTCAAATTCCTCACATCGATACAGAAGAGGATCGATACGAAGAGAAACTCTAAAACAACCGTCGGGCATTGTTACAATTCAAATTTCACATCGATTCAGGAGAGGATCGATACGGAATTCGATACGAGAAAACTGACAACGACTCGTGAATGTGCGAACGTTAACCGGATTCAGGTTAACATACATACATGTATGATGGACTAACATCCAATTTTTAAAATTCACGGGAATTGAATGCTCACCTGATGACAATAACAACAACGAACAACAGTTTGCTATTCTTCAATACTCAGTTACAACAGTGCACAGTATAATAATTGACAGTCAACAATTCGTTATTTATATTACTAAAGATCAATCAAACGTTACATCTTTCGATGAAAAGACAACAACTACTCAACAAATCAGATAGAACTTTTCAGAATGAAGATTGTAGCTTTTCAAAGCACGTCATGTTCACACAAGACGTAATTTGGGGGGCAAATGTTATCCCGCCTCTTGGCAAGTCCGTGACACCAAGAAGTCGACTGGAAACCAAAGACAGTTCTTCCCCAATACCAGTCATATGCAGGTCCACTATGGATGCTGGCAAATTTTGTCCGAGTTCGGATTAAGCTACAATTGATATGACATGACAAGCAAAGCCATGAAAGCCAATGTTCCAAATTTCAATCGAAGTTCGTATGCTCAAGATATGATCGATGCAAATCAAGCAATAATCTCATTCGCATCCATCAAGCAATCATCAGATCGAACCCACCCAGGCACATTCCACTTCGTATCCATCAAAGAGAAACCTCCTTCGTATCGATCTTGTTTGAATCCATCAAATGCACATGGCTTCGTATCGATCAGGTAAGCACTAGTTTGTATCCATTAAATGTGCATTGCTTCGTATCCATAATGTGAGCACTTTGACGTATCCATCAAGTGCATGCCGCTTCGTATCCATCACGTGCACTTCAGTTCGTATCCATCGTATTTGCTTTATTATCCATCAACAAGTCACGTTTCGTATCGATCACACCAACTTAACTCGTATCGATCAGTTAACCTATCGATATGAGGCATACCATTAAAGAGAGCGATACGAAGAACGCATGCAGTGATCGATACGAAGAGCCTTCAAATCATCGATACAATTGAAGCCATACCTATAGATACGAAGCAATGTATGTGTGAAGTGATACGAAGCAATGTGTATGTGAAGCGATACGAAGCAATGTATACGTGAAGCGATACGAAGTGAAGTACAAGAGCGATACGAATGGAAAAGCAATGGATGGATACGAACAGGGCGCATTCAAGTGAGAGACTTGGTCACTCAGCATAAAAAGTGGATCGATCCAAAAAGTTAGCGCGCGTCATCAGGCATCACGTGTCCAGAAGCGATGTGAATAGATTGATGCGAACAGAAGCGATGCGAACTCAGCAGCCTTCAACAAATTCAAACTTGCATCAATCATAACTCAAAATCTACAAGTCCAAATGCCACCAAATTTTCACAGGAGCTTGCGTGCAACCTCAAGAATATTCATGATCGATCTCCGCTCGATTGGGCCAAATCTTGATCGATACGAATTTTATTCGTATCGATCACGGATCGAGTCCAAACAACCAAGGATCAATTATGCGGGCCCACCCACGTGGGAGAAGAGGTCTTCCGAGATCTGAGCGAGATATTTGCTGCTTACGCCTATAAATAGCAGCCCAGGACCTACTAAAAGGGACCTTTTGGCTCTTCTACGTCCAGACTCTGCCGAAATCACTATTGTACTTGGATTGTACTGTTGTAATTCATTGTAACCAACAAGCAAAAATCAGTAAAAGTTAGCCATTTCATAGTGGACGTAGGCCATCTGCCGAACCACTCTAAATCTGTGTGTTTCTGTGTGATTTTCCTATTTATCGATTGGTGTGTTTGTTAGATCTTCCTTATTCTCCATTTCTATTTTTCATTTTATCTCTTCAAACACATCCGAAGAGTGTTGTGCCCAATTTTGGTACAACCACATATAACCAAGCAAAATCCCCTTGAAAGCTCTAGGCTCGAGCCTATCATTTCCCGGATCATGCACATAAACTGGACTGCCAAACACACGAAGATAACTCAAGTCAATGCTCTTTCCCTTCCATACTTTCTTTGGAATTTTTTTGCTAATAGCCGAGCATGGAATTTGATTGATAATATGCACTGCGGTTGACAAAGCTTTAGCCCAAAATCCCTTAGACAAACCCGATGTCAATCTCAAGCATCGATCTTTCTTTAGTAGAGTATGATTCATCCTCTCCACAGCACCATTCGAATGCGGATCTCCCGGCATAGTAAAATGCCTCTGACCATGATGCTTGCACCATGTCCAGCTGATATTCTGAGGGGGATGTAAATTCCAGAAATTTCTTCCTTTAGTTACATAAGTATAAGACCATTTAACCCAAATGTTCTCCTTTTTATTCAAGATGTTGTCTATATATTTGGTAATAGCAGCTTTGTTCCATATAGATAGGTTAAGAATGCCCAGACCTCCTTTGTTCATTGGTTTTTCAAGTTGCTTGAATGATATTGGAGCCATATAATGACCTTGAGTACTCCCCTTCCAAAAGAACTTCATCACGACACTTTTAATCATCAAAATAAGTTTCTACGATAATATAAAAGACCTAGCCCAGTATACAGTCATAGAAAATATTACTGACTTAATCAAAGTAAGCCTCCCTGCTTGATTTAGTTGTCAATTAGACCAGCATTCTAGGCGAGCCGTGATCCTTTCATACAAAGGCAAACACTGCCTAGCAGTGATACGAGAGGTAGCAAGCGGGACTCCAAGGTAAGAGACAATATTCTCAGAAGGTCTGAGCCCAGTAGAGATGTAAATAGCTTCCATTTGGTGACTATTTAGCCTAGCCAACATGATGTTATATTTATCCATAATGACCTTAAGACCAATAATATTATAATATAGTTTCAGGCCCCACAGTATTGCATTGATGGTTTCATGTGTAGGTTTGCAAAAAATTACAGGATCATCTGCAAACATAAGAGAAGTTATCTGGGGTTCTTTGCATCGGGGGTGAAGTTGGTACAATTTTTTATTGATAAGGTCATCAAGAATTCTAGTGAGAAGCTCCATCACAGTAATGAAGATATAGGCAGACATGGGGTCCCCTTATCTGATGCTACATTTGCTTCCAAAAAACCAACATTGGAGCCATTAATTTTGATAGCGGAGTTCATTGTTGATATGCAAGCATAAATCCATGTTATGAAGTGTTTAGGGAAGTTCATGTAATCCATTATACGAACAATAGCATCCCAATAGAGAGTGTCAAATTCTTTTCGTATATTAATTTTCAGTAAGCCTCTAGGAGATGCATTAGCATTCTTATTATTTAATAGTAATTATTATTTATAAATTATTAATTGCTAATTAACTATTGATTATTTATTAATTATTTATTGATTATTAGTTAATTAATTATTATTTATTAATTATTATTATTTAATAGTAGTTATTAATTATTAATATGAATTATTTCATATTTTAAATTATTTATTAATTATTATTATTTAATAGTAGTTATTAATTATTACATATTAATACTTAATTATTATTATTTAAGTATTATTTATCAAAATATTATTTATTAAATATTAAAAAAAAAATTTATTATTAATTTCTTAATGAATCATCAAAAGTTAATCTCCAAATGTTAAATATTACTTCTTAATTGTTACGTGAAAAAGTTTAATAAAATTTAATTTTAACGGGCGTTAAAATTTAACTTCCGTCTAAAGGACAAGCGCCAAAATTTCACGATCGTTCCTACTTTTTTAGTCTCCTTTCCTCTGTAAACAAAATTTCTCCTCCATCAAATAATGGCAACCCAAACCCAAATCAACTTTCTTCCTCAAACTGATTTACAAGCGCAATCGACTTCGGAAGCTAAGTCGATGGACGTAAATCCACATATTTCAACAAATCCTGAACAAATAAACGATGAACCTAGGATTTCAAAAAGTAGGGCTTCGAATGCTATGCATACAGAAATAAAGAGAAGACAAAAAACTAATTCATCCACGGCTGTTGATTCGACTGATATTCATAAAGAAACAAAGAGGACGAGAAAATCTAGGGCAGCAAAAACTGTGAATGAAGATGACATGAAGAAACAACAACTTTGTGATGAAATCGTCAGTAAAAAAAGAAAGACGAAGGTATAACATCTGATTTTTTTTCAAAATAAAAGATAATTTTACAATGATAGTTGAATTATCATTTTAACTGTAAATAGTTTTATAATAAAAGTTTATGCTGAATTGGTAATCATATAGACAGTTTTAGAATGATAATTTATATATCACTTTATTCGTTACATGCATTATATTGAAAATTGGTAGATGAAAATAGCATTCCAGTTTTTGATAAATGTTAGATAATAATTAGATTTATAATTAAAGAATGATAGTTGAATATATCACTTTATTTACTGTATGTGTAATGATGCAATGATAGATGAAAATAGCATTTCAATATTTGATAAACGATAGACAATAATTAGATAGATAGTTATTGAATGATAGTTCAATATATCATTTGATTTGTATGCACCATATTGAAATATGAGATGATAGATGAACATAGCATTCAGTCTTTGACAGATGATAGACAACAATAAGATGAATAGTTATAGAATGATAGACAAATATAGCATTGAAAAAAATGATAGACAAACATAGCATGATAAAATGATAGTTGAAAATATCATTTTATTTACTGTATGTGTTATGATGGAATGATAAATGATAAATGAAAATAGCATTTCAATATTTGATAAACGGTAGAGGATAATCAGATAGATGATAGATGAACATAACATTCAGTCTTTGACAAATGATAGACAACAATAAGATGAATAGTTATAGAATGATAGAAAAATATAGCATTGGAAAAAATGATAGACAAACATAGCATGATAAAATGATCATTGAATATATCATTTTATTTACTGTATGTGTTATGATGGAATGATAAATGATAAATGAAAATAGCATTTCAATATTTGATAAACGGTAGAGGATAATCAAATAGATGATAGATGAACATAGCATTCAGTTTTTGACGGTTGATAGACAACAATAAGATAAATAGTTACAGAATGATAGACAAATATAGCATTGAAAAAAATGATAGACAAACATAGCATTCAATCTTTAAACTGTAGAAGCATACATTGAAAAATAGTAATGATAGACAAATATAGCATTTGAAAAAATAATGATAGATGAATATAGCACTAGAAAATTATGCATTCATAGTTGAAAAAATTGATAGATAAAAATAAGAATGCACTAAAAAAATGGAACATGAAAATAACATTATAGTTTGTTAAATACTGAATTATTCATTCATATTTTTTTGTACAGGAATCAAAAGGTAAAAGATTGAAGAAAGCAAAAACAACAAAAGGAAAAAAATCAAAGAAAGTATCTCAGGAAAAAATTCAGTATCGATGTAGCTTACTTCCAATGATAAAAAAAATTCGGAAAATTAAGGAAAAAGGAGGTTATCTTGTAGATCAATTGAATTATTTAAAACAAACACCCTTCGAAAAAATTTTGCTAGTGTTTTTCAAAGAAATATTTTCCATAGCCGCTTTTACAAAATCAGCAACAACCTTAGATGATGTCATAGAAACATTTTCTATCAATGACGAAGCTTTTAAAGTGGGGAATATTTTTCTAAAAATCAAACCTGAAGATGTTTCGATTCTCTTTAGCTTACCTTTGTCTGGAATTAATATTTTCCATTACCTAAAATGAGTTTACAAATCCTTCCAGGCAATTGTAAAGATTTTGTACTAAGAAATTTTGGAACAGTAGAGCACATCACAAAGGATCTTACAATTTCAAAGATAAATAATGTACTAGAAACACAACAATTTCAACATGAAACTGATTTTCCAAAACTGATTATTATTCTTGCAATGATAACCTTCTTCTTTCCCGACAACCAAAGCCGAGAA
Source organism: Allium fistulosum (assembly GCA_030737815.1). Classification (NCBI taxonomy): domain Eukaryota; kingdom Viridiplantae; phylum Streptophyta; class Magnoliopsida; order Asparagales; family Amaryllidaceae; genus Allium; species Allium fistulosum. Next base: position 1,214,371,819 of record CM060902.1, read on the forward strand.
ACATGTCAGGTTGTTTCATGCTCCTAATTGTAAGCACAACATTCTAACTTTATGTTAATTCATCTATCTCTATAAATTAAATTATACACATTGTATGTTTTACCAAGTAATATTTTATTTGTAGTTTTTTTCTATATGAGCATGTGAATTTGATATCTCCATTAGCTACATACTGTTCTACCTTACCTAGATTTGGGAGGTGGAATATCGGAAGCTTGAAAAAGGTCATTTCAAGAGAAGCTTTGATGAACATGGACAATAGAAAGGTATTATTTCTCACACAAGTACAATAAATATATAATGAAAGATAAATATATCATAACATAGTGTATATTAACAGTTTTCATTTTGTTATTACACAGTCATAATTTAAATGATAGTTACATATATCATTTCTGCACAAATACAATTTTCTACAGTTGCTACTAAAGAATGATAGTCAGATATAGCATCACATGAAAAATGACAATTATATATAAAATTAGTTCATTCATTGTATGTTAGCTCATTCATTACTATTTATGTTATTACATAGATTTTTGTTGAAATAAGAAACCTGACTGAAGATGAAAAAACACTTCTTCAACAAACAAGCCAACAAAAATTAGTTCAGCTGGATACCAATGAGAATATTGGGATACAAAAAATAGAAAACTTGGAAGAGAGATCAAAAAAACAAATCGACTCAATGCAGTAGTACATTGAAGATTTAGAAAATAAATTGAAGAAGTGTGAAAAAGAATTAGAAAATGAGAGACAAAAAAGAATACAAGCAGAAGGCATTATCATACAGTTGAGAAAAGAAATCAAGATGTTGAAATTAAAAGGAAGAGAAGAAATAGAACCACCATCATTTGATCTCAATATAACTCAGGAAATTAAAATGAAATTAAAATGATGCAGCAAGAGAAAGAACAACAGGATCAAAAGAAACCTACAGAGGCAACAGAAAAATCCCCGATAGTGCATGAAAAAACACAGAAGAAACCAAGCTTTTTAGTTTTGAGGGTTAAAAAGCGCCAACGAAGGAATAAAATTGATCTCGATTGCCAGTATGAAATTGTTCACAGAAAAACAAAGAAAAATGTTGACAATGAAGACCAAAAGGAGCAACCTGAAACTGTGGAAGGTCAAAATGAAAATACAAGTGAACAGGAACAAGAAGAACAAAATAAAGAATCTGATTATGAGGAGGAATCTAAAACTGAAACAGATGAGCAAGTCACTACAATTGAAAATGAAGAAATTATTGATGTTGATGAATACTCGCCATCAAGAAAGCTTACAAGAGTAAATATCTCACAAAAAGCAGTATTCTACAATTACTGAATGAAGAACAGCAAAACAAAATTCTTACTTTCTTCAAATTTAACGAAAATGAGAAGTAAGATTTCTGATCCTTTTTCTTTCATTATATTTGTAATTAAATAAAAATTAAAAAAAAACAACTTGTCAATTATTGATTTTCAATTACAGCAATGTAGCATATGAAAAAGATGAAGGGAACAAAGGAGGAATCACAATAGTGAAATCTATGTTGGAAGCCATTCTGTTTGAGGGCGTTACAGATGGACATGTATGCATCAAATTAGAATTATAATAGGAAAAAAGTGTATATAAATGTATTAAATGGAAGAATGATAGGTAAACCTAGCATTCAACTTTTCAAAGTGCATATAAATGAATTGAATGAGAGAGTGACACCTAAAAGTAGCATTAGTATTTGTAAAATGCAGATAAATATATAGGATGGGAGAATGACTGTTAAAACTAGCATTCATAGTTTTTTAAGTGCATATAAATGTATAGGATGAGAAAATGATAGCTAAACTAGCATTCAAAGTTTCAAACTGCATATAAATGTATTGAATAAAAGAATGGGAGTTAAAAATAACATTGGTATTTGTAAAGAGCATATAAATATATCGATGTCCAAGATGATTGTTTAAACTATCATTTGCATTTTTCAGTGCATACAATGCAGTAAACATGTAAATGATAGTGAATACTAGCATTAATATTCCTGGTTTAAAAATAAATAAGTAAATTAATTATCCCATAAAACTTACAACCTTCTTTGTTTGGTTAAACAGCTTATTGATTGGTTTTATTACAATCAAGAGATGTATGAACACAGTTACTACTTCACCACAATGATGATGGTAAGTATAAGCTTTTCATTATAAATGTTAAAAAATAATATAAAGTATTCTAATACATATGAATGTGCAGAATGCTTTAGTACATGATCAGCAAACTGTGATCAAAGACATAGTCATACCGACAATAGATGTCATTGTCAAAGATGAATTTATAGAGAAAATTTTCTTCCCTCTATATTACACAAACCATTGGAGCTTGTTGATGCTAAACAATGAAACAGTGCAGTGGAGTCATTATGATTCAACCAAACCAAAAACTAGATCAACAAGGACTTCAAACCCCAGCTATAACCAAGCCCTCATTCTTGTAAGAAAAGTATAAAAATCATTCTAACATTAATATACATCACTAATTTTTCTTCTTGCAGAAAGACAAAATTGAATTGATGTTCAAGAAGAAGTGGGCAGAAGTAGGAATATTGAACAAAGAATTTCACAAACCTAAAGTGTTGCAGCCAAAAAGCCCACCATAGGATTCTGATTCATAAGTAACTAATTTCATTTCTTCTCTTGTCATTTTAGTTTGTATATTCATCCAACTTTTGTTATTCTTTTTTAAAATATAGCTGAATACATCTAATGATCAAAATGATAGTTAAACCTACAATTGAAAATTTTAAAGTGCATAAAATTGGGAAAATGAAAAAAACGACAGTTCAAACTATCATTTATATTTTTTCAGTGCTTATAAATTTATCAAATATCCAAAATGATTGTTTGCACTAGCATACATACTTTTAAAGTCTTTTGGACTAGACTAAACATGCAAACTGATAACCAAAATATCATTTGTATTTTTAAATTGCACTAGAATGCATTAAATATGCAAAATGATATTTAAATCTAGCATTGCTAATTGACAATTCATTGAACTGCATATATTGAACAAAAAGATTATGTATAAGGTGCACGTTCTACACGCAGCAATGGTATCTCTATGAATGCATTGATTAATATTGTGATCAAAATATAAAGCTATATTTTAGAATTCTAGAGTAAAGAATGCTATCTTATTTTAGCATTAGGTTGTACTATAATATTAACTAATATTTCTATATCTGAAACAGACTTGATTGTGCATTCTTTGTCATGGAAAACTTGAAAAAACTGGACAAGGTTGAGATGCCAGAAAAATATCCAAAGGAAATGCTTAGAAAGCTAAGAGCTGCAGTGGTGTATGACATACTCAATGATCCACAATACAGTTGGTCAGTGGAGAAATCATACAAAGATTCTACACAAGAATAGCTGTTGCATTTTAACTTCTTAGAACTTTGGATTTATTTGAACTGAACCACTTCTGCTAATTAAACTGAGATGGAGTCTTATATGTTTTCCAATGCTTGTATTTTGTTCTCAGTGTATAAACTACTCAGTTGTATTTGAACTTCTCGATTTGAATTTGATTCGATTATAGTTATCTGTTTTCAGCGCATAAACTACAATGTATAAACTATGGATATATTCAACTGTCATTTTTATGTGTTTTTTGATTCTTTTACTGTATTTCTGAAGTGGCGAATAATATTTTATACTGAAATGCTAGATAGAACTAGCATTATGCGAAAATACATTTCTCAGTGATTGAACTGTGATGAATAATGTGTGAGTTTATCCATATAGCATTTTTATATGATTTCCAATGTTTGAACTCTGTTTCAAGTGTGATCACTACTATTTACACTGTAATGCTAGTTATAACTAGCATTTAACTGAAATGCTAAATACAACTATCATTCAACTATAATGCTAGTTGTACTGTAATGCAGTCCACGGTGATTGTTATTTTGATGGTAGTTGCCAAAGTAGGTTTAGTGCACAAGTATCTCGTAGATCCTCTAACTTTTTCAGGCCTATAGCCCATTCTTTTTTTGGCACACACAATTTATCCCAAGAAATTTTATGTTTCCTTCCTTTCCACAGAAAGTCTGCATTTATCTTATTTGATTTCTTTAAAGTGGCAATAGGAAGTTGATATATCAGTAGCCAGTATAGCACCATAGGATATATTACACCATAAATCAGTAGCCAGTATAGCACCATAGGATATATTACACCATTAATCAGTAGACAGTATTTGCAATCCCATTTATCTACTTTGTTATTTTCTGAAACATAGAGGTGCAGTCTGCATAATGAAGATATTCCATAGGTTGCACTTTACAAATTGATGTTAGTTCTTTTTTCTAACTGCTCTTTCTAACAATAAGGAAAGATATTCCATTGCAATATAGAAGAAATATGGGGGCAGATGTTCCCCCATATCATATAAACAGTACATCATCATACTGGCAATTCATGACAAAACCACTTATGTAATCACATCAGCTAATCATATAAACAGTATATCATCATTATCAGATCCTTTGTTCTTGCACAACAGCTTACTCAGTTCTATACAATGACAAATTATGGGTTTCAATGCTGAAATTGTATTTCAGGTGTGATGCATACTGATTATAATGAAATGCTAGTTATAACTAGCATTCAAGTGAATGATAACTACATCTAGCTTTGAATAGAAATGTTAATACTGAAGTGCAGAGCTCATGCAGTTCTTTAATTCATATTAAATATTTTGCAATATGAATAAATAATAGATTCCTAAAAACAGAAATTCAACAATAAAGGAAAATATAGGAACGGCAGATATTAGAAATCTGAACAAAATAACCAAAACATTTCACATTTTATTTTCTAATGATTTCACAAAGTCTGACTTCATTCTTCTATAACTTTAGCAGCTTTACACTTAAAAAACTACTCCATTACACTAACAAAACACATAAATTTTCTTAACTTTTTAAAGAAGTAAGACAATTTCTTTTGTTGTGGCCAACTTCATTACACTGACTGCATCTGTTCCTTTTACTTTGAGAATACCAAATCCACCACGCCTCTTTGTAGATGGTCTTCCTGCACCATGAACTTCTTTAGGAATCCTAATGAAACATCATTTTCAGCAGCAACTAGCTTATCAAAATCTGGAATTGGATTGATAGCATTAGAATACGAAGATCTGAAAGCATTAACAGTAAAATAGTCCTCCACAAAATCATAAACTGATAATCTAGACTTGTTAATGCACTTAATTGCATGGGCACATGGAAAACTAGTAACTCTCCATTGGTTACAACTGCATAAACGATTTTTAAGATCAACAACCAGTGACATAGAAGATTTAACTTCAAACACAAATTCTTAAGACTTATAAACATCCCAACCAAAGCCATCATCAACTAACTTAGACAAACGTTCCTCCATAACAGGACAAAGATTCGTTGTCCACAAACAACATTCCTCTTTTCGTCTCGCCATTTGCTCCATAAATTTCACCCGAATACCATCCAAACAAGAAGTTATAGGCATAACTCTATCTTCCAAAATCCATGAGTTGAAACTTTCTGCAAAATTTGAAGAATATTCACTGTAACACTTTCCTTGAAAAAACAAATCTGCCCAATGGTCAAAAGGTTTATCTTTTAGAAAATTTTCTACGGACGTACCCCCAAATCCTTAAATTTAGAAAGGTATTGCTCAAAATCATACATATTAGAAGCTCTAGCACAAAGTTTGAACAACTCCACAATAGATGAATCACCTTTAGCCGCCTTGACAATAGTACCAATACTCTGTTCCATGTGAAGTAAACAATAGCTATGATATGAAGAAGGAAATATTTTCGGAACACCTAAAATGAGACCCCATTGACGATCAGACATAAAAACTAAAGACCGATCTTCATTAAGCATTCCTTTCAAATGGGATAAAAACCAAGACCAATTAGACTCTTTTTCATGTGAAACAATACCATAGCAAGAGGAAAGAAACCTACAAATTAAAATAATTAATGACAACTCAGTAGTAAGAAACATGAATTATATTAAACATCAAAACTTGTATTAAATGTTAATAATTTATATTATACACAATTAAATTAGGTTCAAAATAATATATGAATATAACATATGTTATTTAGTTACTGCTGCATAAAATTTTAGTTCTTGTTTTTGTAAACATTTCTACTATAAACATTTCTAGTGTAACCAGCTCGATCATTGAATAAAATAAAGCAAACAATTCTAGTGTAAACATGGCTGCATTAAAAATTATGTACAACTTTGAACAATGATAGTTTAATATATCATTACCAGAAAAATAAATAAGTAAATAAAACAAAACTAAAATGAAACTCATACCTAGGTTACCACTTTTAGAAGTAGTAGCTAACAAAACACCCGGTCTTCCCTTCAAAGCAGCTGCATCTAAAAATATTAATGGCCGACAGTGTTTAAATCCAAGTAGACAAGCACCAAAACCAATACAAACTCTCTCAAACTGATTGGTTGAAGCATTAACTTCCATGGCCACGTAACTACCAGGATTATACTTTTGCAACACCTCCAAATACCAATTTAAATCGTTATATGACATAGCATCATCCCCATATATTTCTTTCAAAGCTAACTGTTTTCCGCTATAAGCATAATAATATGAACGATTAAAATTGTACTCTCTTCTAAATTCCTTCATAATATATTTTGGCTTCTTCATAGGAGCATCTCAAATTTGATCAACAATCAAAGATTTAACAAATCTACTTGAAATATTAACTTTATTAACATCTCGAAGAACGGCTCCACACGAATGATAAAAATTGTAGGTTCTAATAAAAAACCGAGAGAGTAGACCAGGATCCGAAGAAGCATTAAGATAAAACTTACAACCATCCTTCAACTAAGATCAATTAACCGAAATTCTATCAGGAGAATTTCTTACAAAAATCAAATCATAACACATTTTTTATTTGATATGCCATTAAAAACTCCCGAAAATTCTCGGCTCCATTAAAACAAAAACCAAGAAAATCCACAATAGTTTTTTGAGAACCTTTCTTCAACATATCTTTCAAATAATAAGAAGAATCAGCATGTGAATCACTATTTGTACCAGAATTACTACTAATTGAAGTGCTTTGAACACTTGCATAGCCTAAACCACAGCCAGCAATATCAGCTTCATAGCACAAACATTTTCCTTAACAGTAAACTTAAAATATTCACTCTTCTTGAAAATTAGAAAACACAGAATATTAATCAAATTTGAATCAGTATCAATGATTATATTCTTATTCTCAAGAACATAAGATATCTCAGTAGAAAATGGACTAAGATGTGGCCAAACTTCACAGATTTCAGTCTTAACACCAAACAAAGAGCATGTGGTAAGTCGAGTAGAATAACAATTCTCATTATGTTCAAAAATAACTAGCAAACTATTTGCTTCATCATTGTAGATATCAGTACTGCAAAAGAAATTAAAAAACCAATTAACAAACTTACTTAATTTTATGAATACAGCAACAACAGAAAATGCTAAATTAACATAGCATAACAAATGAAAATCAAATTAAGTGCTAAATGAAAGAAATATAAATTAATTAAAAAGCAGATGATAAATGAACATAGCAAAATCAAATTAAAACAAATTATGAATACAACAGCAAAGAATGCTATATAAACTTAGCATAACGCAATAAACTACATATAAAATTCACTAGAATGATAGATGAACGGTAAAATTGTAAAACAATAAACTGTGCTGAAGAAACATAACAGTACATGATAAAATCTTACTTTGCCATTGAAACAAATCTAAAATAGGTACCGAAATCTAGAAAAAGACAAACTGTGCAACCTAGAAAAACAAAAATATACTTAATAATCGAACGATATTATATCAGAAGAAGATCGAAACAAATAAGGGCAATATACCTGAATGTAAGGAAATTGTTTGATAAAGATCCAGAGCACGATGAAGGTCAACTATAAAGAAACACGATGAAGATCGATAGACGATCGAGAAGATCGAATACAAAAATAAAGAAACACGCGTCCTTGAATCGAGAAGATCGATGAACTAAGATCAGTGATATCAGAATGAAGATCAAGAAGAAATTAAGAAGCAAATTTAAATTTTATGTAAGTTTGTCCTTAGAACGAAAAAATAAAGCCCGCGTCCTTCAAACGAAAAAAATAATCCGCGTCCGTAGGCCCAAAAAAAAGTAAAATCTTCCTCCAGTCCATTTTCCTGTATTAACTATTACTTCTTAATTATTAATTGTTCATTAATAAAAATCAATTCTTATTTATTTATTATGAATTATTTAATAATTATTATTATTTATTAATTATTATATTAGTTACTAAATTATTAATTATGGAATAGTTTATTAATATTAATTATTTCATAATTTCAAATTAATTATTAATTATTATTATTTAAAGTAATTATTGATTATTGATTAATTAGTAATTACTATGAAGTATTATTATTTAATTATAATTATTAATGTATTATTACGATAGGCAAATGAAAACGGTTGTAATAAGATATACTATGCTTCAAGAACTTATGGCGGAATTGAGAAAAATATAAATATAGAAAATATCCATCTTAGAAAATATCTCAAAACACAGTTTCAGAAAAACAGTATGAAGTTAAATACAAGGTACGTAGAAATACCACTTAAAGTCTCATAAAAGAAATACTAAGTACTGATAGATATAGACAGTTACATAGAGAGTAAATAAAGGATAATCAACTCCTATGATGAGCTTGCCTCTTGACGTACTGAAATCAGGCCAAATCACCTGCTGCCCTGTCCTCCTATGGTGGGGAAAAAAGGGTGGGTCGGACAAAATATTAGTGAATAAGTACATGCTTAATATACGATGATCATGTTCGGTTAACTTTAATTCTACCCTATGTGAGCTAGGGTATCCTACAAGTGTTCATGCATTCCTAGGTTTCATTACTTAAGGGTTTTTATCCAACACGCACACAAGGATTGAACTACGGATCAAACCTCAATAACTAACGATCGGCCACTGATCCTAGAGCTACTCAATATGGAAACACTGCTACTAGAGCTACTCAATATAGGAACACCTCTACTAGAACTACTCAATATGGAAACACTATTATTAGAGCTACTCGATATGAGAACACCGCTACTAGAGCTACTCAATATAGAAACACCGCTACTAGAGCTATCTGGGAATAAATTTTCCAAAACCACGACTACACGTAACCTAACTACGCATCACGGGGGAGCCCGCAATGCTAACTCTCCAGTATATCTCATCATCTGAATTTGTGTCCACCTCTCGATAGTAGTATACTCCTCTTATTGGACGAGTTGAGATCCATTAACAACACATCATCACGCCGCATCAGAAATCATGAATACCAAGGACTCCCGTTGCGTAGGGCCCACACACTTACCAGTGATCAGTTAGTGTTACGCATCCACCATACAACCTCTTGTGAGTGTCATTTGTGATAGAATCGTACTCATTGGGTAAAATACATTTACCCAAACTTGCAATGTCCTAGTGTCATCTTATAGGGAACTAGCTTCGCTGCTATTCCTAACATTCACACATATGGATACAATACACACATATATATAGAATTAATAGTTTATAATTTAACCTGGGCCTCAGGTCGAGGTTTAGATTACAATTTTAGACTTCTATTAATATGACTTATGCAGTGAACCTTAAGCGTCAAGTTACAATGACCAATCTTTGCAATTTTTCCATACATTTTATTTGTTTAGAATTCATAGGGTTTCAATTCAATAACAGAGGGGTTAAATGAGATTAGTCAATTTATACCAATTTCAGTTTCTAATTCCATTTTAGATTTAATAATGGGACATTTTGGCACAGGTCCCTATTAAGTTTCAAAATACACAAAAGCCCCAGTAAAAAAAAGGTTTGTAAATTAGGTCCCTAGAATTAATTTATAGAATAATGGCATACACTTATGCAATTATTCAGTGAATAATTGCAGACATTTATGCAATTATATCAAAAAATTGCATACATTTCCACAATTATTCACCAAAAAATTGCGAAAAATTCCGTAATTATTCACCAAAAAAATTGTGGAAAATTCCGCAATTATTCACCAAAAAAATTGCGGAAATTTCCGCAATTATTCACCGAAAAAATTGCATAAATTTATGCAACTTTTGGATATAATTGCATAAATGTCTGCAATTATTCAATGAATAATTGCATAACTATATGCAATTACTTAGTAACTTAATTCTAGGGAGCTAATTTACATACTTTTTTTTACTAGGGTTTTTGTGTATTTTGAAACTTATTAGAGACCTGAGCCTAATATTCACTTTAACAATTAGGGTTTATCGTTTATAGTTTAATTGTTAACATCTTAGATCAGATAGAATAGGTTAAAATTAACAGTAAATAATTAACTTATTAAGCATGTTCCCACTCACCTCGGATCCAAGCTCTAACTCTATGCTCCGTCAGAGAATCGTCACTCATTAGCTTGCCCCCACCTTAATCTGATTTATTTGTGCTCTCTTACTTTGATTTTAATTTATTTTTGAAATAAAGTTTATAAGTGGAGAGAAGGAAATTTTGGCAGAGTTTCGGTATGCAATCATTTTTCTAATGGAATTAGGGTTAGCTTAGGTGTTAATTTATAAGAGATTGATTTGAAGTGTTGGATTTACCCTAGAGAATCTTTGTTCTCATCTCAACCGCACATTATAAACTTAGCAACGAAGAAAAATATTTCATTCAATGGTCTCCGTCTGATCACATGCTCCTTTTCTACGAAAATACACGTCAACAGTCGATCACTAGGGTAGATTGGTCGACTGATCGACCGCTTCGTATCGTTCGGCAGACCCTAGTCGATGGGTGACACTGTTTTTACAAGGAAAGTCTTTGTTTTTAATTTTTTTGTTTTCAAATATTTAAACGTTCGTAACTTCTCTATACTAACTCTGATTTCAATGTGTTATATATGAAAATTGTTCAGAAATCGCTATGAATGCAATGGTGCAAATTTCGTAGCCAAATTAGGACGTTTGTGAAAATTTAATTTTAGCCCTTATTAAATTTAAATTTAATTTTCTTATTAAATTTTATGCTAGACTTTTGAGGTATTACATTCTCCCTCCCTTAATGGACCTATTTATTCCCGCAACGAAGTTAAAGGGTAAATTTAAAAAAAATACCATTTTAGATTTTTAATGGACCTATGAAATATAAATTCATTTAGAACTTTTCTAAGTTTCTTTTAAACAAAATCAATATTTAATTTTATTTTATAAATAAATTTTCACCTTAATTTAATGTGTATACAAATTAGAGTATATCAAATACACTTTTATATACATATTTGTGTATAAGTGTTACTTACCAAATTTAATTTAGAGAAGGAAATTTTTTATTTCTTTTCTTAACTTATTTAACTAATATGGGGGCATATGATTTTAATTGGAGTGGGAAAACTTTTCATTTATTTTACTTTAATTAAATTGATTGATTGATTAATTAATTAAATGACATTAATAATCAATTTAAATATGGCATGAGATGTAAGTATATCCAAATATATTAATGGCGAATATTGTGCAAGTGCAACATATAGGAAGTGTGCATAGTCAGTGATTGCCTTTATATATATGCCTTTGTTGTACTTTTTTATAAACAAAACCACATTTATTATATATATGAACACACAAACATATATACACACACATATTCTTGTTTACACTAAAGTTGATTTTGGTTGCTTGACATGTTTTAAAGTAAAGCAGACAATTTAAAAGGGTATTGTTACTGACACATCGGTTTTTGATACGAGAGGGCAAATTTATGAGTACTCCATATAAAATTAAATTGTTATAAAGAGTATACATCCTAATAATAAAACATATATTTTTGTCTCTCTTGCCCTTAGTTAAAATATACATTTACTCTCTCCCTTTCCTTCCTTTTCCAAAAAGGAAATAATGGTGAGAACAAAATATTCATCCCGATCTTCACAACCAGATCCAAACTTTGCCGAGAAGCTAATGAAAATATAATTTCTTAACATAATTTATTACGCATTTTTTTAACTATGGCAAAAGTTAGGGTTTAAAATTAATGTTGTATTCTTTCATGAGTAGGAATTAACTGTCTCTTTCACTTTTGCAATTCCATCTGGTAGCAAGTTTGAATTCTCCATTATTTGATTAATTATTTTTTATTAGAGATCAACGGTGATAAAGGGAAACTAAGGGTAAATAAAAAGGGTATTTAAGTTAATTTTATTGTAATTTTATGAGGAAGCTAGTTTAATTAGTATGCCTTATAGTAAAACAAATTTAAAAAAATGGTCGCCTCACGTCCAAAACTGGAGTGTCAGTAACAATACCCATTTAAAACTAGTTTTAATTAAAAGATAGTTTAAAACCAAAATTGTAGTTTTCGTAAAAGTATATTTTGTACAACTTGAACTAAGAACGTGTTCATATATGTATATTCATTAACACGCATAGATATATGTATATGTGTGTGTGTCTATATATATACACTCACACACACACATATATGTATACAATAATTGAATAAAAGTTTTAAATTCAAAACAAAGTGGAACATACGTATTCAATTAATTTGTAGTTTAAAAACATTTACATTCAGTTAAAATAACAATCTTTGATCTAAATGTTAACTTAAAATAAAAGTTTTATGAATAGGAAAGTACATATATAAACCTTAAAATGAAGTAACCATTATTCTAATGTAAATAATGACCAATTTGATCCATAATAACTCGTGATAGTATATTCAATCCCAAACTTGAAACATAAAATTAAATCAATTAATCAAAACAATTTTCAAAACAAAATATTGTTCAAACAATAATTTATAAAACAGAAAAGAACTAGACAACTAAGGCACATATAAATTCATGCTAATAAGGTTCTAATATGAACTAAACATACAATTTGAACGAAAGAGCAAAAGGAGTAATGGATCGAACAATATTAACAATAATTAACATAAATATATAAGGGTTGAAATGCATGTGCGGATCTGAGTTGAAACAAATAATAGACATTCATGTAATCGAGATGAAAGGGTTTTGATTCACATGTTTAAAATTAATTAAATAATGAACCATTCATATCCAAACATATGAAGGATAAAATATATAAATAAATAAATCAAAGAATAACCTCAAGATGTTGCATAGAAATCACACCTTAAATGATGATATTTCCTCATACCCACATCATATGCTTGAAGAGATTGATGAACCACTTTTGATTTGTTTTGTTTGAGTTTTTTATTTGGAGTTGAAAGATTTTGGGAATTTTATTTTTTTTCTACCATGGAAAGTTAAAAGGAGAGAAAGAAAAGAATGAATGAGACAAAATGAGTTGTCTGTAGAGAATGAAGTAGAGAGTATGTTTTATTTGAAAGAATGGAACCTTTCTCATTCTTTAATTAAAACTTTCATAATTAGTTCCCTTTGATTATCGCTCTCTCCACTCCTCGCTCTTCACATGGTATGGCTAAAATTATATGCCATCAAATAACATAAAATTTCAATAAATAATTTCATGTAATTATCTTTTATTTAAATTACATCGATATCGTATATTAATACATGCAAACATAACTTTAATAAATGCATTAAAATAATTACAAACAACTTTCAAACATCAAATAAATTAAATATTAATTAATATTTTTAAAATATTAATTAATTTAATTAATTTACAATATTTTATATATTAATTAAATCAGGTGGTTTTTCGACGAATTCATCATTATGGTTGTGCTATTCAAAGGTGTAAATACAGTCAGCGGTTAATATCGAATAATTCGAATATTAACGTTCACACGGCACCTTAGCTAGTAGTGTGACATTTTAGCTGAATTTAACGCTTACAAAGCTTTTGGTAAAATCCAATTTTACATATTATAAGCGGTACCCGGCAATGGCAATTATTTACACCAATTCTCTTCGTCAAATCTATATCACATTAGAACTTATGAAATCTGGTAACGGTCAAAATTCAAATATCATCCTTATTCAACTTTATAGTCCAAACACAAGGTCATTAGATTCAATAATAACAACTATTAACCGAAATGCTCTAACCAAAGACTTTGACTTTGAGTTGACTTCAACTGACTGTGAAACTAGCCTCATATAACCGAGAAGACGAATCCTCTCTTGAATAGTGTTTCACTTTCAAAGCTTCCACTTGACCCAACTATAGTTGTTCGATGGACGCTGTGCTATGATTTAACTATAATCAAAGTGGAGTTTCCACAATAAAGATCAACAATATTCTCAAGTCAATAAAACTATGTAAATTAGTCACATCGATATTTTCTGTTTGACCTTAGTTGTATTAACCCACAGAAACTACCAAGTGAGTCATTCCATAGTTATCCAATAACAATTAGTACGTAACCCCTTAGTGCCCTAGTAGTCGTGAGTAATGCACTGCCCAACTTTAGAGAGCATTACGTACTCTAGTCTCAACGGATGTATCGATATCCAGTCTCGATACATCTTGGCTAGGAATAATTAAAATGCTATATTTATTTTTATTGTGATAATTCACACATGGTTACAGCACTTTGTAACTACTATCACAAAACATACCATTTATGGATTTTCTATTAAATATACTTTTAACTTAATTAATTAATATAACCCATTATATCAAGTATATAATAGAAAGAAAGCTTGGCTAGGAATAATTAAAATGCTATATTTATTTTTATTGTGATAATTCACACATGGTTACAACACTTTGTAACTACTATCACAAAACATACCATTTATGGATTTTCTATTAAATATACTTATAACTTAATTAATTAATATAACCCATTATATCAAGTATATAATAGAAAGAAAACACCTTTTATTTCAAACAAGATTGGTTATCGAGTAAGATATACATAACAAATTATACAATTGCCCTTATGGCATACCCCTAATTCTATCAAGGTCTTCAGAGGTGGTGGACACTCCCGCTTCATATGCCTAAGCTGATTGCAATTATAACACTTAACCTTTGAACCCTTCAATCTGCACTCCTTTATGAAATGTCCCGTCTTGCCACACTTGCTACAACGCATATCATGTTTCTTGACCTTTCCTTTGGGTCTAAATCCTAAATAACGTTGATTCTGCTGTTACGCTGTAACGATCCGACTTTTCGACCCTCGAATGTCGATACTAAATGCATCCATGGTATTTGTGTGCTGAGCACCTAAGTGCTAAAAAGATAAAAAGTTAGAATAAAAAAATAGAATAAGAAAGAAAGAACACAACACCAGAATCTCACAGCGGAACAATTATTTATAATATCAAAAGAACAATATAGAGGGTTGCTCTGAATACAGGATTTAAGAATTACAAAACTTAAGTACTATCATCAGCCTAAACAGTTATAACCACATGTCCTCACAACGTTGATATATGTACATAGCTAATATGGAACAATAGAAATAGAAATAGATAGATAGTGGAAGATTCTAGCTCGTCTACTAGACTCTGAAGCATCCAAGGTAAAACCTAATACTCAGCCTACTCGAAAGAGTACGTGAGGAATTTAGGGAAAACAAAAACCAAGCTTCAGATATAAGTCTGGTATAAGAAAACTCGAGATATATGCAGCATGTAACAGCAACTATTGAGACCGTATGGATTCCCATTTCAATTTTCCCCTCAAAAGAAACCAACTATTTAGCTTTGGTATGAGAAGTTATCGAAAAGAGTATATTACAACATCTCTCATTCATGAATTTCTAGTGATCGCCTTGTCCAGCATTTATTAAGTTTAATATAGTGATATGATAGATAATGTCTATGGTGTAGAATACAAATCACATCAAATAGTTGTGATGCTTATATTGGTCACACCATAACATATTATGTTACATTTAAAACTGCTAAGGTACGTTCACATAATGGATGTTCCATAAAGATATCTTTAGGGAAGTCGAAACCAATCTCCTGCACAAGGATTAGACTTTTACTTCCAAGCATTGTATATCTCTAAATAAAATATAACATTTAGGTAAACACAAGTGGTCCAACGTCCGAACATAAACATGAACAACACAAACTAAATATCATCAACTCCTTCAGGCCAACGGTCGATAAGTATCCCTAGATATGGAGTTGATAATATCTTGACATGGGTCGCTAACCCCAGGTTGTGAGGACTACTCTATTTTTTAGTCATTTCTGATGACGAAGTTACCTTCGGCATCTTCTCACGAGTCTTCATCGGTTGAACATAACACGAATCCTAGATTGGACCCTTGCATCTCGAATAGATATGAAAGCCACACATGAATTCCCATATCTCAGCAGATCTCAGAATCACACATAGATTCCCACCTCCTGAATAGATCACGATCATCTGCATGTGTTCGTGCATCTTAAATAGATCTCAAATCTCCAAATAGATTTCTTTCTTTAACCGTTTCCAAAACACAAAACTCGTATACTAATTTTGAATATTCGGTAAGTAGAACACTTACCGATCTTGGACTCTTCAAAACTAATCGATAAATTTTTGATAAACTCAATTCCAATTCTTTTAGAAGTAAGCGAAAGCTAGAGACATTTCGAACCAATATTCCTTCCCAAGGGTTCTTATTTGTATGAAATCATGAAGCATTTTTATTAATTCCTAAGTTATTATTAGGTCAAGTTTGATAATCGACTAATTGATTATCTAGTCAAAACAATTGCTTATACAAATCACGATTCATATGCTTAACTCATTTCTAACATTCCAACTTAACCATTCCTCGCCCAAGAGTGAAGCTAGGTAAGTTTGGGCACTGGTTGCTCCAAGCCTTGCCTGACACTTCATTCTTGAATCTTACAAATAGATAAGTCTACCTCATCGGTTTTTAGTGTTAAGTATAATAGTAATGATTTCCATAAACAAGTAAGAAATCAACGCATTAATACATTTCCGACATTTTCCATATACCTATTCCTCGGTTAAGAGGGAAGCTCGGTATGTTAGAGCTCTATTGCTCCATCCCTACTCGACATCAACCTTAACTCTCACAAATAGATAAGCTTACTTTATCAGCTTATTAGTGCTAAGCATAGTTAATTACTTTTCTAATAAGTAATTTAAACAACCAACCATTTGGCCATTTAGCAATTCTAATCCCTTTTCTAAACCTTTTGTTTATACTTAAAATACTTTAAAAATACTTATAATAAGTTTTAAACATTTATACAAAATATTACTTAAAAATAATTATTTTGAAATTTACTTGAAATGATATAAAACCGTGTTTTTAACATAACACTCTTTTTATATGAATTCATAACTACCTCTTAAAAATTCATATAAATCTCAAACTACTTTTGAAATACTCTAATAAGAGTTAGGCGATACTTTTAAAAAGAATGAAACAAATTGAACAAGCTTAAAGTCCTTTTCGAAACATTTGAAGTCCAAAAATCAAAGTTAAGCGGGGCAGTTTTGCAGTAGTGATGTTTTGGCCATTTTTGAGATGTTACTTAACTTTTTACTATTCAAGCTTTTAATAGCAACAAACATACATATAAAACATTATAAATATGGTGAAAAACCCCTAAGGATCTCCCAACAAAGTTCCATAGCGATTGCTAAAACAAGGCAATTACGAACTGCATCTATGGCGACTATCGCTATAAGTGTACTTCTAAATCCAAGTCATATCTCAACCTATGTTCAACTACGATCTATGTACCTTGTTCGAGGCCTAGTTATATGTTATATAAGTCCACTCAAGTCCATTCAGGTCCATATATGGATCCTATGTTCCACTTGTTTTCAAAATAAGAATCAAAATCAATGTTTTCAACATATGTCCAAGTTAATTCAAACAACTTTAACATAAAAAAATATAATCATATATGAGTTATATAATCCAAGTAATGAGTTATCTCACCTCAAACCCAACAAACAACTAAGCCTAAGCACTCAAGTTCAAACCCAAGCTAGCAACCTCATTTCCCTCCATTCCTTCCTTGCTTCACTTGCTCCAAAACTTCCCAACCTCCATCAATGCTCACGGCCTCTTACTATAGGGGGAGTGTGGCTTCATTTTTTCACAAAATAACTAGGTAGAAGGTGTTTTTATGTGGTGGTAAGGTCTCATTCCAAATTTGAGGTGATTTGGAATAGATTTGCAAACAATTCTTTTAGAAACTAAGAAGAAGATGATGATGATGATGAAGACATAGATATTTTAGCTCAAAGCTTAGGAATTTTTGTAAATGAATAATAAGGGTGTACCCTTCCTTATATGGTCTTAGGAACGATGATGGGAAAAGACCAAGAAGATCTTCAAATTCTAATGCATTAATGGTTTCTTATCATGACAACTTTATGTCACTTCTTCTTTATTCATTTTACCATTATACCTTTACCATATAATATCTCTTATCCTAATAGAACTTTCTAGAATATTCCAAGCTTTATGAAGAGGAGAGTGAGTTAATTAGTTGCTAATGTGTTTATTATATCATTATTTAAGTATATGATAGTTCGAACAACTTATATTGATTGAAAAACTGTTTATTGATAAACCTATTTTCGGTCACATTATCGACTTTTCCTCAAAGAGTATATTTTTGTAGACTCTATTCAAAAAAAAGTTTTTTATTATTATTTATTAGTTAAATGATGTTAAACAAGGTTATAAAATCAAATTTATAACACTTAAACATATCCTAAAATGTATCTATATTCGAAGATAAAGTGTTCAAATTTTCGGGTCGCTGCATGTGCTTTCCCTCCAGTCTTCTTGGGTTCTTCTTTCGCTTCCTCCTTAGAGACGGTATTCAGCAAAGCCATCTCCACTAAACTCTCATATGTAGTACCTATGAGAATATGACTTAGAGCTAAACCTTGAAGAGGTTGGTTCGGCCCTTTGGCAAACTTCAAAGCCTTTTTATGTTGGGTGTCGATCAGTCTCATCCTGAATCTAGCTAGTTCATTGAATTGGTTGACATACTCCTTTACTAACATGTCTCCTTGCTTCAAGTGAATAAACTTCTCTAACTTCACTCCTTCCTCTACTCTAGAAAGAAAGTTCATCTCGTAGGTTCTCTAAAACTCTCCCCATGTGATTTCTCTTCCTTCAGTCTTTGTCTCAACTACCTCCCGCCAACTAAGAGCCTCCCCCGTAGCTCCCAAGTAGCCAACTGTCTCCTCATATCATCAGCAAGACCTATCAACCCATTAATCCTCTCACAAGAACGAATTTATATCCTTGAATCTACATATGACTAGTTCCTCACATATGGCTTTCCTCCAAGGCTATCAAAATCCTTACATAATATAGAAAAATCTACGACGGGTAGGTGGGCAAAAACTGCACCTATCGCTCTCTCCATAGGTGCTCTAGTGGGATTAATCTTAGTTTGTCCCTACTAACCACTACAACAAACTGGGGCTTTCATAGCGTTTAAAAAACACTATTATACCTTACCATAGCGTTTCAGAGAACGCTGTGGAACGACATGCTATGGTAGACCATAAACTTTAAATAGCAGGAACAAAAACGCTATGCAAAGTAAATTTTCTATAGCGCTTTCTCATGGCTATTAAGCGAAAATGCTACAGGAAATATTATCTCATTGTTACTTCCTATAGCGTTTATACTGCACATTTCTATAGCGTTTTTTTTGCATATTTTATAGTGTTTGGTATGCATATTTCTATAGCGCCGATTTGCATATTTGTATAGCGTTTTCTGTGCTTATTTCTATAGCGTTTTTTAATTATATTATAGCATTTGTTATCCACATACCTATGGTTACTTTCCATAGCATTTTTTAAACGCTATTAATTATAATATTAATTAATAGCTTTTATCCGTCGCCGTTTCAGTTTTTTCCCATATATAATATCCGTTTACCCATTTCTTCTTTGCATATAAATATAAAAGATTTCCGCTGACAAAAAGTATGTAAATTGAAACACAATATTTCGTTCAAAAAACTTTTGGCATATTCATACAGTAGTTCATACATATCATTCAAACAATTTTTCTCATATCCATACATAGTATTTCATACATATCGTTCAAGAAACTTTTCTAATGTCCATACATATATTTTATACCTATTTACATCAACAACTTACTTATAGGCCAGTCAAATAATTGAATTCATCTTGCTTTGCTTTTGATATTTTCTCTCTAACATCTGCAATAATCAAATAAGCAATTTAGACATTAGTTATTGTTATGTCAAACATTCACATAGTAAAAGGGTCCCAAGGAAGAAAAAATATATAGCTAGGACTATATGACACTGGTTAATAAAAATATTAATTGCAAGAAAAAGGTATGCCACCAGCTATTTCAAGAAGTCAAGCAACTTTGGTAAACTTTGAATTTCAAAGAATTTGAAAGTAAAATGAAACTAGAAAATGTATAAATAAATTTTTAAAAACTACGTAATTAAGTTTAAGTCTACATTGATTAATCAATGACATAAGTAAAAGGTACTGATATAACAAAATTGTAAACAAAACCAATCATTACTAATTTTGTTTTATGTTGATTAATCAAAAGTAATAAGTGCAATTTTATTTTAGTAGTTTAAAGGTTCATCTTTACCTAACTAGTGGAACAGAAGCTTACTATACATTACTCTATTCTTGCCAAGTCCAACTCCTACTGCATCTACCTATGTACTTTTGTCCTGACCACAATGCAGAAGCCACATTCATGCTTCGTACAACTGTCAAATGCAGCAGCCTCTTCTTGCCAAAATATTTCTTTTCTATCCATGCAACTCAGAGAGTTCATTCTGTTGCTCATTAGATACCCCATCACTAACACGGCACAAGTGAACTTCAGGTTATAGTCCACCATGTACAACGCAGGTTACACACATCCCACCGCACAGCTGCATAATGAGCTCGTTTTCTAACGGACTTCACTATACATTTACTATTGCACATCTTTACAGCTGATGCACTCACTCGTCACTCCAAATACGCTCAGTTTTGAGATTCAGTTCACTTCCAATCTTGCTACCTAAAGTTGCTTTGACATGCCATAGGCTAGCTCATGCACTTGCTCACTGTCTATACTTAAATCTAGCATTATCTTACCCAATATGTGTCAACCTTATTATGTTGCACAGTTACAGTAGCACCATATCCAAATTCTACATCAGTCATGTACTCGATTAGGTTCAAATCATTGTTGCTTCATAACACTGACAATATACTTGGCTATGCTGCAGGGTCTTTTTGGGTGGAATCTGATACTCATTTTTCATGTTGTAATGCTAACTGAGATATTATAATAGGCCCTCGTATGCTGAAAATCCTAAATTTTTTTGGGATTAGTATGATTGTTTTGGATGGAGCTGTAACTGTTTGCTTCTAGACCTGGTTATGCATGTCAGATTTCAGGCTTCAGTCAATATGTATAATTTGCTGCTTCACCCTGCACTCATGCTCGCAAAAGGAGTCATGGGCCAACCTCACGATGGTCTCTTATCCCTCCCTTCATTGGGCCACTTGCATAATCATATCACACTCTAAATCCAGCAAATCATGCCAATGGGCCATCACATTTTGTAATTATGCACTCAAACTGCAATTATAATTTTTTTAAAATGCATAAAACATATGTAATTAAAGCATATAAAACTATAAAACAACCCATAAAATATCAACCATTGCAAATATACATTACATCCAAATCCAGAAGAAAAAAAATCAATAGATAAGAGATTGGATAGGATTTATTACTAATCTAGTAGCTTGTTCTCAAGTCATTTTGTTATGAATTGTTTGACGAAAATCCTCAAGGAGCTATGTGTAACACAAACTCAACCACCATAAAAAAGAATAACTTGCTGTAGGATACTTGCACTAATTTAATATTTACTGTGAGATAATCCGGCTAAGACTTATTTTTTATTATTCCTTTTATTGAGACTTTTTTACTACAATATGCAATCTGGAGGTCTTCATGTTCTTTACCTGCTAATTAGGTTTGTAGACTCTTGGTTAGGATCGCCTATATATTATATATTATTGTTGCCACCAAAAATAAATAAATTATAACTAATTTATCACATGATATATATTAACCTTAGTCACCTTCTCTTAACTATATGAGTTTGAATGGCCAATGGTCATTTCTTGAATTCTCCTTATCATACATAAGTCATATGTGCTATGGGCATTTTTATAGATAACTATGTAAAAGATTGAAATATTTTTATATTCAAGAAGACATTAAGTGCATCAATCCATTATGAACACAGGTTCTTTAGAATTTTCATGGAAAGAAATTTTGTCAGGTTCATACTAGCGATATATAAAATAATTTTTCTTCCTTTTCAATAATGCATCACATTGAACATTGATGTTATTCTAAATTTGTTAAATTTTATGAAAAACATATATATATATATATATGATGGTTAATATGCATGGTAAAAATAAGCTGGTTCCTAGAAATTTCCTTTGATGATTTGATAGACAATGCTGAAATGGATCTAACTTTTAGTAGTACATATAGTTTTATTAGTTAATCCAACTAGAAGTCTCCATCTTTTTATATCTGAATATATGCTTTCCATTTTAATTGCATGTTTCTAGTTGTTAAATTATATAGTAATTCCCATCATAAAGTACTAAAACCTTATGGCCAAATGAAATTACCTTCAAACTTTCATTTGGCAGCGTCAAGTTGAAGAATCGAAACTTGAATTCGCTTTTTCTGAGAAACACACGTTGCCTACAAATCATGGTGCAACAGAATTAAGTAAAATAGGCAAATAGAAAGCAGACAAGCTATGTAAATAAACTACCTCACATTTATTTGCTATGACAGTATCTAGCTATTCAAATGATTGCCTGATAATTTCCTTGTAATTGTGTAGCTTCACTTTCAATAATTGCATGTGTGATGATTGACTGTCACAGTCTTCTCTAACATGTTGTAATTCACTCATAAGATTAGAAACATCCCGTTGTAACTCCTCGTACACCTTTATAGCCTCTTGCTGAAAGGCCTGTCAATTTTCAATGTGTACAACTAGATATAGATTCAAAAATCAAAGACAAATAAAAAGGATAGGACCTTTTATATTGCAAAGTACATATGAACGTGTTAAAAATGATTTAGAATACGCAAAATTGTTGTAAAGAGATATAATATGATATTTTTGTTTGATTTTCCATAAGAACATTCTAAAATAACTTTGCTAGCCAATATCCACTCCATAATATGTTGTGAATAATAATTTACATTTCCTAGTTGGAAGTATAAAATAATTATTGAAAGCTGGTACTGATAGTACAAAAAAACATAGAGATGAATAATTATGTGTTTGAAAATGCAAGAACTTGGTGCTACAATTCATCATGGTACACAACATGGTTTTATAGCTCCATAAAAGAGATACATCTGAGATTCTAATTATGTTGAAGCTAAATGGGAGTTGTATATACGAAAGTGAAATGAAATTTTATTAACCAAAACAAGTTGGTCTGATGTGTAAAGAAAGGAAACAAGTTGTAATCATGTTGAAGTTAAGTATTCTAATGCATATAAAGAAACAAAATACCTTAGAAGATTCAAACTGATTCTTTAAAAGTTCATTATGATCTCTCATGCTAGAAATAGACTCCATAATAGCATTCTTTTCTGTCTGCTGTTTTGAAAAAGTCTAGGCATTTTTAGCCGCATCTGCATGAAGGTTGCTATTGTACTGCTGCAAACTAGTATTGTATTCATGTAGTCTTTTAGTTGCTTCTTGAAGATTCTTAAACTATGCAATGTATAAGAAATCAAACTTAAGCATCTAACTATCTGTTATACTATATGTGACGACCCGACCTTCTCGACTCTCGAAAAGCGACACAAAATACACTACAGTATAATATGCCGACGATCGAGTGCCGGGAAAGACGGATTGTTGAGGAAAAAGAAAGAAGATAGAAGAAAGAAGGAACTAAACAACATCAGAATCTCACAATCGCAGCGGAACAAAATATAATAAATAATAACAAACCTTTACACAAAATGAAACCATATCTGTTATATACAATACATCATCAGAGTATATCACAAGTAAACAACAATTACCAGCCTGGCAGTTATATCAGCCTACCTCACAACCTGCTGGCAATTTCAAACAACCATAGCAGCGGAATAAACAAGTACGAATAATACGTCTCGAACTCCAGCTCCTCTCCTGAGCTCCAAAGTATCCAATCCTGAACCTGAAATACTCGGTCTGACCCGAGCATTATAATGAAATAACACCCGAGTCAGTCTGGAATACCAGCGTGAGAGAAATACATCCAAACTGATTATTAAAGTTTCAAAAATCCTTTGAAATCAAAAGCATCTCGTAAGACCACGCCATAAATCAACATGTCGGGTTTTTACCTTACGATAGCCAAAACACTTTTTATCAAAATCCTCTGATATTATAATAGTGTCTATATACAAACACTTATTCAAATAGCTGAAATTGTTACATGATTAAATTCCAGCATACTAGCCACAAAGTGGGTAATACAAACAAAAACCGTAAAGGCACGTAGGGAGAATGGATTTCCAACTAATGACTAGACACTGGGGTACCACCTGTCACAGTACCTGGTCTAAATCAGTGTACCGAGGACCACGCCCGATCCCCTGCAACACAAGGCCGGAACTACCCCTTACTGGATAATTCCGAGTAAGATCACCCTACGGTTGGGATCAGCAACCGCACCACTAAGCCGAAATAAAAAGGAACATCTAGACGGGGATGACCTCACCCTAATGGGTGCGACCCACATAGCCTTGCTGCATAACCCCTGATTTTTAGTCATTCTCGGTTGATGAGGCTCGAGGCTAAGCGTTACCTTTATAGAACATATCCCTTAGAATGCCTATCGTCCACCTGACGATGTTCCGAAAGCATTCGTCCATACAAGTCCCTTCCGGGTTCGAACGGAACCGAAGGCACTACTCCTACTACATCCATTTTGGAATCACCCTCAGGATTAGTAGCGACTAGCCCTTGCACTTCACTACTCCATCTTCGATTCCAAACTCGTTTTCCCACGAAAACGTATAAACCAAATCAAAGTGGTTTTCGAGAAACTAATCCCGATCCCGGTCTCTTCGAAACGATTAACGCATTGTCCAATATTGATAGTGGGTGATTTAACTATCAATTAACATCCACAAGCATCCATCAAACAATAAATAATTACCCAAATTATTTATTAATCTCAAGATATCTTCACAAGACATATTCCCAATTTCACCCTTTTAAAACAATTTTTCAAACCATCTTCCTTTACGGAATAAATTTCCCAAATATTGTTTTCCACTGAAAACAACCAAGTCCAAATACTTTAGATTTTTAAACAATTAAATCACTTTATTCTAAAATATACCTTAAAATATTTAAATTAAACTACTTAAAACACTTTATTCAAAAATATATTTTAAGAATATTTAAGGTAAAACTATTTTATAAAATATAAACCTAATTTTAAAATAAAAGTTAAGTCAAACTAAATTTTAAAATAGAGTTACAAACTTCTATATAAGTTCCAAATAAAACTTTAATCAAACTATCTTTAAATAAATCCATTTTATAAAATATTAATATTAATAATATTTCTTTAAAACATAATACCAATTAATCCTTTTAAAATAATTACTACTATAACTAATTTCGTAAATATTTACCTTTAAAAAAATTTACAACTTAAATAATAATTTCTTGAAAACATTCCTTTTTAAAAACAAATTTAAACTTTAAACTTTTACTTAAAAATCTACTTTAAAACGTACTTGGCTTTCAGGGAATCACACTTCCATTTCAGAATTAACCAAAGAATTCTTCTTATAAATCCTACTGGATTTATCTTAATTAAATTTACGTTTAAATCCCGTAAATTTCTTCCAACACTTTAAAAATAAATCTCCCTTTTATTTTTAAGCACACTTCCCATTTCCTGGAAATCACTTTCAAAATATATGCTTTAATTATTTAAAATAAGTTTCCAAATTCTTTATTCAAAATGTACTTTTGAAAACTATAAAAGTTTATATTGGGTAACTTAAATCAAAACTTCCTTTTAATATAAAGTTATTATATCGAATACTTATAATAGAATTTCCTTTAGAAATCAAAATGCTAATTTATCTTTAAATTAATTAAATACAATAATTACTTAATAAATACTTATTTTTTCCACTTTAAAATAATCAAAGGAAATAATTTTCTAAAATATTCTAGAAACTCATTTTTAAACATTCTGGTTTATACTCTGAAAGTTCCCTTTGAAACATACTTCATTTCCCAGGAAAAATACTCTTCCCCTCCTTTAAAAATAATCTCTCTATTATTTTTAAACAATTTGCACTTCTTATAGAAATTCCGATTTGGAAATCTATACTTCAAATTTATTTCCCAATAAAATCCCATTCCATTTGTAGCCCGGTTTAAAATTTTCCATTTTTCATTTCCTTTTTAATTACAGTTCCCAAAAACACTTCAATTGCCAATCCACTTTCTTGAATTTAATTTTCTTAAATTCATTACTTAAAAATCCCTCTTCATTTCCTTTTTAATTCCAATTTATTTTTATTTTTATTTAAAAATTCCAGGTTATATTTATCCAATCATATCACAATATAACTGGATTTTCATATTAAACTACCACGGGATAATAAATAAAATTCATCACTGATAATGAAGATAGTTTCTACATTGTGAGGAATCCAGTTGGATCCCTCCAACCTGTTTCCCTACATCCACAGATGTTAGCACATAAATAAATATCAATCCAGACTGGTATTAATATTCATAGTCAACCAATCATTCAATTATTCAAATATTAACTATTTAAATTAAACCGGCATCCAGATGCGAGTGAGATTAACTCACCTTGCATTTAAAACGCCGAGCGTTACAATTTCAAATTAAATCGAGCACCTTCGATTTAATCTAAAATTTTCACGAGCTTTAATCGTTCCTAGATCTGCTCCACTACGTAGCGCTCGTCCCTGCGATTCTGGCGTTGCCAATTTCATCGAATTCTGACAACGTATGCAAACGTTAGATATTTTTAAACGTCAGAGTATAAATTAATACAATTAAATTTATTTTTCTTTTTATTTTATACCCAGACTCCATCACGGCCGTTGATTCTGCAACTAGAAATCCCGGCCGCAACACATCTTCTTCCCAGCCCTATACGAAATGCATGAAACCCATTCACGATGAACGTTGACCACAATCGCACCCCACTACGTCGCGTTCGGCGACGATCCAACGCCTCCACGCCGAAGCCCATCGACTGCCCTACCTTCGGTCAAAACATCCTGGAGCTCGGCGCCTCTTATTCATCAAAGAACGCGCATGAATGCATCACCATCTCGAGAAGATTTTGGCCACCACGACGAATTTCGTGCCACTCCACCATATAGATGTGGAGAGCTCAAGAAGCTCTACACTTCTCTAGTTGAAAGCTTCTCGCAAAAGCTTGTGAATTGAGAGAAAAATGAGGGAGAAAGAAGGTGTGTTTCGGCCATTGAATGCTTGAGTGGCGGCTGAGAAAACCCTCTAGGGTTTCGGCTAAAAGAACGTATATATACGTATAACTCAATTATTTTATTATTATATTCACCTTAAAACAATTTTCTCAAACGATCTCCAAACAACGCGTGCCGACAGGCGATTATAATGTTTTACCCGCATTCCGAACACAATGGAACATGTTTCGGAGCCCAATTTGATTGTTTGTGGAAGATAGCTTTTTGAATCGATTTAAAATATTAATTTATCGATTTAAATTCCAACGCATTTCTCACCCATTCGAGCAAACGGTAACTCCAAACGCTACGAAAATTGAAATCTGATAATAATTAACTATTGTGGATCCAATGGAACTGGTTTCGTCGAATTCCGAGACTATTGCCCGGAAGGCTATTTTAACTCGTTGATAAATTCGAGCGATTTTCAAAATCGTCGAAAACATTTAAAATTCCACTTTTAAAACTTTACTAACTTTATTATAAATCAAATAGAATTTATAACCACATTAGAAATCATTCTGATCAATTTCGAATCAAAATCTGATTATTTACATTATTATAATATTAAATTCCATTATTAAATTAATATAAAAATTCCAAATTTAACTTATCGACTTTTGATTCCATCCAAAAGTCCAATATTATAATTCAAATCATACTATACTTAAAATAAACCTTAGAAGCCATTTTCATACCTATTTACATCCAGATTCACCAATTATTCCAATACCAAATATTAAATTATTATTATCCCAATCCAATTAAATTGTCGTATTTGAAAGTTTAACTGATTTTATTAATTTACCCAAAATCATCTTATTCAAAATCAAATTATAATTCACATTCAACCTTTAAAATGAATTAAATGTTCTAAATCTAACGACCAAAATTCTGGGTCGTTACACTATACTGACATTGCCAAGAAATAACATGTTACCTGTTCACTGCTCCTTTTCAAGTCTTCTTTTGTCTTTTTAAGTTCCTCTGATAATGCACCACAAGTATTATCAGAAGCAACCCTGGCTTCCAGTTCTTCCTTGCAAGACTTTATTAAAGCCTGTACGTGCATGTGTGATTTAACTACCCAGAGTACAAAAAAGCAAAGTGTATTGTTACATGCAGAAGTTAGTTTTTAAAATTTAACAACAATTTATACTTGGTGGGGATATAAATATATTTATAGATGATTTATAAATGATTTATTTAATAACCCAGACTGATTTATTTATTTATTTTCTCATACATAGGATGATATATTACTTGTATATAACAGATAATCATCGTTACTAAACAAACATGTAATTATTTAAAAAAAATCCAAAATGGTTCGCTTTTAAAATTTAACAACTATTTATACCTGGCAGAGATATAAACATATTTATAGATGGGTTGTCTGAAAAAAGGCATGGAAAATGCACCATTTTCAAACCAAGAAATGTTGCATAAGCAATAAAACTACATGGCAAGTTTTGGATTTCCTTTCCAAAATTCTTTCTTCTTCTTTATACAACCAACTGCTTGTTCTGATCTGATAAATTGCAACAAAAGCTAAAATTTAATAAAATTTATAAACTAACACATTAGAAAGTAGTATTTTAGCATATTTGTATGAAGTTGTAACAACCCGCCTTTTCAATCCCTATAAGTCGACACTAATTCATCCACGTTATTTACATGCCGAACATCCAAGTGTTGGAAAGATAGATCATTGGGGTGAATTTGGTTATAGACAATAAGACTGTATAACAACTTAACTTGGACCATTCTAAATCTTTGATCTAACAGACAAAATAATCCAACATATGATTTGGTTCTAAACTAAGGTGATTCATTCCAAAAATTAAAAACAAGCATTATAGTTTACATAAAAAATTGCTTTAGTTTAAGGTAAGAAAATACTTATACACTGCTGATCATGCATCCAGTTAAAGGCACATTGTGACGCCCCACTCCGAGAGCCTCAGTAACAAAGAGTATTATATGGATAATACCGTCTGCTAGAGTATAATGGAAGCGGCCATGTGTAGTCTTACTTTAACTATCTACTGAACACGCCGAAAAGTGGTTTTTATCATCTCATGTGGTTCGACAAGTTCAATAAATACTTAAAGCAAAACTACAATGGCTATAGGATCTATCAGAACAAAATGTAACAACTCAATGTAATATACATCACAGAACAGTAGATCATCATATACACATATACTGATACAAAGCAGAGTATACAAAATGATACATGTCAAGTGGTATGGCAAACCACAATATACAGACGAGTTCACAAGAATACATATCAGAGTTACAATAGATAAGGACTACACAAAAAGCTAAGACAAAAAGGAGCTAGCGGAATAGTCCATGCGAAAGCAAAAGAGGCTAAGTCCAAAAGCACCTAACCTGAAACAACTCGGTCTGACCCGAGTATAAAATACACGGGTCAGTCTAGCTAAACAAATCAGTTAGATAAACTGATCAACAATAAACCTGCAAAATCGTATGGTATAACAAATATCTCTATATGAGATAACACACTCATCTAACAAAAGATGAACATAACAAAACAAGCCTCGTATCATCGGCATCTCAAATAAACAAAGGACATCATATCCCAAATCAAGCCAAAAGGCAAATAATAAATACCAATAAAGGTATACAAGTTCCACTAGATGATCGCTACATATCATGCGGCTCAAAAGGACCAACACCGAAAGGCGACACCTAGGGAATATACATATTAATGAAAACAACAAAAGATTGCTCGAGCTCAGTACTGTATAAACAAGGATCCATGAGCCCGAAGGCTCCAAACCCAAATATCACCCATGCGGCTCATAAAGACCAACATCGAAAGTGATACTATAGGGCAACAAACCCGAAGGCACACACCCGAAGGTACAAACCCGAAGGCCACATACCCGAAGGCAACATACCCGAAGGCAACAAACCCCGAAGGCTTAACCCGAAGGCAATAAACCCCGAAGGCAACAAACCGTAGTGGCGAAGGTCCGGAGGCCCAGTACTGGACACCACTAACTGGCGGAATGTGTCATAACTCTCGAAAAGGAACCCGAAAAGTGTTAACGTATGTCCCATAACCACTCGTTCGCACTAAACGGTTTACTATCCATTAGCCAATTTCACACTCAAAGCATTACAAAGTTTACCTCATGTCATCGGTAAACCAGACACAAAGGTCAAAACGATCAATCGAATAGGTCGGGGACTAATCAGAAAGGTGAACGCGCGGATTCATGGTCCGTGTTTTACCTAACCATTTAATCTCCTTTCCACTTCGTTCGAAGTGCAAAATCGTGTGTGTTTAAATAGAAATTTATAAAGCGGAGAAGGGAGCTTTTAATACGATTTAGAGGGATTATTTATAAAACTCGTGAATGAAGTCAAAAGTATGTTATCAAAGCCAAAGATGCAATAACAAACATTAAAAACCAACTTGCATCGATAAGATTTGGAAAACCGATCAAAACGAACAAAAATAGGCAAAACAGGGAAAACAGGAGCAGGTCGGTCGGCCGGCTACAGGGCTCGGTCGACCGGACACTGTTCTGAAAAATTCTCGGGAAGCAGGTCGGTTGACCGGACTTCCTGGGTCGGTCAGCCGGAGCCCAGATTCCTGCACTCCCAAAACAGAGGCAGGGAAGTGCTCAGGTAGCAGGTCGGTCGACCGGACCCTGCGTTCGGTCGGCCGGAGCCTGTTTTCCAGCACTTCTTGCCCTATCAAGTGAATTCCAATTCTTTCCAAACCAAAAGCAATAGCACATGAATATTTGTTAGGAATTCATACCCAACATCAATGATAGATATACACATAGATGTGAGATAAAAATCTCACCTTTTTACCCAAAACAAAGAAGAAGAAGCTCAATTGCAAAGAGAAGATCAACCACTCACTACTTCAACTCAACAAGCTTCAATCTAAGATCAAAACAAGTATTTCCTAAATTTAGGTTTAGGAATTTCTGAGATTGAAGAGAGAAATAGATAGAGAAGATGAAGAGGAGGCTTACCTATCCTTCTCTTTGATTTTTGGAGCAAGAATTCAAGTTGCAAGAAGAAACTAGGGTTTTGTAATGTCTAATTCCTCTTCCTCTCCACCATTTTCAGTTTGCTTGAGGAAATGAAATAAAATGGAGATGAATGGATGAAGAGTTAAGGAGATGGGGGTTAAGTGGGGTTAAGGGCTGAACCCAAACCCAAGTCCAAAGTGAAAAAGGGTCAAAACTCCACAAACTCCAAACATATCGAAGCTTATA
The DNA here is from genome assembly GCA_030737815.1 of Allium fistulosum. NCBI lineage: Eukaryota > Viridiplantae > Streptophyta > Magnoliopsida > Asparagales > Amaryllidaceae > Allium > Allium fistulosum. The sequence goes on from CM060902.1 coordinate 1,214,403,706, forward strand.
CTCAAAAAGATCGCAAACGACATTTTGAACTCAATGGAAGTGGTTTCGAGCTCCAATTCGGCCGTTTGCAAAAAGTAGCTTTTCGGACTATAATCCGACAAATGACATTATATTTATATAAAATATTTAAATATACAACCGATAAATATGCGGGTTGTTACACACATGCTCCTAAAAATAAACCCAGAGTATAACTAATTTTTAAACTAGCTTCAACGGTCAGGATACTTTCCACCTATGATACAAAAATGATAAACTATATGTGAAATTCTTATATATATGTATATGTATTTCTGGTAAGAAGAATTCATCCACATCTAATGTGGTTGTTCCTAGTCATCATTCATCAGCATCAGTACTTTATTCCACATCGCGACTCTCGCCATTCTGAAGCTATGGATGACTACATCGAGTTCGTTAATTCTTCGTATGGGAAATTCATGTAGAAAGTACTGCTTTATTGTTAGAAGACGTTATAATCTTGTAATTTTGGATGAGTGCTAGTTTGATGTTTTTGTTTTGGCTACATTGTTCTGATTGAAGTAGTTGCAATTAGCAATACATTGTGTTTTGGTATAATAAACATATCTTATTGTCTTAAAATCACAAATCGGTTAACATTCCCAACAGAAATGGACAAATTAAACCAACATGTATACACACATATGTGCTTGTCAGCAAACAACCGACTAATATGTAAACAGCCCAATTATGCCCTCATATAGCAATTCCTTTACACTAATCTCCCATGCATATGTGCTTGCTTGCTTATTTGTTTGTTATGAACATCCATATAATTTTAGTTAGAGAAAAAGTTTAATTGTCAGTATTCATTTCCTTCTCGTTTTCCTTATCATATCATTTCATTATGGTATGTGTCGTGTAACCGAACCAAACTATGTTACTGATGTTGATTGTACAACTATTTTTATTCGATAAATCCTTGTTAATTAAACCTATATAACAAGATAGATCGGACTTAACGGAAAAGACAAAGAGCGACTTTGATTTAATGTTGAGAAAGATATCAGATGGATATCTTTCATCCAAGTAAGCCCATTTTTATTATGTACTAACGCTGTTAAGTTCTCCATCAAATGTTCAAACCTGTCCGTTGGTTTCTACTCCTAACATCCTCCTTCAAGATCGCCCCCACTAACCCATCATCTTTTCAAAAAAATTCACGTAAGTGTTTTCATTCTCATACCCTTTCTTCATCATTCAGTTTTCGTCTATCTAACAACATTATTCTTTCTATCTAATATGTTTCCCCTCTAACTCTGATCTCCACTTCACGTTACCTCTTCTCATCCACTTTTCTCCAACCACAAATTTATGTCAAAACCCTAAATTGGTTCTCCCACTTCCTTAAACCAACTCAGATTGATTCTCCTCAAATCCATATCTATTACCCTAATCTATACGTTATCAACCTCTTTTGCTCCCCAGGTATTTTCAAATTTCTAATTTCATAACTTTTTTTTCGTTGACTTTGCAATTTTATATCATTTTTTGTACATTCTTATTTAACATTTCTTATATGTCCACCTTTTAGTTAGTTACCGAATATACTGCTCAGTTCTTATCTTATTTCTCAATTTTCATTCCTGCCTCTTTTTAGAAGATCTGGAACCTCCTTATAGCATGAAGTAATGGAGTATTGTGGCATTTCAAATTTGTGATATTCATGTAAACAAATTGATTTAGATTTTATTGGATTTGCATTTTCTAAATTCTAGGAATTGGATGATAATATTCTTTTTCCTTTTTATATTACCTGTTTAACCATATATGATCGAATATCAATTATTCTTCCTTTTTATATTACATATTCAACCATACATGCTTGAATTTCAATTCTTTGGTTTAATTTACAATATTTCTATAGTTGAAACATGGATGAAGGATCCTCAATGCAATGCTACTGTTCCCAATCGAAAATAGATCATTTTATTGGCAGGTTTGATGTTGTTATTTATAATATACCATACCTATTTGCATATGCTTAACTTGCTATCTTTTTTGTCAAAAAATATACCACAAATTAGTGCACAACATTCGAAATCTGAATGCATGTCATACATTTTTTCGAAAACGAATTTAGTAAAAGATAATGGAAACTAAGTATTATGATCATGATACCTGAACTAAAAATAATACAATTTAAAAGCAAGATCCATAAACAATTTATTTATTTGGTTAAAACCCGAATTTGATATCAATAATTTCATATGCAACTAAACAGTTAGATTTAAAACTTGGATTTGATAGCAATAATTCCATATGCACTCAATTTTGACTGTACTTTAATTCAAGTGCATATCTTCTTCATTGTTATTTATGTTACTCTTTAAAATCATAGTTCAGATTATTCAACTGCAACTCTTCTTCATTGTTGTCTATATGATAAAATAGATCATATTTGACAGAATAGACAAAGATGGTCTGGATTTTTTCATTACAAAGATATCAAATGGCTACAGTCAATCCATGTCAGCAAACAAATCACATTTGCTAACTCCGTTAACCCTCCATTTCAACTACTCCCCTTCGTTTCTGAACTTCCACCTCCATGTTGCTCCACTCATCCATGATCTTTTTATAATCCTATGTTGAGTATTATCGTGGCTGACGTGTATTAGCTGTGGTGTATTAGCATGTATAAATATTGTATTGTATTGGGATTGTATTTCTTGACTGTCATTATTCTATTTTTCGGCAGTTCAAAAATAAAATGGTTTTTTTCTTCCCCAATTTCCTGATCCTGCCCTAAAACTAACATGGTATCAAAGCAGCCGCCACCATCCCCTCCAACCACCGATCTTTCATTACTCACCCCCAATGATGAACTTTTCCTACATCACCCTGATCATCCAAATTATATCCTCTCAACTGTTCCTCTCTCAGATTGCAACTACGGTCACTGGCGACGCTCAGTTGAAGTTTCTTTAATGATGAAAAACAAATTAGGGTTCGTCACTGGTCTTTGCCTTCGACCAGTTGATAATCCGATACTGGCATCTCAATGGGATCGATGTAATAATATGGTAATTTCTTGGTTGTTACATTCTGTTGAAAAAGATATTGCTCAATCTGTTCTTTATTATCGATCTGCATCTGCTATTTGGTCCGATCTTGCGGTTCGATTTGCTCGATCTAATTGAACTCGTCTTTTCCAAATTCAAAGATCGCTGTCCACGCTTACTCAAGATACTTCTTCAATTTCTGCTCATTATACCAAATCGAAAAATCTATGGGATGAATACACTTTGCTACTTGAAGATCGTGTTTGTGTGTGTGGTTCTGGAACCTTAATCCACGATATTCTTCAAGATCAGCAGGTTGTACAGTTTCTAGCAAGCTTGAATGAATCATATAGTTCTGCACGTGCTCAAATCTTAATGATTCAGCCACCTCCATCTTTAAATGAAGTTTACAAACTTTTGCTGCAAGAAGAAGAACAACGAGAATTAAGCAATAACCAAACCTCATTTGGATCTACTCTGTCTGATCTTACCTCTGCATTAGCCTCCCAACGTTTTGTTGATTCCAAGAATTCAAACAGAGGTAGTAATACACCTTCTCGAGGTCGTGGTGGTGCTGTCAAAAGTGGTAGAGGATCTCAATATTGTGATCATTGTAAGATTGGTGGACATACAGTTGACAATTGCTGGAAATTACATTGACATACTCTCGTCTGTGATCGTTGCCCACATGGTGGTCAGACTGCAGAAAAATGCTGGAAGAAGCATGGATATCCACCAGGCAAAGGCCCTCGAACAGCAGCTGCCGCATCATCTTCAAAAGATTCATCAGCCGTGACAACTTAAACTGGATTTACTAATGAGCAATACAATCAACTTTTGGCTTTGTTGAAGAATAATAATGCTGCTTCTTCGGATTCAACTGCTTTTCTGGCTGGTAAGAATTTTTGCTTCATTTCTTCAGAAACTAAACCTATTTGGATCATTGATAGTGGAGCAACAGACCACATGACTCCTAATCTTAATTTGTTCACTCATTATTCTCCTTTTTCTAAACCAATACTTATCACTATGCCAAATGGTAAAACATGCAAAGTCTCATAATTTGGTACAATTGTCCTTTCTGCTTCATTAACTTTGAAAAATGTTTTACATGTACCAGAATTTTGTTTCAACCTTGTTTCAGTACGAAAACTCATTATAAAAAAGGACACTAATATTCTTTTCACCTCCCAATTTTGTTTCCTTCAGGACCCTTTGATGAAGAAGCCAATTATAATTGGTAGTGAGGTCAAAGGACTTTATGTTGTTGATATTGACAGTAATTGTAAGCATGTTTCTACTGTTTCTTCTATTTCGAATAAATCCATAGATAATAATGTGATCAATGATGTTTCAATGTTCAATTTCTCTGTAACATCTCACATGAATGATACTATTTTACCCTTTGCCTCTTCTGCTGTTCTTAAAAATAATGGCCCTGAATTATGGCATTGTAGACTTGGTCATATACCTTTTGTTCAACTTAAACACATAAATACTTTTGATTCTTCCATAAAACCTTCTCATTTGTGTAAAATCTGTCCTCAAGCCAAACAACACAAAAATTCATTTTCCACCTCTATCACAAAAGATGCTAAACCATTTGATCTCATACACATTGATACATGGAGTCCTTATAAACATATCACTCACAATGGTTTTAGATATTTCTTAACTATTGTGGATGATAATACTAGATGTACATGGACCTTTCTCATGTCCTCCAAAAGTGATTCTCTCACTATTTTGCAGAATTTTTACACCCTCATTCTTACACAATTTCAATCCAAAATTAAAGTCATTAGGTCTGACTATGCTATTGAGTTTTGTGGATCTAATGCTTCGAAGTTTTACTCTCTAAATGGCATAATTCATCAAACTTCTTGTGCCTACACTCAACAAAATGGGAGAGTTGAAAGAAAACACAAACATCTACTTGAAGTTGCTAGATCTTTATTTTTTTCAATCTAACTTACCTTTACAGTTTTGGGGAGAATGTATACTAACAGCTACTCATCTCATAAATCGTACACCACTTCCATCTCTTCAATTTCATTCACCTTATTTTCTGCTTTTCAACAAAATACCAGATTATTCATTTTTAAGGACATTTGGATGTCTTTGTTTTGTCTCTACAATAGCTTAAGGGAGAGATAAATTCCAACCTCGAGCAAAACCTTGTGTATTCATTGGTTATTCTTTTGGAAAGAAAAGTTACAAAGCATTAGATCTTGTCACACATAAAATCATTAAGTGAAGAGATATTATTTTTCATGAATTCAATTTTCCATTTCACCTTAAACCATATTCAGATCCTATTACTCTACCTACAGTTCAAATTGATTCTTCAGATTTCATTTTTACACCAATTCAAACTGACACTTCTCAAAATATTCCATCTTCTCCTCAAAATGATATATTCAACGATATATCATCTTCTAACAGTTCTAGCTCAATTATACCTGATACACAACAGGTTTTACCTGTTGTTAATACTGAATCAACTTTGAGAAAATCCTCCAGACAACCCAGCAAACCAACATATCTCCAAGATTACATCTGCAATAAATGTTCTTCTGAACTAATACATACATCATTGATCTGTTCTTCACCCTAATCTTCTTCTCATTTTGTCTTTCTTTCATCCATTAATTCTTATCATGAACCCTCTTCATATTCCGATGCCTCAAATGATCCAAAATGGGTTTTGGCAATGAAAAATAAAGTAGAAGCTCTTCAATTAAATGGCACTTGGGATTTGGTTAATCTTCCAGCAGGTAAAACTCCAACTGGTTGCAAATGGGTTTTTAAAATCAAGCTTAAGGCAGATGGTTCCATAGAAAGGTACAAAGCTAGATTAGTAGCTAAGGGTTTTACACAAAAAGAAGGAGTCGATTTCCATGAGACCTTTTCCCCAGTTTTCAAGATGACAACTATTCGAACTGTCATTGTAGTAGCAGCATCAAAGAAATGGCATATTCATCAGCTTGACATCAACAATGCCTTTCTTCATGGGGATTTGTATAAAGAAGTTTACATGTTGATGCCAGAAGGAATTCCAAATCCCAATCATCTTGTCTGCAGACTCAAGAAGTCCATTTCTGGCCTGAAGCAATCTTCACGACAATGGTTTCACAAACTTACTTCAGCTTTACAATCTCATGGATATTCTCAATCCAAGAATGATTACTCCTTATTTACCAAGAAAAGGTCTGGCTTTATAACCATATTGGCTGTGTATGTAGATGATCTCTTAATAACTGGCTCAGATTTTTCTGAAATTGAGAAATTAAAGAATTTTCTACATACCACTTTCAGTATTAAAGACCTGGGATCTCTCCACTATTTTTTAGGACTTGAAATTAATCATATAGCTTCAGGAATTGCTATGACACAACACAAATTTACCACTGACCTGTTGAATACTTCTGCAATGAGTTTTTCCAAGTGTTGTTCTACTCCATTACCTCTCCATCTGAAATTAAATGACACAGATGGTGATCTTCTTTCTGACTCTACATAGTACAGAGTTCTTATTGGTAAACTGAATTACCTCACACACACCAGACCAGATTTAAGTTTTGCAGTTCAAACATTGAGTCAGTTTATGCAACATCCTCGGATTCCACATTTTGAAGCTCTAAAACACACCATTTCTTATGTTCAAGGCACTGCAGGTAATGGGATATTGCTCAATGGGTGTGATCAACCTTTATTACAAGATTTTTCAGATTCAGACTGGGCAGCTTGTCCAATGTCTAGAAGATCTGTAACTGGATATTTAATTCTACTTGGCTCTTCTCCCATTTCATGGAAATCTAAGAAACAGGGCAGTGGTATCTCGAAGTTCATCTGAGGCTGAATACAGGGCCATGGCACAGGCAGCAACTGAAATAACCTGGTTAGTTAGATTGTTACAAGAATTACAAGTTGATCCAATCAAACCAGTCACTTTATTTTGTGATAACCATTCAGCCATGCACATTGCTAAAAACCCAGTTTTTCACGAAAGAACAAAGCACATAGAGGTAGATTGCCACTTTACCAGAGACAAAGTTATGGAAGGATTACTAAAACTTGCTTATGTTCCCTCGTCAGAACAATTAGCTGATGTATTTACTAAGATTTTACCCTCTCATCAACAGAATAATATTCTGTCCAAGCTGGGTCTATATCAACCTCCAGCTTAAGGGGGGTGATGAGTATTATCGTGGCTGACGTGTATTAGCTGTGGTGTATTAGCATGTATAAATATTGTATTGCATTGGGATTGTATTTCTTGACTGTCATTATTCTATTTTTCGACAGTTCAGAAATAAAATGGTTTTTTTTCTTCCCCAATTTCCTGATCCTGCCCTAAAACTAACATCTTAACTAACTGTTTTTAGCTCCTGCATCCATTTCACTCTTCTTCAATTCTCCTTTGGACACACATCATCTCTTTCTTCAACTCATAATACAAACTAATACTATTTCATTTCAGTACTTCTGCTTTTCTACTAATGTTGATTTTTTTTGGATATGACATGAAATGTTTTGTCATAATACAACTTGCCTAGACTTACACTAATTAGAGTTACTAATTATTTGTTTAAGGATTATTAGTACTTTGATAATAGCGTAGACACCATGTACAGGGAAACTATTACTAGAAATTTTTTTGTGCACATGCCAAATTGTTGATATTAAATGTAAGAACCAATACTCATATCCTCCATCTTCAACTCATTTAATTTGTAAATATTTAAAGGAAAAAATAGGTATAGCCACAACAAGAAATTCTTTTACTATAAATCTGCTTTAAGTTAGTTAGATGCCCATAATTATTTACAGTTTGTATTTTCTTTTTTAGCGCTAATTCAAAATTTTGAAAATAAATTGGGTAATTAATATTGATCATGTAGAGAATTGCCATAGTCCCTATCAATCAAGGAACCAAGAAAAAAGCTTCACTCAAACCACGAAATGATAAGCATGTAGAGATTTAGGTTGATATAGACTAATATTGATCATGTAACTCTTGATATATTTTTGTTATGCTATCATTGTATATCTGAAAGTATTTGAAACTAGATAAGTAGATTATAAATATTGTTTACAAACTTTATATTATCTTTAGTTCAGCTAAAAATTAAAAATACATGCTTCAGTTGTATTCCGGTTTTTTCCTTTGTTTCCTATGCATATACGACTAAGATTTTATGTTATTCCTTAGATATCATGCTCTTTGTTATTTTTTTTGTTTTTATGACTCATTTGCATTACAAATTTGTTTACATTATAGGCAGACCAAGTGTTTGTGGAAAGCTCTGAACTAACAGGGAGTACAAAACAGAAAAATAAAATAAACAAAGGTTTATTTTTCAATTTTAACCTTATTTTAGAGTCCTATGCTCTACAAAAACTTTTAAATTATCTTTTAATGTGGTATGCACTTCTCATTTAAACGAAGCATTGTATAATACATTTATTTTTATTTGAATGCACCAAACTTTATGATGTCAGTTCCCCTTCCTGTTGTTTAGACACCGGATACTACAATCAGATTTGTTGCTTTTTTGTCATGTTTGCTTGGTGTGGTGTAAAATTTATATCTCTTGACTACTTCTTTTGGTTTTTTTTCACGAAAGATACAATTAACGAATTATGTCCATTTTTTGGTTGGGTACCATGACTACGACACTCTTACTCCATGTACACAATGGCTTTGTTATTTCATTGCAATTAATTTTATATCAAAATGTTTTTTAAACATTTTTCATATAAAAAATATATGGCGACCAAAATACTCTTACGATCTATGTACAACACCATTGGTTAACTATGAACATATGCACCCGTGCCATCGGCACGGGATCCATACTAGTATCTAATATAGTAAGTCAGTATGATTGACAATAAATTTGATAAAATACTTCTCTCCAATTACACATCATCCACATACTGTATGCACCAATACTACACATATATATTTATTTATCAGACTTTATCTAATAATGTTTTGTATACACCTGTAAATACGATAAAATCCTTGTTTTTATTTTGAATTTTTTTTCTATATTTTTGTTTGGTGAAATTTTGATTATCGAGATTCTCGTGGTCTCTTAATCATGAGTATATTTAAGCCATTTTATTTTCAATTTAAATAATATAGTTCTTTTCTAGATGCCATCTTGCCTTTTAGTAGCTAAAGAGATAATAAATTATAGATGGTAAATTAGATATTGGTTGTATTTGGTATTCAGTGTTTTTTTTGGCTAGTGTAGTGTGTCTTTAGCATTTGCACATGGATCGTAGTTGGATGTACAATGTAAAACATAGCGATTTGTAGCAAGATCAAAAAAGAAGCTGATGGAAATTATGCAATCCTTTTCTAAGATATTTACATGTAAAACAAACGAATGAATACAAGCATTACCTGAACTCCTGCCACAAACACCTGAATAAACTGCATTTGTGGGAGAAAATAGAGCCATACCGTGCTTCCATAATGAACTTGCTCAACGATGGCTTTAGTAGACCTTCCTATATTTGCATCTTTAAAAGCAATAGCATCGAAAGTAGTGGAATCAGCAAAGGCTGAAGGTGGTAAATCTCGTATTGCTTTCTCTAAAGGACCAGGTTCCTTCAACAATCGTCGTTAAATGAAGTGAACAAATCTTCGTACAGTAATATATCTACAACACATAATCAGTTTGAATTTATACAAATGAATTTATAGCTCTTAGTCTCAAAATACAACTCGCTACTATTTCAACCTCAATACAATCCAATAACTCCAGTCTATTAAGTTGATATTGTTTTTTAAGGTTTCCCTGTACATTTAAATCTTCATCAGGTTGCCATTCATATCCAACAAGATACCATTTAAAGTTAAATATGTACTAGGATAGAACCACAGCAATAGATTCGGGGGAAAACCATACTTTTTGTGTAATTTACTACAGTAAACACAGGTACAGATTCATTATCTATAGCACTAAAAGGGAACCCTGGATACAGTTTTCTATATATTATTACCTTGTTTCCAGCAACAGGCAAAAGCAAAGCAGGCCAAAGATACTCTAATATTAAAAGAAGGTTTTGTAGTTGATTTTCAGCTTCAAAACAGCAATTGTTGATGGTTCCACATACCTAAAATAAGCAGGAAAAACATATAAAATCAAGTTAAGATGAAGAGAGCAATCAATGGTAGAAAAATGGAAAATAACAAACTGAATTATAAGACATTACTCTGGAGTGCCTTGTACTGCATACTTGGGTATTTTATAAATACATCAATCACACATGCAAGTACAATGAACTGCTTCGCAAAAAAAAAAAAAGATTCTTTTTGTTTAACGAAGAAAATGACCATGCAATTATTTCCCGTCTACTTCTTCAATTTTAAATTAGTGTGTCAAACCTATCAAATCCTAATATTTAAGCATTTATTTTGCAAACAATTCCATCATATGCTAGAAAAATTGTCTTCTTCTTTAACAGAAAGAAAAGAAAGATCAATATGATACAAGGAAACATATTATTTAGGAATGGTAGTAGATACTCGTCCTAAGAAACATCATTTAGTACATTGCAAATAGATCTACCATATATATGCACAAATGGACTTTTTTTATAGAAAAATGGAGGATCTGATTATGGTAACACATCATAATATAAAATTTAGGACCACATGATTCCCTCCCTTTTTGCTACAAGCCTACAACAACCGAAATGAATAAACTTGTAAGCATCGACAATTCTCTTTGTACATATTAAACTTCATATTAATACTGTAATCACACAATAACAGTATTGCCTTCACAAAAGAAACAAATGATTGCAAAATTTCGATCTTTCTATGAGATTGAGATAAAAATGTTGGTGGAACCAAACTTGCAACCATTAAGAAATTACACTATCATCAAGAACTTTTATTATAATGCCCTAAAACAACATTGCTAGTTCTACTTTTCAATTTAGGAGCCATCAGCATGAACATGATTCATGATCGTTGAAAAATTCTCAAAATACATATTTGACACCCCTTAAGATCACAAGAGAGCCAAAGCAACTTGCAAGACATTGCACGAATACATTAATGAAAACTATGTGTAAAGACCCGCCATTTTGGACCATTCGCATCCATTATAAGTGTATAGGAAGACACTCATGCCGGAGTTGAATTGCTCAAAATACCGCGTTGTTAATTTAAATTTGGCAAAACTGAACATATACAGTAAATAAATAATCACAGATCACAGACACAGAGTAATAAGTGCAGCGGAAATAAAAGAGATAGTACTCCATGAAGCTACTATATGAATATATAAAATACATCAGAGTTTACAACATAAGAGTAATACGATACATCGGAGTTAAACCAGATACAACGGAAGAGTGACACGATACATCCGATACAAATCAGAATGCATCACTGGAATCATCGAATACTGAAAGCAGAATAGATGGCTGGATCTTCAAGCAAAGCTCCAACTCCAAAGGTGAGTCTCGAATACTGGTACACTCAGTCTGACCCGAGCGTAAAGCAAAACACAAAACACTCGAGTCAGGATTAACATTCTTATATTAATAAATCCAACTCAAGTGAAATAGCAATTGAAATACAAGTAACTCAAAGGATGTTTGGAATAACCATCCTTTAAGGGTCCGTTAAACTATATACTAGGTAGTAATGTACGCTAAGTAGATAATGTCTATCAGTAATATAAAGATATCAAAATAGCGTTAAGTCATGGCCCATTCCACCCTTAACACATTTTTATCCCCAAAAGCATATACAAGACCGTAGTTTCCCCAAAACCGGAAGTCACCAGAGGGCAATCCATATACTAAAGGTACAAATCAAAATCGTAGTGGTCGCGTATAAATGGAATACAAGTATGACAAGGCACATGAGGCAATACCCAAGGTAGTGATACTACCGTTCGCCTGATCCGGACTGGTGAGAACGCAACGCCGCAGCGCCCGCAACACCGTGAAACAACACTCTCAAAATCAAGGGTGCACCAATCGACAACAAGTAATAAGTAGTTCGAAGAAGTGTGTCCACTTGAGGTAGCTAATCCTCCATTGGCCCGGCACAGCTCCTGTTTTAGTCATTTCCAATTTGACACAAGTGTCAAGGCTATCCATAATCGTTCTCTTTCTTCAGTCATCACGTACATCATTCCAACCACTTCATTCTGGATCATCACTCCGCGCATAGTTATTAAAGTGGTTTCGGTTTAGATAGAGAGTATATCCATTACCGATCCCGGTCTCTTTAATAACTTTCGTAATTATTACACCGATTGGTCGTTTATTTATTTCAAAACCACATCAATTTCAATTTTAATTTCAATTCGTAAATCAATATTTCATTTGTCTTTCGAAATCAATTTCCAAAATTTACGTTTCAAAACTTCCAAATTCATAATTTCAAAATCTTATAATTCAACTTCAATCTTTATTTAAAACAATTCAAATATCAATTTCAAGTTCGTATATAAGTTTCATTCCGAAATCATTTAAATAAATTTTATTTAACATTCAAATCAATTTAAACTCATTTGTCAATTTCATTCAATATTCGTTAAGTTACTTTATCATTCAAAACAATTTCTATTAAATTTCCAATTCATTAAATCAATTCTTAAGTTCAACTTCATTATATCAAAACTTACAATTTGAATTAAATTAAATTCGTCAAATCAAATTCTTTAAATTTCAAGTCTTACATTAATTTCAATAAATCACATTTATTTCTTGTTAAAGAAATTCAATTTCACTTATTTACTTTCTTAAATAATTTTCCAAAACTTACTTAATAAAGAAATTCAATTTCAATTATTTACGAAACAAAATTCACTTATTCAAAAGTTCAATTTTTCTTATTAGAAATCCAATTCAATTTAATCATTAAAAATTTCAATCTTATTTAATTATTAAATAATTCAAAACTTAATTATTAAATAATTTCAAAGTTTAATAATTTCAAACTTAATTATAATTTCAAAACTTAATTATTAAATCATTTCAAAGTTTAATAATTTCAAACTTAATTCAATCATTTCTCAAATTAAACAACATTCTTCCATCAATTACATTGTTAACATTTTGTTTCAGATTATTAAATATTACAATTTCCTTTCATTAAAATTCAGTTTTCAACTTCATTTCAAAACCATAATATTTATTCAAATGAAATCCTTATTTTATTTTTAAATCAAATTATTGACCAATCGGTTTTATTTAATTTTCTATCCTAGGTCAAAGTTCAATTTGGGTATTTATCATTTCAACCCGATTCCAATTCAATTCAAAATCAAGCATATCAAAGGGAACTTGTAGTGTGATAACTGGGATGGTGTCAAAGTAAATAAACAAGCAATAACAACAACCAATATCAATCCAATAATCAATTCAAATAATCCCGAAATAACCGTATTAATTCGCATTGTTATTTGTGCGAATTAATATAATTATTTCTAGAATCTACACTATCATTTCATGTAGATTAAAGATTATTACATTACGGTTTTCACTTGTAATCTATTTACAATTTCATACATCGTCAATTTAACAGCATACATTCAGTGATTCAAAATGTAATTAAACAAATCCTACGTGTCAATAAATTCAACAGTTTAAGGGGGTCATATTATACAAATGTCAGTTAATCAAATTTAACATTTAACTATCATATATCAAGTTCAATTTCATATTGTTTATCATTTTAATATTAACAATTTAACGTCCAATATAAACATCAACAATCAATAAATTATCAGTCAAACTGTATTATCATCGCATAAATAATTAACAGATACTGGTGTCAGATGTCACAGGTGAACTGATATAGGTAATAGCATATATAACAGTGTATTTAACTAGCAGCAGCATATTTCAATTGTCGTTTCAATTGAAATCAAATTTAATAAATAAAAGAACGTTAATCGTGAGTGGTTGCTCACCTTGCGAGGCTAGAGTAAATAGAAAATGAATTGAGTTACGGATCCTAGAACGAATTCCGGATCGAAGCTAGATTGGCATGAATTCGACGGCAAGCTGATAAATAGAAGTTGAGGAAACGAATCAAATCAGTTGGATAGAAACAGAAAATATATATATATAAATCAATTGTTAATTTAAAACAAATATTAAAATAATATGGAAAAAAATCATTGTTTTTTTTCTTTTTATTATTAAACACGTATATTAAAATCAATATATATACATGATATCCTTTGAACTAATACTTATATGTATACTCAGCCCCATCATAACATACACACACACACTAATTTATTCATTGCCATATCCTAAGATACTAACATACCATATATATTAACCACTTGAATAATATAACCTTTAAGATAAACAGACTAGAACTTATATTAACTATATGAAATCAAACAGTAAATACCACTTACAACTTACACATTTTTTTCAAACTGCAACTATTTTAAAAGGAGCTATATACATATATAAAGCAACAGCCGACTGAATATATATAAGTAAACTAACTGAAAGCAACACTTCAAAATCTCATGTATATACTTAATATATATAGCTAACATGCAACCTACATATATATCATTATAAATCAATACTTTTAACATCTTGTTACAATAACATATATAGGCTTTTATATACTGCCTCCATACATATACATATAAACAACAACCTATATGCAGACATATGTGTACCTAAACACATAATATAACCAAACCTATATATATGTGTGCATGCTAATATCTAAAGACATGAATAAAATATACCTAACATGTATGCAGCTTCATATGCAACAAATATAGGAAAAGACTAGTATCCTTGACCATATGCAGACACAAAACTTGAAATATATGCAGACACCAAAAACCAAAGACCAAAACAAACTTCTTATATATTATCATATGCATCAACTGACAGTGAAAAGAAAACAAATTGTACTCAAACTAAACTAAAAATTAATTAATTATATATATATATATATATATATATATTTACACTAATATAAATACTTATATCTTATAACATTTTTAACGAAAAATATAGTTACAGTGATTATAGAAGCTAACAAGCTTTCTCGAGAATTCAAAACATACCCATAGACTTTTATATAGTATACATATATAATACAGTAGGCTTACAAATATGATACTGCAACTTACACCAATGTATAAACTTATACCTATTATATTTTAAATCAAAAAAAATGAACTTACTTTATTTAAGTATATCCATACCCACACAGATCTTCATATAAACTAATATAACTAAACCCACAATATTATATAAATCATATATATATAAAAAAATAACAATATGTATATAAAATGATATATATACCGAAATGTCAGAGTTTGATGCACAGAGGAGTGTCGAAGTTATGGAGTTCGGCCCGGGTCAGCGAGTAAGGCGATGGGTGCTGGGTTCAAGATGGGTGGGTATGCTCGGTTGCCGACTTCGGTGGAAGGAGGTGAAGCCGATGGAAGAGGTGAGCAGGTTGGGCTTCAATGCGGTGGGGTGGCCTGGGTCTGGGATGTAGGCGTGGAGATGAGGCTGCGGAGGTCAGGGAAGAGGGACAGGAAACTTGGACATGGTGGTCTGAGAGGAAGAGGCCGAGAGGGTTTGCATGAAGGTGATGATTGATGGGGTGGGACAGTGCGAGGTGGCTGTGCTTGTGATGGGACGTGGTGATGGCAGTGATATGGAAGGGGACGACAACTTATTTCTCTCAAGCAAAACATGTTTCTATGAGTTTTCGAATGAATATAAAGAGCAGGCAAACAATCTCTCAAGAAAGGAAGAGACTAGAGTTGATGGGAATGAGAATGAGGTTGGTAAAGAAGGAGACGTACAGGCTAAAATAAACAAAGAGAAGAGGAACAAAGCAGCAGTGAAGAGGGTACGCATTTTAATATATTTTGTTTTACAAATGGACCGGATAGAAAATGAAACGAACCAATGGATACAAGTGAAACGGTGGGATAACAGAAGGTCAAAAGCAAAATTTATTGACATTGGAAAACTGGAAGCCTCGGTTGGAATAGTAATGATGAGTGATCATAGATATTTACATAGAGGATGAACGAACAGACATAAGAATGCAAAAGGTTCAAACATTACCGATACGGATCACTATATCACTAATTTCGCTGTTTCTCGGATTTTGAAACACACAAACGAATATACCACGGAGATCAGCACGACGAGACGGTCAAAACGGTATACAGATATCAGTAGTACGATTGAATTATAAAAGTTCGAAATTTTCTACCAGCGGAAAATGCAAGAAAAACGTTGAAAAATAAGATCGACGGAGCCAAAGATGTCCGAATTTTAAAAAACGACAAACTGACATCTTGCTCAGAAGATGGTTTAAAATTTTTCTATGTAAAAATATTTAGGTTTCGAAAACATTTTATTTTCATTGCTTTTTAACTGATTAAATTGAAGTGAATTTACGCGCGAAATAAACTTTCATATTTTCGGACGAAAATTTACCGGTCGCTATGTTTAACTAGACGTATTCCAAATATTAAATTTTTATTTCAAAATATTATCGTTTAAAATTTCATAAAATTTCAACTAATTACGTTATTAAAACAGTTGAAATTTACGGGTCGTTACACTCTCCCCCACTCAAAACTTTTCGTCCCCGAAAAGGAACGAGGTAGGAGAATAGAAACAACCAGAAAGAAAACAGATTTGAAATACAAAATAACAATTGATTTAACCATATTTTCTTCAAACAAACAATTTAAATTCTTCTTTATTCCAAATTACTGTCAAATTTATTCTACTAAATATATCTACTCACATATATTTAACTCGTATAAATTAATTTAAAACATAGAAATTTCGATTTTTAAATTAATTTACATCTATTAATTTCTTTTAAATTCAAGGTATTTTCATATGTTGATAAATTTCAATTTTATTACTTCTTTCAAAACAAATTTATTTCATTATTAACTGAGTTTACTTATTATCCTATCTAACTCTATTAACATCTTTATAATCAAAATTTAGTGTATAACATTTATTATAAACACTCAAATTTTATTTATAAATTCAATTTATCTTATATATTATCTAATTACATATTCAACTTCTGAATGATTTAGGTAAGTTGTATTAGAATGCAGTTGAACAATATACAAACAAAATTTTCCAAATTCAATTATTCAAGTTTAAATATTTATTCCAAATTTTGGTTTTATTTATAATTAAAATCATCCTTTAACAACATTTAAGAATTAGATTTTCGATTTACTTTAAACAATTTAGAGTTATATATCATATATTTATATCAATCAAATTAAAATTTTAAAATAAGATACTTATATATATATAAATCAAATTATACTGAAGAAATTCAAATCAAAATATTTTTCAAAACAAACCGTAGCAAAGCTACAGAATGGTATCTCCACTTCGAAACTCGAAAATGAATGTCGATGATGCGGCCGTCATCACCGAAATTATTTTCCAGCGACAAAGAGAAGAGCACTGATTTCAATATTTTAAAAATTTCTTTGAAAATGATTTCTATTCGAAAATACTTAAAACTATACACCTAAAACTTCCAAATTAAAGTTGGAAATCACCGGAAATTAAATTCTCAAATTCTGATTTAAATTCATTTGAATTCCAAAATAAAATTTTAAACCATGTTCTATAATTTCATTAATTTATCCTATCAGAATAATCAATGGTTTTCCAAACAATAAATGAAAATCAAATATTATCATTTTTGACAACAGATTCATTAACAATTTAATTTCATAATATAATCTTACAAAACTTTATTTTATCAAAGTTGAAAACGAAATTGTGTCAGTTTGCTCTGCTCAAGTGTTTTGGAAATCCTATCGATAGCGTTGATCAGACGAATCGATCGGAAACCCAAATCAACATCAACAACTCAAACAACACAATGTATATTAAACATTTTAAAATATTAATTTACAAATACACTTCCTCGCTCGACGATACAATAATGGATTCTAAAGCAAGGGTATAGATTCAAATTTGATGGACTCAAATCAAAGAGAATTTTGATTTGAAGATAGGTTCGAAACAAGGATAAGATGATTAAATAACGAAATAGGAAGATGGATAAGTTTATACAAATCGCGGGCAACCTTAACCGGGTCAACCGTGATTTCAAGGATAAGATCAATGCTGAATTCCGAGGTAAATCAACACTCGATCTCAAGAGATGGAATTCAGGTATGGCAGGTAGTAGATAGCATCGTAAACCGAGGATACAGAAATCTCCGGTAAATCGATGCCTATTATAAAGGAGTTTTGCTCCTTTACGAATCATTCGAAGATTGGCGAGACCGCCGATCTATTATAGATATCATTCAAAAATGGAGTTATGAGGTGCTCCAGAATTGAAAGAAGACGAATAGTGAGGGACACGAATGAATTTCGGAACCGAGGGGAACGTTCCAAAATTCAAAGGAATTGAGTCAAGTAAGAGATTGAAACTCGAGTGAGAGTGATTCTATAAATACATTTACCCTATATGCTAAGTTTCGCCTAGAGCTACCAAAGCTCTGATACCAACTGTAACGACCCGCCATTTTGGACCATTCGCATCCATTATAAGTGTATAGGAAGACACTTATGCCGGAGTTGAATTGCTCAAAATACCGCGTTGTTAATTTAAATTTGGCAAAACTGAACATATACAGTAAATAAATAATCACAGATCACAGACACAGAGTAAAAAGTGCAGCGGAAATAAAAGAGATAGTAGTTCATGAAGCTACTATATGAATATATAAAATACATCAGAGTTTACAACATAAGAGTAATACGATACATCGGAGTTAAACCAGATACAACGGAAGAGTGACACGATACATCCGATACAAATCAGAATGCATCACTGGAATCATCAAATACTGAAAGCAGAATAGATGGCTGGATCTTCAAGCAAAGCTCCAACTCCAAAGGTGAGTCTCGAATACTGGTACACTCAGTCTGACCCGAGCGTAAGGCAAAACACAAAACACTCGAGTCAGGATTAACATTCTTATATTAATAAATCCAACTCAAGTGAAATAGCAATTGAAATACAAGTAACTCAAAGGATGTTTGGAATAACCATCCTTTAAGGGTCCGTTAAACTATATACTAGGTAGTAATGTACGCTAAGTAGATAATGTCTATCAGTAATATAAAGATATCAAAATAGCGTTAAGTCATGGCCCATTCCACCCTTAACACATTTTTATCCCCAAAAGCATATACAAGACCGTAGTTTCCCCAAAACCGGAAGTCACCAGAGGGCAATCCATATACTAAAGGTACAAATCAAAATCGTAGTGGTCGCGTATAAATGGAATACAAGTATGACAAGGCACATGAGGCAATACCCAAGGTAGTGATACTACCGTTCGCCTGATCCGGACTGGTGAGAACGCAACGCCGCAGCGCCCGCAACACCGTGAAACAACACTCTCAAAATCAAGGGTGCACCAATCGACAACAAGTAATAAGTAGTTCGAAGAAGTGTGTCCACTTAAGGTAGCTAATCCTCCATTGGCCCGGCACAGCTCCTGTTTTAGTCATTTCCAATTTGACACAAGTGTCAAGGCTATCCATAATCGTTCTCTTTCTTCAGTCATCACGTACATCATTCCAACCACTTCATTCTGGATCATCACTCCGCGCATAGTTATTAAAGTGGTTTCGGTTTAGATAGAGAGTATATCCATTACCGATCCCGGTCTCTTTAATAACTTTCGTAATTATTACACCGATTGGTCGTTTATTTATTTCAAAACCACATCAATTTCAATTTTAATTTCAATTCGTAAATCAATATTTCATTTGTCTTTCGAAATCAATTTCCAAAATTTACGTTTCAAAACTTCCAAATTCATAATTTCAAAATCTTATAATTCAACTTCAATCTTTATTTAAAACAATTCAAATATCAATTTCAAGTTCGTATATAAGTTTCATTCCGAAATCATTTAAATAAATTTTATTTAACATTCAAATCAATTTAAACTCATTTGTCGATTTCATTCAATATTCGTTAAGTTACTTTATCATTCAAAACAATTTCTATTAAATTTCCAATTCATTAAATCAATTCTTAAGTTCAACTTCATTATATCAAAACTTACAATTTGAATTAAATTAAATTCGTCAAATCAAATTCTTTAAATTTCAAGTCTTACATTAATTTCAATAAATCACATTTATTTCTTGTTAAAGAAATTCAATTTCACTTATTTACTTTCTTAAATAATTTTCCAAAACTTACTTAATAAAGAAATTCAATTTCAATTATTTACGAAACAAAATTCACTTATTCAAAAGTTCAATTTTTCTTATTAGAAATCCAATTCAATTTAATCATTAAAAATTTCAATCTTATTTAATTATTAAATAATTCAAAACTTAATTATTAAATAATTTCAAAGTTTAATAATTTCAAACTTAATTATAATTTCAAAACTTAATTATTAAATCATTTCAAAGTTTAATAATTTCAAACTTAATTCAATCATTTCTCAAATTAAACAACATTCTTCCATCAATTACATTGTTAACATTTTGTTTCAGATTATTAAATATTACAATTTCCTTTCATTAAAATTCAGTTTTCAACTTCATTTCAAAACCATAATATTTATTCAAATGAAATCCTTATTTTATTTTTAAATCAAATTATTGACCAATCGGTTTTATTTAATTTTCTATCCTAGGTCAAAGTTCAATTTGGGTATTTATCATTTCAACACGATTCCAATTCAATTCAAAATCAAGCATATCAAAGGGAACTTGCAGTGTGATAACTGGGATGGTGTCAAAGTAAATAAACAAGCAATAACAACAACCAATATCAATCCAATAATCAATTCAAATAATCCCGAAATAACCGTATTAATTCGCATTGTTATTTGTGCGAATTAATATAATTATTTCTAGAATCTACACTATCATTTCATGTAGATTAAAGATTATTACATTACGGTTTTCACTTGTCATCTATTTACAATTTCATACATCGTCAATTTAACAGCATACATTCAGTGATTCAAAATGTAATTAAACAAATCCTACGTGTCAATAAATTCAACAGTTTAAGGGGGTCATATTATACAAATGTTAGTTAATCAAATTTAACATTTAACTATCATATATCAAGTTCAATTTCATATTGTTTATCATTTTAATATTAACAATTTAACGTCCAATATAAACATCAACAATCAATAAATTATCAGCCAAACTGTATTATCATCGCATAAATAATTAACAGATACTGGTGTCAGATGTCACAGGTAAACTGATATAGGTAATAGCATATATAACAGTGTATTTAACTAGCAGCAGCATATTTCAATTGTCGTTTCAATTGAAATCAAATTTAATAAATAAAAGAACGTTAATCGTGAGTGGTTGCTCACCTTGCGAGGCTAGAGTAAATAGAAAATGAATTGAGTTACGGATCCTAGAACGAATTCCGGATCGAAGCTAGATTGGCATGAATTCGACGGCAAGCTGATAAATAGAAGTTGAGGAAACGAATCAAATCAGTTGGATAGAAACAGAAAATATTTATATAAAAATCAATTGTTAATTTAAAACAAATATTAAAATAATATGGAAAAAAAATCATTGTTTTTTTCTTTTTATTATTAAACACGTATATTAAAATCAATATATATACATGATATCCTTTGAACTAATACTTATATGTATACTCAGCCCCATCATAACATACACACACACACACTAATTTATTCATTGCCATATCCTAAGATACTAACATACCATATATATTAACCACTTGAATAATATAACCTTTAAGATAAACAGACTAGAACTTATATTAACTATATGAAATCAAACAGTAAATACCACTTACAACTTACACATTTTTTTTCAAACTGCAACTATTTTAAAAGGAGCTATATACATATATAAAGCAACAGCCGACTGAATATATATAAGTAAACTAACTGAAAGCAACACTTCAAAATCTCATGTATATACTTAATATATATAGCTAACATGCAACCTACATATATATCATTATAAATCAATACTTTTAACATCTTGTTACAATAACATATATAGGCTTTTATATACTGCCTCCATACATATACATATAAACAACAACCTATATGCAGACATATGTGTACCTAAACACATAATATAACCAAACCTATATATATGTGTGCATGCTAATATCTAAAGACATGAATAAAATATACCTAACATGTATGCAGCTTCATATGTAACAAATATAGGAAAAGACTAGTATCCTTGACCATATGCAGACACAAAACTTGAAATATATGCAGACACCAAAAACCAAAGACCAAAACAAACTTCTTATATATTATCATATGCATCAACTGACAGTGAAAAGAAAACAAATTGTACTCAAACTAAACTGAAAATTAATTATATATATATATATATATATATATATATATTTACACTAATATAAATACTAATATCTTATAACATTTTTAACGAAAAATATAGTTACAGTGATTATAGAAGCTAACAAGCTTTCTCGAGAATTCAAAACATACCCATAGACTTTTATATAGTATACATATATAATACAGTAGGCTTACAAATATGATACTGCAACTTACACCAATGTATAAACTTATACCTATTATATTTTAAATCAAAAAAAATGAACTTACTTTATTTAAGTATATCCATACCCACACAGATCTTCATATAAACTAATATAACTAAACCCACAATATTATATAAATCATATATATATAAAAAAATAACAATATGTATATAAAATGATATATATACCGAAATGTCAGAGTTTGATGCACAAAGGAGTGTCGAAGTTATGGAGTTCGGCCCGGGTCAGCGAGTAAGGCGATGGGTGCTTGGGTTCAAGATGGGTGGGTATGCTCGGTTGCCGACTTCGGTGGAAGGAGGTGAAGCCGATGGAAGAGGTGAGCAGGTTGGGCTTCAATGCGGTGGGGTGGCCTGGGTCTGGGATGTAGGCGTGGAGATGAGGCTGCGGAGGTCAGGGAAGAGGGACAGGAAACTTGGACGTGGTGGTCTGAGAGGAAGAAATCGAGAGGGTTTGCATGAAGGTGATGATTGATGGGGTGGGACAGTGCGAGGTGGCTGTGCTTGTGATGGGACGTGGTGATGGCAGTGATGTGGAAGGGGACGACAACTTATTTCTCTCAAGAAAAACATGTTTCTATGAGTTTTCGAATGAATATAAAGAGCAGGCAAACAATCTCTCAAGAAAGGAAGAGACTAGAGTTGATGGGAATGAGAATGAGGTTGGTAAAGAAGGAGACGTACAGGCTAAAATAAATAAAGAGAAGAGGAACAAAGCAGCAGTGAAGAGGGTACGCATTTTAATATATTTTGTTTTACAAATGGACCGGATAGAAAATGAAACGAACCAATGGATACAAGTGAAACGGTGGGATAACAAAAGGTCAAGAACAAAATTTATTGACATTGGAAAACTGGAAGCCTCGGTTGGAATAGTAATGATGAGTGATCATAGATATTTACATAGAGGATAAACGAACAGACATAAGAATGCAGAAGGTTCAAACATTACCGATACGGATCACTATATCACTAATTTCGCTGTTTCTCAGATTTTGAAACACACAAACGAATATACCACGGTGATCAGTACGACGAGACGGTCAAAACGGTATACAGATATCAGTAGTACGATTGAATTATAAAAGTTCGAAATTTTCTACTGGCGGAAAATGCAAGAAAAACGTTGAAAAATAAGATCGACGGAGCCAAAGATGTCCGAATTTTGAAAAACGACAAACTGGCATCTTGCTCAGAAGATGATTTAGAATTTTTCTATGTAAAAATATTTAGGTTTCGAAAACATTTTATTTTCATTGCTTTTTAACTGATTAAATTGAAGTGAATTTACGCGCGAAATAAACTTTCATATTTTTGGACGAAAATTTACCGGTCGCTATGTTTAACTAGACGTATTCCAAATATTAAATTGATATTTCAAAATATTATCGTTTAAAATTTCACAAAATTTCAACTAATTACGTTATTAAAACAGTTGAAATTTATGGGTCGTTACACTATGACTATTGACTGTAAGAAATACTTCAATCCAGGATAATTTTACTTGGTATTTAACATAAACATGGCACTAATCAAGCTAATTATTTAATGAATTTCATGACTAACATTAACGTATAATCGGCCCATTCTAACATCTACACGGCACTACATCAATTAAAAACTTGACATTGAATCTTCGGAGATCTACTAAAACTTAAACTGCAACTAAAGAAAAGGTTGGCAAATAAATATTATCATAAATTTGAAAACAAGGTTAAAAAATAGAACGGATAATGTCTCCAGGTTAATTCAAGAATTGGTAAATTTGGTGACAGCCTTGGTGCCCTCAGATACAGCATGCTTGGCAAGCTCACCAGGAAGAACAAGGCGAACAGAGGTCTGAATTTCTCTAGAAGTTATGGTTGGTTTCTTTCTTGTTGTACTTGGCGAATCTAGAAGATTCCTGAGCAGGTTTCTGAAAAATATCGTTTATAAAGGAATTCATGATTCCTATGGCTTTTCTTGAGATCCCAATATCAAGATGGACCTGCTTCAAAACTTTGAAAATGTAAATCTTGTAGGTCTCAATTGACTTCGCCTTCTTCTTCTTTTTCTTGTCGACGTTTGCTGACAAGTCATTTGCTGGAGGCTTCTTCTCGGCTCTAGGTTTGCTGACGAGTTGCTTGTCGACATTTTGGAATTGACATGCATAATCAGGGATTTTGAGAAAAAAAAGATGGATCGAACGAATGGGGAGAGCAGTTCTTATAGCTCAGGAAGGTGATTTCTTATTGGCGGAGTCAGACTTTCTTAGACTGGTGAAAGGAGTGGAAAGGGAAATTACAGAGATAAGGAGGTGAAAAGAGTGGGAAGGGAAAAAGGTGCTAATATACGTGAATTTCTTTTCCCCCACAAAATATTTATTTCCCGCCTTTCGTTTATTGTATAGCGTTGAAAAACCCATGAGTATACTGTATAGCATTGAATAACTTGATGTACACAGTGTTGGAGGGAGGAAGGCGGAAACGCTATGTATTGATGCTATCAAAGAGTGATTTTTTTGTAGTGAACGGAACCAAATCGGGACGTTCGCGTTCGGAATCTCGGCTGCGTCGCCTTAGCCTCATCCTACGGATTGCTCATCTTCTATTTTTGATTTTTAAAAATTTTATTAGCAACTTTCCATAGATAGTATAGGTACGAATAAGAGATAGCATAGGCATGAAGAAGAGAGATTAAGATATATAAAATTGCTAGAAAAATTTAATCTATGTATACTTTGTAAACCCATTTTGAAAACTTTTTGGAAAAACATTTTGAAAAACCTTTTTTTTTCAAAAAATTTCAAGTATGTTTTCTCAATATGCTCCTAATCCTTAAGGAACTTTGGGCCTATGCTCTGATACCAAAAGTGACAATCTGCACCCCTTTACACACGGATCCAAAGCCTAAAGAGACTTTCAGATTTGCATTGGTGCCAAGAACTCATAGCGGAGAACTCACATTGGAACGGAACAAAATATAAATATAAAAAACATCCACTAAGAAAATATCCCAAAACACAGTCTCAGAAAAACAGTAAGTAGTTAATTATGGAGTACATAGAAATACCACTCAAAGTATGATGAAAGAAATACTAAATACTGAGAGATAGACAGTTACATGGAGAGTAAAAAAAGGATAAGCAACTCCTGTGATGAGCTTGCCTCTCTACGTACTGAAATCAGACTAAATCACCTAGTGCTCTGTCCTCCTGTAGTGGGGAAATAAAGGAAAATGGTGGGTCAGACAAAATTCTGGTGAATGAGTACATGTTTAATATATGGTGATCATGTGCAGTTAACTTTAATTCTACCCTATGTAACATAGGGCATCCTACAAGGATTGAACTATGGATGGAACCTCAATAACTAACGATCTCCCTCCGCTCCTAGAGCTACTTAATAAGGAAACACCGCTACTAGAGCTACTCAATATAGAAACACCACTACTAGGGCTACTCAATATGGAAACACCGCTACTAGAGCTACTTGATATGAAAACAATGCTACTAGAGTTACTCAATATGGAAACATTACCACTAGAGCTACTCAATATAGAAACACCGCTACTAGGGCTACATGGAAATAAATTTCCCATAACTGCGACTATACGTAACCCAACTACACATCGAGGGGGAACCCGCAATGCCAACTCGCTAGTGTGTCTCATCACCTACATCCGTGTCCATCTCTCGATCATAGTATACGCCTCTTATTCCACGCGCTGGGATCCATGAACAACAAAATATCATGCCGCGTTAGAATTGTGAATACCAAGGAGTCCCATTATGTCGTGCCCACACACTTCATCAAGCACCAGTCAGGTTGCGCGTCCACCTTAAAAC
This sequence comes from Allium fistulosum, assembly GCA_030737815.1. Classification (NCBI taxonomy): domain Eukaryota; kingdom Viridiplantae; phylum Streptophyta; class Magnoliopsida; order Asparagales; family Amaryllidaceae; genus Allium; species Allium fistulosum. Next base: position 1,214,430,199 of record CM060902.1, read on the forward strand.
CTCTTGTGAGTGCCATTTGCGATAGAATCGCTCATATTAGGTAAAGTACATTTACTCAACCTCGCAACATCCGAGCGTCGTCTCATAGGGAACTAGTTTCACACATATCCCTAACATCCATACATATGTATACAATACACTTATATATACAGTTAATAATTTAGAATATAACTTAGGCCTCGGGCCGAGGTTCAGATTATGCATTTTAGCCTTCAACCGGTCGACCGCTACACCTTATCGGTTGACAACCTACGATTGACCGCTCAGGGTGAACGGTCGACCGGTCGTAGTGTAAAATTTAGGGTTCCCTATTTTTAGTATTCAATATTTAATTATTTGTTACTTCTATCAATTCGACTTATGTAGTGAACTTTAAGCATCGATTTATAGTGACCAGCCGTTGCATTTTTTCCATACATTTTATTGGTTTTAAATTCATAGATTATAGCAAATTAATTATACTGGTTTAATTCAGGGTTAACCAATTTTTAGGGCTTCAATTCAATAACAGAGTGGTTAAAATGAGAGTAGTCAATTTATACCAATTTCGGTTTTTAATTCAATTTCAGACTTAACAATTATGGTTTACCATTTATAATTTAATTGCTAACATTCTAGATCAGATAGAATAGATTAAAATTAACTGTAAATAATCAGCTTATTAAGCTTGTTCCTACTCACCTCGGATTTAAGCTCTAACTCTATGCCCCGTCAGAGAATCGTCACCTATTTGGTTGCTCCCTTTTAGATCCGATTTATTGGTACTCTCCTACTTTGATTTTAATTTATGTTTGAAAGAAAGTTTATAAGTGGAGAGAGGAAATTTTGGCAGAATTCCTATATGCAGTTAGCTTTCTAATGAAATTAGGGTTAGTTTAGGTGTTAATTTCAAGGTGTTAGAGATTGATTTGGAGCGCTGGATTTACCCTAGAATCTTTGTTCTCATCTAAACTGCACATCAAAAACTTAGCAACGAAGAAAAATCTTTCATTCAATCGTCTCTGTCCGATCACACGCTCCAGTTCCACGAAAATACACATCAATGGTCCACCGCTAGGGTAGACCGGCAGATCACTTCCTATTGGCTGACACAACCTAGGGTGTCGACCGATGACACTGTTTTTATAAGGAAAGTTTTTATTTTTAATTTGTTTTGTTTTCAAATTTTCAAACGTCCATAACATCTTTGATTTTAAAGTGTTATATATGAAAATTGTTCAAAAAATCGATACGAATGCAATAGTGCAAGTTTCATAGCTAAATTCAGATGTTTGTGAAAATTTCATTTTAGCCCTGGTTATATTTATATTTAAATTTCTTATTAAATTTTCTGCTAAATTTTCGAAGTTTTACAACTAATTTTTATGAAGTGCACCTAATGGCCAGTGCACTACTATTTTATGCATGTCGGGTATACATTAAAGCCATTAGAGGATATTAAAAGCATTGAAAAATCAATATGATTTGCAAATATTTGTTGTTTTCTGCAAAAACAAACTACAGAACAAAAAATTTAAAATTTGTTTTTTGCTTTGAAATGATGGTGAATGTTATAGGTGATTATAGTGAGAATAATAGCAAAAAAAATTGCCAAAAATTATTTCAGTGCGTAATATATAAAGTTTTATTGAGAGGGGAATTTTCCTATAAAGTTTATAGATAAAGGAGCATGCTAGAAGCAAAGCTACAATTTGGAAATCAAATAAAATAGAGTAAAGAGAAAGTGTCGATATATAAGCTCTTTTACCATCATGTAATATTGAATTATAGTCAAGAAAAAGCTCGTTGTCCTTAAATTTTCCAAGATTGACGCAGCGGATTATACAAAAACAATGTAGATCGATGAAAGTCGCAATCGGTGGATTGATGAATACTGAAATGCCCAAATTCGTTAATCCAAAGATACCGAATTCTAGCTATCCCGAACACGTTGATCGCGCACGATACCGGGTTCAAAGATCTGCGATTCTTTGCACGTTGATCTAGCGCACTAGATTCCGTGAATCGGCTTCTGTAGTCGTTGAATCGAGCGCACTCGATTAACCGAAAGAGGAGATAGGAGATTACACTCAACTACCAATTTGGTGAAAGCACAAAGCTAACAAAACAAGAGTTTTATTTCAAATCAACTAAACTTTTACAAATGACCAAACATGCCTATTTATAAGCTACAACTCAACATGCCAAAACAGAACAAAAATTCAAACACTTAGGTCGTCCATGACCTAACAAACATCTCGACCTAAAAAAAAACATCACGACCTAACAACAGACGACCTACGACTTACTATAGGTCGTTCACGACTTAACAGATTACAACACAACACGTTACAAACCATCACGACTTAACAAATGTACGACCTATTACAACATGCGACTTATACAACTCACACGACTTAAAAATGAACGGCATCTGGAGCGAGCGACTTAAGAATGAACGGCATCCCTTCATCAGCGACCTAAAAGAAGCAGCTTCCGAAAAACTGTGCGAACTAAGTCTTCGCGACCTAAGGCCTCACGACCTAAGTCTTCTCGACCTAAGTCCTCGCGACTTATAGCGAGCGACCTATCTCTCCTCATCTTCTCGCGACCTATCTTAGGTCGTTGCATTTTCCTACGACCTAACATAGGTCGTAACATATCTCTGCGACCTAAAGTAGGTCGTAACCTTTTAGCTCGTCTGCATTCCATCACTTTGAATCCAGTAACCCGCGTGCCGCTTTTGCTAGGTCGTGAGCGACCTAAAATCTTGTTAGGTCGTGAGCGACCTAAGACTTCAACCTCTAACGACTTATTCCCAAGTCTTAGCTCGTTACTCTCGAACCCGTTAGGTCGTAGCTCCTTTCCTGGTGGCTCGTTAGGTCGTGTACGACTCAATAATAGGTTAGGTCGCTTGCGACTTATGACTTCACGTCTCTGGGCTGCATCATCCTCCCCGGGTTGAGAAAAATTCGTCCTCGAATTTGTAATTTCTTCCACATCAGATTGTTCATTCTCATAATATGGTACGAGATGCTTAACATTGAACACGTCAGAAGTGTATACATCCTCCGGAAGCTTCAATTTATAAGCATTTTCATTAATTCGTTTCACAACTTTTACAGGACCAATTTTTCTGGATTTTAACTTGTTATAAGCGCCCACTGGAAAACGATCCTTTGTTAACACAACATATACCATATCTCCTTCATTAAACTCAACATTTCTTCGCTTCAAGTCTGCGGATCTTTTATACTTCTCATTCGCCTTCTCCAATCGTTCCTGGACGGTTTTATGACATTCAGTCAATCCCTTGACAAAATCAACAGCTCGTTTAACCATCCCCTTTGGTTGTGGTACTACCGTTAAGTCCAACGGTCCCCTTGGCAAACTTGAATATACAATCTGGAATGGACTGAAACCCGTACTATGGTTCACAGCATGATTATGAGCAAACTCCGCTTGACATAACTTCACATCCCAACTCTTCAGATTGTCTTGCACAAGACATCTCAACAAATTTCCCAATGATCTGTTCACAACCTCGGTCTGTCCATCCGTTTGCGGATGATAAGCGCTGCTAAAGTTCAACTTCGTTCCCACCATCTTCCACAAACTTAGCCAAAAATGACTCAGAAAACGAGTATCCCTATCCGACACAATAGATTTTGGCAATCCATGAAGTCGATATATCTCCTTGAAAAATAATTGAGCAACATGAACTGCATCCGCCGTCTTCTTACAAGCAATAAAATGTGCCATTTCGGAAAACCGATCAACCACCACATAAATGGAATCGTTACCACGCTGTGTCCTTAGCAACCCCAACACAAAGTCCATACTCACATCAACCCAAGGCTTATTTGGTACAGGTAATGGCATATATAATCCAGCATTAGTCGCAGTTTCTTTCGAAACCTGACAGATATGACATCGCTCCACAAACCTTTCCACTTCTTTCCTCATTGATGGCCAAAAATAAGATTGTGAAATCAATTGTAATGTACGGTCTCTCCCCACGTGGCCTTCTTCATGTAGCTCCTTCACAATCTTCATTCTCAAACTACAATCAGGTATGCACAATCGATTTCCTTTGAACAGAAAACCATCTACCATCATAAACTCATCCATCTCCCCATTCTTGACTTTATCTACAAGCTTCATAAAGTAAGGATCTTCAACAATTACTTCTGGCAGCACACCAAACCCTGTCACTTTGACCTTCATTGTAGTTAACAAATGGTTCCTTCTGCTCAACGCATCCGCAACACGATTCATCACTCCAGATTTGTGTTTGACAACAAAAGTAAACTGTTGTAGGTACGCAATCCACGATGCATGTCTCGCTGAAATCTTGTCTTGCCATTGTAAATGCTTTAACGCCTCATGATCAGTGTAAAGAACAAACTCTTTCTGAAATAGATAATGTCTCCAATGTTTAATGGCTTGTACAACAGCATAAAATTCCACATCATAAGTACTATATCTCATCTTCGCTCCCGATAGCTTCTCGCTAAAATATGCAATAGGACGTCCCCTCTGACTCAACACTCCTCCAATCCCAACCTTGGATGCATTAGTATGTAGTTCAAACACTAGCTGAAAATCTGGTAGCACTAGAATGGGTGCTGACGTCAAGAGTTCTTTGATTCGCTCAAAAGCAACCCCTGCTTCCTCCGTCCATGCAAAATGTTTACCCTTCATACAATCAATCACAGACGCCATCACACTACTAAAGTGTGGAATGAACCTTCGATAGAATGAAGCCAACCCGTGAAAACTACGAACTTCCGTTATCGTCTTGGGCTGCGGCTAATCTCTGATAGCTTCGACTTTACTTTGGTCAACCTGTATTCCTTCTTTCGATACAACATACCCCAGAAATAAAATACTCCTCGCCATAAAAACACACTTCTTTGTAGCAGCATAGAATTGTTCTTCACAAGAATAATTAACACTTTCTTCAAATGTTGAACATGCACTTCTGTACTAGCACTGTAGATCAGAATATCATCAAAGTAAACCACCACAAATTTCCCAATGTACGACCTGAAAATTTGGTTCATCACCCCCATGAATGTACTCGGTGCATTCGATAGACCAAACGGCATTACCAGCCATTCATACAATCCTTCCCTCGTCTTGAATGCTGTCTTCCATTCGTCCCCTGGTCTAATGCGAATCTGATGATAACCGCTCTTCAAGTCAATCTTAGAAAAGATTACGGACCCACTGATTTGATCCAATAAATCATCAAGCCTCGGCATCGGAAATCTGTATTTGACTGTGATCTTATTCAATGCTCTAATATCTGTGCACATCCTCCACGTTCCATCCTTTTTTGGTACCAATAAAGCTGGTACAGCACAAGGACTTAAACTCTCCTGCACACGTCCCTGTTCAAGCAATTCCTCTACTTGCCTCCTCAATTCTTCATGTTCCTTCGGACTCATTCGATAATGGGGTCTATGCGGCAACATTGCTCCCGGAACAAGATCGATTTGATGTTGAATATCTCTCAGTGGCGGTAACTCCTTTGGTAACTCCTCTGGAAATACATCCTCAAATTCTTTCAATACTGGTTTCACTTCCTTTGGAATTTCAACCTCTTCTCTGCTCTCACGCCCAATTAACAAGAATACTTCCGGCTCCTCTTCGACTTCTTTAACAAACTCCTTCAGGGATAATAATAAAGTTTTTAGCTCTTCAATCTCCTCCAATTTGTTTTCTTCTTGAGGTCGCCTCTTTGGAACTAGAGTAATCTTCGTGCCTTCAAACATGAAACTGTAACTGTTGGTACGCCCATAATGTTGCACCGCCCTATCGTACTGCCACGGTCTCCCCAGCAACAAATGACAGACATCCATATCTACCACATCACACCAGATTTCATCCTTGTATTTCTTCCCAATTGAAAAATTCACACAAGCCCTTCGTCCAACCTTCACCTCCCCGCCTTTTCTCAACCAAGCCAGCTTGTATGGTTTCGGGTGTTTCTCAGTCTTCAATGCCAACTTCCTCACAGCCTCTGATGAAATTATATTGTCACAGCTTCCAGCATTAATAACAAATTTGCAAACTTTCCCCAGAATAGTACATGTCGACTGAAATATATTGCTCCTCAACCAACTACAATCCTCCTCTAGCTTTGGTGTCAAACAAGACCTCCTCATCATTAGATTATAACCTTCGTCTCCCGTCACTTCTTCTTCCTCCTCATCAGGTGGTGAATTGGAACATTCAGCTTCTTCATCCTCATCTTCAACCTCCGCTATCATAGCTCTCTTCTTCGGCTTTGGACATTCATTACTCTTGTGGCCCATTTCTTGGCAATTATAACACTTGAAACCATTATTGACCTTCGTCTTCCCAACCTCATTCACAACTGGTTTTGCAACAGCTTTTGAAACATTAGAACTTCCACTAACACCCTTCACTGGATTGTTGGAATTTGTAAACACACCACCTCCTCGTCTTCCCTGTTTCTCCCAAGCCAACGCCTTCTGGTGTGCTTCTGCTACAGATCTGGGATCAAACATGTTAACCATGTCCCGAATCTGCATTCGCAACCCCCCAACAAATCTAGCTGTCAATTGTTCCTCTGTCTCCATAATATCATTCCTTGCAATCAGTTGATAGAATTCATCAGCATAGTCATTCACAGATTTCGTTCCTTGCCTCAAGTTTTGCAGCCTCTGATACATAAGAGATTGATAATTATAAGGTAAGAATGTGGCTTTCATCATTTTCCTCATCTTTTCCCATGATTCAACCTTTGACTTCCCCATCCGTTCACGTGTAAGTTTGGTTTGCTGCCACCATGCCAAAGCTCTACCCCTCAACCTTGTAGCAACCAACTTTACTCTACGATGTTCTGGAACTTCCTTGAAGTCAAAAATCTCCTCCACATTAGACAACCAAACCAAAAACTCCTCAGCTTGCATACCTCCTTTGAACTCTGGAATTTCAGTCTTCATCCCAGATTCCCACTTATGATCATACTCCGACTGATTCCTTCCTTGTCCACGTCCTTGTCCATGAACACTTCCACCATCATACTCCTCTTCAAAATCAGATGTATATCGATGTCGATCCTGACCACCAACATCTCTACTACCATCATGTCTTCCTCCAACATCCCTTCTATCGATATTCCTCCGTTCTCGATCATTCACATTCCTGTCACGTCTTCGATCATCATCAACACTTCTTTCTCGATTGGAATGTGGTGAGACTCTACTTCCCCCATAGTTAGATTCAGGTGAAACCCTTCTCCGATTTTGATTCATCTCTAACATCATCTTCTCTAATCGTCCAATCCCTTCATTAAGCTTCTCACTAAAGTTCTCATTAATTCTTTGCTCCATCTCATCAGCTTCTTCTCTACGATACAATGCTTCTACGTTTTGGTGACGATTAGCTCTTCTCGGCGGCATGGTTCAAACTTCTCCAAATTTCAAACACCTTTCGAACTTAGATCCAAAATGAAATGGATCGAAAACTCCCTCTTTGTTGCAATTTGCGAAGAACACGATGAACAACACTTCTTGGCCTTGAATGATACTACTCGGCTCGACTTGATCTCTTCAAACTTCTTCAAAAGAATTGGCTCCAAGGACTCGATTTAGCTATGATTGGCTAAAACATGCTCTGATACCAAACTGATGCAGCGGATTATACAAAAACAATGTAGATCGATGAAAGTCGCAATCGGTGGATTGATGAATACTGAAATGCCCAAATTCGTTGATCCGAAGATACCGAATTCTAGCTATCCCGAACACGTTGATCGCGCACGATACCGGGTTCAAAGATCTGCGATTCTTTGCACGTTGATCTAGCGTACTAGATTCCGTGAATCGGCTTCTGTAGTCGTTGAATCGAGCGCACTCGATTAACCGAAAGAGGAGATAGGAGATTACACTCAACTACCAATTTGGTGAAACCACAAAGCTAACAAAACAAGAGTTTTATTTCAAATCAACTAAACTTTTACAAATGACCAAACATGCCTATTTATAGGCTACAACTCAACACGCCAAAACAGAACAAAATTTCAAACACTTAGGTCGTCCACGACCTAACAAACATCTCGACCTAAAAAAAACATCACGACCTAACAACAGACGACCTACGACTTACTATAGGTCGTTCACGACTTAACAGATTACAACACAACACGTTACAAACCATCACGACTTAACAAATGTACGACCTATTACAACATGCGACTTATACAACTCACACGACTTAAAAATGAACGGCATCTGGAGCGAGCGACTTAAGAATGAACGGCATCCCTTCATCAGTGACCTAAAAGAAGCGGCTTCCGAAAAACTGCGCGACCTAAGTCTTCGCGACCTAAGTCTTCGCGACCTAAGGCCTCACGACCTAAGTCCTCGCGACTTAAGGCCTCGCGACTTATAGCGAGCGACCTATCTCTCCTCATCTTCTCGCGACCTAAATTAGGTCGTTCCATTTTCCTGCGACCTAACATAGGTCGTAACTTATCTCTGCGACCTAAAGTAGGTCGTAACCTTTTAGCTCGTCTGCATTCCATCACTTTGAATCCAGTAACCCGCGTGCCGCTTTTGCTAGGTCGTGAGCGACCTAAAATCTTGTTAGGTCGTGAGCGACCTAAGACTTCAACCTCCAACGACTTATTCCCAAGTCTTAGCTCGTTACTCTCGAACCCGTTAGGTCGTAGCTCCTTTCCTGGTGGCTCGTTAGGTCGTGTACGACTCAATAATAGGTTAGGTCGCTTGCGACTTATGACTTCACGTCTCTGGGCTGCATCAAAGATCTAGTCTGAAGCTCTATGGAGTAGTATATTTCTACCAAAAGCTTCTATCTCAAAGGTCTTATTGGCCAGCAAAATCAAACATTAAGAAAGCTACGAAGAAAGAGGTAAGTTTCTCTATCCTTGAACATTTTTCTTTCAATTTGTGAGAATCATAGTCGCCTTTACGAATGAAATATAATGTATGTTTCTTTTAAGCTGAATAAAATTAGATTCACATCATATTTGTTATCCGCTCATTTCATCAAAATCTGACCGAGGATTGTCGATACGAAAGTGAAATTTATTCCATATTGTTCATTTTCAATGGTTATGACATGACAATTATGTGCTCCTAACATATTGTGTGCTTTGCTTCATTGTATCATTATTCTGTTTACTATTTTCATACGGTGACAAGTACTACCCGAAATTATCTTTATATTTAAAATATAAAATTATTTTTCATAATTTAAAATAATGTACTAGCATATCTATCGATGATAGTTATTGTTTAATACCATATGTTATTTAGCACATAAGCTACTATAAGCATTAATTATAATATGGATTAATACCTTGATTTTCCTTACAACGTTTATTTTTGTTTATGTTAACGATAAGAGGTTCATTTTTTATTTTATTATGCGGTAAAGATAAGCATAACTAACCTAGTTACAATTTTTTAACACAATACAAAATTGTAATGTTTATTAAATCAGAATTCATAAGCGGAATTTGTGATTGCTCATATACAACCTTGTAAAAAAAATCCATTTATCTATGTGTAATGAAGATGCCAAGTTATTTAAAGTATAGACACCATGTTTTTTGTATTTTTCGTTGTTATCATTTTCACATCTAGTTTTAGTTATGTTGTCCTTATTTGAAAATAGTCAAGATATGAAATGTAAGAAAATTTATTATATACTTGTTCATGATGTGATTAAAAAATATGTTGATGGGACAAATTTGTATGAATATTTCCTACGCTTTTTCATATTTTTCAGTAGAATTTCTAAAAGCTCATTAATACATTTAATCGTTTTCTACACTTATGTAATCTATTCATAAGTATTAGATAAGAGGAGAATATTAAAAGTATTAAAAGTCTCGCGTTCACGTTGCAACATTCCAGTTTAACCGAAGCAGCCTCAGTTTAACTTAGCATTGCCTTAGTATGATTGAGACGTTGCTTTAGTTAAAACCAAGGCAATTGCCTCAGTACTGACTAAGGCAATTGTCATTAACTCGGTAAAAGTGTGGCATTGCCTAAGTATTGACCGAGGCAATGCCTATCATACCGACTGAGGTAATTACCTCGGTTCCAACTAATGTCATTGTCTCAGTTTCGCTGAGGCCATTTTCTGAGTTTATGTAATGATTCGCAAATTTCTCATTTTGATAAATTATATTTATTTTTAAAATATTCAAATATAAGCTTTTAAACTATGTTGTCTTGAACAATAAATAGTAATGGTAATCTTATTTTGAATAAGTATTTACAAAAATATATACTTTGAAAAAATATCGATAAAATGACCGATAACCGTTTTATCGATAAACAGCTCTATAATTATTAAAAGTCACGCACGAAGCTGGATACATATACTTATTTATCCATATAAATAAGAATATGAAATAAAATAATTTATTTTATTTTTGGGAATAAAATATATTTATGACATCATCAATAACGGCATCATATTTAATAATTGATTTATGAATTTAAATTGAGATCAATGATTTAATAATTATTATAATTATTCAAATAATTGTTTTTAATGACAATAATTCATTTTAGTTAGTTATGAAGTGATAATAAAACATTTATAATAATTTTATAAAGATATATACTTGATTTGAAAATATTAGAAAATTCATATCGCTTTATCGATATAATAGCAATTTTTGTAGACAATTGTTTAATATTAATTTATATGGTTTTATAAATCAAATGCGATCATTTTAATTAGTTAGAAATGAAAAGAAATTAATTTTTAAATTTTTTTACAATTATATGTAAATTAATTTAGAAGTGAAAATGTGACCAAGAATCGGCTTTCCAATTTTCAACGGTTTAACGAACGGAGTTAGTTCAAAGTCATTGCAACGTTGTTTTCTCTCTTGTGCATATACATATACATGCACATGCATTTCACATGCATAAATATACATATAAATACACATAAATATATACATGTATACATAGGATAGAAATATTATGAAACAAATATCATGATATTTTCATTTATCTTCGCCCTTAAGGCATTTAAAGTCAATTCACATGGCATTAAGTGATGGAGGCACGGGGGGTTAATGTATATAAATACAAGGCCTTAGTTTTCTCATTTCATTCATCCATTCACTTCTTCTTCCTCCTTCTTAAAGCACTAAGAGTTCTTCTTTAGTGGTTTCCATGCCTTGAAAAAATATTAGCAATTTTTGTCTATGATGATGGGGAAATGCACATTTAGATATTTTTCAATTTTTGTCTATAAATACAAGGCCTTGACTTTCTCATTTCATTCATCCATTCACTTCTTATTCCTCCTTCTTAAAGCATTAAGAGTTCTTCTTTAGTGGTTTCCATGCCTTGAAAAAATATTAGCAAAGCTATGGCAAAATATTCCAAAATAAAGTAAAATATATACACATGTATATACCATGTCAATGCACTTCAAAACCAAGTGCAATCACATCCTTTCCAACTTTACAATACACGACCACCACCCTCCATCACCAAGGTCGAGCAATCCACCTCTGTCCAAGCTAGGTTGAACTTTCCCAAGGTCCGGGCTCTATTTCGTAGGCTTTAATTCGATCGTAGCGAAGCTATAGCGAATTTTTGAGAAGACAGAAACCAATGAAGGTGGAAAACCTTATATATATATATATATAAGTTGATGATGTGATTTGATTGTTATGGTTGTTTACTACGTTTGATCATCAAGTTTGGTTATTGATTATATGTTTATATTAATGTTGAAATGATACACGTCGAATATCACAAAGGAAATCACTTTTCTTTAATAAATGAAATGGTGTATATGAGATTGTTAAACCTCTTTAAATTAGTTTAAAATGGTTTACAAATGTTTTATAAACACTAAAATCCAATTTAGTAAAGTTTTGATAAGTTATGAAAATTGAGTCAAAAATAAGCGCGTCGCGTAACGGTGGTTCGCGATTTCGCACCGTGGAAAGTTAAATCAATTTATACGATGGACTCGGAGTCGGAATTCTTTATAATAAGAATTTTCCAAACTCTTATAATCATAGTTTTCAGAAAAAATAAAAGAATCGGAACTTCGTTCAGTAGAATTTGAAATATGAGCAAAACAAGTTTTCAAAGTAGTCGCGCTTTGGCAGTTCAGAGACCAAAGCAATAAAATCTTTAAAAGTAATATTTTTAATTATTTAAAAGTAAGAAATAAATTCTATAAATATTTTAAAATGTTTTAAAAGAGATTTGAGTTATAAAAATATATTTCTATATGATAGAAAAGTTGTTTTGATCAAATAAGCCTTAAAAGCACTATCCGCAGCAGTATTCACGAAAATTTTTGCAGCACTTTTAATAACTTTTGAAATATGGCTTTAAACTCAAGTATTATTTCCCAAATCTTTTAAAAATGTTTTCAAATAAATAATTAAGTATTTTAAAGATAATTTAAAGTTTTTATATTTCATTTTAAAAAATTTAAATAAATGATTTAAAGAAAAGCTGTTATAATCAAGTAATTTAATGTTGGTTTTAAAAGCCGACGAGTAGACTGGATTTTTCTATTCATGAGATTCGGATGTGAGGTGTTTAAAATAAGGGGATTTTTAGGAGGAACCAGTGCCCTGGCTCACCTGGCCTTTTTCCTGGATGAGGAATAAATAAGGTCGAAATGTCGGAAATGAGGCAAGTATAAAAGATTTAATTTTTTTCCAAATTTAATACAACTTAGATCGTATAGAAATAATCTTCTTATACTTGGTATTAAATTCGGAGGAGGGAACCCGTACTATCCGTGTGAATTTAAAAGGTGATTTTACCGCTATTCGACGAATGGTACAGGTTGAATATGGAAATTGAAGTTGAGTAAAATTAGTATAATTTCTATCGATCTATTTTACTCGAATACTAACTAATTTGGATTTACCATCCTAGATAACATGGTTTCAACCTATTAAAAAGATATTTGTTGGAAACAAGAAATCTTTGTTAAATTTTAAATAACGGATTTGGAATTAATTGAATTTCTATACTTAAAATTAATTGTTTTGGGTTTATAGTATATGATATCTTAAATAACATTGTTGTTGTTGATTCGTTTTAAAAGTTATGATTTGGAAACCTTTGTTAAGATTTAAATATATTTGGAAATATTTTCCTAAGTTAAGAATGAAATGATTTGGATTTATTCCAATATTTAAAAAGGGTTTAAGTAATCAAAGGATTTGATAAGAGAGGTTTAATGATTCTATATATATCGAAAAGAAATGTTGTTTAAGATATACATCTCTAGAAGATTTTTTTGATAAAGAAAAAAATAATTAAACAAATTATAAGTACCTATTTACTTAAACATCTTTTAATCATTGATTGGTTCGAAGGAACCGGGGTCGGATTTAAGGCGATCCTTATCTGAAAGCCACTTCAAACCGATTTAGGAATTCGAAAGTGAAGATATGTAAAAGACGATGAAGTTGAAGGTAGGGATCTTCATAGTGGAAGGACTGCTTGTTGATAATTTCGGAATAACTCCCAAGCTAAATAAATAGCAGTGGTCCCTTTGTTCTGGGATCTTCGTATGCAAGGACTACTCGCTACTAATCCTAGGAGTTGTTCTAAACAGGATGTGGTAGGAGAGTACATTCGGTTTGTCATATTCTCGGACAACTTGTATGGATGAATGTCTGACATTGCATTTCTAAGATCACAGTGCATTGATCTGTACAAATGTACATCTTTTTAGTGGTGTAGGAGGTAACCCCTCTTATGCTTAACATCCTTTTCTGAGACTTACGAGCTCAGAGGTTATACTTTTATGGAAATCAATAGTGTATTGTTGGAAATGGCAATGTGGCATTTTAAGTGAAAATGATCTAAGAAAGGTAAACGTTACCTTAAGCCTCACACCCAGAGAATTGCGAAACAAAGGTTGCTTTAAGGCTAAGTGGTTCGCTACCATTAGGATATTATATCACCTTTCTAGATTTATTTTGTACCCGCTATGACGTCGGGTAAAAAATATGTGGTGTATGGTATGAGAGCTCTCTGATAGGTCAGGAACGGCCGGTGTGATATCATATTCGGTGCTATCCGCTACCATATGGGTCTACGGTAGGCCAGTCTTAATTTGTAGAGGTTTCGAAGATGTCGATCCTCGGTGCATCCCTCTAGAGATGTACTGTACGGGAGGTCGTCTCTTACCTCGCTATTCACTTAGAAATCCAATCTCCAATAAGTGCCTTTGGTTTTAGTTGTAAACCTATTATGCTAGAATTTAATAATGTAACAATTTCAACTAAGATTATGTAAATTTACTTGCAAAGTGTTTTCAAAAGAATGTCATTAAAAATAATATTACCAGATTTTGCGTAGAAATGTTTTGGTTATCATAATGTAAAAACTCGTTCCGTGTTTATGTGTGGCGTGGTCTTATGAGATACCCATTGTTTTCTAAATACTCGTATTTTGGGTTTCTCACCAATCCCATGACTGACTAGAAGTTTATTTTCTTTCCCTTAAACTTTGGATGCCCTAATTTTCCCTGCAGCTTGGTAGTCCGGTTTTGTTTAGAGCATTTTGGAAGAGCTCGAAGCATGGAGTTAGAAAATTCTTCTAAAGATTGTTATCCATTTCCACCACACTTATGTACTATTGTTTTTCGCATTTGTAAGGACGGATATTTATTACTATCCATGTTAATGTTAAGTTAAACTCTGATAAATGTATTTAAAATTTCCCACTGTAAAGATTATATGTTGAAATAATATGTTATTCCATTCGTGTGAGATTCTATTTTCTTCTCTATGTTCTATCTTTATTTTCTTTCTCCCCTTAACGATCGTGTTTTCTAGCACTTGAATTTGTGGCACGTGAATACCGAGGATGTATTAGTGTCGATTTTCGAGGATCGAAAAGCCGGGTTGTCACATTTGGTATCACGGCTTAGGTTGAGCGAACACATGAGCCTCATATGGGTAAAGTCTCATCAGAGATAGGGTTAGTAATACCCTAGGATGGGTAACTCATTAGAGATAGGGTTAGTGACACCCTAGAATGAGTTGATGGTATTATATATGAGCGCGTATTTGTTAATGCTAGAAATGAATTTGTTTTGAAAATTTTGGGTAAATGAAATAATTTTACCTAAGATGATATTTTATATATAAAGAAATAAAATTTGAAAATGCATAGTTATTTATAGTGTGATAGTTTGCAATTAAGGGAATAATAATATTCAGTTATTATCATTGATTGATTAATTGTTTGATTTAAGTTTCACGATTAAGGGAATAACAATAAAACACGAACACCTAGAGAATTAAGTTCCATGATTTGACTATATGGTGTTTATATTGGTATAAAGTTAAGAAATTTATTTAAGATAAATAAATTTATGAGCCTAAAAATGTAAAAAATAAGATGATCCTAAGAAATGAAGTTATAAATCAAGTTTTATAAATAATGGAATTGAAAAGAAGAATCTTATGATAACTAGTTCGAGTAGCTCAAAAGTAACTAAAAATAGGCAAGAGATATGTTCGGATGGTAAACACTTCTCTTAAGTATTACCCTTCTAGTTAAGGGGATATATAATACTATTGGTAGTACCCAGTTCTTTGGTATCAATTTGGAGTTACTCGATCTATAAAAAAAATTAAGTTAAAATATAATGCGAATCATCAATAGATAAATTGATTAGTGATTATAAACATCTTTATAAAAGTGTTAAACCAAAGATAATTTGGATCACTAATTGATAAATAAAATGGAATTTTTGGTGATTTTGAACAATTGGAAAATTTCGAATCACACCTAACTCAAAACAAAGAATTTTGAAAATATAAAAGATAAACAACTGTGAAATGTTTTGAGTAAATAAAATTATGTAAGTATAACTTATAAATTTGATTTATAAATAAAAAGAATTTAAAAGCTAAGAATTTGAGAATTTAAATCTTGGAGATTTTGAAAATTGTTCTTCAAAATTGAGAAAATAATAATATTAATATTTGGAAGTATTTTTGAATAAAAATATAAGAGATAAGTTTTATAACTTATGAATTTGAGATGATAGAAAATTCCAACAAGTTCTAAATTTGTCAAACACTCTGATGTAAGTAAAATCAATCTGAAATTTGGTATTTATACACACACACACACACACACACACACTCTTAGGATGTAATGGATTATTATACAAATATAGAATTAATTCATTAACTATTCATACACTTAAGTAATGTTGTAAGAGATAACTCAATAATGGATTTAGTATAAAGTGAATGGTTATGAAACTTAAAAGTGTTGATTAAACCAAAGTTGTGTTTTATAAGTGTTTATAAACTTAAGAAATAGTTTTATGAAATGGTTCATAAATTGATAGTGATAAAAAAATTGATTGTGATAATTAAGAAAACTAATTGGAATAAATATGTAAGTTATACACAGATCATTTTATTCGTGAAACTGTTTGACCTAAGATTCGAGTATAGAACTTTAAGGTTTTACACCGGTCCGAAAAAGGATTTATCATTCAATTCTTAATGGCGACCATTGATGAGGGTTTATGGTTGGGTACTTGAGTTTTCTATCATAGTTGAGAGCTATGCAAGGAAAATTAAAGTTATATTCAAAGAACCTGATCGGAGTCCGCACTAAAGGATCGGGGGATCACTACTAGTTTGGAAGTAACGTTGTGGAGTCGAATAATAGATTGAATCAAATATTGCATACGAATAATCTATATACATTGTACGAGTGTAAGTTTAAAAAAATATTTTAGGCAAACACCTTTGGGTTTTGCATTGTAATTTCGAGGACGAAATTCTTTTAAGGGGAAAGTCTGTAACGACCCGCAAATTTATTACTTTGATAAATTATATTTATTTTTAAAATATTCAAATATAAGCTTTTTAACATAGATTATGTTGTCTTGATCAATAAATAATAATTTTAGCCTTATTTTGAATAGGTATTTACAAAAATATATGCTTTGGAAAAATACCGATAAAATGACCGAAAACTGTTTTATTAATAAACAGCTCTATAATTATCAGAAGTCGCGCACGGAGCTGGATACATATGTATCCATTTAAACATGAATATGAAATAAAATAATTTAATTTATTTTTGGGAATAAAAAGTATTTATGACATCTTCAACAATGGCACGTATTTAATAATTGATTAATGAATTTAAATTGAGACTTAATGATTTAATAATTATTATAATTATTCAAACAATTGTTTTTAAATGATAATAATTCATTTTAATTAGTTATGAAGTGATAATAAAACATTTATAATGGTTTTACAAAGATATATGCTTGATTTGAAAATATAAGAAAATTCGTATCGCTTTATCGATATAACAGCACTTTTTATAAACAATTGTTTAACACTAACTAATATGGTTTAATAAATCAAATATGATTATTTTATTTAGTTAAAAATGATATGAAATTAGTTTTCAATTTTTTTTTACATTTATATGTCAATTAATTTATAAATGAAAATGGGATTGCAAATCGGCTCTGATTTTCAACGGTTTAACGAACGGAAGTTGTTCAAATTCATCGCAACGTTGTTTTTTCTCTTATGCACATACATATTCATGCACATACATGTCACATGCACACATATACATATAAATACACATACATATATGTAACAACCCGCATTTATACGATAATATATTTAAATATTTTATTTAAATATGACATCGTCTATTCGTATTGAAAATCCTAAATATGAATTTTTATCGTGTTCGAATTAGTTGTTCTAATGGATTCAAATCGTGTTTTAAATATCACCAAAGTGTTTAATAAACATGGTTAAAAGTATTCGGGCTTTATAAAATTTTAAAATCTTGGCCCATGCTTGATCTGTTGCCGTGATAATCATCTAAACCAGCCAGGCCCTTTTATTTTATTTGTGCTAGTGTTGTTTCAATCAATCCCTTTTGCTCTGGCCCGATCCTTTTGAGAAATAGAAGTGTTGATTAGGGTTTCGGTGATCTCTGGCGAATCTGACTTGCTCGACTGAATTAGGGCTTTGTCCTTGATCGTTTTGCTGGCGATTTGAAGCTTTGGCTTCTTCGATTCTTTGTAACTCTGGCTTGTGGTTTTCTTTGTGGTGACTCTGGCTTCGGCTTCGCTGTTGCCTTTGGCGATTCTTAATCTGACTTGCTCTGATGATTTGCGCCTTTCTCTTAGCTCTGAGGTCTAGGGCTATTTCGAAGCTCCGATGCAGGTTCGATCGTGGTTGATTGTGCGCGATTTAGCCTGGCTCGATCGATTTCTTCTTCGTCTTGCTCACGGCTGCCTCCTCGAGTATTCGTCGTTGTAAGGTGAGTACTTCTCGTACTCACACTTCTAAATCCTATTCCAGTATTTCGTGCATCACTTATTTATAGTGAGTCTGGTTTCTTATTTAATTGATGAATTTGGGAGGGGAATTTCAGTTTGCTGCCTTTATCGAATATATGATTTTGGGGTATTTATTCATGATTAGTGGCGATTTTGAGCTGCTACTTGTTTGGGTTCCACAGTTTGGGTTGTGAATTTCTGGTGACTTCGGTCACTAGATGTTTTTGCTTTGGTCTCGTTGCAGTGTTGTTATATGTTGCAAACTTGCATTTCAGTGTGCTTCAAATCAAGTTCATGTATATACATACATACATGTGTGTATATATGTGCTTGCCCGTGCATTTGATTGATTGATTGTAGTCTTCTTCACTTGATATTTGTTATGCAATTGTAATTGCACTTGTTACTTCTGATATGTTCATTTCAAGTTTGCATACTGAAGTCTTGGTCATTTCTATTCTGAGTTCTCTGGCATGTTCCTTGATAACTTTCTGAAGCTTGCTTGCATTCATTCCAGTCTGGTCTCTGTCCTGTAGCATCCAGTTTGCCTCTGTTGGTTCGATAGTGCACTTTGATTTGAGCTACAGTTGCATAGCTTGAACTTGGATCTAGTTTGTATTGAGTTGTAGCTGATCATCTTGAACTTGTTGCACTCCATTTTCATGTGTACATCTCTCTGACCTTTACATGCAGTCTGATTTGACCTGTAGTTTCAAGTGTACATGCTGCAGTGTTATTTTTGTATGAAGTTTTGAACTTAGTTGATGTCCTAGCATTACTAAGGTGCATTCATATTTGCCTTGGGGTTTCATGCATTTTGTTTGCATATTTCTACTAGTATACTTCACATGCACAATTCAGATTTTTTCTTGCAGTCTATTTGACAGACTTCAAGTGGTCTTCATACATATGTATGTAGTCACGTATGTATATACATCATCTGATATGTATACATGTATGTTTGAATTGCATTATTTTTACTTTTGAAGTTATTGACTTGGTCTGGTTTCTTCCTCACTTCGTCCTAGGCTACTATGTTGCACCGTAACACATGACTATATGTTGAGTGTCACTGCATTTATACTTACAGTAGTTGTAATTGAGTCTTTTGTGCTTTGCATTCCATTGACTTATATACTTCCGGTTTCAATGTGATCCATTATACCACTGTTGTAGCCCTCTCTTAACCATTTTGGCATTTCTCTGCCTTGTTCGAACTTGTTTGGTTTCCGTTGCTTGAGATAGCCAATCACTTCAATTCACTTGGTTGAAACTCTTCTCTACTGTCACTTGTTTTTTTGCATTTGTTGGCACTGGGAATTCTTGAGCCTTGTCTCTACACACTATTTTTATGATACTTTGACCTGTTGCACTCAGTTGACCGTTTGGTGCCTTCTTGAATTTCCAGTCTTGTTCAATAACCCTGTGTTGAACCTATCTGTAAATCGGGTTTGACCTTGTTTTTGATTTCTGTACATTTTCTCCGGCTTGACGTCTGTTTGTAGCCTTGCTCATCTACTTGAGGCCTGGCATTTTATACCATCCCTGTCCAGGTTGATTTATTGAGCTGTATATATGATTTGCCCATTTGTGCATTCTTGTAGTCACTTGGGCTTGTTCTGTGGATTGCTTTGACAATTGTGTTAAGTTGTCATGTAACTCTTCTTGGCTTTGACATTGCTGAGTCTTTACCTTCGATATTATTTTGTGGCCTTTGTTTTAGTTCACTGTCATCTGAACTGTTGCCACTGTCTTCTTTGTAGTCCCAGTCTGCCCTTGTCTTTGCAATTGTTTGCCACTGCAGTTTCATCGTGGTGGTTGCTTTGAATTCGTTTATGTCTGCAGTTTGCATGTGTTTTGCAGTTTTCCCCCTGTTGGGACTTGTTTCTGAATTCACTTGCGTTGAACCCATTTTCGGGGTTTGACCTTGCGATCATTGTGATTTTCACTGAGCTTTTGTGTATCTCCTGCGATAGTGGCGAGGCAGTACACGCGTGCGTGTACTGCAGCCCTATCAGATTTGACAGTTTTTAAATTGACATTTCAATTGTTTAAATTGCTTTGGATTTCTGTTTTGTGGATTAACACTGTTTAGTGTTATATCTGCCGTTATCCGGTTCTCTTATCGAGAAGTTGGATATACGAGATTTCTGTGACTGTCATCTATTTTGAGATTAATTATTATTGCTTCTATGCGCTAATAACTGAGTTTGAATTAGACTGATCCGAGTATTATTTTCTTTTGAATGTAATACTCGGGTCAGACCGAGTATTTACAGGTTGTAGATTTTTAGCTTTGGGTTGCTGCTAGAGCTATGAAGACTTTTTATATCAGTTGAAGTGGTCTTCGTCTTGTTGTAGTAGTCAGTGTGTCTGTTTTAAGATGATAATGTATTCATGTATATTAGTCGATAATGTACTTGTATATATAACTTCTTGAGTCGACAGTTGTAGTTGTATCATTTGTATTGTGTCAAATGTATTGTAACTGATATCAGTTATTGTATATATGAGACTTTTCGTTCCATCTGTATTCCGCATTTATGTTATCTGTGTTATTTTTATATCTATTGTCCTAAACTATTATAGCCACTGTGTAGTAGCTTTGAGTTTGTATCGGTATGTCGGTATTTTTTATTATCTGACATATCGGTGCTCGCACAAGGCAATTACATAGATGGTCGCTCCTCAACAGCCTTATTCTCCGTGCTAGTTGACAGCACTACACCGTAGTGTTCTTGGCTAGTGTGGGTATAGAGGTGGGGCGTTACAGCTTGGTATCAGAGCCTGGGGTTTAGGAAAATTATAAAACATAACTTAGATGGAACATGTGTTACAACTATTTGTCGATGTTTTATCTCTCATCTTTACATATGATTATTTTTGACTGTTAGGTATGAATTCCTAACGCTTATTCTTGTGTTTTCGGCTTTGAATTGATTTAGCCGATGTTGATATTGTTTTAATTTGGCAAATTAAAGCCATTTTGACTTTTGGACTCTGTTCCACTTTTGTTCTATGCTATGAGTGTCATTGTGTACCTGTTACACTATGATGAAAAATAGCTGGACCAGTTGCAAATTGAGTGATTTTGATTTCTCATTCACATCTAGTTTGAATCTCAGCGATTTTGAACTTGATATTTTGTGGTTTCCTCATCTTGAATTCCATTCGACTTCGGTCACTTTGTTTTTGAGAAATTGCTAATTTCTTGATTTTTTTTAAGACTCTGATTTTGTTTGCCGTTGGTTTCTTTGATAATGATGATTGATTCATTTTGTACTCGACTGCGGCTATTGATTGTTGACTTCGACATTGACTTGATTCTTACTTTTGTTGAAGTCAATTATGCATTTCTACTCGTTTTGCTTTGTTTTTCCAGTTGATATCGATTCTTCTTTCCTAATTAGTTGTTATCACCTTTATTGATTTTGATAACTTCTATTTTCTGGAATTTTTGGGTGTTCCTATTTTAATAAATTCAGTATCGATTTCTTTGGATTCCATTCACATCTTCGTATGTGAATTCTTGTGATTGATTGTTTCTACAATCATTTTTGTGATTTGTCACTTAAAAATATAAAGGTTTTCTATACTAGTAGTAAATATTAAAATCCTTTTCTCCAAACGATTTCAAAAATTATTTTACTACAAAGCTCTTTTCCTAAATCGTTTTCCAATCTATTAATATATACAAGCCTTTATTTCACTCGTATGAGAAATTGAATTAAACGGCCTAGTAAAACAAGTGGTATGAAACGCTTGCGTTTACTTCGTCGGTTAACTCCTGGACTTGTTCGATTGAACCCTTTTCGTGACAATTTCCTAGTGAAGATTTACAGCTTGTTCGTAAATATTTAAGTTAAGCAAGTGGTTATGGGACATGAAGCTAAACTCATATATTTACTAGCTTGGTGTGATTGACACTTCTTTATGATCATGACGATCATTTTTATGATTTAGACTGGACCTCATCGGTGTGATTTCGTCTCACACATATCTCATGGGCTTTGAGGATTGTCTAGACACCAGTGTGTGATTTCATCTCACACATATTGCACGGTTAGACTAGGCCTCATCGGTGTGATTTCGTCTCACACATATCTCTTGGGCTTTGAGGGTTGTCTGGATACTCTTTGTGTGATTTTTATGATTTAGACTAGCAACTGTGCGATGTCTCTTTGTCTGCGAGGGAGACTAGACCCCGCTTTGTTGTAGGGTAGCGCCCTACGGTCTTCGGGCCATTCCTGTGTGAAAATTTAATGGATGGCTTCCATGAGATAGCGTCTCGTCATGTGATACCGGTCGGTGAGTTTTCATACTCCCATTTTTGTGATAGTCCTTTCCCCTTTTCTTTTTTTTTTGATTTAGACTAGCGATTATGCGATGTCTCTTTGTCTGCGAGGGAGACTAGACCCCGCTTTGTTGTAGGGTAGCGCCTTACGGTCTTCGGACCATTCCTGTGTGAAACTTTATTGGTTAGCCACCAAGAGATAGCGTCTCGTTCATGTGATACCGGTGTTTTGGAGTTTTCATACTCCCATTTTTATGCTAGGCCTCCCCCCCCTTTATGTGTTTTTCTGGATTTCTGATGATGATTTCTGGAATTTTGTGCTTCACCAATTTTCATGATTTTCATTGATATGATATCAGTTTTTGTGCATTGGTGAATTCATGTGTTATTGACTTGTTATGAATACAAGTTTAGGGTATGATACCCTATTCTATCTTTGAGAAGATTCTTGTGACATTTTAGATGAATGAAAATTCATTTGGTATTATATTTTGATGCCAGTTATTTTGATGAGATTTTGACGTGTTAACTTCAGTACTCGTCAATTTTGAAATGGATTTACAAGCGGTTCTCCCGCAATACTGATATTGCTAATTTAATCACGTGTTTTCAAAATTCTTTATTTTTAAAAAGTTGTTTCAAAAATATAAATTAAAATTGTTTTCAAAATTTTTACAGCTTACATTTTCAAAAGAACGAGGAAGCGATTTAAACATTTCAGAAAAATCGAGGACTATGACCCCTTTCTTTTACTGATTCGCTTAATTCCA
This sequence comes from Allium fistulosum, assembly GCA_030737815.1. NCBI lineage: Eukaryota > Viridiplantae > Streptophyta > Magnoliopsida > Asparagales > Amaryllidaceae > Allium > Allium fistulosum. The sequence goes on from CM060902.1 coordinate 1,214,453,611, forward strand.
GACTTGTCCGTTTGAGAATGTGAAATGTTATTTTTAAAACACACAATCCTGCACTTTCAAGGAAACGATAAAGAGATTTAAACGATTTAGCAAAAGTACGGACTGTGAAACCATACTTTTACTACTTCGGTTAATTCCAGACTCGTTAATTGAATATTTATGACTTCTGATTATCGTTTTTGATAATCAGATATTTGTGAAATTTGATTATCGTTTAAGATAATTAAATATTTTTCGATTTGATTAATCGAATATTTGTGTTTCTGATTATCGTTTTTGATAATCAGATATTTGTGAAATTTGATTATCATTTGAGATAATTAAATATTTTTCGATTTGATTAATCGAATATTTGTGTTTCTGATTATCGTTTTTGATAATCAGATATTTGTGAAATTTGATTATCGTTTAAGATAATTAAATATTTTTCGATTTGATTAATCGAATATTTGTGTTTCTAATTATCGTTTTTGATAATCAGATATTTGTGAAATTTGATTATCGTTTGAGATAATTAAATATTTTTCAATTTGATTAATCGAATATTTGTGTTTCTGATTATCGTTTTTGATAATCAGATATTTGTGAAATTTGATTATCGTTTAAGATAATTAAATATTTTTCGATTTGATTAATCGAATATTTGTGTTTCTGATTATCGTTTTTGATAATCAGATATTTGTGAAATTTGATTATCGTTTGAGATAATTAAATATTTTTCGATTTGATGATCGAATCTTTGTGATTTCTGCTTATCGTTTTCGATAATCAGATATTTGTGAAAATTCGATTATCATTTTAGATGATTGAATATTTGCAATTTTGAGATTCGAGCTTCGTCTTTTTCTCTGACGATTCAGGGGAGTAATTTGATTTACTCACATTCAATTCGTGCAGTACGTGATTTCTGCTCTGATTCCTTTTCTTTCAATTGCTAGAACTCGATTGATTCTTGCTTTTGATAGTCGTCTGACTTTGATTCCTTGATCCCCACGATGTTGATTCTTTCAGTCGAACCTTTTGATCCTATATCTGATACTTCCATAATTCTAATGCTTCCCCCTGTTGACCTTTGCTTTGCGTATGCATTCGACATTGCCATGCTCTTATGGTTGTTACCTTTTATCCATTTATTCCTTATGATTGCGAGGACGCAATTTCTTTAAGGAGGGAAGTCTGTAACAACCCGCATTTATACGATAATATATTTAAATATTTTATTTAAATATGACATCGTCTATTCGTATTGAAAATCCTAAATATGAATTTTTATCGTGTTCGAATTAGTTGTTCTAATGGATTCAAATCGTGTTTTAAATATCACCAAAGTGTTTAATAAACATGGTTAAAAGTATTCGGGCTTTATAAAATTTTAAAATCTTGGCCCATGCTTGATCTGTTGCCGTGATAATCATCTAAACCAGCCCGGCCCTTTTATTTTATTTGTGCTAGTGTTGTTTCAATCAATCCCTTTTGCTCTGGCCCGATCCTTTTGAGAAATAGAAGTGTTGATTAGGGTTTCGGTGATCTCTGGCGAATCTGACTTGCTCGACTGAATTAGGGCTTTGTCCTTGATCGTTTTGCTGGCGATTTGAAGCTTTGGCTTCTTCGATTCTTTGTAACTCTGGCTTGTGGTTTTCTTTGTGGTGACTCTGGCTTCGGCTTCGCTGTTGCCTTTGGCGATTCTTAATCTGACTTGCTCTGATGATTTGCGCCTTTCTCTTAGCTCTGAGGTCTAGGGCTATTTCGAAGCTCCGATGCAGGTTCGATCGTGGTTGATTGTGCGCGATTTAGCCTGGCTCGATCGATTTCTTCTTCGTCTTGCTCACGGCTGCCTCCTCGAGTATTCGTCGTTGTAAGGTGAGTACTTCTCGTACTCACACTTCTAAATCCTATTCCAGTATTTCGTGCATCACTTATTTATAGTGAGTCTGGTTTCTTATTTAATTGATGAATTTGGGAGGGGAATTTCAGTTTGCTGCCTTTATCGAATATATGATTTTGGGGTATTTATTCATGATTAGTGGCGATTTTGAGCTGCTACTTGTTTGGGTTCCACAGTTTGGGTTGTGAATTTCTGGTGACTTCGGTCACTAGATGTTTTTGCTTTGGTCTCGTTGCAGTGTTGTTATATGTTGCAAACTTGCATTTCAGTGTGCTTCAAATCAAGTTCATGTATATACATACATACATGTGTGTATATATGTGCTTGCCCGTGCATTTGATTGATTGATTGTAGTCTTCTTCACTTGATATTTGTTATGCAATTGTAATTGCACTTGTTACTTCTGATATGTTCATTTCAAGTTTGCATACTGAAGTCTTGGTCATTTCTATTCTGAGTTCTCTGGCATGTTCCTTGATAACTTTCTGAAGCTTGCTTGCATTCATTCCAGTCTGGTCTCTGTCCTGTAGCATCCAGTTTGCCTCTGTTGGTTCGATAGTGCACTTTGATTTGAGCTACAGTTGCATAGCTTGAACTTGGATCTAGTTTGTATTGAGTTGTAGCTGATCATCTTGAACTTGTTGCACTCCATTTTCATGTGTACATCTCTCTGACCTTTACATGCAGTCTGATTTGACCTGTAGTTTCAAGTGTACATGCTGCAGTGTTATTTTTGTATGAAGTTTTGAACTTAGTTGATGTCCTAGCATTACTAAGGTGCATTCATATTTGCCTTGGGGTTTCATGCATTTTGTTTGCATATTTCTACTAGTATACTTCACATGCACAATTCAGATTTTTTCTTGCAGTCTATTTGACAGACTTCAAGTGGTCTTCATACATATGTATGTAGTCACGTATGTATATACATCATCTGATATGTATACATGTATGTTTGAATTGCATTATTTTTACTTTTGAAGTTATTGACTTGGTCTGGTTTCTTCCTCACTTCGTCCTAGGCTACTATGTTGCACCGTAACACATGACTATATGTTGAGTGTCACTGCATTTATACTTACAGTAGTTGTAATTGAGTCTTTTGTGCTTTGCATTCCATTGACTTATATACTTCCGGTTTCAATGTGATCCATTATACCACTGTTGTAGCCCTCTCTTAACCATTTTGGCATTTCTCTGCCTTGTTCGAACTTGTTTGGTTTCCGTTGCTTGAGATAGCCAATCACTTCAATTCACTTGGTTGAAACTCTTCTCTACTGTCACTTGTTTTTTTGCATTTGTTGGCACTGGGAATTCTTGAGCCTTGTCTCTACACACTATTTTTATGATACTTTGACCTGTTGCACTCAGTTGACCGTTTGGTGCCTTCTTGAATTTCCAGTCTTGTTCAATAACCCTGTGTTGAACCTATCTGTAAATCGGGTTTGACCTTGTTTTTGATTTCTGTACATTTTCTCCGGCTTGACGTCTGTTTGTAGCCTTGCTCATCTACTTGAGGCCTGGCATTTTATACCATCCCTGTCCAGGTTGATTTATTGAGCTGTATATATGATTTGCCCATTTGTGCATTCTTGTAGTCACTTGGGCTTGTTCTGTGGATTGCTTTGACAATTGTGTTAAGTTGTCATGTAACTCTTCTTGGCTTTGACATTGCTGAGTCTTTACCTTCGATATTATTTTGTGGCCTTTGTTTTAGTTCACTGTCATCTGAACTGTTGCCACTGTCTTCTTTGTAGTCCCAGTCTGCCCTTGTCTTTGCAATTGTTTGCCACTGCAGTTTCATCGTGGTGGTTGCTTTGAATTCGTTTATGTCTGCAGTTTGCATGTGTTTTGCAGTTTTCCCCCTGTTGGGACTTGTTTCTGAATTCACTTGCGTTGAACCCATTTTCGGGGTTTGACCTTGCGATCATTGTGATTTTCACTGAGCTTTTGTGTATCTCCTGCGATAGTGGCGAGGCAGTACACGCGTGCGTGTACTGCAGCCCTATCAGATTTGACAGTTTTTAAATTGACATTTCAATTGTTTAAATTGCTTTGGATTTCTGTTTTGTGGATTAACACTGTTTAGTGTTATATCTGCCGTTATCCGGTTCTCTTATCGAGAAGTTGGATATACGAGATTTCTGTGACTGTCATCTATTTTGAGATTAATTATTATTGCTTCTATGCGCTAATAACTGAGTTTGAATTAGACTGATCCGAGTATTATTTTCTTTTGAATGTAATACTCGGGTCAGACCGAGTATTTACAGGTTGTAGATTTTTAGCTTTGGGTTGCTGCTAGAGCTATGAAGACTTTTTATATCAGTTGAAGTGGTCTTCGTCTTGTTGTAGTAGTCAGTGTGTCTGTTTTAAGATGATAATGTATTCATGTATATTAGTCGATAATGTACTTGTATATATAACTTCTTGAGTCGACAGTTGTAGTTGTATCATTTGTATTGTGTCAAATGTATTGTAACTGATATCAGTTATTGTATATATGAGACTTTTCGTTCCATCTGTATTCCGCATTTATGTTATCTGTGTTATTTTTATATCTATTGTCCTAAACTATTATAGCCACTGTGTAGTAGCTTTGAGTTTGTATCGGTATGTCGGTATTTTTTATTATCTGACATATCGGTGCTCGCACAAGGCAATTACATAGATGGTCGCTCCTCAACAGCCTTATTCACCGTGCTAGTTGACAGCACTACACCGTAGTGTTCTTGGCTAGTGTGGGTATAGAGGTGGGGCGTTACAATATATACATGTTTACACATGATAGAAATATCATGATATTATGAAAAATATATCATGATATTTTCATTTATCTTCACCCTTAAGGCATTTAAAGTCAATGCACATGGCATGAAGTAATGGAGGCACATTGGGGATGGGGATTAATGTGTATGATGATGGGAAAGGAGGGGTGTAGGTTGAGGGTAGACAAGGAAATGCATATTTAGATATTTTTCACAAATTTTTGCCTATAAATACAAGGCCTTAGCTCTCTCATTTCATTCATCCATTCACTTCTTCTTCCTCTTTTTTCTTAAAGCTCTACGAACTCTTATTTAATGGCTTCCATGCCTTGAAAAAATATAAGCGAAGCTATGGAAAAATATTCCAAAATAAAGTAAAATATATACACATGTATATACCATGTCAGTCTACTTTAAAACCAAGTGCAATAACCCCCTTTCGTCCTTCACAACACACGGCCACCACCCTCCATCAACAAGGCCGGCACTCCACCTCTTTCCAAGCTAGATCGAGCTTTCCCAAGGACTCAGTCTCGATACTGTAGGCTATAATTCGATCATAGTGAAGCTATAGAGAATTTTTGAGAAGTTAGAGACCAATAAAGGTGAGTAACTATATATATATATATATATTGATGATGTGATATAATTGCTATGCTTGTTTACTATGTTTGATCATCAAGTTCAGATGTTGATTATATGTTTATATTGGTGTTGAAATGATTCACGTTTAATACACGTCGTATATCACAAAGGAAATCGCTTTTCTTTAATAAATGAAATGGTGCATATGAGATTGTTAAACCACTTTAAAATGGTTTATAAATGTTTTTCAAACATGAACGCCTTATCATCACCATCCCACTGATATGTAATATTGCCAGCATTGTCTGCTTGTCTTGATGCGTGGGTGCGGGTAAATACCTCCATCATAGACATGCGACGTCCAACCGATCTTTCCTGCAATAAATAATTTATATATTTTAATTTTTCATAGCTAATTACCGAACTAATTAATATACAAAATGTAATAACGGTTTAGATAAATTTACCAAGTCCTCACGGTGATGCTGAAAAGACTTGGATCAGCCACGATGCGTTACAGGATTCCTACTTCTATTGGCAGAGTTCCTCTCCGACTTCATCTGCAATTTAAATTGAATATTATATTTATACTAATTGCGAAATAATTAACTATATATTTGGTAGATTTACCTTGAACTCGTCGGTCTCCCACCAACTCATCCAAGAATCCCATACGGAAGCGCCCATCCAGTTTGGTTTCTTCCCCGATTTTTTAAGAGCTGACATTACCTCCTTGTATTTTTTGGCGACCTTCGAATTCCAGTGGCGCTGAACCATGGCGACATCGGCCTTCGCCAAGTCCACTTGCCCCTGTACAAAGAGAAAACATTACTAATTGTTCATTTATACTTATTTAAATAGTAAAGTGGTATAAACTCACCAGAAAATCCTGCCAGATGGCCTCCCTGACATGGTCAGGGATCTTACTCCACTTAGGCCAGCAATCTATCATCCTGCTCATATATGATTGCTTGGAAATGCCAAGCACAACTCCTGAGGGCTCCAAATCAAATCCCATGTGTTAAATAAAACAAAGCTTTAGACAAGTATATATATATGTATGAACAAATTTATATTGTTATCATTTTAATTTTGATACTCACGCTCCATCAGCCTTCGGCTGCAAATATACAAGTGGTCGAGCCGGAGGCTCACCACTACTCTCGCCGGCCGAGCGAGAATAGCTACGATGTCTCGAGCCTGACATAATACCTGTTGAAAGTTTCATTTTTAATTATAGACATAGATAAAATGATGATGATATGTGGTGCATGTAATGATGATGATGATATATATGTGATGCGTGTGCGTGAATATATAATTGTAAAAATTACCGGATATTACTCAGTCCTCGTCGTTTTCTGATTCAGACTCGATCTCGTGTTCTATATCGTTTTCCTCTACACTCTAAAATGCTTCGACTAATACATTTGTCTCATCATTTAATTGTCCAAAATTAGTTTGATCGTCTGTAATTGTGATTTCAACATTTTCTTCGATATCTGCTCGATAGGCTTGTTCTTCTGGAATATTTTTTCCATCGAATGTAAATCTCGCCTTGGTTTTAAAAACCGCAGACCAATCCGCTTTATCTCTTTTTAGAGACGGATAAGGGGCGTAATAAACTTGTAGGTCTTGTTTGGCTAGTACAAACGGATCGTACTGCTGATAACGGGAAGTATGTTTTATTTCTATAAGATTATAATTTGGATGCACGTTAATACCAAAACCTGGAACATTGCTGAACCAGTTGCATCTAAACAAAAAAACTTCCTCTGCGGGTCTTATAAAATATGTCAATTGCAAAATCTGGGTTAACACGCCATAAAAATCATGTATATAATTATTAGGATCATCACTGCCTTTAACAAATACACCGGTATTGTTTGTTAATTTTTTAGCACCGTATTCTTTGATGTTGAATTTATATCCATTAACGAAAAATATTGGATACGTTTTAACTTTCCTTTTCGGTCCCAACGCCAAATGTTTTAATCCTTTATCGACCACATTATTTGTAGGATCACAAACGTAGTTCGAAAACCAAGTAGCGAAATTTTTGCTTAAATCGTCGTTTGGATTTTGTGATTCATAAACACTGCAAACAAAAACAATATATTGCTTTATTATTAATTTACACATGCAGTATTAAATTAAATTTATCAAAACTTGTAATTTGATAATTACCTAATAAATGGTGCAACTTCTGGACAATTAAGAAGAATATACGTGTGTGCTACATGGTAATCTCTATCATCTAACCATACTTCTACATATTTTCCAGCATGTCGACCATGTTGTTTAAAAATAGATAACATTGCTTCAGAAGAAAAATCTTGTTCAACGGCCTCATCATTACGCGCAACACTTTGAAATGATAAATTCACATGATCATTGAAATAATGAGAGAAAAAGAACGATGCTTCTTCTTCGATATATGATTTGCAAATCGAACCTTCAACTCGAGCTTTTTGTCTCACTTTTTTCTTTAAATGATTTAAGTACCTAATAAAAAATATTTCATATCAATATTGATTTTTAATTATAGTTAAATTACATACTCAGTATTAACAACATACCTCTCGAATGGATACATCCATCCATATTGCACAGGACCTCGAAGACGTGCTTCAAATGGAAGATGAACAGGTTAATGCTCCATTACATTGAACAAACCTGGAGGAAATATTTTCTCCAGTTTGCAGAGCAGTATAGGGATTTCTACCTCAAGTTTACGAAGACGGTCAACTTTTAACGTAGTTGAACAAAGCTCCTTATAAAATAAACTAAGTTCTGTTATAACCTTCCAAACTTTTACGGGCAACAATTCTTTGAAAGCGACGGGTAACAAATTTTGAATCATTACATGACAATCATGGCTTTTCATCCCACTCAGTCTTCCGTTCTTATAGTCGACACAACTACGAAGATTAGATGAAATTCCATCAGGAAATCGTAATCCTTCCACCCATTTTAACAGTACTTTAACTTGGTTGTTATCTAATTCATAACATGCTTTGGGTTTTTAGTGTCATTTGGCTTCATATGAAGCTCAGGACGATTACATATTTCTTCTATATCACGTCTTGATTTCAGATCGTCCTTAGTCTTTCCCTTAACATTCAAAAGCGTATTAAACACATTATCGAATACGTTTTTCTCGTTATGCATCACGTCAATGTTATGACGGATTAAGAGATTTTTCCAATAAGGCAACTCCCAGAATATACTCTGTTTGCACTAATTATGAAACGTCGATTTACCTTGGATTTCAGTTTGCTGCCCGGTTTCATGTATCTTTGGATAATCTTTTACAAGTTCATATATATCTTCACTTGACCAAATCGTTGGTGGTTGTAAAGTCTCATGTCTATTAGCTATGAAGTTTTTTTGTCTCTTCTAAAAGTATGATTAATATGGAGAAAACGTCGATGACAATCAAACCATGAAATTTTCTTCCCATGCCGTAAAGAAAATACTCGTGTTTCTTCCATACAGTAAGGACAAGCAAAACGACCGGCCGTACTCCAACCCAAAAGCATTGCATATGTAGGAAAATCGCTAATAGTCCATAACAAAGAAGCGAACATCCGAAATTTTTTTTTCTCGATATGTCGTATGTTTCAACTCCTTCATACCACAATGTTTTCAACTCTTCGATTAGCGGTTGTAAGTAAACATCGATACCCTGTGTCGGATCATAAGGGCCAGGGATGACAATTGTGAGAAACATATATGGAGTTTTCATACACATCCACGGGGGTAGATTGTAAGGTGTAATGATTATAGGCCAAGATGAATATTTAGAACCAAACTGAGAAAACGGTGAAAATCCATCAGTACACAAATCTAGTCTAACGTTACGGCTCTCCACTGCGAAATCGGGATATTTCTTATCAAAATACTTCCATGCTTCTCCATCAGATGGGTGTGTTAATGTACCTTCTTCAGGTGTTCTCACACTGTGTCATCTCATATGATGCGCTGTTACAGATGATGCATATAACCTTTGAAGTCTAGGAGTGATAGGTAAATAATGCATACACTTGTATGGAACTTCTTTTCCCTTTTTTTTCCTTGGCTTGTATCTTTCTTGATTACATATTTTACAATTCCGTAGACTGACATCATCTTTCCAAAACAACATGCAACCATTTAGACATGTATCAATTTTTTGATACGGCAAAATGAAAGATGACATTAGTTTTTTCACTTCATAATAATTTTCGCACATTAAATTATCTGATGGCATATGGCGTTTAGCAGCTTGTACAACAGCCGTAAATCCGGCTTTTGTGAAGTTGTACTTTGATTTTATCGCAATGTACTCTGCAGTTGCCGATAATTGAGTGCCGCTAGTACATCCATTCCAAAGAGGTTTCTTAGCGGCATCCAATAAATCATATATTTTTTTCGCTCCAACATTTGGTTCCTCTTCGACGTTAACATCGTCGTTATTAATTTCAACAGTAGGGAACATTGATCGTGCTGCATCTTCAACCATATGTTCTATGAGATTCGTCGTACTAACTTCATCATTAATGACCTCTATTGACTGTTCTTCGTTACATGTTATAATTTCTCCATGACGATCCCACACCAAATAATTGGTTACGAAACCATATTGGCGCAAATGAATCCTAACCATATTCGGTACTAAATGCTTCAACAATTTGCACCTACTACATGGACAACGAATTTCTACGTCGTTTCCAATATTACTTAAAGCAAATTCGACAAACACATTTACCCCGTTAAGAAAATGTGTACTTATTGAGCCTCCCATTTCTCTTCTTTGATACATCCAGCTCCGATCAATAAAATAATTGACCATTTTTCCTACTGTAAAACCTATGATCAATAGTAAAAAAATTATTAATCAAATTCGATAAACACATTTTAGATTTTACTGTTTTTTATAATCCATTTTCGTTTATATACAAAGTTATATTTCTTGCTATTTTGTTTACATTTTTGTACCTTTTGTGATGGTCGGTTATCCTACTTCCCATTACAAACACAATAGTAATTACATTTCTTAAATCATATCATTATAAACGATTTTCCAAAATTTCGGCAGCACTTCCCCCGTGTTCCTTGTATCGTACACAATGCATGTACACAAGGAACGAAAAGGAAATGCCGTCGAAATTTTGTGAACCGTTTATAACGACATGATTTACGAAACGTAATTACTTTATAGTATTTGTAACTTGTCCAATACAGGGACAAATCCAACAAATATTGTATCAGATGAATATGAATATCCGTTTTGCAATAAAAACGAATATTCATACAACGATCATATACAACACTTGTCAGACGAGGCCAAAAATTCACTAAGAGATTTAAATTTTGTTTGTCTAATAATTTAAAAGATATAATTTAAAGCAATCATATAGGCCAAAATTTCACTAAGAGATCATATTACTAAAAGATATAATTCATGTTCGTAAAATATTCGACTAATTCATGTTTGCCTAATATTTTACAAAACATACACAAAATAATTTAAAGCAATCCTAACTAATCTAACGCTAACTCAAATGCGCATTTACACTAAATTATCAACATATGTATATATGTGCATAATATATATACACAAACAATTTGGACATTTGGATGGTAATAATTGTAATTAACACTTAGTTTGGTATAATAAACAATCAATAGGCCATTATATACAACTATAACAAATAATTAAACACAAAATTAGCAAAATTTTAAAATTTAGGGTTTTAGGCCAAACCTGATTTTGGAGTGGAATTGGATGGAGAGAGGCCGCTGGTGTTGATTGATGGCGTCGGAGTGGCTGCCAGTTGCGTGGGGAGGCTGAGAGAAAGAAAAGAGGAGGAGTGGAGGAAGAGGGTGGAGGTTTTGGTGTTTTTTGTTGAATGAAGAAGAATGAAATCTGTTCTCGGCCAGCTGCAGGTTTACACGAATATTTCCAACGGCTTCCAACGGCCGCAAACGACATCTTTACAACGTTTACCAACGGCTTGTTAAAAAAATAACGAGCCGTTGGAAAACCCCGTTGGCGGCCGTTGGAACACTGTCGTGGCTATATACTGTATTTCTAGTAGTGTTATCATATAAAAATGTGAGATAAAAATAAAAAATTAACCACGTACTTTTTTTTAACTTTAATTCTTATGCAAATATCAATATATGCATATCATGCCTTTTTCGATCCAAATACCATTGTATACATATCATGTCTTTTTCGTTTTTTATTTTTACGTGCATAAGAAGTTCTGGTTATCTTTACTGTTTGTCATTTTAATTCCTCTTGTTTTACTGTTGATAACATGTGTTTTCATGTCTTTTTGTTTAGTTTTGTTTTCTTTTTCATTTTTTATCCTTTTAAAATGAACTGTAGGTTAGCTTTGATGTGTAAAACTGTATTGGGTTAAATGACTTTCTAGTATACTGTAGGTTAGCTTTGATGTGAAACTTATATGGATATCACTAATTGTTTAACTTTGTTTGAAATAGTTGTTTGCTATCATTTTATAATACTCATTTTCATAATATGTAATGTATGACCACTTCATTAAATTTATGGCATTAATTCTACATGTTGCATACGCTTTGAGCATTTTATTTTATAGATCATATTATATTACTACAGAAAATAGACACAAGGACAAACTAAGAAAAAAAATTAGGCTGAAGGACAACAAGTTTGATTTTTAGGCTGAAGGGCAATGCTAGTTATAACTGTTATACGTCTAGTATACCAAAACAGAGACTAATCAATAATAAACTCGTCTCACAAGTTTACAAATCAGATTTCCACTACTTTGGAATTCTATATTAGCTATTTATAACAATAAGTTTGTTGTAATTAATTACAACAACAAACTAACAACTATAGTAATAATAACTATAGCGATAAACCAAACGTTATACTGTTTAAAGAAATAGTACAACGTAGAAACGAAAATGATATATATATATATATATAAATCAACTAGATATCTAACCGGTTGAAGAATGAAATTTCGTCTAAGGCTTGTCGCAACAATTTCCTTAAGACTTTATTCAAAGTCTCCCAAGATACAACAGACGTAAGCTACTCGAGATCGTGATGTGTATGATCTTCTGTGTGATAGGACTGATTATGATTTTAAGAAATGAAGATAAAGAAGAGATAACTCGGTTTGAAAATTAAGTTAGGAAAGTGATCAGGTTTCCTCCTTATTTATAACCGAATTTCCAATGGCTACACCCATTGAGAAAAGTAGCATCCCTTCATTTACAACGCCAAAAAGTGTTACTGTTCGCAACAAGCACTTTCTTTCATTTGCAACGCCAAAAACTGTTACTGTTTTCCACAGGCAGTTCCTTTCATTTGCAACGCCAAAAACTGTTGCTGTTTGCAACAGCCGCGTCCGTTCGTTTGCAACGGTTCAAAACTGTTGCTGTTTATTGTAACGGTCATCTGAAAAAATCGCGTCTCTTCATCAGTTTGCAACGGTCATAACCGTTGGAAAATCCGTATCTATTTAAACACACTTCTGTTTTAAAATCAGTTCATTTTTTATGTAGCAAAAATATATGACACAGCCCAATCTTATTGGACCCGCACCCGGCCCGGTTCGGCCGGTCGGACGGGCGGCGGCGTGCGCGTGTGTTAGTCCATGGCCATATAGGTCCTCCCCCTCGCACAAAATTACCTGACCCTAAGGGCCAATATAGGGATTGAGAGTACACTATATAAACAAGAAAATGGACTTATTTTTGGCGATGTGGGATATATCTCATTCACTATTTTTGAGAATTCTAACAATCCCCCACATGAATGACGTCATATGTCTCCCCCACACAAAGTGTAATATCACACAGTTCATATGAAAATAATGCTATATCGAGGATAAGTAGATATTTCACTTTGAACTTTCCATAGTTAAAACTTATCGGATATACTTGGCTAATCGGTGAATTATTTCATCTTGAACCGTCAGCCGTTATTGTATAACCACACAATAAGCTTTACAAAGCATTATTTCCCTTCACATCCAATCTCTTGGTTGTGTTCATTTTGGTCCTGAACAATTTTTGGTTCTGCGAGTGTTTATAGAGAATAAAAGCCTTTAATATTCTCATAGAGCCGATCCAGCTCACACTAACATAGGTGATCACAACCATTAAGAGTATCATACATATACCCCACTTGTTATTTTCAAGATATGGTCATCATTAAAAAACATAGTTTTATCCTTTTAATACTTCTGTAGGCATGCATTTATATTGTGCACCATAGGAATGGAGTAGGACTAAGTCCAAACAAATGCATTACGACTTGAGTTATTCAGAGCTGGTTTGCCTATTGATCCTAGTCCGTGGGATCTTCAGTCGTTAGGATAGGTTTTCATATAAGATAACTCTTGTTGGGTTTAGGCTTTTAAACCCATTCCCCTCGATGCGCAGTTAATTTTCTCTCTTGATAAACCTTTAGTAAATGGATCCGCTAGGTTATCATTTGTTCGCACATAATCTATGGAAATAGTTCCATTTAAGAGTAACTGCCTAACTGTGTTATGACGTCGACGAATGTGTCGTCACTTTCCATTATACACAAAGTTTTGCGCTCTGCTTAATGCTGCTTGGTTATCACAGTGTACGCATATGGCCGGTACAGGTTTAGGCCAAAACGGAATATCTTCTAAAAAGTGACGAAGTCATTCTGCTTCTTTGCCTGCTTTATCTAAAGCGATGAACTCCGATTCCATAGTGGATCGAGCTATGCATGTTTGTTTAGTAGATTTTCATGACACTGCTGCCCCTGCTAAGGTAAATACATAACCACTCGTTGATTTTGATTTCTCTAAATCAGCAATCCAGTTTGCATCACTATATCCTTCTAAGACGACAACATATTTTCCATAATGTAAGGAATAGTTTGTGGTATTTTTTAAATATCCAAGCACTCTCATTAGTGCTTTCCAGCGTTCCTTCCCTGGGTTGCTTGTATACCTGCTTAATCGACTTACTGAATAAGCTATATCTGGTCTTGTGCAATTCATGAGATACATGAGACATCCTATTACACGAGAGTATTCCAGTTGCATTACACTCTCATTAGTGTTTTATGCAGTACTTCCGATGGATTATACGGCGTTCGTACTCCATTAATTTCAAAATTTTGAAATTTTTCAATCACTTTTTCTACATAATGTGACCGAGATAATTCAATTCCATTAAGTGTTCTTATTATTTTGATTTCCAAAATAACATCTGCAACTCTTAAGTCTTTCATATCGAAATTGTTGATTAACATCTGCTTAGTGGTCTCTATTACCTTAGTATTTGGACCGAAGATTAACATATCGTCTACGTATAGACAAATCATCACGTATGATTGTCCAATTTTTTTGTAATAAACACATTTATCACATTCATTTATACGAAAACTATTTTTCATCATGACACTATCAAATTTTGTGTGCCATTGTTTTGGAGCTTGTTTTAGTCCGTATAATGATTTGACTAATCTACATACTTTGTTTTCATTTCCTTTGGATATAAAACCCTCAGGTTGTTCCATGTAAATCTCCTCATCGAGATTTCCATTTAAGAATGTCGTCTTTACATCCATTTGATGAATCTGTAGATTATAGATGGATGCAATTGCTATTAACATTCTTATAGAGGTTATTCGTGTTACTGGTGAATAGGTATCGAAGAAGTCTACACCTTCTTTTTGACGATATCCTTTGGCTACCAATCTTGCTTTGTATTTGTCGATGGAAGCATCTGGTTTCATCTTCTTTTTGAAGATCCATTTACAACCAATTGGTTTTATTCCAGGTGGAAGATCAACTATTTTCCAAGTTTTATTACTCGGAATTGAATCAATTTTACTTTGGATTGCTTCTTTCCAACATGAGGATTCAGAAGATGACATTGCTTCCTTGTACATTTGAGGTTCGTGTTCTAACATATATGTTAAAAATTCTGAACCAAATGTCTTGGAAGTTCTTGCTCTTACGCTTCTTCTTGGTTCAACTTTCTCTGTTTCACGATGAGTTTCATTGTCATGTGATTTGCTCAATTCTTCTCTTGTCCTTTTGGGGACATTATTTCCTTCATTTCTTTTGTGTGGAAACGCATCTTCAAAAAACGAGGCGTCTCTTGATTCCATGATTGTATTTACATGAATATCAGTTATATCAGACTTGAATACCAAAAATCTGTAAGCACTACTATTTTGGGTTGACCCTAAATAGTAACAATCTACTGTTTTTGGTCCAAGTTTGACTTTCTTGGGAGGCGGAACTGGAACTTTTGCCAAGCACCCCCACACTTTGAGGTATTTAAAACTTGGTATGTGTCTTTTCCATAACTCATATGGAATTGTTCCTGTTTTATTGTGAGGAACCTTGTTTAATATGTGATTAGACATATTTAAGGCTTCCCCCCATAAGTTCGTCGGTAGGCCATAAGTTAAGAGCATCGCATTAATCATATCTTTTAATGTTCTATTCTTTCTCTCGGTTATACCAATTTGTTGTGGTGAATATGGTGCTGTTGTTTGATGAATTATACCATTTTCGGCACAGAATTGTTCAAATGGTGATTCATATTCTCCACCTCGATCGGATCTCAATATCTTGATCTTTTTATTTAACTGATTTTCTACCTCAACTTTGTACTTCATAAACAATATAATTGCTTCATCCTTGTTATTTAAAAGATATACATAGCAATATCGTGTATAATTGTCAATAAAGGTAATAAAGTACCTTTTCCTACCTCTTGTAGGTAATGATTTGAAATCACATAAATCAGTATGAACCAAACCTAGTGGTTCGGTGCTTCTATCAACTTTATGAAATGGTTTTTTGACCATTTTTGCTTCTACGCATGTCTCACATTTGTAGTTTTTATCTACTTGGAATTTCGGAATTAATCTCAAGTTTGATAGTTTTTTTCATTTTTCAGAAATTTATGTGTCCTAATCTATCATGCCATAGTAAAATTTCGTGCTCAAGCAAATAAGAAATTTCAATTTTATTAATAGCATAGTCAGAATACAGTTTTATTGCCGACAACGGCTACAATTGCCTTAAATAGGCCATCACATAAATATCCCCTTCCTATATACATTCCAGCTTTGGACAGAACCATCTTGTCTGACTCGAAGACCATTTTGAATCCTTTCTTTGATAGCACTGGACCAGAGATGAGATTCTTGCGTATGTCTGGAACGTGGAGCACGTCATTCAACTTGACAGCTTTTCAAGAAGTAAACTTGAGGATTATTGTGCCACTGCCTTCGATCATGGAAACTGCAGAATTACCCATGTAGAGTTTTTCTTCCTGATCGAATTTCTGGTATGTAGAAAACATGGATTTGTCAGAGCAAACATGACGAGTAGCGCCTGTGTCCACCCACCATTAGTTAGGAATCTGAAACAAATTGCATTCAGATATAACTGCTGAAAAATTAGACTCATCTACTTCCATGTTATCCAACATATTTGCCTCTGAGTTGCGTTCCTTCTTGTGTCTGCAATCTCTAGCGGCGTGTCCTGCTTTTCCACAAACCCGACACTCGCCATTAAATTTCTTGGTTCGTTTGTTTTCTTTGGGTTTATTTTCAGGTGCTTTTCTCTTTTGCGGGAATTTTTTTTCTTGTTTTTCCTGAAATGCCCTTTGTTCTTTGACTCTTCTGCCACAAATGCCTCTTCGCTTTGTTTTGTCACTCCGAGGTTATCAGCCTCAATTTTTAGTTTGACAATAAGATCTTCTAAGGAAATCTCCTCTTTCTTATGTTTCAGATAATTGCGGTAGTCTTTCCAAGATGGTGGTAATTTCCCTGTTATCGCTTCAACAAGGAAGGATTCTCCAACTTTATGTCCTTCTGCTTCAAGTTCATGAATTATGAGTTGGAGATCTTGCACTTGACTAGTTACGGATTTAGAGTCAACCATTTTGTATTCCATAAACTTATCTACGATTAACTTCTTCAAACTGACATTCTGCGTTTTGTATTTATGTGTAAGTGCAGTCCATAAGTACTTTGCTGTCTGGTGTGGATGATATACTTTATATAGTACTTTATCTAGACAATTCAGAATGTAGTTTCGGCACAGGAAGTCTGAATGCTTCCGTGAGTCAATTTCGAGAAAAACAGCTGCATCTTTTTCTCTAGTTTGTCCGTCTTTAGGCTTTGGTTCATCCTCCTCGATGCACTTCTGCAGCCCTAGCGTGGTGAGATAAAACAGCATTTGATTTTTCCATGTTATGAAGTCATCACCATCTCCTTTGAACTGATCAGGCCTGTTGTGAGTAGTAGCCTTTGTTGATAGTTCAAAGGTTGCCATCTCTGTTTTAGTGAAAACAGAAAAGTATTAAGATATTATACGTCTAGTATACCAAAACAGAGACTAATCAATAATAAACTCATCTCACAAGTTTACAAATCAGATTTCCACTACTTTGGAATTCTGTATTAGCTATTTATAACAATAAGTATGTTGTAATTAATTACAACAACAAACTAACGACTATAGTAATAATAACTATATCGATAAATCAAACGTTATGCTGTTTAAAGAAATAGTACAACGTAGAAACGAATATATATATATATATATATATAAATATATAAATCAACCAGAAATCTAACCGGTTGAAGAAGGAAATTTCGTCTGAGGTTTGTCGTAACAATTTCCTTAAGACTTTATTCAAAGTCTCCCAAGATACAACAGACGTAAGCTGCTCGAGATCGTGATGTGTATGATCTTCTGTGTGATAGGACTGATTATGATTTTAAGAAATGAAGATAAAGAAGAGATAAATCGGTTTGAAATTTAAGTTAGGAAAGTGATCATGTTTCCTCCTTATTTATAGCCGAATTCCCAATGGCTACACCCGATGAGAAAAGTAGCATCCCTTCATTTGCAACGCCAAAAACTGTTACTGTTCGCAACATGCACTTTCTTTAATTTGCAACGCCAAAAACTGTTACTGTTCGCAACAGGCACTTCCTTTCATTTGCAACGCCAAAAACTGTTGCTGTTTGCAACAACCGCGTCCGTTCGTTTGCAACGGTTCAGAACTATTGTTGTTCGTTGTAACGGTCATTTGAAAAAATCGCGTCTCTTCATCGGTTTGCAACGGTCACAACCATTGGAAAATCCGTATCTATTTAAACACACTTCTATTTTAAAATCAGTTCATTTTTTAGGTAGCAAAAATATATGACACAGACCAATCTTATTGGACCCGCACCCACACCCGCCCCGGCCCGGTTCGGTCGGTCGGACGGGCGGCGGTGCGCGCGCGCGTGTTAGCCCATGGCCATATAGGTCCTCCCCCTCGTACAAAGTTACCTGACCCTAAAGGCCAATATAGAGATTAAGAGTACACTATATAAACAAGAAAATGGACTTATTTTTGGCGATGTGGGATATATCTCATTCACTATTTTTGAGAATTCTAACAATAACTAGCATTTTGTATAGTGTAAAACTGAATATAATGCTAGATATAACTTGCATTTTGTATAGTGTAAAAGTTTGAATATAACGCTAATTATAACTAGCATTTGTCATTTAGCCTAAAAATAAAACTATGTCCCTCAGCCTAATATTTTTCTTCAAAGTTTGTCATTTTCCCTAATTCCCTCTTATTACTATTTGTATATCTCATAATAGATGATACCAATATAAAAAGATATGTATCATAGATCTGCTACATGCTTCAAATTGTCCTTACATCCAAATATGAAAAGATGGTTCCAATTGGTCCATAACCATGAACTCAATATTATATTTTAAATTATAAAGTATCCATGTACATGTACTGTGATCTAAATCAATACAATGCTGGCTCAGGCTGTATATTATATTACAACTAGAAACGAATATATAGGAAGATATTAAATTAATCATCATGTTTTCTATCATCATAAATAAAAGTTCATGCGAGCCGTATTGAGACATTGCACACACCTAAATATGCCTACTGTAATGGTTATTTATAACCATCACTTACCTCCAAATGAAAAAGTGCTATATTTATGGTATGACACGGGTCCATGATGTAAATGGTATTAAAAAGTACACAAGTACATAGGCATGTGAATTAGTGTAGCCATGTATTAAAAAGTTACCGCAATATGTACTACCACAATGATAGTAGGTCAACTATTGCAATGACAATATGTGCTACCTACATCTTCACAAGTTTCCGCAATGATAGTTGGTCAAGATGAGACAAATCTTATAAATGATAGGGATATTGTTCTACATACGACGGCAGGTCACCTTATGAAAATTCCAGAAACACATGGTTGATATGACCCTCTACAATACCCTCTCCAGCTACCTTATGGAAGTTACGGTTGGGACCTAAACACCCACAACGTAAATGGAACTCCTGTTACGTGCCATAAATACTATGCTCATATATTGCAGGTACAAATAGTTTTACATTTGTAAAAATATAGACTTATAACAAACATCATCGTAAAATAAAAACAATCAATTATTGAACATAAGTTTAAAACAAAATTGATGACATAGTCGATTTCATTTATTGGCTTCACACTAGAAATCAAACATAAAAAATAGACATGAAGATCTTGCCGTTAAGATCCACTGTCACAAAGTGTCTTTATTTGTGTTTCAACATAATTTTTTAACAAAAATGAATATGTACATAGAAAAAAATAAAGTAATTCTTATATAATATATTTATATTAATTCCATTGCAAACTCTAATCAACCTAAACTTTAGATTCGACGTGAACATACTTCTCTTTTCTTACATGGAGGACGGTTATTGCAACAATATGCAGTGGGTAATTTTGTGAAAATTGAAAGTGTGGTAGAATGAGATGGTTTTGTGAACAACATCTTATTAGATCAGAATTGTATGTGGAACTTCAAGATGCATTGAATGATAGAGAATATTGTAACATCTCCCACTTGGAGGCCCAAAACTAATGGCTACAGATGCTGCAGTCATCCATAGTTATTAATCCTCAATGAACATATATGGTAATGTTAGATAAATTGATATATCAGAAACACATGGATATGGAAAATTTTTAAAATTTCAAAACAACTTTCACGTTCCATTCCAAACTCATTTCAACATTCTTTACATAATCCCATAACGTTAACCACGTTCAAAAAAAATATAATTATTACAGTATACTCCAAAAGCGACATATGAAGATACCCCCTTGGTGATCAGAGTGTAAAATAGGCAATAAACAACTTTGCCTTAACAAAACAACACAGCGGAATCACATGAGAAAGAACTTAAATAACTACATGCCTTCTGCACGACTCCGGAAGCTTTTTCGTTTTAAGAGATACCTGAAAACCTCAAATCACAAACTACTCAAAATCAATTGAGTACTCGAGAAATTAAGGTGAAAACATAAACTTCGAGTCAGACATAAAACCTGGTATGGATAATAATATACCATCTCAAATCATTTAAATATCTAGTGAGACCACACCGCTTAGCGGAATGGGTTTCCTCTCACTATTATCTAAAAACCTTTATAAACTATTTTCTGTGCCCGTGCATCCACAATGGTTAATTCAATTCAAAACATTATTATGCGATGATATGCAAAACAATTGAATCTATTCTGGATTACCCATCCCTAGTTCATTTTGACTATCTGTTATAATTATAGTTTCTAGGATTACTGTTAACCTAATAATTTTCATGGGCTAACTAATAACCGGTTAAACTTTTAAGGACTCTCTGTCCAATTATATAGTTTTCATGGAATTACTATGAACCTATCGGTAATTCCAATATCATTTCTTTTTTCCTAGTTTTCATGGGCTGACTAGGAACTTATTGACTAACAGTCAATATCTTTCTTTTACCCTAGTTTTCATGGGCTAACTAAGGACCTATTGACTATCTGTCAATATTTCATTTTCTTATCTGGATATAGTTTTCATGGGCTAACTATAAACCTTTCTAACTAACATCTTCAATTTTTATATAGTTTTCATGGGCTAACTATGAACCTATTGGCCCATGTCAATATCTTTTCCCTTATACAATTTTCATGGGTTTACTGTTAACCTACTGGCCCTGCTAATATCTTTAATTTATTCACTACCAGGTCAACCCAACTGGTTATTCTATTTTTTTTCAAAGTACATTTCTTGGATTCATTATAAAGTGAATATATACATGTATGAAGAAGCAAACAATATAACTTGGTAAATTCCTTTAACCCATTTAGAATTCTTTATAAGTTCCATTTCAAAATACTTTGTTTATTAATATGTTATGGTTTTGCTTTCAAATAAGATTGAGTTAATTGTTTTGAAAACTATATTTTCAAAACATTCGAAACCTTCGAGACCTTGCTCTCGACCTCACTGGATAGCCTCCTTCGAAAGCATATATCTCTTTTCAAAACATTAGGCTTCTGCCTTTAAAGACACTTTAAAATCCTTCTTCCAAAACCCTTCGAATATAACAAAGTGTTACTTATTAATTATTAGAAGCATAGATTCGAAACCATTAGAAGTATCTCTTCCTAGAGCATTGAAAGTCCCTCTTTCGACATCATTGGATTTACCTTTTAAAATATCATTTGGGTCAAAGCAAATATAAACGAAAGTATCTCTTTTGAAACCATTCTTTACTATATAAAAATATTGGGGAATTTATGATGGCGTCGAAACTATCTATTTCAACATAGTCGAAAGCTTACCTTTAAAATTATTTAAGGATAGCTTCAAAACCCCTTTCGAAACCATTGCCTTCGAAACCCATAACCCTTTCGAAAGCATTTAGAAAGTGACTTCATATAGCTTTAAAACAAACAATGCCTTTCGACAGTATTGCTGACTTCAATACACTCGAAAGGCAAAGGAATTGGCGGTAGGGCTTCGACTAGGTCGGAACCCCTTCTTTCGAAAGCATTGATTTACAATTAAAAGAACTCCTTCGAAACCCCTTTTTCTTTTAAAACAAAAACGGCAACCCGTTCGAAAGCCATTATAAACTTCTTTCAAAAACATACGTATCGACTAGGTCGAAAGCTAAGTAAAACAAAGGCAAACGCTTATTTTTTAAAACAAACTGAGGTAACGACCCTATCGGAAGCTTTGCTTTCGACACCATACCTTCCACCTTTCTCCAATCCACTACGTATCACCTAGATGATACCCTCTGTATTGAATTTAGATTAATAGGGTTTCGACATAGTCGAAGGCGAAAGGCAACGGCGAAAGGTACTATGAATAGAGTCGAAACCTGTTTTTCTGGGTTAAATACTAAATTAAGTAACTTATATAAACTAACATGCCTACATGTAAATTTCTTATTGGTTGCCATAGCTTTTCCCATGCTTTTCAAAACTAACCGCCTTTTTATTCTGGATAAGTATCAAACTTAAACTTTTGTAAATAAAACCTTCCTCTTTATTTACACGTAAATCATTTTGATTCTCTTCTCAAAATAATTTATTTTGTATATCAAATCACTTAAGAAAAATCTTCAAAATTCATAGAAATTTATTTTGATTATGTTATCTAACATATCGAAATTTCAAATCCAAATTCTTAATATATTTTCTGAAATAAATTATTAAACCCGATGTGCTATATTTTCATTCAAAAATTCATAATAATTTTTCCAAAGCTTGGAAAATTATCAAACTTAAAACCCAACTCTAAAATCATGTTTTGCATAACATATAATTTTTCCATGGCATTTAAATATCAATATCATCACGGTTTTGATATAAAACCTTATGAACCATTATTTAAACAATCTTGTTTAAATTTGAATAAACCATGATTCAAGCATATCATCATCAAACATCATATATACAAATTTAAACTTAAATCTGAAACATATATTTAACAAATAGAGATGGAAATTATCATTCACCTTAATCTTTGATGAGGAAAGTGGATTGAGATGAGTTTGATTCCCTTTTCTTTAATTCTTTTTCTTTTCTTTGAATTTCCTCTTCTTCTTTTACTGTTAATGGCCGGCCTTCTTTCTTTTGCTTACGTTTCTTATTTTTGTGAAAATGATTATGAGTCTCAATGGCTTAAGAAGTAAACATACACACACATATATAAGGTTAGGTGTAGTTAAATCCCATTACACCCTTACATAATTTAACTAGTCTATAAATCATTCTCTAGCCCAATTAAATTAATAAGCACGGCCACTTAAATTTTATTCAAATCTCAATCCCCTTGTCACTTAACATTTACATTATTCTATTTAATTTATCTAATTAAATATCCTTAATAATGTTATTTAAAATTAGGGGTGTTACATGCTCCCCTCCTTAAAGAATTTTGTTCTTGAAATTCAATAAGGACTAAATAATAATAATAGCAATCATCTGTAACCACTCCTAACAACTATACTAGTTTATCTGACTAGCGATCATCTATATAAATCTAATATAGACATACCATTTAAAATAGATTAGGAGAAGTATCTCGAATCCTGTCTTCTGTCTTCCAAGTACAGTCCCTCTCGTTGTCGCTCCACTGAACTTTCACCAACTTGACTGTCTTAGGCCTTAATCTTTTTTCATCTCTCGTCACAACCCGAACAGGTTGTCTAACAACTGTCAAATTAGGCTCTACTACTAACTCATCTAACCCTGTTGGAGGAATATTAGTTTCTGGATCATGCACATACGTGCGAAGATGAGACACATGAAATACATTATGACACCTGCCATATTGCTCGGCAATTTTACTTTGTACACGAGCTTTCCAATCCTTTCTATAATCTGGAATGGACCAACATATTTCGATGCCAGTTTCCCTGACTACCCGAATCGTATCACTCCCTTCATTGGTGACACTTGAATAAAAACCTTGTCTCCAACCGAGAACTCTAGGTCTTTACGCCTTTTATCTGTGTAGCTCTTCTGTTTGGACCGAGTTACCTTCATCCGATCTCGGATCAACTCAGTCTTCTCTGATGCCTCTCTAACCATATCTAGACCTAAGACTAATCTGTCTCCAATCTCTAACCAACATGCTGGTGATTTGCATGGTTTTCCATATAAAACATCCAAAGGCATCATTCCTATACTAGTCAGAAAACTATTATTATAGGAAAAATCAATCAAATGCAGGTGATCTTCCCAAGATCCACCAAAGTCTAGTACATAAGCCCTCGATAAATCTTCGAGTACCTTATTGACTCTCTCAGTCTGCCCATCTGTCTATGGGTGATATGTTGTACTCATCTTGAGCTTGACACCTAATACTCTCTGTAGACTTCTCCAAAACTTGCTAGTGAATAGTGCATATCTATCGCTGACTATGCTACTAGGAATTCCATGAAGTCTAACTATGTTCTCCATGAACTACTTCGCTAAAACAGGCGCCGTCCTGGTTGACTTGACTGAGATGAAATGGGAGCTCTTGGTCAATCTGTCCACTATGACCCATATGCTTTCATTTCCCCTGTTCGACCTTGGCAACCCGTTTATAAATCCATGGATATAGAATCCCACTTTCAAACTGGAATGTCTAAAGGCTGAAGCAACCCGCTCGGCTTCTGGTGTTCGGCTTTCGCTTGTTGACAGTTAGCACATTGTCTAACCCACGAGCCAACATCCCTCTTCATGCCTTCCTAATAGAAGCTTCTCTTCATATCTTGATACATCTTGGTTCCCCCAGGATGAATCATAAACTTGGATCGATGACATTCATCTAGAACTTCTCTTCTCGAGTTCTCTATATTAAGAACACATAATCGTTCCTTCTTCCTCAACCATCCTTTATGGTCGATGCCAAAATCGTTAAGATCATCGATCTCGGATCCCACTTCGAGTCTTCTAATTTTCTCGGCTAACGCTGAATTTTCTTTCTATTTAGAAGCTATCCTCTCGATCAGAACTAGTCGAACCTCTAAACAAGCCAACATAGCAGTACTCTGACTAGAATCAGCAGTCGATCTCGACTTTATACTGCACGTAGCCAAGACTTCTAAATCCTTCCATTCTGCCAACATAGCTAACACTATATTATGATGTTTACTGCTAAGGGCGTCTGCTACCTTATTTCCTTTCCCAGGAGTATATTCTATACTAAAATCATAAGCTGCCAGAAACTCCAGCCACCTCTGTTGTCGCATATTCAACTCCTTCCGTGAGAATAAATATCTTAAGGACTTATGATCAGTGTATAACTCAAATCTCTCTCCTAAGAGATAATGTCTCCAAATCTTCAATGCAAAGATCACTACAGCCAACTCCAAATCATGAGAAGGATATCTTACCATGTGCGGTTTAAGCTGTCGAGAAGTGTAGGCTATAACTTTACCATTCTGCATCAACACAGCTTCCAATCCCGTTCTACATGCATCAGTGTACACCATCAACCCTTATTTCCAACTGGAACAACTAACACTGGCGCATTGGTCAACAAATGTCTTAACTTAAGGAGTCCTTCCTCACATTTGTTAGACCAATTGAACTTCACATCCTTCTTGGTCAATTTAGTCAAAGGTGTTGCTATCCATGAAAAATCTCTAATAAATCTTCAGTAATAGCCAGCAAGTCCGAGGAAACTTCTAATCTCGATTACCGCCTATAGTCTCTTCCAATTATTAACAACTTCGATCTTAACTGGATCTACTGCCAAACCTTCCTTTAAAACTACATGACCAAGAAATTTGACCTCCTTCTTCCAAAAATGACATTGAAAAAACTTCGCCTTTAGCTGATGCTGCATTAGCGTCTCATGCACTACTCTCAGATGATTCTCATGCCCTCTCTCATCTTATGAGTACACTAAAATGTCATCTATGAATACTAACACGAACCTATCCAAGTGTTCTCAGAAAACCTGGTTCATCGAGTACACGAAGAAAGCAGGTTCATTCATCAATCCGAATGACATCACTAACCATTCATACGAACTATACCTAGTTCGAAATGCTGTCAAAGGAATACTATCCTCTGCCACTCTCAACTGATGGAAACCAGTTGCCAAGTCTAATTGGGAAAACACTCTGGCTCCACTCAACTGACCAAAAAGATCGTCAATTCGCGGCAAAGGATATATATTCTTGATCGTCTTTTCGTTGATTTTATGGTACTTAATGCACATTCGTAATGACCCATCTGACTTCTTTACGAAAATCGGGGCCGCTTCCCAAGGCGAACTGCTTGGTCTAATAAAATTCCTTCCTTCTAGATCCACTAGCTGCACCTTCAATTCTTTCATCTCAGTCGGTGTCGTTCTACTAGGTGGTCTACTGGCAGGTTCAGCTTCTGGTATAAGATCTATCCAAAACTCAATAGCTCATTTCGGTGGTAGTCCTTTAATCGGCTCAAATACATCTGCAAACTCTCTTGCAACTCGGACCAGACTTAACTCCTTTGCTGCATCCAAAGCACTTAACACAACACAAACACTTCGGTCAGAACTCTCTACTAAGAAAATAATTCGGTTTTGACTATTTGGATGCCTTAATGATATTTCCCCATCCTGGCAAAATATCGTAGCCTCATATCTACCCAACCAATCCATACCCAAAATGATCTGAAATCTATGAAATCATAAACATACAAACTGCATGCAAACATATGACCTAACAAATCTAGTTCTAACTGGTCACATTTCATTCCTATAGTTGCATACCCTCCTATTAGATTCGTAACCCTTAAGGAAGAAACATGGTAAGTGGGTTCTAAGCATAACTTATTTACCAAATTCTGGGATATAAATGAATGTGATGCACCAGTATCAAATAGTATCCTAACTGAAATACTTTGAATCAAAAATGTACCTTCCATCACAGTCTTTCCCTTATTTGCTGCAGTTGATTTAGAAGAAGATGGTGGTCCAACAGCAAAAACCTTTCTTTTTTCTGCCCTAATTGGCTCTGGACATTGGTTCTTGTAATGCCCAACTTGATCGCAGTTGTAACACTTAATATGCTTCTTATTCGCAGCCTTCTTCTGCCCCTTACCTGACCAGCACTCGTTTGCAAAATGACCCTTCTTGTCACATTTGTAGCAGACTAAATCAGTTTTTGACTTCTTGACCGAATCTCCCTTCTGGGCTCCTTTCTTTTTGAAGAACTTTCTCTTCTTTCCCCGAGAACACTAGGATTCAATTGGCTTCTCTCTAGCAAAAATAGCAAGCATCTTTTAAGGGCGAATGGCCATCGCCACCACCACATTACAGGGTTCATGGATATGAGTCAGGGTCGCCCTAGCAAGCTTGGGCCTCAGTCCTCGAATGAACCTTTCATTCCTTCTAATGTCGGTGTCTATAATAGCGTATCCATTTTGAGATAGCTCATCAAATCTATTTGCATACTCGATAATTAACATGTCTACCTGAACTAAATTCATAAATTTTCTCATCAATGCTGACTTGGCAACTTTAGAATAAACCTCTGTTCGAATTTCCTTCAAAAATCAGTCCAAGTTAACTCTTCCTCTGGAACTCCGGCAGTCACACCATTCCACCAATGAAATGCCGACCCTTGCAACTGCCTAGAGGCCAACTTTCTCTTCTGTGCATCTTCTAAACCCAAATCAGAGAAAATCCTTTCACAATGTAACAACCAATTCTCCACTTCTATAGCATCTTTTGTTCCCATAAATGGCTTTCCACCCAAACTGGTGTAGATTTGGTTTAGCTTGGCATAATTATTCCCAATGGGAATCACATGATTTGCTCCTCCAACATTTCCAGCCACTCCAACAGTTCCTGCTTGCATCAAATTAGCAAGGAACTGATACATCATATCCGCATCTACTGGCGGATTCCCAACATTCACTTAGCTTCCGCATTTTGATTAGCGTTAGCCTATCGACTTGGTTCCTCCGGGTGTTAGGTCGAGCATTTCCATCAGTTATGATGCTTCCTCCACCTAGATTTCCTCTTCTGTTTCCTGCTTCCATATCTTCTTTCTCGTAAATATGTATACGAGCCTTAATAAGATACAGAAGAACGGTCTTAGAGAAAGGGGAATTACGTACTTATATATATACCTATATATATCAAATACAAGTACGTTACAATCGCGTTAACCCAAACCCCGATAAATTTTTTGATTCATTGGATTATGTTTTAAAAATATTTTAGATTTGAATTGCTTAAATTTTCATAAACCTATGCTCTGATACCAACTTGTAACATCCCCCACTTGGAGGCCCAAAACTAACAGCTATAGATGCTGCAGTTATTCATAGTTATTAATCCTCGATGACCAAATACGGTATTTTTAGATAAATTAATATACCAGAAATACATGGATATGGAAAAAATTTAAAATTTCAAAACAACTTTCACGTTCCATTCCAAACTCATTTCAACATTCTTTACATAATCCCATAACGTTAACCACGTTCAGAAAAATATAATTATTACAATATACTCCAAAAGCGACATATGAAGATGCCCCCTTGGTGATCAGAGTGTATAATAGGCAATAAACAACTTTTCCATATCAAAACAACACATCGGAATCACATGAGAAAGAACTTAAATAACTACATGCCTTCTGCATGACTACAGAAGCTTATTCGTCTTAAGAGGTACCTGAAAACCTCAAATCTCAAACTACTCAAAATCAATTGAGTACCCGAGAGTTTAAGGGGAAAACATAAACTTCGAGTCAGATATAAAGCCTGGTATGAATAATAATATACCATCTCAAATCATTTAGATATCTAGTGAGACCACACCGCTTAGCGGAACGGGTTTCCTCTCATTATTATCTTAAAACCTTTATAAACCATTTTTTGTGACCCTGCATCCACAATGGCTAATTCAATTCAAAACATTATTATGTGATGATATGCAAAAAAACTGAATCTATTCTGGATTACCCATCCCCAATTCATTTTGACTATCTGTCATAATTATAGTTTCTAGGATTACTGTTAACCTAATAGTTTTCATGGGCTAACTAATAACTGGTTAAACTTTTAAGGACTCTCTGTCCAATTATATAGTTTTCATGGAATTACTATGAACCTATTGATAACTCCAATATCATTTCTTTTATCCTAGTTTTCATGGGCTGACCAGGAACCTATTGACTAACAGTCAATATCTTTCTTTTACCCTAGTTTTCATGGGCTAACTAAGAACCTATCGACTATCTGTTAATATTTCATTTTCTTATCCGCATATAGTTTTCATGGGCTAGCTATAAACCTGTCTAACTGACATCTTCAATTTTTACATCGTTTTCATGGGATAACTATGAACTTATTGGCCCTACCAATATCTTTTTCCTTGCACAGTATTCATGGGCTTACTGTTAACCTATTAGCCCTTGCCAATGTTTTTTATTTATTCACTACTAGGTCAACCCAACTGGTTATTCTATCTTTTTCCAAAGTACAGTTTTTGGATTCATTATAAAGTGAATATATACATTTATGAAGAGCAAACAATATAACTTAGTTAATTCCTTTAACCCATTTAGACTTCTTCATAAGTTCCATTTCAAAATACTTTGTTTATTAATATGCCATGGTTTTTCTTTCAAATAAAATTGGGTTAATTGTTTTGAAAACCATACTTTCAAAACCTTTGAAACCTTGCTTTCGACCTCACTGGATAGCCTCCTTTAAAAGCATATATCTCTTTTCAAAATATTAGGCTTCTGCCTTTAAAAACACTTTAAAATCCTTCTTGTAAAACCCTTCGAATATAACAAAGTGTTACTTATTAATTGTTAGAATCATAGCTTTGAAACTATTGGAAGTATCTCTTCCTAAAGCATTGAAAGTCCCCCTTCGACATCATTGGATTTACCTTTTAAAATATCATTGGGTCAAAGCAAATATAAACGAAAGTATCTCTTTCAAAACCATTCTTTACCATATAAAAATATTGGGGAATTTATGATGGCGTCGAAACTATCTCTTTCAACAGAGTCGAAAGCTTACCTTTTAAAATATTTAAGGATAGCTTCAAAACCCCTTTCGAAACCATTGCCTTCGAAACCCATAACCCTTTCGAAAGCATTTAGAAAGTGACTTGATATAGCTTTAAAACATGCAATACCTTTCGACAGTATTGATGACTTCAATACACTCGAAAGGTAAAGGAATCGGCGGTAGAGCTTCGACTAGGTCGGAACCCCTTCTTTCGAAAGCATTGATTTACAATTAAAGGAACTCCTTCGAAACCCCTTTTTCTTTTAAAACAACCATGACAACCCTTTTGAAAGTCATTATAAACTTCTTGCAAAAACATATGTATCAACCAGGTCGAAAGCTAAGTAAAACAAAGGTAGACGCTTATCTTTTTAAAACAAACCGAGGTAACGACCTCATCGGAAGCTATGCTTTCGACACCATACCTTCCACCTTTCTCCAATCCACTACGTATCACCTAGATGATACCCTCTGTATTGAATTTAGCTTAATAGAGTTTCGACATAGTCGAAGGCGAAAGGCAACAGCGAAAGGTACTCTGAATAGTGGCGAAATCTGTTTTTCTGGGTTAAATACTAAATTAAGTAGCTTATATAAACTAACCTACCTACATGTAAGTTTCTTATTGGTTGCCTTAGCTTTTCCCATGTTTTTCAAAATTAACCGCCTTTTTATTCTGGACAAGTATCAAACTTAAACTTTTGCAAATAAAACCTTCCTCTTTATTTAAACGTAAATCATTTTGATCCTCTTCTCAAAAAAATTATTTTGTATATCAAATCACTTAAGAAAAATCCCCAAAATTCACAGAAATTTATTTTGATCATATTATCTAACATATTAAAATTTCAAATCCAAATTCTCAATATATTTTCTGAAATAAATTATTAAACCCAACATGCTATATTTTCATTCAAAAATTTATAATAATATTTTCAAAGCTTGGAAAATTATCAAACTTAAAACCCAACTCTAAAATCATGTTTTGCATAACATATAAATTTTCCATGGCATTTAAACATCAATGTCATCACGGTTTTGATCTAAAACCATATGAACCATTATTTAAACAATCTTGTTTAAATTTAAATAAACCATAATTCAAGCATATCATCATCAAACATCATATATATGAATTTAAACTTAAATCCGAAACATATATTTAACAAATAGAGATGGAAATTATCATTCACCTTAATCTTTGATAAGGAAAGTGGATTGAGATGAGTTTGATTCCCCTTTCTTTAATTCCTTTTCTTTTCTTTGAATTCCCTCTTCTTCTTTTATTGTTAATGGCCGACCTTCTTTCTTTTGCTTACGTTTCTTATTTTTGTGAAAATTATTATGGGTCTCAATGGCTTATGAAGTAAACACACACACACACACATGTAAGGTTAGGTGTAGTTAAATCCCAATACACCGTTACATAATTTAATTAGTCTATAAACCATTCTCTTTTCCAATTAAATTAATTAGCATGGCCACTTAAATTTTATCCAAATCTCAATCCCCTTTTCACTTAACATTTACATTATTCTATTTAATTTATCTAATTAAATATCATGAATAATGTTATTTAAAATTATGGGTGTTACAAAAATAATGTGGGTATGACACTCTTCCCTTCTCTTTGGTCTATTTATACAATATAAATACACACACACACACACACACACACATATATATATATATAATTATTTTATAATCAAATTAATTTTTTATATATAAGTAACATTGGAAGAAGAGTAATACTACCCTCTTCGTTTAGTGGGTGTCGCGTAATGGGAGTCCACGCGACATGTACCAACATTATCAAAATGCAACGACTTTAGTATAAAAGTTTGGAAAACCCGATTTTTTCATTATAATGACATGCAATCCTACATGGGATGAAACAACATTAGAACTATCAGACGGACAAACTTCTTAAAATCGTCCAGATCTTACTACTAGAATTTTCATGCAAAATATGAAGAATTAAAGCATGATATCTACGATAAACAAGTTCTCAGAGTGGTTCCAGCACATGTCCATGTCATCGAGTTTCAAAAAATAGGACTACCCCGGGCTCATATGCTTATTATACAAGATGACGAAGATTAATAACATATCCCAGATGATTATGATGCTGTTGTAAGAGCTAAAATCATGAATCATACGAAGAACTAGAGTTGTATAGTGTCGTCGTTAAATGGATGCTTCATGGGCCATGTGGAAGACAACGACCAAATGCTCCATGTATGAAAAATAGAAGTTGCAAAGAAAATTATCCTAAACAATTTTCACCCTGCACTCTTTAAAGTAACGATTCATACCATATTTATCGAAGGCGAAATAATGGTATAAACATCATACTAGACAATTATGGTGATATTGTAATGGATAATCGTTGGGTGGTTGCATATAACCCATGGTTATTGAAAAGCATGATTGTCAATTAACGTCGAAGTTTGTAGTAGTATCAGATCTATCAAATACTTATACAAGTATGTATGCAAAGATCCGAATCGTGAGGCAGAGGAAATTTGATCAATGGCTGAAAATGGTGAAATTCAAAAGTTTTTAGACGCATGGTGGATATGCCCATAAAAGGCTTTTTGGCGAATTTTTGAATTCTCACTGCACATAATTTATCATTCAGTTCAATGTCTTCAGATACACATTCCAAGTAGGCAACAAGTAACTTATCATGCTAACCAAATAGTGGCTAATGTTTTATTGAATGAGAACCTCTCTACATCAATGTTAATCGAATTCTTCAACACAACTCACAAGATTTAGAAGCAAGACACCTTTTATATCATAAACTTTTATAGAAATATACTTCGATATCGGATATTAAAAAGTGGCGACGAAGAGCATCACATAAGATGTCATTGGACAAATTTGTAATGTTTCTCCATCAGAAGGAGAACGTTACTTCTTGTGAATTCTTTTGAATCGTGTAAGAGGACCAATATCATTTGACTATCTTCTGACCATCGACGGTATCATATACCTAAGGTTTCGGCAAGCAATGGAAAAGATGGGATTACTTGAAGAAAACCACAGTATCTGGGCATGTTTGGTTGAAGCATCGAACCATAAATGTCATCATCTTTAAGAAGATCACTTGCAACCATCTTAATTTATCGTGTATCGACGGGAGTCGAAAAATTATGGGAAGAAATTTTCTATTATATGGTTGAAGATTATCCGAGCTCAAGTACAATGGCTTGACATATACTTGAAAATCATCTTTTACACGATCTCAATGATCTATTAATGAATCATTATAAACTAATATTTGATTTTGATCTTCTACGTATTAGGAATGATATAGATGATGATTCACTTACTTCAAAATTAATACAAGAGCGGTATTCTATTATAACATTTAAAAGAGGACTTTACATTTGCCAAATTTTTTGAATCTCAAATTAATGCATACACTATAATTACTAGTGCAATTTACAATAAGGAGAGCAAAATCTATCTCATAGATGGCCCTGGTGGGATATCAAAGACCTTTCTTTATCGAGCAATATTTGAAAAACTTAGGCAAGATGGTTTGATTGCACTTGCAATAGCTATATCGGGGATAGCTACAACAAACTTACCAGGTGGTCGAGCAGCACATTCGCGGTTTAAAATCTCAATCAATCCAACTTCCACATCAATGTGTACAATATCTAAACAGTCTGAAGCAGGTGAACTTATGAGATTAGCAGCTGTTCTTATTTGGGATGAAGCAAAAATGACCCACAGACATGCTTTTGATGCACGGGATAGAACTTTAAAAATATTTTTTGAAA
Source organism: Allium fistulosum (assembly GCA_030737815.1). Classification (NCBI taxonomy): domain Eukaryota; kingdom Viridiplantae; phylum Streptophyta; class Magnoliopsida; order Asparagales; family Amaryllidaceae; genus Allium; species Allium fistulosum. The sequence goes on from CM060902.1 coordinate 1,214,487,541, forward strand.
TGACATGCCATTTGGAGGTAAAGTTATAATCATCAGAGGGGATTTTAAATAGGTTTTACCAGTTGTACAAAACGGTACAATATCAGAAGCAACTGATGCGTGCATAGTTAAATCGTCGTTATGGAAACATGTAGTAATCCATCTCACCCAAAATACGAGGGCAAAAGAAGATCCATTCTATGCGGATTTCCTACTATGAGTTGGTAACGGAAATGAGCCACATACATGGGAGAACATGATAAGAATTCCAGATGAAATGGTTATACCATGAAAAGGTGAAAAATCGATCACTACTCTCATAAATTCAACTTTTCCAAACTTACACGTTAACGCATTCAATACAAAATATATGGTTACAAGAGCTTTAATAACCCCACTCAATGAAAGTGTGGATATGTTGAATGATCAACTTATAAATCTTTTTCTCGATGATCATCACATCTACCACTCTTTCGATTCTGTGGAAAATGATATAAGGAATCTATATCAGCTCGAATATTTGAATTCGATCAATTTGAGTGGTTTACCCCTAAATACGTTGATGTTGAAGAAAGGTGCACCAATTATGCTACGAAGAAACCTCGATACAAAAAATGGTATATGCAATGGTATGCGACTTATATATCGTGAACTTCACAGAAACACGATTGATGCAAAGATTGTCTTTGGTCACCTTGTTGGTACTTGAGTTTTCTTACCAAGAATACTTATAAAGCCCTCTGAAGATACCCATTTACCGTTTACTTTATTATGTAAACAATTTCTTATAAGATTAAGTTTTGCTTTAAATATAAACAAAGCTTAAGGGCAAACAATTCCAAATGTGGGAATTTACTTAACCTTAAGACGTATTCAGCCATGGTCAACTTTATGTTGCATTATCTAGAGGAGTTTCGATGAAAAACACTAAAGTTTTAGTAAAAAATGATGAAGTTCAAGGGCAATCCAAAGCCTGAAATGTTGTGTACAATGATGTGCTAACATCTTCAAGAGAAAAAAATTGATTTCTTTTTGTAATATTTGACAAATATTTTAAACAATTTTTATTTTTAGTTTTTTTTAACTAGTATATATGCTTATAGAATAAAAATCATCAAAAATGGAATAAATATTCGTTATATTGATTATTTCATATTTGAAAGTTCTACTTCAAGCATTCCATTTGTATTCCAATTTGCACTTACAAATCACGTGTTTTTCTACTATATATGTGTTTTTCAAGGATTGGAAAAAATAGAGAGGTATATGCTGATTTTATCTGGAAGGGATGTTTACTCAAAATTAAATACCATGATTTATGCAAGCTTAAGCCAGAAGTGGGGGGGGGGTTGGGTTGAGACGCTTGAAAGATACGAGAGATGTTTCACACTCAAATGAGGATGGAAAATCGTTAATGCAAAAAGGTTATATGCTAGATGGATGAGGCAGAGATATATTAGAGACAATTTTTTTTCAAACGACCGTTGATAATAATGCATCTCCTAGTCGGGGAGATTGCTAATAAAAGTCAGACTTTTTAAATGGGGACGTATAAATGAAAAACTATGTCCTTTATGCGACAATCAAGATGAAAACCATTAGCATTTGTTCTTTGAGTGTGAGTTTTCTACATTAGTCTGGCGTTATTGCCAATAAGTTATCAACTTATCTACCAAAGTGAATAATCTACACCAAGTTATCGCGTACTTAATAAGAATTGGGCAACATGAACACCTGAAAGCCAAAATGCACGACATCGTTTTGACAATGGCTATTTGGAGTATTTGGAGGGAGCGTAATCGAAGATTATATCAAAACAAAAATCGAAGCATAATTGAAGTTAGAAAACTTGCCATCGTAGACGTGCAAATTGTTGGTAAACGAATGAGTTGGAGAATCCTTACTAGGAGTACGGCAAATGCAAAAGCCTTGTTTGTAGTAGTGGACTGAACACGAGGAAGGGAAAGAAACCCAGATACATGTTTAACGAGCTACCGACCACCATAAAGGAGAGAAAAGATGGTTTTTTTTCTTTCTACTTAGGTCTCGAAAGTTGTAAAGTGAAGTGTATAACAGAAATGTTTCAGTTTGAAGTAACTTTATTAGTTTGTACTTGCGGTTGATGGGCCGATCATTTTGGACCGAAACGCCCTAATAAAGATTTACCAATTTTCAACACACACACAAAGATATATATATATATATATATATTCTTTCATTTTAAAAGTATGTCTTTTACACTAATATTTAATATGCACGCGCATAGCACGTGCCATTGGGACTTGTGAAATATAATTTGACTAGTTTAATTTGTCGGTTTAAGTTGATTAATACATATGAGAATAGGTGATGGTGTTCTAACTTTTTTTGTGATCGAAACTTTTCCAAGACCGATTAGAATTTTGTTATGTTGACAAATCATTTATTTCTTTTGGATGTTGGTAGTAAAACATTGTCTGCTTACAACAATTTTATAATTGTTTCATACAATCATACTAGTTCAATTCATGTATTGTGCAAGATCATCGTGATAATAAGCTTATAAGGTTTGGATCAACTGCCAAAGATGGTAATTTTTTGATCGGATTTTTTGAGTTAATCTGTAAATTAATAAAAGCTGGAATAAAATCTTTAACAATAGTTGTAATACCTTTGGTGCCACATTTTTTTTGGTATCAGCGTAATCTACCAAAAATGCACCTATAATATCACTAAAAATAGGATTAGACAATTACACTTTATTTACAAATTCAAACCGCATTTCAACAAATATTAACAAATCTTAATATCGTTTAAAAATAAGATCTAACAAATAGACTTTAATTAAAAATCATTTTATATTTACTAATAATACATCTTTAACTTTAATAATAGTTGTAATACCTTTGGTGCCACACTCTTTTGGTATCAACTCGAACTACCAAAAATGCCCTTATAATATCACAAAAAAATAGGATCTGACAATTACACTTTCTTTACAAATTCAAACCGCATTTCAATAAATATTAACAAATCGTAATATCATTTAAAAACATGATCTAATAAATAAAATTCAATTACAAAATCATTTTTTATTAACTAATAATACAAATAAAAATTAAAACGAATAAAAAATTTAATATTGCAATTTAGAAATAAAAATTCAAACTAACTACACATGATTTCAACGCAAAAATATAACTAAATATTCGTGCAAATCATTTTCATTTGAATATGTTAAATATATACAGTTTGTAGAAAAACAATACAAGTAAGCACATGCCATGATCACATGCAAAGCACGTGTCGTAATACTCGTACCTCTGCTTGAGATTGGATACTGAAGAACATCGGCTGAACTTGATGCCGTGGGCTATCATCATCAAGCTTGAAAACACAGAGGATAAAAAGATTTGAACGCAATAATAATAGAGGAAAACCAAGAGCCAAAATCATAAATCATCCCCAAGCGATTTCCTCCCAAAACACCAACAAAATAACTTTTATTAATTAGGAGACTTGCCAAATAAGTGCACCCAACTAGGCAATGGTCCTATTAGAGAATACATACCATTATCTTCTTCCCGAACGAGATTCACTATTATTCCTTCAAAATCTCCTAATATATGTATTATCTTTTGTTGGAGATTAAGGAATAACAACAATCAATATATCAAACTACAACGGATCTATGAATTCATCTAAGCCCAGATTAGAACAGATCTTCATTCAAACAAGGAGGATCGATACAAATCCACACAGCCCAACATCTTCGATCTTCGTTCGACTTGCAAACGGCTCATCCTGGAAAAAAAATAAAATAAAAGAAAAATAAAAAGTTATCCATTAGCCAAACATAAAAGAGGGAGAAGAGAGAAAGAGCGACAGGTAGACGTCAATGAAATTAAAATGATATGAGATAGCGGTGTAAACGGGATGGACTAGACCGGACAAAGGCGTGTCCTAGTCCTGTCCTATAAATTATTCAGATGGACATAAAGCGGACAAGCATTAAGTTCGGTCATTGTTCGTACGAGTCGAACAAGGGACGGACAATGTTAAAACCGACAATAGAAAACATTGAACATTTTTGGATGAACATATTTTTGTACATATTTTCTTGTCCAAATTCGTGTCCTAAACGAAAATCGTAAGGACACAGGTCGGACGTCTTACAGCCTCGGATCGAGCGGACGTCGAACAATCGTACAAAATTTACACCCCTAATAGGAGGAAAATAAAAGGAGGCAAAATGAAAAGAGTAGTGAAGGAATTATCCAATTTATAGATCAAAAATATTAAATGGACGAAAATTCTTAAGCGGCTATTAAGCTCCTAATACAAAGACAAATTGACATATAAGTTAGAGGCCAGAGCGTTGACAGACACAAAATTATGTTTAATAATTATATTTAATATTTAACATTAATAATACTAGAAATTCAAATTCAGAAATCTACTACAAATTCAAACTCCTAATACGAAAGAAAATCATGGGCCCCACCTATTTTCCGCGATAATGATGCAGATAGTTTCAACAAACGGCTCAATACCAACTACAACATCGACAGTGTGTAACATCCTCTATTTTGAGCCATGAAACTAACCGCTACAGATGCTTCAGTCATCAATAGTATTAAGTCTCGGTGATAAAATGTGGTAATGTTAATTGTATTAATAACATCAGAAGCACAAGAATATGAATTTTCTTAAGATAATTTCAAAATGACCTTCACATTTCATTTCAAAGATAATATTTCATATTCATTAAATAATCCCAAACGTTGTCCAGGTTTAGATAAAATATAATCATTACAAAATACTCCAAGAGCGATGTATAAAGACGCCCTCTTGGTTAATCAGAGTTTACACTAGACGGTTATAACATCTGTCGTTACATACATTCCAACAAATGAAAATTCAACATAGCAGATAATACATACATACATACATACATACATACATACATACATACATACATATATATATATATATATTCCTACATAGCTAGATCTTTCTCCTGCACGTCTTCGGAAGGTTTATTCATCCAATCTAAATAACCTGTGAACCTTACTCTCGAATTACTCAATTGAGTACCCGAGAGTAAAAGGGAAAAACAAAAACTTCGGGTCAGATCAAAATTCTGGTGTGAATAATAATATGTCATCTCGGTAACTGGATATCCAATGAGACCACGCTGTGGAGCAGAACGGTTTTTCCTCATACTAATATCCTCTAACTATATGTCTTTTATAAATCAAACACATGCAACCACAATGGTTAAACTGGACAATATAAACAATCATATGCATGCATGCAACATGGGTAATCATGACCAGTCTGTCTAAATTAATAGGCCATCTGTCCCAACTAATGGACGGTCAGTCCGAAACTTACTATTCCTAGGGTCATTCTTATCCCAATAGTTTTAGGGCTAACCAATAACCTACCTCATTTTTGTGTTCCTTTCTGTATGTAAACTTAATTTTAGTCTTACATGTAACAAAGCCCTACGCACTAGAATTTTGGACTAATATCAGTTAGACGCTAAATAGCTGTAGTATAGGACGTGTCCCTAACCCAGTCCCATCAGGTTTTCAAATCTCCGAGCCAATCCATCCTATCATGATTTATCTAAAGGTGATAAAAACAATAATTCTAGTAAAATTATGGGTTAAATACGCTTTTTTATTTCCTTGAAAATATAAATCCTTGTAAACGAAAATCATACCTAAAACAATGAAAATTATAGTCCTTACTTTACTCAAAACATTTATGCTAAGATTTATGCTTTTATAAAGCGATGTTGATGAAATTCGATATCACTTAGAGGTTATCATACCTCAATACTATAGGCTACAATGCCAAATTTAATAAAACCATTATACTGATGAAACTCGACGTCAATGTCGCTATTAAGGATTATCGCATCCCTCATGTTAAATCCTTTGATTTTAAAAAAAGTAAGGCCTTAGGGCCAAAACAACAAAACCATGTATATTGATAAAACGCGTCATGGATATAGCCGGCATGGGTCATCGCCCCTCTTCATTATCAAACTATGTTAAAGTATTCGATTTATAAAACACCATATAATCGATAATAACTGTAGCATAGTATTGAGTTTCATAAGTTTGCATAGTATAATGTTGGTAACTTTAAATAGGGGATTGGCTACATTTAGAATAGTCGGCACCATTACCATTTAATATCAACGTCGAAAATGATAATATAAATGCGGCGTCGTTGCCTTATAACAATAAAGAAGATATGTGGCGTCGTTTTCGCTATAGATATCAATGCCGATATGGATAGGAGCGACACCTCTAAAATAAGGGTTGGAATAGGTAACTAGTGGCATAACTGCCTTATGGAGTCGAAGATGTTATTAGAAACAGGCGGCAATGCTTACGTCGAAGTTCATGATGTCGATTTTGATTCTATACTTCGTACTTCAACCAAGGCCAATCCATTTCATACCAACCGGTGTTGATATCCTATGCATCACCCATGATTGACGTCGAAAACCATAGATGGAAGGTGGCATCATTGACTTCGGCGTGGCCTACTTGTAATTACCTTAAAAACTGCTTATTTGTTATTAAAAGTAAATTCATTTCACCAACTCCTATTGTTTGTCAAATCCCATTGGATAATAATTTTCTTTATCAAATACTTTTTCAAAAATATGTCATAAACTTGAAATATCATTCCCAAAACATTTGCAAACCTATTATCTTATAATTAATAATTTAATATAATTATTAAGTTTTTCTAGGCAAATAATTTCATAATAAATCATAAAAGCATGGGAAAAATACCCAAAAATCACAATAAATCAGATTATATATATTCTTTAACATATAAAAATTTCGGGACCAAAAAACATTATTTAATTATTTTAATAATTAAATCCCGAGTTAAATCAATTTTTCCACTTAAGAAATTCATAAAATATTAATAATTACATGGAAAATTATGAAATTAGAAAGCCACTTTTATAATAACGTTTCTAACATTATTTCCAAATTTCATGTTTTTTGAGTATCATATCACTACAAGAATAAATGGTTTTTACAATGGTTTAGGACAGCATCAATATTTTTCTGTTGTGAATGAATTAAATTTAGGAGAAATTAATTTAAAGAACAAAAATTTGTATACTTTTTGCCTCAAGGACATAACCTCAATATTTTTACCATAAGGACAAACATTCTTCTAAAAATTATTCATAAGGACAAATATTTTTCAAAATTATTCATAAGGACAACAAAACTGCTACCAAGCTAAAATCTGCTACCGATAACTACAAACTGATACTATCAATGACTAAAAACTGATACCTAAAGAAAGTTGTCCTTCAGGATAAAATATTGAAGGTCTGTCCTTGAGGCAAAAACGCTGAAAATTTTTGTCCTTGAAAATAATTTCCTGTTAAATTTATTAGTTAATAAAGCTAACTCTATGTACTCGGTTAAAGGGCGGGATAAATACTTAGGCAAAAAAGGCGGTTCTTCCCTCCACAATTCATAAATATCCAGAAATCAGCGTTCTTCCCTCCACACTTTACAAAAATTAGCGGTTCTTCTCTCTAGAAACCTAAAATTCTCAACTCCATCTCCTCATCAACTTCACGACTCAGTGTAAAATCCCCATCGCTGTCGCCCAAATCACCATCGCTCTCACCTAAATCGCAATCGCTCTCCTCCAAATCCCCCGCTCAACCCTCATTATCACTGTCGCCAGCTCAACCCTCGTCGTCGCCGCCTCTCGCTCTACTATTGAATTCGGCGACGCTCGTGATAATTTGCCTGAAGCAGTGGTTCAAAACCCTCGTTATCACGTGAAATTCGCTTCTTCGTCATAACCCAGAAATCGGTGAGCTTCTTTTTCAGAACACAGATTTAATGGTTGAGATATAGTTGGTGATTAATATTGATATAACTCTACTTTTCATGATAACTGGACTGTAATTAAGGAAAACGTTTATTTCGGTTAATCTCTATATCTCAAATACTTTGTGTGAATTAATTCTTGATTGGGAATAAATTAGTTTCCCATATGCATAGTGCATAATCATTATGAATTGCGTTCTTATACATTTGTGTTAAAATATGATTGTGGATTAAAAGAAACGTTTATCTTTAATTCTCATTAACAGTTTTAGCTTGTTATGATTTTATAAACAAGTTTCACTCAATTCTCTACTAGTGAGTAAATTTTTGTTGTAGTTTTTAAATGATCAGGTGGGATGGCATTTTATACTCTTAAGAATAAATTTGCATAATGTTAGACATGTCAGCTAAAGAGCTCTATATTTTTTTATTTACCTCAATCAGTATGAAAGTACTAATCATAAAATTAGAATTAAATGTGGAATTGCTTTTGGTTTGCTAGGAGTTTATTCAATGCCATGGTCGTTGGGTGTAAAATGATGAAATCATGGTGAAATGCAAAAGAATATAATTCAATTTTGACAGCAAAGTGTGGCATGTTTGCTGATTGTCTTTCAGTTTTATTGTCAGTTTTAAATTTATTTGAATAGTAATTTATTGTCAGTTTAATTCCGGTTTTATTATCGGTTTTAATTTTTTTTTAAATTATAATATTATGATCATGTTTAACTTCAGGATTTAGTTGACAGAGCTCATAACTTGTTGGTAATAGTTTTAAATGTTTTCTAAATTATATACATGAGAAGGTTATGTGTTGATGTTAAGTGCAGGTTCAATAAATTATACTCCTAATCATTTCTACATTATTTCTTCATACCGAATGAAACAGGGAAGGAAAAAAAGAATCAATACCTGATATGTAGATATTTTGGCAGTAATTTTATATGTTTTCTAAATTATATACCTGAGAAGTTAGAGAAAATAAGTGAAGAAGCAGAAATACTTGGCGGCCGCATGGCTTGACCAAACCCTACATTATGAGCAATTGTCCCACCAGGTTGATAAAAGTAATATTTCCTCTCTGATGTAGGCCTCGGTTTCGTGGCTTGATTACACAGCCATGTTCAAACACAGGTTGCTACCGTTTAAGCACAGCTATAGCTTAAACGCAGGCCCTGCTATGTTTAAACATAGCTGCTACTGTGTTTAAACAAAACAACTCTTAGTTATCTGCAGTTTCCAACTTGATTTATTATAGGCTCCCTTGCATCTTGACCCTTTGTAAACTTCCTAATGTTTCATTACAATATTATTTATTAAGTTATCTAGTTTTCGACCTATATTTTGCACGTTGTACCCACTAATTTACACATTGTACCTGCTAGGACCATTATTTATATATTTGGATTGCTATTTATATAACCAAAGTTGCAAGTAGCATCCAACTTTTGTAAAACTAGGACAGTGCAACACTGTTCTAGTGCAAAACTGGGACAACGAAATGTCCCGTCCCAATTTTGCAAACTGAGACAACAATCTACCACTATGTATTGTAATACTAAACATAAATATTGATCTTATCCAAAGACAAGATTCTCATATTACCAAACCAAACAACACATGTGAATAATTTTTAGAAAGTTTGTTCTTTTAAATTAAAAGGTAAAAAAAATGCATAGTTAGTTACTAGACACTAATTGGTTTGAGTTTGAGCATAATTAGTAATGTTGTTATTTGATTTAGGACTATTTGATTTACTATATCAAAATTTCATATTCTTGTTAGAAAAGTAAGAAAATAAAGATGAAATCTATTAAACTTATGCATAAGTTGATGATGCATCCAAATTTTTTTGTCACTGGTATATTAAACTTATTCAAAAAAAATTCATTACTTGATGCAGCCATGAATAGCATTAATGTATCTGCACTTAACATCAACACATAACCTTCATCGTTTATACAGTAGGCACTGCACATGAATCTGGTAGTCTTCCCACTATTTAAGTCTCTAGTCACTCTTTTTTATTTGAATAAATTTTTGATTTGGGTCAAATTTGCAAACAAACTACAACTTTATGCCAAATTCTAAACTAATTACAATAGTAGGCCACTTCTGGCCACGTTGGATGCCATGTGTACTGGCGGTATTTCAAATGCCGTCAGTACACGTATAATTTGTAAAAATATACTTACGGCATTTGAAATGCCGCCAGTATGCGCTATTTCAAATGTCGCCAGTATCTGCTGCTTTATTAGGCAGTCACCTTTTTATATTTGTCTTTTTTCAAAGTTTTCTTAGATCTACAAAATTTATATACTTCAAATTGCGAAAATATTTGTGAATTCTAGTTTAATGTTGATTGGATTTAGCTATAGACGAGGAGCAACATCTAATTCTTCCTCTTGAACAAGGAATTAGCTATAGAAGGTATGTTTTTTTGGGAACCTAGTTCAATTAAATTTTGTTTCTCATTTGATGTTTGGTAACAAATGATAATAGGCAACGAGTTGACTAAATAAATTGTAGAATGACTTCCAAGTGTGTACTAACAATCTGTTATTTCGATGGCGAATTGGTTGTTGACGAACTTAATTGTGGAAAATATGTCGGTGGCTCGTGTAAGCAAGGTTGTAATTTGGTGCAACTGAAAAAATCGATTTATAAAGCGACCAAGATAAAATCTGAAGAATTTGACATAGAATTAGTGTGTAACTGGCCGAGGGATTCATGATCGAAAGGCATTAAAATAGCCGATGATGACGATGTGGAGCTAATGTTTTCAGCGACATCGAAATCAATTGAGCTGTTTGTTAGGAAAATTAGGCGCTTGCAAGTTGAAGAACCCGTACGAGAATAAGAAGTTAACAGTGTTATTGAGGAGCACCGAAGAACGGTTGAGGCAGTAAGTATCAGTCGCGGAAACGCGTCTCCGAGTTTCATTAATCCGACTATGACAGCGATGTACGGTCAACAACAAGGCCTATATGGATATCCTCCATCTATGACTTATTCATAGGGCGTTCAGTATACGTACCAATATCCAAGTCAAGGCAGCTTTACGCGTTTGCTCGGAAGGCGAAACATTTATTTATGAAATTTAGGTCGTATTAATTTGATAGTTGTGCGCTACTTAAAAGTTTTTTTCGCTGTATATGCAGTTATCTTCCTTGTCGACCAACACCGCTTAGTTCTGCTGGACCATCAAACTGCCATATGTCTCAATTTATGTATCCAACTCCGTTCGATTTATATGACCTTAGTCAGAGGTATGTATCATGAAGAATCAAAATTTGGTAGGTAGTAATTACAGTATTGATTTTAAAGTAATACGTATGTTTGAATAGCGATTCCCCGCGCACGATATTGCTATGCAATCTAATGCTAATTTGGAGAATGTAAACGTAAACGCAAACAACGAAGGTGGTTATATTGAGATGGACAGGGATAAAGGTGAAGATGTCAATGACGAACCTTCTGTAAATAGTATGGATTTAGTGAACATGGCGGAGAACGACATGTCGTGGATATGTAGTATGCAAGTGAACAATGATCCTTTGAACTATGATTTTTCAGTTAAAGATAATATTTCCGAAGACAGTGATGAGGTGGAAATGGAAGTACCTTTGGATGATGATTTGTGCAGCGCACAAATTATGGCAAGATCAATCGTTGCAAATCTTGAGTTCAACAATGAGCTGTTTTCAACCGTAAGCGTGCAGAATGGATTCAAAGTTGGTTTGATTTTTGAGACGAAAGCCAAGTTGTTACAACAGTTGAGCGAATGGTCGATTTTGCATGTCGTTTTTTTAAAGCAATAAAATCAAATACACCGCCGTTTGTAATATAGATGCAAACTGTCCATGGAGAATTCATACTATTGTCTCAAAAAAATCAAAGTAGGACTGGTGGATTGTAAGGAAATATCCTAGCGAACATAATTGTGTTAACCCAACGGTGAACTCCACTCACAAGCAGGCGACGTTCAATTTTATAGTGATAAAAATATTACCTTTTGTGGAAGCCGATCAGAACATTACAGCCGGGACGGTACAAGTTTTGATGGAAGAACAGTTGTTCGTGAAAATTAGTTATATGAAGGCATGAAGAGCTTTGAGTAAGGCGGTGAAAAGAATTTATGGCGATTGGGCGGAGTCATATAGCAGTGTAAAGCAATATTTTGTTGAAATAACTAGATCGAACTCGGGAAGTGTTGGACACGTTACGACTGATGATTATGGAGTCTTCGATCGAGCTTTTTGGGCCTTTGGACCTTGTATTGAAGGATTTGTTCATTGTCGTCCGTTGTTATGTATTGACGGGACATATTTGTACGAGAAATATAAAGGGACACTACTTGTGGCCACTGCTGTTGATGCAGATGATCACCTATACCCTTTAGCGTACGCAATTGTAGAGTTCGAATCCGAGGATAGTTGGGGGTGGTTTTTTACCTGCATGCGGCGGTTCATTCATAGTGTTAACAATCGACGAATTACCTTCATTTCGATCGAATGAAAGAAATACCATCAGCCTTGGAATCGAAATGGTGTTTGCCACATAAACACAGATTTTGTGCTAGACATCTTCAAGCTGCAGGGTTTAGAGAAAAACGATTAACCGGACTTTTTTATGCTGCAGCTTGTGCTGCGGAAGAAGCCGAGTACATCAGAATACGTGAAGAAATCAAAACTATAAGCATCAGGGCTCACAATTGGATAGAAATGAGTTTGGGTGCGTACGAGGAGAATTGGGCATTGTATAAAGATGATGGCGGTCGATTTCATGTCATGACCACTAACTGCGTAGAAAGTTTCAACGGTGTTCTTAAAGGAGTTATGTCTTTACCTGTCAAAGCTTTAGTTGCACGCACCTTTTTCAGGTCGGTTGATTATTTTTGTCAACAAAGAGAAGTGGTAGCAAAACTGACTTCCCGTCTTACTCCGAAGTGGGAAGTCAAGATTGTCGAAAGAGCTAATGAAGCCAGACATACAAGAATAATTTGATTTAGTCAATCTGAGTGGCAAGTTGTAAACTATTCCGGTTTCAGGATGAGATCCTCGTTAATCGGCAACCCGAGCAATACAGCTACGTCTTTTAAAGTGATTGTCATCTCACCTACTCTGAGATGAAATGTAGACTTCTTCGGTCGCCATCTATCGATCAAAGCCGTCAAAAGATTCCGGTCGAGTTGTGTATATCCTAACTTATTGACAACACCAAATTCAGCTCTGTCTAAGAGTTCCAACACGCTTGGATGCGCTGACGCGACGAGTTTTAAAGTGGATGAATGGTCAATGAAGCCGTCCGGCTCAACCCCCTATCGATAAATAATAACAAATGAAAGCAATTATGGTAATTACCAACACTTTGCAAAAGTAATGACAAATTATACGAGCTTGTACCTCCATCATATCGATGTTGTTTGTGCGGTGTTGAGGTTGGAGGTAAAGCACACTAGGATCGATCGATCCGGGCGCCATTTCGTTATATTCTACCACAATAACATTACATAATCATAGTCATACCATGATATATTCTTATATCAACTCAAGAAACAATTAAACATGCGCTTTAAGTGAATACTCAACTTTATTGTAGTATACAACCATAGATTTGCAATTATAGAACAATTTTAATCCTAAATCCTAAATTGAAAAAATGACAGTTAGAGACAAAATCGATAGATTTTATACCTTTAGGATGTGTTTGAGACGATGGGGAAGTCATAGTTCAAATTCTAGCTAGATTTAAGTAATTTTTTATTTGAAAATTTGATTTTTGCTAAATTGGAGGATGAGTTCGGGTGTTTTGTGAAGAGAGATTAAGAGAATGAAGAGTGAGAGTGTATGGATGAATGGACTGCAAATTTACAGAGATCAAAGAAATAGACGGCATTTGTGATGCCGCATACTGGCGGCATCTCAAATGCCGCCAGTGTTGTTTTCCATATTACACGTGTACTGGCGGCATTTGAGATGCCGCCAGCACACGTGGCGTCCAACGTGATCAAAACCGGCCTATTTGTTTTGAAATTTGGCCTATATAGAAAATTTATCCTTTTATTTTGATCAATTATCTTGTTTGCATGAAGTGTTACAATCTCTTCAACTGCTGGTATATTTTTATTTATAAGTGGGCATAAACAAAACCTGTCAATTATTGCAATTTCATGCGCAATTTTCTAGCCTGTACTGCACTACGGGTAAAGTAGGCGTGTATTTCTTTTATTAATGATTGACTTTTGTATTAAGTTTATGATGCTAAATATAATATACGAATTTTGTTTTTATAGATTCATAATGTACTTTAATTGCTAAACCATGACCTGATCAGCATATGTCACTGCAATACTCAGGTTTAAGGTTCATTGATCTCTTTATGTATATATAAGAATATTTCTGATGCACAGTTGGAATGAAAATAAATTTTAGTACGCGTTTCACACCAACCAACTGGGTACGAGAAAAAATGCGAGTTCACGAGTTTTAAGTGGGCTCAATATAAATCCCTAACATGCATACATGATCTATTTATACTCGACTTACTTGGTTGCTTAGAATTGGTTTTGTAAAATGGTAAACGAAATGAATTCTCATAGTTGGTATTCGCATGGGTAGTCATAGTGTCATGTTATGAGTATATCATTTTTTGCATGTACTTGGACCTGTCAAAATATGATCCAAACCATTAACCCAACTCATTTACTCGATTTATAAATGGGTTGGGTTAACTCATTTATAAATTTTATTAAATGAGTTATGAGTTGAGTTGATCCATTTTTAAAAGGGTTATAAATGGGTAAACCATTTATCCATTTAAAATTACATTTTCATATTTGAACTCTTTCTAGTGCAGAAGCCGTTATTTTTTTTGTTCAGACTGCAATAACCTGTTCATACTAACTCGAAATCAGGGGAGATTTCGACCGATTAACTACCATCTAAATTACGGACAATATAGTACATTCATATAATTCATCTTATGAACGCACACTTATTAAATTGATCGAGTCATTAAATGGTATTAATTAGCAATTTATTCATCACATAAAATGTAACTATTGTCCAAATGTACTTTACTGTAAATTATGTAAATGCAACAAATCAAATAGTGTATAGAGATGATATTTCCTACATAAGTGTCTTTATTGTCCATAGTATTATTTAAAATACATATACATACATATATTTATATTTATATACAATATACATATATTTATAAATGAGATGAAATTAAATGTCACTTTTATAACTCCAAAAGGATAGCAATTTTGAACCAAGTTTCAAAACTGAAAGGTTTTAAGATTAAAAATTTTGATTTTACATAAAAGTGCATCTTATAAATTTTAATTCAAATTAAACACACACACATAGAGGTACGTAAAATATGTGTGCATATATACACATACAAAAATCATTATAAATAATGTTTTTAAACTTAATACATCTTTATGTTAAAAATTATAATCTAGCATATGTTCCAATATAAAGTAATAGTTAAAGTCTAACTTTTATTTAAAAGGAAATCCAAGGGTTTGTGATATTTTGCAATAAACTCCAGTTATGTTTATAAAAAAACCTTTGTAACATCTCTATATTTGGAGGTCCAAAATTAACGGCTACGGATGTTGCAGTCATCCATAGTTATTAATCTTCGATGACCAAATACGACGTGCTAGATACGTTGATACATAGATCATAGAAATATGGAAAATTTTAACAACTCAAAAACATATTTTCACATTTAAATCAAAATATTGATGTTCATTACATAATCCTGAAATACGTTAACCACGTTCAACAAAATATAATTATTACAGTTACACTTAGAGCGACAAATGAAGATGCCTCTTTGGTTAATCGGAGTACATAGTAAGGCTAATAAGTCCGCCTTTACATCGAGATACACAGCGGAAAAGAAAATTCTAAATAACTATTTGCCTCCTGCACGCCTCTGGAAGTTTTATTCGTCAAAGAAGAAAACTTGAGAACCTTAACTCTCAAACTACTCAAAATCAATTGAGCATCCGAGAGTTTAAGGGGAAAACAAAAACTTTGAGTCAGACATAAAGCCTGATATGAATAATAATCTAACATCTCAATTCTTTTAAATATCTAGTGAGACCACGTCGCTTAGCGAAACGGATTTTCCCTTCACTAGTATCCTAAAACCTTTATAAACCCCTGTGCTCTTGCATTCATAATGGTTAAAACATACAATTTCAAAATATTATAATGATATGCATACTTGAAGACAATTAGGATTTCCCATTTCCGGATTAATATGACACCTTGTCCTATCCATAGTTTTCATCGGATCACTAATAACCTATAGGCTTTTGCCAGTTATCTTAATTAATTTATGGGTTCCCCTGAACCTATTAGTTATTTAAATAACCAATTACCTCATCCTAGTTTTCATGGGTTGACTAGGAACCTATGGATTTCTCCAGTAACTCACTTCATATTCTAGTTTTCATGGGTTAACTAGAAACCTACTGATACTTCCATTAGCCACTGTCTTATCCTAGTTTTCGTGGGTTTACTAGGAACCTATTGACCGATGTCAATTCTTAATCCAGATATAGTTTTCATGGGTTCACTACAAACCAATTAGCCCCTGTCATCTGTCCTTAATACATAGTTTTCATGGGTTAACTATGAACCTGTTGGTTTTCTCCAGTAACTACTTTATCATAGTTTTCATGGGTTTACTATGAACCTTTTGGTTTACTCTAATAACTATAGAGTTTAGGCATCTTATGTTATTAGGTCACCCCGACTCCTTTGATGCAATTCTACTCATTCAACCATTAAGCAATAGTTTTATGGGCTAACCAATAACCTACATCATCTTTGTGTATTCCTTTCTATATGTTAACCTAATTTTAGTCTTACCCGTGACAAAGCCCCACACACTAGAATTTTGGACTAATATCAGCTAGGGGCTAATAGTTGAAGTATAGGACGTGTCCTTACACCAGTCCTATCTGGTTTTCAAATCTCTGAGCCAATTCATCCTATCATGATTTATCTAAATGTAATAAGAACAATAATTCTACTAAAATTATTGGCTAAATACCCTTTCTATTTCCTTGAAAATATAAATCCTTGTAAACGATTTAACCTTTAAAATCATACTTAAAGCAAAGTAAATTATAGCCCTTACTTTACTCAAAATATTTATGCTAAGATTTATGCTTTTATAAAATGATATTGATGAAAGTCGATATCACTTAGAGGTTATCATACCTCAAAACTATAGGCTACAAAGCCAAATTTAATAAAACCATTATACTAATGAAACTCGATGTCAGTGTCGCTATTAAGGGTTATCGCATCCCTCACGTTAACTCCTTTGATTTTAAAACTATAAGGCCATAAGGCCAAAACAACAAAACCATGTATATTGATAAAACGCGTCATGGATATAGCCTGCATGGGTCATCGCCCCTCTTCATTTAAAGTCTTTGATTTATAAAACACTATATAATCGATAATAACTGTGTCGCATAGCATAGTATTGAGTTTCATAAGTTTGCATAGTATAAAGTTGGTAACTTTAAATAAGGGATTGACTACATTTAGAATAGTCGGCATCATTACCATTTAATATCATTATCAAATAATTTTCAAAAATATGTCATAAACCTGAAATATCATTATCAAAACATTTGCAAACCTATTATTTTATACAATTAATAATTTAATATAATCATTAAGTCTTTCTAGCCAAATAAATTCATAATAAATCATAAAAGCATGGGTAAAATACCCAAAAATCCCAATAAATCAAGTTTTGTATATTCTTTAACATATAACAATTTCGGAACCAAAAACATTATTTAATTATTTTAATAATTAAATCCCGAGCTAAATCAATTTCTCTCGTTCCCCCAAGAATCTTTGCCGATATCTTCATCGTTCCCTCAAGAATCTCGTTCAAATCTCTCGTTGTTCTCTCAAGATTATGGTCTGAATTCCTCATCATCTGTCCTCAATCGCAGTTTCTTCCCTTATTCTTTTGCTCAAGCTGTTAAGAATCAATCTTCAACTCAGGTACAAAGAGCGACTTTTCGTAAGAACTGGATCGAATCCAGAAAGGGAAGGAGTTACTGTTACCGATGTGGGGATTTTAATCATTTCGCTTATAATTGTCGTGATCCAATTAGATGTTTCTCTTGTGGTAATTTTGGACACAAGAGCAAGAATTGTGGGACGAAATCGTATCTTTCTGAGGCGAATTCGAATTCGACTAACCATGGTTTTCTTTTTGTATTGAAATTCTTGTTGCTGAAGAATGTCCTACTCGATCATCTCGGGCATAAGAAGGATGTTGGAATTATATATTTGGACGATCTGTTGTATCATTTCAACATCATCAATGAACCGAATATAGGAATGGGTTACATTGAAAGGTTTGGGAACCCAGAAGTTTATTTTGGTAAGTCTGAAAATGGAGATGCTAACGAACATACGCAATTCGTTGATTCCAATAGCCGAGTTCAGGGTGGATCTTCACCAAATCTGGTTAATCATGGATTTCAATTCACTCTGAAGTTCTTAATGAGGGGATTGATGATTGATTATCTCTGGCCCAATAAAGAAGTTGGTATAAGCTATCTCGATGAGTTATTCTATCACTTTGGCATCATAAATGAACCGAATATTGGCAATAAGGGTATTGTTAGTTCTGATTGTTCAGTTAAAGGTGTGGGCCGATCTGAAAGTTCGAGAGATAAGTCTGTTCCCTCTGAGATTATTTCTTTTGAATTGAGTATCCATTTTCCTGATGTTGAAGAGATTTATATGGATTTTGATCCCATTCTTCTGGATCCTTCTGTTTCTTCATGTTATGATCATTCTGTTTTTATTTCTTCTTCGGTAATTTGTGATAAGGCTGAAGAACAGAGCCATGTTTTCATCTCTGTGAGTAGGAAAAATCGCAAATCCAAACATTGTGTTCAAAATAAATTCGATTTATCCATATTTAACAAATTCGAATGCCTTGCTTCAAGTCCAGATGATGGCTTGTCATTTGATAATTTGGATGGAAGTAGAGATCTGTTGGAAATCGCTGAGCATAATTCGAATAGTTCAAGCGATTGTTCTTTGTTATCTGATAATAGGGATTGCAGTTTTTCGAATGTTGTTTCGATCGATTGGTCTGATGAGCTTGGTGTGGTGGATTTCGAATTATTAGAACACGATTCTATTGTTCTAGATAATTACAGTTCTGGGGTTAAAAAGATATTTGGGATAAAGGATTTTATTGCCAATTCGAAATCGGAAATGAACAACTGTCTAGATAAAATTTTAAACTCATTAAATTCTTGTGGGAATCAATCAGCTGAATTGGGAACAGGAAATTTTCAGGATGATTGCCTATCTGCTAGTTGCTCTGATTTAGAATTTGTTGATAACTGCAATTTATTACCTTCAGATATTGCTGTAGTTGAAGATGATTTATTAGAATGGATTGATGGGTCTATTGTTTTTGAAGACCATGTTGAAGCTGAGGAGTTCATTCATTCAGATATAGTGCTGGAGATTAGAGACAATAATTTGTCTTCTGTAATGTCTGCTACTAAGATGCACGTTTGCACAGGGGACATGCACAACAGTCTTTGTGCACCTTGTATGGTTTTTGGTGGAGCTAATCTGGACTTCTAATCAGAGGTGTCGACCGAGATTATGGCTGGTGAAAGTTCGAACTGTTCTGCAGTTTCAGCTTCTTTGAAGAATGTCCAATGTTCTATTGGCTTCTCACCAGTTAGGTCGGCAGGAAAGGGAAAGTGCAAGAATTCTCTTGCTTCTAGTGGTTCCATTCGTCGAAGTGCTAGAATTCGTAATTGTCAGTCTCATCCTATGGGTAAGTTTCCTGGTTCGGATGCCACGTGTGGCGCTTCGAATTCAGGCTCAGGTATGAGTTTTATTTCGGGTAGTACTTATTCTACTTATGCATTAGGTAGTCTTTCTTCAGCTGAGTTTAGTCAGCTTGCTCGTGTTTCATCTTTCATTTTTTCTGATGTTGAGATTGATAGGGAGTACATTAGATGTAAGGAAATTGAGAGGGCCAATTCAGTTAGTTTATGAGGATCATTAGTTGGAACATTAGAGGTCTAAATGACTTGAATAAATGTGATAAGGTTAGATCATTTTTTAAAGACTATTCCATTGATATTGCTCTTCTTCAAGAGACTAAAATTATTTTGTCGGACACTCGTTTTTTTAGAAGATTAGGAGGTTACCATTTTAGAAAATGGGTTTTCCTACCTTCTGTGGGCTCTTCTGGGGGTTTAATGATAGGGTGGCGTGATAATCATTTTAGATTGCTTCAATGTATTACCATGATGCATTCTATTCATATTATTCTTATTAACCTTTCTGATAACTCTTTGTTAAATATTTTTAATGTTTATGGGCCTAATTCAAAAATTAATCGGAGAATTTTATGAAAAGAATGTCTTGAATTTAGATCCTTAGCCCCGGGTTCTTGGATCTTGGGGGGTGATTTTAATGTTACACGCTTCATAGGTGAGCGTTCTCCCAGGGAAGGGGATTACCCTGCTATGGAGGAATTCGACCAATTTATTATTAGTTCTAATTTGATTGAAATTCCCCTTTCTAATAGAGAGTTTACTTGGAGTAATGCAAGAGAGTCTCCTTCTATGGCTCTTCTTGATAGGTTTTTTGTTAGTGATGAAATTGAAGATAAATTTCCAATCTGTAGAGTTACCGGGTTACCGTACACTTATTCCGATCATTGTCCTATTATCCTCACTTGCGAGCATCATAGAATTGTTATTAATATTTTTAAATTTGAAAAGATGTGGCTTTTGGAATCTTATTTTGTGAACTTAATTAAGGAAAAATGGATTTCTTTAAGTTACCACAATAGTAGAAATAAGGGAAATTCTGCAAAATCTTTTGTCTCAAAGCTTAGAGATCTTAGGATTTTTTTTAAAAATTGGAACAAAAATGTTTTTGGCAATTTAAAAATTAAAAAAGATAATATTCTTAATGAAATCCTTAAAATTAATAAGATTGAAGAATCTAGACAATTAAATTTAGGTGAACGTAATGTTCTCGCCAATTTAAAAGATGAACTAAATTCTATTTTAGAAAAGGAGGAGGTTATGTGGAAGCAGAGATCCAGAATCCAATGGATAAATGAAGGTGATAATAATACTAAATTTTTCCACAATATAGCTAACGGTAGAAAATGTAGTAACTCTATTAACTCCATTATTGTTAATAACGAAGAGTTAGTTAATCAAAGAGATCTTAATAATGCTTTTACTGTTTATTATAAGAGTATTTTTGGTTCTAAAATCAAACATAGAATCAATGTAAGATGGAAAGACCTATATCCATCGGATTCTATGGTTGATTTATCTGTACTAGATAACCCTTTTTCCGTAGAGGAAATTAGTAAAGCTATTAATGACATGCCAAGTGATAAATCCCTGGGTCCGGACGGTTTTCAAATTCTTTTTTATAAAACCTTTTGGGACGTTTTAAAATTTGACTTAGTTAATATGTTTAATGATTTTTATAATGGTAATTTGCAATTAGGGAGATTCAATTTTGCTAATGTTATTTTGATACATAAAAAAGTTGGAGCTAATAACCTTAAAGATTTTAGACCTATTTCTTTGATTAACTGTTCAGTTAAAATCATTTCTAAAGTCCTAGCTAATAGACTTAGCAAAAGAATGAATGATTTAATTGATGTTTCTCAATTGGCTTTTATTAAAGGAAGAAATATCACTGATGGTGTGGCAATTGTCCAAGAATATATTAATTACTGTTGTAAGAATAACATTACCTGTGCGATTTTAAAACTTGATTTTGCTAAAGCCTTCGATTCGGTGGATTGGGATTTCCTTGTTGATATTTTTTATGCTAGAGGTTTTGGTCATAGATGGATCACTTGGATTATGACTTTGCTTAGAACTGGAAACTCTAGTATTTTAGTTAACGACATATTAAGTAATAAAATTCAATCTAAGAGAGGTTTAAGGCAGGGGGATCCCTTATCACCTTTATTATTTAACTTAGCTGCTGACGTTTTCGCTAAAATTATTAAGAGAGCAGTGGATAATGGATCTCTAGGTTGTGTAGGCAATGGCATTTCGCGTAATGGTTTATCGGTTCTTCAATTTGCCGATGATACCTTACTTTTTTCTTCCCATCTTCCTAGACATATTATAACCCTCAAGTTTATCTTTTACAGTTTTGAACTTTTATCTGGTTTAAAAATAAATTTTGACAAAAGTTCTGTGTTAGTTTTAAATGATTTTGATAAAGTTGGAAATTTAGTTGCTAATACTCTAAATTGCAAATCTATGTGCTTTCCTTTTGACTATCTTGGTTTTGTTATCAGACCTACCAAACTCAAACATGATGATTGGATTTTTATCATAGATAAAATAAAAAATAAGATTTCTAATTGGAGTGGTAGATTTTTATCTAGAGCTGGTAGACTTGTTTTAATTAATTCGGTTTTATCAGCCCTTCCGATCTATTGGATGTCCATTCATCTGTTTCCAGATTGGGTTATTGATAAAATTGATAAGATTAGAAGAGATTTCTTATGGAGTGGGGAAAATCCTAATAATAATATAAAATGTCTAGTCAATTGGGATACTGTTTGTAAAGCCAAAAAGAAAGGTGGTTTAGGAGTTATTAATTTGCGTAATATGAATTTATCTTTGCTTAGTAAATGGCTATGGAAGTTTAAGGATAAAAATGATAATGCTATTTGGAAAGAGATCATTTCTAAATATTACTACAATGGAAATAGCAATTTATATCAAATTGCTTCTTCAACTTCTCATAATATATCTAATTTTTGGAAAAATATTTTAAAAAGTTATGAGATTTTTAACTTAGGAATAAATACAATAGTTCATTCTGGGAATTGTACTTCTTTTTGGCACGACAGATGGATTTCAGTCTTACCTCTTAATTTGGAATTTAAAGAGCTTTATGAAATCTGTAACTTTAAATTTGCTTTGATCAATGAAGTTTATTCTTCTGAAAATGATCCTCCTTGGAGTTTTAGTTTTAATAGAATTTTAGAAGGTTCAACTCTTAGACAACTTTATTTGCTTTATGCAAGATTAAACCTTTATAATATTGATAATGAAAATGATATTATTTGTTGGGAATGGGATAAGAATAAAAAATATACTTCTAATTCTTTTTACAAAAATTTATTAACTTTTCGGGTACAATGAACAACTCATTTAAATTTATTTGGAAATCTAATGCTCCTCCTAAATCTAAAATCCACATGTGGTTAATACTGCATGGTAAACTAAATACAATAGAATTTCTAAAAAGAAAAAACATTCAAAATGATAATAAATGTTATTTTTGTAATATGCATCTTGAAGATATTAAACATATTTACTATGATTGCTCGGATTCTTATCACATTCTAAATAGTATTCTTAATATTTTTAATTTTAATATAACTATTAAAATTTCGAATTGTGACTTCTACTGGAATAATTTTAGATTTAGGTTCAAAAAGAATATTAGATATTTACTTGACACTTTATTCATCATTATTAGTTGGTTTATATGGTTGGAAAGAAATCTAAGAATTTTTAATAATAATAATAATAGTCAATCTAACAAATTGATTTTTACAATTTCTTTATTTTGTTTTAATTGGATTTCTAATCCCAAATATAAATTAGCTAAAAATAACCTTTTTAAAGGATATCTTAATAAGATTAGTTATAATATTAACTTATTCAAATGCAATAATGGTATATTTAACATTAACAGTATTATTATTAATAATTTTTCTAATTTTTATGATGATTTAAATGTTAATCATAACTTACTTATGATTAATGATTCTTAAATTCTATTTAGGTCTTTTGTTACTTTTTTTTGTCCAGTATTTTTTTCATTTTGGTTTTTTCCCATATTTTCAATACATATATATGTATATTAAATGTGTAAATATACATATATATGTATAACTCTTACTCTTTCTTTAGTCATTTTTCAAATACAGGTTCACATATCTTGATGGTAGGTTTACGGATTGCACAGAGACCATCATAGAAGATCCTTTCTTCTGTTTGGTACTTCTTCCTTTGTTCAGAGTTTCCAGAGCAGACGCCTCTTTCAGCATCATATTCAGTTCCGCTACAAAGTAGATGCTTCTTCTTTCTTTTCGATTCAGATGCATGGAGCTTTCTCCTTTATTTTTGTGTTTGCATAGAGCTCCCGTTTCAGATTCATGGAGCAGTTTTTTCTTTAGTTTCTAAGTACTCCACACACCTTAGTATTGGGTGGTGGCCTTGCCGGATCTCGATACCGAAGTGTGATGGGTGGTGGCTTTGCCGGAACTCATCTTAGGGGTACCAGTTCTATTCTTTACTACTAGCATTTATTTTCTGTTACCTGCCAGGCATGTTGGCAGCAACTTATTTTGTGATTTATATAGCTGCATGTGTGCTCTCCTCTACTCACAGAGGATCACACATTTTTTCTCAAAAAAAAAATTATGAAATTAAAAACTCACTTATAAAATAATGTTTTTAACATTATTTTCAAATTTCAAGTTGTTGGGGTATCATATCACTACAAGAATAAATGGTTTTTACAATGGTCTAGGACAACATTAATATCTATGTGTTGTGAATGAAGTAAATTTATTAGTTAATAAAGCTAAACTCTGTGTATTCCCAGAAGTAAAAGGGTGGGACAAATACTTAGGCAAAAAAGGCGGTTCTTCCCTCCAGAATTCATAAATTTTCAGAAATTAGCATTCTTCCCTCCACACTTCACAAAAACCAGCTGTTCTTCCCTCTAGAAACCTAAAATTCTCAACTTCATCTCCTTATCAACTTTACGACTCAGTGTAAAATCCCAATCGCTCTCGCCCAAATCACCATTGCTCTTGCCTAAATCGCAATCGCTCTCCTCAAAATCCCCCGCTCAACCATTATTATCACTGTCGCCGGCTCAACCCTCATCGTCGTCGCCTTTCGCTCTACTATTGAATTCGGCAGCGCTCGTGATAATTTGACTGAAGTAGTGGTTCAAAACCCTCGTTATCACATGAAATCCGCTTCGTCGTCATAACCCAAAATCGGTGAGCTTCTTTTCAGAATACAGATTTAACAGTTGAGATATAGTTGGTGATTAATATTGCCATAAGTTTACTTGTCATGACAACTGTTGTGTAATTAAGGAAAATGTTTGTTTTGGTTAATCTCTATTTCTCAAATACTTTGTGTGAATTAATTCTTGATTGTGAATAAATTAGCTTCCCATATGCATAGTGCATAATCATTGATTCATTATGAATTGCGTTCTTATACATTTGTGTTAAAATATGATTGTGGATTAAAAGAAACGTTTATCTTTAATTCTCATTAACAGTTTTAGCTTATTATGATTTTATAAACAAGTTTCACTCAATTCTCTACTAGAGAGTAAATTTTTGTTGTTTTTAAATGATCAGGTGCGATGACATTTTATTCTCTTAGGAATAAATTTGCATAATGTTAGACATGTCAGCTAAAGAGCCTTATATTTTTTTTGTTTACCTCAATCAGTATGAAAATACTAATCATAAAATTATAATTAAATGTGGAATTGCTTATGGTTTGCTAGGAGTTTATTCAATGCCATGGTCATTGGGTGTAAAATGATGAAATCATGGTGAAATGCAAAAGAATATTATTCAATTTTGACAGCAAAGTGTGGCATGTTTGCTGATTTTCTTTCAGTTTTATTGTCAATTTTAAATTTATTTGAATAGTAATATATTGTCAGTTTTATTCCGGTTTTATTATCGGTTTTATTTTTTTTAAATTATAATATTATGATCATGTTTAACTTCAGGATCTAGTTGACGTTGATAGAAAAGTTGATTAGAATGATAAAATTGAGAGAATTTGTATTTCATAACTGATACAATAGGCTACGTACAAGTATTTATATTGTACATCGTACATCAATTATTTGATAAAATAGACTAATGGGCTGAGTACAAGGCCTAGACCCGTAGTGCTGTAATTATAATGATCGGTTCTGGAGATATCTTATTCATAATTCGCCCCTTCAATTAGATCTAGGGTTTCTTTCTCCTTCTTCGTCTCTTAGCCGCCACTTCTAATTCTGAATTCTTCCTTCAATCTAATGAATTTTTTGTAGAAAGTGGCTTCGTAAGGATGTCTGTTCTTTGATAAAAGGCTGGAATGTGGTTTACATTCAGTCTTCCACTTATAACCTTCTCCCGAACGAAGTAAAGATCGATTTCGATATGCTTCGTTCGTGAATGTAAAATAGAATTTGCGGTGAGGGAAACTGAACTGAGATTGTCACATAAGATAATCGGTGTACTTTTGAGATCAATTTTGATTTCATGCAGTGGAGATTCTATCCAAGTGATTTCTGCTGCTGTACTGGCTATGGATACTCTGACTCGGTGCTAGAGCGAGACACAGTAGCTTGTTTCTTGAAGCTCCAGGAAATTGGGTTGTTGCCCAGGTAAATGCAATACCCCGATGTCGATCTTCGATCATCGGGGTCGGAGGCCCAGTCCGCATCGGAGTAAGCTTGTATATTTAATTGCTTTGTATTGTTAAAAACCAGACCATGATTTGAAGTCCCCTTTAGGTATCGTAAGATGCGATTAACTGCTTTTCAGTGTTCATTGAGAGGTTTATGCATGTATTGACATACTTTATTCATGCTATAGCTTATATCTGGTCTGGTTATAGTAATGTATTGTAATGTACCCACAATGCTTCTGTATTTCTTTTCATGTTCAATGGCTTCACCTCTGTCTTTTGAGAGTCGAAGATTGTTAGTCATAGGGGTAGGTAATGAATTGGCCTTATCCATGTTTGCTCTTTTCAGTATGTTTAGAATGTATTTTTTCTAGCATAAGAATAGTTCTGTACTTGATTTCTGTATGACTTCTATACCCAGAAAGTATCTTAGGTCACCCAGATCTTTTATGGAGAAAGCTTGATCCAAATGTTTTATTGTTTGATTTATGATTTTGTTGTCACTTCCTGTAATAATGATATCGACATATATCAGTATGTATGTCATTCTGTCATGTTTTCATTGTATATAATGGGAGTTGTTTGATTTTGTCGGTGTAAAGCCTTGCTCCTATCAATGTTGACTTGAGTTTTTCATTCCATACTCGTGGAGCTTGTTTTAGACCATAAATAGCTTTATGTAGCTTGCATACAAGTCTGTTGTTGACCCCTTTTTCATACCCTTCTGGCTGTTCCATGAATACAACCTCCTTTAGATCTTCATTGAGGAAAGCATTGTTTACATCCAATTGTCTGATTCTCCATTTCTTGTATAGTGCAATGGTCAGTATGACTCTTATTGTAGTTGGTTTAACTACATGAGAAAATGTTTCATTAAAATCAAAACCATACTGTTGATTGTACCCCTTAGCTACAAGTCTTGCTTTATATTTGGAAATGTTTCCATCAGGATTTTTTTAAATTTTGTAAGTCCATTTGCATCCAACTACATTGCTGTCTGTAGTGCTGGTTACAAGACTCCAAGTTTTGTTTTTAATGAGAGCTTTATATTCCTCATCCATTGCTTGTTTCCAGTTGATATTTGTAATAGCATCCTTATAGTTGCTTGGTTCAGTCTGATCTAACTTAGCATTGTACACTTTTGGCTTATATATTCCACTTTTTGATCTTGTGAACATATGATGTTCTGTTTTTGTAGGTTGAGAATCATGTGCACTGATGTTATCATCTGTATGTTGAGACTTGGATGGAGATTTTTCTCCTTCCTCTAAGTTGATATCATTGTTCTAGCTTATATCATTAAGAGTGTTAGAGATCTCTTGAGAATCATGACCTGATCTAGTATCTTCTCTAGATACAGTGAATTGTGGTTCATTGCTTCTCTGTATGCCTCCATCAGTTGGACTGGTATTCCAGTTTGATATAACAGGTATTGAGGGTAATGATGTACTGCCTTTGTCATATACTTTCTTTGTAGTTCTGATATTTTCATCTGCAAAAGGAAAAATGTTTTCATTAAATACAACATGGCTTGAGACAAATATTCTGCCATCGTTACTCAAACATCTATATTCCTTTTGATTATTTCCATATCCTAGAAATGTACAAGGGGTAGACCTTAGACTTAGTTTATGATTGTTATAAGGTCTAAGACATGGGAAGCACAAGCATCCAAATGTCTTTAGACTTTGATAGTCTGGTTTGACCTCAAATAGTACTTCAATAGGGTTCAGGTGTTTGAGTATTTTGGTAGGAAGTCTATTAATCAGATAAACTGCAGTGTTGAATGCCTCTGGCCAAAATTTTATGGGCAAAGACGCTTGAGCTAGTAGACTTAGCCCTGTCTCCACTATATGTCTGTGTTTTCTTTCAACAAGCCCATTTTGTTTTGAAGTATATAGGCAAGTTGTTTTATGAACAATTCCCCTTTTTAGAAAGTATTCCCTTAGTGGTTTATATTCACTACCTCCATCGGTCTGTAATATTTTGAGTTCACTGTTTATTTGCTTCTCTACTTGTGTTATGAACTGTACCACAACTTTGCATGCATTTGCCTTTGATTTTAAAAAATATATCCATGTATATCTAGAATAGGCATCAACAAAAGATATATAGTATCTGTATTCGTAGTCAGAACTTACTGGTGCAGGTCCTTACAGGTCTGTGGCCACCAGTTCAAGTGGTTTACTGATTATAGTATTAGAATCTGCAAATGGTAACTTGTGGCTTTTTCCTAATTGACAGTAGGTACATATATATGGTACATATACATCAAAAGAAATGTTATTATTATTGAGCACTTGTTTTACAACATTCACACTAGGATGTCAAAGTTTACAGTGCCACAAGTCAAAGATTTCTTTGCCTTTCTTAACATTTGATACAGAACTGTTACACCACATATTTCTAATTTTGTCTTTTTCTGTATTTCCAAAGTTGAACTTGTATAAACCCTTGCCCAATTTACCCTGTAGCAATATGTCTTGATTCAGTAAGTCTTTAACTACACAAAATTTTGGGTGAAACTCAAAATACACATTGTTGCCATTAGCAAATTGAGATACACTCATTAAGTTTTTCTTAATTTGAGGAACTATTAACAGATTATTAAGGTAAAGATGTCTTTTACCTTTAATACTGCTAGTTTCAACATGTGTGATGTTTATAGCTTCACCATTTCCAATATTATAGTATGCATACCTGTGTATTCTTTATTGCCAAGATTGAGGTTTTGAAGATTACTTGTGAGGTGGTTGGTAGCACCTGAGTCTGGATAATATTCTTCATTTGTCAAGTCTTCTGTTCTGGTAAGGCTTTCTGAACCCAACTGTTGCATTCTTGTACCTTCTGACTGATTGCTTGATCTTTGGTCAATGTGTGCCATATTTGCACTTGATCCACCATTTTTCTGACGACTTGGGTAATATTCAGTGTTGAGTCTGAAGTAACATTGCCTTGCTGTGTGACCAGGCTTTTCACAAATTTGACACTTTATTCAATTGTTATTCTGTCTATTATTCCTGTCTCTTCCTCTCTGACTGGTACCACCTCTTTGATTATATGAATCTTTTCTGACATTTTGATTTTCTTGCCTTTTTCCTTGTGTCTTGATTTTCGAATTTGATGCATAATTAATTGATAGTTCTGTTTCTTTCCTCTGTTCCACCATTCCTTCATGAGATAGTAGAATTGAGTGAACATATTGCATGTTGGGTAGATTTTGTTGTGATGTGATGATTGCAACAACAGATTCATATTCTGCATCTAGACCATTCAGTATAGTAAGAATTTGCTCTGTTTCTGATACTGTTACTAGCAGTATCAAGAAGATTGGAGTATGACTTTATCTTAGTCAGATATTCTTTCATTGTCATATTATCTTTCTTTAAGTTTTGCAATTGTCGCTTATAATACATGATTCTTGCGGCTGACTGTGTGTTGAATATTTGCTGTATTGCAGTCCATATCTCATATGATGTCTTACATCCAACAAGTTGAGATAGCAAGCCTGGACTAATAGATGATGGCAGCCATGCTGCTAACAGATTGTCTTGTCTTTGATAGTTGATGAATTCTTTGTTGATGATTCTCTCTCCTTTGCTGTTAGTGACCATTCTTGCAGGAATATCTGCAGTTTCGTACATATAATCTTCTAAACCATAGCCTCTTATGTTGGTTTCAACTTGATATTTCCATAATGTGAAGTTGTTTTCATCAAGTGCAGTGGTTACTAAGTTATTCTTCGGTTTGATAATACTGCAGGATTCTTGATTGTTTGGTCTTGACCCTTCCTGATTCTTGATTCCACTTGATGCTGTGGATGATACATCATCATCTCCTGCCATGGTGGATTATCTGGAAGTGATGTTGAGGTTCTTGATATATGATTTTTTGTGGTGCAGCCAAACTTGTGAATCTTGATGCAAGATCCTTGGCGTAGCACCCCAATTGGAGGTTCTTGATTAAAAACACGGTAAGAAAGATGATACTGCA
Source organism: Allium fistulosum (assembly GCA_030737815.1). Taxonomy (NCBI): domain Eukaryota; kingdom Viridiplantae; phylum Streptophyta; class Magnoliopsida; order Asparagales; family Amaryllidaceae; genus Allium; species Allium fistulosum. Next base: position 1,214,517,940 of record CM060902.1, read on the forward strand.
CCCTCAAATGATGAAAATGCTTATAGCTGAGAGCAATCGAGGACGGTGGATGATGATACAGATCTGACACCTCCTCTGGATGGCTCAATGATGAAACTGCAATTCTCTGATGAGATTTAGGGGATGATCAGAAAATTATTACTGTCGTTTGACAGTTTTGTGCTCTGATACCATGATAGAAAAGTTGATTAGAATGATAAAATTGAGAGAAATTGTATTTCGCTTCATAACTGATACAATAGGCTATGTACAAGTATTTATATTGTACATCATACATCAATTATTTGATAAAATAGACTAATGGGCTGAATACAAGGCCCAGACCCGAAGTGCTATAATTATAATGATCGGTTTTGGAGATATCTTATTCATAATTGACATAGCTCATAACTTGTTGGTAATAGTTTTAAATGTTTTCTAAATTATATACATGAGAAGGTTATGTGTTGATGTTAAGTGTAGGTTCAATAAATTATACTCCTAACCATTTCTACCTTATTTCTTCATACCGAATGAAACAGGGAAGAAAAAAAAGAATCTATACCTGATATGTAGATATTTTGGTAATAATTTTATATGTTTTCTAAATTATATACCTGAGAAGTTAGAGAAAATAAGTGAAGAAGCAGAAATACTTGGCGGCCGCATGGCTTGACCAAACCCTACATTATATGCAATTGTCCCACCAGGTTGATAAAAGCAATATTTCCTCTCTGATGTAGGCCTCGGTTTCGTGGCTTGATTACACAGCCATGTTCAAACACAGGTTGCTACCGTTTAAGCACAGCTATAGCTTAAACGCAGGCCCTGCTATGTTTAAACATAGCTGCTACTGTGTTTAAACAAAACAACTCTTAGTTATCTGCAGTTTCCAACTTGATTTATTATAGGCTCCCTTGCATCTTGACCCTTTGTAAACTTCCTAATGTTTCATTACAATATTATTTATTAAGTTATCTAGTTTTCGACCTATATTTTGCACGTTGTACCCACTAATTTACACATTGTACCTGCTAGGACCATTATTTATATATTTGGATTGCTATTTATATAACCAAAGTTGCAAGTAGCATCCAACTTTTGTAAAACTAGGACAGTGCAACACTGTTCTAGTGCAAAACTGGGACAACAAAATGTCCCGTCCCAATTTTGCAAACTGAGACAACAATCTACCGCTATGAATTGTAATACTAAACATAAATATTGATCTTATCCAAAGAAAAGATTCTCATATTACCAAACCAAACAACACATGTGAACAATTTTTAGAAAGTTTGTTCTTTTAAATTAAAAGGTAAAACAATTACATAGTTAGTTACTAGACACTAATTGGTTTGAGTTTGAGCATAATTAGTAATGTTGTTATTTGATTTAGGACTATTTGATTTACTATATCAAATTTTCATATTCTTGTTAGAAAAGTAAGAAAATAAAGATGAAATCAATTAAACTTATGCATAAGTTGATGATGCATCCAAATTTTTTTGTCACTGGTATATTAAACTTATTCAAAACAATTCATCAGTTGATGCAGCCATGAATAGCATTAATGTACCTGCACGTAACATCAACACATAACCTTCATCGTTTATACAGTAGGCACTGCACATGAATCTGGTAGTCTTCCCACTATTTAAGTCTGTAGTCATTCTTTTTTATTTTGATCAATTGTCTTGTCTGCACGAAGTGTTACAACCTCTTCAACTGCTGGTATATTTATATTTATAAGTGGGCTTAAACAAAACTTGTCAATTATTGCAATTTCATGCGCAATTTTCTAGCCCGTACTCCACTACGGGTAAAGTAGGCGTGTATTTCTTTTATTAATGACTGACTTTTGTATTAAGTTTATGATGCTAAATATAATATACGAATTTTGTTTTTATAGATTCATAATGTACTTTAATTGCTAAACCATGACCTGATCAGCACATGTCACTGCAATACACAGGTTTAAGGTTCATTGATGTCTTTATGTATATAGGAACATTTCTGATGCACAGTTGGAATGAAAAGAAATTTTAGTAGACGCTTCACACCAACCAACTGGGCACGAGAAAATAAATGCGAGTTCACGAGTTTTAAGCGGGTTCAATAAAAATCACTAATATGCATACATGATCTATTTATACTCGACTTACTTGGTCGCTTAGAATTGGTTTTGTAAAATGGTAAACGAAATGAATTCTCATAGTTGGTATACGCATGGGTATTCATATTGTCATGTTTTGAGTGTATCATTTCTTGCATGTACTATGACAAAATAAAAGTTGTTTTGAAAAAAATTATAAGTCGTTAGCTTTTTATTAAACATCGTTCTCCGTAAATTATTATTTTTTCCTTTCAAAAATGCAAGAATTTTATTACTGCAGCGATTTAAGCAAAAGTGAGTCATGAACATGTAGTGTATAAGGGATCAAATTATCAAATGCTTGTTTCGCTAACTTTTTTTAAATGGCGAATGCAAAGTCTACGGTGAATAATAAATGCACGTTGATTGATGTGTGCGGTGATAGTTATCGGAGGAACCTGTCCTCAACTGATCCAATTTTTTTAGTCCATTCCGTTCTATTGGGAAAAGATGCAGTAAGACTTTGGATAGAGACTGTAAGAGTCAAAAACGCACCTCGGGAAGAACTTTATCTACGTTCAACTGCATCGAAGACGCAATTGGTTCAATAGTAGCATGGTCTGTTGCGAATGTTAGAATGTGTTGGAACTGAGTCAGCTCGCAGCGAAAAAAATGAGTGAATTTTAAAAAATTTATCATTTTGGATCTTTAAAAAGCCTATAAATTCTATATGTATATTAGATCCAATCTAATGAAATATTAAATAAAGTTTTATTTTATTCAAAGTTGGTTAAAAGGAAGTTTAAAATTAATTTAGTTTAAATGTATAGTGTATTAAATACATCCAATAATTATTTATAAGAGTTAATTTAGAAAAGAAAACCTTTCGTTTCTTTCTCTAAAAATAGGTAATTAATTGAACGCGTAATAAACATTATATGAAGATAGAAACCTTCCATTTTCTCTCTCTTTAGTTAAATTGACCGAGTCATTAAATGATATTAGTTAGCAATTTATTCATGACATAAAATGTAACTATTGTCTAAATGTACTTTACTGTAAATTATGTAAGTGCAACAAATCAAATAGTGTATAGAGATGATATTTCCTACATACGTGTCTTTATAGTCCATAGTATTATTTAAAATACATATACATACATATATTTACATTTATATACAATATACATACACATAAATGAGATAAAATTAAATGTCACTTTTATAATTCCAAAAGGGCACCAACTTGGAACCTAGTTTCAAAACTGAAAGGTTTTAAGATTAAAAATTATGATTTTACATAAAAATTCATCTTATAAATTGTAATTCAAATTACATACACACACAGGTGTGTGTGTGTACACACACACGCACACACATAAAATATGTTTGTGTATATATATACACATACAAAAATCATTATAAATAATGTTTTTAAACTCAATACATCTTTATGTTAAAATTTAAAATTTAGCATATGTTCCAATATAAAGTAACAGTTAAAGCCTAACTTTAATTTAAAAGGAAATCCAAGGGTTTATGATACTTTGCAATAATGTCCAGCTATGTTTATAAAGAAAACATTTTCTTTAATTTTAAATAGAAGTATGCAAAAACCAAAAGATGAATTTAAAATAGTGAACACAAAACTTATATGCAAACATAAATAAACTACATATGTTTTCTATTTGAATCAATAATATATATTTCATTAATTAAGACTTAAATTTCAATTAAAAAGTTTTTTTTCTTTTAAATAATAAACTTGAAACAACAACAAAATAGATAAGATAAATCAGACACATATTTATATGTTGTAAAGGTTTCGGATCTAAACAATTAAGCAATATGAAAAATAATTAAATATGGGATCATAAAATATAGATCTAATAATGACAACATGAATTGACAAACAATCAAAATATACCTTAAAATAGATTCAAATTAAAATAACATGGTGAATATATGTAATTAATTAAGATGGAGCAAAAGGGATCTAATCTATTTGATCAAATAAGCAAATACACATATGAGATGAAATAGGTGATGGATCTAAATTACATAAAAAAGTAGAATGATGAATATATAAAATTAGAATTACAATTTTAAGATGTTTCTAAGAGAATGCACCTTGAATGATGAATCAAAGGCGCTTAGATTCCATGATCGATCTTCGAATTTTTCAAGAATTAAGATATTAGAATCACCTTTTGTTATTAATTTTATTTGATATTTTATTTTGGAAATTTAGAGGTTAGGAAGCCATGAGAATTCGAAATTCTCCAATAGAAGAGCAAGAGAGATGATTGTTACAGGAAAGAAATCAACATTAAAAGAAAATAAAGGGAGATGTGTTTTAAAGGAATGATAGAAACTTTTCATATTCCTTTCTTAAAACTTTCCCCTATTAATTCCTTTTTAAATGTTAATCAAATCCTCTCTCTTCTATATGCATGGCTAGCCATAGATGGTGCCACATGCACCCTCAAAAATTTTCAAAATCTCATTAGCATCAATTCCATTTAAATCCAATTCAAATGTACGCGCATTGATAACTTTTATATACGCATGCTATTAAATTCTAATGTTATTCAAATAATTTAAAACAAAATTTTAATAATTAATATTTCACAAATAATAATTAATTTAATTTATTTAAAGCCCTCTTTTTAGTATTTATCATGTTTAAATCAAATTTAAACACTCTAAAGATATCATATATCAATACGTGCGTTTATAACATTTATATACGCACTTTACTAAATGCTAAGGGCAATCAAAAAAATTATATAAAATTTAGTAATTAATATTTCGTAAATATTAATCAATTTAATTAATTTACAATAATTATAAGTTAATTAAATCATGTAGTTCATTTACAGCATTCATCATTTCGGTTGTGCGACTCAAAGGTGTAAATTCAGTCGGCGATCAATATCGAACTATTCGAATATTAACGTTCACACGTCACTTAGCAGGTGGTGCGACATTTTGGCTGAATTTATTGCTTACACATCTTTTGATAAAATCTAATTTTACTTATTATAAGTGGCAACCGATAGTGACAATTATTTACCCCAATTCTCTTTGTTAAATCTATATCATTTTAGATTTATGGAATTTGGTAATGGTCAAAATTCCAATATCATTCACATTCAACTTTAGAGTCCAAATACAAAATCCTTTGTTTAATAATAACAATTATTATTAACCGAACCACTTTGGCTAGAGACATTGACTTTGAGTTGACTTCAGTTGACCATGATACCAACCTCATATAATTGAGGAGATGAATCCTCTTTTAAATAGTGTTTCACTTCCAATGCTTTCACTCGACCCAACTATAGTCGTTCGATGGACATCGTGTCATGATTTAACTATAAGCAAAGTAGAGTTACCATTATTGAAGATCAATAGTATCCTCAAGTTACGAGAACTATGTAAATCTTTCGAATTGCACAACCCACCAACTTCTTGGCCTAGGATATGTTGGAGTTTCTTATAAAACTCTATCTTGTAAAATTTTATAAACTGTTATTTGGATGAAATAATATTAACGTTGTATACTACTCTTTAGTACATTACCTTATAAAAACAATTAACTCAACTTCACTCACAATTAATCGTACATTGTCCAACAAAGTTCGATTACTCCATATCGATGCATTATTGTGTATCACATGGAGGAAAATTTTTGATATTGAATCTTTATTCATTTTAGGTACGTTTGAGACATTTTCCAATATATTCGCTCATTCGATCAAATCAAATCATTTCTATCGCATGTTATTTTATTTACTTCGGATTTATATTCTATAAGTTTACCATAGACATACTACATGTGTATCAAATACACATGCCCATGTCGATGATAACTCATCGATGAATATGACGAAGTACGTGGAACCGTTTTGGTATTTATAGAACTACGATTGCATACATCTATATATATCAATTCGAAGAGTTCATCAACTCTTATGATACTCCTACTAAATGGGTGCATAGACCTTTATTATTTGAGATATAATTAACAAGTATCATATTATTCAAAATCATACAATAAAATTATTTCTCAAAACTACGATTTAGTCTATAATTCCAAAACAACTGTAAATAATATTAGATACTTTTGTAATTTCCAATGCATCACTTTTGTTATAAAAAAATTTACCGCGTCATAGTTTTGTTTCATAAAGAATATTCATATTGAAATATAGCTATGTCTATTTTTTTCAGTCGATACCGAAAAATAATCATTATTTCATAAATAATGTGTGGTAAGTTTTACGAATTTTTTTTTCGTACTATGATGCAATTAATAAGTGTTATATGACATGCTTCCACTATTTCCACAATTACTATAATAGCATACTAAATTCGGAGGTCCATCATTCACTTAATACAATTTGTTTATTTCATACACTGCAACTATTTATATCGAAGAGTTCGCTAATCAAATATCTTGAGCTCAAAGAAATAAATCTTATAGAAAACAATTTTCTATATGAAAATATATTTCGGAATAGAAACCATATTTCTTATTCCAATATTAAGTATCAATTATTATTGCAATTCTCGCTTCCGATGTTTCTCTATGAAGCATAAGTGACTATTCATACTCTTCATCCCAACTGTACCTTTAATTACATCTATTCTTATACATTCGTTTTCCTTTCGTCAAACTATTCAAAAGAAAACCATACTACAATATCATAACAAACACTTTACAAAAGCACATTCGATTATCCTTAACATTTAAGAACATCAAATATGTTGCACTTTACGTAAACCGATCAAAATGACATTTCAACGATCGAGTTCTTAGATCTATCTTATAGTTTTTAGTCTTGTGTTACTTTAACATTATACGTTCCCTTTTGTAATCAATCAAGTTGAATACGTGATCTCAAAATACTGTTTATTGGGTTATTTCCAATGAACTACATTCACAGAAGTATCGTACATTACAAATTGTGACCTTCACCATATAACATTTATAAATGATAGTATATGGATCAAATATCCATAATTTTGTATTGCTTTTAGAGTTCGAAACTCATATAGTGCAATACACGGTCTCAACCAAATAAGAACGTAAGTGATCATTTTACGAATGTATTAAGTAGTTGTAAAAATTAGATACTTGCATGGGTATAGAAAACATTAACATGCAACATGCCTTTAATAATGGTATTATATTTTCATTTGTCAACTTTCAATTTAGTTCGTTTGTATATGTTAATTGATAAACATTTTATCAATCATATTAAATGCACAAATTTATCGTTGTAGATAATTATAACATTATTTAGCATATGTTCTTACAATATTAGAAAGGTTAAATGTTACCATTTTATTTTTCTAATAAGGCTCTCACTAGTCTTTTATGTTTCTCCAAACCCTAAGATGAAATGTAGAAGTCTTTCGACTTCACTAGTAGGTGTTAGGACTCGTCTATCTTGGTATTATGACCTTGAGATTCCTCAACAAATCATAGCTCCACAAACAATGGATAACTCATTTACGGCTGTATCACATACAACTCCTAACCCATTTTCCCTTGTCCTAATCTCATTTCGACCTTGAGTTTGCTCAACAAATCGAAAGAGATTATTCACTCGTACCTACCATATCGTGATGGCCTAAGTATAGTATATGTACCTTGAGTTTGATCAACAAATACATATAGTTATCTTACCTCATCTGTTCAATATATTAATAATACTACACATAACATCCCTAGCTTGAATTTGCTCAACTACTAAGGAGTATGCAAGTAATTTATTAATATATATATGGTAGGGGACAACATTATATTGAAAATTCATAATCTTCAATATATTATATTGAGTGATATCGAATTATGGAATAATGTATTTCTTAAGAAATACACTTGTAATTCAAGTGTCAAACACATCAGAAATCACAGTATACGTACATTTACGTATGTATTTATTTCTTAAGTCTATTTGGATTTCTTTAATGTTCCACCTTTAGTTTACACACTCATATTATATAAGTTTCATTATTATATAACTTTTATATTTTAATTAACTTATACAATAATCTTATGTATAACATTTTATAAATTAAATCTTATTTAATTAATTAACTCTTTAATTAATTTTAAGTTAATATTTCAATACAACTTTTATATTGGACATATCTACTATAATCTTTATAGTAAGACACATATATCTTATATATGCATATTTTTAGTTAATCAACTGACTTTTAATTACCTTATTAATTAAACAATTTTAATTAAATTATATTGATTTCAAAATTTTATCTTATATACATATATGTACGCTTATGTTATCTTAAACACTTTAAAATAACATAACATATCTCAACATATAATACATGCATATAAAGAAATGCTACTTAATACTAATTAATAAATACTAATAAAAAAATTATTAATTTGAATATTCTTTCATTTTCATATTTTATAGTATTTTCTATAGTATTATATTACTAATACTAAGAAATTACACTTGGAATGGAGATAAAAATTGTCTTTATTGTTACTTCAATAACTTCAATAACAAGTATCTTTGATTTGATATAATAAAAACAAAAAATGAAATCATTTGATCTATGAAATGATTGATTCATCAGAAGTAATGTAATAACCAGGCCTGGTTAAGTATATTAATTAATTAACTCATTTAATTAACTTATATTATTAATCTTATTAATAATTTTAAATTTCGAAACTAATATTTACATAGTTTCAAGCATTTTGAACTTTTCATTGCATTTTCAAACATTTTGAAAATTTATGTTATATTATAACATTTTATAATAAAATATTTTTATTTTAAATTTTAAATTTTGTCCTAATTTTTAAAACTATTTTGAAAATTAGCCCAAGGCCCAATTAAATTGGGCCTTTTCTATTAGAGGCACCTTTTGGGCTTACTCCACCTTTCAGGCCAGGTAGGTAACTAGGTAGGACAGAATACTCGATTACCCAATTCCAATCCTAGACATCATCTTTCTAGACACCGTACTAAGTGCGCAAGCTTAATTAGTTAACCTTAACTTGATTAATTTTGACCGCATAGGCTGTTAGGCTCTGATACCAATGTTGCTCTTGCCCAAACTCCTTTGGGGTGACACGATTAGGTACCTCCCGAGCGAGTTTTACATGCATCCTCTCGACTAGCACAACCATCATAGGACATGTAGAGGCAAGAGGCAATGCTTTGTCACAAATCACAGTTTTGGAATCCCTTATCATGCTAGTTGTAAGGATCGAATCTGGAACATCTACTGTACGAGGTGATGCCTCAACTAACCTCGCTCTGATATCATTTTTAGAACTGAGCCAGCCCGCAGCGGAAGAAACAGATGAATTTCAAAAATTATACCATTTTGGATCTTTAATGAGCCTATAAAGTCTAAATGTATATTAGATCCAATCTAATAAAAAATTAAATAAAGTCTTACTTTATTTATAATTGATTAAAAGGAAGTTTAAAATTAATTTAGTTTAAATGTATAGTGTATCAAATACACCTAACAATTATTTATAAGAGTTATTATCTTAAGAAAGGAAACCTTTCATTTCTTTCCCTAAAAACAGGTAATTAATTGAGAGCGTAATATACATTATATAGAGAGAGAAAACGGAAGGTTTCTCTCTCTAATTAAATTGATTGAGTCATTAAATGATATTAATTAGCAATTTATTCATGGCATAAAACGTAACTATTGTCCAAATGTACGTTACTGGAAATTATGTAAGTGCAACAAATCAGATAGTGTATAAAGATGATATTTCCTACATATGTGTCTTTATTGTCCATAGTATTATTTAAAATACATATACATAGATATATTTACATTTATATACAATATACATATACTTACAAATGAGATGAAATTAAGTGTCACTTTTATAACTCCAAAAGGACAGCAATTTAAACCTAGTTTCAAAACTGAAAGGTTTTAAGATTAAAAATTATGATTTTACATAAAAGTCCATCTTATAAATTTTAATTTTAATTAAATATATATATGTGTGTATGTATGTATATAAATATATATACACACACTCACATAAAATATGTGTGTATATATATACACATACAAAAATCATTGTAAATAATATTTTTAAACTTAATACATCTTTATGTTAAAATTTATAATTTAGTATATGTTCCAATGTGAAGTAACAACTAAAGCCTACCTTTAATTTAAAAGGAAATCCAAGTGTTTGTGATATTTTGCAATAAACGCCAGTTATGTTTATAAAGATAACCTTTTTTTTAACTTTAAACAAAAGTATGCAAAAAGAAAAGGATGAATTTAAAATAGTGAACACAAAACATACACGCGAACATAAATAAACTACATATGTTTTCTATTTGAATCAATAATAGAAATATTTCATTAATTAAGATGTAGATTTCAATCAAAATGTTTTTTTCATTTAGATAACAAATTTGAAACAACAACAAAATAGATAGGACAAATCAGACATATATGTATATGTTGCAAAGGTTTCACATCTAAACAATTAAGCAATATGAAAAATAATTAAATATGGGATCATATAATGTAGATCTAATAATGACAACATGAATTGGAAAACAATCAAAATATATCTTAAAATAGATTCAAATTAAAATAGAATGGTGAACATATGTAATTAATTAAGATGTAGCAAAAGGGATCTAATCTATTTGATCAAATAAACAAATACACAGATGAAATGAAATACGCGATGGATCTAAATTACATAAACAAGTAGAATGATGAATGTATAAAATTAGAATTAGTACCTTAAGATGTTTTCAAGAGAATGCACCTTGAATGATGAATCAAAGGCTCTTAGATTTCATGAATCAATCCGAATTTTGCAAGAATTAAGAGATTAGAACCACCTTTTGTAATTAATTTTATTTGATATTTTATTTTGGAAATTTAAAAGTTAGGAAGCCATGAAAATTTGAAATTCTTTGATAAAAGAGCACGAGAGATGATTATTACAGGAAAGAAATCAATATTAAAAGAAAATAAAAGAAGATTAAAGGAATGATAGAAACCTTTCATATTCCTTCCTTAAAATTTCCCCTATCAATTCCTTTTTAAACGTTAGTCAAATCCTCTCTCTTCTACATGCATGGCTAGCCATAGATGGTGCCACATGCGCCATCAAAAATTTCCCAATTCTCATTAGCATCAGTCCCATTTAAAATCCAGTTTAAATATGCAAGCGTTTATAACTTTTATATATGCACGCTATTAAATGCTAATGTTGTTCAAATAAATTAAAATAAATTTTTAATAATTAATATTTCACAAATACTAATTAATTTAATTTAATTAAAGCCCCCTTTTTAGTATTTATCCCATTTAAATCAAATTTAAACACTCTAAAGATATCATATATCGATACGTGTGTTTATAACTTTTATATACGCACTTTACTAAATGCTAAGGGCATTCAAACAAATTAAATAAAATTTAGTCACTAACATTTCTTTAAATATTAATTAATTTACAATAATTATAAGTTAATTAAATCATGTGGTTCATTTAGAGCATTCATCATTTCGGTTGTGCGACTCAAAAGTGTAAATTCAGTCAGCGATTAATATCGAACTATTCGAATATTAACGTTCACACATCACTTAGCAGGTGGTGTGACATTTTGGCTGAATTTATTGCTTACACATCTTTTGGTAAAATCTAATTTTACTTATTATAAGTGATACTCGACAGTGACAATTATTTACACCAATTCTCTTCATCAAAACTATATCACTTTGGATTTATGGAATTTGGTAATGGTCAAAAATCCAATATCATCCACATTCAACTTTACATTCCAGACACAAATCCTTGGTTCAGTAAAAACAATTATTATTGAACGAAATGCTTTGGCTAGAGTTTTTGACTTTGAGTTGACTTCAATTGACCATGATACTAACATCATATAACTAAGGAGACGAATCCTCTTTTGAATAGTGTTTCACTTCCAATTCTTTCACTTGGCTCAACTGTAGTCGTTCGATGGACACCGTGCCATGATTTAACTATAATCAAAGCGAAGCTTCCACATTGAGGATCACCAGTATCCTCAAGTCAAGAGAACTGTATAAATTAGCCACATCGATATTTTCTGTTTGACCTTAGTTATATTAACCAGTAGAAAACTATCAAGTGAGTCCTTCCATTGTTATTTAATAACTATCAGTGCGTAACCCCTAGGTGCCCCAAGTAGTCATGAGTAATACACTGCCCAACATTTGGAAAGCGTTACATACTCTAGTCTCAGTGGTGTACATCGATATCCAGTTTCGATGCATCTTGACTAGGAACATTTAAAATGGTATATTTGTCTCATTGTGATAAATTACTCACGGTTACAACATTTGTAACTACTATCACAAAATATACCATTTACGGATTTTCTATTAAATATACTTTTAATTAAATTAATTAATTAAGATAACCACATTATATCAAGTATAAAATAGAAAGAAACACCTTTATTGTGAACAAGATTGGTCAACGAGTTAGATATATGTAATAAATTACATAATTGCCCTAGGGCATACGCCTAACTCTATCAGAATGGACCCAGCTTTTAGTAAGTATTTTGTATTGTAGGATCAATCATTACACGTGCGCGCACGTGCACACATATGTAAAAATATTATGTTATATGTCTATTTATTTTTTATTAAACTATATTTATCAATTTTGTCGTCTATGAAATATTTAAAACATTTGATGTTATAAAATTCACAATTGATAATAATTGCATGAAATAGATTAATAGAACATTTTTTATTATCAATTTTGTTGTTTATGAAATATTTAAAAGTTGTTGTTATAAAATTTATAATTGATAGTAATTGCATAAAATAGGCTAAGAGAACATAAAAGCATTTGCATTAAATATTAAGGTATGTTTGATTTTTCATTTTTAGAATGCTTTGAATTCTCAGTTTTAAGTTTTCCAAAACACTCAAAATGTACATGGTTGTCAACATGGAATTACACGCTAAACTCATAATACGTTTTTCTCCTGTTCAATGTTTTAAAATACAAGTTAATAATGTGATAAAGAACAAAACATATTAAAACGTAATAAACAATTCAAAAAAGTGAAAAACTTGTTAAACACAAAAATATTTTTGATTTTCCATTTTGAAATATGGTTTTTCGAAACAGGAAAATAGACTGGAGGAAGTTTTTACTTCTTTTTTTGGGGTCTACGAACGCGGATTATTTTTTTTCGTTTGAAGGACACGGGCTTTATTTTTTCGTTCTAAGGACAAACTTATGTAAAATTTAAATTTTCTTCTTAATTTCTTCTTTATCTTCATTCTGATATAACTGATCTTAGTTCATCGATCTTCTTGATTCAAGGACGCGTGTTTCTTTATTTTTGTATTCGATCTTCTCGATTGTCTATCGATCTTCATCGTGTTTCTTTATCGTCGATGTTCATCATGCTCTGGATCTTTATCAAACAATTTCCTTACATTCACGTATATTGCTCTTATTTGTTTCGATCTTCTTCTTATCTTCCTCTGATATAATATCGTTCGATTATTAAGTATATTTTTGTTTTTCTAGGTTGCACAGTTTGTCTTCTTCCAGATTTCGACACCTATTTTAGATTTGTTACAATGGCAGAGTAGGATTTTATTATGTACTGTTATGTTTCTTCAGCACAGTTTATTGTTTTACAATTTTACTGTTCATCTATCATTCTAGTGAATTTTATATGTAGTTTGTTGCGTTATGCTATGTTTATATAGCATTCTTTGCCGTTATATTCATAATTTGTTTTAATTTGATTGTGCTATGTTCATTTATCATCTGCTTTTTAATTAATTTGTATTTCTTTCATTTAGCACTTAATTTGATTTTCATTTGTTATGCTATGTTAATTTAGCATTTTCTGTTGTTGCTGTATTCACAAGATTAAGTAAGTTTGTTAATTGGTTCTTTAATTTCTTTTGCAGTACTGATATCTACAATGATGAAGCAAATAGTTTGCTAGTTATTTTTGAACATAATGAGAATTGTTATTCTACTCGACTTACCACGGGCTCTTCTTTGTTTGGTGTTAAGACTGAAATCTGTGAAGTTTGGCCACATCTTAGCCTATTTTCTACTGAGATCTCTTATGTTCTTGAGAATAAGAATATAATCATTGATACTGATTCAGATTTGATTAGTATTCTGTGTTTTCTAATTTTCAAGAAGAGTGAATATTTTAAGTTTACTGTTAAGGAAAATGTTTGTGCTATGGTAGCTGATATTGCTGGCTGTGGTTTAGGCTATAATGTTCAAAGCACTTCAATTGGTAGTAATTCTGGTACAAATAGTGATTCACATGCTGATTCTTCTTATTATTTGAAAGATATGTTGAAGAAAGGTTCTCAAAAAACTATTGTGGATTTTCTTGGTTTTTTAATGGAGCTGAGTATTTTCGGGAGTTTTTAATGGCATATCAAATAAAAAATGGTTATGATTTGATTTTTGTAAGAAATTCTCCTGATAGAATTTTGGTTAATTGCTCTTGGTTGAAGGATGATTGTAAGTTTGATCTTAATGTTTCTTCGAATCTTGGCCTACTCTCTCGGTTTTTTATTAGAACCTACAATTTTGATCATTCGTGTGGAGCCGGTCTTAGAGATGTTAATAAAGTTAATATTTCAATTAGATTTGTTAAATCTTTGATTGTTGATCAAATTCGAGATGCTCCTATGAAGAAGCCAAAAGATATTATGAAGGAATTCAGAAGAGTGTAAAATTTAAATCTTTCATATTATTATGCTTATAGCGGAAAATAGTTGGCTTTGAAAGAAATATATGGGGATGATGCTATGTCGGATAATGATTTAAATTGGTATTTGGAGGCGTTGCAAAAGTATAATCCTAGTAGTTACGTGGCCATGGAAGTTAATGCTTCAACCAATTAGTTTGAGAGAGTTTGTATTAGTTTTGGTGCTTTTCTACTTGGATTTAAACACTGTCGGCCATTAATATTTTTAGATGTAGCTGCTTTGAAGGGAAGACCAGGTGTTTTGTTAGCTGCTACTTCTAATAATGGTAACCAAGGTATGAGTTTCATTTTAGTTTTGTTTTATTTACTTATTTATTTTTCTGGTAATGATATATTAAACTATCATTGTTCAAAGTTGTACATAATTTTTAATGCAGCCATGTTTACACTAGAATTGTTTGCTTTATTTTATTCAATGATTGAGCTGGTTACACTAGAAATGTTTATAAAAATAAGAACTAAAATTTTATGCAGCAGTAACTAAAGACTTTAAAATAACATATCCAATATTTATGTATCATTTTGAATCTAATTTAATTGTGTATAATAGAAATTATTAACATTTAATACAGGTTTTGATGTTTAATATAATTCATGTTTCTTACTACTGAGCTGTCATTATTTATTTATTTTGTAGGTTTCTTTCCTCTTTCTATGGGTATTGTTTCACATGAAAATGAATCTAATTGGTCTTGGTTTTTATCCAATTTGAAAGGAATGCTTAATGAAGATCGGTCTTTAATTCTTATGTCTGATCGTCAATGGGGTCTCATTTTAGGTGTTTCGAAAATATTTCCTTCTTCATATCATAGCTATTGTTTACTTCACATGAAACATAATATTGGTACTGTTGTCAAGGCGGCTAAAGGTGATTCATCTATTGTGGAGTTGTTCAAACTTTGTGCTAGAGCTTCTAATATGTATGATTTTAAGTGATATCTTTCTAAATTTAAGGATATTGGGGGTACGTCCGTAGAAAATTTTCTACGAGATAAACCTTTTGACTATTGGGCATATTTGTTTTTTCAAGGAAAGCGTTATGGTGAATATTCTTCAAATGTTGCAGAAAGTTTCAACTCATGGATTTTGGAAGATAGAGTTATGCCTATAACTTCTTGTTTGGATGGTATTCGAGTGAAAGTTATGGAGCAAATGGCGCGACGAAGAGAGGAATGTTGTTTGTGGACAACGAATCTTTGTCCTGTTATCGAGGAACGTTTGTCTAAGTTAGTAGATGATGGCTTTGGTTGGGATGTTTATAAGTCTTCGGAATTTGTGTTTGAATTTAAATCTCCTAAGTCATAGGTTGTTGATCTTAAAAATCGTTTATGCAGTTGTAATCAATGGAGGGTTACTAATCTTCCATGTGCCCATGCAATTAAGTGCATTAACAGGTCTAGATTATCAGTTTATGATTTTGTGGAGGACTATTTTATTGTTAATGCTTTCAGATCTTTGTATGCTAATGCTATCAATCCAATTCCAGATTTTGATAAGCCAGTTGCTGCTGAAAATGATGTTTTGATTATGCCTCCTAAAGAAGTTCGTGGTGCAAGAAGACCATCTACAAAGAGGCATGGTGGATTTGAATATTCCCAAAGTAAAATAAACAGATGTAGTTAGTGTAATGAAGTTAGCCACAACAAAAGGAATTGTCTTGCTTCTTCAAAAAGTTAAGAAAATTTATGTGTTTTGTTAGTGTAATGGAGTAGTTTTTTAAGTGTAAAGCTGCTAAAGCTAATAGAAGAATGAAGTCAGACTTTGTGAAATCATTAGAAAATAAAATGTGAAATGTTTTGGTTATTTTGTTTTAATTTCTAATATCTGCTGTTCCTATATTTTCCTTTGTTATTGAATTTTAGTTTTTAGGAATGTATTATTTATTCATATTGCAAAATATTTAATATGAATTAAAGAACTGCATGAGCTCTGCACTTCAGTATTAACATTTCTATTCAATGCTAGATGTACTTATCATTTCACTCGAATGCTAGTTGTAACTAGCATTTCATTATAATCAGTATGCATCACACCTGAAATACAATTTCAACATTGAAACCCATAATCTGTCATTGTATAGAACTGAGTAAGCTATTGTGCAAGAACAAATGATCTGATGATGATGATATACTGTTTATATGATTAGCTGATGAGATTACATAAGTGGTTTTGTGATGAATTACCAGTATGATGATGTACTGTTTATATGATATGGGGGAACATCTGCCCACATATTTCTTCTATATTGTAATGGAATATCTTTCCTTATTGTTAGAAAGAGCAGTTAGAAAAAAGAATTAACACCAATTTGTAAAGTGCAACCTATGGAATATCTTCATTATGCAGACTGCACCTCTATGTTTTAGAAAATAACAAACAAAGTAGATAAATGGGATTGCAAATACTGCTACTGATTAATGGTGTAATATATCCTATGGTGATATACTGGCTACTGATTTATGGTGTAATATATCCCATGGTGCTATACTGGCTACTGATATATCAACTTCCTATTGCCACTTTAAAGAAATCAAATAAGATAAATGCAAACTTTCTGTGGTAAGGAAGGAAACATAAAATTTCTTGGGATAAATTGTGTGTGCCTAAAAAAGAATGGGCTATAGGCCTGAAAAAGTTAGAGGATCTACGAGATACTTGTGCACTAAACCTACTTTGGCAACTACCATCAAAATAACAATAAATATGGACTGCGTTACAATATAATTAGCATTACAGTTGAATGATAGTTGTGTTTAGCATTTCAGTTAAATGCTAGTTATAACTAGCATTACAGTGTAAACAGTAGTCATCACACTTGAAGCAGAGTTCAAACATTGGAAATCATATAAAAATGCTATATGGATAAATTCACACATTATTCATCACAGTTCAATCATTGAGAAATGTATTTTCGCATAATGCTAGTTCTATTTAGCATTTCAGTATAAACTTTATTCGCCACTTCAGAAATATAGTAAAAGCATCATAAAACACATAAAAATGGCACTTGAATATATCCATAGTTTATACATTGTAGTTTGTGCACTAAAAACAGACAACTATAATCGAATCAAATTCAAATCGAGAAGTTCAAATCCATCTGAGCAGTTTATACACTGAGAACAAAATACAAGCATTGGAAAACATATAAGACTCCATCTCAGTATAATTAGCAGAAGTGGTTCAGTTCAAATAAATTCAAAGTTCTAAGAAGTTAAAATGCAACACCTATTCTTATGTAGAATCTTTGTAGGATTTCTCCACTGACCAACTGTATTGTGGATCATTGAGTATGTCATACACCACTGCAGCTCTTAGGTTTCTAAGCATTTCCTTTAGATATTTTTCTGGCATCTCATCCTTGTCCAGTTTTTTCAAGTTTGCCATGACAAAGAATGCACAATCAAGTCTATTTCAGATATAGAAATATTAGTTAATATTACAGTATAACCTAATGCTAAAATTAGATAGCATTCTTTACTCTAGAATTCTAAAATATTGCTTTATATTTTGATCACAATATTAATCAATGCATTCATAGAGACACCATTGCTGTGTGTGGAATGTGCACCTTATACATAATCTTTTTGTTCAATAGATGCAGTTCAATGAACTGTCAGTTAACAATGCTAGCTTTAACTATCATTTTGCATATTTAATGCATTCTAGTGCAATTTAAAAATACAAATGATATTTTGGTTATCAGTTTGCATGTTTAGTCTAGTCCAAAAGACTTTAAAAATATGCATGCTAGTGTAAACAATCATTTTGGATATTTGATAAATTTATAAGCACTGAAAAAATATAAATGATAGTTTGAACTGTCGTTTTTTTCCTTTTCCCAATTTTATGCACTTTAAAAATTTCAGTTGTAGGTTTAACTATCATTTTGATCATTAGATGTATTCAGCTATATTTTACAAAAGAATAACAAAAGTTGGATGAATATACAAGCTAAAATGACAAGAGAAGAAATGAAATTAGTTACTTACGAATCAGAATCCTGGGGTGGGCTTTTTGGCTGCAACACTTTAGGTTTGTGAAATTCTTTGTTCAGTATTCCTACTTCTGCCCATTTCTTCTTGAACATCAATTCAATTTTGTCTTTCTGCAAGAAGAAAAATTAGTGATGTATACTAATGTTAGAGTGATTTAAAAATTATACTTTTCTTACAAGAATGAGGGCTTGAATATAGCTGGGGTTTGAAGTCCTTGTTGATCTAGTTTTTGGTTTGGTTGAATCATAATGAATCCACTGCATTGTTTCATAGTTTATCATCAACAAGCTCCAATGGTTTGTGTAATGTAGAGGGAATAAAATTTTCTCTGTAAATTCATCTTTGACAATGACATCTATTGTCGGTATGACTATGTCTTTGATCACAGTTTGCTGTTCATGTACTAAAGCATTCTGCACATTCATATGTATTAGAATACTTTATATTATTTTTAACATTTATAATGAAATGCTTATACTCACCATCATCATTGTAGTGAAGTAGTAACTGTGTTCATACATCTCTTGATTGTAATAAAACCAATCAATAAGCTGTTTAACCAAACAAAGAAGGTTGTAAGTTTTATGGGATAATTAATTTTATTATTATTTTTGAACCAGGAATATTAATGCTAGTATTCACTATCATTTACATGTTTACTGCATTGTATGCACTGAAAAATGCAAATGATAGTTAAAACAATCATCTTGGACATTCGATGTATTTATATGCCCTTTACAAATACCAATGTTATTTTTAACTCTCATTCTTTTATTCAATACATTTATGTAACAACCCGCATATTTTACGATTGTATATTTATATGTTTTATTTAAATATAGCATCGTTAATCAGATTAAAGTCCGAAATGTTACTTTTGTAAACAGTCGAATTGGGATTCGAGACCACTTCATTGAGTCCAAAATGGCGTTTACAACTTTTTTGAGTATAAACATCGATATGTTTGGAGTTGAATAGAATTTTGTTATTTTTCTATTTGGGCTTTGGGTTTGGGTTTCAGCCCACTAACCCATCATAATACCCTAACTCCTCTACTCTTCATCCATTCACTCATTCTATTTCCTAACACTCAAGCTCAAGAGAAAAATGGGAGGAAAGAATGGGAAATAGAAATTCCTAAACCCTAGTTTGATTAGGAAATACAAATTCAAGTCCAAAATCAAGGAGAAGCTTAGGTAAGCATCCTCTTCATCTTCTCCATCTCAATCTCTCTCCAATTTCAGAAATTTCCTATAACCTAATTTAGGAAATATTTGTCTATGATCATAGATTGGAGCTTCTAGAGTTGAAGTTGAAGAGTAGTTGATCTTTCCTTTGTTTTTAAGCTTCTCATTCGCTGTCTTTGAGTTTTAAAGGTGAGTTCTTTAACTCACATCTACGTCTATAACTTTCATTGTTGTTAGGTATGAATTCCTAACATCTATTCATGTTCATTTGCTTTTGATTTGAATTAATTTGGTGAATTTTCCAAATTTTGGTTTTTGAAGTCCAATTTTATGAAAATCCTACTATGGATGTTTGGACATGATATTTGGGGTGTATCGAAGAGCCTATAATGCTGGGTTGTCGCTTGGCATAAATCCCTAGTCTTCGTTGCTCGTCCGATCGCTTCCGAATCATTTTGGCCATCATGGCCTAGGCAAAATGTTGCCCAGAATAGGCAACCAGACGTCTGGTTGATCAAGTCCAGACGTCTGGTTATAGACCTGGAGAAAAAAAAAGAACGCAGAAAATAAAATGGCAGAACCCAATTCCAGACGTCTGATTTATAAGTTCAGACGTCTGGTTAGGTCTCAGACGTCTGCTTTGAAATTTCAGACGTCTGGGGGTTTTTTGGATTATTTCTAGAACTCAAATCCAGACGTCTGGATTAAACCCCAGATGTCTGGAACTGTTCATTTTGCCTATTTTGGCTGTTTTTAGTGGATTTCCAATTTTAATCGATTTTCGTTGATCCGGTTAGTTGTTATCACTTATTATCG
Source organism: Allium fistulosum (assembly GCA_030737815.1). Lineage (NCBI taxonomy): Eukaryota > Viridiplantae > Streptophyta > Magnoliopsida > Asparagales > Amaryllidaceae > Allium > Allium fistulosum. The sequence continues at coordinate 1,214,538,834 of CM060902.1, forward strand.
ACTTTGATGACTTCTTTCTTTGGATTTTTGGGAATATCCATTTGATTGATTTGATATCGATTTTTATGGATTTGATTCACATTGTCGTATGTGAATTTTTGGTTGATTGATAATTTTTACAATCATTTTTATGATTTGTCACTTTAAAATACAAAGGTTTCTATACTAGTAGTAAATACTCAAACTCTTTCACAAAAATGATTTCAACACTACTTTTAAATACAAAGCTCGTTTTTAAAATCGTTTTCCAATCTATTAGTTTGTACAAACCTTTACCTCATTCGTATGAGAAATCTAATTAAACGGCTTAGCAAAACAAGTTGTAAGAAACACTTGCGTTTACTTCGTCAGTTAATTCTTATACTTGTTCGATTGAACTCTAGTGACAATTTCGAGTGGAAATCTATAATTTGTTCGTAAATATTTAAGTTAAGCTAGTGGTTATGGGACATGAAGCTAAACTCATTTATTTACTAGCTTAGTGTAATTTACACTTATCGATTAATGATGATCCTTTGGTGATTTAGACTAGTGATGTGCGATGTCTCTTTGTCCACGTGGGGGACTGTACCCCGTTCTATAGAGCTTCGGCTCACTTTTATGGGCTAGCAACCCATGGTCTTTGGACCGTTCGTGGAGCAATCGGCTCGATAAGTCGTTGCATTGGGCGTATCTTTTTAGGTGCGTCGATGTTCCACTAGGCATGGGGCGTATCTTTTTAGGTGCGTCGGTGTCCGACTAGGCATGGGGCGTATCTTTTTAGGTGCGTCGATGTTCGACTTGGCATAGGGCGTATCTTTTTAGGTGCGTCGGTGTCCGACTAGGCATTGGGCGTATCTTTTTAGGTGCGTCGATGTTCGACTAGGCATGGGACGTATCTTTTTAGGTGCGTCAGTGTCCGACTAGGCATGGGGCGTATCTTTTTAGGTGCGTCAATGTTCGACTAGACATGGGGCGTATCTTTTTAGGTGCGTCGATGTTCGACTGTGCACGGGGCGTATCTTTTTAGGTGCGTCGATGTTCAGTTCATGGGATAGCGACCCGTTTGTGATACACGTGTTGGTGAGATTTCATGCTCCCGTTTTGTCATAGGCCTTTCCCTTTTTGTTATTTTTGGATTTCTAGTTGATGATTTCTAGAATTTGTGTTTCACCGATTTATGCGATTGGCATTGATATGTTTTGTCAATATTTGTGTTTTGGTGAATAATTTAAAGAATATGACATTCTTTTTAGTGTTTGAGAATATTTGAGATATTGTATGATTTTTGTTGTTATCTGATGTATACTTGTCACAGTATGACATTTTTGTTATCATACGTTTTTGTGATATCTCTTATCCTATCTCAATTTATATGATATTTACAGCTAGATTGATCCATTTATTATTTTCTTCTTAAATAATACTCGGGTCAGACCGAGGTATTTCAGGTGCTTTTGCTTGACTTCTTATCTGGGACCATCATCTAATTTTTGACTAACTACTTTTGATTAGTAGTTTTTTCTTTTATACAATTGAGTTAGGGACTCCTTAATGTATACATATTTGCTAGCACTTGTACCTATTCTTTTGTTATGAAGTGGATCTTGTATGACCACTATTTTGATGTACACTTCTATGTGTTATATTCATATCTATTTCCGCCTTTGTGATATGAATACCTGTGACTGATTTGTGTTATGCTTATTTCTATATTTGTTTTCGAAGGCCACATAGCCACTGTGTGGTAGTTTTGAGTTTGTATTTGATATGTCGGATTTCCTCTTAAAACGAAATGCAAGTCATATTATCTGACATATCAGTACTCGCACAAAACAATTACACAAATGGTCGCTCCTCAACAGCCTTATTCTTCATGCTAGTCAACGGCATTACCCTGTAGTATCTTTGGCTAGTGTGAGTATTAAGGTAGGGCGTCACAGCTTGGTATCAGTGCCTAATTTCTGAACAATGTAGAATAATCTAGCAAGGATCATTGTCCTAAGTTTCTCTTAGGAATCGTGCCTTAGGATTTATTCGAGTCATTGGACCCGTTCCATCATATTTTCTTTTGTGATGCCTTGTCTTATCAATCAAGTTTGTTTGATATTCATTATGAGAATAACCTTTTTCATCTTCTTTCTTTCTTTCTTAAAGAAGAGAAATGGTTAGATCTGGCAGTCCTAGCACTGTGCTGGTCAATCCAGTAGTCCTTCTCTGGATGGCGTATTCATGTCTTCCTAACAACTTTTGGATATTGTAAAGAATCAAAGGTTTATCTGTGCTTTGAGTAAGAACCCCAAAAAAGTTTTACCTCTGAAACTAGAAGTTCCTTTCGATTAGCTTGTAGATATCACTCTTCGACTTGAAGAGGTCGATAAAGGAAGTGATAGTGATGTTGGAGGTTCCAAAAAGAACCTCAATAACAATAAGAAGAGGCGTATTAAGTTCAAAAGCCCTAATCCCAACAAGAAAGGGAAGCAGGCAATTTCGGTAGCTAAAACTCCTACCTTTAATCGTGGACAGTGCTACAATTGTGGTTCTATGGACCACTATGCGAATGAGTGTCTGAAACCCTTTTCTTGTCGCTATTGCAAAGGTTTGGGTCATCTTTTATCTTCATGTCCCAAACTTCAAAGTAGGAGAGAGGGAAAGCTAAATGTTGTGCAAGCCCCTAGTAGCACTTCTTTGGTCAAGGTATTTCCCATTCTATCCTTGATGGCATTTTTTTTTTGATTATCCTATTTGAATTCCTTTTGAATCGAGTACATCTCACTCTTTTATATCAAAAGAACTTGTTGTTACTTTTTCTTTTAATATTATGGGCTTGATGACTTCATTGAGAATTACGAATCCGATTAGTGGATCCGCAACACTCAGTTTACTTTGTGGAGATGTTGAGATTATTTTATGTGGTTATGCTTTCCGATCCGGTTGCTACTTAGGTTTCGGAATGATTTTTGGGAATGGATTGGCATAATCGATATGAAGCCCACATCCTATGTCCCAAGAGGACTATCCATCTTCGACATTCTCAATCTGTTAAGCAGATTTTTATTGTTCCTAATGATTTTGATTCCAACTCGGTGGCATCATCTTACCTAAACCCACTTGATGAGGAAGATGTTATTTCCCTCACTCAAGTAGTTTGTGAATTTTCCGGTATTTTTGAGCTTGTCTTAGGATTAGCACCTAAGCAATCTATTGAGTGGTGTTAAGGTCTTTTCAGCTCGACCTTGCCACCGGTTTTCATCAGCTACGAGTTGCGGAGGGTAGCATTCCCCTTACCGCATTCCGCACTCGTTATGATTCTTATGAGTGGTTCGTTACGTCATTCGGTTTGACAAACCTTCCAGCTTATTTCATCCATCTTACGAATCGAGTATTCTACGAATATCTCGATATGTCTATTCTTGTATTCATTGATTATGGATGAAAACAACAATTTAAAATTTGCAAATCTTTTTAATAAGATATTTATAAGTATAATTGGATTTTGTTCTTAAAACGAGCAAAGAATATTCGTAAAACTTTTAAGAGACATGTTTATCATATAGAAGATGATTTTGTGTTGTTTTGCCCATTAAGTGCTTTAAGAATTCTGGTCGATTCGCTTGATCAACGTTATCGATAGGAATCTCCTAAACGCTATGATGAGACAGTCAGACACCGTAAATTGACTTGTAAAAAGTAAATTTTTTCTAAAAATATGATTACACAAAGTTAATTATAATTTTGAATGTCTTAGCTTTTCAGGAAAGAGGATCATTTAAAAGAACTCCTTTCCGATGCTCCTATTCTTGTGATTCCCGAAGGGAACCAAGACTTTATTGTTTGTACCGATGCTATTGGTTTGGGTGCCATTCTCTTGCAAAGGGAATGTGTTATCACATATGCTTTTTGACAATTAAAGCCTGCCGAGACTAGATATGCCACTCATGATTTAGAGCTCGCACCTATTGTTTTCGCCCTTAGAATTTGATGTCATTATCTTTTGGGAGAAAAATTTGTTCTCTACACCGATCATAAATCTTTGAAGTATTTATTTCTCAAAAGGAACTCAATTTGAGTCAACAACGTTGCCTCGAATTCCTTGCATCTTATGATCTTGATATTCTTTATACTCCCAGAAAGGGAAATCGTGTTGCCGATGCCCTTAGTCGTAAGCAACAAGCAGTTGTTTCTATGATGATATCCAAATGGAATGATCTCGAGACTTTATCCACTTGTGAGATTTGAGATCGTGAATCCAATTCATGTTCATCTCTTGTTTTATGTAACCTTGATAATCATCCTTCTCATTTAGACTGCATTCTTGAAGCTCAAAAGCATGATCCCGAATTGGTTCTTTTTAGCCAAAGTTGTAGGGATAAAATTGATATTGAAGGTTTGAAAGACTTTGATATTGATGCTCGTGGCAGTATTCGAAAATTTGGTAGACTTATTGTGCCAAATATTAGTGATCTTCGTAAAGACATTTTGGAAGATTTTCATCGTTCTAAATTTACCATTCATCCCGGTAGTAGTAAAATGTACGCGGACATGAAGTAACTTTATTATTGGGATGGAATGAAATCTGATATTGCTAACTTTATTAAGCGTTGCATGACTTGCCGACTCATAAAGGCCGAGCATCAAAGGCCCGGTGGGTTATTGCAACCTTTGGACATTCCAATTTGGAAGTGGGATCAAATTTCCATGGACTTTATTGATGGTCTTCCCCGTTCTCGTTCGGGTCATGACAGTTTATGGGTGATTGTAGATAGACTTACAAAATCCGCCCATTTTCTTCCCGTTTGGTCCAATCGGACCGTACCGCTTTTGGCTAAACTTTATGTCAAAGAGATTGTTAAATTGCATGGAGTTCCTACTTCTATCGTTAGTGATCATCATCCATTATTTACTAGTGGATTGTGGAAAGGTCTTCAAAAAGCTTTGGGAACAAAGCTTAATTTTAGCACCGCTTATCATCCTCAATCTGATGGACAAATAGAGCGTGTGAATCAAACTCTTGAAGATCTCCTTCGTGCATGTGTTATTGATTTTGATGGAAGTTGGGGAGATCATATTTCTCTTGTTGAATTTTCCTATAATAATTGCTTCCAATCTAGTATTGGTATGGCACCTTTCGAGGCACTCTACGGAAGGCCGTGCCGATCTCCTTCGCATTGGCTTGAAGCCGTTGAGAAGCTGGTTTTAGGTCCAGATTTTATTCATGTTTCACCTATGAAGGGTGTTGTGCGTTTCAGTCGATCGAAAAAATTAGCACCTCGATATATTGGTCCATTTCCCATCACCGAACGCATTGGTTCCGTGGCTTATCGCCTTTTTGTTACCGGCTCAATTTTCTGCTATTCATGACGTATTCCACGTCTCTCAACTACGGAAATGCCTTAGAGATTCTGATTCTATTCTTGAGCCCGGTATTATTGAAGAAATTGAAGTTTCACCTAATTTGACTTATGAGCAACATCCTATTCGCATCATTGCTATGGAGGTTAAACGCCTTCGTAATAAAGATGTTCCGCTTGTGAAAGTTCAATGGTCCTCAAATCCTAAGGATTGCTCTTGGGAATCTAGAGAATTCAACGAGCAAACACATCCGGACTTACTCTCTCGTGCTCTTTAAAGGTGAACTTCTCATTTCAAAATTTCTTCTTTTGTGTTGATTATGCCTTAATATGGTTGTTACTTTTTATTTTCTTCTTAAGTATTGCGAGGATGCAATTTTTTTAAGGAGGGGAGTCTGTAACAACCTGCATATTTTACGATTGTATATTTAAATGTTTTATTTAAATATAGCAACGCTAATCGGATTAAAGTCCGAAATGTAATTTTTGTAAACAGTCGAATTGGGATTCGAGACCACTTCCATTGAGTCCAAAATGGCGTTTACAACTTTTTTGAGTATAAACATCGATATGTTTGGAGTTGAGTAAAATTTTGTTATTTTTCTATTTGGGCTTTGGGTTTGGGTTTCAGCCCACTAACCCATCATAATACCCTAACTCCTCTACTCTTCATCCATTCACTCATTCTATTTCCTAACACTCAAGCTCAAGAGAAAAATGGGGGGAAAGAATGGGAAGTAGAAATTCCTAAACCCTAGTTTGATTAGGAAATACAAATTCAAGTCCAAAATCAAGGAGAAACTTAGGTAAACATCCTCTACATCTTCTCCATCTCAATCTCTCTCCTATTTCAGAAATTTCCTATAACCTAATTTAGGAAATATTTGTCTATGATCATAGATTGGAGCTTCTAGAGTTGAAGTTGAAGAGTAGTTGATCTTTCCTTTGTTTTTAAGCTTCTCATTCGTTGTCTTTGAATTTTAAAGGTGAGTTCTTTAACTCACATCTACGTCTATAACTTTCATTGTTGTTAGGCATGAATTCCTAACATCTATTCATGTTCATTTTGCTTTTGATTTGAATTGATTTGGTGAATTTTCCAATTTTTGGTTTTTGAAGTTCAATTTTATGAAAATCCTACTATGGATGTTTGGACATGATATTTGGGGTGTATCGAAGAGCCTATAAGGCTGGGTTGTCGCTTGGCATAAATCCCTAGTCTTCGTTGCTCGTTCGATCGCTTCCGAATCGTTTTGGCCATCATGGCCTAGGCAAAATGTTGCCCAGAAAAGGCAACCAGACGTCTGGTTGATCAAGTCCAGACGTCTGGTTATAGACCTAGAGAAAAAAAATAAGAACACAGAAAATAAAATGGCAGAACCCAATTCCAGACGTCTAATTTATAAGTTCAGACGTTTGGTTAGGTCTCAGACGTCTGCTTTGAAATTTCAGACGTCTGGGGGTTTTCTGGATTATTTCTAGAACTCAAATCCAGACGTCTGGATTAAACCCCAGACGTCTGGAACTGTTCATTTTGCCTATTTGGGTTGTTTTTAGTGGATTTTCACTTTTAATCGATTTTCGTTGATCCGGTTAGTTGTTATCACTTATTATCGACTTTGATGACTTCTTTCTTTGGATTTTTGGGAATATCCATTCGATGGATTTGATATCGATTTTTATGATTTGGTTCACATTGTCGTATGTGAATTTTTGGTTGATTGATTGTTTTTACAATCATTTTTGTGATTTGTCACTTTAAAATACAAAGGTTTCTATACTAGTAGTAAATACTCAAACTCTTTCACAAAAACGATTTCAACACTACTTTTAAATACAAAGCTCATTTTTAAAACCATTTTCCAATCTATTAGTATATACAAACCTTTACCTCATTCGTATGAGAAATCTAATTAAACGGCTTAGCAAAAAAAGTGGTATGAAACACTTGCGTTTACTTCGTCGGTTAATTCTTAGACTTGTTTGATTGAACTCTTGTGACAATTTTCGAGTGGAAATCTACAATTTGTTCGTAAATATATAAGTTAAGCCAGTGGTTATGGGACATGAAGCTAAACTCATTTATTTACTAGCTTAGTGTAATTTACACTTATCGATCAATGATGATCCTTTGGTGATTTAGACTAGCGATGTGCGATGTCTCTTTGTCCACGTGGGGGACTGTACCCCGTTCTATAGAGCTTCGACTCACTTTTATGGGCTAGCAACCCATGGTCTTTGGACCGTTCGTGGAGCAATCGATTCGATAAGAAGGTGCATAGGGAGTATCTTTTTAAGTGCATCGATGTTCGACTAGGCATGGGGCGTATCTTTTTAGGTGCGTCGGTGTCCGACTAGGCATGGGGCGTATCTTTTTAGGTGCGTCGATGTTCGACTAGGCATGGGTGTATCTTTTTAGGTGCGTCGGTGTTCGACTAGGCATGGGGCGTATCTTTTTAGGTGCGTCGGTGTCTGACTAGGCATGGGGCGTATCTTTTTAGGTGCGTCGATGTCCGACTAGGCATGGGGCGTATCTTTTTAGGTGCGTCGATGTTCGACTAGACATGGGGCGTATCTTTTTAGGTGCGTCGATGTTCGGTTCATGGGATAGCGATCCGTTTGTGATACACGTGTTGGTGAGTTTTCATGCTCCCGTTTTGTGATAGGCCTTCCCCCTTTTGTGATTTCTGGATTTCTAGTTGATGTTTCTAGAATTTGTGTTTCACCGATTTATGCGATTGGCATTGATATGTTTTATCAATATTTGTGTTTTGGTGAATAATTTAAAGAATATGACATTCTTTTTAGTGTTTGAGAATATTTGAGATATTGTATGATTTTTGTTGTTATCTGATGTATACTTGTCACGGTATGACATTATTGTTATCATACGTTTTTGTAATATCTCTTATCCTTTCTCATTTTATATGATAATTACAGCTAGACTGATCCGTTTATTATTTTCTTCTTAAATAATACTCGGGTCAGACCGAGGTATTTTAAGTGCTTCTGCTTGACTTCTTATCTAGGAGCATCATCTGATTTTTGGCTAACTACTTTAGATTAGTAGTTTTTGCTTTTATATAATTGAGTTAGAGACTCCTTGATGTATACATATTTGCTAGCACTTGTACCTATTCTTTTGTTATGAAGTGGATCTTGTATGACCACTATTTTGATATACACTTCTATGTGTTATATTCATATCTGTTTCCGCCTTTGTGATATTAATATCTGTGACTGATTTGTGTTATGCTTATTTCTTATTTGTTTCCGAAGACCACATAGCCACTGTGTGGTAGTTTAGAGTTTGTATTTGTTATGTCGGATTTCCTCATGAAACAAAATGCAAGTCATATTATCTGACATATCGGTACTCGCACAAAGCAATTACACAGATGATCGCTCCTCAATAGCCTTATTCTTCGTACTAGTCGACGGCATTACCCTGTAGTGTCCTTGGCTAGTGTGAGTATAGAGGTGGGGCGTCATAATTTATATGCAGTTTAAAACTTTGAATGCTAGTTTTAACTATCATTCTCTCATCCTATACATTTATATGCACTTAAAAACTATGAATGCTAGTTTTAACAATCATTCTCCCATCCTATATAGTTATCTGCATTTTACAAATACTAATGCTACTTTTAGCTGTCACTCTCTTATTCAATTCATTTATATGCACTATGAAAATTTGAATGCTAGGTTTACCTATCATTCTTCCATTTTATACATTTATATACACTTTTTAACTATCATAATTCTAATTTGATGCATACTTGTCCATCTGTAACCCCCTCAAACAGAATGGCTTCCGGCATAGATTTCACTATTGTGATTCCTCCTTTGTTCCCTTTATCCTTTTCATATGCTACAGTGCTGTAATTGAAAATCAATAATCGACAAGTTGGTTTTTTTCAATTTTATTTAGTTGCAAATATAATGAAAGAAAAAAAATTAGAAATCTTACTTCTCATTTTCGTTAAATTTGAAGAAAGTAAGAATTTTGTTTTGCTGTTCTTCATTCAATAATTGTAGAATACTTCTTTTGTGATATCTTTACTCTTGTAAGCTTTACTTGATGGCGAGTACCCATCAACATCAATAATTTCTTCATTTTCAATTGTAGTGACTTGCTCATTTGTTTCAGTTTCAGATTCCTCTTCATAATTAGATTCTTCATTTTATTCTTCTTGTTCCTGTTCACTTGTATTTTCTTTTTAACCTTCCTCAGTTTCAGATTGTTCCTTTTGGTCTTCATTGTCAACATTTTTCTTTGTTTTTCTATGAACAATTTCATACTGGAAATCATGATCAATTTTATTCCTTCGTTGGCACTTTTTAACCATCAAAACTAAAGAGCTTGGTTTCTTCTGTGTTTTTTCATGCACTGTCGGGGATTTTTCTGTTGCCTCTGAAGGTTTCTTTTAATCCTGTTGTTCTTTCTCTTGCTGCATCATTTTAATTTCCTGAGTTATATTGAGATCAAATGATGGTGGTTCTATTTCTTCTCTTGCTTTTAATTTCAACATCTTGATTTCTTTTCTCAACTGTATGATAATGCCTTCTGCTTGTATTCTTTTCTGTCTCTCCTTTTCTAATTCTTTTTCACTCTTCTTCAATTTATATTCCAAATCTTCAATGTACTTCTGCATTTTCGACTTGGTTTTTTGACGTCTCTTCCAAGTTTTCTATTTTTTGTATCCCAGTATTCTCATTGGTATCCAGCTGAACAAATTTTTGTTGGCTTGTTTGTTGAAGAAGTGCTTTTTCATCTTCAGTCAGGTTTCTTATTTCAACAAAAATCTATGTAATAACATAAATAGTAATGAATGAGCTAACATACAATGAATGAACTAATTTTATATATAATTGTCATTTTTCATGTGATGCTATATCTGACTATCATTCTTTAGTAGCAACTACAGAAAATTGTATTTGTGAAGAAATGATATATGTAACTATCATTTAAATTATGACTGTATAATAAAAAAATGAAAACTATTAATATACACTATGTTATGATATATTTATCTATCATTATATATTTCTTGTACTTGTGTGAGAAATAATACCTTTCTATTGTCCATGTTCATCAAAGCTTTTCTTGAAATGACCTTTTTCAAGCTTCCGATATTCCACCTCCCAAATCTAGGTAAGGTAGTATAGTATGTTGCTAATGGAGTAATCAAATTCACATGCTCACATAGGAAAAACTACAAATAAAATATTACTTGTTAAAACATATAATGTGTATAATTTAATTTATAGAGATAGATGCATTAACATAAAGTTAGAATGTTGTACTTACAATTGGGAGCATGGAACAAACCGGCATGTTTCTCGGCTTTGTTTTGAAAGCCGTCAAAGCTCTAATCAATGAATGATGAATTGAAACCAGCCAAGATACTGAGTTCATTTTATTTTGATCAAGGATATAAGGAATATATCCTCATGGTAAGTATCTTTGGTTGTCAGGAAAGAAGAAGGTTATCATTGCAAGAATAATAATCAGTTTTGGAAAATCAGTTTCAAGTTGAAATTGTTGTGTTTCCAGTACATTATTTGTCTTTGAAATTGTAAGATCCTTTGTGATGTGCTCTGCTGTTCCAAAATTTTTTAGTACAAAATCTTTACAATTGTCTGGAAGGATTTGTAAACTCATTTTAGGTAATGGAAAAATATTAATTCCAGACAAAGGTAAACAAAAGAGAATTGAAACATCTTCAGGTTTTATTTTTAGAAAAGTATTCCCCACTTTAAAAGCTTCGTCATTGATAGAAAATGTTTCTATGATATCATCTAAGGTTTTTGATGATTTTGTAAAAGCGGATATGGATAAAATTTCTTTGAAAAACACTAGCATAAATTTTTCGAAGGGTGTTTGTTTTAAATAATTCAATTGATCTACAAGATAACCTCCTTTTTCCTTAATTTTTCGGAACTTTTTTTATCATTAGAAGCAAGCTACATCGATACTCAATTTTTTCCGGAGATACTTTCTTTGATTTTTTTCCTTATGTTGTTTTTTGCTTTCTTCAATCTTTTACCTTTTGATTCCTGTACAAAAAACTATGAATGAATAATTCAATATTTAACAAACTATAATGTTATTTTCATGTCTCATTTTTTATGCATTCTTATTTTTACCTATAAATTTTTTCAACTATGAATGCATAATTTTCTAGGGCTATATTCATCTATCATTATTTTTTCAAATGCTATATTTGTTTATTATTACCCTTTTTCAATGTATGCTTCTACCGTTCAAAGATTGAATGCTATGTTTGTCTATCATTTTTTTCAATCCTATATTTGTCTATCATTCTGTAACTATTCATCTTATTGTTGTCTATCAACCGTCAAAATTTGAATGCTATGTTCATCTATCATCTCATATTTCAAAATTATGAATACAAATCAAATAATATATTGAACTATCATTCAATAACTATCTATCTGATTATCCTCTACCGTTTATCAAATATTGAAATGCTATTTTCATTTATCATTTATCATTCCATCATAACACATACAGTAAATAAAATGATATATTCAACTATCATTCTATCATGCTATGTTTGTCTATCATTTTTCTCAATGCTATATTTGTCTATAATTCTATAACTATTCATCTTATTGTTGTTTGTCATCTTTCAAAAACTGAATGCTATGTTCATCTATCATCTCATATTTCAATATGGTGCATACAAATCAAATGATATATTGAACTATCATTCAATAACTATTTATCTAATTATTGTCTACCGTCTATCAAATATTGAAATGCTATTTTCATCTATCATTGCATCATTACACATACAGTAAATAAAGTGATATATTCAACTATCATTCTATCATGCTATGTTTGTCTATCATTTTCTTCAATGTTATATTTTTCTATCATTTTGTAACTATTCATCTTATTGTTGTCTATCATCTGTCAAAAACTGAATGCTATGTTCATCCATCATCTCATATTTCAGTATGATGCATGCAACAAATCAAATGATGTATTGAACTATCATTCAATAACTATCCATCTAATTATCATCTACCGTCTATTAAATATCGAAATGTTATTTTCATCTATCATTACATCATTACACATACAGTAAATAAAGTGATATATTCAACTATCATTCTTTAATTATCAATCTAATTATCATCTAACATTTACCAAAAACTGGAATGCTATTTTCATATACCATTTCAATATAATGCATGTAACGAATAAAGTGATATATTCAATTATCATTCTAAAACTATCTATATGATTACCAATTCAGCATAAACTTTTATTGTAAAACTATTTACAATTAAAATGATAATTCAACTATCATTGTAAAATTATCTTTTATTTTGAAAAAAAATCAGATGTTATACCTTAGCCTTTCTTTTTCTACTGATGATTTCATCACAAAGCTGTTGTTTCTTCATGTCGTCTTCATTCACAGTTTTTGTTGCCCTAGATTTTCTCGTCCTCTTTGTTTCTTCATGAATATCAGTCGAATCAACAGCCGTGGATGAATTAGTTTTTCATCTTCTCTTTATTTCTGTACGCATAGCATTTGAAGCCCTACTTTTTGAAATCCTAGGTTCATCGTTTATTTCTTCAGGATTTGTTGAAATATGTGGATTTACGTCCATCGACTTAGCTTCCGAAGTCGATTGCGCTTGTAAATCAGTTGAGGAAGAAAATTGATTTGGGTTTGGGTTGCCATTGTTTGATGGAGGAGAAATTTTGTTTATAGAGGAAAAGAGACTAAAAAAGCAGGAACGATCGTGAAACTTTGGCGCTTGTCCTTGAGACGGAAGTTAAATTTTAACGTCCGTTAAAATTAAATTTTATTAAACTTTTTCCTTTAAACTAATTTACTCTTTTCAAAATATTAAAATAAGCTTTCTTACAAATTTAAAATAACTTGAAATGAAAAAATATGTTTTGAAACTCAAAAATTGAAATGAAACCAAAACAATCAAAATTCCTTTGGTTTATTAGTTTTAAAAATGCCTTTTATAGTTCACATTTCTCAAAATGGTTTGACAAATTAAACTTAATGCAAGTGTCCTTATTTTTAATATTATCAAATTCATAAAATGACAACAATTCAAAAAATCAACATAGAAAAAGGTATAAATAAATTAAAAAGGCGAGAAAATAACAAAATCGAACATGTTATCAGTTTTCCATTTTGATAGGCAATTTTTTAGAATATTAAAACCAAACAAGTTGCAAAAAGTACCTCAATAAACAAAATTTTCTTTTTTGAAAAACATTTTTCTAATATTTAAACCAAGCAAGTTTTCTAAAAGATTTAAATACGTCACAGCCAAACATGAAAATATGAATGAAAATTCCTTTAGTTTACTACTTTTAAACATACATTTTTATAGATGCAAAATTTTCAAAATGCATTCAACGCATTAAGTTCAAGCATAAGTTTTTCTAGTTTTGAATGCTTGAAAAGAACAATTTAAAAGCAACCAAAAACATTGAGAATAGCAAAACAAAGCAAAAAGGTGGAAAGTGAATTTAAAAGGAGAAAAGAAAATTAAAAAAACCAAATAGACTCTTAGTTTTCTATTTCCAAAGACAAGTGTTCCAAAAAAGTTAAATTACCTCGAAACTGAAACTGAAAAATAGAATTAAACTAAATAATACACATAAAATTTTGAAAAGGCATTTTCCATAGATTTCGTGAGGCGAATGCCTCAAAATTCCAAGGCAGAATTCGTGAGGCAAATGCCTTAGCAAATCTGAGGCAAAAGCCTCAGATTTCTAGCATTTTCCTCGACAAAAGCCTCAGAAAAACTGAGGTATTTTCCTCAACAAATTTGAGGAAAAAGCATTAGATTTCAGAAGAAAATGCCTCATAAATCCAAGGCATTCGCCTTGGAATTTATTACGCATTCGCTTTAGAATATCTATGGTAAAATCTGAAGCACTTTTTATCGCTATTTGATCACTAACTGTTCTATTTATTTATTATAGGTAAGTGAAGATTTTGGTGCCAAGAAGTAGTAAGATATTGAAGTTCATTTTGGTGTAGGAAGCAAATGATGATTTTTTGGCTTTGTTCTTGTTCTCAAAACTTGATCTATAGTTGTGTCAAAAATGGTGAATGGATGTTGTGAAAGCACAATTTATGGAATTTTATGAACTTAGTTTTTGAATATGTGACAACTTGGATGCGATTAATATATTATGTTTTGATATTTTTGATGATATGATTGTTGTTTGATTTGAATATGTTATAAATATAAGCTAATTTTTAAATGTGTGTTGGTGTGAAAGGGTTTTAGTTGAGAAGTGAATCATATTCCCATTTTAACCTTATCAAAAATCCTTCTGCTTATCTAAGTTATAAACTCTTTTATTAACTTATTAATTTAGGCACGACCTATTATAATTATCAAATCTCAATATCTTTGTCTCCATACATTATCTTATTTAATTTGTCTAATTAAATATCATAAATAATGTTAATCAAAATTAGGGGTGTTACAGACTCCCCTCCTTAAAGAATTTCGTCCTTGAAATTACGATAAGGTACAAACATCCGAACATACATGCATAGATGTAAAACATACGATCAAACAAATTAGGATAAGTGTCTCAAATCATGTCCTATGTTTCCCAAGTGCAGTCTTTCTCTTCGTTGCTGCACTGGACTTTTACCAATCTGACTGTCTTGCTTATTAATTTCTTTTCATCTATGGCTACAATACAAACTAGATGTCTAACTATAGTCATGTCGGTTCCACCACTAAGTCTTCCAATGCAGTCAGAGTGATAGTAGTCTCTGGATCGTGAACACACTTTCTAAGATGATAAATATGAAAGACATTGTGGACTCCTACCAAACTTCCCGGTAACTCATCCTGTAAGCGAGTCTCCCGATCCTTCCTATAATAGGAAACGGTCCAACAAACCTAGATTCCAATTTCACTAACTTTCCAAATCATACTACACCGTTCATTAGCGATACTTTGATGAAAACATGATCTCCAACTGAGAATTCTAAGTCCGTTTATCTCTTATCTGCATAACTCTTCTGCCTAGACCGAGCTTCATTCATTCTAGCTCATCAACTCAATCTTTTCTGTGGCATCTCTCACTAAATCTGGTTCAATTATTAACCCATCTCCGATCTCTAGCCAACATACGCGTGATTTGCACGGCCTTCCATGTAAAGCTTCAAAAGGTGTCATCCCTATACTAGTCTGATAACTATTGTTATTGGAAAATTCGATTAAGTGTAGATGGTCTTCCTATGGCTCTCCAAAGTCAAACACACAAACTCTTAACAAATCTTCCAAGACTTTGTTAACTCTTTCCGTTTGCCCATCGGTCTATGGATGGTAAGCAGTACTCATCTTGAGCTTGGTACCTAAAACCTATTGTAAACTCTTCTATAAAGAATCTCTGTCACTGACTATAGTACTAGGAACTCCATGTAATCTGACAATGTTCTTTATAAACAATTTAGCTAAAACAGCTGTCGTCCTTGTCGACTTAACATGAACGAAATGTGCACTTTTAGTCAATCTATCCATTATGACCCAAATACTTTCATTTTTCCTATTTGACCTTGTATCAAATCCATAGATATCAAATCCCATTTCCAAATTGGTATATTCAAAGGTTGAAGCAATCCACTAGGTTTTTAATGCTCAGCTTTACTTGTTGACAATTCAAGCATTCTCTACCCATAAGCCAACATCCCTTTTCATACCCTCCCAGAAGAAACTTCTCTTTATATCCTGATATATCTTAATTCCTCCTGGATGAATAGTAAACTTCGATCGATGACACTCCCTAAGGACCTCTTTCCTTAGGTCTCCAACATCTAGAACACAACCGTCCCTTCTGTCTCAACCATCAATTTTGATCAAGATAAAAACACTTCAAATCATCAATCTTAGTTCCACTTTCCAATCTTCTAATCCGTTCAGCTAGCAATGGATTATCTCTTTGCTTAGAAACAATTTTTTCAATACGTATTGGTCAGACTTCTAGGCAAGATAACATTGTAGTACTTTGATTAGAACTTGCAGTCGATCTTAACTGCACACTACAAGTAGTTAAAGCTTCTAAGTCTTTCCACTCCGTTAACATTTCCATACTGCGTTCTGATGTTTCTCATGTGCAACTTTATTTCCTTTCCTCGGTGTGTACTCAATTCCTAAATCATAAGCCGCTATAAACTCTAACCACCTTTGTTATCTCATATTTAACTCCATTTGAGAGAATAAGTATCTTAAAGACTTGTGATCCGTAAACAACTTGAATCTCTCTTCCAAAAGATAATGCCTCCATACCTTTAAAGCAAAAATTACAGCAACCAATTCTAAGTCTTGGGTTGGATACCTAACTTCATGCGGTCTGAGCTGTCGAGAAGCATAGGCAATCACTTTACCTTTTTGCATTAACACAGCTCCTAATCCTGCACTGCACGCATCAGTATACACCACTAAATCTTTAATTCCATCCAAGACAACTAACATAGGAACGTTGGTCAACAAATATTTCAGCTTCTGAAATGCCTCCTCACATTTATTGGTCCCAATATACTCCATGTCCTTCCTTGTTAGTTTATTCATATGTGCCAAAAACGAGAGAAATCCTTGATGAATCTTCGATAATAGCCAGCTAGTCCAAGAAAACTCTTTATCTTAGTCACTGTCTCAGGTCTCTTCGAATTACTAACATCTTCTATCTTTGGTGGATCTACTGATAACCCTTCTTATGAGACTACATGACCAAAGGACATTACTTCTTTCTTCCAAAACTATCATTTTGAAAATTTTGCTTTTAACTGATGTTGCCTCAACATCTCAAGCACTATTCTAAGGTGAGTCTCATGATCTGGCTCATTCATAGAATATATTAGAATTTCATCTATAAAACTAACACGAATCTGTCCAAGTTGCTCATCATTAAATCCACGAAGAAAGCTGGTGCATTAATCAGTCCGAATGGCATTACTAACCACTCACATGAACCGTATCTTGTTCTAAATGCCATTAAAGGAATACTTTCCTTCGCCACTCTTAATTGATGGAATCTTGTTCCTAAATACATTTGGTAAAATACTTTGGCTCCACTCAACTAATTAAATAATTCATCGATTCCGGTCATGGGATATCGGTTCTCTATCGTCTTCTCATTCAACTTATGATAATCGATACACAATCTTAACGACCCATCCAATTTCTTCACGAACACCGTGGTCCCTCCCCAAGGCGGCTCTACCCGTCCAATCTTAACGCCCTTTCTTGTCACATTTGTAGGACACTACCTCTACTTTTTCTCTCTAGGCAGCTCTACCCTTCTGAGCTCCCATTTTCTAAAAGAATTTCCTTTTCTGATTCTGCCCACTCTGAGCCTCTACTGCATTATTTCCACCAAAGAAAGCAAGCATCTCTTCATTCCTTGGCGCCATCTCCACTACCACGTCACATGGATCCCTGAGGTGCAGTGAGGTTGCCTAAGAAAGTTCTGGTCTTAATCCACGAATGAACTTTTCATTTCTCTTAATCACTATATCAACTATAACATACCCATATTTGGCTAACTCCATAAACCTTATTGCATATTCAAACACAGTCATGTCTCCTTGCCCTAACTCAGCAAACTTCCTTAGCAAAGTCAACTTGGCAATTTTGGACATAAACTTCTCCTTGAACTTCCTCCTGAACTTTGCCCAAGTTAAGTTCTCCTCTGGCATGCCAACAGTAACATTATTTCACCAGTACAATGCATCTCCTTACAATTGCCTGAATGCCGATCTCCTTTTCTGCTCATCGTTTAGACCTAAATCAGCAAAAATCCTTTCACAATGGAGCAGCCAATTCTCCACCTCAATAACATCCTCGGTTCCAATGAATGGCTTTCCTCCAAGACTTTCTTAATCTCTACTCAAAACAACATAGTTGTTAACAACTGGGGCTTCATGATTTGCTCTTCCAACATTACCTCCAACTAATCCAGCAGTAGCTCCTGCCTGCATCATATCGACGAAAAACTAGTACATAGCTTCATATCCACCGGTGTTGTTCCAACATCCACATTAGCAGCTGTTTTTCGACCCGGATTCCTCCTTGTATTGGGCCTGACATTTCCATTAGTAGTGGTGCTTCTTCCATAGAGATTAACTCTTCCATTTCCTGCCTCCATACTTACTTTCCTTAAATCTGCATTCGAACCTTAGTAAAATATGGAAGAACGGTCTAAGAGAGATGGAAAGAATAGCGAAAAGATATATACTTATATATAGCTAATACAAGTACGTTACTATAACATTATCCCATTCCTTTAATATTATTCTCTGATTCATTTGAGTTATGTTTTCAAGATCTTTTAATCTTTTAAATTTTACATAACCTATACTTCGATACCAATTTGTAATATCCCCTATTTTGAGGTCCGAAACTAACCGTTACAGATGTTGCAGTCATTTATAATATTAATTCCCGGTAACAAAATGCGGTAATGTTAATTGTATCAATAAGATCATAAGCACAAGAATATGAAATTTTCTTAACACAATTTCAAAACAACTTTCACATTTCATTGCAAAGATAATATTTCATATTCATTACATAATCCCAAATATTGCCCAGGTTCAGATAAAATATAATCATTACAAAATACTCAAAAGGAGATATATAAAGATACACCATTAGTCGATCAGAGTTTACTACTAGATGGTTATAACATCTGTTATTACATACATTCCAACAAAATGAAAATTCAACA
This sequence comes from Allium fistulosum, assembly GCA_030737815.1. Lineage (NCBI taxonomy): Eukaryota > Viridiplantae > Streptophyta > Magnoliopsida > Asparagales > Amaryllidaceae > Allium > Allium fistulosum. Next base: position 1,214,557,929 of record CM060902.1, read on the forward strand.
CAGGAGATAATACACACACATAAGTGCATGTGTGTGTGTGTGTGTATATATATATATATTCCTACATAGCTAGATTCGCCTCCTACACATCTTTGGAAGCTTTATTCATCCAACCTAAATAACCTATGAACCTTAGTCTCAAACAACTTAATTGATTACCCGAGAGTTAAAGGGAAAAACAAAAACTTTAAATCAGATAAAAAGTCGAGTATGAATAATAATATGCCATCTCGGTAACTGGATATTTAGTGAGATTACGCCGCTAAGCGGAATGAGTTTTCCCTCACTACTATCCTCTAACTATATGTCTTTTATAAATCAAACACTTGCAACCACAATGGTTAAACTAGACAGTAAACAATCATATGTATGCATGCAACATAGGTAACCATAACCAATCTGTCTAAATTAATGGATTATCTGTCCTAACATTATAGTTTTCTCTAGGTGACTTTAAAACTATAAGGCTGACTCGGGCCTAACATATATATAAAATTTTCTAACTTACCGTTAGAAGAAAACTAGACGGTCTGTCAGAAACTTACTATTCCTAGGGTTATTTTAGTCTAAATGGTTTTACGGGCTAACCAATAACCTACCTCATCTTTATGTATTCCTTTCTATGTGTAAACCTACTTTTATCCAAAGCCCTCCACACTAAAATTTTGGACTAATATCAACTAGGGGCTAACGGCTGAAGTATAAGGCACGACCTTACGCCAATCTATTTTGTTTTTCTAATCTCCGAGTCAATTCATCCTATCACGATTTATCTATAGGTGATAAGAACAATAATTCTAGTAAAATTCTATGCTAAATACATTTTTTATTTCCTTGAAAACATAAATTCTTGTTTTAACCTTTAAAATCATGCCTAAAACAAAGAAAATTATTGCCTTTACTTTACTCAAAACACTTATGCCAAAATTTATGCTTTTATAAAATGATATTGATGAAAGTCGATATCACTTAGAGGTTATCATGTCTCAAAACTATAGGCTACAAAGCCAATTTTATAAAACCGTTATATTGATGAAACTAGGCATCAATGTCGCCATTAAGGGTTATCACATACCTCACATTAAATCTTTGATTTTATAAGGCCATAGGGCCAAAACAACAAAAACATGTATATTGATAAAACGTGACATGGATATAGTTGATATGGGTCATCGCCCCTCTTTATTATCAAACTATGTTAAAGTCTTCTATTTATAAAACACTATATAGTCGTAATAACTGTGTCGCATACCATAGTATCAAATTTCTTAAGTTTGCATAATATAATGTTTTTAACTTTAAATAGGGGATTGGCTACATTTAGAATAGTCGACATCATTACCATTTAATATTAATGTCAAAAATGATAGTATAAATGTGGTGTCCATGCCTTATAAAAATAAAGAAGATAGGCGGCATCGTTATCGCTATAGATATCAATGCCGATATGGATAGGAGAGGAACCTCTAAAATAAGAGTTGGAATAGGTAACTAGTGGCATAGTTGCTTATGGAGTCAGCGACATTATTGGAAATAGGCGGCAATGCTTAAGTCAAACTTTATGATATCGACTTTGATTCTATGCTTCGTAATTCAACCAAGGCCAATCCATTTCATACCAATCGGTGTTGATATCATATGCATCACCTATAATTGACGTCGAAGACCATAGATGGAAGGCAGTATCATTGACTTCAGCTGGCCTACTTGTAATTACCTTAAAAACTGCTAATTTACTATAAAAAGTAAATTCTTTTCACCAACTCCTATTGTTTGTCAAAATCTCATTGAATAACAATTCTCTTTATCAAATACTTTTCAAAAATCTGTCATACACCAAAAATATCATTCGCAAAATATTTGCAAACCTTTTATTTTATAATTAATAATTTAATACAATTATTAAGCTTTTCTAGGCCTAATAAATTCATAATAATTCATAAAAGCATGGGAAAATCCCCAAAAATCACAATAAATCAAATTTTATATATTCTTTAACATATAAAAATTTTAGGATCAAAAACATTACTTAATTATTTTAATAATTAAATCCCGAGTTAAATCAATTTCTTCGCTTAAGAAATTCATAAAATATTCATAATTACTTGGAAAATTATGGAATTAAAAACCCACTTCTAAAATAATGTTTCTAACAGCATTTTCAATTTCAAGTCATATGGATGTCAAATGATAGATTTTCCAACCCTAACATATCAATTAATTTCATAAATAAACTCCATAAATTCATCAATAAGCATATAATCATTCAAATATTCAATGATCACACAACCTCAACCGCATAAATTTCAGATTTAATACTAAACCAAAAATAAACAAACAAATTACGAGATTTATATCATTATTCACCTTGATTGGTTAGTGAGACTTGAGGTTTGAATTTAGAATTGATTTCCCCTAATCTTTCCTTTAGATTTCCTAACTTTACTTCTTCTTGGATTCTCTATCAATAGCCGGGTTGTTTACTGTTTTCGTTTTTATGAAGGAAGTGGTAATGAGTTAATGGGTGGGAAAGGGTTTTAGTTGAGAAATGAAACCTATGAAAGTCTATATGGATCGTATACTATGTATACGACAAGTAATTAATTTTATACGTGATAGATAAATATAATGAGATAACAGTAAAATGAAAAAGATCACACCAGAAATTTTATACTGGTTCGACCTCCCGTCCTACGTCTAGTCCTGAAGCCCCTCTTCAAAATTTCACTAATCAATAACCCTCGCTTCGCTCGGAGGAATAGACTTGTTACAATAGAAATCTTCAATCAAGAATGTGCTCTGATTTGATAATATGTACAAGTCTTCCTATAATCTCCACTGGATATGTATAAATATGAATATGTGTGTGCTTTGGAAATATGGAAGAAAACTGAACCAAAGTTAATGATCTTTGGTTGAAATATTGATAGCAAATATGAGTAACTTGAATTTGAATGCAAAGTAGATATAGAGAATAAAAATCAGAAATTCGTTACTTTAATTGTACAATCACTGGTGTATTTATAGTTGTGAAAAGATTGATTTGAAGCGTTGCTACCATTTATTTTCATTTCTAGAGTTGCTTCTGTTTGGGGTAGAACTGATTTGAAGAAGAGATGCATAAACAACCTTTAAGATTTGACAGTTGTATATTTAAAAAAATTCCCGGAGCCAAATCCAGACGTCTAGATTATGATGACCAAACGTCTGGTCATGTATTATCTGGGAGATTTCCAAAGGCTTGGTCCAGACGTCTGGGGGCACAGTGCCAGACGTTTGGATCATGTAAAATATTGTTCTTCTGTGTAAATGTGTGTATTTTATATCATATGCAAAAACCAGGGAGATTTTACATATTATTTCTAAGATTTGTATACAATATTTATCTCTCTACTGCTGTGATCCATGCTCCATGCTTCGATTTGTATCCTTGAGTATATGCAAAAATAAGATACGAGAGATATATGTACAATTATAATTATATGGTTTGTCGTCATCAAAACTTGTAGATAGGAGTTCCTAACATTCTCCCTCTTTTTGATGATGACAAACTATGTAACATAAATCATATTTTACTCCGCCTGTATGTATATCATATGTTATCCTTCCCCTGTGTGTATGCATATTTCTCCCCCTTTTGGCATTATCAAAAAAAGAGTAGAGAAAATAGAAAATGTTATCTAAAACTAGAGCTTGTAGTACATGATAACTGAAACATTAGTACATAGAACGAGAAATGCATAAAAGAAAAATACAATGAAAGTAAACTAGAAACCATTGGTAATGGTGAGACGAGTCAGAAAAACTTCCATAGGTATCATTATAATAACCCCAAAAAGCTGAAGGATAAGAGGTGTACTCGGGCCAATGACGTTGATCATTATATTCTTCCTCCTCTTGAATAGGCAGCCCTTGAAAAGCCAAGTACCCCTGCTGATGGGGTGAAGGATCTTGCATATTAAAGTCCTCACTTTCCTCTTCATCTGTTTCCTTTAATGGTTCTTCTTCCATGGCTTCTTTTCCTCGTGATTTCGTTGAAGACCCTAGAACAGAAGAAATATATAGAGCAGGTGAAGGAGATGATGAGGATGAGGTCCGGGATGATGATCAACCATGAACTTTCCTCATTACTTTCCCAAGAGTGGATACAACCTTATCCAGTGTTTTCTCGATTTTTCCTATTTGAGAGGATATGCTTGAGACAGATCTGTCAAGACGAACAACTTTCTTGCCTAAGATTTGTTGATTGCGAGATAAAATTTGTTGATTTCGAATTGATAAGTCACGATATGATTCTGTTGAAGTAGGTTCTCCTCGGGCTTCTAAAATCTCTGAGTCTGAGTGATATTCGGAGGGATGTTGCTGGAAAACATAAGGACCTAGTTGTTGTTGAGAGGGTTGTTGCTGCTCTTGTTGAGGCTGTTGCTGATGTAGTTGTTTTTGCTGTAGAGTCCATTGAGGAAATGATATTATCAGTGGCGGTTCGTTCGGTAGATGCATAAGCTTGAAATATTTGGACCCACTTTCTTTAATTTGTAGTTCTTCAAAATACGATAAGTAAGAAAGGACCCCTTGGAATTGAAGAATCTGCATTATATAGGGTGTATAAACAATTGTCTGGCGCTTGTGAATCCAGGAATTTTTAATTTTGTTGGAAAGAAATTGAGCCCAATTAACATTAATACCACCAAATATAGCATACATAGCTTTGTGTTCTGTTTCATATATTTGCTCGTGACTACCTTTTCTTGGTATTATGGTGTTGATAATGATGCGATTTAGCAAACTTGCCCTAGGTCGGAGGTTCTTCGTATTCCACTGTTCCATATGATCTTCCCAGAGTAGGTTAGTGGCCTCATCACGGGGTAAAAATATTTTGTCGGGTATGTATTTTAATTCGATACCGTATAAGAGCAATGGAGGATTCGTCCAAACATTTCAGGAGTGAGCATAATGACTTTACCATAGACACTGGTCCAAAGTCAATTTTCGTCATCTTCAGGATTCCAAAAGGAAGAGCTACATAGATTCAAATAAAAGAGAAAGATAGCAAGCTGATCTATAGTTACCTCATTTGGACCGCGTTCGATTAGATAGTTAACCTCGACATCTTCACATAATGAATGCATTTCATAGAGAGGAAATTGTAGTAGTTAGTAGAAGGGACCTAGATGAAACTTCATAGTCTTCAAATCATCAAATCTTTTGATTGAGCTAGGGCTTTGATCGAGCCATGATTTTATGTGAGAATCAGTGACAACATTTGTTTGAGATGAAGATCCCTGATCTTTCTTTTGCTTCTTTATAGTTTTTGATTTTGGAGGCATTTTATTTGAAGATTGAAGGTGAATTGTTAAGATCTGGGTTTTAATGGGGTTTTGTAGAGGATGAAAAGGTGAGTAAAAAAATGAAGAGATGATTTAATATAGTGGATAAACAGTAGGTCGTGACAGGCAGAAACAAATTCCAGACGTCTGGAATGGTGAAACAGACGTTTGGTCTGTTTAATTTTCTGTATTATTTTAGGCAGAAAGCTATCCCCGAGTAGGGGAAGAGAATGGAATTTGTTTCCATTCAGAACTGTAATCTGAGTCTTTAAACAGACGTCTGGATAAAAGGGTTAGACGCTGGTTCTTTGAGTTTGTGATAACCCGTGAGAAAAATCAGACGTTTGGCTCTATATCTCAGACGTCTGGTTTGATAGAATAGTGGTAATTTGATTTTATTTAGAGACTTCAGATTGTTATTATTATTATTATATATTTTTTGATTTTCATTAAGAAAAAGATATAAATTACAATCTTGAATAGTTTAAAACTTATTATAACAAGAATATATATATATATATGTATGTATGTATGTATATATACACACGAAATATAGTTATTGATAGAAGAACAGTATTACTTTTTCTCCCACAAATTTGGTTCCAGCTTCGTATCTTCTTTTAATGGTCATAGCAGAGACCAAGAAGGAGGTACTATACTTAATAGGGCTTCAGATGTTCCTTCTCCGCATAGTTTCCATAGAGTTATTCGATGAGCACATGGAGGAGTTTCTATCATACGAGAGATCGTACATGAACACAATCCTTTGTAGGAGAGTGTCCACATATCGCAAGGATGCACTTTTCTAAAAAGTTTAGATGAGTTCCTTGATTTCGTTGTGTATAGCACATTTCTTTTTAAACATCCATCATTTCTTTTTGATAATGATGGACTTCGTCGATTTTGTCATGAAGAGAAGCATTTTCAAGATTAATACCATATTTGGCCTTTTTTCCTTTCGGAGAATAGCCGGTATGGTACACAGGAGTAGGAGTAGGAACAATGTTTATGGAAGGAGATGATTTTGGTGTTGTTTTGGCGGGAGATGTATACATACTCCCAGAAGAAGGTGAGGAGAAATCAATGGCTGAGTAAGTCGAATCATGGTCAGACGATATTATATATATGTAAAAAAAAATTAAATGTTTTAGAGAGTGAAAGATTATATGCTTAGAAGAAAAAAAATTATATGTGAGATATATATATATATATATATATATATGTTTTTCAATTTCTAATTAAGGAAAAAAAGTTGTTTGTTAGTTAACGAAATTTATGGTTAAAACTTTTGTCTTTATTAAAACAATTTGTGCTGTGCAGAAGGTTTTCAAAACGAAAGGTGAAGAAAGTTTTTGTTTGTTAGTTTTTTTTAGTAACCATTTAGGATAATAAAGAATATATAGTTTAGTTTATTAATTCATTATATAAACAAATTCCTAAGTGTCATCTAAGTTTTACAATTGATTGTTTATTTAATGGTTTGGTGAATATATCGGCAAATTGATTGTCGGTGTTAACAAATTCAAGGGAGATAATTCCTTTTTCTACATTATCTCTTAGAAAATGGTGTCGTATGTCTATATGTTTAGTTCGAGAATGGTTAACTGGATTTTTAGATAAATTGATAGCACTAGTGTTGTCGCTGTATATCAGAGATTTTATAATTATTTTACCGAAATCTCTAAGTGTTTGTTGCATATAGATTACTTGAGCACAAGCTAAGGCGGCAGAGATATATTCTGCTTCACACGTCGAGAGTGAAACACAATTTTGCTTTTTGCAGAACCACAAAACCAGAGATTGACCGATAAAATGGCACGTACCACTTGCGCTTTTTCTATCTGTTTTACAACCTCCGAAGTCTGCATCACCATATGATATGAGTTTGAAAGCCGTACCTTTAGGATAGAATAAGCCGTAATCTTTGGTGTTGGTTAAGTAACGCAAAATTCGTTTGACTGCTCGATGATGTGATTCCTTAGGTTGAGCTTGAAACGAGCGCACAAACAGACACTCATCATTATATCGGGTCGACTAGCTGTTAAGTATAATAAGGAGCCGATCGTACTACGATATGATTTTTGATCATAGTCTTTTCCATTTTGTCTTTGTCTAAATATAAAGTTGTGCTCATAGGAGTTGGTTTACTAGTAGTGTTCTCCATTCTGAAACGTTGAAGTAAATCTTTTCAATATTTTTCTTGATTTATAAAAATGCCATTGTCCAATTTTTTTATTTGTAATCCAGGGAAAAAATTTAATTCACTCATGTGTGACATTTCAAACTCATTTTTCATTATTTCAGAAAATTCATTACATAAACTTTCATCAGTTGATCCAAATATGATGTCGTCAACATATATTTGTACAACTAATATATCATTATTTTTATGTTTTATAAATAGTGTAGTGTCTATTTTTCCTATTTGAAATCCAGAATTTTGTAGATGAGTTTTTAGTCTGAGCGTACCAAGCACGTGGTGCTTGTTTTAAACCGTATAAGGCCTTTTTGAGTTTAAAAACATGATCCGGATATTTTTCGTGAAAAAATAATGGCGGTTGTTTTACAAAAACTTTTTCTTTGATAAAACCGTTTAAGAAGGCACTCTTAACATCCATTTGAAATAATTTAAAGTTGTGATGACATGCAAAAGCAAGTAGAGTACGAATTGCTTCGAGATGAGCTACGGGAGCAAAGGTCTCTTCGTAATCAATTCCCTCTTCTCGGTTATAACCTTGAGCCACTAATCCTGCTTTGTTACAAATAATATTTCCATTTTCATCTGCTTTGTTTTTGAAAACCCATTTTGTTCCTATTAGAGATTGATCTGGTGGTCTAGGAATGAGTTCGCATACATTGTTACGTTCAAATTGATTTAATTCTCCTTCCATTGTTAAGATCCAAGAATCATCTTTAGAAGCTTCTTTATAATTTTTAGGTTCTGTATTTGAGATAAAAGCAACATGACTCATTTGATTTGATTTATTTCTAGTGATTCCAGAATTCAAGTCTCCAATTATATTATCCAAAGGATGATTTTTTAATATTCGTGTGGGTGATCTTAAAACATTTTCATTATTATCGAAGATTGAATTATTCATATTATTTGTATTTTCAGTTTGTTTTTTAGTTAAAATTTCATCTTCATCTTCTCTAATAGTTTGTTGGAAATTTTCATCAAAAGACACATGTAAACTTTCTTCTATAATATTTGTTCGTTTATTATAAATTCTATAAGCTTTACTACGTTCTGAATAGCCAATGAAAATTCCTTCATCAGCTTTAGGGTCAAATTTTCCAAGATTATCTTTAGTATTTAAAATAAAACTCTTTGACCCAAAAGTTCTAAAATACGAAACTTTTGGTATCTTTCCATACAACATTTCATAACATGTATTCTTAGTCATAGGTCGAAGTGTGACACGATTCAATACATAACTGGCAGTGGCAATAGCTTCAGCCCAAAAATGTTTTGGTAGGTTGCTAATATTTAGTAATGTTCGTGCACATTCCTGTAAAGTTCTGTTTTTCCGTTCAACTACACCATTTTGTTGTGGTGTTCGTGGAAACGAAAAATTATGACTAATTCCTTTTTTGTTACAAAAATCAGTGAAAAGTTCATTTTCGAATTCTCCTCCATGATCACTGCGTATATTTTTAATTTTTAAATCCATTAATTTAGTAATTCGTTTTGCAAAGATTTTAAACATTCCAAAAGTGTCACTTTTATGTTTTAAAAATAATGTCCAAGTATATCTTGAAAAATCATCTACAATTACGAACACATATTTGTTACGATTTATTAATCGTACTTGGGTCGGACCAAATAAATTTAAATGAAGCAATTCTAATGGTTGCTTAGTGGATATATTATTTTTAGATTTGAAAGAACTTTTCTTTAACTTGCCCATTTGACATGCGTCACATACATTTTTAATTTTATAGTTAATTTTAGGAAGACCTCTAACTAGATCATGTTTTGCTAGTTTGTTAATATATTTAAAATTTATATGACAAAAATGTTTGTGCCAAATCCAAAGATCATCATGATTTGTGGCTAGACATAAATCTGAATTATTTTTAATGTTCATATTTAGGATATATATATTACGATTTCTAAATCCTTCAAAGAGTAAATTTTTACTTTGATCGAGAATTTTACATTTATCTTTTTCAAATTTTATTTCGAACCCTTTATCACACAACTAACTTATACTAAGAAGATTATGTTTTAGGTTTTATACTAATAAAACATTAGAAATAATAGGAGAGTTAGAGATACCGATATTGATGACTTCTCCAATGCCAATAACGAACCCTTTTGAATTATCGCCAAAAGTTACGGTGCCACCATCAATGTACTTTATTTTTGATAGCATGTGAGCATTTCTCATCATGTGCTTAGAGCATCCACTATCTAATATCCATTTCTCTTTATTTTTGTATTTGGATACCTGCAAAAAATATAAAAGTTTAAATTGGTACCTTTTTTTATTTTTGGGTCCTAAGTGTTAGTAGATGAGGGTAACCATACCAATGATGGTCTGGTTCCTTTTGAAATATAATTATTATCGTGAATCACTTCTTTCATATAATTACCTATATATTTATATTTAATTAGATTGTTATTTGTTTTAGGAACCCATATTTTAATTATTTTTGAATTTGAGATCAATTTCTCATTTTTGGAAGATGGTTTTTTTTATCTTAGTATAAATCTTACTATACTTTGTAATTTTTGTCTTATTCTCAAATCCTAGTCCATTTTGATTTTTGAATGGCTAGGAAATTTAAATTAATTTCTCCAAGTCTTGTTTTCCTTTGTTAAATTTTGTAACATTATTAGTAATTTTATCCAACTTGTTTTTACGATCAGTAATTTTGGATTTTTAAGTTTCTAGATTATCTTTTAAGATAATGTGTTCATTACTAATTTTATTATTTTCTAATTTGACTTTTCCTAATTCACAAGATAATGCATCATTTTTAATAGAAAGATTCTTGCACTTTTCTTGAGCATTTTCTATTTCTTCTTCTAAAATAAATTTTTAATCTTTTAGTAACCCTATTTTAAGTTCCAATCGATTTATCTTAGCAACATATTCCTTATATAATTACTTCGTTTCTCTATATTTGTCATCAAGTTCCATGCTTACTTCTAAAATTTCATCATAAGTAAGACCGGGACATACCTCATTAGTGTGTGCCATGAAACATACATTTGCTTGCTCCGTATCACTTTCACTGTCACTATCGGATGAAGAGGAAGAGTCATCCCATGTGACTTGGAATTCCTTTCTCTTTTTCTTAAATTTTTCAAACTTATTTTTCTTTTTCTCGTTGTTGAGTTTTGGGCAATCCTTTTTAATGTGTCCGAACTGATCACATTTAAAGCACTTGATCAAAGTTTGATTTGATGAGTTTGATTTTTCGCCATTTTGGAATTTCGTCATTTTCTTGAATTTCTTAAATTTGTTGTAGTTCTTGGCATGAATACAATTTCATCTTCATCCAATTTAGAATCTTCATTGTTTGCTTGAAATGATATGTTCTTCTTTTCATGGTTTTGTTCCTTTCTGGCCTGGAAATTAGCTTCATACAACATTAAATTTCCAATCAACATTCAACTTTGAGTTCAGAAAGATCATTAGCTTCTTCGATAGCTAATACTTTTCTTTCCCACTCAATTGTTAAAGAGTTGAGAATTCGAGATACTAAATCAAAATCAGTAAATTTTACTCCTAGTGCTATAAGATCGTGTTGTATAGTTTGAAATCTGGAGTACATGTCAACAATTGACTCATTTTATTTCATTTTGAAAGATGAGAATTGATTTTGTAAAATTGATATTTTTATTTGTTTGACCTTAGTTGTACCTTCGTGTGTAACTTGTAAAGTACGTCATATATCATAAGCAGTGATACATAACATAACATAACACGTGAAAATTCATTTTTATCAAGGGAGCAAAAGAGTACATTCATAGCTTTAGCATTATTAGAAGCAGCGGTTTTTTGTGCATCTGTCCATGTGCTAATATTTGTTTCAGGTGCTACATATTTAATTTGAGTTGCTGACCATATTTCTAAACCATTTGCTTCCATAAAAATTCTCATACGTGTTGACCAATATGCATAATTAGATCCAGTGAATAGAGGAGGACGTGCAGTTGACTGACCTTCTTAAAAGATACTTGCCATATTAATAAGTTTCAAATACGTGTTACTGTGATTTGAACTAACCTTGCTCTGATACCAATTGAAAGACTATATGGATCGTATACTATGTATATGACAAGTAATTTATTTTATACGCGATAGATTAAGATAATGAGATAACAGTAAAATGAAAAAGATCATACCAGAAATTTTATACTGGTTCGGATCTCCCGTCCTACATCCAGTCCCGAAGCTCCTCTTCGGAATTTCACCAATCAATAACCCTCGCTTCGTCCAAAGGAATAGGCTTGTTACAATAGAAATCTTTCGTCAAGAATGTGCTTTGATTAACACTGATATTGACAATACGTACAATTCTTCCTATAATCTCCACTGGATATGTATAGATATGAATATGTGTGTGCTTTGGAAATATGAAAGAAAACTGAACAAAAGTTAATGATCTTTGGTTGAAATATTGATAGCAAATTTGAGTAACTTGAATTTGAATGCAAAGTAAATACAGAGAATAGAAATCAGAAATTTGTTACTTTAATTGTACAATCACTGATGTATTTATAGTTGTGAAAAATTGATTTGAAGTGTTGCTACCATTTCTTTTTATTTCTAGATTGCTTTTGTTTGGGGTAGAACTGATTTGAAGAAGAGATGCAGAAACAACCTTTCAGATTTGACAGTTGTATATTTAAAAAAATTCCCGAAGCAAAATTCAGACGTCTGGATTGTGATGACCAGACGTCTAGTCATGTATTATCTGGAAGATTTCCAGAGGCTTGGTCCAAACGTCTGGGGGTATAGTACCGGACGTCTGGATTATGTAAAATCTTGTTCTTCTGTGTAAACGTGTGTATGTTATATCATATACAAAACCCAGGGAGATTTTACATATTATTTCTAAGATTTGTATACAATATTTATCTCTCTACTACTGTGATCCATGCTCCATGCTTCGATTTGTATTCTTGAGTATCTGCAAAAATAAGATACAAGATATATATGTACAATTATAATTATATGGTTTGTCGTCATCAAAACTTGTAGATAGGAGTTCCTAACAACCTATTCCCATTTTCCCCTTATTATATATCCTTCTTCTTATGTAAGTTATAACCTCTTTTATTAACTTATTAATTTAGTCACTACCTATTATAATTACCAAATCTTAATTTCTTTGTCCCCATACATTATCTTATTAAATTTGTCTAATTAAACATCACATATAATGTTAATCAACATTAGGGGTGTTACACATAGCCAACTCCATTTAGTCTGGAGCACTTAGAAAGTAAGCACCAAAAACTAGTTCTTCCGTCGATACCTACTAAGAATCATTTAGTACTCTCATAGCTTCTTACCACCATGATATTGTGAGAAATGCGGATTACGGATCTTAAGGCTTGAATAACACTAGAGGGGGGGGTGAATAATGTTTTGTGGATTTTCTAAATCTTTTTGAAACTTATGTAAATTTAATCACCAACAAATGCAATTCACAGACACAGATATAATCACAGAATCAGACACAGATGCAAATAATAAATAAAAGCAGTAAAGGAAAGTACACACCATGATTTTATACTGGTTCGGAGTTACCCTACATCCAGTCCCGTACAAACGTACGGATTTCTTATCAAAAATAATCTCCCAGATTACACCCTCGATTTCAAGGCCACGGGGTACACCCTCCTGTATTCGAGTCTGGGGCAAACTCTCTTGATTTACCAGGCCACAAGATCACCTAATCGATTTCCGGGGCAACAATCACACCCAATTAATTTCAAGGCTCAACCGCACCTTTTACTCAACAGTTTGATTTACAAATAATCCTATAACTCTGAATAGCACTGAGATCTTATGGAGAGAGTGGCAGAGAATCAAACAAGAGATAATCAAGTTTGATTCACTTGGTATTTCAGAAGAGTATAGTTTGGGATTTCTTTAGGATAAATGTGGAAGATGAAGAGAAGAGAAAACAAGTGAAATCTGATGATAAATTCGTTTAGAACTACTGGTATTTATAGGAAATCAACAGCCATATCTATTCGTGAAAGGATACGATGAATAGACACTTCTTTTGAACATTTGAATTTTGAATTTAACGGGCACCATGTCGACATGGGGGGTTGAGGGATGTTGACATTCTAGGCAAAATTGGTGATTTTGATTTTCTTATTAAAATTGGTTTCTATTTTGTTAAAATGATTTCTAAAACTTTGTAAATATATTTGAATATAGTTTAAACATATAAAAGAGTTTAGAAAGTAATTTTTAATATATATAATCTTAATCTATAAAGTGATTCAAAATGTGAGTAAATATTTTAAAGCTAAATATTTAAAACAAGAGATAGTTTAAAATCAATGACAATTTTGAAATCAAAATATTAAAAATGATAAAGATAGTTTTGAGGCTAAAATATTTCAAAAAAGAGAGATGTCTTTTTGAAAAGAAGGTTTTGAAAAAATTTAAAATAAGAGATATATTTTTGAAAAACATTTTTATAAAATTAGTGGATATCAAAATAGGACCATTATATATTCCACTAGATATTGTCGTGGGTTCCATCCCTTTAACAGACTCGAAGTGGATTCCATTCAACGAATAAATTTCGAATAAAGATGTAAGTGTTTTCAAGAAGTTTTAACATAATTCTAGACTCAATACTTATCTTGGACTATTAAAATCTTGAACTCTTGATCTTGATTTCTTGATACTCATGAGTCTTCAATCTTGATATCTTTGATCTTTAAATTCATCAGTCTTGTATATCTATACTGTACAGTCTTCATTCTTGGTACCTGCATGTTTATATCCTGCATACACACACACACACACATATATATATATCTAAACTTTAATGTTAGTATTTATATTTTATAACAAGTCCAAAGGTTGTTGTCATCAAAACCATCCTTCTCAAGGACTAACAATCTCCCCCTTTTTGATGATGACAACCTATGTTTATAAAATATACTTCTCCTTCACAATAACTCCCCTTAAAACTAATAACTCCCTCTTAATCTAAGCCTAACTACCCTAACTACTCTATTTTATATTTCTCCCCCTTTGTCATCAACAAAAAACTAATCCTAAACTCCCCCTTAATCTAATACTATTTAAATTAAATACTAATAAGGAAGTATAATAAGTGAAACAAAAATTTTATTGTATATGATGTTATATTTACATGTATATATGAAACATAAACATACAAATATATTCAAGTACATAAATTATAGAATAACAATACTAACGAGAGTTTTTGACAATCAAAGATTTGTGAATCGAACAATTTGGATAATGAAAACAAAAGTTTCCACATTGTTCAACCAAATTCCCATCTTTTTCAAAACAGACTTCGCCTACACAGACCACATTGTCATCTTCTTCCTTAGGTGCTTCTTCCTCTTCGCTGTGCTATAAAGGATTATGCACGTGAATGTTGGGAGAATCTTCTTCAATCATAATAGGATTTGCATGATTATCCATTAGGAATTTTTGTAAATTCCGAAGATTTTTGCCATGCTTTTCTTGTTCTTTTGTCATCCTTAGTTGCACAACTTGAAATTCAGTCAACATTTGCATGGCATCCTTCATAGATTCTTCAATCTTTATCACACGTGCCAGTGTAGTGCGTTGGAATGGACCAGAATGAGGAGAAGGGAAAGAAATGGTGTTAATTTGGTTTGATTTAGTGGAGGAGGCCATTAATTTTAATTTACAAAAGTTTTATTTCAGAGAAAGAAAAGTGAGAAGACAGAAAAATTTGAAATACATAGGTTTATATTACTACTTAAACTGATTTTAGTGGGAAAATCAAATTTTACATTTTTTGTCGTTGTATGTCGACATGGGTGGTAGGGGTATGCCGACATCCTTATGAAAAAATTGATTTTCTTGTATATATATGTTACTATATCTATATTCTATATCTCAGTTATTGAACAAATGCCTAGTTCTCTTCTTAATTTAGTAAATATAGGTTGATTTAAGGGTTTGGTGAAAATATTAGCAATTTGATTCTCGGAGTTGATATATTCAAGAGAAATAATCTCTTTACTTATATTATCTCTAAGAAAATGATGTCTGATATCAATATGTTTAGTCCTAGCATGATGAGTAGTATTTTTAGACAAATTTATTGCACCAGAATTATCACAATAAATTGGTGATTTTGAAATTGTTAATTCAAAATCTTTTAGAGTTTGTTGCATATAAATGACTTGAGAGCAAGCCAAAGCAGCAGAGATATATTCTGCTTCAGTTGTTGATATTTACTAAACCATGAAACAAGTGAATGCCCCCAAAAAGTGACAAGTTCCATTGTACTTTTTCGGTCAGATTTACAACCAGCATAGTCAACATCACAATAAGAAATTAAATCAAATGAATCATTTTTAGGGTAAAATAAACCATAGTCAAAAGTATGTTTAACATATCTTATTGTAACGATCTCGGATTTTAATTAAATTTAAATTGATAATTAATTGAATTTTTGAATTAAAATTGTAAAATTAATTGTAAATTGAAGCGAGTTTCCCCAATTCAAATATAATATATGTTAAATCATATGAATTTAAATATTGTATATATGTGATTTGGATTTAAATTTCAAGTAAATGGTTTAATAATAATTTGAATATATATATATATATATATATATGTGTATATATATATATATTGAGTTTGAATTAAATTTTAACTAAATGGTTTAAAGATAAATTATAATAATAAAAATAAATATATATAAATAGACTTGGAAAAAAATTGGATAAGCACAAAGTTATGAAGCAAGAAAATAATAAGACAAGATATCTTCATACAAAATAAATATAAAAATATATTAATAGCAAATATGTTGCTGTGCAAAACAAGAAATCATCTCAACACAAACAAATCATTTCAGCCGAAAAGAAAACAATACATTCACAGATGAACAAAACATAAGTATGTACACTTAAACAAACAAGAAATAAAATAAAAATTTATGTAAATGAACACTTACCAAATAAAGAAACAAAACATACACATTCAAATAAGTAAACAAAATATATATGAAGTATAAAAGCTTGCAAAGGAAGCCACATCAAACTATCTCATATATTGTACAGCCGAAATGAAGGAATGTAAAAATCTATGTACAAAATCAAATAAGATAAGTATAATTGTACAAGCCTAATTAATGCAAGCCATCACGTTCAATTATATCGGCCACCAAGCAATGAAAAATATCTCTGATGGTTGTACAACAAATATATTACCCTGTACAAAACCTATCACCTGTAACTCAATTTATATGTATCAACTTCCTTATCTCATTTCGTCCACCAGAGACTAAGAAAATCTGAAGCAAGTATTTTTTTCAAAACTCAAACGAAACTACAATACAAATCAATACAAACAAGAAGATTTCAACTGGAAGTTCAAAGCTTGGTTCAAAAGAAAAGCAACTCTGTCTTCTTCTGGAAAATAAGTGAGTAAACTAGATTTTAAAAACAGTTTTATAACATGATTTCACTTTGGTAGGTGAATGAAAATCATGTGTTAGCCTGAAATATCTGGATTGAAATGGATGTATGTATATGTATAAATGTTTATTGCCTGTGAATAGCCTGCATATGTATATACAGGCTCTGTGTGTTACAGGGTAGCATTTTCTTTAAAAATTCAATATCTCAGTATTTAATCACTGATAACTTTTGGATTGTAAATGAAAAATGTTTGGAATCGTGTAACATCCCTCCTAAAAATAATTACAGGAATTTAAAATGAATATTTGGCTCGAAAGTTTATAAATAACAGTGAAATTGTAATTTGGGTCAAAATTTTATCAATTCAATTTTATGATTGGATTGCATGGTTGAATTCATGATGGGAAATCATGAATTTTAGTGTGTAAATCATGATTTTTAGTTTGGAGATTGTTGGGTATTCTCGGGTAGATAGTTTGTGATGTTTTGGTCGATTTCCGTCGATCAACGACGAACTGGCTGACGTGTTTAGGCTTGAAGTTCGAGGTGAAGACGACGATCATCGAAAAAATACCATGGTGATTTATCATTGGTCAAGATGGCTAGGAATCGATGATGTAGGGTTTTATTCCCTGGGTTTGTCATGAGTGTCCTATCGGGTTTCGCGATGCCTAGAAGCGACCGAAGTCGATCGCGAATCGTTCTGGAGATGTCGGGAGATGTGACGGAGCTACGGTGAAGGCGGCATGGTGTCTTAGTCAGGGATTGTCGGAGGGAAGGAGTTTTCCGATGATGTTACGCTTCCAGGCTGTATGTTTTTAGTCGTTTTTGTTTCTCGATCGAATCGGGAAAAGGGGGTGGTCGAGTTTGGTTGCGAGGATCACCGGCGAGGTGTTGAGATCGACGTCGATGGTTGGAGCGCTGTGGTTCACCGGTGGAAGTGCACACGTGCACTACATGTCAGTGGATGATGGATGATGTTCGTGCTCGGGTTTTAGTTCGGGAATGATTGAATATTTCTCGAAGCAGGAAGAACGTGAGTTGTCTCGTATTTTGATCGGGTAGTTGAAGGGTTTTGCTCGGGTTTTTCTAGAGATAGACAGGTTTAAGTATTGTACAGGAAGTTTTAAAAAGAATTTATAACAAAGCTTTTAAATTTAAATTGAAATTTGTTTAAAACTATTACTTGATAATGTTTAAAACATTTAAAGGAAGTTATGTTTCGTTAACTTTAATTTATCAAGTTAAATGATATTTTATTTCAAAACTTAATTAATGATTTAATTAGGAAGAGTAAATTCTTAAAATAAAGTGTTATAATGATAATTAAGTTTTATCTTAAGATAATTATGGTTTTAATGGTTGAGATTAATTAAGTTAATTAAGAAATTTCAGTATAATTTATTTATTTAATTAATTAAGGATAAAGGATTAATTAAGTAATTAATTAAGAATAATTAATTAATTTAATTAACTAATGATTATGATTGATTAACTAATGATTAGAGATTAATCAATCAGAAATTTATTAATTAAAAGTAATTAATGGTTAATTACTGTGAATGGTTAAGGATAATTAATTTGTGTAATTAATTTAAGGCTAATTACTCTATGTTATTTTATGAAAGGATAATTAATATAAGTAATTAAAGGTAATTAATTACTTAAAGATAATTACTTAATTAAAAGTAATTAAATAAATGATTGAAATTGATTAATTAAATGATTAAAGGATAATTGCTCAATGTAATTAATTTGTGATTAGGGATAATCATTTTTGTAAATAATTAAGGGTTAATTACTTTAAAGAATAATTAATTAATGTGATTAATTGAGAATAATTAATTAATTAAGAATAATTAATTAAGGTGTTTGATTAATTAATTCATATCAAATGACTTGTAATTAATTTATTAGTGTTGGATAATTAATTCATAAGCAATTAATTTAATTGGAAATAAATTGAATTAATTAGGATTAAACAATTAATTAATCCTGCTTATAAATGATTTTTGGATGCCTGGCCTTATTTATAAATGATTGTACTGTATGAGATGCCTTGAATTGATTGTTCTATCTGATCTGTGATATTTTGTTCTGTGGATTGAGCTGTGTATAATTTATTCATTTATTTGTGATACATTTGTATATTTTCTGTGAATCTGTGAATGAACGATAAGCGTTATAGTTATACCGCTTATCAACTATATTTCTGTATTTTGTTCTGTGATGATTTATTGATGTTGCACTACTGTGTGAAACCCCTGGACTACACCACACACACACAAATATGGATTTCACGTGGAAATCAGTTAAGTCACGGATTGTTGACAATTTTCAAAGGTTGAATTTGTGAATCCAAATAGTTTTGGAATTTGAATTGAGAGCTTTACAAATGAGTTTCAAATGTAAAAGTTATTTTAAATAACTTAATAAATCTTGATATTTAATAATTTAATATGAATTTGAATTCAAAAATTTGGAATTGAATTCCATGTTTGGAAATTACGGTTAAGATGTTATAAATGTGTTTATATGAATTTAAACCATTTTAAAAGTGGTTTTGAGAATTTGAATTTAACCCAAGGACTTTAACTTGTATAAATGAATCAGATTTTCCGAAATGAAAACTATTTGTTTTCAAATAATAAAAGCTTTCATATAAGGAATGAATTTCCAATTGGTGTCAAAAGAATTTCAAATTGAAATGAAAATGGTTTTCCGAGTTATGAATAAATCTTTGTGAAAGATTGTTGAACTTTGTTTTGAAATTGAAAAGATCGAAATGGAATTGTTTTGAAAGCTATCAATTAAATCTTTGATTTAAAGATTTAATGAGTTAATCCAATTGAGATGGAAATTGATTTGAAAAATCTATGAATGGATCTTTGTGAAACTGGGTGAACTTTGTGAGATGAATCTTTTTGTGTAAAAGATTAAAATGGTAATGTGTTTAAACCATTTAAAGAAAAGTTTTGGATAATAAGTAGTGACTTAATTGAAATTCCATTATCCATATGTTTTTAAATATTGCGCTCAATATTCGGTTTAGCCGGGAGAGGACTTTGTGTCATATAACCCATTCCGAATAATGATACGTCGTATATGGATTGCATTTGAAGACCGGTGGTGAAGACCGGATATTTTCGAAAACGAAAGGATAACCTATCGATTGTCTCTGCACTGAGTCACGCCGGTATAGAGATTCCCTAAGTGATGGGAAATCCGATCGGGATTGTGAATACCCGGATTGCAAGGGCTTCTTTAGAAGTGCCTTCGGTTCTGTTCGAACCCGGAACAGACTTGTATGGCCGTATGTGTGACATTACACTTTGAGATATAAAGCTGATTTCTTTCAAATACATTTCTGTTTGGTGGCGGAGAATTTATTCTCTTAGCTTAACACCCTTCTCTGAGACGTACGAGCTCAGAGGTTATGTAGTTGAAGGTTATCAGTGATATACTCCCAATTTGGTAGTGTGGCATGCTGAGTGCTGCTGTGTGTTGCTGATCATTTGTTGATCAAAGCATGGCTTTCATGTAAAGCGTAGCTTTGTGGACGAGACCTCATCGGACCTCACGACCCGGAAATGGTCGAAACAGGAAAGATGCGGCAAGGTTATGAGGGTTGCACTCTTTAGAGTATGCCATTTCCTTCTGGAAAAAGGTGGTATCATGGTATGGAGCCCAGATGCTTTACCTGTGTGGTTGCATCAATCTCATTTACTGTGTGGTTGTTGCTTTGTGATCAAGGCGCCTCGGATAAAGGTCGCAAACGACCGGGGGGTGGCATACTCGTGTAGTAGTTACCTAGTAAGAGGTAACCCGGCCTTGTGTTGGCAGAGAGCTAGTTAGTTCTCAGGACGTCCCTCCAGAGGCATACCCATGTGGCAGTAGGAAGTTCCTTAGCCTTACCATTTGTTGGAAATCCAATGAAACAATACGAGCCCTTTACGATTGCAATTTGTATAACCTGTCTCCTCAGGCGGCAGCTATAGCAGGAATAATATAATGGTACCTATGCTGGCTAAGATTAATATTGTATTTTCGAAAGGATTTTCACACTATGCACTAGTAATAATATCAAAAGAGTTTTCTCGTATTAAGCATATTTGACTATCAAAACAGAAACCCAAAGTTAAACAATTCCAGAGCACGCCTTGTTTCTAATGAAAGCCCAAAAGTACAAAACAAAGGACTCCAGGAAGTTTGATTGAAAAGTAAGCTACCTTTTTGGATCGGCATCGATCCGACGCAATTGGATCGGTACCGATCTGAATCGATAGTTCATGGTGGCTCCAATTCTTTTACATTATGACTCTATGCCTCAACCAAGCTCATCTAATAAGTTTGGTAACATTCCAAGCATCCGAGTTCAAGAAGTGATGCTTCGCCTGATTTAGAATACAATTCAATCTAACATGTAGGAGAATCATCATCAAAACAAGTCAGCAAGCTACGAAACTATATGGAGAGCATCACTATGAAGTAAGAAGCTTGGCCAAACAAATCGAAGCCAAAAATTGGTTAAGGATTTGGATCGGTACCGATCCCATTGGATCATATCGGTACCGATCCCATTGGATCGTATCGGTACCGATCCCATTGGATCGTATCGGTACCGATCCCATTGGATCATATCGGTACCGATCCAAAAAGATGCCAGTTTTGGCTCCAAACTTTCTGAGTTCTCTCTTCATGACGATTATAGGCTTCTTACAAAGCAATTCTTGGCCCAAGTGCTCTTCGAATCCTATAAATATCATCCTATCTGTAACAGAAAAAGGGTGTGCTCTGATCTCTGCTGAAACTTTGCCATTGTTTCTTCACTCTTCTTCTCTCTCACAGTAGCCATTAAAGGGCAACTGAGATCCTTCTGGTTGTCTCTAACAATGGTGGCTTGATCGAATTTAGGAAAGAAGAATCATATTGTAATCTAATATCCTTTGTAATAGCAGTTGATCAATATAAGCTATAAAGTAGACGTAGGCTTCGTCAACAGCCGAAGCTCTATAAAAATCTCTTGTTTCTTTACTTTTTCTACGATTTACTATTGTTCTTTCTAATTTATTTGCCTTGGTAAACAGAGCTGGTGCATTCACACTCAATCTAGGGTGTTGATCCATTTTCTGGGATAACAATACTTATATAAAACTGATTCAATTTTGAGGTCACAAAACTATGTTCATAACATAAATTAGTCAACCATTGTTGGTCGGTGCCAAACTCCTTTGTGGTGATCTACACATTATCCTACATAAGAAAATTTTACGTCTGGCCTCTCGACTCACACAACCTTTCAACTCCTTTACCTAGGAAATGCATGGATTCTCATCTACTCATATCTTATATGATTTCGTAAACTATGTTATAGATGAAATTAAATTTACATAAATATTTACTCTTAAGTTCATATCCTTATAGAAAGAATATAGCTCAACTTCACTTATCATCATTCGTTCTTTGTCCAACAAAATCTAATTACTCCTTATTGATACATCATTATACATCACAGGGATTGAGATTGAATTTTATTCATTTTAGGTACTCTTGGAACTCTATCCAATATACTCACCTATTCGATCAAATCAAATTGTTTTATTCCCTTTTCATATTATTTTTATGCTTCTATGTTAAGTTCTATGCACTTACCAAAGATATACTACTTGTGTATCAAATACACATGCTCATGTCTGTGATAATTCAGCAATGAATTTATTGAAGTAAGTGGATCAGTTTCGGTATCAGTAGACCTCGGATTGAATACATCTATATGCATCAATATGAAGAGTTCATCAACTCATTCGTCACTCCCACTGAATGTGTGATTTGCCTTAGTTTCTTGAGATACAATTCATCAATGTCATTTGATTCATGATCATATGATCAAAGAATTATTTCTCAAAGATATGACTTAGTCTATAATTATAAAATAATTATTAAAATTTTAGGTACTTCTGTATTTTTGTAGTTAATGCATCACTTTTGTTATGAAAATAAATACCATAGTTTATCTTAAAAGAATATTCATAATATTCATATTAAAATAAAACTAAACATATTTTCAGTCAACACTGAAAAACTATCATTATTTCATAAATAATACTTGATACACACACATACATACATCCATACAAAGACAATCTTTCATAATTTAATACATTTACTAATAAATGTCATGTGGTATGCTCCCACTATTTGTGCTAATAGCTCATGAAATACGAGGCCTCATCAACCATTTATAATAGGCTATTTATTTCATCTATTGTAACTAGTTTATAGTCGTGAGTTTTCATATCAAATATCTTGAACTCATGGAAATATCTTTTGCAGAAAAAATTATATAATAAAAATACATTTGGAATATAAATCACATTTCCCGTTCCATATTAAGCATCTTATTAAATTTTATACAATTTTTGCATTTGTTGTCTCTTCGTGAAGTAGAGATGATGATTCACACTCTTCATCTCAATTGTGACTATTATACATCCACTCTTGAACATCCACTTTCTTTTCAAATGATCAAACCATTCAAAAGGTAACTATACTATAAGACAGCACCAAATTCTTTACAAAAGTGCATTCAAATATCCTTAATTAAATTTGTTGTACTTAAGTAAACTGATCAAAACTGACATTTCAGTGGTTGAATTCCTAGGTAGATCTTTAGTCCTTAGTCTATTATTATTTTCCAACGCAGCAAAATTCTCATCGTATTCAATCATATTAAACACATAATTTTGCACTATTGTTTACTTAGTCATCACGAGTGAATTTCATCGAGATTTTGTATATTACCAACATGGCCGTTTACCATCCAACTTTTGTATGTGATTTAATGTGCATCAACTACCCATATCCTTGTATCACTTTAGAGTTCAAAACTCATAGAAGACAACGCACAGTTTAGAGCAAATAAATAGTTAAATGATCAAGTTACAAATGCATTTAATAGTTGTATAATTTTTGACGCTTACATGGGTCTTAAGAGGACAACATGCTAAAATTTATTAGTAAGTATGTTTTATATTTCTTTGTAAATCTTAGTTCAATTTGTTAGTATGTTCGTATTGATAAACAACTTTATCGATTTAGTTGCACAAATTTGTCAATGTTGATAAATTTAATTGTATAGCATGTGTTCTTACAACATTAGAAAAGTTAAATTCTGACATTTCATTTTTCTAATAAGGCTCCCACAAGAATTTTATATTCCATAAAAACCTAAGAGGAATATAGAAATCTTTTGATTTCTCTAGCAGGTGTTAAAACTCGCTTTACTTAGGATTCTGACCTTGAGTTTACTCAAAAAATCATAGTCCCATAATTGATGAATAACCCTTTATTGATTGTATTATATTATATACAACTCCCAACCATAGTCTTTGTCCTAATCTCAATTACAACCTTGGTTGTGCTCAATAAATCAAAAGTGATTATTCATTTGTACCTATCATTGCACATCGGCCTTAGTATAATGCACATACCTTGAGTTTGCTCAATAAATACATGCATGTGTTTTACCTAGTTTAGGAAACATATTAATAATACTACACATAACATCCCTAGCTTGAGTTTTCTCATTAACTATTGAGTATGCAAGTAATTTATTAATACATAAATGATAAGGGACAATTTTATATATTTAAGATTCATAATATTTAACAATATGCATTAGAATGATATCAATTTAAGGAATAATGTATTGCTTATGAAATACTAACATGATCCAACTGTTGGAGACATCTAACATCATAGTATACATACCACACGTATGTTTGTACTCCAAAAATCTATTTTAAGTTTATTTCAGATTCAGTTTCATTATATTTATACATATATACTTCTATAGTATTAAGTTATTTACAATTTTTTTAATTTAATTAACTTATATTATATATATGCTTATTTTTTAATTAAATCATTTTTAATTAATTTTATTTTTATAAAATAAATCACATTTAATTAATTTTCAATTTTATTTAATTAGCCGATTTAATTAAATTTTAATAAAAATTTTAGAAATTTTATATTATTCATCTTAAACTATTTAAGATAATAACTTACTATAAACTTTATAGGTTGCTTATGTATACATACTAATACATGTGTGTGTGTATCAATTACTTAATTTTTAATTAATTAATTTATTTAATAATTTTTTTTATTTAATTAAAAAAATTAATAAAAAATTTAATTAAATCAGAATTTTAATGTTGTTCATCTTAAACAAATTTAAGATAACATATGGCTATAAAAATTATATATACATACGTATATCACTATATATGTGTATGTTTACAATAATTAACATTTAATTAATTTATTCATCATCATTTAATTAAAACATTTTTAATCAGATGTTTTTAATAAGTTTAAATTTTTTATTTATAATTTACCTTAAACAATTTAGGATAAATATATATACATATATCATTTTATATTTATTTTAATTAATTAACCTTTAATTAATTAATTATTTATTTATTTAAATATTAAATAATTTAGAAAAATATTAAATTTATTTTAAAAAACATTTGAAAAATTTTTATATCTTTTATATAATTTCATTGTATATTTTAAACTTAACTTTTAAATTTAAAATATACTTTTAATTTTCAAACAGAATTTTAAAAATAAGCCCAACGCCTAAATTACTCTAGACCTTATATTTGGGCCTACCTTACTTGGTATTCGGATGTCGATCGT
Source organism: Allium fistulosum (assembly GCA_030737815.1). NCBI lineage: Eukaryota > Viridiplantae > Streptophyta > Magnoliopsida > Asparagales > Amaryllidaceae > Allium > Allium fistulosum. The sequence continues at coordinate 1,214,583,618 of CM060902.1, forward strand.
AATAAATAAAATATTCTAGGATCTAATCCAAACTGGTAGACAGAGTGTTGACATGGATTGGGATAATATGATCTTGATTTGACAAAAAGTACTACATTGGGCTTAATCCTGTAATGCGTACGAAAGCAGTCACATTGATGTCGTGACACAGTCCACTTTCCATTTTTGTTTTTTGTATATGTATATTTCTCTATATAATCAGATTGCAGGATAGGTGGTTGTTGAACCAAAATTGGGAAAGAATAAGAAGGAAATACCTTTGTGAGTATTCCTTATGATGTTATATTGCAAGATGATTAGAGTACGTCGGTTTAATCAATAACTATATATATTCACCACTCTGATATTTACTTATGATATTGACTATGTCGATCCTATCACATCTCAACCGATTACTTTATAAGTAGTGCTTTATTTTGTTGATATCTTATGCGATTGTTGGATAGTTAGATAATGGTTTTGATCGACACTCTTAGGTTTTGCAATAACGTAAAAGATACAAAGAATCTACAAGATTTATATGTTGAGAAATCCTACGTCCATAGGTCAAATCATACGATCTTTGTTTTTTCCTAATACAAACACTTGAATCGATAGAGATTTTATATAGCCTTTTCAATTTTATTTTCTTAATATGCAAAGTTCCATCTCCCTTGTGCCTGCTACAGCGCCGTCCTTTTATAGCAGAGACGTCATCACATGGATTTATGGCATAATTCCTGGTATAATTCATCCATTGCTGGATCTTGCAACATGTGGTTCATCCCATCAATTTGGTTGATAAGCACGAATTGTTGATACGAGTTAAGGTAGGATAATTTGCTTTAGGAGGAAATATATTTGGATTTAAGTGGGATGATTTTGGATATTGGTATGATAAATTTGAATTTGAAGTGTTATGCTTTGGGATTGAAGTCATGGACGGCTTTATGATTTTTAGGCACCTTCCACGGCATATGATTTCATGATTCAATGCTATAACTTGTTCCTGAATGCTCAGGCACATTACAAAGTACGACTGGGCTATGGTGGAGCAACTTAGATTGGTTGCTTTGGTGCCTTCTAGTTGGGTTACGACGGTGCTACATGTTATGGCTAGGTGCAGTTTATATTGGTTATGGCAGCGTAATTTGTTTGGGTGATGACGGTGCAGTAAAGATGTGTTATGGTGGTGCTGTTTAGCTTATTAACGGCAGTGCAATCTTGATTGGTTATAGCCGTGTTGTCCTTTTGGTGTAGTTCAACATTAAAAGGCCATGTTGGCTTATCCAACTAAGTTGGTGGAGCTTGTTTTTGTCGTTCTATGTAAGACCCGTATTGCGAATTTGCTTTCTGCATGTGAAATTTGCGTTTTTACTATTTTATAAAGACACAACTACTAATCGATGTGCTTTCTTATTGCTTTTGTGGGCGCAATTTAGCCCAAGGGCGATGATGCTGTTTACCCTAATTATGGTGGCACGGTTTGACTCAAGGATGGTTGTATAAGTTGTGTATATTTCGTATTCTGTGCATTTTAACCATTGTGTTATGGACAGTGTAGTTTGAGTCATGTCAACCACTACAATGGTAATGCAGTTTGTTTTGTTGGTCCATATCGGTCTTTGTTATGTATTATATTTGAGTTTTATGTTGCGCTGGTAGTTGTTCATGAATTACAGACCGTTCAGTTCTATGAAGTGTTTTTGTTGGGTTTTTCACGCTGTATTTCAAAATGTACACAGTCACTTTTTGATATAGATGTGTGTTGTTTTATCCTCTTATCGACTTGTGCTGTCCCTTGGCTTTATGTACTTATATCTACGACAAACATGTTATGAAAGAAAAATGGGTGTAACATACATCATTGTTGTCATACCTGAAATGACTCAATAAAAAGATTAGTAGCACTGTCATATGTTTGTTACCATTAAAACACTAGAATCATGTCCTTAATATTCCCCTCATTTTTATGATGACAACCATTTGACTTATGTAATAAAAAAGCTCCCTCTTAATTATTACTCCTCCCGTGTCTATGTACTTCCACTATTGATGTGCTTGGTTTTTTCGCATTTTCTCCACCTTTGTCATCAACAAAGAGGGGCAAAATTTTGGGAAATATAGGTAAGAGGGAATTAGGCACTAGGACAAACTTTGAAAAAAAAATTAAGCCGAAGAAAACTAAGTTTCATTTTTGGACTGAAGGAAAACTTTGAAAGAAAATTAGACCGAAGGACAATGCTAGTTAGTTATAACTAGCATTATATTTAGTTTTTACATTATACAAAATGCTAGTTATAACTAACATTATATTCAGTTTTTACACTATACAAAATGCTAGCTATATTTAGCATTGGCCTTCAGCCTAATTTTTTTTCAAAGTTTGTCCTTTAGCCTAAAAATGAAACTTGTTGTTCTAGAGCCAAAATATTTTTCAAAGTTTGTCCTTATGCCTGTTTTCCACTATACGTGAGTACTTAGTAAAATATATTTCACTTCCTTCGTAATATTATTTTTGCAATTATTGAAGTACAAATTTCCAGTAGTTTCACAAATATTTTGATCATTTAAATCTTCATTTGTACCAAAAATACTTTGCTCTCAATATTTATTAAATTTTCTAAAATATTCATATAAAGTTTAATTGTAGTCAAAATTATTGCTAAAATTAAGGTTTAATTGTAGTCAAGAATCTAACCCAACATTTTATCTTTTTTAAGAGAAATAAACATAACATAGATTTAACGATTTTGCTAACGTCCATGGTCCATCAAAGCCCATATTACCAAATATATGGGATATATGAAATTCAGGATCTATTCCATATGCTTGTTCACTTGCTACCTATAAGAAATAATATTTTGTTATGTACCAACTTCCTATGTTAGGTTCTATGGGTTAGTCGAAAGGTGAGAAACTTTCTTAAAGTTGGTGTGGTCGTACCCTTAAAAGGAATTATATAATCTATAAAAATTTAACCCTAATGTATACAGGGTATCAATTATAACGTACATATTTAAGCACAAAGATATCCAAATTTATATAAATTCCTAAGTTTTAGGCAACCATATCCAAGAGAGTGCGATTCCATATTCTAATATATAACTTTTTTTCATTTCCACTAATAGGACTTGATTCCATATTCTAATATTACTAGTTGTCAATTTAGGCTTGAAACATATTTTTTGTCATTCCAACATGACGTACTAATACGACAGCAAGTGAATTAGAGTTCAAGACATACATTTGACTAAGCAACGAACTTGAATATATTAATTTGAAACATATTAACCTAGCTAAAAGTTTAACTTAATGTTGGTTTACAATTTTTAAAACATGAAGATAAAGCATACATACATACATACATACATACATACATATATATATACACATACATATATATATATATATTCAATTTAATTAAATATTAAGAGAATTGAATTGTAACAACAAAAGTAAATCTATTACAATAGATTAGATCTACATAACTCATAATCTTAGAACCAACAAACATGAAAATTAGTTTCAAAATGGAAATTGGTTCTGATTAAATAATTAATTGACTAAACCTGTGATAACAAAAGTAAGTTCAATAACAAATCAAATCTATGTCAACTAATGATTTCATATTTAATCAGAACAATATCAATACTTAAAAAAATGCCAGATTGATTTTGCATTTAATTGAAAATATACGGGAGAATTTCAGTAAGTGGCAATGAATACGCAGATATGTGAACTAGATTAGGTTTAAACATCATGAGTGAATTCAAAATGAAGAAACAAAACTCGAAAAGCCTTGCCCTTTGTAACACCTTGACTTGTGACTTCTCCTTATATATTCAAATGAATCCACACCCAACTTTGCAATAGAAGAATGAACCACCTGGCTTTTAATTTACTCTTTATGTGTTTTGATTTGAAGTTGTTTTTTCATTTAGGGGAAATGGAGGCCATGGATTTAGGGAGATAAGAATAAGAAAACTTTTCTCTAATAAGAAATGAAATGAAGAGATTTTTTAAAGGGAGAAAACGAACATTTCCTATTCTCCTCAATAAACTCTATTAATTAATTCCCCTTTAAAATTTCAACAAATCCTTCCTCTCATCTCTTTTAATTATGCCCAGCTCTAGCTTGCTCTATAAGGATCGACCTTCCTAGTAGTTATTAATGATTTAAAACACCGTTTAAAAAATATATAATTACTTATATTGGTATATGCAAATATAACTTTTTTATAGACATTTAAATAATTACCAACAATATTCAAAACATTAATACATTAATAATAATTAATACTTCTCAAATATTAATCAATTTACCTAATTTATAACATTTTTTGAATTAATTAAATCGTGTAGGTTTTTAAAGAAATCACAAATGCGGTTGTGTGACTCGGAGGACTGAACTTGGTCGGTGATTAATATTGAACAATTCAAATATCAGCTTAATTAGTTCCCTTTTAAAATTTCAATCAATCCATCGCCTCTTCTCCTTTAATTATTCCGGGCTCTAGCTTACTCTATGAGGATCAACCCTCCTAGTAGTTATTAATTATTTAAAACCCCATTTAAAAAGTATATCATTATCTTATATTGATATATGCAAATATAACTTTTTTACTGGCATTTAAATAATTACCAACAATATAATTTTTTTAATAATGATTAATATTTATTAAGTATTAATTAATTTAACTAATTTATAACATTTTTAAATTAATCAAATCGTGTAGTTATTCAAAGAAATCACAAATGCGGTTGTGTAACTCAATGGTAAGAATTTGGTCGGCAGTTAATATCAAACAATTCATATACCAACATTCACACATCACCTTATATAGTGGTGTAAAAGTTTGGCCGAATTCATTGCTTGCAGAACTTATGAGTAAAACCGTGTTTTATATTATCTTAATCGGTAGCAACGATTATCTATATACATTCTCTTCGCCAACACTATATCACTTTGGGATTTATGGAATTTGGTTTTGTTCAAAATTCTAATATCATCCTTATTCAACTCAATTAGTCCATAAACAAAGTTCCTGGTTCAATAATAACATTTATTATCAACCATACTACTCTGGTTAGAGATTTTGACATTCAATCGACTACAGTTGACCGTGATACTGACATCATACAATTGAGGAGATGAATTATCTACTGAATAGTGTTTCACTTCCAATGTTTCAACTCATACCTAACTATAGCCGCTCGATAAACACTATGATTTGATTTAACTATAGTCAAAGTGGATTTTCCATGTTGAAGCTAAATGGTATTTGTAATGATCCGCCTTTTCGACCCTCAAATGTCAATACTAATATATCTACAGTATTCACGTGCCGAGCACCCAAGTGCCGGATAGATAAATTGTTAGGGTAAAACAAAAACAAAACGAAATAGAACAAGAAAGAAAAGAACACAATATCAGAATCTTACAATAGAACGATAACATATAATATCAAAAGAACAGTACAACGGGTTACTCCGATACAGAAATTCCGGAGTTACAAAACCAAAGTACTATCACCAGCCTGGACAGTTATAACTGCCTATCCTCACAAATGCTGATATGTACAATATAGTAATGCAGCGAAAATAAGAATACTACGGTAAGTGAAACATCCAGCTTGTCTTTCCAAGCTCTAAAGAACATCAACAAAAACTTGCCTTTTTCAAACTACTCGAAAGAGTACGTAAGGAATATAAGGGAAAAAACCATGAGTCAAACATAAGTCTGGTATAATAACCTCAAGAAATATATGATCAACATATAATAATACTTTTAAGACTGCATGGAATGCCATAATGGTTATCCCCTCAAACGAAGCACGATCTAATAAGTACATAAGGTGATATAATAGATAACGTCTAGGTTGAAGAATATAAATATATAACATAGCCAGAATGGTTACATTGATTACATTCAACGGTAAGGAACATTTGCATAATGGATTTTCCGCAGAGATCTTTCTGGAGAAGTAGGATCTGAAGTCCATGCACAAGGATAAGAAGATACCTTCCGAGGGTCGTATATCTCTAAATAAAATATACCATAAGGAAAACACAAAGGCCCATACCCGAACATAAACATGAACCACGTGGAACTAAATACCATTAACTCCTGCGCGCAGCATCGATAAGCATACACTAGATATGGAGTTGATAATACCCTACCGCGGGTTAGCAACCCCAGATTGTGCAGCCTACTCTGTCTTTTGTCATTTTTGATGTCGAGGTCACGTTCAACATCTTTCACATGAGTCTTCATTACTCGAATAGAACACAAACCCCCACTTGGATTCCCCCATCTCCAATAGATCTCGAAACCATACATGGATTCCGACATCTCGAACAGATCCACTTTTAAGAGATAGAACGCATATCTCAGCCTTGAAGTGGTTTTTGATAAGTAAAACATTTACCAATATGGGTCTCTTCAAGACTGAATCATCGAATTTGGTCATTCAATAATGGTGAGAACGATCGCATATGGAAACCAAGTCTCATTGCCAAGCTCTAAAGAACATCAACAATATTTTGATATTTTCATCTCACACTATCACTCTGTGGTGGTTAGAGCTCTATTGCTCATATCCCTACTCGAACATCAACCTTAACTCCCATAGATAAAAAAGCCCTCTTCATCGACTTTTAGTGCTAAGTATACGACTAAATATTTTCCATAAGCGAGTAAACATACAAAGCACGATCAAGTCATACAAATCATGATTAAGTCATATAAGCGAATTCTAATCCCCTTTTTGTTTAATTAGTTATTTATTAAAACCTCTTTTATTAGTAAAACTTCTTTTATCTAATAAAACATTGTTTATCAATTTCTACTATTCATTTGCACTAATTCAGTACTTTAAAAATAATTCATATACTTATCTTAAATGGTCTAAGTATATTTCACAAATTATTAACAAGATTTCTTACTTTAAACCTTAGCTTTTTCTATCTTTTGGCCAAAACATTCCTTGATTATAATTTTCTTCAAAATATCTATTTCAAGGGTCTAAGTAATTTCACAAATCCATTCAAAAGGCTTAAGACTAATGTTATTTAAACATTGTCACTACAAACCCAAAACCATTTCACTTATGCTTATCTTTAAAACATTCTTCTAAAGATCTATTTACACTCATAAGTATAATCAAAAAGGGTTAATGAGGAATGTTATTAACACAATGTAATAACAAACCCAAACCATCTCATACTTATATTTATCTTTAAAATATTCTTTTAAAGATCTAAGATAATATTTATTTAAGTTCGATAGTCGACAAAGCGACTATATAGTTAAAAACAATCACTTATAGAAACCACGATCCGTATACTTAACTCATTTTCGATATTCCAACTTAATTATTACTCGTCTAAGAGTGAAGTTAGGTAAGTTAGAGCACTGGTCGTATATCAAAGCCTTAAATAGACACTTCATTCTTGAATCTCACCAATAGATAAATCTACCTCGTCGACTTTTAATGTTAATTATAGTATTTATGACTTTCATAAACGAGTAACAAAAAATGATTAACATGTTTTTGAGATTTCCGACTTAACTATTCCTCGGTCAAGACTAAAGCTATTGCTCATATCCATACTCGACATCAATCTTATTTCTCACAAATAGATAAGCCTACTTTGTCGGCTTTTAGTGTTTAGCAAAGTTAATTACTTATTAAACAAATAAGTAGACAACGAGATTAACATGTTTTCGACATTCCAACTTAACAATTCCTCGACCTAGTCGGTTTTTAATTTTATGCCTAGACAATTGCCTTTTTAAAAACTTACATATATAAATAAATACTTTAAAAGTTCTTGTAAATAGATTTTAAATATCTATGTAAAATATCACTTGAAAATAACTAATTTATAATTTGATGAGAAACATGTTTTATATTATAAAACCTCATTACTTTGAAAATATTTATATAATTATTAAAAATATATTTAAACTTAAAACCAACTTTAGAATACTTCAAAAAGTGCTATGAAACATCTCTAAAAAGATTAGAGAAAAATATCAAATATAAATATCATTTTTAAACACTATAAACTATAAGCGACTTACTACAGAATTTATAAATGCTGTTAAAAGTCTTTGTTAAAGAACACATTGAAATGCACAATCTTTATGACTAGTTTTAATCACTTTAGTAAATGATCCAAGACTTGAAATTTTTATAGAAGATACTACCCTTAGGGTACTTAAATACCATGGAAAGAAAACCCTAAGATTATCTTCCAATTTATTTAATAAAATTCCCGAAAACAGGTAATATATACAAAGTGTATTTACAACCACCATTCTGCATCAACATTCACAACTTTGGTTCATGATTTATATAACTTTTCAAACCATTTTTTTACTATCTAATACACCAAAATATGTGTAGATAACAGCCAAATCAAATTATCCAAATCTAAGTTCATATAAAGTTAAAGGGATATTGAAGTGCACTTATAACGACTATTTTTGCTTCAAATACTTTCAAACATACTTCAGTTGAACACACAATCCAAACAACCATTTAAACTCAACTAGTTAGAGCTGGTTTCAGCATGCCTGGGGCCTAAAGAAGGAGTTGGATCACAAAGGAGCTTTCTTCTATGAATGTGAATTAGATTGGCTACTAGGTTCTCCTCTCACTTCACTACGTTCCCCGAAATTACTGGATCCTTATCGGTTGCAGGGTTCTCTCCCTAGTTGGTTGTGGTTGTTTTAAGGCATATTTCACATTATTCCGTTCTATTTCTTCGCTACCTATAGTCATGATTGGGTGGGTGAGTATGTTATACTGGCATCTCTCCCGGAAATTTCTTTGTCTACGGAAAGATCTCTTTCGCTGCGCACCTGTTCTGACCTAAGGTGCTTGCCTCACCAGGCCTGGTGAGTTCTGGGTAATAGAAGTGATGTTATACAATATAAAGTTGTCGTTTTCTTTCAAAAGCAAGAGGGGTCCAACGTTTCTAACTTTACTTAGTTAATGTCACTTTAACTTTATATTTAAAGCACAAAACATTTATACATAATATATTCAAACAAGATAGTGAGATAACTCACTTAGATCCAAGCCAAACACATGCTCAAGCACAACCAAATTCAAGAACAGTTCCTACCATCACCTTCCAACCACCTTCCTCCTTCTTCCTTGCTTCAAACTTGCTTTTCCAGAGGCAAAAATGCCTGATTGCTCACGGCTATCACTTGAGGGGAGAGGTTGGCTTTGATTCTTTAAAAGATAACTTGGTAGAAGGTGTTCTAATATTGTTCTAAGGCTTGTGGCAAAGTTTGAGTGAATTTAGAGTTGTTTTGCAATTATTTTATTTAGAACATAAGAGAAGAAGAAGACATTAAAAAGCTTAGTTTTGCATTGTGAATCTGTGATTATTCAACAAAGTTATGCCCCTCCTTATATAGACTTCATAAGGTGTTTCCTTAGCTTGTTCTCACCTCCATCTTATGTTATGGAAGCCTTATCTCCACACATGCCCATAACTTCTCCTTTACATCACTTCACTTTTAACAAAATACTTAAAAACCCTTTGCATGTTAATATCTCTTATCCATTAGAAACTTCTAGAAGATTCCAATTGCTTTCTAAATCAAAGTTGTTAAATAGTTCCTAATGTGTTCATTTGAACATTAGATAAGTTCACAAGAGTTCGAACAACTTATATTGAATAAAATGCTGTTTATTGATAAATCGATTTTCGATCACATTATCGATATTACTTCAAGGAATATATTTTTGTAAAAAAAATTCAGAAATAAGTTTCCCATCATTGCTTGTGATTTAAAAAGATAATAACAACGCTATTAGATCATTTTAATAACATTTAATTCAAGATTCAAATATTTAAATAATTCAAATACTTAAATACGAAGAAATTCCGGGTCATTTCATTCTCCCCCACTTAGAAAATTTTGTCCTCGAAATTCTAACATGAGCAACAAAAGAACTAATCACATAGAAATATTTAACAAAATTCAAAACATTATCAAACATAACTTAGGTTTGCTCAAGTTCAAAAATCCTCTTATCAAATAAGGAAGATAAAAAATCAACTAAGTGTACCTTACGCTCATCAGCCTCAGGATATTACTTAGTCAATTATTCATGTTACCTCATAGTAAATCGAAGTCATCACCTAAACTCTCCATAAGACAAAAAATATAATATGCAAATAAATTAAAGCCCGTACGATGTACATGGACCATCCGTACGTAATATCAAATCCAATCACTTGCTCGACTGCATAATTTCACTTCTAAATTAGTATATATCACTTGAACTTTATAGTGCGGACTTCGATCCGGTTCCTCGATTAGAAACCTCTGTTCTCCTTACATAGCCATATATTTGATAGAAAAATTTGGGATCTTATCAAGAATCTGTATCAAGTATTCGCCATTCAGAATTTAGTGAAAAATCCTTGTTCGGACCGGTGTAAACAACCTTGAAATCATGTACTCGAATACTGGATCAAGAACAGTCATGCAAAAAAAAACGATCTACGTACAACTTACGTATTTATTCTATTGGTTTCTTAACTAAACCAATATCTTTTATCACAAGTAGTATGTCTTATGGAATGACCCCCTATACCACCGACACAGTTAAAAACTAAATAGTGTGCCGCAGTCGTGTCAGGCCGATATAGGGAGATCATTAAAATGAATAATAATAAACATAGCATATAACCTGTCATATCTCATAGCGCATGGATAAAATATAATATCATAGATGTAACAGAAGAGATAGTGATAACGATGTGAAAAAATCATCAGAATATAGATCAACAAACTTATACATCAAATGTCATAGAGTTTATACCATGGAAACAGACTCAATAACTATCTCAAATGCAAGTATAAGCAGTCACTAATAAGGCTTCCCAGCATATAATATGAAATAGCTCCACCCAGTTCATCCATCGAATAGTTACTGTTTCACCTAGACCTGTTATTTAATCTACTTATTTAAGAGTACTTAGGATAATAAGAAGCAAAGCATAAAACCTTGAGTTAGACTATAGTCTAGTCTGAGTGGTAAATAAATCTCAAAATACTATATAGGTAATATGGTAAGGAACAAGAGTACATGAACTGTACTTGACCTGTTCATTGATTGGGCAAACTCCGACCGACCCATTGTCCTTGCAACCAAAGAATTAACACATAACAGTAAGATATATGCTACTCAATACTATCATAAAAGCATACCACAAACCAAGCATAAGGATATCAGCACTCTAGGTATTCCTATCTCCAATACATATTCCCTGTGATATCTCCAAGTGGTAGCCTACTAAAGAAAGCAACCAAAGCAACAATAACATCCATCAAACAATCCTAACTACCCCTCCACGTGCTCTAAATATATAATAACTCGTATCGCCTCCTTACTACCAGACTACCACAGCCCAAAGTTGGATACGTGTCTCGCAACCCAAAGCTGGACACTAGACTTAAAGCTACAGGTCCAAGGTATATGCATCCTCGCTACAAATCCATGGGCGTCCCCACTTATAATACCCCTACTTCGAGTATGATAGAAAACACTCCCAGCATCAACGATTCCTTGGCCCATACAACCGAGCCCTCCTTTGCTCCATTTGGATACCGAGCCCTTCTTGCTCAATCTAGTTTCCATTATTCATGAGAAGTCCTTCCACATTCCCCGATCCTACGGCTCACTCCTTTACGAGACACCGTCTTCGAAACCTACTCTCACCAAGACCAACCATCCAAAGATTCTAGCTTTTCATAATGTTGTTACATCATCGTCCAACTAGATATGAACATGTCACCACCTCCAGCACGACCTAAAGAACCTCTACATCAGTCCCTAGAAGTTCCAACTCCATACCCTATGCCAAGGTAACTCGGTGCCGACTCATCCTTATGCGTAAGTACCGATTCATCTACTTAGCCTTCCAATAGCTAAGTTTTTCCTCCCATGCATCTAGTACTCTTTTTCAAGTGCTTTAGACCTCGACTCAGCGCTCCTTGACAACTCGGCACCCAGTCCAAAGCTCCACTTCAAAGTTTCTAAAGATAACTCATCATATCAACGAGCTCTTAGTCAACTTCCCTGCACTTTGCCATAGACAACTTCTATCGGCCTTGGTCTTCCCGGCCATCAAGTCACAGAAGCACCATGAGTTACCAATATGAATCAGATCCGACTCATGCCATGACTCTATCATGACTCATGCCTTCAACTCCAGAGTAGATGCGAGTTATCCCATAGTTTCCAACCATGGTCCATGGCACATCCACCAAGTTATGTCCAATTCCGACCAACCATGATAACTCATCGCCGACTCATCCCTATGACTTGAAGCCGACTTATCATTTTTCATATAATCAAGATGTGAATTATCATGTAATCTCTTGCCATACTTTAGAGCCTATCTGCCAAGTTTCGTCCGATTTCGACCAACTTTGCCTCTGATTTGTTCAATTCTCCAACCAATCTTTCTATGAATTCATAGTACTAATAAATTATATCAAAACATAACATCCAATCATAGTATAACAAGAAATTTCATCCATTCGAAACATGCAATTCATAGAATAAAATAAACATGTCAATTTTTAACATAGATCTACATATAGCATGAACATATGAACATGAACCAAGGTGATTTCTAATCATATGCATGGATTGACATGTAATTAAAATTAGAAAAGGTTTTTATGGCTAAAAATCAATTTAAAACAAGTTAAATCCTATAATTCTACCATATAAACATGCATAGTATAGTGTGAAGGTATAAACCACTCACCAATCATCAAACTCAACTAATTCGACTGTAGATCCAATCGGGACAGCAATAAAAAGCAATTCTAATCAGCCAATTTGATGATCTCTAACTTCTATTTGGATATCTAATCTCTAATCTGCAATCTATTTTGATTTAGATAATAATATGGATGAGTTAGGTTGTATCTAGGGCTAAATTAGGGTTTAGACCTAATTTGGAATGAGAGGGAAAAGTTCTAATTTGACTCCTACAGCCCTTATTTGTAGTGATATCTAATTAGAGGCCAGCTAATGGGCTTAATTAATTACATATTAGTTCCGACCAAGAGTAATCTAAACTTAAAACAGGCACAAGTTCCTAACTGTAATTCCATTTTTCTATTATGACCACTCTACGAAATGGAAAACCATCATTCTGAAGCAATGGAACTGTTTGAAACCCTAATTCGACTCCTCTTATTAAAAGTTATAGCCTAAACAAGGTTTTCAAGGTTAGAATAGTCACATAGAAATTCAGGAAAAATCATAGCTGTGTGAAATGTCCCTAAGAGCCAAATCCCAAAATTATAGAATCATACGGCCTCATACGAATAAAATAAAAATATTTTACAATCCTCCGATACATAAAATACGGGTTGTTACATTCTTTCCCTTTAGGAGTTTCACCCTCGAAATCCCCAAACAAGCCAAAGTATAAGCAACCATAGTCATCCCGCATGTCTATCAATCATAAGCAACCATCAAATATCTTAAACAAGTAGTTATGCAACCAATAGTATAGTTAACTTATCCTAGCATGCAGAATACTAAATTATCGAATATAATATACAATGCTAAAAGTAGATACGATAAACGTTGGATCTTATCGCTCAAAAAGCTCTAGATACTTAGTCCCCGTGCTCTCCGCAGTCTCTCACATGCAATCATCATCACTTTCGCTTCATTGTACCTTAACTAGTTTCATTATCTTTCTCCTAAGTTGCTTTGTATCGTACCCAACAATTTGAAGCGGTCTCCAAGGTATAGAAACTTCTAGTTTCACCTCTACGTCCTGTAGTTGACCTGGTCTAATCACCATAACTGGGTCTTGTACAAACATTCATAGATAAGATACATGAAAAACGTTGTGCACACCCGCCATCTTCCGAGGTAAGTCGACCTTGTATGCTAGCTTTCCAATCCTCTCAACTATCGAAAAAGGACCTACGAATCTCGATGCCAACTTCCCTTCTCTACCGAATCGAACTACATTCTTCAGAGGTGAAAGCTTTACAAATACCATATCTTCGACAGAAAACTCCAAATCTCTTCATCTTTTATCTGCATAGCTTTCCTATCGATCCTAAGCAGCTTTCATTCGTTTTCGAATGATCTCAATCTTCTCTGATGTCTCTCTAATCATATGTAGTCCAAGTATCGATTTCTCACCCAATTTCCACTAACATGGAGTGTTACATGGCCTTCCATACAATGCTTCATATGGAGCCATTCCAATACTCTACTGATAACTATTGTTGTATGCAAACTCCATCAAATACAAATGATCATCCTATTATCCACCAAAGTTTATAATACATGCTTGTAAGAGATCTTCCAATATACGATTTACTCTCTTGGTCTGCCCATCCATTTTACATACAACTTCGCTAGCTTGGATGTCATTCTACTTGACTTGACGGTCATAAATCTAGCACTTTTAGTCAACCAATCTACTATGACCCAAATGCCATCATACCCTGCTCGAGTCCTCAGTAGTCCAACTACAAAATCCGTTGATACTTGCTCCCATTTCCACTTAGGAATCTCTAATGATTGTAACGATCCACTAGGTTACTTATGATCTGCCTTACCAACTTACACTTTATACATTTCAAGATGAATGCCCCTACACTTCATACCTTCCCAATAATAGGTTTGCTTCACATCTCGGTACATCTTGTTACTGTCGGATGAATGATCAACCTGGAATGGTGATACTCTCTTAGCACTTCATCTCATAATCTATTAACATCGGGAACAAACAATCTCCCGTCTTTACGAAGCCAACCTTCTCGGTTGAGTTCGTGTTGCTTTATGTCTTCAGATTCTACTCCTTCTCCTATCCTTGCTATGATCTCTGCTAGCCTGGCATCTCGTTTCTGAATAGTACCGATCTTTTCAATTAGAGTAGGTTTAATCGATAAGCTTGCCAACATTTCAGGTTCTAGCTTACATTAAGGCCTAAAATCAAATCCAACAATATACTCTATCTGCTTCCATTCCAAGAACATTGCTCCCAACCCGCATGTATTCCATTCAATGCATCCACGTCTCCTTCCCTTTTCCTTGAGTATAGGAATTACTGAAATCATAAGAGGCCAAGATCTCTAACCACCGTTGCTGACGAAGGTTCAGATCCTTCTGAGAGAAAAGGTACTTCAAGGATTTGTGATCCGTAAACAGCTTAAGCCATCCTCCTAACCAATAGTGCCTCTACATCTTCAAAGCAATTTTTTTTTCTTCACCAATTCCAAATCAAGAGTTGAGTAATTTCTTTCGTGCGGCTTTAGCTATCGACTTTCATAGGCAACAACTTTTCCCTTCTACATTAATATCTCACCCAATTCCAATACCATAGGCATCAGTGTATACTATTAACTCTTCATTTCCACTTGGAATAGTCAACACTGGTGCACTCGTCAATCTCTCATTCAGACTCACAAATGCATGCTCTCGCTTTGCATCCCAAACAAAATTCTAATTCTTCTTTGTCAAATTGGTGAACGGTGCTTCTATCTTTAAGAACTCCTTGATGAAGCATCTATAGTATCCCACCAATCCTAGGAAACTCCTCACATCCGTAGCAATCTTGGGCTGATTCTAATCTTGGATCGCTGCCACCTTTGCAGGATCCACTGCTATACCCTATCCTGACATGACATGACCGAAGAATCTCACTTCTTCTCTCCAAAAGTGACACTTAGAGAACTTCGCTCTCAATTTGTGCTTTCTCGATATCTCTAACGCAATCCTAAAAATGCATCTTCTGCTCCTGTTCAGTTCTGTAGAACATCAAAATATCATCCATGAACACAAGCACAAACTTATTCAGCTTGTCTCTGAAAACCCAGTTCATGAGATCCACAAAGTATTTCGGAGTGTTGGTTAACCCGAATGGCATCACTAATCACTCATAAAATCCTGACGGTGCAGAAAATGCAGTAATAGGCGCACTCTCCTTTGCTACTCAAAGCTGGTGAAATCCTGTCGCTAATCCATTTGAGAGAACACCTTCACACTGTGCAGTTGATCGAATAAATCATATATAGTTGGAAGTGGATACTTGTTCTTCTTCGTTACCTTATTCCGTTCATGATAGTCCACACACAACCTCAAGGAGCCATTCACCTTAGATGCGAACACTATAAGTGCACCCCAATAAGATATGCTTCTTCGAATGAACCCTCTCTGAATAGGTCATTCACTTGCACCTCCAACTCCTTCTGCTCTCTAGGGGCCATACGTCTTAAAGGCATAATTATCAATCTGGCTCCTTTCACCAAGTCTATTCGGAATTCGACCTCACTATGCAGCCACAATCTGGTCATTTCCTCAAATAAATTTGGATACTCTCTAGTAATCGGCATAAATGATAACCCCTCCTATGGAACTTCTGGCAAATATAGAAAGCTAACCATCAACTCATCCTTCGGTAGGTAGCTAATCACTACCGTTCGCCCATCCACATCTCCGATTGTCAGCAATAGCTTCTCGCAATCCACTATAGCCAGTCCATTCCTAAGACAATCCCAAACCCAAGGAAATTCAAAACAAAGAAATCATAAACAAAAGAACATCCATGACTCAATAAAACTAAACCACTATAAACCATGCATAGGCTAGTAGAGCCTCTAATGTGGTTTGTCACGATCAAGGGCCGATTTACTATCTTGTGCCTTAATCCCAATCTGTCTACTAGGTCGCTTGAATAATGACTCCCTTTCCCCTCTTTTTCACCGAGGGAGCACTCGACAAAGTTTGGACTGCGTCCAAAGCATACGCATTCACAACATTCTTATCCTTCATCGGTTCTAGGAAATCCTTCTTCAAAACTTGCCTTAAACTGTTGCCAACTGAGCTGCCTTAAATTGTTTCCAACTAAATTAATCTTCAGGCGTAACAATTGTCTCGGCATTCCACCAATTAATGACCCACCCCTGAAGTTGTCTAGAAGCCAACTTTCTCTTTATAACGTCATCTACTTCTATATCACTGAAGATACGCTCATAAGTATCAATCTAATCTTGCACTTCTATGGTTGATTCTATTCCACAAAATGGCATTCCTCCCAAAGTAGAGTAATCTTCGCTCAACTCAGCAAGGCACTTGCATGGGAGAACCTCCACTAAGAACCATACCTGGAGCATTCCTCATCATCGTCGCCATTATAGCATCAAACATAGCTTGAAAATCTGGCATAGCAAATCCTGATCCTGCTCCTCCTTCGATTCTTAAAATAGATCTCACAGTGTTCCTTATATGCCGGCTTATTTTTATCTGTAACAAAAATAAACAGTCTCTCATAAAGAAAACTGTATCTATGGTGCTCATGTGCATGTGACTTATACTATATAGTATATTACTATATAGTTTTGAAAACCAAAATATATAACAAGTACGCACTCTCTTGTATATACACACTCTTGATCCAGTCTAAGGCAATAACTCCTTCCTTATCTCTACTGGATCACGGTATCAACTCAGGTTAATCACGTAACCAAAGCTCTAATACCAAATGTGTCGACTGCCTTATACCACCGACATAAATAATAATTAAATAGTGCACTGCAGTCATGCCCGGTCGATGTACGATGATCACCAAGATGAATAATAACAAACATAGCATATAACCTGTCATATCTCATAGCGCATGGATAAAATATAATATCATAGATATAGTAGAAGAGATAGTAATAACTATATGAACAAATCATTAGAGTATAGATACATAAAGTTATACATTAAATGTCATAGAGTTTATACAATGGAAACAAACTCAATAACTATCTCAAATACAAGTATAAGTATTCACTGCTAAGGCTTCCCAGTGCTACACAGTCGAATAAGCATAGAATCCATGTAATTATATAATACGTGATAGATTCATCTAGCTTGTCCTCCAAACATCTACTGCATCACCTAGACCTGTTATCTAGTTTACACATTTAAGAGTACCCATGATAATAAGAAGCAAAGCATAAAACCTTGGGCAAAACAATAGTCTGGTGTGAGGGGTAAGTAAATCTCAAAATACTATACAAGTAAACATGGTGAGGGACAAGAGTACATGAACCATACCTGACAACTAAAGAGTTAGCACATAACAGTAAGATATATGCTACTCAATATTATCATAAAAGCATACGGCAAAATAAGCATAAGGATATTGGCACTCCAGGTATTCCTATCTCCAATACCTCCTCACGATGATATCTCCAAGTGATAACCTACTAAAGAAAGCAACCAAAGCAACCATAGCATCCATTAAACAATCCTAACTACCCCTTTATATGCTCTGAATATATGATAACTCGTATGACCTCTTTACTACCAGGGACTAATAGAAATACCGGTTCTCTATTGTACTCTCGTATCTCGCAGCCCAAAGTCGGACACGTGTCTCGTAGCCCAAAGCTGGACACTAGACCCAAAGCCATAGGTCCAGGGTATAAGGATCCTTGCTACTAATCCATGGGCATCGCCACTTATAATATCCCTATTTCGAGTACAACAGAAAACACTCTAAGCATCAACGATTCCTTAGCAATACACCCAAGCCTTCCTTTGCTCCATTTAGAAACCGAGCCATTCTAGCTCAATCCAGTTTTCATTATTCACAAAGAATCCTTCCATGTTCGTCAATCCTACGGCTCACTATTTAGAGCCGTCATCTTCGGAACCTACTCTAACACGAGCCAACATCCAAAATTCTAGCTTTTCATCATGTTATTACATCGTCATTCAACCTGATACGAACAAGCCACCACCTCCAACACGACCTACAGAACCTCTACATCAGTCCCAATAAGTTCCAACTCCATACCCTATGCCATGATAACTTGGTGTCGACTCATCTACTTAGCCTCCTAGTATCTAAGTTCCTTCCCAGCCTCTAGTACTCTTTTTCAAGTGCTTTGGACCATGTCTCATCGCTCCTTGATAACTTGGCCCCCGGTCCAAAGCTCCACTTCCCTAGAGATAACTCATTGTATCAGCCAACTCTTAGTCAAATTCCTTGTACTTTGCGATAAACAACTTTTATTAGCCTTGCTCTCCCCTGCCGTCAAGTCATAGAAGCACCATGAGTCATCTATATGAATCAGACCCGCCTCATGCCATAACTCGATCATGACTCATGTCTTCAACTACATAATAGATGCGAGTTATTCCATAGCTTCAAACCATTCTCCAAGGCACATCCACCAAGTTTTGTCCAATTCCGACCAAGCATGATAACTCATCGCCAAGTCATCCCTATGACTCGGGTCGAGTCATTATTTCTCATCTAATCCAGGTGTGAATTATCATGTAGCCTCTTTCCATATTCCAGAGCCTGTTTGCAAAGTTTTGTCCAATTCCGACCAACTTTGCCCCTAGTTTGCTCAATTCTCCATGCTATCCTTCTATGAATTCACAACACGAACAAACAATACCAAAACATAACACCTAATCATAGCATAACAAGTAATTTCATCCTTTCAATACATGCAATTCACAAAAATAAGATAATAAGTCAATTTCTAACATAGAATTACATATAACATGAATACATGAACATGAACCAAGGTGATTTCTAATCATTATATATTATATGCATGGATTAACATGTAATTAAAATTAGAAAAGGTTTTTATGGTCAAAAATCAACTTAAAACATGTTAAATCTTATAATTCTACCATATAAATATGCATAGTATAGTGAGAAGGTATAAACCACTCAGCAATTACCAAATTCAACCAATTCGAATATAGATCCAATCCAAACAGTAATGAAAAACACTTCTAATTAGTCAGCTTGATGATCTCTAACTTGATCGAAGATCTAATCTACAATCCATAATCTAGTTTGATTGAGAGAACAAGTTGGATGAATTAGGATGGATCTGGGGCTAATTAGGGTTTAGACTTGATTTGGAATGAGAGGGAAAAGTTTTAATTTGACTCCTACATCCCCTATTTATTGTGATGTCTAATTAGACTAATGGGCCAAATAATGGGCTTAATTAATTACATACGGATTCTAGTTAGTAGTTATCCAAACTTAAAACAAGCATAACTTCCTAACGGTAAGTCCGTTTTTCTATTATGACCACTCTACGAAATGGAAACTATCATCCTGAAGCAATGGAACTAGTTTGAGACCCTAATTCAACTCCTATCAAAACTTAAAGTCCAAACAATGTTTTCAGGGTCAAAATGATCACATAGAAATTTAGAAAAAATCATAGGTGTGTAAATTTTCCTAGGAATCATTTCCCAAAATTATAGAATCATATGACCTTATATGAATAATATAAAAATATTTTACGGTCATTCGATACGTAAAATACAGGTCATTACATCTTATTAATATTAAAATCATTTATGAACGATTTCATAAAACATAACTTCAAGTTTATAAACGGTTATAACTTAAGTTTATATTCGTATAATACTCAAACATCCTAAGAATATATACAAAAACATCAAATTCAATTTACTAAACAAGGATGTTCAACAAATTTAAAACTTGTTTTAACTTATTACCTTCTCAATTCAAATGTTACATAAACTAAACTTTTATATTTTCACACAAAAATATTTGCTTCAAGTTAGGGCTGTCAATGGATACCCGAAAAATTCGAAATCCACCCGCATCCGCATCCAAAAAGCGGATAAATATTCGATATTCGGAAAATCGGATGCGGATGCGGATGCGGATACCAAGACATCCGCATCCGAAAATTATCCATCCGGTTTTTGTCAAGATTATAGTTTGAATTACGTTTATTTTAGTGCAGTGAAAGATATTTGTTTATTATTTTATTAAGTTAGTAGTTTATATTATATGCACTTAATTCTTTTTAACTGCTTGAAACTATATATTATCATCATATTTGTTAAATTTTAACACTTTTATAATTGATGGGATTGAAAAATATTTATGTTAAACTAAAGTTTTCTTTTTATAATTCTTGATTTATCGGTCGTTAGCGGATATGATAATTATCCGATATCCGTCCGTATCCATGGATGTGGATATCCGATATCCGAAAATAATTTCAGATTCGAATGCGAATATAGCACTATCTACATCTGAAAGCATCCGTTGACAGGTCTACTTCAATTTTTATAATTATTCGGAAGTTTCGACTATCCAAAATAGATGAAAAATCCGTTTCATTTTAATAAATGAAACTACCAAACAACGTATTATAACATGATGCATATACCATACAATCCAAATGCATAGGTTATATGTGTTCATAAAATAACTTAACAAATTTCAACAATTTATTAAACACACTTCACCCGAAAAGGAAAATCATTAAAAGTTCCAACATTTATCCCGAGCTATGCCACTACCACTCGGGCACCCTACATAGTATACACATAAAACTTTTCTGCATTAAAAAAATTCATATTATATTTTTTATCCAAAGAAAAACTTTAAAACTAAACACCAGGTTTTATGTCAAATCACTTTGAAATAATAATACATACATATATCTCTTGTATAACAAATCACACTTTCAATGTCAAATCGAAATCCATTTTACTAAAACAACCCAGTAGCATCCCCCACTTAGAAACCGAAAAATGAACGTTGACGATGTTGAAGTCATCACCAATTTTTTTTTAAAAGCGACAGAAGTGAGTTCAGTACATCTAATTCATGCCTTTCAGACTTAACCAAAATCATTTCAAAATGGTATCAAATACTTTGTAAATATTACTAAGTACCATGATCTCAATTTCATAAACCAATTCCCAAATGTTTACTTAAATAATGCTACAATTATTT
The DNA here is from genome assembly GCA_030737815.1 of Allium fistulosum. Taxonomy (NCBI): domain Eukaryota; kingdom Viridiplantae; phylum Streptophyta; class Magnoliopsida; order Asparagales; family Amaryllidaceae; genus Allium; species Allium fistulosum. Next base: position 1,214,605,431 of record CM060902.1, read on the forward strand.
TTCTAAAATCTTGAGAAACATTTTCAAAGTCACCGGGATTTAAATTCTCAAAATATTAGTTTAATTCTCAAAACATTTAATACAAGATTCAAATATTTAAATACGAAGTGTCCAAAATTCCAAGTCGTTACAATATTATCAAGTCGAGAGAATTTTGTAACAACGTCACTCTAAGATTTCCTGTTTGACCTAGTCCTTAATAACTAAGCAAAAACTCTTGGATGATTCATTCCATAGTTATCCAATAACGATCAGTAAATCACTTGGTGCTCCTAACTACCATCAGTAATACATTGATGAACGTCTAGAGAGCATTACGTAATTTGGTCTCAATGGATGTATCGATATCCTATCTCGAAACATCTTAACCTAGAATATTTATAATATTATGTTATTTTATATTTTGATAATTCTGACATGATTAAAACTCATTGTAATTATTATCAAATAACATACCATTTAAGAATTGTCTATTTTATGTACTTAAATTAATTATTTAATTAATATATCGCAATATAATAAGTATATAATAAAAAACAAACACCTTTTAATTTGACAGTGATTTTATTACATAGTCAATGATTTACAATAAATTATAGAATTGCCCTTAAGGTATACCCTTAGTTCTCTCAAATACTATGGGTGCTCCCCCTCAGATATGCTCCCATGAATAAAGCCTATCCTTAATAGATCATTCACTTACACCGATAGTTCCTTCTGCTCTTTAGGTGTTATATGCCTCGGTGGCATAACTACAGGTCTAGCATCCTTCACTAAATCAATATGGAATTCTCCCACCCTGTGCGGCGGTAATCCAGTCACCTCCCAAAATATGTATGGATACTTCCTAGCTATAGAAATTGAGGAAAATTCATCATGCGGGATCTCGAGCAAATATAGAAAGCTAACCATCACTTTATCTTCCGGTAGATAACCCAACTCTAGTCTACACTCGCTATCTATCCCTATCGTTACCAACAACCTCTCGCAATCCACCATAACTTCGTACTTTCTCATCCAGCCCATCACCAATATAATACCAAACCCCACAAAACTAATTACAAAACAATCAGAAACAAACGTGCATCCATGACTCGATAAGACTACATCTCGACAAACCATATATGAACTAGTCGAACTTCTTATAGGGTTTGACACAATCAAATATCTCTCTACTAAGTCGAGTTTTAGTTTTAATTTATCTACCATGTCACTAGATATAAAGTAATGTGAAGCCTCAGTATCAAATAAAACATGAACAAGTATATCATAAATAGAAAGCATACCATGAATAACAATGCCCTTCCCTTTCTCCTTCACCAATAAAGCATTCAACGAAGTTTGAGCAACATCAAGAGCATATGCCTTCATCATCTATCTCTATTTCACTGGCTCGAGACAAACCCTGTGGATATGATCGAACTAATTGCAGTTATAGAACTTCTTCCCATCATTCGCTGTTCCTGCTTATATAACCCTTCTCTCTGTAATTGAAATAAGTTAGCTCCCATTTTTCCTTCTTTTGGCCCTCCTTTTCCTAGAACTTCTTTTTATTCTTATTTCCACTTCCTCTTCCTACCGACACCTCGCTGTTTAGACTTCTCCTTCAGAACAATATCAGCTTTCGACTTTGGGTACAAGCTCTTGTGCCTCAAAGCCTTCTCGACTATCTTTTCAAAACTTTCATCAATGTGGTCTACTAGCCTTTCTCTTGATAGTCGTTCAATCAAATTATGAACTTCTCATTTTTCTTTAATGAGATGTCAATGAAAGACATAATGTTTTGATAATGTACCGAACTCGGCAACATATTCTGAAATCGACAAGTTTCTCAACTTCAGATTAGCAAATCTTCTAATAGCATCAACTTCCTGTATAAGAAAGGTGGCTAATAACAGCATACAAGGTCAACATTTAATGCGTAAATGGGATCACTAGTTATTTATTATTAATATATTTTTCCTAAATGATCTCCATACTACTTGAACAAATTGACCACTTAAATTTTAGTTGGCCGTGCGTTCCAGTATTTCTCTTTACCAATAATTTTACTTTCCCTCTTCCATAAACCTAGTTCCGAGCTTTTCTTCTCTCTTCATTTTTAACCATCTGAACCTCTACCACCATATACGGCTATGTCTCCACTCCATCTCCAACAAGTTTGGCTCTAGACCCGGCCTAGTCGGGCAATGGCCTAGGGACCAATTTGAAGATGGGGCCCTAAAATTTTAATTATTGGTTTCAAAAATAGTAAATAACTTATTTACTTTAGTGGATGAATGCAAAGTATTGTGTAGGTTAATGGAAGAGTTTGTGTTTTAATGTTTAGTTAGCGTAGTTTCTAGTCCTACCAACCTAGTTTTATAGAATTATGTTGTAATTAATATGTAACCATGTTTCTCCCTAAAAGCCAAGCTCGGAGTCCATACTTCTAACTTTGATTTTTGTGCAATTGCCCAGGACCCAAATTTACCTTAACCGGTCTTGATTCCAGCTCCGTCTCCACCATCATTTGTATCAACGATTTAGATTTATTTGTTCAATTAGAACATAGCTTCTGAACTATGGGTTCCTTGAATTTGGAAAAGGTTTGATATCTAAAATATCATTCATGTTTTCCCACCTATTCGAAAATTTGTTTAACCAGAATTGTTTTCTCATTGCTTTGTTCTTTAGAAAGTGAAGGACAATAAAGTCTTCTAAGCAGATACTACATCCAAAAGGAAGAAAGAGATTAGGGAGAACTGATCGATTACTATTTCAAAAGTGAAATGGAGAAGATTATTTTGTCATATGTGCCTTCTAAATTTTATTATCATAATTTCAATCTATGTTTGATCAACTGTATAATTTATGTAGTGTGTAATTATTCCGTGTTGTTTTTGCCTAATTAAAATTTAATAGAAGTGCCGTTTCAATTTTTAAATTGACCTATTTATAACTAATTAAAATAAACTATATTATTGTGAGACAACTAGATAGCTATGTGATTTGTCTAGATTATACACTAAAGAGTAGGGAATGGTAACTCATTTCATGGAAATTTATTTATTACAAGTATATATCAATCACATAAGGATTTGATTAATGTATGAAAATTTCACCTATTCCATGACGTGTTTACATCAAGAAATTCTTGCTGTCAACCCCATGCATTACATAATGCCTTTGCTTTATTTATTATATTCTTCTTCTTTTGATTTATTTCACTCTACATTTCTTCATTACTTGTAGTTTTTGCACCGCTTATATTTTCGTCTTTCATTGCGTCGTCAATTTTACCTTGTTCATGGTTTTCTTCTTCTTGCTTTCATTCCTTTGCTTTTACCAATTTCTTCTATACCCTCTCTTTTGTTGCTTCATTCAATGTCATATTTCCTTTTTTTATTGCTTCAGCTTCTGTAATTATATGAAATTGACCTTTAATTTGTTAATTTTATTTAGATGTATTTTCTTTTGTGGGCACCTGATTTAATCTCACAATATGAAGAAGAAAATAGTTCGATGGATTAGATGAATACGTGTGATTTTAAAGCAACTACAATTTCAAACAAGAAAAAGGTTGTTTTCTCATATCTGTTTCCTACAACTTCACTCTCCTTTTTTTAAATTATTAAAATATTTATTGTGTGGTAGCTATGTTAGTTTTATTTATTATGTGGTATGTTATTGTTGTGTACCAATTTCATTTAAAAAATTAATGAGAAGGCATCTGAATTTTTGATGGAAAAATTCAGATTGCTATTATTAATTATACCGGTCCCAAATGTTGCCTTAGAATATATATAGACCCCTTCTCTATTTGGACTAATGATATTCTAAAATTGAAACGTTCTTCAGCCTATTTTGCATTTAAGGGATCATTTCTGAAATGTTTTTTAAGTCTAAAAATTTATAAAAAAGAAAAAAATGCAAAAGGGTCTCCATCATCAAATCAGAGGAATACCATAGAAGATTAGTATTAACACTTCCTTCTAAAGAAGTCTTCACTTTAGAATTATAAGATTTAAATTCCTTTGCTATTTTTTTAGATTTACGGATTTAGGATTGATTGTGTTCTAACTGCAAAACATATTATGATCTTGTTAATCACTTTCACTTTGTATCAAAGTAATCGTAAATTTAACTGCAAAACATATTATGATCCTTTGCTATTTTATTTTCAGTGGTTCGTGTAAAAGCTATACAAATTTAACTAATTTATGTATAAATATTTTCATATAATTTTGGATGAAAAATTAACATGAGAATTTTTTTCTCTATTATGTGTGCATATAGATGTTAATCAATGTATTTTCCATGAAGATGTAATGTTGAAGACCTTTAACCAAGAGACATCATATCATGAATCACATGGACACTCTCCTTTTAATATGTTATATCTTATACAACTAAATTTGTTTGAAATTTTGGTCCAAATTAGATTATGACCAGGAGTTTTGATATGTTTATATATGTTGCATTTTGAATATGTTATTATTCTCTATGGTTTATTGTATATTTTTCTATATAAATAATTTAAACCACATAACATTATTTTTAATAATTGGTTGTTGTCAATTTCTATCAACTTCGAATTGTAAGTGTCACTTTACTAAAATGAATTTTGTGATTTAAAGTCACAATTATGTTTTACATTTAATAAATTATGAATAGTAATTATACCAACTTTAATTGTCATTATGATTTATTAAGTGAATATATTTATTTCAATGGTTCATTTTGTTTCTACCCAACTGTGATACAAATTGATTTTCATGAAGTAACATTTTTACATTTATGAAGGGTAATTTTACTAACTTTAATTGTCATTATGATTTATTAAGTGAATTTATTTGTTTTAATGGTTCAGTTTATTTCTGCCCTATGGTGATATAATTTGATTTTCATGAAATTATATTTTTATATTTAATAAATTATGAACGGTAATTTTACCAACTTTAATTGCCATTATGATTTTACTACATGAATTTATTTGTATTAATGATTTAGTTTGTTTCCGCCCAACGATGATACAAATTAATTTTCATGAAATTACGATTTTACATTTAATAGATTATGAATGGTAATTTTACCAACTTTAATTGCCATTATGATTTATTAAGTGAATTCGTTTATTTTAACAATTCAAATTGTTTATGCCCAACGGTAATATGAATTGAATTTTATGCAAACACTTATATGATAGGACTGAGATATAATTTGGTGTTTTATTAGTTATTTCAGTATAATTACTGTTAGTCCCTCATATTTAGTTAATTTAATGTTGTTATGCTATTTGTGGATTTATAGTTGATAATAGTAAGCATTTCATTTTTTCTGAATCTAATGCAACATCGAATAATGTTCATGCTCAAATATCTAAAATAGTACCATTAAACGGAACTAATTTTTCCACTTGGAAAGAGAAAATTGAGATTTTTTTTGGTGTTCAGGATATTGACCTAGCATTACAAATGGACAAACCTAGTAGCGATAAGTACTAATGATGAAAATGCTAATTGTGAAAAATGGGAGTGGTCAAACCATATGCCTCTCATGATTATAAAAAGGTACTATCGCAGCTGCTACACGAGGAGGTATTCCTGAGAATGATGATGCAAATAATATTTTCACTGCAAAGTAGTATTTGGCTTCAGTTGAGGAGCAGTTTAAAAGTACTTCTAAGGCTAATGCAAGTACTCTTATAATGAAAATGCTTACTACCAAGTATAACGGGACAAGCAGTGTACGTGAATATATCACGATGATGAATAATATGGTCATAAAATTAAATGACATGGATATGGCAATTTCTGAGGGTTTTTAGTTCATTTCATTATGACTTCACTTCCTGCACAATTTGGTCCTTTCAAGGTCAATTATAATCCGCTGAAAGAAAAGTGGGAAATATGCGAACTAATTGTATGTGTGTTGAAGAAGAAGAAAGGATTAAGGCTGAGAAACCAGACTATGCACACATTGTTGTTTGAAGTCCAAAACCGAAAAGTAAAGATAATGGTAAAGATAAAAATAAAGTGAATATGGCTACTGGTATTAACAAGACTAGTATATCTCCTGTGCATGCTCCTAAATGTCATCATTATAAGAAGCCTGGACACATGAGGAAGGACTGTGTGAAATTTAAAGATTGGCCCACTAAAATGGGTAATGATTTAAATTTCATGATTTATGGAACCATTTTAGTTGATGTTCCCTGAAATATGTGGTGAGTTGACACCGGTGACTCTGTGCACATTGCAAACTCATTGCAAGGATTCCATTCCATGGGGATGCTTTAAAGGAAAGAATGGAAACTTAATGTTGCTAATGGATTAAAGGCTGAAGTCGAGGCTGTTGGAACTCTTCGTTTAGTTTTGATGAGTTGCTTTATTCTTGATTTACATGATGTAGTTTATATTCCTAGTTTGATTAGGAATTTAATTTCTGTTTCTAGACTTAATGCATGTGGTTTTACATTTCAGTTTAGAAATAATGAGTTGAAACTATATCAAAACTCTAGGTTTGTTGGTTCTGGATTATTATGTGACAATATATATAAATTATGTTTGAATTCTTTCTTTTGTGAATCTCTACTATTTGTGAATATTACTAATGTTAATCATAAATGTGGAGTCAAGAGAAATCACGATGTTGAGAATTCTTCCAAATTGTGGCATGGTAGGTTGGGTCATATTTCAAGAGGTAGAATGCAACGTCTCATTAGGAATGAAATTCTCCCAACATTAGATTTTTTTGATTTTGATGACTGCGTAGAATGTGTTTAAGGAAAATTTGTCAAAGGAAATAAGAATGGAGCCACTCGAAGTGGTGGACTATTAGAAAATTTTCATACTGATATATGTGGTCCTCTTCGTTCTTCAGGTAATCATTTATTACTTTCATTGACGATTATTCTTGCTATGGTTATTTGTGTCTGATTAATGAAAAATCTAGAGCACTAGATAAATTAAAAATTTTTAAGGCTGAAATTGAGAATCAACATAACCTTATGATTAAAATAGTGCGATCAAATAGAAGCGGTGAATATTATGGTAGACACACCGACCTTGGTTAAAGTTCGAGCACATTCGATTTATTTCTTCAAGAAAAAGATATCGTTCGTCAATACTCTATGCTGGGAGATTTTCGACAAAATGGGTTGCTAAAAGTTGTTATCGTGAACTAATGGATATGGCACAAAGTATGATATGCAATTCTACATTGCTAGATTTTTTGTGAACAAAAACTTTAAAAACAGCCATACATATTCTAAATTGCTTTCCTAGTAAATCTATCCAAAAACACCTTATGAACTGTTGATTTGTAGAAAATTGCAGTTAGGGTACTTGCTTATGTAGGGCTGTCTTGCTAAAGCAAAAGTCTATAATCCGCAACTAAAGAAACTAGATTCCAGAACCATTAGTTGATAATTTATTAGTTATCCAGAGGGATCCAAATGTTTCCAATTTTATTGCCAATTATATACCACTAAAACAGCAGAGAGTAGACATGTTGTATTTTTTGAAGATAGCAACGTAAGTGGGAGTAATGTAAATAAAACAATAAACCTTGAAGAAAATTGAACCTATGCTCGAATTCTAATTATTCGAGAGGTTTCAAATTCTATACCTCTTATTTAAGAGGCTAATGAAGAAACTCATGTCCGTGATGTTTCTAATGTCGATAAAGTTCCTATGCTACCACAAGAACCCTTATGAGGATCATAAAGAGAGAGAAGATCTGTCATACCTTATGGTTATATCGTATACCTTTCCGAGGAAGGATGTGCTATAGTAATGGAGATGATCCTCCCTCATTCAAGCAAGCTATTATGAGTGATGAATCATCTAAATGGTTAGAAGTCATGAATGATGAGATAAAATTTATGGAAATAAATGAAGTTTGGGATCTTGTTGAGTTACCCGTTGGGGTTAAACCTATTGGCTGTAAATGAGTCTATAAACTTAAACTGACTCCTAAGCTAACATTGAAAGATTTAAGGCCAAACTAGTCGGTAAAGGGTTTACATAACAAGAAGGTATACATTTTGATAATACATTTTCTCATGTCTCAAAGAAAGATTCATTAAGAATTATTTTAGCCCTCGTAGCTCATTATGATTTAGAACTACATCAAGTGGATGTGAAAACTGCATTTTCGAATGATAACTTTCATGAAGAAGTTTTCATGAAATAACCTGAAGGGTTTGTTATAGAAGGCAAGGATCATATGGCATGTAGGTTAAATCGTTCAATATATGGGTTAAAACAAGCTTCACGACAGTGGTATCTCAAGTTTGATTAGGTTATAACCGAATTTGGATTTGAAGAAAATACAATAGATCAATGCATATACCTCAAGAACAGTGGAAGTAAATTTATCTTTCTCATTTTGTAGGTGGATGATATTTTATTAGCATGTAATGATTTAGACATGTTATACAAGACAAAACATTTTCTATCAACTTAGTTTGAAATGAAGGATCTTGGTAAAGCCTCTTATGTTATAGAAATTGAAATTTACCGAGATTGGTCTCGTGGGATCTTAGGTTTATCTTAAAAAGCATATATTAAGAAAATGCTTAAAAGATATAACATGCACAATTACTCTCCGAGTGTTGCTCCTATTGTCAACGGTGAAAAATTCAGCATGTTTCAATGTCCTAAACATGAAATAGAACATGCTGAAATGAAGCAAATTTCTTATGCTTCGGTAGTAAGAGTCTTATGTATGCTCAAGTTTGCACATGTCCGGATATTGCATTTGCAGTTGGTCTGCTTGGCCGATATCAAACTAATTTAGGAATGGAACATTGGAAAGCTGCCAAGAAATTTTACGCTATTTGTGAGGGACAAAAGATTATATGCTTACTTACAACAGGTCAAATAACCTTAAAGTTATTGGTTATTCTGATTCAGATTTTCTAGATGTGTCGACAGTCAGAAATCCACATCAGGTTATATATTTATGCTTACAGGTGGGCTAATTTTATGGAAGAGCGCTAAGCAGTCTATAAGGGCAGCTTCCACTATGCAAGCAGAATTTATGGCATGTTATCATGCTACTAGTCAAGTAGTTTGGTTAAAGAAGTTTATACTAGGACTTCAAGTAATTAACAGTATTATGAGGTCACTCACCTTATTCTTTGATAACGAAGTTGCTATTTTCTTCTCTAAGAATAATAGATCAAGGGTACATCTAAGTGGATTGACATCAAATATCTTGTTGTTAGAGATGGAGTCAAAGATGGTACTATTATGATACAACATATTAATACAAGAGCTATGTTAGCTGATTCTCCAACAAAAGTGCTTCTACCCACTCTTTACTAGGAGTTGTTGCCGGCATGTGTTTAGTTAATGTATTATAATTTTGGTGTTGCAAACTATATATATATAGCTACGTACTAAGTCTTTAATTATTTAATGGCATTAAACTTATAAATTTGCTTCATATGATGTGCATAATTTTACTTAACCTAAGCAAGTTACTTATGAGAACCGAATGAATATTATAAACCATTTTTGGAAAGAGTACCAATGTTATAATTAATAGGGATCAAATAATGACATATTTTATTCTAATTACATTAGTTTGGTTTGGTATTTCTAACTGAACAGGTTTAGGATTAATGAAAACTATATTGGCTAATTGTAACAACCCTGGTCGAGATTAGACAAAGCCAAGTCGAAGGGGCTTTGGTCTGGGGTTCTTCTAGGGTATTTAGGCAACTATTAGATTATGTCTTTGGACTAGAATTCCATGTATGATTCGATTTAATTTGTTATGTTAGGTTTAATTAAAATTTAGAGAAACCAATGTTTATTTTTAAAAAAATGTCTCATACTGAAATAGTTTTTTATAGAGTAAGAAAAGCAAAAGAACTGATGCATTTTCTCTTATTGGGTCCATAGGAAACTTTAGCCCCATGTAGTAATGTATTAGTGCTATGGAGAGGAACAAATATGTATACTTTCTCTCCTCTATTTCTCATTTTAGCCTAAAAAAAATCTAAAAATATTTCCAATTGCAAACCCTAGAAGTTAAATTGAATCCCCAAATCAAAGGGCTATTGATTAGTGATTGAAGAAATAAAACCATGGTAATCTCTTCCATTATAACTTGCATTCATTAGGGTTTAATATCAGTTTTTCCCACTTGATTGTAATCTTGCTTTCGCAATTTTATGAGTTTAACCTAGGATTAATTGCTTATAGAGATTGGCCTAGGAGAATCCGGGTTATTATCATCCATTCAAGTTTAATTCGGTGAGTTAATCTCACAATTCTAGACTATAAATGGATGCTTGCTGCTGCTTGTTGTTTTAAATGAATTTGGTGTTGAAATTGATCCCAATCTTTTGTGTTATTTCCTTCTTTTGCTATGCAATTTTATGTTGCTAAAATCCACTTCATATGTATTGTTGATGTTCATATGCTTGCATGTAAGCTAAATCATTGCTTCAGAAGTTAAGGAGGACATGAACGAAGAAATGAGTGACAGCGGATGGACGGGGAACCGTGGGCATCGCCTAGGGTTCAACCTAGGCGCTACCACTGGTGGACCGGTCCCACCAGACTGGTGCATTGGTCGTGACCTAGGATGAGCCCCAGGTTACGCCGTGTGGCCTCACATTCACATCCGTTCGTCCGTTCGTTCATCTGTTTTTCTCTTTTTCATTGTTTGATAGATTTTGATGCTCCAATTCATGATGATTTCAATGCGAATTTTGGAGTTTTGATTATGAATTTTTAAATTCATCTTTGGTTTATTATGCCATGGAAATACTCTATGGATCCATGATATTGCACATAAGTTTTATTGCACAATTTCAACTAGCATTTTCAAAGGAACGATTACTAGTCCAAACCCGTTTTCCAATATCTTTTCAAGTATGAATATATTTTCTATAAAAGATATTTGGAATATGATTATATACATATAAAATATATTTAATTATAATATCAATAGTTTTAAATTGGTTTGGAACAATGGGTTAAAATAGTACGTATATATATAACCAAGTTTTTTCATCATATATATATATTCTAGCTTATAAACTAATATTTTATAAGAATGATTTTAAAGTGAAATATTTTTATAAAATTGCACGACACCGATCAAATGAGGAATTGATTTAAATGGATAAATAAAACAAGTGGTATGGAACACTCGCGTTTGTTTTACCGGTTAATTCCCGGACTTGTTCGACAGAACCATTGATACACACAAGTGGAGTTTACTAGCTTATAGTAAATGTTTAGATAAACCCATGTGATATGGGATACATGGTCGTAACCTATTCATTTTCTATTTGGAGGTACATAACCCTTATATCGACAAGTTTATGACTCGCCTTGGATTTTTTTTAGGTCTTGTACATATCATGTAATTTATAGGCCTTGTACCTATCTTATAGTTCTTATAGGTCTTGTGCCTATCATGTAGTTTATAGAACTTGTTCCTATCTTCGAGTTTATAGGTCTCACACCTATATTACAGTTCTATAGGCTCTCGCCTATTTTGAAGTTACTATGGGAATTATATCTATCTTGGGTTTTTATAGACGCATATGTCTATTTTGGAGTTACATGCATGTTGGTGAAGCTATTTACTAAGCTTGGAATTTGGTGCCTTTTCCCCTTTTATGAGATTTCTATGTTATTATGTTATCACCAAATAGTTTCGAGGATTTTGCTTTTATAAGCTATCTTTGGTTTTGATATTTGGTGATTACATTCTTGAAGTTAATTGAAGCATTTTTTATGTTTGCCCATACTTGGCTTTGTGTTTATATTTGAGATCTATTTCCTTACATCCATTATTTATCTGGTTTAACTCATTCATTATATCTAGACCGACCAGTTTATTATTTTATAATACTCGGGTCAGACTGAGATATTTTAGGTGCTTTAGTTTGACAATTTTAGAGAGGATTTCACTCCAACTATGTAGTTATCATCCATCTTACCTTCATCATGTACATGTATACATTCATGTAGATGTTGTATGTTATGTCTAGTTTAGACTTATTTAAATGTACATGTTTGTATATTTGGGAGGTAGTACTTGTTTATTCTGTGGTTCATAATGACCATCATTTTGTAGTAGACTTTATGTACCTTTTTGATTTGATCATCTTGTATCTATTTGTATTCCGATGTGTATATTCTATAGTCTATGATCCCATTATTTGTATTTGTCATATATTATTCTGGATTATTATTATAGCTACCGTAGTTTTGTTTTAAGTCTGGATCGTATATGTCGGTTCCACTTGAGAACGAAAAATAAACATATAGATTATTGATCAACGTATCGATGCTTGCTCAAAGCAAAATTCACGGATGGTCGCTCCTAACCAGTCATATTCTCTGCACTAGTAGATGGTATTACTTTGTAATATCCTTTGTTGGCGTGGGTCCCAAGGTGGGGCGTCACACCAATTTTGAATGTGTGCTTTATTATGCTATAACATTACGGCCAAGTTGGAAAATGTTAGTTTTATTTATTATGTGGCCTATGTTATTATTATGCACCAATTTCATTTAAAGAAATAATAAAAAGGCATCTAAATTTTTTAATGGAAAAATTCAGATTGCTATTAATAATTATACTAGTCCCAAAGGTTGTCTCGGAATATATATAGACCCCTTTTCTATTGGATTGATAATATTTCAAAATTAAAACGTTCTACTACCCATTTTATATTTAAGGGATCATTTCTAAAACGTTTTTTAAGTCCAATAATTTTTACAAAAGCAAAGAGGAAAAGAAAACGTAAAAGGGTCTCCATCATCGGATCAAAGGAAAATCACTGAAGATTAATATTATCGTTTGTGCCTAAAGATTTCTTCACTTCAGAAAAGTAAGATTTAAATTTGTTTGCTATTTTTTTTAGATTTATGGATTTTGGATTAATGTATTCAAACTGTAAAACATATTATGATCTTATTAATCTCTTTCAAGTTGGTTTTATATTTTGCTAAAAAAGTTTTCACATCGTATAAACCTAGCGAGGATCTCTATTTGAAACCTTATTGTAAAAATTGCAGCGTATATCATAGTAACAAAGTGCTCAAAAAAGGTGATTGTTTCTGGTATATAACAAAATACAAAAAAAAGTTGTACATCTTTTTTTCCACCTAAAGGAGCAAAAATTAAATATAGAAAAATAAAATGAAAATATACGAATATTATGAATACATAGCACAAGTTAATTAAGCTCATAAGAATGGTCTTTAGTTTAATCTCTGCTTATAACCGCAAGAGATATTATTACACATATGTAGCATTAATTTGCATGATCATAGATGTATCTGAATGCCTACGATGTAATGTGCCAATGCGTAAGCTATGCATCTATTTGTGTAACTTCTTGAAAAAAATAGAATGTCATAAACTAAAGATAGCATATGCACATCAACTTTTAAATTAAAAGATGTCAAAATCTTCTAAGTTACATAGGTCTATATTTTAAGTTGGGAAAAAAAGTTTCTATTTAGGCTAATTTTGCAAACTTATTACAAATATAGGCCAGTTGCAAAACTAATTACAAAAATTGGCCATTTTTGGCCACATCAGCCGCCATGTGTACTAGCGGCATTTAGAATGCCGCCAATGCACGTATTATTGCTAAAACTAACTGACAGCATTTGAGATGCCGCCAGTATATGGCATTTGGGATGCCACCAGTTTGTGGCATTTCAAATGCCGCCTTGTTGTTTGCCTGCTATTTAAGATAGCCTCCTCTTCCATTTACCACTCCATTCTCAAAAAACCAAAACCCCAAACCGAACCTAACACCCCAGTTCTCCCAAAATCAATATTTTCACTAAAAACCCATTAATCAAGCTAGAAATTGAAGAATGGCTTCCTAATCCTCTCAAGTACCTCCTATAGGTTTGTATTCTTCCAATTTTATCTCAAATTTAGAATTTTTGATTTTAGGGTTTAGAAAAAAAAGTCTTTTAGGTATAAATGTATGTTTCTAGACTACAATGAAGTAGTTTGTGCGTGTAGAACATTTGTTTTATTAGTTCTTGATTGTATATAAGGATTGTTTAGGTTATAAATTTGATTTGGTATTGTTATTGTGGTAAAATATGAAGAAATGGTATCCGGACCGGTTGATGATATCATTCTTTACTTACAAGCTCAACACCGCACTAGCAATAATGATTTGATGGAGGCACATGTTGATATAATTTTTGTTGCATTTTGCAATATGTTAGTAAATGGCATAATATCTTGCATTTTGTTTTAATTTCGAAAGGCGGTTGAGCCGGAAGGATTCATTGACCATTCTTCGACCTTTTGTCATGTCCGTGCATCTTGGTGTGTTAGAACTTTTTGATAGGGCCAGATTTAGTGTTATTCATAAGTTGGGATACACACAGCTTGATCGATAGATCGAGAGCTGAGATATGTACCTTTCATCTAAGAATAGGTGAGATGGCCATCACTTTAAAAGATATGGGTGTGTTGCTTGGATTGCCAATTAGTGGGGATCCTATTATAAAACCGAATTTTCCACGTAATTATATGGATTTGTGTGAGCCCTTGCTTGGCCTATCTCCTCCAGAAGACGTAAGATGGGGGATTGAGTTGATAGTGGCCACTTGGTTTAGGGAGCAGATGGCCTATGATTTTCCTCGTCATGCCTCTCCAGTGCAGATCGCCTAGCGTGCCCGTGCTATTATATTGCACATCATCACTCAACGTTTATTTTGCGATCGATCGAAGACTTAAGTGGCCCTTCAATGGCTCCCATTGTTAGAAGACTTCGATTCTTGTCAGGAGTATTCATGGGGCAGTGTGATGCTAGCTTTCACTTATATAGAGCATACTAGAGTGGCGTTGGTACAACAATGGTCTGCCGGTGGTTGTATGACTCTAGTTCAGGTACGGTCATAGTTATTCTTAAATTCATATTTGTACATATCATAAACATTAATGAAATACAACTTATACTCTTGCAGCTATGATCTTGGACTTATCTTCCAGTCCGTCGTATAACTATGAAGAGACCAATAATCGATAATTCAAAACCGTATGGATCGAGGTAAAATATTGTTATTTGTACGGTTGTATCAACTTATACACTTTGAATAGTTTATATAAATTTTTGCTATTTTAGGTGGATTAGACCAAAGAATACCAAAACGACGCCCAGATAGAATTTGGCATTTTATCAGAACGAGTTTGATGTCCTGGACTATAACGCCATTACGTGGACTTCATACACTAAGGCAGAGCTTGATGCAGTTTCAGCATTGTGCACTTAGGTGAGGCAGTTATGGCGGGCAAGACTGATGATATTTTGCTTTGGCGATCTTGCATACCATCTTCCCGATAGAGTGATGAGGTAGTTTGGTCTTTGCCAATACTTAATGTATCCTGCTCCATATTATACTCTTCTGTATGATAAAGATGAGTTTGAAATGATGATGGAGTTACGGAATAACCGCTTCTTAGCTGCGGAAGATGAGCATGAGATCATGCTGATATCATGCTGACTGATGAGGAGTACAATAGTTGGTATTGGAATATCACTCGGCGTTATATATTAAGAAGACGAGAGGAAGTGCCTGAGCAAGATGTTGCTCCTTACACTCCAACAGCACTGCTTGAACGAAATGTGGTATGTATTTAAATTTAAATTTTTTAAGGTAGCTGTAAAATCAATAGTGGTATGCGTAATATGCAGGTGGATGGTATGTATATGTTGGACATAGTCGATGAGCTTATGGAGGAGGTTCCCGAAAAAAGTAAGGTGAAATGCTTCTCGCACAAACAAGTTCTACGATCATGTTTGTCAAAGAACAAGATGACAAGACCAATCCCACCGCTGCCTCCCCTTCTCATGCAGTGCCACTCCTTATTGAGGACATTGCATATGCTGCACCATTTGAGGACATTGCATCCGCCTCACTGGCCCTTGAACCTAAGAGAAAGTATCAAAGACAGAAGAAAGGTACAGGCGAAAGCTCCGGGGCAATCACTTCCCAACATATGCATCCGATTAGGCCATCTCAACCCTCTATGAAAGAAACATTAGAAGAGGGCAGTGAAGAAGTTTCGCCTATAGCGGAAGAATTTGTGCTGAAGCCAAGAAAATACAAAAAGAAAACTCCTCGCGAACTAAAAAATTTGAGATGATAGTGTAGTTTGGAGTGTTTGTAGTATCGATTGTATAGGTAAGATGTTTGTAATATAAATTGGGTTTAAAACTACTTTCGATTGTAGTATTGTTTTTCGTTGTACTTTAGTTCGTAGTGAATATAGATGTGATTATTATGTAAGTGTTTACCGTGTAATTGTATAGCATGTGTAATGGGGTTGCTGTTGCTATCCAGTGTATAACTAGCAGAGCAGCATTTGAAATTCTTCCCCTGTGTGGTATTTCAAAAGCCACCGAGTGTGTAAGTAATAGAGCGGCATTTGAAATGCCGCTCTTGTGCGGTATTTGAAATGCTGCACATAGGCGCCATTTGAAATGCCTCTCTGGCTTTTTCTCTATAGCTACCAACTCCTACCTACCCCACCCTTACTTTACCAAAACTCTTTCATCAGAAACCACACTTTCTAATTTCTCTCAATTTTCAGTTTATCTCAAATTGTAATTTATTTCAACAAGTCATCTATAAGGTAAGTATGACATTAATTTCTATTAATTTATTTCAAATTCTAATTTCTTTTACTTTGTAATCCCAAAACCCCATCATCAAAAACCAAACTTTCTGTTTTTTGTGTTGTATAGTTTGATTCTATTTATAGATTGATAATGGACAATTCAAAGATTGATGATGAAACAATGATTAAGATTTTCGATGAATTTGAATAAAAGAAAGGTAATGGGAAGTAAAGTGGCAGTAACCTTGATGTGGATTTTGTGCCAGAGACACAAGTTGAAGAATTTCCACTGGCTGTGGATAATGGAATATCAACAATAGATGCCGCGAATGAAATACTGGGGCAACAATCACTACATGCACGTCTTTTAGGCGCCCTTGGTCGTAAAAATCACAATCGTGCTAGTTCAAGCACGCAACCTACGTGTGTACTTTGTTACTGTGGAGATGAATGTGACGTAATAAATTTGTAGAAATAAGAGGAATGTAGGACGTTATTTCTACCAATGTGATGGGTACAACGACTATAAGATACGACCTCATCAAGTTGACTGCTGCAATTTTTTTAAGTGGCTAGATCTTGAAATGTGCCCTAGGAGGGTTGAATACGCTTTAGAGATGCAAGCAGAAAATAGTCATTTGGAGAAGTTGAATCTTGAATATGCAAACAAATTGTTGGTCTATGGATACAAGTATTCCGCGTTATGTCCACGTAGATCATTGAAGGAAAAGTGAACTTTAACTACATAGTAAGAACGATGTCTACGTGTTATCTATGTAGTACGAACGATGTCTAATGTAATGTAATGTTATTCGAATCTTGTGGTATTTGCTATTCGAATTTATGCTATTGTAGTTTACTGTTATTCGAATTAATTTAGGTACATTCGAACTATATACATTCGAAATTACGCTAATGTAATGTGTCGTTATTTGCTACTCGAATTTGACTGTTGCCGGATATGCAGCAAGGTAATAGCAGAGCGGCATTTGAACTGCCGCTTGTGTGGCGGCATTTCAAATGCCGCTCTGCTATTACTTTGCTGCATATCCAACATCTTTATTTCATTTAGCCAAATAATAAAACTATGAAATTATCAAAATAATACTAATAATACAACTTTCCAAATACAACCAAACTCAAATGTCGAAATTTGATAACATAAACAATTGTGTTTGAATATATTCGATTACAGTCGAACAAAAATACAACCAAACTCAAATGAAAATATTACGTTGCCGAAGTGCAATGATTTTTCTTATGACCCACAACACCACATTTGCTACACCTGTGTCCTTTAGGAGTCTGCATATCGTCCATCGTACCTTTAATTCTAGTAGAACATGGACGTCCTAGTTGCCTTTTAGCTACAGAAGGTAGGACCAACTGATTATCACTTAAACTCCAATAGAGTTTATCACGGATGGGATAAAACTCGGGGTTGAAAGCGGCCAAGTATTTTTCAGCTGAATACCATGTTGAAGCGAAGTCATGATGGGCTCTATTAGCTCCATTGGAAACTGTTGAGCAAGCAACCATAACATGCGTACAAGGTAAGTGATCTAATAAAGGTATGTTACGCGTACATGAGCAAGTGTTACCGTTGATAAGTACTTTGAATTCATCACCGAAATAGTGCACAACTTGCCATTCTGCTTGACTAAAGAGAATTATTCTTGTACACCTTGCTTCATTAGGTCTATCGACAATCTTTGCTTCCCACTTCGGAGTAAGACATGTAAATTTTCCTACTGCTTCTCTTCTTTGACAAAAATAATTAACCGACCTAAAATAGGTGCGTGCAACCAAAGCTTTAACAGGTAAAGACCGAGCTCCTTTAAGTACATCCTTGAAACTTTTTACGCAGTTAGTGGTCATGACATGAAATCGACCGCCATCATCTTTACACAATGCCTAATTTTCCTCTTTTCCTTCCAAACTCCTTTCTATCCAGTTATGTGCCCTAATGCTTGTAGTTTTGATTTCTTCTCGGATTTTGTTATACTCGGCTTCCTCTGCAGCACATGCTGCAGCATAAAAAAGGCCCGTTGGTCATTTTTCTCTAAATCATGCAGCTTGAAAATTGGCCTTAAGAAGTCTAGCACAGAAGCAGTGTTTATGAGGCAAACCCCATTTCATTTTCAATGCTGTCGGTATTCCTTTCATTCAATCGGAAATGAAGGTAATTCGTCGATTGCTAATACTATGAATGAACCACCAAATGCAAGAAAAAACCACCCCCAATCATCACCAGATTCTGACTCTACAATTGCATAAGCTAAAGGGTATAGATGGTCATCTGCATCAACAATAGTGGCTATAAGTAATGTCCCTTTGTATTTCCCGTACAAATGTATGCCGTCAATACATAACAACGGACGACAATGAACAAAACCTTCAATACAAGGGCCAAAGGCCCAAAAATATCGATCAAACCCTCCATATTCATCCGTAGTAACATGTCCAACGCTTCCCGGGTTCATTCTAGCAATTTCATCAAAATATTGTCTTAGAGTGGTGTAAGATTCTGCCCAATCCATAAATCCTTTCCTCCACCTTACTCAAAGCTCTCCAAGCCTTCATGTAACTAACTTTCATGAATAATTGTTCTTCCATCAATACTTGCACCGCCCCAGCTGTTATATTCAGATCAGCTTTTATGAAAGGTAAGATCTTTGATACTAGAAAATTAGAAGTCGCTTGCTTGTGAGTGGAGTTCACTGCTGGGTTAACACAGTTGTGGTCGCTCGGATATTTCCTTATAATCCACCAGTTCTGCTCGGATTTTTTTGAAACAATAGCATGAATTCTCCATGGACAATTGGCATCTATATTATAAACGGCAGTGTATTTGGTCTTATTTGATTTTATAGCTTTAGAAGACACGGCATGTAGAATTGACCATTCGCTCAACTGTTGTAACAATTTAGCTTTCATCTTGAAAATCATACCAACTTTAAAGCCACTCTGAACGCTAATGGTTGAAAATAACTCATTGTTGAACTCAAGATTTGCAACAATTGACCTAGCCATTATTTGTGCATTGCATAGATCGTCATCCAAAGGTACCTCCATTTCCACCTTATCACTGTCTTCGAGAATATTGTCTTCAACCGTAAAAACATAGTTCAAAGCATCATTGTTCACTTGCATACTACCGATCCACGACACGTCATTCTCCGCCATATTCACTACATCCATACTATTTATAGGGGGATCGTCATGTACATCTTCATCTACAACCATGTCCATTTCAATATCAACATCTCCTTCGTTTGCGGTTACGTTCACATTCTCCACTTTGACATTAGATTGTGTCACAATATCATGTGTGGGAAATCTGTAATTCACAAATAAGTATTAATTTAAACATTGTATCAGAAATAATAGCTAACAAAGTTAGCTTATTCTAAACAAATACTTATATCATATAACTCATATGGAGTTGGATACATATAAGTAGACATATGACAATTTGATGGTCCGATAGAACTTGGCGGTGTTGGTCGATAAGGAAGATAAATGCATATAGAATGATAAAACTTTCAACTATTGCATAACTTACATTGTAATACGACATGAAAATTATAAATAAATGTTTCACCTTCCAAGCAAACGTGAAAAGGTGCCTTGACTTGGATATGGAAAGTTATACTGAACGCATTATTGATAACTCATACACGGTGGATATCCAAAAGGGATTGTTGTTGACCATAAATCGCTATCATAGGTGGATTACTAAACCTTGGAGTTCCAATGCCATCACTAATACTTAATGTCTCAACCCTTCTACAGTAGTCTTCAGTGACACTGTTAACTACTTGTTCTCATACGGGTTCTTCTTCTTGCAACCTCCTGCTTTTCCTAACAAACAACTCTATTGATTTTGATGTCGTTGAAAACATTAGCTCCACATCGTCGTCGTCAGCTATTTTAATGACTTTCGATCCTGAATCCATAGACCAGTCACACACTAACCCTATGTCAAATTCATTGGATTTTATCTTAGTCGCTTTATAAATCGATTCTTTTAACTGTGCCAAATTATAAATTTTCAATACTTTTGCTGGTTTACATGACCCACCAACATATTTACCACAATTAAGTTCATCAACAACCAGTTCACCATCATAATAACAAATCATTGGTACACACTTAGAAGCCATTCTACCTGTCAATTAATCATCTTTTTTACTGCTTCCATAAATTACCAAACGGCATATGATAATAAAAACACAAAAAAAACTAGGGTTTACAAATAACATACCAAAATTGTTCATGAGGAAGAAATAAGTGTTGCTCCTCGACTATAGCTACTTTCGATCAAGATTTAACAATAATGAATATTCTACAGTCCTTAGTTTAGAAAAAATGTTAGGATTTAGGTTTCTGGTTTTTTTTTAAAGATTTTGGTTTTTGAGAGTGGAGTGGTAAATGGAAGAGGGGGCTGTCTTAAACAGCAGACAAACAACAAGCGGCATTTGAAATGCCTCAAACTGGCGGCATCCCAAATACCGCATACCGGCGGCATCTCAAATGCCGCCAGTTAGTTTTAGCAATAATATGTGTATTGGCGGCATTTGAAATGCCGCCAGTACACATGGCGGATGATGTGGTCAAAACTGTCCTACTTTTGTAATTAGTTTTGCAATAGGCCTATATTTGTAATAAGTTTGTAAAATTGGCCTAAATAGAAAATTTATCCTTTAAGTTGTAAAAGAGATGGTTAAATAGAACATACTGTTAGCTATGCAAACCGTATTGAAGAATTATAGATAAAGTAATGAAAAGGCTGAAAGGTTGTATATATAAATTGTGTTGAAGAATTGTAGACTGAATGATATATGATATGTATGCAAACTGTGTTGAAGAATTATGGATGAGCCTTTGGTTAGGAAACAACAGTTATATCCGGTCTAAAAGTTAAACTTGGTTGGTTTGAAAAATTGTAGATATTGGTATGGTTGCAAATTGATGGACATAAAGTACTTTGCTGACTAAGCTTCAAACCAGTGCGTGAGTGGTTGTAGAATGAAGAAAAACTACTACTAAACAGTATATTAGACATGGCTAGCTCTATAAAACTATAGTTGAACTGGGAGTTGAGTTTGCTGCATCAAAATTGTAGCTGAACCGAGTGTCGATATGAGTTTGCTGAAGAGAAACTGCAGTTATGCGTGAGTACAACAAATGTGCTGAAGAGCTAATGTACACTAGAGCTAGCCGGAAGTGATTGTTGAGCAAATGTACAGTAGAGCATGACGATACCAGAGGTAACTAAGCAGTGCACAAGCTTTGGACAACAAATCTATACTATAGTATGATTAATGAGTTTGGTTTCAAAGTACAGAAGCCTCCTTGAATTTGGACAACTGAACCGTCTTCGGATTTGTCTTTCTCTACGATGTCGGTATTTTTATCTTCCCCCTTTTCCTCCACCTAAACCTTCCGTTCTCCCCAGACCTATTCTCCTCCTCCTAATTTCCTCCACTCGAAATCGATCGATTCCCCTTTTGCTTATCTCCTCTTTCCCTTTTTCCTTCGTTTCGTTGGGAATCGATAAATTCCCTTCGATTTCTAACTCAGTTGTTCCTTTACCCCCGCTTTCTGCCCCACATCGTCCACTATTGTACAAACCCTACCCTCCACGTCAAAACCGTTTTCGCCTCTCCATCGGTTTCCACTTTCGCCATTCCTTGCTTGCCTCTGTTTTACGTCTGCTTCTACTATAACAGAGCTCGTCCATGCTTGGTTGGCTTGCGTTTAAACCTGTAGCAGAGCTGTACGTGCCGTTTGCCTAGGTATATATATCCAATTACAGATAAAAAACCTACTTTTTGTTGATGAATCCATTATGTTGCCATTTCTTTCCTATTTTAGCTTGCATTGTTTTATTTGCTTCATTTTTTTAAAGTTGTTCGTTCTCTGCGTTGTTGCTTCAACATCGCTATTTTCGGTTTTCTGTTTTCCACTGCGTAAATAAGATAAATCCCCTCCTTTTTTCTTGCTATATTGCTGACATATTAATGAATAAGTTGATGTCTATTTTTAATGTTACCGATACTAGCAAAAAATGAGTACACTTTTGGATGAGCTTACATCAGCCACTGAACATGATTATATAATTGTTACGATTTCACTATATGATTTCACTATACTTGATCTGATTATTTTAAGATTCATTAATGAGACAATATATTTGGAATATGTTGGATTTACAATGAGAGGGCAACTCTTTTTTTATTACAAGGCATGTTAACAACAAAATTACTTCTGCTTTATTACGTGCATCAAGTGATTTGTTCAGTTGCAACATGTCCCACCACAAGAAATAAGCTAAATAATTTATTTATGGATTAAAGCAGAATTACCAATTGGCTAGGATGCTCAATGACTCATTTCCTTCCTTACAATTTTTTTCATATAATTTAGTTTTGACTAGGTTTATGAACTATGGGATGAGAACTCTAGTTGTAAGTAATAACCAATATTGTATTATGTTTCTATTCTCATGTGCACTCTACTACAAAATATAAATTATGTTTATTTTTCTAACCTATTTTCCTTTTGGAGATGAATTAATAAACCAGCTCATTCATTATGGTTGTTTGTATAAATATCAATTTTTGTTGCTTTGAACAAGGAGAAACTTTGCTGTGAACTTGCTATATTGATACATTATTACCATCGTTGTATTGTATTCTGGACGAAATATAAAGTAGTTTTGGGTTAATTTAAATATCTCTTTTGCCTCTGTACATAGTTTATCATAGTAACATGCCTATAAAAATTAAAATGGTTTACTTTATAGAAATAGAGACAATGAGTGTTACAACAGAGATAATGGTCTTTTTCTATTTTCACTTCTGTGTCTAGAGGAGAGGTTTGTCAGCACGACATCCAAATATATACAGTTTGTGATTTTGGTATAATTTTATCATGGTTGGTGAAAAATATGGGGATTAACATGTTTTACTATTGTTGTCATGCTTTGGTGCAAAACGAGACAGATCTTAGGTGCTTAATATCCTTATAATTTGGATGATATGCTGAAATCAAGTTTTTATATAATTATCTTACAGAACGTCCTTTTAAGTTTCCATAATGACATTATAAAGTTTCTATGATTCAAACCTTCACAGTTTAGTTAAGAGATGTGCTTGGAACAAGTATTCCATTTCTGCGTACAGTAGCATCAGCTGATAGGGGAATACATGATTGCACAAAATGAATTGCATTGAGAAGGGAGAACACATTATGCATAATAAGTTTTGGTCCTGAATTCTCCCTTCTCAATGCAATTCAGACATATGCAGTATCCTAGCTACATGTGGTGTGCAGATATTGAACTGAATTCACGATCCATTACCCAAGACTGAACTTAGTTTAACCACTATTTTTTCATTTTCTAACTTTTATTCTTTGTTTAACTTGGCTAACAACTGTGCTTGGGCTGCTACACACTTCTTATCTCTAGCTTGGGACTATGAAACTTTCTTATAACATAATATTCAACCAGGCACAATGTGAACAAACGACATGGTAACGATAGTTATCATTGATCCGTGCTATCGTAACCATAATTATATAAATTTATCATCTAACCTATCACTACAAGAACGGCACCTGATAGCAACGGCTTTTAGCCGTCGCCGGCCGTCGCTAGCCGTCGCTAGCCGATGCTAAATGCCGTCGCTATTTACCTCGTCGCCCAATAGAATCGCGACGGCTCCGTCACCTAAATAGCGACGGCTCGCGACTGCAAATGTGCTACGTGGAAATTTTCCAACGTCCAATTGGCGTCACTAGCCGTCGGTACGCGACACAAAACTTTTGCACTTTAGCCGTCGCTAATCTGAAACAAACAGGCCGTCGCTAGCTGTCGCTATACTGGGCATAATTCTATGCACATGCACAGCCCATATACACTTCAAATAATAACCATCAAATACCATCATCACAGCCACTATACACTATATTCATCAACTATAACCATCATATACCTATCATATAACATCATTATACATTCAAACAATATAAAATCCAACAAAACCAAACAAAATCATATACAATTACAAACCAAAATATGTACATAGTTTCCCAACCAATACAAGTCATCAAAAT
The DNA here is from genome assembly GCA_030737815.1 of Allium fistulosum. Lineage (NCBI taxonomy): Eukaryota > Viridiplantae > Streptophyta > Magnoliopsida > Asparagales > Amaryllidaceae > Allium > Allium fistulosum. Next base: position 1,214,630,172 of record CM060902.1, read on the forward strand.
ATGTACATAGTTTCCCAACCAAAATGTGTACATAGTTTTCCAACCACAACTACAAACCATCAAAATATGTACATAATATCCCGAAATATATATACACCAAACCAACCAAAATGTGTATATACCAAACTGTAACATGAGCAAACAAGCATGCCTATTCCTCGTCATCGCTGCCATCCTCTCCAGGCATCCTCCCATGCTGTTGCAAATAACCTGCAATCCGCTCATCCAGCTGTTGCTCGAAGAAACTCTTCCTCCAATCATTTATTTCATCCACTATTTTCTTCAACTGAGCAATCTCCTCTTCTTTCTGGGACCTCCTGTATGCACTCTGCGATCTCATCGCCTGTAAAATAGTTCATAATTATTTATGTATTAGTATATATATATATATAATATTATTATAATTATTTAACTATTCATATGCATGTGTAAATTTATATGTTAGTACATGTCAAAATTTACCTCCAGATTTCCATAGCTATACCGCACATTGGTCCGAGAAGGCGGGTCAATAATAGCATCATAGATATTATTCGCCTCCTCTAGCGTAAGCTCTTCCCGACCAGTGGACTATGCTACCCGAGCCCGCTCAGCTTTGTACCTCTCCTGCGATTACAAACAATTGTTTTACACGATAAAAACCGAATTTCAAGTTTTTGAAAATAAAATAAGACAAAATATTGTTATTAACAATAAATAAGTTTACCATTACGGATTGGGATTTATCATCCGTCCACTCGTACGAAACATTGCCTTCTTCATCAGTCCTCTCCACGGCATGTGTCACCATGAACAACTCGGCCATAGTGGGCTCGCGATTGTATCTCACAGCCTAAAAATATATAAATATTATTGCTAATCTGATTATAAAATATTTTAATAAAATGTAAACACAGTTTATAAATTTAATTACCAACTCTCTCTTATTCTCCTGGAAGGATTTGGAGCCACCACGGTGCAATGCAGGATTTTAATTCCTGTTAGCCCGGTTCCGCGCAGATAATTCCTACAAATTAAGATAAATTATCATGTATATATCTTGCGAGATTTATATTAGATTTAAATAACAAAGCAAACATATATTACTTACTTTTGCTGTCGGAGTGTCCCAAAGCCGAAGAAGATCAGTCCATACACCGTCACCCATCCAGTTCGGCTTTTTGCCTGAATTCTTAGTCTTGGACAATGTATCCCTGTAATTTTTCCTCATTCTTTTATTCCAGTGATTTAAGAAAACATCCATGTCATCGGGGTCAACGCGGACTGCAGCCTGTAAATTGAAATTATTTTAAGTTATATAGATTATATTAATTTACAACTGAAATTCAAACTACTACTTACAAGTAAATCGGCCTGTATTGCGTTCTTGACATGAGGGGGGATGTCGTCCCAGCGAGGCCAACAACCATCCATCCGACTCTGAAAAGCCTTCCTCGAAACCTGTAGAATATAATCTGATGGCTCCACCTCAAAGCCCCTGCAAAAGTTATGATATACATGTTTAGTGGATTTTAAAACTTACACTTTAAACAAAATTGATACTTACCCGGCACTTTTCAGAACAACTTCTGCCATCAGACGTAAGTCCGGTGCAGTGCCACTACCACCTGCACCGGGAGATGGGGATGGCGTGCCTGTCATACTTCGTCTCCTGCCAGACATATCTACTATAGAAAAACAATATCATCACAGAACAATTATAGAAATTCACTACTACATAGCATGTTTCAATCACTTTCACAGAAACAATTATAAAATTTTACTAGTACAAAACATGGATAAAAATTAAATAAATGATCATCACAGAACAATAATAGAAATTCACTTAGCATGTTTCAATTACTTTCACAGAACAATTATAAAAATTTACTAGTACAAAACATGGATAAAAATTAACTAAATGATCATCACAGAACGATCAGTCTTCATCGTTTTCTGATTCAGACTCAGTCTCGTATTCTATCTCATTTTCTTCGGTACTTTCAAATGCATCAAATAAGACGTTCGATTCATCATTCAAAGGCCCTACATCAATATCATCAGTTATTATTATTTTTGTATTTGGTTCAAGATCGGCTTGATATGCTGCTTCATCTGGAATATTATTTCCATCAAACGTAAACCTTGGTTTGGTTTTGAAAACAGCAGACCAATCCGCTTTATCTCTTTTCAAAGATGGATACGGAGCAAAATAAACTTGTAATGCTTGCTTGGCTAATACAAAAGGATCGTACTTATAGTAGTGTGATGTATGCCTTATTTCAATAAGTTTATACTCTTTATGCACGTTGATTCCGGAACCAGGAACGTTACTGAACCAATTGCACTTAAATAAAAAAACCTTTTCTAAAGGTTCAACATAATATGTCAACTCTAGAATCTGTGTTAAGACGCCGTAAAAATCTTTTAAATGCTCATCTGGATCATCACTGCCTTTGACAAATACCCCGCTGTTATATGTTAATTTTTCAGCCCCGTAATCTTTCGTGTTGAACTTAAACCCATTGACGAAGAATATTGGATAAGTCTTCACATTTCTTTTCGGTCCAATCGCAAGATGTCTTAAGCCTTCATCAACGATACAGTTTCTTGGCTCGTAAACATAGTTCAAAAACCATTTGGAAAATTCTTTACTGAGATCGCCAGATGGATACTGTGATTCGTAGATACTGCATATATGTAATATGTGTTATAATTATTATGTACGTAAAAGTAAATTACAAGTGAATTAATTATTACTACAAATGGTGCGACTTTGACACAATTTAAAAGAACATACGTGTGTGTTACATGGTGGTCTCTATCGTCCAACCATATTTCCACACATTTTCCACCAGGTCTACCATGTTGTCTAAAAACATATAACATTGTTTGAAAAGAATTTTGTTCAACGACTTCCTCATTTCGAGGAACAGTTACAAATGATAAGTTCACATCGTCCTTGAAGTAGTGAGAGAAAAAAAATGAGGCTTCTTCTTCAAGATACGATTTGCATATCGAACCCTCAACTCGGGCTTTTTGTCGAATCTTCTTCTTCAGGTGATTCAAGTACCTATTAAGATATTTATTACATATTTAGATATACAAATTTGAATTTGAAATTGACATGAACATTGCACATGTTTTACCTCTCAAACGGATACATCCATCCATATTGCACAGGACCTCGAAGAAGTGCTTCGGATGGAAATGAATAGGTAAATGCTCCATTACGTTAAAGAAACTAGGCGGAAGTATTTTCTCCAGTTTGCATAGCAATAAGGGTATTTGTACTTCAAGTTTACGTATACGATCCACCTTTAATGTTGTCGAACAAAGATGTTTATAAAACAAACATAACTCTGTTATAACGTTCCATACTTTTACGGGCAACAGTTCTTTGAAAGCCATGGGTAGTAAATATTCCATCATGATATGACAATCGTGACTTTTCATCCCACTCGGTTTACTATTTTTGAAGTCAACACATCTACGAAGATTGGAAGAAATCCCATCAGGAAATCTTAATTCTTCCACCCACTTTAGTACGAGTTTTACTTGCTTATTGTCTAGCTCATAGCATGCTTTCGGTTTTTTATTGTCATTAGGCTTCATATGAAGTTCCGGGCGCTTACAATAGTTTGCTATATCAAGCCTTGAATTCAAATCGTCCTTGGTTTTGCCCTTTACATTCAAAATTGTATCAAATAGATTATCAAACACGTTCTTTTCGTTGTGCATCATGTCAATATTATGTCGGAGTAAGAGATCTTTCCAATATGGTAACTCCTAAAATATACTTTGTTTGCACCAATTATGAATGTCTGACTTTCCTGGGATTTCAGTCTGGACTCCAGTTTCATGTATCTTTGGATAGTCCCTTACAATTTCGTATATTTCCTCGCCTGACCAAACCTTGGGTGGTTTCAAATTCTCTTCTCTGTTAGCTAAAAAAATTTTCTTATCTCTTCTAAAAGTATGATTGGGATGAAGAAAACACCGATGACAATCAAACCACGAAACTTTCTTCCCATATCGTAACGAAAATGCTCGTGTTTCTTCCATACAATAAGGGCATGCTAGACTACCGGCCGTACTCCAACCAGAAAGCATCCCGTATGCAGGAAAATCATTAATAGTCCATAACAAAGAAGTGAACATATGGAAAAAAAAATTCCTTGATACATCGTAAGTTTCGACTCCTTCATTCCACAGTTTCTTCAACTCTTCGATCAATGGTTGTAAATAAACATCAATTCCTTGGGTTGGATCATGAGGGCCGGGAACGACAGTGGTGAGAAACATATATGGTGTCTTCATACACATTCATGGAGGTAAATTATACGGAGTAACGATAATTGGCCAGGATGAATATTTACTACCAAACTGTGAAAATGGTGAAAATCCATCCGTTCATAAACCAAGTCTGACATTACGGCTTTCCGCAGCAAATGCGGGATAAGTCTTATCGAAATGTTTCCATGCTTCTCCGTCGGATGGATGTATCAAAGTTCATTCTTCCGCTGTTCTCACACTATGCCATCGCATATGACAGGCCGTAGTAGAAGATGCATATAATCTTTGAAGTCTGGGAGTGATGGGTAAATAATGCATTCTCTTGTACGGGACTTCTTTCCCTTTCTTCTTTCTTGGTTTGTATCTTTCTTCGTTACATATTTTGCATTTTCTGAGGTCAACATCGTCTTTCCAATACAACATGCAACCTTTCACACATGCATCTATCTTCTCGTATGGTAGACCGAAAGCAGACATCAATTTTTTTACTTTATAATGACTATCGCACATCAGATTATTGGGTGGCATGTGTCGTTTTGCAGCTTGTACAACTGCTGTAAATGCAGCTTCCATAAGGTTGAATTTTGATTTTATAGTTATGTATTCGGCGGTTACTGAAAGTTCGGTTCTGCTTTTACATCCGTCCCACAACGGCCTCTTAGTAGAATCCAACAAATCGTATATTTTTTTAGCTCCCGCAGTCGGTTCTTCTTCGACATTTTTGTCTTCATTGACAGCTTCAGTTGTAGGAAACATTGATCGTGCTGCATCATCCACCATATTTTCTATCGGATTCGTCATCATATTACCGTCCTCTAACACTTCAGTATTAGGTGTAGGTTCAACAAGTTCTCCATGACGATCCCAGAAAAAATAATCAGGCACGAAACCATATTGATACAAATGTACTTCAACTATATCTGGTTTCCAATGCTTCAAATGTTGGCACTTACTACACGGGCAACGAATTTCTGTGTTGTTTCGGTTATTAGATTTAGCAAATCTAATAAATTCGTGTACACCGTTGTAGAAATGTTGCTTTATTGATCCCTTCTTTCCAGTTCTGACTTCATACATCCAAGTACGGTCGAGAAAATAATTGAACATTTTTCTTGATTTGAAAATGTATGTTAGACAATTTAAATCATTAATTTTCAACCATTCTCCATTGTAAACAATGCATCGTTGCAGAAATTTCAAAATAAAAACTTCACTTTATTTTTTTATTTTTTAGTATTTTGGTTTTCACTTCGGTGGTTAGTCATCCTACTTCCCATTACAAACACAATAATGTAATTACATATTATAAATCATTTTAGATTAAACGGTTCAACAAAATTTCGGCAGCACTTCCCTTCTGTTCCCTGTATCGTACACAAATGCGTGTACACAGGGAACGTAAAGGAAGTGCTGTCGAAATTTTGTAACCGTTTAAAATGAAATGATTTATAATATGTAATTACTTTATTGTGTTTGTAGCTTGTCCAATACAGGGAAAAATCCGACAAATATTTGTATCAGATGAATATAAACGTCCGTTCCATTACCAAAACGAACATCCATATAACGATCATATACAACACTTGCCAGACGGGGCCAAAGCCAATCTATGGGATAAAAAAATTTCTTTAAATTTTATCAAATATTGTTGTTTTTTTCAAATTTTGACAATGTTTCAACTATTTAAATTTTATTTCATAAATTTGTATATTTAAATTTTAGTTCAACATTCAATTAACAATTTAGTTCAATATTCATTTCTTTATTTTTTTACGACATAGATTTTAGCGGAATATTTGTTGTTGTTATATTCATTTCTTAATTTCTTTACAAAATCGATTTTAGTACAATATCAGTAGTTGTTTTTAAAGTCATTTCCTAATTTTTAAAAAAAAAATAGATATTTGCTGAATTTTTAATGTTCTCATATTCATTTTTTAATTTTTTGTATAAACTTTATTTTTGTACAATATATATAACCTTTTGCATTTTGGCCGTCGCTAGCCATCGCTAAAATTATTAAAATGGCCGTCGCTAGCCGTCGCTAAATCAACAAGATAAATAGAAGAATTATCAATGAAGATAATTAGAAAACAACAAAATCTAATTATCAAATAGATAATTAGAAAACAATAAAAATCTAATTATTAAATAAAAATTTGTCAATTTAAATTCACTTAACAACTTAAATTTGTAATTTATCAATTTTATAAACTATGAAATACTTTCATGTAAATTTATCAATAACCAAGTTAATCATTAATATACACTAATTTTTCACCAAATAAAACTAACCATGTTAATCGCTAACACTAATTATCTACATCAACCATTTATTCAACTTCATGATAAACTAATTAATCTAATACCTAATTTAACTTCATGATAATAAACTAATTAATCTACCAAATCAACATACAACACTACTAATACCTAATTTAACAACACTACTAATACCTAATTTAACAACAAATCCTAATTTAACAACAAATCCTAATTTAATTAGGGTTTAAACTAAACCTAAAAAACATCAAATTTACATTCAAAATAGAGATTAGAAGCATACCTAGGCGAATTTGGGTGATTTGGAGGCGTTGGAAGGCGGGGCGGTGGCTGCGGTGACGGGGGGCGGCGGATTGGGGGAAGGGGGGTTTAATTTGGGGGAAAAGGAAATGAAAATACTGCTCGCGGGACGAAACCTGTATATTGCGTATAGCGACGGCTAGCGACGGCCGTATTTTTTAGCCGTCACCAGCCGTCGCAAACGCCGGCCGCTATTCGAAGCCTTTTTAGTAGTGTATCAAGCAAAAAATAAATATGTTTACATACATCGCTTAAATGAAAATGAAGAAAAACTAGCGCTTATTTATATACTTATATATGAAAAAAGAAAATTACAAGTTTCCACATATCCGATAGTTTTTCGATAAGTAGTGATCTAATAAACGGAAGGATTTTTGAAAGATTTCGGGTATTCAATGTAACTTAAACAATTACCATTAGGTAACTTAATTCACAACCAACTTAATTGCGAAAGAGACACTAGCATATCGTTCATTTATGCTGATGTGTTTGCACGACTCACTCTGAAGTTATTATACTTGTGCATAATTTATCATTTATGAAGTATGTTTATGGTTACTTTTGTTATTTTGCCTATTTTGTTACCTGAACCAGTTTTGATATTTTTGTTGGTCGGTTTTCTCCTTTTGAGATTGTTTCATGCTATATTATGAAATCTAAAAAGTTCAATTAGCAAAAAAAAATGAAATTGTTTAATTTTCTTCATATGGTGTGATGTGAAATTATGGTTCATCCCCTGGCCACCTTGAGGATACTATGATTCAATTCATGTCTCAGCCCTCATTTAAGTAGGTTAATTATAAACCATTTTATAACGTCATATTCTTCGAAGCAGTAATCGATGTTTTGAAAGTTTATTTGAAATATTATTTTATTAACTATATATATGTTTAATATTATCTTATCTTCCCAATTGCTTTATTTAAGCCAAGATACCAACTTCAACTCGAATGTATTAGGTTTGTCCAAACACAATACAAAAATATGCTTTTTTCATAAAAAATGCATATGAGCAGAAGGAAGCCAAGTCAAATAAGTAAATATTTTATAGGTAAAAGCTATAGATAAAATAACATTGGATACACAACCACATAGCTTAGTGCTGGTGATTTTTTTATATGTTTGCTCTAATTATTTATGATTGTTATTTTATCATTGGGATGAAAGATGTAAAGGCCTGAAAATCCATACCCTTTGAGTCGACAATAAACCACACATGTCTTACCCAAAGTGAACAGAAAGTCAGATTATCAAGGGTAAAATAAAGAAAATAAAAGAACAAAATAGAATCTCACTTGAATGGAACAACATATAATATTGAACAAATGCCTTTACAGCGGAAAACTTTTAAAATACATATATCATAGTCTAACCTAAATTTAGCTTGGAGAGTTATAAACATAGGTCCTTACAATTGCTGACAATCATCAATCAAACGCAGAATAGCAGCGGAAAATAGGATACGTCCATACGTAGGTGAATATCTCCAGCTCTCCTCTGGAAACTCCAACCGTCATCAACTAAACCTGAAACAACTCGGATCTAACCCGAATATTGAAAATACCTGAATCAGGCTTGATAAACCAGCATGAGAAAAACTCAATAATAAATGACAGTGTCATATATCAACCCTTGAATAAAATCCTTTGAAAAGAAAGAATATCTCATAAGACCACATCCACACATAAACACGAACGGGTTATTACCTTATGATAAATAAATCGCTTTTATATATATCAAAACATTTGATATTATTTCTAACGACATTTCTTTGAAAACATTTACAAGTAAACCTATTAATCTTAGCCGAAATTGTTACATTATTAAATTCCAGCATACTAACCACAAACGCTGGTTCTACAAACAAAATGATAGGCACTTATTGGAGAATGGGTTTCCAAACAAATGACCAGATGAAGGGACTACCTTCCAATGGGTACACCTCTAGATGGATGTCCCGAGGACCACAGAACATCTGCTCCCCTACCAACACAAGACCAGCCTACCTCTACACTTAGATAGTACCGAATATGTCATCCCCCGGTCGTTACCAACCTTTATTCAAGGTACCTCATAGCGTACATCCACATTAATTTACACCCCGAAGGTCATAGCGGGAAGAAATATATCTAGAAGGGGATGATCATACCCTAATGGTTGCGAACCACATAGCCTTGTCGCATCTAACCCTGTTTTGGTCATTCCCCGGTTGATGAGGCTTGAGGTAACAATTAACTTTATGCATAGCGCATCTCTTTCCACTTTGAATGCCACATTGCCATTCCATAGTCACATGACTAATTTCTACAAACGTATAACTTCCTGAGCTCGAATGTCTCGGGAAAGGTTGTTAAGCTAAAAAAAGATGTCTTTTCTGCCACTGACTGATATACATTATATAAAGACCACTCATTGTGATTTAGAAAGCAAGGCCAGACACTCGTTCATATAGGTTGTCTAGAAACTGGACAAACCGAAGGCACTCTCCTACCACATCATAAGATTGACAACGAATAGTCCTTGTGTTTCTGAGATTTTTCATGACAAAGAGACCACCGCTACTATAAATATTTCGGGAGTTATCCCTAATCAAATCAACAAGTAGTCCTTTGTCACTATTCGTCTCAATTATATTCAACTTCTAATCTCTTACTTCGAATACGTAAATTGGGTCGTAATGGTCTTCGGATAGGAATCACCCAAATCCGACCCCGGTTCCTTCAAAAATCCAATTATTGATACATATTAAATATGAGTACATAGGATTTATTAAGCCTTTTCCCCATTCATTTCTTTTGAGTTAATTACGAAAATTACTTTTTTATCTTAGAGTAATTCTAAGGTAATTCTAAGGTAATTCTCGTCTCATAGGAAAATATTTCCAATTTTATTACTTAACGTTCGATTAAAATTCATCAACATTTAAGCAGGTCACAAACAATGTTATTTAAGACATCATTTATTGTAAACCCAAAAATCAATCTTAGAAAACATTATTGAGTAAATAGGATCATGGAAATCATTCTAATTTTCCTCCGTATCAGTTTTCGTATTTAACAAATGCTATGGGCGGAATAACGGTGAAATCGCTTTTTAGATTCCACGAATAGGACGAATTCCTTCTTCCGACTTTAATACCAAGTGTAACAATACCATTTCTATGCAATCCAAGTTGTAATTTATAAATCAAAATCTTGTATACTTAACTTGCTTAATTTCTAGAAAATATACATTCTCTTTTATTATGAGAAAACTTAATATGATCTTTTTAGAGCATCCGGGCTTTCCCTTCGATCTATTCCACCCCTCGTCTAAAAGATAAAGCAAAGGCCAGGTAAGTTCAGGGCACTGGTTACTCCATTCCTAACCTTAGTTACACACCTTGTTTTACCGTTTAGCTCTCACAAGCGGGACAAATGTACTAGTCGTTTCCGCATACTCAATTATTGATTAAATCATCTTACAATTCCTTTATTATTCATTTAAAAACATTTCTAAATGATTCGGGAAACAATCGCCAAGTTTAAAATCATATTTTCAGTTATAGAAAACTGTTGCAAAAGCTTTGCAAAAAGCATTGTAAATTGGTGTTTTAAAACTATATCGACCGAATTGACTTTTCTATCATTTCAAATTACATTTTTTCAACTTAGATCACTTTTAAAACATTTTAAAAGATTTTTAGAGATTTTTCCATATTTTTAAAATATCAATTTCTAACTTTGGTCACTTAACTACAATAGCGTGGTTTTTTCTGAAAATTTATTTTGGACATATTTCAAAATATACGATATGAAATCTTGATTTTCTTTCTTCACTTAAAAACTATGGATATAATAGTCCGGACATTTCTTTTTCGAAGAAATTTGAGCTATATTTCATTCTGTACATTCATTTAAACTTTCCGACACGAAATCGCGAGCTACCATTGTGCGACGTGCCTAGTTTTGACTTGATTTTCAAAACTTGAAATAATTTCTCCAAATTTAACTTAATTACTTATAAAAACATTATAAATCATTTTAAATCAATATTTTCACTTATTAAAGTATTTAAAATATATTTTCACTATTATCATATTATAACATTATTATATTCCCAATATTTTAATATTAAATTTTTAAAACCAATTTCTACTCAATTTCAATTCTAACTTAAAATTAAACTTAATTAAAACTTAGAATTTCAAATCTAATTTCGTTCTAATTTATATTTCAACCTTAATCTCAATTTCAGTTTTTTTCAAATCGATTTCAATTTCACTATTCGTCTCAATTTTGATTTCAAAATCAATTTCACTTACAATTTCAAATTCGATTTCAAATCCGATTTCGATTTTGATTTTAAATTCAATTATACTTCAATTTCAATTTGAATTTCATTTTCAATTTCAAATTGAACTCCACTTATTCAAAAAGAAGCTTAATAATTCCAACACATACCATATTAATAAAATTGGTCATTTATAACAAAGGAGATTACTTAATCACAAATGAGCATAATCACTTTCAATATTCATCATTAGCATAACATCCATTCTCATAGCATAGTGATTAACAATAAGTAAGTAACCAACATATTCAACATTCATTTCAGCCAAACGTCCATATTATTAAATGGTGATAATTAGCATAACATATAAATAGGATAATCATGATTATTATAATTAACAAAACATGAAATAAAAAGCGGTGAGAATTTCTCACCTTCATTTCCACTCCACCAAACTTTTCTACGAACTAGCGTCTTCACTTCTTTTTGAATTCGTTCCCCGCCTTTAGAAAACCAGACTCCCTTTTCTCTCCTTTCCTTTTCTTTTTCTTTTTTTCTTTTTTTTTCTTTTATGGTCGTGGGTATATGGAGGGGGTGTAGGCTTGGGTTGGCCTGGGGAGGTGTGTAGGTCACGGGTGGGAGGTTTTCTAGGCGGGTAGGTGGTGTGGGAGGCGGGTACAGCTTGGGGAAGGAGTGTTTAGCCGAGGTGGAGCTTGGGTGGAGGGATGTAAGGCACGACTAGGGTGGAGTTTGGCTCGTGTATGGGTGGTGTAAGGATGTGGTGATGCTTGGTGAAGATGGTGGAAGAGAAATGGAGGAAGAACTTAAGGAAATGAAGAGAATGATTGTGAAAAATGAAGTGAATGTTGTAGGCTATTTATACTTGAGCTTTGGATGGAAAATGACTTAAATGCCCTTTCCTACTTTTTGAGTTTGGTTAACCATGACATGAAATGCATTAATGGTGGAAGAGAGGGCTTATTAATGTGATGTATGTTTATGGAATGATTACTTCTACTTTTTTCTTAAATTTTTTATTTTAAAGAGAAGACTTTTGGTTGGATTTGATTTGTATGCCACATGTTGATACATTAGGAAGTGCATTAATGTTTGGAAATGATGTTATGGAAGCGTATATGTTTAGTAATATGAGGTATCATCATTTCTATACTTACTGATATTATAAACATCAAACTTTGCTCCATTTCCATGAATATACATACCATCTCATTAATTAGATAAGAGATGTAAGTAATGATGTTGTTTTATAAAGTTAAATTTAAATTTAAATTAGTCAAATCATGTTTTGTAACTTTATTTAAACCAAATAGAATTCTTTTGTCTTTATTATGGTAAATGTACATGTAACATATTTTGTTAAGTGTATATATATGTTAGGAAACATATCATGTTGCAATAACTTAACAACAACTTGTTTTTGTTGACAAATTTTACAGTCAAAATTTGACGTTTTTGCTAAACTATATATTAAAGTAAACCAAGCTTAAAAATGGATTTCCTATTATATTAAATGAATTAAAACATATTTATTTATGTTAAAATTTCATATCATTAGGGTTAATATCAAAATACTGAACTTTGGAGTTACATTGACAAAATGTGACTAAATTATAATATTTTTGTAAAACAATTATAAATATATTTTTCAAACTTATACTATACTTTTATTATCTTTATTAAGTGATTTCGATGTAGTTTGACTTTTCAAATAAATATTTAAAACTATTTATTTAAGCATGTATTCATTATTAACAAAACTTAACTTTTGTTGATTTTGTGATGAAAATCCAAAATCTTTATTTTTCCATTATTAACTATAAGATAAATAATTTCTCCATCCTTATTCATTATTTATAACACATTTACTTAAGTTCTAAATCTTTTTAAATTTAAAATTAATAAAATATCTTATTTTCGAAGTTGCGAAATTACGGGTCGTTACATTCTCCCTACTTAAAAGTATTTCATCCTCGAAATAAAAGTTAGACTTATCAGAAAGATCACTTCAGAGAAAATGCATATGAAGTAAAGGAAAACAACCATATCAATACTATATCAACATAAACGGGTACATCCTACATAACCCATCCCTTGACTTGAGCATGTACTACATACTTGAGGCTATATATACATACAGAATCATAAGTCTAACCCCCATATCTTAGTGCCTACTATGCACTTAAGATAATAATCATGACTATTGGATAGATAACACATCCCAAAGTCCCTAAATATCATACAAGCATATACAACAACTAACCACCTAGGCATCCCAAAATATCATTACTACTTTAAGTTTTTATTTATTTATTTTTTCAAATTCCATCTTTATTCCTTAATTTAGTTTTTTTAGTCAAAACACCTTGTTAGTTCAAATCTTAATTTTATCTATAAGCAAAGAGAGATAGATGATGACAAAAGTAAATTATCAAATAAAGGTAATTAGAAATAATGATAGAAATATCCACTCATACATTAAGTGACTTTATGGAAAGTACAGTTCAAAAGATTACTCAAAATATATCAAACCTAGAATTTACTTAGGATAGCATTTCCTAACACTTGTTCGAACTAAACTAATCCTCCATAACTTCTTTTCCTTTTTCTACAGAAGTAGATGGTTTTGTGATAATAGCAAAGGGTCTAGGCTACTCCCATATCTTGATTATTGGACAGTCCTTGACGAGCTGACCTTTTAGATGACAGCAATAACAGACTTTTTGTGCCATTTTCTTTTCAAACTCTTGTTTTTTAAAAGCCTTTGTCTTCACTCCCAACTTACACTCCCTCATAGAGCGATCTTTTTCCCCTTATCTAAAACGGCCTTGTTTGGGTAACTTTGTCTTGATTTCATGCTTCTCCTCCTCAACTGGTACGATAGTAGTTTGATGTGGAACGAAATCTTCAAATTTCTGGGCATTGTTTATCATCTCCCTGAATGATCCATGGATATACTTCACCATGCTACCTAGAAGTTTGTCACATTCTCCTAACCAATTTTTAACTTCCATGATTGTTTCTGAACCCACAAACTTTTTTTGACTTAGGATTTCAAATTCTAAACATAATGAAGCAAATTTCATTGGGTTTTGTTCTTCCTCAACATTATATCCCTTAGTTTCACAATTTCTTGTATTCATAACTCCTGAATTTACCTGGATTTACATCAAACTTTTGATTTTAACTTAATTAAAATATAACACTGTTATTTCTTAATAACCAAATGCCTAGGAGTATGTGATTAAAATTCTAAGCATTAGATTCCTAGTACTTCCTTATTGATTCCTTATGGAACATCTTATAGTCAAATTGTGCAATTCTAATCACAAGATGTTCATATTTTAGTTTTACTAATCTATATTCCAAACAATCATTTATTTCCAACTATATAAAAAATATTTTTTATATACAAAATTAAATCTAGGTAAAATTATTTCGTTTACCATCTTTTTAAAACAAAACCACTTTTATAAAATTAACAAATACGCGCTCATTTATAATATTCTCGACTCATTCTAGGGTGTTACTAACCCTATCTCTAATGAGTTACACATCTTAGGATATTACAAATCCTATTTCTGATGAGACTTACCCCTATTAGGCTTCGGTGTTTGCTCAACCAAAAGCTCTGATACCAAATGTGAAGGCCCAAAAATCCATACCCGTTGAGTCGACAATAAACCACACATGTCTAACCCAAACTGAATAGAAAGTTGGATCAACAAGGGTAAAATAAGGAAAATAGAAGAACAGAATAGAATCTCACTCGAATGGAATAACATATAATATTGAACAGATATCTTTACAGCGGAAAACTTTTAAAATGCATATATCAGAGTCTAACCTAAATTTAGCTTGGACAGTTATAAACATATGTCCTTACAATTGCTGACAATCATCAATCAAATGCAGAATAGCAGCGGAAAATAGAATACGTCCATACGTAGGTGAATATCTCCAGCTCTCCTCTGGAAACCCCAACCGTCATCAACTAAACCTAAAACAACTCGGATCTGACCCGAGTATTGAAAATACCCGGATCAGGCTTGATAAACCAACGTGAGAAAAACTCAATAATAAATGACAGTGTCATATATCAGCCCTTGAATAAAATCCTTTGAAAAGAAAGAGTATCTCATAAGACCACGTCTACACATAAACAGGGACGGGTTTTTACATTATGATAACTAAATCGCTTTTATATATTAAAACATTTGATATTATTTCTAATGATATTTCTTTGAAAACATTTGCAAGTAAACTTATTAATCTTAGCCAAAATTGTTACATTATTAAATTCCAGCATACTAATTACAAACGCGGGTTCTACAAACAAAATGGCAGGCACTCATTGGAGAATGGGTTTCCATACAAATGACCAAGTGAAGGGACTACCTTCCGTTGGGTACACCTCTAGATGGATGTCCCGAGGACCACAGAACATTTGCTCCCCTACCAACACAAGACCAGCCTACCTCTACACTTATATAGTACTGAATATGTCATCCCCCAGTCGTTACCGACCTTTATCCGAGGTACCTCGTAGCATATATCCACATTAATTTACATCCCGAACGTTATAACAGGAAGAAATATGTCTAGAAAGGGATGATCATACCCTAATGGTTGCAAACCACATAGCCTTGCCACATGTAACCTTGTTTCGGTCATTCCCCGATTGATGAGGCTTGAGGTAACGATTACCTTTACACATAGCGCATCTCTTTCCACTTTGAATGTCACATTGCTATTCCATAGTCACATGACTGATTTCTACAAACGTATAACTTCCTGAGCTCGAATGTCTAAGGAAAGGGTGTTAAGCTAAGAGAAGTGTCTTTTCCACCACCGACTGATATACATTATATAAAGACCACTCATTGTGATTTAGAATGCAAGGTCAGACACTCATCCATACAGGTTGTTCAGGAATAGGACAAACCGAAGGCACTCTTCTACCATATCATAAGATTAATAGCGAATAGTCCTTGTGTTTCTGAGATTTTGTAACAAAGAGACCACCTCTACTATAAGTATTTCGGAAGTTATCCCTAATCAAATCAACAAGAAGTCCTTTGTCACTATTCCTCTCAATTATCTTCAACTTCTGATCTTTTACTTCGAATACGTAGATTGGTTCGAAGTGGTCTTCAGATAGGAATCACCCAAATCCGACCCCTGTTCCTTCAAAATCCAATTATCGATAAATATTGAATATAAGTACATATAATTTATTAAGCCCTTTTCCCATCATTTCTTTTGAGTTAATTACAAAAATTCCTTTTTTATCTTATAGTAATTCTCTTCTCATAGGAAAATATTTTCAATTTTCTTACTTAACATTCGATTAAAATTCTTCAACTTTTAAGCGGTTCAAAAACAATGTTATTTAAGACAGCGTTTACTGTAAACCCAAAAATCAATCTTAGAAAACATTATTGAGTAAATAGGATCATGAAAATCATTCAAATTTTCCTCGGTATCAATTTCTGTATTCAGCAAGTGCTATGGGCGGAATAACGGTGAAATCACCTTTTAAATTCCACGAATAGGACGAGTTCCCTCTTCGGACTTTAATACCAAGTATAACAAGATCATTTCTATGCAATCCAAGTTGTAATTTATAAATCAAAATCTTCTATACTTAACTTGCTTAATTTCTGGAAAATATAAATTCTCTTTATTATGAGAAAACTTAATATGATCTTTTTAGAGCATCTAGGCTTTCCCTTCGATCTGTTCCACCCCTCGTTTAAAAGATAAAGCGAAGGCCAGGTAAGTTCAGGGAACTGGTTGCTCCATTTCTAACCTTAGTTACACACCTTGTTTTACCGTTTAGCTCTCACAAACGGGACAAATGTTCTAGTCGTTTTCGAATACTCAATTATTGATTAAATCATCTTTAAATTCCTTTATTATTCATTCAAAAATAGTTTCTAAATGATTCAGAAAAGAATCACCAAGTTTAGAATCATATTTTCAAAGTTATAGAAAACTGCTGCAAAAGCGTTGCAATTGGAGTTTTAAAGCTATAGACTTTTCTATCATTTAAAATTCCATTTTTTTCAACTTAGATCACTTTTAAAACATTTTAAAAGATTTTTAGAGATTTTTTCATATTTTGAAAATATTAATTTCTAACTTTGGTCACTTAAATACAATAGCGTGATTTTTCTGAAAATTTGTTTTGGGTATATTTCAAAATATACAAGATAAAATTTTGGTTTTCTTTCTTCACTTAAAAACTATGGATATAATAGTCCGGGCATTTCTTGTTTCAAAGAAATCCGAGCTATATTTCACTCTGTACATTCAGTTAAACTTTCAAACGCGAAATCGCGAACTACCGTTGCGCGGCGTGCCTAGTTTTGACTTGATTTTCAAAACTTGAAATAATTTCTCCAAATTTAACTTAATTACTTATAAAAACATTATAAATCATTTTAAATCAATATTTTCACTTATTAAAGTATTTAAAGTAGATTTCACTATTCTCATATTATAATATTATTATATTCTCAATATTTTAATCTTAAAATTTTAAAACCAATTTCTACTCAATTTCAATTATAACTTCAAATTAAACTTAATTAAAACTTAGATTTCAAATCTAATTTCGATTCCAATTTCTATTTCAAACTTAATCTCAATTTCAATTTTTTCCAAATCGATTTCAACTTCAATTTCGCTATTCATCTCAATTTTGATTTCAAAATCAATTTCACTTACAATTTCAAATTCGATTTTGATTTTGATTTTAAATTCAATTATACTTCAATTTCAATTTGAATTTCATTTTCAATTTCAAATTAAATTCCACTTATTCAAAAAGAAGCTTAATAATTCCAACACATACCATATTAATAAAATTGGTCATTTATAACAAAGGGGATTACTTAATCACAAATGAGCATAATCACTTTCAATATTCATCATTAGCATAACATCCATTCTCATAGCATAGTGATTATCAATAAGTAAGTATATTATCATAACTTAACCATTCAATCAACATATTCAAACATTCATTTCAGCCAACCGTCCATATTATCAAATGGTGATAATTAGCATAATATAAACGGGATAATCTTGATTATTATAATATAACAAAACATGAATTAAAAAACGGTGAGAATTTCTCACCTTCATTTCCACTCCGTTAGACTTTTCAACGAACTTGCGTCTACACTTCTTTTTTAATTCGTTCCTCGCCTTCGGAAAACCGGACTCTCTTTTCTCTCCTTTCGTTTTCTTTTTCTTTTCTTTCTTTTATGGCCGTGGGTATATGGAGGGGGTGTAGGCTCGGGTAGGCTTGGAGAGGCGTGTAGGTCATTGGTGGTAGGTTTTCTAGGCGGGTAGGTTGTGGGGGAGGTGGGTACGGCTTGGGGAAGGAGTGTTTGGCCGAGGTGGAGCTTGGGTGGAGGGATGTAAGGCACGACTTGGGTGGAGTTTGGCTCGGGTATGGGTGGTATAAGGATGTGGTTATGCTTGGTGAAGATGGTGGAAGAGAAATGGAGGAAGAACTTAAGGAAATGAAGAGATTGATTTGTGAAAAATGAAGTGAATGTTGTAGGCTATTTATACTTGAGATTTGGATGGAATATGACTTAAATGCCCTTTCCTACCTTTTGAGTTTGGTTAACCATGACATGAAATGCATTAATGGTGGAAGAGATGGCTTATTAATGTGATGTGTGTTTATGGAATGATTACTTCTACTTTTTCTTAAATTTTGTATTTTAAAGAGAAGACTTTTGGTTGGATTTGATTTGTATGCCACATGTTGATACATTAGGAAGTGCATTAATGTTTGGAAATGATTTTAAGTGTATATGTTTAGTAATATGAGGTATCACCATTTCTATGCTTACTAAACTTTATTTAAATCAAATTGAATTCTTTTGTCTTTATTATGGTAAATGTACATGTAACATAGTTTGTTAAGTGGATATATGTGCTAGGGAACATATTATGTTGCAACAACTTAACAACAACTTGTTATTGTCAAAAACAGTGTTTTTGTTGACAAATTTTACAGTCAAAATTTGACGTTTTTGCTAAACTATATATTAAAGTAAACCAAACTTAAAAATGGATTTCCTATTATATTAAATGAATTAAAACAAATTTATTTAGGTTAAAATTTCATATCATTAGGGTTAATATTAAAATATTGAATTTTGGAGTTGCATTGACAAAATGTGACAAAACTAGAATATTTTTGTAAAACGATTATGAATATATTTTTCAAACCTGTATTATACTTTTATTATCTTTATTAAGTGATTTCGATATAGTTTGACTTTTCAAATAAATACTTAAAAATATTTATTTAAGCATTTATTCATTTTTAACAAAACTTAACTTTTGTTGATTTTGTGATGAAAATCCAAAATTTTTATCTTTCCATTATTAACTATAAGATAAATAATTTCTCCATCCTTATTCATTATTTATAACATATTTACTTAAGTTCTTAATCTTTTTAAATTCAAAATTAATAAAATATCTTATTTTTGAAGTTGCGAAATTACAGGTCGTTACAAAAGAGATGAAAAGTTCTTGCAATTTATGCAAATGATCCAAAGTTCTACCATTATAAAGTCATTTGGGAACTTTCCCCTTATAGCTTACTAAGATTAAGTGCTTCATTGAGCACTACTTTTTTCATTGTCAATGAAAATTACTTATTCACTTGATTGCATGCCAGTATAGTTTAGAATGCTTGACTTAAACTTCATAGATAAATACTTGACACAGAAGGTTGTATGCACTGATTAACCACATATCCAATGATGTCATCTACTTGATACTCCATGTAGTACTGAGCATAAAAAGGTTGTATGCAGAGCCAATTCTATGGGCACCCTTCTAGGTCATTTTAGGGCAACCTGCATAGGAGATTTGAGCTTATTTTAGACTTAGTGACATGGAATGTTGTGCTTGCAAACTAAATTTGTATGGTATATCACATATAAGTACTCGTGTTATATGTTGAGATTTAATCTACAGACTTTATATGTACGCGGATAGGGATTAAGCATGAGTATGAATTGCCTGTGGAACTAAATGACGGATGCATTGCCGTTGTAATGTTGACACTGGGCTGCAATTCTGGAATAGTTGACTATGTAATGCATTTTGCAAAACATTCACATAAATTAATATTCAGTTGATAGTGCTTATCAGCTGTGCTGTTGGAATGAGCTTATTACAAAAACGCATATGTTAGAGCATGGAGATAAAATAAAGTGATGCATGTAAGATGCTTATTGAAACAAATTGCATAGTCTGCTACCGAATTGAATAAGCCAGAACCATTCCAGGATAGGCAGTTTGTATGTCGAGTTGTTCTTGCACTGCGAGCTTTGCATGGTAGGCTAGAATTTAGATTTGATATGCATAATGAATTGAGTTGTGCATGAAGGAATGAAGGCATGTAGGCCGTAAGAATGAGTAAAGTTGAAACTGTGAGAGTGCACCGTGAAAACATGCATTGACGTTTGTATAAAGCATGTGCAGGTGCTGAAATGACACAAGAGGCTAGTTGTGAGAAGGGTGAGCAGCTGCATCTTTTGAGAGGCCAAGAGTGAGTGCAGGCATGGTGAATAACCATAGGCTGACTGGATATCGATTCGGGCATGTTCGAATATGGACTTACCAGTCTTGATCGTTACAAAGGACATTGAATGAGATGACATCTGTTGTCGAGCAGCTTAAGGTGGGTGATGTAAATGAACTACAGGCTGAGATTGGGTGTTCTGAAATGGAGTGATAGGCTGAGATTTTAATGAGTGCTTCATCTATTTTTCTTGATGGAGCATAATTGTTATGGTAGTTGCCTCGGTGTAGGACATAGGTTACTGTTGGTGCAATGACATGTATGCTTAGACATATATAATTTTATAATATGTATCATGTTGAAGTACATGATTGTGAAAATGGTATATAATATTGTTTAATTGAAATTCATATGTTTGTCAATGTATTAGATCATATACGTGCCTTAACCTGGATGTAGAAAATATTTCTATACAGATTCATTTTCAAATGTGTATACTAAAAAAGATTGCAATAGTCGGATAAACTTAAATTATGTTTTCCTAAGTGCATAAACTTGAAAAATAGCATTTCACCCCAAGTTCAAATCAAATTCCTTTCAGAATTATTCTTAAATATTTTGATAATTGTTATGCTATATTGTATCATATTATTTTAGAGATTTACAAATTGGTTTGCTTACATATATGTTACTGCTTTAAAAGTTAAAATATTCATACTTAGCATATATTCAGTTTAATACAGATAAAATCAGTGGCGGAGCTAGCCTACAAAATTAGATAGGGCGGACATGACACATACTAAATAATAGGAAATTAAATAGCCTAAGATATAGAGAAGAACAATAAAATGGACCAACGCAGCAACACATTTAGTTCACATAGGGCGGTATTCTTAAATTCAGGTGGGGCAATACATGTATAAGTTGATTTTTGTAAAAGAAAAACTAAATTTTAGGTGGGGCCTTGGCCCTAGCTGACACCAATGTAATCCGCCCCTGGATAAAATGCACACGATTCACAACATCAATTTAATGCGCAGAGATGAAATTCAGAATTGCATGTTACAAAAAGAAAATTTACACCGCTTACTGTAGTCTATTTGAAACATGTTTTCCTTTTATATTTGTCAAACACACACCCCCTAGCCATGTGAACATCGCATTTTTGTTAAAACTATGATGTTACTTTGTTTTTAATATTAGCACTGTCGGGGGACAAGTTTCATCACTAAATCTATGAGTTTTGATGCAGGTAAACATAGGAATTAGGTTGTTCATTCAAATTTTTGTAATAAAAATATTTATGGGAGTGACTGTGATGGTGAAAATTAATCAAAGAGTTAACTAAAGCCATCGATGTAGATCCCAAAGGAATTAGTTAGGGAATCAATCATTTTTTGAGAATTCAGATGTGTTAGATAAGTATCTTTTTATTTACTAATTTTCATTTGTTTTCTTTCCATAATTCATTATTTTTTACTTTTGAATCAGCTCCGTCCATCAACAATAACCTTTCATATCTACATATGAGTTAATATTATGTCAGTGATTCAAGTTGATTTTTCAATAAATAATATCCACTTGTTTTTTTTAATAAATAAAGAAAATGAAACATACATAAGATAGTTGGATTGAAAGAGAGGCAATGAAGGTGCGTCTATTTCTATTAATGTTTTTTACTCAAGGTTCGAAATTGTGAATAAAAAATTTCTGTGTTTTTGTTGGAACTAATATCGTCATCCTATTTTCCTTTAAGATTAAGAATGATTTATCTTTCCACTTTTAGATCGTAACTCCCATGCTTTAACTGTAAAAATGGATTTAAATAAACCTCACTACTATTAGTTTGCATATTAAATTTTGAACCTACTCATGCTAATTTTTTTTCTACCCATGAGCATTACCTTTGAATATCTAACAAAACCATTTTGTTTCAAAATTATTCATTATTACTGCCATCTGTATGGTGTTGAACAACTTAAAGTATATTTTGGCATCCCATTTTATGTTACAAGATTTCAACTTATTCTCCATCCCTAAATCAGAGTTGCACATCTGCTTTTTGTTAATGGTGAACTCCTTTAGCTGATATACCATCCATTTGGCTACAGTTGAGGTCAAATGTTGAATTTTAGCAAAATTTCATCTGCCTAATTTCTGAAGTTCATCAACCTAGATTGCTCTCTTCTACTAACTTTACATATAAAGTTTTATTTGAAATGCTTTGGCTTGTTCCTCTATAATCCATTATTTCCTTATATTAGCTTATGTCAACTAGGTCTTCCTCAGTGTTTCCATCGGACTAAAAATGCATCAATTCAATATATAATCTTTTTGTGTTCCTCTACTCTAAACTTGGAACGTCAACTAGAAAGATTGGTATCTCAAAACCATGTAGGTTATTGCTCCCTCCTTCATTATTTATGCTCTTTAAGACAATGATATTCAAAATGCTTAACTTAAACTTGGAGTCAATTCCTTGAATTTTCAACCTATCGATTCAGTTGTTGACAGTAAGGATGTAATATTCACTAAAATTGACATCGTTCTGAAATAATCTGAAAATATTTACTAAGGTTTTTTGTTCTCTTTTATGTGACGAAACTAATATCAGTTGTTTCATATAAATATAAGTAAAATTCTTTTTGGGGAAAGACAATCATTAGTTTATTTCATTATTTTCATTTCAGTAACTTAATTATTCCAATTTTCCCATTTAAACATTTTAAAATTGTTGATTGACCTACTATAACCTCATTTTAAGATGGAAAGCAAATCTTTCATGGACAATGCCATACCACCTACGTTGGATATTAATGGGCACCCAGTTAATCTAAATACCACATTTTCCTCTAAATATGATTGGCACACTTTATAAAATCTATTGATATACATGACTTTTTATACACATACTAATTATTTATTTATTTATATCATTATTGTTCATTGAAAAACCTGTAACAATAACCGTATGATTCAAATTTTTATCATCTTTTTTTACCTTCTATCTAAATTTAAACATTAGAATTCATTGTTACATGGTATATTGGTTTTGGACATAACTAACATGAAATTGAGGTAGATATTTAAATATATTAAAATTAGACAATTAGTTCAAACATTGATTTGTTGTAAAGCATAATTTTAATATTGATGGTATCTTAGTTGAAAAATATTATAATCATACTTCCTTGAGGTGTCATAAAGCATAATTTTAATATATTACAAGAGGATCAAACTCCATGTTATTACAATTGACAGCATCCAATGTCCCTATGCATATATTCCATTTTCCTTAAATGATAATGACCTTAGTAGATAACTGAGAGATGGACAAAACTAGAATAGCAGCTTTCAGGTATTGAAGTACATGAAATTGAGTATACTATTATACATATTATAATTATTGATCAGTGTATACCACATTCATGCTACAAATTGAATATTAAGTAGGAGGTGACCACTGAGGCTTTAATGAATATAAAAGAGGTATGGAACCAAATCAAGGGGTAATTTTTTTCCCACAAATTTTACTTTATATCTTCGAAGAATGATAAGTTGCTATAATTAATTAGATTTCTTTTGATTCGACCTTTCATATTCTTCGGGTAAATTTTAGTCAATTTCATTTTCAGATATAGTTAGCAGTAGTTTATATGTACCATAGATTAATTTTTTTATAACTTATATTTTTAATTTCAGTTTTAACGACAATGGATAAAATTATAATATCATTATTTATATTTCAAGATGTTCATTTTTTTATCTTCTCTATTCAGGTTCTACCTTTTGATTTAGATGACTTGAAATCTCCATTTTGATTTCCCTAAAAATCATGTTATTTCTTTATAATATCCATTGAGTTTGGACATTTAGGTCATGTATGGATTAACTGGATGGTTAATTCTCTACTTACTTTAGGAATGGTAAGTTTGAAATTTTGGATATTACAGCACACGAAAATTTTCAAGGACAAATAATTCTTATTTTTCACTTTATTTATTATTTAAATTTGTACCAAATAATATTTTCCTTTTTTTCATTATAAGAAAAGTACACCGACAAACAGATCATCATATAAACCTCATTCATGCTTACTAATAGTTTCAAAATAGAATAAAATAATCTATCATATCTAGAATGTGAACCTCTAGCTAATTTTAGCAATTTGTACAAGCATTGAACATCCAAATTCTTGAACTCTCAACAGAGATCTTTTTGAAGAAAGCGCTATATGGAATTGGTTACTAACTTAACAAATTTGGCTCTATAAACAATCCACTAACTATAAAATACAATTTTATGGTATTTTTTGTTGATCAGCAAGTAAAGGTGGATTGATGTTATTGTTAGATAATAGTCAGATATGGTTAATGGTAAATAAGCTAAAACTATTTGTTCGGTAAAGAAGAGAGGTGGAGCGGCATTGTTTCGGAGAGGCGAAGATGAACACCGAACCAAAGATTTCGTTCGGTGATTTGGTGAAGGAGAAGATGCCGAACGAAATATCTCGTTCGGTATTTTTCCACTCCAGTTTTCTTGTTCGGTATTTGAGCATGTCGCTCTAATAGGGGAGATGCCCGTCCAAATTTGAAGTGCACTTTGCCGAACCAAATTGTGCTGGACCAGATGCATGCCGAACCAAAACCCAAGGTGGCTATATAGCAGCTACCCCTCATCATTTCTTCACTCTATAATAGTGGAGCTTCTGGACAATAATGGTAGCCATCCTAGAGAGCTAAAACTGTGCATAATTTTGTCTGTATTGTTAATTCTTCTTTTGTATAGCCGCCAAAAGTGAATCAATCTTGTAACTCTAATCTTTCAGTGATTAATAAATTTTCCTCTCCCGAAAATGAGTAGACGAGTTAAGGACCATTTTTCCTAACTTGTAATTTCGAGGACGAAATTCTTTTAAGGGGGGAAGTTTGTAACGACCAGAATTTTGAACAAATTAAATTGAGAATATTTAATTAATTTTAAATATTTGAACGATGATTTAATTTGAATCCCGAATGTAACTTTGAATTTGACGGTTAAATTATAAAATTTAATCTATTGAGTTGATTAAAAATTTAAATCTTCAATTTTAAGCTGAAGAAAAATATTTCGAGAGCTTTTAATATTCGTATTGATATTTCTGAAGATGATAGAAGCTTCAGAATCGAATTTGAAATTGAATTGTTCAGTATTGAAATTATATCGTTCGTATCGATATTTGAAAATAGCGTTCCGGGGCACAGTCTCGGAATTCGATGAAACCTGTTCCATTGGGTCCGGAATATTGAATTATTGCCGGGTTTCAAATTTTGTATTGATCGGAGTTATTATGTGAGCATACGACACGTAAACGCGCTGAAATTAAATCGAGCTCAATTTAAATTTGGTCAACATCAGTTGAAATTCTTTCTTTTCGAAATTACTGTAGCCTGCAACTCCATAGGGCAGTGACATATCCTATCTCTTTTTTCCCCTATCTAGCACGCAACCATCAGATCGTGTCCCTCTCCATTCTTTTAAAGAAAATGAAACCATTTCTCGTTCAAATGGAAATTGAACTCGCCTAAAATAAAAATGGCAGAGGAACGAAGAAAGAAAAATAAAACGAACAAAGTAAAATGGCAGCCGAGTCTCTTTACAAGCAAAAGAATCGAAGTCGGGTATCTCGTTCCCCTTCTCAGTTCAAACTGAAATCAGGGCCGCCCTCATTCTAAAAGAAATTCTCATTCCCTTTTCCTAAAACCAAAATCAAAAGACACGAGCTCGTCTCGAGCTGCCTCAGAGTCGTGAGTGTATTATCGAACGCGAATGGCAGCGTCGACGGTAGCAACTTCGGTGAGGGGTCGCGAGCGAAATCTCGGAACTAGGGCTCGTTCGAAGGGCGGCGACGCGACTGGTAGGTGTTAGGGAACTCGCGAGGGCGATGAGACTGCGAATTCGCGATGGCTGTAGGGTCGTTGTCGACGTTGGGGTGGCGTGGAGTTCGCGACGTCTAGGGTTTCGCATCGTCTGTCAGTGGGCTTCGAGCAGACAGTCGAGACCGGCATTTGATTTTAGGGAAGGAGCCAAATTCGTGGTCGAGACAAGGTTGATGGCAGGTGCGTTCGCGAGCACACAGAGGAGAACGGCGAGCAGTAGTTTCGGCGTGGTGGGGATGCTGGTGATCGCCTGGAGCTTGCATATGATCTCGCGTAAACAAGGCAGTAAGATACTCTTTGTTCGGAAATTTAAAATGTTGGATACTGGAAAATATTTTGTTAAAGGAGAAATTAGTTTTAAATTTAATTTCTTGTTAAATAATTCTATTAAAGGAAATTGGTTTAAAATAAACAATTAGTTAATTAAATCTATTAAACGATAATTGGTAATTCGAATTATTCAAAATTTGATATATCGTACAATTGTTATACAAGGTTAAAGTCAAGAAAATCGAGTCAAGTTTGGATGGGATTGCAAAATAAAAAGCTAAGGTGAGATCTTCTCACTCAAGAATTGAATGTGGAATTTTTGCAGTTATTGATGATTACTATTGGATGTGCTATTAGATATGGTAGGATATATCTATATATATAGCAATATATACATATTGGCATATGTATATATTGGATTGATTGATTTCCCGCCTCGTATAGCGGATGAGACCCTATTGCACCGTTAGTAAGCGGATTATTTTTATAAAACCCATATACCGCGATATTCCACCTCGAAGTGGAATTGGTATTGTGCTAACGTTTGTGGATGCAGGGAAACAGGTTGGAGGGATCCAACTGGATTCCTCACCAGTATTTATTTATTTACAGATATTGATGTATATTCTGTTATCATATGTTGATATATGATGTTTGATGTTGTGATTGACTAATTGGTGCTGTTGCATCATCAGATTCAGTTTTGAAGTTTAAAAATAACATCTTTTACTTTAAAAGGGTTTTTAAAGTGATTTTTGAAAGTAGACGTTTTATTGAATTTTTGAATTGATTTATTTCAAATAAAGAAACGTCTAAAATTTTAAAGTTATAAAAGTTAAGATTTTTGTGAAGAAAAAAATCAAAATGTGATTTTTGAAATAAATGTTAAGAAATTTATGAAATGGGTTAAATTGGGATTTCTAGTATTATAAACGGTTTATTTAAAAGATGTACAAAAATGGATATTTATAAATTTGAAAAAAATTGGGATTATAAGACAAGTTTCTATAAGTGTTAAAATGAATTATAAATTGGGATTTCATAAGTTAATGGAATCTGAAAGTTTTAGATTTTGTGAAGTTTAAAAGAACGATTTCTTTTAAAATAAATGAACTATAAGTTATATTAACTTATAAGATGGACCTTTGGTATATACATTGAGCTATAAATTGAATAGGTCATTAAAGAAGATTTATAAATCGAATTGTTAATAAAGGAGATTTATTAAATTGAAGTTGTTAGAAAATAGAAATAGAATTTATAAACGTTGTTTTATAAACTCGAAATCAATTGGATTTGATAAATTAAAAATAGAAGGTTGTTAAAGGAGATATATCCGCGATTTTGGATAGTGGATAATTATTGAAATAAAAATGTGTAGAAAATATTGAAATGTGGTTAGTGAAGTATATTCACGATTTTGGACAGTGAATATATTGTTAAGTAAAATGGATATGGTTTGAAGAAGTGATGTTTTAAAATGAAGTTAAATTGTTTTTAACGATGTTTTAAAATGTATTATGAATCGAAATCATAGATTTCAACATTTATTGTTGAAATAGACGTTTTCGAGAAATAGAAGGAAATGATGGACTATAACACTGTTGTTATAGTAAATGATTTCCGTAAGGAAATGTTTTTATGTAGTATTGGGGTTTATATATCTATCTTAATTTTCGAATCCCTATACTAGTGATTTTGAGTCGTCGTAACGATGTTTTACGTAACATTCGTTTTGACTCAAATAGATGTTAAAATTTATGATTTCTTTGAAGAATGAAATTATACTTAAATTTGATTTAAGTATATTGAATATTTTCAAATGTTGAAAATAAATGATTTGTGATTTACTTATTTTTAAATAAGTATGGAAATGCTTTTCCAATATGAAATGAACTATTTTGAGATTTTATCTTCAAGGATAAATTGAAATGTGGCAATTGATTTGAAATTGTTTTCAAACGGTTAAGTGTGGAAATTATATATCTAGTAAAGATATTTTTGGAAGATTAAATAATTTGGAAAATTATTTGGAATCTGATGATGTTGCGCATCTTTATTGATAGTTAAATAACCGACTATCAATAATTACCTTGAATAGGTATTTGTTGTGAATTGGATGAATTTGAATGCCACACTTATTTTTGAATAATCGCTCACTATTCGGGTTAGCCAGGAAAGGACCATGGGGTCGTATAACCCATTCCGAATATGTGATACGTCGTTATGAATTGCATTTGAAGACCGGTGTTGAAGACCGGATATTTTTGAAAACGGAAGGATTACCGTCGAGTTACTCTACATCGGCTGATCTCCGATTTAGAGGTTTTATCACCCTTAGTGACGGGAAGTCCGGACGTGATTAGAAATTTATCCGGATATGCAAGGGCTTCGTGAGAAGTGCCTTCGGTTCTGTTCGATCCCGGAACAGACTTGTATGGATTGTATGTCTGACGTTACAATTTGAGATATAAAGCTGATTCCTTTCAAATACATTTCTGTTGGTGGCGGAGAATTTATTCTCTTAGCTTAACACCCTTGTCTGAGACGTACGAGCTCGGAGGTTATGTAGTTGAAATTTATCAGCATATACTCCCAATTTGGTAACGTGGCATACTGAGTGTTGCTGTGAAATGATCAGTGTTTGATCATTTGCGATATGATCATTTGTTTGATCTTATATCTTTGTGATCATAGGTTGATCATTTTTGTTTGACCCGAAGCAGGGCTTTGTAGAAAGCGTAGCTTTGTGGACGAGACTTCATCGAGCCTCACACCCCGGAAATGGTCAAAACAGGAAGGATGTAGCAAGGTTCTAGGGAGTAGCGCCCCTTAGTGTATGTCATTCCTTCTGGATAGAGGTGGTATCATGGTATGGAGCCCAGATACTTAACCTATGTGGTTGCTGCATTTTTACTATGTGGTTTGTTGGAAATCGGGGATCCTCGGGAAGATCGGTTACGATCGGGGGATGGCATACGCGTGTCAGTAGTTACCTATTTTTGCAGAGGTAACCCGGCCTTGTGTTGGCAGAGATCCGGTTAGGTTCTCGGGTCGTCTATTCCAGGGACGTACCCATCGTGGAAAAGGAAGTTCCTTAGCCTGACCATTTGTTGGAAATCCAAAGAAACAATACGAGCCTTTACGATTTCAATTGTATAACCTGTCTCCTCAGGAGGCAGCTATAGCATGCATAATATAATGGTACCTATGCTGGCTAAGATTTATATTCTACTTTCGAAATGATTTTCCACTATGCACTAATAATAATATCAAAAATGATTTGATTTTGCGTAGTAAGCATCTTTGACTATCATAAGAAGAAATCTCCTCCAATTCTGCGTTTGCATTGTGTGTGTGGTGGGAGGTCTTATGGTAGTTTCATTTTCCAAAAGCATTGCGAATTTGTTTTATTTTCTTTGTGAAAAATAACTGTTTTACGATCTCACACCAGTCACCATGACTGACTCGGAGTTTATTGTTCCCTTCTAAACTCTGGGTGCCCACCAATTTCCACACGGGCAGCCTAGAGTTATGTTATCAGGATATTCTGGAGCTTTGGAAGCAAGCTGGATGGCGTAACGTATCACCTACACTTTGTATTATTCCGCTGTGTATTCTGTATGAGGACAAGTTATATAACTGTCCATTGCTGTATATTGACTCTGATGATTGATGTATGTATAAACTGATATAGCTCTTTGTTTTAAAAGACTAGTGTTTATTTATTATATATTGTTCCGCTGCGATGTGTAAGATTCTGATATTGTTTTCTGTTTCTATTGTTGTTCTGTTGTTCTTCTCTTCTTCTTCTTCTACTCTTTTTTTTCCTTCTACTTCTTCTTTCTAAAACCATCACTTTTCGGGTTTCCGGCATTCGATGGCTCGGCAGTCGATAAAGTGAGTATCGATGTCGAATTTTCAAAAGTCGAAAATTTCGGTACGTGACAGCGTGGTATCAGAGCATATGGTTAAGCGACAACCCTGCTCTGTTGGGTGTTACTCATTAGAGATAGAGTCAGTAGTACTCTAGAATGAGTTTGAGTGTAATAATAGATACGAGCGCGTATTTGTTATTGAATATGAAATTGTTTTGTATTGTGTTGACTTATCGGT
Source organism: Allium fistulosum (assembly GCA_030737815.1). Lineage (NCBI taxonomy): Eukaryota > Viridiplantae > Streptophyta > Magnoliopsida > Asparagales > Amaryllidaceae > Allium > Allium fistulosum. The sequence continues at coordinate 1,214,661,189 of CM060902.1, forward strand.
TGATTGTTTATGGATTCTGGTCGGTGCAGTCTAGCTAACTGTATTGATAGGGGTTTCTAAACTCTTAAACAAGATAAACCGACACAGTATTGTTTTAAAATAGGGTGAATGAAATAATTTTGCCCAAAACTATTTTTGTATAGAAAGGAAATGATTTTTCTATGAATTATCATAGTATATGGATGTTTGGATGTTAGGAAATAATAATAGTGAATTATCATCACTGGAATTGAATAAGAAATTCAAATCATAACTCCAAAGTTAAGAAATAAATTCACATACAAATGAAATTTGAGAATATAAATTATAAATGTGATTTGTAATTTAAAACGGGATTCCAGAGAAGTATTTGGAAATGTTTTGAAAAGAATTTGAAGATTTTGGGGATTTGGAAAGTTTAAATCCTTTTTGATTTAAAAATGAATTTCAAAGGTTTTGAAAAATGTTCTGGAGGAATGAAAAGCTCTAAACTCTTTTCGGTCGCTGGAAAATAACTTCGATGATGACCGCGGCATCATTGGTGTTCATTTTCGGGTTTCCAAAAGAGAAAATTGCTGCCAAATTATTTTAAATGGAAGTGTTTGGAAAATTTGGGTTTATGTTTTGGAAATTCAAGGATAATTTGAATTGTTTTCAAAAATGTTTTTGAAAAGGTTGAAAAGGCTCTGGAATACTATATATAAAAATACTTATGAAATATTGTAAGTTGATAACCTATGCAAATTGAATTTTGATAGAATAAATCTAACTTAAAAGATGGAGTTAAATAAATGTAAGTACAAGTGAATCAATTAAATGAAACTGAAATTGGAAGTTGAGATTCATTTTGAAGTTGTAAGCAATGAATTGAAATTGAAAAATGAAATGAGACTTGAATCAAGTGGAATAAAATCCAAACCTGAGAAAAATGAATAAGGATTGAATCCGAATAAACTACTTTGATAATTAATTAATTCATGAAATGGAAGTTGAATTAGTTAAATTGAAACTTGAATTGTGAGCTAAATGAAAAGAGAGGGTTCGAATTTAAAGATAAATTCAAGTAAGTAGAAATAAATTTTCAATGAATGGAATTCACAATTGTAAGTGAATAAAATTGAAACTGAATGTTGAAAGCAAATTTGAATAAAGTGATGATGGATTAGTAAATGAAACTAATCTAAAATAGTGCAGTTATGAATGAAAGATAATCGATAAAATTCAATATTCGGAATTGAAGATAAATTAAATTCCAATAGAATTGAAATTGTGAATTGAATTCAAATGAGAAATTGAAATGTAAAATTGAATGAAAGTAGATTTGTAACTTCAATAGTGAAGTAAAAATGTATAAGTAGTTTATATTGAAAATTTTGTAATAGAATTTGCAAAATGGTTTGAATGTGTAACTAGATATTATGGCTAGTAGGACATACAGGTGTTATAAAAGGAATTGGAATTTTGATTTCGAAGATAATTTGAATTGCTCGAAAAAGGTATGTGTTTAAATTTGAATATGAGATTTGATGATTTCTTGTCTAGCCGCTTGGCTTTTTCTTTTCTTTTTGAAATCTGAGAGTCCGTAGGGACGTTTTGTTGTCGTACCGTATTACCCGCGCAAAGGAGACGCTGGCGAAATTTTTCGAAAATTTAGAGCGTTAGAAAATTTTTGAGCAAATTTTGAAAGTTTAAGTTTAAATTTGAATTTGAATTTAAATTTGAATTTTGAAGTTAAACAATATTGTTTGAAAACTATGAAAGGTTTGGAAAACTAGTTGAAATGATAACGAATCTCTAGTAGAGAGATTTGTTTTGAAAATTTGATAAAACTATTAGATGTTGGAAAAAGAGTAGACGAGTTAAGGACCATTTTCCTAACTTGTAATTTCGAGGACGAAATTCTTTTAAGGGGGGAAGTTTGTAATGACCCAGAATTTTGAACAAATTAAATTGAGAATATTTAATTAATTTTAAATATTTGAACGATGATTTAATTTGAATCCCGAATGTAACTTTGAATTTGACGGTTAAATTATAAAATTTAATCTATTGAGTTGATTAAAAATTTAAATCTTCAATTTTAAGCTGAAGAAAAATATTTCGAAAGCTTTTAATATTCGTATTGATATTTCTGAAGATGATAGAAGCTTCAGAATCGAATTTGAAATTGAATTGTTCAGTTTTGAAATTATATCGTTCGTATCGATATTTGAAAATAGCGTTCCGGGGCACAGTCTCGGAATTCGATGAAACCAGTTCCATTGGGTCCGGAATATTGAATTATTGCCGGGTTTCAAATTTTGTATTGATCGGAGTTATTATGTGAGCATACGACACGTAAACGCGCTGAAATTAAATCGAGCTCAATTTAAATTTGGTCAACATCAGTTGAAATTCTTTCTTTTCGAAATTACTGTAGCCTGCAACTCCATAGGGCAGTGACATATCATGTCTCTTTTTTCCCCTATCCAGCACGCAACCATCAGATCCTGTCCCTCTCCATTCTTTTAAAGAAAATGAAACCATTTCTCGTTCAAATGGAAATTGAACTCGCCTAAAATAAAAATGGCAGAGGAACGAAGAAAGAAAAATAAAACGAACAAAGTAAAATGGCAGCCGAGTCTCTTTACAAACAAAAGAATCGAAGTCGAGTATCTCGTTCCCCTTCTCAGTTCAAACTGAAATCAGGGCCGCCCTCATTCTAAAAGAAATTCTCATTCCCTTTTCCTAAAACCAAAATCAAAAGACACGAGCTCGTCTCGAGCTGCCTCAGAGTCGTGAGTGTATTATCGAACGCGAATGGCAGCGTCGACGGTAGCAACTTCGGTGAGGGGTCGTGAGCGAAATCTCGGAACTAGGGCTCGTTCGAAGGGCGGCGACGCGACTGGTAGATGTTAGGGAACTCGCGAGGGCGATGAGACTGCGGATTCGCGATGGCTGTAGGGTCGTTGTCGACGTTGGGGTGGCGTGGAGTTCGCGACGTCTAGGGTTTCGCATCGTCTGTCAGTGGGCTTCGAGCAGACAGTCGAGACCGGCATTTGATTTTAGGGAAGGAGCCAAATTCGTGGTCGAGACAGGGTTGATGGCAGGTGCGTTCGCGAGCACACAGAGGAGAACGGCGAGCAGTAGTTTCGGCGTGGTGGGGATGCTGGTGATCGCCTGGAGCTTGCATATGATCTCGCGTAAACAAGGCAGTAAGGTACTCTTTGTTCGGAAATTTAAAATGTTGGATACTGGAAAATATTTTGTTAAAGGAGAAATTAGTTTTAAATTTAATTTCTTGTTAAATAATTCTATTAAAGGAAATTGGTTTAAAATAAACAATTAGTTAATTAAATCTATTAAACGATAATTGGTAATTCGAATTATTCAAAATTTGATATATCGTACAATTGTTATACAAGGTTAAAGTCAAGAAAATCGAGTCAAGTTTGGATGGGATTGCAAAATAAAAAGCTAAGGTGAGATCTTCTCACTCAAGAATTGAATGTGGAATTTTTGCAGTTATTGATGATTACTATTGGATGTGCTATTAGATATGGTAGGATATATCTATATATATAGCAATATATACATATTGGCATATGTATATATTGGATTGATTGATTTCCTGCCTCGTATAGCGGATGAGACCCTATTGCGCCGTTAGTAAGCGGATTATTTTTATAAAACCCATATACCGCGATATTCCACCTCGAAGTGGAATTGGTATTGTGCTAACGTCTGTGGATGCAGGGAAACAGGTTGGAGGGATCCAACTGGATTCCTCACCAGTATTTATTTATTTACAGATATTGATGTATATTCTGTTATCATATGTTGATATATGATGTTTGATGTTGTGATTGACTAATTGGTGCTGTTGCATCATCGGATTCAGTTTTGAAGTTTAAAAATAACATCTTTTACTTTAAAAGGGTTTTTAAAGTGATTTTTGAAAGTAGACGTTTTATTGAATTTTTGAATTGATTTATTTCAAATAAATAAACGTCTAAAATTTTAAAGTTATAAAAGTTAAGATTTTTGTGAAGAAAAAAATCAAAGTGTGATTTTTGAAATAAAAGTTAAGAAATTTATGAAATGGGTTAAATTGGGATTTCTAGTATTATAAACGGTTTATTTAAAAGATGTACAAAAATGGATATTTATAAATTTGAAAAAAATTAGGATTATAAGACAAGTTTCTATAAGTGTTAAAATGAATTATAAATTGGGATTTCATAAGTTAATGAAATCTGAAAGTTTTAGATTTTGTGAAGTTTAAAAGAACGATTTCTTTTAAAATAAATGAACTATAAGTTATATTAACTTATAAGATGGACCTTTGGTATATACATTGAGTTATAAATTGAATAGGTCATTAAAGAAGATTTATAAATCGAATTGTTAATAAAGGAGATTTATTAAATTGAAGTTGTTAGAAAATAGAAATAGAATTTATAAACGTTGTTTTATAAACTCGAAATCAATTGGATTTGATAAATTAAAAATAGAAGGTTGTTAAAGGAGATATATCCGCGATTTTGGATAGTGGATAATTATTGAAATAAAAATGTGTAGAAAATATTGAAATGTGGTTAGTGAAGTATATTCACGATTTTGGACAGTGAATATATTGTTAAGTAAAATGGATATGGTTTTGAAGAAGTGATGTTTTAAAATGAAGTTAAATTGTTTTTAACGATGTTTTAAAATGTATTATGAATCAAAATCATAGATTTCAACATTTATAGTTGAAATAGACGTTTTCGAGAAATAGAAGGAAATGATGGACTATAACACTGTTGTTATAGTAAATGATTTCCGTAAGGAAATGTTTTTATGTAGTATTGGGGTTTATATATCTATCTTAATTTTCGAATCCCTATACTAGTGATTTTGAGTCGTCGTAACGATGTTTTACGTAACATTCGTTTTGACTCAAATAGATGTTAAAATTTATGATTTCTTTGAAGAATGAAATTATACTTAAATTTGATTTAAGTATATTGAATATTTTCAAATGTTGAAAATAAATGATTTGTGAATTACTTATTTTTAAATAAGTATGGAAATGCTTTTCCAATATGAAATGAACTGTTTTGAGATTTTATCTTCAAGGATAAATTGAAATGTGGCAATTGATTTGAAATTGTTTTCAAACGGTTAAGTGTGGAAATTATATATCTAGTAAAGATATTTTTGGAAGATTAAATAATTTGGAAAATTATTTGGAATCTGATGATGTTGCGCATCTTTATTGATAGTTAAATAACCGACTATCAATAATTACCTTGAATAGGTATTTGTTGTGAATTGGATGAATTTGAATGCCACACTTATTTTTGAATAATCGCTCACTATTCGGGTTAGCCGGGAAAGGACCATGGGGTCGTATAACCCATTCCGAATATGTGATACGTCGTTATGAATTGCATTTGAAGACCGGTGTTGAAGACCGGATATTTTTGAAAACGGAAGGATTACCGTCGAGTTACTCTACATCGGCTGATCTCCGATTTAGAGGTTTTATCACCCTTAGTGACGGGAAGTCCGGACGTGATTAGAAATTTATCCGGATATGCAAGGGCTTCGTGAGAAGTGCCTTCGGTTCTGTTCGATCCTGGAACAGACTTGTATGGATTGTATGTCTGACGTTACAATTTGAGATATAAAGCTGATTCCTTTCAAATACATTTCTGTTGGTGGCGGAGAATTTATTCTCTTAGCTTAACACCCTTCTCTGAGACGTACGAGCTCGGAGGTTATGTAGTTGAAATTTATCAGCGATATACTCCCAATTTGGTAACGTGGCATACTGAGTGTTGCTGTGAAATGATCAGTGTTTGATCATTTGCGATATGATCATTTGTTTGATCTTATATCTTTGTGATCATAGGTTGATCATTTTTGTTTGACCCGAAGCAGGGCTTTGTAGAAAGCGTAGCTTTGTGGACGAGACTTCATCGAGCCTCACACCCCGGAAATGGTCAAAACAGGAAGGATGTAGCAAGGTTCTAGGGAGTAGCGCCCCTTAGTGTATGTCATTCCTTCTGGATAGAGGTGGTATCATGGTATGGAGCCCAGATACTTAACCTATGTGGTTGCTGCATTTTTACTATGTGGTTTGTTGGAAATCGGGGATCCTCGGGAAGATCGGTTACGATCGGGGGATGGCATACGCGTGCCAGTAGTTACCTATTTTTGCAGAGGTAACCCGGCCTTGTGTTGGCAGAGATCCGGTTAGGTTCTCGGGTCGTCTATTCCAGGGACGTACCCATCGTGGAAAAGGAAGTTCCTTAGCCTGACCATTTGTTGGAAATCCAAAGAAACAATACGAGCCTTTACGATTTCAATTGTATAACCTGTCTCCTCAGGAGGCAGCTATAGCAGGCATAATATAATGGTACCTATGCTGGCTAAGATTTATATTCTACTTTCGAAATGATTTTCCACTATGCACTAATAATAATATCAAAAATGATTTGATTTTGCGTAGTAAGCATCTTTGACTATCATAAGAAGAAATCTCCTCCAATTCTGCGTTTGCATTGTGTGTGTGTGGTGGGAGGTCTTATGGTAGTTTCATTTTCCAAAAGCATTGCGAATTTGTTTTATTTTCTTTGTGAAAAATAACTGTTTTACGATCTCACACCAGTCACCATGACTGACTCGGAGTTTATTGTTCCCTTCTAAACTCTGGGTGCCCACCAATTTCCACACGGGCAGCCTAGAGTTATGTTATCAGGATATTCTGGAGCTTTGGAAGCAAGCTGGATGGCGTAACGTATCACCTACACTTTGTATTATTCCGCTGTGTATTCTGTATGAGGACAAGTTATATAATTGTCCATTGCTGTATATTGACTCTGATGATTGATGTATGTATAAACTGATATAGCTCTTTGTTTTAAAAGACTAGCGTTTATTTATTATATATTATTCCGCTGCGATGTGTAAGATTCTGATATTGTTTTCTGTTTCTATTGTTGTTCTGTTGTTCTTCTCTTCTTCTTCTTCTACTCTTTTTTTTTCCTTCTACTTCTTCTTTCTAAAACCATCACTTTTCGGGTTTCCGGCATTCGATGGCTCGGCAGTCGATAAAGTGAGTATCGATGTCGAATTTTCGAAAGTCGAAAATTTCGGTACGTGACAGGTAACGATGCTAGCTGTAGAGCAATGGGTGAAGGTACAGTGAGGATCAGGATGTTTGACAGAGTGATATGCACTTTGACATGTGTCCGATATGTTCCAGGTCCTCGGTTGTCCTTAATTTCTTTAGGACAATTGGCATCTTTGAGATGCAAGGTAACTATCGAGAAGGATAGTCTGAAGGTTTCGAGAGGTGCACTAGTTCTTATGAAAGGAGATGTATTCCGAAATTTATATTTGCTGAAAGGAACCACAGTTCTTAAAGAGTCGTGTGTTGGAGTAGATAGTTCTCATGCTTTGGATGCCACAATACTTTAGCATCTCAGGTTGGGTCATATTTTAGAGAAGGGCTTAGAGTTCCTTCGAAAACGGAAGAAGATCAAAGGAGGAGGCTTCGACAAGATGGACTTTTGCCAGGAGTGTGTGTTAGGAAAGCAAACTAAAGTATCTTTTGGAGTTGGACTATAGATCGAGGCGAGTACATGCACACAGATGTTTGGGAACCAGTTGCTACTCCTTCTCATAGAGGAGCAAAGTATATTATCTCTTTCAATGATGACTTTTCTAGGAAAGTATAGGTGTATGTGATGAAGGATAAATCAGAGAGTTTTGAGAAGTTCAAAGACTGGAAGGCGCTTGTTGAGAACCAATCTGGTTCTAGGTTGATGGTGCTGAGATCTGATAATGGCGGTGAATTTGTCTCTAGGGAGTTCCTCGGATTTTGTAGACATCATGGAATTCAAAGACATTTCACTACACCCGGTGATCCGCAATCCAATGGGGTTGTAGAAAGGATGAACAGGGGCTCTACTGGAGAACGGTCGTTGCTTGAGATTGATGGCAGACTTGTCTAGAGGCTTTTAGGCTGAGGCATTATCAACTGCAACACATATCATAAATTGAATTCCATGCTCAGCCATAGATGGGAAGATTCCAAAGGAAAAGTGGAGAGGTAAAGCAGTGTATCTTGGTTACTTCTGAATTTTTGGTTGCCCTGTGTACGTTCACCATACAGGTGATGATAAGTTTGAGGCTAGAGCATACTAGCGGGATACACCGATGGTATCAAAGGGTATCGAATTTGGAACCCTATTGATCAGAAGATTGTTCATTCCAAACTTGTTACTTTTGATGAGTCTGCTATGTTCAATCCGAAGGAGAAGCTACCTACCACATCAGAAGATTTTGATAGGCCTAAGGAGATGGAAGAAGTTCCCGTGTTCCAGCCAAGGAGTAGAGTTGTTGTTGATGCTGTCAAGGAAAACGCGGTTGATGAAACATCACAAGATAGTCCACAGGTACCTTCTAGTAGTGCTGGTGATGTGCATGAATCTAGAGGAAGTTCAGTTCAAGGTGGAGCTGAAAGGAGTTTAGGTGAAGCTGTACCTACCCGGGTCTGTCGTAGGACTATTAAGCCGCCCGAAAGGTATGGAGATTGGAAGTTTGCAAACCTTAGCCTTGGTGATCAATTTGACTATGCTCTACATGTGGTTCATGAGGAGCCGCTTGACCTTGATGAAACTTTGAAGTCATGTGACAGTTCGAAGTGGACGTACGCTATGGAAGAGGAGTTAGAGTCGTTGAAGAAGAACAAGACTTGGAATTTGGTACCACCTCCTCAAGGAAGCCGAGCCATAGGTTGCAAGTGGGTGTTCAAGGTGAAGGATGATGGGAGATACAAGGCTAGATTAGTTGCTAAAGGGTTTTCACAAAGAAAGGGATTGGAGTATGATGAGATATTCTCTCCAATAGTGAGGCATACGTCCATCCACATTTTGCTCGCTATCGTCACAGCTCATGACCTGGAGCTGGAACAACTGGACGTGAAAACCGCTTTCTTGCATGAAGACTTGGATGAGACCATCTACATGAAGCATCCAGAAGGATTTGTTATAGATGGGAAAGAAAATTGGGTCTGCAAATTGAAGAAGTCATTGTATGGACTTAAGTAGTCGCCTAAACAATGGTACAAGAGGTTTGACTCTTTTATGCTTTCACTTGGTTTCGATCGTAGCATCAAAGACAATTGTGTGTACTTCAAGCATTTAAAGAATGGTAGATGGGTGTACCTACTCTTGTACATGGATAATATGTTAATTGCTTCCAAGGATAAGGCTGAAATCAATAGTTTAAAGCGAAAGATAAAAGCGGAATTCGAAATGAAGGACCTTGGAGAAGCAAAGAAAATTTTGGGTATGGAAATCCAAAAGGGATAGAAAGCTAGGACTTTTGAGCCTCACTCAAAAGGAGTACATTCGAAAGGTGCTTGCTCGGTTTAGCATGGAAGGAGTAAAGGCAATCAACATACACATGCCTTTGCACATACAGCTTTCTAGTAAAGGCTCTCCGATCTCGAAAAAGGACAAGGCTTATATGATGAAGGTCTTATATGCAAGTACAGTTGGCAGCTTGATGTATGCCATGGTCTACACTAGGCCTGACATTGCACAGGCGGTTGGATTGGTGAGTAGATTCATGGAAAATCCAGGAAAGATGCATTGGGAAGCAGTGAAGGGCATCTTCAGATACCTTAGAGGAACTCCAAACCATGAACTTGTCTTTGGCGCAGAGATAGAGATTTCCACTTGGTTGGTTTTTTTATTCTGACTATGAAGGTGATAGAGATCTAAGGAAGTCAACCTACGGATATGTGTTCACCATTGGTGGGACATCGATCAGTTGGAGAGTGAGGTTACAGACGATTGTGGCTTTGTCTACTACAGAGGCAGAGCTCATAGCTGCGGTGGAAGAAGCTAAGGAGGCACTTTATTTGAGGCGACTTTAGTGTGATTTGGGCTTCGTATATGAAGGCATGAATGTGTATTGTGATAGTCAGAGTGCAATTCAGTTAGCTGAAAATCTGGCCTTCAGCTCGAGGACGAAGCATATTGAGATGAGAGAGTCGTTCCTTGTCTCGATGAGTGAAGAGAAGCTAGTTCGTCTTCAGAAAGTTCACACAAAGGAGAATGCAGCAGACATGTTTACCAAGTCGTTGTTTGTTCCTAAGTTCGAGCATTGCTCGGACTTGATTCGCTTAATGAAGTGCTAGGTGCAACGGGATGGCACGGTGGGAGAGTTGAGATGGTTCATAGAGACATTTGTTTTCATGGTGGAGATTGATAGGTTCTACACGGACTGGGTACGTTGAACACTATGTTGACGGGCGGTGACCTTGCTAGAGTGTAGATGAAGGTGTAGATGAAGTTGGAAGGCTTGTTTGAAATTCGGTATCAAGGTGGAGATTGTTGAATTGATACCTGAATTCGACTCGAAGGAAGAGGCGAAACCCTAGCTCCGGATTTGCCGAGCGAAGAGGAGAAAGCCAAGCGAAGGAGGAAGTCACGAAGTCGCGCTCCAAAGCTTCATGATGATTTCGTTTGGTGTTGAGATTTAGGGAAGTAGGAATCTCATTCGGTGATTTGGTGAAGGCTAGGGCATGGGAGCTTTGTTCGGTAAAGAAGAGAAGTGGAGCGGCATTGTTTTGGAGTGGCGAAGATGAACATCGAACAAAAGATTTCGTTCGGTGATTTGCCGAAGGAGAAGATACTGAACGAAATATCTCATTCGGTATTTTTCCGCTCCAGTTTTCTTGTTTGGTATTTGAGCATGCCGCTCTAATAGGGGAGATGTCGGTCCAGATTTGAAGTGCACTTTGCCGAACCAAATTGTGCCGGACCAGATGCATGCCGAACCAAAACCCAGGGCGGCTGTATAACAGCTACCCCTCCTCGTTTCTTCACTCTATAAATAGTGGAGCTTCTAGACAACAATGGTAGCCATCCTAGAGAGCTGAAACTCTGCAGAATTTTGTCTATATTGTTAATTCTTCTTTTGTATAGCCTCCAAAAGTGAATCAATCTTGTAACTCTAATCTTTCAGTGATTAATAAAATCTTCTCTCCCCAAGTAGATGTACACTGCCTCGCGGTAGTGGAACCACTATAAATATTGGTGTAATTTTTTTTTTGCATTGCATTAATCTATGACTGTCAGTTCTGGTGTTTATCTCTTTTTGTATCGTCTCACTACAATCACGATCCAGTTGTTTTCCACTACATTGGATTTTTTATTCCCTTAGACTGATCATCTGAAGGGATTTTGCTCAACATTGTAGATACCATGGATTTGGATGTGGTAATTTTTTTTTGGTAGTGTCCCTATGGCTTTTTTGAGTTGAAGAAGATAGAAAACAAACCATATTCCAAGGATTTACTCAAAATAAAAGGTATAATAATATGCTAATTTGATTACTATAGTTTATAAGAATAATAAAATTTTCATATATGATACAAATTGGATGGACTTCCCTTATAAATTAACGACTTTTAAAAAAAATTTGTAGCCCCTTTAGATAATTCATCTATATGATTAGCTATCATAAGTTCAAAATAATATTTAGGTTTTTTTCCTTCCAAGTGGCAACTAATAATACAGAATTGTTAGGTTTTAGTTATGGCAAAGTACCTTGAGCTATGTATGAAATTTGAACTACAGTTTATTTAAGGTCAAATTCTAGACTCATGCAAGTTAATTTGGACAAAATACAGATTCTAGTTTTTACTAAGAATTATATATTCAATTAAATAAAATGTTCATATGGTTGATTTATGATTAAAAAAAGGGGGAAAGCATCTTAGCTTAATTTATATTATGTTTAAAGTTGTATACTCTATAACATATACATTATAAGTAGTCCAAAAATTAAACTACTGTAAGTACATGGGAAAGGTAATTTATGCTAGGGGCCAAAAATGCATTACTGTTGGAAGTACGTTGAAAAAGAAAAATTGTAAGTCTAAGAAATTGAATTGTTAATTGAAAATTCTATGATTTCTAACTCTTCAAAATAATTCAATTGTCATCATAATTTTACAGGTGGAGGATTTTGCTGTCATTGACTAGGTTATTATTGAAAAATTGTGCGTGATCACAATCTTACAAGGATGACCGTAACTAGCATTATAGTAATATGCCGTTTCGCATGAAATTCTAATTAGATACACCAAGTTTTCAAATGACAACAATCAGCTAATGTGTACTACTTTGATACTATCGGGCACGACTTAGGTGAGACAATTAATGGATAATACATACTACCGTACATGGCTCATGCGAGCTTTGGAATTTATGATTCAAGTCCATTGATATGTATTGGTGATGAAGACTTTCTTCCATATGTTCTCCAAAGAGTTCAAATTCTATAGCGGGCAATTAATTCTATAAAATGTTCTCTTCATGGTTAGTTAAGTTCAAGTGTGTTAAGCATGTTTAACAACGTATTGTACATGATTATTTAAAAAACGTCCATTACTATCGCAGTTTGATAAGTTTATATTGTTGATACTACATTATGTGTACAACACAAAGGATGTTGTCTTCGAAATGATTATATACTATAACTTATCATCGGTACATATTCTGCGAAATCAACAATATAAAGCTTTTGCATGAACTGAACAATTGTACATACTATTAGTAAAACCCTAATATGACAAAATATGTGTGCATAACACGGATTCACACTAGTATAAGTAGAGTAGATTGGGAATAATAGGGATGGGTGGATAAGATGACAATAGTAGTTACGATGGTGAATGAGGGGTCAAGCAAAGGGGTCGCAAATGCTAATATTTAGTAATGCTAGCTGGTGCAGTGCTAACTTCTGGGAATATAATGTTATTGTTAGACAAACCCAAAGAAAGTAAACTTTTCATACTTGTTACTAGCTCGAGAGAGGATTACTATGCATATGTGAGTAATTCACTCAACATTCGAGCATGCCAGGTCCTCCTTCCCATGTTCTTACTACTAGATACAAAGGAAATGGATGAAGCTGATGTGAAGGGGCATGCTCGGATGCTATAATAGAATTAAACGAAAGTGAGTGACTATGCATTAACAAAACTAATGGGCATGTTACACAATTTGGAACTTCATTGAATGATAATGAATGTTGACTGACCAGAATAACCACGTGATTGTATGTATGATACAAGTACGTGAATGTATAAAACATAAATGGGCTCTGCTTCTGAAGTGATTGGGACATTATGTGTAATATGCTACTACTTGACTGATTGTATATGCATGACCGAGCTAAAGCATAATTAGGGCTGTCAACGGATACCCGAAAAATCTGAAATCCGTCTGCATCTGCATTCGAAAAGCGGATAAATATCCGATATCCGGAAAAACGAATGCAGATGCGGATATGAAGGCATCCGCATTCGAAAATTATCCGTCTAGTTTTTGTCAAGATTATAGTTCAAATTATGTGTATATTAGTGCAGTGAAAGATATTTGTTTATTATTTTATTTAGTTAGTAGTTTATATTATATGCACTTAATGCTTTTTAACTGCTCAAAACTATTTATTATCATCATATCTGTTAATTTTTAACACTTTTATAATCAACGGGATTGAAAAATATTTATGTTAAACTAAAATCTTCTTTTTATAATTCTTGATTTATCAATCGTTAGCGGATAAGATAATTATCCAATATCCGTCCGTATCCGCGGATGCGGATATCCGAAATCCGAAAATGATTTTGGATGAGGATATGACACAATGCGAATCTAAAAGCATTCGTTGACAGGCCTAAGCATAACGTGCAAATAGGTAGCCAAGTATGGAATAGAGAATGAACCAATGACAGGTTGTGTGCAGAAAATGGCTGAACTAGGAATGTGGCAATAGCAGAACTGGCCTTTGCCGCAAGAATGATCTGAGATAATGCGGCACGACGATGAATGGAATGGAACAAGCTAATGGAGGATGAAAGGGCAGCAAGTCAAAGATGGACAATTGCAGTGAAAGGCATCTGAATTTGAATGATGCTTATTTGTAGAATGAGTTTTCTTCATAAGCCCATATCAAAAATTTGTCCACATACACATAACACAACACACATACGCATATATGTGTATATGTGAGTATGTATGTATGTTATATATATAGTCAAAGGGATTATTTTGGATTTAAATAAGATATATAAAATATGCTTTAAATTTGAAATTAACACTTAATTACGTAGTAAAATTATTTTCAATTAGTGTATTACTTCTTTCGGATACTTAAATAAAAATATCTAATATATACATTAAAATATAAATTTAAATTTTAAGTTGAAATTTAAAACATAATTTTGATATTAAAAGGTAATACTCAAGTTGCCTTCATTTTTTATTGTTGAACTAGTAAAGAATATAGACAAGGAGCAAATTGTAGGTATATTTAAACATGATCATGGACGTTGTACCTTCTTTTTTATGGTCAATAATATTTATCAAATAACGAAAAGTAAAAAAAACCTGAAAGGGTAAGCAACTAAAAAGTTTATAAACAATATTATATGATAAATAATGATTTCTATTTAATTTTATATCGTAAAAAAGAACATAAAAGCATATATTTAAAGGAAAAAATAGACCTTATTTTCTGTAATGACCTAGAATATCAGCCATTTGAATTTGGGTTATTTAGTTGATTTTGAATATTGAAATGTTAATTTTATAAGTTGAATAACTTGAATTTAAAATATAGCGATTTATTTGATAATTAAATTGTTTAATTTAATGATTGGAATTGTTTAAAATTTTAAATCTTGAATTTAATATGAATAAAAATGATTTCGAAGGTTGATTTAAATTCTATTTGAATAAGAAGGAAGATAGTAAACTTTTAAATTGGAATTAAAAGTGATTAAACTTATTTTGGAAATAACTCGTTTTAATTAACGTGTGGAAATAACCTTTCGAGGCACTATCTCAGATTTCGATGAAACCAGTTTCATTGGATCCGTAATAGTGAATTATAGTATGCCGTCGAATTTTGTGATGATTAGGCGTATCGTTTGGTCGTGCGAGCTTGAAACGCATAGAGATTAATTAAAGGAATTTAAACTAATATAATTGGGTTTGAAAAGTTATCTTCTATATATGATGGAATTGGGTCTCGATTCTAGTTCCATTGTGTTCGGAATAGGAGTATAACATAGGACATCAGGCGACACGTCTCGTTTGGAGTTTGAAAATTTAAGGAATGAATAGTACTTTAAAAGTTTTCTATAAAAGGACCTCAACTCTTCACAATCTTAAACCCTAACCCTAATTATTCAGAGACGCTACTTCTAACCCCACATCCAATGGTTGACATCCATCAGCACCACCACGACACGATTTAGCCTTCGACCCCAACTAGTAAAGTGTAAAGCTCGACGATGCAAAGCTAATCAACAGTTGGATCATCAAACGGCGAGGCGAGGTAGTGGCAATGGCCGTTCAAAGGCGGTGCAATTCATGGCGATTCCTGTGGGTGATCGAGAGGAGGTTGGTTGGCGGCGTTAGTGGTGGGAAGGTCTGGGTGGTCTCCAGTGAAAATGCAGTGGCGCGATGGTGAACAGAACGGCGGCGCGGTGAGGTCAAGGTAGAGGTCACGTTTTTCGTGCTGGAATGGAAGAGCGTGAGTAGAGGGAAAGGTAATTAAAAAGGTTTAAAAGTTAATAAATTTAGGTTAATAATAATTTAATTATCTCAACGTTCATTAATTCATAACAATTTAATACGATGTCAAAATCGAACGCTATAAGTTGCTTTGCGATCGTATCGACGACTATTATGCTAGGAAGTTGGATTGGATGGATTCGAAGCTAGTAGTAATTTGGGTTAAAATTTGGGTTAAAACCCTACGTTCCTGTGTAAGATAGGATGACCTTTGTATACGATCTCACCTCAAAGCGATTGATTTATATACTATATGTGATGCAAGAGGACGGATTGGATGGATCCAATGGGATTCCTCACACTATTGATTTTACTTTTCATATATATTGCGATATATGACTTGTAGGATGCCATATTTGATGACATGGATGTGATTTTGCATATTTAGTACATTAGTAGCACTGGGCCTTATTTTTGGTATTTTAAAATATCGTAAACTAATGATTTGATTTAAAAAGGGATTTCAAAATGATTTTTGAAATAATACGTGTTTAATAATTATCCTTGAATTATTTAAAGAAGGAATTTATTTAAAATAAATAAAAGTACAGTTTTAGAGTTTTAAATTTATGGTTTAAAATATTTTAAATAGAGATTTTTGAAGTGTGGATAAAGATTTTTTTAAACTTAAAATAAGTCATTCTTAATAATAAAGTAATTTGGTTTGAAAGAAGATAGAAATAATTTAGTATAATGATTTATTAACCGTTTTATATAAAATGATGTGAGTGTGTATACATATATCAAGTTTTATTTATAAATGTGGAAGTTTATAAATGGGAAAATGTATTAAGGTGGCATTTTACAAACAAAGTGAACATTGTAAAATCATATTTTATTAATAAAGGGATAGATTTATAAACGGTGTTTTATAAATTAAACGGAAAACATCATCATTTAATAGATTGGAGAAATAAATCAAACAGTGGATTTATTACAGGATGTGGAATGTTGTTTAGAAAATAGTTGATTCTATTTTGGAAATTAAAGATGGGGTTAAATTTGGAGGTGTTAAACGATATTTTATAAATAGAAAGGAATTTATCCATATGGGGTTTTTAAATGGGATTTTATAAATAAAAGGATTTTTATTAAAAGTAAGTTAATAAAATAGAATGCTGATTGATATTTACATTTGTAAATAGAAATGTTAAAAAGGATGCTGGTTGATATTTTATGAGGTTTTATAAATAAAAGGATTTTTATTAAAAGTAAGTTAATAAAATAAAAAGAGATTTATAAATACAGTTTATAAACATGGAAATGATTATGTTGAAAGATAAGTGCAGAATTGTATGAAGGAAATATATTTATGTTTTAAAAGTTGTTTGTTTATACTAATAATGTTTTAAAAGTTGTTTATTTATATTAATATTATTTTAAAGTTGTTATCAATATTTTAATATTTTAAAAAGTTAATTATTTAAATTATTAATATGGCTTGAAATTAATCATAATTATTTATCAATAAAGTTTTGAAAATTAATTATTATTATTTATAATAACGTTGAAGATAAATTAGTATTAATTTACTAAGAATGTATTGAAATTATTAATTATTATTTTTAAGATATTTTAAAGTTAATTACTATTTATATTATACTGTTTATTATTATGTAATAGTGTTTTTAAAATAAATGTTTAGAATTATTTATAAACGTTTTGAGATTTATAAATAGAGTTTATAAACAGATGTGGGCTTTATAAGAGGAATCTTATAACATGGTTTGGAAGACTTAAAGAAGGATTAGTTAAAGGGTAAAAAGAGTTTTATAAATGGCCTTAGATATTTATAAAAGAATTTTAGAAATGGGTTTATAGATTTATAAAAGTAGTTTATACATGGTTTTCGAGATTTATAAAGGAATTTTAAATTGTCCTAGAATTGTGTGAAAGGAAATCATCCTTCGTTCAGTGAATATACTTATACCATTGGGATAGGTATATATATTTTTCCTAAGTATCGAAAATATAGGGGTTTGTGGGTATATCTTCGTAAAGATATTTTGAGATAAATGTTTGGAAAGTGTTTTAATTAATGAAAAGATTAATTAAAGAGGCTTAGTGTTTCTTGGTGCTTAACTATTGTTACTTCCTTTGGAAAATTGATCTCAGGTTGGATTGTTTGTTTATTTGATAGTTAACTATCAAATGTTGGTCAGTTTATAAAATAATGTTATCGGTTCGGAGAGACCGGGATCGGATATATTATTCGAAAACCAATTCGAACAGACATAAGCTTTTCGAATTAGAATATCTTGAAGATAATCGAAATGAAGCTTTTGAAGTGCAAGGGCTACTTACTACTAATCCTGAGGATGACTTCAAAATGGATGTAGTAGAAGTAGTGCCTTCAGATTTGTTCAAACCTAGAACGAACTTGTATGGATGAATGCTAGCATTTCATTGATTCCTAGAGGGCGGTGCAGCATTCCAAGTGTGAAGTGCTATATAAAGGTAAAACGTAGCCTCGAGCCTCATCAACCGGGAAATGACAAAAATGGGGCTTGCAGCAAGGCCAAGTAGATCGCTCCCATCAGGATATGGTCATTCCAAAATCTAGATCGATTACTATCTACTCATGCATGCTTTAGACCCAAAAAGTGGGGTGATCATATTCTGTACTACTAGTCAAGTGGTAGGCCAATCCTGTATGGTAGGGGCACAAGATGTTCTTGTCATACCCCGATGCATTTTATCTAGAGATGTACCTTTGGATGGTAGTTCCTTACCTTGTCATAGTATGGAATCCAATCTCCAATACATGTCTTTACGGTTTTGATGGTAGAACCTAGTATGCTGGAATTTAATTAACGTAACAATTTTGAATATGATTAATAAGTACTTGTATCTTAGACACTATTATAATATCATAGAATTTCATATGAAATGGTTTGGTTATTATAAGGTAAAAAACCCGTCTGTATTTATGTGCGGCGTGGTCTTATGAGATACTTTTGATTTCAAAGGTTTTTATAACTTTAAAATCCAATTAGGTGTATTTTCTCATGCTGGTTTTCCAAGCTGACTCAGGTGTTATTTTATTATAATGCTTGGTTCAAACCAAACATATATATAGATTACTTTGGATGCATTGGAGCACATAAGACGAGCTGGAGGTCTTCATGATGTATTCCTGTATTTGTTTATTTTTCCGCTGCATTGTTGTAGAAGTTATTAGTATTTTGACGACAGGTTGTTATAACAGTCCAAACTGATGATTGACTATTTGTGTACTCTGATCTGATGTATGTATATTACAGCTTCTCTTTTGTAAAGATCATTGATATTTATTATATATATTGTTCCGCTGCGATTGTGAGACTCTGTGTTGTTTTCAGCTCCTTATTCTCTTCTTCTTCTTTTCTCTTCTTCTTTCTTTTCCATAATTATCCATCTTTCCAATTAATTTGGATTGGACACGTGTGGTTTATTGTCAGCTTTAATTATGCGGATTTGCGGGTTGTTACATTCCATGTAGAAGATGATGACAAAGGCTGAGTTAGATAAGATGATGGCTAGATGAATAAAAAGGCGTTGGATAGCCAAAACAACATCTTTGAAAGAATGAAAAAGGGCTTTACTATGTTGTCCCAACAACCTCAAAGCCTTAAGAAGAGCCGCATGGATTCATCATCTTCAAGTTCTGAGGAAGAAAGTTCATATTCATCAAATCAGAAAAAAAAGAAATAGCAAGTAGAAAATGAAGAGGAAGAATGCTAGAGCATCAAAAAAGCAAGTTGTAGGAGATGGAGTTGTTTTGGCCAACGCAAATCAGGTCGGTGCCGAGTTGATTCTTGAAGGTGGAAATGGAAAACCATGTGAAGCCTTGAATTTTGTTTGACATTGAGGATGATCTGCCAAATGCTTATAATGACGTAGGACAAGGTACTAGTGCACAGATTGATGGTGTTCACACGAATGCCACAGAACCAGTAAGGCGTCAAGAGGGATGGACGAATGGCTCTCCTAGAGACGAGAGCCTAGATATCATGTTACAAACCAAAAGCATTTGCAAAGTCAAACACTTGGGGTTGTTCTTAATATTCGCTGTACAGCTGCCCAAACCGTCAAGGAATATATATCGGATGTGGTTAAGATGTAACACCACGTAAAATTGACGATAATTAATAAATAATTAATAAGGCTCAAAAAATCGAATTTGAGCAAATATAGGAATTTTCCCATGAAACTTGCACCATAGTCTTCGCAGAGATTTTCCGAGAAACTTTTATTTATGGAGTTTCGCGATCGGAGCTCAAAGGAAGATGTTATTAGCATTTGAAGTTTCCGGAATGAAAATAACTAAAAAGCAAATAAAGGAAATAAATATTATTAAATGTGGCATGACACGGTCAACCCCGTTACTTGGATTGGTCGATCGCTAGCAGTCAACCGGTCGAGGTGGCATTTAGGGTTTGAACCTCGAGTCCTCGACCAAACGGCCCGGATTTAATTATTTTAATCTAACGGTTATGATTGATTCGAACACCTATAAATACAGGGCTAACCCTAAATCTATACTCCCCTTAACCCTAAATTTCTTCTCGGATATGTAATTCTAATAGTATGTATATACCTTGTTATACATATTTTTTTGAATTAGAATCGAAAAGGAGTCAGGTAAAGAGATGAATTCAGATTTGGAAATTTGGAAAGTTTGAAAGGTGAGTGAAAAATTGTATAATTTATTTATAACATTGAAATTTATATTGTTGAATTTTATTTATAAATTATCTATATAAGATCCCATGAGTTGTAGGCTTAAAATGAAAGTATAGGAGTTTCGTCTACATATTCAATAAGATAGGTAATTGGAATAATATGTTCAACCTGATCTGAAAATTCAAATCAGTCCCAAATATTTATTATTGTAAAATATTTGTAAAGTTGTAAAATTTATTTCGGATTTATAATTAGGTTGCCTTACTGACTTGGAATGTGAATTTCTACGTTTTAATTTATTTGAAGCAGGGTATAATGTATTTGTATTTATTCCATGTAATGTCCATAAATTTTCTAATTCCATAATTGTATAAATAGTGCATCGTTTGAATTAACAAGGAATATAACAAAAAGGAAGCACTGTCTATTTCAATAAAAGAAAAGAGATAATTCCTTATAATTTCAAATGAAGCGATAGTCTAATTTTTGGGTAATTTATGAAAAATTATAACGGTAATTCTTTTTAGAAAGGCTAACTAGTAAATTAAAATGTGGAAATTAATGTTATGGAATTCCTAAGCAAAAGAATTAATGTGTTAGGAATAAGAATACACTGCACACACAGACGTATAACCACGCTTACCGATTAGAAATAAAAATACACGTATAGCGTAATATACGCCAATTTTCGCATTGATTATAATTAGGACGTTCGGTTATTAATAGCATACTAAATATAGGGCTAGGAGGTTGGAAAAGGAAGGAATAGTAATTCCAAAATTTATGGATAGTAACTCCAAATTTGACAGCCAATAAATTTGTAGTCAATAGAGAGTTAAAGGAATTAAATGAGGACTGATTAGACAATTTAATATGGCATTTATGGGGAAAATTAATAGGCATAATTGGTAGATTTTGAAACGGGTAAATAAATGTCATTAGATTTTGTTCAATTTTGACAGTAATGACAAAATATTACAAACAATTGAAGTTTATTAGACATAAGAAGGAAACAAAGAACCCAAAGTCTAAGCATATAAAATAAGAATAATTACGCAGTTAACAAATAAGTGTTAATATATTAAATACACATAGAAGGCAATATAATTTTCATAATAGTAAATTATATATCTTCAATTATACGTTTAGAACGAATGTGAATTAGTGGGCATAGCCCAACACTTAGGCATTGGGTGATCGGTTTGGTTTAGTGGGTAGGGATATGAGGTCAATAGAGTTACACAATAGACGTCTACCTTCACCTAGAGGCTAGCAGTTATGATTACTTACTACTGATGTGGGACATCTCCAACCATAGGACCCATGGGGAAGAGATATTCATAGGACTTATTTCTGGGTAGGAGTTATTAAGTAGCTATTGTAGGGTTTGCTTCCTTCCTACTTAAGAAGTATTAAATGGTCGGGATTATCGTATAGGTACGGTAGTGGGAAGTTTTCATTTAGCCACGGTAGTGGAAAATCTCGTGAGGGGTCCGCTTCGGGATCAAGGTATTAAGTAGCTATTATAGGGTCCGCCTCTCCTCATAAAGAAGTATTAAGTGACCAGATGAGATTCCATGTGATGTCAGTTAAGGAGTACCAGAAAGTGATCTGCCTTGGATTAGGTATTAAATGAAGGGGACCTACCTAGGATATAAGTATTAAATGGTTAAAGTCTGCCAAATTCCCATTAAAGAGGTACTAAGTGGCTTGGGTGCTTTCTCTCACATTATTGGACATGACTAATAGTAGTTGCATGGGACTGGGAAGGGCCTTTAGCCTATAGTTGAGGGAGTTGTAGAGTTGAACTGGAAGAGCCTTCGGGCTTAAAGTTGGAGACATTTCATGTAGGATGTAGTTGAGATGCATTAGTAATACGGTAATTATATTATAATGCCATATCTAGGTGTCATCTGTCTCTATAGCTTGGATCGATTGGCAAGCAGTTATGTTGCGGAGGGCCCATTTCGAGGACTGAGGTATTAAATGGCCGTTGGGTCAGCCTCCTCCCTAATCAAGAAGTATTAAGTGGCCGGTTTTTTATGTATTGCAGTTTCAAATATGTAATGACCCATGATTTTATCACTTTGAATTGAAATATTTAATTAATTTTAAATATTCAGATAATTGTTTTAAATGATGAATAATTCACTTTAATTATTATATAATGATAATAAGTGATTTATAATAGTTTTATAAATATATAAACTTATTTTATAAAGACATATAAACGTCGTCGGATTCTGGCAATTCGACGTTGTATTTTTATAAATGGATTTTTATATTATCTAAAATAGCTTTATAGCTTAAATAATCTAGTTTTAATTATTTAAAAATTTATTTTCAAGTTTTGTTTGTATAAATAAATAGTTTGATTAAAAACTGAAAATATAAGAGGATTTCGGATTTTCAACGGTTTAACAAATAAAAGTTATATTTGAATGTTGCAACATTAAAAGTTAAAAGGACATGTATATGCACATAAAAAAAATTAATAATATATAAGTCAACCATAATTAATTAAAACTAAATTTTATTAGTAAAAGTAAGTAAGGAAGATATTTTTCACAAAAGTTAAAATTAAAAAGCAAACATAAAATCAACTCACCATCACTTACACATCTACACACCTAAGGCATCATGAAGTGATGGAAGGCATATGGGGGGTTCTACCGAAGCTATGATGGGAGGAGAGGGACATTTTGGTAATTCCATGCACAAGAATTTCTCCCCTATAAATACACATGCATCTCCTCTTCCTTTCTTCACGAATTCACAACACTTCTCTTCTTCTTCTTCTTGAGTTTTTTAATAGCTCTTCTTTAATGGCTTCCTAAATAGTAAAAATATTTCAACACTGCGTCGAAGTTTTGCTAAAATTGTTTCAACACACATACTATATCAAATTGCTTCAAAAAGTTAGCCAAACTCCACCTCTTCCTCACTAAAGTGCACGGCCCACGCCACCACCATCTCAAAGCCGAGCTTCCACCTCAACACAAGCTTGGCCGAGCATCACTTGGTTGATTAGCATAGTTTGGATACTAAAATGATTGATTATTGGATGATTGGTTGATAATATGCTTGCTTGGTATGGAAATTATTCATGGAAAAATACACGTCGAATTTACACAAAGAAATCACTTTCCTTTATGAATTGTAATGGCATATATAACATTATTAAATTCCTTAAAAATGTATATAAATTTTTTATAAACATTAAAACTCATTTTGGCAAAGTTCAAAAAAGATTTGAAAATAGAGTCAAAATAAGCGCGTCGCGCAATGGCGGTTCGCGATTTCACGCCTTAAAAAGTTAAATCCATGTGTAGAATGGAATATGAGTCAGATTCTTTGGAATAAGAATTTTCCAGACCCTTATAACTATAGTTTTCAAATAGAAAAGAAAAATCAAGATTTAATTTAGTAAAGTTTGAAATATATCCAAATCAAGTTTTCAAAATCGTCACATTTTAGCAGTTCGAAAAATATCAGTTTCAACACTTTTAAAATGGATATTTTTAATCTTTAAAAATATGAAATAAATTCCATAAATATGTTAAAATGTTTTAAAAGGGATTTGAGTTATAAAAATGGAAACAAATATATGATGGAATAAGTGTTTTGATCTACAAAGCTTTAAAATCACTATTCACCAGCAATTTAACAACTGAATTTAGCAATTTTTTTAAATAAATAATTTAAACTTGGATTTATCTTTCGGAATCTTTTGGAAATGTTTTCCAAATAACCATATAAGTATTTTAAAGGTTTAAAGTCGATCAAATAACTTTATCGCCTTATGGGTGATAGAGAGATAGTCTCTAGGCCATTTGGAAAACCAATTGCCTGCTCCCTCTAGCTATCCGGACTAGCCCGACAGAGGGGATAGTTAATTTGATTTACTCGAACCATATTTTTCTTAAGACAAAAGAAAAGAGATTGGGAGTTTTTTTTCCAAAAGTTAAATAAGATTTAAAATAGAATTTTGATGGTAAAGAGAACTTTCTAGTTAAACTCTATATTAAATTGCGAGGAGGGAACCTATACTAATTTAAAAGGAGATTTCACCGTTATTTGGCAAATAGTACAGGTTGCATACGGAAATTAGTATTGAGTATAACTAATCTAAAATCTATGAACCCTTTTTACTCAGTACTATTGGTTATACAGTAAAGGATGTCTTAAATAACATTGTTTTTAATCCATTAAAAGATATGTAATGGAAAAAAGTAATCTCCATTAAAATTTTAAATTATTCCAGTAATGGAAGATGGAAATATTTTTCCCAAGTAATTTAAAGGAAATGATTTGGTATTTTCAAAGTTCAAAAGAGGTTTAATAAATCTGTATATACAAAGAAGAAATGGTTTAAAATATATCTCTAAACATATTTTATTGGATATAAAGATATTAATTGATTGAATGATGATCATCAATCACCCACATGGGTGACATCATTTCATCGATAATTGGTTAGAGAGACCGGGATCGGATATGGGTGATTCTTATCTGAAAACCACTTCGAACCAATATAACATTTGAAAGTGAAGACATACTGAAGAGGAGATCTTTATAATGTCGGGCTGCTTGTCACTAACTCGTGATTGCCATATTATATATACATATAGTGGAAGTAGCACCTTCATTTTGAAATCTTCAATGCAAGGACCACTTACTACTAATCCTAGGGGTGATTCCCAAACAGGATGTAGTAAGAGTACCTTCAGTTTGTCATGTTCCTCGATAATTTGTATGAGCGACTGTCATTGCATTTCTAAGACCACGTATAATGGTTTCTACAAATGTACATCTGTTTCGTGGTGTAGGAGGTAAACCCTCTTATACTTAACATCCTTCCCTGAGGCGTATAAACTCGAGGGTTGTACTTTTGTGGAAACTAATTAATGTGTCATCGAAAATGGCAATATGGCGTTCAAAGTGGGATTTGCTATTTTGAGAAAGGTAAAACGTTACCTCAAGCCTAACAATCAGTGATGGCAAAAACAGGGTAGATGCGGCAGGGCTATGTAGGTCGCACCCACTAGGAGATGATCATCATCTTTCTAGAGTTTCCTCTATATATCGGGTTTGTTGTGTATGTTGTGGCCATGAATAGGTCAGGAACGACCGGAGTGATGATATATTCGGTACTATCTATGGTAAAGGTAGGTCGGTTCTATGTTGATAGAGGGCAGCAGGGCTGTGCCTCGGTACATTTCTCTAGAGATGTACTATATGAAAGGTAGAATCTGACCTTGTCATTGTTGAAATCCATTCAACACGTTCCTTTAACGGACTTGATTGTATACCTAAATATGTCGTTGAATTTAATAAATGTAACAATTCCGACTATTTTAGTATGTTATTTGAAAGGATTTTCAAAGCAGTGTCATTAGAAATAATATCAAATGATTTAATAAAAATGTTTTAGTTATCATAAAGTAAAAACTCATCCGTATTTATATATGGCATAGCTCTATGAGATACTCTTATTTTCAAAGGTTTTGTTTGACATCAAAGTTAATCTATGATACTATCATATATATTTTTAATTCGTGTCTCATGCTAGTTTGCCAAGCCGGATCCAGGTATTTTTAATACTCTGGTCAGATTCGAGTAGTTTCAGGATTAGCTAAAGAAACTTGGAGTTTCCAAAGGAGAGCTGGGAATCTTCATCAATGTATGGACGTAGTTTACTTTTTCGCCGTGTTTGTTGTTTTTCAGCATTTTTTAAGGACGTGTATTTATAACTATCCAGGCTGAGTTTAGTATAGACCCTGATATTTAAAAGTTTTTCCACTTTAAAGATTATTGAAAAAGTATATGTTATTCCATTCATGTGAGATTCTGCTCTGTTTTATTTTTCTTTTCACCCTTAACCATCTGCATTTTCGTTCAATTTGGGTTGGATATGTGTAGTTTATTGTCAACTTAAACTTTATAGAAGTGCGGGTCGTTACAAAATATATATGTATATAGGCGTATATATAATTATACCTCAGAGAAAGTTAGCATATCGTATGCGCATATAGAATTGAACAAATTAGCTGTGAACAATAGACATAACACTTAAATGGAAATTAATCCGCATATATTAATGTTAGAGGTAAAATGTGTAATTTTCTTGTCACCAGAACGTTGTTCTGACCCCTCCTCATTAGAACCCACATAATATATTTAGAGGGGCGGACTACTGGTGCAAGATAGGAACGGTAGATGTAGAAGTCTTCTTATTCATGCTTGGTGCTGACAAGGCAATTAGGTATTCAATGAATAGTATTAATTTCAAGGTAGCAGCCTCAATCAGTATTTATGTTTAATTATAATTTTCAAATCCGTTATGAGTTATATTGATCGCACTCTAATATACTTGTGGTTATTACAGGTTACCAAAACCCACGATTTGTGCCCTAATGGACTTGGATTTCGATTTAGTCAAAATTCGGGCTCATTGAGGTGCAAGTTATTGCATTTGGTATCACAGCTTAGATTTGTCTATCATAGAAATTAGGATATGTTGAGAGAACATATTTGTATTTTTACCTATAATTATATATGTATTATTTGCGAAACTCTATAAATTCCAACTATAGAGGTAGTTGCGACCATATTCCAAAGAATGGACAAGGAACTACAAATTGGAAAAATAAATAGCGTTAAATTTATATTCCTACCCCGATTACCCCACGGAGCATGGGCTGTATCTTAAGGCATTGACCAAGAAGAACATGAGCGCGACATATAGAAGGATCTTGGAAGCTGGATGTTACTTAACTCCTTTATTGGGCATAAGTTGCCTTATGATTACGGATTTCGATGGATTGCTGATTTAAGATGTACACTTCATCGGATAGATGGGGAGTAAGAACCTATATGTTGCAAGCATCCAAAATTAAGGAATAATAGTTTTGGAGCAAATTCCTGCAAGAAGGTGTATATTGATCATCACAAGAAAATAAGCTGGATTTTTGATGAAGATGAGTTAAGGTCAAGTAGAAAAGAAGGAGAGTTCGAAGAATAATTCAAGCCCATTTTCATGTCCGATCCCATGTGAAGAACTTTGACAAATAGATTTTTGAAAATTCTTTGAAACATTTTGAATCGTTTTTCAAAAGATTTATTACGAATTTCTTATTTTGAAAAGCACGGAAATTTTGAAATTCTTAGTTCAAAATCGGTTGGGTCAAAAGTTTTCGATTTAAAGGCTTTTGGTAAATGGGTTTTTCATTTATGAAATGAATGAAAAATAGAGTGTAGGTTTGGCTCGATGATTATTCCTATTTCTATAAGCTTAAATGTTTTGTAAAATTCTTTCTTTAAGGCATGGATAAATGGAAATGGTACTTGATTAATATGGGGTAAAGAGAAAAGAAGGGTAAGAACATCCAATGATGCTAATTAGGATGAATATTCATGTATAAGAAAAATATGGAGAAAAACAGCTGAAATAGATTGCATCTCTTTTCATATTATTGAAGAAAAGTCCAATGATTAAAACAATAGGCGAATGCACTGCAATGAATCAATATTGGTAAATTTAGATAAAAATAGCATTAAATTTTATATATAAAAATAGGATTATTAATCTAGTTTGAAATAATATAGGAGAAAAGCAATAGGAGTAGGATAGGAAGAATGAGTAAAATCCATAGATATATAGTGATTGCACATACATTTTAGATATATGCTTAAATAGATGTTGCAATTGGATGTATCTTTCATAAGTCCCCCTCATATGCTATTAAAATCTCTGCCAAAGGTTAAAGCGAAAATAACATGAGTAGTAAAATAATAATAGGATGAATGTTATCCTCATCTACTCCCGTTTTCATTTTTTTAGTTATAGAAGATGGTTTTGAAAAAAATGGTTTGGTATAACAATTGCATTTTTTAATGTGACAAATATTTTGAGTTAAAAATCCTACTTTTGAAGAAGTAAATCTTTGTTGTAGGAAGTCTTTGAAAAGAAAAAAATTTCATAGTTCCTTTCTTTGAAACAAGCAATTTTTGAATTTGATAAAGAGGTTTCTAGGTTTATATTTTTAAAATATAAAGGTTTTTAATTAAGTACTTCATGATTATGAAGTTATAGTTTATAATGAGTGATGAAAGCCAAACCAATTTTTGATATGGAGTAGATAAAGATGAGTGCCTAGATAAGAAGGGGTAAAGTCAAGGCTATAAATAAAATAGCAACGAATGCCTATAGGGTAGAAATTAAGAACGTTCATTGAATATAAGGAATATTGGGATGAACTAGGAATATTTGTTAGAGATGTATGGAAACCATAAGAAAAACCCTCAAAAGAATAGGGCATATTATCAAAGTACAATTTTGCGAGTCCTAGGGCATACTCACATGAAAGATCAAGGATATAGAAAGTATTACTGAAGTTTGATAATACTATCAAGAGATTTTGATTGGAAGAAGATAATAGTATAATGAGCGGAGAAGGTAATGGATGGCAAACACACATAGAGGACATTAGTCGACTCAAGGTTAAAGAAGGAAAGATAGGTAGTAGAAGTAATTCCATCAAGCCATTTTTTTTGATGAGTTATTCTAAATATGCATAGCTTATATTTCCTAACAACTACAGGGTGGGAATGCACAATTTATTCCACAACTAGATGTAATAATTAAAGTAATGTATGAAACTTATTTATTAGAATCCAAGGAAGCAAGAGGAGACATGCGAGTGATAGTAGAATGATATATTAGAAATGTCCTTCTTAATTGAGAGATGAGTGTTAGGGCCACAACATCAATAACATAAGTTGATGATGAAGGGCAGCTTTTAGTAATGTTTTCTTTTAGGTTTTTGAGTTGTAAATGCTAGTTGTCTCCCTTTGGATATTAGAAAAGCCTACGATATGATATGAGATATATTCCTATTTTATTACTGTGTTAATGGTTTGGATGAGCTTTGACCACTTTATAAATATGTTGGGAAACAGTGTAACTAAGGAGATCTCATAAGGATACTTAACTAGCGATAAAATGTATTTAAAATTGGAAGTGAATTATAAAATTAGGTTAGCGACTAGAAATAAGGAATCCTTATATCTTAAAACTTTAGAATTCTGACAAAAATAAATTTCAGCAAGCGAAGGATATGAAAAGTTGTGAAATCAGGGTCACTATCTCTATGACTTAAGAGCTAAAAGTTATAAATAGGCTTCTATGTCGTTGTTTAAAAGTAAAAAAGAAATCTTCCCCAAATCTAGGATTAATCGCATAATGTTAGGGTCAATCATATGCATTAACTCATTGACTGAGTCCAGATTACGTTAGAATGTGGCTTGATTTGTTTAAGGTTGGAGCGAAAAATGTTTTGAAAAATTGTATTCAAATGCTTTTGGAATTTTTTGTTTAAATGCTTTTATGAAGTTGGGTTCAAAACTTTTTGGAAAATTGTGTTCAAGTGCTTTTGCACAAAAATGGTGTTCTAAATGTTTTTGAGAATTCAATTTTTTAAACTATTTTGTAAGTTTGTTTGAAGAAGGCAAAAGGTTTTCTTTTGAAATGAGAAAATTTCTGATTTCTGAATGCCACATGTCTAGCATAGGAAGCATCGATGTGTTAGTAAATATGTGTTTTATTGTCCGACTAGGATGACATTATACTCGACATAGATGATAACAAAGGAAAATGTTGTTTTAGGTTTGGAATTTTTTTTTCATACCTTGTTGACAGTGAAACAAAATTGCGTTTAGGATAATTATGTTTCAACATCCAAAAATAAACCTTCTTATGTGAATTGTACTTAGAAAAGGTGGATAAAAATTGGGTGCAGTAGAGAAGGTTCCAAAGTATAACAGAATGTGTATTCAAAAGAAAGGTGAAAATGTGAAATTTCCACCAAAAATTCTTTTTCGGCATAGAAGTGTAGATTTAGAAATCTCAATATCCAAAAAAATTTGGATGCTAGAAATTATGTGTTAGGTTTTGGATGGTAGGGATTGGATGCAAAATTGGTTAAACCATACTTCTACTCGTAAGAGTTGAAATTATTATGTGAAAAAGGATTTTTGATTTCTAAAAACCTGCATGCATATAGAACTGTTAGTATATAGGTTGTTTGCATCATATTTTCAAAATGTTTATAAGAATGCATTAATTTAGGAGGCACTGATTTAGAATCACTCTACATCCATGTCTTATATGTTGTGATACACTATGCACTTGTGTATGTTTGGTTGCAAAATTGGTTGAACACTAATTGGTTAGATAGCTTAGATTGATTGTGCGCTATGTTACATAATTCAACCATTAGGGAAATTCAAGGATGAAATTTTTTAGGTCGAAGAATGTAAAACCCCGTAAAATTAGTGGTAATTAATAAGCAATTAATAAGGCTCCAAAAAAGGAATTTGAGCAAATGTCAGAATTTGGCTACGAAATTGCACCATTGTGTTTATCGGGATTTTCTAAGCAACTTTAATATTTGGAGTTTCACAATCGTAGCTCAAATGAAGAAGTTATTGGCATTTGAAGATTCTGTAATGAAAATAATTAAAAAAAATAAAGGAAATAAATATTATTAAATGCGGGACCTCACAATCAACCCCTTACTTAGGCTAGTCGACCACTAGTGGTCGATCACTTATAAGGGGCAACCGACCGGTTGGGGATGGCGAGTAGGTTTTAAACCTTGGTCAAATGATGTGGATTTAATTATTTTAATCTAACAGTTACGACTGATTCAAACGCCTATAAATACAGGCATAATCCATCACTTTTCTTCTCATATTTTCTAACCAAAGCAGCGAAGCTCTTTCATTTTCCCTTCTCCACTATTTCTATTAATTATAATATATATATATCGGAGAATGATAGAAAATAAAAGAGAAGAAGAAAAGGACCAAATCAACACTGCACTATGCAGTTAAAGCCCCGCTAAATCCTCGCAAAATCCCTACTATGGCACATAGAACTCTTCGACTGTTACGCATTTTCAGTTTAGCGTTATTGAACAGTAGATCAGCTTTAAGCCCCGCTATTTTCCGCTTCACCCGCTAAATCAAGGCTTTTAGCATCTGTTTTAGCAACATTAATATAAAAAGGTGTATTTGAATTTTCTTTTAAATTAAATCAACAAAGTTAGGGTAAAGACCTAATTTTAAGGCATATGTACCCAATATAAGTTAGAAATCTATTGTAGTCACCAAATCAAGATAATATAAATCATGATATTCATCGGTTTTATTATTTGAGATTGATTTTATATCTATGAAGTTTTTTCCACCTTCATTATTTTCTACTATATCCCCGCTATAACTTTTCACACATTTATGGCTATACAACTGCAAAGCGCTTTAACTACACAAATACTATGGAGAAAAAGTAAAATTCTGTAGTTATAAATTCATACTCCTCTTAAACCTAAATCTCTTCTCAGATTTGTAATTCTAATAGTATGTATATACGCAGTTATACATATTCTTTTTGAATCAGAATGGAAAAGGAGTAAAGTAAAGAGTTGAATTCAGATTTGGAGATTTAGAAAGCTTTAAAGGTAAGTGGTGAATTATATAATTGATTGATAACATTGAAATTTATATTATTGAATTTATTTAATTATTATGCCTATATAAGATCTGATGGGTTGTAGGCTTAAAACGAATGTATAGGAATATCGCTTACATATTCAATGAGATAGGTAATTGGAATAGTATGTACAACCTAATCTAAAAATTCAAAATCAGTCCCAAATATTTATTATTGTAGAATGTTTGTAGAGTTGTAAAATTTATCCTGGATTTATAATTGGATCATAATTTAGATTGTCCAAGTTGACTTGGAATGTGAATTTCTATGTTTTAACTTATTAAAAGCAGGGTGCAATTTGATTGTATCTATTCCATGTAATTTCCATAAATTATTTAATTCTAATTGTATAAAACGTAAGTCGTTTGAATTAACAAGGATACACCAAAAAGGAAAGAGATCTGCAAAGTATGGAAATTCTTCCCCGTAGTTTACACTTTATATTTCAATAAAAGAAAGAGATAATTCCTTGTAATTTCAAACGAAGCAAAAGTCTCATTTTTGGATAATTTATGGAAAATTATAACGGTAATCCTTTTTAGAAAATGTTTGCAACCAAATTGGTCACAAACACCCAAGAGAGATTTATGTAGAGAAGTAAATGAAGAAAAACAAAATTATTAAGGAAAACATTAAGCTAATAACAAATAAAGAGAAATGATCAGAGACATGGAGATTTTAGTGGTTCGACGTTGTATGCTTACGTCCACTTTGAAGCTTTTCTTTATTGATCACTTATAAATATGATTATACCATTTGGGAATAGAGAACACTTGATTACACTTGATTATAATAGAGTCTAGAGTAACATATAATGTAAAGATCCTCATAATGACCCATTAGGCCAGTATTTATAGGTGAAGACGACCACCAATCTCTTTGAAATTTTGGTTGAAAGACCTTCAAATCCTCATGGGCCCACTAGAGGGATCGCTAGGCCCAACTCCCAATAAGGAGGGATTGGTACTGATCCCTCCATTGGTCGATTTTTGGGCAGCAATCCTTATGGTGGCTTCTGCATGCTAAAATATGTTTCCCCTTTAATTCTCATATCATTTGGACCACTGGAGCTCGAGTTATTGTTTAATCTTTGAATTGATATCACTTGTGCACTGCTGGCAACCGAACCCTCTACAGGGATGTATGCCGATCCCTCGAAGTTCGTCCTTATGGCATGCATCCTTAAGGTCGGCCCCTTAGGGTCCATATACCTTGCCCTCCAAATTTCATATGCTTTGGACTTGTAGATCTCGAGATATTGATTGTTGAATGTATGAATGCACTTGAACTTGGATATACGTCGGTCCATCTTCATTGTAGCCTGCCGACCCCTTTAGATTGAATATGCTGATCCCTTCCAATATGCCATGCTATGCCGAACCCTTCTATTCGTTGAGCCATATTTCATGCTTTAAGCATCCTACATTGTACATCCATCAAATCCATTCAATTCTGACTTTATATAACCATCTGTACTTGACTTACGGGCCCCACAACCATCATTCTAGAATCATCGACCTTGATGGCAATCAGATCTAACTCATGCAATTAGTTCAACATAGCCAAGCTAGAATGCCGGTTTACAATTGCCCCATAAAGTACGTCTTGTGATTAACATGACGTTCTTTGAATCTTTGAGAATGAGATCCATTTAGCTTTCTGAACAGTTGCTATTCTTTTATCGAATCATTTTTTCAAGGCGTCGAATTCTTCATTGATTGTCCTGACACTTGGTCAATTTCCAATAATATAAATCCAGTGCTATATCCCGTCGACTGATATATATGAATTTGGTTCTGCAAGACTACTCGAGCTTGAAGGTTTCAGGTTTGACTTTAATTTCTGCCGATTTCAAAAATTGAACATTTAGGTCATTCACGAGCATATTCATATATTTGTTTTTGTTGTTGGCTTCCGAACATGTTCAAACATTTACACGACCAATTTTCATAGTATTTTGTATGTTCATGTTCAAAGCTAAACACTTATAACCATTTTTTTTATCCATTCATTTCTTTTTTATTCTTTCTTCCTTTTTTTGTATAGGGATCGGCCCATGCTTGGCCGACCCTTCTCATTCTTTTCTTGTCTTCTTTTTTTGTATAGGGATCGGCATGCATTTAGTCGATCCCATTCTCTCCTACTTTTTTTATTGAGGCTTTGTAGGGGTCGGCGTATATGTATGACGATCCCGTTTTTGAGTCCATGCTAATAGGGATCAGAGCTTCCATGCCAATCCCTCTCTCCACACTATGTGCTCAGTGTTTTGGGCTGAACCCTCGCCCATATATATATATATATATATATATATATATCAACCTTCCATCCCCTCCATTCTCACTTCTCTCATTTTTTTTGTCATTTGCCTTTGTACTAAAGCCTTGCTTTTAATTCACGAACCCAAACTTTCCAACCTCGAGCCTTAAATCCGCCTGCGATCCATCTTATCTCATAAATTTGCTTCTTCTTCTGTTCCAAATCAAATATCCCCAAACACTGGCCTCTATCTCGACTCAAACATTTACATAGGTTCTATAACCTTCAATTATACGATGAGGTACTGGATTTCATGTTGTTAGTGATTACGATGGCGGTCAAGGCTGTGACGACATTGCGATTGAAGCGGCCTGGA
Organism: Allium fistulosum; assembly: GCA_030737815.1. Classification (NCBI taxonomy): domain Eukaryota; kingdom Viridiplantae; phylum Streptophyta; class Magnoliopsida; order Asparagales; family Amaryllidaceae; genus Allium; species Allium fistulosum. The sequence continues at coordinate 1,214,695,654 of CM060902.1, forward strand.
GGAAGTGAGTTATTGGTCGCTAGGGTTCGGTAGAATATATAAAGGGAAGGAATATGGAAGGAAAAATAGAAGGAGGAAAATGGAATGAAGGAGGATCAGTGTTGGATATTTTATTCTATGTTGATCCCTCGGTGTAGAGTTTAGATAAGTTGAGGATGAAGTAGAATAAGGATCGGTGCGCTTAGGTTGGAGAGAGGGTTCGGTTGTGAGGCTTTGGAGAAAGGGGTAAGCTAATCCATAGGGATTGGCTGGACATAGGGATCAGTAAGACTTGGGTGAATAGAGGTATCGGTAGAGAACCTTTGGGATAGGGATCGATATGTGGGGTTTGGTCCATAGGGATCGACATAAGGACTTGTAGAGGTTCTTTGAACTTTTAACCTAGCCTAACCTTACACGCTTGATACTAATTCATCCAACGAACTCGAAAATATGGTGACAATGAACAATAAAACATGCATATTTACTACTGAACTTGAGATTGAACAATCAAATCCATGGAACTTTTTGCATATACTAAAAACTTACAAGTGGACTTGAACGACAAACTTCACACTTCGATATACCGATAGCGGATCCCAAAGCTTTTACAACCGATCAATCTCTCCACCAGTTGGACTGTTAGTGACGATGGTCACTCTGGTCAGAATCTAGAGTCTCATCGTCTAACTTCGTTTTTTCTAATTTTAAACTGTTTACATCTGCCATAAACTTCACTACATTGCACCAGCTTACACTTAGCATGGGGGGAGCAGGAAAACTTTTCTAATTTTGATTATCTACTAAGTATAGCTAATATGGACTCCAAACTCTCAGAGCATTTAGCCGGTATGTCTTCCAAACTGGCCATGCAACACATCAACCCTGAAGCAAAATCAAGTTTTGCGACTATATCCGGCAGGCTTTCTCCCAGCCATCAAGCAGAACAGATAGAAGTTTCCAGCCCACCAGTCGACCTTTTCTCAGATGTTTCAGTCCTCCCAATAGAGGATATAAGTCCTGCTCCTGATGTAATATAGGGTGTCATTCTTCTAAATAACCCAGTAGATTCTCAAGCCTCCCGAGTTGGTGAGGCTCCCTCCACCGGCTGTGTTCTATACATGGAATTTCATTTGTAGATGTCTTGGTTCCTTCAATAAACGATAGGCCCCACTTGCCCTCGGCGGGGTGCACGGGGCGTAACAAATTTATGTGTTGCGCCGGATGCGTACTGCTTTTTAATTCATTTATTCGAGAGTTGTTGAGATATCTTGGAATAGCTTCCACTCAACTCCATCCAAACAGTTACGCCTTCTTACATGGAACCTTCCGGCTATTCATGAGTGTTCTATTTCACCCACCAACTCCTGAAGACATAAGATTCATTTACAACTTCAAACAGTGGTCAGGAATCCTTAATATGTTTTCCTTGAACCTTTGCCAAACTGCTAAGTCTTGACAGGCACTTGGAATAAACCCTCTCTGTTTAAGCACGACTGGTTTTATGTTTGATATCCACCCCACTTTGCCAGGTGATGGTTGAAAGGACGTAAGAGTTATTTTCATTTAATTCTTAAGTATGTTAATCCAAGTCATATTTTCAAATCTACTAACATCGAGGATTCTTTCAGGTGTCCGTCCACATCCTGAAGGTGTTAATTTTTCTTGCTAGCCACTGCTTCTAACATTTCTACAGCGAAAAAATTAGCCGAGCTCAAGGCCACTTTTTCAAAAATCTACTTTGATGGGCTTAAATTCCTTCCCACAATACATATGATCCCAAGGCATGCCAAAGAAAATTCTCTCGTGTGTGTTAATGACATGTTCGTGCAGCATGAAACGTTTCAACACTTAGCGGAAAAAGTCTCTGAAGTGTTAATTGAGCATCAATATGAAATAGATCGTCTCAAGCTGGAAGCGATACATGATAAAGACATAATCAAACACCAAGATGACAAACTTCGGAATTGACAACAAAACTTGCTGAGGCAGAGAAAAGTGCCAAAGAAACATCGGAGGCAGTGAGCCATTTAGAAGCTTCCCATAAAAAGGAACTTGATGCTTCCCTCAACCGCAGTGGGGCACTCGCTCCGAAAAAAGATTCTTTGCAAAAGGAAAAGGATGTCTTAGCCCACCACGTCGAGGAACTTAAGGAGCTTCTCAAGAAAGAATGGGAAGAGAAAATTGAGGCCCAAGAAGAATCGCTTATTGCAAAAAGGCTATCGAAGCCAGGAGCCTGAAAATTAAACTTAATGAGCAGTTCGCTAATATAGAAGCTCTTAAAGAAAAGGCTCGAGAGGAAGGCAGCAAAGTGTTAAAGTAAATGGAGATTTGAGAAAGAAGAGATGAAGAGCAAAATCATGTATCAGTTATTCATCACACAGATTCGTACATGTTTATATACAACAGCTTGTAATCCTAGTTACACACACGCGCGGGCTTAAGCCTTATTACACACAGTCATGGGCCGAAGCCTTATTGGGCTGAGAAAACAAATATAACATGAAATAGGAAAGGAAACAAAGAAACACTAAGTACACATATCTTGTACATGAAACAAGCACAACACAGCATCACCATTCAACACAGCCCAGATAACACTCCCCCTCAAGTTGAAGCATACTTATTAATCATGCTCAACTTGCTGCAAAGGTACTCCACTCTCGCACCACTCAACACCTTGGTGAATATGTCAGCCAGTTGATCTCCAGATCTGACAAACCCAGTTATGATCTAACCCTGTTGTATCTTCTCGCGAATGAAGTGACAGTCTACTTCGATATGTTTGGTTCTCTCATGGAATACTGGATTAGAAGCAATATGAATTGCTGCTTGGTTATCACACCATAATTTCGCTGGCAACTTTGGTTTCAAACCTATCTCAGACATAAAGTGATTTATCCACATTAGTTCACAAATAGCATTAGTCATACCTCTATACTCTGATTCAGCACTGGACCGAGACACCACATTTTGTTTTTTACTTTTCCATGAGACTAAGTTACCTCCAACAAATACACAAAATCCAGAGGTTGATCTTCTATCTGACCTAGACCCTGCCCAGTCAGCATCCGAGAAAGCTTCTATCTCCTCATGTCCATGATTAGCATACACAATACCTTGTCCCACTGTTCCTTTCAAGTAACATAGAATTTGTTTTAGAGCATTCCAATGATGAATAGTTGGAGAACTCATGAATTGACTTATGACACTAACTGAAAAAGCAAGATCTGGCCTTGTTACTGTCAAGTAATTCAGTTTACCCACTAACCTCCTATATTTTTCTGGATCATTAAATAGTTCACCATCATTTGTCAAACTGATATTGGTAATCATAGGAGTAGTACAAGGCTTTGCACCTAATTTTCCAGTCTCGGTTAACAAATCAATGATGTATTTTCTTTATGACAAAAAGATCTGCCCATTTTCTCTTATCACTTCAATACCCAAGAAGTACTTTAACTCACCATGATCTTTTGTATGAAATTGTTTTTGAATAAAAACTTTAAGATCTGAAATTCCTTACCTATCACTTCCAGTAATCATAATATCATCTACATATACTACTAACAATATAATTCCTTCTTTTGAATTTCTATAGAACACAGAATGATCAAAATTGCTCTTAGTTATGCCAAATGCTTCAATCACTTGACTGAACTTACCAAACCATGCTCTTGGACTTTGTTTTAGTCCATACAAGCTTTTCTTTAGTCTACATACCTTTCCTGTCTCCCCCTGAGCAACAAACCCAGGTGGTTACTCCATATATACCTCTTCAATCAAATCCCCATAGAGAAAAGCATTTTTAATATCAAGTTGATGCAGTTTCCAGTCATATCTTGCTGCTAAAGAGATAAACAATCTTATGGACGTCATTTTAGCCACTGGAGAGAAGGTTTCTGAATAATCTGTCCTATAAGTTTGTGCATATCCTTTTGCAACCAACCTAGCCTTTAGTCTAGCCACTGACCCATCTGGGTTAACTTTAACTGAGAACACCCATTTACACCCTATCACCTTTCTATTATTTGGTAGTTGAACCAAATTCCAGGTTTTATTATGATCCAAAGCTTCAATCTCTTCTAACATTGCTTTTTGCCATTTTGGTTTAGACAATGCCTCTCCAACATTTTTTGGAATAGAAACAGTATCAAGATTGGAAATAAAAGTGTAGCTTGCTGGATGTAGTTTATCATATGATACAAAGGAGGATATAGGATATGTACATTGACGTGTACCTTTTCTAAGTGCTATTGGTAAATCAAGACTAGGATCATGTGCTGGAATTTCCTCATTATCAGATTCTTGTAAATTTGTTTCTACCCTTTGATTTAGTTCACTATGTTCACTCCCTTGTGACAAAGTTGTAGGATAAATCAACCAATCATCACTCCCACTTTCCTCTTGAACACAAGACTTTGAATCAGACAATGGGAAGAATGGGAGATCTTCTACAAAAGTAACATCAATTGACACCAAGTATTTATGCAAACTGGGACAAAACATTTGTAACCTTTTTGAAGTCTTGAATAGCCAACAAATATGCACTTCAATGATTTTGGATCTAATTTGGTTAGTTGTAGGTTCACATCCCTAACATAACACACACAACCAAACATTCTTGGCTTCACTGGATACAAAGATTTATTAGGACATAGGACTTGGAAGGGGATCTCATACTTTAGCACTGTTGAAGGCATTCTGTTGATCAGAAAACATGTTGTGGCCACTGCATCTGCCCAAAAAGCTTTGGGTACATTCATATGGAACAAGAGTGCTTGAGTAGTCTCAATTAAGTGCATGTTCTTCCTCTCAGCAACTCCATTTTGAGAAGCAGTATCAACACATGAAGTCTCATGAAGAATGCCATTATTAGCCATGTAATCACTAAACAAACTGGATGTATATTCCTTTGCATTATCACTTCTTAAAGTTTTAAGTGACACATTAAACTGGTTTTTTATTTCAGCACAAAAGTTACATAAAATAGAGAATAGCTCAGATCTATTTTTCATTAGGTATAACCATGTTACTCTTGAATGATCATCAACAAATGTAACAAAGTACCTATATCCTTTCTTTGAAACAACAGAACAAGGACCCCATACATCAGAGTGCACTAAATCAAACACTGAATTAGCCCTTTTATTTAATCTAGGATCTGAACTAACACGATGATGTTTGGCAAATTGACATGATTCACAATTTATTGTAGACAGAAAATTAAACTGTGGACAAAGTTTCTTGAGCAATGTAAGAGATGGATGACCTAACTGGCAGTGAACTTTAAGAGCAGATATCATACTTGAGCAAGCAATGTTTTTGGATAATTCTTCATTGAGTGTGTACAAGCCTCCAGATTCTTGTCCCCTACCAATAATCTGCTTCGTTGTAAGGTCCTGAAACAAACAGTGATCGGGGAAGAAAGATACACAGCAATTAAGTTTGCTAGTGATTTGACTTACTGACATTAAGTTGAATGACAGATTTGGTAAATATAAAACTGATTTTAGTGGCAGTTGAGTATGTGAGTTTGCTTTCCCAGTTCCATAAACATAAGTTTGTGATCCATCAGCTAAAGTGACAGCATGTGTTGATTCATTACTTTGAATATCAGAAAGCAACTAACTGTTACCTGTCATATGATCTGTAGCTCCTGAATCTATGATCCATTTAGATGATGGTTTTTCAATACTAGCAACAGCGGCAGTAGTAGAGGAAGATATATGACCCAATGGATTCTTCTCAAAAGTTTCTTGATACTTTGCATATCTCTCAAATTCATCAGCAGTCATCAATACTGTTTTATTTGTATTTGCATTATTGTTGTTGTTGGCCAAGGAGTTTTTATATTGCAACTTTCTACACTCAAATTTTGTGTGACCGGGTTTCTTGCAATATGCACAAAATTTATTCTGATTTGGTGGCCTAAATGGTTGAGACATCTGATTTGGAGTAGAGAATCTTGGTGCATTATTACTGTTGCTTTGTGCATTATTCCATGGTGGTGCATTATTCCATGGTGGTCTATTATTCTTACTATTACTTATCAAAGCACTGTCAACTGGAGTACTTGATATTTGAGTCACCTCAGTACGAAGAATTCGACTAAACACCTCCTACAATGATGATATCTCCGATCCAGATAGTATTTGTGATTTTGCTGGTTCGAATTCAGATGGTAACCCAGCCAAGAAGCTCATTATTGCCATCTACTCCCTTTGTTTTTGTTGAACCTTAACATCAGGGCTGATTGGAAGCAGCAAGTTAAATTCCTTATATGTTTTCTTAAAATTCATAAAGTAGTTCATCAGTGTTTGTTCTTGTTTCTCTGCTCTATAAAACGATTTGCATACATCATACATTCTGGTCACATTTCCTTTTCCAGAGTATAGAAACTCCAAATACTCCATCAATTCTTTCACGAACTCACAGTGATCAACCAATCCAATGACCTCTCCATCAATTGAATTCCAGATCTGAAGAAACAGTCGCGCATCATCTCTTAACCACATCAGATCCTTTTCCTCGGTTGAATCTAGTTTTGGTGGACTTACAGTTAAATGATTACCCTTATCAATGGATCGGAGATAGAGATGAATTGTTTTGCTCCAGTTTAAATAATTCAGATTGTTTAATTTGTGATCAGTGATTTTCGGCATCATCTGGATCGAATCAACTGAGATCTTATTTTCAGACATAGTAACAAATCTTTGAATTAGGGAAGATAAACGATATAAAGAATGATATGATGTTCGGATCTGAAGATAGAAGTAAAACCCTAGTTGGATTCAAACTTCGTAATTTGACGCTCTGATACCATGTTAAAGTAAATGGAGATTTGAGAAAGAAGAGATGAAGAGCAAAATCATGTATCAGTTATTCATCACACAGATTCATACATGTTTATATACAACAGCTTGTAATCCTAGTTACACACACACATGGGCTTAAGCCTTATTACACACAGTCATGGGCCGAAGCCTTATTGGGCTGAGAAAACAAATATAACATGAAATAGGAAAGGAAACAAAGAAACACTAAGTACACATATCTTGTACATGAAACATGCACAACACAGCATCACCATTCAACACAGCCCAGATAACACAAAGAAATGATTGAACAAATTGACTCCTAAGTGGAAGATGCTAAAGAGTCGGGTAGGAATGAAATCAAGAACTTGTTTGATCCATTGATCATTGAATATAATGCCAAAGTCCTCATCCACCGCGACTTGAGTTTTCTTGGCGAAGGTTATCTCAAATCACTTGCTGAAGTTTCGGAGCATATCATTGAGATGAAAAAGTGAGAATTGGGCGGAGCTGAACTTGATGAAGAAAAATTAGTGCGGGAGATCCTCAGCGGAAACGAATCCTTAGATCTAGCTACCACGAGACTCCTATGCTTTAACCTTTCTACACCTTCTAACAAAGGGGAACATACTGCCGGATCCTCAGAGGCCAATCCTAAGGGTCCCTCTTCATCCTAAGCAGTTGGAACATCGGTCTCCTTCGGCATGGAGCAGGACTTTGGCTATGATGTAGATAAGCCTAGCTATTAATTCAAAGGGTTGTCCCTATTTTGGAAAGAGGTAACCCAGCAACCACCGAGAGCCAACTGGATACAGGTATTGCACTTTGCTTTCCAATTTATGAAAAGTTTTGTTCTTTGTACCCAATGGTTTTAAGCTTATCTCCCTGTTTTAACAAATTTTGCAGGTCTTTCAGGTCCCGGTCAAACTCCTAAAAGTGATGCTACTATGGAGCAATAAGAGAAACCAGTAGAGATTCCAACATCTGCCGATGTATCGAAGTCCGATGCTCAACTCATCGGAGCTCTTGACGATGATAGCGTCGAAGATCTGCTCCTAGCAGATGAGACTAGCGATGTTGTGATTACGGGCACCTCCGAACACACCGGTGGGATTAGCTTGAAAGAGCAGATTGAAAAGGAGGAGTTGCTAAAGAAAAAGGCTAAAACTGAGCCCGTCGAGGTGGACATCGATGATCCACACCTTGTGCCACTATAAGTTATTCCACCTGGCAGGTCGATTCCCACTGAATTCCCTCCTACCTTTATAAACTCTCCTGCAAAAGGTGGTAAAGGATCCATGAAGAGAAACATCGGGGGATCAAGTGGCAACACTCCCAAAAAATGCAAAAAGGAGAGGAGGTCGAAGAAATAGTCGTCACTTCGGCTCAATGTGTATATAGTTTGCATAGCTGTTTGTTCGTCGTTTCTTTTATCAATTGTGGTTGTTCGGGTAAGATTCCCAGTTTTTTGAAATAACTTGTACTACAATCTTGAAACCTATCATGTGAATATATTTTTTTGAGCTTTCAGGCGAATTGCCTTTTAAGCAGTTGAACTAATACTTTACATTCAATGTACTTGTAATTCGTTGTTCATTAATTCTGGTAACAATTCACTGGCTCTATCCCCAGGCCTCTATGCGGTTGTGACCTTGAGTTATATTAAATGCCAAGCTCGGGCCTTAGTGTTACACCATCGAATTCAGCGATTTTTGAGTAACTATACTCCTGCCCCCAGTCTTAGGTTAACGGGGTTTGATGTTAGATGGTCAAACTCCATCCTTAGCAATTTTTGTACTCCTCCTGTCGGTTTCAGGTCAGAGTTCATGGAATAGTGAATGGTCGAACTCCACTCATCTATTCATTCATGCTCATATCTGCACTCTGGGTATAAGAGATAGTTGATGGGTGGTCGAGTCACACCCAATCTATGCTTATACTCTAATCCGCACTCTAGGAACTTAAAGTTATTTCACGGGTGGTCGATTCAGGCACGATTTATGCTTATACTTCGGTCCGCACTCTGAGGACTTAGAGTTATTTCGCGGGCGGTCTATTCATGCCCGACTTATGTGTATACTCTATTCCGCACTTTGGGGACTTAGAGTTATTTCGCGGGCGGTCTATTCATGCCCGACTTATGTGTATACTCTATTCCGCACTTTGGGGACTTAGACTTATGTCGTGGGTGGTCGAATTACACCTGACTTATGTTTATACTTCGGTCTGCGCTCTAGGGACTTAGAGTCGTATCGTGGGTGGTCGATTCACAGCCGACTTGTGTTTTTACTCTAGTCCGCACTCTAGAGACTTCGATTTATTTTGGAGAGTAGTTGGATCGTACTCCCCTTAATTGATTGATTTTCCCCCCAAGGTATGGGGTTCGATTTAGCGAGTGATTGGTCATGTCACGGTCACTCTCATTTTATCTTAGTTCCACAGTTTGGCAGGATTTATTTGGCCATCAGATGGTCGAGTAACAATTACACCTCGTTGTGTATCCCGTTCGCTGGATTATGAATGGGAGTTGTCAAATATAAAGGAAGTCCAAAACTTTATTCATTAAACGGAAAGGAAAAACAAAAATTTTCATATTACACATCTGGAAAATAAAATGCTAAAGAAAATTCTAAAAGCAAATACAACTGAAATGAAAAAGAAATAAATTAAGTGAAATAGCATCGTAGATGCTCGCTATTCTACGTCCTTGGAAGTGTGATGCCATCAACAGTCGCTAGCTTGAAAGTTCCCTCTTCAAGCCTCTGTTCAATGACATAGGGTCCTTTCCAAATTGGATTCATGTGCAATGAGGGTAGGAAAACCCGTTTCAGGACGAGATCGCCAATTTCAGAGGTTCATGGTCGAATTTAATGTTGTAATACCGGGCAACTCGGTGTCGATACGCAGCTGCCTGCAAATCATCCTCCTCGCACTTCTTATCTATAAAATAAAGAGACTACAAGAGAGGATTTTTATTCGTTTTAGGATCATAGTAAGTTACTCGATGAGAAGGAATTTTGAGCTCAACAGAAATGACTGCTTTGGAACTATAAGCAAGAGCGAATGGAGTATGGCCAGTCGTGGACTTGCGAGTGGTCCTGTAAGCCCACGATGCGTAGGGATTTCATCCATCCATCTGCCTCTAGCCTTCTCTAGACGCTTCTTTACAATGGACTTTATGATATTTTTTGGAGCTTTAACCTGTCCATTTGCCTGAGGGTGAGCAACCGCCCCGATCCTCTTTTCAATACGATATCTCCAACAAAAGTCCTTGAATTCAACACTGTTGAATTGAGTCCCATTATCTGTTACAATGGTCCATGGAAGACCGAAGTGGCATATGATGTTTCGGGCAATAACGTTGATTACTTTCTTGGTTGTGATCATGGCTAAAGGTTCTGCTTCGGCCCATTTGGTAAAGTAATCAATTGCAACGACAGCGTACTTTGTGCCACCTTTACAGATTGGTAAGGAGCTGATAATATCTGTACCCCACATAGTAAACGACCATGGGTTGACCATTTGCGTTATTTCCTCAGTGGAGCTCTTGGAACTTTTGCATATATCTAGCATTTATCACATTGTCTTACATAATCAGTGGCGTCTAGATTTACAGTTGGCCAAACAGAGTATTTTCTTTGCCAGAGTTTGCCCCTCAGTGTAGTTGCCGCATTCCCCTTTAGGAACTTCTTTTAGGACACGTTTTATCTCATCATGAGCGACACACCGGTGTAGGGGGCTAAGAAACCTTTCCTGAACATAATTCCTTCTTGCATAACATATCACAAAATTTTACGGAGGACTTGTCGCTTTTCATTTCTTTGATCTGGTAGGATTCCATGTAGCAAATAGTTTTTGATTCCATGTAGCAAATAGTTTTTGATCGGAGTCATCCACGATTCCATCTCAGGCTCCGCTTCTGGTGTTTGGTTAATGTACATCATGTTTATATTTGGGGCATTTAATACTTGACCAGAACTAAGCCCATCCGTTGTGCATCGCCGGTGCTAGCAAATATTGCCAACGAATCAACCTCTATATTTCGATCTTGTGGAATATGTGAAAATCATAGTACTCTAATTCTACCAACAACTCTTGGACTTGGGTTAGGTATAGGGCAAGCCATTGTCCCTTAGCTTGATAATCTCCCCTGACTTGGTACACTACCAACTGTGAATTGCAAAAGATTTCAAGAGATTCCATTCCGAGTTCTCTAGCACGTTTTAGTCCAGAAACTAGAGCTTCATACTCAGCTTCGTTGTTTATCGCTGGGAAATCAAGCTTTAAAGCATAACAGATTGATCGTTCCTTGGGAGTTACAAGCACATTTCCAGTTCTAGAACAATGATCATTAGATGCCTCATCAATATACAATATCCACCGTACGTAGGGATTTTGCTGTCTTTCGAAGAATCATCCTGCATAGTAAATTCTACCAGTGGTTGTCCCTGGGTAGCCCTTCGAGGAGATAAGTAATATCGAATTGATTGAGCTTGATATTCCACTTGAGTAACCTTCCGAACGTCTCAGATCGCTGTAGGACCTATCGTAACGGCTGGTCGATGTAAATATTGATTGGATGTGCCTGGAAGTATGGACGAAGCTTTCGTGATGCAATCAGCAAGCAGTATGCCAGTTTTTCTACTTTTGGATAGTTCCTTTTAGCTCCTGTTAATTGTTTGCTAACGTAATACACCGGCCTCTAGATCCGATCTTCCTCGCGAAGCAATGCGGCACTTATAGTGTGTGCCAATACGGCCAAATCCTGATGATCCACCGGCTTTGACAAGATGGGGGGTCTCTCCAAATGATTCACCAAAGCTTGAAACACGTCTTTACAATCTTGTGTCCATTCGAAGTTTCTTTTCCTTTTCCTAATCAAATCAAAGAAAGGAATGCATTTGTCGGTAGCTCTAGAGATAAATCGGCTTAAGGCAACAACTTTCCCATTTAGAATTTGCACTTGTTTAATAATCCTTGGCACTTAGATATCGCGGATAACCTGAAGCTTCTTGGGATTAGCTACTATTCCACGGGCATTAACAATAAAGCCTAAGAATTTCCTTGATGTAACACCAAAAGAACACTTCAAAGAATTGATTTTCATTTTGTAATATTGGAGGATATCAAACATTTCTGCCAAGTCTCTAATGTGGTCATTTGATCGTCGTGACTTCACGAGCATATTATCCACATACACTTTCATCGTTTTTCCAATCTAATCTTTAAACATCATGTTGACTAAGCACTGATAAGTCGCTCCAGCATTCTCTAATCCAAACGGCATTACTACATAGCAGTACAATCCAACATCGATATTAAAACCAGTGTGCTCCTAATCGGGGATATGCGTCAGGATTGGTTATATCCCAAGTACACATCCATAAAAGATAGCAATTCATGTCACGCGGTTGAATCCACTAGCTGGTCGATCCTCGGAAGGGGAAAACTGTCTTTTGGACACGCCCTGTTCAAATCTGAATAATCAATGCACATTCTCTATTTCCCAATCGCTTTCTTCAAAAGTACAGGATTAGATACCCATTTAGGGCTGAGGGCATCGCAGATAACCCATTGTCTTTTAGTCTATCCATCTTCTCTTTAAGAGCGGTAGATCTCTCTGAATCCATGCTGCGTCTTTTTTGCTTAACCAGGACATGCCTCGGGTTGATATTTAATGCATGGCTCATAATGGTAGGCGAGAGTTCACACATGTCAGAGTGAGTCCAACCGAACACGTCTTTTCGTTCGGAGAAAACCAGCAAGTTATTTCATCATCGGGGGTCTGAGCTATGACCCAATCTTTAAAACTCGTGATGGGTCATCGTGGCTGACCGTAATATCAATTGTTAGCTCAGCCGACGCAGCCTTGGTCTCTTTGGGCTCCTCTTCATCATCTCTCGGATCTATATCTCTCTAGAACAGACTGTGGCACCTGAACCAAGGCTCAGGTGCTAGTTGTCAAGCTCTGGAAGCTTGGATGCAGATAGTCTTGTCCACACCCTTACCTTTTTCTTTGCGCTGAGCTTCCCTCAACTCAGCTACATAAAGGCACATCCATTCGCATGATCACCACGAACAACTCATACACCATTGTTTGTCGTAAAATTCAAAGTCAAACACCATAGGGATAAGGCTGCGTAAATTCAACTAAGACCGGTCTACCCAGAAAAACATTGTATGGAGAATCAACATCCAAAACAATAAACGACAAGATCCGTAGTTTTCTTCGTTCACCTTTTACCAACTCTACAAGTAATTTGACATAACCAATAGCTTCGGTTGCAAGCCATTAAAACCATGTATAAGCTTTAGATGGTTTTAAGTTTTTGGCTTCCGGTCTCATATGATCATTAGATTTTTTGAAGATTATATTTACTGAACTTCCACAATCAATCAATATCCTTCTCACCATAGCTGGGCCAATCATGGCCGAAATGACTATTGGGTCGATTGCTGGAGCCTCTACCTTATCTGCCTCTCTGTTCCTAAACGCAATATCATCCGCCATTATACGTTTCTGTTTTGCCAGAGCTCCATCTTCCGTATTCGAACAACATTCAAAATCCACATGGTTAATTGCGCTGGCATAGCGCTCCATCTCTTGCCAACTCTTATCTACCAGTAAGGTCCTACAACTATCGTATTTATTACCAATCTTCCACTAGTCCATGCTGGCTCCTCAGGCCTACATGGCGCTTGTCCTCGGTTGGGGTCAGATATCCCCTACCATCATCCTGCGGGGCTTTCACAAACTGTTGTAATTTCCTTTCTTGAATCGGCTTTTTTATAGCACCCTAGAGATGCCTACATTCATTTGTATTGTGCCCATAGCACTCGTGAAACCGAAAATATTTCCCAGTTTATTTCTGCTCTCTGTTGATTCCTTTAAAGGCGGATTCCTATATTTCATGGTTTTGCAAGTAAACAGATAGATATTCTCCAAGCATGTATTCAACGACGTGTAAGTATTATACCTCGCAGTCCCAAGTTTCCCTCGTCCATAATCCCTCTTTTATTCACAATTCCTATCTCCGCCTCCCTTTTTCTGATTTGGTTTATTCTAGACATTCACTTAGACTTTTCCAAAACTGTCATCGAACTTTTTTATTGCAATGTTACTCTGTACTCCTGCTCCACTTGGTCCTGCAACATTCTTCTTTCTGGAGGACCTGGCATCCTTCTTTCTCAAATACTATGTCGCCTTTGTGTAAAAGTGCTCCAACGTTGCGGGCGGCATACCGGCTAAACAATCGCCAAACTCAGATTCTGGATCAATCCATCTCATCACAGTCATGAGTATCGCGTGGTCATTCGGATTACTTACCTCCGTAAAAGCTATATGAAATCTCTCCAACTCTTTCAACAACTCTCCTGGACCCTGAATCACGCTGGAAAGAGACATCACATCTTTTGTAAGACTCGTGTGCATTCGGAACTGCTCCATAAACTTAGTTGCCAAATCATCGAATCTAGAAATTGTTCGTGGGGGCAACCTCGTGAACCACATCGTCGCTATTTCAGAAAGAGTTATGGGAAAACATCTACACCTGGTTGCTACTTATGCTCGCGTTGAATCCATTAGCCATTCATATATAATGTGCTGCCTGGGGTCGGTTTTTCCCTCATAGGCAGGCATCGATGGAGTAACATTCCCCTACTTGGAGGCCCAAAACTAACGACTACGCATGTTGTAGTCATCCATAGTTATTAATCCTCTGCGACCAAATAGGCGGTGTTAGATTCATTGATACACAGAAACACATGAATATGGAATCATTTTAAACTTCATACAATATCATATTCCAACTTCAAAATATTTCCAATTCATTACATAATCTCACAATCGCAAATCACATTCAGAGAAAATATATTTATTACAACATACACCAAGTGCAACATATGAAGATGCCCTCTTGGATGATCAAAGTATATACAGGAAATATAACAACTTTTCCATTACAAACAACACAGCAGAATTAAAAGAAAAGAGAACTCTAATTAGCTATCATGCCTTATGCACGTCTCCAAAAGCTTATTCGTCTTAAGAGGTACCTACAAACCTCAACTCACAAACTACTCAAAATCAATTGAGTACCCGAAAGTTTAAGGTGAACATAAACTTCGAGTCAGACATAAAACCTGGTATGAATAATAATCTACCATCTCAAATTATTTAGATATCTAGTAAGACCATGCCGCTTAGCGGAACAGGTTTTCCCAGCACTAGTATCCCAAAACCTTTATAAAACCATATACTGTGCTTCTGCATCCACAATGGTTAAAAACATAATCATTTCAAAATATTATGATGATATGCAAACATGTTAAATCATACTGGATTTCTCATCCTCTATTTAATTGACTCCCTGTCATATTTATAGTTTCTAGGGTCACTATTAACCTATTAGTTTTCATGGGCTTACTAATAACCTTTTCATATTATATGGACTCCCTGTCATATCTCATAGTTTTCATGGATGCACTATGAACCTATTGGCCCCTGCCAATTAACTCAACACTACCACTCTTGTAGGTTTAGTTGATTCATGGGTTCCCCTGAACCTATTGGTTATTCCAATAACTTCTTCCTTATCCTAGTTTTCATGGGTTAACTAGGAACCTATTGGACCCTGCCAAAATCTTTTCTTCTTATCATAGTTTTCATGGGTTGAGTAGGAACCTATTAACCTCTGTCAATAACTTAATACGGACATAGTTTTCACGAGATCACTATGAACCAATTGGCCTCTTCCAACCACTCTTTATAACATAGTTTTCATGGGATCACTATGAACCTATTGGTATCTCCAATAACTTCCTAATCATAGTTTTCATGGGATCATGATGAACCTATCTCCCTGACAACTTCCATATTTAGGCATCCTATATTCTGTCCTTCCTGACCTCTTGGATGCAATTCTACTCATCCATGAGTTTAATCAATTTATATTCACTACTGGGTTAACCTAGCTGGTTCTTCTAGCTTTTATCCCCAAAATAAAGTAATGGATACATTATAATGTGAATATATTTATATTTGAAGAAGCAAACATAATTGCAAAACAATACTACTCATGTGGGTTTAATATAAAACATAGTTAATCCCTTTAACCTATTATTTTATAAATGAAAGCTTCTTCTCAAAACCATTACAAAAACTCCTTTAATTTAGCCATGGGTTTCTCCTTTTAAAATAGAGATTGGATTATAAAACCTTTCGAAACCTTTGAAACCTGGCTTTCGACTTCATAGAATAACCTCTTTTAAAAGCCTTAAAATCTATCTTCAAAACATTAGGCTACTGCCTTTCTAATACATTAAAACCTTCCTTTCGAAACATTCCGATAATATTAAAGTATTAACATTTAAATATAGAAGTATAGCTTCGAAACCATTTGAAAACACCCCTTTCGTAACCATTGGAAGTAACCCTTCCGAAACGATTGAAAGTCCCCCCTTTCGAAAGCATTGGGTTTATACTTAAAATATTATTTGGGTCAAAGTGAATATAGGTGAAAGCATCTCTTTCGAAACCATCCTTTATCATATAAAAATATTGGGGAAAACATGATGGCATCGACACCATCGTTTCGAAAGCATAAAACATCTGGGTAAAATATTGGACGGTTGGTTTTGAAACCCCTTTCGAAACCATTTCCTTCGAAACCCCTAACCCATTTCGAAAGCTATTAGAAGTGGCTTATATTTATAAAACACAAAGCACCTTTCGATAGCATTGATATCTTCAATACCATCGAAAGGCTTAAAGTTACAGAAGGGTTTCACTTGGTCGAAACTACCCCTTCTGAAAGCTTCAATTTAAAAAATTAAGTAACTCCTTCGGAAGCTACTTCTTTAACAAGGTGGCAGCTCTACTTTGAAAACTTGGTTTAAAATACCCTTTTGCAAGCATTGGTTTTGATTCCTTCGAAACCTCTTTGTAAACAAGCAGGCGCTTTTCTTTAGAAAATAAACCAAAGATCTTGACCCCTTCGGAAGCTATGTTTTGACACCCTACCTTCTGCCTTTCTCCAATCCACTACGTACCATCTTTGTGATACGTTGTGTATTGGTTTTGGCTTAGTGAGCTTCGACTGGGTTGAAGACGGAAGTTCTGTGTTGAAAGGTACTTCCAAAGTAGGCGAAACCATCTTTTCTGAGTAAACCTGGTTTAATACTACTTAAAACAAACCTTTTTCTAAATAACCTACCACATGTCAACACCAGATTGTTGCCTTAACCTTTTCAAATTCTTCACTAAGATAACTGCCGCTAATTTCAGATCTAAACCATGATTAAGTTAATCAAATAAGCCCTTCCATTAAGCAAAACCAATATTGCAAAGAAGTCCCTATTTTCAAATAATTTAATTTGCGTAGCAAATTACTTTGGAAAATTCCCCAAAAATTCTAAAATTCATTTTTTTCATGTTATCTAACATATCAAAATTCTAGACCCAAATTCTTGATATATTTTCCAAAATAAATTTATAAACCCAAATAACCATATTTTCCTTTGAAAATTCATAACAATCTTTCCATGGCTTGGAAAATTATCAAAATTGAAACTCGACTCCAAAGTCATGTTTTATACAACATAAAAATTTTCCATGGCATCTAAATATCAACATATATCGATTTTACCCTAAAACCATGTATAAATCCATTTAAACAATCTTGTTTAAATTCAACAAATCAATATTCTAGCATATCATCATCATCCAATTCATCATAAAAACGAATTTACCCTTAAATCCAACATGTGATTCAAAACAAAATAGAGATGGAATTATTATTCACCTTGATTTAGATAAGGAGATTGATTGAGATTGACTTCCCCTAAGCTTGATTCTCAAGCTTTTATTTTATTTGTATTCCTCTTGTTAATGGTCGGCTTCTCCTTCTTACCTTTTGTTTTCAAAATGACATGAATGGGAATGAAATGGTAGGAACGAAAATATATAAGGGTAAGGATTATGGGCGGCAAATTCCTAATATACCCTTATGTAATTTGATTAACCCAAAAAACCCATTCTTAAGCCCATTAATTATTTTATTAGGCACAGCCTTAATTAAATTTATTCAACTCTCAATCCCCTTATCACTTAACATTTTCATTATTCTATTTAATTTATCTAATTAAATCTCCTGAATAATGTTATCAAAATTAGGGGTGTTACAGACGGCATGTTGAACTTCCTTGGATATCGTGCATGTAATACACTATCACTGAACGAGGTATGACTTCTTGAGATTCCCCGGTCATTGTTGGTTAAGCCTTGGCTCTCCCTCACTAACTGTCTGACCATTTACCGATAAGTCTGGCGTTTGGATGGTTGGTGCCAAGTGGTGGTCACGCTCCAACTCACGTGAATGGTCTGGTCGATGTCTGTGGGCCGTTTCACGCCTTCTTGGTTCACCATCTTCCCGATGAGTATCTTGTAAATTCGCTTCATGGTTATTTCGGGGAAGAGCTTCGTCAAGATTCAATTGAACTCCAACATCCAAACCAACCGTAGTAGCTCCAGCTTGATTTCCATAAGGCATGGAAAAATCTCCCCTTCTGGTGGAGGGATCGGTACCGATCCCTATGAAGGGGTCGACACCAATCGATTCTGGTAGACCAAAATGGTCTACCAGTTGACGCCTCGAAGTTTCTATGCTATATTTGTTCATTCTACGACGCTTATGCCTGTGATACTCGTCTGATGAGCTAGAACTCTCCGATGCTGAGTAAGGAGTGGAGTCCCTCCTTGCTTTCCCTCGCCACTGCTGATTAATTTGGTTCATCAAGTTGATATTGGTCTGAATTTGTTGGTTTAGTTATCGATGGCTCTCCACGAACTCTCTCATTGAATTATGAAATTCATCTCTTGTAATAGAATCAGTAGGATTCTAAACTTCGACCGGTTAAGCATTCACATTTGGTTGATTGCTTGGGTCTTCTTGCTGAATGCTAGTATTCTCATTTCCTTCCACGTTCTGAGAAGTAGATCTAGTATGTTTCACCATTATTAATAGCCTTGCTTAGATTTCTACAAATCTGAGTTGTATTAGCAACTTCTTGAAGATAACAGCAAATCTCCTTTGGGGATTTATCCAATCCAGTAGCAACAAAAGGATCCTAGCAAACTAATAATCAAGGCTCTCAATGAAAGCACCAAAATGTTTGCAACCAAATTGGTCACAAACACCCAAGAACAGATTTATGTAGAAAAGTAAATGAAGAAAAACAAAATAAAAAATGAGGAAAAGATTAAGCTAATAACAGATAAAGAGCAATAATCAGAGGCATAGAGATTTATAGTGGTTCGACGTTGTATGCCTACATCCAATTTGAAGAATATCTTTATTGATCACTTATAAATCTGATTATAGCAGTGGGGAATAGAGAACACTTGCTTACACTCGATTACAATAGAGTCTAGAGTAACAAGCAACGTAAAGATCCTTAGAATTACCTATTAGGCCCGTATTTATAGGTGAAAACGACCACCAATCTCTCTGAAACTTCGATTGAAAGACCTTATAATCCATATAGGCCCACTAAAGGGATCGCTAGTCCCAACTCCTAATGAGGAGGGATCGATATCGATCCCTTCAATGGTCGATTTTTGAGCAGCGATCCTTATGGTGGCTTCTGCATGCTAAAATATATTTGCCCTTCAATTCTAAAATCATTTGGACCACTGGAGATTGAGTTATTGTTAATCTTTGACTTGATATCACTTGTGCACTACTGACAGCCGAACCCTCTATAGGGATGTATGTCGATCACTCAAAGTTCATCCTTATGGCGTGCGATCCCTAGGGTAGGTCCCCTAGAGTTCATATACCTTTCCCTTTAAATTTCATATGCTTTGGACTTGTAGATCTTGAGATATTGATTGTGGAATGTATAAATGCACTTGAACATGGATATATGCCGATCCCTCTTCAACGTAGCTTGCCGACCCCGTTAGATTGAATATGTCGATCCCTTCCAATATTCCTTGCTATGTCGAACCCTTCCATTCGTTGAGCCATATTCCATGCTTTGAGCATCCTACATTGTCATCCATCAAATCTGTTCAATTCTGACTTTATATAACCATCTGTATTTGACTTCCAAGACCCAAAATCATCATTTTGGAATCATCAGCCTTAATGGCAGTCGGATCTAACTTATGCAATCAGTTTAATATATCTAGGCTAGAATGCTGGTTATAGGAAGGCTAGCTCTAGTAAATTAAAATGTGAAAATAAATGTTCATAAGCATAGGAATTGATGTGTTAGGAATAGGAATACACACACAAACACACATATGTATAATCATGCTTACCGATTAAAAATAAAAAAAATATGTATAACATAATACATGTCCATATTTGCATTAGTTATGTTTTAGACGTTTAGTTATTAATAGCGTAGTAATTATAGGGCTAAGAGGTTAGAAAAGGAAGGGATAGTAATTTCCAAATTTATGAACAACAACCACAAATTTAACGGGCAATAAAAGAGAGTTAAAGTAATTAAATGGGGCTAATTAAAGAATTTAATATGGTATTCATGAGGAAACTAAATAGGCATAATAGGTGTATTTTGAAATGGATAAATAAATGTCATTAGAGATTGTCCAATTTTGAAATTAATGACCAATTATTACGGACAATTGACATTTATTAGACATAAGAAGGGAACAAGGAAACTAAAGTTTAAGCGTATAAAATATGAAAAATTACGCAGCAAACAAGTAAGTGTTTATATTATTAAATACACGTAGAAGGTAATATAATTTTTCATAATAGAAAATAATATAGCTTCGATTATATGTTTAGAACAAGCTTGAATTAGTGGACCTTGCCCAACCCTTAGGCTTTGGGTGATTGGTTTGGTTTTGTAGGTTGGGATACGAAGTCAGTAAAGTTACACATTAGAAGTCTTCCCTTCTCCTAGAGGCTACCACCAGTTGTGTATACATACTACTAATATGGGATATCATCAACCATAGGACCCATGGGAAAGGATATCCATAGTACCGGCTTCTGTTTTGGAGGTATTAATAGCTACTTTAGGGTCCACCTCCTTCCTACTTAATAAGTATTAAATGGTCGGGGTTATCGTTTAAGCACGGTAGTGAGAAACCTCGAGAGGGGTCTGCTACGAGGTCGAGGTATTACGTAGCTATTATAGGGAACGCCTCTCTCCATAAAGATGTATTAAGTGACCTGATAAGATTCTGTGCGATGTCAGCTAGGGAGTGCCAGGGAGGGATCTGCCTTGGATTAGGTATTAGATGACTGGGGCCTACCTAGGATATAAGTATTAAATGGTCAAAGTCTGCCTAATTCTCATTAAAGGGATATTAAGTTGTTTGAGTACTTTCTCTCACATTGTTAGGACATGACTGACTGTAGTTGCATGGGATTGGGAATGGCCTTTGGCCTACAGTTGAGAGTAAGTTGCAGAGTTGGACTGAAAGAACCTCCGGGCTTATAGTTGGAGGCATTTCGTGTAGAATGTAGTTGAGATGCTTTAGTAATATGTCAATTATATTATAAAGATGTATATAAGTGTAATTGTTCTCTGTAGCAAGGACCGATTGGCTAGTGGTTATGTTGTGGAGAGCTCGCTTTGGGAACTAATGTAACGACCCGTAAATTTTAACTGTTTTAATAACGTAATTAGTTGAAATTTTGTGAAATTTTAAATAATAAAATTTTGAAATAAAAATTTGATATTTGAAATGCGTCTATTTTAACATAGCAACTGGTAAATTTTCATCTAAAAATATGAAAGTTTATTTTCGTGTGTAATTCTATTTTAAATTAAATCAGTTAGTAATTGATGAAAATAAAATGTTTTCGAAACTTGAATATTTTTACATATTCTAAACCGTCTTCTGAGCAAGACGTCATTTTTCGTTTTTCCAAATTCAGACTTCTTTAGCTCCGTCGATCTTATTTTCTACGTTTTTCTGCATTTTGCGCTAGTAGAAAATTCAAATTTTATAATTCGATCGTACCACTGATATTTGTATACCGTTTTTATCGGCTCGTCGTGTCGATCTCTATGGTATATTTATTTCTCTATTTCGGAGCCCATTGTGCGGTGCAATCCGCGAAACGTCTACTGTATCGGTACGGGATCCGTGACCTTTTGCTTTCTTTCGCCTTTCAAACTTCAGACGTGTCGTTCAAGCAACAATAAAATGCTTTAAATTATTCATCAAATCAAAGCATTTGACCATTTCATTATTCTCATGGAATGTAGGTGACCGTGCATTGTTTGAGAAGGTTCAAATTGAAAAAATATTGTTTAACGTGCCAGTGCATGATTATCTGTAGCCAGCCTGTTCTTTGTTTCCCAAAGCTACGTTAAACCTTCTTCTACTTTAGTAGATAGAAGTAAATATGCTCAGATTCATATTAGTGTCAAACTCTCTGCCAATTTTTTTTCTTTCTTCCTCCGACCAAACCCTCCTTAGCCACCACGTCTTCCCATTTCGCCTCTTCCCTGGATCGAGCACCGACTTCACCAGTTCGCCATCCCATCGGCCTCAAGCCCATCCCCTCTACTTCGACAGCTTCCCCTCTCTTCCAGTTCCCTTCCACGTCTTGTCTCCCAAGCCACCGCCGAGATCGCCACAGTCCTTCCCTCTTCCCACTTCGCTCCTCCCACTCACGGCCTCCGGCTGCATTTTCTTCCACTTCTCCGCAGATCAATTGCTCGTCCTCTTCTCCGCCGAACTCCACCACACGTGCTACCCCTTCCATCCTCCTGGCAAAACGAGCCTGCCCTTATCGTCACTCGACCACTGCAGCCGCTCAGCAACACACAGCAACACTTAGCATGCCACGCTACCAAATTGGGAGTATATCACTGATAACCTTCAATTACATAACCTCTGAGCTCGTACGTCTCAGAGAAGGGTGTTAAGCTAAGAGAATAAATTCTCCGCCACCAAACAGAAATGTATTTGAAAGAAATGAACTTTATATCTCAAAGTGTAGTGTCAGACATACAACCATACAAGTCTGTTCCGGGTTCGAACAGAACCGAAGGCACTTCCAAAGAAGCCCTTGCAATACGGGTATTCACAATCCCGATCGGACTTCCTATCACATATGGAGATCTCTATACCGGAGCAACTCAGTGCAGAGACATTCGATAGGTTATCCTATCGTTTTCGCAAACACCCGGTCTTCAACATCAGTCTTCAAATGCTATCCATTCACGGCGTATCACTATTCGGAATGGGTTATATGACACAAAGTCCTCTCCCGGCTAAACCGAATAATGAGCGTAATATTTTAAAACATATGGATATTTGGATTTCAGTTAAGTCACAACTTATTACCCAAAACTTTTCTTCAAATGGTTTAAACACATTACCATTTTAATCTTCTATAAAAAGATTCATCTCTCAAAGTTCACCCAGTTTCACAAAGATTCTTCATAGTTCAAAAACTATTTCGATTTCCAAATCTTTTATACAAAAGATATAATTTTCCAATTTCAAAACAAAGTTTAATGGTCTTCCACAAAGGTTAAATTTTAACTTTTCAAAATAATTCAATTCCAAATTGAATTCACCCATTCAATCTTTAAATCTAAGATTAAATTGATAGCTTTCAAAACAATTCACAGTTCCAACCTTTTTATAAAATAGAAGATACACCATTTAAAATCCTCTTCGATTTTAAAACAAGATTTAATCACCTTCACAAAGGTTAATTCATAGTTTTCTCCAACTATTTACAATTTCATTCAAACTTGAAATCTTTCGATACCAATTGGAAATTCTTCCTTTTTATGAAAGCTATTATTATTTGAAACAAATAGTTTTCAGTTTGGAAACTCTAATTACAATTTCATAGGTTAAAGCCATTCAAGTATAAAACTTGGATTTAAATTTGGATTTCCAAAACACACCTTTTAATGGTTTAAAACCCATATGAACACCTTTTATAACTTGTACAATCTTTTAGACCATAGTTCCAAAATCATTGAATTCAATTTCAAATATTGAATTCAAATTTAAATCAAATTATTTGAATTTCAAATTTCATTAAGTTATTTAAAAATAACTTTCATTTTAAAAACTCATTTTCAAAGCTTTCAATTCCAATTCCAAAAACTATTTTGGATTCAAGAATTTAATCTTTAAAATTGACAAAAATCTGTGACTTAACCGATTTCCGCGTGAAATCCACATTTGTGTGTGTACGGTGTAGTCTAGGGGTTTCACACACAATAGTGCAACATCATTCAATCATCACAGGTTCAAATAAAAAATATAGTTGATAAGCGGTATAAACTATAACGCTTATCTTCATTCACAAATCATAGATATATATCTATCACAGATAATAAATTACATCATAGATAATTAATTACATCACAGATAATTAATTACATTTATCCTAGATAAATAAATTACACTATAGATCATGACACAAATCAAGATGTATCACTAAGCATCACATATCAGGGATATCAAACAATTCAACCATTCAATAAAATCCAAACATCCATAAGTAGGAACAATTTAATTATTTGATTAATTTAAATCAGGTTAATTTCTAATAATTTGCTAGTTATGGTAAATTAATAATCGATTAATTACACTTAATTCATTACACTGAATAATTAATTCCTTAATTATTTTCATTAAGAAATTACACTTCACAAAGGATTATTATTAAATTAATTAATCTTAGTTAATGATCTTCATTAACAATTAGAATTTCTTTAATTACTTTGCCCAAGAAATTTACCTATATTAATCATCATTGATTATAAATTGATTAACCAATAAGAACTCATTAATTAATCCTAATTATTTATTTAATTAAATGTTAACTGTAACTTAATTAATTCTTCATTACTTGATTAATTTATTTATAATCATTAATCAATTATCTTAACTTATCTAATCTTATCCAATTAATGATTCTTGATTTACAAATAAATTAACTTAATTAATCTTTAAACCTTAATTAAGTAATTTAAACCTTTAATTACTTATTTAATTAATCCAAATCATTAATTGATTGAATAAATAAAGTATCCATTTTGATTATCTTAATAATTTAATGAATACAAATCATTAAATTATTTATCTTTAAAATGAAACATTTCTTACTTAATCAAAGTATTTAAAACAATTTGCTTCAAATTTCCTTTAAATTTCATTTTTAATTTAAGATTTTAAAATGAAACTAAATTTAACTTTACAAACTTTATGAACAATTCAAAAACCTTTAATTTCACATGTTAAAGAAATATTCATTTTATAAGGAAGTTTAAATGAATTTAAAAACCCAATTCATTTTTAAATTCAAATCAATTAAAAAAAACAATTTAAACATTCAAAGTTATTTAAAACAATTCCAGTTTAAAACTTCTTTTATTACAAAACTGGAATACAAACAAATCTTGATTTCAGATTTAACTTAAATTTAAAACTTCTCTACATTTTAAACTTCATTTTTAAAATTCAAGCTACTTAAACATTTTTAAAGTAGTTAAAAAAATTTAAATAAAAACTTTATTTATTTTTAAACTGAGATTCAAAAATAACTTGAACCAATTTTAAACTTGGATTTAAACTTATTTAAATCCCTGCTTTACGATTTTAAACCCAGATTTAAAATTTAAAGTGTTACAGGTTTAAAACTGTAACATAGCGAACCACTCGAGCCAACCTAAATCTGCCACGAGTCAATCACCAAAAGACATCGAGCAAAACCTGGAACCACTCGAGTAAAATTCGAGTACCAAACAAAACCTTCCTGCTTCAAGAAAAACACAGTCCTTCTCGAACGAAAACCCGAGCACTCACCTTCGTCACCAAACCATCTCACCCAGATGCACGATAACGTACACATCCACGTGCACACCACCTATGATCATCGACAAACTCCACTCCGGCCTCCCCTGCATCGCCTTCAATCATGGCAACAACCCGCAATCACCCAGATGACACGATTCGATCGAACAACGAATTCGACCCCTAAATCCATCAGCCTGGAAACGAACATCACCAGAAAAACTCACGTCTTCGATGATCCCTGGCTCCAGTCGCCTCGCCATCCTTGCCATAACTCTGCCTCGATCCCCTACATCCCCCGAACAACTCGCGATCGATTTTGATCGTCTCTTGGCATCTCGAAACCCATCAGAACCTCGTCGACATAAACAGGATGTAAAACCCTATCTCGATCATTACCGACCATCTCGATCAACAATAAATTGCCATAGCATTTTTCCTATGATCCTCATCTTCCCCTCGACCTTCAAACCCAACCTCAACGACCAGTTCATCGTTGATCGACTGAAATCGACTAAAACAGTCGATTCGTTCAACCCAAGAAACCCCATCCATTTCCAAACTAAAAATCGTGATATAACCATCAAAATTCATGATTTCCTATAGTGAATTCAATCCTTCAATCAATTCTAAAAATTGAATTAATAAAATTTTGACCAAATTTTCATTTTCACTGTTCTTTATAATTTTCGAGACCAATATTCCTTTTTAATTTCCTGTAATTATTTTTAGGAGTGAGGTTACATTATTTCAAACATTTTCCATTTCCAAATCATAAGCTAATTATGATTCAAAGACGAGATGTTGGATTTTAAAAGAAAATCAAACTCTAAAAAAACAACAGAGTTTATTTTTTCGTATATACAGGCATCCAACACTAATACATACACATGCATCCATTTCAAATCCAAGTTTCAGGCAAACAACATTATGTATTCAGATATCACAGTGATATCATAGTGAAATCCAAGTTTTAAATTGTTAAAAAGAAAATAAGTTTACTCACGGTGATTAAAAGAAAGAACAGAGCCTTCCTTTATGTTAAAACAGCCTTGTGAAAATGCAAACTGAAGTCTTCAATTTGATCTCTGGTTTGTATTGATATATTGTTGTTTAGATTGAAGTTTTTTTGTTTAAGTTTTAAAGATGTTGTTATTTCAGTTTTTTTTCTTTTTTTTTCCTTGGTTAAGAATGAACGAACTAGATGGAGAGTTGATGTATAAAAAGAAAACTTACAAGTTAAGATATTGTTTTGTACAATATCGAAGATATTTTTTCATTTTGGAGGCTGATAACATTTCGAGTTGACCTTGTTTATGCTAGCATTAAATGCTTAAGTCCTTTATGTCTTCATATGTTTGTTGTCTCCTCATACAAGCTTTTATATATATAATTTGTTTTCTTCATTTTTGACAAATATACATACCTGACCATATTTTGTTTGTACTTGTTCAAGCCTACATACTTATCTAATTTATTTGTTCTTAGATATTTGTAATTTGTTTTATTTCTAGCTTAAATTTTTATTATTAATTTATTTTTTTATTTCTAACATAACCCATCAATTTCAAATTTAAAGTTATTTATTTTAAACTTGTATCAATTATCTATATTTTTATATTTATCTTTAAACCATTTATATTAAGATTTAAATTCAATTATCAATATATATATATATCATTTCAAATCTATTCATATAGTCACACACACACACATACAGATATATATATATATATAGACACACACATATATACACAATTTAAATTCAAATGATTTAATATATATATATTCTATTTGAATTGGGGAAACTCGCTTCAATTTACAATTAATTTTACAATTTTAATTCAAAAATTCAATTAATTATCAATTTAAATTTAGTTAAAAAATCCGAGATCGTTACAGTTTCCCCCCTTAAGAAATTTCGTTCTCGAAATTTTCCAGGGAGACACAAAGATAGATGAAGAATATTTCATCAAATTAACTGAATATCAATTTAGCATTTGGCTTACCAAATCAGAATATCAATAATAGATACAAGAACGAATCTTTTTAATAATTTTTCACAAGATACTCGGGTTATCCAGATCTACGAAATATGCAGTGGCATTGGTCAGTTCGAAGGGATAACTAACCATTCGTAGAACATATCCGGACCCAAAAACAGACAGATATATGGATACAATTTCGAAACTTTTAATTTAGAAACTAAAGTATACCTATCAACCATAGAAACCAAAGCAACCAATTCATCCAAACAAATAATTCTGACCTATTTGGAGTTTATGTCCCATGCAAATATATCAAATCTTCTTCCTGGATCTACCAGGAATTATCAAAGAATTGAAAAGAGATGCTGAACAAAAGAGATTGATAGAGAAAATATTGTTTCCTTGTTGTTACAGGGTATTGACCATTTATAGTCGTATTCCCCTGACCCCTATCTCATCCTCTTCTTGCACTCATATTTACTATCAGTGGATAGTAAGAGAATTTACTGAGGCATACGGACAAATATCTTAAGGATACTCATTCTAGGGTATACTTCACCCTATCTCTAATGAGCTACTTAATGTGTTATACTCCTGAGCTAAAGTTCAACCTCAGCTCTGATACCAATTGAAACGATCCTGACTCGGCCTTCGAAAATCGGCACCGGTACTTCACTTGTACTCGAATGCTACAGATTCAAACGCCGAATCTGGATCGCCGGAGCTTATAACACAGTAAGTATAACAACACAGCGGAAGAAAGAAATGAATGATATCATATACAACTCCAACAAATAAAATATCCAGAATGATATACAACAATGATATCAATATGATACAACAATATCAGAGGTAAATAAAGATGCTACAGCGGAAAATAGAAGTGATACTCCAAGTGATCCGACAAAGAGAATGAGACCAATAACTCCAACATCAAGCTCGAACCACCATCACGTTGCACCAAGATAAGCAAGAGCAGTCCAGTGAGTGAACTCCAAACACTGAACTAATTCCAGATACTCTACTAAACCTGACTATCTGAAAAACCCAACTCTAGACTGCCCGTGTGGAAAATTGTGGGCACCCAGAGTTTAGGAAGGGAACAATAAACTCCGAGTCAGTCATGGGACTGGTATGAGTAAACAAAAATAGTTTATCTTTAAAACAAACAACAAAAGAATTTTAAACATTGAAATCCGCAATGCTTTCTGGAAAATGAAACTACCATAAGACCTCCCACCACACACACAATGCAATCGCAGACTTGGAGGAGATTTCTTCTTATGATAGTCAAATATGCTTAATACGAGAAAACTCCTTTGATATTATTATTACTGGTGCACAGTGTGAAAACATTTCGAAAGTATAATATTAATCTTAGCCAGCATAGGTACCATTATATTATGCCTGCTATAGCTACCATTTTAAATGGCAGGTTCTACAACTAAAACCGTACAAGGTTCGTATTGTTTCTTTAGATTTTCCAACAAATAGTCAGGCTAAGGAACTTCCTATGCCACATGGAAATGCATCTGTAGGGACGTCCCGAGAACTAACTAGCTCTCTGCCAACACAAGGCCGTGTTACCTCTTACTAGGTAACTACTACACGAGTATGCCACCCCTCGGTCGTTTGCGACCTTTATCCGAGGCGCCTCGATCACAAAGCAACAACCACACAGTAAATGAGATTGGAGCAACCACACAGGTAAAATATCTGGGCTCCATACCATGATACCACCTTTTTCCAGAAGGAAATGACATACCCTAAAGGGTGCGACCCTCGTAACCTTGCCGCATCTTCCTGTTTCGACCATTTCCGGTTTGTGAGGCTCGATGAGGTCTCGTCCACAAAGCTACGCTTCTTCACAAAGCCATGCTTTGATCAACAAATGATCAGCAACACACAGCAACACTTAGCATGCCACACTACCAAATTGGGAGTATATCACTGATAACCTTCAATTACATAACCTCTAAGCTTGTACATCTCAGAGAAGGGTGTTAAGCTAAGAGAATAAATTCTCCGCCACCAAACATAAATGTATTTGAAAGAAATCAGCTTTATATCTCAAAGTGTAGTGTCAGACATACAACCATACAAGTCTGTTCTGGGTTCGAACAGAACCTAAGGCACTTCCAAAGAAGCCCTTGCAATCCGGGTATTCACAATCTCGATCGGACTTCCCATCACATATGGAGATCTCTATACCGGAGCAACTCAGTGCAGAGACATTCGATAGGTTATCCTACCGTTTTCGCAAACACCCGGTTTTCAACACCGGTCTTCAAATGCTATCCATTCATGTCGTATCACTATTCGGAATGGGTTATATGACACAAAGTCCTCTCCCGGCTAAACCGAATAATGAGCGTAATATTTTAAAACATATGGATATTGGGATTTCAGTTAAGTCACAACTTATTACCCAAAACTTTTCTTCAAATGGTTTAAACACATCACCATTTTAATCTTTTACAAAAAGATTCATCTCACAAAGTTAACCCAGTTTCACAAAGATTCTTCATAGTTCTCAAAACTATTTCGATTTCCAAATCTTTTATACAAAAGATATACTTTTCCAATTTCAAAACAAAGTTTAATGGTCTTCCATAAAGGTTAAATTTTAACTTTTCAAAATAATTCAATTCCAAATTGAATTCACCCATTCAATCTTTAAATCAAAGATTAAATTGATAGCTTTCAAAACAATTCACAGTTCCAACCTTTTTATAAAATAGAAGATACACCATTTAAAATCCTCTTCGATATTAAAACAAGATTTAATCACCTTCACAAAGGTTAATTCATAGTTTTCTCCAACTATTTACAATTTCATTCAAACTTGAAATCTTTCGATACCAATTGGAAATTCTTCCTTTTTATGAAAGCTACTATTATTTGAAACAAATTGTTTTCGGTTTGGAAACTCTAATTACAATTTCATAGGTTAAAGCCATTCAAGTATAAAACTTGGATTTAAATTTGGATTTCCAAAACACACCTTTTAATAGTTAAAAACCCATATGAACACCTTTTATAACTTGTACAATCTTTTAGACCATAGTTCCAAAATCATTGAATTCAATTTCAAATATTGAATTCAAATTTAAATCAAATTATTTGAATTTCAAATTTTATTAAGTTATTTAAAAATAACTTTCATTTTAAAAACTCATTTTCAAAGCTTTCAATTCCAATTCCAAAAACTATTTTGGATTTAAGAATTTAATCTTTAAAATTGACAAAAATCTGTGACTTAACCGATTTCCGCGTGAAA
Source organism: Allium fistulosum (assembly GCA_030737815.1). Taxonomy (NCBI): domain Eukaryota; kingdom Viridiplantae; phylum Streptophyta; class Magnoliopsida; order Asparagales; family Amaryllidaceae; genus Allium; species Allium fistulosum. Next base: position 1,214,726,536 of record CM060902.1, read on the forward strand.
TCCACATTTGTGTTTGTACGATGTAGTCTAGGGGTTTCACACACAATAGTGCAACATCATTCAATCATCACAGGTTCAAATACAATAATATAGTTGATAAGCGGTATAAACTATAACGCTTATCTTCATTCACAAATCACAGATATATATCTACCACAGATAGTAAATTACATCACGGATAATTAATTACATTTATCCCAGATAAATAAATTACACTACAGATCATGACACAAATCAAGATGTATCACTAAGCATCACATATCAGGGATATCAAACAATTCAACCATTCAATAAAATCCAAACATCCATAAGTAGGAACAATTTAATTATTTGATTAATTTAAATCAGGTTAATTTCTATTAATAATTTGCTAGTTATGGTAAATTAATAATCGATTAATTACACTTAATTAATTACACTGAATAATTAATTCCTTAATTATTTTCATTAAGAAATTACACTTCACAAAGGATTGTTATTAAATTAATTAATCTTAGTTAATGATCTTCATTAACAATTAGAATTTCTTTAATTACTTTGCCCAAGAAATTTACCTATATTAATCATCATTGATTATAAATTGATTAACCAATAAGAACTCATTAATTAATCCTAATTATTTAATTAATTAAATGTTAACTGTAACTTAATTAATTCTTCATTACTTGATTAATTTATTTATAATCATTAATCAATTATCTTAACTTATCTAATCTTATCCAATTAATGATTCTTGATTTACAAATAAATTAACTTAATTAATCTTTAAACCTTAATTAAGTAATTTAAACCTTTAATTACTTATTTAATTAATCCAAATCATTAATTGATTGAATAAATAAAGTATCCATTTTGATTATCTTAATAATTTAATGAATACAAATCATTAAATTATTTATCTTTAAAATGAAACATTTCTTACTTAATCAAAGTATTTAAAACAATTTGCTTCAAATTTCCTTTAAATTTCATTTTTAATTTAAGATTTTAAAATGAAACTAAATTTAACTTTACAAAGTTTATGAACAATTCAAAAACTTTAATTTCACATGTTAAAGAAATATTCATTTTATAAGGAAGTTTAAATGAATTTAAAAACCCAATTCATTTTTAAATTCAAATCAATTAAAAAAACAATTTAAACATTCAAAGTTATTTAAAACAATTCTAGTTTAAAACTTCTTTTATTACAAAACTGGAATACAAACAAATCTTGATTTCAGATTTAACTTAAATTTAAAACTTCTCTACATTTTAAACTTCATTTTTAAAATTCAAGCTACTTAAACATTTTTAAAGTAGTTAAAAAAATTTAAATAAAAACTTTATTTATTTTTAAACTGAGATTCAAAAATAACTTGAACCAATTTTAAACTTGGATTTAAACTTATTTAAATCCCTGCTTTACGATTTTAAACCCAGATTTAAAATTTAAAGTGTTATAGGTTTAAAACTGTAACATAGCGAACCACTCGAGCCAACCTAAATCTGCCACGAGTCAATCACCAAAAGACACCGAGCAAAACCTGGAACCACTCGAGTAAAAATCGAGTACCAAACAAAACCTTCCTGCTTCAAGAAAAACACAGTCCTTCTCGAACGAAAACCCGAGCACTCACCTTCGTCACCAAACCATCTCACCCAGATGCACGATAACGTACACATCCACGTGCACACCACCTATGATCATCGACAAACTCCACTCCGGCCTCCCCTGCATCGCCTTCAATCACGGCAACAACCCGCAATCACCCAGATGACACGATTCGATCGAACAACGAATTCGACCCCTAAACCCATCAGCCTGGAAACGAACATCACCAGAAAAACTCACGTCTCCGATGATCCCTGGGTCCAGTCGCCTCGCCATCCTTGCCATAACTCTGCCTCGATCCCCTACATCCCCCGAACAACTCGCGATCGATTTTGATCGTCTCTTGGCATCTCGAAACCCATCAGAACCTCGTCGACATAAACAGGATGTAAAACCCTATCTCGATCATTACCGACCATCTCGATCAACAATAAATTGCCATAGCATTTTTCCTATGATCCTCATCTTCCCCTCGACCTTCAAACCCAACCTCAACGACCAGTTCATCGTTGATCGACTGAAATCGACTAAAACAGTCGATTCGTTCAACCCAAGAAACCCCATCCATTGCCAAACTAAAAATCGTGATATAACCATCAAAATTCATGATTTCCTATAGTGAATTCAATCCTTCAATCAATTCTAAAAATTGAATTAATAAAATTTTGACCAAATTTTCATTTTCACTGTTCTTTATAATTTTCGAGACCAATATTCCTTTTTAATTTCCTGTAATTATTTTTAGGAGTGAGGTTACATTATTTCAAACATTTTCCATTTCCAAATCATAAGCTAATTATGATTCAAAGACGAGATGTTGGATTTTAAAAGAAAATCAAACTCTAAAAAAACAACAGAGTTTATTTTTTCGTATATACAGGCATCCAACACTAATACATACACATGCATCCATTTCAAATCCAAGTTTCAGGCAAACAACATTATGTATTCAGATATCACAGTGATATCATAGTGAAATCCAAGTTTTAAATTGTTAAAAAGAAAATAAGTTTACTCACAGTGATTAAAAGAAAGAACAGAGCCTTCCTTTATGTTGAAACAGCCTTGTGAAAATGCAAACTGAAGTCTTCAATTTGATCTCTGGTTTGTATTGATATATTGTTGTTTAGATTGAAGTTTTTTTGTTTAAGTTTTAAAGATGTTGTTATTTCAGTTTTTTTTCTTTTTTTTTCCTTGGTTAAGAATGAACGAACTAGATGGAGAGTTGATGTATAAAAAGAAAACTTACAGGTTAAGATATTGTTTTGTACAATATCGAAGATATTTTTTCATTTTGGAGGCTGATAACATTTCGAGTTGACCTTGTTTATGCTAGCATTAAATGCTTAAGTCCTTTATGTCTTCATATGTTTGTTGTCTCCTCATACAAGCTTTTATATATATAATTTGTTTTCTTCATTTTTGACAAATATACATACCTGACCATATTTTGTTTGTACTTGTTCAAGCCTACATACTTATCTAATTTATTTGTTCTTAGATATTTGTAATTTGTTTTATTTCTAGCTTAAATTTTTATTATTAATTTATTTTTTTATTTCTAACATAACCCATCAATTTCAAATTTAAAGTTATTTATTTTAAACTTGTATCAATTATCTATATTTTTATATTTATCTTTAAACCATTTATATTAAGATTTAAATTCAATTATCAATATATATATATATATATATCATTTCAAATCTATTCATATAGTCACACACACACATACAGATATATATATATATATATATAGACACACACATATATACACAATTTAAATTCAAATGATTTAATATATATATTCTATTTGAATTGTGGAAACTCGCTTCAATTTACAATTAATTTTACAATTTTAATTCAAAAATTCAATTAATTATCAATTTAAATTTAGTTAAAAAATCCGAGATCGTTACAGTTTCCCCCCTTAAGAAATTTTGTTCTCGAAATTTGCCAGAGAGACACAAAGATAGATGAAGAATATTTCATCAAATTAACTGAATATCTATTTAGCATTTGGCTTACCAAATCAGAATATCAATAATAGATACAAGAACGAATCTTTTTAATAATTTTTCACAAGATACTCGGGTTATCCAGATCTACGAAATATGCAGTGGCATTGGTCAGTTCGAAGGGATAACTAACCATTCGTAGAACATATCCGGACCCAAAAATAGACAGATATATGGATACAATTTCGAAACTTTTTAATTTAGAAACTAAAGTATACCTATCAACCATAGCAACCAAAGCAACCAATTCATCCAAACAAACAATTCTGACCTATTTGGAGTTTATGTCCCATGCAAATATATCAAATCTTCTTCCTGGATCTACCAGGAATTATCAAAGAATTGAAAAGAGATGCTGAACAAAAGAGATTGATAGAGAAAAGATTGTTTCCTTGTTGTTACAGGGTATTGACCATTTATAGTCGTATTCCCCTGACCCCTATCTCATCCTCTTCTTGCACTCATATTTACTATCAGTGGATAGTAAGAGAATTTACTGAGGCATACGGACAAATATCTTAAGGATACTCATTCTAGGGTATACTTCACCCTATCTCTAATGAGCTACTTAATGTGTTATACTCCTGAGCTAAAGTTCAACCTTAGCTCTGATACCAATTGAAACGATCCTGACTCGGCCTTCGAAAATCAGCACCGGTACTTCACTTGTACTCGAATGCTACAGATTCAAACGCCGAATCTGGATCGCCGGAGCTTATAACACAGTAAGTATAACAACACAGCGGAAGAAAGAAATGAATGATATCATATACAACTCCAACGAATAAAATATCCAGAATGATATACAACAATGATATCAATATGATACAACAATATCAGAGGTAAATAAAGATGCTACAGCGGAAAATAGAAGTGATACTCCAAGTGATCCGACAAAGAGAATGAGACCAATAACTCCAACATCAAGCTCGAACCACCATCACGTTGCACCAAGATAAGCAAGAGCAGTCCAGTGAGTGAACTCCAAACACTGAACTAATTCCAGATACTCTACTAAACCTGACTATCTGAAAAACCCAACTCTAGACTGCCCGTGTGGAAAATTGTGGGCACCCAGAGTTTAGGAAGGGAACAATAAACTCCGAGTCAGTCATGGACTGGTATGAGTAAACAAAAATAGTTTATCTTTAAAACAAACAACAAAAGAATTTTAAACATTGAAATCCTCAATGCTTTCTGGAAAATGAAACTACCATAAGACCTCCCACCACACACACAATGCAATCGCAGACTTGGAGGAGATTTCTTCTTATGATAGTCAAATATGCTTAATACGAGAAAACTTCTTTGATATTATTATTACTAGTGCACAGTGTGAAAACATTTCGAAAGTATAATATTAATCTTAGCCAGCATAGGTACCATTATATTATGCCTGCTATAGCTACCATTTTAAATGGCAGGTTCTACAACTAAAACCGTACAAGGTTCGTATTGTTTCTTTAGATTTTCCAACAAATAGTCAGGCTAAGGAACTTCCTATGCCACATGGAAACGCATCTGTAAGGACGTCCCGAGAACTAACTAGCTCTCTGCCAACACAAGGCCGTGTTACCTCTTACTAGGTAACTACTACACGAGTATGCCACCCCTCGGTCGTTTGCGACCTTTATCCGAGGCGCCTCGATCACAAAGCAACAACCACACAGTAAATGAGATTGGAGCAACCACACAGGTAAAATATTTGGGCTCCATACCATGATACCACCTTTTTCCAAAAGGAAATGACATACCCTAAAGGGTGCGACCCTCATAACCTTGCCGCATCTTCCTGTTTCGACCATTTCCGGTTTGTGAGGCTCGATGAGGTCTCGTCCACAAAGCTACGCTTCTTCACAAAGCCATGCTTTGATCAACAAATGATCAGCAACACACAGCAACACTTAGCATGCCACACTACCAAATTGGGAGTATATCACTGATAACCTTCAATTACATAACCTCTAAGCTCGTACGTCTCAGAGAAGGGTGTTAAGCTAAGAGAATAAATTCTCCGCCACCAAACAGAAATGTATTTGAAAGAAATCAGCTTTATATCTCAAAGTGTAGTGTCAGACATACAACCATACAAGTCTGTTCTGGGTTCGAACAGAACCTAAGGCACTTCCAAAGAAGCCCTTGCAATCCGGGTATTCACAATCTCGATCGGACTTCCCATCACATATGGAGATCTCTATACCGGAGCAACTCAGTGCAGAGACATTCGATAGGTTATCCTATCGTTTTCACAAACACCCGGTTTTCAACACCGGTCTTCAAATGCTATCCATTCATGTCGTATCACTATTCGGAATGGGTTATATGACACAAAGTCCTCTCCCGGCTAAACCGAATAATGAGCGTAATATTTTAAAACATATGGATATTGGGATTTCAGTTAAGTCACAACTTATTACCCAAAACTTTTCTTCAAATGGTTTAAACACATCACCATTTTAATCTTTTACAAAAAGATTCATCTCACAAAGTTAACCCAGTTTCACAAAGATTCTTCATAGTTCTCAAAACTATTTCGATTTCCAAATCTTTTATACAAAAGATATACTTTTCCAATTTCAAAACAAAGTTTAATGGTCTTCCATAAAGGTTAAATTTTAACTTTTCAAAATAATTCAATTCCAAATTGAATTCACCCATTCAATCTTTAAATCAAAGATTAAATTGATAGCTTTCAAAACAATTCACAGTTCCAACCTTTTTATAAAATAGAAGATACACCATTTAAAATCCTCTTCGATATTAAAACAAGATTTAATCACCTTCACAAAGGTTAATTCATAGTTTTCTCCAACTATTTACAATTTCATTCAAACTTGAAATCTTTCGATACCAATTGGAAATTCTTCCTTTTTATGAAAGCTACTATTATTTGAAACAAATTGTTTTCGGTTTGGAAACTCTAATTACAATTTCATAGGTTAAAGCCATTCAAGTATAAAACTTGGATTTAAATTTGGATTTCCAAAACACACCTTTTAATAGTTAAAAACCCATATGAACACCTTTTATAACTTGTACAATCTTTTAGACCATAGTTCCAAAATCATTGTATTCAATTTCAAATATTGAATTCAAATTTAAATCAAATTATTTGAATTTCAAATTTCATTAAGTTATTTAAAAATAACTTTCATTTTAAAAACTCATTTTCAAAGCTTTCAATTCCAATTCCAAAAACTATTTTGGATTTAAGAATTTAATCTTTAAAATTGACAAAAATCTGTGACTTAACCGATTTCCGCGTGAAATCCACATTTGTGTTTGTACGGTGTAGTCTAAGGGTTTCACACACAATAGTGCAACATCATTCAATCATCACAGGTTCAAATACAATAATATAGTTGATAAGCGGTATAAACTATAACGCTTATCTTCATTCACAAGTCACAGATATATATATCTACCACAGATAGTAAATTACATCACAGATAATTAATTACATTTATCCCAGATAAATAAATTACACTACAAATCATGACACAAATCAAGATGTATCACTAAGCATCACATATCAGGGATATCAAACAATTCAACCATTCAATAAAATCCAAACATCCATAAGTAGGAACAATTTAATTATTTGATTAATTTAAATCAGGTTAATTTCTATGAATAATTTGCTAGTTATGGTAAATTAATAATCGATTAATTACACTTAATTAATTACACTGAATAATTAATTCCTTAATTATTTTCATTAAGAAATTACACTTCACAAAGGATTATTATTAAATTAATTAATCTTAGTTAATGATCTTCATTAACAATTAGAATTTCTTTAATTACTTTGCCCAAGAAATTTACCTATATTAATCATCATTGATTATAAATTGATTAACCAATAAGAACTCATTAATTAATCCTAATTATTTAATTAATTAAATGTTAACTGTAACTTAATTAATTCTTCATTACTTGATTAATTTATTTATAATCATTAATCAATTATCTTAACTTATCTAATCTTATCCAATTAATGATTCTTGATTTACAAATAAAGTAACTTAATTAATCTTTAAACCTTAATTAAGTAATTTAAACCTTTAATTACTTATTTAATTAATCCAAATCATTAATTGATTGAATAAATAAAGTATCCATTTTGATTATCTTAATAATTTAATGAATACAAATCATTAAATTATTTATCTTTAAAATGAGACATTTATTACTTAATCAAAGTATTTAAAACAATTTGCTTCAAATTTCCTTTAAATTTCATTTTTAATTTAAGATTTTAAAATGAAACCAAATTTAACTTTACAAAGTTTATGAACAATTCAAAAACCTTTAATTTCACATGTTAAAGAAATATTCATTTTATAAGGAAGTTTAAATGAATTTATAAACCCAATTCATTTTTAAATTCAAATCAATTAAAAAAAACAATTTAAACATTCAAAGTTATTTAAAACAATTCCAGTTTAAAACTTCTTTTATTACAAAACTGGAATACAAACAAATCTTGATTTCAGATTTAACTTAAATTTAAAACTTCTCTACATTTTAAACTTCATTTTTAAAATTCAAGCTACTTAAACATTTTTAAAGTAGTTAAAAAAATTTAAATAAAAACTTTTTTTATTTTTAAACTGAGATTCAAAAATAACTTGAACCAATTTTAAACTTGGATTTAAACTTATTTAAATCCCAGCTTTACAATTTTAAACCCAGATTTAAAATTTAAAGTGTTACAGGTTTAAAACTGTAACATAGCGAACCACTCGAGCCAACCTAAATCTACCACGAGTCAATCACCAAAAGACATCGAGCAAAACCTGGAACCACTCGAGTAAAACTCGAGTACCAAACAAAACCTTCCTGCTTCGAGAAAAACACAGTCCTTCTCGAATGAAAACCCGAGCACTCACCTTCGTCACCAAACCATCTCACCCAGATGCACGATAACGTACACATCCATGTGCACACCACCTCTGATCATCGACGAACTCCACTCCGGCCTCCCCTGCATCGCCTTCAACCACGGCAACAACCCGCAATCACCCAGATGACACGATTCGATCGAACAACGAATTCGACCCCTAAACCCATCAGCTTGGAAACGAACATCACCAGAAAAACTCACGTCTCGGATGATCCCTGGCTCCAGTCGCCTCGCCATCCTTGCCATAACTCCGCCTCGATCCCCTACATCCCCCGAACAACTCGCGATCGATTCTGATCGTCTCTTGGCATCGCGAAACCCATTAGAACCTCGTCGACATAAACATGATGTAAAACCCTATCTCGATCATTACCGGCCATCTCGATCAACAATAAATCGCCATAGCATTTTTCCTATGATCCTCGTCTTCCCCTCGACCTTCAAACCCAACCTCAACGACCAGTTCATCGTTAATCGACTGAAATCGACTAAAACAGTCGATTCGTTCAACCGAAGAAACCCCATCCATTTCCAAACTAAAATCGTGATATAACCATCAAAATTCATGATTTCCTATAGTGAATTCAATCCTTCAATCAATTCTAAAAATTGAATTAATAAAATTTTGACCAAATTTTCATTTTCACTGTTCTTTATAATTTTCGAGACCAATATTCCTTTTTAATTTCTTGTAATTATTTTTAGGAGTGAGGTTACATGATTTCAAACATTTTCCATTTCCAAATCATAAGCTAATTATGATTCAAAGACGAGATGTTGGATTTTAAAAGAAAATCAAACTCTAAAAAAACAGAGTTTATTTTTTCGTATATACAGGCATCCAACACTAATACATACACATGCATCCATTTCAAATCCAAGTTTCAGGCAAACAACATTATGTATTCAGATATCACAGTGATATCATATTGAAATCCAGGTTTTAAATTGTTAAAAAGAAAATAAGTTTACTAACAGTGATTAAAAGAAAGAACAGAGCCTTCCTTTATGTTGAAACAGCCTTGTGAAAATGCAAACTGAAGTCTTCAATTTGATCTCTGGTTTGTATTGATATATTGTTGTTTAGATTGAAGTTTTTTTGTTTGATGTTGTTATTTCAGTTTTTTTTCTTTTTTTTCCTTGGTTAAGAATGAACGAACTAGATGGAGAGTTGATGTATAAAAAGAAAACTTACAGGTTAAGATATTGTTTTATACAATATCGAAGATATTTTTTCATTTTGGAGGCTGATAACATTTCGAGTTGACCTTGTTTATGCTAGCATTAAATGCTTAAGTCCTTTATGTCTTCATATGTTTGTTGTCTCCTCATACAAGCTTTTATATATATAATTTGTTCTTCATTTTTGACAAATATACATACCTGAGCATATTTTGTTTGTACTTGTTCAAGCCTACATACTTATCTAATTTATTTGTTCTTAGATATTTGTAATTTGTTTTATTTCTAGCTTAAATTTTTATTATTAATTTATTTTTTTATTTCTAACATAACCCATCAATTTCAAATTTAAAGTTATTTATTTTAAACTTGTATCAATTATCTATATTTTTATATCTTTAAACCATTTATATTAAGATTTAAATTCAATTATTAATATATATATCATTTCAAATCTATTCATATAGTCACACACACACACACATATATATATACATATATACACAATTTAAATTCAAATGATTTAATATATATATTCTATTTGAATTGGGGAAACTCGCTTCAATTTACAATTAATTTTACAATTTTAATTCAAAAATTCAATTAATTATCATTTTAAATTTAGTTAAAAAATCCGGGATCGTTACAGCTGCTGTCGTCATGTGAGAACCTGAAAATAGCCGCCTCTTTCTAGCTCGATTCTGGCGAATATGAGCCATATCATTTCGATCCAATCGCACGTCTTGTAGATCTCAACGTGCTCTTCCTTTCTCTTGTTGAGGTTGAGACGTAAAAACGTGTGTATTAGGAGAAATCAAGGGGAGAAAGATTTTGAATTTCAGCCATTAATTTGTTTAAAACGAGAGCGGGTGCGCGATTTAGGTTAGGGTTTGTGCGAATGAAGATAAACGATGGTCTATTATATAAATATCAGATGACATTCACACATAAATTTTCCGAACTCCAAACGCCATGTGTCGCCTGGCATTCTATATGTTATACCCCTATTCCGAACACAATGGAACAGTCTCGAGAGCCAATTCCATCATATTCAGAAGATAGCTTTTCAAAATCAAATTATTTTAATTAAATTCCATTAATTGATTTCTACGCGTTTCAAGCTCGCACAGCCAAACGATAAGTCTGATCGCTACGAAACTTGAAATCCTGTAATAATTCACTATTACAAATCTGATGAAACTGGTTTCATCGAAATTCGAGACAGTGCCCAAAAAGACTATTTTTACCCGTTAATTAAAATATAAAATTTCCAATTTCTATTTATTCACTTTTAAATTCAATTTTAAAAGTAAACAATCTTCATTCTTGTTTAAATAAAATTTAATCAACTTTTGAAATCATTTTCATTCATATTATATTCAAGATTCAATTATTTAAATAATTTCCAATATTAAATTTAAACAATTTAATTATCCAATAAATTACATTAATAAATCATAAAAATTTTATTTCTAACCATTTTTGTTCAATAATCATATTAAATTTAATAATTTAAAATAGTTAAAAATACGGGTCGTTACACTCTCCCCCACTAAAAACTTTTCGTCCTCGAAAAGGGGTTAAGTAAGGAATTTAACATCCGATATATTTTATTCAAAATAATCAACTTATAAACATAAAAAATCTTATTTACAAAACTTATATTACGCTTCTACTACGCCACTCCGATACCGGATTTACGGAAATTACAACTTATTTATAAAACAAGTTATTAATTTTTTTTTAAATCTTAAAATTTTTCTAGCACCCGGATTTACGAAAAATTTCGACAGCGTCAGCTTTGCACGGTTCGATCGTAAAAATTTACAATATAATGTATATACCAAAAATACATCCCATCTCAATGATGAGGCATCCCGTAGGGATAAATATAAAAGTATGGTATGTAATCCGAGCTATGTACCTTATTATTAATAATATGAGCGAGTTTGACCATATTAAGCAAGCAAAAGCAAATCAAATCCGCGTATATGTTCAAACGGTCTTCGTATGTACCTATCTCAACTCAAATTAGAATATTAGTTGCATATAAAAGGATATAGAAACATGTATGAGTTTAATAGAACTATATAACATGAATTTTGAATCCAAACCATAAATACAAGCACAAATACACAACATAACAATCATATGCAACCAAAAACAAGTATAACAATGATTTACAACATAAGAAACCATTCAACAATTAATATTCATCCAATTAATTCATAACTATATGAATTTACATTATCCAATGTCAATAGTTAATTTATACATTATCATTTCTTATTAACATCCAATTTTTATTAACATTTAATTGCTTTGCTTCAAATTTATTTACATCTTTCATTTATATTCAATTTATTCAAATTTCAATTATTTATTCACATTTTGTTTAACACATTTAATGTAAATTCATTTATAGACCATTTGATGAATTGTTTCATTTAATCTTATTTAGTTAAATTTTATTTCATTACTACTTAGTATATTCTCTTTAATACTAATATCATTTATAAACCATTTCATAAAACCATTTAAGTTTATTATAACCATTTTATAAAATGCAACTCATGTTTATTATTACTTCATACTTAAGTTCATATTAATTCATTGATTCACTTCATTAGTTCATTTCACTAATTCATATTATTAATTTTACTTAAGTAAATTTTATTTTATAACCCAAATTCATATTAATAAATTTTTCTTTTCATCACAATCAATTTCATTCAATTTTTCTTAAGTTATTTTTCATCTTATAATTCATTTCATTAACTTATTTCATTAATTCAATCCATTCAACTTGACTTGAGTAAAATTTCTTTATTTCATAATTCAAATCTCAATTTTCTTATTTCATTAATCATTTCTTAAGTTTATAATCATTTTATACAAGATATATCATCTTTTACACAATATTATTCAAATTATAATTATCTCAAAAAGCTACAACTAAATCTTAGAACATCCTTTGCAAATTATTTTTTTACAAACAATTTGCGAAGATATGATTTAATTTATTATTTGTTTACCTTCTCTTAAGTTCATATCTAAATAGTATTTTCTTTTTACTACTCAAATTATTCATTTAACATTTCTTAGGTTAATTCTTTTAATTCATATCTCAAATTCAAAATTACTTTTGTTTGCTTAACCAAAATGTTCAACCGTTTTTAAAATTCAGTCTTACTTTCCTTTTCAAATTCATAAGTTATAAACTTATTTCTTATCTATACTATTTTCAATTCGTAAGTTCAAAAACTATTTTCATATATTTACCAAATCATACTTGGAATTTTTTTCATAATCAAAACTTGTTTTAACCGGAAATAAATTATTCTCACTCAGAAACTCGAAAATGAATACCGGCGATGCTGCAGTCATCCCTAGAATTATTTCCTTGCGACTAAAGCAAGTTCAATGCTTTTATTTCTTTCAAAATCTTTTCAAAATATATTTCTAGTCAAAACACTTTCAAATAATATTATTATTAATTTTGAAGGCTTTGAAAACAATTTTGAAAGCAACAGGATTCAAATTCTAAAATTCTTAGCTTTTAAATCCTTTCTATTTATAAGCTATATTATAAATATACTTATACAATTCCATTCCCTTATTATGAAAACATTTCGTTAATTTACATCTTTGTTATTGTAAACAATTTTTATTGTAATTAGACTTTAATTCAATTTAATTATCGAACGCTTCATGAAATAGAGTTCACAAAGTATTCGTTTTTAGTTTAATTCAAACAATAATCGATGATAACTAAATATTATCATATCCTGACAACAACTTCATTAATAATCATACAGGTTTTACGAAAGTTATCATTTTATATATAAAATATAATTTAGGTAAAATTATTTCATTTACCCAATTTTAAAATAATATTATGTCGACTTGCCTCGTTTAAGTGTTTAGAATCCCTTATCGATAACATGGTGTCCCACACACCGATCAGAATTCATAAACAACTCAACGAATAAGTAAATACAGTGTAAAACATTTTATTACACTAACAAGTACGCGATCTCATACACACACACACACATATATATATATATATATACACATGCTCAAACAAACACATTCAAGGGTATTACTACCCTATCTCTAATGAGTCAAACCCCACAAAGCTAAGGTTATCTCTAAACCAAAGCTCTGATACCAACTTTGACGACCTGCATTTCGAAAGGTTTAAATCGACAATAATCCACACATGTCCAACTCAAACAATCCAAAACACAGATAATCAATGGGGTTAATTAATAAAAATAAGAAAAGAAGAACACAAATACAGAATCTTACAGCAGAATGACAAAATATAATAATCAAATAAACAGTTCATGAAGTTATTTATACTATACATCTGATTATAAATTTACAACATCTATTAGAGTTATATATACAACAGAATAATAGAATAATGCAGCGGAACAAACGATGTGGTGAAATAATACTAATAATAATAATATACCAAATCTTCGTCTTCATATATGCTATATATCTATATATAGTAGAATATGCTATATATGTAATGTCTAATCAGTAAAATAAATATTTTTCTTAGCGTTAAGGCTTTAAACTAATTCCCTTAATGCATTTTAAGCATTGTCGTACAGTTTGCGTATAACGCCCCAATAGCACGTCCGGGGATGGGGATGCGCTGTGATACAACAACACTAAACCAAACTCGTAGTGGTCTCGTATAAGGATAAAAGTATGACAAGGCACGTGAGGCAATGCCCAGGGTAGGATACTACCAGTTCGGGTCGTAGGGCTGGTGGTAATGCATCGTAGCCACGATCGCCCACCGCGTCCATGCATCCCATATTGAGTCAAAGGGAGGTCGTCCCAAATCAAGGTGCACCAATCGAAACCAACATCAAAAGTAATAGTATGGACCAAGTCCAAGAAGAAAATTGAAGAATGGATATCCGCTAGGGGTAGCTAGCCCACTTGGCCCTGTCAATTCGTCCTTTTTTAGTCATTTCAAATTGGCACAAGAGTCGGGGTCTATCCATCAACATTCTCTTTCTTAAAATCCAGCAATTGTACACCAAATCCAACCACTTCATTCTGAAGTCTCCTCTGCATACACAATTGTTAAAGTGCTTCCAATATTGACAGAGAGTATGCCAATAAGAGGCCCTGGTCTCTTTAACAATCAAACATCGTTTTACACACTAGTTGGTACTTTTACATTCGAAAACGATTCATACTTGATATCAAAATATCATATTCGCTTCAAATATCCTTTTCATTTCAAAATATCATATTTACTCAAAATATGTCAATTTCACTTGAAAATAATTTTCGCTCCAATATCTCAATTTCACTTCCAAGATTGTTTCGAATTTCAACTTAGGTTATAACTTCATTTTAACCACATTCGTATTTAAATCAACAATTTAAATATATACACAATTCCCACTTTGACCAGTTTGAATTTTTTTAGAAAATAGTTTGAAAATTTTAAATAGTTTAAAAAAATAGTTAAAATAGTTTGATATAAAATGGTTTGAGTATTAAAATGGTTTATATCGTAAAATAGTTTAGAAAATCAAAATAATTTGAATATTTAAAAAGATAGATTTTAAACAGTTTATATTAAAATAATTTACTTGAAAATAGTTTCAAGTCAACTCATTCAATTTCAAAATTTTCAATTTAAATCATCTTCAATCTCAATTCAATTCAAATCGACTCAATTTCGTTTTCAATTCGAATTAACTTCGATTTCAATTTTCATTTTTCAATTTTAAATTCAAATCAAATTAATTTCGATTACGATTCCAATTTGAATTAACTTCAATTTCGATTTTCATTTGTTCGATTTAAATTGTTTAGGTTTCAATTCAATTCTCAATTTTAAACCATTTCAGTTTATATAAAGTTCGAGTTCTATTTCAGAATGCTGATTTAAATTAATTAAATCAAATTAATATTCAATTTAAGGTTCAAATCTGTAACGACCCCAAATTTTATATAAATTTAAATCGATAATTAATTTAATTTTTTGAATAAAATTTGTGAAATTAATTGATAAAGTGTTGCGAGTTTCCCCGAGTTCAAAGATATTCTGTGTAAATCATTTAAACTTTAAATATTTTATATATGTATATATATGAGAATATATATATATTTGGGCATATATGAGTAAATTTGAAATTTTATATATATATATATATATTTGATTTGAATTTAAATCGTAAATAAATGGTTTAAAAATACAAAGTATATAAGATATAATAGATAAATCCAAATAACATGTTAATAAACTTTGTAAAAATATAAAGTGAATACATTAGAGAAATTATAACAACATATTAAAAATAGAATTCAATTTTGTTACAAAGCAACAAGACTAAAGACCAGAAATAAAAATATAAAGTGAATACAAAAGATAGAAATATAGTCAAGTATGTACACTTGCAAAATGAAGACAATAAGATATATAAGTATGAAGACAAAGCAAAGGAAAAAGAAGACACTAGTATATAATACATTCAAGTATGAACAAGAAAAAAAATGATAAGTGTAGATTATACAAAATAATTAATGCAGCCCCATAAAAAAATATCATATCAGCCGAGTTAAAGTAATGCAAAGCAAAATAAAATGTAAATATCACAAGTATGGAGACATAAAGTACTTAGCAATTAATGTTAGGATCTTGAGTACCCAACACATTATCATCTCAGCCTCCACAAATCTGCCTGGCCAGAGAGAAGAAGAGTAAAGAAATATCTCTGATATAAATTGTACAAAAGAAAATAAAATAATATAACATCACTTGTACTAAACAAATAAAACATCACCAACAAACTCATTTTCTTATATCAAACTCCTTCATTTCAGTTTCGTCCATTACCACTATGTAAAACTGAAGAAATACCATCTAAAATCTAAACAAAACTTCGACTAAAACAAACAACAAATCAATATACAAGCCAGAGAATCAAGTGATGGTTTCAACTGAAAATTCAAGCCTGTTTCAAAAGAAGAAACTCTGTTCTTCTGGAAAATATGTGAGAAAACCTCTTAAACCTGCTCCTATCTCTTGATGTTGTGGTTAACACTTGAATCTGTTATGAAAGTGTTACTTAGTTGTTAAATACATCTGCATGTGTATATGTATATACATGGATTGTGGGGTGCATGTCTGGTTCCAAACATATATCTTTCTGTTTTAAACACTTACAGGTTTAAACTCATATAAAATTCAAACTTTCCTTCTTTGATTCTTATTAGAATTTAAGATCCAAACAAAAGTTGTTTGTTTAAACATGTTTTAAGTTTAAAAAAAATGATTTCAAGCAAAATGAATTAAAGTTTTTTTCTAGAAATTTGGAATTACAGGCAAAATTCAAAATGTGTTAAAATTCAAACATCATGAATTCTAGTTTCAGGTATACCATCTGAAATGTTTTTGAAAATAATGATTTTTGAAAGTAAAATCATGATTTTTAAGGTTTTAAATCAAGAGAACATGAGAGTTGAACGGAAATTGAAAACGTGGCAAATTCTGGTGATCGCGGGGTGTTATGGTCTCTAGCTTGATGTCGAAGGGAGATATGGGACTGGTGATCATTAGAAAATTAGTGAATAATTTTTTAGATCGCTGGTGAAGCCAGTCGATGTTAATTTAGTGTTTAAGATCCTATCTTGGTCTATGTTGGAATTCGACCTATTGCGTCATCATCAATGCATCGGGATTGATCGGCATGAGGGAAATCGTAGCGTAGTTGAACGGCGAAGGTTTGGGTGGAATATCAGATTTTTCTGATGACCGGAGGTGGTCGAATGAGTGTCGAGAAGTTAGTGGTTTTGGTTCAAGTGATATTCGATTTTGCTCAAATTCGATTTCGTCATCGATTCTTGGTTTTGGATGTTCGTGATGCTCGTATAGGTCGAGGATGACATGTTGAAGGTGGTGGCCATGGTCGGAGCTACGGCGCTCGTCCGTGCATGTATACGCATGTCAGGTGGGTATCTGTGAGTTTTGTGGATTGGTGAAGAAATAGTTTGCTCGGGAATAAGCTCGAGTCGAATAGGGTTTTACTCGAAGATGAGATATAACGCGAGTAGACTTGGGGATTTACTCGAGGAGGAGTTGAGTTTTGCTCGGGTTATTGTAAGATAATAGGATTTTAAGTTTTAAAGCAAATGTTTTAAAATTGTTTTGGTTTATAAAATTTTGTATTAGACAAATTATCTTACTTAATCTCTAATTGTTTTCAAAATAAAATGATTTCAAGCATTTGATGTAAATGATGATTAAGTAATTTAGAAAGATAAATGGTTTATCTTTGATTTATTAAAGTTTAAGTAACTAAAGTACAATTACTTAATGTAGTTGATAAAGTATAATTATTTTATAAAAGTAATTAAAGGATAATTACTCAATGGGATTAATCAAAGAGTTAATTATTTAATGACTAAAGGTTAATTGATTTTAATTAATAAATGATTAAAGGATAATAAATTCAAATGATTTGTAATTAATTAATATTAATTAGCCAGGATTAGTAAATTATTCATTAGTAATTAATCTGATTTAAATAAATCAGATGATTAAATTAATCTTACTTATGGATGGTTGGATTCTATGGAATGTTTTGGATTGTTTGATACCCCTGATGTGTGATGTTCTGTGATATGAATTGTGTGATTTGAACTGTGAACTGTGATTTATTTATCTGTATTGAATTTTAACATATTTATATGTGACCTGTGAATGAAAGATAAGCGTTATAGTTTATACCGCTTATCAACTATATTTCTGTATTCTGATATGTGATGATTGAATGATGTTGCACTATTGTATGAAACCCCTGGACCACACTCTTACACACACAAATATGGATTTCACGAGGAAATCGGTTAAGTCACCGATGATTTAAATTTAATGTTTTTGAACTTGAAATTTTAATTTTAATTGATTTTGGAAATGGATTTGGGTTAATGTTAAAGATTTTGAAAAGGAGTTTTAAGAATAAAGTTATTCTGAATAACTTGGTAAAGTTTCCAATTTAAATTGAATTTGAATTCAAGAATTGGAATTGAATTCCATATTTGGAAATTATGGTTAAGATGTTATAAATGTGTTTATATGAATTTAAACCATTTTAAAATAATGGTTTGAGAATTTGAATCTAACCCAAAGACTTTAACTCGTATAAATGAATCAGATTTTCCGAAATGAAAACTGTTTGTTTTCAAATGATAAAAGCTTTCATATAAGAAATGAAATTCCAATTTAAGTTAAAGGAATTTCAAGTTTGAATTGAAAAATGGTTTTCCAAGTTATGAGTGAATTCTTTTTGAAAGCTATGAATTGAATCTGTTTATTTTTAACAGATTTAAAATGGTGATTTGTTTAAACCATTCGTAATGAAATTGTTTTGAAAGATATAAGTTAAATCTTTGATTTAAAGATTTAACGAGTTAATCAAATTGAAATGGAAATTGATTTGGAAAATCTGTGAATGAATCTTTGTGAAACTGGGTGAACTTTGTGAATTAAATCTTTTATTTAAAAGATTAAAGTGTGGAAATTGTTTAAACCGTTGAAGGTTGTTAAAATGAATCTTTTTGTTTAAAGATTTGAAAATGGTAATTTGTTAAACCATTTGGAAAAAAATGTTTTGAATAATAAGTCGTGACTTAATTGAAATCCCATTATCCATATGTTTTTAAATATTACGCTCACTATTCGGTTTAGCCGGGAGAGGACCTTTGTGTCACATAACCCATTCCGAATAAGTGATACGTCGTATATGGATAGCATTTGAAGACCGGTGTTGAAGACCGGGTGTTTGCGAAAACGATAGGATAACCTATCGATTGTCTCTGCACTGGGTAGCTCCTGGTATAAAGATTCCCTAAGTGATGGGAAGTCTGATCGGGATTGTGAATACCCGGATTGCAAGGGCTTCTTCGGAAGTGCCTTTGGTTCTGTTCGAACCCGGAACAGACTTGTATGGTTACATGTCTGACATTACATTTTGAGATATAAAACTGATTTCTTTCAAATACATTTCTGTTGGTGGCGGAGAATTTATTCTCTTAGCTTAACACCCTTCTCTGAGACGTACGAGCTCAGAGGTTATGTAGTTGAAGGTTATCAGCGATATACTCCCAATTTGGTAATGTGGCATGCTGAGTGTTGTTGTGTGTTGATCATTTATTGATCATTTGTTGATCAAAGCATGGCTTTGTGAAAAAGCGTAGCTTTGTGGATGAGACTTCGTCGAGCCTCATAACCCGGTAATGGTCGAAATAGGAATGTTGCGGCAAGGTTGTTAGGGGTCGCGCCCCTAGGGTATGTCCATTTTCTTCTGGATAAAGGGTGGTATCATGGTATGGAGCCCAGATACTTAACTCGTGTGGACACTGTAAATTTATTACTGTGTGATGTTGCTTTGTTGGTTGAGGGGCCCCTCGGATAAAGGTCGGTAACGACCGGGAATGGCATACTCGTGTGGTAGTTACCTAGTTACAGCTTGGTTAAAGCGTGAGGTAGCGTCGGCCTTGTTTAGCAGAGATCCAGTTAGGTTCTCAGGGGCGTCCTTCCAGAGGCGTTCCCATTTCGGTAAGGAAGTTCCTTTGCCTGACCATTGTTGGAAAATCCAAAGAAACAATACGCGCACTATACGGTTTTAGTTGTAGAACCTGCCATTTACTTATGGTGGTCACCACTGTTTAGATGGTGGCTATAGTAGGCATACAATAATGGTTGTATGTTGGCTAAGATTAATATTGTATTTTCGAAATGTTTTCCACTATGCACTAGTAATAATATCAAAAGAGTTTTTCTTGCATAGTAAGCATGTTTGACTATCATAAGAAGAAATATCCTCCAAGTCTGCGATTGCATTGTGTGTGTGGTGGGAGGTCTTATGGTAGTTTCATTTTCCAAAAGCATTGAGGATTTCAATGTTGAAAATTCTTTTGTGGTTTGTTTTAAAGATAAACTGTTTTTGTTGCTCACACCAGTCCCATGACTGACTCGGAGTTTATTGTTCCCTTCCTAAACTCTGGGTGCCCACAATTTTCCACACGGGCAGTCTAGAGTTGGGTTTTTCAAATATCCAGGTTTAGTAGATTATCTAGAGCTAGTTCAGTTCATCGGAGATCAGGACTGACGTTGCTTATCTTGGTGCAACGTGATGGTGGTTCGAGTTGATGTTGGAGTTGTTGGAGTCATGCTCCTTTGTAGATCATTTGGAGTGATCTCTTCCATTATTGTTATTTCCGCTGTAGCATTGTATCATATCTCTGATATTGTTGTGTATTATTGATATCATCGTTGTATATCATTCTGGATATTGTATTCATTGGAGTTGTATATGATATCATCTATTTCTTTCTTCTGTTGTGTTGTTATACTTAATGATGTTATAAGCTCCGGTGAACCAGATTCGGCGTTTGAATCTTCAGCATTTTGAGTACAAGTGAAGTACGGGTGCCGATTTTCGAAGGCCGATTTCAGGGTCATTACATTTGGTATCAGAGCTAAGGTTGAACTTTAGCTCAGGTGTATAACACATTAAGTAGCTCATTAGAGATAGGGTGAAGTATACCCTAGAATGAGTATTCCTCAGATATCCATTCGAATGCCTCAATAAATTCTCTTACTATCCACTAATAGTAAGTATGAGTGCAAGAAGAGGATGACATAGGGGACAAGGGAATACGACTAAATGGTCAATACTCTGTAACAACAAGGAAACAATCTTTTCTCTATCAATCTCTTTGGTTCAGTATCTTTTTCTAAATTGTTTGATAGTTCCTGGTAGATCCAGGAAGGAGATTCGATATATTAATATGGGACATAAACTCCGTATGGACCAGAATTGTTTGTTTGGATTAATTGGTTGCTTTGGTTGTTATGGTTGATAGATATACTTTAGTTTTTAAACTAAAAGTTTTGAAATTGTATCCATATATCTATCTATTCTTTGGGTCCCAATATATTCTACGAATGGTTAGTTATCCCTTTGAACTAACTGATGCCACCGCATATTTCGTAGATCTGGATAACTCGATTATTTTGTTGATTGTTAAATAGATTCGTTCTTGTATCTATTATTGATATTCTGATTTGGTAAGCCAAATGCAGAATAGACGTTCAGTTTGATTTGATGAAATATTCTTCATCTATCTTTGTGTCTCCCTGACAAATTTCGAGGACGAAATTCTTTTAAGGGGGGAAGTCTGTAACGACCTCGAATTTTATATAAATTTAAATTGATAATTAATTTAATTTTTTGAATAAAATTTGTGAAATTAATTGATAAAGTGTTGCGAGTTTCCCCGAGTTCAAAGATATTCTGTATAAATCATTTAAACTTTAAATATTGTATATATGAGAATATATATATATTTGGGCATATATGAGTAAATTTGAAATTATATATATATATATATATATTAATTTAAATCGTAAATAAATGGTTTAAAAATACAAAGTATATAAGATATAATAGATAAATCCAAATAACATGTTAATAAACTTTGTAAAAATATAAAGTGAATACATTAGAGAAATTATAACAACATATTAAAAATAGAATTCAATTTTATTACAAAGCAACAAGACTAAAGACCAGAAACAAAAATATAAAGTGAATACAAAAGATAGAAATATAGTCAAGTATGTACACTTGCAAAATGAAGACAATAAGATATATAAGTATGAAGACAAAGCAAAGGAAAAAGAAGACACTAGTATATAATACATTCAAGTATGAACAAGAAAAAAAATGATAAGTGTAGATTGTACAAAATAATTAATTCAGCCCCATAAAAAAAATATCATATCAGCCGAGTTAAAGTAATGCAAAGCAAAAGAAAATGTAAATATCATAAGTATGGAGACATAAAGTACTTAGCAATTAATGTTAGGATCTTGAGTACCCAACACATTATCATCTCAGCCTCCACAAATTTGCCTGGCCAGAGAGAAGAAGAGTAAAGAAATATCTCTGATATAAATTGTACAAAAGAAAATAAAATAATATAACATCACTTGTACTAAACAAATAAAACATCACCAACAAACTCATTTTCTTATATCAAACTCCTTCATTTCAGTTTCGTCCATTACCACTATGTAAAACTGAAGAAATACCATCTAAAATCTAAACAAAACTTCGACTAAAACAAACAACAAATCAATATACAAGCCAGAGAATCAAGTGATGGTTTCAACTGAAAATTTAAGCCTGTTTCAAAAGAAGAAACTTTGTTCTTCTGGAAAATATGTAAGCAAACCTCTTAAACCTGCTCCTATCTCTTGATGTTGTGGTTAACACTTGAATCTGTTATGAAAGTGTTGCTTAGTTGTTAAATACATCTGCATGTGTATATGTATATACATGGATTGTGGGGTGCATGTCTGGTTCCAGACATATATCTTTCTGTTTTAAACACTTACAGGTTTAAACTCATATAAAATTCAAATTTTCCTTCTTTGATTCTTATTAGACTTTAAGATCCAAACAAAATTTGTTTGTTTAAACATGTTTTAAGTTTTAAAAAAATGAATTCAAGCAAAATGAATTAAAGTTTTTTTATGGAAATTTGGAATTACAGGCAAAATTCAAACATCATGAATTCTAGTTTCACGTATACCATCTGAAATGTTTTTGAAAATAATGATTTTTGAAAATAATGATTTTTGAAAGTAAAATCATGATTTTTAAGGTTTTAAATCAAGAGAACATGAGAATTGAACGGAAATTGAAAACGTGGCAAATTCTGGTGATCGCGGGGTGTTATGGTCTCTAGCTTGATGTCGAAGGGAGATATGGGACTGGTGATCATTAGAAAATTAGTGAATAATTTTTTAGATCACTGGTGAAGCTAGTCGATGTTAATTTAGGGTTTAAGATCCTATCTTAGTCGATGTTGGAATTCGACCTATTGCGTCGTCATCAATGCATCGGGATTGATCGGCATGAGGGAAATCGTAGCGTAGTTGAACGGCGAAGGTTTGGGTGGAATATCAGATTTTTCTGATGACCGAAGGTGGTCGAATGAGTGTCGAGAAGTTAGTGGTTTTGGTTCAAGTGATATTCGATTTTGCTCAAATTCGATTTCGTCATCGATTCTTGGTTTTGGATGTTCGTGATGCTCGTATAGGTCGAGGATGACATGTTGAAGGTAGTGGCCATGGTTGGAGCTACGGCGCTCGTCCGTGCATGTATACGCGTGTCAGGTGGGTATTTGTGAGTTTTGTGGATTGGTGAAGAAATAGTTTGCTCGGGAATAAGCTCGAGTCGAATAGGGTTTTACTCGAAGATGAGATATAACGCGAGTAGACTTGGGGATTTACTCGAGGAGGAGTTGAGTTTTGCTCGGGTTATTGCAAGATAACAGGATTTTAAATTTTAAAGCAAATGTTTTAAAATTGTTTTGGTTTATAAAATTTTGTATTAGACAAATTATCTTACTTAATCTCTAATTGTTTTCAAAATAAAATGATTTCAAGCATTTGATGTAAATGATGATTAAGTAATTTAGAAAGATAAATGGTTTATCTTTGATTTATTAAAGTTTAAGTAACTAAAGTACAATTACTTAATGTAGTTGATAAAGTATAATTATTTTATAAAAGTAATTAAAGGATAATTACTCAATGGGATTAATCAAAGAGTTAATTATTTAATGACTAAAGGTTAATTGATTTTAATTAATAAATGATTAAAGGATAATAAATTCAAATGATTTGTAATTAATTAATATTAATTATCCAGGATTAGTAAATTATTCATTAGTAATTAATCTGATTTAAATAAATCAGATGATTAAATTAATCTTACTTATGGATGGTTGGATTCTATGGAATGTTTTGGATTGTTTGATACCCCTGATGTGTGATGTTCTGTGATATGAATTGTGTGATTTGAACTGTGAACTGTGATTTATTTATCTGTATTGAATTTTCACATATTTATCTTTGATCTGTGAATGAAAGATAAGCGTTATAGTTTATACCGCTTATCAACTATATTTCTGTATTCTGATATGTGATGATTGAATGATGTTGCACTATTGTGTGAAACCCCTGGACCACACTCTTAGACACACAAATATGGATTTCACGAGGAAATCGGTTAAGTCACCGATGATTTAAATTTAATATTTTTGAACTTGAAATTTTAATTTCAATTGATTTTGGAAATGGATTTGGGTTAAATGTTAAAGCTTTTGAAAAGGAGTTTTAAGAATAAAGTTATTCTGAATAACTTGGTAAAGTTTCCAATTTAAATAATTTAAATTGAATTTGAATTCAAGAATTGAAATTGAATTCCATATTTGGAAATTATGGTTAAGATGTTATAAATGTGTTTATATGAATTTAAACCATTTTAAAATATTGGTTTGAGAATTTGAATCTAACCCAAAGACTTTAACTCGTATAAATGAATCAGATTTTCCAAAATGAAAACTGTTTGTTTTCAAATGATAAAAGCTTTCATATAAGAAATGAAATTCCAATTTAAGTTAAAGGAATTTCAAGTTTGAATTGAAAAATGGTTTTCCAAGTTATGAGTGAATTCATTTTGAAAGCTATGAATTGAATCTGTTTATTTTTAACAAATTTAAAATGGTGATTTGTTTAAACCATTCAAAATGAAATTGTTTTGAAAGTTATAAGTTAAATCTTTGATTTAAAGATTTAACGAGTTAATCAAATTGATTTGGAAAATCTGTGAATGAATCTTTGTGAAACTGGGTGAACTTTGTGAATTAAATCTTTTATTTAAAAGATTAAAGTGTGGAAATTGTTTAAACCGTTGAAGGTTGTTAAAATGAATTTTTTTGTTTAAAGATTTGAAAATGGTAATTTGTTAAACCATTTGGAAAAAAAAGTTTTGGATAATAAGTCATGACTTAATTGAAATCCCATTATCCATATGTTTTCAAATATTACGCTCACTATTCGGTTTAGCCGGGAGAGGACCTTTGTGTCACATAACCCATTCCGAATAAGTGATACGTCGTATATGGATAGCATTTGAAGACCAGGTGTTTGCGAAAACGATAGGATAACCTATCGATTGTCTCTGCACTGGGTAGCTCCTGGTATAGAGATTCCCTAAGTGATGGGAAGTCCGATCGGGATCGTGAATACCCGGATTGCAAGGGCTTCTTCGGAAGTGCCTTCGGTTCTGTTCGAACCCGGAATAGACTTGTATGGTTACATGTCTGACATTACATTTTGAGATATAAAGCTGATTTCTTTCAAATACATTTCTGTTGGTGGCGGAGAATTTATTCTCTTAGCTTAACACCCTTCTCTGAGACGTACGAGCTCAGAGGTTATGTAGTTGAAGGTTATCAGCGATATACTCCCAATTTGGTAATGTGGCATGCTGAGTGTTGATGTGTGTTGATCATTTGTTGATCAAAGCATGGCTTTGTGAAAAAGCGTAGCTTTGTGGACGAGACTTCGTCGAGCCTCACAACCCGGTAATGGTCAAAACAGGAATGTTGCGGCAAGGTTGTTAGGGGTCGCGCCCCTAGGGTATGTCCATTTTCTTCTGGATAAAGGGCGGTATCATGGTATGGAGCCCAGATACTTAACTCGTGTGGACACTGTAAATTTATTACTGTGTGATGTTGCTTTGTTGGTTGAGGGGCCCCTCGGATAAAGGTCGGTAATGACCGGGAATGGCATACTCGTGTGGTAGTTACCTAGTTACAGCTTGGTTAAAGCGTGAGGTAGCGTCGGCCTTGTTTAGCAGAGATCCGGTTAGGTTCTCATGGGCGTCCTTCCAGAGGCGTTCCCATTTTGGTAAGGAAGTTCCTTTGCCTGACCATTGTTGGAAAATCCAAAGAAACAATACGCGCCCTGTACAGTTTTAGTTGTAGAACTTGCCATTTACTTATGGTGGTCACCACTATTTAGATGGTAGCTATAGTAGGCATACAATAATGGTTGTATGTTGGCTAAGATTAATATTGTATTTTTGAAATGTTTTCCACTATGCACTAGTAATAATATCAAAAGAGTTTTTCTTGCGTAGTAAGCATGTTTGACTATCATAAGAAGAAATCTCCTCCAAGTCTGCGATTGCGTTGTGTGTGTGGTGGGAGGTCTTATGGTAGTTTCATTTTCCAAAAGCATTGCGGATTTCAATGTTGAAAATTCTTTTGTGGTTTGTTTTAAAGATAAACTGTTTTTGTTGCTCACACCAGTCCCATGACTGACTCGGAGTTTATTGTTCCCTTCCTAAACTCTGGGTGCCCACAATTTTCCACACGGGCAGTCTAGAGTTGGGTTTTTCAGATATTCAGGTTTAGTAGATTATCTGGAGCTAGTTCAGTTCATCGGAGATCAGGACTGACGTTGCTTATCTTGGTGCAACGTGATGGTGGTTCGAGCTGATGTTGGAGTTGTTGGAGTCATGCTCCTTTGTAGATCATTTGGAGTGATCTCTTCCATTATTGTAATTTCCGTTGTAGCATTGTATCGTATCTCTGTTATTGCTGTGTATTATTGATATCATCGTTGTATATCATTCTGGATATTGTATTCATTGGAGTTGTATATGATATCATCTATTTCTTTCTTTCGCTGTGTTGTTATACTTAATGATGTTATAAGCTCCGGTTAACCAGATTCGGCGTTTGAATCTTCGGCATTTTGAGTACAAGTGAAGTACGGGTGCCGATTTTCGAAGGCCGATTTCAGGGTCATTACAAAATCTGTTAAAATATTTCGATTTCGAGCCAAAGTTTGAAATATCAATTTAAATCCCTTTTTCTAAGACAAATCTCGAAGTTCGAATGAAGTTCAATCCATAAACAAATTTGATTTCCATAATTCAATCATAACTTCAAATTCCAAATTGAATTCTGTAAACGATTTCTTTTACAAATTTTAAATTCAACATTTCAAAACTCGAATTCCTAATTAATTCAATCTTTATAAATTCCATTTTTTTAATTTCTTTAAATCAAAATCATTTAAATAGATTCAAATTCAAGTATCTAAAACCATTTAATTTAACCAATCTGGTGTCTGTATATAATTTTCTATCCTATGGCCAAGTGCTCAGTTATTACAATTTTAATTTCAGGGATGGATATATATCACTTTAATCCAAAATAAATGTCATAGGTATCTATCATTTCGTATTTCTTAATTTATTCGAATATAATTCAAATAAAAGTTCATACGCTATTAAATAATTTGCAGGGTGATAACAGGAATATATAAAATAAATAAACGTCCAGCCATCCAAAATATCAACCAGTAGGCATCTATCACAATCAACATCCAGATCGGTCAAAATATCACAATAATTTATTAGTTATCAATATCGGGTGTTTAACTAGCAATTCAATTTCAATTACAAATTGAACAGTCAATTTACATTCCTATCAGTTCAATTCAAATGTCAATTTAAATGTCAATTAAATTACCAAACAACAGTCAATAAAATAAATCACTTCATGATTTTAAATTTAACTAACATCAGAATATTTTACCATCTTGTGAGTGGTATAAAACACTCACTTTTGTTCGAATCTGAAAATTCGAATGAAATGAATTGCAATGAATTTAACTCCATAGCATAGACAACGTCAATACGAATCCAATTCAAAAGATAGCACTCGAATCCGACCTCGTACGAATGATAGACAAATGAATTAGCAAAACGAATAATCATATTTAATTAACTAAATTAATTAAACTAATAAAAACAATTAACTAACCTAATCATCATCCGCTCTCTTCTTTCCCAGTATCGCGTTCGAACCCACTTACTCGACCGACTCACAAACACACGCGTGCCACCCATGGTCGTCGGACACCGATCCAAACCCATCACCCAACGCGCCTCAGCCTCCTCCGCTATCGCCCCAAGTATGGTCGCCTTCGCCGCATCCGTCGTCGCGCAAGAACCCGAAAATCGCCGCCTCTTTCTAGCTCGATTCTGGCAAATATGAGCCATCTCACATCGATCCAACCGCACGTCTTGTAGATCTCAACGTGCTCCTCCTTTCTCTAGTTGAGGTCGAGACGTAAAAACGTGTGGATTAGGAGAAATCAAAGGGAGAAAGATTCAAATTTCGTCCATTAATTCGTTTTATGTGTAATTAAGGTTAGGGTTTGCGCGAATGAAGATAAATGATGGTCTATTATATAAATATCTGATGCTATTCACACATAAATTTTCCAAACTCCAGACGACGCGTGCCGCCTGGCGTTCTATATGTTATACCCCTATTTCTAATACAATGGAACTAGTCTCGGAAGCCAATTCCATCATATTCAGAAGATAACTTTTAAAAATCAAATTATTTTAATTAAATTATTTTAATTTTCTAGGCATTTCAAGCTCGCACGGCCAAACGATAAGTCCGATCGCTACGAAACTTGAAATCTAATAATAATTCACTATTACGGATCTGATGAAATTGGTTTCGTCGAAATTTGAGACAGTGCCCAAAAAGACTATTTTTACCCGTTAATTAAAATATAAAATTTCCAATTTCTATTTGTTCACTTTTAAATCCAATTTTAAAAGTAAACAATCTTCATTCTTATTTAAATAAAATTTAAATCAACTTTTGAAATTGTTTTCATTCATATTAAATTCAATATTCAATTATTTAAATAATTTCCAATATTAAATTTAAACAATTTAATTATCCAATAAATTACATTAATAAATCATAAAATCTTTATTGCTAACCATTTTTGTTCAATAATCATATTAAATTTAATAATTTAAAATAGTTAAAAATACGGGTCGTTACATCCTCTCATAATTACAACCCACGGGATATATTTAGAGGGACGTATTACTGGTGCAAGATGGGAACGGTAGATGGAGAATTCTTCTAACTCATGCTTAGTGCTGATAAGGCAATTAGATATCCAACGAATCCTATTGATTCCAAGGCAGCAGCCTCAGTCAATATTTATGTTATATTATATTTTTCAATTCCGCTTTGAGTTATATTGATCGCACTCTGATATACGTGTGTTTACTACAGCTTACCAAAACCAACGATTCGTGCCCTAATTGACTTGGGTTTTGATTTAGTTAAAATTCAGGCACATTGAGGTGTGGGTTGTTTCAGAAGATATCGTTATGAAAATCGGCATAAAGCTAACGATGAATGGGGTTTATCACCTAGCCATACCCAATTCACCGATAACATTCTACAAAAGAGTTATCCAAAGAAGTTTGTAACGCCAATTATGTCGTCCTATGATGGAACAACTGACCCAAGACATCATCTACTGAAGTATGGATGACACACAGGTAGTGCTCGTGCTATCGATGTAAGATGTGGGTGCTTTCCTATGTTCTTAGACGATGTGGCCGACGATGTGGTTCACTCGGCTCACGCCATGGTCCATATCGTCTTTTGAGCATTTAAAAAATAAATTCATGGAGTAGTTCAGGATCCATACGGTTCGATTAAAGGATGTGATGTCCTTGTCGGGCGTCCATCAGATTACCAAAGAGACTTTGAAAAACTTTTGAATAATATTCAACGATGTAGTAACGGAATTAAGCAATCCCAGAGTAGAGAATGTTTTGTTGGCATTGATCGGAGGGGTTCATCCTAGAATTGATTATGGTATATGGTTGAAGAGAAAACAACGGACTACCATGGAGGAATTTTATTAAAAGTCATCCCAATTTCTATACTTAAAAGAGGTAAATTTGGTCGTTGATTTGGCTAGAGATAGTCGCGGTGGATCGAATGTTGTCGTACAAAGCAATGTTTTTATCAAATAGAGTGGTGATAGCATGGGAAACATTGTTGTAAACATAAGAAATAATAACACCAAAAGAAAAAAACCAAGGCTTTGATGGGAATAAGCAAGATAGCAAGAAGCGCATGAGGTATATGAGACCAGAAGATTACACTCTCTTGAATGATTCTATTGACAACATCTACCTTGCTACGCAAGGTATAGAAAGCCACCCTGAAGGGAGGCAATTGAACAGGAAAAGCGTTCGAGGAAGTATTGTCGCTTCCATGAGACTCATAGGCACAATACCAATGAATGCAGACACTTAAGAGATGTGATTGAGGATTTAATAAGAAATGAAAATTTGTTGTTGTATATGAGATATTCATAGGCTGGCGGATAAACGACCCAAGGAAAGATCGCACAAGGTGATTAGGTTGGGTCTAGAAAAGAAGGAGCAAGATAGTCAGAGAAGACAATTGTTATAAATACTATATCTAGATGACCTTATCTAATGGAGAAAAGATGGAGTAAGATGGAAAGATATGGCAAATCATTAAGGCATATGCCTCAAGAAACATACTTCGCCATAAAGAATGTGACTCCAGCGAAGTAGTAGAGGACAATGAATGATGACACCATTTTCAGGAATATGGATGCAAATGTGGTAGAAGCGCCAATGCTTAACCCCATGTTGATTATGGACATTGTTGGGCCAGTGATAGTGCATCGAGTCCTGATTGATTATGGGATCTCGGTTAACATTGTGTTCAGAAAAACTTTTGATTGGATAAAAATCAACGAGAAGGATCTAAATCCATTTAAATATCGTTCTCTGCTCAAGGCCATTATTATGCAAAGCACGATGAATGATGACCTTGTTTTTAGGATTATGGATGTCGATTGGGTGGAAGCACTGACGATTGACCCTATGGTGATTACGACCATTATTGGGCCAATGACAATGCATCAAGTCCTGGTTGATTGTGGGAACTCGGTTAATATTTTGTTCAAGAAAACTTTTGATCGGATAAAAATCAACGAGAAGGAAACGAAGCTATGTAAATCTCATACTCAAGGATTTACCGGAGAGGCTAAGGAGCCTTCTAGTTGTATTAATTTATTCAGGAATTAGACAAAGGAGACCGCAAGATAGTGCGAGTACAGGCGTTTTTCGTGGTCGACGAATATATGACCTATTATGATTTTCTGGGCCAACCGACCCTTGCCAGCTTTAGGATAGCACTTGCTCAATGGTGTTTGATGATGAAGTTCCCCACCGAGAATGGAGTAGGAGCTATCCAAGGTACCCAAAGTACTAGTCGAGAGTGCTATGTTGTAGAGCTCAGAGAGATAAAGCGACATGAGAAAGGAAAGTGTGCAGAGAGGTCTCTCTACATCAAGAGTGCTGATGCATAGCAACCACTATTCAAGCCTTGTCTAGGGTGCCATAATAAGTTATATAAGCCTATAGACCCATGAAAAGAGCCAGCGGATGCAAGGGCGGCGCTGATGGAGCTAACGGTCACTTTGGCATAAGAATTATATGCATGGTTAATTATAAACCCCGAGTAGAAGTTTTTATCATAATATTTCAAGATCAAAATAACTATTTAAACAAATTAGAATGATAAACCAATCAGAAAGACTGGGAGCTCTTGCAAGAATTCACCTTTGCCTAGAGAATCAGCTAGGACATAAGGGTCATCCACGTAAAATTCTTATGAATGCCGACAGATAATTCAATGAGTAACATCCCAAGTGGCTTAGACCGGTTCCTTTAATTCTAGTCCAGCTAATGTGAACTGCATTATGGCATATGCCATAGTTATCCTTCCTTTGGTTGTAATTGATATGTCCTCTATGCTTCCAAACCCTCATAACAAGTTAAAATTTTCCAAACCGTCGTCATGAAGTAAAACTTTCCAAACCCTCATAACTACTTGAAATTTTCAAATCTACTTTCTAAACTCTAACTATGAGGTTAGATTTTCAAAATCTATTTTTGCTAACCCTCACTGCAAGGTTAGATTTCCAAATTAAAATCATCATTATCCAACGAGATCATATAAAATTCGTTTTATAACACTTATTATACATAGCCTTCATCAAACAATTAGTTTTGCTTTACATCACTTACTATACATATCCTTTGGCACTCAAATCATCACTATACGACAAGGTTAGATACTCACTATAAATTGAGGTAATATTTTCAAAACCCTCGCCAAGAGATAAAATTTTAAGTCCTCACTATACGATGAGGTTAGATTTTCAAACCCCTACTGTGAGGTAAAACTTTCAAATCCTCAATATAGATGAGATTAGATTTTCAAAACCCTCACTATATGACAAGATTAGGTTTTCAACCCTTATACAGAGCTCTACCATATAATGGGATTCAATTGCAAGATTCTATTATACACTGATCGATTTAAATGTTATGAGAACCTA
Organism: Allium fistulosum; assembly: GCA_030737815.1. Classification (NCBI taxonomy): domain Eukaryota; kingdom Viridiplantae; phylum Streptophyta; class Magnoliopsida; order Asparagales; family Amaryllidaceae; genus Allium; species Allium fistulosum. The sequence goes on from CM060902.1 coordinate 1,214,759,433, forward strand.
ATACATGCTAAAGAAAGAGCGAAATGGCCAAGTATGATCTAGCTCTCCTTAACCCAAAGTTCACTTCGTATTCATCATGCGAATAAAATTTGAGGAGAATTGTTATACCATTAATTTTCCCTTTGTTATGTTGAATTCTAGACAATAAAAGCCTAAATCCAAAAGGAGTAGGTGAGTCATCTACTTAATTTTGAAAGCTCTATTATGTATATGATTTATCATAAGAATTAAATACCAATGCGTACTTTTATATGGCATCACATGACTTTCTTCAGAATTTCATTTCAAAGCATAAACCCACATGCCAAAGAATAGATAGCGTCCGATGGATGATAGTCTAAAAACGGAAGAATGATAATAGGACTCAAACCAAGGACTACATATTTGTCACTCATATAGAATGCACCAGTCACCCAGTTGACCTCAAACCAAAAGCATATTCCCAGGGCAGGCCTTAAACTGAATGACTAAAGGCATCAAAGCATGCTACAGTTTCGATACTACATACCGCCCCCATATCATATGTTGAGACATTTCCTTGGTCGTTACCTAAAGAAACGGCTTCAAGCAACCATAACCAAGTATATAAGCCTACAATGCCTAATTCAGCATACAAGGTCGAAGTTGCCCCTACTCAAGGGATGAAGCACATCAATACTAAACTGAGAACAATGGCTAAGATGACCATCATCTACATCAACGGCTTAGATAGACTAATGTTTGTACAAGGCATACGGGTTACGACACCTAAAGTTATATATAGAATAGCGACATCATACATCCATGCCAGTCTACAGGTAAACAGATAACGACACATGCCCATATCTTAGCCCAACAAGCGAACCAAGTCGGCAATGTAAGAGAAAAGCTCTACACAAATGATAGGGTTGCAAATTTCCTATAAATACAGGGCACAAATCCTTGTAAAGAAGATTCGAATTTTGAAAGACTAAAAGCATACTGTTATACTCATTTGCAGTCGTCCTAATTTTTTTAGATTTAAGCTTTTTCAAAGAATTGTTAATGACGCAATTAGTCAAACAAACCTTGTAAAGCCTACTTAAGCTCAAATGACTAAAGTAACAAATAACTTCTCAGTAGTAGACATAGGTACCTGCTCCTAAAGCACTAAAAATCTTCCCGTGTTCACTTTGGGCACTTTATTTTTCTATCACTTTTGACATAGGTGCCTTGCCTTAGGTTAAACTTTGTTTTTGCACTACCACATTTGGAACTTGTTTTTATATGTTTGGGGTGTTGGGTTGTGACTAAAAATCACTCCAATAAGTTTCTTTATGAATTACTCAGTCTTACATAAATCCTTAAATATAACATTTTAAAGTATGAGCAAATTAGCAACTATCATTATAATGTTTATTGTGGTTGTTGGAAGACTTGGACTCTAATACCTAACTTTTTAAAGTATGACCAAATTAGCCACTATCATAGTGTATAAATACTCAATCTTCAACTAATCATAATCTTGTGTGTGTTAAGAAGCACAGATTTGTACTCAAAAAGTATAACACTACATATATATCCATTGAGTTGGTTTTGATGGATAGGTTTGATCGTTGCTCAAAAACGATGCATAATGTTTGTCTCATTATTTATTTGTGCTTTGGTCATCTAGTTTCTAAAAATTAAACTATATCAAATACAGGCTTATACATAGAACTTACTATATACTTGGGAGTTCATGAATTGAACAAATTTTCAAATAATCTAAGGCTAAAGGTTACAAAGGCCATAAAACCCTAAAACTTATCTTGATAACCAACTCAATGGTTAGTTGATTATAGCATTAATGGAATTATTACATGAGATAAGCATTATGTTTTATTCACTAGTGACAAGTGATAACTGTGTTACCAAAGGCTCGATCATAATAAATGTTATATGTCTTTTTAGAACCTAGGAACTAGATTAATCTATAACATAGATATGCCTATTCTAACTTGTGTCAAACTAACGAACTAATACATATACATTTACATATACATATACATATACATATAACTTACAGTATTAAATAATATATAGACGGACCCAAACAAATTAATAACTTGCCATTTCAAGTATAGAAAATTTAAGTATATGATCCAATCTTACTACAGAGCTCAAAACTTTAACCCATTCATGCAAACCACTATGAGAATTATTCTTCCTAATAGATTCCAATGCTTACCAGCCTCCTTAGAATCATCATATTTGATCAAACCAGTCCCAAGCAATTTAAACATTGGATTATTCGGTTGAACTCCAAAAGCCAACATCTACTAAAAATTCATCACATCATCTCCCATCTTTCCAACCAATGCATCCAAGCCTATGTCTACTATGACTTGTCTAAAAGAAGTTATCTATGCCTAGAGAAGTTGTATATGCCTAGAGAGGTCGTGTCATGGTTGAATCCTTATTGTTGTGTGTCCTTACTACGCGCAAAGCTATGATGTACATCCATGCTGCTGCATAAAAGAAACCTAAGATTTGATTTTGATATTCGAGGCCATAAAAGAAACCCAAGGCGATGTGGATTAAGAAGAAGACTAAAAAAACCCTAGGTGAGGTGGATGTGGGTTGAAGCGAATAAAAAGCATAGATTGAAATGATTTTGAAAAGAACGACCTCCTTAACAAAATTGCGGAAACTGAAAAATATCTTAAAATTACAAAACACTTCACTTAAGTAGAGTTCATTTGCATATTTACCAAGTATTCTAACACTTTTTTGTGTTGTAAATCATAAACAATATGTTACAAAGTTTATACAGAAAATTATTTATTTTTACTAACACTATTTTGGTCCTCACACTTTTTTACTGTTGGTTGTTTGTAATATTAAAAAATTTGCAAATTGGAAAATTTAAATTACTATAAAATCTTTGTTTTGGTGTAGTGATTGTTTTGTGAAAATAGTGTTATGGTATAGATCATGAAAGAACCTAGGCTCACAAAAAGTCATGATATCTCCGAAAGCTCAATATGATAAAGGCAGTTTATCAATAAGGAGAGATGTTGGTTAGAAGAGTAGACAATAAAACAATATAGCAGATCCATTCACAAAGAGACTACCTTGATCGGTTTTGAGAAAACTGTCGAAGGAATGGGATTAAGACTCCATAATTGACCACAAGTACAAGTGGGAGATTGAGAGAGTTAGTAGTATGCCTTAGGGGCAAATATGTAATTTGTTAAATATATCTAAATCTGTAATCAATCTTGTTCATAATGAAGGTGTTTGATTTCTAATATATACTTTGTTATTTTGTGATATAGTTGATTAAGTAATTAATTTATAGTGTATTAATAGAAAAATCCATAAATAAAAATTATGTGATTGTATTTGCAAATAGTTGCAATTGTGAGTAATTAATTACCATAAGATAACATTTTGTTTTAAATATTCCTAATTAAGATGTTTCGAGAATGGATATCATTTATTGAGACCAGAGTGTGTAACGCTCTCCAAATATTAGGCAATGCATTACTCGTGGCTACTGGGGGCGCCAAGGGGTTATGTCCTCCTAGTTATTGGATAGCCATGAAATGACTTGTTTGAGAGTTTCCTACTGGTTGATAACAACTAGGTCAAACAAGAAACCTTGATGTGATCATATTACATAATTTTCTCAACTTAAGAATACTATAACTTCAATGTGGATACACCACTTTTATTATAGTTAAATCATGGCATGACATCCATTGAATAACTATAGCTCATTCCAAGTTGAAGCATTGGGTGTGAAGCGTATTCAATAAAGAATTCTTCTCTTCGGTTATATGAAGTTAGTATCATGGTCAATTGTAGTCAATTCAAAGTCAAAATCTTTTACAAGAGTAGAACTATTAATGATAAATGTCATTATTGAAACAAGGACTTTGTTTATTGACTGACCAGGCTGAACGTTGATAATATTGGAGTTTCGTCCAATTTCGGACTCCATACATCCTAAAGTGATATTGTGTTGGTGAAGGGAACATATGAAAATTATTGTCACTATTGGTATCGCTTGAAGTAATATAAAATATGATTTTATCCAAAATATGATTAAGCGATGAATTTAGCAAAACTATCACACCGCTAGCTAGGGTGACATAGAACGTTAATATTAAAAAGTTTATATTAATTACACACTGAATTCACACATCTGAGTCTCATGACCATATTTGTAAATTCTATAGAAAAACCACATGATTTAATTAGTTTATGAAGTGTTATAAATTAATTAAATAAAAAATATTTAGGAAATATTAGTTATTAATTTATTTGATGTTTAGTTTGTTGTTAGTAATTATTTGGATGTATATATAAAAGTCATATAACCACATATTGACATACGATGTCGGTATATTAAACGGGATTTGGGAAAACTTGATCCATATATGAACAGGATATGGCTAGCCATAAAATGGGGTTTGGTCTAAATATTGATTTAGTTCTAATTGGAAATTGATAAGGGAATATTTTAAGGAGAGGAATGGGCAAGGTTTTCATTCTCTCCATAGAAAAATCTTCAACAATTATTTCATTTGATTATTTTCTCCTTCTTCGTTCTTCATCTTTAGTCACCATATTCTGCCCCTCAAAACCCACCATGGCCAAACTCTTTTTCCCCAAAACAATATCAAATAAAATTTAACTACGTGGTTCATTCAATATAGGAAGATCGTATGTTGATTCAAGGAGTCTTGTAGTTGATTCACAAATCAAAATGTCATGAAGTGTTGGATTTATAAAGGTAAATGTTTATACACATTTTCTCTCCTAACATATACAATGTAGGTAAAAAAGTTATAGCCCGGTATTAAAGCTGCGCAGTTCAAATCAAATCTTAATAGCAGGATGTGTGATTGAAGAGTGAACGTAGAAAAAAGGAAAACAAGCGAACCAAAGGTCAAAACCCAAGTGCAGTCTAAACAAGGCATCGATGAAGCTATATATCTTCTATAGCATCGGCACTGTGCCTCATCTTCGAATGGTTCCTTATCAAGTCCCAATCAGAGGCGGCACCTAGTTGCTAACTTGATCGGCTATGGATTTATATAGAAAAAATGCCATCATTCCAAAGTTGAAGCTCTATGAATTCGACTCAAAGACTATGCTGCAATCATTAAAAAGCACCACAAATCATAGAAAAACCATCCCGCAATTGTTATTGGGTTACCCTAGTTCATGAAGGAACTATACTGCAATTGGTAAAAGATCACCCTAGTTCATGACAGAACCGCACCGCAATTGCTAAAAGGTCACCCTAGGTCATAAAGGAATTACACTGTAATCACTGAAGTCATCCACATTCATGTAGGATTTGCACCAAAATCACCGTAGGCCACCTAAATCCATAAAGGAACTATGCTACAATTACTAAAGAGTTAAGCCGCAAGTCTATGAAGAGAAAGTTCTAACCCATCCAGGCCGAGCAGCTTCGACCAATCTTGAAGAATAAACCAGCCTTATATTAAGCCAACAGTCTAAAAGAACACCAAAAAGGGTGTGTAGGTAGGAAGAGTGCATCTCTCATGCCAAATCAATAAACCATCCTAAACCATTTCCGAAATTCAAATCTCCGGCTTGAAATTCAACTTTGAAATTCTCTCGCCAAACCCGAACCACCAAATTCTTACAACCACATCAGCAATCCACCCACCAATTAACGAGGTAATGGATGAATGACATATGGACAAATCGTACGGACATGATATGAAATCTAGAAAGGAAATTAGCAATACACATGACATCATAGTACTACAAATGGCAAGGTATGGTAGTAGAGAAGGGACTTTTGAATGAATTATCTGAAAAAGAATCTTGTATTCTGATATTCTTTTTCTGCCACTTATGTTATTATATGGGGAAGAAGAAAGATAATAAAAGATTTGACCTATGAACGTAGAATTTCTGAAATCTGAATCATGTAAATTTTTATGTTCTTTACTTTACTGCATTTTCCTTTACTGTTTTGCTTAAAGTAGATTCTATTTACTTGTTACCTTATAAGTCCAAATTTGGAATAGAATTAGGCATTTTGACAAACAATTAAAGTGTTATTTCATAATTATGTAAGTGAACCACTACACGATTACTACCTATAGGAAAATTTAATATCCCTTAAATTTTTTGATTCACAATTATAGAAGCAATAAACATTGTAATTACTCTATAATCAACTTGGTGCTACGAGATGAAGAATCTTGTTAATATTTTGGCGCTAGCAGGGCACCTCCCAGCAAACCTTTATTAGATTCATAACCTAACCCATACCTCAAAACTTAAAAAAACTAAATCATGCAAATTGATAACTCCACTGTATGCTAAAGCATTTCGTTACGAAGCTAAATAATGGACCCTTCACCTCCTCATCTAAACAAAATTGCCCAACTAAGAAAATAGCCACTGACCCTGTTCTTGACACCCCTAATGCATTCATTGCACAAATTGAAGAACGAATGACTAGAATTGGAAAGCTGATAGCTTAGAACCAGAATAGGTTCTCAAACTCCCATAGCTCCATGGCTCACCGCCAACATTCTTTTGTAGCATTAAAAAAGAAAGCAGGAGAAAAACACGGCATTCTCATTAATAAGAACAGTGATGCCACAATGCTCACTTGGGGAAAATGACAAAAGGAAAGACCACGATAAACCTGAATATCAAAGGAAAGCCTGCAAATATCAACCCTCTATTGTTAGAGAAAAACAAAAACTAGGCACCACAAGACATGAATGAGATCAACTTACTCTGCAAGGGCACTTCATCACGTGTGAGCGAAAAGGATGAGGAAATACAAGAATTAAAAGCTCATATAGAATTTTTGACTAGGATGTGTAAGCGAGGTAACAAAGAAGGAGGGAAAGATGAGTGCTCATCCCTATTCCATGAGGCCATAATAGAAGCGGACTTCCTAAATAGATTTCAGGCCCTAATCATTGAAAGGTATGATGGGTTGATAAACCCGGTTGATCACTTATGTACGTTTGAACATTACATGGACATATTGAAAGTTAAAAAGTCGGCTCGCAATAAGTCGTTCCCAGTATACCTTGCGGAAGTAGCATCAAGATGGTTCAGAAGATATGCACCAGGTGAAACCCATTCTTAAGCATAGTTGTCTATGGATTTTAAATGGCAATTTCATGATGGTCGCGAAGGTTCACCCGATCCCTACACTTTGTCTTTGGTTAAACATTAGGGGAATGAAAGCTTGTGCAGTTTCATTAAGCGATTCAAAAAGAGGCAATGATAATTGGAGTTACAAGTGAACAAGCTCTGTTAATGGCTGCACGTTTGGGGATTAGAAGGAATACCGACATGTGGGATAAAAATAGCAGAAAGCCTTGCATAAGAAAAAAGGATTTCTATAAGAGAGCAAGCGGCTATATAAGAACTATAGAAGAAAAAGCCTTCTAGGAGAAATGGTTACCGAAAGGTTAACCCGACAAACAACAGAATGAAAAATGGGGTAGAAATATACAACAACACGTCCGCAAATCATCCACGAGAGTTTAATTTCACAACATAAACCCAACTCACGACCACAACAGGTCAAATCCTCAAACTGAGCTGGCATATAATGTGCTAAACAAAGGAAAAAAGGCTAAACCTAATAAAGGCGGGGTATATTGAAAGATTTCACAAGGTAAACGGACATCATACTAACAAATGCCACCACTTGAAGAATGAGATAAAGGGACTGACCCGGAAAAGATACTTGGGGACTTATGTGAAGAATGACACAACCACCCCATAGCAGAATCAATCCCTTGACCCAAATGAAGGCTTGAAGGGAAACCTAACAAACCTCATATAGCTACAATTCATGGAGGGCCCGACTTGGTGGGTCAAGGCAAGAAGGCACAAGAGAGGTATGTGAGGGAGGCTCATATTGAACACTGAGCTCTATTTCACATCAAGAAAAAAAAATCTATACCTGATGTCACCTTCACTTCAGCAGACTCGGTCGGAGTTACGTTCCCTTACCAAGATCCCCTCATAATAACCAAATAAATCTTGAATTGCACGATGAAGTAGGTCTATGTAGATATGGGAAGCACAGTAAATGTCATTTTTAAGGCATATATGAGAAGACGTGGTTGCCAACAGAAATATTAAAGCTAAGTCCAGAGCCAATATACAGATTTAATAATACCACAGCTGTGCAAGTTGGTATAGCCCGAGTACTGGTAACCGCTGGGACTGCACCACTACAAAAGTTCTTTTATGTAAGATTTTTAATGATAGATCAACAATACTCGTACAATGCATTCCTGGAAAGACCTACATCGATTGACTTAGGAGCCATTGCCTCCCAAAAAGACTTTCTCTTGAAGTTCTACACACCAGTAGGAGTAGGAATTGTAAAGGGAAAGTAGTTATTAGTTATGGAACTTTATAATGTAACTTCAGATCCTAGCAATAAAATTGTTTAAAATTATACTGCGGTGTCTTCTGAATTGAATGAAAATATGAACAAAGGTGAAAAGCTAGTTCAAAGAACTGCACTGAAACCTAGTTCCATGGTGGGTACTGAAACAATTCATCCTACGATCACAGCACCCATGAAAAGAAATAAAAGGACTTATCTCTACATAATTGCAACCGATGAACATAATTCAGTGTATGCACAATATTTATCATACACTCCATCTTAAAATGACAAAACTTCTTCGGGATTGAACGAGATTGAAAATGAGGTAAATATGAGGCTAGGAATGAAGAGTAATGACCTTGAGCTAATAGATAATCAGGAGGATGTTCAAATAGATGCATTAGATCCTTCAAAGATAGTTAAAGTAGGAAAAAATTTAACAAATGAACTACGTGAAAAGTTAATTAGCTTCCTAAATAAGTCCAAAGATGCCTTTTCTTGGACTCATTCGGATATGAAGGGGATATAACCCACGATTATATGTTGCGCTTTCAACATAGATCCCAATGCATGCTCGGTTATAAAAAAGCATTGCACGTTGGATCAAGAAAGATATAACACACTCCATGAGGAGATCAATGGGTTCATCTGTTAAATATATTACCTAAGGTGGGTAGTGAATCCGGTCTTAGTAAAGAAGTCAAATGGGAAATGGATAACTTGCATAGATCTCACAAATCTTAACAAAGCCTACCCTGAGGATAGCTCCCCGTTCCCAAGAGTAGATCAATTGGTTGACACATGAGTGGACACGGGTTGCTGACTTTCATGGACGAATACTCGGGATATAATCAGATAGCAATGTTCGAAACTGACCAGGAGCATACGAGCTTCGTAACTAATAAAGGGCAGTATTGTTATAAAGTAATTCCATTCGGGCTTAAAAATGTTGAAGCAACACACCAAAGGTTGGTAAACATGATCTTTGAAGATCATATCGGATAAAATGTTGAAGTTTATGTAGAAGACATGCTGGTAAAATCGAAGGCAGCTTCAAATCATATAAGGGGCCTAGAAGAAACCTTTGCGACCTTAAAGCAATACGGGATGAAGTTGAATCCATAAAACTGCACCTTTGTGATTCAATCATGAAAACTTTTAGGATACATAGCGGTTCAATCATGAAGTTGAATTCATAAATCAATACATGTATTTTATCAACAAACGCCTGAGCATAGCTGAGCCAAAATACTCAATAATGGAAAAATTAGTAAACAACCTGATTTTACTAGCGAGGAAGCTTCGGCCGTACTTCCAAGCGCACCCTATCAAAGTGTTGACAGACCAACCTTTCAGGCAGTTATTGTAGAAACTGGAAATGTTAGGCTAACTTCTCAAGTGGGCCATCAAACTAAGTCAATATGACATCTCCTACTATCCTCATAACGCTATCAAAGGATAAGCACTACCAGATTTCATTACAGAATGTACCTTACAAGCAACATCGCCCGAAACAGAAACAAAAACCCTTCCATGGAATTGGCAATTATATATAGACAGTGAATCCAATGAATAGAGGGCAGGGACAGAGAGTGTACTCATCACTCTGGACAATCAGAGATTACATAGGATAGTCCAACTGGGGTTCAGAGCAACCAATAATGTAGCAGAATATAAGATGCTCATTGCAGGCTTGAAGATGGAACATGTAATTAAGGTAACCCATCTTAAAATTCACAGTGGTTCGTAGATTATTATCAATCAAGTGCAGGGAAACTACTAAGTCAAGAAACCGACTCTGGCATAATATGTAGAGTTGACCAAAGGATTGCTATCACAATTTGAATAGTTTAACATACAACAGATCTCAAAGAAAGAAAATTCCATAAAATAGACTTGGTCTTAAGGAAGATAGCGACCAACACAAAGGACCTAATAGAGGAGGTACTTGGTCTGAATTAGGAAGGACCACTTGTCATTGCAGGAACACTCTCAAATTGCACATATCGTCCCTCGATACTCGATGGTAACTTAGTCTCAAGAACATGGAACTCAGAACATCTTAGACCATACTACGTTTGATGTGTTTTTCTTTTCTTTGTAACTTTTTAGTGTGTATGAAAAGGTTACGATCAATTTGAGCAATGAAAGGGATAACTGGAAGAAGGGATACTAGACGGCCCGAACCAATATAAAAATATGTTCGTAAAATTTTCTTTTACATATAAATTCCGAGAGCTATAATTCCTTAGCTCAGCTTTTCATCCAAACCCTATGCTGGATAGGGATATTAGACAGCTCGAACCAACCATCAAAAATATGCACATGAATAAAATGGGGTTCATATATATGCGACCTGACTTCACAATCGAAAAGCAATCAATCTGCGCCATTAAAGGAACAGGCCATGCCAGGCACATGACAAGACATGAATTTAAAAATGTATAATTGTAAAAATCAATCAATCAACGAATGAAACCTTCCATTGAAGAAACCAAAGGAAACAAAGCCAGGAAGTCGTGAACTACTCAAGACTCAAAATTAAAAGTTCGCCAGGTAAGCACAAAAAGCTATAATCTATCATTATTTACATATATCCTTGCTTGCATACCTTACTCGTAAATAACATGTTAAGAATGTAGAATAAAGTCACTAGGACACAAATCCTAAATAAATAAATATAAACTTTTCAAATTAGTAACCTTACAATACAAACCACGGTACAAATATGATTCTAAGTCGGAAGAATCACTAAAGGCGATTCTTCTATCATGAGAACGCCTTCGAGCAACTAGTGCAGATTCAAGGGAAGAATCTCCTCCAAGGATAGAAGGTCAGGAGAGATTTGTGATGTCAGTAATAACAATTGACAAGCGGCGTTGAGCGCTACTAAAAGTGGCACAAGGATTGTAGTTAGCTCCGGCACAATGATTACCAACATCGTATTCGCTAACAACATGGTCAGCTTAATTATAGAGGAAGCTTAAATCCAGGCTCGGGATAAAGTAAGTGAACACGTTAGCGGTGGGTTTTAAGGCAATCTCCGCCATGATGTGAACGACCCTTTTCTGTTTAAGTTTCCCAATCAAATCATATTGCGTCGACAAAAGGGAAGTTGGACGAGAAGATAAGGTAGCCAAAGTCTACGCGGTCGTGTTAGATTGCAATATTTGCTCTTCAATATCATTAATCTGCTCAATCACGATGCGACACACATGTTCAAAATCATCGAAAATTTTGGCTTTTTTCTTTTTCGAATAAGGGCCAAACAAATTATAGGATGAAGAGTGCTTTTCAACCTTCAAACTCTTAAGGCTTTGTAGTCGCTTCTCGTAGACGGCCTTCAACTCATAGACCTTCTTTTGGTAAAATGTCATTATGTCCTTCTTCCATTGGGAAGCTTCATCTTCATCCATATTTGAGGGAGGAGCCAGAGCCGAATAGAGGGGAAGCTTCAGAAGGAGAAGAACATCGGAAGAAGATTCATCCTCCTTAGCTAGTTAGGCTACGGCTTATTCGGATGGTTCTTCAATCATCTTATTAAGCGTTTTGATTTCTTCATCATGAAGAACATCATATAAGTCTTCCGCGTCTTCCAACAATCATTCCAATTTAGTAATACGATCTCGAGCAGACTTAAGTTCTTCTTCTAAACCTTGTATCTTAGATTCCACAAATGTTATGTTATCTTCTAGTTGTAGTTGCGGATATTGGCTTGCTTAGACTCCTTAAATTGGTGCATCTCCTCCTTGTATTATGTAACAACCTGCCTTGAAACATGCCTAAATTCTAAGCCAGAAGAGGCCCATCGAAACTTAGACCCAATCCAAACCTTTCTGTTGATTGGTATGAAGAACAATAAACAGAGCTATTTATCTAGACATTCAGAAACTCAAAGGGGAATGATAAAATATAATATCATAACAGTACCCATTTTATTTAAAATTCAAATGTCACAAAAACATAACACAATACCACAAAAAATCATCAACTATCCATTGTACAATATTCCAAAGTTACAACATCATTTAGTGGGTACATTAGAAATAAAGAAAATAAAACAAGTTGATAAATAGTAAGTGCCACAAATCTACGTCTCCACCACCACCTCCGAAAATCTACATCAACATCTCTAACTTGTGTTTAAATGAGAAGAGAGTCAAAGTAACAATATCCGGTGAATAAAATCTCAAGCCTTTATACAATAGTACTTGGGTAATATAATTTAAATAAGAATATGTCCCAAGTTTCTAACCATATTATAAGTTTTTCTGACCGTAAGCCTTAAGGCTTTTCCAGTCTATTATTCTTTCAATCTAATAATCCATATCTATCTTCAATAATGTCTTAACAATATAAGAGATAGTACCCAAGCCACTTAATAATTTTTTAATGGAACCTAGGCAGACTATGATCATTTAATACCTTATTCAAAGCAGGTCCCCGTCATTTAATAACTATCCCAGGTGGACTCCTCTCCGTACTACTTATCTGACATTGTAGGGAATCTCTTCAGGCCATAATACTTCAATCTGAAGTGGAACCTCCCCGAGATATCCTCTATCATGCCTAATCATTAACCTTGGCCATTTACTACTTCTTATATAGGGAAGAGGCGGGGCCTTTAACTAGCCACTTAATACCTTCAACCCTGAAGCAGGTCCTTCGTATTATGACCCATAGTCCAACCGTGACGTCTCACATTAGTATGGCTATTCGTAAGTACCGGTAGCCAAATTAACTAGGAAGGTTTACCCTTATAGTTTACCTTACATTTTGTACGAGCTCCAAACTAAGGCCTTTGGGATTATCACCATCGGCGTATATTATTAAACCTATTAGATTATTGAATTTAATTGTCAACACCTTCCACCACAAAACGAACCTGGCAATCATAAAGCATAAATTAGGATTAGTGGGAGAAAAATGAGAGGAAAGACTAGAAAAGATTAGGCAGAGCTCACTTACATTCACTACTAAAAAAGGTGCAAAATAGGGACAATAATTTCTGGCATCATTGCGACTAAAAAGGTGGGTGCTTCAAAATTGCGTCGGAAAGTTGTCACCCGGGAAAATGGCGTCGGAAAACAGTGACGCCATTGCGACGCCAATTATCGAACAAAAATAAAAATGGCATTGAAAAGGTGTCAGAACATATCGATGTCATTGTGATGCTAAAAAGGCGTGGTGTCGGAAATGCATCAAAAAGTCGTAAATCAGAACAATGGCATCGAAACGACGTCGGAAATTTCCAACGTCAATTATTTACCCGACTAAAATAATAAAAGCGTTGGTATGATGTCGGAATATTCTGACACCGTTCGAACATCAAATTTATTTTTGTTCGGCAAATAGACGGCGTTGGAAAGGCGTAATGTATTTTTTGACGTCGTTGCAACGCTTTATTACCCCTCTTCCTCCACTTCTCTATAATGGTTTACCTGGATTATATAATTTTGATAAATAACATTACATAATTTTCAAGTTATATATATTTAAGTTATTTCAAAATATATTTTTATATTATAATAATATATACTATTATAATTTATTTATTTTAATTTAAATATTATTATTTTATTTATGCTTTATATTCAAATTTATGAAATTGGACCGTACACATTCGTTACTATCATATGAGTAATTTAAATAAATGATTTCATATCGATTTGACCATCCTACATGTAAGTTAATTATTGAAAATAATCGTTTAAATTATAAGAATGTAGATCATATTAACTCGAAATGTAACGAAAGTTTGTACTTAAGCGTCCAAGACAACAATGTTTATTCTTGAAGGTCAAGATTCAAAATTTCAAACTGGACGTTTTCAATACATAAGTAAGTTCTATCGGAAACGACTAATTCTAACTGAGATTTTATATATTTAATGACAATTAACGATACTAATTTTTTCAATTCCGATTCAATGATTTTTTAAAAAATATATAAAATATTTTTGTTATCTAAAATTGTTCAGAATATAAAAATATTAAAAAAGCGTCGAAATGACGTCAATAATTTCCAACGTCATTCAGATGCCTTTTTTCATACCCAAATAAACACCAACAACATTTCTCTTATTCGGATGCTATGATAGTTATGCGTTAACTTGAATGTTTCATCAACTATATAATTGTTTTTTGTTGTTTTATAATGTTGTTGATGATGTAATTTTGTTTAGTTGAGATATATATTTTTCATAGCATGCGTGGTATTGTCAAAATAACTGTATTTTATGCTGAGTTTGAAGGTTAGAAATACTGTGAAAATATTGTAAAATTGTTTCAAAAATGGCGTTGCTAAAGTGTGAAAAAATAGAAAATTGTATTATAAATTTGGTGTCGTTAAGACGTTGGTAAAAACATATGACATGGCGTCGAAAAGGTGTGGGAAACCGACGTCGCAAAGGCGTCGGAAAATGACATTGAAAAGGCATTGGAAATCCTTAATAGTAAGACGTCGGAAATATGGCGTCGGAAAAAACTTAACTAATAGCGTCGGAAAGATGTTGGAAAACACCTAACGCGTCACATCGAAAAGGCGTCGGAATTTTTCTTCCTATGCTAGCTTTACCAACGTTGGAAACAGGTTTACTAAGGCCATACCGACACCATTTTGACGTAGGAAAATCAGTTTTTTGTTACAGTGATCACTGTTTAAAACCATAATCTTTGTAAAATGTTTTGCTTCCCTACCAAAAGGGCCAGGAGGAACTTCACAAGATGCTGTCGATGTAGAAGAGTCTCTCTGTGCAGATATCAAAATTGCAGTGGCAACAACCGAATCCGCACCACATGCATTGTTAACAATCATTTCAGGTTCTGGAGCTGTTTCGGGCACTGCTCTCCTGCCCATGATTGGAGCTGTTTCGGGCACTGCTCTCCTGCCCATGATTGGAGCCTGTTTTAGAAGACTAGGAAAAATGCATCGACTGAAATATATTAAAATTCCAACAGAGAACAAAGTTAAAAAAACAATGGGGGGTGTTTTAATGTAAAAGAGAAGAAAAGTCAATGGTGGTATTTATCAATAATTACAAATCATGATAGATCTCGCATCATTGAGCAAAGTTAAGAAATCAAGAGTGTTATGTAGAAACAACAACGTTAGTACAACCATTTTTCTAAAACAATATCTAAGATATTTACATGTAGAATAAATAATGAATATAAGCATTACCTAAACTCCAGCCATAAACACCTGAACAAATTGCATTTGTAGGAGCAAATAGAGCCGTACTTTGCTTCCGTTACAAACTAGCTCAACAACTGACTTTAATATATACCATCCTTTATTTTTAGGAGCAAATACTACAGCATTTACAAGTAAATATTATACCATATTCAAAACATTTGTAAGAAACATTTCAGCCACGTGTTGTTGTAGTATTTATGAGTTTGTGCTCCTGATTAATCTAGTCATCAGGTTTCACAAAACATTTAAACCTAATTCAATTAATTCTCCGACGTATTATTCTACACAATCCTAAAACATTTGACTCTAACTCTTAAAACCTCACTGTTTTAAATAAAGATGAGACCAATAGGTGACAACAGTGCAGTTGAGTGTCTTCAATTAGGTTGAATTTATCATTTCCCATATATATGCTATGTAAGATTGATTTATGTGATAATATCAATAGTGTACATTCTGATGGGTAGAATTATATTCCACTGAGAACTCATGAAGTATAAAAGTAAATTTCACATCCGGTATATCAAGGAAAACCATTTCGTATGTTCAATGTGCATATGCAAATTAAGTATGCCATATGGTATATGCATAGATACGTTTTTGGGTTTACAAAGTGTAGAAGTACATGATAAACTCGCATTGCTAACATGATAGATGATGTTTACATATGATCAGGCATTTTCTTTCAGGTGGCTAGCCTACTTAGTAAACACTGTTGATGTACATGAAACAAAGATTAAGCCAGTTAATGGGCCGGGTTCGGTCCAGATACCATAAAGCTCGGACCCGAGTCCGATTACAATAATTAAAACCCAAGCACGGTCCAAACCCGTAAGGTATTTCAACCCAATATCTAAGTCCGGCTCGTTGGGTAATACTTATATACCTAACTCGGAATATTTATGTTAAAACCATATTTTAAAACTGTAACTTTGGTAAAATTTGTATACAAACAATGTTAACATATAAATTGGACAGTGATGTAGTCAAATTCACAACAAAAGTATGCAAAAATGTATACAAATGAACAAAATAGTAAATAAATAACATACACACTCATGTTTTTATACAACGAAAAACTAATAGTCGAATCGAACCCTAACCGGGCCTGATTTTGATAAAACCATACCCGACTCTAATAGTAAATAGATCAGGTCTGGATCAGACTTAAATAGTAAAAGGCCAAACCCGTACCCGCATTAATAGGTCGGACTCGGACCGAAACCGTACCGTTGACAGGCCTACCTGTAACTACGTGTCACTTGCCTACAAATTATTAATATATTTTCATGTATATTACATAATATCTTATTTTTCACAGAAAAAAAAGAACCACCATTGGATAACTTAGGACACGAATCCACGGATAGTCATTCAACTATTTAGAATCATGCAATTAGTTATAAGTTTTAAGGCATGTTTGTTCCATTCTACATACTCTAAGGAGAACTTCGTATATTTTAGCAAAACGAAAAGAAAAGACTGATGAATGAAAATATAGATTTACTTCATATTCATACACTCATATGTTTCGTCTGCTCCACACAACAAGCTCCTTTAGGATTCACTCTACATGCTAACTCACCACTAACTTGCCACCTGTGTTGCATTTCATCCTGTCCTCTCACCAGGCCTATAGTTTCATGATTTCGGGCACATATTCTACTGGCCTTATCTGACCTATTTTCTGCATCAGTCTATACTACTTCAGCGACACTCTGCCTTGTAGCAACTCTCTTCTTCATCAGACCAGTCCCCTGCTTCAGCTGTGGTGCACCCACGCAGCATTAGTAACACATTTGCTCCATGTTGTAGCACATAATGCTCCAATAAGGAACCATCCATAATGCACTCATGCAACTTTAGTCAGAGCACATGCAACGACTACATTATCCTTGCACTATGATGTTTTCACCCTACATGTTGTGCATATACTTAGTCATACTCATTTCAGTTGTTAGGCCGATATCCCCGTCATGCACTTCATTTTGTGTACACTCAGCTCTCATCTTACTATCCGGCATCCCAAAACCAGGCTGACCAGCAACATGGTTCAGCCTTCATAACTCAACCATATCTGCACATTGTTACTGTTGCATCTCCCACTCGACGACGTTAGTGCTTTGCTTCTGCATTGCCACCGATATGCAGCCTGACACTCCTGACAGTTTGTCTACTTTGTTTGAATTTCCACCCTTTCAGCATTATTTCAACCCACATGCTCATTAATTTTCGTTTCATGTATTAGCCATGCCATTTAACAACTTCAAAGTCCTACACTATAGCTACACATGCTATTCAAGTTCAATCCCGAAGTTCATGCTGTTCCAGTAGTAGTTACTCAGTTACAACAGTTTTCAACACCTTGTCTCTCAATCCACATTCATGCAGCAGCAGTTCCTCAGCCAACTGGCATTACAATCAAGTAGCTTTATTTTCCCCTTACAACAGCCACATTTAAGCCACTCTCTAGCCATTCAACCAGTTGTAGCGTTTACAGTGAGCTGTTAAGTGATGTTGAGCCACATTCAAGGAATCAACATACCAAAAGGCAATGATTGTTAATAAGAATTACACCTGAAAGTTAGTATACCAAAAAGCATTAAAATATCCTTTGAATATTATAAACATCATCTCACGATATGTTACATGAGAGGTAAAGACTGTAAGGGCGAATAGAATGACAAAGTTATCCTCTAGATGTGATTATGGTACTTAACTTCTAATAATTTGAAGCATGTGTAATAGAATCAATTCAAAAAGGGGTTCACCTTAAAGTATTGCCATTGTAATAAAAGATTAATTGATTAATATACATACACACACACACACAAAAACATATATAAACACACATAATATCTTATATTAACAGGGTAATGTTTCACTATTACACTTGTTTCAGTGGAAAGAAAAAAATTGAAATCTCCAAATTTCTACATAATAACATTAAGTATATGTACATTTGAATTTCAAATCTAATTCATATTAAATATTTTCACTAGGGAATACGATATTATTATTTACTTATTTGGTAAGATGATATTTTGGAATGAGTCAATTGAATGTATGCTGTCAAAGCTTATACAAAGATAGACTACTGAAATAAAGTTAGAAATAGAGGAACACCATTTTACTCATGAGCATCAAATCATCAGCATCATGGTCATCATTTTCCTTTCATAGGTGTCTCAACAAACTTCCCCTTTAAACAGATATACAAAATTTAACTTAAATTATTTACATGTTACTTACTCAACCAGTTGTGATTGACATGTTACTTTATAAAATGACTTTCATATTTGAATCGAGTTACTATAGTGTATATTAAAGGAAAAGGCAACGGGTATAGCTTAAAGGAAAATGCTATGCACTGCCACATAAAATTTAAGAATAAAATATCACGTATAAATTCTTCACCGAAAGTAATCAACAAACAAAATATTGAAAGAGAATTAAGTTTTTGGTAACCGTTGTGATTTTTCCTTCAATTTGGTAAGTTGGTAAATATTATGCCACTGGCAGGGCACTGAAATAAGTAACTGGTAGGAGTTATCTTCCTATTTCACTCAACTGGTGTTAATAACATTATATATTTAAATGTACTCCTAAATAATTTACAAATGTGTTGAGACAAAAATGATAAGTATAAAAAAAATCAGCAACATTCATTATTTAATAACATAACTGAATTTGATTAAATATTTAACATTTAGTGTTAGAAAAGTTTTTTTAACAAGCTACAAAATGTAGATAATTAAGCTAATAACTATATTTAATATACATCATCTATTAAATTTTAGTAACTATACTAACAATCTCTTAGTCAGATAGAAGTTAGCTGTATTCGTAGCCAATGTTTAACGTTAATCAATCTCTTACTAAAATACAAAGGCCAAGGTAAATAATTATGACATTTCAGATGTAAAATAATGGACATATTTATGAATTCTAAATGATTGTATTAAAACTTGATTACCAAAAGTTGGTGAAAAAGCTCATGTAGTATTTGATCTTGCTTTCTCTTCATCAATCAGACAGTTAAGTTATACACAACATTAACTAAATTGTCGTATGAAATCAACCTCAGATCCACAGAATAAAACAAAATGACAATCAAAGTTTTAGCAAAAACTAATTTTCAAATGAAAAAAATTGTGGAAAGGTATTAAACAGGAATATAATCTATTAGCTAACCTTCAGATAATAGTTTGTGGATGAACGCACACAAACAGATAATGAGTAGATGGTCATTTAACTTGCCTGAATAAATGCACACAAATAATTTGTAGTCAACACTGCCCCGTCTACGTTCACTCTTTTATGTCATCAGGTAATCGTAGTTGCTCAATCAACTAGCTCGAATTTGGAGGATGCTGAAGATTGATGAAGGTTTTGGATTAGAAATTGGAGGATACTTAGGGTTTTCCCTTTTGACTTATTGGAACGAATTATTGAGGGAACATAAAAATATTTGGATCTGAAATTCGCAAATATTTAGAGTTTTTTCACACTAATTTGTATGGTAGAAATTCTTGAGGGAAAATGTGGAATTTGGGGTGCAAGAGAGAAGAGGGAATGTGAAATGTGAAATTATATGAATAAGAGGAAAGGGAAAAAATAAGAGGGAAGGGAATATTTTGGACCATGATGTGCGAAGGTTATCCTGATATATCGTTTAATGCCCATTTTTAGGCAGGTCAACGGATGCATTCGGATGCGGATAGTGCCATATCCGCATCCGCATCCGAAATTATTTTCGGATATCGGATATCCGCATCCACGGATATGGACGGATATCGGATAATTATCCTATCCGCCAACGATCGATAAATCAAGATTTATAAAAAGAAAATTTTAGTTTAACATAAATATTTTTTAGTCTCATTAATATAGAAGTGTTAAAAATTAACAAATATGATGATAATAAATAGTTTCGAGCAGTTAATAAGCAATGAATGCATATGATATAAATTACTAACTTAATAAAAAAATAAACGAATATCATTTATTGTATTAAAATACACATAATTTGAACTATAATTTTGACATAAAACGGACGGATAATTTTCGGATGCGGATGTCATAGTATCCGCATCCGCATTCGTTTTTCGAATATCGGATATTTATCCGCTTTTCGGATGCGGAAGCGGACAGATTTCGAATTTTTCGGATATCCATTGACAGCCCTACCTATTTTTCTAAAGCAAAATAACTTAAAATAGCATTTTACTTAGAAATGCTATATTCCAATTGCTTAAACTAGCGTTTAATACCTGATATAGCGTTTATTATCCGGTTTATTTTATACTAATATAACAGAATCAACGCTAATAGAAACTTTCAATTCAATTACTTTTACGCTCTATTCAACTTTATTGTATAAAATTGAAAAGGAAATTTCTATTAAAATTACGGAAATAGACGGTGCAAACTATGAATAAAAGAATCTGTACCTTACACCTCATTTTCTAATTTATTCTTTTCAAATCGCTTAATCAGATCCAAAGAAAATGATAAGAAGTGAAATAGAATGTAAAACGTTAAAATTGTAGTACTTACACAATTTCATTATTTTAATATAGAATAATTGAGATTCTATCTTAAGAGTTGTCATTTCGCTGTAGGGGAATTTTGGATTTGTATACAAATTAGATTCAGAAATTTAGAAATTGGAGGAGTAAAAGATTAGAAATTGAATAGTATACACCTAAAATTTCTTACTTGAAACGCTGGAGTATTTTCTTAATCTTTGAGGAGAGAGACTAATAGAGTTTCGCTTGATTTCTAAAATAATTTATAAATAAAAATGAGTGGGCTGGGCTCTTATTTATAGTGGTTAGAAAACACCAGAATAGTCGGATTTAAGTAGGTTAAAATAATAAAATCCGAGCCATTCAAACGCTGAAAACCCTAGTTGGCATCAACAGGGACCGATCGACCGCTCCTTCCCCATCAGTCAACCGTCAGCGGTCGATCGGCCCAAGGTAGGTGATCGACCGGTAGTATTAGTTTTGGGAAGGTTTTAATTCATTATCGTTGTATATTTATTTCATTCCTTAATTATCAGTTAACGTTAATGTTTATTCTAACGTTTACATAACCCCTAAGTCTAATTACTATTAATTTTTGAATTTTAAAATTTTAAAATAATTATTAATTTGAAATTGAATTCTATTTAAATTATTTTGAATCCAAAAACTTCAAACGTTCACAACTTTTTCGTTTATGCTCTATTTTCAAAATATTATATATGAAAATTGATTAGAAAATCACCATGAACGCAACGATATAACTTCTGTGATCAAATTCTGAATTTTACAAAATTTCCATTTTTATTTAATTAATTCATTTATTTCTTATTAATTTTGACGGAGTGTTACATATTATGATTGCGGTTCTTCCTTGATATCACAAGCAATCAGCTTCGAATCTTCATGCAAACCTGCGTCAGCAGATTCAAGCAAGTGAATTCGAAGCTCATAGCCCTCTAGAATATTGATCGTTGAAATCTTGTCCCTTTAGTAGGAACTGCAAAGGCCATTGGGAGAGCTATTGGGAGAGCTACGAAGGTCTAAAGAAGGAACCAAGAAAGTATTGATGGGGAGGAGGGGAGCAACTGCCTAAAAGAAGAAGAAAACCAACATGCATACAAAAATTCAAAATCAACAAACGCAATGAAACTTGAATTAGGAGACATTATATTCAGCAAATGTACATATATACAAAGTCACTTTCACTTATGGTTAATCCTATTTTTAAACCAACTCAAGTGAGGGTGCCTTAGCGGGAGTGGTTCATCTTTAGCATGGACCTCATCGACGAAGAATGAATTCACAAAGCGTGTCTCTTTCATGGAACACCTTAGTAGTCCTAAATAACAAATCTTGGGACTCTTTCCTCAACATGTTGATGGACTTTCAAGCTTGGCTTCCTTCCTTTGAATGAAGACCGACATCTCTGTTAATTTCTCTAAAGCTTGTCTCTCCATATTCTTAATATGCTCCATCGAAAATAAAAACAATCTACTCCCCTCGAGGAGCTCTAACAAAAGAGACATACCAATATTAATCATCCCTTCCTAAAGAAAAAATAAGTGTTAAACACAAAATCATAACCGATAAAGATAAAATCAAAACACGCTTACATAGATAAAGTCAAAGTAAATACACGTTAATATTCATGATGAGCATACATCAATAAAATCTCAATACGACATCAAAAAAAATGTTCAAAGATGATATAATAATTTTAAAAAAAATAAAAATGGAAAAAAAATGTCCAAAGGGAACTACTATAGAATGACAAGACAATGGGTCAGCCATTTACTTTGTTGATGTCACACACTCTACGGTCCAGGTTAGTATCACCGGAGGCACCGCGTTGGAGACCTCTTTAGTGTCAGAATCGTCGAAGACGTTATGAAGGGCGATTGACGAGTCCTCCCTATTCCTCTCTTTAAACCACAAGCGATGGCAGTGCTCTTGCACAGTCTATGATACGTTCTTATTGTTCAAGAACCCAAAATCCACTTCGGCCTTGGGATCGCCTAAACGGTCAAGGAAAAACTACCTCTTAACTTGAGCATAGACCTTGAAGAGAACATCGTATGCTATTGTTTCAGTTTCCTTGATGGTCTTATGCAATTTGTCTTGTAAATTTTTCTCCCTCTCTTCAACTTGGGATAGAGTCTTTCGAACTTCAGCCAAGGATTTTTCTGCTTTGGTCAAAGCATCATTGCCCTTCGATAAGCGGGATTTCAACTCAGCATACTTAACTTTGGACTCCTCAAGCTCCTTTATAATTTGCGGCCTCATTTCTAGAACTCCCTAAGGCTAGCTCTGTAGTCTCAACCTGTCGGTGCAATTCCATCACCAAAGCGCATCCTTACATAAAGAACCTAACAATTAAAATAAATAATAAAAAATAAAAAATAGAAAATAAAGATTTATTGGTTGTTACGTAAAACAAGCTCTTATGGAAATTGTGGAAGATGTCAGCGGAAAAAGCGTCCGAGGCTGGTATAGACATTAGAGCAAATGGAGCGACATTAAAGGAAATGGAGCAGAATTGAAAGAAGGAACATCATCGATCATCAACCGCCCTATCAGTTTAGTTAAGTATGAAACGGCGCTTTCCATTGGGGATGCAAGACACGGTGAGAGTCGAGAACGTAGTAAGAGGCTGCACGGTTAGGGCAAGAGCATAATGGAAGGGAAGGTAGAAAATTGGAACCTCCCACATTAAATTCACCCTTATCACCATCCTTGGAATGGTGGTGCTTCCTTTTCGGGCCTATCGTAGGCTTTTGCTTAAGAGCATCCAAGAATTTCAGCATCGTATCTAAAAATCCAACCCATGCTATATTAAAAAGAGGCCCATCACATAGTAAATAAAACACCAAAAAGAAAAATGTTAATATGGTACAGCATAGGTGCAGATACACATTCACAATAATTCAAAACATACCAAAGGGGCGGGGCTAATAAATTCATAAGTAAAGATTATAAGTAAAGATCGTGCATGAAAAATTATGTTGTGGGTTGAGGAAGCCATGTTGACGCAAGAGGGCCTCCGTGAAAATGTTGGAGCATTCCAGGTTTCATTATTGAGGCTAAGAATCCTATCCTTATGCAAGCGGGTGTTACAGGAAGTGCATGAAGGAGATTGTGGCAACCACACTGGGGAGAAAGCCCTTGCAAAGAAGATACTCAAGTACAGGTATTACTGGCCGACCGTAAACCGAGACACATCAGATTATGCTAAAAGATGCGATAGATGCCAGAAACATGCAAGAATTCCGAGAGCCCCATCAACCGAGATTACTCAAATGGTCAGTCCATGGCCGTTTGCCACATGGGGCATTGATTAATAGGGTCCTTGCCTCTGGCTAAAGGTGGTGCAAAGTATGCCATCGTCGCAGTTGACTACTTTACTAAGTGGGCGGAAGCTGAGCCCCTTGCTACTATCACGATGAATAAAGTAATCAACTTTGTTGTGTGCAACATCATCTGTCACTTTGGCCTCCCACAAACGATTGTAACTGACAACGGTGCCCAATTCGATAGTGCGGATTTCAAGAATTTCTGCCAATGCTATCGCATCTAGAAGAAATTCTCTATGGTAGCTCACCCTTAAGAAAATAGACAATTCAAAGCTGTCAACAAAGTCATCAAGTCCATTTTGAAGAAACGACTAAAGAAGCCTGGAGGTAAGTGGGTCGATGAGCTTCCCATAGCCTTATGGGCATATCGAACTACACACAAGTCCGCAACCAGCCATACTCCATTCGCACTTTCTTACGGCTTCGAAGTCGTTATTCCAGTTAAGCTAGAGGTTCCTTCTCACCGTGTAACTTATTATGATCAGAAAATGAATGCCATCCTACTTGCGGAATCTCTGGATTTATTAGATGAAAAGCATGAAGAGGCTGATTTGAGGGCAGCCGCACATCGCAGCCGAGTCGCCCGATTATACAATGCCAAGCAATAAAGCGCGGACTCATAAAGCCAAATTAGTGATTCCTAAATGCATCATGCAACCTCCATGATGTACGAAGAGCTGAGCTCCATCTTATGGTGGGACTCGTTCAAATAGGGAGTGATTGTGATCTGACCAGTCACACGCTAGATGAAACCCCGAACTCGGGGAGTAAACAACAATCAATTAAACGAGAATTGGAACACGACAATTCTCCAACAAACTTCAGCTCCCAGAGTGCGAGCTAATGTGCAAACTCCAAAATTAGAACGCGAATCGACCGTCCAGCTCGAGGAGAATGGATCCGTCCATCCACGACCTCGCTTCTTTTCAAAGCTCGAGGAGGGTGGATCCATCCACCTACGACCTTGCTTCTTTCAAGCTCGAGGAAGATGGACCCATCCATATACGACCTTGCTTCTTTCCATGCTCAATGAGGATGGGTCCACCCATCCACGACTTCGCCTACTGTATCAAGGAGGATGTGATCCGACCGTCCAGGACCTTAACTAACTCCTTATTCCCAGAGCGTGAATAAGATCCTAATCCTTAAGCAGATACGACCGACCATCTGTCGACCAACTCTATATTCCCGAAGTGCGGACTAGAGTATAAACATTAAACGAGTGTGATTGACCACCCACAAAATAACTTATGTCCTCGAAGTGCGGACGTAATCCTAAACAATAAGCAGGTGTGATCGACCGTCGGCATACAAATCTGATCCCCAGAGTGTGGATGCGGATGCTAGCAAATGAGCGAGTGTGATTCGGCCGCTCAGACTCATATTACTTTAACTCGATTCCGACTAAGTTAAATCAAAGTCAGTGAAGGCGGAGGACTACTGCCAACTAGTTATTTTGACTATCCTCAGAATTGGGGGCACAACTCAAGTACCAGCCACTGACCAAGACAGCGCAACGTTGGGACTCAACTCAACATTTGACTATGACTTGAGACCACGACCTCGAGACTGATAGACCGAACTCGAGTTCGACTCAAAGACTAAGGCTTCATGAGTACATTGAATGGAAATGTGAATGCCTAAGTACTTGAACAAATAAACGCAGAGTTATGCCAAAATCAAAAAAGGAATTTTATTCATGCTATTCTTCAGAAAAGAAGTACAAAATCTGTCCAAAGAATTCCTATAAGCTAGGGGACGAACCGGCATCTATACATGGCCTACAAAAAGCTAAATAGAAGAAACTTATTCTAACCATCTACAAAAGAGGAAGTCAAAATGCAAATCTACACCTTCGGTTTCTTGTCCCTCTTAACTTTCTTTAGCGTAGATCCGCTCGAGCTACCGCCAGGACCTCTTTTCGAACCCTTGCCTCCCCGGCTCGCTCTAGCTGGTTTGTCTCCGGTCGGGGGAATCGATGCGGTCTCCTCTTGAGAGCCCACAGGGACTGAGGTATTCTCTGTGTGTAAAGCTGGTGGAATGGTGGCACTTTCGATACCAGGAGAATGAGGTGTGTTAGTCTCAGTAGTGGTACCACCTGGAGAAACCACAAGAATCGGGACCGGACCAGGACCCGCCATACCTCCACTAACTCTATGAGCCTGCTCAATCTCAGCCTTTATTTCCTCCATTATTTGTTCTTCTTGATCCACACGCTCGCCCATCGGGAGACTGCCGGTCGGACTCGAGGAGCCCGTGATAATAACATCTTCATCCACGTTAAAGGGCACCTTAATACTCGGGTCACTTTGGTGGCTGAGGAGTGCTTCCATCAATTGTTCATCAAACACATAGCCGCTATCATGCATCTCCCCGACCGAAGTAGTAATTGTCACAGTTGTGGTCTCTGTTATTAATGCCTCCTGCTCATGATGAATTTCTTGAGTTGCAGTAGGGTTGGCCGATGTAGAATCTAAAGTTGAATAAAGATAAGGGAATATATTAGTAATGTCCTCTGATAATGTTCCTGCATTTTAAAGAATAGGAGAAGTGTCCAGAATACCTTCTTCGGTTTGGCTCCCAAGTTGGGCCAACGTGCCTTCTAAGCTATGCTTGATGACTAGAGAGAGATGTGGTCTCTCGGGATCACATTCCGAGACGACTGGAGGGTCGATAGAAAATATGGGTGCAGTTTGAGACGTTGGGGGCATTTCAGAAGCAGCGTCATGGCGTTCGCCCCCAGATCCCACTCCGGCCTCTGGATATTTAGCAGCCAAGGCTTCTCTCTGGAGCGAGATGGTTATGTTATGAAGAACTTTGGGCTCTTCTCCGACTAGCACTTGAGCTTCCAATTCAAACTCATCAATAGTTGCAACTTTATGAATTGCCTTTTCATCTTCAACTAGACGGTTCCAAGCCTTATACAATTGGAAGGGATAGTCCTCGCCAAGCCAGTTCAGGCTGCGGTTCCTTAGGACAATTGCATTGTAGGTGACCAGAAGATCCTCAAACTCACTTTCCATCTTAGCCTCGACGGCTTTTATTTCCCTTTCAACCCCGGTGTCGGCTTCTTCGGCCTTTTGATTTGCGATGTCCCTCTCCTCTCTAAGCTTCACCACCTCCTCGCATGCTTCCTGGGCAACCTTATTAGCTTCATCTTTTTCTTCGGTGGCCTCTGACGGCTTTGCCTTTAATTCAGCTACTTATTTCAGCACAACATCCCTTTCTCGGATGATAATAGTGTTGCAATGCCCCATCTCTTGCACCAAGTCCATGTGAGTTTTTTTCATTTCTTCCATGGACTTCCTAACTTCCTCGGCTCTCTGTCCGGCTTCTATCTCGGTTTGTTTGGAGGACTTGAGTTCATTAGAGAGCATTTCTATTATCTTGTCCTTATGAGACAAATCGCCTTCCAGTTTCTCAATCGCCTTGGCCCGCTCGAAGGACACAGTTGAGACCCGCTCTGCCGTTTTAATCCACTCACAGTACGGGCTATACACGTCATACATATAATCTTGCACCAGTTTCTCTATGTTATTTGGGATTCTCTTCAAGTTGGGAGGAAAGTGGAAACCGTCGAAGCATATGTTCGGGAAATCTTTCTTTAGCTTAGCAATATGGATGGCTCCTTCACCCCTGGCTCTATGGAAGTTTGTTCTATGATGGTAGGAGTTTCCATCTTAATCCTGCGGCGCCGATCGCCGGTTTTTGGAGCATTAGACGACGCTATTTGGTGCGAGGATTCGGAAGAGGGCCTGCTAGGGCCAGGAGGTTTCGAAGGCGCTTTCGATGGCGGAGATCGTGACCTAGAACGATGCCTGCTTTGGTATGATCTCTCTTTTTCTCTATCGTGGCGCTCACACTCCTGGCTAAAATGGTAACCGCGACCATAATCTTTCTCGCTTTTGTGGCAATGTGATTCAGAATGCGATCTAGATGAATGGCGCGAAGAGCGGAGTTTACTAAGCATGGATCCTTGCTTCACCATTGTATCTGCAAAAACAGAAAGGGGAATAAAATTAGTCATAGCCAGAGATTAAGAAGCATGTAATGGAATGTCGTGTGGTGCCATGAAGTGTGTGTATGCATGTGCAAACCCCTCAACCGGCTGATTGTAGCAGCTTTGCTTATTGGATTCGGATCCCTTATTTCTATTAAGGTTAGGTCTGCATTGGTTCTCGAAGGGGAGTGAAGCCCCTCTAGCCTAAGATCAGAGAACGATGACATCTCCTCTGGGATAGGGATATCCGACAACCGTTTCAGTGAACTTTCTGTCTGCGGAAAAGAGGTCTTGGGACCTATGGAAGTAGTAACAAGTTGGATTGCTTTAGTGCTCTTTTGCCTCTTGAATTTTATGGACAAGAGTTTTTCTTTTTCTCTTTAATACAGATGATTGGGGGCCTTGCGGGTCAAGACCGTGGGCTCTCGACCAGCTTCTATACCCTTATTATCGCGAGGTTCAATGATTATTATGCTGGGCGCAACCCGAGCTCCCTCGACTGGGGGCACGACAGGAGCCTGTCTTCCACTTTGTCTTGTTAGGACTACTCTTGGTACCCCCGTGAGCCCTATGCTCTGTCCCTTCTCTAAAAGCCTGGCGGCTATCAAGTTGTCATCGGTGAGAACTTCATCTATTTCTCTTCGCTCAACAGGTACCGCCCGGAGTATCCTCACTAGCTCTTTGTACTAGGATCCTTCGAGTCGTGGAATAGCAGCTATAAGAGAAGCACGGTAATGAATTCAACATCAATCTATATTATCTAGTCATGGTTAACAACGAAATAAGTAATAGAACTTACGTCTGACCAGCCACCGCCTGGCAAATCCTGGTGGGCACCTCACGTAAAACCACTCCGTTTTGAAGTAGCTCAACTTGCCCCATGTGCCTGCCATAACTTGGCAGTTCCTAACAGCTTCCAGGAAAGTGAATGACGAATTATCCGCCCGACTCTTAATATTAAATAAATATCTGATCTCGTCGACAGTCGGGGGACGGAAGAGATATTCCATAAATATAATATACAAGCTGTTGAGAAGCGCGTATCCGTTAGGATGAAGCAGAGAAGGTGCGATCCTCAGATAAAATAGCACAACCCTAATGAACTGGTTGAAGGAGGGCATTGTTCCAGCCAGCACATGAATCTGTTGCATGCAGTGAACCCTTCCGGGAGATTGTGCGCTTTATCTTCCGGTCCTGGCAACCGAACTTCTTCTAAAGACAGACCGTGTCTAAGGCAAATTCTTCCTAGCATTTCTTTTTTAATCTTGGACCGGATGGAATCTGCTAGATTCGATATCACCACTGCATTCGGCAGTTCATCCAAAGCAGGATCCATTGTGTTTGCGGGGATATCAGGCCTTTCTATTCTAGGGAGTGGAGGACTTCGAACTTCTTGCTGCTCTGAGCTTTCAGGATCCATAGCTATTAAACTCAGTAAAAACCATTATTATATGGTAAAAAAGAACTGTGTCCCCCCGGTGCAAAGTGAGTGATCGTGTTGTGTAGTGAAGTGCTACACAATACTCTAAATATCTACAAGGTTAAAAGATAGTAAAGAAACAAGACTTCGAGGTTCGAACGGAGCGACGGTAATCGTTGACCGTCTCAACAGTGCCATTCTAACTTCGGAGAACGATCCATATTGGAAAAACTTGTTACGTTTAACAAGTTATAGTTCCATCGACGAGCTTTGAAGGGTAGTCATACATGTAGTTTTACGGTCAAGTCCACATATGCAAGGCTAAAGCTCGTCGAAGTCAAGTGTTCGAATATGCAAAGGTCATAAAGTTCAAGTCCATCATAATCCATCTCGGATCGTTCCCCCGAAACAAGTTTTTGTATCGATCGGCTGTCACTCGTTTGTATCGATCACTTCATCCATAGCCTTCATTCATATCGATCCTCCTCGTATCCATCATTCCATCCGTTCGTATCGATCCATGGACTTTGATATCGGATCGATTATCAATCCAATCTTTCCACATCGTTTCCAAATGCCAACTCTTCGCCTCGATCATGAGGACTGCTTTCCACCATCTCCAAAACTCTGTTTACACTTCATTCGTATCAACCATGAAAAACGATTTGTATCCCAGTTCCTTCACCGATTGAATTGGTCAACATACCCATCGATACGAAGAGCACTGCGCGCTTGTGTCTGGGTCATTCATATCTATCGATACGAAGTGCACCTGAACTCCAATATTTCGTATCGATCGATACGAGGCGATCTAGATCATATCGTATCCATCGATACGAAGCGTTCCAATGCGTTAGTGTTTATAATTCTCGTATCCATCGATACGAAGAGCACATTGTACATCAATTCGAGGTAAACCATATCCATCACTATGGAACACACCTATTGTAAATCCATTTTGTATCGATCGCCATTCGTACGGGATCCACCTTGATGCACCCCAGATCGATCCAGGAGAGGATTGATACGCAGAAGGACATCAAAACACCCACCAATCGTTGTTGCAACTCGAATTTCATATCGATCCAGGAGAGAATCAATACGAAACTTGATCAAAAAGAAACCATCAATTGATGGCAGGAACTTCTTTTCACTAAAATTGGTTTAAAAAAAAGAAGAGAAAAGAGAAGAAGCAAGAACTTGACAACGACCCATGGACGTGCAAACGTGAATGGGAGTCAGGTTAAAATACGTGCATGCATGCTATACTAACATTCCATTTTCAAAGTTAACAGGAATTGAATGCTTACCTGGTGACGGCCAGAACAATCAACAACAAATTGTTAGCACTTGACCTTCAACTACAACTCAATATTTATACTACTGGAAATCAACCGAGGGTTACATCTCTTGATGAAAGAACAATTGTTCAGTAAATCAGATAGAGCCTTTTCAGAATGAAGATTGCATCTTTTCAAAGCACGTCATATTCACACAGGATATACTTTGGGGGGAAAATGTTATCCCGCCTTTTGGTAAGGCCGTGATACCAAGGACTTGACTAGAGACTGAAGATAGTCCGCTTTGAAAATCGATTATCTGCAGATTAATGATGGATACAGGCAAACTTGGTCTAAGTCCGGATCGAGCCACAATTAGCATGATATAATAAGTAAAGCTATGCAAGGCAACATTCCAATTTCAAGTCATGAGTTCGTATGCTCAAGATATGGAACGATCAAGATCCATGTGAAACATACCCATTTCGTATCCATCAGCATCGATACGAAATGAACATAACTCCACCACTCGGCATCCACCATTCGTATCCGTAAGTTTCAAACCTATATCGATGGACTTCAGCACTTCCTAGATCGATCGCACTTCACTTGACCAGCAACCAAACATTTCGTATCGATCACCTATCTAATCGATACAAAGGGTAGGATGGACGATTGATACGAAGACAGAGGCAAAGCATCGATACGAGAAGAAAGGTGTAGGATGGATACGAAAGAAGCCTTCAACCCAGAAGAAGCAGTCCCTACGCATGAATTATGGATCTCCACAAAGCGCGCGTGCCACGTCATCGACATGAAGGAATTGATACGAAAGCTATCGATATGAAAGCCTCAGCCAGCCCATATTTGCAACTTTGATCGATCAATAACTCCACAACCACAAATCCAAATGCAATGAGAATTTCATAGCATATTGCACGTCACCTCAGGAGCATCCATGATCGATCGCAGCTCAATTGGAACAATTCATGATCGATACGAAACCGATGTGGATCGAACAGGGATCGATCTCAAATAACTCCAGATCGATCGTGTGGGCCTACCTACGCATGAGAAAAGGTATTCCGAGATTTAAGATAGATATTTCCAGCATCACACCTATAAATAGCACCCTCATTTTCAGTTTATAATCGGCAATAAACACCAAATCCTTCAAAGTGGACATAGGCTATAACGTCGAACCACTATAAATTCTTGTTTTCTTTCTGTTACTGCATATTTTCTTAGTGTGATTGTTAGATTAGCCATACACATATTATAGTATATTTAAACACACACACACTTAGGTAAATGTTTTCGATATTCATATGAAATTATAATATGCATATGCTAGGATAATATACACACATAGGCATAATATATATAAATCCTAATATATATATATATATATATATATATATATATATATATATGTGTGTGTGTGTGTGTGTGTGTGTGTCTGGACACACGTGCGTGCACATGTTTATCCATCACCATACGACCAGGTCATGTTATGAATATATGAGATATATTCAAAGTAATTTTTAAATACAATCAATTAATGTAATTAATTAATAAAATATAAAGTTTTTCAAATAAAATATGATTTTATTTAAATAAATAGATTGGATCTAATACTAATTAATAAACTTCGTAAACTTATTAAAATCCAAATAGATCTTTTTTGAAATTTACTCCTTCCACCCGTTGTCAAAACAGGTTGGACCTAACAATTGGTACATTAGAACAAATACCATGCCCGTTTAATTTCCCACCACTTGCGATGTATACATCAAAAGTGTTTGTAAAGTCAACATTTAATTCCAGTGCCTTTGTTGAATCTTCATTTAAACAACTATGAGTTGATCCAAAGTCCACTAAGCCGTAAATAGGGTGACCCTTGACATGTCCTTGAACTCTAGTTGTATCATTTGCATCAACCCCACTTATAGTGCTCAAATATACTTCAGGTTGAAATTGATCCGTCAAGTTGTTTCATCTTCGTTATTTAGTTGTGTATGTGTTAATGAGTCTGACTCCTGCAAGAACCCATCTAGCACTAACACTTGTTTCCTATTGCATTTGTGTCTTGGAAACCATTTTCCATCACGTGTAGCGCAGATCTTGGCTTCTTCTTCGTATAATGTCATTTGAATTTTGAAGTGAATTTCTTTGCAGAAGAACATAGAGTGGGTTTAAGTTGATTACTGGTAAATGGTCAGAAATTTTGTGATTTAAAAAATGGTTGAGATGTGGGTTAATTGTTTTGAGGAGGATATCTTCGCATGGTCTTCTCATTTGCATATGTTTCTCTTCATTGATCCTTGCTAAATTAATTGCATCACTTAATATTTTGATTTGATTTATCGACAAGAACTTCATATTTAACATCAGTTTTTAATCCTCGCAAATCTGTAAAAACATGTACTTTGAAGGTAATATGTCTAATAGAGAATTTCCTCAAATCTATTGAGGCAATCCCTCCCTCACTGTAGTGGTTTGTCATGTATGATAGGGCTTCAATGGTCTTTGAATGTCATACATGAACTTTGTCAGTGCTTCGTGATTATAGTATTTAAAAGCTAATTCAGTCAGCTTCACCCAAGCTAATACATCAGAAAATCTAATTTCACTGATTTTTGTTGAATAAATGGTGGTGAGCTATAAACATCAAAATGAGAACGAGAAGTTCTTTAAATTGGTTTGGTATTTTTATTTGTTTTCATCTAATTAGATATAACAGCATCATGAATTAGATCTACTGCCTTTAGTTGGATTTGGACTTCGGACCTAACATTCCTGGATTATTCAATGGTTGTTGATGTTGATTTGTCCTTGGCTTGTCTTAAATCTTTGCGCTCTGATCTGAAAATCAACCGTTTAATAGTTCATGCTTTTGTAATTGAATCTCGAGCTTTTCAACAGTGGATTTAACTAAATTTTCCTCGTCACTGTGCTCGATTCATGAATCCGATTACCACCAGTAAAGCACTTGGAGAAGACTTTGGAGGCATGATTCGAGGGAGAGGAGATGGAGCGAGGAGGAAGAAACACATCGAAGAATAAGAAGAGACGCCGGCAATAGGAGTAACACATGGCCTGCATGTATAAAACCCAATAGGAAAAATATTATATGAAACCACGTGATACGTTCAAAAATCCAAGGGACGCTTAACCTAGCAAATTATACGACAAAATCTAGTTGGATCTTGATGGATTCGAACCATCAACCTATCAAAAAATCACAAAAGAATACAAAAGATTCCTTGTGAAATCCTGATCGCTCAGGCCATTTAGAGCTTAAAGATCTATAAAATAACATCAAAACATGCCAAGTCTATTCAACTTAACAGCCACAAAACGAAGCACGAACCCAAATAAAATCATCCTTCACGTTGCCAAAACCCTGAGCAAAACTCACCAGTCTAATCTTACATCAAATTTTGATGCGTATACAAGTTAAATTCAGAACTACAGTTTTTCCCGGATAGAACGTTATCTTTTTTAAGACATCAGAAGCAGCAGCATTATTGCTGCCATGGGTCTATCATTCAACTCAAATCGTACGTTCAACTTGAAATTATTAATTGTATAATCCATAAACCATCCACATTCAACTCCTTTATTCTTAAGTGGATTTGGTAAGCGAACTACTATTGTATCAAAAAAATTTGGTTTGATTCCAGATTCACGTGCAATTTTATTAGATATATCATGGCTAAGATACGGATGTTATGGGAAAAACGCAATTTAATAAAAAGTTAAAACCCAGTCTGTTTTTATCTTTTTTAAAATTCTATCGTTCTATCGCTGATGTAGAAAATTTTCTTTCCATTTGACAACCCAGAGTGATTGTTAAAAAGAATAAACAGGGTCCCCCAGATGCATTAAATGTGGGATTATATTAAACATAAAACATGAATTCACACATAATATAAAGATCGTGGACAGTCACATGGAATGAAAAACAAGTTTTGGAATTTAATAAAAAGAAATTAAAAACAAGTCTGAAAACACTCGGGAAACATAGATGGATTTCGAGAATAAGAAAACTCCAAAGAAAATCAAAATTAACCTTTCGTACCTTCAGGCTTATAAGAAATTTCAAATAATTAAGATTGTGCTGGGTTTGTCTTTTCAATCTTGGATTTTCATTCGTACAAAAACACTATATATTATTGAAAATGTTCAATTTAAAAAATAAAATTAACGTACAAAATAAAAAAACAATTTGTTTTACTTTGGCTGGTTAAAGCTTTGACGCTTTAGAGTACCAAAGGTCATAAATTTTGGAGCTTCAAGTCTAGTTTCAATCTCTTAAACATCGTAAACATACCAAAGAGCAATCCGTTTGATCAAAAGTATCCCAATTGTTTTAAAAAATTACGATCCGAAAAAACAGCCTTTGATGTACAATCAATATCCCTCCACATTTCACAATTTTCACTTGCCAGAGTCAAAACAACCAAGCAAAATCTAAATTTTAAATTGGACATAACATTTTATCAACTCTTTCCAAGTGGACAATGATCCAAGACTAGAATAAAAAATGGACAATTTTAAAAAAGACCAGGACCTGCTCATTCTTTCTGTAAAATAGAACGGCAATGTCAAAAGGGCACGAGACAACTCCAAGCGCCCCAGATGTTTTAACAAATAATAATAATAATAAAATTTAACAGTTTTCAAGTCGCTACAGAAATTAGCAAACATAAAAAACAACATACTTGCAAGCTAGAATCTCTGAAAATGCCCATGCAAACATAAGTTGTCATACATTTGTCTTCCGTTGCTCTTCACACGTCCAATCCAGTCTCACATGCAAAATGATATCTCTATAAGACAGAAGTTTCCACTTCTCAACCTCCATTCATCTTCAGCTTTTTCCCACCAGGAAAAGCGGACAAACATATGATGGTTTGCATCTTGGTACATCTTGCCCTCTTCTAAATATTTTATGGCTCATGTATAAAATTTGGTGCAGTGCAAAATACACACACAGTAGAGGCAATATTACAAACTAGGAAAGTATTAAATAGCCAACAGTAAGAATACTCGTCCAAATAACATAAAAAATTCACAGACGAAGGCAAACAGATCCAAAATTATGAAATAGAAAAGGCAGTCGACTCAAGTAGTAGCTGTCACACAATTGCATAACCAACAACATATTGGTCCTGGTGAAAGGACCAGAGGCATGTTAGTTATCATTGATTGGCAAAAGACGTGCAACAAATGGTGGAAATATTTGTTCGTTAGATTTAATTGTTCTTTCTTCATTGATCAATCTTTCGAGTTGGCTGTTCTTTTTTCGGCCATAAGAACTTTCACAAGGTTGGGTAAAATGTTTGACAAAATATTTCCCTGTTGGATGATACAGTAAAATATTATTTGATTCTAAGCACTAATGTCAAATAATGCCGTGTTCTTGAAAATTGTTTGGCAGTAAGCTTCCTTTATGATGTTTGGATCACTAGTAAAAGATGATAATCATTTGACAAAATTTCTAAGTACCGCCGCATGCATTTGACCATGTCTGAGTTAATTCGTAAATAAATAATTAAATAATTGTAACAAAAATGTTATTTACAAAGATGTACCTCTGTGTGGCATTAGATACCAATGAACGTTTGCCGGATTGGATGCGGGAAATCATCATAGTCAAGCCATATATAACAAACAGAATAGAGAGACGAAAGCAAAAAATGAGGGAGGAAAACCTGGGGCCAAAAACATGAATCTTCCCCATGCGATTTCCTCCCGAAACACCAACAAAAATTATCTTTATTAA
This sequence comes from Allium fistulosum, assembly GCA_030737815.1. Lineage (NCBI taxonomy): Eukaryota > Viridiplantae > Streptophyta > Magnoliopsida > Asparagales > Amaryllidaceae > Allium > Allium fistulosum. The sequence continues at coordinate 1,214,796,370 of CM060902.1, forward strand.
TTAGGAGACCTGCCAAGTGAGCGCACCCAACAAGGCAATGGTCCTGGTACAGAATACATACCGTTATCTTCTTCCTGAATGAGATTCACCTATTAGCCCTTAATAATCTCCTAGTGTATTTTTTTATTGGAGATTTAAGGAATAACAACAATCAACAGGTCAAACTACAACGGATCTATGATTTCTTCTAATCCCAAATCAGAATAGATATGCGGTCATATGAGGAAGGAGGATCAATATCAGCCAAACACACGCAGCCCGACAGCTTCGATCTTCGTTTAACTTGCAACTGAATCATCCTGGAAAAAAACAACAAACAGAAGAAATAAAATTAGAAGAAAAAAGGTTATTTGTCAGCCCAATATAAAAGTGGGAGGAGAGAGAGAAAAACAGGGATTGAGAAGAGCGGAGGAAAATGAAAAGAGGCGGAATGAAATAATGGGGAAGGAATGGTTGCAATTTATAGGTCTAAAGTACTAAATGGACGGATATTCTTAAGCGGTTATTATAATTTAACGGTAGAGATGAATACAACTGCTGATTTTTTATTGGCACAGACTAGCCAGATAGACGGTCGCTGAATGCTGGTTGCGTATTCTAATCACTTATTTCGTAGACGCATTCAATGCGAAATATATAACGTCACTGCTTACGATTTCATACTTTTTTATATCCACTTTTAAAACAAAAGAGGGTACCCCGCACACGCTTTGCGCGTGATGATAACATATTTAAGAGAAATAATACTTATAAATATTTAAGTATGTTTTGTGTTAGAATTATGTGCGGCTAGTTTGTTTTTTTATTTTTAGGTTGCAACACTTAAATTTTTTTATTAATTTGAATTTTTGTTTATATTATCGATCAATAAAGAGGAAAAATGTATAGAAAATTTATTTAGTTGATCTTATTTTCAGGTGATGTTAAGTTTGATAATATATGTAAAAGAACGTCTTGAATTTGTAAAAAATATATTCGTTAGATCCTATTTTTAAGTGGTATTAACATCTGATAACATCTAAGGAGAGACGTTTTTGGAAGCCAGCACTGATACCTAAAAGTGGAAATTAGCCACAAGGGTTTTTTTAGCAAGTGGAATTAGTTTGTAGGACACACAACTGAAATAATTACTTTCAAAGACAAAACGTAAAATATTTAGTTTCTATGGCCTAAAAACCTATGAAATTATGTCCTTGAAAGTAATTGGACTGATGACTTTGTCCTTGAAAGTAATTATTCTGCTGACTTTGGCCTTGAAAGTAATTGTTTTGAATGTGTGTCCTAGAAACTAATTGGACTGCAAAGTTTGTCCTTCTGATGAAATGCCCCTACCTAAAAAGTGTTACACCAAATATGTTATATTTTAGGTCTAACGACGTGCGCTATAAGCGTGTATTTAAATAATACAAATGACATATGTTTCAGAAATGCAAGAATATATATATGTAGCAGAAAAATACATGGTTGCTTTGTTTTGATTTGAATTGGTTCGGATCCAACTGGTTTGGACAAACAATGAGTAATGCTTGCATTTTCTTGTTCAATCTTCCGACCAACCCAAATGTTGATAACCAAAGTAATTTTTATATTTTCATAGGTGTTTCCTACGTATGGGTGTTACTTTTGTACTTTTGTACGATTGTCCAACGTCCGACTTAGTTTGAGGCTGTAAGACGTAACATTAAGATACCCAGCAACATAGTATGCAAAAATCAATTTTGTCTTCTAATTTCTTTTTTGTAAATTGTAGATAAGATAAATAAAATAAAATAGCCAATTATAAATATAAGAGCGGATAAGCATATTCCAATTATGCTAGTGATTGCATTTGCCAACACAAATGGGCAACCAAAAAAACGTCATTTTTGCATTTACGCATTAATCATAAAGCAATTTTACTAGCACGCAAATCAAAATTTGTTCCTGTATGTATAGATATTTTAACTATATTTATGTATATTTTACGTAACAAAACCATTAAGATAACCAGCAACGTCGTGTGTAACACATGCCATGCAGAGAAAATATTTATGTATATTTCATTTCTTTTGTGAATATGTACTATAGGTTGCCTCCGTGCTTTGCGATGTAACGACCCGCATTTTTGACCGTTCAAGTCGACAATAATCCACACATGTCCAACTCAAACCGTTCAAAAAGACAGATGGTTATTTGGGTTAAATAAGAAAAGAAAAGAAAGAACAGAAGCAAACTCAGAATCTTGCAGCGGAAGGAACAAGATATAATAATAAAATAACAGTTCTTGAAGCTGTTAAATAAATAAATTTGATTATTATTATACATCATAAATCAGAGTTACATACATATCAGAGATAATACAGTAATGCAGCGAAAAAATAATATGGTAGTAGAATACAAATGATGTAATACCAAACTCCGTCTTCGTCCTCCAAAATAGATCTTCAACCTTATCTGAAATGCTCAGGCTGACCCGAGCGTAATGAAAAGACAAAACACTCGAGTCAGGACTAAAATATCTCATGTAAGTCAAATCGAATAAGAAAATATGAGTGTGACGGCGTCACAGATATTTACGGGGTTTGACATCTCCTGTCCAGTGTCAACGTGAGTGCAATAACTTAAGAGATGTTACGGGATTTTCCATCTCTCAAGGATCCGTTAAACTATCTACTATATAGTACAATACGCTATATACAATAATGTCTATCATAAAGTAAAATATCAAACTAGCGTTAAGTCATGGCTCATTCCACCCTTAACACATTTTTATTCCCAAGAGCATATACAAGACCGTAGTTTCCCCAAAACCGGAAGTCACCAGAGGGCAATCCATATACTAAAGGTACAAACCAAAACGTAGTGGTCGCGAATAGGATAATCAGTATGACAAGGTACATGAGGCAATACCAACTAGGATACTAGTAGTTGCGTGATCCGGACTGATGTTGGGCATAGCAGCTACTACCCCAACACCGCGAAACAACACTCCCAAAATCGAGGGGTGCACCCAAATCGAATCACAAAAGTAATAGACATGGTAACGAAGAAGTGTGTCCGCTAGAGGTAGCGAACCTCAATGGCCCGGCGCGGCTCCTGTTTTAGTCATGTCAGGGGTCATCCAATATCGTTCTCTTTCTTCAATCAACGCGTTCACCAAACCATCCACTTCATTCTGGATCAACACTCCGCGTATATTAGTTATTAAAGTGGTTTTCGGTATCGACAGAGAGTATGTCAATATTTGATCCCGGTCTCTTTAATAACTACGTATTATTACACCGATGGCTCTTTTACGTTTTCAAAATCAATTCATAATTGATTATCAAAAATATCATATTCGCTTCAAAAATAAAAGCCTTTTCAAAATCATCATATCTACTCAAAGTATACGATTTCATTTCAAAATCATTTTCGCCTCAATATCTCATTTCAATTTCAAAATCGTCCTATCTACTCAAAATATACGATTTCATTTCAAAAATCATTTTCGCCTTACTTTTCACAAAACGATTCACGTAAACTCGAATTCCAAAATTTAAAATTTAATCCAATTTCAAATCATCAATTTCAACTCGATTCAGCTTCTCAATAAACCATTTTAAATTATCAATTTCAAATACATATTTGAACCACAAAATAAACAATTTCACTTCCAATATATTTCGAAACTTTAAATATTTCACATTTCAAAACAGCTCATATATTTATATAAAAATATAAGATTCGCTTTAAAACCATTTCGTATTCAAATTAGAATATACTTCAAATTAAACATCCGTATTAAGTAGTTTACTTAATTTCTGGAACAATTCCCATTTAATAAACTTAGATTAACATTCGGATTTCAAGAATTCATTTAAGTATTACATTCCAAATCAATTTCAGTTCAAATCCTATTCAAATCAATTTTGTCTTCAAATTTAATTCAATAGTTTCAATTTACTCCAATCCACAAATTTCTTTGAATTTCAATAAAATTCCAAATTAATTAAATCCCAATTTCAAATAAATTTTCAGTTCCAAACTCAACTTGAAATATCATTTCATATAAATTTTCTTAGAAATATTCAGAGTTCGATTAAAAGTCCGATCTTTTAAAACAAATCAACTTTCGAAAATTTACGCCGTATTTCAAATTTTTTACTTAAAATCTAAACTTCAAATAATTAAACAATTTCTTTTACCAAGTTTAAATTCCAACATCTCGAGCTTCAATTCAAAACAATTCAATTTCCATAAATTGGATTTTATTCTTAAAATCAATTCATTTAAATAATTTCAAAACAACTTTTTAAAATCGTTTAATTTAACCAACCCGGTGTCTATATATAATTTTCTAACCTATGGCCAAGTGATTATTTATTTCAATTAAATGTCAGGGATGAATATATATCACATAAACCAATCACAGTGTCATATGTATGTATAACAGGATACATATAAGCAAATAAACATCCAAACATTTAAATATCAACCAATAGCATCCATCGAAATAAATCATCCAATAGACAATACAATTCACGGCAATTTCATAGTTATCAATGTCAGGTAATTTAATCGCAATTCAATTTTAATTTCAATTTGACTGTCAATTTAATTTTCAACGGTGAATTCAAATGACAATCTATATGACAATTAAATTTTTATCAAACAACGACAAATAAAATTCATATCACTTCATAATATCAAATTTAACTAACAAAAATTATTTTAGTCAATTGTGAGCGTATAAACACTCACCTTGATTTTCTGTTGTCGCCGAGACGTTCCGGTTTGGAACTGAAACTGGACGACGCCCAACTTTAACCCAAATTTCCACCGTCTCCAAATCCATCCAAACAAGTTTCATTTCGAAGCTCTCGTCATTACGATCGCAACGCAAAAAGTTTCGTCCAAAACGGACCTCGTATGAAGAAGTTATGCTATTTTAAAGTTACACGAATTTATATAAAACAATTTCAGCTTAAATTTTCTTTTTCAAACCCTACTTTTAAATCCAGGCCGTCCATCCTCTCTACTCCAGATCTGGCCGCATCCCACCTTCTTCCCTCACGCAACTACTACCAGGTTTTAACGTGAATGAGAACCCATTGCTCCAAAACTAGGGTTACGTGCCGCCGCCTCCACGCTTGACGAAACTTCATCAAACCACCACCAAATCGAAGCCACCACTCGACTCCACCTTCACCCACAAGTACAGCAAGCTCGGCCCCCCCTGTACTGAAAAACGTGCACCAGGCCGGCCCTTTCAAACACCATTTCGCGTCGATTCGATGCTCCAATTCTGATCATCTCCGTATGGATTTGAAGCTCTCTTCGTCCTCTACAACTTTGTAGTTGAGCATTTGTCGTAATTATCTACGGATTTGAAGATATTAGAGGAGAAAGAAGATGCATTTCTGGCCATTGACAGGAAAGTGACGGCTAAGGGCTGAAACCCTAGTTCTTTTGCAAAAAGAAATAAGTGAGGGGCTTTTATAGAAAATTTCACGACACTATTCATCCCAGATTTTCCGAACTCCAAACGAAGCGTGCCGGCTGACGTTTCTAAGGTTTACCCCGCGTTCCGAACACAATGGAACATGTTTCGGAGGCTAATTCGGTCATCTGGGCGAGTTACGGAGAAAAACGATCAGTTTTAAATTAAACCGATTTAAACCGATTTCGATGCGTTTTGGCTTGCCCCGGACAAACGGTACATCCAATTGACACGAAATTTTAAACCATACAATAATATCACATTACGGATCCGATGAAACTAGTTTCGTCGAAATCCGAGACTTTTTGAAAAATGACTATTTTCTCTCGCCGAATTAATATTAAAAACAATTCGATGCGTTTCGAGCTGCCACGGTCAAATGATAACTCCGATTGCTACGAAATTTGAAATCCGACAATAACAAACTATTACGGATCCAATGGAACTAGTTTCGTTCAATTCTGAGACTGTTCGAAAAATGGCTATTTTTCAGTCGATAATTAAATATTAAAAATATTCAATTTCCACAAATTAACTTTAAATTCAATTTTAAAAGTTCTATAACATTACTATAACCCCAATATGATAAGATAAAATTTTACAAATCATTTTCAATCATATTCAACTCGATTTTCAATTATTTCTGAAATTTAACTTATTAAATTATCGATTTAATTGTCTAATTAAATCCAATATTCGAAAAATAAATTATTCGACTGTTTAATTTCAATATAAAATTCCCAATTTTAAATTATTAACTTTTAAATCAATTTCAATTGTTCACAAATCCCATTTTTTATTTCACAGTAATTAACAATCTTTTACAATGCAGTTTTCCATTATAAATCCAATATAAAAGATTATATTAGATTCAGCGTTCAATTATATTGTAATTCAAATTCAAGTTATTTAATTCCAAATGAATTCTTTTATTTCGATTTACACTTTCATTATTGAATCAACCATTTTATTTATTCTTTGTTTACAATCATAACCAATTTGGTTTACAATCAAATTCAATTCATTATTTACATTCACTACAAGTTAACATTCATATTTAATTTACAAATAAGTTATTTCAGAATTCAGTTTTGTATTTTAACTTGTAATTCACATTTAACAACACAAAATTTTATTTCCTTCGGATTTTTATCCAAAATTTTCATTTTAATTCGTATTTTTAAAGTGTTAAAAATACGGGTCGTTACATTCTCCCCCACTTAAAACTTTTCGTCCTCGAAAAGGAACGGAGAAGGGGAAACCATCATTTAGATATAATTCATTCAAAATATTCTACTTATTTGCAAAATTTAGTTATAGGATTTTTTCACAAAATTTTCTAACTCCCGGATTTTTGAAAAATTTCGGCAGCACCTCCTTTGCGCGGCTAGGACCGAAAAATTTCACAGTAGTAATAATTGCATGATATACATCTCATTACAAGAATGAGGCATCCCAAAACATGGGGAACACAATAATATACCACAACATAAACTGTAATTCGAGAACATACCTTTTATTTAGCGTTTATTAGCATTTTAACTTACATTGTGCATTAAGCGCAGAAGCGAGCTCCACAAGCGAAGCGCAACCCCTTTGCTACCTACTAAAATGCTCAATAACCAAGTTAGAACCATGCATATAAAGATAGATCGATATACTTATCATAAACAACACACATATAACATGTTTTTTTACTTCACAACTAAATTTTTAAATTCAGGACAGCGAACAAATCCTAGTTTTTAGCCAACCAAACGACAGAATTTTGTGAGGGAATCTATATAAAATTTGTTGCATTTGTTTCAGGTTTTCCGGAATGTCCAAAATCATCGAATTCGGACCATCCGTTCAAAAGTTACGGCCATTTTACTAAAATGATACGCTTCAGCCGCGAGCAATTAGCGCAGGCCTGAAATGTAATTTCAGATTTTCGACCTTCTAAATGACAGAAATAAGAAAAGCTTATAAAACAAAAGTTGGAGCTTAGGCTCTAAGCTTTCCAGGAAGTGCAAGATCGTCAAAATCCGATACACCAGTAAAAAGTTATGGTGAAAATACTAAGGGTATGTGCTTCAGATTTTTACTTCGCCCAGGCCAGTGACTAATATTGGTGTTTTAAGCCTAGTGGATGATGGTATTTATCGAAACATTCTAAACAAAAGATGTAGCACAGTTTCTAGGTTTTCCGAAAAGTCTAAGATCGTCTCATTTCGTCTAGCCATTTAAAAGTTATGGTTATTTTCGTTTCAGCATATATTGGACAATTTTGGGTTTTTCCAAAATTTGCTTTTATTATTTCAAAGTACAAACCATCAAACTTCAAATTTTCTAAAGAAACGATCATAAACACAAAGTCATTTATTTTCTTATATATCCATGAAATAAGTTTACATTCGATTTGTTTCCGATTTATTCAAGTTTGTTTCATTCATAATTTAAATTCAAGTCAATTTGCTTCAATTTAATTTGAATTTAATTATATTTAATTTCCCTATGCTTCAAATTTGAATTTAATTATTTTAAAATTTTATTCCGTTTATTCAATTCCATTAACACTAATGAATTCTATTTAATCAATTATCATCCATCTAACAACCAATGCATATCAAACATTAACATCCATCCAAATCTATAATAAATCAATTATACATTTCCAAGTCAAAATTTTAATTTCATACACTTCCAAGTTTATTGACATTTAGTTTTATTCAAATTTAATTAGTTTCCATTTACTAATTCTATATTTAATTAATTTTAAATTTAATTCATTTTACAACTTAAATTTCCTTTATATTTACAACTATCAATAGATCTTCACATTTTATTATTCACTCTCACACTGGTATATTATTCCTCTATTTATCCTTATTAGCATTTTAAACTTTTTAAGTATTTGGTAAGTTTTTGTTATGCAAATAGAATGTAGTTAAACAACATACAACCTCTTTTCATTCAAAGTTGAATTTTCAATTAATTAATTCTTAAGTCATTACTTAAATTTCACTATAATTTAATTTCACATTTACATTCACATATAGTATTTCCATTTTATATTAACATAATTGTGAATCACCCTTAAATGTTAATTTAAATTCCAATTATTTGCTAACAATTTTATTTATATTTGCAAACCATTAATTAAATGCATATTTCATTATTCAAACCTATACTTGTATATTATCCAATTAACAATTCATATAACATTTTTGAACTTCTTAAATATTTTGGTAAGTTATATCTATGCTATAGAATGAAATTTAATAATATGCGAGTTTTACAGTTTCAATTTTATTTTAAATTCATAATTTCCTAATTCTAAGGATTTCTACTTCAACTGATATTTCACTTAGCTCTTAGGTTCATTTCTCATTTCGCAATTTAGAAGTTCCGTAATGATTCAAGTATTAATTCATTTCAACCATTAAAAGAAAAATCATTAATTATTAACGAACTCAAGAATTCCAATCCCGGTTTCATTTCAAATCAAGTTTTGAAATAATATATACTTATATAATTTATATATCAAATCATACTATAGAGAATACAAAATAAAATTCAATTTTAATCAAAACAGGGTTTAGAAAAACTATTAAGTGATCTCCCCCACTTGGACTCTCGAAAATAAAGTCGATGATGCGTGCACTCATCACCGGAATCATTTTCTAGTTTCAAGAGGGGAGTATAACACTTACTTCATTTGAAAATCCTTTGAAAACAATTTCTAATCGAATATACTATCATATAATACTTATATTATACATTTCAAATTTTTGATAATAAATTTTCAAAACACCGGAAATTTAATTCTCAAATCCAAAATTATATTCATTTAATTTCATTATCAACTATATTCACAGAGTTTCATTTTTTTTTCATTCAATAGTCAATAGTTTAGAAATATTGATTAATCAACCAATGGACGATGAAAATCTAATATTATCATCTCCTAACAACCAATACAATCAAAATTTATAAATTTTCAAGATAAGTCTTTTATATATAGAATATAATCCAAAACAATATTATGTCAATCTGTCCTATTCGAGTGTTTAGAAATTCCTATCGATGCCTTGGCGTCCCAAGTACCAACCAGAATTCATAAATACTCAACGGAACAAATTAACACAATATAAAATCATTTTTATATCAAAATTACAAATACGCTCTCTCATATACACTCAACTCATTCATATAGTTTACCTCTATTTCAATGAGTTATTCCCCACTAGAGCCAAGGTTTATCGCTAAACCAAAGCTCTGATACCAACTGTAACGACCCGCCATTTTTGACCGTTCAAGTCGATAATAATCCACACATGTCCAACTCAAACCGTTCAAAAAGGCAGATGGTTATTGGGGTTAAATAAGAAAAGGAAAGAAAGAACAGAAGCAAACTCAGAATCTTGCAGCGGAAGGAACAAGATATAATAATAAAATAACAGTTCATGAAGCTGTTAAATAAATAAATTTGATTATTATTATACATCATAAATCAGAGTTACATACATATCAGAGATAATACAATAATGCAGCGGAAAAATAATATGGTAGTAGAATACAAATGATGTAAAACCAAACTCTGTCTTCGTCCTCCAAAATAGATCTTCAATCTTATCTGAAATGCTCAGGCTGACCCGAGCGTAATGAAAAGACAAAACACTCGAGTCAGGACTAAAATATCTCATGTAAGTCAAATCGAATAAGAAAATATGAGTGTGACGGCGTCAGAGATATTTACGGGGTTTGACATCTCCTGTCCAGTGTCAACGTGAGTGCAATAACTTAAGAGATGTTACGGGATTTTTCATCTCTCAAGGATCCGTTAAACTATCTACTATGTAGTACAATACGCTATATACAATAATGTCTATCATAAAGTAAAATATCAAACTAGCGTTAAGTCATGGCCCATTCCACCCTTAACACATTTTTATTCCCAAGAGCATATACAAGACCGTAGTTTCCCCAAAACCGGAAGTCACCAGAGGGCAATCCATATACTAAAGGTACAAACCAAAACGTAGTGGTCGCGAATAGGATAATCAGTATGACAAGGTACATGAGGCAATACCAACTAGGATACTAGTAGTTGCGTGATCCGGACTGATGTTGGGCATAGCAGCTACTACCCCAACACCGCGAAACAACACTCCCAAAATAGAGGGGTGCACCCAAATCGAATCACAAAAGTAATAGACATGGTAACGAAGAAGTGTGTCCGCTAGAGGTGGCGAACCTCAATGGCCCGGCGCGGCTCCTGTTTTAGTCATGTCAGGGGTCATCCAATATCGTTCTCTTTCTTCAATCAACGCGTTCACCAAACCATCCACTTCATTCTGGATCAACACTCCGCGTATATTAGTTATTAAAGTTCGGTATCGACAGAGAGTATGTCAATATCCGATCCCGGTCTCTTTAATAACTACGTATTATTACACCGATGGCTCTTTTACGTTTTCAAAATCAATTCATAATTGATTATCAAAAATATCATATTCGCTTCAAAAATAAAAGCCTTTTCAAAATCATCATATCTACTCAAAGTATACGATTTCATTTCAAAATCATTTTCGCCTCAATATCTCATTTCAATTTCAAAATCGTCCTATCTACTCAAAATATACGATTTCATTTCAAAAATCATTTTCGCCTTACTTTTCACAAAACGATTCACGTAAACTCGAATTCCAAAATTTAAAATTTAATCCAATTTCAAATCATCAATTTCAACTCGATTCAGCTTCTCAATAAACCATTTTAAGTTATCAATTTCAAATACATATTTGAACCACAAAATAAACAATTTCACTTCCAATATATTTCGAAACTTTAAATATTTCACATTTCAAAACAGCTCATATATTTATATAAAAATATAAGATTCGCTTTAAAACCATTTCGTATTCAAATTAGAATATACTTCAAATTAAACATCCGTATTAAGTAGTTTACTTAATTTCTGGAACAATTCCCATTTAATAAACTTAGATTAACATTCGGATTTCAAGAATTCATTTAAGTATTACATTCCAAATCAATTTCAGTTCAAATCCTATTCAAATCAATTTTGTCTTCAAATTTAATTCAATAGTTTCAATTTACTCCAATCCACAAATTTCTTTGAATTTCAATAAAATTCCAAATTAATTAAATCCCAATTTCAAATAAATTTTCAGTTCCAAACTCAACTTGAAATATCATTTCATATAAATTTTCTTAGAAATATTCAGAGTTCGATTAAAAGTCCGATCTTTTAAAACAAATCAACTTTCGAAAATTTACGCCGTATTTCAAAATTTTTACTTAAAATCTAAACTTCAAATAATTAAACAATTTCTTTTACCAAGTTTAAATTCCAACATCTCGAGCTTCAATTCAAAACAATTCAATTTCCATAAATTGGATTTTATTCTTAAAATCAATTCATTTAAATAATTTCAAAACAACTTTTTAAAATCGTTTAATTTAACCAACCCGGTGTCTATATATAATTTTCTAACCTATGGCCAAGTGATTATTTATTTCAATTAAATGTCAGGGATGAATATATATCACATAAACCAATCACAGTGTCATATGTATGTATAACAGGATACATATAAGCAAATAAACATCCAAACATTTAAATATCAACCAATAGCATCCATCGAAATAAATCATCCAATAGACAATACAATTCACGGCAATTTCATAGTTATCAATGTCAGGTAATTTAATCGCAATTCAATTTTAATTTCAATTTGACTGTCAATTTAATTTTCAACGGTGAATTCAAATGACAATCTATATGACAATTAAATTTTTATCAAACAACGACAAATAAAATTCATATCACTTCATAATATCAAATTTAACTAACAAAAATTATTTTAGTCAATTGTGAGCGTATAAACACTCACCTTGATTTTCTGTTGTCGCCGAGACGTTCCGGTTTGGAACTGAAACTAGACGACGCCCAACTTTAGCCCAAATTTCCACCATCTCCAAATCCATCCAAACAAGTTTCATTTCGAAGCTCTCGTCATTACGATCGCAACGCAAAAAGTTTCGTCCAAAACGGACCTCGTATGAAGAAGTTATGCTATTTTAAAGTTAACGAATTTATATAAAACAATTTCAGCTTAAATTTTCTTTTTCAAACCCTACTTTTAAATCCAGGCCGTCCATCCTCTCTACTCCAGATCTGGCCGCATCCCACCTTCTTCCCTCACGCAACTACTACCAGGTTTTAACGTGAATGAGAACCCATTGCTCCAAAACTAGGGTTACGTGCCGCCGCCTCCACGCTTGACGAAACTTCATCAAACCACCACCAAATCGAAGCCACCACTCGACTCCACCTTCACCCACAAGTACAGCAAGCTCGGCCCCCCTGTACTGAAAAACGTGCACCAGGCCGGCCCTTTCAAACACCATTTCGCGTCGATTCGATGCTCCAATTCTGATCATCTCCGTATGGATTTGAAGCTCTCTTCGTCCTCTACAACTTTGTAGTTGAGCATTTGTCGTAATTATCTACGGATTTGAAGATATTAGAGGAGAAAGAAGATGCATTTCTGGCCATTGACAGGAAAGTGACGGCTAAGGGCTGAAACCCTAGTTCTTTTGCAAAAAGAAATAAGTGAGGGGCTTTTATAGAAAATTTCACGACACTATTCATCCCGGATTTTCCGAACTCCAAACGAAGCGTGCCGGCTGACGTTTCTAAGGTTTACCCCGTGTTCTGAACACAATGGAACATGTTTCGGAGACTAATTCGGTCATCTGGGCGAGTTATGGAGAAAAACGATCAGTTTTAAATTAAACCGATTTAAACCGATTTCGATGCGTTTTGGCTTGCCCCGGACAAACGGTACATCCAATTGACACGAAATTTTAAACAATACAATAATATCACATTACGGATCCGATGAAACTAGTTTCGTCGAAATCCGAGACTTTTTGAAAAATGACTATTTTCTCTCGCCGAATTAATATTAAAAACAATTCGATGCGTTTCGAGCTGCCATGGTCAAATGATAACTCCGATTGCTACGAAATTTGAAATCCGACAATAACAAACTATTACGGATCCAATGGAACTAGTTTCGTTCAATTCTGAGACTGTTCGAAAAATGGCTATTTTTCAGTCGATAATTAAATATTAAAAATATTCAATTTCCACAAATTAACTTTAAATTCAATTTTAAAAGTTCTATAACATTACTATAACCCCAATATGATAAGATAAAATTTTACAAATCATTTTCAATCATATTCAACTCGATTTTCAATTATTTCTGAAATTTAACTTATTAAATTATCGATTTAATTGTCTAATTAAATCCAATATTCGAAAAATAAATTATTCAACTGTTTAATTTCAATATAAAATTCCTAATTTTAAATTATTAACTTTTAAATCAATTTCAATTGTTCACAAATCCCATTTTTTATTTCACAGTAATTAACAATCTTTTACAATGCAGTTTTCCATTATAAATCCAATATAAAAGATTATATTAGATTCAGCGTTCAATTATATTGTAATTCAAATTCAAGTTATTAAATTCCAAATGAATTCTTTTATTTCGATTTACACTTTCATTATTGAATCAACCATTTTATTTATTCTTTGTTTACAATCATAACCAATATGGTTTACAATCAAATTCAATTCATTATTTACATTCACTACAAGTTAACATCCATATTTAATTTACAAATAAGTTATTTCAGAATTTAGTTTTGTATTTTAACTTGTAATTCACATTTAACAACACAAAATTTTATTTCCTTCGGATTTTTATCCAAAATTTTCATTTTAATTCGTATTTTTAAAGTGTTAAAAATACGGGTCGTTACATGCGATGTCATGACCAATCATTCGTATGCAATGTCGCGATTAGTTTGCTATATTTTTTTCCCCTTCGCATGTTGTTAATTAAAAGCCTTCATGAATAATATTGTTTGTTTTAATAATATACAATGGTGGCCATGTGGGCGTGGAAGCGTGAGCCTTCCCTATATGTTTTGTAGTAGTAAAACTAACTATGATATGATATGTTCATCTTGGGATGACTGGAGTATTTTATTTGAAGAGGTTAACTGTGGAGTTGCTTATGTATGATTATGCTATTTTCATTCACTAAAAATTGTACCAAACAAAATTTTATAAAACAAAGCAAGTTGTAGTTGTGATGTCGAAGATCAATGTTGGCGCACAACTGTGAATGAATAATAGTGAACCGTAGAGAATGTTGGACAAGAAATAGTTGTGGAGAGGGATTTGAATATGGAAGACAGTAAAGAGTAGTGTTTAATAAACCGTGCTAGAAAAAGATACGAATGTGAATAGATGGAGGGAATGGTATTTATAGGGTTCCACTACGAGAAAACCTCACATAGACAACGGGTCTATGACATCAATTGGAAAAACTCATGATGTTAAAGGTATATATGACATCGCTATTTTTAGAAACGATGTCTGTCTATTATTTTACACACCAGCACTTAAAAAAACCATTTTACGTTTTATGTTTAAAAAAAAACCTAATTTATGAAGTGCGGAAACCTTTTCATTTCCCTCCTCGACCCCTTCTTCTTACTTCTAATAAGCCTCTCATCCAAAAAACCAAATCCTCAAAATCAAAAAAAAATTAAAAGACGCAGTCTCTCTCATACCTCTTCGTTTCAGAAAAACCTAGCCCTCTTCGTGTAGTTATAGAACGTGTTCATACGTTCATGTACGCAAAAACCCAAGTTAGGCTTCAAATTTTTTGATGTGTTCCTCTCTGTTAGTACTTGATACTTGCTAATTTCCTTTTCTTTATATGGAATATTTCTACATTCTTACTATTCTTACTTTGAAACAAGATACCAGTTATACAATGGGTAGTCATAGTGTTGCTCATAGTCTTCTAGATGGATGGGTTGATTAGTACCTTGATATCACTATAATATTTGATGTTTGTAGCGATATTTCTGGTAGGTTGCTTTTGATAATATGTGTTTAATTAGGATGCATGTTGTTTGATTGTTTTTTATTTGTTTTATGACGTTTCAGAATATATGGATAAGTCGTGGATTACAGAAGACAGGGATTCTTTAGAATATGAAATTGGGGTTGAAAAGTTCTTGATATATCCTGAAGAAAATGCTAGTAATCCTAAGACAAATCCTTGCCCATGTGCACGCTGCGTTAATTTCAAAAAATGTCAGAAAAATAATCAGAGGTCATAGATTTGGCATGGAGAAAAATCTTCTAGGAGTACTAGGTCATTGTTGGTAGTACGTGCACTACATCAAAGCAGATTGCAACAACAAAAGCTGTTGACATGTGTGAAGCAACATATAACCAGTGTGATTGCAATATTGATTCATATGAGTTCAAGAGGTTTGTGGCTGATGCTGAACGACCTTTGTTTGAGGGCAATGAGTCTATTAAGTTAGAATCGGTGTTGAATATGCATAATTGGACGGTTAGCTTTGGCATTAGCGATAGCACCACTACGCCATAAATGGCCTTCTACAACACAAAAAAAATGTTGGCTCAGGCCCGAAAAATGTTGCCATAGGTCTATGGCAACACTTTTAGGGTGATGCAATTTTTGCCGTTGCCTTAGACCTCAAAGGCAACATTTTGACTATCTAAGGCAACATAAGTAATATTGTTGCAATAGAACCCTATTTGGGTCTATGGTAACACTCATAGGTGTCTGTGGCAACATTCCAAAAATGTTGCTATAGATATTAACTTTCTTAAGTTGTGGGGCCCACATCTTGTGGGGCCCACAATGTAGAGCATATTTCATTTTTTAATAGAAATAAATATTTATTTAATAAAATGCTATTGCACAGAATTTGATATTCAAACAGTATTTTATTTAAATGAATATTTTATTTCAACATTTGAAACAGTGCAAATTCCTGACTCCGCTATTTTACAATTCAATGATATATAACACTGATATTCACATATACAGATATTCCTCACTACATCACTCAGTTCACTCATTACATATACAGTTTCATACTGACTCATACACTAAATCTTCAACTACTTCCATAGCATTTGTAATGTACATCTCTAATCGCCTTCCGATGGAGAAAGTTTACAACGTTTCCGAATCGAAGGGTCTCGTTTATCACCTATTTCAGAATAATACAAAAATCTTCTTATTATTTTTGTGAATAATACAAGATTTTCATGTTGTAACTCAATGTCAATAAAAAAAAATGAAATAGAGATGACAATATAATTGAAGTTTGCTTACAGATTGTATTCATACCTGATTATGTAATAATAAAAGAAATCAGCATAAAGAAGGGTCTGTACAAGTCCAGATATCCAAGCTGAAATTGGAAATAGGTAAAACATATGTTAATACTACAAAAGGAACGATACTTATATTTGGAATGTAAGCAAGGAATTTGTGGAAGTTTCATACCTATCCAATGCACATAATGTGGTTCAGTGAAGTAGCGGTAAATCCAATTGAGGATGTACAACAATCTGTATGCACTGTAGATACAACATTTTGATTTCAGTTTGCGACTATAGCCAAAAATGACGATTTATTTAGAAAGACACTGTCCACAGCAGTAAGTGGTGAATGATTCAATAACTAAAAATTAAATGATAATGTACCCAAGGAAGAAAACATATTGCCCGGTCAAGTTGTCGATATTCTTTGTCCTTTGTAACAAAACAAGCTGAGGATGTAGGAATTATGATAATTATGATAATCAAACAAACAAATTAAAAGACCTAACAGACATGCAAAGAAATTATGATAATCATTGTCTATACCTTTATTAAACTCAAATTGCAGTACAATTTTTGTTTTTAGATCTACATCAACATATACAGATGTAGGAATTAAATATCTTTTCCCCTGAATAAAAGATAAGTACTATTTAAGTGATCGTATAGTAATGACACAAATTAAACTACTCATACTATTAAGGATGAGAAGGCCTGATAAGTACAATATCTTAGGGAAATTATACAGACATCGTAACGGTCATTGACAAAATAATTTTTAATACCAAAGGAAAACTATTAAACTGCCATGAGTTTACAGGCTATAAAGTAGTCTTTCAACTTTTGAAGTATTAAACTTAGGAAGAGTAATGTACCTGATAGTTTGTTTTCCTGATATCGATTCATTAGTTGTGCAATCATTGAATCAACCGTTTCAACAGCTTCAGGGGAAAAAAGTAACCATCTTAAATTAGTGAATGCCCAGAAATTGCAATATAATTCCACGAGGATGTTATATTTTTCAGGATTGGTTTATCACATTCTGCTGTAAACTCTTCTCCTGTTTAATCATGAAATTCTACATTTTAGGAAGAAAGGCAGGTTGTTTCCGATATGCTTTTCATTAACATATCTCCTACTTCTATATGGCAACAAAATAAGGGCATTTATATTACATCTAAATTAGCAGTATGAACATGGTCAATACATCTTTTAAGTGTCAAAGATTAGAAATGTTATCGCATCAAATTAACTCTAAACATTATTTTTCAGGCTCCTGCACACACCAGGCGCGCGCGCACAAAAAAGTAGGTGTTTTATAACTAAATTTAGCATATAACTAGATTAACCATTCATCTCTACACAATAACATTTAATGTCAATCTATGCTACCTTGACAAATTAGAAATATAACTAGATTTATTAATTTATTCAAGTTCAATTTTATAGTTTGCTGACAAATGAATCACTTGAGAGAGCAGAACAAAAACAAGGGATACCATTCTTTGAATATTCTTGCAGGAACAAGAACAGATCAGACGATTGCTATTGATTTACTGATTTCTGTGTGTGATTGTGCAAAGACAAACACTATTGTTTTTTTTTTTGCATGTTTGTATAAGCAATTTAAATAAAATCAGACATGCGAGAGCTTTAGGAGTATTTGGACTAGTATAACAAACCCACTGAGTCACTGTAATGCAGCTAGAAGTAATGGTATAATCAATTCCTCTCATATGTACCACCAAAACCAAATAGAAACGGTATAAACTGTGACAGCTGGATATTATATATAGTATACAAAAATCCAGTTTTTGTAGAAACTTATCAAAAATGATTTTCTTTTGGATATTATCTCAAACCAACCTTAGTGTTAGTGTAGGATTTACCTGGAAACATCTGATAGTTGAATCCATATATTATCGAAACAGGAATAATCCACATAGCCATAGATGCAAAGAAAAACTTCTGTATCACTCCTATCATTGCTAGTTCCTTGTACAGATTGAGAAACAAAAAAATTCACATATGTATGATAAAATTTTTGCATAATAAAGTAACTGGATTAAATATTTTTTACCTAAAACTGTACATACACACACACACATGTGCGTGTGTGTGCGCACATCTCTATCCTATACTAATAAAGGTTACTGATTGTATAGGATTCACCAATGTGCAGTTGTTTCAACCATCGTTAAAGTTACATTAGTATCCGTTCAAATTTCTACATTATATTCTACATAATGTGAATGTATACATCGTGTGTATCGTGCGCTAGTATGTATAATTGTAAATATTTCCGTGAGCATTCAAATTAAATTTGCATTTGTTCTTTATGTTGAATGTTGACCATGAATGTTGGATGTCGAATACTACTGAATGCTGAATATGAAGAAAAAAAGTTTGTTTTCATCCTTTTAACTTCTTGATTAAGAACTTGGTACATAAAATATATTTCTCTTCCATCTACCATGCAAAACATAATATACAGCCATGACAATTTAAATAGAAATAAATTTCTAGAACATCCATAGCCCAAACAACAAAGTTGTTCATAGAAAATTATTTATTATCAAATTCATTGACATATATATTACCGTTACCGATAAGTTGGAGACAATTGATAATCTAATCACGCACATTATTTATTTTGGAGTCGGCCCTGAATATTTTAACTGTGGGGCAGGTTCAACAATAATGCTGTATTTCAATTTTTCAAATATATTAAAGTATTACTAAAATTTGCATTTATTTAGCTTGAAATTGCCAACATCGTCGACTATATTGCCTTTTAATATATAAAAATATCAATAAAAAAGTATGTAACAGATGAAGTACAGTGAATAAGAACCTAATTTTGTTAACGAAATCTAAGATATTGTTCATACAACAATTTAAACCACCAAAGCTAAGAACTAGACGTTCATGATATTAAAACCAACCAATAATAGATCGGAAACCCTCATACCACCGCATTGAACCTTTGAAATAAAGCATGAAATATCTGAAATAAAACATGATTTTATTAATGTTTAAGTTGTTTAAAACATATCAGCCGCCGCCATTATTGTCGAATGTAGGGAAGAAGCCAGAGCCTCCACCTTGTTCCGTGAATCTCTTTTCGTTTCCCGGTCGTAAAAATATATTCCCATGAATTCGCACTGGCAAAGAAACTCCTTATGGTTGTTTTCTTTGACACATTGCAATATTCCAATGCAAATTCACTAATCAAAACCAAAATACATCCGATATACTCGTAGGCTATAGAAATGATCTTTGAATCTAACTTTTAATTTCTACCCTTTAGTTTCAGTTTTAATTCCAAAAACATTATACAGTGATGATCAAATGATTTCAACCGAAATAAAAAACCATTTTTTTAAATAAAGGAACACCCCTGATTCCTACATCTGATATATCAAAAATGATTTCTGCTACCTAATAGCATGCACCAGAATACAATTTTTTTACATTGTTTCTGTGGTACCTATCATTCTATGAACATCATACATCAATTAAAAAATTTCCAATTCCTATTATTCTGAAAGGCTCCATCAAAAATCAAATTTTAATATCTTGTGTTCACAAAACAGAATTCAGTGCTAATTTTTTCGGTCTGGGATCAAATTAAATTATGTTAAGTTAACAAATTTTCATTCATTATGTATTAAATTTAAACAAGTAATTTGTTCTAATTTTACGTTGAAATAGCCAGACTGGAAAATGGGTCGGGTCGGGTCATAATGGGTATGGTCAATTGTGACCCGACCCATTCGATATATTTGTTAAAGGGGAAAATATGACCCAACCCACTATATACATGGGTCGACCCGTTTAACCCATTTAAATTCCACTTTGGTACATACGATGAAGCTTGAATATTTCTGTTCAATAATGCTGACTGTTGCAGCAACTAGTTTGAAAGTTTGGCATATGGGTTTTGATACTTGACAAGTGGATCACTTGTTATGTGATTGATCGTTCAAATGTGAATAGTTTCGTCTGTAAGTATTATTACACTTACTATAGACATAATGTGTATGTTTTATCAACATGTAAATATAGAGTAAGAAGCCTGTAGTCTGTAGCAATTTATTTAAGATATATGAGCAGATTCAGTGATTATCAAATGTCAAATTATCGTTTCCAAGGAAGTCTACTACATACCACATTCCAATATACTATCAATAGATAAAAACTCCCAGCACATCAAAAGTTTTTTTATGTTGGCCATAAATTTGGCAACCCTACAACATTTTACTGATAATTTGTAAGAAGTTAAAATTATAGGCGTTCTTGCCAGATGCACTGATCTATCATCGTGCAATTGGCCTGGCAGGGAACCAAAACTGAGCATGTTTACCACAAGTTCATTAAACATCAGAAAGTAGACCAGAAACAAATATTTGTACAAACAATTAAGCACTTTTATAACCGACCACAAACAAATATTTGTATAAACATCAGAAAGTAGAACACAAACAAATAGTGGTACATGATGAATTGAATTGGTTAATAGTAAACAGTGTAAGCCCTAGTTTACCATGATTGACAAAAATAAAAGTTGTTACCATGCAGGTCAATGGAGCAAAAACAACAAACAGTTGTGTTCATGAAATTAGTTCACACACAATCTGAAACCGAGGAAGAGAATTTGTTAACAGAAAAGACGATAAGCCCTAATTTAACATGTTTAAAAAAATTAACAGTTGCTGTCAATGGATACAGATTGCGAAAATTCGCATACCGTGGCCGTCTGCTAATTGGCTATCGAAAGTCCCAAACATCGATGATTTAGCAAGTACAGATCTTTTCGGAAGTAGCTATAGATTTGGCTGGGGAAGATGTGGATTGGAGTTGCGATTACAGGCTCTGCTGGAGGAATAGGAAATTAAGGCAAAAAGGAATAGATCGGGGTAGAACAAAAATCCCTAATTTTTGTTTATACGATTTGGGGGAAAACGAAATGAAAAGGAAGCGCGTGAATGAAAATGTCAACGGAAAATAAAGGAAACGTAGTAGATAATGGATGAATGGTTGAGATTTTGTTTTAACTAATGGTGTGGATCGCTAAGGTGTAATTTTTTTTAATTAGAATATATCTATAGCAACACTATATAAAAATGTTGCATCGTATTACACTTGTTTGGCTAGAGCAACACATTTTTATGGCTAAGGTAACACCAAAAATACAACGTTGCAGTAGGACCAAAATTTTATAGCTGTCGCAACATTTTAGCTGGCAACACCTTGCAAAAATGTTGCAGAAGGTCATCTATGGCGTAGTGCACCTTCATTGATGTGCTCTCTTCTGTTGGCTCTTTGCCTCCTAAAGATCATGTGTAGCCCATTAGTGCATATGAAAACAAAGAAAAACCTATCTGATTTAGGTCTTGAGCATATAAAATTCCACGCATGTCTAAATTACCGCGTATTATATGGGGGCACAAATCTTAAGGACTCTGAGTGTCCTAGGTGCCATCTATCTCACTGGAAGGTTGGGAAGGATGGTAAAGTTAGTGTTAATATACCAACCAAAGTTATGTGGAATTTTCCCATCATTCCCAGATTTAAACAGATGTTTAAATCTGCTTTTACTATCGAACTAATGACTTGGCATGCTGAAAAGCGAACTCAAGATAAGCACATGCGTCATCCCGCCGATTCTCCTTCTTGGAGAAATATCAATTACAAGTTGCCTAGGTTTAGTAGTGAGCCAAGAAATATACACTTAGCGTTGTGGGCAGATGGTATAAGCCCGCATACCAATAACCTACGCAATAGGTACAACTGCTGGCCGGTAGTATTAGTAACATATAGTCTTCCTCCATGGTTATCCATGAAGAGGAAGTTATGATGTTACAATATTAGTTTCTGGTCTGCATGAGCCAGGTAATAATATTGACATATATTTACAACTGATGATCGATGATTTGAAGAAGTTGTGGGAAGAAGGTGAACCCAACGTATATGATGCATATAATAAATCTTATTTCACTTTAAGAGCAGTTTTGATGTGGACGATAAATGACTTCCCTGCATACGAGAATTTGCCTGGATGCGTCATTATGGGTTATAAGGGCCGTCCAATATGTGGTGACCTTACTATAGCTATGTATTCAAGTCGTAGTACGAAAATGTGTAACCAAGGTCATCGTCCGTGTTTGGATTAGCATCATCCTTATAGGAGGCAGAGGGCGGCTTTTAATGGAGAACAAGAGTTTAGACGTGCACTTGTATCCCTTACTAAAGAAGAAGTGTTAACGCAGCAATAGCGGATTACGTATGCTTTTGGGAAAGGGGATAAGTCAAATAAGGTGGAATGTGCATGGAAGAAGAAGTCAATTTGTTGTCAAGTTAGAGTATTGGAAGTTTCACCATGTTCGTTATTGTCTAGATGTTATGCACATCGAGAAAAACGTGTGCGATAACTTGATTGGTATGCTACTAAATATGCCATTTAAGACTAAGGATAGTGTGGCCTCTCCTCTTGATATGATTGAAATGGGTGTTAGGGCTGATTTAGCTCCATAAGTAGGAGACAAGAGAACCTACTTGCCCCCGCCCCTTTTACTTTGTCAAAGGTAGAAAAAAAAAGTCGTCGTTCTTATTTATGAAAATTGCCTATGGACATTTAACGAATGTGACGCCCCACCCCGAGACCCACATTAACAAAGAGTATTACTGGGCAATACTGTCTGCTATTGCAGAGAATAGGGCTAGTTAGGAGCGACCATCTATAGTCTTGTCTTAAATATCTATTGAATACGTCAATTAGTGCTCTATATTTATATTTCCTTTCTCAAGTGGATCGACATATCCAATAAATGCTTAATACAAAACTACGGATGGTTATAGGATATATCAGAACAAAATACAACAACTCAAATGCATAACACATCACAGAAAAGCAAACAGATATATATACATATATATACTGATACATCCCAATACAATACAAATAATACATCATAAGTGGTATGACGACCACAATATACACACGAGTCAAAACAATAAATACATATCAGAGTCATACAAAACGACTATAAAATTACAAAAAGAGATAAGCTGATATCCAAGGCGGAAGCATCAAGTAAAGTCCAAAAGTAGGTATCTAACCTGAATCAACTCGGTCTGACCCGAGTATAAAATACACGGGTTAGTCTAGCTAAACAAAAAAGTTTATAAGGATAAGTGATAATATGAGCATAAGGTAAAGGGTAAGATATCCTCTCAAATGAGAAGAAACAATAATAAGAGCATGCCACTACTTCAAATAAGGTAATTGCACTAAGTGTATGTTCTCGAAATAGGTAAACTCACCAAATAACACTAAGTATAATAAATGCCTCATATCATCGGTGAAATCCCAAAAGCCACTAAAGTGGTTTCTATGAACCATATCTCCAAAATAGGAGAATCCCAAATCTCAAACTCAAAACTCGCCAAAAATGGCAATCATAAAATATTCTCTAAATAGAGAAGTCTCAAACACAAAATACGCCAAAAATGGCAATCTCATATATCTCCAAATAGGAGAGTATAAATCTCAAATAAATGCCAAGTGTTGGCAAACCTAAATCTCAAATATAGAACTCGATAAGGAGTTCAATTTCCAAAGATGTAATCGCCATATATAATATCTCGAACGGCTCAAATGGCCAATAATGTAAAAAGGAGATACACTCGGAAAATCACAAGGAAATCAATGAAATCATCTCAAAGATATAGCACGTGCTTATGGCCGAAGCCCGCCAAGTACTGTTCTCTCAAAATTAGGCGCCACGTCTCTTAGACAAACAACCTGAAGGACAAATAAATACGTCTCTTAGACAAACATCCCGAAGGACAAATACGTTGCAATGACAAACGTCTCTTAGATAAATATCCCGAAGGACAAATGACCCGAAGGTCCAGTACTGGAAAATACGTCTCTTAGACAAATGTGTCACAAACCCTCGGATAGGAACCCGAACAGTGTTAACGTGTGTCCCATACCACACGTTCGCACTAATCGATTTACTAACCGCTAGTAAATTCCATATTCAAAGCAGTAAAAAGTTTACCTCATCTCATCGGTAAACTCGACCCGAAGGTCAAAACGATCGAACGGACAAGTCGGGAATTAATTGATAAGATAAACACACGTGTCCCATACCACGTGTTTTACGAAACCGTTTAATTCTCCTTCTCATTCGCTCGAATAGTGCAAAAACGTGTATTTTATATATAAATACTATAGAATAATTATTTGAAATGCCCGTTATTTTTAAAAATTATTTCAAAGTTGTTTGGAAAAATCCATGCTCGAAAACGAAGAAAAACAGAGAAATTCACTAAAACCGATATTCAAATTCAAAACAATTCAAAAGTTGAGTTTTAAATTCTCCAAAACTAAGCTAGCCTATTGATAGGCATCATGGCCATCAAAACAACACAAAAATATCTCGAAAACGAGAAGCAGAAGTCAAGAAAACAAGCTAAAAACAAATTGGGAAACAAAGAAACCAACTCAAAAATGCACAGGTCGCCATAGGCCCCTAGGTCGACCGCCAGGTCGGCCTCACTTGTCCCTAGGTCGACCGTACGGTCGACCTAAGGGTAGGCATGGTCGACCGTACGGTCGACCTATGCAAGCTTCTCATGCGATTTTCGTTCCAGGTATTTCTCCATGCGCGAACTGATTTTCAAGCGGTGGTTTGACATATCAAATGGCAATATTTTGCAGTGAATTTTTGCAAAGACAAAGTATATCATGCAATATATCATCTAAAAGAAGTCTGGCAGCATTTCGTTGTCGGAATCAAAAGATACATGCCTCTAAAGAAGCACTACAGAACAGTTTTGAACAAAAGAGAAGCAAGCTCAAAAATATTTCTACAGAAGCTAAACTATTTACAGTTTTTGCAATTAGAAGCATTATTTTACTAGATTATGTGTGTTTATTCAAATCACCTTGCTTTTGAAGAGTAAATACCGGATTTGTAGCTGAAAGGTTGAAGCTTTGAGGAGGAATTGGCTTCAATATCCTGTAAAAACCTTGGACAGAGACATGCAAGATGAAAACTTACAGTTAACAGACAATCATCTCTAAAATTCAGGTTTTGATGAGATAAAACAATTTTGGAAAGGATTACCTTTTAATTTCACTCTAGATTGATAAAAATCTCAGTTTGCTTGAATTAATTCGAAGATTGAAAGCTGGGTTTGAAGAAAATGGTGGAGATGGTTTCTTTTCTGATTTCTTAGGAGGAAGAAAAAAATAAAATAAGTACAGGTTACTTCCTGCTTTCTTATTTCTGACTTTAGCTGGCTAATAGGCTTTGGACCCAAGTAATAAAGAGAATTAATTTATCCTAGGTTAATTTATTCAACACTTAAAACAAAATGCATACACTAATGTTATTAAAATAAAACAACACATTCTTCAAGTTTTCTCTATAATAAATCATACAAACACACTTACATGATAAAATAAAATATTTTCCATCATATAAAAAGATTATTTTAAATTTTAAAACTTTTTTATTTATAAAAACCCTTATTTAAACAAATAACCCAATTTACATAAATAAATGCTTAAATCACCATTTTTATCTCCAATAATTTTATAAAAATTATTTTCTTGCATAGAAAATTGCATTAAATCATTCAAACCTTATTTTTATAATCAAAACTTATTTTTAAACCAAATTTCACCTTTTTATTAAATAAACAACCTTTAAAAATCAATTACTTCCTTTAAAAATTATTAAAAGAAGTAATTGGCAATAATTAATAAAATTATTGCATTTTCTCTAAATAAAATCATTTTCCACTTATTATTAACTCAAACCACTATAATAAAGTTCCAAAACGTTATTTTCTCTTTTTATTCCCAAAATTCATTGTTTATTTCAAATAAACGATTTAAATTATCAAAATTATTATTAATTCTCAATATTAAAAAAATAACCCAATTTACACAAATATTAAATTATAACTTCTGTTATAATTTAATACTTACAAGTAATCACTAAAACCAGGGTTGTTACAGACTCCCTCCTTATAAAAATTGCGTCCCTGCAATTTTCTAGAAAATAGCTGTATTCAACATAATTATTTCATCAAGCAAAGGAAGATAGATAAACTCGAGTTTAAAATTTCTCACCCTCAACGCAAGATGATAGAAAACCAAGATAAGATTGCTTGATTAATTCTATGGTTTCCCAAGTGGAACTATTGTGATATGCGGACCATTGAATTTCTACGAGCAATACATCCCTATTTCGAAAGGCATTTCACCTTCAAAGAAAAATACGGATAGGATGCTATGCAATAGATAAATCGGGTGAGATTGATTCCTAAGAAGCTTCACGAACAGAGTCGGGATTTAGTCACAACTTTATCCCGTACTCCAACTCATAAGATGATAATCGATACGACTTTCCATATAACACTACGAAGGGAGTCATACCGCTATTAGATTGACCACTATTACGGAAACAAAACCCAATAAGAGGTAGGTGGTTTTCCCCCAATACCACCAAACTCATACGACTGCATAAATGCAAGTCGTAAAATAATTGCACAAAGGAAAGTTAAGGCTCAAGGAGTAGATTTTTAAACTCTCTCTCACTAATCAAATATTCTTAAAGTTTTCCAACCCATTATCTTCAAGATTTAAAATTCTCAATTTTCAACACTTGAAAATTGACAAAGTTTCTTACTTAGATTTTTAAATTTAAATTCATTACTCTTCATTAGAGTAAATAAAGTTTAAGTTGTTTATTCTCTAATTCTTCCATAGGTATTCTCCAGTTTGCAACATATATTATTATTTTTTTCAATTTGTTTCTCAAATTTCTAAGTGTTAGAAATTTCTGGAAAAATCGGCGGAGTCTTCATTGTACGGAGGGCCATATACAATATTATAAGAATGATTTATATAATATACATCGACCATAAGGTCGGAAACACAAAATATACCATCATTTAACACTTAAAAAAAATTAATCCGAAAACATACCTTCCTTTTTAGCATTTTAAAGCGAGTTTATACAAACTTATATATATTCTTTTTGCTCAAAATATATTCCAACTATTCTCTTTCACCTGTACTTAACTCAAATAGATGATAATAGTTCATGTTTATAAATAAGAAGCACTACACTTAACTATTAAGGGAAATATATCAATTTCATTTCAGACCTGCGGTAAAGAAGACCAGTTTTGACACAGCAAACCACAAAATCTGAAAACTTTTATAATATGAAAGTTATTCTACCAAGTCTAAGCTTTTCAGCAATATAAAGATCATCAAAATCAGATTTACGGTTTGAAAGTTATGCTAAATTTATTATCAGCTTAATCTTAGAAATTTCTTAAGAGGATAGAAATGTCTATCCACTTTCAAACCCATTTTAGACTCAGTAAAATGCAAAATCTTTTAAAGTGGTAAAAAGAAACTTTATAGCTTACTGAAAGCTCTTTCATTTACAAAAAAGATTGAATTCATTTGGATTATAAATCTCAAATTATCGTCGTTTTAGTACAGTACTTTCCAAACAAAATTTCAGCTTTTAAATCAATTTAAAATTTGAAATTTTCCCAAACCATTTTAATCTCAAACTACATTTTCAACCAAACTTTTTGCCAAATCATTTATTAAATGATTTTCTTTTTCCCCAGGAAGCTAAGACATACAAAATTATGATCAACTTTATGTAATCATCATAAAAACATTTCATTAAGTGGAAATATTTTCATTACTTTCCAAATCTAACTTTAAAACAATTAACCATGAAAACTCATTTTGGAAGAGATAACTAATTTCTTCCATTATCAAGAGATGATTATTGATTATCCACCAAAATAAATTTTTGGGATATATATATATATAGTTTAAAATTATTCTCACAATTTAAAATGATTATACTACATGAATTGTTCATTTATCAAAACAATCCAAATTCACATTTCCACTTGTCACAAAAATTAAATTTCTATCTAATTATCAACTTGAAACTAATTAAAGTTGATAATTAATTCAAACTTGTTTTCAAAAGAATTTTGCAATTTCAAACCCCCAAGTTTTAATACCATTTAAGTTTAAAACAAAAACTGGCTCATAAATTTATACTAAATGTTCTAAACTAATACTTCTTTATTTTCTCTTAAGATAGGGTTTTATATCTATCCTCTACTATTACTCAAATAAATAAGTGTCAAAACAAATTTTATAGTCATCATTAATAACTTGTACTAAAATATTCAATTAATATTTTATTTTTCAAACCAAAGTATTCTTTTACCTTAAATACATCATTTTATTAATCAAAACATCAAATGGTATTTTCTTCTAATTAAGACATCCCCTTAATTAGAATTATTCACTTTACTTACCCAAATTACCATATTCAATTTATCAAATTCCAAATAATATAAGGGTATTGCCTCACCATTGATTTATAGTGAATGACCCTATCGATTGGCTGTAGAGTTGATCAAATGATCAAAACTGCTTCGCCACTCCTCCAACAGTCACTATGGTTCAATGGTTTCATTAAACATTTAAAATAAAATTAATACTCCACCATATTAATTATTTCCAAACTTTACTTATTAAAACTCAATTTACGGTATCTGACTGTCTCATTACATCGTTTAGGAAATTCCTATCGATAACGTTGGCCAAACGCATCGACCATAATTCTTAAAGCACTAGACGGACAACCCAACACAAAAATTCATTTTCTTTGTTTTTTTCTCAAAAACAAAGTCCAATTTCTCTTAGAAACATATCTTAAATTTTTTGAAAAATTTGAAAACGCAATTTATTACTTATTCTCAAAATCAAGGAACACAAATAGAGCTCATCGAGATATTCCTAGAATATTCGATCCTCGAGATTGATGGAATAGACTGGAGTGTTCATTATTCCAAACGGTATAACGAACCACTCACAAGACTCATAACGAGTGCGGAATGCGATAAGAGTAACGCTATCCTCCGCGACTCGTAGCTCATGAAAAATCGGTGTAGGGTCAAGCTGAAGAATGACCCTAGCACCACACAATGAATTAAAAAGAGAGAAAGGAGATATAAAAGCAAGGGTAAATATCTTCTCGAATGAGGAGAAGTAACATTAACAACAAATCATTACTTCGGGTGAAGCAATACCACAAAGTATATCAACAATTGAGTATCCAAAGAGGATATCTCAAAAGGGGTAAGAATGGCAATATCAAATAAATTCAATGAATCACTTCATTTCCCTAGTGGACATCCTCGTGGGAGGATGACCAAAAGGCTAAGAACCAGGAATGAAGTCAATATAATATTCGATTGCCCGATTGGGTGTCATACCCGAAATGGACTCACAGAAATCAACAGAGTCACAATGACTGGATTTCGAGATATGTCATCAACATCCCGAAACTCAAGAGTGAATACAGAGACTTCAAAATCATCATTAACATTTCGAAGAATAAGAAACAACGAATCAACCGAACTAGGATACTTAATATAGGGTCCCTTTATTCACAAAATGTGGCTTGATAATAGGCAAGCCACTCCATCTTAAATAATTCCAAACTCTAGATATAAATAGTGTGCTAATACACACGAAAAGATAAGCTACAAGGAACAATCCCAAAATCCTCAAACATCATACCAAATATCGCGGATTCCCTAATAGGATTTGCAATCCTAAAAGAAATCACAGGATAAGAACATAAAATTAAAAAAAAAACATCAACAAATTCCTCCGATACGGATGAGTGTCAAGCACCTGTATAGAAGAGGACTTGAATAAAACAATCATGATTAGGATTACTCTTAAGATAAGATATAATCAATTCAATTATAGAATACTACATAATAAAATATATTCCTAGACATATCCCAAACTTCTATCTCAAAGGACACGATAAGATAAAGGACACGATGATTAAGGGATTTATAACACTTGTACTATACTTGGATGTATCGTAATATATGCTTCTGTTCTGTGTTTATCATATTTTGTTCTGAACTCAGCTGTGATACCAAGCTGTGACACCCCACCCCGAGACCCACATTAACAAAGAGTATTACTGGGTAATACTGTCTATTGCGGAGAATAGGGCTGGTTAGGAGCGACCATCTATAGTCTTGTCTTAAATATTTATTGAATACGTCGATTAGTGCTCTATATTTTTATTTCCTTTCTCAAGTGGATCGACATATCTAATAAATGCTTAATACAAAACTACAGGTGGCTATATGATCTATTAGAAGAAAATACAACAACTCAAATGCATAACACATCACAGAACATCAAACACATATATATATATACATATATATACTGATATATCCCAATACAAATAATACATCATAAGTGGTATGACGACCACAATATACACACGAGTCAAAACAATAAATACATATCAGAGTCATACAAAATGACTATAAAACTACAAAAAGAGATAAGCTAATATCCAAGGCGGAAGCATCAAGTAAAGTCCAAAAGCAGGTATCTAACCTGAAACAACTCGGTCTGACCCGAGTATAAAATACACGGGTTAGTCTAGCTAAACAAATAAGTTTATGAGGATAAGTGATAATATGAGCATAAGGTAAAGGGTAAGATATCCTCTCGAATGAGAAGAAACAATAATAAGAGCATGCCACTACTTCAAATAAGGTAATTACACTAAGTGTATGTCCTCGAAATAGGTAAACTCACCAAATAACACTAAGTATAATAAATGCCTCATATCATCGACGAAATCCCAAAAGCCACTAAAATGGTTTCTATGAACCATATCTCCAAAATAGGAGAATCCCAAATCTCAAACTCAAAACTCGCCATAAATGACAATCACAAAAATATTCTTTAAATAGAGAAGTCTCAAACACAAAATACACCAAAAATGGCAATCTCATATATCTCCAAATAGGAGAGTATAAATCTCAAATAAACGCCAATTGTTAGCAAACCCAAATCTCAAATATAGAACTCGACAAGGAGTTCAATTTCCAAAGATGTAATCGCCATATATAATATCTCGAACGGCTCAAATGGCCAATAATGTAAAAAGGCGATACACTTGGAAAATCACAAGGAAATCAATGAAATCATCTCAAAGATATAGCACGTGCTTATGGCCAAAGCCCGCCAAGTACCGTTCTCTCAAAATAAGGCGCCACATCTCTTAGACAAACGCCCCCAAGGATAAATAAATACGTCTTTTAGACAAACATCCCAAAGGACATCCCAAAGGACAAATACGTCGCAATGACAAACGTATCTTAGACAAACATCTCGAAGGACAAATGACCCGAAGGTCCAGTACTGGCAAATACGTCTCCTAGACAAATGTGTCACAAACTCTCAGATAGAAACCCAAACAATGTTAACGTGTGTCCCATACCACACATTCGCACTAAACGATTTACTAACCGCTAGTAAATTCCACACTCAAAGCAGTAATTTTTTTACCTCATCTCGTTGGTAAACTCGACCCGAAGGTCAAACGATCAAACAGACAAGTCGAGAATTAACCGATAAGATAAACGCACGTGTCCCATACCACGTGTTTTACCAATCCATTTAATTATCCTTCTCATTCTCTCGAATAGTGCAAAAACGTGTATTTTATATATAAAATAATTTACTTTGGAAAACAAGCTTTTAAAATCAATTTTCGAAACCCATTTTGAAAACCGGATTTGAAAATTCCTATATTATTGAGAATAAATAGATTTTATATTTAAAAATACTATAGAATAATTATTTGAAATGCCCATTATTTTTAAAATTTATGTCGAAGTTGTTTGAAAAAATCCATGCTCGAAAACGAAGAAAAACAGAGAAATTCACTAAAACCAATATTCAAATTCAAATTCAATTCAAAACAATTCAAATTTTGAATTTTAAATTCTCCAAAATTAAGCTAGCCTATTGATAGGCATCATGGCCATCAAAACAGCACAAAAATATCTCAAAAACGAGAAGCAGAAGTCAAGAAAACAAGCTGGAAACAAATTGGGAAACAATGAAACCAACTCAAAAATGCACAGTAGCCCTTAGCCCCCTAGGTCGCCCGCCAGGTCGACCTCACTTGTCCCTAGGTCAGCCGTACGGTCGACCTAGCAGTCGACCTATGCAAGCTTCTCACGCGATTTTCGTTCCAGGTATCTACATGCGCGAACTGATTTTCAAGCGGTGGTTTGACATATCAAATGGCAATATTTTGCAGTGAATTTTTGCAGAGACAAAGTATATCATGCAATCTATCATCTGAAAGAAGTCCGGCAGCGTTTCGTTGCCGGAATCAAAAGATACATGCCTCTAAAGAAGCACTACAAAACAGTTTTGAACAAAAGAGAAGAAAGCTCAAAAATATTTCTACAGAAGCTAAACTATTTACATTTTTGCAATTAGAAGCATTGTTTTGCTAGACTATATGAGTTTATTCAACTCTCCTTGCTTTTGAAAAGTAAATACCGGGTTTGTAGCTGAAAGGTTGAAGCTTTGAGGAGGAATTGGCTTCAATATCCTATAAAAACCTTGGACAGAGACATGCAAGATGAAAACTTACAGTTAACAGACAATCACCTCTAAAATTCAGATTTTGATGAGATAAAAGTGTTTTGGAAAGGATTACCTTTTAATTTTCACTCTATATTGATAAAAATCTCAGTTTGCTTGAATTAATTTGAAGATTGAAAGCTGGGTTTGAAGAAAATGGTGGAGATGGTTTCTTTTCTGATTTCTTAGGAGGAAGAAGAAAATAAAATATGTACAGGTAATTCCTCCTTTCTTATTTCTGACTTTAGCTGGCTAATGGGCTTTGGACCCAAGTAATAAAGAGAATTAATTTATCCTAGGTTAATTTATTCAACACTTAAAACAAAATGCATACACTAATGTTATTAAAACAAAACATTCTTCAAGTTTTCTCTATAATAAATCATACAAACACACTTACATGATAAAATAAAATATTTTCCATCATATAAAAAGATTATTTTAATTTTAAAACATTTTTATTAATAAAAATCTCTATTTAAACAAATAACCCAATTTACACAAATAAATGCTTAAATCACCGTTTTTATCTCCAATAATTTTATAAAAATTATTTTCTTGCATAGAAAAATACAATAAATCATCCAAACCTTATTTTTATAATCAAAACTTATTTTTAAACCAAATTTCACCTTTTTATTAAATAAACAACCTTTAAAAATCAATTATTTCCTTTAAAAATTATTAAAAGAAGTTATTGGCAATAATTAATAAAATTATTGCATTTTCTCTAAATAAAATCATTTTCCACTTATTATTAACTCAAAACACTATAATAAAGTTCCAAAACACTATTTTCTCTTTTTATTCCCAAAATTCATTGTTTATTTCAAATAAACAATTTAAATTCTCAAAATCATTATTAATTCTCAATATTAAATTATAACTATTATAACTACCATTATAATTTTATACTCACGGGTAATCACTAAAACCAGGGTTGTTACAACGAACATCAGAACTGTGTTTCTATGACTGATTTGAAGTTGTATGGGCTGAAGTCCCATGATTGCCACACCCTCCTCCAACAGTTACTCTCAGTTGCAATTCGTTCTGTGCTTCCGAAGATGTTAGGGTCAGTATAATAAGATTGTGCTTCTTCTTCAACTCTTTGTGCAACAAAGTGTAGATGTGTCGAAACTGAATAAATTGCAGTCAGATGTGGTATCGACCTTGTGTTAGCTGGAAAAAATATATATTTCCTCCTTCGTTTTTCGATGTAACGGTATATCTGATGGTCCACTTGTTTAAGGAAGTGCGTTTATGTGGACCGGTGTTTTATAGATGGAAGCATCCATTTGAATGGTTCAATAAAGTGTCGATGAGTTATGTACGAAACCGTTATTATCCGGAAGGTTGTATAGGAGAAAGTTATCTAGGAGAAGAATCGGTAGAATTTTGCACGAATTTTGCTAGGCGGAGTTGCACGACTGCTGGTCTTTCGAAGGACGAAGGCAAGCTTTCTGCTCCATTATTTGCCGTGACAATGAAATCTGTGGAAGAAAAAGAACGAGATAAGGCGCATCTGCATCTCCTTCTCCACTTCCTGAAAAAACGATAAAACAAACAGCACGTGTGGCTCATTAAATAGCAAGTTTCAATACAATACATGGGAAAATTATAATTTGATCTCTTTTGAAAATTGCAGGATCCGTGATCAAGTGAGCTAGAAATGGGCAGCATAGACAACAAGGTTGCATTTGGTATGGTATTTTTCGATGGAGAGATGAGTAAATCACTACATGGAGCACCTCTGCAGCCCGGATCTCTTCACGTGTCGGTGGATGGCAGCATCAAACGAGACGCCTTGCTTCCAATGCTGATGGTTGGTGAAATGGAGAAGGTTGAAGAAGCTGTTGGCTCTCATGTAGCATGCATGGCCTCAGGACTTGATCATCTTCACAACTGTTGTGGTATGTATTTCTCTAAAAACAATATATTCTCAGTTTGTGTGCATGATAAGTGGAAATAAAATGTGTTGGTATTTATGGCGGTTGATTAATTATTTGCAGAAAAAGAAAAGGGAAGTGCTACAGTCAAAGAAAGATTAGCTGCAGAGAGTGCAGACCCTATTTGATGGAGCGAAGCCAAATCAGAATTTGCCGAAGAGCTTTAGGTTCTTGTTTAAACATGAAATAACCTTTATGAAAGCTACTGGGTCCTCAATACAGATTCAATGTGATCTCGAGGTGTTTGGAGATGACAAAACATTATTTCTGTTGCATGAGAATTTGATAGCATTATTAGAGTTTGAGATGATTGGCCAAGCTGTAATATTAACATATAATGTTACTATTTTATGTGCAGGTACTTGCATACTGTGATAAGTGAGAATGAAGAATTGGCCGAGACATTTGCTTTTGTTGATCCAGGAGCCACATTTCACCTCAAAGATGAATTTGAACCTTACATGGTTAACTGGCTGAGAGAGGGTAATAGTGATTGCATATTCTTCGTGCCACATACTTCCTAGTAAGTAATTTGTTTAAATTATACTGTAACTTGTATGTAATTTGTTAAAATATCACTTTGGTATATTTTTTAATAAAAAAAGGATGCATTGGATTTTGATTATAATAAGGGATGGTGAAATTTACCTTCTCAATCCATTGCCTCGGCCGACACATTCTCTAGCATGGGAAAAAGCATTAATAGGGTAATTTTTTTTAATGTACACATCCAATTGAATGAAATGTGTTAATATATATGGATGATTTCTCGGGTTTGACATGGAGTCATTCTCTTGTGCAACATACTAAAAAATTTCAATGTCCAAACGGGTAGGTTGAGCAAAGTGCCAAAAGTGAAAAATCTTATAGTAAGTATTTATGCACTTTGGCCTACCGTGTAGTTAAAATTAATGGTTTATTTACCAGCTGATATGTCAACTTATTATTGGAATAGGGCTCTCCTAAACAACCTGGTGGCCATGAATGTGGTTACGTTGTCATGCGCTACATGAAAGAGATCATCGAGAATAATGACTTGTCTTTTCCTACAAAGGTATACTTTGATGTGTTGTGCTTGTTGTATTATGCTATGGAATATGCTTATTATGGTGCTATGGAATGTGTTTGTTGTGATTTTGATGTGGAAGTTTATGCTGATTTTGCTTGCTATGTTTACACTTTGTAGTGGATGAACAAGACTCGGAAGTGTTATACCCGGGAGCAGCTTGATGAGGTGCGCTTTAAGGCTTTCGATTATATCTAATAGCAAATGTAATTAAGCACTGGTTTTGGGTACATATGCATATATAGTCTGCTAGGACTTTTGGTTTTTTGTTAGTTTTTACCTTTTTGGTCATAAACTGCTGCATGCTTGGTTTCTTTTACTATGATGAACCCGGTTTGATTGATATGTAAGTTGATGTGGGAATGGTGTAGGTTTGATGTGAGAATGGTGTATGTTGATGAACATCTTGTATATGGAAGTTCAAGTTATATATATGGAAGTGCCTCCTTTTTAGGTTATTTGATTTGGTGCCTCTTGTTATTGAAACGTTACAGAAGTGTTACAAATCTGAGATTAGTAACAGTACAAAAGCGTTTCAAAAATAGTGCTATAAAAGCGTTGCAAATCTGTGTTGCAAAGGCGTTGCTAATCTGTAGCAAATGCGTTGCTAATCTGTTGCAACTGAATTAAATATTAGAATATAATCAGTAAATAGATTACCAATATGTTTGTCCGAGTGCAGCGGTGGCTGTTTCCTTGAAACAATATTGCTCCCTATATGCACCAAAGGATATGAGCAATTTGATTTCCCAGGATGAAACGGACGAACTCCGCGGTGCGGTGCTTGCAGGCGGAGCGACGGCGAACCAAAGAGAATACAGTAAAAGAACAGAGATGTTGGGGAAGAAGTTTGACAGAAAAGTAAGTCCATACTTCGTTTTCTGTCTGCCTATTTATAGGCTCGAGAAGATGCTTGAAACGGATGTGACTGTTGGAAAGGTTGCGACCCTTTACCAACAGACGCGACCGTTTTATAGCCGTTATATTTTGAACGGACAAAAATAAAACTGCTCTGATCGGAACAACCAACCAAGCCAAGCCAACCGCCAATTGCAAAGTGCAAAGTGCCTCTAATACGCCTCAAACGCCCATTCGCCCACGCCGCGGATGCGGGTGCGGGTGCGGGTGCGGCTTCGGGTTCGGGCTCGGGCACGGGCGCGGGCGTGGGCGCGCGCGTGCGGGGTGGTGCGTTGCACCACCCGCTAAGATGGCTAAGCTTTCAAGTCTTTCTTGTCTCATTGTAACTATAATAGTGTCCACATCTTAGTATATAAACACCAAATGTTTATTATATTTTAAGATGTGGGACTATTCATAGTCACACTTCCCAATGCATAATAATTGCATTTCTCTTTCTTCAATAAATGCCTCTTTCTCATTCATTATTTCCAACAATCCCCCACATGAATGAGTACTTGTTCTTAATTTCACGAAACAATTTATCGTATCGGTAAAAGTAGCACATAGGCCTTGAACTTTCCTAGTGGTTACCTATTTAAATTACTAGCGAATCAGTGGATTAAGATTGTCCTTGAACTGTAAGCCATTTGTGTAATTTTAAAATAAATAGCACACAATAAATGTTTCTTATATTCCTTTGTTCTCTGTTTGTGTTCGTTTTTGCCATGAACACCTGCCTGGTCTCATGAGTGCTTAGAGAATTTGGCCTTATAATTCTCCTTGAAGCGGCGCCTTCACACTCACGTAGGTGATTCTATGAAGAGTAATTCATATTACCTCACTTTGGTCCTTTTATGTTACCAAGTATAGACATCATTAAAAGTTTCAAAAACTTATCCTATTCTCCGACGAGTAATGCACTGACTTATCTTAGGAATGGTTTGAATATATACCAGTGCCAGCAAGTTTATTTAAACTTAGTTGTCCCTTTGAACCTAGATCTTGGGATCTCCAGTCAACTAGGTGGGGTTTCCATTTAAAGAAACCTTTTAGTTTATGGGCCGTAACCCCATTCCCATCGATAAGATATTAGCCTTCTCTTTAGGTAAACCTTTTGTTAGTGGATCCGCAATGTTATCATTTGATCTTACATATTCAATTGTGATAACCCCATTGGAGAGAAGCTGTCTTACTGTTTTATGTCTTCGACGTATATGTCTAGACTTGCCATTGTAAAGCTTACTATTGGCCCTTCCAATAGCTGATTGGCTGTCGCAATGTATGCTTATTGGAGGTACAGGTTTTTCCCAATTAGGAATACCGTCTAAGAAACCTCGAAGCCAATCTGCTTCTTCTGCGGCTTTGTCTAAGGCAATGAATTCTGATTCCATGGTAGATCTTGCTATACAAGTTTGTTTAGAAGATCTCCAAGATATTGCCCCATTTGCTAAGGTAAACACATATCCACTGGTGGATTTTGTATCTGATGATCCAGTTATCCAGTTTGCATCACAATACCCTTCTATTACAGATGGGTACCTACCATAGTGTAGTCCATGACCTTGTGTATACCTTAGGTATCCTAGTACTCGAATTATTGCTTTCCAATGATTCTTTCCTGGATTACTCGTATATCTACTGAGTTTACTCACAACATATGCTATATCAGGTCTAGTGCAGTTCATTACGTACATAATGCTGCCTAGTATGCGAGAATACTCAAGTTGATAAATACTATCACCGGTATTTTTAACCCAATTTTGGTTCATATCAACGGGTGATTTTGCTGATATTATGTTGTGTTGTTTAAATTTTTCAAGTATTTTTCCAATATAGTGTGATTGGGACAACACATATCCTTGGTCAGTTTTATGTATTTTTACACCAAGTATTACATCAGCAATTCCTAGATCTTTCATGTCAAATCTGGCGGAGAGCATATCTTTTGTAGATTTTATTATCTCCTTGTTACTACCAAATATTAGTAAATCATCTACATATAGGCATATAATGACATATCCCATATTCGTAAGTTTAGAATAGACACATTTGTCACATTCATTTATATGAAATCCATTCGATATCATATTTTCATCAAATTTTTCATGCCATTGTTTAGGCGCTTGTTTAAGCCCGTACAATGATTTTCGTAATCTACAAACCTTACTTTCATTCCCTGATTTTAGGAAACCTTCAGGTTGTTTCATGTATATTTCTTCTTCTAGTTCACCATTCAAAAATGCTGTCTTTACATCCATTTGATGTATTTCTAAATCAAGTGTGGATGCAATTGCTATTAGCATTCTAATTGACGTTATCCTAGTTACATGAGAATATGTGTCAAAATAGTCCAAGTCTTGTTTTTGTCTGAATCCTTGAACCACAAGTCGAGCTTTATACTTGTCTATTGAACCATCAGGTTTCAGTTTTTTCTTAAATATCCATTTATTACCTAAGGTCATACATCCCTTTGGTAAATCGACCAATTCCCATGTATGGTTTGACATGATGGATTCAATCTCATTGTAAATGGCCTCCTTCCAATAAGGGGCATCTGCAGAGGACATAGCTTGTTTGTATGTTAATGGATCGTCTTCTAACATAAATGTAAAGAAATCTGGTCCAAAGGTTTTAGAGATCCTTGATCTTTTGCTTCTCCTTGGTTCTTCCTCTACTTGTTGATCAATATCAGTTTGCTGAATATTGTCAATGCTTTGTTCAGTATCCTCAAGTGAGTTAGGGACTTCGGTTTCCCTTGGTCTCTTTTGAGCATAAGTTTCAATATCCTGTTTTAAAGGATATATATGTTCGAAAAATCTAGCATTTCTCGACTCAATGATGGTATTTGTGTGGATATCATCAATTTCGGATTTGTGTACCAAGAAACGATAAGCAGCACTAT
This sequence comes from Allium fistulosum, assembly GCA_030737815.1. Taxonomy (NCBI): domain Eukaryota; kingdom Viridiplantae; phylum Streptophyta; class Magnoliopsida; order Asparagales; family Amaryllidaceae; genus Allium; species Allium fistulosum. The sequence continues at coordinate 1,214,836,457 of CM060902.1, forward strand.
TATGTGCATATCCAATGAATACACAGTCAACTGTTTTTGGTCCTATTTTGACTTTCTTTGGTTTAGGTACCTCCACTTTCGCAAGACACCCCCACACTTTCAAGTATTTGTAGGATGGTGGTCTATTTTTCCATAGTTCGTGGGGAGTTTTAGACGTCTTCTTTCGTGGTATCTTATTTAAAATGTGATTTGCAGAAAGAATAGCTTCTCCCCAGAAGTTATCTGGCAAGCCAGAACTGATCAGTAGGGCATTCATCATTTCTTTTAGAGTTCTATTTTTCCTTTCGGCTATGCCGTTGGATTGAGGTGAATATGGAGCCGTAGTTTGGTGTATAATACCATGTTCGGTGCAGAACTCCTCGAAGGGGAATTCATATTCTCCTCCTCTATCACTTCGTAAAGCTTTTATTTTCTTGTTGAGTTGGTTCTCAACTTCTGCTTTATACTGTTTAAACATGTCGAATGCCTCGTCCTTGCTTCTAAGGAGATACACATAACAGTACCTTGTACAATCATCAATAAAGGTAATAAAATACCTTTTTCCACCTCTAGTTTGACACATTTTTAAGTCGCATACATCTGTGTGTATTAGATCTAGAGGTTCAGTTTCTCTTTCAACATGGTGAAACGAGGTTCTTGTCAATTTTGTTTCTGTACAAATTTGACATTTATAATTGGAGTCTATTTTACATTTTGGTATAAATTCTAGATTGATCAATTTCCGTAATGAATCAAAATTTACATGACCTAATCTAGAATGCCATAAGTTAGAAGAGTCAACCAAATAAACAGAAGATTCAGTTTTATTCATATCATTGTTTGGTACAATAGTGGTTACATTTGCTTTAAATAAACCATCACACACATAACCTCTTCCCACATACACTCCATTCTTTGATAACACAAATTTATCAGCCACAAAGGTTAGTTTGAAGCCATGCTTGCTAAGCAACGACCCTGAAATTAGGTTCTTGCGGATTTCTGGAACGTGGAGAACATCACTCAAGGTAAGTTCTTTTCCAGAAGTCAATTTTAGTACAACTTTTCCTTTGCCTTCAACCTTTGATGAGGATGAATTGCCCATGAATAGTTGTTCATCATCAGTAGCGGTTTTGTAGGTTGTAAACATCCACTTATTAGCACATATGTGACGAGTGGCTCCGGTGTCTACAAACCATTCCTTTGAGTTACCAACAAGATTGCATTCCGATATTACTGCACATAAATCCATATCAGAAACACCGTCTGAGATTTCAGCCAAGTTTGCTTCTGATTTCTTCTTCTTAGGTGCGCGACATTCGGCTGCTTTGTGGTCTTTCTTTCCGCAGTTATGGCATGAACCCTGGAATTTCTTTGAATTCTTTGGGTTATGTTCACGTTTCCTCTTGTTGGGTTTCTCTGACTCGACTACATTTGCCTTGGCAACCATGGTGTTCGAAGTCTTCTTCTCGGAGTTTCTGTTGTCTTCCTCGATCCTTAATCGAACTATAAGTTCTTCCATTGTCATCTCCTTACGCTTATGCTTAAGGTAGTTCTTGAAGTCTTTCCACGAAGGAGGAAGCTTTTCTATTGCTGCGGCAACTTGAAATGATTCACTTAGGATCATTCGTTCATCATGCAATGCGTGAATGATGACTTGAAGTTCTTGAATCTGACTAATTACGGTCTTCGCATCTACCATTTTAAAGTCCAGAAACTTTCCTGCGATGAACTTCTTCATACCCGCATCTTCGGTTTTATACTTCTTGTCCAATGTCGTCCATAATTCTTTGGAAGTTTGAGCAGTACAATATACATTGTAAAGGCTGTTATCGAGTCCATTTAAAATGTAATTCTTGCACATGAAATCTGCACTTTTCCAAATATTCACGGCCTCCACTTTAGTGGCATCAGTTTCCAGTTCTTCCACTTTAGGAACATCTTCGGCAAGATACTTTGCAAGACCCAATGTTGTTAAATAAAACAACATCTTTTGCTGCCAACGTTTGAAATCTGCCCCATTGAACTTTTCTGGCCTTTCTCCATGAGATAGTGCCATCGTTGGAACCACTGGCACAGGCAGGGTGTTGGTCACCGTTTGTGTTGGCGCTGAGTTATTGTTGTTGCTATTTTCAGACATCGCCGTCTACAAAGATAGCCAACAATCAATATTGTTTCAAGATTGTTATTGAAACGTTACAGAAGTGTTACAAATCTGAGATTAGTAACAGTACAAAAGCGTTTCAAAAATAGTGCTATAAAAGCGTTGCAAATCTGTGTTGCAAAGGCGTTGCTAATCTGTAGCAAATGCGTTGCTAATCTGTTGCAACTGAATTAAATATTAGAATATAATCAGTAAATAGATTACCAATATGTTTGTCCGAGTGCAGCGGTGGCTGTTTCCTTGAAACAATATTGCTCCCTATATGCACCAAAGGATATGAGCAATTTGATTTCCCAGGATGAAACGGACGAACTCCGCGGTGCGGTGCTTGCAGGCGGAGCGACGGCGAACCAAAGAGAATACAGTAAAAGAACAGAGATGTTGGGGAAGAAGTTTGACAGAAAAGTAAGTCCATACTTCGTTTTCTGTCTGCCTATTTATAGGCTCGAGAAGATGCTTGAAACGGATGTGACTGTTGGAAAGGTTGCGACCCTTTACCAACAGACGCGACCGTTTTATAGCCGTTATATTTTGAACGGACAAAAATAAAACTGCTCTGATCGGAACAACCAACCAAGCCAAGCCAACCGCCAATTGCAAAGTGCAAAGTGCCTCTAATACGCCTCAAACGCCCATTCGCCCACGCCGCGGATGCGGGTGCGGGTTCGGGCTCGGGCACGGGCGCGGGCGTGGGCGCGCGCGTGCGGGGTGGTGCGTTGCACCACCCGCTAAGATGGCTAAGCTTTCAAGTCTTTCTTGTCTCATTGTAACTATAATAGTGTCCACATCTTAGTATATAAACACCAAATGTTTATTATATTTTAAGATGTGGGACTATTCATAGTCACACTTCCCAATGCATAATAATTGCATTTCTCTTTCTTCAATAAATGCCTCTTTCTCATTCATTATTTCCAACACCTCTTGTATATGGAAATGTGTTGCGGTTGTTTTTTGAATGTGTATTGTTGATGAAAATGTGCACAAATTGGAACTGATGTGTAAATATAACAGGCTTGGAAATCAGTTTGCAATAACAAACTGATGTCTAAATATGCACAATAGTAATCATTCCCTATTAGAATCAGGCACATAGACATCGGTTATTAGCCGACGTCTGAAAAAATTTGATCTTTGTTGGCGTAGAGAAAGGTCAGTCACATAGACATCGAATCTGGGCCGCTGTCTGAGTACTTAGACAGCGGCCAAGAACCGATGTTTTTTCTCTACACTAACAAAGATATCAGTCAAATTTTTTCAGATGTCGGCTAATAATCGATGTCCATGTGCCTGATTCTAGTAGTGTATGGTAATTTTTCTTGAATGATGTATCCATGATAGCATTGAATATTTCAAGGGTGGAACAATCAAAGTCCTGATATTTATCCTACCTATATCATAATTTTTGACACTTTATTCCCATGCAGTCACGAAAATTGATCGATATTTATGACCGCTTCTACACTATACTGGGTTTGAAGATAGTACTTTCCGCAGTTACAATGAAAGTTACGATATTTATTATGCTATCTATATCATATATTTATTTATGCATCTCGCTTAATAATTTATCTTTCACGAAGTAATCAATTGTCTTATTAGTAGACTGTAGAAATGCATGCGTTAATAAGTTTAGCAATGTAGACGTTTTCATAGCCGGTCAATGTTAGACTCATATGGCATTGTACAATTTAGTTTTAATATTTACGTTATCATGTCTCAATAATAAATAGTAATAGTTTTTTTTACAGTAGTTTCGGTCCATTATTTATAGTGGTGTTGGTCTATTCAAATGTGAAGTTGAATGATTTTCGGCTACATTCCAACACTTAAGAGGATATTTAGAGATTATAAGGATGACTTTTTAAGGATTATATATAAAAGACAATTTTAGAACTTCACAGTCAGATCAAAAGATCGTGCTTTTATTTCAATTATTAATTAAGATAGCAATAGAGTTGAATAATTCATTGTAATCTGTCAATAATGTAACTCAAATAGAGAATAAAGATTACAATAGTGCTCTTTAACATTTAACAAATTCATCCTTATTACTTATATATGTTACAATACTCTTCCTTGAATATGCGTGTGTAAAGATAATTACCTCATTAAAAATCTATGTAAAAAAACCTAATTTGATTAAAATCATGAACAAGAAAAATAGTGCAATTTTATTTCATTTTTATATAGCATGTTTCATAGTGCTACTATGAGGGTTGATACTCCTGAATCAATATAATACCTCATTAAAACCCTACTTACAAAAACTCAGTGGAAAAAATATTGGTAAAGAAAAAAGAGTGCATTTTAACATACTTTTGGACACTTCCTTGATTTATAAAGCGTTATTCAATTAGTCTGTTGATGTACCCGATGTACCAATTTTGTACACCATCGTCTAAAACGTTGATTTTGAAAGTGCCTTTGTGAATAAATTTACCGGATTTCTTAGGACTGGATTTGTTTCACCTCCATCTTATTATTCTTTTATAATTTATGCATAGATAAAAATTTAGGAGAAATGTGCTGTAACGATCGGCCTTTTCGACCTTCAAATGTCGATACTAATACATCCACGGTATTCATGTGCTGAGGGCCCATGTGCTGGAAAGACTGAACGTTTGGGTAAAGAAAATAAAATGAACAAGAAAGAGGAGAACAAAAATATTAGAATCTCACAGCAGAATGATGGCATATAATATCAAAAGATAATATACAGAGCTACTCTAATATACATAGTATTTAAGAGTTACTAATCAGAGTATTAGCATCAGCCCATACAGTAATAAAAGTATGTCCTTACAATTGCTGACATATATACACAGAGTAATGCAGCGGAGATAAGAATACTACGGTAGGTAAGCATCCAAATCCTCTCCAAGGGCTCAATGGACATCGAGAAAACTTGTCTTTCTTAGACTGCTCGAAAAGAGTACCTATGAAAATAAGCTAAAAAATAAAAATCACAGGTTAGACAAAAGTGGTGTGAGAAACTCAAGAAATACATGATCAACATAAAACATAACCTTTTGAGATTGTCGTAACGATTATCCCCTCGAAAGAACCAAACCATCTAATAAGTATATATTGAGATATAATAAATAATGTCGACGGTGATGAAAATAAATGTGTTGCGTGTGTGTATAACATAACAATAATAGTTATACAATCAAAACCGCTAGGGCGTTTTCGCCAAATTGTGTAGGATTTGCATATTGATGCCCTCTATACATCAAGGCGGATCTCCTGCACAAGGATCAGAGATATCCTTCCGAAGTAGCGTATATATCGAGATAAAATATACCTCAGGTTAACATAACTGGTTTCACACTTGCAAGCCGTGAACATCAAATTCATCGCCCACGCATGTATAATCGAAAGTATCAATAGATATGGAGTCGCATGCTTCCATGGGCTATCTTTCAAATCTTTTAGCTAGGCACCCTACTTTAGTTTTTGTCATTCTGATGGTGAAGTCTCATTCAGCATCCCAACACCCTAACCATAACTCGAACAAATCTCGACACACGAGCTCCAAACTCGAAAAGATCTCGGAACCACACATGGATTCCCATATCTCAACAGATCTCGGAACCATACATGGATTCCCAGTTCTGAATATATCACGAACCTCTAAATGGGTTTACGTATCTCAAACAGATCTCGAATCTCCATATAGATTCCAGCATCTTCCAAAGCATAGAACACAAATATGGTTTTGAAGTTGTTACAGTTTCGACTCATCTCATATAATTACACTCTCCCGCTTACCAGGCGCACCAAAACCAATCAATAGATTTCTGGTTAACTCAACTTCGGTTCTTTTAGAAATAAACAGACAATGCATAAGGGTGGAAATCCTCCCCTATATGGATGGTTTTCTTTATCATTTGTCCTAGAAGGCAAGACGAGTTTATAGATAGGGTATAAAATCATCTGGTGTTCCTTCTAGATATTTCATAAGTTAATTGTGGTATAATTTCAACAATAATGAGAATGATCACATATGGAAATTAAGTCTCGTATACTTATCATGTTTCCAACATTCTCAACTTCTACTATCCCTCAGTTAAGAATGAAGCCCGGTAGTTTAGAGCACAATTGCTTCATACCTTACTCGAATCATTATTTTTAACTCTCAAAGACATAAATAAGTCTACTTTGTTAACTTTCATGCTAAGTACATGACTAAATACTTTCCATAAACAAGTAACACATAAAGCACCATCAAGTCACATAAATGACTTTTAATCTCCTTTTTATTTAATTAATCTTTCATTGATTAAAAACCTCTTTTATTACTAAAACTCTTTTTATCTAATAAAACTTCTTCATTAATTAAAACTTCATCATTTAATTAAACACTTATTTCTTTAATTAAAACATCTTTTATTAATTAAACACTTTTGTTTAATTTAACTCACTTATTTAATTAAACTTCACATATTTAATTAATAACTTAACTTATTAATTAAACTTCTTATAAATTAAAACTTCACTTTATTAATTTAAAATTTGTATTACTTAAAACTTAACTTATTAAACTTGTATATAGATTTAATTTTATGCTTGTATTTTATTATTCGTGTGTTTTACTATCCACGAATACTCTTTTCTATACTTCAAAATTATTCATATGCTTATCTCGACAGTATAAGTATATTCACAAATCACTTAACAAAATTACCTACTTTAAAATATAATCAAAGAGGTTAAAAAACAAATGTCACTAAAACATTGCTACTATAAACTCCTTTTCTTTTATAAATTGAATATATAACTTTTCTACATTTATTCCAAAAAATTATATACTTGTTATTATTATCTTAAAAATTCCATTATTAAAGATCTAATTATATTTATAATATTTTTCCACTTTAAAATATAATTCAAGGGTTTAAATACAAATGTTACTAAAACACTGTTTGCTACAAACCCTAAACATTTCGTACTTTAAACATTTATCTTTACAAATCTCTTTTAAAGATCTAATTACTTTTATAAGGGTTTAAGATAGTTGTTACGTAAACATTGTTTACCACAACCAGAATCATTTAAAAACTTATAGTTAACTTTAAGATATTCATTTTAAAGGTCAAATAATATCTACTTATGGTGATACACATTTAATTTAAATTCTTAAAATATTTTATTTCAACTTAAGTGTTAAATTCAAACTTCCTTTACTACATTTATAAATACTTAACTTACTTTTTAAAACCAATATATTTACTAAAAACCCTTTTAAAATGATGTATATATTTATATGTATATTAATTTATTTATAAGATAAAATATTTTATAATAAAGTAATTTAAAAGGATATTATATTACACAAGCTTGTATTTACTTAAATAAAATATTTAACTTATTTTCTGAAAACTATATATACTTAAAAATACTTAAACTATGGTTTAAAACATTTGTTTAAATATTACTTAAAAGTACTTATTTTATAATTTATTTAATACCTATAAAAATTGTTTTATAATTTAAAACGCTTTACTTTACAAATTCATAAATAATTATTAAAAATATATTTAAGCCTTGATGCTTTTCCAATAATAAATACACTTATAATATTTATTAAAAATGCAAAGAAGCACTAGGATGTCTTTCAAAGTTAACTTTGAAAATTGTGAAACACAAGGCATTTTCAAAGTGCATCCATCGCGACCTTTTCGCTTTCAATTTTCACAGCTTTCATTCACAATATCTATAACTTCCCAAACCAACCAATTGTATATTTTCACAATATAATCAATTTTTTACCAATTTAACATATGCCAAATACAAGGGATTTCAAAGTGCGTTTATAGCGACTATTTTGTTTCAAACATTTACAACACACTATCCAACATGCAAACACATCTTGGCCACGTCAGATATTTTGGAGGGTTCAAAAGAGAATGTATATGACATATAATGTTGTCACTTGCTTCCAAAAGCAAGAAGGGGTCCAAAAGAAATAACTTGTATTATTATCAATTTTAATTTATATTTAGCACAACAAACATTATATACATAACAAATACAAATTAAATGGTGATTAATTTTCCCAAGCCCAAGCCAAACCAAGATGTAGAAAATCTCGTTTTGAGTGTAACGGCAAAAACGACGTCTTAATTGGACCTCGTACGTAAAAGTTTTTATAAGATTTGAGATTAATTGAAATAATTAATTTACTAATTACCTACCTTCTCCAAATCCTTGTGCATAGGCCGTGCGCTATACATTTCTGTACAAACCCAAAAACATGCACCTTTCTCTCGTCCCTCCTAAAAGCTACGATCCACCAAAGCGCCTCCCGCTACCACCATCATTCATATCTTTATGAGGTGAACTAGATGACCCCAAGCACGACACGTCCGCACCCCTAAAATAAATCGCAAGGTCGCGAATTGAAATTCTCGACCGAAGCTTACCTAAATGCCACCGCCGATGCCCTTTCCACCAAGAAGCACAACATTGCCCTTCGTTTCTTCTAATTCCGCCTCCATCACCACCAAAACCTAACCCTAGTTCCATGATAACGTCGACTTTTCCTGAGCGACGTCGCACCCCTCAAAGTTCACATAGATTTGAAGCACTCTTTTCCCTGAGTTCTCGTTCGCAGTGGTTTGTCATTTCAAAGGAAAGATTCTATCGGGAATAGAAACTCTATCGGAAAAAATTCTATCCATAAGAGTTCGAGGGGCGGGTAACGTGATGTAAGATGGAATAGAAACTCTATCGGGAAAGATTCTATCCATAAGAGTTCTAGGGACGTTCTCATTCGCCATTTCAAGAGGATCGTCTATTCGAGTTAAACGATTAATTGTTGAATTAAGAGTCCAAGTGTTCGTTGTTGTGTCACGAGTCCAAGTACTCATGCACAATTAAAAGTTGAGAAGAGAAAGAGGTTAGAATCGAATTTAGAGAATGAAACAAGATTTGGAAAATGAAGTGAAAAATTGTTTTTGTTGTTTTTTTAAAAGGAGGAAAAATATTTACTGAGAGAAATTTATTTTTCAAAAGAGAAGTTTGATTTTTGTTTTGTTTTTCGGCTTTTCAAATTATTTTTAATATTTTTTTGTTTTTTTTGTTTTTTTTTGTTTTTGAAAAGATTATATATATTTTTTTCTTGGATTTTTGTTTTTCAAAAAGAAACTTAGAATTTTTTTTTTGAATTTTTGATTTTGATTGAAAATTTTCAAAGGAAAGGATTTTTTTAGGATTAAAAAAAATACTAAGTTAAGTTAAATTTACAATTTTTTTTTATTTTGGATTTTTTTTAAAATATGCATGAACTAATGCTACTAAATGAATGCAAAAGACTTAATTACAAATTTTCCTTCCTTAGTAGCTCCTAACCCAAAATTGTATAATCACACTTTGTCTTAAATCAACAAAATATTTCTTAGCCAGGTAACGGGCAGGGGTTATCAGTGCACCACCATAGCAATGCAACCAAAGGTTTAAGTACCTTCAAAGAAACAACCACTATAATATTTACGAATCACTGTAATATTTTTAAATTGTTATTGCTCTATCGTAGCCCAAACACCAAGAAATAAAATTGTTCAAAAGAAGACAATTGTCAAGATATAATTAAGCCCTAAGTGAGCTTGTGACTCCCTTAAGTCAAATTTATAACCAATATTATTAGTAGAATTTAAGGATGAAAAGCAATTTGTGGGCCAAGGAAGGGGTGATGAAATCCCCCACCTTATATGAATTGGGGTGTTGCCCTTAGAAAATAAAAATAAGATGAGATGAATGCAAAGCAAAAAGTAAACGTGACTTAACAATGCAACTAAAACGAAATTTGTTTTTTGTTTTTGAATTTTTGGAAATTTTTTTATATATAAATGCGAATGCAAGATGAATAAATATTGGAGATGAGAGCACGAAACCAGAGCGTGCAGAATTATCAACGATTTTTTTAGCGGCGATTTTTTTTAGCAAAGCCAAGCGAGCAATTCCTCTCGATTTTCTGCTTTGGCAACCTGAAACTAAAATAGTATATATACAAGTTTTTTTTAAAAATCAGGATGGAACATAAAGAAAATTAAAATAAAACAAATTAAAACAAAAAAATTTAAAATTATTTTTTTTATGTTTTTTTAAGGATTAAACAAAGCAAAATTGAAAGAAAACAAACTCTTTTTTTATATAAAAACACAACCTCCTAACAAAAGAAAACAAAGCAAAGTAAAAAAAAAAATTAAAGCAAGTTTCAGCCCAAAACCCAGCCCAATATGCAAAACAGTCGTGTTTTTTTCTTCTTTAAAACAAAAGATATGCCACAGAAGTAGACCAAATCCTCTTTTAAACGACTAAACCGAATTTTCACTTTCCAAAATTCAAAACCGAAAATTGAACACATTAGATTTTAGAAATTGACGTCAATTTTGTGAAGGGGGAATTCGCAAGGTGATGTGGTTGCGGGGTTGAATTGGAATTTGCAGAGGTGGTCGCGGTTGGGGATTTGTGATTCGCAGTTGGATGTAGATTGATGTCGTGATGGGATTGCGGTAGATTTGGGGGTTATCTGAGGATCGAGGTGTCGAATGATTGAAAGTGCTAGAGCGGCCGTCGAAGTTGATTGTCGAGTTGTAGACAGTGGTCACAGAATTGTGCTTGGCAGTGGTTGAGGTAATTGGTTTGGTTTAGTTGCGGTGGTTTTAGTAAGGTTGTAGTTTGTAAAAGAGAAATGATGTGTGGCAGCAAGATGAAGAGGGTGCAGTTGAACAAGAGGGGTGTGGTGGAGTTGTAATTGGTAAGAAGGGTAGTATGGCAGTGGTTACTGTGCAGGGGTAAGTTGCAAGCATGGTTTGATGTTATGGTTGATGGAGTTTGGCTGTTGTATCGGTTCAAGTAGGGTATGTGGATATGGTTTGTTGTAGATGGCTACAGCAAAAGTGATGAATGCAGGAGGGAGGTTGGATGATGATGCTTGTATGATGATGGTGGTATATGTGCAGTAATGCAAGTGTGTTGCTGCTACAGTGGTAGTGACAAGGTCTGGTATGTGGTGTTTTGTGACAAGTTGGTAATGATGAAATGAAGGTGGCAGGTAGGATGATATGTGGTGTTGTATGGGAGATGGTAAGGTTGAGTTATGTGTAGTTTGTAGGCAGAGTGGTTGATATGGGGTAGAACTATTGTATTAGGGGAAGGTGGTAGTGACAAGTTGTAGTTGACAAAGGAGGTTATAGGAATGGATGGTCAACGGTGGTTAGATGAGTGAATGCAGGGGAAAGAAGTGCACTGGGAAATTTGGTGTGCTGTCTGGAATGGTTTTGAAGGAGAGTGGGCAAGGGAAGTAATATAATTGTGACTGGTCGAGATAGTGGGTGGAAAGGATGGACAAGAAGAATGTGGAGGAGGAGTTTGTGCGTTCTGGTTATTGTAGATGGTGGATGTTGAAGTGAATGAAGGTGAAGTGTCAAGACAGAGTATATGAATGGTCAGAAGCAGTTGCAATGTTTGTTTGAAGTTTGCAGTAATGTTGTTGTTGTTTGAGCGCAGCAATGTTGTTTTTTTTGAGTGTTTGATGGGGGAGGTAGATGATGGTTCAGTGATTGAAGTAATGGAGCAATTTGACAGTTGTGCAAGGTTGATGTGAGTTGGAGGAGGAGTTGCTGTGATATGGTGATATGAGTGGTATATTGATGTTGGTGTTGATCACTTGAGAGGAGGGATGGTCAGAGCAGAGGGGTTAATGGTCAGAGCAGAGAGAGTAGGGATGGGTAGTAATATGAAAGTGTGGTATGGTATGTAGCAGAAAAGTTGGCAGTAAAGAAATAGTTTGACAATCAATGTAATTACAAATGAAACTGTAAAATTTTGTTTTTTTTGTAAATATAAATGTAACAGTAAATGTAAATACAAATGAAAATAATAAAATATTTTTTTTGTTTTGAAATTGTGGATGTTGTTTTATATATATATATATAATGAGTGCAAATGCTAATGAAACAAAAACAAGCACACAAACAAAATGATAACAAAAATCACACACAAACACACAACAATTTTTTTAAATGCAAATTAACACATAAAATGAAAACACACAAAAATCAAACAACAAATAATTCGAAGAATAGAAAATAAAAATCAAATCAAATTCCCCAGCAACGACGCCAAAAACTTGTTTGACGACTAATTTTCTATTGGTTTAGAAAATAGTCGAAAAAATTTAAATAAAAATTTACCGCAAGCGCACGGCATACAATGCTAGTACGTGGTGAATACGGGTCGATCCGCAGGGAATTATATTGATTTTCAAAATTTTCTATTCACTCAAATTAAACCAAGATTTGAAGTTGTGATTAACTAAAAAATGTAAAACCAAAAGCTAGAACAAAAGTGATGTAAAATATGAGATTAAAAATAAATTTAGAGGCAAATCCACTTTCCTATTTTCACATAAACCAACATAAAATCAAATGATGATCTCTTTCTAATCTAAGTAGAATTAGCGATGTATTTATCATAAGCAAGACCTATTTGTGTTATTTATTAAAACAACTTAAACCATCAAACTATAATACACATCTAATCCTACTCTTTAAGCTCTCATGAAAATTGGTATAAAGATTAAAACTAAAGTATATTTTAAGCATGATCAATTTGCTATTAATTAGTAACATCGATCATCAAATTTTGATTATAATTTCACTTTATTGCCATAATCATATTTAGATGAAGAGGCAACTTGTGAATAATGTGATTAAGCATATCCTATTTGTTATGAACAACATAGACTATCAAATTCAACATGAAACACTAAATCACATAAACATCCATTTTTCCATTAAGCACGAAAGAGATCATATAATGAAAGTTATGTTGAATCTACATGATTTAAGAGAGCTTCCTTACCCCTAAATTGTAGGGATTTCGCTTCTCATTTGTGTCATCATTTCAACACATAGAGATTTTAACATAAAAGATACAAAAACTAGAAAGAAAGCTATCGAATTAAAGAGAAGTAAATCTAGCTAACTTGAATGGAATAAATTCTAGACTACTAACATGAAATAGAAGAAAGCATGTAAATAAAATGAACACAAATAAAAGAACATGTAGAAAAGAAAGAGGCTTAGGAAACCATTTTATTTCATATTACTTTGAGGGTACAACTTGCATTCTAATTTCCAAAGTAATTAGAAAAAAGAAGATCATTTACATGTACATAAGAGGGCTATTTATACATGCACAAAACCCTAATCCAATTTTTAGAGGGCATCCCAAAATACCCTTTAGGAAGTATGGCCACCATGTAATCATTAGTCTCTAATTAATCCATTATCAAGTATGCATGAAACTTTAACCTCCGCTAACTTGTCCATTAGTTTCTAATTGTAGATTAAGTAAGTGGGTAGGTGGAGTCCTCCATGATGCATGGTTTGAATTATTTCCATCTTCGTTTCTTTGTTTCCATCCTTGTGCATGCTTATCTTCATGAAAAACATCTTCAAATTTCCATCCAAAATTCCTATAATTAAAAAGAAAATGTGCAAATAAATATTCTCAAAATTAATTCATGCACAAAATTAATAATTTACCCCCACATTGATGTATGAATGATGACTCGAAAGCACATTTGAAATTTGGTTTTAAACATGTAAAAATACCCAATTATGACATTTATTTAAATAAAAATTGATTAAATATGGATGTATAAATATGCACATTTACGTGCATATCAAATACCCCATACTTATCCTTTTATTCGTTCTCGAATAAAGAAAAACTAAGATAAATCCGTTTTCGTAGAAAATACGATTGCATTGAGCATATGCAACAAGCCGTTAAACCTCTAGGTGTCCCTTGTAGGATGAGTATTGTCTCACGAGGGTTTTCAGCGGATACTACCCACAAAATCCAAATGTAACATGAAAATATTTACAAAATGCAAGATTTATTTACAAAGATATGAATGCAAAAATATTACAAATGAAGAATTTACTTTTAAATTGACATGAATAAGTTAAATATAAGTTCTGGTCATTATCAAGAAATTTAAGTCCTTTTACTCGTCAAACTTCAAACAAAAATTAAGTAATCATCATAATTAGACTCCAGTTTGGCTAGTTGTTTCGGTTGATAACATAGTGCAACTATGAGACAGATCCTTAGTTCAATATCAAAGCTTTTCAAAGTGGTATTTTCATTTTTTTTGAATAACAAGTCAAATCACATAAGTGAAAATAGTGCTTGGATTTCAATTGCTTACTCTCTCTTTATTTTAAAACTTTATTGATATTAGCAATATTTACATATGCCTAACTCAGAAAACCGAGGCCAGATATATTACCTATGCACTGCATTTTGAGCTTACGTGAGGGGAGTACAAAGCGTGGCGAGTGAACACACAAGTGTTAACACCTACCGACTGTAGGCGTTATTAACGAAAGAAATTTTTATATACATACACCTAACTCAGATAAACTGAGGCCAGATATACCGATCATGCACTGCCTTTCGAGCTTACATGAGAAGGGTACAGAGCATAGCGAGTGTACACACTTACATGTGAACACATGACTCTAGGTGTTAATAAAGTATATACATATATACGAATTTTTTTTGTTTTTTTTATGAAGAGAGAGTTTTACAATATCATCTTGGCATTACTTAACTTAAAAGATTTAAAATGTTATCGCCTTTACTTTAACTCAACCACTTATTAAACAAAGATTTCGATTAGGATATACTTCATAATTATCACCCATGAATCTTCCTATATACTAGCTAAACCACTTGTAATCAAACTTTATTTTTATTTTTGTTAAGACAAATAAATTTCAAAAATTTCAATTTAATAACCAAAACTTATACTTATCCTATAATGTTTCTTCAAAAATAAATCAAAATGCTAAAACAAAAGAAAATTTGTTTTAGGGATTTTTTGTTTTTGAAACTTTTTTTTTAAGTTTTGGAAAGAAAATGCAAAAAATAAACCATTAAAAATAAAAAATAAAGATGACTCCCCCGCACACTTGATTTTTAGTTGTGTCCCCACAGTCAGTGCATGATATAATGAGTGTAACGGGGAAAAAATATGTACATATTTACAACAGGGGGTTAACATTTCTTACTAGACATAGCATGGCTCATGAAGAATCATGATCTCCTCCTCTTGGTTACTTGGAAATTCCAAGGAAGGTTTCAAATGATGACCACTGACTTTGAAAATCGATCCATCCCTGGGGTTTTGTATTTCTATGGCACCTTGTGGAAAAACAGTTCGTACCATAAATGGTCAGGTCCTTCTCGATTTTAGTTTCCAAGGGAATAAATGAAGCCTAGAGTCATATAGAAGAACTTTTTGGCTAGGCAAAAATGTTTTTCTTAGGATAGATTTGTCATGAAAAACTTTTGTTCTTTCTTTGTAGATTTTTTTCGTTTTCATACGCATCATTCCTAAGTTCTTTTAGTTCGTTGAGTTGTAGTTTTCGGTTTTCGCCAGCTTTATCGAGATCAAAGTTTAAGTTCTTTATTGCCCACAACGCTTTTTGTTCGATTTCAATAGGTAAATGGCAAGCTTTCCCGTAAACTAAACGAAATAGAGACATCTCGAGGTTAGTTTTAAAAGCAGTACGATAGGCCCAAAGCGCGTCGGTCAATTTCTGAGACCAATCTTTTTGATTTTTGTTAACTTTTTTCTCCAAGATCTATTTTATTTGACGATTTGAAACTTCAACTTGGCCACAAGTTTGAGGATGATACGGAGTGGATAACATATGGGTTATCGAGTATTTCTTCATTAAAGTTTCAAAAGAACAATTGCAAAAATGGGTTCCATTATCATTGATTATTGTGCCAAGTGTGCCGAACTCGAAAAGATGTTTTCTTTAAGGAATTTCACAACAATTCTATGGTCATTGGTTTTACACGGAACAGCTTCGACCTATTTTGAGATGTAATCGACAGCGAGAAGAATATAAAAATTTCCAAAAGAATTGGAAAAAGGTCCCATAAAGTTGATACTCCAAACATCAAAGATTTCGATCGTAAGAATGAGGTTTAGAGGCATCATATTTCGTCGAGAAATTCTTCCAAGCATTTGGCATCGATCGCAAGTTTTACAAAATTCAAACGAGTCTTTGAAAAGAGTGGGCCAATAGAACCACACTGAAGCACCTTTTCAGCAGTTTTTCGAGGACCGAAATGTCCACTGCACGCTTGATCATGACAAAACGAAAGAACACTCCTTATCTCATTATTCAGGATGCAACATCGAATGATTTGGTCGGGACAATACTTGAACAAGTATGGATCGTCCCAATAGAAATATTTCGCTTGGGACATGAATTTGCATTTGTCCTGTTTTGACCAATATGAAGGTGTTTCTTTAGTGACTAAATAGTTCGCTATGTCAGCATACCACGGATCGACAGAGATAGAAAGAAGTTGTTCGTCAGGAAAGTATTCATTGATTGGTAAATGCGATGGTGCGTTGGGAAGACGAGACAAGTGATCGACTATGACATTACCGGATCCTTTTTTATCCTTGATTGTAAGATCGAATTCTTGTAGTAAAAGGATCCAACGAATTAAGCGAGACTTAGCGTCTTTTTTAGCGAAAAGATATCGAAGAGCAGAGTGGTTCGTGTAAACAGTAATGTGTGACCGTATCAAGTATTGTCAGAATTTTTTGAGAGCAAAAACTACCACTAGAAGATCTTTTTCAGTAGCTGTGTAGTTTAGTTGAGCATCGTTCAGAGTCATACTAGCATAGTAGATAACGTGAAGGATCTTGTTGATGCATTGTCCTAAGACAGCACCAACTGCAAAGTTCGAAGCGTCACACATTATCTCAAATGGAAGATCCCAATTCGATGAGCAAATTACAGGAGAAGAAATGAGTTCATTTTTGAGACGTTCAAAAGCAGAGATACAATCAGAGTTAAAATCAAAGGGAACGCCTTTTCCAGGAAGAGTCGTAAGAGGTCGAGCAATCTTACTAAAGTCTTTTACAGAACGTCGATAAAAATCGGCATGGCCTAGGAAATAGCGAATGTCCTTAATAGATTTGGGAATGGGTAGATTTGCAATGACATCGATTTTCGCTTTATCTACCTCAATGCCTTTATATGAAATGACTTGTCCAAGGACTATGCCTTGAGTGACCATAAAGTGGCATTTTTCCCAAATTAAGTGTTTATCCTTGCATCGTTTAAGAATAAGTTCAACATGGTAAACATCCAGAAAAAGAGTTTCCAAAGATAGAAAAATCGTCCATAAACACTTCGAGAAAACGTTCGATCATATCAGAAAAGATGCTGACCATGCATCTTTGAAATGTAGCATAAGCGTTATAAAGGCCAAAGGGCATATGTCGATAAGCAAAAGTGCCAAAGGGACATGTGAAAGTTGTCTTCTCTGGATCTTCGGGAGCGATTGGAATTTGGTTATAGCCAGAATAACCATCAAGAAAGCAATAGAATTCGTGATCGGCTAAATGTTCGAGCATTTGGTCGATAAATGGAAGAGGAAAGTGATCCTTCCATGTTGCGGCATTTAATTTTCGATAGTCAATGCAAACACACCAACCCGTTTGAGTACGAGTTGGAATAAGTTTGTTAGAATTGTTCTTAACAACGGTAAGTCCAGACTTTTTTGGTATGACATGAATTGGGAAAACCCATGAAGTATCGGAGATTGGGTGTATGATACCATTGTCAAGAAGTTTAAGAATTTCATCACGCACCACATCCTTTATTTTTGGGTTAAGCCTTCGTTGCGCATCATGAATAGGCTTGGCATCGTCGATTAAATGGATGCGATGTTGAATAGGAGCGGGACCAATTCCCTTTATATCGATGATTGACCATCCAAGTGCTTCTTGTTTTTCGAAAGGATTGAAAGTAAGGAAGTTTCTTGATCAAGAGAGAGAGTTGTAGAAATTATGACGGGAAACATTTCATTATCACCTAAGTATGCATACTTAAGGTGATCAGGAAGGGGTTTAAGGTCCAACTTCGGGAGTTGCTTGATTAAAGAATTAGGTTGAGATTCAGACTCAACTGAAAGCGATTCAAAAGGGAGTGTGTATTCAATCTCATCGAGGATTTCGTGAAACAATCTTTCGTACTCTGCTTCGTGTTCATTGTTAAGATCAATCGTATCATTTTCAAAGTTTTCGTGAATGGCACTAACTTCCAACGTTTGGTCGCAAGGTTCATTTGATTGGTTTTGAAGATTGAAAATGTTAAGATCCAAATTCATGTTTCCAAAAGAAATTTTCATCGAACCGTTGCTACAATTGATTAAGGCATTTGAGGTGGCTAAGAATGGTCAGCCCAATATCAAAGGGATTTCACTTGCAAGGTTGGTCACGGGTTGTGTTTCGAGAATGATAAAATCAACGGGGAATATGAATTACCCTACTCTAATGAGCACGTCCTCAATTTCTCCCACGGACTTCTTAATGGAACGATCAGCGAATTGAAGCGTGACCTTTGTGAGTTTGAGCTCACCTAAGCCTAATTGTTCATACACAATGTATGGAATCAAATTGACACTTGTGCCTAAGTCTATCAAGCATTTGTTAATCGTCTTGTCTCCAATTGTACACGAAATCATAGGGCAGCCAGGATCTTTGTATTTAATGGGCATGGATTAGGACAAGACTTAACTCAAACTGGCCGCTAAGAAGACTTTTTTGGGCACTTGAGTGTGTCGCTTTTGGGTGCACAAGTCCTCAAGAAATTTAGCGTAAGTTGGTACTTGCTAAACGATGTCAAGAAGCGGGATGTTAACTTTCACTTGTTTAAAAATTTCCAACATCTTTTCCCTTTGGTCTGGGCGTTTCTTTGGTCGAAGACGATGTGGAAATGGAACACGATACTCAGTAGGCGGGTCTACTTGAGTAGAAGAAGAATTTTGATTAGCATTTGATTCAACGTTTGGCTCCATGGTATGTTCAGATTCATTTGCTGTTTTAGAAGTGTCAAGAGGGGTTTCCAGTAAATCGTTTGGATTAACGACTTGATTATCGATTTATTTGCTAGAACGCAGAGTTGTGATAGCATTCAATTGGGTGACATTGCTATCTTGAACAAAATGGGCTTGGTTAAAATTTGCATTTTGATTTCTGGGATTTGGAATGGGTTGGCTTGGAAATGTGCCTCGTTCACGTTCATTCACACACGTGGCTAATTGACTTATTTGCATTTCAAGTTTAGCAATTGATTGGCTTGTGTTTTGCATATATGAGGTCAATAAATTTTGCAAATTGCTGTTTGATTAGAGGCTTTGAGTTGTTGCTTTAGCCAACGTTTCAAGACTTTTTTCGAGTGAACTTAAACGTTTATCAACTTGGGGAGGGGTAGCAGAATTTGGTTGAAAATTTGATTGTTGCGGTTGATTATGAGACAGACCCGCAAAATTTGGTTGAGAATGATTGGGTTGAAAGGGAGGATTCGAAGCATTATTCGGGAATGCTTGAAAATTGGTACGAACCATATTTGTGTTGGGATTGTTTTGATTCCACACAAAGTTTGGATGATTTCTCTAACCAGGGTTGTATGTTGGAGAAAACGGGCCATTTTTAGCTTTATTGAAAGCATTGATTTCTTCTACAGAATTAGGGCACTGATCGACCATATGATTAGGATCGTTGCATTTATAACACATCGGATGGAAAGCTTGGTTCATTTAGTTAGATGAGAAAACATTATCGAATTTATCAATCATTGCATCGATTTTAGCTTCCAAAGCTAAAGAAGATCCTATTGAGTGTGAGCTCGATCGTGAGTAAATTGATTTTTCGTTTGAATGTCCCCATCGGGATGACTTTTCGGCTAGATTTTCAAGAAATTGCCAAGCATCGTCATGATGTTGGGCGAGAAAGTTGCCTTGGCACATTGATTCGAGCATGCTTCGTGAGCTGTTTTCGAGTCCATCGTATAAGATTTGGCAAAACGTTCATTTTTCAAAGTTATGGTGTGGAAATTTTATCAAGAGCTCTTTAAATGTTTCAAAATATTTTCCGAATGGTTCTCCCCTGAATTGATGAAAATTTACGATTTTGTTTTGAATTTTAGATGTTTTTTCCATGGGGTAGAACTTTTTTAAGAAAACTTTCATAAGTTCTTTCCAAGTTTTAATCGAATTAGATGGCAAGCTATACAACCATTTTTCAGCGTAATCTATGAGAGCAAATGGAATTAATCAAAATTTGATTCCGTCATCAGAAAGTTGTTGGAGTTTCATGGTTGTGCAAACTTGTTTGAATTACATCAAGAAAATGTATGGATCATCGGGTTCAAAATTGCCAAATTTTGGAAGCGTGGCAATATGGTTCGAGTGAATTTAGAAGTAGTTACCCGTTGGGGCGGGTAACGTGATGCAAGATGGAATAGAAACTCTATTGAAAAAGATTCTATCCATAAGAGTTCGAGGGCATTCTTGCTCGCCATTTCAAGAGGATCATTTGTTCGAGTTGAACGATTAGTTGTTGAATTACGAGTCCAAGTGTTTGTTGTTGTGTCACAAGTCTAAGTATTCATCACCATTAAAAGCTGAGAAGAGAAAGATGTTAGAATCGAATTTAGAGAATGAAACAAGATTTGGAAAATGAAGCGAAAAATAAAATTTGTTGTTTTTTTTATGTTATGTTTCTTTTAAAAGGAGGAAAAATATTTACTAAGAGAAATTTATTTTTCAAAAGAGAAGTTTGATTTTTGTCTTTTCAAATTTTTTTCAATATGTTTTAGTTTTTTTTTTAAAAGATTATATATTTTTTTCTTGGATTTTTGTTTTTCAAAAGAAACTTATAAATTTTTATTTTTGAATTTTGATTTTGATTGAAAAATTTCAAAGAAAAGGATTTAAAAGGATTTTTTTTTGGATTAAAAAAAACTAAGTTAAGTTAAATTTACCATTTTGTTTTGTTTTGGATTTTTTATTTATTTTTAAATATGCATGAACATATGCAACTAAATGAATGCAAAGGACTTAATTACAAATTTTCCGTCCTTAGTAGCTCCTAACCCAAAATTGTATAATCACACTTTGTCTTAAATCAACAAAATATTTCTTAGCTAGGTAACGGGCAGGGGTTATCGGTACAACATGAATCATTATAGCAATGCAACCGAAGGTTTAAGTACCTTTAGAGAAACAACCACTATAATATTTACGAATCACCGTAATATTTATAAATGGTTATTGCTCTGTCGAAGCCTAGACACCAAGAAATAAAATTGTCCAAAGAAGACAATTGTCAAGATACAATTAAGCCCTAAGTGAGCTCATGACTCCCTTAAGTCAAATTTCTAACCGTTATTATTAGTCAAATTCAAGGATGAAATGCAATTTGTGGGCCAAAGAAGGAGTGATGAAATCCCCCACCTTATATGAATTGGGGTATTGCCCTTTGAAAATAAAAATAAGGTGAGATGAATGCAAAGCAAAAAGTAAACGTGAATTAACAATGCAACTAAAATGAAATTTGTTTTTTGTTTTTGAATTTTTGGAATTTTTTATATATAAATGCGAATGCAAGCAACCAACAATGCAAGATGAATAAATATTGGAGATGAGAGCACGATACCAGAGCATGCAAAATTATTAGCAATTTTTTTTAGCGGTGATTTTTTTTAGCAAAGCAAAGTGAGCAATTCCTCTCGATTTTCTACTTTGGCAACCTGAAACTAAAAACAATATATATACAAGTTTTTTTTTAAATTAGGATGGAACTTAAAGCAAATTAAAACAAAACAAAAAAAATTTAAATTAATTTTTTTTGTTTTTTTAAAGGATAAAACAAAGCAAAATTGAAAGAAAACAAACTCTTTTTTATATAAAAACACAACCTCCTAATAAAAGAAAACAAAGCAAAGTAATTTTTTTTAAAGCAAGTTTCAACCCAAAACCCGACCTAATATGCAAAACAGTCGTGTTTTTTTCTTCTTTAAAACAAAAGATATGCCACAGAAGTAAACCAAATCCTCTTTCAATCAACTAAACCAAATTTTCACTTTCCAAAATTCAAAATCGAAAATTAAACACTTCGGATTTCAGAAATTGACGTTAATTTTGTGAAGGAGGAATTCGCAAGGTGATGTGGTTGCGGGGTTGAATTGGAAATTGCTAAGGTGGTCGCGGTTGGGGATTTGTGATTCACAGTTGGATGTAGATTGATGTCGTGGTTAGAATGCGGTCGATTTGGGGGTTATCTGAGGATCAAGCTGTTGAATGGTTGAAAGTGCTGGACTGGTTGTCGAAGTTGATTGTCGAGTTGTCGACAGTGGTCACAGAATTATGCTTGGCAGTGGTTGAGGTATTTGGTTTGGTTTGGTCGCGGTGGTTACAGTAAGGTTGTAGTTTGTAAAAGAGAAACGATGTGTTACAGCAAGATGAAGAGGGTGCAGTTGAACAAGAGGGGTGTGTTGGTGTTGTAATTGGTAAGAAGGGTGGTATGGCAGTGGTTACTGTGCAGGGGTAAGTTGCAAGCACAATTTGATGTTATGGTTGATGGAGTTTGGTTGTTGTATTAGTTCAAGTAGGGTATGTGGATATGGTTTGTTGTAGATGGCTACAACAGAAGTGATGAATGCAGGAGGAAGGTTGAATGATGATGCTTGTATGATGATGGTGGTATATGTGCAGTAATGCAAGTGTGTTGCTGCTACAGTAATAGTGACAGGGTCTGGTATGTGGTGTTTTGTGACAAGTTGGTAATGATGAAATGAAGGTGGCAGGTAAGATGATTCGTGGTGTTGTAGGGGAGATGGTAAGGTTGGGGTGTGTGTAGTTTGTAAGCAGAGCGGTTGATATGGAGAAGAACTGCTATATTAGGGGAAGGCAGTATTGACAAGTTGTAGTTGAGAGAGGAGGTTATAAGAATGGATGGTCAGCGGTGGTTAGATGAGTGAATGCAGGGGAAAGAAATGCACTGGGGAAGTTTGGTGTGCTGTCTGGTATGGTTTTGAAGGAGAGTGGGCAAGGGAAGTAATAGAATTGTGACTGGTCGAGACAGTGGGTGGAATGGATGGACAACAAGAATGTGGAGGAGGAGTTTGTGCGTTCTGGTTATTGTAGATCATGGATGTTGAAGTGAATGAAGGTGAAGTGTCAAGACAGAGTATATGAATGGTCAGAAGCAGTTGCAATGTTTGTTTGAAGTTTGCAGTAATGTTGTTGTTGTTTGAGCGCAACAATGTTGTTGTTGTTTTGAGTGTTTGATGGGGGAGGTAGATGATGGTTAGGTGATTTAAGTAATGGAGCAATTTGACAGTTGTGTAGGGTTGCTGTGAGTTGGAGGAGGAGTTGTTGTGATATGGTGATATGAGTGGTATATTGATGTTGGGGTTGATCACTTGAGAGGAGGGATGGCTAGAGAAGAGGGGTTGATGGTTAGAGCAGAGAGCGTAGGGACGAGGAGTAATATGAAAGTGTGGTATGGCGGAAAAGTTGGCAGTAAAGAAACAGTTTGACAGTCAATGTAATTACAAATGAAACTGTAAAATTTTGTTTTTTTGTAAATATAAATGTAACGGTATATGTAAAAACAGATGAAAATAATAAAATATTTTTTTGTTTTGAAATTGTGGATGTTTATATATATATATATATATATAATGAGTGCAAATGCAATTGAAACAA
The DNA here is from genome assembly GCA_030737815.1 of Allium fistulosum. NCBI lineage: Eukaryota > Viridiplantae > Streptophyta > Magnoliopsida > Asparagales > Amaryllidaceae > Allium > Allium fistulosum. Next base: position 1,214,860,212 of record CM060902.1, read on the forward strand.
AAACAAGCATACAAACAAAATGATAACAAAATTCACACACAAACACACAACAATTTTTTTTTAAATGCAAATTAACACACAAAATGAAAACACACAAAAATCAAACAACAAATAATTCGAAGAACTAAAAATAAAAATCAAATCAAATTTCCCAGCAGCGGTGCCAAAAACTTGTTTGACGACTAATTTTCTATTGGTTTAGAAAATAGCCGAAATTTTTTAAGTAAAAACTTACCGTAAGCGAATGGTGTACAATGCTAGTACGTGGCCAATACAGGTCAATCCACAGGTTATATAGAATTTTAAAATTTTCTATTCAATCAAATTAAACCAAGATTTGAAGTTGTGATTAGCTAAAAAAATGTAAAACAAAATGCTAGAACAAAGTGGTGTAAAATATGAGATTAAAAATCAATTTAGAGGCAAATCCACTTTCCTATTTTCACATAAATCAACATAAAATCAAATGATGATCTCTTTCTAATCTAAGTAGGATAGTGATGTATTTATCATAAGCATGGCCTATTTTTGTTATTAATTAACATAACTTAAACCATCAAACTATAATACACATCTAATCCTACTCTTTAAACTCTCATGAAAATTGGCATAAAGATTGAAACTAAAATCTATTTTAAACATGATCTATTTGCTATTAATTAGTAACATAGATCATCAAATTTTGATTATAAATTCACTTCATTGCCATAGTCATATTTAGATGACGAGGCAATTTGTGAATAATATGATTAAGCATAGCCTATTTGTTATGAACAATATAGACTATCAAATTCAACATGAAACACTAAATCACATAAACATCCATTTTTTCATTAAGCACAAAAGAGATCATATAATGAAAGTTATGTTGAATCTACATGATTTAAGAGAGCTTCGTTACCCCTAAATTGTAGGAATTTAGCTTCTCATTTGTGTTATCATTTCAACACATAGAGATTTTGACATAAAAGAAACAAAAACTAGAACGAAAGCTATCTAATTAAAGAGAAGTAACTCTAGCTAACCTGAATGGAATAAATTCTAAACTACTAACATGAAATAGAAGAAAGCATGTAAATAAAATGAACACAAATAAAAGAACATGTAGAAAAGAAAGAGGCTTAGAAAGCCATTTTATTTCATATTACTTTGAGGGTACAACTTGGGTTCTAATTTCCTAAGTAATTAAAAAGAAGAAGATCATTTACATGTACATAAGAGGGAAATTTATACATGCACTAAACCCTAATCCAATTTTTAGGGGGCTTCCCAAAATACCCTTTAGGAAGTGTGGCCACCAAGTGAACATTAGTCTCTAATTAATCCATTATCAAGTATGCATGAAACTTTAGCCACCACTAACTTTTCCATTAGCTTCTAATTATAGATTAAGGTAAGTGGGTATGTGGGATCCTCCATGATGCATGGTTTGAATTATTTCTATCTTCATTTCTTTGTTTCCATCCTTGTGTATGCATATCTTCATGAAAAAAATCTTCAAATTTCCATCCAAAATTCCTATAATTAAAAAGAAAATGTGCAAATAAATATTCTCAAAATTAATTCATGCACAAAATTACTAATTTACCCCTATATTGATGTATGAATGATGACTTGAAAGTACATTTGAAATTTGGTTTTAAACATGTAAAAATACCCAATTATGACATTTATTTAAATAAAAATAGACTAAATATGGATGTAAAAATATGCACATTTACGTGCACATCAACCAGAATTTACTAATAAAATGATTTTCGGTCACATTATCGATATTTATTCGAACTATTTATTTTCGTAAATAAATTTCGAAAACAAAATTCTTATCATTAGTTATTATTTAAATGGGGTTAACAAGGTCATTAAACCAATTAGTCGCATTAAATCCAAGATTTAAATAATTCAGATATATAAGTACGAAGTGTTTGAAATTTCAGGTCGTTACATTCTCCTACACTTAGAATATTTCTCCTCGAAATTCCAACATGAACAACAAAAACAACACTCACACATTAATACTTAACAATAATACAACTATTAACAAACAAAGCTCATGGTTTTCCTAGGTTTAGAAATCTTCTCATCGCACAAGGACGATAAAACAATCTACCATGCGTACCTTACGCTCAACAACCTCAGAAGTTAGTCGATTATTCATACTACCTCACACAATTTGAAGAATCATTTCTAAACTCTCTATAAGTCAACAAACACAATATACAAATATACTAAAGCTCGTACGATGCACATGGACCTATGGGTTGCGGAATTATGGATCTTAAGGCTAGATAAACACTAGATGGGGGTGAATAGGGTTTTCTAACTTTTGTAATTATTTTTAAATTTCTTTCAAGTTTAATGTTATATCACATATTTTCAATACGAAATTGTATCAACAATCAATCGCAGATGCATACGCAGATAAAGTAAAAACAGTAAAGTATAGTAGAGAGTTAGAGAGATGACACCAAAGATTTTATACTGATTTGGATTTCTCCTACATCTTGCCTTATACAATTGCTTGTACATATTTCTTTTCAAATGCCAGTCTTTAAATGGGCAGAAGGAAAACCCAATTACAATCTCGATTCCGAGGCTACGAGACATACCCTCTTGATTTTCCAAGCTCAGGGTACATCTACTTGATTTGGACGGGCTATAAGCACACCTACTCGGGTGTTCGGGCTACCAAGCACACCCAATTGATTTGAACGAGCTACAGTCACCCCTAGAGGAAAAAAACTAGATTCTGATGGGGCTTCAAAAGATAATTTCTTGAAATTTGGATACAATGGATCCTATAGCCTCTTGAGCATCACTTTGATCTTGATGTGAGAGAGAGATGATTGAAATCAGAGAGTAGATAATAGAGAATCTATACAATGAAGATTGAATCAATTCCGGTTGAATTTGAAGAGATTTTAATAAATTTTTCACTAGAAATTTTGGAAGAGTAAGAAGAGAGAAGAAACAAGAAATTAGTTGTTTAAAAAAAATTGTTTGAAATCCCCTATTTATAGACAATAAACAGACACGTACATTCGCGAAGAGTTATGACGAATAGGCACTTCATTTCAAAATTTAAGTTTCAAATCTACAGCATGTGTGACGACCGCCCATGACCCCTGCACTGAACCTAGAGATAGTGCGCTGTAAAGTGTGCCAGGTGACCATGGACGATTGCCAGGATAAATTAAAAATAACAGAATCTATCATATTACTCACAGCGCATGGACAAAATACAATAGAACATATATATAGTGAAGCTTCACAGAATAGATTCTCATCAATAAACTTCATAATAGTTGAGTACAATCATCAGAATAGTCAATACATCAAGCCTCACTACATAACTCTCAGAGAATATACAAACAGCGGAACATCCAGTACATATAAGAAGATAATATGCAACCCTCTAGCTCGTCTTCGATATCAACACCGTGGAAAGCAAGAACAACACCTGTCACCTGCTACCTAGTCTGCCCGTCCCAAAATGGACGAACAGCCCAAGGCAATAAGAGTTAAAACATAAAGCCTTGAGTCAGACAACAGTCTTAGTGAGCAGTAAATTAACTAACAACATACCAGAAGAGCATAAAGGAAAAGGAATAGGAATACAACCCTCCCACTCCACCTCTTTCTACAGTGATAGCCCCCAGACACACACTAAGCAGAAGCAAACATAGCAGAGTACACAATTTAAAGTAAAGCAATTATCACTCGAGTCAAGGGCGATGTTTTCCAAGTACAAACCCCCAAGGCCTAAACCAAGATCAGATAAGCACCCAGAAAATACCACTCTTGAGACCGAATGACGATACAACCAAACATCCATGACTCTGGCTATCACTGTTATCATTGCTTCGATACCACCGTTAATTGAATGACCGACACATTCTTTCAGCCGTCCGTCAAGGGCTAATGGAAACTCCGGTTCTAGACATAACTCCCGCACGTCATCGTGACCCGTGCCTAGGACTATCGAATCTGCCCAGAGTACTTGACTACCAATCCGTAGCTTTCAGGGACTATCGAATCTGCCCAACGTACTCTTGCTTTGAGCATGCTAGAACCTTCAACAACGATGAGATCTCAGCCTTCTAGTCATCCTCCTCGACGACTATTTCCATACTAGCTCAAGCGCCTCTCGAGCATCCATTATCCTCAAACTCAAACACCTCACCGAGTTATCAATCTGCTTGGAATGATCCCGTCTGGATTAGACCAAGGCTATCTCATATCATGCTTCGCTTCATCATATCCTCGCAAAGTCTCATCTCAACATCATCATCAAATCTATGCATAAGAGCTTCATCATCCGCTACATATGCCACAAGCAGCTTTCCCAATTCAAGAGCCTTTCTCTTAGCTTTTGAATCATCTTCGGTCTAAATCAAATCATCAATCATCTAATTCATAGCAATCAACCAAGTCAAACATTAATCCAAACAATCAAGCATTCAAATATGATCTAAGTAGACAATTATCACAATAATGGCAATTTCGTAATTAAAGAGTTGAAAGTCTAATAAGCATGAAAACATGAACAATATCTCTATAATCTTGATGAATGAACTTGCATAGGTTAACATGTAGTAAAATGGATGTAACATCATCATGAACAATGAATCTATATGGATCTACACCTAGGATGAAGAAAATGCATGGAAACCACTACTTTAACACCAAATCAAGCCAACGATCCGATATACTCCTTTGGATCTGTGTGAGAGATAATCACCACTCACCAAATCACCTAAACAACCCCAAATCAACACGCTTCAGATCTGGACAGCAAAGGATCTAACTCGATCTATCACGAATCCGCTTCAAACGATGAAATCTCTCTTCGAAGAATGTAGATCTTCAACTTTAGCTCTTGGATCTTCGATCTTGGATGGAAGGAAGTACTAAATCAAAGTGGAGAAAAGAAGTGTAGAAGTCGAGCTCTCAAAATGGCAGCACTTTGTCGCTTCGAAATCCGGATCCCAAAAATGGAACAAAGCCTTCCTATTTATAGCTGAAATTCCTTAACTCGTCTGCCTTTATAAGTCGTCTCCGACTTATCCCTATCTCCGACCTACGACTCAACAGACCCTAGTCTCTACGACTTACGACTTAACGTACCCAGCAACCTACGACCTAAGCCCATGCGCACTCACGACTAACCGGACCTACCTGTCTACGACTTAATGCGCGCGCGACTTAACAGGGTCTCCGACTTAAAACCCATGCGACTTAATCAGGGGATACGACTCAACATGGTAGCTGACCTACGACTTACCTAACCTCCTTAAGTCGCTTACGAGTTAACAACTCTCACGACCTAACATAGACAACTACCTTACGACCTAACACCCCACACGACATAACTACTCACGCGACCTAAATGGGTTATGACCTAACACTTAAGTCGTCGCCGACCTACCCCTTAGATCCTTAACTCGCCGAAACCCTTAAGTCTCTTATCTCTTAGGTCGCGCTACCTCTTAGGTCGTCTACGACCTAAACCAATACGACCTAACTTCTAAGTCGCTCCAATACTTAGGTCGTCCACTCGACTTATCTCAAACTCCTTAGGTCGCCAGTTTCTTAGCTCGGTAAATCTTCTTAAGTCGGTCACTTATCTTAAGTCGTCTAAATCTTTAGGTCGACTAATTCTATAGGTCGCCTATCTCCTTAAGTCGGCTACGAGTTAAGCCTATGCTTACTTACGACCTATCAGACTCTTCGACCTAACTCTTTGCCGACCTAAAACCCGTACGACCTAGGACTTAAACTCTAAAGAACTTATCAACAGTGTGACCAAATGTCAACTGTTTTAAAATGTTTCGATCCGTAAAAATACGGGTCGTTACATTCTCTCCCCCTTAGGAATTTCGCCCCCGAAATTCCAAACAAACAAGGCAATCAAAGACTATTCTGCATGCCTACCATCCATAGCAATCAACAAACTATGCATCCAATTCTAGCTTAGCATGCAGAATTCTAAAACTAGAACAAGTTACAATATCGTGAGATGACACGACACCTTAGGGCCATACCTTGAAGAGTTCAGGACGAGCTGCCTTCATCCTCTCTTCCACCTCCCACGTACAGTCGTTATCATCATCACTCCATTGCATCTTGAGCAACTTAACTACCTTCCTCCTAAGCTGTTTCGTGTCGGTTTCCACAACACGAAGCGGCTTACGAGGTTTCTTATCGACTGGATCAACTTCGAAGTCTTCACAGCTATCAGCAGAAACCACTGTATTCGAGTCGTGCACATACTTCCGTAGATAGGATACATGAAAAACATTGTGCACACTCGACATCTTCTCTGGTAATTCCAATCTGTAGGCGAGCTTTCCAATTCGCTCGATGATCAGGAATGGTCCAACAAATCTTGGAGTCAGTTTTCCTTTCTTCCCGAATCGAATAACATTCTTCATTGGAGAAATCTTCACAAAAACCATATCACCTACGTCGAATTCCAAATCCTTACGACGCTTATCAGCATAACTTTTCTGACGATCTTGGGCTGCCTTCATTCGTTGCCGAATGATCTCAATGCAATCCGAAGTCTGTCGAATCATCTCTGGCCCAAGTAACAGCTTTTCTCCTGTTTCCAACCAACATGTCGGAGAGTTACACGGTCTTCCATACAATGCCTCATACGGTGCCATACCAATGCTCGACTGGTAACTGTTGTTATATGAAAATTCCACCAAATGAAGGTGATCTTCCCATGATCCTCCGAAATCCAAAACACAAGCTCTGAGGAGATCTTCCAAAACTCGGTTGACTCTCTCGGTCTGACCATCTGTTTGAGGGTGATAAGCTGTACTTAAGCACAACTCGGTTCCCAAAACTTCCTGGAAGCTCTTCCAAAATCCACTAGTGAACAATGGATCTCGATCGCTCACTATACTTTTCGGAATACCATGGAATCGAACTATCCACTTAACATACAACTCAGCCAACTTTGATGCAGTCCTAGTCGATCGAACAGGAATGAATCTTGCACTCTTCGTCAGACGATCCACAATGACCCAAATCCCTTCATTTCCCGTTCTGGTTCTAGGTAGTCCATCAATAAAATCCATCGACACTTGCTCCCACTTCCATGTAGGAACTTCTAATGGCTGAAGCAATCCACTTGGCTTCTTCTGTTTAGCTTTTACCAACTGGCAGTTCATACACTTGGAAATAAAATTTCCAACATCCTTCTTCATACCTTCCCAGTAATAGGTTCTCTTCATATCCCGATACATCTTATTTCCACCTGGATGAATTGTCAACTTCGAGTGATGACTTTCCTTCAGAACTTCACTCCTCAATTCATCTATATCGGGAACAACTAGTCGTCCTTGCTTCCGAAGCCAACCTTCTTGATCGACCTCGAATTCTTTATCCTTTTCTGGTTCCAATCCAGATTCCAAATCTTGGATAATCTTGACAAGCTTATCATCTCGCTTTTGACTCTCGCCAATTCTCTCCACAAGAGTCGGTCTTATCGATAAGTTTGCCAACATCTCAGGTTCCAATTCACATCTGGGCCTGAAGTCAAATCCAGCTAAATACTCGAGATTTTTCCATTCTGAAAACATGGCTCCCAATCCTGCATGTCTTCGACTTAACGCATCTACCACTGCTGTTTTAAAAATAAAGGATAAGAAAATGGAAAATAGAGATCAAATATTACTACCAGCGACTTTAGCAATATTCTACGACTTTATATACTATACTATAGTCTTGAGATCTTCGTATCTTGGTATTTGTACTCATGAGTCTTCATTTCCTTTTTTTGAGTCTTTATACTATATAGTCTTCAATTCAACACCTGTGTAATATCCTACACTATATACCATATAACTTGACGAAACATTAGTTTCCATATTTTATATGAATGTATTTTGTTATCAAGATAGTTATCATCAAAATCAATAACTGAGGTATAAACAATCTCTCCCTTTTTTATGATGAAAACCATTAATAATCTTTATATATCTATATGATATGACTCACCTTGATATAGATAACTCCCCCTAAATATATGCTTATGTATATTTTATATTTTTCTCCTCCTTTGTCATCAACAAAAATGGGTGAAAAGGTAAAAAATCTACCTAAATCAAATACTTAGAGATTATAGATTCAAAATCAGTAACTAAGTTAAATGATATGATTATGATATATGATGATTATATGATATGAAATTCACTATTAAGCATAATGATATGTAATAATGAAGACTTACAAAGTAAATTTTATTTATCCAAGTCAAACTATACATAATTCATATGCACAAATTAATCCAAATCAAACTAAAACACACAAATCCAAATAGCAAACCAAAATGCACATAAACCCAAATATAATTCCAACAAACTAAGATATAATGTAATATAATTAAGCATATGATTTTCTTTTGATTACAGGGGACTTGTGGATAGAACAGAAAGGGCAATGAAGACAAAAGTTCCCCTTTTGTTCGATGAGATTTCCATCTCGATCGAAGCATACTTCACCAATGCACTTGACTTCTTTGCCATCCTCATCATCATCCTGTTCTTCCTCTTCTTTGTTTTCTTCATTATTAACAGGATTGTGAATGACCAGGTTAGGATTATCCTCTTTGATTACAATTGGATTCGTTGGATTATCCAATAGATATTTCTAGAGATTGCGAAGAATCTGCCCTTGCTTCTCTTGTTCTTTCAAGATGCATAGTTAAACAACCTCTATTTCTGAAAGCATATTGAGTGCGTGCTTCATATCATCTTCAACCTTGGTTACTTTGGCCATGGTAGTGGTTTGGAAGAGGCCTAGAGTGGGACATTGGAAGAAAAATGGTGTATTCCCTTCTCTTGGGCGTTTGAAACTAAAGGAAGCCATTAAATTATTTTTATTTGGAATTTATAGAAGAAAGAAGACAGAGAAATGAGAATTATTTCAAAATTTGGTGGTTATATAGTAGCATTTCAAATTTTGAATTTAAGAGGGAAATATGTTTTAAGAAATTTCCGTTATATGTCGACGTATAGGAATGGGGTATGTCGACGTATGTAGTTCAATTTTGACATTGTATTTTTCTTTTAAATATGTATTTTTTTATATTATATCATATTTCAGAGAAAGAACATATTCCTAACTCTCTTTTAAGTTTAATAAAAGATGTTTGAGTTAATGGTTTTGTTAAAACATGGGCTATTTGATTTTCAGTATTTTATAAATTTAAGTGAAATTACTTATTTATTTGCGTTATCTCTCAGAAACTGATATCTTATATCTATATGTTTGGTTCTAACATGATGTTTTGGATTTTAGATAGATTTATTACACTAGTGTTTCCATATTATATTGGTGATTTAGTAAAATTTAAACCAAAATCTTTTAAGGTTTGTTGCATATATATTACCTGTGAATAGGCTAATGCAGCTGAAATATATTCTACTTCTGTTGAAGACAGTGACATAGAATTTTGATTTTTGCTAAAGTAGGAAACAAGGGAATGTCCTAAAAAGTGACAAGTTCCACTTGTACCTTTTCGGTATGATTTGCATCCATCATAGTCAGCATCACTATATAAAATTAAATATCTTCTTTTGAGTAGAAAATTCCATAGTCTAGTGTGTTATTTACATAACTTAATATTCATTTTACGGATTTTAGATAAGTTTCCTTAGGTTGAGATTTATATCTTGCAGAAAGACAGACACTATGCATTACATCTAGTCTACTAGAAGTTATATAGAGTAATGATCCTATCACACCGTTATATAATTTTTGATCTACATCTTTTGAGTTTCCTTCTTTATTTTATTTCTCATTTGTTTCCATAGGAGTTGGTTTTCCACTAGTATCTGACATACAAAATTTCTTAACTAAGTCTTTGATATATTTTTCTTGACTTATAAAAATTACATTGTTTAATTACCTTATTTGTAGTCCTAAAAAGAATATTAGTTCTCTCATATGACTCATTTCAAATTCCTTATTCATTATATCTGAAAATTCTTTATTTAACCATTCAATTGTTGATCCAAAAATAATATCATCTACATATATTTGTATAAGTTGAATATTATTATTATTATTTCTTTTAATAAATAGAGTATTATCTACTTTTCCTATTTCAAAATTAGATTGTAATAAATAGGATTTTAGTCTATCATACCAAGCTCTTGAAGCTTGTTTTAGACCGTATAAAGCTTTCTTTGATTTATAAACGTGATTAAATAGTTTTCATCCTCAAAAGGTGGGGGTTGTTCTATAATGACATCTTATTTAATAAATCCATTTAAAAAGGCACTTTTGACATCCATTTGAAATAATTTAAAGTTAGTATGATTTGCAACAGCAAGTTCTTTGATAGCCTCCAATCTGCTACAGGAGCAAAAGCTTCATCAAAATATATACCTTCTTCTTGACTATAACCTTGAGCAACTAAATGTGCCTTATTTCTAATAAATTCTCCTTGTTTGTTTTTTTTATTTCTATATATCCATTTAGTTCCTATTATAGACTTATTTTCTAGTCTTGGGGCTAATTCCCAAACATCATTTCTGGTAAACTGATTCAGTTCTTCTTGCATAGCAAAAATCCAAGAATCACCTAATGATGCTTCTTTTGGCTTTTTTGGTTTAATAGTTGAGATAAAAACAACATTACTCATTTTATTTAATTGATTTCTTGTTTTTACAATAGGTTCTATATTTCCTATATTATTTTCTATAGGGTGATCTTTCAAATATTATGTTATTTTATTTGGATGTAAATTTTTGGGGTTATTATTATTTGCATCATTGGCGATTTCATTATTAGTAATTTTTATCAACATTTTCTTCTTCATCAAAACTGGTATTATTGGTTTTGAAATTCTCATGAAATGAAAACATGAAATATTTCTTCAATGGTGTTAGTTCTGGTGTTAAAAATCTTTAAGCTTTACTTCTATTAGAATAACCAATAATAATACCTATATCCGATTTAACATCAAATTTATTTGAATTGTCCTATGTATTTATTATAAAACATTTACTACCAAAAACTCGAAAATAAGATACTTTAGGTTTTTTTAGTATAAAATAATTCATAAGAAGTTTTGTTACGACCCGGAATTTCACTGCTTTGATTAGTGAATATTTAATTAATTTTAAATATTCAATATATATGTTTTATAATAAAAATAAACTCATTTTAATTAAGTAATAATGATGGTAAAATCGGTATCAAAATTTGTTTACCAAATTAAATAGTCCGTAGAAAAATAAAAAATGTTACCGAAGAACGTTTTCCGAAATTTCGACTTTGCGACACCAGAAAGTTGTTAATAACGTTTTTTTGTCTTTGTGCACTATACATACATACATATATATTTGAATTAATTAACTAGATAATGATACACTTAGAAATAAATTATCTTATGTTAATTTGGATTAGTAAGTGATGTGACAAGGCATAGATTTAAAAATAATAAATAAATAAATAAATAAATATATATATATATATATAGCATGACCACATCTTAGATTTTGCAACCATTAACCATCATCATATCTTATCACATCTTAGCTTTAATTAATAATTAAACTTATATATATATAATGATGTGATAATTCATAGTTTTTAAATATAATATATATAATATATAAAGAGAGTGATGTGACAACTCATAGATTTAAAAATAATAAACATTTTATATAAATATATATATATATATATATATAAGTATTATCACATCTTGAATATTTTTATAATGAATCATCATCAGCCATAATTATATGGATGAAGTGACTAGAGAGTAGAGATGTGATGCATGAGAGGGAGGCAAAGATGTTGATTTGATTTCACATAATAATGACATAGGGATTGCTTATAAATAGCTCCAACCTCCTCTCATTTTTATCACTTCTTTCTCCTACCATAACTTCTTCATTCCTACCTCAAATGGTTCTTTCTTTCAAATCACCTAGAATTTCAGTGGCTACAACATTCTAGTTGAGCACTTTTTCCAATTTCGACAATAGCTATGTCAAAATACCCAATCTTTGCAAGCAACTTTTCATCTAGAATTTCAAGTCTGAAAATTACCCTTCTTCTTTAGATCATAACTTCTTCAAAACAAATAGAAAATGAGTAATTATTTTTTAGAAATGAGAAAGGGAAGAAATTCCTACAACTTTCCTTTTAACTAATTTTCCAAATTCCGTGAGTTGGTGGCCCAAAAACCAGTGGGAAAATGACCTAATTTTTGGTTCATTTTCGACAAATCGATGATAACCCGAAGCTCCTCTACCTTCAAGATAGTACCCCACATCCACCCCATATGTCTGGCCGAGCCTACATACACCTGGGCTAAGCCATTTTGAGGGTTGCTAGCACCTAAAGCCTTCATCCTTCAAAGCTAGGGAGTCATTGGCAAGTTTAGCTTAAGTTCGGGTAGCTTTTATGGAAGTTTGGTGAGTAAACTACTCATTTTTTTAATGAAAATGGTAACTTTATTTATGTCACTATATATAGTGATTATATTGTGTAGAAGTTGAATGATAATCATGTGGTTTGATTATGATTTGGATGGTTGATTTTAGTTTGATTTGGTTATGGAAATCGATCGATGTTGTATTATAAAGTTAGTAAGCATGTATATATGGATGTATATTTGCAATATACGATGAAGATGGTTGGTGTTAGTAATATGTTGATTGTAAAACATGAGTTATGGCATGAGGCTGGTAAGCAAAGTTAACTACTTTGTGTAATTGCGACAGTTATGAGATCCGGTTCGAATCGAAGTTTGTTTTCAAAGTTTAAAGTTTTGAAATGGATTAAAGTTTGTAACTTTAGTTTTAAAGTTTTTTTTTAAAAACTTTCTAAGGTATGTTTCAAATCATGAAAAAGTAAGGGTTTGTGAAGTGGTTCGCTAAGAATATGTTAGAGTGAACTGCGCCCATAGCGATAGTCACTATGAATGTAGTTCGGCAAAGGTTTGAATTTCTATTTCAAATTTGTTTTATTTTGAAATTAGTTTACTAAGTTTTTCAAACTTAATTAGTAATATTAAAACAGTAATTAAGTTTGTAATTTAATTAATTAGTTAGTTAGTTAGTTAGTTAATTGAAAGGTAATTGGCACTTAATTGGTAATTAAGAAGGTGATTAGAGGTTAACCATCACTTAAGTTAAGTTAATGACTATTAATTGATTTATAAAGTTTTAATTAGTGATTGGCGTTAAGAAGTAATTAAGTGATTAATAAGTATTTAATTAATATTAATGGTTAATTAATTATCTATTTAATTAATGGGTTATTTAATTAATTAGGGTTTAACTCTTAAACAATTTGGTTTAACCTTAACCAAGTTGCATTAGGAAGTTAATTAGTACTTAATCAAGTTCATTAAGCCTAATTAGAGTTTAATTATGATTTAATCTTGATTGAAATAGGATTAATTATGATTTAGTTAGGGTTTAAGCTAATTAAATATACTTTTAACTTTTCAAAGGTGATTTTAAACTAAACAGAATGTGTTTAATCAATTCTCTTTTTCAAAATAAATCGATTCCATATCAAATGATCTCTGGTCCAGACCCTTAAGTAACCCATAATCATCAAATGACATCCGTTAGCAGAACAAAACACCATTCTGCTATAGTGTAAGTGATTTGATTATGTGGACACGTGTTAAGCATAATAAATCTCCGTTCTACTATATATTGATTGAATTGATTGGAAATCTATTTAGCAGGATAAATCACCATCCTGTTGTTATGTTATTTGGACTTGTATATGCCAATTAGTTATATTGACATGTTTTTCCCTGATTAGATATGAACCGTATTTACATATATGGTAGCTTATGTAAATAATTGTTATGTGATTTGGGAATCGAATTAAAATTAAATGGTAACTTAAATTAGTACCATTGGAACTGCTAAGCCTCATTTGTAATTTATAAAGTATGGTTTTAAATTTACTTTAATTTTTAATCAATTTGGGGCTAAGGGTTTATAAATGGTTTTTCAAGTTATATAATTCTTATAAAGGTATTTATAAATGATAACTTGTTTATAGAAAGGGGTTTTTACTAACGAAAAGGGTTATTAAGGTGTTTTACAAAAGATGTTTGTAAATGATATTTATAAAGAATATTTTATAAAGGAGTATAGAATGGTTTATATAAAGAGTTTTAAAAATATGAAAAAGGTTTATAAACCATTTCCGAGATTTGGAAAGAGGTTTATAAAGTAACTTAATGGTTTATAGAAGTAGGTTATAACTTTATTTTGAAAGTTATAAGTTAATTGAAATATGAGATGAGCTTTTAAAAAGGGAATTTTTGATAAAGGATAAGCAGAATGTTTTATTTGGAAGAAATGTTGGGATTTGGGAAGAAGAAAACTTTAAAAAGTTTGTAAATATACTTATACTGATAAGATAAGTATATAATTTTATTTTCAACGCATGAAAAGGAAAATGTGTTGATGATATACTTATACCATTGAGATAAGTATATAAATGTTTTTTCCAAGTATAAAGGAAATGTAAGGGGTTTGGAAATAGTATTTTGCAAAGATCTTCTGATTAAGTTTTATAACGTGGGCTTAGTGGATCCCATATGGAAATTAAACCATGATTGGATGTTTGTTTATTTGATAGTTAAATAACCAACTATCAAAGCTAGACCCAAAATGTAACTTTGGAAATATCTAGGAGAAACGCGGGAATTGTATGGTACAGTTACCGTCGAAGGTGCTATACTATACGTATAAGCTCGTTTGATTCTTCTAGGACAAATGATAAGGAAATCCATCCACAAACGGTTAGGAGGTGAACTCCGCTCTTGTCATCTATTTGTTTATTTTCTGAAGAACCGGGGTTGAGTTTACTAGGACTGTCGAAAGTTGTTTCGAAGAGACCGAGATCATATATATTATCCGAAAACCACTTCGATTCAACACAACATTTCGTATTGAAGACATCTTAAAGAGCATGGAATCGAAGATGGAATTCTAAAGTGCAATGGCTATTTTCTATTTTCTGTGGGAGGGATTCCCCATAATGAATGCAATAGAAGTAGTGCCTTCGATTTCATTCAAACTCATAACAGACTTTTATGGATGAATGCTGGCATTGCACTGACGCCTGGAGGTAGTGTTAGCATTCCAAGATGGATTGCTATTTAGACAGGTAAAGCATAGCCTCAAGCCTCACAACCGGGAGGAATGACAAAAACAGGGCATGCAGCATGGCTATATGGTTAGCTACCATTAGGAGCGGTTACCCCATTCTAGATGTCCCTTACAAAGGTGGTTTGCACGCAAACACCATCGATGCATTTTCTAGAGGTGTATCATCAAAAGGTAGTCCCTTACCTTGCCATTGTTGGGATCCAACCTCCAATACGTGCCTTACGTTTTCGATTGTAGAACCTAGTATGTTGGAATGAGATGCAAGCATTTCAGCTATTTTATCTGTTTACTTTAAACCTGGACACTATGATAATATCACTAGGTTTTGATATAAAATGTTTTGGTTATCATAAGGTAAAAACCCATCTTACGAGGTACCCTTTTTTCAAATAGTTTTCAAATGTAGAAATCAGTTTGGTTGTTACTTGTTATCGAGCTTTACTCACGCTGGTTTACCAGCCTAACCCGGGCGTTATTCCATGTAATGCTCGGGTCAGACCAAGCATGTTTTCCCAGGTTTAGCTGGATACTTTGGAGTTGGAGAGGAGCTGGATGGTCAAGACATATTCACGTATATTTTTCTTCCGCTGTATTATAGAGTCTGTATGTTTGTCAATATAAGGACATGTTTCTATAACTGTCCAAATTTAGGATAAGTCTAGTGTACTCTGATGTTGTATATATGAATAAAGATGTTTCCTTTTTGTAAAGATCATTGTTGTATTATATATTATTCGTTACGTTGTAAGATTCTATGTTGTTTAGTTTTCTTTTATCTTCTACCTTCTTCTTTCACCCTAACAATCGATATTTTCGGTACTTGAATGTTCGGCATGTGATACATTGGACGTATTAGTATCGATTTTTGAGGGTCGAAAATCCAGTTCGTTACAAGTTTTCCATGTCAATGGTTTTATTAAAATTCTATTTAAAATATAACATGTTGTAGCAACTGCTTCAGTCCAAAATCTTTTAGGTAATTCACTATCATTTAACATTATTCTAGCACATTCTTGTATAGTTCAATTTTTACGTTCTACTACTCCATTTTGTTATGGTGTTCTTGGAAAAGAAAAATTATGAGTTATTCCTTTTTTATTACATTTTTTTTCAAAATGATCATTTTCTAATTCTCTTCCATGTTTGCTTCTAATCGTTTTAATTTTAGTTGACATTTGATTTTGAATTCTTTTAGTAAAAATTTTAAATATTTAAAAAACTTCACTTTTAAGTTTCAAGAAGATTGTCCATGTAAATCTAGAAAATCATCTATAATTAAAAAGACATATCTATTGTGATTTATTGATTGTATTTGCAAAGGTCCAAACCGATCTAGGTGAAGAAGTTCAAGAGGATAAGAAGTAGAAATTATATCTTTTGATTTAAAGGAACTTTTATGAAGTTTTCCTAATTGACAGGCGTCACATAAGTTATTGACATTAAAACTCATTTTAGGAAGACATTTAACATGTTCATATCTAGCAACTTTAGAAAGGTGTTTAAAATTCAAATGACCAAATCATTTGTGCCAAATCCAAGGATCATTAGATTCGGCCAAAAGACATAATTATCATTGGACACTTTCATACTTAAAATATAAATGTTACGTTTTCTAATACCTTCAAAGATAATGTTTGACTCATTATCTTCAATATGGAAATTACCATTTTCAAACTTAATTTAAAACCCTGATCCCATAATTGACTAATACTAAGCAAGTTATGTTTCAGATTCCTAACCAGCAAAATATTAGAAATAGTAGGCGTTTTGGAGTTATCGATATTGCCGATGCCAATCACATATCCTTTTTCAGTTGTCTTCGAAGTTAACTGATCCACCATCTTTATAGACAATATCTTTCAACATTTCAAGATTTACAGTCTTGTGTCTTAGGCATCCACTATAAGTACCCATTTGTCCTTCTTGATTTGTGATGTCTGATTTTAAAGTGTTTGTTCACCATTAGCCATATAGCAAACTTGTTCCTACAATTCAAAACAAACATTTCCAAGAAATCACTTGAATTTTCAAAACTATTAGTTTCTATTAACATATTAGTTCCACAAAACTGTTTTTCTATAAAAGTATTAAAAATATTACTGGTCATTTAAACTTTCAAAAATCAAATTACGAGTTTTCGAAAACTTGGCGCTCTGATACTAAGTGTGGGTTGCGGAATTATGGATCTTAAGACTAAATAAACACTATAGTGGGTGAATAGTGTTTTCTAACTTTTGTAAATCTTTTTAAATGGCTTTCAAGTTTAATGTTAAATCATAGATTTTCAATGCAGAATTGTATCAACAATCATAGTTGCGAACACAAATAGAGTAAAAGTAGTAAAATAAAGTAGAGAGTTAGAGAGATGACACCAGAGATTTTATACTAGTTCAGATTTCTTCTAATCCAGTCCTGTATAATTGCTTGTACGGATTTCTTTTCAAATGCCAATTTTAAATGGACAGAAGGCAAACCCAATTACAGTCTTGATTCCGAGTCTACGAGACAGACCCTCCTAATTTTCCAAGCTCATGGTATACCTACTTGATTTGGACTGGCTACAAGCATACCCACTCAGATTTTCAAGCTACCAACACACCCAATTGATTTGAACAGACTATATTCACACTTAAGCAAATACAACTAGAGTTTGATGGGTTTTCCAAAGATAATTTCTTGGACTTTGAATACAATGGATCTTATGGCCACTTGAGTAGTGCTTTGATCTTGAATTGAGAGAGAGATGATTGAAATCAGAATGTAAATAGTAGAATATCAATACAACAAAGATTGAATTGATTCTGGTTGAATTTGAAGAGATTTAAATAAATTTTCATATGAAATTTTGGCAAAGTAAGAGGAGAGGAGAAACAAGAAATTAGTTTCTCAAAAAATTCTTTTGAAACCCACCATTTATAGAGAATAAATAGACATGTCCATTCATGAAGAGTTACGACGAATAGACACTTTATTTTAAAATTTGAATTTCATATTTGCAGCATGTATGTCGACATACTCATAGGGTATATATTGACATATCCCTTTGAAAATTGAAAATGCTTTTGTTTTTAAATATTTTGAACATCTTATGCTTTGTAAAATATTTAGATACATTGTAAAATAATTTAATCATAGTTTATAAACATTTTAAACTTTGAAAATCTTTTGTAAAATATTTTTAAATATATTTTGTTTTAAAAATGATGGATAAGAAAATGGGAAATATAAATCAAGGATTGCTACCAGAGACTTTAACAATATTCTATGACTCCATACATTCTACTATAGTCTTGAGATCTTCATATTTTAATCTTTATACTCATGAGTCTTCATGTCCTTTCTTTGAGTCTTTATGTTGTACAGTCTTCGATTCAACACCTGTATAATATCTGCATTATATACTATAGAACTTGGAAAAACATTAGTATCCATATTTTATATGAATGTATTTTGTTACCAAGGTAGTTATCATCAAAATCAATAACCAAGGTATTAACAGGACCATCCGTACACAATATGAATCTGATCATTTACTCGATCACATAGATTTTACTTCCAAACTAGTATATCTCACTTTACCTCTCTACTGTGGACTCTGATCAGATTCCTTAATTAGAGTGCAATGGCGCACCTTTTTGACCTTTAAAAGTTGACACTAATACATCCACGGTATTCATGTGCTAAATATTGAAGTGTTGAAAAGACAGATTTTTGGGGTGAAATAAAAAAAAGATAGAATAGAATATCACATCGTGATGAGTAATACATACTATCCAAATGATCTTTACAAAAGAAAACTTTAGTATTCATACAACAAATCAAAGTCTAACCTATCATCAGCCCTAACAGTTATAACAGCCTGTCCTTACAAATGCTGATATATACAGACAAGTAATGCAACAGAAAAGTAAAAGTATGAAAATACATCTTAGAGGTATCTAGCTTATCTCCTGAAGCTCCAAATCATCCAAAGCTAACTCTAGAAAAATACTCGAGTTTGACCCAAGTATTGTAAGAAAATAAAAACCAAATCAGTCTAGTAAACCAGCGTGAGTAAACTCAAATCACTTGGATTACTTGACATCATAAAACCTTTCAAAAATAAAGGTATCTCGTAAGACCATGTTGCACATAAACACGGATGAGTTTTTACCTTACGATAACCAAACCATTTTATAGGAAATCCAATGATATTATAATAGTGTCTAAAGTTTAAAATAAATAAAGAATCATAGCCAGAATGGTTACGTTAATTATATTCAACAACATATTTATTATACAACTAAGTCCGTAAAGGGACGTAATGGAAAATGGATCCAATAATGACAAGATAAGGGACTACTTCCGTACAGTACACCTCTAGATAAAATATACTGAGGCTGCAAACCTTGCACCTCTACCAACACAGAATTGGCCTACCCCAAGATAGTACCGAATATGAACACCACCCTGGTTGCCAATTTGACAAACTGTTCCGAGGGCCTAGCATACATAATCTGTAAATATTGATCTAAATACAAGTGATGATCATACCCTAATGGTAGCAAACCACTTAACCCTACTTCATCTCCCATGTTTTAGTCATTTCCGGAAGTGAGGCTTGAGTTTACATTTTACCTTTTTTGTGAATCCCACTTAGAATGCTAACACCGCCCTCCAAACAATAATGCAATGCTAGCATTCATCCATACAAGTTGTTCTGGGACTGAACAAACCGAAGGCACTACTTCTACTACATCCATATTAGAATCATTCTAAGGATTAGTAGCAAGTAGCCCTTGCACTTCAAAGAACTCTGTTGTAACATACCCCTTATTTGGAGGCCCAAACTAACGGCTACGGATGCTGCAGTCATCCATAGTTATTAATCCTCGATGACCAAATATGACGACACTAGATACATTGATACACAGAAACACAAGAATATGGAAAAAAAATTAAAACAGCAAAACAAATTCCACATTCCATTTAGAAATATTCCAAATTGATTACAAAATCCCAATTCATAGACCACGTTCAGATAACATATAATTGTTACAAAATACGCCAAAAGCGACATATGAAGATGCCCCCTTGGTAGATTAGAGTATATAGATACACAAGAAAACAATTTGCCTTTACAAACAAAACACACAGCGGAAATAAAAAGAACTCTAATAACAAGTTTGCCTTCCACACGTCCTCGGAAGCTTTATTCGGCTAAATGAACACCTGGAGACCTTAACTGTCAACCTACTCAAAATCAATTAAGTATCCGAGAGTTTAAGGGGAAAACAAAAACTTTGAGTCAGACGTAAAGCCTGGTATGAATAATAACTTACAATCTCAAACCATTTGGATATCTAGTGAGACCACGCCGCTTTGCAGAATGGGTTTTCCCCTCACTTGTATCCTAAAACATTTATAAAACCCTATACTGTGCTCCTGCATCCACAATGGTTAAAACATAGTATTTCAAAGCATTATGATGATACGAAAAATAATTAAATCAATTCTGGATTACCCATCCCCATTCATTCTGACTATCTGTCTCGATTATAGTTTCTAGGATTACTATTAACTTGTTAAATGTTAAGGACTATCAGTCCATTTACTTAGTTTTGATGGGATCACTAAGAACCTATAGGTAACTCCAATATCTTATTTCTTGTCCTAGTTTTCATGGGCTAACTAGGAACCTATTGGCTGACTGCCAATATCTTAATCCAGATATAGTTTTCGTGGGCTAACTATAAACCTACTGGCCCCTGCCAGTATCAAATCATAGTTTTCATGGGCTGACTATGAACCTATTGGCCCCTACCAATATCATACAGTTTTCATAGGCTTACACAAACCTATTGGCCCCTACCAATGTCTTTAATTAAATTTTCAACATCTGTTAAGTTATATTCATTACTGGGTCAACCTAACTGGTTATTCTGCCCTTTTCCTAAAGTACAATTATGGGTTAATAACAAAGTGAATAATATTTCAAAAATCTTTATTTATTTATGCCATGGTTTTTCTTTAAAAATGAGAATGGGTTATTTATTTTAAAACCTTAAAACATCACTTTCGAAACCCTTGGATGACCTCCTTCGAAAGCTTAGAAATTCTCTTTCCAAAACTCTAAGTGTATATATATATATACACCTTTCGAAACAATAAGACCTTTTCGGTGATATCAAGAAAACGTTCTTTAAAACGTAGGTTTCAAAACAAATGAAATACCCTTTCGAAAGCATTGGGTTTTAATCTTAAAACATAATTCGGGTCAAGATAGTTGTATACGAAAGTATCTCTTTCGAAACCAACAAAAACAAGTTTGGGAAAAAAATAATGGTGTTGGAGCCATCTAGTTCAAAAGAAAAAGACCTAAAAATCAAAACTTCAAAGGTCTGAGTCGTAACCCCATTTCGACTCCATCTTCTTCGAAACCCCAACCCCTTTCAAAAGCAGTTAAGAAAAAGTTTGGTTTAGAGTAAGAACAAGGGTAACTCTTCGAAAGCATTATTGGACAACATGGTCGAAAGGTAGAGTAGTGGCTGGGCTTCGACTAGGTTGAAACCAACCCCTTTCAAAAGCTTTTGTTTAAAGAAAATGGAATCCCCTTCGAAAGCTAGTACTTTAGTATTAACATGGCAACCTGCTTCGAAGGTTGAACAAACACACTTTCGAAAAAACATTTCGACTAAGGCGAGAGTTTTTAAATAAAACAAGGCAAGAATTAAACTTAGGAAAACAAAACAGGGTTTCGACCCCTTCGAAAACGTACCCTTCGACGCTAAAGCTTCTGCCCCTCTTCCAATCTACCACGTACTTTCCAAGAGATACCATGTGTATTGGTTTTGATTATGAAGGTTTCGAATTTGATGGTTTCGACTGTAATGGGGCGGAACCAAAGGTGTCGGAAGGTATCTTCCATTAAAGGCGAAACACTTTTTTCTGATTTAAAGGCTGAATCATAGCAACTTTAAGTAATTTCTTTTTAACAACTTGCCTAGTTGGAAAACACTGATTGGCTGTCATGAAACTTTTCAATTACTTTACTTCTAAAACTAATGCATTTACTCAGATCCTAAATTAAAGGATTTAAATGTTAAAAGCTTTCCAAATAACCTAAATCCGACATTTACTGAAAATCCCCTCTTTTAAAATAATTTATTTCCCTTAGTAAATCAATTGGGAAAATTCCCCAAAAATCATAGAAATATGAATTAATCATGTAATCAAACATATTAAAATTTTAGACCCAATTTCTTCCTGAAATTCACAAAATAAATATTTAACCAATCGTATGATATTTTCAATCAAAAATTCATAATAAAATTTCCATAGCTCGGAAAATTCTGGAAATCAAAACTCATCTCCAAAATAATGTTTTACTTAGCATAAAATTTTTCCATGGAATTTCAAAATCAATATCTCACGGTTTTACCTTAAAACTATACGAATTATATATAGGAGGTAATTGTTTAAATCAAACAATTCATCCTTTAAGCATATCATCATCCAAAATTTCATAGAAATGAAATAAAACATAAATCCGAAATCATAGGATTATATAAACCAAAAAGAGATGGAATAAATTATTATTCACCTTAGATTTGATAAGAAACTTAAGATTTGTTGTTGATTAATCCTTCCTAGCTTGATCTTTGACTTTAGATTTAAATTCCTCTTTTCTTCCTTGGTAATGACCGGCTTTGATTTTGGTCTAAGATTTTGTGACCATGAGAAAAATGTAACGTGAATGGACATAGAGGAGAAGTAATAGCCGTGTATAATTAATTGGCTAATTTACTAATATGCCCATGTGTTGTTTAATTAACCTTTTAAACCAAATTAAAGCCCAATTACTATGTTAATAAGCACGGCCCTATTATATTATTTAATCAAATCTCAATCTCCTTATCATCATTATTCTATTTAATTTATCTAATTAAATCTTCTAAATAATGTTACCAAAAATTAGGGATGTTACAGGCTCCCCACTTAGAGAATTTCATCCTCGAAATTCAATAAGGACTAAATACTAAATATGCAATCATCTGTAACAACTCTACAACCATACTAGTCTAACTGACTAGCTTCTATTAATATAAATCTAATATAGGCATACCCTTAAAGTAGATCAGGATAAGTATCTCTAATCCTGTCCTCTGTCTCCCAAGTACAGTCCTTCTCGTGGTCACCCCACTGAATTTTCACTAACCTGATTGTCTTGTTCCTTAATCTTTTCTCATCTCTAGCTAAAACCCGAACTGGTTGTCTAACAAAAGTCAAATTAGGCTCTACCACTATGTCATCCAACCCTGTCGGAAGAATAGTAGTCTCTGGATCATGCACATACTTGCAAAGATGAGATACATGATATACATAATGGACACCTGTCAAACTACTCGGCAACTCTATTTTGTATGCGAGCTTTCTAATCCTCTCTATAATCTGGAATGGACCTACATACCTTGGGGCTAACTTCCCCAACTTTCCAAATCGTATCACACCCTTCATAAGTGATACCTTAATGAAAACCTTATCTTCAACTGAGAATTCTAGATCTTTACGCCTCTTATCTGCGTAACTCTTCTGTCTGGACTGAGCTTCCTTCATACTCAATCTTTTCTGATGCTTCTCTAACCAAATCTAGACCTAAGACTAATCTGTCTCAATTCTCTAACCAACATGCTGGTGATTTACATGGTCTTCCATATAAAGCTTCAAACAACGCCATTCCTATACTAGTCCGATAACTATTATTATAGAAAAACTCAACCAAATGTAGGTGATCTTCCCAAGATCCACCAAAATCCAATACACAAGCTCTTGATAAATCCTCGAGTACTTTGTTGATTCTCTTTGTCTGCCCATCTGTTTAAGGGTGATATGCAGTACTAATATTAAGCTTGGTACCCATTACTTCCTATAGACTCTTCCAGAATTCACTAGTGAACAATGCATCTCTACCACTGACTATACTGCTAGGAACTCCATGCAGTCTAACTATGTTCTTCAGGAACAACTTAGCTAAAATATGTGCCGTTATGGTTGACTTAACTGGAATGAAATGGGCACTCTTGGTCAATCTGTCCACTATAACCCATATACTTTCATTACCTTTATTTGACCTTGGAAACCCGTCTATGAAATCTATGGATATCGAATCCCATTTTCAAACTGGAATCTCTAAAGGCTGTAGCAATCCACCGAGCTTCTGATGTTCAGCTTTTACTTGCTAACAGTTTGCACACTGTCTAACCCACAAGCCAACATCCCTCTTCATGCCTTCCCAATAGAAGCTCCTCTTCATATCTTGATATATCTTGGTTCCTCCAGGATGAATTGTAAACTTGGATCGATGACTTTCTCCAAGAACTTCTTTCCTTAAGTCCTCCACATTTGGAACACACAACCGTCCCTTCGTTCTTAGCCATCCTCTCTTATCAAGGCAAAAATCCTTTAAATCATCGACCTCCGTTCTAACCTCAAGTCTTCTGATCCTCTCTACGAGTATTGGATCCTCTTTCTGTTTAGAAGCAATTCTCTCAATCAATATTGATCGAACTTCTAAACAAGACAACCTGGTGGTACTCTGGCTAGAACCAGCAGTCGAACTTAACTACACATCGCAACTGACTAAAGCTTCTAAATCTTTCCATTCTGCCACCATGGCTAACACCACATTCTGATGTTCCCTGCTAAGAGCATCGGCTACTTTATTACCTTTTCATGGTGTATATTCTATACCAAAATCGTAAGCAGCCAAAAACTCAAACTACCTTCGCTGTCTCATATTCAACTCTTTTTGAGAGAATAAATACCGTAAAGACTTATGATCGATGTACAACTCAAATCTCTCCGCTAAGAGATAATGTCTCCAAATCTTCAATGCGAAGATCACAGCTGCTAAATCCAAATCATGAATAGGATATCTAACTTCATGCGGTCTAAGCAGCCTAGATGCATAGGCAATGACTTTACCACTATGCAACAACATCGCTCCTAATCCAGTTCCACATACATCCGTATACACCACAAACTCTTGGTTTCCGTCTAGAACTACCAACACGGGTGCATTAGTCAACAAATGCTTTAACTTAAGTAATGCCTCCTCACATTTGTCAGACCAAACAAATCTCGCTTCCTTTTTGGTTAGCTTAGTTAAGGTTGCTGCTATCCACGAGAAATCCTAAATGAATCTCCGGTAGTAGCCAGTAAGTCCAAGAAAACTCCTAATCTCAATCATCGTCTCTGGTCTCTTCCAATTATTCATAGCTTCGACCTTATCTGGATCGACTGACAATCATTTCTCTGAAACCATGTAACCAAGAAACTTTACCTCTTTCTTCCAAAAATGACGCTTGATAAACTTCGCCTTTAGCTGATTTTGCCTCAGCATTTCAAGCACCACTCTAAGATGAACTTTATGCTCTCTCTCATCCTTAGAGTATACTAGGATGTCATCAATAAACACTAATACAAACCTATCCAAGTACTCTCGAAAAACTCAGTTCATCAAATCTATAAAGAAAGCAGATGCATTCGTCAATTCAAATGGCATCACCAACCACTCATACGAACCATAGCTAGTTCGAAATGCTGTCAAAGGAATACCGTCCTCCGCCATTCTTAACCGATGGAAACCTGTCGCCAAATCCAACTGGGAAAACACTCTGGCTCCACTCAATTGATCAAACAGATCGTCTATTCTTGGTAAATAATACTTATTCTTAATGGTCCTTTCATTCAGCTTATGGCAGTCAATACACATTCTTAACGACCCATCCGGTTTATTCACAAACACCGCGGCCGCTCCCCAAGGCAAACTGCTTGGTCTGATAAAACTCCTTCCTTCTAGATCCACTAGCTGCACCTTCAATTCCTTCATCTCAGTTGGTGTCATCCTGCTAGGTGGTTTACTTACAGGTTCAGCTTTGGGCACAAGATCTATTCTAAACTCTACAGCTCTTTTCGGGGGTAATCCTGTGACTGGCTCAAAAAACATCTGCAAATTCTCTTGCTACTTGAACCTAGATTAACTCATTTCCTACTTCCATAGCATTAAGCATAGTATTAACACTCCGGTCAGTATTCTCTACTGAGAATATCACTCGATTATGACTATCAGGGTGTCTCGGTGATATTTCTCTATCCTGACAAAATATTCTAGCCTTATACCTACTTAACCAATCCATACCCAAAATGATCCTGAAATCTACGAAATCAATAACATACAAATTGCATGCAAACTTATGACCTAACAAGTCGAGTTCTAACTAGTCACATTTTAACCCTAGAGTTACACACCATTCTATTGGGTTTGCAACCCTTAAGGAAGTAACAAGGTAGGTGGGTTCTAGACATAATCTATCAACCAAACACTGAGATATAAATGAATGTGATGCACCGGTACCAAAAAGTACTCTAACTGAAATACTCTGAATCAAAAGCGTACCTTCAATCACAGTCTTTCCCTTATCTGCTGCAGTAGGCCTAGCTGGTCCTATAGCAAAAACTTTTCCTTTGTCCTCCCAAACTGGCTCTGAACACTGATTCTTGTAATGCCCAACTTGATCACAGTTGAAGCATTTCACATTCTTCTTAACTGCAGCCATCCTCCCATTTCCTGACCGGCATTCATTAGCAAAGTGACCCTTCTTGTCATACTTATAGGAAAAAATCTTAGCCTTTGACTTCTTGGCAGTATCTCCCTTCTGTCCCCTTCTTTTTAAAGAATTTCCTCTTCTTCTCTTGAGAACCCTAGGTTTCCACTGACTTCTCTTTAGCTAAATCAGCAAGCGACTCCTCATGGCGAATTGCCATCTCCACCACTATATTGCAAGGATCACGAACATGTGTCATCGTCATCCTAGCAAGCTCGGGCCTCAATCCTCGAATAAACTTCTCATTCCTTTTGATGTTAGTATCTATAAGAGCATACCCATATCTCGACAGCTCTTCAAACTTGGTAACATACTCAACTACAAGACATATCTCCTTGTACTAAATCCATAAATTTCCTCATCAGCTCACACTTGGCAAACTCATATACAAAATTATGCTCAAATCTAGTCTTAGAATCATTCCAAGTTAACTGCTCTTTCGGAACCCCCGTGGTGACACTCTTCCACTAATGCAGTGCTGACCCCTGCAACTGTCTAGAGGCCAACCTCCTCTTTTGCCCATCATTCAAACCCATATCAGCAAATATACGCTCACAATGCAACAACCAATTCTTAACTTCTACGGCACTCTCCGTTCCCAAAAATGGCTTCCCACCCAAATTGGTGTAATCTCTACTCAGCAAAGAAACATTCCCAACTGGAGCCACAGGATTTTCTCCTCCTCCATTTCCAGCAACTCCAACGACAGCAGCACCAGCTTGCATCAAGCTGGCTAAGAACTGGTACATCGCCCCTATATCTACTGGTGGATTTCCGGCACCCACATTGGCTTAAGCATTTTGGTTACTAGCATTAGCCGGTCAACCCAGGTTTCTCCTGGTAGTGGGTCGAGCATTTCCATTAGTTGTGGTGCTTCCTCCACCGAGATTTTCTCTTTCGTTTCCTGCTTCCATATCTCCTTTCTCGTAAATGTGCATACGAGCTTTAGTAAGATATAGAAGAATGGTCTAAGAGAGCAGGGTAAACATACGTATATATATAACTATATATATAGAAAATACAAGTACGTTATTATACCATTAACCCAAACCCCAATCTTATTATTTGATTTATTGGATTATGTTTGGAAAAATCTTTTAGGTTTAAGTTTCTTTTAAAGTTTCATAAACCTGGCTCTGATACCAACTTGTAACATCCCTATTATTTGGAGGCCCAAAACTAATGGCTACGGATGTTGCAGTCATCCATAGTTATTAATCCTCGGTGACCAAACATGGCGACATTAGATACACATAAACACAAGAATATGGAGAAAATTTAAAACAGCAAAACAAATTCCACATTCCATTTCAAAATATTCCAAATTGATTACAAAATCCCAATTCACAGACCGCATTCAGATAGCATATAATTATTACAAAATACGCCAAGAGCGACATATGAAGATGCCCCCTTGGTAGATCAGAGTATATAGACAGGCAAGAAAACAATTTTCCTTTACAAACAAAACACACAGCGAAAATAAAAAGAACTCTAATTACAAGTTTGCCTCCTGCACATCCTTGGAAGCTTTATTTGGCTTAAATAACACCTGGAAACTTCAATTCTCAACCTACTCAAAATCAATTGAGTACCCGTGAGTTTAAGGGGAAAACAAAAACTTCGAGTCAGACATAAAGCCTGGTATGAATAATAATTTACCATCTCAAACCATTTGGATATCTAATGAGACCACGCCACTTTACGGAATGGGTTTTCCCCTCGCTAGTATCCTAAAACATTTATAAAACCATATGCTGTGCTCCTACATCCACAATGGTTAAAACATAGTATTTGAAAGCATTATGATGATATGCAAAACAATAAATCAATTCTGGATTACCCATCCCCATTCATTCTGACTATCTGTCTCGATTATAGTTTCTAGGATTACTATTAACCTGTTAAATGTTAAGGACTATCTGTTCATTTACTTAGTTTTCATGGGATCACTAGTGACCTATCGATAACTCCAGTATCTTATTTCTTGTCCTAGTTTTCATGAGCTAACTAGGAACCTTCTGACTGTCTACCAATATCTTAATCCAGATATAGTTTTTATGGTCTAACTACAAACCTACTGGCCCCTGCTAGTATCAAATCATAGTTTTCATGGGCTGACTATGAACCTATTGGCCCCTGCCAATACCATACGGTTTTCATGGGATTACTGCAAATTTATTGGCCCCTACCAATATCTTTAATTAAAATTTTAACATCTGTTAAGTTATTTTCACTACTAGGTCAACCTAATTGGTATTTTTCCCTTTCCCCAAAGTACAGTTATGGATTAATAATAAAGTGAATAACATTTCAAAATCTTTATTTATTTATGCCATGCTTTTTCCTTAAAAATGAGAATGGGTTATTTATTTTAAAACCTTAAAACATCACTTTCGAAACCCCTGGGTGACCTCCTTTGAAAACTTAGAAATCCTCTTTCCAAAACTCTAAGTATATATATACCTTTCAAAAGCAATAAGACCTTTTCGATGATATCAAGAAAACGTTCTTTAAACCATAGGTTTCGAAACAAATGAAATACCCGTTGGATCGTAGGTTTTGATTGCTGACAAAGACATGACAATTCACGAATATACGACTACGACAACATCCGGACTTATCGACTCAAAATATGGTTCGTATAGTTATAAATTTTAACAAGATTCAATAATATATAGAGTCTAGTTAGTGCTTTGTTAAAATCTTTCCTCAAGATTCATCACTCACAAATTCAATTAAAACTTGCATTCATTTTTAAATTCAAATACACACACTTAAATTTCATTGCACTGAAATACAGTACTCAGTCGACTGACCAAGTGGTACTAGTCAACCGAATCAGTGTAAAACTTTTTTTATTACATGGACCAGTCGACTGAACATACCTGGTCAGTCAATTGAGTCTGTGCATGAATTTTTTGCATCTTTTGAATTCAGTCGACTGACCAAGCATGTTTAGTCGACTGAATCTTGCAACAGTCACATTTTGAATGGACATTTCCATTGATCCAAAAGTTATCTTCTTTCTGAAGAGTTGCAACCAATAGCTTTTCGTAGAGAACTTTTTCCAGCAGTTGTAACTCATCGTATACTATAAAAGCACAAAAGTTTCAATGATCTAATGACCAAATTTTCTAATCTCTCTTGATCTATAGTGCTTTGCCATCTTGATTTCATTATTTGCAAATCTCTATACAATCATTGCTTACGATTCCATTTCTATATTCTTCAAGCAATACTAATCTTCCTATTCTTCGTATACACATAATTATACACATCATTCTTGAGGAAAAGATTATAGGAATGTTGTACTATAAGTGACCAATCTGTGTTATTCGGAAAACACAAAGTCAAGTTAATCCAGTTTGTAAGAAAGTCCTGTTCGGTTGCTCAGGCGGTCAAGTCCTATTCTGTTGCTCAGGCGGTCAAGTCTTGTTCGGTTGCTCAGGCTGTAATACCTATTGCTCTGGGTTAAGTGAGGGTTGCTAGCTTTAATTCCAAAAGGAGTCTGGGACTAGACGTAGAACGAGAGTTCGAACCAGTATAAAAATTCCTGGTGCCATTTTACTTTACTGCTATTATTTTCTGCACTATTTATTTATTATATTCCATATTACACGATCTTATAGCACAGTCACTTTCTTTTGGTATCAGAGCAAGGCCATCATATAACCGTAACATAGTTATATGATATTTTTTAATATGGAAAACAACACCAGCACTGTAACTAACACTACCTTTCTAGAAGGTCAATCTACTACATGACCACCTCTATTTAATGGAATGAACTATAACTATTGGGCTACTAGAATGAGAATCTATATGCAAGTAAGTTGTTATGAAACCTAGAACATTATGCAATCTGAATA
Organism: Allium fistulosum; assembly: GCA_030737815.1. Classification (NCBI taxonomy): domain Eukaryota; kingdom Viridiplantae; phylum Streptophyta; class Magnoliopsida; order Asparagales; family Amaryllidaceae; genus Allium; species Allium fistulosum. Next base: position 1,214,890,905 of record CM060902.1, read on the forward strand.
TACTATGCCTACTACTGAATATTCACAATGGTCTAACAAACAAAAATTGGATGCTACTGCAAATGCTAAAGCTATGAATATGTTATATTGTGCATTAGACAAAAATGAGTTTAATAGAACAAGCATGTGTAAAACTGCTCTTGAAATTTGGCGTACACTTAAGGTTACACATGAAGGTACTAACAAAGTCAAACAAAGTAAAATTTCTATGCTCAAAAATCAGTTCCAGAATTTTAAAATGAAGCAAGATGAGACTATAAATGAAATGTACTCTAGATTTCAAGTTATATATCATTCTTTGATAGCATTAGGAGAAACTTATACATATTTTGATATTGTTTCAAAGATTCTCAACTCAATAACGGATGGGTGAGAATGAAAAGTCTTAGAAATTGAAGAAGCTAACGTCATTTCGACCATAAAACCGGAGGAGTTGATAGGAAATCTAATGTCTTATGAAATTAATCTCCAGGAAAAACGAGTATAGGCTCAAGATAAGAAGAATATAGCATTCCAGGTAGAAAAAGATGAATCAGATTCAGATGAAGAAGATATGGCATTCATTGCTAAGAATTTCAATTTTTTTTGAAATTTAGAAAGAGCAACAAACTAAAAAATAACAAGAACAGCTCCAGCAACAATAATAACACCAATAAACCATCATCATCTACTCTAGAATGTTATAAATTTCACAAGAAAGGCCACATTAAGAAAGACTGTCCTGAGAAAAAGAAAGACAAACATAAGCACAAGGAAGACAAATTCAAGAAGAAAGCTTTCTCTATCTCTTGGTACGATTCAGAATCATCTTCATCATCAGATAGTGACTCGGACAGTGATACAGAACAAGCCAATGTATGTTTTATGGCCACAAAAGATGAGGTGAGTGATCTAACTTTTGATGATCTATTGGAAATAAACTCAGAGTTACTTGATAAATTAAAAGACATCAAAATAAAGTACAAAGAAACTCTTGAAAAACTGAATAGAACTAAAATTGAAGTAGATATGCTAAGAGATGAGAAGCAAATCTTAGAAGAAGAACTTGAAGTTACTCAAGAATCTTGTTCTAATATGACATCTCAACTCTCTATGCTAAGTCAAGAGATAGAAACTCAGAAAGAAAAGAATGATGCTCTATTAATTGAAAATCATGATCTTAAAGCAAATGTCAAGATTTTAGAATTAGATAACTCTAGCCTTAAAACAAAGTTAGAAGATATTACTAAAAATGTCTCTAATTTTAATAAAGGCAGAAAAAATCTTTCCAAAATTATAGAAAATTCTCAAACTACTTCAAATAAAAGAGGACTAGGATATAAGCAATCTTCTAAAATTATTTAAAAGAAAAATAATTCCTTATATAAAAGGAATAATAAAGTTGAGAAACTGAGTTCAAAAGTTTTAAATTTTACTAAATCAATTAAAATTTGGGTTCCTAAAACAAATAACTCTTTGATTAGAAATACGTATATAAAATCTTTTATAAAAACTATTCATAAAAACAAAGATTTTATTTTCAAAAGGAATTCTTAACCCTCTTGGGTTTGGCTTCCTAAGATCTAACTCTTAGGACCCAAAATAAAATGGTGGGCACCAATGTTAATTCTATATTTTGCAGGTATCACCTAAAAAGAGGGGAAAATGGATACTAGACAGTGGTTGCTCAAAACACATGACAGGAAACAAAGGGATGCTAACAAATATTATCTACTCAGATGGAGGTTCTGTCACATTTGGAGATAATTCCAAAGGATATGTCATTGGCAAAGGCGATGTGAGCAATAATGGTATATCTAATTTACCTCTTATTACAGATGTTTTATTAGTTAAAAATTTAAAACATAATTTACTTAGTATCAGCCAATTGTGCGACAAAGGATTCAATATATATTTTTCTGAAAATAAGTGTAGTATTTTTGATTAAAATAAAAAATTTATTTTTGAAGGTTTTAGAGATAAAAATATTTCTGTTTTGAATATGAATATAAATTACAATACAAATATGTGTTTAATAGCCAAAGAAAATGATCCTTGGTTATGGCACAAAAGATTTTGTCATATTAATTTCAAAGCTATAAATAAATTATCTAAAAATGATTTAGTAAAAGGTTTACCAAAAATGAATTTTGAAGTAAAAAATATTTGTGATGCTTGTCAATTAGAAAAATTATCAAAATCATCCTTTAAATCAAAGAAAAATATTTCTACTATACAACCACTAGAACTATTGCATTTGGATCTCTTTGGTCCAACTCAAGTTCAATCTATAAACCATAGCAAATATGTGTTTGTTATAGTTGATGATTTCTCAAGATATACTTGGACTATTTTTCTGAAAAATAAAAGTGATACTTTTGAAAATTTCAAGATTTTTGCAAAGAGAATTCAAAATCTCAAAAATTTAAAAATGAAAAATATTAGAAGTGATCATGGAGTTGAATTTGAAAATGAAGCTTTTGAACATTTTTGTAATAAAAAGGGAATTTATCATAATTTTTCTTTTCCTAGAACACCACAACAAAATGGAGTTGTAGAAAGGAAAAATAGAACGTTACAAGAATGTGCAAGAACTTTATTAAATGGAAGCACATTACCAAAACATTTCTGGGCAGAAGCTGTAGCAACTGCTTGCTATGTTCTGAATCGTGTTTCCATTCAACCTTTATCAAAACACACTCCATATGAACTTCTTCATCAAAGAAAACCGAACATTTCTTATTTTAAAACTTTTGATTCAAAATGTTTTATTTTAAACACAAAAGATCAGCTTGGAAAATTTGATCCAAAATTCGATGAAGGAATCTTCGTAGGTTATTCAGAACAAAGCAAAGCTTATCGAATTTTCAATAAAAGAACAAAAACAATTGAAGAAACACTTCATGTTTCATTCGACGAAAATTTCAAATCTATTAAAATTTTGAGGATGATGAAATAATACCTAAGACGGTAACAAATATGGTTACTCAAATTAATTTTGAAGAAGATGAAAACATTGTTCATAATTTTGAAGAAGATGAAAACATTATTCATAATGAAAATGAATTAAGATATCCTCCTATGATTTTACAAGATCACCCAGTAGAAAATGTTATAGGAGAAATTGATTCACATGTTAGGACTAGAAATCAACTTAATCAAATGAGCCATATAGCATTTCTTTCTAATATTGAACCTAAAAGTGTAAAAGAAAATGAAGCCACTACTGATGACTATTAGATTACAGCTATGCAAGAAGAGCTAAACCAATTCGAACGAAACGAAGTTAGGGAACTAGTTCCTAGACCGAGTGATCAAACAGTCATTGGTACTAAATGGGTCTTCAAAAATAAAGCAAATGAACAAGGTAATATAACTAGGAATAAAGCTAGATTAGTTGCACAAGGATATAATCAAGAAGAAGGAATTGACTACAAAGAAACGTTTGCTCCAGTTGCACGACTTGAAGCAATACGTATCTTACTGGCCTTTGCATGTTTTCATAATTTCAAACTTTATCAAATGGATGTTAAAAGTGCTTTTTTAAATGGTTATATAAAAGAACATGTTTTTGTTGAACAACCTCCTTTATTCACACATGAAAAATTTCCAGACCATGTCTATAAACTTAAGAAAACCTTATACGGTCTAAAACAAGCACCCCATGCTTGGTATGAACATCTTAAAAGCTATCTAATAGATTCTGGTTTTGAAATTGGGAAGGTTGATCAAACTCTTTTTATTAAAAGAACTAAAAAGGATATTTTAATTATTCAAATTTATGTAGATGATATTATTTTTGGTTCTACAAATGAAAAATTATGTCAGGAATTCTCAAAAATAATGACCAAAGAATTTGAAATGTCACATATGAGAGAATTATCTTATTTTCTTGGTTTACATATTAAATAATTAGAAAATGGAATTTTTATTAATCAAGAAAAATACTGTAATAATCTAATTAAATGCTTTGGTATGGAAAATACTTCTACCAAACCAACTACAATGAGTACAACGATACATCTCGATAGAGATGAAGATGGCAAAAGTGTCGACCAAAAATTATATCTAAGTATAATTTGATCATTACTTTATCTAACTGCTAGTAGACCTGACATAATGATGAGTGTTTGTTTATGTGCTAGATTTCAAGAAAATCCTAAAGGATCACATATGCACACAGTAAAACGAATATTGCGTTATCTAAGCAAAACCAAAGATTTTGGACTTTTCTATCCGAAAGAATGTCCTTTCAAGTTAGTTTCATATAGTGACCCGACTTTAGAGGATGTCGGACGGATCGAAAAAGTACTAGCGGGACTTGTCACTTCATTGGACAATCCTTAGTCTCTTGGTTTAGCAAAAAACAAAATTGTGTTTCACTTTCGACTTGTGAGGCAGAATACATTTCTGCTGCTTTAGCATGTGCTCAAGTCATTTACATGCAACAAACACTTCAAGATTTTGGTATAAATTTATCTAAATCCACTATTTTCTATGATAACATAAGTGCTATAAACTTATCTAAAAATCCTATCAATCACTCACGAACTAAACATATTGACATATGTCATCATTTTCTTCGTGATAATATTGAAAAGGATTTAGTTAGATTGGAATTTGTATCCTCTGAAAATCAACTGGCTGATATATTTACAAAACCTTTGAATGAAAATATTTTTATAAAACTTAGAAGAGAATTGGGAATTTTGTCTTCAAAAGATCTATAGTTATTTTCTTTCAACAAGTTTCCAAATAAAAAAAATTTCAACAATTTTTTTTTAAGATTACCAGAATTGAACTTCAAACCTCTAACCTGGCAATATAGTATTCTACCACTTTACTATATGGTGTTCCTTATCTCTACTTTTTTTTGTTCATATTATTTCTGATTTTTTATAACCATTCTTTTTTACATTTTTTTACAACCATTCTTTTTTACATTTTTTTACAACCATTCCTGTTTCTGGTTGTTGGTTATTTTTTCTTGGCTTTCATTTTATTCTGATTATTATCACTCTTTCCCATCTATTTTTAAAGCTTCTGTTTATTATAAATTCAAGAGTGTTTTATTTTTTTCTTTCATAAAAACTCCTTGAATTCAAAGACGAAGATTCAACCTCTTCAATTTTTTTTAATCATGTCTTCTCAACACAACTCAGAATCCTCTTCCTTCTCCTATACCTCTATTAGCTCAGATTCTGTCAACCTACCTACTCCAACCCCCATTTACGAGCCCGTTCCGATAGTTCCACCATCCACTCACACCGGATATACTCCTCCCGATAAAAGAGCTAAACGCTCTTTATTTTTCGGATCGCCGTCTACCAAAGAAAAGATAGACGACATTCATCATTCTTGACGGGAGACGCTGGAATTACAGCGAGAGTTGTATTACGAGCAGAAGGTAAATGTGAAGCGATTAAGCTTCCTTGAACAAGTGGCTCTAAAATTCCATGGATCGTCATCTCACAATACGGTTCACCAACCAAGTTCACCTTCACGTCGTAACCCATGGGAACCATCACCTCAACGTCCCCCTGTCTCTACAAATTCATGGGAACGCGGAAATAGATGGTCAACACTGCGACCACTTCAGGAGAATACCAAAGCTGAACCGGACGAATACCACACTCTGTCCTCTTCATCCAAGTCTTCTTAATTTTTTTTAGATATGTGTATATCATAATCTTTTGTTTTTTTCTTTGATTGCTTTGAATAATTGTGTATCATTCTTTTATTTGATTTTTATATTAATATGTTGTGTTTCAAAAATTGCTACAAAAGCTTGCTTTTCTCAACCTGCATGTTTTAACACCTTCAGTCGACTGACATAAGGTAAACAGTCGACTGAACCAGCTTCTGAACAAAGTTTTTACCCTGCAGCCAATCGACTGAATTTGGCCATTTTGAACTAAAAAGTATCGGGATGAATTCAGTCGACTACACCCCTAACGACAGTCGAGTGACCCCTATAAATTCTATTTTAATATACCTAGTCAGTTGACTGGTTTTGAATACTTAGTCGACTGAAACCGGTAACCGAGGTTTTCTGGCCAAAAGTCACTTAAAAACAACTATTCAATCTCTTACTTTTTCACTTTTTAACTTCATTAATTTCGAATTTCTACCATTATTCCTCACTCCCACTTCAAATTCGTTCAAAAAGCTCTCAACTTTTTCAAATTTAAAATCCTCCTCTTCGCATATCAAACCCTAGCTCAATCAATGGCACCCAAACGAGCTCGGCAATCCCAATCTTCAATGGGTCCTTCTGATTCTCAGATTCGAGGGTGGTTGTACAATGAAAAAGCAGCACAACGATTCAATAAGATGAAAAATTCTCGCTTCTTCGAAAGATCGTTTGTGAAATTTCCCAATTTTGCTCCTTATGCAATCCAAGAGTTGGCTCATCACAGCGGATGAGAGTCTCTAACCGATTTCGTTGCAAATAATAACAAAATCAACCATCTACTCATAAAGCTCTTTTATGCCAACCTAAATCTCGACCACCATATCATCTCAAACCCGGACAATACCGTTTGGACTATGGTATGTGGTGTGAAAATTTTCCTTCGTCTTCAACGTCTTGCTAGAATTCTAATTTGCTCGGATGAAGGAGAAGAGTTGGGCAAAATAGCCGTTAACATGGAAACTAGAGATCGTGTAAGTCATTTGTTCCTCTCCGACGACTTAACGGAACTAAAGGCAGTTGCGCTACGACCCAAGGCTCGCATCTTGCATCGTGCGTTAACCCATACTATCAACCCAAGGACCAGAAGTTAAGAGAAAGTTTACAGGACAGACTTTCAATCTTTGTATGCTATTTGGGGAGGTCGTCGAGTGAATTGGGCTAAGGTCATCTTGGACGAATTTCAAACATTCAGCCAAAGTCGCATGAGAACGATTCACTATGGCGCATATATTATGTGTATTCCCAAGCACTTTGACATTCCTTTTGCTGACTCGGAATGCTCAACCATTGGCTCATTAAACACCAAGACACTTAGCTTAATGAATCTTCCGAAACAATATCTTGACCACACCATCATTACATATGAGCATTGGCTTGAAAACTAATCCTCCGATCAAGCACAACCTTCCTCTTGCCAATAAACACCTCATGTTCAAGCTTCCACTTCATTTCAACCTCCTCCACCTAAAAGAGAAGTCACCGAGATTCAAGAAGTTAATCCTCAAGCTCGGCCTCAAGAAGCCATATCTATCATTTCCGGAAACCAACGACTTTCTCAAGTGGAATCAAATGTATCTCGAGTTGAAAAATCTGTCAATAAGGTCAACAAGAAGCTCAACCATATAAAGGGTTTTCTCAACAATATTTGGGAAGCGATCACTTGCTCTCAACCTTCTTCAACTTCCGTTCACGTGCCTACTTCACATGGGAAACGACCTGCTGAGCACTTCACATGGTCGACTTCAAATGTTGAACAAGAAGAAAAACAAGGAGAAGAAGTTGGTGGCGAATCTAGCGATGAGGAGACCGAAGGCGATGAAGAAGGAGAAAGCTCAACTGAAGGAAGCGACGATGATGGGTAAGGTAATTTCTTTTCTTCCAATCCAAGTCATTTTTCTTAAATGAACTTATGTGTTATTTTATTTCAAAACATTGTCTATGTGCTTTTGTTGTGTGTTTAAGTGGTAGTTTCTCTAGACTAACTATGTCATTTTTTAAACTCTGTGTTTCTGTGGTTATGTGATTAACTGTTTTTGTGGTTATGTAGTTCTGTGTGGTTATGTATTCTTGTTTTTGAGTTATGTGTTTCATATGTATCTTTGTTCTTTGTTATGTGTTACTATCATTGTTCATATTATAATATTCTCTACTTTGAGAACTCTCCTTTTTGTCGATGACAAAGGGGGAAAAAAGATTAATTATTTCCAGAAATATATAGCGTAGACTCAGGGGGAGAAAACTATAGTACAGCTGCAGGAATATATTCAGGGGGAGAGATCGACAAAGCTTGTCAAAGATTCATTCATATCAAATGGAGTTGTCATCATCAAAAAGGGGGAGAATGTTGGATCATATGTTTTGATTGTTGACAAAAACACGATAATTCATGAATCTACGACTATGACAACATCCGGACTCATCGACTCAAAATATGGTTCGTATAGTTATAAATTTTAACAAGAGTCAGTAAGTATATATATAGAGTCTAGTTCGTGCTTTGTTAAAATCTTTCCTCAAGGTTCATCACTCACAAATTTAATTAAAACTTGCATTCATTTTTAAATTCAAACACACACGCATATATTTCATTGCACTGAAAACAGTACTCAGTTGACTGACCAAGTGGTACCAGTCGACTAAGTCGGTGTAAAGTTTTTTTTATTACACAGACCAGTCGAATGAACACACCTGATCAGTCAACTGAGTCTGTGCATGAATTTTGTGCATCTTTTGAATTCAGTCGACTGACCAAGCATGTTTAGTCGACTGAATCCTGCAATAGTCACATTTTAGAATGGACACTTCCATTGATCCAAAAGTTATCTTCTTTCTGAAGAGTTGCAACCAATAGCTTTTCGTAGAGAACTTTTTCCAGTGGTTGTAACTCATCATATACTATAAAAGCACAAAAGGTTCAATGATCTAATGACCTAATTTTCTAATCTCTCTTGATCTATAGTGCTTTGCAATCTTGATTTCATTATTTACAAATCTCTATATAATCATTGCTTACGATTCCATTTCCATATTCTTCAAGCAATACTAATCTTCCTATTCTTCATACTCACACAATCATACACATCATACTTGAGGAAAAGATTATAGGAAGGGTGTAATACAAGTGACAAATCCGTGTTATTCAGAACACACAAAGTCAAGTTAATCCAGTTTGTAAGAAAGTCCTGTTCGGTTGCTCAGGTGGTCAAGTCCTGTTCTGTTGCTCAGGCGGCAAGTCCTATTCGGTTGCTCGGGCGGTGTAATACATGTTCCTCCGGGTTGAGTGAGGGTTGCTAGCTTTAATTCCAAAAGGAGTCTGGGACTGGACGTAGAACGGGAGTTCGAACCAGTATAAAAATTCCTGGTGTCATTTCACTTTACTGCTATTATTTTCCGCACTAGTTATTTATTATATTCCATATTACTTGATCTTATAGCATAGTCACTTTCAATACCCTTTCAAAAGCATTGGGTTTTACTCTTAAAACATAATTTGGGTCAAGATGGTTGTATACGAAAGTATCTCTTTCGAAACCAAAAAAACTAGTTTGTTGAAAAATTGATGGTGTCAGAGCCGTCTAGTTCGAAAGCAAAAGACTTAAAAATCAAAACTTTAAAGGTCTGGGTCGAAACCCTCTTTCGACTCCATCTCCTTCGAAACCCTAACCCCTTTTGAAAGCGGTTAAGTAAAGGTTTGGTTTAATGTAAAAACAAAGGCAACTCTTCGAAAGCATTATTGGACAACATGGTCGAAAGGTAGAGTAGTGGCTAGGCTTCGACTAGGTCGAAACCAACCCCTTTCGAAAGCTTTTGTTTAAAGAAAAAGGGATCCCCTTCGAAAGCTAGTACTTCATTATTAACATGTCAACCTGCTTTGAAGGCTGAACAAACACCCCTTCGAAAACAAACGTTTCGACCCCTTCGGAAACTACCCTTCGACGCCAAAGCTTCTGCCCCTCTTCCAATCTACTACGTACCTTCCAGGAAATACCATGTGTATTGGTTTTGATTATGAAGGTTTTGACTTTGATGGTTTCGACAATAATGGGGTGGAACCCAAGGTGTCGGAAGGTATCTTCCATTAACGGCGAAACACCTTTTTCTGATTTAAAGGCTGAATCATAGCAACTTTAAGTAATTGCTTTTTAACAACTTGCTTAGTTGGAAAACACTGATTGGCTACCATAAAACTTTTCAATTACTTTACTTCTAAAACTGTTGCATTTATTCAGATCCTAAATTAAAGGATTTAAACATTAAAACCTTTCCAAATAACCTAAATCCAACATTTGCAGAAAAGCCCCTCTTTCAAAATAATTTATTTCCCCTAGTAAATCAATTGGGAAAAATCCTCCAAAATCACAGAGATTCGAATTAATCATGTAATCAAACATATTAAAATTTTAGACCTAATTTCTTTCTGAAATTCACAAAATAAATATTTAACCCAATCGTGTTATATTTTCAATCAAAAATTCATAATAAACTTTCCATAGCTTGGAAAATTCTGGAAATCAAAACTCATCTCCAAAATCATGTTTTACTTAGCATAAAATTTTTCCATGGCATTTCAAAAACAATATCTCATGGTTTTACCCTTAAAACCATACGAATTATATATAGGAGGTAATTGTTTAAATCAAACAATTCATAATTTAAGCATATCATCATCCAAAATTTCATAGAAATGAAATAAAACTTAAATCCGAAATCATAGGATTATATAAAACAAAAGGAGATGGAATAAATTATTATTCACCTTAGATTTGATAAGGAACTTGAGATTTATTGTTGATTAATCCTTCCTAAGTTGATCTTTTGCTTTAGATTAAAATTCCTCTTTTCTTCCTTGGTAATGGCCGGCTTTTATTTAGGTCTTAGATTTTGTGAGCGTGAGAAAAATATAACGTGAATGGACATAGAGGAGAAGTAATAGCCATGTATAATTAATTGGCTAATTTACTAATATGCCCATGTGTTGTTTAATTAACCTTTTAAACCAAATTAAAGCCCAATTACTATGTTAATAAGCATGACCCTATTATGTTATTTAATAAAATCTCAATCTCCTTATCATCATTATTCTATTTAATTTATCTAATTAAATCTTCTGAATAAGGTTAACAAAAATTAAGGATGTTACATCCGTCTTCGATTTCCATTATCTTTAAGATGTCTTCAATTCGAACGCTTATGCCGGTTCGAAGTGGTTTTCGGATAACTCATGCTTATCTGATCTTGGTCGCTTCGAGACAACTAACAACAGTTTTCGATTGACTTAATCCTGGTTCTTTTGGAAATAAACAGAAAATACTTAAGAGAGGAGATAACCCCCTAACCGATTGGAGTTGGATTTTCTTATTATTTGTCCTTGAAGAGCAAAACGAGTTTATACGTACAACATAGCATCACCGAAAATAACTATACCATATAGTTTTCATATTTCTTCTAGATATTTCAAGATTTATATTTGATCAAGACCGATAGTCGGTTATTTAACTATCAAATAAACGGACAATTCAATTAGAGATTCAACCAAGCATGATTAAGCACATAGGCAACCACTAAGCCTCTTTTATTAATCCCTTGATTAAAATCACTTTGTAAACACTTGTATTAAAGTACCCTTTTACAAAAGATATACATAAGTATACTACTCATTATTTTTCATCTATGCCTTTGCAATGCTTGGAAAAATATCCATATAGTTATTTCAACAGTATAAGTATATTCATAAAACACTACAATTTTAACACTTAAAAACTGCATTCATATGCTTCTCTCAACGGTATAAGTATATTCTCATATCTTAAGGAAGATTTCATATTTTTTTCCAAACCATGCTAAATTGGGCCAAAAAATAATTATCACTTAAAAACATTGTTTACTATAAACCCAAAGCACTTATCTTTTGGTGTAAGTAAATAGACCGTATGGAAATTAGACCAAATGTACTTACCACCACTTTCTAATTTCAAACAGTAATATCGCTCGACTAATAATGAAATCGGATAGGCTAGAGAACTAACCTTGCCTCGATGTACATTCTTAATTCTTAAGATAGAGACAAGTTTTCATCCTCAGATTTTGGTGTTAAGTATAAAAAATACTTTCCATACCACCATAAATTAAAAAGATCATTTATGAAGATCAAATCTCCTACACTTGTCACGTTTCCGATATTTTGACTTTCTCTATCTCTCACCAAGAAACAAAGGCAGGTAAGGCAGAGTACTGGTTGCTCCTAGTCTTACCTAGACACTCTGTAACATCCCTTATCTGGAGGCCCGAAGCTAAGCACTACAAATGATGCAGTCAACCATAATATTAACTTCCGGTGACCAAATACGGTAATGTTAATGGTATCCATAATATCAGAAGCACTTGAATATGAAATAAAATCATTATAGATTAAAACACTTTTCTGATTACATTTCAAAACAACATTTCATATCCAAGTTACATAATGCCAAACATTTCTTAAGTTCAGATCAAATATAATTATTACATAAATACGCCAAGAGCGACATATGAAGATGCCCTCTTGGATGACCAGAGTACTAAATAGTCATAACGGACTTAATACAACACAACGAAAATAAAAACATAACAACTCCTCCATAGCTAACTTCAGCCTGCTGCTCATCATCGGAAGCTTTATTCGTTCACCTACTAAAACCTGAAGATCCTCAAACCTCAGCCTACTCAAATCAATTTTGAGCACCCAAGAGTTTAAGGGAAAAACATAAACTTCGAGTCAGACGTAAAGCCAGGTGTGAATAATACTATACATCTCGGTTATTTGATATTAAGTGAGACAAGGTGTCACGATCCAAATTTCAGCGTTCGAAAATCGACACCCGTACTTCGCTTGTACTCGAATGCCACAGATTCAATCGTTGAAATTCGACTCGTGCCGGAGCTTATAACACCATTAAGTACAACAACACAGCAGAATAAAGAAATAGATGATATCATATACAACTCCAATGAATACAATACCCAGAATGATATACAACAATGATATCAATATGATACAACAATATCAGAGATAAATAATGATACAGCGGAAATAACAGAAGTGATAACTCCAAATGATCCTCAAAAGAGAATGAGTCCAACAACTCCAACATCAGCTCGAACCCCCATCACGTTGCATCAAGATAAGCAACGTCAGTCATGATCTCCAAAACTGAACTAGCTCCAGATAATCCACTAAACCTGACTATCTGAAAAAGAACCCCAACTCTAGACTGCCCGTGTGGAAAATTATGGGCACCCAGAGTTTAGGAAGGGAACAATAAACTCCGGGTCAGTCATGGGACTGGTGTGAGTAACAAAAACAGTTTATCTTTAAAACAAACAACAAAGAATTTTAAACATTGAAATCCATAATACTTTTTGGAAAATGAAACTACCATAAGACCTCCCGCCACACACACAATGCAAACGCAGAATTGAAGGAGATTTCTTCTTATGATAGTCAAACGTGCTTCCTACGCAAGAAAAACTCTTTTGATATTATTACTAGTGCATAATGCAGAAAACATTTTGAAAGTATAATATTAATCTTAGCCAACATACAACCATTATTGTATGCCTACTATAGCTACTATGTTCAATAGCAGGTTACCGCCACATTCCATAGCAGGTTATACAACTAAAACCGTACAAGGCTTGTATTGTTTCTTTGGATTTTCCAACAAATGGTCAGGCTAAGGAACTTCCTATGCCACATGGGAACGCCTCTGGAGGGACGCCCTGAGAACCACCTGGCTCTCTGCCAACACAAGGCCGGTTACCCCCTTCCCGGGTAGTAAACCTGAGATATTCCACCCCCGGTCCTTTGGGACCTTTATCCGAGAGCTCTCGATCACTAAGCACACAATCACACAGGAAATGAGACCGAAGCAACCACATAGGTAGATATCTGGGCTCCATACCATGATACCACCTTTTTCCAGAAGGAATGGACATACCCTAGGGGAGCTACCCCTGAAACCTTGCCGCATCTTTCCTGTTTCGACCATTTCCGGTCTGTGAGGCTCGATGAGGTATCGTCCACAAAGCTACGCTTTTTCACAAAGCCATGCTTTGATCAACAAATGATCGGCAACACACAGCAGCACTTAGCATGCCACACTACCAAATTGGGAGTATATCACTGATAACCTTCAACTACATAACCTCTGAGCTCGTACGTCTCAGAGAAGGGTGTTAAGCTAAGAGAATAAATCTCCGCCACCAAACAGAAATGTATTTGAAAGAAATCAGCTATATATCTCAAAGTGTAGTGTCAGACATACAACCATACAAGTCTGTTTCGGGTTCGAACAGAACCGAAGGCACTTCCGAAGAAGCCCTTGCAAATCCGGATAATTTCTAATCACGTCCGGACTTCCCATCACAAAGGGTGCTAAAATCTCTATATCGGAGATCAGCCGATGCAGAGACATTCGACGAGTTGTCCTTTCGTTTTCGAAAATATCCGGACTTCACCACCGGTCTTCAAATGTTATCCATATACGTCGTATCATTATTTGGAATGGGTTATATGACACAAAGGTCCTCTCCTGGCTAAACCGAATAATGAGCGCAACATTTAAAACATATGGATATTGGGATTTCGATTAAGTCACAACTTATTACCCAAAACTTCTCTTTCAAATGGTTTAAACCCATTACCATTTTAATCTTTTTACACAAAAATATTTATCTCACAAATTTCACTCAGTTTCACAAAGATTTATTCATAGATTTTCCTAACAATTTCCATTTCAATTTGGATTAACTCGTTAAACCTTTAAATCAAAGATTTAACTTATAGCTTTCAAAACACGTTTCCAAAGATTTATTCGTAACTTGGAAACCATTTTCAATTCAAACTTGAAATTCTTTTGACACAAATTGGAAATTCATTCCTTATATGAAAGCTTCTATCATTTGAAAACAAATAGTTTTCATTTCGGAAAATCTGATTCATTTATACGAGTTAAAGTCCTTGGGTTAAATTCAAATTCTCAAAACCATACTTTTAAAATGGTTTAACTTCATATGAACACATTTTCAACATAGAATTCAACTCCTTATTTTGAATTCAAATTCAAATTAAATTATTTAAATTTCAAGACATTTAAAACTCCTTTCAAAAGCTTTTCATATTAAACCCCAATTTCCAATTTCAAAATCAATTGAAATTAAAATTTCAATCTCAAAAACATTAAATTTAAAATCATCTGTGACTTAACCGATTTCTTCGTGAAATCCATATTTGTGTGTGTATGGTGTGGTCCAGGGGTTTAACACAATAGTGCAACATCATTCAATCATCACAGATTCAAAATACGGAAATATAGTTGATAAGCGGTATAACTATAACGTTTATCGTTCATTCACAGATTCACAGATAATATACAAATGTATCATAAATAAATGAATAAATTATACACGGCTCAATCCACAGAACAAATTATCACAGATCAGCTAGGATAATCAATTCAAGGCATCTCATACAATACAATCATTCATAAGTAAGGTCAAGCATTCAATAATCATTTATAAGCAGGATTAATTAATTGTTTAATCCTAATAAATTCAATTAATTTCCAATTAAATTAATTACTTATGAATTAATTATCCAATCCTGATTAATTAATTACAAATCATTTGATATAAATTAATTAATCAATCACCTTAATTAATTAAATTATTCTTAATTAATCATATTAATTAAATTAACCTTTAAACCAATTACATAATTAATTAACCCCTTAATTAATTATTTAAAGAAATTAAACCTTTAATTACTTATCATAAAGTAATTACACTTACACAATTTCATAAATGATTATCATTAATTAATTAATCCAATGAATTTATTATTTAAATAATTTTAGTTAATGACCTTCATTAACAATTAAAATTTCTTTAATTACTTTTCTAAAGAAATTTCTTATATTAATCATTATTGATTATAATTTGATTAACCATTAAGAACTCATTAATTCAAATTATTTAGTTAATTAAATGTTAATTGTAAATTAATTAGTTCTTGATTACAAATTGATTAATTTCCAATCATTTATTAACTTAAACCTTAATTAATAAATTTAAAACTTGTAATCACTAATTAACTTAATAGAAATCATTGGTTATCATGATTAATTAACTTAATAAATAAATGATACAATTCATTAAATCTTCATTTACTTAAGATAAACTCATCTTTTTATTTATAATTTAATTATCTCTTATAAATATGGTTGAAACCATTCATTTCAAATTTTCATTTTGAAATTCAAATCTCCTTTTCAACACTTAAACATTTTTAAGTATTTAAAACAATTTAAACCTGAAACTTTATTTGTTTCCAACTAAATTCTAATCTAAACTTGAATTCAAATTTACACTTAGATTTAAAATTCATTTTAACCCTTAATTTAAAATTTTAAATCTCAGTTTAAATTTGCAGAAACCAAATCAGGTTTGAAACCTGAAAACAAATTTCTACCCGAGTCCCCCACCATTTTACTTCGAGTCAAATTCCTCTCTGCTTCGAGTAAATACTCGAATTACTCGAGACAAACTCGAGAACAAAAGTCTGCATACACCCAATTTTTCCCAGGCTTCCAGAATTCGTGCACGTACACGTGCACGAGACGCCAGAGCAACGGCGATCGACGCTGCCACCTCCCATAGGTCGCCGGTGATCGACACGACGACCCACACCACCCAGTTTGACGAATTTGAACGGAATTCGAAAAAACAAGCTATCCACGAACCCACTGGAACCCATCGATCAACGAAAAAGTCACGCCACGCAGATCTAGACCACCAGAGATCACGAAATTCCGGCCACACGATCGCCAACGTTTACGCTTCTATCCCCTCGAGTTTGGTTGAACTCGATCAACCATAGACGCAGTGATGACCACATTCCCGAAAAAGCCTAAAATTAGGTTTACAGCCTTCTCCGGCCAACACCCATCACCTCGGCAACTTACACACCCATCTGACAATTTTGCCAAACTACCCTATCACTCCTCTATCACCGGAGAGAACCCCGACCCTCTAGCACACAAAGATCATCAGAATTTCCCAATTAACCAATTTCTGGTTAAACCAGAAATACACCCATATTCCATTACTAAAAATCATGATTTAAGTTTTTAAAATCATGTTTTGGTTTAAGTGTTTGATCTATATCCTTGAATCAATGAATCAGGATGATTGAATTTCCACTATATTTATCTTGCTCTGTTATTTTGTTATTTCCAGAACCAAGACACAGTTATTTTATTTTGAATAAATTTTTAAACTTTAATTCATGATAAAACAAACATATTCTGTTTGAATCTTAAAGACTAACGTTTATTAGATCAAGTGATAATGGATTTTGATCAATTCTTGAGTCTGGAAACTAAGGACAGTAAAATACAGGGACAACTTATATATTCACTTATATATATATACAGAAGATCTACTGATATGTATAAACATAGTACATACTTAACACAGAACTTAACATGCAATAGATTCAATACTTAAACTTATTAAAAGTGACGTTACTCACTGATTTCCAGAAGAAGAACAGAGCCTGCTTCATGTTGAACAGATTGTAAAAATGCAAGCTGAAACCTTTTTGGCCTTTAATTCTCTTGTTGATCTCTGAGTTTAGTTGAGTTGTTTGTTTTGATATTTTAACTGAATGTTGTTTGAGATGAAAATAATATTTTCTTCAGATTTCTTCAGCTTGGATGGACGAACTAATAAAATGAAGAAGTTGATATATAGAAAACAGGTTACAGGGTGATTAATATTTGCTTCAGATATCTCTTGTTTTAAATATTTAGCTTTAAAAGATTTATATACTCAGATTTTAAATCATTTTATAGATTAAGATTATATATATTAAAAATTATTTTCTAAACTCTTTTATATGTTTAAACTATATTCAAATATATTTACAAAGTTTAGAAATTGTTTTGACAAATTATAGAAACGAATTTTAATAAGAAAATCAAAACATCAATTTTGCCTTGAGCATGTCGACATCCCTCAACCCCCCATGTCGACATGGTGTCCGTTATTTTCAAATTTCAATTTTCAAAAGAAGTGTCTATTCGTCGTATCCTTTCACGAATAGATATGGTTGTTGCTCTACTATAAATACCAGTAAGTTATAAACGAATTTTTACCAGATTTCATCTATTTTCTCTTCTCTTCATCTTCAAAATTTATTCTAATGAATCCTAAACTATACTCTACCGAAATACCAAGTGAATCAAACTTGATTATCTCTTGTTTGATTCTTTACCACTCTCTCCATAAGATCTCAGTGCTATTCAGAGTTATAGAATCTTTTTTAAAACAAACTGTTGAGTAAAAAGTGCGATTGAGCCTTGAAATCAATTGGGTGTGATTGTAGCCCCGGAAATCAATTAGGTGATCTTGTAACCTGGTTAAATCAAGAGAGTTGCCCTGGACTCGAATACAGGAGGGTGTACCTCGTAGCCTTGAAACCGAGGGTGCAATCTGGGAGATTATTTTGATAAGAAATCCGTACAATTATACATGACTGGATGTAGGGTAACTCTGAACCAATATAAAATCCTGGTGTGTTCTTTCCTTTACTGCTTTTATTCAGTATTTGCATCTGTGTCTGATTCTGTGATTATATCTGTGTTTGTGAATTGCATTTGTTGATGTTTAAATTGAATAAAATTCAAAAAGATTTAAAAATTCTATAAAACACTATTCACCCCACTCTAGTGTTATTCCAGCCTTAAGATCCGTAATCCGCATTTCTCACAGTCGAAACCAACCCTTCGAGAGCATTGGAGAAGCGGCTTTAATTTAAAAACAAGGGGCCCATTCAAAACCATAGTTTCGAAAGGAAAATGGTGGCAGCAACGGGTTTCGGCCCCTTCGAAAGCATTTACTTAAAAACAAAAGGCGCAACCTCTTTGAAAACCATTCCTTTAAAACAAGTTGACCCAGTCGGGAGCTAACTAAGTCGAAAGCAAAAGAAAACAGGGGCATTTTCATTTAAAAACAAAGTAAAGCTTTGACCCCTTCGGAACCCCTCATTTCGACTTCATACTTCTCACCCCAGTTCAATTCACTACGTACCAAGTCTTGATACCATGCGCATTGGTTTCGACGGTGATGGAGGCGGGAGTACTAGGTCGAAACATAGGTGTCGAAAGTGGCGAAACATGTAAAAAGCATGTTTAAACTGATTTTTAACTTTTTAAAGAAATTCTTTTCAACTAACCTGCCTTGTTTGTCAAAACATGATTGGTTGCTAATTTCTTTTCTAAAGGTACTGCCGAAATTTCTGATATAATAATTTAAATTATTTACAAAATTCTCTTTCTCCTTTTATAAATATATAAAACATTTAAGTCCCATACATTAAATAATTTTATATATCTATTAAAACACTTAGGAAAAATCTATAAAAATTCCCATAAATCGTTTTTAATATGTTTTCTAACATATATTAATTTCTGACCAAAAACATACATATATTATCCGTAATTAATTTTGAAACCTAAATAATCATTTTCTCCACTATAAAATTGATATTAAATCCACATTAATTCAGAAAATTATGAAAATTGAACCCATCTCTAAAATATCATTTCTGATCATATACTAAAATCACAAGGCATTTGGATGTCATTTAATAGGGTTTTCACATTAAAACGTAACATAAAATCTATATGAATTAGCATAAATTATCAACAAGCATATGTATATATATCCATTTTCAACAAACAAAACATGGTAAAACCTTTGCAAAATAGTTCGGATTCAATCTAAAACCAAAAACAATTATAAACATGAGATGTAACTTATTATTCACCTTGGGTTTGTGATTAAAGAGTTGAGATTTGACCTTTGATTAACTTGCTTAAGCTTTCCTTTTGAAATATTCTCTTGTTTTCCCTTAATGGTGGCTGGCCTTTAGCTTTAGTTTTTTCCCTGTGAATGTGAATAATGAACGTGTATAGGGGGTTCAGATTATAAGAATAATACTTATTCCTATATTGCCCTTATCTATTACCCTAACTTAATTCATTTTAATTTTCTTAGTTCACTAGTTCAAATAGGCACGACTACCCTTCTATTAATCACAGATCAATCCCCTAATCTTACATTATTTTATTTAATTTTACTAATTAAATAAAATAAATAATGTTACTAAAAATTAGGGTCGTTATGGACTCCCCTCCTTAAAGAATTTTGTCGTCGAAATTACGATAAGGTACACATACAAATCAATCATAAAGGTAAAACATACCATCAAACAAATCAGGATAAGCGTCTCTAATCCTTCTCTCAGTCTCCCAAGTACAGTCTCTCTCATCGTCGCTCGATTGGACTTTAACTAATCTGACTGTCTTTTTCCTTAGCCTCTTCTCATCTCTCGCGACTATACAAACTGACTTTCTAACTATTGTCAAATTCGGCTCTACTACTAAGTCCTCTAACACAGTCGGTGCTATAGTAGTCTCCGGGTCTCTAATACACTTTCTTAGATGAGAAATATGAAAAACATCCTGGACTCCTGCCATACTGTTCGTAACTCTACTCTATATACGAGTTTCCTAATCCTTTCTATAATAAGAAATGGTCCTACGAATCTCGGTGCCAACTTCCCTAATTTTTCGAATCGAATTACACCTTTCATTGGTGATACCTTAATGAAAACGTGATCTACAATAGAGAACTCTAAGTTTTTCCGTCTTTTATCAGCATAATTCTTTTGCCTAGACTGAGCTTCCTTTGTTCTAGCCCGAATCAACTCAATCTTTTCTACAGCTTCTCTAACTAACTCCGAACCAAGGACCAACCTATCTTCAGTCTCTAACCAACAAACTGGATATTTGCATGACCTTCCATACAAAGCTTCAAACAGTGCCATCCCTATGCTAGCCTGATAACTGTTGTTATACGAAAAATCGACTAAATGTTGATGGCCTTCCCATGATCCCCCAAAATCTAACACAAAAGCTCGTAACAATTCTTCTAAGACTTTGTTAACTCTTTTTGTTTGCCCATCAATCTGTGGATGATAAGTGGTACTCATCTTAAGCTTGGTACCTAAGATATCCTGTATATTCTTCCTAAATTCGCTTGTGAACAAGGAATCTCTATCCTTACTATACTACTAGGAATATCCTGAAGTCTAACTATATTCTTCATGAATAACTTAGCCAAAACAGGTGCCGTCCTAGTCGACTTAACTGGAATGAAATGGGCACTCTTGGTTAACCTATCCACTATGACCCATATGCTTTCATTTCCTTTATTAGATCTTGGCAACTCGTCTATAAAATCCATAGAAATAGAATCCCACTTCCATACTGGAATATCTAATGGCTAAAGTAACCTACTTGATTTTTGATGTTCGGCTTTTACCCGTTGACAGTTCAAACACTGCTTCACCCATAAGTCAACATCCCTCTTCATACCTTCCCAGAAGAAACTTCTCTTCATGTCCTGATACATCTTAGTTCCCCTGGATGAATAGTGAACTTCGAATGATGGCATTCTTCAAGAACATCTTTCCTAATGTCTCCCACATTCGGAATACACAATCTTTTTTTCTTTCTTAACCACACATTCTGGTCAAGACTGAAATCTTTTAAGTCATCTTCTCTGTTCCATCCCTTAACTTTCTGATCCGTTCAACTAACAGTGGATCCTCTCCTTGCTTAGAGGCAACCCATTCAACTATCACTGGTCGAACTCCTAAACATGACAACATTACAGTTTCCTTACTAGATCTAGCTTCAGATCTCCACTGTATTCTACATGTCGCCAACGCTTCCAAATCTCTCCACTCGGCTATCATTTCCAACACTGCATTCTAATGTTTTCTGCTAAGTGCATCTGCATCCTTATTACCTTTTCTTGGTGTGTACTCAATTCCAAAGTCATAAGCAACTATAAATTCCAACCATCTCTACTGTCTCATGTTCAGCTCCGTGTGAGAAAATAAATACTTTAATGACTTATGATTCCTGTATAACTCGAATCTTTTTCCCAAAAGATAATGTCTCCACACCTTCAATGCAAAAATCACCGTAGCTAATTCCAAATCGTGAGTTGGATACCTAACCTCATGCGGCCTAAGCTATCGAGATGCATAGGCAATCACTTTACCTCTCTGCATTAACATAGCTCCTAACCTAGTTCCACAAGCATCTGCATATACTACTAAGTTCTGATTTCCTTTCGGAACATCTAACATAGGTGCATTAGTCAATAAGTGTTTCAACCCTCTGGAATGCTTCCACCACTTATCGGTCCAAACAAACTTCACATCCATTCACGTTAGCTTGGTCATCGATGCTGCTATCCATGAAAAATCCTTTATGAACTTCCGATAGTTCCCAACTAATCCAAGAAAACTCTTTATCTCAGTCTCTGTCTCGGGTCTCTTCCAATTATTCACCGCTTTAATCTTAGTCGGATCTCCAGATAACCCTTTCTCTGAGACTACATGACTAAGAAACTTCACTTCTTTCTTCCAGAAATGACATTTCGAAAAACTTCGCCTTCAGCTGATGCTACTGCAGCATCTCAAGCACTACCCTAAGATGAACTTCACTCTCCCTTTCATCCTTAGAGTAGATCAGAATATCATCTATGAATACCAACACGAACCTATCCAAGTGCTCTCGAAAAACTCGGTTTCATCAAATCTACAAAGAATGCTGGCACATTAGTTAGTCCAAACGGCATTTCCAACCATTTGTATGATCCATATCTGGTTCTAAACGCCGTAAAAGGAATACTATCCTCTTCCACTCTACGCTGATGGAACCTTGTCACCAAATCCAACTGGGAAAATACTTTGGCTCCACTTAACTGATCGAACAGATCGTCAATTCTAGGCAACGAATATCGATTCTTTATCATCTCCTCATTCAACTTACGATAATAGATACATAACCTTAACGATCTATCCAGTTTCTTGGGAAACACTTCGGCTTCTCCCCAAGGTGAACTACTTGGCCAAATAAAATTGTTGCCTTCCAAATCCACCAACTGTACCTTTAACTCCCTTATCTCGGTAGGTGTCATCCTGCTTGGCGGTCTACTCACTGGTTCTACTCCAAGTACTAGATCTATTCGAAACTCAATGACTCTCTTTGATGGCAATTCTATTACAGGTTCAAAGACATCTGCGAATTCTCTAACCATGAAAACTCGATTTAACTCGTCTTCTACCTCCACAACACCCAACAAAGCATTCACCACACAACTAGGGTTTTCTACGGTATATGCAGTCCGATCACTACAGTCAGGGTGTTTAAGCAATATTTTCCTATCATGGAAAATATCATAGCATCGTACTTACTTAACCAATCCATACCCAAAATAATTCTGAACCCTATGAAATCAAATACATGCAAACTGCAAACAAAGGTATGACCTAACAAATCAAACTCTAGGTGGTCACACTTCATCCCAAGTGTCACATAACCTCCTATCGGATTAGCAACCCTTAAGGAAGTAACTAAGTATGAGGGTTCTAGGTTAAGCTTATCTACCAAACAACGAGATACAAAAGAATGCGATGCACCAGTATCAAACAGAATACTAACTGACATACCATGAATCAAAAGTGTACCTCCCAACATAGCTTTTCCTTTTTCCTCTATTGTTGGCCTCGAGGTAGCTAGCTCTAATGCATACACCTTTCCTTTCCCATCCTTAGCTGGCTCTTTGCACTGGTTCTTATAGTGTCCAATTTGATCGAAGTTGAAGCATCTAATATTCTTCTTCCCAATCACCTTCTTTCAATCTCCTGAGCGACATTCATTAGAAAAATGTCCTTTCTTATCACACTTAAAGAACATTACCTCCGACTTCTCCTTCTTTACAGCTCCACCTTTCTGAGCTCCTTTCTTATGGAAGAACTTTCTTTTCTGACTCTGCCCTTCCTAGACTTCCTTTGCCTTGTTTCTCTCTAGAAAAGCAAGCATCTCTTCATGTCACAATTCCATCTCAACAACAACATCGCATAGATCCCTAATGTGTGATAACATAGCCCTAACAAGCTTAGGCTTCAACCCCCTGATGAACTTCTCATTTCTCTTAATATTAGTATCAACCGTAGCATAGCCATATCTTGCTAGCTCCTTAAATCTCCTTGCATACTCAAGTACAGTCATATCCCCCTGCTCCAACTCAGTGAAATTCCTGAGCAGAGTGGACTTCGCAATCTCGGACATAAACCTCTCCACAAATCACGTTTTGAACTCAGCTCATGTCATCGTCTCTTCATTAACTCCAACTGTAACGCTGTTCCACCAGTACTACGCTGCTCCTTGCAACTGCCTAGAAGAAAGTCTTCTCTTCTACTCATCATTGAGCCCTAGATCAGCGAAAATCCTCTCGCAATGAATTAACCAATTCTTTACTTCAATTGCATCCTCAGTTCTGATGAATGGCTTTCCTCCTAACCGAGCGTAGTCCCTACTCAAAACAGTTGTTGACCACTGGAGCTTCCTGAACTCCTCCGCCAACTACTCCAGCAGCAACACCGCATGCATCATGTTGACAAAGAACCGATACATTGCTCCCATGTCAACATGCAAGACTCCAGCACCCACATTTCCAGCTTGTGCCTGATCTAGGTTTCTCCTGGTATTTGGTCTGGCATTTCCATTTGTTGTGGTGCTTCCCCCTCCAAGGTTAACTCTTTCACTTCTAGCATCCATATCTGTATTCAAGCCTCGTAAGATACAGAAGAATAGCCTAAGAGAAATAGGGAACTAGAGATATAACGTATACTTATATATTGCAAATACAAGTACATTACTATAGCGTTATCCCATGCCCCTATCTTATCTCTAATTCCTTAGGATTATGTTCTCAAAAATCATTTTAGTTTAAAGTTTTTCATAAACCTATGCTCTGATACCAAGTTGTAACATCCCCTAACTGGAGGCCCGAAGCTAAGCGCTACAGATACTGCAGTCATCCATAGTATTAACTTCCGGTGACCAAATATGGTAATGTTAACGGTATCCATAATATCAGAAGCACTTGAATATGAAATAAAATCATTACAGATTAAAACACTTTTCTGATTACATTTCAAAACAACATTTTATATCCAAGTTGCATAATCCCAAACGTTTCCCAAGTTCATATCAAATATATTTATTACATAAATACGCCAAGAGCGACAAATGAAGATGCCTCCTTGGATGACCAGAGTACTAAATAGTCATAAATGACTTAGTACAACACAGTGGAAATAATAACATAACAACTCCTATATTGCTAACTTCAGCCTCCTGCTCATCTTCGGAAGCTTTATTCATCCACTTACTAAAACCTAAAAATCCTCAACCCTCAGCCTACTCAAATCAATTTTGAGCATCCGAGAGTTTAAAGGGAAAAACATAAACTTTGAGTCAGACATAAAGCATGGTGTGAATAATACTATACATCTCGGTTATTTGATATTAAGTAGGACCACGCCGCTTAGCGGTACGGGTTTCCCCTCACCAATGTCCTTTTAAAACATATCTTTTGCAAATCTTAATCCTGTAACCAAAACTAGTTAAAATAATAAAGCAATATCATGTAAGCATATAAATCAGGTAACAAATGGACTATTTGTCCGACAATATAGTTTTGTTTGGCTAACTACTAACCTTTAGCTGACTCGGGCCTACCAGACAAAATAAACAAATAATCTAACTTATATTAGATATTCCTCTTCTGGAAGGTCTTTCCTTAACTTATTTATCTAGGGTCAACTGATCCTAATGGTTTTGTGGGCTCACCAATAACCTATCCTCACTCTGTACATTCCTTTCTATGTGTAACATCATTTTAGCCTTACCTCTGACAAAGCCCTACACACTTGAACTTTGGACTAAATTAGCTAAGGGCTAATAGCTAATGTATAGGGTGCGACCCTATACCAATCCCACATGGTATTCTAATATCTGAGTCATTTTACTTAGGGTCATCTACCCATAAAATTTTTCTTGAAAACATTTTCTCTCAAATTGATTTAAACCATTAAATCATACTTTAAACGAGGAAAATATACTCTATTCTTTACTCAAATCACCTTGCCATGTTATATATACTTTACACAAAATTTTGTGGATGAAAACATTTAAACCATTGAAAGTACCTCTTCCAAAACCATTGAAATTACCCCTTTTGATGCAAGTAAAACCTTAGGCCGAAAGATCAAAACATACCTATCGAAACCATTTACATAGTCCTTTCAAAAACATTCAAAACCTCTCTTTTGAAAGCCCTTTTAAAACCTTAAACATTCTCTTTTCAAAACACTTTAAATATGCCTTTCGAAAGCCTTTGGAAACCTTCCATTTATAACCTTTCGAAAACATTAGGGAACCACCCCTTCGAAATCTTTAGCTTAAACCTTTCGAAAGCACTAAATCTTTTTCCTAAAATTAAACATTTTGAAAGCATTTAGTTTCAAGTAAAACATGTGGAATAACCTTTCGAAACAATTTAAAACTATTCCTTTCGAAACCTTTGGGTTTAACTTTCAATAGAACAAAGGGTCATAAAACAACTAAGTCGAAAGCACTCTTTCGAAAGCTTTTTCCTAAGTAAAGAAGCGATGGTGTCGAAACCAACCCTTCAAGAGCATTGGAAACGCGACTTTAATTTAAAAACAAGGGGCCCTTTCGAAACCATAGCTTCGAAAGGAAAAATGCGGCAGCAAGGGGTTTCGACCCCTTCGAAAGCATTTACTTAAAACAAAAGGCGTAACCTCTTTCGTAACCATTCCTTTAAAATAATTTGACCAAGTCGGAAGCTAACCAAGTCAAAAACAAAAGCAAAGCAGGTGCATTTTTCATTTAAAAACAAAGTAAACCTTCGACCCCTTCGGAACCCCTCGTTTCGACTTCATATCTCTCGCCCTAGTCCAATTCGCTATGTACGAAGTCTTGATACCGTGCGCATTGGTTTCGATGGTGATGGAGGTGGGAGTACTGGGTCGAAACATAGGTGCCAAAAGTGGCGAAACATGTAAAAAGTATGTTTAAACTGATTTTTATCTTTTTAAAGCAATTCTTTTCAACTAACCTACGTTATTTGTCAAAACATGATTGGTTGCTAATTTCTTTTTTAAAAGTACTATCGAAATTTCTGAAGTAACAATTTAAATTATTAACAAAATGCCCCTTCTCCTTTTATAAATATATAAAACAATTAAGTCCCATACCTTAAATAATATATGTATTAAAACACTTAGGAAAAATCTATAAAAATTCCCATAAATCATTTTTAATATGTTTTCTAACATATATTAATTTCTAACCCAAAACATACATATATTATCTGTAATTAATTTTTAAACCCAAATAACCAATTTCTTCACTAGAAAATTGATATTAAATCCACATTAATTCATAAAATTATGAAAATTGGAAACCATCTCTAAAATATTATTTCTGATCATATACTGAAATTGCAAGGTATTTGGATGTCATTTAATAGGGTTTTACATTAAAACGTATCATAAAATTTATATGAATTACCATAAATCATCAACAAACATATATATCCATTTTCAATAATCAAAACATGGTAAAACCTTTGCAAAATAGTTCGGATTCAATCTAAAACCGAAAACAATTAAAAACATGAGATGTAACCTATTATTCACCTTAGCTTTAGGATTAAGTAGTTAAGATTTGATCTTTGATTAACTTGCTTAAGCTTTCCTCTTGAAATCTTCTCTTGTTTTCCCTTGATGGCGGCCGGCCTTTAGCTTTAGTTTTTGCTTTTGAATGTGAATAATGAACATGTATAAGGGGTTCAGGTTATAACAATAATACTTATTTCTATATTGCCCTTGTGTATTACCCTAACTTAATTCATTTTAATTTCCTTAGTTCACTAGTTCAAATAGGCATGACTACCCTTCTATTAATCACAAATCTCAATTCCCTAATCATTATATTATTTTATTTAATTTTACTAATTAAATGCCCTAAATAATATTACTAAAAATTAGGGTCATTACACACTCTGATTCTAGATCTCACGAATAGAAGATCAATCTACTCATCGACTTTTAGTGCCCAATATAGAACTGCTAAATTTATATAAGCAACCAAACTCGTAAATTCTATATACTATTTATAATAAACAAATTATTATAAAACAAAACATCTTTTTAAATGTTCTGAAACTATTTACTATAACTAAAATGTTATAATCCATAATCTCTTTCCATTTTTCGAAAACATTTATTACAACACAAGTGTTGCAATCCATGATTTCTTCCCCTTTAAAAAATACTTTGAAAAACTACTTTAAACAAAATTTAAAACCCTCATATAAATCTTACTTGAAATCTTTGTTTAAAACCACATTAGATTTGGAAGCCAAGATTCCTTTTTATAAAAATACCACTTGTTTATTAAATCAGATAATCCCTTAAAATACTTATATAAATTTCAAATCTCTTTTAAAACACTTTAACCTAAGTTTAAAACTTTCATTCGAAACATAACTTAAAAGCTATCATCTTTAAAAAGAATTTGACTTTGAAAAAAAAAGTAAAGGAATTTTCTTAAAATAAACCACTTGTTCAAAATTATTTTTAAAACTTCAAACTCCTTTTTAAAAGACTTATATAATCTTTACAAACACATTTGAAAAGACATTTCAAAAATATCTAAGTAGATAACTATAACACCCCTAATTTCGATTAATATTATTTAGGATATTTAATTAGATAAATAAAATAAAATAATGTATAATCACAAGGAGAACAAGATTTGATAATTAAAATGGGTTGTGCCTTAATTAATAAGTTAATAGAATTGATTATAACTTAAACATGAAGGAGAAATTCATGTGAAGGGCAAAATAGGAAAAGGCTTTATGTTTTAAATGTAAACCCTTCCATTCTCACTTCCTCATTCACAATCACTTCACCCAAACATTGTCAAACTCAAGGCCGGCCATTACTAAGGAATTTAAGAGAAGAAAAAGCTAGGAAACAAGACGAAAGCTTAGGGGAAATCCAATCTAAACTAAAATCTTATTTATCTTCATCAAATCAAGGTGAATAATGATTATCCATCTTAAGTATGCTTGTTTATTTTCGATTTTATTATTAAACCCGAATCTTATGATTGTTATTATATGATGTTGTGAACGAATAATGATCATATGCTTACTGCTAATTGATTGGATTTATTATGGAATTATTTAACAGGTCTTAAGAATAAAATCCAGTTTATGACATCGATTTGAGTTGAAATTTGGATATGACATTAAAAACATTATTATAGAAGTGGGTTTTTAATTTCGTAATTTTCCAAGCAAGTATGAATATTTTATGAATTTCCTAACTAAGGAAAATGATTTATTTCGGGTATTAATTATTAAAATAATTAAATA
This sequence comes from Allium fistulosum, assembly GCA_030737815.1. Taxonomy (NCBI): domain Eukaryota; kingdom Viridiplantae; phylum Streptophyta; class Magnoliopsida; order Asparagales; family Amaryllidaceae; genus Allium; species Allium fistulosum. Next base: position 1,214,920,018 of record CM060902.1, read on the forward strand.
TTATTTTTAGTCCTGAAATTTTTATATATGTTAATTTTGATTTATTGTGATTTTTGAGGGTTTTTCCCAAGCGTTTATGATTTATTAAGAATTTATTAGGCTAGAAAAGCTTAATAATCATATTGAAATATTAATATAAAATTAATGATTTGAAAATTATTTTGGGAATGATAATTCTGATCTATAGTAGTTATTTAAAAAGGATTTGATAAAGAAGTTTATTATACAATAGAAATTTGACAAATGGTTGGAGTTGATGAAAAGAAATTGCTTTTTAAATAAAACAGCTTTTATGTTAATTACGAGATTGTCACATCGTTATTAATCAATATCGACGTCCATCTATGCCGCAACTATCAATGCCGCATATTTTATATTGGCTATGGTAATGCCATTAGTATTGCCTTAAAAATAAAGGTCTTATGACAACAATGCCGCATCTCTTATATCGGCTATCGTAATGCCGCAAGTTTTCACTATGGTTTTAAATAATGTCGCTTATTTTCAATATCAATTCCTTATACTATGATGCCACACCTATCTATACCGGCATTAACATTTATAGTAGCAATAATGTCGCATATCTTCATAACTATATAAAGAGACATTGATGTCGCATAGCTTAATTTCAACATTATTATTTTAAGATAGCAATGTTGCATATGTACATTACTTTCGACATCGATAAAAATGGCAATGATGCCGCTTATTTTCTATATCGACATAAATGATATTAATGACTTTATGATATTGATGTCGAAGGTCATCAATGTCAACATTCCTATATTTTCAAGTTTTAAAATTTTCTATCAAGTTTTAAAATTTTCTACTATGTAAACCAAAAACTATGTTGCTTACATCCGACAACCTATATATTTATGTTATTCGACATAAATGATTTTGGCCCCATCGCCTTATGCTTTATAAATCAGATCCTTTAACATGATTTCTATGAAAGGGGTGTGATAACTCATGCCGACGATATTAATTCCGCACTTTATCAATTTGAATGGTTTTATTATATGGCTTTATAGCTTAAGGGTTTTAGAGGTACAATAAACTCATATCGGTTTTGAAGTTAGTGAAACTTATTTTATAAAAACATATATATCTTGGCATAAAATTTTGAATAAAGTAAAGGGCTATAGTTTTCTTGTTTCTAAGTATGATTTCAAGGGTTAAATCATTAATAAAGAATTATGTTTTTAAGGAAATAAAGAGGGCATTTAGCCCAGGATTTTACTAGTGAAATTATTGTTCTTATCACCATTAGATAAATTATAATATGATGAATTGACTCGAAGATTAGAGAATAGAAAACAAGATAATGGGACTGGTGTAGGGTAGCACCCTATACTTCAACCATTAGCCCCTAGTTGATATTAGTCCATAATTACAGTGCATATGGCTTTGTTAAGGGTAAAACTAAAAGTAGGTTCCGCACCGAAAGGAATCTATAACTTAGATAGGTTATTGGTTGGCCTGTAAAACCATTAGGTCCATGGTGAGCCGAGCAAAACCATGAGATTGAAAAACGATCAGGTTAAAGGTGATTGTTTTTGGACAGACAGTCTAGTTTCTTTCCAATGGCGAGTTAGAGAATCTTGGTATATCTAGTCGGCCTGAGTCAGCCGTATAAGTTTGTAGTAATCCTAGGAAAACTATGAAGTAGTGACAGAAAGTTAATTGCGACAGATTAGTCAGGATTATCCATGTAGCATGCATGCATTTAATTATCTTGTGTTTATATAACCATTATGATTATAGGTGTATGATTGTGATAGAAATATTATCAGAGTATACCAGGGAGGGGAAACTGATTCCGCTCAGTGGCGCGGTCTCACTAGATATCTATTATCGAGATGGTATATTATTACTCACACCGTACTTTTTATCTGACCCGAAGTTTTTATTTTTCCCCTTTAACTCTCGAGTGCTCATTTGAGTAAATCAAGGGTAAGGTTTTGAGGTTTTAGGTTTGACGAATAAAGCTTCCAAAGACATGCAGGAGGCAGAGCTAGCTATATAAGAGTCTATTTATGTCTACTGTGTTATCTTCAGTTTGTTTGAATGTATGTAATGGTAGAAATTATATATGTCTAGTAGTAAACTCTGATCAACCAATGTGGCATCTTCATATGTTGCTCTTGGAGTGTTTTGTAATACTTATAATTTATCAAAACCTGGGCAATGTTTTGGGATTATGCAATGAATATGGAAATTAATTAATAAAATTTGTGTTTTGAAAAATTTTCATGTTCACGTGCTTTGATGTTAATGATACTATTAACTGATCTCATTTTGTCATCGAAGCAAAATACTATTGATGACTACAACATCAGTAGCACTTATTTTCGAGCCTCGGAATGGTTAATGTTATAACATGGTATTAGAGCAAAGGTTTATGTAAAACTAAAAGAATTTTGAACTTTAAAAGATTTCTGAAAATGTAATCCAAATGAATCAAAGAATGAGATTAGGGTATGGGATAACATTATAGTAATGTACTTTTACTTGCTATATATTAATTTATATCCTATCTCTATTCTTCCCTCTCTCTTAGACCGTTCTTTCGTATCTTACTAAGGTTTGAATGCAGATTTAAGGAAGAAGGAAGGAAACGGAAGAGTGAATCTTGGTGGAGGAAGCACCATAACAATTGGAAATGTCAACCCTAACACTAAGAGGAATCCGGGTCGACAAACAACTGTTATTGTGGGCGCTGGAACACCGCCAGTAGACATGAGAGCTATGTACCAGTTCTTTGTCAATATGATGCAAGCAGGAGTTGTAGTTGGATTATTTGGTGGTAATGTTGGAGGAGAAAATCCTGAAGTTCCAGTTGTCAACAACTATGCTGTGCTGAGTTGGGATTATGTAAGACTTGGAGGAAAGCCATTTATTGGAACCGAGGATGCCATTGATGTAGAGAATTGGCTACTTCATTGTGAAAAGATTTTTGCTAATTTAGATTTGAACGATGAGCAGAAGAGGAGATTAGTTTCCAAGCAATTGCAAGGAGTTGCATTGTACTGGTGAAACAGTGTAACTATGCGAATACCGGAAGAGAACTTGATTTGGGCGGAATTCAGAAGGAGATTCGAAGAGAGATTCATGTCCGAGATAGCCAAGTCGACTTTGCTCAAAAACTTCATTGAGTTGGAACATGGTGATTTGTCTGTGCTTGAGTATACGACTAGATTTGAGGAGCAGTCGGATATGGATATGCAACCATGGATTCTATGATTAAGAGAAACGAAAAGTTCATCAGAGTATTGAAACCAGAGCTTGCGTTGAGGCATTAGTGGAAATGGCATTGAGGAACGAAGAGATGCTTGTCCTGTTTAGTAATAACAAGCCAGTGGAGGCTCAATGTGGTCAAAGTCAGAAAAGAAAGCTCTTTCAGAAAAAGGGAGCTCGGAAGGGAGGAGCTGCCAAGAAAGGAAAAGCTAATGTTGTTTGCTACAAGTGTGACAAAAAATGACACTTTGCCAATGAGTGTCGTTCTAATGATGGAAAGAAGGTCGTTGGAAGGAAGAACATCAAGCGCTTCAATTATGACCAGATAGGGAATTATAAGAATCAGTGCAAAGAACCGGCTAAGGTTGAGAAAAGATTTTTTTGCTTTGGAACCGTCTCCCTCGAGGCCAACAACAGAGGAGAAAGGAAAGTCTATGATGGGATGTACACTTTTGATTTATGGCATACCTATTAGAGTATTGTTTGAAACTGGTGCGTCACATTATTTTATCTCACATTGTTTGGTAGGTAAGCTTAGTTAGAACCTTCATATCTTGTTACTTCCTTAAGGGTTGCGAATCTGCCATGAGGATATGCAACTCTTGGATGAAATGTGATTATTTAGAGTTTGAGGTGTTAGGTCATATGTTTGCCTACAGTTTGCATGTGTTTAATTTTATGGGCTTTGGAATTATATTATTACGGATTGGTTAAGCAAATATGATGCTAGGATATTTTGCCAATATAGGAAAATATCACTAAGACACCCTAATAGCAGCGATCTTATTATATACTCAGTAGAGAACTCAAAATTTGATGTTTGTGTTTTATTGGGTGCAATGGAGGAGGAAGATGAGTTGAATTGAGTTTATGTCGTTAGAAAATTTGCAAATGTTTTTGAGCCTGTTACAGGACTACCACTGAAACGAGCTATTGAGTTTCGAACAGATCTTGTATCTAAAACTGAACTCGTAAGTTGATCACCTAACAGAATGACACCTACTGAAATGAAGGAGTTAAAGGTGCAGCTGGTGGACTTAGAAGGAAATAATTTCATTAGAGCAAGCAGTTTTCCTTGGGAAGTGACTACGATGTTTTCGAAGAAACGGGAGGCGTCATTGAGGTTGTGTATTGACTATCGTAAATTGAATGAGAAAACGATAAAGAATAGATATCTTTTGTCGAGAATTGATAATTTATTTGATCAGCAGAGTGGAGCCAAAGTATTTTTTTCAATTGTATTTGGCAACAGGGTTCCACCAATTGAGGGTGGCGAAGGACACTATTTTTTTGACGACGTTCCAAACAATATATGGTACCTACAAGTGGTAAGTAATGTCATTCGAGTTGACTAATGTGTCTGCCTTCTTTGTAGATTTGATGAACGGATCTTTCGAGAGTATTTGGATAGGTTCATGTTAGTATTTGTAGATGACATCCTGATATATTCTAGGAATAAGAAAGATCACGAGACTCACTTTAGAATAGTGCATGAGACGTTTAGGCAACCTCAATTAAAAGCAAAGTATTCGAAGTGTCATTTCTAAAAAAGAGAAGTGAAGTTTCTTGGCCATGTAGTTTCAGAAAAAGGGTTGTTTGTTGATCTAACTAAGATTAAAGCAGTAAATAATTAAAAGAGATCCGAGACGATGACCGAGATAAAGAGTTTTCTTAGATTAGCTGGCTATTACCGGAGATTCATCAAGGCTTTCTCTCATATAGCAGCACCGATGACTAAACAAGGAAGGATGTGAAGTATGTTTGGACCGATAAATGTGAGGAGGCATTCCTAAAGCAAAACATTTATTGACCAATGCGCCCGTGTTAGTTGTACAAGATAATAATTAGGATTTGGCAGTGTACATAGATGTGTATGGAACATGATTAGAAGCTGTGTTGATGCAAAGAGGTAAAGTGATTGTCTACGCTCCTTGACAGCTCAGACCACATGAAGTTAGGTGTTCGACTCATGATTTGTAGTTAGCAGTAGTAATCTATGCTTTGAAGGTGTGGAAGACACTATCTTTGGAAGAAAGATTCGGGTTATATACCGATCACCAAGTTTTTAAGATACTTATTCTCTTGGAAGGAGTTGAATATGAGAGAGTAGAGGTGGTTAGAGTTCATAGCAGCTTATGATTTTGGTATTAAGTATATGGTAGGGAAAGGAAACAAGGTAGCCGATGCATTTAGCAGAAAACATCTAAATGTGGTGTTAGCCATGTTGGTAGAATGGAAAGTTTTATATGCGTTGACTACTTGTAGTGTGTGATTAAGATCAACAGCTAGTTCTAGTCAGAATATTGCAATGTTATCTTGTTTTGAAATTCGACCAGTATTGATCAAGAGGACTACTTCTAAGCACAGAGAAGATCCATGCTTAGCTGAACGGATTGTAAGATTGGAAAGTGGAAATGAGATTGATGGTTTAAAGGATTTTAGTCATAACAAGAATGGACGGTTGAGAAAGAAGGGACGATTGTGTGTCCCAGATGTGAGAGACCTAAAGAATGAAGTTCTTAGGGATTGTCATCGATCGAAGTTTATCATTCATCTTTGAGGAACTAAGATGTTCCTGGACATGAAGAGAAGTTTCTTACGGGAAGGTATGAAAAGGGATGTAGGCTTATGGGTAAAGCAATGTTTAAATCACCAACAAGTGAAAGCCGAACATTAGAAGCCAAGCGGATTGCTTCAGCCTTTAGATATACCAGTGTGGAAATGGGGTTCTATATCTATGGATTTCATTGACGGGTTACCAAGGTCGAATAGGAAAATGAGTGTATTTGGGTTATAGTGGATGGACTGATTAAGGGTGCACATTTCATTTCCGTTAAGTCGACAAGGATAGCACTTGTTTTGGCCAAGTTGTTTATGAAGAATATTGTCAGACTACATGGGATTCCTAGTAGTGTAATCAGTGATAAAGACTCTGTATTCACTATCAAATTCGAGATGAGTCTACAAGATATTTTGGGCACTAAGCTCAAGATGAGTACCATTTACCATCAATAGGTAGATGGGCCAACAGAAAGAGTTAACAAAATCTTGGAAGATTTGTTGCTTGTGTGTTAGATTTTGGAGGATCGTAGGAAGACCATCTATGCTTAGTTGATTCTTCCTATAATAATAGTTATCAGACTAGTATAAGGATGAAACCTTTTGAAGCTTTGTACGGAAGGCCATGCAAATCACTCGTATGTTAGTTAGAGATGGGAGATAGACTAGTTCTTGGTCCAAATTTGGTAAGAGAAGCCATAGAAAAGATTGAGTTGATCCAAGTGAGAATGAAGGAAACTTAATCGAGGTAGAAAACTTATGCAGATAAGAGGCGTAAGGACTTAGAGTTCTCAGTTGGAGATCATGTTTTTGTGAAAGTATCACCAATAAAGGGTGTAATCCGGTTTGGGAAGTTTGGAAAATTAGCACCAGATTTGTTAAACCATTTCCTATTATAGAAAGGATCGAAAAACTCGGTTATCGGATAGAGTTACCTAGCAGTTTGGCAGGAGTCCACAATGTTTTTCATGTTTCTCATCTCAGGAAGTGTTTTTATGATCCAGAGACCACTATCACTCCGACAACATTGGAAGACTTAATGGTGGAACTGGACATGACTATTGTTAGGCAACTAGTTCGTATTGTGGCTAGAGATGAGAAGAAGTTAAGAAACAAGACGGTCAGATTAGTAAAGGTTCAGTGGAGTGACAATGATAAAGACTGTACTTAGGAGATAGAGGATAGGATTAGAGACACTTATCCTGATTTGTTTTGATGATATGTCTATGATTATGTTTGATGTTATGTACCTTATTGTAATTTCGAGGACGAAATTCCTTAAGGAGGCGAGTCTGTAACACCCCTAATTTTGTTTAACATTATTTTAGATATTTAATTAGATCAAAATAAAATAAAATAATGTATAATGATAAAGAGAATGAGATTTGATAATTAAAATGGATCGTTCCTTAATTAATAAGTTAATAGGATTGATTGTAACTTAAATATGAAGGAGGAATTCATGTGAAGGGCAAAATAGGAAAAGGCTTTATTTCCTAAACCTAAACCCTTCCATTCTCACTTCTTCATTCACAGTCACCCACCCACCCAAACACTATCAAGCTCAAGGCTGACCATTACTAAGGAATTCAAGAGAAGAAAAGGCTAGAAAACAAGAGGAAAGCTTAAGGGAAATTAAATCTAAACTCAAATCTCATTTCTCTTCATCAAATCAAGGTGCATAACGATTACCCATCTCAAGTATATTTGTTTATTTTTTATATTATAATTGAACCTGAACCTTATGATTGTTTTTATACCATATTGTGAATGAATGATGATTATATGCTTATTGGTAATTTATTAGATTCATTATGGAATTATTTAATAGATTTTAAGAGTGAAAACATAGTTTATGACATCCACTTGACTTGATATCTTGATATGATGTTAAAAACATTATTTTAGAAGCGGATTTTTCTTTCATAATTTTCCAAGCAAGTAGGAATATTTATGGATTTCCTAAGTGAGGAAAATGATTTATTCAGGTTTTAATTAGTAAAAATAATTAAATAAAGTTTTTGGTCTCAAAACTTTTGTATGTTAAAAAATATTGTAACTCTGATTTATTGTGATTTTTGGGGATTTTTCCCAAGTGTTTATGATTTATTATGAACTTTTTAGGCTAGAAAAGCTTAAAAATTATATTAAAATATCAATATAAAATTAATGGTTTGCAAATTATTTTTGGAATGATAATTATAATCTATATCTATTTCTAAAAAGGATTTGATAAAGAAGTTTATTATTCAATAGCAATTTGAAAACGGGTTGGAGTTAGTGAAAAGAAATTGTTTTTTAAAGAAATAAAACATTTTTTTTGTTAATTATGAGATTGCCACATCGATATTAATCAACGCTAACGTCCATCTATGGCCCAACTATCAATGCCGCACGTTTTATATCGGCTATGGTAGTGCCGTTAGTATTGCTTTAAAGAAAAAGGTATTATGGCAACAATGTCGCATATTTATATCGGCTACAGTAATGTCGCAAGTTTTCACTATGGTTTTAAACAATGCCGCTTGTTTTCAATAATAACTCCTTATACTATAATGCACTTATCTATACCGACATTAACATTTATAGCAGTAATGATGCCGCATATCTTCATTATTATATAAAGAGGCATTGATGTTGCATAACTTAATTTCGACATTATTATTTTAAGGCAGCAATGCCGCATATGTACATTACTTTCGACATGTATATAAATGGCAACGATCCCGCCAATTTTCTATATCAACATAAACGATATTAATGACTCTATGATAACGATGCCAACGGTCATCAATTTTGGCATTCCCACATTTTCAAGTTTTAAAGCTTTATACTATGCAAACCAAAGACTATGCCATTTATATTCGGCAATCTATATATTCATGTTATGCGACATAAATGATTTTGGCCCCATGGCCTTATACTTTATAAATCAGATGCTTTAACATGATTTCGATATAAAAGGGGTGCGATAACCCATGTCAGTGATACTAATGCTGCACTTTATCGATTTAAATAGTTTTATTGTATGGCTTTATAGCCTAAGGATTTTAGAGATGTGATAATCTCCAAGTGGTTTTGAATTTAATGAAACCTATTTTATAAAAGCATATATATCTTGGCATAATATTTTGGATAAAGTAAAGGGCTATAATTTCCTTGTTTCTAAGTATGATTTCAAGGGTTAAATTATTAATAAAGAATTATGTTTTCAAGAAACTAAAGTGGGTATTTAGCCCGGGATTTTACTAGTAAAATTATTGTTTTTATCACTATTAGATAAATTGTGATAGGATGAATTGACTCAATGTTAAAGAATAGAAAACCAGATAATGGGATTGGCATAGGGTAGCGCCCTATACTTCAACTGTTAGTCCCCAGTTGATATTAGTTCGCAATTCCAATGCGTATGGCTTTGTTAAGGGTAAAACTAAAAGTAAGTTTCACACCGAATGGAATCTATAACTTAGATAGATTATTGGTTGACCTGTAAAACTATTAGGTTAATTGTGAGCCTAGCAAAACTATGAGATTAACAGACAGTTAGGTTAACACTAAGATGATTGTGTTTGGATGGATAGTTCAGTATCTTTCTAACAGTGGTTAGAGAATCTTGGTATATCTAGTAGACACGAGTCAGTCGCGTAGGTTTGTAGTAACCCTGGAAACTATGAAGTAAAGACAGACAGTTAGTTGATACAGATTAGTCAGGATACCCATATAGCATGCATGCATTTAATTATCTTGTGATTATGTAACTATTGTGATTACAGAAGAAAGATTGTGATAGACATATTATTAGAGGATACTAGTGAGGGGAAAAACCCATTCAACTCAGCGGCATGGTCTTACTAGATACTTATTAGCGAGATGACATAGACTTTTTTCTGATCCAAAGTTTTTGTTTTTCCCCTTTAACTCTCAGGTGCTCATTTGAGTATATTAAAGGTAAGATTTTTAGGTTTTTAGGTTTGATGAATAAAGCTTCTGAAGACGTGTAGTTGGTAGGGCTAGCTATATAGGAGTTTGTTTATGTCCACTGTGTTGTCTTCATTTTGTTTGAATGTATGTAATGATAGAAATTGTATCTGCCTAGATGTAAACTCTGATCAAACAATGGGGCATCTTCATATGTCGCTCTTATAGCGCTTTGTAATAAATATATTTTATCAGAACCTTAGCAACGTTTTGGGATTATGTAAAGAATATGGAAATTAATTAATGAAATACGTGTTTTGGAAAATTTTCATATTCCTATGCTTTGATGTTAACGATACTATTAACTGATCTCATTTTGTCACCTGAGAATAATACTATGGATGATTGCAGTACCAGTAGCGCTTATTTTCAGACCTCGGAATGGGGGATGTTACAATAAACTCTTTTACTTTACTAAAATGTCGGGTTTTCAAAATGCATCTATAGCGACTATCACTACATGGACCCATAATTTTACCACTTTTTTTGTAAATCAAATAGATTTTAAACTCCATTTTCTTTCTATATTTTAGACCATTTTAAATATAGAAAACATATACTTCAAAATATCTAAAAGATGAAGTCATTTTAAAACCATAACTTTTCAAATTCAAAAAAAGGCTTTGCGACTGTTATTGTACTTAAACAAGCTTCCATTTGTTTTTATTCTCAAAAGAGTTCAACTTTTCATGTTATATTCAACATTTCCAAACCATAGAATATAAGCATTTCTTATACATAAATGTAAATAAAGTGTAAATCAATAGGCAAGGAATCCTTTTGGACTCTCTACATATTTCTATTCTTCGAAGTTCTTCCATAGCGACTTATTCACTATGAATTGACTTCCATTCATCGCTTTGTCCTCTACAACAAAATGGTTTTTATGACATCCGCTCTCAAGTGGGAATCAGAAACAACAATATATACATATATCACAAATACAAACATACAACACTATGGCTAGCACTAAATTATTACAACAACTTTCATTTCAAACTAACGTGAGAAATCTCACTTTAATTCAAACCAAACACAAAGCCTCCTAGCACCTCCCCTCCTTTCCTCTTGCTCATGCACCAACCTCCCCCCTCCTTAGAAGCTCATGCACAAGGCCTTAGGACCTCCCCTTACGCTCGGCCATGAATGGTTTGGGGGTTTTGGGTGCTAAAGTTTGAATCTTTCTGCTGTAGAGAAGGTTATCAATGTTTCTAGAGGCTTGTTTAAGTATTAGCAAAGAGAAGGAGTGATTTTGAAATGACTTTTTTCATGGATATTAGAGAAAAAGAATGGAAGGTAAAGAAAAATGGAGAAGTAGAAAAGAAAATGAAAAGAAGAGAAGTGGAAATGGAGAAAGTACGGAATGTGTATTCTTTTATAGAAATTGGAAAGTGGCCAATTACCAAGCTATCCTAAGCTAATACCCTTCTTAAAAATTTGACAACCAACACCCCATCACATGCCATGGTACCTGCATGTCACCTAAGCCATCACATCTCCCTTTTGATGTCCTTTTGTAATTATACTTTTATACTTTAACCTTTTTAAAATAAAAAGAAAAGTCCATTTTCCACTTAATTACTTAAGTACCTTTTTAAACTTATTTTTATTTAAACCATTTAATTAGTAAAAGTTGTTTCGTTATCTGTATATATGTACACTAGTGTATACAACATGTTCCAATAACTTTTGATCAATGAAAAGTCGAAAATCTAAAAAACAATTTTCTATCGCATTTTCAATTTTTTATCGAACTATTAATTTTTGTAAACCAATTTTCAAAATGAGTTCACCATCTTTACTTATTAATTAAAAGAGGGTTATTTGATCATTAAAAACCTTTAATTAAATTTTTAAAATTAATTAAATATTCATAAATCAAAGTGATAAAATTCCGGACCGTTACGTAGGGACATCTTTCTCCTTACATAGCCATATACTATGATAGGAACCTTCAGAATCATATCAAGAATCTGTATCAAGTGTTCTCTGTTAAGAATCTACTAAAAAATCCTTGTTCAGAGCGGTGTAAACCACCTCAAAATCATGTATTAGAATCCTTGATCAAGAACTGTCATGCAAATAAAATAATCTACGTACAACTTGTGTATTTTATTCCACTGATTTCATTACTTCACTAATTTATTTTTCTATTCATATTTATTTTTACATAAAATATCACTACTAAAATCATTTGTCAATAATTTCTGAAAACATTACTTGAGTTTTTAACCATCTTATAAAAACTTATCTTTATTTATAAAAAATTCCATAACTTAAGTTCATATTCGTATAACACTCTTCTACATTCTAAGAATATATATACATAACATCAAATTTGTTTCACTTAATAAAGTTGTTCTACAAATTTAAAAATTATTTTAACTTACCATCTTCTCAATTTAAGAGTCACAAAAGCTCAACTTTTATATTTTCACAAAACACTTAGCTTCTATTTCTATATCAATTCGGAAATTTTCGACTGTACAAAATCATCCAAAATTCCATTTTATTTCAACAAATGAAAACTACCAATCAACATATCACAACAAGATGCACAAACCAAGCCACCTTAATGCATAGGGTACATGCGTCCATAAAATAATTTAATATAAAACTTCAGAATTAAACACCTGATTTTATTTCAAATCATTTCGAAATAATAATATATACTTACAACTTTTGTATACCAAAACGTACTTTCGAAATTTGAATTAAAATAAAAAAACTCTATAGCAAACCACATTAATAGCATCCCTTACTTTGAAACTCGAAAATAAACGTCGATGATGCTGCAATCATCATCAGAATTATTTTCCAACGACCCAAGTGAGTCAATACTTTCTATCTCTTTAAAAATCCTATTTAAAATATTTCTATTCTTATATATTTTTAAATAATACTACTAATATTTTCTCAAAAACCTTGAAAAACAATATTTTTAAAACATCTAGATTTAAGTTTTCAAATTCTTAGTTTAAAATAATATTTATATATATCATTTTATTTTATAAAATCATTTCGGAAATATATTTGTATCCAAAATATCTTACCTTTATTTTATTCTATAATACACAACTTTTATTAAAGTTAACTTTTAGCCCAACATTATCACCGAACGCTTTATAGTCAAACCGTGAAACTGAATTCACAAGATGTTCGTTTCAATGTACCTACAAATACTATCTACCCAACCAATAATGTAGAAAGGTAACACTGCTATAAAATGGATGAGAATAAAGTAATAATCAACAAACAATAGTCAATGTTCATAAACTGGCCGAGCATAACTAATCAATCAACAAACTATAACAATACTCGTAAACTGATCGAGCAAGACTAAAAGAATTAATGAGGGATAATAGATGAACATCATTAATCCCTACATAAATTAGATTATACTGTCTATTTATACTTATATAAGTTACCTTATATAAGATCTTTAATTTTCTTTTTTTGGAATTACCTTTAAGGCATACGTTTTATAACAAATACAAATATGCTCTCATATATATTACACTCAACTAATGCTAGGACAATCCATTAACCTATCTATAATGAGTTATACCCATCCAAAGCCAAGGTTCTCACCTATCCTTCAGCTCTGATACCTTGATGTAACAACCGGCCTTTTCGACCCTCGAATGTCGACACTGATACATCCATGGTATTTACATACCGAGCACTCAAGTGCCGAAAAGACAGAACGTTAGGGTAAAGAAAAAGGACAGGAAAGAGGAGAACAAAAACATTGGAATCCGATAGCAGAACAATAACATATAATATCAAAAGATAATACACAGAGCTACTCTAATATACATAGTATTTTAGAGTTACTAATCAGAGTACTATCATCAACCTGGACAGTTATAACAACCCATCCTTACAATTGCAAATATATATACATAAAGTAATGAAGTGGAAATAAGAATAAAACAGTAGGCAAACATCCAGCTCTTCTCTAAGAGCTTTATGAACATCAATGAAAACGTGCCTTCCTCAAATTGCTCGAAAGAGCACCCATAGAAGTAAGGGAAAAATAAAAACAACGGGTCGGACAAAAGTCCGGTGTGAGAAACTCAAGAAATATGTGATCAACATCTAACAACACCTTTTGATACCGTTGTAGCAGTTATTCCCTCAAAAAAGCTAAACCATCTAATCGGTACATATTGCGATATAATAGATAATGTCTACAATGATGAACATAAATAAGAAATGGTATGTTGTGTGTGTACAACATAACAATAACAGTAATATAATCAAAACTGCCAAAGCGCATTCGCATAATTGTGTAAGATTTCAACGGAGACGCCTTTACTACACTGAGGCAGATCTCCTGCACAAGGATCAGAGATATCCTTCCGAAGCAGCGTATATCTATAAATAAAATATACCTTAGGTTAACATAACCGGGTTCACTCTTGCAAGCCATGAACACCAAATACAGCGCTCCTGTAAGCATAATTGAAAGTACCACTAGATATGGAATCGCATGTATCCATGGGCTCTCTTTCAACCCTTTAGCTATGTAGCCCGACTCTGGTTTCTTTATTCCGATGGTGAAGTCATGTTCAACATCCCAACACCCGAGCCACCACTCAAACAGATCTTGACACACAAGCCCCAAATTCGAATAGATCTCGGAACCACACATGGATTCTCATATCTCAACAGATCTCGGAACAACAAATGGATTCCCACATCTTGAATATTTCACGAACCTCTATATGAGTTTAAGTATCTCAAACAAATCTTGAATCTCCACATAGATTCCAGCATCTCGAACAGATCACAAACCTCTTCCAAAGTATAGAACATGAATATGGTTTTGAAGTGGTTTTGGTTTCGAGTCATCTCATATACGTACACTACCCAACTTACCGGGCGCTCCAAAAAACCAATCGATAGAATTTTGGTTAACTCAACTCCGGTTCTTTTAGAAATAAATAGATAATACATAAGGGTGGAAATCCTCTCCTATCCGGATGGATTTCCTTATCATTTATCCTAGAAGGCAAGACGAGTTTATAGGTAGGGTATAAAATCATCTCATGTTCCTTCTAGATATTTTCTAAGTTAATTTTGGTATAATTTCAACAATAATGAGAATGATCGCATATGTAAACTAAGTCTCGTATATTTATCACGTTTCCAAATTTCTTAACTCCTACCATCTCTCGGTCAAGAATGAAGCCCGGTAAGTTAGAGCATAATTGCTTCTACACCTTAATCGAATCATCATTCTTAACTCTCAAAGATAGAAACAAGTCTACTTTGTCGGCTTTCATGCTAAATACACGACTAAATACTTTCCATAAATAAGTAACACATAAAGCAAGATTAACACACACAAAGCACGATTAACACACACTAAGCATGATCAATTCACATAAACATCTTTTAATCCCCTTTCGGTTAACTAAGCTTTCATTGATTAAAAACTTTTTTTATTAGCAAAATTCCTTTCATCTAATAAAATTTCTTCATTAATTAAACTTCATCATTTAATTAAATACTCCTTCCTTTAATTAAAAGTTCATTTAATTAACATCTTCTATTAATTAAACATATTTGTTTAATTAAACTGATTTCTTTAATTAAACTTCACATATTTAATTAATAACTTAACTTATTAATTAAACTTCTTATTTATTAAAACTTCACATATTTAATTAATAACTTAACTTGTTAATTTGACTTCTTATTTATTAAAACTTTACTTTATTAATTCAAACTTAGTATTAATTAAAACTTAACTTATTAAACTGTTATTTTAATTTTCCTTTATAAAAGATATATACTTATATATTACTATTTGTGTATTTTACTATTCATGAATACTCTTTTCTATACTTTAAAAGTATTCTTACACGTATCTCGACGGTATAAGTATATTCACAAACAACTTAACAAAATTTACTTTAAAATATAATCGAAGAGGTTAAATAAATTCTATGTAACCACTTAACTCTTTTCTATCTTTATTCCAAAAGATTCTATGTAACGAACCGGATTTTTCGACGTTGAATTTGGAATATTTAAATGGTGGTAAATATTGAGTTTGAATTATAGATTGATTTTAAATATGAAAATTTGGGTTTATTTATATAATAAATTCAGATTTAAATATAGCAATTTACTTAATAATTTAATTATAAAAATTATAATTTAGTATTAGTTAAAATAGTGAATCTGGATATTTAAGCTTGATAAAAAATAATTTAAAAGCTTAAATTTTTTTTATTAATAATACTGAAGACAGTGCAACTTTTAAATTTGAATTTAAAAGTGATTTGTTCAGTTTTAAAAATATATCATTTAAATTGACTTTTAAAAATAGCCTTCCGAGGCACAGTCTCGGATTTCGACGAAACCAGTTCCATTGGATACGTAATATTGTATTATTATCGGATTTCAAATTTTGTAGCGTTTGGAGTTATCGTTTGGTCGTACGATACATAAACGCGCTGAAATTTATATCGAAAATTCAATATAATAATTGGGTCCAAAAAGCTATCTTCTCCATACGATCGAATTAGGACTCGGAACCTTTTCAATTTCGTTCGGAATAGGGGTATAACATTATAAACGCCTAGCGGCATGCCTCGATAGGAGTTCGAGATTTTTAGTTGCGTATATCGAGATATTTTGAAAAAAAATAAATAAATATATAAACTTGTCAAATCTCCTTTTCAGCTGCCATTCTATCTCTCCACCATGACCTCTGCCTACCCAAACACGCTACCTTCTCTTCAATGTCACGTTTGCCCCCTCTTCTCCTTTAAATAATGCAACTCTCTCTCCTTTCCTCAGTTCAAATAAAAATCGAAGCTGATATTTAAAAAAAATGGTCGCTGCATATAAATCTCGAGTTCCCCTTTTTATCTTCTTCTGTTCAAGCCAATTCGAGATCAATTCTCAATTCAAAAAAAAATCGTTCGAAAAATCGATGATGAATTCACTTCATAAAATTTTAAAAAGGGAACGAACGAGATCGAAATCCAGTTTCACCCTCTTTCTAAATCGAAAACGACTTCGTTCGCATATAAAAAAAAGAACCGCGATCAGCGAGTGATGTTCGGCATGAAGCGACGACGGGGTCGTGAAGTTTGGTTCCGCATTCATGAGCGCGACGAGGAGGCGGGGTTTGGGATTTTCGATGGAGCGACGTGGTAGGGGAGAGTGCGAGGCCGGGTCGACTCGCATACAAGAGGAAGGCGAACGAGGGTGAGACAGGGAAGGTTTCACAGTCGAGGGTGTTCGCGTGGAGATGCTTGCGGTGGTTGCAGGTAGATGTCGATGAGGACGGTGAATGGTTGTGCAGGCGGTGGCTTGCCGGGAGTGTGTCGACGAGGTCGATGGCGAGGCTGAGAAGATGGAGGAGACAGCCACGTACGACGGGAAGGTATAAATTCTGTTTTGGGCTTAATTATACATTTAATTATTTAATTAAAAAGTTTAAAATTTTTGATAGCTAATTAGTTTAAATAAAAATTTGCATTCGAGGTTCAAAAATAAATGAAAGCAAGGCGAGTTGGTATATATTATATTTGCATTCGAGGTTCAAAAATAAACTGTTACAGATTCTTTTGTATAAAAATTTGTGGTTATATATTATATTTTGTTCCGCTGCGACTGTGAGATTTTGTGTTGTTGTTTCTCTTCTTCTTCTACCCTTTTCTTCTTCACCCCTAATGAACTGGTATTTCCGACAACCGACTACTCGGCATTCAATACAGTGGACGTATTGATGTCGATTTTCGAGGGTCGAAAATCCCGGATCGTTACATTTGGTATCAGAGCTGAAGGTTAAGAGAGAACCTTGGCTCTGGTGGGGATTACTCATTAGAGATAGAGTCTGTAGTACTCTAGAATGAGTTTGAGTGTATTAATAGATATGAGCGCGTATTTGTTAGTGAAATATAAATTGTTTTATATTATGTTGACTTATCGGTTGAGTGTTTATAAATTCTGGTCGGTACAGTCTGGACAACTATATCGATAGAGTTTCTAAACTCTTAGACTAGGCAAACCGACACAGTATTGTTTTAAAAAGTGGGCAAATGAAATAATTTTACCCAAAACCATATTTTGATATAAAAGAAATAATTTTTTGAAAGTATTATATATAATTGGAGTGTTTGGATGATAATATTATAATCAACAAGATTATAAAATTGAAAATTGTTTATATAACCAAATGGAAATTTGTATAAGTACGAATTATACAATGGATTATAATTAAAATTGGATTCGAATCAAATATGGAAATTTAAATCCCGGGGATTTATGGAAATGTTTTCCAAAGTATTTTAAAGGGAAAAATAATAGTAATATTATTTTGGAGATATTTTTGTAAGGAAATGGTTTTAAAGGAATTGTTGGAAGTGATATAGCACTGAACTCACTTCAGTGGCTGGAAAATAATTCTGATGACGACGGCCGCATCATCAGTATTCATTTTCAAGTTTCTAAAGTGACGGGTTGCTACCAAAGTAATTGATTTAGAGATTTTGTTGGAAAAACAAACATTGTTTAGAAATTCCAAGGGAATTTGTTTTTGGATAAAAACCAGGGTGGGTTTAAATTTAAAAAGTGTGATTTGGAATGTTTGTGATTTCAAAATGGTTTGAAAAAAAACCCAGCTGTTTGAATCCTGGAATCCTTATTTAAATAATTTAGAGATCATCAGGAGATAAGTTATAAACTTATAAATGGTGAATGATTTTGAAGAAAAATATGGGGATTGAATTTTGGAATTAAAATTAAAAGGGAAAAGGTTATAATGGAAATTTAACTTAGATTAAGTTGAAGAAATTAAAATTTTGAAATTTAATTGAGGGTGATTTGTATGAAATAAATCAGTGAAGTAGACTAGTTAAATGGATTAAATTGGGATGTGAATGAATTAAATTGGAAAATAAAATTTAAATTGAACCGAGAAATAAAATTGAATTGAATTTAACTTAAACTAAATGAAATTGAGTTAAATCTGGATTGAATTGAAATAAAAATTGAATTGAGTTTATAGATGATATTGAATGGAATTTAATTTTTACTTGATTAAATTCAAATGAATTATGTGAAATTAAAAATTTAACTTATGGAGGTTAATAATTAAAAAGAATAGGTATGAGGTTAAATTTAACTAAAGACAAGTTAAATAAAAATTGAATTGGGAGAAGTAGATTTAGATAGCTTGTAAAAAAATTGAAGTTATGGAATAAAAATAGGCTTGGCTATGAATAAATGGGTATTCTCGAGTTAAAAATAAAAAGTGAGTATATTCGAGTATAGAATTGATGGAGATGTGAAAAAGAGGTTGTGCGACTTATAAAATTTGAAGGTTAGAATAGATAAGCCAAAATAAAAAGAATTTGATATTTTGGAAATGAAATAAAAATCCAAACTTGGATTTAAAATGAGTTTGAACTCGAGTAACCTGAAAGAAGTGATTTTTAGGGTAAAATCAGATGTGGAATTATAAAAAGGGCAGTGAACTAATTAGATGATTAATTAGTCAATCGAATATGAGTATGGACTTAAAAATTTAAGTGGATTAAATGAATGAACTAATTAATTAATTAGTGATTGAATAGAAATCAATTCAAATAGCTGGATTTGAATATAAAGAGAGTAGATATGAATGGAATGCAACTAAACTGATGAAGAATCAATTGGAAATAGAATTAAATAAAATATAAATTGAGTTGGAATCAATTTAAAATAGTTATAAACTATAATGGTTATTCTATTAAATGAATATCGCCAAATTTGCATAGAAAAATGGTTGTTTGGCGTAAATGGAAGTATATGAAATTCTATAAATTAATAGAAGTGAATAAGTTGATTTTTAATCAATCTGGAATTGATATTAATTTGTTGGTGCAAATGTGAATTGAATATAAGCAAATTGGGTTGTAAATCATTTCAGATTAAGTGAAATAGTATATGGATTAATTGGAAGCAATTAAATTAGTATCTGAACCTCATAAATTGCTTACGAAGATATGTTAGCATGCATGGTTATGAAATCTATGTGTTTAGCCATTTAAATGAATGAAATGCTATTGAACTTTCATATTTAGTACTTACGTGATTTATATTGAGTAAGTACAGGTAACCGGAGCCTGTTGGACTAGATTTTGGTTGCTTAGTTGCATATGAAGTAAATGCTTGCTAAATAATGCTTAAAACGCTAAATAAGGTACGTTTTCGGGTTAAATACTGCCAAAAATATAAATATTGATATATATTTTTGTTTTTCGACCGGGTGGGTCGATGTATATATATTTATCTCTCTTGTTAAATTGCAAAAGGCTTTCCGTAAAAGGGATACTTTGTCAAAAAAATTCGGAAATTTAGGGAGTTAGAATTTTTTTTAAAACTTTTGGAAAATTTTGTTAATGAAAAGTTGATTTTCAAATTGTAATGAAAATGTAGGATTTGAACCAGAAGATGAAACCCAATTGTTTTGGTTGAAGTTAAAAGATTAGAAAATGTGAATATCGAGTTTTCACTAAGTGGATTTTGAAAGTTAATAGGTTTGGGCATTCTTTATGCCTTAGCAATTTCGGGGACGAAATTCTTTTAAGGGGAGAGGAATGTAACGACCCGGATTTTTCGACGTTGAATTTGGAATATTTAAATGGTTGTAAATATCGAGTTTGAATTATAGATTGATTTTGAATATGAAAATTTGGGTTTATTTATATAATAAATTTAGATTTAAATATAGCAATTTACTTAATAATTTAATTATTAAAATTATAATTTAGTATTGGTTAAAATAGTGAATCTGGAGATTTAAGCTTGATAAAATAATAATTTAAAAGCTTATAAATTTTTTATTAATAATACTGAAGACAGTGCAACTTTTAAATTAGAATTTAAAAGTGATTTGTTCAGTTTTAAAAATATATCGTTTAAATTGACTTTTAAAAATAACCTTCCGAGGCACAGTCTTGGATTTCGACAAAACTAGTTCCATTGGATCCATAATATTGTATTATTATCGGATTTTAAAATTTGTAGCGTTTGGAGTTATCGTTTGGCCGTACGATACATAAACGCGCTGAAATTTATATCGAAAATTCAATATAATAATTGGGTCCAAAAAGCTAACTTCTCCATACGATCGAATTAGGACTCGAAACCTTTTCCATTGCGTTCGAAATAGGGGTATAACATTATAAATGCCTAGCGGCATGCCTCGATAGGAGTTCGAGATTTTTAGTTGCGTATATCGAGATATTTTGAAAAAATTTAAATCAATATATAACCTTGTCAAATCTCCTTTTTAGCTGCCATTCTATCTCTCCACTATGACCTCTGCCTACCCAAACACGCTACCTTCTCTTCAACGTCACGTTTGCCACCTCTTCTCCTTTAAATCACGCAACTCTCTCTCCTTTCCTCAGTTCAAATAAAAATCGAAGCCGAAATTTAAAAAAAAATGGTCGTTGCATATAAATCTCGAGTTCCCCCTTTTATCTTCTTCTATTCAAGCCAATTCGAGATCGATTCTCAATTCAAAAAAAAAATCGTTCGAAAAATCAATGATGAATTCACTTCAGAAAATTTAAAAAAAGGGAACGAACGAGATCGAAATCCAGTTTCCCCCTCTTTCTAAATCGAAAATGACTTCGTTCGCATATAAAAAAAAAGAACCGTGATCAATTTAACTCCCGAGGGATGTTCGGCATCAAGTGACGACGGGGTCATGAAGTTTGGTTCCGCGTTCATGAGCGCGACGAGGAGGCAGGGTTTGGGATTTTCGATGGAGCGGAGCGGCAGGGGAGAGCGCGAGGCCGGGTCGACTCGCACACTAGAGGAATGCGAACGAGGGTGAGGCAGGGAAGGTTTCATAGTCAAGGGTATTCGCGTGGAGATGCTTGTGGTGGTTGCAGGTAGATGTCGACGAGGACGGTGAATGGTTGTGCAGGCGATGGCTTGTCAGGAGTGTGTCGACGAGGTCGATGGTGAGGCTGAGAAGATGGAGGAGACAGCCACGTACGGCGGGAAGGTATAAATTCTGTTTTAGGCTTAATTATACATTTAATTATTTAAT
This sequence comes from Allium fistulosum, assembly GCA_030737815.1. Taxonomy (NCBI): domain Eukaryota; kingdom Viridiplantae; phylum Streptophyta; class Magnoliopsida; order Asparagales; family Amaryllidaceae; genus Allium; species Allium fistulosum. Next base: position 1,214,941,868 of record CM060902.1, read on the forward strand.
TAAAAAGTTTAAAATTTTTGATGGCTAATTAATTTAAATAAAAATTTGCATTCGAGGTTCAAAAATAAATGAAAGCAAGGCGAGTTGGTATTCGAAAAAGGGAAATATTCGGCTTGAATAAAAAATTGGATCGGTCAGCAAACTCGATTAAAATCAAAGGTGAGATTTTCTCACTCATTTGGATAACCCTATTTAAATTTAAATGTTAAATTTAAATTATTGGATGCCTAACATGATTGATAAATTTATAATTTATCTGTTGGATGTTATATATATAGTAGTATATATATTAGTATCCGAGTGATATTCCTGCATATTATAGTGGATGAGACCCTATACGCCCCTGCATAATAGCGGATGACCCTATATACCGCGATATCCCCCTCGAAGTGGGATTGGTATTTTATATTGTTGACCAACATCTGTGGATGCAGGGAAAAACAGGTTGGAGGGATCCAATAGGATTCCTCAAATTTTCTTCTTCTTTTCATATATATATATATATAATATGATGGATAAATTGATATGGATTGTGTGTGAATTGAATTATAAAATGTTAAATAGCATGGATATTAAATTTGGTATTTTTAAATACCATAAATAATTAATTTGAAGGATTAAAAGAAAATTTTGAATATAAAATATTTATATTGAAAATTGGATTTATTCTAAAGGAAGCTAAGTGGAATAAAGATATATAAATTAACTTGGTATTACTTAACTATTTGTGAATTGTTTTAAGTAGAGATTTGAAATTAAGTTATATGTATTAAGGACTTGAAGAGATATTGGAATCGATAAATAGATTTGAAATAAAATGGAATTTTATTAAGGGATAAAATTATAAAATGGAATTATAAATAGAATTTGTTTTTATAAATAGAGGGAAAACTCAAGGGAGTTTATAAATTTATAAACGAGGTTTATAAATGAGATATCAGTGGATATGTTAAAATATAAGTTATAGTGTGAGCTTATATCGAGTTATGGGAATCGTCTTGAAAGGAAACAGTGGGATATATTCCGAATGTGAGAAATGGCGATGAAATTAGATGTGGCCGATGTGATACGAATTAAGAGGAATTTATAAACTAAATTGGTAAATGTTGGATTATTTAAAAATAGATTTTGTTGAGTAAAGTAAAATTTGTTTTAAATGGAATTTTAAAATTTACTCTGCTATATAATATAAAAGCTATTATTTGGATTTAGAATATTCCGAAGTTAGTTATTATAATACTTAATATTTACTGAGATAAATTCTAATTTTATAAACCAACTTTGTAAATTAATTAGTAATTGGATATGAATTTTTAATGCTTTTAAGATGTTGATATTTTAGTTTTACCTAAAACTATATTTTGAAAACAAACCATTATTCTTATTTTATAGGCGTATATATATTTTAAATGTTTTAAATTCAGTATAAAACCTCTCGATATGGGAAGCGAAGTTTATTTGATCGGATAAGATTTTAGAAGAAAGATCTTATAGTGGTATTATGGGAACTTAAATAAATTTCGAAGCATAAGATAAGTGAACTTCGGAAGGTGAAATAAAATTCACATGGGAAGTAGAAGTGAAACTGGAATTTTAAATAAGCATAAATGGCTTTGGAAATATTAATGGAAATTGATTAAGGAATTCTAGGATTTATAGAATTCGTGTGAAACGAGTTGGGAATTTACAAATAAAATTGTAAATGGTTTTGGGAAAAAGAAAGAGGAAATAAATGAATATTTTCCAAGTGTTGAATATCAATTGAAGTGGAAAAAAAATACTCTAAGTGTTGAGGCATGGGAAGAAATATCTTGTGTAGATATTTTGAAATAAATTTTTAGGGAATTTATTTAAGGCCTGATGGTTGCTTGTGGATGTTATATGATAGTTAAATAACCGACTACCAATATTGGCCAATGCGCTGATCGTTTCGAAGAGACCAGGATCAGATTTAACTATTCGAAAACCACTTCGATCCGGTTTGAACGTAACGAATGAATACCGTAAAGATGATGAAAACGGTGATTCGGTTTGTCCAGACCCAGGACAACTTGCATGGACGAATGCTATCAGAACATCATCATTGGAGGACGATGAGCATTCTAAGTGAATGTGTTCCTTAAAAGGTAATCGTAGCCTCAAGCCTCATCAACCGGGAATGGCTAAAACAGGGACTGTGCAGAAGGCTAAGTGGGTAGCACCCAAGTAGGGTAAGGTCACCCCTGTCTAGAGTCCCTTCCTGTTATTTCGGCTGTGTGGGCGGTTGCTGATCCCAACCACGGGGTGATCTTATTCGGGCTATCCAGTAAGGGGTAGTCCGGTCTTATGTTGCAGGGGATCGGGAGTGGTCCTCGTTACGCTGATCTAGGCTAGGTACTATGACGGGCGGTACCCCAGTAGCCCTGCTATTGTATGGAATCCATTTTCCAATAAGCGCCGTACGGTTTTAATTGTGCCCAATTATGCTGGAACGTGAGATGCAAGCATTTCAGCTATATTCTATTTACTTTCTATAGACACTATTATAATATCAGACGGATTTGATAAAAATGTTTTGGTTATCGTAAGGTAAAAACCCGGCATGTTTATTTGTGGCGTGGTCTTACGAGATACCTTTGTTTTCAAAGGATTTTTGAAAATATAGTAATAATAATTCAAATTGAGTGTGTTTTCTCGCACTGGTTTTCCAGACTGACTCGGGTGTTATTTTATTATAATGCTCGGGTCAGACCGAGCATTTCAGATTTAGGATAGGATGCTATGAAGCTCAAGAGATGAGCTGGATGACGAGGCGTATTTCCGTAGATTTGTATTACCACTGTGTAAGGAAAAGTTTCTAAACTGTCCAGATTTGATGTAATGATTGTGTACTCTGATGATTGTAAGTATTAAACTGTTACAGATTCTTTTGTATATAAATATGTGGTTATATATTATATTTTGTTCCGCTGCGACTGTGAGATTCTATGTTGTTTTTTCTCTTCTTCTTCTACCCTTTTCTTCTTCACCCCTATTGAACTGGTATTTCCGACAACTGACTACTAGGCATTCAATACAGTGGACGTATTGATGTTGATTTTCGAGGGTCGAAAATCCCGGATCGTTACATTCTATACTTGTTATTATTATCTTTAAAATTCCTTTATTAAAGATCTAATTATATTTATAATATTTTTCCACTTTAAAATATAATTCGAGGGTTTAAAAACAAATGTTACTAAAATATTGTTTTCTACAAACCCAAAACATTTCATACTTTAAACATTTATCTTTAAAATCTTTTTTTAAAGACCTAATCACTTTTATAAGGGTTTAAACATGTGTTACTCAAACATTGTCACAACAACCCAAAACCATTTCACACTTAGCCATTTTCTTTAAAATTCACTTTTAAAGATTTCATTACACTTACAAGGGTTAAAGACAATTGTTACTTGAACATTGTCACTACAAACCCAAAAACATTCACCTATAGTTATCTTAAAAATATTCGTTATTAAATATCTAAATATCTAATTACAGGGTTAAAAACAAATGTTATTAAAACATTGTTTGCCACAACCCAAAATCATTTTTAAACTTATCATTAACTTAAGATATTTATTTTAAAGGTCAAAGCATATCTATTTATAGTGATACACTTTTAATTTAACTTCTCAAAATCTATTATTTCAACTTAAGTGTTAAAATTCAAAACTTCCTTTACTACATTTATAAATACAGCCTATTTTTTAAAACTTATACATTTATTAAAAACCCTTTTAAAATAGTCTATATATTTATACGTATATTAATTTATTTATAGGATGAAATATTTAATAATTAAAACAACAGAAGAAGATATTATACTACATAAGCTTATACTTACTTTAATAAAATATTTAACTAGTTTTCTAAAAACTCCATATTAAATTAAACTCGCTTATTTAATTAAAGTTCACATATTTAATTAATAAATTAACTTATTAATTAAACTTCTTATAAATCAAAACTTCACTTTATCAATTTAAAATTTGTATTAATTAAAACTTAACTTATTAAACTTGTATATAGGTTTAATTTTATGCTTGTATTATACTATTCGTGTATTTTACTATTCACGATTACACTTTTCTATACTTCAAAATTATTCATATGCTTATCTCGATAGTATAAGTATATTCACACATCACTTAACAAAATTTACTTACTTTAGAATATAATCAAAAAGGTTAAAAATAAATGCCACTAAAACATTGCTACTATAAACTCCTTCTCTTTCATGAATTGAATATATAACTTTTCTACATTTATTCCAAAAAATTATATACTTGTTATTATTATCTTAAAAATTCCATTATTAAAGATCTAATTATATTTATAATATTTTTCCACTTTAAAATATAATTCAAGTGTTTAAATACAAATGTTACTAAAACACCGTTTGTGTGACGCCCCACCTATATGCTCACGCTAGCCAAGAACACTACTGGGTAATGCCGTCGACTAGCGCGAAGAATTAGGCTGTTGAGAAGCGACCATCCGTGTAATTGCTTTGTGCGAGTTTCGATATGTCAAATAGTATAACATGCATTTCATTTCAAAAGGAAATCCGACATACCGATACAAACTCAAATCTACCACACGGTGGCTATGCGGTCTTCGGAAACAAATATAGAAATAAGCATAACATAAATCAGTCACAGATGTTCATATCTCAAAGGCGGAAACAGATATGAATATAACACATAAAAGTGTACATCAGAATAGTGGTCAAACAAGATCCACAATATCACAAAAGAATAGATACAAGTGCTAGACAAAAGAATATGTATACATCAAGGAGTCTCTATCTCAAATGTATAACAACAAAAACTACCAATCTAATGTAGTTAGACAAAAGTCAGAAGATGATCCCAGATAAGGAGTCAAACAAAAGCACCTGTAACATCTCGGTCTGACCCGAGTATTATTTAATAAGAAAATAATAAACGGATCAGTCTAGCTATAATTATCATTAAAGAAATGAGATATAAGTAGAGATATAATAAAAACGTATGATAACAATAATGTCATACTAGGACAAGTATGATTTAAACAACAACAAAATCATACAATATCTCAAGAATCTCAAAGCACCAAAAAGAATATCATATTCTTTATTTTGTTCACCAAACCACAAATATTGACAAACATATTAATGCCAATCGCAAAAGTTGGTGAAACACAAATTCTAGAAATCACAAAAGGGGAGGCCTATCACAAACGGGAGCATGAAAACTCACCAACACGTGTATCACAAACGGAACGCTATTCCATGGTCGCTAAACATAAATTTTGAGCCGAAGCTCCACAAACGGCCCGAAGACCATGGGTCGCTACCCCGCCAAATTGAACCGAAGTTCCACAAACGGGGATTGTAATCCCCACACAAATAAATAGACATCGCACATCGCTAGTCTAAATCACAAAATGATTATCATCGATCAATAAAAGTGTCGATTACACTAAGCTAGTAAATATATGAGTTTAGCTTCATGTCCCATAACCACTAGCTTAACTTAAATATTTACGACAAATTATAGATTCCCACTCGAAAATTGTCACAAGAATTTCAATCGAATAAGTCCAAGAATTAACCGGCGAAGTGAACGCAAGTGTTTCATACCACTTGTTTTACTAAGTCGTTTAATTAGATTTCTCATATAAATGAGGTAAAGGTTTGTATATACTAATAGATTGGAAAACGGTTTTGAAAACAAGCTTTATATTTAAAAATAGTGTTGAAATCGTCTTTGAAAAAGAGTTTGAATATTTACTACTAGTATAGAAAACCTTTATATTTTAAAGTGACAAATCATAGAAATGATTGTAGAAACAATCAATCACCAAAATCCACATTCGAAGACGTGAATCAAATCCAAAGAAATCGATACCAAATCCATCAAAATGGATATTCTCAAAAGTCTCGAAAAAGAAGTCATCAAAGTCAATTAATAAATGATAACAATAAATTGGATAATCACGAATCGATAAAACTTGGAAACCCACATAAAATAGGCAAATTGGGCGGAGACAAGCAGATTCAAACGTCTGAATTGGATATTTTAAACGTCTGAACCTGAAGCTCTGGGCAATATCTTGCCTGGGCCAATGATGGCCAAATCATATCGAAAGCGATCGGATGAGTGAGAATTGCTAGGGGATGACGCCAAATGACTACCTAACCCTAAAGACTAACCCAAACTCTCCGACCAACATGTCCAAACGTCATATAAGGATTTTCATAGATTTTGATTTCAAATACCAAAAATTGGAATATTCATCAAACCAATTCAATTCAAAGGCAATGGAGAAGAAATAGATGTTAGGAATTCATACCCAACAACTATCAAAGATATAGACATAGATGTGAGTTCCAAAAACTCACTTTTAAACCCAAAAACAATGAATGAGAAGCTTAATCACAAAGGAAAGATCGACCACTCTTCACTTCAACCCAAGAAGCTTGAATCTAAGCTCAAAAGAAGAACATTTCCTAAGTTAGGTTTAGGAAATTTATGAAATTAAAGAGGGATTGAGATGGAGAAGATGAAGAGGACGCTTACCTAAGCTTCTCTTTGATTTTGGAGCTAAAACTTGGATTTGCAAAGAAGATTAGGGCTTAGGAATTCTAATTCCTTTTCTCTTCCTCCATTTTTCTAAAAGCTTGAGTGTTAGGAAAATAATAGAATGAGTGAAGAGGAGTTGGATGAAGGGTTAAGTTATTAGAAGTATGATGGGCTGAAACCCAAACCCAAAGCCCTAGTTGAAAACTTCAAACTTTTTCCCAACTCAAAACATATCAATGTTTATACTCAAAAAAGTCGCAAACACCATTTTGAACTCAATTGAATTGGTCTTGAGTCCAAATTGTTGAATCTCAATTTCCTTCTTCATTCCGACGTCTGAAATTTCCAAACCAGACGTCTGAATCTGGAAAAGTATGAGATTTCTAACTTTATTCAGACGTCTGAAATGAACGATTCAGACGTCTGAATCTGGAAAACCAAAAGTTGTCTAGAATAATATTCAGACGTCTTACTCGGGGGTTTCAAACGTCTGAAAATGGCTATTTTAGCCTGTTTTCTTTCTGGACTGACTCGAGCAATTTCAGACGTCTGAACGAACAATTTCAGACGTCTGAAATGGTGTTTGAAGGTGTTTTCAAATAGGCACTTCCAAATAGCACGATCCGCATAGACTTTTCGCTAATTCGACTGTTCTTCTACGAATAGTGACTTTTTCGGACTAAAATCCGACTAACGATGCTATATTTAAATTAAACATTTAAATATATGAATCGTAAAATATGCGGGTTGTTACAGACTCCCCTCCTTAAAGAAATTGCGTCCTCGCAATAATTAAGAAAAAATTAAAGAGTAACAACTATAAAAGCATATCAATACAAAGAGAAGAAAATTTGAAATAAGAAGTTCACCTTAATGAGCACGAGTGAGTAAGTCCGGATGTGTTCGCTCGATGAATTCTCAAGATTCGCAAGAGCAATCCTTAGGATTTGAGGACCATTGAACTTTCACAAGAGGAATATCTTTATTTCGAAGGCGTTTAGCCTCCGAAGCAATGATACGGATATGATGTTGTTCACAAGTCAAATTAGGCGAAACTTCAATTTCTTCAATAACACCGGGCTCAAGAACAGAATCAGAATCTCGAAGGCATTTCCGTAGTTGAGAGACGTGGAATACGTCATGAATAGCAGAAAATTGAGCCGGTAACAAAAGGCGATAAGCCACGGAACCAATGCGTTCGGTGATGGGAAATGGGCCAATATATCGAGGTGCTAATTTTCCCGATCGACTGAAACGCACAACACCCTTCATAGGTGAAACACGAATGAACACGAAATCTCCCACATAAAATTCTAATTTCCTTCTTCGATTATCGACATAGGATTTTTTCCTACTCTGAGCTTGTTTCATCCTATGACGAATAAGGTCAATCTTTTTTGTGGCATCACAGATAAAATCAGGACCTAAAACCAACTTCTCACCGGATTCAAGCCAACACGAAGGAGATCGGCATGGCCTTCCGTATAGTGCCTCGAAAGGTGCCATACCAATACTAGATTGGAAGCTATTGTTATAGGAAAACTCAATAAGAGAAATATGATCTTCCCAACTTCCACCAAAATCAAGAACACATGCACGAAGAAGATCTTCAAGAGTTTGATTCACACGCTCGGTTTGTCCATCGGACCGAGGATGATAAGCGGTGCTAAAATTAAGCTTTGTTCCCAAAGCTTTTTGAAGACCTTTCCAGAATCCACTAGTAAACAATGGATCACGATCACTAACAATAGAAGTAGGAACTCCATGCAGTTTAACAATTTCCTTGACAAAAAGTTTAGCCAAAATAGGTACGATCCGATTGGACCGAACGGGAAGAAAATGGGCGGATTTTGTAAGTCTATCTACTATCACCCATAGGCTCTCATGGCCCGAACGAGAACGGGGAAGACCGTCAATAAAGTCCATGGAAATTTGATCCCACTTCCATATTGGAATTTCCAATGGTGGCAATAACCCACCGGGCCTTTGATGCTCGACCTTTACAAGTTGGCAAGTCATGCAACGCTTAACAAAGTTAGCAATATCGAATTTCATTCCATCCCAATAATAAAGTCGCTTCATATCAGCGTACATTTTACTACTACTGGGATGAATGGTAAATTTAGAACGATGAGAATCTTCTAAAATGTCTTTACGAAGATCAATAATATTTGGCACGATAAGTCTACCAAATTTTTGAATACCGCCATGAGCATCGATATCAAAGTCTTTCAAACCTTCAATATCAATTTTACCCCTACAACTTTGGCTAAGAAGAACCAATTCGGGAACATGCTTTTGGGCTTCAAGAATGCAGTCTAAAAGAGAAGGATGAGCCTCAAGGCTACACAAAACAAGAGATGAACATAAATCGGATTCACGATCTCGAATCTCACAAGTGGATAAATTCGCGAGACCATTCCATTCGGATATCATCATGGAAACAACCGCTTGTTGCTTACGACTAAGGGCATCAGCAACACGATTTCTTTTTCCGGGAGTATAAAGAATATCAAGATCATAAGATGCAAGGAACTCGAGCCAACATTGTTGATGCAAATTAAGTTCCTTTTGAGAAAATAAATACTTCAATGATTTATGATCGGTGTAGAGAACAAACTTCTCCCCCAAAAGATAATGGCGCCAAATTCTAAGGGCAAAAACAATAGCCGCGAGCTCTAAATTATGAGTGGCATATCTAGTCTCGGCAGGCTTTAATTGCCTAAAAGCATAAGTGATAACACGTTCCCGCTGCATGAGAATGGCACCCAAACCAACACGACTAGCATCGGTATAAAAAATAAAATCTTGGTTCCCATTGGGAATCACAAGAATAGGAGCATAGAAAAGGAGTTCTTTTAGTTTCTGAAAAGCAGCTTCACATTTGTTTGGACCAAATGTATTTAACTCCCTTCTTTGTCAAATTAGTAAGAGGCACAGAAATTTTAGAAAAGTCTATTATGAACCGATGGTAATAGCCCGCTAATCCGAGAAAACTACGAATTTCCATCACACTCTCCGGTCTCTTCCAATTTTGAATCGCTTCAATCTTTGAAGGATCCACGGAAATTCCGGAGTTAGAAATGATATGCCCCAAGAATTTCACACGAGATTGCTAAAAGTGGCATTTAGAAAATTTTGCTTTCAATTGGTTGCTCCTAAGAGTTTCCAACACAATCCGAAGATGATTTTCATGCTCTTCCTCGGTTTTAGAATAAATAAGAATATCATCTATAAAGATGAGAACAAATTGATCGAGGAAGTCTTTGAAAACTCGATTCATAAGGTCAACGAAATAAGCTGGAGCATTCGTCAAACCAAATGGCATAACAAGCCATTCATAAGATCCATAACGAGTACGGAACGATGTCAATGGAATGCTATCCTCTGCAATACGGAGCTGATGAAAACCGGTTGCTAAGTCTAACTATGAAAAGACTTTAGCACCACTAAGCTGATCGAATAAATCATCAATCCGAGGCAAGGGATATTTATTCTTGATGGTGATATCGTTAAGCTTGCGGTAGTCAACGCAAAGCCTAAGTGTACCATCAGATTTCTTCACAAAAATAGCTGAAGCTCCCCATGGAGAGGAACTAGATTGAATAAATTGCTTTGCTTCCAATTCGGATAATTGTTTGCGCATCTCCTCATTTTCTTTATTGTACATACGATAAGGAGGACGAGTAATAGGTAGAGCTCCAGAGATTAGATTAATTCTGAACTCAATTGCTCGCTTAGGTGGTAATCCTAGAACGGGCTCAAATATGTCGGGAAATTCACGAACAATGTGAATGAGGGAAATGACATCTTCCTCATCATCGTTATCGTCATCATGAGGATTTAGTGCATACAAGGACGCTTTCGAATTGGAATCTGAATCTTTCAGAACAAGGGAAATCTGCCTAACAGATTGAGGATGCCGAAGATATATAGTCCGTCCAGGACATAGAATATGGGCTTCATAACGGTTAAGCCAATCCATTCCCAAAATCATTCCGAAACCAAGGTAATGCATAACATGCAAATCGGCTCGGAAAGCATAATCACATAAAATAATTTCGACATCTTTACAAAGTAAACTAAGTGTTGCGGATCCACCAACCAGATTCGCTATTCTCAATGAAGTAATCAAGCCAATAACATTCAAAGACAAAGCATCAACAAGTTCTTTTGATATAAAAGAGTGAGATGCACCCGTATCAAAAAGAACTTGAATAGGAAATTCACGAAATATAATAATGCCATCAAGGATAGAATGAGAAATACCTTGACCATGAGAAGTGTTAGAAGGAGATTCTACAACATTTAGCTTGCCCTCCTTCTTGCTTTGAGGTTTGGGACACAAAGATATAGTGTGACCCGAACTCTTGCAATAGCGGCAAGAAAGAGACTTCGGACACTTGTTTGCATAATGGTCCTTAGAACCACAATTGTAACATTCTCCACGTCGAGGGTTTGGAGTATTCGCTACCGAAGTTGTTTGCTTCCCCTTTTTGTTGGGATTAGGCTTGAATTTTAAAGGTCTCTTCTTGTTGATGTTGTGTTTGACTTCAACATCACTTTCTTTATCGGCTTCTTCGAGTCGAAGAGCGATATCAACTAGCTGATCAAAAGAAACTTCCAATTTCAGAAGTAATGGCTTTTTGAGATTTTTGTTCAACCCATAGACAAATCTCTGATTTTTCTTCAATGGGGTATTAATATACTCGACCCCATATTTAGAGAGAGATTTGAAAGAAGCGACGTAATCCATCACAGAAGATTCACCTTGGACAAGGTCAATAAATCGTCGAGCTAAAGATACTTTCTCAGCTTCCGGCACAAATTTCAACTCAAACCTTTCCCGGAATTGCTCCTAAGTAAGGTCCGCTTCAATAATTTCAGTGATCAAAAGCTCGTACCAATCTAATGCTCTTTCTTGGAGCATACTAGAAGCCACTTGGACTCGATGAAGATCAATAAGATTCATGAGAGAAAAGATGCGGTCGCATGTTCGAAGCCAAGCTTTGACTTCTATAACGCTCTCGGAACCTTTGAATGGCTTTCCACCCAAATTGGTGTAATCACTGCACAAGCGTGCAAACCCCGATTTAGGATGAGTGGGCTAAGGAATAGGTCCGGCAGTTTGAGCATTTCTCACAAGATCTAGTAGTTGCTGAGCAGACATAAATACTCCATCCTGGGGAGTAGCACTAGATTGACCGGTGCTGGAATGGCCAGGTCTAACCATTTCTCTTCTTTTAAGAAAGAAAGAAAAGAGAAAAAAGGTTAATCTTAGAATGAATATCAAACAAATTTGATTGAATAAAGCAAGGCATCATAAAAAGAAATAGGATGGAATGGTGCGAAAACTCGCATTAAATCCTATGGCATGATTCCTAATAAAGACTTAGGACAATGATCCTTGCTAGATTATCCTACATTGTTCCGAAGTTTGGCTCCAATACCAAGCTGTAACGCCCCACCTCTATGCTCACGCTAGCCAAGAACACTACTGGGTAATGCCGTCGACTAGCGCAAAGAATAAGGCTGTTGAGGAGCGACCATCCGTGTAATTGCTTTGTGCGAGTTCCGATATGTCAGATAGTATAACATGCATTTCATTTCAAGAGGAAATCCGACATACCGATACAAACTCAAAGCTACCACACGGTGGCTATGTGGCATTCGGAAACAAATATAGAAATAAGCATAACATAAATCAGTCACAGATGTTCATATCTCAAAGGCGGAAATAGATATGAATATAGCACATAAAAGTGTACATCAGAGTAGTGGTCAAACAAGACCCACAATATCACAAAAGAATAGATACAAGTGCTAGACAAAAGAATATGTATACATCAAGGAGTCTCTATCTCAAATGTATAACAACAAAAACTACCAATCTAATGTAGTTAGACAAAAGTCAGAAGATGATCCCAGAAAAGGAGTCAAGCAGAAGCACCTGTAACATCTCGGTCTAACCCGAGTATTATTTAATAAGAAAATAATAAACGGATCAGTCTAGCTATAATTATCATTAAAGAAATGAGATATAAGTAGAGATATAATAAAAACGTACGATAACAATAATGTCATACTAGGACAAGTATGATTTAAACAACAACAAAATCATACAATATCTCAAGAATCTCAAAGCACAAAAAAGAATATCGTATTCTTTATTTTGTTCACCAAACCACAAATATTGACAAACATATTAATGCCAATCGTAAAAGTTGGTGAAACACAAATTCTAGAAATCATCAATTAGAAATCCAGAAATCACAAAGGGGGAGGCCTATCACAAACAGGAGCATGAAAACTCACCAACACATGTATCACAAACGGAACGCTATTCCATGGTCGCTAACCATAAATTTTAAGCTGAAGCTCCACAAACGGCCCGAAGACCACGGGTCGCTACCCTGTCAAATTAAACCGAAGTTCCACAAACGGGGATTGTAATCCCCACACAAATAAATAGACATCGCACATCGCTAGTCTAAATCACAAAATGATCATCATCGATCAATAAAAGTGTCGATTACACTAAGCTAGTAAGTATATGAGTTTTGCTTCATGTCCCATAACCACTAGCTTAACTTAAATATTTATGAACAAATTGTAGATTCCCACTCGAAAATTGTCATAAGAATTTCAATCGAACAAGTCCAAGAATTAACCGGCGAAGTGAACGCAAGCGTTTCATACCACTTGTTTTACTAAGTCGTTTAATTAGATTTCTCATACGATTGAGGTAAAGGTTTGTATATACTAATAGATTGGAAAACGGTTTTGAAAACAAGCTTTATGTTTAAAAATAGAGTTGAAATCGTCTTTGAAAAAGAGTTTGAATATTTACTACTAGTATAGAAAACCTTTATATTTTAAAGTGACAAATCACAGAAATGATTGTAGAAACAATCAATCACCAAAATCCACATTGAAGACGTGAATCAAATCCAAAGAAATCGATACCAATTCCATCAAAATGGATATTCTCAAAAGTTCCGAAAAAGAAGTCATCAAAGTCAATTCATAAATGATAACAATAAATCGGATAATCACGAATCGATAAAACTTGGAAACCCACATAAAATAGGAAAATTGGGCCGAGACAAGTAGATTCAGACGTCTGAATTGGATATTTCAGACGTCTGAACCTGAAGCTCTGGGCAATATCTTGCCTAGGCCAATGATGGCCATATCATATCGAAAGCGATCGAATGAGTGAGAATTGCTAGGGGTTGACGCCAAACGACTACCCAACCCTAAAGACTAACCCAAACTCTCCGACCAACATGTCCAAACGTCATATAAGGATTTTCATAGATTTTGATTTCAAATACCAAAAATTGGAATATCCATCAAACCAATTCAATTCAAAGGCAATGGAGAAGAAATAGATGTTAGGAATTCATACCCAACAACTATCAAAGATATAAACATAGATGTGAGTTCCAAAAACTCACTTTTAAACCCAAAAAAAATGAATGAGAAGCTTAATCACAAAGGAAAGATCGACCACTCTTCACTTCAACCCAAGAAGCTTGAATCTAAGCTCAAAAGAAGAACATTTCCTAAATTAGGTTTAGGAAATTTCTAAAATTAAAGAGGGATTGAGATAGAGAAGATGAAGCGGATGCTTACCTAAGCTTCTCTTTGATTTTGGAGCTAAAACTTGGATTTGCAAAGAAGATTAGGGCTTAGGAATTCTAATTCCTTTTCTCTTCCTCCATTTTTCTAAAAGCTTGAGTGTTAGGAAAATAATAGAATGAGTGAAGAGGAGTTGGATGAAGGGTTAAGTTATTAGAAGGTTGATGGGCTGAAACCCAAACCCAAGCCTAGTTGAAAACTTCAAACTTTTGCCCAACTCAAAACATATCGATGTTTATACTCAAAAAAGTCGCAAACACCATTTTGAACTCAATAGAATTGGTCTCGAGTCCAAATTGTTGAATCTCAATTTTCTTCTTTATTCAGACGTCTGAATCTGGAAAAGTATGAGATTTCGGACTTCATTCAGACGTTTGAAATGAATGATTCAGACGTCTGAATCTAGAAAACCAGAAGTTGTCTAGAACAATATTCAGACGTCTGACTCGGGGGTTTCAGACGTTTGAAAATGGCTATTTTAGCCTGTTTTCTTTCTGGACTGACTCGAGCAATTTCAGACGTCTGAACGAACAATTTCAGACGTCTGGAATGGTGTTTGAAGGTGTTTCCAAATAGGCACTTCCAAATAGCATGATCCGCATAGACTTTTCGCTAATTCGACTATTCTTCTACGAATAGTGACTTTTTCGGACTAAAATCCGACTAATGATGATATATTTAAATTAAACATTTAAATATACGAATCGTAAAATATGCGGGTTGTTATAGTTTGCTACGAACCCTAAACATTTCGTACTTTAAACATTTACCTTTACAAATCTCTTTTAAAGATCTAATTACTTTTATAAGGGTTTAAGATAGTTGTTACTTAAAAATTGTTTACCACAACCCAAAATCATTTTAAAACTTATCATTAGCTTTAAGATATTCATTTTTTAAAGGTCAAAGCATATCTACTTCTGGTGATACACTTTTAGTTTAACTTCTTAAAATATTTTATTTCAACTTAAGTTTTGAATTCAAACTTCCTTTACTACATTTATAAATACTTAACTTACCTTTTAAAACTTTTATATTTACTAAAAACCCATTTAAAATGATTTATATATCTATATGTATATTAATTTATTTATAAGATAAAATATTTTATATTAAAAACAATTTAAAAAGATATTGTATTACATAAGCTTGTATTTACTTTAATAAAATATTTAACTAATTTTCTAAAAACTATATTTACTTAAAAATACTTAAACTGTGGTTTAAAATATTTGTTTAAATATTACTTAAAAGTACTTATTTTATAATTTATTTAAAACCTATAAAAACTTGTTTTAAAACTTAAATTGCTTTACTTTACAAATTCATAAATAATTATTCAAAATATATTTAAACCTTCATACTTTTCCAATATTAAATACATTTATAATATTTATTAAAAATGTAAAGAAGCACCAGGATGTCTTTCAAAGTTAACTTTGAAAATTACTGAACACAAGGCATTTTCAAAGTGCATCCATCGCGACCTTTTCACTTTCAATTTTCACAGCTTCCATTCACAATATCTATAACTTCCCAAACCAACCAATTATATATTTTCACAATATAATCACTTTTCTTTACCAATTTAACATATGTCACATACAAGGGATTTCAAAGTGCGTTTATAGCGACTATTTTTTTTCAAACATTTACAACACACCATCAAACATGTAAACAAGTCTCAGGACACGTCAGATATTTTGGAGGGTTTAAAAGAGAATGTATACGACATATAATGTTGTCACTTGCTTTCAAAAGCAAGAAGGGGTCCAAAAGAAATAACTTGCATTTTTATCAATTTTAATTTATATTTAGCACAACAAACATTGTATACACAACAAAAACAAATCAAATGGAGTTAACTCACCTAAGCCCAAGCCAAACCAAGACGTAGAAAATCTCACTACAAGTGCAATGGCGAAAACTGTGTCTCAATTGGATCTCATATGCAAAAGCTACAGATTTTATAAGATTTGAGATTAATTAAAATAATTAATTTACTAATTACCTCATTTAAATTTAATTAGCTTTCTTCTCCAAATCCTTATTCATAGGTTGTGCACTGTTCATGTCCATACAAATCCAAAAACATGCACCTTTCTCTCCTCCCTTCCAAGAGCTACGGTCCACCGGCAGCGGCGCCTCCTGCTGCTGCCATTGTTCATCTTTCTATGATACAAACTCGACGACTCCAAGCACGACATGTCCGCACCCCTACAATAAATCATAACCTACTATAACCCTCTCGCCCTACTATAGGTCATGAATTGAAGTGCTCGATCAGAGCTTACCAGAATGCCACCACCGACACCCCTTCGGACGAGAAGCACAATGCTACCCTTCGCTTCTCTTAATTCCACCTCCATCCCCATCAAAATCCAACCCTAATTCCATGGCCATGACATTGACCTTCCCCGAGTGACGCCACACCCCTCAAAGTTCACATAGATTTGAAGCTCTCTCTTTCTTGAGTTGAATGGATCTAAGTCGTCGAATTTTGTTGATTCTAACTCAAGTTTCAATTAAAGAGGTGGTGGTAGTGTTATTTAAGAAGTTGGAGAAAGAAAAAGGGATAAGAGTGAGAAAGAAAGAGATAGCGGAAATATAAAAATATATTATTTCAATTTCTAAATTAATTCGTAACGTGTTTCGAGCTCGCATGACCACACACTACATTCGATCGTCGCAAAACTGGTCGGTTTACGTCACCTTATTATTTCGGTCCCGATGGCAATAGTTTCGTCAGAATCTAAGATAGTTCCCAGGATGATAATTTCATGCATGTTGAGATCGTTTATCGATAAAATGATTTTCGGTCACATTATCAATATTTATTAAAACTATTTATTTTTGTAAATATTTTTCAAAGACAAATTTCTTATCATTAGTTATTTTTAAAAAGTGGATTAACAAGGTCATTAATCTAATTTAATCACATTATATCCGAAATTTAAATATTTAAAATTTTCAGATATTTATATACGAAGTGTTTGAAATTCTAGGTCATTACATATGCTTAGTTTTATTACCATTGATGTAACCTGCTTAGATCTAAGCTACGTAAGCTGCATTATCTTCATAAATAATAGTTGACCCTTCTACAGTTGAAGGAAGTTGACATGCCTTTCGGATGTGCTCAATTAATGATCCTAGCCAAATGCATTCTCGACTTGCTTCATGTAGTACAAATATTTCAAAGTGATTGAATGATATTGCTACCAATGTTTTCTTCGTAGATCTCCATGAAATAGCTACATTACTGTAACTAAACACATACCAAGTTTGCGATCTTGCTTTATGTGTGTGGAAAAGGTAACATGCATCAACATAGCTAACTAGATTGGGATTATTGCCTATGTCAGAATAAAACAAGCCTAAAGTTGTCATTCCACGAAGATACCTTATGATATGTTTTATACCATTCCAGTGTCTTTTCGTTGGTACAGAACTATACCTTACTAGAAGATTTACTGAGAATGCAATACCCAGTTGCGTACATTGTGCTAAATATAATAATGCACCAATGCACCGAGATATATTACTTTTTGACCAAGTACATTTTCGTCATCTTCTTTTGGGTGGTAAGGGTCCTTTTTAATAACTAAAAATCTAAGATCCATAGGCATACTAAGTGGATATGCATTGTCCATTTGAAAAATCTTTAGGATTTTGTCTATATAGCTTTGTTGATGGATCAATATGCCTTTAGTACAATGCTAGATCGGCAGGCCAAGACAATACTTATTTTTTCTAAGACACTACAATAGAAAATTGATTTTCTGATGCCAAAATGATATCAGTATGGCATTGTAAAACTTGTTTTCAATGCCTTTTTCAACATCAAAAAAACTAACGTGGAAAAAAGTTTCCATGCCTTTCCAACGCCAGGCGTTGGGTGTTTTCCGATGCCATTTTTCTTATGCCTTTCCGACGCCATTTTCCTAGGCCTTTCTGATGCCGCACTTTAGATGTTTTAAAGCCTTTCCATCATTGTTTTCTAATGCCTTCTGATGCCATACTTTAGGTGCTTTCTAACGTCAGGTCGATGCCTTAGGACACTAAATTTAGAATACAATTTTTGATTTTCCCACATCTAACCCATGTTTTTTTGATGTCATTTATGTAGTAATTTTGCAACAATTTTGCTGTACTTCTAACCCTCAAACTTGACATCAAATACATTCGTTCTGACAATACCAAACATGCTATGAAACATATACATCTCAACTAAACAAAATAGTATCACCAATAACATTATAAAACAACAAAAGACAATGATAGAGTTGATGAAACATTCAAATAACACATAACCGTCATAGAATTATCCAATATGATTTAAACTAATATCACGTACATGCAAGTCTAAATGAAATCATGTACATATAGTAGATAAATCTATATACATCACAATGTCTAAAGTAAAAAACCATAACTGCATATCAAACAAAACATTGCACTCGTCTTCTACATGGGCCTGGTCATAACGTGGCTCGCTTGCTTGTCTACCCATGTGTTCCTTAACCAATCGGCTAAGCTTCTCGTAATTTGAATGAAGTATTTCGACTTTGGCCTCGGTTGCTACGACTTATGCTCTATTGATAGAGTTAGGGGTATACGCTAAGGGCAATTCTATAATTTATTGTAAATTAATTAACCCTACTATCAATTCTTATTCATAATAAAGGTGTTTTCTTTCTGTTATATATTTGTTATAATGTGTTATAAATAATTAAATGCTTAACTAAAATATATTTAATTAAAAATTCATAAATGATGTGTTTGTGATAGTAATTACAAATGGTTGTAATCATAGTATTGTGTCACCATATTATAAAACTAATCATTTTAAATGTTTTTAGTCAAGATGCATTGAGATTGGATATCACCATATCCGTTGAGACTAGAGTACGTAACGTTCTTCAAATGTTGAGCAGTGTGTTACTCTTGATTGTTAGGGGGACATAGGGATTACATACTAATGGTTATTGGACTGCCATAGAGTGACTCAGTCTATAGTTTTCTGTTAGTTAATATAACTAAGGGCAAACAGAAAATTTCACTACTACAGAACATGCCATTTGCTTCGGTTGTTTACCTCTGTTGCATTGGTTCAACAATCGAAGCAAATGAAGACAACGCAACAGGCCTACACCTGTTGCTTCAGTTGTACAACCGAAGCAAAATAGAGGGTCTTTTGCTTTAGTTGTTAAAACAACCGAAGCAAAAGACCCCCTCTTTTGCTTCAATAGTTAGTAACAACAGAAGTCAAAGAGTGCTCCTCACAAATCACCAAAATACTCAATTAGACAACAATATGAATATATATCATAACAGACAAATATTGCAGGCAATTTTATAATCATTTATAATCAGAATTTATGGCAGATACAAATTAGACAATATAATACCAAAATAAATATAGTTCATTGATGGTGTTCATAATCTATATAAAATAATGATTCATACATTCATTTTACTAATATAATTCAGATCTTTAGTACAATCATTAAGAAGTAATATTTAGCTTGTTATTCTACAATTGCTACTGGCCAGTTTTTAAGTCTCTTGTTTTTGAAGCCATCCTCTAGTAGCATAATAAATCTATGGAGTTAAGATAAATAAATTTAGTTTTTAAGTATGCTGTTGTAAAAGGAGCAAAGCACCAAATGCCAAAGCATTACAACATGTGAAAAGCGACAGTATCAAAGACGAGATGGAGCACCAGATCATTGTTAGGTACCTAGGCATCAAACCTGAAACTAGAACTCGGACATAGCATAATAGAAACTAGAGGGATCTTTTTACATAATTAGGTAAAACAAACTCATCCTTTCACTATACATCTCTGTATATTTCAAAAGCATAGTTCATCTATTTGAGGAAAATTAATACTGAATTCTTCTGCAACAATCGAGCTATTATAATAACTTATGGGAAGTAGGGTTTGCAACTAATACCAAGATCTGCAAACTAATAAATATTATAAACCTATTTCACGTAAAAATATATTTGATCAAGTTTTAAATCATAAAAATTAAATACATTAATTATCAAGTTAACTTGAAGAGCTGATTACCAAAATGATACTTCAAATACGAAGTATAAATGTGCAATAATACTAACCCATCAAAATTGAATTCTAACTTATAGGACCAAAACAGCTGTATGTGACTTCAAAACAAGAATAAAAAGAATCCAACTACCTACTTGATGCACTCTTCAAAATAGAGCAATGTAGACATTGTTAAATATTTAAATCAAGATTATAAAAAATTTGTCCAAACTGCAACCCAAGGTAAAATGTCAAACCACATTAACCTGTACATTGCTAAATAGAGGAACACATAGCATGAATCGCATAATTTCATCTTGCCTAAATAATAAGCATGATCTGAACTTAAATATTCAGGTAGGAAGTATACTAAAATAGATTAATTATGAAACTTGCAAAACAAAAATGAGGTAACATGCACATTAATTTTATTTCTTACTGAATACTGTCCAAACGAAGCAATTCAATTTGAGATAAGTGAGATTAAGCAACAGATAATTAAGCTCTATGATAAGGAAATTTGAAGGTAAGTGATAAAATACTAACTTAACAATACAATAATTTATAAATATGAAAAGCATAACATTTAATTAATTGATGTACATAAAAATTAAAAGAAAATATAGCTAGTTAAAAATTATGTTTTCTTTCTTTCCACTTGGACTAATCAACAGATACACAATATTCGAGAGATCCCATTACCAATCCCATTACCCATCTCTATGGGCATGATCAAGCATGTTATGGTTTCCATAACACTTGACATCAACAAAATTAAATTCAAGAATATCTTGGCTTATTATATAGTTTTAAGTTTTAACACACTACAAGCCGAGCTAATTTGTCTTTTACCTAATGATAGTGATAAATGAACCATTTGATTTGTGCAAAACCTAGTACGTAGAAATAAACTCTTTGCCTAAGAAATATGTAGATAGAAAATGATCAGAGTCTTAGAAAATAATATTTGTACTAGAAGGCAAGAAAATATTATTCCTAATTCATTTCCTCAACTGTTGTCGGTAACAATAACCTCACTAAGCTCATCCAAGTGGGTAAACCATTAGATTAACGATTTAATACTTTTAAAATATACGATGCATTTTAGCAAATTTAATGTTAAATGCACCGAGTTTTCAAAACCATTGAATTGTTAATCTGATGTTCATTCACTTATGTGAACCCCTATTCATTAACTTTAGTACAAATTTCTCTTTTGAGTCTAGACAAGTGAGTCAGTCATACACTGACGATACTTGCAGTTAATTCCCAACGAATTTCTCTTTAGTGTCAACACTGACACTTATGTAATTTGAATTGTAGTACTTAGATCGTACTCACAGACATAATATAAAATTCAAGCTGGTCTTATACATGGAATGTAACCACCCACCCATAAACAGGCCTAGATAACATGGCCCATCGAAACTTAGACCCATTCCAAAGCTGGTTGTCGGTTAGTAAAAAGAACAATAAAGTGCTATTTATCTATTCATTCAAAACTAACAGTGGAAGGAGAAAATATAATCGCATAAACCATACCCATTATATTTCAAAATTCCAAATATTATAAAACAAAACCATAATATAATGTTAACAATAACCGTTATATCATCATGTTCAAAAGTTCATTTTAAACTACAAATGGGTACATCAGAAAATAGCATAAATAGATAAATAGACTACTGCCACAACCTCCTTTTATCGTCATCTCCATCTTGATCATCGTCTTCTTCCCTAACATGTGTTGTAATAAGGAGAGAGTCAGAACAACAATGTCTACTGTATATAAAATCTCGAGCCTTTTTATATCAGTACTTGGCAGTATAATTTAAATAAGGATATTGTAATGACCCTACTTTTTATTAACACTATTTAAGACATTTAGTTAGATAAATAAAATAAAATAATGTAGATGTTAAGCGATTGAGATTTGTTAATTAATAAGGGGTCGTGCCTTAATGTATTTATAAGCAAAAGAGAATTAAAAATAAGTAAGTAGGAGGAATATGATAAAGGCAAAATAGGAATAGCCTTTATTCTTATACCTTAAACCCTTCTTACATTCCTTATTCATTTCAACATTTACAAACAAAACTAAAAACCCCCAAGAACTCGCCGGCCACCATTAAGAAGAATCAAAAGAAGATAAGTTAGGAAACAAGTAGAAAGCTTGAAGAAATTAATCAAAGGGAAAATCTCAACCTTCTTAACACCAAGCTAAGGAGAATAATTTGATTTACATCTCACTTTTGTTAATGATTTCGGTTTCAAGGTTGGATCCGAACTATTTTGCAAATAATATGCCATGTTATGTTTGTTTAAATAGATATATATGCTTGTTGATGATTTATGTTGTTTCATATAGATTTTATGATAAGTTTAGATTGGAAAACCTATTAAATGATATCCAAATGATTTGCGTTTTTCGATATATGGTCAAAAGCATTATTTTAGAAGTGGGTTTCAAATTTCATAATTTTCTAAGCTATTGTGGATTTATTATGAATTTTCTATGAGAGAAAATAGTTAATATTGGGTTAAAATTATTTAAAGCAATTATATATTGATTTCGGGTCTGAAATTTAAATATGTTAGAAAACATATTAAAAGTGAATTATGGTGATTTTTTTGGGAAATTTTCCTAAGTATTTTACTATGATTATAAAATTATTTACGTTAAGGGACTTAAATGTTTTATGTGTTTTATCAAGGAGAAGGGCTTGTTTGTTAAAATGTTTTTAATCAATAATTTTGAATTTGGAAGCCTATTAGAAAAGGATTTTGATAAAGAAATGGCAACCAATTACATCTTGACAAATTAGGTAAGTTAGGTGAAAAGAAATTACTTTGAAAGACATAAAACCAGTTTTGTTTTAATTTACCACTTCACCACTTCCATTTGCTAGCTTTCGTCACCATATCTCCGCTATTATTCAAAACCAATGCGCATGGTATCAAGAAATTGATATGTAGTGCATTGGAGAAAGGCGAAAGGGACCGTGTCGAAACCACGCTTTCGAAGGGGTAGAAGCTATTCTTATAAGCTTTCGAATCCTTTACTTACTTCTGTTTATAAAACATGATGCTTGCGAAGGGGTGTTTTTAACTTGTCTTTGTTAAAAGAAGAAGCTTTCGAATAAGTTGCCACTCGCTTTGTTTTAGAAGAGAGCTTTTGAAAGAGTTGCCGCCTTTTGTTTTAAAAGAGACTTTCGAAAGGATAGCCGCTTTTGAACCTATTCGATAACCATGCTGCCGCATTCATGCCTTTCAAATTAGTCAAGGCCGCTTTTTTTATAGCCTTAAAACAATGTATTCGAAAGGGTGCTTTCGCATTTTTACTTTAAAGCCGCCTTCTCAATGCTTTCGAAAGAGTCGTGTAGTCACTTTTAAATGGTTTTGGAGGCAATGGTTTTCAAACGAAAGGTTTCGAAACTATCCTCTTTTACTTGGGATTAAAGCTTTCGAAAGTAATTGCTTTCACCTCAATTTGTTATGACCCTCTAGTTATATTGAAGGCTTAACCCAACTGTTTCGAAAGGAATAGTTTTAAATGGTTTCGAAGCAATGTTTCCACAAACCTTTACTTGAACCCAATGCTTTCAAGAGGTATGTTATAAGCGTTTCGAAGGAGAAGCCCACAATGTTTTCGAAAGGTATATTCTAGTGTACCGAAAGGTTTGTTTTACGTGTTTTGAAAGGAAGATTTCCAAGTATTTCAAAAGAAAGGGTTAATGGTTTCGAAAGAGGATCTCTAAGGTGTAAGTGATGATTTCGAAAGGTATATTTTCAATACATTCGAAGGGTATGTTTTGGCCTTTCGGCCTAATGTTTTCAAGGTTAAAGTAGTAACTTATTTGAAAGGGGTATTTTCAATAAATTCGAAATGGATTGTTTAAGGTTTTAAACAACGGTTTTGAAAGTATTACTTTGGCTTTCAGGCCTAAAGTTTTCTAAGTTGGAAAGGAGTATTAACTTGTTTTGATGGGATAGAAAATCCCTTGATTTAGATTTCATCAACATTGTTTTATGTAAAGCATATATCATGGCATAAGTAATTTGAGTAAAGTAAAGAACAAATTTTCCTTGTTTAGGTATGATTTAAAAAGGGGTTAAATCGTTTTGAAAGAAATATTTTCAAGCAAAATTGGATGGGGTAGTTAACCCTAAGTATATGACTCAGATATTAGAAGACCAGATGAGACTGATGTAGGGTCGCGCCCTATACTTTAGCTAGTAGCCTCTAGATAATATAAGTCCAAAATTCCAGTATGTAGAGCTTTGTCATAGATAAGACTAAAATGATGTTACATACAGAAAGGAATACACAAAGTAGAGGTAGGTTATTGGTGAGCCTACAAAACTATTAGGTTCATTTGACCCTTGAAAAAGTAAGTTAAGGACAGATCATCCAGTATTTTGTCTAACAGAAGTTGGATTATTGGTTATGTGTGATAGGCCCAAGTCAGTCAGTGGTTAATAAACAGTTTGATAAAACTATATTGTTCGGACAAACCGTCCATTGATTACCTGATTTGTATGCATATTTTTTATTGCTATTATGATTATAATTAGTTTGATTGTAGGATTTTGATTTGCAAAAGATATGCTTTTAAAAGGATATTAGTGAAGGGAACCTGTTCCGCTAAGCGGTGTGGTCTCACATAATATCAGTAAATTGAGATATAATAGTATTATTTACACTAGGCTTTATGTCTAACTCGATGTTTATGTTTTCCTCTTAAACCCTCGGGTGCTCAAAATTAAATTTGAGTAGATTAAGAGTTAAGGACTTTGCAGGTTGGATGAATAAGCTTCTGAAGACGTAGAGGAGGCAAAGCTAGCTATGTAGGAGCTATTTAGCATTATCTCCACTGTGATGTATTTATCGTTGATACGTCTATTTTGTACTATGAACATCCAAGAGGGCATTTTCATATGTCGCTCTTGGCGTGATGTAATAATTATATTTGATCAAAACCTAAGAATCGTTTTAAGATTATGTAACTGAATATGAAATATTGATTTGAAATGTAATCAGAAAAGTTGTTTTTGAAATCAGTGTTGATTTTATTTCATATACATGTGCTCCTAATATTATGGATACCATTAACATTACCGTATTTTATCACCGAAAGTTAATACTATGGATGACTATAGCATCTGTAGCGCTTAGCTTCGGGCAAAAAGATAGGAGATGTTACAGATATGTCTTTCACATTTTAAGCTTTATTCAAAACCATTTAATACTTCATATAAGGGAAAGAGGTGGATCCTCAAACAACCACTTAACACCTTCAATCCCTAAAGCGGGTTTTCCCATAATCAATAACACATATCTACCGTTATTAATGTCTATCAACGCGAGAGATAGAACCCATGCCACTTAATACTTTTTAATGAAAAGTAGACAGACTCCTAACATTTAAGATCTCAATTGAGGTAGGTCCCCATCATTTAATACCTATTCCCAAGGTGGACTCCACAAAGGTATCTATCTAGCTGATATTGCATGGAAATCTCTTCAAGCACTTAATAGTTCCTATTGAAGCGGACCTTTCTGAGATACCCTCAACCGTGTCTAAACCCAATCACGACCATTTAATACTTTATATAAAGGAAATAGGCAGGCTCTCAAACAACCACTTAATACCTTTAATTACCCAAAATAGGTCCTTCGTATTATGGTGTATACCCCACGAAGACATCTCACATTATTCCGGCTATTCGTAGGAACTGATAGCCAGATTAACTAGGCAGATTTACCCTATAGAACTGAGACTAACCTCGCGTCATCCGCAGCCACTTATTATAGGCAATGTCTCACATCAGCCACAAAGTCACACTACTTGTAGCCATATTAGTTGGGCAGACTTCTATGTACTTTTGCCAGACCTGGCACCCCTATAACTTAGTCATATTTCATACACTCTCTTAATATATTATGACACATCTCACCGTATTAATTATTTAGGCCGTATAAGAAATCCTTCTTATTTTGCCTAATTAATTACTTTCCTAAGGGAAATTTAAATAACAATTACTAACCTAATTAACTACGCAACCAATACATTACAATTTTACGTTATCTACGTTAGTTTATATATATAGACACAAACATACATACATACGCATTTATTATGCGTGTAGAGACCCTATACTAACGTTCGAATGTCAAATCTTCTAATATTATATAAGTCTCATTTTGACAAATAGCATTAATAGCGCTTTTACCATAAATCCAATGTTCCAGAATCAAATCAATAGACTTGTAATTAGAATCCAATACCAACTTATTTTATATTAAAACAATGGAATAAACAATAATAATCGAAACTTAAAATTCAATAGGTTTTACGCTATATACAGCTCCATTTTATATTAAATTAGATAAGTAATTTTTATTCAATTTTTAGAAATAGGCAATGCAAACAACGAGTAAGAATTCATACCTTACACATCGTTCCTTAATCAAATCCAAAGAAAAAGAATAAGAAGTGGAATAGAAGGTAGAACACATATATTGCAAAATCCATAAAAACTCTATTATTTTAATACAAAACAATTAAAATTCCAACATCAGAATTGACATTTTGCTTTGGGGGGATTTTTGGGATTTTTGACATTTTGCAAATTTGGCTCTAAGTTGGTGCCTCCTTAAGGTCCCTAACACCTCCCTTAAGTGATTATCATGCTCTTCTTCACTCTGGGAGAATGGTAAGACATCATCAACAAATACTACAATGAATTTATTAAGTCGTCCCCTAAATACCCTGCCCATCAAATCTACAAAGTATGCAGGGGCATTTGCCAATCCGAAAGGCATAAGCTCCCACTCATAAAGTCCATATAGTGTGTGGAATGTTGTCTTCGACTTGCTATCATCTGCGATCCCCAACAGATGAAATCCAGTTGCTAAGTCCAATTGGGAGAAGACTTTGGCTCCTACAAGTTGATCGAACAAGTCATCTATCCTAGGTAATGGATACCTATTATTCCTTGTCAACTTGTTAAGTTCCCTATAGTCGACGGATAGTCTCAACGAGCCATCTGTCTTAGTGGCAAAAACAACAGGGGCTCCTTATTTCGAAGTACTTCATCGGATGAATACTTTCTGCAACTACTCTAAAATTTGCTTGTCCAACTCACACTTGTCTTTGGGGGCCATATATTTTAATGGCAGAGCGATTGGTCTATCATCCTCCTCTAAATCAATTCTAAACTTAATCTCCCTTTGGGGTGGGAGACACGCGACATCTTCAAATACATTGAGAAATTCTTAGACTATGGGTACAGATGAAAGCTCAAAATGATATAGGCTCAGCGAGTACAAATAACTTGACTTGGTTGAGCCTTGGGGTGTACAGTGGATTTCTAAGTTTCGCCCTTTACAACTCTTTAATTGTACAACCCTCCTGTCGCAGTCTAAAATTACCCCATAGTATGATAAACAATCTTTTTCCAAGGTAAGTCCATACCCCTCAAAATTTAAAACATACACATTACATATGAAATCAACAGCACATATGTCCACAACTAGGTCTTTGCAAATTAGAGGGAGATGTGTTGACCCCTCAATAGGATCAGAGACTACTATTGGGTTGTTGACATACTGGATTTGCATATTTAAGGAGTTAACTATTTCCTAGCAATAAAGGATTGTGATGCTCTAGAATCAAATAGGGTATGAATTATAGCCCCAAAATAAGAATTATACCTTCCAATGCAAACTTCTCTTGGTCTCTAGAGGGTGGTCTACTTGAAAGAGGGGCAGCCTTAATGGTGTAGGCTTGTCCACTTGGCCCTTCCTTCGCCAGCTACGGACATTGGTTCTTGGCATACCCTTCCTCGTGGCAGCGATAACACTTTCCCTTAAAATCTTCCTTCATCAGACTCACCCTACAATCTTTAGCTACATGACCCTTCTTTTGGTATCTTTTACACACCTTAACTTCTTTCTTGAACTTTCATTTCGATTTATTATTTGCCTAAGAGTTCCCCTTCTTGATTTAATTTTGAGTAGGTCATGCCTTCTCATTCTCCACCTCTCTTTCTTTCTCACTAGCCATCTACAGCAAAGCCATCTCAACTAACATCTCGTATGTGGTGCCGGTTGACACTTGGGTTAACAACAGTTCCTTAGGAGAGGAGTTCAGGCCCTTCACAAATTTCATGGTTTTTTTCATAGGTGTATCCATCAAGCTCATCCCGAACTTAGCCAACTCTATAAACTTACCATTTATCCATTAAAGTGGAGTCTCCCTACTTAAGCTGTATAAATTTCTCTAGTCGTAAACTCACTTCTGCCCTAGGTATAAACTTTGACTCGAATTTATCCTTAAATTCATCCCAAATGAAAATTCTACCAAAATTCTCCTCGGCCACAATACTCCACCATTCTCGGGCTTCTCCTTTGAGGTGCCAAGCTGTTATCCTCCTCTTCAGTTGATCCTCCCAACCAAGCTCCCAAAATATCTTCTCGCAATCATTTATCCATGCCTTTGACTCCACAAAACCCTCTGCTCTAGAATATACTCTTCCTCCCATATTGAGAAAATCCTTACATATCTTTGGAAAGTCAACAGGATGGGGTGCTGCGTCAGCAGGTGGGGCAACGGATGCCTCTGGTGCAGCTTGAGGAACATGGATTCACCTACTAGCCTGAGGTATTGTTTAAAACATTCAGGCATCCCTCAAGTGGCAGGTCTTCCTTGCGCAGCGTTCCAGGCTCAAAAGAAGAATGATTATCAGCCATATCAACTATCTGTAGCTTGAGCTTTTAGTTATAACTTCCTAAGATAGTATTATATGCTGAAAGAAAGATTTGCATAGTGCATATGCATATGTTCAAAAATAGTATATATATATATAATAGGGATTTTTGGAAAACATTTTCAAAAATAACAAATATTTCACTGATATGCATACTTTTCCCCATATATGAGGTAACCTAGGCTCCGATACCAAATGTAACCACCCGCCCTGAAACAGGCATAAATCCCAACCTAGTAAAAGCCCATCGAAACTAAGAACCATTCCAAAGCTGGCTATTAGTTGGTAAAATGAACAATATAGAGCTATTTATTTATTCATTCAGTAGTGGAAGGACAAAATATAGTCGCATAAACCATACCCGTTTTATTTCAAAATTCCAAATGTCATAAAATAAAACCATAACATACTGTCAACAATAACAGTTACATCATCTTGTTCAAAAGTATATTTTTAACTACAAATGGGTACATAAGAAATTAGCATAAATAGATAAATAGAATATTTCCACAAGATCCTCTCATCGTTGTCTCCAACTTGATCATCATCTCCTTCCCTAACATGTATTGTAATGAGAATGAAGTCAGAACAACAGTGTCTGGTCAATAGAAAATCTCGAGCCTTTCTATATCAGTACTTTGTAGTATAATTTAAATAAGGATATGTATTTCACATTTTAAGCTATATTCAAAACCACTTAATACTTCATATAAGGGAAAGAGATGCGCCCTCATATAACTACTTAATACCTTCAATCCCCGAAGTAGGTTTCCCCATGATCAATAACTCATAACCATCGTTATTAATGTCTACCAATATGAGAGATAGAACCCAAGCCACTTAATACAATTTAATTGAAAATAGGCAGACTCTGACCATTTAAGACCTTAATTAAGGTAAATCCCCATCATTTAGTACATATTCCCAAGTCGGACTCCACAAAGGTATCTATCTAGCTGATATTGCATGGAAATCTCTTCGAACACTTAATACTTCCTATTGAAGTGGACCTTTCCGAGATATCCTCAACCATGCCTAAACCCAATCACGACCATTTAATACTTTATATAAAGGAAAGAGGCAGGCCCTCAAACAGCCACTTAATACCTTCAATTGCCCAAAGCAGGTCCTTCATATTATGACCCGTATCCTACGAAGACGTCTCATATTAGTCTGACTATTCATAGGAATGGGTAGCCAGATTAATTGGGTAGATTTAGTCTACATAATTGGGACTAACCTCTCATCTGTATTTACTTATTATAGACGATGTCTCACATCAGCCCCAAAATCACACCATTGGTAGCCAGATTAGCTGGGTAAACTTCTGTGTGCTTTTGACTGACCTCGCATCTCTATAACTTAGTCATGTTTTATACACTCTGTAAGTATATTACCACACATCTCACCATATTAATTATTTAGGCCTTATAAGAAATCCTTCTTATTTCACCTAATTAATTACTTTCCTAAGGGGGATTGAAATGACAATTATTAACCTAATTAACTATGCAATTAATTATTACAATTGTAAGTTATTTACGTTAGTTTATATATACACATACATATATGCATGTATTAGGCATGCAGAGATTATGTTCTAAACAACGTTCAACTGTTAAAATCCTCCCATATTATACAAGTCTCATTTCCATAATAGCATTAATATCATTTTTACAATAAATTCAATATTCCAAAATCAAGTCAATAAACTTGTACTTATATCCAATTCTAACTTATTTTATACTGAAACAATGGAATAAATAATAATAATGGAAATTTACAGTTTAATAGGTGTTATGCTCTATTCAACTCCTTTTTACATAAAATTAGACTAGGGAACTTTTATTCAATTTGTAGAAATAGGTAGTACAAACTACGAGTAAGAATTCATACCTTACACACCATTCCTTAATCATATCCAAAGAACAAGAATAAGAAGTGGAATAGAAGGTAAAATACATATATTGGAAAATTCATAAAAACTCCATTATTTTAATGCAAAGCAGTTAAGATGTCAACTTAAGAATTAACATTTTGCTTTGGGAAATTTTGAGGATTTTTATTGTGATGTTTTTGTGATCCAAAACTCTGCATGGCATATATAAAATCCAAACTACACTATTATTGAAGTAGGAAAACTAAGTTCTCCACTCATAGAATTCCTTAGCTTTGTCTACTCTTGGATTTGACATGCCTTCAATGAACCCTTTTAGATCTTCCTTTTTTATATATACAGCAAGAG
This sequence comes from Allium fistulosum, assembly GCA_030737815.1. Lineage (NCBI taxonomy): Eukaryota > Viridiplantae > Streptophyta > Magnoliopsida > Asparagales > Amaryllidaceae > Allium > Allium fistulosum. Next base: position 1,214,973,174 of record CM060902.1, read on the forward strand.
CTTTGTATAAACGTTAGGTTTCAGAAGATTAGAGGTTTGGAGGAGAAGAGATTGTGAAAATAAATAATAAACAAAGATAGATATATATGATTTCTTACCTAAAACCCTAATAGAGTTTTTTGAATCTATGAAGAGATGAACTAACAAAACTCGGTAATGTTCGTAAAATATTGTGTGAATATAAGTGAGAGGACTAGGCTCTATTTAGAGTGGTTGGAACGCACTAGAACTGCTAGATGAAGGTCGGTTTAAAATTATAAAATCTACTATGTTTAAATGAACCAAAATCCTAGCTGCCACTATAGGCAACAGTCGACCACCACCTTCCCACATGTCGACCATGGGCAGCAGTCGAACACCACCTTCCCACTAGTTGACCGCTAGCAGTCGACCGGTCGTGGGTAAGGGGTCGACCGCTCCCCTTATTCTGGGAATATTTTGATTACGGTTCATTTTTTTTATTTAATTCCTTAATTATAATTTAACGTTACGTCAATCTTAACTTTTCCTTAACCCCTAAATATAATTACTGTTAAATTTTTAATTTCAAATTTAGGAATTAATTATTATTTTTTTGAATTCTATTTAAATTATTTTAAACTTAAAAACTTCAAACACCCATAGCTTCTTTGTTTGAGCTCCATTTTTAGCGTACTATATATGGAAGTTGATTAGAATTTCACCACGAACACTACAACATAACTTTCATGATCGAATTACAACTTTTGAAAAATTTACATTTTACCCCTATCTTATTTAAATTAATTTATCCAATTTATTTATTTATGGCTGATTTTACAACGTGTTACATGGAAGTTTTCCACTGGCCAGTTGCTAGAAGATTTATTACAATATTATTATACTCATATTCACAAGGTTAACTCTTTGTAACAATTGCATGAGCACTATTCAATTATTAGTTCCGGTCATATGAAACGTTGAACCAAGAAATGGCAACACCCCAAAACAAATAGAAATGAAAAGATCTAACCAAATAAAGTAAACTTATTAGTCCTGTATAGTAACATTAATAATTTCCAATTATAGCCAAGAGCAATAAAATATAATGCAGCAATGTGGGTGCGTATATCCAAGTTATGTTTGAAAGCACCACTACTAACAATTGAGTGCACAAATACAACAATGGAATGGGCATAGTGCACATATGGTGGTATTAAAATGAGCACAGATAGTAACAGTTTCAGTATGCAACTTAAGAAAACAAGAGTAAAGATTTTGATATTGAAACTGAAGTAGATGTACTAGGTTAAAAGATAAACTAAATATAATTCTATTTTCTGCAACAGATATAACTCATTCATCCCTCATTCGAAATCAAGTCAAACCGAAGATTTATTGAAAATTTCGAACATGGAAGGACAATTTCAGCTCAAACTCGGTTTATTTATAACAATAAAAACAAGCATTCTTCAACCTTAAACATTATCCATAACTCAGTAAGATTTAACAAATCACTATCAATAATATTCATTACATATGCAGCGAACCGATCACTTAAGATATTTACACCAATGCATCTGCCTATTTTCTCAAAGAACAAAACTCATACCTCTCTTTGCAAATAAATAAAGTATGGTTGTCTTTATTAAATTGGGTGAAGTGTAGTTTTTTATGATGAAATATTGTAGGTTTAATGTCTTTTAAATGTTAAGCTATTACTCAAAAGATAGTTCAAATCACAAGGGATGTCAATATGTTTAAGTACTCAGAGAGGCCCCAAGCAAACTTGATATAGCGGCATAAGAAAGTTAGCGTGATATATTTCCTAACATAAGTTCTTATTGACTTTTTGATCATATTCATTTTGGTAAAATAGTATGTTTTATGATATAAATATTTTTACAACATTGTTCAGTCTTTCCTATTTTTCAATTTTTTTAAAGATGATAATAGAGTTTATCATTTAACATAGGCCCAGTTGATTAGTATGTATATTTATTTGTACAGCCAAAACATCTCTTAATTTATAGTCCAGCAAATATAGTTCCAAACCGATCAGTTAAGCTTGTTCATCCCGATGTTATAATACATTAACAATATCTATGAGGATCATATGTAAAATAGCTAAAGGGTTGATTCAGTCCTACAAACTTAAAATTCACGCCGGCTACTATAACCAAAAGTTTATTAGAACCATGGTTGTGAATAACAATTGTTTATGATCAAAGTCTAATATTTATCTTAGTAATCCGTAGTTTATAAATTACTAAAAATGTATGGAATAATGGATGCATGCATATTTAGGATTTATTAAATTCTATGCACCACTAAAATGCACTCAATATGTGTAGAGTATAGAAATGGAAAAGATATTCAAAGTTAAAGAACACACCTGTAAAATGATTCAGCAGCAATAGCTTTCTCAAACTTGCGGTCAATCAAGTATCCCTGTAAAAGGTAACATAGTATTTATTCCCAAATAACTAGAAGTATCATAGAAAATTTAAGATTAGACTATACGAGTGGATGAATAAAGGTGTAATAACTAGAAGATAAAAGAAAATGTAAGATTTCACATGTAAGATTAAACAATATGAGTGGATGGATAAAGGTGACAGTGAATCAAAATTCAGATTCGATTACTGAAAGATAACATTGCTTCTATGTTGGAAGTAACTAAATTGTTGGAAGTAATTAGGCTGTTATAATTCCACGGGCTAAGATATGTGAAATAAGAAGCATATAAAATATAGGTCTTACGAAAATAGATTGTGCCAAATTGTCACTTATTTGAACATATATCTTATTGGCAAAAAAGGAAAAAAGGAAGAAAAAAAAGAAACATGTTACCTTTAAACACATTCTAAAAATTACAAGGCTATCGTTTGACTATTTATTTTATCGAAAAATATTAACTTATAAACAAAATTTTACCCAACAGTTTAAATAAAATCAGGTTGTTTTTTTTTATGAATAAAACTTAACATGATCAGCTCTAGAATAACAAGTGTAAAAGCAGCAAAAATACAACATGATTAAAACATACTTGGATTTATTTTATTTCTTTCTCCAAATACAACATGATTAAACATACTTGGATTTATTTGATAAGTCCAATAATCAAATCTATGTTGCAAAACCAAAATAACATGAAATTCTGTTTTCTTTCTCCAAATGTTCACAAGCTTTCTTTAGAAAGTACATCATAAACTTTTCCAATGATCCACCTCTATGGAAAAATAAATAAAATAAACTTTACAATCAAATTATGAATTCAACACATTCATTTAATAGTAAATAAATAAAAAGCATCATATAAACTTCATTAAATACTTGAGGCTCAAACTCTTGACTATGATAAAATATTGAACTTCAGCAAATATTTAAGGGAAATAGTGCATCATTTTGTTGAATATTCTCCAACTCTGAACAAAAATATATCACTATATACTGCACCATACCGAAATTTTGCTCATTTACAAGTTTATACCTGATGTAAAATAGATCGAATTGGGAAAATTAGACTGGGTTGAAAAATAATTAATGCAACTTATGATCATTTATATGTTCGTACCAATGACAAAAATTACAACCGTAAATAGTAAAAACAGTAGTAGCTCATAGAAATAATAATTACTACATCGATACTTAGTATGACTTGTGAACTCCCACATGTATTAATTAGGTGAAACCGTTGTAGTAAGATACATATATAATATCATAAAGTAAATAAAAAAGGTGAAACATATATCATTAATAAAAAACTAGCAGTATTAAGGTGAAACTGGTGTAGTAATAAGGTGAAAATTACATGATATCATTAAGAAATTGATATCATTAGGTAGCACGATTATATTAAAAAACTGAATTAAAAAAATAACTGGGAAAAAAAATGAATCAATACCATAGTTACAAAACTGAATTGCAATCAAATTCCTTACTGCGGTATTTCCCTAATGACAAAACACAATTGAAAAATCAATTTTGACAAAAAATATATCAAAACTTACATGAACAACTATAGATTTGAATCAGCACCCTAAATAGAAAAATTTTCTAGTAGTATGGAGGAAGTAGCGTTGATGAGCCACAAAACTAAATCGTATAAAACCAAGAAGTGGGGCGAAGTCATAACTGATAATCAATTTCTAGAGTAAGAAAAAATGGAGCTTCAATACCTTAATAATGAGAAGGAAGCGAGGCGAAATCGAAATCGGCGAAAGTAAGAAATCGAAATCGGTAATAGGGTTTTTTTGAAAAGGGAATGGAAATAATTAGGGAATTGGCAAAAATGAAGTGGGGCTGAAAGTAATGCATTTGCTTTAGTTATTAATGAAAAACCAAATTTTTTTGCATTTTTGTATTTTCTATTGCTTTTCATGTACCAATTGCTTCAGTTGTTAAGGGAGAATCGAAGCAAATGACACAATTTATTTTGGTTGCGAACATAACCAAAGCAAATGAGGAGAGACAACAAACGTATTTTGTGCTAGTGTATCGACGTGATTGATTTACACAATTCTCCCGACTTGAGAATATCGTAGGTCTTCATTAAAAAAGCTCCACTTTGATTGTAATCAAATCATGGCACAATGTCTATCGAACGACTATAGTTGGGTCGAGTGGAAGTATTGAAAGTGGAACACTACTCAAGAGAGGATTCATCTCCTCAGTTACATGGGGTTAGTATCACGGTTAAGTGTGAACACAAGTCAAAATCTCTGACTAGAGTAGTTCGGTTAATAATAACTGCTATTATTGAACCAAGGACTTTGTATTCGGACTATAGAGTTGAATGTGGATGCTATTGGAATTTTGACCGTTACCAAATTTCATAGGTTTAAAGTGATATATTTTTAACAGTGAGAATTGGTGTAAATAAAAGTTACTACCGGGTAATGCTTAATAAAGTAAAATTGGATTTTACCAAAACCAAGCAACAAATTTGGCCAAAATATCATACCATTTGCTAAGTGACATGTGTGAACATTAATATTCGAATAATTCGATATTAACCGCTGACCAAATTTACACCTAATGAGTCATACAACCGAAACTATGAATTCTCCTTTGACTGAACGATTTAAATAATTTAAAATCATTATAAATTAATTAAATTAATTAATATTTATGAAATATTATTTATAAATTTGATTTTGATTGTATAAACAAACATTAAATGTATTTATAAAAGTTATAAATATATGAATTGATATATAATACTGATAAGCGTTTTTAAATTAGAGTTAAAACGCAAAATATACATCGAACCATAGATGGGTCCATGGCCCATTAGAGGTGCTGGTATGTATGGCTATAATACAGGTGTTGGAATTGGGCCAACCTACAACGGAGGTAAAGGGTAAATTTCAAAAAAATTCCTATATTAGATCCTTATTGGGCTTGTGAAATCTAAATTCATTCAGATCTTATCTAAACATTCTATTAAACAAAATTTGATTTGATTTTATTTGTAAATAAAGTTTTTTTTGGTATTATACTAATCCAATATAATATGACCGCGTGTATTACATATATATAAATATGTGTGTGTGTGTACGTGCACGTGTAACATATATAGTGTACACGGTTTAACATGCCCGCATATAATTGTTGGGATTTACACCGCAACGAACATATTGGCCCTTCCATATACATATATTTTGTCTTATATACATACATACATACATACATACATACATATATGTATATATAATTTAATGTGATATGAAATATAATTAAGTGTTATAAAAATAATTTTATAACCTTATTAGAAACCATTTAATTAATAAATAATAATAAGATGCTTGTTTTTGAAAATTGTTGTAACGATCGGGATTTTCGACCCTTGAAAATCGATACTAATACGTCCACTGTATTGCGTACCGAGAAATCGAATGCCGAAAAACCTGATTGTTAGGGAAAAAAGAAAGAAGGAAGAAGATAAGAAGAAAACTAAACAACACAAAATCTCAAAGCGAAATGAATAATCTATAATATACATCAGATCTTTACACAAAACAAACTGTAATATACGTATATACAGGCATTAATCAGAGTATACTAACCTATTTCAGCCGGACAGTTATAACAGCCTATAACAACCCGTATTTTTAACTATTTTAAATTATTAAAAAATTAGTATGGTTATTGAATAAAAATGGTTAGAAATTATTTTTTTTAATGTTTATTTATTTAATTTAGTGAATTTGAACTTGAATAAAATTTTGAAATAACAATTTCGAAGATTTAGGCAATAACAAGTATTGAAATGAAATTCTATGTATTGAAGGTGTATAATCAATAGCTAGGATTGAATATTGAATGTTGAATTATTGTAAAATGAAAGTAGTTGTTTTATTATTTGAATTCAATTTAAAAGTTAAATTTTATAAGTTAAATAACTTGAATTTCAATTATAGCGTTTTATTGGATAACTAAATTTTTTAAATTTAATATTGGAAATTATTTAAATAACTGAATCTTGAATATAATATGAATGAAATGATGTTGAAAGATGACTTAAATTTTATTTAAATATAATGAAGATTGTTAAATTTTAAAATTTAATTTAAAGTGATTAAATTGATTTTCGGAAATTACTTGTCTTAATTAACGTGTAAAAATAGCCATTTTGGCCACTATCTTGGATTTTAACGAAACTAGTTTCATTGGATTTGTAATAGTGAATTATTATAGGATTTTAAGTTTCGTAGCGATCAGACTTATCGTTTGGTCGTGCGAGCTTGAAATGCGTAGAAATTAGTTAAAGGAATTTAATTAAAATAAATTGATTTTGAAATGATATCTTCTGAATATGATGGAATTGGCTTCTGAAACTAGTTTCATTGTGTTCAGAATGGATGTATATCATATAGAATGTCAGGCGGCACGCCTCGTTTGGAGCTCGAGAATTTCGGAAGTTAAAAGTTTGATAATTTCTAATTATAAATAATACACACACACTCATACTCCCCTCCAACAATTTGTACGCCCCGCCACTCTTTTGTCTCCCTTCGTACTTCCCCCCTTCTCCCTCATTTAAGTTTTGCAGATCGACGTGTAAAATAAAAAAAAGAAAACGAACAAAATGGCGAGTGCACGCGAGCGGTTGGAGGAGCGCACGGCACAATTGGAGGTAGCAGCAGCTCTGGTAGGGTCGCATTCGACTATTGGGTTTTAGGATTTTTGCACTTGGGTTTCGCGCGCACGCGAGATTGATGGTGGTGCGGTGTCTGAGGAGGTCGGTGATGTGGTGGCGGTTGGCGGCGTTCGCGATGAGATGGTGGATGGCGGCGATTAAGAGAGAAAAAAAGATGAGGTCATGATTGATTGAAGAAGGAGCGGCGTACACAAGCACGCCTCTAGCTCGCGTGAGGTGCTGTTGGTAGATAGGGTTTGTTTTTGTTTTATTATTTAATTTAATTTAAATTTAATTATTTCGAATGTTGTTTAACCCGTAAAATTTTCATACGAGGCCCGTTTTGAATGAAACAAATTGCATTGGAATCGTATCGACGTCGTCCACTACATGAAATTGGATCGAAATTTATTTGACTTTGAAAATTTTCAGTTTCGAATAAAAAGATGAGTGTTTTAAACACTCATGAATGACTAAAATATTTTTATGTTAGTTAAATTGAATTTTCGAAGTGATTTATTTTATTATCCATTGATTGATAGTTTAACTGACATTTAAAATCGACATATGAATTGAACTGATAGAAATTTAAATTTGACAGTTCAGTTTGAAATTGAATTGCCAGTTAGACACCCAATATTGATAACTAGTTAATGATTGTGAAATTTTGACCGAATTGGATGTTGATTGGAATTGGATGCTATTGGCTAATATTTTGGAAGATTTGGATGTTTATTTATTTTTATATATTCCTGTTATCACCCTGTATATTATTGACATCATATAAACTGTTATCTGAATTATATTCAATTAAATTAAGAAATAGGTTGAAATGATAGATACCTATGATATATATCCACCCCTGAAATTAAAATTAAAATCACTGATTACTTGGCCATAGGATAGAAAATTATATACGGATACCGGATTGGTTAAATTAAATGATTTTAAAAATTTTGGTTTGAAATTATTTAAATGATTTTGATTTAAAGAAATAAAAATTGAATTTATGGAAATTGAATTATTTTCGAACTTGAGCTCAAAATGTTGAAATTGAAATTTGTTAACAGGAATTGTTTATATAATCGAATTGAAATTTAAAGCTATAATTGAAATATGATTTAAATTATGGAAATTGATTTGTTTAAAAGGTTTGAACTTTTATTAGGACTTTGAAATAAATCTAGGCAAAAGTGATTTAAAAGGATATTTAAAATTTGCAATAGGAATTGAATTATTTTAAAGATTTGAACATTAAATTGAACATCGAAGTTAAGTTTAATTTAAATGATTTTAATCGATATTCTGAAAGTGAACTTGAAATTGATATAAATTGAAATGGTTTAAGAATTAGAATTGAATTGAAATTTAAACCATTGAATCGAATTTGAAGTTAAAAATGGAAATTGAAATTGATTTGAATTTGAATTGGAATCGAAGTTAATTCGAATTGGAATCGAAATTGAGTCGATTTGAATGGAATTCAAATAGAAGATGATTTGAGTTGAAAGATTTGGAATTGAACCAGTTTGACTTTGAAACTATTTTTGAATAAATTATTTTAATATAAATTGTTAAAACCTATCTTTTTAAATATTCAAATTATTTTGATTTTCCAAACTATTTCCTATATAAACCATTTTTAATATATAAACCATTTTATTAAACTATTTTATATAAAACTAATTTAACTTTTTAAACTATTCAAACTATTTTCTAAAAATTCAAACCAGTCAAAGTGGGAATTTCTTATATCTAAATCGTGTATTTAAATACAAATTGGGTTAAAATGAAGTTATAACCTAAATTAAAATTTGAAATGATTTTGAAAATGAAATCGAGATATTGGAGTGAAATGATATTTTCAAGTGAAAATGACATATCGAACTGAATATGATTTTTGAAGTGAATATGATAATTTTGAAATGAAATTGATTTTGAAGAGAATATGATATTTTGATATCAAGTAAGAATCGATTTCGAAATGTAAAAGATCCAACCGGTGTGTAAAACGACGTTTGGTTATTAAAGAGTCCGGGGCCTCTTATTGGCATACTCTCTATCAATATTGGAATCACTTTAACAACTATGTACACGGAGGAGACTCTAGAATGAAGTGGTTGGATTTGGCATATGTTTGTTAGATTTGAAGAAAGAGAACGATGATGGATAGACCCCGGCACTTGTGCCAATTTTAAATGACTAAAACATGATGGCTTGACAGGGCCAAGCGGGCTAGCTACCCCTAGTAGACATCCGTTTTTCAATTTTCTTCTTGGACTTGGTCTATACTATTACTTTTGATGCTGGTTTCGATTGTTGCAACTTGATTTTGGGATGACCTCCCTTTGACTCGATATGGGATGGATAGACGCCATGAACGATCGTGGCTACGATGCCTTACCACCAACCCTGCGACCCGAACTGCTAGTATCCTACCTTGGGCATTGCCTCACATGCCTTGTCATACTTTTATCCCTATACGAGACCACTATGATTTTGGTTTAGTGTTGTTGTATCACGGCGCATCCCTATCCCCCGATGTGCAACTGGTGCGTTATATGCAAACTGTACGACAATGCTTAAAAACGCGTTAAGGGGGATTAATGTAAAGCCTTAACGTTAAGAAAAATATTTTTTTTACCGATTAGACATTATATATGTAGCATATTCTACTACATATAAATATTTTGACGGATTCTTAGGAGATGGAAAATCCTATAATATCTTTTGAGTTATTGCACGCACATTATAAACTGGATAGGAGATGTGAAATCCCGTAAACATCTCTGATGCTATTACACCCTTGTTATATGTGATATTGATTTGACTCACACAAGGATATTTTAGTCCTGACTCGAGTGTTTTGTCTTTTCATATACGCTTGGGTCAGCCCTGGGTTTTTCAACGCATTGAAGATAATTTTCTGGAGGACGAAGACGAAGATTTGGTATATTATTATTACTAGTATTAATTCACCACATTGTTTGTTCCGCTGCATTGTCTTGTTTATTCTGTTGTATATATATAACTTTGATAAATGTTGTATAAATTATAATCAAATGTATAGTATAAATAGCTTCATGAACTGTTTATTTGATTATTATATTTTGTCATTTCGTAGCGAGATTCTGTATTTGTTTTCTTTTTTTTCTTTTTCTAAATTAACCCCATTGATTATCTATGTTTCAGATTGTTTGAGTTAGACATGTGCAGATTATTGTCGATTTAAAGCTTTCGAAATGTGGGTCACCACATAGCCTGTCCTTACAATAACCATCTATGTGAATACATCTCTGGGCCTCCAGCTCTTCTCCTGAAGCTCCAAAGCATCCAAACAATTTGTAATATGCTCGGTCTGACCCGAACATTATAATAAAATAACACCCGAGTCAGTCTGGAAAACCAGCGTGAAAAAACACACCCGACTAGATTTTAAAGTTATAAAAATATTTTAAATCAAGAGTAACTCGTAAGACCACGCCGCACATAAACACGGACGGGTTTTTACTTTATGTTAACCAAACCATTTTATATAGGAAATCCATTGATATTATAATAGTATCTAAGGGTGAAAATAACAATAATCAAGTAGCTGTGATGCTTATGAGTATACATCACAACAATACTAGGTATATAATCAAAAATCGATAAGGATCGTTCGCTAATTGTGTAGGATTCAATGGAGGTGCCCTCAGTACTTCAAGAAAGATCCTCCTGCACAAGGATCAGAGATATCCTTCCGAAGTAGCATACATCCCTAGTGATGTACCATAAGAAAAACATAGCTAGTCTGGCTAAGACCGAATGCATCACCCTATGCATGCATAACAACTATAATTAATGTTTAGGTGGAGCTGACTGCACCCTTTGGGTTTGCCAACCCTACTAGCCATGCCTCCTGTCTCTGGTTTTAGTCATTACCGCTGATGAGGCTACGTCTGGTGTTCCAGCTCACGTATCACCACCAAATAGATTATGGAATCCCACATGGATTCCCATTCCTCAACGGGTCTCGGAACCACACATGGATTCTATCATTTCAATATATGTCACGAAACTCCTCCATAGAACCGTATATGGTTTCGGAATGGTTGCGGTCTTCGAGTCATCTCTTACGAGTACTCTCTTCCGTTTCCCTGGTGCTCCAAAATCCAGTCGTTGATTTTCTGGAATGCTCAATATTGGTTCTTTAGGAAATAATCAGACAATACACAAAAGCCTGGATCACCCCCTAACCGTTAAGTGGACGGATCTCTTCATCATTTGTCCTAGAAGAACAAAATGAGTTTATACGTACAGTATAGCACCACCGACGGTAACTGTACCATAAAATTCTCGTGTTTCTCCTAGATATTTCCTAAATATTACAATTCACTAACACCCAAAAAGACCATATACACTACAGTAATTTCTGTAAAATTATTTCTTTATATATAAAATATAATCAAGGTGAAATTATTTCATTCGCCCAATTCTAAAACAATACCATGTCGAACTACTCTGTTAAGTGTTTAGAGATCGCTATCGATAACGTTAATTACTCGTATTGACCAGAATCCATAAGCAACTCAATAGATCAACCGACATAATATAAAACCTTTTTTATCACTAACAAATATGCCCTCATATATATATATACACTCAAACTCATTCTAGGGTGCTATTGACCCTATCTCTAATGAGTACCCTACTAAAGCCAAGGTTCTCTCTTAACCTTCAGCTCTGATATCAAATGTAACGACCGAGATTTTCGACCCTTGAAAATCATCACTAATACGTTCACCGTATTACGTGCCGAGAAATCAAAAGCCGGAAAACCTGATTGTTAGGGGAAAAAATAAAGAAGGAAGAAGATAAGAAGAAAACTAAACAAGACAGAATCTTACAGGGGAACGAATAATCCATAATATGCATCAAATATTTACACAAAACAAACTGTAATATATGTATATATAGGCATCAATCAGAGTATACTAACCTATTTCATCCTGGACAATCATAATAGCATGTCCTTACAATTGTCGATAAATACAATAACGAATACAACAGAAAAATAACCATCCACGATAATACATCTCTGGGCTAGCTCTTTTCCTGAAGCTCCAAAGCATCAAACAATCTGTAATATGCTCAGTCTGACCCCGAGCATTATAATAAATAACACCTGAGTCAGTCTGGAAAACCAGCGTGAGAAAACACACCCAACTGGATTTAAAGTTATAAAAATCTTTGAAATCAAGAGTATCTCGTAAGACCACGTCGCATTTAAACACGGATTGGTTTTTACCTTACGATAACCAAACCATTTTCTATAGGAAATCCATTGATATTATAATAGTGTCTAAGGGTGAAAATAATAATAATCAAGTAGCTATGATGCTTGTGAGTGTACGTCACAACAATACTAGGTATATAATCAAAAATCAATAAGGCTCATTCGCTAATCGTGTAGGATTCCATGGAGGTACCCGCAGTACTTCGAGAACGGTCCTCCTTCACAAGGATCAGAGATATCCTTCCGAAGCAGCATACATTCCTAGTGATGTACCATAGGAAAAACATAGCTGGTCTCGCTAAGATCGAATGCATCGCCCCATGCATGCATAACAACTGTAAGTAATGCCTAGGTAGCGCTGACTGCACCCTATGGGTTTGCAACCTAACTGGCCGTGTCTCCTATTTCTGGTTTTAGTCATTACTGCTGACGAGGTTACGTCCAGTGTTCCAGCACATGCACCGCCGCTAAGTAGATTACAGAATCCCACATGGATTCCCATACCCCAACGGGTCTCGGAACCACACATGGATTCTAACATTTCAATATATGCCACGAAACTCCTTCATAAAACTGTATATGGTTTCAGAGTGGTTAAGGTTTTCGAGTCATCTCTTATGAGTACATTCTTTGATTTTCCTAGCGCTCCAAAATCCAATCATCGATTTTTCGAAATGCTCAATACTGGTTCTTTAGGAAATAATCAGACAATACATAAGAGTGGGGATCACCCCCAAACCGTTTAAGTAGACGGATCTCCTCATCATTTGTCCTAGAAAAACAAAATGAGTTTATACGTATAATATAGCACCATTGACGGTAACTGTACCATATAATTCCCGTGTTTCTCCTAGATATTTCCCGAGTTAAAATCCTTTGGTGTTAAGTAGGGAATATTTCCGTACCACCAAAATTAATAAGGATTACATATTTAGGTCAAGATCTTGATAGTCGATTATTTAACTATCAACAAACAAACATTCAAGCAAAGATTTATTCCATAAGGAAAACCAACATCGGTTAAGCACATAAGCAACCCCTAGCCTCCTTTTAATAAATCTTTCATTCGTTTAAAATCACTTTGTAGACTATTTGTACAAAAATACTTTTACAAAGGTATATCCACAAATCCCTATATTTCCAGTACTTAGAAAATATTTATATACTTATCTCAATGGTATAAGTATATTCACACACATTACACCTTGCATCTTAGAAAATGCACCCATATACTTATCTCTATGGTATAAGTATATTTACCAAAATTTAGAAAGGTTTTCTTTTTATTCGATTCTCAAATCATTTATAATTTTCTTACAATTCTTCAAAACCATTTATAAACCAATTTATAAATCTCTGAAAAACCATTTATAATCTCTTTATAAAATTCAGTCACTTATAAACTCTTTTTTTACATTTACTAAAATCATCATAAATCCATTATAAATCCATAAATCATTTATAAACTCCTTTCATAAATCTATAAATCCATTTCTTAAACCTGTTTATAAAAATCCAATCATTTTCAAAACTCTCATAATACATCGTGAACGATTTCTCTTTAATTCTCCAAATCCTTTTTAAATATTCTTCTCATAAACCCAAATCCGTCAATACAATTTTATTTATAAATCCAGAAACACTTAAAAATAGAAAATGGCCATTTACTTCAAAACACTATTATGATAACAATAATTATTTTGATTAAACATTATGAATAAATAAACAATAATAATTAATCTTTACCCTTATTATAAATACTAATAATAATTTATTTTCAAACCTTATTAATAAATTCTTATTATTAATTTCAAACCATAATAATTCTTAAAATAATTAACATTCCAAAATATTAGCATTTTGATAAATATTTAAAAAAAATATTAACTATAATTAAATAACTTTAAAACAATGTTCTATACTGTCCGTAATTTAGGTAGGAGTTCGTCGGTTGAAGTCTCGCCCGATTTTGAGTTAGTATGAAGAAGTTAGCGTAGTATGAACAAAAAAATAGCAGCTTCTACCTAGGCGGAGTTCAAGTATGGGGATGTAACCTGTTATTTTCTAAGTACAACTGTTAGTCACCACGACGAACTACAGAATACGTTCATAAGCTGAATTATCCGAGTGTTCCGTATTGTGTGTAATTTAGGCGGGAGTTCATCGGCCGAAGTCTTGCTTGATTCCAAGTTAGTATGAAGAAGTTACTGCAGTCTGAAAAAAAAATAGTGGCTTCTTCCGAGGTGGAGTTCAAATATGGGGATATAGCCTGTTATTTTCTAAGTACAACTGTTAGTCACCATGGGAACTATGGTATACGTTCATAAACTGAATTGTCCAAGTGTTCCATATTGTATGTAATTTAGATGGGAGTTCGTCGATCAAAGTCTCGCCTGATTCCGACTTAGTATGAGGAAGTTACTGTAGTCTGAACAAAAAAATAGCGGCTTCTGCCTAGGTGAAGTTCAAATATGGGGATGTAGCATGTTATTTTTGAAGTACAACTTGTAGTCACCATGGAGAACTACGATACACGTTCACAAGATGAAGTATCTGAGTGTTCTATACCGCTCGTAATTTAGATGGGAGTTCATCGGTCAAAGTCTCGCATGATTATGAGTTATTATGAAGAAGTTATTGTAGTATGAACAAAAAGAGCGGCTTCTAATTAGGCAGAGTTCAAATATGGGGATGTAGCATGTTATTCTCTAAGTACAAGTTTTAATCACCATGGGGAACTACGATATACATTCATAAGCTAAGTATCTGAGTGTTCCTTATTGTCTGTAATTTAGGTGGGAGTTCATCGGTCGAAGTCTCGCCCGATTCCAAGTTAGTATGAGAAAGTTGCTGCGGTCTGAACAAAAAATAGCGGCTTCTGCATAGGTGGAATTCAAATATGGGGATGTAGCTTGTTATTTTCTAAGTACAACCGTTAGTCACCATGGAGAACTACAGTGTACGTTAATAAGCTAAATTATCCAAGCATTCCATATTGTCCATGATTAGTTGAAGTCTCGCCTGATTCCGACTTAGTATGAGGAAGTCAATGCAGTCTGAACAAAAAAAATAGCGGCTTCTACCGAGGCGAAGTTCAAATATGGGGATGTAGCCTATTATTTTCTAAGTACAACTGTTAGTCACCATGGAGAACTATGATATATGTTCACAAGATGAAGTATTCGAGTGTTCTATACTGTTCGTAATTTAGGTGGGAGTTCATATGTCGAAGTCTCGCCTAATTATAAGTTACTGTGAAGAAATTATTGCAGTATGAACAAAAAAATAGCGGCTTCTACCTAGGTGGAGTTCAAATATGGGGATGTAGCATATTATTTTCTAAGTACAACTTTTAATCACCATGGAGAACTACGATATATGTTCATAAGCTAAGTATCCGAGTATTCCTTATTGTCTGTAATTTAGGTGGTAGTTCGTCGGTTGAAGTCTCACCTGATTCCGAGTTATTATGAAGAAGTTATTTGTAAAAACCCGCATATTTTACGATTGTATATTTAAATATTTATTTAAATATAACATCGTTATTCGGATTAAAGTCCGAAAAGCTACTTTTTGTAAACAGTCGAATTGGGACTCGAGACCACTTCCATTGAGTCCAAAATGGCGTTTACAGCTTTTTTAAGTATAAACATCGATATGTTTGGAGTTGGGTGAATTTTGCTATTTTCTATTTTTGGGCTTTGGGTTTCAGCCCATTAACCCAACTGAATGCTCTAACTTCACTCAACTTCCTTCATTCATTTTCATTTCCTAACACTCTCAAGCTTAAGAGAAAAATGGGGGAAAGAATGGGAAATTAGAATTCCAAACCCTAGTTTTAATTAGGAAATACAAATTCATGCTCCAACATCAAAGAGAAGCTAAGGTAAGCATCGTCTTCTTCTTCTCCATTCCAATCTCTCTTCAGTTCTCAGAAACTCCTAACCCTAACTTAGGAAAAACTTCACCTTTGATAATAGATTGAGGATTCTAGAGGTGTGTTAAAGAGGAATTGTTCTTGCCTTGTTTTAAAAGCTTCTCATTCATTGTTTTTGGGTTTAAAGGTGAGTTATTTAACTCACATCTAAGTCTATAACTATCGTTGTTGTTAGGTATGTATTCCTAACATTTGTGCATATTCATTTGCTTTTGATTTGAATTGATTTGGTGAATTTTCCAAATTTCGGTGTTTTGGTCCAATTTTATGAAAATCCTTCTATGGATATTTGGACATTGATATTCGGGGTGTATCGAAGAGCCTTTAAGGCCGGGTTGTCGTTTGGCGTAAATCCTTAGTCGTCGTTGCTCGTCCGATCGCTTTCGATTAGTTTTGGCCACTTTGGCCTAGGCAAAATGGTGCCCAGACCAGGTGACCAGACGTCTGGTGACCAAGTCCAACGTCTGGTTTGGACCTGGAGCAAAAATGTATGCACGCAGAGTTTATAAAAAAACCAGAGACTAATTTCAGACGTCTGGAATCTCAGATCAGACGTCTGGATGAGTCTCAGACGTCTGACTTGAAGTTTCAAACGTCTGGGGATTCTCTGGACAATTTCCAGAGAACGAAACCAGACGTCTGGATTCAAAACCAGACGTCTGGACATGGCTCAGACGTCTGTTTTGATAATTCCAGACGTTTGGGAGGCTTTCTGAACTATTTTTCAGAAAACAAATCCAGACGTCTGGGTTCCAAACCAGACGTCTGGAAATGTTTATTTTTGCCTATTAAGGCTGTTTTATGTGGATTTCCTATTTTAATCGATTTTTGTTGATCCAGATAGTTGTTATCACTTATTATCGACTTTGATGACTTCTTTCCTTGGACTTTTGGGAATATCCATTTAATGGATTTGATATCGATTTCTATAGATTTGATTCACGTTTCCGAATGTGAATCTTTGGTGATTGATTGTTTTTACAATCATTTTTGTGATTTGTCACTTTCAAATACAAAGGTTTCTATACTAGTAGTAACTATTCAAACTCTTACACAAAGATGATTTCAACTCTATTTTTAATACAAAGCTCGTTTATAAAACCGTTTTCCAACCTATTAGTATATACAAACCTTTACCTCATTCGTATGAGAAATCTAATTAAACGGCTTAGTAAAACAAGTGGTATGAAACGCTTGCGTTTACTTCGTCAGTTAATTCTTGGACTTGTTCGATTGAACTCTTGTGACAATTTTCGAGTGGAAATCTACAATCTGTTCGTAAATATTTAAGTTAAGCTAGTGGTTATGGGACATGAAGCTAAACTCATTTATTTACTAGCTTAGTTTGGTTCACACTTTTTATTGATCAATGCCGATCATTTTGTGATTTAGACTAGCGATGTGCGATGTCTATTTGTTTGTGTGGGGACTAAAATCCCCGTTTGTGGAACTTCGGTTCAAAATTTGGCAGGGTAGCGACCCGTGGTCTTCAGGCCATTTGTGGAGCTTCGGCTCAAAATTGATGGTTAGCGACCATGGAATAGCGTTCTGTTTGTGATACACGTGTTGGTGAGTTTTCATGCTCCCGTTTGTGATAGGCCTTCCCCCCTTTGTGATTTCTGGATTTCTAATTGATGATTTCTAGAATTTGTGTTTCACCTCTTTTTGTGATTGGCAATGACATGTTTGTCAATATTTGGGGTTTGGTGAATAAAATAAAGAATATGACATTCTTTTTGGTGCTATGAGATTCTTGAGATATTGTATGATTTTGTTGTTGTTTAAATCATACTTGTCCTAGTATGACATTATTGTTATCATACGTATTTGTCATATCTCTTATTCTATCTCATTTTATCTGATGTTTATAGCTAGACTGATCCGTTTATTATTTTCTTATTAAATAATACTCGGGTCAGACCGAGATGTTACAGGTGCTTCAGCTTGACTCCTTATCTGGGATCATCTTCTGACTTTTGTCTAACTACATTAGATTGGTAGTTTTTGTTGTTATACATTTGAGATAGAGACTTCTTGATGTATACATATTCTTTTGTCTAGCACTTGTATCCATTCTTTTGTGATATTGTGGATCTTGTTTGACCACTACTCTGATGTACACTTTTATGTGTTATATTCATATCTGTTTTTGCCTTTGAGATATGAACATCTATGACTGATTTGTGTTATGTTTATTTCTATATTTGTTTCCGAAGTCCACTTAGCCACTATGTGGTAGCTTTGAGTTTGTATTTGATATGTCGGATTTCCTCTTGAAATGAAATGCAAGTTATACTATCTGACATATCGGTGCTCGCACAAAGCAATTACACAGATGGTCGCTCCTCAACAGCCTTATTCTTCACGCAAGTCGACGACATTACTTCATAGTGTCCTTGGCTAGCATGAGTATAGAGGTGGGGCATCACAGCTTGGTATCAGAGCCAAACTTCGGAACAATGTAGAATAATCTAGCAAGGATCATTGTCCTAAGTCTTTCTTAGGAATCGTGCCATAGGATTTAATTCGAGTCTTCGTACCGTTCTATCCTATTTCTTTTTATGATGCCTTGTTTTATCAATCAAGTTTGTTTGATATTCATTTTGTGAGTAACCTTTTTCCTCTTCTTTCTTTCTTAAAGAAGAGAAATGGTTAGACCAGGCCGTCCCAGCGCCGATCAATCAAGTGCTACTCCTCAGGATGGAGTATTTATGTCTGCTCAACAACTTCTAGATCTTGTGAGAAATGCTCAAGCTATCGGACCCAATCCAGAGCCTACTCATCCTAAATCTGGGTTTGCACGCTTGTGCAGTGATTACACCAACTTGGGTGGAAAGCCTTTCAAGGGTTCCTAGAGCATTATAGAAGTCCAAGCTTGGCTTAGAACATGCGATCACATTTTTCCCGCATGAATCTTATTGACCTACATCGAGTCCAAGTGGCTTCTAGCATGCTCCAAGAAAGAGCATTAGACTGGTATGAACTTCTGATTTTCGAAGTTATTGAAGCGGATCTTACTTGGGAGCAATTTCGGGAAAGATTCGAGTTAAAATTTGTGCCAGAAGCTGAAAAGGTATCTCTAGCTCGACGCTTCATTGACCTTGTTCAAGGTGAATCTTCCGTGACGGACTACGTCGCTTCTTTCGAATATCTATCTAAATATGAAGTCGAGTATATTAATACCCCATTGAACAAAAACCAAAGATTTGTCTATGGCTTGAATAAGAACCTTAAAAAGCCATTACTTCTAAAACTAGAAGTTTCTTTTGATCAACTTGTTGATATCGCTCTTCGACTCGAAGAGGCCGATAAAGAAAGTGATGTTGAAGTCAAACAAAACATCAATAAGAAGAGGCCTTTTAAATTCAAGCCTAATCCCAACAAGAAAGGGAAGCAAGCAACTTCGGTAGCAAAGACTCCTACCTCTCGTCGTGGAGAATGTTACAATCGTGGTTCTAAGGACCATTATGCGAACAAGTGTCCGAAGTCACTTGGTTGCCGCTATTGCAAGAGTTCAGGTCATACTATATCTTCATGTCCTAAACTTCAAAGCAAAACGGAAGGAAAGATAAACGTTGTGCAAGCCCCTACTAACACTTCTCGTGGTCAAGGTATTTCTCATTCTATCCTTGATGGCATTATTATATTTCATGATCTTTCTATTCGAGTTCTTTTTGATATGGGTGCATCTCACTCTTTTATATCAAAAGAACTTGTTGATGCTTTGTCTTTGAATGTTATTGGCTTGATGACTTCATTGAGGATTGCGAATCCGGTTGGTGGATCCGCAACACTCGGTTTACTGTGTAAAGATGTCAAGATTATTTTATGTGATTACTCTTTCCATGCCGATTTGCATGTTATGCATTACTTAGGCTTCGGAATGATTTTGGAAATGGATTGGCTTAACCGTTATGAAGCCCATATCCTATGTCCTGAGCGGACTATATATCTTCGACATCCTCAATCTGTTAAGCAGGTTTCTCTTGTTCTTAAAGATTTAGATTCCAATTCGGGAGCATCCTTGTATTCTCTAAATCCTTATGATGACGATAATGATGATGAGGAAGATGTCATTTCCCTCATTCACATTGTTCATGAATTTCCCGACATATTTGAGACCGTTTTAGGATTACCACCTAAGCGAGCAATTGAGTTCAGAATTAATCTAATCCCTGGAGCTCTACCTATTACTCGTCCTCCTTATCGAATGTCCAATAAGGAAAATGAGGAAATGCGTAAACAATTATCCGAATTGGAAGCGAAGCAATTTATTCAATCTAGTTCCTCTCCATGGGGAGCTTCGGCTATTTTTCTGAAGAAATCCGATGGTACACTTAGGCTTTGCGTTGACTACCGCAAGCTTAATGATCTCACCATCAAGAATAAATATCCCTTACCTTGGATTGATGATCTATTCGATCAACTTAGTGGTGCTAAAGTCTTCTCACAGTTAGACTTAGCTACCGGTTTTCATTAGCTCCGTATTGCAGAGGATAGCATTCCTTTGACATCATTCCGTACTCGTTATGGATCTTATGAATGGCTTGTTATGCCATTTGGTTTGACGAATGCTCCAGCTTATTTCGTTGACCTTATGAATCGAGTTTTCAAAGACTTCCTCGATCGTTTTGTTCTCATCTTTATCGATGATATTATTGTTTATTCTAAAACCGAGGAAGAGCATGAAAATCATCTTCGGATTGTGTTAGAAACTCTTAGGAGCAATCAACTGAAAGCAAAATTTTCTAAATGCCACTTTTGGCAATCTCGTGTGAAATTTTTGGGGCATATTATTTCTGAATCCGGAATTTCCGTGGATCCTACAAAGATTGAAGCGATTCAAAACTGGAAGAGACCGGAGAGTGTGACGGAAATTCATAGCTTTCTCGGATTGGTGGGCTATTACCGTCGGTTCATAAAAGACTTTTCTAAGATTTCCGTACCTCTTACTAATTTGACAAAGAAGGGAGTTAAATACATTTGGTCTAACAAATGTGAAGCTTCTTTTCAGAAACTAAAAGAACTCCTTTCTGATGCTCCTATTCTTGTGATTCCCGATGGAAACCAAGACTTTATTGTTTATACCGATGCTAGTCATGTTGGTTTGGGAGCCGTTCTCATGTAAAGGGAACGTGTTATCGCTTATGCTTTTAGGCAATTAAAGCCTGCCAAGACTAGATATGCCACTCATGATTTAGAGCTCGCAGCTATTGTTTTCTCCCTTAGAATTTGGTGCCATTATCTTTTGGGAGAGAAATTTGTCCTCTACACCGATCATAAATCTTTGAAGTATTTATTTTCTGAAAAGGAACTTAACTTGCGTCAACAACGTTGGCTCGAGTTCCTTGCATCTTATGATCTTGATATTCTCTATACTCCCGGAAAAGGAAATCTTGTTGTCGATTCCCTTAGTCGTAAGCAACAAGCGTTGTTTCCATGATGATATCCGAATGGAATGATCTTGAGACTTTATCTACTTGTGAGATTCGAGATCGTGAATCCAATTCATGTTCATCTCTTGTTTTATGTAGCCTTGAGGCTCATCCTTCTCTTTTAGACCGCATTCTTGAAGCTCAAAAGCATGATCCCGAATTGGTTCTTCTTAGCCAAAGTTGTAGGGATAAAATTCATATTGAAGGTTTGAAAGACTTTGATATTGATGCTCATGGCGGTATTTGAAAATTTGGTAGACTTATTGTGCCAAATATTTGTGATCTTCGTAAAGATATTTTAGAAGATTCTCATCGTTCTAAATTTACCATTCATCCCGGTAGTAGTAAAATGTACACGGATATGAAGCGACTTTATTATTGGGACGGAATGAAATCTGACATTGCTAACTTTATTAAGCGTTGCTTGACTTGCCAACTCGTTAAAGCCGAGCATCAAAGGCCTGGTGGGTTATTGCAACCATTGGAAATTCCAATATGGAAGTGGGATCAAATTTCCATGGACATTATTGACGGTCTTCCCCGTTCTCGTTCGGGCCATGATAGCCTATGGGTGATAGTAGATAGACTTACAAAATCCGCCCATATTATTCCCGTTCGGTCCAATCAGACCCTACCTATTTTGGCTAAACTCTATGTCAAGGAAATTGTTAAATTGCATGGAGTTCCTACTTCAATTGTTAGCGATCGTGATCCATTGTTTACTAGTGGATTTTGGAAAGGTCTTCAAAAAGCTTTGGGAACAAAGCTTAATTTTAGCACCGCTTATCATCCTCAGTCCGATGGACAAACCGAGCGTGTGAATCAAACTCTTGAAGATCTTCTTCGTGCATGTGTTCTTGATTTTGTTGGAAGTTGGGAAGATCATATTTCTCTTATTGAGTTTTCCTATAATAATATCTTCCAATCTAGTATTGGTATGGCACCTTTCGAGGCACTATATGGAAGGCCGTGCCGATCTCCTTCGTGTTGCCTTGAAGCCGATGAGAAGCTGGTTTTAGGTCCAGATTTTATTCGTGATGCCACGGAAAAGATTGACCTTATTCGTCATAGGATGAAAGAAGCTCAAAGTAGACAAAAATCCTATGTCGATAACCGAAGAAGGAGATTAGAATTTTCTATGGGAGATTTTGTGTTCATTCGTGTTTCACCTACGAAGGGTGTTATGCGTTTCAGTCGATCGGGAAAATTAGCACCTCGATATATTGGTCCATTTTCCATCACCAAACGCATTGGTTCCGTGGCTTATCGCCTTTTATTAACGGCTCAGTTTTCTGCTATTCATGACATATTCCACGTCTCTCAATTACGGAAATGCCTTCGAGATTCCGATTATGTTCTTGAGCCCGGTGTTATTGAAGAAATTGAAGTTTCGCCTAATTTGACTTATGAGTAACATCCCATCCGTATCATTGCTTCGGAGATTAAACGCCTTCGAAATAAAGATGTTCCCCTTGTGAAAGTTCAATGGTCCTCAAATCCTAAGGATTGCTCTTGGGAATCCAGAGAATTCATCGAGCGAACACATCCGGACTTACTCTCTCGTGCTCATTAAGGTGAACTTCTCATTTCAAATTTGTTTTTGTGTTGTTATGCCTTTGTATGGTTGTTACCTTTATTTCCCTTTTCTTAAGTATTGTGAGGACGCAATTTCTTTAAGGAGGGGAGTCTGTAACAACCCGCATATTTTACGATTGTATATTTAAATATTTATTTAAATATAGCATCGTTATTCGGATTAAAGTCCGAAAAGCTAATTTTTGTAAACAGTCGAATTGGGACTCGAGACCACTTCCATTGAGTCCAAAATGGCGTTTACAACTTTTTTGAGTATAAACATCGATATGTTTGGAGTTGGGTGAATTTTGCTATTTTCTATTTTTGTGCTTTAGGTTTGGATTTCAGCCCATTAACCCAACTGAATGCCCTAACTTCACTCAACTTCCTTCATTCATTTTCATTTCCTAACACTCTCAAGCTTAAGAGAAAAATGGGGGAAAGAATGGGAAATTAGAATTCCAAACCCTAGTTTTAATTAGGAAATACAAATTCTTGCTCCAACATCAAAGAGAAGCTAAGGTAAGCATCATCTTTTTCTTCTCCATTCCAATCTCTCTTCAGTTCTCAGAAACTCCTAACCCTAACTTAGGAAAAACTTCACCTTTGATAATAGATTGAGGATTCTAGAGGTGTGTTGAAGAGGAATTGTTCTTGCCTTGTTTTAAAAGCTTCTCATTCATTGTTTTTGGGTTTAAAGGTGAGTTCTTTAACTCACATTTAAGTCTATAACTATCGTTGTTGTTAGGTATGAATTCCTAACATTTGTGCATATTCATTTGCTTTTGATTTGAATTGATTTGGTGAATTTTCCAAATTTTGGTGTTTTGGTCCAATTTTATGAAAATCCTTCTATGGATATTCGGACATTGATATTCGGGGTGTATCGAATAGCCTTTAAGGCCGGGTTGTCGTTTGGCGTAAATCCTTAGTCGCCGTTGCTGTCCGATCGCTTCCGATTAGTTTTGGCCACTTTGGCCTAGGCAAAACGGTGCCCAGCCAGGTGACCAAACGTCTGGTGACCAAGTCCAGACGTCTGGTTTGGACCAGGAGCAAAAATGTATGCACGTAGAGTTTATAAAAAAAATCCAAAGACTAATTCCAAATGTCTGGATGAGTCTCAGACGTCTGACTTGAAGTTTCAGACGTCTGGGGGTTCACTGGACAATTTCCAAAGAACAAAAACAGACATCTGGATTCAAAACCAGACGTCTGGACATGGCTCAGACGTCTGTTTTGATAATTCCAAACGACTGGAAGGCTTTCTGAAATATTTTTCAAAAAACAAATCCAGACGTCTGGGTTCCAAACCAGACGTCTGGAAATGTTTATTTTTGCCTATTAAGGCTGTTTTGTATGGATTTCCTATTTTACTCGATTTTTGTTGATCCGGATAGTTGTTATCACTTATTATCGACTTTGATGACTTCTTTCCTTGGACTTTTGGGAATATCCATTTGATGGATTTGATATCGATTTCTATGGATTTGATTCATGTCTCCGAATGTGAATCTTTGGTGATTGATTGTTTTTACAATCATTTTTGTGATTTGTCACTTTCAAATACAAAAGTTTCTATACGAGTAGTAACTATTCAAACTCTTACACAAAGATGATTTCAACTCTATTTTTAATTCAAAGCTCGTTTATAAAACCGTTTTCCAACCTATTAGTATATACAAACCTTTACCTCATTCGTATGAGAAATCTAATTAAACGGCTTAGTAAAACAAGTGGTATGAAACGCTTGCGTTTACTTCGTCAGTTAATTCTTGAACTTGTTCGATTGAACTCTTGTGACAATTTTCGAGTGGAAATCTACAATCTGTTCGTAAATATTTAAGTTAAGCTAGTGGTTATGGGACATGAAGCTAAACTCATTTATTTACTAGCTTAGTGTGGTTCACACTTTTTATTGATCAATGCCGATCATTTTGTGATTTAGACTAGCGATGTGCGATGTCTATTTGTTTGTGTGGGGACTAAAATCCCCGTTTGTGGAACTTCGATTCAAAATTTGGCGGGGGTAGCGACCCGTGGTCTTCGGGCCGTTTGTGGAGCTTCGGCTCAAAATTGATGGTTAGCGACCATGGAATCGCATTCCGTTTGTGATACACGTGTTGGTGAGTTTTCATGCTCCCGTTTGTGATAGGCCTTCCCCCCCTTTGTGATTTCTGGATTTCTAATTGATGATTTCTAGAATTTGTGTTTCACCACTTTTTGTGATTGGCAATGATATGTTTGTCAATATTTGGAGTTTGGTGAATAAAATAAAGAATATGACATTCTTTTTGGTGCTATGAGATTCTTGAGATATTGTATGATTTTGTTGTTGTTTAAATCATACTTGTCCTAGTATGGCATTATTGTTATCATACGTATTTGTCATATCTCTTATTCTATCTCATTTTATCTGATGTTTATAGCTAGACTGATCCGTTTATTATTTTCTTATTAAATAATACTCGGGTCAGACCGATATGTTACAGGTGCTTCTGCTTGACTCCTTATCTGGGATCATCTTCTGACTTTTGTCTAACTACATTAGATTGGTAGTTTTTGTTGTTATACATTTGAGATAGAGACTTCTTGATGTATACATATTCTTTTGTCTAGCACTTGTATCTATTCTTTTGTGATATTTTGGATCTTGTTTGACCACTACTCTGATGTACACTTTTATGTGTTATATTCATATCTGTTTCCGCCTTTGAGATATGAACATCTGTGACTGATTTGTGTTATGTTTATTTCTATATTTTTTTTCGAAGTCCACTTAGCCATTGTGTGGTAGCTTTGAGTTTGTATTTGATATGTCGGATTTCCTCTTGAAATGAAATGCAAGTTATACAATCTGACATATCGGTACTCGCACAAAGCAATTACACAATGGTCGCTCCTCAACAGCCTTATTCTTCGCGCAAGTCGACGGCATTACTCCGTAGTGTCCTTGGCTAGCGTGAGTATAGAGGTGGGGCGTCACATTATTGAAGTTTGAACAGAAAATAGCGGCTTCTGCCTAGGCGGAGTTCAAATATGGGGATGTAGCATGTTATTTTCTACGTACAACTGTTAATCACTGTGGAGAACTACAATATACATTCATAAGATGAAGTATCAGAGTGTTCCATATTGTCCATAATTTAGGCGGGAGTTCATCCGTCGAAGTCTCGCCTGATTCCGAGTTAGTATGAAGAAGTTATTATAGTCTGGAAAAAAAATAGCGGCTTCTGCCTGGGCAGAGTTCAAATATGAGGATATAGCATATTATTTTCTAAGTATAACTGTTAATCACCATGGAGAACTAAAGTGTGCGTTCAAGAGATGAAGTATCCAAGTGTTCCGTATTGTCCATAATTTAGATGAAAGTTCATTGGTGGTAGTCGCGCTTGATTCCGAGTTAGTATGTAGAAGTGATTGCAGAATGAACAAAAAAAATAGCGGCTTCTGCCTAGGTGGAGTTCAAATATGGGGATGTGACCTGTTATTTTCTAAGTACTACTATTACTCACCATAGAGAACTAGGGTGTACGTTCATTAGCTGAAGTATCCGAGTGTTCCATATTATCTGTAATTTAGGTAGGAGTTCATCGATCGAAGTCTCGCTTGATTCCCAGCTATTATGAAAAATTTATTGCTATATGAACAAAAAAATAGCGGCTTCTTCCTAGGTGGAGTTCAAATATGGAGATGTAGTCTGTTAGTTTCTAAGTACAACTATTAATCACCATGGAGAACTACGGTATATGTTCATATAAGCTGAAGTATCGAAGTGTTCCTTATGTCCGTAATTTAGGTGGGAGTTCATCGGTCGAAGACTCGCTTGATTCCAAGTTAGTATAAAGAAGTTACTGCAGTTTGAACATAGGAAATTGCGGCTTCTGTCTAGGCGGAGTTTAAATACTAGGTTTGCATGTACAAACCAATAATTCTTTTATGCTTCTTTTTCTGATTCTTTTCATGTCTATTTTTTAAGGTTCATGTTTCCTTTCTTGAATACCGAAACAAATAAAGAAAAAAAATCATTAAAATGGAAATAAAATATAAAGAATTTGCTTGGGTAATTAACCCTATTAAAATAAGAGCACAAACTTAAGAAAGACAAATATGAAATTACTGGTTACCAAAGGAAAATATGGTAATTTGAAAGCTGGTTTCCAAAAGAGTAGCTTGAAAGCATAAAAGACAAAAATCTACAAAAGAGGGGTAAAGAAACAATTAATCGCTAATATATGTTGATACATTTTTGCTCACTACTCACATTAGCTAAAAGAGCATAAGCATGTAAAAGTACAAGTATTATTTCTATTTCCACAGTATAAAATAAACTAAAATAAAAGAAAGGAATGATAAAACTACGAATGCTTTCAAGTTATTGGTTCTATGAATGTTAGTCAGTTGTCTTAGTCTTCTTAGCCATTGCCTCAGGTTCAGATTATGCTGATAATGCTACTGTCAGTTATACTTCCACAGGTGCAACTAAAAATGCATGCACGTGTTATTAAATGCAGGCCCACCTGGACGTGCATATTTACTCGTATTTCCAATGAAATTTGGGCTAAAATTTACTTCTTGTCAGGTTTAGGTGATTACTTCAAACTAAATTATTGTACTTAATTTCGTAAAACGAAATTGCTTGTCGCCAAGTTCAATATTTAAATTATATGAAACTTGATGTAGTTATCAGGTAAAACTGTCTAGGCAAATTGTGCTTTCATTGCCAGCCTAGACAGACCTTATGTCCAAGAACCTTAAGTAATCCAATCAAGGGATTTTGTTGGAGGTTCTTATAATAAAGCTTATGATTAAAATGACCTTAAGTAATCCTAATGCACCCGTTTAAAATCCAGGCGTGGACCGTTGCAACTGTTTTTGATCATTTCTAATCGCCACTGACTATGACCACTAGGCGAAAGCTAGTCGATTTGTTCATCTTACTTCCTTTTATGTCTTCTCTTTTAGTTGCATGCCCAAATGCTGTATAATTTGAGATATATAGAGTTTACGTTTTAAGTAAAAGTAGAGCATCCCCATGGGGGTATCCATCAACATATACAAGTCACACAATGATAGTATTTTCTAGCAGTTATTTTGTGTTTCTCAAGAAAAGTGATGCTCTATAAGTACTGATATTACTAACTTTTGATGCTTGTTTAATTTTTTTGGATAAGCAAATGTGATTCACTTATTTAGAGTTGTAAGTCCTTTACTGTTTAAAAAATAATAATAATTATAAATGGCATTCATAAAAATGTACAAGTATATATGTAGCAGTTGTGAGATGACCAAATCAAAAGGTTTTGTTACTTACTAGGTATTAGCAATTTTAATGTGGTAAAGTAATTAATTTCCTTTCAAGTCTATTTTGCATGGCCCGATAAGTTGCATATTTTGCTCATGTATGTTCAATTGCGTATGGAGCATGCTTAGTGCATTATTAATTAGCGAAACTTATTATTTTTTAAGGATCACTATTTATTCTCTCTTAGGTGCGATATACGTATAGCTACACAAACTTTTGTATATGCATACACACACATGTTTATGTGTGTGTGAGATATTAAATTTGAACTTAGTTTGACAAATCAGTAGTAGGAAGATTTATATTAATCATGAAGTTCAAACCCAAATTCAATATTAAATTTACATAGATTTACTACAACCATCATTAAAATGTAGAAATTTCCAGTTTTTGTCCTTGCACAAACGGAGAAAATTGAATGTGAGAACTCTTTCTATTATGATATTATTGTTAGCCCTTGCAGTATTTGGTAAGGCTCATGGGTATGTAATCTTATAAGTTGATTATGCACAGCTCAAGATATCCACTACTCCAATCTAATGTGTTGAAAATTTTAACTGGGTCCCTTTTAGTATCTATCAAACAATCATATCATAATAAGATGAACATATCACATTGTCCTAATGCATAGGGTACACAAAATGAAGCACGCGTACATTGGGACTGCCAAAAGTCAACATTAATCAATACTTACAGTAATAGTATAAACATGATCAAATCTCTATGTTATTACAAGCGAAGTGCTAGGAACTAATGTCTTTAAAAAGTGAGGTGGATTGATATGACATCATTAGGCACTTGAATGCCAGTTTTGAAAAACAAGTCTTAGGTAGATCATTGTTAAGTAATTGTGTGAAAAATTATAAAAGTATTAATGAGAAAAATAAACAGATCTATTGGGTTAAGCATATATATATATATATATATCACAGTGCAATACAGATAAAAGTGAAGAAAACCCGAACCTCTTCATAGCAGGCCAGTTACATAAAAGAACCGAAGCCCATTATCTTTATTTACAATTGTACAAAGCTCTATGTATAAATACACAATGAGATATCACTCTGTTATGCATCAATTTAGATTAATAAAATCAGCTTTTACATTCCTTCTCTTTTGCATCACTTTCTAATTTGGTAGCAGAGCGACTCTATAGCTTAACGGCAAAGTGCCATGCCTGAAACATCATCAGAAACTACATCATCATTTGATGTCAGGCTGCACCCCAGTCCTCATCAGAGACTACCTCATCACTTGAGAAAACTGGTTATTTTTATCTCAAGAAATCCCACAAATCATCAAGATATCCAACTTTACCTCAAAGAAGCAGAAGTACCTCGCCAAGATCTAATCATAACACTATCCTCACCTCAGATCTGGCTGCACGGTCAGACATTCACAACCTGAATCATCGGGAAAGAATTGCTGAGAGCATTCTTTTCTTTATTTTCATCAGATACAGCTTGCAATTGCCTCCATCAACATCTACCTTTGTTTCTTGAACAATATCAGAGGGAAATGAAGATGAATCCTCCATATCACCATCTGCTCCAAGAAACACAAATCTGCCAAGTGAAAGCAACACAATAGTAATTGTCAATCCCAGAAGTCGGATTATAATAACACAACCGGATGAGAATAATTATCTCTTATGGAAATTTCAAATCAAAATAGCCATATGAAGGTATGGTCTTGATGAGTACATCAAAGGAACAACAGACATACCAGCAAGAATGATAAAGAGCAGTGAAGGAAGACTGATCAATAACAAGAATTTTATAAATCATCAAAGACAAGACAGTTTGCTATCATCTTGGCTGCTATCATCTATCGGTTCTAATCTTTTACCACAACTTATTGGATGCAAAACAACACATGACATATGGGCAACAGTGGAACAAATTTTCAGTTCTCAGTCACCAGCAAAAATCATGTTCTATAAAAGACAATTACAAAACTTAAAGAAGGACAGTATGTGCATGAGAGAATACTTAACAAAAGTCAAATCACCGTGTGACCTTCTTGATGCAGCAGGTCACAAAGTCTTGGATAATGAGCGAATACTTACTCTTCTAAATGGCCTGGATGAGGAATATGAGGCGGTGGTTGTAATAATTTCATCAAGAGAAACAATACCAGATATGCAATATGTAAAAGCAACACTTCTTGCTCATGAAGGAAGGATAGACCAAAAGAAATCAATCAGTGCAGATCTAATAGTGAATCTTGCATCAATAAACAGTAGCTATGGCAAAAACAACAATAATCAAAGCTATCAAAGAGGTGGTTCAAGTTCAAGAGCAAGAAATAGAGGAGGCAGATAGAATAATGGCAATGGATTAAGATGTCAAATTTATGAAAAATATGGTCATGCAACAAACAAATGCTATTTTAGATTTGATGCCAGTATATACCCAATCAGTAATCAAACTCACAAAGAAACTTCAATCAAAGTGCAAACATGGCAAATATGCAATCAGAAACAAAAGGAAAATCAGAAGTGGTAGAAACTATCAAAGTGACAATGCAAAGCCAGAGGACATATAAGATGAGTGTTGGTATCCTGACTTAGGGGCTACAAACCATGTTACAAGTAATTTTGACAACTTAAATCTTGGAAACAAGGAATATAGAGGTAAAAAATCCATACATAAGGGCAATGGTGAGTCAGTTAAGATCACTCATACAGGTTTTGGTAGCATAAAAGGAAACAGGCAACTATATCTTAATAATTTATTAAGAGTGCCACAAATCA
Organism: Allium fistulosum; assembly: GCA_030737815.1. Classification (NCBI taxonomy): domain Eukaryota; kingdom Viridiplantae; phylum Streptophyta; class Magnoliopsida; order Asparagales; family Amaryllidaceae; genus Allium; species Allium fistulosum. Next base: position 1,215,004,558 of record CM060902.1, read on the forward strand.
AGAAAAATCTAATGAGTGTATCTCAATTTGCCAATGATAATAATGTTTACTTTGAATTTCGTCCAAATCATTACTTAGTTAAAGATAGATTTACTACTGAAATTCTTTTGCAGGGTGAAGTGTATAAGGGACTCTACAAGTTCAATACAGTTGATTCAAGAATCTCTGCAAATAAAGATTACTGTTGTTATTATTCAGAGATTAATCAAAGTAAAAGTGTAGCAATGATTTTGATATCTGGCATCACAAACTGAGGCATCCAAGTGCAAGTGTTGTGAAGAAAATTTTATGTGATAATAAAATTCCTTTTGAATATACATCAGTATCCTATATATGCACATGTTGTCAAATGGGCAAAAGTCATAAATTAGCATTTACTAACACTGAAACAGAATACAGTGAGCTATTAGAATTGAAAGCTACAGACCTATGGGGTCCTGCACCTATCAATTCTAACTATGGATTTAATTATTATGCATCTTTTGTTGATGCTTATTATAGGTACACTTGGATATATTTCTCAAAGCTAAGTCAGAGACAGGAAAAGTAGTTATACATTTCATAACTCAAGTTGAAAAACAAACAAATCATCGGGTTAAAGTTTTTCAATCAGATGGTGGAACAGAATACAAGCCATAAGTTAATACTTCAAGAAAAGAGGAATAATACATAGAATAAAATGTCCACATACCTCAAAGCAGAATGGATTGGTAGAAAGAAAGCATCGACACATAGTGGAGACTGGTCTCACACTATTAGCACAAGCATCTCTACCTTTAAATTTTGGCCAGATGCTTTCAGTACTGCAGTATATCTGATAAACAGATTACCAACCAAAGTTCTGAAGAATAAGTGTCCAATTAAGAGACTTTTCAACACAAAGCCTGATTACCTCAAGCTGAAAGCCTTTGGCTGTTTATGTTTCCCTTAGCTTAGGCCATATAACCCACACAAGCTGAGCTTCAGAACATCTCCCTGCACATTCCTTGGTTATGCAGAAAATCAGAAAGGATACAAATGCTTAAGTAGCAATGGAAAAGTAATAGTATCCAGACATGTCATATTCAATGAACATCAGTTTCCTTTCTCAAGTACAGAAATAAAAACATCAAAGAAGGTCTACAATCTAAAAGTTTCAATATCATCAATACCTATATATCAAGATTAACTTCCTGACAGTAGCACAGGAGATAGTCTGAATGATTCCAGTCCATAACACACAGTATTTGATCGCAGACCAGGTCATGAACTTTCAGGTCAACATGAATATCCAAGCAAGGTCATAGTGACTTACTTGAAGCTCATCAAGATCCGAAAGAACAAAGTTCATCCAGACCTCAACAATTAGTAGTAGAAGACATCTCCACTCATAACGAGAGACTTGCAAAATCTCAACACCAAATGATTACAAGAGCCAAGAGTGGCATATTCAAACCAAAGGTATATGCAGCAGACATAGAGTCAGAAGAGCCTGAAACATATGTCAGGCAATAAAGAGTGCAAACTGGAAAGCAGCAATACAAGAGGACAACAATGCATTGTTGAAAAACAAAACATACGAACTTGTGCCTATGCCTAAACACAAGAACATTGTAGGATGCAGGTGGACTTTCAGACTCAAGAAACACTCAGATGGAACAATTCAAAAGCATAAAGGAAGATTAGTGGCTAAAGGATATACTCAATAGTAAGGGTTTGACTTCACAGAGACATTCTCACCAGTTGTTAAACCAACAACAATCAGAGTTGTCCTAACTATTGCATTGCATAACAATCGGAGAATCAGGCAATTGGATGTGAACAATGCATTTCTAAATGGAGAACTTCGAGAAGATGTATACATGGAACAACCCTATGGGTTCAAATAGTACAACATCATGTTAATGGTGTGCAAACTAAGAAAGGCAATATATGGCCTAAAGCAAGCACTAAGAATTTGGTTTGACAAACTCAGAGTAACTCTGACTAAACTAGATTATCATTAAAAAAATCTGACACCTCTTTATTTACAAAGTATAATAATAATAATGTAATATATGTGCTAATTTATGTTGATGATTTCATTGTTACAGGAAGCAATGAAGAGGAAATCAACAGACTCATACATCTTGACATGCACTTTTCAATTAAAGATCTGGGAGACCTTAATTACTTTCTGGGAATAAATGTCAAAAGAATTAGCAACACAAAACTTCATTTATGTCAAAGAAAATAAATTTTAGAGATTTTATCCAAACCTAGAATGGACAAAGCTAATGCAATACCTACTCCTACGATCAGCAATTCAAACCTGTCAAAATATCATGGTGAACCAATCACAAATGTAAAGCAGTATAGAAGTATAGTAGGGGCACTACAATATGTTACAATAACACGACCAAAAATATCATTCAGAGTAAATAAGGTGTGTCGGTTTATGCAAAACCCACTGGATGAGCACTGGAAGACGGTGAAAAGAATCTTAAGATATCTCAAAGGAACTACAAGAAATGAGTTGATTCTTAAGTCAAGTCTTAACATCAAAATAACAGGTTTTGCTGATGCCAATTGGGCAACAGACTTAGATGATAAAAAATATACTACTGGCTACCACATATATCTTGGAGAAAATCCAGTGTCATGGTGCTCTAAAAAGCAGTCAACTATATCAAGATCTAGTACAAAGGCAGAATTTAAAAGTGTAGCAAGCACAACTGCAAGAATCACGTGGATCGAATCACTGTTAAGTGAATTAAAGGTCAAACCCATGAGAAAATCAATTATATTGTGTGATAATCTAACTATGGTTTCATTAACAGCAAATCCAATTTTGCACTCAAGGACAAAACACAAGGAACTGGATCTATACTTCGTGCGTGAACTGGTAATCAAAGGAAAATTAAATGTCAACCACTTACCTACGACTTACCAGAGAGCAGATGTGCTAACTAAACTTCTATCAACCAAGAATTTCGATCGTTTCAGAAAGGATCTGAAAGTTGAAGACATCAATGATGATACGAAGAAACCTGAAGCTATCTTATGCAATCCTTCAGCAAAATCTGAGGCAAAGCCAGAAGTGATAGAGGCAAGACACAGCAAGCCTTAACTTCAACTTTAACAAGCTCGATTCAGCAAGTGCTACTGCTTAGACTGATGATATACATCTAGAAGTGAAGCCATAATCTTTTCCCTCAATCTAGCTAAGAACATCTTAACTAGATTGAAGAAATTTTTCTGATTTAAAGAAGAAGATGAAAGAAATAATGTCGGCTGAGGAATGAAAGAAAACCCTAGCTACAATTGAGAGGGAGTAATGAGAAAAAATGAACGGATCTATAGGGTTAAGCATATATATATATATATATATATATATATATATCAGTGCAATAAGGGTACAGGTGAAGTAAACCCGAACCTTTTCATAGCAGGCCAGTTACACAAAAGAACTGAAGCCCATTATCTTTACTTACAATTGTACAAAGTTCTCTATATAAATACACAATGAGATAACACTCTGTTATGTATCAATTCAGATTAATAAAATTAGCTTTTACATTTCTTCTCTTTTGCATCACTTTCTAATTAGTATTATAAATATGCAACTGATGTTGGTCAAATACGCCACAATGAACAAACAAATAAGTTTATACGTACCAAACTAAATTGCCCAAGGAAAAATGGTCCATCATCAAACTTAGCAAGGTACGTTTCCATTTTGTCATATGCAGCATCTAAATGGAAAGGGAATAATATAACTGATATCAGTAACTACTAAACTGGAAACAGTTCTTTTCAACCAAACATTTCAAAGACATCCATAAAATACCCAAGTTGTTAAAAATATCAGTTTAGTTTGAGCATCCATATCTAAAAATGCAGTGCAAAAAGCATCATAAGAAAGTGCATGGATGGTGCAGGTAATACTATAATCATGTTGTATTTACGTAGTTAACTGTGAGAATCTCTTTAAGCATGAAAAGTTATTTTCTTTTATGAGGATTATGGAGTTAACTATCTTGCTTCACCAATTTAACTAGAGTTCTTATTTTTGAGATACTAAATGTACCTAAAGCTAGCCCCACAGCTAATATTAAAAGAGTAGCATTTGTCTCTTCTAGTGCTACAGTTTCTGTGGTAGCAAGCTGGCCTCAACAAAAGCTAATAGATGAAGATTGCTAGTGTGATTGTGCATATCGCAAGACAATTGAGGTTTATTATTTTTCTTGCTTGTAAGTGAACCATGGTTTTTACATTTTATATGTTAGGATTTCAATATACTTTTAAGACTGATTAATCATGAAACGCTAGATCTGAATAGGTGACCCATATTGATTTAATTGAAAAGAAATAGAGGAAAGTAAACGGGTTAGAGAAAGCCATACCTGAATTCATAGTTGCTGTTGGAAAAGTAAATTTGGTTTGGTTTTTCATATTTACTGAAACCCTAGACCTTGTATTAGATCTGAATTCATAGTTGCTGCTTTCATAAATTGATTAAGAGAAAGAGATAGATCTAAAAGATGAGAGTTGGATCTGATCTTTCAAATTGATATAAACTCTAGATCTGAATTATTTCCGTGGAAGAGATTGGGAGAATAACTGGAGCTTATGTAATTTGGGAATCATAACCTCTTATTTATAATGCTGGCATTTTCTAATTTGGCCCTTCAACAAAATAGAATTGCCCCAGTATCTACATATTAATACCATGATAATTATACCTATAAGCCTTTTAATTTTAATTCATAATTTGATCACTTTAATTAGGCTTTACACCAAAATAGCACGACACATTTATTTTACATATGTGGCCCACATATTGAAATTTTCTAACAATCTCCCCATGGGCCATATATGTAATAACCTTATAAATGTGTTTAACTTGATGAGCTCCAAAATTTTCTATTTATAACATAAGGTATTTCTAAAACAATCTCGTCCATTAACTATCCTGACAAAGGATCAAAGTGGCTTTCGTTACCTTCAGTGTAACTAAACTAATCAATGGTCACATATACCAACATAATCAAATGACATAGATCAATCATGGATGCATAGCATGGAAATTTCATGAGATATGATCTTTACATGTCTATTTCCAACGGGTCCTACTTTAGTGAGATCAAAACGTTCAATATTTGAACAACCTAGAGTGCAAACAAAACTTTATTACTTTATTTCTGATAAAAAAAAGAACTTGATATGTATCTGTAACCAAAGTATAAAGCAATGTGTCATATGACAGTATCAAATACAAACTCCCCCTGAACCAAAATATTCTTACATAAAAGTTACATCAATTGAGCAAGATGCTCATAAAAGACCTTGGGTAATAATCCTTTTGTAAGCGGATCCGCCATAGTGGAGTTTGTCATAGTATGCTCTATGAATTACAATCTATTTTGCGCTCTCCCCTTACTGGAAAATAATATGTTGTTTATTGTTACAATATACTTTAATGATCTTTCAATTTCTTTATTCAATAGTCCATTACTTTATGACAAAATTATACAATTATTTTCCATCGTTGGATGCCCATAATGAAAAATAGCAAAGAAGGCTATAAGTATCTGTATGACAGCTTTCCTTATATAGCTTCATCCAAGAAAAACAACAACAACAACAACAACAATATTATTGTTATCTGAAGTGGATCATTTGTACTCTTGGCATCCAAAATATTCGGACTGTAATGCCTTATGATCTCCAACTAATCCGTCTTGAGCATATAATCCTTTGTTTCTTAAAGATATCCCATAACCATTTTTGTTACTAACAAGTGATCCACTTTTAACGTCAATAAGATATCTGCCAAATAATACACGCAGTATCCATATGTGTATATGCTTTAGCATGCATTAGACTCCATACCGCAAATGCATTAGGAATCTTTTGCATATCTTTAGCTTCAAGGATGTTCTTATATTACTATATAAGACAACATTTGTCTATTTTGGCAAAAGAGAATTGATTTGCAGTTTGCATACCAAACCCCCTTTTTTTTAAAGCCTTATCTGCCTAGCCGTTTTGTGATAATCCAAATAGCACTCCATGAATGATAATGGTGTATTTGAATCCCTAGTACAAAAGAGTAATTCATAAGTGGTTATCTTAGTTGTTTCATCAATGTCTCCATTGATAAACACGACTTTAATATCCCTTCGATATTGCTTAAAATCATAATCTACAACAAGTTTCAAAATAATTATAAAGATTTTCTTAGTAAAACCAAAGAGAAAGTTTCTTTAGAAATAAAACATTGTTTTCCTTTTGAGTATATTCTTTTCTATAATGAGCCTTATACCTTTCCACATTACTCACTTGATCCATTTTTATTTTGAATAATTATTCATAACCAATGATCTTGTTACCTTAAGGTGGTGGGAAGGATCTCAAACTTTATTATCCTTATAGATTTAGACTATATATTCATACCTTAAATCCACATTTCAAATTAGTACCTTATATGGATTGACGCAAGTCCAAAGAATCATCCTCACCAATCCAATATTTATCTTTATGAAAAAAATACTATATAGTCATCGGAATAGTATTTCTACTTTTCAAGTGGATTTCCTTAGTGACCTTGCACTTTGAGGTTGTAGAGTTTGTTTTCTTTAAACAATAACCTTAATTTGAAGAAAATTTAGTTTGACATTATCGTATTATGGTTCTTGATTTACTTCTTATTAATGAAAGGAAACAAGTCCTATATATTATCCGAAGAAGTAACTGTAGTTGAATCAAAGATAATGATTCTCCTTAAGGACAATGATACATACCTTAAAATTTTGTTTAACATTGTCATATTATGGTTCTCAATTTACTTCTTGTTAATGAAAAGGAAACAAATCCTATATATTATCTGAAGAAGTAACTGTAGTTGAATCAAAGATAATGATTCTCCTTAAAGATAATATTCTGTACTTTATTTCTCCCCTCAAACTCAACATCCTCAAAAATTGTAGCATTTTCCATCTTATAATTTTTTTCTTAGTGTGAGTTTATAAAACTTATAGCTTTTAAGTCGCTTAGAATACCAATAAAGTATTTGCTATCTTTAGTGCTTCAATCTACAATTATTTAGTAAGCTGAAACAAATAATCATATTAATCACCGAATCAAAATTTGAGACTTTATTATAAAAAGTATTTAGCATAAGTAGATATATATAAGCTATATTTTAAACATTAAGAGCTTTAATTCCAACAATGTTTGAATTTATTCATAAATCAATCTTATTATTTATAGATGAACAATAATAACCCAATTTGTTCATATTAGAAATAGAAGAACGAAATATATCTAAATGATAGCATAACAAAAATATCAAATAAATCCAAACAATATTACTAAATCTCAATAATATCTTAAAAATATCTAGTAAACTTTACTTTATATATTTGTATATTTTATTAAAGAAACAACCATAAATATTTTTATATGTTATTTCTTTTCTTCTGGATCCTTAGCGACTTCTTTATCCTTATTTATACATTTATGTACAGTGTACGATAAATATATACTTTCTATCTTACCATGCTTCAATCTCTTTTCTTCTTACCATAATGTGAAATGAGCCCAATAAAGGTGGTTTTATTCTTAGAATATTAGTAATAATCTTAAAATGGTTATACTGTGAATAAAGAGAGTACAAAAAAATAATAACAATAACTTGAGTGCCTTTAACTTTTGAAGCAATATTTTCCATATAGTACTTATTTATGTTTCCTTTATTTTGACTTTATGGAATCAAGCAATATAAAGCGTGCTTGTTTCTCCTTACCATTTTAACAAAAAGCTTTTTATTCTCAATAAAGAACTCCTTAAAATTGGTTAACCTTATAGGTACCACATCCTTGAAACTTTCTGAAATATTTTACTTTATGATCTTTTTACTCTTTCTTTTTGAATTGTCTCACCTTTGAATGCTCTTCATGACATTATAAGAGCATTCAACCATAATATGAGTGAGTGTGACCCTCCTAATTGCAGGAGCTAGACCCATATAGTTAAGAACAAACAACATGTTTTCTTAACAGTCCTTTGAGTTAGTCCCAAAAAATATGATAACATTAAAATTGGAATACACTTTAGTCAAATTAGTTGAAAATTAAACAAAAATTAAGGATCGACCGTATATGCCCATATCCAAATATCAGCCATAGTAAATTCAAATAATCGGTAGGTCTCTTCTCAAGATACCTAGTACAATATTAATATCAAGTCTTTGGACAGTAATATTAACTGTAAGTGGTACTCTTGTTGTAATGATAAAACACTGATAATAAATTCAAGTCAAATAACAATCTTCCTTTGGGCGGATTAGTTATTCACTAGTAAAACCTTATAATTATCACGTATTTATCACCACACATGTGTAAGTTATTCGGCCAAATATTAGTCTTCCTTTGGGCTGGCTAACATCCACATGAATAAATACACACAAATATCAAACATTTTTATGAACAACTAAAATAAGAGATGTCACTTTAGTGACATGTTATTTCAATTAGCTCACTTGGAATGTAGGATATTTGCAATTAGTTCGCAAAAAGACATAAAAAATATATTTGAATTTATTTCTTAATGTATGTACAATATTTCAAGTGCCATGAAATACTCCCAAAAACAATTTAAGTCTATATGACACTTGAAAATCTCAAAATTATAACTGTGGCACAACATGTTTTAATTATAGTTGTTATAGTCTTTTACTTTAAGTAAGTGGTTACAATCATGGCATTTTCTAAATAAGTATGATACAAGATATTATAAATAAATCACATAACAAATGTCACAAATGAACGCCATAATTAAATGCCATATCAAATTATGCATAAATGACATAGTAACTGTCATACTAAACAACATGCAGTAGCTATAATGTACATCTGAACCATAATATAGCTATATAGTATGCTACTGTGTCACTTTATCTTTAGTTTAATATTTGAATACTTAGTTAAGGTCGGTAACCATGCATTTTGGCAAAATATGGAAAATGATGCTCCTTTTATTTTATCCCAACCAAAGCATGAAAGTGAAACATGTTTTCAATAAGCATGGTTCAAACATATAAAATATATGTAACTATTAAACATAAATGCATCAAATAATAAACCATACGTCTTTTCTTATTTCAAATACAAACATGCTGCATCATTAAATTTATTGCAACTGACGCATTTACTATATTTAACTGCATTTATGATAATTAATTTATTTATTTATTACCATAGCAACCACATTTAATGAAATTATGATAAAATAAATGCAATTGACCCGTTATATGGTCCAAAATGTAAATTAGTGTCATGTTAAAATTTATTTCAACAATAAAATAAATATAAACACATTAAAGGAGCATACTTTATTTCTAATTAACCAAAATTTTTGAAAATAAGCTAAATACCCTATATAAATATCCAAATTACTTAACCAAAAGTTAAGTAAGGCAAAATAACCATAGAACCGGATTTATATTTCTTGCATAAATGGTTCTAAATTATATATATATATATATCTGTTTATACCATTTATAAACATAAAAAAAATGACTGTACATATCAGATCCAACACATTCCTCACTTTAAAATTCACAACTTATTTATAAAATATAAGATGATAAATATGTGAATGCTTTAACCAATATAAATTATTTTTTCAAAATTTAGAGAAAGTTAGATTATTTCTCATAAATGATCTATCCTATTTCATAAATAACATACAGATCATTTAGATCTATCTATCTTTCTATACCAAAACAATTTCATAAATTAGCCTTTCAATTTACAACAAAAATTGATATAAACCAAATCCAAAATCATTATTAAAAAGTCCTTGATGCATAGACCAAGTATATATGAAACTTAAGTAAGATTATTAGAGGACTTCTAAAAAAAGTTCAATTCAAAACTTACTCATAATTAAAAAAAATTCCAATGAAATCAATGATGGGTGACTCTGATACCACTTGTTAGGATTTCAATATACTTTTAAGACTGTTTAATCATGAAACCCTAGATCGGAATAGGTAACTCATATTGATTTAATTAAAAAAATAGAGGAAAGTAAAAGGGTTAGCGAAAGTCATACCTGAATTCATAGTTGCTGTTGGAAAAGTAAATTTGGTTTGGTTTTCCATATTGACACAAACCCTAGACCTTATATTAGATCTGAATTCATAGTTGCTGCTTTCATAAACTGATTAAGAGAAAGAGATAGATCTAAAAGATGAGAGTTGGATCTGATCTTCCAAATTGACATAAACCCTAGAGCTTACGTAATCCAGGGAACATAACCTCTTATTATAATGCTGGCATTTTCGAATTTGGCCCTTCAACAAAATAGAATTGCCCCAGTATCTACACATTAATACCATGACAATTATAACTATAAGTATTTTAACTTTAATTCATAATTTGATCACTTTAATTAGGCTTTACACCAAAATAGCACGACACATTTATTTTACATATGTGGCCTACATATTGAAATATTCTAACAATATAATCTACATGTTTGGAATAGGATAGGGTATTTACCAAATGACCTTGGTGTGAAATCTTCTTCACATCAACGTATCATTTTAACCATCTTGTTAAGAAGGAACTTTTTTGACATTATCTATAGTAGCAAAGTGTCCATTATTTGGCATATGTTACAACTAGGAGATCCATAAACATACACAACTTTATATTGTTCAAGAAATCAACATTGAAAATTGATAACATTTTACCCACATTAATATTACTAATATGATATGATCTATAGCTATTGTAACTTGATGTAGTTGTTGCTTGTGTACATATTCTGCCGCAACTTGGTATAAACTTGAAAATGATTTAAATATGAATTTGAATCTCTGTTATTTATCTATCATTATGTCATAATTTTTAATAATAATATAAATATCAACTCGCTGTTATTCCATATCTGGTACTGCCTTCGCAAAGACATTGGCAAAAAGGAAGCTCTTGACTACATGAAAAGCACGTACTTGATGTTGTGACATTTTATGGTACTTATAGTGATACTTAGAAGTAATAAATTCAGCGACCACTAATTAGTATGAAACTTGGAAGTAAGAAATTTGAGTTCATTTTAAGATCTTCTAAGGAGTTAAGGTACGAGGCCTTTAGTGAAACTTAGAAGTGAAAACTTTAATTAGCAACCACTAATTAGTACGAAACATGTGTGTACATATACATGGTGCAATGAGATTATTTTAGATCAAAATATGAAGAAATAGTTGATATTGTTACTCATAAAAACTTTAAAACTCTACATGTATCCAATAACAATAGTTTGTTTTTAAGTTTGTAAATTTATAACTGATCATCACTCACATATCTGAAAGTTTCTCGAGGGTTAATATTTATGTTAGTTTTAGTGATGTTCGCATTGTATTTTCATTTCTATTTCAAATATATACACATGCATTATAATTATATTACTTAATTATAGCCTATAAAATATCTGTATATTTTCTGTATATTTTTTGAGTAAATTTATTTTCGGTCTTTGAGCGTTTTTATTACATATCTCCAGGGAATGAAGAATTGCCAGAGAGCCTGGCATTAGTAATGCCTATTTCCTTTTTAATCATGCTTCCTTTTTTGTCCTACAATGGTTCCTAGCTTGGATTTCTATTGCAGAGTCCAACAACTTCGCACCAAGAGGCTTACCTATTTATTATGTTAGATCACACTGTCCAATTATGTGTTCGTGTGATGTTATCGCTTATAGAATTGTCCTCTAAATCGCTGAATTTGGAAAAGGTCACATGATTTAATTAATAATGTTGGAACCCTATAATTCACCACATTTATCTCTACTATTAATATTAATAATGAGAATTCCATAAATAGGATTCAATCGTGTCTTTTTGAATTTTCCAAAACAGGAAATTATTGTCAAGGACAAAATTTCTCAGTGTTTTAGCCTCAAGGACAGACCTTCAGTATTTTAGCCTGAATGACAACTTTCTTTAGGTATCAGTTTTTAGTTATTGATAGCAGCTTTTAGGTATCAATTTGTAGTTATCGGTAGCAGTTTTTAAATATCAGTTTTTAGTTCGATAGCAGTTTTGGAAGAATGTTTGTCCTTATGAATAATTTTGGAAGAATGTTTGTCCTTATGATTAATTTTTAGGAGAAAATTTGTCCTTGTGGTTAAAAATTGAGGTCGTGTCCTTGAGGCTAAAAATATACAATTTTTTGTACTTTAAATTAATTCCCTTTAAAGTACTATTAATAATGTAGTAGCTAAAATTATTTAAACTAAACTGTCTTCTCAATTTGCATGTCATCTGTTCATGAGGTGTATTGTTAAACTTCATAACATCATTTCAACTTGATTATTTGTTATTGTAACAACTTTCTTCTTCGTCCCTTAGCTTATATACAACAACAATATATTTTGGACAATGTGGTGCTAATTAAAACAATTATTCTCAGCATAAATATCAAGCGGCCCTAATCTATACGTAGATACTGACTTATTCACCCCCATCTTGCACGAGCTCCTCACGTCATATTACATCTTTTCCTTTTAATTTATTATTACTCCATAATAGCTCCTTGCACGATCTATGTTTCCTTCTACATTATTCCTACCTATCTCATTTTTTTAAGAAATCATTTACGAATTTATTACTCCACTTCCTATGATTACAACTGAATCACATCCCCACAATTAATTCGAAGCCATGAAAACATTAGTTGATAAAATCCAAAAATTATGTAAAACCCTTAATTTGGATGCTGCCTAATTTGGAAATTACTTGGTTGAGTTTGGAGATAGGGTACCGTTGCTCTAATTTTCGACATCATGGGTAACTAGATCTTCGATTCTGATCATCTTCGATTATGATTTGGCTTTTATAGTTTCGCTTTTGGATTCTTATACAATTGTATTTTTAATAAGGATATTTAGGACTGAAGGCTCTTATTTGATTTTTATGTTAGTATCTATGGAAAAACGACATCGAGTTATTTTCACTACAATTATCTGCACAAATGTTTGCTCATCTTTTTTTTTAAAAGAAATAAATATATAACAAGATGGAGAAAAAAAAGCCTTTCTCCGGGAGCTCACAGAATAAAGTAAGGCATACGAAAATATGCCTCCCATAATACCGAAAATAGATACAAGCCTGAAAAGTACACAAGAAACAGGAAAAAAGAAAAAAGATCCACTGCCAGAAGGAACAACACTACCAGAAGAAGACAAATAAACCCGGCTGAACCAAAAGGAACAACATCCCGCTGAACCATCTTCCCCGCTACACCCGAGTAGGTGTAGGCCAGACCACCAGATAGAAAACCAACCACCGCCAGACATAGAATGGACCGAAAACGGCCAAAATCAAAGCACGCTCAACAGAGAACCCACAACAATAGGCCAAAAACACCCGATGAGAACCGACCCTATGAAGGTGGCAATAAGCATAACAAGCTCCACCCGAACAGAAGGTGGAATACCAGAGTAGAAAACCAAAGAAACAACCACAACCAAAGACAGCAGCGAAGTCACAACCTAACCAAACCAAAAAAGGGCAGTCGAAACACCGCGATGACACCAAATCCTGTAAAACTAGCAAACACATCAAAACCAAAAAATGGGGGGGGGAGGGGGGATCAAGGGCGCTGGATGAAGGCCAACGACCCGCCTGGAGGACCTAACCAACGCCGATTCTGACGGAACTCGACACACATGAAATAGAAAGAAGACTCACTAGACGATGAATACGGGAACCCGTGATTCCCCTAAATGGTCTACCTCGGAAAGCAAGGAAAACGTCATTCCTAACATGCCGAATAATGGTCGTGGGGTCTATAGGAGAGTTCTCGAAGATTGCCTTATTCCGAGCACACCAAATGTGCCAGCAGATAAGACAGGGTATCAATCGATGAATGATCGAACGAAGAGATTTCCTAGAGTTCCTAGCCCACCAGGTATATGAAAGATCATTAGCCGATCTGGCAATCCCTCGGACACCAACTAGGTTTCCGAAGTAATTCCAGCAAGATCTGGCTGAGGAACTCTCGAAGAATAAATGGTTCAAGGATTCTGAATCCCCGTTGCCACAGCATCTGCATCGGGAAGCTAAGGGGATGCCTACCCTTTTGAGATTCTCATCCAATGGCAGCCCATCATGTAGGATACGCCACATCAGAAGAGAAACCTTAGGTGGAGAGCGAGAATCCCAAATGAAGGAAAACAGAGGACGAATAGGACTAGGAATTCTAACCGAGGTCCAAGCTCTCAAGATGGAAAACGAAGCGCTATCCCAGCCCGCAAGTCCGCCATGAGAATCAGAGAAATACTTCACTGACTGCATGTGCTTCCAGGTCTCGCTTGCATATGACGGGGAACCCGAAAAATTAGAACCCGCCAGTCTATGGTACTTTGCATGAAGGAAATTAGCCCATAAAGAGTCGTTAGCACCAAATCTGTACCACAGCTTACAAGCAAAAGCAGCACAGATATCCTTGGGATTACGAAGCCCCAAGCCGCCCTTGCTTTTGGGCCGACAAATCGTGTCCTACGAAATCCAGTGGTGATGACGGCGTTCCTCCTTGTTACCCCAGAAAAAAGACGAGACCAAAGACCGATACGATCGGAAGAAGGAGGATGTAGGGGTCATAGCCGCATAGACATGACTTCCCATAGAATCTAACACAGACTTAATGAGAACCAGTCTGCCGGCCTGGGAAAATGTTTGCTCATCTACTTAATAGAAGACGTGGCACACTTATTTGATTTCCATGTTAGTTTCTATGAAGAAATGACCCTGGGTCTTTTTGCTGCTAATATCTATGCGAATGTCTGCTCATTTGCTTAATAGAAGTGGTTGCACAGTCTAAGAAAATGACATCAAGGTATAGTTTTATTTTATTTTTTACTTTAATTTTCATCTTAATGTTTTTCTTTACAGATAAAGTATGCAATTTTATTGTAGTTTTTTATGATTTGATGTTTGCCAAGTATAAATGATTTATATTTTCTATAGTTTGAAGTTATATTATTTGAATATTGAGAATGCTGCAGTTACTCATATGAATATATTTAGTTATAGCTTCCTTTTATGATAATACTTTTCATTGCTATAACTGATTTGGGTTGCATAAATGTATAATCAACACATAGATTTATAGATTTATATGAAATAAATTACTAAAATGAATTCTTTTACAATGACTAGTTCCAAATAAATGGAGATGATTACTGTTGTGCAAAAATTGCACAAATGCGGAAAAACAATAAACAGGATCTAGATTTGCCAATTTGAACATCACTTTATCTAGCAGCAATTATTACATTACTCCAAATAAATAGCAAATAACTATAAAGACAAAAAACGCACAATATTTAAACTGGTTCCACTATCATCGAGATAGTGTACGTCCAGTCCAAAGGAGAGAGATTTTATCACACCGGAGAGAATTACAAGAGATTAAAAGATAAGAATTTACATACCAAAGCCCTAATTAGGGTTAACAAGAAGAGACACTCTATTTGGGGATCACTGGCTGAATACTAGCATAGATTTACAATTAAGTCTACCCTCAATATATAACCAATGTAAATTCATGTGAATCATCAATCAAATTACCAAGATATGGTAAGAAGATAATGGAGGAAAATTACAATGGTAACAAATGATGCAAACATAGCAAATAATTCACTCATTCCTTTAATTAGCAAAGGTGAAAGAAAATAATTCCAAAGCAATGCGATTACTGAGAAACAAATAATATGCATATCATTTTGCATATATTTTATTCCATAACTTGCGCATGCATTTATTTTCTTGCCATCTCATGCAAATGCAATCCAATAATTTATTCATTTCCATAATGAACAAACGTGATTACTTTCCTTCTTGCATATTTGTTTCCTTATATTTGTGATTTTGTATCACCAAAATTTAACACTCCATCTTGATGCAAAATCACATATCTCCAATACCCCACCTCGACTCAAGTTCTCTTCTCAACATAAAACTCTTAAAAATGAACTCCACCTTCAACCAAAATCTCTTAACGAGATAAATACCAAAAATGAATACTTATCCAATGGGTTCCGGCAAGGCCACCCCCATCACACCTTGCTAACGAGCTCAGACTATGTCCCCGCCCGCCAACAAAATGTTGCAAATATCCAAAATCAAAAGAAGGTAGATACCAAAATAATCTTAAAGCCACCAAGGCCAAAAAATTCTCTCAATCACCAATCCAAATACAGAGCCAAAAAACAAAAGCCAATGGACAAAACAAGGCTAATCCAAATATCTGTATGCAAGGCAAATCTCTCTCCTCCCACATACCTTATTTGCCCAACAATAAATTTCCCATGGATATCAACATAAGACTCTCACATCAACATTGAGCCATGAAGCAGATACAGGTTCCTAAATCTAGTTATCCCTTCAACACACTAAACTCCTTATCACCAAATTTCCAAGACTGGAACGCTCTTCTCTCTCAACATAATCTCCTCCGACTTTATCTTCAATATTGCACAAAATCTCTTTTTCCGTCCAAATGAGTAATAGCATAATTACCACTGGATCTACCGCTCTTTTTAGAAGCCATTGATGCACAAATTTAAAAAAATCGCCTTGCTCCGATACCAATCTGTTGTGCAAAAATTGTACAAATGCGGAAAAACAATAAACAGGATCTAGATTTGCCAATTTGAACATCACTTTATCTAGCAGCAATTATTCTATTACTCCAAATAAATAGCAAATAACTATAAAGAAAAAAACGCACAATATTTATACTGGTTCCAGTATCATTGAGATAGTGTACGTCCAGTCCAAAGGAGAGAGATTTTATCACACCGGAGAGAATTACAAGAGATTAAAAGATAAGAATTTACATACCAAAGCCCTAATTAGGGTTAACAAGAAGAGACACTCCATTTGGGGATCACTGGCTGAATACCAGGATATATTTACAATTAAGTCTACCCTCAATATATAACCAATATAAATTCATGTGAGTCATCAATCAAATTACCAAGATATGGTAAGAAGATAATGGAGGCAAATTACAATGGTAACAAATGATGCAAACATAGCAAGTAATTCACTCATTCCTTTGATTAGCAAAGATGGAAGAAAATAATCCCAAAGCAATGCGATTACTGAGAAACAAATAATATGCATATCCTTTTGCATATATTTTATTCCATAACTTGCGCATGCATTTATTTTCTTGTCTTCTCATGCGAATGCGATCTAATAATATATTCATTTCCATAATGGACAAATGTGATTACTTTCCTTCTTGCATATTTGTTTTCTTCTATTTGTGATTTTGTATCACCAAAATTTAACAATTACCCTTGAAAACTATTTTGACAATATTGACTTTCTACATTGTCAAAGAAACACCGTAGAGTAAATTTTGTACTGCTAGAATAAAATTTAATTAATAATTAAGTATCCTTTCAGAATCGTACCTTTTATTTCTACAGATTTTAGCTTTTCAATAAAGTGATATCGATCGCTCGAGCTGAATAGAAAATATTTTTTTGGACAAACATGGTGCATTAATTTGAAGATATTTGGAGTTTTTTCTGTTACTCATGATATTTCATTTAGCACCAATGATAATTATTAATCATCATTAAGATTGCATTAGGTGGTAAGATTGTTAAATTCAGCATCACATATGATACCGCCATCATATTGTGGTATAATATACTACCTCCTAGATAATAAATTTTGCTTAACTTTTGTAGTTGGACTATATGCACAAAAATTGATAAACCTGTGGGTGCATATATTGTCAGTCAGGTGTACATGTTAAAGCATTTATTTACCATACATATATCATACATACATACACATATGCATATATAACATTTGAAGTTATGTCTTGGCTCTGTTATTTTAGCATTTTCGGTAAAATTTGCTTCCAAAAATGGCTTATTTCTACCATTATTGATGCATATGCTAATTTATAATGAAGCTGAGGTGATGTATATTTTCTACTAACCGCTTTTACATATGATGTTTACATTATCTTTTTGTTAAAGCTAACAAACTATCTAATTTTTTTGATATATCATATTTAAACTTTTTTGTCCAAAAGCATAAACTTTACTTGGTTTTTTTTTTTTCATAATTGTCTATTTCAAAAGGTTGTGCTTCTCTATAGTTGACGAAGATGTTGATTTACGATAAAAATTGGGGTGACCAAGCTTCTAAATATGTTGTTTTACATGCAAACAGGTTGTTTATTAAAGCTAACA
The DNA here is from genome assembly GCA_030737815.1 of Allium fistulosum. Classification (NCBI taxonomy): domain Eukaryota; kingdom Viridiplantae; phylum Streptophyta; class Magnoliopsida; order Asparagales; family Amaryllidaceae; genus Allium; species Allium fistulosum. The sequence goes on from CM060902.1 coordinate 1,215,022,813, forward strand.
AACTATTTTTATCATATATAACATATAAAACTTACGTTTCTTTTAGAAAAAACTTTTTCACTTATCCATCTACCAAATCTTTCCTGGTTAATTTCTTCTACATCCGCTTCAAAAAAATGCAACTGTTTTTTTTACCGTTTAAATAATTATTAGTTCAGGAGCTTTCTGCGCATTTTCTTTTAATTTTAAAAATTTGTTTTGAAAAAACTTCTATTTTTAATATTTGAATCCTATTATATATGCAAAGTCCATCTCCTTGCTTTAAAGTCATATGTACTTACTGCTCTGAATTTGTAGTTGATTACTGAAATCCGACTACTGTGATTTTCTGACATTAATTAACACTATTACAAAACTTTTACAAGTCTTTCATTCATTCAATTCTTTTTTCTGCCAGGGGAAAACATATAAAATTTGGCTTTTAAAAATGATGACACATGGTTCGCATATTAGCAAGGATCATTCACTTCATGACTTACACTTTTTCATAGTTGGGAATTTGAAATACAATATAATTACCCATAGTTTGGTAGCAACATTAGTATATGGGTTTGATGGTGCAGTTGATTGTGTTACCGTCATTTGTTTCAAAAAAGTTGGATGTTATTTATATAACTTATTTATTTAAGATGAGTAGATTATGCAGCTATGCCAACCAAACTTTATAAACTTTTATTTATCCAATCTTATACACAAAATTTGAACAGTTTTGTGTTTCCTTAATGCTTATCTACGTAATGATAGTAGATCATATTAAGTCCTGTGATTTTTTAAAATTTCATAAGTTTTATATAGCATGGAATCTTTGGTTTATGTAGAACAGAAACCTATTGAAATGAATCTGATTTATAATGCATTTTATATAAATTATTATGAGAATAAGACTTGACTGTCGAATAATGAAACTAATAAGATTTGAATCGTCAGACAGAAAACTAAATGATTTGAGACCTGCAACTCCTAGCCAATGTTAATAATTTGATTTATTTTAGCATTCTTATCATGCAAAGAAATCCAGATAAATACAATAGTTCACTCCTAATTTTTTTGGTTCAGTTCTTGCAAACGTCAAACATAGTGCACGATCACAGCAATAAAGATATCCATAAATGGCGATGATTCGACAGGAGTAGCAGTAACAATGTTGAGGCTTTTTTGGCTAATTTTGCTAGCAACGTCTACTGGCTAAAATAAGGTGATCCGGAAAGGCTGCTGCCACATATTCTGACCATTGATTTTATGCCACAAAATCCCCATTATCAATTGATACATAAGAGGTGGTGTTGTCGGCAACCAAGTCCTTGCTGTTTAATCTAATATGCAACGAAATATTCTTGGGTACCAATTATATTACCTTTATACGGTTTCATTATGGATCGTATTATGATTTATAGACAATTATTAACTATTATGATATCACATTTTTTGTTAGTTTTTCCTCATTTTTATAACATTTTTTGATTGTATTATGTAAATTAGAAGACGAATCCAACTACTTCTAATCTTTACTCCCATGTAGTAGTATTATTAATTACTGCCAATTGCTTTTCATTTCTCTACTTTATATGTGATGAAAATATAGAAGTGCTTACAATCGAATAATTTTAGTATGCATTGATAACATGTATCATTGGGATTCTAGATTATCAATAATCTGATCACTCTCTGTCATTAGTGACTCATAAATTAAATAGAAAACGAGTTATTATATGTCTCATTATCTAACATACGATATTAATAAATAATTTACTCAACCATAACGTATTTTTTAAACTTCACGATCTCTATGTGTAGTAAAATTGTATTACTGTAGTATTGTTCCTAACTATTGTTCTTAGTTTGTTGGTAACATATTGTACAAGAAGTTTTGTATTTAGATAGTTACTCATTATGTGTGCAACTATTATTCATTTATTGATGTGATTTTAAGTTTTAACATTCATATAATTCATTTCTTAAATTCTAACATTACTTTTACCAACTCATGGTTGTATAGTACTTTCGCTGGCTCATTTGCATATAGTGGATACTTTTAACTTAGCGTATGCATTTCTTCTACGTTTGAACTTAACTGATACTTAAGGGCCTTGATCTATTGTTGTGAATTTATTTATTTTGTATACCCGAGGAGGGTGGTATGGATAATTTTTCTCTACTATCTATTTTTAGCTTGATGGTTTATCTTCATGTAACACACTTGCTTTAGTAATTGACAGTTTTAATTCTGTGAATGTACTTCTAAACTTGTACATTTCGAGCATGGTGAATACAAAAAATCAAAATAAAATGACTATCCTCACCTTATTGAAATGCTTATCTATCATTACACAATTGCACATTTAAACCAATTCAAAAAAGTTTAGAATATAAACACAACCTGAAGCTACATATATAGGGTTAAGTTATAGTCCTCATTCTTCCACCTCCAGTAGCAAAATTTCACTTTCAACGCTATAAGAAACATATAGGAGTAAAATATTATGTCCAATTATGGGTATGCCTATGCATCTATTGTGGAAATTCATGTCCATCAAATATATTTCATCAACCTATTCACACTAACAGACTATAGCATCCAATAACCTATGCACCCGTGCAGTGCACGGGCTTCCACTTTTTTATTATAGGGTAAATGAGTTTCTGTTTACTGACCATCTAATTAAAATAATTTGTTAATTGTTGATTCACTGACATAATGGTTGCCAACAAGAACCAGTAGTCTACTTTGGATTCATTACTAAATGCAAACATACTTTTCTTCTTGAGTTTGTTGAAATGGGGTGGATGAACAAAAGGTTTTATAGCGAATTTCCTTTTGCTTTTTTTCCTAACTTGTGGCCAATAAAGGTGTCAAATTGTCCACAACTTTAATGGAGCTGGCAGGGATTCTTAGCTCTCCAGGAGAGGAAGAGAGTTCGAGCCATGGCAGCTTCACTTTAGTAGGGGGTCGGGTGACCTACGAAAATATGTTTAAAAAAAGGTATCAAATTAGTATATGACAAAGTAACTGATATAAACACTCATGTTGTCATTGTTATGTGGGTTTGTATCCTTCAAGATTTTTGATGTATGGCATCTTCACACTCAAAGATATTTGATGAAAGGGGAGCATACATGTTTCTTTATATACATCCTTGACAGAGGAACGCTGATGCATTAAAGATGATGAAAGATCAGTTTGGGAACTATGTTTTGCAGAAATTCTTGGACACATGCAATGATAAGCAACGCCGACTAATTCTGTTTGGTACACGGCTCCAATCATCATATATATTAAAATATTTTGTTAGTAGTGTATATGTGTCTATGAATGTTGAGAATTTTATGTAAACCTGCCTACTTTGTAATGACTTTTGTGTCGGAATGGTTATGTATATCGTTTTTGTTATGTAATTAATGTGTTTTGTCATTTGTTTGAGTATTGTGATTATTAGATCGATACTTTATTTATATCAACATATGTTGTAATGACTTGACTTTTCGACCCTCAAACGTCGACACTAAATACATCAACAGTATTCGTGCGCCAAACGCCTAAGTGCTGGAAAGAAAGAAAGTTAGGGTAAAAAAAGAATATAATAAGAAAGAAAGAACACAACATCAGAATTCACAACGAAACGATAATATATAATATAAAATGAACAGTACAAAGGGTCACTTTGAATTGTGAAATTTCAAAGTTACAAAACATTAGTCTGGACAGTTATAACTGTCTATCCTCACAATGTCGATATATACAATACAGTAATGCAGCGGAAATAAGAATACTACGGTAGATAATCATCCAGCTCCTCTATATAAGCTCCAAGGCATCCATAGCTTAATCTGAAAATATACACGGAGCTGCCTTGAGCATTATAAGAAAATAACATCCGGATCTGTCCAGTAAACCAACGTGAGAAACTCAAGAAATATGTGTGAGAAGTAACGGTAACCATTGAGACCGTATAGATTCCCGTAACAGTTTTCTCCTTAAAAAAACCAACCATTCATTAAGCTTAATATAGTGATATGATAGATAATGTTTAGAGTGTATAATATAAACCATATCAAATAGCTGTTGTGTGAACACCACAATAATAATAGGTATACAATCAACACCGCTAAGGCGTGTTCGCATATGCGTAAAGAATTCCATGGAGATCTTCTTGGATCAAGCCGAATTTGAATTCCTGCACAAGGATCAGAAATATCCTTCCGGGCAACGTACATATCTAGGGAATGTACTATAGGAAATACATAGCTGGTCCATGCCCAAACACTCGTGGTTCTGAATGTATCACTCCCGCATGCATGTCCGCAAGTAATACTAGATAGGAGTTGCATGCACCCTTGGGATCGCTACATGCTACATTCCCTTTGGCTATGCATCATTTCTCTAGTTTTAGTCATTTCCGATGCCATGGCTATGTTCGGCATCTCTCACTTGAGCCTTAATCACTCGAACAGAACACAAATCCCCAATTGGATTCCATCATCTTGAACAGATCATGGATCGCTACATGGATTTATGCATCTCGAACAGATGTCGAATCTCCACATAGATTTTCGTATAAGTCCTCCAACGAATGCTAAAGCTATCCTCTCTCTTGGAATACTGCTCAAGATAGACAGTCTCATATGATAGCATCATTTGAAATGCTAACGCTGACCTCTTCCTTGGACTTAACCTTAGGATATACAGTTCAACTCTATAACATTCCACTTCACAACCACTCCTAAAACATAGAACAAGTATACTAGTTTTGAAGTGTTATTCCATAAGTAAAACACTTACAGATCCTGATCTCTTCAAACCAATTCAATGAATTTCCGGTTAACTCAATTTTGGTTCTTTCAGAAATAAGCGAAAGCTAGAGACGTTTTGTACCAATGCTCCTCCCCGGGGGTTCTCATTGATATGAAATTGCAAAGCCTTTTGATACTTTCTGAGTCATATTTGGTCAAGTTCAATAATCAACTAATCGACTATCTAGTCAAAAACAATTGCTTATACAAATCAATATTTGTATACTTAACTCGTTTTCGACATTCCAACTTAACCATTCCTCATCCAAGAGTGTAGCCGAGTAAGTTAGAGCACTGGTTGCATATCAAAGCCTTGCCTAGACACTTCATTCTTGAATCTCACAAATAGATAAGTCTACCTCGTTGGCTTTTAGTGTTAAGTATAGTGTTAATGATTTCCATAAACAAGTAAAAAATCAACACGATTAACACGTTTTCGACATTTTTCAACTTACTATTCCTCGGTCAAGAGGGAAGCCTAGTGGGTTAGAGCCCTATTGCTCCATTCCTACTCGACATCAGTCCTAACTCTCACAAATAGATAAGCCTACTTCATCGGCTTTTAATGTTAAGCATAGTTAATTACCTTTCAAACAAGTAATTAGACAACCAACCATTTGGCCATTAAGCAATTCTTAACCCCTTTTTGGACCTTTGGTTTTACTTTTAAAACCCTTTTAGGGATGATATACATATATAGAGTACTTTTATTTATAAAACTAGATATTTAATAAAACACTTTAAAAGATATTATTACATAAGATTTTTTATACTTTAATAAAATAATCAACTGATCTTCTATAAACTATACATACTTAAAAATGCTTTTAAAATACTTTAAAATTCTTATAATAGGTTTTAAAACATTTATCCAAAATATTACTTGAAAATAATAAGTTTATAAAGTCCTTTAAAACTTGAAAAAACAAGTTTTCATTATAAAAACCTCTTCTTTAAAAATTCACAACTAATTCTTAAAAATTCATAAAAATCTCAAACCACTTTTAGATACTCTAATAAGAGCTAGTAAACACTTGTAAAAATAATAAAATAAAATACTTAAATTTAAATATCTTTTCAAATCTTTGAAGTCCAAAAATCAAGGCTAAACGGGGTAGTTTTGCACAAGTGAAGTTTTGCCCACTTTTCAAAATGTTACTTTAACATTTTACTATCAATACTTTTTATGAAAGCAAGCATATATATAAAACATAATAAATATGGTGAGAAACCCCTAAGGATCTTTCTATAAAGTTCCATAGAAATTGCCAAAAACAAGGCAATTCCTAAGTGCATCCACAATGACTATCGCTATAAGTGCACATTCAAATCCAAGTCCAATCTAAACCAAAGTCCATCTACAACCTATATGCTTTGTTTAAATGCCTTGATATAGGTTATACAAGTCCATTTAAGTCTGTTCAAGTCTGTTCATATGGATTACATATGCCATTTGCTTTCAAAGCAAGAATTGAAACCAATATTTTAACTTATGTCAATATCAGTTCAACAACTTAAGCACAATCAAACACAAACATACATGGGTTGTATTTTCATTCTAAGTGGTGAGTTAACTCACCTTTAACCCAACAAACAAGCAAGTCCAAGCTAACAAAGTCCAACCTCAACCATGCAACCACCTTTCCCTTCTATCTTCTCCTTGCTTTTGCTCTTGCCTAGGCTAATAATAGCCCAAATTGCTCATAGCTGTGCTAAATGGGGGGAGATGTGCTTCAATTATTCCTAAAAAACTATATAGTAGTTGTTGTAATGTTGTCCCAAGGCTCCACTCCAAATTTGAGTTGATTTGGATGAGTTTTGCAAATATTTTCTTTAGAGCATAAGAGAAGAAGAAGAAGACATGGATGAAAGCTTGGTTTTGCTTTTTGAATTTATGATTATTTAACAGGGATATGCCTCTCCTTATATAGGCTTCAAATGGTGCTCTTTAGCCCTGTTCTCACCCTCCCTACCATGTCGTGGAAGGCTTACCATTCCACATGCCCATCACTTCTCCTTTACATCACTTCCATTTAACAAATGCCTTTAATACCCCTTACATTTTAATATCTCTTATCCGTTTGGAATATTCTAGAATGTTCTATTTTCTTTATGAAGAAAAGTGTTAATTAGTTGATAATGTGTTCATTTGATCATTCGACAAGTGCACAAGAGTTCAGAAAAGCTTATATCAATCAAAAGTTGTTTACCGATAATCCGACTTTCGGTCACATTATCGATTTTTCTTCGAAGAATATATTTTTGTAAAACAATTTCAAAAATAAGTTTATTATAATTATTTATTAATTAAATGATGTTTAACAAGCTTATAAGATCACATTTATAACACTTAACTATATTTCAAAACGTTTTAATATTCGAAGACGAAGTGTTCAAATTTTCGGGTCCCTACATCCATTAATTACTATTGTATAATATATGCGAACAGCTAAAAACTGGACAGACAACCAACATGGTAAAGTAGCATTTAGAAAATGTAGCAAAATAGTCAACAAATTTGGTATTGTTTAATAAACGCAATAGTATGGTTTGGGTTTTCAGTTGCATCTTCTATAACAGCGTTTATGAAAACGCTACTATAATATTTTGTAGTAGTCTCAACAGTAATTTTAGTGGAGTTTACATAGCACTACGATTAAAAAATTTGGTTGCGTTTGTTGAACGCTGCAATATGCTTCTTTTCGGTAGCATTTATGAAAATGCAATAGAAAGTCCTAGACTTTTAGTTGCATGTCGTATAACGACATTCTCTAAAACGCTACTATAAGTTATGGTGGAGTTTTTTGGACGCTATTAAATCTATTTTTTAGTGTGGTGATGGGAATGAAGACCTCCTTCTGAAGAGGTATACAGATTTAAGCTTTCAAAGTGATTTAGATGATAGTAAATCAGTGTTTGGTTAAGTCTTTATGCTTAATGGCAGACCTGTTAGTCGAAATTTGGAAAAGTTTCAAGTAAGAAACAGTTGCTGGTTCCATGATGAGGCCGTGTATATCGCCCTCAATGAAGCAGCTAATGAGGCAGTCTGGATGCACAAGTTTTTGAGTGAGCTCGGAGTGATTCCCAATACCGAGAATCCTATGGCATTGTTTTATGATGATAATACGGAAATGCAGCTTGCAACAGAGCCCAGAATGCATAAGAAGTCATGACACATTCTCCAGAAGTTCCACATAATTAGAGACATTAGATGAGAAGAAAGAGGTCGTGATACAAAGGGAAGATACCAAGGATAACATAACATGTCCATTCACTAAGGGTCTAGCTCGGTTGGCTGTCAAGAAGCTTAATTGAAGGGGTGGGATTGTGATTCCTAATTGGCCCCAAGTGCAAGTGGGAGATTTATAGAGTTAGCGGTATGCCCTAGGGGCAATTCTATAATTTATTGTAAATTAATTAACTCCGTAATCAATTCTCATTCGTAAGAAAGGTGTTTTCTTTCTGTTATATATTTGTTATAATATGTTATAAATAATTAAATGCTTAATTAAAATATATTTAATAGAAAATCCATAAATGGTGTATTTGTGATAGTAATTACAAATAGTTGTAATCATGAGTACCGTATCACAATATTATAAAACACATCATTTTAAATGTTCCTATTTAAGATGCATCAAGACTGGATATCGACGTATCCATTAAGACCAGAGTACCTAACACTCTCTAAATGTTGAGCAGTGTATTACTCATGACTATGGGTGAGCACCTAGGTTTTATGTACTGATAGTTATTCGATAGCCATGGAATGACTCACTCGATAGTTTTCTGTTGGTTAATATAACTAAGGTCAAACATAAAATATCGATGTGATCAATTTACACAGTTCTCTCGACTTAAGAATACTGTCGACCTTCATTATGAAAGCTCCACTTTGATTATAGTTAAATCATGACACAACGTCAATCGAGTGACTATAGTTGTCATGAGTGGAAGTATTGGAAACGAAGCACTATTTAAGAGAGAATTCGTCTTCTCAGTTATACGAGGTTAGTATCACGGCCAACTCAATCAACTCAAAGCCAAATATTTAGCCAGTGTAGTTTGGTTAATAATAACTGTTATTATTGAACCAAAGACTTTGTGTTTAGAATATAGATTCAATATGGATGATATTGGAATTTTAAACATTTCCAAATTCCATAAGTCCAAAGTGATTTTGACAAAGAGAATTGGTGTAAATGAAAATCACAACCGAGTAATGCTTAACAAAGTAAAATTGGATTTTGGTGAAACCGAGTAAGCGATAAATCTGGCCAAAATGTCACACACCAGCTAAGTGACATGTGAACGTTATTATTCGAATAGTTCGATATTAATCGCTGACCAAATTTACACTTGACGAGTCACACAACCGAAATGATGAATTCTCCTTTGACTAAACGATTTAATTAATTTATAATTATTATAATTAATTAAATTAATAATTATGAAATATTATTTATAAATTTGATTTTTATCTGATAAACCAATATTAAATTTAGTAATAAATGTTGTAAATATATTAATTGATATACGATATCGATAAGGGTTTTCAAATTAGATTTAAAATGCAAAATATTTATTCAGACCATAGATGGGTTCATGGCCCATTAGAGGGGTTGGTATGTATGACCATAATAAGGAGTATATGCGACTCTAATATGGAGAGAGATGGCTTGATTTTAGATGGCTCGGATTAAAGGAGATTGAGTAAAAGATGAGATCCCAAATCTATAGTTTCCTACCTTTATTTAAGCATCCCTTTCTCTAATTGATATTGATCTTTTGAGCCTCCATCCCTACCAATTGCTGGCCGAACTCCCTCTCTCTTCTCTCCAATTTTATCAAGTTCAAATCAATTCAATTCAACTGTTATATGATAGCTAGCGGTCAATGGTTCAAGAACTAGCAATTTTTTGGATCGAAAATTATTTCAAGGGGCATATATCATCATTTCAAAGTGCAATTCAAGGAATTGAAAGTAAGGTATATTTTGATTCAATTATTAATGCTCAATTATAATGTTTTATTATTTACATATATTTTTTATTATTAGTTAGGTGATGATTCTGATATTGTCACAAAATTGTTTTCGTTATATATGTATAGAATTAAATATTAAAATTTTTTTATCAAAACATCTTAGGCCAGTACGACTCTACAATTAAAAAAACATTTTTATTATTTTATTGAATTAATATATAATATAACTAGATATATATAGTTTATAATTAATCATAACATCATATGTTAATAAAATATGGTCATATAATTTTATATGTAAAGTATTAAGGCTATAGTAATTTTTGGCAATGATAAAATAATTTTATTTTATTTTATTATTTTCTAATATTATTTAAGTCAATTTATTACATAAATCAGTTATATTAATTTAAATATATTATGAAATTATGTTTTATATTTTATAAAATAATATTAGCACAAAATACACACTCGGTAAAAAGTAAAAAAAAAATTAGAATTAATTTTGAATAACAGCCAAAAATAGAAAAATCAATTATAAACTTATTTCAAATCAAAAAATTATGTAATAAAATTTTCAAAACATAAAATATTTTTGGATTTACCGAAAATTCAAAATTCAAAATAAAATTTTAAAATTAATTTTTGTTAATATTTTTGAATGGATATTGAAATCAAATATATTTTAAAATTAAAAATTAATAAAAAATTATACATGTAGGGCCGTGCGCAAGAGCTGGTCATTTATATTAGTCAAAATATTTTGGTTTATTTTATCACAATTAATCTATATATATATATATATAATTTTATTATGCATACATTTATATATAAATATTTAACATATATATAAAAATCAATATATTTGCATATATATTGCTTTCGGCTTTATAAAAAATGAATATTTTATAAATGATTTCATTATATTTAAATAAGTCTATTATATAATATTTATATACAATGTTAATATTTTATTCATATGATTATATATATATATAAATGTACTTATATACTTATCTAAAATTATTTAAATAAAACTATAATATATACATATTTGTAATATTTATATATAAACAAAAGTATATATATACATATATTTGGACAATATATTTACATATTGGATGAGCTAACGTGTCTGTTGCGATGTAAATCTCAGCAACTTTACATGGGCATGTTATACTTGCACAGATTGATATGTTATACATGCACACACACATATCTGTGTATATGATACACATGTGTGTGTGTATATATATGTATATCAACACATAAATTAAATAAAACTATATCATTTTATAAATTTAAATAAAATAAAAATTTTATTTAAATAAAATTTAGAAATGTTATAATTAAATTAGACTTCATAGACCTAATAAAGAACCAATATGTTATAGAAAAATAAAATTCATCCATAACTTCCGCTATGAGTTGGCCCAATTCCACATCCATGTTGGCAATATACTGCACGGATTGGTCAAGAACATTGTTGTTGCCTCTACCTATACATTTTTGGATTTATTTGATAATTTAAACTGTCAAACAATAATTCAAAATTTATTTTACCGAAGTAATGTAATTATTTAATTGAATTTTTAGAAATTATTATAGGAATATTCCCATAATTGGGACTACGGTCTAGCCTTTTGGCTATAGAAGTGTTGAAGGCACGAAAGACTTCTTCCTAAACCACATATGTGATGTCCACGCCTTTACTTTTTAGCTCGTCAATTTGACTTCATATTTTGTCTATTTTTGCACTTATTAACATCACAAAGATATGCATATATTATTTAAATCAAGTTTTTCGAATGGCTTATTGCAAACTGCTTCACGGAGTCGTCAATTCATCCAATAGTGGTCGATCCATCATTGCTCGAGTCGACCTTGTGAGTCTTACGATAAACCTCCCAATATGTCAGTTCCCTATGAAAATCTTCCCACTGATAAAATGAAAATAAAATGTCTTCATTACTAATATTAAACAAGGAAATATTCCATCATCTTGTGATAGAAGTGTTGGCGAGAGTTGTTTCATTTTCATGAAAAGTTAAGTATGTGAAAGGTTGTAGGTTGTTGTAAAATTTATGTTATACTTCTAAGTATCATGCAATCTTCCATATAGATTACTTCTCATTAGAAATGATGAGCCAGCACTATTCACTATCATATACATATTAAATCGTATATTGGTTAAGATTATGTTAACTGGGATTCTAAAGGTTAAGGTCCCTATGAAGTTTGAAGCTTTACATAAACACATATAGAGACTTTAACTAAAAATAAAAGCATTATTCAATAAACATATATAGGCATGTCTCTCTACAACAACACAAACAAAGTTATTGCAAGCCTAAAAATTGTTCTGCCTAGCCTTTCTGTCAAAACTCAGCTCAATTTTGAGTCAAAACAGAGCCTATGCTCAGTTTTGATAAAACTGAGCATTGCTTAGTTTTGACAAAACTGAATAATCAACTAAGCTGGGCCTAATTTTGAATCAAAACTGAGATTCATGGTTTTGAATCAATAGAGCCATGCACAATTTGAAAAAACCATCCTCTTTTCCTTTTGAACAAAACTATAATCATCGCAAAGCCACAATTTCACGATGTTAAGTATGTGAAACTCTCAATTTTTTCCATCAAAACAGAACATGTTAAAATAACAACCAATACTCGAACCATCAATGGTCCGACCACTCAAACAAAATTCTAAATTAATCAATGCCAAAAAAGAAATCCATAACATATTAAACCAATCCAAATCAAGTTCATAAATTTCAATAAAAAATCAACTTATTAGATTTATTCTGGAAAAAGGAATAGTGCTACCGATTGACATAATAAATAAATAAATTCTCTTTTAAATGAAATATAATGTAAACCACAAATTTACATACCAGATTGAGACGATAATCGACATTAGATCTTGGACCACCAATGTGTAGCTTAAGTTTTTTCGCCCTACTTTCTGCTGCTTTGGAAGTAGCCCGAAACTCCGACGACACCCAATAAGCCTTCAAATTATCAAATATTTCCTGAGGCAATGGTGGATGCTTCTTTCATGACTTATGCATTTGGAGTGCCCACTCATGATACTTTGTGCCAGCTTTCATTTTCCATGCTCTATGTGCATGCTTCTCAGACACATTCTTATACCTGGTAAAATAAATTTTAACTGAGATTTGGTTTTGCTATGATGGTAGTGATTAATGTCAACAAAAATTGAAAGAAAAATCAGAATAAATAAAACATCTTAATTCTTCTTTAGTAAATCTAAACTTTATTATCCAATATATCATGCTTCATCAAGATGCTAAAGCTATTGTAAAATTTGTTATGTCAATATCACTTGGTAAATGACAAGACTAACAAGTGTATTTATATTTTTTAGCAAGCATAATTTGTGTACATGACAAAACCTTGGGGAATAGAATGAGATGATAAAGTTGGAATGTTTTCCTTACTTTCTTGTTTTAATGGAAAATTTAACCTCAGTTTTAGCATACTATTTACTAGAAATTGAAATTTACTTCCAAATAAACCAATTCCATACTTAATTACTACATAATGCAACCATCTTGAATATGAATAGTTATAGTAACCAATGAAAATGTGAATTATAAATTGGAAAATAATATAAAAACATTTTAGAATGGCAGATTTGGTAGTTTGAATTCAATATCGTCATTTATTTTCTTTATGGCCATGTAAGGCCAATATGGTTATAAAATTCATTTACACACACACTCTCTCTATTTGTGAACATGAAATAGAATTATTTAACTAACTCCATGTATCATGTTGCATAAGTTATGTGTTGAACCGAACAGTGTATATATCTTCTTTGCTTTAATATGCAAAGGTCTTCTTTTAACCGAATAGTTAATAATCACTATCACACTCATTCAATTTAGCTTCAATTTCAACCAACTTAACCCAAATCAAGAAAAGACCCAAATTAAAATGCTAAGAACCCTAATTTAAATCTCAGTAAATCAAGATAAATTACATGCATACAAAATATAAATCTAATAAAAACATATTTACTTAAGGAATCGAAGTAGACGAGAGGCAAGGTCTGGTACTGACATGGTCTTACTCAATCCACGATGGTAGTGAAGGCTGGTGTTTGGGGAGTAAAAGAGTGGCACGTCGACTGGTGGTGGAGCTGCAAAGTTGGTGTTTGTGATCATCGGTTGAAGATGCGGAGAGGTAGTCGATAGTTGAAGCCTAAATACGAAGATACGGGTGGAGGTGGAGAGACAGTTGAGTTGTGGTGGATCTAAGATATTGTTTTTTGGTACTTAGGGATTTTTGTTTTGGGGATGTATCTTGTTTGGGTGTGTGCAATAATAGTGGGAAAAGATGTTGAGTAAGGTGTGTATGTGGGGTTTAGGTTGGGGTCGGAATGGCATCGAAAAATACCGACGCTATTCCAACTGTTGATACACGAAGATTTTGATCAATGACAATATGCTTCAACAAAAAGGAAGAGATATATGCAAAATCAGAGGAAGATCGATGAAGACCAAAGTATAAACATAAGTATGATTTCTATAGGTCTAAAGTCTAGATTATTTGTTAAAATCTATCCTCAAGAGATTTGCACGAACACTAAAACACATTCATAAAACTTCATTTTTATTCACATGTTCACTGTGCATACTTTTATAGTTCAGTCGACTGAACAGGTATGGACAGTCGACTGAAACTGGCACACATTATAAATATGCGCAGTTTCAGTCGACTGAATTTCCTGCCCAGTCGATTGAATGCTTTCCTGAAAATTTTTCCTTTGTATTTTCAATCGACTGAATTTCCTGCTCAGTCGACTGAATCTGCAACTGCGAATTTTCTCCGAAAGGACACCTTCTTCTTCCCAAGAGCTGCAACCATTCTCCAATGGAAATGGAAGCATCTCTTGCATGCACCTCTAGCAAACAAATGCACCTCTTCTACAAGTATAAATACATGGTTTTAACATTTGCAAATCACCAATTCTACTTGCTTTAATCTCTCTACTTACTTGAACATACTTTCAGATTCTTTTAAGTTTTCAAAAGCAAACCAATTGCTTGAATCTCTGTTTTAACTATAACATCTCTTGATTCATAGCAATTCACATTTCCTAAATCTTCACAAACACTTTGTATACTCTCGAGGATAAGATTATAGGAAAGTTGTACTAAATTGACTCATTAGTGTTATCAAGAACACAACAAGTCAGAAATACTTTTTGTATCCAAGTTGAAGTCCTCTTCGGTAGTTGAGGCAAGAAATCCCGTTCGGTTGTTCGGGTAAGTTGTAAACCTATTCCTCCGGGTTAAGTGAGGGTTGTTGGTTAGTTGAATTCCTAAGAGGAGCTTAGGGACTGGACGTAGGACAAGAGGTCTGAACCAGTATAAAGTCTTGGTGTCTACTTTACTTACTACTTATTACTATCTACCTAGAGAATTTTACTATTCCATATTATACGATCCTACCGCATAGACTCTTTCACCAACATCCACTTTTATTTGACAATATTTTATGAATTTTAAATCAAAAAACATATTATTTATTTTAAATATTGTTGAATTGGAAATAAATAATTTTATATCATTACAAATGTTAGAATATATGTAAAAATTTCAGTTATAACCTGTCATTTCTAATAGAACACGTGTAACTTATATGTAAAATGATCAGTTTGAACGAATAGACCAGTCTATATTACAAATTTTTGAAATCCGACTTTTGAGAATCGATATTTTTGTCCTGGGTACTTAAGTATAAAATTTCATGGCGTTGCGAGTTAGCTTAATCCACGATCATGTAAGTTAATCTATCAGTTTCAATAACCAATTTCCCCTAGGAATATTTACATCTGATAAGATGGATGCTCAAACCGACTCATAATTGCACTAAATCGTATATTTAAGCTTCTTATACGGTATTAACGAATGCGTATGGTCCATAAATATGGATTGTAAGTAGGAATCAGTTAGAACTGATTCATTTACAATAGAACTTTAAGTAACTTGTATGGAAACCGACCAGTTTGAATCAATAGACTCATCAACATTACAAATTTTTAAATCTGACTATTTAGAATCGACATTGTTGTCCTGGATACCTAAGTATAAAATTTTATTGCGTTCTGAGTTAGTTAGATCGACATCATGTTATTTAATCAACTATTTTCGATAATAAATTTACACATACAAGTGTTTACATATGATAATATGGATGGTAAAACCGATTCAGAGTTACATAAAATCCTATATTTAAACTTCTCGTATGGTACTAACGAATGTATATAGTCCAATTTCATAAATTTGGATAAAAGTAACTAAACAATAATATTTAAATTAAAAAATTAAATTATAATTATATATATTTAATTTTAAAATAACCAAAATATATATAATTTGAAAATTATTTACTAAAATAATATGATTAGTTTGAAAAAGTAAATAAAGATAGTGTAAACAAAAAGGCGTCGGAAAATACCGATGTCACTCTGATGCCTTTTATTTACTCGACCAGAATAATAAAGGCGTCGATATGGCGTCGAAAAATACCAATGCCATTTCGACGTCTTTGTTATTATGGTCTAATATTTAACTAGTGTCAAAATGGCATCGATATTTACCAATGCCATTCCGAGACCATTATTCGTTTTTATGACTTTCCAACCCCCCACCCCCCTTTCTGGCATTGGAATGGCGTCAGAAATTTTCATCGTTATTTTGCATATTTTCTAATAGTGAGATCTTTCATTTGAAATTCTTTCTTTAAATAATTTGTTGTTTCATCAATATCTTCTGAAGTCGCAATCAAATTTATATCATCAACATAAACTGCTAAAATAGGAAATCCCTTTACCGATTGCTTTATAAGACACATGGACAAGTGAGATTGTTCTTATTTCCAGCTTTTATGAAATATTCACTAAGACGGTTATACCACATTCTTACATACTGTTTCAAACCATATAGTGATCATCAAAGTTTTAATGAGTACATCGACTTTGATTTTACTTTAGGCAATTTACGTCAATTTGGAATTTTAATGGAAATATAGTATCTAATTCACCGTAAAGATAAGTCGTCACAACATCCATTGGCCTTATATTTAATTTTTCAGAAACTAGAAGGCTTATCAAATATCAAAATGTTATGACATCCATAACAAGTGAATATTTTTCCTTATAGTCAAAATACGGTCTTTGCACGAAACCTTATGCGACAAGTCGTGCCTTGTATCTCACGATTTCATTTTCTAACGAATACTCATTTGTACCCTACTGGTTTAACATTATATGGTGTTTTCTTTATCGATCCAACCGCACCATGTTTTTCCAGTTAAACTACTTCAACTTGGATAGCATCTTTTCATTTTGGCCAATCATGTCTTTTTTGACATTCATTTATCCTATTTGGTTCGGTATCATTATTCTCATTATAATCATGACTTTCAGTTATTTTAGTAGCTACTACGACTGAGAATATATCATTAATTATTATTATATTTTGGTCCCATATTTCTTCATAGTTCGTATAAAATATTGAGATCTCACTATTATTAGGTGCCATTTTACTTTTGGAAGCTTCTATTATTACTTATGGGATAATAGTTCCTTTTGGGTTTGTAAGATAATTGAAATTTTCATTCAAGTGATCTTCTGGATGATTTATAACTTCTTCGGAAGGTTTATCAATTGATGATTTTTCATTAGGTTTTCTTTTTCTAGACGCCAAGTCTTTTGAACAATGGGTTTTTCATGCTTTTATCTTGATGTAGATTAATTTGCTACTATATTCAACTTTGGTCCTTTTGAGACTTTATTCTAGCTGGTGCATTTGCTGTGGGAATGTGATGTTTAGCTATTTTTGCAGCATCACTAAATGCATCTGGTATTTGATTTGCAATATTTTGAAGTTGCAAAATTCTTTGTACCTTAAATTGACATTGTTTGGTACGCGGATCCAAATAAGGCATAAATGGATTATTCCATGATACTTTATGCCATTCTACTAGGATGGTCTTTTCTTCCTCTAATGCCAGAAAACTTGTCTCATCAAATTTACAGTCTGAAAATCTTGCAGTGAAAATATCACTTGTAAGAGGTTCAAGGTAACGAATTATCACGGGCGAATAAAACCTAACTTAAATTCCCAACCTACGTTGTGGACCCATTTTAGTACGAAGTAAGGAACTTATGGACACATGTACAGTGCAACCAAATTTTCATAAATGTGAAAAATTTGGTCGAGATCCTTTTAAAAGCTGTGATTGTGAAAACTAATGATAAGCTGTTGGTATAATTTAACCAATTTTGATGAATGGAAAATTGCATGTCCCCAAGTTAAAACAGGTAGCTTTGATTGCATAAGCGATGGTCTTGCAATAAGTCGTAGATGCTTAATTAATGATTTTGCTAGATTTTTTAAGTGTGAACATGAGGTACTTGATGTTCAACTTCAATTCTTAATGGTAAGCAATAGTCATCAAATACTTGAGAAGTAAATTTAAATGAATTACTTAATCGAATTGATTTAATTTGACAATCAAGGAAGTGTGCTCTCAGTTTGATTATTTGAGCAAGTAATTTGCCAGTTGCTATATTTCTTGTAGAAAAATATGCGAGTTGATGCATTAATTAATATCATAAAATATTTAAATGGTCCACATTCGTGGTAAATTGGACAACATATATCACTGTGAATTTTTTGTAGAAATGTTGGAGATTCTGAAGTGATTTTACTATGTGAAGGTCGAGCGATAATTTTTTTTTATGCAAATGGGCACATAAGTAATCACTTAATAAATTCAATTAGTTTGATAAATCATGTCTACTTGATTTTTTGCAAGTTTGTGCCTCATAGTTGACCCAGAAAGACCCAAGCGATTATGCCAAAGAAACGGTGTCTTTGTATTTGTGAGCTTCTGATTTATATTTATAGACCGTGATTCAACTATGCCAATTTTCGTAAAGTATAATCTTGCTGAAATTGTACCAATTTTTTCTAAAATAAGCTTCTTTCTAGAAATAACACAAAGATATTCCTTGGTGTTTTCACTTATAGTTTCAGTATCGTAACCGTTCATTCCTATATCCTTAAAAGTTAGTAAATTTCTTTTAGGATTGCTTGAGTATAATGCATTTTAAATGAAACATGTGTACCATTTGGTAATATTATATGGACTCTTCTAGACAATTATATTATCAGATCCAGTTATGGTGGAAACTTTATCGATTTAAAGAGATATTCTCAAAACTCCA
This sequence comes from Allium fistulosum, assembly GCA_030737815.1. Classification (NCBI taxonomy): domain Eukaryota; kingdom Viridiplantae; phylum Streptophyta; class Magnoliopsida; order Asparagales; family Amaryllidaceae; genus Allium; species Allium fistulosum. Next base: position 1,215,041,854 of record CM060902.1, read on the forward strand.
AATTTGCAATGATTGTAACAACTCGCACCTTCGGAGATACCGATCCAAAGCCCAAATGGCATTTGAACTCGCATTGTGTTAAAAATTACAAGTCACTAGGTTTTTTAGAACATTATGTGGTACAGAAATGGCCACAAATTTAGAACGTTCTACACTTTCAGTACTCACAGCGGAAGGAATAAAATATAAATACTAAAATAACCAATTGAGACAACAATCTCCATGTAAATGTGGTCCATACAACAATATCTCCAAATAACGACACATAATAGTCTGATAGATAACATAATATGAAATAAAGTACATGGAAAGTAACTATAAATAGATATAACTTCAGGGTGCCATGCCTTCTTCTCCACATACTGTACCTTAGCCAAATCACCTTTGGCCTGTCCGCCTGTAATAGAGATAGAAATGAAGAAATGGAGGGGGTCAGACAACGTCTGGTTAGTGAATGATAACACTAGTAGTATGGTGTGGACAAGTAGTTAAATTTCAATTATAACCTACACCTAAGAGTGTGCTTTAGTGTGTGTGTTCTCTGTACATAAGGGATCAACTATTTTCATAATATGATTCGACTATTCCTATTGTTATTACATTCCCCTTTTTTATATAGGCTTCCACTTACAGGTGGAACATCTCAACTGGATAATTTCAAAAAAACATTTTTAGTAAATAACCACCTATTTATATACCGAGTTAACATTCTCATTATAATCGTTTTGGTTGCACCAAATCAAGTAAACTTACTATGCTAAGCTTAGGCATTCGAGTTAACAATCCAAAATTAATTTTTTGGGTTAACATTCCCAATTTAATCCTTTTGGTTAACAATCTCAATATTGTCTTTCTACTAGTGCACGTATCCTATGCTCTTTGTCATTGCACAAGTAGCGTTCAAGAGCAGATCAACGATTCTAACTCTCTATAGGTTTAACGATCCTACTATGACAGATTTCTCCACCATCTCTTTCCATCTCCCACCAATAGGTGATTTGGACCGGTTACGAAAGATAGATCTTCTAATTGTGATATAATTGCTCGCCGCGTTAAGTGCAACGTTCACCAACTTCATGAAGTGAGAGCCTAGGACTTCACCAAATGTGATTATATTTCTAACTTGCTGGCCGACTACATTCAGCTACATGAACTCCCGAGAGATGAGGAAGTATGAACAAGTTTCCCATAATCATTCCTACTTGGCTTGTACTAGGTCCAGGTTCAATTTGGGCTGGCTGAAATAATTCAGACGTTTGAAAAACATTTCAGATGTCTGATCCTCTTATATATAAAAAATATTTTCCAAGTATTCAAACATCTGGCTTCTTTCTCAGATGTCTGACTTGATTCTAAATGTCTGAAAAAGAATTTATACGTCTGAATTAGGTCAATATTGAACTAATTTCTTTCGATTTTGGTTCTAAAATTCAGACATCTAAAAATGATTTCAGACATCTAATTAACATTTCAAACGTCTGGTTTTCTAATTTCCCATATTTTGATCAATTTTGTTTATTTTATTTTATACGTTCATCTTCTTTACAGATTCAAATATACATGCTAAATTCAAATTTCTTCAAAGGTTCAGCTACAGTTTTGATTATTGCTTATGCACAATTCCAAGCAATTTTGGTTCTTTGATCATATATAACATTTCTATTAAATTTCCTTTGTTTTAAATCGATTATCTCTGTATATATTTCGATAAATCTTACATGTGTATTCAAAATTAATAGGGTTAATTCCCACTTAGTTCAAGGGAATATATTTATTTACTTCTCATCTATCATAAATTAATAACTTTGTACAAAATTCATCTCTATACAATTAGTGTAATCCCGATTCAAACCACCCTTCCCTTCCAAATCATAGTGGCTATTTTACCAATTCATCAATTAAGGTTTTCTAATACTTTCCAATTCATAGATATTTTTGAAATAAACATTGATTTATTATTAAACCATATTTCAAATTATAATAAGGTTATAAATGAAAATAAACTTCTTATCTACCTCATAAACACTTTGTAGATAAAACCTTGCACCTCGAATGGTCGTTCAGAGATATTCCTCTTAATTTGAATTTGATGCTCCTCTCCTTTTGCCTAGTTGTTAATCTCCTTTCTTCAATTTGTATCTTCAAGTCTTTGATTCGTTTATTTTCTACTCTCTTTATTTTTATTTGTTTGCATTTATTTTTGTTTTAGCATTGTAGAAGAGAAAAGAGATTACTGTTTGAGTATGATAAGTTTCCGAGGAAGAAGAAGAAAAGTATGTACATTTTAAGGAGGCGGTGGCTAGTGTTTAGAATAAGAAGAAGTGAGGGTTAGAGTCTTATTTATAGTTGAAAACTAGGGTTATCAAGTCTAAACCCAAAAACCATATTTACTGAAATGCCATTGTTTATAGTTTCCGCTAATTTTGACTCGTTTTATCAAATTTAACAAGTTATATATGTTTACTAACTGTAAACGACATTTCAGACATAATATAATAGGTCTCGTGACCTTATTCTAAAGTTTGTGAAAATTTATATTTTTAATCTTTAATGTAAAATTATGTTTTACCCTTATTATTATTTTAATTTATTATTTTAAATTTTCGAGGTGTTACATTATCTCCTCCTTAAAAAGGATTTCATCCCGAAATCTCCAAGGAAAGAAAAATATAACTCATACAACCAATATCTACAGCCACCAACTCAACCATCAACCATTTGCAAACATTATGCTTAGTTTTAGATTTCGAATGCAGCATGTGCATATTGGTATGGATTGTATACGAACATATAGGTAAAAAGGCGGTCTCTTAAATTATTCGATCTCCTAAAATACAAGTGCATATGCCATGTATCCAAAATGTATGCAACGTCCTATGTACTTGCAATTCTATATGGATGAGAAACCATTCAACACATATGCAAAAATGCGACAACCATTATACATATAACTAGTAAAATAAAATGGATAAGGTGATGTATCATAGGCTAACATGAACATATCGGCCTATATGTGTAGTGCTAACTAATAAAATACATTCATTAGCAACCATCATTCAAAACATGTCCTAGTGGCATGTTCACATCCATGCCTAGCATCCAAACACTCCTACTCAAGGCATACACTAAGCTAAATACTATGTGTATGTGTAATTATACTAACCAAAGTGGAAACGTACTAGAAAAGAGCTCTGGAAGGGTAGCTCAGATTTTCTCCTCGAGCTCCTAAGTACTCTTAGCTGGATCATCCCCTCACTGGCCTCTAACCAATTTAATTACTTTGTTGTACAGTCACTTTGTCACATGCTCAATAATGCAATTAGATGCATGGTAAACAAGTGAATCTCTCTTTCCATTTCAACTTCTTTTAACTGACTGGGCTAGACCATGATAGCTAAATCGTGTAAACACTTCCAGATGTGTGACACATGGAAAACATGTGAACCCCCACCAACTTTTCAAGAACCCCACTCTCTCCAAGATCGAAAAATGCCCTATAAACCTTGGTGCTAACTTTTCCGAACTACTAAACCTAATAAAGTGTCTAAGTGGCGAGACCTTCACAAAGACCACGTCGCATACCGCGGACTCTAACTCCATGCATCTCCTGTCGGTATAAGATTTATGCCTATCCTAGGCAGTTTTTTGCTTCTATGGAACAAGTCCACTTTCTTTGAAGTTTCCCTAATCATATTCGGTCAACTATTCTATCTGTAGTGTCTCACCAACAAGATGGAGATTTACACGGTCTCCTATACAATGCCTTGAACAGTGTCATCTTAATACTTGCCTGATAGATGTTATTATATAGAATCTCCACTAACGGCAACTGGTCCTCCCAAGAACCTCCAAAATCCAAGATATACATCTGTAGAAAATCATTCAATACCCTATTCACCCTTTCAATCTGTCTGTTTATCCGTGGGTGATAGGCGGTACTCAAATTTAGTTCAGTTCCTAAGACCTCCTGAAGACTCCTTCAATACTCACTAATGAAAAGTGGATCTCAGTCACTGACAATGCTAAAAGGAACTCCATGCAACCAAACTATATCTCTCTTACATATGAGGTCGCCAAAGATGTAGCTATCCTCATACTCCTGATTGGAATATAATGAGTGCATTTGGTTAGTCAATCGACTATGACTGAAATAATCTTAATCCTTCTTTTACTTCTAGGTAATCCATCAACAAAGTCCATAGAGATACTTCCCCATTTCCACTGGGGAATATCCCACGACTATAATAATCCAACAGGCTTTTTCCGCTTCACCTTTACTCTTTGACAAGTCACACACTTGAAAACATACTCTGTTACATGCCTCTTCATACTAGGCTAGTAAAATACACTCTTTATATCGCGATACATTTTTTCACCATCGGGATGAATAGTCATCCTAGAATGATAGGACTCTACTAATTCCATGTCTACCAACTCCTTAACAAAAGGGAAACACAATGTACCACCTCTTTGCGACTATCTTTTCAAATCAATGGACTAGTATTTCAAATGAATCGAATGCTCTCCTCTGTCCAACTTCTTAGAAATATCCAATTACTTCGTATCTTGCTTTTGACTTGAACCAATATGGTCCGCAAGTGAAGGATGAACACTAAAGTTAACAACAATCGTGATGTGATGTCTGATGAAGTTCGAAAATCAAATGTAGAAATGAACTCCAAGTGCTTCCATTCTAAGAACATAGGGCTCAGCATCGCATTCTTTTTACTTACGGCATCGACTAAAACATTGCCCTTGCCAGGATTGTATAAGATACTGAAATCATATGATGCCAAGAACTCCATTCACATCTATTGCCCCAAATTCCAATCTTTTTGAGAAAATAAATACTTGAGAGACTTATGATTTGTGAATAACTGAAATTGCTCCTTTAAAAGATAATGCCTCCATGATTTGAGGGCGAAGATAATAGCTGCCAACTCAATATCATGGGTGGGATTGTTTCTCTCATGTACCTTTAATTGTCGACCAGCATAATAAATAACTCTACCCTCCTACATCAACACCTCACCCAATCCTTTGCCACAACCATCGATATATATCGTGAATGCCTTCGACCCATCAAGAAGTACTAAAGTAGGTGTACTAGTCAATAACTCCTTTAGCTTAATGAATGCATCCTTGCATTCTGCATTCCATGAGAAAAGTAAATTCTTCTTGGTAAGGCGTGTCAATGGCGTAGAAGTCTTAGAGAAGTCCTTAATGGACTTTCTATAATAGCCAGCAAAAACAAGGAAACTTCTCACCTCCATGGCATTCTTTGGTACGTGCCAATCTTGTACTGCAATAACTTTACTAGGATCATCCGCTAGTCCATGCTCAAAGACAACATGTCCTAAAAATCAAACCTCTATCCACCAAAAGTGACATTTGAAAATTTTCTCCTTTAGCTTATGCCTATGGAGGGTGCTGAGCACTTCTCCCAAACACAACTCAAGTTCTTCCTCGCTTTTCAGATAGACAAGCATGTCATCAATGACTACCACCACGAACTTATTTGTCAACCCTCTAGAGATCCATCAGGTGTACGAAAAGTAGTTTTCTGAATACTACCCTCAGCCACACGCAACTGATGAAATCGAGTAGCCAAGTTACACTAAGAGAATACCTTTGCTCCAACTAATTGATCAAAGAGATCGTCTATATGCGTTAGTGGATAATGATTATTCTTTGTCAATATATTCAATTCACAATAATCGATGCAATGCCTTAAAGAGCCATCTGCTTTGGTAGCAAATACAACTGGTGCTCCTCGCTCTAAAATACTTCTCCAAATAATTCCCTTCTCCAATAATTCGTTCACTTGCTTATTTAGCTCGCGCCTTTCTCTAAGAGCCATATGCCTAAGGGGTAAGGCAATATGCCTAACATTCTCTTTATGATAAATTTGAAATAAGATCTCCCTATAGGGAGGAAGACCAAAAACTTAGGCAAAGACATTTGGGTTGTCACGAACTATTGGTACTAAAGTTAACTCGTCAGGTGACATGTTTAAATAATATAGGTAACTCAACATACCTGGACTCTTGGGATCACAGTAAACCTCAAGCCTACACCCACTACAAGTGCCTAACCAAACCACCTTCCAATCATAATTTAGTATTGCTCCATACATAGCGATCTAGTCCATTCCCAAAATTAAACCAAACCCAGAATGCACAATACAAAAGCATCGCAATCAAATTGGACAACTTGAATGTACAATTTCAAACCCTTACAAATCATGAATAAACAAATCAATTCTTCAATAAGCTTACTATAGGGTCTATAACTATACTCGTCTCTAAGTGTAATTCATCTATCAATCTACTCGAAATAAATAAGTGTGATGCTCCGATGTCAAATAAAGTGTGAATGGATAAATTAGAAAGTGTTAACACACCTTCAATGACAACTTTCTTCCATATCTCCATAGCTGGAGCTATGGTCGAGCTGCGAATAACATCCAAGAGCTAGTTGAGTAAAAGTCTTAGACAAGTTCATTAATCTTACCTTGAGCCCCTATTCCACCTTGGCACTGATTCTGTTGAACTGGCTTCCCTTTTACTTTCTTAGGTCCATCCTCAATGGTTGAATTCTATAGTGCCATCTCTAGTAAGCTCTCAAAAGTAACCAGTGAGCACATGACTTAAAGCAATATCCCTCAAATATGGATTCAACCTCTTAGCTAACTTCATCACCTTTTTTGCTGATGTATTTATAAGGTCTAAGCCATACTTTGCCAATTGATTAAATTCACTAACATACTCGTTGACACTTCGGTCACCTTGCTCCACTACTCCCCATTCTGCTTTAGATATATACTTATTCTCAAAATAACTTTTAAATTCAATCCAAGCAACCCTAGTCTCAGCAAAAAAATCTCCCTTCTCCTTGCAAGTGCCACGAAGCTAACAATCTCTTCATTACGTCCTCCACACCATCATAGCAAAAATCCTATCATAGTTCCTCAGCCACGCCCATGTATCAACAAATGATTCAGTCCTAGAATAATTCTTTCCATGTAGACTCTGGAAATCCCTACATAACTTAGGAAAATCCAAAACAGGCAAAGGAGCTAGGGCTGCCTCATGTGATGGTGTTGTGGGTCCTCCATTGGGGTTGATTTTGTTATGACCCATCACTTGAAGATACCGGTAGAACCATATATTAATGTTCATGCCAGGAACCATGGCTTCCTCACCAGAGTTATTTCTAGTTTGATTGCTCATTCTCACTTATCCGTTAGTAGGAATTATAGCAACTTTCCTTAAACAATGTTAAGCATTACTAGAATATGAAAGTGTTCGTGATATACTTGTTTATATAAAAATATAATAATAATTTTTGAAAATATATAAGTTTGTTGTCTTAATGCATGCCTAATCCCTAAAGAATCCTTAACCTAAATTCTGATACCAACCGTAATAACCCACACCTCCGAACACACCGATCCAAGGCCCAAAATGGCATTTGAACCCCGTCGTACCAAGAAATATGAATAGTTCAATTTTTTAAAACATTATGTGGTACAAAAATGACTACAATGTTAGAACATTATGCACTTTCAGATCCCACGACGGAAGGAATATAAAAACTAAAAATAACCAAATCCAATAATAGTCTCAATGTAAACATGGTCCATACAACAATGTCTCCAAATAACGATACATAATTGTCTAATAGATAGGAAAAACATAATATGGAATAAAAATGGAGAGTAACTATAGATATATATAACTTCGGACGCCATGCCTTCTTCTTGACGTACTGTCCCCTGGCAAAATCACATATTAGCTTGTCCTTCTATAATAGAGATAAAGAGGGAGAAATGGAGGGGGTCAGACAAAGTCTAATGGGTGAATTATATCATTAGTGGTATGGTGTGGAGAAGTTGTTAAAGTTCGGTTATAACCCACACCTAAGAGTATTCTTTAGTGTGCGTGTTCTTTATACATAAATGATTAACTATTTTCTTAGTATGATTTGACTACTCCTATTGTGATTACATTCCACTTTATTATGAAGGCTTCCACTCACATGTGGAATATCTCAACTGAATAATTCCTAGAAAACATTTCTAGTAAATAACCACTTATTTATATACTAAGTTAACATTTTCATTTATAATCGTATAGGTCGTGCCAAATCAAATATAGCTTACTATGGTAAGCCTATGCAATCCTAAAATGCATTTATATGCATATATATAAGTATGAAACTGAGTGTCAGTGGATTTATTCAATACATATTCATATATATTTACTATATATATATATATATATATTAAAATTACTCTCATCTCTAAAAAAAATTCCAAATCTTTTATATATATACATATTATATATATAATTTATATATTTAATTTAAAATTAGGTTATGAATTAATATTAACAAATTCTACTAACCCAACTCATCTAATACCCTAACTCAGCCTCTCCTCTCCATTCATTCTCATTTCCTAATACATTCAAGCTTAAGTAAAAATGGGGAGAGGAATGGGAAATTAGAAATCCTAAGCCCTAGTTTCCTTTGCAAATTCAAATTCTAGCTCCAACATCAAAGAGAAGCTAAGGTAAGCATCCTCTTCTTCTCCATCTCAATCCCTCTCCAATTTCAGAAATTTCCTATGACCTAACTTAGGAAATATTCGTTGTAATCTTAGATTGGAGTTTCTAGAGTTGAAGTTGAAGTGTGGTTGATCTTTCTTTTGATTTCAAAGCTTCTCATTTGTTGTTTTGGGTTGAAAAGGTGAGTTCTTTAACTCACATCTACATCTATAGCTATCATTGTTGTTAGGTATGAATTCCTAACATTTGTGCATATTCATTTGCTTTTGATTTGAATTGATTTGGTGAATTTTCCAAATTCTGGTATTTTGGTCCAATTTAATGAAAATCCTTCTATGGATATTTGGACATTGATATTTAGGGTGTATCGAAGAGCCTTTAAGGCTGGGTTGTCGCTAGGAGTAAATCCTTAGTCGCCGTTGCTCGTCCGTTCGCTTCCGATTCATTTTGGCCACTTTGGCCTAGACAAATTGTTACCCAGACCAGGTGACCAGACGTCTAGTGATCAAGTCCAGACGTCTGGTTTGGACCTGAAGCAAAAATATATGCACGCAGATTAATAAAAAAAGGGCAGAGACTAATTTCAGACGTCTGAAAGGGTTTCAGACATCTGGATTGCCGAACCAGACGTCTGAAAGGGTTTCAGACGTCTGGATTGCCAAACCAGACGTCTGGAAGGTTTTCTCTGGATTTTCCAAAACCTAAATCCAGACGTCTGGATTGACCCTCAGACGTTTGGAACTGTGAATATTTGCCTATTTAGGCTTTTCTTGATTTAATTTCCATTGTTTATCGATTTTAGTTGCTCCTATTAGCTGTTATCACTTTTATCGACCGTGATGACTTCTATTTCGGGATTTTTGAGAATATCCATTTTGATGGATTTGGTATCGATTTCTTTGGATTTAATTCACGTCTTCGTATGTGAATCTTTGGTGATTGATTGTTTCTACAATCATTTTTGTGATTTGTCACTTCTAAATACAAAGGTTTCTATACTAGTAGTAAATACTCAAACTCTTTCATCAAAACGATTTCGACACTATTTTAAATATAAAGCTTGTTTTCAAAACCGTTTTCCAATCTATTAGTATATACAAACCTTTACCTCATTCATATGAGAAATTTAATTAAACGGCTTAGTAAAACAAGTGGTATGAAACGCTTGCGTTTACTTCGTCGGTTAATTCTTGGACTTGTTCGATTGAAACTCTTGTGACAATTTTCGAGTGGAAATCTATAATTTGTTCGTAAATATTTAAGTTAAGCCAGTGGTTATGGGACATGAAGCTAAACTCATCTATTTACTACCTTAGTGTAATTCACACTTTTTATTGATCTATGATGATCATTTTGTGGTTTAGACTAGCAATGTGCGATGTCTCTTTGTCCACGTAGGGGACTGTACCTCATTTTATTGATCTTCGTCTCATTCCTTTATGGGCTAGCGACCCATGTTCTTTTATGGTGTTTAGTTCATCAGATGTACCGTTATTGTACTACATCGATGTCCCGGCTTTTTGGTTCATCGGGCGTACCGTTATTGTACTACGTCGTTGTCCCAGCTTATCAGGTTCATCGGGCGTACCGTTATTATACTACGTCGTTGTTCCGAATCACTTGAGTATCAGGTTCATCGGGCGTACCGTTATTGTACTACGTTGTTGTACCGGCTTTATGGTTAGCGACCATAGGATAGTGACCCATTTGTGATACACGTGTTGGTGAGTTTTCATGCTCCCGTTTGTGATAGGCCTCCCCCTTTGTGATTTCTGGATTTCTGGTTAATGATTTCTAGAATTTGTGTTTCACCAATTTTCGTGGATTGGCATTGATATGCTTTGTCAATTTGTGTTTTGGTGAATAATTTAAAGAATGTTATTCTTTTTGGTGTTTTGAGATTCATGAGATATTGTATGATTTTTGTTGATATTTGATGTATACTTGACAGAGTATGGAATTTTTGTTATCATACGTTTTTGGTCATATCTCTTATCCTATCTCATTTTATATGATATTTATAGCTAGACTGATCCGTTTATTATTTTCTTCTTAAATAATACTCGGGTCAGACCGAGGTGTTTCAGGTGCTTCTGCTTGACTTCTTATCAGGGTCCTTCGCTTGACTTTTGGCTAACTACTTTAGCACTGTAGTTTTTGCTAGTATACATTTGAGATAGAGACTCCTTGTTGTATACTTATTCTTTTGTCTAGCTTGTATATATTCTTTTGTGATGTAGTGGATCTTCTATGACCACTATTTTGATGTACACTTTTATGTGATATATTCATATCTGATTCCGCCTTTGTGATATGAATATCTATGACTGATTTGTGTTATGTTTACTTCTATATTTGTTTCCGAAAGCCTCATAGCCACTGTGTGGTAGCTTTGAGTTTGTATTTGATATGTTGGATTTCCTCCTGAAACGAAATGTAAGTTATATTATCTGACATATCTGTACTCGCACAAAGCAATTACATAGATGGTCGCTCCTCAACAGCCTTATTCTTCATGCTAGTCGACAGCATTACCCAGTAGTGTTCTTGGCTAGCGTGAATATAGAGGTGGGGCGTCACATAAGGCCTCAAAATCTCCACTTTTGTTAAAGCAAAGTTAGGAGCTAGGTCATAGACAAGTTCTAGTGGAAGTTCGGAGTGGTTTGGTATCTTTTGGGAGAGTATAGCTCACGAATTTATTTAAAAGTTCTAACATTAAATTTTTTGTACATCTTTGTGAAATCATAACTTGATTTGGTTGAATACAATGTTCCTTTGTTTGTATGCTTATGTGTTTGGATGTAAGATTAACCTGGGAATGTAAGTTAAATATTAGTAAAGTTGAAAGCTAGAATTTTGATTAGTTGTATGTTGTGATGACATGCATATGTGTTATACTTATGCATATGTTGTGTGTGTAAAAGAAAAAGTTAGTATTTGGAGATAGTTAGGTTGCGACATCGAAGTCCTTTGGATTAAAACTTCTTTACTTACTTTATATTTTTGAAATGTTTGTGCAAAGTCCCGAAAACCTTACTTTTGTTTTTCAAACCATTTTTCTAAGTTTATAAGGTGGTTAAAGTATTAAAATAATAATTTTGAAGCATGTTTGTTATAAAAATCAAGTTTGAAAATTTTGCTTTCACTTATGTATCCTTTGAAAAATGTTTTCAAAACTTATTTTAAGTATGAATAAGTAATTATTATTATTTAACTTAATTAATTATGATTTATTTAATGACTAATTAATTAATTGATTAAGTAGGGTAATTATAACTTAATCATTAATTAATAAAGGAATTTGTACTTAATTATTAAATAAAGTAAGTTAATTATAATTAGCTAATAAATTAAAGATTGTTTATTAATTAATAATTTAATTTAGGATTAATTAGTATTTAATTATTAATTAATGATTAATTGTTATTTATTTATTAAATAAAGAGTTTTATTTATTACTAATAAAGTTAAGATTTAACTAAGATCCGATTAAGATAAATTTAATTACTAATGAAGGTTTAAATTATTATTTAATAATTAATTAGAGATTAATTTAGAAACAAGCTACAAAGTTGGAGCTTAAAATTGTTATCTTTTGCTGGCAAAATTGAATTGGTCCACACTGTTATTACATCTATGGGTAGATTTTGGCTACAAACATTTCAAATACCTAGTGCATCCATTGACAAAATTAAGAGTGCATGTGCTAATTTTATATGGAGAGGGGGGATTCATAAAGTATCATATCACACTCTATGCAAACCAAAAAATAAAGGATGAGTTGGTCTCAAAAACCTCAGGGATCTAAAAATAGCTTATGCAACTAAACTGGCTTGGAAAATTCTTAGTGGTAAGGGTCTTTGGGCTGAATGGATGAGAAGTAGATATTTGAAAGATAATTTCTGGACTCAAAAGGAGGATATAAATGCATCAGGTACATGGAAGACAATTCTCAAAGCTAGAAGTGACCGTCAAAATTTGGTGAACGGGAAGATTGCAAATGGTAAGAGCATAAGTTTCTGGTTTGACCCCTGGTTGAATAATGAATGTGTCATAAATAAACTAGGATGGGATAGTTTTACTGCTTATGGAGGTAGAGATTTTATGTTGGAAAAAATTATCCATGATAATTCATGGGTATTTCCTCCTGATTCTCTAGCAAATTAGATAAAACAAGAAATAATGAGCATTCCTCTAAGTTCTACAATGTCAGAGTATTAGATATGGAAACCTAATAAAAAAGGCTTCACCATGAAATCTGCTTGGGAACAACTTAGGGCAAGAGAAACTGAAATCGAATGGGCTCAGATAGTTTGGAATAGAGCCAGTACTCCTATAATGTCACAAACTACTTACAAGGCTCTTATCCATAGACTTCCTACTATGGATAGATTAAGAAAATGGGAAATTATACAGGACTTGACCTGTGTTCTTTGTAATGTGGAGGAAGAAAATCATAAACATCTTTTCTTTAACTGTACATTTACCAGAGCTATTTGGGACAAACAAAGGATAATTCTAAGCTGCAACTTACAAGATGAATATCTAAGTGAAATAGCGATCTACCTGACAAGATGCTGGAAAACCAAATGCCTGATGGGTAAAGCTGCTTCCATTTTGCTGACCACTACAGTTTGGCATGTGTGGAAAGAGAGAAATAGATGAATTTTTCAACATAAACACAAAAACGAACACGCAGTCAGTGAAATGATTAGAAGAGATGTTCAAATAATTATGAAAAGAGTAGGAAGTATACTTACAGATTTATCAGTTGCTGAACGAGAGACATTGAAGAGGATGGGACTAAAAGTAGAAAATACCGAGATTTAGTTGGAGAAGACATGGAAACCTCCATGGTAGCTTGAAGGAAGATGAAGCAGATCTTCTAATTTTCTTATTTTCTATTACTTTATCGATCGTGTGAACTGATAGTTGATGTTATTGGGTCGGGTCGACCTTGTTTGGGTTTATTAATAAAGCTTTTACCCATTTTCAAAAAAATAAAATAATTAGAGATTAATTATGGTTTAAATATTTATTTAAAGATTTAATATTATTTAATTATTTATGTAAAGGATAATTATCATTTTATTATTTATTTAATAGTTAATTATCGTTTAATTATTAATTAAAGGACTAATCATTTTAAATATAGAGTTTGAATGTTATTTGATTATTAAATAAATGTTTTAAAGTTTTAAACCACTTTATTTCTTAAGATCGGTTTTGTTTTAAAGTAACTCTCTTTATGAGAATATTTTAAATCTAAGGAATTTCTTTATCGATTACCCTTAGTAACCCCAATTGAATATGAAACTCAATTACATCTGTTTAGCATAAATAAACAGCATTCTGCTAATTAAATTGTATTTGACATTTGTTTGATAGAATAAATCATAAGTCTACCATAATTCACCAAGTAGATTATGTTGACATCTATTAAGCAGAAATAAAATCCAGTTCTGCTATTATGGTAACTTGGACATTTATCTATATTTTGATTGATTGTTATTGGCCGATTCCCTTTACATATCTGCTTGTTATGTAAAACCTATGTATAACTGGAAAGTTAAACTGAATTAAATAAGGACCATTGTCGTCACTAAGCCTCTTTCTGATTTTGGATATTAATCATTTTACATATATTTTTAAACTAGTTTTAAAGTATAGTTAGTACCCATTTATATTGCTTAATGTTTATTACCAATTTAAATACAATATTTAAAGGATAATTAAGCAATTATTTTATTAAAGGTGTTCTGAACTAATTTAATACTTTTTAAATGGTTGTTCAAAGTCATTATTTTGATAATGCAGTAAAAATAAATTTAGTGAAGGATGTTTTAAACAATAATTTGTTATTTAAAGGCATTTTATATATTGCTTTGTTTATCAAAGGAACTTCATTAAATGAGATCTATTAAAGGAGTTTTGTTTTAAAGGAAAGTTTATAAAAGGAGTTTTATAAATTGAAAAGATATCTTGAAATTTGGTAAGAAGTTTTACAAATGATTTTGGTATTTATAAAAGAGTTTTAAAAATAAACTTGGAGATTTATAAAGTGTTTTATAAATGTATTTGGAATTTAAGTAAAGAAGATTTCATAAATGAAAGAGATTCACTAAAAGGATTTATTGAAGTAAATTATAAAAGAATTTGAGATTGGATTTCCTTTAACCGACCTTCTTAAGTTTGGTGTTATGGACGTTCGTTTCACACAACACCGAAGGAATAATATTTGAGAGTATCCTTATCTCCAATTTAAGTAACTTTGTTTTGATCCTTTTAATATGATTTTGAAAGAAGAATTCTTTCACAATGTTTTGTGAATATAATTATGCCAGTGAGATAAGTATATGAATATTTTGATAAATATTTTGGAAAGAGATTTAAATAAATGAAAGATTTGTTTTGAGGCTTAGTGGTTGCTATGGGTAATTAAATCTTTGAATTATTGCTTATTTTTTTTATTTGATAATTAAATAACCAACTATCAAATTGGACCAAAATATAACTCCAGAAATATCTAGTAGAAACACGTGAGCTATATGGCACAGTCATCTTCGATGATGCTGTACTATGCATATAAATCTCATTTTGTTCTCTAGGGAAAATGATAGGGAGATCTGTCCACTTAAACGGTTAGGAGTAATCCCTGCTCTTATGTATTGTTTGATTATTTCCAAAAGAACCGGGGTTGAGTTTACCGCAACCATTGAATGTTTTTTCGAAGAGACCGAGATCAGATAAGTATAAATTATCCAAAAACCACTTCGATCCAACACAAGCATTTCGTACTGAAGACATCTTGGAGATGATTGAAGATGGAGGTTTTGAAGTGCAAAGGCTACTTGCCACTAATCCTGAGGGTGATTTCAAAACGGATGTAGTAGAGGTAGTGCATTCGGATTGATTCAGACCCAGAACGAAGTTGTATGGATGAATGCTGGCATTGCATTTCTGCCTGGAGGACAATGTTAGCATTCCAAGATGATTTGCTATATAAAAGGTAATCGTAGCCTCGAGCGTCACAACCCGGGAATTGCTAAAATATGGAATACTTTAGGGCTATGTGGGTCGCATCCATTAGGGTATTGTCATCACTTTTTCAAGATGTACACATTTATGGATTTGGTTGTGCATGAGAACTCCCGAAAAAGGTTGCAAAACCAACTGGGGTGATGAAATATTCGAAACTATCCAATAAGGGTAGGGCTGGTCCTGATTCGTAGAGGGTCCATGTGAGGCCCATGGTACATTGTCTAGAGATGTATTGTACGGAAGGTAGTCCCTTACCTTGTCATTGTATGGTATCCATTCTCCAATAAGTTCCTCTCAGACTTAGTTGTATACCTATTAAATGAAAGTAACAATTTCGACTATGATTAATGTGTATTTGTACCTTAGACCTTATTATAATATCAAAGGGTTTTCTATAGAAAGTGGTTTGGTTATCGTAAGGTAAAAATCCGTCCGTGTTTATGTGCGATGTGGTCTTACGAGATTGACCGAATTGACCTGGCGTTGTTTTCCTATAATGCTTGGGTCAGCCCAAGCGTATTTTCCAGATTTAGCTAGATTCTTTGGAGCTCTCAGGAGATGAGCTAGATTCTCCAATACGTATTCGCGTATCTTAAATTCTTCCGTTGTTCTGTTTTGTTTTGTCCTGTATTTAGTGTTGTATTTATCAGCAACTATAAGGACATGTTGTTATAACTGTCCAAGTTGATAATAGGTTAGTGTACTCTGATGTTGTGTTTAATAAAGATGATTTCTTTTGGTAAAGATTCGTTCATATTATATATTACTCATCATATTTTGTGAATTCTGTTATGCCTTTTTCTTTCTCCCACCCCAAACGACCTATCTTCCGGACACTTTAATGATCGGCAAACGAATACCGAGGATGTATTAAGTGTCATCTTTAGGTGTAAGAAAGGTAGATCATTACAAGAGTAGTAGTGAAAACGAGTATGAAACCGAACTAGTTTGTTACAAGCACGATATCAATAATATTACATGAAATAAAAATAAAAAATCAAATACGGCCTACTGCCCCAATCTTCATTTAGTCCGATTCACCTTATATCCCCTGATTTATACTATACTATTAATGCTAAGTATGGTTTCCTTAGCTCCGAAGCCCCATTGAATTTTCCAATGAAATTTTGCCATGTGTATTCTGAAACTCAAAGGTCTTTTATTTTATTTTCTGATAGAAAGGAAGAAAAATAGCACTTCATTCTCCTCTTCTCATCTTTACTTTCGAACCCTAATTTTAATTTTATCTAATGCTCACTGAATTCATTCTGCCCAATTTTCCGATGCTGACCTCCATCGTACAGTATATTTTTTTTTCTTTTTATTATTATTTCTCGGTCAACTCAAATCCTTTTTCCTAAACATGTCGCCGAACAATTTATAGTCAAGCCATCGCACTAGGAAATAAATTTGTAAACATTAATTACTGTAATCGAATTTGCATTATCTCTTATTCCTTTTGTCATAACCCTAGCTTATGGATCTGGACTGTGAATAATTTCTAGTCTCCTTCTTCTTATATATGGAGGCTTTATCGTTTTTCTCTCCTTTCCCATACTTGAATTCACGTCGCCTTGCATCTCAGGTATTTTTCGAGCCTCTTTTTACAATGTTTTTGATTTTATAATCTTCTAATCCTTTTACTAATTCAGTTCACCTTTGTTCTTTTCAGAATCAACGATCATATTATTTGATTTTGGTTGGAATTGATGCGTATTTGGGTTGGTTAGATTTTTGTCCTCTTTGATTTGGCTGAATCTGAATTGAGGTCACATGTATAGGGGTTTATTATAATGAAAATCCATAGAAAACTCATGTTTAATAGGTTTAAGTTTATTAGATCCAATATCAGGTGGCTCTTTATATTTGATTTTTGTTTAATTTTTGATATGTTAAACAGTGTTGGAATTGAAGTTAATTATGTGAAATTGATAGAAGGGTGCAAATTGTACAAATCTGAATGTTATATTAAAATTCTATGTCCTGTCACTTTTATAATACACTATTTAGAGCATGCTGGGATTTTATTTTCTCCATTATACACACATATACATAAAGATATACTGCATATTTTTCTTTTCTTATATTTTTTGAAGTCCATAATATCTGCATTTTCGAAAAGTTTTTTTTTCGTTGTTATGATTTTTTTACTTGTGAAGTAAATATACTATCATATTTAAAATTATTTCTGATAATTTTCTTTTTTGCAAGTTATTTTTTATTTGACAATTTGTAAATGTGAAGACCCGCATTTTTGGTCAATTCAAGTCGACATTAAACCACATATGTCCGACTTGAATCGTTCAAAAAGACGAATTATCAAGGGGTTTACAAGAAAAGAAAAGGGGAAGAGGAAGAAAACAATATATAGAATCTCATAGCGGAAGGATAAAATTTAATAATAACATAATTACAAAGTGGTCTATCAATATACATTTGATTCCATTTCAATAATATAAGAGTTATACATTTAACTGAACATGTCAATATAGTGTAGCGGAATAATAGTAGTAAGTATGGTCTTCAAATCTTCATCTTCGTCTTCAAGTAACTAAGGTCTTCGAGAACTGAAATGACTCGGGCTGACCCGAGCGTAATGAAAAGACATTACACTCGAGTCAGGGCTATATTTTCTTATGCAAGTAAATTCAAATCAAACAGTATAGGTACAGAAGTTTAAGAGACTAAACAAATTGCATCGACTTCGTATGAGCAATCAAACTCAAGTTTGAATTCAATTTATTAAATATTCAATTTGATTTACTTCGGAATTAATTTACTTAATTTCTTAATTTAACACATTTAATTGAACTTTAATTCAAAACAATTCAATTTAATCATTATATTTTTATTCAGTAAAATCAATTAAAATTCTCTCTTTGATTAAATCAAATATTTAATTAAAATTTAACTACCTATACAATACTAACAAATTTCATTCTATTCCAAATAATCAACTTAACGAGTTTAAATGTCATTAATCTTCAATATAACCATTTTAATTCAATTTCATACTTTTAAAATAGTTCGATTAATATTTCATTTTAAAATCTAAATTCACTTAATAGATTTCTAAAATATTAACTTCAATGAAAAATTTAAATTATAAATTCACGTTAAATTTCCAGATTATCTCTTAATTTTGAATTTAAATATTAAATATCCAAAATAAATTTCAATTGACTAATCGGTGTTTATTATTAAATTTTTTATCCTAGGCCAAGTGATTTAATTTGGGTATTTATCATTTCAACCCATATCCCGGTTTAAATTTTGGTGTCCAGTTCAATGCATACAGCAACCATATAACAGTGATAGGTATCAATAAATCAATCAACATACAATATTCAACTTTTCTATAGTTAACGGTTTTCACATGCAATTGGGATTCCAATCAAACATTTAAACTATTTCAGCTAAATCATATATCTCAACGTCAACAATCAATGAGTTTCAAATTTCAATATCGATCATAATTATCAATCAATAATTTATAACACGGCAGGATACTTGCATATGAAAATCTAATCGTGAGCTTAAAATCGCTCATCTTTCGAGGCTAGAGAAAAATAGACAACACGACAAGCTATGAATTGAATCATGAACTCGACAATCGACCAATCCAAATGACAATTCTAAAGCAAAGCAAGGCTGGAACTCGATAATCGATGAAAACAAAATATATAATCTTTAGAAATCTAGAATTTACTCATATAAAATATTTATATTATATATTTTCTTTTAAAATCAGTACTCAATTTGAAACACATATCAAAATAAATTCTTTATATATATATATATATATATTAAAATCAATTTTTTTTCAAAACCCATATAAAAATAATATATATATATATTATATATTCATTTCAAAATATTAACATAACATATTATATATATATACTTTTCAAAATACTAACATAACACATTATATATATACATAAAAAGGAGGTTGCATGCTAAGGTGGCTAGAGTGGAGGCTGACACGAAGGCAGAGGCTGTGCTCCACTGGTGAGGAGGGTGGCTGGGCTGAATAAACGGCTGATAGGTGGCAGGTCATAGGCGAGTAGAGGATGCAAGTGGAGGTGGTCAAGGGGATGTGGCGGTTCGGATGGGGATAGGGCGGAGCTGCGTGCTGGCTTTGGTGCATCATGGGTTCGGTGTGGCTAGAGCGGGGTTCGTAGGTGGAGACAGGCCGGCGAAGGGGTGCAGTGAAGTAGGTGGTTGGCTGGGCTCGGTGGGTTGGCCAATAGCCTGAAGGGAGCTTGGTGGCTCGGTAAGGCTGCTGGGGGGAGGCGGCTTCGAGTGCGGGTAGAGTCAAGGCGGTGGCTGATCGGGGAGGGGTTGGTGGGTCAGTGGGGCTCGGGTGGTGGAGGTCAAGTGCGGTTGGGCTCGGCAGAGGAGGAGGTTTCGGGTGCTCGGGTTAGTGGCAGGCCGGTAGGGAGCTGCGGATGTGGGGAGGTGATGGGTGCCAGCTGGGTTCTAGGAGCTGGGAGGGTCGTGCGGTGGTGGGTGTCGGGTCCATGCGTACTCGGGTGGGCGAGTGGTAAAGCGGAAGGAGGTTGCGAGGGCTAGCTTCGGCGAGTGCTGGGCACAGGTCGGTTTCGGTGTAGGAGGGTGGTGGTATGCGGAGGCCTGCTGTAAAGAGAGAGAAGGTAGGAGGGGGAGAAGTTACGTATGTATATATGTTTTTTAGTTTTTAAACCTAGTAAAATATTCACTAGAAATTTGCAAGGCACGAAGAAGAGAATGAGGGAAAGCAAGGAGAATGTATTTATATATAGAGGGAATGCATAGAACATTAAATGCAGCAATTAATAAATTGGTCTGCGCACGCAAGGAATATAGGCTGAAAAGAATGTGTGCAATTATGACTCCAGGGCACGGTCACAGACCACTATCTCAGCTATTCAGTGTTCTGCCAGGAAGCCAAAATACGAAAACAAATATATCGCGGAGATCGGCACGACGAGACGAATCCAACGATGTAATCAAATCTGTGCTACGTCGTTCGTAGCAAAATCTCATCTATCGCCGCTGTTACCGCTTTGAAATTGGACGACAACCGTAATTCTTGATAAACGGAGCTACAAAGGTCGAAATTGAAAGGAACAAATTTTAACGTTTTAATCAGAAAATTTTCCAGATCATTTCTTTATAAAAATATTCATAGTTTAAAATTTGATAATTCGCACTAAAAATGGCGCCGACCGAGTTTTGAATGAATTCTGATGTAAAATAAATTTTAGTGGTCTTATTTCAATGGACGCATTTTAGATATCTAGTTTTCGCAGTCAAAATTTTTTAAAAAAATAAATTTTATTAAATCTTCGTTAAATTCTTATCTAAAATGTTGAAAAATCCAAGTCGTTACAATCTCCTCCACTGAAAACTTTTCGTCCTCGAAAAGAATGGAGTAAGGGAACAGAAAGATAAACAGAAATCTAGTTTTTAAACATTTAAGAATCGAAAATTTTCTTTGTTAAAAATTCTTTTATAACAAAATACTTTTATATCAAAATAATTTTATATTGAAAATACTTTTGATAACTTGACGTTTCAACAAGTTTGTCCTCGTTCTTGCAGAATCTAGTAATACGTTGATCAGGCGCAAGACTAGAAATCTCTAAGTACTTAGTAGACCTGTTTCAACACTCAATGAAAATACTTGAAAAACTTTTCAAAACAGATATGGAAAGTACAATCCAATCACTGAAATCAAACGAACGGGATCGTTGTGGAACGCAGTTTCTAAGGTCGCTCTCTTGCTAAGTCGAGAGGACAGAGCGAAGCGGCCTCAGGTGACTTTAGGCATCACTACCCCACGTCTTACGCCACGACATCCAAAACAACTATAGATCGCAGATACACAGTTGTTTCGCCTGGATCCCCGAGGTAACATCTGTACAAATTACGCTAAGCAAAACACTCGCATGGATCGTAGTTTACTTAATAGTAACACTGGTGTTTACGTCGCTATCACCATAGACTCAAGGCAATCATCTGCCTCCTCGAATTATGCTATGTGGACCGTAGATACACAATGATTTCGCCTGGTTTCCCGAGGAATCATCCATACCTCAGGGCTATCGATCTACCCAGGCAGATTACGCCGAAAACGACCATAGATCGCAGTTACACAATGGTTTCTCCTGGTTCCCCCAGGTAACATCCGTAACCGTAAGCCTTTATAGCCCTGCGAATTTTTCTATGCAGCCGAGTCATAAGACCATAGGTTACACTATGGAATTCGAAGGAACTCATGAGTTTATGTCCGGACGACCTAAATCAATCAATAGAATTGTATCTACAATGTGACCACAAAGTAGATGTCAACGGAAGGTACTTCCCATGTCTTCAATTTCAAAATGTATATCATACTATACATAGTACCTTTTCAAATCATCAATTTCGAATATATCATTCTTATATAATTCCGTTATATATAAGAACATCGATTTTCAAATCGAGTACCTTTCAAAATCAATAGTTTTCGAAATAACTTCATACTTATACAAACCAGTTTCATATAAGAATCAAAAACTTTTAAATCAAATATTTATATAGAGTCAAAGGTCTTCGAAATCAATCCATTTTCATATATTAATTCAGTTTCAAATCCATATATGATCTCAACAATCATTTTCCCTTTCAAATCGAATATCATTCAAAATTCAAAATTTTCAAAATTTCTAATCAATTGTCACAACTTCAGTTCCATGTTTATGTCAAATCATATAAAATCAAATTTCTTTCCGATCAAATACTTTTTAAAATCAATAGTCTCAAATATATCAAATCATTCTTATATAAATGTTGTTGTATATAAATAGTCTGTAAAATAGTTTCGTATATAAAATAGTTGTAAAAGAGTTTTGTATATAAAATAGTTTGTAAAATAGTTTTGTATATAAAATAGTTGTAAAAGAGTTTTGTATATAAAATAGCTTGTAAAATAGTTTTGTATATAAAATAAAATAAAAATAGTTTTGTAAAATGGTTTTAAATTAATAGTAGTTTGCATAAAAAAATTCCAACTTAAATTACAAAGGATATCCAATCCGACAACTTTCAATTTCAGCGTCAAAGCATATCAATTATATTAGAACATAAGATGTACATATGTCATCATCACGCAATATCACATTCGATCGCTCGCTTGATTACACAACTTCGCTTTCGAACTAGTATTGTTCATTCGACTTCCCTAATGTGGACTTCGATAAGGTTTCTTGACTAGAAACCATCATTCTCCTTGCATAGCCATATACTATGATAGAGAATTTTAGAATCAAACCAAGAATCCATATCAAATATTCACCATCAAGAATCGAATGAAAAATCCTAACACGAAATGGTGTACTTCACCTCGAACTTGTGTGCTCAAATCAGGATCAAATTAAATATGCGAATAAAACAAGTGTTTCCTGAAGGCCTACCCAGGCAACTAAGTGTTCAGCAATCTCGTTCGGCATGAAAAGATGGTTCGGCAATCAAGAGTACTCGGCCTAAAGGTACGCACGGCCTAAGGGTACGCTCGGCCTACAGGTACGCTCGGCCTACAGCTACGCTCGGCCTACAAGGACGTTCGACATCAAGTGACGTTCGGCATCAAGTGACGTTCGGCATCAAGTGACGTTCGGCACAAGAGGTTCGCTCGGCATTTGAGTTCGTCCGGCATCCAAAGACTGTTCGACATCCCGAGAATGTTCGGCAGCTAGAGGTGATCAGCATTCATCCAACCTCAGTCAACTTCAACCATTGCTCGGCATACACTCCCCACTCAGCACCTCACTTCGTTCGGCATGAAGATGGTCGTTCGGCACAAATACTTCCTATGGCATTCAGAGTGTTCAGCCTCACTTCGTTCGGCGTGAGGAGATCGTTCGGCATTCTTCCCAGCACGTTCGGCTTCGATTGTTACTCGGCCTACTCTTTCCACACAACAAGCGCATCGTTCGGCTTGAGGAGGATGGTTCGGAATCCGACCGTTCGGCCTATTTGGTTCGGCATACAATGACCACCCCATTTGGGCCAAGGTGTTCGGCTGCCAGGCCCGCCAGGGAAGTCCAACCCATCTTTGTCTATAAATAGAGGGGCAGGGGCACAGTGAGAAGGACCTTTTTTCGGGAACACTGGGGAGACTCTGCCGCTTTCAAGACTCATCCTCTTTACTTAGCAATTATATTCAAATATTTGGTCTACGGATTATATCTGTAATCAATCATCAAGTAAAGCAATAAAGTTTAACCTCAAAGTGGACATAAGCAATTACGCTGAACCACTATAAATCCGATGTTCTTACTTTCTGCATTCAAATTAGCATATTCTTCCTTGTTTAAAATTACCTTCATCACTTATATCTCTACACAATCTTTCTCAACGAGATTAGTGACCAATTTTGGTGCTAACACTTTGGTGCTTTCACTGAGAATTGAATTCTCAGACCTCAAGGATCTGCTTTGAAGCTACTGAATTGAATTCTCAGACCTCAAGGATCTACTTTGAAGCTACTGGATTGAATAAATCCCCCAAAGAAGATCCAACTCATTCATAGGACGTCCGCTGATTCTACTTAGAGTTCGTACTAATAACTCTACAATGGCAAGACCACGTACCAGATCAGCTTCTCATAATGCGGACGCCCACGAGACTGCTAGCGTGCAACAAGCAGGACCTAGCAATCAGCAAGCAATTCCAGGTGCAGGGACTACCGCCCAGGACCAAATGCCGGTTGTCACCAGAATAGAGTTCAACGACTTGATGAGAGAACTCAGGGAAAGCAGGAGACAACTCGGAGAGCAGATGCAAGCCAACGCTAACCTCATGGCACAACTCACTCAACAACAACACCAGAATGCTGGGGGCAATCCCGCTCCTTATTCCTCATCCGACAGCTCAACTTCGTCCGATGAACCTCCCAGGCGTAGACGCCGTAAGACTGAAACTGTGCAGGCAGGTGCTGCTGTTCGAACAGCTGGAGACCGTGACCAAGCTGGAGCTGGAAACTTAGGAGCTGGAGTGCAGGTGGAGGCTGGAGGCCCAGACCATCAAGATTCTAACGGTGTCGAACCTCAAGATACATATTTGGCAGATCGCCAGCAGAGGAGGCATCAGCATGATCAGTCACGTAGAACAGACTCCGACCTTCCACTTTCCATACAAACACCAGACCTGACAGCCATGATCAGACAATTGATGAAAGAGAATCAAGGCTTATCAAACGATGATTGGGGAGTGTCAAGAAGTCATACTTCGTTCACAGACATTGTTCTACAGGCAGCGTACCCCCGGAAGTTTAGTATGCCAACTATCCTGGCATATGAAGGAAAGACTGATCCCGAACAGCATGTCATGAGGTACGAATGGATGATGGATTCAGCTAGAGCAAATGATGCAACCAAGTGTAGATGTTTTCCAATAACTCTATCTGGGATCGCTACCATGTGGTTCACTCGACTTCCTCCACGGTCCGTATCCAGTTTCGAGGAGTTGGAAAAGAAATTCATAGAACAGTTCAGGATACATACTACTCGTCCAAAAGACGTGATGTCTTTATCAAGTGTAATCCAGGTTCCTGGGGAATCATTGAAGGAATATTTGCAGAGGTTCCATGTCGCGGCAACTGAAGTCAGCAATCCCAATGATCATGCAATTCTTATGGCTATGATGCGAGGCATGGATCCGGATTCAGAGTTTGGAGACTGGCTGGCAGGAAAACCTCCGACTACGCTAGAGCGTTTTTACTCGAAGGCGCATCAGTTCATAAGAAGAGAGGAAGCTAGGTGGCTAAGGCGAGATAAGGCACCGGGACCTGTCCAGGAGTCCACGAAAAGCAACATTGCTGTGAAGCAGTCCGGAGACAACTCTGGAAAAGTTCAAGTCAATGTCCAGAACAAGCCCGGGCAACGTAAGGAATCCGGAGGAAGAAATCAAGGGAAGAAGAGAGAAGCGGGGAAGTGGAAGCCAAGAATTCCGACCTACAACGAGTATACCCCGCTGAATGCATCTCTTGAGAATGTTTACCTATCAACCTGCAATACCTTTCAATACAGAAAGCCGTATCCAAAGGAGTCAACCGAAGAACAAAAGCAGACTGGGAAATACTGCCGCTTCCATGAGACTTATGGGCATAATACGGAAGAGTGCAGACACCTACACGACGCTATAGAGAAGTTGATCAGGCAGAAGAAGTTACAGGAGTTTGTGAAAAATCCGCAAGAAGGTGGACAGGGAACATCCAACCCAGGTCGTGCACCAGCTCCGCGTCATCCCGAGGAGCCTACCCGGACTATGGGCAGATTAGTCATAAACACGATCATCGGCGGGCCTCACCATGCTGATAAGAACTGGCAAGAGATGGAGCGGTATGCTAGTTCCCTGAAGCATGCAGATTTCGAGTGTTGTTCTAACGTAGAGGATGGGACCCCTGCTAAACAGCTGCGCGTGATGACAGACGATATAGTATTCAGGAGCAGAGATGCAGACCAAGTAGAGGCTCCTACCATCGACCCGATGGTCATATCTGCGACAATCGGGTCGGCTTATGTAAAAAGAATTTCGATTGATTGTGGAAGTTCTGTCAACATCATCTTCAAGAAGGCTTATGATCAGATGAAGATGGAAACGAAGAATTTGAAACCGTCTAAAGCTCGTATACATGGCTTTAATGGCGCAGCAACCGATGCAGTGGGGTATGTTGAGTTACCAGTTGAACTGGGACAAGGCGAGCGCCGGAGGGTGCGAATCCTACCCTTCGTAGTTTTGGATGTGGATTCTCCATACAATGTGTTCTTGGGCCGACCGGCCCTGGCTGAGTTTAGGGCAGCATTAGCCCCGTGGAGCTTGACTTTGAAGTTTCCGACCGACAAAGGAGTAGGCGTTGTTCATGGCGACCAGGCGACTGGTCGTGACTGTTATGTGGTTGAGCTCCGAGAGGCCCGTCGGAGGGAGAAAGGAAAGGTCGCGGACAATCCCGTCCGCATCCATAATACTGATAATTGACAAGTAATGCCCGAGCCCTGGCTCGAGCATAATTCTTGGATCTTCAAAGACCTAGATCCGAGAGACGACGATGAGAAACCCAGGGAAGAAAAGGCAGCGCCGGCTGAATTAACAATTGGCATTTCAGTCAGCCGAGACGATCCATCACGAGTACTGAAGATCGGATCACAACTCGGCCCCATAATGATTGAAGACCTTAGTGATTTCCTCCGAGCGAATCTTGATGTTTTCGCCTGGACGCATTCTGATATGTGCAGGATTTCTCATGCTATTACGAGTCATATGTTGAACATAGACCCAAAATACGTCCCGGTTAAACAAAAGAGGAGTGGAATGGACCCGGAGAGGTCCGCAGCTCTCAGAGAGGAGGTGGACAAACTCAAAGCCAATGGGTTCGTCCGCGACGCCCTCTACCCTGAATGGGTATCGAACCCCGTGCTGGTGAAAAAGGCGAACGTGAAATGGAGAACTTGCGTAGACTATTTCGATTTGAACAAAGCATGCCCCAAGGACAGTTTCCCATTGCCTAGGATTGATCAGTTGGTCGACTCTACTGCAGGACACGAACTGTTATCATTCATGGATGCAAACTCGGGATATAACCAAATCCTGATGCATATTTCGGACAAAGAACACACTAGTTTCGTCACAGACATTGGGCTATATTGCTATGTAGTAATGCCCTTCGGATTGAAAAACGCAGGAGCGACTTATCAGCGTCTGGTGAATCAAATGTTCAAAGACCAACTTGGTAGAACGATGGAAGTCTATGTGGATGACATGCTCGTGAAGTCACGACAGTCAAACGACCACCTTCGAGACTTAGCGGAGATGTTCGATATACTCAGATATTATGGGATGAAGATCAACCCTCTGAAGTGTTCCTTCGGCATTGTGTTAGGGAAGTTTTTGTGATTCATTGTTAATGCTAGGGGAATTGAAGTGAACCCAGAAAAGATTCAAGCTATCCGAGATGTGCAAGTGCCCAGAACTATAAAGCAGGTGCAAATCTTGAATGGAAAGGTGGCTGCGCTGAGCCGATTAATATCCAGAGCCACGGATAAATGTATTCCCTTCTTCGATGTAATAAAGAAAGGGAAGAGAAATTTCGAATGGACATCCAACTGTGAGGAAGCATTCCGAGATCTGGTGAGGCATCTGGAGAGTCCTCCAGTGCTTTCGAAACCAATAGACCACGAGATGTTGTATGTATACTTGGTCGTGTCCCCGCATGATATAAGTGCGGCTTTAGTCCGCGAGGAGGACCGGATCCAAAAGTCGGTGTATTACGTTAGCAAACGTTTGACGGGGGCAGAAAGAAATTACCCTAAAATTGAGAAATTGGCCTATTGCTTGGTGATTGCATCACGTAAGCTGCGTCCATACTTTCAAGCACACTCAGTCAGTGTTTATACCGATCAGCCCTTACGGCAGGTACTCCAACGACCAGAACTTTCTGGAAGGAAGTTAAAATGGAATATCGAGTTGAGTCAGTTCAATATTACCTACCTGCCACGAAGAGCCATACAAGGGCAAGCATTAGCAGATTTCATCGCTGAGTTTACTGTATCTGATGAACCAGATAATCACAGTGTCATTCCCCCCATTCGATGGAAATTGTACACCGATGGGGCATCAAACGACCGTTGCTCCGGAGCTGGTGTGGTTCTCGTAACTCCAGAAAATCGATTGATTTGTTACGCTTTAAAGGTCAATTTCTCGGCTACGAATAATGAAGCAGAATATGAAGCACTGATTGCTGGCTTAAAACTCGTTGGAGAACTTGGGGTTAAATCAGCTGAAATCTTTTGTGACTCGCAGCTGGTGGTGTACCAAGTGCGAGGAGACTACCAAGCAAGGGGACAGAAGCTTGCTCCGTACCTTGTTCTGGTTCAGGAGCTATTGTAGAACCTCGAACATTATGACATTTCGCATGTCCTGCGTGAACAGAACAAAGAAGCCGACTCATTGGCTAAATTCGCAAGCACTAGCAATGCACAACAAATGGGATTGGTTCCCATTGAAACCTTGCATGCTCCAAGCATAGACGCGATGAAAGTTGATTTTGTGTGGGAAACAGGAATCGAGAGGGAGTCATGGATAACCCCATTCAAACTATACCTGATGACCGAGACTTTGCCAGAAAAAAGGAGCGAAAGACGACAGGTCATTCGAAAAGCTGCACGATATGTGATGCAGGATGGAGTAATGTATCGGAAGGGGTTCTCGGTCCCCTTATTACGATGCATTGCCCATGATGAGACAAAGCGGGTCTAGAAGGAGGTTCACGAAGGAGAATGCGACGACCATACTGGGGGGCAGACACTAGCAAAAAAGATCCTCCACTATGGATACTATTGGCCGACTGTAAATCGGGACGTTGCAGACTACGCAAGAAAATGTGACAAGTGTCAAAGATATGCGAAAATCCCGAGAGCTCCAACAACAGAACTCACACAAATGGTTAGTCCCTGGCCATTCGCAATCTGAGGAATCGACATAATCGGTTCTTTGCCTATATCCAGAGGTGGTGCGAAATACGCGATAGTTGAAGTCGACTATTTCACAAAATGGGCCGAGGCAGAACCTTTAGCCACAATCACCTCTAAGAAGGTCATTAATTTCGTTGTACGAAACATTATATGCCGCTTCGGTCTCCTTCGAACCATCATTACGGACAACGGAACGCAGTTTGAAAGCAGAGAGTTCAAAGATTTATGTTTAAAGTACGGCGTTGAGAAGAAATTCGCCGCCGTTGTGCATCCGAAAGCTAACGGACAAGTCGAGGCCGTAAACAAAATAATCAAGTCCATACTGAAGAAGCGTTTGGAAAAAGCCGGAGGCAAGTGGGTAGATGAACTCCCAACAGTATTATGGGCTTATAGAACTACCCATAAGTCCGCGACTGGCTACACTCCATTCGCATTGGCATACGGCTCGGAAGCCGTTATACCCGTGGAGCTTGAAGTTCCATCGCATCGGGTGACATATTATGACCCCAGGACGAATCAGGACCTCTTGTTGGAATCACTGGACTGCATCGATGAAAAACGTGAAGAGGCTGAACTGAGGGCAGCAGCACATAGGCACCGATTCAAGCGATATTACGACGACAAAGTCCGCCCAAGGATCTTTGATGTGGGTGATCTCGTTTTGAAACGATTTTTCTCGGTACCATCACGTATGAATCCCAACTGGGAAGGTCCATACGTCGTTGAACGGAAGCTTGGAGAGGGAACATTCAAGCTAGCGACCGTTGATGGCGTGACACTCTCCCGAGCATGGAACAGTGAACATTTGCGACGTTATTACACTTACTTATTTCTTTTATGTTTTAGGTGTAGTTATTTCCTGTATGTTTTTGTTCCATTATCACTTAGTTTTTTTTGACCGTGTAATCAGGCAATTTAGTTGGTTTTCATTAATAAAGGCTTGAAGCCGCTTGTTTCACGAATTATTAATGTTTCTGTACCTCATAATCTGGTGATGAACCGTTGGAGTTACATTATTCCGTATGATGTACGAACTCGTATAAACGACTCCAATCTCCGAGTCCCCTGAGCGCGGACCGGAGTACTCTAAGTCCCCGGAGCGCAGACTAGAGTATAAACGACTTGAATCTCCGAGTCCCCTGAGCGCGGACCGGAGTACTCTAAGTCCCTGGAGCATGGAATAGAGTATAAACGACTCCAATCTCCGAGTCCCCTAAGCGCGGACCGGAGTACTCTACGTCCCCGAAGCGCGGACTAGAGTATAAACGACTTGAATCTCCGAGTCCCCTGAGCGCGGACCGGAGTACTCTAAGTCCCCAGAGCGCGGAATAGAGTATAAACGACTCCAATCTCCGAGTCCCCTGAGCGTGGACCGGAGTATTCTAAGTCCCCGGAGCACGGACTAGAGTATAAACGACTTGAATCTCCGAGTCCCCTGAGCGCGGACCGGAGTACTCTAAGTCCCCGGAGCGCGGAATAGAGTATAAACGACTCCAATCTCCGAGTCCCCTGAGCGCGGACCGGAGTACTCTAAATCCTCGGAGCGCGAACTAGAGTATAAACGACTTGAATCTCCGAGTCCCCTGAGCGCGGACCGGAGTACTCTAAGTCCCCGGAGCGCGGAATAGAGTATAAACGACTCCAATCTCCAAGTCCCCTGAGCGCGGACCGGAGTACTCTAAGTCCCCGGAGCATGGACTAGAGTATAAACGACTGGAATCTCCGAGTCCCCTGAGCGCGGACCGGAGTACTCTAAGTCCCCGGAGCGTGGAATAGAGTATAGACAATTCGAATCTCTGAGTCCCGTGAATGCGGACCGAATTACTCTAAATCTCCGGAGCGCGGATTAGAAAAAATTCTAAGTACCCGAAAATATGAAACGAGAAATATGCCACTCCAAAGAATGTTCGAACAATGTAAGAATGGATTGAGAAATTACGCAACTCATAAGAACTTGAGTTTCGACCACAGTTATACAGAAATGTACAATTCCACAGAATCGTTTAAACGACAAAGAAACTAAACTTTATTCAATAATCCAAAATGGGGTTATACAACCACTCCTCCAAAACTTGGATTCAAAAATCTATCTGCACAAACTACGAAAACGAAAAAGCAAAAGTAGTTACATGACCTAAACAAAATCTCGTTGAACGAGTATAGTGGCTATTTCTTTGGGTTTTTCTTCTTGTCTTCCTTTGTTTTCTCAGATGACTCCTCTCCCTCACGCTTCCTCTTGGATTTTCTGCTTGCCAAAGAAGCGGAGTCAGGAGTGGGAGAAGGAACATCCAATGGTTTGGATTTGCCGGGAAGAATGACTTTCAGAGGCCTATTCAGCGGGTCGGTAAGTTCAAGTATTTGAGGCTCGGCCTTGATCTCGACCTTCTTTTTCTTCTCTTCTGGGAGTCGCTCCTTCATGCTCACATTTGAAGTATGTTCTGAGGTGCCAGTGATTTCGATTTCATAACTTCCTTCAACGGGAGATGAAGTGTCGGACTTATTATCATCTAGCGCCTCGATCATTTGAGCGTCAGGGCCGGGAGTTACTCCCGCATGAGCGACATCGCTTGTTTTCCCCACCTCCTCCTTGGCATCATCGCTCCTCGGAGTTGGTTCAGGACTAGAGCGGCCCGCATAGAAAACATAAAGAACGAACATTAAAACCAATAGCCGATCGCAGAAAGTGACGGATCTTTGAACTTCTAGGAGAAGAGTTTTATACCAGTTGCTTGCTGGCTTTCAACTGTGCGCGGAGTTTCACCCTCTAGAATGGGGGATAGCACATGAATGCCGAGACCGGGATCTTCCGGATCATAGCCAACATGCTGCTCAAACGGGTCAAGTGCTGGCCGATCGGCCGGTTGAATAGGAGGAGGGGCTGCAGCCTCGGTTCCAGACGGACCGGCTTTGTCATCTTTCTTTTTTGACGGGGAAGAGCCTTTACCAAAGAGAGCCATAGCTGCAGACAAGTCTGATGGCTCGTTCCTCCTGAGAAATTCTTTCACTAGAGCCTCCTCATCGACTTCCTCAGTGCCCGACTCGATCTTTCTGATCTTTATTAAAGTCTCCCATGCCTCAGCTAGAGATTCAAGATAGACCTCGCCCAAGAAAGTCAAGTCCCGGTGCATGAGGACGCGAGCGCTGTATTCGGCAATCAGCGGGTCAAACATACACTTGACCTCTTCTCTGCCGGCTTGTGCAGCTGCTTCAAGACGGGAGTCGATCTCCTCAGAAGCTAGTTTCTTGCCCTCCTCACGGGCTTCGCTCTTCATCACCTCAACCTTAGACAGCTCATCATCGAGCTTTGCTTTCAGGAGACGTGTATCAACGATCTCGTTACAGTACCGTTGAGACTCTTCTTGAGCCGCTATCTTTTCTTCCCTCTCCTTAGAAAGAAGCTCCTTCAGCTCTTTGACCTGCAGGGCGAGTGTATCCCTTTCTTTTTGAATAGAATCTTTCTCTAGAGCTAAGGCCCCGCTGCGTTGGACTGCGACATCAAGTTCTATCTTATGGGACGTCTCTAGACGAGCAACGGCCTCCGCAGTCTCCTTAGCATTCTGTTCTGCGGCTTCAAGCTTGGACTTGAACGAAGCGAGCTCTTCATCTTGATGCTTGATGATGTCCTTGTCGAAGATAGCTTCCAGATTCAAATGGTCAATTTCCTGTTGTCGCTCAACGGATACCTCCGAGACTTTTTCGACCAAGTGTATAAACGCGTCATGTTGAACATAGACGTCGGTGTTGCAGGCGATGGCACTCTGCTTGACGTGCCCTGGGATGTGATGAATAGCTGGGAGGAACTTCACGCCGTTAAACATATTTTTGGAAATTTAGCCTTAAGATCGACCATCTTCTCTGCTACCGTTGGGTCAGCCGCAGTAACAGGGGGAGGAGGCTTTGAAAGTTTGTTCTTTTCCGATGTTCCCGAGATTGCCGCGTGCTGAATGAACCAGAATGCTGGTCTCGGGAAACATCCGGTTGAGACCCCTTTTGCGGAAGTTTTTCTCTGTCTAGCTCAGTTTGAGGAGGGGGATCGCGAGAGTATGAAGACTGGGAATATGTCTTCTTTTGATAAGACGATTCATGGGGACGGTTGTCTCGATCTTCGTAGTCATCTCGGTCCCTACGTCTACCGGAGCCTGAATCCCATCCTGGATGGTGAAATACAGAAGAACCGTGGAGGCGATCGAACCCGTGGGAGCGCCCCATGTCACCTACATAGAATAAAAATAACAGCAAGTTAGAAAAAATCGGGTTAATGGAAAAAATTAAAGTGTATGATGAAGTGCGTGTGTGCGTGTGTGTCCTAGTGTTCCCCTCGATGGACCAGTTCCTTTATCTTTACTGATTGGAGTGTTATCTCCCTGGACTGGGGCTCGAACTCCCATGTCGCCCCTAGTGGGCGAATGAAACTTAAGGGCTTCTGGATCGTCGAAACCATAATTGAGTAGATCATCGGGAATGGTAAGGTTCGACAGACCGTTTAAAGAACTTTCCATATGCTGTGAAGAAGCCTCTTTCTCTAGCGGGATGAGCGTAACTTTGGAAGTTCCGCCAACCTTCTCCTTCCGTATCTTATACGTCAATTTCTTTTTCCCTTTCGAAAGGGAAGATGACGTTTCAATATCATGCACTTCGACTGGCGGATCCTAAGTAGGACCCACATTCTCGCCTTGTGTTTTAGGAGCTTCACTCTCTTTGATTTTCTCCCCTTCCTGTACATCAGGGGTATGGCGTGATGACGATTCAGATAGTTTTTTCCCTTTACCGGATGCGGGCTTGGGAATGGAGACGCCCTCAGGAAGACTAATCCGGCGACCTCCTGCTAACAGTCCGAATCTCGATAATGACTCATTTGAAATGAGGGTTCGGATGTCCCGTTCCTCGGTAGGAAGAGCTCTAATGGCTTCGACGGTATCAGAATATCCTCGGCCCTCAGGACGTGGGTTGATACCTGAAAAGATGAAACAAGAAGTTAGAAAAAGCATAGCTCCGATAGAGCGCGAATATCAACTCAAGGAAAAGACTTACTGCCTTCAACCCATCTCCTCACGAAACCAGGAGGGCAACGCACATAGAACCATTCCTGTTTGTACAGGGCAAATTTGCTACATGCTCCGGTCAAAATATGGCATTTGTGGTACGGCTTGAGGAACACAAAGGAGGGGCTATCTTTCCGCTTCTTAATCATATAAATATATCTGATGTCGCCGGAAGTTGGAGGCCTAGAGAAGACGGCCATGAAAAGGAGGTAGGTCCCATATACGAACGCGTGGCCGTTTGGATGCAGCTGCGATAGGGCGATGTCTATGTATTGCAACACGTCCCAAATAAATAAATTGAATGGAGGCACGCTGCCCATCCGGCACATAAACTTATTACAGGCAGTATATCCAATTGGGGGCAGATGTGGGCGATCTTGCCTCGACGGAACCAACACGTCGGCGAAAGGGATTCCGTGGATAGAGCATATTCGCCGAAGCGCGACTTCGTTAATCTTCGAAGCCTGTGAATCGATCGGATCGTCCAAGAGAATCGATGCCTCCAGGGCATCAGGAGCTAAATTGTGAGCGGGGGAAGTCGACGGATCTGAAGTGTCCACGACTCCTTGTTTTGAAGACGGCCCGGGCCTATCTGAGATAGTGGCGGAGCTAGATTTTTTAGACATCTCCAATAAATAGTGAATCTTGCTAAGCACCTGTGAAAACTATACTTGAAAAATGTTCAACGTTAGAATTAACAGCACGAATATTCCCCCCACGTGGTGTGTGAACTAGTGCAATCAATCGTGTATAAGCGTTGAAAATTTGAAAGTCACAAGGTTGCTGATATAAAACTGAGTTTCAAATCATCGCCTTCGAAGACCGTCATCGCTGACCGTCTCCAAAAGCCTGCCTTATGGTGATTACTGTTTCAGATTCAGAAAACGTTAAAAGAAGTTGTCTGATTATGTCAATCTAAGTTCAGGTTTATGTATACTGAAACTAGGGAGTTAATAGTCCAGATCAGTTTGATATGCTAGTATGCTAGAGTCCTTGTCCTTGTTTTGTTATGTGATTAGGCAAGGCAATTGTCTGTTCGGCATTTGTTATTGTTCGGCCTAAGTCATGTTCGGCTTGTCTATCGTTCGGCCTAAGTCATGTTCGGCTTGTCTATCGTTCGGCCTAAGTCATGTTCGGCTTGTCTACTGTTCGGCCTATCTATTGTTCGAACTGTGCATTGTTCAGTCAAGGCTTGGTTTGGCCTGAGTTCTGTTCGGCTGAGATGACGTTCGGCATCCGAACTAGTTCATACTTCCTCCTTAACCACACCGAACAACGAGGACGAATTGTTTGGCGAGTTAGACCGGACCGTACCGTTCGGCATTCTGGCCAATCCCTACTCCTCCTTCATTCTCTCCCTCCAATCTCGTTCGGTACAAGAAGAGCGAACCACAGCACAACTCCCTCGTGTGCTCATCTCTGGCCACACCTCCTTTCTTCCACATCATCCAGCGCTAAAAGAAACAACCTAGTCATGGCTCGATCCTCCACGAAATACAGCCTTAAATTAAAACTTTTAGTAAGGAAAAATAGTTTAGCAGAAGGGATCGATACCTAGCAAATAGATTAACTCCGGAATTAAGGCTTTGATTAGTTCCAAGTGACTGGAAGAAAGGGTGATGCCGTGTATGAACTTCGAGGAAAGAGAGGTAATGGGATTCTTGGTGTTTGACGAAACTTGCGAATACGGGATAGCGGATGTAAAAAGTGAGAAGAGAAGAAGGATGAAAACGCTGGCTTTTATAGGAGAAGAGGGGAAGTCGAACAGACTTTGGCCGGTAGTACCGGTCAGAGCTGATTCGATCGGCTTCCACATACAAAGTCGCTCGGCATACTTAATATGTTCGGCTTCGGTTATCCTGTTCGACGCACATCACTTCATCTGGCAATCAAGGAAAACCACCTCAACTCGTGATTAAGAGAGAAAACAGAACCATATCTCAAAGCCTAGCCAGTGGACTTGTAGTTCAAAGCGCATCACATTCGACCACGCGATACACTTTGGGGGGCAAGTGTTTCCTGAAGGCCTGCCCAGGCAACTAAGTGTTCAGCAATCTCGTTCGGCATGAAAAGATGGTTCGGCAATCAAGAGTACTCGGCCTAAAGGTACGCATGGCCTAAGGGTACGCTCGGCCTACAGGTACGCTCGGCCTAAGGGTACGCTCGGCTTACAGCTACGCTCGACCTACAAGGACGTTCGGCATCAAGTGACGTTCGGCACAAGAGGTTCGCTCGACATTTGAGTTCGTCCGGCATCCAAAGACTGTTCGGCATCCCGAGAATGTTCGGCAGCTAGAGGTGATCGGCATTCATCCAACCTCAGTCAACTTCAACCATTGCTCGGCATACACTCCCCACTCAGCACCTCACTTCGTTCGGCACAAATACTTCCTATGGCATTCAGAGTGTTCGGCCTCACTTCGTTCGGCATGAGGAGATCGTTCAGCATTCTACCCAGCACGTTCGGCTTCGATTGTTACTCGGCCTACTCTTTCCACACAACAAGCGCATCGTTCGGCTTGAGGAGGATGGTTCGGCATCCGACCGTTCGTCCTATTCGGTTCGGCATACAGTGACCACCTCATTTGGGCCAAGGTGTTCGGTTGCCAGGCCCGCCAGGGAAGTCCAACCCATCTTTGTCTATAAATAGAGGGGCAGGGGCACAGTGAGAAGGACCTTTTTTCGGGAATACTGGGGAGACTCTGCCGCTTTCAAGACTCATCCTCTTTACTTAGCAATTATATTCAAATATTTGGTCTACGGATTATATCTGTAATCAATCATCAAGTAAGGCAATAAAGTTTAACCTCAAAGTGGACGTAGGCAATTACGCTGAACCACTATAAATCCGGTGTTCTTACTTTCTGCATTCAAATTAGCATATTCTTCCTTATTTAAATTTACCTTCATCACTTATATCTCTACACAATCTTTCTCAACGAGGTTAGTGACCAATTTTGGTGCTAACAACAACATACCTACAACTTACGTATTTATTCCAATTTGTTTTATCACAATTACATTTTAATTTAAATTCATTATTAATCTCATTGATTAACACAAATATCACTTCATACTTTAATATTTGTTTCACAGAATTTCTCCATTTAATATAAAACATTTATATATTCATTCTCATAGCATTGCCTATATTTCTCTTCGTTTTAAATTATATTCATTTTCACATGTAATATTTCTCATTTAATACTACATTTATTTGTGAATCATTTCATAAGAAATTTCCTTATGTTTATAACCAATTTATGAAGGCTTAACTCCTTTTTATAAGACATTACTCGAGTTTAAAGTTATCACAACTTTAATTAGAACCATTTATTGCAAGATTCATTTATTTCATAAACAGTTTACAAGTTATGACTTTACTTATAATCATTTCACTTTTAGTTCATATTTGTTTATCCAATTAGTTTTCACCTATGATTTCAACAATCATTTTTCGAATTGGATATTATTCAATGTTCATATATTTTAAAATTCCAAACCATCAATTTTCAAGACTTTCTTCAGTTTCATATTTACATAAAGTCATATCTATATAAACTCACTTCTTTTCTAAAATCATGTGACGCCCCACCTCTATACTCACACTAGCCAAGGACACTACGGGGTAATGCCGTCGAATAGCACGAAGAATAAGGCTGTTGAGGAGCGACCATCTGTGTAATTGCTTTGTGCGAGTACCAATATGTCAGATAATATAACTTACATTTCGTTTCAAGAGGAAATCCGACATATCAAATACAAACTCAAATCTACCACACAGTGGCTATGTGGACTTCGGAAACAAATATAGAAATAAACATAACTCAAATCAGTCACAGATATTCATATCACAAAGGCGGAAACATATATGAATATAACACATAGAAGTGTACATCAAAGTAGTGGTCAAACTAGATCCACTACATCACAAAAGAATAGATACAAGTGCTAGAAAAAAGAATAAGTATACATTAAGGAGTCTCTATCTCAAATGTATACTAACAAAAACTTCTATGCTAAAGTAGTTAGCCAAAAGTCAGGTGAAGGACCCTGATAAGAAGTCAAGCAGGAGCACCTGAAATACCTCGGTCTGACCCGAGTATTATTTAAGAAGAAAATAATAAACGGATCAGTCTAGCTATAAATATAAGATAAAATGAGATAAGATAAGAGATAAGACAAAAACGTATGATAACAATAATGCCATACTGCGACAAGTATACATCAAATAACAACAAAAATCATACAATATCCCAAATCATCTCAAACATCCAAAAAGAATAGCATTCTTTAAATTATTCACCACAATACAAATATTGACAAAACATATCAATGCCAATCGAAAAAATCGGTGAAACACAAATTCTATAAATCATCAACTAGAAATCCAGTAATCACAAAAAATGGGAAGGCCTATCACAAATGGGAGCATGAAAACTCACCAACACGTGTAGCACAAATGGGTCGCTATCCCATGGTCGCTAACCATAGAGCCGGTGCCACGACGTAGTACAGCGAACGCCCGAGGAACCAGAAACTCAAATAATCCAGAACACCGATGTAGTACAGCGTTATGCCCGATGAACCAAACTCAAATAATACGGAACAACGACGTAATACTGCGTTACGCCCAATGAACCTCCATAAAACCATAGGTTGCTAGCCTATAAAAATGAGACGAAGCTCAACAGAACGGGGTACAGTCCCCCACGCGGACAAAGAGACATCGCAAATCGCTAGTCTAAACCATAAAATGATCATCATCGATCATCAAGAAGTGTCGATTACACTAAGCTAGTAAATAAATGAGTTTAGCTTCATGTCCCATAACCACTGGCTTAACTTAAATATTTACGAACAAATTGTAGATTTCCACTCGAAAATTGTCATAAGATTTCAATCGAATAAGTCTAAGAATTAACCGACAAAGTAAACGCAAGCGTTTCATACAACTTGTTTTGCTAAGCCGTTTAATTAGATTTCTCATACGAATGAGGTAAAAGTTTGTATATACTAATAGATTGGAAAATAGTTTTATAAACGAGATTTGTATTAAAAATAGAGTTGGAATCATCTTTGTGAAAGATTTTGAATATTTACTAGTAGTATAGAAACCTTTGTATTTTTAAAGTGACAAATCACAGAAATGATTGTAGAAGCAATCAATCACCAAAATCCACATTCGACGACGTGAATTAAAACCATAAAAATCGATATCGAATCCATCAAAATGGATATTTCCAAAAATCCCAAAAAAAGAAGTCATCAAAGTCGATAAATGATAACAACAATTCGGATCATCAAAAATCGATTAAAAACCGGAAAACACACACAAAACAGCCTAAAAAAGGCAAAAAGCAAACTTCACAGATTTAGTCGACTGTTCTGTAGGGTCAGTCGACTGAAACAAGCCTAGAAACTCTCGGGTTTTAGGTTCAGTCGACTGACTCTGCAGTTCAGTCGACTGATACAGGGACATAAACATTTCTTTCCCAAGTTCAGTCGACTGACACAGAGCCAGAGAGTTTTCTGGCCCCAGATTCAGTCGACTGACTCTGCAGTTCAGTCGACTGAATTATGGTTTCCAGTATTCTCAGCCTAGCCTCCAAAAGGAGCAAAAATCCAAACGGGAGCGATCGGACGAGCATCAGAGACTAGGGATTTATGCTAAGCGACAACCCAGCCTTATAGGCTCTTCGATACACCCCAACAACGTGTTCAAACATCAAAGATAGGATTTTGAAAGATTTGACTTCAATACACCAAAAATTGGAATATTCATCAAACCAATTCAATTCAAAGGAAAATGGAAAAGGAATAGATGTTAGGAATTACTACCAAACAACTATCAAAGATATGGACATAGATGTGAGTTCAAAAACTCACCTTTTAACCCAAAAACACAAACGAGAAGCTCTAAAGCAAAGAAAAGATCAACTACTCTTCAATTTCAACTCTAGAAGCTCCAATCTAAGATCATAAGCAATATTTCCTAAGTTAGGTTATAGGAAATTTCTGAAATTGGAGAGAGATTGAGATGGAGAAGAAGAAGAGGATGCTTACCTAAGCTTCACTTTGATGTTGGAGCTAGAATTTGTATTTCTTAATCAATCTAGGGCTTGGAATTCTAATTTCCTTTCTCTTCCCCCATTTTTACCTTAACTTGAGTGTTAGGAAATGTTATGAAGGAATAAAGTGGAGTGGAGTGGAAGTTAGGGTATTAGATGGGTTGGGTGTTTGGTTATTGGGCTGAAACCCAAACCCAAAGCCCTAAATGAAAATATCAAAATTTCACTCAACTCTAAGCATATCGATGTTTATACTCAAAAAGGTCGCAAATGCCATTTTGGACTCAATGGAAGTGGTCTTGAGTCCAAATTCGACTGTTTGCAAAAAGTGACATTTCGGACTAAAATCCGACTAACGATGCTATATTTAAATAAAACATTTAAATATACAATCATAAAAATATGCGGGTTGTTACAAACTCCCCTCCTTAAAGAAATTGCGTCCTCGCAATACTTAAGAGGAAAATAAAGAGTAACAACCATAAAAGCATATCAACACAAAAGAAAATTTTGAAATTAGAAGTTCACCATAAAAGAGCGCGAGAGAGTAAGTCCGGATGTGTTCGCTTGATGAATTCTCAAGATTCCCAAGAGCAATCCTTAGGATTTGAGGACCACTGAACTTTCACAAGAAGAACATCTTTATTTCGAAGGCATTTAACCTTCGAAGTAATGATACGAATAGAATGATGCTCATAAGTCAAATTTGGTGAAACTTCAATTTCTTCAATTACACCGGGCTCAAGAATAGAATCGGAATCACGAAGGCATTTCCGTTGTTGAGAGACGTGGAATACGTCATGAATTGCAGAAAACTGAGCCGGTAATAAAAGGCGATAAGCCACGGAACCAATACGTTCGATGATGGGAAATGGACCAACATATCGAGGTGCTACCTTTCCCGATCGACTGAAACGCACAACACCCCTCATAGGTGAAACACAAATGAACACCAATAAAATCTGGTCCTAAAACCAGCTTCTCACCAGCTTCAAGCCAACATGAAGGAAATCGGCATGGCCTTCCATAGAGTACCTCGAAAGGTGTCATACCAATACTAGATTGGAAGCTATTATTATAGGAAGACTCAACAAGAGAAATATGATCTTCCCAACTTCCACCAAAATCAAGAACACATGCTCGAAGAAGATCTTCAAGAATGCGGTCTAAAAGAGAAGGATGAGCCTCAAGGCTACACAAAACAAGAGATGAACATGAATTGGATTCACGACCTCGAATCTCACAATTGGACAAAGTCTCGAGATCATTCCATTCGGATATCATCATAGAAACAACCGATTGTTGCTTACGACTAAAGACATCGGCAACACGATTTCCCTTTCCGGGAAGATAAAGAATATCAAGATCATAAGACGCAAGGAACTCGAGCCAACGTTGTTGATGCAAATTAAGTTCCTTTTGAGAAAATAAATACTTCAAAGATTTATGATCGGTGTAGAGAACAAATTTCTCTCCTAAAAGATAATATCGCCAAATTCTAAGAGCAAAAACAATGGCCACGAGCACTAGATCATGAATGGTATATCTAGTCTCGACAAGCTTTAATTGTCAAGAAGCATATGTAATAACACATTCCCTATGCAAGAGAATGAAACCCAAACCAATACGACTAGCATCGGTACAAACAAATAAAGTCTTGG
Organism: Allium fistulosum; assembly: GCA_030737815.1. Classification (NCBI taxonomy): domain Eukaryota; kingdom Viridiplantae; phylum Streptophyta; class Magnoliopsida; order Asparagales; family Amaryllidaceae; genus Allium; species Allium fistulosum. Next base: position 1,215,083,735 of record CM060902.1, read on the forward strand.
TTCCCTTCGGGAATCACAAGAATAAAAGCATCGGAAAAGAGTTCTTTTAATTGATCCTCTTTCCCGAAAAGCTAAGACATTCAAAATTATAATTAACTTTTTGTAATCATCTTTTTAGAAAAAAAAATTACTTATTACAAGTCAATTTATTGTGTGTGACTGTCTCATTATAGCGTTTAGGAGATTCCTATCGATAACGTTGATCAAGCGCATTGACCAGAATTCTTAAAGCACTCAATGGGAAAAACAACACAAAATCATCTTCTATATGATAAACATGTCACTTAAAAATCTTACGACTATTCTTTGCTCGTTTTAAGAACAAAATCCAATCATACTTATAAATATCTTATCAAATTGATTTGCAAATTTTAAATTGTTGTTTTCATTCATAATCAATAAATACAAGGATAAACTCATCGAGATATTCGTAGAATACTCGATTCATAAGGTGGATGAAATAAGGTAGAAGGTTCATCAAACCGAATGACATAACGGACCACTGACAAGAATCATAACGAGTGCGGAATGCGGTAAGTGGAATGTTATCCTCCGCAACTCGTTGCTGATGAAAACCGGTGGCAAGGTCGAGCTGAAAAGACCTTAGCACCACTCAATAGATTGCTTAGGTGATAATCCTAAGACAAGCTCAAAAATACCGGAAAATTCAAAAACTACTTGAGTGAGAGAAATAACACTTTCCTCATCAAGTGGGTTTAAAGAATAAAATGATGCCACCGAATTTGGAAATCAAAGTCATTAAGAACCATAGAAATCTGCTTAACAAATTGAGGATGTCGAAGATATATAGTCCGCTCAGGACATAGGATGTGGGCTTCATAATGATCAAGCCAATCCTTTCCCAAAAATCAATTTTGAAGCCTAAGTAACGCATAACATGCAAATCGGTTCGAAAAGAATAATCACATAAAATAATCTCGACATTTTCACAAAGTAAACTGAGCGTTGCAGATCCACCAACCGGATTCGCAATTCTAAGTGAAGTCATCAAACCCATAATATTTAAAGAAAAAGAATCAACAAGTTCTTTTGATATAAAAGAGTGAGATGCACTCGAATCAAAAGAAATTCGAAATAGGATAATCACAAAACAAATTAATGCCATCAAGGATAGAATGAAAAAAATACCTTGACCATGAGAAGTATTACTAGGGCTTTGCACAACATTCAACTCTCCCTCTCTCCTACTTTGAAGTTTGGGACATGAAGATAAAAGGTGACCCAAACCTTTGCAATAGCGGCAAGTAAGGGGCTTCGGACACTTATTCGCATAGTGGTCCATAGAACCACAATTGTAGCATCGTCCACGACTAGTGGTAGGAGTCTTTGCTACCGAAATTGCCTTCTTCCCTTTCTTGTTGGGATTAGGATTGAACTTAATATACCTCTTCTGGTTGGTGTTGAAGTTTTGTTTGGCATCCATAACTTCAACATCACTTTCTTTATCGACCTCTTCAAGTCGAAGAGTGATATCAACAACAAACTGGTCGAAAGGCACTTCTAATTTCAAAAGTAAAACCTTTTTAGGGTTTTTACTCAAAGCACGGATAAACCTTTGATTCTTTACAAGATCCAAAAGTTGTTGGGCAGACATTAATACGCCATCCAAAGAAGGTGTACTGGATTGACCAGCGCTAGGACTGCCAGATCTAACCATTTCTCTTCTTTAAGAAAGAAAGAAAGAAGAGGAAAAAGGTTATTCACAGAATGAATATCAAACAAACTTGATTGATAAAACAAGGCATCATAAAAAGAAATAGGATAGAACGGTACGAAGACTCGAATTAAATCCTATGGCACGATTCCTAAGAAAAACTTAGGACAATGATCCTTGCTAGATTATTCTACATTGTTCCGAAGTTTGGCTCTGATACCAAGCTGTGATGCCCCACCTCTATAATCACACTAGCCAAGGACACTACGGGGTAATACCGTCGACTAGCACGAAGAATAAGACTGTTGAGGAGCGACCATCTGTTTAATTGCTTTATGCGAGTACCGATATGTCAGATAATATAACTTATATTTCGTTTCAAGAGGAAATCCGACATATCAAATACAAACTCAAAGCTACCACACAGTGGCTATGTGGACTTCGGAAACAAATATAGAAATAAACATAACTCAAATCAGTCACAGATATTCATATCACAAAGGCGAAAACATATATGAATAAAACACATAGAAGTGTACATCAAAGCAGTGGTCAAACTAGATCCACTACATCACAAAAGAATAGATACAAGTGCTAGACAAAAGAATAAGTATACATTAAGGTGTCTCTATCTCAAATGTATACTAACAAAAACTACTATGCTAAAGTAGTTAGCCAAAAGTCAGGTGAAGGACCCTGATAAGAAGTCAAGCAGGAGCACCTGAAATACCTCAGTCTGACCCGAGTATTATTTAAGAAGAAAATAATAAACGGATCAGTCTAGCTATAAATATCAGATAAAATGAGATAGGATAAGAGAAAAGAAAAAAACATATGATAACAATAATGCCATACTGCGACAAGTATACATCAAATAACAACAAAAATCATACAATATCCCAAATCATCTCAAACATCCAAAAAGAATCGCATTCTTTAAATTATTCACCAAAACACAAATATTGACAAAACATATCAATGCCAATCGCAAAAATTGGTGAAACACAAATTCTAGAAATCATCAACTAGAAATCCAGAAATCACAAAAAAGAGGAAGGCCTATCACAAACGGGAGCATGAAAACTCACCAACACGTGTATCACAAATGGGTTGCTATCCCATGGTCGCTAACCATAGGGCCGGTGCCACAACGTAGTACAGCGGACGCCCGAGGAACCAGAAACTCAAATAATCCAGAACATTGACGTAGTACAGCGTTACGCCCGATGAACCAAACTCAAATAATACAGAACAACGACGTAATACAGCGTTACGCCCGATGAACCGAACTCCGTAAAACCATAGGTCGCTAGCCTATAAAAATGAGACGAAGCTCAACAGAACGGGGTACAGTCCCCCACGCGGACAAAGAGACATCGCAAATCGCTAGTCTAAACCATAAAATGATCATCATCGATCATCAAGAAGTGTCGATTACACTAAGCTAGTAAATAAATGAGTTTAGCTTCATGTCCCATAACCACCGGGTTAACTTAAATATTTACGAACAAATTGTAGATTTCCACTCGAAAATTGTCACAAGATTTCAATCAAACAAGTCTAAGAATTAACCGACAAAGTAAACGCAAGTGTTTCATACCACTTGTTTTGCTAAGCCGTTTAATTAGATTTCTCATACGAATGAGGTAAAGGTTTGTATATACTAATAGATTGGAAAACGGTTTTATAAACGAGATTTGTATTAAAAATAGAGTTGGAATCATCTTTGTGAAAGAGTTTGAATATTTACTACTAGTATAGAAACCTTTGTATTTTTAAAGTGACAAATCACAAAAATGATTGTAGAAATAATCAATCACCAAAATCCACATTCGACGACGTGAATTAAAACCATAAAAATCGATACCGAATCCATCAAAATGGATATTTCCAAAAATCCCAAAAAAAGAAGTCATCAAAGTCGATAAATGATAACAACAATTCGGATCATCAAAAATCGATTAAAAATCGGAAAACCCACACAAAGCAGCCTAAAAAAGGCAAAAAGCAAACTTCACAGATTCAGCCGACTGTTCTGTAGGATCGGTCGACTGAAACAAGCCTAGAAACTCTCGGGTTTCAGGTTCAGTCGACTGACTCTGCAGTTCAGTCGACTCATATAGGGATAGAAACATTTCTGTCCCCAGTTCAGTCGACTGAACTGAATGGTTAATCGACTGACACAGAGCCAGAGAGTTTTCTGGCCCCAAATTCAGTCGACTGACTCTGCAGTTCAGTCGACTGAATTGTGGTTTCCAGTATTCTCAGCCTAGCGCCCAAAAGGGGCAAAAATCCAAACGGGAGCGATCGGACGAGCATCGGAGACTAGGGATTTATGCCAAGCGACAACCCAGCCTTATAGGCTCTTTGATACACCCCAACAACGTGTTCAAACATCAAAGATAGGATTTTTAAAGATTTGACTTCAAAACACCAAAAATTGGAATATTCATCAAACCAATTCAATTCAAAGGCAAATGGACAAGGAATAGATGTTAGGAATTATTACCAAACAACTATCAAAGATATAGACATAGATGTGAGTTCAAAAACTCACCTTTTTACCCAAAAACACAAACGAGAAGCTCTAAAGCAAAGAAAAGATCAACTACTCTTCAATTTCAACTCTAGAAGCTCCAATCTAAGATCATAAGCAATATTTCCTAAGTTAGGTTATAGGAAATTTCTGAAATTGGAGAGAGATTGAGATGGAGAAGACGATGCTTACCTAAGCTTCTCTTTGATGTTGCAGCTAGAATTTGTATTTCTTAATCAATCTAGGGCTTGGAATTCTAATTTCCTTTCTCTTCCTCCATTTTTACCTTAGCTTGAGTGTTAGGAAATGTTATGAAGGAATGAAGTGGAGTGGAGTGGGAGTTCGGGTATTAGATGGGTTGGGTGTTAGGTTATTGGGCTGAAACCCAAACCCAAAGCCCTAAATGAAAATATCAAAATTTCACACAACTCCAAACATATCGATGTTTATACTCAAAAAGGTCGCAAACGCCATTTTGGACTCAATGGAAGTGGTCTTGAGTCCAAATTCGACTGTTTGCAAAAGATGACATTTCGGACTAAAATCCAACTAACGATGCTATATTTAAATAAAACATTTAAATATACAATCGTAAAAATATGAGGGTTGTTACAAATCACTTCATAAGTAACTAAGTTTTAAAACCACAATTTCTTTTCAAAACCAAATATTTTGCAAAAATCCTCTATACATAAATAACCTAATTTTTTTTAGTTCATAAACATTCCTCAAACAATTTCATTATAAAAAATTTTAAAACTAAATTTCACATTTGTACATAACTAAAATCATTTTGCAAATAAATAAGGCTTTATAAGTATTTACGAAGTCCAAAGCATTTCTTAAAACTCAATTTCATTTAAAGCAGTTCAACCAATTTCCTCTTTGTATAATACAAAATAATCTTATTAATCTTACTTATCAAAATATTTAACATTTTTAAAACTTATATAACTTTTATTTACCTTTAATTTTTAAAATTTTCAAAACTAAACTCCCTTATAACTTTCCAAAATACTTTTATACTTTCTGAAAATGCTTATCTTCAAAAATTAATTCTAAATTTGGAAGTGTTCGACTAATCAGAATAGTCGGAAAATCAAATTCTAATTCAAAGTTGGAAATCGGCAATCAATCATCTCAATAAGATGCATAATCAATCATCAATCAATCCCAATATATAGGGTACAAGTGTTCATAATATTATTAAATTCGAAAACTCGAGAATTGAACACCGGTTCATTTCAAATAAATAAATATGTATATCCTTCGATTATCAAATCATATTTCAGGGATTTGAATCAGAATCAGTTTCAATAAATCAATCGTGTAGCAAAGCTAGTTAAGTGGCCTTTCTCCTACTTTTGAAACTCGAAAATGAACGTCGATGATGCGGTCGTCCTCATCGAAATTATTCTATAGCAATAGAAGCGAGTTCTAGACTTTCATTTTCTTTGAAATCATTTTGAAAATCGTTTTGAAAACATTTCCTACTCGGGGAAAAATACTTTTCAAATAGTATTTTTTTCAAAATCTGAAATCAATTTCAAGAATCTGGAATTCATATTCTCAAATTTTCAGTTTTGATTTCTTTTCAGTCTTAAATCATATTAATATAAATCATTTCTTATATAGAATCATTTCACAATTGTATATGTTTGCTTAAATTGAATATACAACTTTTAGTCAACTAAATTTTCCAAGTGTTTTAAGTTATAATAAGTTTACAAAATACTAGTATATATATACAAAAATACAAATACGTTCTCTTAACTCTTAACTCAATCTAGAGTACTATTGACCCTATCTCTAATGAGTTAATTCTAACAAAGCCAAGGTTCTCACTTAACCTTCAACTCTGCTACCAAGTGTGACGACCCGCTTTTTTGGTCAATTCAAGTCGACATTAAACCATATATGTCCGACCCAAATTGTTCAAAAAGATGAATTATCAAGGGGTTTACAAGAAAAGAAAAGGGGAAGAGGAAGAAAACAATATATAGAATCTCACAGCGGAAGCATAAAATTTAATAATAACATAATTAAAAAGTTGTCTATCAATATACATTTGATTCCATTTCAATAATATCAGAGTTATATTTAACTGAACATGTCAATATAGTGCAGTGGAATAATAGTAGTAAGTACGGTCTTCAAATCTCGTCTTCGTCTTCAAGTAACTAAGGTCTTCGAGAACTGAAATAACTCAATGACCCGAGCATAATGAAAAGATAATACACTCGAGTCAGGACTATATTTTCTTATGCAAGTAAATTCAAATCAAACAGTATAGGTACAGAAGTTTAAGAGGCTAAACAAATTGCATTGACTTCGTATGAGCAATCAAACTCAGGTTTGAATTCAATTTTCACATTTCGATTTACGAATTCATATGAAACTTATTAGTAAATACCATTTTATTTCATTTCATAGAACCATTTTATTTAAAAGAACCATTTCATTTCATAGAACCATTTTATTTAAAAGATAAAATATCTTTTATTTCCAACATTTCATTTGTAAATACCATCTTTCAATTAACCTTTCAAAATATATTTTTGTGAAAATCCTATTTCACCTTTACAAAATTGCCAAATTTCATTGCTATTCAAATTAACAAAGTTAATTAAATCTTTAAATACAAAAGTTTTATTATTAAATATTCAATTTAATCAACTTCGGAATTAATTTACTTAATTTCTTAATTTAACACATTTAATTGAACTTTAATTCAAAACAATTCAATTTAATCATTATATTTTTATTCAATTAAATCAATTAAAATTCTCTCTTTAATTAAATCAAATATTTAATTAAAATTTTATTACCTATACAATATTAACAAATTTCATTCTATTCCAAATAATCAACATAACGAGTTTAAATGTCATTAATCTTTAATATAACCATTTTAATTCAATTTCATACTTTTGAAATAGTTCAATTAATATTTCATTTTAAAATCTAAATTCACTTAATAGATTTCCAAAATATTAACTTCAACGAAAAATTTAAATTATAAATTCACGTTAAATTTCCAGATTATCTCTTAATTTTGAATTTAAATATTAAATATCCAAAATAAATTTCAATTGACCAATCGGTGTTTATTTTTAAATTTTCTATCCTAGGCCAAGTGATTTAATTTGGGTATTTATCATTTCAACCCATATCCCAGTTCAAATTTTGGTGTCCAGTTCAATGCATACAGCAACCATATAACAGTGACAGGTATCAATAAATCAATCAACATCCAATATTCAACTTTTCTTTAGTTAACGGTTTTCACATGCAATTGGGATTCCAATCAAACATTTAAACTATTTCAGCTAAATCATATATCTCAATGTCAACAATCAATGATTTTCGAATTTCAATATCAATCATAATTATCAATCAATAATTTATAACACAGCAGGATACTTGCATATAAAAATCTAACCGTGAGCTTAAAATCGCTCACCTTTCGAGGCTAGAGAAAAATAGAAAACACGACAAGCTACGAATTGAATCACGAACTCGACAATCGACCAATCCAAATGACAATTCCAAAGCAAAGCAAGGCTGGAACTCGATAATCGATGAAAACAAAATATATAATCTTTAGAAATCTAGAATTTACTCATATAAAATCTTTATATTATATATTTTCTTTTAAAATCAATACTCAATTTGAAACACATATCAAAATAAATTCTTTATATATATATATATATTAAAATCAAATTTTTTTCTTTTCAAACCCATATAAAAATAAAAAATATATTATATATATATATATATATATTCATTTCAAAATATTATATATATATATATATATTCATTTCAAAATATTAACATAACATATTATATATATATACACTTTTCAAAATACCAACATAACACATTATATATATATATACACACACACACACACACACACACATAAAAAGGAGGTTGCATGCTAAGGTGGCTGGAGTGGAGGCTGACACGAAGGCAGAGGCGGTGCTTCACTAGTGAGAAGGGCGGCTGGACTGAATCAACGGCTGTAGGTGGCAGGTCATAAGTGAGCGGAGGATGCAAGTGGAGGTGGCCAAGGGGAAGTGGCGATTCGGATGGGGACAGGGCGGAGCTGCGTGCTGGCTTCGGTGCAGCGTGGGTTCGGTGTGGCTGGAGCGGGGTTTGCAGATGGAGATAGGTCGACGAAGGGGTGCGGTGAACTAGGTGGTTGGCAGGGCTTGGCGGTTAGGCCAGTAGCATGAAGGGAGCTCAGTGGTTCGGTAAGGCTGCTGGTGGGGAGGCGGCTTTGGGTGTCGGTGGAGTCGAGGCGGTGGTTGATCGAGGAGGGGCTGGTGGGTCAGTGGGGCTTGGGTGGTGGAGGTCGGGTGCGGTATGGGCTCGGCAGTGGAGGAGGTTTCTGGTGCTCGGGTGGGTGGCAGGCCGGTGGGGAGCTGCGGATGTGGGAGGTGATGGGTGCAGGCTGGGTTCTGGGCGCAGAAAGGGTCGTGCGGTGGTGGGTGTAGGGTCCAGGCGTACTCGGGTGGGTGAGTGGTAAGGCGGAAGGAGGTTGCGAGGGCTAGCTTCAGCGAGTGCTGGGCGTGGGTCGGTTTCGGTGTAGGAGGGTGGTGGTATGCGGAGGTCTGCGGTGGAGAGAGAGAAGGTAGGAGGGGGAGAAGTTACGTATGTATATTTGTATTTTAGTTTTTAAACTTAGTAAAATTTTCACTAGAAATTTGCAAGGCACGAAGAAGAGAATGAGGGAAAGCAAGGAGAATGTATTTATATACAGAGGGAATGCACAGAACATTAAATGCAGCAATTAATAAATTGGTCTGCGCACGCAAGGAATATATGCTGAAAAGAAATAATCTCGGTTGAAAAGAATGTGTGCAATTATGACTCCAGGGCACGGTCACAGACCACTATCTCAGCCATTCAGTGTTCTGCCACGAAAGCCAAAATACGAAAACAAATATATCGGGGAGATCGGTGCGATAAGACGAATCCAACGATGTAATCAAATCTGTGCTACGTCGTTCGTAGCAAAATCTCATATGTCGCCGCTGTTACCGCTTCGAAATTGGACGACAACGGCAATTCTTGATAAACGGAGCTACAGAGGTCGGAATTGGACAGAACGAGTTTTAACGTTTTAATCAAAAAAAATAGATAATTTCTATGTAAAAATATTCATACTTTAAAATTTGATAATTCGCACTAAAAATGGCGCTGACCGAGTTTCGAACGAATTCTGATGTAAAATAAATTTTATTGGTCTTATTCCAATGGACAAATTTTAGATATCTAGTTTTCGCGGTCAAAATTTTATTTTTTAAAATAAATTTTATTTCAAAATCTTCGTTAAATTCTTATCTAAAACGTTGAAAAATCCAGATCGTTACAGTAAAAATTTTACTTCTTGCAAAAAATGTATGACAAATCTTTGTGTTGTAATTTCTTTCCCACACAGTGTATTATATTGATCTTATATCACTAAAAATATGAGTGGTAATCTTTGTTTTTTGCATTAGCATCTAATACTACTCAACCGAGGAATTAAGAATACAACAAAACCATAACTCCATTTTTTACTTTGTTCATGCAAGAACTTATTTTCAATATGCTTGTTTTATGTTTATTTAAAGAGGTATTAATGAGTATTAACTTTTTTATTGGGACTAAATAATATTTGAATTGTTTGCAGTGGATATTTGCATATATTTATATGCATGTGTGTGTATTTATATGTAAATATGATAGAAAATGATGTGTGGTTTTACAGAGAAAACGAACAAGCTAAAGTTTCTACTAAAGCTAATACTATTAAGTCACAGTTGGATAATACCTAAAAAAAGATGATTATCATACATATATGGATTTGTAAAAGATTCATATTTATCAACAGTAACAATATATAAATTGTCTATAGTGGATACATGTGTATGTATGTGTGTGTGAGCGAAAGATTTGTATATGTTATTCATATTATATGTTTATTTATAAGTACATTATGTTCTACAAGGTAATTTTGTATTTCAATTAAAATCGCATATATATGGCATCGTTAGAAGTTAGACCGCCTTTTATTTTCATAGATTAGAATTCCCATTGCGTTGGTTTAAAGGCTTAGAATATATTTTTTAACTTTTACATGAAAAGGTATTGAAATTTAAACTTAATGGATATTTTATTGCTACATGTTAATTTTATTTCAAAGATTTTTTGTATATATATTATCTTCTTTTTAATTGAATCAAATGATATTTACTTTATTTGTGATGCATACATAACCACATACCTATATGAGTATACTTTCTTCTATGATTTTCTAAAAATTTGATGACTTGTATAGGTAATTTATTTGCAGGTTAAAAATGCGTATGCACCTTCTTATTTAAAAGCTAGGTTTGATTTTTACTTTCATATATATAAATTCCCAATTTTCCTTTCCAAAATCATTAAAAACATTTTTTTTCATGCTTGGGTTTTACATTAAAACTTAAAAGGTATTTTTGTACTTTTTTGTCAATATGTGTATGTAAATATGTATGTATGTGTGTGTGTATGTGTATGTGAGGAAGTGAGAGAAAGATTTAAATATATTCTTATTATATGTTTTCTAAAAATATGAATTGTTTTATAAGGTAATCTGTTTGCCTTGTAGAAATGTTTATTCCCTCTCCGACAAATTTATCAAAAAACCATAGCTTCTTACTTTCTCAATGAACCAAACTTCATATAAAAACATCGAGCAAAATGAAGGCTACGAGTAGATACCGGTGTCAAATTGACTGATTTTTTGGACGACAAAGATATACAATCCAAACAAAGATGTGATTGAGGAATTAACAACTGTTGATGGTCGGACTTTTATCTACAAATGGAAAATTTTGTACTCTATTTATTATGATTAAGATGTAATTATGCAAATAGATATGATACACTTGGAAGTTTGATCATTTTTAAAAAAAATCAAAAAGAAGATGCTTAAGGATGTTACAAACCCTATTTTTTTATTATTCATGCATGGTTTTATATTTACGCGTTATTTATAAATTTTAATTTTAATAGGAATAATTTAAATTATATCTCACTTAAAAATTTGTTGCTATATTACTTTTCTTTGTTTTAATTGCTCTTTTGAATGGTAATTATGTCCTCCATCTCAAGTTTAGCTTTGATACTCTACTTTGCTTAATTCATTTTAAAGATAGACACTTTTCCACGAGTTTAATGCAGAAATTTATTATGCAGAAATTACACATATGGAAGTACTGGATTTTTATATCGTATAATGGCCTGTTTATTTTTATTAAAGTAAAAGAACTTAGATAACCTACATTACGATTTACTTCTGTAAGTTTTATAAATAAATTTTAAATGATTAAATATTTTAATATAAACTATTTTATTTTATTACACATAAACTACCCATTTGTACACCATTTTGTCTATAACACTTGACCTTTCATGATTAAATTCAAAAGTTTAATTATTGTACAAGGATTTCTTGATAATTGGCACAAGCATTTCTTTTCAATTAGCCATTTTTGATTAGATATTTATGTATAGGAATTAGCAGTAATCCAACTTAAACTCACTTTCTTTAATTTGAAACAAGAGAAGATACACCAATATTTTAGGGTAAGTTAACTGTTGTCAAGTACAATATATTTCAACTTTTAAGGGTCGCTCACTTATGTTTGAATTTACTGCTACAAATTTAAAGGTTCTCATGGCTACTATTTGATTAAATATAACATTCACCATCAAATTATGTTGGAAATCATATCCTTAAAATATGTCTACATAACTACCTGTATCCTTAGCATAAGGAACATATATAAAGCATGGGCGCTTCCATAGCAACGTTTTGCATGATATGAGTGGATGCAAATTAACCAAATGAAGCATCGTTATTCTCCAATTTAATCCACTTTCGTCCTCTCCTAAAAACACACTCCATGAAACACCTGAATTAATTTCAATGAAATTTCTTTTCATTTTTCTTCATATCTGAATATATTATTTCAAAATTATAAGTTTATTTAGTTTTCTGTAAGAAAATATATGTACACACATTTGATTTAGCATTTCTCTTTAACAAGGTTATTTGATGCTACTAGGAATCAATGTCAAAACCTCTACATAAAAAATATAGACATACCAAGAAATACCATTGTCCCATAAGGGACATTTGATCTGGTATTTGTGTGTCAAACAATATATTTAAATTTGGTTTCTTTTACACACTCTTTGCTAAATGATCATTTACTTATCTAATTCTTATTGCAGTAAAAAAATTCAGTAGTTAGGAATCAACAATCACAGAGTCATTGTGTTGACAAGGTATTTACTTGGAGAAGACAATATCTGAATGTGTTATACTCTCTAAGAGAGCCTTACTACTGGAAAATTGGTACTTGCACAAAGTTTCAAATCTGAAGTATCTTTTCCTTATGTCGTGCCTAATGAGGTTGAATTTATTTGCAGATTTTTGATAGATATTTTACTTGGATTTATTTATAGATGTTCGATAGATATTTTGTTTTCTTACAATATTGTATAATGTTCATCTTCACATTAGTTTAGATTCCTTTCGTGTACAATAAATTTTTATTATGCTACCAAAAATAGAGGCTCAAGTTGATTGGAGTCTCTATATACAAGGTAGTGGGAAAGATGTTGCTGGCGAAAGGAGTTTAATACCTAAACGAGGACTAAGTTATGAAACTACAAATAGGGTATTGACAGAACTTACGGAGAATGTGAGTATATTTTTGAAATTATGTATACTTAGAATTGGGAATGGATTCATATTTCATTAATGAACACATTTTGGGTTTTTTATTATTTCCTCTCATTTGCAATGTTCATAAACTCAAAATCGAGTGAGGTTAAAAAAATATGTCTTATATTTTGACGTGAAAAAAATGTTTCAGCTGTTATGTATATGAAAGGACATAAGTGTTGTAAGTGCTAATATTCCTTGGCACCATTTGTATAAATAATAAAATGCTTAGTCAAAGGGGAGGCAAGACTGTCTTCCTTTGTGCAAACTTCAAGTTAAATGTATGTAATACTATCAAGGTTGAAATTCTTTCATATAGGTCTATACTCTAATAAGAATAATATATTAGTTAACATGCTTCAAATTACTTATATTTTACAAAAAGTTGTCAGCATACTGTTACTTATTCTATTCTTTGTTGTTTTTTATGGAGCCCTTTTCCTGTGCCAAAAAATACCACCATATTGATTAGTTTACATAACTGATAAATGATCTCTTTTTCCTCTTATCATTTACCATTTGCTTCTCCGTTAAAATTTTGTAAAGTGGATTCTCAACTGAAGCTTGTGCTAGAGCAATTGGTGAACTAAATTAAATCAAATGGCTTGATGAGCCAAATACTTATCAAACTTTTCGACTAGGAGAATTGTTGCACCAAGAAGAACTTGAAAGGTTAGATAAAGATGGTTGTATTCTTATGCTTTTTGAATATAAAAGTGAAGCAAGGTTTCTTTCTTGAACATAGTCATTTTTCAAGGTGCATATCTTAATATTCATAAATTTTTTTCCACCCATAGGTGCTAATTTATTTTTAAATGATTTGAACTGGTGTTTCAAAGAAAAAAATAGGTAACAAGTGTGAAAACTTATCCCTCACAGTTAGATGACTGACCCATGCATACACACATATACATCTACGCAAATACACACACAAAGACACACACACACACACACATACAAGTGTATGTGTGTATATACACACACATATGTATATGTATACGTATATGTGTGTGTGTGTAAAGGGGGGCGTGTGTGAATGGGTGTGTGTGTAATATATATATATATATATTTGAAAATTGACTCCTTTATTAGTAAAAAAAGATATATCAGTACAACTCACACCATTCTGGCCCATACAAAGCCCAAAGTCAACCGGGCCAAACCATATAAACAAAACAAATAGAAGAATAGTAACAAGTAAGATGTATTCTCCATGAACAAATCAACCTACATCATTCGAGTCGATGCCCTATGTCAACAAAATCTGCTCATTCTGGGGTGATCTAATAGTCTTCAACCTCAATTTCTGCATTAGATAATTTATTTAGATCTAAATCATTTTAGCCTTTTCTATCTTGTTAACCTATGATCTCTCAAACACCCACTTGTTCCTTTCCTTCCAGATATGATAAATAGTAGTTACGAGACAGTAGGAGGCAAGCTCGCTAATTTGATCCTTCTTCTGAAATCTATCGCTAATCAGTTGGATCTCGTTGTCAAGATTCAGGACGGTATCATTGGTAATAATGTTTAATTTAAGCTTCATAAGCACCCATAAGTGTATATGTATATATATATATAATAAAAGGGAAACCTGAGTTGTTACAATATTTCATCATTCAAGAACTAAGTTCACTTTGTCTTTCTTATTTTTAAGATTAAATATACATATAAATACACATGTTTTACATGTATGACTATATACATTGATTCATACATTTATGCAAGTATAGTTTGGTAATTTGATTACTTGATGGCTTATGGTTCTATAGTTGATGATGTGTATCATTTGAAGATGAAGAAGTTTATGCTACTTTTAAACTATATACCGTTGGTATTAAATCTTCAATTATACAATGTAGATTCTTTTGAGAGATTGTATGGGATCGGTTTTTTAAAGTTTGATAGTTTAATAATGTAGCATTTTTTATTATACTTGCAATAATACATATACATATGCATACATACATACATATGTATGTATATATGTTGCATATGTAATTTTAGACTTTTATAACTTTATAAATATTGTTAATACAATCTATTATTTCACAAATTTCATACCATTTACATAAAATATGCCATCATTATTTTCACGTTGCATTAAAAATGATTCCATAAATCATTTTTTAATCTTTATGAATAAAATTGGCTCAAAGAAACCCTTAAATTAGAAAAATTAAATATTGATGCATTTTATGTGATATCGAATTAAGATTTTTGGTACATATTCTCTCTTCCATCTAGATATAGTAAATTTTTATTTAGTTTACATCCTTGAATTAAAAAACTAAAATAGCATGACTTTATTGATTTAAGATCTGATTTTGTTATTGGATGTTCTTTAATTTGTGTTTAATTTATTGATTTCAAAGTTCATGAGTCTTCTTCTTTTATTTTTTTTAATATTAAAGGTTAACTAAAATAAGAAATTAAGTTTTTAATGCTACTAGAAAAGTCCTAAAGCTTTACTGAAAATTTTCTATAATCTTAACTGAGATTCAAAGACGAAGAGAAATAATTTTCTTATGAGGAGAGGGAAGAAACTGATGTAGGGAAATGTTTCATTGACGTGAAAAGCATAAATGAAAGTCGAGGTTTGGATTATGTTGATAAAAATAGAAGGTTGAAAATTTCTAATGTGACTCTTTTAATGTCATATATTTTCATTACTTATTTGTTAAAAGAATTTATCATATAAACTTTAAAAGTTTGAATATACTCTAAATGTAATATTTATGCTATGCGTTTTATCATTTATCTGGAATAACATATAGCCTATATTCAACTAATTAATTTTCCTTTTTATATAGTATTACTAAGGTTTGTTGCATATATTTAATTTTCATAAATGCACAATGGTTCAATGCGATAGTCTGTGCTTTATATGTGGTCCATCTTCTATGATATTTACTGTCAATGTTATATTCTAAATATTTGTTCCTTTACTTTTGTTTACAAAACAATTAATTAAAAATTAAATGAAGGCATAATGAAGGAAGAAATGGGTTTCAAAAGGAAAATATGGTTTGTTTCCTTAATTATAATGGCAATCATATTCAATGGAGTAGCGCTCAATTATTAACATTAGAAGCCTCTTTTACCACCTCTTTACAAACTTTGTTCAAGTTTGAATATTTTATTAAATACTAGAACAATGTTGGCTTACATTTGCAAATGTCATAGACATTATAGATCATTTTTTTAAAGAAGAAACATATCTTCCGGGTCTGAAGCACTTTGGTTAGTTGCTGCAAAGATTGAAAACTCAAATTGATCAACTTTATTTCAAGCTCATAAACTATTGTGTTGATTCTGAAACTAAACTATCTACTATTGCTACCAAGGAAAAAAAATTAATTGAGTTAGTTATTTCAATATGCAATGATATTTCACTTTATAACATGTAGTTCTCAATAATTGTACGTGTATTTCGTTTATTAACTATTATCAATCCAATGTACTTTATTATTTATGAGTACAAGAAATGACTGCCAACTCCCCAGAATTGAAAGATGATGAAAGAAAAGTCCCTCCCAAAAAAGTTGTGAAAATTAGGTCC
Source organism: Allium fistulosum (assembly GCA_030737815.1). Classification (NCBI taxonomy): domain Eukaryota; kingdom Viridiplantae; phylum Streptophyta; class Magnoliopsida; order Asparagales; family Amaryllidaceae; genus Allium; species Allium fistulosum. Next base: position 1,215,100,278 of record CM060902.1, read on the forward strand.
CTATTTTTAGTTTTTGGCTAATTTATGCCACTTTTGCCCTTGATTTCAATGCCAGACCGATTTTCTACGAGGGGACAGTTTGGTAAAAAATAACAAAACAGGGACTTGATTTACATGAGTTTATGAGTAGGGACTTTTTGTACATGGGCTTTGAGAATAGGGACCTTTGGTCCAAAACCCCTTATGAGTATCTCTTATGAATATTTCTATATTTCCTTCAGATTGGTTTTTTGCCATTACGAATTGTTAATGATACAAAATTCAATACACACACATGGGTGTGTTTGTGTGTGAATTTTCTTTGTTAATACAACTTTATTCTAGAACAAATAAATATGGTAAAATTTGTATATTTTGACTGAAATTTTATGCATACATAGGTTCGGACTTGTAAAAGAAGTAAAACCTAGCTTTAGAAACAGAAGCACTACTTTCCTCTCTGCTTCATTCATTCTCGTCCATGGTCATTAGTTGCAATTCCCCATCTACCCTGAATTATCTTAGTTCTTTGTGTCTTCATCGTAGATCTTCTCATAAGATAAATAATTTCTATTTGTATACGTTTTTCCCTTTTGTTAGCACCAAAAGTGGTCACTAACCTCGTTGAGAAAGATTGTGTAGAGAGATAAATGATGAAAGTAAATTTAAACAAAGAACAATATGCTAAATTGAATGCAAATACGAGAACACCAGATTTATAGTGGTTCGGCGTAACTTCCTACGTCCACTTTGAGGTTAATCTTTATTGCTTTACTTGATAATTGATTACAGATACAATCCGTATACCAACTACTTGAATACAATTGCTAAGTAAAGAGAATGAGTCTTGAAAGCGGCAGAGTCTCCCCAGTGTTCTCGAAAGAAGGTCCTTTTCACTGTGCCCCTGCCTCTCTATTTATAGACAAAGTTGGGTTGGACTTCCCTGGTGGGCCTGGCAGCTGAATACCTCGGCCCAGAAAGAGTGAGTTCTGTGTGTCGTACCATAGATGCCGAACCGACTGATGCCGAACAGACTGATGCCAAACAGACTGATGCCGAACCATCGATGCCGATCAGATTGATGCTGAACCATCAATGCTGACCAGACTGATGTCAGACATCTCTAGACGCCGATCAACTCCGTATGTCGAATGCTCTGCCATGCCGAACGATCCAGGTACGTCGAACGCTTCTGTCATGCCGAACGGAGTGTGGATGCCGATCCATGTATGCCGATCACTCTAGAATGTAAGTGCCTAGTTGTTTGGTCAAACCTTCAGGTAACACTTGCCCCCCAAAGTACATCACGTGGTTAAACATGGTGTGCTTTGAATCACCCTGGATGCCCAACGATATGCAAATACCGAACGACACATCCGAAGCCGAGCACCCTGGATGCCGAACGACATAGCCGATGACGAGCACCCTGGATGCCAAAAAATGTCGATTTGACCGGTTCAACCGGTTATAGTCTCTTCGACTTCCCTCCTCTCTATATAAGCCGATGCTCCTTCTTCTTCTCCCTTTTACTTCTACCTCCGCTTTTCGGTATTTATGAACTTTGCCTCTTAACAGACTTCAGATGATTATCTACTTTTCCCTTCCCTTCTCAAACATCATTCGTTGCCTCACTTCCCTCCCCAACCAACTGAATCCAATTAGAACCACGTTTCCTACTCCAGAATCTCCTCGAGCTTCGACTCATTTCTTAGGTAAAAAACTTTTCCTTAAATACTTCACTCCGATTAGGAAACCTGACATGAGATTCGAACTCGCGAATCTCTGCAAAATCAAAGTCAGAAGTAATTGCATGGAGTAGGAGGAGTTAAGGGCGAAGTGTGGGTGTTTTAAAGGAGTTTAAGGCTAGACGAACGGTAGAAGAGAAGAGGATGGCAGAGGTGTTTGAAGAAGGGAGTTGGTGGAAGACGTACTGATGTGGCTCGGCATGGCTTCCTTATGCCGAGCGATGGAGGGGAAGTACGGTAACCAAATTGGAGTTAAGGTTTAGTGAAGTTGATCGGCATGACTGTGGTTTGACACGGCGTGCCGAACGACTCGTGTACGTTGGCTGGGAGAGATGGAGGAAAAGAAGAGAAATGGTGTTAAGGGCAGAAGGCCGAGTGAATCAGCTCGGCACGACCTGCTGCGTGCACCCGTTTCCATGTCGAACAGAAGAGAGGTCGAACAGAATTCTGGCCGGACAGAATTTTGGCCGAGCAGAATTTTTGACCGAACAGAACGAAGGCTGAACGAAAGTCAAGCCGAACAGAACCTAAGCCGAACGAAATTCAAGCCAAACAGAACCTAAGCGGAACAGAACTTAAGCCGAACAGAATCTAAACCGAACAGAACTTAAGCCGAACAGAACTTAAGCCGAACATAATCTAAGCCGAATAGAACTTAAGCCGAACAGAATCTAAGCCGAACAGAGCTTAAGCCAAACAGAATCTAAGTTGAACAGAACTTAAGCCGAATAGAACTTAAACCGAACAAAATCTAAGCCGAGCAGAACCTAAACTAAAAAGAATTCTAAGCCGAATAGAATTTTGAGCCGAACAGACTTTTTGACCGAACTCCTATTCATCTTGCCTAATCTAACATCAAACACAAGGACAAGGACTTAAGCATACCAGCATATCGAACTAATCTGGGCCGATAACTTCTTAGTTTCAATAACCACAATCCTGAACTTAAACCAATAAAAACAGATTAAATCTTTTAACACGTAGTGCCAATATCCGAGTTCAAAATTGAAAATGTTGCAAGGTCGGCTTTCGGAGACGGTCAGCGATGACGGTCTTCAAAGACAACAGTTCAAAGCTCAACTTTATACCATCAATCCTGTGACTTATAATTTCTCAGCGTTTACACCTGAATGATCGCACTAGTTCACACACTACACGAGGGGAATATTCTTATTGTTAAGTCTGACGTTGACTATTTTTTTAAGTATAGTTCGAACAGGTACTTTGCTAGATTCAATCTTTATCGACGATGTTTAGGAAATCTAGCTCCGCCACGATTTCAAACAGACCTGGGCCGTCCTCTCGACGAGAAGTCGCAGATGCTTCAAACCCATCAACTTCCCCCGCACACGACTTAGCCCTCGACACTCTGGAGGCGGCAATTCTCTTGGACAACCCTGTCAATTCACAAGCTTCAAAAACCAATGAGAGTACGCTCCGTTGGATATGCTCTGTCCACGGAATTCCCTTTGATGACGTACTAGTTCCAGCAGGGCATGATCGTCCACACTTGCCCCCAGCCGGGTACACAGCTTGTAATAAATTCATGTGCTGGGTTGGCAATGTGCCACCATTCAACTTGTTTCTTCGGGATGTGCTGCAATATATTGACATTGCCCCATCGCAACTACACCCGAACGGCCATGCATTCCTCTACGGTACCTACATCCTCTTCATGAATGTCTTCTCTAGGCTCCCAACTCCGGGCGATATCCGATACATATATTGCATCAAGAAGCGGAAGGATAGCCCATCATTCATGTTTCTCGAGCCGCACAACAAATGTCAAATCTTAACCGGGGCGTGGACCAAGTTTTCCTTATACAAACAAGAATGGTTTTATGTGCGTTGTCCTCCCGACTTTGCGAGTAGATGGGTTGAAGGAAGTAAGCCTTTTTCTTGGTCTGTTACTCACGCTTAGTCGAAGACGTACCTTTTCTAAACTTTTACCCGTCTTTTCAGGTATTAGCCCACGTCTTGACGGCCGCGGATATTCTGATGCCGTCGAAGCCATTCGAGCCTTCCCCGCCGAAGAACGGGACATTTGAAATCTCATTTCGAATGAGTCACTTACAAGGCTCGGACTGTTGGCAGAAGGCCGTCGGATAAGCCTTCCTCAAGGCGTCACCATTCCCAGACCTGGCTCTGGTAATGGGAAGAAACAAGTTGAGTCTTCAGCACGCAATGCTCCTGATGCACTAGAAGAGGGGGAAATTAAGGAGACTGAGATGCCCGAAGTACAGGGCGAGAACATTAGTCCATCTCGGGGACAGGCGGTTGAAGTTCATGACATAGAAACGTCGTCTTCCCCTTCAAAGGGAGAGAAGAAATTGACGCGCAAGCTGAGGAAGAAGACTGTGGGCGGAACTTCTAAAGTTACCCTTATGCCAACGGAAAAAGAAACTTCTTCGGAGCACTTAGAAATCTCTCTGAAGGGCCTGTCGAACCTTACCATTCCTAGCGATTTACTCAACTATGGTTTCGACAATCCAGAGGCCCTCAAGCTTCATTCGCCCGCTAGAGACAGTACGGGAGTTCAAGCCCAAGTCCAGAGAGATAAAACTCCAATTAGTAAAGAAACTGGTCCGTCGGGGGGAAACACTAGGACACACACGGACACGCGCACTTCACTCTGCACTTCAATCTTAACCGTCACCTTGATCTTTTCTAACTTGTCGTTATTCTCATTCTATGCAGGTGACATGGGACGCTTCCACGAATTCGATCGCCTCCATGGCTCTTCTATATTTCACCATCCTAGTCGGGACTCGGGCCCCGGTAAACGCCGGGACAGGGACGATTACGGAGATTGAGACAACCGTCCCCGAGAGTCGTCTTATCGAAAGAAATCACACTCCCAATCTTCATACTCTCGCGATCCTCCTCCTCAAACAGAGCAAAGCAGAGAAAAGTCTTCGTTGAAGGGGTCTCAACCCGATGTTTCCCGAGATCAACATTCTGGCTCTTGAAGCACACGGCAATCTTGGGAACATCGTAAGAGAACAGAACTTTCAAAGCCTCCTCCTCCTGCTCCTGCGGTAGACCCAACAATATCGGAGAAGCTGGTTGATCTTAAAGTTAAATTTCCCAAAATCTGCTTTGACGGTCTGAAGTTCCTCCCAGTTATTCATCACATTCTAGGCATGTCAAGCAGAGTGCCATCGCTTGCAACAACGATGTCTATGTTCAACATGACGCGTTTGTTCATTTGGTTGAAAAAGTCTCGGAAGTATCCGTTGAGCGTCAACAAGAAATCGACCGCTTGAAGCTCGAAGCTATCTTTGATAAAGACATCATCAAGAATCAGGACGAAGAGCTCGCTTCGTACAAGTCCAAACTTGAAGCCGCAGAACAGAGTGCTAAGGAGACTGCGGAGGTCGTCACTCGTCTAGAGACGACCCATAAGAAAGAACTCGACGTCGCAGTCCAACGCAGTGGGGCCCTAGCTCTAGAAAAAGATTCTATTCAAAAAGAAAGGGATACACTCGCCCTGCAGGTTAAAGAGTTGAAGGAGCTACTCTCTAAGGAGAGGGAAGAGAAGATAGCGGCTCAAGAAGAGTCTCAACGGTACTGTAACGAGATCGTCGATACACGTCTCTTAAAAGCAAAGCTCGATGATGAGCTTTCTAAGGTTGAGACGATGAAGGACGAAGCCCGTGAGGAGGGCAAGAGACTAGCTTCCGAGGAGATCGACTCCCGTCTTGAAGCAGCTGCAGAGGCCGGCAGAGAAGAGGTCAAGTGTATGTTTGACCCGTTGATTTTCGAATACAGCGCCCGCGTCCTCATGCACCGGGACTTGACTTTCTTAGGCGAGGGCTATCTTAAATCTCTAGCCGAGGCTTGGGAGACTTTAGTAAAGATTAGATAGGTGGAGTCGGGCACCGAGGAGGTCGACGAGGAGGCTTTAGTGAAAGAGTTTCTCAGAGGGAATGAGCCATTGGACTTGTCTACGGCTATGGCTCTCTTTGGTAAAGGCTCTCCTCCGTCAAAAGAGAAAGATGACAAAGCTGGTCCATCTGGAACCGAGGCTGCAGCTCCTCCTTCTACTCAATCGGCCGATCGGCCAGCACTTGCCCCATTCGAGCAGCATGCCGGCTATGATCCGGAAGACCCCGGTCTCGGCATTCACATGCTATCTCACATTCTAGAGGGTGAAACTCCGCGCACAGCTGAAAGCCAGCAAGAAATCAGTATAAAACTCTTCTTCTAGAAGTGCAAAGATCTGTCGCTTTGTACGATCGGTTATTGGTTCTAATGTTCGTTCTATATGTTCTTATACAGGCCGCTCTGATCCCGAACCGACTCCGAGGAGCGATGACGCCAAGGAGGAGATGGGGAAAACAAACGATGCTGCTCACGCAGGAGTAACTCCCGGTCCTGACGCTCAAGTGATTGGGGTGCTAGATGATGATAAGTCTGACACTACATCTCCCGTTGAAGGGAGTTATGAAATTGAAATCACGGGCGCCTCAGAACACACTTCGAAGGTGAGTATAAAGGAGCGGCTCGCAGAAGAGAAGAAAACGAAGGTTGAGATCAAAGTCGAGTCTCAAGTACTAGAACTTACCGACCCGCTGAATAGGCCTCTGAAAGTCATTCTTCCCGGCAAATCCAAACCACTGGACGTTCCTCCTCCCACTCCTGACTCCGCTTCTTTGGCGAGAAAAAAGTCCAAGAGGAAGCGTGAGGGAGAGGAGTCGTCTGAGAAAGCAAAGGAGGACAAGAAAAAGAAGCCGAAGAAGTAGCCACTATACTCGTTCAACGAGATTTTGCTTAGGTCATATAACTACTTTTACTTTTTCGTAGTTTTTGTAGATAGATTTTTGACTCCAAGTTTTGGAGGAGTGGTTGTATAACCTCATTTTGGATTATTGAATAAAGTTTAGTTTCTTTGTCATTTGAACGATTTTTTGCTTTTTAGCTTTCTGTATAACTGTGGTCGAAACTCAAGTTCTTATGAGTTGCATAAATTCCCAATCCATTCTTACATTGTTCGGACATTCTTTGGAATTGTACATTTCTCGTTTCACATTTTTGGTACTTAGAATATTTTCTAATCCGCGCTCCGGGGACTTAGAGTAATTCGGTTCGCATTCAGGGGACTCGGAGATCGAAGTCGTTTATACTCTAGTCCGCGCTCTGGGGACTTAGAGTACTCCGGTCCGCACTCAGGGGACTCGGAGATTGAAGTCGTTTATACTCTAGTCCGCGCCCTGGGGACTTAGAGTACTCCGGTCCGCACTCAGGGGACTCGGAGATTGATGTTGTTTATACTCTAGTCCGCGCTCTGGGGACTTAGAGTTTCCGGTCCTCACTCAGGGGACTCGGAGATTGAAGTCGTTTATACTCTAGTCCGCGCTCTGGGGACTTAGAGAACTCCGGTCCGCACTCAGGGGACTCGGAGATTGAAGTCGTTTATACTCTAGTCCGCGCTCTAGGGACTTAGAGTACTCCGATCCGCATTCAGGGGACTCGGAGATTGAAGTCGTTTATACTCTAGTCCGCGCTTTGAGGACTTAGAGTACTCCGGTCCGCACTCAGGGGACTCGGAGATTGAAGTCGTTTATGCGAGTTCGTACATCATATGGAATAATGTAACTCCAGCAGTTCATCACCAGATTATAAGGTACAAAAACATCAATAATTCATGGAAAAGATGGCTTCAAGCCTTTATTAATGAAACAAACTAAATTGTCCGATTACACGCTAGAAAGGAAACTAAGAATCAATGGAATAGAAATATACAGCAAACGATTGTACCTAAAATAGAAAAGAAACATGCTAAACATAATAACATCGTAAATGTTCACTATTCCACGCTCGTGGGAGTGTCGCGCCATCAACGGTCGCTAGCTTGAAAGTTCCCTCTCCAAGCTTCCGTTCAACGACATAAGGACCTTCCCAGTTGGGATTCATACGTGATGGTACCGGGAAAACCCGTTTCAAAACGAGATCACCCACATCAAAGATCCTTGGGCGGACTTTGTCATCGTAATATCGCTTGACTCGGTGCCTATATGCTGTCGCCCTTACTTCAGCCTCTTCACGTTTTTCATCGATGCAGTCCAGTGATTCCAACAAGAGATCCTGATTTGTCTTAGGATCATAATATGTCACTCGATGCGATGGAACTTCAAGCTCCACGGGTATAACAGCTTCCGAGCCGTATGCCAATGCGAATGGAGTGTGGCCAGTCGCAGACTTGTGGGTAGTTCTATAAGCCCATAGCGCTGTTGGGAGTTCATCTACCCACTTGCCTCCGGCCTTTTCCAAACGCTTCTTCAATATGGACTTGATTATTTTGTTCACGGCCTCGACTTGTCCGTTAGCTTTCGGATGAGCAACGGCGGCGAACTTTTTCTCAATGCCGTACTTTGAACAGAAATCCTTGAATTCTTTACTTTCAAATTGAGTTCCGTTGTCCGTAATGATGGTTCGCGGGAGGCCAAAGCGGCATATAATGTTTCGTACAACAAAATTAATGACCTTCTTGGAGGTGATTGTGGCTAAAGGCTCTGCCTCGGCCCATTTTGTGAAGTAGTCGACCGCAACTATCGCGTATTTTGCACCACCTTTGGATATAGGCAAAGAACCGATTATGTCGATTCCTCATATTGCAAACGGCCAGGGACTAACCATTTGTGTGAGTTCTGTTGGTGGAGCTCTCAGGATTTTCGCATATCTTTGACACTTGTCACATTTTCTTGCGTAATCTGCAGCGTCCCGATTCACAATTGGCCAATAGTATCCGTAGCGGAGGATCTTTTTTGCTAGTGTCTGCCCCCCAGTATGGTCGCCACATTCTCCTTCGTGAACCTCCTCCAAGACCCGCTTTGCCTCATCACGGGCAATGCACCGTAGTAAGGGGACCAAGAACCCTCTCCGATACATTAGTCCTCCCTACATCACATATCGCGCGGCTTTGCGAATGACTTGCCGTCTTTCGCTTTTTCTTTCGGGCAAAGTCCCGTTTAGCAGGTATTGTTTGAATGGGGTCATCCACGACTCCTCCTCGATTTCCGTTTCCAACGCAAAATCGACTTCCATTACATCTATGCTTGGAGTGTGTAAGGTTTCGACGAAAACCAATCCCATTTGCTGCGCATCGCCAGTGCTTGCGAATTTTGCCAACGAGTCGGCTTCCTTGTTCTGTTCACGCGGGACATGCGAAATGTCATAATGTTCGAAGTTCGCCAATAGTTCCTGAACCAGAGCAAGGTATGGAGCAAGCTTTTGTCCCCTTGCTTGGTAGTCTCCTCACACTTGGTACACCACCAGCTGCGAGTCACAAAAGATTTCAACTGATTTAACCCCGAGTTCTCCAACGAGCTTTAAGCCGGTAATCAATGCTTCATATTCTGCTTCATTATTCGTAGCCGGGAAATTGAGCTTCAAAGCGTAACAAATCGATCGATTTTCTGGAGTTACGAGAACTACACCAGCTCCGGAGCAACGGTCGTTTGATGCCCCATCGGTGTACAATTTCCATCGAATGAGAGGAATGACACTGTGACTATCTGGTTCATCAGATACAGTAAACTCAGCGATGAAATCTGCTAATGCTTGCCCTTTGTATGGCTCCTCGTGGCAGGTAGGTAATATCGAACCGACTCAACTCGATATTCCATTTTAACATCCTTCCAGAAGTTTCTGGTCGTTGAAGTACCTGCCGTAAGGGCTGATCAGTATAGACACTGACTGAGTGTGCTTGAAAGTATGGACGCAGCTTACGTGATGCAATCACCAAGCAATAGGCCAATTTCTCAATTTTAGGGTAATTTATTTCTGCCCCCGTTAAACGTTTGCTAACGTAATACATCGGCTTTTGGACTCGGTCCTCCTCGCGGACCAAAGCCGCACTTATAGCATGCGGGGATACGGCCAAGTATACATACAGCATCTCGTGGTCTACTGGTTTTGACAGCACTGAAGGACTCTCCAAATGCCTCACCAAATCTCGGAATGCTTCCTCACAGCTGGATGTCCATTCAAAATTCCTATTTCCTTTCTTTATCACATCGAAGAAGGGAATGCACTTGTCTGTGGCTCTGGATATAAATCGACTTAGCGCGGCCACATTTCCATTCAAGCTTCGTACCTGTTTTATAGTTCTTGGCGCTTGCACATCTCGTATAGCTTGAATCTTTTCCGGGTTAGCTTCAATTCCCCTGGCATTAACAATGAATCCCAAAAACTTCCCCGACGCAACGCCGAAGGAACACTTCAGAGGATTGATCTTCATCCCATAATATTGGAGTATACCGAACATCTCTGCTAAGTCTCGAATGTGGTCGTTTGACTGTCGTGACTTCACGAGCATGTCATCCACATAGACTTCCATCGTTCTACCAATCTGGTCTTTGAACATTCGATTCACCAAATGCTGATAAGTCGCTCCCGCATTTTTCAATCCAAAGGGTACATAGCAATATAGCCCAACATCTGTGACGAAACTGGTGTGTTCCTGGTCCGGAATATGCATCGGGATCTGATTGTATCCCGAGTACGCATCCATGAATGACAACAACTCGTGTCCTGCAGTGGAGTCGACCAACTGATCAATCCTAGGTAATGGGAAACTATCCTTGGGGCATGCCTTGTTCAAATCGGAATAATCTACGCAAGTTCTCCATTTCCCGTTCGCCTTTTTCACCAGCACGAGGTTTGATACCCATTCAGGGTAGAGGGCGTCGCGGACGAATCCATTGGCTTTGAGTTTGTCCACCTCCTCTCTGATCATGGATTCACTAACGATCTGGAAAGATCATGGATTTGGATTGGCCACGGATTGGATTCTGATTGGATAATATGGATATCGCTGGATTATGGACTTCGAATTTTGGATTTATGGCAATTCAACACACACCTTTCCATCGCAAGGCATGTTTTGAAGGGCAAATTGTTAACCCTCCTTTTGCCAAGGCAGTACACAGGCGGATTTAACCCAACAGACTTCATGATCATCAATGCAGAAAACCCGAAGAGATGGTTACCAGGATTGGAGATCGATTATATTTGAACTATGGAGGATAGATGGATGGATTCGGATGAACAACACTCAAAAAATGGCTAAGTATGAAACTAGCACTACCCTTAGGAAAGGGATCGGATCAGAATATTCACTCTACAAAAAGGGATCGGAATAGAGGGATCAGAGTAAAAGGATCGGATTGAACAGGATGCACACAACACAACTCAATGGTGATCGCTCCATAACTCAACAACCACAAGACAGATTGAAGTGAAACTTTGAAAATAAGAAGAGGGGGCCCTAGGGATCGCATGACAAATAGAGAAATTTAGAGGTATCGAGTATGATCCCTCTATAGGGATCGACCCCTATCCCTATTCAGGGATCGGTTTAGTTGAATTTGCAGCAATGATCGATCAATAACTCAAAATCTACAGATGCTATCAACATGAAACTTAGAGTACAAGCATATTACAACACAAGTAACACACCATAGGGGTCGCAACCCCAAAGGAGTAAGCAAGAAGAATCGGCTCTCATCCCTGTTCACGACATAATGCGGCGATGATCGATCAATATCTCAAGATCCGTAAGTGCGATCGATATGAAATTTGGAGGGTAAGAAGATAACATCACAGGGGACCCACTATATGGATCACACCCCATGTTTCCACCAAAATAAGGATCGGCCATGATCCCTATTATGGGCTCCGGTGGGCCCCAAACTTTCTGGGCATGCTCATCTTGGCTTCAAGGTCAGGTTTTCAGAGAGATATTTTCATGTCTTCTCCTATAAATACAACGAGCATAACATCAGAAAAGGGATCTTCTTTCTGCTTCACATCATCTTCTATTGCTTTCACATAACTAGGTGTTGGTGGCCATTTTTGACGCAAACAATACCTCATCGTGACCCTCTATTCCCTACCAACTTTTTACATATCTGAAAGGTCTCCTCTTATCTTGAACAACATGTGTATGCAGTTTGGCGATGATAGGAGTATGGTCACTTAGAACCGATGTAGTGAAAACAACAACAAAGTTTTCAAACTTTTGCAGAAAATCAGTATTGAAAAAACATTACCAATGTGTGTGGAAATTCCTTTCCTTCTCCATGTGAAGGAATATCCTTGTATTTGGGCTTCTGCAAGGCAACATAGGGGAAGGCAATTTGTAAATCCTCTAGGATGAGAAAAAGGGATCGAGGGCCCACCTTTCTTGTCCTTTGGGTTCAGAACATTGTTAAACTGACTAAATGGTAGCCATGCATTTGTAAATGTTGTTGAAAATTGAATAGTTATTGCCATAGCATCTCCCTCTCTAAGGACAAATTACTTGCATACACAATGGTTATTTACATATTAAATCCACCCTTATTAACAACTTTACATGTTACTTTTTAGGTATTTTTATCTAATACGTCAATTTTACACACACTTTTATCCCACATAATTAGAATCCTCCCTTTTGAACCATAGTCGTTATTGTGAAGGAAGTTCCAATTTCTTCTCATTGTATTCATCAACTTATTCATACTATGCACTACAGGTTTATTTTCCAGTAATTCAATTATAGCTGGTTTATTGGATCGAGAAAGCTAGCACTTCATTCATTTTGAATTTAGTATTAGCTCCTCTCACTTTCCAAGCAATGGTAGTCATTTGCCTGTCTTTTTGGCCTTTGTAGTTCTTTCAAGGGGCCTCTGCATTTTTGGTTGTGCACTTTCAGTTGCATCAATCAAATTTATATATTCTGGATTCTCTAATACATAAGTTGCATAGGAAGGATTTTTACTGGTTGAGTTGCGTATTCCTTAATATTATCTACCATACTCTAAACAAATTGTAAATCCATGTGAAATTCACCTTCTGCTGGGATAAATTCTTCATTCTCATCTTCTGGTATAAATAGAGACCAACATCACTTTACCTCACTTTTCAGCTTTGCAAGTTGACTCGTACTACCCAATGCTTGTTAAAGTTGCTATGTGATTCGTTGTTGAAAGGGATTATTCACAAACCAATATAAGAGCAACTCCAACGGTTGGTTGGATATCAAAAATATAGAGATGTATAATAGATGCCGGCTCCAACAGGGTGCAGAAATCTGAAGAGTGTCGATTTGAGAATTCGTAGTGTGTGTATTTCGGATTTATTGAGACGCCTGTTGAACAGGCGCCTGATACCCAAGCGTCTGTTACACAGGCGCCTCACTTTCCAACATCACTTTACCTCACTTTTCAAAAGAATTCGAACGCCTGTTCAATAGGCGCCTGGGCCTCCAACATTTCGGAGTGTGGAAAATTGTATTTCCACACTCCGAACTGTTGGAGATGCTTTAAGAAGGCAACAATATATTAAAGTCCAAAATCATTACTATGTGCTGCTCACCTAGGCTTGAGTTCTGAAGCCAACTCCACAACAACATTTAGAAGCCTGGTCAGTCCACTTCTCATTCTCCAAGTACACCATTCAGAAGCATGGTCGGTACATACAAGAATATAATATAACAAAATGTTTATGATTGCACCATATTTAACTCATAACATCCTGAAGAATGATAATTTTCCAATCATTAGTTATACGAAAATTCGATGAATAAAATTGCTTTGAGTTCAAAAGGGAAAACTGGTCTATTTTTGTAATAAGTTATAAAACTGATCTAAATTTGTACTTACGCCTCGTTTGGATTGACTTAAATAAGTCGTTTTTTTGCTTTTTGAAAGCCAAAATGAATAGGTTTTGGCTTCCAAAAAGCAAAAAACGACTTATATAAGTCGATCCAAACGAGCCATTGGTTTTTAATTTTGGCCTAAACTTAAAAATTATCCTTCTGACCTAGCAGCAAGCGAACTCCATAATGATTCTCTGACAAATACACAAAAGGCAGTTGATAATATTAGAATAAATACGAGGCAATCCAAGAAATGGAGAACAACAGACAATAAATTCATTTCCAGTGCTGAAGTAGATAAAGATGTGATTGATAATCCAGTGTAGAACAACTATGTATCTCATTTAAGTGTGAAGGCTAAAAAGCTAAAAAAATCAAAAAAAGAGTTCTACAGCACCAAACTACTCTGAAGTTAGGAGCAACAAATCTGATTAATGTTGTTATTAGTGTGGAACGTGAAAGGACTTAATTCCCTCATTAGGAAATATAAGATATCAAACACCATCTAATTGCCTATGAGATTAATACTATTAGTCTAGTAGAACACAAATTATCCAATGGTAATATTCTAAAATTTTGCAAGTTCATTAGTGATGATTGGGAGGTTATACACAACAATGAGTTTGATGCTACAGGTAGAATTTTGTTGATGTGGAATAAAATTTAATGGTCTATTGATAACATTTGTATGTCAAACCAACATATTACTTGATTGATTACTAGTAAGAGTGGTTTCACTTAGGGCTGTCAATGGATACCCGAAAAATCCGAAATCCGTCCGCATCCGCATCCGAAAAGCGGGTAAATATCCGATATCCGGAAGAACGGATGTGGATGCGGATACGAAGACATCCACATCCGAAAATTATCCGTCCGGTTTATGTCAAGATTATAGTTCAAATTATGTGTATTTTAATGCAGTAAATGATATTCGTTTATTATTTTATTAAGTTGGTAGTTTATATTATATGCATTTAATGTTTATTAAATGCTCGAAACTATTTATTAGCATCATATTTGTTAACTTTTAACACTTTTATAATCAATAAGATTGAAAAATATTTATGTTAAACTAAAATTTTCATTTTGTAATTCTTGATTTATCGGTCGTTAGCGGATAGGATAATTATCCGATATCCGTCCGTATCCGCGGATGCGGATATCCGATATCCGAAAATGATTTCGGATGCGGATGCAGATATGGCACTATCTGAATCCGAAAGCATCCATTGACAGGCCTAGTTTCACTTGTTTCCTATCTATTATATATGCAAAAAATACAATAAGCGAAAGAGTTCAGGTTTGGAAAAACTTATCTGAAGCAGCAGAGAACATATCCTTACTGTAGGTCCTCGTTGAAGATTTCAACTGCATCCTTAATAATAGTGACAGAATAATTATAAATAGTTTATTAATTATAGATACTGGGTTTCAAGAGTTTTTACCAAGGTTCGAAGTTCCAGTTTCCGTTTCCGTTCCGGTCATATGAAAAATTCAAAATTTCGGTCCTGTTTCGGGATTTCCGGAAATTCCGTTTTAATTCCGGTTTGTGAATTCCGGTACATTTTTGTTATAAATACGCAAATAAATATGCAATACTGATAATCAATTACACTAAATTATTCAAGTCGCATAGAAGTTACAAAACATACAACATAAAAATTTAATACCAAAAGCTATTTCTCTTAGCATCATATAAATTTTGTCCATCGATCTCTTCATCTTGTGTCGGATTATAATATACTGGAAAAGCATACTGTTGTATCTGATCCGAACTTAAAAATGTCGTCATCATATTATCAAAGGGTGATGGTTCATCTTGGCTACTTGATGGCTCAGTAGCATACGGTTGATTTAACCCACAATAGGAATAACCTCCGGTATAGTCAGATGTAGAATACCTAAAACCAGGGACATTGTTAGAAGTATATCTGTCATCATAATCCCCTTGATCTTCATGTACAACGTTCAAATTTCTGTCTCTTCGTCGACTATAGTCATCTGCTTCATAATTTTGGATATGTCGTTGAGACTCATCAAAAGTGGAACCAACGCCATAACCACTAGAACCAATACCGTCACCACCAGCATTGCCTGAATCATCATTTGATGAACTATCATTTTCAGTATTTTCTGCAGATACATTATCATTGTCCGACCAAGGATTATCGCTTGCATTATCAAGTAGTGGATTCTCAGCTTCTCTAGTCCATTCTGCAAGTGGATCCTCCTCATGAAAGATGTAATCTAAATCAATAAGTTGGTCGGTTGTTTGTTGGCGTTTAGCATGTCGTACTCTTAATCGCATATTATAATGTACAAATACCAATTTTTCTAAGTTTTCCATTTTTATTCTATTTCTTAACTTCGTGTGAATCATTGCAAATGTTGTCCAATTTCTTTCACAATTTGAAGAAGAAACTGTTTGACTAAGAATACGCATAGCTATGCGTGTTAAATTTGGAGCAGCTTCCCTACCAATTATTGACCACCACATAGCTGGAAGACACGACTTAACTGCGCGTTTCGCTTTTGCAGAACCAAATACATCAAGTTTCATTCTATATTTTTCAACCTACGAATCATTCATAATAAACCAAGTTATTCTTTGCGCTAAACATTAAGTTTAATAATTTGTTTATTACCTCTTTTGAAATTTCAATTTGCATAGCAATATCAGGCACCATTTTTTCAAGAACATTTGTCCATCCATTTAGAACCTCATCATCATTTGTTGCATTACTTCCGTATTGTATATGAGGATTGAGAAAATAACCTAAAAAAATTTGATATTTCAAAGAAATATTAACATGATATGTACTTTTATAATTGTGCAATAATTAAAAAAATTACCTACTGCATGAATAGGTCGATGCAATTGTCTTTCTCATCTTTTATCGATTATATTCCACCACTTTTGACACTGTCTTACACCAACATTTTTCTTAATTGATTCCTTCGCTCGATCCATTGCTTCATATAGATATCCCATCTCTGCTTTATCATCATTGTCCACCATTCTTAAAATTTTTACAAGTGGACCAAATACGAGAATTATAGCAGCAACATTGGCCCAAAATTTATCACTGTGAATCAAATTATATATAAGAATTGCAGTTTTTTTATCTTTAGGACCGAGTTTAGGAATCTTTGCGCTCCACTCTCTCGAAGAAATCATTCTTCTTAGATTCTCTTTATGTGTGTATATGGATTCCAATGCAATAAAGTGAGTAGCAAACCTGGTTACTGCTGGCCGAATCAGCTCTTTATTATTGGTTTCTTTTCTCATTATGGTAAGCAACCAACCATGATTGTATATGAATCCTGTTATTGATTGGCAATTTAAAATTATCGATTTTACCTCGGTTTCTTTTGAAATATCTTCAAGAATCAAATCGATACAATGTGCTGCGCATGGTGTCCAATATAGTTTTCTTCTTTTTTCCATTAGTAGTTGGCCAGCAGCTTTGTAATTTGCTCCATTGTCAGTTACTATTTGCACAATTCTATCTTCTCCAATAAAATTAACAACATTGTCCATTAGACCACAAATATACTCGGCACTTTGAAATTTGTCGGTAGCATCTATAGATTTAAGAAAGACAGTTCCTTGGGTAGAATACACAAGAAAATTTATGATTTTTCTTCTATTTTGTGTGCTCCAACCGTCGCACATCAACGTACAACCATACTCATCCCAAAAGTTGGAGTAAGTGTCGATGTGTTGTTTGATTTCAGTGCACTCTAAATCTAAATATGTTTTTGATAATTCATGTGCTGTGGTCCTTTAATTCCAGGACCAGCTTCTTGAATATGGCCTCTACCATAGTTTCATAGTAAGGACTATTAGCAGCATTGTGTGAGATATGATTAAAGTAAAAAAAAATTGATATTGCACGACCTATGTGTTTTTTGGCATCTTTAATACCTTTTATTGCAGTTCTAATAGAAGGTTGAGTTCTACCTCCTCGTTTTTGTACATAGGGATCAATCCTTCCAGCTGCCCGTGTTGCTAAATCGTCATCTATTCTGATTGATTTAGAACGGTCATTGCGCTTTAGTCCGCTAGATCGTATATCTGTTCCACTAGATCCTACACCCGAGTTCATATAACTTTCTTTACTTTCTTGCAAGGCGTATCTTAGCTCTCTGTCATCTTCACCTCCATCACTGTCGGTATCTTCATTTTCTTGTTCAGGCATGCTCATTAACTCTTCTTGCACACGTTGTTTTTCGAGCTTCCCTTGATTTCGCTCGCTTCTCTTTTTATTCAGATGTTCCCGTATAAGTTTCCTGACTTCTCTGGGAACAGTCGGACATACTGCCACGTCGCCTGTTTGTCCTGCTAAATGTTCTTTCATACATGTTATACCACCACCAGAAATTATTTTATGACAATAATTACATTTGTTTTTTCTTTTTTCACCAATAACAGCCGTACAATAATTCCAAACGATGTCTCGATTTGCCATAATCAGCCACCTAAATAAGAAACAAAATAATTTAACGTTTAATCACTTAACGCTAATACATTTTAATACTTTTACTGTGTATATTGATCGATAATCAGCTACCTAAATGAACGATAGGGCAGACTAATGTTTAATTCCTTTTTTTTTAAATCCTCAAATCAAATATTATTATTGCATTATAAAGTTCCTCCAAAATCTACAAAAATAATAATAATCAACAATTGGATGCAACTTGATATATCGTTCACTACAAGTTTAATAGTTTTCTAGTAAACCAGGGTTGGCACCCATACATTATCATCAATAACTCTCAAGGTAAACTAGACTTTTTCTTGAACTAGAGTAAAAACAAAAAAGAAATAAAAAAGAAAAATAAATAAATTATCTCATATATGCTTTATAATCATTACATTGGCTCGGGAGGTATGAGTTTTAGACTACGCATCCACTCCGAAAAGCTGTAATCATCAAAATGTATGAAACTGGCATTTAAAGATCCTTATTCCTTCTTATGAACAGGAAGCAAAGTTTCCTCAGCTTCGAACGTTAAACCAAGAGCAAAGGGCAAAATTAAATGTTTAATACATTTTACTGCGTATACTTTAATCACTTATTCAACCCCATTATTAATACCTTACGCTAATATTTATAAACCCATTATTTATAAACCCCATTATTAATACTTTAACAACTTAACCCCATTATTTATAAACCCAAATTCCTCAACCCGGTCCATTACCGCAACAATCTTCCTTTATCACGTTCTATGCCCTAATCAGCAACGTAAATCGCAAGGAAGAAAAAAAAAACCTGGTCGCCGCTTGTCGAAAATCAATGTTGTTGCCAAGATCGACGCGGAAAAACTCAATCGCTATCGCAAGGAAGATCGACGCTGCAAATCGTTGTTGCCAAGCTCGAAGGAGCTGACAATCTCAGCCAAAGCAGAAGCAGAAGCGAAGAGGTTAATTTGTTTGTCTATTTAGTATGAATTATATCTGTTTTTATAGAGCAAAATCGAATCTTACTCACGTGAAATTGTTGGTTGGAATTTGTAAATGGCAGACAAGAATTTTGATTGATTAGAATAAAGTTTCTCTTTTGTTGATTTGCTTGGATTTGCAGTACGAGTTGTATTTTTCTGTTGGATTTTTACTACTCCTTTTTTTTGGTTTGGGAAGAAAACCAAAATCGGTTTTCTAGGAGGGTTCCGGTCCGGTCCACGCCGGAACCGGGCCGAGATGGCCGGAACTCCGGCGTGCCGGCCGGACTTTAATACCTTGGTTTTTACACAAATTGGGGTTATAAAAGGTTAAATACACAGGCAATTTCTTCACCGAGAGAGGGGGTCCTTAACTTCTCTAGTCATAGTAAATTAAATAGGGTTATGTGTAACCTCAAATTATTAGCTAAATTTCCCCATTTAAACATTTCAGTGCTAAACCATTCTACTAGTGACAACTCTCCTCTGCTTATTAACTTTATTAACAGTTCCACTAGGGGTTAAATTAAACCTTTCAAATTCAATAATATTTGGCCTTCACTCCCTAGTTATGAGTAGATTACAAATAGTTGTTTCAGTGTTAATCTTCTGGAAAGTCCTGTCTACAGACTTATTAAGAGCTTAAACTGATTAAAACTTGTTTAAAAGAATGGAACAGTAATAATCATAGCATAAAACAACAGTGTGATAGCATTAGAGAGAATGCTAACAAGGTATATTTGCAATTGGTAGACAATCTTCTCAATGACAACGTAATACATGCATATAAAGCTAATTTATCCCCCTATAGTCATTGCTATCTGCAGAAGCTATAGAAAATCAGCAAAAGGCTAAAACTAGATGGCTTATTCATTTGGACCAGGCTAGTAAATTTTTTCATTCTAGGATGACATCGAGACAAAATAAACTTTCTCTTCATAGTGTTATAAATGAAAATGGCCTTCTCATTTCAGATCCTAATAAACTGAAGGAAGAAGCCATTCATTACTTCACTGATCTGTACAATACAGATGCTAATGATAATCACTTCATAAACCAAAATTTGTTATGCAAGAAAATTTTGTCTGCAAACGCACAAAGGAATTCTTTATTACAATTCATAATGGAGGAGTTGAGGAGTGCTGCATTTCAAATAACTGATAATAACAGTCTGGGTCCTAATGGGTTTAACGCTAAGTTCTTCAAGTATAATTGGGAGAAAATTAAGGAGGGATTACTAGTTGCCATGAACTTCATTCTTTTGAAAGGGAAGTTCACAAAACAACTTAACCATGCTTTTATTACTCTTGTTCCAAAATCACAAATTGTTAATAATATTAGTGATTATAGACCTATAGCCTACTGCAATGTGTTATACAAAATTTTAACTAATTTAATTTGTAGCAGAATGAAAGGTCTAATGAATGATTTTATATCTATTAACCAAAATGCTTTTATTCCAGGGTGGAAGATTTCTGAAAGATCACTTCTAGCTTATGAAATGGTTAGAAGCTTCAACAAGAAATTAAACAAAAACATGTGTGTCAAAGTCGACTTGGAAAAGGCGTATGACAGAATTAACAGAGAGTTCATTACACAAATTTTGAAAAAAATGAGTTTTCCTCCTCAATTTACCTCCCTCATCCAATGGTGCATCTCTACTCCCACATTTTCTATTATCATCAAGGGTACTCCTAGGGTTTTATATTGAGTAATCGAGAAATCTGACAATAGGACCCCTTTTTCCCGTACTTATTTGGTATAGCGATGGAGCATCCCTTCATCAGGATGGATAGAAAATATTTGCAAGGAAATTTAAGCCCATTATACAACATAGACCCAGTGTTAACTCACTTGATCAATGCTGATGATGTGCTAATTATTTCTAAACCAAACATTGAAAGTGCTAACTCAATGAAAAAGGTTCTTGTAGATGTGGAAATTTATGCGGGTCTGACTGTTAACACCTCTAAAACTAAGATATATTTTGGGAAAGGTATAACGGTCAAGAACCAAATCAGTCAAATTCCTTGTGTCCAAAGCGGAAGTCTACCCATTAAACATCTAGGTATTCCCCTTTCTGCAAACAAACTTAAAATTTCAGATTATGAAGAGTTCCTAGATTAGATTTATGGTAGACTTGATGCCTGGAGCTGTAAGTTTCTAAACACTAGCGGTAAATTGGAGCTTATTAAGACTACAATCTACCATATTATCCGATACTGGATGAAAAACTTTCAAATTCCAAACCATACTTCATAAAATATAGTAGCAATGTGCTAATTTCATTTGGAAGGGAAAACATCATAAAATAAATTGGGCCACAGTTTGCAAGCAAAAAAATAAGGGTGGTCTGAGATTGAGGAACTTAGAAGAATTGGATAAAGCCTATGCTATTAAACTAGTCTGGAGTTATATAAATCAAAACTCTCTTTAGGCTAAGTGGATTCACAATAGATATTGTTCAAAGAAGAACCACTGGATTATACTTCATATACATGGAAGCTTATGTTGAGAACACGAGAAATTTATAGTAAACTAATAAAAAGGAAAATTACTGTTTGTACCAAAATTGGGCACAACACTCTTCGAAAGGGTTTGAAGAGATAAAAATGAAGAAATCAAATGGAAAAAGAGGATTATCTAACAAACACTTCAAAAACAAATAAGAAAGTACGCAGAAAAACAGAAATTTAGAGTGGTTCGGCGTATTGCCTACGTCCACTATGAAATTGATGGTTTTATTGATGTTTTCCTGATGATTACAACAGATTACAGCGGATTACAACGAATTACAGTGATGAAATTCGAGTACAACAGCAGCCTTGTAGCGCAAAAATGTTTTCGGCAGAGTTTGGACGTCAGAGAGCCAAAAGATTCTTTTTCTGTAGGCTCTAGGGTGCTATTTATAGGCGTAGGATGCAAATATCTCGCTCAGATCTCGGGAGACCTCTTCTGGCACGTGGGTGGGCCCAAGCGATCGATCCAAGGCGATTTCGACGATCTTTGATCGATACGAACGAATTTCGTATCGATCAAGATTTTACCCAATCGAGTCGAAACTTGGCATGAACATTCTTTAGGTCGTACGTAAGCTCCTGTGAAAATTTCATAGCATTTGGACTTGTGGTTCGCGAGTTATGATCGATGCAAGTTCACGTCTTCCCTAGGTTGCCCTGTTCGAATTGATACGTTCGTATCGATCACTTCGAATCGATACTGAGCACGCGCTCGCGAGTTGACGTGGCGCTAGTTTCCAGGATCGATCCACATTTCGTGCCGAATCGACCAAGTATTTCCAAGATTTTTGCCTTGTTCGCATCGATAGCCGTTACCTTGTTCGTACCGATGGAAGCGGTTCAATTTGTATCGATGAAAGTAGCTCAGTTCGTATCGATGGAAGCAGCTCAGTTCGTATCGATTGTGTGGCCTTGTTCGTATCGATCGAAGTTGCTCCAACACGATGGATACGAACAAATAATGATGTGATGGATATGAACAGATGGTGACTCTTCTGGGCTTGATGGATACGAACTGAGGTCACTTGATGGATACGAACTGAGGTCACGCGATGGATACGAAGAATAGGTAATTGATGGATACGAAGAACAGGTAATTGATGGATACGAAGAACACTGTTCGCCTGGTCGATACGAGACCGTGCGCACCTAATGGATACGAACCAGATTGATTCGAAGGAGGGTTTTCTCTGGTTGCTCTAATGGATACGAACAAGGTGATTGCTTGGATTGCATCGATCATATCTTGAGCATATAAACTCCGATTAACTCGAAAATTGGAGTGTTTGCTTCCATAGCATTGCTCGTCTCGTTATATCAATTGTAGCTTGATCCGAACTCGGATAAAATTCAACGATATCCATAGAGAGCCTGCGTATAACTGATCTTCGGGATGGACTGTCTTCGTTTTCCAGTTGAGTTCCTGGTATCATGGTCTTGCCAAAAGGCGGGATAACATTTGCCCCCCAAAGTACGTCTTATGAGAACACGACATGCTTTGAAAAGCTGCAATCTTCATCCTGAAGAGTTCCATCCGACTTGTTAAACAGTTGTTGTTTTCTCGTCGAAAGTTGCAATCTTTGATTAATCCATAGAAACATAAATTATGAACAGTAGACTGCCCATTGTTGTACTATGTACTGTTGTAACCGATCGATGTATGATAGTAATTTGTTGTTGTAATTGTCACTAGAAAATCATTCAATTCCTGCGAATTTTAAAGATTGGATGTTAGTTCATTATTCATGAATGTATGTTAGCCTGACTCCCGTTAACGTTCATACGTTCACGAGTTGTTGTCAGGCTTTTAGTTTTTGTATCGGATTCCATATCGATCCTCTCCTGAATCGACGTAGAATTCGAGTTGTAAAGACGCTTTGTGGTCATTTTGGAGTATCCCTTCGTATCGATCCTCTCCTAGATCGATTCGGGATGAATAATCATGAATCTGTGACGAACTTCGCATCGAGGGCTGTGAACTTCCTGCAATTTTCAAAATGATGGATACGAAGTTGGAGTTCGTATCGATAGACTAATGAAGGATGCGAACAGAGCGACTGGTCCCCTGTGCACTATTCGTATTGATGGATACGAGCCTTTATGGGTTGTATGTTGATGAATACGAACAGTACAGTTCGTATCGATGTGCCTTTAGATGGAGACGGGAACAATGGATACGAACAAACGTTTCGCATCGATGGAATCTGGTGACTCAGAAAAATCTTCGTTGCAACTTTCGTACCGATAATGCTCGAGTCTATGGATACGAAATGGCTAATTCGTATCGATCTGGGGAGAAACTGGTTGGAATCGGTAGCAATGACTGGAAGGCGAACCGACTTTCTCTTTTCCTTGGGTCCATATAAATATGGTGTCGTACTTAGAAAATTTTTCACTTGCATTATTTTGCTCTGGCCTTCGCATCGATCGGAAAACTTGGAAACATGAATCTTTTTTTGCCTTCGAATTGAAACAAGCCTTTAACCTCTGTCTTCGAATCGCTCAATTGCTCGAGAAAAGAAAATCTTCATCCCCGAGTCTACCAACCCACTAATTCCTTGATCTAATTGTTGAAATCAGGTAATTAATCGAAGAACTTGTATTAAGAACGACGAGACTTGGGCCCACTTGCCAATCCATTCATATCCACGGCCGTTTCTGGCGATGAGGAGGTCGTAGGTGGTCAGAGCAAGGTCGAGGATGAAGGAAATGGGAGTTATGGCCATTTGGGGAAGAAAGAGTGAGGAAGGAGATGAAGGAATTGACGGGAAGTCGCCCGGCTTTGATTTCGTATCGGTGAAAGGTTAAAGAAACTGGATTTCGCATCGATCCTCAACCAGGGATTTCGTATCGATCAGATCGATACAAAACTAGCAGAGTTTCGATCGATACGAACTTCATGGCATTTCGTGGCGACTTGACCGATGTATTGCCAGCGGGAATTGATCGATGCGAAATCCAAAAACACGGTGATCGATATGAAATGAGAGCTTAGGATCGATGCAAAGCTAAAGCTTTTGTCGTTGCGAACTGACGCGCTCTGAGACCGATGCGAAGTTAGTGCTTTTGCGATGAATGACATGAACTTTCTAGCCTTGATAAATGCAAATTTCATGCAAATTCAAATACTTGACTCCGACAAGCTTCATCTTGGCATAATTGGACTTGTCCGTTAAACTGCATATTTGACTTCCCTTCGAAGCTTGTCGATGGAACTTGTAACTGAACACAATTTTAACAAACTGTAATTCAGATCGGTCTCTAAAATCTGGATGGCATGGTTGTGACGGTCAGCGATGACGGTCACTCCAGTTGAATTTTAAAGTCTCATTGTTCGCATATTTTCGCATACTCTGTAGAGTTTCTCAAGTAATTCACAGCACTACACTGCACAACACATTCACGCACTTCACACTGGGAAACACTTGGGTTTTTATTGTCTAATGATGGTTTCTAATAAGTTGATTAGCTATGGAACCTACAAGTTCACAACAGCAAGAGCTTCAAGACTCATCTCCTTTTGTTCTCGAGATTCCGGCCATCGCGACCGAAGTTATAGACCCAGCTCCGGACGAGCTGCCTGGGTCCAGTTTTATAGGAAATCCTCAGGATACTATACCGTCTAACGTCTCCGAAGACATGTTGGGATGGATATGCTTAAGGCATGGCTTGTCATTGGACGATGTACTATTACCGGGGCCAAACGATAGACCGCACGCTCCACTAGAAGGGTTTACTGCCTTCAACCGCCATGCGTGTGCAGCAGGAACACTTCCTCCTTCAACCAATACATTAGGGAAGTGTTGTCTTTCCTCGGAATTTTTCCATCACAACTACATCCCAATGGATATGCTCTGCTAAACAGTTTATTTATCGTATTCATGGAGCATCTCTTTCGGCCACCGGCTCCTACAGAGATTAGATATCTTTTTAACGTCAAGAGTAGGGGAGACGCCCATCTTTCACATTCATGGAGGCGGTCAGGAATTGTCAAGTAGTAACCGGATCCTGGACAAGGCTGCGTTACTTTAAAATAGAATGGTTCTACGTCCGATGCCCCCCAGGATTTGCCAGTCGATGGTTAGTCAGACGTAAGTGTTACAGTCTTCTCCAGGAGTTATCAAGATAATTGTAGTTGACGTAAAACTAATATCTCCCTTTCTTTACAGCTGCAATTTCACGACCTGAAGGCGGGTATTTCAAAGAAATAGTAAGGGTCCTTTAAGAAGTTCCGAGTGAAATGAGGGACATTGATTCGGTTCTAACCGACAGAAATTTGAGAATCATCGGACTGATAGAGCGGAATCAAAGCATAAGGCTTGAAGGGACACTGAGGGCAGCCCCGAAGAAGCGGTTGAAACGAAAAACACCCGGGGTCGTAATAACTGAAGGGGTTGACGAAGAGAGAACGACCACGGATGATGAACTTGTAGCTGGGCCTTCGGCCGGATTTCAAGCGAAAGAAAGAAGAAGAAAAGGCAAGGCCGCTGCTTACAAACGTCTTAAGTCTTCGAGGTGGAAATCAGTTGTGGTTTCCTTGCCGGTTCCCGGCATTAGAATCTCGGAGGCTCCTTCCTCGCCAACAGAAAGTCCTTTTGAAGGGCTTGCCGATATTCCAATTCTAGATTACGTGTCACTTCAACACGACACCGGGTTGGAGGAGCTTGATAGTGCTCTTGATCTAAGCGAGTCGCTTCCTATAAGTGCGGCCGGCATTTTTGGTTGGTCGGGGTGTTGCACACACATACACACTTCACGACATTACACGATTTTCAATCATAAGTTGTTCAATTCAAGAAACCACTAAATCTGCTTCTTTTTCTTTTTGCAGGTACAATGTCAGGACGAGGGTCGATGTTAGGAAGTCTTCGTTTAGCTCGCCGATCTTCTTTATATTATGAGTCACGTAGGAGGGAAGAAGATAGAGACCGCGATCGCGGGTACTCTAGCCAGGAACGTCATGAGAGAGATAGAGATAGGGACTACAGACATCGATCCCGATCCCACTCTCCTCCTCCTAGAATTTCTACGCAACCTTCGGGCTAAGGAAGACAGCCGGTGGAGCCCTCTCGTTACAAACCATCTTCGCATGCTCATCGGTCCAAGTCGCAGCGCCATAGAATTGAGGTTGAGCCTCCCGTCGTTGTCGAGCAAGCTATCACTGAGCCCACTGGGGAAGGGGCTATTAAAATTGCTCAGCTAAGGAAAGAGTTTCCAAACATATGCTTTGACGGCTACGTTTTTCCCCTTCATCTAAAGAGAATCCCATCAGAAGTGGAGAACACAATGCATGATTACATTTATGACATTTACTCCCAGTATAAAGAGTGGGTGAAGGCGGCAGAGAAGGCATCGAAGGTGGCCTTTGAGCGGGCTAAAATAATCGAAAAGTTAGAATCTGATCTCGCTCAGAAGGGCCGCATCGTCCAAGTGCTTACTGATGAAGCCGAGTCCTCTCGGAAATCAGAGATAGAGGCCACCAAAAAGGCCAATGAGGCGAACTTGGCCATGGAAAGGATGAGGCAGACACACTATGCCTTGGTGGAGCAGATGGGTCACCGAAACACCACTGTCACAGCTGAACGGGACACCGCTCTAAAAGAACTTGTTGAACTTAAAGCTAAATATTCTAAAATCATCAAGGAAAAGGATGACGTAAACAAAGCCGCCCAAGAGGCGTGTGAACAGGCTGTCGTGCTTCGGGGCGAACGGGACACGGCCATGGCTAAGGTCCGAGTAGTGGAGACTGAGGTCGAGGAGAAGGTTCGAATGGCTGAGTCTAGGCTAGAAGCTGATATCAAAGATCTCCTCATTGTTTATAATTCCAATGTTTTGAGGCATAGAGATCTAGCCTGGCTCGACAATTACCCGACTCATTTACATAACGCTTGGGGTCGATTGTTTGAGGAGGAGAAGGCGGTACATATGGGTGAATCAATCGACGAGTTTGAGCTTGAGAATCGTATGTTAAACGAAGATGAACGAAAGATTCTCCACGAGTCGATGATTTTACATGAAAAAGAAAGGCTCGGCACCCAACACTTGGAGGTCGGAGAAGGTTCAGGTGTTGAGCATCATGATGTGAGTGCTAAAGTTCCTACGCCAACTCAGCCTAAATATGCACATGTGGTTTATCCCCAGCCCATTCCTGCCTATAATCCGGATCAGCCGCGGCTATCTCCGGCCAGAGAACAAGTTTCTGAGGCTGTTCAGCCGTCCACAAGCCAAATTGAGGAAGGTATTCTGAACATTCTAGATGCTTATCTGAAATCAGAGTCGTCGTCCGAATTAAGTATTAACAGTTCTTCTTTTGTTTTTGTCCAGTGATTGATGCTGCACCGGTCGTGCCTCCTGCCACTTAAGAATCACATCATATGCAGGAGGCAATAATAACTGAAGCAACCACAACTTAAGTTATGCCCCCAGTTTCAGGAATGAAGTTTAAAGATCGGCTAGCGGTCGTATTTCGCTTTCAATGCAGCATGCTTAACATTGTTGGTTTGGTGTCGAAACAAGGGGATTTTGAGTGGTTGAATGACACTCGCTCTTTTATTGATGATTGTATCCACACTCCGGGGATTTAAGTCATTTTCACGGGCAATCAGCCACGTTTTCTTGGCACTTATCATTTCGTCCGCACTCTGGGGACTTAAATAAATTCGCGGGCGCTCAGTTACACCCGACTTGAGTTTATACTCCGGTCCACGCTCTAGGGACTTTGAGTTAGTTGATGTTTATACTCCGGTTCGCACTCTGGGAATCCGGAGTTAGTAAACAGACTGTCAATCATATCTGTTGTATGTTTTTGAATTTTGCTAGCACTCTGGGAACGAAAGGTGTATCAGGATCGTGGATGGTCGGATCACATCCACCCTGAGTTAACAAGGGAGGCGTTAGATGGACGTGTCCATCCTCCCCAAACTTGATTCGAAAACGGGCGAAGTGGTTAGGTGAACGGATCCACCCTCTTCGAAGCCGTACTTGTAAGTTTATACTCCAGTTCGCACTCTGAGAATCTGGAGTTAGGTGAAGGATTGTCGTGTATCAATCCTTTTTTGACTTTGGTGTGATGGCTTGTCCCCGAGCTCGGGTTTCACTTAGCGAGTGACCGGTCGTATCGCAGTCACTCCCTATTTGAATAAATTCCACCGTATGATGGAACTTAGCTCTCCGTGCATAGTGATGATCATATGAAGTATTTCAAGTAAATCACAGCTTTGGCTCGAAGAGATTGCATTTTATTGCTGGAATAAGAAAATACGGCAAAGTCAGTTGTCTTATTACAAATTCTAATTTCGAAATGCAGAAAAAAATTGCAAATGAAAAATAGACTGAATAAATAAATAGAGCCTGTTATGTGTAGTAGCGACGAAGACTCTTGTTGTTCCAGGCTCTCGGAAGAGTGAGACCGTCAACGGTCGATAATTTGAATGTGCCATCTCCGAGTTTTCGTTCAATAACATATGGTCCTTCCCAAGTTGGCTTCATATGCGAAGGGACCGGATAAATTCTTTTGAGTACGAGATCACCAAGTTCAAAGGTTCGGGGTCGGACCTTGGCATTGTATAATCGGGCGACTCGACTCCGATATGCGGCTGTCCTCAAATCAGCCTCTTCACGCTTCTCATCCAATAAATCGAGAGATTCAGCAAGTAATACAGCATTTGTCTTCGGATCGTAATATGTCACACGATGAGAAGGTACTTCTAATTCGACCGGAATAACAGCTTCTGAACCATTAGAAAGAGAGAATGGAGTATGACCGGTTGCGGACTTGTGGGTTGTATGGTAGGCCCATAAGGTCATAGGAAGTTCATCGACCCATTTGCCCCCGGCTTTTTCCAGTCGTTTCTTCAGAATGGATTTTATAACTTTATTAACAGCTTCAACCTGTCCATTCGCTTGAGAGTGTGCGACTGCGGAAAATTTCTTCTAAATGTGGAATCGTTGACAGAAATCTTTAAATTCGGCACTATCAAATTGGGTCCCGTTGTCAGTGATGATAGTACGTGGGAGACCAAATCGGCAGATGATGTTGCGTACTACAAAGTTGATCACCTTCTTCATTGTGATTGTAGCAAGGGGTTCAGCTTCTGCCCACTTGGTAAAGTAATCAACTGCTATGATGGCGTACTTCACACCACCTTTGGCTAGAGGTAAAGAGCCAATAATATCATTTCCCCATACTGCAAACAGCTATGGGCTGACCATTTGAGTTATCTCAGTAGGCGGGGCTCTAAGAATCCGAGCATGCTTTTGACATTTATCACATTTCTTGGCATAATCTGCTGCATCACAGTTTACAGTCGGCCAATAGTATCCATACCGGAGTACTTTCTTGGCAAGTGCTTGCCCTCTGGTGTGATCGCCACATTCTCCTTCGTGTACATCATGTAATACTCGTTTGATTTCATCGTGAGCGATACACCGGAGTAAAGGAACAGAGTACCCTCTTCTATACATAACTCTGTTTTAAATGGTGAACCGAGAAGCTTTTCGAAGAATTTGTCTCTTTTCACTCCTACGCTCTGGCAGGATTTCGTGTTCGAGATAATTTCTGAATGGAGTCATTCACGACTCCCTTTTGGAAACGACATCAAATACCCAATCGGTTTCCATCTGACCAATGCTTGGCGAATATAATACCTCTACGGGCACAAGTCTCATTTGTTGTGCTTCACCTGTACTGGCTAACTTTGCCAACGAATCAGCTTTCTGGTTGTGTTCTCGCGGTATGTAATAAATAGCATAATAGTCGAACTAATTCAATGTCTCCTGAACCTAAGCAAGGTACGCGGCCAATCTTCGATCTCTGGCTTGGTATTCCCCTCGAACTTGACACGCGATCAATTGTGAATCACAGTAAATTTTCACCACAATGATTCTTAAATCTATGGCAAGTTTCAATCCAGCCAATAGGGCTTCATATTCAGCTTCGTTATTAGTCGCACGAAAGTTGAACTTTAGAGCGTAACATATGGATCTACCTTCAGGAGTTTCAAGAACAACCCCGGCACCTGAGCAACGGTCATTTGATGCACCGTCTGTATGCAACTTCCATATATACTTGGGAGATTCACTGGTTTCGGGCAAATCCTCTAGGATGGTAAATTCAGCTATGAAATCTGCTAGGACTTGTCCTTGAATGGCTCGCCTTGGAGTGTAAGTAAGGTCAAACTGACTTAACTAGATATTCCATTTGAGTAACCTGCCAGACGTCTCAGGACACGTAAGGACCTGTCGTAACGGCTGGTCGGTATAAACGGTGATTGGGTGAGCCTGGAAGTATGGATGGAGCTTCCTTGAGGCAATAACGAGACAATAAGCCAAATTTTCTAGCTTCGGATAATTTCTCTCAGCTCCGGTAAGTTGCTTGCTTATGTAGTAGACCGGCTTTTGTATTCGGTCCTCCTCCCGAACTAGGGCTTCACTGATTGCGTTTTCTGATACCGCCAAGTAAATGTACAATTTCTCATGATCGATAGGCTTAGACAAAATTGGCGGTGTGGAGAGATGTTGAATTAGTGCTCGGAATGTGCCCTCACATTCCGTAGTCCATTCAAAGTTTCGTTTTCCTTTTCGGATCAGATCGAAGAAGGGAATGCATTTGTCAATGGACTTTGAAATGAATTTGCTCAGTGCTACTACTTTCCCGTTGAGACTCTGGACTTGCTTTATAGTTTTTGGAGTTTCAAGATTTCTGATCGCCCAGATCTTTTCGGGATTGGCTTTGATTCCTCGAGCGTTGACGATAAACCCGAGGAATTTTCCGAATGCTACCCAAAGTGACATTTCAATGGGTTGATCTTCATTCTGTATTCTCGGAGGATATTAAACATTGACTCCAGGTCTCTGATGTGATCGGTAGAAAATCGCGACGTGACTAGCATGTCGTCGACATATACCTCCATGGTCTTTCCGATCTGGTCAGCGAACATTAGATTAACTAACTGTTGATAAGTTGCCCCAGCATTCTTGAGTCCAAAAGGCATAACTTTATAGCAATAGAGTCCCATATTGGTTACGAAGCTGGTATGTTCCTGGTCGGGCAAGTGCATGGGTATTTGATTATAGCCAGAGTATGCATCCATGAAGGATAAAAGTTCGTGTCCAGCCGTTGAGTCTACAAGTTGATCAATTCGTGAAAGTGGATAACTGTCTTTGGGACAAGCTTTATTCAAGTCTGAGTAGTCAACACATGTTCTCCATTTCCCATTTGGCTTTCAGACAAGTACAAGATTGGATACCCATTCCAAGTATAATGCATCTCGAATGAACCCATTCGTCTTAAGCTTATCTACCTCTTCTTTAAGGGCAACAGATCTCTCTGGATCCATACCAAGCCTTTTTTGCTTGACCAGGACGTACCGTGGGTCAATATTCAGCGTGTAGCTCGCGATGTCCGGCGAGATCCCACACATGTCATAGTGCGTCCAGGCAAACACATCAAGGTTTACCCGGAGAAATTCAACCAATTCCTCTTGCATTTGTTGGCTTAGCTGAGATCCAATCTTTATCATCTTCGAGTCATCATTATCGTCGATTGGAACATCGATCGTCAGTTCGGCCGGAGAAGCTTGACTGTCTTTACTTTCATCTTCACTTTCGGTATCTCTCGCGTCAAGATCTCTTTGGAATTGGTTGGGGTGCCCGGGCCCAGGCGCTAATTGTCAATTATCCGTAAAGCGGACGCAGAGAGATTCCTCTACGCCCTTTCCTTTTTCCTTCCGCTGCGCCTCGCGCAACTCAGCAACGTAACAGGCTCGCCCTGCGGCCTGATTCCCTTGAAAAACTCCGACACCATTGTTGGTGGGGAATTTCAAAGTCAAACACCATGGGGCGATGGCAGCCCTGAATTCAGCTAGGGCTGGTCGTCCCAAGAAAGCATTGTATGGGGAGTTTATATCCAAAACAACAAACTGTAGTATCCGGACTCTCCGGCGCTCACCAATTCCCAATTCCAATGGCAGTTCCACCACTCCAGTGGGTATAGTTCCACTCCCATTGAAACCGTGAATGCGAGACTAACATGGCTTCAAGTCTTTAGTCTTCATTCTCATCTGGTCGTAAGCTCGTTTAAATAGAATATTCAAAGAGCTTCTGCTGTCTACCAAGATCCTCTTCATCCAAGCAGGACCTACTTGAGTTGATATGACTAGCGGATCAATAGTGAGGGCTTCGACCCTGTCGGCATCCCGACTTCGAAATACGATGTCATCTGCCATCGTTCTTTGCTGTTTGGCCAGAGCCCCATCTTCAGAATTACTACAACATTCAAAGTCCACATGCCTGATAGAGCTGGCATATGACTCCATTTCCTTCCAACTTTGGTCTGCTGGATGAGGACCACCACAAATAGTGTTTATCACCAACCTTCCGCCAGTACGAGCGGGTTCCTCCTATCTAGCCGGATTCGGCACATGATTTTAATTCGATGGGCCCGCACCTCCAGACTGCGGTGCCCGAACAAACTGTTCTAACTTCCTTTCTCTTATCAACTTTTCGATGAGATCCTACAAGTGACGGCATTCATTTGTGTTATGGCCGTAACTTTCGTGGAATCTACAAAATTTTCCCATCTGAATTTGCTTCTCCGATGACTGTTTCGGAGTAGGCTTCTTGTACTGAATAGTATTGCAGGTTTGTAGATATACGTTCTCCAGCGACGTATTTAGAGGAGTATAATTATCAAACATTGGAGCTCTACGCCGGGGACCACGGTTCTGATCCCGTTTTCTACTTTGGTTACCACTGCCTTTTTGTTGATCTTGTTTGTTCTGAATATTTAATTGCACTTTTCCGGAACTCTCCCCGGATTGTTTAACATCAATATTACTCTGAATTCCTTCCACATTATACCCCATATAATCCTTCTTCCTAGACTGTTTCGCATCCTCCCTTCTCAAGAATTGAGCGGCTTTGGAATAGAAACGGTCCAATGATGCAGGGGGTTTTCCGGCCAACCAGTTGCCGAATTCAGAATCGGGCTCAATTCCCTTAGTCAGTGCCATAAGAATAGAGTTATCATTTGGATTGTTGATCTCAGCACATGCAGCATGATATCTCTCTAAATAACGCCTGAGTGTCTCTCCAGGAGCTTGAGTGACACTGGATAAAGTATTAACATCCTTTGGTCTCGCGACATGAATACGAAATTGTTCAATAAACTTTGTTGCCAACTGATCGAAGCATGAGATAGATCGAGGTAGCAGTTGGGTAAACCACATAGTCGCTATACCCCCTAGTGAAATCGGGAAGCTTCGGCACTTGACTACATCATCAGCTCGTGCAGCGTTCATCAACCATTAGTATTTCAAAATATGCTGATTAGGGTCAGAGTTCCCTTCATAAACGGGTAAAGTCGGCATCCTGAATCGCCGAGGTGGTTTAGCATAAAGTATTTCATTAGTAAAAGGAATACGACTCCTGGAGATTCCCCAGTCGTCATTGCTAAGCCCTTGACTTTCACGGATCATTTGATGGATCATTGCTGACAGATCAGGCATCTGGGCATTTTGAGCAGGTTGGGCCAAGGTGTGGACGGGTTCCACAATGCGAGGAGGGGCCGGTCGCTGTCGACGGTCCTTGTCTCGCCTCCTTGGCTCTACGTCCTCGGGGACGTAAGGCTCAGGATGGTATTCACGCTGGTGATGGTTCGGATCTGTTCGGTTTCGGATCTCGGCATCTAAATCAGTGGCTGTCGTGGTACGGTTATCAGTAACATGATGTGGGTAGCGCCTCCTCAGGAGGAGGGTCCAGTTTGACGGCTAGTTGATGGGCCAACTCTCAGTTGCCCAACATTCAAGGTGTGTTGATGCCTAGTGGCCTGTGTGTAACTTCCGTCTAGCCGTGGGCGTGTAGATCTGTGATGATAATCGGAAGAGGCTGAACTCTCGGTGGAAGAATAGGAAGCTTGATCCATCCTGGATCTCCTTCATCACTGACGGTTCAGTTGGTTAGTTAGTTCCGCGTTAGCACAAAGCTGTTGAGTGAGCTACTGACGGCTCTGAGTCAATTCTTGCATCAGCATCTGAAATTCTTCTCTGGTAACAGGGCCATGCGGATCTGATGGTCCGGTAGCATTTTGTTCAGTTGGAGGCAATTGTACGGGATTCTGTCTGTCCCGTCTTTCAGGATCTGCAGTTGTGGAAGTGGTCCTTGTGTTAGCCACGGTGGATGATGAAGCTCTCTCAAAGACTTGTAGCAAATTTGAATAGGATGGAAGAACTTCTGAAATTGACATCTGGATCTTCCCCTTGGATGTTTGTAATCCGGTATCGGGAGTAGATCCAACAGGCAGAAGGAAAAAACCGGGTTTTCTCAGTGAAAGCACCAAAGTGTTTGTACCAAAATTGGGCACAACACTCTTCGGAAGGGTTTGAAGTGATAAAAATGAAGAAATTAAATGGAAAAAGAGGATTATCTAACAAACACTTCAAAAACAAATAAGAAAGTATGCAGAAACACAGAAATTTAGAGTGGTTCGGCGTATTGCCTACGTCCACTATGAAATTGATGGTTTATTGATGTTTTCCTGATGATTACAACTGATTACAGCGGATTACAGTGATGAAATTCGAGTACAACAGCAGCCTTGTAGCGCAAAAATGTTTTCGGCAGAGTCTGGACGTCAGAGAGCCAAAAGATCCTTTTTCTGTAGGCTCTAGGGTGCTATTTATAGGCATAAGATGCAAATATCTCGCTCAGATCTCGGGAGACCTCTTCTGGCATGTGGGTGGGCCCACGCGATCGATCCCAGGCAATTTTGACTCGATCTGTGATCGATACGAATGAATTTCGTATCAATCAAGATTTGACCCAATCGAGTCGAAACTTGGCATGAACATTCTTTAGGTCGTACGTAAGCTCTTGTGAAAATTTCATAGCATTTGGACTTGTGGTTCGCGAGTTATGATCGATGCAAGTTCACGTCTTCCCTAGGTTGCCCAGTTCGAATCGATACGTTCGTATCGATCACTTCGAATCGATACTGAGCACGCGCTTGCGAGTTGACATGGCACTAGTTTCCAGGATCGATCCACATTTCGTGCCGAATCGTCCAAGATTTTCGCCTTGTTCGCATCGATAGCCATTGCCTTGTTCGTACCGATGGAAGCGGTTCAATTCATATCGATGGAAGCAGCTCAGTTCGTATCGATGGAAGCAGCTCAGTTCGTATCGATTGTGTGGCCTTGTTCGTATCGATCGAAGTTGCTCCAACACGATGGATACGAACAAATAATGCTGTGATGGATACGAACAGATGGCGACTCTTCTGGGTTTGATGGATACGAACTGAGGTCACTTGATGGATACGAACTGAGGTCACTTGATGGATACGAACTGAGGTCACGTGATGGATACGAAGAACAGGTAATTGATGGATACGAAGAACACTATTTGCCTGGTCGATACGAGACCGTGCACACCTAATGGATACGAACCAGATCGATTTGAAGGAGGGTTTTCTCTGGTTGCTCTGATGGATACGAACAAGGTGATTGCTTGAATTACATCGATCATATCTCAAGCATATGAATTCCAATTGACTCAAAAATTGGAGCGTTTTCTTCCATAGCTTTGCTCGTCTCGTCATATCAATTGTAGCTTGATCCGGACTCGGATAAAATTCATCGATATCCATAGCGAGCCTACGTATAACTGATCTTCGGGATGGACTGTCTTCGTTTTCTAGTTGAGTTCCTGGTATCATGGTCTTGCCAAAAGGCGGGATAACAATTTCAAATGGAAGAAACATTTAATTTGTGGTTCGATCCATGGATAGAAGGAAAATCTTTAATAAACATGGGTGGCCGGTTGCATGTAGCATTGTTTAATACACATGACAGAGAAGTTAGCCGTATAAATAATCGGGGATGTAAGACTTCACTGGTATGAATTTACCAGCCAATGTTTGCAATTCAATACAGAAGATTAAAATTCACAGAAGTTTCAATAATGACGTGTGGGAGTGGTCAGCAAATGCTGGGAAATTCTCGCTAAAATCGGCTTGGGAACTACCCGGAATTAGGGACGAACAAATTCCTTGGAGTAATAAGGTTTGGAACCATTGTTGTGTCCGAAAATGTCTCTCACTACTTATTTTGTGCTTCGAAACAGGCTTAACACTAAAGATCGAATTCAGCAATGGGCAAATATTGAATATACATTATGCTGCCTATGCAATGAAGAAATCGAAATGTGCAACCATTTGTCTTTTAATTGTTCCTACTCAAAACATCTATGGAGCAAGCTTAATTCCAGTCTCAAACTACAATTGGTATGTGCTAATAATTATGACTTACTTCACACCATTGAAAATTATGCAAGCTCAAGTCAGATTAATAACATGCTAAGTGATTTGAGAGACATCACAATAACAACAACAATTCGACATATGTGGCAAGAGAGAAACCATAGACTATTTCAATCTAAAAGCTTACCGGCAGAGAGTAGATATAGACTACTCTTAGTGGATGTAAATCTCATACTAGAGAAATCAAAATTCATGCAAGAGCATTCTCAAATGCGAGCATCCACTGTCGCGATGATAGGAAGGGAAATTAGGGCTGGCGTTCGTGACAATCATATAGATCTGGGTGGAACTTATCGAGAAAGCGAATTTCAAGTTGAAGCAGATCATGAATTTACGGAATTGTTATAGCTATTAAAGGGGTTATTTATTGCTATCACTTTGCTATTAATTGAAGTTGAGGCTAATGAATGTTTGAACTACTTGTTTTAGTTCTAAGTAGGGCTGTAAATCGGTCGGACCGGACCGGACGGAGGTGTGTTCATTTTCTGTCCTAAATGAAATCGGATCGGACATGAACCGGATGAGATTTATGCTCATACAAATTTTGCTGTCCTAACTTGTGTCCTAAATAAAATCGGACGGACATAGACAGACATTTTTCGGCCACGGACTCGAATGGACACGGACGAACATTGCTATTTACATCACATTTTATGATTTTTAATAGAGTTTTTATCAATTATATTATTTTTATCAGTATGTACTGAAGTATAAACATTTTATGAATTTATACTCAATCAACTAATCAAATAGTTGTCATAAATATTTTGAAGAACATAATGGATATATCGAATTATAAGAAATTCAGACGAATTTGAACGAACACCGGTCGGACGAGATTTTTGCTCATACAAATTTTATTTTCTTAATTCATGTCCTAAATGGAAATCCAATGGACTCGGACGGACATTTTTCGACCACGGACTCGAGCGGACATCAAACATTCGTATAAAATTAATAGCCTAGTTCTAAGTCTTCTACTCGGATATGGTAGTGGGCACCCGTATAAGAAGTTTTTTTTTTGCCTTGTAATAGTTTATTTTACACGGGCACAAGAACAAACTTAGAAATTTTTTTAGGCTAAAGGACAACAAGTTTATTTTTTTGGCTGAAGGACAATGCTAGTTATAACTAGCATTTTGTATAGTGTAAAACTGAATATAATGGTAGTTATAAATAACATTTTATATAGTGTAAAAGTTGAAAATAATGCTAAATATAACTAGCATTTGTCATTTAACCTAAAAATAAAACTTCATGTCCTTCAGCTTAATTTTTTTTTCAAAATTTATCATTTTTCCTAATTCCCTCTTTATTTTAACCGTGTTATTTTAGGTGTCACTGGTAATTGTATCCAAACTCTGTATTTTCTATCGTTCCTCAATAAAGTACTGTCTTCTAAAAGTAGATAGAGGAGATATAAGAAATTGTTTTTTATATATAAATTAATCCATTAGTTAGCTACTTAATTAATCTTAATATATAATTAACTAAATAAATTAGCTAATAACTACCTTTCGTGATTGCCCGTTCCCACTTGCGCATTCTCCCTTGCCACATCACCATTCCACTTCCATTTCTCTCTCCTGTACATATTTTCTCTCCTGTAGCATGCACGAAATTAGCTTCTCCACACTTCCCTGTACGCATTCCCTACCACCCACACATCCACACTCCTCCACTCGTCGACACACCATCGCCTGCACCTTACCTCGGCCTCCGTAGCTCAGTTTGACCTCCGCTAACTCCGGCCACCTCCGGCCAAACCGCCATGCTCAGTGGCGTAGCCAGGATTGAAAGCTGGCCGGGGCACAATCATTGAGGAAAAAAAACAAAGAGCAATGACAATAGTGCTAGACATGCTAACCTCAAACATAGAAGCTGCAGTGGGGCTACAGCCTGCAGTCGACAAATTCCACCTTCTATAAATTGCTTCTCTCCAATTGAAAGTCCTCCCATTGTATATGGACTGCAACATAAACAATACAAAACTAATACATTGTGCCTACAAACTTCAATAAGTTAGAAAATCTAAAAGGTAATCATTTCTCACTGCAATTCTCATGATTATGTGTATGAAGAAGCATTCTAGAACATCAAACAAGCACAAAATATAATTATATAATAATAATTCATTACAAAATATCAACTATTGATCTTTCAAACTAAATAACAATACATATTTACTATTAGTTTAAAGTTGCCCACATCGAGTTCTCATATTTTGAAAGCGGTCGAGAATTGCATCATTGTTAATCTCCTTGAATATATATTTCTCGATGTATGCAACACAACTATCACTCAACCATTCATCTCCCATTCGATTTCGTAGGTCGTTTTTCACTATATTCATGGCAGAAAATGCTCTCTCCACAGTTGCGGTTGAAACCGGTAAGATAAGTGATAAGGTTATGAGCTTGTAAACCAAATTATACACAATATTTTTTTTCGTCAACACCATCTTCCTAGCCAAATCACCCATTGATTTCACATCTTTAGACATATCATTAGACTTCATATAAATTTCATAAATCTCCAATTGATTATAAAGATCCATACGCTCTGCTTCAGAAAAATCATCGGGGTAAAATTCAGATAAATGAACCAACTTTACTTTATCAAAAGAGGCAAATGAATCAACTGGACTGAGAGAGGACATACAAAGAAGTAATTCTGAATTTACCTCATCGAAGCGATTATTAAGCTCAACAATCTGCTTATCTAGACAAAGATAGAACAAATCAACTCGATAATGATGTAAATTTGTAATCATTGGTCCTCTCCTTGATCTACCTAAAAGAAGATAATTATCATTCATATTTGAAATAGGAATTTGTTGTTTGATGCAGAAAGAGCCAACCTCATTTAGAAGAGTGTCCCATCCACTGGCTCGCATATTATTTAACCGTTCTTTAGATACTTTTACTAACATCAAAGCATTTACTATATCTTGATCTTTTCGTTGTAGTGCTTTGGAAAGATCATTAGTAATTGCAAGAACATGTTTCATCAAATGCAAAATAAATATGAAATCATAAGATTGCAATACTTTTATCAAATTTAAAGGTTCTCCTTTTTTATCACCAGAAATATCTTCTACTAGATCTGTAAGGACATCAATAACCGAAGGGAACATAACTATCAAATTGATTAGTGTACCATAATGTGAACCCCATCGTGTGTCCCCCGGTCGTTTCAAACTACGCTCTTGATTTAACCCTCGACCACTAGATAGTTCACCACTTTCGAGTTGACTAAATATTCTATTGGCTTCTTTTTCTCTAAGAATGTCTCGACGCTTGCATGATGCTCCAGCAAGGTTTACCAAATTATTAACCAAGTAAAAAAACTCAGAAATGTGGTCTATATCTTTGGCGACACGAACAAGTGCTAATTGAAGTTGATGTGCAAAACAATGAACATAGAAAGCAGACTTATTCTCATGTAGAACAAGTGTTTCAAGACCATTAAATGCACCCTGTATATTACTTGCACCATCATAACCTTGGCCTCGTAACTTTGACGTGCTCAATTTATGTTTGCCAAAAAAAGCATCAAGTGATGTTTTTAGAGAAATTGATGTTGTGTTAGGAACATGTACCATGCCTACAAACCTCTCGATAACACTTCCTGTCTCATCCACAAATCGCAAAACAATTGCCATTTGCTCTTTAATTGATGTATCACGAGCTTCGTCAATTAATAGTGCAAATAGTCCTCCAGAAAGATGTAAATGTTGTAGGATAACATCTATAATTTCCACCGCAATACAGTTGACAATATCTTTTTGAATTTCAGGCGATGTCATCTTATTATTTAGTGGTGCATTTTTCAGAACAACGGCATCAACCGAAGGCTTTTCTTGAGCAAGCCAATGCAGAAGTTCAAGAAAATTTCCTTTATTCATTGATTCTTCGGATTCATCGTGACCGCGAAAAGGCAGACCTTGATGTAACAAATATCGAATGCACACAAGACTTGAATTTAATCGATGTCGGTAATTAATTTTGCTTTCAGTTGATTGTCTCTCAATTACCATTGCAATATGTTGATTTTGGTTCATTAAATTCTCAGCCTTTGTATATGCTGCTCTATGAACATCTGAATTAGCATGTTCTCGAAGCCTTTGATTATGTTTCCAATTCCTAAACCCGCCCCGAATAAATGCATCACTTGTATTTCTACTTATCGATTGGGGGCGAAATAAGTAGCATAGTAAACAATATACTACATCTTCTTTCACACTATACTCCAACCAATTCTTATAATCGGTAAACCTTGATTGACTGAAACGTCTAACCCTTCCACCAATTATTGTTTGTGGAAATATTTGCAAAGAAGGCTGACAAGGACCATGTTGTAAATATGCTCTTCTAACTATATCTTGGTCATTTGGATCGTAGTCCAAAATTTGATGTCGTAGACTAGGATCAGATGGAAGATTCGATAAATCAACTTGAATACGACTTCGAGTTACCAAGTTTGGAATAATTTTGTTTTGATTATCATCATTCACCGTGTTATTAAAAGGTGCAGAAGCTCCAACTTCGGTGGAAATATCTTCGATGGTTCTCTTAAAATATCTCCGCATATCTAAGATTAAAAAATATTTTTTTTTTCATTAATAATAAAATTGTCATTGTCTATAGCGAATTAGCAATTGCCTTTTTATTTTCATTAATACAAAAACTGCAATTGTCTACTGCAAATTTAAAACAAACTGATTAACTGAATACTAAGGTTGAATATAAAATGAATACTAAAATTGTCTTTTTATTTGCAAAATGAATACAATCCCGATGCTGTTTTTCCAATTCCTACAGCAAATTCCTACAGCAAAATGAATACAATCCTACAGCAAATTCAAAATAAAGAAGTGCGGTTCTAGATTTGTTTTAAATTCCTACAGCAAATTCCAATTCCTACATCAAATTCCTACAGCAAATTCAAAATAAAAAGACAATTTGTTTTAAATGAGTTCTATTTTAGTATGCGACATGTTCCTAGAAATAAAGAAGTGCGGTTCTAGACCAGCAATTGTAATCGATTTAAAACAGAACTGGAAATGCATTTGTAATCAAAATAAAAAGACAATTAGTCGATCGATTCAATCCTGAATCTAACTTAGTCGAATTAAGCAAATTGTTTAAATCAAAATCACTCACCACCCATTTCGACTTTGATGCGAGTTGCGAAGGAGGCTGATTGATGGAGGAGACGACAGCGATGCGGAGGAGTTGCGAACTTGCGAACAGCGACGCGGAGGAGTTGCGAACTTGCGAACAGCGACGCGGAGGAGTTGCGAACTAGGTGGGTTGTGGTCCTGCGGAGGAGTTGCGGTGGGTTGCAAAGGCGTTACGGAGGACTTGCGCCTGTTGCGGAGGCTACAGCGACGAGCGACGAATTGCGATTTGATGCCGATTAGGGTTTTCGCGAGTTTTGTTTTTTTTTTCTTTCTGTTTTTTTTTTACGTTTTTTTTTCTGGGAGGATCACTTGCCCAGGCCAGGACTTGAGTGGCTCCGCCACTGGCCATGCTCAAACCGCCTATTCATAACCTACACGCACATCACCAACCACCTGCAACCGCCGTGCTCTGCTACTTCCTGCACCCTTACCGACCTTGTTGCACCACCCGTCACCTCCACCGACGACCATGCCACATCAACTGGCAAAAAAAGTGGCCAAAACCCATTACTTCTCCAAATTTCTCAAACAAACTATCACCACTCTTATCCCCTGTGGCTCAAGCGATCTACACATTCGAACTCCCCTCGCCAATACAAACAAACCCATGTCAATGGTTCCCCATTTGGATCTCCTTCAAAGATTACCCTCTTCGTCGGATTCTTCATTTCCAGCCACCACAGTCATAGTCTGATCAATCCGAGACAATGGTTGTGTATCACTCGGAAAAATAAAGGGACCCACTCTTAATTTGTCCCAAACAGTGTCTGTGCTTAAGAAAGATGAGGGGAAAGAGGAGGGGAGACGTGGGTTTCGTGAAGGGGAAGAAATAACGTGAGGTGAAAGGAAAAATGAAAGTGCGCGGCTAGTTAGTAAAGAGTTGTAGTATTTATAGGATAGGGTAGAGTTTGGGTTTGTGTGTACCCTTTTTTCTCCAATTTTTGAAATTCAAATGCATGTTTTGTTGTCGAACAGCTTCCAGGAACATCGAATTGGGATGATTCTTCGAAGGCATGACTCATCTTAATTTCCCTATTCCAACAGTGCAAGTTTTGTCCAAATCCAAGACTGTGTCCTATAACGTTATTTTTGCACGTTTTTAAGTCGTACGGGTTGCTGGAACGTCCGATTTCAAAAAATGTAGGCCCCGTTTGGTTTGCTGTTTTTAGTTTTGTGTTTTCGTCTAAACAAAAATGCGTATTTCTTATACATTGTTGGAAAACATGCAATTTTGAAAAATGAAATTAACATAGAAAATAGAGAACAAGTTTATTTGATTTTTCGTGTTTTGAGACATAACAAAAGGACGGAAAACAATTCATCCCTCCATTTCCCGTCGATCGTCGTAATGGCTAAGAATTGTAAAAGAATTTTCTTCATTTTCTTGTATTTTGTGTTGTATGTTGAAAACACAAAACGCAAAACTAAAAATGAAACCAAACAGGCCCGTAGATTGTGTGGCTCGAACACTTTTTTTTGACCCATAGACATTTTCCATTCGTCCAAATTCTCTGGTGCGTCGATGCGCATATATAGACGTAATATGCATAACTATCAAAAATGCCGAAAAATAAACTAGGGTCAAAATCATTTGACAAAATTACTAAAGGCCACAAATGTGAATACTCGACAACGTCCAAAGTTATGTAGTCATACGGGCTAATATGAATTTAAAGATAATATTTTATGATCCTCTAATACGTAAAATACGGGTCGTTAATTACATATTTTCTCCTGAAATAAGAAAGCATTTTATGGAGCGCCTTAATAACTTAGCAATGACACCAAGCTTCAATAGTTAGTAGGGAAGGTGAATCATCTCTCTTTTTGAAAGTTAAAAGGTGTGTCGGCTACACATGAATAAGATATACAAAGAGTTAAGTAGGGCATATCCATTGGGATGCACCTGAGTTGGAGCGAGCTCGATCACTTGTAGAAAGAATTGAAGGAATCCATTGAAATGTGAGAAGGCTCCACCTAAGCACATATACTTGTTGAAGGCGGTGTACCCTTGAGGAGGATTTTGTGCCCGCTAATTAATCGTTGGTGGTAGAATGCCACTCTCGGGAATTTTTTGACTGAAGCAGATAGTTCGAAGTGATTTTGTAGTTAATAGGGATGGTGTCTTGTTTGGAGGGTCATCTAAAACCCTTGAGGCGTGTTGTTCGTCCAATGGTGGAGGCTGATTTTGAAGAGGTGCCATTGGAATGATTTCTCTGTTAAACTCGACTGTAATTGATCATTTTACTCTAGACGAGGTAAATGTCGATGCCTGGGCGGTGGAAGAACCAGCCTTAGGAGGAGTTGAAGGAACATAACTGACTTTGAAGAGGGTAGATCTGCGAGTCATTCGGAGCTGGAAAGTTTGATAGCAAACATGGTCTAGTACGTTTTGATTTAAAGATTTTACTTTAATTAAAGCCTATGTGTTTGACGTGCAGAGTGCTAGAGTCCAATGAACGTCGACGTGTATTGACCAATCGGATTCTAAACATTAACCGGGATAGTGTGAAGTGTCCATCTATGAAGTATACGTTCTGTGTCCAAAACACGGTGTATATAACACTCTGTGTGGATTGCCTGCTAGTGCTAGAAAATGAGCACCATCGCACAATGGAAATGTGTGTTTAATCTTATCCGTTATTGCAGTGTTTGATAACGAAACCATTGTCCAGAGCGACGTGGAGCCTTTTCTGCAGGGATATAAAACTGTGTTGTTATGGTGACTTAAATGGTCTTTTCGAATGCCGCAGCGCTTCGATGTGACTGTTCCATAGAACCATCTCGTCAAAACTTAACCTTGAAGTTAACGCCAAATGTTACGAAAACCAAGGTAAGCCCAATTCTTTGGTGTCAACTTCGAGTTTCTCCTTGAGACACCTTAGGTCATGATTTCCTTTTGGAAGATGAACTGTGGAAGGATGGTCAGGCATGAATTGAGATTGCAACCTCCCTTGGCCATGGATCACAACACCATAATTGACATTTCGT
Source organism: Allium fistulosum (assembly GCA_030737815.1). Taxonomy (NCBI): domain Eukaryota; kingdom Viridiplantae; phylum Streptophyta; class Magnoliopsida; order Asparagales; family Amaryllidaceae; genus Allium; species Allium fistulosum. The sequence continues at coordinate 1,215,145,108 of CM060902.1, forward strand.
AATGGTTATAACCATTGCAAATCAAATTCCCAACGGTTATAACCGTTGGTAATAGGTACGTGATAAATTTTGCAACACATTTTCCAACGGTTATAACCATTAGGAATTTTATTATTTCCAACGGTTATAACCGTTGGAAATTCCTTACCCACATAGGTAAATACCAAAATTACCAACACTTATAAGTGTTGTAAATTCGGTATAGCTGAACCATATCACATTCAGGATCTTATAGTATAATCACATATTATTTCATTCAACTATACAAATTCAAATTTATAGCAATAACAAACATGAAACTAAATTTCAAAACTCACATATCATCAACTTTTAAAAAAACATCAAACATACTAATTAGTTCATATCAAATTCTACAAAGTTCATTGTGACAACTTCAAATTTCACTACTACAAAATATTTTGAATCTTATAAACAACAAATGCGACACTCCGGCCAAACTACAAAACCATCATCAACCAACTCGGACAATGTATAGTGACCATTTTGAGGCACATGAAAAAGTGGCTCGTCTGGATCGAAAACATCCTCCACCCAAATAACTTTTTCCCCATCTCCAACCTTCCTACCATGACAAATCTTCTACATTCCAAGATGCCTTTTAGCTACCACTTTCAATTTTTATGACAATAATGCACTGCTTGTCTTTCAACCATAGAGGATCCAATAACATCAGTAGAGGGAGAAAGACTAGGGTTGGGATGGTGCTCGGTATGCAAATCAATATATGTTCTTGGTGTCATCGAATTTGTTCCAATCTGACTAACAAGTTGCCTTATACAATGTTGCAAATCAGCTAGAGTTGAATTCATTGTTCTACTTTCTTCATGCATTTGATCAACCTTGTGTTGCATCTCCATTTTCCATCGCTTATCTTCATTTTCTTTGTAAATGATAATTGCTTTTGAAGCTTGAGAAATTTTACGTGCTTTACATTAGATGTGGAACTAATTGCACGACAATAGCTTCTTTATTTATCATTTCCAAAAACTTCAGCAACAGCATCTTTTTCGAAATCTTCCAGAGTAATTACTCTTTCATTACCGTCAACACTAGCTTCTGATTTTTGTTTTTCTTCTGCAACTTCTATTAAAGCCTGAATATTCAAAAACAATGCTTAATTTAAAAACCAAATGGAAAAAAAACAATAGTCATGCTCAGTTTTGAAACCGAACTCGGTTGCTTACTTCGGACGAACCGAGTCAGGATCAGTTTGGGCAAACGAAGCCTGGCTCGGTTTTGGCGGACGGAACCTGGCTTGGTTTCCTGGCGGACCGAGCCTAGCTCAGTTGTTGGAACTGAGCCTGTCTCAGTTACTAGCGAACTGAGCCTGGCTCAGTTTGGGTGACTGAGTCGGCTCAGTTCGGACGAACTGTTTAAAAATATGCATTACAATTTATTTGTAGTAGCGGACTTACATATTTTTCTGTTGCGCACAGAGGCACCTCTCTAGTTTTCCTACTTGTGTGTGCTACTTTCCATGCTTTTGCTCGTGTAAGCTTGCATTACGGATTCTCCGCTTCCTACATGAATGGACATGAATTAATTAGTAAATTATGCATTGCAATTAAGTTTACATGTACAATGATTGCTACATATCAATTCTTCATAAAGTCGAGTATATGATTTTCTTTCCAAAGTATGAGGTAATGTATTTTTTCCTTTATTTTCAGCGTTCGTTTTGCATTGTTTTGTTTTCTTATCATTGTACGCAATATCAAAAAATTTCTCCCATTGGACTTTATCAATATCGTTTTGACGGTTACCAATCGCAATACGTCTAGGTAATAACTCTTTATCTTTCTTCAAAAATTTGCCTCGTAGCTTTGATTTTACTGTTCTGAAATATTGTGACAAACCTCTCTCCAAAATAGATCGAGCAATAGTTGGATCTAGATTCATGTCAAACTCCTACAAAAAAAAGAATCGAAACAATTGTTGATAAGAACACTCGAGTTATAAGTATGTACGTAACTTTGATCATTGAGTGATCTGATTTAGTATCCTACATGAATTTTAATTTAGTATCCCAAATCGATGAGTGATCTGATTCTCTACATATGTACCTAACTTTGATATAATTTTGCATTCGGGAAGCATAGAAAAAGAGAAATTAATGGAGTTTCAAATATTCCTTTGTCTCCAGTAACCATTCTATAATTAATATCAGCACGTGTATAGTAGAAGACTAAAAGTAACACAAACTTTCAATAGAGTTACTTTACCACTTTTAGTTACAAAACTTATTGCGATTAAAAGACTGATCTCTATTGGACCAAATAAAACATCAAAAAATGCGCAAGGTGGATATTTAAATGGATTTGACAGAAATCCAAGAGGATTTAGAAATATTTCCATCAATATAATGTGGTTTTTATAAATGCACGGTAAAGTAAAATACCATGAGTGCTTTCCATAAATTATCCTTATAAAAACCGTCTACTTTCCTCCGATCATCGTAACTAACTGGAATGCACCCATGAATCAAAACCCCCCAATGAGAACTCCATTTTTTGCATCTCTGTCTTCAGCATCCTCCATGTCAACAATTATTGAGTATTTTTTATTTGCTGGTGGAGGAGGAACGTCTTCTTCAGTGCTTTCTTGACGCTGTGATGCACTGTTGCTACTAGTTGACATTTTGCAATATACAAATTTAACCAATCCAATTAGAACAACGGTAGTTAGAATAAAGGTAGATCTTTCAATTGTTCTTACTTTAAAATCAAGCAATCATAACATAAAAGGATGGTAGTGTTTAATATATAACTATAAACAAGTAGATTACCTATAGTGCAAAGATGAAAATTAATATGAAAACAACGAAGAATAAGCATTATATAAAGGATAAACTTGCCAAACATATTTAAACCGCATAAAAGTCTAAAAAAACATGTTTTACTGCCCCTGTAGAAATCAGATGTCAACATAGATTCAATACATCAAACAAAAAATAAACAAAACATCACTAGTACAATCATATTTGTCTACTTAGATTCCATGCATTCGCTAAGTTGTGTTGCACATTTAAATTGGAGTGGAAGTTTGTTGGCATCTCTCATAATTATATGTGTCATTAGTCAAGCGCTTAGGTGAACGTCGTACAATGGACCAATCAGGATTTTGTATGTCTTTAATGTAAAAGATTTGGCTTATTTCAGACGCAAGAATGACGGGCTCATCATATTCTCCATTGCTACTTTTAAGTCTCTTTAGATTCACCATCGGTAAATTAGAGTCTTGACGAATCTTACACCCATGTGTTTTGTCGGTGATATTTACCCAATCGCAATAGAATACCACATGTTGAAAATCATAATAATTAACCTCAATGATCTCCTTGATAATACCATACCAAGTAGTATCATCATCCATAGGATTTAAATCTTCTACACTTGCGATAAGCGTTGTAATTGCATCTATGCAAACACCACCATCTTATGTTGAATGAGTTTTGTCGTAGTGTTGGGGAGAAAATACATAGCCATTGATCCTATATTTGAAATGAGTTTTGGCTTCCTAGTTCCTATGTTGGTCGGCTAACATAATACCATAACAATGAATTCGTGCATTTTTCTTCCATTAACTGTTAAAACATGTGCAGTTAATGCGCCGCTATTACCCCGCTATAACCCTGATATATCTCAAAGTGGATTTCTACCGCTACGATTTTTCCATATAGCCCCCAAATATAGCTTTCCGCTTTAAGCAGTGCTATTTCCGCCATATTCCGTTATTTCCGCTATATTCAGCTGTTTCCGCTATATCTTCGTTAAAAGAAATGAATTGAAAAATGACATTTATACATTATAAAAATTATGAAATTAATTTATTAAATTGAATTTTTAATATATTTTCAGAAATGAAAATACTTTAATATTCTACTAAATTCAATTATGTTATATAACAGTTTTATGTTTATTTACAGTATATTCTCACAGGTTTTTATTTAAAATTATTTACGTATTAATTATAATTCAATTGAATGTTAATTTTTCATTCAATTACCATTTATATATTTGTAAAAACATTAAGTACGAGTTTTATATGCTATTTTAGAGTCATCCGCTATATCCCACTATATCCTCATTGTATCCCTGCTATGACTTTTTGCATCTCCGCCGCATTGAATCTGCCGAACGTATTAACTACATAGGTTAAAACCACTAAAATATATTAAATACAGTCATATTTTTATAATCAAACTGTTCTTTTGTATAAGCCTAACAAACCTTGTTTTGCAACCAATTAATGAATTCAGATTGTACTACAACTTCTGCCTTTGTTTGAAGTCTTTTTTTTTATTATGGTGAGCATCTTCGGATGACAATCAATACTCGCTACAAAGTAAACATGTTATATATTAAGTAAATAGAAAGTCAGTTTATAATTTGTAAAAAAAACACAAACCTATAATAATCATCTAGATCTGGTATGTCCATTCTAAAAAGTATCCACCTTCGAGTTTGTATGCGTTGTACGCCACTTAGCTTGATAGTTATACCCTCTATAATGGAACGTTCATACATTACCATTCTCATCCAAGAATGGTGCTTGTTTAGAGCTATGATTACCAGCACGTGGATCTAGCATATACTCCATTGTATACCTAACAGATTCTGAAACAAGATATGCTTCGAAAATCAACCCTTGTCCTTACACTCCTTCATAACTCTAAGAAAACATAAAATAATGCATGTTTTTATATTATCAGTGAAAAATAATTCACATAATGATTATTAAGAAGAATGTCTCACCTTTCAAATGGATACATCCACGTATAATTAATTGGTCCGCAGAGTAGTGCTTGATCAGCTAAATGCACCATTAGATGTATACTTATATCAAAAACTGAGTGGGAATATAATGGACCAACACACATAACGCCTCAACAATCATATCTTTGGTAGCTTGGACATGCTCTTGAGTCAAAACTTTTGAACAAAAAATATTAATGTACAAGCATACTTGTAAAATCGCACACCTCAAGTCGCGAAACTTTGGAAATGCATGTTGAACCATGGTAGGCAGAAAATGTTGGATAGTAATATGATAATCATATGACTTTCTAATATTCAAACTAGGTGGTTGAATGCTTACTAAGTTGCCTAATTTAGTTCCAAAGCACGACAGAAGTTTTACGTCTTTTAAAACTTGACAACATTGGATTTTGTAAGCTTTATCAAATGCAAATTTAGAGGATTGTTTGGTTCTATCGAAAAACAAATTAATAAAATGCTCTGCCACTTTCTTTTCAGTATGCACCACGTCTATTGTAAGTCGCACTTTATGACCACTCCAATACTTTAAGGAAAAAAGAATCGACTTTTTATACCATGCTAATCTTACACAATCGTCATTCTCATTTACAAGGTGTTCTTCATCACGATCAACATCATCTCCCATACGCTTCTTTTTTCTAATCGATTTACCGGGTGTGTGTTTGATATTAGCAATCTTCTCCCAAGAGCATATCCTGTCAGTCTTGTTGGAGGTTCCTTATACTCTATATCTTTATACCATCCATGTTTTGGTGCTCTATACGGATGACCATTCTTCAGAAATCTTCTGTACTTCGTATAAACAATCTTATTACCAACGTGTTCCACCTCGGTCTCTACAGCACAAATAGGGCATGCTTTATAACCATGAGTCACACAACCCGACATATTCCCAAATGCAGGTAGATCATGAATTCCCCACAATAGCACTGCTCACAATGTGAAATACTCTTTCTTGTTCATGTCAAATGCTAGCACTCCTATCGTCCAAAGTTGTTTCAACTCATCCACAAGGGGTTCTAAATATACATCAGTATCTTGACTTGGTGCTTTAGGTCCTCGAATTAATAAACACAACATTTGAAATTCTGATTTCATGCACAATGAAGGAGGTAAATTATAAGGAACCATATACACTGGCCAACAACTATAATTGTTTGACTGAATTGTATTAGGATTAAACCCATCAGTAGCAATTCCAAGCCAAACATTTCGAGCATTATTAGCAAACTCCGGCCACTTATTTTTAAACGATCTCCATTCAGCTGAGTCGATGGGATGACACATGGAATTCCAATAAGTTTTTGCTTTACTATGCCATTACATTTTTCGAGTTATCCATGGTATAGTGTAAAGTCTAGTTAATCTAGGAATTATTGGAAAATATTAAACTTTTCTTGGTTGTTTTGTAACTTTTAAAATTTCACCTTCATCTTTAACTTTAAATCTCGATGTATGGCAACGAGGACATTCAACGGCATCTTTATTCTCCTTCCAAAATAATATGCAATCATTTTCGCAAGCATGTATGCACTCTGCATTCATTTCCAAATCTTTTAACATTTGTTTCATTGTGGGGTATTTATCCAGTAGTGTATTTTCCTTCGGTAGCCACTTTTTCAATCTCTTCAACAACTCGGTCATACTGTTTCCTGACCAATTGAATTCTTTTTTCAAATTATGTAGCTCTATAAGGACACTTAAAGTTGTAAAACCGTCTTCACAAGAAGAATATAGTTTTCCCTTTTGGTTTTTTTCTTTTGGTTGAATATGAAAAAATCAGACATATATAGTTGCACAATAATGTGATTTTTCTTAGACAATGGTACGTCACTGCCTGTGTATCATTACAAATGTGGGAGTAACGTCAATTTTAGTGTTGTGATATCAATGAAAGAAGAATAAATCTACTCAGCGACAAAATAAATAATTAAATGTACAAGATAAAATTAGTTCAAACAACAAAAGAATATTCAGATAGATTAGGACGATGTAAAACCATCTAAAGGAACGAGAGAACCAAGATGTCCAATATTTACACCATCACAATAAAAATTGTGGTTTTGCTTTAATTCTATCACATTATCAACAACCAACGAAATAAGTATATGTCCAATATTTACAATGAGATACCACTGTTTAAAGGCATCTAAAATCTTCGCTTTTCATAATATCTCATTGTGAAATAACGGACAAGAACTTATATAAGTAATCATCAATAATGTGATAGAATTCAACGCTGCTTTCTTTCTCAAGGTAACTCAACTATCACATTATATACAAACTTGAAATTCTTTAAGATCGTATGATGAAATCACAATAGCGGAATGATACATGCACTTGTGCAAAATAACACTTCCATATTCCTACTTGGCTTTAGTTTGAAGATAAACATTGTAATCTTTTCCATTAAAACAAACAAAGTTTTCTTACAAGCACAGAAGTCAAACTGCCCTCTTGTTTTTTTCTCAAATAACTGACATGCAATATTGTCTACTACACTTATCAGATTTTAACAACTTATCAGAATTTGGAATTTGGAATTTGAAAACAAAGGGAAAGATCATACTTTGGTACGTGGTACGTGTTAAATGGCGAAGACCATGAGTTTGGATCTTAACAATAACTTGCAAGAATATATTGCGAACTCGCTAGACAGTTTGATTTACTAAATTGTTCAAGTAATGGCTCAAATTCTTTGTTTGCTTCTATGTTCAATTCTTGACTTGGAGTACGCGGATGTCAAAGCGAAAAAGCTCTTCTTGTTATGACTTATGGACCCAACATTTTTTTATTACTTTCTTGGCAGTGAAATAAATGTCGAACTTGTTTAGTACAAAATTGTGAGATATCATATTCAAAAATACATTATGTATGAGCTGTGATCACTTAGGTAAGTTTGACAAACAGGAAGGTCTGGCCTTGGAGAACAAGTCCTTATTTATTAATTTTCCATGTAAATTCCCCAAATCCATCTTGTTTGTAAGTTTGAAACTCTATCTGTCATTATTTACTTCTTTGCCTTTCAGCAATTTCCTAATTTTCCCACTGGAGATTTAGGTGCGTATTCCAACTATTAATCTTGTTCTGATACACCAGCTTTGATTAAATTGAATTATATATATGGTAAACAGCTTAGGTCTTTTGTAAATAAATATCATAAAGTTAAATTTCATTTAGAGAATTTTACTGTAACATGGTTAATGGAAATGTACCGACAAACTAGAATTAGTTACTTGTAATGGACGTAGGCAGAAAATTTGTTTTTCTACGAGCATAACAATGCTAATCAAGATCATAAATTCATCAATGCAAAAGATAACAAGTTTTGCAAATCTTCAATATTCATGTTAATTAGTGTGTAAACCATTCTTTGTACACGGTAATATTATAAAATATAATATTTATACTTTTACTTAAAATTAAAACTTTATTATGTAACGTACAATAAATTCAGTAAAATTAATGAACCATATATTGAAATTGTAATTATTGTTTATGTATTATTTATGTTATATAGTTTATATATTTGTATATTTAGATAAAAAGATAAATTTTCATATGAATATGGTATACATATTGAAATTGATATATTTTAATAATTTATTAAATGAATCAACAAACATTATTTAATGGAATTTTTTAGACGGGAAATTATTGTCAAGGACAAAATTTCTCAGCATTTTAGCCTCAAAGACAGACCTTCACTGAAGGACAACTTTATTTAAGTATCAGTTTTTAAGTTTTTAGGTATCAGTTTGTAGTTATCGGTAACAGTTTTTAGGTATCAGTTTTTAGTTCGGTAGCAGTTTTGAAAAAATGTTTGTCCTTATGAATAATTTTGAAAGAATGTTTGTCCTTATGAATAATTTTTAGGAGAATGTTTGCCCTTGTGGATAAAATATTAAGGTCGTGTCCTTGAGGCAAAAAATATACAAATTTTTGTCCTTTAAATTAATTACCCCTTTTTTAGAATACATTAAATTTAAAATTATGTAATTAGTTTAATTATATGGACTTAAAGGTAAATAATAGAAGAAGGATTTTGTAAAAGAATTGTAGAAATTTTATTGCGGATGTTTGAAGTTAAAAATAAAATTAAACTTTAATGCAAATATTAAGTAAAAAATAGAACATTAAAAAGGAAAAAAGGAAACGATTATGAGTAGCATATATAAATGAAATAAAATTCGTATAAATGCCAATGACAGAAAAACCATGTTCATAGTAGGAACGACTTTGCTTGGATTCAACATTTCAGTGATTCATTTTTCACATTAAAGTAGGACTTTAGCAATTTGAACCATGTTCATGTTGAGAATTTGGCTTCAATTTAAGATTTCAACGATTCATTTTCCACTTTAAAATATCTCGATGATGAAAATTCTTTTAACTTTTATTAAATTTGGCAGAAGTATTTTAGGTCATTTAATCTTAATTTCATTGCTGTAAACATAATTTATAATCTTATGTTAGTGAAGCCTGTGATAGTAATCTAACCCACTAAAAACATTACTATAAATTTTTGCAATATTATTTTATTATCATAGTGGAGCTAAAAAAAGATGGAATAAATAGTTATTGTCGTTATCTGACACTTGTATTCTAACGAAGCGTATTTTAAAGATTCAACTTTGATAAATCTATCAACAAAAGTTTTATTATGAGCTACGATTTAGTCCTTGCACAAGCAGTTTAATTTTTTTTCCACACAAATTCAATAAAGTATCTCCAAAATCTTTGCTGTCAAAATTCCATTATATTATCTTTAATAATAGTTGTAATATCTTTGGTGTCACACTTTTTTGGTATCAACGTGAACTATCAAAAATGCCCCTTTACAAATATTATTGAATATTAATATCACTTAAAAATAGGATCTAACGGATAAGTTTTCTTTACCAATTCAAAACGTCTCTTTATGGATATTATCGAAATCCTAATATCACTTAAAAATAGGACCTAACAAATAATATTTTTTTCAAAATCGTTTTTTATTAATTAATAACAGAAATAAAAATTCAAACTAATAAAAAATTAAATTCATTCTTCATTAGTTAATAATAGAAATAAAAATTCAAACTAACAAAAAAAATTAAATGTTACAATTTAGAAAGTAAAATTAAAACTAATTACATATCATTTCAGAACAAAAATTCAGTTAAATATTTGTGCAAATCATATTTTTTCAATGGAGTTAAACATATACAATTTGTAAAAATATCAAATACTATAATAGGTAAGTGGTATAGATGTGAAGGCCAACGCCCCATCCAACGTTATAGTTACTCAAAAATACTTATGACATAGTTGATTAACAAATTTTATTAGCAATTACACTTTATTAGCAATACGTTATATGTTGAATGGTGGGTAGTTCCATTTTATTAGCAATTACAAATTTTTTTAGTTTTACCTCAACAAATTTTCTAAGCTTTCCATATGATTATTTTGTTAACAATTATAATTAAAGAACACTAGCATATTTTCTCATTTATATATCAAGGTATTAAAAGTAGAAAATCTTAGGAATCATTTTATTAATGCGGAGCATGTGTAAAGGTGCAAAACTATTCGTATTATAATTTTCTTCTTCTAAAAAATGTTGACCATGCGCAAAGATAAAAATATAGGAAATCATAATGATATTTTCTCTTTAAGACAAAACAAAATAAAATAAATAAACTAAAATGAAATATATTGATAATACCGTACTTACGCTTGTCAATTATAGTGCAAAGTCTAAGTACTTACAATTTACATACAATCGTCTTGAAAAAATATCAAAAACACCACGTGTATTATTAGTTAAAAATATTTTATCAGTTAACATTTAAGAAGTAAAAGCTCCTCAACACATCAATTTATCAAAAAGAGTCACTTTCACTATAAAAAATAATATGTTAACTTCCACGATAGGGAAACAATAGAAAAATATAATTCAAAAATTATAGCAACATTACAGATAGCCTATAGTGATTCGTTACAATCAGTTTATAACCTGCACTATAGTCGACAATACATATTGAGTTATTTTTTTTATTTTATTTTTTTACATATATACATATTGAGTTATAGTTAACAGTACAAACTAAGACACACGATTAATTATTTGGTTATATTTAACTAAAAAATTTGAATCTACTGACATATTATAGTGTCGGCCATGTTGTAATTAATAATAGAACAAAAATATTTAATTTACTGGTTTCAGGATACCAATTTGCTAATATAAGAAATAAAGAACTCATTTAGAATACCATACCTCAATATATTCTACTATATTTTGTGAGTGTCTACCCAAAGGTCCTGGGTATATAACTTGACCATATCTCTTCAATAACAAGCTATTTTCATACCTAAAAAAAAAAGTCACATTTTTATTCATGCTAGACTTATGTTCTTTTATTACAACATAGGTGTTTGCATTTTATTGCCTTTCATTTATTTGAATCAAGTATGTTACAAGCATCACATTATGTAAAATAACTTTGGAAATCGATATACGTTTTGGACTACACTTTGCATATTCTTATATAACTACGCATCATCTATGTGACGAAAATAGGATCAAAATATTATGGTTCAAAACTAAACATGAGGACCATTAAGGAAAATTCTATTTATACACCAAAAATCACCTAAAATATACCATTATTTTATTAAAAAAATATATGATTAAGTTACCCTTCTTAATTTCATTTTTAGACTTTTTCGTATGACTCATCTAATAAAAACATTAAAATCAGTGATATTTGATTACATGCATACCGTTTTGATGACGTTAATGAAACCTAAAATATCAATTAAGACAAATTTCATAACTAGCTACTTTAATTCATAAGCGTTTAAAAAAAATTCTTCTAAAATTAGAACTGATTTCGTTGAAATTAAGAATTTCAAAAAAATAATTAAATAATTTACAATATTAATGCCAAAAATTAAAACTTACCGTGTTGAATTTTAACTAAATTATTTGCTAGAAATCCTAGTTTTGTTAAAATAAATTTCAAGGTTTAAAAAGGAAAGATACAAATATGTAAAAAAGGATAACTTTATAGAAGTTATGGTGTATGTAAAGTAATTTTTGATGTGTGCTAGTTTCTTATATTTTCTAGTGTATATTAAGAGATTACAAATGTATGAATAGAATTAGTCGATCTTTAATGTTTATACTTTATAGTTAAAAATATTCCATCTTCGTAACAAGAAATAAAGGACAAAACGTGAAACTGAAATATCTGATCATATATTCTTACTTTAAACTTTGAGAATGCAAGAGTTTAGTATATTACACTATAGTACACAAGTACAAATCCACTTACCTGAATCAGAGTTAATTATTGTTAATTCCATTACACATAATGGTTCTAAAAGTTTACATGTAAGCATTGTATATGTACACTAAAGTATGTGGTTTGATTCCCAATTATTGAACCGTTGGTAGTCGGGCAGGGTGGATCGTCAATTTGCTGTAAACAAAATTTTGAGCTGCTTAAGTCTGTAATTAAATGATCGCTGACTTTTCTGAGCTAAAAATGATGTGACAAGAGATGCAACCATATTCACAAATTGTTAAATAGTGTCATGTTTTACTTCTACTCATTTCTTTTATCTATCACATTTTGACTTTTGTTGTAAGCTTAGTTAGTATGGTAGCTGACGCAGCACGGAAGTAGATCTGAACCAGCGGTCAAATCTATCCCGGATCTAATCACGAATTGCGGAAATATGAATTGATGAAACAAAATGAATCGATGAATTGAAGATACCCAAATGCCCAAATCTGTTGATCTCTCGAGATACCGGATTCTAGCTATCTTCAACACGTTGATCGCGCACGATACCGTGTTAGAAGATCTACGATTCTTCGACGTTGATCTCGCGCACGAGATTCCGTGAATCGGCTTCAAGTTCGTTGATTCGAGCGCACTCGAATATCCGAAGATGGAGAAAGGAGATAACACTCAACTTCCAATTTTAATGGAGGCACAAAGCACAAACCAATTTTTATTCAAAAATCAACTCTTCTTTACAAATGACAACACACCCCTATTTATAGGGAAAGTACAACTCAACACACGTTACAACACTTCACACGACTTAACAAATACAACAACAACGACTTAAGAAAATACAACACAAACAGTACAAACGACCTAAACAATACGACTTAACATACAAACGACTTAAGAAATAACGACTTAAGAAATCGACGACCTAAAAAGCTTCTTCGCGACCTAAGAACTTCGGCATTAGAACTTCAGCGACCTAGCTGGAATGTTGCTCGCGGCAAAAGAAAATACGGCATCAGGAAACAGCGACCTAACTGGAGCGACTTAAGGAAACAGCGACATAAGAATCTGCTCTGCTTGCGACTTAACTGGAGGTGGCATAGGTCGTTTGCGACTTACTATTAGGTCGTGGCTAGTTAGGTCGTAGATCGGTAGGTCGTAGCTCGCTATTGAGCGACCTAAAGTTTCTGGAGCTCGTGTTTTAAGGCGGAGGAGGAGCGACCTACGGAAGGTCGTTCGCGACCTAAGGCTTGCTCGCGACTTAGTCTTTCTTCGCGATTTAAGGAAGCGACATAGGTAGGTCGCTCGCGACCTAAAGAATCCTGGAACGGCGGCCTCTTCTTCGCGATCTAGGGTTCCGCCTTCACCGCGACTGAAGGTAGCGCGATTCAAGGTACGCGCTGCATCATCCTCCCCTGGTTGGAAAGAATTCGACCTTGAATTCACGCTGTCCTCTTCTTCGACAAGCTTATCCTCATGATATGGAATCAAGTGTTTGACGTTGAAAACGTCAGCAGTATGGATATGATCCGGCAATCTCAACTGATAAGCATTCTCATTAATCTTCTTTACGATTTCCAAAGGACCAATTTTCCTAGCAGCTAGTTTGTTGTAAGTACCAACATGAAATCGATCCTTGGTCAATACTGCATATACAAAATCTCCTTCTTTGAAGTCAACATGTCGTCGTTTAACATCTGCGAATTGCTTATATTTCTCATTCGCCTTAAGCAATCGTTCCTGCACAACCTTGTGACACTCTTGCAATTCATTCACAAAATCACTAGCCCGTTTGATCACTCCTTTCTGCTATGGAACTACAAATAAATCCAACGGTCCTTTAGGAATTGTTGAGTACACAACCTGGAATGGACTGAACCCAGTGCTACGATTAACTGCATGGTTGTGTGCAAATTCAGCTTGACATAACTTCGAATCCCAACTCTTCAAATTGTCATCCACGAGGCATCGCAATAGATTACCTAGGGATCTGTTTACAATTTCAGTCTGTCCATCCGTCTGTGGATGATAAGTACTACTGAATTTCAGCTTAGTCCCGACCATTCTCCATAGACTCATCCAAAAATGGCTCAGAAAACGAGTGTCTCTATCTGATACAATAGATTCAGGCAACCCATGAAGACGATAGATCTCTCTGAAGTATAATTGTGCAACATTAACTGCATCTGCCGTCTTCTTGCATGCGATAAAATGTACCATTTTTGAAAACCGGTCAACCACCACATAGATAGAATCATTGCCACGTTGCGTCCTCGGCAATCCCAATACAAAGTCCATACTAACATCCACCCATGGTTTAGTAGGTATAGGCAACGGCTTATATAAACCTGCATTTGTCGCCGTCCCCTTTGAAACCTGACAAATATGGCACCTCTGAACAAACTTTCCAACCTCCTTCCTCATTGATGACCAAAAATAAGACTTTGAAATCAACTGCATAGTACGATCACGGCCCAAGTGTCCTTCTTCATGTAATTATTTGATGATTTTCATTCGCAGACTGCAATCTGGAATACACAATTGATTTCCTTTGAATAGAAAACCATCAACCAACATATATCCATCCATGTCTCCCTACTTGACTTTATCTAGGATTTTGGAAAAATACGAATCTGAAGTAAACAAATCTGGAAGCAAATCAAAACCCATCACCTCTACTTGCATGGTTGTTAGTAAATTATTCCTCCGACTCAATGCATCGGCAACGCGATTAGTTACTCCAGACTTGTGTTTTACGACAAATGTAAATTGCTGCAAATAAGCTATCCACGATGCATGTCTAGCTGCAATTTTATCCTGCCCTTGTAAATGTTTCAACACTTCATGATCTGTATACAAAACAAATTCTTTGTGGAACAAGTAATGTCTCCAATGCTTCACAGCTTGCACAATAGCATAAAATTCCACATCATATGTATTGTATCTCATCTTTGCTCCAGAAAGTTTCTCACTGAAATATGCAATTGGACGTCCATTCTGACTCAACACTCCTCCAATTCCAACTTTCGATGCATCTGTGTGTAACTCAAATAGCAACTGAAAATCTGGCAGTACTAGAATTGATGCTGACGTTAAAAGTTCCTTGATCTGCTCAAAAGCAAGTTCTGCTTCTTTCGTCCATGAAAATTGCTTTCCCTTCATACAATCAGTAACATGCGCCATCACACTACTAAAGTGCGGTATAAATCTTCGATAAAATGAAGCTAACCCATGAAAAATTCCGACTTCTATTATAGTTTTGGGTTGTGGCCAATTTCTGATTGCGGCTACTTTACTTTGATCCACCTGTACACCTTCCTCGGAGACGACATATTCCAGAAATAAAACACTTCGCGTCATGAACACGCATTTCTTCGTTGTTGCATAGAATTGTTCTTGACGAAGAATAGTTAACACCTTTCGCAAGTGTTGAACATGCTCCTTTGTACTAGCACTATAGATCAAGATATCATCAAAGTAAACCACAACAAACTTTCCAATGTAAGGTCTGAAAATTTGATTCATCACCCTCATAAATGTACTTGGTGCATTGGATAAACCAAACGGCATGACCAGCCATTCATATAATCCTTCCCGTGTCTTGAATGATGTCTTCCATTCATCTCCTGGTTTTATACGAATCTGATGATAACCATTCTTAAGATCGATCTTCGAAAAGATTACAGATCCACTAAGCTGATCCAATAGGTCATCAAGTCTTGGCATAGGAAATCTGTATCTGACGGTTATTTTGTTGAGTGCCCTACTGTCCGTACACATTCTCCATGAACCATCTTTCTTCGGCACTAACAAAGCTGGTACAACACAAGGACTGAGACTCTCTCGAACACGCCCTTGATTAAGCAACTCCTCAACCTGTCTCCTCAACTCCTCATGCTCCTTCGAACTCATACGATAATGCGGCCTGTGCGGTAAAACAACACCTGGTACTAGGTCAATCTGATGTTGTATGTCCCTCAGTGGTGGTAATTCCTTGGGTAATTCCAAAGGAAAGACATCTTCAAACTCATTCAACACCAGCTTAACCTCCTCAAGAATTTCAAGATCTTCACTCGTTTCATACCCAATCAACATAAACACTTCAGCACTATTTTTCACTTCTTCAACAAATTCTCTTGTAGATAAAAGACTAGTTGGTTCCACTTTCGGCTCTGACTTGCTTTCACTTTGTTCATGCTTCTTAGGAACTAAGGTGATTTGAGTCCCTTCGAACATGAAACTGTAGCTGTTGGTGCGACCATTATGTTTTACAGCTCTATCATACTGCCATGGTCTTCCCAATAGTAGATGACACACATCCATATCTACAACATCACACCATATTTCATCTTTGTACTTCTTTCCAATAGAAAATGTAATAAATGCTCGTCTTCCCACTTTCACTTCTCCACCTTTCTTTAGCCATGCTAGTTTATAAGGTCTAGTGTGTTTTTCAGTCTTCAACCCTAACTTTAAACTTTGAGAATATCTGATCATATATTCTTACTTTAAACTTTGAGAATGCAAGAGTTTAGTATATTACACTATAGTACACAAGTACAAATCCACTTACCTGAATCAGAGTTAATTATTGTTAATTCCATTACACATAATGGTTCTAAAAGTTTACATGTAAGCATTGTATATGTACACTAAAGTATGTGGTTTGATTCCCAATTATTGAACCGTTGGTAGTCGGGCAGGGTGGATCGTCAATTTGCTGTAAACAAAATTTTGAGCTGCTTAAGTCTGTAATTAAATGATCGCTGACTTTTCTGAGCTAAAAATGATGTGACAAGAGATGCAACCATATTCACAAATTGTTAAATAGTGTCATGTTTTACTTCTACTCATTTCTTTTATCTATCACATTTTGACTTTTGTTGTAAGCTTAGTTAGTATGGTAGCTGACGCAGCACGGAAGTAGATCTGAACCAGCGATCAAATCTATCCCGGATCTAATCACGAATTGCGGAAATATGAATTGATGAAACAAAATGAATCGATGAATTGAAGATACCCAAATGCCCAAATCTGTTGATCTCTCGAGATACCGGATTCTAGCTATCTTCAACACGTTGATCGCGCACGATACCGTGTTAGAAGATCTACGATTCTTCGACGTTGATCTCGCGCACGAGATTCCGTGAATCGGCTTCAAGTTCGTTGATTCGAGCGCACTCGAATATCCGAAGATGGAGAAAGGAGATAACACTCAACTTCCAATTTTAATGGAGGCACAAAGCACAAACCAATTTTTATTCAAAAATCAACTCTTCTTTACAAATGACAACACACCCCTATTTATAGGGAAAGTACAACTCAACACACGTTACAACACTTCACACGACTTAACAAATACAACAACAACGACTTAAGAAAATACAACACAAACAGTACAAACGACCTAAACAATACGACTTAACAAACAAACGACTTAAGAAATAACGACTTAAGAAATCAGCGACCTAAAAAGCTTCTTCACGACCTAAGAACTTCGGCATTAGAACTTCAGCGACCTAGCTGGAATGTTGCTCGCGACATAAGAAAATACGGCATCAGGAAACAGCGACCTAACTGGAGCGACTTAAGGAAACGGCGACATAAGAATCTGCTCTGCTTGCGACTTAACTGGAGGTGGCATAGGTCGTTCGCGACTTACTGTAAGGTCGTGGCTAGTTAGGTCGTAGATCGGTAGGTCGTAGCTCGCTATTGAGCGACCTAAAGTTTCTGGAGCTCGCGTTTTAAGGCGGAGGAGGAGCGACCTACGGAAGGTCGTTCACGACCTAAGGCTTGCTCGCGACTTAGTCTTTCTTCGCAATTTAAGGAAGCGACATAGGTAGGTCGTTCGCGACCTAAAGAATCCTGGAACGGCGGCCACTTCTTCGCGATCTAGGGTTCCGCCTTCGCCGCGACTGAAGGTAGTGTGATTCAAGGTAAGCGTTGCATCAGTACCTCTGTCTAATTTATAGTAAAGTCAAAGGATTGAGATGCATTCGGTCATTCCCACCAATATCATTACCACATGAGAAAGAACTTGGCTAAAATTTGGAACCTTTAACCTGTATTAAAGCCTCAACGACACCAAGGACAGAATATATAATTATATATGACAATAAAGAACCCTTATTGAAATTAGCAAACAATTATATTTAAAGACCAAAAATGAAACTTGGAAAAGCAAAACATGTTCAGTTAAATGCATCCAACTAAAATTTTTGCTCCTCTGTTATTGCTATGATGAGAAATTACTCAAGCTTAAGCACATGTTAGTATTTTAATACAATAGTTGAATAGAAGATCTGGCTATTTTGTCCCCTTATTATAGTGTTTTTTGCATGTTTAAATTCATATAGTACTAAAACATCACATGTAAATGTTACAATCTATGTTGATATTTGCAAATCAAAAGAATTGGGTTATTGTTTTCCTTATTTAAGTATTAAGTATGACAATTATAAATTGCTAAATGGCAAGTTGTTTTACGTATATCTTCTATATATAGCTTTTAAACTACTAAATGATAGCAATCACAAATTTCCAGGCTTTAATGGCTCTCTTTACATATTTTTTTGCGGATCCTGAAGCATTCTAGCTCTATGTTAATATTTGCAAATCAAAAGATTGGATTATTGTTTGCCTTATTTAACTATGACAATTATAAATTTCTAAATGGCAATTTGTTTTATGTATATTTTATATATATAGCTTTTAAATTACTAAATGGTAGTAATCATAAATTTTCAGGCTTTATTGGCTATCTTTACCTATTTTTTTGCAGATCCTGAAGCACTCTAGCTCTTTGTGCATAATAAGAAAAACAGTCTAATATTATGGCGAAAATTTAATGACAATGAAAACTGATAACGACATATATGTGATGCAGAGTAAACAAGTGTGAAGTTAATCACATCAACATGCCAATATAAATGGTATATACAGATTTAATATTAAATTGATTCCCCATAATCAATGCAATGCAAAATGACTAGGATCAAAATTAACATTATACATATTAATTTTTTATAAATCAGGCAGTGTAATAAATAAGATCACCATACTTGTACTGTAATGCTGGTTGTTAACATTAACTTTTTTTTCTATGTTATTATCAATATCCGCCTGAAATAGGTAAAATTTAATCAAATAAATGAAGGACATCAGCAATTAATTTGCAATATATATTTCAATAAGTACCATGTTATATAATTGGAGTATACAAATTCAATAACAAATATGTTGAATTTGACATTAGTTAATCAGTTTCATTTTCTTGTTTTATATGTAGGATTACGGTTTAAGTTTGTTTGTTCTTTTGAAAAAATAACGTGCTACATTTAGTATTTCTTTTTGAAAATGAGGCTGCACTTTGTCTATAGTATATAAATTACTTTTAGGTTTCATAAATAATGAGAGTTTTAACTAAAAATGTATAAAATAAAAAATAGTTGCTTTTTTCTTTAAAGTACTTAGAGCTTCAAATTTCATTCAGATATCATTGTCATCCAAATTGGATCAATTGTAGATAATGAAAAATCTTTGTAATCTAAAAAAAGATATATGATGTATTTTAGTAAAATGAAAAGGAAATAAGAGATATACTGCTAGTAAATAGTTGGTCACTTCCTTCCTGGACCAACAACGGATCCTAATTTTTTAACATAGAACTCATTTTTCTCTTGTAATTAATCAATTTTTTTTTAAATAAAAGTTCTTTCACAAAAATTTCACTTTTTACCACCCACCCATCATTATAACTAGCATTAGTGAGAAGATCTGATGGTGAGACAATAATACAATGATTACGTCTATCCAACAAAAAGTAGATCCATTTTTAGTTACATCTACCCAACAGACAAAATATTTTTAAAAATCATATAGATAAACAAGATTAAATCCTTCTAATTTAAAAAGAAAAAATAAAATGAACCTTGTATTTCGAAGAAGCCCTAGCAGCCAAAAAAGACAAAACGAATATAAAACCCCAGCAGTTCAAAGAAATGGAATGATAAGGAGTGCAGACAAAGGAACATCGATTTAGAGATTAATTAGAGCAAATATTTACCTACGTCGATTTTGCAATTGGAGGAACCCTAACAGTTTGGAAAAAGCAGAAAATGTGACCCAAGGGGCTGTGGGTACGTTGTAAAATAAGAAGAAGGGAAATTATAGATTTATCCAACTAGCTTTGTATTATTTACATTGTTAAAAAATATCCCAACATTTATAACCGTGGCAAACTAGAAGTAACAGAAATAACGGTTGTAATTTTGTAACGGTAATAATTGTTAGAAATTACAAAAATAAGCATTGCGAATTAGCTGATTTGGTAAAGTGGATAGATGAACGGTGGTGGTCGAAGCACGACGATGGCATTACCATGACAGCCCTGGTGGCACTTGATTTGAGAACTCACCTTGATTCAAATTGGGTTTGGGAGAGAAGGGAGGAATCAATGAAATTGGGGCCGAGTTGATGGATGTGACAAAGAAATCGTCCAAGGTGGTGTTAGTGGAGGCTGTTGCGTTGGCAGATCTGTCGACAACCTAGAGATGGGATTATGGCACTTAGTCAGCGGGAGTTGAAGATCTAAATCGTCAAAGGAGAAGAAGTCAACGCTGAGAAAAATAAAACAAAGAAGGAAAAAAAGCCTAAGTCCCGAACATTTATAATGTGTTGCTGACATTTGAAATTCATGTTAGTACCGACTTGAGTGCTCGATACCGAAATGATTCGAATACTAACAAAAAAGGAGATAAAAGGAAAAGAAAAGAAAGAAGGAATTCATACCTGGCCGAGGCATGGTACGATTCTTAAGATGACATGGATCTCGACCTTTTTGTAAAAGCGATACGAACTATTTGGAGTGATGGAACAAATGCTCTAAGAATAGAGATTAAGCTTTAAAGTAATGGTTGATCAACCAATGAATTTAATGCAGATGAATCCATATCGCTTTCCTTAATCCAAAGCAAGCTTTGTTTTCAACAGAAGCATGCTTGGGGAGGCAAATGTTATCCATTATTTGAACCGAGCAGCTTTCAAGTGAACCTGAACTTTGAGACGAAGGCAAAATAGTTCAAGAACCTGAGGGCAAGTTTGAAACAATCATGGAAAGGATCTCTAAAAGTTTAAAATCCAAAAGTCAAGAGCAAAAGAGGTAAGTACCAAACACTTTAGGTCGGTAACGAAAGTTTTACCAATGGAGTTATGGGTACTCATGTGATGATCAAGGAACGGAACACTAAGGTGATCATATCGAGGTCCATATCTGAAGAAGCAGGTAAACAACTCCAAAGTTGTGCAAAAAAAGACAAGTCCCATATGAAGCAAATCATATGGGTGACGACACGATTTGATGGGAAAAATTATAAACTTAGTTTGAAGACTTAATGATTTGAGCTATTATGAAAGAAAGGCCATAAGTCTCCTAAGCCAAATCATCTCAAACCGAGATGAATTGATGTCAGTACTGACTTGATTTTTGCTAAGAGATGACTTGTTATTCCTTCTTATTCTCTTGGATCGAAATCCATACATACTCTTCTGCGATACAGGAACTTTGATGGGCGATTCTGCTATAAATAGGAAGGTAAGAGCAACGATTAAAGGACCTTTTGGCCTCCATCTTCTTCATCTTCTATTCTCTACTCAATTTTTTCACTTTTGAGCTTACTTTTAGTGTTTTAGATCTGAAAACGAATTGCCACTACACCATAACAGCCATTTCGTAACACTTATTTTTTTCAATTGCCAACACTTATTTGTGTTGTAAATTAATCACACCAATATCTGTTGCTACGTTAAAAATGTGTCACCAAAAATACACATTTACACTTTTTTTATTGCTAATACATATTTGCGTTGGAAAATCTGGTTACATTGAAATTAACTAAATGTTTCGAGGGCAATAAAGTAAATGAGCATCTTTTAGTCATCCCTACCCTAATTCTTTCTAACTTATTCCTTCTCAATGCCAGCCGCTCCAAAAAAAATCGATTTGCCGGCGATCGCACTGGGAAGGTGAGGCGACTATGACTCCATCACGTAGTCAATCGATAGCGAATCCAACTACTTCTTCTGTTGTTGCTTCAGCGATCTAACAGTATTCAGGTATCGTCAATTTCTTTTGTGGATTCTTGTTTCGTTTTCGATTTGCTTTTATCGACTGCGCCTTGAATTTTTTTCGATTCTTGTTTCAATATTCCCTCCCATACCCAGCTCTTCTATAGTTCGCGATGCCTATTTGGTTTACATAATTTAGTTTCCATACGTGCTTTTGCGGATAATTTCAAAGAATTTTACTTTTGATACCTTTGTCTTCGTCTCTAGGCAATTGGATTTGCAAAATTTATACACCCTTCCGCTATGTGTGTTTGATGAGATTGTTTTAATCATGCTGTTACAAGCGTTGAATATTGCTGCAATTATACATCATTTCAGGCAAGAAGGGGTGTTACTAGGTCTTTATCAAAGGTAAATCTTTTAACTGTCACATAGTATAACACACGTTACTGCTTTGATTACTGTTTTAAGCTTAAATCTTTGCTCCTCTATGTAGAGGTAGATTGCATTAGCGAAACTAGTAGCATGGAATATTTATATGCATTTCAAATACACAAAAATATTTCCCAAAACATAGATGGGGCTCTTTCTAAAATATTTCAGGTCATATCCTTTAAACTACTTTTCAACTGTATTAAAAAAATCTTATTGTTTTCAAACTAAAATAAAACCTCTCTTTTTGCAATGTTTTCAACCATAAAAATATTTAAACGGATTCAAGAAGGAAACTTAAATAATATGATCACCTTTAACAACTTCCAGAATATTTTTAAAAACATCTCTATTAAATCAACAAACATCAAACAAATGCAAGTATCAGGGCATCCAAACAATAAGCAAAACTAATTGCACATAACGATTAACACATAATGTTTACTACAGTTGCAAAACTGAGGCGCCTGAAGCCAGTGGCCTTAGTTGCAAAACTGAGGCACCTGAAGCCTCAGTTGCAAAACCTCACTGGAGCAGTTCAGTTTGGCAACACTTTAATTTTCTATTTGCCAACGCTTACTTGCATTGCATTGTGAGAAGTGCAGCGCTCTTCGTACATATTTTTGTATGCATAAGAAATATAAGTGACAGAAATGAGAAAGTCCATTTTTTAAATAACTTATTTTTACTGGATCAAAGCAAAAGAAAAAGAAAAGAAAGAAAGTGAAAGAAAATGAAAGGGGAGGAGACAAAGTCTTTGTTTCGGCTGTAGTTGCAGTTAGAAATATGGAAGCATAAAAAAAGTGCTCATATACATACAATCTAATATTTTCATATGAGCCGAGGGAAGCAACAACACAAAATCATACACTTAAGTGGTAGTACATACAAGTACAAAATGATATGAGGCGAGATATATGCGTAAAAATGTTGCTTAAAATGTATCTTCGTTCTGTGCAGGGTTTGCAATATAAAATGTATATGAAAGTGAAATATAAAAAAGAAAAAAAGTGTATTGTCCCATCCTCTGTGCATTATTGTTTTCCAATGTATACAAGGCAATGTTATCTTAGAGCTAAGGGGAAAATGGGTACCATTCATCAAATGCAAGCACTCAACATCACGGGCAAAGGACAATGAAAAGAAATGAGCAGCGAACAATGTAAGAATTCATGTGCATTACTTATTTATATTAGTTCAGTTTGGCAACACTTTAACTCTTGATGGTCATATTCTTTACTGTCAAAAACAAACTTTCTGATTTGTGCAGACATATGATTTCCAGGAGAGTATTTCACTGACATATATGAACCAATAATTGATACTTTGTGGAGTTATTTTCAAAGAAAAATTATGAAACTTTGAATTGGCTGTTATAAAACAAAGGACAAAACAACAGCTGCTCTTTAAGGAAAATCCAATGGATAGCCAGTTTAATAAACATTCAATTGAACATGTGTTTAGTAAATTTTATTTGGTTTCTTTCACAAATAAACTCATCACAAAGATAGCAAGTATAGGTATATGATTATTCAATTGCAAGATAATCTGGTTGTGATTATATTATATTAATTACTGCTGGTATATTTGTCTTTGTAATAGTATGCAGAGTTGTGTTTCTGCTATTGCGTCCTTTTAATTGCTAGATAATTGTGTGTTAGCCTTTTATTTTGTTCAACTATTTAAGCAAGCCTTCCATGGTTATAGACTTGTTAAGATAATTGAGAAATTGCTGTAAACGTTTGATGTTTTTTCCTGTAGTTGGTTGGTTAATTGCTGGGAAAATGCATCACACGTGAGAGTTGATTATGGAAGTCTAAGACAAAGAAGCATGCTCAAAAAGATGCTGCATTTGCTGCATGGTGTGCATTAAAACAATGTGAGTAATCCCGTCCTTTTTGGTTTACCCATATTTATCACAAAGTGTAGTTGAATGAAGATACTTGTCATTTTAGGAAGGTGATACCGAATGTAGAGAAAGTAATTTGGATGGTTGATGTTCTTGAATCGGATGCACCAATTTATGATGGTCCTCAAAATGGAATGTACAAGTTATGTGATTTTTCAGATGGAGGTTTCGTTATATGGCCGGAGTTTCATATTCGATATTTGTAGAATTTCACTATGAAATTTACGTTGTCTTTTGTATTTCAATTTGACATTGTTATGAAGTAGTTGATTATGTATTGAATTAACCAACTTAATTATGTATTGTACTTGTTATGAAGTAGTTGACATTGTTATGAAGTAGTTGACTATGAAATTTATGTTATTTGATCATGAATATTGTAAATTTTGGGTTCCTATTGAATGTAGTATAATAATGCATATCATGTTAGTTATTAATTGTTTATTAATGTTAAAATAATTGACTATATTGAGAATGAAAATATTTTAGCGTTATAAGCGTTGGCAATTAAAATTTACCAACGCTTATAAGCGTCCGCATAGAAAATTAAACAATGTTGGATGATTAATTTGCCAACGTTTATAAGCGTTGCTAAATAATATACACCAACGTTTATAAGCGTTGGCGAATACAACCTTCCAACGCTTATAAGCGTTGGCAAACTAAACTCCCCAATGCTTATAAGCGTTGGCAATAAATTGCGATGCCCCTACAGCGACGCTAATAAACGTTGCTGAAACTGTTTGCGACAGTTATACTCGTTGGGAATCACCTGTTTTGGTGTAGTGTGCAAAGCTCTTGTACTCATGACAAACTCAACTCTAATAAGATTAAAGTGGATATAGGCTATAGAATTTGCCGAACCACTATAAAATTTTTCTATGTTCTACTATTTAAATTAAAGCTATCTTATTTCTAGTAGGTTTGGGGTGTTATGCCACTTTTTACAACAAGAAGTTTACACTCAACTTTGATTGCAAATATAGCTAGAAAATCATTGTTGTTGCCTCACCCAACGTAAAAGCAATAAAAAAAAACTCTATTTACCCCAGACCTGATGTTATATACATACATTAAAACTGAAATACTTCAGACCAAGTTGACATAAGGTAATTAGATTAGGTAGAAGCCTTAAATACCTAGCTTTTCCTTCGAGGATGCCTTGAAAATGGATCAAAAGCTCAAGCCCTAAGCTTTGTTGCTATGTATGTTTATTTTCTTTGAATTCTTTAAGTTATGGAGTGGATAAGAATGGAAAAAGATTCGTTTCTACAACCTTAAGGAAGAGGAGATGGGTTTATGGTTTGCAAGTATCTTTTAGGCCCAAATAAAATAAAATGTTTTCTTTTTATACGCAAAGCTATAAGACATTTTCAATCAATTTAAATCATTTTCTACTTTAATTTTTTTTTCTAAACTAATATAAAAATTTCTTAATTTTAGTTCCACCCGAAATAATTTTGCGATAGCAAAATACCACATTTAACTCTTAAATCATTTCAAAATAATTATTGTTAACCCGCCTTTTGGCAAGGCTGTGAGCAGGCGGATTTAAATAAATCGACTACTCGTTTGTCGAGATTGGATTACGAAAGGTTTGAGCTGGTTGGATGGATAGATGATCGGTCATGGATAGTTCGGTGTGGGTCGTTCGGCCGAGGCGGCTCGGTCGTATGTGGCTCGGTCAAGGAGAGGAAGTCATGCATAGATCAGTCTAAATAGTGTCGTTCGGCCTGAGAGGTAAGGATCGGTCGAGGAGTGGAGAGGAGGCATGGTTCGGTCAGGATGGGTCATTCGGCAGGAAGGTATGGACCGGTGTGGTAGTGTGGATCGGTCTTGGAAGATATGGTTTGGTCAAGGTGGGTCAGCCAGGATGGTTCGGCACGTGTGGTTCGACATGCTTTGGGTTGGTCTGGATGAAGTGGATTAGACAAGGAAGGAAGCTGATGTCGTTCGGTCGGAGGTGGTTCGGTACGTATGGTTCGGCATTTGAGTGGTTCGGCCGTAATGGGTAGGTCGGCATAGCAGGAGGTCGGTGTTTTAAGGAAGGAGGTTCGACACTTGGTTGCTTCTAGTTGCAGGCAAGTTTACTCCGAGCCTTGGATAGAACTGCATCGAGTCGTGCCCGAGGGATGTGGATCAGCTTGGTTGGGTCGGTCGGAGTGTTGAGTATGGTTCGGCTATGGCCTTGATGGGCCCGGATTACTCAGGAAGCCCAACAACTCAGGTTTTGCCTATAAATACAACATGCAGGGTTACAAAAAAAAGATCTCCACTCTGTCTCCCTTCATCTTCTATACTAAGGCTGCTCTGCCATTGTTGTTCTAAAAATTCTGGATCATAACTGTAATTGATTCTGATATTAATAAAAAGGAAATTTCTGGAGTGGACGTAGGCCGGAGTCAGCCGAACCAATATAAATCCTCTATTTTTACCGCTTTCTTTTTAACTTTTACAGTTCTTCATATTTATACTCTCTACATATATTCTATCTGTGAACTGTGATCTGTGAATGTTGGTTGGTTCTTTCATCTGGATTTGGGTGTTAGCGACCAATTTTGGCACTAACATTTTGGTGCTTTCACTGAGAACGCTAGCACTCAGGGATTAGGAAACTTGGATTCTGGATTCAAAGGCTTAGGAACTCGGGTTCTGGAGATTATGGCAAAGCAATCAACAAAGAGACAAAGGACGAAAAGGAGCCAGCAAGAGGGAAGTCAGGAGGCTTCCTCTGGAGCTAACCATGCCTCAATCTATATTACTAGAGACGAGATGGAGACGATGCTGAAAAGACAGAAGGACATGATACAGAACCTACTCCAGCAGATTGGACTAGTTGGAGCACAAAGTCAAGGGAATGGACCAACTGCATCTGCTGGCAATGCAGAACAAGGAACCGAGGCTGTAGAAGTTTCTAGAGGTCAAAACCAGAACCAGACCGGAGAAATTAAAGGAAATCAGCAAAGGCCTGGGGGCAGATCCCCGGGATTGGATGTTGGAAGGACTATGAATGAAGCTCAACGAGCTGGGACTAACGCAATGACAAATGAGCGACACGAAGAATACTACCCAGAGTATCCTCCCGGACATGGGGGGCAGGTTGGAGATGCAAACAGGGGACCACCTCCGGATGGAGATGAGCGGATGGCTGGATTGATAAGAAAGATTATGAGAGGAGGACCACCGAATAGAGGCTTGGAGGAAGTCAGTCGGAGTCCATTCACTCCAAATATCAGGAATGTAAGGAACCCTCCAGAATTCAAACTGCCAACACTGGAGGCCTATGATGGAAATTCAGAGCCAACTATGCATGCAACAAGATACATAAGACATATGGAAGTGCTGGGGGCATCTGAGGAGGTGATGGCAAGATGTTTCCCTCTATATTTGACGGATTTGGCTGCACTCTGGTTTAGGCAGCTAGGGACCGGATCGATCAAGACATGGGGCGAGCTAGTGGAACGCTTCATGAGACAGTTCAGGGTCCACGTGACGTGACCCAAGAATGTGATGACACTGACAGCAATGAAGCAGAGGACCGGAGAGTCCGTAAGGGGTTTTTTAACGCGGTTCAATGCAGCCGTAGCTTCAGTAGATCGCCTAGATCCATCAATGATTTTGATGGCGGCGGTAGTAGGGATTGCTGAGGGCACTGAATTCAAAGACTCCTTGGCACGGGACCCACCACAGGATCTTGGGGAGTTCTATCATGAGGCAGAGAGATTCATTCGGTTAGAGGACTCACGTGCTGAAAGGCAGGAGATAAACGTCATGCAAGACGAAGGAACGTCTGATGAAGGACGAGGAATGGATAAAGGAAAGCGCAAGCTGGACGATGGACCCGCTGGTTCAAACAAATGGAGGAGAGGTCGAGAACCCAAATTCACGACGTACACGGATTTAACAGATAATTTGGAATGGATCTACTTGGACACTCGGGGGCAGCTCCCCATCGGAAACCATCCAGGAGGGATCCCACTGAACGGGAACGCAGGAGCGGGAAGTATTGCCTATTCCATGAGCTGGAAGGGCACTCCACGGATGAATGCCGCCACTTGAAGGATGTGGTGGACGAACATGTTAGAAGTGGCAGGTTGCTACAGTATGTGAGGAATCAGATAAGAGCAGTAGAACACGAGCAGCTACCACTTGGATCAAACAGGAACGACCCTGGAATGGGGTCACGACTCGTCATCCGCTGATCGCGATGGCAAGGACCGAGTTCAGGGTTTAGACTCTGGTCATCGAATAATCTTTTCTGATTTTGTTTTAAAAAATAAACAGAAACCATGCCACTTACACATGTAAGGGAACCAGAGTGATCACCAGGCATGCTCTGAGATGGTAATAGGCTGCTTTGCTTGGAGAGGCAGCCCTTAGCTTTTCCTGTTTTTCTTATTGAACATTCAAACCTTGGATTTAATAAATGGATTTTGGTTTTATATAAAAAATACCTAACCGGAGAGTTATGGGACGCATGTTTGAAGTCGGTTGGAAATTAATCGCTTAATGTTCAGGGACACTGAACCGGAGTGCAGGGAGCGACGCCGCTTCGCCGGAGAGCGACAGGATCGGCTCGCTCGTCGTTGTTTCCCCTTCATCGGAGAGTGACAGGATGGGATCCAACAAGAGCCCGAAGAGGCTACAATCGGTCTAGGATTTAGGCCATGACATCGCTTAATGTTCAGGGACACTGAACCGGAGTGCAGGGAGTGACGTTGCTTCGCCAGAGAGCGACATGATCGGCTCACTCAACACTGTTTCCCCTTCACCAGAGAGTGATAGGATGGGATCCAGTAAGAGCCCGGAGAGGTTGATATCGGTCCAGGAGGATCAGGGCATCGCTTAATGTTCAAGGACGCTGGACCGGAGTGCAAGGGATAGGTTGCTTTGCCGGAGCGCAACAGGATCTGCCTATTCAATCGTTAAGTTTGAATTGAGCTTAACAAGGGTCCAAAGAGGCCATCAACGATCCGGAGAGATCGTAGGATTTGATTACTGACTTCCAAGGTGTGAAATGGATTTGGATAGTGGCTTCGAACAACCACAGATCTGGATAAGGACCTGGCGAGGTCCCAGATATGGATTTTAGGACCCGGCGAGGTCCCCGCTTAGGATTTGGAACCGGAAAGGTCCTCGATTTGGACTACAGGACCTGGAGAGGTCTCAAACTTGGATAAAATGATCCGAAGAGATCGTGGATTCGGTTCATTGATTTTGGATGGATGTGGAATTGGATGAGGATTTGGTTACTAGATAGGAATTGGATATCGACTCAGAGCAGTCGTAGGTTCGGATAAGGATACGGCAATGGCACTTGGATAAAATGGATTGGATTATGAATCAGAAGGTATGGCTATGGATAACATATGGACTCCGAACATCGGATTTGAGGCTATTCAAAAAACACCTTCCAATAGCAGGGCATGTTTTGGGGGGCAAATGTTAACCCACCTTTTGGCAAGGCTGTGGGCATGCGGATTTAATTAAGTCGACTACTCGTTTGTCGAGATTGGAATACGAAAGGTTTGAGCTGGTTGGATGGATAAATGATCGGTCATGGATAGTTCAGTGTGGGTCATTCGGCCGAGACGGCTCGGTCATATGTGGCTCAGTCAAGGAGAGGAGGTCATGCATGGATCGGTCTAAATGGTGTTGTTCGACCTGAGAGGTAAGGATCGGTCGAGGAGTGGAGAGGAGGCATGGTTCGGTCAGGATGGGTCCTTCGGCAGGAAGGTATGAACCCGTGTGGTAGTGTGGATCGGTCTTGGAAGATGTGGTTTGGTCAAGGTGGGTTAGCCAGGATGGTTCGGCACATGTGGTTCGGCATGCTTTGGGTTGGTCTGGATGAAGTGGATCAGACAAAGGAAGGAAGCTGACGTCGTTCCGTCGGAGGTGGTTCAGCACGTATGTTTCGGCATTTGAGTGGTTCGGCCGTAATGGGTAGGTCGTCATAGCAGGAGGTCAGTGTTTTAAGGAAGGAGGTTCGGCACTTGGTTGCTTCGAGTTGCAAGCAAGTTTACTCCGAGCCTTGGATAGAACTGCTTCGAGTCGTGCCCGAGGGATGTGGATCAGCTTGGCTGGGTCGGTCGGAGTGTTGAGTGTGGTTCGGCTATGGTCTTGATGGGCCCAGATTACTCAGGAAGCCCAATAACTCAGGTTTTGCCTATAAATACAACATGTGGGATTCCGGAAAAGGGATCTCCACTCTGTCTCCCTTCATCTTCTATACTAAGGCTGCTCTACCATTGTTGTTCTAAAAATTCTGGATCATAACTGTAATTGATTCTGATATCAATAAAAAGGAAATTTCTGGAGTGGACGTAGGCCGGAGTCAGCCGGACCACTATAAATCCTCTGTTTTTACTGCTTTCTTTTTAATTTTTACCGTTCTTCATATTTATACTCTCTACATATATTCTGTCTGTGATCTGTGACTGTTGGTTGGTGCTTTCATCTGGATTTGGATGTTAGTGACCAATTTTGGCGCTAACAATTATTTATTCCTCAAAATAATTTTAAAGCTCGCTAGTATATTCTATTGCACAAATATAAAATTTAAATTTTGGATTCACAAGATACAATTCAAACTTTAAATTTGAATTTTAAATCAATATTTTCCGTTTTATTCTAGAATAAACCCAAAACCAAATTTATTGAATTTAACTCAATAAAAATCCCAAAATAACATTTTTTAACTCATTTATCAGATATTCCAAATTTTTCCCCCTTTAAAATATTTTCATAACACAAATCCATTTTTATTCCAAATTTCCCCATTTAATTCCAATTTAAATCCAAAAATACATTTATTGTATTTATTTTATATATAGCTCCTAACCAGGATGTTATAGACTCTCCTCTTTAAAGAAATTGAATCCTCATAATTTATAGGAGAGTACTATAACCAATCTAAACAATATCATCCAAATCATCATATGCAACCATGCACACCATCAAACATGCATGAGCAATCACAAAGTAAACATGTCTATCATCAATAGCATCTATATTCGAATGCACACACAGAACATTCATAAAGACAGTTAGTTCAAACAAATAAACACACAACTAACAAGTTGAGAACAATTGTGATGTGTTTGTCGAATCAATTCTTCGGTCTCCCAAGTATAATCTCTGGGGTTATTCGACCACTGAACATTAACTAACAGAGCGCTTTTGTTCCTTAATGGCTTTAACTTTGAGTCTATAATCCATGAAGGCTTTGTTGAACACAACAGATTAGGATGCAAATCTAAATCCTGGATTTGTCTTGGCTCTACAATAATATCTAAGTCCTAAATACACTTTCATAGTTGGGAAACGTGAAATACATCGTGGACTCTAAATAAATACTCAGGTAACTCTAAGCGATATGCTAATGGACCTACTTGCTCGATAATAATATAAGGACGAATAAATCATGGATTTACCGAATCTGATTGTAAAAACCCTATTTTGAAGCCATAATATTCTACAAATTTAATTAAAATAAAATTATTTCAATTCAATTTTAATTATTATTATTTTTGAAATCAAATTATTATTCAATTAAAGTCAATTTAATAAAGGATTTTGTTATAATAAAATTGAATTAGTGTTGGAAATCATTTTTATATTTTTGTTTGAGATTTTATTTCAGATAAAATTAATATAAAATTAATTTAGTATTTAAAAATGGTTACTAAATGGAATTATAACTTTTAGTTGAAATAGGTTAGTATTTTGTTTCATGATTTATTAACAAAACCTTAAAAGAGAGAAGAGGCCTTAAGAGAATAAAAAGAAATAAAAATCAGTTCTTTTTTTATTGGATCTTGTTTCTAACCCTAGCCCACTTAAAACATAACAAGAGAGAAGTTTCTCACTTTTCGTGTTTACGGTACGTTCAAAACCAGAAATAAGAATAAAAAAGTATTTTTGAAGTTTTGTTGAAAATAAAAGTTATGGTAAATGAACCTTATGAACAAATTAAAATAAAAGAAATTCATTTAGCTTTATAATTGCCTTATCATTAAAATGTTGAATTGAATAACGACCAAAACAAGTTGATGTTTTAACTCAAGAAATAATTAGCGGGGCTGAGTTTTTAGTTCAGCTTAAAGCAGTGTTTAGCCATAAAATATTGTAGAGTTTGATAAATACTCTAAAGAAGAGTTGTTCCTTACTGAAATATCTTTCAAACCCAAAAAGAATCAATACAATTGGATAAGAGAGTCAAAAGAAATAGTCGTTTTACTACAGCCATTTTTAAAACAATTTTTTTGCAACAACGCTACTTTATAAATTCTCATTTCAACCCAAAAATGTTACACCAAACAGTATGCTTTTACTAAAATCCTTTAAACAAAGTTTTAGGATACGTTCATTTTTTCGAAAGGCTAAGAGTTGTAAATTACAAATTTCCATTAGCTAACAAGTTCATAAATATGAAAATAGTTTTCGTATTTTGGACTTTCCTTACAATATAGACTTACAAAGAGTAAAAATTCAGCCATTATTAATTTCCTTTTCAAGACATGCCTTAGACTTAATTGTCTATACTTGCATCTTAATCTTTATAATGAAAAGAAAATAAATAAATACTTTAGGAGGAAATTTATTTAAATCTAATGACTTCTCTTTTATATTATCACAAAAACTATTAATTTCAAAATTTGAACATAGTCCAAAAACATTAATAATAATATTATTATTCTTTTCAATAAACTTCTTACCTTGAAACTTTACATACTTTGACTAACAATTAACTCAATCCTGTTTTTGGACTTTTGGAAGAAAGATATCAAGTATAAATAAAGATGGTGAGTTTTAACTTGATTGTACTATATGGAGAGAGTAAATGTTGGAGTGCATGTGACGTCTCCTTATAAGAAATTGCGAGGACGCAATTTTCATAAGGGAGAGGTCTGTAACAACCCTGTTTTGAAGTCGTAATATTCTGCAAATTTAATTAAAATCAAAGTATTTGAATTTGATTTTGATAATTATTATTTTTGGAATCAAATTATTATTCAATTAAAGTCAATTTAATAAAGTATTTTGTTATAATAAAATTAAATAAGTTAATAGATTCTTTTTTTAGATAATATATTAAAATCCAAATAAAATGTTTTAATAAATATAAATATTTTAAAGTGTGAATAATTTTATGTACTTGAAATAGATGAAAAGAAATTTTATTTGATGTTCAATAAAAATAATAAAGCGACGAAGATGAATAAATTTATTCTTTTAAATCAATTGAATGAATGAATTATTGAATATAGTGAAATAATAGTGGATCTAATGAAATTGTGTAGTTATTGATATATATATATATATATATATATATTGTGAAATAAAGCGTGAGTAATGTTTAAATTTAAATTGGATTATAATTTAATATATAAAAAAGAGTTGCATAAAAAGAAAAAAATGGAAAGAAAAGAAAACACATTACTTAAATTATTAGAGCCCAAACCCAAATAAGCCAACCGCACCCCTTTAGTCCCTCGTTTTGCAACTTCATCCCCTGCCTTTGCCAAAACCCGTTTACACTTAGAATACCCTAGCCCAAAAAAATCCCCAATTCGAAAAGTCAATGATGAAAGAAAAAAACGAATGATGTGCTCGCGACTCCATTGATGTTGACGTCAGTGGAGAGGAGCGGTCAATCTGGGGTGCATCGACCTGAGCAGATGGAGGTTTGGAGACATCGCGATGATGAGGTGCGATACTGGTGCATGCGTGAACATCAAGGAAGAGAACTTGATGCGGTGCCTGGGAGATCGCGACCAGGGCAGTGGCGAACACTGCAAGCTTAGTTGTTGGCAATATTAGATTTGAGTAGAGATCGGAGGCACATTTGTGGAGCAAGCAGCAGTGAGATGCTGCTCATGATCGGGATGGTCACTGCGACTTGATGTCTCGAATGGAATAGGCACATGTAGATGTATATGTGTGTGCGATTGGGAGGATAGTAGGCAGTTGCTGACAACAACATTGTCTTAGGTGAGTTATTACATTCACACACCTATCTCTACAATATTATTTACCTATCACATGCTCTTGGTCATTTGGACATCGATGAATATTGATTGTGAATGGATGAATTGGTTGAAATATGGTTGCATGTGTCATTTCTCTTATTTATCGAATGACATAGAGTGGATTTGATTGTTTGGTGTTATATGGATGTGAAGAGGCCAATTTGCAAATGGAACTCCGTTCATTTGAAAATTGAAATTTTCTAACTTATGTAGAAGTACATACATGGATTGTTTGATCCAAGTTGTCGAAAAGTAACTTGGATCACTGATTAATTTCATATTCTAGAATTATATTTTATAGAGCGATGTTGGCTTTAAAAGTTGTATTTTTGATAGGTTTATTGTTTGAATTGTTTAAATGTTTTTAAAACAATTTTTAAATGAGATTTTATCTATTTTGATCCTTGTTGGGATTTGGTTTATAGAATATAGTTAAATTATATTATATTCTTAATTTATTTCCTATTTCAAAATTTCTATTCAAAGCTTTCAAAGATGAATAATATTTATTCGTAATACCTTTTTCAATATACAATTATAAGTATATTATAAATTTGGGAATGTGTTTGTGGTAAAAACAAAACAAAACATTTTATTATTTTATAGAAGCTATTATGGAAATAATATTTCAATTTCCAGCGTTTTAAAAGCTATCTAAATGATTTTAAAAGAGTTCAAAAGCCTTTGAAAACATAAATCTCTTTTCGAGAAATAAATACAAGGTTTGAAAATATTTTGGACAAATAAAACCTTGTTTTATAATATGAGAAATAAAAATAAAAGAGAGAATAAAAGAAATATCTCATTTTAGGATATTTTGAGTATAAAAGGGTATATATAAGTAATTTTTAAAATCGTTTAATGCTTTTGAGAAAGGAAATATTTATTTCTTAAAAAATGAATTTAAAGATTTAAATGATTTTAACAAATTAATTAAAATTAATACTTAGGTTATGTTATTTAAATCCTAATATTCATTCATATATCTAGTTTGAGTAGAAAGTGATTTGTGGAAAAATATTAATATTTCTAAGGAATATTATTTAAAAGGTATACATACATATGTTTTCAAATCTTGTACAAAGAAGTTTATTTCAATGAATATTGGTTTATCCTTGGGAATTTCATACCTATGTTTTTAAGTGAATATGTGTTAATGAATAAATGATGGTTTATTCAATTTCAAGAATGATATTTCTTATGATTTTAAAAATTATATTTACCAATATAATCAAGTATATAAGATATATATATATATATATCTTAATTGGGAGACTATTTCATATGTTTATAAATTCAAAAAACTATGCTTTATAAATCAGTACTTCTCTTTAATATTATAATGAGTTCGGTCTCCGACTATTTATTCTTCTTATGGGAATTTTTGATGACTTTGAATTATTGTTTTCTTGCAATTTCTTCCTTCTATAGAACAAGAAATATAATTAAACGATTTAGTAGTACCGAATGGTATGTGACATTTAGTATCACTTTTTCGACTTATTATACGACACCTTGTGTAGAATACTTGAGTGAGTGGAATTTACTAGCTTATAGTAAATATTCTAGCAACCCTGAGTGGTATGGGACACGTGGTGTTACTTTAGTGATTACTGATAGATAGTATATAACACTTGAATATTAAACTGTATATTGGGAAATACGTTATGTCCATGGCTCACTAGTTTAAAAATGTGTATTATCTACTTGTCCTTGTAGGCTAACTGTGGGGTCACTTCCAGAGTCATGATATCCGTGTTAGTGATAGCCCACGACCACTAAAGCTAATAGTCGGTACCATATATGTCCCTTGTGTTAAGAGGGTTGGTATATAACGACTATAGGAGCATGCCTTGTAAGTCTCCCCTTGGAATAGAGAAGGTCGCAGGAGTAATAATTTTCCCCATAATCAAGACACTAACAGGATTTACTATATGAATTCTGTTCTTGCTATATGTTATACTTTGTGTTAACTAAAAGTAGTTCAGCTTTATGTTTGATGTATGTTGCTTTTGTGCAATCTTATGTTTGATTAAATCTTATTCACACTATACTGGAATGATAATTGTTGATGATCGTGATACAACATTTTAATATAGTGATTTAGTCTTGATCTCCGTTAATGAATGTGACCATTATATAGATACTGTAATATCTAGCGCATTGTATATGCTTATTATGTGATCTCACCCATTTATATTTAGAGATAGCTTGGCCCGTTTATTATTTTTATAATACTCGGGTCGGACCAAGACTTGATAGGTATATGGATTCAGTGACTTTAGATGTTGGGCTAGCTTTGGAGATAAATATGTTATATGTATAATTTATTCTAGTGTTTATATATATGACTTGTATGACTCTTATATCAGAGATAGTGACTCATGATGTATATTGTGTACTTGTCTAACTACTGGGATTGTACGTATATAAGCGAATCTAGTATTTTCTTTTGAAGACCCACTCTATGTAAAATATTTAGCCTATATTATAATTTCCACTATGATCTGTGATTCTATGTTCTATATTATATAGTATATTATTCTGATTTGAATTAGCCAACATGTCTATTGCTTTGTGCCGAGACTGGTCATGTCATTATATTTCTTAACATAAAAAGGTAAAAGCATGACAATGTTAGCCCAAGAGAATAAACACGGATTGTTGCTCCTATCCAGCCTCATTTTCCATATTACTTGACAATATTCCTTGTAATATTTTTGAGTAGTATATGTATAGAAGTGGGGCGTTACACTGACTACACCTTTCATTAGAGGTATCTTCAAGGAATCTCCATCTCCTACAGAAAACATCAAATCTCTTCTACGCTTATCAGCGTTGCTCTTCTGCCTTGACTGAGCTATCTTCATCTTGTCTCGGATGAAATCTATCTTCTCATTCGTCTCTCTAACAAAAAATAGACCTAAAATCAAATTATCTCCTGTCTTTACCCAACACACTAAAGATAAATATGACCTTCAGTATGAGGTTTCAAATTGTGCCATCCCGATGCTTGAATAAAAATTGTTATTGTAGGAAAACTCAATAAGATGGAGATAATCTTTCCACAGACCTTCAAATTCCAAGGCACAAATCCTAAGAATGTTTTCAACAACTCAGTTAACTATTTCTATTTTCCCATCCATTTAAGGATGGTATGTAGTACTCGGATTTAGTTGATCAACAATTGCAATCTACAAACTCTGCCAAACATGACTAGCAAATAAAGGATCTCGGTCACATACTATACTCTTTGGATACCATGAAATCCAACTATATGCTTAATAAACATTCTGGCTAAACTTTCTGCAGTTCGATTCACTCAAACTGGAATAAAATGAGTTCTTTTGGCGAGTCCTCAATTACCATCAAAATAATCTCATTTCCTTGTCTTAATCTAGGATGTCTGTCCAAAAAATCCCTAGAAACCTACTCCCGTATCCAATGCAGTACTTCGAGAGGTAGAAGTAACCTTTGAGCTTTTGATGCTTGCCCATAACTAACTGGCATGTAACACATTGCTTGACATACTTTCTAATATCTTGCTTCATGCTTTCCTAATAAATATCCTCTTCATATACCTATACATCTTCATACCACCTGGATGTATACAAAATACAGATCGATGGCACTCATCGAGAACTCTTTCTTCAGATTGGCTCTGTTAGGAACACACGGCCTTCCCCTATATCTCAAATATCCTTTCGAGTATAACTTGAATCTGCTAAGATCATCAAAAATATTAACACTCTATAATATACTAATCTGGTTTGCTAGAACTGGATCATATCTCTGACTAGAATGAATTCGATCGAGCATGCTCAGTTTAAACTTCCGAATTGACTAACATTATTGTCGAATCGCCTATCATCCCAAATTAAAGGTCGCGGCACGATAATTTCTCTAAAATTTTCCATTTCGCTGACATCATGGATACGACTTCTTGATGCTTTCTACTGTGAGCATCCACCACTGTATTTTGTTTGCATGGAGCATACTGAATCTCCAGGTCATATGCGGCTAAAAATTGAAGTCATCGCCATTTCCATATATTCAGATCCTTCTGGGACAATAAATACTCCAGCGAGTCATGGCCTATATGTAAAATAATCTATTCACCTAATAAAAATGCCACGAAAGTTTCAATGCAAACACAACTGCTTTTAACTCAAGATCATGAGTGGCATATGTAATCTCATTCGATTTGAGCTATTTGGATGCATAAGCGACAATTATATCACGTTGCATCAAAATGACACCAAGACATGTCCCGCATGCATCTGCATAAACTACCCGATCCTGATTACATTATGGAACCATTATCATTGGCGAATTAATAAGTATCTCCTTCAATTTTAATATAGCTTCTTCACATTTGTTTGTCCAGGTGAACTTTACTCCTTTCTTCGTCGGATGAGTAAGTGGAGTAGAATTTTTAAGAAGCCTTTAATAAATGCCTTTTATTATCCTTCTTGCCCTAGGAAACCATAAACATCCGTTACTTACTTTGGCCGCTGCCATTTTTGAACAGCTTTGACTTTAGCTGGGTCGACAAAAATGTCTTTACCAGAAATGATATGTTCCAAAATTTAACTTCTTTCTACTGGAAGTGGCATTTCAAATTTTTTGCTTGGAGTTATTGTGTTCTCAGAGTATCTAAAACCCTACTCAAATGAAAAACATACTCTTATTCCAACTTTGAATACACTAAAATATCATCGATAACAAACAGAATAAACCTGTCCATAAAAATTCTGGAAAACAGATTCATTAGGCTGATGAAATATGTTAGGGCATTCGTCAACCCAAATGGCATTACAAGCCACTTGCATGAACCATTTTTTTGGAATGTAGTGAGTGGAAAACTATCTTCAGGAACTAGAAGTTGATGGAAACCTATGAGGAGATCGAGTTGTGAAAAGACTTTGGCACCACTAACCTGATCAATTAGATCACCCATTCTCGATATTGGATATCTATTTTTGATTATGAGATCATTCAACTTTTTGTAATCTATACAGAGACGAAGAGTTCCATCCGCGTTTCTAACAAATAACAGTGATGCACCCTAAGGAGAACTGCTTGTTCTAATAAAATTCTTTTGCTCGAGATCTTCGATCCAAGTTCTTGATTCCTCCATTTCACTAGGACAAATATGGTTGGGTAGCCTATTAAATGGTTGAGCGTCAGGAGTAAGATCGATCATGAACTCAACTGCTCATCAAGGCGGTAGACTAGTAACCAATTCAACGATTTCTAGAAATCTCAGACTATTAGAATCTGCTTAATATCATCTCCTTGAGTTCCCAAGGCAAACAAAGAATAACCCTAGCTAGCACTTGACCATTCATGAGTAATAAGAATTCATTCTGCATGATCAAGATGTTGAAGAGTGATTACCGCTCGACATGGAATAACTAAGTCTGATAACACTCGAGCCAGACCATTCCTTGAATTAAGCATTTTAATGGATATCCAAAAAATCTAAGAACCATCCGCATTCATATTCGAAAGTTATCCATCCTGTTTTTGTCAAGATTATCATTTGTATTATGCATATTTTAGTACAATGAAAGATATTTATTTGTTGTTTTATTAATTTAATTGCTTATATCATATTCATTTAATGCATATTAACTGCTCAAAATTATTTATTATCGTCATATTTTTTGATTTTGCATACTATTATAATTAATAGGTTAGAAATTTTTTATGTTTAACAAAAAAAATTATT
The DNA here is from genome assembly GCA_030737815.1 of Allium fistulosum. NCBI lineage: Eukaryota > Viridiplantae > Streptophyta > Magnoliopsida > Asparagales > Amaryllidaceae > Allium > Allium fistulosum. Next base: position 1,215,185,373 of record CM060902.1, read on the forward strand.
TATGTTTAACAAAAAAAATTATTTATGTTTTATTATTTATCGATCGTTAGCGGATAGGATAATTATCTGATATCTATCCATATCCACGTAGGCAGATATTAGATATCCTAAAATGATTTCGGGTGTGAATGCAAATATTCCACTATCTACATCCGAAAGTATCATTTGACAAGACTACCTAAAATAGTAACAAACCCCAAAGAGTCCATAACAAACAAGTCACACAAGAAAGAATACCCAAACATACCCAACAATTGGGTTAGCTATTCAAACAGAACTGACAAGAAGAGAAGCGTTCAATTCTAACTTTTCTACTAATTTTCTTGATACAAACAAATGCGATGTGCATGTATCTAAGAGAACTTCAATATATAGTCCATGTCACAAAATAGTACCTTCTAAAACCGAGGCTTGCTTTCCCTTACCCGGCATAGAAGAACTAGGACCTTCCATCGCAAACATCTTGCCATGAGTCTGCTTCATTGGCTTTGTACACAGCTTGGAAATATGATCCATCTAGCTGCAGTTGTAACACCCCTTCGCATGTCCTTGCTTTTCATTTCTTCATTCATTCACATACTGTCCCTTATTCTCAGAAGAATAACATTCCACCTGGGACTTATCATATGGCTACTTCTGATCTGGTTGCTTGGTTGGAAAGGTCGCTTATTCTTCTTGAACTTCCAATTCTTATTCTAAAAGAACCACCTCTTCTTCCTCTAATACGGCTGTCTACCGAAGGTTGAATCTCGCTCATAGACATCTTAAATCTCAATGCCATATCAACAATTCCCACAAATAGAAATCTAAGCTAGGTAATCAACTTATCTCTCAAATCATTCGTTAGCCCAAAAATGAACTTTTCATTCTTCATCGGTGGAGTACCAATAAGTGTTGGTCCATATTTAGAGAGGGCAATGAATTCATTTACATAATAAGTTACCGACGATTCACCTTGCTTCAGATCTATGAATTTCCAACGCAATGCTGCCTTCTCGGCTTTGGCATGTGCTTTAAAAAGATCTTTGAATCCTTACCATGTAATGTCTTCCTCGACTTGCATTGCAATTATAGCATCATACCCGTCTAATCACTACATCATATAAGCAATTTTGCAATGCAACTTTGCGATCATTTTACAATGCCTTTTGACCATTACAATATTGCAATGGTTTTGGACAGTTACTAACTCTTTTGCAATGACTCTGAGTCATTGCAATATTATTAACGATCTTAGGATCATTGCAAAACCTTAGTTCTCCCAAACTCGAAAGCATACACCAAAAGAATACACCTATACCCTCTAACCCTCCGGCCCCCTTTCTAATTTCTTCAGAAATGGCAATAAGGAGATTCCTCAATCCCAAGCCCTAGCTCGGGTTCTTTTTGCTCCTCTTCATCTCTACCTCCCGCCTCCTCCATCCCGCCCCACATTTTAATTTTTTCACTTATTTACATAGTTTTCTTCCACCATTACAAAACAAGTAAATGGACGTCCAAAGCAGTGTTGGCACCATTAATAAGGTCAAGATCATGTAGATATGTTCCATAACCTCGCACAATTTTTTACTACTCTCAAAGAGCTAAAGAAAGAGACCTTTTGCTGACGGAAGCTGCGAGTGTTTCTGATACTTCTACTGGGTAATTGTTTCACCTTAATTATTTCCTATAGTTTCTACTTGTTTCCTATTTTAGATGGAGCAAATTTCTTGTATATATTTCTTTTAGTAAAAAATATATGGAAAAGAGAACTCTTAAGCTAATAACTGGATGTGTGAAGGAAAAAAATTGCTAAACCTGATTTACTATTTTTACATATCGGTTGAAAAAAAGTGATTGATAGCCAAAACGCTTTTGTTTACATCTTTTTATCTATGCTTTTGTGATGATAAAAGGATAATGTACCATCCATTAAAAATATTATGCTCTTATTTATTCAGAAAAATCTTGCTTTTGGTAGCTGCTTAATCAAGTTTTTTAAGTAGCACGGTATACACAATAGATAATTGCACAAATGAGTGAAACTGGTGTAAAGAACTGAAGATGTGGCGATAGTGGAATTTCTAGATAAACGAAAGGGCCATGTGCTTTAAATTTATTCACTAGGATGATGAGGCTGGCAATGACGCTCTTCTTATGTTGTGAAAAATTGCTAGATAAATTTATCATTGTCCACTTTCTACTTTGCTAATTATGACCATGTGTGAATATATTGTTGGAAATACACTTATTTTTGCAATCTAGATTTTTCATATAAGAAATATCTAAAATCTAGAATATATGGAATAATATATTTGAATATATGAAATATCTAAAATCTAGAATATATGGAATAATATATTTGAAATTGTATGAGAGAATATTTAGGAGATATTTATGGAATAATATATTTAAAATTATATGAAAGAATATTTAGGAGGTATTTGTGGAGCACCGTTAGATTAAGTGAATCTCCACCATTAAATGAGATGTGAACTCCTATAAATAAAGGTGGATTCACTTATTTAGGATGTAAGAAGAGAAAAAAGAAATGTAAGGAAAAAATATGAGCTTTTGTAATAAAGTTTTTCTCTTTATATGAAAAATAATCATTTTTTCCTTCTCCAACCTCTTATCTATCTTCTTCTAAAATCAAATCTAATTGCTATAGAAGAAAACTTCCAATAAAGTGGTATCAAAGCTTGAAGATTCTTCTAAAAAGATGGCGAATAGCGGCGTTCCCTTATAAGTCTTAATGCCCACTACGACCAATTATGAAAATTGGAGTTTAACGATAATGGCTCTCCTTGGAGCATACGACGTATGAGAGATAGTCAAGAAAGGCTACACCGAACAATAGAATGAAGATAGTCTATCTCAAACCTAAAGGAATAGTTTGAGAGACTCAAGGTTGAGAGACAAGAAGGATCTCTGTCTAATCTATCAAGCATTGGATGATGATACTTTTGAGAAGGTTTCGGGATCAAAGTCAACCTAAGAAGCATGGGAAAAGCTTCGAACTTCTTATAGAGGAGCCGATCAAGTCAAAAAGATACGTCTTCAAATTTTAAGAGGAGAGTTTGAAACTTTGCATATAAAAGAAGGTGAATTTGTCTTTGATTACTTCTCAAAAGTTTTAACGTTTACCAGTAACCTAAAAAGAAAATGCGAGAAGTTAAATGATATAAGAATTATGGAGAAGATTCTTAGATCAGTTGATCCAAAGTTCGAACATATTGTCGCCATCATCGAAGAGATAATTTTTTTTGAGGCCATGGCAATAGAAGAACTTCTCGGTTCATTGTAAGCTTATGAAGAAAAGAAAAGAAAGGAGGAAGAGATTATGGAGCAAGTACTCAAGACACGAATTGATTCAAAAAAGGAAGAAAGTAATTGAAGCCAACAAAGACAAGGTTGTGGCCAAGAATGAGGAAGAGGTCGTGGATATGGACACGGACGAGGTAGGAGACCCAATAATGACAAGAATAATGATAACAACAACCAAAGAGGAGAAAGATCAACAAGAGGTCGTGGGAGAGGAAATTCAAATCAAGGCATGATAAGTCACGCGTTAAATGCTACAATTGTGAAAATTTTGGACATTGCGATTCTAAATGTAGAGCTCCTAACAATAGTAAAGTAGAAGAGACGGCCAATTACATTGAAGAAAGAAGTCAAGAAGATGATACTTTGCTGCTGATTTACAAGGAAAATGCAAGAGGTGAGGATAATCAATCGTACATAGATAGCGGTGCAAGCAACCATATATGCAGAAGAAGAAGCATGTTTGTGGAGCTTGATGAATCGGTGAAGGGAAACATGGCATTAGGAGAAGAATCCAAAGTAGAGGTGAAAGGTAAAGGAAATGTTCTCTATCGATTGAAGAATAAAGATCACCAATTCATTTTCAATGTTTACTATGTGCCAAACATGAAGAGCAACATCTTGAGCCTATGACAACTCTTAAAGAAAGGTTATGATATTCGATTAAAAGATAAAAACTTTTCTATAAAAGGCGGTGCAAGTAACTTCATTGCTAAGGTGCCGATGACAAAAAATAGAGTGTTCGTTCTCAACATTCAAATGATGTCGCACAATGTCTTAAGATGTGCTATAAAGATACTTCTTGGCTTTGGCATCTTTGATTTGGGCATCTCAATTTCAGAGGATTAGAGTTGCTCTCCAAAAAGAAAATGGTAATAGGATTACCATGGATCAGCCATGCCAATCAAGTGTGCGAAGGATGTCTACTTGGAAAGCAATTTAAAACGAGCTTTTCGAAGGAGTCATACTCAAGGGCTAAAAAAACCATTGGAACTCATATACACGGATGTGTGTGGTCCGATCAAGCCAAGTTCACTTGGTAAGAGTAACTATTTCCTTTTTTTCATTGATGATATTTTAAGAAAAACATAGGTGTATTTTTTAAAGAAGAAATCATAGGTGTTTGAGAACTTCAAGAGGTTCAAACCCATGTTAAAAGGGAAAGTGACCTTGTGATTAAAGCCATGAGATCTGACCGTGGAGGGGAGTTCACATCTAAGGAATTCCAGAAGTATTGTGAAGATAATGGAACCCGATGACAACTGACGGTTCCTAAATCCACTAGCAAAATGGAGTAGCAGAAAGGAAGAATAGGACAATCCTTGAGATAGCGAGGAGCATACTCAAAAGTAAGAGGCTGCCAAAGGAGTTTTGGATAGAAGCAGTTACATGTGCGGTTTATCTATCAAACTGATCTCCAAAAAGAAGTGTGTGGAGAAAAACACCCAAGAATCATGGAGTGGAAGGAAGCCCGGTATTTCCCATATAAGATTGTTTGGAAGCATAGCTCACGGATACGTACCAGACGAGAAGGGAAGTAAGTTAGATGACAAAAGTGAGAAGTACATCTTTATTGGTTACAATACCAACCCCAAAGGCTACAAGCTTTACAATCCTGATAAGGGGAAGATAATCATTAGTCGAGATGTTGTGTTCGATGAAGAAGGAGAACGGGATTGGAGTTCACATAACGAAGACTACAACTACTTTCCACATTTTAAAGAAGATGACATGCAACAACCAAGGATGGAAAAATCAAGAGAGGAGCATACTTCTCGACTAGCTTCACCAGCTATGAGTTGTCAAGAAGATGAAAGCTCAAATGAAAGGACTTCATGCTTAGAAGCCTTCAAGAAATATATGAGGTAACATAAAACCAAGACAATCTTACTCTTGTTTGTCTATTTGCATATTCTGAGCCCATGAACTTTCAAGAATGGCAAAAGAAGAGTTGGAGAAATGCTATGGATGAAGAGATAAAGACGATCAAGAAAAACGACAAATGGGAGTTAGCTTCACTTCCACAAGGGCATAAGGCAATCGGTGTAAAGTGGATATACAAGGTAAAGAAGAATGCCAAAAGAGAAGTTGAAAGATACAAGACGAGATTGGTGGTAAAAGACTACAGTCAAAGAGTTGGCATTGATTATGATGAGGTATTCACTCCAATCGCTCGACTAGAAACTGTTAGACTAATTATTCCATTGGCTGCTCAAAACAATTGGAAGATATATCAAATGAATGTGAAATCTGCATTCCTAAATGGAATTATTGAAGAAGAAGTATACATCGAGCAGCCACACAGTTATGAAATCAAGGGAGAAGAAGACAAGGTCTCAAAGCTAAAGAAGACACTTTATGGGTTGAAACAAGCCCCAAGAGCTTGGAATGCTCATATTGATAATTACTTCCAAGAGAGAAACTTCATCAAGTGTCCGTATGAGCATGCACTCTATATTAAAATCCAAAATGGTGATACATTGATTGTATGTTTATATGTAGATGACTTGATCTTCACTGGTAGCAATCCAAGTATGTTTAATGAGTATAAGAAAGAGATAACGAAGGAGTTCGAGATGACCGATATTGGACTTATGTCTTACTACCATGGCATTGAAGTAAAACAAGAAGACGAAGGCATCTAATCACTCAAGAAGGATATGCAAAGGAAGTGCTGAAGAAGTTCAAGGTGGATGACTCTAACCCGGTATGCACGCCAATGGAATGTGGAATTAAGTTGTCAAAGCACGAGGAAGGAGAAAAGGTGGACCCAACACTCTTTAAAAGCTTGGTTGGAAGCTTGCGGTACTTAACATGCACAAGACCCGACATCCTATATGCAGTAGGAGTTGTCAGTCGATACATGGGAAACCCAACAACAACTCATTTGAAGGCAGCAAAGAGGGTACTTCGCTAATTCAAAGGACAACAAACTTTGTTTTGTACTACTCTATTTCTAATAATTATAAGCTTGTTGGATATAGCGATAGCGATTGGAGTGGAGATATGGATGACCGAATAAGCACAAGAGGCTTCGTGTTCTACATGGGAGACACGGCCTTCACATGGATATCGAAGAAGCAGTCGATTGTCACTCTTTCCACATGCGAAGCAGAGTATGCAGCTACTACTTCATGTGTTTGTCTTGCAATTTGGTTAAAAAACATGTTAAAAGAGTTGAATTTGCCACAAGAGGAGCTGACCGAGATTTTCATCGACAATAAGTCGGCAATTGCTTTTTCCAAGAACCCAATCTTCCACGATCGAAGCAAGCATAGCTATCTACATTAGAGTGTGTGGCCAAAAAGGATGTACAACTAGAGTATGTGAAAGCACATGATCAAGTAGCTGATATCTTCACCAAGCCTTTCAAGCGTGAAAATTTTGTTAAGTTGAGGAGTCTGCTTAGAATAGCAAAATCAAGCTTAAGGGGGGAGGGTGTTGAGAATAAACTTAATTTTTCAATTTAGATTTTTTATATAAGAAATATCTAGAATCTAGAATATATGGAATAATATATTTGAAATTGTATGAGAGAACATTTAGGAGATATTTATGGAATAATATATTTGAAATTGTATGAGAGAATATTTAGGAGAAATTTATGAAGAACCGTTAGATTAAGTGAATCTCCACCATTAAATGAAATGTGAACTTTTATAAATAGAGGTGGATTCACTCATTTAGGATGTAAGAAGAGAAAAGAGAAATGTAAGAAAAAGTATGAACTTTTGTAATAAAGTTTAGTAATAAAGTTTTTCTTCTTATATGAAAAAAATCATTTTTTTCTTCTCCAACCTCTTATCTATCTTCTTCTAAAATCAAATCTATTTTCTATTGAAGAAAACTTCCAACAAGTACTTTCTTCTTCAATGTATTCACTGTATATTAGGTTGTTTTTGTACAAATATTAAGTCTAGGTTGAAAGCTAAAAAACATATCTTATGTCGTCTTTCATACTGTTATATATGTATCAAGATTAACTTTGCCTACCAAGCATACAAATTCTAATACAAAAATGTTTGCAGTTGTACCGGTATATTTTTCCCTTGCCGTAATTATTGCAAAAATGGAGGGTGGAGTGGCAAGTTATGCACATGCAATAGTAGCTCCTCCTCCTAGCATGATATCTCATCCATGTTATGCTCCATCATCATACAAAAATTGTATAAGTCTACCTATAACCGGTGTCATATGTTTAAGCTCAAGACGCTAATTGAATACGTATTTCTATTTACATTGCTCAAACCAAACTCACTCTTTAGCAGAATGAGTTCATCAAGACATCCAATAAAAAGCTCAAAGGCTGCACAACAAAGATCATCAGGAATTACCAAGTGAGAGATTCATGACCACCTAGTAAGTGCTATTACATTAAGAAAGCCAGATCTATTTTCAAAATTTAGTTTAGAAGTGAAGTTGGTTTTGAGCTATAACTTGTAATATACTCTTACTAATTGAGTTTGGTGAATAGGAAGAGTTTCTAACAACGACAACTCCTAATAAGAACCCGATTAGGCTGATAATGTGCATGGGTGAAGTAGTTAGAACTATTTCATTCGGCGACTGGACTGCATCGTATGGGGGAACTGCATGTGTTAAATCTTTTGGATGAAAGAATTTAAGAAATGTTGTTTTTATTGCAATTGATTGTAAACTCAGATCTTACAATACTTGTACATATGGTGTCTATTCATAGAATTACAAGCAACGGTCAAAAGTGAATAAATGAAATGTTGGGCCTTTGGGCTTGCTGTGTACCCAATACCCGAATGAAATAATGAGATAATATTTGCCGCAGACTTCACTTGATTTATAACTCTATTTCCCCATTTCAAATTTAGCTAGGGTTTTCTTTACTTCCTTTCTCTGCACTGCCATCGATTACTTTCAGATCTGTCTTCAATCTTGAGATTTTTTTTGCTGAAAGCGCTTTAGTTAGAATATCCACACATTAATACACTGCTGGAACATGTCAGACTTCAAGCTTTCCTTTAGCAATTTGTTCGCAAACAAAGTATAAATCAATTTCGATATGCTTTGTTCGTGAGTGAGGGATCAGGTTGGTTGAAAGAGCAATTGTGCTAAGATTATCACACCAGATAATTGGCTTTTTAGTCAACTTGATTCCAATTTCATGAAGCAGGGATTCGATCCATATCAACTCGGCCGTTGTACTTGCTACGCATCTGTACTCCACCTCTGTGCTGGAGCGAGATACTGTGGCCTATTTCTTTGAACACCACGAGATGGGATTGTTTCCAAGATAGATATAATAGCCAGATGTGGATCTTCTACCGTCTGGGTCAGTAGCCTAGTCGGCATCAGCAAAAGCTTGTACATTTAACTCTTTACATGATTTTAACACTATTCCATGATCTAGTGTACCTCTAAGATAGCGTAATGTTCGCTTTACCGCCTTCCAATGTTCATCTCTAGGTTGTTGCATAAATTGGTAGACCTTATTAACACTATAGCATATTTCGGGTCTTGTGATTGTAACATATTGTAATGCACCCACTATATTTCTGTATTGTCGATCATTAGTAATGTGTTCTCCTTTTTTTTGGAGATGCAAATTGTGAGTCATAGGAGTAGGCAGCGGTTTAGCTAAATCCATTTTTGCCTTGGCAAGAATTTCTGATATGTACTTCTTTTGTCTCAAGATTAATTCTGATGTGTCTTTCTTTATGACTTACATTCCCAAAAAATAGCTTAACTCGCCAAGTTCTTTAATGGAAAATGCCCGATTTAGATGTTGGATGGTTTTGTTGATCTCCTCATCATCACTGCTGTAATTAAGATGTCATCTACATACACTAGTATGTAAATTGTCTTGCCATTATTTAGCTTTATATACAGTGAGTTGTCTGACTTGTACCCTAAATTGACCAAAGTTAGCTTGAGTTTCTCGTACCACACTCTTGGAGCTTGTTTGAGTCCATATATAGCCTTATGAAGTTTTACACACCAAATTTGCATTGTTGTTTTGAATGTAACCTTTTGGATGCTCCATATATACTTCCTTTTGTAAGTCACCATTGAGGAATGCATTGTTTACATCTAGTTGTTTTATTCTCCATTGATTATGTAATGCTATGGTTAAAATAATTCGTATAATGGTTAGCTTTACAGCTGGAGAGAAAGTATCATTGAAGTCAAACTCAAACTGTTGTGATTACCCTTTTGCAACAAGTCTTGCTTTATATTTCAATATGCTACCATTAGGATTTCTCTTTATTTTGTAAGTTCACTTACTTCCGATAACATTTTTGTGACTGGGTAGATGCACTAACCTCCATCTTTTGTTCTTTGTGAGAGCATTGTACTCTCATCCATGGCCAGTTTCCAGCGGTCATACGTGATTGCTTCTTCATAAGTAGTAGGTTCCTTATGACTTAAATGAGCTGTATATATTTTAGGTTTAAAATTTCCACTTTTAGCCCTTGTAATAATGTGATGTTCTGTTCTTGCAGGAATGCTTGCTTGATTGTTGGCATTATCACTGGATTGTTCAGAACATGGTGAATGACTTTCATCATTTTCTGGACCTCCTTCATGGTTGGAGTTACTTTGAGGTGAGTTGTTGAAGCAATCAAATGAATCAGTTGAACTGTGACTTGATCTGATGTTGGATAATGTGTATTGTGGTCCTGATGTCTTTTGAGCCTCATCATCTTTTTGCTCAATACTCCGACCAGTAAATTCAGGTATTGTTGGAGTTGACACTTTAGCATTATATATCTTCTGAGTGGTTTTTATTTCTTTATCTACAAAAGGAAAAATAGTTTCATTAAACACGTGTCTTGAAATATAAATTTTACCAGTATTGCTAAGGCATTTATAGCCTTTCTGGTTATTAGCATAGCCTATGAAGGTACAAGGAGCAAACCTGAGGCTTAGCTTGTGAGTGTTATATGCCTAAGACATGGAAAACATAAGCAATCAAAGGTACTTAGACTTAAATAGTCTAGTTTTGTATTAAATAAAATTTCAATTGGACTTTTAAATCTTAGAACCTTTGTTGGTAGCTTGTTAATTAAATAAACTAATGTAGCAAGTGCATCAGGCCAAAATTTCAATTGCAGTGAACCTTGTGCCAAAAGTGTTAAGCCAGTTTCCACTACATGCCTATGTTTTCTTTCTACAAGACCATTTTGTTCAGAAGTATGTGGGCAAGTGGTTCTATGAATAATTCTCTTGCTTTGAAAATATTCATTAAGGGGCTTGAATTCAGCATCTCCATCGGTTTGCATGACTTTTACCTCACTGTTGTACTGTTTTTCTGCTTGAGTAATAAATTGTATTACTGCTTTACATACCTCTGATTTTTCTTTGAGAAAATATATCCAATTATATCTTGAATGAGCATCTACAAATGAAATGTAATATCAGAACCCATAATCTGAGTTCGCCGGAGATGGTCCCTAAAGATCGGTAGCTACAAGCTCAAGTGGTTTGTTATATACAACAGTAGAATCTATAAATGGCAGTTTTTGACTTTTGCCTAACTGACAGCATGTGCATATATAGGGAGTATAAATATTTCAAAAGAAATGCTATTACTTTTCAGAACTTGTTTTACAATTTTAACACTGGGATGTCCCAATTTACAATGCCACAAATCAAATACACTCTTACTGCTATTAGCACTAGATTCTAAATTGTTGCACTATGTTTTCCTATCAGTAAATTTTCTTGAATTTCTAAAGCTGAATTTGTAAAGTCCCTTGTGCGGCCTACCCTATAACAATATATCTTGATTTAGTAAGTCTCTTACTATAAAAAATTTAGGGCGAAACTCAAAGTGGACATTGTTATCATTGGCAAATTGTGAAATAATAATGAGATTCTTTTAATTTGAGGAACTGTTAATAAATTGTTTAAATAGAGTTGTCTTTTACCTTTGATGATACCACTTCCAACGCATGTGATACTTACAGCTTCACCATTACCCATATGTATAGTATGTGTACTTGAGTATTCCTCGTTGCCAAGGTTCAGATTTTGAATGTTGTTTGTGAGATGATTAGTGGCACCTGAATCAAGATACCATTCTTCATTGTGTCATCTAGCCTGGTAAGGTTATCTGAATTTATCTGCATATTCTTATACTCTCAGCTTGATTTCTTGATGGTTGATTTAATTGAGCAACATTTGCATTTGGATTGTAATTCCTTTGCATGCTTTGATTTTGTTGATTTGCACTAAAATCTGCTTTGTATCTGAAGTAACACTTACTTGCAATGTGGCCAAACTTCTCACAAATTTGACACTTAACCCTATTATTGTTATTCCACCTTTCAATTCTCCCTCTACCCCACTGATTATAACCACCTCTCTAACTTTGATCAGTTTTGTTATATAAACCTTTTTCCTGATTCTTGTTTCTTGAGCTGGAAGAATAATTAATTGAATACTCTGTTGGAGTTGATTTTCTTTGTTCCACCCTTCCTTCATGAGCATATAGGGTGGAATGAACAAATTGCATATTAGGTAGTGTCTCCCTTAATGAGATAACTGCAATAACTGATTCACTCTTCACCAAGTCCATTCATTATTGTCAAGATTTGCTTAGTTTCTGAAATTTTGTTGCCAGCGGTTTCTAATAGATCACAAAATGTTTTAATCTTGGTTAGATACTCCCTCATTGACATGTTTTCCTTTTTGAGATTTTGCAACTGCCTCTTATAATGCATAATTCATGCACCAGATTGAGAATTGAAGATCTGTTCCACAGTCTTCCTTATTTCATAAGATGATCCACATCCAGTAATTTGAGATAATAAGTTGGTACTGATTGATGATAGAAGCCATGCTGATAGTAAATTGTCTTGTCTTTTGTACTTTACATATTCTTGATTGCTTATTATTTTTCCTCCTTTATCTGCAGTCATCATAGCTGGAATTGCAGCAGTCCCTTTGATGAAATCTTCAAGACAATAGCTATTTTTGGCAGTTTCCATTTGATATTTTCAAAGCAAGAAGTTATTTTCATCAAGTTGGATGTTGACAAGATGACTTTTAGGCTTTATGAGAGAGAAGGTGGTGGTTTCACTAGCTGATGTGACAGTGGAGTCATTATCTCCTCTTTCAGACATGATGAAAAATGAGATGAGATGAGAAGTAGTGGATTACTGAATTGAAAATGGGTTTTTTGGCAAGGCAGGTTGAAATTCAGTAGCAAACTGAATTTCAATTTGCAGCCAGATTAGAGATGATCGGGTGATGAAAAGAAGTTCAAGAACTCTTTTCTGATGATACAGTAGTGGGCAGCCAAAGTTCAAGATAATGAGTGGCGCTGACTGAATGCTTTGGCGCGACACACTTCAAGAAATTTGATCAAGAACAAGATTCTTGATCACAACAGCAGGTAAACAGAGGGTAAGGCCTTCTTTGATGATGAGATGAATGCTGAAGAGGAAATACCATCGAGAACTCCAAGTGATGAAGTTTTTTAGATGGAGTTGCCGCAGTGATGATTGCTTTCAAGCAGATGATGTCATTAGGCTATGGCTCTGTTACCATGAAAGAATTTGAGAAATGTTGTTTTTATTGCAATTGATTGTAAACTCAGAACTTACAATGCTTATATACATATGGTGTCTATTTATAGAATCACAAGCAACAGTCAAAAAGTGAGTAAATGAAATGTTGGGCCTTTGGGCTTGCTGTGTACCCAATACTAAAAAAACAATGGGATAATATTTGCTGCAGACTTCGCTTACTTGATTCATAACTCTATTTTTGGCGATGAATAACTTGCAGGCAACATGGTTGCAGATGAGCTTGCAGTCGGCATTTTCCCTAACTTTCATTTCTACAGTCCTCCTATGATGCAAGGAGTTAGAGATGTATTTCAAGTTCCTATTGGAAAAAATATTACAGTTAAATTTTCTTATTTCAAAAAATATATGTTGAAAACCCAAAATACAAAATTTGTTTTCAATCAAAAACCGCCTTAGTTTTGCTGTTTTCATTGTGCTCTAAACATTTTAACATGCCAGATTGATCTTTGTTAACACAACAAACCATTTCTCCGACATAAGAAGAAAAACATAGATATTCTTTAATCAAGTTTTACCTTGTCATGGTCCCCAAAACATCATGTCAGCTCATTATTATAGCATAACACCATATTCCATTACTTTCGGGAAATATTTAATATTTATATCATTTACTGAATTATGTATCAATTCACTGGAAATCCACATTTGAGTTGTAAATATGATATAATACTTTACATTTTAGCTTCAAGAAAGTTGCCTCTGGACAAAGATGATGTGATTTCTTTTGGTTTTTGTGGCCATTTTAGTCATCTGCCTAAAAAATTCCTATAATGATGAGTGTCTTATGATATTTCTTAGGGATCTTGATGGAAAGATAGCTCTAGAGAAGGTTGCAGCAACAATGTTATACTTGAGAGATATACTAGCTAGGCAAGGAGAGTGTTCAGGAGTTCATTAGCAACCTTTCTCTGGCATTTCAGGACACAGTACTAACGTTACTGATTTCCAAGTTTAACCGAGTATAATAAAATAAATTATGTTAATAATGAATTGTCATCCTTTCACTGCCAGACCTCGTGGTATTAGTTCTTGCTCTGTTTCGAATGTCACGTAATTTGGCAGGTCATGGTGCTTACTTCACTTAGGTAAGAGAAAATTCTCGAAACAATATGCACGTCACTCTGGAACATAGTTTTGTGTTAATAAAGGAGTAACATCTGTTATTATCAAGGTATTTGTACCGTGTATCTCTATTTGATTTGATTAATGTGACTTTATGTTTTTTTCACTAATTAAAGGTAGAAAATATGACAAATAAGTTTGCTAGTCACTTAGGTGTCAAATTATGGCAACATGTTATGCAGCCATTATGGTTTCAGCGATGTAGTTGATGGCGATGCACTTCTACCTTATATTCTAATAACCACAGTATTGGTACACAAAATACCTTACAAGCGTTTTCATAAATCCATTAGTGCTGACTGCGTAATACGAATGATTGACATCCATATTAACATTGAGATATTTGAACTAATACCATGTTTTATAACATTCGACATCCATAATCGTAAATATTGCTGATATTGCATCAAATTAGTCATTTTAACCACATGTGTCAAACCACCGATAAGATTTCTGTCTAGAAAGGACCTCATTGTTATTTGAAAGTGGGGTGATTGCAACTCTTTCTAGTAATACAGTTGTAGCTCAGTAACCATTATATATACTTTACACATATTCATGTAACATTAATATCAAGGTTTCATGATGTTTTGGAGTTTGATTTGTGGAAGTTTGTTTTTTAGGTAGTAAATTTGAATTATTAAACTAGACTTTTGCAGGCACATTATTTTTTCTTCTATGTTATGCTCTCTCTTTTGCATTAGGTAGTAAAACATACATAAAGGAAGAGGTTTCTCACCACAACTCGAGGAATGATTGTTGGATAATCAAGGTAAGTTCATATTTTCTGTAAAGTATTACTCTTGCTTTGGTTGTTTTGGTAGAAAAGAAACCGAATGTTTCTTCTGATACTGATTTGTTTATGTGTAGGTATATGATGTTACTTCATATGCAGAAGAACACCCAGGTGGAGATGCTATATTAAACAATGTTGGTCATGATTCAACTGAGGGATTTTTATGGGTAAGCGATCTTTTTATCCACAGAGATGGTGAATGATCTTGATGCATTATACTGTTATACGTCTAGTATACCAAAACAGAGAATAATCAATTATAAACTCGTCGCACAAGTTTATAACTCAGATTTCCACTACACTGGAATTCTGTGTTAATTATTATAACAATATGATTGTTGTAAATAAATTACAACAACAGCGTTATACTATTTTGAATAAATAGTACAACCAAAATAAAGGATAGAATATAGAATTCTAACCGGAATATGTCTGAGGCTCGTCGTAACGATTTCCTTAAGAATTTTATTTCAAAATTCTCCCAAGATACAACAGACGTAATCTGCACGAGATTGTAATGAGTATGTCTACTCTGTGATATATATGGAATGTTGAGCAGTAGAGCAAAGAAGCAGAAGAAATTAGATTGGAATGGGATGAGAATGTGATCAGTATTCTGTCCTATTTATAATTTCGTCCGCACCCCTTCGAACAGTCGCGTCTGCCTGAAAGGTTGCACCTGTTTCCTTTCATTGCTGCTGTTCGTTTAACGGGCCGCACCCGTTCGCTACTGCCTATGTTCGGCCGCGTCTCTTCAGTCGGGCCGCACCTGTTCGCCTCTAACGGGTCGCACCCGCTTCTGTTCGCCCATGCTTCTTCAGTCAGGTTGCACTCGCTCGCCGCGTCCGCTTATGAACAGTCGTGTCTGTTCACATAGCCTGCAACTGTTAAAAAACCCGGCCCAGTTTTGCAGCAAAATTAGGATCATATTAGACCCAAACCCAAACCCGAGCCCGGCCCGGTTCGGTTCGGTCGGACGGACGGCGGCGGCGCGCGCGCGTGTGTGGTGGAGATGCATGATCTCCCTCCTCACAACGAAGCATACATTTGGGTGCCCCTAGGCCCCAACATCTTCATTGCAAAGCCATATATAAACTAGTATGGCTTAGCAATTTTGGCGATGTGGGACTTTATGTATGTTTCATTCATTTTGTTCTTTAGGAATTCCAACAATCCCCCACATGAATGATAATATACATATCCCCCACACAAAGCGAAATATCACAGAGTACATATGGAATAATGCTTTATCGTGGATAAGTAGATATTTCACTTTGAACTTTCCCTAGTTAAAACTTATCGGATCTACTTGGCTAATCGGTGAATTATTTCATCTTGAACCGTCGGCCTTTATTGTATATCCAGACAATAAGCTTTACGAAGCATTGATTCCCTTCTCATCCAATCTCTTGGTTGTGTTCATTTTGGTCCTGAACAATTTTTGGTTCTGCGAGTGTTTTTAGAGAATAAAAGCCTTTTATTATTCTCATAGAGCCGACCCAGCTCACACTAACATAGGTGATCGCAACCATTAAGAGTATCCTACATATACCCCACTTGTTATTTCCAAGATATGGTCATCATTAAAAAACATAGTTTTAACCTTTAAATACTTCTGTAGGCATGCATTTATATTGTGCACCATAGGAATGGAGTTGGACTATGTCCACGCAAATGCATTACGTCTTGAGTTATTCAGAACTGGTTTGCCTATTGATCCTAGTCCGTGGGATCTCCAGTCGCTAGGATAGGTTTCCGTATAAGATAACTCTTGGTGGTTTAGGCTTTTAAACCCATTCCCCTCGATGCGCAGTCAATTTTCTCTCTTGATAAACCTTTAGTAAACGGATCCGCTAGGTTATCATTTGTTCTCACATAATCTATGGAAATAGTTCCATTAGAGAGTAACTGCCTAACTGTGTTATGGCGTCGTCGAATATGTCGTGACTTTCCATTATACACAAAGTTGTGCGCTCTGCTTAGCGCTGCTTGGTTATCGCAGTGTATGCATATGGCCGGTACAGGTTTAGGCCAGAATGGAATATCTTCCAAAAAGTGACGAAGCCATTCTGCTTCTTCGCCTGCTTTATCTAAAGCGATGAACTCTGATTCCATAGTGGATCGAGCTATGCATGTTTGTTTGGTAGATTTCCATGACACTGCTGCCCCTGCTAAGGTAAAGACATAACCACTTGTCGATTTTGATTCCTCTGAATCTGCAATCCAGTTTGCATCACTATATCCTTCTAAGACGGCAGGATATTTTCCATAGTGTAAGGAATAGTTAGCGGTATTTTTTAAATATCCAAGCACTCTCATTAGTGCTTTCCAGTGTTCCTTTCCTGGATTGCTTGTATACCTGCACAGTCGACTTACTGCATAAGCTATATCTGGTCTTGTGCAATTCATGAGATACATGAGACATCCTATTACACGAGAGTATTCCAGTTGCATTACACTCTCATTAGTGTTTTTATGCAGTACTTCTGATGGATTAAAAGGTGTTCTCACTCCTTTAATTCCATAGTCTTGGAATTTTTCAATCACTTTGTCTACATAGTGTGACTGAGACAATTCAATTCCATTAGGAGTTCTTATTATTTTGATTCCCAAAATAACGTCCGCAACTCCTAAATCTTTCATATCGAAATTGTTAGTTAACATCTTCTTTATGGTCTCTATTACCTGAGTATTTGGACCAAATATTAACATATCGTCTACATATAAACAAATCATCACATATGATTGTCCAATTTGTTTATAATAAACACATTTATCGCATTCATTTATACGAAAACCATTTCTCATCATGACACTATCAAATTTTGCGTGCCATTGTTTTGGAGCTTGTTTTAGTCCGTATAATGATTTTACTAATCTACAGACTTTGTTTTCATTTCCTTTGGAAATAAAACCTTCAGGTTGCTCCATGTAGATCTCCTCATCGAGATCTCCATTTAAGAATGCTGTCTTTACATCCATTTGATGAATTTCTAGACCATAAATTGATGCAATTGCTATTAGCATTCTTATAGAGGTTATTCGTGTTACTGGCGAATATGTATCAAAGAAGTCTACTCCTTCTTTTTGACGATATCCTTTGGCTACTAATCTGGCTTTATACTTGTCGATAGAGCCATCTGCTTTCATTTTCTTCTTGAAAATCCATTTGCAGCCAATAGGTTTTATTCCTGGTGGAATATCAACAATTTCCCAAGTTTTATTACTTAGAATTGAATCAATCTCACTTTGGATTGCTTCTTTCCAACATGAAGATTCAGAAGATGACATTGCTTCCTTGTACGTTTGAGGTTCATGTTCTAACACATATGTGAAAAAATCCGAACCAAATGTCTTGGAAATTCTAGCCCTTACGCTTCTTCTTGGTTCAACTTCCTCAATCTCATGATGGGGTTCATCTTCATGTGAATTGCTTGATTCTTCTCTTGTCCTTTTAGGGACATTATTCCCTTCATTCCTTTTGTGCGGAAACACGTCTTCAAAGAATGAGGCATCTCTAGATTCCATGATTGTATTTACATGAATATCAGCTATATCAGACTTGAATACCAAAAATCTATAGGCACTACTATTTTGGGCTGGCCCTAAATAGTAACAATCTACTGTTTTTGGTCCAAGTTTGACTTTCTTGGGAGGCGGAACTGGAACTTTTGCCAAGCACCCCCACACTTTGAGGTATTTAAAACTTGGTTTGTGTCCTTTCCATATCTCATATGGAATTGTTCCTGTTTTATTATGAGGGACTTTGTTTAATATGTGATTAGACATATTTAAGGCTTCCCCCCACAAGTTTGTCGGTAGACCAGAGGTTAAAAGCATGGCATTAATCATGTCTTTTAACGTTCTGTTCTTCCTCTCGGCTACACCATTTTGTTGTGGTGAATATGGAGCTGTTGTTTGATGAATTATACCATTTTCGGCACAGAACTGTTCAAATGGTGATTCATATTCTCCACCTCGATCAGATCTCAATATCTTGATCTTTTTATTTAACTGATTTTCCACCTCAGCTTTGTACTTTATAAATGACGTAATTGCTTCATCTTTACTATTCAAAAGATATACATAGCAATATCTCGTATAATCGTCAATAAACGTAATAAAGTACTTTTTCCTACTTCTTGTAGGTAATGATTTAAAATCACATAAATCTGTATGAACCAAACCTTGTCATCTCTGTTTTAGTAAGAAAACATAAAATTCTTAAGATGTTATACGTCTAGTATACCAAAACAGAGAATAATCAATTATAAACTCGTCGCACAAGTTTATAACTCAGATTTCCACTACACTGGAATTCTGTGTTAATTATTATAACAATATGATTGTTGTAAATAAATTACAACAACAGCGTTATACTATTTTGAATAAATAGTACAACCAAAATAAAGGATAGAATATAGAATTCTAACCGGAATATGTCTGAGGCTCGTCGTAACGATTTCCTTAAGAATTTTATTTCAAAATTCTCCCAAGATACAACAGACGTAATCTGCACGAGATTGTAATGAGTATGTCTACTCTGTGATATATATGGAATGTTGAGCAGTAGAGCAAAGAAGCAGAAGAAATTAGATTGGAATGGGATGAGAATGTGATCAGTATTCTGTCCTATTTATAATTTCGTCCGCACCCCTTCGAACAGTCGCGTCTGCCTGAAAGGTTGCACCTGTTTCCTTTCATTGCTGCTGTTCGTTTAACGGGCCGCACCCGTTCGCTACTGCCTATGTTCGGCCGCGTCTCTTCAGTCGGGCCGCACCTGTTCGCCTCTAACGGGTCGCACCCGCTTCTGTTCGCCCATGCTTCTTCAGTCAGGTTGCACTCGCTCGCCGCGTCCGCTTATGAACAGTCGTGTCTGTTCACATAGCCTGCAACTGTTAAAAAACCCGGCCCAGTTTTGCAGCAAAATTAGGATCATATTAGACCCAAACCCAAACCCGAGCCCGGCCCGGTTCGGTTCGGTCGGACGGACGGCGGCGGCGCGCGCGCGTGTGTGGTGGAGATGCATGATCTCCCTCCTCACAACGAAGCATACATTTGGGTGCCCCTAGGCCCCAACATCTTCATTGCAAAGCCATATATAAACTAGTATGGCTTAGCAATTTTGGCGATGTGGGACTTTATGTATGTTTCATTCATTTTGTTCTTTAGGAATTCCAACATATACAGTATGTTTTAACAAATAAAGATGCATTTAAGATGTATTGCACGACCGAATAATTAATCATAGTTGCATCTATATTCTGCTCATCTTCAAATTGTATGGTTTTATTTAAAATTCTTTTGCAACATGCATGCCCCAACATGCGACTAGGGTTTTCAACATGGTCGGTGATTTCTACATTGGAGAATTAATATCCTAAGGATGAATCTACCTACCTAACTATCCTTTTAAATTTGGTTGATTTTCAAATTTCTCAAGAAAAGTAGAAAAATGGACGCATTGTATGAGTCATGTTAAATTGTTAGTTGCAACTTGTTTCATGTACCATTGTATCCTAAAAAACCCTAACCTAACTTGTTTGTAAAATATATTAAATGTCTGAATCTTTTTATTATTTTATAAGGCTCTCTTTGTATTTTGCAAGACCACTATCATTCGATTGAAAATTTGGCACGTATGAAGATTCAAGCATGTACATAAATTGCCTAATATATAATTTAGTAGGTAATATGTACTATAGGTCGAACTACTTAGGCTTAATTATAGTAGGTAGTATATATACTATGTGTTGTGGGATTTACTGCCATAGGTTTAAAGATATTTAAAAAAATTACACTATTTTGCAAGGATTAAAGTTGTTGCTAACTAATATTTGGCATCGGCTAAGAGCCATTGCTAATTATAAGTTAGAAACGGCTGCAAGCCATTCCTAAATTCTTGAATAGCAATGACTTAAAGCCATTGCAAACACTAAATTAGCAACAACTCAGAGCCATTACAAAATAGAATTTCGCAACGGTCCAAACCCGTTGTTAATTACTAGCCACTCCACATTTCGCAACGGTTAGGGCCGTTGTGAACTCTTTAGAACCAGCTCCAAGCCGCCATTGCGAAATGGATTTTTGGTGTAGTGATGCAACAGCCTGCAGTTGCCGAGATGCTAATCTTCTTTTATCCCGATCTTCTATGTCAAGATCATAAAAAATCCTTTCGCTAGATTACAACCAAGAATGGACGCCCATCACACCTTTGTTCCCACAAAAAAGCTTTCCACCGAGGCAAGCAAAATCACTAGAGAGCTTAGTGAAATTCTATCATGGATTCGGAATCTGAGCTCCAACTACACTAATGCCATAAACATGTCTCATGAATTCCATCCACTATTTTATAGTCAAGAGAATGCCTGAATTTCCTAAACCACTGGTTTGACCACTGGGCGGATTAGTCGATGCACCCGCGCTCTTGATCTACCTAGTATTGCCATACTTCTATCAAAAAACATTTATCGGTTATTAGATAAATGCTGGAAAGTATATCCAAATATATAAAAATTCACCAACAAATACGCATCGTAATACAATAATTATATAAATATAGGCTAGTGTTTACTGCTTGGAACACTCACTATAACTCATATATCGCATGGACGAGTTACTTTAGACTATCCGCATGCTACCAAGACAGGGGAAACTTCCTAAGTCTGACTTTGTTATGATGAAATACATCCTCGGTCCAAATTTACTCAAACCTGGTATAACCAACCTCTACTACCATTCTGTGACACACTAGTCCCCGCGACCAAACTAACAGAGGCAAATGACCACCTGATAGCCTGGATCAGAAAGCTTTAGAGGAGTGAATTCTCGTATACATGAATTTGGGTCAACATGGATACGTTACAATACCTGAACATATCTGAAATAATACGCAATGACGAGTTCCAGAATTAAGTAAATCACATATCAAAACATAAATAAGGAATGACACAAATATCTTATAAGACACAACGTAATGACGAAATAACACACACACACAGATATATATATATATATATATATATATATATATATATAAAGATGTATGCTGCATGGACATCCCAATAATACATCACTATGTACATGACAGACTATATATAACAAAACTGCCCAAAACAGTGATGGCCATGCTACAATACTACTAAAGTAACTAATATAGAACAACTGACACTAACAACTCCTCAAAGCTCATCATTTGCAATGAAACAAATAGTACTATGGACTTTGACATCCCATTAATGGTTACAATACTCCAAAATAGTAGTACTCTAAGGGTAGTTAACTCTATGCCTGATGGTCCCCATGGTCTTTTCGATATACAAAATAAATAAACATTCGAACGTAATTATCCTGCTAAAACAACACCTCAGTTTAACCTGAGGTGATGTCACAAACATTACAAAACCTCAAGTCAGACTAGAAACTAGTTATGAGTGTAACAGAGCAACATAAATAACAAATGCATGGTGTTCGGTAATATGTGATATATAAAACCAATAAAATATATTATATTCTAAATAATCTAAACCCGCCCATATTACATCAAATAATAACAATGTAAACATAGGTGTCATGGTATTATCTGAAGTAACTCACAAATGCAATTCTAATCAACTTATATATCTTATCCTATCCAAATTTATAAGTTGCAATCGTTATTTAAATCAAATACAGTATTCAAAACATTCGTTTATAAGGTCTATACAGACTAGTGAATCCTGTTTCAAATTTGCTTTACTAGACTTTGCCTTGACCAAAATATCACGCCCTGTTTCATCCATATATCCCTCGACCAGAAGTTCTCATATTCACTCTACCTTAACACTAAGATATCATAACCTATTTCATATGTATATCCCTATACTAGACGTTTGTGAGTGCCCCCACACGATCCATCAGTTGCACAATCTTCTCTCATTCTTATGGCGCTTACACCATTGTGATGTAGTAACCATCTCATCTAATCTCCATCATTAGTACTACTACACCACATTTGCACTGTGCTTTCCTCGTGGTATATCAATGCAACAGATCTTTTGGAAAACTGTAACACTCCGTAAATTTAGATTAATAATTTAATGACTAATTAGGCTCCAAAAATGGAATTTGAGAAAATGATGGAATTTGACCATGAAACTTACACCATTGTGTTCACGGTGATTTTTCAAACAACCTTCATATTTGGTGTTTGCGCCAAAATTGGTCACAAACACCCAATTGTCGATGAAAACATCTGTTCACAATCACAGATCACAGATAACAAATATGTAGAAAATTAAAAATGAAGAACACTCAGAAAAGTAAGAGGAAAGCAGTAAAGAACACAGAGTTTATAGTGGTTCGGCAATCCGGCCTACGTCCACTTTGAATTTGATGACTTTATTGATGTTTGCTTGCTGATTACAATGAGTTACCACTGATTACAACAGCCAATTTCGAGTACAATGATGATTTCGACAGAGTCTGGACTTAGAAGAGCCAAAAGTTCCTTTTCTATAGGCTCTGGGATGTTATTTATAGGCGTAGGCTACAAATATCTCATCCAGATCTCGGGAGACCTCTTCTGGCATGTAGGTGGGCCCACGCGATCGATCCCACGTGGTTTGCACTCGACATGTGATCGATACGAACGAATTTCGTATCGATCAAGATTTGACTCAATCGAGTCGAAATTGGGCATGAACATTCTTCAGGATGTACGTAAGCTCCTGTGAAAATTTGGTGTCGTTTGGACTTGTAAATCTCGAGTTATGATCGATACGAATTAGAGTGTTCTTGAGATGTTTAGTTCATATCGATCAATTTCGTATAGATACTGGTTCGTATCGATACCATGCACATGCTTGTTGGTGACGTGGCTCTATTTTCAAGTCTCGATCCATTTTTTATGCCGAGTTGACCGCTTCCTCCTTCGTACTCATTGAGTGCTATGTCCTTCAGATCGATGCTTTGCGCTCCTCTTCGTATCGATCATCTGCGCTCTACTTCGTATTGATCATCCGCACTCTATTTCGTATCGATGCCCTGTGTTCCATTTCGTATCGATGGGGAGGTTTCGTATCGACCTGTTGTCGACCGATACGAAGTATGTTTAAGGCTTGATTGATACGAAATGGACGTATGTGGATGGATACGAAGAGAGTGGATTTGGATGGATACGAAGAGAGTGGATCTGGATGGATACGAAGAGAGGCCTGTTCACCGATGGACACGAGATGGACCGATGAAAAATGAGCTTGCTCATTGATGGATACGAACAGGATGGTTGCAAGGCGATGGATACGAATGAAGCCTCGGGGATCGATTCGAATGGGATGAATACGAAGGAGGTGATCTGATGGATACGAATGGAAGCCTTGCCTGACTTGCATTGATCATATCTTGAGCATCTGAACTCCGATTGACTTGAAATTTGAAGCGTTGTCTTCCATAGATTATCTTGTCTCGTCATATCAATTATAGCCCGATCCGAATTCGAATAAAATTTACCGACATCCATAATTGACCCGTACATAACTGGCAATCGAGGAGAGCTGTTTTTGGTTTCTAGTCAATCTTTTGGTGTCACGGCCTTGCCAAAAGGCAGGATAACACTTGGAATTTCTCGATCAGAGTTCAAACAAAGAAGTTATGAGCGTTTAAATAATATGGAACGAAACAACAATTAATTAACATTTATAATAAATTAACTAGGACCCACCTGTTGACCCCCCTCTATGGGCTGGTAGATCACTCATAGGGGTGTGGTCTACCGGTCGAGGGTTTTCAACTATGATCTGAACCTGGGCCAATGGTCCGAATTTAATATTTTTAATCTAATGGATACGATTGATTCGAGCGCCTAATTATTCAGGCCTAACCCCTCTCTTCTTTGCTCATATTTTCTGACCTAGGGCAGCAAAGCTCTACCATTTCCTCTTCGCCACTATTCCTCCTAACTCTAAAATAGTTTGTATTTATACAAATTGGAGAAGAGCAAAAACTAAATAGAAGAAGAAAAGAAGGGAATCAACATTGCGCAAAAACAAGGTAAATTTCAATATTTTAATTTCATATTCCCCTTTAACCCCAAATCTCTTCTCAGATCTGAAATTCTAATACATTCATATACATTTTTTATACATATTTCTTTGATTAAAAAGGAGATGGAGTTGAGTCAAGGAATCAGATTCAGATCTGGAGATTTGGAATGCTTCAAAAGATGAGTGGGAAATTATGTAATTTGTGTATAACACTGAAATTTATTTCAATTGATTTTTATTTGATTATTATGCCTAAATAAAGGTCTAAGGGTTGTAGGCCCGAATTAAACGTATAAACCATTGCCTGCATATTCTACAACTTAGGAAATTTGATTAGAAATATAGTTTACGCCTAGATCTGAAAATCAGTCCTAAAGATATTAAGAGTTGAATGTTAATAAGATGTAGAATTTGTTCCAGCTCTATAATTGGGTTGTAAAGATGTTTGTATAATCTAGATTTAGACCCTAATTCTGTTTGAAAGTGGACTTCCATTATTTTAATTGTTGGGAATATTTTCCATTTAATTTTTATAAATTGGCCGAATATTCTTAATTTCATAGGAAAGTGCAGCATTTGATTGAACAAGAAATATGTGTAAACATAGGAAAGAGATGTGTAAAGTATGGATTTATCTTCCATAGTTTATACTGTATATTTCAATAAAAAGAAAATAAATCATTCCTTGTAATTTCAAACAAAGCAAATCTCTTAATTTGGGCTAATTTATAGGAATTATAGCAGAAACATTTTTAGAAATATAGTTCCAACAAATTAAAATATGGAAAAGAATATTCTAGTTAGGGATTGATAACTAGAAATATAATTAATAAAATATATATACGTATTTAGCGGCGCCAATCAATCAAATGAAAACTTAACTAATACGACGATATACGCGTAATATTCATATTAGGTATAATTATAACTTTACGATAAATCGCGCCTTGAATAACATAATTAGGAAATAGAGATAGAAATATTGTAACTCCAAATAAATAGGTAATAAATGTGGAATAAATTTGGGACTTACAAGAGTTTAAATAGGGTATAAATGGAGTAATGTGATTGATTAATGAGATTGTTGGAATAACAAATATGGAGAGATAAAGAAGGAATACTAGGCAAAATTTGAATAAGTAAATAAATATCTTTAGGAAATGTCTGTTGAGATAATAATCATTTATTTCGGACAAGGTGACATTAATAGAAAAGTAAATAAAAATGTTAAGCAGTGATTGAATATTTTAAGGTAGTATAATTATCATTATAGTAAATTATATAGCCTTAAATATGCAAATAGAGATTAGTGGGCTTAACCCAATATTAAAGTTTAAAGTAATTAATTTGATTTAGTGGGTTGGGATGCGATCTCACTGGAGTTACACAACATAAGTTGCCTTTCACTCGGAGGCTACCAGCAGATGTGTACACTGAATTCTAATGTGGGACATTTCCAACCTTAGGACCTATGGGAAAGGGATTTATGTTGTGGAATGGTTAGGGAAAAGTATGCCCGAGGGTTCTCCTCGATTGAAGTACTAAATGGTCTAGTATCTTTTGGGAAATGGGGTCTGCTTTCTATCCAATAAGAGGTAGTAAGTAACCAAAGGGGGTATTTTCCTTGACTACTTAGATCAGTCTAAATGGGGATGTCAGCGGCGGAGGGTCGGTGGGCTATGTCAGTAGTTGGTACCAATATTTAAAAGCTTGGACGCCCAGTGATACCAAACAAGCGGTAGTAAAGACTTAGGTTACACCCTGATGGATTTCGCTTCCTACTAGTGTAGAATCTGTATGAGATACGTATGGACCTCATGATAGAGATAGTTGAAAATTAGTTTAGTTGTGGTGGGCTAGTTAACCCTTAGATAAGTCTTTGATTTGCGGTAGTAGCATGATAAATAAATTATATATAAATTATACATTATTAGTAAAGTCGTATAAAGGAGTCATCGGTCTTTGTAGCTGGACCGCTAGATTACCGATGACGATGCGCAAGACCTGCGTCATAGTTAAAAAGTATTAAGTGGCTGGGGTTTTGGATAGAGAATGGTTAGAATGTATATATATAGGTATATATGTATATGTATAGTATACCTTGGAGAAGGTTAGGATAGATATATCATATGCACATATATTAAATTAAATGGGTTAGCTGTTAATAGCAGATATAACATTTAAATGGAAATCAAACATTATAAATTTATGTTATGGATAAAGCATACAATTTTACAATCACTAGAATGTTGTTCCGACCCTTTCCTCATTACAACCCATAGGATAGATTTAAAGGAACGGGTCATTGGAGCAAGGTGGAACGGTTGATGTAGAAGTCTTCTTGTTCATGCTCAGTACTGATTAGGCGATTGGATGTCCAAGGAATACCATTAATTTCGAGTTACTAGCCTCAGTTAGTATTTAAATCCTATTATATTTTTCTATTACGCTGCGAGTTTAGTTTGATCGATCTCTAATATACTTATGTTTATTACAGGGTACCAACACCAACGACCCGTATTCTAATGAATTTGGGTTTCGATTTTTGTCAAAATTCGAGCCCATTATGGTGTGGGTTGTTACAAAAACAAAGTAACGCTAGACTAGTTTGCCACGATTAAGGTTGCAACCTTAAATCTATCCGCTAGGATGGATACTAGCGTCTAGTAGTCTCAACTTGTACGATCTCATCAAACGTCAAATTCATATCATTTATAAAACATTTGGCCTCCCAAACGCCATTTATTACCGAAACGGTGTTATATCCCATATTATCATATATAAATTTCAAGCCTATACATAACAACTTCTCATAGCATCAATTCATCAATAAGTGCTTATAACACGACGATTCAATAAACATAGCATCACATAACATCATTTAAGATATATAACTTTTATCAGCATATAACATTTGTTAGGCCATCGATATGAGTATAAATAAGGCATAGCATAGCAACGTAATATTGCATACAAAATTGCATATTAACTAGAAACATAGCAATATTGCACTCAATTAATTCATCCGCATCATATCAAAATATAACATGCTTTCACTTTGCACTCCATACTTCATGCATCACTTAGCAATGGTAATAAGGCATTCAAAACTTGCATTAATATATGTCAAAATAATGCAATAAACCAAAAATCATGGTTATACATTACATAGAAGCAATTCTGTTATTCATAGCAACCAATTTCCTAACATAGGTGACAAAACTTTAGTTTACTAACTCATTTTCACATCAATTCAACTTCAAGTCTTATATGCATTGTAACAACCCACACCTTAATGAGCCTAAATTTTGACTAAATCGAAACCCAAATCCATTAAGGTATGGATCGTTGGTTTTGGTAACCTGCAATAAACATAAATATCTCAGAGATCAATCATTAAAAATTCACAACGGGGCTAAAAATATAATAAAACATAAATACCAACTGAGACCACTACCTTGGAATCAATATTATTCTGTAAATATCTAGTTTCCATGATGGTACAGAGTATTAAATAGAAGACTTCGCCATCCACCGTTCACGTCTTACTTCAGTAACCTTTCCCTCTAAATATAATTCTTGTGGGTTGTAACGAGGAGGGGTCAGAACAACGTTCTGGTGACTGAAAAATTACATATTTTACCTATAACACTAATTTATGTCGATTGATTTCCATTTAAGTGTTATGTCCAGACTTACTGTTACTGTAGTAAATCCTATGTGCATACGATATATCTAACCTAACCTTCTCCAAGGTATATATATATATAATCGTTCACTACCCAAACCCTGGCCAATCAAGAAGCGGGCCCTCTACAACGTAAACGCTAGTTAATCGGTTCTAGCTACAGAGACTGATGACCCCAATAGAGGGCTTTATAATTTATAATTTACTTGACATATGACTAACGCATCTCAAAGACTCATCTAAGGATTAAATAGCCTACCTCCGACAAACAAATTACGTCTAACCAACTACCTTGAGGGCTGTGTGTATCCCATATGGATTCTACACTAGTAGGAAGCGAAATCCGTAAGGGCATAACCCAAGTCTTTGCTACCGCTCACTCGGGATCGCTGGTGGTCATAGCCTATATGCTACTCCTACCACTAAATACAAGTCCAATAAAAAAACTAACATAGCCTGTCAACCTTCCTTAGCTGACATCTCATTTAGACTAACCTAATGTAAGTCAAGGAAAATGCCCCTTATAGTTACTTAATACCTCTTATTAGAAATGAAGCAGATCTGATTTCCTTAAAAGTACTAGGTCATTTAATACTTTAAATCCTAGACGAACCCTTGGTATATTTTCCCCTATCTATTCGCTAATGCATATCCTTTCCCTATGGGTCCCATGGTTGAAGATGTCCCACACAGTAGTAAGTATACACATTTGCTGGTAGCCTCTAGGTGAAGGGTAGATTTCTTTTGTGTAACCCTACTGACCTCGCATCCCAACCTTTCCTAAACCAAACCAATTATCCTAGGCCTAAATATTAAGCTAGGCCCACTAATCCATGTTTATCCTAAACGTATAATTAAGGCTATATAATTTCCAACTATGAAAATTATATTGCCCTTTACGTGAATCTAATAGCATTAACACTTACTTTTTCGCTGCGTGATTATTCCTATTTTATATGCTTATACCCTATATTCTTTGTTTCTTTCTTATAACTAATAAATGTCAATTGTCCATAATAAATAGTCATTGGTATCAAAATTGGACAATCTCTAATGACATTTATTTACTTGTTTCAAAATCAACATATTATGCCTATTCAATTTCCCCATAAATGTCATATTAAATTCCATAATCAATCCCCATTTAATTCTTTTAACTCTATTAACTACAAACTTTTGCCTATCAAATTTGTAGTTATTGTCCACAAATTTTGGAATTACTATTCCTTCCTTTTTCTAACTTCCTAGTTATATAATTATTATGCTATTAATACTAAACATCCTAGTATAACTAATACGAATATCAATGTATGTTACGCTATAAACATGTTTTTATTTTTAATCAGTAAGTACAGTTATACGAATATATATATATATATTCCTATTCTAACTGTTAAGTCCTATGCTTAGGAATCCCAGAACATTAGTTTCCACAATTTAATTTATTAGAGCTATCCTTTCAAAAAGGATTACCATTATAACTTTTCATAAATTGCCCAAAAATGAGACTTTTGTGCTGCTTGAAATTACAATGAATTATCCCTTTTCTTTTATTAAAATAGACAGTGCAAACTACAGAGAAGAATATCCATACTTTACACATCCTATTCATTTTTGGTATATTCCCTGTTAATTCAAACGATGCGCTTTTTTTTACATTTATAAGATTAGATAATTTACGGAAATTGCATGGAAATATATATAATTAAATTATACATGACTCCCAATAAATTAAAATACATGAATTTACATTCCAAGTCAACTAGGGCATCCTAATTTACAACCCAATTATAAATCTGGAAAAACTTTACATCTTTTCGAACATTCCACAATAATAAATATTTGGGACTGATTTCAAATTTCTAGATTATGTTGCACATATTATTCCAATTACCTATCTTATTGAATATGTAGGCGATATTCCTATACGTTCGTTTTATGCCTAAAATCATCAGACCTTATATAAGCATAATAATTAAATAAAAATTCAATGAGATAAATTTCAATGTTATAAATATATTATATAATTTCTCACTCACATTTCAAGTTTTCCAAATCTCCCAAATCTGAATCTATTCATTTGATTTGACTCCTTTTCCTTTCAATCCAAAAGAATATGTATAATAAGGTATATACATACGATTAGAATTACAAGTCTGAGAAGTGATTTGGGGTAAAAGGGAATATAGATTTATAATTACTAAAATTACTGTTTTCTTTCGCAATGTTGATCGCATCTTCTCTTTTATTTTATGCCCTTCTTCGATTTGTATAAGTATATAATATTTTATAATTTTTAGAAATAGTGGAGAAGGGAAAATGGTATAGCTTCACTGCTTTTCACAAAATATGACAAGAGAAGTGAGGAATTAGGCCTACATTTATAAGCCCTCGAATCAATCATATTCGTTTGATTAAAATAATTAAATCCAGGCGGTTTGGCCTAGGCTCAAACCCTAGCAGCCAATATAAAACCGGTCGACCACTCTCCTATAAACAATCAACCAGCCCAAGGAGGGGGTCGATCGCTGGGGTCCCGTATTAATTAATATTTCTTTCCTATTTTCATTTTTTAATTATTTTTGTTCCATAAACTTTAAACCCTGATAATTTTTCGTTTGAGTTCCAATTGCAAAACTTCAAACATGAAATTTGCTCAGAAAATCGCCACAAACGCAATGGTGCAAATTTCATTGTCAAATTCTAAAGTTTTCTCAAATTCCCTTTTTTTAGCCTTAATAATTATTTATTAGTTAACGCAGATTTTATGAGATGTTATATTCTTCCCCTTTAAAAGAATTTCATTTTCGAAATTTCCCAATGATTGAGTCATGGATAGGGTGCGCAACCATCCTAAACTATCTAACCAATTAGTGCACAACCAATTTTGCAGCCAAACGTGTACAAGTACATAGTGTATCATAACATATAAGACATGTATGCAAAATGATTCTAAACCGGCATCTCCTATATGAATGCGTTCTTTTAAAAATATTTTGACCATATGATGCAAACAACCTAGGTATACTGGAAGTTCTATTTGTACGAAACTTTCCAAAAATAAAAAATTCTTTTTCAGATGATAATTTCTACATTTCTACAAGTAGGAGCATGGTTTAACAAATGTTGCATCCAATTCCTTCCATCTAAAAATCTAATATGTTAAATTTTGTTTCCTAAGCCTTTACTCTTATGCCGGAAAAGGAGTTTAGATGGAGAATTTTATATTTCTGACATTCTATTGGATACCAATCCCATTGTACATTGGAAATTTCTCTATTGCCCTCGAATTTTCTCTAATTTGTACATTGGATACCAATCCCATACGTATAAGGAGGTTTATTTTTAGACTCTAAAATGGAATTAACATTACGAATGAATCTCGTTCACTATCAACAAGGTATGGAAATAAAAATTCCGAGGGTAAAACAACTTTTCCTTTGTTATCGCTTGCGCTTAATCTATTGTCATCCTCAATGCACCGCTAAATTTATATCCACTAACACATCAATCCTCCTTGTACTAAGTATGCGGCATTCGAAAATCAGAAATTCTCATTTCCCATAAAACCTTTTTCCCTTTCTAATTAACTTTGCAAAATACTTTGAAAAGTCAAATTCCCAAAAGTATTTAAACACGATTTTTTTCTTCAAAATCAATTGAACAAAAATTTTCAAAACATTTGAACGCAACCTTTCAAAACATTTTCCTTTCCATTTTTAAAATAAACCAAGCCATTTTACCGCAAACTGGATTCAGTAAATGAGTTAATGTATATAATTGACACAATAAATCATAGACTTCGAAAACCTAT
This sequence comes from Allium fistulosum, assembly GCA_030737815.1. NCBI lineage: Eukaryota > Viridiplantae > Streptophyta > Magnoliopsida > Asparagales > Amaryllidaceae > Allium > Allium fistulosum. Next base: position 1,215,217,687 of record CM060902.1, read on the forward strand.
TCCTTTATTCAAAATAAGGACTACTAGTCTATTTATAAAATTTATCTTTTAAGGCACAAGGACAATGGCTCGTGATTTCACAACAAAATTTGCATGCCCTTCACTTGCTAAAATTTATTTTTATAAACTTTCAGTCTTACACTGCATTTACCATTAAGTGTCTAGATGAGATTTCAATATTTATACTCTCTCCCAAAGATACACACACACACATATATACATATATATATATATATAATAGCGGTCAACATATCTAGAAAAAATAGTGCAGAGAATAAATAGGAAAACTCTCATAATATGTAACAACCCTGTATTTTTCAAATATTTTTAAATTGATTTTTCCAGATTCAAAAGCTTTATTTATGAAAAAGAATAAATTTTGTTATTTTAAGTATAAACTTTGATTTTGATGTGGATTAGAATTCCAAATATGACTAAATTTAATATTTCCAGAAATTGTGAATTTTGGTCAAATAGTCAAACTTTGACTTTTAAATTTAAATTTTAAATATTTGAAATTATAAATTTTATCTTTTATTATGAAAATAGATTTAATAACTTGAATACTGCTTTTCGTTTCGTTGGAAACGGAGTTAAAATGTAAAAGTTATGTACATTTCAATTTTTAGTATAATTTGTTTTATTGTGCAATTTTGCCTATTTTAAATTTTATAAATCATATTTTTCTTTCTTATATTTTATTTAATATGTGTCAATATGTTAATTTATGTATATTTTCATCTCTAAATATTTCAAAAATAATAATAGAATTTTTCCAATGTTTACTGTGTTGATTTCCTATTTTTAAAGGCTGTTTTCTTATTTTCTGCTATTTTCTTCATTAAAATTATATATAAATTAAATTTTATATATTTATTTTGTGAATATATTTTTATTTTATGTTATTAATTATGTTTAGAAATATATTACAAGCTCATATGAATTTTTCTAAAATTTATTCTATTCAATTTCAAATTTTCTAGACTAGTTTACTATTTTTAGCTATTTTCTTAATTTAACTTTATATGATTGATAAATATTTATATAAACTATAATATTTTGATAAAATTTCGAAATTTTATCTGGGATTATTATTTTTTCCAGAAATATAAAGTTATAAAAATAAAATAAAGTAATATGAAAGGCCCTAAACCTTCTATCTTCCTATGGGCTTTTATAGTCCACTTTTTTTACGTTTTAACCTAACCTTTCACCAATTAACCCTAACTATTCCTCATTCCTTTTTTTCCAGCCGTCTTCCTCCTGTTATTCACGAATTTTCAAGCTCCAAAACCCAAAAAAAAGTCATGGCCTCCATCTTGAAAAAAAAGGTAAATCCCTGTTTTCTTTCTACTTTTTTTCTTACTTTTCTATGCAATTTTGTCTTGTTTTCTCCCTTGTTTAGATCGGCCTCTCCCCCTTGTTCCACGGCCACCACCTCCTTCCATCTCTTCCAGACCACCACCACCATCTACCCCACCAGATCTGACCATAGCCGAACCCCCTTGATGGCCAAACCCCTCAAACTACAACCTAGATGCCTAGATCCATGCTTATTTCACCTCTACATGCTCATCCACTTCAACCACCACCCAAACCACCACCATAGCCGCCACCACTCCCCTGACCTGACCTCGACACACCCCTCCCCACCTCTGTCCAGTCATGACACACCACAGGCCGAGCCCAATCCCCATGGCCGAGCCCTTGTTTTGACCAAAAACCACCTAGTTGCCTTCAAAACCACATCACCTCCTCATGTACAAACTCCACCTTGTCTTGCCTTGAACCCGAGCTATGTTAGCCCAAACCTGACCCAAAACTTGACCACATCTGAACCACATCAGACCCCAAAGCCATACCAAACAATAGAGAAGGCAAAGCAAAAGACTGCGTAGTCGTATCTCCTTTTATTTCAATGATATTGCATTTTAAAGTCGTATTGAATTTTGCTGTTTTGATTGTTTGTTTTGGGTTGTACGCAAGAGTTGTAGATTGGATTCGCTCTCCACTCAAGTCCGTAGTCTTGTCATCATGCTTTTGTTTCCATTGTGTCATTGGTTTTTGATATCTCCAGCACAAACATGTGAGTTATTCTCACCAGACAATATGTACCTATATAACTAGTAAATTGACACCCTGTGAATCTGTAGAAATATATTATCATGTTATACTTGACTATGTTATGATCATATGATGTTTATACACCTGTTATATCGTATGTTACTGTTATTTAATGTTATTCTGTTATTTATATCAGTTATCACCATTGCAAGTTCCCTGTAGACTAGAATCACTATGAGTTGAAATGATACATACCCGAACGGACTTTAGAATAGGGAAAAATCGTTATGGGCTGAAATGATAGGCCTGAATGGTTTTTATTTAATTTATTTTAACTTGGGATTGCGGGGTTGAAATGATAGAACCCGGATTTTTTCTTTTTAAACTGCGGATTGAAATGATACATATCCGTATCACTTGACCTAGGCTAGAAAACTATATACAGGCCCGTGGTTATTTTATAAAGTGTGTTGAATATTTTTAAGTATTTTAAAAATATAAATTTATGAAATTTGATTTAAACAGATTTTGAAATATTTTGAATTAAAGAAATTATGATTTTTCTATGTGCTAAAAATGTAATTAATGAATGGTTTAACTAGATTTTTGAAATATAACTTAAGTTGGAAATTTGGAATTTTGGTTAAAAATGATATTTAAGTTATATAAATAAAATGGATATTAAATTTTATTTGGAAATGGTAAATATGATAATTTGATTAAATTTGCATTTAAGTGATTTATTAAAGTATTATTGATTTTTCTATGAATTTAAGTGGTTAAATAAATGAATGTTTAAAAGTGATCTTTTAAAATATAACTTGACTAGGAAATGTGAAATTTGGTTTTAATTAAAGGTTTAAGTTAATTAAATGAAATTGGAAATTTAGTTAAATTGTGAAATGGTAATTTAAATTTGAAGTGTTAAGTTTATTTGTTGAAATGTGAAGAATTGGACACTTTTGCACTAAAATTTATTAAGTAAATTGTTGAAAATTGGATTTGATTATAAGAAATTTATTGTGAAAAGATATATGTTAAATGATATGTAAATGAACATTTTAAATGTTAAAATATGATTTTAAAAATGTTTATGTGTTTTAAATTAAAGTTATTTAATTGCTGGAAATACACTAACAATTGAAATTAACTTTTAATAGCATTCAGAAATGCTATAGATTCTGTTTTGAACTAAAATTGTGTAAAAAGGAGCTATTACAGCATTTCTGGAATGCTGTAGTTGCTGTAGTTGAACTTATAGGCTAATATTGAACTCAGGCCTATTGTAGCATTCTCTGGAAATGCTATAATGGTCTGCAGTGTATGTTGAAATCAAATTTAACCCTTGTTTTGAAATCTGAACTACCGCAGCACTTCTGAAATGCTGTCTTTTCTGTTTTGAACTATAATTCAACTAAAACTGAGTTTTAACAGCAGTTTTAAGTGTTGTCTTTGCTGAATTAAAAACGTTTTCAAATATAACTTATAGCAGTTGTTTTTAAATGCCGTGAAATGCTGAAATTTTAATAATTAGGGTTTTTGACTTAGTAAACGAACTCAGAATGGTTTGAAACTTTGGAAATTGAATACTTGATTTGAAATATAATAATTACACTTTTAAAAGGTTTAAATGAATTATTTTGATTGGAATATAAACTATTTAAAGGTGATTTGAAATGATAGTAAATGAACGATATCTTTGAATTTAAAAGGTATTTAAAGTTGAATATTTGAATTTGAACTGATAGGATATTTTATTTTATTAAAATGATTTGAAATGAAGTTTTGTAAGGATATGATATTTTATTTTATTAAAATGATTTGAAATGAAGTTTTGTAAGGATATGATATTTTATTATATTAAAATGATTTGAAATGAAGTTTTGAAATGATATGAAAATTTAAATATATGGAAATGGTTTGGAATTGATTTAATCTTTATTTTGATAAAGATATGGTTTGAAATGATATTTTATTTTGAGGTAAAGTATTGTTTTTAAAAGTCATAACCACGGGTTATAATAACGATTGGTTGGCAAAGAGACCGGGATCGGATATGGACATACTCTCTGTCGATACCGAAAACCACTTTGACAACCGTGTACGCGGTGGAGATTCCAGAATGACGTAGGATGGTGGCGACGTTCTTAAGGTATGTTACGTGGACCCAACTCCCGTGAGTTGGCATAAGGTGGCTAAAACAGGAGCGATCTCGGACCAGTGAGGTAGCACCTCTTCTCGGACACATTTCTTCGATATTATACTCTTACTTGTGATTGATTAGATGGCCATCCTCCGATTTAGGAGTGTTGTTCGAGGTGGAACGGTAGTGGCTGCTATGCGTATCCATCAGTCCGTGTGCGTAATTGGTATATCTACCCTGGCATTGCCTAGTTGTGCCGTGTCACCTACCATATCGAGCTTTACTACGATTATGATTTTAAGATCCGACCGCGTTAAGGTTCTCCATCCCCTTAACGCTATTTTCTATATGATTATACTTTACTTATTTAGACACTATTATAATATCGAATATTACTACATAGTAGATAGTTTAACGGATCCTTAGAGGATGGGCGGTCCCAAGCATCTTCTAAGTTACTTGTACCTTTATTACAGTTCACTTGAGTTGGTTTACATTATATAAGTATATATTGTCCTGACTCGAGTGTTTTGTGTTTTGCTTTACGCTCGGGTCAGCCTGAGTTATTCACAGATTTGGATTTCCACTCTCTTGGAGATTTGAATCGCTGGAGATTATCTGCTTGTCATGTCCTATCTATTTCAATTCCGTTGTTCTACTCAACCTGTACTTGGTTATTGTATTGAGACTTCTACTGTACTTTATTTCTTATGTTGTATCTTATGTAACTCTGATATATTTTCATAGTAGCTTCATGAACTACTATTTCTTTTACTTCCGCTGCATTATTTTACTCTGTGCCTGTGATCTGTGATTATATTTATTTACTGTATATTCTGAGATTTGCCAAATTTTAATTACAACGCGGTATTTTGAGCAATTCAACTCCGGCATGAGTGTCTACCAATACACTTATAATGGATGCGAATGGTTGAAAATATCGGGTCGTTACAGTTGGTATCAGAGCCTTGGCTTTGAGGCAAAACTCAGCATATGGAGTAGATTTATTTACAGAATCACTTTCGTTCGAGTTTGAATCTTTTCCTCTTGATTCGAATTTCCTTTGAATTTTTGGAACGTTCCCTGCGGTTCCAAAATTCATTCTTGTCCCTCACTATTCATCTTCTTTTGATTTTGGAGTATCACATAACTCCACTTCGAATGATCTTTATAGTGAATTGGCTGTCTCGCCAATATTCTAATTTTCTGGTAAAGGGGGAAACTCCTTTACAAATTGACATCGATTCACTAGAGATTTATATCTATCCTTGGTTTAGATGCTAATATCTTTTGTTATTCCAAACTCTATCTCTTGAGATCGGATGTAGATTTACCCCAGAAAATCCACATTTGATCTTATTCATTAAGTCACGGTTGACCCGGTTAAGGTTGCCCGCGATTTATCTAAGCTTATCGATCTTCATATTTTGATAATTAATCATCTTGTTTTGTTTCCAAAATATCTCCAAAACATTTTGAATTGTACTTGTAAGTCTATGTTTTGTTTCATATATTGTGTTGTTTGAGTTGTTGATGTTGATTTGGGCTTCCGATCGATTCGTCTGATCAACGCTATCGATAGGATTTCTAAAACACTTTGACAGAACAAACTGACACAATATTATTTTAAATTTGGTTAATGAAATAAATTTTGATATAAGTAAATATTATGGAACTTAATAAATTGATTTAAATTGATTATTTGAAATGATAATACTTGATGTATCATTTATTGTTCTATAAATGAATTTATAAATAGTTGTTTATAAATTTATTTGGGAACTGAAATGAATTTAAAATAAGAAATTTAAGAATTTAATTTCCGATGGATTTCAAACCTTGTGTTTAAAGTTTTAAAAGGATATATTATTTAAAGTATTTCCAAGTAGATATTTGTTTCTAAAGGATTTTTAAGTTTAAAAATTTAGTGCTCTTCTCTTTGTCGCTGGAAAATAATTTCGATGATGACTGCAGCATCATCGACGTTCATTTTTGAGTTTCGAAGTGAAGAGACTGTTCTGTAGTCTTGCTACAGCTTTATTTTGGGGAATTTAATTAATTTGAATTTCTAAAATATGACTTGATTTATAATATATATAGATATATGATTTAAATTTGATTTAACATATTATGTATATATAATTACTTATCTCCAAATGGTTTAAAGATGTTTGAAGATTCAAATTCTTAAATTTTATCTTGAAGAATAATTTCAATTATAAGAAGAAAAAAATCAAAAATTTGGATAAATGATTCAAAATTGAGATAATTGAATTGGAAAGTTTTATTTGTATAACACACAATTTCATTCCAATATAACTTACCTAAATTACACAGAAGTTGAATATGAAATTGGATAATATACAATATAGAAAGGATTTTATAAATAAAATTTGAGTGGTTATAATAAATGTTATACACTTAAATTTTAGTTATAAAGGATTTACGGAGGTAAATAGTGAAAAAGGAATTTAAAGAGATTTTATTTAAATAACTTAATAATCAAATTTGATTTAATATGGAACCTTAAGTCTAACCTAGGAATTTGAATAATGGTTATTTCCTGAAATGAATATGTTGTATAATAAATAATGTATCTTTGAATAGATAAAATAAAATACATTGGAATTGGACATTTTGTAATAAAGTTTATTTAACTTGAATTCATAGTTTAATTGATGTCTAAATGAATAAATGTGTAAAGAAATTTGATTGTTATATTTGCTATGATAAATATTTTATTTATGAAATAGATATGTCTTGAGAAATGAATGATTATAATTTAAATAGTTAAAATGTATTTTAACATCACTAAAATTTGATAATTGAGAATTTGGTTCTCAAATGGAATTTTAAGTGTAACTTATTAAAGGAATATCTATTTGTGAAATGGGTATTTTAAATAAAGTGTTAGGTTATGTGTTAAATTTAGAGCTAAGTAAAATAGTGAGCTTTTGACTTAATAAACGAAGTATAGTTTAATTTGGATATTCCATTCATAAAAGTTTGTTTTAATAAGTCTTAAGTTAAAAGATATCCAAATGAATATTTCTAGAATAAAACTGATTTGAAATATTAATATATCTACTATAGCATTTTATAAGTGCTGCTGTTTTGAAAATACAATGTTTTGGAAATTTTATAATTGAATGAACTTAGAAATGCTACAACTTTAAAATGAATATTATTTGACCTTGAATTAAAATGGTTTAAATGAAGATTATTTTTAAAAGGTGTTATGATTTTCTAAGTATTATGTTCTTTTTTTTAAGAATAACATTTCCAAAGTGTTATGATTTTTAGTAGTATGATTTCCAAATGATAAACATCCCTAAATTGTTATGATTTCAAAGCATTATGGTCTCAAATTTATTATCTTATTTTGTTTTTTTTTCTTTCAAACTATCTTTTGGTTGTCCTTATTTCTCTTATCTTGTTACAGAATGAGAAGGCTATTGCTTATACCAGTCTGTTTAGAAATCTTTCTATAATCTTTGATAATCTTTGTTACTCATCTGGATATGAACACTGTTTTTCCATTCATAGACCGTCGGTCAAGGGAAAAGGGTGATTCAGACTCTAGAGGATCTTTTTCGTGCTTATATTCTTGATTTGATCACCTCCATCTTGTTAAACTTACCTATAACAATAGTTATCAGGTGTAATCCAATCTTCTTATCATCTTATTTTAATCTTATTTCATTCTATCTTTTTCTGTGCTTTCCCGTACCTCGTTCCTTTTCGGGGACGAAAAGTTTTGAGTGGGGGAGAGTGTAACAACCCTGTATTTTTCAAATATTTTTAAATTGATTTTTCCAGATTTAAAAGCTTTATTTATGAAAAAGAATAAATTTTGTTATTTTAAGTATAAACTTTGATTTTGATGTGGATTAGAATTCCAAATATGACTAAATTTAATATTTCCAGAAATTGTGAATTTTGGTCAAATAGTCAAACTTTGACTTTTAAATTTAAATTTTAAATATTTGAAATTATAAATTTTATCTTTTATTATAACAATAGATTTAATAACTTGAATACTGCTTTTCGTTTCGTTGGAAACAGAGTTAAAATGTAAAAGTTATGTACATTTCAATTTTTAGTATAATTTGTTTTATTGTGCAATTTTGCCTATTTTAAATTTTATAAATCATATTTTTATTTCTTATATTTTATTTAATATGTGTCAATATGTTAATTTATGTATATTTTCATCTCTAAATATTTCAAAAATAATAATAGAATTTTTCCAATGTTTACTGTGTTGATTTCCTATTTTTAAAGGCTGTTTTCTTATTTTCTGCTATTTTCTTCATTAAAATTATATTTAAATTAAATTTTATATATTTAATTTGTGAATATATTTTTATTTTATGTTATTATTTATGTTTATAAATATATTACAAGCTCATATGAATTTTTCTAAAATTTATTCTATTCAATTTCAAATTTTCAAGACTAGTTTACTATTTTTAGCTATTTTCTTAATTTAACTTTATATGATTGATAAATATTTATATAAACTATTATATTTTGATAAAATTTCGAAATTTTATCTGGGATTATTATTTTTTCCAGAAATATAAAGTTATAAAAATAAAATAAAGTAATATGAAAGGCCCTAAACCTTCTATCTTCCTATGGGCTTTTATAGTCCACTTTTTTTACGTTTTAACCTAACCTTTCACCAATTAACCCTAACTATTCCTCATTCCTTTTTTTCCAGCCGTCTTCCTCCTGTTATTCACGAATTTTCAAGCTCCAAAACCCTAAAAAAATTCATGGCCTCCATCTTGAAAAAAATTTAGGTAAATCCCTGTTTTCTTTCTACTTTTTTTCTTACTTTTCTATGCAATTTTGTCTTGTTTTCTCCCTTGTTTAGATCGGCCTCTCCCCCTTGTTCCACGGTCACCACCTCCTTCCATCTCTTCCAGACCACCACCACCATCTACCCCACCAGATCTGACCATGGCCGAACCCCCTTGATGGCCAAACCCCTCAAACTACAACCTAGATGCCTAGATCCATGCTTATTTCACCTCTACATGCTCATCCACTTCAACCACCACCCAAACCACCACCATAGCCGCCACCACTCCCCTGACCTGACCTCGACACACCCCTCCCCACCTCTGTCCAGTCATGACACACCACAGGCCGAGCCCAATCCCCATGGCCGAGCCCTTGTTTTGACCAAAAACCACCTAGTTGCCTTCAAAACCACATCACCTCCTCATGTACAAACTCCACCTTGTCTTGCCTTGAACCCGAGCTATGTTAGCTCAAACCTGACCCAAAACTTGACCACATCTGAACCACATCAGACCCCAAAGCCATACCAAACAATAGAGAAGGCAAAGCAAAAGACTGCGTAGTCGTATCTCCTTTTATTTCAATGATATTGCATTTTAAAGTCGTATTGAATTTTGCTGTTTTGATTGTTTGTTTTGGGTTGTACACAAGAGTTGTAGATTGGATTCGCTCTCCACTCAAGTCCGTAGTCTTGTCATCGTGCTTTTGTTTCCATTGTGTCATTGGTTTTGATATCTCCAGCACAAACAGGTGAGTTATTCTCACCAGACAATATGTACCTATATAACTAGTAAATTGACACCCTGTGAATCTGTAGAAATATATTATCATGTTATACTTGACTATGTTATGATCATATGATGTTTATACACCTGTTATATCGTATGTTACTGTTATTTAATGTTATTCTGTTATTTATATCAGTTATCACCATTGCAAGTTCCCTGTAGACTAGAATCACTATGGGTTGAAATGATACATACCCGAACGGACTTTAGAATAGGGAAAAATCGTTATGGGCTGAAATGATAGGCCTGAATGGTTTTTATTTAATTTATTTTAACTTGGGATTGCGGGTTTGAAATGATAGAACCCGGATTTTTTCTTTTTAAACTGCGGATTGAAATGATACATATCCGTATCACTTGACCTAGGCTAGAAAATTATATACAGGCCCGTGGTTATTTTATAAAGTGTTTTGAATATTTTTAAGTATTTTAAAAATATAAATTTATGAAATTTGATTTAAACAGATTTTGAAATATTTTGAATTAAAGAAATTATGATTTTTCTATGTGTTAAAAATGTAATTAATGAATGGTTTAACTAGATTTTTGAAATATAACTTAAGTTGGAAATTTGGAATTTTGGTTAAAAATGATATTTAAGTTATATAAATAAAATGGACATTAAATTTTATTTGGAAATGGTAAATATGATAATTTGATTAAATTTGAATTTAAGTGATTTATTAAAGTATTATTGATTTTTCTATGAATTTAAGTGGTTAAATAAATGAATGTTTAAAAGTGATCTTTTAAAATATAACTTGACTAGGAAATGTGAAATTTGGTTTTAATTAAAGGTTTAAGTTAATTAAATGAAATTGGAAATTTAGTTAAATTGTGAAATGGTAATTTAAATTTGAAGTGTTAAGTTTATTTGTTGAAATGTGAAGAATTGGATACTTTTGCACTAAAATTTATTAAGTAAATTGTTGAAAATTGGATTTGATTATAAGGAATTTATTGTGAAAAGATATATGTTAAATGATATGTAAATGAACATTTTAAATGTTAAAATATGATTTTAAAAATGTTTATGTGTTTTAAATTAAAGTTATTTAATTGCTGGAAATACACTAACACCTGAAATTAGCTTTTAATAGCATTCAGAAATGCTATAGATTCTGTTTTGAACTAAAATTGTGTAAAAAGGAGCTATTACAGCATTTCTGGAATGCTGTAGTTGCTGTAGTTGAACTTATAGGCTAATATTGAACTCAGGCCTATTGTAGCATTCTCTGGAAATGCTATAATGGTCTGCAGTCTATGTTGAAATCAAATTTAACCCTTGTTTTGAAATCTGAACTACCGCAGCACTTCTGAAATGCTGTCTTTTCTATTTTGAACTATAATTCAACTAAAACTGAGTTTTTACAGCAGTTTTAAGTGCTGTCTTTGCTGAATTAAAAATGTTTTCAAATATAACTTATAGCAGTTGTTTTTAAATGCCGTGAAATGTTGAAATTTTAATAATTAGGGTTTTTGACTTAGTAAACGAACTCAGAATGGTTTGAAACTTTGGAAATTGAATACTTGATTTGAAATATAATAATTACACTTTTAAAAGGTTTAAATGAATTATTTTGATTGGAATATAAACTATTTAAAGGTGATTTGAAATGATAGTAAATGAACGATATCTTTGAATTTAAAAGGTATTTAAAGTTGAATATTTGGATTTGAACTGATAGGATATTTTATTTTATTAAAATGATTTGAAATGAAGTTTTGGAAGGATATGATATTTTATTTTATTAAAATGATTTGAAATGAAGTTTTGTAAGGATATGATATTTTATTATATTAAAATGATTTGAAATGAAGTTTTGAAATGATATGAAAATTTAAATATATGGAAATGGTTTGGAATTGATTTAATCTTTATTTTGATAAAGATATGGTTTGAAATGATATTTTATTTTGAGATAAAGTATTGTTTTTAAAAGTTATAACCACGGGTTATAATAACGATTTGTTGGCAAAGAGACCGGGATCGGATATGGACATACTCTCTGTCGATACCGAAAACCACTTTGACAACCGTGTACGCGGTGGAGATTCCAGAATGAAGTAGGATGGTGGCGACGTTCTTAAGGTATGTTACGTGGACCCAACTCCCGTGAGTTGGCATAAGGTGGCTAAAACAGGAGCGATCTCGGACCAGTGAGGTAGCACCTCTTCTCGGACACATTTCTTCGATATTATACTCTTACTTGTGATTGATTAGATGGCCATCCTCCGATTTGGGAGTGTTGTTCGAGGTGGAACGGTAGTGGCTGCTATGCATATCCATCAGTCTGTGTGCGTAATTGGTATATCTACCCTGGCATTGCCTAGTTGTGCCGTGTCACCTACCATATCGAGCTTTACTACGATTATGATTTTAAGATCCGACCGCGTTAAGGTTCTCCATCCCTTTAACGCTATTTTCTATATGATTATACTTTACTTATTTAGACACTATTATAATATCGAATATTACTACATAGTAGATAGTTTAACGGATCCTTAGAGGATGGGCGGTCCCAAGCATCTTCTAAGTTACTTGTACCTTTATTACAGTTCACTTGAGTTGGTTTACATTATATAAGTATATATTGTCCTGACTCGAGTGTTTTGTGTTTTGCTTTACGCTCGGGTCAGCCTGAGTTATTCATAGATTTGGATTTCCACTCTCTTGGAGATTTGAATCGCTGGAGATTATCTGCTTGTCATGTCCTATCTATTTCAATTCCGTTGTTCTACTCAGCCTGTACTTGGTTATTGTATTGAGACTTCTACTGTACTTTATTTCTTATGTTGTATCTTATGTAACTCTGATATATTTTCATAGTAGCTTCATGAACTACTATTTCTTTTACTTCCGCTGCATTATTTTACTCTGTGTCTGTGATCTGTGATTATATTTATTTACTGTATATTCTGAGATTTGCCAAATTTTAATTACAACGCGGTATTTTGAGCAATTCAACTCCGGCATGAGTGTCTACCAATACACTTATAATGGATGCGAATGGTTGAAAATATCGGGTCGTTACATAATATGTCGTACACGTCTTTTATACAAAGTGATAACTAATGGGTACAACCCAAACTACCTAAAGAAAAGAACAAATGCTAGAAGGGAAATAATAACAACACTACTATTAAACTAAACACTACCTACGTGTTATGAGATGGTCTCGATCCCCTGCGAGAGCTCAAGCCATTAGCACGGCCCCTAAATGGACATAGCATGGAAGCTAAGCACCCAATATCATGGCTCTAGCGTCGTTGCTCAGCTTCTCCCAAAGCTCAGCCTGATTTGGTGGATCACAACCAGCTCAGGGTTATAGTATCCTACAGCACCATGTCACTGCCCTTCCTCCTACTACTGCTACTCCTCCACTACTAGTGTCGCCATCCCTATGGGCAGATCTGCTGTCCACATTCTCCTAAAGGAGGCTCCATCAAAAAGGGCAAGGGCATTCTTTTGAATTTGCTCTCCATGGAGGTTTGCTCTGTATCGCCTAAAGACATGAGTTCAAAGACGACAGCACAGAATGTAGCTTCATGGAGTCCCCCTCCTGACTCCACATAGTTTCTTATGATAGTGCGAGCCCACTTGATTGTTATACCACCAATGATGGCGTAGGTGACCTTCTGAACAAGTGGATTAATCTGGTTGAAGATCTCCATCTTTGGAATAATGTTCAGATGAATAATGCAAGCGATGAGGCGGGCTGTAGGCCACAAGTTGTCTAGCCTTCAGACATCGACAACTCCTAGAATGATCCATTGTAAAATCTCTAGATTAGTAGTCTCAATCTATGCCAGACCCGCTTCTTCCGCGGCTATCCCCAGAATATCTCTGAAATCATCATCTGACATATCAATAGCTGCCCTTTTCAACTTTGATATAAGACTAATGATATTTTTCATCAAACTCATTTTGAAGATTAGCGTCAAACAGCCGCATGCAGCGCAGGTAGCCCTCCCGCTAAAATGTGTCATGGTCGAGGATCAGTGCTAGTCCTGTAGCTGTGAACAAATCCCCTAGTCCAAAGGTGGCGAAATCTCCAAATTTCACTAGCCTTCCTTGAAGAAAGGCGAAGCCCCTCGAGGCTACGTAGCTGGAGATTTTCTGGTCGTTCCAGTCAAGTGATGTTTTGATGGGTAAGACCCGGATGGCGTGAGGACATGCTGGCAGCTCACGGTGGTGCTATGGACTAAGCTGAGAACGGGAAGGGGGCGTTAGGTTCAGATCTGTAGAGAGAGAAGGGACTAGCCCCCAAATGCATGGCGGCTGTTGGCATTTGGGGGGGTGGAGCTCGCTGCTAGAGAGAGGAGGAGGGAAGCATCGCTTGAGAGGAAGAGAGGGGAGTTTCAAAGGGAGGATGGAGGAGGAAGACAAGAGAAATGAGAGGGAACGAAGTCTGGACGTCGCAATATGCCACATTTGAGGTTCGGGTTGCGCTTTTTATCCAACAACCAATTGCGGCTCTAGGGTTACCCGTCGACCACTATAGGTTGACCGGTTGTTGAATTCTGGACCATGTTGAACATGGACCGTATTAGGGCTAGGTTAATTTATTAATGATAATAAGATCGATTAATAGCATCGTCTCGTGCCGTCTTCATCTTCTTGCATCTGACGCGATTCGCACTACTATTAGAAATCCCTGCCTTCTCCATGACAGTGCCTTAACCTGCTATCTAGTTCGCCCGGTTCTCTTTTTCTTCAATCTCTAGTATATTTATGTATACTACTTGGCCATCAACTTTCTTCAAAAACCTAAAATATTTCAGCTTTAATTCTTCGTATTCTTACGAGAATATTTCCCCTATCTTTGCTATCGGGCATTCCTACACTTCCTTACACCATACCCATCTAAATTAAGTACCATTTCCTTTCACCCACCCCTTGAAGAAAGAATTTTAAAAACTTCTGATTTTATAAATAGGAAAAATCATCAAGCTAAACCTACACTCTATCTCCCATTCATTTCAAAAATGACTTTATCAAAAACCTTTAAATCGAAAACTTTTGAGTAGACTAATTTTAAACTAAGAATTTCAAAATTTGCTTACTTCTCAAAAGACAACCTTTTAATAAATCCTTTGAAAAATTCATTCAAAACATTTTATGGAATTTTAAAAGATATTTTGTCAAACCCTTTCACATGGAGTCAGACTCGGAAATGGACTCCATTTGTCCTATCTTTTGGACTTTTCTTCTTTTTATTCAACTTCATAAAAATCCGACTATCTTCTTTTGACGATTATTGTACACCTTCTTGCGAGAACTTACTCCACCGCAAATAATCCTAATTTCCAGATATTTACAACATATAATTTCTAACTTCCTATTTGTCTGGATGAAATGTACTTCTTCAATCGGCAATCCATCAAAATCCACTATTATAAGACAGTCCATGCCCAACAAGGAGTCAAGTGTTATCCAGTCTCTAGGATCCTTCTATATGGCATGCTCATGCTCTTAAAGATCAATGTCCTACGATACAGCCAACGCTCCATGGAGTAATTAGGGTTGATGTATAAATTTAACTCTATTTATTTTTCCAACCCATGATTGCCTCGTCCATCCTTTCGGAATATGGTAGCAACTACTTCTATGGTCAGAATTCGTAGAGTTTGGCGTATGACATATATGATTATAGGAAAAAATTACAAATACGTTCTCTCAACGTATTCTAATCCATATGATTGACTAACTTAGGCTCTAATACCAAATCTAACAATCCAAGCCATAATGGGCCCAAATTTCGCCTAAATTAAAACCTAAGTCCATTAGGGTACAGATTGTTGGTTTTGGTAACCTATATAAACATAAGTATATCAAAGATTGATCATTAAAAACTCATGGCGAAATTGAAAATATAATAAAACATAAATACCGAATGAGGCCACTACTTTGAAAATAATATTATTACTTAGATATCTAGTCACCTTGTCGGTACCGAGCATGAAATAGAAGACTTCGCCACCCATCATTCCCGTCTTACTCTAGTAACCCGTCCCTCTAAATCTATCTCGTGAGTTGTAATAAGGAAGGGGTCAGAACAACTTTCTAGTGACTAGAAGACTATACACTAACCCAAAACACTAATTTATGCCGATTGATTTCTATTTAAGTGTTATGTCTAGACTTACTACTATGCAGTTAAATCCTATGCACGTGCGATATATCTAACCTAACTTTCTCGAAGGTATAACTATATATATATATATCATTATATATATAACCATTCACTACCCAAGCCCCAGCCACTTAATACTTCTTAAATACGGAGGAGAATGACCCAATGACCGTTTAATACTTCAACCCCAAAGCCAGCCCTTCGCAACATAAACGCTAGTCAATCGGTTCCACCTACAGAGACCGATGACCCCTATATATGGCTTTATAATTTATAATTTACTTGTCATACTACTAATGCATCTCAAAGACTCATCTAAGGGTTAAACAGCCTACCTCTGACAAAAAAATTATGTCTAACCAGCTACTTTGAGGTCTGTGAGTATCATACACAAATTCTACACTAGTAGGAAGAAAAATCCATCAAGGCATAATCCAAGTCTTTGCTACTGCTCGCTCGGGATCACTGGTGGTCATAACCTATATGCCAGCCCTACTACTAAATACCGGTCCAACAAAAATACTAACATAGCCTGTCGACCTTCCTTGGTTGACATCCCATTTAGACTAACTTAATGTAAGTCAAGGAAAATGCCCTTACATTTACTTAATACTTCTTATTAGAAATGAAGCAGAACTCATTTTCTTAAAAGTACTGGCCATTTAATACTTCAAATCCATGGTGAACCTTTGGTATATTTTTACCTACATATTCGCAAATGCGTATCCCTTCCCCACGGGTCCTATGATTGGAAATGTCCCACATCAATAACGAGTGTGCACAACTACTGGTAACTTATGGGTGAGGGGCAAACTTCGGTTGCGTAACCCAACTGACCTCGCAACCCAACGTTTACAAGCCCACTAATCCATGCTTATCCTAAATGTTTAATTAAGGCTATATAATTTTCTACTATGAAAATTATATTGCCTTCTATGTGTATTTAATAATATTAACACTTACTTGTTTGCTGGGTAATTATTCCTATTTTATAGGCTTATACCTTATATTCTTCTTTTCCTTCTTATAACTAATAAATGTCAATTGTCCATAGTAAATGGTCATTAATATCAAAATTAGACAATCTCTAATGATATTTATTTACTTGTTTAAAAATCAACCTATTATGCATATTTAATTTTACCTTAAATGCTATATTAAATACCTTAATTAGTCACATTTAATTCCCTTAACTCCCTATTAACTACAATTTATTGGCCGTTAAATTTGTAGTTATTGTCTATAAATTTTGGAATTACTATTCCTTCCTTTTTCAACCTTTTAGTCATATAATTGCTATGCTATTAATCCTAAACGTCCTAGTTATAACTAATGTGAATATCGACGTATGTTACACTATAAATGTATTTTTTATTTAGTCGGTATGTGATGTTATGCGAATATATATATATATATATATATATATATATATTCATATATATTCTTATTCTAACTATTAATTCCTATGCTTAGAAATCCCAGACTATTAATTTCCATAATTTAATTTATTAGAGCTATCCTTTCAAAAAGGATTACCGTTGTAACTTTCCATAAATTACACAAAATAAGACTGTTGCTCTGTTTGAAATTACAAGGAACTATCTCTTTTCTTTTATTGAAATAGACAGTGCAAACTGTGGAAAAGAATATCCATATCTCTTTCCCTTTTGGTATATTCCTGGTTAATTCAAACGACGCACTTTTTATACATTTATGGGATTAGATAATTTATGGAAATTACACGGAAATAGATATAATTAACTTATATCTGGCTCCTAATAAAATAAAACATAGAAATTACATTCCAAGTCAAATAAAGAAACCTAATTTAAAAGCCAATTATAAATCTGGAAGAACTTTACAACTTTCCAAACATTCTATAATAATAAATATTTGGTAATGATTTCAAATTTTCAGATTTGGTTGTACATACTATTCTAATTGTCTATCTTGTTGAATATGTAGGTGATATTCCTATACGTTCGTTTTAAGCCTACAACTCATCAGATTTTATATAGGCATAATAATTAAATAAAAATTCAACAAGATAAATTTTAATTTTATAAATAGATTATATAATTTCTCGCTTATCTTTCAAACTTTCCAAATCTCCTAAATCTGAATCTATTCTTTTGATCTGACTCTTTCTCCTTTTCAATCCAAAAGAATATGTATAATAAGCTATACACATACTATTAGAATCACAGATCTGAGAAGAGATTTGGGGTAAAGGGGAATATAGATTTATAATTATTGAAATTACTTTTTTCTTTTGCAATGTTGATTCGCTTCTTCTCTTCTTCTCTTTAATTTTATGTACTTCTCCGATTTGTACAAATATATAAAAAATTTAATATTAAAAAATAGTGGAGAAGGAAAAATGGCAGAGCATTGTTGCTTGGATCAGAAAATATGAGAAGTGAAGTGAGCGGTTAAGCTTGTATTTATAGATGCTCGAATTAATCATATCCACTAGATTAAAATAATTAAATCCGGGACATTTGGCCAAGGCTGAGACCCTGGTGGCTACCAAAAGACCGATTGACCGCTACCCTATAGTTGGTTGCAGTCAAATTCTGACGAAGTGAATTAACGTTTAGGGTCCTAATTAATATTTATTTCATATTTTTGCTTTTAATTATTTTCATTTCAAATATTTTAAACGCTAATAACTTCTTCATTATAACTCCGATCGTAAAATTTCGAATATGAAAGCTGGTTAGAATATTTCCACAAATGCAACGGTGCAAGTTTCATGGCCAAATTCCAATGTTTGCTCAAATTCCATTTTTGACCTTAATAATTATTTATTTATTAACGTAGATTTTACAGAGTGTTACATGCATTCAAACACAAATTTAAATAATACAACATATACATGAGAAAATATATTATGTCCATGCTCACACATATCAATTATAAGGGGTTCATTTTTGAAAATCATTTGCAAAAGTTTTCGAATTTAAACTCCATCATAAATCAAGGCAAAAACATTTACACCTCCAATATTTCCTAAACCAACCTCTTTGCAATTAATTTCCAATATTTAGGAATTATTTTAAATAAATTTAAATTCAAATTTAGAAATATGATCCTCATTTCACTTAATTTTAGAACAAATTTCATAAATTCCAAGATCACCTAAGCACTTTCCAAAAATCAGTACAAAGAAAATTTAAAAAAATAAAAACATAGTTTTCTACCTACTTAAGGAATACACTGACCGGTCGACTAGTCAGTTGGGCACTGGTCGACCGGTTAGGCTTTTTCTTGGAGCAGTAGGCTCTAGGCAGGAGCCTAGCCCATCGACGGGATCTAATCATCTTTTTCTCGAGACTAACTGACTTTAGATGAGTAATAAACTTAAGCAAACAACATTATACCAATTCATATATACTTAAGGAAAAAAAGGATTTTGCTATGTTGTTGAATACACATTCAGCTTGTTCATTTCACAAAGCAAATTAAAGCCAAATACACTACATATAAGCTGTAAATTCAACCAACTTCAGGCATCATCTCATCACTTACAGCAAGATAAGAACATGATCATATGAATCAAAAATAAAAAAAGAAGTTTACACTCACCTCTGATTGCAAATATAGCTATAAATTTTTTGCCCTTTCCACAGCCTACGCAAAAGCAATTAAAACAACCCTATTTACTTGTAGACCTGAAGTTATATACATATTGTAAAACTAAAATACTTCAAACCAAAATGATATTGGGTGATTAGATTAGGTAGGAGGCTTAAGTACCTAGATTTTCCTTTGAAAATACCTTGAAAATATATTAAAAATCAAGCCCTAAGCCTTGCTAACATGTATGTTTATTTTCGTTGAATTTTTTAGGTTATGAAGTAGATAGGAATGAGAAATTAAAATTAGGTTTGGTCGGCTTAAGGAAGAGGGAATGAGTTTATGGGCTTAGAAGTGCCTTTTAGGCCTAAATAAAATAAAATGTTTTTTGTTTATACACGAAGCTATTAACACATTTTCAATCAATTTAAATCATTTTTGCACATATAATTTCTTTTCCAAACATATATAAAATTTTCCCAATCTTATTACCACCCGAGACAACTTTCCGATAACAAAATATTGCTTTTAACAGTTAAAACATTTTTGAAGTAATTATTTATTCCTCAAAATAACTTTAAAGCTCTCAACTATATTTTATTTCACAAATAAAATTTGGAACGATTTTTGGATTCTCAAAGCATAATTCAAATTTCAAATTTGAATTTTAATTGATATTTTCCGTTTTATTCCAAAATAAACCCAAAAATAAAACTTAATGAATTTAATTCTATAAAATCCCAAAATAACATTTTCAACTCATTTATCAAATATTCCTACTTGTTTCCCATTTAAAATATTTTTCACAACTCAAATCCATTTTACATCTCAATTTCTCCATTTAATCCCAATTTAAATCTAAAAATACATTTTATTTTATTAATTTATTTTACTTATGACTAGGATGTTACAAATGCTCTTCATCATATATAGTATAAATAGAGTAGCTTACATACCTATGGTTGTTGAGCATCCTAAAGGCATAGAATATTTAAGGTGATGTTTATATTATCCCTGGACAGTTAGGAATGTTATGTAAATTTGTTGAATACCATCAAAGGTTAAAATAACCACCTTAGGATATCATGAAATGATGGGTTTAGGGTATGCAGTGTACTTTATGATTTATTTAGCACCCTCAAGGACAAAAGGATGATTAGGAACACAGTTAAAAGTATGTTAGGAGTTATATATGACATATAATTTGCAAAGTGTTACTTACTGTTTATGAGGACTACAATTTTTAAGCACCCTCAAAGATGTAGTAACATGACAAATGGATAATATCCACTGAAGAAATTTATGAAATTCCCATATCTCTTTTAGGGTTTTTGAGAGATGCATAATTTAGTGTAAGCCTTATTAGATGAATATAATAAGCCAATCTAGTAAGTATAAGAATATATGTGTTATTATAATATTCTACTAAAATAAATTTACACACGTAATACAAATATCAAAATTGCTTTTCGACTAAATATACTAAATGTACCGAACTAAACATTAACGAAGAAATATAAAATATACTTACCAATAAATCTTTTGGCATGTTGTCTCCTTAAGACCATGCAAGAGCCGAAATTGTAAAACCAATAAAAACATCCATGCCTTGGTCACTTAAGTGTTAATCTACCCAAGACTGTGTATTGTCTTTATGAGTTTTGAAATCTAAAGCAATACAAGAGTATGGATTGATCCATATTCAATCACTTTCAAAGATTGTATAGTGAACAGTCGCTTTCGTAATGTACGAAATCTCAATGAAAATGTTTCACTTAAAATGATAAAAACCATAATGTGAGATCATGCGTTTAATACAATTGAACATAATAAGGATCTTGTTATGTTGGAAACAATACTAGACTAAGAACTACAGATAAACCTAGGAATTCGATCGCTAAAATATCGATTTTTTCTGTTTGCTTGAGTGTAAGTTATTTGATATCCTCAAAATGTTAAGGATAACCGAATGCATTTCTGTATAGAACTAATTGTAGTCTCGATGAAGAGTTTATCTATAACAACTCGCCAATCGACACAATTCAAGCTGACAATAAACCATAAATGTCCAACCCATATTGAATGGAAAGACGGGTAGTTATGCAAATGAAAGAAGAAAAAAGAAGAGAAAAGAAGAAGAAGAGAAAAAAAAACTGAACAACATAGAATCTCACAATTGCAGCGAAACAATATATAATATAATATCAATGCTATTTACAAAAGAGAAACTGTTATATACATACATCAAATCAGAATACAACAGCAAATCACAATCATCAGCCTAGACAGCTATAATAACCTATCCTTACAAATGCTGATAATTTCAACAACAATGCAGCGGAAGAAAAAACAAACAAATATGGAAATATGTCATGAATACCTACAGCTCGTCTCTTGAGCCCCAATGCATCCAAAACAATCTGTAAATATGCTCGGTCTGTCCCAACCATTATAAAAAAAATAACGTCCGAGTCAGTCTGGTAAACCAACGTGAGAAAACACACACGGTCGGATTTTTAAAGTTATCAAACTCTTTTCAAAGTAAAAATATCTCGTAAGACCACGCCGCATATAAAACACGGATGAGTTTTTACCTTACGATAAGGAAAACATTTTCTATAGAAAATCTGGGGATATTACAATAATATCTAGAGTGCAAATACTTATTAATCATAGTCGAAATTATTACATTGATTAAATTTCAGCATACGAGGTTCTACAACTAAAACCGTAAAGGCACATATTGAAAAATGGATTATATACAATGACTGGGCTACTGGTGTACCGCCCATCACGGTGCATCTCTAGATAAATTAACATCGAGGACCTCGCCAGGATCCCCTGCCAACACAGGACCGGCCTACCACTTGACTAGTAGTACCGAATAAGATCATACCTCTGTTAATGGGCTTCAAAGCATACAAATGGGAGATAATTTTGACTCTAGATAGGAATGATCATACCCTACTTAGGAGCGACCCACTTAGCCCTGCTGCATCTCCTATGTTTTAGTCATTGCCGGTTGATGAGGCTTGAGGCTACATTTTACCTTTACATAGCACTTCCTACTTGGAATGCTAACACTACTCGCCAAGCAACAATGCAATGCCAAAATTCATCCATACAAGTTTGTTATGGCACTGAACGAAACTGAAGGCATCAATTCTATTACATCCATCTGGATTCATCCTCAGGATTTGGAGCAAGTAGCTATTGCACTTCAAAAGCTTTATTTTGATTATCTTCGAAATATTCCAATTCGAAACACTTATGTTGGTTCGAAGTGGTTTTCGGATAACATATTCAATCTTAGTCTCTTCGAAACAACATTCAATAATTTTCAGTAAATTCAACCTTGGTTCTTTAGGAAATAAACCGTCAAAGATAAAAGCGGAGATAATCTCATAACCATTAATGGATGGATTCCCTTATCGTTTGTCCTAGGAGAACGGAACGAGATTTATAAGCAAAGTACAGCATCATCGGAGATGACTGTGCCATATAACTCACGTATTTCTCCTAGATATTTCTATAGTTATGCTTTTGGGCCTTTATTTGATAGTCGGCTATTTAACTATCCACAAACATACAACAAATCAGGGATTTTTTCCACAGGGAAAACCAACATTAGTTAACACTAGGCTCTTATAATTATTAAAACATATAAATTTTCGAAAATCACTTAAAATCCTTTTAAAAACTAAATCTTCATTTTATAGTATTTCAAATACTAAAATATGGCCTAATGCTACTATAACACTAAATAGGGAAAAATCATCCATGTCATCAAATATGGCATCAAACACATCATATATCAAAATATATAAAAAGTAAAATCAACAGTGCGAAGAATCCAGTTGGATCCCTCCAACTTGTTTCCCTGCATCACATACAGTATATAACCAAATAATATAAATCAACTGCTTCGAGGAGGGATCATATACAAAGGTTCATCTGCTCTTACACGAGAACGTGACAGGGTCTCATCCGTTCCAAGGGCAAGAATATATCCAAACCAACAAATAAAATAGTAAATCATCCAAACGGTCAACAAACAATCAACAATAAAATTATCCACACTTATATATATGAGTGGGCCAGAGAGGTGAGTTAACTCACTTTGATTCCAGTTATCGCTAAAATGTTCTAGTTTGGATTAAAATTGAACAGACATTCAATATTAACCCAATTGCTACAAGCTCCAAATCCATCCAATCCAACTCCATAAATAGATACGATCACAACGCAACTTGTCGCTTCAATTTGGACCTTGTATAAATTAGATATGAATTAATGAACTTTAAGATTATTTAAATTATAATTAACTTAAATTAATAACATTTAAACGTTACCTTCCCTCTCTCTCTCATGCTTGTGACTTCGAACCAAGGCACGCGCTTAAACCTTTTCGACCGCGTTTCCATCCTTCGCTACGCTACCTTGTCGCACCGCAGTCCACCGCGACCCACGCCGTTTGCCGCCTCGAGTTCGGCTGCACCTCCCAGCACCAGCGCCGCCTCCCACATCGCCCTCGATCGCCGTGATTTGGCCGAAAAAGCTACCGCGTTCACGACGAGATTCTGGCCATCGCCGGCCACCATAGCCCATCTCAACCGTTGAACTTGCTCGAGGGGGTCGAGCTCTACATTTCTCTAGTTAGGGTTGAGAACCAATATGACCTATGTGGTGCCGATTGATCACGGCCGTTGGATGGAGTACTAATTAAATGGCGGCTGAAGCTAATTAGGGTTTGGGTTTTGCAAAAGTGAGCATTTCAAGTCCTTATATAGAAAATTTCCAAAGAACAATTTATACGTTAAATTTTCGAACTCCAAACGAAACATGCCGTTTGGCATTTTATATGTTATACCCCTATCTCGAACTCGCACGACCAAACGATACATCCGATCACCACAAAATTCGACGACATACTATATTTTACTATTACGGATCTAATGGAACTGGATTCATCCAATTCCAAGACAGTGCCCCGAAAGGCTATTTTCATACGTTAATTAAAACTAATTATTATTAAAACTAGTTTATTCACTTTTGTTCAAATTTAAAATTTTACTATCTTCATTCTTATTCAAATAGAATTTTAAATCAATTTTCGAATTCATTTTTATTTTGTTCACATTAAATTCAAAATTCAATTATTTTAAACAATTCAAAATATTCAAATAACCCTTATATTTGAAACTAAATTTGTTTGACTTATAAAATTAACTTTTTCAATATTTAAAATCAATTACATATTCCAAATTCGAATGACTGAAATTCTGGGTCGTTACATTATCTTTTGAATAATTTGACATTTAAAAAGGAAAAATGAAAGTTTGAGAATGGTCATAAAACAGTTGAAATGAAGAGAACGAATGGTCATTTATGCTTCATGAAGAGACAATGAAAACATAATTGTTTAAATTATTAACAGATACTTAATAGGGAACATGAAATATGATTTATGTTCCAAATCTGTTGTTCTTATAGGAAATTGTTTTCTATCATATTTATTTTTTTGAGTTTGAGACATTTGATCTAAAACACTCAATTGTAAATTAGTTACAACAAAATAAATAAATAGCCTATGGTAAGAGGTTGAATGGAGCTTCGTATTCCAAATGATGTTATTGTAACATCGGAAATAGTGGGTGCATACCATACGACAATCTCTAGTATTCAATAATTAATTTTGGTATTAGCTATAGAAAATACGGAAGCATCTAAAATATTCAAAATTTGATTTTAGTATTATGGTTTAAGCCATATTTTTGAGAAATAATTATTTAATCATATGAAGATGAATCATATGTACTTGTGAATTGTATCTCAAATGATTAAGGGTATAGATACTGATGTATGCAGTCCAAGATCTAATGATACCAAAAGCAAAATCACTTACACCATTTAATTCATTGATGGATTATCTTATATATGAATTTGTATATATGATGCCTAAGGTATATATTTATGATAAGTTCATAGAATATAAAACAGAAGTAGCAATTATAACATGAATGCAAAAGAAATAAAACCGTTCGATTTGATCGAATAGATAAGTATTTTGGAGAAGAGTTCCAATAGTACCTAAAAGTGAATAAGATTCACTCTTAAAGTCACTTCTCCCTGCTACAAAATGACATATCGATAAGGAGCATTCAGTCTCTGTGGAACATAGTACACATGATAATGCATGAAGTAGAGTTATTTCTCTTTATAAGGATATATATATACATACTTAAAAGTAAATATATATATGTTAAATTTGATTTCATCTAACCATAATTTAAGAATATAAGAATGAATTAGGAAGGAACCCCAAACTTATATAGTTTAAGATGTGTGGTTATCCAATTTACATTCTGAACGTAAATTTCGTAAACTCAAAGTAGATCTATTTTATGTAACTCTATATGTATTCATAAAATATTTTGAATGCTTAATTCACTACAATGAAACAAATTGTTGTTCAAAACATAGCACTTTCTCACTGAAGGAATTTATTATCGAGAAATTAGTGGTGCTAAGACGATCTTGGATACAATCCAAATTCTAACTTAGCAATTGATTACATATATACAGTAATTTTACCAAGACCAGATGGACACGGCTCATTAGAATGTCTAAAAAGGATTATCACACATTAAAGAAAAACTGTGAGTTTCTTATGAGTGTCAAGAAAATGAATTATTGGTAATAACAACTCCTCGGTTGTTAATAGTGATAGAGTTAAGGGCGTGCCTTAGGGGCAATTATCTAAATAGTTATATACACATAACTTGGTAAACAATCTTGTTCGAAATAATGTGTGCTTTTGGGTTTATTTTCTGTTATATGTGTTGTCATATGATGATATAAATAATGAATTAATTAGATTAAACATATATTAGTAGGAAATCCTCAGGAGAAGTATTTTATCTAGTGCGGTTATGAATGTGCATGCAACCATGAGTATGGAATTGATATATATAAACATCAACTCGTTGAATATTCCTAGTCAAGATGTATCGAGAAAAGGATATCAATACATTTTTTAAGACTAGTTTAAGTAACATTTTCCATATGATGGATGGCAAATTACTGATGACCCTTAGGGACACCAAGGTGTTACATACTTGTGACTATTTTAGCACAATCATAGAATGACTCGATGAGAGTCTTCAATGGGTTAATACAACTAAGTCAAAATAAAAGATCTTATGGTAACGATGTACGATAGTTTCTTGACTTGAGGGTGCTATTGATCTTAAGTAACTAGGCTATACATTAATTATGGTTAAACACATGGCATGATGATCTTGTTATGAACATAGTTGGGTATATATTGAACTACTGAAGTGGGATGCTACCTAAGAGAGATTCGTTTCCTTTGTTGTAGAAGGTTAATATCACTATAATGCTATGCAACTTAAAAGCCAAAATCTCTGGTCTGGGCAAAACAATTAATCGATGAATGTAATCAGATTGAACCAAGGATTTAAAGTGGTCCATGCAATTAAATACAAATATTAATAGAGTTTTTGACCCAAGACCAAACTCTAGACATTTAAGTGATACAATGATAATGAAAACAATACGTGTACACATTGTCGTTACTAGTGAGATTATGTAGATTAAAAGTTGGATTTCGTCTAACTGATCTACAAACATTGAACTTGTGCCCGATACTGTACTTCAACAAAGTTTGTATAGGTTCTGTATTTAAATTGTTTAAATATTAACGGAGGACCGAGTTCATACCATAAATTAACACAATCGTATTGTTAGTAAATTTCGAATTCGACCAATGATAAACTTAATTTATAAATGTTATAAATTAATAATAAATCAATACAAATAATATATGAATATTTTATGGCATTTTTATTTTTTCATTTGAAGCTCAAATGGATCAAATTGATGTATAAAAGTTGTATGTCGGTTGATCGGAAATGGAGCTGAAATAACATAGTTAAACCATTAATTCAAATAGAAGTCAATGAGTGTTTTAACCAAGTATGGTTAACAGGTGGACGACCATATTCAGAAGAGGGGTTGAAGACCTAATCTTCTATGTTTTGAGAGAAATAAAGAGATATTTTAATACCTTCTTGGTTTTAAATAGAGGCCTCTGGTTCTTTTCTCTCCACACTTGCTTCATAAAACACTATCCCACATTGATCATTGGTGAAGCCAAGGTGAAAGCTTAGCATCTTGTAACCAAGGAAGAGAAGAAAGGTTTGAGGAGGAAACAACCAACAAACGATGTATTCGACAGTCGGCTAGATTTCGAATGTTATAGCTTCTAGTTATTATGATAATATATATGTATATGTATATGTATATGTATATGTGTATGTATGTACGTGTG
This sequence comes from Allium fistulosum, assembly GCA_030737815.1. Taxonomy (NCBI): domain Eukaryota; kingdom Viridiplantae; phylum Streptophyta; class Magnoliopsida; order Asparagales; family Amaryllidaceae; genus Allium; species Allium fistulosum. The sequence continues at coordinate 1,215,245,563 of CM060902.1, forward strand.
TAGTATAGTCTTGTCTCTGTTATACATATACATTCAACCATGTTGAAACAAAATTTTAAATTTTATTTTTAATACGTAATATATGGACAAAACATTTATATATATATATATATAATTATCTTGAAAAAAAATTTAGGCTTATAAAATATATTATTTCAATTTAGATCTTATACTATTAATATACACACACACATATTTGTATGTATGTATTTATGCTATACATACATATGCGCATATATAGGCCAATTTGATATTACTATATAATTTAAAAAAAAATCACTACTTTGTTTTCTTATAATTTTTTATTCACTTTAATATATATATATATATATTTTCTTATGAAAAAATATTTTATTTTCGGTTGCTAATATTAAAAAACATTTTTTATTTTAATTAGGAACTCAGACGATTTTTAAATTTTAAATGTTTGAATTTTTCAAATATAAATCCAAACAAATTTAATTCAAAAAAATTTCAAACTTGTTGCCAGCATCAAAATACAATTTTTATATACAGATATTATTAGTTATTTATTTTAAATTTCAAATTGAATTTTAAAATCATTAAACCTATTTTGTAAATTCCAAATATTATTTTTAATATTTAAATTAATTTATATTTATAACAATAAAAATATATTATGAATAACATTATCGTTATATTTATATATATTAATAAAAATATTAATTAAAAATATAATGGTTGATAGAAATTGTTAATATTAGTGTAGATATAAACCAATTTATATGATGAACATATTCACCCCCTTGACATTCTTATTGGCATATGTTATAACTTATGAATTTATTAACTGTTGATTACAACAGTTAAATTTCCCATTATGCCCCTAGCTTAGATTATACTTTTAATATAGTTATGATGTGTGTATTTGAATCCGAACATCTCAAAATACTAAAACGTTAAATTAAAGTAAAATTAAATTAATAATAAAATGTTAAACTAAATTAATAATAAAATATTATTATTAAACATTTACGAACAAATAAATATTTTTAATAAATAAAAATACTACTCAAAATATTTTATTAATAAATACTAAATTATATTTAGTATGAATAATATCTTGTGCAAATTAATAAAATGAATTTTTTTGGAAATTCACCATTTTAACCCTGTTGCCAATACACTTGATCCAATAGACATGCCATAAAGAGTATAGACTCTGCCACATGGCATAATGCTTTAACTTTGAAATAGATTCTAAGTACATTGGCAAAAATATGATTTTGGTAAATGTACCTGAACGAATATGATCCATCAACAATAAATGATTCTTCGAGAAGAAGATCAATATAGTTGGAATTGTATAAAGTGGTGTTGTTAGGAAATGAATTCATTAATTTCAAATATTTAAATTAGTTGAGTAATTTCGCTGAGTGAACTTGCTTAATCCATTCAGATTCTACTCACAAATTATCGCATGATATGACTTTGAGTTTTGGCGTGTTGATGAGAAACAAACTTCTAAATGATAGTTGGCAGTTGCAAATGGTAGTTAAAATCTCTCGAAGTTAGTGGAAGCAATAACAGATTTTGTAGATTTTTGATATGATCTTAGAGCTGATACAATAATGGCGTCAAATAAGCATTTAGATGTTAACCAAGTATTTTACCATAGAAGTCAAATAATTGAATTTTAGTTCAAATATAGAGGAAGCATGTGTCTGTAAGAAAGAAAATCAAAGGTAGTAAATCATTTCGAATAATCTACGTAAAAAAATATTATTGATTATTAACAATGAACTCATGCTAAAATAAGTTTAGTATGGTTGTTTAATTATCGATGAAGGATTTGATAAAAATATCTTTTATACTTGGTATAAGAGGATGTTGAGATTATTCCAGTATATATACATTGACGCCATATTAAAATGTTTCATATGGAATATATGATATAAATTTCTTAGGCATTGGTAATAGGAATCATCATATATGTTATGTTGTGTGGTATATTATATATCGCTTATACACTTGGTTTACTAAGAGAAAATCAAATATGAAGTAAAATCACTAAATTGTACTTAAGACTGTTCTCAAGTATTTGCGAAATACTAATATTGTTTATGGAAACAACAAGCTCTTTATGAAGGAGTATTGTTCAGACTTGAAATTCTTAAGTGATATGGAGTATTATAAGTCAAACATAAACTCATGTTCACTTTTGATTAAGGATCTTTGAGTTCGAAATGTTCCAAACAAGGGGTTGTGGCGTATTCAACTATAAATGCTACAAGTACATCGCCTAGAACAGCATCGCAATGAAAGCAGTATATATGCCCAAATTTATAAGAAAGTTAGAGGTGGGTCCTGTAATGACCCACCTCTAGGTACACAAAGAATCTGCACACCTAAATAACCAGATTTTCCTAAGGTGTCACGGATGACATTACCTTAAGGGTAGAATATATGAAAGATGGTAAATATCGTAGAGCATATCCATCTCAACATTTCTACTTCTCAAAGCGGAAGGATGTAAAATATAATATCAATATAAGCATGTAAAATACTAGATGCATAATCATATCTAAAGACATTAGATTCAATATCATATACATAATGCAACCAATAAATGAAACCCTATACGGATATAGGTCTCAAAATAGTACATATAGTCTACATGTAAATACACCAAAAACTGAATAAATAAAATCACAGAGGTAATATAACTATGTGTAACATCCCCCATTTCGAGACTCGCTGCAATCATTAATGGAATTATTTTCAAGTAACAAAACGGGATCAGTTTTTGCACAACACTAAATAAACAGAGCAAAGAAATACTTTCACTACATAAAATTGTTTTACACAAATGTCATTACATTTTCATTAACCCAATTCATGCCCAGGTAGGGGTAAATATAACAAGACATAAATAGTTGTATCAAGCCTAACATATAAAGATGCCGACATGATCACTTAACCAGCTATACAATCTATTTCAGAACAGCGGAAATTTAAAACAACTTTTATTAGAAAATAAGCCTCCCACTTTATCCTCGAAGCTTTTATTCATCCTTTCCAAAAGCTATATGTCTGAGCCACAGGCTCAGCCTACTCGAATCATTACCCATGAGTTTATGAGAAATAATAAAAACACGGATCAGACAAAAAGCCTGGTATGAGTAAAACTATCATTTAGTGAGACTATGTCGTTGAAGCACGGAACAGGTTTTCTCTCATTATTAAACATAAACATATCAAGAAGAGTGAACATCTTCGCATAATCATAGTTCCAATCATCATTACACTAAAATGCACTTTTATTACTTACAGTATCCTAACTTAATTCATTAGTCAAGGCATTTAGTTTTCCTTTTCAGGTTACCTCTACTATTTAGGAATCATGTCATGAGAAGACTTTTGGTTGCCACCTACGGCCTTACATCATCTAATTCATTCTCATGTCAGAAATTTCCCTCAGATGCCACTAATAGATTTATACCAAATTTCTCATCAATTTCATCCCTATGAAACTCTCAACCATTACTTTCAAAGTTACTTTCCAAAGTGCTTTTAAAAGTTATCGTACTTAGAAAGTCTTTGTATCACTAGCCATCGCATGTTAAAATCGTAAAGATAACGTGTGTTGACATAGTGCTATAGCATGTTGGCATTATGTAGTGATCTCACGTTATAGTTTAATGCTACCAATGTTTAACTATCGCATGCTAAGCTATCCCGAGCCGTATTCCCAAGCTATCGCCGCTTACTACCAACCTGTTGCATGCCAATTTATCGAAGGTTGAACTTTAGGGCTATCACATATTATCTTTTAAAAGCTATCAGAGGCCCAAATTCATTGCATGCCGAAACCTATCGCATGTCACAAGCTAGCGAGGGTTGAGTGTTTTATAAAAGCTATCGCAAGCCATATTCTAAAGCTATCGAATGTTAAGTCTGTAAAGCTGTCGAAAGTTCAACTTTAAAGTTATCAAGGGTCAAGGCTTTAAAGCTATCGAGTATTTAACATTAGGGCCATCGAATGTCCAGTTTTTAAGCTATCGAATTTCAATGCTTAGGCTATTGCATGTCTAAGAAGAGCTATCATAAGTCTCGATGGCAATTCCGTAATTAAGTGGAAAAAATATATTTTGCCTTAATAATTCAATAACTTTTAGCCTAACCAGTATACATGTCATTTGTTCAGTGGTAACTTTTATCTTGTAATAATATTCTTTGACCAACCTGAAAATTTAGCCCCATTAGTTAATCTTTTCTTTAATTACTTTTTAGTAATTAAGTTAACATTTTCTTTACTAATTAATTCATAACAGTTCGAAAATTAATGGAAAATTCCTAAAAATTTACCAAAAATTCCTAAATTATTCTACCTCTAGTAAAAATTTCAAAAAAAATCTAATTAAAATATTTTTAAATATTAATTTATTCTCAAAATTAGCCATTTTTCACTTAGAAAATCCATAATAAATTATAGCTTCATCCAAAAATTATGAGATTTAAAACCCATTTCTATTTTAATATTTCAAAAAATCATATTAAACTTTTGTGATATTTGGAGAAGATTAAATAATGCTTTACCCTAATACATGAATTTTTTTTATCCGTTTAAAACATCGAACACATACAAAATCATTTCTAATCATTAAAACATGTTTAACAATGTTTAAAGCAACCAGCACATATCAAATCTGAACCCAAACGAGTTCGGAAGTAAACTAGCAAAAGTTTTACACATATCAAATCATTAAAACATGTTTAACAATCTCCCTTCTCTTAGTAGTGGTGGCTTCCTAAGGTTGATGGGGTTTTGTTTGTTTTGTTTTGAAAATGAAGTGAATGTAAAATGAAGAGGTGAATAGGTTAAGGACTTATATAATAACGATTTTGGCTTGGATTAAATCCTTTATTACCTAATCTTATTCATTAATTTCCTTTAACACAAATATTCAAATTAATTACCTTGTACATGTATGGTCATGTTTATTGATTTCCCTTAATAAAAATATTAGGATATTCACATTCGTTAATTTCTCTTAATGCAAATAGTCAAATTTATTACCTTATACATTTACGGTCGAGTTTAGTACACTAATTACTTTCATTCAATTAAATTACTGATATTTCAAAGGTCCCATATTTCTTCATTCAAATGTCCTTTAATAATTCCTCCAACTAAATTTCTTTAGTTTTTTCTTACTAAATCCTTATTTTATTATTAATTTAATTTACTTTTCCATATTATGGCAATAAAAAATATGGGTTGTTATAATAATTTCATCTTAAAATTCAAATAAGGTAGGATAATACCACTGCCATCAATTCAATGTATGCACAAGTACAAAAATTACACTAGTTGTCTACTAATGTAAACTGTAAATCAACAATCATAATGTATTAGTGCCATTACTAACACATAATAATATCATATAACAAAATCATATTAGTGTCACTACTAGGTTATACAACAAAACATACATACCCAATCATATATGTCAAAACAACTCGAGGTAGATATTCTTAATCTTATCCTCTACCTCCCAAGTACAGTCATCTATATCGTTAGTTCACAGGATGTGAACAAGTCCAATAACCTTACTTCTTAACTTTTTTGTATCACGACCTACAATCCCTTTTAGTTGTCTAACATAAGTCAAACCTATTACTATAGATAAATTCTTACTCGCCATAGGTTCCACTATCGTATTTGGGTCATGAACACATTTCCTCAAATGTGATATGTGAAAAATATTATGCACACCTATCAAACTATTTGGTAACTTGACTCGATAAGCAAGTTTATTAATCCTCTAAATTAGTGGAAATAGTCCTACATATCTAGGTTCTAATTACCCAACCTTCCCAAAGCGTATAGCATCTCGCATCGACAAAACTTTCACAAACACATGATCGTTGATTGCGAACTCTAGTTCTTTTCTTCTTTTGTCGGCATAAATCTTCTGCATTGACTGCGTCGCCTTCATTCTAGCGCGAATCAATTTTACCTTCTCTGTAGCATCCCTCACCAATTCAGGTCCTAATATGAGCCTATCCCCTGTGTCTAACCAAATATGTGACTTGCACCGTCCACCATAAAGCGCCTCAGACGATACCATTTCAATACTCGACTATTACCTGTAATTGTAGGAAAGCTCTACCAAATGCAGTTGATGTTCCCATGATCCTCTGAAATCTAAAACACATGCTCTTAGCAAATCTTCTAAGACACGGTTCACCCATTTCGTTTGACAATCTATCTATGGATGGTAAGCCGTGCTCAAATTTAATTATGTACCCAAAGCACACCGTGGACTTCTGTAGAACTTACTAGGGGATAATGTCTCTATCACTAAGAATACTACTTGGAATCCTATGTAGTCTTATAACAATCTTTATGTATAGCTTTTCTAAGCTAGCTACCATCCTTGTTGACCTTAGTAGGATAAAATGGGCGCTCTTAGTTAATCCATCGACCATTACCTAAATGAGATCATTTTTCATTCTCGACCTCGGCAATCCACTTACAAAATCCAGGGATACCAAATCCCACTTCCATGTTGGTACTTCAAAAGGTTGAAGTGAATCGCTTGGCTTTTGATGCTAAACTTTTACTTGCTGATGCGTGATACTCTTCTTTATGAGTACTTCTACGTCCCTCTTCATCTCTTCCCATAAGAAGACATGCTTCATGTCATGATACATCTTTGTTCCTCTGGGATGAATCATAAACTTACACCGATGAATCTCCTTTAAGACCTCTTTCCAAAGATCTCCTACATTGAGAACATAGGGTCTTCTTTTCTTCTTAAGAACTCCCTTTGAATCATTCTCGAATCCTTTTAGGTCCTCAACATCTACATCCGACTCCAATCGCCTAACTCTCTCAGCTCACAATGTATCCTCTCTTTGTCTTACAACAATTCTATCTACAACTGTAGGTTGTACTTCCAAACTTGCTATAACTATCTCTACTTGATCTTGCATTCTTTCTATAATGCAACCCATAAGATGCCAATGTTTCTAACTCCTTCAATTCCTCAACCATGGCTAATACTCCATTCCGCTGCTTTCTACTTAAAGCATGTGCAACTTTATCCTCTTTATTAGCGTGTACTCTATGACAAATTCATATGCCATCAGGAATTCTAACCACCATTGTAGCCACACATTTAACTCTTTTTGAGGAAATAAATAATTAAGAGACTTATGACCCGAATACGACTTAAACCATTCTCCGAAAAGAGAAGTTATTTAAATCTTTAGTGCAAATACTACCGCTACTAACTCCAAGTTGTGAGTTGAATATCTAACTTTACGTGGTCTCAACTGTGTTGATGGGTAAGCTATCACTTGCCCTTTTGCATCGGTACCTCTCCCAAATTTGTTCCATAAGCGTCGGTATACACTACCAAATCCTAATTCCATTCAGGTATAATCAAGATAGAAGCATTTGTCAATAACTTATTTAATACCGAAAGACCCTTCACAATTATCGGTCCACATGATCTTCTCGTTCTTCCAGGTCAACTTAGTTAAAATTGCTACTATATGCAAGAAATCCTTAATGAATATGTAGTAATAGCCAGCTAATTCCAAGAGACCCTTAATGAATATGCGGTAATAGCCAGCCAATTCCAAGAGACCTTTTGTTTCTGTAATCGTCTCTAGTCTCTTCCAATCATCAGTGGTCTCTATCTTTGATGGATCCACTGCTGTTTGCATAAAAATTTGACAAACACCTCTAAGTTTGAATTTAACTAAGTATTTAAGTTTGGTTGATGTGCAGTTTTAATGTTCCAACACGTTAACGGCTAGTTTTTTGCAGTCACAAAACAGTTCACTGATTCAAAATTGGAAAGCGGTTTGAAGGAGTAAATCACACAAAGTTTTATAGTGGTTCGACCAGAACGTGCCTACGTCCACTGTCCACATTATTATACTTGCTTTGATTTGATTATTGGTACAAGTTTGTAACATCCCGCCTTTTTGTACATTTTAAGCAGGCACACGTGCCGACTCAAACCATATAGAAGGGCGGATTGTTATTGGGGTGAATAAGAAAAAGCAGAGAAAGAAAAAAAACAAAACAGAATCTCACAGCGGAATGACAAAATATAATAGTCAAATAACAGTTCATGAAGCTGTTTTATAAATAAATTTGATTATACTTATACAATACAGAATCAGAGTTACATCAACAGAGAATAAATATTCAAATGCAGTGGAACAGTATGAATGCAGTGGAATAATAGAATAAGTAATAATAGTACAAATCTTCGTCTTCGTCCTCCAGAAAAAAGGTCTTCAAATCCTGAAATGCTCAGGCTGACCCGAGAGAATTGAAAAGACAAAACACTCGAGTCAGAACTAAAAGATCTTATGTGAGTTAAATCAACGGTAAATAACTATGAGTGGAACGGCATCGGAGATGTTTATGGGGTTTGACATCTCCTATCCAGTGTCTAACGCGAGTGCAGTAACTTAAGAGATGTACGGGATTCACATCTCCTAAGGATCCATTAAACTATCTACTATGTAGTACAATACGCTATTATAATATGTCTACAGTAAGATAAACTATTAAAATAGCATTAAGGCGTTACCCATTTCCCCTTTAACACATTTTTATATATTCCCATAGTCTATACAGTACTGTAATCCCGTCCGTACTGGACGTCGTCAGAGGGCACTCCATAGGTATGGTACAAAACAAACTCGTAGTGGTATCGATAGGGTAGGTGACACGACACAACTAGGCAATGCTAGGGTAGATATACCAATTACACTTCCGGATTGGTGGTAACGATGCATAGCAGCTACTACCGCCCATCTCGAAACACACTCCCAAATCAAAAATCGAGGGTGGCCACCAAATCAATCGCAAAGTCAGAATATAGTATCGAAGGAATGTGCCCAATCGGAGGAATGACCTCACTTGGCCCGTCAATTGCTCCTGTTTTAACCACCTTATGCTAACTCACAGAAGTTAGGTCCACGTATATACCTCATATAGGATCGTCGCCAACCATCCTACTTCATTCTGGAACCTCCACCGCGTACTCAGTTGTCAAAGTGGTTTTCGGTATTGGCAGAGAGTATGACAATATCCGATCCCAGTCTCTTTAACAACCAATCGCTTATTACACACTGGATGGTTCTTTTACATTTCCAAAATCATTTCATAATTAATATCAAAATATCATATTCAATTCAAATCATATCATTTTCGAAATCATTACTTACTTCCGAAATTATATCACATTGAAATCATAGTTCAAAATTATATTTCCTTTCAAAAGTCATATTTCCAAAATAGGTTAAACTCTCATTTCAAAATTATCATATTACCAAATATCCCAACTTAGGTTATAATGTCACTTAACCACATTCACTTTAAAAATCGAGAATTTGAATGTAAACCCATCCATTTTACTTAGTTTGGAATTTAGAAGAAAATAGTTTAATAGCTATAAATAGTTAATATAGATTTAAAAATAGATTAAATATAATTAAAATAGATTAAATATAATTAAAATAGATTAAATATAATTAAAATAGATTAAATATAATTAAAATAGATTAAATAGCTTTAAAATAGATTAATTAGATTTAAAATAAGTTAAAACAGGTTAATTAGTTTAAATAAATTAAATGGTTTAAAATAGGTTAAAATGATTTAATATAATTAATACAGGTTAAAATAGTTTAATACAAATCTTAATAATTAGAAATTTTGAAATAAAAATATATTTTTAAAACAGTTTATATTAAAACATGAATTTGGAATTAATATCAAATTAAACTATTCATTTCATTTCAACACATTTGGACCATTTTCAATTTCCAAGTCAACAAACCAAATTCCAAAACTTTCAATTTAACATTTCAATAAACTATTGAATTTCATATCGTTTCAATCCATGTTCGAAATATCACTTTAAATTACTCCAATTTCAATATATTTCAAAGTTATATTTCAAACCATTTTAATAAATCATTTTTCGATAACTTCACTTATATTTCAAATTCAAATTTAAAATTTCAATTTTATTCCTTTAAAGAATTCCTTTAAACCAATTCCAATTCCAACATAAACTTGATTTCCAAAATAATTCAATTTATATAATCAAATTCTTATTTCAAAATATCATTTAACTCAACTCAAAAATTAAAGATTTTAAAATCATTTAATTTAACCAATCCATTGTCCGTTTATAATTCTCTACCCTAGGGTCAAGTTATACAGATATTTATCATTTCAATCCGCAATTTAAAATGTTACGGTTATATATATCATTTCAAACTGCAATCCCGAATTAATAATAAAATCCATAAAATCGCTCGAGTCTATCATTTCAACCCATAACGATTTTTCCTTAATCTATTGATCATTCGGGTATGTATCATTTCAACCCATAGTGAACTTGCAGTTTATAACGATATATAAAATAAAACATCCATTCATCCAATATCAACAATCAACATCCATCAAAATCATCATCCAAATCAATCAATAAATATCAATATAGAACTGATAATCAATAACGGGTATTTAACTGACAACTTATATTCAATAATAAATTAAATAAAGATTTAATTCAAATAAATTCAAAGTAGTTGAGATGACGATTAAAATATACCAGACAACCATAAATAAAGTTCTAATCACATCATAGATTAAATTTAACAAACATAAGAAATTTTAGATGTTGTGAGTGGGTTAAAACACTCACCTTTGAATTTAAATTAATTTGAAATCAAATTTAAACCCAAAATTCAAAAAGTCTCATAATTCATCCAAACTAGCGTCAAAATGTCCAGAATTTTATTACGATCCCAACGCAAGAAACCGCGCGTGAATTGGACCTCGTATGCAAAAGTTATGAACATTAGAACATTAACGATAAAAAAAAATATGAATTAAATAAAATAGAGAAGACAGCAAATCGTAACTTGCCACCTCACCATCTCCTCGTTTGGAACCTAGCAGAAATGCGATGATAACGAACCGGCCTGTACACATCGCCACCAAATCCTCTCCCTTTCGATCACTAGAGTACACCGGTCGTTGTCAACGACCTCGCCAACAACCCACGCCACCACCACGACCATCGTCAACTCCCCCGTACGCCTCGTCGATCGTGAAATTGAGCAGCTGCCTCCTTCAAACCGAAACCCTAATCGAATTAAATGCCACATCCAACCATTAATCAACCCAAAGAACGACACAAATGCCCTCCACTCGTCCCCCTTTCGCGACCATACCCTCCGTTCCACGATCCGACAAAATTGATCACGACGAGGTGAACGCCCGAGACTAAATCGACCAACTCCAGCCACGCGGAAACCCAAATCGAAAAATGAATTACAAATTTGACCTGCGCTCATCGAGTGCTTCAAATCGATATATAATTCGATATATATTGAGGAGTTTGAATTTTGGATTTTGTTTTGAAATAGAATTTTAGAGTTTGGGAATTGGAATTTATTTCTGCCATTGAGACAGAGGAGAAGACTGAAATGTACATAAAGACAAATGAAAATGAGGAGTGGCTAGGGTTTATAATGGGCTGTTTATAAGCAAAGCTGAAAAATAGAATGAATGGACAAGATTGATTTGAATTGGAACGATAACGACCCGAAAAGCCCGTTCTGCCTCCGGAATGAAAATGGGTCAACCCATATATCAAAATAGATGTTTTTGATGATTTCAAATTCGATGGAACAGGTTTCAAGTACTAATTTCATCGTATGAAGAAGTTATGTTCAAATCAGTTTATTTCAAATTGATTTCAATTAAATTGATTTATAGGCGTTTCGAGTCCGTACGATCAAACGACAAGTCCGATCGCTACGAAACTTGAAATCCTACAATAATTCATCGTTACGGATCCGATGAAACTGGTTTCATCAAAATCCAAGTCAGTGGCCAAGATGGCTATGTTCACATTAATTAAATAAATTAATAAATAATTAAATTAAATCACTTTTCGATTTTGATTCTAAAATTGACAAATTTTATCACTTTTGATTACTTAAACATTTATAACAATTTAAAACAAATTTCCATGTTAATTCAATGTTAATTTTTTTGCTAATTACCATGTTTACTTTCAATTTCAATATATTCAGAAATTATAAATGTGATTTTCAATAATTCTATTTAATTGACCTTTCATCCTATTATTCAATCCATTATCATCAAATGGATGAAATTAACATTGTTTCATGGTTTATTACATTAATATTCTCAATTTCATCTAAATTTCCATTAACGTAATATTTAGGTATTAATTTCATTTGATTTCAATTAATCCAATTATTATAATTTAAATTCCAATAAATTAATAAATCTTGATTTCCATTATTTTTATTCAAACAATTGTCATATTATGAATAAAATTAACATTATTTCCAATTATTATCTTAATTTACATTAACATAATATTTAATTTAGATTTATTGCGATTAATTCCAATTCAATTTAACGGATTAAATACATAGGTAACTTATAATAATAGTTGCCATTAACTCTCAATCACACTTTTATAAGTTTATCATTTCCAAAGCAATATTATAATTACTTACAGAACCTTGATTTTATTCAGTTACCATTCATTATATATTAATTCATTAATTAATTCATTATTTATGTTTGTTTTCTTATATTCAATTTATAGCCAAGTATAACATTTATATTATTTCAATTAATTGGAATTTCATTCAAGTCGTTAATGATTAACTTTAACTAACATTGTTTGCCTTGCATTCTAGTTATTATTTCATTAATATAATTCACAAATTTTTATTTCTTTCAGTATTTAATTACACAATCTTATTAAATTAACAAATTTAATGGTTGAAAATTACGGGTCGTTACAAAGTTGGATTAGAAAGAGCAAAAAACTTGGAGTAGTTGGAGTGATTGAGTCTCAATGGAGTTTTCCCTCTTTTCTCACCAATTCGGTCCCCATTGTTGTTGAGAAGCTCTGGTATTTATAGAGTCGAGTTGTGAAGTGTGGAGGTTGAAATTATAGCTTTCTGAATCTGGTTCGGCATCTGGATAGGAGCTTATTTGGCTTGGTCACTCTTCCATGTTTGGTTCGGTGCTTTTGTCTTTGGGGCCCCCTATTTGTCGGACCAAACATTTGGTCCGGCATGCCTGTGTACTGAACCAAATGTTTGGTCCGGTGTTAGATGTGTCGTGCCGGACCAAACATTTGGTCCGGCATATTAGAGAATGCCGGACCAAATATCTGGTCCGGCATATCATAGAATGCCGGACCAAATATCTGGTCTGACATATCAGAGAATCCGGACCAAACATCTGGTTCGACATGCCGGACAAAATATTTGGTTCAGCATTTTAGTGAATGCCGGACCAAGTATCTGGTCCGGCTGTTCTGCCTTCTATGTCATGGTCTACTTTGGCTTCTTTTCCTTCCTTTCTCTCTGCTTGCTGGAAAATCGAGCCAATACTTGCCCTCCAAAGTATGTTGTGTAGTTACACGACATGCTTTGTTTGGTTCGGCACCGAGCTCCTACCACCGGTCGAAAACTTGTGGCCGTTCGCCTTCCTTCCTTTTTCCTCTTTAAATACCATTCCCTCTTTCTTATCCTTCTACTTTTATTTTCTTAACAAACTTCTTCAACTTATTTTCGATCGATTGAGGTCTGTTTTGAACTCGTTTATATCGCTTGAATTCAGATATCTCTACGTCTTCATTGCTTGAGGTAAGCTCTTCTAAATCCGACCTTTGGCCTAAGGTTTTAGGGTTTAGATTTTCAGGGGTGTTCGGTTTGAGCACGAATGGTATTGGCTTCGAATCAAGGAAAAGAAGCGGGTGATGGGATCTCTTTAGAGTGATTCAGTGAAGAGGAAGGTTGTGCTGCTAGATGCTTTAAGGAAATGTGGATGTGTATTAAGGATGGCAGAAGGTTGCCAGGGAGAGTGGAATAGGGCATCTGATCTTTACATCTCTACTTTCTATTGGAAAGCTTTCCAGGGGTGGCATGGTCTATGTGAGTATTTGGCTGCACAGATACATCATTAGGTCGGTAGTTTGGAGTAGTTAGCATCGGGAGTTGAAGTGGATAAGTGGGTGTTTGGGCTTCAAATTAACTTAGTTATCATCCAGCAGGTTTGGTTCGACATTATGATGCCGTTCGGTCCTTTGGCCAGGGTAATGCGGAACCAGATAATCCAAGCACAGGTTTCATAGGTATGCCGAGCCAAAGGCGGGGATTCTTGAAATGGTAGCTTGAGTTTCATAGGATTAGGTTAGGAGTATGGTTTTAACCGGGCTAGACGATACGATGCTTCCCATGAATGTTTTAACTTCCATTTATGATTGCACCTCTGTTGGACTTATGCTTGTCTTTTATTTCTTTGTGCAGAAATATGTCGTCTAGTCGCGAGCTTCAATCCAAGCATGCATCCTCACAGCCTGCCGGTGCTGGCCCTTCTTCTTCTGATGTTCCTGTTAATTCTCCCAGATAACCCAGTTCTGCCTATTCTTTGGTGGAGGGCTACACTTCCAATCAGACGCTGGTAAGGCCTTCTGAGTGTTACCTCAGCGTCTTGACAATAGAAAAGCTTAACTCCAAAGCTACCACGTTCGGGATAGCTCATCGGGACATGATACTACCCTACCCGAATGACAGAGCCTGCTTTCCATCAGGTGGATATATGGCATATAGTAAGTACCATTGTATATGTGGCGCAATTCCTCCACTCACTAATTGGATCGCCAGTTTTGTGGTTTAATTGAAAGTCGCTCCCATGTAGCTTCAACCAAACTCCTATGCCATCCTAACATGCATATATCTGATATTCGTGAAGCGTTATCAGAGACTCCCTATCCACAGAGAGATCAGATACTTGTATAATGTGAGGAGTTATCGAATGGGGAGCCCCTTCATCAGGTTAGATTCTGCTCACAAATTTAAGCCTGTCCTTGATCTATACTCCAAGTTTAGTATGTTCAAGAAGGAGCACTTCTTCGTGCGTGATGACGCCGTTCCTCAACATGCTTTCACTTCTGGATGTAAGTCGTCATCATACTTTTTCTAAGCTTTCTGTCGACTTGGTTCCTTAATGCTCCAAACTTTTCAAGTTGCATGAAGGCGGCAGAGAATGAGGGTTTGAAAAAGATGGCCAAGGAAATACTAGCTATCCCAGAGGCTGAGAGGGAAGCCTCGTTCCTACTTTTCGACACAGCCCTTCGCTTTTACAACTTGATCGGCCCTAGTCAATCCGTGTTCAAGGTCAGGCCAAGCTCAGCCGAGAAAGCAGCGGGAGCCGAAGGAGAAGGGGGAGATGCGGATAAAGGCAAGGCTCCGGAGGAAAAGGGGATGGGGTCGGAGCCTCAAAGAAATTGAGGCGTAAGAAGTGCGTGGTCCGTCCCCCCCGTTTGGAGAAATCTTTGCGTTTACGGGATGCTCCTCCCCCCGATGACAAGGAGGGTTCCCATTTGGAGGGAGAGAGTGAGGACGAGGGAGGGTTGGAGGGAGATTCCGAGGCAATGGAATCAGAGGCTCGTGCTTCTCCAGGTGTGGAGATCATAGGTAACGAAGGCTTGGGTGTGACTCCCTTGAAGAATGCTGAAGCTGCGCGGGAGTGGCCCGAGCAGTTGGATCAATTTGAGCTAGTTCTTGGGCCAACTTTTATCGCTGACCCCTCCCAAGAGAGTGTAGGTCCGAGTGACTTGGGTGGAATGCCGCTTTTTCCAGTGCAAGGCGGAGCGGGAGTTGGCGAAGCATTTGGGCTTTCCCCAGGTACCTTTGATTACTGTATGGATTTTGGGATACTTCTTGTGAACTTTTTGTTTTTTGACGAGTCCCAATCTCCACTTGCTCCTCAATCTAATGAAGCTCGATCGTCGTGTGTCCTCCTTCCTCCAAGTGGAGTCCCGTCCCAGCGTATTCCCTACTTGAGTGAGACCCCGTCCTAGCCACTTGATCCAGTCTATCCTAAGGGTTTGTAATAGCTCGTAGTGCCCTAGTGTCTGGCATGTTTTGTTTTTATGCTTTCTCCATTTCTCTGCTCTAATGTTGTTATTCGCATTGCAAGGAAAAAAAGGAATTCGAAGAAGAACGAAATGTCCTGGCGACTTGAACTGTAACAACCCGCATATTTCACGATTGTATATTTAAATGTTTTATTTAAATATAGCATCGTTAATCGGATTAAAGTCTGAAATGTTACTTTTTGTAAACAGTCGAATTGGGACTCGAAACCACTTCCATTGAGTCCAAAATGGCGTTTACAACTTTTTTGAGTATAAACATCGATATGTTTGGAGTTGAGTAGAATTTTTCTATTTTTCTATTTGGGCTTTGGGTTTGGGTTTCAGCCCACTAACCCATCATAATACCCTAACTCCTCTACTCTTCATCCATTCACTCATTCTATTTCCTAACACTCAAGCTCAAAGTAAAAATGAGGGAAAGAATGGGAAATAGAAATTCCTAAAACCTAGTTTTGTTTAGGAAACTCAAATTCAAGTCCAAAATCAAAGAGAAGCTTAGGTAAGCATCCTCTTCATCTTCTCCATCTCAATCTCTCTCCAATTTCAGAAATTTCCTATAACCTAACTTAGGAAATATTTGTTTATGATCATAGAATGGAGCTTCTAGAGTTGAAGTTGAAGAGTAGTTGATCTTTCCATTGTTTTTGGGCTTCTCATTCGTGTCTTTAAATTTTAAAGGTGAGTTTTTGAACTCATATCTATGTCTATATCTTTGATAGTTGTTAGGTAGGAATTCCTAACACCTATTGCTTGTCCATTTGCCTTTGAATTGAATTGGTTTGATGAATATTCCAATTTTTGGTATTTTGAAGTCAAAAATCTTTAAAAATCCTATCTTTGATGTTTGAACACGTTTTTTGGGTGTATCGAAGAGCCTACAAGGCTGGGTTGTCGCTTGGCATAAATCCCTAGTCTCCGTTGCTCGTCCAATCGCTTCCGATTAGGATTTTTGCCCTTCGTGGGGCTAGATTGATTTTACTACAAATTACAGTTCAGTCGACTGAACCTAGAAACAGAATGTTTCTGGGTATCAGATCAGACAACTGACTATACAGTTCAGTCGACTGAAACCGGGAATAGAAAGTTCTTGTCCCTGTATCAATCGACTGAACTGTAAAGTCAGTCAACTGAACCTGGAAACCGAGAGTTTCTAGGCATGTATCAGTCGACTGACCATACAGTCCAGTCGACTGAATCTGGGAAATGTGCTTTTTGCCTATTTTAGGCAGTTTTGTGTAGGTTTCCAATTTTTAATCGATTCTTGATGATCCGATTTGTTGTTATCATTTATCGACTTTGATGACTTCTTTCTTTGGATTTTTGGGAATATCCATTTGATGGATTTAATATCGATTTCTATGGTTTTGATTCACGTCTTCGAATGTGAATCTTTGGTGATTGATTGTTTTTACAATCATTTTTGTGATTTGTCACTTTAAAATACAAAGGTTTCTATACTAGTAGTAAATATTCAAACTCTTTCACAAAGATGGTTCCAACTCCATTTTTAATACAAATCTCTTTTATAAAACCATTTTCCAATCTATTAGTATATATAAACCTTTACCTCATTCGTATGAGAAATCTAATTAAACGGCTTAGCAAAACAACTGGTATGAAACGCTTGCGTTTAGTTCGTCGGTTAATTCTTGGACTTGTTCGATTGAACTCTTGTGACAATTTTCGAGTGGAAATCTACAATCTGTTCGTAAATATTTAAGTTAAGCTAGTGGTGATGGGACATAAAGCTAAACTCTTATATTTACTAGCTTAGTGTAATTTACACTTATTCTCGAGTGGAAGTCTATAATTTGTTCGTAAATATTTAAGTTAAGCTAGTGGTTATGGGACATGAATCTAAACTTTTATATTTACAAGCTTAGTGTAATTTACACTTGTCGATCAATGATGATCATTTTGAGATTTAGACTAGCAATGTGCGATGTCTCTTGTTTGTATGGAGACTAAAAACCCCGTTTGGGGAACCGGTTCAATTTGGTGGGGTAGCGACCCATGGTCTTCGGGCCATTTGTGGAGTTTCAGCTCAAACTTGAAGGTTAGCGACCATGGAATAGCGTTCCGTTTGTGACACACGTGTTGGGGAGTTTTCATGCTCCCGTTTGTGATAGGCCTTCCCCCTTTGTGATTTCTAGATTTCTAGTGGTTGATATCTAGAATTTGTGTTTCACCAATTTTCATGGATTGCATTGATAAGCTCTATAAATATTTGTGTTTCTGTGAATAATTTAAAGAATATGACATTCTTTTGGTGTTTGAGAATATTTGAGATATTGTATGATTTTTGTTGTTATCTGATGTATACTTGTCACAGTATGGCATTATTGTTAGCATACGTTTTTGTGATATCTCTTATCCTATCTCGTTTTATCTGATATTTATAGCTAGATTGATCTGTTTATTATTTTCTTCTTAAATAATACTCGGGTCAGACCGAGGTATTTCAGGTGCTTCTGCTTGACTTCTTATCAGGGTCTGTCACCTGACTTTTGGCTAACTACTTTAGTTTAGTAGTTTTTGTTGTTATACATTCGAGATAGAGACTCCTTGATGTATACTTATTCTTTTGTCTAGCACTTGTATATATTCTTTTGTGAGGTAGTGGATCTAGTTTGACCACTACTTTGATGTACACTTCTATGTGTTATATTCATATATGTTTCCGCCTTTGTGATATGAATATCTGTGGCTGATTTGTGTTATGTTTATTTCTATATTTGTTTTCGAAGTCCAAATAGCCACTGTGTGGTAGCTTTGAGTTTGTATTTGATATGTCGAATTTCCTCTTGAAATAAAATGTAAGTTATATTATCTGACATATCGCTACTCGCACAAAGCAATTACACAGATGGTCGCTCTTCAACAGCCTTATTCTTCGTGCTAGTCGACGGCATTACCCCGTAGTGTCCTTGGCTAGTGTGAGTATAGAGGTGGGGCATCACATGAACTATTCAAATGGATGAAAGGGGCCTCCGTTTCTTCTAAGATGGCCTCTCAAAAGGAAAAGACCGCGCAAGGGAATGTTGAGGAGACTCCGTCAGGTGTGGGTAGAGGAGAGAGCCATGAAACGTCCTAGAAACGCACAAGATCCTCGGATAAGGGCGCCACCTCTCCGGTTCTCAAACTTCTTCTCATCGCCATCACCAAAATCCAGCTAGTCCTAAAGTGCACGAGGTGCTTGACGACTTAAGGGAGGAAAATGTTGATACCTATTTCTCAGATTATCAGCCGCCGATGCGAAATCCCTTCGAAGGTCACCCTGACATTAACCCCGGCTACGCGGGTCGTCTTCCAGCGGATCCTGATACCGAGTTCCTTTTGCCTCGAAATCCTTTGGTCCGGATCTTGGATGAGGCAAAAACTCTCGACTTCACCAACTTGACAACGAGAATGGTCCAAATTACTGATGAGACCAAGAAAATTGTCGATTATCAGTCCCGCTTATCCAAGGCTAGTGAGGAAGTTGGGAGCATCAATGTACAATTGCGTTTGGAGGTAGAGGATCTTCGTAAGGCACTCAGGGAGATGGATGCTAAGTTAGAGGCGGGCGAAGCATCTCGCGCATCCGAGATAAAGAAGGCCAAGGAAGAAGCGATGAGAGAGGCCGCCGACTTATGCAAGGCAGAGATTGACGAGGTTATCAGTTCAGTAGATGAGGCATGGCAGAAGGATCTGAAGTGGATCTGCTCCCTCAAGGGTAAGGTGAAGAAATCGGAGGAGGCCTTGGTTGAGCTGAAGAAGCCTCAGGGCGAGTGGCAGAAGGAAAAGGACTCGTATAAGGCTGAGATTAATAGGTTGAAGGCGAAGCAGGCCCGATTGAGAAAGGGCAAGGAATGGTACATGAATAAGGTGGTGTCTCTCCTGACCGAACTTGACAAATCCAGCGACTTTTTTGAGACGGTCAACTAGATGCTGAAGGACACTTATTACATGTTCTGGAAACATGGGAACCTTCAGTGGATGGATGATTATCCCCAGGTGATGGCAGGAATCCATGCTTGGCTTATTGAGGAAACTAAGGCTGCGGTTGCGCAGGAGGAAGGAGCTGTATATGATGTTGGGATGGTGAACAGTCGGTTCACATTGGAAGAGACCAAAGCCATCGCCAAGGGGTATGAGTTGCTGGCGGAGGACGAGGATGATGAGGATGGGTCGGATCTTGAGGGGCTTGGTGATCCACACCACATTACCGCAGGTATCTTGTCATTTTGCTTTAGCTCCGTTAACACTTATCCTGGACTGTAAAGCTTATGATTTTCCTTACTTGCATCGTGCAGGGACATCTTCGGGATAGGTTGGGCCTTCAAAGGGTGTCGGTGAGGCGTCGCAAAAATAGGGCGAGTCTCTTGAGCATTCCGAGACTTCGAGGGACATGGCTAAAGGGAGCAAGTCGAACAACAAGGTTATTCCTCCTTCGTAGTCGAGGAAATTTTCTTTTCACTTTCTGCATGTATCTTTGAAGGATGTATGGTTGTTCGGTATTTGTATATATAAACGAAAAGCTTTGTACATAAAAATTTCAATGTTGTAATGTTCAATTTCTGTCTTTTGCATGTTTATCTGGAATGACTTTTGTGACGCGTAATTTATATAGGTTGCTTCATCTATTTGTGATCTGTTTATGACTTAGTTAATCGTTATTGTGTTCAGAGACGTAGAAAACCATAAACGCGTTGTTATATTCAGGGTCGATCGCGAACGATAACTACTCAGACTATTGCCCGTGTCGTGAGTATTATTCGATTTATCGTTACCGGTGTGCGTAATGCCGATCGTAAATTGCGAAATCCCCCTGCCTACAGCCACGGCTTAATCGTGGGGTTTATAATCGATTTGCAGTTGCCGGCGAGCCGAACGCCAATGATGAACTGCCTAGGCTATAAATCGTTCCTAATCTGTGGCTTATGATCGGTTCATCATTGCCGGCTCAGGGGTGCCGATCGTCAGTAGTGAATTGCCAAGGCTTGTTTCGTGCCTCTTATTGTGGTTATCTTACTTTCACCGCTGTCAGCAAGCGCCTGCGATTGCTCGCGGTAGGAATAGTCATCAGATAAATAATTAAATGAAACAATGTTCAAATAAGAAAGGTAATGCGAGACACTAAATTTTTATAGTGGTTCGGCCGAAATATGCCTACATCCACTATCTTTCTTTTATTGTTTCATTTAATACATGTTTCTTTACAACTCAAGAGAAATAGCGGTGGAGATGTTGGAGATTCCATGCTTTCCCAAACACCTCTCCATCTACCGTCGACAAGATGTATGCTCCATTATGAATATCCTTATGAACAACAAATGGCCCTTCCCAAATCAGATCTAGTGCTCCTAGTCGTGGGAAGACTCGCTTGAGTACCAAGTCTCCCTCTTGCAGAGCTCGAGGCTTGACCTTGTAGTTGTATTGCCTTGCCACCTTTTATCTATGAGCGGCAGCTTTGAGCGTGGTGTCGTTTCTTTTCTCCTTAATCAGGTCGAGTGACATGCTTAAGAGCTCCTCGTTTTCTTCCAGATTGTAATACATTCTTCGGTGTGAGGGGATGACTATTTCGATGGGGAGCATGGCTTCGGCTCTGTATGCCAATGCGAATGGCGTGTGCCCTATTGCGGTCTTGTAAGAAGTTCGGTAGGCCCATAGTGTAGTAGGCAGTTCGTCGACCCATACACCCTTGGACTTTTCTAGCTTCTTCTTGATCAATGTCTTCAACGTCTTGTTTACTGTTTCTACTTGCCCATTTACCTGGGGATATGCCACAGCCGAGAAGCTTCGGGCAATCCCATGTTCATGGAACCAACTGGAGAACTCTTCACTATCGAATTGGAGTCTGTTATCCGATATGATCTTCTGCTGCATCCCAAACCTGCATAGGATGTTACGTATTAGGAAGTTTATCACTTTGGTAGATGAAATTTTATTCAAAGGCTCCGCTTCCACCCATTTGGTGAAATAATCCACTACTACTTTAGCGTATTTTTCTCCTCCTCGACCCATGGGGAGTTCCTTGATCAGATCAATTCCCCAGATAACAAAGGGCCAGGGGCTGACCATATGGATTAAACCGATAGGTGGCAGTCTCGGGGTTTTGGCAAATCTTTGGCATTTGTCGCATTTCTTAGCGAACTCGACTACGTCCTTGTTCAGTGTGTGCCAAAAGTATCCATAGCGTAGGATCTTCCTGGCTAGAGTTTTCCCTCCGGTGTGATCGCCGCAACTCCCTTGATGAATGTTATTAAGGATATCTTTTGCTTTGTTCCCGGCGACACATCTTAGTAGTGGGTTGGAAAAGCCACGACGGTACAATATGCCATTCTAGATGGTGTAGCGGGATGCCCTCCTTTGTATTCTCCTGACTTCGTTTAGATCTGCTGGTAAGGTTCCTTCTTGCAAGTATCTGATGATGGGGTCATCCATGTCTCCTCCCTGTCTGCGATCGTTGTGATTTGCAGACACTCGAAACTCGGTGTGGATTGTCTCATGACGGGAGCTGCCCTCGGCATTGGCTCGGTTCTTACGCTAGCCACTTTGGCGAGGGTGTCCGCCTTTTGATTTTCCTCTCGGGGGATGTGTTTTATTACATAGTAGTCTAGCTCATCAAGGAGGGTTTTGGCCCTTTTGAGGTAAGATGCAAGCTTTTGTCCGCGAGTCTGGAATTCTCCAAGGATCTGGTTAACAATTAGTTGAGAATCTCTATGTATACATACCGACTTAACTCCTATTTCTTTAATGATTTCTAAGCCAGCTATCACTGCCTCGTATTCAGCTTCGTTATTGGTTGCAGCGAACTCTAGCCTCAGTGCATAGCATAATTTCCTTCCTCGGGTTGTGACTATTATGACACCTGCCCCCGAGCCGAGCTCGTTCGATGCTCCATCAATGAACATATTCCATTTGACAGTTTCCTCAATTCTTGCTGCAACCTCCTCATCTCGCATTGTGAACTCAGCTATGAAATCAGCCAAGGCCTATCCCTTAATAGCGGCACGTGGGTGGTAAGTAATGTCGTACCGGCTCAGCTCAATGCACCATTTTAACAGGCGCCCTGACGTGTCTGGTTTATGTTAGACTTGCCTCAAACATTGATCTGTTAGGACTCTAATGGAGTGCGATTGAAAGTAGCGTCGTAATTTCCTGGATGCTATGAGTAGACAGTAAGCCAATTTTTTGATCTTAGGGTATCTAGCTTCTGTGCCCGTGAATCTTTTGCTAATGAAGTATATCGGTCTTTGGACGTGGTCATCTTCTCGTACTAATGTGGCACTTAGTGCGTGGGAGGATACTGCTAGGTATAAGTAGAGGCTCTCTCCATCCATCAGAGAGGAGAGTACTCGCAGCTTCTGTAGATGTTCCAGCAGACTCTAGAAGGTCGAGTAGCACTCGTCAGTCCATTCAAATTTCCCTTTGTCCTTTTTGAAGGCTTCAAAGAACGGGATGCACTTGTCCATTACTTTAGATATAAACCTACTCAGAGCGGCTACCTTCCCGTTCAGGCTTTGCATTTCCTTTCGTGTGGCTGGGATTTTGACGGCTTTCAAAGCTTGTACCTTTTCAGGATTCGCCTCTATCCCTCTGGCATGCACAATGAAACCTAAGAATTTACCCGAAGACACCCCAAAAGAGCATATCAAAGGGTTCAGCTTCATTTGATATTTGCGTAATACTTGGAACATCTCGTCTAGGTGGCTCAGATGGTTCGTTGCTCTTCTTGATTTGACAAGCATGTTGTCAACATAGACTTCCATGAAGTGACCAATTTGCTGCGTAAACATCTTATTAACTAGACGTTGATAGGTAGCGCCGGCGTTCTTAAGCCCGAAGGGCATGACCTTGTAGCAATACGGGCCTAGATCCATGATAAAGCTAGTATGTTCTTGATCCGGCACATGCATGGGGATCTGGTTGTATCCTGAATATGCATCCATGAATGACAACAACTCATGTCCTGCGGTTCCATCTACCAGTCGGTCGATTCGGGGCAAAGGAAAGCAGTCTTTGGGGCAAACATCATTGAGGTTTGAGAAGTCAATGTAGGTCCGCCTCTTCCCATTAGGCTTCTTAACTAAGACCGGCTTGGAGATCCATTTTGGGTAAATGGCTTCGCGGATAAAGCCATTGGCGAGCAAGTTCTTCACCTCTTCGTTGAGAGCAGTCGACCGTTCTGTCCCCATGCTTCTTTTCTTTTGTTTGATCGAGATCTTGGTTGGGTCAATTTTAAGGGTATGGAAAGCTATTTCTGGGGATATCCCCACCATGTCTTCGTGGGTCCATGCGAATACATCCAAGTTCTTGCGTAAGAACCCTATTATTTAGACCTTGAGATTCTGGTTCAGTTGAGAGCCTATTTTTAAAAGCCTGGTTTTATCGCATTCGTCTACCATCATATGTTCCATAGCCCCCACGGGCTCGGCGTTGACCTCCTCCTCTCTATCTCTGAGGTCCAACTCGTTAAATGGGTCACTAGTATATTTGAGAGGAGGGGCCTTCTTTGATTGCTATGCTTCCGCATTTTTGGTGCAGAGGGCAACCCCCACGCCTTTCCCTTTTTCCTTCTTCTTGTTTTGGCGAAGTTCGGTCATGTAGCAATCGCGAGCTGCGCCTTAGTCGTCTTCTACTTCTCCTATTTCGGTATCAGTTGGGAATTTCATCTTCAAACACCATAGTGCCAAGACTATCTGGAAATCTGACAACGCAGGCCTTCCCAAGAATGCGTTGCAGGCAGAGTGTCCGTCCACCAGCACGAATGTTTTCTTTCGTACAATTGATCGGGGCTGACTTCCTTGCTCAACGAACAAGTCTAGTTGTCCAAGCGGCATCGTGGCTTCCCCAATGAACCCATGTAAGGGATTATGGCATGGGGATACATCTTTCATCGATAACTTCATTTTATTGAATGCATGTTTGAATAAAATATTCACCGAGCTTTCTGTATCGACTAAAATGCGAAACACCTCTACCGGACCGATCCAGACGGAGATAACCATGGGATCGGTGAGCAGATACTGTTTTTCAACCAATTCTTCATCATTGAAGGTTATGTCGACCTTTTCTCTCCGTTTAGCAATGTATCCTTCAGTTATGGAATGAACATATACTTCCCCTATCTTTCAAGGATTTCCCATACCTCTCCATGTTGGCCCAACTTCCGTTGGCTATATGTGGGCCTCCAGATATGGTGTGGACAGTTATCTTCTCTTGGTTGGAGTGGCTCATACTCGCTCCCTCCTTGTTGTTCCCTTGCAGGGGTTACCCAGATCCTTCGTGGACCAGCGCAGGAGAGTTGTGCCCTTTTTGCATGTATCGTTCTAGTTTCTTTTTTCGGATGTATTCCTCGGTGAGATCCCGCATATGCTGGCATTCTTCAGTGTTATGCCCATGAGACTCGTGGAAGCGATAATATTTTCATGTTCTAATTGCGGCTTTTGACTCTTTTTTGTATGGAGCGCGTTTGTATTTCAACTCGTGTTGAGTAGCCATGTAAATGTTCTCCACAGTGTCGTTCAAAGGAGTGTATGAATCGAATCTCGGTCCAGGTCTGTATCGTCGCTTATTGCCTTTTTCAGTTCCAGAGTTGCCTTGGTGGCCATTTTTTCCTTCGTTGTTCGGTTTATTCCCTTCCCCTCGGAGTGGGGCACCCATGTTTCCTTGGACGCTAGAAGCCTTTGTGGGTTGCTTGCTATGTCGGTGGGCCGTCGCGTCCTCCAATCTCATGTACTTTCCATCTTCATGAAAGAAATCCTGAAGAGTTAGAGGCTTTTCCTTCGTTAATCTTCTCGCCAGCTTTGAATATGGGTGGACGCCTCCGCACAGAGCCATTAGTGTAAGCCTTTCATTTGCATTTTGTACTATTGCTGCGGCAACGTTAAAATGGGTAAGATATTGCTGCAGCGGTTCTCCTGCTTACTGTTTTACGTCTGACAAGAAATAAGCATCTTTGGTTGTTCCACATGGATTCGGAATTGACTTATGAATTTTTCCTTCAACATTTCCCAAGAGCTAATGGAGCCATGAGGCAGGAAAAAAACTATGTGGTTGCTAAGTCTGACAGGAATAGCTGAAAACATTTACACATCACACCTTCTGTTGCTCCATTCATGAGCATGTGCTGGGTGTAGCGCTGCAAGTGGATGATTGGGCTGGACGTGCCTTTGTAAGGATCCATGGTGGGCATCTACCACTCTCGAGGAGTGGCTGTCACTTTTATATCCCCGGTGAAGGGGCTGGACACCCTTGCCCCTATCCCTCTTTCGAGTTGTTCGCGCCTGAGATATTCCCTAAAGAGGCGCGTCATCCTCTCCTCGGATTCTGGGGCAACCCTGAGAGATGTGGGGGCTTCCCTTTGATATTGATGGCGTCTGGAACCTTGATTATGGTGGGATTGGCGATGGTTGGCTCGCAGCATGATAGGATCAGCCACAGTTGGTCCTTGCCTGGTGCCCCCTTGACTGGGCCCAGCTCTTGATGATCTTTCAGGACCAGCTTCGGGTTGAGTCCTAGCTCAGCTTTGAGTCCTTGCATCTTCTTGATTGAATTCATCATTTGCAGGAGATCTGTCCCTTCTACGCGATTCTCCAGATTGAGACTCATCTAGAGATTCGGTATTGTGAGTGGATTCCTCCGTGCCTCTTAAGCGTGTCATGAGTTGATCACCAAATCTTTTTGCTGGGCAGCGAAGCGGTCAGTCATCTCATTCACAACCCTATCTATGTCTTCTCGGGTGATAGCTGAGCCTAGAGGTAGAGAGTGGGTAGCTGAGTTTTCTTGATCTTCTTAGATGGGATTGAGTGTACTGGCAGTGGTTGCGCTCTTATCCTTATCGGTGTTGCGCCTAGAGGGAGCCAAGTTCTAACACTGAGTTAAGGGTTGTAAGGAGAATGGATAGAGGAGTTCGGCTCTCTACACCGTTCTCAGTGAAAGCACCAAAAATGTTTGCATAAAAATTGGACAAACACCTCTAAGTTCGAATTTAACTAAGTATTTAAGTTTGGTCGATGTGAGATTTTAATGTTCCAACACGTTAACGGCTAGTTTTTTGCAGTCACAAAATAGTTCACTGATTCAAAATCGAAAAGCAGTTTGAAGGAGTAAATCACACAAAGTTTAATAGTGGTTCGGCCAGAACGTGGCTACGTCCACTGTCCATATTATTATTCTCGCTTTGATTTGATTATAGGTACAAGTTGGATTAGAAAGAGCAAAAAACTTGGAGTAGCTAGAGTGACTGAGTCTCAGTGGAGTTTTGCCTCTTTTCTCACCAATTCGGTCCCCATTGTTGTTGAGAAGCTCTGGTATTTATAAAGTGGAGTTATGAAGTGTGGAGGTTGAAATTATAGCTTTCGGAATCTGGTTCGGCATTTGGATAGGAACTTGTTTGGCTTGGTCACTCTTCCATGTTTGGTTCGGTGCTTCTGTCTTTGGAGCCCCCTATTTGCCGGACCAAACATTTGGTCCGGCATGCCTGTGTACCAGACGAAATGTTTGGTCCAGTGTTGGATGTGTCGTGCCGAACCAAACATTTGGTACGGCATATAAGAGAATGCCGGACCAAATATCTGGTCCAGCATATCAGAGTATGCCAGACCAAACATCTAGTCCGGCATGCCAGACCAAACATCTGGTCCGGGGTTCGGCATATTTGTGAATGCCGGACCAAGTATCTGGTCCGGCAGTTCTGCCTTCTATGTCATGGTCATCTTTGGCTTCTTTTCCTTCCTTTCTCTTTGCTTGCTGGAAAACCGAGCCAACAACTGCTAACCCATTCTCCAAAACTACACGACCAAGAAACTTAACCTCTTATTTCCAAAAGTAATAGTTGAAAACTTTTCCTTCAATTTGTGTTGTCTCAATGTCTCTAACACTAATCTAAGATGGACCTCATAGTATCTTTCATTCTATAGTACACTAAAATATCATTAATGAAGACCAACACAAATATATCCAGCTGATCTTGAAAGGTTCATGTCATAAGATCTAAAAGGAATGCATGGGCGTTGGTTAGTCCAAATCGCATGACTAACCATTCATACGAACCATACCTTATTCTAGATGAAGTCAACGGGACACTATCCTCAGCAATCCTCATTTGGTTGAATCTCATTGCCAAATCTAACTGCGAGAATACTCTCGCTCCACTCAACTGATCAAATAAGACATCTACCCTAGGCGGTGGATGATCCTTCATAGTTAACTCATTTAACTTCCGGTAGTTGGTACACATTAGCAATGATCCATCCGACTTCTTCACATACTGCAATGCTTCCCATGGCGAGCTACTCGGTCTAATGAAACTTTATGCTCAAGTTCCACTAGCTCCGTATTCAATTCCTCCATCCCATTGGGCGGCATTCTTTTAGGTGGTCTACTAATAGGTTGTGCCTCTAGCATCAAATCAATACAAAACTCAATCGCTCTTCTAGGCGGTAATCTCGTGACCAGCTCAAAAATATCAACAAACTACTATACCCCTAACACTAGGTTGAACTCATCTTCTTGATCTTCCATCACACACAACATCGATTTGAACTTCCCCTTCATAATTCTAACACAACCATGATCCTTTCTTCATCTTTCGGATTCCATAAGGCGATAACTCTATCAGTAGAACAGTTCCTAGCGTCATTACACACTAACCAATCCATTCACAAAAGGACCGCATATCCTACAAAGTCAAAAACATATGTATCGCACAGAAATAAATGTCCACACAAAGCGAACTCAAGGTTAGTGCACCTTAATCCAAGAGTGGAATACCCATCGATCAGGTTAATTACAGACAAAGAAGTAATCAAGCAGACAGTGTCTAATTCTAACCTATCCACCAAATTTTTAGAAATAAAGGAGTGATTTGAACTAATACTAAATAGAACTCTAACTAAAGTACCAGAGATCGAACTCATACCTCCTAGCACAACATTCTTTCCTTTCTGCACCCATTGATCCTATAGACATCCTTCCAAAGCAAAGACCATTTCCTATCTTATCTTTGAACAATCTTTCTTCTTCTGGCCAGGTTTTCCACGGTTAAATAACTTGACTTTTATTGTTCCTAGCCATGTCTACCACCTCATTGAATGGAAGTGCTAAATCTCCTAGCCATGTCTACCACCTCATTGAATGGAAGTGCTAAATGCACCATCCTCTTATTACTTAATCCCGGCCTTAATCCCAAAATAAACTTCTCACCTTCTTTATTAGGTTTCTAATCAAGTCAGCACCATACTTGGAAAATGCATTGAACTTTTGCACATACTCTAGCATGGTCATATTTCCTTGCCGTAATTCGACAAATTTGCAAAACATCACTGATAACTCTGAACCAGAAATGAACCCTAAAATTTTTCCCAAGTGACTTCTTTCTCTGGAACCGCCACCCTTATCATATCCCACCAAATACTTGCCAAGTCGTCATATCACCAGATACTTTCCAATCCATTAAACCGTTAGACACTAACTTCACTTTCTAAGCATTTGTAAGCTCCAAGTCTCAATAAAACCGATCACACATCACCAGCCAATCACTACTCTCTAATGCATGTTTCATTCCATCAAACATATCTCCTCCTAGATAAAAGAAATCCTTATTCATCTTAGAAAATTTTTCCCTAACTAGCGGCACCAGGCCTCTTGGCACATTTGAGGCTGCAGTGGTACTTGTTGTTGTGCCAAGTTCACCAAGAACTGAGCGCATTCATATCCATATTTCCCATAGTTGGAGCCAGCATTTGTACTCTAGCCTCAACTCTGACACTTGGTGCTTGTCCTCCTCCTTAGCCATTAGTTTGAGTACTCTTGGCCACTCTTCTTGCATTTGCTCCTCCTAATGTAAATCTACCACACATACACTTCATCTTGCTCTTTCTATTAAGAAAAACTTCATTAAAAGCATAGAGAAAAAGAATGAAATAATAATAAAAGAATACACACACACACCCCCCCAAATATATCTATATAGAAAATAAAAGTACATTATATAATAGTGTATACCCTTCCCAAAGTGTTTGTTTTATAGTAGATACTTAACTATTTTTAACTTAGTTTAACTTAAGTGTATCTAACCTAAGCTCTGATATTAAGTTGTAACATCCCCATTCGAGACCCGAAAATGAACACGGATGATTTTGTAGTCATCACCAGAATTATTTTCAAGCAACAAAATGAGATTAATTTTTTTCACAACATTAAGCAAATAGAGCAGCAAAATAATTTCATTACATAAATTGTCTTACACAAATGCATTACATTTTCATTATCCTAATCCGTACCCATGCAGGGGTAAATATAATAAAACAAAAACAGTTGTGTCATACCCAACATGTGAAGATGCCGAAATGATTACTTAACCAGTTATACAATCTAGTTCACAACAGCGAAAATTCAAAACAACTTTTATTAGAAAATAAGCCTCTTGCTTCGTCTATGGTGCTTTTATTCATTCTTTCCAAAAGCTACATTCTTAAGCCATAAACTCAACTCACTCGTATTGGCACCCATGAGATTATGGGAAATAATAAAAACACGGGTCATACACAAATGCTAGTGTGAGTAAAACTTTACCCTGAACAATTCAATCATATAATGAGACCATGTCGTTGAAGCACATAATGGTTTTTCACCCATTATTAAACATATAAATATCAAGAAGAGTGAATATCTTCACATAGTCATAGTTATAATCATCATTACATTAATAAGTGCACCTTCCTTACTTAGCATATCCCAACTTAATTCATTAATCAAGGCGTTCAGTTTTCCCCTTCGGGCTACCTCTACTATTTAGGAATTATGTCATGAGAAGACTTTAACTTGCCATCGATGGCTTTACACCACCTAATTCATTCTCATGTCGAAAACAATCTCTCGAATGCCACTTATGGCCTTACAGCAAAATTCGCATAAATTCTCGTGAATAGACATTTGGATTCCACTTATGGCCTCACACTAAAGTTCTCATCATTTGTCGTGAGTAGGCATTCTATGCCACTTATGGCCTCACATAGAAGTTCTTGTCCCTTATCATGAATAGACATTCAGATGCCATTTATGGCCTCACACTACTGTTCTCGACATTAAAGGTTATTGTTTATCCTTAATTAGCCTTTCTAAGAGTAGTTTCCTCTTATCATTTTAATAAGACTCCATAATTTAACTTATTATCCTCTATGGTCATTTCGTCCTTATGAAATTCTCAACCATCAGTTTGAAAAGTGGCTTCCAAAGTGTTATTAAAAGTTTTCTTATTTTACTTAGAAAGTCTTAGAAGCACTAGCCATTGCATGTTAAAATAGCAAAACTAACATGTGTGGACATAGTGTTATTACATGTTGACATTATGTAGCTATCGCATGTCAAAGTTTAAAGCTATCGAAGGTTGATCCATCAAATTCCAACCTATCACATACTATGCTATCACAAACCATATTCCCAAGCTATATAAAGTTGAGCCCTAAAGATATCATGTCTCGCTAACTCAATCTATCGAAGGTTGAGCTATCGCATGCCAATTCATCGAAGGTTCAGCCTTAAGGCTATCACATATTATCTTTTAAAAGCTATCATAGGTCAAAATGTATCGCATGTCAAAACCTATCACATGTCACAAGCTATCGAAGGTTGAGCCTTTTATAGAAGCAATCGCTAGCCACATTTAAAACTATCAAATGTTTCTGTAAAGCTGTAAAAAGTTTAACTTTATAGCTATTGAGGGGCTAGGCTTTAAAGCTACCGAATGTTTAACATTAGAGCTATAAAAGGTCTAGTTTTAAGCTATCGAAGGTCAAGACTTAGGGCTATCACATACCTAAGCAGAGCTGCCATAAGTCTTAATGGCAAATCCATAATTAAGTGCAAAATCATATTTAGCCTTAACAAAGCAATAATTTTCAGCCTAACCTATCCATACGTCAATTGTTCAATGGTTACTTTTATATTGGAACTATATTCTCTAAACAATACAAAAGTTTAGCCCTATTAACAAATCTTTTCCTTCGTTATTTTTCATTAATTCAAGTAACATTTTCTCTACCAAGTAATTCATAAAAAATTGAAAACTAATGGGAAAATTCTCAAAAATCCACCAAAATTCCAAACATCATCTTTTGTTTCAAGAAAAATTTCAAAACAAAATATTTGGTTTTAATATTTTTAAATATAAACTTACGCCCGAAATTAGCCATTTTCCACTTAAAAAATTCATAATTAATTATTGGTTCATTAGAAAATTACGAAATTTAAAACCCAGATCTATTTTAATATTAGAAATTTCATACTATGATTTCATGGCATCTTGAGAAGACTAAATCGTGTTTTACTCTAAAAAATGACCAAATTTTATTCATTTAAATCACTAAACACATAAAAATCATTTCTAACCATTAAAACATGTTTAACCATGCTTAAAGTCAGCCAGTAGATATCAAATCCAAATACCCAAATGGATATGGAAGTAAATTAGAGAAAGTTTTACTTACTTGGATTTGTAAAGCATGATTAAAATCCTCTTTTTCTTCATAGAGATAAAAACTTTAATCTTTTAGCATTGATTTCCACTCCCATTTCCTAACAATGGTAGTCGCCTAAGGTGTTGGGGTTTTTCTCTTTTGAGAATGAAGTAAATGTAAAATGGAGAGGTGAATGCGTTAAGGGGTTGTATAATAATGATTTTGGCTTGGCTTAAATAATTTATTACCTAATCTTATTCATTAATTACCCTTAATATAGATATTCAAATTCATTACCTTATACTTATATGGTCGAGTTTATTAATTTCCCTTAACAAGAATATTTGAATATACATATACGGTCAAATTTATTACACTAATATGGCACCAATCGTGGCTCAAACATCACATATAAGGATAGTGGGCCATGTGTCTCCCGATAAAGGCCAAAACCCATTGAGCACAGTCACTAATATAAAACCAATACTTACAATGCTTCATACGCATCGTCCACCATCTATAATTGTATCAAACCCGAATCAATATACACCTGGGTAATGTGAGAAATGCGAATTACGGATCTTAAGGCTAAAATAACACTAGAGGGGGGTTAATAGTGTTTTGTGGATTTTCTAAATCTTTTTGAAACTTATGTAAATTTAATCACCAACAAATGCAATTCACAGACACAGATATAATCACAGAATCAGACATAGATGCAAATAATAAATAAAAGCAGTAAAGGAAAGAACACACCAGGATTTTATACTGGTTCAGAGTTACCCCACATCAAGTCCCGCACAAACGTACGGATTTCTTATCAAAAATAATCTCCCAGATTACACCCTGGATTTCAAGGCCACGAGGTACACCCTCCTGTATTCGAGTCCAGGGCAAACTCTCTTGATTTACCAGGCCACAAGATCACCTAATTGATTTCCGGGGCAACAATCACACCCAATTGATTTCAAGGCTCAACCGCACCTTTTACTCAACGGTTTGATTTACAAATAATCATATAACTCTGAATAGCACTGAAACCTTATGGAAAGAGTGGCAGAGAATCAAACAAGAGATAATCAAGTTTGATTCACTTGGTATTTCGGTAGAGTATAGTTTGGGATTATTTAGGATAAATGTGGAAGATGAAGAGAAGAGAAAACAAGTGAAATCTGATAATAAATTCGTTTAGAACTACTGGTATTTATAGGAAATCAACAGCCATATCTATTTGTGAAAGGATACGACGAATATACACTTCTTTTGAAAATTTGAATTTTGAATTTAACGGACACCATGTCGACATAGGGGGTTGAGGGATGTCGACATGCTCTAGGAAAAATTGGTGATTTTGATTTTCTTATTAAAATTAGTTTCTATAATTTGTCAAAACAATTTCTAAACTTTGTAAATATATTTGAATATAGTTTAAACATATAAAAGAGTTTAGAAAGTAATCTTAATCTATAAAGTGATTTAAAATCTGAGTAAATAAATATTTTAAAGCTAAATATTTAAAACAAGAGATAGTTTAAAATCAATGAAAATTTTGAAATCAAAATATTAAAAATGATAAAGATAGTTTTGAGGCTAAAATATTTCAAACAAGAGAGATGTCTTTTTGAAAAGAATGTTTTGAAAACATTTAAAATAAGAGATATATTTTTGAAAAACATTTTTATAAAATTAGTGGATATCAAAATAGGACCACTATATGTTCCACTAGATATTGTCGTGGGTTCCATCCCACTAGGGTTTCATCCCTTTAACAGGCTCGAAGTGAATTCCATTCCACAAATAAATTTCGAATAAAGATGTAAGTGCTTTCAAGAAGCTTTAACATAATTCTAGACTCAATACTTATCTTGTACTATTAAAATCTTGAACACTTGATAACTTGATTTCTTGATACTCATGAGTCTTCAATCTTGATATCTTTGATCTTTAAATTCATCAATCTTGTATCTCTATACTGTACAGTCTTCATTCTTGGTACCTGCATGTTTATATCCTGCATATACATATATATGTCTAAACTATAATGTTAGTATTTATATTTTATAACAAGTCCTAAGGTTGTTGTCATCAAAACCATCTTTCTCAAGGACTAACAATCTCCCCCTTTTTGATGATGACAACCTATGTTTATAAAATATACTTCTCCTTCACAATAACTCCCCTTAAAACTAATAACTCCCCCTAAAACTAATAACCCCCCTTAATCTAAGCCTAACTACTCTAACTACTCTATTTTATATTTCTCCCCCTTTGTCATCAACAAAAACTAATCCTAAACTAATATAACTCCCTCTTAGTCTTATATTGGAGTACCTGTGACAAATTAAGATGGAGTGTGTGCGTGTGTGTCTATATATATATATATATAATAACATGAGTTAATTAATGAAAACATAACCAATATGATAGTTTAAATCCAATAAACATATACTATGTTTCATATACTTTTATACATTCCATTCAAATCAAATCAATTCTAATCAAAGCAAATCAAATCAAACAATTCAAAAACAAGCAATTCAAACCATAAGGAGATCAAATAATTTTAGGAACTTCAACCCATCCTTCTTCTCCAAAGATAGGATCCTTTTTAATATCTTCCCAATCTTTATTTTCTTGAATTAAAGTTCCTTCAGGATTTGCATCGAGATCATCTTTGTTTAGGGCAGAAATCATCCAACGAAGGGCATCGAAATGCTTCTCTTGTTCTTTTATCATCTGCATTTGACTTAGTTCTAAGTGCCTTTGATTGTGGAGAATACAAGTAAGTATATTCTTGAATGATTTTAGAGTTTCTTCAATATTTTCACTTAGAGTTTGAGAAGAGGAAGCCATTTTTGATAAGTAGTTAAAAGATATAAATAGAGATAAGTAGAAATGGAGAGATTACA
Organism: Allium fistulosum; assembly: GCA_030737815.1. Lineage (NCBI taxonomy): Eukaryota > Viridiplantae > Streptophyta > Magnoliopsida > Asparagales > Amaryllidaceae > Allium > Allium fistulosum. The sequence continues at coordinate 1,215,280,927 of CM060902.1, forward strand.
AAATTCTGGAAGAAACGGGTATTTAAATAGGCAGAAATCCGTTTAAAATGAATAGACATGAGTTAGTTATTTTAATTTCAAAATTTTAAAAAAACAAATCAGACAGTTATATGTCGACATAGTGGGTTGGGGTATGTCGACATGGGTATGTTAATCTATGTGTCTTCTTTGTTTTGTGAATAAGTATATATATATAAACTTATATACTATACTAACATTTATTCCAGAGACACGATAAGGTAGAAAAACATAAGATAGATAATTTTTTTTATATAGATAAATGAGTTAATACATGAGATACTTCATAACATGATAAAAGAACAATACAAGTTCATACAAAATAAACTAGTACATCACATCCTAGGTTTTAGAATGTGCTATAGGATGAGGAGGATGATGATAAGCCAAGTTTCCGACCAACTTTAGCAAAGAACTTGTTCGTATTAGTGGTCATTTTATCCAATTTTTTAATAACAGATCTTTTGAGAATCCGTTGATTTTCCACTACGATCTTTTGATTTTTGAGAAGTGTTCTGTTGGAAGGATTGTTAGGATATTCAATACTTTCCAAGGAGGTATCTTCATTTTCTTCTTCAATTTCCATTTCCTCCCCTTCTTCTTCTTCTTCCTCATTTTCTTCCTCTATCTCTTCATGTGCCAACCTTTCATCCTTTTCAGCAAGAGATTCATATTGTTGAAATATGAAAGGAATTATCATAAGAGAAATATTGGCATGATTAAATACTTTTCTTGAAACAAATTCTTCCCTTTTGTAATCAACACCAAAATAATTAATAATCCGAGTGAGATAGATTCCATGATACAAAGTATTCTCCCTCATTTCCAAATTTTTAGGACGAAGTTCATTCATAATCACTTGTGCCCAATTAATGTCATAATGACCAAAAATGGCAAAAAGAGCTTTACAAACTTTTAAAGTCAGGTTATTGAAATTTCCCGATCTAGGAGTGATAGTATGTTGCAAAAGAAGATTAACAATAAATGCTTTCGGACGAAAGTTACGATTTTTAAATTCAAAGCTGTTATCTCCTTCGAAAATGTGATGAAATGTCTCACGATCATGTTCATCAATATTAAAAGTAGAAAGATCCATTCCCGAATTCTTGCAATTGAGAATGTTGCCCAAAATTTCACAATTTAAAACAATTTTAGTGCCTTTAACACTACTCCAAATTTCATTTTCATTTCCTTCATGAAAACCGCGATTCAAATTTGCATAAAACATTTTAACAAGATTTGGATAACAGACAAAATCATTTTCAGAATTGTCAAAAAGACTAAGAATATGGTTCTCTTCAAGAAGAGTATTGATTTCATATGTAGAGAAATCGCTAAAGATAGCAAACTTTCCCGTATGAACTTTTCCGTAATTAGCATAGCTTATATAAGCCTTGATTGCTTCCCGATCATTATAGAGATACTCTTTGATGGCTTTAGACAGCCTAATTGTGGATGGAGTACTTGAAGAAGCCATTTTTGAAGAGAGTAGAAAGTTTGAAAGAGTGAAAGAGAGTTTGAAGTTTAAAATGAAAGTGAAAAGATATGATAAGATAAGGGAAATAAATAGATATTCAATAGCCATGTTCTCTGGTCAAGAGGTACCTTTCCAGAACATTGGAGTTGGTGAAAAGGTGGAGGGAAGTTCAAAGATTTGAATTCAAATTTGAATTTCAAATTTCTGACAGGGATGTCAACATCATGGGTAGGACCATGTCGACATGGGTCAGAGAATTCATGTGACTTATATTTTCCTATGTACTTTAATCTCTATATATTTATATATTATTTTTAATGTCTATATATTTTCTGGAGTAATATTTAATATAATAATATTAATTTAATAAAAAAATATTATAATATTAAAAAATAAAAATAAACATAATAAAAAATTAAAATTCAAACAAAAACAATCAATTTTAAGCAAACAATTTCAACCAATATATTGTAAATGTGTACCTTTTTCTAGACTCGTATCTTTGAGATCATCGGAATCATGAATAGCCGTAAAGCACATATTTGAATTTTCTATCTTCTGACATCATCGCTTGAGGATGAGTCTAAGTCTGAATCGTCTAGTGTAGCAGTATACGCTCTCTTCCTTTTCATTGAATAATCATTGCTTGTAGGAAACTTTTGCTTATCAGGGTGCAGACAGTCTCTTTTGAGATGACCTGGTTTGTCATAGTTGAAACATTTGACGTGGTTCGGTACTTCATTATGATTTCCAGAATTCCTATGATCATTCTTTTTGAAGTTGTTTATCTTTCTGTATTTTAGAAACTTTCGAAAATTCCTTGTCATGAAAGCTATTTCTTCATCATCGTCACTTCCCGATTCTGATCCATCTGTTAATGCATTGAATGCAATTGACTTCTTTTTGAATGCCTTGCTATCTCTTCTTTTTTGCATTTGTACTTCAAATGACATTAAATTTCCAATCAATTCTTCAATCTTTAAAGTACTGATATCATTTGCTTCTTCAATTGCAAGAGTTTTCTGATCCCATTCCGGAGTAAGAGAATTTAGTATTTTTCTGACTTGATCTTCTTTGGAAAAACTTTTTCCCAATGATATTAGAGAATGCACGGTATCCTGAAATCTACTATACATATCTGAAATGGACTCATTAGAATTCATTTTGAATAATTGAAACTGGTTCGTGAGTATGGATATTTTGGTCTGTTTGACTTTGCTTGTTCCTTCATGAGTAACTTGCAAAGTTTTCCAGATATCATATGCAGACTTACAAACAGATACTCTATTGAATTCATTCCTATCAAGTGAACAAAATAAAATATTCATTGCTTTGGAATTATTTTGTGCAATAGTCTTTTGCTCAGCAGTCCACTGTGCAAAATTAATTATAGGTTCAGAATATTCAGTCTATGTGATATTCCAAGTGTATAATCCTATTGACTGTAAATATATTTTCATTCTACATGCCCAATATGCATAGTTACTGCAATTAAAAAGTGTGGTCTGGCAGTAGACTGACCCTCTACAAATGAACTAGTGATAGTGCTAACAGAACCAGTGTTGGTAGCCATTTTTTAAAAACTTTTCAAAATTCAGATTATGAAAACTTTGAAAACCTTGCTCTGATACCAAATGTGAGAAATGTGGATTACGGATCTTAAGGCTGGAATAACACTAGGGGGTGAATAGTGTTTTGTGGATTTTCTAAATCTTTTTTAAATTTATGTAAATTTAATCACCAACAAATGCAATTCACAGACACAGATATAATCACAGAATCAGACACAGATGCAAATAATGAATAAAAGCAAAAAAGGAAAGAACACACTAGGATTTTATACTGGTTCAGAGTTACCATACATCCAGTCCCGCACAAATGTACAGATTTCTTATCAAAAATAATCTCCCAGATTACATCCTCGATTTCAAGGCCACGAGGTACACCCTCTTGTATTCGAGTCCGGGGCAAACTCTCTTGATTTACCTGGCCACAAGATCACCTAATTGATTTTCGGGGAAACAATCACACCCAATTGATTTCAAGGCTCAACCGCACCTTTTACTCAACAGTTTGATTTACAAATAATCCTATAACTCTGAATAGCACTGAGATCTTATGGAGAGAGTGGCAGAGAATCAAACAAGAGATAATCAAGTTTGATTCACTTGGTATTTCGGCAGATTATAGTTTGGGATTATTTAGGATAAATGTGGAAGATGAAGAGAAGAGAAAACAACTGAAATCTGATAATAAATTCGTTTAGAACTACTGGTATTTATAGGAAATCAACAGCCATATATATCCGTGAAAGGATACGACGAATAGACACTTCTTTTGAAAATTTGAATTTTGAATTTAACGGACACCACGTCGACATGGGGGGTTGAGGGATGTCAACATGCTCTAGGCAAAATTGGTGATTTTGATTTTCTTATCAAAATTGGTTTCTATAATTTGTCAAAACGATTTCTAAACTTTATAAATATATTTGAATTTAAACATATAAAAGAGTTTAGAAAGTAATCTTAATCTATAAAGTGATTTAAAATCTGAGTAAATAAATATTTTAAAGCTAAATATTTAAAACAAGAGATAGTTTAAAATCAATGACAATTTTGAAATCAAAATATTAAAAATGATAAAGATAGTTTTGAGGCTAAAATATTTCAAATAAGGGAGATGTCTTTTTGAAAAGAAGGTTTTGAAAACATTTAAAATAAGAGATATATTTTTGAAAAACATTTTTATAAAATTAGTGGATATCAAAATAGGACCACTATATGTTCCACTAGATATTGTCGTGGGTTCCATCCCACTAGGGTTCCATCCCTTTAACAGGCTCGAAGTGGATTCCATTTCACGAATAAATTTCGAATAAAGATGTAAGTGCTTTCATGAAGTTTTAACATAATTCTAGACTCAATACTTATCTTGTACTATTAAAATCTTGAACTCTTGATAACTTGATTTCTTGATACTCATGAGTCTTCAATCTTGATATCTTTGATATTTAAATTCATCAGTCTTGTATCTCTATATTGTACAGTCTTCATTCTTGGTGCCTGCGTGTTTATATCCTGCATATACATATATATATATCTAAACTATAATGTTAGTATTTATATTTTATAACAAGTCCTAAGGTTGTTGTCATAAAAACCATCCTTCTCAAGGACTAACAGGTAACTTCTACCATTTATTTATCATGAGAAAAAATGACAAGTAACTCGAGGCCCTTAACCCTTGCTACAACGTAGCCCAAGGTCCATGGCATTTGCTGTCAAAATAGAACATCTTCTATCCACAATGTTGATGTCATCAAAGGACACACAACCAGCATAAAAACCGCTCATTCCACAAATGGTTTATAAATATCTAATCCAAAGCGTAGGAACATGGACTTACTCCGTACACGCAATATCGTATGAAATCATATACAATGATACTCTAGTCCTTGCGTCTCAAAAACAACCAGATGACTCTATAAAAGTGATTGCCATATACATCAAAGTGCATCACAAGAATCACCTATAACCTCTCCTTGCCATCCAACAACATCATACACCCTTCAAGTCTATCTCTAAATCTATATTTTTGGAACACTTGTCAAAGTGGGTCCCATTTAGGCTCTAAAAACAAATTACTCCAAGACCTACCCAAACTTCATATAATATAGCCCTCAAGAAATGACAAACTCTGTCCCAAACTTCGCCTCAATCCAAGTTCATAATTCAAAGTTATCGCATCTCGAAGCTTCGACGAAAAATCCTAGAGAAAACCATAAGTTTTCCAACCTACATTCGATCAGTCGACTGGTCCAACTCGGCCAGTCAACTGATTTAGTGTAGCCAATATTAGCAGCAGTTGAACCATCGACTAGTCCAGGTTTACCGATCGACCGATTCCTCAAAAAGTCGACTGGTGGACCTAGTTAGTCGACCGTTTGAAGCCATTTTTGGCTTGTTTCCTTTCTTTTTTAAACTTATGCTTCTCGGGGTCAATCAGTCGACCGATAACCCCATATCAATCGACTATGTAATTGTAGGAATACCAATCTGAACTTTTATAGGTTAGATTTTCCTAAGGAAATTTATCCTACCAATAGTACTTCATTTGACCATTGCCTCGGCTTTCCTTGCCCCAACATCAAGCCTCACAACTTGGGGAGCTTATGCCTACTTACTACACCTCACACCCGAGTTCATATCATCGACAATCCACCTTGGAATGAATATTAATAGGCGTTAATTGGACGAATCGTTCTGTAGCTCAAACGCTTTACAAACCATACGAGTTTGACTACTCAACCAACCATTCCAATCCCATATTCCTATCATTCCATGGCAACTTCAACTATAATGGACTTTCTACTTAACAATTTTATCTTTCTCTTAAACCAACAATCAAATAAGAGTGGAATGATATATCGCACTGACAATAACGTGCCTCCAGCACAAATACATAGCATCATAACACAAAGTCAGCAAACCAATCATAGCAATACAAAGTAAGTCCTATACTAACATGTAATTCAATCAACTAAATCGAAACAAAACACTTAGAGTAAATGTAAATTTTAATAAAACGTTCTGGGTTGGAAGCATGCATCTTCACTTTCGACCTTTAAGTGTTATTTCCAGAATCTTCACCCAATTGGACTGGAACAAGCTTCAAAACCTTTTTCCATTATCGTTTAACACTACTCTGCATAATTTGAACAAGTCCTCTAGACATAATAACTTCCGATTCCACATTCACTCCAATTGACTTGGCTCAAGAACTACACTTGTCTCATGCACATACTTGCTTTAGTGTGAAACATAGAACATGTTGGGTACTCCGGACATCTTTTCGGGAAGAACAACTTGATATATTAGCATTTCGGTCTGTTCTACAATAGAAAATGGTCCAATGAACCTACGAACCAAGGTGATAGTTTTCCCAAATTTTCTAATCTCACAACCTTCTTCGATCAAATCACCAACTTTAAATTCAAAGTCGATATGAAGGCAACTTTGTCCAAAGTCTCATGTATCATTCCAATCCAAGTATCGCCTTATCGATTGTCTCCCACAAACATGAAGGCGACCTTTATAGGTCGTCTATACAAAGCTTCAAATGGCCTCATGCTACTACTAGCTTTAAAGCTATTGTTGGATGCAACTTCAACAAAAGGCAAGTAATCCTCCCATGGTCCTCCAAAATCAAGAATTAAAACTCTCGACAAGTCCTCAAGTATACGGTTCACTCTTTCGGTATGGCCATCAGTTTGGGGGTGATAGGTCGTACTCAAGTTCAATTCTATGCCCAATGCATGTTGTAAGTCCTTTCAAAACTCACTTGTGAAAAGTGGGCCTTGATCATTGACAATAATAGAGGGTATGCCATGTATCCTCACTATTTCATGTACATACAATATTGCTAAAGATGGAGCTATTTTTGAAACATTTACAAGAATAAATTGAGCGCTTTTCGACAAGTAGCCCACAATAACCCATATACTCTTATTTCATCTCCTACTCCAGGCAAACAATCTATGAAATCCATGGAAATATGTTCCCGGTTCCAATTTGGAATTTCTAAAGGCGATAATAAGCCAACGGGCTTCTTTTGTTCAGCCTTTACTTGTTGACAAGTCATACACTTCTTGATGAACTTTGAAACATGCCTCTTCGTGAACCTCCAATAGTAAGTATGTTTCATGTCATTATACATCTTGTTTCCATCGGTATGAATAGTAGTCCTAGAATGATGGCATTCTTGAAGTACTTCATCAATCAAATTTTCCACTTCGGGAACACATAATCTACAATCTCACAACCCTTCACGTCGATAGAATATCGATCAATATGGTTAGACTTATCCTCTTTTCCAATCTAGTCTGAGAACACTATAATGCTCACATCGAGTCTTCAGTTAGAACCGATCTAATCGATAAGTGTGGGTCTAACTTCCATATTTCCAACAAACCAAGAAACACATCACTAGAAGGTTGGAAATCGAACTCAGCAATATACTCCAAACCCTTCCATTCAACAAACATAGAACCCAATATAGCATGCCTTCTAGTCAATGCATCTGACATAAAATTTCTCTTTCCGACAGTACAGAAAATTCCAAAATCATAAGACGATAGGAATTCCATCCATCTTTGTTGCCTAAGATTGAGATCATTTTGGAAGAATAAATAACCTATGATTGGTAAATAGTTAAACTTCTCACCCAACAAATAATTCCTACATTTTTTCAAAGCATAAATAATGACTTCCAACTTTAAATCATGAGTTGGATAATTTTTCTTATAGGTTTTAAGTTTCCTACCAGCATACACAACTACTTTGCCTTCTTACATAAGAACCGCACCGAGTCTCATCCTATAAACACTCCTGCACACAGTAAATGTTTAGCTCCTTTCAGAATAACAGGGTTGAGGCACTAGTCAATAATTGCTTCATCATAATGAAAGAGTGCTCACAACATGTATACTATAAGAAGACTAGATTCTTCCTAGTTAGATGAATAAAAGGTGTAGTAACCTTCATGAATCCTTAATGAACTTCTGGTAACATCTTGCCGACTCAATGAAACTACATACTTTGGTTGCACTACGTGGTACCTTCCAATCTTGCACCATAGTAACCTTTGTTAGATCAATGGAAATACCATGCTCGGATACAACATGATCTAAGAATCAAACTTCACTCCTCCAAAAGTGACATTTAGAAAACTTTGACTTCAAGCAATTTCACTTCATCACCTCCAATACATCTTTCACATGCAATTTATGTTCTTCACTTTTTGTAAATATCAAAATATCATATACGAACACCACCACAAATTTATTGACTTGGTCCTGAAAGGTACAACCCATAAGATCAATAAAGTATGCTAGTTCATTCATAAGGTCGAATAACATTACCAATCATTCATAAGATTCAGTGGGAGTTCTATATGTGTTTTTTAGAATACTATTTCTACCCACCCTTAGTTAATGTGAACCAATAGCAAGATTAAGTAGAGAGAAAAATCTTTGCTCCTCCAAGTTTGTAGAAAATATCATTAATACCAGGAAGAGGATATTGTAGTTTCTTATCAACTTGTTCAATTCCTTATAGTCAACACATGGTCTTAAGTCCATTCTCCTTGATGGCGAACACTATGGGTGCTCTCTGCTCCAATGTACTTATATGAATAAAACCTTCTTAGAAAGCTTAAAAATTTGAGTTTCCAATTCCCTTCTTTCTCTCAAAGCCATGTGTCTGATAAGTAAGACAACCGGCTTTATATCTCGCTCTAAATCAATACAAAATTAAATTTCTTGAAGGGTGGGTAAACTTGAAACTTCTTCAAATACATCCACAAAATTCCAAACAATGGGAACTTGCATCAATTCATCATAGGAGTGATCTAAGGGTATAAATAAATCAACATCATAGAACTCTTGAGCTTACAATAAACATTAGGTCCCTTACCACACTATCCTTCATACGGCCAACACAACCATCATAATAAATAATAACCTCTTGCTTCGCCATCCAATCCATCCCTACTATATATTCATAGCTTGAAAACCCAAGCATAAAGCATCACAAGAAAACCAGGCTTGCCATTAGATAATTTAATGTCTCTACATATCATAGAAAGATGCGCCGACCCATCGAAGGGATTCGACACTATAGGAGAGTCACCAATAACATAGGGTGCTATTCACAAACTATCAACCATATGACTAGCAAAAAGAGAAGGTGAAGCTCTCGTATAAAATAAGACACGAAGAGGAAAGTCATAAATAGAAAGCACCCATGATGATGTTCTTTCCCTTGTCGAGATTTGGTGGAGCACTCAAGCTAGGAGTTGCTTGGATAACATAAGCTTTGACTATTTGCCCGCCCTTTGAAAGAGATGGACAATTCTTCTTAAAGTGTCTTGATATGTTATAACTGAAGCATTACTTCCTTTAAAGGTTGAGTCAACAATCATTACCAATATGCCCTTCAATTTGCACTTATTAAAAGTCACTCCTCGTTTCTTTCCTTGCCTTGATCATTCATGTTCCACTTGCCTTTCTTCTTGCCTTGGAACTTTAGTCGAACTTTATTACAACCTGCACCTTACGACACATCGATCCAAAGCATATGGTGATTTTCGGACTCGCATCGATGCCAAGAAATACGAGTATAGGGTTTTTAAATGTTACAGAGACTTAAAATATAAGAATAAAATATAAGACATTCTACACTTTTAGATCATACAGTAGAAGAAAGAAAAATATAAATATAGAAAATAGTCATCTTGGAAAATATCCCAGAAAACACAGTCTCAAAACGTACGTAGTCATACTCCAGAGTTTATAGAAATACAACATACTTCCTGATAAATATTTACATGAAGAGTAATGAAAAATATTAACTTAATGCCAAGCTCGCCTCTCCACATACCAGTCTCTAGGCCTATCACCTGCTTTCCTATCCTCTTGTGGTGAGGAAAAAAGAAAGGAAAGAAGTGGGTCAGATAAAAGTCTGGTGAATGAATTACATCATTAATATATGGTGATCACATGCAATTGACTTCATTAATACTCTACGTGACCTAGGGTGTTCTAATGTGTTTGTGAACTATTTACATAGGTGGGTTTTGTTATTAACTAAGGGGTATGGTTCTAAATACACCTACACCAACATCTTGAGAAGACTTATACTTAGGGTCGAACAACTAATCGAACCCCAAAACAACTATGGATCGACTAATATCTACCAATACTATTTCAACATATGATCACCTAAAATATCAACCTTGGGACTACATTCCCAAATTACAACTACATGTATTGTATTTACGCACTGAGGTGGAGCATGAAATGCCAACTCACACCAACGACGTCTTAGGTTCCCCTGCATTCATGTCCACTCTCAATGATATCGTAACACCACTTATCGCACCGCGTCAGGTATTCATCAACAACACAGTATCACATCCTCTTCGCCGTGCATACCAAGGAAACTCCGTTTGTGTCGGGCTACACTTTTTCTCAGGCATCATTGTCGGTGTTATGCGTACACCATAGAACCTTCTATGTGTGCAATTTGCGAAAGGATCGCCTTAGTCGAATATCGACCCAACTAAATAAATAGTATCTAGGCCTCGTTGCCCATGTACACATCTATCCAGTCCCATAATGTCCAAAAGTCACAAACCTAGGGAGCTAGTTTCCCTACTAATACTAACGCCATATATATTTATAATACATATAAATAAATTGTAAAAACCCACACCCCAGTGGGTCCGAATTTTCACTAAATCAAAACTCCAAGTCAATCATGTATGAATCGTTGGTGTTTGGTATCCTGCAATAGCAAAAATATATCATAGCACTATCAATATATCTCACAACAGAATAGTAAAGTATGAACATATAGTCACTGACCAAGATTGATACTTGTCAGTGCTGAGCATGCCTAAGGAAGTCTATCCTTCCATTGTTCCTGCCTTACACTAGTACCTATCCCTTTAAAGATATCCTGTTGGTTGTAATGAGGGAGGGGGTCAGAATAATGTTCTGGTGACTGGTAAATTACACACTTTACACATAACATTAGTTTATGGTGACTGCCTTTCATTATAAGTTATGTCTTTTATTTTACAGAGTCGTCTCGACTCCACGTACGCGTACGATGCCCCATCTACTCGAAGTAGACAATAACTGTATACGTACATGTGTGTAAATAGTACAGTCCCCCTTTGGACCAAGATACTATCCCCGCTAGTATCCATAACCTAACACCTCGTCAGGATCCATCATCAACGCAGTATCACGTCCTTGTCGCCCGTGCATTCCAAGGAACTCCCGTAGTGCTTAATAATGGCGTCATAATAGTTTAGCCGTACTCTATTCGTATTTGAAAGACTCCATTAAAGGGTTATCCAACCTTGCCTCCTATCATAAAAAAACTAGCAAACAACTATGAAGCGGGTGCATGTCCTAAATGGAATCTACACTAGTAAGAGGCATAGTCCATTTAGGCGTAATCCTTCGTCTTTCCACCAACTAATCAGGATCGACGACATTCTCGACCTATGAACTAGTTCCTACTCCCAATTTGGTACCAATCAGATTGTCATAGCGTCGTGCCTTGCTTACCGTCCCATTTAGATTGCATAACACAATCTATAAAATACCCCTTGTTACTTAATACCCCCTATACGCGAACGTATAATCCCAACGCTCTACTTGTCCTTTGACACTTCAACCCAAGGCAAACATCCTACTTGGTATTCCCTTCACCTATACATGAACGTATAATCCCATGGGTCTCACTGTTGGATATGTCTCTCGTTTGTACAATGTATACACAACTGTTGGTAGCCCCTTGCGGTGGGCAGACTTCTATTGTGTAACACTACTGACCTCGCATTCCAACCCATTTTAATGACTATATCATTCTTTATTTAATCTAAGTTACTGGCTAACTTTAATAATTCACACCTGTCATAAACTCATACTTCAGGTTACGTATATATTCATACTTATTTATTTACTACACCTCCAATATTCAACTATTAATATTTAGTTACTTTTAGTTAACTGACCCCTTGTTTCATTAATATCAATTTGATGTCATTTATTACTTAACTTAAAAGATTTAAATACTTTTACTATTTATTTCCCTTCTTTATTATTAAATTTGTATTACTGTTCTTTTTAACTCTTACCATCCTTCTTTGGTTACTAAACTTTCCTTCTTATTCATTTCATTACTTTATCTATCTTCCATCGTTTATTGTTTAATTCTAATGTCTTTATTGCATATACATTAGTTTTACAATTAAACCATTGTTCTTATCACTACTACAATCTTTTAGTTCATACTTAGGATTTCTGCATTTTAATGTGTTGAAATTACATCTTCTCTAAAAGAAAATCTTAACAATGCAAATTTCTATAACTTATCTAAAAAGGGAATTTGTGTTAGTTTGGAATTACAAGAAATTATCTTCTTTTTTATAATTATTAAAATCGATAGTAAAAAATACATTAAATATCCCTACTTCATACATCTCTTTCTTTAGGAGTATTCCTTGTTATTTCAAAGGGTACACTTTTATTCATAGGTCTAAATTTGATAATTTATAAAAACTTACATTGCATCACCTACATTCCAATGAATTAAAATACCACTTAAACCCCAATAATTTATTGTGATAACTTATAATTTACAATTACTTGTATAAAACTTTTAATTAACAAATCTGGAACTACTATATAATTTATCAAATTCAAGGACTACTATTACTCAATACTTTCTAGATTCAAATATATGCAGTATTTAATCTAATTTATCAATCATAGAATATGTAAGCATGGGTTTAAATTTCATTATGCATATACTTAAGCCTACAATTCCAAAATAATTATATAAGTACATACAGGGAACAGACTTACAATGAAATAAATTCGATATTATATAAATATAAATAATAATTTTCCACTCATCTTTAAGCTTTCCAAATACCAGATCTAAATCTGTTATTCCTGATTGACTCCCTTCTTCTCTATACCGGAATATGTACCGTAAGCATATACATACGTATTAGAAATTTAGATCTAGGAAGAGATTTGAATTTAATTTAAATTTGAATTTAGATTTACCTCTTCTTCGCTGAAGTGATTCACCCTTTATTCTTCTTCTCTTTTATTTTACACTATTCTCCACAAACATGAGCACACGCACGTGCACACAAACACACACACACACACACACACACATATATATATATATATATAACGTATATATATATATATATCTGTGTGTGTGTAATATGCTAATTTATAATTTCTATGTTTTTTAGAAATTGTGAAGAAACGAAAATGATGAAGCCTCACTACTTGATTCAGAAAATATGAGAAGAAAAGTGAAGGGTTAGGCCTGTATTTATAGATGCACAAATCAATTCCATCGGTCGCTTGTATATTCATTAAGCATTTATTTTATTCCTTTTATTTCGTGCAACTGATTTTATTCCACGTGATTTGATATACGTTAACCTTACTTAGTGGCTAAGTATTTGTTCAACACTAACTAATATCATTTATTTCATGTTTCTTCCCTTTAATATTAACGTTTTTATTTATTATTGTTTGTTTTAACATTAATTAATTCTCATTTATTCCCTTCTATGTTCAATTTATTTATTTCCTTCTCCGCTTTCTTAATTAGATTTAATTTGATTGAATGCTATTAATTTACATGTATATTTAATGTTTGCTTAAATGCTAAGTTGATGATATTTATTACCATTTTGTACATGTTAAACCTTCATATTTATTTAAACGTTAAAAGTTATTTTAAACGTTAATATTTACAAACATTACCCACATCAATTCTTATTTATTCCCTTTTCAATGCTGATTTAATTAGATTTATTACATTCATTTCCTTTTAATGCCCATTTTAATGCTTAGATATTGACATTTACTTCCTTAATTGATTTCTAATTGTCCATGAACCAAACACTTCAAACATTAATAACTTTTCCGTTTAAACTCTAATCGTAAAACTTAATGTATGAAAATTGATCATAAAATCTCCACGAACCCAACGGTGCAAATTTCGTAGCCAAATTCTTACGTTTGTAAAAATTCTATTTTTCGACTTTACTATTTATTAATTATTATTTTTTAATTACATTATCCCCCTTGCAAGAATTTCATCCTCGAAATTCCTCAAGGACTGAATCATGTAACATAGCGTGCAACCATTCTAAGCTATCCATCCAATTAGTGCACAACTAATTCTTACAACCAACAGTGTACAAGTGCATGGTGTATCACAACATATATGATATATATGCAAAATAATACTAAATTGGCGCCACCTATATAAAAGCATTCTTTTAAAAAAAAATTGAAAATATGGTGCAAACAACCTATATATACTGGCAATTCTATATGTATGCAAGTTTTGAAAATAAAAATCTTTGTTTTTTCATCTAATTTTTCCCATACTTCCACGAATAGAAGTATAGTTCAACCAATTTTACATTCAATCTCTACCATCTAAAATCCTAGCACATCATTTCTAACATCCACAATTTTGAAATATTCAGTTTTCTAAACCTATATTCTTTATACTGGAAAAAGGTTTAAATGGAGATTTCGTATTTCCATCTTTCTTTTGTATACCCGTTCCACTGTACCTGAAAACCTTCTCTTATGTCCCCGTATCTTTTCCAACTTTTCCATGTACAATCCATATAAGAAAATTTACTTTTAAATTTTAAAATTATAAAATAGAGTTATTTTAAAATAAGTCTTGTTCCCCTCTGAATAAGGTATGGAAAAAGAATCCAAAGCTAAGACATCTTTTTCCCTTGTCACTACCTAACTTTTTATTTTACTTTCACTTCTACTGCACAGTAAAATACATACTTGCTAACTCGTTGGCTTTTCCCTATGCTTAGCATATGGCATTTTCGAAAATAAAAGATTCCCTCTTTTTCGTTCAAAACGTTTTCATATTGAATTTTAGAAATGGTCAGAAAATTAAAAAAAAAATTCCAAAACTTTTACAAAAAAAATTTCTATTAAAATTCAAAGGTTTTTGAACACTTTTTTCCAAGAGTATTTGTTTTTATCTTTTTCAAAACAAACTAGACCACATCCTACGTAGTCGGAATTTAGTCAACGAGTTAACGTCCACGATTTTCACTTTTCTACAATATGGTAAATTTTCAAATTTATAAAACCTTTTCATTTAAATTAGAACAACAATCAGCACACATGTTCATTTATATATTTTAGCCTTTAAGGCATAGGGATAGTGATCCATTGTTTTGCAAAAACCTTTCTCTGCCCTTCGCTCGTTGAAATTTATCTTCCAAAATTTTATTATTTTTGGGGACTTAACTTTACTTATCTTTTAATAGCTAATTTAATAAATTTCCTAATTTATTTTATAAAATTCCAGTCTTTTATTTATTTTGCATTAGTTAAGTGTCCTTTATGAGATTTTCTTATTTATACCGTTTCCCAATACATATAGTACTCAATCCATAAATAATAAAAAGAAACATTTCTTATAATATTGTATGTGTTTTATACAACAGAAACAACTAATGTTTACAACCCAGTAACTGATGCAGCTCAGGATAAAGGTCTAAGTTGTTCACGACTTAAGGGGCTAAGTCGCACACAACTTAAAGTAACTATAGGTCATCTTCGACCTAAGGAAGCATGCGAGGCATGTGAGCAGGAGTTACGACTTAACTGGAAACCAGGGGAAGGAGCTAACTCGAGTTTACGACCTAAGAAGAATACCACAGAGTTAAGATTTGGTGAGCAATGTTGGAAAAATGAAGTTCTAGGTCGCAACCGACTTATGGAGGGATGTTGCGACCTAACGAAGGTGTTAAGTCATCCCAGCGACTTAGTATAACTCGGCAGCGAGTTAACTCGAGTTTGCGACCTAACGAAGGTGTTAAGTCGTTCCAGCGACTTAGTATAACTCGGCAGCGACCTAGTGAAAACCCACGACTTAACGAAGCTGAAGGTATAAGTCGCCACGACTTAGCAAAAGGCATGAAGAGGAAGCGAGCTACGACCTAGAAGAATTAACTCGTAAGTCGCTGAAGTTTAACTCGTGAAATTCTTAAGTCGTAAGTCGCGTGAAGATATTGCCGTTGATTCTTCTGCGAGCTAATCTAAACCATTGATTTCTTAAGTCGTTGATGCGCATGTTTTTTAAGTCGCGGAAGACTCGTTGCCGTTGATTTCTATTGCCGAGTTAATCTCTGCCACTGATGGAAGCTGGAGCTGATGATAAGTCGTTACCGACCTATATTAAGTCGTAGGTCGCAACTTTTATAGGTCGTATGTCGTCTGTTGTATTGTTGTCTGAGTTTGTTAAATCGCTGAAGGTTGTAAAGAGTTGTAACTGTTGAGTCGGAGTCTTTGTTAAGTCGTACGTCTTGGTAAGTCGTAGGTCGGAAGCTGTTAGCTCGGAACCGACTTAGTACTTGTAATATTTTTGTTATTTTTTGTGTGAGTTGTAAAATGCCTATAAATAGGCCGAGTCACTCATTTGTAAAAGGTTGTTGATTTTTGAATAAAATTCTCTTTTGATTGCTTTGTGCTTTCATACCAAATTGGTAGTTGAGTGTAATCTCCTATCTCCTCTTTCGGATAATCGAGTGCGCTCGATTCAACGATTGTAGAAGCCGATTCGCGGAATCAAGTGCGCTTGATCAACGCTTGAAGAATTGAAGATCTTTGAACCCGGTATCGTGCGCGATCAACGAGTTCGGGATAGCTAGAATTCGGTATCTTCGGATCAACGAATTTGGGCATTTCAGTATCTTCTAATCCACCAATTACTACTTTCATCGATCGACATTGTTTTTGTAATATCCGTTGCACCATTTTGGTATCGGAGCTTGTTCTAACCAATCATAGTTAGATCGAGACTTGGAGCCTAATCATTTTGAAGTTTGAAGTTGTTTGGCCGAGAAGCTTGAAGAGTGAGCCGTGAGCAAGTAGAAGTGTTTGACTTACATTGAAGTTGATTGATCGAATTTGTATTGGAAGCCGAAACTTTGTCCATCGTGTTCATCGCGATTTGCTACAAAGTGGAATTTTTCGATCCATTTCATTTTGGATCAAAGTCCGAAAAGTGTTTGAATTTTGAAGTGTTGAAGAATTTGTGAAGTTTTCAAGTATGCCGCCAAGGAGAGCTAACCGCCACCAAAACGTAGAAGCTTTGTATCGAAAAGAAGAGGCTGATGAGATGGAGCAAAGAATCAATGAAAACTTTAGTGAGAAGCTTAACGAAGGAATTGGCCGGTTAGAGAAGCTTATGACAGAAATGAATCAAAATCGGAGAAGGATCTCACCTGAATCTAACCATGGGGGAAGTAGAGTCTCGCCACATTCCAATCGAGACAGAAGTGTTGAAAATGATCAAGGACGTGGGAGGAACGTGAATGATCGTGAACGGAGGAACGTAGATAGAAGGGATGATGGTGGAAGACGTAATGGTAGTAGAGATGTGGGTGGACGAGATAGACAACGATATACATCTGATTTTGAAGAGGAGTATGATGGTGGTAGTGTTCAAGGACGAGGACAAGGAAGAAATCACTCTGAGTATGATCACAAGTGGGAGTCGGGGATGAAGACTGAAATTCCTGAATTCAAGGGTGGTATGCAAGCGGAGGAGTTTCTAGATTGGGTAGCTAATGTTGAGGAGATTTTTGACTTCAAGGAAGTTCCAGAACAGCGTAGAGTGAAGTTGGTTGCTACGAGGTTGAGGGGTAGAGCTTTGGCATGGTGGCAGCAAACTAAGCTTACACGTGAACGAATGGGGAAGTCAAAAGTTGAATCTTGGGAGAAGATGAAGAAATTGATGAAAGCAACGTTCTTACCTTACAATTATCAATCTTTGATGTATCAACGTTTGCAGAACTTGAGACAAGGGACGTAATCTGTGAATGACTATGCTGATGAATTCTATCAACTTATTGCAAGGAATGATATTATGGAAACGGAAGAACAACTGACATCTAGATTCATTGGGGGATTGAGAATGCAGATCCAGGATATGGTGAATATGTTCGATCCAAGATCTGTGGCAGAGGCACATCAAAAAGCGTTGGCTTGGGAGAAACAGGGAAGACGAGGTGGTGGTGTGTTTACCAATTCCAACAATCCAGTGAAGGGAGTTAGTGGGAGTACTAATGTTCAAAAGCTGTCGCAAAATCAGTTGTGAATGAGGTTGGGAAGGCCAAAGTCAATAACAGTTTCAAATGTTATAATTGCCAAGAGTTGGGCCACAAAAGTAATGAATGTCCAAAGCCGAAGAAGAGAGCTATGATAACTGAGGTTGAGGATGAGGATGAAGAAGCTGAATGCTCTAATTCTTTACCAGTTGAGGAGGAAGACTTACTGTCGGGAGATGACGGGTACGCATTGATGATGAAGAGAAGTTGTTTAACACCGAAGCAAGAGGAGGAAAGTAGTTGGTTGAGGAACAATATCTTTCAATCTACTTGCACTATTCTGGGAAGAGTTTGTAAATTTGTTATTGATGCTGGGAGTTGCGATAATATTATCTCTACAGAAGCGGTGAAGAAGTTGGAGTTGAAAACCGAGAAACATCCTAAACCGTACAAGTTAGCTTGGTTAAGGAAGGGTGGTGAAGTGAAAGTTGGACGAAGGGCTTGTGTGAAGTTTTCAATTGGGAAGAAATACAAAGATGAAATCTGGTGTGATGTCGTAGATATGGACGTTTGTCATTTGTTGCTGGGGAGACCGTGGCAGTATGATAGGGCGGTGAAACATGATGGGCGTACCAACAGTTACAGTTTCATGTTTGAAGGCACAAAGATTACTCTAGTTCCAAAGAAGCGACAACAGGAGGAAAACAAGTTGGAGGAGATTGAAGAGCTCAAAACTTTGTTATCATTGAAGGAGTTTGTGAAGGAAGTAGAGGAGGAACCTGAAGTGTTTTTGTTAATTGGGCGAGAAAGCAGTGAAGAGGTTGAAATACCAGAACAAGTTAAACCAGTTTTGAAAGAATTTGACGATGTATTTCCAGAGGAGTTACCAACGGAGTTGCCACCGTTGAGGGATATACAACATCAGATAGATCTTGTTCCAGGTGCTGTGTTGCCACACAGACCACATTATCGAATGAGTCCGAAGGAACATGAAGAGTTGCGGAGGCAGGTAGAGGAATTGCTTGAGCAGGGGCGTGTGCAGGAGAGTTTAAGTCCTTGTGCTATACCAGCTTTATTGGTACCCAAAAAGGATGGAACGTGGAGGATGTGCACTGACAGTCGAGCATTGAATAAGATTACTGTGAGATATAGATTTCCAATGCCGAGGTTGGATGACTTGTTAGATCAAATAAGCGGAGCTACTATTTTTTCGAAGATTGATTTGAAGAGCGGATATCATCAAATTCGTATCAGACCAGGAGATGAGTGGAAGACTGCTTTTAAAACCAGGGAGGGTTTATACGAGTGGTTGGTCATGCCATTTGGCTTATCAAATGCTCCGAGCACTTTCATGAGGGTGATGAATCAGATTTTTCGACCGTTCATTGGGAAATTTGTGGTGGTCTATTTTGATGATATTCTGATTTACAGTGGGAGTCCAGAGGAACATTTGAATCATCTTAGAGAAGTGCTGATGGTATTGCGACAAGAACAATTCTATGCTGCAACGAAGAAATGCGTGTTCATGACGCATAGTGTTTTATTTCTGGGGTATGTTGTTTCGAAGGAAGGTATACAGGTGGACCAAAGTAAAGTTGAGGCGATCAGAGATTGGCCGCAGCCCAAGACGATAACGGAAGTTCGTAGTTTTCACGGGTTGGCTTCATTCTATCGAAGGTTTATACCACACTTTAGTAGTGTGATGGCACCTGTTACTGATTGCATGAAGGGTAAACAGTTTGCATGGACGGAGGAAGCCGGGGTTGCTTTTGAACGGATCAAAGATCTTTTGACCTCTGCACCAATTCTAGTGCTACCTGATTTCCAGTTAGTGTTTGAACTACATACTGATGCATCCAAGGTTGGAATTGGAGGAGTGTTGAGTCAGAAGGGATGTCCAATTGCATATTTCAGTGAGAAGTTGTCAGGAGCGAAGATGAGGTACAGTACGTATGATGTGGAATTCTATGCTGTTGTACAATCTATTAAACACTGGAGACACTATCTATTTCAGAAGGAGTTTGTTCTATATACTGATCATGAAGCATTGAAGCATTTGCAAGGGCAAGACAAGATTTCAGCGAGACATGCATCGTGGATTGCATATCTGCAACAATTTACATTTGTTGTGAAACACAAGTCGGGAGTGACGAATCGTGTTGCGGATGCGTTGAGTAGAAGAAATCACTTGTTAACTACATTGAAGGTTGAAGTGACGGGGTTTGAAATATTGCCGGAATTATTTACCGATGATCCTTACTTTGCAAAGTTTGTTGATAAAGTCAAGGATGGAGAGACGGATGAGTTCGTGATGATAGATGGTTTTCTTTTTAAAGGAAGTCGATTGTGCATACCGGAGGGTAGTCTGAGAATGAAGATTATCAAGGAGTTACACGAAGAGGGACATGTTGGGAGAGACCGTACCTTACAGTTGATTTTGCAATCCTACTTTTGGCCATCAATGAGGAAAGAGGTAGAGAGGTTTGTGGAGCGTTGTCATATTTGTCAGGTTTCGAAAGGAACTGCGACTAATGCTGGTTTATATATGCCATTGCCCGTGCCTATAAAACCCTGGGTGGATATCAGTATGGACTTTGTGTTGGGGTTGCTGAGAACGCAGCGTGGTAATGATTCCATTTATGTGGTGGTTGATAGATTTTCGAAAATGGCACATTTTATTGCTTGTAAGAAGACGGCGGATGCTGTTCATGTTGCTCAGTTGTTTTTCAAGGAGATCTATCGACTTCATGGATTGCCAGAATCTATTGTGTCGGATAGAGATACTCGATTTTTGAGTCATTTTTGGTTGAGTTTGTGGAAAATGGTGGGAACGAAGCTGAAGTTTAGTAGTGCTTATCACCCACAAACGGATGGACAGACCGAGGTTGTGAACAAATCGTTGGGAAACTTGTTGAGGTGTCTTGTTCAAGATAATCTGAAGAGTTGGGATATGAAGTTATGCCAGGCAGAGTTTGCCCATAATCATGCTGTGAATCGAAGTACTGGGTTCAGTCCATTCCAGGTTGTTTATTCAAGCTTACCAAAGGGACCGTTGGATTTAACGGTAGTGCCACAATCAAAGAAGACAGTTAAGAAAGCTGTTGATTTTGTTGAAGGGTTGACGGAATGTCATAAAGTCGTTCAGGAACGATTGGAGAAAGCGAATGAGAAATATAAACGATCTGCAGACTTGAAACGAAGAAGTGTTGAATTTAACGAAGGTGATTTAGTTTATGCAGTGTTAACCAAAGATCGTTTTCCAGTGGGCGCTTACAACAAGTTGAAAGCCAGGAAAATTGGTCCGGTGGAAGTTGTGAAACGAATCAATGAAAATGCTTATAAACTGAAGCTGCCAGATGAGGTGTATACGTCTGACGTATTCAATGTTAAGCATCTCGTACCATATCATGGGGATGAGTTTGAGGAGAGGGATGCAGAAAGTGCAAATTCGAGGTCGAATTTTTCTCAACCTGGGGAGGATGATGCAGCTCAGGATAAAGGTCTAAGTCGTTCACGACTTAAGGGGCTAAGTCGCACACAACTTAAAGTAACTATAGGTCGTCTTCGACCTAAGGAAGCATGCGAGGCATGTGAGCAGGAGTTACGACTTAACTGGAAACCAGGGGAAGGAGCTAACTCGAGTTTACGACCTAAGACGAATACCACCGAGTTAAGATTTGGTGAGCAATGTTGGAAAAATGAAGTTCTAGGTCGCAACCGACTTATGGAGGGATGTTCGCGACCTAACGAAGGTGTTAAGTCGTCCCAGCGACTTAGTATAACTCGGCAGCGAGTTAACTCGAGTTCGCGACCTAACGAAGGTGTTAAGTCGTTCCAGCGACTTAGTATAACTCGGCAGCGACCTAGTGAAAACCCACGACTTAACGAAGCTGAAGGTATAAGTCGTCCACGACTTAGCAAAAGGCATGAAGAGGAAGCGAGCTACGACCTAGAAGAATTAACTCGTAAGTCGCTGAAGTTTAACTCGTGAAATTCTTAAGTCGTAAGTCGCGTGAAGATATTGCCGTTGATTCTTCTGCGAGCTAATCTAAACCATTGATTTCTTAAGTCGTTGATGCGCATGTTTTTTAAGTCGCGGAAGACTCGTTGCCATTGATTTCTATTGCCGAGTTAATCTCTGCCACTGATGGAAGCTGGAGCTGATGATAAGTCGTTATCGACCTATATTAAGTCGTAGGTCGCAACTTTTATAGGTCGTATGTCGTCTGTTGTATTGTTGTCTGAGTTTGTTAAATCGCTGAAGGTTGTAAAGAGTTGTAACTGTTGAGTCGGAGTCTTTGTTAAGTCGTACGTCTTGGTAAGTCGTAGGTCGGAAGCTGTTAGCTCGGAACCGACTTAGTACTTGTAATATTTTTGTTATTTTTTTGTGTGAGTTGTAAAATGCCTATAAATAGGCCGAGTCTCTCATTTGTAAAAGGTTGTTGATTTTTGAATAAAATTCTCTTTTGATTGCTTTGTGCTTTCATACCAAATTGGTAGTTGAGTGTAATCTCCTATCTCCTCTTTCGGATAATCGAGTGCGCTCGATTCAACGATTGTAGAAGCCGATTCGCGGAACCAAGTGCGCTTGATCAACGCTTGAAGAATTGAAGATCTTTGAACCCGGTATCGTGCGCGATCAACGAGTTCGGGATAGCTAGAATTCGGTATCTTCGGATCAACGAATTTGGGCATTTCAGTATCTTCCAATCCACCGGTTACTACTTTCATCGATCGACATTGTTTTTGTAATATCCGCTGCGCCAGTAACCCTAGGAGAACAATTGCTGGAAGATACTCTTCAACATCAACTGACATTAATGATGTTGTGGCCCTATTACTTCTTACTTAAATTATGGACCTTTCTTGCATGTCATTCTATTGTAACCTACATATCTTGACTTTCCTTTTTGGCTTCTAATAAGATCAATCCATTACTTTCATGATCATAACCAATTATATTACTCTTCTTTTGTATTCAAATCTCTTGGTAGTATAAACTAGGTACATGCTTCCTTTATTTTTAATATTTAATGTGGTTATAATCTAGAACTCGCTGAAATGTACTCTGATACCATTTCCCATTTCCTCATAGGTTTTTCTTTGTGATCTTCACACATGTTTAATGAAATATTCCCGAGCTCAAACTAATATTCCAACGGGGGTTCACTATTGCATTTTTACGAGCATTCATCGCAATTCTACTTATAGCCTTGTCTTTTATCCATGTCTCACCTAGGCAATCATCGATATCTACTCTATATTAAAAAAAATTGTTGGGTTTTCACTACTCTTTATAAAATTAATACTTCACGGTCATGAAGTGCTTATTCCTCCAAAATATTTATCTTTAAAAATATAAACTTAATTTTTTTTATCAAATCCTTCTTTTCAAACAAGAGTCGAGTTTTATTACATGAATGGCCATTCAAATCACTTTTTCTTTTAAATCCCTTTTCAACAATAAGGAATTTACTTCTTAAAATTGGGATTTGTAATTTAAACCATTTATTAAGTTTTGCTTTTAAAAACTTAATTTTTATACCGAACCATTTCTTTAAACATACACTTTACAATGTTTCTAAAACATCTTTTACAATTTTAACAATAAAACTAGAGTAGACAAGGACACTTCCATCCTATTATTTTCCTATTACTCATGCCATCTCCACTTTCAACCTTAGTGGAGGTTCTGGTAGCATGTGAGGGGGAATTTTAAAAGATAAGTGCAATCAATATTCATAACTATGGAAAATATCCATTTTCCCTTATTTTGCTTTTAATTTCCTATGTTACATCAATTAAATTACCAGCATTATTTTTAATATATAATCTCCTAATGTTATTTCTAATTACTAATGTTATTTTGTATAAATTTCTAATATTGCTTATATTTATATTTCATTTTGTTGCTACTATTTAACTGTCTTCTATCTAAACAACTCTTATTTAAATTGGTTCTATTTAAATACCTTTCCTCTCAATTGATTATCTTGTTTATTGAACCATTACAGTGCATTCGCCTAATGCTATATTTTCGGAATCTAAACTTCATTCCCAATTCTATTTAGCCCATTTTAAAATTGTACTGCCTCCTATTGTCCATCCCTAAAAGGAATTTTACAACTTGAAATTTTCCTTTCATCTAAGAAAAATCAATGAGCTATATACACTCTACTATCTTTTTCAAAAAAAAAATAACTTTCACAAAATCCCATTTACTAAAAATTTCAATTAACTCATTTTAATTTCTAATAAAACCTTTTATATAAATAACATATAAGTATTTTATTTTTTTTAAAATTTAATATTTACTTACTTTAAAAAAATAAGGTTTTTCTACCTTCAAATAATTCTTTGAAAATCATTTCAAATATATTATTTATATATTTTTCTAAACTTTTATATTAAAATCATTACAACTTTTATATTAAATTCTTTCATATGTACATCATTAATCGGCAATCTTATGAGGATCTACAACTATTAGGCTATCTGGGCCTAACTAGGGAGTCATGACCATCCAGCTTCGGGGACCCCTACATTCACGCTCTTCTTAAGTTAACGCCTTCCAATATGACCTACTTCCTGTGGGGTAATCGGGATAAACGTATACCTTTAACTTCATATATTGTTCCAACTCATAGTCACTTTATCCATCTTTTCATAATACGGTTGCAACTACTTCTACAGCTGGAATTTGTAGAATTTTGCGTATAATATGTATAATTATAGTCACAATTACAATTATGTTCACTCGTCATATCCTAATAATTAAGATCGACTAACTTAAGCATTGATACCAAATGTAACAACCTGCACCTTAATGGCCTGAATTTTCGCTAAATTGAAAACCCAAGTCCACCAAAGTACGAATAGTTGGTGTTTGGTATCCTGCAATACCAAAAGTATATCAGAGCAATACCAATAAAACTCACAGCAGAGTAGTAAAGTTTGATTAAAACATATAGTTACCGACCAAGGTTGACACTTGTTTGTGTAGAGCATGCCTAAAGAAGTCCGTCCTTCCACTGTTTCCACCTTGCACCAGTACTTGTCCCTCTAAATCTATCCTTTGGGTTGTAATGAGGTGGGGGTAAGAATAACATTCAGGTGATTGGTAATACACACTTTATAGATTACAGTATTTTATGTTGATTGCCTTCCATTACATGTTATGTCTTTTATTTTACTTAGTCATCTCGACTCCACATACGCGTACGATACGAACCATATACTAGAAGTAGATAATAACTACATACGTGTCTATACATATATAAGTACCATGGTCCCCCTTTGGACTAAGATATTATCCCAACTAGTATCCATAACCCAACACCTTGTCAGGATCCATCATCAATGCAGTATCACGTCCTTGTCGCCTATGCACACCAAGGAACTCCCGTAGTGCCTAATAATGACGTCATAATTGTTTAGTCATATTCTATTCATATTGAAAGACTCCATTAAAGATTTATCTAGCCTTGCCTCCTATCACAAACAAATTAGCAAACAACTGTGAGGCGATCCATGTTGAACGGAATCTACACTTGTAGGAGACATAGCCCATTTAGGCGTAACCCTCCGTTTATCCGCTGACCGCTCAGGACCAATGACATTCTAGGCCTATGAAGCAGCTTCTACTCCCTATTTGGTACCAATCACACTATCTTAGCACCGAGCCTTGCTCACTGTCTCATCTAGGTTGCCTAATGCATCTAGGAAATACCCCAAGTTACTTAATACCCCCCAAATGGTTGAAGCAGACTCTATTTGTCCTTTAACACTTCAACTCGAGATGAACATCCTACTTCGTATTTCCTTCACATATATGCAACGTATAATCCCATGGGTCCTATAGTTGGATATGTCTCACATCAGTATAATGTATACACAACTGCTGGTAGCCTCATGTGGTGGAAATATTTTTGTTGTGTAATAGTGCTGACCTCGAATTCCAATCCATTTTAATGACTATGTCATTCTTTATTTAATCTAAATTATTTGCTAACTTTAATAATTCACATCCATCATAAACGCATACTTGAGGCTACATATATATTCATACTTATTTATTTACCATGCCTCCAATATTCAACTATTAATATTCAGTTATTTTTATTTAATTGACCCCTTGTTTAATTAATATCAATTTAATGTTATTTATTACTTTACTTAAAAGATTTAAATATCTTTTACTACTTTCTTCTTCTTCTTTATTATTAAATTTGTATTGCTTTCTTTTTAACTCTTTTTATGCTTCTTTGGTTACTAAACTTTCCTTCTTATCCATTCCATTACTTTACCTACCAATCATCGTTAATTATTTAATTCTACTTTGTTTTTATTGCATATACATTTGTTTTACAATTAAACTATTATTATTATCACTACTATAATCTTTTAGTTCATACTTAGGATTATTGCATTTTAATGCATTGGAATTAAATCTTCCCCAAAAGAAAATGTTAACAATGTCGATTTTTGTAACTTATCTAAAAATGGAATTAGTGCTACGTTTGAAATTACAAGGAATTATCTTATTTTTGTAGTTATTGAAATAGACAGTAAGAGAATATAGTAAATATCCCTACTTTACACATCTCTTTCTTTTAGGCATATTCCTCGTTATCTCAAACGATAGAATTTTATTCGTTGATCTAAACTTGATAATTTATAGAAACTTGCATTGCATTACCTACATTCCAATGAATTAAAATACAACTTAAACCCCAATAATTTATTGTGATAATTTCTAATTTACATTTACTTGCGTAAATCATCTAATCAACAAATATGGAACTACTATAATATATATCAAATTCAGGGACTACTACTACCCAATACTTTCCAAATTCAAGCACATGCAATGTTAAATCTAAATTATCAATCATAGAATATTTAGGCATGGGTTTAAATTTCATTATGCATATAATTAAGCTTACAACTGTAAAATAATTATATAAAGGCATACATGTAACAAATTTACAATGAAATAAATCCAATATTATATAAAAATATATAATTTCTCACTCCCCTTTAAGCTTTCCAAATCCTAGATCTAAATCCTTTATTCCTGATTGACTCCCTTCTTCCTCCTAATGGAATAAGTACCACAAGCATATACATAAGTATTTGAAATTTAGATCTAAGAAGAGATTTGAATTTAATTTATATTTGGATTTAGATTTTCCTCTTTTTCACAAAATTGATTTAACCCTTATTCTTCTTCTCTTTTGTTTTGCCTTATTCTCTACACACAGACACACACATAGATATATATATATATATAGACATACACGCATACACACACACAGATATATATATATATGTTTATAATTTTTATATTTCCTAGAATTTGTGAAGAAAAGATAACGGTGGAGCTTTGCACTTTGATTCAGAAAATATGAGAAGAAAAGTGAGGGGTTAGGCCTACATTTATAGGCGCACAAATCAATTCCATCGGTCGCTTGTATATTTATTAAGCGTTTATTTTATTCCTTTTATTTTGTGCGACTGATTTTATTCTATCTGATCTGATTTATGTTAACCTTACTTAGTGGCTAAGTATTTGTTCAACGTTAATTAATATTATTTATTTAATGATTTTCTTCCTTCAATGTTAGCTTTGTTATTTAATGTTTGTTTTAATGTTAATTAATTTTCGTTTATTCCCTTCTATGTTCAATTTATTTATTTCCTTCTCCACTTTCTTAATTAGGTTTAATTTGATTGAACACTATTAATTTACATGTATATTCATTGTTGGCTTAAATGCTAAGTTGATAATATTTATTATCATTGTTTACATGTTAAACATTCATATATTTTTCAAATGTTAAAGGTAATTTTAAACGTTAATATTTACTAACATTACCCACATCAATTCTTATTTATTCGTTTTTCATTGCTGATTTAATTAGATTTATCACATTCATTTCCTTTAATGTTAGCCTTTAAATAAATTTCCATTTTAATACTAAGTTATTAACATTTACTTCCTTAATTAGTTTTGAATTGTTTTCGATCCGAAAACTTCAAACGTTAACAACTTTTCCGTTTAAACTATAATCGTAAAACTTTATATAGGAAAATCTATCAGAAATCGCCATGAATCCAACGTTGCAAGTTTCATAACCAAAATCTGACGTATGTAAAAATTCTATTTTTCGATGTCACTATTTATTAATGAATTTTTTAATTAATTATCGTTGAAATTACGGAGTGTTACATAAACTTCTAACTTGGTCCTTAGGTCGAGTTTCATATCGCGCACGTAATGCAATAATCGGTCGAGCGTTGGTCACTGGTGCGGTCGACTTCTTGCTATTGACCGACTCTAGTGATCCTGTCGACTGGTCCAGTGAGCCTGTCGACCGATCGGAGTGTTACTAGATTTTATTATCATATCTATTAATCATCATCCTCAATTATTATTACACCTAACTGTTAATTACAAAGTTTCTATTACAGTAAACCCTAATTTGTAAATCTACAATTTATAATCACCCACAATTTCATATTCGATTCCATATACAATTTCACATACGACTTCAGTACATCAAATTAACTTGGGTTTGAATCAACTGGGTTATATCTATTTATGTTTAATTTAACAAAAAGGGTGATATCAACCTAAATCAATTCTTATTCAATAGATTTACTTTAATCAAAATTTGATTGGATAGGGATCGTATCCATGTGTGTTAAATTATTATCAAACTCCCAATTTCATAGAGTTATCTGATAAACATTAAATTAAACAACTGTGGATCAAATAGAGTATAACAAAATCAATTATATGTAAATCCGCATACTAATTATGAACCTGCTCACCTCTAAAAACCTATCTCCTTTTTTATTTGTGTTGAATCACCCTTTCTTCTACCTGTTAATCTCTCCCCGTTGCTTGATTTCATCTTCAACTTATTTAAATTTTTATTTGAGAAATTTGTTTCAAAGGAGATAGAGATTCGGAGGAGAGAAAGAATTTGGACATACTGCTTACTACAGATGAATGATTAGGGTTTAGGGTTACTATCCTATTTATAGTAGCACAAACAAATACCGACAATTGATTTAATATAATTAAATCCGGACCGTTCGGCCTAAGCTAACCATAGCCGTTACATGCCCATCGATCAACTGCTTACTTCAGACAGTCGACTGCTACTTGTCAACCAACCACAACCAAAGTGTCGACCGGTTGAGTTTTATTTGTTAATTAATTTTTCATATATATATTTTTTAGTTACTTCTGTATTCAAACCTTCGAACGTAAATATCATTTTCATACGAGCTCCAATTTCAAAACATTATATATGAAAATTGTTCAGAAAATCGCTACAAATGCAACAGTGCAAGTTTTATAGCAAAATTCGGACATTTGCAAAAATTTCCTTTTTACCCTTATTATATTTAAATTTAATTCTTTTATAAATTTCCAGTTAATTTTCGTGGGATGTTACATTCTCCCTCCCTTAAAAGGATTTCGTCCTCGAAATCTCCAAAAATGAAAAAATGCAACTCGTACGTATGGAAATTATCACTTACAACCATCTACTTATCATCAACCAATGGCAATCATTGTCCGTAGTTCAAATTCTAATTTAGTATGTACATATAGGCCTGGAATGCATATAAACCTATACTAATGCAAAAATTAGGCGCTCTTCTGATCTTGTCGACCTCCTTAAATGCACGTACATGCTTATGCCATGTATTCAAAATGTATGTAACATCCTAAGTAAATATAGTGGCAATTTCATATATATATATGCAACCATTAAGTCCATATGTAATAACCACATGCATATAACTCAATAAAACAAAACAAGTGATGGTGTGAGTGTATGCTAACTTTTTGCCTAGATATCCAAAGATCAATTCAACAAATACATCCATTAGCATTCATCATCCAAAACATGTCCTAATAACACATTAACAACCATTCCTAGCATCCAATTCTCCATACCTATGGGGTATACTAAGCTAGAACCTAAACACATAAGTAGTTTATACTTATTTAACTAAAATGGAAACGTAGTAGAAAACAGTTCTAGATGGGTAGCTCGGATCTTTTCCTCAGGCTCTCGTGTACTCTCCGTTGGATCGTCTCCCCACTAGACCTTAGTAAGCTTGATAACTTTATTACAGAGTCACCTTGTACCATGCTGGAGAATACGAGTTGGTGCACGGCGTACAAGTGCATCCCACTCTACTTCCATCTGCTCTAGTTGACTTGACTCGACTACAGCTGTTGTATCGTGTAGACACTTTTGCAAGTGTGACAAATGGTAAACGTCGTGTGCTCTAGCTAACTTCTCAGGAAGCTTCACTCTATAAGCTAACTTTCCTACTCTATCAGTGATCGAAAAAGGCCCTACGAACCTTCGTGCTAACTTCTCCAAACTACCAAATCTCATAACATGCCTAAGAGCAGTGACATTCCCAAAAACCATGTTGCCAACTACGAACCCCAACTCTGTGCATCTCCTGTCAGCAAAATATTTCTGCATACCTTGCGCTATCCTTCTACGAATCAAGTCTACCTTCTTTAATGTCTCCCTCACCATATCTGATCCAAGAATAATCTTATCTATAATGTCCCACCAGCAAGACAGTGATCTACAAGGCGTCCTACACAAAGCCTCAAATGGTGCCATCCCGACACTCACCTGATAGCTATTATTATAAGTAAACTCCACTAATAGCAAGTGATCATCCCAAGAGCTTCCAAAATCAAGATACACATCCAAAGTTAGTCCTCCAACACAAGGTTCACCCTCTCCGTCTGATCATTTGTCTACAGGTGATAAGCGGTACTCAAACTCAACTCAGTGCCTAACACCTTCTGAAGACTCCTTCAAAACTCATCGGTGAAAAGTGGATCTCAATCGCAAAAGATGCTAGAATGAACTCCATGTAACCTTACTATCTCCCTCATGCTAGTGTCACCGGAGATGCTGCAGTCCTCGTACTCCTAACCAGAACGAAATGAGCACATTTGGTCAGTCGGTCGATTATGACATAAATACTCTCATTCCTCCTCCCACTCCTTTGGTAGTCCATCGATGAAATCCATAGAAACACTCTCCCTCTTTCACTGTGGAATATCTAATGGCTGCAACAATCCTCTCGGCTTCTTCTGCTCCACTTTTACCCTCTGGCAAGTCATACACTTGGTCACATACTCTACCACATGCCTCTTTATATCAAGCCAATAAAAGACTCTCTTTATGACACGGTACATTTTGTCTCCATTAGGATGAATGGTCATCCTAGAACGATGAGACTCGGTTAGTACCATGTTAGTCAAATCCATAATGAGAGGAACACATAATCTACCATCTCTCTATAACCACCTCTTCGAGTTAATGACACAGCGGCTCAAATGATTCGGCAGCTCTCCTCTACTAAGTCTCTCGAAAATATCCAATAGCTCCTTATCGTGCTTCTAACTTGACTTAATGTAGGTCATAATTGAAGGCTACATATCCAAAGCTTCTAACAATCCCAAAGTGATGTCTAAAGATGGTCGAAAATCAAATGTAAAAATAAACTCCATGTCCTTCTACTCTAAGAGCATAGGACTCAACATCCCATGCTTCCTCTTCAAGGCATTGGCTACAACATTGCCCTTGCTTGGAGTATAGGA
Source organism: Allium fistulosum (assembly GCA_030737815.1). Taxonomy (NCBI): domain Eukaryota; kingdom Viridiplantae; phylum Streptophyta; class Magnoliopsida; order Asparagales; family Amaryllidaceae; genus Allium; species Allium fistulosum. Next base: position 1,215,312,792 of record CM060902.1, read on the forward strand.
TATCTCAAAGTCATACGATGCCAAAAACTACATCCACCTTTGCTGCCTTAAATTCAAATCCTTCTGGTAGAATAAATACTTTAGAGACTTATGATCCATGTACAGCTCAAACCTCTCTTCTAATATATAGTGTCTTCATGACTTGAGTGCAAAGACAATGGAAATCAAATTAGATCGTGGGTAGAATAGTTTCCTTCGTGGACTTTCAACTGTCGACTAGCATAGCTCATCACCCTTCCTTCATGCATCAAGACCGCGCCCAACCCCGTACCGCAAGCATTGGTATACACTGTGAATGCCTTTGTACCATTAGGTAATACTAGAATAGGTGCACTAGTCAACGCCTCCTTCAGCTTGATAAAAGCATCCTCACACTTCAAGTCCCACGAGAAAACCAAATTCTTCCTTGTAAGGCGGGTCTGAGGGGCGGAAATTTTATCGAAGTCCTTAATGAACTTCTTATAGTAGCCCGCTAACCCAAGGAAACTCCTCACTTCTGTGGCATTCTTCAGCACATGCCAATCCTATGCTGCAGCAACTTTAGTAGAATCGACCGCCAGCCCTCGTACAGAGGCAATGTGTCCCAAAAAGTGTATCTCCTTGCACCAAAAGTGGCATTTAGAAAACTTGGCCTTTAACTTATATTCATAGAGTTTATTGATCACTTCTTCTAGATGCAACCTATGCTCCTTCTCGCTTCTCAAATAGACTAATATGTCATCAACAAATACCATTACGAACTTATTAAGCAACCCTCTAAAAACTCTATTCATTAGATCAAGAAAGTAGGTGGGTGCAGTCTAAAAGGCATGACTAACCATTCATAAAGTTTGTTGGGTGTATGAAAAAAAGTCTTCTGAATATTGTCCTTGATCGCACACAACTAATAGAATCCGATAGCCAAGTCAAGCTGAGAGAATACCTTCACTCCGATCAACTAATCAAAGAGATCGTGTATGCGGAGCAGTGGGTAACTATTCTTATTTGTCAGCCAATTTATTTCACGATAATTCACGCAAAGCCTCAGAGAATCATTTGCCTTAGTGGCAAAGACAATTGGAGCTCCCCACTTTGAAATATTCATCTTCATAAAGCCCTTCTCTAACATCTCGCTCGCTTGCTTATTCAACTCACATCTCTCTTTAGGAGCCATGTTCCTCAAAGGTAAGGCAACAGGTCTGCCATTCTCTACAAAGTAAATCTTAAACTTGATCTCTCTCTAAGGTGGAAGAATGGTAACCTCAGAAAAGACATCTGGATAGTCTCTAACTACTGGCACTAAATCTAACTCATCATGTGATAGGTCTAATGAATATAGGTAACTCAATAACTAAACCTTTGGGATGCAATTAATCTCTAGACTGCGTCCACTACAAGAACCCAATCTAACAAACTTCCTATCCCAATCTAAGATCGCCCCATCCATGGTCATTCAATCCATGCTCGAAATCAAACCAAACCTAGAAACTCCTATGACAAAGGCATCACAATTGAAATCGACCACCAAAATAAACAATTTCAAATCCCTACATATCATAGATAAGTAAGCCGATCCTCCAACATGGTTTGATACAACTACTGGCTCTATAACTATGCTAGTGTCTAAGTGTAACTCATCTGGAAGTCTACTCAAAATAAAAGAGTGTGATGCCCCAATATCAAATAAGGTATGAACCAATAAATCAGATAGAGTTAACACACCTTCAATTATGACCTTCTTCCCATTGTTTGCTATAAGAAATGCACTCGAGTTAGGAACATCCAATGCATAAGCTGAAACTACTTGGGTAAAGGTCTACCATGGTGTTGGACACTCCCTCCTCCTATTCTCGAATTGATTGCAGTTGTAAAATTTAATCTTCGAGATGTCCGTCTTGCACTCCTTTGCAAAATGCCCCTTCTTACCACATCTCCCACACTACAGCTCATGCTTCTAAATCTTCCCTTTGGCCCCCATTTCGCCCATGCACTGATTCCGTAGTGGTGTCTTTCCTTCTGCCTTCTTAGATTCACTCTTTACTCCCTCCATGTAAATAGTGTCAGCAAGGCCATCTCTACCAAACCTTCGAAAGTCGCACCCATGAGAATATGACTAAGGGTCAAATTATAAAGAGATTGATTCAGCTCCTTTGCCAACTTTAGAGCTTCCCTGTGAAGGGAATTTATCAGCTCCATACCAAACCTAGCCAACTCATTAAATAGATTCACGTATTCCTTCACCGACATCTCTCCTTGCTACAAATGTATGAACTTCTCTAACTGTACTACAAGTCCAACCATGGAAAGAAACTTCATCTCAAAACATCTTCTAAACTATCCCTAAGTCATCTACCCATCGTCGGTCTCCACCACTACTACATCCCACCAATTAAGGGCCTCTTCCTATAAATGCCAAGTAGCAAGCTATCTCCTAACATCATCTCCAAGACCCATCAATCTAAAAATCCTCTTGCAAGTGCGGATCCATACCTTCGAGTCCATATGCGACTCGGTCCCAACATACGGCTCCCTTCCTAGACTCGCAAAGTCCTTAAATAGCATGACAAAATCGATGGTAGATGAATGGGTAGGAACTACACTTGGCGCCCACTTTTTCCTTATTAGAGTTTAAGCTCAGCTTGTCCTCTCACTTGTAGATACCGACGGAACAAAATCAGGACGTCCACGCCTTGAATATCAGCTACATCACCTGAGCTGCAACCAACAGGATCACTCATCCTTTCTGTCTTTGATTTAGGAATTTATTAGCAACTTTTCCAAAAATAGTATTGGCAAGAATAAGGAAAAGTATTTGCTTTCTTTATTATGCTTATATATATATAACCATTGATAAACATTTTATATGTATATACATGCATGCATGCATGCATGCATACATACATACATACAGATATATATATATATATATATATATATATCCGTGTGTGTTAACCAGGTTTTTAACCAAGTAGAATTCAATCGGAAATAGAAGGTCTATATAAAGACAAAACGACTAGAGAATTTGAAAACACCCTTAGAAGAGGGGGAAAACATGTTTAAGAAAAACCATCACTTTTGGAGCTAAGTAAACCAGTCAGTACCAAGAGGTTTCTCTCCATACCGAGAGGCTTTTCCTTTTATTTTTGGGCTATAAATCCCATATACTTCATAAACTACTCCAACCACTCATGGTAAAGTGCTTTTCTCAGAGTTTCGATGAGCAATTCTTAGGATTGATGAGAAGAAAGCAAAGAAAGCATGATAATACAAGTGTTACTAGGAGAATGGTCAGAATTAACTCAAAGTCTATGGAAAAGAGCTTAAAACATGTCGAATTTGAGATAGAAGAATAAGGCAAGTAAAGAAAGTGGATTTGCACAAAGCAAAACCACTCGGTAGCGAGAGGTTTTTATGGCTCCTAGACCTCACATGTTCACTTGCACGACATTAGGCTTGCTTCTGGACTTCAATGCAAGCAGACTTCTGAACTTGTACACCTGTTTCTCTATAAATAGAAATCCTACTACAACTAAAGAAGAATTTTAGCCTCTTTTCCTTCTTCATCATCGCATATCTCCCTCATTAAAGAGTCACCCAAGCAGCCATTGTTGGTAGTTCTAAACCCTAGAACCAGTCAAACCCTTGTACTAGTAACTCTAATTCATTCTACTCTCTTAAACTCACAATCAATAGAAGATATTAAGTGGACGTAGGCCAGAGATTGTCGAACCACTATAAAAACCTTATGTATTGTTGTTCTTTTCTGCTATTTTACTATTATTTGCTAAGTCTCACAGGTTCCCTACAATGTTTATTTGAGTGTTAATCCATTTTCGGCATCAACATATTAGAGCTTTCACTAGGAAAACTGAACCCAGGCTTAGTCTAGCTTTCTGCTTTGGATTGGGAAATTCTAGAAGTTAGATCTAGAAAACTTACTTGAAGAACTTGAAGGATTATTAATAGAAAGTGATGGCACCAAGGAGATCTGGAAGGTCATCAAAAGCTGTGGCTGGTGGTGATGAAGGGAACATTCACCAAGTTGAAGTTAACAATCAACATGCAATACTAGAATACTTTGTTCAACGGGAAGTAGTTACCATAGGAGAGCTTGATAAAATGCTGCAGGTGTTGAACCAGAAGATGATGGATTTCCAGAAAGCTTTGATGGATAAGGTAGATGCTTTGCTAACCTTGCAACTGCCGAGAACCAAAAGAAGTGGAAGAGAAACTTCACCTGCGATAGAACAAGAGAATTCCTCTGTTTCTAGTCAAAATAGAAGAGATGGAAAGCATAAACAAAAGGTGGAATTACTGGAGTTTTCAAGGAATTACTGGACTTACAAGAGGAAGCAGGAATTCTCCCCTCACAAGAAAACCACCTAGTACAAATAGGAATCCTCTCGATACCGAGAGGAATCCAAGAGGGAGTGGTGCCTAGGAAGGTGATGTAATGGTGGTTTCGGGTGAAGAAGTGGATTTCAGCTTAACATTGATGATTTTAAATAGAATGTTGGGGCCAACGCAGATGGAGTTCAAGCAGCCGCAGCTGAACCAACTCATGCCCCATGGAATACTGAAGGAGTGGTTCTCCTAGAGTTTGGAGAACCTAAATGCCAGCCGGCAGGCCAAGACCATTTACAGAGTCAAACACTAGGTGCAGCCACTGGTGGTCGCCCTACGAAATAGCATACCGGCAAAGAGTATATAGCTGATATGGTTAAACGGTTGGTGGAGGAAAGTGGAGGTGAAAAGAATAAAGATTGGGGTTCCACACCAAGTAGGACTCCATTCATCAAAAATATTCTAAGAGAAGAGTATCCTAGAAAGTTCACGATGCCAACAATGCCATCATACAACATAACTACTAACCCCAGACAACACTTACTCAAGTACGAATAGCATATGTATTGAGCTAGAACTACTGATGATGTTCGTTATAGATGTTTTCATATAGGTGATGTCTCACCTTAGTCCCAAAGTCACACTACTGGTAGCTAGATTAGTTGGACAGCCTTCCATGTGCTTTTGACTAACCTCGCATCCCTAAAACTTAATCATAATTTGTATCACACTCTACATATATTATCACACCTCTCACTATTTCCATAATTAATGCCATATTAGAAATCTTTCTTATTTCGCCTTTAACGTTAATTTCCTTCCTAAGGGGGATTTAATAAAATTAATAACGTATTTAACTATGCAATTATACGTTATAATTATACGTTTATTACGTTAATATGTGTGTCTGGGGGGGCATGCCTAGTAATTTCTAAGCGTGTAGAATATACGCCCTAAACTAGTGTTTACATGTCAATGTTTAAACAATTATACAAGTCTCATTCCATATTATCAACAATACCAAAATTCCAATATTCATATCCAAAAATTCCAATCAATAGACTTGTATACAATTAAAATTTAAACTCAACTTATTACATTAGAATAATGGAATATATTGCTAATAGAAACTTACAGTTCTAATTTTTACGCTCTATTCAAATCCCTTTTCACATAAAAATAAACGAAGGGATTTCTATTTGACTTGAGGGAATCGGTAGTGCAAACTATGAAAAAAATTCATACTTTACACACTATTCCGTAATCAAAGTCCTTTAATCAAATTCAAAGAAAAAGAATAAGGAGTGGAATAAAAGGTAAAATTATAAAAACTGCAAATCTACACAATTTCCTTTATTTTGACATAAACAAATTGAGATTTCAACCTAGAATATACATTTTGCATTGAAGGAGTTTTGGGGGTTTATAATATGATTATTTCACAAATCAAAAGTCCCCAAGGCATATTCAAACCCAAATTATGCTAATCAATTACTAAATAGAAAAACTAAGATTTCCATTCACCATCCCTAGCTCTGCCTCCTTTGTATTTGACACGCCTTTTGATGATCTCTATCAGATCTTCTCTTTTTGATACATATTTACAGCAAGGAATTTTTATATACTTTAGATTCAAAAAATTAAAGATTTGGTGGAGAAGAAGTTGAGAAAATAAATAATAATAAAAGATAGATCTAAATCTTAATCTTTGGTAATTTGCCATTGCCCATAGATAGGCAACGTTAAGGGGAAGAACCACAAGTCTTCAGGAACTCGTCATTGTCAAGAGATAGGCGAGGACAAGAAGGCTTGCCAATTTAAATAACCCTCAGGAATACATTATTGCCTAGATATGGGCAACAGCGAGAAGGTTCGCCAACCCAATCCAGGAGTCAATTAAATCAATCAGCTCTAGCCTTTAGGAATTCATCGTTGCCCGAAGATAGGCAACGTAAAAGAAGGAATACTCGAAATGGAGCTGCTAGTGTGCTGATTTTTGGAGACAAAAACTAGTGCACGGCTAGGTTTCCAACTCTGAACTTAGTAAAATTCAAATGCAACTTGGAGTTGGGCAACATCGAGAAGATAATACTTGGAATCAAGCAATTAGGTCACCAGTTCTCGGAGAAAGGAGCCGGTATATGAATGGAAATCTCAATAACAGCACTAGCAGCCAAGCCGGACACACTTGGCTAAGGATAAGCGAGGGTAGTCATGGAGACTCAAAAACAAGAAATTGTCAAGCTTTCCCGGTCCCGATTTAGGATTAGAAAATCGTGCTTAAACTGAGGGCAATCGTAGAATTTGTCCTATAACACTATTAATTTACAAATGTTTGAAGTCTAGCATTTGTAATAATGAATCCCATGAATAGGGATAGGCTTGAAAACAACCCATCGAAAGGAACCCAACCAAGCATCGAAGGGAATAACCATAGAGTCGGTTAAGTAACTGTTCTATTTTGCCGAAAGAAGCGTTTTGGCAGCTATAAACAGGGTTAAGTAATAAGATATAATCAAAGTAATTGCAGGAAAATTATTTATATGCATAGAGTTGCAGTAAATAAGCACATTGCACTAAAATAGACATATACATATATAATTGCAAAATAGGCAGTTATATGATATACACAAACAATGATAAACAAGCAGGCATAGTACATAAAGGAATGGAAAGGTAAAATACGGTGAGATTACAATGCAAAAGTCAATCTCTCATTACCATATCTTTTATGTACAACATGAAGCGAGGTCACTATAGCACAATCTCAACCTATTTAGAACAAAAAAGCAAAAAATACAGACTCCATGGCACAAAATACATGACTCTCAACTGTCAAGCTCCAAGTACTATCTAGTTAGTATTCCCCTTCTTGTCGCCTTTGCCGGCTTTTCCACTACCTCTTCCAGGGCGAGTCCTGTGTTTTTTATTCTCGTCTTTAATCACCTTGCCTGAGGGAGTATCGCCATTCGAATGGGTGGACTCTTCACCGGTTGCGGTATGAGGATCATCAGATTTGCCGGCAGGAGCTTTGCTGGGCTTGGTCTTTGGAGGCCTGATCTTGAGCCTGGGGAGTTTGGAGGCAGGGCTTATTGGAGTAGAACCAACGAACTTCGTGATACTAGGCTCGATCTTCACGCGGATCTTCTCAAAGTCAGCCTTCAATCTCTTCACTATCGTGGTAGGATCGGTCCCTTAGAAACAGAAATCGATGCCAAAAATATGGCAGCATCGTCGAAACCCAGAGTAGCTAGAGGTAGAGGAGGAAGGTTCGGTTGACCTACAAGTTGATAGACAGAATGGTAAAGTTTAGAAATGGACTCTGGAGAGAATTGAAGCCTCTCAAACACTAGAGAGACAAGAGATACACCTGACCCTGGGCTTCGATCCCGAAAAGAAACTTCAAATTCCCCTTCTTTAGTCATGTGCTCCTCGCTATGGGAAAAAGGAATGTAGGGCTCATGAGAGGCGATTTCTGTAGAATTTGGTATCACATGGGCTGTTGCGGAGCTAACTCCCTAGATGTTGGAATGGTCCCTACCGACTCTATGGATTTTGAAGCAAATGTTTCATGCTGACCCAATGATCTTGGGCCTGCTAAAGCCTTGGCGGCAGCAGCAGCAGCATTGGCCTCTTTTTTAGCGAGGATGGCCTTTCCCACTGTAAGCATGTTAATGTCCTCAACATCGAGGTATTGTGCCATCAGCTCTTCCTCGGAACGATTATCTCCAACATGCGTAGCACGGCGCAACACTTCTTCCAAGGCATCGACGAGAGTTGTTGGATAGTCGTTCCCCAACCACTTCAGGTTCTTGTACATGATGACCTGGCATAGAAGTGCTAGAGATTGTCATTGAGCTCCTTCCTCTCCAAAGCCTTTGCTTTTTGATATCTTTAAGATCACGTTGAGAAAATTCAAGCTCAATATCATAAGCAAGCCTTTCAGTCAAAAGGAGCTCCATGTTGTCGACTAGCTTCGTTTTCTCTTCGTAGAGCTTTTGGATCTCCTCTCGAAGCCTCTCGAGCTCAGCTGCTTGTTCCGAGATAGTTTGGTCTCTAGCCTTTATAATCTTATCTTTTTGAGTGAGAGCCTGGGCTTTCTCATCTGCTTGCTTCTTGAACTTGGCACACTCAATGATGGTAGCTTTTAACTCGTTCCTCATCACGAGCTCAGTGGTTGCTTGGGGATGCTTCATCTCTTCCTTCAAGCTATTAGATGTAGCCTTCGCCTCAAGGGCTGCATCCCACTCTCTGGTGATGTTCATCAAGTCCTTTTCCTTTTCCTTCAGAATCATCTCGTAAGTTGCCTTCTCAAAATCAAAGGACTGGATATTGGTGTAACTGATTTTATTCATGTCCGAGAGGACCTTGCACAGCCTCTTCCACTTGTACCCTTTGTCAGCATGCCTTTGGACACTTTGAACATCCCGATCTGCCACTTCCGTTGGAATTTCCTCATTGTCTTCGTCAAATTTAACATCGTATAAGAAGAGATCAGGAAATGCAGCATGTAGGCATGGAGGACTGGTTCAAGGAGTAAATGAGAGAGAAGAGACCCTTTGGAAATAGGTGGAATTGATGTGATTAGAGCACTAGAAGTTGGAACTTATTGCTGTATAAAAGTCTAAGCCTCAGAATGCGATGGAAGAGCACTACAGATAGGACCATGGTGCTCGTGCAAGGATTGTGACCATTTGGAGGGGTCATGAAGTAACTCTTCTTCAGTCTCTTTCTTCCTTCTCTTTCTCTCTTTCACGCTTCCTGTCAGCTCTCGTTCTTCGTTAGCCTCTTGGTCTTTTCTGCTCTGCCTTTCCTCATCAGTCTCCCGATGACCTTGATAGCTGGGGTAAGGCAGATAAGAGTTAGGCATCTTCCCACTATAATCATCACTACCGCATGAGAGGACTCTGTATCTATTACGACCCATGGAACGTGAAATAAGAAAAAGATAGTATAAGCATTGTGACCTTAGAAAACAAACAAAATGCAGGAAAGCGAGTTCGTGATCCTAGTAAAGTGTGTGATGTCGATGACCCCCTCTATGTGCTCTACATACTATGTTGGCACGGAACTAAAGACGGGTCTCGCCACCTTTGCTTACAAACCCTCCAAGTGAGAAGGTGAAGCCTGAGTCTGCTTCATCCAGAACGCCATGAATTAAGATATTAATTTCACTGATATCGCTCAAACCAACACAAAAATCATCAAAAGAGCAGGATTGGGATGTTATCTCCTCTATGGGCAGCATTGTTTGATCTCCTTCCCCATTGAATTTTTGACGGCAATGTGTTCCGAATGGGGCAAGCTAGGAATTACAGGGCTTCCATGGGGAGTTTCTCCAAATGACTCACCATCTACACCACCATAATAGTCATTGTCGCTTGAGCCTCCTTCATTTTCCTTAACCATTGGCTCTTTTCCTCCCCGTCTCTCTTCATTCTCACTCTCCTAAGGAATTGGCTGCATCCTAACTCCTTCGGCTTGGTCAACGGGGGCAGCCCTAGCAACTTGTCCTTCCGAATCTCTTTAGATTGGCTCTTCGACATATGTTGTGCTTGATGGTCCCATGACTTCACTTGGAAGATTCTCACCAGAGCTGCGAGCAGGGATGAAAGAACATGTATGGGCTCTAGAGCTACTAGGTATAGGTGAATCCATGATGGAAAATCTAAACATAGCAAACTGCATCTCATAGATTTTCATCTGTCGAAAGGAATGCAACGGTGCATTGGTGGAATCAAACTTCTGTCAGGCCCTTGGGTGTAATTTCATTAGCATCGCGGTCGTCCAGGCTGAAATGCCTATGAAGAACTAAATGTTAAGTTGATAACTTAAGTCATTGAAATCCAAGTATGAACGGGGTAGAGAAAAGAAAACCTACTTCCAGAATGCCAGAATCGGTTGAAGACGTATGGGCATCATATAAAGAAGTACTCATTTTTGAAGTACGAGTGTTTGTTGTAAAGCTTTTCAATGACTTTGCACTGGTACCATGCTTTAATGATCATGTAAGAAGGAGAATCACATCTGTGCTTGAAGTGCAATGGATAAGATAGCTTGCTGAAAGTAGGAGCCTAGTTGAACCGATTCATGAAAACGACATAGAGAGAACTCAAAAGAGTATATCCGTTTGGATGAACATGGGGTAGAGCTAGCTCGAGTTCTTACAAAACCATTTAGAGGAAAGGACTAAAAGGCAGGACAGCACCACATAAGCACATGTACTGGTTGCATGCTGTGTATCCTTTTGGGGGGTTGTGTGCAAACTTAGCCCTCATTGGGAGATGAACATCATCTTCGGGAATTCCGTGCCGATGACAAATGTTTTTTAGCATTATAGTCGTCAGTATTGTGGGCACTTGGTCTAGCATATCGTCCAATATTCTCAGGCCTATAAACTCGTTCAAAGGAGGTAGTTGATCCGCTACTGGCTTTACCGGAATCATTGAGCCTTGCAATTATGATGTAACAGGACGACTCGGCTCAGCAGGAATGGTTGATGAAGCCTAAGCTATAGAAGATCTAGCTTTAGGAGGAGTAGGCATGCCATCATCAGACTTGAATCATGGAGATCAATGAGTCATTCTAAACAATAATACTTGACATTCAACATGATCAACTATGTTTTATTTTGAATAATAAGCTCGTGTGAACAGCTTACGGAATCCAAAGGATGTCGATGTGTGTAGACCAATTAGATCTAAGAGTTTATCGAAGCAAATGAGAAGTGTTGATCTCTACAATGTGAGTCCCATGTCCCATACACTATGAATGAGCCATCCTCTGTAGATACCTCATTCATGTTAGAAAAATAAGTCGCATCGTATAATCAAATGATGTATTGGAACTTATCCATTATCGGTGGATAATCGATAATGGAGACGATCTCTAAAGCGACGTGGAAGCTTTTCTTTTCAGGAACACCAGAAGTGCAGCAACAAGGAAATGCGGTGCGATGGAATCGTCCAGTATGACCATTCTTGAAATAAACCGTCCTACTGGAACTCAAACGACGACGCGGGATTAGCCAAGTTTTAATAAGAGATAGCGGAAGTTATGGAGTCAAACTAAGGTCGGTAACCTGATTCCTCTTATGTGATACTATATATAATTTTACAATGAATAAAAATCATCTAGAATAATATACGATGCCAGATCCAATCCTTTTTTTCTAGCAATATTTCCTTGTTAAACTAAGGTCGGCAACCTGATTCCTCTTATGCGAACTCTAATCTAATTTCATGGTTCGACCATCGAAATTTCCTCGCATGATTAAAGTCACGCTTCAAAAATCTCTAAGTCACCCCAAGAATCTGACTCGAGTACTCACCTTTAAGAATCGAGTAAAAAAACCCTTGCCTAACTGGTGCAAATCAACTGAAAACCCCATACTCAATCTAGGGATTAAGAACTGGTACGTAAATAGACTGATCTTTATAAAACATTAATGCAGTTTATGGGATTAATCGCACCACTTCAGGTGTGCTAATACAATGTTAAACACTTCTAACATGGATGTCTCAATGCAAAATGTCAAAGTCATCCACTCGATCCTTGCTCATTACCTGGCAACCAACGAATCCTACTTGGATATAGAAGCTAAGTCACGCTTCAGTAAACAAACCCGCTTAGCTCGAAAGCTCGTACATCAAGTTTTAATGGCAGTACTCTCGGTCTCTTAGCTCAACAACCAAGATTACCCATTCAAGGTTAAACATTATAAAAGAATCTGTCTACAATACGAGGAGTCAAGAATGAGATACAACTAAGCAATAAATCCAAAATATATGCATTACGACCCAAGGCAAGCTTCCGTGCCTACTTCAAAGGAATAACAACCATTTCCACCCTGAATTTAGCCAAATGGTTAAATTAGCTAACATACTGCTATTGTATGAAACGCTTAAGCTGCACGCCCCTTTCAATCTTAGAAATAAACCGTGACTCAAAGCGACATATAGAATCAATCCAAGTCATGGCCTGCTTGTCAACCTCTTCTATTACCAAGCCTCAAGGTTTATTCCACCACCAACATCAACCATAGCTGTCAGAATGTTTGTGGATGATGGAACATCCTATGCGGTATCCAAATAGTCTCTGAACCAATCAGACATCTTAGACTGCCCATCCCCAGTCACTCGTGCACCCTATCAGCTCCTATAGATAGCCTTAAACGAAGATACCTTAGCAACTAGTGACTGAATTAATCAAAGTTCAAGAAACAAGTGACGTATGCAATATTATACATTAGAAAATATAAGTACGTTCTCTCAACGTATCTCCATCTACCAGATTTCTTAACTCAAAGTGGTCGACTTAGTCCTTAGTGTTGAGTATAAGTTTGATACAAACTATGATGACCCACTGTTCTTAATACCTTGAATCAACGTCAAATGATGACGTCTAACTCTTGAATACCACAAAAGACATTCTATCGAGGTGAAATCAAAACAAAACATCATACCAAGGCATATCAATGCGATATCACATCGGAATGATAATATATAATATACTGAAAATACATGAGTAGAATAGGGTAAAACAATAACATTAACTCCATTCAAATGGAGTTCTGAATATGACATCTGATATCATAGGTCTCATATATAAAATAGCTGGTCTGCCATGTACTACATGACCAATAGGTATACATATCTAATATATCAACTTCACGCCTCCAGAATGCTCCAGCTGTCCTATAAGCCAATTCCCAAAAACTTCGGACTCCCAAACTACTCAATCAAGTACTCGAGAGATGTTATGACATAAAAAGATAAAGACAAAACATGGGTAAGACATAAAGCATGGTGTGAGGGAAACTATCTCTAAGTACTGTATATACATAAAACTAATGTACATCTAATAAACGTGAGCAAGGACCAATAGGTAATACTAATCATACTTCGTGCTACTTTATCTAAGCACTAACAAATAAGGATGATATATAATAGTGGTTCTCTAACTAAAACAGTGCCCACTATAACAAGCCATGCTACTGAATATAAAAAAACGAGTGTAAGGGTATTACTACACTTCATAAGCAATAGTGCCATAGATCTTCCAATCCCTATCAAAGCATCTAAAATGCAAAACAAATACAACGATATAACTATGTTACTAACATAGCATCTCCGTACCCAAAACCTAAATACGAATATCTATAACCGATACCCATGCCAAATTGTCATTAGCTACCAAAGAGACCTACCGAGAGCCACAACTAACTTGTGGACTCCCCAAAAAAATCACCTCAAAATAAATTGGCCTATAGGTCCTGTCGTAGCACCCAATCGTATTATAGAACAATATATGACCTACTCTAGACAGGCGTCTTAGCTCTCTCCACCCCTGCTTCGGGACCATGTCTGTAGGTCGTGCGCTACAATGGATTCCCTCAGTTGCATTCTTTCCTTTCGGTTGTCTACACCGATATACCAAAATCATATGTAAATGCTAAACCCGCTTACACCTTTCCCATGTTTGTATAAAGCATCGAAGTATTGTCGTCCTTGTATGGATCGTGATTCGTTCTTGAAGTGCCTTACATTACCCAATAATATTTCTTTTGTAGTTTCTAACTTCTTTTGTAATAATACAGTACTTCTTTTGTGATTTCTAACTTTTCAAATCACCTTTAAAAATATACTAGTTTGTTAATTACTGAATTACATCATAGTAAACCAATACTAAGGCCAGATAGACTTCAAAGCTATTATAATATTAGTTTAAACTGCCTAAATAATTATTTCATCCTTACAGCTTATTTTAAAGGTCATACTTTTAACTTTCGATTAGTAATAAAATATACAATAATACTTCACAATATTTATATATATGGGATTGTAATCAATTTTCCCGAACATCTGCAATAACATGTATAATGATATTTCTATAGTTAATACAACTACAAATTAGAGTTTAATTAATTTGCAACCATGTTATAAATTTATATCAACTCCATCTAGCTCTATTCAATACAAATAGAATAACAATATTTATATATATGGGATTTTAATCAATTATCCCGAATATCTACTCAAACCAATCTAATCAAACTGGGGAATAATTACATATACATATTATTCTACCTCTTCTAGTTAATAATTTAATATATATATTATGGAGATTTATATTGAAATATAAATTGAAAGATATAATTCCACTCACCTAAGCTGGAATTTCTCAATTGTTCAAATCCAATCCAAACCTATATCACATCATAGATAATCTAACTATGAGTGCAACGGTAAAGACTGCGTCTCGATTGGACCTTGTTTGCAAGAGATGCGAATTTTATAAGAATACGAATTAATAATAAAAATTAATTAATTAACCTAATCCTTCTTCCTCATTTTCAAAATCCCGCCTAACCCATTTTGGTGTCCATTCTTGCTACCATTGCCTTTGCCATAAGCCACTAGACCACCACCGCCATACACCACCACACTCCTCTTCCAAAACCACACCAAACAGCACCCATCGTGCCACCTTCGGTCACCTCATGAAGAAAGCAACTACACTTCCCCTCTGACCTGCCAAATGTCACGGCCTCATAACGACGACTGTACCCCCTCATACCTACTCCAATAAATGCTGCTCTAAAGGAGAGACTCAATGCCACCCTCACCTACCCCTATCTTCGCCCCAATCACCCCCCGACCCCACAAACCCGAAACCCAAAAAAGGACAAAGCCTACCAAACTTTATTGTGGCCTCTAGCATCGCACCATAGGACTGCCCTTCAGGGAATGGTGCTTCGACGATGGTTCTTGGGGGAGGAGAGGCTTAGGGTTGCTAGGAGGATGAATTGTTTATTTTGGCAGAGAAAGAAAAAATTAGGAAAAGATATTTCGAATGGGAAGATATTATAAAGGAGAGAGAGCTATGATGAGAGGGTATGTGTGTGTATTAATTAATTTCTCAATTAGATCGCTACACGTTTTGAGCTCGTACGATAACACAGCATATCGGATCGCCATGAAACTCATCAGCACACATCATCTTATTTTTCCGATCTCAATGGTATAAATTTCATTTCTATCAGAGATGGCACTCCAAGATGATAATTTTATGCATTTTGAAGTCGTTTTGACCATTGGATCACCTAACTCCAAAAATTCTTTAACCGTACATCTCATAATAAAGTCCTCATCCCAAAATCATAAGCCATCAATCGAGATTCCACTGAAGCCTACTATGAATGTACTTTTATACAATATGTATAACAATACCTAAATCATAAAAATATAGTGACTTCAAATATAGCAATATTTATACTCATTTTAATTTGCAACGTCGATCCTGACTCAACGAAAGTGGTCTCGAGTCCTAATTTGACCATATGTGAAAATGTCATAGTTTGTACCATCAATTAATTAACGATCCAATATATAAATTAGTTATTCAACCATTCAATTGTAAAAAAATATGGGTTGTTAACATGTCCATCCTGAAATAAGCTAAGAATGTGAACTCATTGATGTACCCCTTCACAGTCTTATCACCTTGTTGGAAATACAAGAACTTCTTGGTTTGCAAGCCCCTCTCAACCTCAAAAATAAAATGACCCTCAAATCTCCTTCGGAACTCTTCCCTAGTCATAACATGCTCATCCATCTTCCCTATCACAACATCACACTAACCCAAAGCTTCTTCATAAAGTTACCTAGAAGCAAGTCATCTCTTTATCAATGTATCAAGCATCATATCATCAAGGATTCGCTCACTAGTGCAGAGCCATGCTTGAGTCTTAGTGAATGACTCAGTCCCCAAATATGGCTTACCCTCGTACGAAGGTAATCTCTACAAAGCTGTTGGAAATCAAGAATGGATGGTGCACGATGGCACAACTCGTAGTAGCTATCTATAGATGGACATTATTAGTAACTTTTACAAACAATAGTATAAAATACTACAAACAAAAGTGTGACTGCCAAGATGATATGGCATAAGTATACAAAAATACAAGTATGCTCACTCATCTTATCCTAATTTATGGTGATAGGGATAACCTAAGCTCTAATACCAAATGTAACAACCCACCTCCCAGTACACCTAGAATATACGCACCTAAGAATATGAATTCACCAATGGTGTCATAGATCACATTCCATTAAGGGTAAGATATATGAAACACATTAAATATAACAGAGCATATCCATCTAAACATTTATAATTCTCATAGCAGAGGGACATAAAATATAATATCAACATAAACATGTAGAAGACTATATGCATGACCATATCAAGAGACATGCAACGACCTGGAATTTCAAAAACTTCGTATTTATATATCAGAATTATTTAAATAGAATAATGGATTTAATGCGATTAAATTGATTTAATAAACTTGTTAAACTTCTTATAATTAATAACTAATGATGGTAAACTTGTTTTGAGATTTTATTACAAAAATAAATACTTTGAAGAAATATCGATAATGTGAGCGAAAATCATTTCATCGATAAACATCTTTTTATTCGATAAAAGTTATCCAAAAAAATTTGTACATGTTCAATGTAACATCCCCCTACTTGGAGGCCCAAAGCTAACGGCTACGGATGCTACAGTCATCCATCGTTATTAATCCTTGGCAACCAAATACGGTGGTGCTAGATTCATTAATACACAGATCACATAAATATGGAAAATATTTTAACAATTCAAAAACACATTTCCACATTCCATTCAAAACATTTGATGTTCATTACATAATCCCAAAAACGTTAAACACGTTCAGAAAAATATAATTATTGCACATACGCCAAGAGCGACATATGAAAATTCCTCCTTGGTAGATCGGAGTATATAATAAGGCCAATAAATCTTCCTTTACAAACAAAACAACAGCGGAAAAAGATATCTCTAAATAACTATATGCCTCATGCACGCCTTCGGAAGCTTTATTCCTCTAAGAAGAGAACCTGAAAACTGTAAACTTTAAACTACTCAAAATCAATTGAGTACCCGAGAGTTTAAAGGGAAAACAAAAACTTCGAGTTAGACATAAATCCTGGTATGAATAATAATCTATCAACTCAAACCAAATAGATATCTAGTGAGACCACGTCGCATAACAGAACGGGTTTTCCCCTCACTAGTATCCTAAAACCTTTACAAAACCATATACTGTGCTCCTGCATCCACAATGGTTAAAATCATAGTATTTCAAAACATTATGATGATATGCAAAACAATTGAATTAATTCTGGATTACCCATCCTCGTTCAATTTAGACTATCTGTCTCAATTATAGTTTTTAGGATGACTATTAACCTATTAGTTTTCATGGGCTAGCTAATAAACGGTTAAACATTTATGGACTCCCTGTCCAATTACATAGTTTTCATGGGCTTACTATGAACCTGTCTATCTGATATCTTCATTTACACATAGTTTTCATGGACTAACTATGAACCTGTCTATCTGACATCCTCTTTTATACATAGTTTTCATGGGCTAACTATGAACCTATTGGCCCCTACCAATATCATACATTTTTCATGGGCTTACTGTAAACCTATTGGCCCTTGCCAATATCTTTCCTTTATATTTTAGCATCCTATATTCTGATCTTCTTTACCTCCTGGATGCAATTCTACTCATTCAGGAGTTTATTCAATTTATATTCGCTACTGGGTTAACTTAACTAGTTCTCCTACCTTTTTCCCCAAAATGTAGTTATAAGTCCATTATAAAGTGAATATATTTATATTAGAAGAAGCAATATAACAACATAGCAATACCACTCCCGTGGGTTTAATTTATCAAAGATAGATTCTTCTTAAACCGTTAAAAAACTAATTTAATATAGCCATGGGGTTTTCCTTTAAAAATAGAGTTTAGATCATAAAACCTTTCGATACCTAGCTTTCGACTTCATAGGATAACCTCCTTCAAAAGCCCTTAAAAACATTAGGCTCCTACCTTATAATACTTTAAATTCTACCTTTCGAAACCTTTCGAATATATTAAAGTATTAGCATTTAACTTTAGAAGCTTAGCTTAGAAACTAGTTGAAAGTAGCCCTTTTGAAAGTATAAAACTTGGTTAAAAGAATACAATTTTACAACCCCTTCGAAAGTATCCTCTTCGAAGGCAAAGAAAACAAAGCAAACATATTCGAAAGCAATGAAATCAACTCCTTCAAAAATTTAAAACTTTTTTAGCTACAACTTTTTATAGGTGTAAAATTAAGATCTCTAACATATTCCATTGTGTTCAAATGATGGTTTTCCTTCCCATAAGTGGTCACAATAGAAAAACGGGCTTACGGTTAGAGAGTTATGTCTATTTGAAGTTTTGTAAACAAAGTTGGTGAAAACTGCTACAAAAGGGCTTTCGCTACATTTACAACTGCTGTCGAAAGGGAGCTTTCGACTGAGACGAAAGGTGCTTTCGAAATGCAACAGAAAGGTCCAGAAATGCTGTAAAGGTATGCTGTCGAAAGGTGCTTTCGACTAAGTCGAAAGGTGCTTACGAAAATGCTACAGAAGGGTCCAGAACTGCTGCAGAATGATGCAGTCGAAAGGTGCTTTCGACAAGGTTGAAGGTGCTTCCGAAAATGCTACAGAAGGATCCAGAACTACTGCAGAATGATGCAGTCGAAAGGTGCTTTCATCAAGGTCGAATGGCAGAGCTGTAAATAACTTGAAAACTGTTATTTTGCTAATTAAAGTATATTCATTTCACCAATTCCTATTCTTTGTCAAATTTCTATTGGTTAATGACATACTTTAACACTTTCTTTACAAAAATTGCTATAGATCAGATTTTATTATTTCAAATTATTTTCAAAATAAATGATTATATTAATATTTTAATATAATTATTAAGTCTTTTTAGCTTAGAAAATTCATAATAAATCGAAATCACTTAGGAAAAATCCCAAAACTTTACCAAAAAACTAAAATACCATTTTCTACATCATATAAAAAGTTTGGGGCAAAATTCATTATTTTATTAGTTTTAATAATTAAAACCCGAAATAAATGCCTTTTTCACCTTAGGAAATTCATAAAATATACCAATTAACTCCGAAAATTATGAAATTAAAAAATCATCTCCAAAATTATGTTTTACACAACATTTCCAAAAATCAAGTCATTTGGAGGTCGTTTACTAAGGTTTTTACTTTAAAAACCATCATTTTAATTCCATAAAAATTCCAATAAATCACCATAAATCATTATTCTATCCAAACAATGATTATTAGATCCAAACATGATCAACACAGCAAAATACATTCGATACTATCCATAATCGAACCAAAACAAGGAAAACTAAGATGATTTACACTATTATTCACCTTGATTAAGTTGTTGGAGTTTGAGATTTGCCCTAGCTTTAATCTTCTAGCTTTCTCTCTTGGATCTTCCAAGTTTGCTGATCTCCTAAGTTGTTTTAATGGCTAGCTATAACTTCTCTTTTATGTGTATTTTGATTTATGAAATGGTAGGTGAGAATAAGGGAGGGTTTAAGGGTATATGGGTATGGCTATTCCCATATTGCCCTCTTCTTATTTTCCTAACTTATAAATTATAAACCATACTTATACATTCATTAGTTTAGCTGTGGCCAATCTAATTGACAATTAAATCTCAACTCTTTAATCAACCATATTATTCAATTTAATTTATTCAATTAAATGTCCTGAATAATGTTAAACAAAAATTAGGGGTGTTACAGGCTCCCCCCTTAAAGGATTTCGTCCTCGCAATTTAGTAAGGACTACAAACAAGCATAACAACCATGCAAATAAAAGCTAGTATGTCTTACCAGCCAATAAGTCTATATAAAACAAATATAGAACATACCCTTATAACAGCCCAGGATAAGTATCGCTAATCCTGTCTTCTGTTTTCCAAGTACAGTCCTTCATGTTGTTGCTCCATTGAACTTTCACCAACTTGACTGTCTTGTTTCTTAACCTCTTCTCATCTCTCGCTACAACCCAAACTGGTTGCCTAACAACAGTCAGATCTGGCTCTACTACTAGATCTTCTAATGTAGTCGGAGTGATAGTAGTCTCTGGATCGTGCACATACTTACGAAGATGAGACACATGAAACACATTATGGACATTTGCCAAACTGCTCGGTAACTCTACTTTATATGCGATCTTTCTGATCCTCTCTATGATTGGGAACGGTCCAACGTAGCTCGATGCCATTTTTCCTGACTTTCAAATCATACCACACCTTACATCGGTGATACTTTAATGAAAACTCTATCTCCAACCGAGAACTCTAAATCCTTACGCCTCCTATCTGCGTTACTCTTCTGCCTAGACTGAGCTTCCTTCATCCTACCTCGGATCAACTCAATCTTCTATGTTGCCTCTCTCACCAGATCTGGTCCTAAGACTAACCTGTCTCCAGTTTCAAACCAACATGCTGGTGACTTGCATGGCCTTCCATACAAAGCTTCGAAAGACACCATTCCTATACTAGTCTGATAACTGTTATTATAGGAAAACTCAACCAAGTGTAGGTGATCTTCCCATGATCCACCAAAATCTAGCATACAAGCTCTCAACAAATCCTCAAGTACCTTGTTGACTCTCTCTGTCTGCCCATCTGTCTGAGGGTGGTAAGTGGTACTCATCTTGAGCTTGGTACTTAATACCTCTTGTAGACTCCTTCAAAATTCGCTAGTGAATAATGCATCTCTGTCGCTGACTATGCTACTAGGAATTCCATGAAGTCTAACTATGTTCTTCATAAACAACTTAGCCAAAACAGGTGTCGTTCTGGTTGACTTTACTGGAATGAAATGAGCACTCTTAGTCAACCTGTCCACAATGACCCATATACTTTCATTTCCTCGATTTGTCCTTGGCAACCCGTCTATAAAATCCATCGATATCGAATCTCATTTCCAGACTGGAATATCTAAAGGCTGAAGCAATCCACTCGGCTTCTGATGTTCGGCCTTCACTTGTTGACAGTTCACACACTGCCTAACCCACAAGCCAAATCTCTCTTCATGCCTTCCCAATAGAAGCTCCTCTTTATATCTTGATACATCTTGGTTCCTTTAGGATGAATCGTAAACTTCGATCGATGACATTCCTCCATAACTTCCCTCCTTAAGTTCTCTACATTCGGAATGCATAATCGTCTCTTCTTTCTCAACCATCCTCTTTGGTCAAGACTTAAATCCTTTAGGTCATCAATCTTCGATCTTTCCTCAAGCCTTCTGATCCTCTTGGCTAAATTTGAATCTTCCCTTTGCTTAGAAGTTATCCTCTCGATCAGCACTGGTCGAACTTCCAAACAAGACAATCTGGCGGTACCCTGGCTAGAACTAGCAGTAGATCTCAACTGCACACTACAACTGGCAAAGGCTTCTAGATCCTTCCGTTTTGCCAACGTCGCTAACACCACATTCTGATGTTTTCTACTAAGAGCATCCCTACCTTATTTCCTTTCCCAGAAGTATACTCTATACCAAAATCATAAGCAGCCAAAAACTCCAGCCATCTCTGCTGTCTCATATTCAACTCCTTGTGAGAGAATACATACTTTAATGACTTATGATCGGTATATAACTCAAATCTCTCCCCTATGAGATAATGTCTCCAAATCTTCAAGGAAAATATCACCGTAGCTAACTCTAAGTCATGAATAGGATATCTAACTTCGTGCGGTCTAAGCTGCCTTGATGCGTAAGCAATAACCTTACTATTTTGCATCAATACTGCTCCCAATCCAGTCCCACATGCATCAGTGTATACTACCAACCCTTGGTTACCATCTGGAACTACTAACACTAGCACATTGGTTAACAATGCTTTAACTTAAGGAACCCTTCCTCACATTTGTCGGACCAAACAAACTTCACATCCTTCCTGGTCAACTTAATCAAAGGTGCTGCTATCCGCGAGAAATCCTTAATGAATCTCCGATAATAGCAAGAAAGTCCAAGAAAACTCCTTATCTGGGTTACCATCTCTGGTCTCTTCCAATTATTGACTGCCTCAATCTTAACTGGATCAACTGAAAATCCTTCCTCTGAAACCACATGACTAAGAAATTTAACCTCTTTCTTCCAAAAACGACAATTGGAAAAGTTCGCTTTCGGCTGATTCTGTCTCGGCGTCTCCAACACCACTCTAAGATGAATCTCATGCTCTCTTTCATCTTTTGAGTATACTAAAATGTCATCTATGAATACCAATACGAACCTATCCGAGTGCTCTCAAAAAACCCGATTCATCAAATCAACGAAGAAAGCAGGTGCATTTGTCAATCCAAATGGCATCACCAACCACTCATATGAACCATACCTAGTCCGAAATGCAGTCAAAGGAATGCTATCCTCCGCCACTCTCAATTGATGGAACCCCATCGCCAAATCCAATTGGTAAAATACTCTGGCTCCACTCAACTGATCAAACAGATCATCTATCCTCGGCAAAGGGTACCAATTCTTGATCGTCCTTTCGTTTAACTTACGACAGTCGATGCACATCCGTAATGACCCATCTGGTTTCTTTACAAACACCATGGCTGCTCCCCAAGGTGAACTGCTTGTTCTAATAAAATTCCTTCCCTCAAGATCCACTAGCTGCACCTTCAATTCCTTCATCTCTGTCGGTGTCATTCTGCTGGGTGGTCTACTGACAGGTTCAGCTCCCGGTACAAGGTCTATCCGAAACTCTATAGCTCGTTTCGGTGGTAATCCAGTGACTGGCTCAAATACATATACAAATTCTCTTGCTACACGAACCTGACTAAGCTCATCTCCAACCTCAATGGCACTTAACAAAGCACAAACACTCTTACTGGAATTCTCCAATGAGAAGATGATTCGGTTATGACTATCTGGGTGCCTCAATGATATTTCCCAATCCTGGCAAAATATCCTAGCCTCATACTTACCCAACCAATCCATACCCAAAATGATCCCAAAATATATGAAATAAAAAACATACAAACTGCATGCAAACTTATGACCTAACAAATCAAGTTCTAACTGGTCACATCTCATCCCAAGAGTTGCATGCCCTCCTACTAAATTTGCAACCCGTAACGAAGTAACAAGATATGTGGGTTCTATATATAACATATCAACCAAATACCACAATATAAATGAGTGTGATGCACCGGCATCAAAAATTACTCTAACTGGTATACTCTGAATCAAAACCGTACCTTCCATCACACTTTTCCCTTTCTCTGAGGCAGTAGGTCTAGAAGAAGACGGTGGTCCAATATCAAATACCTTCCCTCTATTCGCCCTGACTGGCTCTGGACACTGGTTCTTATAATGCCCAACTTGGTCACAGTGAAGCATTTCACATTCTTCTCCTCTGCAGACTTCTTTCCTTTACCAGTTCTGCACTCGTGGGCATAGTGGCCCTTCTTGTCACACTTAAAACAAACTAAATCAGCCTTTGCCTTCTTGGCAGCATCCCCTTTCTGGGCTCCTTTCTTCTTGAAGGATTTCCTTTTCTTTCCTTGAGGGCCCTGGGACTTAACTGGTTTCTCCCTAATAGACACAGCAAGCATCTCCTCACGGCGAATGGACATCTACACTACTACATGACAAGGCTCTCTAATATGAGTCATGGTCATTCTACCTAGCTATGGCCTCAATCCTCGAATGAATCTCTCATTCCTTCTGACATCAGTGTTAACCAATGCATAGCCATATCGAGATAGCTCATCAAACTTAGTAGCATACTCGATCACTGACATCTCTCCTTGTACAAGATCCATGAACTTCCTCATCACTGCCGACTTGGCAACCTCGGACAAGAACCTCTGCTCGAACCTTCTTCTAAAATTAGCCCATGTCTGCTCTTCCTCCGGAACTTCGACTGTCACATTGTTCCACCAATGAAGCGCTAACCCTTGCAACTGTCTAGAGGCTAGCCTTCTCTTCTCTCCATCATCCAAGCCTAAATCTATAAAGACCCTTTCACAGTTCAAAAGCCAGTTCTCAACTTCAACAGCATCCTCTATTCTAGAAAAAGGCTTCCCTTCCAGACTGGTATAATCCCTGCTCAGCATGGCATAGTTATTGCCAACTGGAGCCAGAGGATTGGCTCCTCCAGCATTCACAGCATTACTTCCAGCTAGCCCTGCAGCTGCTCCAGCTTGCATCAAGTTGACGAAGAACGATACATCATCCCCATATCTACTGGTGGGGTTCCAGCACTCACATTGGCAGTTGCCTCTTGGTTAGCATTTGCCGATCGACCTGCATGTCTCCTTGTAGTAGGTCGAGTATTTCCGTTAGTTGTGGTGCTTCCTCCACCTAGATTCGCTCTTCTGTTTTCTGCTTCCATACCTTTCTTTCTCGTAATCTGCATACGAGCTTTAGTAAGATATAGAAGAAAGGTCTACGAGAGAGGGGAATACGTACTTATATATATATATATAGCAAATATAAGTACGTTACTATAACGTTAACCCAAACCCTAATCTTATTCTTTAATTCATTAGGATTATGTTTGAAAATGTTTGGTTTATTTTTTGTTTTATCATTAACCTATGCTCTGATACCAACTTGTAACATGCCCCAACTTGGAAGCCTAAAACTAACGGCTACGGATGTTGCAGTCATCCATTGTTATTAATCCTTGGCGACCAAATACGGCGGTGCTAGATTCATTGATACACAGATCACGAAAATATGGAAAAAAAATTAACAATTCAAAAACACATTTCCACATTCCATTCAAAACATTTGATGTTCATTACATAATCCCAAAAACGTTAACCACATCCAGCAAAATATAATTATTACACATACGCCAAGAGCGACATATGAAGATGCCCCCTTGGTAGATCAGAGTATATAATAAGGCCAATAAATCTGCCTTTACAAACAAAACACACAGCGGAAAAGGATATCTCTAAATAACCATATACCTCTTGCATGCCTCCGAAAGCTTTATTCGTTTAAGAAGAGAACCTGAAAACCATAAACCTCAAACTACTCAAAATCAATTGAGTACCCGAGAGTTTAAGGGGAAAACAAAAACTTCGAATCAGACATAAATCCTGGTATGAATAATAATCTATCATCTCAAACCAAATAGATATCTAGTGAGACCACGCCGCATAGCGGAACGGGTTTTCCCCTCATTAGTATCCTAAAACTTTTATAAAACCATATACTGTGCTCCTGCATCCACAATGGTTAAAAACATAGTATTTCAAAACATTATGATGATATGCAAAACAATTGAATTAATTCTGGATTACCCATCCCCATTCAATTTAGACTATCTGTCTTAGTTATAGTTTTTAGGATTATTATTAACCTATTAGTTTTCATGGACTGGCTAATAACCGGTTAAACATTTATGGACTCCCTGTCCAATTACATAGTTTTCATAGGCTTACTATGAATCTGTCTATTTGACATCTTCATTTACACATAGTTTTCATGAGCTAACTATGAACCTGTCTATCTGACATCCTCTTTTATACATAGTTTTCTTGGGCTAACTATGAACCTACTGGCCCCTGTCAATATCATATAGTTTTCATGGGCTTACTGTAAACCTATTGGCCCTTGCCAATATCTTTCCTTTATATTTTAGCATCTTATATTCCGGTCTTCCTGACCTCCTGGATGCAATTCTACTTATTCAGGAGTTTATTCAATTTATATTCACTACTGGGTTAACCTAACTGGTTCTCCTACCATTTTCCCCAAAAATGTAGTTATGGGTCCATTATAAAGTGAATATATTCATATTAAAAGGAGCAATAACAACATAGCAATACCACTCCTGTGGGTTTAATTTATCAAAGATAAATTCTTCTTAAACCATTAAAAAAACTCCTTTAATGTAGCCATGGGTTTTTCCTTTAAAAATAGAGTTTGAGTCATAAAACCTTTCGATCCTTCAAAACCTAGCTTTCGACTTCATAGGATAACCTCCTTAGAAAGCCCTTAAAAACATTAGGCGCCTATATAATACTTTAAATTCTACCTTTCGAAACCTTTCGAATATATTAAAATGTTAGCATTTAACTTTAGAAGCTTAGCTTCGAAACCAATTGAAAGTACCCCTTTCGAAAGTAAAAAACTTGTATAAAAGAAAACAATTTTACAACCCCTTCAAAAGTATCCCCTTCGAAGGCAAAGAAAACAAAGCAAACATATTCGAAAGCAAAGAAATCAACTCCTTCGAAAATATAAAACTTTGTTTTAGCTATAACTTTTTATAGGTGTAGAATTAAGGTCTCTAACCTATTCCATTGTGTTCAAATGATGGTTTCCCTTTTCGTAGAGTGGTCCAATAGAAAAACGGGCTTACGGTTAGAGAGTTATGCCTATTTGAAGGTTTGTAAACAAAGTTGGTGAAAACTGCTATAAAAGGGCTTTCGCTACATTTACAAATGCTGCCGAAAGTGGGCTTTCGACACGAAAGGTGCTTTCAAAATGCAACATAAAGGTCCAGAAATGCTGCGAAAGTATGTTGTCGAAAGGTGCTTTTGAAAATGCTACAGATTGGTCCAGAACTACTGCAGAATGATGCGGTCGAAAGGTGCTTCCGAAAATGTTACAGAAGGGTCCAGAACTGCTGCAGAATTAAAGTATATTCTTTTCGCCAACTCCTATTCTTTGTCAAATTTCTATTGGTTAATGACATACTTTAACACTTTCTTTGCAGAAAAACTAGGGGTGGGCATTTAACCGAGTTAACCGACTTAACCGACTCAACCGACCTTAACCGAACCGCATTAACCGACAAAAACGATTAACCGAACATTTGGTTAACCGACCGATGTTAACCGACCAAAATCGGTTCGGTTAACGGTTAACCATATCACATATATCGGTTAACCGGTTAACCGAAAATAATTTTCCCTGATTATCTAATAAGGCATTAACCCACAACCGGCCCAATAGCCACCCAATATCGCATGGCATCATAACCATAACCCTAAATTTTTACTCGCCGCTTTCAGTTCAGCATTTATCTCGTTCCCAAAAAAAATTTGGATCTACAAATTTTCACCATTCCCTAAACCTTCCAAATTCAAATCGATCGTCATGAATTTGCAGCGCCGCCCTAGCCGTCGATTAGCTAGTCATTGATCAACTCAAGTTCAGATCGATCTACAAATTCAAATTCTATGTTGTCTTGCCTAGCCATCGACTTAAGATTTGGTGAATGCTAATAGGAAATAGAATAACGTGAGTTTGATTAACTATTTGTATTTTTAGTTTTTCTCTATTTTAGTTAGTTTTTATCTCATCATTGAAGGACGCAATGTTGACTTGACTGGAGCTAAAGCCTACTACTACATGCATAAGGTTTTGCGGAGGACCAGAGGTCATTCAAAATCACCAAAAGTTGTGGTTGTTGGAAGTGAACAGAGGTTTTGTCAACAGTGCAACAGGTCAAAATTAAATCTTTCTTTTCTGTTTGGGATTTTGTTTGGTTCTTTTATGTTGGGTCAATCTTGATTTTTTCTGATTAATTTGATTCTTGATTTGCTATTTTGGTTTTTAATATTTTCGAGATGAATAAAATGTGGATCTTTGGGTTTCAATTCATGCAGTTTGGAAGACTATGCTTAGTACTTTTTATACTGGTTAAGGTCTATATGTAGTTTGGATTTTGCTTTATATACTGGAATAATTGGGAATTAGATATATAGTTGCATGATTTTATCGCTAGCTATTCCCGTATCATTTACAGTTTTTGGCTAGGAGTGCATGCATGTGTTGATATATGTGCTTGCGTGTGTATTTGGTTGTGAAAAATATAGCGTTTATGTGAGAAAATATGTATATATATGCGTGTGGATTTATATGAGTTAGAGCAGTAATAGGGTGTTGTGTCTAAAATAAATATGTAGCCTGCATTTCTAGAAGATAGGCTGTTGTAGTTAACGAAAAAATAAGTAAAAATGTAAAAAGTACTCATCTATACATTTCTAAATTTCTAATAATGAGATATCACGGCTTAAAAAAGTATAAAGGTCATAATACAAAAATGAAGTTGTTATGTTTGTTTATACTTGCATCTATTGCACATTAATATGAATTTGCTATGTTTGTTGTAACATCCTTTCTCATAATAACAGCATCAATGTACAAATTTTGTATGAGTTTAAATTGAAATGACTAAATTATTCTCATGCTCATCTTTGAAACAAGTTGAAATAGATAAAATGAAAAAAAGGAACAGGATACCTTAAGACCTTATAGGCTTATATAGTTCATTTATCTGTTTGTTTAGACAAACTTGTATAAAACATGTATTGCATTATCTGTTTGTTTACCTTATATGTTTATGGCCTCATATAGTTCACTTATATGCTTCAGTTTAGTTCTCAATTCTCATAAAGTTTATAGTTATACATATTTACATATATGCTTCAGTAGTTCATTGCTAAATTAACTCGTTTACCTTTGTTTGAACAGACCTGAAGAACAGAGAATGGTGTTGAAGAACGGAGAGTGGATTAAGAACTGTAACTATGCTAAGAAATATATTATATGTTTGTTGAAATTGGACTGAATTACTAATGTAATGTAAAAAGTGTAACTCTATAATGATGCTTGTAATGTATGAACTAAGTAACTGAGAACTGAAGTATGAAGTATGAACTGAAGTAGTGAATAATGATGCCTATAATCATGTAACGTATGAACTGCTGATGCTTGTAATGTATTGCATAATGAAGTGTTAACGTATGTACTGAAGTGTTAACATATAAACTGAAATATTAATGTATGAATTGAACCACTGAAGTGAACTATTAAAGTCTGAAACCGTGTGTGCTAGTATATATGTTGCACTTCTATTGGTTAACTGGTTTATTCAACCGGTTAACCAATTAACATAAACGGTTAACTGACCAACGGTTAACCGTTGATGTTAATCGGTTAACCGGTTAAATGAACTGGTTAACCGCGGTTAATTTTGATCGGTTCGGTCGGTTAATCAGAACCAAAATTAACCGAAAACTGGTTAACCGAACCGCCATTGTTTTGCGGTTAACCGAAAAAATTAACCGATTTAATTGGTTAACCGACCGTGCCCACCCCTAAGAAAAACTGCTATAGATCAGATTTTATTATTTCAAAAATTACTTTCAAAATAAATGATTATATTAATATTTTAATATAATTATTAAGTCTTTTTAGCTTATAAAATTCATAATAAATCGAAATCACTTGGAAAAATCCCAGAAATTCACCAAAAATCTAAAATACCATTTTCTACATCATATAAAAACTTTGGGAAAAAAATCATTATTTTATTATTTTTAATAATTAAAACCCGAAATAAATGCCGTTTTCACCTTAGGAAATTCATAAAATATTCCTATTAACTATAAAAATTATGAAATTAAAAGTCCATCTCCAAAATTATGTTTTACACAACATATCAAAAAATCAAGTCGTTTGGAGGTCGTTTACTAAGGTTTTTACTTTAAAACCCATCATTTTAATTCCATAAAAAATTCTAATAAATCACCATAAATCATTATTCTATCCAAACAATGATTATTAGATCTAAACATGATCGACATAGCAAAATACATTCGATTACTATCCATAACCGAACAAAAACAAGGAAAAATGAGATGATTTACACTATTATTCACCTTGATTAAGTTGTTGGAGTTTGAGATTTGCCCTAGCTTTAATTTTCTAGCTTTCTCTCTTGGATCTTCCAAGTTTTCTGATCTCCTAAGGTTTTTTAATGGCTGGCTATAACTTCTCTTTTATGTGTATTTTGATTTATGAAATGGTAGGTGAGAATAAGGGAGGGTTTAAGGGTATATGGGTGTGGCTATTCCCATATTGCCCTCCTCTTATTTTCCTAACTTATAAATTATAAACCATACTTATACATTCATTAGTTTAGCCATGGCTAATTTAATTGACAATTAAATCTCAACTCCTTAATCAACCACATTATTCTATTTAAATTATCCAATTAAATGTCCTGAATAATGTTAAACAAAAATTAGGGGTGTTACATCTAAATAACTTAGGAAATCATTAATAGGTAACAATTTTTTTGCAATAAATCACTTTGGGAAAGCTTTTAGAAGCTTCTAGAAGAAATTGGATATTTGTGAATGGAGGGGAGATATTTCTTTGGCCAGTGAGGTAGAAAGAAAGCACATTGAGGCACATGAGAGGTGTTCTTTTTGACCAAAAATGAAAGGGTAGAGGAGGTTAAGGTGACCTCTTGTGTTGCGTATATAAGTGTCCTAAGGGGTTCGCAAATGATTTTCACATTTTTGCAAATGATACTAAACACTTCATTCTCTTATCTCTTTAAAAATTCCTAAATGCAAATTAATTCAAAACAACTCCAAACATTCCCAAATTCAAGTATAAGGCCAAACATAACATTACAACATAGATTATCAACTACTTCTCAAAGGAAAGGAGCATGCACCCCCACATCATTGCATTGCCGTTAGCATTTATGGCCTTTTCTAGGCAAGGCCGTGAGCTAGCAAGGAGAGTATATGGGTTTTGGTGGTTGTTTGTTTGAGGTAGGAAGATGGAAGCTAGGTGGTGGCTTGTACATTGGTGTGTAGTTATTGATGGGTAAGCAAACTCACCATTTATAAAGTGTATTATTTTATTATAGTATATGATTGACTGTATATTATTACTTTATCATGTGTGATTCTTGCTTTTAAAAGCAAATGACACATGTAAATGATGTGTGTGGACTCCTATGACTCTCTATGACTTGTTGCATAGCCTTGTCATGAAGCACATAGGGTTTGGTTGGACTTTGAACGAATCAGAATTGAATTTGTCATGGTTTTATAGCAACTAGTCACAATAAACGCACTTAGGAAATGATTTGTGTTTGGTAATTTCTATAGAATTTTGTAGAGAGGTCCTTAGGGGCTTCTTTTCATAATTGTTATGTATGATGTGTATACTAGTTACTGTAAAAGGTTATAAGCTAAAAGGTTTATTAGCATGTCAAAAATTGATCAAACTTTCAAGATATCAAAACTGCCATAGGTCACTGTCTTTTACAGCACTTTGCGGTTGCACTTTTAAAACTTTGTAGCTTTCAACCCATTTTTATGCATTATCAAAATACCATTGTTTCTATTTTGAACTTTAATATCCTTGAATTGACTTTAAACTTAAGTATCTTACTTCATTTTTTTAGAGATATTTTTTTAATTATACTAGAGTATTCTAAAAGTGGTTTGGAATTTAAATATATTTTTAATAATTAATTATGAATTATTAAAGAAGAAGGTTTATTTTTAAACAAAGGAAAACATGCATTTTGGAGTTTTTAAATAATTTATAAAATAAGTATTTTTAAGTAATATTTTACTTAAATGTTTTAAAACATATTATAAGTGTTTTAACATATATATATATATATAGAAAATTAGTTAATTATTTTATTAAAGTATTAAAAAGCTTATGTAATATTATACCTTTTAAATCATTTTTGGAATTTAATTAAATATAATAGCTTATAAATAAATTAGTGTGTGTGTGTGTCTCATTTTTAAAAGGTTTTTACTACATATATAAGTTAAGAAAAGTAAGTATTTTGTGAAAGAATAAAAGGTAGCTTTGGATTATAACACTTATGTTATAAATGGTTTTGTAAAGTTAATTAAAAGTATATTACCTTATTTAATAAGTGTCGATATGCTTATATATTTAAAATGAATGTTTTTAGATATAATGACAAGTGAAATGGTTTTGGGTTTATAGTTGTTGACAGCAAAAATGGCAACCGATACCTAAATAATGTGAAAGTACCAACAACCCAATATCCAAATCAAACAGAGTGATGTAGAGAAATAAAATATGAAGAATAGTAAACTAAAAATAGTCAGAAAGTAAATGAACATGAGATAATTTATAGTGGTTCGGTGGACTATGACCTACATCCACTCCAAAAGTTTTCCTTTTGTTGATTTATACTGTAGATTACAGTTACAATATGTGAAATCCAAGAATCAAAATGGCGGAGTCTAGCCTAGGGAAGAAGATGAAGAGAGCCAAAAAGCAGATCCCTTTCCTTGAGCCAATGATTTAGTATTTATAGGAGAAGAGGTGCAAATATCTAGCTGAAAATCCATGTGCAGAAGACCAAAGCCAAGACGGACCAATCTAGAAGATATAGGGCCCACATAGGCCATTATGACTGATCGGCACCGATCCCTATAGTGGGATCGGCGCCGATCGATGAAGATCAATGATCGGGGATCGATTGATCCCCAAGGTGGGTGCCCTTCCATCTTCTTTTCGTGTTTCCTGAGTTGTTGCGGTGTTTGTTGAGTTATTGAGCGATTATCGTTGAGTCGAACTGCCAATCTGAGTGATCCATAGTCATATTGATCTGATCCGTGCTCCATCACATTGATTCGATCCGATCCCCTACCCAAAGGAGGCACCAATTCCATACTTAGCCAATTCCAAAGTGTCATCCATCTGAATCCACTCGACTACCGTCATGGTCTTGAATATATCCAATCTCCAAACCTAATAATCATCTCTCAGGGTTCCTGCCTTAATGATTACGAGATCCATTGAGTTAAATAAATGATATCACAGCCTTGCAAAATAGAGGGATAACATTTGCCTCCCCCAAAAAAGGCTTTGTAGGAAGGTGTGTTATGAATTGCCATAAGTCCAAAGTCTACAATCCACAATCCATCGATAACTGAGTTTTCCAATCCTTTGCCAAGCCAACTAATCGATCTCTCAGGATCATTGGTGAAATTCGCGAACATTTCAAGTCGGTAGCCAATTCCAAAGCCATTCCAAATCCATATTCATCCAAAGCCGGTAACCAAACTTCGATCTCTTCGGATCATTTGCGAAATCCAAAGCGTTGATCTTATCGGATCATTATCCAAATCTTTGACCTCTCCGGATCTTTAGCCAAATCCATGACCTCTCTGAGTTAACGTCTAGATCCATAATCGTTTAAAATCATGGAATTCGGTAAGTTAAATCATCGATCTCTCTAAATCATTATCAAAGTTCATGGCCTCTCCCGACTAATCAATGGTCTCTCCGGACCCTTGCCAAGTGTAATCCGAACTTAACGACGAGTAAATCGATCTTGTTGCTCTCCAACGAAGCAACTCAGTCCCTACAGCCCGGGCCTTTTGGAGCATATAGCGATGTCTTGATCCTTCTGGACCGATTACAACCTTTTTGAGCTCTTGTTGAACCCATTCTCATTACTTTTTGGTGAAGGGGAAACAACGACAAGTAAGTCGATCATGTTGCTCTACAACAAAGCAGAATTACTTCCTGCACTCCGGTTCAGTGTCCCTGAACATAAAGCGATGTCATGGCCTTCCTAGGTCAATCATGGTCTCTCCGGACCCTTGCTAAACTCC
Source organism: Allium fistulosum (assembly GCA_030737815.1). Lineage (NCBI taxonomy): Eukaryota > Viridiplantae > Streptophyta > Magnoliopsida > Asparagales > Amaryllidaceae > Allium > Allium fistulosum. Next base: position 1,215,346,463 of record CM060902.1, read on the forward strand.
ATCCAGTCACTCTCAGGTGAAACGGGGAACAATGATAAGTGAGTCGATCATGTCGCTCTCCAGCGAAGCGACTCACTTCTTGCACTCTGGTCTCTGACTCTCCAGTCAAGGACATAACACGATCAATTCCATACTGACTTCCATTCTTTGGCCTCGACTCTTCGATCGAGGACTTAATCCATGATGTATGAGCCCATCCTGTCGCCCTCCGATGAAGGGACTCGCACCTTACAGTTATTGCCCCGTCTCTCCGGTCGGGACAACCACGGCCTATTTTGTTCATCGCATTAATGCGAATTTAAATTATTAAATTTAAGTTCTTACAGCCAAAAAACCAAAAAATAAAGAAAACCAAGCATTGCCTCTCTGGGCTTAATGGTTTTTCATCATCTCAGAGCATTCCTAATGTCCGTCCTCGGTCCTGTACATATGCAAGTAACTTAGCCGTTTATTGTGGAGTTTATTATTTATTTAGTTTATGCCATCTCAATTCGGAGATGATGATCTATGACCTCGATCTAAGGCCATTTCCATTTGATGCGGACGGTGGCCGCTCCTGTCTCACCACCGCTACCCGAGTCCTCACATACTGCGATAGCCTTCCATTCCTGAAGTGTTCCTCAACCATATCCTTTAAGTGCCTGCATTCATCCATGGTATGCCCATCCAGTTCGTGAAACAGGCAGTATTTTCCAAACCCGTGCTCTCGCTCTGTAGGATCCTTCCTTACTGGTATCCGATAAGGGAGTTGCCCCTAGTGTCCAGATAAATCCATTCCAAGCCTTCCGTCAAATTCGAATAAGAAGAGAACTTCGGGCCTTGCTCATTCCTTTGCCTTCTCGATCCATCATATCCATCGTCCAACTTTCTCTTACCCTTATCCTTCCCAAGTCCTTCTCTCAATTATCCTTCACCTCGCACAGCGTTTACTTCATGTTTGTCGGTTTGTGCATCCTCCTTCCCTGGGAACCTTTCCGCTTCATGATAGAATTCCCCGAGATTCATCGATGGATCCCGTACCAGTGAAATCTTCAAGTCCATTTCATCAGCAATTCCTGATACTGCTACTATTAAAACCATTGATGGATCCGGCCGATCCATCAAAGTCACTACGCATTAAATCGTGTTAAAAAGCTCCTCAAGGACTATCCGATCTTTTATTTCGGTTTCGCCAATGTCATAACATTCTTAGATTGCGAAATGTGAACCAAAAACTATTTCATGAACTTATCCACCCTCTCGTTCCATGTCCTGATTGATCCATTTTCTAGTTGCATGAACCAAAGCACATCTAACTCCATCAAGTACAAAGGAAAACATCTCGCCATGACCTCCTCCGACGCCCCCAGCACTTCCATATGCCGGATATACCTCATCATATGCATAGTAGGATCCGACTTTCCATCATATATCCACGGTATCAATAGTTTGAACTCTAGTGGGTTCCTAACATTCCCGATATTCGAAGCAAATTGACTCTAATTGACATCTTCCAAGCTTCTGTTGGTCAATCCACCTCTTATTATTCGACATACCAACTCATCCATCCTTTCATTCTCATCCATAGATGGTCTCCAATCTATATTCCCAGCCTGCCCCAATTCCACGAGGGTATTCTGAAACATACTCCTTTTGAGGTGCATCCGCATTTCGATTCGCGCCAAACTACACAGCACCAACCACTGGTCCGCCATGAACTGATCCAGCTAGACCTGGGAGCATGCCCCCGAGTCCTAAGCGATTAGCACCACCCCTATGGAAGGATCGGTGTCGATCCTTGCATGTTGACTTGGGGCGGGCTCCGGCTGCTCCACTCCGTTCCTCCGTTTGTTATCTTCGTTTCCCTGTCCCTAGTTTTGATTTCTATAGCTCCTGCTGCTTCAACTCCTTGATCCACATTTCTAACAGCTCCTACCTCTCCAGCCTATCCAATTTTCCTAAGGAAATTCTACATCATCTCCTCTTACCTCGTCATCATCTACTCCTGCATAGCATCCATCATAGTCTCCATCTCGTTCCTAGTGATGTAGATGGAGGGTTAATTAGCTCCAGCTCCTTAGGAAGCCTCTTGACTTCCTCTATGTGACTCCTTTTGCCAATGGTCTCCTTGCTGATTACCTTACCATTGATTTAAATCCAAGCTCCAAATCTTTTTCAAATCAGTTGGTACTAGTCTTTCTCAGTGAAAGCACCAAAATATTGAAGGCAAAAATGACCACCAACACAAATATAATGTGAAAGCACTAGCAACCCAATATCCAAATCAAACAAAGTAATGTAGAGAAATAAAATATGAAGAATAGTAAATTAAAAACATCATAAAGTAAATGAACACGAGAGAATTTATAGTGGTTTGGCTGACTCCGGCCTATGTCCACTCCAAAAAATTTCCTTTCATTGATTTATACTGTTGATTACAGTTACAATTTGTGAAATCCAAGAATCAAAATGGTGGAGTATAGCCTAGGGAAGAAGATTATGAGAGCCAGAAAGCATATTCCTTTCCTTGAGCTGAAAATCCAGGTGCAGAAGACCGAAGCCAAGATGGACTGATCTAGAAAATATGAGGCCCATATGGGCCATTATGACCGATCGACACCAATCCTATAGGGGGATCAGCTCTGATCGGTGAAGATCAATGGTCGGGGATCGGCAATTCCCATGGTAGGTGCCCCTCCATCTTCTCTTTGTGTTTCCTGAGTTGTTTCCAAAGTTATTGCAGTGTTTGTTGAGTTATTGAGCGATTATCGTTGAGTTGAACTACCAATCTAAGTGATCCATAGTCATATTAATCTGATCTGATCTATACTCCATCACATTTATCTAATCCCCTACCTATAGAAAGCGCCAATTCCAAAGTGTCATCCATCTAAATCCCCTCGACTGTCGTCCATAGTCTTGAATATATCCAGTCTTTGAACCTAATAATCATCTCTCTGGGCTTCCTAGCCTAATGATTACGAGAACCATTGAGTTAAATCCATGATATCACGGCCTTGCCAAATGGCGGGATAACAATAGTAGACAATGTTTAAGCAACATTTGATTTTAACCATTTTTATTATACTTTTGAATATAATTAGATCTTTAAAAGAATATTTTAAAGGTAATTATAAGTAAGGTAGTTTTGGGTTTGCAGTAACAGTTGTCTTTAACCATTATAAATTTGCTTAGATCTTTAATAATGGGTATTTCAAAGATAATTACAAGTATGGAATTTTTTAAAGAAAGATAGAAAAAAGTAAAGGTTTAAAGTATATAAGAGAGAAGAGTTTATAGTAAACAATGTTTAAGTAATATTCGTTTTTAACCTCTTTGTTTATATTTAAAGTAAGAAATCTTGTTAACGATTTATGAATATACTTATACCATTTGAGATAAGTATATGAATACTTTTTGAAGTATTGAAAAGAGTGGAAATGAATAGTGAAATAGTAGTATACATGTATATATCTTTTGTAAATGTATTTTAAATATATATATATAAGTATTTACAAATGAGTTTTAATTAATGAAAGAATTAATTAAATAAAAAGAGGTTAAGGAGTTGCTTAAAAAGCTTAATCGTGTCTTGTGTGACTTAATCGTGCTTTGTGTGTTTACTTATTTATGGAAAGTATTTAGTCATGTACTTATCACTAAAAGCCGATGAAGTAGGTTTATCTAATTGTGAGAGTTAAGAATGATGTTCGAGTGGGGTTTAGAAGTAATAGTGCTCTAACCTACCAGCATCACTTTTGATCGAGAGATAGTATAAGTTGAAAAGGTCGGAAACGTGATAAGTATACAAGATCTAGTTTCCATATGTGATCGTTTCTATTTTGTACTTGGTAGTCAATTAGTCGACTATTGAATATTAACCAAATTAACCTTGGAAGAGTATGTAAGCATCATGTATTAATATCATTTGAGATCCCCTAAGGAGGACTCGTTCGTATGAATCATCTCTTGCTTTAAGAATGTATATATATGAGATCCCCCAGGGAGGACTCCTCTTTATATAATTCTTTTGCTTCTTTAAGAACCGAATTGAGTTAAATAAAAATTCATCGATTTAGTTTTCAAAAGATCGGGATTGGATAAGCGTTTTACTTACCGAAAACCATTTCAAAACTAATATACGAGTTCTTTGTTTTGGAAGTGATTGCGAAGTGAAATGTTATAGAGTTGCACTATCTTAAAGGTAAGTCCAAGGGAGAGGTCAGCATTGACATATCGAACGATGCTATCATGTATATTTTCTATCTTGAGGATTGATTCCATGAGAGACGATAGAGTTAGCATTCCCCGGACGACTTATGCTGGATTCTTTGGAGATATTCGGAAACTGTTCGAGTGATAATGGTTTGAGATGCTAGAATCCAGAGAGAGATTCAAGATCTGTTCAAGCGATGAAGACCCTTGCGTTAAGATGTTAAACGTGACCTTACCACCGGTAATGGCTAAAGATAGAGTGGGCTGCACTACCTGGTGTTTAGCTAACCTGGGACAGGGTATATCAATTCCATATTTAGAGTATGTTTATCGACGTTACATGTAGGAGTTGATGGCACTTAGTTCTACGGTTTGGGCATGGGCCAATTGTATTTTCCTTATGGTATATTTTATCTAGAGATATACAATGCTCGTAAGGTGACTTCTAATCCTTGTGTAGGAGATCCACCTCAGTTTACTTAGGGCATCCCCATGGAAATCCATTATGCACGTGTACCTTAGCGGTTTTAATTATACTTCTAATATTGTTTTCTCATGAGATGCAAGTGACATAGCTATTTTCTGATTAATATTCTACACCCTAGACGTTATCTATTATATAACCTTATGTACTTGTTAGATGGGTGGTTCTTTTAAGGGGATAATCGTTACGGTGGTTCGAACGGTCTCAAAAGTACTATTATATGTTATACATATATTTCTTGTGTTTCTCACACTATAATTATGTTTGACTCATGGTTTTATATTTTCCTTAATTTCATGGGTGCTCTTTTGAGTAGTTTGAGGAAGACAGGTTTTTGTTGATGTTCTTTGGAGCTCAAGGAGACGAGCTGGATGCTTTCACTTACTGTAGTATTCTTACTACGCTGCATTACTATTATGTATATATTAGCATTTATGAGGACGGGCTATTATAACAGTCCAGATTAATGATAGTACTTATGATTGTAACTTTGAAATGCTATGTATTTTAGAGTGATAGTTTGTACTGTCTTTGGATATTATATATTATCGTTTCGCTGTGAGATTTTGACATTGTGTTCTCTTCTCCCTTGTTCTTTTTCCTTTTATTTTACCCTAACAATTTGTCTTTTCGGCACTTGAGTGCTAAACACATGAATACCATGGATGTATTAGTGTCAACATTTGGGTGTCGAAAAGGCGAGTCGTTACAGTTGGTATCAAAGCTGAAGTTAAACGAGAATCTTGGCTTTGGTGGGGTATAACTCACTAGAGATAAGGTAAGCGACACCTTAGAATTAGTTGAGTGTATTATGTATATGAGAGCATATATGTATTTGTTACATTAATAATATATATAGGGTAGGTTGATAGTGTAGTCTAATTCCTGTAGAGATTAATGATGCTTATCTATTATCCCTTGTTGATTAATTTAGTCTTGCTCGGCCATTTTATGAGCATTGATTATTGTTTGTTGATTGGTGATTTATGCTCGGCTAGTTTATGAGTTGTTTGAACTTCTTACTGCATGGGTTTGGTAAACAGTATTTATAGGAGCATTGAAATGGAAACCTTATGAATTGAGTTTCACAATTTGACTATAAGGTGTTTAGTGACAATTCTGGGTAAAAAGTTAAGTTTAGTAAAAGATATTTAGTATAATCTAAATGAAAGACAAGATATTTTGTATATAAACATCTGTGAAAAGAATTTATATAAAAAAGTAATTATATATATATGTGGTTTAGAAATAAAGAGGATTTAAACTAATATTTTGAGAACTTAGATCGTAGTGTCTTCGAAATTGGTTTTCTAAGATTTTGGAAAATAATAGTAATATTATTTGAAGGTATTTGTGAACACTAATATATTGAAAAGAGTTTTGGGATTTGTTCGAGTTCAAGATTGCTCTTGGAATCGACGAATCGATTCGAGAATAAAGTATTTTTTGTTATCTAGTTCGAGTGGCTCGAAAGTGACTAAAAATGGGCAAGAGATGTGTTCAGTTGGTAATCACTTCTAAAGATCATTACCCTTATTAATAAGGGGATATATGGTATGACTTGGTAGGACTCATTTCCATAGTATCACTTTTGTGTTACTCAATCTGTATGTATGTTTTCTATAGACTATAAAGTATATATTTGGGAAATTGGTTTACAAATTGAGATCGGATATATTTACGGAGTATTTGATACCGCTTTGAAAATGATTTTGGTTAAATCCCGAAACTATGATTTTATATGCAAAAGGTATATGTATGTATTATTATTTCAATTGACTTGAAATAAATTTGGGTATTTGGTTCTAAAGTTCTCTTTAAAAGAAATTTGATATAAAATATAGAGTATTTTAATAAAGATTATGAAATAAGCTATTTATATGGAAAAGATCCGCATGTGTGCTATGCAGGGTGCACGAGTGGTAGTAGCATAACCCAAGTAATTAGGAAACCTTTTTTTGTTTTCTCTTTGTAGAAAAGTATGCTTAATAAATAAGTGTGACTTTGCTAAGTTGTTTTATTGACACATGTATCTTATGCATTAGGATGGTGTAGGTATGTTCACCTTGTTATGATATTCTTGTTTAATAGTTTTCATTTGTTAAAACGAAATGGATTTTTTAATGATTTTGGACAATCGAAAACTTCCGAATCGTTTTAGAATTTGAAGCTAAGTGTTTCTGGAGATATAAAGATAAGTTTATATAGCACTTTAATTGAGAAGGTAATAAGTTAAAACATGTTTTAAATTTGTTGAACATCTATGTTAAGTAAATCGTTCGATGTTATTAGGCCAACTAATAAACGTCTTTACCTTAGGTTTGTCTAAGGAAATTAGACTTTAGTCTTGATTTTGGATACTAGTGTCTTACTAGTCCTAGCTACTTGCCTAACTCAATGGTTAAAGAAGTCAAAAGGTTGACACAGTTATAGGACCCAGATTTATTTTGGGCATTTGTCGGAATTTTAGCAAGTAAAATGAATTTGATGTTTGATATATACTCTTAGGGTGTAGTAGAGTATAATAAGAGTAGTAACTTGGAGTAAGTTTTTATCAAATGTTTTATAAACAAAGATACGTCTTTATAAAATGTTAATAAACTTGAACTTATGTTTTATGAAATGCTTCATAAATGATTATAGTATTTAAAAAGATATACTAATTGTGTAAATGAATGTGATTAAAAAAGAAATTGGTGTAGTTAAAAAACCAAAAGATAACATCTGTAACTTGTGTTAAGAATACATATCTTGTGTTTTTACGATAACAGCTGTATGACATCACTACTAATGATTTTATCAAGTTGTTTTCAAGTTCGTCAAAATAATTATTGAAGTATCAAAGATACAAAGGAGCTAATAAAAGAAATTATATACTTCATGATACAAGCTATTAGGATCATGAAGATATTTCCTAGAAGATCAATCTGGTGTTAACAAAGTTCAACAAATCGCAGCAACACTCGAAGACATGCTTCAAAGACAAAATAAAGTGTATATGTTGTGTATATCGGGTTATAGAGTCTTATAGTGAAAATTTGTTAAAACCACTCAAACGATCTTCGAACCTCTTGAAACTTGGCCATAACCTACATCACATATTCTTGTATTTTCATCATTTTTCCAGAATTTTCGAAGCTAAAAAACTGGGAATTAAAGGCTTTCAGTCCCAGGTTTACTGTGGCTGTAACAGGCCCACCGGTCGACCGATGGACGCATTACAGGCATAGTAACCCTAGGCGTTGAAGAGTTTTTCTTATCTGTTTTAAATTTTGGTCACATCTCTTCATTCTCCTGCAGTCGTATCTCTTCCTCAATGGCCTCAAACTCAAGTGAAGCTACCTTTGATTGAACCTATTCATCCCCTATAAAATCCTAGCACTTCCACTAAAGCAAATCACTTTTTTGCACTCTCTAAAACTAATCATTTTCTGTGATTTGCACCTTTAAATTCAAAACCCTAGCAATATTTTTGAAATTTTCAATTCCATATTATTTGTTGAAATTACAATCCTAAACCCTGCTCTTCCTTTCTTTGATCGTTAAAGTGGTTATATTATTTTGTACTTGAGTCAAAAGCAAAACTCGTGTTAGAGACACATATTTGCAAGAAGAATCTTTTACCTCAAAAAGGTTGTGAAGCCCTACTGGTGATCTTCAAGCAGTTGGTTGGATCCAGTTCGGTTGTTCTGGTGGTTGTAAACCTATTAATCCGGGTTAAGTAGGGGCTTTAGTGTTAGTGAAAATCCAGATGGAGAGCTCTAGGACTAGAGTAGGACGAGGTCTGAACCAGGATAAAATATCGATTTGCATTTACTTTACAGTAATTATTTATATTATCTGCTTACCTATAGTTATATATACATTTGCCATATTATAGATCATTTCCGCAATATAAGTCATTAGCTAGCGACTTTCATTTAGTATCGAAGCAAGGAATTTTACAAATCGTAACATAATTTACAAAACTAGTATGGTATCTAACATAACAAGTTTTCAAGAAGGCCAGTCTACCACTAGACCCCCACTATTTTCTGGTACTGACTATAATAATTGGGCTAATAGAATGAGAATTTATATGCAAGCTAATAGCTATTCTATTTGGAAAATGACTTAAACTGAATTTGTAGAACATACCACTGACATCGAGTTATGGACCGCTAACCAAAAAGCTAAAACTAATAATAACTCTAAGACTATGAATATTCTATATTGTGCATTAAGGAATTTAATAGAGTTAGCATATGTAAAAGTGCTTATGAAATATGGCACACTTTGCAAGTAACACACGAAGGAACTAATAAAGTGAAGTAAAGTAAAATCTCCATGTTGAAGAACCAGTTTCAATTATTTAAATTGTTAGAAAAAGAAACTATTTCTAACATATATGCATAACTCCAAAATATCACATATGCTTTAAAAAAATTAGGAGATACCATTTCTGGATCTGATATAGTTTCTATGATTTTAAACCTTTTAGGTAATGAGTGGGAAAGAAAAGTCATAGCCATCGAGGAAGCAAATGATATTTCCACACTTAAGGTTGAAGAGCTTATTGGAAATTTAATGTCGCATGAGTGTAATTTGAAGGTTAAAAAGGTTCAAATACAAGAGAAAAAGTCTATAGTTTTTCAAGCCGAGGATGATTCAAATGTTGATTTCAATAATTTATCCTTCCTTGTAAAAGGTTTCAAAAAATACTTAAAATCTAAGAAGACGTTCAACAACCACAAATAGCAACTCAGCAACAATAAAGTGCTTTTAATGTGATAGGACAGATCACATAAAAAGAGACTATCCGAAATTAAAAAATGAAAACAAGTTGAAAAAGCAACAAGAGGCAAAACCAAAGAAAAAGGTATTTCAAGTAACTTGGGACGACTTTGATTGTTCTTCAACCAATAAGGAAAGTGACACTGAGCATGCAAATGTATGTTTTGTGGCATTTAATAATGAGGTACGACAAACTTACTCTTATGATGATCTACTTACAATTAATATAGGCATTTTAGAAGATAAGAAAAATGAGAAGAATTTTAAAAAAAGTCGTTTCTAAGTTAGATAGAGCAAATTTAGAAATAGATATGTTAAACGATGAAAAATTTGTTCTCAAAGAATAATTATGAATATCACAAGAGTATAACAAAATTTTAATTCTCAAATTCTAGCTTTAGAAAAAGAACTAAAAATTTATCGTAATGAGAATGTCAAACTTTCAAAAGAAAATTGTGATTTTACAATCATCTCTTAATATTTCTAAAAATCTAGTTATTACTTCAGAATTCAAAATAAATTATTTATCGTAGAATATTTCAAACTTTAATAAAGGTAAGGAAAGTTTGACTAATTTAATAAATATTTAAAAACCTGCCTTTAACAAAAATAATTTGGGTTTTAAAAATTCTAAAATTAGTAAATCTGGTTCTAGAATAAAATATGCAACTTTATACACTAAATTTAGTAAACCCAATAATCAAAATAGTCACGAGAAATTGGAAAAATACTACGACTGTTAAAATTTAGGTACCAAAGACAAATAATCATTTAATCAGACGTAAATATATAAATGATTTTATTTGTAATATTCATAATAATAATTATTATACTTTTAAAGGTTCCAAACCATTATGGGTATGGCTGCCTTTCGACTAACCATCGGACCCTAACTTATTTTTTGCCTTTTTAATAATTCCTGGTTAATATCTTGTTTTATAGAGTATCTTTAAGTAGTACTTTATGAAAGATTAATTAAGACATTTAAATATATATAGATATATATATATAGTGCTTTCAAAAATGAGCTTGAAATCGTATAAAACTACGCATAATGTATTAATGTTTTTAAAATATTCATGTTTTATTCATATTTATAATTTTAAGCTAGGGAAAAATAGAAACTATGTTAAAATATATACATTCCTTATTTACGGTATTTTTTACTCTTTTTGATGATGACAAAGGAGATGAGAATAGAGCTCATTGACGAGGGAGTATATATGTAAGAGGGATAATTTAGTAAGGGGAGCAACATGATATATTATAAATTATTTATAAAATCATATGGTTGTCATCATCAAAAAGGGGGAGATTGTTAGGAATACATATCTTTTGTTTTGAAGATAACAACTGTATGACATCACTACTAATGATTTTATCAAGTCGTATTCAGGTTCGTCAAAATAATTATTAAAGTATCATAGAAACAAAGGAGCTAACAAAAGGAATTATATACTTCACGATACAAGCTATTAGGAGTGTGACGCCCCACCTCTATACTCACGTTAGCCAAGGACACTACCATCAACTAGCGCGAAGAATAAGGCTGTTGAGGAGCGACCATCCGTGTAATTGCTTTGTGCGAGTACCGATATGTCAGATAATACAACATGCATTTCATTTCAAGAGGAAATCCGACATACCAAATACAAACTCAAAGCTACCACACAGTGGCTAAGTGGACCTCGGAAACAAATATAGAAATAAACATAACACAAATCAGTCACAGACATTCATATCACAAAGGCAGAATAAGATATGAACATATCATATGAAAGTGTACAACAAAATAGTGGTCATAGAAGATCCACTACATAACAAAAGAATAGGTGCATGTGCTAGACAAAAGAAAAAATATACATCAAGGAGTCTCTATCTCAAATGTATACTAACAAAAACTACTATGCTAAAGTAGTTAGCCAAAAGTCAGGTGACGAACCCTGAGAAGAAGTCAAGCAGAAGCACCTGAATTACCTCGGTCTGACCCGAGTATTATTTAAGAAGAAAATAATAAACGGATCAGTCTAGCTATAAATATCAGATAAAATGAGATAGGATAGGAGATATGACCAAAATCGTATGATAACCAAGAAATGCCATACTGTGTCAAGTATACATCAAATAACAATCAAATGCAACATAAATCATACAATATCTCAAATCATCTCAAAACACCAAAAAGAATCACATTCTTTAAATTATTCACCAAAACACAAATATTGATAGAGCTTATCAATTTAATCCACAAAAATTGGTGAAACACAAATTCTAGAAATCACAACGAGAAATCCAGAAATCACAAAAGGGGGAAGGCCTATCACAAACGGGAGCATGAAAACTCACCAACACGTGTATCACAAATGGAACGCTATTCCATGGTCGCTAACCATAAACCGAACATCGACGCACCTGAAAAGATACGCCCCATGCACAGTCGAACATCGACGCACCTGAAAAGATACGCCCCATGTATAAACTAACATCGATGCACCTAAAAAGATACACCCCATGCCTAGTCAAACGTCGATGCACCTAAAAAGATACACCCCATGCCTAGTCAAACATCGATGCACCTAAAAAGATACACCTCATGCACCGACTTAATGAGCCGATTGCTCCACGAACGGTCCAAAGATCATGGGTCGCTAGCCCAGAAAAATGAGACGAAGCTCAACAGAACGGGGTATAGTCCCCCACGTGGACAAAGAGACATCGCACAATGCTAGTCTAAATCACAAAATGATCATCATCGATCATCAAGAAGTGTCGATTACACTAAGCTAGTAAATATATGAGTTTAGCTTCATGTCCCATAACCACTAGCTTAACTTAAATATTTACGAACAAATTGTAGATTCCCACTCGAAAATTGTCATAAGATTTTCAATCGAACAAGTCCAAAAATTAACCGACAAAGTAAACGCAAGCGTTTCATACCACTTGTTTTGCTAAGCCATTTAATTAGATTTTCTCATACGAATGAGGTAAAGGTTTGTATATACTAATAGATTAGAAAACGGTTTTATAAACGAGCTTTGTATTAAAAATAGAGTTGAAATCATCTTTGTAAAAGAGTTTTAATATTTACTACTAGTATAGAAACCTTTGTATTTAGAAGTGACAAATCACAAAATGATTGTAGAAACAATCCATCACAAAAATCCACATTCGAAGATGTGAATTAAATCCAAAGAAATCGATACCGAATCCATCAAAATGGATATTCTCAAAAATCCCAAAAAAGAAGTCATCAAAGTCAATAACAAGTGATAACAATAAATCGGATAGTCACGAATCGATAAAAGTTGGATCCTCAAGCTAATTAGGCAAAATAGGCAAAATGAAGCAGGTCAGTCGACTGGCCTTCTGCAGTCAGTCGACTGAACCAGAACCCGAGAGTTTTCTGGGCCTGTAGTCAGTCGACTGACTGCAGAGGGTCAGTCGATTGGCTGTAGCTGAAACTGTGTTTCAGCCTATCAAATGGAGGAGCAAACTCACACCATTTGCAACCGGTCGAGCAATGGACTTTATGGGCTTTTGCCAATCGACATCCCAGCCCTATAGGCTCTCCGATTCACCACCAAAAACATGTTCACAAATCAAAGCTAGGATTTTCAAAGTTTTGACTTCAAAACACCAAAAATTGAAATGTTCATCAAATCAATTCAAATCAAAAGCAAATGAATATGCACAAGTGTTAGGAATTCATACCTAACAACAAAGATAGTTATAGATGTGAGTAAAAGAACTCACCTGTTTAACTCAAAAACACAAGAAAGAAGCTACAAAGCAAGGCTAGAACGATCACTCTTCAATTTCAACCCAAATGAGCTTCAATCTAAGCTCAAAAGAAAACATTTCCTAAGTTAGGGTTTAGAACATTTCAGAAATCGAAGAGGAAATGAAATGGAGAAGATGAAGAGAAGGCTTACCTAAGCTTCTCTTTGATTTTGGAGCAAGAATTGAGCTTGCAAAAGGAAACTAGGGTTTAGGAATTTCTATTTCCAATCTTTTTCCCCCATTAATCTCAAAAGCTTGAAAGTGTTAGGAAAATGAGAGTGAAGTGAGAAGAGGGCTGAGTTAGGGTGTTTAGATGGGTTAGTGGGCTGAAACCCAAACCCAAAGCCCAAGTAGAAAAATATCAAAATTCACTCAACTCCAAACATATCGAAGCTTATACTCAAAAAAGTCGCAAATGCCATTTTGGACCCAATGGAAGTGGTCTCGAGACCCAATTCGACTGTTTGCAAAAAGTAGCTTTAGGGACTTAAATCCGATTAACGATTCTATATTTAAATAAAATATTTAAATATTCAATCGTAAAATATGCTGGTTGTTACAGACTCCCCTCCTTAAAGAAATTGCGTCCTTGCAATGCTTAAGAAGAAAATAAAGAGTAACAACCATAAAAGCATATCAACACAAAATAAAATTTGAAATAAGAAGTTCACCATAAAGAGCGCGAAAGAGTAAGTCCGGATGTGTTTGGTCGATAAATTCTCAAGATTCCCAAGAGAAATCCTTAGGATTTGAGGACCATTGAACTTTCACAAGAAGAACGTCTTTATTTCGAAGGCGTTCAACCTCCGAAGTAATGATACGAATAGAATATTGCTCATAAGTCAAATTTGGTGAAACTTCAATTTCTTCAATTATACCGGCTCAAGAATAAAAATCGAAATCCGTAAGGTATTTCCATAGTAGAGAGACGTGGAAAATGTCATGAATAGCAGAAAATTGAGCCGGTAAATAAAATGGCGATAAGCCATGGAACAAATACGTTCGGTGATGGGAAAGGGACCAACATATCGAGGTGCTAACTTTCTCGATCGACCGAAACGCACAACACCCATCATAGGTGAAACACAAATGAACACCAATAAAATCAAGACCTAAAACCAGCTTCAAGCCAACACAAAGAAAATCGGCACGGCCTTCCGTAGGGTGCCTCGAAAGGTGCCATACCAATACAAGATTGGAAGCTATTATTGGAAGAAAACTCAACAAGAGTACGATCTCCCCAACTTCCACAAAAATCAAGAACACATGCACGAAAGAGATCTTCAAGAGTCGATTCACACGCTCTATTTGTCCATCGGATTGAGGACGATAAGCGGTGCTAAAAATTAAGCTTTGTTCCCAAAGCTTTTGAAGACCCTACAAAATCCACTAGTAAAATAATGGATCACGATTGCTAACAATAGAAGTAGGAACTCCATGCAATTTAGTTTGACATAGAGTTCAGCCAAAAGGGGTATAGTCAAAAAGAGAAGGACGAGCCTCAAGGCTTACACAAAACAAGAGATGAACATGAATCAGATTCACGATCTCGAATCTCACAAGTGGATAAAGTCTCGAGATCATTCCATTTGGATATCATCAAAAAAACAACTGCTTGTTGCTTACAACTAAGGGCATCGGCAACTAAATTACCCTTTCCGGGAGTATAAAGAATATCAAGATTATAAGATGCAAGGAATTAGAGCCAACATTGTTGACGCAAGTTGAGTTCCTTTTGAGAAAATAAATACTTTAAAGATCTATGATCGGTGTAGAGAACAAATTTCTCACCCAAAAGATAATGTCACCAAATTCTAAGAGCGAAAACAATAGCCGCGAGCACCAGATCATGAATGGCATATCTAGTCTCGACAAGCTTCAATCGTCAAGAAGCAAATGCGATAACACATTCACTTTGCAAGAGAATGACACCAAAACCAATACGACTAGTATTGGTACAAACAAATAAGTCTAGGTTCCCTTCGGGAACCGCAAAAATAAAAGCATCGAAAAAGAGTTCTTTTAAATGATCCTCTTTCCCGAAAAGCTAAGACTTTCAAAATAATAATTAACTTTATGTAATCATCTTTTTAGAAAAATTTACTTTTTACAAGTCAATTTATTGTGTCTGGCTGTCTCATCAAAGCGTTTAGGAGATTCCTATCGATAACGTTGATCAAGCGCACCGACCAGAATTCTTAAAGCACTCAATGGGAAAAACAACACAAAATTATCTTATATATGATAACCATGTCTCTTATAAAATTTTCAAATATTCTTTGCTCGTTTAAGAACAAAATCCAATCATACTCATAAATATCTTATTAAAAAGATTTGCAAATTTTAAATCGTTGTTTTCATCCATAACCAATAAATATAAGGATAAACTCATCGAGATATTCGTAGAATACTCGATTCATAAGATGGATGAAATAAGGTAGAAGGTTTGTCAACTCGAATGACATAACGAACCACTCACAAAAATCACAACGAGTGCGGAATGCGGTAAGAGAATGCTACCTTCCGCAACTCGTAGCTGATGAAAACTAGTGGCAAGGTTGAGCTGAAAAGACCTCAGCACCACTCAAAAGATTGCTTAGGTGATAATCCTAAGACAAGCTCAAATATACCAGAAAATTCACAAACTACTTGAATAAGAGAAATAACACTCTCCTCATCAAGTGAGTTTAAAGAATTAAAATGTTGCCACCAAATTTGGAAATCAAAATCTTTAAAAACAATAGAAATCTGCTTAACAGATTGAGAATGTCGAAGATATAAAGTCCGCTCAGGACATAGGATGTGGGCTTCATAATAATAAAGCCAATCCTTTCCCAAAAATCAATTTCGAAGCCTAAGTAACGCATAACATGCAAATCGGCTCGAAAAGAATAATCACATAAAATAATCTCGACATTTGCACAAAGTAAATTGAGTGTTGCAGATCCATCAATTGAATTCGCAATTGTCAATGAAGTCATCAAGCCCATAATATTAAAAGAGAAAGAATCAACAAGTTCTTTTGATATAAAATAATGAGATGAACCCAAATCAAAAAGAACACGAATAAGATAATCACAAAACAAATATCGTCAAGGATAGAATGAGAAATACCTTGACCAAGAGAAGTGCTAGTAGAGGCTTGCACAACATTTAGCTTTCCCTCCTTCTTGCTTGAAGTATGGGACACGTAGATATATGATGACTCAAACTTTTGCAATAGCGATAATAGAGGGGTTGCGGGCACTCGCTTGCATAGTGGTCCATAGAACCACAATTGTAGCATTGACCATGACTAGAGGTAGGAGTCTTTGCTATAGAAGTCTCTTGCTTCCCTTTCTTGTTGGAATTGGGGCCTTTGAGCTTCATAGGCCTCTTTATGTTATTGTTGAAGTTCTGTTTGGCACGCACAACTTCAACATCACTTTCTCTATCGGACTCTTCAAGCCGAAGAGCGATATCAACAAGCTGATCGAAAGAAACTTCCAGTTTCAGAAGTAAAGGCTTTTTGAGGTTCTTATTCAACCCATAGACAAATCTTTGATTTTTCTTCAATGGGGTATTAATATATTCGACCCCATATTTAGAGAGAGATTCAAAAGATGCGACATAATCCGTCACAGAAGATTCACCTTGAACAAGGTCAATAAAGCGTCGGGCTAAAGTTACCTTTTCAACCTCCAGCACAAACTTCAATTCGAATCTTTCCCAGAATTGCTCCCAAGTAAGATCCACTTCGATAATTTCAGAAATCAAAAGCTCATACCAATCTAATGCTCTTTCTTGGAGCATGCTAGAAGCCACTTGGACACGAAGTGAATCAATAAGATCCATGCGGGAAAAGATGCGATCGCATGATCTAAGCCAAGCTTGGATTTCTATAACGGTTTCAGATCCCTTGAATGGCCTTCCACCCAAAGCGGTATAATCTCTGCACAAGCGTGCAAACCCGGATTTAGGGTGAGTTGGCACTGGAATGGGTCCGGCAGCTCGGGCATTGTTCACAAGATCTAAAAGTTGTTGAGCTGACATAAATACTCCATTCTGAGGAGTAGCACTAGATTGACCGACGGTGGGATGGCCAGGTCTAATCATTTCTCTTCTCTAAGAAAGAAAGAAGAGGAAAAAGGTTATTCTCAAAATGAATATCAAACAACCTTGATTTATAAAACAAGGCATCACAAAAGAAAATAGGATAGAACGGTACGAAGACTCGAATCAAATCCTATGGCACGATTCCTAAGAAAGACTTAGGACAATGATCCTTGCTAGATTATTCTACATTGTTCCAAAGTTTGGCTCCGATACCATGTTGTGACGCCCCACCTCTATACTCACGCTAGCCAAGGACACTATGGAGTAATGCCGTTAACTAGCGCGAAGAATAAGGCTATTGAGGAGCGACCATCCGTGTAATTGCTTTGTGCGAGTACCGATATGTCAGATAATACAACATGAATTTCATTTCAAGAGGAAATCCGACATACCAAATACAAACTCAAAGCTACCACACAGTGGCTAAGTGGACCTCGGAAACAAATATAAAAATAACATAACACAAATCAGTCACAGACATTCATATCACAAAGGCGGAATAAGATATGAACATATCACATGAAAGTGTACAACAAAATAGTGGTCATAGAAGATCCACTACATAACAAAAGAATAGGTACAGGTGCTAGACAAAAGAATAAATATACATCAAGGAGTCTCTATCTCAAATGTATACTAACAAAAACTACTATGCTAAAGTAGTTAGCAAAAAGTCAGGTGACGAACCCTGAGAAGAAGTCAAGCAGAAGCACACGAATTACCTCGGTCTGACTCGAGTATTATTTAAGAAGAAAATAATAAACGGACCAGTCTAGCTATAAATATCAGATAAAATGAGATAGGATAGGAGATATGACCAAAATCGTATGATAACCAAGAAATGCCATTCTGTTGCAAGTATACATCAAATAACAATCAAATGCAACATAAATCATACAATATCTCAAATCATCTCAAAACATCAAAAAGAATCACATTCTTTAAATTATTCACCAAAACACAAATATTGATAGAGCTTATCAATTTAATCCACAAAAATTGATGAAACACAAATTCTAGAAATCACAACGAGAAATCCAGAAATCACAAAAGAGGGAAGGTCTATCACAAACGGGAGCACGAAAATTCACCAACACGTGTATCACAAACGAAACGCTATTCCATGGTCGCTAACCATAAACCGAACATCGACGCACCTGAAAAGATACGCCCCATGCACAGTCGAACATCGACGCACCTGAAAAGATACGCCCCATGTATAAACTAACATCGATGCACCTAAAAAGATACACCCCATGCCTAGTCGAACATCGATGCACCTAAAAAGATACACCCCATGCACCGACTTAATGAGCCGATTTCTCCACGAATGGTCCAAAGACCATGGGTCGCTAGCCCAGAAAAATGAGACGAAGCTCAACAGAACGGGGTATAGTCCCCCACGTGGACAAAGAGACATCGCACAATGCTAGTCTAAATCACAAAATGATCATCATCGATCATCAAGAAGTGTCGATTACACTAAGCTAATAAATATATGAGTTTAGCTTCATGTCCCATAACCACTAGCTTAACTTAAATATTTACAAACAAATTGTAGATTCCCACTCGAAAATTGTCACAAGATTTTCAATCGAACAAGTCCAAAAATTAACCGACGAAGTAAACGCAAGCATTTCATACCACTTGTTTTGCTAAGCCGTTTAATTAGATTTTCTCATACGAATGAGGTAAAGGTTTGTATATACTAATAGATTAGAAAACAGTTTTATAAACGAGCTTTGTATTAAAAATAGAGTTGAAATCATCTTCGTAAAAGAGTTTTAATATTTACTACTAGTATAGAAACCTTTGTATTTAGAAGTGACAAATCACAAAATGATTGTAGAAACAATCCATCACAAAAATCCACATTCGAAGATGTGAATTAAATCCAAAGAAATCGATACCGAATCCATCAAAATGGATATTCTCAAAAATCCCAAAAAAGAAGTCATCAAAGTCAATAACAAGTGATAACAATAAATCGGATAGTCACGAATCGATAAAGTTGGATCCTCAAGCTAATTAGGCAAAATAGGCAAAATGAAGCAGGTCAGTCGACTGGCCTTCTGCAGTCAGTCGACTGAACCAGAACCCAAGAGTTTTCTGGGCCTGCAGTCAGTCGACTGACTGCAGAGGGTCAGTCGATTGGCTGTAGCTAAAACTGTGTTTCAACCTATCAAATGGAGGAGCAAACTCACATCATTTGCAACCGGTCGAGCAATGGACTTTATGGGCTTTTGCCAATCGACATCCCAGCCCTATAGGCTCTCCGATTCACCACCAAAAACATGTTCACAAATCAAAGCTAGGATTTTCAAAGTTTTGACTTCAAAACACCAAAAATTGAAATGTTCATCAAATCAATTCAAATCAAAAGCAAATGAATATGCACAAGTGTTAGGAATTCATACCTAACAACAAAGATAGTTATAGATATAGATGTGAGTTAAAGAACTCACCTGTTTAACTCAAAAACACAAGAAAGAAGCTACAAAGCAAGGCTAGAACAATCACTCTTCAATTTCAACCCAAATGAGCTTCAATCTAAGCTCAAAAGAAAATATTTCCTAAGTTAGGGTTTAGAATATTTCAGAAATCGAAGAGAAATGAAATGGAGAAGATGAAGAGAAGGCTTACCTAAGCTTCTCTTTGATTTTGGAGCAAGAATTGAGCTTGCAAAAGGAAACTAGGGTTTAGGAATTTCTATTTCTAATCTTTTTCCCCCATTAATCTCAAAAGCTTGAAAGTGTTAGGAAAATGAGAGTGAAGTGAGAAGAGGGCTGAGTTAGGGTGTTTAGATGGGTTAGTGGGCTGAAACCCAAACCCAAAGCCCAAGTAGAAAAATATCAAAATTCACTCAACTCCAAACATATCGAAGCTTATACTCAAAAAAGTCGCAAACGTCATTTTGGACCCAATGGAAGTGGTCTCGAGTCCCAATTCGACTGTTTGCAAAAAGTAGCTTTAGGGACTTAAATTCGATTAACGATTCTATATTTAAATAAAATATTTAAATATTCAATCGTAAAATATGCGGGTTGTTACAAGGAGCATGGATATATTTCCTAGAAGATCAATATGGTGTTAAGAAAGTTCAAAAAATTGCAGCAACAATCGGAGACATGCTTTAAAGACAAAATAAAATGTATGCATTGTGTATGTCGGGTTATAGAGTCTTATAGTAGAAAATTGTTAAAACCACTCAAACGATCTCTCGACCTCTTCAAACTTTGTCATAACCACCATGACATATTCTAGTATTTTTGTGATTTTTTTTAAGAATTTTTGAAGCTTGAAAACCCCAAAATTTAAGGCTTTCAGCCCCAGTTTTTTTATGGCTGTAACAAGCCCACCGATCAACAGGTGGACCACCACCAGTCAACCGGTGGACGCGTTACGGGCACAATAACCCTAGGCATTGAAATTTTTTTCTTATTTGTTTTAAATTTTGGTCACATCTCTTCATTCTCCTGCAGTCGTATCTCTTCCTCAATGGCCTCAAACTCAAGAGAAGCTACATTTGATTGAACCTATTAATTCCCTATAAAATCCTAGCACTTCCACCGAAGAAAATCACCTTTTTGTACTCTCTAAATCTTTGATCAATTTTTGTGATTTTCACCTTCAAATTCAAAACCCTAGCAATATTTTTGAAGTTTTCAATTCCATATTCTTTGCTGAAATTACAATCCTAAGCCTACATACCTTTCCACTTGATCGTTAAAGTGGATATAGGATTTTATGCTTGAGTCTAAAGAAAAATTCGTGTTAGAGACACATAGTTGCAAGAAGAATCTTTTACCTCAAAAAAGTTGTTAAGTCCTACTGGTGATGTTCGGGCGGTTGGTTGAAGTCCAGTTCGGTTGTTTTGGCGGTTGTAAACCTAATCCTACGAGTTAAGTGTGGGCTTTTGTATTAATGAAAATCTAGATAGAGAGCTCTCGGACTGGAGTAGGACGAGGTCCGAACCAGGATAAAATATTGATTTGCGTTACTTTATAGCAATTATTTGTATTATCTGCTTAGGTATAGTTATTTATACATTTGTCATATTATAGATCATTTCCGCAATATAAATCATTAGCTATCGACTTTCATGTTGTACGTGGATAGTTTCATTCATGTGACAGTTATTTATCTAGGATTCAAGTACATTGTTTCAAGGTGATTTACACCGGTACGAACAAGGATTTTTCACTCAATTCTGGACAGCGAACACTTAACATGGAATATTGATACGATCTCGAAGTTTTCTATCATTGTATATGGCTATGTAAGGAGAACAAAAGTTTCTAATCCAGGAACCTGATCGATATCTGCACTAGAGAGGTCAAGCTATCTATACTAGTTTGGAAGGGAAATTTTATTTAATAGAGCAAGTGATCAAATTTGATATTGCATACGGATGATCCATGCACATCGTACAGGGTTAAGTTATGTATGCATACTATATCATGTTGGTTTATGGAGAGTTCAGAGAATAACTCTTTAATTTTTCTGAGGGGGCATGAATAATCATCTAAGTAATAACCTGAGGCTATTGAGCGTAAGGTACGCTTAGTAGGTTACTTAACATCTTTGTGCGAGAGAGGGTTTTGAACCTAAGTAAACCGCGAGCTTTGTTTGCCAGTAAATTTTGAATAATGTTAAGTATTATTTTGGGCTAGTTTCTTTTTTGTGTTAGTCGTGTTTGAATTTCGAGGATGAAATGTTTTAAGTATAGGAGAATGTAACAACCCAAAATTTTGAACACTTCGTATTTAAATATCTGAATTATTTAAATATTTAGATCATGGGTTTAATGTGATTAAATTGGTTTAATAACCTTGTTAACTCCTTTTTAATAATAACTAATGATGGTAAACTTATTTTTGAAATTTATTTACAAAAATAAATACTTTGAAGAAATATCGATAATGTGACCGAAAATCATTTCATCGATAAACGGTTTTTTATTCGATATAAGTTGTCCAAACTTTTTTGTACATGTCTAAATAACTTAAGAAATCATTAATAGGTAGTAAAAATATTTTGCACTAAATCACTTTAAGACAGCTTCCAGAAGAAAGTGGATATTTGTGAGTGGAGAGGAGATATTTCTTTTGGTTAGTGAGGTGGAAAGCGAGCACATGGACGCACGGGGTTGTGTTTTTCTTGACCAGAAATGAAGGGGTAGGTTAAGGTGACCTCTTCCATTGCTTATATAAGCAGCCTAAGGGGTTCACAAATCATTTTCACATTTTTGCAAATAAAACTAAACACTTTGTTTTCTTATCTCTTCGTAAATTCTTAAATACAAAGTAATCCAAAACAACTTCAAACTTTCAAAAATTCAAGCATAAGGCTTAACACAACATTACAACATAGATTACCAACTAAAATCTCAAAAGAAAGGAACACACACCCCTACATCATTGCATGGCCATGAGCATTTATGGCCTTTCTAGGCAAGGCCGTGAGCAAGCAAGGAAGGTAGGTGGGTTTTGGTGGTTGTTTGGTTGAGGTAAGAAGAAAGAAGCTAGGTGGTGGCTTGTACTTGGGTGTGTACTTGTTGATGGCTGAGCAAACTCGCCGTTTAAAAAGTGTATGAAGTGTATATATGCTTGAGTTTATTATAATATGATTGACAATATATTATTACTTTATCTTGTATGATTCTTACTTTTGAAAGCAAGTAGTATATGTAAATGATGTGTTTGGACTTGTATGACTTTCTATGACTTGTTGCATAGCATTGTCATGAATCACATAGGGTTTGGTTGGACTTTGAACGAATTGAACTTGAATTTGTTATGGATTTACAGCGACTAGTCGCTATAAACGCACTTAGGAATTGCTTTGTGTTTGTCAATTTCTATAGAGTTTTGAATAGAGATCCTTAGGGGTTTCTCACCATAATTGTGATGTATATTGTGTATACTAATTACTGCAAAAATATTAGATGCTAGATAATTTGTTATCATATCGAAAATTGATCAAACTGTCAAGATATCAAATCTAGCCCAGTCATCGTCTTTTATAGCACTTTGTAGTAGCACTTTTAAAATGATGTGGTAGCTCTGAAACCATTTTACAACTTTTTGGAAATGCTTGTTTCTTTTTGAACTTTAAATGCTTTGAAATGACTTTAAATTTAAGTATCTTATTTCAAACTTTTTAAAAATGTTTTCTAACTTATAATATAATATTTTAAAAGTGGTTTGGAATTTAAATATATTTTAATAATTAATTATGAATTATTAAAGACGAAGGTTTATTTTAAAACAAAGGAAAACATGTTTTTGGAGTTTTTAAATAATTTATAAAACAAGTAATTTTAAATAATATTTTTAATGAATTTTTTAAGCCATATTATAAGTATTTTTATTTATATATAGTTTTTAGAAAATTAGTTAATTATTTTATTGAATTATTAAAAAATTTATGTAACATTATACATTTTAAATTGTTTTTAGAATTTTATTACATATATTAGTTCATTTTTAAAAGTTTTTTAGTGTGTGTCTATATATATATATATATATATATATATATAAGTTAAGAAAAGTAAGTATTTTGTGAAAGAATATAAGGTAGTTTTGGACTATAACATTCATGTAATAAATGGTTTTGTAAAGTTAATTAATAGTATATTACGTTATTTAATAAGTGTGGATATACTTATATCTTTAAAATGGATGTTTTTAAAGATAATGAGTTTTGGATTTATAGTAAACAATGTTTAAGCAACATTTATTTTTAACTCTTTTTTATTATACTCATGAATATAATTAGATCTTTAAAAGAATATTTTAAAGGTAATTATAAGTAAGATGGGTTTTGGGTTTGTAGTGATAATTGTTTAAGTAACCATTGTCTTTAACCCTTATGAATATGCTTATATCTTTTTTTTGAAATGGTACTTAGTTACAATATGTCATTGGGACAACATAACACAAATCACATGTCAATATATATTCGAATCACGCTATGCAAGTTTCAAACTTGTGACATTTCGCACCAAAGTCGAATCACCTAACCACTGGGACAATGGTGCTTGTCAATATGCTTATATTTTTAATAATGGATATTTTAAATATAAGTATGGAAGTCCACGGGTGCAGCGCAATGGAAAGGAGGCTTGGGTTCTGGTAAAAAGACTCAGGTTTGATTCTTACCATGCGCTTCCATATCCTATATAATTTTACCAGGGATATGGGGGCTTGGATCAACGGACGACTTTACTATATCCTCCTCAGGAGTTTACCGGCCCGTCGGGTTCTCCTGGGTTTTCAAAAAAAACAAGTATGGAAACTTTTAAATAAAGATAGAAAAAAGTAAAGGTTTAAAGTATATAAGAGAGAAGGGATTTATAGTCAACAATGTTTAAGTAATATTCATTTTTAACCTCTTTGATTATATTTTAAAGTAAGAAATCTTGTTAATGATATATGAATACACTTGTACCATTTGAGATAAGTATATGAATACTTTTTGAAGTATTGAAAAGAGTAAAAATGAATAGTGAAATAGTAGTATACTTGTATGTATCTTTTGTAAATGTATTTTAAATATATATACATGTATTTGCAAATGAGTTTTAATTAATAAAAAAATTAATTAAATAAAAAGGGGTTTAAGAGTTGTTTAAGTAGCTTAATCATGTTTTTATGATTTAATCATGCTTTGTGTAACTTAATCACGCTTTGTCTGTTTACTTGTTTATGGAAAGTATTTGGTCGTGTATTTAGCATTAAAAGCCAACAAAGTAGACTTGTCTATCTATGAGAGTTAAGAAAGATGTTCGATTAGGGTTTAGAAGCAATAGTGCTTTAACCCATCGGCATCACCCTTAACCGAGGGATAGTGTAGGTTGAAAAGGTCGAAAACACGATAAGTATATGAGATCTAGTTTCCATATGCGATCGTTTCTATTTTATACTTGGTAGTCTGTAACACTCCGTTAAAGTTAATAAGAAATTGGCTAATAAGAAAAAAATTAAACATTAATAATAAAGCTAAAAAAGAATATTTTGAAGTTGTCAAAATTTGACCTCGAATGTTGTGTTGTTGCATTCGTGACGATTTTCCGATCAATATCCATATATAAAGTTTTGAAATCGGAGCTCAAATGAAAAAGTTATTGATGTTTGAAGTTTTCGAATTCAAAGTAATTTAAATGGAATTCAAATTCAAATAAATAATTAATGCAAAATTTTGAAATTAAAAAATTAACGGTAGTTAGACTTGGAGGTTAAGTAAATGTTAAAATAGAAGTTAATGTTGAATATTAATTAAGAAATTAAATAATCAATCAACGATAATTAAAAAACGTTTTCAAAATAACACTACTATTCGACCACCTAAATAGGAGCGGTCCACCAGTGGTCGTGGTGGTGGTTAGGGTTTTTCACATTGCGAATGATCCATATTTTATTATTTTAAACCGATTTAAATTTGACGGTTTTGGTGTTTTCTAACCACTATAAATAAGAGCTTAACCCCTCACTTTTATTCACAAATTATTTTATGAACTAAGCGAAGCTCTGTCGGACTATCTCTTCAAAGATTTGGAAATTTCTCTAGGGTTTTAGGTAAGAAATTTAGGGTGTTTATTATTCAATTTCTAATCATATTCTCATCCAATCCCTAAATTTCTGAATCTAGTTCGATGTATAATAGATTGAAGCAGGCGTAAACAGATCCAAAATGGGAAGAGCTAAGGACTTTTTGTGAGTGGAAATCTTAGTTTTTCTTATTTCAGTAATTATATAGTATAAATTGGATTTGATAAATGCCTTGGGGAATTTTGTTTACGAAAACATCATATTAAAACCCCAAAATTCTTCTAAAGGGAAACGTGAATTCTTATATTAAGATCAATTATTCTATAGTAAAATAGTGGAATTGTATAATTATTGCAATTTTAATATTTTACATTCTATGCTACTTCTCATCTTTTTCTTTGGATACGATTAAGGGTTTTTGAAAGGAAATAACTTAGGAAATTGTGTGTAAGGTATGAACTCGCTTTATTCGTAGTTTGCACTGCCTATTTCCGTAATTTAAATGAGAATTCTCTTTTTCATTAGTATATGTAGAAGTTGAATAGAGTGAAAGGATTTGAATTGGAAATCCTATTAATGTTAATTCTACAGTTGTAGTATAAAATAAGTTTGGTATAGATTCTATTTTTATACAAGTCTGTTGTTGGATAGAATATTGGATATATGATATGTTTGTTGATGTGGAATTGCACTTGTATAAATTTGAAGTTTTGAATTTAAATGATTAGTTTAAGGCGTAATCTTCGCACGCATAGAAATATTTAAGCACATGTATGTATGAATATGTGTGTGTATAAGCGTATAATAACATATAGTTAATAGCGTATTAATTGCGTAGTAAATAGATTATTAATTAGTATTAAATCTCCTTTATGAAAGAAATTGATAGTTAAGGTGAAATAAGGTTTTTTCTTATGTTGAGATGCTGAACGTGACCTCACCACCATAATGGCTAAAGACAGAGTAGATTGTGCAGTCCGGATTTAGCTAACTCACGACGGGGTATATCAAGTTCATATTTAGAGAATGTCTATCGATGTTGCGCGCAGGAGTTAATGGTACTTAGTTCTACATGTTCGGACGTGTGCCAGTTGTGTTTTCCTTAAGGTATATTTTATCTAGAAATATACGACGTTCGAAAGATGACTTCTAATCCTTATGTAGAAGATCCGTCTCGATTTATTGAAATCCATTATGCGTGCGTATCTTACGGTTTTAATTAGCGGTTTTGATTAATATTGTTACGTGGTGACTCGTGAGATGCTCCTATACAATGGTAAAATGTGTCCAATGAGGATGTATTAACATTTTTCATGCATAATAAATGCTTCTTGCATTCGACCTCACGTCTCAGCTTCGACCAATATTAAAAAAACACAAATCTGTGGAATTTCGGTTATTCTAACCATCTGGTGATGATTACTCCTGGTGGGGCAATATTAGCGAAAAGTAGCATTGGCCAATGATAATGCAAAAAAGAGTAGCAAAGGCCTACATGATTGGATCGATTTACAGATGTACATGACAGAGGACAGGTGTTGCAAAACCCGAGTCTAAACATGACGCATCTCAGCTAACTTCTCTTGTTTTTTTAACCTACGCAGAAATTTTAAATTAGAAAAGCAGTAAAAGATAGAAAGACATTGATTGTAATATGTTGCGTCGTGCCCAAAGCTTATTGTTGAGGCCAGGGAATAATATCGTGGGAATAATACGGCCATCAGGAGCAGGCCGAAATACAAACGGATTTTGTAGTGGAGAGGACAAGCAACAACCTCAAAAGAAGTCTGGGTAATTGCAGTTCTTTTATTGTTACTTATTTATTTGCTGATATAAAGTTCTTATTTATTTGCTGAGTAGAGTTAATTATATATTATTATGAAGTTATTATCTTTATTTATTTCTAATGTTACAAAACTGTGATTGTATTTTGTTTTTAATTATTCCTTTTTCATCAGTAAAATCTAAAACCAAAATGCAGAAAGAAAAAAAAAAGGAAGAAAAAGAAATGCATCGATTCAAAATATACGGTAGTGTGGTTTAAAAACGAATTTTGAATTTTCAATTTTCAATATGTATCTCAAATATAAGAAGAATGAAGGAACGACAGAGAGTATGAAAAAAAGATGGATGAGAGGACGAAGGGGATAGAGAGACGATGAAAGAATGGATTGTTTCACGTACTCGTGTTATTTTAAAAAACACGGAAAATAAAAAGTTAACTTCATCTTTTAAATTAGTCGTTATCAACAATATAAATGTGTCGTGTGCATTTTTGTATGGACGAAAACTCAAAACTAAACATAACAAACCAAACACCATCCACATTTCTTGGATAACACTAAATAAGAACCGCTTATTTCAAATAAGCACAAAGGGTTCATTTTCTGCAAGTATGTGATAGTTGGCAGATGCTTTGATGGTACAAAATCTATCAAATCTAGTTAGTCGATGATATTTGTAACAGCAGACATGTTAAGGTGCCCTCAGCCAGAGATTGTAAAATTCATGGATAAAAATTTGATTAGAGTTTGATTACAGGTTGTACAGAAAGCAAGATAAAAATAGTTTAATTTTTATTTTGTAATAAATAATTAATAATTTTTATTAATGATTAATTTTAAATAATTAAATAATTAACATTAACATTAAAATTAATTAATTAATTATTAATAGTTAATATTTCATAATTACTTAGCAGTAAACTTATATTCAAATTCAACTTTCACTTCAACTTCAATTATGAATTCAAACAAACTAGAAATTCAAACACTGCAAATTTAAACAAAAATAAATTTCAACTACAAATTTAATGTCGTTCCCACAATAATCTCAACTCTATTTTGATACATTCACACGTAGCATCATCAAAATCCAACATTTTCATATTTCTTTGAAAATCGTTATTAAGACATAATTTAATAATCTCGATCATGTTGTACTGGCCCAACTTCATGTACCATTTGTGGCAAGTCAGAGCTTCGGCTAATTTACGATCTATTTGTTGTGGAGTTTCATTGTCTTCGGAAGAACTTGACCATTTCCACCATTTTGTGGATATGTTCATAAAACGTTTGTTGCGAGCGTCTGCGGTTAGAACGTTTGAGATCCGTTTGAGCAAATTCATCTAGTTGGAAGGGTTGAAAGGGCTGAGATCCCAAAGGATCGTTTCATTCTGCAGGTATGGACTCGTCTTCCCAAACGTTTTCTGGAGTTGGATGAAACAGTGGTGTGAAAATCAGTTTGTTCTTCATTTTCGGTTTCAGTAGTGGGCAATTCCACTTTAGTTGAGAGGATGATATGTTTTCCTATAGCGACATTCATGAATATTTGCTTCAAATATTCCAGATATGGTGTAGGAGCTTCTCTCCATGTTAGAACTATACTACAGATATCCTTCAAAAAAAAAATTAAAACAACTGGTAAGGAAATTAGCAAAAGCTATATAAAAAAAGTATAATGGCTCAATCCACCCATCAGTCGTCGCTACCAGCAACAGTGTTTTTCTGATCATGCCAGCTCACTTCAACCTTGTTTCGTAACTTTTCCTAGTTGATGAAGTCATTGCATTTGCTGTCATGTTTATTTTTTCACGGCTGTTGCATCCGATGGCTGAGACATCATTTCACAAGGGTTAAATCTATCAGCAATCTTTTTGATGGACTCTCGATTTAGTCTTTTATTAGATTAGTTGTGAATTTTTTCGAACATAACTTTGCGAATAAAGTTGATTGAAAATTCATTGAACGGTGATTATAGCATGAATGAAAATGCTAAGGGTGGTGATTGAAATTACTAGAATAAAGATGGAATTAGATGGTAGAGGTCAGAGAAAGTAAAAGTGACGCAAATATATAATACATCAATGAAGAAAGATATAATATCTACATTAGATGAAAAGAAAGATATCTAAATTGGCATGGGACAGAGTACTAAAAATAATCTAAAAATATAACGAATAATATGATTCAAGATAGAAAATATGGAAATTAAGAATTCATGCGCCTGACCCAAATCATTTGGGAATAATGAAGAAAAGTATTTCAAGAAAATAAAGGAGAAACAAGCATTTTAATTGCAGAAGAAACCCAAGCTTTTAGTTAGTAAAATAGGGTGAAGGCGACCATGAGAAGAGAAACAAGTTAGAACTTGTTTGATTCAAAGAGCTTGACAAAGAATGTGATTATATTATTTAGATAATCAGTAAGTACCATGTCAATTCATAGTAAAATAAATTATAACATAAAACTTAACGAGATTTATATCACCACAAACACCATGTGTTATATACTACTTGGGTGGAACAAAGAAATTAGTTTGTGTGCTTTTATTTATAGTTTATTATTCCAAAACAATTGTTAATGTTTTTCATCATGTAGATTAACCTTCACTGGCATTCCAATTTATGTTTTTATGTTTACTGAAAGCTACATCTAACCTATTTAACATATGTAGTTGTTTTGAAAAAAACTACAAGGAGCGCGAGGGAGAATTTAGAGTTAAAATTTTGTGAAAGAGAAAGCAAGAATTGCTAATTAACTGAAACATTAATTATAATTAATCATTAGTTATAAAGCAAATGTAAATATATAAAAAGTTACCGTTGATCCAACATTTTCCTGCAGCGAACGTTTTCTCAAATAGTGTTGCACGGTCATTTACAACTTATAAATAAAACAACCATTTAAAACGAACATTGTTTATCCTTATTTTAAACTCTTCCGACTGATTTCTTCGAATTTTATGAACTGTTTAATTCTTTAATTGGTTAAAAAAGGTTAAATAAAGAAATTTTAGAAATTTTATTTTTTAATTTTTAATGATTATTCAAATTTTAAGAAGTTACTTTTTTGTACATTGTTATGCTTCTTCAATTTTTGCATGATTGATTACAACAAATATTAAAATATGTGCAATTACCTACACTCTCTGAGTATAACAACTATAAACAACAGTTGTTAAAAATTAATATCTACAACGGTCAAGTGAACTAAGTTGTTAAAGACCTGCATTACAACTGCAAAATATTGAAAGTAGTTAAAAACAACTATACTACAACTTTCATGAAAAATTAGTTGTTAAAGACCGTTATTACAATGGTCATTTTGTGAACATTGTAAAAGAAAAGTTGTAATGATGTCTTTATTTGTTGTAGTATCATTTATAGGCAAATATCATGGTTGAGCATGACAATACTATTGAAATAATCACCAACAAACGAAATTCAATTTATATATTTAAAGTGCTGAAGCGTCATCTAACATATGAAATATTGAATTCAACAAACCCACGTTTGGGGAGTGTACTAAAAAAAGTTTGTTTTACGTTATCATAGATGATATCAAACTATTTGGAGAAGAAAGTTGAACCGGAAAAAAAAATCTATAAAGTAGACACAAAATTTCATTTAGAGGTGCAAACATTTTATCTTGGATGTAAATTGGAAATATTTGCAAATGGCATAGTAAATATTTTTGTAAATGTTTGCAACACACAAAACTTCATTGAAACATGCAAACTATGGATTTGGTTGAAAAGAAGATAAAGATAGGTGCAACTTTACAAATTAGTGTAAATTGCAAATAAGAGGCTGCTTTATTTTGTAAATCTTACAAAATATTGTTGCTATATATTTTGACAAGGAACACATGGGAACTAGAGAAATTAACATAAAACATGAACTAGAGAAATTAACATAAAACATAAAAATGTAACCATAATTTCCACTTGTAAGATGTAACGACCCGCTATTTTGGACCATTCGCATCCATTATAAGTGTATAAGTAGACACTCATGCCGGAGTTGAATTGCTCAAAATACCGCGTTGTTAATTTAAATTTTGGCAAAACTCAGCATATGCAGTAAATAAATCAATCACAGAATCACAGACACAGAGTAATACAATAATACGCAGCGGAATAGATAAAATGGTAGTTCATGAAGCTACTATATAAACATCAGAGTTAGAAATAAAATACAACAGAATATCTCAAATACAGTGAAGTCTCCAATCCAAACAGATGACTTCTGGGAACGAATCAACTGGAAAGCTGGAAGCTGAATCAAAAGTTGGATCTCCAAACGAAGCTCCAAACTCCAAAGGTGAGTCTCGAATGTTGTATCACTCAGTCTGACCCGAGCGTAAAGCAAAACACAAAACACTCGAGTCAGGATTAACATTCTTATATAAATAAATCCAACTCAAGTGAAATATCAACTGAAATACAAGTAACTTAAAGGATGTTTGGGATAACCATCCTCTAAGGATCTTCAGAACTATTTACAAGGTGGAAATATACATTATAACACCGTGGTCATTTCAATTAAATTTATACTTCAAAACCCAAAAATCATTTCATTTCAAATATATCTATTTTCCAAAATAGTATATATATATATATTAAATGATTTAAAAAGTAAAGTATTTAATTTCCTCAATTTTAGCAAATCGATTCAAATCAACTTCAAATTCCAAATTCAAATTTATTCAAAGTTCAATTTTCCCATTTTAATTCAATTCAGTTTCTAAATAACAAATTCAATTCAAATTGATTTCAAATACAGATCTGAATCACAAAATAAACCATTTAAATTCCAGTATATTTCAAAGCTTTAATATTCAACAATTTCAAAGTTAAATTTAACAGTTTCATATAGCTCTTGATTTAACTTCATTTATTATTTAATCAGGGAATATTTACTTAATAAATTCAATATCATTTAACTAGCCTTAAATTACATTTTACTAACCATTTCTTTAACTTTATTTTAAACAAGAAATATTTATTAAGTTACTTAAATCAAACCCAAGTTATAAGTCATATCTTAAATTCTAATTTCAATAAGTTTCAAATCGTTTTAATTAAATAAAATTCTTTAATGAATACAATTTCAACTGAATTCAAATTATCTTTCTAACCTTACTTTATTCAAATTTTTTACCAAAATCTAATTTGAAATATATTTTAAATACTCAACATATTATATGTATTTAAATCAATCATTCCCGTTTATATATAATAATTTAAGGCTCAACATTTATTAAAACCATATATTTCCTTCCAAACCATAGAATTCATTTTTAAAATATTTATATATATGGACCAACGGTGTCTGTATATATATTTATCATATGGTTAAGTGATACGGATATTTATCATTTCAATTCGAAATTTAAATATATATACGGGTAAAATCATTCGACCCGTAATCCCAATTTCAATACAAATGAAAATCGCTTGGGTTTATCATTTCAACCCATAACGATTTTCTCCTATTCTAATGTCCGTTCGGGTATGTATCATTTCAACCCATAGTGAATTCTATACTAACAGGGAACTTGCAGAGTGATAACAGATAATATAAAATATAACGACAGGCATATATCATCAATATAAATAACAGATACTGGTGTCAGATGTCATAGGTGAACATATACAGATAATAGTAATAACAGGCATATATCATCAATATAAATAACAGATACTGGTGTCAGATGTCATAGGTGAACATATACAGATAATAATAATAACAAGCATATAAATAATAGATACTGGTGTCAGATGTCACAGGTGAACAGTTATAAATAATAGCATATATAACAATGTAAATAACTACAGCAGCATATTTCAATTGCTATTTCAATTGAAATCAAATTTAAATAATAAAAGAACGTTAATCGTGAGTGATTGCTCACCTTTCGAGGCTAGATAGATTTGACGAAGAAATGAGCTACGAATCCAAGCACGAATTGTAAAGCAAAGTAGATTGGCACGAATTCAACTGACCAGCTGATAGATAAGTGAATGATGAAATAAATCAGAATCTGCTCGATATAACTTGAACCAATTATATATTATATTATAGTTTTCCTTAAACCAAATATTCACTTTTTAAGATACATATACATTTTACATCAATCTTAAACCTTAAACACTTATATAGCGAAATCAAAAATCTATATATATGAAATAAAAACCCAATTGTCTAAATAAAACCATTTCAAAATTAATATTTATTATGAAAACCAACATTACTAACAGGTTATGATTTATACAAGTACATATGCCTTATAATAAATGTATGCATATGATAATTAATATAATATAATATATAACAATTCACGTATAACAATACAGTACACTCGACTATAAATATAATATATATATATAACGCTTTATAATAAAATATATAACTTAGAAAAATATATATATATAATATTTACATATATGTAACAACAGCCAATACAACCTGTACAACCCTTTACAGTACTATTCTAGAGTTTATATATTTCATATAAATGACATATAAGTCACTGTACATACTAGCTGAAACCACTACTATATTATAACTTACTTTACTAACCTGTAGACGCTCTACTGTAAGATTTCAAAATCTGGAGATAACATATTTATAAAATAAATCTATTATAAAACTTTAAAGTAAGATGTTATATATCTAACTAATATCACTATACATTAAACAACTTTATACACTCTTATATATACAACATACCATATATATAAAACATACTATACGCACGCTATATACTAAAAACTATATATATAAACACTGATTGTCAAAACTTATATAACATGTGGACTAAAAATGGTACTAAACAAAATATAAATATATATATTGCCTACAAACATATATAAAATATACCTATATATATACATATATATAGAGCAGCTGGCCGAACAGATAGGAGGAGCTCGGTCACAGAAGCAAGGCGGAAGGGTAGAAAAGTAGGAACGTGTGTGCTGCCACATACTTCGAGGTGGAGGAAGCCAAGGGGAGAGGGGAGGGCGAACGGCTGCTTGCGTGCTCGTGTGGAGGAAGTGGTAGGGTCGGCGATGAGTGAGTTGCTCAGGTCGGAGGGAGGCCAGGCAGGGGAGGGGCACGAGGCAACTGCCTATGTTGGAGGAAATAAACGAGGCTAGGGGAAGGGGAGTAAGCGGGTCTGGGAATGGCGTATTCTGGGTAGAGTCGGCTTCCAGGTGGTGGGTCGGAACGGTGGAGGTGGAGAGCTGGGCTTGGTGGTTTCGGCGGGCAGTGGTGTGGGTGATTATGGAGTGGTTGCTCGGCTATTGTGAAGGATGGCAAAAGCGGTGGCATGAGGGAATGAAGGGCGGATCTGGGCTGAGGCGTGAGGCCTGGGTGGTGGCAGATGCACGCAGGAGAAGAAAAATCTATATTGTTTTATGGCTTTTGTTAATTCCAGAGGCAAAAATGGAATGGCATATTAGCTGGAACGAAGTATATATGCTTTGAAATTTTATCTTATTGTAACAACGGACGAAAGAAGAGGAATGGGTGAAAATTTGTAGGGGCGTGTTCAAGGTTTCAGAAGTTAGAAAAAGAACAGGCTTCAATATAAATATTAAACAGAGTAATATTAGTTTCTTTATCAAGGAAAATAAACGAACGAATAGAATTGGAAACGAACGAATTTCAAAAATGTTTGAACCAGTTGGAATATTAATAGCCAAAAAATGACAAGAGTCAGAAGTTAGGTTTTCCAGCGAATAATAATGACTGATGACTATTGGTTTATACACGTGAGCAATGGATGGTCACGGGAAATCCAAAAGCCAAATTATAGAACCGATACGGATCACTATTTCACCGATTCCGCTGTGTACCGAACTTAAAAGCACAGAATTGAATATGCCATGGAGATAAGCACGACGAGACGCTCAAAATGGTATACAGATACTAGTGGTACGATCATCTGGTTAAAAGCCGATAATCGGTGCCGATATACGTTGCTATTCCGTACAGAAAAATCCAAACGGAGCTAGAAACGTCCGAATTTCGCGAAACGAATCTCGCAGTCTGATTCAGAGTGATCTGAATAAATTTTCTCCTGTTGACATATTTTGATTTCGGAAAATTTTTAAATTCACTGTTATTAACCGGTTTGATTTGAAATGAAATTTCACAAGAAAGTAAACTTCAATATTATCAGATGAAAATTTACCAGTTGCTATATTAAAATAGACATATTCCAAAAATAAATTTTTAAATTTCAAATTTTATTGTTTAAAATTTCACAAATTTCCAGTTAAATATACTTTTAAAACCATTAAATTTTATGGGTCGTTACACTCTCCCCCACTCAAAACTTTTCGTCCCCGAAAAGGAAGGAGGTAGAAGGATAGAAACAACCAGACAGAAAAGATAGATTGAAAGTCAAGATTAAACAATTAATTTAAACTATATAAATTTTACTTAAAATTTGAAAACTTCATTTGCAATTCAATTATCTTATATACTTTAAAACCTTTCAAAAATCCATTTGTAAAATTTCTTGCTTCCTTTATAAATACTATTTATTTTTAGATGACACCTTTATAAATATATGAAACCCATTTGAAAACAATTATTTACATAATTACTTATATTTACAAAGAAGCTATTAAATCCATAATTCATAAATTTATTAATTCTATCTAAAATACTTTTCAAATATTATTAATAAATCAATAATCATTTACTTTAAATATGTCTTATTAAATTCATAACTTCTAAAATATTTATAACACTAAAATTTCTATTAAACCATGTTTAAAAGGATATAGTCAACAAGGAAAAGAAGGAGGACTTGGAAAACAGAATATAGGTGAATAAATAAAGCTGAGCAGATAAGGTAGATTCAAAAGATTAGTATCGCGCATGAATAATTTATTCAAACCATTAGGATTTCAATTTCAAATATTAATTCAAAATTTCTTTGTTGGAAATACTTTTATAATAAAATACCTTTATAGTCGAAACAAATTTCCTTTCGAAAATACTTTTATAACTCGATGTTTCAACAAGTTTATCCTTGTTCCTGTAGACTCTGGTAGTGCGTTGATCAGGCGCAAAACTAGAATTCTCCAGGTACTTAGTAGACTTGTTTCAACACCCAGTGAAAATACTGAAAAACCTTTTAAAAACAGATATGGAAAGTACAATCCAATCAAAAACACAAACAAAACCTTTGTCTAACCATGGTTCGCAGATACACAATGGTTACGCCTGGTTCCCCCAGGAAACAATCCATATCCGTAGGCTTTCTCAGCCCTGCGAGTTACGCCATGATGACTAGTAGAATGCAGGATACACAATGGTTACGCCTGGATCCCCCAGGAAACAATCCGTACCCCCAGGCAAGACTCAGCCAAGCATTTGCGCTACTATTCGCGACCTACACAGATTGCAGGATACACAATGGTTACGCCTGGATCCCCCAGGAAACAATCCGTACCCCTAGGCAAGACTCAGCCAGGCAGTTGCGCTATGCAGTCACGAGAGAACGATAAGACCATGGGTAACGCCATGGAATTCGAAGGACACTCGAGTATCATATCCGGAAAACCAAAATCAGAGAGAATAATATCGATAGAATGAATCCAAGATGTGGCCACAAATCGGATATCAAGCAGAAGGCACTTTCCATATCTTTACTTCGAAAATATGTATCATATAGTACCTTTTCAAATCACTTTCAAATATCGTACTTATATAAAATCCATTATATATAAGATTAAATTCTCAAATCAAATACTTTCCAAAATCAATAGTATATCAAATCATACTTATATAGACTTCAATTATATAAGATTTCACTTTCAAATTGAGTACCTTTTCAAATCTATAGTTTTCGAATCAATTTCATACTCATACAAATCTATTTTATATAAGTTCGACAACTCCCAAATCAAGTGTTTAGTAACATAAGGTTCTCAAATTTCAATTTGTTTCAATATCAATTCAATTTCAAAATCATATACAATTTCACCAAATTATTTCTTCTCAAATTAAATATCTTTAGTTTCAAAGTTTCCAAAATAATAGATTTAGAAAATAAATCCAAATTTCCAAATCAATATAATTTAAGTCAACCAATTCATTACAAAAATCAAATGTTTTCAAAGTCATCTTATACTTATGTAAGGTCCATCTTATATAAGGATCAAATTTTTCAAAATAAATTTCGCTGTATGAAGAGCCATATGGGATTTGAATATCTTTGCTTTTATGGGTTATATATCTTTGTAATTTAAATTTGAAATTTTCTTTTAGTAAGCAAAGATATTCTAACATGACAGCTTTCAATTTCAGCGTCAAAATATATCAATGATATTAGAATATAAGATGTACATACGTCATCATTTCGCAGAATCACATTTGATCGCTCGCTCGATCACACAAGTTCTCTTTCGAACTAGTATTGTCCATTCGACTTCCCTAATGCGGACTTCGATATGGTTTCTCGACTAGAAGCCATCAGTCTCCTTGCATAGCCATATACTATGATAGAGAATTCTAGAATTTAGCCCAAAATCCATATCAAATATTCGCCCTTAAGAATCGAATGAAAAATCCTAACACGAAATGGTGTAATCCACCTCGAACTTGTGTACTCAAACCTGGATCAAATTAATTATGCGAATAAAACAACATACGCACAAATTATATATTTATTCCAACTTGTTAAATATATAGTTTCATAAAGATGTTACCTAGTTAAAACATTTAACTAAATTTTATTCAAAATATATTAAAGACCAAATTCTTTTCAAAACATTTCAAATCTAAATTTCAAAATAGCCTTATTCATTTACTTAACAAAGTAGTTTCAACTTTTTAATTATATTACTACATACTTTAACATACATACCAAACTTATATACTTTATTTTTTTCGAAATTTCTTAGCTTTGAAAAGTTAACCTTGATTTGGAAGTGCTCGATCCTTCGAAATAGTTGAAGAAATCATTTTAAAATTCAAGAGTTGGAAATCAACAACAAATCAGTAAATCAATTTCAAAAGATAGGTTTCAAATCCGAAACTCAAGGACTGAACACCGGCCCATTTCAAATCGTTTCAAATATATATAGATACATATATCTTTCGAATATCAATCTTACTTCGGAGTTTGAAATAAAAATTGGTTTCGCAAAATCTCTTGCGTAGCAATGCTACTAGAGTGGCCTATCCCTCACTCTGAAACTCGAAAATCAATGTCGATGATGCGTGCACTCATCACCGAAATTATTTTCCAGCGACATAAGTGAGTTCTGGACTTCTATTTTCTCAAACTTCTTTTGAAATTTCTTTGAAATTGTTCGAAACTTATTAAAATTATTTAAAACATTTCTTATTCGGAAAATACCTTTAAATCGTATTATATATATATTTCAAAATCTTAAAACCAATTTCAAAACACCGGGGTTCAATTCTCGAATTCAAATTTAAAATCCTTTAGTTATAAATCATTTTTAGATAAATCAAATTTCTTATATAGTTTTTTTTTCAAAATTACAAATCCTTTCGAAACCTCAAATTCTTATTTGAAAAGGGTTTATAATCTTTATCGAAAACATTACACTTTTATATATAGAATATAATCATACTTATCAAAAAAAAAAAAATTCGGTTTAGAAAACAATTTCTAAAATATAAACAAACCCGATTTTCAAAGGACAATTCACGAACGGATTTCAAAACAAAGATAGAGATTCAAATTAGAGGGACTCTTGTCAAATAGAATTTTGATTCAAAGATAAGTTCGAACGAAAATGAGATAATTAATTACAAAACAGTAGATGGATACACTTATATAAATCGCGGGCGACCTTAACCGGGTCAACCGTGACTTCAAGAATATAATCGAGGCGGAAATCTAAGGCAAATCGACATTCGATCGCAAGAGATAGAATTCGGCATATCAAGAGATAGCAGCATCTAAACCGAGTGATATATAAATCTTCGGTGATTCAATTGCAATTGTAAAGGAGTTTCACCCCTTTACAAAACATTCAAAGATCGGCGGGATCGCCTATTCTTATAGAGATCATTCGAAGTGGAGTTATGGGATACTCCAGAATCAAAAGAATACCAATAGAGAGAGACAAGAATGAATTTTTGAAACCGTAGGGAACGTTCCAAAGTTCAAAGGAAATCGAGTCAAAAGGAAGAGATTAAACTCGAACGAAAGTGATTCTGTAAATGAATTTACTATATATGCTAAGCTTTGCCTAGAGCCAAAGCTCTGATACCAACTGTAACGACCCGCTATTTTGGACCATTCGCATCCATTATAAGTGTATAAGTAGACACTCATGCCGGAGTTGAATTGCTCAAAATACCGCGTTGTTAATTTAAATTTTGGCAAAACTCAGCATATGCAGTAAATAAATCAATCACAGAATCACAGACACAGAGTAATACAATAATACGCAGCGGAATAGATAAAATGGTAGTTCATGAAGCTACTATATAAACATCAGAGTTAGAAATAAAATACAGCAGAATATCTCAAATACAGTGAAGTCTCCAATCCAAACAGATGACTTCTGGGAACGAATCAACTGGAAAGCTGGAAGCTGAATCAAAAGTTGGATCTCCAAACGAAGCTCCAAACTCCAAAGGTGAGTCTCGAATGTTGTATCACTCAGTCTGACCCGAGCGTAAAGCAAAACACAAAACACTCGAGTCAGGATTAACATTCTTATCTATATATAATAGGAATACTCCCAAATGAAGCTTTTGAAATGTCTAAACTGTCCTCTGAAGACTAAAGGGCGAGATCTGGGTATTTCGGTCAATATAGCTTCCCACGTTCTTACTGCAACTCACCGAGTACAACAAACACGTTTCCTCTTCATCTCCTACCACATTATCCATAATCTCAGGCTAGGCAAACTTTTCCGCCAACATCGCAGCACAGTCGATAATCGTTCCGGGAAGAATTGAGCATATTCGGCCAAAGGTTTTCTTTTCCACTTCTAATCTATAACCTAAATCCCCAATTGCTCTCTTTTTAAGTAATTTCTTTCTTCCATTTCCATTTGATGCCTCAGCCATATGAATTTGCTTTTGGTCATTGAACCGCTTATAATGGCACGTTTTCTGTTTTTGTTCTTTTATGATCGATTGGGTTTTGATTCAATTATGAGTTAGAAAGTTAAATTGATTGTTGTTGTTTCCAAATTCAGGTCTACGGCTTGGCCATGAATTTGGTCTCTTTTTAATTAATTTCTTTCTTCCATTTCCATTTGATGCCTCACCCATATGAATTTGATTTTGGTCTTTGAACCGCTTATAATGGCACGTTTTCTGTTATTCTGCTTTTATGATCGATTGGGTTTTGCTTTATCTGTACTCAAGTTTTTTATGATCGATTATGAGTGAGAAAGCTAAATTGATTGTTGTTGTTTCCAAATTCAGGTCTAGGGCTTCCGCATGATTTTTGATGATATCAGTCATTTCTCTATTCAAACATCTTCGACTGTAAACAGGGGGCGTGGGTAAGTTTCCATGGTATTGTTTTTGTTTTATTTTCTTCAGTGGCCTATCAAGTTGAGTTTTTTTATGTATTATACAGTTGTGTCTGCATGTCATCCTTAATAGAGGTGATTTTAGTATATTCATTTATTGCTTATTCCTCTTTGTTTTGATTTCTTGCCCTTTCATATTATACCTTGAACTTTTGCAACATTAAAAGTGACACACTCAGACATAGCTTGACTAAGGGATTTTTATGATATAATAGTATGCTTGCATCCCATTCGGCATAGAGGAATTGATGCCGATTCCTATGCCATTTTATTCTTAATTGTCTGAAACCTTTTATGGCATATAGTTAGACTACAGCTGTAATGTTAAGTGAACAGATTTACGATCGGTAAATGTATTTTATGTACACTAGGTAGGTTGTGAGTACATTATAGGCTTATTGATTTAATGATCCAATCTTTGTTATTCAAGTTGAAGTTATGTTTATTTTTCCTTTTAGTTTCCAATGGTGCCTTATTTTTCTTCAGGTTTAAAAGATATTGGATTCAAAACTCTCCCGTTTTCGAAGACTAATGGTACAACTTACAAATTACATTGCTTAATTTTTTTTGTCACTTTTGGTAATTTAATTTTTTGGATTCAAAAATTTGTTTTTAGTTCTGAAGTTTCGGATAATTTTTGGCCTCTCCCTTTTTCGAAGACTAATGGTACAACTTACAAATTACATTGCTTAAAATACTTGAATTTTCTATTTTTTCAATTACTCACTTTTGGTAGTTTAATATTTTTCTTCAATTTCTTTTCGAATGTATTTTTGTATTTACCTGATGCTTAAACAATGATGGCCAATTGTATGCCTTCGTTTTGAAATCCTTACAAGGTAAAGATGAAGGAGGGTTAGTCCGAAATATACAGTTGGCATGCTTTGGTACTGTGAGCTTTTTACGGCGTTTTTCAATATGGTTTCATTTATTTGTTGCCGTTCTTTAGTTTTGATGTAAATTGCTCCCTTTATCTGTTTTTTACTGT
Organism: Allium fistulosum; assembly: GCA_030737815.1. Lineage (NCBI taxonomy): Eukaryota > Viridiplantae > Streptophyta > Magnoliopsida > Asparagales > Amaryllidaceae > Allium > Allium fistulosum. The sequence goes on from CM060902.1 coordinate 1,215,388,665, forward strand.
GATTGACTCATCTTCTATAGTGACATGTGTATTTTATTTGTTTGATTTTTTGTTGAAATGAAGTTTTACTCCTCCATAACTAAAAATTGAAATAGGCTTATTAAAAGATGAAATGCACTTTGGGTAGAATTGCTTCTCTTCTATAAGCTGGACATCATTATTCCTACCGTTCTGATTTCCTTTATTTCCTGATATATAATTAATTTGATATTGGTAACTCGGGATCTTTACTCATTCCTTTTGATGTCAAACAAAAACAAACTAAATACCTTTTAAACAAAAAAGGAAATTTTAGATGCCTTGGTCTTTTCTTTTGCATAGGTTTGCAATGATTCTGAAAGGTTTATTATTTTCGGAATTTTGGTAATGCGCATTTTCTGTTTGATGAATTGTATGCATCACACCTTTTTTAAATAGAGTTACATCTCTGTTTATTTTTTTTCAAATTTGTGTTTCGGTTTTTTTTTCATTCTCTAAGTTTATATCTTTTAGTTTACAAGAAGGCATGGGTGGCAATCATAGCCTGGACACAAAATACATGTATTAGTTGATTGAATCATAGTTATGGGAGCAGTTTTGACTTTTTTTTTTGGATAATCATTTGCTTTTAACTATTATTGATATGCATATTTATTTATGGGATTTGGGATGTATACATTGACAACTGGATCATGGTAAAACTAAAATGTCTGTATTTGTGTTTGTGTACATATGCATAAACAATGTCTTTGCATCTTATGTATGAAAACCTACTAGAGCTCATAAGTCTTTATATGATATATGTTTAAGCAATTTATGCATAGAAATGGGAAGACAAGTTATTGAATGTATACAGATATATGAAGTTTCATTGAATATTTTTTACTGGGATTGCTTTTCGGAGAAATTTTATTAACCAAATTTTTTTACCGTAATAAGTAAATAATATAATAAAATTTACCAAAATTGTATAGCAAGTAAATAACCAAATTTACCAACATTAATTCGTGCATGCTTAGACGAATGTGCTCATATGACTCAGAAGTTGGATATTTGTGTTTTGGCTCTAGAATTTCCGTCTAATAAATTTAATCTTATTTTAGTGGAACCTACAAGAACTAGAAAACACTGCTGCAGGTTTGAACGCTGCAAAATAAAACCATATTTCAACATTTACCAGCTGCAAGTAATGTTGATTGTTTATTGAAATTGACAAAATCTTACTTAATTATTTAGGATGTACGGTTCTTTAGTAATAGAAAATAAGATACTGAATTTAATAACAGGAAACTATTAACCTAGATTTGAGTTTGTCAGAGTTTAGTTGATATAACTTCCCTGTAATAAGTAAATAATATAATAAAATTTACCAAAATTGTATAGCAAGTAAATAACCAAATTTACCAACATTAATTCGTGCATGCTTAGACGAATGTGCTCATATGGCTCAGAAGTTGGATATTTGTATTTTGGTTCTACAATTTCCGTCTAATAAATTTAATCTTATTTTAGTGGAACCTACAAAAACTAGAAAACACTGCTGCAGGTTTGAACGCTGCAACGGTACAATATTAATGACGAAAAGCTTTTATACTGGCAATTACCATACCAAACCGCATGCACTAGCTAATGCCGATTCTTATATGTACCAATGAATTTTTTTTTCCTTACGCAAGTTGACAATGAGAACTGGAATGATTTAATAACAAATTCAATTATAAATTATTAAGTTATTTGGTTGAATATGATTTTTTACATGAACAAACTATGTGAATTTATACGTTAATTTTTTTTCCATAACACAGTTTTGTGTAAATTCAGTTACATAATGAAAAGTTACAACGTACACTCAGTTGGAAATATAAGTGCCCACTTAACATTATTATAGTGTACCAATTATTACGTCTGCTACTATTTACGACAAAGAAAAGTAAAATGGCTTATCACAGGGATTTGAAATGATGCTTTTCAGCCCTGTGTTGCTTACTGCATTCTGCGTATCAAGCACGTAAAACGTACAACTCACGTTTTTAACTTTCAAAAGATATACCTATTATTATAATGTACAGTAAACATAAAATTGGACGTTTTAACAGTTCAAAATAAAGTTACATTATTTACAGTAAATTAAAAATAAGAATGAAAATAAAACAACTATTTAATTATGATTTTTAACCAACTTTAAAGATTCCCAAAAACGTATGAAATGATAATACAATTTTTTCTTCTAATAACCAGTATTTATGTCACGTCCGTTGGATGTGTGCAAAGTCAACCATGAGTTTGCTTCTTTTTAGTGTAAAATAGTAAGCTTGAAATTTCAAAAGATATAAGTATTATTTCAATGTCCAATAAACATAAAATTAGACATTTTAACAGTTTAACATAAAGTTACATTACTTACAATAAATTAAAAATAAGACTGAAAATAAAAGCAAATGGTTAATTATGTTTTTTTACAAACTGTAAAGATTCCCAAAAACGTATAAAATGTTTTATTGTCGTGTAATCAAAACATAAACTAATTACAATTAAGAGTATCTTTTCCACCAAATTTTTTTAATATACATTATTCATTTTCAACATATCACTGAGTAATGTCCTTCTGCATTTACCAAACGAACTTCATCATTTCACTTATATTCCAGTTACTTTTCATACCCATGTATTAATTTATACGCAAATTTGAAACTTTCGATTGCATCAAATATATAACAACAATAAATTAAAATTTTCATGATCATTATAAAAACATGTAACACATAAACTAATCCCTAAAAAATGTTTTTAACTCCGCCATCACCTACTACGTAATGATGCCGGTCTCAAGCCCGGATAAAGGAGGAGAGAAAACATTTTACAAACAAAGAGGCAATAATATAGTCATGCAACAATAGCAGCAAAATAATAGTATGAGTATGCAATCTTAATCGGTAAGCTTATGCAGCTGTATGACAATACATTTTTTGTATGTACTACTTTACATTAAAAAAAATTAACTCTCGGTTGTCTTCGCACACGTCCAACGGACGTGCCATACATACTGGTATAAATAAATCCAACTCAAGTGAAATATCAACTGAAATACAAGTAACTTAAAGGATGTTTGGGATAACCATCCTCTAAGGATCTTCAGAACTATTTACAAGGTGGAAATATACATTATAACACCGTGGTCATTTCAATTAAATTTATACTTCAAAACCCAAAAATCATTTCATTTCAAATATATCTATTTTCCAAAATAGTATATATATATATATTAAATGATTTAAAAAGTAAAGTATTTAATTTCCTCAAGTTTAGCAAATCGATTCAAATCAACTTCAAATTCCAAATTCAAATTTATTCAAAGTTCAATTTTCCCATTTTAATTCAATTCAGTTTCTAAATAACAAATTCAATTCAAATTGATTTCAAATACAGATCTGAATCACAAAATAAACCATTTAAATTCCAGTATATTTCAAAGCTTTAATATTCAACAATTTCAAAGTTAAATTTAACAGTTTCATATAGCTCTTGATTTAACTTCATTTATTATTTAATCAGGGAATATTCACTTAATAAATTCAATATCATTTAACTAGCCTTAAATTACATTTTACTAACCATTTCTTTAACTTTATTTTAAACAAGAAATATTTATTAAGTTACTTAAATCAAACCCAAGTTATAAGTCATATCTTAAATTCTAATTTCAATAAGTTTCAAATCGTTTTAATTAAATAAAATTCTTTAATGAATACAATTTCAACTGAATTCAAATTATCTTTCTAACCTTACTTTATTCAAATTTTTTACCAAAATCTAATTTGAAATATATTTTAAATACTCAACATATTATATGTATTTAAATCAATCATTCCCGTTTATATATAATAATTTAAGGCTCAACATTTATTAAAACCATATATTTCCTTCCAAACCATAGAATTCATTTTTAAAATATTTATATATATGGACCAACGGTGTCTGTATATATATTTATCATATGGTTAAGTGATACGGATATTTATCATTTCAATCCGAAATTTAAATATATATACGGGTAAAATCATTCGACCCGTAATCCCAATTTCAATACAAATGAAAATCGCTTGGGTTTATCATTTCAACCCATAACGATTTTCTCCTATTCTAATGTCCATTCGGGTATGTATCATTTCAACCCATAGTGAATTCTATACTAACAGGGAACTTGCAGAGTGATAACAGATAATATAAAATATAACGACAGGCATATATCATCAATATAAATAACAGATACTGGTGTCAGATGTCATAGGTGAACATATACAGATAATAGTAATAACAGGCATATATCATCAATATAAATAACAGATACTGGTGTCAGATGTCATAGGTGAACATATACAGATAATAGTAATAACAAGCATATAAATACTAGATACTGGTGTCAGATGTCACAGGTGAACAGTTATAGATAATAGCATATATAACAATGTAAATAACTACAGCAGCATATTTCAATTGCTATTTCAATTGAAATCAAATTTAAATAATAAAAGAACGTTAATCGTGAGTGATTGCTCACCTTTCGAGGCTAGATAGATTTGACGAAGAAATGAGCTACGAATCCAAGCACGAATTGTAAAGCAAAGTAGATTGGCACGAATTCAACTGACCAGCTGATAGATAAGTGAATGATAAAATAAATCAGAATCTGCTCGATATAACTTGAACCAATTATATATTATATTATAGTTTTCCTTAAACCAAATATTCACTTTTTAAGATACATATACATTTTACATCAATCTTAAACCTTAAACACTTATATAGCGAAATCAAAAATCTATATATATGAAATAAAAACCCAATTGTCTAAATAAAACCATTTCAAAATTAATATTTATTATGAAAACCAACATTACTAACAGGTTATGATTTATACAAGTACATATGCCTTATAATAAATGTATGCATATGATAATTAATATAATATAATATATAACAATTCACGTATAACAATACAGTACACTCGACTATAAATATAATATATATATAACGCTTTATAATAAAATATATAACTTAGAAAAATATATATATATATAATATTTACATATATGTAACAACAGCCAATACAACCTGTACAACCCTTTACAGTACTATTCTAGAGTTTATATATTTCATATAAATGACATATAAGTCACTGTACATACTAGCTGAAACCACTACTATATTATAACTTACTTTACTAACCTGTAGACGCTCTACTGTAAGATTTCAAAATCTGGAGATAACATATTTATAAAATAAATCTATTATAAAACTTTAAAGTAAGATGTTATATATCTAACTAATATCACTATACATTAAACAACTTTATACACTCTTATATATACAACATACCATATATATAAAACATACTATACGCATGCTATATACTAAAAACTATATATATAAACACTGATTGTCAAAACTTATATAACATGTGGACTAAAAATGGTACGAAACAAAATATAAATATATATATTGCCTACAAACATATATAAAATATACCTATATATATACATATATATAGAGCAGCTGGCCGAACAGATAGGAGGAGCTCGGTCACAGAAGCAAGGCGGAAGGGTAGAAAAGTAGGAACGTGTGTGCTGCCACATACTTCGAGGTGGAGGAAGCCAAGGGGAGAGGAGAGGGCGAACGGCTGCTTGCGTGCTCGTGTGGAGGAAGTGGTGGGGTCGGCGATGAGTGAGTTGCTCAGGTCGGAGGGAGGCCAGGCAGGGGAGGGGCACGAGGCAACTGCCTATGTTGGAGGAAATAAACGAGGCTAGGGGAAGGGGAGTAAGCGGGTCTGGGAATGGCGTATTCTGGGTAGAGTCGGCTTCCAGGTGGTGGGTCGGAACGGTGGAGGTGGAGAGCTGGGCTTGGTGGTTTCGGCGGGCAGTGGTGTGGGTGATTATGGAGTGGTTACTCGGCAATTGTGAAGGATGGCAAAAGCGGTGGCATGAGGGAATGAAGGGCGGATCTAGGCTGAGGCGTGAGGCCTGGGTGGTGGCAGATGCACGCAGGAGAAGAAAAATCTATATTGTTTTATGGCTTTTGTTAATTCCAGAGGCAAAAATGGAATGGCATATTAGCTGGAACGAAGTATATATGCTTTGAAATTTTATCTTATTGTAACAACAGACGAAAGAAGAGGAATGGGTGAAAATTTGTAGGGGCGTGTTCAAGGTTTCAAAAGTTAGAAAAAGAACAGGCTTCAATATAAATATTAAACAGAGTAATATTAGTTTCTTTATCAAGGAAAATAAACGAACGAATAGAATTGGAAACGAACGAATTTCAAAAATGTTTGAACCGGTTGGAATATTAATAGCCAAAAAATGACAAGAGTTAGAAGTTAGGTTTTCCAGCGAATAATAATGACTGATGACTATTGGTTTATACACGTGAGCAATGGATGGTCACGGGAAATCCAAAAGCCAAATTATAGAACCGATACGGATCACTATTTCACCGATTCCGCTGTGTACCGAACTTAAAAGCACAGAATTGAATATGCCATGGAGATAAGCACGACGAGACGCTCAAAATGGTATACAGATACTAGTGGTACGATCATCTGGTTAAAAGCCGATAATCGGTGCCGATATACGTTGCTATTCCGTACAGAAAAATCCAAACGGAGCTAGAAACGTCCGAATTTCGCGAAACGAATCTCGCAGTCTGATTCAGAGTGATCTGAATAAATTTTCTCCTGTTGACATATTTTGATTTCGGAAAACTTTTAAATTCATTGTTATTAACCGGTTTGATTTGAAATGAAATTTCACAAGAAAGTAAACTTCAATATTATCAGATGAAAATTTACCAGTTGCTATATTAAAATAGACATATTCCAAAAATAAATTTTTAAATTTCAAATTTTATTGTTTAAAATTTCACAAATTTCCAGTTAAATATACTTTTAAAACCATTAAATTTTACGGGTCGTTACATAAGATTTGGTTACGAGGGATATGGAATTTTTTTTTAATTTTTTATAGGACATTATAATAACAATCCCGGGTTCGGGTTTGGGTCTAATATGATCATATTTTTACTGCAAAACTGGGTTGGGTTTTCTAACAGTTGCAGGCTATACGAACATGAGCGAATCTGTTCCGCGGATTGACTGAGGGGGTGCGACTTCTAAAGCGGGTGCGGGTTTTTTGGTGAACAGAAGCATCCATTAGTAGACGGAAGCGGGTGCAATCCGTTAGACGCGAGCGAGTGCGACTTATGGCAGCAGCAGGTGCGAACGCAGAACCAGTAGCGAACGGGTGCGGCCCGTTAACGAACAGCAGCAATGAAAGGCAACGGGTGCAACCCGTCAAGCAGACGCGACTGTTCGAAAGGGTGCGGACGAAATTATAAATAGAAGAGAATACTAATCACATTCTCATTCAATTCCAGTTCTAATTTCTTCTGCTTCTTCTTCTCTACTGCTCTATACAATATATTACAGATTTGACATACTCATTACAATCTCGTGCAGATTACGTCTGTTGTATCTTGGGAGACTTAATAAAGTCTTAAGGAAATTGTTACGACAAGCCTCAGACGGAATTTCCTTCTTCAATTGGTTGGGTTTATAATTGATTTATATATATCTATCATTTTCATTTTCTACGTTGTGCTATTTCTGTAAATAGTATTACGTTTGATCTATCGCTATAGTTATTGCTATAGTTGTTAATTTGTTGTTGTAATTTAATTACGACATAACTATTGCTTAAATTAGCTAATATAGACTTCCAGAGTAGTGGAAATCTGATTGATAAACTTGTGAGACGAGTTTATAATTGATTATTCTCTGTTTTGGTATACTAGACATATAACATCTTAAGACTTTCCTGTTTTAACTAAAACAGAGATGGCAACAGTTGAACTATCAACAAAGGCTACTACACACAACAGGCCCGATCCTTTTAAAGGAGATGGTGACGACTTTCTAACATGGCAGAATCAGATGTTATTCTATCTTACCACACTCAGTCTGCAACGGTATCTCGAGGAGGAGGAACCGATTCCTGCACCAGGCAAGGAATCAGATGTTGATACGTGGAAGCATTCTGATTTCCTATGCAGAAACTATATTCTAAATTGTCTCGACAAGGTATAATACAAAGTATATCAACTTCTAAAGACAGCAAAAGCACTCTGGAATGCACTTGCCACGAAGTACAAGACGTAGAATATCAGTCTTAAGAAATTCATTGTAGACAAATTCATGGACTACAAGATGGTTGACTCCAAACCGGTGACTGCTCAACTGCATGGACTACAAATCATCATTCATGAACTTGAAGCGGAAGGTCATAAGGTTGGAGAATCGTTTTTGGTTGAAGCCATCACGGGAAAACTGCCACCGTCATGGAGAGACTACCGCAACTATCTAAAGCATAAAAAGAAAGAGATTTCTTTGCAGGACCTCATCGTACGATTAAAGATTGAGGCAGATAACCGCGGAATTACCAAACAAAGCGAGGAGGCGTTAGTAACAGAAGGGTCGAAGAACAAGAATAAAGGCCACTTCAACAAAAAGAAGAACTTCTCAAAGAAGAGGAAAGCTCCTGAAAACAAACCCAAAGATAATAAAACCAAGAAGTTTAATGGCGAATGTTGGGTTTGTGGCAAAATGGGACATGCCGCTAGAGATTGCAAACACAAGAAGGAACGCAACTCAGAGGCAAATATAGTTGACAACATGGAAGTGGACGAGTCCAACTTTTCAACGGTTATATCTGAATGCAATTTGGTTCAGAATCCTAACCAATGGTGGGTGGACACAGGAGCTACTCGTCATGTATGCTCTGATAAATCCATGTTTTCAACATATTAGAAATTCGATCAGAACGAAAAACTCTACATGGGTAATTCTGCTGTTTCCATGATCAAAGGCAGTGGCACAGTAATTCTCAAGTTTATTTCTGGAAAAACTGTCAAGTTGAATGACGCGCTCCACGTTCCAAACATACGCAAGAATCTAATCTCTGGCTCAGTACTATCAAAGAAAGGATTCAAAATGGTGTTCGAGTCAGACAAGATGGTTATGTCCAAAGCTGGAATGTATATCGGTAGGGGATATTTATGTGATGGCCTATTTAAGGCAAATTTAGCCGTTATCGGCAATAAAACTGTATTCTGATTGTGTCATTAATAAAATTGAAGTTTCTTACTTGCTTGAGCATGAAACTTTACTATGGCATGATAGATTGGGACACATAAATTTCCGAAAAATGAAAACATTATCAAACTTAGGATTAATTCCGAAATTCCAAGTAGATAAGAACTACAAATGTGAGACATGTGTAGAAGCAAAAATGGTTAAAAAACCATTTCAATCTGTTGATAAAAGCACCGAACCACTAGGTTTGGTTCATACAGATTTATGTGATTTTAAATCATTACCTATAAAAGGTGGGAAAAAGTACTTTATCACGTTTATTGACGATTATACGCGATATTGCTATGTCTATCTTTTGAATAGTAAAGATGAAGCAATTACATCATTTATAAAGTACAAGGCTGAGGTAGAAAATCAGTTAAATAAAAAGATCAAGATATTGAGATCTGATCGAGGTGGAGAATATGAATCACCATTTGAACAGTTCTGTGCCGAAAATGGTATAATTCATCAAACAACAGCTCCATATTCACCACAACAAAATGGTGTAGCCGAGAGGAAGAACAAAACGTTCAAAGACATGATTAATGCCATGCTTTTAACCTATGGTCTACCGACGAACTTGTGGGGGGAAGCCTTAAATATGTCTAATCACATATTAAACAAAGTCCCTCACAATAAAACAGGAACAATTCCATATGAGTTATGGAAAGGACACAAACCAAGTTTTAAATACCTCAAAGTGTGGGGGTGCTTGGCAAAAGTTCCATTTCCGCCTCCCAAGAAAGTCAAACTTGGACCAAAAACAGTAGATTGTTACTATCTTGGGCCAGCCCAAAATAGCAGTGCCTACAGATTTTTGGTATTCAAGTCTGATATAGCTGATGTTCATGTAAATACAATCATGGAATCAAGAGATGCCTTGTTCTTTGAAGATGTGTTCCCACATAAAAGAAACGATGGAAACCTTGTCCCAAAGAGGACAAGAGATAACAGATATGAGACATATGAAAATGAAACTCATCAGGACAAAGATGAAGTTGAACCAAGAAGAAGCGTAAGGGCAAGAACTTCCAAGACATTTGGTTTGGATTTTTTAACTTATATGTTAGAATACGAACCTCAAACGTACAAGGAAGCAATGTCATCTTCTGAATCTTCATGTTGGAAAGAAGCAATCCAAAGTGAGATTGATTCAATTCTAAGTAATAAAACTTGGGAAATAGTTTATATTCCACTTGGAATAAAACCAATTGGCTGCAAATGGATTTTTAAGAAGAAAATGAAACCAGATGGCTCTATTGATAAATATAAAGCCAGATTAGTAGCCAAAGGATATCGTCAAAAAGAAGGTGTAGATTTCTTTGATACCTATTCACCGGTTACACGAATAACCTCTATAAGAATGTTAATAACAATTGCATCCATATATAACCTAGAGATTCATCAGATGGATGTAAAAACGGCATTCTTAAATGAAGATCTCGATGAGGAGATTTACATGGAGCAACCTGAGGGTTTTATTTCCAAAGGAAATGAAAACAAAGTATGTCGGTTAGTAAAATCACTATACGGACTCAAACAAGCTCCAAAACAATGGCATGAAAAATTCGATAGTGCCATGATGAAAAATGGTTTTCGTATAAATGAATGTGATAAATGTGTTTATTACAAACAAGTTGGACAATCATACCTTATGATTTGTTTATATGTAGATGATATGCTAATCTTTGGTCCTAACACTAAAGTAATAGAGACCATAAAGAAGATGTTAATCAACAATTTCGATATGAAAGACTTAGGAGTTGCAGACATTATTTTGGAAATCAAAATAATAAGAACACCTACTGGAATTGAATTGTCTCAGTCACACTATGTAGACAAAGTGATTGAAAAATTCCAAGACTATGGAATTAAAGGAGTGAGAACACCTTTTAATCCATCAGAAGTACTGCATAAAAACACTAATGAGAGTGTAATGCAACTGGAATACTCTCATGTAATAGGATGCTTAATGTATCTCATGAATTGCACTAGACCAGATATCTCTTACGCGGTAAGTCGATTAAGCAGATATACAAGTAACCCAAGGAAGGAACACTGGAAAGCACTAATGAGACTGTTGGGATATTTAAAGAATACCACTAATTTTTCTTTACATTATGGAAAATATCATGCGGTGTTAGAAGGATATAGTGATGCAAACTGGATCGCAGATTCAAAGGAATCAAAATCCATAAATGGTTATGTCTTTACCCTTGCAGGAGCAGCAGTGTCATGGAAATCTACTAAACAAACATGCATAGCTCGATCCACTATGGAATCAGAGTTTATCGCATTAGATAAAGCAGGCAAAGAAGTAGAATGGCTTCGTCAATTCTTAGAAGATATTCCATTTTGGCCCAAACCTGTAATGGCCATATGTATTCACCGCGATAATCAATCAGCGCTAAGTAGAGCGAAAAACTTTGTGTATAATGGAAAATCACGACACATTCGTTGTCTCCATAACACAGTTAGGCAGTTACTCTCTAATGGAACTATTTCCATTGATTATGTGAGAACAAATGATAACCTAGAGGATCCATTTACTAAAGGTTTATCAAGAGAGAAAATTGACTGCGCATCGAGGGGAATGGGTTTAAAAGCCTAAACCAACAAGAGTTACCTTATACGGAAACCTATCCTAGCGACTGGAGATCCCAAGGACTAGGATCAATAGGCAAACCAGTTCTGAGTAACTCAAGACGTAATACATTTGCTTGGACATAGTCCAACTCCATTCCTAAGGAGCACAATATAAATGCATGCCTACAGAAGTATTTAAAGGTTAAAACTATGTTTTTTAATGATGACCATATCTTGAATATAACAAGTGGAGTATGTGTAAGATACTCTTAATGGTTGCGATCATCTATGTTAGTGTGAGCTGGGTCGGCTCTATGAGAATATTAAAGGTTTATATTTTCTATAAACACTCGCAGAACCAAACAAATTTGTTCAAGACCAAAATGAACACAACCAAGAGATTGGATGAAAAGGGAATCAATGCTTCGTAAAGCTTATTGTCTGGATATACAATAAAGGCCGACGGTTCAAGAAAAATAATTCAACGATTAGCCAAGTAGGTCCGATAAGCTTTAACTAGGGAAAGTTCAATGTGAAATATCTACTTATCCACGATAAAGCATTATTCCATATGTACTCTGTGATATTTCGCTTTGTGTGGGGGATATGTATATTATCATTCAAGTGGGGGATTGCTGGAATTCCTAAAATACTAATGTGAATGATAATATACATAAGTCCCACATCGCCAAAATTGCAAAGCTATTCTAGTATATTAATAGCTTTGCAATGAAGGGGTTGGGGCCCTAGGGCACCCAAATCTTTGCTTCGTTATGAGGAGGGAGATCATGCATCACCACCATACGCGCACGCACGTGCGCCGCCGCCGCCGTCGTCCGTCCGACCGAACTGAACCGGGCCGGGTTCGGGTTTGGGTCTAATATGATCCTATTTTTACTACAAAACTGGGCCGGGTTTTCTGACAGTTGTAGGCTATACGAACATGAGCGAATCTGTTCCGCGGATTGACTGAGGGGGTGCGACTTCTGAAGCGGGCGTGGGTTTTTTGGTGGACAGACGCATCCATTAGCAGATGGAAGCGGGTGCGACCCGTTAGACACGAGCGGGTGCGACTTATGGCAGCAGCAGGTGCAAACGCAGAACCAGTAGCGAACGGGTGCGGCCCGTTAACAAACAGCAGCAATGAAAGGCAACGGGTGCAGTCCGTCAAGCAGACGCGACTGTTCGAAGGGGTGCGGACGAAATTATAAATAGAAGAGAATACTGATCACATTCTCATTCAATTCCAGTTCTAATTTCTTCTGCTTCTTCTTCTCTACTGCTCTATGCAATATATTACAGAGTTGACATACTCATTACAATCTCGTGCATATTACGTCTATTGTATCTTGGGAGACTTCAAATAAAGTCTTAAGGAAATTGTTACGACAAGCCTCAGACGGAATTTCCTTCTTCAGTCGGTTAGGTTTATAATTGATTTATATTTATATATATCTATCATTTTTGTTTTCTACGTTGTGCTATTTCTGTAAATAGTATTACGTTGATCTATCGCTATAGTTATTGTTATAGTTGTTAATTTGTTGTTGTAATTTAATTACGACATAACTATTGCTTAAATTAGCTAATACAGACTTCCAGAGTAGTGAAAATATGATTGATAAACTTGTGAGACGAGTTTATAATTGATTATTCTCTGTTTTGGTATACTAGATGTATAACAAACAATACCGGCACAAGCACTGTCATTAACACTAATTTTATTGAAGGTCAATCCACTGGACGACCACAACTATTCAATGGCATGAATTACACTTATTGGGCTACACGTATGAGAATTTATATGCAAGCAAATGGTTTTGATTCATGAAATATCACACAATCTAAATATAATATACCCACAACTGAATATTCTACATGGTCAAACACACAAAAATTAGATGCTACTGCAAATGCTAAAGCTATGAATATGTTGTTTTGTGCCTTGGACAAGAATGAGTTTAATCATGTTAGCGTGTGTAATACTGCATATGAAATTTGGCGAACACTGAAAATAACTCATGAAGGTACTAACAAGGTTAAACAAAGCAGGATATCTATGCTTAAAAATCAATTTCAAAATTTTAAAATGAAAGAAAAGGAGTCCATTAATGATATGTATTCCAGATTCCAAGATATTTATCATTCATTATTAGGACTAGGAGAAAAATTTACTGACTTTGATATGGTATCAAAAATCCTAAGTTCTTTAACGGATGAATGGGAAAGAAAGGTTCTAGCTATTGAAGAAGCAAACGATCTTTCTACTATGAAACCAGAAGAGTTGATAGGAAATCTAATGTCATATGAAGTAAATTTGCAGGCAAAGAAAGTTCAAGCACAGGATAAGAAGAATCTAGGTTTTCAAGCAGAACAAGATGACTCTGACTCAGATGAAGAGGATATAGCATTTATTGCTAAGAATTTCAAAAAGTTTTTGAAATTCAAAAAGAATAACAAGATCAAGAGTTACAAAAATAACTCTAGTAACAATAATAGCAATAAACCATCATCTTCTGTCATGGAATGTTATGAATGTCATAAGAAGGGTCATATGAAGTAAGATTGTCCAGATAAACAGAAAAACAAATTCAAGAAGAACAAATTCAAGAAGAAAGCATTTTCTGTAACATGGGATGACTCAGATTCTTCATCATCTGAAAGCGACAGTGATAGTGACACAGAGCAAGCAAATGTATGGTTCATAGCTACAAATAATGATGTAAGTGAACTAAGTTTTGAAGATTTAGTTGAACTTAATTCTGAACTAGTAGACTTTGTAAAACAAACTAAAAAGAATAATAAGGAATTACAAACTAAATAGATCTGAATTAGAAATTAGTATGCTTAGAGATGAAAAGAAAATTCTCGAAGAAGAACTTGAAAAATCTCAAGAATCTAATTCTAATTTAACATCTCTACTTTCTATGATAACTCAGGAATTAGAAATTCAGAAGAATAAAAATGATGATTTATCAGTTGAAATTAATGATTTATAGTCTAACACTAAAGTATTAGAATTAGAAAAATCTAGTCTCAAAACTAAGTTAGAAGATATTAATAAAAATATCTCTAATTTTAATACAGGTCGAGAAAATCTTTCTAAAATAATAGAAAATTCTCAGGCTACCTCAAATAGAATGGGATTAGGATATAAGAAAATTGAAAATCCAAAGAAATTTGGAAAGTTTAAAAATAAAATTAAAAACAAAATTAGTAAAGACTTAAAGAAAACAGTTTCTAAAGATTTTAAAACTATTAAAATATGGATTCCTAAAACAAATAATAATTTAATTAGGAATAAACATATCAAAACATTTATGGAAACTGTTCATAAAAATAAGAATTATATTTATAAAGGGAATTCTGAACCTTCTTGGGTTTGGTTTCCTAAGACCTAACTCTTAGGACCCTAAAAAGAAAAGTGGGTACCGTCTTAATTTTTATTTACCACTTAAAAAGAGAGGAAAATGGATTTTATACAGCGGTTTCTCAAGACACATGACTGGTAATAGAGGCATGTTAACAAACATAGTCTACTCAAATGGAGGATCGGTCACTTTTGGAGATAATTCAAAAGGATATATCATCGGCAAAGGCGATGTGAGCAATAACGGTATCTCTAACTCACCTCTCATTACTGATGTTTTATTAGTTAAAAACTTAAAACATAATTTATTAAGCATAAGTCAATTATGTGATAAAGGTTTTAATATATCTTTTTCAGAAAATAAATGTAATATTTTTGATAAAAAACAAAATTTATTTTTTGAAGGTTTAAGAGATAGAAATATTTATATTTTAAATATGAATATAAATTATAACACAAATATGTGTTTAGTAGCTACAGAGAATGATTCTTGGCTATGGCACAAAAGATTTTGTCATATAAATATTAATAATATTAATAAAATAGCTAAAAATAAACTTGTCAAAGGACTACCTGATATGAAATTCAAAATTAATAATATCTGTGATGCATGTCAGTTAGGAAAATTAACAAAATCTTCTTTTAAATCTAAGAAAATCATATCTACAAGCTTTGTTATTTCTGGAAATTTTAAAAATAAGTTTCAAAACAGTGATATTTCTTTTGAAAATAATAATTGTGACTTTAATGCTAAATTTGATAAACTTAACACTAAAGTCACAAAATTTAATAAAAGTCAAAACAATTTAAACATGATTTTATCTAGTTCTAGACCTTTACATGATAAAAGTGGTTTAGGATATGATAAAACTAATCGTAGAAATAGCACTAGATACGCTTTCATGTATAGTAAAAATGTTAGTGCTAGTACTAAATTTCGAGTAAAGTCTAAATCCAATTTTAATAGAAATTCAAATACTGCTATGACCAATAATGTTTATAATTTCTCTAGATCATTGACGAGAAATATGAATAAAAATTATCTAAGTATTTGGGTTCCTGTTAATTAGAAAAATAGAGAAAAATACATTGATGATTATTTTGATATGGTAGTTAATAATGAAAATTATATTTTTAAAGGTTCAACCACACCCAAATGGGTATGGTTTCCTAAAAATTAGGGAATTATAAAAACCTTGGGTATCGCATGCTTTAAATGTTAAATTTTTTTTGATACCTTATATTATAAGTAGTAGTTATTTTGTTTTATATTGTTCTATGTTAACACTCATGTGGAATATAATTTATGTCATCATATAAACTCTAATTTTTGTCGATGACAAAGGGGGAGAAAGATATTGCTCTAACACTATTTGTAGGAATAAACGATGCAAGCATAGATTAAGGGGGAGAAAAGATTAATTATTTACAGGAATATATGGCATAGATTCAGGGGGAGAAATCTATAGCACAATTACAGGAATATATTCAGGGGGAGAGATAAGTCAACAAAGCTTGTCGAAGATTCGTCCGATGATATGGAGTTGTCATCATCAAAAAGGGGGAGAATGTTGGATCATGGGTTTTGATTGCTGACAAGACACAACAATTCACGAATCTACAACTACGACAACATCCGGACTCAACGACTCAAAGTATGGTTCTTATATGTATATAGAGTCTAGTTTAGTGCTTTGTTAAAATCTTTCCTCAAAGAATCATCATTCACATTCAAATAAACTTGCATGCATATTTTAATCAAAATCAAGTTTTCAAAAATGCATGGAGCGGGGCTCAAACCCGGGTCACTAGTTTAGAAGGCAAGTGCTCTAACCAAATGAGCTATGGTGATTTTTGATTATCAACAGAATTCAGTCGAATGCACAAAATCTACCAGTCGACTGAATATCTATAAACAGCCTATTGAACTTGTGCACATATGTATACACCTTTATATTTTCAAATTCAGTCGACTGACCGAAAACGACGAGTCAACTGAACCTGTTTCAGTTGCACAGATACGCTCTATTTTAACTACCTATGAATATTCAGTAGACTGATCGTTTTGGGTCAGTCGACTGAACTTTTCCAACAGCTATTTTTCTGAACAGACACTTCCATTTACCAATATATATGGTCCAATTTGAAGATTTGTGCCTGCTTCCTTTGGTCAAAACTCTTCGTGAATGGTTGCAGCTGTTTATCCACTATATAAACACATAAGATTCACTTCATAAATCACCAAATTTCAATTTGCTTTCTGTTCATACCCTCTACTATCTCTGCATACTACAAAGCAATCACAACTTACATATATTGCTTGAATATCTGAATCAATTAACTTATTCTTCGATTCAAAGCAATATTCTCCTTTCTAAATCTTTAAACACACATATGTACTTGAGGAAAAGATTATATGAAGGTTGTACTATCAAAGACAAATCAGTGTTATCAAGAACACAAAGTGTCAAAGCAATTTTATTGAAACTGTTGAAGTCATGTTCGGTTGTTCAGGTGGGTAAAGTCCTCTTTCGGTTGTTAGAGGCGGAAAAATCCTGATCGGTTGCTCAGGTGTTTTATACCTATTCCTCCGGGTTAAGTGAGGGGTTATTGTGAGAAATTCCAGAGGGGAGTCTGGGACTGGATGTAGAACGGGAAGTTCGAACCAGTATAAAAACTCCTGGTGTGCTTATTCTTATTTGCTTTATTATTATTATATGTTTCCACATTTAGATTATAATATATTCCATATTACACGATCCTAAGTGATAACTAGCCACAGTAGTCACTTTCATTAATGAAAGTGACTACTATGCCTTATAACTAATACTGTGTGGCTAGATATCACTTAGGATCGTGTAATATGGAATGTATTATAATCTAAATGTGGAAATAGATAATAATAGTAAAGTAAATAAGAATAAGCACACCAGGAGTTTTTATACTGGTTCGAACTTCCCGTTCTACGTCCAGTCCTAGATTTCCCTCTGGAATTTCTCACAATAACCCCTCACTTAACCCGGAGGAATAGGTATACAACACCTGAGGAACCGATCAGTA
Source organism: Allium fistulosum (assembly GCA_030737815.1). NCBI lineage: Eukaryota > Viridiplantae > Streptophyta > Magnoliopsida > Asparagales > Amaryllidaceae > Allium > Allium fistulosum. Next base: position 1,215,406,844 of record CM060902.1, read on the forward strand.
TTTTTCCGCCTCTAACAACCGAAAGTGGACTTTACCCGCCTAAACAACCGAACAGGACTTCAACAGTTTCAATAAAATTGCTTTGACACTTTGTGTTCTTGATAACACTAATTTGTCTTTGATAGTACAACCTTCCTATAATCTTTTCCTCAAGTATATATGTGTGTGTAAAGATTTAGAAAGGAGAATATTGCTTTGAATCGAAGAATAAGTTGATTGATTCAGAGATTCAAGCAATATATGTAAATTGTAATTGCTTTGTAGTATGCAGAGATAGTAGAGAGTATGATCAGAAAGCAAATTGAAATTCGGGGATTTGAGAAGTGAATCTCATGTGTTTATATAGTAGATAAACAGCTACAACTATTCACGAAGAGTTTTGACCAAAGGAAGCAGCCACAACTCTTCAAATTGGATCATATCTCTTGGCAAATGGAAGTGTCTGTTCAGAAAAATAGCTGTTGGAAAAGTCCAGTCGACTGACCCAAAACGACCAGTCAACTGAATATTCAAAGTTGATGCAAAAAAGAGTGTATCTGTACAACTGAGCAGGTTAAGTCGACTGGTCGTTTTCGGTCAGTCAACTGAATTTGAAAATATAAACGTGTATAAATATGTGCACAAGTTCAATAGGCTGTTTATAGATATTCAGTCGACTGGTCGATTTTGTTCAGTCGACTGAATTATGTTGATAATTAAAAATTACCATAGCTCATTTGGTTAGAGCACTTGCCTTCTAAACTAGTGACCCGGGTTCAAACCCCGCTCCATGCATTTTTTGAAAACTTGATTTTGATTAAAATATGCATGCAAATTTATTTGAATGTGAATGATGATTCTTGAGGAAAGATTTTAACAAAGCACTAAACTAGACTCTATAAACATATATAAACCATACTTTGAGTCGTTGAGTCCGGATGTTGTCATAGTCGTAGATTCGTGAATTGTTGTCTTGTCAACAATCAAAACCTATAATCCAACATTGTCCCCCTTTTTGATGATGACAACTCCATTTGCTGCGGACGAATCTTCGACAAGCTTTGTTGACTTATCTCTCCCCTGAATATATTCCTGTAATTTTGCAATAGATTTCTCCCCCTGAATATATGCTATATATTCCTGTAAATAATCAATCTTTTCTCCCCCTTAATATGTGCTTCATCGTTTATTCCTGCAAATAGTGTTAGAGCAATATCTTTCTCCCCTTTGTCATCGACAAAAAGGAGAGTTTATATGATGACATAAATTATATTCCACATAAGCGTTAACATAGAACAAAATAAAACAAAATAACTACTACTTATAATGTAAGGTATCAACAAAAATTTAACATTTAACGCATGCGATACCCAAGGTTCTTATAATTTCCTAATTTTTAGGAAACCATACCCATTTGGGTGTGGTTGAACCTTTAAAAATATAATGTTTATTATTAACTACCATATCAAAATAATCATCAATGTATTTTTCTCTATTTTTCCAATTAACAGGAACCCAAATACTTAGATAATTTTTATTCATATTTCCCGTCAATGATTTTGTACTTCTAGAGAAATTATAAACATTATTGGTCATAACAGTATTTGAATATCTATAAAAATTAGATTTAGACTTTACTCGAAATTTAGTAGTAGCACTAACATTTTTACTATACATGAAAGCATATCTAGTGCTATTTCTACAATTAGTTTTATTATATCCTAAACCACTTTTATCATGTAAAGGTCTAGAACTAGATAAAATCATGTTTAAATTGTTTTGACCTTTATTAAATTTTGTGACTTCAGTGTTAAGTTTATCAAATTTAGCTTTAAAGTCACAATTATTATTTTCAAAAGAAATATCACTGTCTTTCAAAATATCAATTTGCTTGTTTAATTCAGAATTCTCCTTTTTTAACACACAGTTCTCATATTCGAGAAGAAAAATTCGAGATTCTGAATTATCTAAAGATGATTGTAATAAATCATTTTGTCTTTTTAGATCCGTAATTTCTTTTGAAAAAAATTCTTTTTCTTTTTCAAACATAGTATTTTGTTCATCTAGAAAATCTTTAAGAGCCTCAAAATTATTTTTCAAAACACCATGTTGATTTCTAAATCTAATTTCTCATTTTTCAATTTCTCATTTTCAATTTTGATTGATTTCATCTTTTCTAAAATAAGAAAATTATGCTTTGAGATTTTATCGCATATACTAATTAATTCATTATTACCATTTACTGAAATTTGTAAATTAGAAAGTACCTTTTTGTAGTCCTCACTGGTGGCTTTGAAAGGGATTTTACCTGTTGTATTTCGACTGGATTATTTTCTGGCCATTATTCTATGATGTTGTGACGATCGATAGAATTCCAGGCTTTGATACCAAATGAAAGTTACTATGCTCTTATACCAAATGAAAGTGACTACTATGCCGTATAACTAATAGTGTGTGGCTAGATATCACTTAGGATCGTGTAATATGGAATGTATTATAATCTAAATGCGGAAACAAATAATAATAGTAAAGTAAATAAGAATAAGCACACCAGGAGTTTTTATACTGGTTCGAACTTCCCGTTCTATGTCCAGTCCTAGACTTCCCTCTGGAATTTCTTACAATAACCCCTCACTTAACCCGGAGGAATAGGTATACAACACCTGAGCAACCGATCAGGATTTTTCCGCTTCTAACAACCGAAAGAGGACTTTACCCGCCTGAACAACCGAACAGGACTTCAACAGTTTCAATAAAATTGCTTTGACACTTTGTGTTCTTGATAACACTGATTTGTCTTTGATAGTACAACCTTCCTATAATCTTTTACTCAAGTATATATGTGATTTAGAAATGAGAATATTGCTTTGAATCGAAGAATAAGTTAATTGATTCAGAGATTCAAGCAATATATGTAAATTGTAATTGCTTTGTAGTATGCAGAGATAGTAGAGAGTATGATCAGAAAGCAAATTGAAATTCGAGGATTTGAGAAGTGAATCTCATGTGTTTATATAATAAATAAACAGCTACAACTATTCACGAAGAGTTTTGACCAAAGGAAGCAGCTACAACTCTTCAAATTGGATCATATCTCTTGGCAAATGGAAGTGTCTGTTCAGAAAAATAGCTGTTGGAAAAGTTCAGTCGACTGACCCAAAATGACCAGTCAACTGAATATTCAAAGTTGATGCAAAACAGAGTGTATCTGTACAACTAAGCAGGTTCAGTCGACTGGTCGTTTTCGGTCAGTCGACTGAATTTGAAAATATAAACGTGTATAAATATGTGCACAAGTTCAAAAGGCTCTTTATAGATATTCAGTCGACTGGTCGATTTTATTCAGTCGACTGGATTCTGTTGATAATTAAAAATCACCATAGCTCATTTGGTTAGAGCACTTGCCTTCTAAACTAGTGACCCGGGTTCAAGCCCCGCTCCATGCATTTTTTGAAAACTTGATTTTGATTAAAATATGCATGCAAATTTATTTGAATGTGAATGATGATTCTTGAGGAAAGATTTTAACAAAGCACTAAACTAGACTCTATATACATATATAAACCATACTTTGAGTCGTTAAGTCCGGATGTTGTCATAGTCGTAGATTCGTGAATTGTTGTCTTGTCAACAATCAAAACCTATAATCCAACATTGTCCCCCTTTTTGATGATGACAACTCCATTTGCTGCGGACGAATCTTCGACAAGCTTTGTTGACTTATCTCTCCCCTGAATATATTCCTGTAATTGTGCTATAGATTTCTCCCACTGAATCTATGCTATATATTCCTGTAATGAAAGTGACTACTATGCCGTATAACTAATACTGTGTGGCTAGATATCACTTAGGATCGTGTAATATGGAATGTATTATAATCTAAATGCGGAAACAAATAATAATAGTAAAGTAAATAAGAATAAGCACACCAAGAGTTTTTATACTGGTTCGAACTTCCCGTTCTACGTCCAGTCCCAGACTTCCCTCTGGAATTTCTCACAATAACCCCTCACTTAACCCAGAGGAATAGGTATACAACACCTGAGCAACCGATCAGGATTTTTCCGCCTCTAACAACTGAAAGAGGACTTCACCCGCCTGAACAACCGAACAGGACTCCAACAGTTTCAATAAAATTGCTTTGACGCTTTGTGTTCTTGATAACACTGATTTGTCTTTGATAGTACAACCTTCCTATAATTTTTTCCTCAAGTATATATTGTGTGTGTAAAGATTTAAAAAGGAGAATATTGCTTTGAATCGAAGAATAAGTTAATTGATTCAGAGATTCAAGCAATATATGTAAGTAGTGATTGCTTTTTCAGAATGCAGAGATAGTAGAGAGTATGATCAAAATTTAAAATGAAATTCGATGGTTTGTGAAGTGAATTTTGTATGTTTATATAGTAGATATAGAGCTGCAACCATTCACGAAGAGTTCTGATCAAAAGAAGCATCCATACCTCTTCAATTTAGATCGTATCCCTTGGCAAATGGAAGTGTCCATTCATGAAAAATAGTTGTTGAAAGAATTCAGTCGACTGACCCAAAACGACCAGTCAACTGAATGTTCAAAGTTGTGTAAAACAGAGAGTTTTTGTGCACCTGGGCAGATTCAGTCGACTGGCCATATTTGGTCAGTCAACTGACCTGACAGTCAGTGCACAGTTCTCATATATGTTAAAAGAGTTTAAAGCTTAAAACAACTTTGGTTTAAGTGAACTACTTGAGGATAGATTTTAACAATTCTAAGACTAAAAACTTCGACAAATATACTATACTCAGTTTTGTAGCCTTGTCCCCTTTGTAGCTTTAACAGCATATTTCTTTCTCTTTTTGTCGCTTGCCCATATAGTCTCGTTTACCGATTTGTGCTCTTTGTCATGAATCAAAACTTATGATTCAACATTCTCCCCTTTTTTGATTGATGACAACCTGTTACAAATGATACTATATATTGATAAATATATAACGGGAGTTATATATCTCCACCTGAATATATGGCGACATATTTAATTCCTACAAGAAATGGTTAGCCATACAAATTTCTCCCCCTTTGTCATTGACAAAAAGGAAATAATAGTAAATCCATTATTGAACTGACTAAAATTGCAATCATAAAACTGTAAATTGTTGCTTATACAAACTCATAAAAAGTTTGAAATATAAATATAGCTTACTACTACCAAGAAACAACAACATCAATAAAAGGCTGACTCTGTTTCTTCTTCTTCTTCAACTTACACTGGTCCTTTTCCTTTAGAGGAGCTTCCCACAAACTGTCTGCCACCTCCATTGCCACTTGTGTCGGAACTAGTATGTTCTTCTGATGTTGACCAAGTGAAGTGAGGAGTTGGGCGTTTGCCTGGATCACGTTGAGAAGTCTTAGTAGTGGTGGAAGAGGAACAAGATATCGCATCCCATAAAATCCCGAAGAAACTCTTTATTTTGTCAATTTTCTTATCGAGATTTTTGAAGCGAAAATCCAAAATAACTTGATTTATTGCAATTAAATCAATAGATTCCCGAGTGCTTTGGGATGGATTTGGTGTTCGAATGTTATCTCTGGATTGTTGATGCTGTGGAGTAGAAGTTTCTGGACGTGGTCGAGATTGCCATTCTTGAAAAGTCATTATAGATAGAGATCTTGGTGGCAATTTCATAAGACTTGTTGTGCGACTATTTAAAGTTTTGGGAATAGAAGAATCGGATTCCGGAATAGGAACCTGGAGATTTATAAGTAGCCGCATAATATATTCTCCAAAATAAATAATATTCATACGACCTTGGTTAAAAGACAAAAATTCATCTAGAAGTAGTTTAGGCCAATTTATTTGAACTTCTCCCCAAATAGCATACAATGCTCTATAGTTATTTGGATATACAAGCTCATAAGAGCCAGTACGGGGAAGAATCGTGTCCATTAAAGCTCGATGCATAATTCTAGCTGTGGGTCGTAGTCCAATAGACTTAAGTTCGGTCATGTCATCTTCTAGGAAATGATGACTTACTTCATCTCTTTCCCCGATAGGTATATTTAATTCGTCCAAAGCAATACTGTCAGTTGGAGTATGAAGAATATGACCAATTCTATCTAAGAAAAGAAAAACTTGTCGACTGCATACCAAACTCCAAACGCAATTATCACGATTACGTGGGTTTTGATGACCTAAATTCAAATTAGCATAGAAAAGTTTTACCAATGTGTGATTTATCTTGATATTATTCGAATTGTGATCTAGAAGAGATTCTAGATGGCTTCTCCTTGCTAGCTCTTGAATCCTATATGGAGCAAAATCAGGAAACACAACAAAAGAACCTTCAAAGAATCGTGCTTCTTTCATTTTATTCCACCTTTGGACTGCTGTATCATCGTAGAGCCATTGAGCAATTTGAGAATCAATCGGCTCAGAGTGGGAAGAAGAAGCATGTCTAGATCTTTTTGGTTGACGAGGAGCCATAGATTTTGATAAAAAATCAAGAAGTTTGGAAAAAAAATTTTGGGGGCTAGCGTTTTAGAATTCTGAAGTGAGAGGGTAAATGTATAAAGTGAAAGAGAAGATAGAGGGTTTAAGAGTTAAAAAGGTGGGTAAAAAGGTGAAAAGAATGCACAGTTTTTAGTTCAGTCGACTGGTCGAATATGGTCAGTCGACTGAACCAGTATCCCGAAACTTTCTGTTTCAGATTCAGTCGACCGGCCATATTGTTTCAGTCGACTGAATATGGTCAGAATACTTTCTGTGTGATGATTCAGTCGACTGGTTATTATCTTTTAGTCGATTGAATGTGTCTTTGAAGCATTTTCGGTATTTTTGTATACAAACAAATATTATATTCCATATATTAAGAGAAATGCGTACAAAGGAGAATAAAAGTAATAATTAGAAAGTAGAAAAAAAATTATTTGGAAGAAGAAGATGATGGAGACTTAGATTTTGTTGGTTCATCCTTCTTCTTCTCTACATATGGTTGCAGTGGTGACCAACGGTTTCCACACTCCCATGAATTCGGAGAGACAGGTGGAGCTTGTGGCGACCTATCCCATGGATTTCGGGAGGACGATGGTGTAGGTTGATGAACTGCAGAGGAAGATGAACCGCAGAATTTCCATCCTATCTGCTCTAGAAAACTCAGACGTCTTGAATTCATTTTCTGTTCATAGTACATCTCTCGCTGAAGCGTTATAGATTCCCTCTGGTAATGATGCAAATCATCAATTTTTTGTTTGGTTTGAGGAGAACCAAAGAATAGGAAACGTCTTGCTTTCTTTTTCTCGGGAGTATAACCCGTGTTATAATTTGACGGTCTAGCAGGTTCATGAGTAGGTGTAGGTGTAGGTAGACTTGTTGATCCAGATGATGGTGTAGAAAAATCGGTAGAAGAATAGGCTGAGCCATTTGATGATCCTTGTGAAGACATTTTTCTTTGAAAGAAGATAATAAATTTTTGTAGAGAATAATAATTTGATTGAGACAAAAGATTTTGATGTTGGATGAAAAGCTGAGGTCTGAGATAATATAAATAGGAAAATTTTCAGTTAGAGATTGATGGTTTTACATATAAACTAAAAAAAATAAGGATGAAAATGTAACCAAGAATTTGTGGCTGAAAATTCTTTGAAAAAATTTATAATTCTTTGAAAGAAGTTATACCTGGTTCTCTTCTTAATCTTATAAAACAATTTTCATTGAGAGGTTTAGTGAAAATATCAACTAACTGATTTTCAGAATTTACAAATTCTAAATTTATTATATCCTTTTCAATATTATCACGAAGAAAATGATGACGAATGTCGATATGTTTAGTTCGTGAGTGATTGATCGGATTTTTAGATAAATTTATTGCACTAGTGTTATCCCAATATATTATAGATTTATTTAATTTTATATCAAAATCTTGTAATGTTTGTTGCATGTAGATTATTTGAGCACATGCTAAAGCTGCAGATATATACTCTGCTTCACATGTCGATAGTGACACGCAATTTTGTTTCTTACTAAACCAAGATACTAAGGATCGTCCAATGAAATGACAAGTTCCACTTGTACTTTTTCTATCTGTCCGACATCCTCCAAAATCAGCATCACTATAAGATACTAATTCAAAAGGACATTCTTTTGGATAAAATAATCCTAAATCTTTGGTTTTGCTAAGATAACGAATTATACGTTTAACTGCTCGCATATGTGATTCTTTAGGATTTGCTTGAAAATGAGCACATAAACAAACACTCATCATAATGTCAGGTCGACTAGCAGTTAAGTAAAGTAATGATCCAATCATGCTACGATATAGTTTCTGGTCGACACTCTTACCATTTTCATCTCTGTCGAGATGTATAGTTGTACTCATAGGAGTTGGTTTGGCATAAGTGTTTTCCATACCAAATCGTTTAATTAGATTATTACAATACTTTTCTTGATTAATAAAAATGCCATTTTGTAATTGTTTTATTTGAAGTCCAAGAAAATATGAAAGTTCTCCCATATGTGACATTTCAAATTCATTTGTCATGATAGTCGAAAATTCCTGACATAACTTTTCATTTGTTGAACCAAATATAATATCATCAACATATATTTGAATAATTAAAATATCTTGATTAGCTTTCTTAATAAATAATGTTTGATCAACTTTTCCAATCTCAAAACCAGATTCTAGCAGATAGCTTTTAAGTCGGTCATACCAAGCACGAGGTGCTTGTTTTAAACCGTATAAAGCGTTCTTAAGTTTATAAACGTGATCTGGAAATTTTTCATGAGTAAAAAGAGGAGGTTGTTCAACATAAACATTTTCTTTTATAAAACCATTTAAAAATGCACTTTTAACATCCATTTTGTTGTGGTGTTCTAGGAAAGGAGAAATTATGATTAATTCCTTTCTTGTTACAAAAATGTTCGAAAACTTCATTTTCAAATACACCTCCATGATTACTTCTAATATTTTTAACTTTAAAATTCTTTATATTTTGAATTCTCTTTACAAAAATTTTAAAATTTTCAAAAGTTTCACTTTTATGTTTTATAAAAATAGTCCATGTATATCTTGAAAAATCATCTACAATAACAAACACATATCTATTGTGATTAATAGATTGAACTTGAGTAGGTCCGAAAAGGTCCATATGTAAAAGTACAAGTGGTTGTGTTGTAGATATGATTTTCTTAGATTTAAAAGAAGATTTTGTTAATTTTCCTAACTGACATGCATCACAAATATTATTAATTTTGAATTTCATATCAGGTAGTCCTTTGACAAGTTTATTTTTAACTATTTTATTAATAGTATTAATATTTATATGACAAAATCTTTTGTGCCATAGCCAAGAATCATTCTCTATAGCTACTAAACACATATTTGTGTTATAATTTATATTCATATTTAAAATATAAATATTTCTATCTCTTAAACCTTCAAAAATTAAATTTTGATTTTTATCAAAAATATTACATTTATTTCCTGAAAAAGTTATATTAAAACCTTTATCACATAATTGGCTTATGCTTAATAAATTATGTTTTAAGTTTTTAACTAATAAAACATCAGTAATGAGAGGTGAGTTAGAGATACCGTTATTGCTCACATTGCCTTTGCCGATGATATATCCTTTTGAATTATCTCCAAAAGTGACCGATCCTCCATTTGAGTAGACTATGTTTGTTAACATGCCTTTATTACCAGTCATGTGTTTTGAGCAACCGCTGTCTAAAATCCATTTTCCTCTCTTTTTTAGTGGTACCTGCAAAAAATAAAAATTAAGATGGTACCCACTTTTCTTTTTAGGGTCCTAAGAGTTAGGTCTTAGGAAACCAAACCCAAGAAGGTTCAGAATTCCCTTTATAAATATAATTCTTATTTTTATGAACAGTTTCCATAAATGTCTTGATATGTTTATGGACTATATTTATAAAACATAAAAGTGATACTTTTGAAAATTTTAAAATTTTTGTAAAGAGAATTCAAAATATAAAGAATTTTAAAGTTAAAAATATTAGAAGTGATCATGGAGGTGAATTTGAAAAGGAAGTTTTCGAACATTTTTGTAACAAGAAAGGAATTAATCATAATTTCTCCTTTCCTAGAACACCACAACAAAATGGAGTTGTAGAAAGGAAAAACAGAACATTACAAGAATGTGCACGAACTTTATTAAATGGAAGCACTTTACCTAAGCATTTTTGGGCAGAAGCTGTTGCAACTGCATGTTATGTTTTGAATCGTGTTTCTATTCGATCATTAACAACACATACTCCATATGAACTTTTAAATGGTAGAAAACCTAATATATCTTATTTCAAAGTTTTTGGTTCAAAATGTTTTATACTTAACACTAAAGATCAGCTTGGCAAATTTGATCCAAAATCCGATGAAGGGATATTCATAGGATATTCGGAAAGAAGCAAAGCTTATCGAGTTTATAATACAAGAAATAAAGTAATTGAAGAAACTCTTCATGTTTCATTCGATGAAAATGTCAAAATTTCTTCTAAAATTACAAATTCGGAAAATAATTCAAATAAAATTCTATCAAATAATTCAGAAGATGATGATATTATTTTTCATAACAATAATTCTAATGTTACTTTAGAAAATGAAAATACTATTAATAATGATAATATAGTAAGATCTCCTCCAAGAATTCTTAGAAATCACCCTGTTCAAAATATAATTGGAGAAATAAACTCAAATGTAAGAACAAGACATCAATTAAATCAAATGGGCCATATAGCTTTTCTTTCTAATATAGAACCTAAAAATATTAAGGAAGCCTCAACTGATGACTATTGGATAATAGCTATGCAAGAAGAGCTAAATCAATTTGAAAGAAACGAAGTTTGGGAATTAGTTCCTAGACCAAGTGATCAATCAGTCATTGGTACAAAATGGGTTTCCAAAAACAAATCTGATGAAAATAGTAACATTACTAGAAATAAAGCTAGATTAGTAGCACAAGGTTACAATCAAGAAGAGGGAATAGACTATGAAGAAACGTTTGCTCCAGTTGCAAGACTAGAAGCTATACGTATTCTATTGCCTTTTGCATGTTTTCATAACTTTAAATTATATCAAATGGATGTTAAAAGTGCATTTTTAAATGGTTTTATAAAAGAAAATGTTTATGTTGAACAACCTCCTCTTTTTACTCATGAAAAATTTCCAGATCATGTTTATAAACTTAAGAACGCTTTATACGGTTTAAAACAAGCACCTCGTTCTTGGTATGACCGACTTAAAAGCTATCTACTAGAATTTGGTTTTGAGATTGGAAAGGTTGATCAAACATTATTTATTAAGAAAGCTAATCAAGATATTTTAATTATTCAAATATATGTTGATGATATTATATTTGGTTCAACAAATGAAAAATTATACCAGGAATTTTCGACTATCATGACAAATGAATTTGAAATGTCACATATGGGAGAACTTTCATATTTTCTTGGACTTCAAATAAAACAATTACAAAATGACATTTTTATTAATCAAGAAAAGTATTGCAAAAATCTAATTAAACGATTTGGTATGGAAAACACTTCTGCCAAACCAACTCCTATGAGTACAACTATACATCTCGACAGAGATGAAAATGGTAAGAGTGTCGACCAGAAACTATATCGTAGCATGATTGGATCATTACTTTACTTAACTGCTAGTCGACCTGACATTATGATGAGTGTTTGTTTATGTGCTCGATTTCAAGCAAATCCTAAAGAATCACATATGCGAGCAGTTAAACGTATAATTCGTTATCTTAGCAAAACCAAAGATTTAGGATTATTTTATCCAAAAGAATGTCCTTTTGAAATAGTATCTTATAGTGATGCTAATTTTGGAGGAAGTCGGACAGATAGAAAAAGTACAAGTGGAACTTGTCATTTCATTGGACGATCCTTAGTATCTTGGTTTAGTAAGAAACAAAATTGCGTGTCACTATCGACATGTGAAGCGGAGTATATATCTGCAGCTTTAGCATGTGCTCAAGTAATCTACATGCAATAAACATTACAAGATTTTGATATAAAATTAAATAAATCTATAATATATTGTGATAACACTAGTGCAATAAATTTATCTAAAAATCTTGTCAATCACTCACGAACTAAACATATCGACATTCGTCATCATTTTCTTCATGATAATATTGAAAAGGATATAATAAATTTAGAATTTGTAAATTCTGAAAATCAGTTAGCTGATATTTTCACTAAATCTCTCAATGAAAATTGTTTTATAAGATTAAGAAGAGAACTAGGTATAATTTCTTTCAAAGAATTATAAATTTTTTCAAAGAATTTTCATCCTCATTTTTTTCAGTTCATATGTAAAACCTGAAAATGAACTTCAAGTACTAAGGATCGTGTAATATGGTATATAAATGCGGAAACTGATAATAGCAGTAAAATAAAAATTGAAGTAAGCACACCAGGAATTTTTATACTGGTTCGAACTTCCCGTTCTACGTCCAGTCCCAGAATACCCTCTGGATTTAACTTTGACTAAACCCCTCACTTAACCCAGAGGAATAGGTATACAACACCTGAGCAGCCGAACAGGATTTTTTCCGCCTCAACAGCCGAAGAGGACTTCAACTTAATACAAATAACTTGTTAACGAATGTGTTCTGAATAACACGGATTGTCTTTTGATAGTATAATTCTCATATAATCAAATCCTCAAGAATATATAGTGTGTGTGAAGATTTAGAAGGAGGATAATTGCGTAGAATCGAAGTATATGAATTAATTCAGAGATTCTAGCGATATTGAATGAGAATGAATGCTTTTATTTGTAGAAATAAATAGAGAATAGATTTCAGAATTATAAACAAGAATTGGTGATTGTAGAAGTGAATTAAACATGTTTATATAGTTGTAGAATAGTTACAATCTTTCATGAAGAGTTTCAATCAAAAGTTGTGACCATATCTCTTGGATATAAGGTGATTCCTCTTCACGAACGATCGCAACTCTTCAGAAAAATAGCCGTTATTTCCAGGTCGGTTGACTGAAAATTCTGGCCGGTCAGCTGAGTTTAAAATCGTGCATAAAACAGTGCATATCTGTGCACTAACACAGGTTCGGTCAGCCGAGTTTACTGGTCGGTCGACCGACCTGCTGTTATGTGCACATATCACATTTTTTCAAGTATAAAACAATATACAACTATTTGTATGTGTGTGTGACTATTTGGGGAATAATTTTAACAATATTCTAAGACTCAATATAATAAAATATTCATACTAATCTCTGGATTGTAGTCTTGTCTCCTTTGTAGTGCACAATATACGTTTATTCTCTTTTTGTCGCCTTTGTATAGTATTCTCTTTGTAGTTCGTCTTATGATCTCTGAAGCTTGTGTCATGAATCAAAACCCATGAATCAACATTCTCCCCCTTTTTGATTGATGACAATACTTATGTGACGAAATAGTATATACATATATATTGTAATTCTCCCCCTGAATATATGGCGACTTTTCTGCAAAAACTTGTTAGCTTTCATATATTTCTCCCCCTTTGTCATCGACAAAAAGGAATAATTATGATACATAAAATGTAAAAAACAATACAGAACATGCATCAAATTTAGGAACATAGAATTAAATTTACATACCGAAACCGAATAAAATGTTGATGATACCATTACTTAAAACGTCATAAAATATTGTTCACAATAAAAACAGAATACTTGAAATAATCCAGTAGCAAGACAAAAAACAACTCCTCACCCTCGTCGGTATCCCAATATTCTGGACGAATAATTTCATCAGGAGGAGCATGTTCTTTACCACGACGCTGAGTATGAGAAGTATGAATTCCTGATGTTCCGGAACTTGTATTCTCCGAAGTTGACCAAGAGAAATTAGGTGCTGGTCTTTTTCCGGGAGCAAGATGAGAGGTATCGGCTTCAGAAGTGCATGACAAAGCACCCCAAAGATTAACAAAGAAGTCTTTGATTTTCTTGAATCTTCCATCTATTTTCCGTAGACGGGCATCTAAAGCTAATTGATTTCGAGCCAAAAGATCAATAGCCACTTCCGTACCAAGTCCGGGAGTTGGTCTTTGAATTGTGGACTGGCGAGTTAAGCATTCCGTAGAATGAGTGGTTGGTTGTGGTGTGGAATGGATACGGCGTAGTTGATCTCTAGGAGTAGCACTTCATTGGTCAAATTGTATAAATCTTGGTGGAGCATCCGACAACTTCATTAATTTAATGGTCCTTGAATCAAAATGATGAACTTTGGTAGTTTCGGATTTTGGACCATGTACGACTAAGAAATTGATTAATCTCATTATATATTCTCCATAGTAAATATGAAGCATCTTGCCTTGGTTAAATGAGAGAAACTCATCCATAAGTAATTGTGCCCAATTGACTCGAACATTCCCACATATAGCATATAATGCTTTAAAATTTTCAGGATACATTAAGTGATAAGAGCCGCCTCTTGGAACAATGGATTTCATCATGAATCGATGAAAAAGTCTAGCTTTTGGTCGAAGAGATGATGTTTGTCAGAAATCTACAGCATCATCTTCGAAAAAGAGATGGCTTATTTGGTCGCGTCTCATTACATTGCAATCCACATCATGTAACGATATTGCACCCGGTCGAGCATTCAAAGTATGATTTATTCTATCTAGTGAAAGGAAAATTGCCGTACCACATACCGATGTCCAAACACAATTTTCAGTGTTTCTAGGAGGATTAACAAGGTTTAGGTTAGCAAGAAATAATTTGACCATAATGTGGTTAATTTTCAAATTGTTCTTTCTATGGTCAAGAAAAGTGTCAAGCCCACTTTCAATTGCGGCATTTTCAATACCGTAAGAAGAGAAATCGGGGTAACATACGAAGGATTCCTCGAAGATCTTGGCATCTTGAAGCTTTATCCATCTTTTGAGTGCTCTATCACTCACAAGCCATGAGGCTATTTGAGAATCCACTGGAGTTGATGAAGAAGCGCTGGTAGTTTTATTTTTCTTTCTAGGAGCCATTGATTTTGAGAAAAAATATAAAATTTGAGAAAATTTTAGTGGAGTTTTGGGTAAAAATATGAAATTGGGAAAGTTAAAATGAAGAGGTAGTTGAAAAAAGTGAATAGGTGGGTTAAAAATTTGAAGAGACAGCAGTAGATTTTTGTCGTTCGGTTGACCGAAATGTCTGGTCGGCTGACCGACTCTGTTAACTGAAACATATGAAACTTTCGGGAAGAGATTCGGCTGACCGACTCAGTATTTCGGTCGACCGACCCTGTTGTTTTGCCCAGTTTTGCTGTTTCTGTTAAAAAATTGTCTAAAGAGAAATTTTATTATTTTTGCATGATATTAATACAACTTATAGAAAATCAGCAACATATATATATATATATATAAATGCTTAGCCACCGGTTGTTAATATCGACGTTCCCAAGAATTTGGAGATGGAACATTCTCTATAGGTGACCACGTAGGAGCTACTGGAGATTGAGCAGGATTTGAGGAGGTTGAGGGTCTAGATGTGGGTTCAACAATGTCTTCCTTTTTCGACGAACAAATTTTTATGGCCATCCGTTCTAGAAATCTCAAACGTCTTGCCGTAATTTTTTGTTCATAGTATAACTCCTTTTGTAGATCCAATTGTTGCTGTTGATAGTGGTGTATCTCATCTATTTTCTATTTAGTTGAAGGAGATATGACCATAGCATTCTTGCCTTTCTTCTTTTCCGGTGTATAACCTGTATGAGTGTTCTCCCATGGTTTCCAGCCATGTCGGGGGTCTTTATCCGGGGAAGAAGAGAAGTTAAGGACACAATTAGGTAAGGGAAAAATAGGATAAGGTCCGTTTTCAGGAATATGATCGGAATCATCGTCCGGAGATGTATACGATAAACGAGAGTTTTCGGAATTGTAAAATCATTGTTGGATGACATTTTCAAATAATTTTGAATATAAACTTTCTTAGTATTTGTTTGAAAACTAAACATAGTTTATATAAGTATTTGTTTACTAAAAAAAAAGTGGATAAGAATTATTATTTAATTCTCATCATAGGTAATTAATAGCAAAACAGTTTGTAAATGGATGATTACGAATTTTAAAACTAAAAATAGATTCTGAAAATACAATTTAAACTAAAAAGGAGATTGGGACAAGAAACAACTATAGCTCAAGTGGCTATAATACACCATTTAACAAGCAAGTAAGAGAAACATTTTGCATATTTTTAGTTATAACTCTTTTAGAGACATTATTCCTAAATCTCGTCTAAGTTTGATAAAAATATTTTTATTTCATGGTTTAGTAAAAATGTCAGCAATCTGATTTTCAGTATTAATAAACTCTAAATTTATCAATCCTTTTTCCAAACAATCACGAAGAAAATGATGACGAATATCTATGTGTTTTGTTCGTGAGTGATTGATAGGATTTTTAGAAAGATTTATTGCACTAGTAATATCACAATAAATTATAAACTTTTCAAGATGACAATTAAAATCCTGAAGTGTTTGTTGCATGTAAATGACTTGTGCACATGCCAAAGCAGCAGATATATATTCCGCTTTACATGTCGATAAAGAAACGCAGTTTTGTTTCTTACTGAACCAAGAGACTAAGGAACGTCCAATGAAGTGACATGTTCCGCTAGTACTTTTTCTATCCGTCTGACTTCCTCCAAAATCAGCGTCGCTATAGGAAACTAATTCGAAAGGACATTCTTTTGGATAAAATAGTCCGAAATCTTTGGTTTTAGTTAGATAACGAATAATGCGTTTAACTGCTCGCATATGTGATTCTTTGGGATTTGCTTGAAATCTAGCACATAAACAAACAATCATCATTATATCAGGTCGACTAGCTGTTAAATATAATAAAGATCCAATCATACTACGATATAGTTTTTTATTAACACTTTTGCCCTCCTCGTCTCTATCGAGATGAATCGTTGTGCTCATAGGAGTTGGTTTGGTAGAAGTGTTTTCCAGACCAAATCGTTTAATTAAATTATAACAATATTTTTCTTGATTAATAAAAATTCCATTTTCAACTTGTTTAATTTGCAATCCAAGAAAATATGACAATTCTCCCATATGAGACATTTTAAATTCGTTTGTCATTATAGTCGAAAATTCCTGACATAACTTTTCATTTGTCGATCCAAAAATAATATCATCAACATAAATTTAAATTATCAAAATATCTTTCTTAGTTTTCTTAATAAAAAGAGTTTGATCTAATTTACCAATTTCAAAACTAGATTCTAATAAATAGCTTTTAAGACGATCATACCAAGCACGTGGTGCTTGTTTTAAACCGTATAAAGCCTTTTTGAGTTTATAAACTTGATCCGGAAATTTTTCATGATAAAAAAGAGGTGGTTGTTCAACAAAAATATTTTATTTTATGTAACCATTTAAAAATGCACTTTTAACATCCATTTGATAATGTTTAAAATTATGAAAACATGCAAACGCCAATAAGATTCGTATTTCTTCAAGTCGAGGGACTGAAGCAAACGTTTCTTCGTAGTCAATTCCCACTTCTTGATTATATCCTTGTGCAACTAATCTAGCTTTATTCCTAGTTATATTTCCTAGTTCATCTGCTTTATTTTTGAAGACCCATTTAGTACCAATGACTGATTGATCACTTGGTCTAGGAACAAGTTCCAAAACTTCATTTCGTTCGAATTATTTAGTTCTTCTTGCATGGCAAGAATCCAGTAGTCATCAGTTGAGGCTTCTTTTATATTCTTAGGTTCTATGATAGAGAGAAAAGCTACATGACCAACTTGATTTAATTGATGTCTGGTTTTAACATTCGTATTTACTTCTCCAATTATATTTTGTACAGGATGATCCCGTAAAATTCTAGGTGGAGATTTTATTAGAATGTTTTTATTTTCGGTAAATTCATGATTCTTATCAAAATTTTCACTAGTATTACTGTTTTTATTCTGATTAGTTTCATCATCAGAATCAATAGTAATATTTGGATTTATATTTTTAAAATTTTCGTCAAATGAAACATGTAAACTTTCTTCAATAATTTGAGTTCTTTTATTAAAAATTCGATAAGCTTTACTTCGTTCCGAATATCCTACGAATATTCCTTCAGCGGATTTTGGATCGAATTTGCCTAGCTGATCTTTAGTATTCAAAATAAAACATTTAGAACCAAAAACTTTAAGATATCAAATATTAGGTTTTCTTCCATTTAGAAGTTCATATGGAGTATTTTTAGTTAACGGTCGAATGGAAACACGATTCAAATTGGTAAATTAGATCAAACACTTTTTATTAAGAAAACTAAGAAAGATATTTTGATAATTCAAATTTATGTTGATGATATTATTTTTGGATCGACAAATGAAAAGTTATGTCAGGAATTTTCGACTATAATGACAAACGAATTTGAAATGTCTCATATGAGAGAATTGTCATATTTTCTTGGATTACAAATTAAACAAGTTGAAAATGGAATTTTTATTAATCAAGAAAAATATTGTAAACGATTTGGTCTGGAAAACACTTCTGCCAAACCCACTCCTATGAGCACAACGATTCATCTCGATAGAGACGAGGAGGGCAAAAGTGTTGATCAAAAACTATATCGTAGTATGATTGGATCTTTATTATATTTAACAGCTAGTCGACCTGATATAATGATGAGTGTTTGTTTATGTGCTAGATTTCAAGCAAATCCCAAAGAATCACATATGCGAGCAGTTAAACGCATTATTCGTTATCTAACTAAAACCAAAGATTTCGGACTAATTTATCCAAAAGAATGTCCTTTCGAATTAGTTTCCTATAGCGACGCTGATTTTGGAGGAAGTCGGACGAATAGAAAAAGTACTAGCGGAACATGTCACTTCATTGGACGTTCCTTAGTCTCTTGGTTCAGTAAGAAACAAAACTGCGTTTCTTTATCGACATGTGAAGCGGAATATATATCTGCTGCTTTGGCATGTGCACAAGTCATTTACATGCAACAAACACTTCAGGATTTTAATTGTCATCTTGAAAAGTCTATAATTTATTGTGATAATACTAGTGCAATAAATCTTTCTAAAAATCCTATCAATCACTCACGAACAAAAAACATAGATATTCATCATCATTTTCTTCGTGATTGTTTGGAAAAAGGATTGATAAATTTAGAGTTTATTAATACTGAAAATCAGATTGTTGACATTTTTACTAAACCATTAAATGAAAATATTTTTATCAAGATGAGATTTAGGAATAATGTCTCTAAAAGAGTTATAACTAAAAATATGCAAAATGTTTCTCTTACTTGCTTGTTAAATGGTGTATTATAGCCACTTGAGCTATAGTTGTTTCTTGTCTCAATCTCCTTTTTAGTTTAAATTGTATTTTCAGAAATCTATTTTTAGTTTTAAAATTCGTAATCATCCATTTACAAACTGTTTTGCTATTAATTACCTATGATGAGAATTAAATAATAATTCTTATCCACTTGTTTTTTAGTAAACAAATACTTATATAAACTATGTTTAGTTTTCAAACAAATACTAAGAAAGTTTATATTCAAAATTATTTGAAAATGTCATCCAACAATGATTTTTACAATTCTGAAAAACTCTCGTTTATCGTATACATCTACGGACGATGATTCCGATTATATTCCTGAAAACGGACCTTATCCTATTTTTCCCTTACCTAATCGTGTCCTTAACTTCTCTTCTTCCCCAGATAAAGACCCCCGACATGGCTGAAAACCATGGGAGAACACTCATATAGGTTATACACCGGAAAAGAAGAAAGGCAAGAATGCTATGGTCATATCTCCTTCAACTAAACAGAAAATAGATGAGATACACCACTATCAACAGCAACAATTGGATCTACAAAAGGAGTTATACTATGAACAAAAAATTACGGCAAGACGTTTGAGCTTTCTAGAACGGATGGCCATAAAAATTTGTTCGTCGAAAAAGGAAGACATTGTTGAACCCACATCTAGACCCTCAACCTCCTCAAATCCTGCTCAATCTCCAGTAGCTCCTACGTGGTCACCTATAGAGAATGTTCCATCTCCAAATTCTTGGGAACGTCGATATTAACAACCGGTGGCTAAGCATTCATATATATATATATATATATATATGTTGCTGATTTTCTATAAGTTGTATTAATATCATGCAAAAATAATAAAATTTCTCTTTATACAATTTTTTAACAGAAACAGCAAAACTAGGCAAAACAACAGGGTCGGTCGACCGAAATACTAAGTCGGTCAACCGAATCCCTTCCCGAAAGTTTCATATGTTTCGGTTAACAGAGTCGGTCAGCCAACCAGACATTTCGGTCGACCGAACGACAAAAATCTGCTGCTGTTTCTTCAAATTTTTAACCCACCTATTCACTTTTTTCAACTACCTCTTCATTTTAACTTTCCCAATTTCAGATTTTTACCCCAAACTCCATTAAAATTTTCTCAAATTTTATATTCTTCCTCAAAATCAATGGCTCCTAGAAAGAAAACTAAAACTACCAGGTACCAGCGCTTCTTCATCAACTCCAGTGGATTCTCAAATAGCCTCATGGCTTCTGAGTGATAGAGCACTCGAAAGATGGATAAAGCTTCAAGATGCCAAGATCTTCGAGGAATCCTTCATAAGTTACCCCGATTTCTCTTCTTACGGTATTGAAAATGCCGCAATTGAAAGTGGGCTTGACACTTTTCTTGACCATAGAAAGAACAATTTGAAAATTAACGACATTATGGTCAAATTATTTCTTGCTAACCTAAACCTTGTTAATCCTCCTAGAAACACTGAAAATTGTGTTTGGACGTCGCTATGTGGTACGGAAATTTTCCTTTCACTAGATATAATAAATCATACTTTGAATGCTCGACCGGGTGGAATATCGTTACATGATGTGGATTGCAATGTAATGAGACGCGACCAAATAAGCCATCTCTTTTTCGAAGATGATGCTATAGATTTCAGACAAACATCATCTCTTCGACCAAAAGCTAGACTTTTTCATCGATTCATGATGAAATCCATTGTTCCAAGAGGCGGCTCTTATCACTTAGTGTATCCTGAAAATTTTAAAGCATTATATGCTATATGTGGGAATGTTTGAGTAAATTGGGCACAATTACTTATGGATGAGTTTCTCTCATTTAAGCAAGGCAAGATGCTTCATATTTACTATGGAGAATATATAATGAGATTAATCAATGACTTAGTCGTACATGCTCCAGAATCCAAAACTACCAAAGTTCATCATTTTGATTCAAGGACCATTAAATTAATGAAGTTGCCGGATGCTCCACCAAGATTTATACAATTTGACCAATGGCGTGCTACTCCTAGAGATCAACTACGCCATAGCCATTCCATACCATAACCAACCACTCATTCTACGGAACGCTTAACTCGCCAGTCCACAATTCAAAGACCAACTCCCGGACTTTGTATGGAAGCGGCTGTTGATCTTTTGGCTCGAAATCAATTAGCTTTAGATGCCCTTCTACGGAAAATAGATGGAAGATTCAAGAAAATCAAAGGCTTCTTTGTTAATCTTTGGGATGTTTTGTCATGCACTTCTGAAGCCGATACCTCTCATCTTGCTCCCGGAAAAAGACCAGCACCTAATTTCTCTTGGTCAACTTCGGAGAATACAAGTTTCGGAACATCAGGAACTCATACTTCTCATACTCAGCGTCGTGGTAAAGAACATGCTCCTCCTGATGAAAATATTCGTCCAGAATATTGGGATACCGACGAGGGTGAGGAGTGATCTTGTTGTTTTTTGTCTTGCTATTGGATTATTTCAAGTATTCTGTTTTTATTGTGAACAATATTTTATGACATTTTAAGTAATGGTATCATTAACATTTTATTCAGTTTCGGTATGTAAATTTAATTCTATGTTCCTAAATTTGATACATGTTCCGTATTGTTTTTTACATTTTATGTATCATAAGTATTCCTTTTTGTCGATGACAAAGGGGGAGAAATATATGAAAGCTAACAAGTTTTTGCAGAAAAGTCGCCATATATTCAGGGGGAGAATTACAATATATATGTATATACTACTTCGTCGCATAAGTATTGTCATCAATCAAAAAGGGGGAGAATGTTGATTCATGGGTTTTGATTCATGACACAAGCTTCAGAGATCATAAGACGAACTACAAAGAGAATACTATACAAAGGCGACAAAAAGAGAATAAACGTATATTGTGCACTACAAAGGAGACAAGACTACAATCCAGAGATTAGTATGAATATTTTATTATATTGAGTCTTAGAATATTGTTAAAATCATTCCTCAAATAGTCACACACACATACAAATAGTTGTATATTGTTTTATACTTGAAAAAATGTGATCTGTGCACATAACAGCAGGTCGGTCGACCGACCAGTAAACTCGGCTGACCGAACCTATGTTAGTGCATAGATATGCACTGTTTTGTGCATAATTTTAAACTCAACTGACCGGCTAGAATTTTCAGTCAACCGACCTGGAAATAACGGCTATTTTTCTGAAGAGTTGCGATCGTTCGTGAAGAGGAATCACCTTCTATCCAAGAGATATGGTCACAACTTTTGATTGAAACTCTTCATGAAAGATTGTAACTATTCTACAACTATATAAACATGTTTAATTCACTTCTACAATCACCAATTCTTGTTTATAATTCTGAAATCTATTCTCTATTTATTTCTACAAATAAAAGCATTCATTCTCATTCAATATCGCTAGAATCTCTGAATTAATTCATATACTTTGATTCTATGCAATTATCCTCCTTCTAAATCTTCACGCACACTTTATGTTCTTGAGGATTTGATTATAGGAGAATTGTACTATCAAAAGACAATCCGTGTTATTCAGAACACATTCGTCAACAAGTTATTTGTATTAAGTTGAAGTCCTCTTCGGCTGTTGAGGCGGAAAAATTCCTGTTCGGTTGCTCAGGTGTTGTATACCTATTTCTTCGGGTTAAGTGAGGGGTTTAGTCAAAGTTAAATCCAGAGGGTATTCTAGGACTGGACGTAGAACGGAAAGTTCGAACCGGTATAAAAATTCCTGGTGTGCTTACTTTAATTTTTATTTTACTATTATTATCAGTTTCCGCATTTATATACCATATTACACGATCCTTAGTACTGCACGTACATTTTCATTTAAATGGGTCTTCAAAAATAAAGCTGATGAACTAGGAAATATAACTTGGAATAAAGCTAGATTAGTTGCACAAGGATATAATCAAGAAGAGGGAATTGACTACGAAGAAACGTTTGCTCCAGTCGCCCGACTTGAAGCAATACGAATCTTATTAGCGTTTGCATGTTTTCATAATTTTAAACTTTATCAAATGGATGTTAAAAGTGCATTTTTAAATGGTTACATAAATGAAAATGAACGTGCAGTACTAAGGATCGTGTAATATGGTATATAAATGCGGAAACTGATAATAGCAGTAAAATAAAAATTAAAGTAAGCACACCAGGAATTTTTATACTAGTTCGAACTTCCTGTTCTACGTCCAGTCCCAGAATACCCTTTGGATTTAACTTTGACTAAACCCCTCACTTAACCCGGAGGAATAGGTATACAACACCTGAGCAGCCGAACAGGAATTTTTCCTCCTCAACAGCCAAAGAGGACTTCAACTTAATACAAATAACTTGTTGACGAATATGTTCTGAATAACACGGATTGTCTTTTGATAGTACAATTCTCCTATAATCAAATCCTCAAGAATATATAGTGTGTGTGAAGATTTAGAAGGAGGATAATTGCGTAGAATCGAAGTATATGAATTAATTCAGGGATTCTAGCGATATTGAATGAGAATGAATGCTTTTATTTGTAGAAATAAATAGAGAATAGATTTCAGAATTATAAACAAGAATTGGTGATTGTAGAAGTGAATTAAACATGTTTATATAGTTGTAGAATAGTTATAATCTTTCATGAAGAGTTTCAATCAAAAGTTGTGACCATATCTCTTGGATATAAGGTGATTCCTCTTCACGAACGATCGCAACTCTTCAGAAAAATAGCCGTTATTTCCAGGTCGGTTGACTGAAAATTCTGGCCGGTTAGCTGAGTTTAAAATCGTGCACAAAACAGTGCATATCTGTGCACTAACACAGGTTCGGTCAGCCGAGTTTACTGGTCGGTCGACCGACCTGCTGTTATGTGCACATTCACATTTTTTCAAGTATAAAACAATATACAACTATTTGTATGTGTGTGTGACTATTTGAGGAATGATTTTAACAATATTCTAAGACTCAATATAATAAAATATTCATACTAATCTCTGGATTGTAGTCTTGTCTCCTTTGTAGTGCACAATATACGTTAATTCTCTTTTTGTCGCCTTTGTATAATATTCTCTTTGTAGTTCGTCTTATGATCTCTGAAGCTTGTGTCATGAATCAAAACCCATGAATCAACAAAACCATCAATCTCTAACTGAAAATTTTCCTATTTATATTATCTCAGACCTCAGCTTTTCATCCAACATCAAAATCTTTTGTCTCAATCAAATTATTATTCTCTACAAAAATTTCTTATCTTCTTTCAAAGAAAAATGTCTTCACAAGAATCATCAAATGGCTCAGCCTATTCTTCTATCGATTTTTCTACACCATCGTTTGGATCGACAAGTCTACCTACACCTACACCTACTCATGAACCTACCAGACCGTCAAATTATAACATGGGTTATACTCCCGAGAAAAAGAAAGCAAGATGTTTCCTATTCTTTGGTTCTCCTCAAACCAAACAAAAAATTGATGATTTGCATCATTACCAGAGGGAATCTATAACGCTTCAACGAGAGATGTACTATGAACAGAAAATGAATTCAAGACGTCTGAGTTTTCTGGAGCAGATAGGATGGAAATTCTGCGGTTCATCTTCCTCTGCAGTTCATCAACCTACACCATCGTCCTCTCGGAATCCATGGGATAGGTCGCCACAAGCTCCACCCGTCTCTCCGAATTCATAGGAGCGTGGAAACCGTTGGTCACCACTGCAACCATATGTAGAGAAGACGAAGGATGAACCAAAAAAATCTAAGTCTCCATCATCTTCTTCTTCCAAATAATTTTTTTCTACTTTCTAATTATTATTTTTATTCTCCTTTGTACGCATTTCTCTTCATATATGGAACATAATATTTGTTTGTATACAAAAATACTGAAAATGCTTCAAAGACACATTCAGTCGACTGAAAGATAATAACCAGTCGACTGAATCATCACACAGAAAGTATTCTGACCATATTCAGTCGACTGAAACAATATGACCAGTCGACTGAATCTGAAACAGAAAGTTTCGGGGTACTGGTTCAGTCGACTGACCATATTCGACCAGTCGACTGAACTGAAAACTGTGCATTCTTTTCACCTTTTTACCCACCTTTTTAACTCTTAAACCCTCTATCTTCTCTTTCACTTTATACATTTACCCTCTCACTTCAGAATTCTAAAACCCTAGCCCCCAAATTTTTTTTCCAAACTTCTTGACTTTTTATCAAAATCTATGGCTCCTTGTCAACCAAAAAGATCTATACATGCTTCTTCTTCCCACTCTGAGCCGATTGATTCTCAAATTGCTCAATGGCTCTACGATGATACCGCAGTCCAATGGTGGAATAAAATGAAAGAAGCACGATTCTTTGAAGGTTCTTTTATTGTGTTTCTTGATTTTGCTCCATATAGGATTCAAGAGCTAACAAGGAGAAGCCATCTAGAGTCTCTCCTAGATCACAATTCGAATAATATCATGATAAATCACACCTTGGTAAAACTTTTCTATGCTAATTTGAATTTAGGTCATCAAAACCCACGTAATCGTGATAATTGCGTTTGGAGTTTGGTATGCGATCGACAAGTTTTTCTTTCCTTAGATAGAATTGGTCATATTCTTCATACCCCAACTGACGGTATTGCTTTGGACGAATTAAATATACCTATCGGGGAAAGAGATGAAGTAAGTCATCATTTCCTAGAAGATGACATGACCGAACTTAAGTCTATTGGACTACGACCTACAGCTAGAATTATGCACCGAGCTTTAATGCACACGATTCTTCCCCGTACTGGCTCTTATGAGCTTGTATATCCAAATAACTATAGAGCATTATATGCTATTTGGGGAGAAGTTCAAATAAATTGGCCTAAACTACTTCTAGATGAATTTTTGTCTTTTAACCAAGGTCGTATGTATATTATTTATTTTGGAGGAAATATTATGCGGCTACTTATAAATCTCCAGGTTCCTATTCCAGAATCCGATTCTTCTATTCCCAAAACTTTAAATAGTCGCACAATAAGTCTTATGAAATTGCCACCAAGACCTCTATCTATAATGACTTTTCAAGAATGGTAATCTCGACCACGTCAAGAAACTTCTACTCCACAGCATCAACAGTCCAGAGATAACATTCGAACACCAAATCCATCCCAAAGCACTCGGGAATATATTGATTTAATTGCAAGAAATCAAGTTATTTTGGATTCTCGCATCAAAAATCTCGATAAGAAAATTGACAAAATAAAGGGTTTCTTCGGGATTTTATGGGATGCGATATCTTGTTCCTCTTCCACCACTACTGAGACTTCTCAATGTGATTCAGGCAAATGCCTAGCTCCTCACTTCACTTGGTCAACATCAGAAGAACATGCTAGTTCCGACACAAGTGGCAATGGAGGTGGTAGACAGTTTGTGGGAAGCTCCTCCAAAGGAAAAGGACCAATGCAAGTTGAAGAAGAAGAAATAGAGTCTGCCTCTGATTGATGTTGTTGTTTCTTGGTAGTAGTAAGCTATATTTATATTTCAAACTTTTTATAAGTTTGTATAAGCAACAATTTACAGTTTTATGATTGCAATCTTAGTCAGTTCAATAATGGATTTACTATTATTTCCTTTTTGTCAATGACAAAGGGGGAGAAATTTGTATGGCTAACCATTTCTTGCAGGGATTAAATATGTCGCCATATATTCAGGGGGAGATATATAACTCCTGTTATATATTTCTCAATATATAGTATCATCTATAACAGGTTGTCATCAATCAAAAAGGGGGAGAATGTTGAATCATAAGTTTTGATTCATGACAAAGAGCACAAATCAGTAAATGAGACTATATGGGCAAGCGAAAAAAGAGAAAGAAATATGCTGTTAAAGCTACAAAGGGGACAAGGCTACAAAACTGAGTATAGTATATTTGTCGAAGTTTTTAGTCTTAGAATTGTTAAAATCTATCCTCAAGTAGTTCACTTAAACCAAAGTTGTTTTAAGCTTTAAACTCTTTTAACATATATGAGAACTGTGCACTGACTGTCAGGTTAGTCGACTGACCAAATATGGCCAGTCGACTGAATCTGCCCAGGTGCACAAAAACTCTCTGTTTTACACAACTTTGAACATTCAGTTGACTGGTCATTTTGGGTCAGTCGACTGAATTCTTTCAACAGCTATTTTTCCTTAATGGACACTTCCATTTGCCAAGAGATACGATCTAAATTGAAGAGGTATGGATGCTTCTTTTGATCAGAACTCTTCGTGAATGGTTGCAGCTCTATATCTACTATATAAACATACAAAATTCACTTCACAAACCACCGAATTTCATTTTAATTTCTGATCATACTCTCTACTATCTCTGCATTCTGAAAAAGCAATCACTACTTACATATATTGCTTGAATCTCTGAATCAATTAACTTATTCTTCGATTCAAAGCAATATTCTCCTTTTTAAATCTTTACACACACAATATATACTTGAGGAAAAAATTATAGGAAGGTTGTACTATCAAAAACAAATCAGTGTTATCAAGAACACAAAGCGTCAAAGCAATTTTATTGAAACTGTTGAAGTCCAATTTGGTTGTTCAGGCGGGAAAAGTCCTCTTTCGGTTGTTAGAGGCGGAAAAATCCTGATCGGTTGCTCAGGTGTTGTATACCTATTCCTCCGGGTTAAGTGAGGGGTTATTGTGAGAAATTCCAGAGGGAAGTCTGGGACTGGACGTAGAACGGGAAGTTCGAACCAGTATAAAAACTCCTGGTGTGCTTATTCTTATTTACTTTACTATTATTATCTGTTTCCGCATTTAGATTATAATACATTCCATATTACATGATCCTAAGTGATATCTAGCCACACAGTATTAGTTATATGGCATAGTAGTCACTTTCAGAATCATGGAGGGATTTATAGTTAAGGGATGTGGATATATATATATGTGTGTGTGTGTGTGTGTGTGTGTGTGTGCATGTGTATATATAGTATTAGCGGTAATATTTCAAGATCATCTCTAACAAATTTTGACTGATTTGGATAATCATAGTGTATTCAAAATAACAACTCAACTTGATGGTTAAAATAAAGATAGCAGTTGATATTCATATTGGCAAGTCAATATCAACTGCTAAAACATTTATTCAAGTCATCGATTAGAAATATATTGTTATGAAAATGTAAGAATTATTCAAATCAAGTAAACTTTTGTGGAGATGATCTTAAGGCATGTAAGACTATGTCCATGAATTTTTGTCGATTTCGAATTAAGTAGTTGATAAAATCAAGGGTGTGAATGGTATGTAGCCATGAGAAATTTAGTGAAACCATTCATATTACACACACACACACACAAGGAGGATTCAATCGCGCATCTCTTTTGGAGCATCCCTATCATATTTTGAGTTACACGATTTGAAATGTTATAAAATTTTATGGATATGTTCATAACATACTCAAGATCATCTCCATAAAACTTGAGCGCATTTAAATATACATAATATGATCTTGATGTTTTAAACCAGTGGATAAAATAAATGTTTTAACATTTACTATTGACTTATTATTTTGACGATGTTAGAAATTTCAACATGATCTCCTATTTGTAAAGATGATATTCATAATGTAAATTAAACATCTATAAATTTTTATAACATTTAAAATCGTGTAACTTAAAATATGATAGGGTGCTCCAAAAGAGATGTGCCATTGAACCTTCCTATATACATAAGGATCTGCATGCCCCTATGGTGTTTAGTGATACACTATTCAAAATCAAATGGAACTCTGTGGATGTTCAATGTAAACAATGAATATCATGCCAATAAAAAATGATATTGTTCCAAAACTTTTAACATGTTTAAAATGTTAAGTCAATTTTACCCATCGATTTGAAATATTGTTTTGAATATGTTAGATTACTTAAATTACCCGAAATTGATGCAAATTTTCCCTAGTGTGTAAAAACATATCTTCAATTTTATTTTTACTTCAAATTGTGTAACTCAAAAAATCGTAGATATATATGCCACACACACACACACACACATATATATATATATGTATATGTATGTATGTATGTATGTATATATAAGGATCAAGATGTCTGTCTTTTAAATCCATTTTTCATTGTGTAATTTTTTTTGGTACAAAGTGATTTTTGTGAATAGGTTAATAAGTTAGCAAGGTCATCTCTACAAAAATTTTAATTAATTGGAAATGAATAACTCTTTCAAATCAATGGCTGATTTAAATATTTTCCAATGGTTCATATTGGTTTGCGATTTTGAAAAGGTTTAAACATTTCAAAATGATACAAAATTGTGCACAAATAATCTAGCCAACCAATAGAACAGATGAAATAGAATTTTATTTTGTTTCGAGAAAATTTTTCACAAAAAGACGGAGGAGGAATTAAAAAAGGAATCGTGATCCTTCCCATGAAACAAAAGTTATTTGTTAAACTTTTCACGAAGCTGAGACAATACACAAAATGTTAATTTAATTTAGAGTTCGAATTAAATCACGATAAAACTAGGTCTAATTTTAGTTGAAAACTGATTTAAATAAACGAGATCACGGATTCGAATTGTCGAAAGTTTTTCCTTTTTCTTTTTTCTTATTATTTATATTTATTCTATTATGAATATAATACACATTGTTTTTGAAACTTTTAACATATTCAAAATGTTAGTCGATTCTACCCATCGATTTGAAATATTATTTTGAATATATCAGGATTACTCAAATCAACCAAAATTTTGTGCAGATTTTCATGAGTGTAAGAACATATCTTCAATTTTTCTTTTGATTTCAAATTGTGTAGCTCGAAAGACCATAGATGTGTATGCAAATTAACCATTCTTATATATATATATATGCGCATGTGTGTGAAGATTCAATGGTACCCCCTTTCTGGAGCACCCCTTTATCACCCTATCATATGTTGAGTTATATGGTTTTAAATGCTATGAAATTTTGTAGGTATGTTCATATCATATGTACGATCATATCCACAAAATATGAGCATATGTAAATATGCATAACATGTTAAACTTGGTGGTTCAAACTAACTAATAAAAACATTTTAACTGTTAATATTGACTTATTATTTTGATAATGTTAAAAAATTCAAAACAATCTCATAAATTGTGGAAACGATATTCATAATGTAGATTAAACATCTACAAAATTTTATAGCATTTAAAATCGTGTAACTCAAAATATGATATGAATGCTCCAAAAGAGCGCTCAAAATATGATATGGGTGCTTCAAAAGAGAGATGTCACCGAACCTTCTTATATATATGTCATGATCCGGATTTTCGACACCTAAAAATCGACATCAATACGTTCACTGTATTACACGTCGAACAATAGAATGCCGGAAATACCAGATCGTTAGGGAAAAGTTGAAAGAGGTAGAAGAAGAAATAGAAACAACAACACAGAATCTCACAATCGCAGCGGAACAATATATAATAGATAATAACATGTCTCTATACAAAAGAAAACTATATATATTATTATACATTACATCATCAGAGTACACTACATCAATAACACAACACTGGACAGTTATAATAACTTGTCCTTACAAAAGCTGAATATACAGCCTATAATATACAGCGGAATATAAATCAGATACGTGTAATACGTCTTCGTCATCCAGCTCGTCTCCTAAGCTCCATAGCATCCTATCCTATATCTCTACTACTCGGTCTGACCCGAGCATTATAATAAAATAACACCCGAGTCAGTCTGGAAAACCAACATGAGAAAACACACTCAATTTGAATTATTAAAGTTCAAAATCCTTTGAAAATCAAAGGTATCTCGTAAGACCGCGCCACACATAAACACGACGGGTTTTTACCTTATGATAACCAAAGCATTTCATATCAAATCCTCTGATATTATAATAGCATCTAAGTACAAATAGTTATTCAAATAGCTGAAATTGTTGCATTAATTAAATTCCAACATACTAGGCCCTACAATCAAAACCGTAAAGGCACATATTGGAAAATGGATTCCATACGAATGACTAGGCATTGGGGTACCACCTATCACATTACACGTCTAGAACAGCGTACCGAGGACCATGCCGGGATCCCCTGCAATACAAGACTGGACTATCCCAGACCTGGATAGACCGAATATGTTATCACCCCGGGTGTTCCCACCCTTTATCGAGCTCCTTCCATAATCGTAGTAATAATAATATCCGAGGGTATCTATAAAGGTGATAAACATACCCTACTTGGGTGCGACCCACTTAGCCTTGCTGCATCCCCCCTAATTTTCAGTCATTCCCGGTTGATGGGGCTAGAGGCTACGATTACCTTTTAAGAAAGATTTCACTTAGAATGCTCATTGTCCTCCAATGACAATGTACTGATAGCATTCATCCATATAATTCTGTTCCCGGTCCGAACGGAACCGAAGGCACTACTCCTGCTACATCCATTTTGGAATCACCCTCGGGATTAGTAGTGATTAGTCCTTGCACTTCACTGCTCCATTTTTGACTCCATGCTCTTGTCTTCATATCGAAAACGTACTCGTTGGATCGAAGTGGTTTTCGAATAACTTATTCGATCCCGGTCTCTTCGAAACAACGTTCGCTACTTCCGGTAAACTCAACCCCGGTTCTTTAAGAAATAAATAAATGAAAATAAGATCGGAGATCACCTCCTAACCATTAGTGGACGGATTTCCTTATAAACGTCCTAGAAGAGCAAAAAGAGTTTATACGTAAAGTATAGCACCTCGAACGGTAACTGTACCATATAATTCCCGTGCTTCTTCTACATATTTCCAAAATTATATTTAGGTCCAGATTTGATAGTCGGTTATTTAACTATCAAATAACAATCATTCAACCAAATATTCTATTTTTCACTCGATAACTCCAAATCTCTTTTTAATTTAACTTTAATACATTAAATCTCTTTACCCAAAATATATGTACTTAAACTTATCGAATTTAGTAAGTTCACCAACTATTTCTTTCAAATAAATTTTTGAAACCCCTTTTAAAAAATATATGGAAAGTACCACTGCGGTATCAAACCATGGATTCACAGTTCAATGGTTACGTCTCTATCCCAGAGAAATTCAAGACTTAACTGCAGACACTCACTGCCTCCGATTACGTCATGCGAGTATACCAATACTTCCCGAAAACTCTATTTAATAATTTTCAAAATAATACTTACAAAATTTCTATAATAATTTTCCAAGTTAACTTTAGACAAGACTACTTTTTAAATAAAAGCTATTATATAAAATATTAATATTGAATACTTATCCTTTTAAAATAATAATACTGATTGAACCTTTAATAATAATTAACTACTATAGCTAACTTAATTAATATTTACTTTAACAATTTTAAAACAATTAAATACTAACTTTTTCTAAAAATTCTTTTAAACACTTTTAAATTTCTAATTAATACTTAAAATTTTCTTTTAAAATAAACTTAACTTTTCCGAAAAATATATTTTCAACTCCAATATAGCCAGTCTAATTATTTTATAAATCCCTCTCGATTTATTTCCAGCTTGATTTACGTTCCAATTCCGTAAATTTCTTTTTCACATTTCTAAAAAACTACTATTTATTTTTAAAACGATTTACCCATTTCCTTATAAATTCCCATCATGAATTTATAATTTCAAATTATCCACTGATAATTAATTCACTTTATATTATAAACTTCATTTATAATTTCCATAATCTCATTTTCCGCTTATCCCTGTTTCACAACACTTAATCGATTTTCTAAATTAATTCCATTTTTAAAATTAATTTCTTAAATAACTCAAATATATTCAAAGTCCTAAAATTTTAGATCTCACTTCCTTTTATGATTTAAAATCTTATTTAAATCCGGAATATCAAATTTCATATTTTATTTCCAATTTTCCTTTTATTTTTCACAACTATTTAAATCTTAAATTTTAAAATACATTCTTTTATACTTAAAACAATATCGCGTAAGTTCTTATTTTTTAAACCTTTTAATTCACATTTTATTCAAAAATCTTTATTTTTCCATATTTCGGAATTATTAAATAGGATTTTAAAATCAAACTATTTATTTTTTCCAAATTCATTGCTTTTAAATTTATCCAACTTTACTATAAATATTTTTACTTTAAAATTTCCTTTTTTATTTTCTTTTAAAAATTCAATATTCATATTTTTGATATTTTAAAATTCCAAAAATATATCCAGCAATACCATAGCATCCAATAAATTCAATTTCCAATATAATCTATCACAGATTATTCAAATAAAGCATATCACTGAATATAAAAATAATTTCAACGTTTTGAGGAATCCCGTTGGAACCCTCCAACTTGTTTCTCTACGTCCACAGATGTTAACACAACATAAAAAAAACCAATCCCACTTCGAGGGGGATATCGCGGTATATAGGGTCATCCGCTATTATGCGGGGCGTATAGGGTCTCATCCGCTATATATATGCGGGAATATCAATCACTCCAATATATATATATACACACACACACACTACTATATATAATATAACATCCAAACTGATAATAATTATCAAATTTAATCAATCAACCAATAATTAATTTTAACTACTTAAAATTAATTGCATAAATTCCAAATTTGAGTGAGATTAACTCACATTGATTTTCTGCCATTTTCGCGTTCTGTTTTCAATTGAATCCGGATGCATTTTAAATTGTCCGAAATTATCAGAAGCTCCAAATCCACCCAAACCGATTCCTATGCGTAGATGACGACGATACGATCCCAACATAACTTGAATCGTCCGAAACGGACCTCGTATGCATGAGCTACAAATTTAATAATTTTTGAATGTAATTTTATATAAAAATTTTTTAAAAAGAAAGAACAGCACATACCAATACGAAATAACCTGGCCCTGACTTTCAACTTCCCCCTCTTCACTTTTTTCTTCCCTTAACATTCGCCTACACATGAACACCGAGAACCCAAATGAAAATGCGTGCATGCATGCCACCGTGCTCCACTCCCTCAACGAACGCCACTCCGGAGACCGTCAGCGACTCCCAAATTCCAAACTCGACTCCATGCCGCCAACATTTTTCCCTCCAGTCCCCTGCATTGAAACACGACGTGC
The DNA here is from genome assembly GCA_030737815.1 of Allium fistulosum. Classification (NCBI taxonomy): domain Eukaryota; kingdom Viridiplantae; phylum Streptophyta; class Magnoliopsida; order Asparagales; family Amaryllidaceae; genus Allium; species Allium fistulosum. Next base: position 1,215,441,262 of record CM060902.1, read on the forward strand.
CCTAGAAATCTCGACCATGGAAAAACGCACACCCCAAACTTCGATCGCACGCCATCAAATTCCACCCGAAGGTGCGCCTCCACCTCCACGACATGCTGATGACCATCAATCGAACTCGAGCTCCACGAATAGGCTAGAATCCCAAGCCCTAGTCCTCGACATTAAGGTCGATCTTTGCCAAAAGATGCCGCACTTCCCAAAATGCATATCAGATTGAAGGAGATCACGAATCATGAATTTAGAAACTGATTTGGAAATTTTTCATTTAGTATTTTGTAAGAAAATGATTTTTGAAGTTCGTTTTCTTTTCTTTCTGTTAATTTTGATCTGTTGCGTGTGTTTTATAAAGGAGGGAAACGTGTTTAAAATGTTTTGCGTGTAGAATATGTCTTGCTACAGTGATTTGAAGAGAAAGGAAAAAGTTCTGATGTGAATTTATTTGTCAAATCAATTTTATATATTATTTAAAATTTTAAATCGTCTCGAATCCGTAGCTTAAAATTTCGACCTCCTATCGAGGCGTGCCGCTAGGCGTTTATAATGTTATACCCTATTCCGAACGCAATGGAAAAGGTTTCGAGTCCTAATTCGATCGTATGGAGAAGATAGCTTTTTGGATCCAATTATTATATTGAATTTCAATATAACTTTCAGTGCGTTTATATCCCATACGGCCAAACAATAACTTCAAACACTACAAAATTTGAAATACGATAATAATACACTATTACGGATCCAATGGAACTAGTTTCATCGAAATCCGAGACTGTGCCCCGGAAGGCTATTTTTAAATGTAAATTTAAACGATATATTTTTAAAACTGAACAAATCACTTTTAAATTAAATTTTAAAAAGTGGAAATTAGCCACAAGGGCCTCTTTAGCAAGTGCAATTAGTTTATAGGACACACAACTGAAATAATTACTTTTAAGGACAAAATGCAAAATAATTAGTTTCTAAGGCCTAAAAACCTATGAAATTATGTCCTTGAAAGTAATTGGACTGCTAACTTTGTCCTTAAAAGTAATTATTCTACTGACTTTGGCCTTGAAATTAATTTATTTGGATGTGTGTCCTAGAAACTAATTGTACTGCAAAGTTTGTCTTTCTAGTGAAATGCCCCTTTTAAAAATTTTATTATCTTCATTATTATCAATATAAATTTTATAAGCCTTTAAATTATTTTTAACAAGCTTAAAACTCCAAATTCAACAATTTACCCAATTTCCAATTATTTAATTCGATAATTAAATTGTCCAATAAATAGTTATATTTGAAATTCAAGTTAAAAATTAACTTTTAAATATTTAAAATCGATTAAATGTTCCAATTTTAAATATCCTAAATTCTGGGTCGCTGCATTCCTCCCCCCTTATAAGAATTTCATCCTCGAAATTGTCAGGTAAGAAGAATGGTCCAAAACTCGTTAACTATTTTTCCCAAAACCAATCGGTTTAAACAATTTTTCAATCCAATCTATTTAAACCACATTATCACTATTACTAACTTCCAAATTCATCCATAGCTTACAGCTAATATTATCTCCTGAATCATTTAATTTATAATTTAAAACCAAATTTTAAATTACCAAAATTTTCTTCAAAATTTTTTAACTTCCTAAATTTTCAAAAAATTTCGCCACCGTCTCCTTTGCACGGCTAGATCGGAACAACTACAGAATTGCCTCTACGGCCCAAATTACCAAAAGAAAACAAAAGCCAAGTGGCTCAATCAGAAAATCATCAAATTTCAAACACAATTTTAAACATATACCTTTTGTCGGGCAATCAAATTTTACTTCTGACATCGAAGACAACAATTTAGCTTTTGCTTTTAATTACCTGCATTTCACTTACCAATGGTATCCAATCATACAATTAAAAATCATTTTGTTTAGCACTTTCAAATTCCAACATTTATTCCACCAAAACCCGTACGATGTACATATATCATCCGTACGCCAAAATCAAATCTGATCGCTTGCTCGATCACACAATTTCACTTCCGAACTAGTATCTTTCACACGACTCTCTAGTGCGGACCCAGATCTGTTTTCTTGATCAGAAACCGTCATTCTCCTTGCATAGCCGTATCCTACGATAGAGAATTCCCGAATCAATCAAAAATCAATATTCAGGGTTCGCCGTCGAAAATCGAGTGAAAAATCCCAACTTGGATCGATATAACTATCTCGAAATTCTGTGCTCGAATCTGGATCGAATCATTATGCGAATAAAATAATATACGTACAACTTGTGTATTAATTTCCAATTGATTTTTAGCTATCTCCATTTCTTTTATTCTCACTCATTTTAATTTTCATTCACTTATTCACAATTATCTCTTTTACACAACTGTTATTAAATCTTCATTCAAATACTTACTCAATCTTCATTCCAATGCCAATTTTACTTAAGAACTTTACCATCAACTTCTTAAGTCTATTATAAATATTTTATACAACTCCTTATATTTATTTCCACTTCATCACTTGGTTTATATCCATTTCTATTCAAATTAAATTTCAATTCCATTTGAATTCAATTTACCTTCCATCTACTAATTTATTTCCAATCAAATTAAATATTGAATTTTATCAACCATCTCTCAAACCATAATTAATTCACTAATTATTTTAAATTAGTTCCATCTACTAATTCATTGCAAAACTAAATAATTTTATTTCCAAACTTTTATTTTAATTAGTCCACTCGAATTAATTCTTCAATTTTACTTAATTCAAATTAAATATCATTCCAATATTCAATTTCCAATTCCATTGACCTACAAATTAAATTAATTTGTTCATCCACTAATTTATTTCCAAATTAATAATTTCTATTTCAATAATGTAACGCCCCACCTCTATGCTCATAATAACAAAGAGTATTAAAAGAAATACTGTCTATTATTACGAAGCATAAGGCTGGATAGGAGCAGCCATCTGTAGTTGGTCTTATGCTAATATTGGTTACCTCGATAGGAGTGGTATATACTTTTCATTTTTCATCTTATTTATTTACTCCCATCGACATACCCAATTATCAGTATAAAACAAACTACGATGGTTCATAATAGTTTAGGACATTAGATATAATAATAACACAGATAATATAAATGCGGAACACAGATAAAACAAAAGTCTCATATATATATATATATATATATATATATATAACTGATGTCAGTTACAATATAGTTGACACAATACATATGATACAACTACAACTGTCAACTCTGGAAGTTATATATACAAGTACATTATCAACTAATATACATGAATACATATCATCCTATCCAATGACACGACATCTACAAAACGACGCAAACTACTTCAGAAGATATAAAAAGTCTTCATAGCCCAAACAGCAACTCAAAGCAGGAAATCTAAAACCTGAAATAACTCGGGTCTGACCCGAGTATTAAATTCAAAAGAAAATAATACACGGGTCAGTCTAATTCAAACTCAGTTATTAATGCACAGAAGCAGTAATAATTAAATATCAAATAGACGACAGTCACAAAAATCTCGTATATCCGACTCCTCGATAAGAGAATCGGATAACGGCAGATATAACACTATAAACGTGTTTAAACAACATATCAGCAATCCAAATCATCAATAAAGATAGATAAAAAGAATATCAATGAAGATAATCTTAAAAACATCAGAATTGCCTAACGTCAATTAACAACAACAAAATAATCAATATAAAACATCAACTCTGGTAGGGCTGCAGTATACGCACGCGTATACTGCCTCGCCACTACAACTCGAAATACACAAAAGAACAACGAACCAAAATCAATTGAAGATTCAAAACTCAATGCCACGGACTCAATGATCAAAGCAAACAAATATGGACAATGTGCATGTATGTACACATTGAAAATTCACAAACTATCACAAGGTCAAACCCAAAATACCGGATTCAACTCAAGTGAATTCGAGGACAAATCTAAATGTAACCCAGTGGTCAAGACAGCTTATTCATATGCAAACTGCCTCAACACAACTGCAAAGCAACTCAACTCGATTGACCAAGTGCACAAAGGCAATGGTATCACAAATAGGCAGTGAAACTTAACAACAAAGACTAGACAGTCCATACATGTCAACCGGCAGCATGCAAAGTCGACAAGTATTTCATGTACAAATGCACCTCTGGATGCATGAATAACCCTCAGTGGAAAATAAATAAAGTCAACATGTATGCAATAGTGAGATAAATTGGATAATACAATTCAAACTCAACACTGCAATAAAAATGCCACTGACTCGAATGGAACTGTGAGACAAATGTACACAAGAAAAACAACGTGAAACTGGACAGTGAAACCAGAGGCAATTGCTCCAGTCAAATGAATATAAACTGAAATGCCCAGATTAAATACAAAGGCCAGTGAATTAACATACCCAAAGCTATCGAATACCCAGTGTACCACCACCTGAAAAGCTACATGAAGTCAATGCAGACCCAAGAAAAATGTAACATGATCAATTCAAGCACTGAAACAAAGATGGCCAGAGCCAAAGTTTACAATGAAACCAGAGTGCACAGTATCACAATGGATGCAGACAACATCAAACCAGAAAACAGGAAGCAAGGTGATCAAATGGTCAAGAAAATGCAATAGTGCATACAACCGAGACCAGAGACCAAAGACCACATCTGGAAACTGTGAAACAGTGAGCAAAGTAGTAGCATGCAAATAAAACAATGAATACTAATGAGAGCAATCACAAGAAAATCAAAGCTCAAGTGATGAAGCACTGAATAGTATGCAGACCAGAAAGCACCAAGCAAGTAAATGTATCAACATAAACAAATGATCATCAACTACAAAAGACAGTAGTGAGTGCAGACAAGTACAACAACTACAAGGTATGCAAAAACATAATGGACAGTAAGGAATTCAAACATGGAATGGAGTGCAACTACATGTGCAATGCTCAAGCACAAATGATGACAGTAGACGAACAAAGCCACTAGCACATAGAGATGCACAGTATAACTAAATGGAATGAAGACCCAGTACACTAACTCGAAGAACAATGGACTGCAAACCATACATGAATCCAAATAACGGAACCCAGGGCAATCTCAAGTGAGCTCAACAAATTCCAACAGTCAATACATAATAACCGGAGTCACGAAACAGTAAGAAAATTGAACCAGGTCGACCAAAATCAAAAGTCGGATAACATCAACGAATTCAAATGTAAGCCAGGCCGTATTCAAGGTCATATTTTTAAACACTAGGGGTTTCAAAGTAACCCAGCAGTGGGTTTCACAAAAAGATAAATGGCCGAAGACCAGATAAATCAATTCGAAGACCAGAGAATTCAAAGCAACAATTTCTAACCGAAATCAAAACCCATGGAAACCAAGAAACAAAAGATCAATGACTCTGAATTAGATGTGAGTAATAAAAATTACTCACCTATTTCTCTGACGAGGCTCACGCCAGACAACCGAAGTCGACTCAATTGAATTGATGAAGCCACAAGCAGATAGGGAGCGTCGATCGCCAAGGCTAGGCCGAGATCATCTATGGAACGAGCTACCGGAGTCGGAGCCTTTGATTTGAACGAGCCCTAGTTTGCGAGCGAACGAAAGAAGATTGAGCCGCCATTTTTTTCGTTCGCTTTGATTTAGGTTTTAGGGTTCGAAAAAGAAAAAGATAAGGGGGACGATTTTGATATAACATCACGGCAACTAAAATGATACAAAGGCTAGGATCAATTTTGAAGCCCGCATACTAATATAACAAATTTTCAAAAGAATCTCAACTTGATTTAAATTCCAATATCAATTTGCAAACAGTTTGATCGTCATTTTGACGATGATTAAAAATTACAAAATCCCGGGTTGCTACAAATAATTATTTCCAGTTGGCTTACTTAGGCTAAATTTTTAAATTTCTCTTATTTAACTTCAATTTAAGTTAAATTTCACTCCACAAAATCAAACTTCAAAATTTCTGAAGTCGTCAAACTTACTAATATTCTATTCATCAATTCCTTCCAATTCACTTTATTAAATTGTTTTGCTTTACTAATATATTTCATTATCAAACTTACTTTCATTTAACTCTTCTTCAGTTAAATTCCATTACAAACAAATTTCAAATTCTTATAAGTTTTTTAAACTTATTTATATTCCGTAAAACATTTTAGATCAAACTCCAGAGTTTAAACAATTACTTAAGTATTTTCAAAATCATTTTTGTAATCATATATATATATATATATATATCAAAAATCCTTGGTATATCAAATTATCCTTTGCATTTCAAAATCAAACCAGTTTTGCAAACAATCCAATTCAAACATTTTAGGTAGCAATTACTCTCTTGGAAACTCGAAAATGAACAACGATGGTGTCGCGATCATCATCGGCATTATTTTCCAACGACCGAAGTGAGTTCAGTGTTTTTATTCCTTTAAAAACCATTTTAAATATTTCCAATTCAAAAATATTCTCCAAATAATACCACTATTATTTCCCAACTTTTGAAAAACATTTTCAAAACCAACGGGATCTAAATTCCCAAATTTCCAACTTTTAAATCCTTTTAAATCTATATTTATAAACCATATCATCTTGAAATATTCCTTTGGAGATTTCATTTCATTTCAAATTATAAATCACATTTATAGCTCATATTTACAAATCCCATTATTGTTATACGAATTAATTTCTTAATCTTTGGTTATAATATCAACTTTTATTCAATTTCCACAACAACAATGATAATAGTTTAATATTATCATTTCCTAGCATCCAAGCAAACCATATATAACTATAGTAATTTTTGAAAAAATATTTCCTTTATATAAAAATAATTTGGGTAAAATTATTTCATTCACCCCATTTTAAAACAATACCGTGTCGAATTGTTCTATTATAGTGTTTAGAGATTCCTATCAATAACGTTAATTACTCGTATTGAGCAGAATCCATAACCACTCAACAAACCAATCAACACAATATAAAACAATTTTATATTCACTAAAAAATACGCGCTCATATCTATTAATACGCTCAAACTCATTCTAGGGTAGACCCTATCTCTAATGAGTAATCCCCATCAGAGCCAAGGTTCTCGCTTAACCTTCAGCTCTGATACTAAATGTCACGATCTGGATTTTCGACACCCGAAAATCGACATCAATACGTTCACTGTATTATATGCCGAACAATCGAATGTCGGAAATACCAGATCGTTAGGAAAAAGAAGAAAGAGGTAGAAGAAGAAATAGAAACAACAACACAAAACCTCACAATTGCAGCGGAACAATATATAATAGATAATAACATGTCTCTATACAAAAAGAAAACTATATCTATTATTATACATTACATCATCAGAGTACACTACATCAATAACACAACACTGAACAGTTATAATAACTTGCCCTCACAAAAGCTGAATATACAGCCTACAATATAAAGCGGAATATAAATAAGATACGTGTAATATGTCTTCGTCATCCAGCTCGTCTCCTGAGCTCCGTAGCATCCTATTTTGTATCTATAATACTCGGTTTGACCCGAGCATTATAATAAAATAACACCCGAGTCAGTCTGGAAAACCAGCGTGAGAAAACACACTCAATTTGAATTACTAAAGTTCAAAATCCTTTGAAAATCAAAAGTATCTCGTAAGACCGTGCCACACATAAATACGACGGGTTTTTACCTTACGATAACCAAAACATTTCATATCAAATCCTCTGATATTATAATAGCGTCTAAGTACAAATACTTATTCAAATAGCTGAAATTGTTGCATTAAATAAATTCCAGCATACTAGGCTCTACAATCAAAACTGTAATGGCACGTATTGGAAAATGGATTCCATACGAATGACTAGGCACTGGGGTACCACCTGTCACAGTACACGTCTAGAACAGCATACCGAGGACCACGCCGGGATCCCCTGCCACACAAGACAGGACTATCCCTGACCTTGATAGACCGAATATGCTATCATCCAGAGTGTTCCCACCCTTTATCGAGCTCCTTCCATAATCGTAATAATAATAATATCCGAGGATATCTAAAAAGGTGATAAACATACCCTACTTGGGTGCGACCCACTTAGCCTTGCTGCATCCCCTTTGATTTTCAGTCATTCCCGGTTGATGACGCTAGAGGCTACGATTACCTTTTTAGAAAGATTTCACTTAGAATGCTCATTGTCCTCCAATGATAATGTACTGATAGCATTCATACATACAAGTCCGTTTCCGATCCGAACAGAACCGAAGGCACTACTCCTACTACATCCATTTTGGAATCACCCTCAGGATTAGTAGCGATTAGCCCTTGCACTTCACTGCTCCATCTTCGACTCCAAGCTCTTGTCTTCATATCGAAAACGTACTCGTTGGATCGAAGTGGTTTTCGGATAACCTATCTGATCCCAGTCTATTCGAAACAACGTTCGCTACTTCCGGTAAACTCAACCCCGGTTCTTTAGGAAATAAATAGATGAAAATAAGATCGAAGATCACCTCCTAACCGTTAGTAGACGGATTTCCTTATAAACGTCCTAGAAGAGCGAAATGAATTTATATGTAAAGTATAGCACCTCGAATGGTAACTATACCATATAATTCTCGTGCTTCTTCTAGATATTTCCAAAATTATATTTAGGTCCAGATTTGATAGTCGGTTATTAAACTATCAAATAACAATCATTCAACCAAATATTCTATTTTTCACTGGATAACTCCAAATCTCTTTTTAATTTAACTTTAATAAATTAAATCTCTTTACCCAAAATATATGTACTTAAACTTATCGAATTTAGTAAGTTCACCAACTATTTCTTTCAAATAAATTTTTGAAACCACTTTTAAAAAATATATGGAAAGTACCACTGCGGTATCAAACCATAGATTCACAGTTCAATGGTTACGTCTCTATCCCAGAGAAATTCAAGACTTAACTGCAGGCACTCACTGCCTCCGATTACGCCATGCGAGTATACCAATACTTCCCGAAAACTCTATTTAATAATTTTCAAAATAATACTTACGAAGTTTCTATAATAATTTTCCAAGTTAACTTTAGACAAGACTACTTTTTAAATAAAAGCTATTATATAAAATATTAATATTGAATACTTATCCTTTTAAAATAATAATACTGATTGAACCTTTAATAATAATTAACTACTATAGCTAACTTAATTAATATTTACTTTAACAATTTTAAAACAATTAAATAATAACTTTTTCTAAAACATTCTTTTAAACACTTTTAAATTTCTAATTAATACTTAAAATTTTCTTTTAAAATAAACTTAACTTTTTCGGAAAATATATTTTCAACTCCAATATAGCCAGTCTAATTATTTTATAAATCCCTCTCGATTTATTTCCAGCTTGATTTACGTTCCAATTCCGTAAATTTCTTTTTCACATTTCTAAAAATAAAACTACTATTTATTTTTAGAACGATTTAACCATTTCCTTATAAATTCCCATCGTGAATTTATAATTTCAAATTATCCACTGATAATTACTTCACTTTATATTATAAATTTCGTTTATAATTTCCATAATCTCATTTTCCGCTTATCCCTGTTTCACAACACTTAATCGATTTTTTAAATTAATTCCATTTTTAAAATTAATTTCTTAAATAACTCAAATATATTCCAAGTCCAAAATTTTTAGATCTCACTTCCTTTTATGATTTAAAATCTTATTCAAATCTGAAATATCAAATTTCATATTTTATTTCCAATTTTTCCTTTTACTTTTCCGAACTATTTAAATCTTAAATTTTAAAATACATTCTTTTATACTTAAAACAATATCGCTTAAGTTCTTGTTTTTAAAACCCTTTAATTCACATTTTATTCAAAAATCTCTATTTTTCCATATTCCGGAATTATTAAATAGGATTTTAAAATCAAACTATTTATTTTTCCAAAATTCATTGCTTTTAAATTTATCCAACTTTATTATAAATATTTTTACTTTAAAATTTCCCTTTTTATTTTCCTTTAAAAATTCAATATTCATATTTTTGATATTTTAAAATGCCAAAAATATATCCAGCAATACCATAGCATCCAATAAATTCAATTTCCAATATAATCTATCACAGATTATTCAAATAAATCATATCACTGAATATGAAAATAATTTCAATATTTTGAGAAATCCCATTGGATCCCTCCAACCTGTTTCCCTGCATCCACAGATGTTAACATAATATAAACATACTAATCCCACATCGAGGGGGATATCGCGGTATATAGGGTCATCCGCTATTATGCGGGGTGTATAGGGTCTCATCTGCTATATATATGCGGGAATATCAATCACTCCAATATATATATACACACACACACACACACTACTATATATAATATAACATCCAGACTGATAATAATTATCAAATTTAATCAATCAACCAATAATTAATTTTAACTACTTAAAATTAATTGTAGAAATTCCAAATTTGAGTGAGATTAACTCACATTGATTTTCTGCCGTTTTCGCGTTCCGTTTTCAATTGAATCCGGACGCGTTTTAAATTGTCTGAAATTATCAGAAGCTCCAAATTCACCCAAACTGATTCCTATGCGTAGATGACGACGATACGATCCGAACGTAACTTGAATCGTCCAAAACGGACCTCGTACGCATGAGATACAAATTTAATAAGTTTTGAATGTAATTTTATATAATTTTATTTTTAAAAAAAAAGAACAGCCCATACCAATACGAAATAACCCGGCCCAGACTATCATCTTCCCCCTCTTCACTTTTTTCTTCCCTTAACGTTCGCCTGCACTTGAACACCGAAAACCCAAATGAAAACGCGTGCACGCACGCCATCGTGCTCCACTCCCTCGACGAACGCCACTCCGGAGACCGTCAGCGACTCCCAAATTCCGAGCTCGACTGCATGCTGCCAACATTTTTCCCTCCGGTCCCCTGCACTGAAACGCGACGTGCCCTAGAAATTTCGACCACGGAAAAACGCACACGTCAAACTTCGATCGCACACCACCAAATTCTACCCGAAGGTGCGCCTCCACCTCCACGACACGCCGATGACCATCAATCGAACTCGAGCTCCACGAATAGGCTAGAATCCCAAGCCCTAGTCCTCGACATTAAGGTCGATCTTTGCCAAAAGATGTCACCCTTCCCAAAATGCATATCAGATTGAAGGGGATCGCGAATCATGAATTTAGAAACTGATTTGGCAATTTTTCATTTAGTATTTTGTAAGAAAATGATTTTTGAAGTTCGTTTTTTTTCTTTCTGTTAATTTTTGATATGTTGCGTGTGTTTTTTAAAGGAGGGAAACGTGTTTAAAATGTTTTGCGTGTAGAATATGTCTTGCTACAGTGATTTGAAGAAAAAGGAAAAAGGTCTGATGTCAATTTATTTGTCAAATCAATTTTATATATTATTTAAAATTTTAAATCGTCTCGAATCCTTAGCTTAAAATTTCGACCTCCTATCAAGACGTGCCGCTAGACGTTTATAATATTATACCCCTATTCCGAACGCAATGGAAAAGGTTTCGAATCCTAATTTGATTGTATGGAGAAGATAGTCTTTTGGACCCAACTATTATATTGAATTTCGATATAAATTTCAGTGCGTTTATATTCCGTACGGCTAAACAATAACTCCAAACTCTACGAAATTTGAAATCCGATAATAATACACAATTATGGATCCAGTGGAACTGGTTTCATCGAAATCCAAGACTGTGCCCCGAAAGGCTATTTTTAAATGTAAATTTAAACGATATATTTTTAAAATTGAACAAATCACTTTTAAATTAAATTTTAAAAATTCTATTATCTTCATTATTATCAATATAAATTTTATAAGCCTTTAAATTATTTTTAACAAGCTTAAAACTCCAGATTCAACAATTTATCCAATTTCCAATTATTTAATTCAATAATTAAATTGTCTAATAAATAATTATATTTGAAATTGAAGTTAAAATTAACTTTTAAATATTTAAAATTGATTAAATATTCCAATTTCAAATATCCAAAATTATGAGTCGTTACAATATACGTGCACACAAGCGTGCGTGCGTGCGTGCGCACACATATAAGGATCTTATTCAAAATCAAATAAAACTCTGTGGATGTTTAATCTAAACATTGAATATCATGCCCGCAAAAAATGAGACTGCTTCAAAACTTTTAATAGTTCAAAATGTTCCGTCAATTTTACCCATCGATTTGAAATATTATTTTGAATATGTTAGGATTATTTAAATCAACCAAAATTTTATGCAACTTTTTCTACTGTGTAAGAATATATCTTCAAATTTTCTTCTAATTTCAACTTTTGTAGCACAAAAAATTGTGGATATGGTTTGCGAAATAAATCAATACATACATACGTATATATAAAAGGATCAAGATCCTTGTTTCTTAATTCCATTTTTCATCACCACCGCCTTTTTGTGTAAAAATATTGGAATGAAGTGATTTTTGTGGAAATGTTAGATTAGTTAGCAAGATCATCTCTACAAAATTTTGAATTATCTGCATGACTCTTTCAAATCAACGTTTTCAAATCGATGGTTGATTTAAATGTTTTCCAACGGTTCATCTTGGTTTGTGATTTTGAGAAGGTTAAAACATTTCAAAATGATTCAAAATTATGCATAGATAACCTTGCCCACCAATAGAACAGATTAAACAAAATTTTACTTTGTTTTGAGAAAATTTTGCATAAAAAGAAAGAGGAGGGGTTAAAAAAAAAGAATCTTGATTCTTCCTATGAGAAAAGAGTTTTTGAATATATAAGGAAGCTAAGACAATACACAAAATGTTAATTTTAATTTAGAGTTCGAATTTAAATCATGATAAAACTTGGTCTAATTTTAGTCGAAAATAGATATAAATAAACGAGATCATGGATTCGAATTGTCAAAAGTTTTTTCCTTTTTCTTTTTATTTATATTTATTATATTACTAATATAATACATACTATTTTCGAAACTTTTAACATGTTCAAAATGTTAGTCAATTATACCGATCGATTTGAAATAGTATTCTAAATATGTTAGGATTACTCAAACCTACCAAAATTTTATGCGAATTTTCATGAGTGTGCAAGTACATATCTTAAATTTTCTTTTGGTTTCAAATTGTGTAGCTCGAAAAACCATAGATATGTATGTAAAATTAATCGTTCTATTATATGCAAATACATACATACATACATACATATATATGAAAGTCTATTTGAACACAATTTGGTGACACAATGGATCTCTACCATTGGATTGCTTCCTGAATTCCACATTCCATATAAAGACAAAAAGATCCAATGGCTCAGATCTTTTGTGTCACCATTTATGTCACACACACACACATATATATGAAAGTTCAATGGCACCCCTTTCTGGAGCACCTCTTTGCACTTTATCATATTTTGAGTTATACAATTTTAAATGCTATGAAATTTTGTGGATATGTTCATATCATACTCAATGTCATATCCACAAAATTTGATCATATTTAAATATACATAATATGACAAACTTGGTGTTTCAAACCAATGAACAAAATAAACGTTTTAACAGCTAATATTGAGTTATTATTTTGATTATATCAGAAATTTTAAAACGTTCTCATATTTTATAGAGATGATATTCATAATGTAGATTAAGTGCCTACAAAAAAAATCATAGCATTTAAAATCGTCTCGTGTAACTCAAAATATGATAGGGATATTCCAAAAGAGAGGTGTCATTGAACCTTCCTCGTATATATGTATGTGTGTGAAGACCCAAAGAACCAAGTTTTGCTTGTAAACTTTAAAAAAGTATGCATTGTGTTGTCCCTAACCCATACTCTTGGTATACTCACGTGTATAGCGTAGTTGGCGAGGATCGAACTTTCAGTCTCATCAGTGGAAGCTGACTAGCTCACCAACTACAATACCCATATAAAGAAAGGTTAAGATCTCTCTTTTTTTAAACCATTTTTCATCCCACGACCGTCTTTTTATGCTAAAATTTTTGGAAACTTTGTGGATATATTAGATTAGTTAGCAAGACCATCTATACAAAACTTTAAACCATTTGAAATGTACAACTCTTTCACCATTACATTTTAAATCGACGGTTGATTTAAATGTTTTCAAACGGTTCATATTATTCGCGATTTTGAAGGGGTTAAACGTTTCGAAACGATTCAAAATTGTGCATAGATAATCTTGCCAATCAATAGAACACATCGACAAAATTTTACTCTTGCTTCAAGAAAATTTTGCAAAGAAAGACGAGAGAGAATTAAAAGAGGAATCTTGATCCTTCCCATAAAAAAATAAAGAAAAAAATTGTTTGTCAAATTCTTAAGGAAGTTGAGATAATACAAAGAATGTTAATTTTAATTTGAAGTTCGAATTTAAATCATGATAAAAGTTAGTCCACTTTTAGTCGAAAATTGAAATAAAATAAAAGAGACAACGTGTTTGAATTGTCAATAGTTTTTTCTTTTCTCTTATTTATTTATATTTATTATATTACGAATATAATACATACTTTTTAAACTATTCATTTTTCTTGACTGAGTTTCAGATTCATGAATCTGTATTGTATTTATTTTACTATTCATTTTCATGTTTCAATTTCTTCTTTTTTCTTTTCATTTGCAATAGTTCTCATTGTTTTGGCTGTAGATGAGATGAAAGTTTTCGCTAGTTCTTTCCTTTGACTCCTATGTGTTGCATGTAACGGGGATCGGCAGATAGAATGGATAGTCTCCACCCCTTCTGCGAGATTCCCTTAGACGGAAGTAAGAAGGGGAGCTGCTAAGGGATTATACATGTTCAAATATTATATGCAAAAATGAATATTACAACAATTTTAATATTTTAACTTCGTCATTACAATTTTCTCAGAAAGTTCCAGAAAATAGAGAAAACATTAGGCTGGTAGCTCCTTGCAATGTCTCAGGATTTAAAGAAACATGCATGGCTTCATATGTTCCATCCTCTATTAACAGAAACAGAAATTCAAAACGACTCATATAAAATAATTGATAGGAATTTTTTGTATGATTTGTATTATAGGGATGGGATGACAAGTTCTTTTGGAGAAGGTTATGCAACCCGCCCGGACGAAGTAGGCTTTGGTGCAATGTACTCAGAAACCCAAGAGCTAAAGGAGGATATCAAAGACATCAAAAAGAACAGTCCTGGTATCTTAGTTTTTCATAAATACTTGATAACATAAATAGCCAGTTTCTTCATTTAGTTTCATGGGAAAGAAAAATAATCTTATATCATTTACCTTTTTTCCGAAGAATACGATAACACTCAAGGAAGTGAAGTGAAGGAGAAGAAAGGTTAATACCATAACAAGGATTCAGCATATACAATTAGTGAGGCCCCAAATCCATATTCTTCTATTTTGCTCTTTTGTTCTCAAATAATGCATTGTTATCTCTTCACTGTTTCTTTTAATTTTTACATTGGATTTTTGATATTAATGCTACATAAAATATGAATATATGTTTAATAATCTTATGCTGTATATTTGATTACATATCAAAGAAGTGGAACCACTGGAGAATTGTTGGTATAATTAATTAGCTACAGACAAGACAGAAGGAAATGGACAACTAAATACATTGCACAATATATAACAAATGATATCCTCTTATCGAGCTAACCTTGGTAGGACTAAAGGACTTGTTGGCATGAAGGATTCTCTAGTTGATCGATGTTCCTGCATCATAACAATGCACTTAGCAATTGTAAAACCAAAAGTTTATTATAATCTACTATATGATAAATATATAAAAAGAGATAATACCGCACGAAAAGGAAATTCATCTCCTTCGAGCATATGAGCAATTTGCCCCATCTTAGGTCTCTTATGAGCATCTGAATCAATGCACCGTAAACAAACCAACAAAACTCTTTTTAAAGCTCTTGGTGAGGGTTGAGAATCAATTCGCTTGTCCATCACTTCTTCTCCTCTTTTACTGCCTACCATTCCTTTAAACCAATCCACCAAGTTTACCTACATTTTGACAATACGAGTAATATCAGTAAATACTTTGATATTTCATGTGCTAATTATTGATGCACCCTTTTTGTATGGTGTTGATCAAAGGAAGTAGTATTTGTTCTCACAGCTTGCCAATGTTACATGAGATATGAAATGAATACAATCATAAGTTGAGAGTATAGTTTTGAACTACCTCTCCAGTTGGTCTTTTGTTGTCAACAGGGCTACGTCCCGTAATCAATTCCATTAGCAGCACTCCAAAACTGTATATATCACTTGCTTCATTAAGCATACCAGTGCAAGCATATTCAGGTGCGACATAACTACAGAAACATGAGGGTCGATAATCTGTTAACAAAATATTATAGCGTGTATGATTATGTGGAAGTATAAGAAGTTGAACGAACCCGAAAGTTCCCATAACACGTGTAGTAACATAGCTCGATCCACTCCCCAGTAGCTTCGCTAATCCAAAATCTGATACTTTAGGATTCCAATGCTTATCCAGGAGAATATTGCTTGATTTGATATCTCGATGCACAACTTTAGGCTCTAAACCTTCATGTAAATATGCTATTCTGTATGTATAGGAAAGAGAGGAACACGTTGAAAGGGTTGTAACAAGTACAAGGGGGTTATGAGTTGAGAGTAATATGATAATTGTCTGAAAGTAATTGTTTTGGGTTTCTGCTTTTAATGTACAAGAAAATGAAAATAAATAGAGGATGATTACCCTTTTGCAGTTCCAATGGCTATTTTCATCCTAATATCCCAGGTTAATGGACTGACTAGCCCGATGTCTCCATGTAACCACTGCTCTAAATTACCATTTTCAACA
The DNA here is from genome assembly GCA_030737815.1 of Allium fistulosum. Lineage (NCBI taxonomy): Eukaryota > Viridiplantae > Streptophyta > Magnoliopsida > Asparagales > Amaryllidaceae > Allium > Allium fistulosum. The sequence goes on from CM060902.1 coordinate 1,215,458,138, forward strand.
TATTCGTATACAAGCATCCTGGATAAGAGCAGGAGCTAATTAACTACTTATGTTATAGCAAAAATATATATATTCATGGTACCTGAAATTAACTCAATAGATCAAAAAATTGAGTGTACATAGTATGCTTAAAACAGACTCCTATATGCAAAAGATGATTTTTTTTTTCAATAAGTATGGAATGCAGTATATGTTGAAAATGAAAAGGATGTAAAACTTATAGTTCACCTTTGAGAACCCTCAGCGCAAAATCCCAGAAGACCCACAAGGTTCTTGTGCCTTACTTTACCGATTGCTTCAACCTCTACTTTAAACTCTTTCTCTGCCTGTCCCCTGCAAAAGTTTTCCAATAGTATAAGAACAAAAGCCTACCGACTTACAAACGTAATTCATAAGACCGTCCATTAAATCTGCAGAAGCTAATATGATTATTCCAGTTGAAGGAATCAAGTCATGGAACAAATGTACAAAATAGTGTCATAAACCGTTATATCTTGAATTGAAGACAAAGATTTAAGTTAATAATTTTTCCCAAAAAAAAAAGAGTTGGTAGACAATAGTTTAACATTTCTAAGGACAATAACATATTATTAGTTTAAATATTACTAAAATACATATAGCTCCAACTATTCATTTATATTGGGCTAGCCTCATAAAATTTTGAGTAAGGCTGTCAATGAGTATCTGAAAAATTCGAAATTCATTCGTATCTGTATCCGAAATATGAAAATTATCCGATATCCGAAAAACAGATACGGATGTACATCCGATAATTATCCGTCCTGTTTTCATCAAGATTATAATTATTTTTTGTGTATTTTAGTATATAAAATTGATTGTCATTTATTATTTTATCCAGGTAAAAAAAAAGTGCAATCCATATTTGCTGCTTAAAATTATTTTTCTTAATATATTTATTATTTTTTATACTTTTAGTACTGAAATGAATTTCCGAAAATCCGAAAATGATTTCGGATACGGATATCACGCTATCTGAATCCGTATCCGACCGTTTACTGACCTAATTTCGAGGCAATTAATACATAGGGATCTCAAACATTTAATGAACATAGTTGGCAAAAAAAAACACTATGATCCATGCACCTCTTTAACCAGATGGACTACCTGTTGCCATATTTAGGTCGGGTACTTATAGATGTAAATATCATTGTATGTAATCCCTCCATAAGTGGAGAGTAATTAATTGTCCCTAAATGGAAAGGTATTTAATCATTCGACCGTTTGAAATTCTTTGGTTGGTGAATCTGAATGCATTGGCATTTAATTCTTAAGAATGCATGACTATTAGAGTTAGGGTATTGTTAATGTGTGTCTTAAGGGCACATGTTAAGAATGATTGTTATATGCGAAAGGACAAAATATATTATTTCAAATATTAATTTTATCTTTATGCCATAAAAAAAGGTGGAATTAAGGGGGTTAGTTGTGTAATATAACAACTTTAACATGTTAACATTTTCCTTAGAATTAATTAATTCCTAGGTTCATTGAACCTGATTATATAAATCAAAGGATAAAAAAAGTAGACCACAATGGAACTCCCAATTCACTGAATCTGGATGCACAAAAAAAACGGTAAATATGGATGGTAAATACTTATTTTATCCTTTATCGAGAAATGATCTTCTCCGTGAAGAGAAGTTTTTCCTCCACAGCGAGATGAAGGTGTTCCTCCATAAGGAGATGAAGGTGTTCATCCTGGGGAGAGTTCCTTTTGAATGTTAGGAGAGGGATCCCTTTATGGGTTTTCCATGTTAAATTTGTTGTCTCGAGTTTTCTTCTTCTACATATTTTTAGTTTAGTATCCTAACATTTTTAACCTTTCGGACTCAGAAAATGAATTCTTTTTAGATCATGGATATTCAGTTATAGCTCTAAATTCAGATGTAGCATCGATTATAACCTGAAAATTATGTTCATTCACTTCACTACACTGAAATAACCGTTCAGTTTCAAATTTCATCATCATATTGTTCCTCATTTCTACTGGAGCAGTGTTGCAGTTATCTATCCTAATTCAATTCTTCAGAAGACAAACAATTGAATACAAGCTAAACACAAAATGTTGCATAAAGAACACTTCACGACAAGTTAGCACTCTCCAACCTATCGAAATGCATTAATATGCATTGTTGTGTTGGATTACTTAATAAACAAGGCATTACAAAATCATAAGTTGTCAAACCAAAAATATATAAAGCACCACAAAAAGTTCTTCTAAAAACTCTCAATTCAGAAAGAGTGTATTATAACCTGAAAATTATGTTCATAAACTTCACTACACTGACATAACCGTTCGGTTTCGAGTTTCATCATAATACTCTACCTCATTTCTACTGGAGCAGTGTTGCAGTTATCTATCCTTGTTCGATTCTTCAGACAACAAACAATTGAACACAAGTTAAACACAAAATGTTGCATAAAGAACACTTCATGACAAGTTAGCACTCTCCAACCTATCTGAAATTTATTAACATGCATTGTTGTGTTGGAAGACTTAATAAACAGAGGCATTACAAAGTCGTAAGTTGTTAAACCAAAAATGATATAGCACCACAAAATGTTCTTCTAAAAGCTCCACTCTTTTTCAAGGTTAACTGATGAAGCACTGGTTTCCACTGAATTTAAGAGTCAGTCAGTTGTTGATTTATTAAGTTAACCCAATCAATCTTTCCATCTCTATCTTGAGAATAAAAGTAACAGATTCAAACTCCTTGTTCTGATTGTAATGAAATTAGATGCTGTGTGTACACAATACAAATCAAAGCAGATTCACTGATTTTGTTCAACCAGAACTGTGGATGCCTTGTATAAATTTTGAATGAAAAAGAAACGGGCATTGAAAATTTCTCTGTCAAAATAGTATGATGGTCTGCTTATAATTAACCAAACAGTATTTATTTCGGAAAAAAAGGCATAACCACTAACACCTCGTTCTGTTTTACTATACGCCCACTGAATAACTTGTGCTAAAAAGTGAACAACGAACGATAATCCAGCTAAAGAAAAGAAAAGGAAAATTGAATATTGTAAATGAAGAGAAAACAACAAACAGATCAATATACTGATCACTATCTAGATATCCATATGACGAGAATATTACGTTGGCATGATGCATTGAGATCAGTTGAATTCCATAACAAAATCAACTTGACCACTACATTATAGCTTTTTTTGTACCTGCCCCCACTATTCAAGAACAAAGCACAAAGAATCATTACGTACGCACGCATATACATATGTACGTACATGTGTGTTCACACATATTGAAGAAGATATATGTATAACACATGCCATTTTTCAATATTAAAAACAAACAAACAAACAAACAAACCAAATCCTAATCTTATATGAACCCCTAATGTCTCTTTTCCCACCCCACTAAAATACAATTTTAAATTGACATGAACAACTAAGCATGTCAATGGAGACCCAAAAATCTGAGATCCGTCTGCATATATCCAAAAAATAAAAAAATATCCAAAACCCAAAAAAGAATACACATGTGAATATGATGATATCAGCATTTGAAAATCATCCATCCGAATTTTATAAAGATAATAGTTGTATGTATATTTTAATACAAAGAATGATTGATACGTACTCTTTTATCATCATATTACTATGCTCATAACAATTTTTTATCAATATTTTATTTTTCATATTTTTTATTATTTTTTTATAAAACCCTACTCCGTTGAGTAGAGCTAGGGAACTCGATTTATCAGGACTCAAACCCGCAACCTCAAGGAACTTTGTTCCATAGTTGCTAAGCAGCCCTGACCAACTGAGCTATGCTCGTGAACTATAATAGTTTTATTTGAACCATAATTTTCTATTTATGCTTTACAATGTATTAATGATATCAGCATCCGAAAATCATCCATCCGAATTTTATAAAGATAATAGTTATACGTATATTTTAATACAAAGAATGATTGATATTTACTCTTTTATCATCATATTACTATGTTCATAACTATTTTTTATCAATATTTTTAGATTTACCAGGGACTCAAACCCGCGACCTCAAGGAACTTTGTTCCATAGTTGCTAAGCAGCCCTGACCAACTGAGCTATGCTCGTGAACTATAATAGTTTTATTTGAACCATAATTTTCTATTTATGCTTTACAATGTATTAATGATATCGGCCATTGTTGTCAAAAATCTTAAAATCTTACGATTTAAGTCTCGATTTAGATCGGATCTCTCCCTCTACGATTCGATTTACATTCCGATTCAAACTTAGTAAAAACCATAGTAAAAAACACATCCAACTCATACTAACATATTTAATATACATATTTAGATCCACAATTCCTATTATAATGTTTTTAAAAATAAAACTGGAACTAGAGAGAAAATTAAGTTTTAAGTTTAATTGTAGAAGTTCAAACATCAGAATCAACTTCAAAGTGCATACAAACCGTAAAACGTGGATATTTTGAATCTACGATTTACGATTTAAATCCTGTTTCGATCTAAAATTTGAACTTTGCGATTTAAGATTTAAATCCCATTTTGAAAACCTTGATATCGGCATCTGAAAATCATCCATCCGAATTTTATAAAGATAATAGTTATATGTATATTTTAATACAAAGAATGATTGATATTTACTCTTTTATCATCATATTACTATGTTCATAACTATTTTTTATCAATATTTTTATTTTTCATATTTTTATCGGTACTGTAATAGTTTTATTTGAACCAAAATTTTCTGTTTATGTTTTACAATATATTAATTGTGAGTGGATAAGATAAAATCTGATATCCATACTCAATTTCAAAAATGTTTCGGATGCCAATACGAATATAACACTATCTGCATCTGAAAGTATCCACTGAAATGTCTGTATACAACAATTTCTCTAAACTCATTTTGAATAATTGAATATATTTTTACTTTAATAATAAATTATAAAATAGGAATTCAATATAAAAAAATCAATACATTACAATCATCTTTGTCCATATAACTTTGAAAAAAAATCCCTAATGTTAGTAACAACTAATTAAGTTACATTTTGGAATCAGTTTTATGTAACATAACCCAAAATCAAGATTGCAACTAAAATCAACAAACATCTTCAAATATATATAAAGATATAATTTGAATTTGTTAAAGAAAGATTGATAAATATTTGAGAATTATGAGTTTGGTTTAGTTCTATTTGGTCATTGTTATGTGATGGCCGTTGCTGAAACAAAAACAAAAATTGACAGGGCCTGCGGTAACCCACATCACACAAATCTCTCTTCTTTGGCGATAACATCCTATCAAAATCTCTCTTAACCAAATTCGGAGTTACTTTAACAATGACCTACTTTTACGATTTTATTAACATGTTTGAAGAAAAGAGAAGTGGGTAATGCTAAAATTGTATATAAAAAAGAAACAAGGAGGGAAACCAAAACGATAGAATTTCAAATTTGCAAAAAGCCTGGGCAGAAAAAGCAAAATTTGATGTTTGGATAAGGGTACAAATATATACACTCAATTTTCATCCCACCCACCCATCACAACACTCATCCACTAACAACAAAAATCTCCGCACATCCACCCTACACCCGCACATTTAAATGAACTTCGTTTTCATGCAAAAAATGATCAAAAACCTACTGGAACACCTAATATATCCCTTTTCTCAAACTAAAATTTTATAATTGAAATAAATAGCCATTTCTCTAACATTGTTTTAAATAATTTGATGCTTTTGTTATTTAATTATAAATTATCAAAAATCAAATCATATAACAAGATCAATATATTAAAATTATATATCTATGCAAATTAAAAAATAAAATTCAAATAAAATCCAAACAAAAATTCATTTGCATTAATCACAAGTAATTAAGTATATTTTGGAACCAATTTCATATGAGATAATCCAAAATTAATATTGCAACAAAAAACAATAGACATTTTAATTATGTCGATGGAGATAACTAATTTGAATTTGCCGACAAATAATAATAAATATTAGGTAATTGACGAGTTTTGTCCATTTTTTGGTATTATATTAACATGTTTAAAGAAGAGAAAAGTAGATGGGGCTAAAATTGTATAAAAAAAATGAGTTGGAAACGAAAAAAGAGAGAATTCTAAATTTTGTAAAAATATCGGACAGAAAAGGCATAATTTGATGTTTGGGTAAAAATATATACAATTAAATTTAATCACCACTCACCCATTTCCATACTTATATATACTAAAAAAATTAAAAAATTTCACACATCCAACCTACAACTACTCAAGCATTTAAATAAATGTCTTTTTCATGCGAAAAAATGATCCAAATCCCGCTTGAACCATCATTATAAACTATCGAATGGCAATTGCATAAGAAATATCAATATATATAAATTATACTTGCCTATACAAATTCAAAAACAAAATTCAAACAAAAATTCCATTGATGTTAATAGCAAATGGTTAAGTTCATATTTTGGAATCAATTTCACATAATATAACCCAAAATAAAAAATGCATCAAAGATAAATGAACATCTTAATTGTGCAGTCGGAGACCATTAATTTGAATTTGTATTATAAGAATATAAAAGTGACACTTTATTCAAACAGAGCACTCATTTTGATGTTTCGGAGATTCGAATTCAAGACCTTTGGAATTGGAACCTCAATATAGAGCGTTTAAGTAAGAAAAACTTCACTTTTGTGCATATAATTCCTGAAACGGCAAAGTAAAAACTTTAAAGTTATTTCATTAAGAACGGGTTGCATAAACATACAAATTCAAAATCAACAATATCATGCAGTCAAACATTAACTTTAGCTCGTTAAATTTGCGGCTTCTCTAATTCAATCATGATCACAATACATTATCAATGTACATTGTAAGTATCACATAAGCTTCTTTAAAATTCTACATTTCTAATATAAAACATAAAATAAATACTACTTGCATTACTAGTATTATTATTTTGGTCATCGACATTTGGTAGGAAAAAATCATACTTATGGATTAGGTTTGGAGAATGGCATTCAATCATGGAAAACAAGCTGCATAAATACACGAATTCAAAATAATAATATCATCCAGTCAAACTAATGATCTTCCCTTTGCTAGGCTCCTAGACTAAGAATGGCATAGAATTTATATATAATGAAATTAGATTCTCTGATCTGGTAACAAGAAGAAATAGTTTAAATTCTTGCATCGTCTATCGTAATCTGTCTACTTTGACTACAGAGCGACAATGACTCTTGCTCTCATTGAACTCCATTTATATTAAGAGAAGACGGTTCCAATAGAATCCTAATCATACTTTTGCATAGTACTCACTCCACTATACACCTCCCTTCCAAATCTTCCCTTCGAGAAAATAAAGTGGGATTCGTCCGTGTCATCCAAGGTTTTAAATCTTGGAATTCTGCCATGTTTCGTCTCGGAATTTTCACACAAGCTACCTTGTATCAGAGGAGATCTCGGACGAGATAAGTGTATCTTGGTTGTACATCTAAGAGTAGCTTATGTATCTAAAATTGATGTTTTAATAATTTAATTAACAACTGCAATTTTCAAAGTAAAAAATTAAAGTTGTAATGTACTTGATTTGCATAGAAAAAAGAATTGAAATTAATATTTTTGGGAAGAGTGACAACTTAATTAGCATAATTTATTTGATAATGATTGAATAATTTCCTCTTATTTGAACATAAAAGGAAATGAAGCCTTTTGTTGAACTCATCAAGATAAAAGGTAAAAAAATATGTTCAAGGAGTTGTTGATAGCAATTAGATTGAGTTGTTTCTTTTGAATCAATATAGAAATAAAAAAATATTATGTAAAAAAATATAATTTCATGTGAGACCTCGGATTGAGATTTTTAACCATATTTCAGGTGAGATTCAAATATTTCGAACGAGATAAGTGTCGGAAGAGATATGAAGAGATTTGATGCCTCGTTTCGCTTATGTGTGAAAAAGATATCTCGAATGAGATCTCGGACGAGATACAAGAGGATTTAAAACCAATGTCATCATCTTACATTACTATGTTAGGTTTTGTGCCAATAAAGCCTAAGTTAGCCCATCGATTGTCTCTAGTTGTTGCATTGGGACATTGGAAGCGGATGTAGACTTCTTCAAATAACGTGATCATAAAACATTACCATAAATATCACAAAAATTACATAAATTTTTAAAATGCTACATTTCTACCCTAATTTTTTGAAAAAGAATACTTACATTTTTGTGCTCTCTTTTTTTATATCATTGACAATTGACCCAAAAAAAATAGGTTTGTCGATTAAGGTTTGGTGAATGGTACAAGATATCATTCAGTTATGGAAAAATTGAACGATATTCCTTTGCTCGATTTTCTAAAACCAAATGTAGTGGATATTAGGAGGGTAAATCTTGATTTCTTATTATTTCTATAACAATAAAAAGTCAATTCTTCTGTATATAGCAGTATCCTTGAACAGGAATGGCAAAACATATTTCTTTCATAACATAAACTAGTTATGTAACAATTACGGATAACCCAATATGATATAAACATAACGTTAATAATAAGAAAAATACTAAAGGTAAATATGCACAGCACATCTAACCCGTACTCCACGTATATATGATATTATTCTTTTACAAAAAGGAATTTGATCTTTTTTCAAACGCAAAAAAGTAAAGTTTAATTACGTAAATACTTTTATAAATCATTTAACGCACATGTTCTAGTAGTGTAGGCTATTTGTCATCATTGTTTATACACAAAATGGAATTAAAATATATGACTTATAAAACGCCTATCATTAAAAAGAAAATGAAAATCGTGATTTAATGAAAATTGTTTTAAAACCAACTTCTCTACAAACTATTGCATTTTGTATATTAAGCGAAATGATAAAGAAAATAAAGAGAATGGTGAAATATAAAATAGAAATGTATGACTATTGAATTTTGCTTATCTATCAATTAGAGAGATATGAAATATAAAAGTAAATTAGGGAATAAGAGGTAATTTTTTAGTTTTTAAAATATGTCTCAAATTGGTCAACTCTCGTTTTTCTATCAAACACTCTCAATTAGTTGAGTTAGTAATCTTAATCTCTAATCCAAACATTAGCCAATCTCACTTTTTCCTTTTCCTGTTTATTCCTATATCACATGCATGTAAAGCAAATTACTCAAAGAAACCTTTACGTGTTTGACTTTTTTCTCTTCAAATCATACATCTCTCTTATCATCTTATAGGATTTTTCTTCTCATCCAGCATGGATGGCCTCGAGCTTGTCCTAAACTAAGTTATCTACTCAACTAATTTTACTATGACAACATATTCGAACTTGAATTATTCAACAAAATTTTAAGGTCCACCGTTATTCGATGAACTCATTACAATAATCACCGATTCGTTCACAAGAACCTAAAATTTATCTCTTAAACTTTAAGTTACCTTTTTTTTACAAGAAGAGTTTTTTCACCATTGAACAATTTGAATTAATGCCTTTTAGTTGCTTCTATATAAAAATAAGCCGATATTCCAACTGCAACAAAATGAAATAGTATACTAAAAGGAAGAAAGCAAAGATTTGACTATTTTCTATCTGGGATTGTCAAATTCCTTCCTATGAATCGATTAATTCTTTCCATTGATTTTTTAAAGGTTTGCGAAGGACCACTAATACAAATAGTTTTCCATCCATGATTTACATGTCCAAGATTTCTTTTGCTATGCATACCCTCATCAACATCACTCTTTCTCCACAAAAAATGTTGTAGAAGGCTTGGATGTTGCTTTTTAAGATTTATCCAAGATCTCTACACATTTAGATAGATGCTAAATAAATATGATGTTATGTAGATAAATTGCTTTAATCTTTTACATTCATTAATCAACAATGAAATTTTAGTACAAATTAAGTAACTTTGTAATAGAATCCCATAAGTTTCAATGCTAAAGATGGTCAATTCTAACTCCCTTTGTTTACCTCGGCAAAATCAACATGGGACGTTAGATTGGACAACGTAAAAAAACAATCCAAATAAAAAAACCATTTAAATTTCCAAAGCAAATTACGAATTAGCTACTCCAAATCCACTTTGCAAATCCGGTTCCAACATTTCAAATTCATTCCATCTGCACGCTTCTACATCATGTGTATCGATCATAAGTTTGCATATTACCATGTATCACCAATATTATTGAACAACCAAAGCATTAATTGTGTGCTTACTATCAAATGTCGTATGCATCAAATAACGAGATACGTGATTTGTTAATACAAATTTAACATACTCACACCGAATACAAGTTATGGACTAGCATATGATGCACACTCGAGTCTGAATAAAAACATTATTTGTGTTCAGCTGGTTTTCATTTAAACATAAATCGAATCATGAAAGATTGTTTGAAGACATACTCATTTGATTAGTTTGTATTAAAGTAGTAAATGCATTAGAGAATTAAATGAGTAAGAGGACCGAATAGCAAAATCTTGTATTTATTTCTTATTCATACATTCACAATAACGGAATTTAATATATATATATATATATATATATATATGCACGTGACTCAAATAAATGATTAAGCCATTGTTATATGTTGTATTCTTCTATTATCTTAATAGTTCAAAATTATTTTTATCCAACTTGTTTAGTCACTCATCTTTAGAGCATACCAAGATCATTTTCATCAATAAAAAATGATGGAACAAGATATCTTTTTACCAACATATAGATCGAACCAAAAATCAAATCGTGGTTGTGCACGGATGGAGGATCCGAAAATCCAACTGGTCAGATCATTGAAACCACAAAGATTGTGAATTAATTTTCAATTCATGTCTTTATCACTTGAATTTAGCATTTAAACATTCATTCATATCTTTAATTTATGTGTGATTGATTTGTGACTAACATTGACGGTTTTTCTATTTTTCAACCTATATAGTTGTACCTAGTTGAAGTTTTCCTTAAAATAAAGGCAAAAGGTCAACAAAACAAGAAGTGGATCTTCAACTATAAAAGTAGGTTTCCCCACCCACATCTTCCATTATAGCACATGCCTAATGGGTTTGTAAGCGGGAGTGCCAACTCCAGGCCCTCACATACTGAGAGCGCTAACCCTTGGCCAACTTTGCCAACTTTAAAAAGTTAAGGTCAAACCTCAGAGCATGGTCCAGTGAGAATGAAAATAGTTTATAATAAAATGTAACGAGTTGCCAGTACTGGGGGCAGACAAATAACAAGCGGCACTTCTGCCTAGGTAATTCAGAACAAGAAAACTATGGCCAGATTTTTTTTTTTGTTGGATTTTCCACAGTTAGACTCCGGTTTTTACCGTTTAACCCGATTCAGTACAAAAGGCGGTTTTGGCCTTTCCATACCGCAATGGGCAACGGCCCACGATCAATCATAGTCCGACCATGGTCTGGTTTGGGTTTGAAAAAACTGGATCAACCACAGGAATGATCAAAAGTTGGAGTGGAGTTTAAATATACACTTAAATAAATAATATTCATATACCATCTATTGCGACCTAGAGTATTCTCCTTCCAATTATTGAATACAATTAGTTAACTGGAATTTGGAGAAAAAAGAAATCTAACTTAAAAGTAGCACTAAAAGCAAAAGAAAAAACTAAAAACTCTAACTTGCTAGTTGCTAGATTCCCTGATTTATCTGTATTTTCGCAATGCTAAAAGAAAATCAAATTTTAAGTAATAATCTAAAATTCTGGAAGAACGCTAACTTGTTATTAAGCAAATTCTTGATGGCAACTACAGAACCATCACTCAGAACGCCTCTATAAACAATTCCATATCCACCCTCACCAATCACATTCTCTTCTCTAAACCCCAACGTCGCCTCCTCCAACTCCGTTAACTCATACCACCTCCCCCACTCAAAATCATCCTCTTTCCCTGCCGCTAACCTAACCCTAACAGATGCCGTCGCCGAAGCAGTAATCTCACAGCCCTCCTCTTTACCTCCACCGCTCACCTTCTCTCGCTGATACTTCTTTTCGCTTTCTTTGGTTATGAAGCCAGATGATTTGTGGTCGACTCTCCTCGACTGCTGACATGGCGATCGGTGCCGGAAGTGAAAGAAGAGTAATATGAAAGCGGTGATGAGAACCGCGGCGATGACGGAGATTAGAATGTAGAGATTGTGTCCGGTCATTGTCGCCCTTGGTAAGTTAACGGCGATGAATGATTGAGTGAAGTAGCCGTTAAGGAGAGAAGATGATGTGGGATTCCTTGGAGCATTTTATATAGAGCTGCATATTACGTTTAGAGGAGAGATTTTGAACATAGGCTTCAGTTTCATGGATATAACGGAAGTGCCACTGCAGTGGGGGAATGATTATCGTGAGATATTCGTGTGAAACCGCTGAGGAATTTAGGTCGAGTGCAAAGTTGGATTTGATATGGACATTTTAACCCCTATAAAAGAATGTCGATGCTATTGATAAATATTAAGGGACCGTTTGGTTTCATTTTGTATTTTGAGTTTTGTGTTTTTAATTTTCACTAAGAAATAGCAAAAAATAAGAGAATAATATTTATAATTCTTAGCCGTTGGGACGACCAACGGACAACGAAAGAGTTTGATTGTTCTCCATGCTTTTGTTATCTCTCGAAACACGAAAAATAAAATAAACTTGTTTTCTATTTTATATGTTAATTTCATTTTTCAAAATTGTTTGTTTTTCAACTATACATACAACGGACGCGTTTTTATATAGACGAAAACACAAAACTAAAAACGACAAGCTAAACGGGGCCTAATATTTCGCAAACGCTTAATTTACTTTTTCATTCAGCTTGAAGAATACTTCTTTAAAAGCATTTGGTGACCTTTTCTTTTTATAAAAGAAGCTATTTTTGGCTTTGGTTAAAAGAATTTCCCCTTTTTAAAATATCAAAATGATCAGGTTACGAAAACATTTAAATTAAACAATATGTTCATGGATTTTTGTTAGTACACCGGTTTTTACTCATTAGAAAGATGGTATCTGCTTTTGAAAACAAATAAAAGAAACATATACGCAGCGATAGACTGTTTCTTAACCACATTGCGAGTGACCAACCTCCTAATAAGAAGTTAATAAGCCCAAAAAGGAGAGTGAGTGAATTAGCCTGCATTAATAATGCTAATTATTCGATGTTATTAATGTCGGATAACTCAATAGGTGCCACGATCCGCATTTACATATCGGTGGATCGTAAAATATTATTTGTAAATACATATTGGCTCGTATGATGTTATAACTTTAGAAAATGATGAGTAGTGACATTTCAGATCCTTAGTAAATTTATTGAACGGTGCTGACTTTGAAATTTTGTAAGGCTTATGAATTTTGATATGAGCCGAATTAGAGGGTTGGGACCAGCTTAATTGAAAGATATGATAATTTCTCTTTCCGTAGAGTGGTCATAATAGCATTTTGGACTTACCATTTGGAAGATATAACTGTTTGAAATTTGAAAAATTTCTGACCAGATTAGTGGATAGTTAATTAATTCAAACCTCCATTAATCATTTCTTAACCAAAAAGCACTAATTTTCCTTATTTTAATTTGCTTAAACATGTCACTAAGGAATAATTAGCGAATGATTGGAGGATCCACTATTTTGACATCTTACGATTCGTGCATTTACTGTTCACTCTCAGATTTGCTTTGGGACTCATGTATTTTGGTATTAGGTGGGTGATTTTGCAGCTCTCACTATTATATACATGCTGATATAGTAAAATGATGATATTTAAGATGATTTTTAGGTTAAAACATTTTTAAACCTAGATCTAAGTTTAATAACATTTTAAACCGAATTTAAAAAGATAAATATGTAATTTGATTCGTTTTTAACCGTTTTTTAAAACAACTCATCATTTTGTGTATGGTTGGATCTTAAAACAATATATTTGTTTGAACTACATTTGGATTACCTATTTCTGATATTTGGATGTTATGTAATGGTTGTATGTGATCGTTTGATGTGTTTTTAAGTCGTTTTAGTGTAGTTAGAAAGTGGCTGCCAATAGGGCTGACAATTAGAACCAAGAACCGTAAAACCGAACCGAACCGGCTAAAAAAGACCCGAACCCGATGGGTCTCGGGTTAGGTCTAGGTGACGAAAAATACAATAAAAGCCCAATCAAACCCGACCCGACCCGAAAGATCCGACTAAAAAATATTAAAATATATGCATTTTTAATGTTATTACCCAACCGGACTAGAACCGAAGCTCGGGTCGGTTCTGGATTTTGTAATGTATAGTTTAGACCCGACAAGACCCGACCCGCCTAGAACCAGGACTCTTCGGGTCGGGTCCGGGTCTGTTGGGTCGGGTCTAATTGCCACCCCTAGCCGCCAATTTGTGCAAATTGAGAATAAAGGTGTTCATAACATAATGCGCTTAATATGTTGCTCTGTAAGGCCTAAGGGAGCTATAAAACAAGTCTCATGGGGATTGGGCGAGTTTTGGTGGATTTTGGGTGAAGTTGAAGTCATGTCGATGGCAGAAGCCAAACAAGTCGGTAGTAAAGTTGCTTAGAGGATTTGGTGGTGAAACTTCAGGCGTTTTGTGAAGGGATTTTGGGCATGAAGAGGGGGGAAAATTATGGACCTAGACAAGTTTTGAGATTTCCAGACTTCTCGGCACCAAGAGGTCCTGAGAGGCGCTTCGAGTCTTGGGGCAAAGTCTCAGGGATTTGACACGGAAGCTTCGAGCTGGAATGGAGAAAAACAGCTTCTACACCTAGAAAATTTTTGGAGCCAAGAAAAGAAGTTGGTGCTAAGAGGTAGGGGAGTGTTCGGCATCGAGAGGTTCTTACTCCAAGCATTTTATATGTGTACTTCAAACTTAGGGAAGCTTGCAAGGTGAGAGGTTGGGTTAGAAACACTTAACCATTTGGTTAAGTGAATCATGTATGGACCGACGTAATTCATGTCGGTGCCAACATGATTAAGGTCCTAGATGACCTTATGGGGTCCAAGGGCGCGATGCGTGGGTTTCGAACGCGAGTTGTGCTTGTTCGTTTGACGTTCGATTTTGACGTTATAGTGCAACAAAGATTAACTTAGATGGTGAAGCGATGATGTGATGCTTCAAGATGGAGATTTCGGAACTTTGACAATATAACCCTATGGCTTATGAGGGGTGCCTAGAGATGTTCTGATAATGACGACTCAATGATGAGAGTTGGGAATGCAAAGGGTGAGTTCAATGATGGGGGACTCGTGAGTGGAATTATAATCGTGTTCTGCTATGGATATGAATGGAATGGAACGTTGACTGTGTTCTATTGTGGGACGTGTGCAAAGGAAATGTAGATACTCAAAAGTTTCTAGCGCGCTCATGTAGAATGGGTATGTGGGGACGTCCACCTGGACTATAACTATGTCCAGATCTTTTGATTGTGGATTACTCTAGAACATATGATTGTAGGTTGTTTCCTAGTCTTACGAAGTGGCATGGATTGGGCACCGTGAAACTAAGATTTGATTGCGTCTCTAGCTAATGATTGGGTTATATGAGTTATCTTATATCAAAAGTACTCAAGTGATGTGATGATTGTTTAATGGATTTGTGTTTGTTATGTTTGTTCCGTCACCCTAGGACTGTCACATGATGTAGGTATTATGACTTGGATGCCAAACAATCGATATTGTGCTTAGATTATGGTACATCCATATGACGAAGATGATAGTAGATTAGCATATATTGATGTTAAGTACCAACTCTTTTGATGCAAAGACAGGTCATGTATGATTCTTCATACCCTATATCATATACTGTATTGACTTTCATAATATTTTGAGGCTGTATATCGCTCACACCAGACTGTTGTCTGACTCAAGGTTTTATAGTTTTCTTTTATTATCTCAGGTATTCTTAAATGAGTAGACTAGATAGTAGGTGTGGGATGACACATGAGTTATGCAGGTGGACCAGCAAGAGGCTGTGGTTTCATATACTACTACTTAGCTTATTAGTGTTGTTATTTCGTTGTGTGATACTATGGAGCCTGGACGGTGTTTGACTTTTATCTTACAGACGGTTTATCATTCGAGTTATTATTTGGTGTATAAAATTCTATGTTTTATATTATATATAGTTACTACGAACCCACACACTCTAATTATATGGTTCATTTACTTACTATTGTCTTGCCAGTTTTATATTTGTGATGATTATTATATTTTATTCGATGTGTTGTGAGATACATGATATGTTATGTGATTGTTTTAGTTAATTTTCCACTTGACTATCGTCCTACGTCGACCGAGTACTATTACAGTGCACTATAGGTATATTGGGTACTAGAGTTGTAAGCCGATCGTCACATTTAGTATCAGAGCTAGTTGTGTAGTTAACCTAAGGGATACCGGAATCCATCAGTGATATAGTATAAGTTGTCACTCTAGTATTCGTCGAGCATAGACAAGAGAGCGTACTTGTTATATATTTTGATTTTCAAAACCATATAGTAGCATATATATTATAAGTCGCATTGTACACACGAGTACCATTGATGTAGTTTTTTGTATGAGAGACTGATTATTACAGATTAAAAATGAGTCGGCATAAAAGAAATATTTCTAGGAACTCCATCTCTGAAGTTGAAGAGGAGAAAGGTTTGGGAGCCGCTAACTTGGATCTAAAAAAACATGCTCGCTGAGATGGTGCGTTCAGAATGCCCAAGTCACTTCTGATGTTGATGGTGCTCAAGTGCAAGCGCCTATGGTTGACTTGCTAAGTTGGATTGGGATTACTCTAGCTTGGGAGGTATACCGTTCTTTGGAACAGAGTTGACCATGGAAGTCCATGATTGGATCGACACTTGTGAAAGGATCTTTGAGAACTTGGAGTTGGAAGATGCTATGAAGAGGAAGCTGGCCTCTGAACAACTTCAGGGGCGAGCGATGGGTTGGTGGAATGCTATCAAGATTACTACCTCAGAGAATCGGAATACTGAGGAGTAGTTTAAGATAAGGTTCAAGGAGAAGTATATATCGGCCGCTCAGAAGTCAGTATTATTCCATAAGTTTGTTGATTTGAGACAGGGTGATAGGACAATCTAGGAGTGTGTGGCCGAATTTGATATATTATCGAAGTACGGTCTACCTTTTGTTAATACTCCACTAAAGAAGAACAAGAAATTTATTATGGGCTTGGAAGACAACTTATGAGAAAAATTGGTAGGACATATTGATGAGTCCTTTAAGAAGCTTGTTGAGAAGGCACTTTGACATGAGAGTTTGTATCCTAAGTCAAAGCCAGCTATTGTTCCCAAGAATGAGTCAAAGCCACAAGCTTGTTAGGAAGGCAAGAGGAAGTGGAACAATAGTAAGAAGAAGCAGTTTAAGAAGGGTGGCCAGAAGAAGGGCAAGTGAGAGTCTACTTGCTATAACTATGGGGGTAAAGGTCATCTCATCATGGACTGCAAAGTTAAAGGAAGGAAGTGCGACAATTACAACAAATACGGGCATATCCAAAAGGACTATCCATAATCATTGAAGCAAAAGTAAGTGGTGAAGGCATATGCATTAAATGTCATTCCAACTTTGTTGAGCGCTTTATCGGCAAAGGAGAAGGGAAAGAGCATTATTATTCAAGGTATGCTTTCCATTTATTTCCCATAAGTGTTTTGTTTGATGGGGATTCACATTCCTTCATATCTAGTGACTTGGTAGATAGATTGGGATTGAGACCCCAGATGGTTAACCAACCTTTGATTGTGACAAACCATGTTGGGGGCTCAGCCAGCCTGTGCATGGTTTGTCGAGAATTAGTATTATCGGGTCATGGATGTTCTTTTGTTTATAATTGTTTTATTTTAGGTTTTTTGGGGTTTAGTATTATTTTAGGGATGGATTGATTAAGGAAGTACAAAGTAATGGTAGACTATGAAAGGCCATTGGTGAAAATAGGGACCGAGGTTGGGCGGAGATTGGAGATAGGATGCCTGCTTAATGATAAGGTGATGGTTAGCTTTCTATATTTGTTTGAGATCCTACATGATGAGTTGTCATCGGTGCCTATAGCTAGGGAGTATCCGCACGTATTTGAGGAGATGACTTGATTACCACCACGTAGAGAGATAGAGTTATTATTGATCTGATCAAAGATGCTAGACCAGAAGTTATGCCTTATAGGCACATTGGCACCCAAGGAGAAGAGGGAACTAGAGGTGCAAGTGAATGGCCTATTGAAATAAAGGTTCATTCGTAGGAGTATATTTGAGTGGATGGCACCTGTAACATTCTCCACTAAGATAGATGACTCTTTGGGGCTGTGTGTTGATTACTATAAGTTGAATAAAGCGACAAAGAAGAACAAGTACCCACTCTCACATATTGATGACTTGCTCAATCGGCTCCATGATGCGAAGGTGTTTTCTTACTTGGATTTAGTAATGAGATTTCACCAACCGAGAGTGGCTAGGGAGAGTGTGTATAACATCCCCCACTTCGAGACCCGAAAATAGATGTCGATAATGCTGCCGTCATCACTAGAATCATTTTCAAAAACAAAGTCAACTCAATTTTATTTTGCACAACATTAAGCAAATAGAGTAGCTAAATAAATTTCCATTACATTAATTTGTTTTTACATAAATTGTTGCATCATCGTTAACCCATCTCGTTTCCGCGCAAGAGTAAATATAATAAAAAATAAACTAACTTCATGCCCGACATATGAAGATGCCGACACGACACTTAGCTAGTTATTATGCCTTGTTTTACATAGTGGAATTTTCAAAATAACTTTTATTTGCTAGATAAGTCTCCTACTTTGCCTTTGGAGTCTTTATTTGTCTTTCTAATAGACACATGTCTAAACCATAAACTCAGCCTACTCGAACGAGTACTCGTGTGTTTGTGGAAAATGATAAAAACATGGGTCAGATGTAAAGCCTTGTATGAGTAAAAAATTTACCCTATGCAACCATAAAAAGACCACGTTGGTGTAGCACGGGACAGGTTTTCCCCTCACTTTATCATCATAACAATTACATCATATATGTAAACAAGCATCACATCATGAGCATACACTTGCATCACATTCAATTCATAAGTGTACCCTACACTTGTCATCGAATTATGAACTATGCCATATTTATATTATCAATTCAAATCAAGTTACTTTATACTAAACATACAATCATGAACCAAGTCATTCAATCATCCATCATCCATACAAAAATCACGTAATTTCTTATTTTAGGTGTTCGTCTTTAAGTTATCATTAACTTATTGATTACCTCCCTAGGCTTGTCTATCACTAATTTATCTTTTATTCGAACAATGTCATCTGATGAAATGGCACTCATTTCACCATGGGATCTACCCTGACTCTCCTAAGAGGTTGAAAGTAAGCCCCCTGAATGCATTTTAGTAAGCGTCCTTGCTAAGCGTCAATAGCTCCTTTTAGTCCTGAAACACTTTTGTTTCGCATTGTCAACTCATTTTATTTATAACACCAACCTGATATTTTGGCACCCTACCATAGCACATTTCCATAACTCACTTTATAGTTTAAATTTTTATGGATTGAACCCTACCATAGCACCCTGCCATATACTATTGGACTTTAGACTTGGTAGTCTTGGCACCCTGTCATCCAATAACTTTCTGAGTTGGTATATCTTTACGATCTTGGTTCAACCCTTTTATTTTATTTATTTATTGTATACCCTACACATTCATTAGATAAACATATTTATCTTTGATTAAATGATACCCTGTCATTTCTTAGCTCCTCCAAGCTTTCTTCCATGTCAAAATAAGTTAACACAATTTTAACTTATTAATTCCTTTCATTGTTTCATTCCTATGAAATAGTCAATCAACACTTGAAAACCGGCTTTGAAAGTGCAAAATATTTACATGTATTACTTTGAAAATTATAGTTATAACATCGCATAAAAATTAATAAGAAATTAATTAATTAATAATAAGGCTAAAATTGGAAATTCTGTAAATTTTAGAATTTGGCCACGAAAGTTATACCATTGCGTTCGTGGTGATTTTCTTATTAACTTTCATATATAAAGTTTTGCGATCGGACTTCAAACGGAAAAGTTATTAACATTTGAAATTTTCAAATTTAAAATAATTCAAATAAATTCAAATTTTGAAATTTAAGTAATGTTAACATGGAAATTAAAATGGGTAATAAATAATTTAATGTTAGAGTAATTTAACATTAAAGAAAATGTTAACATTATTATTAAAATAGGCAAGAAATCAAAAAATAATGGCGACAATCAATACTCGCCTAATTCAATAGGACGATCGACCGTCTTCCTTGGGCTGGTCAACCTAATTCCCATTAAAGAGGTATTAAGTGGCTGAAGTACTTACTCACACATTATAAGGACATGATTGATAGTAGTTGCATCGGACTTGAAAGGGCCTTTGGCTTACAGTTGAAGGTACGTTATAATATTGGACTGGAAGAGCCTTTGGGTCTACAAATAGAAGTATTCTTAGTATGATAGTATAGGACGCGTAAGATATATTACTTATCTAAATGATATTACCCAAATATTGTTATAATAAAGTTTGAGATTTTCATTCACCGTACATTGTTGTTTCGACCCTTCCTCATTACAACACACGTGTTAGGGGAAACGATGCTGATAGAGTAGACAAAGGCGACAGTAAAGATTTTGGCAGTTTATCTATCTACTTATGTTTTCGATATATTTTGATGTACGCAGTTTTAGACATGTTGATGTTATTTTTGGAATATTGTATTTTGGATATTTGGGATGATATGTTATATTTCTGAGATTTGAATTTTTATGGAATGGGTACTTATTTCTATTATTATATTTTATTCCTTCCGTTGTTAGATTCAGAAAGCATAGATAGATAGCTCTATATATTGTTCATTGTATAAATTTTACCAATCAATAGCCATCTTTTGAATGGGCTAAAGGTTCAGTGAGCTTTTATTGGGTCGAAAATTAGGTCTGTTTCGAGGAGGGTTGTTACATTTGGTATTAAAGCTTAGATTACCCGATCAACGGGAATATGCATACGTAAGAGTGTGTACTTGTTATTTTGAAATTATTTTTCAAAACCCTAATATATATATATATATATGAACATATGCAAACACACTAGATAAACCTTTTATTTTAGCAAATAATACTATCTTAGGAAGTTGTAACTAAAAGCTCAAACCTACAGATAGTTGATTATGGCTGAAAACCATTTCTCTGAGGCTGGGAACTCCTCTTCCCAGGAAATACCCACAATTAGAAGGATGTCAGAATGGTTCAATCAATACATGAGGCATCTAAGGCAAGTTCCCATTCCTCAACAAGTTGCACCAATGGAACTCATTGCTCCACCCACTAAAGCATCACCCTACCCAGTAGACTGCCCCAAATTGTGTAATGACTTCCGAATTACGGGAGGACGAGTGTATACGAGAGCTAAAGGTTTTGTGGAAACGAAGGCTTGGATTAATGACCATGAACATATATTTCGGGAGCTTGGATGGGAAGACCTAACCAAGAGGAGGATGACTACATTGCATCTAAAAAGGGAGGCGCTAGATTGGTGGACTATAGTGGCCGAGGAAAATGTTGAAGAGGGAATCACTTGGACTGAATTCAGAACTCGTTTTGAGTCACAGTTCATATCCAGAGCCGGAGTAAGTTTGCAATTGGAAAATGTTTATACAACTCAGGCAGGGAGATTTCATATTAAAGGAGTATATTAGTAAGTTCATGGAACTAGCTAAGTTCGAATTGAGTCCGATTGATACCCCTATGAAGAAAGCTATGAAGTTCGTTAAAGGCCTAAATTCCCCACTTAGGGAGCTGCTTTTGACCCAAGTACCCGCGAATGCCACTTATGATATGATAGTTGAAATGACCCTACTGCAGACTGTGGGTATTAAGGAGAAGGAGAAGGTGGGACCGGCACAAAGTCAATGTAGAGCTAAGAAAGGAGGATTTTGGGTAGACAAGAAGGAAAATGGGAAAATCAAGAAGGGAAGTGTGATATGTCGTAGATGTCAGAAGAAGGGACATGTTTCTAAGGACTGCAAGGTGAGTTTGATGAGAGAGGAGCTTAAAGGGAGATGGTACCACTGCCATGAAGAGGGACACTTCAAGAATTGATGCCTGACGCTAACAAAAGAGGGACAAGGTGCTAGCTTATGCCATTGATGTTATACCTATCTCAAGTAGACCTTCTCATAAAGACCAAGGAAAAGCTGCTTTGCAATGTATAACTGGTATTTTTGGGAATACTATTCGTACCTTATTTGACTCGGGAGCACCACATTCATTCATAACTAGAAATATAGTTAACTCGTTAATTCTAAAAACCTAAGTTGTCACCAACCTAATAGTCATGTCAAATCCTATTGTGGGGTTGATGCACCTTTATTTGATTTGTAAAGGCCTAGTTGTGGATATATGTAATGTCTATTTTACATGTAATGCGTATGTTCTTGATTTTAAGGGGTATGGACTTATCTTAGGGATGGATTGGTTATCTTACTATGGGGCTATCCTAGATTGTGATAGGAGGATTGTATGGTTAAAGAGTTGTAAGGATCAAGATATAGATGCTCGTTGTACACCTCCAAAATTCAATCGAGTTAAGCTACTTATCCTATCACAATGTAAGTCTCGTATGTGCCTTAGTTCGAGAATTTCCTAATGTTTTTGAAGAAGTCTCGGGTCTCCCACTCCAGATGGAGATAGAGTTTAGAACTGATTTGGATAAGGACGCTAGACCCTTTGTACTACCATTAAGACATATGGCCCCCAAAGAAAGACGAGAGTTGGATAAGCAAATTTCGAAGCTATGGTAGAAGGGATTTATTAGCCAAAGTACTTCAGAATGGAGAGCACCAGTTGTTTTCGCCACTAAGGCAGATGGTTCTTTAAGGCTATGCATTGACTATAGAGAACTCAACAAACTAACCAAAAAGAATAGGCGTCCCTTACCTAGAATAAATGACTTGTTTGACCAGCTTGTTGGAGCTAAAAATCTATTCCCAATTGGACTAAGCCACCAAATTCCATCATTAAGGATGGCTGAGGATTGCAAACAGAAGATCGCTTTTCGCACTCTAGATGGGCTGTATAAATGGGAGGTTATATCTTTTGGATTGACGAATGCCCATGCATACTTTATAGATTTGATTAAAAGAGTCTTTAGGGGGCAGCTAAACAAGTTCACCATAGTGTTCGTAGATAATATTCTAGTATTCTCTAAAAGTGAGGTGAGCATGAAAATCACTTAAGAGAGGTACTAAAGACCTTGAGAAGGCACCAAATAAAAGGAAAACAAATTCTCAAAGTGTTATTTTTGGAAGAATAATATGAGATTTCTCGATCATATTGTTTTCGAGAAGGGATTGCATATGGATCCTACAAAGGTGAAAACTATTCAAGACTGGAAGATTTAAAGGACGCCATGGAAGTTAGGAGCTTTCTTGGGCCGGTGGGTTACTATATGAAGTCCATCAAGAATTTTTCCAAGATAGCAGTCCCACTAACTCGCTTAACGAAGAAAAACCTAGTTTTTGTATGGGATGAGAAAGCACGGAAGCATTCGAGAAATAAAAGAGATGTTGACTAGTGTGTCAGTACTTACCATTCTCGATAGGACGAAGCCTTTCATTGTTTACACCGATGCATGTGGTATATGATTAAGAGTTGTTCTTATGCAAGAAGATTGAGTGATAGCCTATGCAAGTAGTCAGTTGAAGGACCATGAGAAGAGGTACCCAACTCACGACTTGGAGTTAGCGGTTATCACTTTTCTTTGAAGTTGTGGAGGCACTACCTTTTGGGAGAAAGGTTTGAGTTAATTACTAACCACAAATCCCTTAAATATCTATTTTCCCAAAAATATTTGAATCTTAGGCAGCAGAGGTGGATGGAGTTTATAACATCATATGACTTTGAGATATAGTACACTCCCGGAAAAGGGAATGTTATCACCGACGTTCTTAGCCGGAGGCATGCTACTTTAGGTGCTATATATGAGTGGAGGCGGTTAGAGTTCCTCTTGAACTTCGATTTCCAGCTGCCATTGAAACCCACTCTAAACTATCTTGTAGAAATGAAAGTTAGGCCAGCATTGATGGACCACATTGGACAAGAGAAGAAGAAGGATGCGACGATGGTAGATATTTTGGGCAAGTTAAGTAGATGAGAACATTTCCTTCATATATGCAATTGACAAAAGAGGATGTTTGAGAAGAGATGGGTGCCTATGTGTTCCTATGGTGGACGACATTTTAGAGGAAGTTCTAGCTGAGTCTGTGTAGTTAAAGCCCCGCTAAAGTCCCAAAAAATCCCTACTATAGCCTATAGCACTCTTCAGCTGCTACACAATGTCAATTTAGCATTGTTAAATAGTAGATCCGCTTTAAGCCCCGCTATTTTCTACTACACCCGCAAAGTCAAGGGTTTTTAGCACCCGCTTTAGCAATATTAATATACAAAGGTTGATTTAAGTAGTCTTCTTTTAAACCAAATTAACAAAGTTAAGGTAAAGACCTAATTTTAAGACGTAAGTTCTAAATATAAGTTAAAAATCTATTATAGTCGCCAAATCTAGTTTGCATAAATCATGATATTCTTTAGTTTTGTTATACAAGATTAAACAATATTTCTTTTCCCTACACAAATAATGGGAGAATGAGAACTGATTAACTTTAAATATTTGGTTTTATATCTAGTGAAGCTTTTTGCACCTCCGTTATTTTCCGCTATATCCCTATTTTATCCCAGCTATAACTTTTTTCACTTCCATCGCTACGTGCTTTAACTTCACAGGGTCGATTTTCACCACTCTTGCATGACCATTCACCCCGGTAGAGATAAAATGTATAGGGATACAAAGCGGATTTTCTATTGGCAGGGATGAAGAAAAGGATAGCGGAAATTATCTCTATTATTTGACGTGTCAAAAGATAAAGGAGGAATAAGGGAGCCCGAAGAACCATTACCGCTAGAAGTACCAACTTGAAAATGAGGCGAAAGAAGAAAAGAACCATTACCGTTATTTTCTATTGGCATATATCGATGGACTTTATAGATGGGTTGCCTAGGAGTAAAAGAGGCAATAAAGATATTTGGGTTATGGTAGATGGACTCACTAAAAGCGCCCACTTTATTCCACTTGGGAGAAATAGGACTATGATATCCCTTGCGCAAATTTATATCGAGGAAGTAGTATGATTGCATGGAATTATGATCGGCATTTTTAGTGATAGAGACCCTTTGTTCACTAGCGAATTTTGGAGGAGTTTACAATTGGCCCTAGGAACGACATTGAATCTCAACACTGCTTGCCACCCGTAGACTGATGGCCAGATGGAAAGGGAGAATAGGATTTTGGAAGATCTGTTGAGGGCTTGCACCATAGATTTTGGAGGATAGTGGGAACAATATTTACTCTTAGTAGAGTTCGCGTACAATAATGGTTACCAAGCGATGATTGGCATGACATCCTTTGAAGCATTATTTGGGATGCCATGCATGTCACCAAATAGTTGGTGGGAAACCACCGACAAAATTCTACTTAGACTAGATTTGATTCGCGGGACCTTGGAAAAAATAAAGATGATTAGACAGCGAATAAAGACCCCACATGACCGTCAGAAGTCCTATGCCGACAACTGAAGAAAGGAATTAGAGTTTGCGGTAGGTTATATGATGTTTGTTAAGGTTTCCCTTTATAGGAAGGTCATGAGGTTTTGTACATCGTGGAAGTTGGTGCTAAGGTTTTTTGGGCCTTTCCCGATCTTGGAAGGAATAGGGAAACTTGCATATCGAGTAAAGCTGTTGGATAAGTTAGCGAGAATTTATAACGTCTTTCATATTTCGCATTTGAGGAAATGTCTGTACAACACCATCACCATAGTAGAGCCTGATCAGTTAGTAGGCATATGGACAAAGCCAATAGCACCCCGTGCCACTGCACGCATAATGGAACACGGAACTAGCAAGCTCTGCAACAAAGAAATTAGGCTGGTTCGAGTACAATGAGGAGTTAATCCAGCGGAAAGCGCGTGAGAAACCAAAGAGAAGACGAAGGCTTCTCATCCTAACCTTATCTTTGGTAAACTTTCTCTCTCCAAAATTTAGGTTTTTGATTGCATCGTGCTTGCTAAATTGGATGGAAAGAGATGGTTGCCACACATTTCTTATTTTTGCACTCATATAGAATTTTATGCATATTTAGGATGCTTACATACATGCCTATATGTCACGATCTTGCATTCACGCTAGGACGGTGCTCACATATAATATGTTGCATGCATAATCACATTGCATATTTGGTTGAGCAGATGGTTTGTAGATAACTTGGTTGTATAACATGGTTATAGAGTGAACGTTACACTATATGTCCCTTAAGGGTTTTGGTGATGAAATTCATTTTAAGGGAGGAGAATGTAACACCCTGTAAAAATTAATGATTAATTAATTAATAAAAAGGCTAGAAATAGAAATTTTGTGAATAGTAGAATTTGGCCATGAAAGTTACACCATTGCATGTGGAGCGATTTTTTGATCAACTTTCATATATTAAGTTTTGCGATCAGACTTTAAATGGAAAAGTTATAGACATTTAATTTTTTTCGAATTTAAAATAATTTGAACAAATTCAAATTTTGAAATTTAAATAACGTTCACGTGGAAATTAAAATGGGTAATAAATAATTTAATGTTAGGATAATTTAACGTTAAGGAAAATGTTAACGTTATTATTAAAATAGGCAAGAAATCAAAACTAACAACAATAATAAATACTCGTCTAATTCAATAGGACCGATCGACCGCCTCCTTTGGGCTGGTCGACCACTAGCGGTCGACCGCCTAGGGAGGAGCAGTCGATCGGTGGATGTGTGGCAGTTAGGGTTTTGTTAGGCACGAACGGTCCAAATTTTATTATTTTAAACCAACTTAAATCATACGGTCTGGGCGCCTTCTAACCACTAAAAATAAGAGGCTAGCTCCTTCACTTTTATTTAGCAAAATATTTGTAACGGTACAGATACTCTGTCAGTCTTCTTCTTCGATTGGATTTAAGAGTTCAAGCCTAAGGGAAAAAAATAGGTTTATATATGTATACATTTGTCTATTTTTATTCTTCCCCGATCTCTGAATGTTAAATCTAATTTATATACAATTGAATTATTGTACATTTTGAAAGAGAGTAAATTGAAGGAGGAGTTAGGAAAAGACGTGAATCGAATCCAAATGGAAGCTAGATACTATCAGTGAGTGAAAATCTCAATTTTTCATATTTTAGTATTTGTATAGTAGAAGTTTGGATTTGTTTTGTGCCTTCGGAGTATTGTACACCCCTAAAACTAAAACCCTAAAATAAAATGTCAATTCTAATATTTATTGGAATCTCAATTATTTTATATTAAAATAGTAGAATTTTTTTGTTATAAGTTAGAAAATGGTGTGAAGAGTACAAATTCTCCTATTCGTAGTTTGCACCGCCTATTTCTATAATTTAAATATGAATCTCTTTTTCATTGTATATGTAAAAGTTGAATAGAGTATAAAGGGTTTAAATTGTAAGTTTTATTCCTTGAAATAGCGGTGTTGATTCTACTATATTAATATAAAATAAGTTTGGTATTTGATTCTATTTTATTAATGCAAGTCTATTGTTTAGTTAAGGATATTAGCTATTTTGTAAGTTATTGTATGGAGTTAGACTTGTATGAATTTGGAAGATTTGACATTTTAAATGATTAGCATAAGATGCGAAAACTTTTGCACGCTTAGGAATATTTAGTTCACCTAAATTACGTACGTATAAATATATCATTGTATAAATACATTATTAACATATGGTGATAACGTAATCGCATAGTATAAATAGGTTAGTAAATAACGTTAAACCCTTAGGAAGGAAATTAAGGATAATTATGGAAATTAATCCATTATTAAAGACGGAATAAGGAGTTTTCCTTATATGGACTTAATCTGAAATGTGGTGAGGTATATATATGGTAGTATGTTAGAAGAGTGAAAATATGACTAAGTTATAGGGATGAGAGGTCATTCAAAAGCACATAGAAGTCCGCACAACTAATCTGGCTACTGGCAGTGTGACTTTGGACTAATGTGAGACATCATTTATAACAAGTACCCATGGTGAATGTGAGGTTGGTCCTAATTTTGTAGGGTAAGTCTGACCAGCTAATCTGGCTACTAGCACCTATGAATAATCGGAGTAATGTGAGATGTCATAGTTTGGGTTACGGGTCATAAGACGTATGGCCTACTTCTAGGTTTGGGGTATTAAGTGGCTATTGTAGGGTCCCCCTCCTTCCCACTTACAAAGTATTAAATTTTCGAGATTATCTTTTAGGTGCGATAGTAGGGAATCTCGAGAAGGGTCGGCTTTGAGGTCGAGTTAAGTGGCTATTGTAAGGTCCGCCTTTTCCCATAAAGATGTATTAATTGGTATGATGAGATTTCGTGTGATGTCACTTAGGGAGTACTAGAGAAGTGTCCGCCTTGGGTTTAGGGATTAAATGATAGGGATCTGCTCAGAGTTTAGGTATTAAATGGTCAGAGTCTGCCTAATTCCCATTAAAGAGGTATTAAGTGACTCGGGTATTTTCTCTTACTTTATTAGGACAAGATAGACGGTAATTGTGTTGGAATAGAAAGGGCCTTTGGCCTATAGTTGAAGGTACGTTTTGTAGTCGGTCTAGAAGAGCCTTTGGGCTTACAGTTAGAAGTATTCTTAGTAGGATAGTATAAGACGCGTAAGACATTACTTGTTTAAATGATGCTGCCCAAATACTATTATGGTAAGACTTGAGATTTTCATTCATCGGATATTGTTGTTATGACCCCTCCTCATTACAATACACGAGTTAGGGGAAATAATGCTGATAGAGGAGACAAATGCGGCGATGAAGATTTGTAGTAGTTTACTTATCTATTTATGTTTTTGATATTTTTTGATGTACCCAGTTTCAAACATGTTGATATTATTTTTGGAGTATTGTATTTTGGATATTTGGGATGATATGTTGTATTTCAGAGATTTGACTTTTTATGGAATTGGTACTTATTTCTGTTATTATATTTTATACCTTTCGCCGTGAGATTTTGAAAGTATAGATGGATAGCTCTATATGCTGTTAATTGTATTAATTTTATCAACCAACATCCAGCTTTGAAATGGGCCTAAGATTCGATGGGCTTTTATTGGATAAAAAATTAGGCCCGTTTCGAGTAGGATTGTTACAATAGCTTCCCAAGCTATCGCATATTGGTTATTGCAAGTTAAGCCTAGCTATTAAAAGTTGACTCTCATTTAGCCATCACATGTTGAGCCTAGCTACCGCAAGTTGCCACTACATAAGCCATCGCATGTTGATCTTCATAGGCTTTCGCAAGTTGACCCTCAACTAGTTGTTGTAGGTTAATAAATTTATTACCTACCGCAAGTTGAACTCTTATAAGATGTTATAAGTTGATAACTCTACTGGCTATCGCACTTTGAGCTCCCAGTAGCCATCGCATGTTGACGTCTTAACATAAGATATCGCAAGTTAAGCTAACATTAGCTATCACAAGTTTATGGGTTATCGCAAGTTGAACAACAAAACTATAACAGGTTAAGCCTTAGGGGCTATCGCATGTTACTAGATCAAGTAATATCGTGGGCTGACATTTTATTTTATTGGCTATCACAGGTTGATAGCTTTGATGTTATTGCAAGTTGAACATTTATAGGGGTTGTCGTAGTGTGAGATGACATTCCTGTAAGTAACTTGAAAACTATTTTATTTCCTTACTAGAAAATTGCTTTTCACCAAACCATGTTTTGTGTCGAATTCTCATTGGTCAACTCATGCCTTTACAGTTTACTTTTCAGAATGGGTTAATTACATACTCTATTGATTAATTAATTATGTTCAATTAATTAGTTCTTTCCTTTGCCACATAATTCGTAAAAAATTGGAAATCGATGGGAGAAATCAAATCATATTTTACCTCATATCAAAATTTCAGGTCAAAATAATTATTTTTACTACATTTAATAATTAATTTTCCCAAAACCATTCTCTTAACTTAAAATATCCATATTAATTCCGAACAATTTTCGAAAATCATGGAATTAAAAACCTATTTTCATTTTATCATCCTAAACATCATATTAAATGTTCATCTTTTAGACAAGCTTAAATCGTGTTTTACCCTAAAACTTAACTAAATTCCTTTGATTAAAATTTCAAAACATCTTTAAAGCAATACTAAGCATTCAAACATTTTTTGCTTCATCAAAATCATTCATTCAAAGACAATTCTAAATCCAAATGGATTAGGGAGAGTTTTAGGGAAAAATTTACTCACCTTGATTAAGATAACATTAATTTAGTCTTCTCTCTTCTCAAAGTGAAGCTTGAATCTTCTAGCTTTTGATTTCCTCATCTTTAGCTTGGAGTATGGCGGCTGGCCTTGTCTTGTTTTAAGGGTTTATGAAAATGAATTAGAATGAAGGGAATGTGACTAAGGTAGGTATGTTACTGATTTTGACTTGGGCTAATATCCCTTATTGCCTAATCTCACTATATTTCCCTTAATACAATGTCCTTCTCATTCAAAAATATAATATATCTTTTCTTATTAATAAGGCCAACTTTAATTGCCTTAACTGTCTATGGTCCATTTAATTAACTTTTAAAGTGTCTCACACTTAATTAATAAAATCCGCCTTAGCTAATTCTTGCAATCAAAAAATTTCTTTTAATAATTTCTTCTTATTATTAATTTTAATTTAATTTTTCATATTATGGCACTTTAATACATAGGTGTCACAGTGTTCCTTCTTACAAAAATTTCATCCTTAAAATTTCTTCAAGGAAAAATAAAAATTATATTAACACCTTGAAAGTGTAAAATCATCATCATCATATAAGTGCACACAAGTACAAAAGATTACACTAGTACCGTATTATTGTAAATCGTCAACCATCAAACAAAATGCATTAGTTCAACACATAATCATATCACACATTACTATACTTGTACCCTACTAGTACATATAATAGACAAACAAAGTACCCTACTATGCATATGAATGTCTAAAATAACTCGGGATGGATATTCTTAATCCTATCCTCTACCTCTTAGGTATAATCATCTTTGTCATCACTCTGCTGGACGCAAACGAGTTTGATAACTTTGTTTCTTAACTCCTTTGTATCACGACCTACTATTCCCTTCGGTTGTCTCACATATGTCAAATCTGACTCTATGGATAAACCTTCTACCATCCTTGGTTCCACTATCGAACTTGAGTTATGCACACATTTCCCTAAATACGATATATGAAAAACATTATGCATGCCCACTAAGCTACTTGGTAACTCGACTCGATAAGCGAGTTTACCGATTCTCCTAATCACTGAAAATGGTCCTACATATTTAGGTACAAATTTTCCTACCTTTCCAAAATGCATAACTCCTCGCATCAGAGAAACTTTCATGAACACATAGTCGTCTACTGCGAACTTAAGTTCCTTCCTCCACTTGTCGGTATAACTTTTTTTCCGTGATTACGCTGCTTTCATCCTGGCATGAATGAACCCTACTTTCTCAGTAGCATCTCTTACCAAATAGGGCCATAACACAAGTCTGTGTCCCGTGTCTAACCAACCAATCCATCCTCAATATTACCCCATATCCTACGAAGTCAAACAAATATAGTTTGCAAACAAGCAAATTTCCATAGATCAAACTCAAGGTCAGTGCACCTTAATACAAGAGTGGTATACCCACCGATCCGATTAACCACATGTAATGACGTAATCAGATAAGTAATGTCTAATTCAAACCTATCAACCGAATCTTTCAAAATAAAAGAGTGAGTAGCACCACTATCAAATAGAACTCTAACTGGCATAATGGAAGTCGAAATCATACGTCTAAGCACATCCTTTTCTTTCTCTTTAGCAATTGGTCCAGATGAAGGTCCTTCCAAAGCATAAGCCTTTGCCTGCTTTGCTTCTAGGCAATCCCTCTTTTTATGGCTAGGTCTATTAAAGAAAGCAATTGGCCTTGTCCTTTTCTCCGGTTGGATTTACTTAGTGGAATAGTGTCCCTTCTATTTGAGTTAAAACAAGTGACATCCACCACATTAGACTTTTGAGCTCCTCCTCCCAAGGCATTTTATCCTTTCTGATTCTTTTTACCCTTCTGATATAGGTTGAATCTTTTCTTTAGCCCACCCTTGTGTCTAACAGTCGTTCTCTCCTCCAGAAATAAGCGATCATACCTTCTCGCCATTTCCACCACCATATCAAAAGGAGTAAATATATCACCTTGTGATTCAGCCCCTTCCTTAAGCCTTCAATAAATTTCTCATTCTTCTTTAATGGAGTATTAATATTTTACCTTCCATACATTAACAAGTTATTAAAGCACTAGATGTACTCTACCATAGTCATCTCCCCTTGCTTCAAATCCAAAAACTCCCTGCACAATGCACTCTTCTATAATTCCGAAAGGAACCGAGCCTCAATTCACTCCATAAACTGTTCCCAGGTTATTTCCTCCTCTGGGACCTTAGAAACTATAGCCTCCCACCAGTCTAGTGCATCTTCCTGATGTTAAAGAGAAGCCAAATTCCTTATCTAAGAATTATCATACCTTAAGCCTTTGAAAATGTGCTCACAAGCCTTCAGCAAGTTCAAATTTCTTGAGCAGACTCTTTTCCCATAAATACCTTTCCTCAACAGTTCTTATAATCCTGTGTCATCTTATAAAAGTCTACTCCTCTACCTACCATCGATCTCAACTCAATAACTTCAACCAACCGTTTCCTAGTCATTTCCATCATAAAATGGCGGGACAAAGCATTCATGTCCATTTCTCCTTCAATCGGGCAAGGCACTTGGATACCAGATTCAGCGTGAACTTTTGAGGCTGCCTCCCCTCCTTGGCCATTAGTTTGCGTACTCTCAGTTTATCTACTAGGATTCACTCTTGTACTTCCTAAGGCATATATTGATTACATAGGTCCATTCTTGCTTTCTGCATAACCATGTGTTTGTAAGAAATAGAAGTAAGGAATGTTAGAGCGATAGTAGAGGAGTAGATATATCCTTACTATATATAAATATCAAAATACAAGTACGTTATATATAACATATATGCTCCCCATGGTGATCATTTTCCATAACTTAGTTTCTTTTTAGCTTTGTTTCACCTAAATGTTCCCCTAACCTAAGATCTAAAACTACATTGTAACATCCCCCACTTCGACACCCGAAAATAGATGCCGATGATGCTGAAGTCATCACCAGAATCATTTTCAAGTGACAAACTGAGTTCACTTTCACTTTGCACAATATTAAACAAACGAAGCAGCTACATAAATTTTCATTACATCAATTTGTTTTTACATAATTTGTTACATCATCATTAACCCATTCCATTCCCATGTGGGTAAATATAATAAGAAATAAATATAAGGTCATGCCCAACATATGAAGATGTTGATATGATACTTACCTAGTTATAATGATTAGTTCTACACAGTGAAATTTTCAAAATTACTTTTATTCACTAGATAAGCCTCCTCCTTCGTCTTTCCAAAAGATAAATATTTAAACCATAAACTAAGTCTACTTGAATGAGTACCCGTGGGTTTATAGAAAATAATAAAAACACAGGTCGAATATAAAGTTTGGTATGAGTAAAACCTTTACCCTAAGTAATCATAGTGAGACCATGCTGTTGTAGCATGGGACATGTTTCCCTTTCACTTTATCATCAAAACAGTTACATCATACATGTAAACATCACATCATGAGCATACCTTGCATCACGTTCAATTCATAAGTGCACCCTACACTTGTCATCCAACAATAAACAATGTCATCATTATATCATCGATTCAAACTAAGTATACCCTATACTTAACATACAATCATGAACCAACTCATTCAATCATCCATCATCCATATAAACATCGCCTATTTTCTTATTTTAGGTGTTCATCTTTAAGTTATCATTAATTTACTTTAGTGATTACCTTCCTAGGTCTGTCTATAACTAATGTATCATTTACTCTAACAACATCACTAGATGAAATGGCCACTCATTCTACCAAGGGAGCCACCCTGACTTTCTTAAGAGGTTGAATTTAAGCACCCTGAATACATTCTAGCACGCATCCTTATTAAACATTAATAGCACCTCATAGTCCTAAAACACTATTGTTTCAAATTGCCAATTAATTTTATTTATAACCCCACCATGTTGTTTTATCACCCTGCCGGGGCACCCTTCCATAACTCACTTTATAATTCAAAATTTTCTGGATTGAACCTTATTGTGGCACCCTGCTATATGCTATTCGACTTTAGATTTGGTAGTTGTGGCACCCTACCGTCTAATAACTCTATGAGTTGGTATATCTTTACGATCCTCGTTCAATCTTTTTCTTTCATTTATTTATTGTGTACCCTACACATTCATTAGATAAAACATCTTTATCTTTGATCAAATGATACTTATCATTTCTTAGCTCCTTTAAGCTTTCTTCCATTTCAAAATAAGTTAACACAATTTTAACTTATTAATTCCTTTCACTATTTCAGCCCTATGAAATGGTCAATCAACACTTGGAAAGTGGCTTCCAAAGTGCACTAAGTATTTTCTTATTTTACATTTAAAATTTAGCTTCCCAAGCTATCGCATATTGGCTGTCGCAAATTAAGCCTATGAAAGTTGACTCTTATTTAGTCAACTCACGTTGAGCCTAGCTACCGCAAGTTGGCTACTACATAAGCCATTGAATGTTGATCCTTTTATGTTATCTCAAGTTGACCCTCAACTACCTGTCGTAGGTTAATAGATTTATTTATTATCACAAGTTGAGCTCTTATGAGCTATCGCAAGTTGGTAACTCCACTGGTTATTGCATGTTGAGCTACAAGTAGCTATCACATGTTGATGACTTCACATATGCTATCGCAAGTTAAGCTATCATTATCTGTCGAAAGTTGAACAACAATAACTATAACAGTTTAAGCCCTTAGGGGCTATCACATATTGATAGATAAGTACTATCGCAAGTTGACATTTTATTAGCTATCGAAGGTTGATAGCTTTAATGTTATCGCAAGTTGAAAATTTATAGGGGTTTTCGCTAGTTAAGATGGCATTCTTGTAATTAACTTGAAAACTGTTTTATTTTCTTACTAGGTAATTGCTTTTTACCAAACCATGTTTTGTGTCAAATTCTTATTGATTAAATTATGCCTTTACAGTTCTCTTTTTAGAAAGAGTTAATACATAATCTATTAATTAATTAATTACCTTTAGTTAATTAATTAATTCTTTTGCTAAATAATTCCTAAAAAGTTGAAAATCGATAGGAAAAATCCCAAAAATTCACCAAAAATCTAATTTATCATATTTTACATCATATCAAAGTTTTAGATCAAAATAATTATTTTTACTATTTTTAATAGTTAATTTTCCCAAAATTAACCATTCTCTTAGCTTGGAAAATCCATATTAATTCCGAATAATTTTCGAAAATCATGGAATTTAACATCGATTTTCATTTTGCTATCCTAAACATCATATTAAATTTTCATAATGTTTAGACAATATTAAATCATGTTTTTTTTGAAATGATACTTAGATACAACATGTCACTAGGACAACAAACCACAAATCATGTACCAATAAATATTCGAATCACGCTACACAAGTTTTGAACTTATGACCTCTCGCACCAAAGTCGAATCACTTAACCACTGGGACAATGGTGATTGATTAAATCATGTTTTACCCTAAAACATGACTAAATTCCTTTGATCAAAATTTAAAAACGTCTTCAAAGTAATTTTTAATCATCTAAACATAATTTACATCATCAAAATCATTCATTCAAAGACAAATTCAAATCCAAATGGGTTAGGGAGAGTTTAAGGGAAAATGCTATCACCTTGATTAAGAAAATCTTAATTTAGTCTTCTCTCTTCTCAAAAGTAAAGCTTGAATATCTAGCTTTTGATATACACTTCTTTAACTTGGAATACGGTGGTCGACCTTATCTTAGGGGTTTATGAAATTGAAGTAGAAGAAGGGAATGTGGCTAAGGTAGGCATGTTAGTGATTTTGTCTTTGGCTAATATCCCTCCTTGCCTAATCTGACTAATGTATTTCCGTTAATACAAATTACTTATCATTCATAAATCTAATATATCTATTCTTACTAATAATGTCAACTTTAATTGCCTTAACTATCCATGGTCCATTCAATTAACTTCTAAAGTGTCCCACACATAATTAATAACTCCCTTAGGTAATTCTTACAATTAAATTATTTTTCTATTTTAGCTATTTCTTATTATTATTAATTTTAATTTAATTTCCAAATTATGACATTCCAAAATATAAGGTATTATAATGTGTTGATTATGGTGTTTTGCACAACGTTTAGATTTTATGAGTGGTTAGTTATGCCGTTCGGGTTAATCAATGTGTCGGCATACTTTTTTGAGCTCATGAACTATCTTTTCTAGGATCAATTGAATAAGTTCATGTTGTGTTCATTGATGATATTCTCATTTACTCAAAGATGGAAGAGGAACACAAGATGCGTTTGTGGATTATGGTGGAGGCAATGAGGAAACACCGATGGAAGGCGAAGTTTTTTAAATGTCACTTACGAAGGAGGGAAGTGAGATTCTTGGGTACGTTGTTTATGAATAGGGCATTGCTATAGATACCGGGGAAGTTGCAGCAGTCCAGAATTGGGACATACCCAAGAGTGCTACAAATGTGAGGAGTTTTCTTGGATTGAGAGGATACTATAAACATTTAATCAAAGAATTCTCATAGGTAGCGATACCTTAATTAATTAGATGAAGAAGAATTAGACTTTTGTTCGGGATGTGATGTGCGAACATGCATTCATGAGTCTGAAAGAGAGGTTGACGAGTATGTCAGTGTTGGTCATTCCAAGTGGAAATAAGGAAGTGACAGTACACACAAATGCATGTGGGACTGAACTAGGTGCGATATTGATGTAGAAGGGTAAAGTTGCCGCATATGCTAGTTGACAGTTGAAACTGCATAAGTGAAATTATCCAATTCATGATTTGGAGTTGGCGGTGATAGTATTCACTTTTAAGATTTTGAGGAATTACTTTTTGGAGAAAGGTTTGAGTTATTCACGAACCACAAGTATTGAAGTACCTCTTCTGTAGAAGGATCTTAGCCATCTCAACCACGCATGTTAGAGTTCCTGGCCTCTTACGGCTTTGACATTTCCTATACGCTTGGTAAGGGAAATGCAGTCACTAATGTGTTAAGTGGAAGACATGTCAACTTAACGACGATGTTCCTAGAATTGAAGTAGTTTGAGTTTGTCGCTAGTTATGACTTCAGACCTCAATGTGAGCTAGAGCCAGAGATGTTCGCTAATTTGACTATTAAACCTACTTTGATTGAGTGGATTGGAAGTAGTCAGAAGCATGATGCTAGGCTAGTAGAGATCACGGCTAAGTTAGAGGAAGAAGTAGGGTCTAAAGGTACGAGGTAGTATGCCGAGATGGTTGACTCCCTAAGGATGAGAGATTTTTCGTTCCCAATGTCGATAGGTTGAGAGATGAGGTACTATGAGAGTGCCACCATTCGAGATTGACCATACATCTTGAAGGTAATAAAATTTACCATGATATGAGGCAGTCATTCTATTTGAGAGGGATGAAGATGGACATTGGGACATTCATCTCAAGATATATGAACTGCCAGCTACTAAAAGCTAAGCAGAAGATGCCAAGTGGTTTGTTGCAACCGCTTGAGATTCCTGACTGGAAGTGGGAGCAGATATTAATGGATTTCATCGACGGATTGCCAAGGTCTAAAAGAGGGTTAATAGCATTAAGGTCATAGTTTATAGATTGACAAAAGATGCTAGATTTATATCTATAATGTCATTATGAGTGACCGTAGTGAGTGATCGTAAACCTATATTCACTAGTGAGTTTTGGAAGAGCTTACAAGAGGCATTGGGAATGGAGCTGCATCTGAGTCTAACCTTTCACCCATAGACCGAAAGAGTGAATCGAATCTTGGAGGATACCTTGAGAGCTTGCATACTTGAATTTAGAGGTTCGTGGGGTGGTCACTTGTATTTAGTAGAGTTTGCATACAACAATAGTTATTAGTCTAGCATTGGTATGACACCATTAAAGGAATTATATAGCGATTGTGTAACGCTTCTTTGTGTTGGTGAAAAGAGGGTGAAAAACTAATTATTGGGCCAGATATGGTTAGCAATACCTCGAAGAAGATCGAGATCATTCGACAATAAATGAAAGTGCTCAAGGTCGATAGAAGAGCTATTCTGACAAGAGATGTAGAGGTTTGGACTTCTATGTTAGTGATATAGTATTTATTAAGTTCTCACTATTGAAGATTGTAGTTCGATTTAGTAATAAGGGGAAGTTGGCATCAAGATTCTATGTCTTTTTCCGATACTCAAGAGGATTGTGAACCTTACTTATAGAATGGACTTAATCAGAAGATGGCGGATGTAAATAATGTATTCCACGTATCTCATTTGTGGAAGTTTGTGCATGGGTCAGGCATAATAGTGGTACCAAATCAACTTGATGATATTGAGGTTGAACTGAAAACTTTGAGACCTCATTAGCTTATTCGTATCATCGGACGTAATATGAAGTAGCTTAGGAGGAAGACGGTGGAGTT
Organism: Allium fistulosum; assembly: GCA_030737815.1. Lineage (NCBI taxonomy): Eukaryota > Viridiplantae > Streptophyta > Magnoliopsida > Asparagales > Amaryllidaceae > Allium > Allium fistulosum. Next base: position 1,215,496,919 of record CM060902.1, read on the forward strand.
AGTGAAGGTTCAATGGAGTGAGAGCGAAGTTGATTGCACATGGAAGACCGAGGAGAGTATAAGGACCACTCTATGTAGTTAAAGTGCTTAGCAGTTCTATAGCAGTGGAGGTGTAAAACGTTATAGCAGGGATAAAGCAGAGATATAGCGGAAATAGCGAAGATGTAAAATGCCTTATTAGAAATAAAATTAGTTCTCTAAGTTAATTTATTCTTATTCTAACATCATTTGTATAGGAAAAAGATATATATTTTAGTCTTATGTACAACAAAATGGGGAAAATCATGATTTATGCAGTCCCGACTTGGTTACTAAAGTAGATTTTCAACTTGTGTTAAGAACTTAGGCTTTAAACTTAGGTATTTACCCTGATTTTGTCGATTTAGTTTACAGGAGAACTAGCCAAATTAACTTTTTTGTATTAATGTTGCTAAAACTAATGTTAAAACTATTGATTAGAGGGTGTAGCGAAAAGTAGCGGGGTTTTAAGCGGATCAACTATTTGATAGTGCTAAACTGAAAAGGTGTAGCGACCAAATAGTGTTGCATGCTTTAGCGGGGATTTAGCGAGACTTTAGTAGGGATTTAACTGCATATAGACCACTTATCCAGAGCTCTTTACTTGGTAAGAATTCCATTTTATCGCTACCATCCGCATATCATTTTGATGTTCCGTATAGAATAGTTTATTACTCTATATGCTAGGATAGTCACATATATTATTTGACTGCTTATGATTGCATGTTTGATGGTTGAGATGGTTGCTTGTGGATGATAGACATGCAGAGTAACTATTGTTGATTTTACCTTATTTGATTTGGGGATTTCGGGGGTAAAATTCCTAAAGGGGAAGATTGTAACTACCCGTATTTTACGTATCAGATGATCATAAAATATTATTTTTAAATACATATTGGATCGTATGAGACTTTAACTTTGGATAATGTTGAGTAGTGACATTCAGACCCTTAGTAAATTAATTGGACGATTTTGACTTTGAAAACTTATAAGGCATACACTATTGACAGAAGGTGAATTACGGGTCGCGACCACATCCATTGGAATGATGTGATGGTTTCTCTTTCCATAAAGTGGTCATAATAGCTTATTGAACTTACCGTTTATGAGATACGACCATTTGAAGTTTGGACAATCTTGGCCAAATTAGTGGGTTGTTAATTAAGCCCAGATAAGGCCCAATAACCTATTTTAGGAATTGTTCCTAATAAAGAGATGGGATAGTTCCTAATCACTTTTTTCACTTTCCAAACCTCCATTATTCATTTCTTAATCAGAAATCACCAATTTTCCTTACTTTAATTAGCTTAAGCACGTTATTAATGAGTAATTAGAGAAGTGGTCAGATGATCTACTATTTTGACATCTTAGGATTCATGCACTACTGTTCACCCATGATTTGCTTTGGATTTGTGTATTCTTGTACTAGGTGAGTGATTTTGCATCTCTCACTATTCTATGCATGTAGATATAGTAAAATGATGAATTTTAATATGTTTTTGATGTTTAAACATTTTTAAACCTAGATCAAACTTTAATAACGTTTTAAACTGAGTTTAAAAGGATAAATATGTAATTTGAATCGTTTTAAACCATTTTATAAAACAACTCGTCATTTTGTGTATGGTTAGATCTAGGACAATATATTTGTCTGAATTAAATTTGGATTGCCTATTTATGATATTTGATGCTATGTAATGGTTGTATGTGACCATTTGATGTGTTTTTAAGTCATTTTAGTGTAGTTAGAAAGTGGTCGTCAATTTGGACAAATTGATGGCAAAGGTGTTCAAAACATGATGCGGTTAAAGTATAGTGTTCTCTAAGGCCAAGGGGAGCTATAAACAAGTCGCATAGGGATTGGGAAAGATTTGCTGGACTTTTGGTGAAGTTGAAATCCCATCAATGGTGGAGGCCAAACAAGTCGGTAGTGAAGTTGCTTCGAGGATATGGTGGAGAAACTTCGGGCGATTGGTAAAGGGACTTCAGGCATAAAGAGGGGACAGAATTATGGACTTGAACACAATTTTGAGATTACTAGACTTCTTGGCATCGAGAGGTCCTAGGAGGCACTTCGAGTCTTGGTGGTAAAGTCTTGAGGTTTGAGCATGGAAGCATTGGGTTGGAATGGATTGAAGGGCATTTATACTTGGAATTTTTTTGGGCCAAGAAATGAAGTCGATCCCGAGAGGTAGTGGAGTACTCAAAATCGAGAGGTTTTAATTACAGGCAATCTTATGTGGACTAAGAGAGTTTGGGAGGTTTGCAAGGTAAGAGCTTGGGTTAGAAACACTTAACCATTTTGGTTAAGTGAATCATATTGGGACCGACTTGATTTATGTCAGTGCCGACATGATTACGGTCGTGGGTGACCTTATGGCGTCCAAGCGAGGTCTGAAGCATGGGTTTCGAGACGTGGGTCATGCGTGTTTGTTCATTTGTTTAATGTTCAATTTTGATATTATGGCACAACGAAGAATGACTTCGATGGTGAAGCAACGATTCAACGTTTTGAGATGGCGATTTCAAAATTTTGATAAGATGACGCTACGGTTTATGAGGGGTGCTTAGTGATGTTTCGATAATGACGACTCAATGATGGGAGTCGAAATGATGATCCGAAGGTCAAGTTCAATTATGGGGGACTCGTGAGTGGAATTATAACCATGTACTGCTATGGATTTGAATGGAATAGAACATTGACTCTGTTCTACTTTAGGGACGTGTGCAAAGGGATCGTAGATACTTGGAGATTTATAGTGTGCTCATGTAGAGGGGATACGTGGGGATGCTCGCTTAGATTATGACTGTGTCTAAATCTTATGACTATGAATTACCTTGAACCTTATGATTGTGGGTCTATTTGCTAGCCTTACTAAGTAGCATGGATTAAGCACCGTGAAGCCAAGATTTGATTGAGTCTTTAGCTAATGATTGGGCCATTCGAGTTATCTTATATCCAATGCACTCAAGTGATGTGAGGATTGTTTAATGGATGTTGTGTTGGTTATGTTTGTTATACTTATTTCATCATCCTAGGGCTATCACATGATGTAAGTATTATGACTTTGATAAACATACACCCAATATTGTACTCATAATGTGGTACATCCATATAACGATGAAGATGGTTGTAGATTAGCATATACTGATGTTATGTGTTGACTCTACGGATGTAGAGACATGTCATGTATGATTCTCCATATCCTATGTCCTACACTATATTGACTTTCATAGTATTTTGAGAATGTTTATCGGTTATACCAAACTACTGTCTGAGTTAAGGTTTTACGCTTTGCTTCTTATTATCTTGGGTAGTCTTAAATTAGTAGACTAAATAGCAGATGTGGGATGACACATGGGTTGTGCAGGTGAACTAGCAGGAGGCTATGCTTTCATATACCACTACTTAGCTTATTAGTTCTATTGTTCCCTTGTGCGATACTATGGAGTCTAGACAATGTTTGACTTTTATCTTAGAGATAGTTTGTCATTTGAATTATTATTTGTTGTATAAAACTCTATGATCTGTGTTGTTTGTAGCTATAATGAACCCATGTACTATGATTATGTGGTTCATTTAGTTATTGCTATCTCACCTGTTTTATTTCTATGATGATAATTATATTATATTTGATGCTTTGTGAGATATGCAACATGTTATGTGATTGTTTGTTACTTTACCACATGGTAATCGTTCTACATCAGTCGGGTACTGTTATAGTGCACTATACAAGTATATTGGATATCAGAGGTATAGGATGTTTGCCACAATCGACAACTGTAAAAAATATGATCACCATCTATTTATACAGTATTATTAATGTTGGATAAAGTAATGGTATTATTTTTTACTGCTGCATCATCTCTTATATATTTTCCTTTTTTTACCAATTAAAATACAACATTCTTCTCCATTTCTACTTCTTAATTCCTTAAATCCTAAATACTACAAACAAGTTAAACCAAAAAGGGTCCAATACCAACGAGGAAAAAACCCAATGAATTCTGCATATCCAAGGTTTCGATAAATTAATTAAAATCCTAAAATCCATGATAATTCTTCGCTTAGCTAACAAAGTAATCAGAATTATCAAACAAATTCTCAATATATATCGCACGTGCATTTCCATCAATAATTATAATAAATGTGTCAAGCCTTCGATGATCAAACAAGCAACTACCATTCAAATATCAGTCCATAATATCGATCATACAATTTTAGAGGTAGCTTGCGAGGTGACTACAAACAAAATACCAACTCTAGTAGAAATTTTAATTCTCAATTTGAATCTTTTAGTGGAGGATTCAATCAAACTCAAAATGAGTTTGCTGTTTATGTGGAAGATATTTATGAGATGGAAAAACAATTTTAATCAAGAATCCTAATGGACTTAATGAAGGCCAAATTTAAGAGGAATTACATAAATGAGTTGCCAATTCCTGACTTTAGAGAAGTATCCTCCAAAAATCATGCTTTAGATCAAAGAAAATGCTCAAAAGATGAACAAGAAGAACTTGATACTTGCTAGCTCGAGTGTTCTAGAGATCAAGAAAGCTACATCACAAACCAAGTTTGCTTTTTGGACTTCTATTTCGAATCTATTATATGCTCGTCTACCCAATAATATTCTTAGAACCATTGAATCTTTGAAAACTCAATGGAAAATAATTAACAAGCATGCCAAAAATGAAATGAGATCACGACAGTCTTGGAGACTAGAAAACAAAGTGGGGCTAGAGATGTTAATCTAGTATGTTTTTAGTAACAACCACTATTACAGTTTACTATTTAATATTACAAACCTTTAATATTTTATACAAATTTCAGCTTTAACATGCTAATGAAGCATATGTAAAAGAAAGAAAGGGAGTTACCTTCAATCTTTTGCATTTCCAGAATCACCTAAAGGAGGAAGACAAATGGAGTACGGTCAAAAAGAAACACTCCGGATTTCAGTTTGCACCAAGAAGACTGAATGTTGATAGCAATATAGGAGATTCTAATGTCTCTAAGGATGTAATTCCACTCCATATCGTAGTAACGATGTTGGGAGGGTGGCAGGAAAACACAGATTAAAGAATAAAATTGATTACGGTGCTTATTATGACTGAATAGTGGAACGTATGACGGCGGTACATAATGACACAAGATTGATAGAGGATGAAAAAGTTCAAAAGAGATTGTAGAAATGAAATAAGCGCAAACCCTTAAAAGAAGAAAAAAGAAGAAAAGATAGACGTTCTCAAGAAGTGTTCGTAGCACTCAAAAGAGTAAAAATATGATTGAAGAAAGAAGAAGGCATTTCAGTTATGTTAAGCTGTGACCTATCCAAGCACGAACCCGAAGAACATGTGGGAATGTAAAGAAAAATTAGAAAATATCATGCATGTCAAGCGGGATCATCCATCTTTTAGTGATATTTTTTATGTTAATCGTATATTATATAATGTTTTTTATTTATTACCATTGTACTTCTATTTATTTAGATTGTAACTTTTTTATGTAGTAAGGAATTTTCATTTGTTAACTTATTGTTTGTGTAGGAACCCAGTCCATTTCGCAGTGGATAATGGATACATTTCCAAAAAAAAATCCTTATTTGGATTTTAATGGACCTATGAAGTCCATTAACTAGCATTAAATTCAATCTAATTTTTTAATTAAACACATTTTATTTGAATATTATTTATTTATTAATTGATTCAACTGAGTATATATATTTGGTGTGAATATATAGTTAAGAGAGATAGAGTAGGGACCATAGATGAAAGAATAAATTGAATTAAATTCACTCAAATGGATAAGGAATGCTTAATTTCATTGAGAGAACGAAACATTTTCATTTCACTCTTTTAATACATTCATTTAATTTTAGATCCAACAGTTAGACCACGTCCTTCCATGTGTGGTCAACCAAATAATGATTTATATATACACAACCACAACTAATGTGCATACAAACAATTTTAACAACACATATAGGTTATAGCATAATGATATGACAAACAACGACAAATTCAATATATACATGTGTAGATATTGAGATTTATATGTCATGTATATATTTTCCATATATGTGTATATATATATATATTGATGGGTTCAATTTACTTGTTTAGTTAAAACAAATGAATGGTGACAGTTCGTAAGACTTAGAATGGCGACAGTTTGAATCGGCGACTTCATCGACCTCTGTTCTTTTGTGCCTTCCTTGTTTCAGTTTTTTCCTATTGTCTGCCTCGTCTCTAGCTTATGCCTACGTAGAAGAAATCTTTGTCCGCCTCCTCCGTTCTAGATCTGGATGGTAGGGCTTCTCCTTCGGTAGGCGTGGCTGGTGCTCCTGTGGCCCCGTCTGTCATCGAAGCTTGCTTTTCCGCTCAACAGAATGTTTGCGTTCCTATCGCGAAAGCATCTGCTCACGATAACCCTTTATCTAACCTATTGAACATTTTAAACTCCCACTACTTGCTGCTTCTCAATTGCCTGTCAGTTCCTTACTTGCTAGTTCGAATCCGTTAGCACCATTATTAGCAAACGAAGTTAATACTTCTTGGTCTAAGTCTGTTGTTGGGTTGAATATTGGTTCCAAAATGGGTGATGCCGAAATTGGGCACATCGAATTCGGTCTTGAGCCTACGGCTGATGGTGATGTTGTCTGTGATGAGCGTGTGTCTGTGGATGAAGCAGTTGAGTTCAGAAATGCTGAAAATGGGTTATCATGTGGTTCACTCCAGGTGCTTGTAGCAATGCCGATGACAACATTCCCAATGCCTATACATTTCCTTGTGGTTCATTGTCTAATGAAACTCTCGCTAGTCCGTTGGATCCTTCTCCTCCTTAGGAAGCTCCAAAGTGGTCATCATTGTTCTCCAAATTGTCAAATAATGCAGGTGAGCATTCTCCTTGTCGCTTTGATATAGTTGAGATTGAGGGTGTTATGATCCCTCCGAAGGAAGTGACTGAGGCCGGTGTAGTTCATTGGAAAGAGCACTTGGTGGAATTTTTCCTCGATTCCAACCCTCCCTATCATTTAGTTAAGGCAAGGTGCAACCAAGTGTGGAAGCCTGGGGGGTTTGAGTGTTCACTTCGATAATGAAATGTTCTATTTTAAATTCTTGCGTAGTGAAGAAAGACAGCGTATTCTGGAAGCCGACCCAATTCTCATAGATGGGAAACTATTCATTATCACTACATGGAGTCCTTCTATAGATCGGGCGAAAGACCAAGTTTTATTTATTCTTGTCTGGGCCCACTTTTCTCACATTCCATCTATTCTTCGACGTCTTATCGGGATTGACTGGCTAGCAGGTCTAGTTGGTAAGGTGATATGTTATGATGCTAACACTGTGGCTAGAAAGAAATTAGTCTATGCCAAAGCTCTGATCGAGATTACTCCTGCCAAACCTTTACCTTCGATGTTAAAATTCAGACGAGATGAGAGCCATTTTGCTGAGATCAGAGTTTGCTACAGTTGGAAACTTGAGATATGCACGTCCTGTCAGTCTTTTGGGGATTATTCGGATGCATGTTTTAGATCGACAGTTGCAGGCTTTGTTCCCCTAGCTGATCGGATTCCTCTACCTCGTACTCTTGTTTGGAAGTGGGTTTCGAAAGTTTCTCCTTCCACATCTGTTACGTCCACTTTTGACGCACCAGTTTGTGTAGCTCCCATTGTTGATGCTCCTGTAGCTCCTATTGTTGACGCCCAGTTTGTGTAGCTCCATCTGTTAGTTTACCACCACTGGCCCAAGATGTGATTTCTTCTGCCACAACTTCTGATACAATAACCTGGAATTTTGACAAACATGCATGGGTACATGCTCCTTCTGATATGAGATATTCGCCTGAGATTTACACTTTTTATGCTTTTATCAGTGATATTGGGGGCGAGAGTTGTTTTCTTTCTACTATATTGAGGGAGATGGTTTGTGCCTTACTAGGGTTGGCGAGATTGGTGAGGAGAACAAAAGTAAGTTTTATGATGAGAGCTGGGATGGAAAATTTATATACTCTCCTGATTCAGAAGGTTATGATCCACATCTGGCTTCTCTCTTCTCAGGTTTTTCTCATGTTATTGGTCCATCGTCGGTTGTTGGTTGTGGCTGTTCCTCCTCTTCTGAGGGAGTCTAGTCATGTTGTTATAGTATTTTAGGCACCTTTGTCTAGCTCTTGTGCTTTTTATCTTTGTTGTATGGGCTATTTTCCCCTTTAGTTGTTCTGTGCATGTGCAGAACATCTGTTTTTCCATTATTTATACAGTGGCATGACCCACTATAAAGCCGGTTAGCTTTGCTAAAATGAAAATATTCTAAAAGGCATATCTTAATAACATAAAGGTTGAATCGACAATATCTAACATAGATAGATTGAATTAAAGTTGCAAATTCAAATGTGTACGCTAGAACTAAGTTTGACTTGTAAAGTATATTTAACTTTAGATCTGGATTAAGTTAAATAATGTATGATATCTTTAATTGCGTTTGTATTAATATTAAAATACACACACATATGTATTAATAAGATTAAAACAATATTCAATTATTTCAAAATACACATACATAAGATGTTAGACTATTCTAATCTATTTACAAGCAAATACATACATACATACGTACATATATACATACATATATAGAGAAGCGTTCGATGCCACCCCAAATAGTGCATCACCCCGTTGATCCCCTGATTTCCACCACAAGCTCTGAATTATTAAATAGCAATATTTTCTCTCTCTTCCTACTATTCTTATTATTTAATTTGGAGCTTGTGGTGGAAATCGGGGGAAGGGGGGTGATGGGGTGCCGCACTGTTTGGGTGTCATTGAACGCTCCTCATATATGTATGTATATATGTATGTATGTATGTATGTGAACCTTTTGCAAAATAACCAAAAGTTTGAAGTCAAATACATACATTAAGTTGAAAAGAGGCCAACGAATTTTATGTTTCTAAATGATCAAATTTCAAAACTAGATAATTGAATTAAAAAAGTTGTATACTATGTTTAGAAAGCTATTACATCTTTATTGAAAACATATCCATGGCTGGCCGAATTTGAACTGTTCGATATGAGAATGACCATTTGTTTGAATGTGTAGTCTAAGAAGTTGTGGAAAGGCGGTGGCCTGAAGAAATATCAATAATATCTGATTTGTATCTTCTTATAATATGCATCATATAAGTTACCGTCCTTTATGCATTATCTTATTCATTTGTTGATGTTTCAAAAATGTAACTAACTATTAGTTATATTGCATTTTGTCCGAACTGAAAATGTATTAACGAACATTTGTTAATTACAATTAATTTTTTAATTATCAATCAATGATTATTAAGTATCGTTAATAAATATTAAAACATTGATTAATAATTATTCATTATTAGTTAATAATTATTAAATATTAACTAAAATATAGAAATTGTTAGTTACTTAACAACAAGAAATAATAATAAAATAAATCATAAATTTTACATACACATCAAACTTTGCCTTTCAAAAAATATCCAGGAATGCAAACACTACAAACCACCATTCGATGAACATCGTTTGTTGAACCACCTTTCATTCAACTCTGGCTTAAGATGGAGCTTAAGTATTGCCATAATAATAATTGTAAACTTATCTTTACTATACTATTATGTAGCAATTAGCAACTAATATTTAGGTACATGTATATACACACATTGTCGATATGGCATCGATAATTCACCATTGTTAAAACATCGAGTGCATTAGTAAAAAATGTCAACAATAAATTTACCAATGATTTTAAACTTAATTTTATAATATTTGCTAAATTTTAATAATGAGCAATTTTTGAAGATATATTGAAAATTAAGACGATGCTTCTCGTCTTATTTAGCATGATGCTTCCCAATTTTTCCCCTATGATGGACCTTCAACCAAGCTATTATTTCATGCGGTTTCAAATAAACTTGAGATAAATCGGGTAATTTATTTTACATCAACAAATAAAAATACCATTTTGATGTACACATTGGTTTTCAACACTTTTTTACAAATCAGTAAAATAAATTTTCTTTAGGGAAAATTCTATTTCAACACAGATAATTACTTAGTAGTCCCCGTCCTAAAATAAATAAAATTTTAAAAACTACAATACCTTTAGAAAGCTGCATACTTTCTTTCTTCTCAATTCCATTATCTTCTTACGTCAGTTTCTTACTGTCTAAACAACCGCTTCTTCAAAACCCTAGTTTCTAAATCAGTGAAGAAAAAAATTCAATTTTTCACTACTAAGTTATTTTTTGGGTTTACAGACTTTTTTAATTGTAGTTCTGAAGAAAATATGAATTAGGTTTCTAAACCAGTGAAGAAAAAATTCAATTTTTCACTACTAATTTAATTTTTAGGTTTAAAGACTTTACTAAGAAAAAATTCAATTTGTCACTGCTAAGTTTCTAAATCAGTGAAGAAAAAATTCAATTTTTCACGTTTTGCATGATGGAAATGGTAGTTCTGAAAATGGTAGGGGACTGCTAAGTTATTTTTTGGATTTACCTACTTTTTTAATTTTTTTGGAGGGTTGAAATAGAATTTGCTTTTCTTATAAACGATTAATTGATTCCAACTGAATTCTAGAAATGTACCATTGTCTCATGGGAACGTCCTTTTTAATGCACTTGTCAAACCGACCGTAGGGAGGTTTGCCTACTTCTACTAGGCAAAATCAATTTTCCTGAAGCCAAAAAAACACTCCCCCTGTTTTGTAAATTTTTCTTCCGCGTTTGATTATTCCCAGATTTTTCTCTTCGTCACCGCCTTTTCTGCCTTTGACTATTTCACCTCCTTTCTTTCCGTCCAATCTTCTCTTCCAAATAATCGCTCAACATTTAGTTCAGATAAAAACGGAATACAAAAGCCAATAAATACCAAGTCGAATCAATTGATCTACGTCAGACTCGCTGGAAGGTGACAAGAACTAGGGAAAGACTCGCTGGAAGCAGGGAAAGACTCGCTACAATCAATAAGTCGAATCGATTGATCTACGTCAGACTCGCTGGAAGGTGACAAGAACTAGGGAAAGACTCGCTGGAAGTAGGGAAAGACTCGCTACAATCAATAAATATCCAGTCGAATCGATTGCAAATCGTGCGATATTCGAAACGTGATTGGTACAGAAAGAGTCGAAGTAAGTATCTCCTACACAAATTGCGGCACTTACTGGAAGGTGAAAAGATATAGGGACAGACTCGCTGGAAGTAAGTATCTACTATTTATTGTAGAAACCTTGATAGGTGAGAAATCAATGATAAATAATACTCCAGGAAATTGTTTAGGATAACCATGAACCTTCTTATACTGCTCTGTCACCGAGTACTGCAAGAAAGATAATTTAAGTATTTTAGTTTGACCTTGATTAGATTTTGAGTGGGAATTTCAAGCTTACAGTGAATTTGAAGAGTAATTTTTTTACCTTGAAACTGTGTATATTTCAAGATAACAGTGAATTTGTTAGGAGATCTCAGTGCAGCAAGTTACATATACATATATGTAGGTGAGAATAAATCCAACATTTTTTCTCCTAGAGCTTTAATAGTCATTTGACAGGTTGCGGTTGGAGAAAAGATGTCCCTAAACCAGTGAAATTTGATGGAATCATTGATTTAGATGAAGGTCAGGAGGATCCACAATTGTGTGATGCCTACGAACATGAGATTTACAGTTGCTTAAGGGAGCCTCAGGTAATATATATTTATTTTTATTAGTTATAAATGTTTATCCGTGCTACAAAGAATGACTTATTTGGCAAAGCATTAAGATTTCAAGAAGGTGCAAACTTTGCAATGAATTTTAACCCCCAAGTGTTTGTTTATTATCATAGTTGTTAAGTGGGGATAGTGTTTGAAATATAATGTTTATTTGCTGGGTCTATATGTTAAGTGCTTTTATATGTAAGTTAACATACGTTATTTTATCTATTCTGCAGAAGCATAGTTCTTCCATTTTTAGTGCGACTCTTTCAACTGAAGTATAAAAGCACAATTTTGTTGTTCAATCTGAATATTTAAAAGCTATTCCAGTTCAATTTGGCTACATACATGTAGGTGAGAACTTTTTGCCTCATAATATCTGATAGCTTTCTCAACTGTAAAAGCATCTTTTGTTCTGATGTTTGACAATTGAGCTAACTAAGTTTATATTGAAATATAATTGTGTTAAAATTATATGTGGTTTAAGTTATAAAATTGGAAAGTAGTATAATTACAAGTTTGCTAAATTATTAACATCGTAGAGTACATAGATATACATTTGTACTGTTAACTGACATATCATATGGAAGACGACAAACTAGCACTCTAACTTCATTGTTTGCTTAACCGAGTTAAAGTACTTATTTTATTAAAATACTCACTACCTTTTACTATGTTTAGGCTTATATGACAAACAATATGTATCATATTGATTTAAATAAAACACCTTCAATGAACAATGATGAGGAACCTTTTGAAGATCGTGACGATAATAAGCATGTGGTATTAACGTCAATCTTTGATAAGGTAATCATTTTCAGATACAGTAATGGATAAAGATATTTTTTTCTAATAATAATTCTACTTTGATCAATCGTGCTAATTAATTTATTTCACATATTCAGAAAAATGGGATGCAAAATATATTTCCTATTGATTTGAATGCAATGCCATTGTGTAGTAATGACAAGCAACTATATGAAGATCTGGTTGATCATGAACAAATGATATCAACATCGCAGTCAAACTTCTGTACGGTAAATTTCTCTACAATGTTAAAATTTCCTAATTAATGTGTCTGTATGTCAAATTTTTGGTTAATTTTTTTAATTTACAATACAAGATTATTCGACGGTCAGATGAATAAGTTTATAATTATATTTGCACTAACATGTTTAGAATCCGGTTGAAGCAATATGTAAAGAACTTCCAAGATCATCAGTAGGTGCTGCACAATTTGAAGAAACTTCAAAAAAGACACAAACTAACAATAAAGGTGACTTGTTTACCAAAATCAACAATCGTATAATATATCAGTACAAATTATTATTTTTTCACTTTTATTATAAGTTTTTGTGATGTTTTTAAATTTATGATGAATAATATTATTTGTCTTCACCTCTGCAGTTGATATGCACTGTATTGATCTGAATGCATCACCTTTGCTTGACAGTGAGGAGCAGTCAATATCAGCTTATGTCGATAATATGCAAGCAGTGTCAACGACAAACGTAAAGGTGAAATTCCGTATTATAATATTTTCCACATTTATTGTTATTTTAATTTTAATGTTTAATTTTTACATTAATCAGTCATTTTAATATTGTATAAATATTTAATGACAATTTGCTAATTTATGTCCCATATTACCATTTTTCTTACTTTTCAAATTTCTCTATACTTGAATAGAGAAAACATGATGTACTACATCAACCTATCCTCATAGAAGATCCATTATCGTTATCTAATGCTTTGAATAGAGATTTTGTTCCTTTTGATGTATCCAACAAGGTTGATTTATTCACCCCTTCCGGTTCAATATCACACGATTTTTTAAAAGAGCCAGTTGATGCAATTTGTCCTTCAGAATTATCATGCACCTTACAAAGGTATAAAATGCTACATTTACTTATAACATGCAAATAATATATTACTACTCTTAATATTTCTAACTTATTTTTTAATTGGATGTACATATATTTATACTAGAGACTCGCCTATATTTCGTCAATATGAAAAAATGATGGCTAAATATAATGAAAATCGGTCATCCAACCAACGAGCTAGACGTTTGAGAGAAACTGATCAACAAAAACAACGTAGAAGAGCAATTGATGCAGCAAGATATAAACAAAAGGGAAATCATGACAAATCCTCAAACATCAACACTACAATGCTAATATCTCCAGTTTCAAAAGTTACAAATGCTCACAAATTTATAAGCTCATGCCAAAATATTAATTGGGCAAGTTGTCAGACTTGTTCTCGATTTTTTCCGGATTTAATTGTTACATCAAGTACATGCTCTTATTGTCGTACTGAAAAACCACAGCATGGCCTTCCCTACAAGTTTAGTTCTCAAAATCTAATGGATCCCGGTCCTGTTCCACCTGAATTATCCTGCCTTACTAACTTGGAGCGAATCCTCATTGCGTGCATTCATCCAGTTATGTCAGTTTATCATTTTAAAGGACAACAATATAAATATAGTGGAAATATTATTAATTTCCCTCAGGATATCAATGCAATAGCACGTTCTCTCCCTTTCACACCAAATGAATTATCGACAGTTTTAGTTGTCAAAAGAAGTGGAACGATTGAAAGTAAAGAGTTTCGCGTAAGACGTGAACATGTAAGAAAGGCACTACTTTGGCTTAAATCTAATAATATATTTTATTCCGATGTGCACATTAATGAAGTATCTCTCCATGAGTTACCAGAGGACGGTGTACCTTTAAATCTTCCTCATATTCAAGATAATTCGCAAACTCAAATTCACAACGACGATTTTCAAGGACCTCCAGAATATGAAAGCGAAATAACTCACATAGGTGAATTTGAGATATCAGGTGTAGCCACGGCTGCAGTACAACCGAACCACCAAGCCTATCTATTATCCTTTTTGGAAAATAAAGAAATAAATGAAACAGTTGTTCAGATGCCTATTTCTTCTGTTGCTATTGATGAGTTTAATACTCCTGGATATATCTCGATGGCATTTCCAACATTATTTCCTTTGGGTAATTCTGATTTACGACAAGCACGACCACGGAAAATTAGACCATTAGAATATTTTCAATTTTTAATGAAATATCATGATCAAAGGTTTGCAAAAGATTCTAGATTTAGATATTTTGCATACAATTCAATTAGTAGGTGGCGTGCGTTAGATATTGGTAGCATATATGTACAAAAAAACCCGGATGATGGGAATTTATCTATAAATGATATCCGTGAAATGTTAAAATCGAGAGATAAGCAGTTATCCCAACGCATTTCTTACTATGCAAAGGGCATTCGTGGAAGCCGTTCTTACTGGTCTGCAAGATTAAAAGTGCTTACAGCTATGGTCAAACAGTTAGGTGCGCCAACTATATTTTTTACATTAAGTTCAGCAGATTTGCAATGGCCAGAACTTTACAAACTTCTTGATCAAACAAATGAATTGCAAAAATTAAGCTACAGTGAACAAATAAAAAGAAAGGCACAGTTATTAAATGAAAATCCACTTGTTGCTGCATGGTTTTTCCAAGCAAGGGTTAAAAATTTTGTAGTAGATTTTTTGACACCAGAATTTTCTGTTAAGGACTACTGGTATCGTTTTGAATGGCAAAATCGTGGAAGTGGACATATCCATGGCTTTTTGTGGTTACATGATGCACCAGATGTTTCTTCTGTTACCGAAAATTCATATGAAAATTCTACAATTATTGAATATTTTGATCGTCTTGTTTGTACAATTAACCCAAATTTGGGTGGACCTTCACGTGAACAAGAGCATCCATGTTCTCAAGTTATTCCACCCGATGCAAATTTGGATATGGACGACGATGATTATGGAAATCTAGTTACTTGGGTCATGCGTCATTCAAGGTGTGGAAACTACTGTTTGCGAGTACATAGAACAACCAAACAATTGACATGTCGCTTTAAATATCCGTTTGACGTGCTTCCACAATCTAAAATTATAGAAGATCCTCCAAATAGTAAAATCTTTCGATTTATTTCAAAACGAAACAATCCTCTGATCTGCTCACATAATAGAAAAGTACTTCAGGTTTGGCGTGCTAATATAGATTGGTCTCCTGTGTTATCTGTGCATGCTGTGGTAAATTATATTGGAAAATATGCAGCAAAATCTGAACCAGTTTCAAAGAGCTTTACAGACACATTCAGAACAATAGTTGAAAATAGCCATCGACCTTGTCAAACATCAACTTCCGCAATCAAGAAACTACTTCTCAAGAGTGTATCCGAACGAGACATTTTTGCACAAGAGGTATGTCATCTTCTCATGTCTTACCCTCTAGTAAGTTCATCTAGAACAATAGTGCAACTTAACGTAACTGAAAAAAACATGTTATCAACAATAATTCGACGTCGAAATACAACAATAGATGAAGATACCGTTGATTCGGACCCAAATTTTATTACAAGGTATATGGATCGACCAAGCGAACTTGAAAACCATTCACTACTTGATATGGCAAAAAAATTCAATTACTATAATAAAGGGTGGCATAAGTTTCGAAAAGAGGCAATTGTACGAATAGTACCAGATCTAAGTGGCAATATTCCTCCACTCGGTGAAAAGTGGGAATTTTATTGCGAACAACAGGTAATGCACCTTTTCTGTTTTTTATTAGATAATATTTTACAAATATTAATGACAAACTTTGATAATTAAAAAAAACATTGATTTTAATTATATTTAAATTATGAAATCATACTTAAACTTGTTTTTTAATATGAATACAGGTACTACTACGTCATCACTATAGAAATCTTAATGAAGAAAAAGGAAACTTCGATGCTTGGTCTGAAAGATATGTTAATTTAGGTTTGATTCAAAATCAATCACTCCCAGATGCTGTAGAAGATGATTTCGAAGATGATAGTATAAACAATGATGTAGAAGAAAATCAAAAGGAAGAATGGATGATAGCAGCCGCGATGGGTCCAATGTTTGTTTCAGGAGAGGAAATAGAAATGGGCTTTAGAGAATTTGATACTTTGCATAATTGGAATGAAGCACTTCAGAGATACCCTAATATAGATATTGAACGTAATTTTATCCATACAAATTTACGTTCAATTATGGATAATGAAAGTGAGATCATAAACAGTTCAAATGATGTTCCTTTTGAGAGCTTGTCTATAGAACAGAGGATTGCACATAATGTGATATTTAAAGCAATATCTAAAGGTAAATCAATTCGAATGATTATTTGCGGTGGTGCTGGTACAGGAAAATCAACGCTTGTAAATGCCATTGTTCGAACAATTGTTTCTCATTTTGGAACCAGCAAAGCAGTTCACATTATGGCTCCAACAGGAGTGGCTGCATTTAATATTGGTGGTAGCACAATTCATCATGAACTTCAAATATCCACGGAAAGAAAATCAACATACAAAGAACTATCATCAGAGCAATGTCATCGTATGCAGGATGAATTTAAAAATACAAAGTTGATTATAATAGATGAATATAGTATGCTTGGTAGAACAATGATGGGAAATATTGATTTACGGTGTCGTGATATTTATTCAATAAATGACTTATTCGGTAGCATTTCGATTGTCTTAGTTGGTGATATGCGACAACTACCTCCTGTTTGTGATAGTTCGTTATACTTGAAAGGTGGTAATCTCTTACAACAGCGTGGTGGACTTGCATATCCGAGTTTTGATAAGTGTGTAAGACTATCATATATATTCCGTCAAGTTGGAGATGAGCAAGCACCTTTAAGAGGAGCTTTAGAAAGATTGAGTAGAGGTGCATCTAATTTAGACGATTGGAATCTTTTCAAAACCAGAGATTGGTCAATTTTATCGAACAAAGAGAAGGAAACTTTTAAGAATGCTCTTTGTCTTTTTCCAACAAGAATTGCTGCTAACGAACAAAACAAAAATCGTTTGATTCAACTTGGAAAACCTATTGCACGCATTCCTTCTTTCAATAACTGTGAAGCAGCATCTAATGCAACGGTTGATGATGCAAAAGGTTTAGAACGATGTATTTATCTTTCTGTGGGTGCTCGAGTGATGTTACGATCTAATCTTTCAGTGCAAAATGGACTGGTTAATGGTGCAATGGGTACTGTTATGGATATTGTATATTCACAGTCATCAAGTTCTCCTAACGATCTACCACTAGCGGTCATAGTCGATTTTGATAAATACCGTGGTACTCCATTTCGTGAGGGAACAAATATTATTCCAGTAACTCCGCAAACAGTAAATTGGAAAACTTCATCTGGTACAACTTGTATGAGAACACAATTACCTTTAGCGCTATGTTGGGCAATAACAATACATAAAAGTCAAGGAATGACTCTTGATCAAGCAATCATTGATATCGGTGATCGAGAAAGTCTTGGTTTAACGTTTGTTGCATTATCAAGAACTAGAAAATTAAAGGATCTTGCTTTCAATCCAATGTTTACTTTTGAAAGACTTGCACAGATTGGAAGATCCAAAGGCCTGCCATCTAGATTATTAGAGGAAGAACGTTTGAATGCAATGTCTGTTGAATAAATGGTAAGTAAATACAACTACTATCATCATAATATTTTTTATTGCTCAATAACATGGTATAACTTGCATTTTTTTAAAGTGTAAATTAGTTTGTGGTTTTCAATTTATTTATATGAATTAAATCATTTATGTTTTCCCCATTGTCAATTTTTGTAGATTTTCGCGGCACAACTCTAATATTTCAGAATCAAAGTATGCTTTTCAATTATATAATAGCATTATCTTTTATAATATTTTTCCTCCAGCATTTCTTTGGTGGAGATATGGGTGTGTTCACAACGCAGGAACTATTGAGCTCTGTTGGGGTATCAAATCATAAAACCATGCAAGGCGTTGTTGCTATTAACTACATCCTTAAGGTAAATAACTGCACAAGCACTTAGATCTATGTTATATGTTCAATTTAATAAGTTTTTCCATGTTACCATGGATAACTAACAGGATGGAGCAGGAAGGGTCGGAAAAATGTTTTTTGCACGCCAAGGAAAAAATTTTGACTATGATCTAAAACAAGTAAAATCTACTTGATACTCTAGATAATTTCATATTTTGTTGTGTGAATTAACAAATTCAAAATGTAACCCAGCTGCAATTTACTGGTGATCTTTTGATGGAGTTGGGTGCTGGAATAGAGTTTGCAACTACTGCTATGCCGCATGTTTTTCTACCATTAGCATGTTTAGCCAATGTCGCAAAGGTTAACATTTTTAATGTGTAGTGTTTATTTAATTTTATTTGAATGAGCTTTGTTCACTTTATCTGTTGTTTTATTTAAATTTATTTGCCTTGTAAATTGAGTAGAACGTAGGTGCAGTGACATCAACTTCGACTCGTACTCCAATATACAAGGCTTATGCAAGAGGCGAAAATATTGGGGATGTTACAGCTAAAGGAGAATGTGATGGCAATATAGCAGATCTGGTATGTAGATAATTTTGAATATTGTTTATGTTTCTTACATCTAGCCATAGTGTCTCTTAACGATGTGCAGTAATAGTTTGTTGTATTATATGATCGAAACCATTAATAGTTAAAAATAGTGCAGCTAGGAACTGGATTGAGTATCTTGCTCTCAAAAAGGAATCCATCTTTGGTGACTTCTCTTGTGGATATCTTTTCAGTTCATGTCAGGAGGTTAGAGCTTTGAGTAAATTTGTTGTCCACTTGAATATTTGAAAACTAGTCCATGATTGACATAGTGGTTTTGATTCTGTGTGTTGGCAAACTATATGATTTTAGCCAAATTCTTTTTTTTTATATAAAAAGAGAGTTTTTTTTTGGGGAAAATATATAATTATACACGGGGATCAACCTGGTAGAACATACATGCAAATACAAAATTAACTGTCGAATCAGCCATTAATTATTCTAAGTTATGTTTGTTGATTCAAGGAAGCCGAAGCAAATGGTCCACACCAATATCAAGAGCATCAACATTTCTTCTTAATACCTTCAGTTGCAAAGCAAGCGTTTCCATGTTTTTCAGCTCTTCACTCAGCCTGAGGCAAGAATTTATGTATCGATTTCCTTTAGTTGCTGCATCAAGTGCAGCTTCCTGTACCGATCCAACTATGCCACCATATTTTCTAATGAAGTGCTTGTGACCTCAGAAAGGGCTAAAGAGAGAGAAGCGAGGAGAGATGCGTAGCTTTCAGCGATAGCGATTGAGTCTTTCTCAACGATTTCTAAAGCTTTAAATATATCATTTCGATCAGGATTTGATAAGGCGGGATTGGGTTCGGTGGGAGCTGAATTCCGTGGGGAATCGGTAGGGTTTGAGCCATGTTGAATGGGATTTTCTTCCATATTCATTCAAAACTGTACAATTAATCGGAGCTGATTTTGTTTAAAAGGCAACATTTTAGCCAAATTCATTACGCTATGAAGATGATGTGTAAAAAGGGTAGATGGGCAGAAGATTGATTATCCAGAAGGCACATATAATCGAATTGCTTGTCTAGTTGCACACTGTTTGCATGATGATACTAGTCAGAGGCCCTGGGTAGATGAAGTTCCCGAAGCTCATATTGATAATTTTTATTAGATCAAACTATTGTAATTGATGGTATTAAATTGTATACAAACATTTTGTGGAGAACTAACTTCTGAACATTCATGTTCTTTTTGAAGATTCCGTTTGTTAATAATACACTGTTTAAGTCTAATAATGGATTAATTTTTTCATTTTAATTATTTGCTACTTATTCGTCTGACTAAATGGTAATAAATCTAAAATAATTGATGAACACACTTATTTTTCTGTATATACCTCCCTACCAATGTATGGAACAATATATTTATATGCCAGCAAACTGCCATCAAACAGGCTGGTGTAATTGAAATTCTCATATTCCGCTTGTTTCATACAAACGGACTGCCCACTTATAAACCAAAATTCAAACCGATGACAAATGCACCAAGTCATACAACATAATAAATTATAGGCTTTTGTTATTACAGTGCCTAGCCGCCAGCAGCATCATATACTAAGCAGCATTATTGAATGGGGTCTGGCCTATTTATAACCTTCTTTCCTTGTGTGCTTAAAAGAATTCACTGATATTTCTTCAGATAATAATAATATCCAGTACAAACCTTTTATCTAAGCAAAATCCAGTTGTTCCCATCAAATTAACAAAGTGAAAATGAAGCAAATAAACTGTTTTCACTCAACATTATAGCTCTATAATTTACTTTACAACTTCTTAACAAAATCAGATTGGTTTGTGATGGATCGAACCCAAGCTCACTTATGATCAGCAACATCTACCACATTCTTCCCAATGGCAACTTCCTCAACTGGAATATAAGCTTAATTTCCATTAATCGGACCAGACACAAACCCGGTATAGCCTGCCATAACTCCGTGAATAGAAGAATGAGCCAACAAAGTACAGTACAAAATATCAGTTGCATTTGCAGGAACTGCTCTTGTCATGCATGTGTAACTCATCACCGCAGTGTTCTTTTTTTAGAGCTTTTTCCATTTACATAACCGAATTTATAGGTGAAAACCTGCAATAGTTAAGTGGTTAAATAAAAAGACTACATCCATTCAACAATCAGCGAATGAATCAATATTGCATTTTGATACCTTTGCCTTCCAAATAGAAATCATTCTCAGGAATCAAACAGCAATCAACAACACGACTGCTGAGAGTGGCATGTAGAGCAATATGCCCTGTACTTCGACCCATGAACTTCACTAGCCCAATGCCATTCACAGCGCTCTCTGCCTCCACAAGGGCTGCACTTATTGCCTGATGAGCCATCTCAGCAGCTGTTTGAAACCCAAAAGAGCGGTCTATGATGTCCAATGAGCAAAACTTTTCCAATACAAAAGCATTAGTAGCAACCCTACAACCTAAGCATCAGGCAAAGTATCGACAAATTCAATATAGCACAAATAAACTAAATGTACTCTAATTGCACAGCAAATTAATATACTTCCTACAGTAGGCAAATTAATATACTTTCAAAAACTCATTCATGTTTTCAAATAACCCTATAACCTCGTCTATGTGCACCTACAGTAACATATATCAGCAACTTTATTTATTCCCAGTTTCCAATTCCCAATTCCCAATTCCCACTTCAAATACCCAATTTTATTCAAAAACCATACTTCAATACCCTATTCTAACACTGAATTAAAATTTCCAGTTATAATGAATATATTTTTTATTTGGATAAACGTTTACCTTTTGAAACAAATTGGATTTGGAGAGAAAGCTAGCTGATCGCTGCTGGCGACAGACCTTAGACACATACTCCAGCGACTTCCGTCCATCGCTCATCGACCCACCAACCTTCTCCACATTCCACCTCTTCACAAAGAACTCGACTACATCTGCATAATCCTTATGAATCTTCTTTGTCAAGAATCGTTGTTGTTGATTCTTCTGAAATTTTTTATTTATTTTACATTTTTGGTGGAAGCAGGAGCAGTTTGAGCAGTTGAAATCGAAACTAAAGAGGAAACTGCAAAAATTAAATTTATCTACGAAGGCTTATCATCTCCCAAAATTTCACTAATTTACCGCGTATTCCATATTCGAAAGTTTGGATTCCGTTTTCTTCGGTTTCGATTTTATTTCCCGTGTGCTACTCCCCTAAATTTTCTCATGCTGACCGAGTATTCTCTATTTGAAATTTTCTCCTCTGTTTTCTCCGATCAATTTTACCGTCCCTCTCCTATTTAATTCTCCTCAAACCAAATAAAACACTATTCCACTACCACAGAGATTTACACGAACGCTACTATATCACCCGCTTCCGCTTCTTTTCTCGATCGATACTCATCTCGAGTCTCCCCTGGTTGTTCGACTACGCCTCTCGTCTCGCTTCAGGTAAATCTTTTCTTCTCTAAATATTTTTGATTTTGGAAGCTAGCTGTAGAATACGCCTGCTTGTACATAGAGTTAATATTTTTGAACAAGGAAGAAAGTTTGGTTTGTGTTTGGATTATATGCGCACTATACAAATATATAATATTACTGCAGAGATAAAATGTTAAACTGTAGTGTTCAAAGCCTTATGCTATTCTAGAGTGAGTCATAATTATTAGCGTATAGTCGAGTTCATCGAACCAAACAGAGAAGTTATTTTTTTTGTCTTTTTTAATCTACGCATTTCTTTTATAAAGCCAAATGCCCTAGTGTTTATGCGGGTAGGCAGTGAAATAACGTAAAGTTGTTTATTTGGTTTTTTTTTAAATTCAATTTGGACTGCCTATATTTGGTCTGTATTCCTTTAATGTTATATGAATTTTTGTTTAAACAATACTCACACATACCAATCTTTATATACATATCGGTATACAAATTCAATTATTTGAAACAATATTGTAAAAAAATTATTTCAGGGACTTAATAATTTTGTTATTTTATATACTTAAGCTGTCATTGTTGCATTATCATGTATATAATCTTGTTGAGCTCACTTTGTTTAAATTTGTATGATGTCTGTTTTCTAATATTTTACTACTCAATGTAAGCAGTATTACTCAAATGGATTTGGGTACAAATGTTCTTCCTCTAGCACTACTGAATCCATACCATCGTAATTGGATCATCAAGGTTCGAGTGACAAATAAAGGCAATTTGAGATTTTATAAAAATATTAATGGAGAAGGTTGCGTATTTAGTATAGAACTAACCGATGAAGATGTAAGTTTTTTTACTCTTAATGCTTTCAATAATATTTTCTCTACTTGTGCTTTAATTAGGTTATTGTTATATTAATTGTTCTCTTCAAATTCACAAGGTATCCAAATTCAAGCTACAATGTTTAATAAAGCTGCAGACAAGTACTATCCTATATTTCAATGTGGAAAAGTTTATTGCATTTCTAAAGGAACAATTAAGCCTGCAAATAAAGAATTTAGTACTATAAAAAACGATTACGAGATTATTATAAATGAGTACTCATTAGTCGAATGCATGGATGTTGCGAATTCTAGTATACCCGATATCGTATACAACTTTGTAAAGATTGACCAACTTCAAAAATATATTGTAGGAAAAGAAGTTGTAGGTAATGCATCCATATTATTATTATTTTATAAATCATTTTATGTTTGCTTAACATTAGTATATTTTAGATGTTATCGGCCTAGTTCAAAGTGTCTCATCAATCAAAGGAATTCGAAGAAAAATCAACAATGAGAATATTCCAAAACGTGATATAACCATTGCAAACGATTCGTAAGTACACATATTTAAACATTAATTTTGTTTTCTCAACATATTTATGCTTAGATTTAAATTACAGAAGTAAAACTGTTAATGTGACTTTATGGGGAGAACTTGCTATGAAAGTCGGTACTGAGCTGGTACAAATGGTTGATGAATGTCCTGTAGTAGCTATTAAATATGCCAGAGTTGGTGATTTTCAAGGTAAAAATTATTATGTTTTTTTATTACTTGCCAAGCCATCATTTTTTAATATTATTTAATCTTACTGCAGGATTATCTTTATCCACATTGAGTAAAAGCAATTTATATATAAATCCAAACATACCAGAAGCTGTAAAGCTTAGAAGTTGGTACGATTGTGAAGGCAAAAACACAATAATCTCATCTACCCCTTACGATAGAGTCATGCTTTCTCATATAATAAATGATTCAACATTGGGTCGTGAAAAGGTTTGTCCATATCGTTTCATACTATATTGTACATTAATAATTTCATATTAACTGTTTATTTTTATTCCATTCACAGTCTGCATTCTTCAGCGTGTTTGCTTACATTACTTATATTAAGAGTCAGAAATTGTGGTATCAAGCCTGTAAGAGTTGCAAAAAAAAGGTAACTGAATCTGCAGGATCGGGCTATTGGTGTGAAGCATGCCAACAGAATGAAAGCTCATGTATTTTGAGGTAAAAATTTAAGAGCTAATTATTATTATTACTATTTGAAATGGTACGATATATACAATATATATATCAATGGAATAATATATCACAAGTTAATAAAAGATCGAATAACGCTACGCAAATTACGAACTTGTAACCCATGACACCAAAGTTTAGTTGATTATTTATAGTAATCAGTAATATATGTAATAATATGTTCATTTAATGCAGATATATTATGGTAATGAAAATTAATGATCCAACCGTTGAAGCTTGGATTACTGCTTTTAATGAACCAGCAGAGGAAATCATAGGTTGCAGTGCTGATGACCTTTATAAGATTAAGAATGATGAGGGTGAAGATATATACGAACAAAAACTGAAGAAGTTGTTATGGATCCCTTGTCTTTTCAGAGTTGGTGTTACCCAAATAGAGTACATGAATGAAAAAAAACAAAAAATCAATGTTATGTCTCAATCACTCATTGATTATGTGGCGGAATCAAGTTTCTTGTTAGAAGAAATATCAACAATGGCAGAATCCAAAGTTTAGTTTTTTTTTCCAGTAATTTTAGTTTATTTCTTGTTTTTTCTTCAGCAGTGTTAGTTTTTCATATAATAATGTTATCTTTAGGTACTTTATTTAAACATTGTAGTTCAATAATATGAGATTTATTTATTAAATCAATTTTAGCATTAGCAGTCTTCTTTAATTATGTAATGAAAAATTTGATGATGTATATTCCGGTGACATTTTTTTAATTTTTTAATAAATATGATGATGTATATTGATAAAATAGAATTTAGACAGTTTCAATTATTTTTATATTTTTAAAAAAGCATTTAATTTTTTATCACATTAATAAAAAAGAAAAAAAATTAAACAAAAACATTTTTCTTCAATATCAAATAACACAACGGTCGGTTTACCCACCGTTGTGCGGTTATACTAGTCTATTGATAAATTTATCTTGTTTAGCAATCAATTAACATAACAGTATTTCCATATTCGAAATGGAAACTATTAATATAACGATCTTAGCAAGACTTTAAGTTTCCCATAACCATTTATCAGCAAAACAGATTTCTACATTTAGGATTAGAACTAGAAGTGAATGATTGGATTTGAAATCGGTTGAAACTCAGAGCTAACAGGGAAAAAAATGAAGAACATTTATCATTTTCAACTGTAAGACATAAATTAGACGAGACGGGTACAATTAGTAGTAGCATATAATAGTTGGGGAACATTTTGCAGCTGATTTCGATGGCATTAGTCCTATTTGTTCACTAGTTCTTCATTGAATGTATACGGGAATCCCAACATCCAAGGGCAATTTCGACCATTCACGGAAATTAACCTACAGGGTTATCTGTCTAAAATCAATTTGAACCTAAATTGAGGGCGGTGGAGAAACTTTCAAGCTCTTGCGTTTGGAGCGCTAGGAACGGAGCACGCAGACTGACGACAAAACAACGTAACGTACGAAATTGAATAAAATAAAATAAAATAAAATATATAGAAAAAGTACAAACGTATTTATAACTCCTTGGGGAAATACGTGAATTGGATGTGCAGCCAACCTTACCCCCACACGCAATGTGGTGGTGGCACTGGCACCTGCATGTAGGACCGCATTCATTGCTTTTGTATTTATTTTACATAGCGTGAGGAAATTCAGAGTGAGTATCTACTTCTAAAGCCATCTGGGTCGGGCTGGAGAATTAATGGGTTTCGGACAACCGGGCTTTATTCATCTTCCATTTTGAAAAAAAAATTGTATCGCATTCATTTTTCATTGCAAAATCAGTTGATTATGTTACTACCCTAAATCATATTTAAAGAATCATTTTCAATGCTGATAGAACTTGTTGGGACGGAATTCTAACTCGAGATCACTCAAATCAAAACCCCGATACAGCGGAAAAACGAGATCGTGGTAAAAAGTGTAGAAACAACCAATCGATATCTCAATTCCAATCAATCCAATCCAAAAGCAATCACAATTCTCAAACAAGCAATATAGCAATTGAAGCAATAACGAAAAATAAATCACACCGTGATTTATAATGGTTCCACTAACGTTGTGTTAGTGTACATCCACTTTAAGAGAGAGTTTTTATTAATATCGATGAGAAGAGTACAAGAGATTAATTACAATGATCAATAATTCTATCAGAATTGATGTTGTGAAGGAGAAAATTGAAGAAAATTAGGTTTGATAAACCCTAATTAGTGGAGGCTGATCTCTCGCAGTCGCTTTCTGTTTCACCAAAATATGGATCTAAAAAATAGCTTATATAGAAGAATAGAAAACTTAGGCAAAATTTCAAAATTGCCCCTTCAAATACCACAAATCTTCACGTCAAGCCCAGGCCAAAAAACTGGTAGAAGTCGCCACAGACGTCTGTCATAATGGGACAAACGTCTATACAAAATCTTGGGAAAATTTTCCCTGAGACATCAGATGTCTGTCCAAAGTGACAGACGTCTATTTATGCTCTTTGAAAAAATTCTACACAGACTCAGACGTCTAACCAAAAGGTCAAATGTCTGTCCTAAGTCTTTGGAACAGGTCTGCTATAGATTTGCGTCAGACGTCTGACCATTTCCTTAGACGTATGTTGTTGTCATTTCAGCCCAACTCCACATTTTTCACCATAACTTCCACCTCCGAGCTCCGATTTGCGAGCCGTTTCCTCTATTACCAAACTACTTCCGACCTCTACAATTCTCCATATAGTGTCGCCAAAATTTAACACTCCATCTCGACACTATATCCATCTCCAACTCCAGTGGTACCATACCATTATCAACAACTGATAGCACCAACTATCACCACTTCTACCTTCAACCAAACATGAATGTTTTCCCAATGACATCTGGCAAAGCCACCGCCCATTGCACTCCACCGACGAGCTCAGGCAAAGCCCCCGCCCGCTAATGAAATGTTGTAAACATCCAAATCCTAAATCGTCTCACCAAAGACTAAAGTGCTGAGGAGTGTAAACTAGCACTTACTAAGAAGATAGAACCTCATCTCTCACCGATACTCTTCCTCATCCATAACCAAGCTCCTCCCTCAACCGTGCCACCCCGTGGCACCTAGCACTTCTCCAAGCGAATCAAGTTCGAGCAATGCTTAAACTTCTCAATCGACAATGCCTTAGTGAACATATCCACCGCGTTTTCCTTTGTGTGCACTTTTCGAAGATATACTTGCTTATCATCATCCATGGCTACTAAAAATGACTCTCTCACTTCAATATGCTTGGTCCGTGAGCTAAACGCCAAATTCTCCGCCAAGTGAATAGCACTTTGGCTATCACATCAAACATCGATGCTATCATGCTCGAATCCCAAGTCACACAACAATCACTTCAAATAGAGTGCCTCCTTAGTCGCCTCCATCGCGGCTATCAACTCTGCCTCCGTAGTGGATAAAGCAACTACGGTTTGCAATCTCGATCTCCAACTTATGGCTGTACCCCCAAGTATGAAGACATATTCATAAGTTGATTTTCTCCGATCCCTATCGCCGGCGTAGTCCGAATCACAATAACCAACCAACTTGCAATCCATTGTATCACTACCGCAAAAAACAAGACCATGAGAAGATGTGCTTATAAGGTATCTCAATATGAGCTTCACTGCTTCCCAATGCAATTTCCCCGGATTAGCCATATATCGACTAACCATCCCGACGGCATTTGCAATATTGGGCCTTGTACACACCATAACATACATTAAACTTCCAACCGCACTAGCATATGACACCTTTGCCATATAAGCCTTGTCTTTCTCCAAGATAGGTGATCCTTTACTCGAAGCTTCATATCCAAAAGTAAAGGTGTATTTGACGCCTTTGTATTCTCCATGCTAAACCGACAAAGCACTTTCTCAATGTACTCCTTTTGAGTCAGTTTCAACTCAAAACGCTTTTGATCCTTTCAATTTCCATGCCCAATATCCTTCTTGCTTCTCCAAGATCCTTCATTTCGAACTCCGATTTCAACCTCAGTTTTAACTTGTTGATTTCATTCTTATCCTTAGAAGCAATAAGCATGTCGTCCACATACAAGAGTAAGTACACCTAACAATCATTTTTCAACTTCTTGAAATATATACAAACATCTTTGACGCTTCTATCAAAACCATTTTCAGGCATAAAATGGTTAAACCTCTTGTACCATTGTCTAGGTGATTGCTTTAAACCATATATTGATTTCTTTAGCTTGCAAACCAAATTTGACTTAACAAAGCCTTCCGGTTGCTCCATGTAGATGTCTTCATCCAAGTCACCATGCAAGAAGGCGGTTTTCACACCAAGTTGCTCCAACTCCAAGTCGTGAATAGCAACTATGGCAAGTAATATCCGGATAGAAGCATGACGTACAACCGGTGTGAATATCTCATCATACTCCTTCCACTTTCTTTGTGCAAACCCCTTAGCCACTAGCCTAGCTTTGTATCTTCCATCGTCCTTCACCTTGTATATCCATTTGCACCCAATAGCATAGTTTCCTTTAGGAAGTGGAACCAAATTCCAGGTTTGATTTTTCAACAATGATTGCATCTCTTCCTCCATGGCACAAATCCACTTCGAGCTATCACTCGACTTCATGACATCACCAAGGTCCATCGACTCATCTTGGACTACATGAAGAGCATAGTCCAAATTATCACAAAAGCTAAGATAGTTCCAATCACCATATCTTTTAGGTGGCCTTATAGTACGACGACCAACCCGAGTAGTAATACCATCACCCAAACTCCCTTTGGCTCCACTTTGAACCAAATCTTCTCTAGAATCATGCACATCACCAACACTACTAGAGGAACCCTATGGACTATGTGATGTAACATCAACCACTACCTACTCACAAGCATCTCCAACTACTCTACTCTCTCTACTCTTTGGATAAAATGTGGGAATAAATTCCTTCTCCTTTGATTCACCATGAACCAAATCCGGAACATCCGATGAGCTTTTATTCTCCTTAAACAATGCTGACTCATCAAAAGTAACATGACGAGAATTCACTACCTTCTTCGTTTTCAGATTCCAAATCCGATAGCCTTTTACTCCGTTCGTATAGCCAAGCAAAATCCCTTTGAAAGCTCTAGGCTCAAGCTTATCATTTCTCGGATCATGCACATAAATTGGACTACAAACACTCGGAGATAACTCAAGTCAATGCTATTTCCTTTCCACACTTCCTCCGAAATTTTGTTACCAATAGCTGAGCACGAAATTCGATTAATAATATGCACTACGGTTGACAAAGCTTCAGCCCAAAATCCCTTAGCCAAACCCGATGTCAATCTCAAGCATCGAGCTTTCTCAAGTAGAGTATGATTCATCCTCTCCGCAACACCATTCGAATGCGGATCTCCCGGTGTAGTGAAATGCCTCCGAATACCATGATGCTTGCAGAACTCCAAGAATTCTCCAAAAATATACTCTCCGCCATTGTCAGACCTTAGAACGTTCAAAGACTTGCTACTCTCATTCTCAACAAGAGCTTTCCATGCTTTGAACTTTGCAAATGCCTCCGACTTGGCCTTCATTGCATACACCCATACTTTCTGAGAAAAGTCATCAATAAAAGAAATATAATAGCGAGCTCCACCCAAAGAAACTACCGGTGCTGGTCCCCAAATATCCGTGTGAACATACTCAAGAACCCTTCTCGAATCATGTTTTCCCCCACCGAATGAAACTTTAGTTTGCTTCCCCGTGACACATTCTTCGCAAAACTCTAGTTTGTTGAAACTCTCTCCATTGATTATCTCCCTCTTCCGAAGAATATCCAAACTCCTCTCCGAAACATGACCTAACCTCAAATGCCACAACCTAGTCGCATCCAAGCCACGAGAACTATCAACTCCTACACAAGTTTCACCTTCTACAGTCACTCCTTGAAGCAAATATATACCATGAGTTCTAGCACCCTTCATTACCACAAGCGCACCCTTCGAAACCCACAAGCTATCACTCTCAATAGTGATCTTTCAACCTAAAGAATCTAGCTGCCCCAAAGAGATAAGAGACTTCCTAAGTCCCGGAACATAGTGCACATTATTTAGAGTATGAACCACTCCATCAAACATCCGAATTTGCAAGGAACCAACGCCTTTCGACTTGCAGATAGCACCATTTCCCATAACAATTGAATTTCCTTCTTTGTCGATGTAAGAAGAAAAAAATTCCTATTTGGCGTCATATGATAAGACGCCCCCAAATCAAGCATCCATTCTCTATCCGAAACATCCGATGCTACCACCGACAATACATCTACGTCTCCCTCACCAACTCCACTCTCCACCGCTACTGATGAAGATGCTACTTCCTTCTTTGCCTTCTCCTTGTACGGACACTCATTCTTCAAATGACCGGGCTTCTTACAAATATAGCACTTGCCTTTTCTTTCCTTCGACTTTCCTCTCCAATCGGGGTTCCTTGATTTAAAACACCCTCGGTTCTCCTTCTTCACATACCTCTCCTTCTCCACAAATAAACCATGACCATTACTAGCACCATTACTTCCATCACCCAACTCCTTCGTTTGATCCCGCAACATCTCGCTAAGAAGACCTGTTTTGACATCATCAAGAGTCAATGTATTTCGGCTATAGATCAAACTATTTGAGAAACCTGTATAGCGGTCTGGTAACGAACACAATAATATCATCGCCTTTTGCTCTTCCTCAATCTTCAAACCTACTACCTTCATCTTCATTGGCAAATCATCAAAAGTGTTCAAGTGCACCTTCAGCGAAGTACCTTCCTTCATCTTATAAGTGAAGAATGTTCGCAATAAGATCAAACGATTAGTCAGTGGCTTCTTCATATACAACTCCTCCAACTTGTCCCAAATACCCTTAACGGTAGCCTCACCACTAATTTAGGAGATAACATTCTCTCCCATAGCAAATTGAAGTGTAGTGAATGCCCACTCTTCCGTTTCCTCTCTCTCAACATCCAAGATGTCCGCTGGCAACAAATTTGTGTCAAACTGTAACGACCCGTATTTTTACGGATCGAAAAATCGAAGAAAAATTGCGTCGAAAAGTTTTCACGAAGATTGGCGAAATTTCTAAGTCCTAAGTCGTTCACGACTTAGTATAAGTCATAAGTCGTACACGACTTAGGGGGATATGGATAGGCGACCTAGGTATTTTGATTTAGGTCGTAGGATGGTTTGGGACGACCTATAGAACCTAACCGAGATAAACAGTTCAAGTTAGTGACGTATGATAGTTAAGTCGGAGTATACGACTTATGAAAGATTGCGACCTAAGGGTTAGTGTTCTATAGTAGTTAGTGACCTAGTGGTTAGCGTAGTTGGGTCGTAGACGACCTAAGAAGTTAGGTCGTGTGTTCTGTGTGTGTTAGGTCGTGTGCTTGCTAAGTCGTATACGAGTTAGCAACTTATAGGAGTAGGCGACTTATAGCAGTTAAGTCGTGAACGAGTTAAGAAAGATAAGTCGCTAGGAGATAGGTCGCAAGATTGTTAAGTCGCGTGAGTTTTAGGTCGCGTGCCAGCGTTGTTGAGTCGTTGGGGCGCGCTAAGTCGTAAGTCGCTAAGTCGCGCATAGGCTAAGTCGTTAAGTCGAAGACTGTTATGTCGCGCGCTATGTTAAGTCGGAGACCCAGTTGAGTCGTAAGTCGTAGGACTGCTAAGCCGTTAGGTCGTGGGTTGTTGAGCGTTAGGTCGTGAGCGACCTAGGAGTTGGGGCGCGCGTGTATATCTGTTAAGTCGGAGAGGCTTAGGTCGGAGACGACTTATGGAGATAGCCGAGTTACGACTTAAGGAAATTTCTGCTATAAATAGGAAGGTTGTTCTCACTTTTTGGGATCCGGATTTCGAAGCGACGAAGTGCTGTCATTTTGAGAGCTCGACTTCTACACTTCTTCACTTCTTTTCTCCACTCTAATCTAGTGATTCCATCCATCCAAATCGAAGATCAAGATTGAAGATCCAAGAGCTAAAGTTGAAGATCTTCATCCGTTGAAGTGAGATTTCTTCGTTGAAGCGGATTTGTGATAGATCAAGCTTGATCCTTCGCTGTCCAGATCTGAAGCGTGTTGATTTGAGGTTGTTTAGGTGATTTGGTGAGTGGTGATTATCTCTCACACGGATCCAAAGGAGTATATCGGGTTGTTAGCTCGATTTGGTGTTAAAATAGTGATTTTCATGCATTTTCTTCATCCTAAGTGTAGATCCATGTAGATCCGTTGTTCATGATGATTTGACAACCATTTTACTAAGTGTTAACCTATGCAAGTTCATTCATCAAGATTGTATAGATATTTCTCATGATTTCATGCTTGTTAGACTTTCAACTCTTTAATTACGAAATTGCCATTATTGTGATAATTATCTACTTAGATCATATTTGAATGTTTGATTGCTTGGATTAATGTTTGACTTGATTGATTGCTATGAATTAGATGATTGATGATTTGATTTAGACCGAAGATGATTCAAAAGCTAAGAGAAAGGCTCTTGAATTGGGAAAAGCTGCTTGTGGCATATGTAGCGGGTGGTGAAGCTCTTATGCATAGATTTGATGATGATGATGTTGAGATGAGACTTTGCGAGGATGTGATGAAGCGAAGTATGATATGAGATAGTCTTGGTCTAATCCAGACGGGATCATTCCAAGCACGTTGGTAACTCGGTAATATGATTCGAGTTAAGGGTAATGGATGCTTGAGAGGCGCTTGAGCTAGTATGGAAATAGTCGTCGAGGAGGATGACTAGGAGGTTTGGATAGCATTGTTGTTGAAGGTTCTAGCATGCTCTAAGCAAGAGTACGTTTGGGCAGATTCGATAGTCCCAACGACTAACTGTTGATGGTCGAGTACTCTGGGCAGATTCGATAGTCCTAGGCACGGGCTGCGACGACGTGCGGGAGTTATGTCTAGAACCGGGGTTTCCATTAGCCCTTGACGGACGGTTGAAAGAATGTGCCGGTCATTCAATTAACGGTGATATCGAAGCAATGATAACAGTGATAGCCAGAGTCATGGATGTTTGGTTGTATCGTCATTCGGTCTCAAGAGCAGTGTTTTCCGGGTGCTTATTTGATCTTGGTTTAGGCCTTGGGGGTTTGTGCTTGGAAAACATCGCCCTTGACTCGAGTGATAATTACTTTACTTCAAATTGTATGCTCTGCTATGTTTGCTTCTGCTTA
Source organism: Allium fistulosum (assembly GCA_030737815.1). Taxonomy (NCBI): domain Eukaryota; kingdom Viridiplantae; phylum Streptophyta; class Magnoliopsida; order Asparagales; family Amaryllidaceae; genus Allium; species Allium fistulosum. The sequence goes on from CM060902.1 coordinate 1,215,530,754, forward strand.
GTGTGTGTCTGGGGGCTATCACTGTAGAATGAGGTTGGAGTAGGAGGGTTGTATTCCTATTCCTTTTCCTTTATGTTCTTTTGGTATGTTGTTAGTTAATTTACTGCCCATTAAGACTGTTGTCTGACTCAAGGCTTTATGTTTTAACTCTTATTGCCTTGGGCTGTTCGTCCATTTTGGGACGGGCAGACTAGGTAGCAGGTGACAGGTGCTGTTCTCTTCTCACGATGCTGATATCGAAGACGAGCTAGAGGGTTGCATATTATCTTCCTATATGTACTGGGTGTTCCGCTGTCTGTATTTTCTCTGAGTGTTGTAGTGAGGCTTGATGTATTTTGATGACTTGACTATTCAGATGTTTGTATTCAACTATTATGAAGTTTTATTGATGAGATTCTATTTTGTGAAGCTTCACTATATACATATGTTCTATTGTATTTTGTCCATGCGCTGTGAGTAATACGATAGATTCTGTTGTTTTATTTTACCCTGACAATCGTCCATGGTCGCCTGGCACACTTTACAGCGCACTTTGTCTAGGTTCAGTGCAGGGGTCATGGGCGGTCGTCACATTTGGTATCAGAGCATTGGTTAATCGATTTTACCCAATGCTCGCTGACGTAACTACGTATGAGAGACGTAATTGTAATTTTGATGGATGACTACTATATATAATATAGTAGCTTGGTTGAGTTTGAGTCCTTTATGCAGTTGTTTCTCTAAGATGTGCTAATCATTCCTTTTTATAGATATTGAGAATGAGTCGAAGAGGGAGACCAGCTGCTAGGGAAGGCCGAGCTGCTGAAGGGACTGCTGATTATGCAGCCATGTTCGAAGCTATGATGACTTCGATCATGAGAAGGATGCAAGCTCCAGGGCCGTCAGTTGATGTTGGAGTTCAAGTTCAGGCTCCAAGGCCGGTGGATTTTGCTAAGCTGTGTAAAGACTATACTGCTCTTGGAGGGAAGGTTTTCTTGGGAACAGAATCAACTATCGAAGTCCAGAGATGGATAGATGCTTGTAGAAGGATCTTTGGTGATTTGGGAATTGATGATGCAACTAAGAGGAAGTTGGCATCAAGGCAGCTTCAAGGGAGAGCTTTTGATTGGTGGAACTCTATTACCATCAATACCGGAGGAAGAGATTACTTGGGAGCAATTCCAAGTCAGATTTGAGGCTAAGTTCATTTCTACAGCGCAGAAGTCTGTTCTGTTCAAGAAGTTCGTAGAGCTCAAGCAAGGTGGAAGACCAGTTCTTGAATATGTTTCTGAGTTTGAAGCTTTGTCCAAGTATGCTCGGTCATATATTGAATCTGCATATCAGAAGAATGAGAAGTTTGTGACAGGCTTGGACAGTTATCTTGGGAGACAGTTGGTGGATCATTTGGACGATTCGTTTGAGAAGCTTGTGGAGAAAGCTCTCAGGCATGAGAGTCTGTTTCCTAAGGAAGGATCTGTTGTTGCTGTGACCAGGGAAGAGTCTAAACCCCAGCAGGGTGGAAACAAGAAGAGGAAGCAGCAGCAGTAGAAGGGTAAGGATGGCCAGAAGAAGCCAAAAGGCGAAGTGACTTTCTACAATTGTCAGCAGAAGGGCCATTTCTCGAAGGATTGTAAGAATCCGAAGGTGCCGATGAAGTGTCACAACTGTGACAAGACAGGGCATTTCAGGAAGAATTGTCCAGAACCGAGGAGAGACAAGCAGATTGTGCAAGCTTATGCTTTGGGAGCTGTTCCGTCATCTTCAAAAGCTCCTACCGCTGAAGAGAAGGGAAAGAGTGTGGTGGTTCAAGGTACTCTTTTCCTATGTGGTGTTCCAGTTAGAGTTTTGTTTGATACTGGGGCGTCGCATTCGTTTGTTTGCAGCGAACTTGTAGGCCGGTTAGGTTTGGAACCGGATATTGTTGATAGGCCATTGGTTGTGACTAATCCAGTTGGGGGTTCGTCCTGTTTGAGTATGTTATGCCGTGGTCTAGTCGTATCGAGTCATGATTGCTCTTTTGTTTGTGATTGCTTTGTTCTGAACTTTGCGGGGTTCGGAATTATTTTGGGAATGAACTGGCTTAGGAGGTATGCGGCGAAGGTTGATTGCGAGAGGTTGGAAGTGACAGTCGAGAATGTGGAGGGGCGAAAGGTTGTGATACGATGTAAGCATGAAGAAGGCGTCTTCATGAGCTTCATGTATTCGCTGGTTGTTCCACGGGATGGACTGTCATCGGTGCCAATCGCTAATGGATTCGAGGATGTCTTTGACGAAGTCAAAGGGTTGCCGCCGCATAGAGAGATCGAGTTTCGTATAGATCTAGTTGAAGGAGCCAGACCTATTGTGATGCCTCTTAGGCGGATGACGCCTAGAGAACAACAGGAGTTGGTGGTGCAGGTTGATGATCTTTTACAGAAAGGATTCATTCGGCGTAGTGTGTCCGAATGGGGTGCACCAGTTGTGTTTGTAACCAAAGCAGATGGGTCGTTGAGATTGTGCGTCGATTATCGTGAGCTGAATAAGGTGACTAAGAAGAACAAGTATCCATTGCCGAGAATAGATGACTTGTTTGATCAGCTTCACAAAGCCAAGGTGTTTTCTCAGATGGATTTGGCAACGGGATTTCACCAGTTGAGAGTAGCTAAGGATAGTGTGCCGAAGACTGCTTTTCGAACACCATCTGGTTTCTTTGAGTGGCTGGTAATGCCGTTTGGATTGACTAACGTGCCAGCATATTTTGTGGATCTTATGAATAGAGTGTTCAGAGATCAGTTGAACAAGTTTGTGCTTGTGTTCGTGGATGATATTCTGATTTATTCCAGAACTGAAGAAGAGCACAAGACGCACTTGCGTATTGTTTTGGAGATCTTACGGAAACATCAGCTGAAGGCTAAGTTTTCAAAGTGTCACTTCTGGAAGAGTGAAGTGAGGTTCTTAGGCCATGTTATCTCTGGAAATGGAATAGCGGTTGATCCCGCTAAGGTGGCAGCAATCCAGGATTGGGTTAGACCTTAGAATGCATCTGATGTGAGAAGTTTTCTTGGATTAGTAGGATATTATCGACGGTTTATCAAAGACTTCTCCAAGGTGGCTGCACCGTTAACAGGGTTGACGAAAAAGAACCAAGTGTTCAGATGGGATGATAAGTGTGAGCAATCTTTCAGAATCCTGAAAGAGCGATTGTCAAGTGCTCCTGTTTTGACTATTCCAAGTGGGAATGATGAGATGGTGGTTTACATCGACGCATGTGGTACTGGACTTGGAGCAGTGCTGATGTAGAGGGATAAAGTTGTTGCGTATGCAAGTCGACAACTGAAGCCGCATGAAAGGAATTACCCGACTCATGATTTGGAGTTAGCGGCGATTGTATTTGCTCTGAAGATGTGGAGACATTATCTGTTAGGAGTTCGATTCGAGTTGTTTACGGATCATAAGTCATTGATGTATCTTTTCTCCCAAAAGGATTTGAATCTTCGGCAGCAACGTTGGCTAGAGTTTTTGCCATCGTATGATTTTGGTATAGCTTATACTCCGGGAAAAGGTAACGCAGTGGCAGATGCGTTAAGTCGAAGACATGCAGGATTGGGAGCCATGTTTTCAGAATGGAAGAATCTCGAGTATTTAGCTGGATTTGACTTCAGGCCTAGATGTGAATTGGAACCTGAGATGTTGGCAAACTTATCGATAAGACCTTCTCTTGTGGAAAGGATTGGCGAGAGCCAAAAGCGAGATGATAAGCTTGTCAAGATTATCCGTGATTTGGAATCTGGATTGGATCCAGAAAAGGATAAAGGGTTTGAGGTCGATCGAGAGGGTTGGCTTCGGAAGCAAGGACGACTAGTTGTTCCCGATATAGATGAATTGAGGAGTAAAGTTCTGAAGGAAAGTCATCACTCGAAGCTGACAATTCATCCAGGTGGAAATAAGATGTATCGGGATATGAAGAGAACCTACTACTGGGAAGGCATGAAGAAGGATGTTGGAAATTTTATTTCCAAGTGTATGAATTGCTAATTGGTAAAAGCCGAATAGAGGAAGCCAAGTGGATTGCTTCAGCCATTAGAAGTTCCTACATGGAAGTGGGAACAAGTGTCGATGGATTTTATCGATGGATTGCCTAGAACAAGAACGGGAAATGAAGGGATTTGGGTCATTGTAGATCGTCTGACCAAGAGTGCGAGGTTCATTCCTGTTCGATCGACTAGGACTGCATCAAAGTTGGCTGAGTTGTATGTTAAGTGGATAGTTCGATTCCATGGTATTCCGAAGAGTATAGTGAGCGATCGAGATCCATTGTTCACTAGTGGATTTTGGAAGAGCTTCCAGGAAGTTTTGGGAACCGAGTTGTGTTTGAGTACAGCTTATCACCCTCAAACAGATGGTCAGACCGAGAGAGTCAACCGAGTTTTGGAAGATCTTCTTAGAGCTTGTGTTTTGGACTTCGGAGGATCATGGGAAGATCACCTTCATTTGGTAGAGTTTTCATACAACAACAGTTACCAGTCAAGCATTGGTATGGCACCGTATGAGGCGTTGTATGGAAGACCGTGTAATTCTCCGACATGTTGGTTAGAAGCAGGAGAAAAGCTGATGCTTGGGCCAGAGATGATTCGACAGACTTCGGATTGCATAGAGATCATTCGGCAACGAATGAAGGCAGCCCAAGACCGTCAGAAAAGTTATGCCGATAAGCGTCGAAAGGATTTGGAATTCGACGTAGGAGATATGGTTTTTGTGAAGATTTCTCTACTGAAGAATGTTATTCGATTCGGGAAGAAAGGAAAATTGATTCCGAGATTTGTTGGACCATTCCCGATCATCGAGCGAATTGGAAAGCTCGCCTACAAATTGGAGTTACCAGAGAAGATGTCGAGTGTGCACAATGTTTTTCATGTATCATATCTACGGAAGTACGTGCACGACTCGAATACAGTGGTTTCTGCTGATAGCTGTGAAGATTTTGAAGTTGATCCAGTCGATAGAAGACCTCGTAAACCGCTTCGTGTTGTGGAAACCGACACGAAATAGCTTAGGAGGAAGATAGTTAAGTTGCTCAAGATACAATGGAGTGATGATGATAACGACTGTACGTGGGAGGTGGAAGAGAGGATGAAAGCAGCTCATCCTGAACTCTTCAAGGTATGGCCCTAAGGTGTCGTGTCATCTCACGATATTGTAACTTGTTCTAGTTTTAGAATTCTGCGCGCTAAGCTAGAATTGGATGCATGGTTTGTTGATTGTTATGGATGGTAGGCGTGCAGAATAGTCATTGATTGCTCTTGTTTGTTTGGAATTTCGGGGGCGAAATTCCTAAGGGGGAGAGAATGTAACGACCCGTATTTTTACGGATCGAAAAATCGAAGAAAAATTGCGTCGAAAAGTTTTCACGAAGATTGGCGAAATTTCTAAGTCCTAAGTCGTTCACGACTTAGTATAAGTCATAAGTCGTACACGACTTAGGGGGATATGGATAGGCGACCTAGGTATTTTGATTTAGGTCGTAGGATGGTTTGGGACGACCTATAGAACCTAACCGAGATAAACAGTTCAAGTTAGTGACCTATGATAGTTAAGTCGGAGTATACGACTTATGAAAGATTGCGACCTAAGGGTTAGTGTTCTATAGTAGTTAGCGACCTAGTGGTTAGCGTAGTTGGGTCGTAGACGACCTAAGAAGTTAGGTCGTGTGTTCTGTGTGTGTTAGGTCGTGTGCTTGCTAAGTCGTATACGAGTTAGCAACTTATAGGAGTAGGCGACTTATAGCAGTTAAGTCGTGAACGAGTTAAGAAAGATAAGTCGCTAGGAGATAGGTCGCGAGATTGTTAAGTCGCGTGAGTTTTAGGTCGCGTGCCAGCGTTGTTGAGTCGTTGGGGCGCGCTAAGTCGTAAGTCGCTAAGTCGCGCATAGGCTAAGTCGTTAAGTCGAAGACTGTTATGTCGCGCGCTATGTTAAGTCGGAGACCCAATTGAGTCGTAAGTCGTAGGACTGCTAAGCCGTTAGGTCGTGGGTTGTTGAGCGTTAGGTCGTGAGTGACCTAGGAGTTGGGGCGCGCGTGTATATCTGTTAAGTCGGAGAGGCTTAGGTCGGAGACGACTTATGGAGATAGCCGAGTTATGACTTAAGGAAATTTCTGCTATAAATAGGAAGGTTGTTCTCACTTTTTGGGATCCGGATTTCGAAGCGACGAAGTGCTGCCATTTTGAGAGCTCGACTTCTACACTTCTTCACTTCTTTTCTCCACTCTAATCTAGTGATTCCATCCATCCAAATCGAAGATCAAGATTGAAGATCCAAGAGCTAAGGTTGAAGATCTTCATCCGTTGAAGTGAGATTTCTTCGTTGAAGCGGATTTGTGATAGATCAAGCTTGATCCTTCGCTGTCCAGATCTGAAGCGTGTTGATTTGAGGTTGTTTAGGTGATTTGGTGAGTGGTGATTATCTCTCACACGGATCCAAAGGAGTATATCGGGTTGTTAGCTCGATTTGGTGTTAAAATAGTGATTTTCATGCATTTTCTTCATCCTAAGTGTAGATCCATGTAGATCCGTTGTCCATGATGATTTGACAACCATTTTACTAAGTGTTAACCTATGCAAGTTCATTCATCAAGATTGTAGAGATATTTCTCATGATTTCATGCTTGTTAGACTTTCAACTCTTTAATTACGAAATTGCCATTATTGTGATAATTATCTACTTAGATCATATTTGAATGTTTGATTGCTTGTATTAATGTTTGACTTGATTGATTGCTATGAATTAGATGATTGATGATTTGATTTAGACCGAAGATGATTCAAAAGCTAAGAGAAAGGCTCTTGAATTGGGAAAAGCTGCTTGTGGCATATGTAGCGGGTGGTGAAGCTCTTATGCATAGATTTGATGATGATGATGTTGAGATGAGACTTTGCGAGGATGTGATGAAGCGAAGTATGATATGAGATAGTCTTGGTCTAATCCAGACGGGATCATTCCAAGCACGTTGGTAACTCGGTAATATGATTCGAGTTAAGGGTAATGGATGCTTGAGAGGCGCTTGAGCTAGTATGGAAATAGTCGTCGAGGAGGATGACTAGGAGGTTTGGATAGCATCGTTGTTGAAGGTTCTAGCATGCTCTAAGCAAGAGTACGTTTGGGCAGATTCGATAGTCCCAACGACTAACTGTTGATGGTCGAGTACTCTGGGCAGATTCGATAGTCCTAGGCACGGGCTGCGACGACGTGCGGGAGTTATGTCTAGAACCGGGGTTTCCATTAGCCCTTGACGGACGGCTGAAAGAATGTGCCGGTCATTCAATTAACGGTGACATCGAAGCAATGATAACAGTGATAGCCAGAGTCATGGATGTTTGATTGTATCGTCATTCGGTCTCAAGAGCAGTGTTTTCCGGGTGCTTATCTGATCTTGGTTTAGGCCTTGGGGGTTTGTGCTTGGAAAACATCGCCCTTGACTCGAGTGATAATTACTTTACTTCAAATTGTATGCTCTGCTATGTTTGCTTCTGCTTAGTGTGTGTCTGGGGGCTATCACTGTAGAATGAGGTTGGAGTGGGAGGGTTGTATTCCCATTCCTTTTCCTTTATGTTCTTTTGGTATGTTGTTAGTTAATTTACTGCCCACTAAGACTGTTGTCTGACTCAAGGCTTTATGTTTTAACTCTTATTGCCTTGGACTGTTCGTCCATTTTGGGACGGGCAGACTAGGTAGCAGGTGACAGGTGCTGTTCTCTTCTCACGATGCTGATATCGAAGACGAGCTAGAGGGTTGCATATTATCTTCCTATATGTACTGGGTGTTCCGCTGTCTGTATTTTCTCTGAGTGTTGTAGTGAGGCTTGATGTATTTTGATGACTTGACTATTCAGATGTTTGTATTCAACTATTATGAAGTTTTATTGATGAGATTCTATTATGTGAAGCTTCACTATATACATATGTTCTATTGTATTTTGTCCATGCGCTGTGAGTAATACGATAGATTTTGTTGTTTTATTTTACCCTGACAATCGTCCATGGTCGCCTGACACACTTTACAGCGCACTTTGTCTAGGTTCAGTGCAGGGGTCATGGGCGGTCGTCACACAAACACTACCCGATGCACCCGATTCCTCCATAGAACCGCTTTCATCTTCCATTGCCATTTTTTTCAAAATCATTATCGCCATTCCACTTGTCTATAATCAATTGTGATCCTGAAGTCGCGTACGAGCCACATACATAAGGTGCTACACCACTTGGATTACCCATAGAGAAACTACTTGAGGTATTATCTGATTCCGGTATTTCTACAACCATCCACCAACACCAATGCTCTGATACCAAATGTTGGGACAGAATTCTAACTCAAGACCACTCAAATCAAAACCCCGATGCAGCGGAAAAGTGAGATCGTGGTAAGAAGTGTAAAAAAACCCAATTAATATCTCAATTCCAATCAATCCAATCCAAAAGCAATCACAATTCCCAAACAAGCAATATAGAAATTGAAGCAATAACGGAAAATAAATCACATAGCGATTTATAGTAGCTCCACTAACGTCGTGTTAGTGTACATCCACTTTAAGAGAGTGCTTTTATTAATATCGATGAGAAGAGTACAAGAGATTGATTACAATGATCAATAATTCTATTATATTTGATTTTATCGAGAAGAGAATTGAAGAAAATTAGGTTTTGATAAACCCTAATTAGTGGAGGCTAATCTCTGCAGTCGCTTTCTGTTTCACCAAAATATGGATCCAGAAAATAGCTTATATAGGAGAATAGAAAACCTAGGCAAAGTTCCAAAATTTCCCCTTCAAATATCACAAATATTCACGTCAAGCCCAGGTCAAAAAACTGGCAGAAGTCACCACAAACGTCTGTCATAATGGGACAGACGTCTGTCCAAAATCTTGGAAAAATTTTCCTTGAGACATTAAACGTATGTCCAAAGTGATAAACGTTTGTTTGTGCTTTCTGGAAAAATTCTGCACAGACTCAAACGTCTAACCAAAAGGTCAGACGTCTGTCCTAAGTCTCTGGAACAGGTCTGCTACAGGTTTGCTGAAGCGTCAGACGTCTGACCATTTCCTCAGACGCTTGTCACTGTCATTTCAGCCCAACTCCACCTTTTTCACCATAACTTCCACCTCCGAGCTCCGATTTGCGAACCGTTTTCTCCGTTACCAAGCTACTTTTGACCTCTACAATTCTCCATATAGTTTCGCCAAAATTTAACAGAACTAATCGTCAGCACTGTACATGGGCTGTCTTGGACTAAGCCATGGCTATCTCTCTATTGAATATGAGACAGGTTTGAGTCTAACGTCTTGCATCTCTACGGACATGCTGCTATTGTTCGTGGCTGGATCCTCCTTTTGTAAATTCATCGGTTAGTCCAGGGTTACTTTAGGTCGGATCCACTAATTATTTCAACCTTTATCATATTCTTCCAACAATCCACAGCAGCGCCATGTCCGTAGAATTAGAGATGCCTGGAGGTGAGCTTTGATCAAAAGAATCCTTTTTATCACACCCGAAACAAGTCCCAACATCTACTTTCTTTGAAGCACTCCGGGTTAGAACAACTGAACCTTGCACTAACTTACTCCAGGCCTTTCATTGGCCAGTGTATATCGGGGTAAATTTTAATTAATTCATAAAGGGTCAAAAGTCAACTTTTAGGTTGAACAAATTAGGATTTAAGACCTTTTCCGTTAAGTTTGAAGTACCGTTAATGAGAATTTTGAGTTTAAAATTGACATGCATGAGATTATGAATTTTGATTTAGATCTTGGCAGTTATTTTTAAATGTACCAAAAAGCTAACTTTTGCATACAGACAAATTAAACCTGGAGACATGTTCCATTACATTTGGAACGTCTTTTCCACATATAAAAACAAATATGACTTCATATTTTGAAGTTATTGGTTTTAAGTTTGGAAGAAAACCAGTTTTGTGAATTTTCAAAGGGGGTTCATTATTGAGCTAAACTCAATGCGAGCTCATTTCTTACACAATTCATTTCTCAACGCATTTCATTTCTCAACGCATTTCATCTCTGATCTCTAAATCTTCCAAACATTAAACCATCTCAAATCATATCAAATAAATTTTCTAAAATAAAAAAAAATCATGATAATTCTTCGATTTTCTGCAAGCCCAGTGTGTTTGGCAGCAATTGGAAAGGAACTTGATTTCGGGATTGGATTGGATGAAGCTTTAAACATAGGTTTCATGCTAAATTTGTTTTTAACGAATGCTCAGGTGAGTGGGACTTCTCTCTATTCTCTAAGCTCTCTCTTATGTTGTATGATTGCAGACTTGGTTAGGGATTTTAATGATGATGTTAGTAACTGATTTTTAGGATGTTATTCTAGTATTAATTAATACCTTAATAACATACAAATGAATAATTATCTCATATAACACTAGATGGATGTATATATGAAATAACCAGTAAACCCTAAGACCTTGATCTTACATTAATGAAGGTTGTTTGGTTATGAATGTTATATGCATGCACATGAAGCATAATGGAGTAATTAACACTCTCACTATCTGATATGTAACCAGTTAAATAAAGAATCTTAAGGTATTTGATAAATTATCATATAGAAGTTCAAGATTTAATGAATCAAGAACGAGAATATGAAATTATTTAGTTACTTGTCTTAATCATTTTTGTATATCGTATGAATTTATAAGTAACACTACTAGGGAAGAGGTAAATAGAGACGGACCGTTCCGATGGCTCCTTCATATATTTTTCGACGGCTATCTATTTTAATTAATTTAATCTATCATGCTATTTTAACTTATTAATTATAGAAGTTTGAAATTTGTTTAAAAATACTAATTTAATTCCTAAAAATTAAAGAAAATATTTTTATTTATTTCTTCAATTTAATGACGGTTTGTGGTTAATTAAATTAGTGTTTTCCATAATCTTTTGTTGTGTAATTCGATATTCAATTTAATTGAAAAATCGAACTCAAACGATCAACCTATGCAACTTTCAGTCCGTCATTATGAACTTCAATGAAATTTATGATGAGTAACTATTTTATGAATTTAAATATATTTTTAACCATCATGTAATTAATTATGAATTTTTAAATGTATTTAACATTATAAATTTATACAAAAGAAAATATTGGGCAGAATTTTTTGTGAATCTTATGTCGATCCAACGTATTTTGGACCTACTTTCAAAATATGTTAAAGAAAAGTAAATAAATTTAGAGTACCGATCTTGATTCTCAAATTTATAGCCGTTCGTCTACATTCGAACTAAAAACCTTTCGTTTGAAGGCCATGCGATCCTCAAACGAGACAAAATTCGGGTCACATATACTTTATAATGTATTTATCCAATCTGTATGGCTAGAATCAAAGAAAACAAAAGGAAAAAAATTGGACTCAAAATATATCATTTTCTAAGGAGTTGTACAACACTTGATATATATTGTAGGATAACTTCTATGAAAATAACCTATTTGAAGTCTAAATTTTTTTCTGCATGTTTTTTTAAAATCCAATCGTATGAATTGGATAGATATGTAATACAATATAAATGATTTGAATTTCGTCTCGTTTGAAGATCGTTTGACTTTCGAACGAAAGGTTAAGTCTGAATGTCGACGAACGGCTATAAATTTGAAAATAACGATTGATACCTTAAACCTGTATATTTGTCTTTCATATTTTGACCTATACCTAAAATATCTTGGATCAACATAAGATTAAACAGATTTATTTTTTTACAAAATATTTTATTTTATATGAATTTATTATGTTAAATACATTTAAAATTCATAATTAATTATCAATCATTAAAAAAGTATCGTATAACGTATAAATATAGTCTTTTTAATATTTAGAAATAAAAGTGGGCTATTGTAAATTTTTTATGAAAAATTAAATTTTTATATAAATTAAGTTAAACTTAATTTATTTTAAATAGGGAGAAAAGAAAATAATTATATTCCACATTCTTCAAAAGCCATCAAAAATGTAGTTGTCAATGGCCATCGGAAGCCATCCTAAAGCCGTCAAAAATGTAGTGTAAAAAATGTAGCTGTCAAAAACTTAGTTTAGGTATTTTAATGACGATATTAGTAACTGATTTTTAGGATGTCATTCTACTATTAATACCTTAATAACATACAAATGAATAATGATCTAATATAGCACTAGATGGATGTGTATATGAAATAGCTAGTAAACCCTAAGACCTTGATCTTACAAGAATGAATGTTGTTTCATTATGAATGTTATATGTATGCATATGAAGCATAATGGAGTGATTAACACTCTCACTATCTGATATTATTAACCGGGTTTTTAACCCAGCATAATTCACTAGAAGTCAGAACATTCAGATTAAGCAAGAATGACTCGAAACTTGACCGGAAGGCCCAAAAGAATTAGACAAAAGCTCCCAAGAAGTTCTAGTAAAAAGTAAGCCTACTTTTCGGATTGGCACCTGTGACGACCCGAACTCGATGCCCGACAAACAACATCAAATTCATATCGCTGGAGCTTGCAACAACATTAGATGAAAGATAACACAACGGAAATAAAAGATGATACCATTGATACAACATGAATACAATATCCGATACATCAATTTGATACAATGATAATCATCAACATCAGAGAAAAGACAACAAAAATACAGCGGAACTCGACACAATATGAGACGAGTCTTCACAGAATCTAATACTGCAACCCTAATCCAAAACTCCAAGCACGAATCTCCATCACGATGCACAAAGATAAGCAAGGTCAGTCGTCCGTGAACTTCAAAAACTGAACTAGTCCCAGATAATCTACTAGACCCGACTATCTGAAAAACCCAACTCTAGACTGCCCGTGTGGAAAATTGTGGGCACCCAGAGTTTAGGAAGGGAACAATAAACTCCGGGTTAGTCATGGGACTGGTATGAGCAAACAAAAACAGCTTATCTTTAAACAAACAACAAAAGAATTTTAAACATTGAAATCCGCAATGATTTTTGGAAAATGAAACTACCATAAGGCCTCCCGCCACACACACAACGCAAACGCAGAATTGGAGGAGATTTCTCCTTATGATAGTCAAATATGCTTCATACGAGAAAACTCTTTGATATTATTACTAGTGCATAGTGTAGGAAACATTTCGAAAATATAATATAAATCTTAGCCAGCATAGGTACCATTATACTATGCCTACTATAACTACCATTTTAAATGGCAGGTTCTACAACTAAAACCGTACAAGGCTCGTATTGTTTCTTTGGATTTTCCAACAAATGGTCAGGCTAAGGAACTTCCTATGCCACGTAGGAACGCCTCTGGAGGGACGCCTCGAGAGACAACTGCTCTCTGCCAACACAAGGCCGGTTACCCCCTTCCCGGGTAGTAAACCTGAGATATGCCACCTCCGGTCGTTTGCGACCTTTATCCGAGGATCCTCTACACCAACAACATCACACAGTAATAAATATACTACAGTGTCCACATGAGTAAGTATCTGGGCTCCATACCATGATACCACCCTCTTTCAGAAGGAATGGACATACCCTAGGGGAGCTACCCCTGAAACCTTGCCGCATTTTTCCTGTTTCGACCATTACCGGTTTGTGAGGCTCGATGAGGTCTCGTCCACAAAGCTACGCTTTACACGAAAGCCATGCTTTGATCAACAAATGATCAGCAACATTAGCAGCACTCAGCATGCCACACTACCAAATTGGGAGTATATCACTGATAACCTTCAACTACATAACCTCTGAGCTCGTACGTCTCAGAGAAGGGTGTTAAGCTAAGAGAATAAATTTTCCGCCACCAAACAGAAATGTATTTGAAAGAAATCAGCTTTATATCTCAAGGTGTAGTGTCAGACATACAACAATACAAGTCTGTTCCGAGTTCGAACAGAACCGAAGGCACTTCGAAAGAAGCCCTTGCAATCCGGGTATTCACAATCCCGATCGGACTTCCCATCACTTAGGGAATCTCTATACCGGAGCCACTCAGTGCAGAGACAATCGATAGGTTATCCTATCGTTCTAGCAAACACCCGGTCTTCACCACCAGTCTTCAAATGCTATCCATTTACGTCGTATCACTATTCGGAATGGGTTATATGACACAAAGTCCTCTCCCGGCTAAACCGAATAGTGAGCGCAATATTTTAAAACATATGGATATTGGGATTTCAGTTAAGTCACAACTTATTACCCAAAACTTTTCTTCAAATGGTTTAAACACATTACCATTTTAATCTTTTACACAAAAAGATTCATCTCACAAAGTTCACCCAGTTTCACAAAGATCTATTCATAGATTTTCAAATCAATTTCCATTTCAATTTGGATTAACTCGTCCAATCTTTAAACAAAGATTTGATTGATAGCTTTCAAAACAATTCCATTTCGACCTTTTATACAAAAGGTACACCTTTCCAATTTCAAAACAAAGTTCAACAATCTTTCACAAAGATTTATTCATAACTCGGAAAACCATTTTCATTTCAAACTTGAAATTCCTTTGACACAAATTGGAAATTCATTCCTTATATGAAAGCTTCTATTATTTGAAAACAAAAAGTTTTCATTTCGGAAAATTTGATTCATTTATACGAGTTAAAGTCCTTGGGTTAAATTCAAATTCTCAAAACTATACTTTTAAAATAGTTTAAATTCATATAAACACATTTATAACATCTTTAACCATAATTTCCAAACATGGAATTCAATTCCAAATTTTGAATTCAAATTCAAATTAAATTATTTAAATTGGAAACTTTACCAAGTTATTCAAAATAACTTTTATCTTAAAAACTCCTTTTTAAAAGCTTTAACATTTAACCCAAATCCATTTCCAAAATCAATTGAAATTAAAATTTCAATTTCAAAAATATTAAATTTAAATCATTTGTGACTTAACTGATTTCCTCGTGAAATCCATATTTGTGTGTGTATGGTGTAGTCCTGGGGTTTTACACAGTAGTGCAACATTACAAATCATCACATCATCACAGATTTAAGCATATCAATATCGATAAGCGGTATATTCCTATAACGCTTATCTTCCATTTACCAATTCACAGATAAATAATATACATCCATCACAGATAAAATAATTTACATTAATCACAGCTTGAATTAAAACAAATTTACATCACAAAGCATCACACAGTAGAGAATATCAAACAATTTACGGCATTCAATAGAATACAGCCATCCATAAGTGAAACCAATTAAGATATCTGATTAATCTAAACCAGATCATTTGCCTATGGATAATTCCTAGTCAGGGTTAATTAAAAAATAATTTAATTACAAACACTTAATTAATTATTCTTTAATTAATCATTAATTACCCTTTAATTAATAATCATTTCATAATAACTTTAACTAATTAACCTTTAATTAATTATTCTTAAATTAATTACCCTAATTAATTAATCTCATTTATTAATTATTCTTAAAAGTAATTAACCCTTAATTACTTGGTTAATCAATCTTCGATCATTAATTTAGTTACACAAAGTAATTAGCTTTTAAATCAATTACACAAAGTAATTATACTTACTTAATTACATCCTTATCTTTTTAGTTCACTTCTTAATTAAGCTATTTGATTCTTTATTTAAAAATAGGCTTAAAAATTTATTAATGAAAGCATATATATATATATATATATATTTAAAACACTTTAAACTTGATTAATTAAAAAAATTTATATTTAAAACCTTGAATTAATCCAAAAATAAACACATATTGTATAAAAGAATTAGTTTAACAACATTTGTTAAAGCTTGATTAAACTTTTTAAAAACTTCTTTAATTTTAAAACTTTAAAACTATTATATCCCAAACCCGAAACCAACTCGAGTGAAACCCGAGCCAGAACTTCTTTTACCCGAGCAAAGCCCCGAGACACTCGTGATCATCACACTACTTCGAGACAAACACTCAACTATACGCGATCAAACCCAAGCTATTTCTTCCTTCCTAAATCTACCAGACATCGATGATATCTCGTGCACGTGCACACCCAATCCAACCCCTTCCGATCAACATCCAGATCGTCAGTAAGTCGCCGACCACCTCGCCTAGACTTCCGGCCACCCAGACTGATAAATCACCGATAAACTCAAAATCGAGCTATTCGACTACCTTCTGGAACCAATTCGATCACCTACAAACGCCACATCCCATCGCCTTAGGCCATCAGAAATATCAAAACTCCGGCCACAGCTGCTCTGATGATACACTAACCTTTTCCCCCAAGCTCGATTGACTCCGATCAATCCCTGACGACACAGCGTCCTTAAAACCCAGCCAACCCCAAACCTGACTTAAACCCTAAAAGGGCTTCGCCACGCATCCACGACGAACCAGAAAATCGCCAAGCATTTTTCCCCCGACCACTGATCTTACAGCGAGCTTCAGCTAGAATCCCGAAGCCACTCGACTATGCGATCATCAAAAATCGAACAAATCCTCGATTCTAATCAACTTCCAATATCCCGTGATTTACACAGTTAAAAATCATGATATTTATCTCAAAAATCATAGTTTTTAGACTCGAATCTGATAATATAAACAAAACTTGAAATTATAAAACTTGATTTTTCTGATTTAAAATGCTGATTAATGTAACTTCCGATTTTCAAAATATTTATTCGATAATTATACTTGTGATCATTTTTAAAATTGGTATTACAACATTACAATCACTTTTAATTTTAAAATCAAAGCCTAATATTGATTGGTTTGGGTGATATGAATTTTTGAATTTGTTTTCAAAACCTGGATCTTTAACAGAGATAGACAGACATATACACAGTCATATCTATATATACACATACAGACATATTTCATCCATACTAATATATTTAACAACATATATCCAATACATGCAAACCAGAATAAAATATATGGGTTTAAAGGTTTGCTCACCTTGATTTCCAGAAGAAAGAACAGAGCTTTCTTTTCTGTTGAAACAGGCTTGAAAAACTGGCAAGCTGAAATCTTTCTTCTTTAATCTTTGGTTTGATATGAAGTTGTATTGTTGTTTTAAGTTGAAGTTTTAAGATAATGTTTACTTCAGATTTTTTTTCTTTTCTCAACTTGGAATGGACGAAAATGAAATGAAGAAGGCTGATATAAAATGAGTTACAGTGATGTATATGAAATGAGTTTATAGGGTGAGATTATTTTGTACAGGGTGATATTAATGCCTTGTACCATATATCAGAGATTTTTTCTCTTGGGGGCTGACATGATTTTGTTGTGGTGACTTGTTTTATAAGCTTATACTTATCCTTTTTTTTTCTTCATATTTATCCTTTATATATTTAAATGTACATAGATATTTATATTTTTCTTCTTTTGTTTATCCATATTTTGTTCATATTTGAATGTATATTATTTTTCTTTAGTCTTATTATTTTATAATATAAATAAATTTCTATTTTTAATATGTTGTTATAATTTATCTAATTTGTTTACTTTCTATTTTACAAAATTCATCAATATGTTATTTGCTTTTATTTATAACTGTATAATCTATCTTATGTGGATTTATGTATAATTCTAACTTTTCATACTTATTTTTTTTACTTAAATATTTATTATCTTGTATGTCTACATACATATTTATTTTTATTATTTTTATAGTATATTTTGATCTTTACAGTATTTATAAATCCCAATTCAAATTTAATACAAATACATTTCTCAGGTAATTCATAATTTAACTAATATTTTATATTGGTTACCGATTATTGCACAAATTTTTATTCAAAAAATTAAATTAATTATTAATTTAAACTTATTCAAAATCCAGGATCGTTACAGGTTTCCCCCCTTAAGAAATTTCGTCCTCGAAATTTGCCAAGGAGACACAAAGATAGATGAAGAATGTTTCATCAAGTCAAACTGAATATCTATTCTGCATTTGGCTTACCAAATCAGAATATCAGTAATAGATACGAGAACGAATCTTTTTAATTTTTCCACAAGATACTCGGGCTATCCAGATCTACGAAACATGCAGTGGCATTGGTTAGTTCGAAGGGATAACTAACCGTTCGTAGATTTTTATCGACACCCAATGAAATAGACAACAATAGATTCGATTACGATCTCAGATTCAAGATTTAACTCATTTACGATTTGCTGAGGAATAAAACTATGTGTAATTCCTGTGTCGAACAAAATTCGAACAAAATAATCGTAAACGAGAAGGTTACCTTTTAAAGTTTCTTTTCCTCAATCAGCCTTTGAGGTTAAAGAATCGTCTCTGACTGCGTACACCTTTGCTACTAGAGCTTGCTTCTTTGCTGGACAATCTTTGATCCTATGTCCCGGCTTGCGGCAGTAATAGCATCCCGCAGATTCCTGATCTGGTCTCATAAATGGCTCTCTCATTCCTGGCTTCCAAGGATTCTTGCATTTATCCGAGTAGTGGCCTTTCTTCAAGCAATTGAGACAAGTAACTTCTTTCACCTTTTTCTTCTGTATATTCTTCTTTTTCCTCCAATTCAGATTACTATTATTCCCTTTTTCCTCCGGAACTCCCTGCTTATCCAGAGTATCGTATCTATAACCCATATCAACCAATTCAGAAAAAGATTCCTTAACGTGAGTGGTCATCCTTTCCTGAACTCCTTATTCATTCCCCGAATAAATTTTTCATTCTTCTTTTACAGTGTATTCACCAATTCTGGACCAAATCGAGACAATTCATTGAATTTGTTCAAGTATTCCTCAAATGATAAACTTCCTTGCTTCAAATCCATGAACTCCTAGTACATTCTAGAGATACCAGCAGACGGCATATATCGCTGCTCAAACACTTCCTTGAAACGACTCCAAGTAAATTCAACCGCCGGCTCATCCAATATAACTGTTTCCCACCAAGCTAAAGCCTTTTCCTGGAGTTGCTAGGAAGCTATCAATCGCATCTGATCATCTTCCAATTTTAGTCCTTTGAAAATCCTTTCGCACGATCGAATCCAGGCTTGTGCTTCGATAACAGTTTCCTTGCCTGTGAATGGCTTTCCACCCAGTTTAGAAAAGCTTCGATATAGATCAACCAGATTCGGTTGAGATTGAATGGGAATATCTGTCGTTGCAGGGTTTTGACCAGCTGAAGTGGTACTTCCCTGTCCAAAATCTCGTCCTCTTCTTCCACTCATTCTTACTATCTGTAAATAGTAAGAAGACCAATTTAGGCATTCGGATGAAATATCTTAGAGAATAACAACAAATAAAGAGAATGGACTAAGTAATTTGGGTTTCGGTTCCACTGGTTGTACTCATTCTAGGGTATACTTCACCCTATCTCTAATGAGCCATCTAATGTGTTACACTCCATAGCTAAAGTTTAACCTTAGCTCTGATACCACTTGTGACGACCCGAACTCGATGCCCGACAAACAACATCAAATTCATATCGCTGGAGCTTGCAACAACATTAGATGAAAGATAACACACCGGAAATAAAAGATGATACCATTGATACAACATGAATACAATATCCGATACATCAATTTGATACAATGATAATCATCAACATTAGAGAAAAGACAACAAAAATACAGCGGAACTCGACACAATATGAGACGAGTCTTCACAGAATCTAATACTGCAACCCTAATCCAAAACTCCAAGCACGAATCTCCATCACGATGCACAAAGATAAGCAAGGTCAGTCGTCCGTGAACTTCAAAAACTGAACTAGTCCCAGATAATCTACTAGACCCGACTATTTGAAAAACCCGACTCTAGACTGCCCGTGTGGAAAATTGTGGGCACCCAGAGTTTAGGAAGGGAACAATAAACTCCGGGTCAGTCATGGGACTGGTATGAGCAAACAAAAACAGCTTATCTTTAAACAAACAACAAAAGAATTTTAAACATTGAAATCCGCAATGATTTTTGGAAAATGAAACTACCATAAGGCCTCCCGCCACACACACAATGCAAACGCAGAATTGGAGGAGATTTCTCCTTATGATAGTCAAATATGCTTCATACGAGAAAACTCTTTGATATTATTACTAGTGCATAGTGTAGGAAGCATTTCGAAAATATAATATAAATCTTAGCCAGCATAGGTACCATTATACTATGCCTACTATAGCTACCATTTTAAATGGCAGGTTCTACAACTAAAACCGTACAAGGCTCGTATTGTTTCTTTGGATTTTCCAACAAATGGTCAGGCTAAGGAACTTCCTATGCCACGTAGGAATGCCTCTAGAGGGACGCCTCGAGAGACAACTGCTCTCTGCCAACACAATGCCGGTTACCCCCTTCCCGGGTAGTAAACCTGAGATATGCCACCCCCGGTCGTTTGCGACCTTTATCCGAGGATCCTCTACACCAACAACATCACACAATAATAAATATACTACAGTGTCCACATGAGTAAGTATCTGGGCTCCATACCATAATACCACCCACTTCCAAAAGGAATGGACATACCCTAGGGGAGCTACCCCTGAAACCTTGCCGCATTTTTCCTGTTTCGACCATTACCGGTTTGTGAGGCTTGATGAGGTCTCGTCCACAAAGCTACGCTTTACACGAAAGCCATGCTTTGATCAACAAATGATCAGCAACATTAGCAGCACTCAGCATGCCACACTACCAAATTGGGAGTATATCACTGATAACCTTCAACTACATAACCTCTGAGCTCGTACGTCTCAGAGAAGGGTGTTAAGCTAAGAGAATAAATTCTCCGCCACCAAACTGAAATGTATTTGAAAGAAATCAGCTTTATATCTCAAGGTGTAGTGTCAGACCTACAACCATACAAGTCTGTTTCGGGTTCGAACAGAACCGAAGGCACTTCGAAAGAAGCCCTTGCAATTCGGGTATTCACAATCCCGATCGGACTTCCCATCACTTAGGGAATCTCTATACTGGAGCCACTCAGTGCAGAGACAATCGATAGGTTATCCTATCGTTCTAGCAAACACCCGGTCTTCACCACTGGTCTTCAAATGCTATCCATTTACGTCGTATCACTATTCGGAATGGGTTATATGACACAAAGTCCTCTCCCGGCTAAACCGAATAGTGAGCGCAATATTTTAAAACATATGGATATTTGGATTTCAGTTAAGTCACAACTTATTACCCAAAACTTTTCTTCAAATGGTTTAAACACATTACCATTTTAATCTTTTACACAAAAAGATTCATCTCACAAAGTTCACCCAGTTTCACAAAGATCTATTCATAGATTTTCAAATCAATTTCCATTTCAATTTGGATTAACTCGTCCAATCTTTAAACAAAGATTTAATTGATAGCTTTCAAAACAATTCCATTTCGACCTTTTATACAAAAGGTACACCTTTCCAATTTCAAAACAAAGTTCAACAATCTTTCACAAAGATTTATTCATAACTCGGAAAACCATTTTCATTTCAAACTTGAAATTCCTTTGACACAAATTGGAAATTCATTCCTTATATGAAAGCTTCTATTATTTGAAAACAAAAAGTTTTCATTTCGGAAAATCTGATTCATTTATACGTGTTAAAGTCCTTGGGTTAAATTCAAATTCTCAAAACCATACTTTTAAAATGGTTTAAATTCATATAAACACATTTATAACTTCTTTAACCATAATTTCCAAACATGGAATTCAATTCCAAATTTTGAATTCAAATTCAAATTAAATTATTTAAATTGGAAACTTTACCAAGTTATTCAAAATAACTTTTATCTTAAAAACTCCTTTTTAAAAGCTTTAACATTTAACCCAAATCCATTTTCAAAATCAATTGAAATTAAAATTTCAATTTCAAAAATATTAAATTTAAATCATCTGTGACTTAACTGATTTCCTCGTGAAATCCATATTTGTGTGTGTATGTTGTAGTACAGGGGTTTTACACAGTAGTGCAACATTACAAATCATCACATCATCACAGATTTAAGCATATCAATATCGTTAAGCGGTATATTCCTATAATGCTTATCTTCCATTTACCAATTCACAGATAAATAATATACATCCATCACAGATAAAATAATTTACATTCATCACAGCTTGAATTAAAACAAATTTACATCACAAAGCATGAAACAGTAGAGAATATCAAACAATTTACGGCATTCAATAGAATACAGCCATCCATAAGTGAAACTAATTAAGATATCTGATTAATCTAAACCATATCATTTGCCTATGGATAATTCCTAGTCAGGGTTAATTAAAAATTAATTTAATTACAAACACTTAATTAATTATTCTTTAATTAATCATTAATTACCCTTTAATTAATAATCATTTCATAATAACTTTAACTAATTAACCTTTAATTAATTATTCTTAAATTAATTAATCACATTTATTAATTATTCTTTAAAGAAATTAACCCTTAATTACTTGGTTAATCAATCTTTGATCATTAATTTAGTTACACAAAGTAATTAGCTTTTAAATCAATTACACAAAGTAATTATACTTACTTAATTACTTAATTACATCCTTATCTTTTTAGTTCACTTCTTAATTAAGCTATTTGATTCTTTATTTAAAAATAGGCTTAAAAATTTATTAATGAAAGCATATATATATATTTAAAACACTTTAAACTTGATTAATTAAAATAATTTATATTTAAAACCTTGAATTAATCCAAAAATAAACACATATTGTATAAAAGAATTAGTTTAACAACATTTGTTAATACTTGATTAAACTTTTTAAAAACTTCTTTAATTTTAAAACTTTAAAACTGTTATATCCCAAACCCGAAACCAACTCGAGTGAAACCCGAGCCAGAACTTCTTTTACCCGAGCAAAGCCCCGAGACACTCGTGATCATCACACTACTTCGAGACAAACACTCGACTATACGCGATCAAACCCAAGCTATTTCTTCCTTCCTAAATATACCAGACATCGATGATATCTCGTGCACATGCACACCCAATCCAACCCCTTCCGATCAACATCCAGATCGTCAGTAAGTCGCCGACCACCTCGCCTAGACTTCTGGCCACCCAGACTGATGAATCACCGATAAACTCAAAATCGAGCTATTCGACTACCTTCTGGAACCAATTCGATCACCTACAAACGCCACATCCCATCGCCTCAGGCCATCAGAAATGTCGAAACTCCGGCCACAGCTGCTCTGATGATCCACTAACCTTTTCCACCAGGCCCGATTGACTCCGATCAATCCCTGACGACGCAGCGTCCATTAAAACCCAGCCAACCCCAAACCTGACTTAAACCCTAAAAGGTCTTCGCCACGCATCCACGACAAACCAGAAAATCGCCAAGCATTTTTCCCCCGACCACTGATCTTACAGCGAGCTTCAGCTAGAATCCCGAAGCCACTCGACTATGCGATCATCAGAAATTGAACAAATCCTCGATTCTAATCAACTTCCAATATCCTGTGATTTACACAGTTAAAAATCATGATATTTATCTCAAAAATCATAGTTTTTAGACTCGAATCTGATAATATAAACAAAACTTGAAATTATAAAACTTGATTTTTCTGATTTAAAATGCTCATTAATGTAACTTCCAATTTTCAAAATATTTATTCAATAATTATACTTGTGATCATTTTTAAAATTGGTATTACAACATTACAATCACTTTTAATTTTGAAATCAAAGCCTAATATTAATTGGTTTGGGTGATATGAATTTTTGAATTTGTTTTCAAAACCTGGATCTTTAACAGAGATAGACAGACATATACACAGTCATATCTATATATACACATACAGACATATTTCATCCATACCAATATATTTAACAACATATATCCAATACATGCAAACCAGAATAAAATATATGGGTTTAAAGGTTTGCTCACCTTGATTTCCAGAAGAAAGAACAGAGCTTTTTTTTCTGTTGAAACAGGCTTAAAAAGCTGGCAAGCTGAAATCTTTCTTCTTTAATCTTTGGTTTGATATGAAGTTGTATTGTTGTTTTAAGTTGAAGTTTTAAGATAATGTTTACTTCAGATTTTTTTTTCTTTTCTCAGCTTGGAATGGACGAAAATGAAATGAAGAAGGCTGATATAAAATGAGTTACAGTGATGTATATGAAATGAGTTTATAGGGTGAGATTATTTTGTACAGGGTGATATTAATGCCTTGTACCATATATCAGAGATTTTTTCTCTTGGAGGCTGACATGGTTTTGTTGTGGTGGCTTGTTTTATAAGCTTATACTTATCCATTTTTTTCATATTTATCCTTTATATATTTAAATGTACATAGATATTTATATTTTTCTTCTTTTGTTTATCCATATTTTGTTCATATTTGAATGTATATTATTTTTCTTTAGTCTTATTATTTTATAATATAAATAAATTTCTATTTTTAATATGTTGTTATAATTTATCTAATTTGTTTACTTTCTATTTTACAAAATTCATCAATATGTTATTTGCTTTTATTTATAACTATATAATCTATCTTATGTGGATTTATGTATAATTCTAACTTTTCATACTTATTATTATTATTTTACTTAAATATTTATTATCTTGTATGTCTACATACATACTTATTTTTATTATTTTTATAGTATATTTTGATCTTTATAGTATTTATAAATCCCAATTCAAATTTAATATAAATACATTTCTCAGGTAATTCATAATTTAACTAATATTTTATATTGATTACCGATTATTGCACAAATTTTTATTCAAAAAATTAAATTAATTATTAATTTAAACTTATTCAAAATTCGGGATCGTTACAGCATCGATCCGATCCAATTTGATCAGTACCGATCCGAATTATTGATTTAGGGTAACTTCAAATCTCTTCTAGCACACTTCTATGTCTCCACTAAGCTCATCCAACAAGTTTGGTAGCATTCCAAGCAACCTAGTTCCGGAAGTAAAGGCTCATCCGATCCAGAGTATAGTTCAATCTAACCCATAGGCGGATCATCATCGAAAAAATATACAAGCTATGAAATTACATGGAGAGCATCATATCGAAACAAGGAAGACAACCGAGTAGTCAAAGCATAAAAAATGATTAACTACTTGGATCGATACCGATCCAGTTGGATTGGATCGGTACCGATCTAAATACTTTGTTTCGACAACCTTCAATCTTTCTGGACTTCCTCTATGTGATGAATGCAGGCTTTTGGCAAAGTGGCTCTGGCCCAAATGCTCTCCTACCCCTATAAATACCACCCTATCTTCAACATGAAAGGGATCTCTGGACTGGCTGCTGCAACTCTGCTATTACTATTCTTCACTCTTCTTCTCCCACACAACAGTCACAAAGGAGCAACTGAGATCTTCCGGTTGCCTCCATGTACTTGTGATTTAGATCTAACTTAGGTGATTCAATTATACTGTAAACCAAATCAACCTTGTAACAACAATCAGCCAATAAAAGCTATAAAGTGGATGTAGGTTTCATTAACAGCCGAACCACTATAAATACCTCTTGTCTCTTTACTTTTTCTGTGATTTACTATTGTTTTTTTCTATTTTACTTGCCTTGATAAACATGGCTGGTGCTTTCACACTCAATCCGGGATGTTGATCCATTTTCTGGGTTAACAGATATGTAACAAGTTGAATAAGAATCTTAAGGCATTTGATAAATTTTCGTATAGAAGTTGACGATTTAATGAATCAAGAATGAGAATATGAAATGGTTTAGCTACTTATATTGATCATTTTTGTATATTGTATGACTTTATAAGTAACACTATTAGGGAAGAGGTAAATAGAAACTGACTATTCCAACGACTTCATCATTTATTTTTCGACGGCCATCTATCTTAATTAATTTAATTTATCATATTATTTTAACTATTAATTATAGAAGTTTGAAATTTGTTTAAAAATACTAATTTAATACCTTAAAAATTAAAGATTTTTTTTATTCAATTCTTCAATTTTATGACGGTTTGTGGTTAATTAAATTAGTGTTTTCGATAATCTTTTACTGTGTAATTCGATATTTAATTTATTGAAAATCGAACTCAAACGATCAACCTAAGCAACTTTTAGTCCGTCGTTATACAACTTCAGTGAAATTTATGATGCGTAACTATTTATGAATTTAAATATATTTTTTAACTATTGTGTAACTAATTATGAATTTTTAAATGTATTTAACCTTATAAATTCATATAGAAGAAAATATTTGGCAGAAATTTTTTTGTTGAGTCTTATGCCGATCCAAAGTATTTTGGACCTACTTTCAAAATATGATAAGAAAAGTAAATAAATTTAAGGTGCCGATCTTGATCCTTAAATTTATAGCCGTTCGTCTATATTCGAACTAAAAACCTTTCTTTTGAAGGCCATACGATCTTCAAACGAGACAAAATTGAGGTCACTTATACTTTATAATGTATTTATCAAATCTGTACAGCTAGAATAAAAAAAAACAAAAGGAAAAAAAATCAGACTCAAAATATATCATTTTCTAAGGAGTTGTACAGCACTTG
Organism: Allium fistulosum; assembly: GCA_030737815.1. NCBI lineage: Eukaryota > Viridiplantae > Streptophyta > Magnoliopsida > Asparagales > Amaryllidaceae > Allium > Allium fistulosum. The sequence continues at coordinate 1,215,557,207 of CM060902.1, forward strand.
ATATATATTGTAGGATAACTTCTATGAAAATGACCTATTTGAAGTCTAAATTTTTTTCTGTATGTTTTTTAAATCCAATCGTATAGATTGGGTAGATACATAATGTATTAAATATGGTTTGAATTTCATCTCGTTTGAAGATTGTATGACCCTTGAACGAAAGGTTTAAGTTTGAATGTCGATGAACGGTTATAAATTTGAAATATTGATTGATACCTTAAACCCATTTATTTTCCTTTCATATTTCGACTGTATATCCAAAATATCTTGGATCAACATAAGATTTAATAAAAAAAAATTTACTAAATATTTTATTTTATATGAATTTATTATATTAAATACATTTAAAATTCACAATTAATTATCAAACTGCTAAAAAACTATCGTATAATGTATAATTATAATATTTTTACTATTTAGAAATAAAGTGGGTTATTGTAAACTTTTTAGAAATTTTATGACAAACTAAATGTTTTATATAAATTAAGTTAAATTTAATTTATTTTAAATATGGAGAAAAGAAAATAATTATATTCAACATCCGTCGAAAGCCGTTAAAAATGTAGCTGTCGATGGCCGTCGGAAGCTGTCGAAAAGTCACGTATACAGTAGTAGCCGAACCCGTTTGTTCCTCATTCTATCTTCCCCATAACCTTAACAAAAAATCCAAATACCTCATCAAACCAAAATCCATGCCCAGCCATCAAATTCCGTCGAATTCTTCATCAAATTGGAATCTCCATGCTTCTCTTCCTTCAATTCATCGAAAATTAGGTATATTCTTCCTCTAAACTAATTATTTGGAATTGTGATAAAACTGTTGTTAATTTGTGCTAAGAATTATTAGTAATAGCCTATTGATTGGTTATAATTGTATATTGGTTGATTTGGAAATATTAATTAGGGTGATTAGTGTTTCAATCCAAAAATTAATGTTTAATTAGGGCTAATTTAGGTTGATTAGTATATGTGGTTGTTAATGTAACATAATTCAGTGTTAATTAGTGTATGTGTTAGCTAAAATGTTGGAAAAAAAAATTTAACATAACCCCTTCATTAGTTTATACCGTTAATTATATATAAAATTGTTTGTGTATGTGATATGTGATAATATAAACAAATTAGCGTATAATGTTAATTTATTATAAGTGTGTTATAAATTTAAGTTAATGTTAGGTAAAATGTTGAAAAAAAACAATTTTTTATTAGTTTTTAATCATTAATTTATTATAAGTGTGCTATTAATGTCTTATTTTTCTCATAAAAAAATGATATGTTTTCCCATTACTAAATGATATGTTCTCCCATAACAAAATGATATGTCTGTGACATGTATAATGTTTCAAGATCGAAGATCTTCCCATTCATCAGGTTCCCCCTCTTCTAGTCAGGGAGGGACCAGAGCGAGAGGCAATGGCTATGGCCCATCACAGGTAGAGTCCCATAGTAGCATTAGTGAGTAAAGCGAGTGGATAAGTATCAAATTTATTGAAACATCATAAATATTTTGTGTATGATATATTATTCATGATTTATTAAAGGTCGATATCATAATTAATATAAGGGCTTTGAGCTGGAGCCCTCTGATGTTGTTCTAGATTTTTCCAAGGCTGCTTATAAAAGCAGAAAGACTGTGTGCTTACCTAGGTGGGATAATATCCCATCCCACATTGTAGAGTGTACCTGGCAGGATTTCACCGTAAGTGTAAATTTGTATTTCATGTTATATATAATCACTGTACAAATGTTGACTAAGTATAAATGTCTAACTTAATTTTTTTCAATGTGTAGGAGGTGGTAGGCTTACATGAGTCCGACCTTATGCTTTGTAGAACTTACTAGATGAAAAATATATAGAAAAACTACCGTGATATGAAGTCGAGCATAAAAAAGGGGGAAAAAGCCTGACTGAATGAGTTGAGGCGTATGACGAGGATGGATTAATTACTGGAAAACTCCAGAAGCGAAGGTAAGTTTACTAGTCTCGTATATTTTTGTTAAAATTTAGTTGAATTAGTATGATAATTGCATCAATTTACAAACATGAAATATAATGTTCATTTTAAATTTACAAGCAAATCGAAGAGGAATCTACAAACAAAAATAAAAATCCTGTCTCACACCGCAGTGGTTCAAAGGCATTCCAACATCACCGTCAAAAGCTGGTAAATTTATTATTTACGATTATAAATACATTTTGTCACATTGCATATTTATCCATAATGATATATAATAATTATTTTAGGAAAGAGAGCATGGTTGTCCCATCTCCTACGTGGACGTGTTTACTCGTACTCACGCCATCGAGGATGTCAATAAAGATGGCACAATAACATATACATGGCATGACGCGAAATCAAAAGAGGCCTTGGTAATCATATTTTAAATTATAAGTTATTACTAAACACTTTATATAATAATTCTATTTGGAATTCTATTTGGAATCGTGGGATAAATTCATGCAACAATGAGAGAAACCACTCGAGGGAACAGGATGGAAAGAGCTGACCGCTGACGAGGAGGACCATATCTTTGACGCTATCATGGAGCTGCCAATGTGGAATAAGCGTTATGGTTTTGGGAACCAAGAGGTAATGTTTATATATAATATATTTAGGAATAATGTATAACACATTGATTTTATTAATCATAATATATGAAACTCATACACTTTGGTAAATAATGTTACAGGCTAGACGTATGCAAAGCAGCTATCAAAAAGCTCAGGACAATCAGGAGATTGCAGAGTTAAGAGCTCGGTTGCTGAGTTGGAGGATAGAGACAAGCATTGGTCTAAGGAGATGTACCAGATGCTGGACGAGCGCATTGTTGCGTATATGCAGCAGCATGTCACGTTTCCTTCATCAATAGAATCTGATGGCGATGATCAAGATCGATAGGTCTGGTATTTTCCATTTGTGTTGAGATATTGTACATGTATGCACTTTGAGATAGGTGAGGTAATTTGACTTTATTGTTAGGTAGTTTGAGAGTATGTATATTATAAGATGGGTAAGGTTGATGTGATTTGATATGTATGATACATTTTGAGATGTTATTGAATGTGGGGTTGATTTGAGGTGGTTTTGGATGTATTTTGATATGTTGACTTATTTCAGGTTGGTTGTTGTTGGTTTCTTGTATATTGTTGGAAGTTTGAGTATATTGTTGGACGTTTGAGGTTGGTTTATTGTATATATTAATGGTTTTTTTATATTAATTTGATATATGTGATTTGGGCTTTGATATATATATATATATGATTATATATGCAAAATTGAGCTATGAAATATATTGTTATATACGTGTTGTTTAGAGGTTGAATGTCTGGTGTAATAAAAAACACTATAGATTTCCGACAGCTACTGACGTCTTACTTGTAGCCAACATACCGACGACTAGCGACATCAAACTGGGGTACCCCATGACCTTCCACACATACATGACGAGTCATCCAAAGCCATCGGCATGATTGTCGCTAGCCGTCGAAAATGACATCGAAGCACTATTCTTCAACGTCGAATGTTATGACGGCTTTTTCCATCAGCTACCGATGGCCATCGACGATCGTCAATGGTTTAAAACCATCGGAATTCCTGTTTTTTCTTGTAGTGTGAGTTAGTAACCTTACTTACAGATTTTAGTGGTTTCATCAAGCGTTAAAGAACATTTTGATTATGTAATAATGTACTAGGTGGTTAAGAATGTGATGGTGTTGATAGCTTGTGTGTTGGATCCAATTGTATTGTATGCCATTAGTTTTGATCGTGTTTGGATGGTTAGTGTTGGAACTGTCTCATTTTGCAGTGGGTGAAATGTGTGAATTTCGAAAAAAAAATCCGTAATTGGATCTTAATGGGCCTAAGTAGTCTAATTAACATTAGATCCAATTTAGTTATGTTATTTGGTTATTTTATTTTCATTTTATTAATTATATTAATTAAATATAATATGTGCGTATGTATAAATATATCTCATATATATAATACATAAATGATAGTAAATGTGTGACATCATGATGTAATGTATATAATGACATGATTAATATATACATGGGTAGATATTGGGATTTATAAATACCAAGTATTTATTCGTTGTTTATACATACATACATACATACATACATAGTATAAATTGCTCATATGTCCATCTAATACCGAATGTGGTTACTTTTTATTCAATATAATTTAATAAGGATGTGTCATATAAGTACAAATTTTTTTGTGGTCATGAGGACCATTCCTGTTGTTAGTGTCGGATGCAAATTAACAGTGAAATTTGGTTGATGGGTGGTCGGGAAAAGGTGATGGTGGAGGTCGCAAATCGATGATGAGTTCCATCGATGGGTGGTCATGAAGAGATACTATCTAGGGTATTTACGGAATATCAGAAAGATGCGGTGGAAATCTTATTGATTGAATTTTCATTATTGATAGTGTGTGTATATATAACGCCTCAAATAAATTGTTTAATACATACACACATTTTAAAAGGATTTATATTAATAATATGAAATATATAAAATATCTGACATAATTTGACTAAATTGAAAAAAAAATTCAAATTTAAAGTTAAAATAACAAAGTTTGACTAATTCAAAATTTCAAATACAGATCTGAAATATCTAAACTAGAATTGGTATACATATTCAAACCAAATCCAGATCTAAATTAATTTATTAAAATATTTTTGACTAATTAATTTTAATATTTTATCATATACATATACATAAAACTATATACATATAGCTGAAAATATATTTTGATATATATATTATATATATATATATATTATATATATTATATATATATATATATATTATATATTTTAAAACCATTTTAAATTATATAAATGCATTTATGTAAATATATATTATAAAATAATAAATATAAAATTATCTATATATGCATAATTTCTTTTTGGCCAGAAAGATAGTTTTTTAAAATTGAAAGCAATTTAATATATATATATATATGTGTGTGTGTACGTATAATAATATTATTAAATATAATTGATATATAAAATAATTATATATATATACACACACCTTTCGTACCCAGAATTTCAGCCATTTGAATTTGGAATATTTAATTGATTTTAAATATTGAAAATGTTAATTTTATAAGTTAAATAACTTATATTTCAAATATAGTAATTTATTTGATAATTAAATTGTTAAATTTGAATATACGGAATTGTTTGAATAATTGAATCTTGAATTCAATGTGAAGAAAAATGATTTATAAAGTTGATTTAAAATCTATTTTAATAAGAATGAAGTTAGTAAACTTTTAAATTGGATTTAAAAGTAATTAAACTGATTTTGGAAATTACTCATTTTAATTAACGTGTAAAAATAACTTCTGGGGCACTGTCTCAGATTTCATCGAAACCTGTTTCGTTGGATCCATAATAGTGAATTATTATACGCTGTCAAATTTCATGGCGATCAGATATATCATTTGGTTGTGCGAGTTCGAAATGCGTAGAAATTAATTAAAGGAATTTCAATTAATACAATTTGATTTTGAAAAGCCAACTTCTAAATATGATGGAATTGGCTTCCGATATATATATTCTATTGTGTTCGGAATAGAGTTATGATATATAGAACGGCAGGCGGCATGCTTCGTTTGGAGTTTGAAATTTTCACGAATGAATAGTGCAGTGAACATTTGCTATAAAAGGACATCCAATCCTTTCATTTGCCAAAACCCTAACTTAAACACCTAGTCACCATTTCCTAAACCCTCCATCCAACGGCCATTATTGCACCACGAGTTAGGAGCAAAATTAGTCGTAACGTCTAACATGAAAGTTGGAGAGCTCGACTCCACGAACCAATACATACCCTCTGATCGTCGAGTCGATACTCGATGAAGCCAAAGTTTCGCCGCGTTCTCGTACAGTAGGTGGCGTCGTTTTTTGGGTTTTCACGCGTCGTGCATGACGGTGCAGGGTAGGAAAGGCGGTAGGCGGCTATGGCGGCGGTGCTGGTTGAGGTCGGCGGCGAGCGTTGGAATCGCGATCGATGATCGATTTTAAAAAAAATATACGCGGCTGGAACAAACGTGAGGAGGGAAAGGAAGAAAGGTTTATTTTAAAAGTTAATTAATTTAAGTTAATTTTTAAATTTAATTATCTCGTTTGATCATAAATCCATAACATTTCCATACGAGGTCCAAATCAAGCACGGCAAGTTGCGTTCGTATCAACGAGTACTATGCTATGGAATTGAATTGGATGGATTCAAAGCTAGTAGGAATTTTGGGTTAAACTGAACGACCATTCAATTTTAATTCAAACTGGAGCGCTTTGGCAATTTATGGAAATTTTGTGAGTAAACTCACCTCTCTGTCCTGCTTATATTTTTATATAAGTGGGAATAATTTTATTTATGCTGTTTGTTGCTTGTTTAAATGATTTACTATATTTATTAGTTGGTTTGGATATATTCCCGACTATTGGAGCGGATGTGACATTATTACGTTCCCGTGTAAGAGCGGATGACCCTTTATATATGAATCCTGCCTCGAAGCGGTTGATTTTTATATTTTATGATTATATGTTGTATGTGATGCAAGGGAGATAGGTTGGAGGGATCCAACAGGATTCCTCACACTGTTGATTTTACTTTTCATATATTTTGATATATAATGTGTTGGATGCCAAACTTGTTGACATAGATTTGTTTTGCTTATTTAGTGCTATGGTAGCACTGGTCCATATGTTTTAGTATTTTGAAATACTATAAAATAGTGATTTTGTATTGAAATGATTTTGAAAGGGATTTTGGAAGTATATATGTTTTAATAATTTTTAAATTATTAAAAGGAATGAATTTGTTTTTAAACAAATAAATGTATGAATTTTGGTGTTATAAAAGTATAGTTTTGTGAAATATTTTTAAATGGAGATTTTTGAATAGTTTATATAAAGGATTTATAAAAGTGATATTTTATAAATAAAGAAATGGATTTATAATTGGAATTTACAAATATTGGTAAATGGATTTATAAAGGGATTTTATAAATAAATTAGTTTTATAAAAATATGGATTTATAAATGTTTTTGATAGTAAATGAATTTTTTATAAATGAATGATTTATAAATAGAATTTTATAAATAAAAAGATTTTATGAAATAGAAGTTTTTAAAATAGAAAAGAGATCTATAAACATAGTTTTATAAATATCGGAATGATTTATGTTGAGATTTAAATATGGATTTTTATATAAAGGAAATACATTCAAGTTTTTAAGAGTTAAATAATCTTTTAAAGGAATGTTTGGAAGTAATATTTTTGGATGAAGTTAATGGTTTTTAAAGTGATAATCTTTAAAAATAAAGTTTGTAAAGTAATAATTTCAAATGGAATTTAATAATTTGAAAGATGATTTAAAATGTGATATGTATCAAAAACATAGATTTCAACATTTATTGTTGTAAGGCGTTTTCGGGAAAGTAAGGAAGGTGTAACAACCCAGAATTTTGGTTATTTGGAATTGGAATATTCAATAGATTTTAAATATTTAAAAGTTAATTTTTTTAGATTTAATAACTTAAATTTCAAATATATTGATTTATTGGATAATTTAATTGCTAAATTTAATAATTGAAATTGGTTAAATAATGGGATCTTTAGTTTTGAGTTAAATAAAACCGATTTAAAGACTTATTTAATTTATATTAATAAGAATAAAGGTAATAAAACTTTTAAATTGAATTTAAAAGTGATTTACTCGATTTTTAAAATAACTCATTATAATTAACATATAAAAATAGCCTTCCGGGGCACAGTCTTGGATTTCGACGAAACCAATGTCATTAGAACCGTAATAATGAATTATAACACGCTGTCAAATTTTGCAGCAATCAGATGAATCGTTTGGTCGTGAGAGATCGAAACACGTTGAAATTAATATTGGAAATTTAATAAATTAATTTGGTTCAAAAAGCTATCTTCTCCATACGATCGAATTGGGGCTCGAGACTTGTTCCATTACGTTTGGAATAGGGGTATAACATTAGAAACGCCAGGCAGCATGCCTCGATAGGGGTTCAAAATTTTAAGTTACTATAAGCGAGATATTTTGAATTTAAATAATTTTTTTTATTGATTTGACTTCTACCTACCCTAACAATTCTTGTCAGCCAACCTGCCTGTACCCTCCACGCCCCCTATGACAACCCTCCCTTATTTAAACACGGAGCAACAGAAAAAGAAAAAAAAGAGCTTTCAAAAAACAATACCTTGGAATTCTCTCAATAATAAAATCTGAAACCAACTATAAAACTCCTCTTTCGACGTAAGCTTCGAGATGATATGGATTTTGTAGGGTACGGCAGTGTATTTCATGGGCTTGGTCGGAGACAGCCAAACTAGGGTTGGGTTTTATGGCAAATTTGGGTGCCGATTCGTCGAATGGAGTTCTGAATTGGGTTCGTAGTAGCGTTTAGCATCTCGGGATGAATTTAGTGTAACAACCCGAAAGATTTTCGACCCCGAAAATCGACACTAATACGTCCACTGTATAGAGTGCCGGAAATCCCAGACTGTTAGGGTTAAAAAGAAAAAAGAGGTAGAATAAGAACAAAAAACAACAGTACAGAATCTCACAATCGCAGCGGAACAAAATATAATATACAATAGCAGCATTTTATACAAGAAAAGCTGTAACTATTAGTGTACATATACAAGATATCAGAGTACAAAAAATCTGGACAGTTATGATAACTTGTCCTCAACTACTGAATAAAATAGCCTATAATACACAGTGGAATATACTCAATACGTCTCCAGCTCGTCTCCTGAGCTCCAAAGCGTCCTAACCTGAAAATCTGTAATACTCGGTCTGACCCGAGCATTACAATAAAGTAACACCCGAGTCAGGCTGGAAACCAGCGTGAGTAAACCCATTTAATTAGAAATACTTAAGTTATAAAAACTTCTTTGAAACCATGGTAACTCGTATATCCGACGAGTTTTTATCAGGTTAAACCAACACCTTTATAGAAAATTCATCGATATTGTGATACTGTCTGGATAGAGCTACTTATTTATAATAATCCCGTTTACTTATTTTATTCAATTCCAACCTATTTGATTCTATGATCAAACCCGTAAAGATTTATAGTGATTATTAAATCGAAGTGGTTTCGGATATCGTTGATATCCGATCCCGGTCTCTTCGAAACCAAAGAATAAATTTAAGGAGGTCAGTTGTTTAAAATAACAATTTATCGTCTATGGAGACAATGCCCGATTACAGATTTTATTTCAAATAAAACGTATCATTTGTTTTAATCTCATTATTTTAATTTGAAAACAAATATCCCATAGAATTAAGCAAAGATATAGATTGTTAACCCAATTAACGATCTATAACCCATATCCAAACGATTTACCCTTGATTTTAATTCACTTTGATTAACTGTATTCATTTATCTTTAAAACCAAATTAATTTCAAATTAAACACTTTATTAAATAATAAATTTCATAAAATGCCATTAATTATTAATAAATAATAATAATAATAATTCCATCAATTTGTAAAATATCACCGATTTTTAACTTACGGATTTTAAAATAAAAATTATGTTTTTAGTTAAAGAAAATATAATTTATCTTATAAATATATATAAAAATTTCATCCCTTCTTTTCTTCCTTTTCTTTTATTTTTCTTTTCCTTATCTTTTCATTTACTTTTTATTTTCCTTCTTGTTTCCTTTCTCTTTTCTTTTCTTTTCTTATTTTCTTCCTTTATTTTTTTCCTCTTTTCCTATTTACTTTTATTTTTACTTTTCCTTTTCTTTCCTTTTACTTTTTTCTTTTATTTACGTATCTCCTTTTTCCTATTCTTTTCCTTTTCTTTTATCTTTTCTTTTCTTCCTAATTCCTGGCCCAAATCTTTTCCTCCTACTTTCTTTCCCGTTCCATCTCATTTCCCTACCCCTGCTACTCTTTCCATCCCTCCATATTTCCTGTCCCAAAGTCAGTGCACACAACCGTGCACGTGCACGTACCACCGGAGGCCGAACCAACGCCGACGACCCTCCAGCCCAGTCACACTCGACTCTGCGCTCACGATCATCACCTGGAATCGCGTCGAAAGCCATCGCTCGAAAATTTAAAACTTCGACCCAAAATCCTGGAATGAACAACCAACATCACCGCCTCGCCTTGCCAACCCCGACCACCATCGGCCACCAACTTTATCCCAGAGCTCCGCCGCAACCCTCTCTCCCACATCCCCTTGGACCGCACACCTCTCCTCCCCTCTCGTCACTTCCGTTCCCTCGTAACCGAAGCCAAGAAAAGCCCAACCAAAACCCTACCTTGACTTCGCCTGACTACCATGATTCATTCCAACCATCCACAATATTTTTCCCCGATGCCCTATCACCTAAACTCCCTCCATGACCATCACCGTGGCATGTCATCAACCATGCCACCGAAATTTGAGGATAACCCCAATTCTGATCATCTTCCCCATACTCCTCTATAAAAGATCCCGGACTCGGCCTTCGAAAATCGGCACCCGTACTTCACTTGTACTCGAATGTCGTAGATTCTAACGCCGAATCTGGCTCCCCGGAGCTTATAACACAATAAGTATAACAACACAGCGGAATAAAGAAATAGATGATATCATATACAACTCCAATGAATACATTATCCAGAATGATATACAACAATGATATCAATATGATACAAGAATATCAGAGATAAATAATGATGCAGCGGAAAACAGAAGTGATAACTCCAAATGGTCCGACAAAAGAGAATAAGTCCAACAACTCCAACATCAGCTCGAACCACAAAGATAAGCAACGTCGAACTCGATCACCTATCGACGATGAACGAACCAAATTACCTAGCCTCGTCAAAATTAGGTTTACGAACTCCTCGCGTTCGCCGACGCCACCACGATCACCTGCAACCTCCTGTAGGCTCCTCCATCTCCATGAACAACCCCGACCAACTCGACTCAGTCGATCACCAGATATTGGTCAAAATCCAATTTTTAAACAAAAAGGAACTGCTCTCAAACCACGCGTCTAAAAATCATCAAACCAAGCTTAAAATCATGGCTTCCAATAGGGATTCAAGTTATATCCTTGAATCAATGATTCGTGAAGTTTGAAATTTCCAGAAATGAAAGTTTTTACTGTAAAAATTTGATCTTTCAATATATATGCATTTTTACTTCATGAGACTATTTTTAGATTGTAGCTCATACTTAAACACAACTGTTTTGTTTTGAAACCAAAGTCTATTATGGATTATAAAACAAGAAATTGAATTTTCTTGTTGGATTGTACTCTGTAAAATAAACAGAGAAAGAGCATTCACTGATACATGCATGTACACAGAGCCATTTCAACATATAACTTAAGTTTAAATGATGAGTTGTTACTCACCTTAAACATCTGTTTTCCAGAAGTTTTCAACTTGAAAGTTGATGCCTTTTTGAATTCGAATTTGAAAAGTTGAAAGATCTTGCTTGAGTTTGTTACTGGAAGTCTGCTCCTTCTTGATCTCAGATTTTTCTTTGATTGCTTAATTTTTTTAAGTGGATGTTTGTTTTTGAATGATGATGATATTGCTCCAGATTTTTCTTTTACTCAGTTTATAATGGTGGATGAAGACTGAGATGATAAGTGATATTGTTGAGATAAGTATTGTTTTTCTCAGGTGAACAGAAATGTTGTACAATGGTTTATATTTTGTACAAAGATTGAACAGGGATATTTTTATTTGGAGGCTGATATATTAACTTTGGTGTGCTAGCATTAATTAGCATTGTACCATATTTTTACTTATAAAATTTTCTTCTTTCGGCTGTTACATGTTTGAGAAAACATGATGGCTTCCTTTACAAGCTTCTATACTTTATGTATTTTTGTTTCATTTGTTTACTTGTTTCATATTTTTCATATGTATTTGTTTTGTTTCTTTCTTTTGTTTGTTCTATCACTTTGTAATATAAGTGAGATTCTATTTTATTTTCTTTTTCTTTCTTTTTCATATTTGAATGTATTTTTTTATTTTTAAACCATTCATTTACGATTTAAATTCAAATCAAATATATCTATATATATAAAATTTCAAATTTACTCATATATGCTCAACTACATATATATTCACATATATACATATATATACAATATTTTAAATTTAAATGATTTATACAGAATTTATTTGAATTCGGGGGAACTCGCCTCACTTTATAAATTAATTTCACAATTTTTATTTCAAAATTAAGTTAATTAACAATTTAAATTTATATAAAATCCAGGGTCGTTACAACCTTCCCCCCTTAAAAGAATTTCGTCCTCGAAATTTTCCAGGGAGACACAAAGACAGATGAAGGATATTTCATCAAATCAAATTGAACATCTATTCTGCATTTGGCTTACCAAATCAGAATATCAACAATAGATACAAGAATGAATCTTTTTAATTTTTTCACACGATACTCGGGTTATCTAGATCTACGAAATATGAAGTGATATCGATTAGTTTGAAGGGATAACTAACCATTCGTAGAACATATCGGGACCCAAATTGTATTCATGTATCTGTCTATTTTTGGGTACAATTTCAAAACTTTTAGTTTAGAAACTAAAGTATACCTATCAACCATAGCAACCAAAGCAACCAATTCATCCAAACAAACAATTTTGGTCCATCCGGAGTTTATGTCCCATATTAATATATCGAATCTCCTTCCTGGATCTACCAGGAACTTTCAAAGAATAGAGAAAAGATGTTGAACAAAAGAGATTGACAGAGAAAAGATTGTTTCCTTGTTGCTACAGGGTATTCACCATTTATAGTCATATTCCCCTGTCCCCTATCTCATCCTCTTCTTGCACTCATACTTACTATCAGTGGATAGTAAGAGAATTTACTGAGGCATACAGACAGATAACTTAGAGATTACTCATTCTAGGGTATACTTCACCCCATCTCTAATGAGTTACTTAATGTGTTATACTCCATAGCTAAAGTTTAACCTTAGCTCTGATACCACTGTAAAGATCCCAGACTCGGCCTTCGAAAATCGGCACCCGTACTTCACTTGTACTCAAATGTCGTAGATTCAAACGCCGAATCTGGCTCCCCGGAGCTTATAACACAATAAGTATAACAACACAGCGGAATAAAGAAATAGATGATATCATATACAACTCCAATGAATACAATATCCAGAATGATATACAACAATGATATCAATATGATACAAGAATATCAGAGATAAATAATGATACAGCGAAAAACAGAAGTGATAACTCCAAATGGTCCGACAAAAGAGAATAAGTCCAACAACTCCAACATCAGCTCGAACCACAAAGATAAGCAACGTCGAACTCGGTCACCTATCGACGATGAACGAACCAAATTACCTAGCCTCGTTAAAATTAGGTTTACGAACTCCTCGCGTTCGCCGACGCCACCACGATCACCTGCAACCTCAACCAATATTTTTCCTAGGACCCCCGTAGGCTCCTCCATCTCCACGAACAACCCCGACCAACTCGACTCAGTCGATCACCAGAAATTGGTCAAAATCCAATTTTTAAACAAAAAGGAACTGCTCTCAAACCACGCGTCTAAAATTCGTCAAACCAAGCTTAAAATCATGGCTTCCAATAGGGATTCAAGTTATATCCTTGAATCAATGATTCGTGAAGTTCGAAATTTCCAGAAATGAAAGTTTTTACTGTAAAAATTTGATCTTTCAATATATATGCATTTTTACTTCATGAGACTATTTTTAGATTGTAGCTCATACTTAAACACAACCGTTTTGTTTTGAAACCAAAGTCTATTATGGATTATAAAACAAGAAATTGAATTTTCTTGTTGGATTGTACTCTGTAAAATAAACAGAGAAAGAGCATTCACTGATACATGCATGTTACACAGAGCCATTTCATGTACCAACACACATATCAACCATACTTAAATTTACGCATTCCAGCATATAACCTAGGTTTACAGTATATAAGAATAGGTTTTACTCATAGTTTACCAAAAAAATTTGAACTACTGCTGTGATTCCTTCTTCAAGCTTTATGTATTCTAGTCCTTTCCCTTGTTGTTTGAGTTGTTTTGATTTTCTTTGGTTCATGAAATGGCAGCGTTTTCTTAAGTTTGAAAAAGGTCAGTTTTGTTCTCTATTTTACTTAGTTTTGTTCAAATGAAAAATATGAAACCAAGTGGAGGTATATATATAGGGAGATTGTAGCTGCAGTTCTTGTATACAGTAAGCTTCTTTTACTTTTATTTTTCCTTTGTTTGATTTTTTTACTTTGATTTGAAACTATGACATGATTTTATATTGACATGATTTGATTTTTTATTTTGACATTGATTTAGGTTTTTGTATGCTTGGATTTGATATGCATTACTTCATTGTTCCCCTTTGCTTATACATATCTTTTGATATATGTACATATACCTTTATCTCCTACATGTTTTCTTATGTTTATATATATATATATACATAGTTACATTTACCTATATGTTTACATATTTGCCTACTTACATATCATATACACATTTATACTTATACATATTTTATTGCTTATGTATATCTTTTCATTTTATGTATATATATATATATATATTCAAATTTATACAAACTTTTGATATATTTCATATAAGCATACATTCATATACTTGTATATTATTATCATATACATACAATTTCACTTATGCATATTTTCTTATTTCATATATTTTTCCATATACATTACTTGTGTATATTTTGGTATTACATGTATATTTATCCATATTTACACAAACCTCCTATATTTTATTTCATATGATCATACACACACACACACATATATATGCATTTATAACATCATAAGCTTGTACATGTTTAATTGTCATAAAGTTTGTATATTTATATATAACTTTTATGGATATCCCATCTAAATTTCAAATGGAAGAATTTATATATATAGTTGTATATAAAATTTCTATCATATCTAGTCTTTTTATAATTCAATATTTAATATAGCTTTTAAATCCATTTATAGATACAGGTATTTTTTAACTCCCATAATATGTTTATTTGACTTATGAAATTCAATGTTTAAAATCAATTAATTACCCAATTAACACACGTAAAAATCCAGGTCGTTACATTCCTCCCCCCTTTGAACTTTTTGTCCTCGAAAAGGAACGAAGCGAGAAATTTTAATTCCGATGTATATTGTTAATTTAATCGTCTTTAAACATTTTAAATCCTTTCTTTTATTTACAATTTTAAAACACTTTGAAATTACATAATATTACCAAACTAGCTTTTATATAAAAAATACTTTTTATAACTCGATGTTTGAACAAGTCCACCTTGTTCTTACAGAAATTCAGTTATACGTTGATCAGGCACAGGACTGAAAATCTATAAGTCCTTAGTAGACCCGTTTTTAACACCCAGTGAAAATACTTGAAAAACTTTTTGTAAGAAAGCTATGGAAATCATCACCCCCTCCATTGGTCGTAGTTAGCACGATGATTACGTCGCCATCCCGGCGAAAACCATAAGAAAACTGTAGGCATCCGCACCTCTCGACTTTCGTCATGGAAACTGCACAGATCGCAGTTACATCCAGGGTTGCGTTGCTATCACAGCCAAACCCGTGTAACTATAGGCATCAACACCCCTCGAATTATGCTGCCAAACGAAACTTTACCACATAGATCGCAAACTACACAAAGTGATGTCATTGTTCCAGTGGAACCAGTGTAGACTGTAGGCACTCACTGCCACACGAATTTCGCTATGAAACCAAACCACATAGATCGCAATCTACCAATGTTACGTCGCTATCCCAGCGAAATCAAACATAGATTGTAGGCAATCACTGCTACTTGACTTACGCTATGGAACGACAATAGATCACTGTTACAACAAAGGTTACGTTGCCATCACGGCAAAACCCAATGTAATGTAGGCATCAACGCCACACGAATTACGCTACCCCAATCACAATCCTCAAGAACTAAAGTTTTTTCCGGACGTCCTCTGGGACCAAATTTAAAACCCCCCTTAGGGCTCAAGGCAGAACCACCCAGTGGATCTCCTACTATAAGTTTCAACTCTAATGGGAGCGCCTTTTCCCCATAGCATTGTCAAAACATTTCATACTATACACTTATAGTATCTTTCAAATCATACTCTTTATATATATCACATATAAATCCCATTTACACAAAATTGATATCTCCCAAAATCGATAATTCTCAAATTTGATTTACCAAATTCCCAAAATTTGCTTTTTGCCAAATAAAAAGCTTTTCAAAATCAATGAGTTCCAAAACCCTTTCAGTTCCACTCTCATATACATAAAAATCATTTATATATATAAGATTATCCTTTCAACTTGAATAATTTCCGGATCATTTCATACTTATATAAATTCCACTTTATATTTCAAATATCCTTTAAAGATCAATTCTTCTGGTTATAATTTCAATAAGGGAAGTTTTTTTAATATAACCAACATATATATGATCTCATTAATGCCAAATCAAATTTTCAAGTTCGATTTCCCTTTTAAAGTCATTTGTCACTTTACTTATTTCTTGGAAAGTAAGTTCCCAGTTATAATGACTATTTACTCTTTATATTTATCGCCATATATTTCTAAAAATATACTCTTTCACTTCAGATCATTTATATTTTCAATATCTGATTCCGATTCAAACTCAGAATTGCTCCAATTTCCCCTTTGGACTATAACATCAATTTTATCTCAATTGGTATTTAAATATAAACAATTTCCACTCTGACCAGTTTGAATTTAGAAAGTAGCTTAAAAAGTTTAAAATAGTTAAATAGTTGTAAAATGGTTAAATAGTTGTAAAATAGTAAAATAGTTGTAAAATAGTTAAATAGTAAGTATAAGATAGTTTGGGTATTAAAAAGAAGGGTTTGTATAGTAGATAGCTGGGAAAATCAAATAGTTTGAATATTTAAGAAAATAGATTTAAGACAGTTTATATTAAAGTAATTTATTTGAAAATAGTTTCAAGGTCAAACTGATTCAGTTCCCAAACTACACTTCAACCAATTTCAATTTCCATTCCCTTTTAAACTGATTCAATCCAGATTCCAATTCAAATTAACTTCAATTCTCATTTTAATTCAAATCAATTCCCATTTGATTTCTAATTAATTCAACTTCGATTACAATTTCAATTCGATTTCAATTTAATTCCTATTTGAATTAATTTCAATCCCATCCTCAATTTTTAACCATCTCGATTTATATAACTTTGGGTTCGGTTTCCAAAATGTTGATTTAACCACTTAAATCAAATTAACCTTTAATATTTAATTTAACAACCCAAGTCTTTAAGATAATTCAATTCTGAGCCCAATTTTCATATATTCTTTTAAATCACTTCCACTTAGACTTTTGTGAGGTTCGAGTAAGAGTTCAAATCTTTTTAAACAAATCAATTCTCGGAATTCAAATTTATTACCCAATTATACTTCAAACTTTGAAACCCAGTTCTTTAACAGTTTCGGTTGACGAGTTCATTTTTGACACTTCAAACTTAAGTTCAAAATGATTCCATTTCCATAAATCCAATTTTTATTCCATAAAACAAATTACTTAAATAATTTCAAGTCAGGGTTTTATCTAGACCGCAGTAGTGTGATTCCGACTCACACATATCTTTTTGTTTCCAAGGTTAGACTAGACCGCAGTAGTGTGATTCCGACTCACACATATCTTTTTGTTCGCAAGGTTAGTCTAGACCGCAGTAGTGTGATTCCGACTCACACATATCTTTTTGTTTCCAAGGTTAGACTAGACCGCAGTAGTGTGATTCCGACTCACACATATCTCTTTGTTCGCAAGGTTAGTCTAGACCGCGGTAGTGTGATTCCGACTCACACATATCTTTTTGTTTGCAAGGTTAGACTAGACACCACTTGTGTGATTCCATTCACACATACCTTTTTGCTTTTTGGTTAGTCTAGACCTTAAATTTGTGTGATTCCACTCACACATATCTTTTTCTCTGCGAGGTTAGCCTAGACTTCAATCTGTGTGATTCCGACTCACACGTGTGGGATAGCGACCCACGGTCTTCGGACCATTCCTGTGTGAAACTTTAATGGATGGCTTCCATGAGATAGCGTCTCATCTTGTGATACCGGTGTTTTGGAGTTTTCATGCTCCCATTTTGTGATAGGCCCCTTTTCCTTTTTATGGTTTAGACTAGCAAATGTGCGATGTCTCTTTCTCTGCGAGGTTAGCCTAGACCTCAATCTGTGTGATTCCGACTCACACACGTGGGATAGCGAACCACGGTCTTCGGACCATTCCTGTGTGAAACTTTAATGGTTAGCCAGCATGAGATAGCGTCTCGTCTTGTGAAACCGGTGTTTTGGAGTTTTCATACTCCCGTTTTCTGATAGGCCTCCTCCCCCTCTATTTGTGATATCTGGATTTCTTGTGATGATTTCTAGAATTTGTGCTTCACCAATTTTCGTGATTTCTATTGACAAGTTTTGTCAATTTTTGTGTATTGGTGAATTCATGTGTTATTAACTTGTTATGAATACAAGTTTAGGGTATGATATCCCTTTCTATCTTTGAGAAGATTCTTGTGACATTTTTGATGAATGAAAATTCATTTGGCATTATATTTTGATGCTAGTTATTTTGATGAGATTTTGACGTGTTAACTTCAGTACCCATCAATTTTGAAATGGATTTACAAGCGGTTCTCCCGCAATACTGATATTGCTAATTTAATCACGTGTTTTCAAAATTCTTTATTTTTAAAAGTTGTTTCAAAAATATAAATTAAAATTGTTTTCAAAAATTTTTACAGCTTACATTTTCAAAAGAACGAGGAAGCGATTTAAACATTTCAGAAAAATCGAGGACTATGACCCCTTTCTTTTACTGATTCGCTTAATTCCGGACTTGTCCGTTTGAGAATGTGAAATGTTATTTTTAAAACACACAATTCTGCACTTTCAAGAAAACGATAAAGAGATTTAAACGATTTAGCAAAAGTAAGGAGTATGGAACCATACTTTTACTACTTCGGTTAATTCCGGACTCGTTAATTGAATATTTATGACTTCTGATTATCGTTTTTGATAATCGGATATTTCTGATTTCTGATTATCGTTTTTGATAATCGGATATTTCTGTTTCTGATTATCGTTTTTGATAATCAGATATTTGTGAAATTTGATTATCGTTTGAGATAATTAAATATTTTTCGATTTGATTAATCGAATATTTGTGTTTCTGATTATCGTTTTTGATAATCGGATATTTCTGATTTCTGATTATCGTTTTTGATAATCGGATTTTTGTGTTTCTGATTATCGTTTTTGATAATCAGATATTTGTGAAATTTGATTATCGTTTGAGATAATTAAATATTTTTCGATTTGATTAATCGAATATTTGTGACTTCTGATTATCGTTTTTGATAATCAGATATTTGTGAAATTTGATTATCGTTTGAGATAATTAAATATTTTTCGATTTGATTAATCGAATATTTGTGTTTCTGATTATCGTTTTTGATAATCAGATATTTGCGATTTTGAGATTTGAGCTTCGTCTTTTTCTCTGGCGATTCAGGTGAGTAATTTGATTTACTCACATTCAATTCGTGCAGTACGTAAATTCTGCTCTGTTTTCCTTTTCTTTTAAATGCTGGAACTCGATTGATTCTTGCTTTTGATAGTCGTCTGATTTTGACTCCTTGATCCCCACGATGTTGATTCTTTTGATTTGAATCAGTCGAACCTTTTGATTCTATGTCTGATACTTCCATAATTCCTATACTTCCCTGTTGACCTTTGCTTTGCTTATGCACTCGACATTGTTATGTTCCTATGGTTGTTACCTCTTTCCCACTTATCTCTTAGGATTGCGAGGACGCAATTTCTTTAAGGAGGGGAGTCTGTAACAACCCGACATTTCGTACCCATTTAATTATCGCCACTAGGTGATATAAACCGTTCGCCAATTTTTATTGGAATTTTATTAAGTTAAAATTCTTTTATAAAAATGATTGAGAAATTTATTTTGGGCTTTAGATAAATATTTTCTTTAGTTTTTTTAAAGAAATGGCCGGCCTAGTATTATTTTTATCTTCGACCCTTTTTATTATTCTCGAGCCGATCCCCTTTCATTTTTATTTTTTCTTCTGGCTCGATCCCCTTTGAGATAATGGCGATTTGAAAACTAGGGCTTCAGCGATGTTTCAACTCTCGGGCGATTCAACTCCTTCTCTCGAGTTCGTCTCCGCTTCGAACAAGGTGAGTTCATCTCACATCTAATTCCAGCTCCAGTTCATTCGTATTCGAATTTGATGATTCTTGTTCGTATATGTTTTCTGAGTTGTTGTTTGCCGTTTGATTTCGTTTGGAAGTTGAGCTGCTTGATTATTTGAGATCATTTGTCCATTTGCGTGTGTACACTTTGCTTGTTGTTCTCTGTCCATGCTCACTGTGATTTGCTCTAGTTGCCTTTTTGCTTGAATCTTCTTGTGTGTCTGCACATGTGTACTCGAGTCCATATTTGAATTGAGTACATTTGTGTTGTATCGATTTGGTATTTTCTTCTTCAAGTGTACTGATATGTACCTCGAGCATTGCCTAGAGCTGTTCTGTATACTTTAGTGCACTTGACCTTCTTGCTTCAAGTTGCATACACATATGTTACTTAAATCTTGAAACTGTTTTCAAGCTCGAATATAGTTTGTGTCCACTGTTGTCATTTAGACTCGTATATGTGTATACATATATTGGCATATATGTATATATATGACTCTATGGCCTTTGCCTTGTCTGGGAGCATTGTATTTGGTCTGGACATCATTTGTATACTGCAGTTATCTTGGTTCAAAACTGATAATTGCTGCTGGCATCACTTGTTGATTTCACCTGTTGGCTTCGGCCTTGAACATGATTTTTGCAATATGATTGTTCATATCGGTTGTGCTTGCTTATTCCTGTTTTCTTTGAATCCTCTGTGCTTCTGACTTGATGTCATGATGACATTTTGGTCATTTTTCTACTTGATATAATCTGCACTGTTTTGTATTGCTTGACTATATGCATTTTGCATTTTTATCTGTAGTACACATGAACTTGTTATGCAATTCTAGGTCTTTGGCCATTAATTGTTGGAACTACTCTTGACTTTAATTTTTGTCAGTTACCTAAATCAGAAGTATTCGTTGCATTCAACTGCATACTTTTTCATGTCGATATTTACACGGCTGCATTTATATATGTATACCATCTGGACTTGTTGTATTCATCCAGTATAGTGGCTTTATGTCTCATGTAGATGTTACTGATGACCTCGGCATGCCTTGAACTGTTTCCACAACATTCATGTAGCTTTCTGCATATAATTGCTTCTTGGTTGCATTGTAGCTTGCATGTTTCTGGTGCATTCACTGTTTTACTATGGTCATATGTATGTGTTCACTTGATCATGTATTTGTTGCACTTGCTATGATGTTCATATGTACTGCCCTTGTACATGCTTCCCTGCATCATCTTCTACCTGTTGCACTTGCTATGATGTTCATATGTACTGCCCATGTACATGCTTCACTGCATCATCTTCTACCTGTTGCACTTGCTATGATGTTCATATGTACTGCCCTTGTACATGCTTCACTGCATCATCTTCTACCTGTTGCCGCTGTCTTCTTTGTAGTTGCATTCTGCCCTTGTCTTTGCAACTGTTTGCTACTGTAGCTTCATCGTGGTGGTTGCTTCGTATTCGCTTACGTCTGCTGTTGTTCGTGTTTTGCAGTTTTTCCCCCTGTTGGGATTTGCTTTTTGAATCACTTGAGTTGAACCCGATTTCGGGGTTTGACCTGGTGATCATTTGTGACTTTCACTGAGCCTTTGCGTATCTCTTGCGATAGTGGCGAGGCAGTGCACGCGTGCGTGCACTGCAGCCACACAGAATCAATTGCTTTAAATTGATTTAGTCGATTTGATAAATTGTTTATTTATCTCTGTTGATGATTTAAATCTGCTGATTTTTGTTAAACACTGTTAAGTGTTATATTGACCGTTATCCGGTTTCTTTGTTTAAAGAATCGGATAGACGGGAATTATTGTGACTGTCGTCTATTTAAATTATTACTGCCTATATGCACTAATAAACTGGTTTGAATTAGACTGATCCGGGTATTATTTTCTTTTGAATGTAATACTCGGGTCAGACCGAGTATTTACAGGTTGTAGATTTTTAGCTTTGGGTTGCTGCTAGAGCTATGAAGACTTTTTATATCATTTGAAGTGGTCTTCGTCTTGTTGTAGTAGTCAGTGTGTCTGTTTTTAGATGATAATGTATTCATGTATATTAGTCGATAATGTACTTGTATATATAACTTCTTGAGTCGACAGTTGTAGTTGTATCATTTGTATTGTGTCAAATGTATTGTAACTGATATCAGTTATTATATATATGAGACTTTTCGTTCCATCTGTATTCCGCATTTATGTTATCTGTGTTATTTTTATATCTATTGTCCTAAACTATTATAGCCACTGTGTAGTAGCTTTGAGTTTGTATCGGTATGTCGGATTTCCTCCTGTAATAAAAATGCATGTTATCCTATCTGACATATCGGTGCTCGCACAAAGCAATTACATAGATAGTCGCTCCTCAACAGCCTTATTCTCCGCACTAGTTGACAGCACTACACCGTAGTGTTCTTGGCTAGCGTGGGTATAGAGGTGGGGCGTCACAGTAAATAGCAAACAGGATGATAACAGGAAATGTCAAAGCAAATAAACATCCAAATTACCTAAAACATCAATCAATAGCATCCATCACAAATTTCAAAAATTCGAAATCTGTTTTATTTCAAAAATCATTTGAAATCATTTAGGTATACATAACTTCTTTTTCAAATCCATACTCTTCTCTTTCATAATTCAATTTATTTAACTTCCCTAGGTTAAATCTTAATTTCACCTTGAAATTTTCAATTCAGGTTGTTCAAAACTTATTTAACTGCCCCTAAGTTAAATTTCCCATTTGTTCAATCCATTTAACCTTACTCAATTTAATTTTTTCACTCCAAATTTAAATTTTTATCAATATCCCTTCCCACTTATAAGTTCAAAAACTTATTTTTCTTAGGGTTATACTTCACATTCTCAGGAGGATTTTAAAATTCAACACTTAGCATTTATTTCAAATCAACTTTGAATCATATATATATCCATATATATATATATTTATCCTATTCACATATCCAATCACACCTTAAATTTTAAACCATCCTGGGTTTTAATTCAAAACTAATTCCTTTGGAATTTTCAAAACACTCTTATTTCAAAACAAAATTCCCACATCAAGATATATTCCAATAATATTACTTATTATTTCCTTAAACACTTTGAAACAATTTCCAATTTCTCTGGCTTAGATTTAAAACTTCACAATTTAAATCCATTTCAATTTATAAGTCACATTTATAAATTCAACTTAGATAATTTCACTTCCTTAAACATTTCATAATGTTTTATCATTGTTTATTCTATGAGAAACATCCTTTACAATAACCAACTTTACGATAAAAATCAATATTATCATATTCAGGGGCCAAACACACCATATATTCCATAATAACTTCCTGAAAAAATGCAATCAGGGTAAATTTATTTCATTTCAAAACACTTTGAAAAAAACATTCCCGAAATCTCCAGGATTTAAAATTATGCTTTGAGTTTACTTTTTAGCTTAACTTATTTGTGTAATTAATCCTTACCCAAATTTCTATTTGGTTATATACATATTTAACCACTTAAATCTTATAATCTTATTTGATTATAATAATTACAGCCAATCACCTTAACATACTATAATAATTCAGAAAAATTATTTCTTCTATATATCAAAATCATTTAAAAATCATTTTTAAAATCATTATATAAGAAAATAACAAGTACGCCCTCATATAATACACTCAACTCATTCTAGGGTACTACTGACCCTATCTTTAATGAGTAATCCCCACTAGAGCCAAGGTTCTTGCTTAACCTTTTAGCTCTGATACCAAGTGTAACAGCCCAAAAGATTTTCGACTCCGAAAATCGACACTAATACGTCCACCGTATAGAGTGCCGAACAATCGAGTGCCGGAATCCCAGACTATTAGGGTTAAGAAGAAAAAAGAGGTAGAATAAGAACAGAAAACAACAGTACAGAATCTCACAATCGCAGCGGAACAAAATATAATATACAATAGCAGCATTTTATACAAGAAAAGCTGTAACTATCAGTGTACATATACAAGATATCAGAGTACAACAAATCTAGACAGTTATAATAACTTGTCCTTAACTACTGAATGAAATAGCCTATAATACACAGCGGAATATACTCAATACGTCTCTGCCATTCAACTCGTCTCCTAAGCTCCAAAGCGTCCTAACCCGAAAATCTGTAATACTCGGTCTGACCCGAGCATTACAATAAAGTAACACCCGAGTCAGGCTGGAAACCAGCGTGAGTAAACCCATTTAATAAGAAATACTTAAGTTATAAAAACTTCTTTGAAACCAAGGTAACTCGTATATCCGATGAGTTTTTATCAGGTTAAACCAACACCTTTACAGAAAATTCATCGATATAGTGATACTGTCTGGATACAACTACTTATTTATAATAATCTCGTTTACTTATTTTATTCAATTCCAACCTATTTGATTCTATGATCAAACCCGTAAAGATTTATAGTGATTATTAAATCGAAGTGGTTCCGGATATCGTTGATATCCGATCCCGGTCTCTTCGAAACCAAAGAATAAATTTAAGGAGGTCAGTTGTTTAAAATAACAATTTATCGTCTATGGAGACAATGCCCGATTACAGATTTTATTTCAAATAAAACGTATCATTTGTTTTAATCTCATTATTTTAATTTGAAAACAAATATCCCATAGAATTAAGCAAATATATAGATTGTTAACCCAATTAACGATCTATAACCCATATCCAAACGATTTACTCTTGATTTTAATTCACTTTGATTAACCATATTCATTTATATTTAAAACCAAATTAATTTCAAATTAAACACTTTATTAAATAATAAATATTATAAAATGCCATTAATTATTAATAAATAATAATAATAATAATTCCATTAATTTGTAAAATATCACCGAACTTTAACTTATGGATTTTAAAATAAAAATTAGATTTTTAGTTAAAGAAAATATAATTTATCTTATAAATATATATATATATATATATATATATATATATAAATTTCATCCCTTCTTTTCTTCCTTTTCTTTTATTTTTCTTTTCCTTATGTTTTCTTTTGCCTTTTATTTTCCTTGTTCTTTCCTTTCTCTTTTCTTTTCTTATTTTCTTCCTTTATTTTTTTCCTCTTTTCTTATTTGCTTTTATTTTTACTTTTCCTTTTCTTTCCTTTTCCTTTTTTTCTTTTATTTACCTATCTCCTTTTTCCCATTCTTTTCATTTTCTTTTATCTTTTCTTTTCGTCCTAATTCCTGGCCCAAATCTTTTCCTCCTACTTTCTTTCCCGTTCCTCCTACTTTCTTTCCCGTTCCATCTCATTTCCCTACCCCTGCTACTCTTTCCATCCCTCCATAGTTCCTGTCCCAAAGTCAGTGCACACAACCGTGCACGTGCACGTACCACCGAAGGCCGAACCAACACCGACGACCCTTCATCCCAGTTACACTCGACTCTGCGCTCACGATCATCACCTGGAATCGCGTCGAAAGCCATCGCTCGAAAATTTAGAACTTCGACCCAAAATCCTGGAATGAACAACCAGCATCATCGCCTCGCCTTGCCAATGCCGACCACCATCGGCCACCAAATTTATCCCAGAGCTCCGCCGCAACCCTCTCTCCCACATCCCCTTGGACCGCACACCTCTCCTCCCCTCTCGTCACCTCCGTTCCCTCTTAACCGAAGCCAAGAAAAATCCAACCAAAACCTTACCTTGACTTCGGCTGACCACCACGATTCATTCCAACCATCCACAATATTTTTCCCCGATGCCCTGTCAGCTAAACTCCCTCCATGACCATCGCCGTGGCATGTCATCAACCATGCTGCCGCAATTTGAGGATAACCCCAATTCTGATCATCTTCCCCATACTACCTCCATACCTAACTAAAATCCTCAGACAACCCTCAAAAATCATGATTTTGTATGGCGATCATGTTTATCTAAGCAAAAACCAAAAACACAACATTCAAATTTCTTCCATTTTAGGTTGTTTACTGCAAAAACATTATTTTCTCAATACGTACTTGATTCTATCCAACCTAACCAATTTTAGAGCAAAATACATCCAAAAACAAACAACTTTGCTTCTTACCTCATAACCTAAAACAGATTAGAGGGAGAGATAAGGATTTTTAAAGTTGAGCATAACACCTCTTTGAAATGTACAGAGCAATGTTAAGAAGAAAGAGAATGAACAGTCCTGTGATCTATCTGACTATAACACTTAACATATATTCATATATGAGAGTATATATGCATTCATGTACCAACACACATATCAACCATACTTAAATTTACGCATTCCAGCATATAACCCAGGTTTACGGTATATAAGAATAGGTTTTACTCACAGTTTACCCAGAATTTTTGAACTGCCGCTATGATTCCTTCTTCAAGCTTTATGTATTCTAGTCCTTTCCCTTGTTGTTTGAGTTGTTTTGATTTTCTTTGGTTCGTGAAATGGCAGTGTTTTCTTAAGTTTGAAAAAGGTCAGTTTTGTTCTCTATTTTACTTAGTTTTGTTCAAATGAAAAATTTGAAACCAAGTGGAGGTATATATATAGGGAGAAGGTAGCTGCAGTTCTTGTATACAGTAAGCTTCTTTTACTTTTATTTTTCTTTGTTTGATTTTTTACTTTGATTTGAAACTATGACATGATTTTATATTGACATGATTTGATTTTTTATTTTGACATTGAATTAGGTTTTTGTATGCTTGGATTTGATGTGCATTACTTCAATGTTCCCCTTTGCTTATACATATCTTTTGATATATGTACATATACCTTTATCTCTTAGATGTTTTCTTATGTTTATATATATATATATATATACATAGTTACATTTACCTATATGTTTACATATTTACCTACTTACATATCATATACACATTTATACTTATACATATTTTATTGCTTATGTATATCTTGTCATTTTATGTATATATATATATTCAGATTTTTACAAACTTTTCATATATTTCATATAAGCATACATTCATATACTTGTATATTATTATCATATACATACGTTTTCACTTATGCATATTTTCTTATTTCATATATTTTTCCATATACATTACTTGTGTATATTTTGGTATTACATGTATATTTATCCATATTTACACAAACCTCATATATTTTATTTCATATGGTCATACACACACACAGATATATATATATATGCATTTATAACATCATAAGCTTGTACATGTTTAATTGTCATAAAGTTTGTATATTTATATATATACCTTTATGGATATCCCATCTCAATTTCAAATGGAAGAGTTTATATATATATATATATATATATATATATATATATATATAGCTGTATATAAAATTTCTATCATATCCAGTCATTTTATAATTCAATATTTAATATAGCTTTTAAATCTATTTATAGATACAGGTATTTTTTTAACTCCCAGAATATATGTTTATTTGACTTATGAAATTCAATGTTTCAATAATTTAAAATCAATTAATTACCCAATTAACACACGTAAAAATCCAGGTCGTTACATTTTGGGAGCGTGCGGCATTGTTTGGTGGAACGTGACATTACTGTGCGCATAAGGGGTGGTATAGGTTGCAATGAAGAGGGAGGCTTCAGCCATCGATTCTTGGGTTTGGGTGAGTGGAGATCGGGGAGAGAAGGTCGTTGGCGAAGTTGGTTTGTCGAACGGAGGTCTCTAGCTCCGTATCACTCGAAGAACATGCACGACCATGGCTTTGTTATTTTTTTCGTGCACAGGGAAATACTGTAAGAGAGGGAAGAAGAGATGATGGCAATAATGTAAATATTTTGATCTTATAATTAGTTTGTTTTAATTAATTTAAAAATGTTCGATAACTTATAAAATTCATAACTCTCTCATACGATGTCCGATTAGAACAAATTTTTTTGCGCTATGATCGTGATGACGAGTGCTTCGAAATGGAACAGGTTTCGACGAATTTGGAGACTATGGAAATTTGGGCTAAAATCGGACGTCGTTCGGTTTTAGTTCCAAAACGAAACGCTTCGGCGACAGCAAAGGTAATGTGAGTAAATCTCACTCATTTTGGATAATTGGCTTTATTTTAAAATAGTTAAAATTATTTATTGGTTGATTGAATGGATTGATAAATTATTATAAGTTGCATGTTATATTATACATATATTAGTATATATTCGTACCTGGATTGAATATTCCCGCCTATTGGAGCGGATGAGAAACTATGCACCCCGCATAATAGCGGATGACCCTTTTTATAGCGATATCCCACATTGAAGCAGTGATTATATTTTTGTGATTATATAACATCTGGGGTTGCAGGGAAACAGGTTGGAGGGATCTAATTGGATTCCTCAAAATTGTTGATTTTAATTTCATATATAGTGATCTATGAAGATATTTATATTGAATTTAAAAAGGAAATAATATAAGTATCACTGGCCTTAATTTTGGTATTATAAATACCATAAATAATATTTTTGAATTAAAAAGGAAATTCAAAGGCGATTTTGGAAATGAAGATATTTATATTGGATTTTGGAATTATTTAAAAGGGAATTGATTTGGATAAAATAAATGATTGGACTTTGGATATTTATTTATCTATTTCGTAGAATGGTTTCAAATAAAGAATTTAGATTGAGGATTTTAAAACAATGGATTTTTAAATGAGATTCTCAAAATACGAAATGAAAGTCGAAATCGAGATTTGGATAGCTTTGGAATATAGTTTGGATTATTTAAGAAATAGATTTTTAAATGGGATTTTAAATAGGAACCAATTTATAAATGGAGTTGTTTAATATGAATCCGTTTTTAACAAAGATATGAGAGTTGAGTTTATAAACTTATAAATGATGTTTATAAATAAGCAGAATGATTATCATTAGATAAATTGGAAATATAAATTCACAGTGTGAATTTAAAAATGAGATATGGAAATTGGTTTAGAAAGAAATAGTAAATTCTATTCTGCAATTTGGTAATAGTTATGAAATTGGAAATGTAAATCGATTTGTGATAAATCGAGAGAGATTTATAAGTATAAAATAGGTATGTTGAATTTTTAAAAATGGTTTTCACAAGAAGTAAGGTTTGTTTTTTTAGGAAAGGATTTTCATTTATTAAACTATGTCATTTTAAAAATTATTAATTGGATTAAAATATTTCAGAAAGGTAGATATTTAAATATTTAAATTTGTTGAAATGAATTCTAAGTTTTATAAACAAGTTTTGAAAATCGACTAGAAATTCTATAAATGAATTGGAATTAGTTAGTGACGTTTATTTTAAAAGCACCTTGATATTTTAAATAATTATTTAACCATGTTTTTGAAATTTATTATTATATATGTATAGTTTAAAAGTAAGTGATTGAAATTTATTTATAAATGCTCTCGAGATTTGTGAACCGGGTTCTATTTAATGGATGTGATTTTTTAAGAGAAAATTTTATAATGGAATTCGGGAACTTAAGAAAATTTGAGAAAAGGAAATTTCCAAATTGTTTAGATACGAGAACTTAGGAAATGAACCTGAATTCATTAAAGGAGTTATAAATTTTTAGTTGGATTATAAACAAGTATAATTGATAAATTTTTGGAAATTGTAAAGTGAATTAATAAAAATTATGGAGATTTATGAGTTAAGTACGAATTATTTCATAAGTATGGATAGTAGGAATGATCTTGGGAAATAGGCTTATAATATTTTTCTAAGTATTTGAATTAAAGGTTTTGGAGACATTTTAGTAACGAATTGATTTATATATAAATATTTTCTAAGTAATGAATTATAAGCCGGATTTAGAAATAATTCTAAGTGTTGATATGGGTTGGAATATCCTGTTATGGATTTAAGTATTTGAAATCGTTTTCAACTATTGAAATAGTTGAAGAGATTTAAATATATATCTTTGTAAAGATATTTTGAAATGAATGTTTTGAAAGAGTTATAATCTGGGCTTAGTGACTGCTTATGTGTGTAATTTGATAGTTAAATAACTGAATATCAAATCTGGCCAATTTCGTTGATCGTTTCGAAGAGACCGGAATCAGATTTGTTTATCCGAAAACCACTTCGATTCGATTTGAGCGTTGTGAATTGTGATATCATGAAGATAACGAAGATGGTGATTTTGGAGATTCGGTTTGTTCAGATCCAGAACAACTTGTATGGATAAATGCAATCAGGACATTGTCGTTGGAGGGCAAATGAGCATTCTAAACGTAAATTTCTTGGAAGGTAATCGTAGCCTCAAGCCTCATCAACCGGGAATGGCTAAAAATCAGGGGAGATGCTATAACAACCCGCATATTTTACGATCGTATATTTAAATGTTTTATTTAAATATAGCATCGTTAGTCAGATTTAGGTCCGAAATGTCAATTTTTGCAAACGGTCGAATTAGGACTCGGGACCACTTCCATTGAGTCCAAAATGACGTTTGCGACTTTTTTGAGTATAATCATCGATATGTTTGGAGTTGAGTGAATTTTGCTATTTTTCTACTTGGGCTTTGGGTTTGGGTTTCAGCCCACTAACCCATCTAAATACCCTAACTCAGCCCCTCTTCTCATTTCACTCTCATTTTCCTAACACTTTCAAGCTTTTGAGAATAATGGGGGAAAAAGATTGGAAATAGAAATTCCTAAGCCCTAGATTCATTTGCAAACTCAAATTCTTGCTTCAAAAATCAAAGAGAATCTTAGGTAAGCCTTCTCTTCATCTTCTCCATTTCATTTCCTCTTCAATTTCAGAAATGTTCTAAACCCCAAGTTAGGAAATGTTTTCTTTTGAGCTTAGATTGAAGCTCCTTGGGTTGAAATTGAAGAGTGATTGTTCTAGCCTTGCTCTGTAGCTTCTCTCTTGTGTTTTTGGGTTTAAAGGTGAGATTTTTGAACTCACATCTAAGCCTATAGCTTTTGTTGTGGTTGGGTAAGAATTCCTAACATCAACTCATGTTCATTTGTGTTCGATTTGGAAAGATTTGGTGAATTGTCCAATTTTTGGTTTTTGGAATCCAATTTTTGTAAAAATCCAATCTTTGATTTTTGAACACGTTAGTGGGGTGTTTCGGAGGGCCATACAAGGCTGGTTTGTCGCTGGCGTAAATCCTTAGCCGTTGTTGTTCGCTCGTTCGCTTCCGTCCGTGTTATTGATTTTTGCCCCAAAAGGGGACTAGGCTGATTTCTGCTCTGGTAGCAGGTTCAGTCAACTGAACCAGTAGGTCAGTCGACTGAACCAGATCCCAGGAATTTGCCTGGGTCTGTATCAGTCGACTGACCTTCTGGGCCAGTCGACTGACCCTGGGGCAGAAAATTGCGTACCCCTGTGTCAGTCGACTGACACCCTGGGTCAGTCGACTGACCTGGAAACATAAAGTTTCCAGGCACTGGGCCAGTCGACTGACCCCCTAGTTCAGTCGACTGACCCCCTGGTTCAGTCGACTAACCTACTTGTCTCAGCCCAATTTGTTATTTTGCTTGAGTTTCCAATTTTGATCGATTCGTGTCGATCCAATCAGTTGTTATCGCATTTTTGACTTTGATGATTCCTTTTTATATTTCATACACAGGTTTTTATAAAATGATATTTTTAAATTGTATTAAAAGCTCGTTTCTCCAATTTATAATTTCTATATAAAACACACACAATTTTGCACTTCGAGCGAAGTGGGAGGAGAATTAAATGATTAAATAAAACGCGTGCTATGAACACGTGGGTTTATCTTTTTAGTTAATTCCTAATCTATTCGTTTGACCGTTTTGACCTTTGGGTTTGGTTTACCGATGAGATAAGGTGAACTTTGTACTGCTTTGAGTGTGAAATTGACTAACGGTTAGTAAACCGTTTAGTGTGAACGTGTGGTATGGGACTCACGTTAACATTTTTCGGGTTCCTTTCTAAGAGTTTATGACACATTTGCTTCGGTGGCCAGTAATGGACCTATGTGGGTCATTGATTGTCTATGTGGACAATTGCTCCTATGTGGGAGTATTATTATTAGTTTGGCTTTGTCTATGTGGACAATTGCTCCTATGTGGGAGTAGAGTCTTCGTGCGTATCGCCTCTGGGCGTGTGATATCACTAAATTAACAGTACTTGGCATAAAGACTATGGCCTTCGTCCATGCGACTTTCTGATGTTTTATTATTATATTTCCCTTGAGCAGCGCCTTTCGGCGATGGTTCTATGGAACCACACGATATTAGTGCGACTACTCCGTGGAAACTTATATTGCCTACACTGGCACTATTCTTTGCTATGTTGCATTGATTATTGGATATGTTTCCATTATTGCTTATGATTGCCGATATGGCGGGTTTTGGAATATCTCCTAAGTGGGAGTAATATTCTACAAACCATCTTTATTACTATTGCATTATGCCGATGAGATGAGGCTTATTATTCGACATTATGTGATGTCGATTCCTCTTTGGAGGATTTATTTATTTGCTAAGTGACTACGTTTTCACTATGTTAGTAATGTGGTTATTGTTGCACTTCTCTTTGGAGGAGTATTTGATGCAGCCCAGAATGGTGAAGTGATAGGTCGCGAACGACCTATCCATTTCTTGAGTCGTTCCCGACCTAACGAGCCTCAAGGAATGGAGTTCCGACATAGTGAAGGCTACTTACAAGTCCAAAATGTCCAAGTCTTAGGTGCCGAACGACCTAAGGAGATTATAGGTCGTCTATGACCTAACAAGGTACCGGAGCAAGGCGGTGAAGCGAGTTATGCGGAAGAAGGGAACCAACGACCTATGATAGGTCGTGTACGATCTATCAGAGGATGCACACGGAGTTGTTCAAAGGAAGGAGTTTTAGGTCGCTCACGACCTAAATTAAGTCGCTCTTCGACCCACGACCTAGTTAGGTCGCGTGAAGAAATCCCAGTGGTCGATGGTCTTAAGTCGCATGCAGAGGGTTTATCCTTATGTCGCTCTACGACCTATGACCTAAGTTAGGTCGCACGAAGAAATCCTGAAGTCCTGATCCTTAGGTCGCTGAAGGCTAAGTCGGAGGTCGTCTCTTTTAGGTCGTAGACGACCTAAGGGCTGTATAATTTTTGTGTTGTTTGCTGAGTCGTTCTGTTTTAGGTCGTTTATCTGTTGTAGCTCGTGTGTTGTTTTAGTTCGTGTGAGTTGTATAGGTCGTATAACTATGTTGTAACTGTTTTGTTTAGGTCGTCTACTTTTAAGTCGTAGGTCGTGATGTTAGGTCGTGGCCGACCTAGGTGTTGTACAGATTTCAGTGTTGAGTTGTAACTTCTATAAATAGGCCGGTGGTGCCATTTGTAATAGAGTTGATTTGAAAAAAAACTTTTGTTTTGTTAGCTTTGTGCTTTCACCAAATTGGTAGTTGAGTGTAATCTCCTATCTCCTCTTTCGGCATTCGAGTGCGCTCGGATCAACGATCGTAGAAGCCAATTCACGGTATCAAGTGCGCTTGATCAACGTCTGAAGAATTGCAGATCTTCTTTCACGGTATCGTGCGCGATCAACGTGACGAAGATAGCTAGAATTCGGTATCTTCGGATCAACGAATTTGGGCCATTCAGTATTCTTCATTCCATCGATTGCTACTTTCACAGAATCATCATTTTGTTATTTCCGCTGCTGCGTCATTTGATATCAGAGCTGGACTTAGCCAATCATAGCTAAGCCGAGTCTTGGAGCCAATTTTATTTGAAGAGTTAATTGAAGCCGAACATCATTTGGAGAAGTTGGTTGTTCATCGTGTTCGTCGCAAATTGCAACAAGGTTGGAGTTTTCGATCCATATCATTTCGGATCTAAGGAGGAAAAGTGTTTGAATTTGCGTGGAAGTTTTGCGCGCCAAAGTTTGAAGTAGAGCCGAGAGTTTGAAGTTGAAGATCGTACATCATTTGGTATCATTTAATTTGTACAAGAGTTGAAGTTTGTTTCATTTGACAATGCCGCTGAGGAGAGCTAATCGACATCAGAATATTGAAGATTTGTACAAGAGGGAAGATGCCGAGCAAATGGAACAACGCATAAGTAACAAATTCAATGAGAATTTAGATGAAGGTATTGGAAGGTTAGAAAAATTGATGAATGATTTGAATCAAGGTCAAAGAAGGAGGTCGCCAATCTCGAACCATGGAGGAAACCGAGTTTCGCCATCGGTTACGGAAGCGAGAAGGGTATCGCCACAATCTGATCGAGGAAGAAGAGAATCATCAGTTTCGATGAGAAGAGATCACCATGAGTGTCGAGATGAAGAAAGAAGAACTCAACGTGAGTTTGAGTATGAGCCATATCATGATGAAAAACGACATAGTAGAAGAGACATGCGTGATCGTAGGGATGTTAATGGTCGAGATCGATATCAAAATTCACGAGATTATGATGAAGAGAGTGATAGAAGCAATATTCATTATCGAGATCGAGACCAAGGACGAAATGCATATAGGGATGTTGAGGATGATCGTCGATGGGAGTCGGGGTGAAAACCGAAATTCCAGAATTCAAGGGAGGAATGGTAACGGAGGAATTTTTGGATTGGGTTTCAAATGTTGAGGAAATTTTTGACTTCAAAGAAGTTCCCGTGGATCGAAGAGTGAGGTTAGTTGCTACGAGATTAAGGGGGAGAGCTATGGCATGGTGGCAACAAACAAAACTTACACGGGAAAGGATGGGGAAGTCAAAGATTGTCACATGGGATAAGATGAGAAAGATGATGAAAGCAACTTTCTTGCCGCACAATTATCAGTCCCTTATGTATCAACGATTACAAAATCTAAGGCAAGGGACGAGGACAGTGAATGAATATGCGGATGAATTTTATCAACTTATTGCCAGGAATGATATCATGGAGACAGAGGAGCAGCTAACAGCTAGGTATGTTGGAGGATTGCGAACACAGATCCAGGACATGGTAAATATGTTTGAACCAAGATCTGTCGCGGAAGCACATCAGAAAGCACTTGCTTGGGAGAAACAAGGGAGGAGAGGAGGTGGTATGTTTACGAATTCCAACAACCAGAACAAGGATGTTAGTAGCAGTGCGAATGAGTCCAAAGTCATCAGTAAACCGATTGTGAATGAAGCCAGCAAAGCAAAAGCCAATAGTAATCTCAAATGTTTTAATTGTCAAGAGTTTGGCCATAAAAGCAATGAATGTACAAAGCCAAAGAAGCGGGCAATGATTGCGGGGATTGAGAATGAAGATGCAGAGGTAGAGTGCGTCTATTCGATACCAGTTGAAGAAGAAGAATTATTGTCTGGAGATGAGGGTTGTAGTTTGTTGATGAGAAGATCGTGTTTGACTCCAAAACAAGTGGATGACTCAAGTTGGTTGAGGAGTAACATTTTCCAGTCAACATGCACAATCTTTGGAAGGGTTTGTAAATTTATCATCGATGCAGGAAGCTGCGATAATATCATTTCGTCAGAAGCTGTAAAGAAGTTGTCATTGAAAACAGAAAAGCATCCACACCCATACAAATTAGCTTGGTTGAGAAAAGGAGGGGAAGTGAAGGTTAATCGAAGAACTTGTGTTAATTTTTCCATTGGAAAGAAATATAAAGACGAAATTTGGTGTGATGTGGTAGACATGGATGTATGCCATCTGTTGTTGGGAAGACCATGGCAATACGACAGGGCTGTACAACACGATGGACGCGCAAACAGTTACAGTTTTATGTTTGATGATACACGAATCGTTTTGGTTCCTAAAAGGCATCAACAGAGTGAAAAAAAATTGGAGGAATTCGAGGAGTTGAAAGCTTTGTTGTCTTTAAAGGAATTTGTTGATGTGGAAGATGAAGTCGATTGTTTTCAATCACCAAAGTTTGACGGAGATGAAGTTGTTGAGTTTCAATCAACGGAATCTGATGAACATGAGGTTGAAAGTTCACAGTCAGCAAAGTTGGATGAGAGTACAGAAAGCAAGTCAGGAGCTGAAGAGGATAATTTATTGAGAAAGGAGGTGGACTCGATTAATCTATTATCTACAGAAGAGTTTGTTAAAGAAGTGGAGGATAGAGCGGAAGTGTTTATGTTGAATGGGAATGAAACCAGTAGAGATCTCGAGACTTCTGAGGAGGTTAAGTCAATGGTGAATGATTGTGAAGAGGTAATTCCTGATGAGTTGACCAAGGAAATACTGCCACGAGGAAACGTACATCATGTTAATCAAGTGTCAAGTGCTATGGTACCATATATGCCACATAATCAGATGCATCCGACAGAGCCGGTAGAGTTGTGAGGATTGGTTGATGGGTTACTATTCAAAGAAAGGCAGTTGTATACTTCTGATCGCAGTTGGAAAATAAAAGTTATCAAAGATGTGCGTGTCGAAAGACACGTGGATTGTGATCATACCATGCGAATAGTTACAACGTTTTGTTTTGAACCGTCAATAAGGAAAGGGGGTGAAAGGCTTGTTCAGAAGAGTCAGAGTTATCAAATTTCAAAAGAAACCGCGACAAAGTCAGAATTATGCGTGTCATTACCTGTACATACTAGGCCATGGGTGAACGTAAATATGGACTCTGTATTGGGTTTAAGGAAAGCGCAAAGTGGCAACAAATCTATCTACTTGAAGGTTGAACGATCTCTTGTTGGTACATACAACAAGCTGGATACCGGAGGAAGGAGTCGTTTGGAAATTATGATGACAATTTGTGAAAATAAGGTGAGCTGGCCGAATCATCATCCTATTGCTGAGATTGCCAATATCGAACACTTGGGTCCATTCCACGAGGGTTAGAGTATCAAAGACGATGAACTATTAAATTCGAGGACGAATTTCTTCCAACAGAGGGAGGATGATGCAGCCCAGAATGGTGAAGTGATAGGTCGCGAACGACCTATCCATTTCTTGAGTTGTTCCCGACCTAACGAGCCTCAAGGAATGGAGTTCCGACCTAGTGAAGGCTGCTTACAAGTCCAAAATGTCCAAGTCTTAGGTCGCGAACGACCTAAGGAGATTATAGGTCGTCTACGACCTAACAAGGTACCGGAGCAAGGCGGTGAAGCGAGTTATGCGGAAGAAGGGAACCAACGACCTATGATAGGTCGTGTACGATTTATCAGAGGATGCACACGGAGTTGTTCAAAGGAAGGAGTTTTAGGTCGCTCACGACCTAAATTAAGTCGCTCTTCGACCTACGACCTAGTTAGGTCGCATGAAGAAATCCCAGTGGCCGATGGTCTTAAGTCGCATGTAGAGGGTTTATCCTTAGGTCGCTCTACGACCTACGACCTAAGTTAGGTCGCACGAAATCCTGAAGTCCTGATCCTTAAGTCGCTGAAGGCTAAGTCGGAGGTCGTCTCTTTTAGGCCGTAGACGACCTAAGGGCTGTATAATTTTGTGTTGTTTGCTGAGTCGTTCTGTTTTAGGTCGTTTATCTGTTGTAGCTCGTGTGTTGTTTTAGGTCGTGTGAGTTGTATAGGTCGTATAACTATGTTGTAACTGTTTTGTTTAGGTCGTCTACTTTTAAGTCGTAGGTTGTGATGTTAGGTCGTGGCCGACCTAGGTGTTGTACAGATTTTAGTGTTGAGTTGTAACTTCTATAAATAGGCCGGTGGTGCCATTTGTAATAGAGTTGATTTGAAAAAAAACTTTTGTTTTGTTAGCTTTGTGCTTTCACCAAATTGGTAGTTGAGTGTAATCTCCTATCTCCTCTTTCGGCATTCGAGTGCGCTCGGATCAACGATCGTAGAAGCCAATTCACGGTATCAAGTGCGCTTGATCAACGTCTGAAGAATTGCAGATCTTCTTTCACGGTATCGTGCGCGGTCAACGTGATGAAGATAGCTAGAATTCGGTATCTTCGGATCAACGAATTTGGGCCATTCAGTATTCTTCATTCCATCGATTGCTACTTTCACAGAATCATCATTTTGTTATTTTCGCTGCTGCGTCAGTATTATATCATTATCTTATACCGCATTATTATTATCTAGCTTTATCTAACTGATTTGTTTAGCTAGACTGACCCGTGTATTTTATACTCGGGTCAGACCGAGATGTTTCAGGTTAGGTACATTGGACTTAGCCTATTTTGCTTCCACATGGACTATTCTGCTAGCTCCTTTTTGTTATAGCTTTTTGTGTAGTCCTTTTTGGTTGTAACTCTGATATGCATTCTTTTGACTCGCCTGTATATTGTGGTTTACTTTACCACTTGACATGTATCATTTTGTATACTCTGTAATGTATCTGTATATGTGTAAATGTATGTGATGATCTACTGTTCTGTGATGTGTATTACATTTGAGTTGTTATATCTTGTTCTGATAGATCCTTCAACCACATATGGCTTTGTATTAAGTATTTATTGGAAATGTCGATCCATTTGAGAAAGAAAAGAAAGAGGTATGGCAATTGTCGGCGTGTTCAATAGATAATTAAGACAAGGCTATAGATGGTCGCTCCTATCCAGCTCTATTCTCCGCAATAGCAGACGGTGTTACCCCGTAATACTCTTTGCTAATGCGAGTCTCGGAGTGGGGCGCTATAGCTGCAGTAAGGCTAAGTGGGTCGCACCCATTAGGGAATGTTGTCACCTTTCTAGATTGCCCTACATCTACATATTTATGGATTGGTTGTGCATGAGATCTCAGAAGGGTTGCAAAGCAACCGAGGTGATGAAATATTCGATACTATCCAGTAAGGGGTAGGCCGGTCTTGTGTAGGTAGGGATCGATAGGTTCGATTTCGGTACATTTTCTAGACATGTACCGTGATAGGTGGTACCCCAGTGCCTAGTCATTGTATGGAATCCACTGGCCAATAAGCGCCATACGGTTTTGATTGTGTTCAACTATGTTGAAATGTGAGATGCAAGCATTTCAGCTATTTTAAGTATTTGTACTTAAACACTGTTATAATATCACAGGATTTGTATGTAAAAGTGGTTTGGTTATCGTAAGGTAAAAACCCGTCGTGTTTATGTGTAACGTGGCCTTACGAGATACCTTTGATTTATAAAGATTTTCTTATAATCTTAAATCCAGTTGGGTGTGTTTTTCTCACGCTGGTTTTCCAGACTAATTCGGGTGTTATTTTATTATAATGCTCGGGTTAGACTGAGTATATTATAGATTAGTTCTGGATGCTCGAAGCTTTAAGAGACGAGTTGGAGGCCCAAAGACGTATTCATGTAGATGGTTATATTTTCCACTGTATTTATTGTTGTGTTATCAGCAGTTGTGAGGACAGGCTGTTATAACTGTTCAGGCTGAAATAGGTTAGTATACTCTGATTGATGGTTGTATATACACATATTACAGTTTTGCTTTTGTGTAAAGGCTTATTGTATATTATAGATTATTCGTTCCGCTATAAGATTCTATGTGTTTAGTTTTCTCCTTATCTTCTTTCTTCTTCTTCACCCCTAACAATCTGCCTTTTTGTTCAATTTGAGTTGACATGTGTGGTTTATTGTCAGCTTAGACTATACAGAAAAGTGGGTCATTACAACGTGGTATTAGAGTTGAAGGTTAAGCGAGAACCTTGGCTTTGATTGGTTAACTCATTGGAGATAGGGTCAGTAATACCCTATAATGAGTTTGAGTGTGTGTATATATGAGCGCATATTTGTTAGTGATATAAAAAATGTTTTATATTGTGTTGGTTGATTTGTTGAGTGGCTTATGGATTCTGGTCAATACGAGTAACTAACGTTATTGATAGGGATCTCTAAACACTTGAACTAAGCAATTCGGCATGGTATTGTTTGAAATTGGGTAAATGAAATAATTTTACCCTAATTATAGTTTTATATATAAAGAAATAATTTTTCATAAATTATTATGGTATATATGGTGTGCTTGGATGTTAGAGAATGATAATATTTGATTATCATTTGTTGTTGTTGTGTCCTATTAGAGGGGTTGATATTTTAATGTAAGCAAGACAAACAATAGAGAAATGATTTTATATAACCAAATGGAATTATATAGTATAAATGTGATTTAAAATTAAAGGGAAATTTCATAAGTATATTTAAAATATAATTTATAAAA
This sequence comes from Allium fistulosum, assembly GCA_030737815.1. Classification (NCBI taxonomy): domain Eukaryota; kingdom Viridiplantae; phylum Streptophyta; class Magnoliopsida; order Asparagales; family Amaryllidaceae; genus Allium; species Allium fistulosum. Next base: position 1,215,597,531 of record CM060902.1, read on the forward strand.
AGGATTTAAAAGCTGGAAATTGGGAATTTAAATCCCGTTAATTTTGAAAATGGTTTTTCAAAAGTTTTTGGAAATAATAATAATATTATTTGAAAAATATTTTTGAATAGAAATATTTAAAAGGATTTTAAAGGAAATAAAAGCACTGAACTCACTTCGGTCTTTGGAAAATAATTTCGGTGATGACTGCAGCATCATCGACGTTCATTTTTGAGTTTCCAAGAGAGGAATTGCTACCATTGGAGTTTTGTTTGGTAAAACTGGTTTTGATTTCTAAAAAAATTCAAAAGAATGATTTGATATACTAAGGGGTTGTGACTGTGTATATATATATATATGATTTCAAAAATGATTTGAAATACTTAAGAGCAAGGTGTTTGAACTCTGGGATTTTCATTTAAATGTTTTATTGAGAGTATGAGAAAATAAGTTGATAACTTATAAATTTTGGGAATTTGTAAGTGAAACAAATCTTAAAATTGTTGCATGTGAATGTTAAGGAAAGAAAATTTGGAATTGAACTATGGAATTTAAACTTAACTTAAGTATAAAATGAATTATGGAAAGAAATTTAGCCTAAGTTAGGTTAAATAAAATAATTTTTGGAAATGAATTAAGAAATGAACTAACTAAATAAATTAGGGAGTTGAATATGATTTTGGAATATGGTTGACATATTGAGACTGAAACAAATGGATTGAGTTAAATGGAATTGATTGAGTTTTGAAATAAATTAATGAAATGAGCTAATTAAAGTAATCAGTGAATTGGATATGGTTTGGAATGTTGATTGATAAATCAATGTTGAAATTGGAGAACAGAATTGAAATTGAATTAATGGATAAGGACTTAAGTTGTGAAGTGGAAATAACCATAAGAAGTTTGTATAAAATGTTTATAATTAAGGAAGTTTTATGAAATGACTCATAAATGGAATCAATATAGAGTGAAATGTTGTTAAACATGAAATTTGATGAAATGGTCCCTAAGAGATGTTGGTATTGATAATTGAATGTAGATCAATTGAATGTGGATAAAATTACTGAGAACGGGATAAATGTGAACAAGAAAATTTGTTGTAGCTAAGAAATCAATTGAAATAAATACGTAAGTTGTACGTATATTACTCTATTCACATGATGGTTTGATCCAGATTAGAGCACAGAATTTCGAGATGATTTATATCGATCCGAGTTGGAATTTTTTACTCGATTTTCGACGGCAAACACTGGATATGGATTTTTGATTGATTCTAGGATTCTCTATCATAGTAAATTGCTATGCAAGGAGAATAACAGTTTCTGATCAAGGAACCGGATCAGAGTCCGCACTAGAGTGGTCGTGTGAATGATACTAGTTCAGAAGTTAAGTTGTGTGATCGAGCGAGCGATCAGATTTGATATTGCTTACGGATGGTATATGTACATTGTACGGGCTTTGTAACGACCCGGATTTTTAGTCGTTTGATTTTGAACATTTATTTTATTTTAAATGTTGAATTTGAAATATAAATGGAATTTTAATATGAAGTTTATCGATCAAATAAGTGGAATAAAACTTAAGTTCCAAATATAGCGATCTATTGGATAAATTTAATTATTGAACTAATAATTGAAAATCGTTTAAATAATTGAATTGGAGGTGAATATGAATCCAAATAATTTCTAACGTTGATATAAATTCTATTGGAAGTATAATTTAGTTAGTAAGTTTTTCAAACTGAAATTTTAAGCGATTTCGGAAATTTTTGAAATCGTTGATTTTATCGACGCGTTAAAATAGCGATCCGGGGCACAGTCTCGGAATTCGATGAAACTAGTTCTGTTGGATCCATAATAATGTATTATTATCGAATTTCAAATTTCATAATGTTTGGAGTCACCGTTTGGTCGTGCGATTTGAAAACGCCTAGAAATAATTTAAATGAATTTAATTTAAATAGTCGATTAAAAAAGCTATCTTCTGCATACGATCGAATTGGGGCTCGAAACTTGTTCCATTGGGTTCAGAATAGCAGTATAACATTAGGAACGCCAAGCGACACACCTTGATAGGGGTTTGAATAAAATATCTAGATATTTTGGAAATTTTAAATTTTATATATCTTATCATTATCACTTCAGCCCACTAAACATTCCCATCAGCCACCCTATGCTACCCTTAGCCAACCTATAGTGTACCCGAAGCTGACCTATGGGCCGCCCCTACCCACTTTTATATTTGTTTAGATCGTGTATTTCTTTCCTCTCGTTTTCAAAAACCGAAATTCAATTCGTGAAATTGAAATCAGGTTCAAAAAAAATGAAATCAATCATTCACATAAAATCACGCGAACGGAATCGCAATTGTGGGAGCACGCTAGGATGAGGGAGCGGCGTTGGTTGTTGGTCGGCCGTAGGGGGGTGTTTTCGTGGGCGATAAGGGGAGCAGGGATGGTGGCCGAAGTTCGTGGGGGAAGCTAGAGTTTTGTGTGCATTCGATTTCAGATTTGGGAGTCGTGAGTGATGTAAGGCGAGAGGGAGGAGGCGTTCGTATAGAGCCGAGACCATGGCGTCACGTGGTTGTGATTTCAGCAGTGACAATGATGCGCGGCGGCTTCAAGGTCGAGAAGGGCTATGCAGTTGGGGTCGCGCGCGTGGAAGTGTGGTTACGAAGGGTGCAACGCGACTGAAAGGCAAGTGTGACCTCGTGCTGTGCGTGTGCCTGAGGCGAGCTGGGGGGACTGGAGACATAAGGCGGCGAACGATATGACAGTGGAGGTGTTGTTGGAAATTGGATTCAGTTGGTGATGACTAGGAGAGTGTTGCAGCATAAATCAGAGGTGGGAGTTGTGGCCAGTTCTTGGATTACTGAGGTTCGTCGGAGGCGCTAGGGAGGAAGTTCGAACTCATAGTGAAGGGAGTATGGTGCACAGCCTTGCAGTGTACATTATCATGTACATGGTCGAGGCAAAGGCGGTTGGAAGTGCTTGTTGCTGAGAGTAATCGTGTTTGGGAAGAAGGCATGAAGTAATTAATTTTAATTAAATTTAATAGAAGTAAAAATTGTAAGTATAAATTTTTTAACTTATATAAATTTTTAAAATTTTCGTGCGAGGTTCAAAATTACAAACACGAGTTATGTGGGATCGTAGGGACAACCATTTAGAAATGGAAATAAAATTTGGAAATTGGAACGATTAACAGATTCGAAAATCAAGGTGAGTAAATCTCACTCATTTCGATTACTGCTTTAATTTTAAACTATTAAAATTAATTATTGGTTGATTGGATGAAATTGATAATTTTTATCAGTTGGGTGTTATATTATATATATTAGTATATATGTTAGTAGTTGGATATATTCCCACCGTTAGAGCAGATGAGACCCTATACGCCCCACATTATAGCGGATGACCCTACATACCGCGATATCCCCCTCGAAGTGGGATTGGTATTTTTATGTTATCTAACATCTGTGGATGCAGAGAAATAGGTTGGAGGGATCCAACAGGATTCCTCAAAATGTTGATTTTTATTTTATATATAGTGATATATGATGTATTGAATAATCTGTTATAGGTTGTTGGGTGGATTGAATTGTTGAATGCTATAGTAGCAGTGGCCTAAATTTTGGTATTTTAAATACCATAAATATTATTTTTGAATTTTAAGGAATTAAAAGGAGATTTTGGATATAAAAATATTTATATCAAAATTTAGAATATTTTAAACGAAATTGAGTTGGATAAAATAATAATTTGATTTGGGGTTTGTACTTAACTATTCATAAAAATATTTTAATAGAGAATTTAAATTAATTTATATAGATAATTTTTAACATTGAATTTTAAAATAATATTTAAAAAAAAATAGGGATAAGAAGTTAAAAATCAATATTAAAAATAGATTTGAAAAAAATGGGATTTATAAGGTAATAGATTTAGAAATGAAGTTATAAATGAGAATGTTATAAATAAGTGAAATCTGAATAAGTTATCAATTATAAACGAGGTTTATAAATAAAGTAAAAACGATTTTCATTTGATGGGTTAAAAAAAAAATTCCCAAGAGTGAATGTATAATGAGAAGTGAAAAATCATTTTTTGGAAAAGAAACTGTGGAATCTATTTTTGAATGTGAGAATGATTATGAAATTGAGCTGTAGTAGATGTGATATGAATCGAAAGGGATTTATAAATTGATATTGGCAATATTGGATTGTTAAGATAGATTTTTGTCGGAAAATTTTAAAATTGTTTAAAATAGGATTTTTTATTTATTAAGATAGATTTATATATTATATTTTTTTCGCTGCGATTGTGAGATTCTGTGTTGTTGTTTCTGTTTTCTTCTTTTATCTTTTTCTTCTTCACCTCTAAAGATTCGTATACCTGTTCAATTTTGAATTGGACACGTGTGATTTAGTATTGACTCAAAGGGTACGGATTTGCGAGTCGTTACATTTGGTATCAGAGCTGAAGGTTAAGCGAGAACCTTGGCTTTGGTGGGGGATTACTCATTAGAGATAGGGTCAGTAGTACCCTAGAATGAGTTTGAGTGTATTAATAGATACGAGCACGTATTTGTTAGTGAATATAAATTGTTTTATGTTATGTTAACTTATCTGTTGAGTGGTTTACGAATTTTGGTCGAATAGTGGGACGCCACGAAATCGATAGGAATTTTTAAACACTTGAACCAGATAAAACGACACAATATTGTTTTGGAATGGGTAAATGAAATAATTTTACCCAAATTATGTTTTGATATAAAAGAAATAATTTCTAGAAATTATTATAGTATATTTGGTGTGTTTGGATGATATTGTTATAATAAAACAAGATTATAAAGTTTGCAATGGTTTATAAAAACCAAATCAAATTGTATAAGTATGAATTATATAAATAAATTATAACTAAAATTGGATTCAAACCAGAATTTGGAAATTTAAATCCCGTAAATTTTGGAAAATGTTTTGAATGAATTTGAACTGAGTATATGAGGATTTTTAAATCTCGGAGATTTTGAAAATGTTTCCAAAGTGTTTGAAAAGAGTAACGGTGATATTATTTTTGAAATATTTTTGAATGGAAGTGTTTTAAATGGATGTTGAAAGTAAGGAAGCACTGAACTCACTTCAGTCGCTGGAAAATAATCCTGGTGATGACTACGCAACATCATCAGTATTCATTTTCGAGTTTCTAAGTGACGGATTGCTACCGAAATAATTTGTGATGGAGAATTTTGTTGAAAAACAAGTGTGTTTTAGAAAAGTCCAAAGGAAATTTGTTTTGAATGAAACCAAGTGGATTTTGGAAAATTCCAAGGAGATGGTTTGTTAAAAACAAGAGTTATATATTTATATATATCAATGATTTCAAAATGATTTGAAATAAAAATGGGTGTTTGAATTTTGGAATTTCTAACTAAATGAGTAGTAAAACCAAAAGAGAATAAGTTTTTAAAATAAAACTTGGGAAACATGAATTTCAATATGAAATTAAAATTTTAACTTATGCAAGTTAAATAACCTAAAATTGAAAAAGGAAATTGTAGGGATTTTAATTTAACTCAAGTTAAGTTAAATAAAATGGGAATGGGTTGAAAGGTATATCAAATAGGATTTAATATTTAAATATGGACTCGAATATTTAAATATGGACTCGAGTTAACAATAGAATCTGACTTAAGAGAAAAAACAAGTTAAATGTGGTTTGTAATGTGTAGATGGTAATAAAATAAATGGTGAAATGAAATTGAATGTATTAAAAATAAATTTGCTTGGAGAAAAATATGGTTTTGAAATGTTGGTTAAAAGGAACTGAAATTTAAATTGAATTGAATGGGATTGGGCTAGAAATAATATCGAATTGAAGTGAATATAAAATTTGAGTGGTAAAAGGATTATATATCTATAAGTTATAAATTTTAAATAGAGTAAAAATTTAAGTGAAAATTATGGAATTGTGAATATATATATATATTTAAGCTATAAAGTGATGTATAAGCTTGAGTTAATTAAAATGTGGATATACTCGAGTATAAATATTGATGTAAATGTGAAAAATAAGTTGTGTAACTTATAAAATTGAAAAGTGAAATAGAAAACCCAAAATAAAAATGGTTTGATATTTTGGTGAAGGGAAAAAAAAAGAAAAAAAAAATCTGAACTTGAATTATAAAAGGAATTTGAACTCAAGTAAATTGAATAAAGTGATTTTTGAAAGGAAATCGGATTTTGAACTATAAAATGGAAGTGAACTAATTAGATAAATTAATTAGTTAATTGAATATGAAAATGGAACTTAACTTGGTTAAGTAAAATGGATTGTGAATTGAAATTGAAATTAAATGTGGAGCTTGAGTTATAAATAAAAATTCGACTTAAAAATAAGCGAATTAAATATATTTTGAAATGGGTCAAATAAAATAGTAATGGATTGAAATAGTGATGACTTAAGTTATAAATAAATTCAGTTTAAATGTAAAAAAATAATTGAATATGGCTTTGGATACTACTTAAATAAACTCGAGCATGAAAGTAAGTTCTGAAGTGGAAATGAATATATATGTTGTATAAAAGGTTATAATAAACCTTAGTATTGATTTTATTAAATGATTCTCAAATAATATAGTAGAAATTGAGATATGCCAAGTAAAAGGAAATGCGAACCAATCAAAGGCAAATAAATTGAATAAGAATCAAATTAAAATGAAATGGAATTTGATTGCAAATGGAAATGAACTTAAGTTGTATGGTTGAAATGATTGAAAGTAAACGAATTAACTTAAGTTGATATTTTTGGATGGAAGTTGGCTCAAATAAATTTATGGAATAGTTTATTAAGTAAATTGGCATAAAATGAAGTGTCGTTAACATAAACGGGAGTAAATAAAATTCTGTGAATCAATGGCAAGTGAATAAATTGATTTTTAATCAATTTGGAATGGATATGAATTGGTTGGGTATAAACTTAAATTTGATGTAAGCAAATTTGGTTGTAAATCATTCGAATTGAATGAAATGGTATATGAATCGATGTAAAGTAATTAAATTAGTATTGGAACCTTGTGATTGCTTATAAATACGTGTTAACATGCTTGGTTATGCAAAATATGTTTTTAACTATTTAAATAAATGAAATATTGTTAAATTCATATTTTTGTAGTTTAAATTGAGTAAGTACATGTACATAGAGACTTTTGGGCTAGATTTGAGTAGCGAAATTACATATAAATTAAGCTCGCTCGCTTAAAAATGCTAAATAAAGGTACGTTATCAGATTAAATACCACAATGAATAAATATTGATATATATTGTGATTTCCGACCGTGTGAGTCGATGTATATATTTTTATCATTTCTGTCATATTGCAAAAGGCTCTTCGTACAAGGGAGACTCTGCCAAAAAATTTCGGAAATTTAGGGTGTTAGAAAAAATTTGATTTTTTTTGAAAATTTTGTTAACTAGAAATTGATTTTTGAAATTAACTGAGAAATAAAGAGTTTTGGATGAATGTTTGGAATTAGTTAGTGAATATAGGTTTAGAAATGTAGAAAAGTGAAATGTAGAATTTTAACTATGTGGGTTTTGATAAGTTAATGGGTTTGGATCATTCGTTCTACCTTTAGCAATTTTAGGGACGAAATTCTTTTAAAGGGGGAGGAATGGAACGACCTGGATTTTTAATCGTTTGATTTTGAACATTTATTTAATTTAAATGTTGAATTTGAAACGTAAGTGGAATTTTAATATGAAGTTTATCGATCAAATAATTGGAATAAAACTTTAGTTCCAAATATAGCGATCTATTGGATAAATTTAATTGTTGAATAATAATTGAAAATCGTTTAAATAATTGAATTGGAGGTAAATATGAATCGAAACGATTTATAATATTGATATAAATTATATTAGAAGTTTAATTTAGTTAGTAAGTTTTTCAAACTGAAATTTTAAGCGATTGCGTAAATTTTTGAAATCGTCGATTTTTTCGACGCGTTAAAATAGCGATCCGGGGAACAGTCTCGGAATTCGGCGAAACTAGTTCCATTCGATCCATAATAGTGTATTATTGTCGGATTTCAAATTTCATAACATTTGGAGTCACCGTTTGGTCGTGCGATCTGAAAACGCATAGAAATAATTTAATTGAATTTAATTTAAATAGTAGATTTAAAAAGCTATCTTCCGCATACCATTGAATCAGGGCTCGAAACTTGTTTCATCGGGTCGGAATAGCGGTATAACATTAGGGACGTCGGGTGGCATGCCTCGATAGGGGTTCGAATAAAATATCTAGATATTTTGGAAATTTTAAATTTTATATATCTTATCATTATCGCTTCAGCCCACTAAACATTTCCATCAGCCACCCAATGCTACCCTTAGCCAACCTATAGTGTACCTGAAGCCGACCTATGGTCCGCCCCTACCTACGTTTATACTTATTTAGATCGCGTATTTCCTTCCTCTCATTTTCAAAAAACAGAAATTCAATTCGTGAAATCGAAATCAGGTTAAAAAAAACGAAATCAATCGTTCATAGAAAATCACGCGAACGTAATCGCGATTATGGGAGCACACAAGGATGAGGGAGCGGCGTTGGTTGTTGGTCAGTCGTAGGGGGGTGTTTTTATGGGCGATCAGGGGAGCATGGATGGTGGCCGAAGTTCGTGGGGGAGGCTATAGTCTTGTGTGCATTCGATTTTAGATTTGGGAGTCGCGAGTGACGTAAGGCGAGAGGGAGGAGGCGTTCGTATGGAGCTGAGACCATGGCGTCACGTGGCCGTGATTTCAACAGTGACGATGATGCGCGATGGCTTCAAGGTTGAGGAGGGCTATGCAGTTGGGGTCGCGCGTGTGTAAAAGAGTTTGACGAAGGGTGCAACGCGACTAAAAGGCAGCTATGACCTCATGCTACGCGTGTGCCTGAGGCAAGCTGGGGGGACTGGAGTCATAAAGCGACGAAAGATATGACAGTGGAGGTGCTGTTGGAAATTGGGTTCAGTTGGTGATGACTGAGCGAGTGTTGCAGCGGAAATCAGTGGTGGGAGTAGCCAGTATTGGATTACTGAGGTTCGTCGGAGGTGCTAGGGAGGAAGTTCAAACTTGTAGTGAAGGGAGTATGGTGCACAACCTTGCAGTGTACATTATCATGTACATGGTCGAGGCAGAGGAGGCTGGAAGTGCATGTTGCTGAGAGTAATCATGTTTGGGAAGAAGGTACGAGGTAATTAATTTTAATTAAATTTAATAGAAGTATAAGTATAAAATTTTTAACTTATATAAATTCGTAATTTTTTCATGCGAGGTTCAAAATTACAAACACGAGTTATGTGGCATCGTAGCGGCAACCATTTCGAAATGGAAATAAAATTTGGAAATTGGAACGATTGACAGATTCGAAAATCAAGGTGAGTAAATCTCACTCATTTGGATTACTACTTTAATTTTAAACTATTAAAATTAATTATTGGCTGATTGGATGAAATTGATAATTTTTATTAGTTGGGTGTTATATTATATATATTAGTATATATGTTAGTAGTTGGATATATTCCCGCCGTTGGAGCGAATGAGACCCTATACGCCCCGCATAATAGCGGATGACCCTATATACCGCGATATCCCCCTCGAAGTGGGATTGGTATTTTTATGTTATCTACATCTGTGGATGCAGGGAAACAGGTTGGAGTGATCCAACAGGATTCCTCAAAATGTTGATTTTTATTTTTATATGTAGTGATATATGATGTATTGAATAATCTGTTATAGATTGTTGGGTGGATTGAATTGTTGAATGTTATAGTAGCACTGGCCTAAATTTTGGTATTTTAAATACCATAAATATTATTTTGAATTTAAAGGAATTAAAAAGAGATTTTGGATATAAATATATTTATATTGGAATTTGAAATATTTTAAAGGAAAACGAATTGGATAAAATAATAATTTGATTTGGGGTTTGTACTTAACTATTCGTATGAATTTTAAAATTATATATTTAAAAAAAATAGGGATAAGGAGTTAAAATCAATCTTAAAAATAGATTTGGAAAATAAATGGGATTTATAAGGTAATAGATTTAAAAATGAAGTTATAAATGAGAATGTTATAAACAAGTGAAATCCGAATAAGTTATCAATTATAAACGGGGTTTATAAATAAAGTAAAAACGATTTTCATTTGATGGATTGATGATAAATAAATAAATAGATTCACAAGAGTGAATGTATAACAAGAAGTAAAAAATTGTTTTTGGAAAAGAAATAGTGGAAATTATTTTTGAATGTGAGAATGATTATGAAATTGAGATGTAGTAGATGTGATATGATTCGAGAGGGATTTATAAGTTGAAATAGGCAATATTGGATTGTTAAGATAGATTTTTATCAGAAAATTTAAAATTGTTTAAAATAGGATTTTTTATTTATTAAACTATGCAGTATAAAAACTATTATTTAGATTTAAATATTTCGGAAAAGCTAGTTACTCAAATATTTAATGTTTGTTGAAATAAAATTCTAATTTCTACATTCAGCCTTGTAAATTAATTAGTTTTATTTAAAAACGAGTTAGGAATGAATTATCGATGTTTTATTTAAAGTGTTTTGATATTTTAAATAATTATTTAAACATGTTTTAAAAATAAATTATTATTCTTTTAAAATACTTATTATATATATATATATATAGTTTTTGAAATAATTGAAATTTATTTATAAATTCCCTCGAGATTGGAAAACGGGGTTTATTTAACGGATATGATTTTTGTTAGAGAAATCTTGTAACGAATTCTGGAAACTTAAGCAAACTACTGAAATGTTGAAATTTGAGAACTTCAAAATGAATTAGAAGTAATAGAAAGGAAGTTAGAATTGGTAGTTGGAATCATAGACAAGTGTAATCGATTTTGAAGAGTTAAGGGAAGTTAATTAATGATTCTCGAAAATTTAAAGAATTCGATATAAGTGGGTTAAGGGATTTACAAATAAATTGTAAAAGATTTGAGAAATAGGAATAAATGGAATACTTCCTAAGTATAGGAAATAAAATGATTTTTGTAAAAAAATACTTTTAAACATTTCCTAAGTGTGGATGTTTAAAATGATTGGGAAAAGATACTAATAATATTTTCCTAAGGATTGAAACGAAAGGTTTGGAGATATTTAACTGCAAAATGATTCTATAAGAATATTTTTCCTAAGGAATGGATTTTTTTAAATTGAATTTGGAAATATTTCACTAGGTGATGGAGTAAGATATGATTTGAAATTTATCCTGTTATGAATATAAGTATCGAAATTGGTTTTCAATTATTGAATATACTGGAAGAGATTTGAATATATATCTTTGTAAAAATATTTTGAAAATAAACGTTTGGAAAATTTTTAAATAAGGCTCAGTGACTGTTTATGTATGTTATTTGATAGTTAAATAACCGACTATCAAATTTGGCCCAATTCGTTGATTGTTTCGAAGAGACTGGGATCAGATTTAATTATTCGAAAACCACTTCTATCTGATTTGTGCGATACGAATTGTGATATCTCAAAGATAATGGAGATGGTGATCTTGTAGGAGATTCGTTTTTTCAGACCCTGAACAACTTGTATGGATGAATGATATCATTGCATCATTGCTTGGAAGGCAGTGTTAGCATTCCAAGTATGAATGCTATTCTAAAGGTAAACGTCGCCTCAAGTCTCATCAACCGGGAAAATGACCGAAACAGGGCATGCAACAGGGATAAGTGGGTCACTCCCATTAGGGTATGTTATCACTTTTCTAGATACCTCGGATATATTATAAATATGGAAATGATTGTGCATGGAAAGAGAGCGCTCGATAAGGGTGGGAACACCCGAGGTGATAACATATTCAGTACTAGTAGTCAAGTGCTAGGCCGATCCTATGTGGCAGGGTACAAGATGTTTTTGTCAGACCCGGGTGCATTGGTCTACAGATGCACTCATTGGAAGGTAGTTCCTTACCTGGTCATAGTATGAAATCCATTCTCCAATAAGCGCCGTACGGTTTTGATTGTATACCAACTATGCTGAAACGTGAGATGCAAGCATTTCAGCCATTTTCTAATTTACTTTCCATGGACACTATTATAATATCAGAGGATTTTGATATAAAATGTTTTAGTTATCCTAAGGTAAAAACCCATCGTGTTTATGTATGGCATGGTCTTACAAGATACCTTTGTTTTCAAAGGATTTTGGTAACAATAATAATTCAAATTGAGTGTGTTTTTCTCACGCTGGTTTTCCAGACTTGCTCGGGTATTATTTTATTATAATGCTCGGGTCAGACCGAGTATTACAGATTCAAGTTAGAATGCTATGGAACTTAAGAGACAAGTTGGAGGAGACTCATGCATATTCCACGTACTTGATTTATTTTCCGCAGTGTGTGTAGACTTTATAGTCAGCACTGGTGAGGACAAGTTATAATAACTATCCAGATTGATTGTTGATTGTTGTACTATGATGATTGTATATATATATTAACAGCTACAGATTCTTTGTATAAAAATATGTTATTATATATTGTTCCGCTGCGATTGTGAGATTCTATATTGTTATATCTGTTTTCTTCTTCTATCTTTTTCTTCTTCACCCCTAAAGATTCATATATATGTTCAATTTGAGTTGGACACGTGTGATTTAGTGTTGACTCAAATGGTACAAATTGGCGGGTCGTTACAGGCTTAAGTAAAGCAAATGTTGGAAATTGGAAATGCAGAATAATATGATTATGAATAATATGATTGGATATCATTGGTAAATAAGATGCAGGTATATAAAAGCAAGAGCTAATTTGATGCCTTTGGTCTCATAAGTAAAAATTGGATTGCCCGACAAAAAGGTACATGTTTAGATCATTGTTGATTTGATGATTTTATGATTGAGCCACTTGGCTTTTGTTTTCTTTTGTTGGTTTGGGCCCGTAGTGGTGACTTGTGATTGTTCTGATCTAGCCACGCAAAGGAGACACTGGTGAAATTTTCCGAAAATTTAACGAGTTAGAAATTTTGAAGAAAATTTTTAATAACTAAAAATTAATTTTTGAATTATAACCTAAAATGATTAATATAGTTGGAACCCGTGGATGGAATTTAAGACTTAAGGAAAGGGTGATAATGAGGTTTCAACAAATTTATTTTGGGAAGTTAAAGGCTTAAATGGATTTGGGAAGTTATTTCAACTAATTTGTTTTAGAAAAGAAAGGGTTTGGGCATTTTTCCTACCTTGGCAATTTCGAGGACGAAATTCTTTTAAGGGGGGAAGAATGTAACGACCCAAAATTTTGGTTATTTGGAATTGAAATATTTAATTGATTTTAAATATTTAAAAGTTAATTTTTTTAGATTTAATAACTTAAATTTCAAATATAGTGATTTATTGGATAATTTAGTTGCTAAATTTAATAATTGAAATTGGTTAAATAGTGGGATCTTGAGTTTTGAGTTAAATAAAAATGGTTTAAAGGCTTATTTATTTTATATTAATGAGAATGAAGGTAATAAAACTTTTTAATTGAATTTGAAAGTGATTTACTCGATTTTTAAAATAACTCGTTTATGTTAACATAAAAAAATTGCCTTCCGGGGCACAGTTTCGGATTTTGATGAAACTAGTGTCATTGGAACCGTAATAATGAATTTAATACACTGTCAAATTTCATAGCAATCAGATGAATCGTTTGGTCATGAGATGTAACGACCCACTATTTTGGACCATTCAAATCGACAATAAATCCACACATGTCGGACTTGAATACTTCAAAACAGTGGATTGTCAAGAAAATTTGGAGCAAAAAAAAAGAACACAGAATAACAGACACAGAATATCAGAATAACTCGCAGTGGAAATAAAGTACCATAGTAGTTCATGAAGCTACTATATATAACTCTCAAAACATATACAAAATCTCATAGTCAAAATAGATACAATAGAAGTCAGGATACATAAGTCAATAATACAGAGACAATGCTGAATAAGAAATAACTGGAATAGAAGTCGATGAACCGATAGACAAAATAATCACCAATAGATCTCTAGCTCCAGAAGGTGAATCCAAAGCTGTGATTCTCAGGCTGACCCGAGCGTAAAGTAAAACACAAAACACTCGAGTCAGGACATACATACTTATACAATGTAAACCAACTCAAGTGAACTGTAATGTAAATGCACAATAACTTAAAGGATGTTTGGGATCGCCCATCCTTTAAGGATCAGTCAAACCATCAATTAAGTAGTAATAAACACTATCATAGAAATATCCTATTAAAGTAAACAATGCAAATACCAGTGTTAATGTGACTAGGGTAGCGCAGAGCTGCAGTAATCGCTCACCACTAGCCACACTCTCAAATCAAAGGTGTACATCTAAATAAATCACAAGGAAATAAAATAGCATACAGAGAAGTGTTCCCGTGGTTCATTTCAAAATGGTTTATAATTCCGAATTAAAATACTTCATTCAAACCATTTAAAAGTAAAGTCATTATACCTTTAAATCATATATTCAATTCCCAAGAATTTAGCCTTTTCTGAGTTCATTTATTTACTTAAATACATTAAAACATTAAAATTCCAGCTTTCACAGCATTTAGAAAGTGCTGCGGTAAGTTATATTTGAAAACAATTCAATTCAGCAAAGACACCATTTATAAACTGCTGTAATAGTTCAGAGTTCAATTTAAAGATTTTAGTTCAATTCAGCAAAGACATCACTTGCAAAGTGCTGTGATAGCCCTTAGTTCATTTTAGCCTTTTAGTTCACTTCTGCAACTACAGCACTTACAAAGTGCTGCAGATTCTTATTAGTTCAGATTTTAGTTAACTTTCAGAAACGATAGCTTTTCTGAAGTGCTACTAAAGACATTTCCAGATTTACAATAGAATTCAAGCAACATATAAACTCAATTTAAACCATTTTAATTATATAAAAATCATATTTTTCCACTTTAAAATGATCATTTAAATACCCTTTAACTTATGATTTTTATAAAGTAAATTTCACAAATAAATATCAATTTTTCATTACTTCACTTATTAAATTCAAGTGTACAATTTTTCTATTCCTTACATTCACTTAACACTTTAATTTAATTTATCATTTCACAAATAAAATTTAATTTCCATTTTATTTTCTTTTAATTAAACTTCCATTTTTAAAACCAAATCTCACAATTCCAAGTCAAGTTAAAATTCCAAATTACCATTTTAAGCATCCATTTGTTTAACATTTTATATTCATAGAAAAATCAATAACACTTTAATAAATCATTTTAAATTCAAATTTAATCAAAATGTCATAATTTACATTTTTGAAATACTTAAAATATCCAGAGAAATTTATAAAATAACCACGGGTCTGTATACTATTTTCTAACCTGTCAAGTGATACGAATAATATATCATTTCAATAAGTAATTTACAAAGAAAAATCCGGGTTCTATCATTTCAAACCCGCAATCCCAAGTTAAATAAAAATCACTCGAGCCTATCATTTCAACCCATAATGATTTTTCCCTATTCTAAAGTCCGTTCGGGCATGTATCATTTCAACCCATAGTGATTCTAATCTACAGGGAACTTGAAGTGTGAGAAACAGAAATAAATAAACGGTATAATAAAATAAAATATAACTGACAAGTTAATAACAGGGTTTAACATCATATAATTTACATATCACAGGCAGGTATAACATGATATAATATTTTATACACATTCACTTGTTGTCACTTCACAATTTATATAAGTATGAATGTCATGTGTGAATACTCACCTTTTTAAGTTGGAGTTCGCAAAACAAAACACACAGATAAATCCTGAAGGCACGATAAAACATGACTTTTGATTCAAGTGGAGAGAGAGCCAAGATATATATCTTGTATACAACAATAAAACAAAGCAATATAAATATAAATTTAAAATACAAAGATAAATTGAAACAAAGATGGAATTTTAATTGACAAAAGAGACAAATGGCTTAACCTTGCTTTCAAATCACAAATGCTTGACCATGACTCATCATGGGCTCGGTCATACATGTTTTAGAGGTGGAAATGGTTTGGGTTTGGCACATATAGGCATGGCTACAAAGGAATGTGAAGAGGTTTTGGAGTTACAACACAAGGAAGGTCAAAAGTCAAGGCCACAAAGGAAGGTTTGGTTCACCATCTAGGCTCGGCCTATGGGTCTATGGGCTCGGCCATGGCTCACTACAGGTCATGTCATATCTGAACAAGGCTAGTGGTGATGGTCACGTGCTAGTGGTGGAGCTAGGGGTGGTGGCCGAGGCAAGATATGGAAGTGGTGGTGAAGTTTAGGTCAACTATGCATGGTTTTGTGGAGTTTTTAGCCAAGTTTTGAGGTGTTTTGCTCATGCTATTGCCATGGCCAGATCTGATCTGAGGGATAGGTGTTTGGCAGTGGATGATGAGGAGGAGGAGATGGTGTTGGTGGTCGGAGAAGATGGTGGTGGTTGAGGCCAAGCAAGACTATAGAAAGCAAGTCAAAAAATCAAAGAAACAAAGAAGAAAATAAGGAAGAAGAAGGAAGCCATGACTCACCAAAATTTTCAGAAGATGAGAAATGAAGACTTGAGATGATTTTTCCTTTCATGTGAATGATAAGAGGCAGCTAGGTTTTAGAATACACAGCTAGAGCTTTGGAATAGTTATGGTAGGAAATCAAAAAGGGTGGAAAATATAAAGGCAAGAAATAGAATTGAAACGCATGCCTATATTTAAAACAAGTAACGTATCTTCATTGATTTGTTTCCTATATTTTAAAGAAAGATATATATACAAAAGAAGCCTTTACTAAACCAAATAAATACAAGAAATGTTTGATAAATAAATTTTTAAAAGGTATGCCTTTAAGGCAATAACGTATATCTATTTGAAATTTCTTTCCAAGAAATAAATAAGGAATCTATAACAATCAACCATTCAATTTATAAATGAATGTCTAATTAAATAAAATAGAAAGATCAGGTAAAGATAGATATTATGAGAAATAAATAAATAGTTTTAGGAAAAATAGAAAATAAATAAAGAAAATACTTTATTTAATTGAAACTAGAACTTAAAATTGTAAACAAAATACAACTAACATTGGAAAATTTCAACTACACTTTAAAAATGTTTCAAAATAAAATATATATACACATAACATGTCATCTTGCACATGTAAACATAAATTTGGACATGACATGACAAACAAAATATCATTTATGTAAATTAAAATAAACAATTGTGTTAAATAAACAATTTACATACAATAGTGTAAAAAACATAACTTTCACAATATAAATCAGATTCCAACGAAACAAAAAGCAGTATACTTAAAATTTTATTTACTTTCATAAAATAAAGATAAATTTAAAAAGTTCAAAAATTTAATTTTTTTATTTATTAAAAGTCAAGTTTGACCACATTGACAAAATTCACATTTCTGGAAAATATTCTATTTATTCATGTTTGGAATTATAATTCTCATAAATCAAAATTTATATTTAAATAACAAAAATTATTCATAAAAAAAAGTTTTTAAATCAGGAAATTCAATTTAAAAATAATTACAAAATACAGGGTTGTTACACTCTCCCCACTCAAAACTTTTCGTCCCCGAAAAGAAAGAAGACAAGAGAATAGGAATAGCTAGAAGGGAAAATAGGAGGGTAGGAATAGCTAGGAGGGAAAATAGGTCGAAAGACAAGGATGAGCCATTAATTAAAATTATTGGTTAAAGAGATAAACAATATTTAAAGCACTTTAAAATCTTTTAGAAAGGAAATAACAGATCAAAATATCCTTTATATAATACTTTATCAAAATACTTTTATAACTCGATGTCTTAACAAGTTTATCCTCGTTCCTACAGACTCTGGCAGTGCGTTGATCAGGCGCAAAGCTAGAATTCTCTAGGTACTTAGTAGACTTGTTTCAACATCCAGTGAAAATACTGAAAAACTAAAAAAAAACAGATATGGAAAGTACAATCCAAACAAAAAAAACATGTCGATCATGGATCGCGGATAGACAATGGTTACACCTGGATCCCCCAGGAAACATCCATACCGGTAGGCCCCCCAGCCCTGCGATTACGCCATGAAGACTGGTAGTACTGCAGATACACAATGGTTACGCATGGATCCCCCAGGAAACATCCGTACCCTAGGCTCTCACAGCCCCTGCTGATTTCGCTACCAAGCGACCCAATAGATCGCAGATACACAATAGTTACGCCTGGATCTCCCAGGAAACATCCGTACCCTAGGCTCTCGCAGCCCCTGTGAATTTCGCTATGCAGTCGCGCTCGTAAGACCATGGAGATTGCCATGGAATTCGATGGAAACTCGAGTATCATATTCAAAAAACCAAAAATCAGAGAAAAATATCGATAGAATGAATCCACAATGTGGCCACAAAGCGGATATCAAGCAGAAGGCACTTTCCATATCTTTACTTCGAAAATATGTATCATATAGTACCCTTTCAAATCACTTTCAAATATCATACTTATATAAAGTCCATTATATATAAGATTTTATTTTCAAATCAAATACCTTTCCAAAATCAAAAGTATATCAAATCACACTTATATAGACTTCAATTATATAAGATTTCACTTTTCAAATTGAGTACCTTTTCAAATCCATAGTTTTCGAATCAACATCATACTTATACAAACCAATTTTTATATAAGTTCGATAACTCCCAAATCAAGTATTTAAAATAATGTTCTCAATTCAATTCGTTTCAATATCCATTCAATTTTCCAAATCATATACGCTTTCACCAAATTATTCTTCCAAATCAAATATCTTCAGTTTCAAAGTTTCCAAAATAATAAATTTAGAAGATAATCCAAGTTTCTAAATCCATATAATTTAAGTCAAACAATTCATTTCCAAAATCAAATGTTTTCAAAATCATCTTATACTTACATAAGGTCCATCTTATATAAGGATCAAAATTTTAAAAATAAATTTCGCTGCATGAAGAGCCATATGGGATTGAACATCTTTTCTTATTAAAAGGTTTTGAATTTAGAATAGTTTTGTATATAAAAATAGTTTGTAAAATAGTTTTGTAAAATAGTTTTGTATGTAAAATAGTCTTGTATGTAAAATATAATAAAATAGTTTGTTTAAGAAAAATAAAAGAAAAATAGCCTTGGAAAAAAATGGTTTTAAATTGATAGTAGTTTTGCATAAAAGAAAAATTCCAATTAAATTATAAAGATATCCAACCCAACAACTTCCAATTTCAACGTCAAGTATATCAATGATATTAGACTATAAGATGTACATATGTCATCATTTCGCAACATTACATTCGATCGCTCGCTCGATCACACAAGTTCGCTTTCGAACTAGTATTGTCCATTCGATTTTCCTAATGCGGACCTCGATATGGTTTCTCAACTAGAAGCCATCAGTCTCCTTGCATAGCCATATACTATGATAGAGAATTCTAGAATCAAGCCCAAAATCCATATCAAATATTCGCCATCATGAATCAAATGAAAAATCCTAACACGAAATGGTGTAATTCACCTCGAACTTGTGTACTCAAATCTGGATCAAATTAATTATGCGAATAAAACAGCATACGTACAACTTATGTATCTATTCCAACTTGTTAAATATATAGTTTTATAAAGATGTTACTAAGTTAAAACATTTAAACTAACATTTTATTCAAAATATTTTGAAGACCAGATTCTTTTCAAAACATTTCAAATCTAAATTTCATATTAGAAACATTCAAAATAGCCTTATTCATTTACTTAACAAAACAGTTTCAACTTATTTAAATCATATTACTACATACTTTAAACATACATACCAAACTTATACACTTTATACTTTTCAAAATTACTTAGCTTTGAAAAGTTAACCTTGATTTTGAAGTGCTCGAACCTTCAAAATAATCGAAGAAATCATATTTCAATCCAAGAGTTGTAAATCACCAACAAATCAGTAAATCAATTCCAAAAGATAGGGTTATTTCAAATCAAATCCAAAACTCAAGAACTGAACACCGGCTCATTTCAAATTGTTCAAATATATATATACATATATCTTTCGAATATCACATCACACTTCGGAATTTGAAATCAAAAATTGGTTTCACAATCAATCGCATAGCAAAGCTACCGAAGTGGCCTCTCCCCCACTCAGAAACTCGAAAATCAATGTCGATGATGCATGCATTCATCACCGAAATTATTTTCCAGCGACATAAGTGGGTTTTGGACTTCTATTTTCTCGAAAACTTCTTTTGAAATTTCTTCGAAATCATTTGAAACTCATTAAAATCATTTGGAACATTTTTTATTCGAAAAAATACTTTCAAATCGTATTATTATATATTTCAAAATCTTAAACCAATTTGAAAATGCCAGAGTTCAATCACTCAAATTCACATTCAAAACCTTCAGTTATAAATCATTTTATATAAATCAATTTTCTTATATAACTTTCAAAATTTCAAATCCTTCCAAAACTTCAAATTCTCATTTTTTTTAAAATGGTATATAATCCTTATCGAAAACATTTAACTTTTATATATAAAATATGGTCATCCTTATCAAAATAATAACTCCGATGTATACGCATTTTTCAAAAGACAACCAACCACCAATTTTCCAAGGGATGATTCAAGGATGGATTTCAAAACAAAACAGAGATTCAAATTTAGAGAAACTCCAATTAAATAGAATTATGATTCGAAGATAAGCTCGAACGAAGATGAGATTATTAAATTACCAAATAGAAGATGAATAAACTCATATAAATCGCGGGCGACCTTAACAGGGTCAACCGTGACTTCAGGAATATAATCGATGCGAAAATCTAAGGCAAATCGACCTTCGATCGCCAAAGATAGCGTCCAGGTATAGCAGAAGATAGAGAACATCGTAAACCGAGGATACAAAAATCTCAAGTGAATCAATGCCAATTATAAGGGAGTTTCACCCTTTTACAAATCATTCAAAGATTGGCGGAATCGCAACCTTATAAAGGTCATTCATAGTGGGGTTATGCCATGCTCCAAAATCAAAAGAATATAGGTAGGAGACAGGAATGGATTACAGAACAAGTGGGAGCATTCCAAAATTCAAAGGAATCCTAATTGATAAAAATCCAAACCAAGATTAGAGATATATAACCTATATTAATACAAAAGAATTCCCATTCAAAATTTGGAAAAGACTCAAATTCATATCCTACGAAAACCGGATCATAAATATCTATAGTTTGACAATTTCAACTAAGCAAAAGATACAATAGAGTTGACTCAAAACAACCTAACATACTACTGATTTTTCCATACTCAAAATAGATTCCTATCAACAATGAATCTAGATTAAACAAGCTAGAAGTTCAAAATTTAAGAGGATCCTAATCAAAGAAATTACTAACAAGGTCGATACGAAAGGAATGAAGTTTTAGAAAAATTTTACTTTCAAAGCAAGAAAATTTATATCAAAATAATCTTTGAAAATTCTTTAAAATCATTTGAAAACCATTTTATACTTCGAAAATACGTTCTCTCACAAAGAAATGATTCTGAGATTGATTTCACTCATTCTAGGGTATTTCTACCCTATCTCTAATGAGTTTTTGCTCCGCAGGCTAAGGTTTGCCTAAAACCAAAGCTCTGATACCAAATGTAACGACCCACTATTTTGGACCATTCAAATCGACAATAAATCCACACATGTCGGACTTGAATACTTCAAAACAGTGGATTGTCAAGAAAATTTGGAGCAAAAAAAAAGAACACAGAATAACAGACACAGAATATCAGAATAACTCGCAGTGGAAATAAAGTACCATAGTAGTTCATGAAGCTACTATATATAACTCTCAAAACATATACAAAATCTCATAGTCAAAATAGATACAATAGAAGTCAGGATACATAAGTCAATAATACAGAGACAATGCTGAATAGGAAATAACTGGAATAGAAGTCGATGAACCGATAGAAAAAATAATCTCCAATAGGTCTCTAGCTCTAGAAGGTGAATCCAAAGCTGTGATTCTCAGGCTGACCCGAGCGTAAAGTAAAACACAAAACACTCGAGTCAGGACATACATACTTATACAATGTAAACCAACTCAAGTGAACTGTAATGTAAATGCACAATAACTTAAAGGATGTTTGGGATCGCCCATCCTTTAAGGATCAGTCAAACCATCAATTAAGTAGTAATAAACACTATCATAGAAATATCCTATTAAAGTAAACAATGCAAATAACAGTGTTAATGTGACTAGGGTAGCGCAGAGCTGCAGTAATCGCTCACCACTAGCCACACTCTCAAATCAAAGGTGTACATCTAAATAAATCACAAGGAAATAAAGTAGCATACAGAGAAGTGTTCCCGTGGTTAACATTTCAAAATGGTTTATAATTCCGAATTAAAATACTTCATTTAAACCATTTAAAAGTAAAGTCATTATACCTTTAAATCAAATATTCAATTCCCAAGAATTTAGCCTTTTCTGAGTTCATTTATTTACTTAAATACATTAAAACATTAAAATTCCAGCTTTCACAGCATTTAGAAAGTGCTGCGGTAAGTTATATTTGAAAACAATTCAATTCAGCAAAGACAGCATTTATAAACTGCTGTAATAGTTTAGTTTTAGTGGAAAAATAGTTCAATTCAGAAAAGACAGCATTTACAAAACTGTTGTAATAGTTCAGAGTTCAATTTAAAGATTTTAGTTCAATTCAGCAAAGACATCACTTGCAAAGTGCTGTGATAGCCCTTAGTTCATTTTAGCCTTTTAGTTCACTTCTGCAACTACAGCACTTACAAAGTGCTGCAGATTCTTATTAGTTCAGATTTTAGTTAACTTTCAGAAACGATTGCTTTTCTGAAGTGCTACTAAAGACATTTCGAGATTTACAATAGAATTCAAGCAACATATAAACTCAATTTAAACCATTTTAATTATATAAAAATCATATTTTTCCACTTTAAAATGGTCATTTAAATACCCTTTAACTTATGATTTTTATAAAGTAAATTTCACAAATAAATATCAATTTTTCATTACTTCACTTATTAAATTCAAGTGTACAATTTTTCTATTCCTTACATTCACTTAACACTTTAATTTAATTTATCATTTCACAAATAAAACTTAATTTCCATTTTATTTTCTTTTACTTAAACTTCCATTTTTAAAACCAAATCTCATAATTCCAAGTCAAGTTAAAATTCCAAATTACCATTTTAAGCATCCATTTGTTTAACATTTTATATTCATAGAAAAATCAATAACACTTTAATAAATCATTTTAAATTCAAATGTAATCAAAATGTCATAATTTACATTTTTGAAATACTTAAAATATCCAGAGAAATTTATAAAATAACCACGGGTCTGTATACTATTTTCTAACCTGTCAAGTGATACGAATAATATATCATTTCAATCCGTAATTTACAAAGAAAAATCCGGGTTCTATCATTTCAAACCCGCAATCCTAAGTTAAATAAAAATCACTCGAGCCTATCATTTCAACCCATAATGATTTTTCCCTATTCTAAAGTCCGTTCGGGTATGTATCATTTCAACCCATAGTGATTCTAATCTACAAGGAACTTGAAGTGTGAGAAACAGAAATAAATAAACGGTATAATAAAATAAAATATAACTGACAAGTTAATAACAGGGTTTAACATCATATAATTTACATATCACAGGCAGGTATAACATGATATAATATTTTATACACATTCACTTGTTGTCACTTCACAATTTATATAAGTATGAATGTCGTATGTGAATACTCACCTTTTTAAGCTGGAGTTCGCAAAACAAAACACACAGATAAATCCAGAAGGCACGATAAAACATGACTTTTGATTCAAGTGGAGAGAGAGCCAAGATATAAATCTTGTATACAACAATAAAACAAAGCAATATAAATATAAATTTAAAATACAAAGATAAATTGAAACAAAGATGGAATTTTAATTGACAAAAGAGACAAATGGCTTAACCTTGCTTTCAAATCACAAATGCTTGACCATGACTCATCATGGGCTTGGCCATGCATGTTTTAGAGGTGGAAATGGTTTGGGTTTGGCACATATAGGCACGGCTATAAAGGAATGTGAAGAAGTTTTAGAGTTACAACACAAGGAAGGTCAAAAGTCAAGGCCACAAAGGAAGGTTTGGTTCACCATCTAGGCTCGGCCTATGGGTCTATGGGCTCGGCCATGGCTCACTACAGGTCAGGTCATATCTGAACAAGGCTAGTGGTGATGGTCACGTGCTGGTGGTGGAGCTAGGGGTGGTGGCCGAGGCAAGATATGGAAGTGGTGGTGAAGTTTAGGTCAACTATGCATGGTTTTGTGGAGTTTTTAGCCAAGTTTTGAGGTGTTTTGCTCATGCTATTGCCATGGCCAGATCTGATCTGAGGGATAGGTGTTTGGCAGTGGATGATGAGGAGGAGGAGATGGTGTTGGTGGTCGGAGAAGATGGTGGTGGTTGAGGCCAAGCAAGACTATAGAAAGCAAGTCAAAAAATCAAAGAAACAAAGAAGAAAATAAGGAAGAAGAAGGAAGCCATGACTCACCAAAATTTTCAGAAGATGAGAAATGAAGACTTGAGATGATTTTTCCTTTCATGTGAATGATAAGAGGCAGCTAGGTTTTAGAATACACAGCTAGAGCTTTGGAATAGTTATGGTAGGAAATCAAAAAGGGTGGAAAATATAAAGGCAAGAAATAGAATTGAAACGCATGCCTATATTTAAAACAAGTAACGTATCTTCATTGATTTGTTTCCTATATTTTAAAGAAAGATATATATACAAAAGAAGCCTTTACTAAACCAAATAAATACAAGAAACGTTTGATAAATAAATTTTTAAAAGGTATGCCTTTAAGGCAATAACGTATATCTATTTGAAATTTCTTTCCAAGAAATAAATAAGGAATCTATAACAATCAACCATTCAATTTATAAATGAATGTCTAATTAAATAAAATAGAAAGATCAGGTAAAGATAGATATTATGAGAAATAAATAAATAGTTTTAGGAAAAATAGAAAATAAATAAAGAAAATACTTTATTTAATTGAAACTAGAACTTAAAATTGTAAACAAAATACAACTGACATTGGAAAATTTCAACTACATTTTAAAAATGTTTCAAAATAAAATATATATACACATAACATGTCATGTTGCACATGTAAACATAAATTAGGACATGACATGACAAACAAAATATCATTTATGTAAATTAAAATAAACAATTGTGTTAAATAAACAATTTACATACAATAGTGTAAAAAGCATAACTTTCACAATATAAATCAGATTCCAATGAAACGAAAAGCAGTATACTTAAAATTTTATTTACTTTCATAAAGTAAAGATAAATTTCAAAAGTTCAAAATTTTAATTTAATTTTATTAAAAGTCAAAGTTTGACCACATTGACAAAATTCACATTTCTGGAAAATATTCTATTTATTCATGTTTGGAATTATAATTCTCATAAATCAAAATTTATATTTAAATACCAAAAATTATTCATAAAAAAAAATTTTAAATCAGGAAATTCAATATAAAAATAATTACAAAATACAGGGTTGTTACATGAGAGATCGTAACGCGTTGAAATTAATATTGGAAATTTAATATTATAATTTGGTTCAAAAAACTATCTTCTCCATAAGATCGAATTGGGGCTCGTGACTTGTTCCATTGTGTTCGGAATAGGGGTATAACATTAGGAACGCCAGGTGGCACGCCTCGATAAGGGTTCGAAATTTTAAGTTACTATAAGCGAGATATTTTGAATTTAAATAATATTTTTTTATTGATTTGATTTTTACCTACCCTAACACTTCTTATCAGCCAACCTACCTGTACCATCCACGCCCCCTAATGACATCCCTCCCTTATTTAAACATAGAGCAACAGAAAAAGAAAAAAAAAAGATATTTCAAAAATCAATATCTTGGAATTCTCTCAATAATAAAATCTGAAACCAACTTTAAAACTCCTCTTTCGATGTGAGCTTCGAGCTGATATGGGTTTTGTAGGGTACGGCAATGTTTTTCATGGGCTTGGTCGGAGACACTCAAACCAGGGTTGGGTTTTATGGTGAATTCGGGTGCCGATTCGTCGAATGGAGTTCTGAATTGGGTTCGTAGCAGCGTTTAGCATCTCGGGATGAATTTTGGGAGCGTGTGACATTGTTTGGTGGAAGGTGACATTACTGTGCGCGTGATGGGTGGCACAGGTCGTGATGAAGAGGGAGGCTTTGGCCATTGATTCTTGGGTTCGAGTGAGTGGAGATCGGGGAGAGAAGGTCGTTGGCGAAGTCGGTTTGTTGAACGGAGGTCTCTAGCTCCGAATCACTCAAAGAACATGCACGGCCATGGCTATGTTATTTTTTTTGTGCACAGGGAAATATGGTTAGGGAGGGAAGAAGAGATGATGGCAATAATGTAAATATTTTGAACTTATAATTAGTTTGTTTAATTAATTTAAAAATGTCTGATAACTTATAAAATTCTTAACTCTCTCATACGAGGTCCAATTAGGATGAAACCTTTTGCATTGTGATCGTGACGATGAGTGCTAATGGAACTGGTTTGGATGAATTTGGAGATTATGGAAATTTGGGCTAGAATCGGACGTCATCCAGTTTTAGTTCCAAAACAGAACGCTTCGGCGACAGCAAAGGATAATGTAAGCAAATCTCACTCATTTTGAATAATTGGCTTTATTTTAAAATAGTTAAAATTATTTATTAGTTGATTGGATGGATTGATAAATTATTATTAGTTGGATGTTATATATATATTAGAATATATTAGTGTTTGAATTGAATATTCCCACCCATTGGAGCGGATGAGACACTATGCACCTCATATAATAGCGGATGACCCTTTTTATTGCGATATCCTGCCTCGAAGCAGTGATTATATAACATTTGTGGTTTCAGGGAAACAGGTTGGAGGGATCTAACTGGATTCCTCAAAATTGTTGATTTTAATTTCATATATATTGATCTACGATGTGTTTTGAATAATCTGTGATAGATTATGGTGTGATTTGAATTTATTGGGTTCTATAGTAGCTGTGGTGACCCTCATTCTAAAACACATAGATTTTTTTTAGCATACAAAAGCAATTCACCACTAAACCCCATTTCTTCTATATTTGAATATTTAAATAATTTCCAAATATTTTTCCCAAGACCCTGGATTTACCAATATAAACATATCAGTGCACAAAACAGATTTAGACAATCACATATTTGATGATATATAATTGTTTCTCTTTTTGCCTTTCAGAGCTAACAAAATTGCAAAAAGAATTTGAATCAAACAGGCAACAAAATTCTATATGTGTTGACAACATAACCATTTATTTCTTCCCTAAATTTTTGTTCTACTGCCAAAGATACATTTTGGCAATTATAATACTTATATATTTAATATTGCAATGCACAGTGCATTTTTTTTATGCTTTCTAGACTTTCTGCCTAAATAATTTTATTAACACTAAAATGGTATTTAATTGACCTTATGATAGTTATCAAGTACTTGTATGAAATCACTTCAACAATTATACTTGCAGGCATGAACATTGGAACTAATTTCTTTTTATCATTTCAGGTTGAACAATTGAAGTCTTTTTGCATTTTTAAGTTTAACATGGTGCAGACTTGAGTACTTGGTGTTTTATTGGAAATGCTTGGTGTTATTTGAGGGTTGCTTGGAGTTTTCTTTTCTTTTGTCCTGGAAGCACTTACACTTCATGAATAGAAATGAAATGGTTCCAGGCTACAAGAGTTTGACCCATGGCCATCTAGGCCGGCCATAGTCCCTCTTTTACCACTTGCAAACCCATATCCTTCATATTATTAAACTTCTACAAAGGTCCACTCCTAACACAAGCATGTTTTTGCCTAGTTTAAATTTCCTGGAAATGCATCCATATATGTATTCAATCCATTATTCAAAATACAATTACTTCCAGGTTTATTTCTTTCATAATTTTTTTTGAAATCAAATACACAAATACATGTTAATCACTTTTTCACTCCAGAATTCATGCACATGCCTGTATCACTTACCTACCATGCACAAATTCATTTCTATTGAATACCCCTACTCAAATCTTGTGAGTTCATTTTAAATCAACCACCTTAGCTCTTTAATTTCCATAAAGTCAAAATATAAATTCAAGCAATAAAAATCAGAGATTATCATATACACATATCATATTTATGTGATATGTCTATCCCTTATTTCTCCAAATCAGACATTCATAAAATTAGTAGTTAACCAAACATCATCAATAGTCTTTCATAGCAGGTTTACTTAAGTACATATTTTTAATCCAAATACTTAGAAATCTCCCTACAAGTAACTTCAATTACAACATGAAATCTGACTAATAAGTTCATTACAAAGCAACTACAAATTTTAAAACTGATTTCTTTTATTTATACTAGCAGCTAATTGCCATCTTCATCCATCAAGCCAACTTCAATTTCCTGCAAGCAATTCACCGAGCTGCCCCAATTTTTATGAGACACCCAGATGATTGCAAGGGCAACCAAAAGGGTCAATTTTCACTAGTATGAGCATTTATCAATTTATACACATATTCATAATTTTTGGTGAACTTGTAATGTCTTCCTAATTTAGCATATTATTGGTTAATTTCAAGTGATACAAAGGCACATTCATTCATATAAACAATACCCAGTTAACTATCAAAATAAATATTCATATATAATTCTTGATTCATTTCTGAACAAGTAAACTCAGATATTTATACTCCCAATTTCACCCAGTAATTAATCAAAGCACAAAATTTAACTTGATTAATTTATCTCCATGTCTGAATATTTATAATCCATATTTTTAAACCCCATTCCCCATTTATTTTATGGTCTTTAACTCCCTGTCAAATGAACACCATGTATGTATTGTGAAGGAACTCCCTGGTTATTTAATTTATTCCAACACACAAAGGCCTCAGGGTGCAATTGCACCATGCATATACTTACTTCCACCTGAAGCAAGCAGATCATTTACTATCTCCCAAATGACCAATTTAATTTTCTTTAATAAATTTACTTCCAGTTTCTGCTTATTTTATTAAGCTTCTATTTATGAATTCAATCATAAAAACTCCCAATCCATTCATATTTCAGAAAGGCTTATCTTCTTTAATACTTTCTGGTTCAACCCCATGTTCCCCCTTTATTTTTCCTTAATGGGGAATATACCCCAGCCTACCTATGGTTTTTCCTCAAAATAATTTAAGCATCATGATCATACTATCTTTCCTCTATATCATTGTGAATATATGAATAAGGGTTTTATTAAGGAAATCCCTCAAAAACCCAGAAATTCTCCTCTGACTTATGATTTGAATATTTAGTTTAATGCTTCATTATCCAAGAAATAAACATGAGCTAGATCTCTGTCTTGCTGCCTATTTCCTAAATAATTTAGATCCATACTTCATAATAAAATAGAACAGAAATGCTCAAACCATTTTAACTTTTAAAAACCCACATACAGATTAAAACTTCAAACAAGAATGCACAAACAAACATCCATCTCATCCATAACAAATCATTTCAGAGGTTTTAAATAACTTATAACATTTTAGGCTGCCTACAAGGGGACTTAATGCCATTGCATACAAAGGGATAAATACTCACTTAGTGTTCTCCTTTTACTGCCTTAATCCCCCCTGAACAGCAAATTCCTCCTGAGTTTCAAGCTAATGTTTCTCCTATTTTATTTTATTTTTGTTTTGATCCCGAGAGAATGGTGGATATGGTCATGTGCAGATATTTATAAAATCATTCTAGGGTTTAAGAAAAATGGGTAATTTCCTTGATTCCCTCAGATATTCATGCACAAATCATTCCCCTGTGTGGTCCTTAATTGGAAATGCACACTTTTGGTTACTTCAATTAGTTATTTCGGGAATCAAGCATTTTAAACACTTCATACTATTTTCATGACTCTATTTTACTCATGCCATATGCATGTGACCCATTGTTTATTTTTTTTATAAGTTTAAAGAAACTGAAAATCCCCTTTGTGTTTTCTACCTTTCTACCATTTCCATTAATCATGCATACTATCATACATAATCATGTAATGTAAAATCATTCACACTATGTTATTTGCTTGAAATAAATATAAGATATGGTAATTCTTATTTGATCCAGTATGTATATTTTTTTTTCTGCCTTTAGTCAAAACAGTAGCTCCTCATACATCTTTATGTGTTTTAAAAAAAATCACATATGTCATGCTAATTATTTCCAGCATAAATATATATATATATATAAGACATTTAAACCTTTTATTAAACTTCATTTTATTCTGTCTTTAAATAAAACAGAAAACACCCCATATATTGAATATATGTATTTATATAATTCTTTGGACATGGAACTACATTTGATTTGAATCCCAATTTTTAATCACCTTAACTCCTTGCATTTTATCAAACAGAAGCTCCTATGCAATTTTATTTATTAACAAATTTTCTTTTCTGTTTTAATGCATTATATATATATTTTATAATTTCAGAATTTCTTAAAATAAATGTAACTTTCATTTTATTTTATTTTTTTCTTTTAAGGTCATTACATACCCTCCCCCTTAAAGAAATTATGTCCCCATAATTTCTTTCTAATTCTTCAAATAAAAGCACTAATCCATAGTCTGTTTCAACTCCATACTCACATTTTAAAATAGTAAGCAATATATAAAATTATTCAGAAAGCTATCATAATACTACTTAAACATACCTCTCCATCAGAAAAAAAATTGGGGTATTTAGCCCTCATTTTGTCTTCAACCTCCCATGTACAATCATTGGGGTCCACGCTCCATTGAATTTTCACCAGTTTAATCACCTTGTTTCTCAGCCTCTTTTCTTCCTTAGCAACTATCCCCACTGGCTCATTTGCATAGACCAAGTTCTTATGAATTTGAATTTGAGTAGGTGACTCTAAAATTGCTCCTTCATCATGTACCCACTTTCTCAATTGAGAAACATGAAATACTGGATGTACACCACTCAATTCTTCTGGCAACTTAAGCTTATAGGCCATGGTACCAATTCTCTGTATGACTTCATATGGTCCTACAAATCTTGGTGAGAGCTTACCAGATTTCCCAAACCTGAACACCTTCTTCATTGGTGACACCTTCAGAAAAACATACTCTCCTACTTCAAATTCCATTGGCTTCCTCTTTCTATCTGCATAAGACTTTTGTCTTGATTGTGCTGCCTTCATTCTATGCCTAACTAACTCGATCATGTTGGAAGTTTCTTTAACATGATCTGGCCCCAATATTACACCCTCTCCCACATCCAACCAACAGGCAGGAGACATGCAGGGTCTCCCATACAAGGCTTCAAAGGGAGCCATTCCTATTGTTGACTGATAGCTATTGTTGTAAGTGAATTCTGCCAAGTGGATATGATCCTCCCAATTACCCCCAAAATCAAGCACACATGCTCTAAGTAAATCTTCCAATATTTTATTCACTATCTCTGTTTGCCCATCACTTTGAGGATGGTAGGCAGTGCTTAAAAAGAGTTGAGTTCCCATTGCTTCTTGGAAGCTCTCCCAAAATCTTGAGGTGAACAAAGTGTCTCTATCACTTACAATGGTCTTTGGTATGCCTTGCAATCTCACCACTTCCTTAATAAATAATTGTGCAAGCCTATGTGCATTTCTGTCTGACCTGACATGAACAAAGTGAGCAGACTTAGTGAGTCTATCAACAATTACCCATATACTGTCATTACCTTTCTTAGTTCTAGGCAAACCATCCACAAAATCCATGGAAATAATTTCCCATTTCCACTGAGGTACCTCCAAAGGTTGCAACATGCCAAAGGGTTTTTGATAGTCTGCCTTGACTTGCTGACAGGTTAAACACTTTGCCACATATTTTGCCACTGCTTGTTTCATTCCTGGCCACCAGTAGCTCCTTTTCAAATCATGATACATTTTGGTACCACCAGGGTGTATGGTGTACTTGGTTTTGTGATGCTCATTCATGATTTCTTCCTTTAATTCTGCAAAGTCTGGTACACAAAGCTTTTCATTTTTTCTCAAATATCCCTTGGGATCTATTTTAAAATTCTCTAACTCAATGTTATTTAATAACATTTCTTTCTTCTCCTTTAAATTTTGGTCTTGATCTTGCATGCCACCAATTTTCTCCACCAGATTAGATTTCACTGTGATTAATCCCAGTGTACCATATTCCACCATATCACCATGTTCTTTTAAAATTCACTCCATCCTTGCTATATATATCTGCCTCCCCAAGCACTGCAAGGTTTTTAAATTCATCAATCATCAAACTTGCTAATCTAATATGATTTCTACTCAAAGCATCTGCCACTCTATTATCTTTTCCAGGGGTGTACAAAATATCTAGATCATAAGCAGCTAGAAACTCCAACCACCTTGCTTGCCTTATATTCAAATCTTTTTGAGAAAATAAATACTTCAATGCTTGATGATCTGTGAATAATTCAAATTTTGCCCCAAGCAAATAATGCCTCCAAAGTTTTAATGCAAACACTATTGCAGCTAATTCTAGATCATGAGTTGCATATTTGGTCTCATTGGGTTTTAGCTGTCTTAATGCATATGCCACCACCTTGCCATGTTGCATGAGCACTGCACCTAACCCAGACCCACTAGCATCAGTGTATACAACCATTCCTTCATTTACCTCTGGGATTTGCAAGACAGGAGCCTCCACCAATGATTGCTTCAATTTTTCAAAGGCTTGATCACACTGCTCAGTCCACACATATGGTTGGTTCTTCTTTGTTAGCTTGGTCATTGGCGTGGCTATTCTTGAAAAATCCTTGATGAACCTCCTATAGTACCCTGCCAAACCTAAGAATGATCTCACTTCAGTCACTGTTTTGGGTCTACTCCATGATTGAACTGCAACGACCTTGCTTGGATCCACACTCACCCCTTGCTGTGACACTATGTGTCCTATGAATTTGACTTCATGTTGCCAAAATATACACTTTGAATACTTGGCTTTTAATTCATGTTCTCTAAGCCTGGATAATACTAAATGTAGATGCATAGCATGATCATTTTCTAACTTTGAATAAATTAATATGTCATCTATAAATACCAAAATAATTTTATCCAAAAAGTCTCTAAAAATTCTATTCATCAAATCTACAAAATAGGAGGGAGCATTGGTTAAACCAAATGGCATTACTAGAAATTCATAGAGGCCATATCTTGTGTTAAAGGCTGTGTACTCAATGCTTTCCTCTGCAACCTTCATTTGGTGAAATCCAGAGGCTAAGTCTAGCCTTGAAAATATTTTAGCTTCATGCAATTGATCAAATAGATCATCTATTCTAGGCAGTGGATACTTATTCTTGATAGTCACCTTATTTAAATCCCTATAATCCACACACATCCTCATTGTTCCATCATGCTTCTTAACAAAGAGCACTGGGGAACCCCAACTAGAACTGCTTGATCTTATGAACCCCTTCTCTTCTAACTCTTCTAGTTGGTGTTTTAATTCCACTAACTCTTTTGGACCCATTCTATAAGGCTTCTTAATGATTGGGCTAGTCCCTGGTATTAATTTTATTTTAAATTCGACTAGCCTATTTTGAGGAATTCCCCTCACTTCCCCAAACACATCTATATATTCATTGACTACTGGAATTTCCTCTATTTTTAATTCCTTTTGAACTTCATTAATACTCCAGATTTTATTAAAACATGTATTCTTTGCTATTTCACTTAGAATGGTAATTCTTTTGCCTTCATTTGTCTCCAAAGAAATAGTAAGATTTTCTAAATTTAAAATTGCTTTGTTTTTCATTAACCAATCCACCCCCAAAATTACCCCAATACCAGGATAATTTAAAGTATATAGATCTGAATTAAATTCATAACCCCCTATAATTAATTTCAGACCCATACACTTCATTCCTAACATACAATGACTCCCTATGGGGCTGTGTACAGTTAAGGGTTGATCAATAGAAACACAAGCAAGTGCTAACTTCTTTGTAATTTCCAGAGATATTAGTGAATGTGAGGCACCAGTGTCATATATTATTGATATTGGTTGGGTATGAATAAAAATTATACCTTCAAGTTGCCCAACATTTCCAGTGTTGTTTGCTGCCAAAGCTCCTATCCTTGCTGTTCTTTTATTAGTCTCTGGGCAATCCTTCTTTAGATGACCCATATTTCCACAATTATAGCAGCCTCCTCTAGGTATTTTAGGGTCAGGGCATTGGTTACTATAATGTCCAGCTTTTCCACAATTAAAACAATGAGTGAGTTTCTTGCTTTCAGGTGCTACTGCTCCTTCCCCCTTCTAAACTCCTTTGTTTGCCTTGTTCTTGTCATAAGGTTGCACCTTGTTCTGTCCTCCCTTCTTTTTGTTGAACTTCATGTTCCTGAATTTCTCTCTGGTGGCATCATGTTGCTCAAATGAGAGAGTTAGATCAATTACTTGATCAAAGGTTTTATCCTTATATGGCAACATTGCCCTTGACAGACTAGGGTTCAAGCCTTGAATGTACCTTGCATTCTTTGCTTCTTCATTCCCTATCAACACCATTCCATACTTAGACAATCCTTCAAATTTCTGAGTGTACTCATTCACACTCATGCCTCCTTGCCTTAATCTAATAAAGTCTTCTAGCAGTGTGGCCTTAGCAGATGCTGGGACAAACCTAGCCTCAAGCATGACCTTAAATTCATCCCAAGTGATGTCATTCTCTGGCCTTCCTGCTATCACAACTTTCCACCAATCCAGTGCAACCCCCTTCAACCTCCTTGAAGCTATCTGTCTCTTCCTTTGGTCATTGACTTGCATATCTGCAAAGACCCTCTCCATAGTCCTTATCCAAGTTTGAACACCCATAGCTCCTTCAGTGCCTTCAAAATCCTTTCCTCCCAAATTGGTGCATGTCTTGAGCAGTTTGGAGAGCTCCTCATGAGGGTTGTCATGCCTTGGTGCTATTCCATCTCTCAAAGCTCTCACAAAATCCTCCATATTTATCACAGGTGGCTCACGTGATGGTCCTGCACCTGTGTGATGTCTTGGTCCTACCATATTGCTATAAATATGATTTCTATGTTAGTTTGTTTACCCCTATCATTCTTGGTGTCTTTACTTTGTTTATTTTATTTCTGTGCACACTGTGCATGTATCACATGCACACATATTTTTTTTTATTCAGACATGAAACAAAAGCATCCAACACCAATAATTCAAATAATGCATTCAAACATCCATATGCATACAATAATATTTACTATGTTATTTAAAACATAGCTCTGATACCAACTGTGGTGTCCCTCATTCTAAAACACATAGATTTTTTTTTTAGCATACAAAAGGAATTCACCACTAAACCCCATTTCTTCTATATTTGAATATTTAAATAATTTCCAAATATTTTTCCCAAGACCTTGGATTTACCAATATAAACATATCAGTGCACAAAACAGATTTAGACAATCACATATTTGATGATATATAATTGTTTCCCTTTTTGCCTTTCAGAGCTAACAAAATTGCAAAAAGAATTTGAATCAAACAGGCAACAAAATTCTATATGTGTTGACAACATAACCATTTATTTCTTCCCTAAATTTTTGTTCTACTGCTAGAGATACATTTTGGCAATTATAATACTTATATATTTAATATTGCAATGCACAGTGCATTTTTTTTATGCTTTCTAGACTTTCTGCCTAAATAATCTTATTAACACTAAAATGGTATTTAATTGACCTTATGATAGTTATCAAGTACTTGTATGAAATCACTTCAACAATTATACTTGCAGGCATGAACATTGGAACTAATTTCTATTTATCATTTCAGGTTGAACAATTGAAGTCTTTTTGCATTTTTAAGTTTAACATGGTGCAGACTTGAGTACTTGGTGTTTTATTGGAAATGCTTGGTGTTATTTGAGGGTTGCTTGGAGTTTTCTTTTCTTTTGTCCTGGAAGCACTTACACTTCATGAATAGAAATGAAATGGTTCCAGGCTACAAGAGTTTGACCCATGGCCATCTAGGCCGGCCATAGTCCCTCTTTTACCACTTGCAAACCCATATCCTTCATATTAACAAACTTCTACAAAGGTCCACTCCTAACACAAGCATGTTTTTGCCTAGTTTAAATTTCCTGGAAATGCATCCATATATGTATTCAATCCATTATTCAAAATACAATTACTTCCAGGTTTATTTCTTTCATAATTTTTTTTTGAAATCAAATACACAAATACATGTTAATCACTTTTTCACTCCAGAATTCATGCACATGCCTGTATCACTTACCTGCCATGCACAAATTCATTTCTCTTGAATACCCCTACTCAAATCTTGTGAGTTCATTTTTAAATCAACCACCTTAGCTCTTTAATTTCCATAAAGTCAAAATATAAATTCAAGCAATAAAAATCAGAGATTATCATATACACATATCATATTTATGTGATATGTCTATCCCCTTATTTCTCCAAATCAGACATTCATAAAATTAGTAGTTAACCAAACATCATCAATAGTCTTTCATAGCAGGTTTACTTAAGTACATATTTTTAATCCAAATACTTAGAAATCTCCCTACAAGTAACTTCAATTACAACATGAAATCTGACTAATAAGTTCATTACAAAGCAACTACAAATTTTAAAACTGATTTCTTTTATTTATACTAGCAGCTAATTGCCATCTTCATCCATCAAGCCAACTTCAATTTCCTACAAGCAATTCACCGAGCTGCCCCAATTTTTATGAGACACCCAGATGATTGCAAGGGCAACCAAAAGGGTCAGTTTTCACTAGTATGAGCATTTATCAATTTATACACATATTCATAATTTTTGGTGAACTTGCAATGTCTTCCTAATTTAGCATATTATTGGTTAATTTCAAGTGATACAAAGGCACATTCATTCATATAAACAATACCCAGTTAACTATCAAAATAAATATTCATATATAATTCTTGATTCATTTCTGAACAAGTAAACTCAGATTTTTATACTCCAAATTTCACCCAGTAATTAATCAAAGCACAAAATTTAACTTGATTAATTTATCTCCATATCTGAATATTTATAATCCATATTTTTAAACCCCATTCCCCATTTATTTTATGGTCTTTAACTCCCTGTCAAATGAACACCATGTATGCATTGTGAAGGAACTCCCTGGTTATTTAATTTATTCCAACACACAAAGGCCTCAGGGTGCAATTGCACCATGCATATACTTACTTCCACCTGAAGCAAGCAGATCATTTACTATCTCCCAAATGACCAATTTAATTTTCTTTAATAAATTTACTTCCAGTTTCTGCTTATTTTATTAAGCTTCTATTTATGAATTCAATCATAAAAACTCCCAATCCATTCATATTTCAGAAAGGCTTATCTTCTTTAATACTTTCTGGTTCAACCCCATGTTCCCCCTTTATTTTTCCTTAATGGGGAATATACCCCAGCCTACCTATGGTTTTTCCTCAAAATAATTTAAGCATCATGATCATACTATCTTTCCTCTATATCATTGTGAATATATGAATAAGGGTTTTATTAAGGAAATCCCTCAAAAACCCATAAATTCTCCTCTGACTTATGATTTGAATATTTAGTTTAATGCTTCATTATCCAAGAAATAAACATGAGCTAGATCTCTGTCTTGCTGCCTATTTCCTAAATAATTTAGATCCATACTTCATAATAAAATAGAACAGAAATGCTCAAACCATTTTAACTTTTAAAAACCCACATACAGATTAAAACCCCAAACAAGAATGCACAAACAAACATCCATCTCATCCATAACAAATCATTTAAGAGGTTTTAAATAACTTATAACATTTTAGGCTGCCTACAAGAGGACTTAATGCCATTGCATACAAAGGGATAAATACTCACTTAGTGTTCTCCTTTAATTGCCTTGATCCCCCCTGAACAGCAAATTCCTCTAGAGTTTCAAGCTAATGTTTCTCCTATTTTATTTTATTTTTGTTTTGATCCCGAGAGAATGGTGGATATGGTCATGTGCAGGTATTTATAAAATCATTCTA
The DNA here is from genome assembly GCA_030737815.1 of Allium fistulosum. Taxonomy (NCBI): domain Eukaryota; kingdom Viridiplantae; phylum Streptophyta; class Magnoliopsida; order Asparagales; family Amaryllidaceae; genus Allium; species Allium fistulosum. Next base: position 1,215,635,723 of record CM060902.1, read on the forward strand.
GGGTTTAAGAAAAATGGGTAATTTCCTTGATGCCCTCAGATATTCATGCACAAATCATTCCCATGTGTGGTCCTTAATTGGAAATGCACACTTTTGGTTACTTCAATTAGTTATTTCGGGAATCAAGCATTTTAAACACTTCATACTATTTTCATGACTCTATTTTACTCATGCCATATGCATGTGACCCATTGTTTATTTTTTTTATAAGTTTAAAGAAACTGAAAATCCCCTTTGTGTTTTCTACCTTTCTACCATTTCCATTAATCATGCATACTATCATACATAATCATGTAATGTAAAATCATTCACACTATGTTATTTGCTTGAAATAAATATAAGATATGGAAATTCTTATTTGATCTTGTATGTATATTTTTTTTTCTGCCTTTAGTCAAAACAGTAGATCCTCATACATCTTTATGTGTTTTAAAAAAAATCACATATGTCATGCTAATTATTTCCAGCATAAATATATATATATATAAGACATTTAAACCTTTTATTAAACTTCATTTTATCCTGTCTTTAAATAAAACAGAAAACACCCCATATATTGAATATATGTATTTATATAATTCTTTGGACATGGAACTACATTTGATTTGAATCCCAATTTTTAATCACCTTAACTCCTTGCATTTTATCAAATAGAAGCTCCTATGCAATTTTATTTATTAACAAATTTTCTTTTCTGTTTTAATGCATTATATATATATTTTATAATTTCAGAATTTCTTAAAATAAATGTAACTATCATTTTATTTTATATTTTTCTTTTAGGGTCATTACAGTAGCACTGGCCTTAATTTTGGTATTATAAATACCATAAATAATATTTTTGAATTTAAAAAGAAAATTCAAAGGCGAGTTTGGAAATGAAGATATTTATATTCAATTTTTGAATTATTTAAAAGGGAATTGATTTGGATAAAATAAATGATTGGACTTTGGATATTTATTTATCTATTTCATAGAATGGTTTCAAATAGAGAATTTAAATTGAGGATTTTAAAACAATGGATTTTTAAATGAGATTCTCAAAATACGAAATGGAAGCCAAAATTGAGATTTGGATAGCTTTGGAATATAGTTTGGATTATTTAAGAAATATATTTTTAAATGGGATTTTAAATAGGAACAGATTTATAAATGGAGTTATTTAATATGAATCTGTTATTAACAGAGATATGAGAGTTGAGTTTATAAACTTATAAATGATGTTTATAAATAAGTGGAATGATTATCATTTGATAAATTGGAAATATAAATTCACAGTGTGAATTTAAAAATGAGATATGGAAATCGGTTTAGAAAGAAATAGTATATTCTATTCTGGAATTTGGGAATAGTTATGAAATTGGAAATGTAAATCGATTTGTGATCAATCGAGAGAGATTTATAAGTATAAAATGGGTATGTTGAATTTTTAAAAATGGGTTTCACAAGAAGTAAGGTTTGTTTTTTTAGGAAAGGATTTTTATTTATTCAACTATGTAGTTTTAAAAAACTATTAATTGGATTAAAATATTTCAGAAAGTTAGTTATTTAAATATTTAAATTTGTTGAAATGAATTCTAAGTTTTATAAACAAGTTTTGAAAATCGATTAGAAATTTTATAAATGAACTGAATTAGTTATTGACGTTTATTTTAAAAGTGCCTTGATATTTTAAATAATTATTTAACAATGTTTTTGAAATTTATTATTATATATGTATAGTTTTGATTGAAATTTATTTATAAATGCTCTCAAGATTTGTGAATCGGGTTTTATTTAATGGATGTGATTTTATAAGAGAAAATCGTATAATGGAATTCGGGAACTTAAGAAAATTTGAGAAAAGGAAATTTCCAAATTGTTTAGATATGGGATCTTAGGAAATGAACTTGAATTCATTAAAGGAGTTATAAATTGTTAGTTGGTTTATAAATAAGTATAATCGATAAATTTTGGAAATTGTAAAGGGAATTAATAATTTTTTTTGGAGATTTATGAGTTAAGTATGGATAATTTCCTAAGTATGGATATTAGGAATGATATTGGGAAATAGACTTATAATATTTTCCTAAGTATTGGAATTGAAGGTTTTGGAGACATTTTAGCAACGAAATGATTTATATATAAAGATTTTCTGAGTAATGAATTATAAGCTGGAGTTAGAAATAATTCTAAGTGTTGATATGGGTTAGAATATCCTATTATGGATTTAAGTATTTGAAATCGTTTTCAAATATTGAAATACTTGAAGAGATTTGAATATACATCTTTGTAAAAAGATATTTTGAAATGAGTGTTTGGAAAGAGTTATAATATGGGCTAGTGACTGCTTATGTGTGTAATTTGATAGTTAAATAACCGACTATTAAATCTAGCCTGTTTCGTTGATCATTTCGAAGAGACCGGAATCAGATTTGATTATCCGAAAACCACTGCGATCCGATTTGAGCGTTGCGAATTGTGATATCATGAAGATAATGAAGACGATGATTTTGGTGATTTGGTTTGTTCAAACCCAGAACAACTTGTATGGATGAATGCTATCAGCGCATTGTCATTGGAGGGAAAATGAAGATTCTAAATGTAAATTTCTTGGAAGGTAATCGTAGCCTCAAGCCTCATCAACCGGGAATGACTGAAAATCAGGGGAGATGCAGCAAGGCTAAGTGGGTCGCACCCATTATGGTATGTTGTCACCTTTCTAGATTGCCCTACATCTACATATTTATGGATTGGTTGTGCATGAGATCTTAAAAGTATTGCAAAGCAATCGGGCGATGACATATTCGGTACTATCCAGTAAGGGGTAGGCACTAGGCCGGTCTTGTGTTGGCAGGGATCAATAATCGATCTCGATAAATTTTCTAGATGTGTACCGTGATAGGTGGTACCCCAGTGCCTAGTCATTGTATGGAATCCGTTCTCCAATAAGCGCCGTACGTTTTGACTGTGCCCAACTATGTTGAAATGTGAGATGCAAGCATTTCATCTATTTTAATAAGTACTTAGACACTATTATAATATCACAAGATTTGTATATAAAAGTGGTTTGGTTATCGTAAGGTAAAAACCCGTCGTGTTTATGTATGACGTGGTCTTACGAGGTACCTTTGATTTTCAAAGATTTTCTTAAAACTTTTAATCTAGTTGGGTGTGTTTTTCTCACGCTGGTTTTCCAGATTGACTCGGGTGTTATATTATTATAATGCTCGGATCAGACCGGGTATATTACAGATTTATTCTGGATGCTTGAAGCTTCAAGAGATGAGTTGGAGGCCCAAAGACATATTCACGTAAATGATTATATTTTCCGCTGTATTCATTGTTGTGTTATCAGCAGTTGTGAGGACATGCTGTTATAACTGTCCAGGTTGAAATAGGTTAGTATACTCTGATTGATGATTATACATACACATATTACAGTTTTGCTTTTTTGTAAAGATTTATTGTATATTACAGATTATTTGTTCTGCTGTGAGATTCTGTATTGTTTAGTTTTCTCCTTATCTTCTTTCTTTTTCTTCACCCCTAACAATCCACATTTTTGTTCAATTTGAGTTGACATGTGCGGTTTATTGTCAGCTTAGCCTATACAGAAAAGTGGGTCCTTACAGAAGGCATGGACTATAACACTGTTGTTAGAGTAAATGATTTCTGAAAGGAAATGTTTTATGTAGTATATGGGGTTTTTATATGTATATCATTAGTCAAACCTTATACTAGTGTTTTGGGTTGTCGTAACGATGTTTTACACAACATTCGTTTTGACCCAATAAATGATGTTTTAACCTTTTATTGTGAAATACACGGATTGGTTCTTATGATTGTAATAAAGGCTTGGTGGTGTAGGAGCATTGCTTCCTATACTTAACACCTGTCTGGAGCCGTACGAACTCTGGAGTTGTACGGTTATAGAAATCTATTTGGCTTGTCTCTAAAATGGTAGTGTTATGAAATATGCTTACACCGTTGATATAAGTATATGGAAATGTTTTCCAATATCGAAGATTTTAAATGGTTTTGAGGATATATATTTTTAAAGGTAAATTTGAAGTAAATATTTGGAAATTGATTTAATTAATAAAAGGTTAATTAAATGGGCCTATTGATTGCTTATGTGCTAGATATTGTTTGTTGCTTTTATAGTTAAATAACTGACTTTCAAAATTTGGCCATTTTTGGTTCCATGACTTGATGTGGGAACTGATTAGTCGTGCACTTAGCACGAAGCCGATTGAGTAGGCTTGATTATCGTTTAGATTAAGAATGTTGATTCGAGTGGTGTAGAGTGTCTATGGTACTCCAATCTACCGAGCTTCCTTCTTGGCCGAAGGATAGCAAGTTGAGAGTTGGAAATGATAAGTCTATGAGACTTGGTTTCTGTATGAGGTTAAGGGCCTCTTTTTCATTGTTGGTCCGGAGAGACCGGGGTCGGATTTATCCGAGAACCACTTCGGACCTATGTATACGTTTGAAAGTGCAGGTTTATGATGATGATTTTGAAGACGGAGATCTTCATGATGCAAGGCTACTTACCACTGGTCCCTCAAGGTGAAATTTACCATATCATATATTTATGGTGGAAGTAATGCTTCGTTATGAAAATCTACGATATGTAAGGACTTCTCGCTACTAATCCTAGGGGTAATTCCCGACAGGATGGGGTAGGAGAGTACCTTCGGTTTGTCCTATTCCTGGACAACTTGTATCGACGAATTTCCGATGTTGCATTTCTAATTATATTAATTGATCTCTATGAACGTATCATCTGTTCGGTGGCGGAGAAAGCAACTTCTCTTAGCCTAACACCCTTTCCTGAGACGTACGAGCTTAGGAGTTATACGTTTGTAGAAATCAATTGTGTGATTGTGGAAACGGAAATGTGGCATTCAAAGTGGAATGTGCTATGTGAAAGGTAATCGTTACCTCTAGCTTCATCACCTGGAAATGACAGAAATAGGGTAGAAGTGACAGGGCTATGTGGGTCGCTCCGATTAGGATATGGTCATCACCTTTCTAGACTACTCTCTATATGTCGAGTATGTTGCATATGCCGTTGCCACAGATAGGTCGAAAACGACTATGGTAATGTCATATTCAGTACTATCCATGCCATGTATAAGTGCCAAATAGGGGTAGGCTGATTTTGTGTTGGTTTAGGAGTTCGGTATCTGGACCCTAGGTACATTTTTCTAGAGGTGTACTGTCGGAAGGTAGTCCCTTACCTTGTCATTTGGATGGAATCCATTCTCCAATACATGCCTGCCATTTTGTTTGTAGAACCCACTTTGTGGCCAGTATGCTGGAATTTAATAATGTAACAATTTCGGTTATGATTAATATTATTTGTATACTAGATACTAGTATAATATCAGATGATTTGATATGAAATGTTTTGGTTATCATAAGGTAATAACCCATCTGTGTTTATGTGCGGCGTGGTCTTATGAGACACTTTTGTTTTGATAAAGAAAAGTTTTATAACTTTAAAATAAATTTGAGATGTGTTTTCTCACACTGGTTTACCATACTGATCCGGGCATTCTTCCCTTTCAATGCTCGGGTCAGACCGAGCATATTTACAGATTCATATTGGTGCTTTGGAGCTTCAACAAATGAACTGGAGGTCTTCAGGTCGTATTCACATATATGTTTATTTTCCGCTGCATTGTTGTTTAAATTATTAGCATTTGTGAGGACAAGTTATTATAACTGTATAGGCTGATGATTGTAATTTGATTGTTGTACTCTGATTGATATATGTATATTAAAGATTACAGTTTCTCTTTCGTAAAGCTCATTGATATTATATTATATGTTTTTCCGCTGCGATTGTGAGATTCTGTGTTGGTTTAGTTTCTCTTTCTTCTTCTTCTTTTCTCTTCTTCTTTCTTTCCCATAAAGATCCGGTTTTCCATTCAGTTTGGGCTGGACATGTGCGGTTTATTGTCATCTTGAACTGTGCGGATTTTCAGGCCTTTACATATAGTAAGTTTTTTTATTAAATTGCCAAAAGCATTTAGCTAAATAAATATATTATATACATTATTGTAAAATTGATATTAAACATTTTATGTTTCAGAATTGATAAATAATTAATTAAAATTATTAAAAATCACACATTATGTTTTCAAATTATTAAGTACAAACTAAAATGGGTTATAGCCAAAAATAAATTATAAATGTATATTTTTAATTTTTTAACTATTAATTATTTAAATATTATTATTTAAATTAATTGTTTAAATAGATATAACTAGTTATAATTATTCGTGACCAATAAAATATACATAAAACTACGATAATATAACTAACTCGTATATAAATGAAAATAGTAATTATACCTTTGATGATGAAGCCTTTAAGACTCCTTTAGAATCGACAATTAACTTTGGAATGATCAAATACACCATAGTCTTTTCCTTATATTTGATGTCAAGATCAAGATGAACTCGTTTTGGGGGATTGGGAGGATGCCTATAGCCAAGAGAAAGAAAATTAAGAGAATCGAATTATTACACCCCTAAAATTTAGGCATTAATTTTGCTATCAAGTGCCAAAGGCTATCGCATGTTAAGTAAGTAAAAATATTGCATATTGAAGGCAAGGATATCACATGTTGAAGATAAATACTATCACAGGTTAATATATACTAAAGCTTTCGCAAGTTGATATATGTTAAAGTTATCAGAGGATTGAGATGAATAAGCTATCGCAAGTTGAGAAGATAAAGCCATCACAAGTTGAGAAGTTGAGGCCATCACAAGTTGAGGATGTCAAATCCATCGAAAGTTGAGATATTGAAGCTATTCCAAGTTGAGGATGTCAAAGCTATCAAAAATAGAGATACTGAAGCCATCGCAAGTTGAGATTTTGAAGACATCGCAGGTTGAGACATTAAAGCCATCACAAGTTGAGGATGAAAAGCTATCACAAGTCGAGATGTTAAAGCTATTACAAGTTGAGAAGTAGAAGCCATCACAAGTTGAGATATTGGAGGCATCATAAGTTGAGAATGTCAAAGCTATCGCAAGTTGAGATGTTGAAGCCATCGCAAGTTAGGATATTGAAGCTATCGCAAGAAGAGATGTTGAAGCTATTGCAAGTCGAAATTATTAAGTTATCAATATCAAAGCTATAGCATGTTGAGAATAACTAAGCTATCACATAATGAGGTGATAAAGCTATCGCAAATCGAAAGCAAAACCATCACATGTTGAGAGGAATAAGGGTACCAACCCGCCCCGAAACAGACCTAAATTATGACCTAGAAAATGCCCATAAAAAATTAGGCCCAGTTCAAAGCTGGCCGTTGGTTGGTAATAAAAACTATACAGAGCTATCTATCTATTCTTTCAGAATTCACAATGGAAGGAATAACATACAATAACAATAATAGTACCCATTTATTTCAAATCATTTCAAATGTCATAATACATAATAACAACTGTTACAACATTTTGTTCAAAAATACATTTCATGGGTATAATAGAAAATAACACAAAATGATAGATATTAACTGGTACAAGTTCCACTCTCGCCATCTTCAAGCTTCATCAACTCCTTCTCTAACCTGTGTTGTAATGAGGAGGAAGTCAGAACAACAAGTGTCTAGTGAATAAATACCTCAAGTCTTACCATTTCAATACTTGGGAAGTATATTTCAAAATAAGAATATGTCTACATACATAAAACCATTTAATACTTCTTATAAGGAAAGGAGGCGGGTGCATAATCAACCACTTAATACCATCCATTCCCCAAGCAGGTTTCTAAATTCCATAATCCAAATCCCACGTCATAAATATCTATGAATGTGAGAAATAGTACCCATGCCACTTAATACATTTTGTTGGAAAATAGGCAGACTCTGGCCATTTAAGACCTCAATTGAGGCAGACCCTATCATTTAATACCTATTCCTAAGGCGGACCCCTCAATGGTAATTATCTAGCTGACATCATATGGAATCTCTCGAGCCACTTAATACTTCTTTATCGAAAGGCGGACCCCTCAATCAATCACTTAATATGTTATTCCGAAGTGGACCCCTGTCGAGATACCACTCGTTCCTAATAACTAGCCCCTTGGCTATTTAATACTTCATTTAGGGAAAAAAGCGGGCCCTTAAACAACCACTTAATACCTCAAACCCCAAAACAAACCCTTCTCATTATGGCCCATACTCATAATGACGTTTCATATTAGTCCGACTATTTGTAGGAACTGGTTGCTAAATTAACTGCCATATTTACCCTAAAGAATTTGGGACCAACCTCGCGTTATCACAAATATTTGTCAAAGGAGATGTCATACTTCAATAGGAAGTGTACACAACTGCTGGTAGCCTCAAAGTGAAGGGAAAACTTCTGTTGTGCATATCTACTGACCTTGCATCCTTATGACTTAGCCATAATTTAAATACTCCCCATATATATGATACCCATTTCACCATTTCATAATCAAGGCCTTATAAGGAATCTTCCTTATTACACCTTAAAACATCAATTACTTTTCTAAGGGGAATTTATTGACAATTACTACCTAATTGACCATGCAATTATACGCCATAATTGTACGTTTATTACGCTAATAGAAATAATGTATATTCATGCCTAACAAATTCTAAGTGTGCGGTTCATACATCCTAAACTAGCATTAAATGTTAATTCTTTTAATCATAATACTAATACAAGTCTTTTTTCTTCAAATTTCTAAGATTTCAATATCCATAACAATGTATTCTAATATTCATAACAAGGATGAAATATCCATAACCAAAAGTGCAATAAATTGACTTGTAAATAGAAACCCAATTTATTACATCAATTAAATGGAATATCCTAAACATTAGGAATTGCAATTCTAACTTTATATTCTATTCATCTCCTCTTCTCAAAGAGATAAACAAAGGAATTTAGGCAGAATAAGTTGTGTAAGCTATGCATAAAATTCATACCCTAAACCCTTATTTTATTATTGAAAACTCATAATTTGAATCAAAGAAGGAGGAGAAGTGGAATAAACTATGAAATTGTCAAAAATTGCAAAAAAATATAAATTTCATCAAATTAACATAAATAACTGAGAGTCTCCATCTAGAATTGACATTTCGAAATATAAAGGAATTTCGGGGGATTTTATCTATTTTGTTTTCACAATCCCAAAATCGCTAAGGCATATTCAAATCCATAGATATATACTAATCAATTAATGAAATAAAAATACTAAGATTTCCACTCACATTTGGTCCTTAGCTTTGCTTCTCTTTGGATTTGCAAAATGGCCATTATAATCGCTTTCAGATCTCTTCTTTTTGATATATACAACAAGAGATTTGTATATATATTAGATTCAGAAAGGTTAGAGGAGAAGAGGTTTACAAATTAAATAATAAACAAAGATAGATTAGGATTTCTTACCGGAAACCCTAATGGAGTTTTCCGAATCTAAGAAGAGATAAACTGATAGAGCTTCGTTGATGTTCCCAAAACATTTGTGGATAAAAGTGAGGGGTTTTGCATCTTATTTATAGTTGTTGAAATGTATCAGAGCCGTAGGACGAAACTAGGTCAACGGATAAATCTGGAATGTTCAATAGCATAAAATCCCAGCCGCCACTGTATAGGAGCAGTCGACCGCCACTGTACCACCGGTAGACCGCTAAGGGCCGATTGGTAGAGGTCAAAGTGTCGACCTCTCTGTTATTTTAGGGCGTTGATTTGTTTCTGTTACTCGTTATTTTATTTCCTAATTAACTTTTAATGTTAATTATTTAACTTAACCCCTAAGTAAAGCTATAATTATTTTTTGACATTCAAATCCTAGAATTAAATATTCATTTGAATTTGAATTCGAGCTAAGTTAATTTAAATCTGAAAACTTTAAACGCCTCTAACCTTTTCATTTGAGCTCTGTTTTTAGTATATTATACACGGAAGCATATCAGAATTTTTCCATAAATGCAAAGCAAAATCTTCCATGGTCAAATTCCAAATTTTTAAAAATTTCATTTTTATCCCTACCCTAATTAACTGAATTTCTCTTAATTTACTTTTTTCATTAAGGTTTATTTTATCGGGTTTTACAGTCTCCCCCCTTAAAATGGATTTCATCCTGAAATCTTTCAAGTGGCGAACACCATAACGTGCAATAACATTCATGTTACACAACCAAGTTATCTACTCAACCAAAGTACAATGTGACTATGTACTCCATACATACTATAAATGAGCACAATCCTAGAGTGAGTGTATGATCATGCCATGCAAATATGTATGTAAATACCCTAAACATGCATAAAACTGCTATGAGTGTAAAGTGATGGTGAAAAATCGTAGCAACCATCTCCTACCATCAAATCTAGCAACCATGATGCAACCAAAATTCATTTTTGAAGAGAAAATTTATCAGAGAAAAGCTTATGACGAGAGGTTCTCATGCCTTCCATTGGGTCTTCTCCTCATTGTACTTAAACCTTTCTTTGTTGTGGAGCTTCCTAGTTCTGTGCTCCACAATGCCAGTAGTGACATAGGATGTCAGTGTCTATATCTCAAAATCCTTCAATTGATTAGGCTCTACTACAATGGCTGTGCTGTGAAGGTATTTCCTCAAATGCAAAATGCGAAAAACGCCATGGACTCCAGCCAACATTACAAGTTTTCTTCTTTTTCCTTAATATTGGGAGTGGCCCAATCGATCTTGGATCCAACTATTCCAACTATCCAAATCCTACGACTTGCATATGCTGCCTAATCAATTTTGACTTTCCAAGGTCTCACAATCCAAATCTGGTCCGAGTAGAATTTTTCAGTGGTTTCCCCACCCACAATTACGTGATTTGTATGACCTCCCAAAGATTGCTTCAAGGTGCCATACCAATCATTTATTAGTTACTACTACTAAATGTGAATTCTACTAAGGTAAGTGCTACTCCTAACGTCTTCCAAAGTTCAAGATGCAAGCTCTCAACAAATCCTCCAAGTTCCCATTCATTTCTTCATTTTGTCCATCGGATCTTTAGTCGGTAAGCGATGCTTAGATTTAACGAAGTTCCTAAAACTAGTTCCTAAAGCTACTAGTAAACTCCTCCAAAATTTGCTAGTGAACCAAGGGTCCTTATCACTAACAATGAAAACACAACACCATGAAGCTATGTTGGAGATGCTGTTGTTTAATTGCTTCTAACGGAAAATTCTACCACCTTCTTCCTCATCCTTGATCAGTAGAAAATTATTTTCACATACCAATATATTTCGTATTTTCCTTTAATGGTGATAGTCTATGACCTAAATTTTTTTTCTTTGGAAATTCTAAAGTTTTGGGATTGAAACATTTATTCATTTCAGGCTGCTAACCTAATTCTCATTAACTTCTAGTCTTACCTATGGTTTATCGCTAGTTAAGTGTCCCCATAAAATTTCCTTATTCATTTTGCTTTCCAACATATTATATTTATAAAGTGGTTTAAATACCATTCATAAAGTTAACGCAAGAATAAAATATGGGTATATCTCATACCACATCATACACTTTTCTAATAGCTAAGGGAGACAACTAGCGACTACAACCCAAGAACTCTAAAAGAAATTTTTTGTTGGAAGCTGCCATTTATTATCAAGTGGTATAAATGGTGTTGATGCCCTAACATTCCCTACTAAATTAAGATGAGTATTTCTAAATATCATTCCATTATTATCCATTTCCTTAATTTTCCTTTTCGGTTTTTAGTAAAATGTGGCCCATCCATTTCCTCAATTAATATATCCATAGTAGTTGACCATTACTGTCAAGATTGGACCATTCTTAACTAATTCTTCTTTAATCCCTTTAACCTTCTTTAGGTTTTCAAAATCCATTCATTACTCAAATTTCTTTCTTCTATAAATGTCATATCAAGTTTCCTTAATCAGTCCCTATTTAATTCCATTTTCCTCTCATTGATTATAAAATTTATTGCCTGTTAAATTGTAGTTGATGTCTACAAATCCTAATCCATTAATTACTAGCTAATACGCGTGTAGTCATAATCTATGCTATCTATATATATTCTAGTCGTTAAGCGTGGCTATACGTGTGTGTGTGTGTGTGTATTTTTAACTAGTAACCTATATAACTAGAATACTCATTTCCATATTATCGAAGCTATCATCCCAAATAGATTACCATCATAATTTCTTATATATTAACCATAAGTGAGATTTTTTGCTTTGTTTGAAATTACAAGAAATTATTTCTTTTATTTTTATTGAAATAGACAGTATAAACTATGGAAAAGAATATTCATCTTTTGCGCATCTCTTTCCTCTTTAGTTTATTCATTGTTACTTCAAATAATGCACTTTTAAACGTATTTTGGAATTTGAAAATTTATGGAAATCATACGGAAACTGCTCCAAAATTAAAACATAGAAATTCATATTCTACGGGCAACCTAATTTACAATCCAATTATAGATCTGGAATATCTTAACAACTTTACCAACTTCTTCAAATAAAGATTTGGTATTGATTTCAAATTTCCAGATCAGGTTGTACACTTCATTCTTATTTTATCCACATCCTATAAACCTTAATTTGTTCTACCTAAGTTGTGATCCCTATCCACTCCGTAAAAATTATTCATTTTAAAACCGGAATTTTAGTAATCATACAAAATACTTTTAAAAACTATTTTCATCAAATTCAAAATCAGCATTAATTACCACATTTCTTGTAAAACTTAAAATTTCACAATATGAAGTACAAAACTCAAAATTTCCTTTTTCAAAAATATGAAATTAAAAATCTTTACCAAGAATTCAAAATTTCTTAGTTCCAAATAGGAGTAAAATAATTTCTCTTTTCAAAACTTTCCACATCAAAGATTTACCCCTTTAAAAGTTAGACTTTCAGCTCATAGTATTCAAAGACTACTTGGTTTTCAAAAGGAACCGTGGAAAACTTCTCTTTTCAATGACTTACTAAAATAAAGACCTACTCCTTTTCAAATAGGTTCTTTAACACAAAACATTCAAAATCTCGATTATCATTCTAGAATAATAAATTAGACCTTTATTATTCCAAAAAGTGTTCTAGTAACACGAATTGTCATTTCCAAAATAATTGTTTTACTCAATTATCATTTCAAAATAACAACATAGCATTCTAAAATAATAAATTAATATTTATTGCCTTATTACTCAAAATATACTGTTATTTGACGGAATACTGTTTGTAACTTTGTTCATAACTCTTAAAATTCCTTGCGATCCTTTTCTTATCCATTGCAATAATATTATCATTTAAAAACAAGTTCTGAATTTGAATAGGAAAGACTTACATAGAAAATTATCATCTACATATAAATGTATTTCCTCATATTCATTTATTTATCAGCACCATTTAAATTTCCAAAAACACCTTATATAACTTTAAATGATGGAGAAATGGAGTAGACAAAGATAACTCCTATCTTTATTCCTATTACTCCTCTTCTATATCATTTATTAATAGAATAAAATTCCCAATTTTAACCTAAATTCAGTTATTATTCTCCGCATTTCCTCAGATAGAAATGTTCCTTCTATCTACCTTGTCGGACATTCTTATCCTTCTATTCTTTCTATCCTATGCCGATCAAGTGCCTTTTCCATTTGTACACCCTTTCAAAAGAAATTTAAGGAAAAGAATCTCTAATTTTATAAGGTAGAAAAAATCATGCATTTCTCAAAACTAAAATTCCTTATTAAAACCTTTTGGACCAAAAGATTTTTTGATTTAATAAATCTAAACTAAGAACTTTCACGAGCTGATGGATCCCTGGGGTAAATGACAGAACCAGGAGGTAGCTAGATCTGCTAAGAATAGTGGAAAGCATTTGCACAGTACTCCCTCTGTTGCTCCACTCATGAGCATATGCTATGTGTATCTTTGTAAGTGTACAACGGGGTCGGAGGTTCCTTTGTAAGGTTCCATTGTTGGCATTTTCCATTCTCGGGGGGTGATGGCAATTTCGATATTGCGGGCGAATGGGCTGGTTACCCCAGTGCCTATCCCTCGATCTCTTTGATCTCGTTGGACGCACTCTCTGAACAAGCGTGCCATCCTTTCATCAGAATTTGGAGCAGACAGGAATGAGTTCGGTTCTGCTCTGTGGGACTGATTCCGTCCGGATGACCTGTAGGGATGGTATCGCCTATCATTCCTAATATTTTCCAATGGCTGTCTTTGGTCTTCTGGGAGCATGCTAGGATCAGCTACAGCTGGCCCTTGCCTCGATCTTCCCCTGTTGGGTTCTGATCTAAGCACTTCCTCGGGTCCAACTTCGGGCTAGACTCTAGCTCGGCCCCGTTCACTGGTGCTTCCGTGGTTAGGCAGTACGACAGGCTCAGCTACAGTTGACCTCCGCCCGGTACATCCTTCGTTGGGTTCGGTTCCAAGCGTTTCCTCAGGCCTAACTTCGGGCTGTGCTCAGTCTCGGCTCCTACCATGGCCGCTTCTGTTGTTAGCTCCTTCGAAGAAGGAAGATCTTTGCTGTCTCTGAGATCCTCCGGACTGGGACTCTCCCCATGATTCAGTGTTGCGGTTGGACTCTTCAACATCCCTTAAGCGTGACATGAGATGGTCCACCAAGGCTTCCTGCTGGGATGTGAAGCGGTTAGTCACTTCCGCCACAACCCTATCTAGATCTGCCCTAGTAATTGCTGTCGGCTGTTCTGAGGCTGGGGTTGTCGGATTTGCCTGACCTTCAACTGGTACTGCCGATGGAAGGGGACGATTCACCTGGTCTACGACCGCTGGATCTGGAAGACTGCTGGTTGCGATGTTTTTCCCTTTGTTAACATCTTTCCTTTGCTTGGGAGGCATGTTTCCAAGCAATGAACGATGCTGTTAGGAAGAAGGTTAAGTGGAAGAAGCTGAAGCTTTGAGCTTTTATCTCTCAGTGAAAGCACCAAAAATGTTTGCACAAAAAATGGGCAAACACCTCCAAGTCGTATGATTTAGTTGATTTTATGTTGTTTTTAGTGATTTGGGAGATTTATGCAAATATGTAAAAAGCAGGGACTAAACTGTAAAAGACACGCAGATTTATAGTGGTTCAGCCAGAATATGCCTACGTCCACTTTATATATTATTTCTCTTTTCTTGTTCAGATTACAAGTACAAAGCTTTGATACAAGTATATGAAAGCTGTTTGAAAACTCTATCCGTACTTGAGCTCTCTAACTTGTCCCCCATTGCTGTACCCCTACCCCTCTATTTATAGAGTGAGGCAAGGGGTAGGGGTCTAGGATGTATACAGCTGCTGGTGGGCTTGGGCTGATGTAATCTGGCCTGGCCAGGTTGGTTCGGTTGTGAATGGAGTTGTGATTGGTCCGGTGGTTCTGGTCCGGTGATGAGCTGTGAGGAGTGGTCCGGTGGTTCTGGTCTGGTGAAGAGTTGTGAGGAGTGGTCCGGTGGTTCTGGTCCGGTAGGGTGGAGCAGGTTCGGTATTGCTTGGAAGTGGACTTTGGACCGGCAATGCTTGGTGGAAAGATGGTTCGGCGGAAAATACCCCCAACATAGATGAAGAGGTAATTTGTATTTATGTTTGTTTAAGCATAGCCTGCAACATAGGCTATCAAATTCAAAGCTAAAACAATAAAAATTTTACCCATTAAACATTGTCATTAAGCACAAAAAGAGATCAAAAATTAGTAAAATGTTGAATCTACATGATTAAGAGAGCTTTATTACCCCTAAATTGAAGGGGTTTAGCTTCTCATATTTGTTATCATTTCAACTATTGTAGATTGCAACATAAACAAAAGGAAAATGCAAGCAAAGTAAGAAGAGAGCTAATTAAAATAAAATAAAAACTAATCTACTTGCATAAATAAAAAGATCTACACTACTAACATGAAAGGGAATAAACAAGAAAAGAACTTGAATTAAAATTGCATTAAGTAAATTACATGAAAGAAGAAAATGGCTAAGAAGCCATGAAAGAGAGATAGAGAGTGTATATTTATTTTTTGAGCCTAAAACTAAACTAATTAAAGAGGAGGCTAAGAGCTTAGTTACATGAATATATGAGGTATTTATACAAGCCTAAAACCCTAATGCATATTTTTGGGGACTACCCAAAACACCCCTCTAGGAAGTGTGGTCACTGAGTTATCCTTAGTATGAGATAATTCACCATTACATGTGCATGCATGTGCATTAGCTCCTAATAGGGGATCATGGTAAATGGATAGGTGGGGTCCTCCATGTTGCATGAAATGATTTATTTCCATCTTCATTTGCTTGTCTTCTCTTGTGCATGCATATTTTCCATGAAGCCTCTTCCAAAATTCACTAAAATTCCTACAAAACAACATTAAAATATCCAAGTAAATTATCTCAAACTAATATATGCACAAAAATGTCTATTTTGCCCCTATATGAAGATGAATAAATGATGATCCGAAAATAATTGAAATATTGGTTTAAACATGTTAAAACACTCTATATGTTCATTTATTAAATTAAATTAGATTAAATATGGAAGTAAAAATATGCACATTTACGTGCACATCACCGTTAGATTATGCAAGCAAAAGGCTAAAGGATGTAGAAGTGAGATATCCAGTTATAGAAAAACTAGCTTATTATCGTTTAGTGCTATCAGCTCAGAAGTTGAGGTCTGATTTACAAGCACACTCAATTAAAGTCTTAACTAATTATCTACTCGAGCTGATCTTTAATAAGTCGAATAAATATAGGAGGTTGGTGAAATGGGTAATGGAATTTAATCGATACATTATTGAATATCTACCTCGGGAAGTAATAAAAGGACAAGCACAAGCTGATTTTGTAACAAAATGTAAAGGTTGATTAAAGAACAGTTTGAAAAGGAAAGGAAACTCGAGCCTAGGGGCAGCTATTTATTGATGGTGCTCAAATGAACAAGGAGCTAGAAATGTGATAATCACTCCTGCTGGACATCGATTATATTATGCAATGAAATTGGGATTTATTGCGGCGAATAACTTGGTCGAATATGAATCAATGATAGCTAGCCTAACTTTAGCCAACAACTGAAATTTCCCATAATTAAACTGTTTAGCAATTTACGGTTAATGGTGAACTAATTACACGACATATCAGGCAAAAGATTGACTGTTAGCCTAGTATGTAATGAAGATCCATGAAATGTTAACCCAATTTGAGAATTTTTCGATTCGTCAAGTACCAAGGAGAAAAATGCTTAAGAAGATTCACTAGTGAAGTTTTCCTGTTCATGCAAAGCACTAGAAGTAAAGGCTGTCTCCATTGGATTCCAACATAATCCAAGTATTGAGTCCAAGGAAAAAAGAATCAAAATGCAAAGCCTAGTTTTAACTTGATCTCGAATTTGTCAAGCATAAAGTGATGAGAAAAATTCCAAGGATAAGGATGATTGTGGGATAACTCGCAAAGAGGTACGAGTGGATAACCATTAGGATCAATATGAGAAGAATTGGATATGACTAGTAGTAAAATATTTATAGATAGGAACACTACCAAAAGATAAGGATGAGTCGAAAATATTAAGATATCAAGTTCCTTCTTATACCATGAGTGATAGAAAATTATATAAGAAAGGATACTTAGTCTCTTACTTGAGATGCATAACTCCAAAAAAATGGATTGCATGTAGTTGTCTAAGAAAATACTAAGAACGAGGTACCATTAGCCTTGAAAGAGCAAAGATGCTTTAACCTATTTCAAAAAATGTGGTAAGTGCCAACAATTTTTAAGGTCCCACATTTGTCTCCAAGCAAATTTACTCCTATCACGGACCCATGACCATTTGATGTTTGGGGAATCAATCCAATAGGGCCTTTTCCTGTCTTAAGAGGAGGAGAAAAATTTGCAATAATTAAGATTGACTACTTCACCAAATAGGTTGGGGTCGAACCATTGTCCAACGTAACTGCAGGAGAAGTCTTGAAGTTTATGTTTAAAACTTGGTTACTCACTTTAGGCATTTGAATAAGATCATCCCTGATAAGCGACTCAATTTAAAAGCGAGAAATTTACTTGCTTTTGTGAAAGGAATGAAATAATAAAGAGTTTTTCTTCAGTAGCTCATTCAAAGGCTAACAGAGCAGTGGAAGCAGCAAATAAGACCCTTAAGAACATCTTGAAAAAGCGGTTGATAAAGAAAAAGGGAAATGGGTAGAGGAACTTCCACTTAGTTTGTTGTCATATAGAACTTCCTCAAAAACAACCACCAGGCATGCCCCTTATTCTTTAATATATGGATTTGAAGCAGTGTTTCTAGTTGAAGCTGAAGTCAAATCACATCGAAGAATTTCAGATGCCTACAAGCTGAATAAAAGAAATGAAAAGGAATCCTTAGATTTAATTAGTGATCTAAGAGATCAAGATGCATTAAGAACAACAAAATATCAAAGGAGTATTAAGTATTATAATTCAAATATGAGGAAAAGTACTTTCCAAAAGGTGCCTTGGTACTTAGAGCACTAATGGAGAATACGAAAGATCCAACATATGGATCGCTAGAGCCAAACTGGAAAGGTCCTTTGGTTATTCATGAAGTAATTCCACTAGGAACTTATCGATTTAATAGGACCAATGGGAATGTAATGGGCGAACATGGAATGCTGAGCATTTGAGACCTTACTTTACTACTTTGGATGAATAAAGAGGCGAGATAATTTTAAGGATTACTCTAACAAATTTCCCAGAATTGAGATGCATTATGCTTAATGAATCTCCTAACCTGATGTGGTAAATGAGATTCATTACGCAAAAGCACATTCTATATCCGGTGGAGGATAAAATTAAACCTTTGATCCCACTTCTACGCCTGTCTAGAACACCCATCCAAGGAGTGATGGTCAAAATTAAGCCTTTGGCCCTACTTCCGCGCCTGACCAAAGTACTATCCTTGGAGTGATGGTTAAACTATGCCTTTGGTCCTAATTCTACGTCTGGTCAAAGCACCCATTCAGGGAAAAATGGTCAAAATTAATCCATTGGTCCTACTATGTCTGGCCAAAGCATCCATCTAAGGAGTGATGGTCAAAATTAAGCTTTTGGTCCAGCTTTTATGTTAAGCCAAAGCACCCAGCAATAGAGTAATGCTCAAAATTAAGCCTTTATTCCTGCTCCACAACTAGCTAAAGCAATAATCCAAAGAATGATGGTCCGCTAAGCATTAAAGGAAAACGACATCAAGAAAGAAAGGTTTTCTAATCAAAAAATTAGCTAAATCAGTCCCCATCAACAAGGTAAGAACAAAAAGGAAAAATCAATATCCAAGGAAAAGATCAAGACTTAAGACAAGAAGATTGCTTAAGCTAAAGCATAAGTAAACTCTTATGGGGACAAGTGTTAAACCCAAAAGAGTTCTAAAAATTTGGGCAAGAATTCACTCTCAAGTGTCAAAAGTTGTCGCATGTTAAGAAAGTAAATTTAACAACCTGGTATGGAGAAACAATTAATTGAAATTAATAATAGTGATGTGATCAATTAAGATGGATTTTAAAAGATTAAATAAGAATGATTTGAAATTATTTGTAAATATTGGAATTAAGATAATAAAATATTAATTGTTTAAATCTAAATTGTTTTGGGAAGAATTATTAAAGAGCTTTTAGAGTGAGGTATTTTGGAAGTTAATTAATTTAAAGATTTTTGATTATTAATAATATGTGGAATTTAATTATTTAATTGATAATGATAAAAGCTTTGAATTTAAAATGGTTTCAAATGTGTTAAAAGTAATTAAATAATTTTATACAGTCTAATATTAATA
Source organism: Allium fistulosum (assembly GCA_030737815.1). Lineage (NCBI taxonomy): Eukaryota > Viridiplantae > Streptophyta > Magnoliopsida > Asparagales > Amaryllidaceae > Allium > Allium fistulosum. The sequence goes on from CM060902.1 coordinate 1,215,655,493, forward strand.
GCGAATGAGATTAGAGATATATTTTAAAGGAAAAAGAAGTTTTTATTTTATTCATAAAAGGAGTTTATGAATTTATTTGTTAAATGGGCTTAAAATTGAAAATATAGAAATAACTATATAAATGAATTAGATTATGGAAAATAAATATTGTAAAATTTTGCAATACTAGTAATATATATAGAAAAGATAAATATGAATGTAATTTGATGACTTTAACTAATTTATCATGATTAAAATTTGATTTCTAAATAAAATAAAATAAAATCATAAAAATCATAAAGAATAGTAAGCCCATTAGGCCCATTCCCTCACTTAAGAAAATTCACTACTCCTCTTTGCTTCATGACAAGTCTAGAAACCCCTTCCACTACTTCATTTTTTCAACCGTGGGCTTCTTTATTCCATTCTTTACTAACCCCAATTATGAAATATCAATATCCCTTTTCTTCAAAATTTTATATAAAATCATAAAAAATGCCAAACATCATGAAACTTAAATATAAGCTCCTCAACACCTTGCTACACCCCTAGGAAGCATCAAAGATTGATTTTGAGAAATTTTTTGCATCATGTGCATTTTTAGAAAAGAAAAAATTAGGTTTTTATGAGCTATGTAGAGCTTTTGGAAGATGGAGCTTTTGCTAGCTAAGGTGAGTTAATTTAACTCACAAACCTATGTCTAAATTCATGAATTTCATCTTAAATGTTAGTGTACATAAAATCAAGTTTGTGTGCACTTCGCTAGAAACTTGCTTCATGTTTGATTTTGTGACATTTTGACATGCATTTGGATGATTAGATGATAGTGTATTGTTTAGTAGAAGGATAAGGTTTGGATGGATGTGTTGATGGAGGCCGAAGCTATTGAAAAATTGTTCACACGACCTGGAACCATCATTTCAGGCCGTGGACCAGTCGACCGGTCTGATATGACTGGTGGATCGGTGTAACGCTTGGAACAATAGTCCTAGGCAGTGCATGTATTGTTTTAAAAAAATTAAAAAACAAATAAATAAAACTTTGAGTTTGAAAGTAAAAAATTGTAACGACCCAGTATTTTGGACCATTCAAATCGACAATAAATCCACACATGTCGGACTTGAATAATTCAAAACAATGGATTGTTAATTTAAATTTGGCAACACTCTGATATACAGTAAATAAACAAATCATAGAACCACAGACACAGAGTAATAAATGATAAGCAGCGGAAATAAAAGAATAGTAGTTCATGAAGCTACTATGTATATATAACAGAGTTAAACAAGATACATCAGAAGTCTCGAATACATAGATGTCTCAATACAATAGTCAAATACAAGATCTGAATACATCACTGGAATCAACTGAATAACTGATAGCGGAATCGATAGATAGCTGGGTCTCCAAGCAAAGCTCTAACTCCAAAGGTGAGTCTCAAATGCTGTATCACTCAGTCTGACCCGAATGTAAAGCAAAACACAAACACTCGAGTCAGGATTAACATTCTAATATTAATAAATCCAACTCAAGTGAAATATCAACTGAAATACAAGTAACTTAAAGGATGTTTGGGATAACCATCCTCTAAGGATCCGTTAAACTATCTACTATGTAGTAATATTGTGCTATTATAATAATGTCTAATATAAAATAAACATACTTTTAAATAGCGTTAAGGGGTTACCCATATAGCCCTTAACACATAATAGTGGCAATGGTCTATACAGTACCTGCATATCCCGAGAGGCTATGAGAAGATACTACATAGGTACGACACAAATAGAAACTCGTAGTAAAGCTCGATATGGTAGGTGACACGGCACACAAGGCAATGCCAGGGTAGATATACCAATTACGCACACAGACTGATGGAAACACATAGCAGCCACTACCGCTCCACCTCGAACAACACACCCAAATCAAGGGGTGCACCCAAATAATCACAAAGTAATAGAATGGTATCGAAGAAGTGCGTCCGATAAGAGGTGCTACCTTATTGGTCCGAGATCGCTCCTGTTTTAGCCACCTTATGCCAACTCACGGGAGTTGGGTCCACGTACATACCTTAGGATCGTCGCCACCATCCTACTTCATTCTGGAAACTCCACCTCGTACAAAGTTGTCAAAGTGGTTTTCGGTATCGACAGAGAGTATGCCCATACCCGATCCCGGTCTCTTTAACAACCAAACGTTATTATAATACCGCGGTCATTTCAAAATAGTTTATACTTCAAAACCAAAATATCATTTCCATTCCAAAAACCAAATCAATGTGATATCATTTTCACTTCAAATTTATTCATTTCCAAAAATCATATCACTTTCTAAAGTTATAACACTTCCGAAATCATAGTCTTTTAAATCAAAATACTTTGGAAATCACAGCTTTGAAATCATAACATTTCGGAAATCATAACTCTTTGAAATTATAGCATTTTGGAAATCATAACACCTTCCACTTAAACAATTTAGATATTAAAATTAGTATATATATAAAAAAAATAGTTTATAAATAAAAATAGTTTATATGAATAGTTATAAGTTAAAATAGTTTATAAATAAAATAATTTATATTAAAAATGATTTATATTAAAAATGATTTATATTTAAATAGTTTATATTAAAATAATTTATAAAATAATATAAAATAGTTTTAAATATAATTTAAAATACTTTATATAATAAAATAGTTTCCTCAATTTCCACAAATCGATTCAACTCAACTCGAATTCCAAAATTCAAATTTAATCAAATCTCAAATCATCAATTTCAATTCGATTCAGTTCTCAATAAACCATTTCAAATTCGATTTCAAATACATATTTGAACCATAAAATAAGCCATTCAAATTTCAATATATATCAAAGTCAATATATTCAACATTACAAAACTAAATTCAATAATTTTATATATATATCAAATTCACTTTACTATTATTAGTTTTGAAATATTTACTTAATTATTTCAATATCATTTGAATACAACTTCAATTTACAAAATATCCCATTTAAATTTATATAAGTTTGGAATATCCATTTAAGTCACATTTAATCAAATTTCAAGTTGTAAAACACTTCTTTAAAATTTCAAATTCAATAAATTTCAAATCAAACTTATTAAGTATAATTCTTAAATAAATATAATTTCAAATCAATTTCAAATCATTATAAACTCTATATTTGAAAATATAGATATTAAATAAATACTTAAACATACTTTTTATCAACTTTATTAAATCAACTTTATTAAATCTTTAAAATCAATATTTATCAAAACCATATATTTCTTTTCAAAACCATAGAAATCATTTTCAAAAATATTTATATATATAGACCAACGGTGTCTGCATATAATTTTCTACCCTATGGTCAAGTGATACAGATATTTATCATTTCAATCCGCAATTTAAATATATACGGGTATATATCTTTTCAACCCGCAATCCCAAATTCAATTCAATGAAAATCGCTTGGGTTTATCATTTCAACCCATAACGATTTTCTCCTATTCTACAGATCGTTCGGGTATGTATCATTTCAACCCATAGTGAATTCTATACTAACAGGGAACTTGCAGAGTGATAACAAATATGAAATAATATAACAGGCATATATCATCAATATAAATAACAGATAATGGTGTCAGATGTCACAGGTGATTAGATACAGATAATAGCATATATAACAATGGAAATAACTAACAGCAGCATATTTCAATTGTCGTTTCAATCGAAATCAAATTTAATAAATAAAAGAACATTAATCGTGAGTGAGTGCTCACCTTCCGAGGTTAGAGAATAAACAATGAAGTTGAGTTACGAAATGCAAGCACCAATCCCAGAGCAAAGCTAGATTGACAGGAATTGACGACAAAGCTGATAGTTTGAATTGACGAGAACGAATCAGAATCATCTAGATAGAGACTGAATATATACTATTATTATTTTTCCATGAAATCAATATCAAATTTAAGGCGAATATAAAATAATATATATATGTATATAGATAATTAAGATCATTGTTTTCATTTAAAACACGTATATAAAATAAGACTTCCTTATATACTTGAAACCAACCCAAGTACTTATATATAACAATTATATCCAAACAAATATGTATAAACCTTTATAACTTAATATACTCTATTTGACTTATATACGTAAACAGGCTTTATACAACTTAACATATATAAACAATATATTATAGATATCATATATTAATATTTCAAACTATCAACTGTATAACTCATATAATACATATCATATACATATATATAATACCGTAGGCATATATATATAACACAACAACTTAAAATTACTGTAACTAACATATACATATATCCAGATCAAAATCTATATATAATTTAAGATCGTTATTAAGTTTAAACTCATATATACATACTTTTGGTTTTATTAGAAATCAAACAAAGTAACTATCAAGTCATCAAAAGATCGCAGCCCATATGATTACAGCCCATATATATTCAAGCAATGTATATAACATACAAAACTAATATAAACTTATACTTATCAAAACAGCATACTCAATATATATAAACTGATACATAACCATACTGTATCATATAACTAGAATGTGCAGAACCCAAGTAAAAAAAATACATATGCATGTTGCTTGAATAATACTAAAACTGTTATATTACTTGTATACTAACATATATTTATTTACTGTGAATTTACAAAAGCAGAACATTACATATATAAATACAAATATATAAACCGGACTGTATAAACTATGCAAGAGACAAAAATATATAATACAATTATAAACTTATACAACCTTATACATATTCTTAGTAAGATACATTAACTATATATATATAAAGCTTATATATTCAAACAGATATAGCTTTATATACAAACAACAGATAAGAAACAAACTTGTAAAAATTCCTTATATATATATATATATATAAACAAAACTTATATACATATTATTTTCCAAATATCAACATTTAATATTACATATATTTAAATCCAAAATATCCACCAACACAACATATATTATAACCAGTATATATGATACGGTACAATATAAAGAAGTTGCTGTGATTATGATATATATACTTACGTTATTTATAAACAAACAGATAGTTTTAAATATGTATAAACTTATATATGATATAACTACATACCATATGAATCTGAATATGTAACTAGAGAGTATACACGAAAGAAGTTGATGATGAGATGAGGTGGTGGTTCCGGTAGAGGTCTACAAGGCGGACGAAGGTTGGAGGCCGACTGGGTTGCTTGCGTGGCTAGGCGAGGTGAACGAGCAGCTCGGGAAGAGGCTGATGTGGTGATCAGTAAGGTAGATGGGCAGGTTTGGGATGAGAAGGAAGGTCAGAGGCCGAAGCTTCCGATGGTGGTTGGTGACTCGGGTTTGGATGAGCTTGGGCTGCTGCGTTTGATGGAGGAAGAGGTATGGTGAAAGAGGGGAAGAGGTTAAAGGAATTTGGAGATGAAGAAACAGCTGAGAAAATGAACTCTACCGTATATAATTTCCTTACCTCAAAAAAATATGAACAGACACAAAATATGTGAACAAAACAAAATCTATTGAAATGGTGGGATGCCAATCGATAGAGGATATCCAAAGTTTAACAACTGATGGCTATTCTTTTAGCCGTTTGAAAATTGAGTGGTCATCGGAAGTTGAAAAGTTAAAATTTTAGAACCGATACGATTGACAGTTTTACGGTTTCCGCTCCGTACCGGATCACAAAACACAGAATTGAATATAACGTAGAAATCTACACGACGAGATGATCAAAACGGTATACAGATATTAGTGGTACGATCATCCGATCAAAAGTCGATAATCGGTACCGAAAATGCTGCTATTCAGTACGGAAAAATCCAAATGGAGCTAGAAACTTCAGCATTTCGCGAAACAAATTACCTAGTCTTATTCAGAGTGTTCTAAATAAATTTTCTCATGTTGACATATTTTGGTTTCGGAACACTTTTATTATCATCAATTTTAACTGATATAAATTTAAATAAAATTACAAAAGAAAATAAACTTCAATATTATTTGATGAAAATTTATCAGTTGCCATGTTTAACAAGACGCATTCCAAATATCAAATTTAAATTTCAAAATTTTATTGTTTAAAATTTCACAAAATTTCAATTAAATATATTAAATAAACAAATAAAATTATTAAAATTTACGGGTCGTTACACTCTCCCCCACTCAAAACTTTTCGTCCCCAAAAAGGAACGAGGTAGGAGAATAGAAACAACCAGAAAGAGAAGTAGATTGGAAAACAAAATAAAACAATTAATTTAAACCATATAAATTTCAATTTTAAATTAATTAATATTTAACAATTTGGTTTAATCCATTTGAGTTCACATAAGTTAAATCAATCCATCTATTTCTAAATTCATTATCTTATTGTCTAGTCATCCTCAATTAACAATTTCTAACTCAATCAATTTGTATAATCATTTAATATACTCATATTTTATTCAACAAATATAATTCTTTTATCCCAAATTATTATTAAGTTTATTCCACTTAATATATCTTATTACATATACTTAAACCATCTAAATTAATTTAAACCTTATAAATTTCAGTTTAAATCAATTTATATTCAATAATTGATTCTAAATTCAAGGTATTTCCATAAGTTAATCAAATTTCAATTTATTAGTTCCCTCAAAACAAATTTATTTGTCTCATCTATTATTCAATTAACTTATTATTCTATTTCTCTCTATTAACATCTTTATAATAAAATTTAAGTGTATAACATTTACTATAACACTCAAATCTTTCCTTATAAAGTTATTTTATATTGTATATTATTTAATTACATTTTTAACTTCTGAAAATTTTAGGTAAGTTATGTTGAGATGTAATTGAGTATTATACAAATAAGATTTTACAATTCAGTTATTCCCAGTTAAATATTTATCCAAGAATTTTGACTTCAGTTTATAATTGAAATCATCTTTAACTTAAAATTTAAGAATTTAAATCTCTGATTTACTTCAAACAATTTAGAGATATATATAATATATTTATATCAAATCAAATTAAATTTTAAAATAAGATACCTATATATATAAATCAAATTATACTGAAGAAATTCAAATCAAAATATATATTTTTTTTCAAAACAAAACCGTAGCAAAGCTACAGAATAGTCTCTCCACTTCGAAACTCGAAAATGAATGTCGATGATGCGGCCGCCATCACCGAAATTATTTTCCAGCGACAAAGAGAAGAGCACTGAATTCAACATTTTAAAATTCTTTGAAAATGATTTCTATTCGAAAATACTTTCAATAATATATACTTTAAAAATTTAAAACCAAAGTTCGAAATCACCGAAAACTAAATTCTCAAATTTCTGAATTAAATTCATTTCAAATTCCAAATCAATTAATGAACCATATTTATAAATTCATTTAGAACAATAAATGATAATCAAATATTATCATTTCAAACAACCATTTTAATTAACTTATTAAATTCTAGAAAATTTTACTTATATTCCTATAATATAATCATACAAATTTATTTCATTTACCAAATTTGAAAATAATATTGTGTCAGTTTGCTCTGTTCAAGTGTTTTGGAAATCCTATCGATATCGCTAATCAGACAAATCGATCGAAGACCCAAATCAACATCAACAACTCAAACAACACAACATATAAAATATTTTAATATAAATTACAAACACTCCTCACTTGACAATACAAGAATGGATTTCAAACAAGAATAGAGATTCAGATTAGAGGGACCCAAATCAAAGAGAATTCAACTAGAAGATAGGCTCGATAGGAAGATAAATAGATTTCAATGTGAGACAAGAATGGATAGACTTGTATAAATCGCGGGAAACCTTAACCGGGTCAACCGTGACTTCAAAATAAGATTGAGGTAGAATTCTAGAACAAATTGACATTCGATTGCCAGAGATAGAATTCGGGTATAGCAAAAGATAGCAGCATCATAAACCGAGGATACAGAAATCTCCGGTGAATCAATGCTAGTTGTAAAGGAGTTTCAATCCCTTTACAATCATTCAAAGGTTGGCGAGACCGCAGATTTATTATATAGACCATTCGAAGTGGAGTTATGGGATACTCCAGAATCAGGAAGACACGAATAGGGAGACACGAATGGACTTTGGAAACGAAGGAACGTTCCAAAATTCAAAGAAATCGAGTCAAAGAAGAAGGAATTCAAGCTCGAACGAAAGTGTATCTGTAATTGAATTTTACTTTATATGCTGAGTTTTGCCTAAAACCAGAGCTCTGATACCACATGTAACGACCCAGTATCTTGGACCGTTCAAATCGACAATAAATCCATGTTGCACCCGCCAAGTGCATAGGTAGACACACATGTGACGACCGCCCATGACCCCTGCACTGAATCTAGAGAAAATGCGCTGAAAAGTGTGCCAGGCGACCATGGACGATTGTCAGGGTAAATTAAACAACAGAATCTATCGTATTACTCACAGCGCATGGACAAAATACAATAGAACATATGTATAGTGAAGCTTTACAGAATAAAATGCCATCATATAAAACTCCATAATAGTTGTATACAATCATCCAAATAGTCAAAAAATCAAGCCTCACTACAACACTCAGAGAATACAAAGCAGCGGAACATCCAGTACATATAAGAAGATAATATGCAACCCTCTAGCTCATCTTCGATATCAGCATCGTGAGAAGAGAACAGCACCTGTCACCTGCAACCTAGTCTGCCCGTCCCAAAAATGGACGAACAGCCCAAGGCAATAAGAATTAAAAACATAAAGCCTTGAGTCAGACAACAGTCTTAGTGAGCAGTAAATTAACTAACAATATACCAAAAGAGCATAAAGGAAAAGGAATAGGAATACAACCCTCCCACTCCACCTCTTTCTACAGTGATAGCCCCCAGACACACACTAAGTAGAAGCAACATAGCAGAGCATACAACTTAAAGTAAAGTAATAATCATTCGAGTCAAGAGCGATGTTTTCCAAGTACAAATCCCAAGGTCTTAAACCAAGGTCAGATAAGCACCCAGGAAATACCGCTCTTGAGACCGAATGACGATACAACCAAACATCCATGACTCTGGCTATCACTGTTATCATCGCTTCTATATCACCGTTAGTTGAATGAACGGCTCCTTCTTTCATCCGTCAGTCAAGGGCTAATGGTAACCCCGGTTCTAGACATAACTCCCGCACGTCGTCGCAGCCCGTGCCAAGGATTTTCGCAACTACCCAGAGTACTCGACCATCAACAGTTAGTCTTTTGGGCGTCCCCATGTACTCTTGCTTAGAGCATGCTAGAACCTTCAACAACGATGAGATCTCAGCCTTCTAGTCATCCTCCTCGACGACTATTTCCATACTAGCTCAAGCGCCTCTCGAGCATCCATTATCTTAAACTCGAATCATATCACCGAGTTACCAATGTGCTTGGAATGATCCCGTCTGGATTAGACCAAGTCTTCATCACATGATGCCTCGCTTCATTACATCCTCGCAAAGCCTCATCTCAACATCACATCATCAAATCTATGCATAAGAGCTTCATCATCCCGCTACATATGCCACGAGCAGCTTTCCCAATTCAAGAGCCTTTCCCTTAGCTTTTGAATTATCTTCGACCACCTTGTCTAAAACCAATCAACAATCATCTAATTCACAGCAATCACTCATGTCAAACATCAATCCAAGTAACCAAGCATTCAAATATAAGCAAAATGGACAATTATAACAATAATGGCAATTTCGTAATTTAGGAGTTGAAAGTCTAACAAGCATGAAAACATGAGAATTATCTCTACAACTTGATGAATGAACTTGCATGGGTTAATCATATACAAAAATGGTTGTAAAATCATCATGAACAATGGATCTACATGGATCTACACTTAGGTTTACAAAAATGCATAGAAATCACTATTTTAACACCAAATCAAGCCAACAATCCGATATACTCCTTTGGATCCGTGTGAGAGATAATCACCACTCACCAAATCACCTAAACAACCTCAAATCAACACTCTTCAGATCTGGACAGCGAAGGATCAAGCTTGATCTATCACGAATCCGCTTCAAACGAAGAAATCTCTCTTGAAAAGATGAAGATCTTCAATCTAAGCTCTTGAATCTTCAATCTTGATCTTCGATTTGGATGAAAGGAAGCACTAGATTAGAGTGGAGAAAAGAAGTGAAGAAGTGTAGAAGTCGAGCTCTCAAAATGGCAGCACTTCGTCGCTTCAAAATTCGGATCCCAAAAAGTGAGAACAACCCCCTATATTTATAGCAGAAATCTTCCCTAGGTCGCTCGGAGTTAGGTCGTCCACGACCTACGACCTAAAACCAACCGACCTAAAGACTTGCCCAAACCTTACGACTTAACACATGGCCAAACCCAGCGACCTAAAAATGCGCACGACCTAACAGACAACTGAAGCTTGGCGCACATACGACTCAACTTCTAGGTCGCTTTCAACCTAACAACCAGCGACTTATCGCACGCGCGACCTAACAACTTACGCGCTTAGCGACCTAACAGAGCTCTCCATCCTACGACCTAACGAGGTTACGACCTAACACTTAGACCCACGCGACCTAACACTTAAACTATCCTAGCGACCTAACAACTCACGCGACCTACCAACCCATGCGACCTAACAACTTATGCAACCTAACTCCTTAGGTCGCCTAACGACATAACTATGCTAACAAGCTATCCACTAGGTCGCAACATACTGGGTTGTTAACTCGCTAACCCTTAGGTCGCGTACTACTATAGGTCGCTCCCTGTTTATCCCCTAGCTTCCTTAGGTCGCTGCCCCTATAAGTCGTCTACGACTTACCACTTAACTTCCCTAAGTCGTATACTCCTTAAGTCGCTAACCTATAGGTCATACCAAGATACTAGGTCGCAACACAGCTATCTCCAAACTTCTTAGGTCATTGCCGATCTAACAATGCTAACTCGGAACCACTAGGTCGCTCATCCCTAGGTCGTTAACTACTGGGTTTAACTTGCTACTCCCATAGGTCGCTCCAAACTGTCCACGACCTAAACCACCTCGCGACTTATCACCTGAACGACTTAACACTTAGGTGCGACTCAAGACAGTGCGACCTACCACTTAATCTGGCTACGACCTAACTCTTAACTCGCCTATCCCCTTAGGTCGCAGACCTTCTCTAAGTCGCTCACGACTTATCTCCTAAGTCGCCAACAACATTTAACTAACCTCTAGGTCGCGTACGACCTAGGACTTGGGCAAATTTCAACCAAAATCTGAAACAACTAGAAAATGCTGAAAATCCCAGATTTTGACAAACTTTTCGATCCGTAAAATACGGGTCGTTACATTCTCTCCCCCTTAGGAATTTCGCCCCCGAAATTCCACACAATCAAAGCAATCAAAGACTATTCTGTACGCCTGTCATCCATAACAATCAACAAACCATGCATCCAATTCTAGCTTAGCGTACAGAATTCTAAGACTTAGAACAAGTTACAATATCGTGAGATGAGACGACACCTTAGGGCCATACCTCGAAGAGTTCAGGATGAGCTGCTTTCATCCTCTCTTCCACCTCCCACGTACAGTCGTTATCATCGTCACTCCATTGTATCTTGAGCAACTTAACTACCTTCCTCCTAAGCTGTTTCGTGTCGGTTTCCACAACACGAAGCGGCTTACGAGGCCTTCTATCGACTGGATCAACTTCGAAGTCTTCACATCTATCAGCAGAAACCACTGTATTCGAGTCGTGCACATACTTCCGTAGATATGATACGTGAAAAACATTGTGCACACCCGACATCTTCTCTGGTAACTCCAATCTATAGGCGAGCTTTCCAATTCGCTCGATAATCGGGAATGGTCCAACAAATCTCGGAGTCAATTTTCCTTTCTTCCCGAATCGAATAACATTCTTCAGTGGAGAAATCTTCACAAAGACCATATCACCAACGTCGAATTCCAAATCCTTTCGACGCTAATCGGCATAACTTTTCTGACGGTCTTGGGCTGCCTTCATTCGTTGCCGAATGATCTCTATACAATCTGAAGTTTGTCGAATCATCTCTGGCCCAAGCATCAGTTTTTCTCCAGTCTCTATCCAACATGTCGGAGAGTTACACGGTCTTCCATACAATGCCTCATACGATGCCATACCAATGCTTGACTGGTAACTGTTGTTGTACGCAAACTCCACCAAATGAAGGTAATCTTCCCATGATCCTCCGAAATCCAAAACACATGCTCTAAGAAGATCTTCCAAAACTCGGTTGACTCTCTCGGTCTGACCATCTGTTTGAGGGTGATAAGCTGTACTCAAACACAACTCGGTTCCCAAAACTTTCTGGAAGCTCTTCCAAATCCACTAGTGAACAATGGGTCTCGATCGCTCACTATACTCTTCGGAATACCATGGAATCGAACTATCCACTTAACATACAACTCAGCCAACTTTGATGCAGTCCTAGTCGATCGAACAGGAATAAATCTAGCACTCTTAGTCAGACGATCTACAATGACCCAAATCCCTTCATTTCCCGTTCTGGTTCTAGGCAATCCATCAATAAAATCCATCTATATAGGGAACAACTAATGGCTGAAGTAATCCACTTGGCTTTTTCTGTTCAGCCTTTACCAACTGGCAGTTCATGCACTTGGAAATAAAATTCCCAACATCCTTCTTCATGCCTTCCCAGTAGTAGGTTCTCTTCATATCCCGATACATCTTATTTCCACCTGGATGAATTGTCAACTTCGAGTGATGACTTTCCTTTAGAACTTCACTCCTCAATTCATCTATATAGGGAACAACTAATCGTCCTTGCTTCCGAAGCCAACCCTCTCGATCGACCTCGAATCCTTTATCCTTTTCTGGATCCAATCCAGACTCCAATTCACGGATAATCTTGACAAGCTTATCGTCTCGCTTTTGGCTCTCGCCAATCCTTTCCACAAGTGAAGGTCTTATCGATAAGTTTGCCAACATCTCAGGTTCCAATTCACATCTAGGCCTGAAGTCAAATCCAGCTAAATACTCGAGATTCTTCCATTCTGAAAACATGGCTCCCAATCCTGCATGTCTTCGACTTAACGCATCTGCCACTGCGTTACCTTTTCCCGGAGTATAAGCTATACCAAAATCATATGATGCCAAAAACTCTAGCCAACGTTGCTGCCGAAGATTCAAATCCTTTTGGGAGAAAAGATACTTCAACGACTAATGATCCGTAAACAACTCAAATCGAACTCCCAATAGATAATGTCTCCACATTTTCAGAGCAAAAACAATTGCCGCTAACTCCAAATCATGAGTCGGGTAATTCCTTTCATGCGGCTTCAGTTGTCGACTGGCATACGCAACAACTTTATCCCTCTGCATCAGCACTGCTCCAAGTCCAGTACCACATGCATCGGTGTAAACCACCATCTCATCATTCCCACTTGGAATAGTCAAAACAGGAGCACTCGTCAATCTCTCTTTCAGGATTCCGAAAGCTTGCTCACACTTAGCATCCCAACTGAACACTTGGTTCTTTTTCGTCAATCTTGTTAACGGTGCAGCTACCTTGGAGAAGTCTTTGATAAACCGTCGATAATATCCTGCTAATCCAAGAAAACTTCTCACATCAGATGCATTCTTAGGTCTAACCCAATCCTGGATTGCTGCCACCTTAGCGGGATCAACCGCTATTCCATTTCCAAAAATCACATGGCCTAAGAACCTCACTTCACTCTTCCAGAAGTGACACTTCGAAAACTTAGCCTTCAGCTGATGTTTCCGCAAGATCTCCAAAACAATACGCAAGTGCGTCTTGTGTTCTTCCTCCGTTCTGGAATAAATCAGAATATCATCCACGAACACAAGTACGAACTTGTTCAACTGATCTCTGAACACTCTATTCATAAGATCCACAAAATATGCTGGCGCGTTAGTCAATCCAAACGGCATTATCAGCCACTCAAAGAAACCCGATGGTGTCCGAAAAGCAGTCTTCGGCACACTATCCTTAGCTACTCTCAACTGGTGAAATCCTGTTGCCAAATCCATCTGGGAAAACACCTTAGCTTCGTGAAGCTGATCAAACAAGTCATCTATTCTCGGCAATGGATACTTGTTCTTCTTAGTCACCTTATTCAGCTCACGATAATCCACACACAATCTCAATGACCCATCTGCCTTGGTTGCAAACACAACTGGTGCACCCCACTCGGACACACTACGCCGAATGAATCCTTTCTGCATAAGATCATCAACTTGCACCCTCAACTCTTGCTGTTCCCTAGGCGCCATCCGCCTAAGAGGCATCACAACAGGTCTGGCTCCTTCAACTAGATCTATACGAAACTCGATCTCTCTATGCGGCGGCAACCCTATGACTTCGTCAAAGACATCCTCGAATCCATTAGCGATCGACACTGATGACAGTCCATCCCGTGGAACAACCAGCGAATACATGAAGCTCATGAAGACGCCTTCTTCATGCTTACATCGTATCACCACCTTTCGCCCCTCCACATTCTCGACTGTCACTTCCAACCTCTCGCAATCAACCTTTGCCACATACTTCCTAAGCCAGTCCATACCCAAAATAATTCCGAACCCCGCAAAGTTCAGAACAAAGCAATCACAAACAAAAGAGCAACCATGACTCGATACAACTAGACCACGGCATAACATACACAAACAAGACGAACCCCCAACTGGATTAGTCACAACCAATGGCCTATCAACAATATCCGGCTTCAAATCTAACCGGCCTACGAGTTCATTACAAACAAACGAATGCGACGCTCCAGTATCAAACAGAACTCTAACTGGAACACCACATAGGAAATGAGTACCTTGAACCACCACACTCTTTCCCTTCTCTTCAGCGGTAGGAGCTTTTGAAGACGAAGGAATAGCTCCCAAAGCATAAGCTTGCACAATCTGCTTGTCCCTCCTCGGTTCTGGACAATTCTTCCTAAAATGCCCCGGCTTGTCACAGTTGTGGCACTTCGCCGGCGCTTTCGGATTCTTGCAATCCCTGGAGAGATGGCCTTTCTGCTGACAGTTGTAGCAAGTCACCTCGCCTTTCGGCTTTTTCTGGCCATCCTTACCCTTCTGCTGCTGCTGCTTCCTCTTCTTGTTTCCACCCTGCTGGGGTTTAAACTCTTCCCTGGTCACAGCAACAACAGATCCTTCCTTAGAAAACAGACTCTCATCCCTAAGAGCTTTCTCCACAAGCTTCTCAAATGAATCGTCCAAATGATCCACCAACTGCCTCCCAAGATAACTGTCCAAGCCCGTCACAAACTTCTCATTCTTCTAATATGCAGATTCAATATATGACCGGGCATACTTGGACAAAGCTTCAAACTCAGAAAGATACTCAAGGACTGATCTTCCACCTTGCTTGAGCTCCACAAACTTCTTGAACAGAACAGACTTCTGAGCTGTCGAAATGAACTTAGCTTCAAACCTAACTTGGAATTGCTCCCAAGTAATCTCTTCCTCCGAAGTATTGATGGTAATAGAGTTCCACCAATCAGAAGCTCTCCCTTGAAGCTGTCTTGATGCCAACTTCCTCTTAGTTGCATCATCAATTCCCAAATCACCAAAGATCCTTCTACAAGCATCTATCCATCTCTGGACTTCGATAGTTGATTCTGTTCCCAAGAAAACCTTTCCTCCAAGAGCAGTATAATCCTTGCACAACTTAGCAAAATCCACTGGTTTCGGAGTCTGGACTTGAACTCCAACATCTACTGCTGCCCCCGGAACTAGTATCCTTCTCATGATCGAAGTCATCATAGCTTCGAACATGGCTGCATAATCAGTAGTCCCCTCAGTAGCACGGCCTTCCCTAGCAGCTGGTCTCCCTCTTCGACTCATTCTCAATATCTATAAAAAGGAATGATCAGAACATCTAGAGAAACAACTGCATAAAGGACTAACTTACTACTAAACTACTATATTATATATAGTAATCATCCATCAAAATACAATTACGTCTCTCATACGTAGTTACGTCAGCGAGCGTTGGGTAAAATCGATTAACCAATGCTCCGATACCAAATGTGACGACCGCCCATGACCCCTGCACTGAATCTAGAGAAAATGCGCTAAAAAGTGTGCCAGGCGACCATGGACGATTGTCAGGGTAAATTAAACAACAGAATCAATCGTATTACTCACAGCGCATGGACAAAATACAATAGAACATATGTATAGTGAAGCTTTACAGAATAAAATGCCATCATATAAAACTCCATAATAGTTGTATACAATCATCCAAATAGTCAATACATCAAGCCTCACTACAACACTCAGAGAATACAAAGCAGCGGAACATCCAGTACATATAAGAAGATAATATGCAACCCTCTAGCTCGTCTTCGATATCAACATCGTGAGAAGAGAACAGCACCTGTCACCTGCTACCTAGTCTGCCCATCCCAAAAATGGACGAACAGCCCAAGGCAATAAGAATTAAAAACATAAAGCCTTGAGTCAGACAACAGTCTTAGTGAGCAGTAAATTAACTAACAACATACCAAAAGAGCATAAAGGAAAAGGAATAGGAATACAACCCTCCCACTCCACCTCTTTCTACAGTGATAGCCCCCAGACACACACTAAGTAGAAGCAACATAGCAGAGCATACAACTTAAAGTAAAGTAATAATCATTCGAGTCAAGAGCGATGTTTTCCAAGTACAAATCCCAAGGTCTTAAACCAAGGTCAGATAAGCACCCAGGAAATACCGCTCTTGAGACCGAATGACGATACAACTAAACATCCATGACTCTGGCTATCACTGTTATCATCGCTTCGATATCACCGTTAGTTGAATGAACGGCTCCTTCTTTCATCCGTCAGTCAAGGGCTAATGGTAACCCCGGTTCTAGACATAACTCCCGCACGTCGTCGCAGCCCGTGCCAAGGATTTTCGCAACTACCTAGAGTACTCGACCATCAACAGTTAGTCTTTTGGGCGTCCCCATGTACTCTTGCTTAGAGCATGCTAGAACCTTCAACAACGATGAGATCTCAGCCTTCTAGTCATCCTCCTCGACGACTATTTCCATACTAGCTCAAGCGCCTCTCGAGCATCCATTATCTTAAACTCGAATCATATCACCGAGTTACCAACGTGCTTGGAATGATCCCGTCTGGATTAGACCAAGTCTTCATCACATGATGCCTCGCTTCATTACATCCTCGCAAAGCCTCATCTCAACATCACATCATCAAATCTATGCATAAGAGCTTCATCATCCCGCTACATATGCCACAAGCAGCTTTCCCAATTCAAGAGCCTTTCCCTTAGCTTTTGAATTATCTTCGACCACCTTGTCTAAAACCAATCAACAATCATCTAATTCACAGCAATCAATCATGTCAAACATCAATCCAAGTAACCAAGCATTCAAATATAAGCAAAATGGACAATTATAACAATAATGGCAATTTCGTAATTTAGGAGTTGAAAGTCTAACAAGCATGAAAACATGAGAATTATCTCTACAACTTGATGAATGAACTTGCATGGGTTAATCATATACAAAAATGGTTGTCAAATCATCATGAACAATGGATCTACATGGATCTACACTTAGGTTTACAAAAATGCATAGAAATCACTATTTTAACACCAAATCAAGCCAACAATCCGATATACTCCTTTGGATCCGTGTGAGAGATAATCACCACTCACCAAATCACCTAAACAACCTCAAATCAACACGCTTCAGATCTGGACAGCGAAGGATCAAGCTTGATCTATCACGAATCCGCTTCAAACGAAGAAATCTCTCTTGAAAAGATGAAGATCTTCAATCTAAGCTCTTGAATCTTCAATCTTGATCTTCGATTTGGATGAAAGGAAGCACTAGATTAGAGTGGAGAAAAGAAGTGAAGAAGTGTAGAAGTCGAGCTCTCAAAATGGCAGCACTTCGTCGCTTCAAAATTCGGATCCCAAAAAGTGAGAACAACCCCCTATATTTATAGCAGAAATCTTCCCTAGGTCGCTCGGAGTTAGGTCGTCCACGACCTACGACCTAAAACCAACCGACCTAAAGACTTGCCCAAACCTTACGACTTAACACATGGCCAAACCCAGCGACCTAACAATGCGCACGACCTAACAGACAACTGAAGCTTGGCGCACATACGACTCAACTTCTAGGTCACTTTCAACCTAACACCCAGCGACTTATCGCACGCGCGACCTAACAACTTACGCGCTTAGCGACCTAACAGAGCTCTCCATCCTACGACCTAACGAGGTTACGACCTAACACTTAGACCCACGCGACCTAACACTTAAACTATCCTAGCGACCTAACAACTCACGCGACCTACCAACCCATGCGACCTAACAACTTATGCGACCTAACTCCTTAGGTCGCCTAACGACATAACTATGCTAACAAGCTATCCACTAGGTCGCAACATACTGGGTTGTTAACTCGCTAACCCTTAGGTCGCGTACTACTATAGGTCGCTCCCTGCTTATCCCCTAGCTTCCTTAGGTCGCTGCCCCTATAAGTCGTCTACGACTTACCACTTAACTTCCCTAAGTCGTATACTCCTTAAGTCGCTAACCTATAGGTCATACCAAGATACTAGGTCGCAACACAGCTATCTCCAAACTTCTTAGGTCGTTGCCGATCTAACAATGCTAACTCGGAACCACTAGGTCGCTCATCCCTAGGTCGTTAACTACTGGGTTTAACTTGCTACTCCCATAGGTCGCTCCAAACTATCCACGACCTAAACCACCTCGCGACTTATCACCTGAATGACTTAACACTTAGGTGCGACTCAAGACAGTGCGACCTACCACTTAATCTGGCTACGACCTAAATCTTAACTCGCCTATCCCCTTAGGTCGCAGACCTTCTCTAAGTCGCTCACGACTTATCTCCTAAGTCGCCAACAACATTTAACTAACCTCTAGGTCGCGTACGACCTAGGACTTGGGCAAATTTCAACCAAAATCTGAAACAACTAGAAAATGCTGAAAATCCCAGATTTTGACAAACTTTTCGATCCGTAAAATACGGGTCGTTACAACACATGTCGGACTTGAATAATTCAAAACAATGGATTGTTAATTTAAATTTGGCAACACTCTGATATACAGTAAATAAACAAATCACAGAACCACAGACACAGAGTAATAAATGATAAGTAGCGGAAATAAAAGAATAGTAGTTCATGTAGCTACTATGTATATATAACAGAGTTAAACAAGATACATCAGAAGTCTCGAATACATAGATGTCTCAATACAATAGTCAAATACAAGATCTGAATACATCACTGGAATCAACTGAATAACTGATAGCAGAATCGATAGATAGCTGGGTCTTCAAGCGAAGCTCCAACTCCAAAGGTGAGTCTCAAATGCTGTATCACTCAGTCTGACCCGAGCGTAAAGCAAAACACAAACACTCGAGTCAGGATTAACATTCTTATATTATTAAATCCAACTCAAGTGAAATATCAACTGAAATACAAGTAACTTAAAGGATGTTTGGGATAACCATCCTCTAAGGATCCGTTAAACTATCTACTATGTAGTAATATTGCGCTATTATAATAATGTCTAATATAAAATAAACATACTTTTAAATAGCGTTAAGGGGTTACCCATATAAACCTTAACACATAATAGTGCCAATAGTCTATATAGTACCTACATACCCCGAGAGGCTACGAGAAGATACTCCATAGATACGACACAAATAGAAACTCATAGTAAAGCTCGATATGGTAGGTGACACGGCACACAAGGCAATGCCAGGGTAGATATACAAATTACGCACACGGACTGATGGAAATGCATAGCAGCCACTACCGCTCCACCTCGAACAACACTCCCAAATCAAAGGGTGCACCCAAACAATCACAAAGTAATAGAATGGTATCGAAGAAGTGCGTTCGATAAGAGGTGCTACCTCGCTGGTCCGAGATCGCTTTTATTTTAGCCACCTTATGCCAACTCACGGGAGTTGGGTCCACATATATACCTTAGGATCGTCGCCACCATCCTACTTTATTCTGGAAACTCCACCGCGTACACATTTGTCGAAGTGGTTTTCGGTATCGACAGAGAGTATGCCCATATCCGATCCCGGTCTCTTTAACAACCAAACGTTATTATAACACCGCGGTCATTTCAAAATAGTTTATATTTCAAAACCAAAATATCATTTCCATTCCAAAAACCAAATCAATACGATATCATTTTCACTTCAAATTTATTCATTTCCAAAAATCATATCACTTTCCAAAGTTATAACACTTCCGAAATCATAGTCTTTTAAAATCAAAATACTTTGGAAATCACAGCTTTGAAATCATAACATTTTGGAAATCATAACTCTTTAAAATTATAGCATTTGGGAAATCATAACACCTTCCTCTTAAACAGTTTAGATATTAAAATTAGTATATATAAAAAAATAGTTTATAAATAAAAATAGTTTATATGAATAGTTATAAGTTAAAATAGTTTATAAATAAAATGATTTATATTAAAAATGATTTATATTAAAATACTTTATATTAAAATAATTTATAAAATAATATAAAATAGTTTTAAATATAATTTAAAATACTTTATATAATAAAATAGTTTCCTCAATTTCCACAAATCGATTCAAGTCAACTCGTTCCAAAATTCAAATTTAATCAAATCTCAAATCATCAATTTCAATTCGATTCAGTTCTCAATAAACAATTTCAAATTCGATTTCAAATACATATTTGAACCATAAAATAAGCCACTCAAATTTAAATATATATCAAAGTCAATATATTCAACATTTTAAAACTAAATTCGATAATTTTATATATATATATCAAATTCACTTTACTATTATTAGTTTTGAAATATTTACTTAATTATTTCAATATCATTTGAGTACAACTTCAATTTACAAAATATCCCATTTAAATTTATATAAGTTTGGAATATCCATTTAAGTCACCTTTAATCAAATTTCAAGTTGTAAAACACTTCTTTAAAATTTTAAATTCAATAAAATTTAAATCAAACTTATTTAAGTATAATTCTTAAATAAATATAATTTCAAATCAATTTCAAATCATTATAAACTCTATATTAGAAAATATAGATATTAAATAAATATTTAAACATACTGTTTATCAACTTTATTAAATCAACTTTAATAAATCTTTAAAATCAATATTTATCAAAACCATATATTTCTTTTCAAAACCATAGAAATCATTTTCAAAAATATTTATATATATAGACCAACGGTGTCTGTATATAATTTTCTACCCTATGGTCAAGTGATATGGATATTTATCATTTCAATCCGCAATTTAAATATATACGGGTATATATCTTTTCAACCCGCAGTCCCAAATTCAATTCAATAAAAATCTCTTGGGTTTATCATTTCAACCCATAACAATTTTCTCCTATTCTACAGATCGTTCGGGTATGTATCATTTCAACCCATAGTGAATTCTATTCAAACAGGGAACTTGCAGAGTGATAACAGATATGAAATAATATAACATGCATATATCATCAATATAAATAACAGATAATGGTGTCAGATGTCACAGGTGATTAGATACAGATAATATCATATATAATAATGTAAATAACTAACAGCAGCATATTACAATTGTCGTTTCAATTGAAATCAAATTTAATAAAAAAAAGAACGTTAATTGTGAGTGATTGCTCACCTTCCGAGGTTAGAGAATAGACAATGAAGTTGAGTTACGAAATGCAAGCACGAATCCCAGAGCAAAGCTAGATTGAAAGGAATTGACGACAAAGCTGATAGTTTGAATTGACGAGAACGAATCAGAATCATCTAGATAGAGACAAAATATATACTATTATTATTTTTCCATGAAATCAATATCAAATTTAAGGCGAATATAAAATAATATATATATATATAGATAATTAAGATCGTTGTTTTCATTTAAAACACGTATATAAAATAAGAATTCCTTATATACTTGAAACCAACCCATGTACTTATATATAACAATTATATCCAAACTAATATGTATAAACCTTTATAACTTAATATACTCTATTTGACTTAGATACGTAAACATGCTTTATACAACTTAACATATATAAACAATATATTATAGATATCATATATTTATATTTCAAACTATCAACTTTATAACTCATATAATACATATCATATACATATATATAATACCGTAGGCATATATATATATATATATAATACATCAACTTAAAATTACTGTAACTAACATATACATATATCCAGATCAAAATCTATATATAATTTAAGATCATTATTAAGTTTAAATTCATATATACATACTTTTGGTTTTATTAGAAATCAAACAAAGTACCTATCAAGTCATCAAAAGATCGCAACCTATAAGATTACAGCCCATATATATTCAAGCAATGCATATAACATATAAAACTAATATAAACTTATACTTATCAAAACAGCATACTCAATATATATAAACTGATACATAACCATACTGTATCATATAACTAGAATGTGCAGAACCCAAGTAAAAAAATTACATATGCATGCTGCTTGAACAATACTAAAACTGTTATATTACTTGTATACTAACATATATTTATTTACTGCGAATTTACAAAAGCAGAACATTACATATATAAATACAAATATATAAATCGGACTGTATATACTATGCAACAGACAAAAATATCTAATACAATTATAAACTTATACAACCTTATACATATTCTCAGTAAGATACACTAACTATATATATATAAAGCTTATATATTCAAACAGATATAGCTTTATATACAAACAGCAGTTAAGAAACAAACTTGTACAAATTCCTTTTATATATATATATAAACAAAACTTATATACATATTATTTTCCAAATATCAACATTTAATATTACATATATTTAAATCAAAAATATCCACCAACACAACATATATTATAACTAGTATATGTATGATACGGTACAATATAAAGAAATTGCTGTGATTATGATATATATACTTACACTATTTATAAACAAACATATAGTTTTAAATATGTATAAACTTATATATGATATAACTACATACCATATGAATCTGAATCTGTAACTAGAGAGTATACACGAAAGAAGTTGATGATGACATGAGGTGGTGGTTCCGGTAGAGGTCTACAGGGCCGGCGAAGGTTGGAGGCCGACTGGGTTGCTTGCGTGGCTAGGCAAGGTGAACGAGTAGCTCGGGAAGAGGCTGATGTGGTGATCGGTAAGGGAGATGGGCAGGTTTGGGATGAGAAGGAAGGTCAGAGGCCGAAGCTTCCGATGGTGGTTGGTGACTCGGGTTTGGATGAGCTTGGGCTGCTGCGTTTGATGGAGGAAGAGGTATGGTGAAAGAGGGGAAGAGGTTAAAGGAATTTGGAGATGAAGAAACAGCTGAGAAAATGAACTCTACCGTATATAATTTCCTTACCTCAAAAAAATATGAACAGACACAAAATATGTGAACAGAAACAAAATCTATTGAAATGGTGGGATGCCAATCGTTAGAGGATATCCAAAGTTTAACAACTGATGGCTATTTTTTTAGCCGTTTGAAAATTGAGTGGTCACCGGAAGTTTAAAAGTTAAAATTTTAGAACCGATACGATTGACAGTTTTACGGTTTCCACTCCGTACCGGATCCCAAAACACAGAATTGAATATACCGTAGAAATCTACACGACGAGACGATCAAAACGGTATACAGATATTAGTGGTACGATCATCCGATCAAAAGTCGATAATCGGTACCGAAAATGCTGCTATTCCGTACAGAAAAATCCAAACGGAGCTAGAAACTTCCGCATTTCGTGAAACAAATTATGCAGTCTTATTCAGAGTGTTCTAAATAAATTTTCTCATGCTGACATATTTTGGTTTCGGAACACTTTTATTATCATAAATTTTAACTGATATAAATTTAAATAAAATTACACAAGAAAATAAACTTCAATATTATCTGACGAAAATTTACCAATTGCCATGTTTAACAAGACGCATTCCAAATATCAAATTTAATTTCAAAATTTTATTGTTTAAAATTTCACAAAATTTCAATTAAATATATTAAATAAACAAATAAAATTATTAAAATTTATGGGTCGTTACAAAAATTAATGAATTGCTATGTGAAATTATTTTTGTGAAAAAGATTTATTTAATTTGATTATAAAATATTTTATTAAAGGTATTAATTTATTAAAGGAAATTAATTTTTGATTTTTATAAATCTTTAAAAATCATATAAAATTCTAGAATAAATAATATGAAATGGTTTCTAATTATTATTTTAGAATTTTCAATGGATATCTCATGAATTTTTAATATAATCAAAAGTTTGAAAAAATATATTATATGGATTTGGAATAAAAGAAATTTATTCAGGGTTTATACAATTTGTTTTAAAATCGTATATAATTGTATAAAATTACAAAATTATTGTTATGAATCTTATTTGGTTTTACAAACCATTTTTGGGGTTTCAAAAGAAAGAAATGGGTTTTCAAAATTTATTTGTGAATATTAAATATTTTTTAAATTTTCAAAAGGTTAAGAAATTAGTATTTTAACTATTTAAAATATATAAATGCTTTTATTAATTATAGTTATGTTTTTATAATTTAAAACATTTATAATCCTTTATAAATAAATATGTGAGTTTTATTAGAATTAATTCTATGTGATGAGAAATTTGAATAAATGGATTAGCAATACCATTTGGTATGGGACTTTTGGTAATGTTTTTTCGGTTATTCTTTGTACTCGTTATATATAATACTGAAGGAACGAGTGTGATGTGTGAGCACTAAATAAATAGACTAGTAACACACGGTGGCATGAGATGCCATTGTGATATTTATACAGTTATTCTTTGCTCGTTCATGACACTCGATGAGAAGATGTTGTGTGTGGCTCGCTATGGTGAGTCACGTATAAAGCTATGTGTTTGTAATTGTACATGTCATGTATCAACCAATATATAGAGCCATGTGTTGGCATATATGTAGCACTATGTGTTAACCATTGAGTATATATAATATGTGGCTATCTATCTTTGTCCAACTTCCTTTATGATTTGGGAGTGAATCAAATTAGGCAAGTATCCACATAGCGGCCTGATTGTTGGACCGCGCTCCAAATCTATGAGACCTTACATCCACTTAGCTATGTGCATTCACCCGTGTCACATTGGCCAGAAATATGTAACCATATGGGCATGTGTTGGGTCATGACTGTAGAGTTCTCGCGTTGATGAGCACAACGGTGGATCTTGTCACAATACCGAGGGGAGGTAACCAAAGACCATAGGAGTCATGTCAGACGGACACACGTGTGGCTCCTAGAGCAAGCAGATGTGCTGTCAGTCTCCCATTTGGTTTCGGTGTGTGTGGGAGTAGATAGGCATATACTATGATGATATATGATTATACTTGAGACCGTGTCCAACATATGGTCAACCCCGTATCCATCTTAGGCATGTGTTGCTACTCATATTTTACCGGCATGTGCCACTAATTATTCTTATTTGGAAAGTGTTGCCATTTATTTATTTGGATCATATTTATTTTATTATTTTGATTATGATAGACCTAGGAAGGTCTATCATATATATCCATTTGGAAATTGCTATGTGCTAGCCCGATTTTGCTTATTGTTTTCATCTATTGTGATGATGATTTATTTATATGGATGATCTATCCATTTGATATCAATTTTCATGATCTCTTATTGATTTTGATTTATATGGTCGATGACAGTTTTCTACATGGTTTTGTAATGGATGCTATTTTGAGATATTTGATGCTGTTTAGACTATCTCCGTGTCACCATACATTTTATCATCATAAGCTATTATGAAATTTACATTATAGACATAGTCCAACCATTATGTTATTTATATAATACCCCAGTCAATCCGAGACATTTCAGGTTCAGGGACAAGATGAATTGTTTATGGATGTTGAGCATGGATGGAGGATATGATATCTTTATGTATATGTCACTCTGTGTACGTAGTTATTGAGTTGTATAGTTTTCGCCATGTATCTATTTTTGATAGTGGGAATTTGACCTATATTTTGTATCCTACTTAGACTATGTATATTTTCTATTATATATTATCACCGTGATTATTGGCTTCGTGTTCTCTCTACCATTTACTATACATTGTGTGTTGTTCTATCCTAGTACCACATATGTTTACTGCTTTGTTCTGATACTGTATGCATATAGGTGAGTTTATTTATTCAATTTTGAAATACGTACTAGTGTTAGCTCAAGGGAATATTCACATGTAGCATCTTAATATCGCCTCATTTTCCATATTATCTAAAAATATTACTTAATAATACTCTTGGATAGTATGGGTATAGAGGTGGGGTGTTACAATTGGTACTAGAGCAGGTGCAGAACAATACATTGTATATATAAGACATGAGTCATTAGCCTAGACGAGACTTATAGTCCCTGTCCCTTTAGGCATGTTGGGTAGTTACCCTGTAGTAAGGGATAATAGGAATATTTGTATTACTTATTACATGATGATTACAGGGGTAATCGTCGAGGGACATATTTTTATTTTTTATACAATATATATATATATATATATATATATATATTTGCTACTTCCACAGTTATAAGCGTAAAACTCTATATGAGATACAAAGTAGTTCATAAGGGTACTGAGTTAGAAGTTGCAGATCCAACTTGTTGTATCAGCTCTGTTGATAAATATTAGATCTCGGTATGGCTTTGGATATAGTAATCTGATTCGTTAAGGATCAGAGTGCACAATGGAAGCTGATGGATCAATTTCCCCTGACTAGTTAGATTAATTGGTTTGTTGGATATTTGAGTACCTTATGTTATTACATTGATGGTTGATGTTTAGTTTGGGGGATCCAACTTGAGTATGGTGTTCGATAAAAACCATCACTCAAGGCGAGTATCTGCTTAAATTTTTGATATTTGGAACCATGCGGTATCTTCGGTTATATAGTTACCGCAAGGGCTAATCAAATTGTTTTAACATAAGTTAATACGGTATATTTTTATATATAATTTAAAGTGTGATTAATAAGAAAGATAAAAGCTATTTGTTTATTTTATATATGGTTGGTTAGTGATGTATGGATTTTTATAAGAAAACATTTTTGTTGTTATATATTAACTATAAGTGTTTTAATACAACCAAGCATATGTTTTGATTTATAAGTCTTTTTGGTTATAATGGTGTGTATATGGTTTGGAAAAAAAATGTTTTATTAGAATCAAGCATATTTTGTGAATATAACCTTTTCACTAAAAGATATATATGTTTATACGATATTAGAGAAATATTTAATTTCCCTAAATAGTTGATTCCACACGGAAAGAAATTTTAATTATATAAATGTATGTTGATGGAATTTTCGAAAATTGATTTTGTGTTAATTTGACCACTAAGTGCTTTAAGGATTCTGGTCGATGTGCCGATCAACGTTATAGATAGGGATTCTTAGACACTAGGACGAGACATATGGACACGAAGTTTTGAAAAGCTTTGAAAATTTAGAAAAGTTTGGAGAAGTTTTAAAATGTTTTGAACTATTTTGCAAAGTTTTGAAAAGTGATGTAATATTCTGAAAAGAAGTAAAGTATTTTGAGTTGTGATGACATCAATGTTTTAAATTCATATTTCAAAGAAAGTTAAATTTGTTATTTTGCAAAGATCTAAATGACATGATGAATATTTTGAAGTAAGTATAATGTATTAGAAAATGTAGAATTATTATTTAAATGGAGTAAATAATTTGAGGATGGTATAAGTAGTATTTTGAGAAAAAGATTTCTGGAAAGAAAAATGATATTTTGAGCTATGTTTTGAAAAGAATTTAGATAAAGTTCTAGGAAGTGATATAAAGTATTTTGTTAAACGAAATATTATTTTGAAATAACGTTATAGTAAATTACATGATATGGAAAGGTGTATAAAATTTTAAAGTTTTAGAAATTGTTTCGATTTGGAAATTTATATTGGGTACACGTATTATTATGGTAAAGTTAAGAAGCTAATAATGTTATAATTTCATATGTTTATATATATTTAATATGATGATGGAAGCCAATGAGCATTGGTGGACAGTTGAAGTCGATGGTGAGGCAATATTGATCACACGATTAATACTGCAGCCAATCGGCAAAGTAAGCCGCTAAAAATTCTTGGCGAAGCATTGTCAGTATATTTATATATTGGAATTTGAAATTTGTTTAGTATGTGATGTTGTGATTGTTTGTCTGCCACGTTCTTTAATTCTTATGACTTGAGTGTATGTGTTAAATATATTTGTGATTTGATGTATTGTGATATATAAGTTTATACATATGTTTCCAACGTAAAATGACTTTTGAAACTATATGGCATTAAAAAGCCTAAGCAAAAAGAGTTGATTATTTTGAGAAAATTATTTTGTGAATAACTGGTATTTTAAGAGATGTTTCTGAATGAAAGCGTAGTATATATTTGAAGAAGTTTTATGAAATTAGAAGAAGTAAAGTTGAGATTTGTAATAGTTTTTCATGAATTTTAAAATAAAATTTTGATTTTGTTGAGATTGTAGTAAAGTGCAGTTATACAATAAACATAGCAATAAATATTCTATGAAGTTGAAATTGGAGTATTTAGAGAATTGTTCAAAGGAAATTTTGTTTATAACATTTTCAAGTATTAATAAAGATTTTTCATTAAAAGTGATAAAGAAATGTGGTTTATAAAAAGTGAATTTAGAAGCATTTGTCTATGTAAGTAATGTTTTAATAATTGTGATGGATTTTAAAGCAAATGAATTATATTGAAATTGTTTTGTGTTTGAAAGAAGGATAAATACGAGTTTTGGTAAAAATAAGTTTCGAGATATATGTGATAGTAAATGAAATGAGTTTAGTATTATGAAAAGAAAAAAAAACTCTAAGTAGATTGCAATTGTCTTGTTCATAATATAGTATATTAAGACTTTCTATCAAAGAGTTTTAAAAAAAATTTATTATGGGAAAAAAATTAAAAATTTTGCAAGTAAAAGATTATTTGAAAGGAGTTATGTAAGTTCGTTTTGGAAAATATTTTTTGGATCAAAATTTGAAGTTATTGATTATAAATTAAAACCATGCTAAGTTTTGAAGATTTATGGCTTTAGTTAAGCCTTGAGAAGAAGATATAATATTGTTTCAAGTGCTTTACAAAATTTTGAAGTTTGTTTTGAGAATCTAAAATTAAATTTGAGGATCTATCTTATAAAGATAAAATTTTCAAAATTTTAAATTTTGAGTTTACAAATATTTTGGGTCCTCTACATTATGTATGTACAATAGAAATGTTTTTGAAAAGTTTTGTGAAGTAAAGTAAGAAGAGTAAAGTAGATTTACATTTTATTTTCCATCATTGTTTTCAGAAGAGATAAATAATAAGAAGTTTTAACACTTTGAAGTTCATTAAATAATTTTATAAATTATAAAAGTTTAGTGTTAAAGAAATGGTGTGTTTTTGTTGATGTGTAAATATATTATATTTGAATGTTGTGAATTTTCGAAATATATTCATGCCATAGAGACTACTCCAAAGATTTTAGAAAATTAAAACAATTTAATTGCAGTTTTGTTTGTAACACATGGGTGTTATCCCAATTGAGTGATTCAACTCATAGCCTATGACCATTGACGTTGACCGAGGGATGATAATCAATTGTTTGAGGATCCAGCAAGGAATTTTATAATTGATGTTGCATTACATAAGCTTTGTGTGATGATTGTATAATTGCTTTAACTATAGATGGTTGTAGTAAAGTTAATAATTTAAGCCACGGATTTTCCCCATAGGAAATTGCGGGGATACAATTTCCTTAAGGGGGGAGTATGTAACAACCTGTGTTGAGAATCAATTAATTAAAATTAATAATAGAGATGTAATTAATTAAAGTGAATTTTTAAAGATTAAATAGGAATGATTTGAAATTATTTGTAAATATTGGAATTAGGAAAATAAAATATTAAATTTTGAAATTTAAATTGTTTTGGGAAGAATTATTAAAGAGCGTTTAGAATGAAGTATTTGGAAGTTAATTAATTTGAAGATTTTGAATTATTAATAAAATGTGGAATTTAATTATTTAGCTGATAATGATAATAGCTTTGAATTTAAAATGGTTTTAAATGTGTTAACAGAAATTGAATAGTTTTATAAATTACAGTATTAATAGTAAATGAGATTATAGATACATTTTAAAGGAAAAAGAAGTTTTTAGTTTATTCATAAAAGGAGTATGTGAATTTATTTGTTAAATGTGCTTAAAAGTGAAAATATAGAAATAACTATATAAACAAATTAAATTATGGAAAATAAATATTGTAAAATATATATAGTAATATTTATTTGATGATTTTAACTAATTTTTCATGATTAAAAATTTGATTTGTAGGAAGAATTAAAGAAAAGAATAAAAATCATAAAGAATAGTAAGACCATTAGGCCCATTCCCTTACTTAAGAAAATTCTATACTCCTCTTTGCTTCATGACAAGTCTAGAAACCCCTTTCACTACTACATTTTTTCAACCCAAAGCTTCTTCATTCCATACTTCAGTAAACCCCAAATATGAAATATTAATCTCCCTCTTTTCAAATATTTATATAAAATCAAATAAAATTCCAAAAATCATGAAACTTAAATCTAGCTCCTCAACACCTTGCTAGACCCCTAGGAAGCATCAAAGCTGGATTTTGAGCAAAATTTTATGTCATGTGCATTTTTAGAAAAGAAAAAAAAATGGGTTTTTGATTTTTTTATTGAGCTATGAAGTGCTTTTGGAAGATGGAGCTTTTGCTAGCTAAGGCGAGTTAATTTAACTCACAAACCTATGTCTAAATTCATGAATTTCATCTTAATATTAGTATATGTAATATTGAATTTGTGTGCATTTCACTTAAAATCTAAGCATGCTTGCTTAATGTTTGACTTTGTGACATTTTGACATGCATTTGGATGATTAGATGATGTTTAGTAGAAGGATACAGTTTGGATGGATGTGTCGACGGCGGCTAAAGCTATCGAACGATGTGGAACCATCATTCCAGGCCGTGGACTGGTCGATTGTTCTAATATGATCGGTGGACCGGTGTAAGGCATGGAAAGATAGTTCGAAGTAGTGCACGTATTGTTATTAAAAAAAATTGAAAAAAATAAACCTATGAGTTTGAAAGTGGAAAATTGAGGAATTTCATATATGAAATTATTTTTGTGAAAAAGTTTTTTTAATTTGATTATTAATTATTTTATTAAACGTATTGATTTATTAAAGGAAACTGATTTTTTATTTTTATAAATCTTTAAAAACCTTATAAAATTTTAGAAAAAATACATGAAATGGGGTATAATTATTATTTTAGGATTTTATATCTCATGAATTTTGAATATAATTTAAAGTTTAGAAAAATATATCTTATTGATTTAGAATAAAACAAATTTATTTAAAGTTTATAAAATTTGTTTAAAAATCACAATTGATTATAGAAAATTATGAAATGATTGTTATGAGTCATATTTGGTTTTACAAACAATTTTTGGGTTTTCAAAAGTAAGAAATGAGTTTTCAAAAGGTATTGTGAATATTAAATTATTATTCAAATTTACAAAAGGTTGAGAAATTAGTATTTTAACTTATTAAAATCTATAAATGCTTTTATGAATTATAGTTATGTTTTTATAATTTAATAAATTTATAATCCTTTCTAAATAAATATGTGAGTTTTATTAGTATTAATTCTGTGTGATGAGAAATCTGAATAAATGGAGTTGTAATACCGTTTGGTATGGGACCTTTAGTAATGTTTTTTAGTTATTCTTTGGACTCATTATATAGAATATTGAAGGAGCGAGTGTGATGTGTGAGCACTACATAAATGGACTACTAACACATGGTGGTATGGGATGCCGTTTTGATATATATTCGATTATACTTTGCTTGTGGATGACACTCATATGGGGAGTTGTTATGTGTGGCTCACTACGGTGAGTCACATATATAGCCATGTGTTGGCAATTGTATAAGGTCGTATGTCGGCCAATGCATAGAGTTGTGTGCGGCATATGTGTAGCGTTATGTGTTAGCCATTGAGTATGTATACTATATGTCTATCTATCTTTGTTCAACTAACGTTATGATTCGGGAGTGAAACCGGATTATCTAGTATCCACCTTGGTGGCCAGATTATGAGGTCGTGCCTCGAATTCGTAACACCTTATATCTATTTAGATGTGTGTGTTCGCCCTTGTGTCACATAGGCCAATAGTCTTTCACCATAAGGGCATGTGCAGGTCGTGACCATGGCGTCCTCGCATTGATGAGCACATTGGTGGATCTTGTCATGATACTGAGGGGAAGGTAACCGAAGATAATAGGAGTCTTGTCTGATAGATATACGTGTGGCTCTTGGAGATGGCAGACGTGCTTTTAGTCTCCCGTTTGGTATCGGTATGTGTATGGTAGATAGGTATATACTATGATGAAATATGATTATACCTGAGACCGTGTCCAGTGTATGGTCAACTCAGTATCCTTCTTAGGCATGTGTTGCCACTTATATTTTATAGGCGTGTGTCACCAATTATTATTATTTGGCATATGTTGCCATTTATTTATTAGACGGTATCTATTTTATTATTTTAATCATCGCAGACCCTGGAATGTCTATTATGTATATCCATTTGGACCTTGCTGTGTGCTAGCCCGATTTTACTTATTAATTTCACCTATTGTGGTGATGATTTATTTGTATGGATAATTCACCCATTTGATATCGATTTTCATGATTTCTTATTGATTTTGATTTATATGGATGATGACACTTTTCTATATGGTTTTGTAATGAATGCTATTTTGAGATATTTTGATACTGTTTATACTATAACCATTTTACCATACATTTTATCATCATGAGCCATTATGACATTTACATTATAGACATAGTGTTACCCATGTGTTATTTATATAATAGCCGGGTCAGTCCGAGATATTCTAAATTCAAGGACAAGATGACCAGTTAGTGGATGTTGAGCATAGATGGAGGATAGGATATCTCTATGTATATGTCATTTTATGTGTGTACATTATTGAGTTATATATTTGTCACCATGTATCTATTTGTGCTAGTTGGAATTGACTTACATTTTGTATCCCACTTAGACTATATATATTTCCTATTATATATTATCCCCGCAATTATTGGCTCGGTGTTCTCTCTACCATTTACTATACACTGTATATTGTTCTTCCCTGGTATCGCAAGTGTTTATTGCTTTGTGTCAATATTGTATACATATATATGGGTTTATTTATTCAATTTTGACATACGTACCAGTGTTTTCCCAATTGAATATTCACGTGTGACAGCCTAATATCGTCTCATTCTCCATATTATCTGACAGTGTTACCTAGTAATACTCTTGGATAGTATGTATAGAGGTGCGGTGTTAAAGTAAAACTATTGCATATTGACGAGTAAGGATATCACATATTGAAGATATGGACTATCACAAGTTGATATATGCCAAAGCTGTCACAAGTTTACACATGCCAAAGCTATCAGAAGATTGATATGAATAAGCTATCACAAATTTAGAAGATAGAGCCATCGCAAGTTGAGAAGTTGAAGCCATCACAAGTTGAGGATGTCAAAACCATGGTAAGGTTAGACATTGAAGCTATCGAAAGTTAAGGATGTCTAAGCTATAGCAAGTCAAGATGTTGAAGCTATCACAACTTAAGATGTTGAAGCCGTCGCAAGTTGAGATACTGAAGCTATTGCAAGTTAAGGATGTCAAACATATCGCAAGTTAAGATGTTTAAGTTATCGCAAGTTGAGATGTTGAAGCCATCACAATGCGAAGTTGAAATCATCGCAAGCTGAGCATGTCAAAGCTATCGCAAGTTGAGATGTTAAAGCCATCACAAGTTGAGATATTGAAACTATCACAAGATACGATAAAGCTATCGCAAGTTAGAAATATTAAGTTATTAATATCAAAGCTATCACATGTTGGAAATAACTAAGCAATCACATAATGAGGTGATAAAGCTATCATAAATTTAAGGCAAAGCTATAACGGTTGAAAGGAATGAGCATTTGCATGCAAAAGAAAGTACTAACACATGTTGAGTTACTGTTAGAAAACAACATTCTAATTAGCCACATGGCCATTCCTGATTGGTCCACCAATGCTATGTCATTGTTGGTGATCAAGTGTGAGTTGTGCCATATGTCAAATCGCTAATGTGCACTGTCAGTAAAATCTCAACCGTTCCTTTCCTATGAGTGCCACTTGTCAAATATCTAAATGCCAAATTTCTCTATAAATAACATGTATCCCTATGAAGAATGGGAAAAATTCGAACCAGTATTCTTATTTTCTTTTTATAATCTCCTAATCGATAGAACTTGATTTTGGGACATTAATGGCCGCTTAGGTCAAATTGTAATTGGGAGTTTGAAATTGATGACTTTGACATTTGACTATTTGCATATTTACTTAGTTGACTATTGGACTATAGATATGCTTGCCCAGGGACTTGCTTCCTTGCCCAAGAATTCTTGAACTTGCCATCTAGCATAAGACTTGAACATAAGTTAGGCCCACTTTATAGACTAACATAAATGTAGGAGGTTGGGTTTGGAATTTATAATAAGAAAAGAGAGAAAATATCTCACACCTTTTACTCCTCTCTTTACCAATTCAAATTCATATATATATATATATATACACATTTATGTATATGTATATGTGTAACTGTATGTATATGTATATGTGTATGTATGTATGTGTATGTGTATGTATCTATGAATGTATGTATGTATTAAAATTAAAACATCTCCTCCCCTTCCTATTATAGTTAGCCATATTTGGACTAATATGGTCCCAAAAAATCTAAAACCCATTTGTTAATTAATTGCATTTTGATCTTATTTAAATACATATCGATATCGTATATTGATATACAAATATATAACTTTTATATATATATATATACACCCAATTAATTACTAGTAGCATCCAGAATATCAAGCATATGAATAATTAATATTTCATATATATTAATAAATTCAGTAAATTTTTAATATTTTATAAACTAACAAAATCTTGCGGTATTTCTAGAATTCATAAATACGATTGTGCAACTCACATATTTAAGTTCAGTCAGCGATCAACATTTTATAAACTAATAATGCCAATATTAACGTTCACACGTCACCTTAGCTAGTGGTATGACAATTTGATTGAATTCATCGCTCATAGATCTTCATCGGTATAGATTTACATTTATGCGGTACCTTTTAGTAATGATTATTTACACATTTTTTCTTTATCAAAGCTATATCATTTTAGGATGTATGGAATTTGGTATTGGTCAAAATTCCAATATTTTCCACATTCAACTTGACTAGTCCATAAATAAAGTCCTGGTTCAATATAACATTTATTATTAATCGTTCTACTCTGGTTGGAGATTTTGAATTTTGAGTTACTATAGTTAACCATGGTATTAACCTCATTCTCTATTGAATATTGTTTCACTTTCTGTGTTCTACTCAGACCCAACTATAGTCGCTCGATGGTTGCTATACCATGATTTAAGTATAATCAAATTGGAAGCTCTATATATAAGTTCCATAATATTCTTAAGTTGAAAGAATCATGTAACATGATCATAGTGAGATTGCCCGTTTGATCTATTTTATTAACCAACAAGAAACTCTCGAGTGAGTCATTCCATGGTTATTTAATAACCACGAGTACGTAACCCCTTGCTGTCCCCAGCACCTATGAGTAATACACTTCCCAAAATTTGGAGAGCATTATGGACTCTGGCTTCAACGAATGTATCACATCCTTCTTAGAAACATCATAACTAGGAATGTTTAGAACAATATGTTATTCTAAATTGTGATAGTTTTCTCTTGATTACAACTATTTGTAATTATTATAAAAAATAACATAGTATTTAAGGATTTTCTAATTAATATACCTTAAATTAATACTTCATTAATTATATCATAATATAATAAGTATATAATAGAAATCAAACATCCTTATTTAGAAAAGAATTGATTAAAAAGTTAGATAATTTACAATAAATTACATAATTGCCCTAGGGCATACCCCTAACTCTTTCGGTTAGGAAGTATGTAGGAAAAATTGGTAAATAGATTTGGTTGATGACTTATCGAGTTTGGATGATAGTAGAGTGATTGTGCTCATATGTAGTTGATTGGTATTCGGAGTACTAAAGTTATTCATTGAGTTTCCATAGAGAAGAGGTACTCGTTAAAAAGGCAGATATCTTATAATAAGGATTTAAGTACGAGTAAGTAGATGTGTGAGTAAAGTGTTATGGTAATAGAGTCAAGCATCAAAGCAAAAGGTTGAGTGTTTATAAGAATGGGGGAGCGAAAGAGTCAAGAAGGGGAGTAATAAAATTCTCCTCACTCCACTAGAGCCTGCCTAGTCGAACATACAACCTTCCGCTCTTTCGAAGCCAACCTTTCTCATTAATACCAAAGCCTCTCTGCTCTTCAATCTCGACATCACTCTTCAGTCCATTTATCCTTTTGGCACATAGTGGATCTTCTTTTTGCTTCTCGACAATCTTTTCTACAAGAGTTGGGTGAACTTCCAAGTGAAAGAGTTAGTAGTATGTCCTAGGGGTAATTATGTAATTTGTTATAAATATCTAACTCTATAGTCAATCTTGTTCGTAATGAAGGTATTTTGTTTTTGTTATATACAAGCTATATTCCACATATGACCGAATTAGGACTCGAAACTTGTTCCATTGGATTCGGAATAGCGGTATAACATTAGTAACGCCAGGCGGCAAGCCTCGATAGGGGTTCGGGATTTCGAGGTACGTCGTAGACGAGATATTTTTAAAAATAAAAATATAAATTTCTAATCATAGCCACCCCTATATTTATCAGCCGCCCTATACTACGCACGTGCTTCCCTTATTTTAAAAGACGCGGCATCTTTTCCTTTTATTTCTTCTCCAATAATCCAACCGAACAAATCAAGCTAAAGAAAAAAATTCGAATTCAGTTCGAATTAAAAAGAAAAAAATAATAGAACGTGATTTCATCGCAATGGCGGAGGAGAGGAGAACTGGGTGCGAGTAGTCCTAGGTCGCGTTCGATTCTAAGGCTCTGGGGGGTCATAGGGCAGAGCGGCAGACCGTGTCCATCATCGGAGGCAGTGGAGTCCCGCAGCATGCGCGCGCGTGGAGGGACGCTGGATCGTCTGGCCATCTCGAAGTTAGGGTTTTGATTTGTGGCATAGTGGGAGTTAACTGTCGAGATGGAGTCTCTTTTGGGCTAGGCGCGTCGTAGTGCGCCTTTGGCCAGAGTAGGGAGGAGTGCAGCACGATGTTGGTGGTGCGACAGTTCTTTCAGGTTTAGGCTGCTACGTCATTTAGGCAGGAAGCATCGAGTGCTTTGATGCGGGGATGGTTGAGCAGAGCCTGAGGAGAGAGAGGCGATGGAGGCTAGTCGTAGGCGGTTGTTGGATTGAAAATGGCCAAAGCCTATAGAAAGATGAACGTGGGTTTTTGTTTGAAGGATTGTGGTGATCGTGTGGGGTTTTACTACTGCAGCAGGTGATGGTTGTCGAGCAACCTAGAGATGGTACGCGGATTGATTTGCGGAATATGACGAGAAGAAGGAATAAAAGAATTTATTTTAATTAATTTTAATTAAAGAGTAATTAGTTTATTAACCATAATTAAAATTGGAATCATTAATTTGTATAATTCATAATTTTGCTTAGAGGTTCAATCGAACGGAATCAGTTGTGTGGGATTTGTAGCTACAGAATCTACGCAATAGAATTAAAATTGGGATGGATTCCAATTAAAAATCAAGGTGAGTAAATCTCACTCAATTTAGTTAGCTAATTTAAATTTATAATAATTAAAAATTATTTATTGGATGATTGGTTGAATGGTTATATATTTATCAGTTAAATGCTATTATAGATATATATATATATATATATATTAGTATATATATTAGTAGTTGGATATATTTTCCGCCTATTGGAGCGGATGAGACACTATGCGCCCCGCATAATAGCAGATGACTCTATAATACGGCGATATCCCGCCTCGAAGCGAGATTGGTATTTTTATGTTATTTAACACTTGTGGATGCAGGCTAACAGGATGGAGGGATCCAACTGGATTCCTCAAAAATATTGATTTTAATTTCATATATAGTGATATATGATTTGTGTGAATAATCTATTATAGGTTATGTTGTGATTTGGATTATTGAATGTTATTGTAGCACTGGCCTTAAATTTGGTATTTTAAATACCATAAATATTATTTTTGAATTTGAAGGAATTAAAAAGGGAATTTTGGATATAAAAATATTTATATTGAAATTTGGATTATTTAAAGGAAATTTAGTTGGATAAAATAAAATTTTGATTTTGGATTTGTACTTAACTATTCGTAAAATATTTTAATAGAAATTTAAAAATAATTTATATAAGGGATTTAACCATGGATTTTAAAATGATATATTTGGAAATATGGATAAGGAGTTTTAAATCAATATTTAAAATAGATTGGGAAATAAATGGTATTTATAAAGTGATAAGTTTAAAAATGAAGTTTTTAAATGAGATTAGTTTTTATAAACAAGTGAAACTCAAAGAAGTTTATAAATTTATAAACGATGTTTATAAATAAGAGGAAATGATTATCAGTTGATAGATTGGAAATATAAATTTACAGTGTGAATTTATATCAAAATATGGAAATCGGTTTTGGGAAAAATAGTAGATATTATCTTAGAAATGTGAAAATAGTTAGGGAATCGGAATGAAATCAATGCGTTATGAATCGGGAGGGATTTATAAAGTGAAATTGGTTATTGGGATGTTAAATATATATTTTTATCGAGAAGGTAAGTTTGTTTTAAAAAGGGAAATTTTATTTATTCAAACTATGTAATTTAAAACTACTTTAGTAATAAAATACTTCGGAGAGTGGATTTTTCAAATATTTAATATTAATTTAGATAAATACTAATTTTTATAATAAGCTTTGTAAATCGATTAGTTTATTTAAAAAGATTTGGAAATGGGTTATCGATGTTTATTTAAAGTGTTTGATATTTTAAATAATTACTTAAACATTGGTTAAAAAATAAATTATTATAATAAATAAAATACTTATTATATATATAGTTTGAAATGATTTTAATTTATTTATAAATACTCTCGAGATTTTGAAACATGTTTATTTAAAGAATATGTTTTTTATAAAAGAAATCTTATAGTGGAATTCTGGAAAACTTAAGGAAATTCCCGAATGTTTGAAATAAGAGAACTTCGAAAGATGAACTAGAATTCATAAGGGAAGTTAGAAATGGGTAATTGGAATATAGACAAGTGTAATCGATTTGGAAATATTAAAGGAAATTAATTAATGGATTCTGAAACTTATAGAATTCGTTATAAGTGAGTTAAGGGATTTACAAGTAAATTGTAAAGGGATTTGAGAAATAGAAAAAATGGAATATTTTCCTAAGTATTTGGAAATAGAATGGTTTTAGAGGAAAAATAGACTCATAAATATTTCCTAAGTATTGGACTGGAAGGATTTGAAATATTTTAACTACGAGGTTATTATTGTAGAAATATTTTCAAAGTGTTGATGTGATGCCCCACTTCTATACTCACACTAGCCAAGGACACTACGGGGTAATGTCGTCGACTAGCACGAAGAATAAGGCTGTTGAGGAGGGACCATCTATGTAATTACTTTGTGCGAGTACCGATATGTCAGATAATATGACTTGCATTTCAATTCAAGAGGAAATCCGACATGTCAAATACAAACTCAAAGCTGCTACACAGTGGCTATGTGGGCTTCGGAAACAAATATAGAAATAAGCATAACACAAATCAGTCACAGATATTCATATCACAAATGCGGAAACAAATATGAATATAACACATAAAAGTGTACATCAAAATAGTGGTCATACAAGATCCACTACATCATAGAAGAATAGGTACAAGTGCTAAGCAAAAGAATATGTATACATCAAGGAGTCTCTATCTCAAATGTATAAAAGAAAAAACTACTAAGCTAAA
This sequence comes from Allium fistulosum, assembly GCA_030737815.1. NCBI lineage: Eukaryota > Viridiplantae > Streptophyta > Magnoliopsida > Asparagales > Amaryllidaceae > Allium > Allium fistulosum. Next base: position 1,215,695,745 of record CM060902.1, read on the forward strand.
GTTGTTAGCCAAAAGTCAAAAGCTAGCCCCTGCTAAGAAGTCAAGTGGAAGCACCTGTAACACCTCGGTTTGACCCGAGTATTATTTAAGAAGAAAAATAATAAACGGGTCAGTCTAGCTATAAATATCATATAAGATAAGATAGGATAAGAGATACAACAAAAATATATGATAACAATAATACCATGCTTTGACAAGCATACATTTGATAACAACAAAAATCATACAATATCTCAAATCATCTCAAATATCCAAAAAGAATATCACATTCTTAGCTTATTCACCAAACCTCAAATATTGACAAAGCTTATCAATGCCAATCGCAAAAATCGGTGAAACACAAATTCCAGAAATCAATAATTAGAAATCCAGAAAACACAAAGAAGGGGTAGGTCTAACATAAACGGGATGTTATCCCATGGGTCGCTAACCCATAAAATGAGCTGAACATCGACGCACCTAAAAAGATATGCCCCATGCACAGTCAAACATCGACGCACCTAAAAAGATACGCCCCATGCATAAAGGAACATCGACGCACCTAGAAAGATACGCCCATACATAAACGAACATCGACGCACCTAAAAAGATACGCCCCATGCATAAACGAACATCGACGCACCTAAAAAGATACGCCCCATGCATAAACGAACATCGACGCACCTAAAAAGATATGCCCCATGCACAGTCGAACATCGATGCACCTAAAAGGTATGCCCCATGCACCGACTTATCAAGCCGATTGCTCCACGCACGGTCAAAAGACCCTGGGTTGTTAGCCCATAAAATGAAACGAAGCACCACAAAACGGGGTATAGTCCCCCACGCGGACAAAGAGACATCACATATCGCTAGTCTAAACCATAAAATGATCATCATTGATCAACAAGAAGTGTGAATTACACTAAGCTAGTAAATAAATGAGTTTAGCTTCATGTCCCATAACCACTGGATTAACTTAAATATTTACGAACAAATTGTAGATTTCCACTCGAAAATTGTCACAAGATTTCAATCGAACAAGTCTAAGAATTAACCGATGAAGTAAACGCAAGCGTTTCATACCACTTGTTTTGCTAAGTCGTTTAATTAGATTTCTCATACGAATGAGGAAAATGTTTGTATATACTAATAGATTGGAAAACGGTTTTAAAAACGAGGTTTGTATTGAAAATAATTGTTGAAATCATTTTTGCGAAAGAATTTGAGTATTTACTACTAGTATAGAAAACCTTTATATTTTAAAGTGACAAATCACAGAAACGATTGTAAAAACAATCAATCACTAAAAATCCACATTCGACGACGTGAATTCAAACCATAGAAATCGATATCAAATCCATCAAATGGATACTCCAAAAATCCATAAAAGAAGTCATCAAAGTCGATAATGAATGACAATGACCAACCAGATCAACTAAAAATCGATAAAACGGAAATCCACTCAGAAATAGGCAATTTGGCTGAAATTAACAGTGTTAGACGTCTGAACTGAAGGTCTGGAAATTTCATTCCAGATCGTCCAGACGTCTGGGGAACAGACTCAGATGTCTGAGCTGAAAGACTGGAATTTTTATTCCGTAGCCTCAGATGTCTGAGCCTATTACCAGACGTCCGAGCTGAAGCTCAGGGCAAGATTTTGCCTAGACCAATGATGACCAAATCATATCGGAAGCGATCAGACGAGCGATGATGGCTAGGGATTTATGCCAAGCGACTACCCAGCCCTATAGGCTCACCAATACACTCCAAACAACAAGTCAGAACATCCATAACAAGAATATCATAGATTTTTACTTCAAATTACCAAAAATTGGATAATTCGACAAACCAATACAATTCAAAAGCAAATGAACATGAAATAGATGTTAGGAATTCATACCTAACAACTATCAAAGGTATAGACATAGATGTGAGTTTAAGAACTCACCTTTAAACCCAAAACAACAAGTGAGAAGCTTTAAAACAAAGGAAAGATCAACCACTCTTCAACTTCAACTCTAGAAGCTCCAATCTATGATCATAGACAAATACTTCCTAAATTAGGTTATAGGAAATTCCTGAAAATTGGAGAGGAATTGAGATAGAGAAGATGAAGAGGATGCTTACCTAAGCTTCTCTTTGATTTTGGAGCTTGAACCTTGAATTTCCTAGTAATCTAGGGTTTAGGAATTTTAATTTCCCTTTCTTTCGCTCATTTTCCTTTAGCTTGAGAGTGTTAGGAAAATATAGTGAATGAATGAAGAGGGGGTGGAGTGTTAGGGTATTTTGTTGGGTTAGTGGGCTGAAACCCCAAAACCAAAAGCCCAATAGAAAAATATCAAAATTCTACTCAACTCCAAACATATCGATGTTTATACTCAAAAAAGTTGTAAACGTCATTTTGAACTCAATGGAAGTGGTCTCGAGTCCGAATTCGACTGTTTACAAAAAGTGACATTTCGGACTTTAAATTCAATAAACGATTCTATATTTAAACAAAACATTTAAATATACAACCGTAAAATATACGGGTTGTTACAGACTCCCCTCCTTAAAGAAATTGCGTCCTCGCAATACTTAAGAAGAAAATAAAAAGTAACAACCATACTAAGGCATAACAACACGATTTCCTTTTGAGAAAATAAATTCTTCAAAGATTTATGATCAATGTAGAGAACAATTTTCTCTCCCAAAAGATAATGACGCCAAATTCTAAGAGCGAAAACTATGGCCGCGAGCACCAGATCATGAATGGCATATTTGGTCTCGACAAGCTTTAATTGTCTAGAAGTTTAAATGATAACACGTTCCCTCTTGCATGAGAACGACACCCAAACCAATACGACTAGTATCGGTATAAACAATCAAGTCTTGGTTCCCTTCAGGAATCGCAAGAATAAAAGCATCGGAAAAGAGTTCTTTTAATTTCTGAAAAGCAGCGTCTATGCTAAATCATTTATTTCATGATCCTCTTTCCCGAAAAGCTAAGACATTCAAACTTATAATTAACTTCATGTAATCATCTTTTTAGAATATTTTACTTATTACAAGTCAATTTACTATGTCTATGTCTCATCATAGCGTTTAGGATATTCCAATCGATAACGTTGATCAGGCGCATCGACCAGAATTCTTAAAGCACTCAATGGGCAATACAACACAAAATCATCTTCTATTTGATAAACATGTCTCTTAAAATTTTATGAATATTCTTTGCTCGTTTTAAGAACAAAATCCAATTATACTTATAAATATATCTTATTGGAAAGATTTGCAATTTTAAATTGACGTTTTCACCCATAATTAATGAATACAAGGATGGACTCATCGAGATATTCATAGAATACTCGATTCATAAGATGGATAAAATAAGATGGAGGGTTCGTCAAACCGAATGACATAACGAGCCATTCATCAGATCCGTAACGAGTACGGAATGATGTCAAAGGAATGTTATCCTTTGCAATACGAAGCTGATGAAAACCGGTGGTAAGGTCGAACTGAAAAGACCTTAGCACCACTCAATAGATTTCTTAGGTGGTAATCCTAAGACAAGCTCAAAGATACCGGGAAATTCACGAACTAATTGAGTGAGGGAAATAGCATCTTCCTCATCAAGTGGGTTTAGGTAAAATGATGCCACCGAATTGGAATCAAAATCATTAAGAACAATAGAAATCTGCTTAACAGATTGAGAATGTCAAATATGGATAGTCCTCTCGGGACATAGGATGTGGGCTTCATAACGATTAAGCCAATCCATTCCCAAATCATTCTGAAACCTAAGTAACGCCTAACATGCAAATCGGCTCAGAAAGCATAATCACATAGAATAATTTCAACATCCTTACAAAATAAACTGAATGTTGTGGATCCACCAACCGGATTCGCAATTCTCAATGAAGTCATCAAACCAATAATATTTAAAGAAAAAGAATCAACAAGTTCTTTTGATATAAAATAATGAGATGAACCCGTATCAAAAAGAACTCGAATATGATAATCGCAAAACAAATTAATGCCATCAAGGACTGAATGAGAAATACCTTGACCAAGAGAAGTGTCACTAGGAGCTTGCATAACATTTAGCTTTCCCTCCTTCTTGCTTTGAAGTATGGGACACGTAGATATATGATGACTCAAACTTTTGCAATAACGACAATAAAGGGGTTTTGGACACTCATTTGCATAGTGGTCCATAGAACCATAATTGTAGCATTGTTCACGACAAGAGGTAGGAGTCTTTGCTACCAAAGTTTCTTGCTTCCCTTTCTTGTTGGGATTGGGGCCTTTGAACTTAATAGGTCTCTTCATGTTATTGTTGAAGTTCTGTTTGGCACCCACAACTTCAACATCACTTTCTTTATCGGCCTCTTCAAGTCGAAGAGCGATATCTACAAGCTGATCGAAAGAAACTTCTAGTTTCAGAAGTAAAGGCTTTTTGAGGTTCTTATTCAACCCATAGACAAACCACTGATTTTTCTTCAATGGGGTATTAATATACTCGACCCCATATTTAGAGAGAGATTCAAAAGATGCGACATAATCCATCATAGAAGATTTACCTTGAACAAGGTCAATAAAACGTCGAGCTAAAGTTACTTTTTCCGCTTCCGGCACAAACTTCAACTCGAACCTTTCTCGAAATTGCTCCCAAGTAAGATCCGCTTCAATAGTTTCTGATATCAAAAGGTCATACCAATCAAATGCTCTCTCCTGGAGCATGCTAGAAGCCACTTGGACTCGATGTAGATCCACAAGATTCATGCGAGAAAAGATGTGATCGCATGATCTAAGCCAAACTTGAATTTCTATAACGCTTTCGGAACCCTTGAATGGCCTTCCACCCAAATCAGTATAATCTCTGCAAAAGCGTGCAAACCCGGATTTAGGATGAGTAGGCTCTGGAATGGGTCTGGTAGCTTGAGCATTCTTTACAAGATCCAAAAGCTATTGGGCAGACATGAATACGCCATCCTGAGGAGTAGCACTAGATTGACCGGCGCTGGAACGGTCAGGTCTAACCATTTCTCTTCTTTAAGAAAGAAAGAAAGAAGAGAAAAAAGGTTATTCTCAGAATGAATATCAAACAAACTTGATTGGTAAAACAAAGCATCATAAAAGAAAATAGGATATAACGGGTCCTAAGACTCGGATTAAATCCTAAGGCACGATTCCTAAGAGAGACTTAGAACAATGATCCTTGCTAGATTATTCTACATTGTTCTGAAGTTTGGCTCTGACACCAAGCTGTGACGCCTCACCTCTATATTCACACAAGCCAAGGACAATATGGGGTAATGTCGTCGACTAGCACGAAGAATAAGGCCGTTGAGGAGCAACCATTTGTGTAATTGCTTTGTGCGAGTACCGATATGTTGGATAATATGACTTGCATTTCAATTCAAGAGGAAATCCGACATATCAAATACAAACTCAAAGCTACTACACAGTGGCTATGTGGGCTTCGGAAACAAATATAGAAATAAGCATAACACAAATCAGTCATAGATATTCATATCACAAAGGCGGAAACAGATATGAATATAACACATAAAAGTGTACATCAAAATAGTGGTCATTCAAGATCCACTACATCACAAAAGAATAGGTACAAGTGCAAAGTAAAAGAATATGTATACATCAAGGAGTCTCTATCTCAAATGTATAAAAGTAAAAACTACTAAGTTAAAGTAGTTAGCCAAAAGTCAAAAGCTAGCCCCTGCTAAGAAGTCAAGTGGAAGCACCTGTAACACCTCGGTCTGACTCGAGTATTATTTAAGAAGAAAAATAATAAACGGATCAGTCTAGCTATAAATATCATATAAGATGAGATAGGATAAGAGATACAACAAAAATATATGATAACAATAATGCCATGCTTTGACAAGCATACATTTGATTTCAACAAAAATCATACAATATCTCAAATCATCTCAAATATCCAAAAAGAATATCACATTCTTAGCTTATTCACCAAACCTCAAATATTGACAAAGCTTATCAATGCCAATCGCAAAAATCGGTGAAACACAAATTCCAGAAATGAATAATTAGAAATCCAGAAAACACAAAGAAGGGGTAGGCCTAACATAAACGGGATGTTATCCCATGGGTCGCTAACCCATAAAATGAGCTGAACATCGACGCACCTAAAAAGATACGCCTCATGCACAGTCGAACATTGACGCACCAAAAAAGATACGCCCCATGCATAAGCGAACATCGACGCACCTAGAAAGATATGCCCTATGCATAAACGACAACACACCTAAAAAGATACGCCCCATGCATAAACAAACATCGACGCACCTAAAAAGATATGCCCCATGCATAAACGAACATCGATGCACCTAAAAAGATATGCCCCATGCACAGTTAAACATCGACGCACCTAAAAGGTACGCCCCATGCACCGACTTATCGAGCCGATTGCTCCACGAACGGTCAAAAGACTCTGGGTTACTAGCCCATAAAATGAGACGAAGCTCCACAAAACGGGGTATAGTCCCCCACTCGGACAAAGAGAGATCGCATATTGCTAGTCTAAACCATAAAATGATCATTATTGATCAACAAGAAGTGTGAATTACACTAAGCTAGTAAATAAATGAGTTTAGCTTCATGTCCCATAACCACTGGCTTAACTTAAATATTTACGAACAAATTATAGATTTCCACTCGAAAATTGTCACAAGATTTCAATCGAACAAGTCTAAGAATTAACCGATGAAGTAAACGCAAGCGTTTCATACCACTTGTTTTGCTAAGTCGTTTAATTAGATTTCTCATACGAATGAGGTAAAGGTGTGCATATACTAATAGATTGGAAAACGGTTTTAAAAACGAGGTTTGTATTGAAAATAATTGTTGAAATCATTTTTGCGAAAGAACTTGAGTATTTACTACTAGTATAGAAAACCTTTATATTTTAAAGTGACAAATCACAGAAACGATTGTAAAAACAATCAATCACCCAAAATCCACATTCGACGACGTGAATTCAAACCATAGAAATCGATATCAAATCCATCAAATGGATACTCCAAAAATCCATAAAAGAATTCATCAAAGTCGATAATAAATGACAATGACCAACCGGATCAACCAAAAATCGATAAAACGGAAATCCACTCAGAAATATGCAAATTGGCCGAAATTAACAGTGTCAGACGTCTGGTGGTTTCCCCAGACGTCTGAATTGAAGGTCTGGAAATTTCATTCCAGATCGCCCTGACGTCTGGGGAACAGACTCAGACGTCTGAGCTGAAAGACTGGAACTTTTCTTCCGTAGCCTCAGACGTCTGAGCCTATTACCAGATGTCTGAGCTGAAGCTCAGGGCAAGATTTTGCCTAGGCCAATGATGGCCAAATCATATCGAAAGCGATCGGACGAACGACGATGGCTAGGGATTTACGCCAAGCGACTACCTAGCCCTATAGGCTCACCAATACACTCCAAACAACAAGTCAAAACATCCATAACTAGATTATCAAAGATTTTGACTTCAAAATACCAAAAATTGGATAATTCGACAAACTAATACAATTCGAATGCAAACGAACATGAAATAGATGTTAGGAATTCATACCTAACAACTATCAAAGGTATAGACATAGATGTCAGTTCAAGAACTCACCTTTAAACCCAAAACAACAAGTGAGGAGTTTTAAAACAAAGGAAAGATCAACCACTCTTCAACTTCAACTCTAGAAGCTCCAATCTATGATCATAGACAAATACTTCCTAAATTAGGTTATAGGAAATTTCTGAAAATTGGAGAGGAATTGAGATGGAGAAGATGAAGAGGATGCTTACCTAAGCTTCTCTTTGATTTTGGAGCTTGAATCTTGAATTTCCTAGTAATCTAGGGTTTAGGAATTTTAATTTCCCTTTCTTTCCCCCATTTTCCTTTAGCTTGAGAGTGTTAGGAAAATAGAGTGAATGAATGAAGAGGGGGTGGAGTGTTAGGGTATTTTGTTGGGTTAGTGGGCTGAAACCCCAAAACCAAAAGCCCGATAGAAAAATATCAAAATTCTACTCAACTCCAAACATATCGATGTTTATACTCAAAAAAGTTGTAAACGTCATTTTGAACTCAATGGAAGTGGTCTCGAGTCCGGATTCGACTGTTTACAAAAAGTGACATTTCGGACTTTAAATTCAACAAACGATTCTATATTTAAACAAAACATTTAAATATACAATCGTAAAATATACGGGTTGTTACAGTTGAATTATAAGTGAAATTGGAAGAAAATATTTCTAAGTATTGAGATGGTTTGAAATTATCCTGTTATGAATATAAGTATTTGTATTTGTTTTTGAATATTTAAATATTGGAAGAGATTTGGATATATATCTTGGTAAAGATATTTTGAAATAAATATATTGGAAAATTTTTAATATGGGCCTAGTGACTGCTTATGGATGTTATTTGATAGTTAAATAACCGACTATCAAATCTGGCCAAATTCGTTGACCGTTTCGAATAGAACGAGATCAGATTTAATTATTAGAATACCATTTCGTTCCGATTTGTATGTTACGAATTGAGATATCATGATTATAATGAAGATGCCATAACAACTTGTATGGATGAATGATATCATTTGCATCGTTGCTTGGAAGGCAATGTTAGCATTCCAAATATGAATACTATTCTAAAGGTAAAACGTAGCCTCAAGCCTCATCAACCGGGAATGACTAAAACAGGGGAGATGCAGCAGGGCTAAGTGGGTCGCACCTAAGTAGGGTATGTTATCACTTTTCTAGATACCCTCGGATATATTATATTAAATTTATGGATATGGTTGTTCATGGAAAAGAGAGCGCTCGATTAGGGTGGGAACACCCGGGGTGATAACATATTCGATACTATCTAGGTCAGGGGTAGGCCGTTTCTGTGTTGGCAGGGATTGTTAGGTACGATCTAGGTAAATTTCTAGAGGTGTACTATGGCAGGCGGTACCCCAGTAGCCCAATCATTGTATGAAATCCAATATCCACTACGAGCCTGTATGGTTTTAGTTGTATACCAACTATGCTGAAACGTGAGATGCAAGCATTTCAGCTATTTTCTAATTTACTTTCTATAGACATTATCTTAATATCAGATGGATTTGATATAAAATGTTTTGGTTATCGTAAGGTTAAAACCCGTCATATATATGTGTGGCATGGACTTACGAGATACCTTTGTTTTCCAAAGGATTTTGATAACAGTAATAATTCAAATTGAGTGTGTTTTCTCACGCTGGTTTTCCACACTAACTCGGGTATTATTTATTTATAATGCTCGGGTCAAACCGAGTATTATAGATTCTGGTTAGAATGCTATGGAGCTTAGAAGACGAGCTGGAGGAGTCTCAGGCGTATTCCACGTACTTGATTTTATTCCCGCTGTGTGTTCTGTGTATGTGAGGACAAGTTATTATAACTGCCCAGATTTATTGTTGACCGTTGTACTCTGATGATTGTATGTATAAAACGGCAGTTCCTTTTTGTATAAAGATCAGTTAATATATATTATATTTTATTCCATTGCGATTGTGAGATTCTGTATGGTTGTTTCTGCCTTCTTCTATCTTTTCTTCTTTACCCCTAATGATCTGGTATTTCCAGCACTCAATTGCTCGGCATGCTATGCAGTGAACGTATTGATGTTGATTTTTGAAGGTCGAAAATCCTGGGCCGTTACACTTGGTATCAGAGCAGAAGGTTAAGCGAGAACATTGGCATTGGTGGGAATAACTCATTAGAGATAGGGTCGGTAGTACCCTGGAATAAGTTGAGTGTATTATAGATATGAGTGCGTATTTGTTAGTGAATATAAAATGTTTTATATTGTGTTGACTTATCTGTTGAGTGGCATATAAATTCTGGTCGAGTAGTGGGACGCCACTAAATCGATAAGAGTTTCTAAACACTTGAACACGGTAAACCGACACAGTATGGTTTTGAAGCACGTAAATGAAATAATTCTACCTAACTATATTTTGATATTGAAGAATACATTTTTCAGAAATTATTATTGTATAATTAGTGTGTTTGGTTGTTATTATAATTGAAATAAGATTATAAAAATTGGAATGGTTATATATAACCAAATTGAAATTGTATAAGAATAATTTATGCAAATGAATTATAAATTAAAATTGATTCAATCAAAAGTTGGAAATTAAATTCCCGAAAAGTTTGGAAATGTTTTCTCAAATGTTGTGAAAATAAAAATGGTATTAATTTGGAAATAGTTTTGGAATAAAAATGGTTTTAAATGGATTTTGGAAGTTAAAAAGCACTGAACTCACTACAGTCGCTGGAAAATAATTCTGGTGATGACGGCCGCATTATCAGTCTTCATTTTCGAGTCTTTAAGTGACAGATTACTACCGTAGTAATTTAATATGGGAATTTTTGTTTGGAAACAAGTGTTGTTTTTAGAAATTCTAGAAGGAATTGTTTGGATAAAAACCGAGTTTGGTTTAAATTTGAAAAGTATGATTTTATGTATAGAGAAATACACACACACACACACGCTTATGATTTCAAAATAGTTTGAAATGAAACCGGGTGTTTGAATTCTGGAATATCCATTGGAATGTTTTATGAAACCTGTGAAAAATATGTTTTTAGCATATAACCTGGAATTGTGAATTTCAATATGAAATAAAAATTTAACTTATGCAAGTTAAATAAATTGAATTTGTAAAGAAATTGTATGGATTAGAATTTAACTTAAGCCAAGTTAATATAAAATTGGATTGAATGAGATATGGAATTGAATATAGAGTTTGAATTATAAAGTGACTATATAACTATGTGTAACGACCCGTATTTTTACGGATCGAAACATCGTAAAATAGTTGTTATTAGACTGTTGGTATTGTTGAGTCATCCAAAGTTTAGGTCGACTAGAGCTTAAGTCGTTTGGAAGTTAGGTCGTGTGATAGCTTAGGTCGTGGGGTAGGTTAGGTTGAGTGAACGACCTAAGGGATTGGAGCAACCTACAGAATTTGACGACTTAAGGGGAGTTGGCGACCTAAGGAAGATAGTGGTAGCGGTTAACGACTTAAGGACTAGACGAGGTAAGGACTTAGGTAGTATGACAGTTAGGTCGCGTAGTGGTTTAGGTCGTATGATAGTTTGGGACGACCTATAGGATTTGACCGACCTATGGAGTAGACGACCTAAGGAATAGGCGACTTATAGGAGTTGGCGAATTAAGGATTATAGGTCGTAAGCGACTTAAGGTAGAATGCTTAAGTCGTTATAGTTAGGTCGTTGTGACCCTGAGTATAGATAGGTCGTTAGACGACCTAAAGGTTAGGTCGTAAGACCCTGTGTATAGTTAGGTCGTATTTGATAAGTCGTTAGGTCGCGCAATGTGTTAAGTCGCGAAAGCGTTAGGTCGGCTTCTTTGTTAAGTCGTGGGTCACGCGTAAGTGTTGAGGCTTAGGTCGTTGGGTCTGTAGGTCGCGCAGAACTGTTAGGTCGTTAAGTCATAGGTCGGAGATAGTTAGGTCGTGGACGACCTAAGGGGGCGGACGACCTAAGATTTTTCCAGCCTATAAATACACGGTTCTACCTCACTTTTTGGGATTCGGATTTTGAAGCGACGAAGTGCTGCCATTTTGAGAGCTCGAGTTCTATACTTCTTCACTTCTTTTCTCCAATCTAATCTTGTGATTCTTTCCATCCAAATCGAAGATCCAAGAGCTTAGATTGAAGATCTTCAACCATCGAAGAGAGATTTCATCGTTTGAAGCGGGATTGTGATAGATCGAGTTAGATCCTTCGCTGTCCAGATCTGAAGTGTGTTGCTTTTGAGGTGTTTAGGTGATTCGGTGAGTGGTGATTATCTCTCACATGGATCCAAAGGAGTATATCGGATTGATGGCTTGATTTGGTGATAAACTAGTGATTTCCATGCATTTTCATAAACTTAAGTGTAGATCTATTGTTCATGATGATTTGACATCCATTTTACTACATGTTAACCTATGAAAGTTCCTTCATCAAGATGTAGAGATATTGCTCATGATTCATGCTTGTTAGATTTAGACTCTTTAATTACAAGATTGCCATTATTGTTAAAATTGTTTATTTGATCATGATTGAATGCTTGATTACTTGGATTAATGTTTGACTTGATTGATTGTTGTAAATTAGTTGATTGATGATTTGATTTGGACAAGTTAGTCGAAGATGATTCAAAAGCTAAGGGAAAGGCTCTTGAATTGGAAAAGCTGCTCGTGGCATATGTGGCGGATGATGAAGCTCATATGGATAGATTTGATGATGTTGATGTTGAGATGAGGCTTTGCTATGATGAGATGAAGCGAGGCATGGTATGAGAGAGCCTTGGTTTAATCCAGACGGGATCATTCCAAGCATGTTGATAACTCAGTGAAATGGTTCGGGTTTGAGGATAATGGTTTGCTCGAGAGGCGCTTGAGCTAGTATGGAAATAGTTGTCGAGGAGGATGACTAGAAGGATGAGATTTCATCGTTGTTGAAGGTTCTAGCAGGCTCAAAGCAAGAGTACGTTGGGCAGATTCGATAGTCCGTAAAGACTATAATTGTAGTCGAGTGCTCTAGGCAGATTCGATAGTCCTAGGCACGGGCTGCGACGACGTGCGGAGTTATGTCTAGAACCGGGGTTGCCATTAACCCTTGACGGACGGCTGAAAGAATGTGCCGGTCATTCAATTAACGGTGGTATCGAAGCAATGATAACAGTGATAGCCAGATTCATGGATGTTTGGTTGTATCGTCATTCGGTCTCAAGAGCAATGTTTTCTGGGTGCTTATCTGATCTTGGTTTAGGCCTTGGGGGTTTGTACTTGGAAAATGTTGACCTTGACTCGAGTGATAATTGCTTTACTTTAAATGTCTGTTTTGCTATGTTTACTTCTGCTTAGTGTGTCTGGGGCTATCACTGTAGAAAGAGGTGGAGTGCGAGGGTTGGATTCCTATTCCTTTTTCCTTTATGCTCTTTTGGTATGTTGTCAGTTAATTTACCGCTCACTAAGACTGTTGTCTGACTCAAGGCTTTATGTTTAACTCTTATTGCCTTGGGCTGTTCATCCGCTTTGGGATGGGCAGACTAGGTAGCAGGTGACAGGTGCTGTTCTTAGTTTCCGACGATGCTGATGACGAAGACGAGCTGGAGGCTTGCATATTATTTTCTTACTATATGTACTGGATGTTCCGCTGCTTTGTATAATTCTCTGAGTGATATGTAGTGAGGCTAGATGTATTGACTATTTAGATGTTTGTATTCAACTATTATGAAGCTTAATTGATGAGATTCTATTTTTGAGATGCTTCACTATATATATATATCCTCTATTGTATTTTATCCATGCGCTGTGAGTAATACGATAGATTCTGCTATTTTAATTTACCTCTGATGATCGTCCATGGCTGCCTGGCACACTTTACAGCGCACTATTTCCTTGTTCAGTGCAGGGGTCATGGGCGGTCGTCACATTTGGTATCAGAGCTTTGGTTAATCGATTTTACCCAACGCTCGCTGACGTAACTACGTATGCGAGACGTAATTGTATTTTGATGGATGATTACTATATATAATATAATAGCTTAGAATGATTTGAACCCCTTATGCAGTTGTTCTCAAGGTGTATTAATCATTCCTTTTTATAGATATTAAGGATGAGTCGAAGAGGGAGACCAGCTGCTAGGGAAGGTCGTGCTGCTATGTTCGAAGCTATGATGACTTCGATCATGAGAAGGATGCCAGCTTCGGGGTCATCAGTTGATGTTGGAGTTCAAGTTCAAACTCCAAAACCGGTGGATTTTGTTAAGCTGTGTAAAGACTACGCTACTCTTGGAGGAAAGGTTTTCTTGGGAACAGAGTCAACTATTGAAGTCCAGAGATGGATAGATGCTTGTAGAAGGATCTTTGGTGATTTGGGAATCGAGGATGCAACCAAAAGGAAGCTAGCATCAAGACAGCTTCAAGGAAGAGCTTCTGATTGGTGGAACTCTATCACCATTGATACTCCGGAGGAAGAAATTACTTGGGAACAATTCCAAGCCAGATTTGAAGCTAAGTTCATTTCTACTGCTCAGAAATCTATTATGTTCAAGAAGTTTGTGGAGCTCAAGCAAGGTGGAAGACCAGTTCTTGAGTATGTTTCTGAGTTTGAAGCTTTTTCCAAGTATGCCCGGTCGTATATTGAATCTGCATATCAGAAGAACGAGAAGTTTGTGACAGGCTTGGACAGTTATCTTGGGAGGTAGTTGGTGGATCATTTGGACGATTCATTTGAGAAGCTTGTGGAGAAGGCTCTCAGGCACGAGAATCTGTTTCCTAAAGAAGGATCTGTTGTTGCTGTGACCAAGGAAGAGTCTAAACCACAGCAGGGTGGAAACAAGAAGAGGAAGCAGCAGCAACAAAAGGGTAAGGATGGCCAGAAGAAGCCGAAGGGCGAAGTGACCTGCTACAATTGTCAGCAGAAGGGCCATTTCTCCAGAGATTGCAAGAATCCGAAGGTACCGGTGAAGTGCCACAACTGTGACAAGCCGGGGCATATTAGGAAGAATTGTCCAGAACCGCAGAGGGACAAGCAGATTGTGCAAGCTTATGCTTTGGGGGCTGTTCCATCATCTTCAAAAGCCTCTACCGCTGAAGAGAAAGGAAAGAGTGTGGTGGTTCAAGGTACTCTTTCCATTTGTGGTGTTCCAGTTAGAGTGTTATTCGATACTGGGGCGTCGCATTCTTTTTTTTGTAATGAACTTGTAGGCCGGTTGGGTTTAGAACCGGATATTGTTGATAGGCCATTGGTTGTGACTAATCCAGTTGGGGGTTCGTCTTGTCTGTGTATGCTTTGTCGTGGTCTGATTGTATCGAGTCATGATTGCTCTTTTGTTTGTGATTGTTTTGTTCTAAACTTTGCGGGGTTCGGAATTATTTTGGGTATGGACTGGCTTAGGAAGTATGCGGCAAAGGTTGATTGTGAAAGGTTGGAGGTGACAGTCGAGAATGTGGAAGGGCGAAAGGTTGTGATACGGTGTAAGCATGAGGAAGGCGTCTTCATGAGCTTCATGTATTCGCTGGTTGTTCCACGGATGGACTGTCATCGGTGCCAATCGCTAATGGATTTGAGGATGTCTTTGATGAGGTCAAAAGGTTACCGCCGCATAGAGAGATCGAGTTTCGTATAGATCTAATTGAAGGAGCCAGACCTGTTGTGATGCCTCTTAGGCGGATGGCGCCTAGGAAATAGCAAGAGTTGAGGGTGCAAGTTGATGATCTTTTACAGAAAGGATTCATTCGGCGTAGTGTGTCCGAATGGGGTGCACCAGTTGTGTTTGTAACCAAAGCAGATGGATCGTTGAGGTTGTGTGTGGATTACCGTGAGCTGAATAAAGTGACTAAGAAGAACAAGTATCCATTGCCGAGGATAGACAACTTGTTTGATCAGCTTCACGAAGCTAAGGTGTTTTCTCAGATGGATTTAGCTACGGGATTCCACCAGTTAAGAGTGGCTAAGGATAGTGTGCCGAAGACTGCTTTCAGGACACCATCCGGTTTCTTTGAGTGGCTGGTAATGCCGTTTGAATTGACCAATGCACCAGCATATTTTGTGGATCTTATGAATAGAGTGTTCAGAGATCAGTTGAACAAGTTCGTACTAGTGTTCGTGGATGATATTTTGATTTATTCCAGAACTGAAGAAGTGCACAAGATGCACTTGCGTATTGTTTTGGAAATCTTACGGAAACATCAGCTGAAGGCTAAGTTTTCAAAGTGTCACTTCTGGAAGAGTGAAGTGAGGTTCTTAAGCCATATTATCTCTGGAAATGGAATAGCGGTTGATCCCGCTAAGGTGGCAGCAATCTAGGATTGGGTTAGACCTAAGAATGCATCTGATGTGAGAAGTTTTCTTGGATTAGCAGGATATTATCGTCGATTTATCAAGGACTTTTCCAAGGTAGCTGCACCATTAACAGGATTGATGAAAAAGAGCCAAGTATTCAGATGGGATGCTAAGTGTGAGCAAGCTTTCGGAATCCTGAAAGAGCGACTGACAAGTGCTCCTGTTTTGACTATTCCAAGTGGAAATGATGAGATGGTGGTTTATACCGACGCATGTGGTACTGGACTTGGAGCAGTGCTAATGCAAAAGGGTAAAGTTGTTGCGTATGCAAGTCGACAACTGAAGCCGCACGAAAGGGATTATCCGACTCATGATTTGGAGTTGGTGGCGATTGTTTTTGCTCTGAAGATGTGGAGACATTATCTATTGGGAGTTCGATTCGAGTTGTTACAGATCATAAGTCGTTGAAGTATCTTTTCTCCCAAAAGGATTTGAATCTTCGGCAGCAACGATGGCTAGAGTTTTTGGCATCATATGATTTTGGTATAGCCTATACTCCGAGAAAGGGTAACGCAGTGGCAGATGCGTTAAGTCGAAGACATGCAGGATTGGGAGCCATGTTTTCAGAATGGAAGAGTCTCGAGTATTTAGCTGGATTTGACTTCAGGCCCAGATGTGAATTGGAACCTGAGATGTTGGCAAACTTATCGATAAGACCTACTCTTGTGGAAAGGATTGGCGAGAGCCAAAAGCGAGACGATAAGCTTGTCAAGATTATCTGTGATTTGGAATCTGGATTGGACCCAGAAAAGGATAAAGAATTCGAGGTCGATCGAGAGGGTTGGCTTCGAAAGCAAGGACGACTAGTTGTTCCCGATAGAGATGAATTGAGAAATGTAGTTCTGAAGGAAAGTCATCACTCGAAGTTGACAATTCATCCAGGTGGAAATAAGATGTATCGGGATATGAAGAGAACCTATTACTGGGAAGGTATGAAGAAGGATGTTGGAAATTTTATTTCCAAGTGCATGAACTGCCGGTTGGTAAAAGCCAAACAGAAGAAGCCAAGTGGACTGCTTCAGCCATTAGAAGTTCCTACATGGAAGTGGGAGCAAATATCGATGGATTTTATCGATGGACTACCTAGAACTAGAACGGGAAATGAAGGGATTTGGGTCATTGTAGATCGTTTGACTAAGAGTGCAAGATTTATTCCTGTTCGATCAACCAGGACTGCATCAAAGTTGGCTGAGCTGTATGTTAAGTGGATAGTTCGATTCCATGGTATTCCGAAGAGTATAGTGAGCGATCGAGATCCATTGTTCACTAGTGGATTTTGGAAGAGCTTTCAGGAAGTTTTGGGAACCGAGTTGTGTTTGAGTACAACTTATCACCCTCAAACAGATGGTCAGACTGAGAGAGTTAACCGAGTTTTGGAAGATCTTCTTAGAGCTTGTGTTTTAGATTTCGGAGGATCATGGGAAGATCACCTTCATTTGGTGGAATTTTCGTATAACAACTGCTACCAGTCAAGCATTGGTATGGCACCGTATGAAGCATTGTATGGGAAACCGTGTAACTCTCCGACATGTTGGTTAGAAATAGGATAAAAGTTAATACTTGGGCCAGAAATGATTCGACAGACTTCGGATTGTATATAGATCATTCGGCAACGAATGAAGGCAGCCCATGACCGACAGAAAAGTTATGCCGATAAGCGTCGTAAGGATTTGGAATTCGACGTAAGTGATATGGTTTTTGTGAAGATTTCTCCACTGAAGAATGTTATTCGATTCGGGAAGAAAGGAAAATTGACTCCGAGATTTGTTGGACCATTCCCGATCATCGAGCGAATTGGAAAGCTCGCCTATAAATTGGAGTTACCAGAAAAGATGTCGGGTGTGCACAATGTTTTTCATGTATCGTATCTACGGAAGTATGTGCACGACTCGAATTCAGTAGTTTCTGCAGATAGCTCTGAAGATTTTGAGGTAGATCCAGTTGTAGAGAGACCTCGTAAGCCGCTTCGTGTTGTGGAAACTGACACGAAACAGCTTAGGAGGAAGGTAGTTAAGTTGCTCAAGATACAATGGAGTGATGATGTTAACGACTGTACATGGGAAGTGGAAGAGAGGATGAAGGCAGCTCATCCTGAACTCTTCAAGGTATGGCCATAAGGTGTCGTGGCATCTCACGACATTGTAACTTGTTCTAATTTTAGAATTCTGCAGCTAGGCTAGAATTGGATGCATGGTTTGTTGATTGCTATGGATGGTAGGCATGCAAAATAGCTTTTGATTGCTCTTGTTTGTTTGGAATTTCGGGGGCGAAATTCCTAAGGGGGAGAGAATGTAACGACCCGTATTTTTACGGATCGAAACATCGTAAAATAGTTGTTATTAGACTGTTGGTATTGTTGAGTCATCCAGAGTTTAGGTCGACTAGAGCTTAAGTCGTTTGGAAGTTAGGTCGTGTGATAGCTTAGGTCGTGGGGTAGGTTAGGTCGAGTGAACGACCTAAGGGATTGGAGCAACCTACAGAATTTGACGACTTAAGGGGAGTTGGCGACCTAAGGAAGATAGTGGTAGCGGTTAACGACTTAAGGACTGGACGAGGTAAGGACTTAGGTAGTATGACAGTTAGGTCGCGTAGTGGTTTAGGTCGTATGATAGTTTGGGACGACCTATAGGATTTGACCGACCAATGGAGTAGACGACCTAAGGAATAGGCGACTTATAGGAGTTGGCGACTTAAGGATTATAGGTCGTAAGCGACTTAAGGTAGAATGCTTAAGTCGTTATAGTTAGGTCGTTGTGACCCTGAGTATAGATAGGTCGTTAGACGACCTAAAGGTTAGGTCGTAAGACCCTGTGTATAGTTAGGTCGTATTTGATAAGTCGTTAGGTCGCGCAATGTGTTAAGTCGCGAAAGCGTTAGGTCAGCATCTTTGTTAAGTCGTGGGTCGCGCGTAAGTGTTGAGGCTTAGGTCGTTGGGTCTGTAGGTCGTGCAGAACTGTTAGGTCGTTAAGTCATAGGTCGGAGATAGTTAGGTCGTGGACGACCTAAGGGGGCGGACGACCTAAGATTTTCCCAACCTATAAATACACGGTTCTACCTCACTTTTTGGGATCCGGATTTTGAAGCGACGAAGTGCTGCCATTTTGAGAGCTCGAGTTCTATACTTCTTCACTTCTTTTCTCCAATCTAATCTTGTGATTCTTTCCATCCAAATCGAAGATCCAAGAGCTTAGATTGAAGATCTTCAACCATCGAAGAGAGATTTCATCGTTTGAAGCAGGATTGTGATAGATCGAGTTAGATCCTTCGCTGTCCAGATCTGAAGTGTGTTGTTTTTGAGGTGTTTAGGTGATTCGGTGAGTGGTGATTATCTCTCACACGGATCCAAAGGAGTATATCGGATTGATGGCTTGATTTGGTGATAAACTAGTGATTTCCATGCATTTTCATAAACTTAAGTGTAGATCTATTGTTCATGATGATTTGACATCCATTTTACTACATGTTAACCTATGCAAGTTCCTTCATCAAGATGTAGAGATATTGCTCATGATTCATGCTTGTTAGATTTAGACTCTTTAATTACAAGATTGCCATTATTGTGAAAATTGTTTATTTGATCATGATTGAATGCTTGATTACTTGGATTAATGTTTGACTTGATTGATTGTTGTAAATTAGTTGATTGATGATTTGATTTGGACAAGTTAGTCGAAGATGATTCAAAAGCTAAGGGAAAGGCTCTTGAATTGGAAAAGCTGCTCGTGGCATATGTGGCGGATGATGAAGCTCATATGGATAGATTTGATGATGTTGATGTTGAGATGTGGCTTTGCTATGATGAGATGAAGCGAGGCATGGTATGAGAGAGCCTTGGTTTAATCCAGACGAGATCATGCCAAGCATGTTGATAACTCGGTGAAATGGTTTGGGTTTGAGGATAATGGTTTGCTCGAGAGGCGCTTGAGCTAGTATGGAAATAGTTGTCGAGGAGGATGACTAGAAGGCTGAGATTTCATCGTTGTTGAAGGTTCTAGCAGGCTCAAAGCAAGAGTACGTTGGGCAGATTCGATAGTCCCTAAAGACTATGATTGTAGTCGAGTACTCTGGGCAGATTCGATAGTCTTAGGCACGGGCTGCGACGACGTGCGGAGTTATGTCTAGAACCGGGGTTGCCATTAACCCTTGACGGACGGCTGAAAGAATGTGTCGGTCATTCAATTAACGGTGGTATCGAAGCAATGATAACAGTGATAGCCAGAGTCATGGATGTTTGGTTGTATCGTCATTCGGTCTCAAGAGCAATGTTTTCTGGGTGCTTATCTGATCTTGGTTTAGGCCTTGGGGGTTTGTACTTGGAAAATGTTGACCTTGACTCGAGTGATAATTGCTTTACTTTAAATGTCTGTTTTGCTATGTTTACTTCTGCTTAGTGTGTCTGGGGGCTATCACTGTAGAAAGAGGTGGAGTGGGAGGGTTGGATTCCTATTCCTTTTTCCTTTATGCTCTTTTGGTATGTTGTTAGTTAATTTACCGCTCACTAAGACTGTTGTCTGACTCAAGGCTTTATGTTTAACTCTTATTGCCTTGGGCTGTTCATCCGCTTTGGGATGGGCAGACTAGGTAGCAGGTGACAGGTGCTGTTCTTCGTTTCCGACGATGCTGATGACGAAGACGAGCTGGAGGCTTGCATATTATTTTCTTACTATATGTACTGGATGTTCCGCTGCTTTGTATAACTCTCTTAGTGATATGTAGTGAGGCTAGATGTATTGACTATTCAGATGTTTGTATTCAACTATTATGAAGCTTAATTGATGAGATTCTATTTTTGAGATGCTTCACTATATATATATATCCTCTATTGTATTTTATCCATGCGCTGTGAGTAATACGATAGATTCTGCTGTTTTAATTTACCTCTGATGATCGTCCATGGCTGCCTGGCACACTTTACAGCGCACTATTTCCTTGTTCAGTGCAGGGGTCATGGGCGGTCGTCACACTATGAGTTATAAAATTTTGAATGAAACAAAATTTAAGTGAAAAATTATGGGATTGTGAATATAGCTTACAAAATTTGAGTCAATGGAATAAATACATATTTAAGCTATAAGTGATGTATAATTGTGAGTTAAAATTTTTAAATGGGAAGAATAAGTTGTGTAACTTATAAATTGGAAAAATGAAATAGAAATAAACTAAATAAAAATGGTTTGATATTTTGGTGAAGAAATAAAAATTCAAACTTTAATTATAAAATAAATTTGAACTCAAGTAAATTAAATGGAGTGATTTTTGATATACTGATTGTGAAGGGTAAAATGAAAATAACTAATTAGAAGAATTTGCTAGTTAATTGAATATTTGAAATGGGTTAGAGCTATAAATTTTTTTAACTCGAATGCAAACAAACCAAATGCGTTGAAATGCTGTGAATAAAAGTGAAATTTTGGGTAATTTGAAATGGATTGATGGAATGTACTGATTCCATATAGTAAGTGGAAATAGAGATTGATTTTCAATGACTTAGCGTCGGAAGTAAAATTTGATTTATATTGTGTTGAATATAAACTTGGACTATTAAATAAAATGGATTATAAACTTAAGAAATATTTATGAAATGGTTCGTAAATGAATCGACATGGAAATGAAATGTCAATTAATATAAATAGCAGCAAATAAAATTTGGAAATAAATAGAAGTGAGCAGATTGAATGCGAGTCAATCGAAGGCAAATAAATTGAAATGGAGTTTGAATGCAATGGGATTTGATTTACATTAACTATTAAAAATAGAATTGGTTTTAAATTGTGTTGATTTGGAATAATTTAATATGAATTTGAATTATGGAATGAAAGCAAATGGAAGGAATGAAAAACAAGTTGGATATGAAATCAACGCAAGTAGATGAAAATCAAATAAATTGATTGAGAATCAATTTGAAATGAATATGAATATATTGGATGTGAATATGAATTGGATGCGAATTAATAGTTGTGAACATTTGGAAACTGCTTAAATAGTGTATAAATCAATTTTAAGATAATAATCGTATGTTGGAACCTTGTAATTGTTATAAATACATGTTATAACATGTTTGGTTATGGAATCTATGTATTTGCATTAGTAAAATGAATGTGAACTTATTAAATTTCAAGTTTGGTACTTACGTTTTTAAATTAAGTAAGTACAGGTACAAGGAGGCTATTGGGCTAGATTTGGGTTGCGAAATTTGCATATAATAAGCTCGCTCGCTTATAAACGCTAAATAAAGGTACGTTTTCGGATTAAATACAACAATGAAACAAATATTAATATATATTGTGTTTTCGACCGTGTGGGTCGATGATATCATTTTTTCATATTGCAAAAGGCTCTTCATATAAAGGAGACTCTGCCCAAAAAATTCGAAAATTTAGGGTGTTAGAAAATTTTTGAAATTTTTTGGAAATTTTTGTTAACTAAAATTTGTTTTCGAATTTTAATCGAAATAAGGGATTTTGATTTAGAAATGAAAACTAATTGTTTGTATGGAACTTAAGGATTTACAAAAGTAAAGTATCGAGTTTTAACTAAGTGGGGTTTTGAAAAGTAGTGGGTTTGGATCATTCGTCCTACCTTAGCAATTTCGGGGACGAAATTCTTTAAAGCGGAGAGGAATGTGACGACTCAGATTTTTCGTCATTTGATTTTGCATATTTAAATGATTTTAAATATTGGATTTAGAATATAAATTGATTTTTGAATATGAAGATTTTGGTTGAGATTTTAAAATAAATTTAAATTCCAAATATTGCGATTTATTAAATAAATTTAATTGTTTAATTAATAATTGAAAATCGTTTAAATATTTGAATTGGAGTTGAATATGAATCGAAACAATTTCTAATGTTGATATAAATTCTATTTGAATTAGAATTGAGTTTGTAAGTTTTTAAAAACTGAAATTCCACGTAATTTCGTCAATTTTGAAAATCGTCGATTTAATCGACGCGTTCAAATAGCGATCCGGAGCACAGTCTCAGAATTCGATGAAACTAGTTCCATTGGATCCATAATAGTGTATTAGTATCAGATTTCAACTTTTGTAGCATTTGGATTCACCGTTTGGTTGTGCGATCTGAAAACGCCTAGATATAATTTAATTGAATCTAATTTAAATAGTCGATTTAAAAAGCCATCTTCCACATATGACCGAATTAGGACTCGAAACTTGTTCCATTGGATTCAGAATAGCGTTATAACATTAGGAACGCCAGGCGGCACGTCTCGATAGGGGTTCAGGATTTCGAGGTACGTAGACGAGATATTTATGAATATAAAAATATAAATTTCTAATCATAGCCGTCCCTATATTCATCAGCCAACCTATACTACGCACGCGCTTCCCTCGTTTTAAAAGACGCAACATCTTTTCCTTTTATTTCTTCTCCAATAATCCAACCAAACAAATCAAGCTATAGAAAAAAAAATCGAATTCAGTTCATATTAAAAAGAAAAAAAATAATAATAATAGAACGCAATTTCATCACGATGGCGGAGGAGAGGAGAACTGGGCGTGAGTAGTTCTAAGCCGCATTCGATTCCAAGGATCTGGTGGGTCGTAGGGAAGAGCGGCAGGCCGTGTCCATCATCAGAAGCAGTGGAGTCGCGCAGCACGCGCGCGTGTGGAGGGATGCTGGATCGTCTGGCCATCTCGAAGTTAGGGTTTTGATTTGTGGCATAGTGGGAGATAACTGTCGAGATGGAGTCTCTTTTGGGCTAGGCGCGTCGCAGTGCGCCTTTGGCTAGAGTAAGGAGGAGTGCGGCATATTGTTGGTGGTGCGACAGTTCTTCCAGGTTTAGGCTGCTACGTCGTTTAGGCAGGAAGCATCGAGTGCTTTGATGCGGGGATGGTTGAACACAGCCTGAGGAGAGAGAGGTGATGGAGGCTAGTCGTAGGTGATTGTTAGAGTGAAAATGGCCGAAGCCTATAGAAAGATGGACATGGGTTTTTGTTTGAAGGATTGTGGTGATCGTGTGGGTTTTACTACTGTAGCAGGTGGTGGTTGTCGAGCAACCTGGAGATGGTACGCGGAAGTGATGATTTGGAGATGGTAGTTGGATAAAATAAAATTTTGATTTTGGACTTGTACTTAACTATTCGTAAAATAGTTTAATAAAAATTTAAAAATGATTTATATAAGGGATTTTACCATGGATTTTAAAATGATATATTTGGAAATATGGATAAGGAGTTTTAAATCAATATTTGAAATAGATTGGGAAATAAATGGTATTTATAAAGTGATAGATTTAAAAATGAAGTTTTTAAATGAGATTAGTCTTTATAAACAAGTGAAAATCAAAGGAGTTTATAAATTTATAAACGATGTTTATAAATAAGAGGAAATGATTATCAGTTGATAGATTGGAAATATAAATTTACAATGCGAATTTATATCGAAATATGGAAATCGGTTTTAGGAAAAATAGTAAATTTTATTTTAGAAATGTGAAAATAGTTAGGGAATCGGAATGAAATCAATGCATTATGAATAGAGAGGGATTTATAAAGTGAAATTGGTTATTGGGGTTTTAAAAATATATTTTTATCGAGAAGGTAAGTTTGTTTTAAAAAGGGAAATTTTATTTATTCAAACTATGTAATTTAAAGCTGCTTTAGTAATAAAATACTTCGCAGAGTGGATTTTTCAAATATTTAATATTAATTTAAATAAATACTAATTTTTATAATAAGCTTTGTAAATCGATTAGTTTATTTAAAATGATTTGGAAATGGGTTATCGATGTTTATTTAAAGTGTTTGATATTTTAATAATTACTTAAACATTGGTTAAAAAATAAATTACTATAAATTAATAAATACTTATTATATATATAGTTTGAAATGATTGTAATTTATTTATAAATACTCTCGAGATTTTGAAACGTGTTTATTTAAAGGATATGTTTTTTTATAAGAGAAATCTTATAGTGGAATTTTGGAAACTTAAGGAAATTCCCGAATCTTTGAAATAAGAGAACTTCGAAAGACGAACTAGAATTCATAAGGAAAGTTAGAAATGGGTAATTGGAATATAGACAAGTGTAATCGATTTGGAAATATTAAAGGAAATTAATTAATGGATTCCGGAACTTATAGAATTCGTTACAAGTGAGTTAAGGGATTTACAAGTAAATTGTAAAGGGTTTTGAGAAATAGAAAAAATGGAATATTTTCCTAAGTATTTGGAAATAGAAGTGTTTTAGAGGAAAAATAGACTCATAAATATTTCCTATGTATTGGAATGGAAGGATTAGAAATATTTTAACTACGAGGTTATTATTATAGAAATATTTTCAAAGTGTTGAATTATAAGTGAAATTGGAAGAAAATATTTTTTAGTATTGAGATGGTTTGAAAATATCCTGTTATTAATATAAGTATTTGAATTTGTTTTTGAATATTTAAATATTGGAAGAGATTTGAATATATATCTTGGTAAAGATATTTTGAAATAAATATTTTGGAAAATTTATAATATGGGCCTAGCGACTGCTTATGGATGTTATTTGATAGTTAAATAACTGACTATCTAATCTGGCCAAATTCGTTGATCATTTCGAAGAGACCGGGATCGGATTAAATTATCAGAAAACCACTTCGATCCGATTTGTATGTTACGAATTGAGATATCGTGAAGATAATGAAGATGGTGATTTGGAGATTTGGTTTGTTCAGTCCCAAAACAACTTGTATGGATGAATGCTATCATTTGCATCGTTGCTTAGAAGGCAATGTTAGCATTCCAAGTATGAATGCTACTATAAAGGTAAAATGTAGCCTCAAGCCTCATCAACCAGGAATGACTAAAACAGGAGAGATGCAGCAGGGCTAAGTCGGTTGCACCCAACTAGGGTATGTTATCACTTTTCTAGATACCCTAGGATATATTATATTAAAATTATGGATATGGTTGTACATGGAAAAGAAAGCGCTCGATTAGGGTGGGAACACCCGGGGTGATAACATATTCAGTACTATCCAAGTCAGTGGTAAGCCGATCATGTACTGGTAGGGATCGTTAGGTACGATCTTGATACATTTTTCTAGAGGTGTACTTTAGCGGGCGGTACCCCAGTAGCCCAGTCATTGTATGGAATCCAATATCCACTATGATCCTGTACGGTTTTAGTTGTATACCAACTATGCTGAAACGTGAGATGCAAGCATTTCAGCTATTTTCTAATTTACTTTCTATAGACATTATCATAATATTAAATGATTTTGATATAAAATGTTTTGGTTGTCGTAAGGTAAAAACCCGTTGTATTTATCTGTAGCGTGGTCTTACGAGATACCTTTATTTTTTCAAGGATTTTGATAACAATAATAATTCAAATTGAGTGTGTTTTCTCACGCTGGTTTTCCAGACTAACTCGGGTGTTATTTATTTATAATGCTCGGGTCAGACCGAGTATTCAGATTCAGGTTAGAATGCTATGGAGCTCAGGAGATGAGCTGGAGGAGTCTCAAGCGTATTCCACGTACTTGATTTTATTTCCGCTATGTGTTTTATGTATGTGAGGAAAAGTTATTATAACTATCCAGATTTATTGTTGACCGTTGTAAACTGATGATTGTATGTATAAAACCGTTATAGTTCCTTTTTGTATAAAGATCAGTTACTATATATTTTATTTTTTTCTACTGTGATTGTTAGATTATATATGGTTGTTTCTGTCTTCTTCTATCTTTTCTTCTTCACCCCCTAATGATCAGCTATTTCTGGCACTCGATTGCTCGGCATGCTATACAGTGAACGTATTGATGTCGATTTTCGAAGGTCGAAAATCTCGGGCCGTTACATCAAACCTCCATATAGATTCCAGCATCTCGAACCAATCATGAACCTCTTCCAAAGCATAGAACACATATAGGTTTTGGAGTGGTTACGATTTCAAGTCATCTCATGTAAGTACACTCCCCCACTAACCGGGTGCTCCAAAACAAATCGACGGATTTCCAATAAATTAAACTTCAGTTTTGTAGGAAATAAAAAGATAATACATAAGAGGAAGATTACCTCCTAACTGTTTAAGAAGACAGATTTCCTTATCATTTGTCCTAGAAGAGAGAAACGAGCTTAGACGTATAGTATAGCATCGTCGAAGATGACTGTACCATATAATTCTCTTGTTTCTTCTAGATATTTCCAGAGTTATGTTTTGTTCAATTTTAATAATAATGGGAATGATCGTAGAAAGGAAACTAAGTCCTGTATATCATCCATAAGCAAGTAACATATAAAACATGATTGACGCACACAAGCACGATCAAGTCATATAAACGACTTCTAATTCCTTTTTTAATTAATCTTTCTTTATTAATAAAAAACCTCTTTTATTATTAAAACTTATTTATCTAATAAAACAT
The DNA here is from genome assembly GCA_030737815.1 of Allium fistulosum. NCBI lineage: Eukaryota > Viridiplantae > Streptophyta > Magnoliopsida > Asparagales > Amaryllidaceae > Allium > Allium fistulosum. Next base: position 1,215,723,016 of record CM060902.1, read on the forward strand.
CATTTATCAATCATTACAATTCACTTGTACTTTTTAAATACTTCAAAAGGTATTCATATACTTATCTCAATTGGTATAAGTATATTCACAAATCATTAACAAGGTTTCTTACTTTGAATCTTTAATTTTTGTATCTTTTTCAAAAGATTCCATACTTAAAATTTCCTTCAAAATATCCATTTTAAGGGTCTAAGTACTTTCACAAATCTATTCAAAGTGGTTTAAGACTAATGTTACTTACACATTGTCGCTACAAATCCAAAACTATTTCACTTATGCCTTAACTTTAAATAACTTTTTAAAAATCTATTTACATTCATAAGTATAATTAAAAGGGGTTAAAGACGAATGTTATTAAAATATTGTCACAATAAACCCAAAACCATTTCGCTTATGTTTATCTTTATAACGTCCTTTTAAAGACCTATTAACATTCATAAGTATAATAAAAAGGGATTAAAGACAAGTGTTATTAACACATTGTCACAACAAACCCAAAACCATTCAATACTTATATCATCTTTAAAAATGTTCTTTTAAAGATCTAATATAATATTTAGTTAAGTTCGATAGTCGACTAATCGACTATCAAGTTAAAAACAATTGCTTATAGAAATCACGATTCATATACTTAACTTACTCCTTATATTCTAACTTAACTATTCCTCATCCAAGAGTGAAGCTAGCTATGTTAGGGCACTGGTTGCATCAAAGCCTTGCCTAGACACTTCATTCTTGAATCTCACAAATAGATAAATCTACCTTGTCGGCTTTTAGTATTAAGCATAGTTAATTTCCTTTTTCAAACCTTACATATATATATATACATACTTCAAAAATAATTGTAAATATTTTTTAAATATCTATGTAAAATATTACTTGAGAATAACTAATTTATAATTTGATGAAAATAAAGTAAAAACTTGTTTTATAATTTAAAACCTCTTTACTTCCAAAATTCATAAATAAATAGTAAAAATAAATTTAAACTTCGAACCAACTTTAAAATACTACATAATATGTTAGAAGTCTCTCAAAAGATTAGGGAAAACCATCAAATTTATATATCATTTTTAAATACTCAAAACCATAAGCAACTTACTACAGCATTTACAAATGCTTAAAAGTCCTTTTTAAAGAACAACATTAAAACGCACAATCTTTATGACCAGTCTTAACCACTTAGACGAATGATTTAACATTTAAAATTTTTACCATATGTACTAACCTTAGGGTACTTAAAAATAATGAAAAGAAACCCCTAAGAATATCTTTCAATTTAAAATTTCTGAAAGCAAGCTATATTTTCAAAGTGCACTTATAACCACATTTTACACCAACTATAGCCACTTGGTTCAACTAGTTCCAGAACCTTTTAAACTCTAATTTTTTTCCAATAACAAGTACACATATAATACTTATTAAAAATGCAAACAAGCCCCTAGGATGTCTCTCGATGTTCACTTTGAAAATCACTGAACATATGGCATTTTCAAAGTGCATCCATGAAGACCTTTTTACTTCTAACGTTCACAACTTTGGTTCACAATTTTTATAATTTCAAAACCAATCCTCTACTATCTAATACACAAAAATATGTGCATAGAACAACCAAATCAAATAATCACAAGTTAAGATCATAAATCTTTCATTTACACAAGTTAAAGTTAAGGGATATCGAAGTGCACTTATACCGACTATTCCCGTTTCAAACACTTTCAAACATACTTCAATTCAACACACAAGCCAAAAAACCATTTAAACATCAATTCAAGGCCACGCCATATATTTAAGAGGGTAATAAAAGTGATTTTATACTATATAAAGTTGTCATCTTCTTTCAAAAGAAAGAGTGGTCCAAAGTTTATAACTTTACTTAGTTAATGTCCCTTTAACTTTATATTTCAATCACACAACATATATAACACATCATATACACACAAGATAGTGAGATAACTAACCAAACCATTGAATAAACCTTGCAAAAACTCCTAAGAACAAAGAACCACTTCCTACCATCTTCAAAACCCTAAAGATCCAACCTTTAGCACCAAAATCATAAAACCATACACCCCTCTTCCTCCTTTGCCCACGGCCTAAACAAGATCCAACCTTTTTCTCATCATTCTTCCACTTTGACTTTAGATCCATTCTTTCTAAGGTGATTTAAGGCCATGGTTAAAGTTTGGTGGAGTTTGGAGAAATTTTGAACTAATTAGAGAAAGATTAGTGAAGAACAAAGTGGATTAATGCTAATCCACTTCGACCATTTTTATTCTTTTGTTTCTTTTAAAGCTTTGCAAAATTATGGAGTATTTAACACATAAAAACCTCTCCTATAGATGGCCAAGACTAGCTCAAAAGATCCCTCCTATGTGCACATGCTTTTCACCTTACATGAAAAATATCTTAAGCAAAATTACCCTTTTACCCTTACACACAAAGTATCTTTAATGACATCACCCATGAAATTATCCAAAAAAGTTTATTTACATAAATAGCAAAATATTTTTATTTCATTTTAATGTTCTCTTAGGTAAATAAGTGTTTGTAAAAAAAAATTGAACAAGTTCTGACGGTTAAAAAGTTGTTTATCTATAAAACGATTTTCGGTCACATTGTCGATATTTCTTTAAAGTATTTATTTTGGTAAACACTTTTCCAAAACAGGTGTAACATCATCGCTTATGATCAAATGGCGGTTAACAAGGTTACTAAATCATCTTAATAACATTTAATCAAAGATTCAAATAATTAAATAACTCAGATATTTAAATACGAAGTGACTAAAATTCTGGGTCATTACATATTTTCATATAGAAAATAGTTTTCTATGAAAGGTATATCTTCGAGTTCAGGATATTTATCTAAAACTCTCGACTGTAAACTAGTTACAGTGTATGAAATAAAAATTCATAATAATTGTTTATATGATGCTTGATATTTCATACATTATTATAGTAGTGGCGAAAATAATGGGTGCCTACCATATAACACTTCTTAGTAGATGCAGCTAGTTATGAACAACTATTTTCATAAGCTACCAAATATTATTTATGAAATAACAACTATTTGAGGTATTGATCGAAAATAGATGTAGTTTTAATTAACATAAATATTATGAATATTCATTATAAGATAAAACTACAACACTGGTATTTGTTTTAATGCTAAAAGTGATGCGATAGATTATGGACTAAGTCAAAGTTTTGAGAAATAATTCTTTAATTATATGATTATGAATCATATGGTACTGTTGAACTATATCTGAAACGATTAAGGGTAAACTACTCATTCATTTGGAGTGATATAAGAGTTGGTGAACTCTTCAGAATAATACATATAGATGTATGCAGTCCAAAGTCTAATATTACCAAAAGGCATCCACTTACTATGTTAAATTCATAAATGAATTATCATAGAAATAAACATGTTTGTTTATACACCAGTAGTGTATTTATGATAATTTCATTTAATATAAAATGAAAGTAGAAAACATAACATGTAAAGAAAATAAATATTTAATTTGATTAAATAGATGAGTGTATTGGAAAGGGTTCCAAATATGCCCAAAATGAATAAGATTACACCTCAAAAGTATCTCCTCCGTATGATACATAATAAAGTATTGATAAGGAGTAATTAGACTTCGTTAGACAAAGTACGATTGATGGTAAGTGAAGTTAAGTTATCTTCTTTCTGTAAGGTCATGTACTTAAAAGTAAGTGCTTATGGTTAAAATTAATTATATCTAAAGCATACTTTACGATATCGTATAAGATAAAAGTTGATAACATAACCCTATTTATTTTAGGTTAAGGAGTTGATAGGTTGTGTGAGTCAAGAAGCTTCACGTAATATTTTCCCATGAGAGATCCTATGTGGTTCATCCTAACGGAGTTTGGGATCGACCAACATTGGTTGACTGTTTTATGTTATAAACATAAATTTTATCATAAACTCAAAACTAAATATGTTTTATACATATACAAAGAGTGTTCATAAAATAATTATGAATACCTGTTTTGTTATACCAAGAAACAACTATTGTTTCAAGAAGCGCTAACTTCATGAGTGTATATATATACATATATTTACAAACAATGTTTAGGACAGTGAAATGCATATATAAAGGGCGAATGTCTCCATTGCGGTGTACCTCCCAACACCTAAAAACATACACATTAACTATGTACACGGTATGAAAAGTAGCACTTACATAATAATACGCTTGAGTATATTAGATTTACTCACAAACATACCAAAACAAAATTGGTCAAATCTACCATTTAAAAAATTAGAAAAGTTAAATAAAATTGGTTTTTTATTTGAACATATTAGATTGGATCTGATGATAAATTTAGAATTCATTAGCCTAATAAAGATTTAATGAGAATTTCCTTTTTGAAATTTACCTAATTTAGTCACTGCCTACTGGCCTAGTTCTATCAATGAATGTTTGGCCAAATTCATCCCTTACATATGTTTTTGGTAAAATCATATTTTCAATAATTAAGAGGTACCAGTAGTGTCAATAATTTACACACATTTACTTCTCCAATACTATATCATTTTAGGATGCATGGAGTCTGGTGTTGATCATAACTCCAATATTATCCACATTCAAGTTGGTTAGTCCATAAAAAGTCCTTGATTCAATAATAGCATTTATTATTAATTGTTTTACTTTAGTTAAAGATTTTGACTTTGAGTTAATTACAGTTGACCATAATGTCGACCCCATACAACAGCGGAGACGAATTCTCTATTAAATATTGCTTCACTTCCAGTGCTTCAACTCAGACACAACTATAATCTCTCAATTGTTGTAATGTTATGATTAAATTATAATCAAAGTGAAGTATTCACAATGTAGTTCCAAACTATTCTGAAGTTGAAGGCACTGTGTAACATCATCACACAGAGATTTCATATTTCATCCACTTGTTATAAACCAATAGGAGACTCTTAGACAAGTCATTCCATAGTTATCCAATAACTATGAGTACATGACCCCTTGGTGTCTCCACATCGGCTATGAGTATTACACCGTCCAACAATTGGAGAGCGTAGCATTCTCTGGTCTCAATGAATGTATCGATGTCCTTTCTCAAAACATCTTGACCAAGAATATTTAGAATAAAATGTTATTTTATTTTATGATTAATTCCTCACAATTATAACTATTTTGAACTACAATCACATATCATTTTATTTAAGGATTTTCCTATTACATACTTTAAATTAACTACTTAGTTGATTATATCACAGTATAACATTTCTAAATCGACTATTTAAATTAGATTCAATTAAATTATTTCTAGGCGTTTTCAGATCGCACGACCAAACAGTGAACCCAAATGCTACGAAAGTTGAAATCGGATAATAATAAACTATTATGAATCTAATGGAAATTGTTTCGTCGAATTCCGTGACTGTGCCCCAGATCGCTATTTTAACGCGTCGATTAAATCGACGATTTTCAAACTTGACGAAATTACTTGGAATTTCAGTTTTTAAATACAAATTCTATTCTAATTCAAATAGAATTTATATCAACATTAGAAATCGTTTCGATTCATATTCAACTCCAATTCAAATATTTGAACGATTTTCAATTATCAATTCAACAATTAAATTTATTCAATAAATAGCTATATTTGGAATTTAAATTTACTTTAAAATCTCAACCAATATCTTCATATTCAAAAATCAATTTATATTCTAAATCCAGTATTTAAAATCATTTAAATATTCAAAATCAAATAATGGAAAATCCGGGTCATTACATTTGAGATCCGTTTGAGATGCTCGAACACACGTAGTTGTTCGTGATCTATTCAGGATATGGGAATCCATATATGATTCCAAGATCTGTTGAGATATTGGAATCCATATATGATTCCAAGATCTGTTGAGATATTAGAATCCATGTGTGGTTCCGAGACCTGTTCGAGTTGAAGACTCATATGTCAAGATCAGTTCGAGTTGTGGCTCGCGTGTTGAGATGATGAATGTGACTAGTGATGATAGAAACCAAAGATATGAGGCATAGCCTATGGGGTTTAGCTAAAGGGTGCAAACACTACATTCTAGTGTTACTTACGGATATGCATGCGGGAGTAATGTGACGTGGTGCCATGTGTTCGGCGTGGACCAACTATATTTTTCATATGGTATATTTTATCTAGAAATATAAGGCACTTTAGAAGGATATCTCTAATCCCTGTGCAGGAGGACCATTCTCGAAGTACTGAGAGCACCTCCGTGGAATCCTACACAATTAGCGAATGAGCCTTAGCAGTTGTGATTGTATACCCATTATTGTTGTGATGTACACTCACATGCATCGAAGCTACCTGATTATCTATATTTCGCACCCAAGACATTATTATAGTACCACTGGATTTTCAAATAGAAATAGTTTAGTTATCTTTTATCGTAAGGTAAAAGCTCTTTCGTTTTTATTTGCGATGTTGTTTTACGAGATACCTTACGTTTGAAGGGTTATATAATATGAAAATCTATATGATTTGAGTTTCTCATGCTGGTTTACCAAACCGATCCAGGTGTTATTTTCTTATAATGCTTCTAGATTTAGCTGTGTTTCATTTGAGCTCTTGAAGAGGAGCTAGATGATTCCTTACTGCATTTTTTTCTGCTATATTACTTTTTTGTATTTATCAGCGCTTGTGAGGACAGGTAGTTATAACTGTCCAGCCTAATAATAGGTTTGTTTACTCTGACTGATGCATGTATATCAAAGTTTTCTTTTTTGTAATTACCTTTTGAGATATTATATATTATCGTTATTGTTAGTGCTTGGTACTGTTTGATTGGGGATTCTCACACTGGTGAATGTATGATGAAGTTTTGTCTCTTGCCACTATACATCTCGTTTATGGGTTATTGTGTAGTCGAGAGGCTCATCGTAAAAGCAGGAACGAGGTTATCATTTGTAGTCACCTCTGAAAAAGGAGATCGTTATATTTGATATCAAAGCTGAAGGTTAAGCGAGAACTTTGGCTTTGGTAGGTGTAACTCATTAAGAGATAGGGTAATGGAAGGCCTTATTATGATTTAAGTGTATTATATAAACGAGAGTGCGTATTTATTATTGTTAAAAATGTTTTTTATTGTGTTGATTGGTTTGTAGAGTGGTTTATGGATTCTAGTTAATATGTGTTGCTAACGTTATTGCTAGGGATCTCCAAACACTTGCAAGACAAACCGACATAGTATTGTTTTTAAAATTGGTAAATGAATTTTTTTACCTAGGAAAATATTTTATATATAAAAGAATAGTTTTCAAAATACCGATGTAGTTATTTATGATGTGTTTGTTTGTTAGAAAATGGTAATATTCAATTATTATCATTCATTGTTTGATTAGTTATGCTCGACCATTTTATGGGTATTTTTATCTTTTCGCTGCATGGGTTGGGTGAATGGTAATTGTGGAAACATTGAATCGAACACCTTGTGAATTAAATTTCGTAGTTTGACTATAAGACGTTCGGTGATAATGTTGGGTTAAATTTTAATTTTTAATAATAGTTGTTTATTATAGTTTTAATGAAAGGTAAGATATTTTAAAGATAAACATTTGTGGAATGATTTTATATAAGAAAGTGACTATATTAGTATAGTTTATAAATATGAAAAGGATTTAAACTGAGAATTTGAGAGCTTAAATCCCAATGTTTTGAAAATTGTTTTTCAAAATTTGTGAAAAGAAAATAATACTAGTATTATTTGAAAGTAAATATTTGGGAAATTGGTTTATGAAATTGATACCATGGCATTAGTAATGTTTGTGAAGTATTTAATACCGTTTTGGAAATGATTCTGGTTAAGTCCAAAGGGCATGAGTTAGAAGTATTGAACTTAATTCGGTCACTGAAAAGTAATTCTGGTGATGACTGCAGCATCATTCATATTTTATTTTCGAGTTTCAAAGTGGGGGATGCTACTATAGTAGCTTTGCTACAAATAGTGAAATAGATTTTGATTTAAATCCCGGAAGTATGATTTGGTATACAAAAGTTATAGGTATATATTATTTAAAATGAATTGAAATGGAAACCCGGTGTTTGGTTCTTAAGTTTTATGTTAAGTTATATTATGGACGCATGTATCCTATGCATTAGGGTAGTTTGGTTTGTGCATCTCATTATGATATGTTGTTTGATAGTTTTCATTTATTGAAATGAAAAGGAATTTTCGACGATTTTGGATAGTCAAAAACTCCTGAATTAGCAAAAACATGAAGCTAAGTGATTTGGTAAAAATATAAAAGATGAGTTTTTGTAACTCTTGAATTGAGAAGGTAGAGAATTTAAACAAAGTTTTAAATTTTTGAACATACTTGTTAAGTAAAATGAATTAGATTTTTGTGTATATACTCTTAGGATGTAGTGAAGTATTATGCAAGTATGAACTTAAGTTATATAATTTTTAATAATTTGTAGTAAAATTTTATGAAATGATTCATAAATGATTTCAGTATTAAATGAAGAATACTATATGTGATAATGAACGTGAATTAAAAATGAAAAGTAATTGGTGTAGTTAAGAAATTAACAGAATAAATACGTAAGTTGTATGTAGATCATTTTATTCGCATGAGAATTCTTAATCCAGATTCGAGTACATGATTTTGAGGTGATTTACATCTTCCGAGTTTGGATTTTTCACTCAATTCTTGATGGCAAACACTTGATACGGATTTTTGATATGATCTTGAAGTTTTCTATCATAATATATGGCTATGTAAGGCGAACAGAGGTTTCTAATCAAGGAACAAAATCGGAGTCCACACCAGAGAGATCGGGTGAGATATACTAGTTCAAAAGTGAAATTTATGCGATCGAGCTAGTGATCAGATTTGGTATTGCGTACAGATGATATATATCCATCGCACGAGCTTTAATAATATTTGTATGCTTTGTGTGTTGGCTTATGGAGAGTTTGGGGAATGACTCTTTGAATTGTTCTGTAGTAACATGAGTGAATGACTGAGTAATACCTGAGGCTGTTGAGCATAATTTAATGCTTAGTGGATTGTTTGCAATCCTTGTGCGATGAGAGGATTTTGAACCTAGGCGACCATAATCTCTGGTTGCTAGTGATTGAAGTACTATGTAGTATTGTTATGTGGTTGTTCTTTGGTTGTAAATGATTGCATACCATTAGATACTGATGTGAGATTGTTGCTTTTGTTGTTTGTGTCGGTATTTCAACGACGAAATATTCTAGGTGGGGGAGAATGTAACGACCTGGAATTTTGAACACTTCGTATTTAAATATTTGAATTATTTAAATATTTGAATCTTGGATTATATGTTATTAAAATGATTTAATAACCTTGTTAACTTCCTTTTCAATCATAATTTGGTATTTTCCCTAATCTATTGAGGGATTCTTTTTAACATATATTGCAGTATTTTAAAGTTGGTTTTAAGTTTAAATATATTTTTAATATTTATTTATGAATTTTGGAAGTAAAGAGGTTTTAGATTATAAACATGTTTTTACTTTATTTTCATCAAATTATAAATTAGTTATTTTCAAGTAATATTTTACATAGATATTTAAAACATATTCACAAGTATTATTTAAGTGTGTGTGTGTATAATCTTTGAAAGCAAAAATTAACTATGCTTAACACTAAAAGCCGACAAGGTAGATTTATCTATTTGTGAGATTCAAGAATGAAGTATCTAGGCAAGGCTTTGATGCAACCAGTGCTCTAACTTACATGGCATTACTCTTGGATGATCAGTAGTTAAATTGGAATATCGGAAACGATTTAAGTATATGAATCATGGTTTTTAAAAGCAATCATTTTTAACTGGATAATCGACTATCGAACTTAACTAAATATTATCTTAGATCTTCAAAGAATGTTTTTAAAGGTGATATAAGTACGAAATGGCTTTGGATTTGTTGTGACAATGTGTTAATAACATTCATCTTCAAACCTTTTTAATTATACTTATAAACGTAAATAGATCTTTAAAAGGATGTTTTAAAGATAAGCATAAGAGAAATGGTTTTGGGTTTGTTGCGACAATATGTTAATAACATTTGTCTTCAACCCTTTTTTATTATACTTTTGAATATAAATAGATCTTTAAAACGACGTTTGAAAGAAAAGCATAAGTGAAATGGTTTTGGGTTTGTAGTGACAAAGTTTAAGTAACATTAGTCTTAAACCTTTTTGAATGGATTTGTGAAAGTACTTAGACCCTTAAAATGGATATTTTGAAGGAAATTATAAGTATGATTTTTTTGGAAAAGATAGAAAAATTAATGGTTTAAAGTAAGAAACCATGTTAATGATTTGTGAATATACTTGTACCATTGAGATGAGTATATGAATATTTTTGACGTATTGAAAGAGTGCAAGTGAACAGTAGTGATTCATAGATGATGTTTTATTAGATAAATGAGTTTGAATAATAAAAGAGGTTTATAATTAATGACGGAAGATTAATTAAAAAAGGGAAAGTTATTTATATGACTTGACCATGCATGTGTGTGTCGATCACGTTTTATGTGTTACTTGCTTTTGGATAGTAAACAGAACTTAGTTTCCCTTGTAGGATCATTTTTATTATTATTGAAATGGACCAAAATAGAACTCTGGAAATATCTAGAAGGAACACGAGAATTATAAAATACAGTTATCTTCGACGATGCCACATCGTACGTATAAACTTGTTTTGCTTTCCTTGGACAAATGATAAGGAAATCCATCTGCTTAAATGGTTAGGAGGTGATCTTTTCACTCTTATGTATTGCCAGTTTATTTCCCATAGAACCGGAGTTTAATTTACCAAAAATCCGTCGATTGGTTTTGGAGCCCCAGTAAGCTGAGGAGTGTACTTATATGAGATGACTTGAAATCGTAACCACTCCAAAACCATATATGTGCTCTATGCTTTGGAAGAGGTTCATGATTAGTTCGAGTTGCTGGAATCTATATGGAGGTTCGAAATCTGTTTGAGATGCTCGAATACATGTAGTTGTTCATGATCTATTCTGGATATGAGAATCCTTGTGTGATTTCGAGATCTGTTGAGATATAGGAATCCATGTGTGGTTCTGAGATCTTTCGAGTTAGGGATGCATGTGTCGAGATCTATTTTAGTTGTGGCTCATATGTTGAGATGTTGAACGTGAGTTCACCATCGGTAGTGATATAAGCCAGAGATAGGAGGCATAGTCTATGGGGTATAGCTAACTTAAAGGGTCAGGCAGTCCATTTTAGTGTTACTTACGGATATGCATGCAGGAGTAATATGACCTGGTGCCACATGTTCGAGCGTGGACCAGCTATGTTTTTCCTATGATATATTTTATCTAGAGATATACGATGCTTCGGAAGGATATCTTCGATCCTTATATAGGAGGACTGTTCTCGAAGTACTGAGAGAACATCCATGGAATCCTACACAATTAGCGAACGCGCCTTAGCAGTTGTGATTGTATACCTATTATGCTTGTGATGTACACTCACATGCATCGCAACTACTTGATTATCTATATTTCACACCCTAGACATTATTACAGTATCACTAAATTTTCAAATAGAAATGGTTTGGTTATCGTAAGGTAAAAGCCCGTCTGTGTTTATTTGCGACGTGGTCTTACGAGATACCTTTACGTTTGAAAGGTCTTATAAATATAAAAATCTACATGATTTGAGTTAAACACACTAATTTACCAGACCGATCCAGGTGTTATTTTCTTATAATGCTTGGGTCAGCCTGTGTATATTTTCAGATTTAGCTGTGGTACATTGGAGCTCATGGAGAGGAGCTGGATGATTTCTTACCGTATTTATTTTTCGCCGCATTACTTATTTTTTATTTATCAGCGCATGTGAGGACAGGCTATTATAACTGTCCAGGCTAATGATGGGTTAGTTTACTCTAATTGATGTATATATTCAAAGTTGTCTTTTTGGTAAAGCCCTTTTAAGATGGTATATATTATCGTTCCACATGTGAGATTCTGATATTGTGTTTTTCTTTCTTGTTCCTTTTCATTTTCCTTTTCTTTTACCCCAACGTTTTGTCTTTTCGGCACTTAAGTGCTCGGCCCGTGAATACCATGGATGTATTAGTATCAGCATTCGAGGGTCGAAAAGGTTAATCATTACAAAATACATTTAGAATAGAAATCAAATTTCTCATTCCACATTAAGTATCCTTTATTATTTTATACAATTCTCAGTTCTAATGTCTCTTCATAAAGTAGAGGTGGCCATTCACACTCTTCATCCCAACCATGCCTAAGTTACATCCACTCACATACATTTGCTTTCCTTTAAGGTAGTCGAACCATTCAAAATGAAACCCATACTACAAGAATGTAAAGAACTTTTTATAAAATGCATTTGGCCATCCATGACGTTGAAGGATATCGAACAAAATGTACTTTATGTAAACTGATCAAACCAATATTTAAGTGATCGAATTCCTAGGTACATCTTTTAGCTCTTAGTTTAGTACCACATCTAACACACCAAGATCCTTATTGTATTCAGTTGTATTGAATACACTATCTCGCATTATGATTTACTTGTTTATTTCGAATGAACTAATTTAATTGAAGTTTTGTACATTATGAATCACCATTGTTCACAATAAGATATTTATATATGATCGAATATGGATCAAAAATCCATGTTCATGCATTTCTTTAAGATTTCAAAACTCGTAGAAGGTAATAAACCATCTCATGCAAACAAACACTTAAGTGATCAAGGCCCGAATGTTTAAGTGGTTGTATAAATTGGCTCTTGCATGGGACTTAAATTGACAGTATGACAAAAGATTTATTGGTAAGTATATTTTATATTTCTATGTCAATCTTTACTTAGTTCATTTGTATATTTTAACTAATACACATTTGATCAATTATAATGGTTTCACAAAGTTTACCTAAGTATATTATTTTAACTTTATATTGATAGAATTAGTGGTATGCCCTAAAGGCAATAATGTAATTTGTCACATATATTTAACTCGATAAGCAATCTTTTTTCAAAATAGAAGTGTTTTCTTTCTATTATATACTTGATATAATGTTTTATATTAATTAATTAATTTAATTAAAAGTATATTTAATAGAAAATCTATAAATGGCATGTTCTGTTATATTAGTTACAAAGTGTTGTAACCATGAATAATTTATCATAATGAAAATAAATATACAATTTTAAATATTCCTAATCAATATTTATTAAGACTGGATATCGGTACATCCGTTGGGACTAGAGTACATGACGCTCTCTAAATATTGGGTAGTGTATTACCCGTGGCTGGTGAGAGCACCGAGGAATTACATACTGACAATTATTGGATAATTATGAAATAACTCATTCGATAGTTTTCTATTATTTAATATATCTATCGCCAAATAGAAAATGTTAATGTGAGTAACTTATAGAGTTCTCTTGACTTGAGAATACAGTCGATCTTTAATATGAAAGTCCCGCTTTGATTACCGTCACATCATGGCACATAGTCCATCGAATGACTATGTTGGGTTGAGTGGAAGTATTGAAAGTGAAACACTATTCAAGAGAGGATTTGTCTCCTCGGTTATATGGGATCAGTATCACAGTCAACAGAAAGTCAAAATCTCTAGCTATAGCAGTTCAGTCAATAATAATCGTTACTATTGAACCAAGTGCTTTGTATTTGGACTATAAAGTTGAATATGGATGATATTGGAATTTTAACCATTACTAAATTTCATAAGTCCAAAGTCATAGTTTTAATAAAGAGAATTGATATAAATAATTGTCACTAATAGTAATGCTTATAACAAGTAAAACTAGATTTTACCAAAGGGTGCGTAAGTGATAAATTCAGCCAAAATGTCACACCATAAGCTAATGTGACGCGTGGACATTAATATTTGAATTGTTCAATATTAATTGTTGACTGAGTTTGCACCTTTGAGTCACACCACCAAAATGATGAATATTCGATTTAAACATGATAAATAATGAAATGGGATTTAAATAAATTGAGCTAATTAATATTTATGAAATAAAAACTGTTCAACATAAGAATATTTGATCTATTTGATTTCTATTGGTATTTAATAATATGCATATATAAAGATTATAAACATGCACATCGGTATACGATATCGATAAGATTTTTAAATTAGATTTAAATGGAGATAATACTAATTGAATTTTGAAAGAATTTGGACCTACAGCCCAATATGATGGGGGCTATGATGCAGATAAGGGGAGGAGCTTTTAAAATTAAAATGACGGGGAAATCTTAATTAAAGAAGAGAAAAAGACCATATCTTCATTACATATTTGTTTCATCCTTTAATAAGATTTCTCTCTATTATTTTCTTCCCCCCGGTAGAGAAACATCTAGACCAAATTTTCATGGTGGAAAGGATTCAAAAATCTCAAAATCTAATTAAGCAAAATTAAATAGAAAAAGGATTGTTGTCTCTTGAATACTGCAGATCTACTGAATAATCTATTGGATCTAGGGATTGTTCTATCATTCAAGGTGTTTCTCCAGGCTTAACCCAAAGGTTATTTAATATATTTACATATCCTTTTATTTTGTTTACATCCCCTTAATTCTCTATCTCGTTCTCTGTTCATATGTGTGAATTTGGATTTTGATTTGAACGTCTCAAACCCCTTTCTTGAAACAACTATATATCTTAGTCATGATTTAAAAAATAGCCTTGCTATGTTTGCCCCTATTTTTCTATGAACAATAATAATTTCATTTGTCTACGTTCTGTATATTTATTTATCTTGTTTATTTAACTTCAATCTAGACCCTCTTATCATGAATCTGTATATGGCTATGTCATATGTTTTTATTCAAATAACTAAACTAAATTTTGAAATATTCTTGTTAATATATCGGTTTCATATTAAAAGAAATAGTTTTGAATGTTTACACACAAATTGCTATGTAAATAAAATCTTGAAAGAATTGCATTAATTAATTTTTGTTGACAACATGATATGATGGCTTAATTATGTTATGTTTTAAACCATTATATAATAAATTTTGTTAATTGAAACAAAAATGGTAAACATTAAATTAATTATTTATTCCTTGTTTCACAATCGTGTCAAGTTAGTGCTAAATCTTTGTTCAAAGGAAACATTCTATTTCACAAACTACATGTATATTATTTTATTTTGTTTCAAATTTTGTTTTGGTTTGTGTATGTATAGGAGTTTATCACTAAGCCACAAAGTGAATCAGACAACAGTGATCACACAACACATGGTAGATTTTCTATTATTCCACTTTTTTACACAACACGTGGAAAAATCATCTATTGTGTGACACAACATCGATCAAACAACATTTTTTTTCAGACAATACTTGTCTGTTGTTTGATTGAAATTACCAAAAATTTGGTTTTGGCTCCTTGTTAAAATTTGGGTTTCCCTCTCAATATTCACCATATTATTTCATGGCCGCCTTTGTTCCAATTCGCTCCCTCTCTCAATTCTTTCGTTTGTAAAAGAAAAAAAAATTGTTCCAATTTGTGCCCGCCTTCGTTCCTCTCAAAACGCTTGCTTCTCCCTCTCAATTTTAGAACCCGATACTCTCTCCCTCTCAAAATATGAGTTAGTGGATTAGGGTTTCTTCCAAATGTTTGCTTTAGGTCGCTCCTTTTTTCTTCGAGCTGCCTTCAAAAATTAGGATTTCACAATCGATTGCTTTCGTGAGTCGATGATATCCAAATTCAACTACTCGGTATGATTTTTGCCCCTTGTTGATTTGTTGCATTCTCGACTTTTGATGCTGCGAGTTAAAAATTGGTATGCCAATAATAATTTTGGGATATTTATAGGGATTAAAACCCTCTATTTCGTGAATACATGTATACTTATGGGTTTGGTTGCTTTATTATCGATTTTGAAATTTAATTAATTTAAGTATTATCAGATTTTCTTATTTTGCACATGAGCTTGCTATCTGGTTTCTAATTGCGCCATGCTTATCTGAGTTTTCGATATTGATTTGCTTTGATGTTGATTTTAACAAGGCAGTGTGCACTGCCTTGAACTCCATGTACTTCTTAGCTGTGTTTCACTTGAGTTCCACTTGAGTTCATGTGTATATATGTACATATTTGTGTATATGTATACGTGTATACCATGTTTAGGTTCCACTTGAGTTCATGTGTTTTGAGATATATATGTTTTTAGATTTTTTTTGGAGATATATGTGTATGTATGTACATATATGTTTTGAGATATATGTGTTGTGATGGTGAAAACTTTGGTTGCTACTTTATTAGCTCATGTCCGAGTTAGTGGATGTTTTGAACTTCCATGTATATACTTACATACATACATATGTATGTATACAAGTGTGAATGTTCTTTTGATTCCTGTTCATTTGATTCTTGCACCTTACAATTTCATTGTTTGATTTTGGGAAGTTAAGTTCAACTTTGATCACTTCATTTGAGTTTTTGTTACTCATTTGATCATTTGAGTTCATGTGTACACTTGTCCCTGCCTTGTACTTGTATTCTCGATGCTTTGAACTTCCATGTATATGCATACATACATATGTATGTATATATGTGTGAATGTTTGTACCATTACTGACATGTTATTGGCCTTTGAGTCTGGTTTTTGAAATAACTTCCATGTATATATATGCATACATATGTATGTATATATGTGTGAAATATTACCATGTTTTTGCTTTGAACTTCCATATATGTGTGTCTCATGTGTGTTGCAATCTTGTTTTTTCTTTGCATTGGTCCATGTTGTTAGCCTTCTTCACACATTTCCTTGTTGCATTGTGACCTTGTCTATGTACTTGCACATTGCATTGTTCAAGGCAGTGCACACTACCTTGTTCAAGGCAGTGCGCTGGCACTGCCTTGAACAAGGTAGTGTCTTGACATTGATTGAATCCCTTCCATGTGCTTTGGTTTCTTGTTTGTGCACTTTGATACTTGCTTCAACACTTGTAGTTTTGCATGAGCTTGTTTATGTTCACTGTGATGTCTTGTTACACTTTCAATTGCAAATCTTGTTCTAATTCAGTTCTTGTATATATACTTGTATGTACACTAGAGCTTGTATGTACTTGCCTCACCACTATGATTTCTTGTTTAGCCTGAGCACTTGTTGTTTGATGTCTATGTATATGTATACAGACACACACACACACACACACACACATATATATATATATATATATATATTTATGTGTGTGTGTGTGTGTACATGTTCACTTTGGTGATATATACTTGCTGCCTATAGCATGAAATGCATGTACCATTATATATGCTTCATGTGTGCATTTTCTGGTGTTCCTTGTTCATGCCTTTATCCGAACCATTTTGAGTTTCTGAATCATTTTGATTTGAACTTGTTTTGAGTTGCCTTGAGTTTCTTCTATGTGAAGTACAGTTTTTCCTGAGCTTGCTTATGTGCACTTGAATTCTTATTTATGTTTACAGTAGTTTTGCCTTGAATTCTTACATATTTGTCTTATTTTCATTTCCTGGATGTGCAAGTGACATGTTCATGTATATACATACATACATATGTATGTATATATGTGTGAATGTGCAAGTGTGCTTTTCCTGGTTTGAGTATTCTGGTTGTATTATCTCACACTTGAATTGCATATACTCCTGGTTTGAGTATTCTGGCGTTTCACTTGTTGGTGCACTTATTATGAACTTGAATTGCTAAAAATTGTTTTATGATATGTGCACCTGAGTTGAGCCCGAGGAGGCCTAGGCTTGACCTTGTGCACATTTGCACTGTGTCGAGCCTTCGGGCTTGACCTTTACAACAATCCATGAGATTTAATCGATGCTCGACCTTGTGATATTCACAGTGATACATTGTGCATATATATTATAAGTTGTCTGTGCACACATATATTTGTCCCTGTCTAAAACATGAAGAGAAAACAAACCCATAAACTAAGGCAATATTAATATTCAATTCAATTTTATTTTTGCAATTTAGGTTTGTTTCCTTTTCCATTTTACTGTGTTGTGTTTTGATAGGTATAGAAGATGGCTGGACACAAGCTGGAGCAAGCAAATCAAGATCAACATAAAAAACAAACTCGTGTGAGTAAAAAAATGTTATAGATGAGAGTGTAGATAAACGTTGTATATATGAGAGTGATAGTGAAAGTTGTATTTGAAAATGTAAGTAGAGTTATAGTGAAAGTTGCATTGTATATGAATTTGATTTGAAATAAAATATTTGAATTTCATTGTGTGAACAATTAATCATATTAGTCAATATTTATATGTTGTCAACTAGGAATTTCAGAAATGATCCTATAACATCAGACAACATTTGATTTTTCTGTTGTGTTAGTGCATATTAGAGACGGGGCATCTTTGTGGTTTTATGTGTAATGAGATGGCACGGGATTTAACGACAGATAGGTATTCAATCAGACAACGGAGCATATCTGTAACGACCCATAATTTTACCACTTTGAAAATGGAATATTTAATTTATTTAAATATTAAAATATAGGATTGCCAAACTTAAATAATCATGCTTCATGTGATAAATAAGAATGGTGAACTTATTTTTAGAATTGAATAGAGGTTTTGAAGTTTCGGTGTAAAATTGACAAAAGACGATTTTCGATAGAATTGGATTTTAATGTTATTTAATATGGTTCTGTAGCTTAAATGAACTTGTTTTAATTATTTAAGGAGGATAACAAATAAATTCTCAAGTTTTGTTTACATAAATAAACAGTTTGATTTAAAATTGAAAATGTAACCGATGAGCGTTTTTCTAATTTTCGATCATTCATCGAACGGAAGCTGTAACGACCCCGGATTTTATATATATTTAAATTGATAATTAATTGAATTTTTGAATTAAAAATTGTAATTAATCATAAATTGGAGTGAGTTTCCCCGGGTTCAAATAAAAATGTGTTAAATTATTTGAATTTGAAATCTTAAATATAAATGGTTTAAAAATAATTATAAAAATATAGATATTTGACATAAGTATAAAAGTAAATAAATAAATAATTTAAATTCATAATTGATGGTTTTTATAATAGAATTAAAAATAATAATAATATCTGAGTTAGAAACAGAAATGAATAAAAGATAAATTATGAAAATAAATAGATAAAAATAAATTACATACATATAAGATAAATTAACACATAGATAAAATCTAAAGCACAATTTAAATGGAAATTTATTATATTTTAAAGGGATATTGCTAAAGAAAATAAAATAAAATAAAAATACATTCAAGTATATTCTAGTGTGAACAAATATACATAGCTATGTATATACACTTGCAAAAGAAAACATATATTCAAGTGTAAACAAATAATACATAGTGAAGCTTGCAAAGGAAGACAAAGCAAAGGAAGATACTATTATAAAAAAAATCTATGTACAAACTCAAATAAGATAAGTATAATTGTACAAGATAATTAATGCATGAAGCATTAGTACACTACAAAAATCATATCAGCTATAAAACAAAGAAAAATCACTGTCTTAATTTGTACAAACCACATTATCACCCTATACAAAAAAACATATCCCTGTATACTTTCTCATTTCAGTTTCGATTATTCTAAACTGAGAAGAAAAAAAACTAAAGTAAATATCATTTAAACTCAAACAAGCTTCAACTTAAAAACAAATCAAGCGATTCAATTTGAATCAGAGGATCAAAAGAAGGCAAGATATTCAAGCCTGTTCAAGTAGAGGCTCTGCTCTTCTTCAAAACCACTGTGAGTAAACATAATTTTAAAGTTTTAAGTTTAATTAAAAACAGTATTGGATTCATTGATAATATGGTTTGTATATGCTTTAGTTTTGAATATAGTTCTGTGTTATACGTATAAGTCTGTTCTGTGAAAAATTAAATATACTGGTCTTCTCTGTTTGATGTTACAGGGTCAAATATTTAATCAAGACCCCAAAATATTATCATCCAACCTTTGTTAGGCTTAAAGTATCAACAAAGCAAGTTGTTTAAATTTGAGTTATGGCATAAGAATTTGTTTCTGCATGATAAGGAAGAATTGGTTTTGTAAATCCAGTTTACAGTAAAAAAAATAAATATATGATAAATTCAAATGATTTAAAACATTGATTCGTTTGTATAACTTGAATTAACGGCTAAAGATAGGATTTTTAAAACTAATATGATGATTTTTAGTTGCTTATGCGACGAGCAGTTCACAGTTGAACAGATTTTGCATTTTTACCAATTTCTAATGATCAACCCAATATTTGCTGTTGAAATTTTGTTTGAAGCGAGTTTGAACATCTATGATTTCGAGAAAATTATTGAAATTTTTTTCTATTGCACGAATTGATGTGTCGAGATCAATTTAGGGTTTCCGGTTCGAATTTGACGTGGTTAAGTAAAGAGACGAGTTCATCTCCTCTGATTGACCGATCTTCTCGAAACTCAGGAGGATGGAAGAGTTGGGTGTTGTCGTGGGGTGGACGAAGTTGAGGCAGCTCCGGTGGTCTGAGTAACTGCAGCGAAGTGGTTTCGTGGGATAGCTGAGTTACAGTTTTTCGAGCGAAATGCTAAATCTCGATCTTAAAGTTTTGGTGTTGAATCAAGTTTCGATCTCGTATATTTGGTTGATTTGCGACTTGCCTGAGATAGTGGGGTTCACCGGGGCGGCGGCGCGACGCCGTGCACGTGTACGGTGTAATTTTGGTGTCAGTGTGTTGTTGGTGAGCAATCTCGAGTAGTTACTCGAGTAAACGAGGTGATTGCTTTGGTTTGGAACTCGAGTACATGAGCATGTTTACCTGTATTATAGTTTAAACTTAAACTTTAATTTAACTGGAAAAAAAGAAGAAGAAGAAGAAACGTATGTAAGGAAGAGAGGGGACTCGGGAAATAGGAGGAGAGACTCGAGTGTTCACTCGAGTAACCTGAGGATATTCTCGGGCCGGGCTTACAAGTGCTTGGTATAATGGAATTTAAGTTATATCATCTTAATCAAATTTTAAATATTGATGTTTTAGTTGGCGTTTAACAAATTTAAGTTAAGAATTTATTATAAGTTTTAATTATTTAAGTTAACACTTAAGATTTTTTTTATCTTAGTTAATATTGCAATTAAGTAGTTAATCTAAGATAAGTTTTAAATTTGATTAACATTTAAAGCTTTTCAAGTTAGTAATAATTTGATTTCAAGGTTATTAAGGAAGTTTTTTAAATCTTAATTAAGATAAATAATTATTAATTAATTAATTATTAGAGAAGGTAATTAAGAATGTTAATTAATTGATAATTGTAATTAACTAAGTGAGTTGAGATTTATAAATTTGAAATTAAAGATTGATTAATTAATTAAGTGTCTAAATTATTAGTAATTAAAGAGTTGTTATTAGTTAATGAAGGTCATTAACTAAGATTATTTAAATAATTAATTAACGTGATTAATTTTAACAATTAATTAGATTGATCAATTAATGATAATCATTTATAAAATTGTGTAAGTGCAATTACTTTATGGAATTAATTGCTTATTGTAATTAAATTAAAATAATAAGTAATTAAGAATGACTATTAATTAAGGAGTAATTAATTAGTTGTTGTAATTAATTAAGAATAATTAATGATTAATTAAAGGACAATTTATCAAATGTTTTGTAATTAATTGATTATTAATTTACCATAACTAGTAAAATTATTCATAGAAATTAATCTAATTTAAATTAATCAGATAATTAAATTAATTTTACTTATGAATATTTGGATTCTATTGGATGATTTGATTGTTTGATATCCCTGATATATGATGCTTTGTGATATATCCTGATTTATGTTGTGATCTGTTTCTCTGGGATGAATGTAATTAATTCCTTAGGATGTAATTTATTATCTGTGATATATATATATATATATATATATATATATCTGAATCTGTGAATGAAAGATAAGCGTTATAGTTTATACCGCTTATCAACTATATCTCTATGTTTTGATCTGTGATGATTGAATGATGTTGCACTACTGTGTGAAACCCCTGGACCATACCTTTACACACACAAATATGGATTTCACGAGGAAATCAGTTAAGTCACAGATGATTTAAATTTAATATTTTTGAAATTGAAATTTTAATTTCAATTGATTTTGGAAATGGATTTGGGTTGAATGTAAAAGCTTTTGAAAAGGAATTTCAAAGATAAAATTTATTTTTGAATAACTTGATAAAGTTTTGAAATTTAAATAATTTGATTTAAATTTGAATTCAAAAATTTGAAACTGAATCCTATGATTTGAAACTAGGGATTAAAGATGTTATACAAGTTATATATGGGTTAAACCATTTTAAAGGCATGAATTTGGGAATTTGAATTTAATTCAAGGGTTTTAACTCGTATAAATATAATTGGATTCTTCCGAAATGAAAACTATTTGTTTTCAAATAATAAAAGCTTTCACTTAAGAAATGAACTTCCAATTTATGTTAAAAGGATTCCTAGTTTGAAATGAAAATGATGATTTTCCAAGTTATGAACAAATCTTTGAAAACGGGTTTGAAAGCTATAAATTAAATCTTTGATTTAAAGATTAAACGAGTTAATCCATATTGAAATGGAAATTGATTTTGAAAATCTATGAATGAATCTTTGTGAAACTGGGTGAACTTTGTGAATTGAATCTTTTTGTTTGAAAAGATTAAAATGGTAATGTGTTTAAACCATTTGAAGAAAAGTTTTGGGTAATAAGTTGTGACTTAACGGAAATCCCAACATCCATATGTTTTTAAATATGCGCTCATTATTTGGTTTAGCCGGGAGAGGACCTTTGTGTCATATAACCCATTCCGAATAATGATACGTCGTATATGGATTGCATTTGAAGACTAGTGGTAAAGACCGGATATTTTCGAAAATGAAAGGACAACTCGTCGACCGAATGTCTCTGCATCGACTGGTCCCCGATATAGAGATTTTAGCACCCTTTGTGATGGGAAGTCCAGACGTGATTAGAAATTATCCGGATTTGCAAGGGCTTCTTTGGAAGTGCCTTCGGTTCTGTTCGAACCCAGAACAGACTTGTATGGTTGTATGTCAGACACTACACTTTGAGATATAGAGATGATTTCTTTCAAATACATTTCTGTTTGGTGGTGGAGATTTATTCTCTTAGCTTAACACCCTTCTCTGAGACGTACGAGCTCAGAGGTCATGTAGTTGAAGGTTATCAGTGATATACTCCCAAATTTGGTAGTGTGGCATGCTGAGTGCTGCTGTGTGTTGCTGATCATTTGTTGATCAAAGCATGGCTTTGTGAAAAAGCATAGCTTTGTGGACGATACCTCATCGAGCCTCACAAACCGGTAATGGTCGAAACAGGAAAGATGTGGTAAGGTTTCAGGGGTAGCTCCCCTAGGGTATGTCCATTCCTTTTGGAAAAAGGTGGTATCATGGTATGGAGCCCAGATATTTACCTGTGTGGTTGCTCCAATCTCATTTACTGTGTGATTGTTGCTTTGTGATCGAGGCGCCTCGGATAAAGGTCCCAAAGGACCGGGGGTGGCATATCTCAGGTTTACTACCCGGGAAGGGGGTAACCGGCCATGTGTTGGCAGAGAGCCAGGTGGTTCTTGGGGCGTCCCTCCAGAGGCGCTCCCATGTGGCATAGGAAGTTCCTTAGCCTGACCATTTGTTGGAAAATCCAAAGAAACAATACGCGCCTTGTATGGTTTTAGTTGTATAACCTGCTATGGAATGTGGCGATAACCTGCTATTGAACATAGTAGCTATAGTAGGCATAGTTCGGAATGTCTATGCTGGCTAAGATTAATATTATACTTTTGAAATGTTTCCTACACTATGCACTAGTAATAATATCAAAAGAGTTTGTTTGCATAGTAAGCATATTTTACTATCATAAGAAGAAATCTCCTCCAAGTCTGCGATTGCATTGTGTGTGTGGCGGGAGGCCTTATGGTAGTTTCATTTTCCAAAAAGCATTGCGGATTTCAATGTTTAAAGTTCTTTTGTTGTTTGTTTTAAAGATAAACTGTTTTTGTTACTCACACCAGTCCCATGACTGACCTGGAGTTTATTGTTCCCTTCCTAAACTCTGGGTGCCTATAATTTTCCACACGGGCAGTCTAGAGTTGGGTTTCTTTTGGATAGTCAGGTTCAGTAGAGTATCTAGACTAGTTCAGTGTTTGGAGTTCACTCGTGACTGCACTTGCTTATATTGGTGGATGGTGATGGTGGTTCGAGCTAGATGTTGGAGTCGTTGGACTCATTCTCTTTTCAGATCATTTGGAGTGATCTCTTCCATTGTTGTTATTTCCGCTGTAGCATTGTATCATATCACTGATATTGTTGTATCATATTGATATCATTGTTGTATATCATTCCGGATATTGTATTCATTGGAATTGTATATGATATCGTCTATTTCTTTCTTCTGCTATATTGTTATATTTAATGGTGTTATAAGCTCCGGAGAGCCAGATTCGGCGTTTGGATCTGCGGCATTTTGAGTACAAGTGAAGTACGGGTGCCGATTTTCGAAAGCCGAGTTCAAGATCTTCACAGAAGCAATTTCGAATCGTTCCAACGTTGTTTGATACACATATGTACAAATGCATACACACATTTAAAAAACATAAAAAGTAGTCACATAAAAAACTAAGAAAATATCTAAGATATTTTCATAATATAATTAAATAAGAATACAAGTGTTAAGTAATAAAAATCAAACTTACCATCACCTTTCACCTCCTTACACTACTTTCCATCTCATTAAATGTTAGTTCTTAAGGGTCTAACATTGAATTGGAATGGAGGAATAAATATGTGGTTAGAAATGACTTTTGGGTTAAGGGTAGTAAGGTCATTTTGCTATAATCTACATGTATAAATACCACCACCATTTCTTCACTTCTACACATCTCATTCTACACTTCTTCTTCTTCTTTTTTTTTTCAAGCTTCTTCATCTTCTTCCTCTCTTTTCTAATGGCTTCCATGCTATAGAAAAAAATTAGAAAGAAATAATGTGAAATATATACAAAATATACAAAATGAAATCGATATCTATTCGCCTCAAAACCAAATTCACTATTTTTCATATTTTACCCTCACGGCCATAACTTCCTCAAAACTAACCTAAATGGAAAAATTCTTTTCTTAAAACTTAATAGAATTTAGTTGCCTACAATTTTTGTTTACATCATTTCTTCAAAATCTAAGAGTTACTACGTTAAAATTTCAGTTCTTTCAAAGTCAGTTTCAGCCCATATTTTATGGCCGAGAATACCTCTGTTTCTTATGATCATAACCTCCTCAAAATTTATCCAAATATAAAAAAATATTTTTTTTAGATCATATGAAATTCCAGCAGCTACAACTTTCATGTTGAGCACTTCTTTCAGTTTTGAGCTTAGCTATGTCAAAATTCCAATTATTCGCAGTGCATTTTTAGGCTTCATTTTTTGTGAATCCGAGAATATTTCCTCTTCATTCAATCATATCTCCCTCAAAACAACTTGAAATCAAGTAATTTTTTTTAAAATTCAATTGAACATAATTTAAAACAACTTTTCAGTTAGAAACTTTTTCAAATTTTGAGAGTAAAGGGGTAAAAAATCAAAGAGAAAATGTCATATTTTTGGATCTAGTTTAGAGAATTCAAGGTCAAAGCTCCACCACTTCTTCTCTATACTTTCAGCCAACCTCCATCTCAAGCCTTCCCAAGAACTTGGAAGGAAGGAGGAATTCGGGTTTATTTCGGTTTGGTTTCGAAGCATGGTTTAGATCTTGAGTTCCTTGCCTTAAAGTTTGACGGACTGGAATCCAAAGTGAGTTAATTCTTCCTTTAAGTTCATTAAAACCATTGCTAAGTTGAAATAACTTTAAGTGTTAAGTATCGTTTGAAAACCCTTGTTGAATGCTTGTTTACTTTGTTTGCTAAAATAATGGTTTGATTTTCTTGTTTGAATATGTTTGGATGGTCAATAAAATATTTTAAAATTTAGAAGTTAAATACTTGATGGGGTATGCGAAAATGACTAGTACGCGTGTTTCGTCTGTAAGATCCAATGAGACTTGGGCAAGGGGCGGAACATATCGAAGAGAAAGCACGGATGCTCCAAAATAAATATCAAACCATTTTGACCCAAGATAAAATAAAAAGTGTTATAAATATTTGATAGAATGAAGCGTTGATTATCATTTACTGTTGTATTTATTTCATTGATTGATTGTTTAAATTAGGCTCGACCATTATATGAGCAGTTTACCTTTTTATATGCATTGGCTGGGTAGACAATAAATTGAGAATGATCGAATACAAATATCTTATGATTAGAATTTCACTGTTTGATTATAAGGTGTTCGATAAAAATATTGGTTAATTAGGAATTATATTAAAAGTTTTTTATTATGATTTTGGAAATAAAAGATATTTTATCTTTTGAATTGAAATGATTTCTTTTAGAAGGTAATAGAAATAGTTTAAGAATAAATATTTTTGAAGGGATTATAAAATGGTTTATAAAACTGTTTTATAAATAAAAAGAGAATTTTGAGGACTAAGAACCTAGTGTTTGGAAATGATTTCACAAGATTTTGGAAAATAACAACACTAGGATTTGGAAATATTTGTGAATATTAGTGAAACTGATTTATCACTTCGAGATATAAAATGATTTGTTAAGTTACCGATGATTCGGATAACCCATAACTAAAAAGTAGGTATATGTTTTTGGTATAATCCGCTCTTAGAATAGAGGGATGTACTTATTTATCGACTATGTAAAGGCTGGGACCCAGTTGCCTTATATGGGAGAAACCTCCCGATCCGGTTTCTTATACTTTGATATGCTTTTATAGTAGTATTTTGAGATTTCCAAATAAATATTTCAGAAGTGATTTGTTTTAAAATCCCGAAGTAAAGTGTAAGTTGATACAAAAGATGTGTATATATTATTTCAAAGGTTTTGAAATAAATATTCGGGAGTTTGGTCCAAAGAGATTATTTTCGAAAAGAATTATATTTTGAAAATAATAAAGTTAATTATATTTTGAAAATCTAAATTTGAAGATTAAGCCTAAGTGGGTAGTTTTGGGAATTAAATATTGTTTGTTGCATCGTAGGCTCTATGAGTCCTATTGCGGTAGGAGAACTATATTGGCTTGATCCTGTAACTAATTGGGTATCTGATTGGATAGGGATACGTAGGCAATCACAAGTGGTAGTGATGCAGCCCCAATAATAACATAACATTTTTCTTATTATTGTTTGCTATATATAAGGTATTGATATACTTTTCCTGCTTACTGTTTTATTCCACATTTGACATGTTTATTGAGTTTACAGGAATGGCTATTGCTGTCCCTCTCATTAGAGTTGTGCAGCGGTAGATTTATTTGTATTTGTATTTGGTATGTATTAAAGCTCACCTAGTAGATTAAATTGATTATTCTGATAACTTGTATAATCGAAATTGTATCCTATACATTTAATAGTATTGAATATTTATCAAATATTGTGTATTAAGTTAGTAGTTTTCATTCGTGGTTTTAGAACGGATGGGTATTTTTGGCAATTTCCGAAAAAATGGGTCGTTAAAGATGGTATCAGAGCTTAGGTTAGGTGCCTTAGTAAAATTGGTATAGGTTAGTAAAATTAACCTAGTAATTTTAAAATGAAAACTACCTTGATTTTATAAATAAAAATGGATAGGATAAGGCGCCGTACCTCCGACTGGGGTTATGGGTGATGTTAATTTTTAGGTGTACTTAATTGTTTAGTTTTTTTATATTTTTCCGTCCTTAGAATTTTAGGGATGAAATTCTTTTAAGGGCGAAAGTATGTAATGACCCGTAAGTTTCCCACTTTGAAAATGAGATATTTAATTTATTTAAATATTCAAGTATATGATTACCAAACTTAAATAATCATGTTTCATGTGATAAATAAGAATGGTGAACTTATTTTTAGAATTGAATAGAGGTTTTGAAGTTTCGGCGTAAAATTGACAAAAGCCGGTTTTCGATAAAATTGGATTTTAATATTATTTAATCTGGTTTTATAGCTTAAATGAATTTTTTTAATTATTTAAGGAGGATAACAAATAAATTCTCAAGTTTTGTTTACATAAATAAATAGTTTGGTTTAAAACTGAAAATGTGACCAACGACTGTTTTTCGGATTTTCGACCGTTCGCCGAATAGAAGTTATTTCGAATCGTTGCGACGTTGTTGATACACATATGTACACATGCATACACACATTTCAAAAACATCATAATTAGTCACATAAAAAAACTAAGAAAATATCTAAAATATTTTCAAAATATAAATAAATATGAATACTTAAGTGTTAAGTAATAAAAGGAAACCTTACCATCATCTTTCACCTCCTTACACATACTTTCCATCTCATTAAATGCTAATACTTAAGGGTCAAATCTTGAATTGGAATGGAGCAATAAATATGTGGTTAGAAATGAGTTTTGGGTTAAGGGTAGTGAGGTCATTCTGCAATAAACTTCATGTATAAATACCACCACCATTTCTTTACTTTCTACACATCTCATTAATTCTACACTTTTTTCTCAACTTCTTCATCTTCTTCCTCTCCTCTCTAATGGCCTCCATGCTATAGAGAAAAATTCAAAAGAAATAATGTGAAATATATATAAAATATACAAAATGAAATCGATATCCATTCACCTCAAAACCAAACTCACTATTTTTCAAATTTTACCTCTTTTCTCACTCAAGAGAACCGAGTTGCCTATAATTTTAATTTACATCTTTTTTCAAAATCTAAGAGTTGCTATGTTAAAATTTCAATTCTTTCAAAGTCATTTTCAGCCCAGATTTTATGGCCGTGAATACCTCTGTTTCTTATGATCATAACTTCCCCGAAAGTTATCTAAATAAAAAAAATCTTTTCTTCAGATCATATGAAATTCCAGTGGCTACAATTTTCATGTTGAGCACTTCTTCCATTTATGAGCTTAGCTATGTCAAAATTGCAATTTTTTGCAGTGCAATTTCGAGCTTCTTAACTTGTGAATCCGAGAATACCTCTTCTTCATTCAATCATATCTCCCTCAAAACAACTCGAAATCAAATGATTTGTTTTTTAAATTCAAGAGAAAATAATTTAAAATAACTTTTCAGTTAACAACTTTTGCAAATTTTGAGAGTAAAGGGTTCAAAAACCAAAGAGAAAATGACCTATTTTTCGGATCTAGTTTTCAAAATTCAAGGTCAAAGCTCCACCACTTCTTCTCTATACTTTTGGCCAACTTCCATTTCAAGCCCTGGCCGAGCACTTGGGAGGAAGGAGGAATTCAGGTTTATTTTGATTTGGTTTCGAAGCATGGTAGGAAGTATGGTTTAGATCTTGAGTTCCTTGCCTTAAAATTTGACGAACTGGAACCCGAAGTGAGTTATTTCTTCCTTTAAATTCATTAAAACCATTGCTAAGTTGAAAGAACTTTAAGTGTTAAGTATCATTTGAAAACCCTTATTGAATGCTTGTTTACTTTGTTTGCTAAAATAATGGTTTGATTTCCTTGTTTGAATATGTTTGGACGGTTAATTAAATATTTTAAATTTTAGAAGTTAAATAAATAGTGGGGTATGCAGAAACGACTAGTACACGTGTTTCGTCTCTAAGATCCAATGAGACTTGGGCGAGGGATGGAACATGTCGAAGGGAAAGCCCGGATGCTGTAAAGTAAATATCAAACCATTTTAACCCAAGATAAAATAAAAAGCGTTATAAATATTTGATAGAATGAAGCGTTGATTATCGTTTATTGTTGTGTTTATTTCATTGATTAGTTATTTAAATTAGGCTCGACCATTATATGAGCAGTTTACCTTTTTATATGCATGGGCTAGGTAGATAATAAATTGAGAATGATTGAATACGAATATCTTAAAATTAGAATTTCACAGTTCGATTATAAGGTGTTCGATAAAAATACTGGTTAATTAGGAATTATAATAAAAGTTTTATATTATGATTTTGGAAATAAAAGATATTTTATCTTTTGAATTGAAATGATTTCTTTTGTAAGGCAATAGAAATAATTTAAGAATAAAATTTTTGAAGGGATTATAAAATCGTTTATAAAAGTGTTTTATAAACGAAGAGAATTTCGAGGACTGAAAACCCAGTGTTTGAAAATTATTTTAAAAGGCTTTGGCAAATAGCAACACTAGGATTTGAGAATATTTGTGAATATTAGTGAAAATGATTTATCACTTCGGGATATAAAATGATTTGTTATGTTACTGATGATTCGGGTAACCGTAACTAAAACGTGTGCATACGGTTTTGGTGTAATCCGCTCTTGGAATAGAGGGATGTACTTATTTATCGACTGTATAAAGGCTGGGACCCAGTTGCCTTGTATGGGAGAAATCCCGATCCAGTTGCTTATACTTTGATATGCTTTTATAGTAGTATTTTGAGATTTTCAAATAAATATTTCAGTAGTGATTTGTTTTAAAATCCCAAAGTATAAGTTGATACAAAGATGTGTATATATTATTTCAAAGGTTTTGAAATAAAAAATCGGGAGTTTGATCCAAAGAGATTATTTTCAAAAAAAATTATATTTTGAAAATAATAAAGTTAATTAGATTTTGAAGATCTAAATTTGAAGATTAAGCCTAAGTGGGTAGTTTTTGGAATTGCATATTGTTTGTTGCATCATAGGCTATATGAATCCTATTTGCATAGGTGAACTATGTTGGCTTGATCCTGTATCTAATTGGGTATCCAATTAGATAGGGTACGTAGGCAGTTACAAGTGGTAGTGATGCAGCCCCAATAACAACATAACATTTTTCTGTTTATTGTTTTCTATATATTGTTATTGATGTATTTTTCCTACTTACTATTTTATTCCGCATTTGACATGTTTATTGAGTTTGCAGGAATGGCTATTGCTGTCTCTCTCATTAGAGTTGTGCAGCGATAGATTTATTTGTATTTGTATTTGGTATGTATTTAAGCACACCTAGTAGATTAAATTGATTACTCTAACAACTTGTACAATTGAAATTGTATCCTATTCATTTAATAGTGTTGAATATTTATCAAATATTTTGTATTAAGTTGGTAGTTTTCATTCGTAGTTTTAGGACAGACAGGTTTTTTGGCAATTTTGACTGGTCCGAAAACTCAAGTCGTTACAGATGGTATCAGAGCTTAGGTTAGGTGCCTAAGTAAAATTCGTTTAGGTTAGTAAAATTAACCTAGGAATTTTAAAATGAAAACAACCTTAATTTGATAAATAAAAATGGATAGGATAAGGCGTCGTAACTCCGGCTGGGGTTATGGGTGATGTTTATTTTTAGGTGTACTTAATTGTTTGGTTTTGTTATATTTTTTCGTCCTTGGAATTTCTAGGACGAAATTCTTTTAAGGGGGAAGTATGTAACGACCTATAATTTTACCACTTTGAAAATGAAATATTCAATTTATTTAAATATTCAAATATAGGATTACCAAACTTAAATAGTCAAGTTTCATGTGATAAGTAAGAATGGTGAACTTATTATTAGAATTGAATAGAGGTTTTGAAGTTTTGGCATAAAATTGACAAAAGCCGGTTTTCGATAAAATTGGATTTTAATATTATTTAATATGGTTTTATAGCTTAAATGAATTTTTTTTAATTATTTAAGGAGGATAACAAATAAATTCTTAAGTTTTGTTTACATAAGTAAATAGTTTGATTTAAAATTGAAAATGTGACCGACGATCGTTTTTCGAATTTTCGACCGTTCATCGAATGGAAGTTATTTCGAATCGTTGCAACATTGTTTGATACATATATGTACACATGCATACACACATTTAAAAAACATCACAATTAGTCACATCAAAAAACTAAGAAAATATCTAAGATATTTTCATAATGTAATTAAATAAGAATACTTAAGTGTTAAGTAATAAAAAGCAAACTTACCATCACTTTTCACCTCCTTACACGTACTTTCCATCTCATTAAATGCTAGTACTGAAGGGTCTAATCTTGAATTGGAATGGAGGAATAAATATGTGGTTAGAAATGAGTTTTGAATTAAGGGTAGCAAGGTCATTTTGCTATAAACTTCATGTATAAATACCACCACCATTATTCCACTTTGTACACATCTAATTCTACACTTCTTCTCCTCTTTTTTTCAAGCGTCTTCATCTTCTTCCTCTCCTCTTTAATGGCTTCCATGCTATATAAAAAAATTAGAAAGAAATAATTTTGAAATATATACAAAATGTACAAAATGAAATCGATATCAATTTGCCTCAAAACCATACTCACTATTTTTCATATTTTACCTCTTTTCTCACGGTCATAATTTCCTCAAAAATAATCCAAATGTGGAATTTTTTTCAAACTCAAGAGAATTGAGTTGCCTACAATTTTCATTTACATAATTTCTTCAAAATTCAAGAGATACTTGGTCAAATTTTCAATTCTTTCAAAGTCATTTTCGGCTCAGATTTTATGGCCGAGAATACCTCTGTTTCTTATGATCATAACTTCCTTAAAAATGATCCAAATAAAGAAATACATTTTTTTAGATCATATGAAATTCTAGTGGCTACAGCTTTCATCCTGAGCACTTCTTCCAGTTTTGAGCTTAGCTATGTCAAAATTCCAATTCTTTACAGTGCATTTCGGGCTTCATTTTTCATAAATCTAAGAATACCTCTTCTTCGTTCAATCATATCTCTCAAAGCATGTCAAAATCAAGTGATTTTTTTTAAATTCAAGAGAAAATAATTTAAAACAACTTTTCAGTTAACAACTTTTTCAAATTTTAGGAGTAAACATGTCAAAAACCAGAGAGAAGATGACCTATGTTTCAGATCTAGTTTTGAGAATTCAAGGTCAAAGCTCCACCACTTCTTCTTTATACTTTTGGCCTACCTCCATCTCAAGCCTTGGTCGAGCACTTAGGAGGAAGGAGGAATTTGGGTTTATTTTGGTTTGGTTTAGGAAGTATGGATTAGATCTTGAGTTCCTTGCCTTAAAGTTTGACGAACTGGAATCTGAAGTGAGTTATTTCTTCCTTTAAGTTCATTAAAACCATTGCTAAGTTGAAAGAACTTTAAGTATTAAGTGTTGTTTGAAAACCCTTGTTGAATGCTTGTTTACTTTGTTTGCTAAAATAATGGTTTGATTTCCTTGTTTGACTATGAATGATTAATTAAGTATTTTAATATTTATAAGTTAAATACTTAATGGGGTATGCGAAAAATACTAATACACGTGTTTCGTTTGTG
This sequence comes from Allium fistulosum, assembly GCA_030737815.1. Lineage (NCBI taxonomy): Eukaryota > Viridiplantae > Streptophyta > Magnoliopsida > Asparagales > Amaryllidaceae > Allium > Allium fistulosum. Next base: position 1,215,756,355 of record CM060902.1, read on the forward strand.
AGATCCAAGGAGACTTGGGCGAGGGACGGAACATGTCGAAAAGAAAGCCCAAATGCTCTAAAATAAATATCAAACCATTTTAACCCAAGACAAAATAAAAAGTGTTATAAATATTTGATAGAATGAAGCATTGATTATCATTTATTGTTGTGTTTATTTCATTGATTCATTGTTTGAATTAGGCTCGACCATTTTATGAGCAGTTTACGTTTTTATATGCATGGGATGGATAGACAATAAATTGAGAATGATTACATACGAACACCTTGTGATTAGAATTTCATAGTTTGACTATAAGGTGATCGATAAATATATTGGTTAAGCAGGAATTATAATAAAAGATGTTATTATGATTTTGAAATAAAAGATATTTTATCTTTTGAATTGAAATGATTTCTTTTGGAAGGTAATAAAAATATTTTAAGAATAAATATTTTTGAAGGGATTATAAAATGGTTTATAAAAGTGTTTTATAAATGAAGAGAGTTTCGAGGACTAAAAACCCAGTGTTTGAAAATGATTTCAAAAGGTTTTGGGAAATAGCAACACTAGGATTTGAAAGTATTTGTGAATATTAGTGAAAATGATTGATCACTTTGGGACATAAAATTATTTGTTATGTTGCCGATTATTCGGGTAACCCGTAACTAAAAAGTTGGTATATATTTTTGGTATAGTCCGCTCTTGGAATAGAGGGATGTGCTTATTTATCGACTATATGATGGCTGGGACCCAGTTGCCTTGTACATGGGAGAAACCTCCCGATCAGGTTGCATATACTTTTATATGCTTTTATAGTAGTATTTTGAGATTTCCAAATAAATATATCAGAAGTGATTTGTTTTTAAATCCCGAAGTAAAGTATAATTTGACATAAAAGGTGTATATATAATATTTCAAATGTTTTGAAATAAAAAATTGGGAGTTTGGTCCAAAGAGATTATTTTCGAAAAGAATTATATTTTGAAAATAATAAAGTTAATTAGATTTTGAAAATCTAAATTTGAAGATTAAGCCTAAGTAGGTAGTTTTGCGAATTGCATATTATTTGTTGCATCGTAGGCTCCATGAGTACTATTTGCGGTAGGAGAACTACTTTGGCTTGATCATGTATCTAATTGCGTACCCAATTAGATTAGGGTACGTAGGCAGTCATAATTGGTAGTGATGGAGCCCCAATAATAACATAACATTTTTCTGTTTATTGTTGCTATATATCGTGTATTGATTTTTTTTCCTGCTTATATTTTATTCCGCATTTTACATGTTTATTGAGTTTGCGGAAATGTCTATTGCTGTCTCTCTCATTAGAGTTGTGTAGCGGTAGATTTATTTGTATTTGTATTTGGTATGTATTAAAGTACACCTAGTAGATTAAATTGATTACTCAGATAACTTGTACAGTTGAAATTGTATCCTATACATTTAATAGTGTTGAATATTTATCAAATATTACGTATTAAATTTGTAGTTTTCATTTGTAGTTTTAGAACGGATGGGTTTTCGGTAATTTTGACTGGTCTGAAAACCTAGATCGTTACAATATCTGTCATGTGATTTGTTTTTTCCCATAGTGTATATATTTATGTAATATCGTATATGTATGTGTGTATACTTGTATTTAACTCAAAGTTTCAAAAGGGGTTTTGTGAAAGATGTAATAGGAAACTTTTAAACTACTTCAATTGGAAATTTATTCATTAATTTATTGCATGTAATATAAATAAAGTCAATTTGAATTTAAACTGTTATGCAAAAATTTATTGCGTATGCATAAATACACACACATGTGTGTGTGTATTTATATATCTTTATTAATAAAATAACTTTCATGTTTTTAGATGACAAAGGCACATATAAAGGGGAAACGTGTTCATTGCGGTGTAAATTCCAATACCTAAACCACATCATATTAACTATATAGGCTTTTCATATGTTGCACTTACACTATACACATGGGTGCATTTCATACGCTCGTCATAATATAAAATTGATTAAAACTAAATTAAACTATTTTGAATAATTATAATAATATGAAGAGAATTTCAAAAGGAAAATTTAGAAAAGTTCTAAATGAATTTAGACTACATAGACCCAATAAAGATCTAACAGGAATTTTTTTGGAATTTATCAAGTTATCACGCTTCCAATTGGCCTGGGTCCTTCAATGGTATCAGAGCCCAATAGTCTACATGATCTATATTAGTCATATTTTGGCTAACTAATTAAGCTTGTCCACTTAGTATGGTGTCAAGAAAGATAATGTCTTAGATTGGAATTCGATAATCAAGTACTATATCCTACCCGGTTACTGGTCTGGCCTGAAAATATGAAGTGAGCCCAATGGTTGCCTCTAATGAAAAAGGCCCAAATTTGAATTGGGTCTTGGGCTAATTTTCAAAATTGTTTTGAAAATTAAATTTAAAGATTTTAAATTTAAAAGTTAAATTTAAATTTAAAAGTTCCAAAATGTTTGAAAAGATAATCAAATTTTAAAAGTGCTTGAAAATTTAATATTTAAACTTTAATTACAAAAGCTAATTTATTAATAAGATTAATAAATAAATTGATTGAACGGGTTAATTAATTTATTTACATATATGCATGTCTAATATATATTGATATATGTTATGTCGTCTTATAATGTTTAAAACAACATAAGTATACAAGTATTTATGTATGTAAAATAATTTTTTGAAATTAATAAAATTTAATTAAATGAATTAATTAAAGGTTAATCAATAAATTAAAATATGTCTATATATGATATATGTATATTACTATATAAGTTATAATATATAAATATTCAATATAATAAGTTAAAATTGAATAATAAATAATTAACCAAAGAGTTAATTAATTAAATATGATTTAATTAATATAATGTTATATACATAAGATTGTTATATAAGCTGATCAAAATATAAAAGTTATGTAATAATGAAACTTATATAATATGAATGTATGAACTAACGGTGGAACGTTATAGAAACCCCAAATAGACTCAAGGAATAAATACATACGTAAATGTATGTCTACCGTGACTTCCGATGTTCCGACACTTGAATCATGATAGTATTTCATAAAAATACATTATTCCATAAGTCGGTATCACTCGATATAATATATTAAAGATTATGAATCTTTAATATAATGTTGTCCTCTACCATATATATATTAATAAATTACTTGCATACTCCTTAGTTGTTGAGCAAACTCAAGCTAGGGATGTTGTGTGTAGTATTATTAATATATTGAATAGATGAGGTAAGATAACTATATGTATTTGTTCACCAAACTCAAAGTCCATATACTATACTTAAGCCGTCGCGATATGGAAGGTACGAGTGAAAATTAGGACAAGATACCTTAGGTTAGGAGTTGTATATGATGCAACCGATAAGGAGATATCCATTGTTTGTGGGGCTATGATTTGTTGAGAAACTCAAGGTCGAAATCCCAAGATAAATGAGTCCTAATACCACTAGTGAAGTCAAAAGGCTTATATGTTTCATCTTAGGGTTTGGAGAAACCTAAAAGACTAGTGGAAGCTTATTAGAAAAATGAAATGATAGTAGTTAACATTTTTGATATTGTAAGAGTATATGCTATGTAATGTTATAAAAGCATACATTGATAAATTTTTGCATTTAATACGATTGATAAAATGTTTTTCAATTAAGATATACAAATGAACTGAATTGAAAATTGATAAAGAGAAATATTATATATATATACACACACTTACTATCGAATACTTCTTGCATGTTAATGTTTCCTATACCCATGCAAGTGTCCTATTTTACAACTACTTAATACGTTTGTAATTTGATCGCTTACATGTTTATTTGGTCGAGACCATGTATTGCATTCTATGAGTTCTAAACTCAAAAGAAAGACAAAACTATAGATATATGATCCGTAACTATCTCATATAAGTGTTATATGGGGAACGGTCACAGTTCGGAATGAACGATACCTCGATGAAGTTAGTTCACTCCAAATAAGCCAATAAACAGTACTATGAGATCAATCTTTCAATTTTATTGATTACAAAAGGATCGTATTGTGTTAAATATAACACTAGACCAAAACTACAAGGTAGATTAGAGAATTCAATCACTAAACTGTCAGTTTTTACCAGTTTACGTAAAGTGCAAAATATTTGATGTCCTTAAATGTTAAGGACAATCAAATATGCTTTTATAAAGAGTTCATTATGATATTCTAGTAAGGTTTTCTTTTGAATGGTTTGACCATTTAGAAAGGAAAACAAATGTATAAGAGTAGATGTGATTTAAGGTATGATTGGGATGAAGAGAGTGAATAGTCACTTTCGCTTCATAAAGAAACATCGAAAATGAAAACTGTAAAATAATAACTGATACTTAATATTAGAATAATAAATATGATTTCTATTATGAAATGTATTTTCATATAGAAAACCATTTTACATGAGATTTATTTCTTTGCGTTCAAGGTAGTTGATTAAAGAATTCCCCATTGTAAACTAGTTACATTATATGAAATAAATAGTTTATATTAAATGAATGATGGACCTCCGTATTCAATAAGAAATTTTTATAATGGAAGAAATAGTAGGAGCATGCCATATATCACTTATTGATTGCATCAAGTTTCTAAAATTGTTTTCATAAAACATACCACACATTATTTGTGAATTAATTTATGTTCTCATGATGATTGAAGAATAGACATAGTTTTATTTCAACGAGAATATTACGAAAATTCATTTTGAAATAAAATTATAATGCGGTATTTGTTTTCATAACAAAATAATGCACTGACGAACAATAAAGTATCTAGAATTATTTACAATTATTTTGGGATGATATATTAAGCCGTAGATTTGAGAAATAATTTTTATTATATGGTTATGAATCATATGATACTGGTTAATTATATCTCAAACAATCAGGGGGTATGCACCATTTAATGAGAGAGTCATAAGAGTTGCTGAATCTTCAGATTGACATATATAGATGTATGCAATCATAATTCAATTAATACCAAAACAGTTCCATGTACTTCATCATATTCACCGATGAGTTATCACAAACATGGACATATGTATTTGATATGGATGTATAAGTCTATGATAAGCTCATAGAATATAAAATAGAAGTAAATAATATAACTTGCAATAGAAATGATTCGATTTGATTAAATGGATGAGTATATTGGAAAGAGTTCCATATGTATCTAGTATGAATAAAGATTCAGTCTCAAAGGTCACTCCTTTGTATAATGCATAATGATGTATTGATAAGGAGGAATTGAACTTTGTTGGAAAAAAGCACGATTAATGATCTGTGAAGTTGAGTTAAATTATTTCTATAAGGTGTATACTTAAGAGTACTGCACAAGGTTAAAATTAATATCATCTAGAGAATAGTTTACAAAACCATACAAGATAACAGTTTATAAGAGACCTCTATAGTTCCTAGACCAAGGATTTGGCAGATTGTGTGAGTCCAAAGACTGCATGTAATAATTGCAATGTAAGAGTTCTTATTTGAATTGCCCTAAGAGAATTTTAGGAACAATAGTCATTAGATGACTAATTTATGTTCTAAACATAAATATATTGTGAACTAATGCAACATCAGTTTTATACAAGGCAATTTATAAAATGTTTATGAATGCCCATTCCATAGCATTAAGAAATAGTTGTTGTTTCTAGAAATACCAATGTCATATCGAAGGAATTTCTTTAAGAAATTATTGGTATAAAATGGATTTGGATACGATCCAAAGATAAAATTGATTACAAGGGATGAAATGAAATTGACAGAACCTAAATAAACACAATACATTAGAATGTCTAATGAGTATTCTTGTAAATTAAAGAGGAATTGTGGATTTCTGTCGATGTCAAGAATAAATAATCCTCAGTTGTTGCATTAAAACATTAAGAGTATTGACTCTATGATATGGTACGATGTGCAGATCCGAAATAGATTCAAAGTACATTGCTAAAATATGATTTTGATAGTTGTACCCGAATTGATAGATCCATTGGCCGTAAATGTGTCTTGCGGTTGGAATATAGTGAGCCACATTGATAAGAAAAATACCGTGAATTTCAATTATGGAAATTAACGTGACAAATTCACCATTCGATGTGCTCAAGTTGGTTCGGATTTTACTCACAAAATTATTACATGGTATGATTTTATGTTTTGGTATATATGTGTTGAAATAGAAAATTCTAAATAGTGATTTAAATTAAATTGCTTCATAATAACCAAAGTGTCTCTAAGTCAACGGGAGTGATACTGAGTTTGTGAGATTTTCGATATAATCCAAGAATAGATACGAAAGTGTGGTTCGACAAGCATCAAAATTGAATAAATGTTTTGATAGAAATATTAAATAGTTTGATTATCAGTCAAAATTCTAAGGAAGCGTGCGTTCATAAGAAAAACGTTAAAAGGTAATAAATGTTTATAAGCCTTAAGTAAACAACACATTGTTGATTATTAACGATGTACTTGTGTTAAAATCATATTTAGTTATTTTAATACTCGATGTTGGATTTGTAAATGATGTCTTTTAGACTAAGTATAAAAGATATTGGAATGTCCCAAACAATATGCAAGGACACCTTATTGGAATGTTTAATATGAAACATGTATGATGGATTCCTTATGCATTGGCAATATGAATTATCATACACATTATGTTGTTTATGATATCATGGTTTGTTTATGTATTTGATACATGAAGCATATTTCAAATCAAAATTGACATCACTACATGGTTGTTTGAGGTGTTTTCATGTATTATAAAATACTATAGAATTGTTTACAGAAACAAACGAACTCCTTATGAAGGAGTGTTCAGACTCAAACTTCATAATTGATATTGATTATTATATGTCAATAATAAATTCAACATAAGAATCTTTAAGTTGGAATTGTTCCAAATAAAAGATTGTGGCTGATTCAGTGGAAAAGGCTAAGTACGTCGCCTTGAATAGCACCATGATAAAACCAATGTATATATAATAAATGCATAAATTTTATAATTAAGCAAAGAGTGGTTCCAAATGTTGAGAATTCCATAATGTTGTTACATGATAACAATGTCATGATATAGTTTGTAACAAAGTTTAGAGCTCATTAGAAGTCAAGAGATAAACTTCTTCCATATAATAAAGGTAGTTGATCAGAGTCGAAGAAAGTTAATTGATAGAATAGACGATTGAAACATAATAGCATACTGGTCGCCGAGGGACTAACCCGGTTAGTTTTTAAGGAAATCGTTTGGAGAAGTTGGAATAAGGTTTCATAAATGACCTCAAATGCAACTGTAAGATTGGTAGAGTTAGGGGTATGCCCTAAGGGTAATTATGTGATTTATTACATATATCCAACTTAATAACCAATCTTGTCCAAAATAAAAGGTGTTTTCTTTCTATTATATACTTGATTTAACGTTTATATTAATTAACTAATTTAACTATATGTATATTTAATAGAAAATCCATAAATGGTATGTTTTTTTATAATAGTTACAAAGTGTTGTAAACGTAGTAATTTATCATAATGAAAATAATATACCATTTTAAATACTTTTAGTCAAGATGTATCTAGACTAGATATCGATACATCCGCTAAGATTAGAGTACGTAACGCTCTCCAAATATTAGGCAGTGTATTACTCATGGCTGTTGGGGGAACTAAGGGATTACGTACTGATAGTTATTAGATAACCATGGATTGGCTCACTCGATAGTTTTCTATGGGTTAATTTAACTAAGGTCAAACATAAAATGTCAATGTGACTAACTTACACAGTTCTCTTGACTTGAGAATACTATCGGTCTTCAATATGAAAGCCCCGCTTTGATTATAGTCAATCATGGCATAGAGTCCATCGAATGACTAGTTAGGTCGAGTGAAAGTATTGGAAGTGAAACACTATTGAAGAGAGGATTTGGTTACTTGGTTATATGGGGTTAGTATCACAGTCAACTCAAAGTTAAATTCTCTGGCCGGAGCTTTCGGTTAATAATAATTGTTAGTATTGAACCAAAGACTTTGTGTTTGAACTATAGAGTTGAATATGGATGATACTAGAATTTTGACCAATACCAAATTCCATAAGTCCAAAGTGATATAGTTTTGACAGAGAGAATTGATGTAAATAATTGTCACTAATGGGTAACGCTTACAAAAAGTAAAATTCGATTTTACCAAAGGATGTGTAAGCGATAAATTTAGCCAAAATATCACACCACTAGCTAAGGTGGTGTGTGAACGTTAATATTTAAATTGTTCAATATTAATCGCTAGAGTCACAAAACTGAAATAATGAATTCTGAATCGTATTAATTACGAATTTTTATTTAATTTATTGGATGCCATCGGTATTTAGTAAAGTGCATATATAAAAGTTATGAACGCATGTATCGATATACGATATCAATAGAATGTTTAAATTCGATTTAACACGACAAATACTAAAATGGGCTTTAAATAAATGAAGCTAATTAATATTTATGAAATATTAATTATTAAAAATATTTCTTATTTGATCTATTTTATTTCCATCGGTATTTAATAATGTGCGTACATAAAAGGTTATAAATCCGTGCATCAGTATACGATATCGATAGGAAATTTAAATTAGATTTAAATGGAGATAAAACTAATTGGATTTTAGTAAATTTTTGGACCAATGGCCCAATTTAATGAGGGGTTATGATGCAGAGAAGGGGAGGAGTTTTCAAAATTGAAATGAAGGGGCAATCTTAATCAAAGGAGAGAAAAAGACAATATCTTCATTACACATTTATTTCCTCCTTTAATAAGATTTCTCTCTGTTATTTTCTGCCCACTCAATAGAGGAACATCTATGCTGAATTTTCATGGTGGAAAGGATCCAAAAATTCCAAAATTTAATCAAGCAAAATTAAATAAAAAAGGGTGGTTGTCTCTTGAATACTGCAACTCTAGAGAATGATCTATTGAATCTAGGAATTGTTCTATCATTCAAAGTGTTTCTCCAGGGTTCATCTAAAGGTAATTCTATGTATTTACATACCCTTTAATTTTGTTTACATCCCCTTAATTCTCTATCTCTTTCCTCTGTTCATATGTGTGAATCTAGATTTTGATTTGAATGTCTCAACTCCTCTTCTTGAAATAACTGTATATCCTAGTCATGATTTAAAAAGCACCTTACTATGTTCGCTGCTAATTTGCTACGAAAAATAATAATTTCATATGTCTCTGTTCTGTATATTTATTTATCTTTTTTATTTAACTTTGATCTAGACCCTCTTATCATGAATATGTGCTTATGTCGTATGTTTTCATTATTGTTATTAAAAATACGAAAATTTTGGAATATTCTTGTTAATACGTCGGTTTTCATATTAAAAGATATAGTTTTGAATGTTTGCACGCAAATTGCTATGTGAATAAAACCTTGAAAGAATTGAATTAATTACTCTTTATTGACAACATAATATGATGACTTAATTATGTTATGTTTTAAATCATTCTTTAATAAATTTTGTTAATTACAACAAAAACAGGAAACATTAAATTAATGATTTATTCCTTGTTTTACAATTATGTCAAATCTAGTACTAAATCTTTATTTAAAGGAAACATTTTATTTCACAAACTACATGCATATTATTTTATTTTGGTTTGTGTATGTACAAGAGTTTATATATTTATGTAATATTTGTACTTAACTCAAAGTTTCAAATGGGATTTTATGTAAGATGTAATATGAAAATTTTAAACTACTTCAATTGGACATCGTATTCATTGATTTATTGCATGTAATATAAATAAAGTGTTATCCAGCCTTGTGACCGAGCCGTATTCGGATGAGTCGGATTGATTAAATTGAAAAATTATCAAGGAAGAATCGAAAGCTATGGCTCCCAAGCTCAAATGTCATGTGAAAAACTGAGGAATATAGTCCAAAGATAGCATGAAACCCTTGATTGCAATCCACACAACATCTCATTGCTAGTACAAGATCTAAAGCCATGAGAGGCAAGTAAAGTTGTGGGTCAGTACCGATCCCTAACAGTGGATCGGTATCGATCCCTAAACTATCCACAAATCCTTCATTTACCTCATGCTACGTCAAGATGGAGTAACTATAAGCTAACCCATGTAATGTTGGATGGATTGCAAGCTTATACTGACTAAAACAACCGATATGTAAATCAAGTGCTTCTAACCTACCTCCAAACCAAAGAGTTCACTCGAGCTTATGTCCACAGCAATGCAATCAAAGCATCAAAGATGAAGATGCAAGCTGATCAAACTTTCATAAGAAGGAAAGCAATATCCTTGGAGCCAACTCATGGATCGATGCCGATCCCTATTTATGGTTTGGTGCCGATCATTGACTATTGCCGAGTTGGCCATGATCTCTTCACCCAACCTCTCTAGAACGTGGGAAACGTAGGCAAGAACGTGATTGAGAGCTTTCCTGTGACCTGCATCTATAAATAGAGGAGGGGCATTGTTTGAGAGATTTTTTTGCTTGTTTAACGAATTCTTGTATTTCTTCTGTAATTTAACGGATCATCCCTAATCCCTAAGAATAGCTTTGTAAAAAATCATTAGAAACTTCGACAAAGTTTAAGTGGACATAGGCCTCTGATTAGCCGAACCACTATATTGTTGCATTCCTCATTTTCAATTTATTTTCTTCATTTTATTCTCCACTTTGAATATCTGGGTGTTTGTGTTGGTGCTGTCACTGAAAGCGTAACGATCTTAAGCTATTAGGATATATTTTCTACTTTTGAGTTGTTCAAATCCACGAGGTAGATCCATCAATTTTGTTGCTGTAATCAACAACTATCTAGATTTTCGCAGAATCTATCACAAGATCAAATGAAGTTATGGCCCCACGAAAGGAGAAATATGTACCTCCGAACCTGTTGTTGATGTTGAGAATGCTAGTTCTTAGCATGTTGAAGAAGTTTCTCAACCCATAATTGCCGAAGTTCATAATCTCTCAGATATGATAATGCGTGTTAAGATGGACAGGAAGATGAAGCAAATGAATGAAAAGGTGCATGTGAGCCAGGATGAATTAAGGAAGCAAATGAAGGAGAATCTTGACTTACCGAATCAGTTAACCCATAGTCGTAGGAGTAGGAGAGATTTACCACCTTCAGACTCCGAAGAGGATAGTTCTTCACCGTCTAGTGAAAAACACAAGATGGAAAACAGAAAATAAAGCAAGAAGAAACCGATACTTAGAAGAGAAGATTGGATGGCGCTCAAAATGAAAGATTATAGACCACGAGACGACCCACCTCCTCGATCCCTAGAAGTCGACACTAATACATCCTTCGTATTCACGTGCCAGAAATCCAAGTGCCGGAGAGGCAGATTATCATGGGGTAAAAGAAAAAAAGATAGAAGACAAAACAATAATAGAATCTCACATTATATTTAACAACTTGTAATCATATAGATAGTACATACTATCACTCTTAAAATGAGATATCAGAGTCATAGCAAGTACTAACCCAGCTAGGATAGTTATAATGGTTTATCCCTACAAGTGCTGGTAGATATTTATACATAATACAAACACAGCGGAAAGTGATGGATAATTTCAAAAAAAAGATCCAAAATGCTCCCTGCTCCATGCTCCATTCTGAAATGATCCAAATAAGCTAACTACTTAGCTGCCCAAGAAAATAGAGCACCTAGAGTTTAAGGGACAAGAAAAATAAACTTCGGGTCAGTCGTGGGACTGGTGTGAGAAACTCAAAATACGAGTATGGAAAAACAAAGGGTATCTCATAAGACCATGCCATACATAAACACAGAACATGTCTTTACATTATGATAACCAAAATATTTGCTATGTAAAATCATTTAATGACATTATTTTGAAAACCCTTGCAAATAAGCTTATGAATCTTAGCTGAAATTGTTACCATTACTAAATTCCGGAATATATTAGGCTCTACAAAAAAAATTCTTGAAAGGCTCATTCGGAGAACGAATTCCATACAATGGCAGGTAAGAACTACCTTCCATATAGTACATCTCTAGAGGGATGTACCGAGGATACAAAAACAATCCTTCGCATCTAGCAAGATCGGTCTATCCCTATTTGGCACTTAGACACGGCCTGGATAGAAACCGAATATGAGATCACCCCGATCGTAACCGACCTATTCGAGATCCCATAGCATACACCACATAGTCGACATATAGAGAGTAATCTAAAAAGATGATGATCATACCCTAATGGTTGCGAACCACATAGCCTTACGGCGTACCCTGTTTAAGCCCTTACCGAGTGATGAGGCCTGAGGTAACGATTACCTTTTACATAGCACATTCCACTTTGAATGCCACATTGCCAATTTATAATCACACAACCGGTTTCTAAATACATATAACTCCTGAGCTCGTACGTCTCAGGAAAAGGTGTTAGCTAACAGAAGTTTCCTCCTCCGCCATCAAACAGATGATACATTCAAAGAGATTAATTAATGTAATTATAAGTGCAACGTCAGACATTCGTCTATACAAGTTGTTCGGGAATAGGACAATCCAAAGGCACTCTCCTACCATATCCTATCGGGGATCTCCTCTAGGGTTAGTAGCGACAAGTCCTTACATTGAAGATCTCAAATGAAAAGCTACTGCCACATAATATGATATGGGAAATTTCCCCGAGGGTCAGTGACCCCTACATTCCATCCTCCAAATCATTTCCATGTCTTCACTTCGAATACGTAAATTTGTTCAAAGTGGTTTCCGGATAAGAATTACTCAAATCCGACCTCGGTTCCTTCGAACCAATTATTGATAAAAAGAAATTGGATGAATATGGAATTATTCTTTGATTGATTAATTTCTTTTTATCAGAATATCTTCTAGAGATATATATCTTTAAAAACATTATTTCCGGTATATACAGAATCATTAAACCACTCTTTGGAAGATTATTTATTTAAATCTTAACAAAGATTCCTTAATTCAAAATCAAAATTTTGATTGAGTTGAAACCACGTTATCTAGGATGTTAATCCAAAACCAGTAAATATTAAATGAGCAGAATCTTTAGAAATCATCTAATTCTACTCGATATCAATTCCTGTATTCAACAAGTACTATAGGTGGAATAAAGGCGAAATCACCTTTTAAATTTGAAAAATAGTACGAGTTCCCTTTTTGGAATTTAACACCAAGTATAAGAAGATTATCACCATAGCATCCAAGTTATTTATATTTGGAAAAGTATATCTTTTATACTTTGGGAAATTTTGATCCGAGTAAACAAAATTTACTATCCCCTCCATCAGGCCAGTCCGAGTAGCTAGGGAGGGCATACAACTGGTTTCCAAAACCCGGGCCTAGAGACTACCTCTCGGTCACCCATAAGGTGGTCAAGTTATTTGATCGACTCTAAATCATTTAGCATACTTAATTAAATTTTAATTATTTATTTAACCACTTTGAAATAATTTATAAATCCTTCAAATCACCTTTAAAATAATTAATTATTCATTTAAAAACATTTAGAAAAGAATTGTTGCTTTTGGAACCGTATTTCAAAAGTTATAGAAAAGTGCCGCGAATGGTGCTTTTTAAGCTATATTGATCAAAATGACTTTTTTATCATTCGAAAATTCACTTCTATAACTCAAATTACTTTAAAAACATTTTAAAATATTTTTAGAAATTATTTCATATTTTTGAAGAATAAAAAATATCTATTTTAAAACATTTACTACTTTAGCATCCGAACTGCCAAAGCACGATTTTATTTAAAACTTTATTTGCTCAGATTTTAAAATCTACTAAACAAAATCTCAATTTTCTTTCTTTGTTTGAAAGCTATGGATATATTTGTTTGGGAAATTCTTATTTGGAAGAACTTCGAGCTATATTCCATTTTATATATTCGTTTGACTTTTAAGACGTGAAATCGCGAACTACCGTTACGCGACGACCTTTCTTGACTCAATTTTCAATATTCCTTTAAACTTTGCCAAAACACTTTTAAATGTTTATAAAACATTCCTAAACCATATTAAACATCCATACTATCATATTCAAACTTGATAAACAACCATTATTAAAAATTATATCCAATAATATATATCATCCAATAATATATATAACTATAGTTTAGGAGTTTTCTCACTTTGGTTTTGATCGAAAAAACGGCTATAGCTTCGCTACTCAAAAATTAAAGCTCACGATCCCTAGCACTATTGCTTCTAGGTGGCTTGGCTTGAGCTTGGGTTTGCTAGAGGAGCTCACGGCCTAGGATGGGAGAAGAGGAGGGCTGGGCCTATGGCTTGTAGGGTGGTGGCCGTGGATGGTTAAGAGTGAAAGGTGGAGTTCTGGAATGGGTTGAGGTACTTAAGTATATATATGTACATATTATAATTTAAATTCCTTTTGAGAAATATTTTGCATTATTTCTTTTTGGCTAGAAGACATGAAAAGAAGAGAGAAAGCTTAGGAGATGGAAGGAGAGGAAGTGAGGAAATGAGAGGGAAGCGGGGTGTATTTATAGGTGAAGAGGAGGAGAAAAATATCTTAGTTTTTTTCATGCTACATCACCTCCTACATCACCACCCACCTCCTTCCTCCATCATCAAAGGACGGCCGAAATGACCCCCCCCCCATGTGCTTGCAATGATGCTTGTACCATAGTGTAAGAGGGTTGACTTTTGGTTAGCTTAAGAAGTAAGAAAAGGATAACATCTTTGATATTTTGTTTATACATATATGTATGTCATGTGTATATTTATGTTGTGCATGTGTATGTGCATATGACAAGTTTGTGCATGTATATGTAAGGTTAAATAGCTGAATGTGAATGTTATATAGGTATTCAAGTTATATAAACAACATTATACGATTTATTTACGTCAAACCATTAAAATTGGAGAAACTGATTATCGGTTATATTTCCACTTAAAATCAAATGTAGATATATTGTTAAAAAATTTGAAAATAAATTCCTAATCATTGCTAATTAATTAAAATGATCATTTTTGAATTATAAAATCATATAAATAAGTATTATTGGCAAAAATCCCAATAATATTGATAAAGTGATATCCCTTTTTCCTTATATTTTCAAACCAAATATTCTTATAAAACTATTATAATTGATACTTTATAATTATTTAAAATGAATTATAATTATTTAAAAACCACTATTCACATAATTATAATAATTATTAAATCATTAAATCTTAATTAAAGTCAATAAATCAATTATTAACTATAATGACCATCCCGATGATGTCATAAAACATTTAATTTTTAAAAAGTAAATAAGTTATTTTATTTCATATTTGGGTTCAAAATCAAAAATAAGTGTATGTATCTAGACCGGTGCGCGATGTCGGATGGCCGAAGAGTTGCTTTATCGATAAAACGATTTTTTGTCATTTTATCGATATTTGCCAAAGAGTGTGTGTGTATTTAAAATAAGATCACCAATATTATTTATTATTTAAAACATCATTATTTATGTTTAAAAAAAATCTTATTTTTGAATATTTTGTATTTTTTCTAAAGTGATGAATTTACGGTTCGTTATAGATCGGTACCGAACCCCATTCAGGGATAAGTACTGAACCCCAAGCTCTCAATTTGTGTAATGGAGGTTCTGTTGATTTGGATGGTGATATTGGTAGTGATGGTTGTCGTGTTGTTGATGGCCAAAATGCGAAAGATCAAGCGGTCGTTGCTAATTCGGCTCATAGAAATCATAGGAATGTGTCAACTGGACGAACGGTTCTCCCAGAGATAACATAACCTAAGTATCATGGAACTAATCGAGACCGTTTGCAGAGCCAAATAGTCGAGGTAGGCTATGATTATCGCTGTCCGGTAGATCAAGTTGCGCGAGTCACTGGTAGATACGGTGAAGAAATTAATGACTAAAAACTAGCATAGAAATTATGATGAGTATGGCTTTTCCTCTAGCAAAAACCCATTCACCGATGAGATGCCGTGTGAGGAGTATCCCGAGAGTTTCGCAATGCCGATGATGCCATCCTATAATGGAACGACTATCCCAAGGTATCATTTGTTGAAATATGTTGTGATACACACATAGCTTCAGTAGTATTAGTAGTATTTATGTATAACCTTTTGTATATAGTGTTTTGTGCATTCGTTTATTTCAGTTGGCTTGTATATATGTTGTGATAACGCCCAGCCCAATTGTGATATTCTTGTTATTGAATAATGGGCTTGAATGGGCTATTTGATAGGTTGTATAAATACTTCCTTCTTCGTGAATAACATAAGATTTTGGGAGTTCTCTTCATTTCCAGAGCATTTGTTAACATGGTATCAGAGCCATGAATAAATCGATCCCAATTCTTCATCTTAAATTGATTGTTTGATCTTCAAGTCAAATTCATTCTCAAATTTGTTTGAATCAACAGTATGGGGGAAAACAAGGTTATTCACGATGCGGTTCAGATGATGCCCAAAATCACTGATCACAAATTGAATAATCAAAACTACTTGAATTGGAGCAAGACGATTCGTCTTTATCTCAGGAGTATTGACAAAGGGAATCATCTACTTGAAGATCCACCGAGTATTGATTCAAAAGAAGAGAAAGATTTGCTGTGGCTACAAGATGATGCTCGCTTATTTCTTCAGATCCGAAACTCAATTGATACCGAGGTAATTGGTTTAGTAGATCATTGTGAATACGTGAAGGAGTTGATGGAATATTTGGAGTTTTTGTACTCTGGAAAAGGTATTTTGACAAGAATGTTTGATGTATGTAAATCATTCTATAGAGTAGAAAAGCAGGAGCAAACGTTAACAAGTTATTTTATGAATTTTAAGAAAGTATATGAGGAATTGAATCTGTTGCTTCCTCTGAGTCCTGATGTTAAAATTCAACAGCAGCAGCGAGAACAAATGGCGATAATGAGTTTTCTTGCGGGATTAACACCTGATTTTGAAGCTGCGAAATCACAAATTTTATCTGGATCTGATGTTACTTCTTTGAAAGAGGTGTTTAGTCGAATTCTAAGAACTGAAGGTGTCCAAAATCCAATTACGCCAATTGATAGTGCATTAATTAGTAGTAACAGGAATTATGGATCTCAGAGATCAAGTTCATAATCTGATAACAAGCAATTCTGGAATAATTCTTCAAATAGAGGTGCTCAAGAAAGTAAATCAGGAAATCAAGGGAAGTTTTGTGCTTATTGCAAGAAGCCTGGGCATATGAAGTTTGAGTGCAGGAAATTGCAATATAAAATTTCAATGGCAAATAATAATTCTAACTCAAGTAAAACGGTGCTGATGACTACTGATGAGTATAATAAATATTTGAAATATCAGGATGGTTTGAAGGACAATACTCAAAGTCAAAATTCTCTTTCAGTCACTACAGTTGCTAAAGCTGCTAATGATGAAAAGCAAACAACTAAGTGGGTCATAGATTCAGGTGCTACTGATCATATGACAGGTAATCATAGTTTATTTTCTGATATTCACTTGAATAAGTCACCACATGCTGTTACACTAGCTGATGGTTCTAAGACTTATGTACAAGGATCTGGAAGTGTAGATTTGCATTCTCGTTTGCCATTGAATTCAGTGTTATATTTACCAAGTTTATCATTTAATTTGATATCTGTGAGTCAAATCACTCGCAGTCTTAATTGTTGCATATCTTTCTTCCCCGATTATTGCTTGTTTCAGGATCTTGTGACGAATCAAGTTATTGGTAAGGGACAACAAAGTGGAGGATTATATACATTCAACGTGACATCTCCTGATCATATCACATGTTCAAGTATTGACTCTGCTCTTAAAGCTCATTATCAGTTAGGGCATCCATCACTTGTATTGCTTAAAAGACTTTGTCCACAATTTAATTCTGTATCTACATTAGATTGTGAGTCTTGTCATTTTGCTAAGCATCATCGTGTAAGTTTGAGTCCTAGAATAAATAAGAGATCTTCATCTGCATTTGATCTAATACATTCAGATATATGGGGACCTTCTTCCACTGTGTCAAAGAAAGGATATAGGTATTTTGTAACGTTTGTGGATGATCATACACGTGTAACTTGGTTGTATCTAATGAAAAATAGATCAAAAATCTTCTCTATATTTTCTATGTTTTGTGCTGAAGTTAAAAATCAGTTTAATGCATCAATCAAAGTTCTAAGGAGTGACAATGCAAAAGAATACATGTCTAGTCAATTTAGTACTTACATGGCTGAGCATGGAATACTTCATGAGACATCATGTGTAGATACAGCAGCACAAAATGGAGTGGCAGAGAGGAAAAATCGACATCTTATTGAAACTACAAGATCACTTCTGTTTCAGATGAATGTTCCTAAAGTATTTTGGGCAGATGCAGTTAGTACAGCATGCTTCTTGATTAACAGAATGCCATCAACAGTATTAGATTATGAAATTCCTATTCAAGTTTTATGTCCGAATAAGACAATATACCCAGTTAAACCCATAGTTTTTGGTTGTGTTTGCTATGTGAGGGATGTGAACCCACAATTAACTAAACTAGATCCAAAATCATTGAAGTGTGTTTTTGTTGGATATTCGAGACTTCAAAAAGGTTATACATGCTTTTGTCCCAGTCTTCACAAGTATGTGGTATCAATTGATGTAACATTTGTCGAAGATGTACCCAATTTCTCTTCAACAGTTAGTGAAATTGCAAATAAAGAACAGAGACAAAAGGAAGGAAATGAAGAGGAAGATGCTGTATTTTATTATGCTGATTTGTTCCAGGAAGGTAAACAAAATGATGAAGAAAATATTCATGTTGCACAGGAAGATGAAGTGAACATGCAAGCAGATGTTGGTGATGGTTCAAGACAAGGTGCTGATGTTAGTGAGGTTTCAAGACCAGATTCTAATGTGGATAATCTTCCTATTGCTCTTCAAAAAGGTAAACGTAAATGTACGTATCCTATTTCATCGTATGTGTCAGATGATAAATTAGATCAAGGGGCTTCATCTTTTGTATCTAAAATTGACAAAATTATGGTTCCTAAGACTGTGAAGGAAGCACTATCCAAATCTGAGTGGAAAATGGCTATGTTAGAAGAAATTAAAGCATTAGATCAAAATCATACATGGGAGTTAGTTCAATTACCAGAAAACCGAAAAGTGATTGGGTGTAAATGGATTTTTAATGTCAAAGTAAATCCAGATGGTTCAATTGCTAGATATAAGGCTCGTTTAGTGGCTAAGGGGTATGCACAGGTCTATGGCACTGATTATTGTGAGACATTCTCCCCTGTAGCTAAAATGACTTCGATTAGGTTGTTTATTTCGTTGGCAGCCACACATAGTTGGAGATTGCATCAGTTAGATATTAAAAACGCTTTCTTACATGGTGATTTGAAAGAAGAGGTGTATATTGAACAGCCACCTGGTTTTGTGGCTCAGGGGGAGGAAGAAAAGGTGTGTAGGCTGAAGAAGAGTTTGTATGGGTTGAAACAGAGCCCAAGAGCATGGTTTGGCAAGTTTAGTCAAGTGATTGAAAATCTTGGTATAGTGAAGAGTAATCTTGATCACTCTGTATTTTATAAAAGTTCACATGAAGGAATAATTCTTTTGGTTGTTTATGTTGATGACATTGTGATAACTGGGAGTGATGAGAAGGGTATTAGTGATCTGAAGAAATTTATTCAAGCTCATTTTCATACTAAAGATTTAGGAGAGCTGAAGTACTTCATAGGGATTGAAGTAGTCAGAGACAGTGAACATATCTTTATGACACAGAGAAAGTATACGTTAGATTTGCTGTTAGAAACAAAACATACAGATGCAAAGCCATGCACAGCTCCTATGGATACAAATCATGGACTAACAATTGAAGGTGAGTTATTTGATAATCCAGAAATGTATAGAAGGTTAGTTGGCAAGTTGAATTATTTGACAGTGACGAGGCCTGACATAGTTTTTCCAGTTAGTGTGGTTAGCCAGTTCATGAATGCACCTACAGTAAATCATTGGAATGCTCTTAAACAGATTTTGTGCTATTTGAAGGGGACTGTAGGTCAAGGTATTGAGTACAAGAATCATGGTCATAATAAAATAGAGGGATTTACTGACGCTGACTGGGCTGGCTCTAAATCAGATAGGAAGTCAACTTCGGGGTATTGCATGTTTGTTGGAGGTAATCTAGTGTCATGGAAAAGTAAAAAACAAACTGTTGTATCTCGCTTGAGTGTTGAATCAGAGTATTGAGCTATGGCCAACGCAATTTGTGAGTTATTGTGGTT
The DNA here is from genome assembly GCA_030737815.1 of Allium fistulosum. Lineage (NCBI taxonomy): Eukaryota > Viridiplantae > Streptophyta > Magnoliopsida > Asparagales > Amaryllidaceae > Allium > Allium fistulosum. Next base: position 1,215,776,657 of record CM060902.1, read on the forward strand.
AAGTCACTTGTTAATTGAGCTGAAATTGGATAATGTGACAGCAGTTGACTTATGGTGTGATAATCAAGCAGCCTGTCACATCGCTACCAATCCAGTCTTTCATGAGAGAACAAAGCATATTGAGGTGGACTGTCATTTCATCAGGGAGAAGGTGCAAACTGGATTAGTAATCCTGAAGCATGTTCGATCGAGTGACCAGCTTGCTGATTTGTTCACCAAGGCTTTGAATGGTGCAAGAATTAAACTTTTGTGTAACAAGTTGGGCATGATGAATGAGTATGCACCAACTTGAGGGGGAGTGTTGTGATACACACATAGCTTCAGTGGTATTAGTAGTATTTCTGTATAACCTTTTGTATATAGTGTTTTGTGCATTCGTTTATTTCAGTTGGCTTGTATATATGTTGTGATAACGCCCAGCCCAATTGTGATATTCTTGTTATTGAATAATGGGCTTGAATGGGCTATTTGATAGGTTGTATAAATACTTCCTTCTTTGTGAATAACATAAGATTTTGGGAGTTCTCTTCATTTCCAGAGCATTTGTTAACAAAATATGAGTGGCATATGGACACAGCAAGGGTGACAGATGTTGTAAGATGTAGATTTTTCCCGGTCTTTCTTAAAGATGTAACCGTGATGTGGTTCACCCGGTTTCCGTCAAGATCCATATCATCTTTTGATCAGTTGGAAAGAAGATCTGTTGAATAGTTTCACTTGCACATTACTCGTCTAAAGGATGTGATGTCGTTGTCGCATCTTTTCCAAAGTATTGGAGAATCATTGAACCACTTTTTAAGCAGATTCAACATGGCAGTGACGGAAGTGGGTAACGCTAAGAAAGACATAGTACTAATGACCATGATCAGGGGAATACACCAGGACACTGACTTTGGGATTGAAAATGAAACCCCCACCGACTATGGATGTTTTCTTACAGAACGATGACTCAGTTCTTGCGCTTGGAAGAGCCAAGTATGACTGCCTGGAAGGCCGATGGTGACCAATCGGTTGAAGCGATGCAAAGTAATGTAGCTGTGAAGCAATCTAGTGAAGGCTTTGGGAATGTAGCTGTGAATGTGGGGAATAAAGGCTACACCATTGAACAATTTAGTAGATAATATATATCTTGCAACGCGGGGTACCGAACATTATAAGTAGCCGGCTTATAGGGAGTCTACTAAGAGAGAGAAGAGGTCTAGGAACTTTTGTCGCTTCCACAGACCCACGGTCATAATACGAATAAATCTAGACACTTGCGAGACGTGATTGAAGATTTGATCTGAAAGAAGAAGCTTAAACAGTATGTGAAAGCCACACAGGATAGCGGACGAGAGGGTGTCAACCCCAGGGGCAAAGTCTCTAAAGGAGTTAGGCTGGGCCCAGTGATGACGAACCTAGGAAGCTTGGAAAAAGACTGGTTATTAACATGATTTCTGATGGACCTCATCCTGCTGTGAAGAGCTAGAATAAGATGGAGAGATACACAAGTTCTTTGAAGCATGATGCGTATGGGAGTTGTTTTGCTATCGAAGACAGAGCTCCGGTCTAACAACCCTAATTCTAATTAACATTATTTAGGAGATTTAACTTTATAAATTAAATACAATAATGTAAAAGGTTAAGAAGATTGAGATTTGATGATTAGAATAGGTCAAACCTTAATTAATAAACTAATGGAATTAATTATAACATTAACAGGAAGGAGGAATTCATGATAAGGGTAAAATAGGAAAAGAGTTACATTTTATAATACAAATCCCCACCTCCTTTCTCACTTATTCATTTTACACTTATACAAACTGAATTAAAGCTTAGGCCGACCATTGCTAGAGGATTCAAGAGAAATAAAAGCTAGGAAAATAAGTAGAAAACTTTGGAGAATCAACCCAAATTAAAATCTCAACCTTCATAAACCATTCAAGGTGAATAATAGTTTTGCATCTCATGTTTTAATTTTTAATTTTTATATTAAGTTTAATTCCGATTCTTTTGCTCATATTATGTCATGCTACGATAGTTTGGATGATTATATGCTTATTGGTAAATTTATGGAATTTATTTATGAAATTAAGTGATATGTTTGAGTTAGAAAACCTTTCATATAACACCCAATAACTTGATATTTTGTTATGATATTAGAAACATTATTTCAGATGTGGCTTTTTAATTTCATAATTTTCTGATTTAATGAGAATATATGGTGAATTTTCTAAGATTGGAATTTGAGATATTTCGGTTTTGATTATTAAAAAATTAAATTATGTTTTTGGCCTAAAAATTTTTATATGTTGAAGAATATCATTGATTTGATTTACTGTGAATTTTTGAGATTTTTCCTAAGTGTTTATGGTTAATTATGAATTTTTTGAGCTAGAAAGGCTTAATTAATTATTAAAAAATTCATATAAAAAATATATGGTTTGCAAATGTTTTTGGAAAAGAAAGATAAGGGCGTGACAGGTTTTCAGAAAAGTATTTGATGAAGAAACTTGTTAACCAATGAGCTTTTGACAAATAGAAGGGGTTGGTAAAATGAAATCACTTTTAATAGCAAAATTAGCTTTAACGTTAATTACCAGAATGCCACACTGAAGTCAATGACATCGTCCTCCACTATGCCATATTTTGGGTCTTCGACGTTAGTCATATGAGATGTATAGGATACTAACTTCGGTTGGTATGAAATGGATTGGCCTGGGTTGAGGTGCGAAGTAGAGCATCGAGATCGACATCATGAACTTCGAAGTGGATGAGGCTACTTTCTTTAACTTATTGATGTTGCACTTTGTACCATGCCGCATGTTTTCTACAATGTCGCTGACCCTATTTGTTTTAAAGTGACTTATAGCGGCAATAATGATGCGACATGTTTTCATACCTATCGACTTCGTTAATATAGGCAACCATGCCACTTTAAGTAATGTCGACATCGTTGATGACGATGCTGCCTTTATTTAAAGCTATATGTTTTCAAAGAGGGCTAAGACACTGCTCCTAATAACTTCAACTCTGAGCAAGCCGCTTATTTTCCTTAAGGCAATGATGTCGAGATTTAACTATGTCGAACCTATCCTTTTATTAATATGCAAACCAAGTTTTATACCTTAGGACGCCGACATTTTATAAAGTGCGACGTCTTTGTTATTGGCCTTATGGCCTTATGTTTTAAAAGTTAAAGGCATTAACATATTTTTATATTAAAGAAAGGCAAAGACATTTAATGACGATGAGGTCTTCGAGCTTTATCAATATAAAGGCTTTATATTGTTTTGGCTTTATAGCTCATGGTTTCGAAGTGAGATAGCTTTCAAGTGATTTCAAGATTCATCAATATATTTTTATAAAAGCATATATCATGGCATAAATATTTTGGAATAAAGTAAAAGGCTATAATTTTCCTTGTTTTAAAGATATGATTTCAAGGATTAAATCATTTATAAATAAAGTGTTTTCAAGGAAATAGAAAAGGGTATTTAGCCTAGAATTTTACTATAGAATTGTTATTTTTTTTACTTTTGGATAGATTATGATAGGATGAATTGATTCTGAATTAGAAAACCAGATGGGACAGGTTTAGGATAGCGCCCTATACTTCAGCCGTTAGCCCCTAGCTGATATAAGTCCAAAATTTCAGTGCATAGGGCTTTGTCAAGTGTAAAACATATGGTAGATTTACACACGGAAAGGAATACATAAAGACAAGGTGGATTATAGGTTTACCTGCAATACCTTTAGGTTCATAGTAAGCCTAACAAAACTATGAGATTGATATATAGTTAGGTAAACACTAGGATAAGTGTATTTGGACAAACCGTCCAATTTTCTTATAACAACCAGTTACAAAATTTGGTATATCTGGTAGGCCGGTGCCAGCTATGTTGGTTGGTAGTTACCCTATGGAAACTAAACATTGGAACGAATAGTCCACTAATTTGATGGATAGTTATGATTAACTATGTATCATGCATGTACATTATTGTTTATTACAACTAGTTTGGTTGCAGGACTTTGATTTGCTAAAGATATATTTTCAAAGGAATATTAGTGAGGGTAAAACCCGTTCCGCTGTACAGCATGGACTCAGTGAATATCAATAAACTGAGATAGCATATTATTATTCACACCAGTCTTTTTGTCCGACTCGAAATTCATGTTTTCCCCTGAAACTCTCAAGTGCTAAAAATTTGATTTGAGTAAATCCAGAGTAAGGGCTTTACGAGTTAAGTAGGTTTTGGCAAATAAAGCTTCTGGAGACAGGCAAGAGTAAAAGCTAGCTATGTAGTAGTTTATGTATAATTATTATCTACTGTGTTAAAGTTATTTGGTTTGGAATGTATGTAAAGACAGATATTATAATAGTCTATTAGTAGTTACTTTGATCAACCAAGGGGGCATCTTCATATGTCGCTCTTGGAGCATTTTGTAATAATTATATTTATCTGAATCTGGGCAACGTTTGGGATTATGTAAAGAATATGGAATATTATCTTTAAATGAAATGTGAATATTTGCTTTGAAATTGTGTTTAAAACATTTTCATATTCGTTTGCTTCTGATATTATGATATCATTAACTTGACCGCATTTTGTCACCGAAAATTAATACTATAGATGATTACGACATCTATAGCGCTTAGTTTCGGGCCTTAAGATGAGGAATGTTACAACTTGGTATCAGAGCATATGTTAATGTAAAATTAACGAATTTTGAACTTAAAAAACGAGTTTTTAAGAAAACATAATCCAAATGAATTAGAGAATAAGAATGGGGTATAGGATAACGCTATCGTAACGTACTTGTATTTGATATATATAAGTATACACTTTATCTCTATTCTCCCTCTCACTTAGACCATTCTTCCATTTCTTAATAAGGTTCGAATGCAGATTTAAGAAAGTAAGATATGGATGCAAGAAATGGAAGAGTGAATCTTGATGCAGGAAGCACCACTACCAATGGAAATTTCAAGCCTGATACTAGGAGAAATCCGGGTCGGCAGACAATTGTAACGTAGGTGCAGGAACACCATTCATTGATATTGAAGCAACGTATCAGTTCTTTGTCAACATGATGCAAGCATGAGCTACTGATGGATTAATTGGTGGAAATATTGGAGGAGCTACACAGGAAGTTCCAATTGTCAATAATTATGTTGTTATAAGTAAAGACCATGCAAGACTTGGAGGAAAACCTTTTATTGGAACAGAGGATGCAATTAACGTGGAGAATTGGTTGCTTCATTGTGAAATGATTTTCGTTGATCTTGATTTGAATGATGAACAGAAGAGGAGATTAGTGTCTAGGCATTTGCAAGAAGCTGTGTTGTACTGGTGGAATAGTTTGACTATTTGGGTAGCAGAAGAGGCTCTGACTTGGGTAGAGTTTAGGAGAAGGTTTGAAGAAAGGTTTATGTCTGAGATCACTAAGTGAACTCTGTTGAGGAAGTTTGTAGAATTGGTGCAAGCTAATATGACGGTGCTTGAGTATGCAACCAGATTTGAGGAGTTGTAAAGGTAGGGGTATGCTACCGTTCACACAGTTATCAAAAGGAATGAGAATTTCATATATGGACTGAGACTTGAGCTTGCTAAGGCAACCTTACCACATCTCAGGGATTGATGTGACGTGGTGGTAGAGATGGCTTTGAGAAATGAAGAGATGCTTACTTTGTTCGGTAATAACAAGCAGTAGAGAGTCAAGGTGGATAGAATCAGAAGAGAAAGTTTTAGCAGAAGAAGAGAGATCCGAAGGGTGGAGCTGCCAAGAAAGAGAAGTCAGAGGTTATGTGTTACAAGTATGACAAGAAGGGACATTGTGCTCATGAGTGCCGAACTAGCAAGGGAAAGGAGTTCGCTGGAAAGAAGAACATTAAATGCTTTAACTACGACCAAGTGGGACATTACAAGAAAAATTGTTCGGAAGTGCCTAAGGCAGAAAAAAGAAAAGTATTTACTTTGGAACCGGCTACCTCAAGACCAACTACTGAGGAGAAAGATAAAGCTGTGATGGGAGGTACACTTTTAATTCATGGTATAACCGTTATAGCAATATTTTATACAGGTGCATCACATTCTTTTATATCTCGTTATTTGGTAGATAAGCTTAACCTAGAACCCTCGTACCTAGTTACTTCCTTAAGGGTTGCGAATTCGATAGGAGCATATGCAACTCTAGGGATGAGATGTGACCATTTAGAGTTTGCATTATTAGGTTGTATATTTTCCCGCAGTTTGCATGTGTTTGATTTAGTAGGCTTTGGGGTTATTTTGGGTATGGACTGGTTAAGTAAATATAATGCTAGAATATTTTTTCAAGATAAAAAAATATCACTAAGACACCTAATAGTAGCGACCGAATTATTCACTCAGTAGAGAATCCAGGTTTTAATATTTTTGATTATTAGGTGTAACAGAGGAAGACGAGTTGAATCGGATTTTCATAGTTAGAGAATTTGCAGATTTTTTGAGCCTGTTATAGGACTACCGCCGAAACGACCTATTGAGTTTCGAATAGTACCTGGAGCTTAACCTGTGTGTAGACCGCCTAGCAGAGTGACACCTACCGAGATGAAGGAGTTAGCTGATGAACTTAGAAGGAAAGGATTTTTAAACCAATTAGTTCGCCTTAGGGAGCAACTATGGTGTTTGTAAAGAAACCGGATGGCTCGTTAAGGTTGTGTATTGTTTATCGTAAGTTGAATGAAAAGGCAATAAAGAATCGATATCCTTTACCAAGAATTGATAATTTGTTTGATTAGTTGATTGGAGCCACATTAATTTCCCAATTGGATTTGACGATTGGGTTCCATCAATTGAGAGTGGCAGAAAATAGTATTTCATTGACGGCGTTTAGAACAAGATATGGTTCGTATGAGTGGTTTGTAATACCATTCAGATTAACTAATGTGCCTGCTTTCATGGTAGATTTAATGAACTGAATTTTCTGAGAGCACTTAGATAGGTTTGTATTGGTATTTATAGATGACATTTTGATATATTCTAAGGATGAAAGAGATCATGAGATCATCTTAGAATAGTGCTTTAGACGCTGAGAAAGCATCAGTTAAAAGCAAAGTTTTCAAAGTGTCATTTTTAGAAGAAGGTGATGAAGTTTCTTGGTCATGTAGTCTTAGAGAAGTGGTTGTCAGTAGATCCGGCTAAGATAGAAGCTATAAATAATTGGAAAAGACCAGAGACAGTGACTGAAATAAAGAGTTTTCTTGGACTAGCTGCCTACTACCAGAGATTCATCAAGGATTTCTCTATTATAGTAACACCGATGACTAAACTAACAAGGAAGGATGTGAAGTATGTTTGGACCGATAAATATAAGGAGGCATTCTAGAAGCTGGAACATTTATCGACCAATACACCCGTGTTAGTGGTTCCGGATGGAAATCAAGATTTGGTGGTGTATACTGACGTGTATGTAATAGGACTAGGAGTTGTGTTAATGTAGAGGAGTAGAGTGTTTGCTTATGCTTTGCGACAGCTTAGACCGCACGAAGTTGGATATTTGACTCATGACTTAGAGTTGGTTGCCGTAATGTTTTCTTTAAAGGTGTAGAGACATTACCTTTTGGGAGAATGATTCAAGTTGTATACGGATCACAAGTCGCTAAGATACTTATTCTCTCAGAAGGAGTTGAATATGAGACAACAGAGATGGTTGGAGTTTTTAGCTGCTTATGATTTTGGAATTGAGTACACAACATGGAAAGGAAATAAGGTTGCAGATGCACTTAGCAAGAAACATCAAAATATGGTGTTAGCTATGTTGGCTGAATGGAAATATTTGGACGCATTGACTACTTGTAGTGTGCAGTTAAGATCGACTGCCAGTTCTCGCCAGAGTACCGCAATGTATCTTATTTGGAAGTTCGACCAGTATTGATTGATAGAATTGCTTCTAAGCAAAGAGATGATCCATTGCAAGCTGAAAGAATTAGAAGATTGAAGGTGGAACCAACATTGATGATTTAAAGGATTTTTATTTTGACAAGAATGGATGGGAAAGAAGGGATGATTGTGTGTTCTCAATGTTGGTGACTTAACGAAAGAAGTTCTTAGGAAATGTCATTGATTGAAGTTTACTATTCATTCGGGAAGAACTAATATGTACCAGGATAGGAAGAAAAGTTTCTTATATGAAGGTATGAAAAGGGATGTAGGCTTATAGGTAAAACATTATCTAAATTGCCAGCAAGTGAAAGCCGAGCATCAGAAGCCAAGTGGATAGCTTTGGCCTTTGGATGTACTAGTTTGGAAATGGGATTTGATATCTATGTATTTTATTGACTGGTTGCCAGGTAAAACTGAGGAAATGAGAGTATTTGGGTTATAGTGGATAGAAGAACTAAGAGTGCACACTTTGTACACATTAAGTCAACCAGAATGGCACATGTATTGGCTAAATTATTTATGAAGAATATTGTTAGACTACATGGGATTCCTAGTAGTATAGTCGGTGACAAAGATTCTTTGTTTACTAGCGAATTCTGGAAGGGTCTACAAGTGCTTTTAGGTACTAAGCTCAAGATGAGTACCGCTTGTCATCCACAGACAGATTGGTAGACAGAGAGAGTCAATAAGGTACTTGAAGATTTATTGAGGGCTTGTGTACTAGATTTTGTTGGGTCATAGGAAGATCATTTAAAATTGGTTAAGTTTTCTTGTAATAATAGTTATCAGACTAGTATAGGAATATCTCTCTTTGAAGCTTTATACAAAAGGCCGTGTAAATCACCCGTATGTTGGTTAGAGACCGGAGATAGAATGATTCTTGGTTCAGATTTAGTAAGAGAAGCCGCTGAAAAGATTGAGTTGATTCAAGCCAGAATGAAGGAAGCTCAGTCTAGGCAGAAGAGTTATGTAGATAAGAGATGAAATAACTTAGAGTTTTTAGTTGGAGATTATGTTTTCGTCGAAATATCACCGATGATGAGTATAGTAAGATTCAAAAAGTCAAGGAAATTGGCACTAGATTCGTTGGACCATTCCTATAACTGAAAGGACCGGGGAACTCGCTTATAGAAAAGAGTTATCGAGCAGTTCGGCAGAAGTCCATAATGCTTTTCATGTTGCTCATATGAGGAAATGTATTCAAGATCCAACTGCTACTATAACTTTGACTACATTTGAAAATTTAGTAGTGGAGCCGAACATGACTATAGTTAGACATCCAGTTCATATTGTGGCTAAGGATGAGAAAAAGCTAAGGTACAAGACAGTCAAACTAGTAAAATTCTAGTGGAGTGACGATGAGAGAGACTATGCTTAGGAAATGGAGAGCAGAAATAGGGACACTTTTCCTAATTTGTTTGATAGTATAATTTACATCAATGCTTTTATGCTTGATGTATGTTCCTTATCGTAAATTCGAGGACAAAATTCTTTAAGAATGAGAGTCTGTAACAACCCTAATTTTAGTTAACATTATTTTGGAGATTTAATTGGACAAATTAAATAAAATAATGTAAGGTTAAGGAGATTGAGATTTGATAACTAGTATGGGTCGAGCCTTAATTAATGAACTAATGGAATTAATTAGAACATTAATATGAAGGAGGAATTCATCAGAAGGGTAAGATAGGAAAGGGTTATATTTCCTAATAAAAACCACCACCTCCTTTCTCAGTTATTCATTTTACACTTGTACAAACTAAATTAAAGCTTAGGCTGGCTATTGCCTAAGGATTCAAGAGGAAGAAAAGCTAGGAAAACAAGTAGAAAGTTTAGGGGAATCAAATCAAATTCAAATCTCAATCTTCTTAAACCACACAAGGTGAATAATAGTTATACATCTCATGTTTTAATTGTTATTTTCAGTTTTAAGTATGGATCTGATTCTTTATGTCATGCTATGATAGTTCGAATAATTATATGCATATTGGTAAATTTATGGAATTTATTTATGAAATTAAGTGATATGTTTGAGTTAGAAAACCTATCATATGATACCTAAATGACTTGAGATTTTGATATGATGTTTAAAACATCATTTTAGAAGTGGATTTTTAATTTCATAATTTTCTGATTTAATGAGAATATATGGTGAAGTTTCTAAGGTTGGAAAATGATATATTTCGGGGTTTTAATAATTTAAAGTAAATAATTAAGTTTTTGGTTCCAAAATTTTTATATATTAAAGAATATAATTAATTTGGTTTATTGTGATTTTGAGGATTTTTCCCAATTGTTTAAGATTTATTATGAATTATTTGAGCTGGAAAGACTTAATTAATTATCAAAACATTCATATAAAAAATATATGGTTTGTAAATGTTTTTGGAAAATAAAGATAAGGGTACAGTAGGTTTTTAGAAAAGTGATTGATAAAGAAAGTTGTTAACCAATGAGGTTTTGAAAAATAGAAGTGGTTGGTAAAAAGAAATCACTTTTAATAGCAAAATTATAGTTTTAACGTTAATTACCAGAATGCCATGCCGAAGTCAATGATGCCACCCTCCACCATGCCGCATTTAGGGTCTTTGACATTAATCATAGGAGATGCATAGGATACCAACTTTGGTTGGTATGAAATGGATTGACCTAAGTTGAGGTGCAAAGTAGAGCATCGAGGTCGATGTCATGAACTTCGAGTGGATGAGGCCGCTTTTTTTAACTTATTGATGTCGCACTTTGTACTATGCCGCATGTTTTCTACAGTTTTGCTGACCTTATTGGTTTCGAAGTGACTTATCGTGGCAACAATGATGCCGCATGTTTTTATTCCTATTGACTTCGAAAATATAGGCAACTATGCCGCTTTTAGCTATATCGGCATCGTTGATGACGATGCCGCCTTTATTTAAAGTTATGTGTTTTCGAAGATGTGATAACCCGGATTTTTGGACATCGGATAATTGGATAATTAACTGATTTTAAACTATTGAGATACTGATTTTATTTGGTTAAACAAATAGAATTCTGATAATTTAAGAAATATCTGGATATGTATATAAATGAATTTGAAAATTATAGATTTTTGGAAATGATAAATCTTATAGGAAATTAACATATATATAAATAGATATATGCAAAACTCTATAATGTTGAAAATCTTAAGTGTATACATATATAAATTCATTGTGAAAATATAATCATATGAAGACATAAGTAATTTATAAAATAAGAGTTAAACATTTGTAAGGAAATAGTTACTTGCATTGACATTTGTTAGCTTAGTATTGCAAGTGGCAAACTAAAATTTTCTTTAGAATTTAATTTTAAATAAATATAGAGTAAACCTGGCTATGGGATTTTCAGTTCAAACTTTTCAATTCTCATCTCTTTTTCTTTTTTTTCTTCCAAACCTAAAAACTAAAAGAAAATCAGTTTAAATCAACAACAACTTCAACTCCTTTCGAATTCAAGCTGAAAAAAAGCAAGTATAAATTCAAAAGATTATCATAAATCAAGCAATTTGAGTTCAACAGACAGGAATCAGTTTCACATCAAAATCTAGTTCCAGATCAAACCTGGTTCTCTGTTTCAAAATAATGTAAGTAAACTAACTTCTAAAACTTAAAATCTATTTAAATTTTGGTTTGTATGTGATAAGTATTAGATGTAAGTTGTGAACTGTGTTTGTATGAATGTAAAATGTGCTTGCATGCTTGTATATATATGGATGACTGTGTGCATGATTGTGTATAGGCAACATGCCTTTGTTCCAAGTCCAACTGGGTTTAAACAATGTGAAAATTCAAATTCTCTTCCTCCAATCTTCTATAGGTTATGATCTCTTAATGAAAAATGGTTGTAAGAATGTAAATTTATTTTTTTAAATAATTTCAAATGTATATGTTGAGTAATTAATTCAAATTTGATAAATTACAGTGATAATCTAAAAAGGGTCAGAAATCAATCATTTAAATTTCATGTTTTGGTTTTAGAAACAGATTCGAACTTTGAAATGGTGATTTTTAAAAGCTATTTCATGATTTTTAAATATGTGGATGTTGAGATAGCTTGAGTTGATCGGTATCTGTATTTTTGTCAAATTCCGATGAACGATGGAAGGGTGGTCGTCGTGATTGAAGCTGGAGGTGGCTGGAGGTCTGGAGATCGTCAGAAAAATGGTGAAGGGAATTTTAGATTTCCGTGGTGGCCGTTCGATGAAGGAATAGGGTTTTAGACCCGGTTTTAGTCAACATAGGTTTTGGGGCTTGTTCGTCGTCGATAGGGCACTGGAGTCGATCGCACCGAGGGGAAAAGCCGCGTGGGTCATTGGGGCAGCTCGGGTCGTGATCACGTAGCGTCCGGTGGTCATAGTCGGTGTATCGAGGTGAATTTCGATGATCGATTTTGTTCCAGGATGTGTTGGGTAGCTCGATTTCGAGTTCGACGTTGTTGAGGCGATCTGGGTGGTCGGGTGAGTGAGGATGGTCGTTGATGACTTGTGGATGGTCGCGGCGTTGGTCAGAGGTGACCGGAGCATTGGTGCAAGTGCACGCGTGCACATCTATATCTGGCCTTATTGTAGATTTGAGGAAGATGGAGGTTACTCGGGACTTGCTCGAAGATTTTCGTAGTTGTCTCGAAGTTAAGTGAGGGCGCGAGTTGACTTGGGTATGGGCTCGTGGATTTTTAGCTTAGGCCCGGGAATTTTGTTAAGTGTACTAACCAGATTCTTTTAAATGATTTAATTAAGTAAGTAATTAAGATAATGGTTTATCTTAGATTAATTAAGGACTTAAGTAATTAAGGGTTAATCAATTAACTTAAGTAATTATAGGATAATTAATTAATGTAATTAAAGGATGATTACTTAATGGAATTAATTAAAGGATAATTAATTAATGTAAGTAATTAAAGGTTAATTAATTATGTGAATGATTAAATGATTAAAGAATAATTAATTAATTTCAATAATTAATTAAATGGTTTAATTAATGTTAATTAAGTAGGATTTATAAAAGTAATTAATTTACTTTGTGTTAATTAAATTAATTAGAAATGGACTAATTAATCTTGCTTATGGATGATTAAATTGTATTGAATGTTTGGATTGATTAATATCTCTAGTCTGATAAATTATGGTGTTCTATGATATGAAATGCTTTGGTTGAACTGAGATAATGTAAGTTATCTATCTGTGATGAATTGATGTGTGAATATGTTGTTCTGAAGTTTAATTGAATTATTTAACTTAAACAACTTGGATTAAAAATGGTATTGAATTCGAAGAGACCGGGATCGGATATCAGTGATATTCGGAACCACTTCGATTAGTAATCTATAATTCTTTATAGATTTGATTTGAAAATCAAATAGGTTGGAATGGAATAAATTAAGTAAACTAGACCATTGAAATTAAGTAACGGTAGATATTGTTTTAAAATATCAATGGATTTTTGAAATAAATGTTTGGCTATAGTGAGATAAAACTCATAGTGATGGACGAGTTACCCTGGTTTTCAAAGAAGTTTTACAACCTTAGAGTTTCAAATTATATGGGTTTACTCACGCTGGTTTCCAGCCTGACTCGGGTGTTACTTTATTGTAATGCTCGGGTCAGACCGAGTATTACAGATTTCAGGTTAGGACGTTCTGGAGTATATTTTGTTGTGTATTAGAATTTGTATTGATATTAGTCAGGGACAAGTTGTTATAACTGTCCAGTTTATTTGTGAATGATTGTACTCGGATATATTGTCTGTAAATTGACAGTTACAGCTTTTCTTGTGTAAATGCTATTATATGATATTATATTTTGATCCGATGCGAATGTGAGATTCTGTGTTTAGTTTTTTGTTTCTTCTTCTACCTCTTTTTCTTCTTTACCCAAACAATCTGGGATTTCCGGCGTTCGATTGCTCGGCACTTCTACAGCGTATTAATGTCGAATTTTCGGCGTTGAAAATTTCGGGTCGTTACAGAAGAGGGCTATAACGCCGCTCCTAATGAATTTGGCTCTGACGAAGTCGCTTATTTTCCTTAAGGGAATGACGCCGAGATTTAACTATGTTGACCTTATTCTTTTAAGGCTTATTAATATGCAAACCAGGTTTTATACCTTAGGACGATGATATTTTATGAAGTGCGACGTCCATGTTATCGGCCTTATGGCCTTTTGTTTTAAAAGTTAAAGGCTTTAACATATTTTTATATTAAAGAAGGGCAAAGACCCTTAATGGTGATGAGGTCGCCGAGCTTTATAAATATAGAGGCTTTATATTGTTTTGGCTTTATAGCCTATGATTTCGCAATTAGATAGCTTCCAAGTGATTTCAAGATTCATCAATATATTTTTATAAAAGCATATATCATGGCATAAATGTTTTAGGATAAAGTAATGGGCTATAATTTCCCTTGTTTTAAAGATATGATTTGAAGGGTTAAATCATTTATAAAGAAAGTGTTTTCAAGGAAATAGAAAAGGGTATTTAGCGCAGAATTTTACTAAAGAATTGTTACTCATATCACTTTTGGATAGATTATGATAGGATGAATTGACTCAAAGATTAGAAAACCAGATGGGACTGGTGTTGAGTAGCGCCCTATACTTCAGTCGTTATCCCTTAGCTAATATAAGTCCAAAATTCCCATGTGTAGGGCTTTATCAAGGGTAAGATAAAAAGTAGGTTTACGAACAGAAAGGAATACATAAAGACAAGGTAGGTTATAGGTTGGCCTGCAAAAACTTTAGGTTCATAGTAAGCCTAGAAAAACTATGAGATTGACGTATAATTAGGTAAACACTAGGATAAGTGTATTTCGACAGACCGTCTAGTTTTTCTATAACAGTCGATTAGAGAATTTGGTATATCTAGTAGGTCCGAGTCATCCATGTAGGTTGGTAGTTACCCTGTGAAAACTAAACATTGGGACGGATAGTCCACTGATTTGACGGATAGTCATGATTACCTATGTAGCATGCATGCACATTATTTTTTATATTGTTTATTACAACTAGTTTGGCTGTAGGGCTTTGATCTGCAAAAGATATATTTTAAAAGGGATATTAGTAAGGGGAAAACCCGTTCCGCTTTACGGCGTGGACTCACTGAATATCTATAAACCGAGATGCATATTATTATACACACCGGTCTTTTTGTTTGACTTGGAGTTTATGGTTTCCCCTTAAACTCTCGGGTGATCAAAATTTGATTTGAGTAGGCCGAGAGTAAGGGCTTTACAAGTTAAGTAAGTTTTTTCAAACAAAGCTTCTGGAGACGTGCAAGAGGCAAAGCTAGCTATGTAGTAGTCTATCTATAATTATTATCTGATGTGTTAAAGTTATTTGGTTTGGAATGTATGTAAAGACATATATTATAACTGTCTATTAGCAGTTACTTTGATCAACCAAGTGGCATCTTCATATGTTGCTCTTAGAGTATTTTGTAATAGTTATATTTTATCTGAACCTGGGCAACGTTTGGGATTATGTAAGGAATATAGAGTATTATCTTTAAATGAAATGTGAAAGTTTTCTTTACATTTGTGTTTAAAACATTTTTATATTTGTGTACTTCTGATATTATGGATACCACTGACATGACCGTATTTTGTCACCAGAAATTAATATTATTGATGACTGCAATATCTGTATCACTTATTTTCGAGCATCAAGATAGGGGATGTTATCTGGCTAAACAACTCAAAACTATGACTGATGATATTGTGTTTAGGAACCTGGATGTTGACGGGGTCGAAGCGCTAACACTGGATCCCTTGGTGATATCAGCCACGATTTGGCCAGCGATCGTGAGGAAGGTGTTACATGACTGTGGTAGTTTGATGAACATTCTATTTAAGAAAGCTTACGATCAGATATTGATGGATAGGCAGGATCTGAAGCCGTGTAGATCTCGAATTCAGGGATGTAATAGAGTGGTGACAGCTCTTGTGGTTGTGTAGATTTATTGGTGGTTCTAGGTGAAAGTGACCGCAAGAGAGTGCGAGTTGTTATCTTTGTGGTGATAGATATTTTTTCTGCTTACAGCGCTTTTTTGGGTCGATTGGCCCTAGCTAGTTTTCGAGTGGCTCTTACTCCATGGTGCCTAACGGTAAAATTCCCTATGGAGAATGGGGGTAGGAGTCATTCAAGAAGACTAGATTCTCGGATGTGAATGCTACATAGTGGAGCTAAAGGAAGCTGAGCGGCGTGAAACAGGAAAAGTCGTAGAGAAGACTTTACGCGTCAAGTCGATGGTCACATAGCAACCACCACTTAAGCCCTATCTCGATCGATATAGCATGTTCCATAAAGCTATAGACCCAAGGAAAGAGCCAGAGGATCCAAGGGTAGCCCCCGTTGAGCAAACGATATGCAACCCGGTCAGTTATGATGATCCTACATGGATCTTGATAATCAAGTCTCTACTTGGCATGAAGATGAAGAAGGAATCGATTCCTCCAAGCAAACCTAGATATGTTTGCCTGGACACATTCTGACATGTGTAGAATATCGCCGGAGATAGCATGTCATGCATTGAATGTGAACCCTAGGTGTCTCCCTGTAAAACAAAAATGGTGTACTCTAGGTCCGAAGCTATCCGTTGCATTAAAAGAAGTGGTGGATAAGATAAAAGACAATGGCTTCTTCCATGACACTCTATACCCAAAGTGGGTATCCAATCTCGTCTTGGTCAAGAAGTCCAATAAGAAGTGGCGGACGTGTATCGATTATTCAAATTTTAATAAAGCATGACCAAAGATAGTTTTCCATTACCGAAGATCAATTAACTAGCAGATTCAACTACCAACAACGAATCACTATCATTCATGGACTCTTACTCCAGCTATAATCAAATTCAAATGCACATTCCAGATCAAGAACATACCAGCTTCATAACTGATTTGTGATTATACTGATACCTTGTCATGCCGTTCGACCTGAAAAATGCCGAAGCCACCTATCAGAGACTGACAAATTTGATGTTCTAAGATTAGATTAGATGTTCAATAGAGGCCTACATGATCGATATGCTAGTGAAGTCCTGATGGTTGGCGAACTATTTGGAAGATTTGTCAGATATGTTTAGCGTGCTCCGGAAATACGGGATGAAGCTCAACCCGTTGAGATGTTCATTCGGAGTCGCATTAGGGAAATTCTTGGGTTTTATTGTGAACTCAAGAGGAATCGAGGCAAATCCGGAGAAGATTGAAGCATTGAGGAATGTAAAAGCCACAAAGACGATAAAGGAGGTACAAGCCTGAATCGAAAAGTAGTCGCGCCGAGTTCATTCATCTTAAGGGCTACCGACAAATGCATATCATTCTTTGATGTCCTCAAAGTGGGGAAGATAAACTTTGCTTAGACGTAGGAATGCAAGGATGCTTTCCAAGTAATGGTTGATCAGATAGAAAGGCCGCCTGTCCAATTGAAGCCTTTGGAGGGGGCATATTTATTTATTTACTTGGCAGTATCTATGCATGCTTTAAGTGCTGCCCTCGTACGTGAAGAAACTAGAATCCAAAGGCCAATATATTACATCGGCAAGCAACCAATAAGAGTACAAAGAAATTATCCAAAGTTAGAAAAGTTGGCATATTGTTTGTTGATCGGCTCGAGGAAACTCCCTCCATACTTCCAAGCTCATCCAATTAAGGTGCTGATTGACCAGCCCTAAAGACAGGTCCTGCAATGGCCTGAGACCTATGGGAGACTATTAAAATGGAATATCGAACTGAGTCGGTAAGATATATCATATCATCTCAAGAGGGTGATCCAAGGCCAAGCGTTGGTCGATTTTATTACCGAGTTCACTACTTAAGATGACAAAAGGGAAGAGATTGTAGAGCGGAGTGCTCAATGGAAGCTGTACATGGACGGATCATCTAACGAGCATTGCTCGATGGTACATGTGTTCTTGGAACCTCTAAAGAATGACCGATTTGCTATGCCTTAAAGCTTGAGTTCCCCAAAACGAACAATGAAGCCGAGTATGAAGCGCTGGTTGAGGGGCTCAGGATAACGAAGGAATTAGGAGTATAGGCGTTGCACATATACAGTGACTCTTAGTTGGTGGTTTTCCAGGTAAGGAAAGAGTTCCAGGCAATAAGAGCTAAGCTAGCCCTATTTTCGATAAAAGTTCTAGAACCGCTTAACGATTTTGAGTATTACATGATAACACATATCCCTAGTAAGAAAACTCAAAGGCCAATTCTCTAGCCAAGCTGGGTAGTTCAAGGGATGCACAACTCATGAGTCTAGTTCTAGTGGAAGTATTATCAGCTCCAAGCATCGACCAAATGGATGTTGATTGGATCTTGGAGGTTGAACCTGAGAAAGAATAAAGGATGACTTTGATTAAGGAGTACCTACTAAAGGGAATCCTTCCCGATGGAAGGGAGAATGGAGGAAACTGCAGTGTCAAGCCCTGTGATTTGTAGTCTAGGATGGGCTATTATACTATCCCTCTTTTGCAGTGTGTCGCCTGCAGAAAAGCCGAAAAGATCCTTGCAGATGTTCATGAAGGATCCTATGGAGATCACACTAGGGGGCAAACATTAGCAAAGAATATTCTTCGCTGCGGATACTTTTGGCCGACTGTAAATGGAGATGTAGCTGATTACACCAGGAGGTGTGGTCAATGCCTGAGATTTGCCAAAATTACTATGGAGATTACACGAATGGTCTGCCCATTGCCATTTATGGTATGAGGCATCGACATTATTAGTATACTACCAATGTCGAAGGGCGAAGAAAGGTATGCCATCATTATGGCTGATTATTTTACGAAGTAGGTCAAGGCAGAACCACTTGCCACGATCACCACGAAAAAGGTAATCAACTTCGTAGTCACGAACATTACCTATCAATTTGGGATTCTGTAAACGATTATTTTTTATAATGGACCCAATTCGACGGCACATGATTCAGGAATTTCTGCATAAAGTATTAGATCAAGAAATGATTTTTTGCATTAGCACATCTGTAGGAGAATGGGCAGGTAGAAGCAGTGAACAAAATCATCAATTCCATTCTAAAAATGTAATTGACAAAGGCCAAAGACAAGTGGGTCAATGAATTACCGCTGACACTTTAGGCCTATCGAACGACCCACAAATCCACGACTGGTCACACTCCATTCGCTTTAGCCAACGGATTGATGGCCATGATTCCAATTGAATTGAAAGTTCAATCTCATCGTAGGATCCACTATGATTCAAAAAATAATGAGGAACTGTTGCTCGAGTCGCTCGATATGATCGATGAGAATGCGATGGAGATGATTTGAGAGCCGCTACTCGTCGAAAGTGGGTATCCCGACATTACAACACAAAAGTTAAGAATCAGATTTTTGAGATCGGTGATCTCGTTCTTAAATGAATCTTCCATGGTCCAATGAACATGGGCCCGACTTGGTAAGGTCCATATGCTATTGGACATAAGATTGGAGATGGAACATTCAAGCTAACAACTATAGATATGTTTGATGATGGATTTTCTACAGATTAGAAAACCGTCGAAAATATAATCGTTATAAAAACCACAAGCACATGACATGCAATCATAGTACGTATGTGAGTACGGGTCGATCCACAAGGAATAAATTAAATTCTAATATTACTTAATCAAATTAGCCCAAAGTTTTGAAATTGTTTTAAGCTAAGAAAATTAGAGAAAATAAACTAGAGTAATAGTGAATAAAACTGCGAGATTAAGAAACAATTTAGAGGAAAATCCACTTCCAATCATTCATATAAATCAACACAAAATTCATCTATAATCTCTTATTTAAATTTTAAGTAGTGAGATTAAGAAACAATTTAGAGGCAAATCCACTTCCAATCATTCATATAAATCAACACAAAATCCATCTATAATCTCTTATTTAAATTTTAAGTAGAAATGATTAATGTGTTTATTATAAGTATGGTTTATTTTTGCTATTTATTAGCACAACTTAAACCATCAAACTCTAACACACTATTCAAACCCACTTGTCAATTCTCATGAAGATGACATGAAATTAAAAATAAAATCTATTTTAAGCATGATCTATTTACTATGAACTAGTAATATAGATCATCAAATATTAATTCTAGTTTGACTTTCATCATCAAAATCACTTAGGAAAATGATCAAATAGTTTATGTTTATATTGGATTAAGCATAGCCTATATGTGATGTCAACTTAGACTACCAAATTCATTAAAAATGAAACATAAACTATCATCATTCATAATTTCAATTAGGCACAAAAGAGAGATCATAAATGAAATCAGTATGTTAATTTAATATGTTTTATGAGAGCTTCATTACCCCTAAATTGAAGGGGTTTAGCTTCTCATATTTGAATACATGTTAACATAAAGTGATTTCAACATAAAAACAGGGAAAATGAGAGCTAATTAAAAGAAAAGAGAGATAACTACTTACATGAACTAAAACTAAACTAATTGCAAGAATTAAATCTATTCTACTAACATGAAATAAGAGAAGCATAAAGTAAAATAGCATAAGAGAAAAGAACATGTAAGCAAAAGCAAATAAGAAGGTCAAGAAGCCATTAAAAAACCTTTTACTTATCATTGATTTGTGGCTACAACTTGCATAAAAGAGAGAGCTCGTTACATGAAACATAAGGGATATTTATACATGCTTAAAACCCTAATTCCATTTTAGGGGACTACCAAAAATGCCCTTGAGATTGTGTAACTTCCAATAATCATTAGGGAATTAATTAATCCCTACTATCATGCCTTTAAGTTTCCATTAACATGTGCATGTGCTTTTAATTATGGTCCATTAGTTAGTGGGCTCCTCCATGTTGCATGAAATCTTTTATTTCCTTTCTTCATTTGCTTTCAACATATGTGCATGCATACATCTATGAATCTCCATCCAATTTGCACTCAATTTCCTACAAATAAAAATAAAAATGTTCGAATAAATTTTCTCAAAATTAATTCATATACAAAATTACCATTTTGCCCCCAAATGAAGATGAATTAATGATGATTTGAAAATAATTTAGATTTTGGTTTAAACATGTAAAATACACTAATAAGTTCACTTGTATTCTAATAAAATAAGATTAAATAAGGGAGTAAAAATATACATTTTTGCGTGACGGAATTTCACTTCCAAGGGCGTGGAATAGCGTACATTTAAAATGCTATTTCGGTTAGAGCTATCTTTCTATATACTTTGTTAATCTTAATGTAAAGGGGCTTGGCTTGTTGTTATTGTGAATATGAAATGAATTGGCTTTGAGGATTAATGAATTTGCATTCTTATATAATTGAATGATACATACTCATATAGTACATGCATGCAGGTACTCGGAGATAGGTGCCAATCTAACTTTGCGCTCCATAATTGGACCTAAGGAACGTAACTGTTCCAGGCATTCGGAGAAGATGCCGAATAACTCCTTTGACCCATAGTTTGGACATTGGGGCATAAACACATAGAGGGTCGAATGAGATAGTTTAACCTAAGAACTGTTGCCTATAGTTGACAAATTAAATGATTCATGTACAAACAAAGTGTTAGAACCTTGTATTTTGATGTTCTGATTGTGACAACTATATAAGTATATGTTATATGAACTAACCATATTTGCAGGCGAAGACACTATTCTACTCGACAATAGGTTGAAGACCATGTTCAAAGGGAAGTTTTCAAATTTTATAAATGGTTTGTCTATAGTCTAGTTAGAAGTTAATCATTGTTAAAATCTCTCCTTAATGGTATATGCTTGCACACATGGTTTTAAATTTAAATTCAAAATCACATACTCACTATAAAAATTATTTATATAAAGTTCATAATCAAAAAGCTTTGAAAAGAAATGAATATGGCAGAAAACATCAATTTCAGTCGACTGAAATGGTGATACCAGTCAACTGAAACATGCATAGGTGCACAAGTTTATTTGAAGGTTCAGTCGACCGAACCACCCCATTTAGTCGACTGAACCAGGTGTCGTTTCAAAATAAAATTTAAAATTCAAATCTTTCAAATATTCAGAAGATCGAATGTATTTCTTCAGTCGACTGAATATTCATAACGGCTATCTTTCTGAACGGTCACCACTTTTTAACGAACAGAATCAACCCTTGATTCAAGAGTTATTTCTGTATCTTTTGACCGTAACTTTTCATGAACAATTGCATCCTTTTAAACTCTATATATAGCCTTGAATTCAGTTGTTTCAATAACTTAATTCTCTGATTCTATTCTAATATTCTTGCTATCTAAAATTCTTCCATTTGCTTTCATAAACATGTTCTAATCACTCGCACATTCAAGCATAATGTATTTGTAACTAAAATTACTTCTAATCTTCACGAACTACACTATATACTACAAAGGAGAAGATTATAGGAAGGGTGTACTCTAAAGACTTATCCATGCTATCTACAGAGAACAATCAGTCAAGAAAACTTACTATATTGTAGAAGCCATGTTCAGTTGCTCAGGGGTAGAACTCCTATTCAGTTGTCTAGGCGGTAGAAGTCATGTTCGATTGCTTGGGAGGTGTAATACCTATTCCTCCGGGTTAAGAGAGGGTTGATAGTTAAAATCTAGAAGGAGTTTGGGACTGGACGTAGAACGGGAGTTCGAACCAGTATAAAAATCCCTGGTGTCATTTACTTTACTATTACTTTTTATATTCATATTCCGCACTAGTAGATAACTTTAATTACTATTCCATATTACGATCCTTAGCATCACTTTCACAAAGTTCCTGCCTGGAGATTAGCGAGGTGCAAACTCCTCACCTGGAGAATGTTGAGGACAAAAATCCATGCCCAAAGTTAAGTGAGATCTTCCCCAAGTATTTGAGGAATTGACACTTTAACCACCATTTTAGGCGATCAACACCGATCCACGCCCGGAGTTAGGAGATATTAGGTGAAAAAAATCATGAAATGGACGCTTTCACCACTACTCTAGGTGATCAACCCTGGTCAACACCCGAGTTAGGAAAGATTAGGTAAAAACATCTGCGAAATGGATGTTCAAACTACCGATCTAAGCAACCAATTCTGGTCAAGACCCGAAATTCGGCTTGGATGAGTAGGGATACCCGAAGATAGACATCCAAACCATTATTCAATAAGATGGGGAATTGTAATTTCAGCCATTTCTGTTGGCCAAACAAAACTCAGCTAAAAGATAACAAAACAAGCAATTGATTTAGTTGGATGATGACATAGAAATGATTCACATGCATGTAAGAAACGAACACAAACACACTTCTCAGTGCTTAAACATATATACCTAATGCTTTAAAATAAAACATGTTTATATTTATTAACATACCACTTAAACAAAATGTGAGGGCTATACTCGCACAACTTCAGCCTATTTACGTTGTTGTTTAAACAAAACAAAACATGACAAAAACAAGGAAGGATGCAACTAAATATTCTTCCTCCTCTTCGACTCCTTCTTCTCCTTGAAAGAGTTTGTTCCAGACTCGCCAGGTTTCCATCTACCTATATCTTTTCCTTTATGGCCCTTCAGAAGGTCACTCCTCGAGAACTCAAAAGGCACATTATGAACACCTCCAGAAGTAGGGATGGTGATAGGAGCAAAGATAGGTTGACCGGGAAACAAGATGGAGAAGAAAGGAGGTATATCAAGATCTTTCTCTTTTTTGATATCTTTAGCCAATAAGACTTAAGTTTGGAGCATCTCTTCCAAGGTGGGCCCCAAGGGAAGATGGGAAGCCTCAATTATGGTGACGTCCTCCTCTTTCTGAGCCTTATAGTGATCACCCTTGATTTCTTCATTCAAAGCATGGATCATTTCAGCACCAAGATCGGGGGCAGTGCTCACATTAGAAGCTGGGATTGGCATCAGGTTAGATACGATGACTGACTCAGTTAAAGTGACATGAGTGTCCAATGGTAGACTTTTTAGGTAAAGGAACAATGGAAGGTTGACCTAATACTTGAGAAACATAAAAACAGATATTAGTGACGTTGATTGATGCCATATGAGCCATCTCAAATATGGGGAAGGTTAATGATATATCTTTGGGAGATATGGATATGTTATAAGCGGGAGTACTGCCTGAGCCTCCCTCCAAAATAGGAGACAGAATGGGCAGCTTCGGGAGCGAAGGCTTGTCGGGATTTTACTGGGCATCATAGGAAGGTGCAAAAGCAGTTGAAATTTTGAAGATCACTCTAGAAGCAGGAACAATAGTAGAGATAGAAAGAGAAGCTACAGCCTTGGAAATTATCGGCTTCGTAGTCAAAGGAGCATTTGCATCTGTGTTGAATCGCAAAGATTGGTATCAGAATTCTCATTCTGGTAATTTTAGACCTCAGTAGACACCTCTGGATGTAGGATAAGCATACCAGCTTTGAGCGCCTTTATATCTTCTTCATCCAAGAAGTCGAGCTGTAACCCTTCTATATCGACCTCAGCCCTACCAGAGGCTCTCGTTCTCTCATGCCAATGCAAAAGCCTCCAGATACCCTTCTTCAAGCCACTTCAAGTTTATGAACTTGATCACATTAGAATTCTAACTTATGCGCATGGGCTCAAGCTCATCCTTAACATGCTTCTTTGGGGCTTCAAGCCGCTTCTCCACATCTTTTTCCCGGGCTTCTATGTCATCTTTTGCTTGACGAGTGTCTAATAACTCCTCACAGTAACCCTCGGCTTAGGCGAGGGTATCATCTTTCTCCTTCTTCTCACTTTCCAACAGCCTTTTTAGCTCCTCTACTTCCTTCTTAAGCTTCTCATTCTCCAGCGATGGGTTATGGCCACTATGATAAGCTTCCAGGAGTTGCTTTTGATGATTTTGGCGCTCTAACTCTGCAAACTTAGTCAGATTCTCCACTTGCTTCCTTGTCTCAGCCAACGATGTGTGAAGCGTTGCAACCTCCTTGTTAAGGGTGGAGACGATGCATTTATCTTGCTCTTTTTCTAGTTTTCTTCCATCAATCTATACTTTTATTTTTTAGGTGCCTTCAGAAATAACCTTGGCCATCCATCTCCATTTGAAATATTGATCATACACATCATCGACATAAGCCATAGTATCGGTTCTGACATGCCGAGGGATGTCCTTTGGATTGGGGGCAAACATGACATCATTAAAAAAGATTTTTGGAAAATTATGCTTCAAAGCATCCATACGAGGATTTAAAATAATCTCATTCTCTATTTGAACAGATCTCTTGTCAGGCCTAGAATGAGTAATGCAAATGATCAGACCTGATGATTGCTCAAAATGCCACGACACATAAGAGAATGCCGTCAGTTGTGTCGATAAAGGAACGGAAGCAGAAACGTGTGGTATATTAATGGATGGGGTATAATCGACTCCTATAGAGTGTTTATCCATGTTGTGTGGCAAGAGTGAGTGAGACCTGTATCATGGGGATGACTCACGAGATGTATAGCCTCTATCTAAACTTCTATGGTCTCGGCAAGAGCACCTCCCTGGATAGGAGTCATTAGAAGAGCCATGAGGATGACTATATGATCTGTGTTTCCTATGCTTGCTCCATTGGCTTTTGATAGTCATACATACCCCTGCGCTCCATTGAATCTGCAAGTGAAACAAAAATGAGTTGGCACTAATAGGATAAGAGGATGATGCAAACTAAGCAAGGTCTGATGTCGTGTAAATATGTGTATGTGTCCTATTGTCCCTCCCGGACTGTGGACTCAGAGTTTGCTAACATTGGTGATTTCCCCTACCCGAGTTTATTTGGGATCGGTCCGAAAGACCCATGATATCCTCGAAAGGTTCAATGGGAGTCTCCTATGTTGTGGTGGGTGGTGGAAGTTGTATAGGTATCCGAGGCGAGATTATTTTTATCTTTGGTCAACAAGTTATGATAGATGCCCGATCATCGTCATCTCCATCACTGGAAGACTCACGGCCTGTATAGGCACCGTCATTGTCTCCACCATCACCCCTCCTTCCTTAGCATGTTCACTGCTTGCTTCTCCCCAGTTTCCAACCTTTAGACCTACTTTAGGATCAATAACAGGGCTCGAAACTACAACCATCTCATGGCCTTCATTAGCCTCTACAGTGGTATTGTGTTCTTGTGAGGAGTCATCGTCGTCGTCATCCTCCACAAATTCTAAAATGTGGCCGGCACTATAGCCTTCTCTATCATGCAGTAAGCATGCAAATTCTCATCCATAATGAGTGTCCTTATTTCCCTCTCTTCGAGAGGAACTTGATAAAGAGCCGCAAGGGTGTTTGCTAAAGCTGCGCCACCGGGCCTTCTTAAATTATCCGCAGTCATAGAGAACGTGAATAATTAAATCTACAACATTCACATTAGGAGAAGAAAGTGATAATAAGGCTTATGACCAAACAACCATCTTTGTGCAAAGCCAAGTAGATAGCGGATAAAGAAAATTCATCCTTGATGTAGCTCAACTAATTTTAGAGGCTCGTCACTATCCAACGACCTCTCGAAGGCTCTAGATAAGTAAGCAAAAGGGATCCTTTTTGGTGTTGAAACTGTGCAAAGCCGTATATCCCACTGGTAGGAGATGCGCTCGTTGATGGCGTGATGGAACAAACACATCCTCCTAAGAAATACCATGCTTCTCGCATATTATCCACAGAAATGCTTCGTCGACTTTCTTTATTGAGGAGACTTGGGATCATCCAGAATAATGGCATCGCCAATGTCGACATCGGAGGCAGCCCCTACTGTAAGCTCTTCGGCCAGCACAAATGGAACCATCTAAATAGGCTGTTCAACGTGATGATTAGTTTATTGAAGTCTAGATTATGTAGGAGTATGTATTGATTCGGGAAGTGTGTTAGAACTGGATTTTGTGTTAGTCTCAGCATATGCAGGTGTCAAAGGGCCTGCGGCCATAGCGGAGAGACGCTCGGAGCATCTGCAGTCCATAACTAACAAAGCTTCACATGAGAAATGTCTGGCATATTAAAATCTATGATCTTCGTATTGGGAAAAGAGCCCTGTATAATCAATGCACAAAACCCGACGAACATCAATGTGTGTTGAGCGATCGAGTCTCGTACATTGACAGGCGGTAATATAGTGCAATTAAAGGGTGCAGTGCGTGCATCTAATATCATGTAATTTAGATTCATCATTCAAAAAGAGATTGGAAGACAGTTTTCTCAAGTGCTAATTTAATATCTGAAGTGACCGTCATCGCTGATGGACCATACATCATCGACCATGGTGTGACCGAGTTCCATTAAAATTTTACGATAAGATTAAGAAAATTTCCATCAAAAATTTGATGCAAAAACTCGTCTTGTCTATGTTTTGTGCAAAGAATACTCACGCACTCGAATTTTGAAGCGTAAATTCTCCCAAGTATGTGATCGAGACCGATCCCCACGAGGAGGAAGATGCTTTCCTTTTCTGGGCTGAGCATGGTCGATGTTAAAGTCGACGGTGAACACCTCCAAAATTATGCCATCGGAGTGTTTTCAGTCTATACTTTGAATTACTCTAGCCGCTCAGTTCTCAAAATTCAAGATAGTGGAGTTGATGTTTGCGACGGCATAGGTGTTGGATGATGGGCGACGATAGTTTGAACAGCTTGGCAAGGTTGGAAGTTAGGTCAATGGAGCTTGTCAAAGGTATCTACGAATGGAAATGGCTTAAGGTAGGAATAAAGTGAGGAAAGAAGTGCGAGTTCGAAGTATATATAACACCTAACCAAAAAAATCTAGGCAAGCAAATAGCCTAAATTTTCATCAAAAGGGATCGAACTGATTCCTCCTCAAGTATCGGTACAAAACCATAAAAAAATAAAAATATATTTATATGTATATATTGAAATGTTTATATGTATATCTAATAATAAAAGGTTAATGCGTATGTGTGTGCATGCATGACAGTAGACAACCGAAACTCTAAGAAACAGAGTCTTACTTGACTAATTCAAAGAGGAAAAGTCGTTGAAAACTTTCTGAAGTTAGAACGGCGAACTCGAAGAACACGTTCTAGTTTGTATACACCTCAAGAGTTATAGCTCCAAGCCACTCGAAGTGATGTAACAATTGGCAAAATACGCGATGCTTCATGAAAGCGGTTCAAAGGTAGAGTACCATCCATTCGAAAGTAAAGCTTGAGACCAATAGTGTCAAATTTTCAGTTTGTTCTATTCCAAAGTATATCTTGTTAACACAAGGTATACTTCGGAGGGCAAATGTTATCCAGCCTTGTGACTAGGTCATAGTAGGATGAGTTAGATTGATTAAACTGAAAAATTATCAAGGAATAATCCAAAGTGATGACTCCCAAGCTCAAATGTCAAGTTAAACTGAGGAATGAAGTCCAAAGATAGCAGGAAACCCTCTATTGCAACCCATACAACATCTCATTGCAAGTACAAGATCTAAAGCCATGAGGGGCAAGTAAAGTTGTGGATCAGTATTGATCCCTAATAATAGATTGTTACCGATCTCTAAACTGTCCTCAAATCGTTTATTTACCTCGTGCTACGTCAAAATGGAGAAACTACAAGCTAACCCATGCAATGTTTGATGGATCATAAGCTTATACCGACTCAAACAACCGATACATAAACTAAGTGCTTCTAACCTACCTCCAAACCAAAGAGTCCACTCGAGCTCAC
The DNA here is from genome assembly GCA_030737815.1 of Allium fistulosum. Taxonomy (NCBI): domain Eukaryota; kingdom Viridiplantae; phylum Streptophyta; class Magnoliopsida; order Asparagales; family Amaryllidaceae; genus Allium; species Allium fistulosum. Next base: position 1,215,805,178 of record CM060902.1, read on the forward strand.
GTCCATAGCAATGTAACCAAAGCATCGAAGATGAAGATGCAGGCCGACCAAACTTTCACAAGAAGGAAAGCAAGATCCTTAGAGACAACTCATGGATCAATACCGATCTCTATTTATGGCTTGGTACCGATCCTTGACTATGCTGAGTTAACCATGTTCTCTTCAGCCCAACCGCTCTAGAACATGGAAAACATGGGCAAGAACGTGGGTGAGAGATTTTCGACGACCTACAGCTATAAATAGAGGAGGAGGGGCATTATTTGAGAGATTTTTAGCTTCTTTAATGAATTCTTGTATTTCTTCTAAAATTTCATGAATGATCACCGATCCCTAGAACAGATTTGTAAAACCTCATTAGAAACTTCAATAAAGTTTAAGTGGACGTAGGCACCAGATCAGCCGAACCACTATAATTGTTGTGTGTTGTTGTTTTCCTCATTTTCAATTCATTTTCTTCATTTTATTCTCTACTTTTAATCTCTGGGTGTTTGTGCCAACTTTTGGCGTAAACATAATGTCTATTTGAATTTAAACTGCAATGCAAAATATTTATTTTGTATGCATACACATACACATATAAACATGTATATAAATACACACACACCTTTATTTCAGAAAAAAAAACTTTTATATTTTAGACGAAAAAGGCATATATAGAGGTGAAATGTGTTCATTGTGGCATAAATCTCAACACCTAAACAACGTTCATATTAACTTTACATATATATTTTTCATATGTTGTACCTACACTATACACATAGGTGCATTTGATGCGCTCATCATAATATACAATTAATTAAAATTAAATAATTTTAAACAATTATTATAATATGAAGAGAACTTTAAAAGGAAAATTTAGAAAAGTTCTAAATGAATTTAGACTACATAGGCTCAACAAAGATCCAATAGAATTTTTTTTTGGAATTTACCTATTATCCCACTTTCGACTGGCCCGGTTCCTTTATATATAACATATATTCTTACTATATTACAATGGTCAAATGTATTCATTCCATTTTTATATTGTGGCTCCCATTAGAATTTTTTCATGTTTCTCAAACCTTAAGGGAAACATAGAAATCGTTTGATTTCTCTAGTGGGCATTAAGACTCAGTTGCCTTGTGATGACCTTAAGGATTTTTAATAAATCATAGGACCACAAGCGATGGATAACACTTTATCGATTTTATCATAAAGAACTCCTAACCCATGGCCTTTATCTTAATCTCATCTCGACCTAAATGAATATTAACAAATCGAAAGAGATTATTCAATCGTGACCACCATTTTGTAACAGCCAAAGTATAATGCACGTACCTTAAGGAATATCAGCAAATACATGCATGTATGTTTACCTCGTCTTGTTAAATATTAATAGTACTACACATAACATCCATATCATGAGGCGGATCAACAACTAAGGAGTATGCAAATATTTTATCAATATGTAAATGATTGAGGAAAACTTTTATATATATATATATTGATAATTCATAATTTTAATGTACGCACGCATGCACGTTGAGTGATATTGATTTAGGGAATAATGTATTTCACATGAAATACCCTCGCGATTCAAGTGTTGGACACATATGAAATCATGGTATACGTACGATATGTATGTACTTGTTCTTTAAACCTAAGTTAGGTTAATTAAAGTTCCATTGTTGTTTATACAAATATACTTATAAGTATTATTTTATTTTTAACTTTTATAATTTAGTTAACTTATATAATATATATGTATGTATGTATGTATGTTTCTTATTAATTAAATCATATTTAATTAATTTTAGTTCATATTAATTAAATCATATGTAATTAATCTAATTTATTTTATATAAAATTTCTGAAATTATATTATTCACCTTAAATTATTTAAGGTATATGATCGACTATAACATTTATAGTTTGTTATTGTATGCATATCAGTATATGTATATATTTTAATTAATTAACTTTATTTGATAAATTCTTTAGTTTAGCTACATAATTCAATTACATATTTAAACTAAATCAAAATTTAATTTTATCCATCTTAAACAAATTTAAGATAAATATATAACTATAACAATATTAGTTATGTGCATATATCACTACATACATGCTTGTGTTGGTTAACATTTAATTAATTGATTTATCAAATAAATCATATATTTAATGAAAAGATTTTCAATTAAATTTTTTAATAATTCGAATATTTAATTTATAATTCGAATATTTAATTTATAATTCGTCTTAAACAATTCATGATAAATGTATATAGATATAGCATTATATATGATCATTTTTAATCGAGTAACTTCTAATTAATAATTATTCAATTAATCCAATTAATTAAATATTAAATAATTTTTCGAAAATATTAAATTTATTTTCAAAATAATTTTGAAAATCTCAAAATTTTAGTTTTATAACCTTTATAAAAATTATAATATATTTTAAAACTTTTAAATTTAAAATACGTTTTAAATTTTTGGACTTAATTTGAAAATCAGTCTAAGACCCAATCAATTAGCTTTCCATCTGGGTCAAACATTTTGGCTTATTTTATCACTTGGGCTAGGCTAGTGACGAGGAGGGCAGAACACTTGATTATTCTAACCTAAGTCCAGACGCTACTTTTCTAAGACATATATTGGATCGATATGCTTAACTAATTGTCCCATATGTTGATTAATTTAGACCACACAAGCTATCAGGCTCTAATACCATTGATGGAACCGGATCCATGGGCATCGGCTAAATTTGGTAAATGTCAAAAAGGAAGATTACTCTTTAAATCTTTATTGGGCTTATAAAGTCTAAATTTATTATTAGATCCGATCTAATATGTTCAAATAAATAATTGATTTTATTTAACCTTTCTAACTTGTTTGATAGATATAACCATATTTATATTTGGTATATTTGTGAGTATATCTAAATATAATCTAGTGTATATAATGTAAGTGCAACTTCTCATATTGTGTATATAATTAATGTGTACGTGTATAGGTGTTGGGACTTATAATGCAATGGACACATCAGCCCTTTATATATTCATTCTGTCCAAAAAAATATTTTCCTATATATATATGTATGTATGTATATGTATATATATGTGTGTCATTCAAAATGTTTTATTAATTAAATCCATTAATAAATCTAAGTTGGTTCCGATCGAAACCAAAATTTTATTTCAAAAACATCAATATATTCGATCTAGTAAGACAATAAAAATTAGACCTAGATCCACAAATTCAAATTTATATTATATATTAATAATTTAAAACAAAACAAAATAAAGATATTTTACAAACATAATGTACATATAAACACACACACACACATATATGTATATGTGTGTGTGTATTCTTTTACCAAAAACACAACCTTTCACTTTCTTTTTGTTCAAATGATATATTTTATTTTATTACTAAATTAATAACTAATTAAATGTGAATATAATTATTAAATTAACATCCTAACTTGAAATGAAAGATAAATTTTTTCCGATCAAAAGGAAAAACATTATTAAACAACTTGGATGTTCGTTTATGTGGGTACATACATTAAAATAAATTTCCTTTAATAATATATATAATATTTTGTTTTTTAAACCATTTATTGTAAAGCTATTTTCATATATATATATATGTGTGTGTGTGTGTGTGTGTGTTACACACATACATATATATATGTTTTGAAAACGAAAAATAATTATGAATCAATGGAAATTAACCTTGATATTTAAAAAAATAAATATATACAAATAAAACAACAAATTAGTATTAGGTCTGGATCTAAAACAACATCAACAATAATTGAAATCAACAATAAGAATAAACAATCAAAATCATTATTAATTTCAAATCCAATGCAAAAAAACAAACTCATAAAATTTTCCATTCTACACATTCATTAAAGCAATTAAATAGCTCTACAACATCCTGATGAAAATATATAAAATCGAATAGGTTAAACCTTATTGATGTTTTCCTTGAATGCACCCTGATTGAAAGACTTGCACCAAGATCTTAAATCGCAACTCCTAGCTTTGTAAGAGAAAGAAAACCACCTTTAATTTATTTAAATCAATTATTGGCCATTAAAATATTTATTTTTTCTTTGAGATTTTAGCAAGAAATGATGTAAAAGGAAGATGGACACTAGGGTTTGAGAGAAAGAGTGATTTTGAGAGGAAACGAGGAGTAAAGTATGGTATTTATAGAGGGAATCAAATATTAAATATCACTTTAAGGTCCTTAATTCCTTTCTTTCATATTATCGATGCCAATAATTGATAATACCCAAAGTTAGGTTGTAGGAAACTTGTATGGCCTAAATCAAGCTGATAGTAATGAAAATAGCAGAAATAAAAGAGAGGGATATAAGATTTTATAGTGGTTCGACAATCTTTGGCCTATGTCCACTTTATAGCTTTATTGCTCATAGATTTGATGTAGTTTTTTGAGATTAAAAGAGAATAAGTAACTAGTACAGGGGTTAGACAGATTCTAAGTCCTAGAATTGCCAAAAGTAGCTGCCTTGGTGACTATTGTGTAGAGATAGAAGTGGAAGAAGAGGTAGAGCTTCCGCGTTGTGATAGCATAAACCAGATCATGTTTTTGTTGCTCCATGGTTTGTATTTATAGGGGAAATAGTCATGTTGGAGCATGGTCCGGATGTCGGTCCAAGCAGTGTGTAAAATTCGCAAGACCACCCAAATTAAACAAACATGTCGATACGACTTGTTCATGTCGGTGCCTTTTTCAATTTTAATGAACTCTTTTGCATTTTTCTTCTTACTCTGTTTTGAGGTGTCCTATGTTGTTTCTATCGATTTTTGGTTGATTTAATGATCGTTCCTTTATTATTTGGTTTACTCTACTGTTTTAGCTATTAATTCTTCAACCTTTGGAATAGGTCATTCAAAAACCTCGGAAATCACTTGAGCAAACATGGAAGAAGTAGAGAATAACTTGTGTAAATTCGGAGGGAAGAAATATGGAGCCAAAACAAGTCGTCATTGACATGAACAAGTCGGTGCTGACATGTTTAGTTAGCTTATTTCTGGGTGAAATTTCTTTGAGCCATTTCTTTGCTTCATCAAGGTGTGCCTCTAAGATTTCAAGTCATTTCGTCTTGATTTTGACACTCTTACTTTCGTTGACTTCTACTTGGTTAAAAACCCAGTTATTATTTGCCCTCCAGTTATGCTTTCATTGAAAACAAAGTGTACTCTAGATTGAAATAAGTCCTGACCTGCTATTCTGTGAATTCCAGTTAATCGTTTGAATGTCAAGTCGGTTCGTTGCTTTTACTTTATTTAATTAACCGATCTCCTTTAACCATCTGTTTTAGTTTCCGTTGACATTCCTTTTCTCTATACCAATGATGTAATTTGCATATTGTAAATCACATATCGCTTTAAGTTGTCGTGTAGGTTCACTGCAATGAACTTGAATCGAATTGGTGGAGAAATAACAAGTTAGTATTGACTCAAACATGTCAGTATCGACATGTTGCCATAAGGATTTTCTATAAGTTAAACACTTGAAAAAATTTCCCTTAAGTTTTCATTCCTCCTATTCAGTGCGTAGTCGTTAAATTTCCACCTGAGTTATTTAATTCTTCACCGCTGACTTATTCCAGATCCACCATTCTCGACCAACCACCATGCCTCCTTCACCTACCGCCACTCTTGCCACTACTTGCCGCCACCCATAATCGTTCCCCGCCATGCCTTTGCTCAAAAATCTCGACCTCAAATCCCTTTGAAACCCTAGACCTGATTTGAATTTGAGGTTGATGTCAAGTTGATTAAGGCAGTTATCATGATGATGTCGATTTTTGACTAACATGATGGTGGTTCGAGCAGAGATAGTTGATTTTAGGCGTGTTGGATCGGTGGTGAAGTTTGGTTTTGCCTCGGTCAAATATGCTGGTTTTCAGAGAGAAGTTTTGATTCTTCGGCTTCGGCTATCTTTTTTCATGAAATTGGACAAATCTTGATCGCCAAGTAGACTTCGATATGATGATTTACTTTTATTTGAGCATATTGAATGATTTCATCGCACCGCCTTTCTATTTCTGCACTTCCAGTGATCCTAAAAAGAAAAAATTTACATGTCACTTCGAACAACAGATTCGTTATCGATTTTCCATCGATAATGGGTAAGTTCCCAAAGAGATAATTCTAAAGCACGACATGACTTGTTTTTCTAGTGCGAGCAAGCTATCCACACAGGATGGCCCATTCGTGGTGTTCGGGAAACTGGACTCAATTTACGTAGATAACACACTGCACCTGTCCTGGTCAACACTCAGAATCCAATTGGTTAACACACTTCAACTTCTTTTGGATTCTAGGAGTTGGTTGTACGATGATTTTATTCTAAGTGAAACATACCTGACCATGTTGAATGCCAAGTTTTACTATTTAGAATGACTCGGTGATCGCCTCGTCTCATTCTTTGCAAAGGGTCATCTACTCCTTTTGAAGCTGCATCCTCTATTACTCCAGTTTCACCAACAGTCCCAGTTGAAAATAATCGGCCCTTAACTTCTGAATCCCAAGGCCAGCTAGTGCCGGTTGATCCAGTACCACGTCCGTTGCCTCTAGGGTTGAGGATTCCGAATGACCCGCCAGAGTAGGTGCCCACGACCTTGATAGCAAAATCGCTTCGAAATATTTGCTTGCAACATGGCATCCCTAAAGAAGATGTCCGTCCACTGGTTGGAAATGAATTTGCTCACAATCCCTCGCCTAGCTACACATCCTGTAATTGTTATATTTGTCTTGGTGGCACCGTTCCATCTTTCAATTCCTTCCTGATGAGTTTTCTATAAGAATCGAGCTCGGTTCGCTCCAATTCCATCCGAACAAACATGCTTTGTTGAGCTCGCTATACGTCCTTTTCATGCAAAGATTTGATCAGTTCCCATGATTCAATAAGATTACTTATCTTCTAAAGTTCAAGAGAAGGAAGGACTGCTCATCCTTCGTGATAATAGAGGCCTGGAAAAGATGCACAGTCATTGAGAAACTTCACAATAAATGTTCTTATTTCAAGAACGAATACTTCTTTGTACGCTGCCCAAAGCGATTCAACCGCTTCTACTTAAGAGGAAGTAAGCTTCTTTCGACCGGTCTCTCTCGTACCAAGATCCCTGAGTTTCTAGTCTAATGTTTATTTCCCCATAGTTCTTCTGTAACGTGATGATATAGCAAAGTATGAGAGAATGCTTAATGATTTGAAGGTTGTTAGAGCACATTAGTGTACTGTTTAATTCCTTCCAATGAACGATAATTGGCGGGAGTATGGACTACTTCACCATGGAAGGGTTGCTGACATTGAGTTCTTAACACGAAGCAGTTCCAGTTCACATACTCGCTCCACCGCCCCTACTCGTAGCTCTGTTGAGAATTATCAAGGGGAAGAAGTAGGTGCATTAAGTGAAGAGCACGTAGAGGAAGCCATCGATATAAGGACCAATTAGCCTATGGGAGATGATGCCCCTGGTGACGAGGGTGATGACACTAGAATGCCCATGATCCTGGAGGAAAACATGGATTCATGAGAAGAGAAGGAAAAGAGCTGGCCGTTGGCGAGGAGGGTGGTAGTGCTAGTGATGATGACAGCAAATATCACGCTAGCAAGGAAGGAGATGAGTCATTTGGTGAATTGCCCAAAATGAGTCTGATTCTCCCTCACTCACCTCCTCTGGAACACATGATCATCGAAATTCCTAATGAAGTCGATGACCAAGTGACCATAAATAGTGAAGAGAACATGGCTGGATGTTGTCCTTTTAGCAATGTGTTTGCCAATTTGGGCGATCTGAACGAGATCAACTTTACATTCAGCGAAGTCATTGGTGAAGCGGGTTCTGATTTCAATTTTTCTTCGGGGATAAGTATCAGTGAAGGTAGAGAAACTCCATCCTTACGGCTATACATACGCGGTCTATAGAATAAATAAAGGGATCATTGGCATCATACACTTCACTTAGGATCACGAACACTCATCCTTACCTACAATTGTCTTTTTTAATCCCAAAATTTACGTAATTTTTCTTCTTTTTTCAGGTTCGATGGACCGTGATAGATAAGGAGTTCTCTCTCATAGTGGAATCGAGTACAGGAGACATACCTTGAGCCTTATCTATCCCGTCGCTATAAAACTGAAAAAGTGAGATGGAAGAGGAAAGATCGCGAGCGGGATAAAGCTCGTAGGGCTAAAAGAGAGCAGGAGAGAAAAAAGGAAAAGAGAGTCTGGTGGAGATTCTTCTTGCGATACTCATAAACACATCCGGGGAAATTCCTCCAAGCATCATAGGCCTACTGCTCCTTCTGTTCCTTCATGCACCAAAGTTTCTAATAGTTTCTACTATTCCTCCATACACTAGTGCTCAGACTATTGTTCCACAAGAAATTCCATCATCTCAAGCCTTTACTGTCGCTTCTCCTATTCATTCTATGAGTGTCGGTAAGACTAATCTTCCTAATGCCCATCTACATCAGTTTGCTGCATATCCAAATCTTTTCCTTTATGGTGTCAAGTTTGACCGAGATATTAAAGATGTAAAGAAGGAGGTCATCATGAAGAAGCTTCAAGAAGTTCAAGAAGTTCAAGAAGACATGGAAGCGGGATTTTAATAGAGGCTCTTGTGTAAGACTCTTTCCGATGTAAACCATATCAACTACATAGAAATTTAGTCACTCGAAGCAGAGAGAGTCGATCTTGATAGGATGATTAAGAAGCGAGACAACGATTTGATTAAATTTGCTAGAGAAAAGACCTTGCCTTGAAGCAGAAGGCCAGTATGGACAAGTTAATGGAGGAGTTGAAACAAACTCAAGATCGGGCTATAATCGTGATGAGGAATGATTGAAAGCCGCTCTTGCTGAAGGTGCAGAACTCACAAAACAGGCCAAAGAGAGGGTCTAAGCTCTTAATTAGAAAGACGAAGTCATATGATCCAAAGACCAGGCCCTCTCAAAATAGGTGACTGAACTTGAACGTCTTCGTAAGGAAAATCGAAAGCTCCAAGAAGATAACAACAGGCTAACCGCCAAGATGGATGCCCTGTCGATCGACACACTTGCAAATGGTATAGAGATTGCAGTTTGCCAACATGAGCTAAAGGATCTTAAAGAGATGAAGGCCGAAGAGGATAAGGCAAGTGCAAGAGAAAGGAAAGAGCTTAACAATAACCTCCAACACTTCTGTATGAGTGTTATTATGCACAGAAATATGAAGTGGTTGGGAAATAATCACTCTATGATTCTCGCCGATGCATGGGAAGAGTTGTTGTACCGCATTGGAAATGATCGCTCCAAAGTCGAGTTGATGGTGCAGTACCTTGATGTTGAAGAGATTGAGATGCTTGTTATAGGGAAAGAAATTCTTTCCATAGAGGACGGCAAGGCTGCTGTCGATGCTGCTAGTGCTCTCACTGGCACGAGCTCTTCGGGTTAGCACGAAGTGCCTCTTCTAAAGTTTAGAGAGCCAGTGATGATTATTCCTTTTTCGTCAACTGCTACACGAAATGAGCTTTATATCTCCATCCCAGTAGCATGTGAGTTTGAAGTTGAAGTTCAAGAGAGGGGTCCTACTTTAGGTATTTTGACAACTATATTATGTAACTCTGTTGTGATTGCCAAAATATTCCGTTCGGTGTAACAGAACTATGGTGTGTCTCGGTTTAGCCGACTCCATGGCTGTTTTCTATTTGAGGTCAGTCTAGCTTATCTCGACCATGTTTTAGTACATGTGCACTGACTCCATAGAGCTAGTTACTCCGAACGTTGGATTTAAGCATTCGATAAGAGATCAGGTACTGTAGGAAACTTTCAGTTGCCTCCAGTTTGAGTTGTGTGGTATCTCCCATCTCCGGGAACTTGCGGTTTTGTTACTCGATTCCAAGCGTTTAGTTTCTTGACTGTGATTGACTTATTTCAAGTTCACATCATCAGCCAATGTCAGCTTGGATGTTCGCTTCAAAAATACGCATTATCATGGTTTTTCATCTTAATGAGTTCTTCCAAGTTTAGTGTTGAGATCATATTCGCGTGTTAATTTCTATCTCCGAGAGTTTACGCACGAATAGCTCAAATCCTTACATTCTTCTTCAACGTCTCCTATCTTCGGGCTCTATTTTATTCTTTTTGTCATTGCTCTTCCCCCGGTGAAGTCAAATTTTGACAATTATGAGTTAATTCTCAACCAGTTTAGTAATTTGTCGTTTCTTAGCATTGTCGGGGCAACACCAGTATCTAAAAGACAGGGATCGATTTTTCACCGTTGATCCGCTGGTTTGAGTCGATTCTCCACGTCGACTTAGCGGTTTAGGGAGTCCATACCTCTTATCCTGAGAATGAGAAGTATTTTTTAGTCTAATGGCTTATTATGTGGCATATAGGAGAGTTGCTTACAAGAATACAGTTCCATTGGTTCAAGAAACATAGTGTGGCTTACAATATGGTGCATAGGGATATGGGCCTTCCCGATCTGTTGGAGCAATGCCATTTCTCTGAAGGGACGGATCGATTTTCCCCATTGATTTAGCAGTTTGAGTCAATTTTCCCTGTCGACTCGGCAACTTTGAACCTTCTCGATGTTGTTAGGGCAACATCGGTTCTCATAAGGTTTGGATCGATTTTCCCCATCGACTCGGCGGCTTGGGACCTTCCTGCCATTGATGAAGCAACACCATTATCAAAAGGTTTGGATCGATTTTCCCCATCGATCCGACAGTTTAAGTCAAATTTTCCCATCGACTTGACAAATTAGTTATAAAAACGTGGTTCCATTGGCTCAAGAAGCCAGCGTTATTAATAAAACGAAAGGAAAAGGCAAGTCTTGCTTATTTACAATGCCTCAAGTGTCCCTAGATGGCTTATTTGCAAAAATAGGAAATACATAGATAGATATCAAATGTAGTAGTGCCATAGGGAGTCGCCATTCCAAGCACATGGAATCGGGATTCCATCGGTTGTTGCTAGCTTAAATGTTCCGTCTCCAAGCTTTTGGTCGATTATATAGGGTCCTTCCTAGTTCGGGCCAAGCATTGCGATACCTGGGAAAATTCGTTTCAGGATGAGATCTCCCACTTCGAAGGTGCAACTGTGAACCTTGGAATTGAAATGTCATGCGACTCTCTTCTTGTGAGTAGTTGTCCTTAGTTTAGCTTCCTTCCTCTTTTCATCAATCTGGTCAAGTGACTTGAGCAGTAGCTGCTCGTTTTCTCTTTGATTAAAGTGCCTTCTACGATGAGAAGGGACTTCCAGTTCTACCAGTATCATAGCTTCTGAACCATATACCCAAGCAAACGGTGAGTGTCCGGTCATAAATTTTTGTGTCATTCTGTAAGGCCATAGTGCAGGCGGAAGCTCATCAACTTAATTTCCTTTAGCTTACATAAGCCTCTTCTTTATTGTGGATTTGATGATTTTGTTCATTACCTCCACTTGCCTGCGAATGTGCTTCCGTAGAAAAGCTCTTCTTGATTCGATAACGCTTGCAGAAGTCCTTGAACTCAACACTCTCGAATTGGGTTCCATTGTCTGTGATGATTTTCTACGGCACTCCAAACCTGCAAGTAATATTTTTTGTTACAAAGTTAATCACTTTCTTAGTAATAATCGTGGCAAGCAGTTCTACTTTGGCCCATTTTGTAAAGTAATCGACTGGAACGATAACGTATTTGGCTCCTACTTTTCGCTAGGGTTTACCCCCTAGTGTGGTCACTACAACTGCCTTCGTGGATTTCCATGAGGCTCTTTCTAGCTTCATTTTTGGTTACATACCTGAGCAACGGGACAGAGAACCCTCTCTGGTACAACACGCCATCCTACATTATGAATTGTGTGCCTTTCGGATGAGCTTCTTTCGTTCATTTCGGTCCCTAGGGAGTATTCCTATGAGTAGATAGTCCTTGATTAGTGTCATCCATGATTCTTCTTCTTCTGCGGTCTCCAGAACCCACCATTTAACCTATGCTGGGAGCAGATAATACTTCTACTGGAACCAGTCCCAACGACTATGCATCTTTGGAACGGGCCAGTTTGGCTACATAATCGGCCTTCTTTTTTATTCTCTGGGAATATGACTTATTGTGTAGTGTTCAATGTCGTTCAGTAATTCCCATGCTTTTGGCAGGTAAGGGGGTGAGATTCGCTCCTTTAGCTTGATATTCTCTCTTCACCTGACAGACGACTAGCTGAAAGTGATGTAGATATGCAGAACTTTTATTCCTAGTTCTTTCACAATCTTCAATCTTGCTATTAACGCCTCGTACTCTGCCTCATTGTTAGTAGCAGGAAATTCTAGCCTTAGAGCATAACAAATCGATCGTCCTTTGGGAGTTTCAAGCACAACTCTCGCTACTGAGCAAATTTTTTTTGAAAGACTATCGATAAATAACTTCCACTGTGACACTATAACTGTAGTGTCCTCCTCATCATCTCGAATTGTGAACTCGGTAATGAAGTCAACCAACGCCTGTATGTTAATTGCTCTTTGGGGATGATAAGTTATATCATATTGGCTCAGCTCAATATTCCATTTTAGAAGTCATCCTGAAGTCTCGGGTCAGTAGATTATCTTCTTTAAGGGTTGATCCGTCAATACCTTAATGGGGTAAGCTTGGATATACGGCTGCAGTTTCCTTAGAGCTATCAGTAAGAAGTATGCCAACTTCTCCAACTTTGGGTAATTTTGTTTAGCTCCAATAAATTGTTTGCTAATGTAGTAAACTAGTAATTGAATCCTAACTTCCTCATGTGCAAATGTTGCACTTAGTGCGTGGGCAGACAGTGCTAAGTAAATAAATAGATCTTCTCCATTCGCAGGTTTGGACAGAACCGACGGTGTCTCTATGTGTCTTCAAAAGAAGTTTGGCAATTCTGATTCTATTCAAAGTTTTTCTTACCATTCTTTAATAAATCGAAGAACGATTTGCACTTATCTGTCGCTCTGGATATGAAGTGGATCAATGCTGCGAACTTTCCATTTAAACTTTGCAACTCCTTTTTCATCGTCGGGGCTCTAACATTCTGTAATGCAGTAATCTATTCTGGATTGACCTCAATACCCCTTGCATTCACTACGAATCTAAGAAATTTCCCTAAAGCAACACCGAATGAACACTTCAGTGGGTTCGGTTTCATTCCATATTTCTGAAGGATCTCAAACATCACTGAGAGATCATCCAGATGATTTCCAAACACTCGTGACTCCATTAGCATGTCATCCACATACACTTCCATTATTTCTCTGATCTAGTTTTTGAACGGTATGTTTACCAATCTCTTGTAAGTAGGTCTGGCATATTTTAAGTTGAATGGAGTTACACGGTAGTAGTACAGTCCCAAGTCTATGATGAAGCTGGTATTCTCCTGATTAGGCTCATGCATCATAATCTGACCGTAGCTTGAGTAGGCATCCATGAATGAAAATAACTCATATCCCATAGTTCTGTCAACGAGCTGGTCGATTCTAGGCAACATAAAGCTATCCTTTGGGCAAGCTTTATTCAAATCTGAGTAGTCGACGCAAGTTCACCACTTTTCGTTCAATTTTTAGACCAACACAGGATTCGACACCTGCTCAGGATATGTTGTGTCACAGATGAAGCCGTTGGCCAACAGCTTATCCACTTCCTCCATCAATGCAGCGGATCGCTCCAGACCCAAAATTTGTCTCTTCTGCATCACTGTTGTGAACTTGGGATCGATAGTAAGTGCATGACATGCTACCTATGGCAATGTCCCGTAGATATCGAAATGTGTCCAACCGAACACATCCAGATTAGCAGGAAATTTTTTTATCAATTCATTTTGCATCTTGATTCCAAGCTATGGACTATTTTCAAGACCCGAGTTGGGTCATCCATATCAACAGGGATAACCACCATAAAGTCCACCGGTGCTGCCCATACCTCCCATGTACTCTTCTTCCTATGGTCTATAGCCTTATCGAAGTGACTATGGTCCCCAAGCCAGGGGTGGTTCCATAATTGCTATGCTTGCAGTTTACGAATGTGGAGATTCTTCCCCACAATCTTCCCCTTTTCACGGCACTATGATTCACGTAATTCGGAATCTTAACATTCTCTTGCAGTGCTTTGGTCTTCTTTTATTACTCTTATCCCATTTTCCATTGGGAATTTCATCGTGAGATACCATGGAGCCAAAGTGATTCTGAAGTCAGTGAGGGCCGGTCGGCCCAAGACAGCATTGTAAGATGAATACTCACCAACGATCACAAATGTCTGGGTAAATACCACCCTCCGTTCTCCTTCTCCAAGTTCTATAGGTAGATAGATCATCCTAACCTGTCGCGTTGGTTCCCCTATAAAACCCTGAATCTTTGTTCGGTCAGCGGTCACATCCTTCATCCTTATTTTCATTTGGTCAAATGTCTTTGGAATAGAATGTTGATCGAACTCCCACTGTCAACCAAAACTCAATGTACAATTGTTGGACTAAGCCCAATCATTATTACCATTGGATTAAGAGTTGGTGCTTCAAAGCCTTTAGTGTCCCGACTTTGGAGTATGATGTCATCGGTAATCATTCTTTATTGCTTAGCTGGAGCTCCGTCTTCAATGGTGTAGCAACTAACCTGAGGGGCATGCTTCATAGAACTGGCATATCATTCCATTTCATCCTAAATTTTCTGCATTAGATAAGGTACTCCAATGATAGTGTTTATAACTAACCTTTGATCTTTTCATCTGGGCCCTTTTCCACTGGGTTCGGACTGATTCCCTTGAGCATTTGGTGCTTGGGGTCCAGTGGGATAATTAGGGTTTTGAGGTTTCTTCACATACTGTTGGAGCCTGTTGTTCCTTATTAGTTCCTCAATTAAGTCCTTCAAATATCGACACTCATTTGTGTTATGGCCGGGAGTCTCATGGAAGCGGCAAAACTTCCTCGATCGCTTTTGTTGTTTGGATGCTTCTCTCTTGCGCGGTTTGTTATATCGCTCTGTCCAATGAGTGGCAAGGTATATATTTTCCAAACTATCATTTAATGACGTATATTCTTTAGGCCTTAGATTCTTTACGCATTTTCTATTCCCATCACTCCTACCAGAATGTTTGTATCTCTTTTTCTAATTTGCATTCTTTCCAGCACTTCCTCAACTCATGTAGAACTGTTTCCATCCTGTTTAACTGCAACATTACTCTAAACCACTTCCTTCGGTTGCTCTTCGATTGCCTTCAATAATACTTGCATCTTCCTGGCTTAGAAACTGGTTTGCCTTTTAGTGAAAATCCTCTTTGGTACTTGGTTGCTTCATTTTAATCCATTTACCTAAATCCATATCCGAATGAAAGCACGGACCAAGGCCATAAATACCATGTCTTCCTTTGGATTGCTCACCTTAGTAACCGCAACGTTAAATCGGTTCAAAAAAGTTTTTAGTGACCCATTGGGCCCTTGAGAAAAGCCAGATAATGACATCATGTCCTTTGGTTGTGCAGCGTGAAGTCTAAGTTATTTCAGAAAATTTCTTGCCGGCTCATCAAAAGTGGTAATAGACATCGTGCGAGCCTTGTAGACCATATGGAAGAGACTTCTTCCAAGAAGATAAGGAAACACCTACAACGGGCGTCATTCATTGCTCTAGCTCCATCCATGTGCCATTCGTATTTAAATAAATGTTGTTTAGGGTCTGTTGTGTAATTGTATGATGACATAGTCGGCATGGTGAATCTTCAAGGATATTTTTCTCTTAGAATGTTCGTGGTAAAGGGGATTCAACTTAGCGTTGAACCCTCAGTCTTTATTTTCCTTACTCCTGCTTTCCTCATCAATCATTTGAACATATCAGCGATGTATTCTTCATTGGTGTGGTTATCAACAGGTCGACTGTTAGGGAATACCCCAAGTGTTTGACTCCGCAAACGATCTTGGTTTGCCAACTAAAGCCTAGGTTCTCCACTCTCCGAGAGAACCACTCCTACATCGTTCTGTTGGTGTGCAAGTCTTGCCACGACAGTTTGAAATTCAATTCCAATGTTCTGCCAATTAACACCAGTATTAAATCCTAGGTCTCCACCATCGAGCTGCATATTGTCTTCAAGGTCAGAAACGAGCACTGCATTGCTCTTAAGGAGTATTCACCCCAAGTTTTGGTCAGTACCGAGTTATTTTAGCTCGATACCGACCGGTATCCTCGTAGGGGGAACCTCCTTACTTCCTCCTGCAATATCCTCTGCATTTCGATAGTTGCTTCCTTCTGCCTTTACTTTCCATCCCTCCGAGACCAAAAACGGAGGAATTTTCTTATACTATTGCAGGAGAAGTTTCCATTCTAGTTCTCCTTATTACTGGCGGCTGCATAGTTAACAATGCATCCACCTTATCCATGAGAGCTATCTGAATATTAGTAGATTTCTGGTTAATATTGTTGATAATCTTATTAAGCTCTCCTTTAGTAACTACTTCCTGTTGAGCAGAAGATCCAGGTAGTGGATTTCCATTGTTTACTTCTGTTTGCTGGTTGTTTGCTTCATCACCACCAATTGATACTCCTATAGATCTTCCAGATGCAAATTTTCCTTTCCTTAGAGCTATTGGAATAGCAAACCTTCAATTTCTCCAAGAAAACTTTTCGGATCTAACTTCTAGATTTTATGCAGTCCAAAGTAAAGAGCTAGATCAAAGCCTAGGTTCAGTTTTCTCAGTGAAAGCACCAAAATGTTTATGTCAAAAATGGATCAACGCCCAAAGTTGAGTTGTAGGAAATCTGTATGGCCTAGATCTAGCTAATAGTAATGAAAATAAAAAGAAAATAGTTGAAATAAAAGAGAGAGACACAAGAATTTATACCGGTTTAGCAATCTTTGGCCTACGTCAACTTTATAGCTTTGTTGCTTATAGATTTGATGTAGTTTGTTTGAGATTAAAAGAGATTGGAAAGAGAATAAGTCACTGGTACATGGGGTTAGACAGATTCTAAGTCCTAGTATTGCCAAAAGTAGCTGTCTTGGTGACTGTTTTGTGGAGATAGAAGGCGAAGAAGTGGCAGAGCTTCCGCCTAGTGAAGGCAGAAACCTAATCTTGTTTTGGTTGATCTATGGTTTGTATTTATAAGGGAAACAGTCGTGTTGGGCCAGAAGTCAAGTTGGAACAGAGTCCAGATGTCAGCCCAAAACAGTGTGTAAAATCACAAGACCATCCAAATTAAACAAATATGTCGGTACCGACTTGTTCATGTTAGTGCCGACATGTTTGCTTTGTTCAATTTTCATCGAACTCTTTTGCACTCTTATTCTTACTCCATTTTGAGGTGTCCCATATTGTTTCTATCAATCCTTTGTTGATTTTAATAAATGTTCCTTCATTACTTGGTTTACTCTGCTGTTTTAGTTGTTAATTCTTCAACCCTTGGAATAGGTTATTAAAAATCCTTGGAAATCACTTATAGAAGAAGTAGAGAATAACTTATGTGAAGTTAGAGGGAAGAAATGTGGAGCCAAACCAAGTCATCACCGACATGAACAAGTCGGTAGTGACATGTTAGCTAGCTTATTTCTAGGTTAATTTTCTCTAAGCCATTTCTTTGCTTCATTTAGGCGTGCCTCCAAGATTTCAGGTCGTTTCGATGTTCTTACTTCTGTTGACCTCTACTTGATTAAAAAACCCCGTTAACACATACTCTAGATCCAACCTTTGGATTTTCACACCCTTTTTGCTCATTCCATGGTCGGCCATGACAAGGTTAGATGGACCCTTTAAATATTCCAAAACATTACCAATTAATTATTTTTTAATCAAATTCAAACACGCATCGATATCGTATATCTATTAGTAAATATATAATGTTTATATACACAATGAATTAATTACTAATGGTCCCCAATACACAAAAATAAATAAATAATATTTCATAAATATTAATTAATTCAATAATTTATAACAATTTATAAATCAATTAAATCATGTGGTATTTTAGAGAATCTGTCAACGTGGTTGTGCGATTCGCGGTTGTAAATTCGATCGGCGATTAATATTGAACAATTCGAATATTGATGTTCGCACTTCACCTTAGCTATTGGTGTGACAGTTTGGTCGAATTTATCAATAAGTACATCTTTTTCAGTAAAATCCAATTTTATAGTTGGTACCTTCTAGTAAAAATTATTACTCCAATTCTCTTCGTCAACACTATATCATTTTAGGATTTATGGAACTAAGATTTGGTCAAAATTCCAATACCATCTATATCTAATTCGGTTAGTCCATAAAAATGTCATTGGTTTAATAATAACATTTATTATTAATTGTTTTGCACTGGCAAAGACTTTGACTTTGAGTTAACTACAGTGACTATAGTACTAACCTCATATTACTAAGGAGATGAATTCTCTATTGACTAGTATTTCACTTCTAATGCTTCAAATTTGACCCGACTAGAGTCATTCGATGGACGTTATCCAACGATAAAACTATAATCAAAGTAGAGTATCCTTATTGAAGTTAAACAGCATTCTCAAGTCATGAGAACTGTGTAATATCATCACTTTGAGATTTCCCATTTAACCATAGTTTTTATTAACCAACAAGAAACACTCAAGTGAGTCATTCCGTAGTTATTCAATGACTATCAACACGCACCCCTTGGTGTCATTAGCGGCCATGAGTACTACACTGCCCAACATTTGGAGAACATTACTTACTCTGATCTCAACGGATGTATCGATATCCTTTCTCAAACATCTTGACCAGGAATATTTAAAATAACATGTTATTTAATATTGTAATAATTTTCTTATGATTACAACCCCTTGTAATTATTATCACATAACATGTCATTTAAGAATTTTATATTTAATATACTTTAAATTAATTACTTAACGAGCTAGGATCCACAATACCCTTTATTTAGCACCATTATGTAGCCCATTGATATCCACCACATGTTTATATTTAAATATTCAGTCTTTCTCTCTCCCATCACATGGGTTGAATATTTGAATATAAATATGTGATGGATATCGGGGGCTATAAATGGTGCTAAATAAGGGGGCCTGCGGATCCTAGTTCTTACTTAATTAATTATATCACTATATAACAAAGTACATAATAAAAACAAATACCTTTATAATGAACAGGATCAGTCATAAATTTAGATATATGTTACCAATTACATAATTGCCCCTAGGGCATACCCTTAATTTTCACATTCTCACCACTAGCTATTTGATTTGTAAGCATTAATTTTTGAATTGTTCAATATTAATCACTGATTAAATTCACACCTTTGACTCTCACAACCGTATCTGTGAATTCTTTGAAAAATCACATGATTTAATTAGTTTATAAAGTGTTATAAATTAATTAAATTTCTTAGTTTTAAGAAATATTAATTATTCAATGTTTTAGGGTGTTATTAATAATTATTTGGATGTGTATACAAAAGTTATATATGCATGTATCGATATACGTTGCCAATATATAAATTTAAACAGGCTTTGAATATAATTAATTACTTATTAAGCTGTGGGATTTTTTTTGTCCATTTAGGGAGACAATTATGGTCTGTTGTAGAAGGATGATCGGGGCCAATATAACTGATTTAAATATGATATTAATAAGGAAGGATTTAAAGATAGAAATGACCAATGCTTTAATTCTCTGTATAAAAACGAAACCTCTTATTAGTTCTTTTTGAATGATTCAATCTTCCTCTCCTCTCTTTTCATGGTCATCATTTCCATGCCTTACCTCCCTATGGCCAAATAATTTCACCTAAATAATATTAAATAAAATAAAAACAACAGGGTGCATTCGATTCTAGCAAGATCGAGTGCTGATTCAAGGAATCCAGAAAATGATTCACAAATCGAAGTGTCACGAAGGGCTGGATCTGTAAAGGTAAATCAATATTTATTTTTACATAATTATATACATTAACACCTGATCTAAATTAGTATATATAACATATAATTAATTGCTATTGAATTTTACTGAATTTTGATCTATCGTACATATGTTGTTTAAAAATAAAATTCAAAAGGGAAAACCAAACATGATATTTTGATCTATTTAATTTTGCTTTAAGTATTTATGAATTAATCCTTTCAAATGTGTTTTATGTATTATTGAATAATTTAATTATATGTATACATAAATATATACAATGATCGTTTAGTTTGGCTACAATCAAGCATGTGTTGACGTAGATCTACAATTAGTGTCTCGAATTTGTTTCTAAATTATGAATTTTTTTGTCAATTTGGTCAAATAAATTTGGAATTTATTTTGTTAATTATTTAGATTATTATATATATATGCATACATATATATATTTATAAACTTAATTTATAATTATACAGAAGTTTATTTATATTATATACATACATACACACAAACATATATATTCTTTTATTTATATAGTTACAATTAAACACATATTTGAATTTAATAGTACGCTAAATCTATTTATCTTTTGTGTATATGTACTTTTTGATAATTTTATGTAAGTCAAAAAATTTCTCGTATCAAATCTCTTATTCGCATATTTTAGGCTACGATTAAATATGGTATATGTAAATCATGATATATGATTTAAACCTAATTTTAATTAGGAGTTTACAAGTGAGGATGGTGGAAGGACTTTCAATTTTCTTGTAGATACTAATTAGATATTTCCTTAAATAAATGAATAATTTTAAAATTTCTTTTATTAATTTTTCTTTGATTAATATATATGTAGATTTAATTTATATGGCAATATGCATATGTTACATACACATATAAACATCTAAACTACATATATGGTATGACAAATATCCGTGTATATATAATATACACATATTATAGTATATTTAGACATATATATACTTAGGCATTTATATTCCTGGTATTCATATAAAATTATCATACACATATGTAGGTATAATATATACATAATAGACATAATTCCTAATGTCTATATGCATATATATATATATATATAGTAATACACATGTTTATATACCATCATACTATCATGTCAAGATATGAATATATAAGATATATTCAAAGTAATCATTGATTAATTAATTAGCTATAAAATATGATTTTATTTAAATAAATAGATTGGATCTAATTCTAGTCAATAGACTTCATAGGCTCATTAAGATCCAAACAGAGAATTTTTTTTTGAAATTTACCCATTTCTTCCACTGCCAATATACAACGATCTACCTTTTCGACATCCAAATGCCGACACTAATACAATTATACATCCATGATATTCACGTGTCAAGCATCTAAGTGCTAGAAAGACAAATTGTTAGGATAAAATAAAAGGGAAAAAAGAAAAATGAAACACAATATCAGAATATCTTATCGGAACGATAACATATAATATAAAAAGACAGTACAAAACTATCATTCTAAGATACACTGCATTTTAGAGTTACAATTCTAAATAATATTATCACCCTGGATAGTTATAACAACCCGTCCTCACAATTGCTGATATTTATTTAATAGTAATGCAGTGGAAATAAGAATACCACGATATTTGAAACACCCAGCTCTTCTGCTTGAGCTCCAAGAATATCAATGAAAACCTGCCTTCCTCAGACTACTCGAAAGAGTACCCATTGAAATAAGGAAAATATAAAACCATGAATCAGATATAAATCTGGTGTGAGAAACTCAAGAAATATGTGTACAACATATAACGGTGCTTTTGAGATTGCATGGAATGCTATAATGGTTATTCACTCATAATAATCACCCATCTAATAAGTATATAAGTTGACACAATAGATAATGTCTAGGGTGAAGAGCATAAATCAAAAAATAGCTACACCTCTTGTATCTCATGACATAACAATATTGAAGTACAACTAAAACCGCTAAGGTACGTTCATATATTTATTTTCCATGGAGAAACCTCCAGCAAACTGTAGCAGATCTCCTGCACAAGGGTTAGAAACTACCTTCCAAAACCATGCGTATCTCTAGATAAAATATGCACAAAGGAAAACATAGCTGGCCCACATCTAAAACGTGATCTTGAATATCATCAACTCCCGCATGCAACATCCATAAGCATCTCTAGATATTTGGAGTTGATGTACCCTTTCGGGTTCGCTAGACCCGCTAACTATGAGGCCTGTTCTATTTTCTGTCATTTTCAATGTTGAGGCTACGTTCGGCATCTCTTACATGAGTCTTCATTCCTCGAACAAAACATGAATCCTTTCCATGGATTTCAGCACAAGTCAACTAACAAATGCTAACTGTAATCTCTCCCTTGGCCTTAACGTTAGGATAGAAAGTACAACTCCATAGCATTTATCTGAAATGTTAACGCTAATCTCTCCCTTAGACTTAACCTTTAGATAGACAGTTCAACTCTATAACATTCTACTTCACAATTGCTTCCAAAACGTAGACTCGTATACTAGTTTTTAAGTGGTATTCGGCAAGCAAAAACTTACCGTTCTCGGATTCTTCAAAACTAAATCGATGAATTTCCGATAAACTCAATTCCGGTTCTTTTAGAAGTAAGCGAACCATATAAAGAGGAGTTCTCCTTGAGAGATCTCATATATATAAGTTCTTAAAGCTATGGATGTTTCATACCAATGCTCCTCTTCGTGCTATCTCAAATCGTATGAAGCCGTGAAGCTTTTAGATACTTCCCAAGTTAATTAGTCAAGTTCGATAGTTGACTATCAAGATCAAAATAGACGATCGTATATGGAAATCAAGTTTGGTATACTTATCACAATTCCGATCATTTCCACTTAAACCATCCCTCGGTCAAGAGTGAAACCTGTAGGTTAGAGCACTATTGCTTCTAAACCCTACTCGAAGATCATTCTTAACTCTCATAGATAGACAAGCTTACTTCATCGGCTTTTAGTAATAAGTACACGACTAAATACTTTCCATAAACAAGTGAACACAAAAGGCACGATCAGATCGCACAAAGCACGACTATGTCTCATAAAGAATGATTAAGTCACACGAAGCACGATTAAGTCACATAAGCGACTCCCAATCCCTTTTTATTTAATTAATCCTTCTATTACTTAAAACTTCTTTTTAAATACTTATATATACATTTAAAATATCTTTACAAAAGATATATGCATGCATACTACTATTTCACTATTCATTTCTACTCTTTTTAATACTTCAATGAGTAATTATATATTTATCTCAAATGGTATAAGTATATTCATAAATCTTTAACAAGATTTCTTACTTTAAACTTTTACCTTTTCTGTCTTTTTCCAAAAGATTTCATACTTGTTATTTCCTTAAAATATCAATTTTAAAGATCTAATTACGTCCACAAATCTATTTTAAAGGGTTTATGAAAAATATTACTAACACTTTGTCACAAGAAACCAAAACCACTTCACTTATAATTATCTTTAAAACATTCCTTTAAAGATCTAATTATATTACTAAGTATAATAAAAAAGGGTAAAAAATGAGTGGTATTAACACATTGCCATAGCAAACCCAAAGCCATTTCGTACTTGTAATTATCTTTAAAACATTATTTTAAAGGTCTAAGTATATCTACACTTACTAAACAAGGTAATATACTTTTAATTAACTTCGCAAAACCTTTTATTATAACATAAGTGTTATAATCCAAAACTTCTTTTATTCCTTTCTAAAATACTAATCTTACCTTTCCAAACTTATAACTATAACTACTTTAAAATTCTTATAAATAGGTTTATGACTAATTTATAATCTGACGAAAATTAATAAAAAACATGTTTTATATTATAAAACTCCTTTACTTTAAAAATTCATATATAAACGTTAAAATCATACTTAAACTTCAAACCAACTTTAAAATGCTGAAAAATGTGTTATAAAAAATTCATAAAAATATTAGGGAAAAATAACAAATTTAAATATCATTTTTGGACACTTAAAACCTCAAGCAATTTACTACAACAATTATAAATGCTGTTAAAAATCCTTAACAAAGAACAATGTAGAAAAGGATGAACTTTGCGACCAATTTTCACCACTTACACAAATGATTTAATACATAATTTTTTTATAGTAAGTAATACACTTGGGGTAATTAAAAACCTTGAAAAGAATCCCCTAAGAACATCTTCCAATTTAATTATAATTTTTTTCAAAAACAAGCTATTTACTAAAGTATTCGTTGAGCGACCTTGTTATTCCAACTTTAGCCGCTTTGCTTCACAAGTTATAAAATCTTTTAAACTCCAATTTTTTTCCAGCATAAACAAGGTATTTCAAAGTGCTCACATAGCAACCTTCTTCTCGCCATAACATTTTGCAACTTTGTTCCACAAGTTAATGAATGATTTAAACTTCAATATTTTTCCATTAATAAGCAGTCTTAAAGTACTTATTAAAAATGCAAAGAAGCACTAGGATGTCTTGCAAGGTTGACTGTAAAAATCGTTGAACATAAGGCATTTTCAAAGTGCATTCATAGCGACCTTTTTGCTTCTAATTTTCACAACTTTGTTTCACAATTTCTATTACTTTACAAATCAATTTCCTGATGTCCCATACACCGAAATATGTGTAGAGAACAACCAAAATATATTATATTACAATATATTCCCAATTAATCACATAGAACAAGTTTAACATAAAAAGATTCAAAGTGCACGTATAACGACTATCGCTATTTGGACCATTCCATATTCATCCCAAACTCAACACACAATCCAAACAACCAATTAAAGATCAAGTCAAGGCCATGTTACATGTTATAGAAGATAACAGGAGTGATTTTATACAATATAACTTTAATTAGTTAATGTCACTTTAACTTTATATTTATACAAACATATACACACGCACACAATATATACATACAAGATGGTGAGATAACTCACACGAATCAACCCAAACACAAGCTTAAGCACACATAAACTCAAAAACACCTCCTACCACACAAACACCCAAAGATCCAAGCAATGGCACTCAAAAGCCAAGGTAACACCTTCTCCTCCTCATCATTGCTCATGACCTAAAGTGGAACCCCCACTTTCTCTTCACTTCTTCCACTTTTGACTTTAGATCCATGCTTCCTAAGGTGTTCTAAGGTGTCAGTGAAAGTTTGGAGAAGATTTGAACTAATTAAAGAAAGATTGGTGAAGAACAAAATGGATTAGTTCTAATCCACTTCTACCATTTTTGATCATTCTATTTTAAGCTTTTGAATTTATAAAGTGTAAATGGACCCTTAGTCCCTTCCTTTACCCCCCATTGGTTGGCCACAAACTCCTCCCATCTCCTTTTCATGCTTTCACTTTACGCCTCATCATTCACATGAAAATATCTCTTCCTTCCCTTAGCCAATTACCATATTACCGCTCTCCCTTCTAGAAGCTTCCTAAGGGATTTAGTGCAAAATATTGTTATTTCTTATTAATGATCTCCTAAGTATTTTAGTGCATGTAAAAAAAATTTGAACAACTTCTATCGAAGAAAAAGCTGTTTATCGATAGAATGATTTTCAATCACATTATCGATATTTCTTCGAAGTATTTATGTTTGCAAACATTTTTCTAAAATAAGTTTACCATCATTAGTTATCGATTTAAAGGGGGTTGACGAGGTTTTTTAATCACTTTTATCACATTTAATCCAAGATTAAAATATTTAAATAATTCAGTACGAAGTGTCTGAAATTCCGAGTCATTACACAATACGAGCCGGACCCAACACAAAGCATGACAATTTCCCAAAAAGTTCTGCTTGGACCATCACTCGATAAAAAATGTACGTTACAAGTTGCAAGTGCCTCTAAAACATTCCACCCTTCAATCATAGTAAAAT
The DNA here is from genome assembly GCA_030737815.1 of Allium fistulosum. Taxonomy (NCBI): domain Eukaryota; kingdom Viridiplantae; phylum Streptophyta; class Magnoliopsida; order Asparagales; family Amaryllidaceae; genus Allium; species Allium fistulosum. The sequence goes on from CM060902.1 coordinate 1,215,830,982, forward strand.
ACAACTCTATTGCTTTTGGCTCTAGGCATCAACAACCATATTTCCCTTCCCTGGGGTATACTCAATCCTGATATTATAATATGCTACTTTACCACCTCTGTTACCTCATGTTCAACTCCTTCTTGGAGAACAAGTATCTTAAAGACTTGTAGTCATTAAATAACTCGAACTTTTCTACAAGATGGTAATGCCTCCAAATCTTTAGTGCGAAGATAACTGCCGCTAACTCCAAGTCATGCATTGGATAAAGTACCTTATGGGATTGCAACTGCCAAGATGCATAAACTATCACTTTTCCTCCCTACATCAACAGTTCCCCTAATTCAAAACCCAAAGCATCAATATAGACTATGATATCTCCATTCCCCTTAGGCATCCCTAAAATGAAGCATCTGTCAGTTGAAACCTCAACTCCTGAATGACTTCTCACATCCTTCATCCAAACATACCTCTCATTCTTTCAAATAAGTCACATTAGTGCCATTGCAGTATGAAGAAGCCCTAATGAATCTCCGACGGTACCCTTCCAATCCCAAAATACTTCTTATCTCGGTAATAGTCTTGGGTCTCTTCTAACTATTTGTATCCTAATCTTTCAAAAGATTTATGGCCAAACCCTCCTTTGAAACTACATGATCTAGGATCTTAACTTCCTATTTCCAATAGTGACATTTAGAAAACTTCATCTTTAACTTGTGTCGTCTCAGAGTTTCCAATATCAATCTAAGGTGAACTTCATGATCTTTCTCATCCTTAGAATACACAAAGAAGATATCATCTATAAAGACCAACACAAACCTGGTCCATAAGATCCACAAAGAAAGCTGGAGTATTTATTAGTCCAAAGGGCATGACCAACCACTCATGTGAACAATACCTAGTCCTAAACATGTCTAAAGAATACCTTCTTCAATAACTCTTAGCTGATGGAATCCCATAACCCAATCTAGCTATGAGAATACTCTAACTCCTCTCAACTGATCAAATAAATTGTCTATCCTTTGCGATTGGTAATGATTCTTTATTGTTAACTCATTCAACTTCCTATAGTGAATGCACATCCGAAGTGATCCATTTGACTTCCTTACAAATACAATGGAAGCTTCCTACGGTGTATTACTCGACCTAATGGAACTCCTATGCTCAATTTCCATAAGTTACTTCTTCAACTCTTCAATCTCCTTGGGCGGCATTCTACTAGGGTGTCTACCAATAGGTTGTGCCGCTGGTACAAATGCTCTTCTCGGAGGTAATCCCATCACCGGGTCAAAGACATTTGCAACTTCACTAACCACTAAAACTCTATCAATCTTCTCTTTTAGACTTTCCACTGCACACAACCAAAACGCGGACCTTCCGTTTATCTCATCCAATGATCCCAATATCATTTTTCCTCCTTTCGAGTTCCATAAGGCAATAATTCTCTTGGCAAAACAAAACCTGGCATCATTTTGCACTAGCCAATTCATATCCAAGATTACCCCATACCCCTCAAATTCAAACACATATGGGTCATAAGAAAACAAATGCTCACACAAACAAACTCCAAACCAGTGTATCTCCACCCAAGAGTGGCATACCCACTAATATGATTAACAGAATGCAAAGAAGTAACTAGATAGGTAACATCTAATCCCAATCTATCAACCACATCTTTTTAAATGAAATAATCCGTAGCCTTAGTATAATACGAAACTCTAACTGGAAAAAAGGGAAATCGAAACCATACCTTCCAACACAACACTCTTCCCTTTGTCCTCGGCAGACGGTCCCCTGTATTTTCACTCCAAAGGAAAAACCCTTGTTTGTTAAAACTCCAAACAGTCTTTGTTCTTTTGGCTTGGCTTATCACAATTAAAACACATAACCTTGACTATCCCGATTGATTGTGAAAACTTTATTGCATAGTGCCTCTTCTGGCCGTGATTATAATAAGTAACTTCCAAAATATCCTTTCGGCCTCCTCCCTCCTAGGCCTTTCCTCTCGGATGTTTCCCTTTCTTTCCTTTCTTGTATGGGGAGAACCTCTTCCACTGCTCTACCTTGGGCTTCCCTTTCACCATTCTCTGCTCTCTATACGTACCATCACACCTTCTTGCCATGTCTATAACAAACTCAAAAGGATACGCTAAGTGTGTCATCACCTTATGGTCCAAACTTTACTTCAACCCAGAATGAACTCCCATTCTTCTTCAGTTTGGTGTCAACCATTTCCAGCCATACTTCGCCAAAGTATTGAACCTCTAGATATACTCTTCTATAGAAAGATCTCATTGCCTCAGATTAATGAACTCTAATAGAAACACGCTTCTCTAAGACTCAAAAATAAACCAAGTTTCGAAACTTTTCCTATAATGTACCCAAGAGATCTCTTCTTCAGGAGCCTCTGCAGTTACCGTTTCCCACCAATCAAGTAACTACCTCTAAGCTAATCTTTGCTTCTACGCATCATCCAGTCTTAGGTATCCAAAGATGCGCTCATACAATTTCTATCGATTTAAAACTTCAATTATTGGCTCCTTCTAGGTAAACATCTTCCCTCCTATGTCTCGATAGTCTTGATTCAGCTTTGAGAAACCTTACGTTTCCATTGATCTCGGCTTGACGGCCTCGGGTATGTTTCCCCTTATTATATGTACCAGGAATTTCCAAAATAAACCATTTAAATCTGTTCCCATGACATGTGGGACTGTCTCATTCTCGGCTACTGGTTGCATTTCTGTCCCATTTCCTTCATTAATCTATGCTCTAGGTCTCCCTCCTAGCATTAGCTTCTCCTATGGTGATTCTTTCACCCCTTATTTCCATTCTTTCTTTTCTATTAAGAAAGCCTTCATTAGAATCAAAAGGAAAGAGATTGAAACAATAGCATGGAGATAGAAATATTCATATACATATCTGTATACAAAATACAAGTATGGCATATGGTTGCATGCACCGTCTCCAAGGTGTTACTATCTAATTCTCTACCTAAATCTTTAATTAGCCATATTTTACTTAAGTGGCCCCTAATCTAAACTCCAATACTAATTGTAATGCCCCTCATTTCGAAACCCAAGGTGAACTCCAATATGCTGCATTCATCTTCGAATTTTCTTTCGATGACAGAGATGAGATCAGTTATATTTATAGTTTAAGTAAACAAAGCAACTACTAGATGTTATACATCGTAATCATTCTTGCATATCCAAATTGTTCCCATAGTCATGCCTACAGAAGCGTCAAAAATATAATAGAATCATAGTTAATAGTGTCATTCCCAACATATGAAGATGTTGACATAAACGCTTAATACAGCGGAATCAAAATAACAAATATGGTCAAAACCACCCACTTCACCTTTGGAACCCTTTGTTCATCTTTCGAAAGCAACCTACATAATCCCATAAGCTCAGCATACTCAAACGAGTACCCATAAGTTTATAGCAAAAACAATGACAAAAACATGGGTCTGACATAAAGTAGTGTATGAGAAATATATTACCCTAAATGTAAAACATAGTGAGACCACGCCGCTAAAGAACGGAACAAGTTTTTCCCCTTACCATAACATAAGATTCATTTATACAGCCTAAGCCTTGATTCCTAAACCTCTCACTCATGCTATGATACTTTAACTTAGTGTCGATAGCCATTTCACTTGGTATGCTATTCAGCAGCAAATCTCTTTTCTTTTAAAACCTAAGCCAGAAAGCCAGAAAGCCATCGGCTGTCACTAAGGTCTTATGCCTTCACTTCTTCCCTTAGTTTCTCTAGTTATACTACTTGATTCCCGTTGACATACCAGCCTTACACCCATTCTTTCATAGTGCTACTCCTGGTCTTACAGCTACTTCTCTTTCATATTTTGATTTCCACTCCATGCCTTACACCTACTTTGATTTTAGTTCTTGGCTGCCACATCTAGCCTTACACCATTTACCGAGATTTTCCTTGGTTGCTACTCCATGCCATACACCAATGCCTTCATTTTTTATATGCTACCCTAGGCCTTACCCTAATCCTTCTAGTTGTAGTTGCCACTTTAGGCCTTACACCTTTGTTCTCCAGTTCAGTTGCCACTCCAGGCCTTACACCTACACTTTCGATTTCATTTGCCACATAGTCCTTGCACCTTCGCTTTCAGTCCTTGATTGCCACATCATGCCTTACACCATCTACCAAACATGAAATTATCTACTTATCTAGTCATACATTAGGCTTTCTCTTTAACTATTCATTAAGCTATCTTAATTCCAACCACCTTTGGCTAACAACGCTACTGATTGCATTATCAATAATGTTCCAAATACTAGTTTGGCAATCTTAAACCTTAACTTCAATTTCCCCTCTAGAAGTCATTCAATTCTGGTATTAACTTACTATTGAGAGCCAATCATCTTTTAGTAATCACTGCTTTTGATCTCGTCGAGGGACGCTAGACTTAGTTTAGTTTAGTTTTGTTAGCATACGGACTACCAACTCTAGTTTTCAGAAATCACCTCCTCTAGCCATAATTCCTTTATAGCCCTTATTCCCTATTTGGTCTTTAGTCAACATCTTTCGGTTTAATAAGCCAAGATTTATACTGAGCATTTTATAGCTTCCATACTTAAGTCATTTTACTTAATGCTCTAGTTCATTTACTTTCAATTTTGTAACTCTACCCTCGGCACTACCTCTCAGTACATGTCAAAACCTACCTTCTACGTTTTGACACCACCATTACATGTATCAATGCCTGATTCGTTGTGACTACATCCTTTTACTATTATTTCAATATTTTTCTGACTTATTCAACACGTAAAGTGGATCTAATCTATAAATTACCTTCCAACCTATAATATTTGTCTTTCGGCACCCGTTAATTCCACTTCGTCTTAGTTTATTTTCGTTTGGAAATTACTTATACGATTTCCAGGAAATCTTAATATATATATATATAGACACACACTTTTTTTGAAAAAAAATAAAATGTATAAATATATCGCTATGTGTGTATTTATTTTCATAAAAAAATTTCAAACTCCCTATTTCTAACTATTTTCTATAATAAACAATTCTTAGATAATTTACATCTAATTATTTATCTAATGGAAGATTTACTAATCAAAACCCTTCTCTAATAATGTGTTCATAACATCATATTAAATTTCGATTCATTTAAATCACGAGAAGCACAAGAAATGATCATAGTTAAATTTGGCCTTGGGTAATTATGATAGAAAATGATATTAAAGAATATATTACTTACCTAGATTCTTAGTTGATGAAGTTTCTAGTTCCCTTAGCTTTAATCTTCTTCTTTTCCTTTTTCTCTTGCTTAGACTGCCACTATTAAAATCCTTCCAAGATTTTATTTTAATTTAAGTGTAGAATGAAATAAGGAGAGAATGATGAAATAATTTGAGAAGGCATGTAATATCCTCTTTATAGGTCATCAGCGCACCATTTCTCTTTCCCATTTAATTAATTTTAGTCGGTTTCATTAAGTATCGATATTGATAAGTAAATTTATACCCAAATAATTATCACATCATTTTATTATTTAATTACATATTTCAATCATTTATATCTTTATTCTCATAATTCTTTAATTAATTTATTATTAATTTATAGGTTGTAACATTCCCTATTAGACCTTCTAATAGGTTGTGTATTTTTAATGGCTTTTGAATTACTGTCTATGTATTCGATTTTTATGGAAGTTTCTTGGATCTCATCCAAGTTTTTCTTACTGCCACTAATTCCTAATGAGAGAAATTCCATTTTCAGAAAGGTAACATATCTAGAAACAAAAACCTTTTTCCCTTAGCTATGATAGAATATATATCCATGAGAATTTATTGGATACCCTATAAACTTATATAAGGTCAATCTTGCCTTAAATTTACTAGGGTTTACATTAATACCATAAGATAGATAACTCCAAACCTTAATATCATTAAGGTAGGGTTTCTTTCTAGTCCATAACCCGTTGGAGTCTTGGGAACAAATTTAGATGGTGCTATATTCAACATATATGTCATGGTTTCTAGTACATATCCATAAAATGAAAGAGGCGACTCAGTGTCACTCACTACCGATCGAACTATGTCTAACAAGTTATGATTTATCCTCTCTGAAACATCATTGTGTTGTGGGGTTTATGGAGGAGTGACTTGGGAGAGAATCCCTTTCTTTTTTAGGTACTCTTGGAGTTCTGATCCAATGTACTCACTTCCTTATTTAGATCGAAGTATTTTTATTTCCTGTAAATTTGGTTTTCTACTTCGTTCTTATATTCAATGAATTTTCCATAGATCTCTGATTTGTGTTTCATATGCTACACATATCCATATCCAGAAAAATTATTGGTGAATGTTACGAAATAAAAAATTCCACCTTTGGTGCTTATAGATATCAGACCACATACATAGTGAAGAGTTCATTAACTCTTTCATTACTCCTACAGAATGGGTGTTTGACCATTTTACCTTTAGGACCTAACTTAACAGGTTTCAAATGATTAGAATCAAATAATGACTCTTACTAATATAGCTTATCTACAATGCCAAAGGGAATTATCATTTATTTTAGATGCATTATTATTTTCAACAACAAGTACATGATCTAAATTAATAACATAAACACCATTATTTAAAGTAGCAAATCTAATTATTTTGTTTCCATAACTAATATTCATAATATTGCCAATACAAATAAAATTGTATTCGTCCTCTATCAAACGAGAGACATATATTATTCCACAAATAAAATTTGATAGTTAGTACATAATAACAATTGATTAAAACTAGATCAAGTCCACTCACTAGTTTCACATGGTATTCTCCCATTGTGACCACAGCTACATAAGCTCTACTGGCAACTTATAATTCCATGCTCCTATAGCCACATGCCTCTTACTCCTAAGTTCTTATAATGAATTACAGATATGAGTTCCAGATCTAGTATCTAAAACCCAACTAAAAGTATATATGACAAGCAATTTTCTATATGGAAAATATTTTAGGAACAAAATTCGATTCCTTCCCCATTAATGTCTTTAACTAGTCCAGATAGTTCCTCTTGCAAAGTTCCTTCTTCACAAAAAAGAGATATTCACATTTCACTTGCACCTTTGACTTCCTCTTGCCACCCTTAGACTTTCCTTTTCTCTTCTTCTAACTATTCGATGAAGAGCTAGCCTTGATGACAACACCACATTTGGTTCCTTCGGGAACATACTTTCCTTCATCGTAAACGTATTAAGGAGGTCCATGAACTTTAAATAGTTTATATTGCAATTCAATACGAATGGGTGAAATCATGGAATTATTGACCAAAAAATCAAGTCAGTTTGAAGCTCGGTATCAAGTGTAGTACCAAGTTTAGCCAGCCATTCAATGTACCCAATCATATTGAGGACATGATCTTGGACTGATGATCCCTTACTCGTTTTAACATCGAATAGTTTTCATGATAATTAATAGCTTGTAGCATGAGATTGCTCAATGTAAAACTTTGTGGGTGTTTGAATATTTCATGAATATTCATGTTTTTATGCTTTCTTTAGTGCTCAATGCTTATAATGGACAAGAAGTAACAATGAGCAAGTTCACAATGCATTGACCAATTCTCGTAAACTTTAGTATGTTTGGACATGGCATTTTTATCAAGTTAAGTTAAGGGCTTACTAGCGACAATTTACCAAAGCTTTTTGTATGTAAGTGCTATTTTAACATTCCTTAACTAGTCTTTATATTTCATGCCAGTTGATGTGTTCTTTTTGAAAAATAACTTCATCGTTGCCACTTGATCAACATAAATTAATTAAAGTAAATCAAATATCATTACATGTGTTCTTATACTTATTAGAATGGTTTATTATATTCATCTAATAAGGCTCCTATTGAATTTTGCATCTCTCAAAAGCCATAAAAGAGATGCGAGAATTTCATAAATTCTTTCATTGGGTGTTAGGATTCGTTTACCATTATACTATAATCTTGAATTTGCTCAACAAATAATATTCCCTATAAATGGAAAGTAACACTTTACTAGTAATATCATGTATATAACTCCTAACATACTTTTTACTATGCTCCTAATCACCTTCATAAGCTTGAGTTTGCTTAATAAATCATGAAGTATATTAGATACCCTAAACCTATCATTTCACAATATCCTAAGGGTAGTTATGTAACGCTTGAGTTTGCTCAACAAAGTTACATGAACATTCTTACTTATCCATAGATAATATAAACATCACCTTAGATATTCTATAGCCTGAGTTTGCTCAACAACGATAGATTTGTAAGGTACGCTATGTATATTACAAATGATGAAGAGCATTATTAATTTAAATCGATAATTTTAAATTAATTTTGTAGAGTATTATAAATTATTTGAGGGAGATGAGTATAATAATTATAACCCATGGTATCATATAACTTTTATATACATCAAATGTATAATCCCTTAAGTCTCATGAGTTTTATTTATTTTAACCTCATGCTTGTCTTTATATGTATAACACACACACACATACACATACACACACACACATATATACATTTAATTATTATAATTCACTAAGAGTTATATATATATTCATATGCATTTTTTATTAATTAAACAATTTAATTAATTATAAGCATAACATTGATATTTTTTATATTTAAATATAAAACAATTTTGCATTTGCATTATGTAATTATTTAATTTAAAAAAATTAAATTAATTTTATGATATTAAAATGCGTTGCTTGAATTAACTTAAGACTCAAAAACACTTATGAGTCTTCTATAACGGTAATACCCTAGAAACATATCATTTTGATGAGCCATGTAAAAGTATAGAGATTAGGAGGTTTTCACTCGTGGTCCTTAATTAGAGTAACTTTCTCCTTAATTTAAGCTCTTTTTTCTTAGACATCCACCTACTTTAACTTTTCTAATAGTAGCGCCTCACGCGTTGGTTAATTACTCATACAAACATAGTGCAGTCTCTGATATCATTATTGGATCAGGTACACTAGCGATGAGGTAAAAAGGGTGGAGTTAATTTTTTATCTTTTATTAAATTGCACTAGATCTTATTTTATGTTTATGCAAGTAATATTTTTTTATACTAAATCAGATTTAGTATTTGATTAATAAAAGAGATTTAATAATATTTTGATTTGTTAATTTAGGAAAAATATTTGTTTATTGTTAATGTAATATTTGTTAATAATTTAATTTAAAAGTAATCTACTAATTTACTTTAATATTATATGATATTCATATTCACAATATGAACATTACAACAATATAAATATATAAACTATCATAGGGGTTCACAACGAAAATTAACCATTGTGTCATATAGTCAGTAAGATGTCATGTGGTGATATGATGCCATTATAATGTCACAAAGTAAATCATGTAATATTATTTCATATTTATACAAAATGTGATAATAATTTTTTTGACCATTAATATTATACAAATGAAATATACATGTATAATACATACATACATACATATAAACATATAATTTATATATATATATATATCTATGTATGTATGTATATAAAATATTATAAAATAAATTATATGTTGTAAGAGATATATATCTACAAAATAAATTAAGTATATAATTATTAGATTTATTCTTGGTTATTAATAAAATAGTTTGAAAATTAAAAATCTTAAAATTTTTGACTTATTTAAAATAATTTTTTAAATTGGTACAACAGCCAACAAGTTTTTCTATTAAAAGTAATTTGATGAAATGTTTATAATATGTTTGAATAATTCAATAACTTGATTTTAAAATAATTTGACTTAGTAATAAAATTATATAAATATAATATATTTATACACATATATATATACACACTATTCCGATCCGAATTTTTTAATTAAATACCATATGGATATTTGATTATATATGGATATATATAATATTAATTTTTTATTTTATACCCAAAATAGTAGGAATCAAAATTAAAATATATTTTTTAATTCAAAAACCCAAAACATAATTTTAAAATAATTTTGTTTAAAACATCTATATAAATATAATGCTTATAAAATATATTTTTAAAGCTTGCTGATAAAGGAACCAGGTCCGTCTAAAATGGGTGAAATGGGTAGAATTCAATTTCCCTATTTGGAACGTTATGGGCCTACAAAGTGTAATGAGTTTTTCACTAGATATAATCTAGTTATTATTAATAAAATCATATTTTAATAATTTTCTACTTTTGTTTACTAATCATATTAATTGATTTTAAATTAGTATATTTTAACATTTTAACTAAATGTTTTATTGAGAGTGCATTATATATACATTCAGACTTACAAGAACATTAGTAAACTAATAAAAATATATGTACACATATATCCAGATATTAGGATTTATATGTATTATGCATGTGTGTATATATATATATATTATATTTGCATATATATGTTATAATTTTACATGCAAATCAGGAATATGAATGCCTAAGTATATACATATGTTTGGGCATACTAAAGTATATGCATATGGTTTATATACACATATCGGTAGTATCACATGTATTTAGTTTAGACATATATACATGTAACGACCCACCTTTTCAACTCTCGAAAGTCGGCACTTAATACATCCACGGTATTATAATATCGAGCATCATAGTACCAAAAAGGTAGATCGTTAAGGTAAAAAGGAAAAAAGAACAAGAGAAATAGAATCTCATAGCGGAGCGATCACATATAATATAACAAAGACAGTAAAAACTGTCACTTTAAGATACATGGTATATCAGAGTTAAAAACAAAGCTCATCAATCTGGAAGGTTATATCTTCCTGACCTTACAATTGCTGATGGGTATACATAATAATACAATAGAACATAAAAATAATATGGCAGGTGAACTTCCACCTTTCTCTATGAGCTCCATGTCTGACCAACAATAACCTGGAAAAATACTCGGTCTGATCCGAGCATTATAATAAAATAAACACCTGGATTAGTCAGGAAAACCAGCGTAAGAAAACTCAAGTAATATGATAAACATATAACTATTGGTGAGACCATGCTACAAAACACGGAACGGGGTTTCACCATACAAGAACAACATCTAAACCAAAGATAATGGAAAAATAACAGAAGCAACTCTGAATATAAGGAACAAACACATATAAGATTAAGGATTCAAACTTGTAAAAATGGAAAAAAATAATTAAACATAGAGAATGGCACAAGGAACTTCTAGATGCAATAAAGAATGGATTAATTCCAAGGTTCGAATCGAAACAAGGAGAATGAATTTAACCAACATGACTAGGAGTGTGTGCCTCTCTACATCGAAAGTATAACTCTAGATAAAATAGATTTGAGAGCCTACCCCAAACACTCAACACTCTCAAGAACTTCCAATCTAGATCCTGCGAATCAACTTTCGAAAATCCGAATATATCCACATCCATTGCATGCATGCAACCGAAACCCCTCTAGATAGATGTGAATATATCCTAATGGGTGCAACCTACATGGCTTGGCTCTCATTCGCTCTTTGATTTTAGTTATCTCCGGTGTTGGATACTAACGCTTAAAATGATCTACAAATCATCTTTTATTGACGAAGAATAAATAAGGATATCAATTTCAATAGTTAAGGAATCCACTATCTGAAATAAATTAGTACCACCCCAGGGAAAATAATGAAGCCGGACAAGTTAGGGCAGTGTTGCTTCCTACCTTGACTCGACAACATTCTTAACTTTAAGAATAGCAAGAGTTTAAATGCCTCAAACGAGCAACAAAATTGCCTTGAATTGACAAACACAAAGAAGATTGGAGGATCTATATTTAATAAATCAACTATCGGAAATAACAAAATTATCGTATATGAAAATCAAATCTCATACACTTACCACAGCTCGTTGACCCTAAACTAGTACTACCTCAGGGAAAATAAATGAAACAGGACAAGTTAGGGTAGTGTTGCTTCCTTCCTTGACTCAACATACATTCTTAACTTTAAGAATAGCAAGAGTTTCATCAACATTTAGTTCTAAGCATAAGATTAAATATTTTCAGCAAACGAATCAAACTTTTTAAAACATTTGACTCACACTTGTGCTTGATTTTCACATCATCGATATTTGTAAAACACTTTAAAAACACTCTTTGAAATATTCCTTTAAGGAGTTAATTATATTACTAAGTGTATTAAAAATAGGGATTAAAAACAAATGTCACTAAAACATTGTTCACTATAAACCCAGAACCAATTTCACTTAGCTTTATTTTTAAAACAATCCTTTTAAAGACTTTTTCAATTATAAAATATCATTTATAAATCTACTCAGTATTATCTTTAAAAACAAAACTCTCCAAGGATTTAATAATATAAACACTTATTAAGTCAAGTAACAAGTTTTCTTAATAACTTTATGAAATCATTCATTATAAAAGAAGTGGTAATCCTCAGAAAATATTTATTACAACAATGGCGTTGTAATCCATACTTCCTTTCCAATTTCAATAAACTAAAAAATACTTGAAATATAGTTTTAAAAACACCAATTTCAAATATTACTCCGAAAATCTCAAGTTTAAAATATATTAAAAACTCAAAACCATTTACTTTCCTTATTTCAAAATAAAACTTCTTCTTCAATAATTGTATTAAATCATTTAAAATAAATATAAATTTCAAACCACTTTTTAAACACTTAAGTATATGTTAGAAAAGTTTGTTGAAAGAATTGAAGAATAAAAATCAAGTTTAAAACTATTTTATAAAAGTTGGAAATAGCGCCGCAAAACTGTCACTAAATAGAGTATGGAAAATCCCTTTAAATCGGTTCATTTCAAATTGGAATTTTATCTACACTTCAATGAAGTATAAAGATTATAATTTATTTTTAGAACAACATACTATGAGTCTAGTAGATATTCACAAAAATTTATAGTATTTTGAAGTCGAAAAAATCTATTTGAAAGTGTGTTTTAAACTTGACTTTCAAACAACAAATCAGCAGCCAAAACATTTCTAACTTTTAAATACTTTGGAGCTAGGTGTTATAACCTTTTCCAATCTATCAAAACTTGGTTTAAACAACATTTAAAAATGCAAAAAGCATGACCAAATATTTAATGATACAAACACAAGATTTTAAAAGATGGATTTTAAAGTGCAATACGCGATTTCAAAGTGCGAAAGCGCGACTATTCCACTATTCAACATTTTTTCTATTTTAACATTTCAAACAACAACCAAACATTTATATAAGTGTTTGTACCAAAAATGGACACAACACTCTTCGGAAGTTTTTGAAGAGATAAAAATGAAGAAGTTAAATGGAAAAAGAGGATTATCTAACAAAAACTCCAAAAAACATATATGTAAATGCAAAGAAGCACAGCAATTTAAAGTGGTTCGGCGTGTTGCCTACGTCCACTATGAAGTTGATCGCTTTATTGATGTTTCTTTGATGATTACAATTGATTGCAGTGGATTACAGCGAATTAAAGTTATGAAATTCGAGTACAACAACAGTAATGGAGTATAAGATTGAATCCGGCAGAATCTGGGCGTTGGAGTGTCAAAAGATCCTTTCTCTGTAGGCCCTGGGGCTCTATTTATAGGTGTAGGAGGCTGATATTTCGCTCAGATCTCGGGAGACTTTTCTGGCACGTGAGTGGGCCCACGCGACCGAGCCCATAAAGTTTCGGCTTGATCCATGATCGATACGAACGAATTTCGTATCGATTAAGATTTCGTCCAATGGAGTCGAAACTTGGTGTGAACATTCTTTATCTTGTACGTAAGCTCCTGTGAAAATTTCATAGCATTTGAACTTGTGGATCGCGAGATATGATCGATACGAATTGGTGTTCTTCGGTAGGCTGTTTGGTTTGAATCGATGGTTTCGAATCGATCAGTTCGATTCGATGGTTGCACGAGCCCAGGTGATGACGTGGCGCGCATTCTTCGGATCGATCTACCTTTTATGCCGAGTTGATCGTGTCATCCCCAGATTCTTGCCTTGTTCGCATCGAAGTAGTTGTCTTGTTCGAATCGATCAATAGCGTGCACTTTGTATCGATCTGTAGTGTGGTTTGTTCGCATTGATTGTGTTGGCTTGTTCGCATCGATCCAGGTTGTTCCAACTTGATAGATGCGAATGACTGATGCCTTGATGGATTCGAATAGCAGTTCCATGATGGATTCGAACAAACGTGAGTCGATGGATACGAACAAGGCTCTCCTGATGGATTCGAACAAGCGCGAGACGATGGATACGAACAAGGCTCTCCTGATGGATTCGAACAAGCTTAAGACGACGGATACGAACAAGGCTCTCCTGATGGATTCGAACAAGCGCGAGTCGATGGATACGAACAAGGCTCTCCTGATGGATTCGAACAAGCGCGAGATGATGGATACGAACAAGGCTCTCTTGATGGATTCGAACAAGCGCGGTTGGATCGATGCGAATACGATCGATACGAACTAAGGCTCGATGATGGATACGAAATGGGGTTATTTCCTTCAATTTGCATCGATCATAACTTGAGCATACGAATTCGAATTGATTTGAAATTTGGAACGTTGGCTCCCATAGCTTTGCTTGTCGTGTCATATCAATTGTAGCTTGATCCGGACTCGGACAAAATTCATCGACATCCATAGCAAACTTGCGCATACTCAACATTCGGGATGAGCGACTCTTGGACTTCAGCCAATTCCTTGATATCTCGGCCTTGCCAAAAGGCGAGATAACAATAAGCAAGATGCAAATAATAGTATATTAATAATGGCAAGAAACCCATTAGGGTCTCTCTACAAAAGCTCCCTATAAAACAATAGTTTTTTATGCAATTCGCTTTCAAGTGGGAATTCAATCAAACCAAACAAATAAACATCCAAGCACACAAACAATAATCTATAGCAACACAGATATCATATAGTTTATTTAGAGGTGAGTTAACTCAAAATTTTCCAGCTAACGCTTGCGCGTTCCCTAGTAGTATAAAATCAAACACTGCTCGATTTTATCACAAAATTCCACTAGCTCCAAACTGGACGAAATCAACTCCAGTGCATAGATAACACTCCTATGAGCGCAATGCAAAAAACCATGTCTCGATTCGACTTCGTATGGAAAAGTTATTGATTAATTAAGAATTTGAATTAATTAAATTAATCATATCAACTTAATTAACCCTAATTATCTCCAGTAAAACACTTTCTTCTCCAAAATCAAAAATCCCACCCGATCGTTGATACCTAGAACCCATTGATGCCATGCACTCCTACTCAACGACACAGAGCTCCGGTCCACCGTTCAACAAACGAACGGACTTCGTAGTTGCTCCACTCTTCCCGAACTTGACGCACCAAATCCATTAATGCCAAGTTTGGCCTCGCCATCCCCAATGCGACATGCACCTTCGAAGACGACAAACGAGTGTTGCACTTCACCAACGGCGATCGCACGGCCTTTGACAACCACCAATCTCTGTGTCTCCATCCTCGAAGCTCATTTCTACGCTCCCCGTAGCCTAATTCTACCTCCAACTCCATCCAAGAAATACCTTAGTTCGGCCAAGCAAAATCGAGCACAGCCAAAGTCGAATGCAACCACTTTCCCTACTATGGATTTGAAGCACTTGCCTTTACGAACTCAATGGAACCAGTTTCATGATTTATTGATGCTTCTAGCTTCGGATTTTGAATTTTAAATGTGGAGGCTAGGCTAAATTATTTATAGGAAATGGAGAAAGAAAGAAAAGAGGGAAAAGTAAGTGAGAGTTGTGTGTGGGGTATAGTTTATTTTAAAATTTCCGGTACTTCACGACATAATATCACGTTCACGTACGAAGTGTGAACAACAGAAATAAAAATACAATCGCATACACCAATACGATACGATCGCAAAATAACAATAAAATACACTGGTTATCTTATTATGTGAAATTTCAAAAATACCAATTTTTAATATAATGAAAAAATCCTATAAATTCATTTAAAAATACATCATTAAAAATCAAATCATTTTATTAGCAATTGATTTTCTTGTTATTTATTTGAACTATTTATTATTGTAAATAAATTTACAAAATGAGTTCCCCATTATTATTTATTAATTAATTGAGTTAAATAAGGCTATTAAATTCATTTAATTAATGTTTTAATTCAAAATTCAAATATTTAAATAATCCATATATTAGAATATAAGTTATTTATATTTTTTCGGGATGTTACAGTACATATATGTAATCTTTGATGCCACTTTATATTTTATATACATATATATTTATAAAGCCACGAGATTATTTCATATAAAGTATATATTTCAAACAAGAGCAAATTAGAAGAATGGAGATGGATAAATAATTTATGTTACAATTAAATTTAATCAATTCTAAGTTAAAAAGGGAAATAATCATGAAATGCAATTTTACTTTACATTTTTATACAATTACCAATTCAATAATTAATTTAATACCATAATATTGAATTCCAAACTTAATTATCGCAAACATCCAAATAATTGAAAACTCGTAAGAAATTTATGTTATATCTAAATCTGAAAAAGAATATATTTAACATGAAGAAATCAAAAGTTTTATAATTTAATGTATTGTCCCTAATGAGTTGATTAGGTCTAAAACATAATAATTATATTTATGTACATAAATATATGTAATAAACAGAAATATAAATTTTAAAGCATGAAATTGAGTTAATTTAAAATAAATCAACCAGATAAAAGATTTAGTTTTAATGTTGGATTACAACTTTAAGGTATAAAGAAGAATTCAATATATATATATATATATATATATATTCATAATACAATCTACTAAAATTAGATCCACTGGAAAGGGAATAAACTGTAACAACAATAGTAATTTATTGAACAAATAGATTTACTACAACACATAGTTTTAGATTCAACAAACAAAAAGATATCTTTTAGATCTCAAATGAAATAAAAATATGAATTGTTTTGTTATACAAAATAATAAAACAATTATAATAATGGATGAATTTTTTTTGACAAATTAATTCCACAACAATTAATCAATTAAAACCCAATTAAATCAGCAATATTCAAATAAAATCATGGATAAAAGATTCACATTCAATCATAAGACATAGAAGAATTTTAATAAGTGGCTACAATTTACATATATGTGAACAATCATTATTTTAGACATCATGAATAGATTGTATAAGAAAAAAATACCCAAAAGTCATGCCCTTTGTCATACCTTGATTATGGATTTCCCTTTAGATTTCATCAAATCTGCTCCTCATCTTGCAAGATAAGGATGAATCACCTTTGTTTAATTTTATTTGATATTTGAGTTGAAGTTGTTGTTGGTATTTTTAAGGTTAGAGGATGGCTGCCATTATTATGGAGAGGAGGATGAACTTTATGTAAAATGAAAGTGAAATGATGAGATTAATTTTTAACTGGATAAAAGAATCTTTTCCTATTCTCATTATTTAACTTCCTTATTTAATTTCAATCAATAAATCCCCCCATTTTCTTTATATAGTGGTTGGCCCTATAATGCATTTATAGTGGGAAAATTAATACGCCAAAATTTTAACAAATATGTTAATAAATTATTAATAATAGAATAACGTGAAAACAATTGATATTAATGAATTTATTAAATAAATTAAAAATAATGAGGGGCAAAATGGTCATTTTTCAGACTTTGGAATTTGACGACGAAACCAATGTTTTTGTAAGTCGTGCAACATGTTGGATTACCTCGTTGGAGTTCGTATGAAGGAGTTATGGTGGAAATAGCGACAAGTCAAATGGGAATCAAACTTTAGATTTGAATTTTTGAAATTAGGAACAAATGGTTACTTCATTCCTTTCATTTAAATTAAAAAAACACATGCACATTTTTTTCAGTTGAAAAAACTGACTCTTTCTTCTCCTCCTTCCTTTCAAATAACCTAAGATCAAAACCTAATAACTCTCTAAAGACGTCACCTAATCAAACGAGACCTAAAGTGTTGCAAAGCTATAGGATACAGCTATTTACTAGCAGTGTATTAGAGGAGGAAATATAAAGTGAAGAGATGCAACGAGCTGCACAGTGATGACCTTGACAGAAATAGGCGTTTCGATGAGTGATTCGTCCCTTGCCTCCATATAATGCAATTATAATGCTATGTGCATAATATATTGGCTATATTAGAGTAGTATGGCGTAAATAAACACTTAAATTTGGATTCACTGGGGATTGAGAAGGATTTTTTTATGAATAATGAAGTAGAACTATGCTTTCATATAAGTATGTCAATCAAATAAGTTTACACTTAAATGTTGAAATGAATGACCAAACCTGACTTAGAGAATTAGGATTTGGTTTGGGTATGTTCTTAGGCGACTAGAGGCAGAGTGGAAGTGACTAGAGGTGGAAAAGGATGGTGAAAACATCAAAACCCAAAATCAAAAACTAACAGTAAAGACGTACACCGGTGCCCGGTCATGTCAAACGGTCCACCGGTGCACTATAATTTTATCAGATTGTACTTGAACCCTAAGGTCCTATATGAATACTAAATGATCGATTTGAGGCTTGTTTCTTTTATTTTTTGGAGGATGATTAATGCTATTAACAAGGCTAATGACGGTGTTACGAAGTGAATGAATGTGTGTGATGATTGTTTGCTATTTGAAGTGGTTATATATGTTGTTGCAATAAAAAAATGTAATAAATGATGGACGTGGACATGAATGAGTTTGGGGCACCGGTAGACGGCCCAAAATGTATATACAAATACAGTGTAACATCACGTTACTTTGTCAATTAGAATAATAATTATTTTAGAAATTTTAAATAAATAAAATAACTTGAAGTTTTTTAATTGAAAATATTTGGATTTTAATCAGATTTAAACCCAAAAAATATTTTAATTGATATAAACAGTAAACAAACCAATAAAAATAATTTTGAAAATTTTGTTTAGTTTAATCCAATAAAAGAATTTATCTGAAAAATAATAATTTAAAAATTCAAATTTGAGATTGAACGATGTTACTCGGCACCTTGGGCCGGCTATAAGATGATAATTATAGAGGTTTTGATTGAATCGAGACCAGACTCAAGCTAGTGAGAGGTTGGAGATATATGAAATTAATTCAATTTGAGTGGTTCGGCCTATGTGCATGATTCGACCGAGGAAGGAAGGATGTGTGTCATTCGGCCTAGTGAGATGGCATGTGTCGCTCGGACTGAAGAAAGGTGGTGGTAAGAACTCAACGCATATCGCTCGGTCAGGAATGGGAAAACGAGCTGGTTCGGTCTAGGTAGTTAGCAGATGCCGCTCGGTCTAAATTGTTCGACACACCTCGTTCGGTCGAGGTAGCTCGACATTTCTTGTTCGGTCTCAGAAAGTTTCGTTCAGAGTGGCTCGGCCAGTTTGGGAAGACGAAGTGGTTCGAACTGGATGGTCCAGCAAATATCGTTCGGCCTAGATGAGCTAGCAGGCATCGTTCGGTCGTAGTTGGAAGGCTATTGCCGTTCGGTCAGAAGTGGTTCGGCACGAGTGATTCGGTTTATCTGGTTCAGTGCAAGGTGAGGGAGATAGCCCACTCTTGAAGTCAACGGCGAAGTGAGGAGTTCGGCATTGTTCTGCTTCGAAACTCATTGCAACTTGTCCCGGTCCTGTGAAAGCTTGCTTCGAGTCATTTGTTAGGCGACCATCGATCAATTGCACTGGTTCGGCATTTCTCGACCGGTCGAGAGTCGTTCGGCACGCCTGGACCGGTCATCCTGAGATTACCATATTTGGGCCAAGTCATCTAGGTCATGGGCCCACGCAGGTGAACTAGCCTATTTTCGTCTATAAATAGAGGGGCAGGGGTGCAGTGAAAAGGGACCTTTTTTCGAGAACTCTGAGGATACTCTGCCATTTTTGAGACTCCCCTTCTTTCAGTTCTAACTTGTATTCGAGTTATTTGTTTACGGATTGCATCTATATTCAAGTCTTTGAGTAAAGCAATAAAGATTACATTAACAGTGGACGTAGGCAGTTACGCCGAACCACTATAATTCTGGTGTTCTTGTTTCCGCAGTTAACTTTGCATATGTTCCTCTGTTTTAATTTATTATCTTCATTAATCTCTCTACACAAATCTTTTTTTGGGTGTTAGTGACCAATTTAGGTGCTAACAATTTGGTGCTTTCACTGAGAACCGCATTCTCAGGCTGTTAGGATCTACTTTGTCACTACTGGACTGAAGGAATCCACCAAAGAAGATCCAAGTTCATTCACAAGAAGTTTACAGATTCTACTCAGAGTTCTGATCGATAACTCTACAATGGGAAGACCACGTACTAGATCAGCCTCCCACAACGCGGATGTCAACGAGACCGCCAGCGTCCAACAAGTGGGACCTAGCAATCAACAAGCTAATCCAGGTGCAGGGACTGCCACCGTTCTAAACCAAGTAGAAGTTGTCACCAAGACAGAGTATAACGAGCTAATGAGAGAACTCATGGAAAGCAGGATACATCTTAATGACCAAATTCAAGCTAACGCCAATCTCATGACCCAGATTGCTCAGCAACAGCATCAGAATGCTGGAGGAAACCTCGTTTCCTACTCATCATCTGACAGCTCCGCTTCATCGGATGAGCATCACAGGCATAGATGCCATAGGATTGAAGCGGCACAAAAAGCTGCAGCAGAACAATCCAACAGAACTGGTCCAGGCACTCTACCTGGAACCGTGGTCCCTCACTTGCTCCGAGAAAATCACACTCAAACTGGAGTGGAAAACTTAAGATCTGGAGCATAGGTGGAATCTGGTGCACCACCACGCCAGGGTCGTAGCGAAGCGAGTCCCCAGGACATGCATTTGGGAGATCACTTACCAAGGAGGCACCGGTCGGAACGGTCACGCAGGACGGAGTCCAACCTGCCACCTCCTATTCAGACCCCGGATTTATCAGCTATGGTCAGTCAGCTGATGAGAGAAAATTAGGGCTTATCCAACAACGGTTGGGGTATAGCTAGGAGTCATACTCCGTTCACAGATGCTATCCTACAAGCTGAGTACCCCCAGAAGTTCAGCATGCCGACTATTCCAGCCTGTGAAGGGGAAGACTGATCCCCGACAGCATGTAATGAGATATGAGTGGATGATGGACTCGGCTAGGGCAAATGATGCGACTAAATGTAGGTGTTTCCCAATAACCTTATCCGGAATCGCCACCATGTGGTTCACCGGACTTTCTCCACGATCAATCTCCAGGTTTGATGAGTTAGCGACGAAATTTGCGAAACAGTTCAGAATTCATACCACTCGCCCAAAGGACGTGATGTCTTTATCCAGTGTGATCCAGGCTCCAGGGGAGTCGCTAAAGGAGTATTTGCAGAGATTTCACGTTGTTGCTACCGAAGTTAGCAACCCGAATGACTACGCTATTCTCATGGTCGTGATGCGAGGAGTAGATCCGGACTCAGAGTTTGGTGATTGGCTGGCAGGAAAACCTCCGGCTACCTTGGAGCGTTTTTATTCAAAGGCACACCAATTCATGAGAAGGGAGGAAGCTAGGTGGACGAGGCATAGCAGTGCGCCAGGGCCTGGCAAGGAGACGGTACAAAGCAATATTGTGGTAAAGCAATCTGGCGACAATTATAGAAAGGTCCAGGTTAATGTTCAAAACAAGCCCGAGCAGTCTAAAGGATCCAGAGGAGGAAGTTTCGGTAAGAAGAGGGAGGCAGGAAAGTGGAAACGAAGGATCCCGACATACAACGAATACACTCCTCTGAACGCATCTCTGGAGAATATTTATTTGTCAACTTGTAATACATTCCAATATCGAAAGCCGCGACCAAAGGAATCCACTAAGGAACAAAAACAGATCGGGAAGTACTGTCGGTTCCACGAGACCTACGGGCACAACACTGAGGAATGTAGACACCTCCATGATGCTATAGAAAAACTGATTCGGCAAAAGAAGTTACAGCAATTTGTTAAGAATCCGCAGGAAGGCGGACAGGGGACATCCGGCCCCAATCGCGGGCAGTCTCCACATCGACCTGAGGAACCCGCTCGGACCGCATGTAGATTGATCATAAACATGATAGTTGGTGGGCCCCACCCGACAGACAAGAATTGGCAAGAAATAGAGCGTTATGCTAGTTCCCTAAAGCATGTGGATTTTGAATGTTGTTCAAACATAGAAAATGGGACCCCAGCGAAACAGCAGCGAATGATGACGGATGATATAGTGTTCAGGAATAGAGATGCCGATAAGATGGAGGCACCTACCATAGACCCGATGGTCATCTCGGCAACGATTGGGCTGGCGTTTGTGAGAAGGATACTGATTGATTGCGGGAGTTCTGTGAACATTATTTTCAGAAAGGCGTACGACCAAATGAAGATGGAGGCAAAGGATTTGAAGCCATCTAAAGCCCGCATTCACGGTTTTAATGGTGCAGCAACTGATGCGATAGGTTTTATTGAATTACCGGTTGAGTTAGGAGAAGGTGAACGTAGGAGGGTACGGATCCTACCGTTCATTGTTTTGGATGTTGATTCCCCGTATAATGTTTTTCTGGGCTGACCGGCCCTGGCGGAGTTTAGGGCAGCTTTGGCCCCGTGGTGTTTGACTTTGAAATTTTCGACCGATAGAGGAGTTGGTGTAGTGCATAGCGATTAAGCGACTGGTCGTGCATGTTATGTGGCTGAGCTTAAAGAGGTCCAGCGAAAAGAGAAGGGAAAGGTTGTGGATAACTCTGTCCGCATCCAGGTAGCGCAAAATTGACAAGTAGTGCCCGAGCCTTGGTTCGGGCAGCAGGGTCGGATCTAAAGAGACATAGATCTGAGAGACGATGATGAAGAACCTAAGGAGTCTAAAGCTGCACCGGCTGAACTGACGATTGACATTTCGGTCAGCCATGATGACCCATCACGGGTGCTTAAGATTGGATCACAACTCACTCCCTCGATGACTGAGGAGCTAACTGATTTCCTCCGAGTGAACCTGGATGTTTTCGCTTGGACCCACTCTGATATGTGCGGGATTTCTCCCGCCATCGCAAGTCATATGTTGAACATTGACCCAAAATATGTACCAGTAAAACAGAAATGGAGAGGTATGGACCAAGAGAGGTCTGCTGCCCTCAGAGAGGAGGTGGAAAAATCAAAGCCAATGGGTTCGTCCGCGACGCCCTCTACTCTAAATGTGTTTCTAACCCTGTACTAGTGAGAAAAGCGAATGGGAAATGGAGGACTTGTGTTGATTACTTAGACCTGAACAAGGCATGCCCTAAGGATAGTTTCCCTTTACCTAGAATTGACCAGCTGGTCGACTCAACAGCAGGACATGAGTTGTTGTCATTCATGGATGCGTATTCGGGATACAACCAAATCACAATGCACATTCCAGATCAGGAACACACTAGTTTTGTTACGGACGTCGGGCTGTATTGTTTTGTGGTGATGCCTTTTGGGTTAAAGAACGCAGGAGCGACTTTTCAGCGCTTGGTAAATCAGATGTTTAAAGACCAAATTGGTAGAACAATGGAAGTCTATGTGGATGACATGCTCGTGAAGTCACGGTAGTCAAACGACCACATTCGAGACTTGGTGGAGATGTTTGATATACTTAGATACTACGAAATGAAAATTAATCCACTGAAGTGTTCCTTTGGTGTAGCGTCAGGAAAGTTTTTGGGTTTTATTGTCAATGCACGGGGAATCGAGGCTAACCTAGAAAAGATTCAGGCTATCCGAGACATACATGCACTCAGAACTATAAAGCAAGTGCAAAGCCTGAATGGAAAAGTCGCCATGCTGAGTCGATTCATATCCAGAGCAACCGACAAATGCATTCCTTTCTTCAATGTGATAAGGAAAAGGAAGAGGAATTTTGAATGGACGTCGGACTATGAAGATGCGTTCCGAGCTCTGGTAAGACACTTGGAGAGTCCCCCGGTTCTGTCAAAGCCTGTAGACCATGAAGTATTATATGTATACTTGGCCGTGTCTTAGCATGCCATCAGTACGGCCTTGGTTCGCGAGGAGGACCGAATTCAAAGGCCGGTGTACTATGTCGGTAAATTCTTAACGGGGGCAGAAAGGAATTATCCTAAGATTGAGAAGCTATCCTAATGGTGATTGCATCACGCAAGCTTCGTCCATATTTTCAGGCACACCCGATCAGTGTCTATACTGACCAACCTTTGCGACAGGTGCTCCAACGACCAGAAACCTCTGGAAGGTTTCTCATGTGGAACATTGAATTAATTCAATTCGATATCACTTACCTACCATGGAGGGATATCCAAGGGAAGTGCTAGCAGACTTCATTGCAGAATTCACCATATCAGACGAGCCAAGTGGTGTTGATGTCATTCCACCCATTCGATGGAAACTATACACCGATGGGGCATCCAATGACCGTTGTTCTCGGGCTTGTGTTATTCTAGTAACTCCCGAAAACCGATCAATTTGTTATGCTTTGAAGCTCGATTTCCCAGCTACAAATAACAAAGCCGAATATGAAGCACTGATTGCTGGCTTAAAACATACCAGGGAACTCGGAGTGAAGTCGATTGAAATCTTTTGTGACTCACAATTGGTGGTGTATCAAGTACGAGGAGACTACCATGCAAAGGGGCAGAGACTTACTCCATACCTTGCTCGGGTTCAAGAACTGTTGGCGGATCTTGAATATTACGATATATCGCGTATCCTGCATGAACAAAATGGAGAAGCCGATTCATTGGCAAAATTCGCAAGTACTGGTGATGCACAACAGATAGGTTTGGTTCGTATCGAAATCTTAAATGCCCCGAGTATAAACAAGATGGAAGTAGATTCTGTGTTAGAAACATAAATTGAGAGGGAGTCGTGGATAACCCCATTCAAGCAATACCTGCTGCATGGGACTTTGCCCGAGAGAAAGAACGAAAGATGACAAGTCATTCGTAAGGCTTCGCGGTATATAATGCAGGATGGAATAATGTATCGAAAAGGATTCTTGGTTCCTTTACTTCGGTGTATTGCCCACGATGAGATAAAGCGGGTCTTGAAAGAAGTTTATGAAGGATAATGTAGCGACCATACTAGGGGCAGACGCTAGCCAAGAAGATCCTCAGTTATGGATACTATTGGCTAACTATGAATCGAGACGACACGGACTATGTAAGAAGATGCGACAAATGTCAAAATTATGCGAAAATCCCAAGAGCTCCGCCGACGAAACTCACGCAAATGGTTAGTCCCAGGCCATTTGCAATATGGGGGATATATATAATCGGCTCCTTGCCGATCTCCAAAGGTGGTGCAAAATATGCAATTTTTGTGGTCGAATTCTTTACCAAGTGGGCGGAAGCAGAGCCCTTAGCTACGATCACCGCCAAAAAGGTCATTAATTTTGTTGTGCAAAACATCATATGCCGTTTTGGCCTCCCACAAACTATCGTTACCGACAATGGAACTCAATTTGAGAGTAGGGAGTTCAAAGAATTTTTCTAAAAATATTGCATTGAGAAAAGGTTTGCAGCAGTCGCTCACCCTAAAGCCAACAGACAAGTTAAAGCCAAAAATAAAATAATCAAATCCATATTGAAAAAGCGTTTGGAGAAGGCCAGAGGCAACTGGGTAGATGAACTTCCGACAGTGCTCTGGGCTTACAGAACCATCCATAAGTCCGCGACTGGTCATACTCCATTTACTTTGGCATACGACACTGAAGCTGTTATACCCGTGGAACTTGAAGTTCCCTCTTACCGGGTGACTCATTATGATCCTAGGACGAATCAGGATCTCTTACTAGAATCGCTGGACTTTGTCGATGAAACACGTAAAGAGGCAGATTTAACGGCGGCTGCATATAGGCACCGAGTCACTCGATATTATAATGAAAAATTTCGACCAAGAATCTTTGATGTGGGTGATCTCGTTTTGAAGCGAGTTTTTTCGGTCTTATCACATATGAATCCTACATGGGAAGGTCAATACGTCATCGAACGGAAGCTTGGAGAAGGAACCTATAAGCTAGCGATTGTCGATGGCATGACACTCCCTAGAGCATGGAATAGCGAGCATTTGCATCGTTATTACACTTAGCCTATTTCTTTTGCACTTTAGTAGCAATTGTTTCCAGTATATGTTTCTTTTGTTGTCCTTTGTTTTCGGCATGTAATAATACAACTCAGTTTGTTTCTATTTGTTATGATCAATAAAGGCTTGAAGCCATTTTTCTATGGACTGTTGATGTTCCGTGTGTTATAATTCCGTGGCAAAAAATTAAATTACATTATTCTTTCTGGCGTATGAATGCACACACAAAATTAAAAGTCAATCGGTAAAATAAAAATCTCTAAGTCCCCGGAGCGCGGACTAGAGTACTCTGAGTCCTCGGAGTGCGGACTAGAGTATAAACGACTTAAAATTCTCTAAGTCCCCGGAGTGCGGACTAGAGTATAAACGATTCAAAAATCTCTAAGTCCCCGGAGCGTGGATTAGAGTACTCTGAGTCCCCGGAGTGCGGACTAGAGTATAAACGAATTAAAACTCTCTAAGTCCTCGGAGTGCGGATTAGAGTACTCTGAGTCCCCGGAGTGCGGACTAGAGTATAAACGACTTAAAAATCTCTAAGTTCCTGGAGCGCGGACTAGAGTACTCTGAGTCCCCAGAGTGTGAACTAGAGTATAAACGATTCAAAAATCTCTAAGTACCTGGAGCGCGGATTAGAGTACTCTGAGACCCCGGAGTGCGGACTAGAGTATAAACACTTAAAAATCTCTAATCCCCCGGAGTGCGGACTAGAGTACTCTGAGCCCTCGGAGTGCGGACTAGCGTACAAACGATTCATAAAATCTCTAAGTCCCCGAAGCGCGGACTGAAGTATAAGCTGAATAGCGAAAATCATCGAAAACAAAGAAATTTTTATTTATTTATTTACTAATCGAAGATTCGGTTCTATTACAACTTCTCCTAAACTCGGAGCAAAAAGTCTATTCACAACGACTATAAAAATAAATAGAAACAACTACATGACTTAGGCGGAGCGAGGTATGGCGAGAAGATAATTACTTCTTTGACTTCTTCTCTTTCTTCAGTTTCTCCGAAGGCTCCTCAGCCAAGCGCTTCTTCTTGGACCCTCTATTTCCTAGCGAGGCGGTATCCGAGGCAGGAGGAGGGACATCCAGAGGTGTGTTCCCCCCGGGGAGGATTATCTTCAAGAGCCTATTTAAAGGATTATCGAATTCCATCACCTGAAGCTCAATCTTAATTTCGACTTTCCTCTTCTCCTCCTCCACAATTCGTTCCCCCATGCTAAGTTTTGAAGTAGGTCGGGAGGCGCTAGTAAATTCAACCACGTCATGTTCGTCCGCAGGCGAGGGATCCTCGACCTTGTCCTCATCGAGTGCTCTGATTACCTGGGCATCGGGTCCGGGAGCATCCCCAGTGTGAAGCTCTTCTGCTATTTTTTCTTCCTTCTCCGTGGCGACATCGCTCCTTGGAGTTGGTTCAGGATCAGAATGACCTACATAGAGTCTAAAGGATAAGTGTTAGAATACATCTATTGTTCATCAAAAGCACTGGTCCTTTCAACCCTAGAAAGAAAAATTACACGCCGGCTTCCGGTTGACTCTCATTTGTTTTAGGAGTCTCACCCTCGGGAATAGGGGAAAGAACATGAACATCAAGCCCGGGTTTCTCTGGGTCATATCCAACATGCTGCTCGAAAGGATCGAGTGATGAGCAACCAACCGGCTGGGCGGAAGGAGGAACTGGAGACTTAGTTCCAGATGATCCAACAACGTCGTCCTTCCCTTTCGATGAGGAGGAATCCCTTCTATAGAGGGCTTTAGCTGCGGATAAGTCGGAAGGCTTATCTCCTCGAAGCACTTCCTTCACAAGGGACTCCTCATCAATTTCTTTGGTGCCCAACTCCACTCGCTTAATTTTTATTAGAGTATCCCATGCTTCGGCTAACGATTCGAGGTGACCCTCGCCCAGAAATGATAGATCTCGATGCATGAGAACTCGAGCGTTGTATTCAGTAATAAGCGGATCGAATAAGCATTTAATTTCTTCTCTCTCGGTTTCAGCAGCTGCCTCTAGGCGAGAATCAATTTCTGTCAATGCCATTCTTTTGCCCTCTTTATGGGTGCATCCTTTAACGCTTCGGCTTTAGAAAGTTCCTCGTCGAGCTTCGTTTTTAAGAGTCGTGTTGTGATGATTTCCTCGCAATATCATTGCGACTCTTCTTGTGCAGCGGTTTTCTCTTCTTTTTCTTTAAGTAGCAGCTCCTCTGGTTCTTTAACTCGCCGAGCGAGGACATCCTTTTCTTTCTGGATGGAGTCTTTTTCTAAGGCTAGAGCATCGCTACGTTGAACTGCCTCACCGATTTCCTTTTTGTGAGTGGCTTCCAGACGGCTGACTGCCTCATCTGTATCTTTGGCGTTTTGCTGTGCGGCCTCAAGTTGAGATTTGTACGAGGAAAGCTCTTCGTCCTGGACTTTAATAATATCTTTATCATGGATGGCTTCAAGTTTTAGATGATTGATTTCATGCTGGCATTCCATAGAAACTTCTGAAACCTTTTCTACCAAATGAACGAACGCATCGTGTTGGACATAGACATCGTTGTTATAGGCGATGGCGCTTTGTTTAACGTGCCTTGGAATGGGATGAATCGCTGGAAGAAATTTCAATCCATCGAAGCATATTTTTGGAAATGTGGCTTTAAGCTCAGATAATTTTTCAACTGTCGATGGCTCATGTGCAGGGATTGGAGGAGTATGCCTAGCCGGAGTCACAGACTTTTTATGAGGCTCACGAGATTGTTTGGTGCTTGACGAACCAGAGTATTGGTCGCGAGGAGCTTCGAATTGAGGTCCTTTCTGAGCATATTTTTCTCTACTGTGCTCCGAATGAGGTGGAGGATCGTTGGGATGTGAAGAATGGCTGTAAGTTCTTCTTTGGGAAGATGACGAGTCTCGGGGGCGGTAGTCCCTATCACCGCTGTCATCCTTGTCTCGACGTCTACCTAATCCCGAATCCCGACCGGAGTGGTGGAAAATAGAGGAACCGCGAAGGCGGTCGAAGCCGTGTGAGCGTTCCATATCACCTACACAGAAACCAAGTGAAGACAAGTTAGAGAGGATCACACGATGACTAAAACTTAAGTGTGGGGGTGAAGTGTGAGTGTTTGTGTGTGTCCTAGTGTTTCCCCCCGACGGACCAGTTTCTTATGCTTTACTTATTAGAGTTTTTTCTCCTTGATGATGAGCTTGTTCGCCGTCATCGCCACTTGTGGGTGAATTAAATCCCATAGCCCCTGGATCATTGAAGCCGTAATTTAGCAAGTCGTCGGGAATGGTCAGGTCTGATAGATCTTTTAGCGAACCCTCTAAATGTTGGGGATACGACTCTTTCTCGACTGGAGTAATTGTAACTTTTGAAGTTCCGCCTACTGATTTCTTTCTCAGTTTGTAGGCTAGGCCTTTTTCCTCTTTGAAGGATGGGGAGGTTTATCGATGCCGAGTGCGTCGATTACTGGTGTCGAGTCGGGACTTATATTCTCGTCGGTCGCTTCTGGCATTCCAGTCTCCTTAATTTCACCTTCCTCTGTTGTATCGGGGGCCCCTTCTACAGGAGGCACCGAAGGTCCGGCCTGCTCTTTGCCTTTCTCTATAGCATATCCGGTTGTAGTAGCGCCGGTTGGGAGACTAGTTCGACGACTTTCCGCCAACAATCCAAACTTTAAAAGCGATTCATAGGAAATGACGGATTTGATCTCCCGGTCTTCCACGGGAATAGCTCGAATGGCCTCGACGGCCTCAGAATACCCAATGCCTTTGTGACGTGGGCCGATGCCTGTAAAAGTCGAAAGAAGTTTAGAAAGAATACACTTCGTGCCTTAGACAAATATTGGTCCGGAAATAGAACTTACTCCCTTCCAGCCATCTTCTCGCAAACCCAGGGGGCAGCGTACGTAAAACCATTCCTGCTTATATTGGGATAATTTACTCCATGCCCCCGTCAAGATCTGACACTTGAAGTGTGGCTCAAGGAATATGAAGGATGGACTATCGGGCCGTCTTTTTAAGTGATAAATGTAGCAGATATCACCAGGAGTGGGGAGCCTGAATAGGATGCTCATGAAGAGAATACAAGTGCCATAGATGAATGTGTGGCTATTGGGATGTAGCTGTGCCGGGGCGATCCTGATATAGTGTAACACTTCACGGAGGAAGGAGTTGAAAGGTGGCACACTACCAACCCAGCACATGAATTTATTACAAGCTGTATATCCAGCTGGAGGCAGGTGAGGCCGATCTTGCCCCGATGGAACTAATACGTCGTCGAAAGGGATTCCATGAATTGCGCACAACCGACGAAGACCGGTTTCGCCGATTTTTGAAGCTTGAGAATCAATTGGATTATCCAGAATAACCGCTCCATCTATCACATCAGGAGCCGGGCCAATAAATGTAGGTGATGGATTTGGAATACTCTGTGGAGGAGTTGTCGATGGATTCAAAGTTCCTACTACCTCCTGCCGAGAACTTGGCTCAGGCTTGTCGAAAACTGTAGCAGAGCTCGATCTTTTAGGCATCTTCAACGAGCATAGAGTATGGATAAATACTTGTTTGAACTATACTTAAAAGACAGTCGATATCAGATATAACGATGATAATACATCCCCCGTGTTGTTTGTGAACTAGTGCTACGACTTAAACACGAGTGCCAGAAAAGTTAAAAGTTTTAAACGCAAGTATGATGTGATAGAGTTTTAAGTAGTTGTTCTCAGAGACCGTCATTGCTGACCGTCTCCTGCAGTTTATCATATGATTGGTAGTAGAAGTTCTGGAATCAAGCATCGGTATCGTAGAATGTGAAGGCTATTGTTCTCATAGGTTAAGTGAAATTTGCATTTACAGTTATTCAAGCTATGGGAAGTTGGTTTAGATTGAGTCCTCAGGCTTATGTGTTTTGTTAATTGTTATTGTCCGATATGTTGTGGATGATTGTGGAAGTAGGTTATTAAAGTATATATTATGTTCAAATTAGCACAATCTTAGTTGCCTAGACCGAGCCGCTCTCTCACTACCTCTCTCTATCACGTCACCGAACGACCTCACTCAGGCGTCTACCGAACTACCTCACTTCATCAGGTGTCGAGCCATACTCGACAACACTTCTCTTCTCCACCTATCCAAATCTATGCTGAACAACTACCCTTGACACCTCTCGAACCATAACCGATGCCTAATACCGACCCACCAACACAAGCCTAGACACCGAGCCGTACTACACCGTTCAGTATCAAAGCACTCTCCCCCGAATTATCAACCGACCCATTTACTTCGTATTTCCCACTCTAATTACCAAACACCTAACTTGGCCTATGCTCGATACCCTTACAAACTCCTACTGATTCATAGCACCTCAAGGGATAACGGCTCTCTCTCTCTCTCAGAACGATGACCTGTTCACTAAAGCAAAACAATTGGCTGCTTACTCCTACACATCTCCGACCATGCTTCCTAAAGCCGTCCATGGCTGTTTCCCTCAAGTCAAAGTCTACTCGTGCAAAAAGCATTTCCTCATCGACGCCCGAACACTTATTTACTGCGTTCCTCTCATCTCGAGCTTACCACGCTAAGCTGATTTCCTTCGTGGCACGGCCTTCTAGTTCAAGTTCTAGAGAATGGGGTTTAGGAATTTACAGTAATTTGTAGAACCTTACCTATACGATAATTCGAGGGCGAGACGAGTGTTTCTTTAAACTTAGAGTCGAGAATGGCAAGGGAATGTGTTGGAGAGGGTAATTAAGCGGAGGGGTATAGCGTTTCGACAAAGGAATGGAGTCTGGGTTTTAGAGTAAAAAACCGATAGAAAAAGAGTAGTGAAATTAAAGTGGGAAGATAAAGTAAGGGTCATGGCTTTTATATGTAGAGGGGGATGTGAATCGGCGCTCTCTTAAAGACCCAGTCATCGGGTTTCACGGGTTCGGCATGGCAAAATGCCGAACCATCCCAGATAGGCCGAACGAGTGGGACGGCCTTGGTAAGCCGATCCCTCTATTGTAAAAAAAAGAAAGGAAGAGAAGAGAGATAGAAAATATAACTAAGTAAAGTCCATCATGTTTCGGCCTTCGTGAGATCGTATACATTCGGATGTCAAAAGCAGGAACCGATTACAGATTCAAAGCGTGTAGTGTTGCTTCACATGACACACTTTGGGGGGGGGGGAATGTTACCCGGCACCTTGGACTGGCTACAAGATGATAATTATAGAGGTTTTGATTAAATCGAGACCAGACTCAAGCTAGTGAGAGGTTGGAGATATATGAAATTGATTCAATTTGAGTGGTTCGGCTTGTGTGCATGGTTCGATTGAGGAAGGGAGGATGTGTGTCGTTCGGCCTAGTGAGATGGCGTGTGTCGCTCGAACTGCAGAAAGGTGGTGGTAAGAATTCAACGCATATCGCTCGGTCAGGAATGGGAAAACAAGATGGTTCGGTCTAGGTAGTTAGCAGATGCCGCTCAGTCTATATTGTTCGACATGCCTCATTCGGTCCAGGTAGCTCGACATTTCTCATTCGGTCTCAGAAAGTTTCGTTCAGAGTGGCTTGGCCAGTTTGGGAAGACGAAGTGGTTCGAACTGGATGGTCCAACAAATATCGTTCGGCCTAGACGAGCTAGCAGGCATCTTTAGGTCGTAGTTAGGAGGCTATTGTCGTTCGGTCAGAAGTGGTTCGGCACGAGTGATTCGGTGTATCTGGTTCGGTGAAAGGTGAGGGAGATAGCCCACTCTTGAAGTCAACGGTGAATTGAGGAGTTCGGCATTGTTCTGCTTCGAGACTCATTGCAACTTGTCCTGGTCCTATGAAAGCCCGCTTCGAGTCATTTGCTAGGCGACCATCGATCAATTGCACTGGTTCGGCATTTCTCGACCAGCCGAGAGTCGTTCAGCATGCCTGGACCGACCAACCTGAGATTACCATATTTGGGCCAAGTCATCTTGGTCATGGGCCCACGCAAGTGAATCGGCCTATTTTCGTCTATAAATAGAGGGGCAGGGGTGCAATGAAAAGGGACCTTTTTTCGTGAACTCTACGGATACTTTGCCATTTTTTAGACTCTCTATCTTTCAGTTCTAACTTCTATTCGGATTATTTGTTTATGGTTTGCATCTGTATTAAAGTCTTTGAGAAAAGCAATAAAGATTACAATAACAGTGGACGTAGGCAGTTATGCCGAACCACTATAATTCTGGTGTTCTTGTTTCCACGGTTAACTTTGCATATATTCCTCTATTTTAATTTATTATCTTCATTAATCTCTCTACACAAATCTTTTCTTGGGTGTTAGCGAACAATTTAGATGCTAAGTGTTTGCGCCAAAATTGGTCACAAACCCCAAATATCGTGAAACCACCAGCGTATGAACACAGATCGGCAATAAATAATCACAAATCACAGATCTAAGTAATGTAGAGGATAAAAAATGAAGAATAGTAAACTTCAAACGGAAAGAAATAGACAGAGACAAGATTTATAGTGGTTCGGCTATCTCCGGCCTACGTCCACTCCAAAAATTAATCTTATATCGACTTTCCTTGCTGGTTACAGTTGATTACAGCGATTTACAACGAAGAAATTCGAGTACAACAGTGGCTTAGTAATGCAAAGGTGTTTCCGGCAGAGTCTGGACGTTGGATCGCCCAAAGGTCCCTT
Organism: Allium fistulosum; assembly: GCA_030737815.1. Classification (NCBI taxonomy): domain Eukaryota; kingdom Viridiplantae; phylum Streptophyta; class Magnoliopsida; order Asparagales; family Amaryllidaceae; genus Allium; species Allium fistulosum. Next base: position 1,215,864,688 of record CM060902.1, read on the forward strand.
TTCTGTAGCCTCTGGGGTGCTATTTATAGGCGTTTCATGCAAATATCTCGCTCAAACTTCGGGAGACTCCTTCTGGCACGTGAGTGGGCCCACGCGATCGATCCTATGGAGTTTCGACTTGATCCGTGATCGATACGAACGTAATTCGTATCGATCAAGATTTTGTCCGATGGAGTCAAAACTTGGTGTGAACATTCCTTAGCTTGTGCTTAAGCTTCTGTAAAAATTTTATAGCATTTAGACTTGTAGATCTCCAGATATGATCGATAAGAAATGTAGTATTCGAGTGGTACATTGTTCATATCGATCAATCTCGTATCGATACTGGATCGTATCGATACCGTGCACGTGCTTGCTGATGACGTGGCGCTATCTTCGAGGCTCGATCCACTTTCTATGCCGCGTCGAATGCTTCTTCCCCGAAACCATGCTTGCCCTTTGTTCGTGTCTGCTTCGAACCCACTACTTCGCATCCATCAGTAATACTTCGTTCGTGTCCATTCATCCCAGCACCTATTTGTTTCGATACTGGTGGCGTCCTTCGTATCGATCATCGCATTGCGATCGATACGAAGTGACTTGTTTCGAGGGGTCGTGATCGACTCGAATCAGAGACTATGATGGAGGATGCCATCGATTCGAATAACCAAAAACTTGATGGATACGAGTAAGGTCTATGGGGTGGATGGATGCGAGCTAACCTTGCCTGTGATTAATACGCACGAGGACTATGATGGATACGAAGTAGTATTGACACGAGGTATGTTGATGGACTTGAATAGCATCGATTCGAAGCATGCAGCTATGTTCCATCCTGATCGATTCGAGCTGCATCGAATCGAACAAACCATCGCACGCTTACCTATACAATCCGGGTCCACTGCCATCATGTCGAAATCCATTTGGCCTTCCTACCTGATCGATACGAACGCACTGTTCGTATCCTAGTGGATCGATACGAAATGTATCGATACGAACCATTATTCACGTATCTTAACTCATCCATATCTCGAGCATACGAACTCCGATTGACCTGAAATTTGAAATGTAGCCTCTCCTAGCCTTGATCATCGCTCACAATCGATCCCGCCTTGATTGGAGCTCGGTCAAATTTTGACGACATCGATCACAGCCCTTGTTCCAATCGATCTCCAATCCTGATATACATTCATTCCAGCTAATTTGTTGATATTTCAGCCTTGACCAAAAGGTGGGATAACATTTGCCCCCCAAAACATGCCTTGTGATAAGAAGGTGTGTTTTGAAGGGTTCAGAATCCGATATCCAAAGTCCATAGCCATATCATCCAAGTGCATCGTTCTTGACTGCTCCGAGTCGATGTCTAATTCCAAATCTAGTAACCAAAGCCTAAGCCAATTCCATATCCATCTGTACTCGATACCTGAGTCCTAATCCATTCTTATCCAATAACCAATAACTGAATCCAGGACCTCCCTGGGTCGATATCCAAATTTGTAACCTCTCCGGGTTCCTGCCAAGCGCAATCCACACCTGACGACCGTGGTCCAGTGTCCTTGGACGCTGAGTAATGCCATGGCTTAAGTCCTAAGCCGAATCCTGGTCGCTCCGGACCCTTGTCGAGCATAGTCCACACTCGACGACCTGAAATAGCAACCGATAATATAGGGCCTAAGTCCTAGGTCGAATCATGGTCGCTTCAGACCCTTGCCGAGCATAGTCCATACTCGACGACCTGAATAAGCCAATTTGCCACGTTCGGACGAAGAGACTTACCCCTTGCCAGGCATAATCCGCACCCGACGACCATTTACCAAAAACCGGGTGAAAACCCAATCAAAATCCAATCCAAAATTCAAATAAAATTAGAAAACCAAAAATCCATATCAGAAATCCAAATCAATATCCAAAACAGAAACTAATCATCCAAACGAAAGTCCAAACCAGAAAACAAACAACATCAGAAGTTCAAACCAAACTCCAAAACCAAGCCAGAAAAGGCAAATGTCTAAACCAAAAAAAGCAGATTTCGCAAATCATAACGTCTCGGTTTATCATCATTCAGAGCATGCCTAGGGGCCATCTCCGTCCCCGTACATGAGTTAATGATTTGGTCGTTTGTTAGCAGTCTGCTACTTATTTCATATCATCCCTATCAATTGATAACCAATCGACCATCATTCCTGGGCCTCGCGCCATCGTTGTTTGAGGTAGACGGTGGTTGCTCCTGCTCCACCGCCGCATTCCGGGCCCCGACATATTGTCGCAACTGTCCATTCCTTACATGCTCCTCTATTATGTCCTTCAGATGCCTGCAACTGTTGGTATCATGTCCGTCCAAATCGTGAAAAAGACAGTGCCTCCCCGATGACCTTTCACGTTCCGAGGGTTCTCTCCTAGCTGGCCTTCGGTAGGGAAGGCGATTCCGAGTCTCCATGAATATCTGTTCCAACGTCTCGTTTAATCCTGTGTAAGTGGAAAACTTTGGTTCCCTCCACCGCTTCCTAGCTTTTCCTGATTCGTCATCCAGCTTCCTTTTCGTTTTATCTTTATCTTTATCCGAGCCTCTACTGGATGGCTCGCCATCCTCAGCTGCGTTCACCTCCTTTAACTTCATATCTGAACATGCATCTTCCTATCGAAGGAATCTCTCAGCTTCGTGAAAGAATTCCCCGAGATCCATTAGGGGGTCCCGTATTAGTGACACTTTGAAATCCGAATTCTCTCTGACTCCTGATACTGCCGCCATCAAAACAATCGATGGATCTGGCCGATCCACCAAAGCAACCGCTGCATTGAACCGAGTTAAGAAAGCTCTAAGCGATTCGTCTGTCCTTTGCTTTACTGATGTTAGCGTCATCACATTCTTCGGTCTTTTGATATGAACTCGAAATTGCTTCAGAAACCTGTCCACCAATTCTTTCCATGTCCTGACAGATCCTTCCTCCAGCTATATGAACCAAATCGCAACTATATTTGTCAAGTACAGAGGGAAACATCGGGCCATAACTTCCTCTTATGCCTCCAACACTTCCATATGTCTTGTGTACCTCATCAAATGGTCAGTTGGATCAGCCTTGCCATTGTACACCTCTAGCGTGGGAAGCTTGAACTTTGGTGGGTTCCGAGCCATTTTGATTTCATGAGTAAACGGACTCCTGTTTATTCCTTCTAGATCCTTGTTTGTCAATCCTCCACGCATAGTTCGCCTAAAAATCTTCGCCAATCCAGCGTTGTCCGTCAAGGGTTGTCCCCCGTGTCCTTGAGGGAATTACGGTAAGTATTCCTCATCACGTGCTCTTGCATTCCTGCCAGTTTCTTATTGTGTAGTGTCAACTGGAATTCCTCCATGAACCGGTCCATCGTTGTTGGGTGGTGTGCCCCCGTGCCTGGATCCGTCCAGGTTTATGGTTGCGTGCTGGTCAGGGGTTGTGCCTTGTTGAGCTACTCCATTCGATTGCCTGTTTGGTCCTTCTGCTCCAGCCCCGTGGGTCTGAAATCTTGGAGCTTCAGCTGTTCCTGCATGTCCAAACTGTCTGAGGAGGTTTTGCATCATTTCCTGTTGCCTTTTCAGAAACTCTTCATGCATAGCTCCCATCATCATTTCCATTTCATCTCTAGTGATGAAAGCTGAAGTTTGGTTAGCCCCTGATGATGCCTCCTGGCTCCCTTCGTGCTGACTTCTCTTGGCTCTTTTACTTCTACTTGATTGCCTTGTCATAGCTCTTTAGATCTGAACCCTTAAGCCTTCAAATCCGGACTCCAAATTTGGTATAGCGGGTGCTAGTTGTTCTCAGTGAAAGCACCAAAGTGTTTGCGCCAAAATTGGTCATAAACCCCAAATATCGTGAAACCACCAGTGTATGAACACAGATCGGCAATAAATAATCACAAATCACAGATCTAAGTAATGTAGAGGATAAAAAATGAAGAATAGTAAACTTCAAACAGAAAGAAATAGACAGAGACAAGATTTATAGTGGTTCGGCTATCTCCGGCCTACGTCCACTCCAAAAATTAATCTTTTATTGACTTTCCTTGCTGGTTACAGCTGATTACAGCGATTTACAATGAAGAAATTTGAGTACAACAGTGGCTTAGTAACGCAAAGGTGTTTTCGGCAGAGTCTGGACGTTGGATCGCCCAAAGATCCCTTTTTTGTAGGCTCTGGGGTGCTATTTATAGGCGTTTCATGCAAATATCTCGCTCAAACTTCGGGAGACTCCTTCTGGCACGTGAGTGGGCCCACACGATCGATCCCATGGAGTTTCAACTAGATCCGTGATCGATACGAACGTAATTCATATGGATCAAGATTTTGTCTGATGGAGTCGAAACTTGGTGTGAACATTCCTTAGGTTGTGCTTAAGCTTTTGTGAAAATTTTATAGCATTTGGACTTGTAGATCTCCAGATATGATCGATACGAAATGTAGTGTTCGTGTGGTACGTTGTTTATATCGATCAATCTCGTATCGATACTGGATCGTATCGATACCGTGCACGTGCTTGCTGATGACGTGGCGCTATCTTCGAGGCTCGATCCACTTTCTATGCCGCGTCGAATGCTTCTTCCCCGAAACCATGCTTGCCCTTTGTTCGTGTCTGCTTCGAACCCACTACTTTGCATCCATCAATAATACTTCGTTCGTGTCCATTCATCCCAGCCCCTATTTGTTTCGATACTGGTGGCGTCCTTCGTAACGATCATCGCATTGCGATCGATACGAATTGACTTGTTTCGAGGGGTCGTGATCGACTCGAATTGGAGACTATGATGGAGGATGCCATCGATTCGAATAAGCAAAAACTTGATGGATATGAGTAAGGTCTATAGGGTGGATGGATGCGAGCTAACCTTGCCTGTGATTAATATGCACAAGGACTATGATGGATACGAAGTAGTGTTGACACGAGGTATGTTGATGGACACGAATAGCATCGATTCGAAGCATGCAGCTATGTTCCATCCTGATCGATTGAAGCTGCATCGAGTCGAACAAACCATCGCACGCTTACCTATCCAATCCGGGTCTACTGCCATCGTGTCCAAATCCATTTGGCCTTCCTACCTGATCGATATGAATGCACTGTTCGTATCCTAGTGGATCGATATGAAATGTATCGATACGAACCATTATTCACGTATCTTAACTCATCCATATCTCGAGCATACGAACTTCGATTGACCTGAAATTGGAAATGTAGCCTCTCCTAGCCTTGATCATCACTCCCAATCGATCCCGCCTTGATTGGAGCTCGGTCAAATTTTGACGACATCGATCACAGCCCTATTTCCAATCGATCCCCAATCCTGATATCTATTCATTCCAGCTAATTTGTTGATATTCCAGCCTTGACCAAAAGCTGGGATAACATTTGCCCCCCAAAACATGCCTTGTGATAAGAAGGTGTGTTTTGAAGGGTTCAGAATCCGATATCCAAAGTCCATAGCCATATCATCCAAGTGCATCGTTCTTGACTGCTCCGAGTCGATGTCTGATTCCAAATCCAGTAACCAAAGCCTTAGCCAATTCCATATCCATCCGTACTCGATACTCGAGTCCTAATCCATTCTTATCCAATAACCAATAACCGAATCCAGGACCTCCCCGGGTCGATATCCAAATTTGTAACCTCTCCGGGTTCTTGCCAAGCGCAATCCACACCTGACGACCGTGGTCCAGTGTCCTTGGACGCTGAGTAATGCCATGGCTTAAGTCCTAAGCCGAATCCTGGTCGCTCCGGACCCTTGTCGAGCATAGTCCACACTCGACGACCTGAAATAGTAACCGATAATATAGGGCCTAAGTCCTAGGCCGAATCCTGGTCGCTCAAGACCCTTGCCGAGCATAGTCCATACTCGACGACCTGAATAAGCCAATTTTCCACGTTCGGACGAAGAGACTTACCCCTTGCTAGGCATAATCCGCACCCGACGACCATTTACCAAAAACCGGGTGAAAACTCAATCAAAATCCAATCCAAACTCCAAATCAAATCGGAAAACCAAAAATCCATATCAGAAATCCAAATCAATATCCAAAACAAAAACCAGTCATCCAAATGAAAGTCCAAACCAGAAAACAAACAACATCAGGAGTTCAAACCAAACTCCAAAACCAAGCCAGAAAAGGCAAATGTCTAAACCAAAAAAAAAAGCAGATTTCGCAAATCATAACGTCTCGATTTATCATCATTCAGAGCATGCCTAGGGGCCATCTTCGTCCCCGTACATGAGTAAATGATTTGGTCGTTTGTTAGCAGTCTGCTACTTATTTCATATCATCCCTGTCAATTGATAACCAATCGACCATCATTCCTGGGCCTCGCGCCATCATTGTTTGAGGTAGACGGTGGTTGCTCCTGCTCCACCGCCGCATTCCGGGCCCAGACATATTGTCGCAACTGTCCATTCCTTACATGCTCCTCAATTATGTCCTTCAGATGCCTGCAACTGTTGGTATCATGTCCGTCCAAATCGTGAAAAAGACAGTGCCTCCCTGATGCCCTTTCACGTTCCGAGGGTTCTCTCCTAGCTGGCCTTCGGTAGGGAAGGCGATTCTAAGTCTCCATGAATATCTGTTCCAACGTCTCGTTTAATCCTGTGTAAGTGGAAAACTTTGGTTCCATCTACCGCTTCCTAGCTTTTCCTAATTCGTCATCCAGCTTCCTTTTCGCTTTATCTTTATCTTTATCCGAGCCTCCGCTGGATGGCTCGCCATTCTCAGCTGCGTTCACCTCCTTTAACTTCATATCTGAACATGCATCTTCCTGCCGAAGGAACCTCTCAGCTTCGTGAAAGAATTCCCCGAGATCCATTGGGGGGTCCCGTATTAGTGACACTTTGAAATCCGAATTCTCTTTGACTCCTGATACTGCCGCCATCAAAACCATCGATGGATCTGGCCGATCCACCGAAGCAACCGCTGCATTGAACCGAGTTAAGAAAGCTCTAAGCGATTTGTCTGTCCTTTGCTTTACTGATGTTAGCGTCATCACATTCTTCGGTCTTTTGATATGAACTCGAAATGGCTTCAGAAACATGTCCACCAATTATGTCCATGTCCTGATAGATCCTTCCTCCAGCTGTCTGAACCACATCCCAGCTATATCTGTCAAGTACAGAGGGATACATCGGGCCATAACTTCCTCTGATGCCCCCAGCACTTCCATATGTCTTGTGTACCTCATCAAATGGTCAGTTGGATCAGCCTTGCCATTGTACACCTCAAGCGTGGGCAGCTTGAACTCTGGTGGGTTCCGAGCCATTTTGATTTCACGAGTAAACGAACTCCTATTTATTCCTTCTAGATCCCTGTTTGTCAATCCTCCGCGCATAGTTCGCCTGATAATCTCCGCCAATCCAGCGTTGTCCGTCAAGGGATGTCCCTCGTGTCCTTGAGGGAATTCCGGTACGTATTCCTCATCACGTGCTCTTGCATTCCTGCCAGCATCTTGTTGTGTAGTGTCAACTGGAATTCCTCCATGAACCTATCCATCGTTGCTGGGTGGTGTGCCCCTATGCCCTGATCCGTCCAGGTTTATGGTTGCGTGGTGGTCATGGGTTGTGCCTTGTTGAGCTACTCCATTCGATTTCCTGTTTGGTCCTTCTGCTCCAGCCCCGTGGGTCTGAAATCCTGGAGCTTCAGCTGTTCCTGCTTGTCCAAACTGTCTGAGGAGGTTCTGCATCATTTCCTGTTGCCTTTTCAGAAACTCTTCATGCATTTGTATTCAAGTCTTTGAGAAAAACAATAAAGATTACATTAACAGTGGACGTAGGCAGTTATGCTGAACCACTATAATTCTGATGTTCTTGTTTCCGCAGTTAACTTTGCATATATTCCTCTATTTTAATTTATTATCTTCATTAATCTCTCTACACAAATCTTTTCTTGGGTGTTAGCGACCAATTTAGGTGCTAAGTGTTTGCGCCAAAATTGGTCACAAACCCCAAATATCGTGAAACCACCAGTGTATGAACACAGATCGGCAATAAATAATCACAAATCACAGATCTAAGTAATGTAGAGGATAAAAAATGAAGAATAGTAAACTTCAAACGGAAAGAAATAGACAGAGACAAGATTTATAGTGGTTCGGCTATCTCCGGCCTACGTCCACTCCAAAAATTAATCTTTTATTGACTTTCCTTGCTGGTTACAGCTGATTACAGCGATTTACAATGAAGAAATTCGAGTACAACAGTGGCTTAGTAATGCAAAGGTGTTTCCGGCAGAGTCTGGACGTTGGATCGCCCAAAGATCCCTTTTCTGTAGGCTCTGGGGTGCTATTTATAGGCGTTTCATGCAAATATCTCGCTCAAACTTCGGGAGACTCCTTCTGGCATGTGAGTGGGCCCACGCGATCGATCCCATGGAGTTTCGACTCGATCCGTGATCGATACGAACGTAATTCGTATCGATCATGATTTTGTCCGATGGAGTCGAAACTTGGTGTGAACATTCCTTAGCTTGTGCTTAAGCTTCTGTGCAAATTTTATAGTATTTGGACTTGTAGATCTCCAGATATGATCGATACGAAATGTAGTGTTCGTGTGGTATGTTGTTCTTATCGATCAATCTCGTATCGATACTGGATCATATCGATACCGTGCACGTGCTTGCTGATGATGTAGCGCTATCTTCGAGGCTCGATTCACTTTTTATGCCGCGTCGAATGCTTCTTCCCCGAAACCATGCTTGCCCTTTGTTCGTGTCTGCTTCGAACCCACTACTTCGCATCCATCAATAATACTTAGTTCGTGTCCATTCATCCCAGCCCCTATTTGTTTCGATACTAGTGGCGTCCTTCGTATCGATCATCACATTCTGATCGATACGAAGTGACTTGTTTCGAGGGGTCGTGATCGACTCGAATCAGAGACTATGATGGAGGATGCCATCGATTCGAATAACCAAAAACTTGATGGATACGAGTAAGGTCTATGGGGTGGATGGATGCGAGCTAACCTTGCCTGTGATTGATACGCACGAGGACTATGATGGATACGAAGTAGTGTTGACATGAGGTATGTTGATGGACACGAATAGCATCGATTCGAAGCATGCAGCTATGTTCCATCATGATCGATTCGAACTGCATCGAGTCGAACAAACCATCGCACGCTTACCTATCCAATCCAGGTCCACTGCTATCGTGTCAAAATCCATTTGGCCTTCCTACCTGATCGATATGAACGCACTGTTCGTATCCTAGTGGATCGATACGAAATGTATCGATACGAACCATTATTCACATATCTTAACTCATCCGTATCTCGAGCATACGAACTCTGATTGACCTAAAATTTGAAACATAGCCTCTCCTAGCCTTGATCATCGCTCCCAATCGATCCCGCCTTGATTGGAGCTTGGTCAAATTTTGGCGACATCGAGCACAGCCCTGTTTCCAATCGATCTCCAATCCTGATATCCATTCATTCCAGCTAATTTGTTGATATTCTGGCCTTGACCAAAAGGTGGGATAACACTAACAAACGACATTTTTGAATTCCAAAAGTTGTTTGAAACATTACTTCTAGAAGATAAATAATAATTGAGAAAATATTTTAGGAATAGAAAAATTATTTTATAATTGTTGAAAATTTCAAACTAATATTTTAATAAAATTAAAAAACTATTATAGATATAAAATAAAATTTGTATTAAAACATCTCGAGTAGAATTTTCATCGGAGATAGAATCATGATAGGTCAATAATGCGATTAAGGGTGTTATAATTATTTAAAGGGTGTAAAATTATTTAAGGAAAAGTAAAATAAATATTTAATTTTTCATTCGACCCCAATCTGTGTGTTCTCATCTCTTTCATAATTATAAGTTAACTTATATACTTACCATTTCCCTAAAATGAATCTATTCCTATCTGTATAAGCACGACATTTCATATGCAAATCCCTTTCTCTAACTAAGTAAACATACAAAGTTTCAGTATCCTATCCCTTTCCATTTTCAAAAAATATCAACAAGCAATCGCAATGAGTATAATTTTCTTTCTCTCCTCTTTGTTTTGCTAGTAGCTAGTATATTGTTCACTGCCTTTTACACATTTTCATTAGGAGTTCTCTCCTATATATTTTATTATTGCCAGTAACCTAGAAAATACCTTATGATCCTATCCCTTATCACCTTACGTTTCACATTTATATTCATCACTATATTCTATATCATAGGAATATTCATGTAGCTTTCATTTTCTTTCTTCCTTGCATGTTAGACTTTTAACTACATCAAGTTGTCCAGAGCAATATAATTGCATCGTGTATACACACACACACATGTACATATATGTGCAAGGGGTTTGTGTGTTTATATATATCAACATATATGATATTCATTTTTTTCATCAACTTTGAGAACCAATATCTCCCAACCCATCAAGAATTAAGTGATGAGACCAATACCAAAGTTGTAGATAATATTAAGATGAACAATCGACAGACTTCCCATATAGTTCGATGATGAGTAATGACTACAAAATGGCTGGAACAGTGGCCATTGAGGAGATGAATTTTTTCGAAGATTATCTTATCGAACAAGACATATACTGGCATGTTCGTCTCGCGATGTTGAAGCTAGCAGTGTAGTTTGTTTTTCTTGGAGACAAGCGTGGATATGGTGGGAGACTGCCAAAGATTCCGACCATGGTTGCAGACCTTGGACGACAATGTCTAGAGGTGATAAGGATAGTACCAGTAGGTGCAGCATGACATGCTAACTTCGGTGGTAAAGATCATTGCTAAGGAGATGAATCTGTAGAGATATGGTGCAACCTGGTGGAGATGGACGACATTGAACTCGCTGTGGTGGCCATGGATAGATCTGAATGGTGATTACGACATGTCAATTCATGGCATGAGGTGGTGGCGTGAGGTGGAGTAAGGTTGTAATTTTGGGTTCCGGGACATGGGCATGCTTACGGACATTGCAAATGAGAAAAATAAAAATAAAGCGAGGAGAGTGTTTTGTTGGAGCTAGCATGTATATGGAAATGTTAAAAAAGAGATGGGGAAAAGCATTTAAAAACCTCTAAAAAATTAAATATATTGATCAAAGTTTATAATTTATTAAACTATAAAGTATAAATTTCCAATTAAAGCACCAAATTCAATTCGATTATATTTTCTTCATACAAGGTCCATGTGGGATGTGGTTTGCATCATCAGAATCATTATGACACAAAGTATATTTTAGTATAATTTACTTATTCAATTGATAAAGTATAGAATTATGGAAAAATTTGTATTTTTAAAGATTAAATTAAAATTATTTAAATTTAATTTGAATTCAAAATTTAAAATAGGAAATTTATCATATTTTGAAGATGATCAGATAAATAAAATTTCAAATATCTCTTTTAAAAGTTCCTAAATATGAAATTGCAATAAAATTAAGGCAATTTAAATTAAATTATTTAGTAATTGGAATGAAAACTTGGATCAAAAAGAATAAATCCTAGTTAAACAATTCAAAAATCCACTTTAATTGAAATAACGTAATTTTGTGTTTTTTAATATTTGTTTGGATAATTTTATACATGTTTTCTTAGTTTGAAATTTCATTGGTTAAGTTATTTACTTGATTTCAGCATAATTATTAATATCCAATATCATGTTTAAAATCTCAGTTGTTATAATAATGTTGTTATCTGCAAGTTAAACCCTATTGCACGAACACGACTAATCTAATGGGTTATATTATGGGTTTAAAATAAATTTTGGGAATAAATGTCACTTGGGATGTTCAAATGATCTTAAAAATAATAAATTTATCATTTCTCAAATCGGCATAGGATTTGACTACAAGACTGCTAGTATCCATCCTAAAGGACTGATTCTAGGGTCGCAACCTGAATCATGATGGTTTTGTCCCTCGTTACTATGTCCAAATGATCCATTGCCATAACATATAAAGCTATGAAGGATGATAAGGATTATCGAAGATGTAGCTCAAATGAAGAGAAGTAACATAGGCGATGGAGATATGGTGCAGTTGAAGCAGTGGACTACAACACCGTAAGATTTGTCATGCCTCAAGATACCTGAAGGGTACGACAACTAAGGGATTGGGTGAACTGCACATCACAACTGACCGGAAGTATACGGGTGAAAACGATCAGGACGACTTGTCAGAGTAGATTAGTCTATGTAGAGGGTAAATCTACATATATGATTTATCAGCGTACAATCCTCGAGGATTCATAAGATGAGAAGAAAAATATAAGCATTCTCATAAGTATTAGTAGAAATGTTGTTTATCTCGCAAAACAATTGATTTTCAATATTGATTTAAATTTATTAAACACAAGGAAACCCATAAGTAAAATGATAGGATATGATATCCCATTTGATTAGAGTTGCTACTATGTATGTTAGACTGAATAAAGTCGTGACATCGTTGTTATTACTGAATTGCAAAAATGGGGATTTGAGAAGTTGTTTGATGTATGAGACCCTATGTGTAACTTATATGCCTCATAGAACCCAACCCAACACATTCATTTATATTTTATCACACGATTATACACACAGTTATATGTCTAGCCCAACTCAAGGTTTTGTTTTGTAACAAATCCTTGGATCAGACCGAGGTTTTCTACAGGTTTGATATGGTTGTACATGCTTTGTAGGCTACGATATGAAGTTGGAGCCATTGACGATGGGGAGTGTAATGAACCACCTTTCTTGCATTCGAAAGACGAATCATTATAGGTTGAAGAAATAAGAAAGACAAGGGAAAGACTAATCAAACACAGAACCTTACCATGCATGGAACAACATATAATAGATAATGTAGTATATTACATAGTCAAGCCAAAATATTACATCAGATTTCAATGATACAAGTTCTAGACTCGGACAATTACAACTGCTTGTCCACAAAAGACATAGGTCATACATACATACATATACAGCGGAATACTTAAAAATATTAATAACTATCCATGAAGCCACCTACTCCAGCTCCTCCATGCTTTTGAGAGAAACCTGGATTACTTGACTACTCATAAAAATTGAGTACCCAAGAGTTTAGGGAAAAGAAAATAAACACCGGGTCAGACATGGGTCTGGTGTGAGTAAACTCAAACAATAGAATATTGATTTGAAAACTCTTTTGGAAACAAGAGTATCTCGTAAGACCACGTCATACATAAATACGGACGGGTTTTACCTTACTATAACTAAAACCCCTTCTATATAAAATTGATGATATTATTATAATGTCCAAGGGTTTAAAGTAAATAGTGAACATAGTTGAAATGCTTGCATCTCACATTCCAACATATTAGGTTTACAATCAAAACCGTAAAGCTCGTATTGGAGAATGGATTCCAACTAATGACTGGGCTACTGGAATACCGCCCGTCATAGTACACCTCTAGAAAATGTAGCGAGGCCATACCTATCGACCCTTGCTAACACAGGACTGGCCTACCCCTTACTGGATAGTACCGAATATGATAATCCCTTGGTTGGGATCAGCAACCATTCTGGGACTTAATTATGAGAATAGGGACTCGTTCTAGATGCGATGATCAATACCCTAATGAGTGCGACCCACATGGCCTTGCTACATATCCCTTGTTTTAGTCATTCCCGGTTGATGAGGCTTGAGGCCACGTTTTACCTTTCAATAGAACTTCCCTCTTGGAATGCTAACATTGCCTTCCAATGTTGACACAATGTCTGCATTCGTCCATACAAGTCGTTCAGGAGATGAACGAACCAAAGGTACTATTTCCACTGCACCCATTTTGGAATCACTCTGAGGGTTAGAAGCAAAAGCCCTTGCAATTCAAGTCTTGAATCTTGATCATGACTTCAATACTTCCAATTCGAACGTTTACGTTGGTTTGAAGTGGTTTCCGGATAACAGCTTGTTATCCGACCCCGGTCTCCTCAACTCAACATTCGATAATTTAAAAGGGTCAAGTTATTGATAGTGAACAACTTCACTATCGGGTGGAAGACTAATATATAGAAACACTTTCCTTACTTAAGTTATCATGACCCGTTTACCGAAATTAACCTCCTTATGTTTATCATAATTTCGATATCCAACAATCGTGCTAAACACAAGTCACTTACTTTCCATAAACGAGTCAACATTTTCAATCACTACTTTAATTCATTCGGCTACTCAATGGTCCAGACAAGAGATCATTTGGTTTGGAATCAATTCACCTTGAAAAGAACATTGGTTTAAAACACATTCAGTTTTATTTAAAATCACCTTTGGAAAAGATTTAAATAAATAAATCAGTTTGAACCCTAATTAAATCTTAGTTAATCCAAATTAAATCAAGATTAAATCATAACTAAACTCTAATTAGACTTAATGAACTTAGTTAAGCCATAATTAACTTCCTAATGCATCTTGATTAAGGTTAAATCAAATCATTATTAGTTAAACCCTAATTAATTAAAATATTAATTAAATAATCACTTAATTAAATAATAATTAATTAATTAATTAACTTAATTAAATAATTATTAACCATTAGTTACTTCTTAACCATGTTAAATACCAATTAAAACTTAATTAATCAAACAATAGTCATTAACTTAACTTAAGTGTTGATTAATTACTAATTACCTTCTTAATTACTAATTAAGGCTAATTACATTTTTATTTAACTAATTAATTAAACAATTAATTAAGTAATTAAATTAAAAAACTCGATTACTTTTTAATTACTAATTAAGTTTGTTTTGAAAACTTTTACAAAATAATTTCAAGTTAAAACTACATGAACTAAAATCGATAAATTTCGTCGAACTACATCCATAGCGACTATCGCTATGGGCGCAGTTCGCTCTAACATATTCTTAGCGAACCACTTCACAACGCCATACTTTTTTTCATGGTTTGAAACATTCTTTAGAAATTTTAAAAAAAAACTTTTAAAACTAAAGCTACAAACATTAATCCGTTTCTAAACTTTAAACTTCAAAAAAACAACTTCGATTCCAACCGGATCTCAAATCCGTCGCAATTACACAAAGTAGTAAACTTTGTTTACCAAAACTCATGCCATAGCTCATGTTTTACAATCAACACATTACTAACATAAACCATCTTCATCATAGGTTGCAAGTATACATCCACATATACATGCTTACTAACTTTATAATACAACATCGATTTCCATAACCAAATCAAGCTATAATAAACCATCCAATTCATAATCAAACCACATGGTTACCACTCAACTTCAATATTATATTATCGCTATAATAATGACTTAAAAATAAAGTAAAAATCTTCTCCAAAATAAGGTAGTTTACTCACCGAAATTCCGCGGATTCAACTCTAACTTTCACTAGACCTTGCTAATGACCCTAGAGCTCGAAAAGGAAGTTTCTTTCTTGGATTTTTGGCTACTAATGGGCTTGGCGTAAGGTGTATGGTGGGAATTTGGGTAGTTGCTTGATGGAGGAGGGTGTGTAAGGTGGTAGAGAAGGGTTTTAGCTAAGTAAAATGTGTTTTGAAGTGGAAAAACTTGATTTTTTTTCCTACTTTTGCAAACTATGGAAGCCATGAATATTTTGGAAAGGAAGTTTTAGAAAGTGAAGAGGAGAAAGCATATGAGAATGTGTGTGTATGGATGTATATTTGTAGGAAAAAAGATTTAGAGAAAATTACTAAACTATCCCATAATGATTCAACATATTATGTCATGATATTTGAAAAGTCACATCACCTTCCTACCCTCTCTCTTGTCACATATCCTCTCCTTCTCTAGTCAAATCCTTAAGCTCATGATGAATAGTGATGTCTAATTATGAAAATATTAAGATATAACAACACTTAATAATATATATTTATATATAATGTTTATTATTTTTAAAGTTATGAATTTTCACATCACCTGTTAATTATAATTAACATAAGATAATCTATTCCTAAGTGTATTATTATTCAGTTAATTATCTACTATATATGTGTGCATATGGTACACAAAGATGAACAACATTCCCGATAACTTTCCGGTGTCGAAAGGTCGAAATTTCGGAAAACATTCTTCAGTCACATTTTCAATTTTTCTACGAACTATTTAATTTGATAAAAAAAATTTGAAAATAATTTTTCCCTCAATATTAATTAAATAAAATGAGTTTATTTATTAATAGAAATCTATTTATTGACTATATAAAAAATATATAATTGCCTAGTTAAAACGACCAAATTCAGGGTCGTTACATTATACCCCTCTTATAAGAATTTCATCCCTGAAATTACTAACAAGAGTTAACCCAAAGGAATCGTATATTCATGCCATAAAATTCAAACAAAAGGTATACAAGAACCCTTGACAACAGTATATACATGACATAATAACACGGAAACTATTCTAGCATCCATCCAGGATAAGCTTCCTTTACGTGATCCATAGTTACCTAAGTGCAATCTCGGGAATCCTCGCTCCACTGAATTTTAACCAGTCGCACCACCTTGTCGCACAATTTCTTCTCATCTTGATCCACAATACTAACTAGATGTCTAGCTACGTTTGGTTCGGTTATATATCCAAGTCATCCTGAGCTGACATTTCTACCCCTGAAGATGGATCATGCACGCTCTTCCTCAAATGGGAGACATGGAACACGTTGTGGACTCCTAACAACCTTTCGGGTAACTCAAATCTATAAGCAAGTGACCCAATCCTTTCTATAATCTTGAATGGTCCAATTTGTCTAGGTGCCAACTTCCCTTCTTTTCCAAATCGAATGACTCCTTTGATGCGAGTTATCTTCACATAAACAGCATCACCGACTTCGAACTCCAAATCCTTCCTTCTCTTGTCAGCATAACTCTTTTGGTGATCCTGAGCTTCCTTTATCCTCCTTATAACCATTTCAACTTTCTCTGTCGCCTCTCGAATCATATCTGGACCAAGCACTAAACAATCTCCAGATTCTACCCAACACACATGCGATTTGCATGGTCTCCCCTACAAAGCTTCGTAAGGCGCCATTCCAATGCTAGCTTGATAACTATTATTATAGGAGAACTCAACCAAGTAAATATGATCCTCCCATGATCCTCCAAAATCAAGAATACAGGCTCTCAACATATCTTCCAAAATGCGATCAACTCTTTCAGTCTAGCTATCGGTTTGAGGATGGTAGGTAGTACTTAGACTTAACTTCATTCCCAAAGCTGTTTGCAGAGCTCCCCAGAATTAGCTCATGAAGATAGGATCTTAATCACTTATTATGCTTATTGGAACTCCATGTAGATGAACTATTTCCCTCATATAAATTTCTGCAAATAAAGTTGTCGTTCTAGTTGGCTTGACCGGGATAAAATGTGCACTTTTTGTTAACCGGTCCACAATGACCCACACTCCTTCGTTTCCTTTCCTGGTTCTGGGTATACCATCTATGAAATCCATTGATATCATCTCCTATTTCCACTTAGAGATCTCCAAAGGTTGAAGTATCCGACCATTTTCTGATGATCTCCCTTAATTTGTTGGCAACTCGCACATCTGCTCACGAAAGTGGAGATATCCTTCTTCATTCCTGGCCACCAAAAGACACTCCTCATGTCCTTATACATCTTCTGGACTCCAGATTGAATACTCAATCTAGATTTGTGACATTCCAACAACACTTCCTGTCTTAGTCCATCTATATCTGAAATGCACAATCTTCCCTTGATTCCTAAAACACCTTGGTGATCCATCTCAAAATCTATACATCGACCTTCCTTGACTCCTCGAATCAACTTCTCCATAGCACTATCCTTCCTTTGGTTCTCCATTATCCTTAGCTGAAGAGTCGGGGTAACTTCCAAAAGAGACAAAACTGCATTCCTGCTTAAGGCGTCTGCCACTACATTAGCTTTTCCCGGCGTATAAAGAATGTCCAAGTCATATGCCGCCAAGAACTCTAACCATCTTTTCTTTCTGAGATTCATGTCCTTTTTGGGTGAAAAGATACTTCAGGGACTTATGATCAGTGTAAAGCTCGAACATTTCACCTAATTGAAGAAGAAGAAAATCCTAATTACTAGAATATCTAAAGAAAGAAGAAAGAAGAAAACCATGAAGAAGGAAAGAATTTACCTAAAAAATAATGCCTCTACATTTTCAATGCAAAGACCACAACCGACAATTCCAAGTCATGTGTAGCATAATTCTTTTCATGAGACTTTAATTGTCTACTAGCATACACAATCACCCTTTCATTCTGAATCAAAACAGCACCCAATCCTACTCCACACGTAATGGTATAAACCGTAAATCCACTACTCCCATCTAGGACAACAAGAACTGGCACACTGGTCAGTTTCTTCTTCAGTTCTCCAAATGCTTCCTCACATTTTGGAGTCCGTTCAAACTTTTCACCTTTCTTAGTCAACTTAGTCAAATGTGAGGAGATTTTAGAATAATCCTAAATGAAACTTCTATAATAACCCTCCAATCCTAAGAAATTGCGAACTTCGGTAGGAGTCCGAGGTAGCTTCCATTCCTGTACTACTTCTACATTTATCAAGTCCACTGAGATACCATCTCCCGATACAATATACCCTAAAACTCTTACCTTCGATTGCCAAAAAAGGCATTTAGAAAACTTTACTTTCAAAACATGCCTCCTTAGGGTTTCTAAAACTACTTCCAAGTGATATCTATGTTCCTCTTCTGATTTGGAGTAAATTAAAAATGTCATCGATAAAAACAAGCACGAACTTATTTAGAACCTCTCAAAAAGCACGATTCATAAGATCCACGAAATATGCGGGTGCATTGGTCAGCCCAAAAGGCATAACCACCATTCAAAGAAAAAGTCTGGGCCCCTAAAGGCAGTTAAGGGTATACTATCCTCAGCAACCCTTAATTGGTGAAATCCGATGGCTAGATCCATTTGGGAAAATACCATAGCTCCATGAAGTTGGTCAAATAAGTCATCGATGTAGGGTAAGGGAAACTTGTTCCTAATAGTCAACTTATTCAACTCCCTATAATCCACACATAGTCTCAAAATCCCATCAGACTTAGCTATAAACACCACAGTCGATCCCCAGCTCGAAAGACAGGGCCAAATTAATCCCCTCCTTAGTAAATTCTGAGTTTGATTTACTAACTCCTCTCTCTCCCTCGGAGCCATTCTTCTATTAGGCTGAATCACTGGTTTTGCACTAGAAACTAAATCAATGCGGAATTCTATCTCTTGATGAGGAGGGAAACTTTTTTTTTTGGCAAAGCCAGCGAGGTTGACTGGACCCCTACCAGATTTATTGATAACAGAAAATAAAGATTCAAACAAGCTTTGAATCAAGCTAAAAATTCAAATCTAAGGAGGGAAACTTTTAACTTCTTCAAATACATCAGAAAAATTCTTAACAACCTCTATTGATCATAACCCTTCTTGAGATGCTTCCAAGGTATACAGGAAACTACACATATGAATACTAGGGTCTTCATAAGGTACTTTAGCAATGCCTCCTAATTTTGTCGTTAATGTCACGGTTCTTTCTTTACAGTCTAAGATAGCTCCATGCATTGATAACCAATCCATACCAGGAATAAGGTCAAATCCTTTAAAATCTAAGATATATGGATCAAAAGTAAAATGATTGTAAAGATAGGAAATTGGCACGTCCTCACATACTAGGTTCAAATGAGTTACACCCCCTATAGGATTAGATAAGCAAATATGGTTTTCTACAATACTTAGGATAAAATGAAATTTCTTTACGGCTTCTAAAGAGATAAAACTATAAGAGGCACCAGTGTCAAACAAAACTTGAACAAAAATATCATTAATTAATAGGGTACCTTCAAGAATGCCATTTCCCTTCACATCTCCTGAGGTTGATGGCTCATCCTTAACTGTATACACTTTAGCCTACTGCACCTTCTTCATGAGTGGGCAGTCCTTTATCCTATGTCCAGGCTGGTGACAGTTGAAGCATAACGTCTTCTGAACTATTAGAGAGATTGGTCCTGTTTGTTGCTTCGAGGCCTCAGAGTCTTTACAGAATTTAGCAATATGACCTTTCTGCTTGCAGATATAACAAGTGGCGTGCTTATACTTGTTTCCATTATTCCCTCCTGGATTTCCATTTCCTTTACCCTGCTTACTCCAGTTTGGGTTGAACTTTCTTTTGTTTGAATTGTTGTTGTCGTCATTATCATTTGTTGCTGCTGGAGTCGGCTTCTTTTTGTCCAAGACTTCATACTTAGTCCCATGTCGACTAGATCAACAAAAGAACCTTTGATATCGCCAGTCATCTTCTCCTGGAAACTTTCCCTCATTCCCAAAATAAACTTCTCGTTTTTTAATGGGGTGTTGATCAATTCCGGACCAAAACAAGATAACTTGTCGAACTTGGTCTCATATTCTACTACAGATAAATCCCCTTGCTTCAAGTCCATGAAGCTTCTATACATCTTGGTCTTTTCTACTGTTGGCAAGAATTAGTCCTCAAAAATTTCTTTAAATCGAGCCCATGAGATCTCTTCTTCTGAAACATTCAATGTAAGGGAATCCCACCAAGCTGCTGCCCCTTCTTGCAGTTGCCATGCTGCCAAGAACCTTTTTTGCTCATCTGATAAGTTGAGACCGTTAAAAATATTTTCACAAGATCGTAACCAAGCTTGCACCTCCACAATAGACTTAGTTCCTTTAAACGGTTTCCTCCTAGATTGGTGTAATCTTTGCACGTTGTTGCAAATTTCACCCTTGGCTGCACTGGTGCTGCCTCCTCGACATTTCCAACTCTTCCAGGATTTGAGGTTCGACCATTGGTGGTCGTAGTGCTGCTAGTTCCTCTACCTCGTCTACCTCTAGTGCTCATTTCTTACTACCTGGGCATAGCAAGATAATTCTTAAGATACTTTGACGAGATAATCTTGAAGAATGGTACTAATCAAACTTATTAAGCTGATCTAACCATCAGGAATATATATAGGTATACGAATAAAAATTACAAATACGCACTCTCAAAGTTGACCCTCAATTCTAAAGCCTAGGTGTTTCGAATAACCTAAGCTCTGATACCAAATGTAATGAACAGCCTTTCTTGCATTCGAAAGACGAATCATTATGGGTTGAAGAAATAAAAAAGATAAGAGAAAGACTAATCAAACATAGAATCTTACCATGCATGGAACTACATATAATAGATAATGTAGTCTATTACATAGCCAAGCCAAAATATTACATCAGAGTTCAATGATACAAGTTCTAGACTAGGACAATTACAACTACTTATCCACAAAAGACATAGGCCATATATCCATATATACATAGCAGAATACTTAATAATATTAATAACTATCCATGAAGCCACCTGCTCTAGCTCCTCCATCATGCTTTCGAGAGAAACCTGGATCACTTGACTACTCATAAAAATTGAGTGCCCAAGAGTTTAGGGAAAAAACAAACTACGGGTCAGACATGGGTCGGGTGTGAGTAAACTCAAATAATAGAATATTGATTTGAAAAATCTTTTGGAAACAAGAGTATCTCGTAAAACCACGTTGCACATAAACACATACGGGTTTTACCTTACGATAACAAAACACCTTTTATATAAAATTGATGATATTATTATAATGTCTAAGGGTTTAAAGTAAATAGTGAACATAGCTAAAAATGCTTGCATCTCACATTCCAACACATTTGGTTTACAATCAAAACCATAAATCTCGTATTGGAGAATGGATTCCCACTAATGATTGGGCTACTGGGGTACCGCCCATCACAGTACACCTCTAGAAAATGTACTGAGGTCGTACCTAACGACCCCTGCTAACACAGGACCGGCCTACCCCTTACTAGATAGTACCAAATATAATCGTCCCTTGGTTGGGATCGGCAACATTCTAGGACTTAATTATGAGAATAGGGACTCGTTCTAGATGGGGATGATCAATACCCTAATGGGTGCGACCCACATGGCCCTGTTGCATATCTCCTGTTTTAGTCATTCTTGGTTGATGAGGCTTGAGGCCACGTTTTACCTTTCAATAGCACTTCCCTCTTGGAATGCTAATATTGCCTTCCAATGTTGACACAATGTCAGCATTCGTTCATACAAGTCATTCAGTAGATGAACGAACCGAAGGTACTATTTCCACTACACCCATTTTGAAATCATCCTAAGGGATAGAAGCAAATAGCCCTCGCACTTCAAGTCTTAAATCTTGATCATGGCTTCAATACTTCCACTTCGAACGTTTACGTTGGTTTGAAGTGGTTTCTAGAAAACAGCTTATCATCCGATCCCGGTCTCTTCAACCCAACATTCGATAATTTAAAAGGGTCAAGTGGTTTCTAGAAAACAGCTTATCTTGATCATGGCTTCAATACTTCCACTTCGAACGTTTACGTTGGTTTGAAGTGGTTTCTAGAAAACAGCTTATCATCCGATCCCGGTCTCTTCAACCCAACATTCGATAATTTAAAAGGGTCAAGTAATTGATAGTGAACAACTTCGCTATTAGGTGGAAGATTAACATATGGAAACTCATTCCATACTTAAGTTATCATGACCCGCTTATCGAAATTAACCTTCTTTTGTTTATCACAATTCCGATATCCAAAATTCTTGCTAAACACAAGTCACTTACTTTCCATAAACGAGTTAACGTTTTCAGTCACTACTTTAATTCATTTGGCTACTCAATGGTCCAAACAAGAAATCATTTGGTTTGGATTCAATTCACCTTGAGAAGAATATTATTTAAAACACATTCGGTTTAGTTTAAAATCACCTTCGGAAAAGATTTAATTAAATAAATAAATCAGTTTGAACCCTAATTAAATCTTAATCAATCCAAATTAAATCAAGATTAAATCATAATTAAACTCTAATTAGACTTAATGAACTTAGTTAGGCCAGAATTAATTTCCTAATGCATCTGGATTAAGGTTAAATCAAATCATTATTAGTTAAACCCTAATTAATTAAAATATTAATTAAATAATCACTTAATTAAATAATAATGAATTAACTATTTAACTTAATTAAATAATTATTAACCATTAGTTACTTCTTAACCATGTTAAATACCAATTAAAACTTAATTAATCAAACAATATTCATTAACTTAACTTAAGTGTTGATTAATTACTAATTAAGGCTAATTAACTTTTTATTTAACTAATTAATTAAATAATTAAATTACAAAACTCAATTACTTTTTAATTACTAATTAAGTTTGTTTTGAAAACTTTTACAAAATAATTTCAAGTTAAAACTACTTGAACTAAAATCGATAAATTTCGTCGAACTACATCCATAGCAACTATTGCTATGGGCACAGTTCACTCTAAAATATTCTTAGCGAACCACTTCATGCCATACTTTTTTTCATGGTTTGAAACATTATTTAAAAAATTCTAAAAAAACTTTTGAAACTAAAGCTACAAACTTTAATTCATTTCAAAACTTTGAACTTCAAAAAAACCAACTTCGATTCCAACCAGATCTCAAATCTGTTGCAATTACACATAGTAGTTAACTTTGTTTACCAAAACTCATGCCATAGCTCGTGTTTTACAATCAACACATTACTAACACAAACCATCTTCATCATAGGTTGCAAGTATACATCCAAATATACATGCTTGCTAACTTTATAATATAACATCGATTTCCATAACCAAATCAAGTTACAATAAACCATCCAAATCATAGTCAAACCACATGGTTACCATTCAACTCCTACATTATATTATCACTACAATAATTACGTAATAATAAAGCAAAAATCTTTTCCAAAATAAGGTAGTTTACTCACCGAAATTCCACGGATTCAACTCTAACTTTCACTAGACCTTGCTAATGACCCTAAAGCTCGAAAAGGAAGTTGTTTTATTGGATTTTTAGCTACTAATAGGCTCGACCTGATGGTTTATTGGCTCAGTCTGGGTTGTAGGGTGGGAATGTGGGTAGTTGCTTGATGGAGGAAGGTGTGTAAGGTGGTAGAGAAGGGTTTTAGCTAAGGAAAATGTGTTTTGAATTGGAAAAACTTGATTTTTTTCCTAACTTTTGCAAACTATGGAAGCCGTGAATATTTTGAAGAGGAAGTTTTAGAAAGTGAAGAGGAGAAAGCAAATGAGAATGTGTGTGTGTGGATGTATATTTATAGGCAAAAAGAGTTGGAGAAAATTACTAAACTAACCCTTAATGATTCAACATAATATGTCATGATATTTGAAAAGTCACATCACCTTCCTACCCCTCTCTCTTGTCACATCTCCCCTCCTTCTCTAGTCAAATCCTTAAGCTCATGATGAATAATGATGTTTAATTAATAAAATATTAAGATATGACAAAGCTTAATAATATATATTTATATATAATGTTTATTATTTTTAAAGTTATGAATTGTCACATCATCTATTAATTATAATTAACATAAGGTAATCTATTCCAAAGTGTATTATTATTTAATTAATTATCTACTATATATGTGTACATATGGTGCACAAAGACGAACAACATTCCCGACAACTTTCCGATGTCGAAAGGTCGAAATTTTGAAAAACATTCTTCGGTCACATTTCCTATTTTTCTATGAACTATTTAATTTGGTAAACAAATTTTGAAAATGATTTTTCCCTCATTTTTAATTAATTAAAATGAGTTTATTTATTAATAAAAATCTATTTATTGAATATATAAAATATAAATAATTGCCTAGTTAAAACGACCTAATTCAGGGTCGTTACATGGAGTAATTAATTTGTTTATAATTATATGAATATTCCGTTATATTGGTCAATTTGATGTATTCATGTCATGAATTGTGTGTGTGTGTGTCTATATATATATATATATATATATATGTATATGTATATATCAGATAATGTATTGGATATTCAGAGATGATATAAAATTCATCATATTTATTCACCTCGATTCTATTAATTGAGAAATGTATATCTTTGTCTATAATACTATATTATTCAAGTCTATAACTCGTGTATATTGCCTTGCTTTGGGTTGAGATATGTATTATTTTAGATGTACTCAGGTATTGAAATGTATCTATGTTGATCCAAAGTAGTGTATATGAGAGATTGCTCCTTCTGTGCCCATTGATTCGACCTATTTGATGGTAAACTACCTTTGATATTTTGGTCACTGGAGCCAGGGCATCACAGATACAAACCTATGATACAAGTAGGTGGTCCAAGTATTTTGTTGCTCTCCTGTAATGTTACGGCGGACTAGTGGGAGGAGCTGGATATTAAGCGACCATGTAGGCCATGAGGCTAGTCCATGGTATGAATCCAATCAGGTAGCACGAGGAGAACAGGCGACCCTCTAGGGCATGAGGCTAATGTAGTGTGTGAGTCTATATGCAATTGACGTGACGGTGGACAATAGATGACCCTGTACCACACGAGGCAAGTCTTGTGAAGTGAGTCCGCATAGATGTGATGTGATATGGTTAGATGTATAAGAAAACCAGGCATGACGTGGCGACGAAACCTTTGGTGGCTGAGCTATAGACTCATAACATTTTATAATATTGTTTTTTGTAAAATATGTAAAGTAGATTATTTCTTACTCACCATACTTATGTCTGACCTACTTAAATATTATATATATATATATCCAAGTTGATGGAGTTTGGAAAAAAGATGGTATTAGGGATGGAGATTCATTGAAAATTGCATTTATGGTGTACATAAGCATTGTACCTGGATTTGACTATTTATTTGGTTTGGGTTGTATCTATATTTATTTAGATATATGTTTGACATTATAGACATGTTGTGGTGATTTGACTATGGTATTTATCTATGTATTGTATTTTATTTCATTCCTTTGTGAGACTCTGAAAGTATGTAGTTATTTGATAGTGTTAGTTAGAACCGTATCTGTTATCTAATATCTTTCTAGGTCTGTAACTATATATATAATCTCAAACCCCAATGATTCCTCCTTTAAGTTCTTGGATTTTGACATCGATTTGTGTGCCGGTCCTAAGGTCGAAGGGGTGGGTCGCTACAGCAAAATTCCTAAAAAAAGCCTCGACGTAATTATTTATTTTAAACCCCATTTAAAAGGTGTACCGATATTGAATATCAATATTTGCAAATATAACCTTTATACATGCATTTAAATAATTACTAAAAACATTCAAATATCAATTAAATTAATTATAATTAATATTTCATAAATATTAATTAATTTAATAAATTTGTAATATTTTGTAAATTAGTTAAATCATGTGGTTCATAGAAGAAATTACAAATGCATTGTGTGATTCAGAGGTATGGATTCAGTTAGCGATTAATATTGAATAATTCAAATATTAACTTTCACATATCACCTTACCTAGTGGTCTGCCTGTTTGGCCGAATTCATCGCTTATAAATCTTTTTAGTAAAATCCAATTTCACATTTTCTTAAGTGGTACCTTTTATACACCAATTCTCATCGTCAACACTATATAACATAAAACTTATAGAATTTAGTTTTGGTCAAAATTCCAATATCATCCACATTCAACTTAAAATTGTTCACCCACCTATAGTCATTCTATGGATGCCATGCTATGATTTAAACATAGTCAAAGTGGAGTTTCTATATTGAAGTTCAGCAACATTCTCAACTTGAGAGAATTATGTAATATTGTTGCTTTGATATTTCCCGTTTGACCTAGTTGTTATTAACCAACAGTGAACTCTCGTATGAGTTATTCCATGGTTATCCAATAACTGTTAGTTTGTAACCATTTGGTACACCCAACAGCCATGAGTAATACAATGTCTAACATTTGGAGATTGTTACACACTCCGGTCTTAGCAGATGAATCGATATCTTTTCTCGAAACATCATGACCGGGAATACTAAAAAATATGTTATTTAATATCATGATAATTTTCTCATGATTGCAACTTCTTGTAATTATTATCACATAACACATCATTTAAAGATATTATGTTAAATATATTTAAATTAATTATTTAATTAATGTATTACAATATAACAAATACCGATAATAGAGAACAAACACCTTTTATTTCGAACGAGTTTTATCATGGAGCTAATAATTTATAGTAAATTACAGAATTGTCCATTGGGCATACCCTTAACTCTATTAATCTCCCTTGCACTTACGACCGATTATGAAATCTCAATCCCATCCCCTCAATTTGTTTTTCTAGAACCGATCAAGTTGGTCCCTTTTGTGAATGGATCTGCTATATTGTCCTTAATGTCCACTCTTTCAATTACAACTTTTTTATTAGTGTTAAATTTTGTTATCAAGTGAAACTTTCGAAGAATGTGCCTTGACTTCTTGTGAACTCTTTTTTCTTTCATGATTTGCATCATAGCATTGTTATCACATCATAATGTTATGGGTTTCATAGCCATCAACTTGTGAATCCAGTCTTCGTTTTTAGTTTCTTCGTTAAGAGTCATGTATCATACCTCCATCATTCAATTAGCTACTGTCTCTTGCTTGGAACTCTTCCAACTGACCACATCAATATTCAATGTGAAAACCTAATCAGTTACCGATTTATTGTCATCGATATCATTTTAAAAGCTAGAATTTATATACCCCTTCCCAAGGAGTTCTTCATTCCCATATAAGAGGAATGGGTCTTTTGTATTTCTTAAATAATTAAGAATATATTTCACTATTGTCCAGTGCTCTTCTTCGGGATTAGACTGATATCAGCTTACGCATCCTAATGCATAAGCCAAATTTGGTCTAATACATAGCATGACATACACGATGGAATCGATTGTGGATGCATACGGTATCCTCTTTATGCACTCTTTCTCTTCATCGGTTTGCGGAGCGTCCTTCTTAGAAAGTACAATTGCACATTGCATCAAAATATTTCCATGCTTGGAAAACATTATCCTGAATCTTTTCATTATATTATCTATGTATAGAGACTAGGACAGTCCCAGCAACCCCTTGGATCCATCTCTATAGATTTTTATACCAAGTATATAGGTCGCTTCTCCCAGATCCTTCATGGAGAAGTTCCTAGACAACCATGATTTCGTTGATTGCAACAATCCAATATCATTCCCAATCAATAGCAAACCGTCTACAGATAAGACGAAGAACACTACAGCACTTCCCCATTCTTCTGGACATACGCACAATACCTTTATACTCTGATAAAATCCAAACAGTTTAACTACTTTATCAAAGAACTTATTCCTACTCCTTGAAGCTTGTTTAAGACCTTAAATTGATCTTATCAATTTTCATTCCTTTCCCTCGCTTTCACTGACCCCGAAACCCTCGGGCTATTACATTTAAACGGTCTTTTCTAAATCAATATCAAAAAACGTTGTTTTTGCATCCATTTGCCATATTTCATAGCGATAGAACGCAGCGATAGGAAGCATTATCTATATGGACTTAAGCATGGCTATGGGTGAAAATGTTTTGCCATAATCAACTCCTTGAATTTGACAACAACCTTTCACAACTAGCCTTTCTTTATAGGTCTCTATTTATTTAGCTTTTTCTTAAAAAATCCACTTATAGCTGATAGCAAAATTATCCATTCGGGTATGTCAGTCAAAGTCCATACTTTGTTGTCATCGGGAATCCATCTCAGATTTCATAGCTTTAAGCCAACATGTAGATTCTTAACTATGCAGCCTTTGTCGGATGAGAGTGGAGTATCATCTTCTAAGATGCATCCTCTTTCTCTCCATCCATAAAAAAACATAGTATCTTTCTGACGCATGGGATTCCATGTTAAACCTTCTAATAGATTGGATGTTTTCGTGTAATAGTAAATTTGATTCTTCTATTGGTTCAGCTCAGTGTTTACTTCTTGGATTTCATCAAAGTCTACAACTTTGTTATCAAGTTTTTTTGATAGAAATTCCTTTTCTAAAAATACAGCATGCAAAGAAATATTAACCTTTTATTTCTTGATTTTATAAAAAAATATATCCTATGGTATTCGTGGGATATCTTATAAGTTTACAAAGAGCCCATGTCATATAGCATTTTTATGTTACAGTTAAATCTAATCAAAACTGAGTTATAAAGGAAAATAATCATGAAGTGCAATTTTGCTGTGTTTTTCTTCTACCATCGCCAATTTAACAATTAATTCAATACCATATTGAATTCCTAATTTAATTATAGCAAACATCCAAAACATTGAAAATTCAAAAGAAATTTTTGTTATATCTAAATCTAAAAAAGTAGATAATTAACATAAATAAACTAAAAGTTTTACAATTAAATTTAGTATCCTTAATGACATAATTAGATCTGAAACATAATACTTATATTTATGTAGAAACATATATGTAATAAACTGAAATGTAATTAAAGCATGAAATTGAACTGATTTAAAACAAATCAACTAGATCAAAGATGTGATTTAATGTTGGTTTATAATTTCAAGGTATAATAAAGAACTAATTTTATATATATATATGTGTGTGTGTGTGTGTATGTATGTATGTGTGTGTGTGTATATATATATATTTGTGTTCATGCACATGCGTACCGGTTTGTGTACATATTTTCATAACATAATCTACTAAAAAATAGATTTATCAAAAAGGGAATAAAATGTAACGATAATAGTAATTTATTAGAACAAATCAGATTTACAACAATACAAGGTTCTAGAATTTACAAACAAAAGGATATGTTTCGGATCCCAAATGAAATAAGATATAAATTGTTTAGTTAAATAAGATAATTAAACAATTATAATAATGGAGGAAAATTTTCTAACAAATCCATTCGACAATAGTTAATCAATTAAGATCAAATTAAATCAAAAATATACAAATAAAACTATACATAAAAGAATTCACATTCATCACATTATATAGAAGATTTTAAACAGATCTTAATAAGTGGCTATAATATACATATATATGAACAATCATTATTTTAAACATCATGAATAAATTGTAAATTAAAAAACATACCTAAAATTCTTGCTCTTTGACATGCCGTGATATAAGGCTTCTCCTTTAGATTTCATGCAAATCTACACCCCAACTTGCAAGAGAAGGGTCTACCACCTTAGTTTTAATTTAATTTAATGTTTGATTTAAAGTTGTTGTTGGTCTTTTTATGTATAACGGAAGGATAACTGCCATTCTTTTAGAGAGGAGGAAGATGGATTTTCTGTAGAAAGAAAGTGTAATGAGGAGATTTGTTTTTAATGAAATAAAAGAATCTTTTCTCATACTCCATACTTAACTTCTTTATTTAATTTCAATCTATCATTCCCTTCATTCTCTCCATATATTGGGTAGCCCTAGCATGCATCCACATTGGGCAAAGTTTCCAAAAAACCTTCTATGTAATTATTTATTTTAACCCTATTTAAAAGGTGTATCGATATCAAATATCGATATTTACAAAAATAACTTTTATCAATGCATTTAAATAGTTACTAAAAACATTCTAAACATCAATTAAATTAGTTATAATTAATATTTCACAAATATTAACTAGTTTAAACAATTTATAACATTTTATAAATTAATTAAATTATATGGTTTTTTAAAAGAAAACACAAATGCGGTTGGGAAACTCAAAGGCATGAATTCAATCAACGAATTCATCGCTTATAGATCTTTTCGGTAAAATTCAATTTCATATTTTCTTAAGCAGTACCTTTTAGTAATGATTACTTACACCAGTTCTCTTCATCAACATTAGATCACGTTAGAACTTATGGAATATAGTTGGTCACAATTCCAATCTTCCATATTCCACTTAGGTAGTCCATAAACAAAGTCCTTGGTCCAATAATAAAATTTATGATTTAACATACTGCTCTGATTAGAGATTTTGACTTCGAGTTAACAGCAGTTGACTTTGATACAAACCTCATAAAACTTAGGAGAACTATGCAATGATAACATCCATATTGAAGTTCAACAGCATTCTTGAGAGAACTGTCTAATATTTTTACTTTAAGATTTCCCATTTGACATAGTTTTTATTAACGATTAGGAAACCATTAGATGTTTTATTCCATAGTTATCCAATAATTATTAGCACGTAACCCTTTGGTTCCTATAGCAGCTATGAGTAAGACATTGCCCAACATTTTGAAAACATTACGAACTCTGGTCTCAATGGATGTTTCGATATCCTTTCTCGAAATATTTGGACTAGGAATATGATAAAAATATGTTATTTGATATTATGATAATTTTCTCATGATTACGACTCCTTGAAATTATTATCACATACCACATAATTAAAGAATTTTCTATGAAATATATTTAAATTAATATATCACTAACAGTAGCTGGGTTAATAGATTTAGGAATTAAGCATATAGTTGTTGAGTTCACACTGCCAAGCATTTTCCTACTGATGAAAAAATTATGAGCAGCTTTTAGGAAGTCCTCCTTTATTATATCCCAGTAAGAAATAAAGAAAAAAGAGTTAAACCTATCTGGACCTTCTGAGCTATCTTTAGGAATAGATAAGAGCGCATCTTTGATTTCAAAATCCATCACATCCTTCTGAAGAAAAAGACCTAGCTCTTTGGAGATGGATGGAAAAGAAAGGTTAGCCACACAATCCACATTTATGCCTTGATCTGATGATGTGCCCAGCAAATTGGAGAAGTTATTAACAAAAGCCTCGGCAACCTCCTTCTAACCCTGATGATTTGTGTTAAGATGGTCTTTGATTGCGTGTATTTTCTGATCATTATTCTTTGCTTTAAGGTAGTTGTGATAAAAAGTTGTATTTTGTCCCCTTATATATCCTATCTGTCTCTACAATTTTGTCTAAGCATATTAGCCTCCACTTTACAAGCTTCACTAAGTCTGTCTATAAGGGCATGTTCCTAGAAGGAGAAGTTAACATCAGACGAGTTAAGAATCATTAGAGTTTAAATTTGTCTAAGTTGTTATTTAAGGTTATAGGAAAGCTTGTTGCCCTATCCATAAATCTCAGCACTCCACTTCTTAAGGCAAGCTTTTGTATGTTGGTGTTTAGATTGAAATTTATACATGGGGTTACCATAGGCTTGGATTTTCTAGGCGTCTTTGACAATGCTAAGGAAAGAGGGGTGTTCAGTCCAGAAATTGAAGAATCTAAAAGGAGAAAGGGGTTTGGAAGAGTTTGAATCAAAGTGGAAGATAATAGGGGAGTGATCGGAAAGAGATGGGGGAAGGGATTCATTGAAAAGATTTGGCCATTTCAGCATAGCATCTTGATTAGAAAAAACCCTGTCTAGCTTAGAAAAGGTTCTCTTTCCAACTCTAGAGAAATTATTCCAAGTGTAATAGAGGCCTCTAGCAGGACATTCATGCAAATCGCTTTTATGATAGCATTATTGAGAGGTTCAATGTCTTTGATCGAAAGAAGAGATACCCCTACCTTGTCATTAAGTCTTAGCATATAGTTCTAGTCCCTTATGGCCAACTGTGGGAAATTTCTTGGATTCAAAAGGTGGAGGTTGTCAAGTAAGAGTTGTCTTTGGTGAAGGGACTTTTCAGCATAAATGAAAGAGCAGAATAAAATAAAATTAGATGGAATATGGTGGATTTGAAGGTGGCAAGCTTGTTTGGAAGAGGAGATTAAGATGGTTTGGAAGATAATAGGATTCCACATAAGCAGAATTCTCCCAAAGGTAGCTTCATTCAGATTGCTTAAGTATTTCTAGTCTCTTCTAATGTTTGCAACTACTTTATCAATGGTATTTACATTGTATTTCTTCTCAAGGATAGCCAACATTTGAAGATTTTTCTGGTGGATGTTGTTACCAGCTTCCATTTGTTTAGCATTATCATTTCCTCCCTTGATATGTTCCAAAACCCAATGTTGTCAATCATAGATTAAATTGTCATCGGAAAGAGTGGATTCGGTGACTTGCATGGTGGGTGGGACTTTATAGTTAGACTTGTGTTTGCTTCCCTCATAAGGTAGTTTAGAGATAAGCGTAATGGATAATAAATCAATTGTCTTCTCCTTTTCTCAATCATGAGATTTGCTTCTTTTTTTGTATGGGACATTCTGTTAGACATATTCTTAAGGGAGGAGAGGTTGTTGTTTCCTGGCAGAGAATGGATATCATCTATATTTTGACTAGAGTTATTGGCAATAGATTCTGAAATAAGTAAGGAATCAGAAGTGGTGATCTTGGTTGAGTATGAGGGTGGATTAGAGAGGGGTGGAATAAAAATTGGATTGAAATTTTAGTGAGAATTGGAGGAGGGGGTTGGCAAACTGTGGGAAGGATGAGAGACGAAGTGTTCAATTCCAATACTTCAGCAGTTTGCGTTGGGTTTGCATGCATGCAAAGAATTATGTTGGAATTTGATGTGTTGCATAAGGGATTAAAATTTTAGAATTCGAAGCAATTGAGGTCAAAGAACTTTCTATATGGGAATGCATGCGAAATTGTTCATTGAGAGCATTTAAAATGGCTGGAAATGATGTACGGATTAAAGACGTATGTGTGTCATCTTGAAGGCCTTCTAGAGCATTAAATCCATTGAAGACGTGGGGACAGGTGTTGATTGGGTTAAAGTCTGATGTTTTCTTAGTGAAGGACTATTTGAACCAAAAATGGCACAAACACCCAAAAGATTGTGTAGAGAATAAAAAGTGAAGAAAATAAATGAAAATGAGCAAGAAAAGAATACACAGCGTTTATAGTGCTTCGGCTAATCTTGGCATGCATCCACTTAGTTATTGCTTAGATCACTAGATTACAAGTGGTTTTCTTATGGATCAGTATAAATCTGAGGGTTATCACAAGAAATTAGAGTAAAGAAAGAAAGATCCAAAAAGATCCATAAAAATGAGCCCTACCCTCTTATTTATAGATGTAAAAGCCTAAAATCTCACCCTCATGATCTCTAGCTCGTTTTCCATGCCATGGACCAATTCTCCAAGAAAATAGGTGGACACCTCAACAGTTTGTGGGGATCAATACTGATCCATGGGCTTAGATTGGCACCGATCCGTGAGATGGCCAAACTGGTTGTCTTGAACTCCTTGTCTTGGCTCGATTAGTGGTTAGCTTTATAATTCCAAACTTTATTTGCACCGTTATTTGCTTTTTACTTAGTCCAGTGATGGATCTGTGGAAAAATAGAGTTGCTAACTTTGAGTGCTCGTGGGGATCGATAAAGAATTGCATGGATCTAATAAAATAGTGCTTGAAATAGGCTCTTGGTATCATCATTGGAATGTAGAAGGTGTGGGGGCAACTTTGGATGAAGGAAAATGGATCGGTACCGATCCAAGATGTTGGATCGGTACCGATCCACCATTTGGGTTGATCATGTCTTTTAATCTCTTGTGTTGGCATTGTCTTCGTCCCCTGGTTCTATTTGTACTTGGTTTCTGAACTCTTGGGCTATCACTCTAGACTCATGCCTTGATAGTTTCCCAGTTCGATTCGTCCAATCTGTCTGAATATTGCCTGGTCAAAAGGCTGGATGACATTTGCCTCCCAAAATACATCTTGTTTCAAACATGATGCGCATTGAATCAAGACAATTCAGGGTTGCTACAAAGGATTCCACTATGTACTTTAAATGGTCTTGCTCTTCCAGTGCTTATGAAAAGTCATTTCTATAGCCCTTCGTCACAATATTTTATCAGTATCCGTACTTCAAATCCATAGTGCACTCTCACGATCGATCATTCGAACTCCGTAATTTTGAACTGATTCCTTTCATGAACTTTCCAGGTTTGAATTTGATTTTAATTGACTTTAGTCGTCGGGGTTGGATACGTATACGCACTTGTATACATGTGCACGTCCTTGTTGTATCCTAAGCATATGAACATACTTATGTAGGCATGTATTGTTCAACTACCATCAACATAGTTTTGAAAAAGATTTAAGACTCGGAACCGATCCAACTCCTTGGATCGATATCAATCCTGGACTTCGGAGAAAAGTTCCCTATCTTGCCTTGAGACTTGGCCTTATTGGGTTATATAACCCGATTCCTTTACCTTTTTCCTCACTTTATTTGCTTCGATCCTAAAACTTAAATTTTGCCATTAAAAGAACTTTTCCTTCCTAATCAAACCCCATCTCCATTTGAACCTAGGTCCGTCGTCGCCTAACATTCGCCTAAGCACAATGTCGTTCATCTCGCCTTGCTCTAATCGAACTGACCCAGCACTTGAATCCCTTTTTCACAATTGAACCCAATCCAAATATCAAGCCCTAAAACACACATAATTTTGTAGGTGAGTGGTGTCAGACATGGACGTGGGTGGAGTTGATGGCCATGGTTTGGAATTGAAGACAAGAGGGAGGAATAGGACAAGATTTCTCCAATGGGTTGGATCAGCATAAATCCAACCCTTGGGTGAATTTCGTGAAGTCCAAACTCAGATGTGAACTTTGCTTGTGGATGAGTGATTTGTGTCGAACTCCTTCTTATTCTTAAAGCATTTTCAAATAATGGTCGACAACGCAAAGCTCTTGGGATGGTCAGCGATGACGGTCACTTCGTGCGATGCCCAAACTCTTAAAATGAACAGTTGTATAATATCGTAAATTTGCACTACACGATAGTGCATGGCACCGCACTGGATTTCACTTTCGCAATGGTGGTACAGTTTATGATTAATCTGATGTTGATTATTTATTGAGTATTTATAGAAATAGAGCATAGACATTCTAAGCATCTTGCCACTCAGACTACAGGTCCATCTACTTCCTAATATGCTAAATCTGATACCGAGTTAAGCTCGACTATGGTTCCACTTGCACAACAAACTCTGGCGCAACCCCTACCTCTAGTTGAAAATCCACAAGCAGATCAATCTCATCCATAGGTTCCTCAAATGCCTGTAGAAAGCCGTGAAGTAGAAACTACTTCTGATGCTATTAAGGATGTTGTCATTTTAGACGATCCCGTCAATTCCATTGCTTCAAAGATAGAAGAGGGTTCGCTCCATAGAATCTATGACAAGCATAGAATTCCATTCGAGGATGTACTAGTCCCTTCTCGCCATCAAAGAGCTCACAATATCCCAGAGGGTTACACTACTTGCAATAGATACATGTGTTTGGCGGGTTGTGTCTCACCATTCAACCAATTTGTTCATCAAGTCCTGAACTTTATGAGATTAGCTCTGATGCAACTACATCCGAATAGCTACGTCTTCCTCCATGATATGTATATTGTCTTTGATCAACATTTGCATTGAGTGCGCAGTGATAAAGAGATTCAGTATGTATATAGTTTCAAGAGCCAAAAAGGAAGCCTTTCTACGATCTATCTAGAATCGACCAAGAGCTGTATTGTCATTACCGATACATGGAATAAGTTGAGCTTCTTTAAGAGTGAATGGTTCTATGTCCGCTGTCCACCCAGATTTGCACGAAGATTATACTTCATTTGTTTGCTGTGAATTTGCCTTGTGAATTTGCAAGCATAACTCATATTCTATCTATCATTTAGATTTTTAGGCAAGACCCAGTGGCGTGCTCCTTCAAATGTCGTCAGAGTTCTTATGGCACTTCCGAAGGGGGATAGAGATATTAGAGTTCTCTCCGAGGAGAATCTCCAAGCTAATAATTTTCTAGAAGTGAGCTGTAGCACTAGTCTAGTCCAAGTGGCTTCTGACAACGATTGTGATAACGATGACTATAATAACTCGCATGTAGCTAGCTATGTAAATCCTAACTTGCCCCAGTCCCAAGTCCAAGGGCCGAAGTTGAAAGAGAGCAAAAACATACCAAAGAAGGCAAAATCAGAGGTGAAGGTGGTGAAGCTGGCCATGATGATGTTAATGTAAGCCAAGAGCCTTCGGTTGAGCAGTCCAAGGACAACCAACTGTTCGTTCTGAAAAAGTGGCTAGCTGTGAAAAATACCAAAGCCCAAACTTTTACACCGCCTCCACCGGTCACAACCCCGAAGAAAACTCCTTATGTTCCTTCAACAAATACATTTATTAACATAGGGCCAATTCCTATCGAGTTTGGCTCCAATGGTATTGGAAACATGAGCCTAGAGGGTCTCGATTATCCCCTTCGCTTTGATGATGACATCATTCCTACCAGCATGGAAGAGATCACTCGCATGAGCAAAGCTCTAGAACACGTTCCATCGAGGGGACACTAGGACACTTACAAACACATGCACTGCACTTGACTTGCATCCTCTTTAGTCGAAACTAATTTGTTTTTGTTTCAGTTGCAGGATCCATAGAGAGGAAGAAGTATATATTTCAATCCTTGGAGGAAAACATATCTCGACCATATAAGCATCATCCTAGCACGTACCATTAAGGCAGTGGTCAAGATTCTGAATCTAGTCATCGGTTTAGCCACGACAGGAGCAGTCGGGATGGAGGTGTTTATGATGGAGATTATCCATCGTAGGACTCTACTTTCGGATATCGTTCTTGGACTAGATCACCTCCGCCAAGAAGCTCAGACAAACATTCCGATCACTACGACAACTTTCAACTGGGCAATGTTTCTCATGCACTCCCTCCAGCTTCCATTCATGTGCAACATTTGGTACTATCCCATTCCAGTCGATCTTCTGACCATAAGCATCATAAGAGTAGCTCTAAGACTTCTCATCATAGGGCTAGCAAGAAACCGATTGAATCTCTAGTCGTCACGGTAGAGTAACAACTTGACATCTAAGTTTGATGGTCAAACTAAGGGAATAGTTCCCAGAAATATGCTTTGATGATCTTATGTTTGTGCCCAATCTGAAGAGAATTCTACATGAGGTCAAAGACGCGATCATTTCTTACGTAACCGACAATTATAATCAATAAATGAATGGGCGCGGGTAGCTAAGAAAGTTTCTAAAGTTTTGAGGGAAAGGAAACCAGAGATTGGCAATTTGATCATGGAGATGTAGGATAAAAGAATCATTGCTCATCTCAACGCCGAGGTCAAAAACTTGAGAAAATCAGAAGCCGAAGCTAATAAAAGGCCCGAGGATGCTACGGATGCACTAGAAAATGCTAAGCGTTGCGATGAAATGGAGACTGTACATCATCAGAATCATGACTTAGTGCTCGGAAAAGATGCTTTAACCACGAAAGTAAGTGGACTATCATCCAAGCTTGAGAACGAGACAACGGAAAAGAACGAAGCTCTCCAAGAAGTTCAGGGGTATTACGAAGGGCTGGTTTCTGCTTATGAGGAAAGGGACAAGATGGTTGAATGCACTAGAGACGTAGATGCACTTTTCAAGAGGGAGGTTGAAGCCACTAAGAAGCAGATGATGGAGAAGCTCGAACCAATGCGCAATAAGTACAATGCCAACGTATGCAAATTCTGCAACTTAGAATGGTTCGACCATGATTACCCCACAGTTCTTGCCTTTTCTTGGGAATAAGTCATTATAGAGGAGAAAGAATTCCTAAAATGTGGTGAGGTGGATTTGGAACAGCTTGAAAAGGAGATCTTAATAGGAGATGAACCCAGGGTGCTAAGAGAGGGCCAGCTTATTCTCCATCTAGAGTTAGCCAATATAGTTCAAAAAGACTTAGGCAAAGGCTTCGAATCATCGCCTCAAGATGCCACTACTAAGGACACCTCCGGACACAAAACTGCTCTTGATTCTACTTCGGTGCTGGGGTATAATTAGATCAACACCAAATGCAAAAATCCACCATCCTTTTTCCCATCTTGAAAGGGAATTCCAGCGACACTCTTGCCTCTATGGAACCCCAAACTTAAGGAGGTATCTCATTGACCTCACATGTACTTTAGAGAGTCCATATATCGTCGATTGACATCACTAATCTCTCTTTTTATATCTCTCAAGTTTCAGGTCAGCCCCAGGTCGTCCCGCTCTTGACAAAGGTCTCTAATCAGGACAACAAGCATCTATAATAGAATTAGTAATTGTGCATAGTCCAACGATGGTGTCGAGTATCCTAACTGGAAAGACTTCTAGGCTTGGCGAGCAAATGATAGATGCTTTGCAGGATGAAGGGGCTGGTGTGCTTCAGGGAGCTCAGACTGATGATAATATTGTTATCACTGGGTCCTCCGAGCCACTGCGGGGTCCCACCATAAGTTTGCTTGAGCAAGAATTTGTCCTGGGAAAAAGGTTAGGCTAGAGAAGATAGAGACCTTTCCTCCTCCTCTGTCCATAGCCCTGCCTGGTCAGACAGTCTTCGCTCCTGTCACCCTCCCTCCGCCCGGGAGCACACAGAGCCTGCTTGAAGGATCATCGTAGAACACTCCATCCAAGGGTAAAGGAAGCGGGACAAAAATAGGAAATAGGAAGGGTGAAGGCTCGAGTGATCCATCGTCCGGCGATGCAAAGAAACCGAGGAGGCACAAGCCGATGAAGTGATTGTCAGTTTGTTTTGTGTAGATAGACTTACCTTTTGGTTTACAGCTATAGGAGTCTATTTTTATTTTTTGGCCGATGTTGTGCGAGTTCAGCCTCCGCTTTTGCTTCCCAGGTTAGGTGCAAATAAAACTTGTACTTTTTCTTGCAAGTCTTATTTTGACTATGAATAATAAAGACTTTTGTTTTACCAAATCTTTGTGCAAATTTATCTAAGTAAT
The DNA here is from genome assembly GCA_030737815.1 of Allium fistulosum. Lineage (NCBI taxonomy): Eukaryota > Viridiplantae > Streptophyta > Magnoliopsida > Asparagales > Amaryllidaceae > Allium > Allium fistulosum. Next base: position 1,215,904,174 of record CM060902.1, read on the forward strand.
GAAGAAATGCACTTTCCATTATATATACTCATGATCCATCTCTTTTCTTGATTATGGTTGGACTAAGTTATTGGCCCGTTTTTGTGATTTGTCGGCATTTGGTCATTCTACTGAATACAAAGAAATTGAAGTGCCAAGCTTTGGGCATTGATTAGTATAAAAAATCTAGTATAATAGTTAAGGTATTCTTTTCCAGGATAGTGACATCTGATCACGCCAAGCTCCAAACACTGGTTTGAGATAACTACTTAAGATCATAGTTTGCACATTATCATCCAGGATGTTTTACTTTCAATCACGCCTAACTTTGGGTGTTAATCAAAGTTTATAGGTAAGATCCCACCTTACACCGGCCATGGATCTTTCCTCTTTCCTACTTAGAGAAAGGTGTTAGTGATTGGATGGTCATGTCACATCCATTCTGAATTATACTCCTGCCCTCACATCAAGGGCAAGAGTTAGCTGATGGACGTTCACTTCACAACCTATCGGGTTTATACTCCTGCCCCCACATCAAGGACAAGAGTTAGTACGCATCCATCTCTGGGCGCCAAGAATGGTTGACTCCGAGAATCTGATCATGGCCTGTAGAAGTTTGGTTGGCAACTAACTCTGGGTACCTGCATACCTGCATTATGCACATGTAGATTCATTCGAGTCGGTCATATTTAACAACTCTTAAGCTATGTAAAGACAAAGACAGATCTGGAAAGCCATTTCATTTATTGAAGACGGGAAATGACATGTTCTATCTTATTACATGGCTTTATAAATTTACTTCTAAGTGAAATAGCATCGTAAGTGCTCACTATTTCACACCCTCGAGAGTGAGATCTCATCAACCATTGCTAGCTTGAAAATATAAATAAATGCTCTAAAACATTCAAAATAAAAATATAATAAATACAACATACTATACATTAATGTTTGCGTTAAATTTAAATTGAACGTTAAAATAGATCATGTAATAAGTGGCAAGATTAGGAAGTAAAGATGGAAGGGTTGTAACCCAAAAATGAATAGGCAATAAATGTGCAATAAATTGAGAGTTGTTAGAATTTAAATAGGTTATAAATGGATGAAATTTGACTGATTAATGAAATTGGTAGGTTAATTATGGAACGGACATGGAAGAAATAATGGTAAGATTTGAACAAGTAAATAAAGGTCTTTAGGAAACGTCCATTAAGATAATAATCATTTATTACACACAAAAGGGACATTTATATAGATAATAAGTAAAACATGTTAAGTGGTAATTAAATATCATAAGGCATGGTAATTGTCATTAGAGTAAATTATGTAGCCTTGAATATGCAAATAGAGATTAGTGAGCAATATCCAATAATAATGCTTAAAATAATTAATTAGACTTAGTGGGTTGGGATGCGAGGTTAGTAAATTTACACAACAGAAGTCTACTCTTCACTCATAAGCTACCAGCAGTTGTATATACTTACTACTGATGTGAGACATCTCTAACTATAGGAGCCGTAGCAAAAGAGATATGCGAAGGATGTAGGACCTGCTTCTGGGTCGGAGGTATTAAGTGGTTGATTTAGGGCCCTCCTCTTCTCTATTTAGGATGTATTAAATGGTCAGGGTTAGCGGTTAGGCATGGTAAAGGATATCTCAGAACGGTTCACTTCATTAAGTGGCCGAAGAGATTTCCATGCAATGTTAACCAGATAGGTACCGATGAGGGGTCCGCCTTGGGATTAGGTATTAAATGATGGGGGATTGCCTTAAATAAGGTATTAAATGGTCAGAGTCTGTCTAATTTCCATTAAGAATGTATTAAGTGGCTTGGGTACTATCTCTCAAATGGCTAGGACATTATTAATAATAGATGTGTAACTATACATTATAAAGCCATATATAGAAGTCATCATTCTCTATAGCTAGGACCGATAGACCATCATTGATAATGCGAAGGGCCCACTTTGTAACAACCCATACTCGAGTAGACCCAGATTTTCGCTAACCCAAAAACCCAAGTACACTAAATTACGGATTGTTGGTTTGGTAACCTGTAAAAGAGAAGCCATATTAGAGCACTAATGCTAATAACTCACAACGTAAATAAGTAAATATAATAGATCATAATAATTACTGACCCAAAATTGACACCTCAAATGTCAAGTGTCTCAGCCAGACCATTGCTTCAAACAATACCAGTACCCGTCCTTCTAAATTCTGTGGGTTGTAATGAGAAAGGGGTCAGAACAACGTTTTGGTGACTAGTAAATTATACATCTTATATATATCACTAACTTATGCCAATTGTTTACCATTTCTTCATGTTAGATTTATAATTAGTCACTACGACTACATCACTGCGTACGAACCGTCCCATCAACACCATGCAGTATATATGTAAGTATGTATATACCATCTTCCACTAATGGACCTAGATACTAACCCCACTAGTATTTACCACTCAGCATCTTGTAAGGATTCATCACCTCGCTGCATCATGATCGTCGTATCACTCGAGGAATCCTATAGTGCGCACCAATGACCTCTAGTCCATAAGGTTCTATATTCTTCGGGGATTTCACCTTTTCCTGCTTCATATCATTGATTTTCGGCCTCATGCACCTAAATCCCATTCGTATTTTGAAGGAATCTCTTTATGGGTTAACTAGCCTTGCCCTATCAAACAGACTAACAAACAACTGTGGTGGTGCATAACCCAACTGAATCAATCTAGGTAGGCAGAAGAGATCACTTAGGTGTAACCCTGTCCTTCCCGTTGACCGCAAGAGACCGATGATGAGCTCACTAAATATGCAACTCCTACCCCTAGTTTTGGTACCCATGTACGCCAGCCTTTTGTGCACCCTATTGCAACTCGTTTGGTACCTATGCATGCCAGCCTTTTTCGTGCCCTGTTGCATAAGTCCGATCTCACCCATCATCCATTTAGATTGCCTAATGCAATCAAGGCAATACTGTCCTCGGACAAATTTGAAAAAAACCGCTAGTGCTTGAACAGTCTCGCCATCCATTAAAGGTCTGCCCAGTTCCTACAATTATGGAGGTTTCAATCCAATCACACCTAACATGAGGGTATCCATTCAGCTATATGCAAGCATATACTCTCCACGTGTCTTAATGGTTGGATATATTTTTAACATCCCAACCCGGTCTAATGACCTTCAGTCATTTATTCTTTATTATCGTAATAGGCAATTTATAATTATAATAGACAATTTATAATTATAGCAGACAATTTATAGTTGTTCACATCCATCATAAACGCATATCTGAGGCTATGTATATGCATACTTCGGACTCATATATATTTATTCTTCTTTTATTTTCTTTATTGCCTCACATCTTTTATGTCTGACTCTAAGTCTTTATTCTTATTATGCGTTTATCTTCTACTTCATCAAATTTATTACCACCACTCTTTTTCAGTCATCAATATCGTTGCTACTACATTCATTAATTCAACTTCGATTTCTATTACATTTCATTTAATTGTCTGACTTAATCCATTTCATTCAATTATTAGACTAAATTCATTTCATTCAATTATCAGACTTAATAGCTTTCATTCAATTGTCAGACTTAATCCATTTCATTTCCTACCTTTTTTTCTTACCTATTACTCAGACTTCATTTTTCATTGGTTTTCACTTTATTACTTTTTAGTTTCATTCTTATTTAAATATTACACCTTTAGGATTTGCTACAGTTTAATAAATTGGAATCTAAACTTTAACAATTAACTGTTACATAGTAAATTTCCATATTTTGTCACAAAGAGGTGGTTTGTGCAATGTTTTTAATTACGAGGGGTTCTCTTTTTATTTATTGAAATAGACAGTACAAAATATAGTGACTATCTATATTTTGTACATCTTTTTTATAGAGACATATATTTGTTTCTTGTCATTTCAAACATCATACTTTTGCTAAATTTAAACTTGACAGTATATGCAAATCCACTTACAATTATGTATATTCCAATGAATTAAAGCATCGCTAAAATCCTAAAAGTCCAATTAACCTTATTTTTAGTCTCAATCACCAATATCAAATAAAATGAAACCCTACTTCATTATGTTTTTAGTTAACTAATCTGTCGTAAAATTGATAACTAAAATCATTTCGCAATTGCATAATTAAATCTAACATTACGCTTCTGTTATTATCAATATAAACTTATAGGCAAGTTTATAGTCTCTAACATTTCATATATATGAATTCATTTAAAATTAAATTATTAGACTCAGGCATATAGGAATAGATTTGAAATGATATAATAATATGATATAAAAATATATAATATTCTCACTCACCTTTAATAAGCGCTTCCAAATTTCTAGATCTATTCCAGATCTAACCCTGCTATCTGTATTCTTCACTTTTTGACTCCCTATTTGGCTATATTTGTACAAATCTCATTAGAAGTTGGATTAGGGAACAAAGATTTAGATTTATTAATTAGAATCAAATCTAAAGTTTAACTTTGATGTAGCAAGCTGATTTGGACCTATTTCCTATCCTTTATTCTTTCCTATTCTTCTCCAAAGTGTATCTGTGAAATCTAGATCTATTTTTGTGTATTTAGAAATTTTGTAGGAGAAAAGAAAATGGCAGAGATTTCGCGCTTATTAGAAAATAACGAGTTGAAAGTGAAGCCCTAGGTCCTAATTTATAGAGGTTCAAATTAGCACTAACTGTTGGCTGAAACTAGATTAGATCCAGACCACAGGGCATAAACTTACTCCGGCCTTCACAAGTAGGTGGGTTGACCGCACCAAGCCCCATATCTACAGCTCATTATCGACCGTGGCTAGGTCATGGTTGACCGACACTTTTATTATAGTGTGTTTTGATTTTTGCATTGATTTCTTTCCTTTGTTATTAAATAAATGTTAATCAACATTAATTACCCTTATCTTTTGCCATACTAATTTTTCTTAAACGTTAAGCAACCGTTAACTTTTAACGATGTTAATTAATCATTAATTAATTTAAAATTATTTCCTTAATTTTATATATAATTATTTCCAATTACGATAATTCAAACGCTGATAACCTTTTCGTTTGAACCCCGATTGGAAAATTCAATATATGAAGATTAATAAGAAAATCGCCACGAATCCAATGGTATAAGTTTCATGGTCAAATTCCAACATTTGTAAAAATTACCTTTTTCACTGTTTATTATATATTAATTAATTTCTATTTTAATTAAATAACGTAAGAATGTGGTGTGTTACATTCTCACCCTTTAAGAGAATTTCGTCCACAAAATTCTACAAGGGTTCGATCAAGTAAACTATCGCACATACATTCTAAACTAACAATCAATTAATGTACAACTAATTTTGCAACGATCGGTGTAAATGTGCATAATTCATCACAATATGATATGCATGAATTATAATTTCTAATTGGTGCCTCCCATATGAATGATTGCTTTTTAAATCAGTTTTAAAAACAAGTTACTGACATCCTAATATACTGGTAGTTCTACATGAATGCAACTTTTTGAAAAATCAAAACAGTTTTTCATCCATATTTTCCCACACTTCTATGAGTAGAAGTATAGTTCAACCAATTTTTCATCCAATTCTTACCATTCAATTTCCTAGCACACCATGGCTAACATCCAAATTTAGAAAAATTCTATTTTCTAAACTTATTTTCTTATACTTGGAAAGGGTCTAGATGGAAATTTCATATTTCCACCATTCTCTTATATAACCATTTTCCACTTTCCTATGGGATCTACTCCTTTACCCCAATCCTTTTTCCTACCATACCAAGTATAGTTTGCATAAGTAACTTATTTTTAAAGTTCAAATTATCTTTTTAAATTTCCCTCATCAACATGGTTCCTCAAAAAACTTCCATAAACAAAATAGCTTCCTTGTTGCTCATCGTATCCATTTTACTACCGCTACGCAGTAAAATCTACACTGATCTACTTTCCGACTATTCCCCAATGTCAACATGCAGTACTTTAAAATTTCTAAAACTAAAAATCCTTAACTTTTAAAATCTTTTCAAAGATATGTATAAATTTATAATGAAAACTTTTCTTAAATAAATTTTTCAAAATTTTTTTCTTGTTCAAAATAAATGCATATTTACATTTTATAAATAATTTTCCGCATTTCTGACATCAGGGTCTAGCCAACCATCCATCATCCATAACAGACCTTGCTTAATTATGCAGAAATTATTTAAGTTTTCCAAAAAAATTCTTTCTTGTTAATATCAACCAGCACACATGTTAAATTTATAAATTTCAGCCTTTAAGGTACAGGGACATTGACCCGTGGCTCACCTCTCCAGACTCCTGTCCTCCGTCTATTGAAATTTATCTTCCGAAAAATTCTTATTTTTTTGGAACCTACAATTTTCTTTTATTTAGTAGTTAGTTAAATAAATTTTCTTAATTAATTACTTAACTTCCAGTTTCAACTATTTTCTTTTCCTTGCGTTAGTTAAGTGGCTCCTTGAAATTTCTTTATTTTATTATTTTCTCAAATCATTGAGGTCCACCTAGAAAACACATAAAAAGGAAATTCCCTAAACTCATGTAGTTCATAGCAACAACTAATGCTTACAACCCATGAATAGAAAAACTAACCCTGGAAGGAAACATAACACCACTAACTACTATCTCTACTAGCATGGACCTTCCTAACAAGCCATCCTTCTACCACAACCTTCATACCTTATCCTTCCTTTATTACTTTTGATGAATAAGGTCTATTCACCTTTTCCATTACATACCAATTATGGAATAACTATGCCTCTTCTCACTGCAGTGGATAAGAAATCCGACCTATGACATCTTCGTATTAAATGGCAACTGGACTTAAGGAAATAACCTTCCAATCCCTATCTTGTTTCCCCAACTTAAGTCTACCAATATCTTTCATGTGTGTTTACCATCTCATTCCTCTCTGTTACTATCTTCTCTTAATGCAGTTCATTTGATAGTATCCTCAATCCTTGGTATTTCCTTTATCCGTAAGCCTCCTACAAGCATATCCAAAATTATAGAGGTGTACTTTAATATCCTCTTTATGGTTTACACACATATCAAAATAACATTCCTAGGCTCTTTCTAGTGTACTTCACACTCTACATTGATTTCTTGCTATATTACAAAAGTAGTCATGGATATCTCCTTCATAGCCTTATTCTTTTCCTCGTCTCACCTAAGCACTTACTCCTATCTACTCTACGTTTAAAATTCCGGTTTGTTCTTTATTAAAACTTCAAAAAATATTGAAATATTTAATCCCAAAACTCCTGTCTTTAAAATTGCTACTTAGAAACTTTTATTAAATTCAAGTATACTTGGCATCTTAACCCTTTTCAAAACTTACATTTTAAGATTTTCGAATTTAACTTTTTCACTAAACTGTAAAGGGGAATGTTAACAATTCTAATTTTAAAATCAAATCAGCTTTTCCTTTTTAAAGACCATTCTAACTCTTATTAAAAATTTAGGATTTTTAGTTCAACTGTTTATTGAGTTTTTCTTTCAAAAAGTCATTTCTTTCGCTAGGCCATTTCTTCCAAAAAATATATTTTACATGTTTCCAAAACATCTTTCATAACTTTTAAATTATAAAACTAGATTACATAGGGACAAATATCATTCCTATCATTTTTCTTACATCTCATACTCTTCCTACATCCAATATTTAGAAGAGTTTCTAATATCATGAAAGGGGGACTTCTAACATCCACTAGAAATAAATGCACATAGCAACGGAAAATATCCATTTTCCTTTGTTTTGCTTCTCTAATTAGGTTACTAACATTGTTTTAATATAATTTACTAACACTTTTTATTATTCTTAAGGATCTTACGTTTTAATGCATCAGAACTATTTTCCTCCAAGAGGAATCGTTAACGCTATAATTCTTTATTAATCGCTTAAAAAAGGATTCGTGGTTTGTGTGAAATTACAGGGAAATTACATTTCATTTCTTTATTGAAATAGACTGTACAAAATATGGAATTTCCGATATTTTATACATCTCTTCCTTTGCATTTACATTCCTTATTATTTAAAATAAAACACATTTTTGTAACTTAATTGATTCATATAAACTTATTTTTCTATCTCTTTGCATTCCAATGAATTAAAATATGCCAAATCCTAACCTAATTATAATAAGTCAAACCACTTTTTCATTTATACTTCCTAACTTCCTACTACTCGATTCTTCATCCTAAACTGCACTGATTCTAATCGTTTTTCTATTAAACTATTGTATTGCAGCCACTTACAGCTTAATTTTTTAAGACCCTAAGTCTTCTTTTCTATACCATTTACCCTATTCTAGATCTGTACCCTCGTATTGTCTACCCATGCAAATATCTTTATACCTTAAAAACTTTCAATATATAGAAAGATTCACGAGCTATATTGCTCTATCATTTCTTTTCAAAAGAAAAAAGCCACTTATAAAATTTCCTTTGCTGAAATCAAATTAGCTAAATATTTTTTTTTCTTACAAGACCTTTACTATATATATATATATATATGTGTGTGTGTGTGTTTTTCCAAAATTCAATACTAACTTACTTTTTCATTAAAAGTCCTTTTAAAGTATACAATTTATACTTTTTCTCATGCAAAAATATCTTATTATTGGGTTGGACTCAAAGTGGACTTTTATCTATTCTCTCAAGACATCCTTCTTTCCAAATTCAAAAATCTAATTATTACTTAGGAGTGACCATTTCACATTATTCTTCAAGAACTTCTTACCTTCCACTATCCCTAACATATGTACTCTTATTTTCCCTTTATCTAGACCTATCACACATTATCAATCGGTAATCATTGGGCTATCAAGGCGCTGGCTAGGGACTCATGTACCATCCAGTCTTAGGGACTTTTCCATAAACTACTCTATAGATTGACTTCTTAGGATTTTAGCATATACTATATTTATATTTATAGTCAAAAGGTAATAACTTATAGTGGAAATAAGTAAATATAATAGATCATATTAATTACTGCCCTAAAATTGACACCTCAAATGTCAAGTGCCTCAGCCAGACCACTAATACAAAACTATACTAGTACCAGCCCTTATACATCCTATGGGTTGTAATGAGGAGGTGGTCAGAACAATGTTCTAGTGATTGGTAAATTATACATCTTATACATAACACTAGCTTATGCCAATTGTTTACCATTTCTTGTTATGTTAGATTTATCTTTAGTCGCTACAACTACATCGCTGCGTATGAACGGTTATCATCTACACCATATAGATCTATATCTATTAATAATTATATATATCCCATCGTCCACTAGTGGACCTAGATACTATCTCCACTAGTATCTATCGCTCAACATTTCATAAGGATTCATCACCTCGTTGCATCATGATCGTCGTAACACTCGAGGAAATCCTATAGTGTGCACCGATGACCTTCAGTCCATAAGGTCCTGTATTCTTCAGTGATTTTCACCTTTGCATGCTTCATATATCGTGGATTTTCGGCCCCACGCACCTCCACCCCGTCTGTGTTTTGAGGGAATCTCTTTATGGGTTAACTAGTCTTGCCCTATCAAACAGATTAACAAACAACTATAGCGGTGCATAACCCAACTTAATCAATCTTGGTAGGTGGAACAGATCAGAAAGGGTTAAACTTGTCCTTTCCATTAACCGCAGTGGACCGATAATGAGCTCGCTATATATGCAACTCCTACCCCTAGTTTTGGTACCCACATACGCCAGCCTTTTGGGCACCTTGTTGCAACTCATTTGGTACCTAAGCACGCCAGCCTTTTTCATGCCCTAGTGCATAAGTCCGATCTCACCCATCGTCCATTTAGATTGCCTAGTGCAATCAAGGCAATACCTTCCTCGGTCAAATTTGAAACAGACCACTGGTGCTTGTATAGTCTCGCCATCCGTAAACGGTCCGATTAGTGCCTACAATTACGGTGGATACAATCCAAAGCACACCTAACCTAAGGGTATTCCTTCAGTTATACGCAAGCGTATACTCTCCACGGGTCCTATTGGTTGATATGTTTTTAGCGCACCAATCCAGTCTGATTACCTTCAGTCATTTATTCATTATAATTATAGACAATTTATAATTATAACAGACAATTAATAATTATTCACAGACATCATAAACGCATATCCAAGATTACGTATATACCTATTTTTGACTCATGTATATTTGTTCTTCTTTCATTTTCGTTATTGCCTCGTATCTTTTATGTCTGACTTTAAGTCTTTATTCTTATTATGCGTTTATCATCTACTTCATCAAATTTATTTACCGCCTCTCATTTTCAGTCATCAATATCGTTGCTACTATATTCATTAGTTCAACTTCAATTTTTATTCCATTTCATTTAATTATAAGACTTAATTCGTTTCATTCAATTATCAAACTTAATTCACTTTATTCAATTATTAGACTTAATTCCTTTCATTCAATTATCAGACTTAATCCATTTTCCTACTTTTTTTAGCCTATTACTCAGACTTCCTTTTTCATTGGTTTTCATTTTGTTAACTTTTTAGTTTCATTTTTATTTAAATATTACACCTTTGGATTTACTATAGTTTAATAAATTGGAATCTAAACTTTAACAATTAACTATTACATAGTAAATTTCCATATTTTTTCACAAAGAGGTGGTTTGTGTGATGTTTGTAATTACGATGAGTTCTCTTTTTATTTATTGAAATAAACAGTACAAAATACATTAACTACCCTTATTCTGTACATCTCCTTCTTTTATAGACATATATTTGTTTCTTGTCAATTCAACATCACTCTTTTGCTAAATCTGAACTTAACTGTATGTGGAAACCACTTACAATGATGTACATTCCAATGAATTAAAACATCACTAAAATCTCAAAAGTCCAATTAACCTTCTTTTCATTCTCAATCACCAATATCAAATAAAATGAAACCTCACTTCATTATGTTTTCAGTTAACTAATCCGACGTAAAATTGGTAACTAAAATCATTTCGCAATTATTGAATTAAATTATAATCATTATTCTTCTATAGTTATCAATCAAACTAATATGCAAGTTTACAGTCCTCAACATGTCATATATATGAAATTCATTTAAAATTAAATTATTAGACTCGGGCATATAGGAATAGACCAACAATGATATAATATTATATTATATAAAAATATATAATATTCCCACTCACCTTTAATTAGCACTTCCAAATCTCTAGATCTAATCTAGATCTAACCCTGTTATCTGTATTCTCCATTTTCGGCTCCCTATTTGGATCCACAGACTATATTTGTAACATCCATAATTTTGATAACATTATTCGGGAAATTTAATTAGATAAACTAAATAGAATAATGATGATAAGGGGATTGAGATTTGAATAAATTATATAAAGGGTTGTGCTTAATAATAAAATAAATGGGCTCTAAATTATTCTAAAGGTTAATTAGTTTACACATGGGCATATTAGTAAATAGCCATTTTGTCTTACACGGCTATACTTTTTTGTAATTGTCCATTCACATTTTTCTCACTTTCACGAATGAAAACCGTAAACCTAAATTAGAGTCGGCCATTAACAAGGAGGAAAAGAGGAAAATTCAGCCTAAAGCTAAGGATCAAAGCTAGGAAGGATTAACCAACAACAAATCTCAAATTCCTTAAGATATCTAAGGTGAATAATAATTTTTATACCATCTCTATTTTATTCTATGATTATATGTTTTCGAATTACGATTAAATTCATTTTATGATGTTATGGTTGATGATATGCTTGAGTTATGTTATGGTTGATTTATTTTAATTCATTTATATATGAATTAGCATGGTTTTAGGGTAAAACCGACCGTTTATAATTTTAGAATGCCATGGATAAAATTTATGTTAAGTAAAACACGATTTTTGAGATAGGTTTTAATTTTCAAAATTTTCTAAGCTATAGAGAATTTATTATGAATTTCAAAAAGGAAAATATGATAATATTGGGTTTAAAATTCATTTCAAGTATTTCAAGAAGAAATTGGGTTTGAAATTTTAATATGTTTGACTACATGATAAAATTGAATTTCTACGATGTTTGGGGATTTTTCCCAATTGATTTATTAGGGAAAATAAATTATTTCAAGAGAGGGACTTATTTGCAAATACTGGTTTTGTTAATGGAAAGGCTTAAACGTTATAATTTCTTTAATTTAGATCTGGTTAAATGCGGTGGTTATAATTGCAAAATATTTGAAAACTTATACAGCAACTAATCAAAGGTTTACAAATAAGCAAGCGGTTGTAAATAATTACTAAAAGTTGCTACATTTCAACCTTAATCTAGAAAAGTAGGTTTCGCCTCAAATAGTAGTACCTTTCGACTCCTTTACCTCTGCACCATCACAGTCGAAACACACATAGTCAAAACCAATGCACATAGTATCAATGGTATTGGTACGAAGTGAATTGGTAGGTAGCGGAAAGTAGGGTGTCGAAAGCAATGCTTTTGTTAAGGTCGAAACCATATTTTGTTTCAAAAGCAAAGTTCTTGCTTTGTTTTACTTAAGGCTTTCGAAATAATCGAAACATATGCTTTCGAAAAGGTTTATACAAATAGCTTTTGGGGAAGGTTGCTTTATTACGTTGAAGTATTAGCTTTCGAAGGGGTACCTTTCTCCTTAAATAAGAGTTTTCGAAAGGATGGGTTTCGACAAAGTTGAAACCTAGCCATAAATTTTCTCCATTCGACTGTATTAAAGCCATTTATGTTGTTGAAGGGTTCTCTTTGTTTTAACTTAAACTAAGCCTTTTTCCTGAATGCTTTCGAAGGGGTAGGGGTTTCAAAGGCAATGGAGTCGAAAGGGGGTTTCGACTCTATCCTTTGATGTTTTAATTTAAAAGGTGGTTGCTTTCGACTAGATGGTTCCGACACCATCAACTTTTTCCCCAAAATAGTTTTATAATTGGTTTTGAAAGAGGTACTTTTATATATAATCATTTTACCCAAAGAATGTTTCTAAAGAATAAACCTAATGCTTTCGAAAGGGTACTTTTATTTGTTTCGAAGCTATCTTTTAAAGAATATTTTGATACCATCAAAAGGTACCATTGGTTTCGAAAGTGAATATTTAACAAGGACTTTGAAAGGTATGTTTATTATGATTTGAAAAGAAGCTAATGCTTTTGAAGGAGGTTATCCAGAGGTTTCGAAGGTGAAGTTTTAAAGTTTCAAAACAAATAACCCACTCTCACTTTTAAAAAGGAAATACCATGGCATAACTAAAGATTTTAGAAGTATTACTTCTTCATATACTTATTCACATTGTAATTAACCCATAATTGTACTTTGGGGAAGGGCAGAATAACCAGTTTTATTGACCCAGTAGTGAACATAACTTAAGAAATGTTAAAATCTTAATTAAAGATATTGGTAGGGGCCAATAGGTTCGCAGTAAGCCCATGAAAACTATGTATAACAAAAGATATTGGCAGGGGCCAACAGGTTCATAGTCAGCCCATGAAAACTATGATTTGATACTGGTAGAGGCCAGTAGGTTTGTAGTTAGCCCATGAAAACTATATCTGAATTAAGGTATTGACAGTTGGTCAATAGGTTCCTTGTTAGCCCGTGAAAACTAGGATAAGAGATAAGATATTGGAGTTACCAATAGGTTCTTAGTGATCCCATGAAAACTATGATATTGGACAGATAGTCCATAAACATTTAACAGGTTAATAGTAATCCTAGAAACTATAATTGAGACAGATAATCGGAATGAATGGGGAAAGGTAATCCATATTTGATTTACTTGTTTTACATATCATCATAATGTTTTTTTCAAATACTATGTTTTAACCATAGTGGATGGAGGAGCATAGTATATGGTTTTATAAATGTTTTAGGATATTAGTGTGGGGAAAACTCATTCCGCTAAGCGGTGTGGTCTCACTAAATATCTAAATGGTTTGACATGGTAAATTATTATTCATACTAGGCTTTATGTCTGACTCGAAGTTTTTGTTTTCCACTTAAACTCTCGGGTACTCAATTGATTTTGAGTAGGTTGAGAGTTAAGGTTTCCAGGTGTTCTTTTAGACGAATAAAGCTTCCGAGGACGTGTAGGAGGCAAGCGTGGTATTAGAGTTCTTTCATTTCTGCTGTGTGTTTTGTTTGTAAAGGCAAATTTGTTTGCTTGCCTATTTATATACTCTGATCCACCAAGGGGGCATCTTCATATGTCGCTCTTGGCGTATTTTGTAATAATTATATATTATCCGAACGTGGTCTACGAACTGGGATTATGTAATCAATTTGGAATATTTTGAAATGGAATGTAGAATTTGTTTGCTGTTTAAATTTGTTTTCCATATTCTTGTGTTTCCGTGTATCAATGTATCCAATATCGCCGTATTTGGTCGCCAAGAATTAATGACTATAGATGACTACAACATCTGTAGCCGTTAGTTTTGGGCCTCCATGTAGGGGGATGTTACAAGTTGGTATCAGATCATAGGTTTATGAAACTTTAAAAGAAACTTAAACCTAAAATATTTTCCAAACATAATCCAATGAATCAGATAATAAGGTTAGGGTTTGGGTTCACGCTATAGTAACGTACTTGTATTTGATATATATATTATATATATAAGTACGTATTCCCCGCTCTCTTAGACCGTTCTTCCGTATCTTACTAAGGCTCGTATGCAGATTTACGAGAAATGAGATATGGAAGCAGGAAATGGAAGGGGAAATCTCGGTGGAGGAAGCATCATAACTAATGGAAATGCTCGACCCACTACCAGGAGGAACCCGGGTCAATAAGCTAATGCTAGTAATCAAAATGTTGATGCCAATGTGAGTACTAGAAATCCACCAGTAGATATAGGGGCGATGTATCAGTTCTTTGTTGGTTTGATGCAAGTTGGAGCTGCTACTGGTGTTCCTGAAAATGTAGGAGGAGCTAATCCTATGGCTCTAGTTGGGAATAATTATGCTTTGCTGAGTAGAGATTACACCAGTTTGGGTGGGAAGCCATTCTTAGGAACGGAGAGTGCCACAGAGGTTCAGAATTGGCTGTTGCATTGTGAACGTATATTTACTGATTTGGGCCTGAATGATGGGCAAAAGAGAAGAATGGCCTCTAGACAGTTGCCAGAGTTCTGGAATAGCAGTTAACTTAGGCTGATTTTAGAACGAGATTTGAGCAGAAGTTTGTATCTAAGTTTGCTAAGTCTGAGCTGATGAGGAAGTTTATGGATTTAGTGCAAGGAGAGATGTCAGTAGTCGAGTATGCTACTAAGTTTGAAGAGCTGTCTTGATATGGATATGCTATTATAGATACTGACATCAAAAGAAATGAAAGGTTCATTCAGGGATTGAGGCCCAAGCTTACTAGAATGACCATGACACGTGTCCATGATCCTTGTAATATTGTGGCAGAGATGGCCATTCGCCATGAAGAGTTACTTGCTGATTTTTCTAAAGAAAGGTTGGTGGAAACTCAACGTTCTCAGGGTAAAAAGAGGAAGTTCTTTAAAAAGAAGGGATCCCAGAAGGGGGATACAACTAAGAAGTTAAAAGCTGAGGTAGTTTGCTATAAGTGTGACAAGAAGTGTCACTTTTCGAATGAATGCCGGTCAGGAAATGGAAAGAAAGCTGCAACCAAGAAGAATATGAAGTGCTTCAACTGTGACCAAGTTGGGCATTACAAGAATCAGTATCCAGAGCCAGTTAAGGAGGACAAAGGAACGGTCTTTGATATTGGGCCAGCTAGGCCTACTGCAGCAGATAAAGGAAAAACTGTGATGGAAGGTACGCTTTTGATTCAGAGTATTCCAGTTAGGGTACTTTTTGATACCGGTGCATCACATTCATTTATATCTCAGTATTTGGATGATAGATTATGTTTAGTACCCACCTACCATGTTACTTCCTTAAGGGTTGAGAATCTAATAGGAGGGTATGCAACTCTAGGGTTAAGATGTGACCAGTTAGAACTTGACTTGTTAGGTCAAAAGTTTACCTACAGTTTGTATGTTATTGATTTCGTAGATATCAAAATCATTTTGGGTATGGATTGGTTGGGTAGGTATGAGGCTAGAATATTTTGCCATGATAGGGAGATATCACTAAGACACCCCGATAGTCATGACCGAGTGATAATCTCGGTAGAGAATACTAACCGAAATGTTAGTGCTTTACTTAATGCTATTAAGGGAAATAAGCTAAGTCAGGTTCCAGTTGTAGGAGAATTTGCAGATGTCTTTGAGCCAGTCATTGGACTACCACCTAGAAGGGCTGTTGAGTTTAGAATAGATCTTGTGCCAAGAGCTGAACTGGTAAGTAGACCACCTGGCAGGATGACACCGACTGAGACGAAAGAATTAAAGGTGCAGCTAGTAGACCTAGAAGGAAGGAGTTTTATTAGACCAAGCAGTTCACCTTGGGGAGCGGCCGCAGTGTTCGTGAAGAAACCAGATGGGTTGTTAAGAATGTGTATCGACTATCATAAGTTAAACGAAAGGACAACTAAGAATAAGTATCCATTGCTAAGAATAGATGATCTGTTTGATCAGTTGAGTGGAGCCAGAGTGTTTTCCCAGTTGTACTTGGCAATAGGTTTCCATCAGTTAAGAGTGGCGGAGGACAGTATTCCTTTGACAACATTCCGAACTAGATATGGATCATATGAGTGGTTGGTGATGCTATTTGGATTAACGAATGCACTTGCTTTCTTCGTGGATTTGATGAACCAAGTTTTCCGAGAGCATTTGTATAGGTTTGTATTAGTGTCTATAGATGACATTCTAGTCTACTCTAAGGATGAGAGAGAGCATGAAGATCATCTTAGAGTGGTACTTGAGACGCTGAGGCAGAATCAACTAAAGGCGAAGTTTACCAAGAGTCATTTCTGGAAGAAAGAGGTAAAATTTCTTGGTCACGTAGTTTCAGAGAAAGGATTGTCAGTCGATCTAGATAAGATTGAATTCATGAACAATTAAAAGAGACCAGAGACGGTGACTGAGATCAGAAGTTTTCTTGGACTTACTGGCTACTACCGAAGATTCATTAAGGATTTCTCGCGGATAGCAGCACCCTTAACTAAGCTAACCAGGAAGGAGGTGAAATTTGTTTGGTCCGACAAATGTGAGGAAGCATTCCTTAAGTTAAAGTATTTGTTGACCAATGCACCCATGTTAGTAGTTCCAAATGGAAACCAAGGATTGGTGGTGTATACTGATGCATGTGGAACTAGATTAGGAGCAGTGTTGATGCAGAATGGTAAAGTCATTGCCTACACATCTAGACAGCTTAGACCGCATGAAGTTAGATATCCTACTCATGATTTGGAGTTGGCAGCGGTGATCTTCGCATTGAAGATTTGGAGACATTATCTCCTATGGGAGAGGTTTGAGCTTTATATCGATCATAAGTCTTTATTGTATTTATTCTCTCAGAAGGAGTTGAATATGAGGCAGTAGAGATGGCTGGAGTTTTTGGCTCCATATGATTTTGGTATAGAGTATACACCAGGAAAAGGTAATAAGGTGGCGGATGCTCTTAGCAGAAAACATCAGAATGTGGTGTTAGCTATGTTGGTAGAGTGGAAAGATTTAGAAGCTTTAGTCAGTTGTGATGTACAGTTAAGATCAACTGCCGGTTCTAGTCAAAGTTCCGCCAGGTTGTCTTGTTTAGAAGTTCGACCATTATTGATTGAGAAAATTGCTTCTAAGCAGAAGGAGGATCCAGTGTTGGCTATCAAAATCATAAAGCTTGAGGTTGGAACTGAGATCGATGATCTAAAGGATTTTAGCCTTGACCAGAGGGGATGGTTGAGAATGAAGGGACGATTGTGTGTTCCGAATATTGAGGACATGAGGAAAGAAGTTCTTGGACAATGGCATCGGTCCAAGTTTACGATTCATCCTGGAGGGACCAAGATGTTCAAGATATGAAGAGGAGCTTATATTAAGAAGGCATAAAGAGGGATATTGGCTTGTGGGTTAGGCAGTGTGTAAACTGTCAACAAGTGAAAGCTGAACATCAAAAACCGAGTGGCCTGCTTCAACTTTTAGAGATTCCAGTGTGGAAATGGAATTCAATATCCTCGGATTTTATAGACGAGTTGCTAAGAACAAATAGGGGTAATGAAGGTATATGGGTTATAGTGGTCAGATTGACCAAGAGTGCCCATTTCATTCCAGTTAGGTCAACCAGGATGGCACCTGTTTTAGCTAAGTTGTTCCTGAAGAACATAGTTAGACTGCATGGAGTTCCTAGTAGTATAGTCAGTGACAGAGATGCTTTGTTCACTAGTGAATTCTAGAAGAGTCTACAGGAAGTGATGGGTACCAAGCTTAACATGATACTGCGTATCACCCTCAAACAGATGGGCAGACAGAGAGAGTCAACAAAGTACTCGAGGATTTATCGAGAGCTTGTGTATTAGACTTTGGTGGATCTTGGGAGGATCACCTACATTTGGTTAAGTTTTCCTATAATAATAGTTATCGTACTAGTATAGGAATGGCGCCTTTTGAGGCTTTGTATGAACGACCATGCAAATCACCAGCATGTTGGTTGAAGACTGGAGACAGACTAGTCTTAGGTCCAGATTTGGTTAGGGAGGCATTGGAGAAATTGAGGTAATCCAAGGAAGGATGAAGGAAGCTCAGTCAAGACAGAAGAGTTATGCGGATAAGAGGCGTAAGGACCTAGAATTCTCAGTAGCAGATAAGGTTTTCATTAAGGTATCACCTATGAAGGCTGTGGTGCGATTTGGAAAGTCAGGGAAGTTAGCCCTAAGATATGTAGGTCCATGCTAGATTACAGAGAGGATTGGAAAGCTCGCATACAGAGTAGATTTGCTGAGCAGTATGGAAGGTGTCCATAATGTATTTCATGTGTCTCATCTTTGCAAGTATGTGCATGATCTAAAGACTACTATTCCTCCGACAGGGTTGGAAGACTTAGTAGTAGAGCCTAATTTGACTTTTGTTAGACAACTAGTTTGGGTTGTAGCTAGAGATGAGAAAAGGTTAAGGAATAAGACAGTCGGGTTGGTGAAAGTTCAGTGGAGCGACAACGAGAAGGACTGTACTTGGGAGATAGAGGATAGGATTAGAGATACTTATCCTGATCTGTTTTGAGGGTATGCCTATATTAGATTTATATAGATAGTTGCTAGTTTGTTAGACTAGTATGGTTATTAGGAGTTGTTACAGACGATTGATATGTTTAGTATTTAGTCCTTACTGAATTTCGAGGATGAAATTCTTTAAGGGGGAAGCCTGTAACATCCGTAATTCTGATAACGTTATTCAGGAAATTTAATTAGATAAATAAAATAAAATAATGATAATAAGGGGATTGAGATTTGAATAAATTTTATAAAGGATCGTGCTTAATAATAAAATAAATGGGCTCTAAATTGGTTTAAAGGTTAATTAGTTTACACATAGGCATATTAGTAAATAGCCATTTTATCTTACACAGCTATACTTCTTTGTAATTGTCCATTCACGTTTCATTTTCTCACTTTCACAAATGAAAACCATAAACCTAAATTAGACCCAGCCATTAATAAGGAGGAAAAGAGGAAAATTCATTCTAAAGTTATGGATCAAAGCTAGGAAGGATTAACCAACAACAAATCTCAAATTCCTTATCATATCTAAGGTGAATAATAATTTTTATACCATCTCTATTTTATTCTATGATTATATGTTTTCAGATTATGATTAAATTCATTTTTATGATGCTATGGATGATGATATGCTTGAGTTATGTTATGGTTGATTTATTTTAATTCATTTATATATGAATTAGCATGGTTTTAGGGTAAAACCGAGAGTTTATAATTTTAGAATGCCATGGAAATAATTTATATTAAGTAAAACATGATTTTTGAGATGGGTTTTAATTTTCAGAATTTTCTGAGCTATAGAGAATTTATTATGAATTTCAAAAAGGAAAATATGATAATATTGGGTTTAAAATTCATTTCAAGTATTTCAGGAAGAAATTGGGTCTAAATTTTAATGTTTGATTACATGATAAAATTGAATTTCTGTGACTTTTGGGGATTTTTCCCAATTGATTTACTAGGGAAAATAAATTATTTAAAGAGAGGAACTTATTTACAAATACCGGTTTTGTTAATGGAAAGGCTTAAACGTTATAATTCTTTGATTTAGATCTGGTTAAATGCGGCGGTTATAATTGTAAAGTATTTCAAAAGTTATACAGCAATCAATCAAAGGTTTACAAATAAGCAAGCGGTTATAAAGTAATTGCTATTTAAAGTTATACATCTAAAAGTTGCTACAATACTTATACAGAACTCATTAGAAATTGGATTAGGGAAAGAAATTTAGATTTATTAATTAGAACCAGATCTAAAAGTTTACCTTTGATGTAGCAATCTGATTCGAATCTATTTCTTATCCTTTATTTTTTCCTATTCTTCTCCAAAGTGTATTCGTGTAATCTTGATCTATTTCTGTGTATATATAAATTTTGGAGGAGAAAGGAAAATGGTAGAGCTTCCGTGCTCAGTAGATAAATAATGAGTTGGATGTGAAGCCCTATGTCATAATTTATAGAGGTTCAAATCAGCGCTAACGATTGGATGAAACTGGATTAAATCTAGGCTATACAGCCTAAACTTACTGCCGCCTTCACAAGTAGGCAGATCGACCGCCCCCAATCTTCAGGTCGACCGCTTACGGGGTCATGGTCGACCATACCCTTGTGTTTTGGTGCGTTTTGATTTTTGCATTGATTTGTTTCCTTTGTCATTGAATAAATGTTAATCAACATCAATTACACTTATCTTCTACCTTAATTAATCTTTCTTAACTGCTAAGCAACAATTAATTTTTAACGATGTTAATTAATTATTAATTAATTTCAAATTATTTCCTTAATTGCGTATACAGTTATTTCCAACCACAAAAATTCAAACGCCGATAACTTTTTCGTTTGAACTCCGATTGGAAAAGTCTATATATGAAGATTGATCCAAAAATCACCATGAATCTAATAGTATAAGTTTGTGGCCAAATTCCAATGTTTACAAAAATTTCATATTTCACTGTTTATTATTTATTAATTAATTTCTATTTTAGTTAACTAACGTAAAAACGCGAGGTGTTACACACTTCATATTTAAGAAGTATTAAGTGGTCGGGGTTTTGGGTAGTGTGTGCACAATAGGATCAGTTAGTATTATACCTTGAAGAAGGCTAGGTAGACATATGGTATGCGCATATGAAATTAAACATATTAAGCGAAAATAATAAGACATAACATTTAAATGGAAACCAATCGGTATAAGTTTGCGTTGTGGATAAAGTATGCAATTTTTGAATCACCAGGACATTGTTATGACCTCCTCCTCATTACAACCTACATGATAGATTTAGAGGAACTGGTCACTAAAGCATGACGGAACGGTTAATAGTTGCTCCGTACTGACAAGACACTTGGATGTCCATGGAATATCATTGATTCCAAAGTAGTAGCCTCAGTCAGTATTTATATCTTATTATATTTTATATCCCACTTTAAGTTTATTACAGGTTACCAAAACCAACGATCTGTACCCTAATGGACTTAGATTCATTTTTTTTGAAATTCGGGCCCATTAAGGTGTGGGTTGTTACGTTTTGTGTCAGAGCCTATGTTAGTCGATTATAGGGGTTAGGATATACTGAGAGTGCATACTTGTATTTTTCTACCTAAGTCTACGCCGAACTCTATAAATTCAAACTATAGAATAGTTGCGACCATATTCCGGAAGGATGGGCAAGGCTACTATGAGTTGGAAAATTTTATAGAGTTAAGAGTTACATGCCTACCCGGATTACCCTGGGCAGCGCGGCTATATGTAAAGCATTAACTTTGAAGAGCATGAGCATGACATATGGAGGGATCCCGAGGGCTGGATAGTTGACTTGACCATTGAGACTTATCTAGCTTGTGATTATGAATTTTTATGGATTGATGATTGAAGGTGCACATTTTATCTAGACAAGTGGGAATTAAGAATCTATATGTCGTAGGCATTTGGAGGTAAGTTGTCGCAAGAGAATGTTCATCAATCACCATAAGGTGACAAATTGAATTTTTATTAAAGAGAAGTAAATCCCATTTCTTAGTCCACGCATATAAGAATACCATGAAATATTTAAATGAGTTTTTTCAAAAAGGAAAAAGTAAAAATAAAATAATATTTTACCAAAAGATCCATTTGGAAACTGTTGTTTGAAAAGCAAGTTAGTTTTGAAAATTAATTTTTGTAAGAAATATATACCAATGAATTTGGCTGTGTTAAAAAGCTTTGGTTCAAAAATTTTAATTTTTAAATTCCTAAATATGTAATAAAATAAAAGTTTGATTTTGGTTAAAAAAAATTGGGCGAAAAGGAGGTTTTCCATTTTGGAAACAAATTAAAAATGAAAGTGGGCGTATGTATAGCTCAATAATTTTTTCCATTTAAAGAATTGAAAGCTATTGAAACTCTCTCTCCAAGAGGCGGATAAAATAGAAATGACATTAAAATTTAGTTTGGAGTATGTCGTTGGGAAGTGTCGAATTACCTGCCAACAAACAGGAGGAATATTCCCATATATAATAATATAGAGAATAATAGCTAGAATATTTTAGGGCTTTCAAAGTTGTTGATCAAAAGAGCTGTATAAGTTAGGAATACTGCGAATAACTAAGGGAAGGGTTTGAAAAGCTAAGGCACCATCATAAAGAGGACAGGAATTTTTTGGATCGTGTTGGCAAAAGAAAACAGCGCAGAACGATAATTTTTGTTATTATTATTAATTAACCCGGCCCAAATAGGGTCCAGGTTTAACCTGGGCTCGAAATTCAAAGACCGGTTGACCCATTGCAGTCGACTGGTTGCCCTAGGAGCGGTCGACCGATTAACGGGTCTAGGGCGTGACCCAAACCTAAAACGCGACTCTATAAGTCGCGTCCATTCAGCTACCTCTCCACCATCGTTCCCGCCTCTTCCTGACAGCCAAACCCAATCCCTTCCTTCCCAAATTAAGGTCGCCCCTCCTCCTCTCCCTCCCCCATGGTGACGACGAGCGATGTCGCCTCCCTCTCTACTGTAGTAGACCCCACTCCAACAGTACTTTCCCTACCCAAGCGCCAATTTCTGCATGCCTAATCTAGCACTGCCACCTCTTCAGATCTGAAGCCAATCTCCCCTCTCCGACTCTACTCAGTTCATGGCACCACCTCGAACCTCCGCTCTTCCTCATGCCATTCGGGTTCGCTCCTCAAGAGATCACGTGGCTCGACCAGAGTGACCATAAAATCTCTGTTCACTTGGCCTTAGCAAATGTCACCTTTCTTCAAGGACGACCAGTCAAATTTGGAGATTTCTCCATCTTTGAACACGAGGAATTTTTCACGACAGTAGGATTAGCACCGATCCTTCGCCACGACATTTTTGAGCGGGAATGCTACATGCATTGCATGCGTCTATTTGTGGCGAATCTAGCATACAACTTTGATGAAGGCATTAGAAATCTCCAGTCGACATCTATTTATCTAACGATGATTTCAATGATAATTTGGAGATAACAGCGGAGAGAATGGATTTGGATGATGTTGAGATGGATGATCCAGAGATTTTATAGTGGATCTTTTCTGAAGGTATCGGTGTTTGGAGGTTACACAATTTGCGACCTACAGCCTGCATCAACGTTCGCATAATGTAGTAGAACATCATTTTGAAGATGGGGAGCTTCAATCAGATTTACCTGCTTGTACATAAGGCCACCTACGTCATCATGGGTGGTATGATTATCAATTGGGCTCGTGCTATTATAAGACACCATATTAGTCCTGGAGTTGATACTCCCCGGAGCTACTTTCCATATTGTCATCTCTTCAGTCATGTATAGGCAATATAGAGTGAACCTCTTTGGAGAGCCGGTCTAGAAGAAGGTCCCTCTGACATTCAACGGAGCCTCTCTCAAGAAGGTAGTAGCGCCAACAGTAGAAGAGCAGCCATAGCAGGTGGTAAAGCTAGGACAAGGCACTGGAGGATACCAAAGCCCCGAGCTAGTTGAAATCTGATAGGTCCAGGCCAAGATCCGAGAGATTCAAGCCGAGTAACAGCGCTAGAGCTTTGAGATTGGGTACATAGCCGCTATGCTACGCCCATTTTGAGGTCACGATAATGGCTCGAGCTCCCGTAGAAGATCGGGTCGTCCTATAGTATGTAGGTTGTATTTCGGGTATTAGTAGCGTTATGTTGTCATTTCCCTTCCAGCCTTTGTCCTTTTCTTTCTTTAGGTTGTTTGAATTGTAACCGTTGGTTGTCTCTTGTATAAAAGACGTTTATGGTATGTTATGAGATGTGTTCCTATTTATTCACTATACAGTTATTTCCGAATATACAGACCATTCTTATTTTTATTTTGGGAAAAAAGGTTTAAATATGGAAAATCTTATAAATATACTTAACTAACGGTAAATGTAGTACAAGACTTGAAGTTTATAAAATAATGTATTTTAGCAAGCGAAGGATAGGTAACAGTTGTTGTGGAATCACATGTCATTATTGATGTTTGTAGAAAATCTAAAATTTACAAATTGATTGATGAGTCGTCATATTAAAACAAAAGAATAAGTTTAACGGTCTTGAATTAATTGTGAAATGCTAGAATTCAACATATGCGTTAACTCATACCTTGTTGACATAAAAAATGGGCATCAACACCCAATAGAATATAATAGAGATTAAATGAAGAATTAAATTAAAATATAGCAAAAATCATAAAGGAATATACAGATTTTTATAGTGGTTCGGCAATCTTGGCATACGTCCACTTCATATTTTTATTGATCTTCCACTTGATTATGATTACAAGAATGTTTGGATCAGTTGGGATTCATTAGTACAAAAGTGAAGAATAAAAATGGCAGAGCCTCCATAGAGAAAGCAGGATCCTTTTTCTGACACCATGCCTGCTATATTACAGGGGAAGACGTGCATGAATCAGACTGAAATTTTGGCAGAAGATTCGGGAGACCAAGATGAAGCTACCCAAAAATTTGAATGTCCATTGGGGACCACATTAGGGATCGGTACCGGTCCCTATTAATGGATCCAAATGGGTTGCGATCCCTACGAGGGATGCCCTATGATGTTAGTTACTTGGTCCCCAAATTTCGTGCAAATCCGATGTACGGTTTGTGAGATATCGCATTTTTCGTGAACTAGTGTTGCTTGAATTCTGATTTCTGTTGATCCCTCTAGAGGGATAGGCACTGATCCCTCCAGTCTCTTCCAAATACCATGCGATCCCTAGGAGATCTTCTCTATATTGTATTATTCTTAGCCTCCAAGTTTCATGTTGATAACATATGTAGATTTTGAGTTATTGACTGATCATTGTTGTAATATGTAGTGAAAGCTGAATATGGACAATTCCTTTTATACCGATCCTTTTTATACCGATCCCTTTTAATAGGTGAAGTAATTTGCGCATAACTTGAGCATACGAACTCCAAATGACTTGAAACTTGAAATGTAGCCTCATGGGGCCTTCCTTGTCACTTAATAATGATCTTACCAAGTTTGGGACAAAAATTGAGGATATGTACCGATCCCTTAGGGAAAGGAATGGGCACTGATCCCCCACCTAGGGGAGGCATTATTCCATACCTAGAATATTTTGGAGAGCCTATCTCTAAGTCTCGGTTGATCATCGCTTCATATCATTGCTTGCACTTTACCTCTGATCCTAATAATCATCTCTCCAGGCTGTCTTCCTCGATGATCTCCTAGTCTAACTTGTCTAGCCGGTCTGAATATAGCCGAGCCAAAAGGCCGGATAACATAACTGATTTCTAACTGCGTTAAAATGTAGCTTGATTTGTATAGATGGAAATGTTGAATGTTCTGAAAAAATTACGTTAAAAAGATAGAGAGAGAGAGATTTTAGCATTTAAATTATTTTTCGCATTCAAATTATTTTTGGACGTTTTTGTCCAAATGTTTTAAAAGAAAGTAGCGTTTATTTGTTTTGGAAGTTTGACTTTTCAAACCATGTGCAAATCTGATTGAAAAGTGGAAAATTTTATGGAAATTTTTTGGTTTAACTAATATTAGTAGCAACAAATCTATTTATTTTGACCCAGTCTACAAAATTAACCTAAATTATAGGTGTATGAATATCAGGGGTTTAACTAATAACTTTTATAACATTAAAGGGCCTTCTTTTGTAATTACAAATACCAAAAAGGTTATTAGTTGTAATACAAATTTTATGAATTATTATGTTAAGGGAATATTCATGAAATATGTCATATAAATTTCTCTTAGTTAAATATAAGGCAATTAATTCTAATTTGAAACCCCTAATTTATGAGTTAATAGTAATTATGCATATAAGGATTCATTTTACTGTTATAATAATAAGAGGACGCTTTAACATTAATATATTAAGGAATATTTAATTAACTAACGGTTGTATATTGTAATGATACGACATTTCCACCCCTGAATGTCGACACTAATACATCCACGGTATTCATGTAACGAGCACCCATGTTTCGAAAAGACGAATTATAAGATAAAATAAAAAGAAAAAGAAACAGAAGAAGGAAGAACGAACACAATATCATAATCCCACTAGCGGAACGGTAATATATAATATCCAAAGAACAGTACAAAAGGTTACTCTGATACAAAAATTTCGGAGTTACAAAACCTAAGTACTAATCCCTTGACAGTTATAACAGGCTGTCTTCACAAATGCTGATATATACAATAGTAATGCAACGGAATTAGGAGTACCACGTTAGGTGAAACATTCAGCTCATGTTCTCAAGCTTTAAAGAACATCAACGAAAACCTACCTTTCTCAAACTATTCAAAAGGGCACGCGAGGACTTTAGGGAAAACAAAAACCAAGCGTCAGATACAAGTCTGGTATGAAAAACTCAAGAAATATGTGATCAACATATAACAGTTCTTTTGAGACCACATGGAATGCCATAATGGTTATCCCCTCAAAAGAAACACCATCTAATAAGTACATAAGGTCATATAATAGATATGTCTAGGGTATAAAATATAAATATATAACATAGCCGGAATTGTTACATTCATTACATTCAATAGCATATAAGGAGTACAATCAAAAATGCTAAGGCTCGTTCGCATATCAGGCTTTTCCATGGAGATCTCTTCGATCGACAATGAATCCAATCTCCTACACAAGGGTTAGAAACTACCTACGAGCATCGTGTATCTCTAGATAAAATATACCATTAAGGAAAACATAGCCAGTCCACGTATACATATGTGATCCCAAATACCATCACCTCCCACGTGCAACATCGACAAGCATACTCTAGATATGTCAGCCAAACCGCAAGCTATGCCTCTACTCTGTTCTCTGTCATTTTTAATGTTGAGGTTATGTTCGACATCTTTTACATGAGTCTTCATCACTCGAACAGAAAATGAATCCCCAAATTGATTCCCACATCTCGAATAGATCTTGAAACCACACATAGATTCTAACATCTTGAACGGATCCACTTTCAAGAGATAGAACATGTATCGCAGCCTTGAAGTGATTTTTAGTATGTAAAACACTTACCGATCCTAGCCTCTTCAAGACTGAATCAATGAATTTGGTCATTCAATAATAATGAGAACGATCGCATATGGAAACCAAGTCTCATATACTTATCATGTTTTTGATATTTTCATCTTACACTATCCCTCGATCAAGGGTGAAGCCGGTAGGTTAGAGCTCTATTGCTCATATCCGTAACGGATATCTATCTTAACACTCATAGATAGACAAGCCTACTTCATTGGCTTTTAGTGATAAGTATACGATTAAATATTTTACATAAACGAGTAAACATACAAAGCATGATTAAGTCACACAAAGCACGACTAAGTCACATAAGCGACTTCCAATCCCCATTTTTTTAATTAATACTTTTATTAATTAAAACCTCTTTTATTAGTAAAACTTCTTTTATCTAATAAAACATCATGTTGTCAATTTCTGCTGTTCATTTGTACTCTTTTCAATGCTTTTAAAAGTATTCATATACTTATCTCAAATGGTATAAGTATATTCACAAATCATTAACAATATTTCTTACTTAAAGCCCTTACACTTTTTATACCTCAAAATGTATTCATATACTTATCAAAAATGGTATAAGTATATTCAAAAATCATTAACAAGATTTCTTACTCTAAATCTTTAATTTTTCTACCTTTTTCCAATAGATTCAATACTTATAATTCCTTCAAAATATCCATTTTAAGGATCTAAGTTCTTTCGCATATCCATTCAAAAGGTTTAAGACTAATGTTACTTAAACATTATCACTATAAACCCAAAACCATTTCACTTATGCTTATCATTAAAACATTCTTTTAAAGATCCATTTACATTCATACATATAAAGAAAAAGGGTTAAAGGAAAATGTATCAATACATTATCACAACAAACTCAAAACCATTTCACTTATGCTTATCTTTAAAACATTCTTTTAATGGTCTATGATAATGTTTGGTTAAGCTCGATAGTCGATTAATGGATTATCCAGTTAAAACAATTGTTTATATAAATCGATGTTCGTATACTTAAGTCGTTTCCAACATTTCACCTTAACTATTCCTTGTCCAAGGGTGAAGCTAGGTAAGTTAGAGCACCGATTTCATAAAAGCCTTTCCTAGACACTTCATTCTTCAATCTCACAAATAGACAAGTATACTTGTCGGCTTTTAGTGTTAAGCAGAGTATTAATGATTTCCATAAATAAGAAACAAATAACATGATTAACCCATTTCTGACATTCCCGGCTTAACTATTCCTTGACCAACTGGGAAGCCCAATAAGTTAGACCTTTATTATCTAACCCTACTCCACATCAATCTTAACTCTCACAAATAGATAAGCCTACTTCGTTGGCTTTTAGTGTTAAGCAAAGTTAATTACTTTTTAAACGAGCAAGTAAATAACAAGATTAACACGTTTCCAACATTCCAACTTAAATATTCCTCATTCAAGAGGAAAGTCAGGTTGGTTAGAGCTCTATTGCTACGTCCCTACTCGACATCAATCTTAATTCTCATAAATAGTGAAGTCTACCTCGTCGGCTTTTAGTGTTAAACCTCTTATTTACTTTTCCGAAATTTATATATAATTATTAAAAATATATTTAAACTACAAACCAACTTTAAGATACTTAAAATCATGTTTAAAAACGTCTCAAAAAAGATTAGAGAAAAATACCAAATTTAAATGTCATTTTTAAACACCTAAAACCATAACCGACTTACTATAGCATTTATAAATGCTGTTAAAAGTCCTTGTTAAAACAACATTGAAAAGCACGATCTTTGTGACTACTTTTAACCACTTTAACAAATGATCTAAGATTTAAATTTTTTATAGTAAGTACTACCATTAGGGTACTTAAATATCATAGACAGAACCACTAAGAATATCTTTCCATTTATTTATAAAAATTCCTGAAAACAAGAGATTCGAAAGTGCACTTATAATGATTATTCTTGCTTCAAACACTTTCAAACTTACTTCGATTAACACGCAAGTTAAACAGTCATTTAAGTATCAATTCAAGGCTATACCACATGTTTAATAGGGTTATAGAAGTGATGTTATATAATATAAAGTTATCATTTTCTTTCAAAAGCAAGATGGGTCCAAAGTTTATAACTTTACTTGTTAATGTAACTTTAACTTTATAATTCAAACTCAACATATATATACATAATATATACTTATAAGATAGTGAGATAACACACTTATATCCTTGCCAAACCTAAGCATAAAGCCACATGAATAAAGAACCACCTCCCACCATCACCAAAAGCCTAAAAGATCCAACCATTAGCACTTTCAAACCAAGGCAACACCTCACCTCCTCCTTCCTTGCTCACGGCCTCCACTTGGATCCCCCTCTTCCTCTCACCTTCTCCCACTTTTTAATTGCTAATCATGCTGCCCATGATGTTTTAGGCTTATAGCCAAAGCTTAGAAGAGATTGTAGATGATTTGGTTAAGACAGGAAAAAGTTAGAGAAGAATTAGTGGATTGGTGCTTAAACATTAGCAAATTTGTGATTATTTAACAAGGGTGTACCCCTCCTTATATAGGCTTCAAATGGTGTAGCATAAGCTTGTTCTCACCTTCTCTTTTATGACATGTAAGGATCGCCACCCACCACTTCTTCTTTATGTTCTCTTAAGAGTTAAGTCTTTCATTTTAAGCTTATTTCATAATATCTTTGATGACATCACCCATGACATTATCCAAAAAGTTTATTTCCATAAATGGCAATGATTTTTTATTTCATTTTATTAATTTTCTAAGCAAATAAGTGTATGTAAAAATAATCTGAACAACTTCTGACGGTTAAAAAGCTATTTATCAATAGAACGATTTTTGGTCACATTATCAATATTTTTTCAAAGTATTTATTTTTGTAAACAATTTTCCAAAACAGGTTTACTATCATTACTTATGATTTAAAAGAGGGTTAAAAAGCTTATTAAATTATTTTAATAAAATTAAATCCAAGATTCAAATATTTAAATAATTCGGATATTTAAATACGAAGTGCCGGAAATTCCGGGTCGTTACATATATATAAATCCCTTTAACAAATAAAGTTTTAGGTCCAAACCTTAACAATTCCTTTAATTGTAAGTCATAAATACTTAGGGTCCACATAATTATAAAAATAAGAAATCACAAAAATATCAAGGGATTTTCAATTTCAAAAATAAATTAGGTGAATATGATTCCTTTAACCCCTATCATATTATTTTCTTATTAACAAATACTATTAAAGGGATTCATGTTAGGGTAAATATATTAAACAAAATTCCTTTAATTTGTTAGCTCTCAAAGCCATAAATCAATATATAAGATTCTCTTATCATTATTAAATTAAGGAATCATTCAAATAGAAAAATATTATGAATACCCAATTAATATGTGACTATATATAAATAATTTCCCTTATTTAGTATAAATTATCCCAAGTATTTCTCTCATGTTAATTAAATTTTAAGAGTTATTTGCACAAAATATTAAGGGGTATAAAATTGGTTAATACATCAAGTAGAAATTATCTTAATGAATATAAGTTTACAACTTGTTGGTTAGATTTTTCCTAACACCAACATCCAAGGACTAAAGGGCAAGCTACAGTCAGCCAATTTGATATTGGGGGCTTTGGTAGGTGTTACCATAGTCTTAAGGTTATTATTAGAGGTAAGTTAGGTTCCAAGATCTAGAACCAAGAGTAAGAATTATCAATTTATGCCGAGAGTAGATCCTATTGGTTAAGCCAAAAGTAAAGAGTACTAAAGCAGTAAATAGAGACACCGAGATTTATAGTCGTTCAAGATAGAATCCTATGTCCACTTTTTCCTTTCATTCTTTGAAGGTTTATACTAAAGCCGAAGGGCTGACACGATGCTAAGCTCCACCATTAATTAGTATTCATAAAAGCTCCAATATAGAGAAGTATGGTTTGTAACTTAGTAACCGAATTATGCTACTACCCAAAAGATCCTTTCTGCATCAGGATTTGTGCTAATTTATAACGATCACGAGAAGATGCAGATCAATGACATGGCTTGCACTATTGAGCTAAGACGTTGGACTACTGACACATGATAATAATCTAGCTTGCTCTAAATATAGCACGTAGATTAGTGATGTATACTTTATGCGTGCCTCTTCTATAGCTATATCTGGAATGTACACGTTGATGGTTGAGATTTCATAATATTATAGTACTGTTTCACATTCTTTAGGTTGATCATGTCTCTTGAAGCTTTAGTCTTTTAAAATAGTGCACCCATTTGCTTCCGGTTCCCACCTGATAGTCAGTACTCATAGAAAACAAAACAAAGTGTTTCATTATATTGACCTTCCGGTTCAGGTTTCTGGGCTTAGGTCTTTCGAAAGCAAACAAAGTTAGCTAAGCCTTTACGACCATAGATCCTTTAGTATGTAACTCTTCAGGCTTTACACTTTCGAGTCTAGGTTTTATAGTCTTATTAGGATTATATAAGACATCAGGGCTAGTAGTTATACCATTCCTTTCGATTGCAATTTTTCCTTTCAGAATAAGCTATCAGAAGGCCTTTTGGCCCTGTGGATTTTACCTAAAAGTCCTTTGGAAAAATATAGTATAATACATGCCCCCTAAAATTCACTTTGGACATAAGTGAAGTGGATTTTGAAAGTTTTTGTTTTGGTACTTTTGTTGAGTGCTGTCATTTATGAAAGAGATAACTTGTTTACTGCACATTTATGCTGTCAACACATGACATATATAAAAGTGATAACCTATCTCCATTTGATTTATTTTCACAGCAGTAGTCCACTATTAAAGTTTATAAAAAACTACAAATGCTCGACTTTTCTTCTCGAATTAACTACCACATTAGTAAGTTTTATTTTCTTTCATACCTATTTTTATTTAGTCGTTGTATCTAATTCAAGTTTTACTCATGTTTTGTTAATTAGTGAATTGATTTCACACATTTTTATATGCTTCCATTATTGACTTTTGGTCGATTTCTTTTAGTATTCGGTAGATTTACAGTTTTGCTATGATTTATCGCTAATTTTAATTAATTAAGGAGTTATTGATGTTTAATGGGTTTACTCAATTTTTACTTAATTTAACTAAATCCCTTTTAACCTGTAATTGTTAGTTTAGTATATTGTTATCTATATTGCAGGTTTATAACCAGATGTAGTTTGATTCGATTAATTAAGATTAGCATATCAATATAGTCTGCTGGATTGAAACGTTTATAAAGCAAGGATTTTATTATATTTGATTATTATGGCTATTTATTTTATTTCTTAAGATTCTGCTATCTAATCTTTCCTATAGTTACACTTTCGGCTCTCCTAGACAGAATATGTATTCTTCTTTGAACAAGTAAGCTAATATCGACTGACTCCTCGTTTATCATGGCATGGTTGGGATCGAGGCCATGATATTGAGGCCGACTAATCATGGGATGCCCCACCGAAGGGGTGCTTCCCTTGTGCTATAGAATACTTGAAAATGGGGTATAAATCATCTAATTATCATTTAAAGGATATATTAAACCTAATGTCATTTTATATGGTAAACTTTGACGTCTTCAATTGATTTAATAATATATATTAGAATGTTATATTTTGTAACGATTCAAATTGCGCTAACGATGTCTTAAATGTGTTAAGTATGCATGAGATGTAGCATTTATAAGATCTAGGGCTAAACAATAATTTTATAGTTCAGATTTAAAGAGAATATAAACCAAAAGTCAAATATATATGTTCCAAGGACTTATATAAAGTTTTCCCTTTCTACTCCTTTAACTTCTAGCTCAAACTCATGTACAAACTCGATGTTGAGCTTTGAGCTCATCGTGCCATCGCCTCCGACTTTGACTCATCACATAACCACTTTCATTGAACTCGTCTGGCCAAGATGCTTCAACCTATATTCTTTAAGTCTAACTTGATGCACCTAGACGAACCCAAACTTAACCTCCACCACATCTTTTTTCCCTACAGCACTCACCATGGACCACCGAACTCCAAGCGCTCACCACCAAAATGTTCACCTCATCGAGACAAGCATCGCCAATTGATAAATAAAAAGTCTAAATTGCATGGATTGTGATATTACTTTAGTTTTGTTGTAAAGGAGTGAACAATGTTTCTTTTTTCTATCCAAATGATGTGGCATTGGGAATAAATCAACTTTAGAGACCTGATTTTATCTTCATCGAGTGACTATAGTTGGGTCAAGTGGAAATATTTGAAGTGAAACAGTATTCGAGAGAGGATTCGTCTCCTCGGTTATATGAGGTTAGTATCATGGTTAACCAAGTCAACTTAAAGTCAAAATCTCTGGCCAAAGTAGTTCGGTTAATAATAATTGTTATTATTGATCCAAGGACTTTGTGTTTGGTCTATAGAGTTGAATATAGACGATATTGAAATTTCGACCATTACCAAATTTTTATAAGTCCAAAGTGATATAGTTTTGACGAAGAGAATTGGTGTAAATAATAGTCACAATCGGGTAACGGTTAACAAAGTAAAATTGGATTTTACCAAAACTAAATAAGCAATAAATTTGACCCAAATGTCACACCACTTGCTTAGTGACATATGAATGTTAATATTCGGATAGTTCGGTATTAATCTCTGACCAAATTACATCCAAAGAGTCACACAACCGAATCGTTGAATAATCCTTGACCATGTGATTTAATTAGTTTATAATTATTATAAATTAATTAAATTAATTAATATTTATGAAATATTAGTTATAAAATTTTATTTTTTATTTGAAATATATTTATAATAGTTATAAATATATTGATATATGATATCGATACGCATTTAAATTGGATTTAAATAAAAAATATTTTGTTCGGGCTTTAAATGGTAAGAGATAGAAAATGTAGATCCTAACTTGTCTTTAATCTCACCTTTATATAAGCATCCCAACCTACACCTATCAAAAATTATTTTTGAAGCCTCACTTCTGGCCGAACTCATCATCCCATCTCCTCCATTCTTACAAGTTCAAATCAAATAAAATAAAACAATATTCGATAGTCGATGGTCTGCAATTCAGGAGATAGCACTTTTTGATTAAAATTCGATTCAGGAGTTCATTCAACGCATCAAGGTATAAGTTTTTGGCTTTGAAATAAGGTAATGATCTGTTCTAAAATTATATGCTATTGAATTATTATTTAAATATTATATTCTATTATATTAAAAAAATTTTAGCATAGCTGACGGGGTTGAATGGGCCCCTACCATTTTATTGATCCGCCATGGGAAAAAAACAGACAAAGAAAAACACACGATTCTATATTATAAATATATTATTATAATCAGACTGGTTGTATGTTTATATACTTCATACTTGTAAAAAAAAATATTTTGACATATATCTAGCGATAATAACCACAGCTTAAGATAAAAAAACAAAATTTTATTATTCTAATTAATTTAATATACATTATTTAATTTCATATAAGTTTTATAATTTAAATTCTATATCTTATTGTACACAATATATGGTTTTGTAATTTTATACAAATAGTTTCGTGTTTAAAATATTTTCGCAAAAATAAAATATTTTTACACATACACATACATATATATTATTTCTAAATATTATTTAGATCAATATCATGTAAATTAATTATATCAATATATATATATTATAAAATATGTTTCATGTTTTATAATAAATAAATACCCAATTTTACTTTCAGCGGGAAATTTTTTATTTTTTACATAATTTAAATATTTAAATGTTAGCCAAAAATTAAAAATAGATTTTAAAATTATTTTTAAATTATAAAACTATATATTATATATTCAAATAATAAAATATCACTCAGAATTTTACTGAAATTTTAAATTTCAAAATTAACCAATAAAATTAAATTTTAATTAATTTTACTATTTCTGCATGGATATTAATTTAATATATATATATATAAATTTAAAAAAATATTTCTATGCCATGCGCATTATCAAGTTTTTATATGTGTATTTATTATATATACATTGTATATTTTAATATATATATATATATTATTTATATATGTGTGTATTTAATATGTATACATTTAAAAAATTCTATACATAATTCTTTCGGCTTTGTGGCAAATAAATAATTAAATTTAATATTATTTATAAATGTTTTAAAATATACTTATATAATTATGTATATTATTTATAATGTTAATATTTCATGTATGTATATTTGTATTTATATATTTGTATGTGTGTGTTTATATAAAATTATTTGAAATAAAATATTATATGTAAATATA
This sequence comes from Allium fistulosum, assembly GCA_030737815.1. Classification (NCBI taxonomy): domain Eukaryota; kingdom Viridiplantae; phylum Streptophyta; class Magnoliopsida; order Asparagales; family Amaryllidaceae; genus Allium; species Allium fistulosum. The sequence goes on from CM060902.1 coordinate 1,215,940,100, forward strand.
TATTTGTAATATTTTGTATATAAAATTAAAATATATAGAGATACATTTAGCAATATGTTAGTATACTGGATGAGGTAACATATCCGTTGCAGTGTAAATCAAGCATTTATACATGCCCATATTATACCTTCCACGGATTGTTCTGTTACACATGCACACACATATATATGTATATATGATACATGTATACATATAATACAAAATTAATTATATAATATGAAACTATATTATAAATTTATAGAAAATAGTGATTTTATTTAAAAGAAATTTAAAAATGTTCTCAATAAATTAGATTTCATAAACCCAATGAAAATCCAATATGGTAAAAAAATTAAAATTCACCTATTACTTCCGCTGCTAACTAGTCTAGTTCCAACTGTGGTATCGGAGCCCAATAGCTTATGCGATCTAAATTAATCATGTTAGGATTAACTAAATAAGCTCACATCCTAGTAGTAGTATGTCTAGAAAGGTATTGTCAAATGATTGAGTTTGGATAATCAAGTACTTTATCCTACTTGGCTATCGGCCTAGCCCGAACATATAGGTGAGCCCAAAGGTTGCCCTTAATTAGAAAGGCCCAATTTGAATTAGCCCTTGGGCAAAATTTCAAAATTGTTTAAAAATTAAAAATAAAGGATTTTAAATTACATATATCATAAAGTTATAATATAATAGAAAATCCAAAATTATTTGAAAATTAAAATAAATTAATTTCAAAATTTATAAAAATTTATTAATAAGATTAGTAAAATATATAAATTAAATAAGTTAATTATATACATGTATTATATATTATGACATATGTTATATTATTTTAAAATGTTAAAATAACATAATTATGCGTCTATGTATATAAATGAATTTCAAAAGTAGTACAATTTAATTAAAAAAATTTAATTAAAAAATTTAATTAAAAAAATTAATTAAAATAATAATTAATTTAATAATATACAAATATATATGATATATGTGTTAAACTATAAAGGTTATAGTATATAATAAGTATTTAATATAAATGTTATATTTAGATAATATTACAATTAATTAAAATGTTGATTAATTAAAATTAGTTAAATAAGATTCAATTAACATAATATTATACACCGGACTATTATAGAAGTAACATGAAATATAAAAGTTATATAATAATAAAACTTATATAATAAGAATATATAAATTAAAGGTGGAACATTAAGAAACCCTAAACAGACGTAAGGAATAAATACATATGTAAATATACATATATTTGATTTTAGATGTGTCCGACACTTGAATCATGAGGGTATTTCATAAGAAATACATTATTCCATAACTCGATATCACTCAACATAATATATTAAAGATTATGAATCTTCAATATAATGTTGTCCTTTACCATATATATATATATATATATATATTAATAAATTATTTGCATACTCAGTTTGTAACGAACTGGGCTTTCGACCCTCGAAAATCGACACTAATACATCCACTGTATCACATGCCGAGCAATCGAATGTCGGAAAACCCGATTGTTATGGGAAAAGAAAGAAGGAATAAGATAAGAAGAAAACTAAACAACACAGAATCTCACAGCGGAACGAATAATCTATGATATACCATAAATCTTTACACAAAAACAAAACTGTAATATATGTATATACAGACATCAATCAGAGTATACTAACTTATTTCAGCCTGGACAGTTATAACAGCCGGTCCTAACAATTGCCGATAAACACAAAAATGAATATAGCAGAAAATAACCATCTACGTGAATACGTCTCTGGGCCTCCAACTCGTATCCTGAAGCTCCAAAGCATCCTGACCAATCTGTAATATTCTCGGTCTGACCCGAGCATTATAATAAAATAACACCCGAGTCAGTCTGGAAAACCAGCGTGAGAAAACATACCCAACTGGATTTTTAAAGTTATATAAATCCTTGAAATTAAAAGTATCTCGTAAGACCACGCCGCACATAAACACGGACGGGTTTTTACCTTACGATAACCAAAATCTTTCATATAGAAAATCCATTGATATTATAATAATATCTAAGGGTGAAAATAATAATAGTCAAGTAGCTATGATGCTCGTGAGTGTACATCACAACAATACTAGGTGTATAATCGAAAATCGATAAGGCACGTTCGCTAATTGTGTAGGATTTCCATGGAGGTGCCCTCTGTACTTCGAGAAATGGTCCTCCTGCACAAGGATCAGAGCTATCCTTCTGAAACAGCATACATCCTTAGTGATATACCATAGAAAAAACATGGCTGGTCTCGCTAAGACCGAATGCATCGCCTCATGCATGCATAACAACTATAAGTGACATCGGGACTAGGATATGTGTATCTTATGAAGAACAAATCTGACATCTATGATAAATTTGTTGAAAATACAAATGTAGTAGAAAACCTAATGGGTCGTAAGTTTAAGATTCTTCAATCGGATTGAGGAGGGATGTGAATTCCAATAGTACTTAAAAGTTAATGAGATTATCTCTCAAATTACTCCACCCTATACTTCACGACACAATGGTATGTCGGAATGAAGGAACCAAATCCTATTGGATATGGTTCGTTCCACAATGAGTAAGGTTGAGTTACCTTTGTCCAATTAGGGACATGCGCTAGAGACCATAATTCATATGTTGAACTTGTTGCCCACTAAATCGGTGCCTAAAATGCCATATGAGATGTGGTATGGTAATAAACCCCAACTTAAGTATTTGATGGTGTGGGGTTGTTCGACATATGTTAAGAACGTTGGTATGAATAAACTAGAAGCAAGATCAGTACTGTATAAATTTATAGGATATCCAAAAATTAAATAGGATATGTATTCTACAATACTAAGGAACAAAAGGTTATTATTCCTCAACATGTTGCCTTTTTAGAAAAGGAATTTCTATCAAAGTAAATTAACAACAAAGTAGTAGACTTGAATGAGATCCAAGAAGTTAACACTGATGCCAAACCAGTGGGCGAATCAAGTTCATCTGTATACGAAAACATGCAACTTATTAGAAGATCTAGTAGGGAATCTCATACACTAGAGAGATACTATGGTTTTCTTATAGATGGCGAGAAAGAGGACTGTTTCTTAGATGATGACGCTCCTCTGTCTTTCTAACAAGCATTACAGAGTAAAGATTCTGCATTTTGGCTTGGAGCAATGAAATCGTAGATGGATTCCATGTACGAAAACAAAGTATAGACTTTGTCAGACATACCCGAAGTGATAAAACCCATCGGCATCAAATGGATTTTCAAGAAAAAGCTAAATGCAAATATGGAAGTAGAGACTTATAAGGTAAGGCTAATTGCGAAAGGGTTTCGTCTACTTTAAAGTGCTGATTATGATGAGGCTTTTCGCCCGTAGTCATGCTTAAGTCCATTAGGATTTTTCTAGCTATTGTTGCATTCTATGATGAAATAAGGCAAATGAATATAAAGACGATATTTCTAAACGATGATTTCGAAGAAACCGTCTATATGCTGCAGCCCGAGGGTTTTATGGTCAGTAGGAGTGAAGGTAAGGCTTACAAGTTCTTTAAGTTCATTTATGGACTTAAAAACTTCAAGGAGTTAGAAGAAGTGTTTTGATAAGGTAATCAAATAGTTTTGTTTTTATTAGAACACAGAGGAAGCATGGATATGCAGAAAAGAACAGGGTAATGTTATCGTATTCTTAGTGCTATACGTCGATGATCTATTGTTGATTAGCAATGACGTTTCATTATTGTAATTAGTGAAAAATTGGCTTTCTAAGAATTTTTCTATGAAAAATTTGGGAGAAGCAGCCTATATACTAGGTATAAAGATCTATAGAGATAGATCTAAGAGACTGTTGGGATTGTCCCAATCCCTGTACATAAATACCATACTGAAGAGGTTCGGTATGGATAATTCCAAGCATGAAAATGTTCCAATGCAATTTGGGATTGTCCTTTATAAGAACGACGCTCCTCTTACCAATAAGGAAAAGGAGCATATGAAGAGGATCCATTATGCTTTAGCCATAAGATCCATAATGTACGCTATGTTTTGTACAAGACCGGATGTGGCATACACATTAGGATGTGTAAGCCGATACCAGTCTCATCCAGGAGAAAAACATTGGACGATCGAAAAATATATACTTAAGTATTTAACAAATGCCAAGGACTTATTCCTTATATATGGGAATAAAGACTTCCTTATGAAAGAGTATACGAACTTTAGCATTCAGAGTGATGTAGATGACAGTAAGTCAATGGCTAGTTATGTCGTTACACTTAATGGTGGGGCCGTTAGTTGGAAAAGTTCCATACAAGAAGTAGTAGCCCATTCGACGATGGAGGCCGAGTACATCGCCCTCAATAAAGCAGCTAAAGAGGCAGTATGGATGCGCAAGTTTTTGAGTGAGTTTGGAGTGATTCCCGATACAAAGAATCCAATGGCATTGTTCTGTAATAACAATATAGCGATTCAGATTGCAAAGGAACTAAGAATACACACGAAGTTACGACACATTCTTTGGAAGTTCCACCTCATTAGAGAATTCATTGAGAATGATACAAAGGGGCTCTCGAGAAGCTAATTGAAGGGATGGGATTGAGATTCCAAAATTGGCCCCAAGTGCAAATAGGAGACTGATAGAGTTAGAGGTATGCCCTTAGGGCAGTTCTGTAATTTATTATAAATTAATTAACTCTATTATCAGTTCTCTATCGTAATGAAGTTGTTTTTTCTTTCTGTTATATATTTGTTATAATGTGTTATAAATAATTAAATACTTAATTAAAATATGTTTAATAGAAAATCCATAAATGGTGTGTTTATGATAGCAATTACAAGTAGTTGTAATCATGAGTATTGTATCACGGTATGATAAAAATATCATTTTAAATTTCCTAGTCAAGATGCATTGGGACTGGATATCGATGTATCCGCTGAGACTGAGTATGTAAAACTCCCCAAATATTGGGCAGAGTATTACACATGACCGCTTGGGGCACCAAGAGGTTATGTACTAAAAGTTGTTGGATAACCATGGAATGACTCACTCGATAGTTTTCTGTTGGTTAATATAACTAAGATCAAACGAAAAATATTGATATGACTAATTTACACAGTTCTCTCGACTTAAGAATACTATTGATCTTCAAAATGAAAGCTCCGCTTTGATTATAGTCAAATCATGGCACGACGTCCATCGAGTTACTATAGTTGGATCGAGTGGAAGTATTGAATGCGAAACACTATTTAAAAGAAGATTCGTCTCCACGTTTATATGGAGTTGGTATCACGGTCAACTCAAGTCAACTCAAAGTAAAAATCTCTGGCCAGAGTAGTTGGATTATTATTGTTGAACCAAAGACTTTGTGTTTAGACTATAGAGTTGAATATGGACGATATTGGAATTTGACTTTTACGAAATTTCATAAGTCCAAAGTGATATAGTTTTGATGAAGAGAATTGGTGTAAACAACAGTCATAATCGGGTAACACCAAACAAAGTAAAATTGGATTTTACCGAAACCAAATAAGTGATAAATTTGACTAAAATGTTACACAACCTGCTAAGTGATGTATCAACGTTAATATTCCAATAGTTCGATATTAATCGCTAACCAAATTTACACCTAAAGAGTCGCACAACCGAATCGTCGAATACTCCTTGATCACATGATTTAAGAAGTTTATAATTGTATAAATTAATTAAATTAATTAATATTTATGAAATGTTAGACATAAAAATTTATTTTTGATTTGATAAACAAATATTGTTAAATATATTTATAATAGTTATAAATATCTTAATCAATATATGATATCGATACACATTTAAATTGGATTTAAATGCAAAATATTTTATTCAAGCTTTAAATGGATTTGAATCCCATATGGGGGGCTGGTTGGTTCGGCAATAATGGCAGCATGAAGGGGTGTGGCCATATGATGGCAAGTTGGACTTAGTTTGGATGGATAAGGGATAGGGAAATGGTAAAAGATAGAGAAGGATCTAGATCCTAACTTATCTATAATCTCTCCTATATATAAGCATCTCAAAACACACTCCTATTAGAAAATAATTGGAGCCTCATATCCCCTTATTTCTGGCCTAACTCATCATCCCATCCCATCCATTCTTACAAGTTCAAAAAAAATATAATAAAACATTATTTGATAGCCGGTGGTCAACAATTCAGGAGGTAGCACCTTCAAAATTAGAATTCGATTCAGGAGTTCATTTCAACTCTTCAAGGTGTGAGTTTTTGGCTTTGGCATAAGATAATGATCTCATATACAATTACATACTATTGAATTATTATATATATATATATATCATAATCTATTATATTAGTTAGCTGATGATCCTATTATATCAATATATTATCACAATCGGATTGGTTGTATGTTTATATACTTCATATTTATAAAACAAAAAAACAGTTTTTATTATTTTTATTAATTTAATATACATTATTTAATTACTATAGATTTCATAATTCAAATTCTATATCATATTCGAAGCAAAATATGGTTTTGTAATTTTATACAAATAGTTTCATGTTTGAAATAATTTTCGTAGAAATAAAATAATTATATATATATATATATTATTTTTAAATATTATTTAAATTAATTAATCATGTAAATTAATTATATCAATATATATATATATATATTATATAAAATATATTTTATATTTCATAAAAATTAAATTAGTACCTACTTACTTTTGGTAGGAAAAAATTAGTTTTTACATAATTTAAATATTTAAATATTAACCAAAAATAAAAAATAGATTATAAAATTGTTTTTAAATTATAAAATTATATATTAAATATTAAAATTATAAAATATCACTTGGAATTTTACCGAAATTTTAAATTTCCAAATTATGCATCAAAAATGAATTTTTAATTAATTTTACTATTTTCCATATAGGTATTACTTTAAAATATATATACTTAAATTAAAAAAAATTCTATGACGTGCTAAATATAAAGTGTGTGTGTGTGTGTATTTTTAATATGTATATTTTTTGTATTTAAAAGTATTATATGTATACATTTATTATTATATTATGTATATCTATATAAATATTTAATATATATATACATTAAAATATATATATATATATATTGCTTTCGGCCTAGTAGCAAATAAATTATTAAATTTAATATTATTTATAAATGTTTTAATACATATTTATATAATTATGTATGTTTATAATGTTAAAATTTCATATGTGTGTATATAATTATTAAAAATGAAATATGGTACATTTAAAAACATAGTGTATATATATATATGTGTGTGTGTTTGTGTGTGTGTGTAATATTTTATATACAAAATTAAAGTATATAAACACACATTTGGACAAGATATTTCTATACTATATGAGCTAACATGTCTATTGCAGCGTAAATCTCAACACTTATACACAGACATGTTATACATTGCACAGATTGCTATGTCACACATACGCACACATATATATGTGTGTATGATACACATATACATATAATGTAATATTAATTATATAATATTAAACTATATTATAAATTTAAATAAAATAATGATTTTATTTAAAATAAATTTAGAAATGTTCTAAATAAATTAAATTTCATAGGCCTAATAAAGATCCATAATGGTAAAAAATTTGAAATTCACCCATTACTTCCGCTGTGGGCTGGCCCTGTTCCAAGAATTGTAACATGGTACATCGTTACTAACCTGTAGCAAATCATCAACCTATAATACTAAGAATGTTACTAACACAATTTTGCTCTTTTTGTATGCATATGCTTCCTTCGTGTTCTGACTAAAACCAAACTGTTTGATTACTCTATCAAAATATTTGTTTCAACTTCTTGACGCTTTCTTAAGACCTTACATTATTCGTAAGAATCTATATATCTTATCACCGCTATCATTGACTTTGAAACACTTTAGCCATGGCATATAAACTATCTCTTCTAATTCACTATTTAGAAGTGTTATTTTGACATCTAGTTACCAAAATTTGTAGTCATAATAAGCGGTAATTGAAAGTAGTATCCAAATGAATTTGAACATGACAACTAGTGAAATTCTTTCGTCATAATCAACACCATGAATCCGACGAAACCCTTCCGCACCAAACCTTTCTTTATAAGTTTCAACCTTTGCATTTGCACCAATCTTTTTCTTAAAGATACATTTGCAACCTATGGGTTTTAGCCCTTCGAGTACATTCTACAAAGTTATTACTTTTTTTGTACATGGAATCCAATCTAATTCCATTGTGTCAAGCCATATAGCAGAGTATTTACTCTCCCAGGCTTATTGGTACAAGAGGGGTTGTCTTCATGAATGACACAATCCATGTTCTCACCGTTAAAGAGGACCCATGGTATCTTTCGAGTGCACGAGATTTCCTATTTGACCTTATAATTGGTTGCATATTTTCTATGGGTGTTGAATTATTCTATATATTCGGTCTCTATGAAGTTTCTTTAATCTCATCCAAGTCTATCTTACTGCCACTAATTTCTCAAGGGAGAAATTTCTTTTCTAAAAAGGTGGCATGTCTTGAAACAAAAGCCTTTTGTTCCTCGGTATGATAAAATACATGTCTGTGAGAATTTATCGCATGCCCTATAAACTTACAGGCCTTAAGCTTACTATGGTTTACATTCTTATCTTAAACCGGACAACCCCGAACCTTAAAATAATTAAGGTGGGATTTCTTTCTGAAGGATTCAGGCTGGTCAGAAGCGGGCTAAGTGGGTGAATTTAAAAAAAATTCATTTTGGATCTTTGTTAGGCCTGTAAAGTCTAATTGATTTTAGATCCAATCTATAATTTGATTCAAATAAAATCTTATTTTATTTTATTTCTTCAAAAGGAGTTTAATTAATTAATGTTAATCAGGTTGATATATATATAAATATATAATAGAGTATATCAAATATACTCTTGTGTGTATATGTTTGTGATGGTTACTTATTTTGTATTATTACTTTGGTTGAGTGAAGGGTCAAATAGTTACTAATGGGATACTATTTAATATGTCATAATTATCTGAATGTGCAGTCAACTAGGTATTACACTTACTTCTATTGACTGGACCAAATTTATATTTGGTAAGTTAATGAATATATTTTAAATGTACTCTTGTGAGTGTAGTATAAGTGCAACATATAAACAATGTACATAGTTAAAGTATACGTTTGTAGGTGTTGAGATTTACATCGTAAAGGACACATTCGTCCTTCATATATGCCATTGTTGTCCATGGTTTTATTATGAAATTATGTAATGTAGTAATATCACACACACACATACACACATCTTAAAATTAATTTGACTAATTTGATATGTTTTGAAATTAAAAATTAACAATTTGAAAACTAGCTTGGACTTTGGAAGCATTCAAGATTAGATCTATTATATTAAACAAAAGTCCTTTTATAAATTTTGAATTAAAATTATATATGTGTACGTGTGTGTGCTTTATATTCAAAAATAACATATACATATAAAACATATATTAAATTTTATAGAATAATTTTTAAACAACTGATGATATTTAGTTTACACATACATACACATACATATTTACATACATACATATATACAAACATAGATACACACACACACATACATGTATATATATATTACGTTACAAAATTGTTTTAACTAATTAAAGATATTTTTGAATTCAAAATTAAAAAAAACATTATGGACATAATATTTTTTATAATGATGTTAAAAAACCTTTTTTTACTAAATATTAATTTCTAAAACAACGGCAAGCAATGGATATAACAGCATAAACACATATAAATTCATTGTATAAGGTATGAGATCTAAACAACACTAACATTAAGTAATATATGATCAAAATAAGATTAGATAATTACCTTAGATGTAGCCTAAGATTCCCACATTAAATGGTTGAATAACCCCGAGATAGAATCAAATCAGCCTCTGGATTTACTTTAATCAAGAGATGAACACCACATTATATTAATTTGATTTTGTTTCGATCTGTTTTTTGGAATATTATGGCCTTAGAGCCATGGAATTTTTTGCTGGAATAAACAATATAGAAGACCCAAAAAAAATGTCAAATAATGTGTTTAAGTAGGCATTTAAGAAGAGGAAAAGATGGAGGACTTTTCTCCTTCTTTTACTCGTTCATTTAATACCTATTATCCGACCTTTTGGTCCAGCTATATATAGACTGACTGGACAAGTTAGACCGGACGATCATCGAGGAAGGAAACCTAGAGAGATGATTATTAGGCTCAGAAATCAAGCACATGCAATGATATGAAGCGAAGATCAACCGTGACCAAGAGACAGACTCTCCAGAATATTCTAAGTATGGATTAGTACCTCCCCAGGCAAAGGATCGGTGCATATCCCTTCCCCTAGGGGATTGGTACATATCCTCAATTTTTGTCCCAAACTGGATGAGATCGATATACAGTGACAAGGAAGGCCCCATGAGGCTACATTTCAAATCTCAAGTCGTTTAGAGTTTGTATGCTCAAGTTATGGGAAAATTACTTATCCTAAGAAAGGGATCGTAACAACGGGATCGGATCGTATCCAGCCCAACAATGCATCTTAACGGAAAACGGTCAATATCTCAAAATCCAGAAGTCCAATACACTTTAAACTTTGGAAACAAGAAGAGAGGACTCTAAGGAGTCCATCCTAGGGATCACACCCTAAGATGGAGAAGTAATAGGGATCAGTCAGAATTAGACAACATCACATATTGCAACCATGATTGATCAGTAACTCAAGTTCTACTAATCCAATTGGAATGAAACTTGGAGGCTAAGCATAATGCAACAAGTAGAAGATCCCATAGGGATTGCACCTCCAAAATCACTAATCATATGAATCAGCCCTGATCCCTATTTCTTGGGATTTGGGCTATGCGATCCCTCCTGTGGACCCCAATGGATCTGGAGAGCTTCTGTCGAATTTTCAGGAAGATATTTCACTGTCTTCCTCTATAAATACAGACTTGATTGCTCATTTTTGGGATCTTTACACTGCTTGTTACTTTGTACTCTTTTGTAACTAAGGATTTTCATCCGATCTCTATTGTACTCAGTTTACAAAGTGATTAATAAAGCTATCACTTCAAAGTGGACGTAGGCAAACAATGCCGAACCACTATAAATTACAGTGTCTCTGTTATTTGCTTAATTCATATTGCTTTATTGTCATATTCTCTCTGTTTACATTTAATATTCTTCATTTATTCCTCTACAAAATCTCTATTGGGTGTTTGTGTCAATTTTTGGTGCAAACAATACCATTTCAAACAATTTTTGAACACACAAACCCTATCTAACCATGTTATTTTTCGCTAGAATAAACTAGAGAAAGATAGGCAAAACAATGACAATTAATGTTTTAAGTAGCACTTAAGAGGAGAAAAAGGTAAAGGACATTTCTCCTTCCTTTACTCATTCATTTTATACGTTCAAAAAAGTTTTAAACACTCAAACCCTTCCACTTCTAACACCCAAGGCCTACCATGATGTGCCTTAGAAAGGCCTTCAAAAAAAACCCAAAACCATTTTAGTAATTAATCAGTATAAAACAAATTTAAGTATTTATCGATATCGTATATTGATACGTACATATACAACCTTTATATGCACACTTTATTAAATAATAAAGGGATTCAAAAATCAAAAAAAAATTAATGGTTCATAATTATTAAATAATTTAATTAATTTATAGCAATTATAAATTAGTTAAACCATGCGGTGTTTCGGAGTATTCATCATTACAGTTGTGTGACTTGTAGGTGTAAATTATGTTAATGGTTAATATTGAAAGTTCGAATATTAACGTTCGCACGTTACCTTTACTAGTTGTTTAATGGTTGGCCTAATTTATCGATTACACATCTTTTTGGTAAAATCCAATTTTACTATTTTAAGTGAAAACCAGCAATAATGATTCTTTACATCAATTCTCTACGCCAAAACAATCACTTTACGACTTATGAAATTTGGTTTCGTCAATATTCCAATATTGTCCACCTTCATCTCGGTTAGTCCAAAAACAAAATTCTTAGTTCAATAATAACAATTATTATTAAACGTACTGTTATGGCTAGAGACTTTGACTTTGAGTTGACTATAGCTGAGCGTGATAGTTGTAACACCCCGTAAAATTTAATAAGAAATAAATAAATCAGATAAATTAATTGAATAAGATAAGGCTATAAATGTAATTTTGCAAAAGTCATAATTTGACCATAAAAGTTATGACGTTGTATTCATGGTGATTTTCTGATCAATTTTCATATATAAAATGTTGAAAACGGAGCTCAAATGGAAAAGTTATGGACGTTTGAAGTTTCCAAATTCAAAATAATTTAAATAGAATTCAAATGAATAAATACATAATTCTTAAATTTGAAATTTGAAATTTGAAAGTTAACAGTAATTAGACTTGGGGTTAAGTAATCGTTAAAAATTAACGTTAACGTTAAGTGATAATTAAGAAAGAAAATAAATAAAAAACAATGGCACAAAAATCTTCCTAAAACAAATGTGACATTCGACCGCTTCCAATGACCGATCGACCACTAGAGGTTAACCGGTAGGGTAGAGGCGATCAACCATTGAATGTTAAGTGGCGACTAGATTTTTGCACTTTGAAATTTAGATTTATATTATTTAACCGGCCTAAATCCTACAGTTCTGGTGCATTCCAACCACTATAAATAAGATCTAGCCCTTTCACTTTCATTCACAAATTATTTTGGAAGTCTAGCGAAGCTCTATCAGTTGCTCCCTTCAATGGATTCAAAAGGTAAGGAGTTGTATATGTTCATTTTTTATTTTCTATTCCATTTCTCCTTCAACTCCTAAATTTCTGAATCTAATCCTTATGCAATTCCCTTGTTGCATATTTCTAAAAAAAGATTTGAATGAGATTATTGTAGGCATGTCAAATCCAAAACGAGGTTAAGCAAGGACCTATAATGAGTCAAAATCTTAGTCTATCTATTTTAGTAATTGAATAGTGTAGTTTGAATTTGATATATGCCTTGGAAAATTTTGGTTTACGTAAACATCACATTAAAACCCGCAAAATTCCCCCAAAGCGAAATGTCAATTCTTAGGTTGGAATCTCAATTTCTTTTATATATTAAAATGATGGGAGTTGTATAGCTTTGTAATTTTGGTGTTTTACCTTCTATTTCACTTCCTTTTCTTTTTCTTTGAATTTTATTAAGGATTTTGATTAGGAAATGATGCGTAAGGTATGAATTCTTACTCGTAGTATGCACCACTTATTTTCGCAATTTGAATAGAAATTCCCTTGCCTATTTTTATGTAAAAAGAATTTGAATAGAGCGTAAAAATAATTGAAATTGTAAGTTCCTATTAATGTTGGTTTATCCTATTGTTTTAGTATAAAATATGTTGAGTTTGAATTTTATTTGTATACTCTGTTGATTGGATTTTTGATATAGGATTTATGGTATATTGATAATACGGAAATGGGATTTGTATAATTTTGAAAAAGTTGACATTTAAACGCTAGTTTAGGGCATAATCTCCATACGTTTAGAAATTGCTTGGCGCACGCGTGTTTGTGTGTGTGTGAGTGTGTGTGTGTGTGTGTATGGGAGCTGCTACTTGGACAAAAAAGTAAACATAAAATTAGACACAAGAAGTGTGGACCATTGGATTTGTTTGTCTTTACATGGAAGGTGGAATTCAGGGAGAGATCTATTGGTTGAGATTTCTTGTGTTAAATTTTGTGTCATCATTTTGTGTCCAAATAGAATTTCCACACACACACACACACACACACACACACATATATATATATATTAGCATAATTGGCGTATAATTATAATGTATTAATTGTGTAGTTAATAAGCTATTTATTGTTATTAAATCCCCCTTAGGAATGTAATTAATTGTAGAGGAAAAATAAGAAAGATTTCTTATAAGGCCTACAGAATGGATTCGATGAGATGTGTGATAATATATATATATGTAGAGAGTGTTATAAATTATGGCTAAGTTAGGGATCAAGGTCAGTCAAAAGTGCATAGAAGTCTGCCTAGCTAATCTGGCTACTAGCAGTGTGACTTTAGGGCTGGTGTGAGACATCGCCTATAATAAGTAACTACGGATGATGCGTGGTTAGTCCCAAATTCTATAGGATAAATTTGCCCAGCTAATCTGGCTACAGTACCTATGAATAGTCGGACTAATGTGAGATATCACTATGGGGTACGGGGCATAATCCAAAGGACCTACTTCATGGATTAAAGGTATTAAGTGGCTGTGTGAGGTCCCTCCTCTTCTCTATATAGGAAGTAGTAAATAGTCAGGATTGTTGGTTAAGCATGGTAGAGGATATATCGAGAAAGGGCCCACTTCGATAGGAAGTATTAAGTGGCTGAAGAGATTTCATGTAATGTCAGCTAGATTGCTACCAGTGAGGTGTCCGCCTAGGGATAGGTATTGAATGACCTGCCTTAAATGAGGTATTAAATGGTCAGAGTCTACTTAGTTCCCATTAAAAGGTATTAAGTGAATCGGGTACGATCTCTTACATTGATAAGACATTATTAACATAGATATGAGTTATTAGGTTCAAAATATAAGGGCCGTGGGCTTATTTTTGGAAATCCTTTAGGCTTGTATTTGAAAAGATTTATGATGTAGATTGAATACGAAAGACATATTCCTATTTAAGTTATACTGCCTGAGTACTATAATAGTAAGGCTTGATATTTTTTCACCAAACATATACTGTTTTGACTCCTTTCTCATTACAACATAGGTTAGGAAAGATGATCCTGAAGATGGAGGCAAGGAGGAAACTTATGGCAGTTACCTATTTATTTATTCATGTTATTTTCTAATGTACCCATTGAAAACAATGTTATATTTTGAAATGTTGTAATACAAATATGTAACGATTGTTATTGATATTGTGTTATGGATTTTTATGACATTTAGAATTTTGAATGAAATGGGTATTGTTCCTATTATTATATTTTATCCTTCCGCTGTGAGATCTAAATGAATAGATAAATAGCTTTGTATTGTTCTATTTACCAACCAACAATCAGCTTTGGGATAGGCCTAAGTTTCGATGGGACTAGGTATTAGAGCGGGTTGTTACATTTAGTATCAGAGCTTAGGTTACCCGATTAACGGAATAGGTATACATAAGAGAGGCGTGCTTGTTATTTTTGAAAAGAATTTTTCAAAAACCCATATTATATATTTATACATATATGATGAACATACGCATACACACTAGGCAAGCCTTTATTTCAGCATATAATAATATCTTAGGAAATTATAACTAAAAGTTTAACCAACAGATAGTAGGTTATGGCTAGAAACCCTTCTTCTTCTGAAATTGGGAATCCCGCCCAAGGAATGCCACCATTCGAGGGATGCCCAAATGCTTTAAACAATACCTTAGGCATGTGGACAAGTCCTTTAGCAAGCTGCATCGGCGGCGCCCACTGCCCCACCTGCTTAATCAACACCTCGCCCCTTTGACTTCCCTAAATTGTGTAAGGGTTTTCTTAATGTAGGAGGAAGAGTATATTCAAGAACATAAGGTTTCATGGAGAAAAGACATGGAAAAATGACTGCAAGAGGATATTTCGAGAGCTTGGTTGGAAGGATCAGATTAAGCGAAGATTGGCACCTTAAGGGAGAGGCCTTAGATTGGTGGAATATTGTTGCTGAGGAGAATGCGGATAGGAATGTCGCTTGGAATGAATTCAAGGACTGGTTTGAGTCACTATTTTTGTCGAGAGCAGAAGTGAGCCTGCAATTAGAAAGGTTTATACAGCTTAGGCAGGGAGACTCCACTCTGAAGGAGTATATTAGTAAATTTACAGAGCTAGCCAAGTTTGGAATGAGTTTAATAGATACACCCATAAAAAAGACCACAAAGTTTATCAAGGGCCTAAAATCCCTACTTAAAGAATTGTTGTTGACTTAAATACCCATTGGCACCACATACGAGATGCTAGTTGAGATGGCTTTACTGTAAACGACTAGTGTGAAGGAGAAAGAGAAGGAAAAAGAGAAGGCAGGATCTGCACAGAACTAATGAGGATCCAAGAAAGGAACCTTTGGGCGAGTAAAAAGTTGAAAGGGAAGTTTAAGAAAGAAGGTAAGGTGTGTAAGAGGTGCGAAAAGAAAGGACATATTGCTAAGGATTGCAGGGTAAATCTGTTTAAGAAATCTTTTAAGGGAAAGTATTACCACTGCCACAAAGAGGGGCACTATAAGAATCAGTGTCCGAAGATGACGATGGAAGGGCAGAGTGGGAAAGCCAATGAAATTGAGGTTGTCTTTGTTTCTAGTAGACCACCCTCTAGAGACTAAGGAAAGGTAATTATGGAAGGTATAACTCTTATTTTTGGGAATAAAATTCGTACCCTATTCGACTTCGGAGCATCGCATTCATTTAGTTAGTAATGTGATCAACTCCTTAAATATTCAAACCTGAAATTATCACCAACCCAATAATAGCCTCAAATCCTATTGGGGGTCGACAAATCTTTTCTCAATTTGCAAAGACCCAGTGTTAGGCATATGCGATGTTGATTTCATATGTAATACGTACATTCTTAATTTCGAGGGGTATGGACTTATCTTATGAATGGATCGGTTGTCTTAATACAGGGCAATTTTAGATTGCAATAGGAGGATTGTACGGTTAAAGAGTTGTAAAGGACAAGATATAGAATTCGTTGTACACCCCAAGACTCAGTCAAGTTAAGCTATTTACATTCGCGTATCCTATTTCAAAATGAGTTTTCATCCGTATCCATAGTTTGAGAATTTCCTAATGTCTTGGGTCTCCCACCCCAAAGGGAGACCGGTTTTAGGATTGATTTGGAGAAAGACACTAAACCGGTTGCTCTGCCATTAAGACACATGGCCCTCAAAGAAAGGCGAGAATTAGATAAGCAAATCTTGGAGCTGCTACAGAAAGGATTCGTTTGACAAAGTACTTCGGAATGGGGAGCCCATGTTGTCTTTGCCACTAAAGCAGATGGAGCATCAAGGCTATGTGTCGACTATAGAAAACTCAACAAGTTGATGAAGAAGAATAGGTATCCCTTACCTAGGATAAATGATTTGTTTGATTAGCTTGTGGGAGCCAAAGTCTTCTCCCAGTTGGACTTGGAAACTGGATTTCATCAATTGAGGATTGCAGAGGATAGCAAACCAAAGAATGCATTTCATATACCAGATGGGCTCTGTGAATGGGAAGTGATGCCTTTTGATTGACGAATGCCCCTACATATTTTGTACATTTGATAAACATAGTATTTAGGGGATAGTTTAATAAGTTTGTCATAGCTTTTTCTAATGACATTTTAGTATTCTCCAAGAGTGGAGAAGAGCATGAAAATCACTTAAGGGAGAAACTAGGGACTTTTAGAAGGCACCAACTTAAAGCCAAATTCTTAAAATGCCACTTTTGGAAGAAGGAGGTGAGATTTCTTAAACACATTGTTTCCGAGCATGGATTAGCAGTGGACCCCACAAAAATGGAAGCTACTGTAACACCCATAATTTTGATTAACATTGTTTAGGATATTTAATTAGATAAATAAAATAAAATAATGTATGGTGGTAAGGATAATGAGATTTGATAATTAAAATGGACCGTGCCTTAATTAATAACTAAATAGGATTTATTATAACTTAAATAAGAAGGAATAATGTGAGGGTCAAAACAGAAAAACGCTTTATTTTCTAAACTTAAACATTTATATTCTCATTCCCTCATTCACCTACATTCACCCAAACACTATCAAACTCAAGTCCAACCATTACTAAGGAATTCAAGAGAAGAAAAGGCTAGGGAACAAGAGGAAAGCTTAAGGGAAATCAAATCTAAACTGAAATCTCACTTCTCTTCATCAAATCAAGGTGAATAATGATTAGCTATCTCAAGTATGCTTGTTTATTTTTGGCTTTATGATTAAACCCAAACCTTATGATTGTTATTATGCCATGTTGTGAATCAATGATAATTATATGCTTATTAATAATTTATTGGATTTATTATGGAATTATTTAATGGATTTTAAGAGTGAAAACCTAGTTTACAAAATCCAATTGACTTGAAATTTGGATACAATGTTAGCAACATTATTTTAGAAGTAGGATTTTAATTTTATAATTTTCCAATCAAGTATGAATATTTTATGAATTTTTTATGTGGGAGAAATAATTTATTTCTAGTTTTAATTATAAAAAATAATTAAGTAATGTTTTCGATCCTGAAATTTTTACACGTTACTTTTGGTTTATTGTGAATTTTGGGATTTTTCCCAAGTGTTTGTGATTTTATATGAATTTATTAGGCTAAAAAAGCTTAATAATTATATTAAAATAATAATATAAAATTATTGGTTTACAAATTATTTTGGGAATGACAATTCCGATTTATAGCAGTTTTCTAAAAAGGATTTGATAAGAAGTTTATTATCCAATAGCAATTTGACAAAGGATTGGAGTTGATGAAAAGAAATTGCTTTTTAAAGAAATAAAACAGTTTTTATTTTAATTGCGAGATTGTCAAAGCGTTATTAATCAATGTCGACTTCCATCTATGCAGCGGCTATTAATGCCGCATATTTTATATCTGCTATGGTAATGCTACTAGTATTGCTTTAAAGATAAAGGTATTATGGCAACAACCTATTTTATATCGGCTATAGTAATGCTGCAAGTTTTCACCATGGTTTTAAACAATGCCGCTGGTTTTCAATATCAACTCCTTGAAACTATGATGCCGCAATTTTAATACCGGCATTAATATCTATAGCCGCAATGATTCCACATATCTTCATTCTTATATAAAGAGGCATTTATGCTACATTTATTACATTGATATTAAAGGGCATGATGCCACATATATATAATTTCGGCATTATTACTTTAGGCAACAATGCCGCATATAAACCTTAATTTCAACATCGATACAAATGGCAAGTTGCCGCCTATTTTCTGTATTGACATAAACGATATTAATAACTCTATGATACTGATGTCGAAGGTCATCAATTTCGGTATTCCCATACTTCCAAGTTATAAAGCTTTATACTATGCAAACTAAAGACTATACCCTTTATATTCAACAACTTATATATATATATATATATATATATCTGTGTGTGTGTGTGTTATGCGACATAAATGATTTTGGCCTTATGCTTTACTAAATCAGACGCTTTAACATAATAGCGACATAGAGGGGTTCGACAACCCATTGCCTCTATATCAATACCGCACTTTATCATTCAAATGGTTTTATCACATATGGCTTCATAGCCTAAGGTTTTGAGGAGCGAAAACCTCTGAATGGTTTCAAAGCTCATCAAAGCTATTTTATAAAAATATATCTTGGCATAATATTTTAGATAAACTAAAGGGCTATATTTTCCTTGTTTTTGAGTATGATTTCAATGGTTAAATCAATTATAAAGATTTAAGTTTTCATGGAAATGAAAAGGGTAACTAGCCGAGGATTTTACTAAAGAGATTATTGTTCTTATCATCTTTAGATAAATTATGATAGGATAAATTAACTCGAGAATTAGAGAATAGAAAACCAAATAATGAGACTAGCGTAGGGTAGCGCCCTATACTTTAATTCTTAGCCCTTAGTTGGTATTAGTCTACAATTCCAGTGCACAAGGGTAAAACCAAAAGTAGGTTGTTACACCTGTTCTAACCACAAACCGCAATAAATGAAAGTGAGATAAAGTGAAAAGGGAACCGACTCAAAGCCATAACATTTAAACCGACCGGAGCCCTGTAATCATAAGATCGTGACAAGAGACCAATACTATGTGTATCAAGGAAAAGGGGCATGCCGCCATAGCCATATCCTATAGCACAGAATGAACAAAGGTGTAGCGACTCATGTTTTAAATATCAAATGATCGAAAAATATTTTTAATTTATTCGTATGAGGTCATATGACTCTAAGATTTTGGTAAGTGACTCAAACAGACATTTTCCACATCTATGATTTTTTTCAAATTTCTACGTGACCATTTTGACCCCAAAAATCTTGTTTGGGCTATAACTTTTGATAGCAGCTGAATTACGGTCTCCAACTACTTAAATTGCTTCAGGATGATGGTTTTTCATTCCATAGAATGGTCATAATAGAAAAACGGACGTGTCGTTTGAAAGTTATAGCAGTATTAAATTTTGACAACTACCGGCCTGTTTTACTAGGTAATTAACTAAATCCATACATAGACCCATTAACCCACTTCGAAATTAGAGCTAATAAGGAGTTGTAGGAACCGACCTAAGTAATTTCCTTCTTCCCCAAAACAGGTCTAAACTTCCATTAACCCTAATTTCATCAAAAATCATACATTTTTCTTGCTAATCTTTGCCAAATCAATCATTAAAGAGGATATTAACATATAGAAACTTGAGATTATCATTTTCTACTGATTTGGGTCTATCTTCCTTGTTGTCCACTTAAGATCAAAGGAGGAAATTGGGTATTTTAGGTATTTGGTGAGTGGCTCATGACCTCTCACTCATCTATACTTGTTTATATAGTTAAAATGGTTGTATTTAACATGTTTTTGGATCTAAAATGGTTTTCTAACTTTACCCACTTGTTCATTTAAGTTTATGACCAGAAATATGAAATTTTAAATGATTTGAGAAATGGGTTTTGAAATCTATTTACTCATATCCACATGCTAGAGTAATCTCCATCATTCATATGCACATGTTCATGTAAAGCTTAGATTTAAGATAAAACTAGTTTGATTATCATATAATCATGTATTGGTTGTATGAATGGATGTATATGCATGTTATTCCATGATTTTATGTTCTGATTTGATGTTGTTTGCTAGTGTTTTGGATGTTAGGTGGATAGGTTGAGAAATTGGACAAATCGGAGGCAAAGTTGATCGAAATTGGACGAAACTTGGTAGGTGTGCTCTGGAACATGGTGGGAAGTTATGGTATAAGTCGCACTTCATTTAGAGTTGAAGACTAAACTCAACCTCGAGTTAAGAGCTTAAGTCAGCACCGAGTTAAGGTGGTAGCTCCTATGAGTCAGTGGTTAGCATGGATGGATAAAGCCTGGCTAGTTGAGATGTTCCTTAGCAAGGTGTAGGAAATTGGCTATGTATAGGATATGATAACAAGTTAAGGCTTGTGTTGGCGCAGACTTAAGAGCTTAAGTTGGCGATGAGTTAAGGACTTAAGTTGATGACGAGTTAAGAGCTTAAGTTGGCGACGAGTTAAGGACTTAAGTTGGCGACGAGTTAAGAGCTTAAGTTGGTGACCAGTTAAGGACTTAAGTTGATGACAAGTTAAGATCTTAAGTTGGCGAAGAGTTAAGGACTTAATTTGATGACTGGTTAAGGGCTTAAGCTAGCGACGAGTTAAGGGCTTGAGTTGGTGACGAGTTAAGGACTTGACTCGGCACCGAGTTTAGGAGGAAGGTCCAGTGGTAGTGGAACTTCTAGGGACTATTGTTGAGGTTCTATAAATCGTGCTGGAGGTGTTGGCTCGTTCGCATGATGACTGATGACAATGTAACAGCATGATGAAAGTTAGAGTCTTCAAATGGTAACTCGACATCAAATGGAGTTAGATTCTAAAGATAACGGCTCGCTGTAGAAAGGTGTCGTAGAATGGTTCCTCAAGGATAATGGCTCGATGAAGACAAGAGTCGCTGAGTGGGGGAATGTAGAACGGTTCCTCCAAGATAATGGAAGCAAGATGGAGCAAAGGAAGGACTCGGATACGCGTACTAAGGGATCGTTGATCCTCGAAGTGTTTCCTTTTATACTCAAAGCGGGGGTATTGTGAAGACACTCATGGGTAGTGAAGAATGGCTACCCCAAATCGGAAGAATGGATCCGGGTACCTTGGACCGAAAGAATGGGCCTAGTACCAGCTTTAGGCTAAAGAGAGTACAATTGAAAACTGGGATTTCCATTAGTCCCTGAAATAAGAATGGTCATACGAGTTATCATATATCCATAGTACATTAAGTGATAGTAAGGATTGTTTGATGGATGCTTGATTGCTTTGGTTTCTTTCCCCATGGTCTATCACTCTAAGGTAGTCATTAGAGATAGGTATTGGATATAGGGATACCTAGACACCCGTTATCACACTTTGTTGTATTACTCCTTTATAAAACTTAGAGTAGCATATTATGTTGTTATGTGCTAACTCTTTGGTTGCAGGGACAGGTCAGATATGATTCGTATACCTTTGTCCTTACTATATCGACTTGTATAGTATTTGAGATTCATTTACCGCTCACACCAGACTGTTGTCTGACTTGAGGTTTTATGCTTTGCTTTTTATTATCTCAAATGCTCTTAAATGAGTAGCCTAGATAGCAGGTCTAGGTGCGACATAGTTAATGTGCAGAGGACGAGCTAGAGGAAGCTATCTCGCATTACATATGGATTTCTATGCTTATTCCGCTGTGCAACACTATGTAACCTTGGCAATGCTTGCTTATTATTAGCATTATCAGATAGTTATATGAGTTTGCTTTTGTTGTATAAACACTATCTCATGATGTATAACTCTGTGTATATGTACTTTGATATTTGGATCACTTAGTTATTACTCTCTCTCTCTCTCCTATTTTATATCTATAATATTATATTTTATTCCATACGCTGTGAGATATACTACAGGTTCTATGATGTTTTCATTTCATTTTAAACCTTGATGGTCGCTCTACATCGATTGGCACGGTAGCAGCACATTATCTTATGTATATTAGGTGCCCACGGTGTAGGGTGGTCGTCACATTTGGTATCAAAGTTTAGATTGCGTTGTTTAACTTAAGGGATGTTGTGACTCGGTAAAGATAGGGAAGGAGTTCTCACACTAGACTAAATTGAGAGAGTATTTTCAAAGTGGAAATTAGCCACAAGGGCCTCTTTAGCAAGTGCAATTAGTTTCTAGGACACACAAATGAAATAATTACTTTTAAGGACAAAATACAAAATAATTAGTTTCTAAGGTCTAAAAACCTATGAAATTATGTCCTTGAAAGTAATTGGACTGCTGACTTTGTCCTTAAAAGTAATTATTCTACTGCCTTTGGCCTTGAAATTAATTTCTATAGATGTGTGTCCTAGAAACTAATTGGACTGCAAAGTTTGTCCTTCTAGTGAAATGCCCCATTTTCAAAACTATGTAGATGTTTATATAGTACATAAGTCTCATGCACACATGAGCATCATCAATACAGTTTTCTTTTTGAGAGACTGATCATTCTTGTTACATATCGAAAATGAGCTGGCAAACAAGAAACACTGTTTGGCACTCTCTCTAAGGAGTTGAGCAAGGAGCGGGTTCAGGGCTTGCTAACCCTGACTTGCAAGCTATGTTCAATGCAATGACGGTGAACATGCTTCAAAATCCCCAAGCGGTCACTCCAAATGTTATTGTTGGTATTGGTGCTTAAGTGCAAACGCCGAGGGTTGACTTCACCTAGCTGTGCAAAGATTACTTTACTTTGGGAGGCAAGTCATTTCTTGGAACAGAGTCTATGATCAAAGTGCAGGATTGGTTGGACACCCGCGGCGTATTTTTGGGGATATGAAGATTGATGATGCCGTGAAAAGGAGATTGGCCTCTAGACAACTTCAAGGGTAGGCCATGAACTGGTGGAATGCCATCACTGTTGCTACACTCGAGGATCAGTTCACTTGGGATCAGTTCGAGGCCAGGATTGAGGAAAAGTTCATCCCAACCGCTCAGAAGTCGGTGCTATTCAGGGAATTCGCGGATCTTAAGCAGGGATATATATCTGTTACCAAATACATTGCTGAGTTCGATGCCTTATCGAAGTACGAGATGTCTTTCATCAAGACTCCATTGAGAAAGAATGAGAAGTTCATTATGGTTTTGCATGACTATTTTGGGGAGAAGCTGGTTAGTCATATTGATGAGCCACTAGAGAGACTCGTCGATAAAGCCCTTCGCCAGGAGACTTTATACCCTAAGTCAAAATTAGATGTTGTTTTTAAGGAGGAGCTGAAACCACAACAAAGTGGTGGTGGGAAAAAGAAGAAGTGGTTTGGAAAAAGGAAGCAGTATCGGAGAAAGAATGAGAAGGATGCTCAAAAGAAGGTCAAGTGGGACTCTGTTTGCTATGCTTGAGGAGAAAAGGGTCATATGATCAAAGACCGCAAGACCAGTAGAAAGAAAAAGTGTTATAACTATGGCAAGCCCGAGCATATATTGAAGAATTGTTCGAAACCATTGCAGTAGAAACAGGTTATGAAGGCATATGCTTTAGACGCTGTTCTGACTTCGTCGAGTGCTCCCTCAGCGAAAGAGAAGGGAAGGGCATTGTCATTCAAGGTATGCTTTTCTCATTATGATGTTCCCATATGTGTTTTATTTGATACCAGAGATTCACATTCCTTCATATCTAGTGACCTGGTAGATAGACTAGGATTGAAACCCGAAATAGTTGACCGACCTTAGTTGTGATGAACCATGTTGGAGGCTCCATTAGCATGTGTATGGTTTGTCATGGTTGATCTTATCGAGCCATGGATGCTCTTTTATTTGTGATTGTTTTGTTCTAAATTTCGTTGGGTTCAGGATTATCTTAGGAATGGATTGGCTAAGGAAGTATGTGGCAATAGTAGATTATGAGAAGTTGTTGGTGACAATCGGGGCTGTGGAAGGGGGATAGTAATGATTGGCTGCCTGCCAGAGGATGGGGTTATGGTCAGCTTTCTATATTCGCTTGAGATTTTTTTAGGATGATTTGTCATCAGTGCCTATCGTTAGAGAATACCCGGACATGTTTGAGGAGGTGACAGGATTACCACCACTTAGAGAGATCGAGTTTCGTATAGATTTGACAAAGGATGCCAGACCTATTGTTATGCCTTTAAGGCATATTGCACTTAGAGAGCAGAAGGAGTTGGAGGTGCAAGTAAATGACCTGTTGAAGAAGAGGTTCATTTGTAGGAGTATATTTGAGTGGGGTACACCTATAGTATTTGCTGCTAAGACGGATGGCTCTCTGAAGTTGTGTATGGATTATCGTGAGCTGAATAAAGTAACTAAGAAGAACAAGTATCAACTTCCATATATTGTTGACTTGTTCGATCAGCTCCTCGGTGCAAAGGTGTTCTCCCAATTGGATTTGGCCATGGGATTTCACCAGTTAAGGGTAGCAAAGGAGAGTGTGCCGATCATCGCGTTTCCTGCATTATCTGGTTTCTATGAGTGGTAGGTATGTCGTTCGGGCTAACCAATACTCCAGCATACTTTATTGATCTCATGAACCGTGTCTTCAGGGATGAGCTGAACAAGTTTGTACTTGTGTTCATGGATGATATTCTAATCTATTCTAGGACAGAGGAGGAACATAAGACGCACTTGAGGATTGTGCTCGAAGTGTTGCGGAAGCACAAATTGAAAGCAATGTTTTCAAAATGTCACTTCTGGAGAAGGGAAGTGAGATTCTTGGGTCACATCATCTCTAAGCAGTGCATTACAGTAGATCCTGCCAAGGTGGCAGCGGTTCACGATTGGAGCCAACCCCAGAATGTTATCGATGTGAGGAGTTTCTTAGGACTAGTGGAATATTATAGACGCTTTATCAAGGACTTCTCAAGTGTAGCCACGCCGTTAACCAATTTGACAAAGAAAATATGATTTTACTTAGGTTGAAGATTTGAGTAGGCATTTCTGAGTCTGAAGGAGAGGTTGACGAGTGCACATGTATTGACCATCTCGAGCGGCAATAAGGAGCTGACAGTATACATAGACACCTGTGATATTGGATTAGGTGCGGTATTGATACCAAAGGGAAAAGTTGTTGCCTACGCTAGTCGACAACTGAAGCCGCACGAGAAGAAGTATCCAACTCATGATTTGGAATTAGCGACGATAGTGTTTACTTTGAAGATTTAGAGGCACTATTTATTAGGGGAAAGGTTCGACCTATTCATGGACCACAAATCCTTGAAGTACCTTTTCTCCTAGAAGGATCTCAACCTTTGACGGTGGTGATGGTTGGAATTCATAGCCTCCTATGACTTTAGCATTTCCTCTACGCCCGATAAAGGGAATGTAGTCATCGGCGCATTGAGTAAAAGACATGCCATTTTGGGGACGATGTTCCTAAAGTGGAAATAGTTGAAGTATATTGCTGGTTATGAGTTCAAACCTCATTGCAAGTTAGAGTCAGAGATGTTGTCAAGTTTGACTATCGGACCTACTCTTATTGAGCGGATTGGTACTAGTCAGAGGCACGATGCCAGATAATCCGAGATCATTTCCAAGATTGAAGCAGGAGTAGAGTCTGAGTATATAAGAAAGTACAACCGATATGGTTGGCTCTGTAAGGACGGGAGATTGTTTGTTCCTGATGTCGATGGGTTAAGGGATGAGGTGCTTTGTTAGTGCCATCATTCGAGATTGACTATCCATCCTATCGGTAATAAGATGTACCGTGATATAAGGTAGACCTACTATTGGGAAGGGATGAAGAAGGACGTTGGGACATTCATCTTGAAATGCATGAACTGCCAGTTGGTTAAGGCGGAGCAGAAGAAACCAAGTGGTCTATTGCAACCGCTTCAAGTTCCCAAGTTAAATTGGGAGCAGATATCGATGGATTTCATAAATGGACTGCATCTGAGTCATAGTTGATCGATTGACCAAGAGCACTAGATTTATACCCATCAAATCAAGTAGTACGGCAGCCAAACTGGCCAAGTTGTATGTGAAATGGATTGTATAATTTCACGGTGTTCCGAAGAGCATAGTGAGCGACTGAGACCCGTTGTTCACTAGTGGGTTTTGGAAGAACTTACAGGAGGCATTGGGTATCGAGCTGCATCTTAGTACGGCTTATCACCCTCAAACTAACAACCAAACTGAGAGAGTGAATCATATCATAGAGGACCTCTTGTGGGCTTGCACATTAGACTTTGGAGGCTTAAGGGATGGTTACCTACATATAGTTAAATTTGCATACAATAATACTTATCAGTCAAGTATTGGTATGGCCCCATTCGAGGCATTATATGGCCGATAGTGCAATGCTCCTTCGCATTGTTGGGAAGCGGACGAGAAACTAATATTGGAGCCAGATATGATTAGAGAAACATCAAAGAAGATCGAGATTATTCGATAATGGATGAAAGCTGCACAAGACATGCAGAAAAGCTATGTTGATAAGAGACGTCGAGACTTAGAGTTCTCTGTCGGTGACATGGTATTTGACAAGATCTCTCTATTGAAGAATGTTATTTGGTTTGATAGTAGAGGAAAGTTGGCATCGAGATTTATTGGTCCTTTTTCAATATTAGATAGGATTGGGAACCTTGCCTATAGAGTCGAATTACCTCACAGAATGGCGGAAGTGCACAATGCCTTCCATGTCTCATTTGTAGAAATTTGTGCACAACTCAGGCATAACTATCGCACCAGATCAGTTGGATGATATCGAGATTGAACCTGAACCTTCGAGACCTTGTAGGCCATTCATATTGTCGGACGAGATATGAAACAGCTTAGGAGGAAGACAGTGGAGTTGGTGAAGATTTAATAGGGTGAAAGTGAAGGCGATTGCACATGAGAAACTGAGGAGAGTACAAGGGCCATATATCCGGAGTTCTTCACATGGTTAGGCCTATTTTCTATCATGTTTGCTTTCACTTTCGATATCATGTAGGGTAGCTTCGTATCCCACATGCTAGGATAGGTTTACCTACATTATTGATTTCATGGTTGTGTGTTTGATATGTTGATGATTACATGATTGTTAGGCATGCGTGGTAACTAAGGTTGATTTCCTGCATTTGTTCGGAGATTTCGAGGGAAAAATCCCTAAAGGAGAGACAGTGTAACAATCCATGTTTTACATATCGAATGATCGTAAGATATTTTTATTTTATTTGTGTGAGGTCGTATGATTCTAAGATTTTGGGAAGTGACTCTTAGGAACATTTTTCACATCTATTATTTTTCCCAAATTTCTATGTGACAATTTTTAACTTGAAAATCTTATTTGGACTATAACTTTTGATGGGAGCCGAATTAGGTTCTCAAACCACTTCCATTGCTTTAGGATGATGGTTTCCTGTTCTATAGAGTAGCCATAATAGAAAAATGAACTATCGTTTGAAAGTTATACAAGTTTTAAGTTTTGGCAGCTACTAGCCGTTTTAGTGGGTAATTAACTAAGTCCATACTTAGGCCTATTAGCCCACATCGAAATTAGAGCTAATAAACTATAGGAACTGACTTAAGTCATTTCCTTCTTCCCCAAAATAGATCTAAGCTTCCATCAACCCTAATTTCATCAAAAATCACACATATTTCTTACTAATCTTAGCTAAATCATTGATCAGAGAGGAGATTCACATATAGAAATTAGAGATTATCATTTCTATTGATTTGGGTCTATCTTCCTTACTGTCTACTTAAGATCTAAGGAGGAAATTGAGTATTTTAGGTATTTGGTGAGTGGTTCTTGACCACTCACTCATTTATACTTGTTTATATGGTTAAAATGGTTGTTTTTAACCTTTTTTGGATCTAAAATGGTTTTCTAACTTTATCCACTTTTTCATATATTTTTATAGAAATATGAAATTTTTAAATGATTTTAGAAATGGGTTTTGAAATCTATTTACTCATATCCACATGCTAGAGTAATCTCCATCAATCATATGCACATGTTCAAGTAAAGCTTAGGTTTAGGAAAAAACAAGTTTGATTATCACACTCTCATGTATTGCTTGTATGAATAGATGTATATGCATTTTATTCCATGATTGTATGTTCTGATTTGATGTTATTTGCTAATGTTTTGGATGGTAGGTAGATAGGTTGAGATATCGGACAAATAGGAGGCAAAGTTGGTCGGAATTGGATGACACTTGGTGCATGTGCTCTAGAACATGGTGGGAAGCTATAGGTTAAGTCGCACTTCATTTGGAGTTGAAGGCTAAACTTAACCCCCGGTTAAGAAGCTTGAGTTGGCACCGAGTTTAGGTGGTAGCTCCTATGAGTTGGTGGTTGGCATGGATGGATAGAGCCTGGCTAGATGAGATTTTCCATAGCAAGGTGTAGGAAATTGGCTAAGTATAGGAAGTGATGATGAGTTAAGGCTTGTGTTAGCGATGAGTTATGAGCTTAAGTTGGCTACGAGTTAAGGGCTAATCCTGAGGGTGATTCCAAAATGGATGTAGTAGAGGCAGTGCATTCGGTTTCGTTCAGACCTAGAACAAACTTATATGGATGAATGTTGGCATTGCATTTCTACCGGGAGGGAAGTGTTAGCATTCTAAGTGGGTTTGCTACCTAAAAGGTAAAACGTAGCATCTGGCCTCATCAACCGGTAAAATGACTAAAGCAAGGACGTGTCGCAGGGCTAAGTGGGTCGCTCCCATTAGGGTATGATCATCCCTTATCTAGAGTCGATATCTATGTATGCTTCGGGGCCCATTATGGTTGTTGATCAACCAAGGGGTGATCATACTCGATGTTATTCAGTAAGGGGTAGGGCCGGTCCTAAGTAGCAGAGGTATAATGTGCTGTAGCCTCCAGTATATTTTATCAAGAGGTGTACTGATTCGATGGGTAGACCTTTACCCTTTCATAGTTGGAATCCATTTTCCAATATGAGCCTTCGGACTTGATTGTATACCTATCATGCTAGAATTTAATTAATGTAACAATTTCGGCTATCATTTAATATTTATTTTAAACCATAGACATTATTATAATATCAGAGAATTTTCTATAGAAATGTTTTGGTTATCGTAAGGTAAAAACCTGTCCATGTTTATATATGGCGTGGTCTTATGAGATACCTTTCTTTTAAAGGTTTTATAACATTAAAATCCATTGAGGTGTGTTTCTCGCATTGGTTTACCAAACTGATCCAGGTGTTTTCTTCTTATACTGCTCAGATCAGACCGAGCATATTTTCAAATCTAGTTTGGATGCCTTGGAGCTTCAGGAGACGAGCTGGATGTCCAAGATGTATCTCTCGTATATGTTATTTTCTACCGCATTGGTTGTCTATATTTATCGGCATTTGTGAGGACGTGTTGTTATAACTGTCCAGGCTGATGATTTGTTTAGTTGACTCTGGTTGATGTATATATATTACAGTTTCTCTTTGTTAAAGATATGTTGTATATTATATATTACTCGTCACGATGTGAGATTGTGTTATGTCTTTTTTCCCAACAATCTGTCTTTTCGACATTTGAATGTTTGGCACGTGAATCTCGTGGATGTATTAGTGTCGACTTTTTAGGGTCGAAAAGGCGGGTCGTTACAAAAAATATCTAACACGGATCCCCCCTTTACAAAGTCGAAACTTGGACTCCTCTCCACCATATTTGGCCGACCATATCCAGGGTCATAAATGGACCAAAAATCCTTCCATGCCTATTAGTAAATTATATCATTTAAATCTAATTTCAATTCTTGCCGATATCGTATATCGATAAGCAGATATACAACTTTTATATATGCACCCAATAAATTACTAATAGCACCCCAAACAATTCTAAGGCAACTCTATTTTATTAAACACACCACATACAAATTAAATACATTAATAATTAATATTTCACAAATATTAATTAATTTACAATTACTATAAATCGATTAAATCAACTGTCTTACGAAGACCGATTAGATTTGATTGCTCGACTCATGGATATGAATTTAGTTAGCGATTAATATTTAAACAATTTAGATACTAATATTCACACGCCACTTAACTATTAGTGTGATAATTTGACTTAATTCATCGATTATAAATCTCATTGGTAAAATCTAATTTTACAAATTCAAGCGGTACCTTTAAGTAACGGTTATTTACATCAATTTTCTTCGTTAACACTGCACTGCTTTATGACTTATGGAATTTGGTTTGGTTAAAATTTCAATATAGTCCCATTCAACTTGGTTAATCCATAAACAAATTATTTGATTCAATAATAACATTTATTATTATTGTACTACAGTGGCCAGAGATTTGACTTTGAGTTGACTGCAATTGATCGTGATACTAACCTCATACAACTGAGACAGTGAATTCTCTATTAAATAGTGTTATATTTCCATTGCTTTAACTCAGACCCAACTATAGTCGTTCGATGGATGTCATACCACGTTTAACTATAATTAAAGTGTAGTGTCCACATTGAAGTTCAACAATATTTTCAAGTGGAGAAAATTGTGTAATATCGTCACTTAAGATTTCATGTTTGACCTATTTATTATAAACCAACAGGAAACTTTCGAACAAACCACTCCATAGTTATCCAATAACTATC
This sequence comes from Allium fistulosum, assembly GCA_030737815.1. NCBI lineage: Eukaryota > Viridiplantae > Streptophyta > Magnoliopsida > Asparagales > Amaryllidaceae > Allium > Allium fistulosum. The sequence continues at coordinate 1,215,971,483 of CM060902.1, forward strand.
AGTACGTAACCTTTTGGTGCCTCCAACAGCCATGAGTAATTGACTGTCAACACTTGAAGAGCGTTACGTACTCTGGTCTCAATAGATGTATTAATATCGTTTCTCAATTCATATTGGTTAGGAATATTTGAAATAATATGTTATTACTATTATGATTATTATGATAATTTTTTCATGATTACAACTCCTTGTAATTATTATCACATAACATATCATTTAAGGATTTTTTTTAATTAAATATATTTAAATTAATTAATTTATTAATATATCTCAATATAATAAATATATAATAGAAAATAAAACACATTTTTATTTCGATCGAAACATTATTACAAAGTTAATAATTTACAATTAATTACAGAATTGTCCATAAAGCATACCCATAACTCTTTCAACTCAGATTTTGACTGTAACAATCATTGTCATATCTGGATTTTAAGCTAACAGACCGAACCCGTCATGTGTACAAAACTGAAAGTTGAAGTCTTGAAAACAAGTTTTATGTTTTTTCAATATGTATGACAAATGTTGTGGAAGAGAAAAAGTTGCAAAATCATAGTTATTTCAACAACAGGTAGAAAAAGAAAAGATAATATAATTTTTTAGTGTAGTGTGAAAGGAACTATGTCATTTGCTAAAGGCATCGCGACCTACGTTTCATCACCTACCGGGGAAAGTAGAAAACGTTGTTTTTAATTTTACATGGTAAAATCATTTTGAAGATGGATTATTTTCAACATTTTATTCTCTTATGTTCATTTCTAAAGTGGACATTGAAAACCTAAATCACAAGAAATCATTTTAATACCTGAATAACTTAGAAATGATAAGACGCATGTATAATTTATGGAGAAAATCACAGTTTGGTTAAATGTTCACGGTACATTAAATTCCATACAACGCTTTGTCGGCTGTGTCATACTTTATCATCCAAGCATCCGATGTTCCAATAGGAGAAATACCGCCAATCAGAAAAAAGTCAACTAAAGCAAAGTCAATGTTAATTAATTCCACGGATGCTTGTGCACTCATTTCTCCATCGGCCTTTCATTTCATTACATACGCGTGAAACGAAAAGAAAGGGAAAATGGAGAAATTAAGCAGAAGCTTTCGCATTGACGATAATTCCAAGTTATCCAAGATTGTAGGCAGAGCAAAGAGTTCAAGGGTCTTGCTAGATTCGACCAAGTGTGCAAAAATTATAAGTTATGAAAGAATTTCTCAGTCTATGAGAATGTTTGATGAACCTGAGCCTGAGCCTGCTCGGGAGCAAAAGCTTCTAACTTGGAAATCTATCGCAAGAGCTTTTTCTATACGTAGCTACAGCGAAAATAACAAAATAGATGAGCGTGAAGAAATGAAAGAGGAGAAGAAGAAGAAACGGTCTTCTTGGTTGCCAGATCGTAGAAAAAGATGGCCTATTCAAGGTTGGTAGAAAGAAGAAGATGATAAAGTGTAATGTGTTGTTCCATTTATGTGCATAAATTGGATTAACTGGAAACGTGTTTGTTGTGTATATTTCTTTTGTATGGTTTATTTTCCATAATCTAGCAGCTATTTTTATCGGAACATACAAATGATATTCAAAACCAAAATACAGACGTGTATATTTGTATAACTTTTTTGAAAACAAGTGCAAGTATAATATTATCGGAATGTAAAATTGAGATTTTTAACAAAAAAGAAAAAAGATGAAGAACAAGAACCTGCATTCTTATTTGAAAAATAGCTACGAAAATCAAATATTATATTATAATTGCCATATGTTTTAACTTTAAATTCAGACATCAACCTTCGGAGGAACAACAGGAAAAAAAAAGTGAAAGCTAGAGACCCATCTCTTTTTTTTAAAATTTATTCATTTTACGTTTCTCCCTTTTAGAAATTATTTTCTACATCCACTTTTTTGAATTTCTTTCTTTTTTATTTCTTTTGTTTACAAATTTAAAAACTGTCACTCCGACATATATTACGACGATTATGAGTTATGAACGTATACCATAAAAGCGTATGTTAAGATATCCACTTAACCCTATGAATTTCATAAAAAAATTTTGAAAATATGAATGTAATTTATAAAAGAAAATTATGAAAGGACCTAATACTATTTCTTTTATAATTATAAAAATGTATGTCAAAATTTCTAAAAAAAAGTAGCTACATTAAATAACATACAAAAAGACCAACACAAGTAAATGGACAAACTTTGTTTATAGACTCGAGAAAAATAAAACCTATTTCACATTTAGACCTCGTTGAAAACTAATTACAAACATACATCTTTTTTCATATAACAGCATTATATACTTCAGCAATCCAAATTTGCGTAAGCATAATTTTTTTTTTAATTACATTTGCACAATTCAAATTTGTGCAAATACAATTTTTTTTTTAAATCACACTTGCACAATCCAAAATTTGCACAATCACACACATATGTAAATTAAACTTACGCAATCCAAATTTGCACTAGTGTAAATTCTAACTTGACGAAAACTAAATATATTTTTGTAATAAGTATTGTTTGAGACAAGTTGAAATAGGGTTTTTTTTAGGACCTATATGCAAAATTTGTCCCAAATAAATTACAAATTGCAGCCTCCTCACCACCAATTTCTAGTCACCTGAATTAAAGCAGTGGTGGATAAAATGTATTATCTTGCCTTGATAACAACTGTATTAATGCATCCACGCGAGAGTTGATGTTTGTAGCTTGAAAATAATAAAACTTACAGAATACACCTGTAAGGATAAGAAAAGTAAAATAAGCCACAAATAACAGGAGAAATTATAAAGAATGTCATTCAGTACCAGATGTAATTTCTAAAAAACACTGAAAAAAAATTTATGCAAATTTAACGTGTGATGAAAGAATATTTATTTATATAACTTTAACGAGGTAAACAATAACACATCTGTAAATCTTACACAATCAATTCTCTGTATTAATACTAGAGTAAAGACTAGAGAAATACAGACACTAGCATCTTGAAGTAGGAAAAATGGCAAGAGCTACTTGTACGAGTCCATGCATTCAATAAACTACTCAAATTTACAGTTTTCAGCATAATGAATATACAGCTATACATAGTACATTAGAAGTTTCAGCACACAACCATACATGAAACAGTCAAAAATATGTACAATAGTAGGTCCCTGTCCTCCAGTTTATACTCCATGTGAATGATTAATTACTCTCAAGAAGCATCCTCATCATGTGATACTCGATTGGCCCTGCGAAACCAAGTGTTAAATGCCCCTACCAAGTGTGCACACTCATTGGCATCGGTAGTAGAGAAGCCAAGGCATTGCTGTAAGAGTTCTTGAGCTTCAGGCATTGGTAAGGTTGATATTATGCTTAAAAATGTTACTTCCAGCTCTTGGTACAGAATTTTATGACTAGACGGCATTGGTGAAACTATATCTCTACATACATTTAGCACTGGAAGCCATTCCTTTACCAGCTTCATCCTAACCTGAAGAAAAAGAAAAGAAAAAAAGTTGAATATTTAATTACAAGCATTTAGCAAAGTAGGCCAATTTTTATTCAAAAATAAAAATTTACTTACAATGCGCACCAAAAAATCAACCAAACTAATACACATCAAAATTTACTTTACCTATACCAGATATTTACAGTATAACCCCTAGCTTCATTTTCATCACTCAAACATATTTAGACAAAACCACATTTTACGGTTCCAAATTAAACTGAAACTCAGACAACCTTTTTCTTCTTTTCTTCAATTTCACACTAAAAGTATTTAAAACAACACTATTTTTGGTTTAAAAATTGAGTTAAATTCATTCCAATTATTTTGCAGAACACAAGACCACTACGTGCTTACATTGATCAACTAAACTAAGTCTGGCCTTACATGGTCATGTCGGTATACTAGGCGAATCATTACATGATTTCTTTCATTACCATGCACCAAGCAGAAACATAGATTTAACAAAAGCTATCCAAAAAATTATAATAACAATTTTCTATCTTCTATTCTAATTTCATACTATTATTGAAAAACGATGATCGATATGGAATGATATGATCAATTTGTTTTTTGTTTTCTTTATTGTTTAGGAAATTATACTAGTGGGTTTTTCTTTAAAAAAAAGAGTGTCAGCAAAATAATTAGAAGGGTATTTTAGCCCTAGCAAAGAAAATGGTGCATGTTAAGTAATTTTCAGTGTTCTTACAATTGGCCACACAAGTATTCTGTATACTAGCAAACGGGACGTCCATAATGTTTGAAGCTATGTTGCACAAAAGGGAAAGTCTAAAAGCTTTAGCAATGTAGTCATGAAGAAGGTTATTTCAGCCCTAGAAAAAAATAAAAATATAGTGTGGTATGTTAAAGTAATTTTCGGTGCTCAATTAGTACCGTTTGCAAGTATTCTGTAAACTAGCAAACAATGGTTCCTTAATATTTGTAGCTATGTTGCACAAAAGGGCAAGTCTAAAAGTTTTGCTAAAGGAAGGATAAGTGTAAACGTTTATCTCTTTAATCAAATGTTCTACGAGCATTTAACAAAGCCAGATATTACGTATATGTCTAAATAAATTACAACGTATCTAAAACTGGCTAGATTTGTTTAGCTAGTTGAGCATTGAACATGCACTAATTTTCCTAGACCAGCAAATAACAGTCTTAATGTTAAAAGCTATGTTGTAATAGACCAGAAGCAATGTGAGACGCCAAAACAATTGCACCACTGGTGCTTGAACATCGGTTAATTTTAAATGTTAACACGGTACGGTATCTATGCATCAATAAAATGTTTGCTTTTATAACGCAACGAAAAGCTATGTTTATGCTTAATTTTTTGTCAGTAAAGATTTGCAAAAGATGAAAAGAATATAAAATTGTTGTCGTTTACAGGTTTTTCTTTGCGGTGTTGAAAATAATGGGAATTTATCATTATGTGTCTTTCCACGAAAATTATTTACCCCAAATCTGATGCTATCCACCGTACCACACACATGAAAGACAAAACATGCACTTCCTATCTTTTTTGCAGCTGTCACTTAAGCATTGCATAAGAACAACAAGATGCCGATGAATGATGGTTACAAACCATTTTTGCCTATTGTAAATATAATATAATTAATTTTACTTGAATGTGTTATTCAAGTAGGACACATTAGAGTGATAAGAATATATCATAATGCGTGCAACATAAAACAAACAAAGTGAAACTTCATGTTTCATAGAAGTAAACAAACATTCATGATAGATGAAGTGACGAAGAATGAGGATGAGTTGAACAAAAAAAGTGAAAGGAGCAGAGGTATCCAATGTGTGAACTAAGAACGGTCTTAAGGATCAAGGTTCGAGATTTTGGTTTCAATCTCAGTTTCGGTCTTTTGTAATTTTAGGAATTTCGATGTAATTCGTAAATTTGGATTCTAGTTTCGGTTTCGGATATCGTTATTTATTTTTCATATAATTACACATATATTTGTTTAATTTATTGAAACAAAACGTATAAATTATATTTGATTGAAAAATAAGATATAAAAGAACAATACTGATTAATTATAAATATTTATAACACTAAAAAATGTTTATTCATTATTTCGTTATCAACTTTTTTTAGTTACACCATTCACGTATTTTGTGAATTTATATATGTTTCCTACGTTACAATTTTAAATTTGATTATTCATGCATTTGAAACTCAAATTAATTCTTTTTTGAGGCTTCTTTTTGTTGTAAAATTTGAAGTTCAATAGTTTTACTGAATCGGAATTTCGGGTTGGTTTCATTTCAGTCCCTACCAAAACCTAAACGGAACGACCGGAATCTCGGTGTTTCGATCGAAACCTCAAACCTTGTTAAGAATATGTCTAAGGCTGACATGTAAGTCTATTAATATGACAAATTGTATATGCATTTTTTATTGTGTTAGAGACAGGTCATCACACAACAGTAAGAAGAAGCAAAGTTGATCCAATTAAGACTGAGAGGGTGAACCATGAATTAAGAGTCTAAGACTGAGAGGGTGAACCATGAATTAAGACGAGGGTGAACCATTTAAAAATTGGCAACAAAGTTTCACGTTGAAGGAGTAGTAATCCTTTCTTTAATACCGGTAAAGTCACGAAAGCATGCAGATTAACTATTAAGTATTTATAATCATGTTAAAATTACGTGAGGAGCTTAACCACTCAGGGGAGGACCCACATTTGGACACTGTAATTCAATCGCTGATGATCTCTTAATATCTGTAAAGAATTAGTGAGCCATAAAGAGAGAGAGTGTGTGTATTTAAAAAAAGGTAGCGTAACAAATTGTACCAGCAAAATGATTTATCATTTGAAAAGGTTACATAAATGTTCTCTTTTACATTAACTATGTGTTTTTTAATGTCAATAATTTTGAGACTGGAAGTTATTGAGAGATAAAATTGCATCTTCACAAAATGAAACATATTCACAAAAAGCTAATGAATAAAAAAAATAAGAAATAAGATATGAAGAGAAAGGGAGACAGATTAAATAATAACTAATAAGCAGAACATGATGTGGGGAGGATTTGAATCTAGGTAGATCAATGTAGCATATCTTTTTCAAAATATAAGTGAAGCAATCATGCTAATCTAAACCTAGATCAATCATGAAGGTAGAGTGTTATTCAAAATATAAGTGAACAAATCGTACTTACAAATCATTGACACATTCAGCTAAATTTCCATTTGATATAAGTTTTAACTGGGACCAATACGATAACATTCTATAGACCAGCAAACGACTGTTTTTTTTAAATAAAAATAAATAAGAGTGGTATTGTTCAAGCAGAGCATTCATTTTGATGTATCGGAGGTTCGACCTCATAACCTCTTGAACATCAGTTTAAAGTGTCATAACACTGCCACTTGACTAGTAAATAACAGTTTTTTAGTGTTTAAAGCTTGTGCTGTATTTAGATGAGAGCAAGGCAACTACAGTTTTTTAGTGTTTAAAGCAAAAGTTTGATAACTCAGTTTCGATTTTCGTTTCGGACTGTTGAAAATTTTGAAATTTCGACTAATTTCGTAAATCTCGGTTTTGGTTTTGGTTTTGGTATTTTTTGCAATAATTACATGATTAAATATAGACGACCATTTAAATTGTAAAAATATATATTAAAGTCAGGTATAAACATTATAACTAAATCAAATATTTTAATTAATTAACATAACTACATTAAAATAATTCATATTAAACACCAAAAGTTAACCCTAGACTAATATAACCAAAACCCAGCCCAAATATTAATACAACATAAGCCCAAAACAAAAGCCTGCAGCAACTAGTCAGTTAATCCAATGTCCGAATAATATTACACACTCAGCAAAAAACAAAGAAAACCCGACCCAGTAACAGTTCTTGTCCCTTCTTTTTACCCCAGCCGCCAACTAATTATGTTTATATCCAACTCTTTCTTTATTCCATCTTTAGCTCAAAACGATGATAATTAGATTTATGCTCTACGAAGGTAAAAACGTGAGTATGTAGAAATCGGCTTCAAATTTGATGATGGAGAAATATTCGAAGAAATTTGTTCAATCAATGAAAAAATTCATAATTTAAACTATGTTTGATATAGATTGTATAGTTTTATATTATATAGTTCATTTCGTCCTAGATCTCGTCCGATAAGAGATATTATGTGTAAAATTCCCGAGACGAGACACAATCAAAATCCGGGGTTTAAAATCTTGCATTTAATCACTCTTATCATATGATACTCACTTGACAAAAATATTATATCTAGAGTGATATCACATCCCACTTATTCCAAGCATCTGTGAGTTGACACCAACTAGGAGTGTCCTTGGAGACAGAAGTTGCCACCTTTTTCGTTGTAGTAAGATCAACCTGCATAACAACCATAAGGAACTTACGAATCCAAGTGGTTAGAGATTAGAGTCAAATAGAGTTGGATTGTATGAAGCAGGGGTAGGAAAAAGATGGGAGATGCGGATAAAAATCGAGGTTGGACCAGATGTCACCCCTGTGGCAAAGGAGGGGATCCTATCAACGTTGAGATCAGGAGCACTAAGAGGTTCCTTATGAGAAGAGCAGAGACTAGAGGGTTTTCCTTTGGACATTATAAACAAAAACAAGAGAATAACTACATCTCGCAACAACAATACCAGACGAATGAAAGTTGATGAAGATATAGATTTACAATCTAAGAAACTTCAATATACACAAATTTAACCTCGGAGTCGCACTTCAATCTTATATGGCAACGATTTGTTCGACTCAACCACAGTCAATGCTTTGGCATATTTAGCGCCTTAACTTTTTCCGTAGATTCACTAGAACAAACGAGTTCGCTAATATGACAGGCTATTCAATTAATACCAAGTAAATACTAATAGGCGGATGAGGTTTTGTAAAATTATACCTAGATCAAGATAAAGAGCACTTGCTATATAGTTGTCAAAAATCCTAAAATCCTACGATTTAAATCCCGATTCGGATCGGATCTCTCCCTTAACGATTCGATTTACACTCCGATCCAAACTTAGCCAAAACCGCAAATAAAAAAGCATTCTATTTATATACTAACATATTTAATATGTTTATTTGGATTCAAAATTCAAAATACAATGTTTTCAAAATAAAATAAAAATATAATAAGGGAGGAAATTGAGTTTTATGTTTAATTGTAGAAGTTCAAACATCAAAATCAATTTCAAATTGTGTGCAGACCTTCAAATACGAATCTTTTGAATCTACGATTTACGATTTGAATCTCGTTTCGATTTAAAGTTTGAACTTTATGATTTACGATTTAAATCCCGTTTTGAAAACATTGGTCATATCCATGGTAGAACTCCATTGGTGATTATAAAAAGTTTTCCTCTGATTATGACAGGACAGGCTTCCAAAATCCTACGCATATCTTTAGCGCATGAGAACTCAATAAATAACATATTTGATCTAAACAGTAGTTCCCTTTAACCTCCAGATGTTTAAGACCTCCAAATAAAACAACTCGATGTAAAGAAAGAAGCCCACAATATGGTTCTTCCAATAAGAAGCGCATGCTTTCACCACCTCCGAAGGAGGGGTCAAAGCCTCCTTCACATGGTCTAAGTCGAATTTCCTAGAAATACAGATGTTTGGATTTTGGGATTTGCGTTTAAACAACAAAAACCTACGCGGGTCACCCATAGGAACCTCTTTCTCCAGGCAAACTGTAACTGTTAGCGCTTGGCTTTAGGGAGACAAATCGAGAAAATTCAAAATCACTATGGATTTGTAATATAAGGAACCACATCGGCCTCCACAATGAAAGTGAGTAAAGGGGGAATTCCATCTCATCATCCAGCATGGGGATGTTTAGCAACAACATGTCTAAATGGAGAATCAATATCTAGACAGGTGACAGTGGCAATCATCATATGTGGCAGCAGCGGGATAGGAGGTCCAGACCTGAAGCGAGGAAGCAGACATGCTAAGCAGAGTGTATAAGGAAGGAGATGTGCAAGAAGAAGAAAAGAGGAAGCATGAGTCGTGACTGAATCTTGTGGGAAAAACGAACTAGTACATGGATGAATCTGAAGAGGCTAGAAGAGCGAGATCTAGGTGGAGAAGGGAATGCGATGATGAAAATAGGATTGGGAAGACAGGAGGTGGGAGATAAACGAAAGAAATAGGATAGAGATGGAGGGAACATGAAACCAGATTTAAGGCTCAGTGAAGACTTGCCAAAAATCGATCGTTGTTTTATACATTTATTCACTTAAGTCGCAAGTGCGTTCGCCAAAAATTGATTACCATTCCAATGACTTGTAGTGGATGTGCGACATCGAAGGATGTTGAAAATAGTTTTTGTAGAAATATATGCGTGGTCACTTTATAAGAGTACTTAATCATTAATACAATATTTACTTTCACAATACAATGAACAACCTATATTCATGCTAAATTTTTTGCTAGTAAAGATACGTAAACGACGAGAAAATCAATTCAAACTCATTTTTAAAATTCAAAATAATCTCTACGGTGTTATATGAAAATTCAGCCGTATATGTTTTTCTACAATGTTTTTTTTATTCATTTCCCATAAAACTCTAATGTTTTCCACCAAATACGTGACAGGCAAAACATGTGTTTTCTTTCCTTTTGCATTTGTCATCTCCTAAGCAGGCAAAACATGTGTTTTCTTTCCTTTTGCATTTGTCATCTCCTAAGCAGTGCTTAAGAACGACAACGCTTTAATAAATAATGCTTGAAAGTAAAATTTTCTTCTTGAAAGTTGAAATTATAACCTCAAATAGTATTTTGCATTTGACATCTCTTAAGCAACGCATAAGAATGACAATGCTCTAGAGCTGGCAATTAGAACCGGAATCGAACCGACATAGAAAACTCAAACACAATGGGTCTCGAGTCAGGTCCGTGATGAAAAATAACATGAAAACCCGAGCAAACAAGACCCAAACCGATCTAATCCGAAAAACCCGACCAAAAAACATTGAAATATATGCATTTTTAGTGTTATTATCCAACCAGACCCAAACTGATCCGACCTGAAGCTTGAATCGGATCGGATCTAGGTTTAAAATGTATAGTATGCCCGACAAAACCCGACCGGTCGGATCGGGTCCGTTGGGTCTAATTGTCATCCCTACAATGCTCTAATAACCGATGCTTAAAATTAAATTTTGCTTCTTGAAATCATAATCTCAAATAGTGAAATTCACTTAAATGTGTGGTATATATCAGATACAACATTAGAGTGATAAGAAAATATAATGATCGACACAATCGACACACAGCACAAAACAAATTATATATGTAAAAAATCATGTTTTATAGGAGTAACGACTAATGAGTAAGCATTTATGATATTTTGTGTATAGAAGATTTAATGCTTATTTGGACTACACTAATAAAAATAACCAAAAACTAAATGATTTGTAATTTAAACTTGATGATATCTTCTTAAATATACAAATAAATAATTAACTAGGCTAACAAATTATATCAAGCTAAAACATTATTAGGTGAAAGTCTGGTTTTGGGAGCACTCACTTTTAAGTTAAGTTAATTTCAAATGAGTGTATTCAGTGCTAATAATTTTGACAATCACATATCCAAGGTTGAAAACGTAGGTAAATTGTAAAAAAAAAGAATGCAATATCGCCCGATGAAACTTATTCATAAAAAGCTAATGGATAAAAGAAATCAAATAAGAAATAAGATATGAAAGAGGGAGACTCGATAAGTGTGTTTTTTTCATTTCATAAGCGGAGCAACCGTGGTAACTTGAAAACTACTGAAAGTTGAAATATTCAGATAGATTGTTCAAATTGTTGAAATGTTTGGCTAAAATAGTTGAAAATTGTTCAAAGATGATATATTATTTAAAGTTATTATTTATTTGTATTTATGTGTGAACATTTTCGGTTTTAGAAAAATATAAAACAAAATAAAATCCGATGTCTATGCTTGCTACAACTACAAGGTTTGTTGAATCGTACTTTTCATGTTTGTGCGCACAAAGAGCCAACTCAAGTAATCAAGCACATGCATATCATAAATAAATGATGTATGGTTTGAGCAAAGGTCGGTGACTTGCTGTATTCTACTTAAGCGGCAAAGAAATTTAAACTGATCAATACATAAAATCATTTTTATTTGTATATATTCAACTCGGATATCCTGTAACTTCAAAATTTACCCATGTAAATGGATCCTGAAATAATTACAGAGTAACTTTTTTATTATCGTTACTCAACTAAGATATCCAGAAATCTGATATCCATCTGAAATTCAAAGACATTAGAAAAAAGATGTCAAGTGTAAATGCAGATATAACACTATCCAAGTCCATCCAAATTCACAGATAGACCTATAGTTGTGATGTTAGCAATTTGAGCAGAAAAAAAAATTATTTCCAAGGTTGACCAAATACCGATGGAGAATTACAAGAACTATTAGAAAACTGTGATGGATGTGATAATAACAGGAAAACTGATGTCTAATGAGTAGACAACATACAATAAACTTTCTTAAAAGCATCATTCATTGTGTGTGTTTCTTTTAAGAAAATTATTCTCATCTAAGATGTTGGTAATGTTTATCGAAATATTCCCATCTACTTGAAAAACGTTTTCCATCAAGCTTCGAACGTGTTTCTGTCGGGTTCTCATTCTCAAGTAAGAAAAGTTTAACAACAATTAGTAATAAAAGTGTCCGCCCTCCCACAAGGTACCAACTTCTAAGGTACAATCAACATGTGAAACTGCAATTAAGCTCTGACTCTACCACTTTCTTGTGTATTTTCATATTTAGTTGCATTTAATTGTTTTTTCTTCAAACTTGGTGAAGCACTGCTGCTCGATCTGGAAAAATTACTCATGCATTTCGGATGTGACTGTGTTTTGGTTGACAAAGCATTCATACCAGATTTATTAGGTTTTCATTCTTTCATTGACATTTTACCATGTTTGTTGATATTTAAATACCAAGAAATATTTCTATTGCGATTGTTTGACACACTCAGGATTTATCGAATATGCATTATGTAGTAGTTGAATTTTTAATTAGCTGGTGTTAAATGGATTTATAAGATCGGTAAATTAGAATTTTGAATAAGTAAAAGTGTTGGCACTTTGAAAAGAGTGTGTGCGCGCGTGCGCGCGACAATTTTACTAGTTCTGTTGTGTTATGCGAGACCTATTTAGTTTTTGTAAATCCACTGCACTATGATTTTCAGCAAGATTTGGTTTTGTTGAGGTAATTGTCTACAATCTTTTGGACATAAAAAATTTACTGATAAATATGGTACATGAAACACATTTTCGTTATTGCTTTCACACGATGCTACGAAAATGCAGCGAAAGTAGTTTTGTAGATTTTGGACAAAATGACCAATTTGTTTCAGCGATAGAGGACCAATTAATTACATGCAGCTAGTAGTGGAGAAATGATAACAAAAGAGTTCACACGATTTTCCATGATCAATGTGATTTGTAGCTCTACGAAGAAAAGATGGACAAAACCAACATGAACGATAACTAGCAGTTTTTTTGAGTGTTGAATCAAAAGTAAGGTTATTCTTTGATTTAGCTAATTTAAATATACAATACCATACTTTCAAAGTATATGTTTAGTCAGATCTATTCTTTTTCTTGCTACTAGGTAGCGTGCTGTAGGTTTTTTTTAATGAGATCCGACAAAGCATAGATCAAATGTTATGGTTTTTATCCCTTGTTTAATTTGAATGAAACAAAATTTATCAAGATTTATGTATCAATATTTCCCTTGTTATGTGGAAGTTTTGTAATTGGCAACATCATACATATACCCATCCTTTACTCTTTTGATGTATCCTCATTTTTGTTGGTGGACCACCACGTGTAGATGCATTAGTGCTGATAAATATCTTATTGGATCGTTACGCAATATGACAAGAGTTGACAGGTCTATCTATGAGGTACATTTATCTTATGTATTTGATAATTCATCTTTTGTATTCTGGTATAAAAAATTATATTACTGATGAAATTAATGCTTCTATGTTTGAGTTGAATTTAAATGCTAGTGGAAAAAAAACAGTATTAAGATTAAATTCAAAATGAATACAATTTAAAATATTATAACAATTTATAATATTAATAAATATTAGTTTCTTCTAAACTATCCATGATTTTTATAACAATGTTAAAGAATGAAACAAAATTCATTATACATAACAATATTACTGAATATAATATTTTAATAAGCATGTTTCCATCTCGAAGCCAACTTTGATCTTTTTTGAAACTTGTGCTCCCCTGCTTCCGCTCCCGTGTCAATTTTCATACTCCCACTTTGAGCTTGTAAGAAATATGCAACAGCCACTTACTATTACATGAAAAATAAAAACAAAAACACATGGCCTTCCTAATAGTGTGGAATTCTTGTTTTAGTGCTACATGTATGTGATAAAATCCTAACCAAGGCAAATCTTTAGAAACTAAAACCTCGTAAAGGGTTGATGTTTCTTCGTGAGAACAACGGTTCCATGCCATATATATGAACAGATTATAGCACCAATGCATACAATTCTAAATAGATGAAAACTTTTTGACAAACATAACAAAAATTGCAAATGAGAGAAGTTTTTTGAAGTATTTAGATGATTACCCCCACATGTAATAAATTAAACGAGGAAAACATATAACATATTACCTTAATTTATTACCAAATAACCAAAAGAACTCTAGTATATTTGAATTGATTTCATAGGTTAAAGCATTGAAATAAAGAACACTAGTACTGATAGATATGGACTAAATTGTTGAAGAAAAAACTTCATAATGTTAATAAGTACTATTTTCTCTTTGTAAATGTATAAAATTATTTGAAAGTTATATAACAATATTAAAGAATGTAACAAAATCATTTACACATTTTAATATTAATAAACATACATTTTATTAAAGCTCGTTTACATCTCATTCCTAACTTTGATATTTTCTTAAAAGCTTTGTTTTCTCAATTCCTTTTCCATACCCGCTCTTGTTCCTGCCATGAGTTTCGAAGGGCTAACCTAATCTTACTGGTATTGCTAAAATATATTCCTTAGGGGCTTTGATTCTTATGATCCACAAATCATACTTCGCTTTCCAATTGTTGTCGCAATATTCATGTTAAGAAGCTAACTTCTCTAATACCCAAATGCGTTCAGAGTTAATAGTACAGCAAGAGGATGAATGGTGTTCATAGAAGGAAGTTAGAACACATGAAAGCGATGGCGCAGGTACGTACACTGTTCTTTATTATTAACAACTTTGATCACTTGCAACAGCTCTATCCAAGAGAAAATGGTATGCACCTTACACATGAACTCTAATTTTTCTTTCAACAAATTATGCAATCTTGTGAACTATGCAAACGAACACAAAAATACACAGCAGGTGAATCATCTCTTGCACATTTAACCCAAAAAAAAAGATCTGGATTAAAAATATAACATACAAACCTCTTTAGAAGCAATAATGGAACCAGCAGCAACAGCATTCACAAGCTTTCCAGTACACCTCATAATCAGAGAAGGCAATCCTGGTGCAATATTGCTCCACCCATCATCCTTAAAAATCTTACACAAATCCGCTGCCAACCAACCCTGCTCGCTCCACTCCACAACCGCTGCATCTGCAACCCTCAGCTCAATCATCCTCTCCACAATCCAAAGCAAATGCCTAGCATTCACCACCGCCTTATGCAAACTCAGTCTCTGAATTGCCTCCCTCTCGTCATTGTCTCCTGCTACTCTAAAATCCGGACTGGCATACTCCCCCAATAGCTCCTTTACAGTCTCCAACCCCTTACAAAAAGCCTCATCGAGAACTTTTTTAACCAAATCCCTATCATTATAATCTCTCAAAATCTTAGCAACAAAAGCTTTGACAGTAGCCACCTTGGGGTGGCTGTGAATCGCTCTATTAATCAAATTTGACATCATCTGTTCAGCGCAGTTCACTTCTTGGGGGAACAATCTAGCTCGAATGTCCTTGCTTTCAGCCTCGCTCAGCAATGGCAGAATTTCAAGAATTCTCTCCTCGTCCTCTTCGGACCAGGGGACGGATTCAACAAATTTGAGGATGTACGAAATCAGATCGTCGTAGAGCAATTCCAGAGCGACAGGAAGAAGATCCATGGCGTCGGAGACTGTTGAAATCGAAAAATGAAAGGAGGAAACGGGAGAGTATAAGAGTTTCAAGACGGCGATGTGAGGTTCGTATGAGGGTACATTGAGGGAGATGGGGCGGGGAGAGTAGGCGTCCGAGGACCAGCGAGGGGAGAGTAAGGCAGCGAAGTAGCGGGAGCGGTGGAGGGAGGAGGAGTGTAGATGGAGGAGGATGGGAGGGGTATTGTTGGAATTGTTAGGGTTAGGGTTAGGGTTTGGGTTGGATAGCTGGAGATGCAGGATGACGTCGGCGGAGGAAGGGTCATTGAATCTGTTGGGAAGAGATGCGAGATTGTCGGCGGAGGAGGAAGAAGAGAGGGAGGACAGGCGGGAGTTGCTGCTGAGACGGTGACGTTTGCTGTGGGAGAACATTTTCCTGAATTTTTTCTTAATTCTCGTAGAGTTTTATCTTATCTACGATACAAAATCATAATCTAGATTGTTGTTGTGTGCTCAACTCATGTGTTTCAGCCTGTCTTGTTCAAGTGCCAAATCCAACTTTGATTTACAAGCGTTAAGGCACACTGTAGCGATTCGAAGATTCGTAACGTTTTGAAATATAATTAAGTTTTATAAGACTTAAATTAATGAATAATGATAAGAAACTTGTTTTTGAAAATTGTTTACAAAAATATATTCTTCGAAGAAAAATCGATAATAGGACTGAAAATCGATTTATCGGTAAACAGCTTTTTAATCGATATAAGTTGATCGAACTCTTTTGCACTTGTCTGATGATCACATGAATACTTTAGCAACTAATTAATACACACTTATCTTCATAAAGTAATGGAAGGCTATAGAAGCTTCCAAATGGATAAGAGATATCATCATGAGAAGAGTATAAGTGCAATTTGCTAAAGGATAAGTGGTGTAAAGGAGAAGTGGTGTGAGGTGAGTCTTCCATGGCATTATGGGGGATGAGAGCAAGGCTAAGCAACATCATTCTTGTGTTTATATAAGGAGAGGCATATCATATATAATAAATCACAAATTCACAAAGCAAATACAAGTTCTTTTCATGTCTTCTTCTTCTCTAATGTCCTAAAGAAAATAATTACAAATCTTATTCAATTCAACTCAAATTTAGAACGAAGCCTTGGGGGAATATTATAACACCTTCCACTTAGTTAGAAGTTGAAGTGGAGCCACACTCCCCTTATCCATGATAGCGTGAGCAATTTATAGGAGAGGAAGGCAAATTCAAGTGCAAAATCAAAGAAGGAAAGAAGAAGAAGGTGATTGCAAGGTTGAGTTTGGACTTGGTTAGCTTGGATCATAGTTGTTGTTGGGTTAAAGGTGAGTTAACATGCCTTTTGAATAAAAATATAGCCGTATTTGTTTGGGTTTGATTGTGTTTAAGTTGTTGAATTGTTATTGACATTGTTGAAAACATTGATTCTGATTCTTGTTTTGAAAACAAGAAGCATATGTGATCCATGTCTATGGACTTGTATGACTTGTGACAAGACCTTGAAACAAAGCACGTAGATTATAGATGGACTTTGGTTTAGATTGAACTTGGATTTGAATGTGAACTTATAGCGATAGTTGTTATGGATGCACTTTGCAGTTGCCTTGTTTTTATCGATTTCTATAGAACTTTGTAGAGAGGTCCTTGGGGGTTTCTCGCCATATTTATAATGTTATATATATATATATATATATATATATATATATATATATATGTCTATTGCCATAAAAAAATTGATAATAAAATATTAAGTAACATCTCGAGAAGTGGTCAAAACTTCACTTATGCAAAACTGCCTCGTTTACCCTTGATTTTTGGACCAAGGTTTGAAAAGATATTTAAATTTAAGTATTTTGTTTCATTCCTTTTAGAGTGTTTACTAACTCATATTAGAGTATTTCAAAAGTGGTTTGAGATATTTATGATTTTTTAAGAATTAGTTGTGAATTTTTAAAGAATATGATTTTATAATAGAAAACTTGCTTTTCCAAGTTTTTAAGGAAATTATAAAGTTGTTATTTTCAAGTAATATTTTGAGTAAAAGTTTTAAAACCTATTATAAGTATTATAAAGTATTTTAAAAGCATTTTTAGGTATATATAGTTTTTTTAGAAAATCTGTTGACTATTTTATATCTTATGTAATAAAATATCTTTGACTTGTTTATTTACATATCAAGTTTTGGTAAATAAACTACTATACATATATATCATTTTAAAAAGGGGTTTTAAAGTATAAACAAAAGGTTTAGAAAAGGGTTAGTAATTACTTAATGGCCAAATGGTTAATTGCTTAAATACTTGTTTGCAAAGTCATTAACAATGCTTAACACTAAAAGCCGACGAAGTAAGCTTATCTATTTGTGGGAGTCAAGATTGATGTTAGAGTAGGAATATGAGCAATAGAGCTCTAACATACCGGATTCCCTCTTGACTGAGGAATAGTTAAGTCGGAATATGTCGAAAACGTGTTAACCATGTTGATTTCTTACTTGTTTATGGAAATCATTAATAATATACTTTACACTAAAACTCGACGAGGAAGACTTATCTATTTGGATTCAAGAATGAAGTGTCTAGGCAAAACTTTAATGCAACCAGTGCTCGAACTTACCTGTTTCACTCTTGGGCGAGGAATAGTTAAGTTGGAATGTCGAAAATAAGTTAAGTATATGAATATTGAGCAATTATTTTTGACTAGGTAGTCGATTAGTCAACTATCAAACTTAACCTAATATTAACTTAGGAAGTATCAAAAGGCTTCGCGATTTCATACCAATGAGAACCCCCGGGGAGCAGCATTGGTGCAAAACGTCTCTAGCTTTTGTTTACTTCTGAGAGAACCGAAATTGAGTTAACTGAAAATTCATCAATTGGTATTGGAGCGTTCGATAAGCGGGAAAAGTGAAATTATATGAGATGACTCAAACCCGTAACCACTTCAAAATCATATATGCAATCCATGTTTTGGAAGCGGTTGTGAAGTGGAATGTTATAGAGTTGAACTGTCTATCCTAAGGTTAAGTCCAAGGGAGAGGTCGGTGTTAACATTTCAAACGATGATATCGTGTAGGATTGCCTATCTTGAGGAGTATTCCAAGAGAGAGGACAACATTAACATTCATCAGAAGACTTATGCAGGAATATATATGGAGATTCGAGATCAGATCGAGATACTCGCCAATCCCGCCAAACGATCACCAATTCACACGTCGTTTTCTTCGATGCTTCACCCAATGAGTTGCCCTCCCACTAGAGCATGCCTCCATCCTATCGGACATCTACTAAGGTTCATTTGTTGATGTTTTGGAAGTGGCTTTTAAGTATACGAAAACCAGTTTCAAAACCAAAATCCACTCTTTGCAGAGTAGAGTTCCACGAGCAATTATAGCGACCCGACTTCCTCTAACACGCCAAAACGACATACCCAGACTCCTTTCCTTGTGGATAGCTTATACATGTGTCGATACACTTATTTGTGCATGCCTTTGCATACACGTATGCACAAACACACCTCTCAATACAAATTACATTTTGAGCTTCACCGATGTGATTACTCAACCCAATAATCTCCCACGCAACTTAGTGCACCCCGTAGTCGCTATGGCTACATGAGATCGCTTGTAACATGCATATATACATATACGGGCATTCCCATACTTATATATATAATTCAGTACACAAATTTTCATACACAACTCTCATCAACAATTGTAGTCACAACACTAGATTCGTTTTTAGCGTTGCTTAGCTCCAAATACACGTGTACGTATACCCGCTCGTGTACGCATACACACGCGTATATTTACACAAGCCATTCAACTATTACTAGATCAATTATTACTTTTACTTACCAATCTTTTCAATAAAAGTAAAATATCACTTTAAACCATTTTATAAATCTCATGTCTATTTTATAAAATATATTCTTCATTTATAAAATCATGAAACCATTTTATAAATACTAATTAAGCTTCATTAGTCTCTAATCTTTTTAATAATAGGTGTAGAGTTCACAAACCACTTAAATTAGCTTATGTTTTCTGGCCATTTGGCCCGGCTATATCCAGACCGGTTTGACAAATTAGACTCAACGATAGACAGGGAAAGTAGCCCGGAGGGATAATCATGGAGTCCAGAGATCAAGCATAGATAATGGTATAAAGCAGCGATCAAGCGAGACCAAGCGATAGACTCTCCAGAATATTCTAAGTATGGATTGGTATTTCTCCTAGGCAAGGGATCAGATCATATCACTTCTCCTAGACAGGGGATCAGATCGTATTACTTCCCTTAAGCAGGGGATCAGATCGTTATCACTTTCCCTAGGTAGGGAATCAGATCGTATCAGCCCAGCAATTCAACTCAATGGAATCGATATCTCCAAATAACATGTGGGCGACTATGCAAACTAACTTTGGAAACATGAAGCCAACATCAAGGCGAACTTACTAGAGCGATCGCACGGCACCATATGGCCATTTGGACCAATAGGAGTCGATCTCCAATCCTTAGGAGTTGGGCCATGAAACTTTTGAGGTGACCTCGTCTACTCCGTGAGATTCTATCTACGAAATTTCAGGAAGATATTCAGTCGTCTTTCCCTATAAATACAGCGACCATTCTCCATAATGAGGATCTTTATCTTTCTATTGCTAAGGGTCTGCCATTACTATTCTTTATTCTTATATTATAGGATCCCAGTTGATCCAAATCTCTTGTAATCAAACAACTAATGCAGGATCAATAAAAGAAAGAAGTGGACGTAGGCCAAGATTGCCAAACCATTATAAAAATTTGTGTCTAATTTACTTTTTCTGCTTCATTTTAATTTTATTCTTTATTTGATCTCTACTAGAACTCTATTGAGTGTTTGTGATAAATTTTGGTGCAAACATTTTGGTGCTTTCACTAAGAAAGAATTCTTAGCTTGATTGGATCTCATCATAAACTTGTGGATTTCCATATCCATGCGAAAAATCCATATTTCTGCCGACAAGTTTCCATTTCTACTCAGATTCAAAGAAGATCTAGAAGGAAGCTATCTACAGTGCCTCATAGGAAGGAAAAGGCCATTGCTACCTCCTCACGACTTGTTGATGAAGTAGTAGAGAACACGGTGATCGTTCTTCCGGATGATGAAGCGCAACATGGAGTCCTTGGCACGCAAGCCCTTTCTGATGTGATCACTAATGCTGATATAGAGAGACTATAAAGACAGCTCCATGAGACTCGTGCAGAATCACATAAACAAATCCAAGAAGACAAAGTCCTTATAACCCACCTCTAATAGTCCTCTTGATCTGACTCGTAGTCGCCTACTCTACCTCTCAAAATATAGCTATCCATCATCAAAGTCGTACTTCCCATCATTAAACTTCCATCATCGAGTCACGAGTGGTTGTCGTCGAAAATCATTGAAACGTTCGTCGAAAAACTCACTTTAGGGTTGACCCGAAGTCAGACTCGAAGTAACCATCCATTTGACTCGAAACAAACTTTGGAAGTTCCGGCCCGAAGTGAAACTCGGGTAAAACCAAGATTTTCACCAAGCAAATCACAATTTGACTCCAAGTACCGTTTGTCATCGAACCATACCTATGGTTCGGTATCGAACTCCAAGCAAACATGCAAATGACTCCAAGCACCGTTCGTCACCAACCTAGCACTTCAAATTTCTGTGACTCCAAGCAAACCATGTGCTAATTCCAAGCAAATAGCAAATTTTCTCGGGTCGGACTCTAAGTAAACTACCACCGATCCATTAACTCGAGCATACGAACTCCAAATGACTGAAAATTTGAAATGTAACCTTATAGGGCCTTCCTTGCTACCCCATATCGATCTCACCCAGTTTGGGACAAATACTGGGGATGGGATCAATCTCTCTCTACCGATCCCTCCAATTAGGGATCAGCCCCTCCTCCATTGGATGATACACAGCTCCCGCGTTTTGGATTCGGAACTCAACTTGAAGACGGTGCATTCTGTATACTCCTTATGACTGAATTGCCATTAAGGAACGAAAAAGGAACTGTTACTCAAATGGTACTTCCAAAAGTCGTAGAACAAAGGTGATATTGAACAAATCGGGATGGATTACCGGGCCAAGCTTCCGGGGTAAATGACGACTACTCCCAACTGACCATCTTCCAAACACCTGATTTTATGGCCATGGTACTACGGCTCATGAGAAAAAGCCAAAGCCAAACCAATGATGAATAGGGAGATTCTAGAAGCCATAATCCTTTTACTGAAGCCATTCAATGTGCAGGGTATGCTTGCAAATTCAACATGCAAACAATACCAGCATGCTCAGGGGACCATGGACTACATCTCATGACATACAAATGGTACATGGATTCCGCCAGAGAGACGGACATAATCAAATGTAGATGATTTCCCATCTCTCTTGAAGGAGGAGCAACCATTAGGTTTACATGACTACTACCCAGGTCTGTCTCCTCGTTCGACCAGCTAGCACAAAAGTTCGTTGAGCAATTTATAAGCGACTCGCCCCAAGCATGTGATGCCACTATCAAACTTGTTCCAGGCTAGGGGAGATGCTCAAAGACTTCCTACAAAGGTTCAACGCCGCTGTAACCGAAGTGAGCAATCCCAGCGAGAATACCATACTGATGGCGCTGATAAGGGAAATCGACCCCGAGACAGTTTTTTATGGCTGGTTAGCTAGAAACTCTCCTACCACCTTGGATCGTTTTTACTATGAGGCGAACCGGTATTTACGCAAGGAGGAAGCAAAGCTGACTGGGAAAAAGAACAGTGTAGGCCCATTGGCCAAAGGGGTTTAAAACAAGAGCAATATGATGCCCTAGATGAGAACTTGGATTCTAGGAGACGACCCAAGATCCCAAAATTCAACGTATACACTCCATTGAATGATTCGGGTGAAAACATCCACCTAGAGACTCACGACTTGGAGCAACATCGGAAACCAGCCCCGAGAGAGTCCACCGAAACCCGAAAGAAATCCGGGAAGTATTGAATATTTCATGAGTCGTATGGCCATAAGACTTGCGATTGTAGACACCTCCGAGATGTGATCGAAGAGCTGATCCAGAAAGGAAAGCTTCAATAGTATGAGCAAGCCCCTGGGACGGCAGGCAGGGAACATCCGACCCTTACCAATAAAGACCTATGGCTGTCAACTGGACCGTTGATGGTTGACTTCCGACTGAGAAGGGTTGGAGCAAAGTGGAATAGCGAGCACAGGGCACTGCTTCACTTATCAATAAGATTTATTTCGATTTGCATTAAACTACTTCATTAAATAGACTTTGTTATTTATATTTTCAAATAAAATGGCCCTTCGATCGTGTGCTTCTATCTTTATGTAATTATGTTGTGAACTACAACCAACTTGAATTAAACTACATGCAAACGATGCAGGTGACCAAGTACCTAGAGTTAGGCATCGAACAACCTCCACGGACCACGATCGGACCTTGGGAGTTTCATTAAGATGAGCGCGAGTCGACCGCTCATCAACTACCATATGCCCCTGACTTGGGGGGCAAGAACTCGAAAGGGAAAGTGAGTGTGACTCGACCATCCACCTCCTATTCTATGCTTCAATTTCGATAGAACATATATGCCTTGCTCAGAGCCCAGTAAGGTCAAATTCCAATACAAAGTGGACGCGACTGACCATCCACTCATCAACCTCTGCACTTGACTTGGAGACCAAAGAAAGACTTGGAGTGGATGTGACCCGACCATCCACTCCCCAACACGTACTTGAAGTTCGCCAAGATACTTATGCATCTCCTGAAGCTCAGCGAGACTAGGATTCAATTAGAAGTGGACATGACTTGGCCTTCCACACACGACTCCTGACTTAGATATGGGGGGCAGTTTGGGAGCTCGGCTTAAATAGGCGCGGTTGACCGTCTACTTATCAACCACTGCCACCAACACGAAAGCACGACTGCAGCTTGAGGTGGAGGTGACCTGACCGTCTAACCCAAACATGGATGTGATCCAACTATCAACCGCTTACTCCCTTCCTTGACTTGATAGGAGGAGCTACAATCACCAAGTGGACGTGAATTGATTGTCTTCTCACCAACTTCTGTCCTCGGCATTAGGAAGCAGAATTCCATTCAACGAATGAACGTGACTCGACCTTTCATTCAATAACTCCTGCCTTGATTCGATAAGTGAAGTATAAACTCATAAAAACGAGTGTGATTGACCACCATCGTATAGCTCTAGTTCCTAGAGTGCGGACTGGAGTATAAACAAAAAAGGATGGACACGGTTCGACCGCCCATCGATTAACTCTGGTCCCCAAAGAGTGGATAAGAGTATAAACTAAAGACGAGTGTGAACGACCACCCGACGAATGACTCTGGTCCCCAATGCGTGTATAAGAGTATAAAACAGAGATGGATATGACCCGACGGTCCATCGGATAACTCCGGTCCCCAGAGCGTGGACAGGGGAATAAACCATGAAGGAGTGTGACTTAAGCATTCATTCTGTAGTTCCCTCCTTCGATCCGTCAAGAGGAATATGAAACCATATAAGCATGACTCGACCGCTCCAGAACTAACTTTATCCCTTGATCCAACAAGAGAATATAAATCAAAATGGATGTGACTGACCATCCAACTCCAAATGAATGTGACACGATCGTTCATTTGCTAACTCTGACCATGATTCGACTAGAAGAGCAATTCGAAACGGACATGAATTGACCGTCCGCTCTCCAACCCCTGACTTAGGGCCAAAGACACGACTCAAGTGGATGCAGTTTGACCATCCGCTCCCTTGCTCGAGCTCGTAGTTTGCCAAAACACTCATCTTACTCCCAAGGCTTGGCACAAATAGGATCTAAATGAAAGTGGATGTGGTATGATCGTCCACGCATCGACTCCTGCCCTGGATGCAGGGGCCAGTTTGAGAGCCCAAGCTTAAACTGGATGTGATTCGACCATCCAATCCAAGAAGGATGTGATCCGTCTATCCGCAACCCAGCTCGGCCTGAAGTATGGAGAACTATCAAGCCTTGCCCAGAAATTGGCAAGCCTAAAATCTGAATCAAAAATCTGACGCGGTTCAACCATCCATCACCAACTATGGTCCCCTAGTGGTGGACTAGAGTACAAAAAAAAACATGTGCATGGTTCGACCGTCCATTGACTAACTCAGGTCCCTAGTGTGGGGACTGGAGTATAAACAACAAATGGATACGACTGACTGCCTGTCAAAAAACTCTGTTCCCCAAGCACGGACTAGAGTATAAACATAAAAAAGATGGACGCGATTCGACCGCCCATCTATAAACTCTGGTCCCCATAGCACGGATAGGAGTATAAACAAAAAATGGATGTGACACGACCATTCATTCATCAACTTCGACTGAACCCGAAAGAAAGAGTGTAAACTCAAAAGGACATGACTCAACCGTCCACAAACCAACTCTGCTAACCAAGACTAGAGGCTGGAGTAAAAACTACTAAAAATTGAATACGACAACTTACTATAGCTCCAGCTTGTTGTTCTTTACAACTTAAGGCAACGACCGCAAGGAGGCCTTAATACATAACCAATCAAAATGACATCTAAAGTTATGGGCGGCCGACTATATTGTACCATCGGATCGATGGGCAATATCAAGCCGAACCTTGTATATCGTGCCGCCGGATCGACGGTCAATGTCGATCAACACCAATCACAAATAGATATGATCAGACCATCCATCGCTCGGTTCTTTTCCTTGATTCAACATGGGAAGCGTGAATCACAAAATGTGACATGACCAACTATTCTTCTGTTCCTACCTAGAATATGGCGACATCTGCACCAAAAGTGGATGTGACTGACCCAACTCATGCCCGAAATCCGACGATGCTTCGAAATCTTCCTCCAGGAATGAGAAACCAGGATACAATCCAGAATAGGCATGACTCAGCCTTAACATTAACTAACTCTAACCTCAGATTCGGTAGAAAAAGTATAAAACTAAAGCAGACGTGACTTTGCCCGTCCACTTATCGACATTTTCCCCTGACTTAGGGCCATGAGCGAGAATCAAGATGGATGTGACCCGATCATTCATTAATCAACTCTAAGTCTTCAGAGCTTAGGTGGGAGTATAAACACAACTAGGATGAGACTCGACCATCCATGCAGTACATCTATCAACCCGAGACTGGGGGCAGTAGTGTGATCAGCCAACTGACTGCGACATCTCAATACTGTGACTCATGCCTAGTGTTTAAAATGACTTGAGGCTATGGCCAAAAGGATGCCTAGTGATAGAATCATCGACACCCAGGCACATAGGCGATTGACTATCATTCCAACCTGAACGACGAGCAACATATCACGAGTACATTGAATGGAAAGCACTTTACTCAAACACACAAGTAGATTCAAATTTAAAGCAAAAGGCAGTCATTGTAGATAATCGCTCGAAGCGTCTAGAACCCCTAACTATCAAATTCAACAGATAGTCATTGTTAGATGAATTAACCTGTTCCCTTGTGCTAAGTGTAATCTAGTGCGGCGTTGTGTTGTGAAGTGTTATACAGTTTACTGTTATACGAAAGTTATGGCGATACTCAGGAGTTCGACCGAAGTAACCGCTATCGCTAGCTGTCCCAACCGGATTTCACATCGATGGGTATATGTGAGAGTTATGTTCAAGTTTAGGGATCGACTATCAGCACATAAGAGCATGTCATCAACATTCAAGGTATATGCATACATCTAAATTCACGTTTAAACAAATAAGTGTGTTCATACATTCAAGTTCAAGTCCATACGGACATACGCGTGCATGGGCTCAAGTCCAAGGTCACAAAGCAAGTATCCTTATAGACAAAATATGTTCATACATAACCCAAGAGTACAAGGCAAAGATATAAAACAAAGATTCACCTAAATATGGGATCGTAACCGATCCCATACCAAGGTAACATTCACTTGCGAGTGTGTGCACACAGGCAAATATGGAATATTGATCCCTAAATATGTACATGTGAATATTTACGTGGTAGGAGAAGATTAATATGGACTACCGGTCCCTAAATATAACTCACGATGATTGGAGAAGATCAATTATATAAGGATCAGTTTCAATCAAATATCACAGAGGGTTTTTTCTCTTCATTAACGCAAAAGCTCCATATCATTGAGCAAATATTGGCAATCAAAATGAACCAACAACTACAATAAAATGTCAATCCGTTCATCCAATCAACCAAACTCCAACAGTTGTTCATTTAATCAACAACATTAAGCAACCTTGAATCATCAATGATACTTTACTACAATCTTCATAAAAACATGGTACCATCTTAATCTCAACACTAAGACCCCATATACATTCGATTAGATCAAATATTTATAATCAACATCGTCTCTGACATGCCTGCATCTAATCCTCTATGCTTCTAACCCACGACCAATCCCAATGCTTGCTGCCACTCCACTTCATCTCCTCCACAACAATATCGATCCCACATTTATCTACAACTCCGTTTTATCCTTCCTATATCCATACCAAATGCCCCATGCCAACCAACGTCCGATCCCACGCCTCACTTCATCTCTAAAACATCAGCACTGATCCCATGCCTACAACTGATCCAAATACTCACTCCAGCCCAACACCTACCTACGCACGAAATAATGAATCTCAAATGAAATCAAGTAATACCCAGGCGCATCGGGTCTAGGGCTTCAAGAGGGATTTGACCCTAAGAATTAATCAATTGGAAGTGATGATTGGTGGATTTGGAGCACGAACAAGCAGAGGTGCTATGGGTATGGGGTTCGACCTAGTTCATTTGAGATTTGGCGTTGTTGGAGGTTGGCAACTCGATCTCTTTAATGGCGGCTGAAGGAATGGGATGGGTTTGGTTGCAAATAGATAGGAAATGACTGAAGAATAAAAAAGAAGGGATCGGTGTAAGAAAGTGAAGAAGGATGAGGGATCAGATCGGTTGTAAGGAGGAATGAATATAAGCAGATGGTAGAAAATGGAAATAAAGGATTGATTAAGGGGGTTATACCATACGCAACCCAATAATCCAAAAATGAAAAGCATGTATTTTCACTCAGTATGCTACGCAAGCATTGTAAATGGGTCCAAGCATTAAACATGTGCTTAGGGCATCGGTAGTTTGGTACCGATCACCCTATATGGGTCGATACCAAATCCCACCCGTATTAAAAAATGAAAAAAATGATGGATGAAATTGTGAGTGCAAGTTGGTGGACATTGACAGCGACCTATGGCCATTAGAACGTGCTTGGTAGCCAATGACAACAGAGAATACATGAATGAGCGTGTGTACACACTCGATATTTGATTTCTTGACTCGATAGAAATTGAATTATTACTTGAGAACTCTTGAGAGAGAGAGAACCAGTTCAAATAAGCGAGGCCTATTAACTCGACCGATAGGCTCCATAGAACTGAGCACAAACAATAATTGAGAGATTGCACTCTAGCTGTATACTGACGAATATCGACCGAGCATCATAGCAAATAGAGAGAATACGACTCTTTGGAGAGATAACTCAATGAAAGGATAACGACTATTCAGAAAACTGAATGGAATCCTTTTCGGCAACTCTAACTTGCTTCGATTCAAAGCATGCCATGTTTGAAACAAGACGTACTTTGGGGGGCAAGTTTTATCCGGCATTTTGGTTCAACGATATCCAAACAGGTTCGAAAAATTAGACTCAACGGTAAACAAGGCAATTACCTCGGAGGGATGATCATGGAGTCTAGAGATCAAGTACAAATAATGGTATAAAGCAGCGACCAAGCGAGACAAAACGATAGACTCTCCGAAATATTCTAAGTATGGATTAGTGTTTCTCCTAACCAGGGGATCAGATCGTATCACTTCTCCTAGGCAGAGGATCAGATCATATGACTTTCCCTAGGCATGGGATCAGATCGGATCGTATCACTTCCCCTAGGCAGAGGATCAGATTGTATCATCCTATTCAGCTCAACGGAAATCGATCGATATCTCCAAACAACATGTGGGCGACTATGCAAACTAATTTTGGAAACATAAAGCCAACATCAAGGCGAACTAACTAGAGCGATCGCACGACGCCACGTTGCCATTTGGATCAATCAAAGCCGATCCCATATCCTTGGAAGTTGGGCCATGAAACTTTTGAGGTGACCTCGTCTACTCCGTGAGATTCTACCTGCGAAATTTCAGGAAGATATTCTATCGTCTTTCCTTATAAATACAGCGACCATCCTCATAATGGGGATTTTTTTTCTTTTTACTGCTAAGGCTCTGCCATTACTATTCTTTCTTCTTGTATTATTGGATCCCAACTGATCCAAATCTCTTGTAATCAAATACTAGTGCAAGATCAATAAAAGAAAGAGTTGGATGTAGCTCAAGGTTGTCGAACCACTATAAAGATTTGTGTCTAATTTACGTTTTCTGCTCTATTTTAATTTTATTTTTCATCTAATCTCTACTAGGACTCTCTTGGGTGTTTATGACCAATTTTGGTGCAAACGACCTACTAACATTTTACAAATCAATTCAAATGGATTAATCAATATTTTCTAATGATGTGCATATCATTACACTAAATTAATCCCCAATCAAACAATAACATCACAACAAATCATCCAATCAGCCCAAATCAAATTTAGGGGCTTACTAATTATTTTCAAAACATAGTATTAGGGTCTTAAACAATTAATTAGCTAAGGGAAACATGTTTATAACATGAATACAAGTTTAAACCCTAGCATAGAAATCTCTAAATCACTCCATAATACTTTATAATTATAAATAAATGAATTAATGAAGTAAAATACAGAAATTTAATAGGAGAATCATCCCACTCACCTTACTTAAACCCAAGCTAAGCTCTAATCACCAAAAACCTAATCTTTTCTCTCTTTATTTTTTAAATCAACACCAAATATTTAATTCACACCAATCCTTTCGCGGGTTTTGTAGAGAATAGAAAGAGATGATTTATGGTGATTTTTATTTGAATTTAGAAATTTATTTGAATGGATTTAGGGTTTGGTGATTAAGATGTGATTAAGGGGTGATTAGAGAAGACACTAGAGAGGAGGAGAAGAAGATAATGTGAAATGAATAAGTGAATGAGAATTATGAAGAGGTTAGCCCCTTATAGGCTAAAGGGCTAAGTTCACAACTTTCTCCATCCGACACTGTTCATCTCCGAAAATCATCAACTCCAAACGTATCAAATCTTATACTCAATCAATTTCTGGATGCCATTCCGGACTCAATGGAAAAGGTTATGGGATCTAATTCCATCGTATACAAAAGCTAGCTTTTCAGATCGATTTATGAATCGAACGCAGATTGCTAGCTAAAAATCCATCGGTCGAAATATACCGATGCCTATACTCATTTTGGTTCACAACATCAATCCGAACTTAACGGAAGTGGTCTCAGGTCCTAATTCGATTGTATGCGAAAATTCACATTTTAGACTTCCAATTCAATAACGACTTAATATTTAAACTAACTATTTAAATATATTATCATTAAATATGCAGGTTGTTACAGTTTGAGTGATGAAGACTCATATGAAAGATGCCGAATGTAGCCTTCGGGAAAATGACGGAAACAGAAGAGGGACATGGCCAGGGGGGTTTAGCTAATCTCAAGGGTATATAAACTCCATATCTAGAGATGCTTGTCGATTATTACTAGCGGGAGTTGATATGACTCGGATCACACACCGAGAGTTATCAAGTTATGTTTACCTTAGAGTATATCCTATCTAGAGATATACGATGCTCGAAAGGTAGTTTTCAATCCTTGTTATGGAGTTCGAATGCGGCCAGACCAAAGACATTCTGTGGAAAAATCCGTATACGAACGCACCTTAGCGGTATTAATTGTATACATATTATTGTTGTGTCGTACGCACAATAGCTACTTTCGGTTTATGTTATACACCCTAGACATTACCCATTATATCGATATTCACTCATCGGATGGTTGGTTTAACTTGAAGGGAAAACCGTTACGATAACCCGTACAGTCTTAATGGTTACTGTTACTTGTTACATATTTCTTGAGTTTCTTACGCTGGTTTACCAGATTAATCCAGATGTTATTTTCTTATAATGCTTGGGTCTGCCAGTGTATATTTCCAAATTTAGCTTTAGACGCTTTGGAGCTTATGGAGAGAAGCTGGATAATTACCTACTATCGTGTTATGTATTACTGTATTGTATATATTAGCATTGCGAGGACATGCAATTATAACTGTCCAGGCTGATGATAGTACTTAGATTTTGGTAACTTTGAAAAATCTATATTCAGGGTAACCCTTTGTACCGTTCCTTTGATATTATATATTATTGTTCTGTTATGAAATTCTTATGTTGTATCCTCGTTTTCTTAGTCTATTCTATTTTTTTATTTTACCCTAACTTTATATGTTTTCGGCACTTGGGTGTTCGACACACGAATACCATGGACGTATTAGTGTCGACATTTGAGGGTCGAAAAGTTGGGTTGTTACACGTGCTTCGCACGTGATGATGGCATGCGCTTTGCGCATGAACAAATTGTATATGTCTAACACTTTTAAAAGAAAATAATTTGCATTATTTACTATTTTTGTTAGTTTGAATTTTTATTTCTATTACTAATTAGTAAAGATGAATATGTAAGCATGTTTATTTGGTAAATCCTATTTTTAAGTAATATTAAGATTCGGTAATATTTGTAGAAGGACATTTTGAATTTGTAAAAGAAGCATATTTGTTAGATCCTAGTTTCAAGTGATATTAAGATCTAGTAATATTTGTAGATGGGCATTTTTGGTAGTTCACGCCGACGTTAAGAAAGTGTGACACCAAAGATATTACACCTATTATTAAAGATAAATCAGAATTTTATATGTTGCTTGTTTTTTGTCAATGTTCAAAATAAAGCCATCTATTCATATAAAATTATTTAGAATATTTTTTTGTTTATTTTTTGTTTTGAATGCCGAATGATGTTTTTTGTTCTGAATGCAAACAAACAAATAAGTGATTAATCAAAATTCAGCATCCAACAATCAACATTCAGACTTCAGAGTTCAATAATCAGAATTCCGAATTCAATATTTTAAACAAACGGAGCCTTAGTGCTTTTATTAATGCCTAAAAATCCACGTCAAAATCCATTCAAGCTTACAAGTCATACCGAGGAACGGACTGTCTAGTTGTATAATTTTGAAATTTTTTTTTTTACAAATCTTTGTTTTTAATGTTGTTATAAAAGAGTGAGGGAATTAGTTTAAAGGAAAAACCCAAGACTGATTTTGGCATGAAGGACACAAGTTATAAAATTTAGTTTGAAGGACATCGAATGCTATATTAATAAAGCATAAAATAAAATAGAGGTCTATTCAAACACCAAAATTTCTTAACCTACAACTCTATTTTCAAAATTAATTTTAAGACAAATTTGTCCTGCTTTTTCATTACAACATTAACATTTTTTTGCAACCCATTAAATTAAAACTGCAAGTTATGTAGAAATAAAATGAAACATTAGTAGTTTAATTAAGCATTTTCCTACAAGCCTGAAATAAAAAAGAATGAAAGAGATAATAATTTTATTATCATTTCATTTTTTTTTATTTAAAACAACAAAATTGAGATAATGATTTTTGAAATACATATTGATAGTTCCCTCAGATTAAGAATTAACATGAACTAAAAGACATGAAAATTTATCTAAGCATATAGAGTTGAATTTGTTATGCTGGATTTGGATTTGAAAACTTTTTTAAAAGAGAAAAAAATAAAGAACAAGGTAAAGAATTAAATTTTATTTAAAGGTAGGGGTAGCACTGTAATTTTAATGGTGTAGGTAAAGTAAATATTGGTGTATAATGATTTGTTAAGAGTTTTGGTGTGGGTATAGTATTTCTTGGTGTTTGGACAGAATTTGCCTAAAATAGATGTTATATTAAACTAGCATCAGATAAAATGAATGCTAAATTAAACTAGCATCTTATGAACTATGCTAAATAAGCTAAAATAGCATTCATTTTCATAATTAAAAAAATGTCAAATTAATATAGCATTACACATATATAATGATAGATTCATATAACATTACACATATATAATGCTAAGTTCATATAGCATTGGTTATATAGTTTATATAGCATATGTTTTATCTGATGCTATATTAACATAGCATTTAGTGTCTTTCAAATTAAATTTTAATAATTATGTCCTTCATTTAGAAATATGGCTGAAAATTTTCCTTTTCTTCATTTTTCTGTAAAATAATTATATGTATATTTTTAAAAGCAAAAAGTAAAAGCAAACTTTTCACCTTTCCATAAAAACTGTAAATTAATTCGCAATTTCAAAAGAAAAAAAAGAACTTATGTAGTTTGTTTTAATAAAAACATACTTAATAACAATTTTAACTACTTACAAATGAAGAAATTTGATGCTTTAATTTTTTGAAAACTTTTCGAAAAATGCAATTTAAATTGCATTTTTTATCAGAAAAGTGTAAATTAGTTTGCAATTTCTGTTTTAGAAAAAATAGAGATTTCGCAAGGGTTCTTCTTACAACATTTGAAGATGACCTAATAGTCAAGTGCGAAAGAAAATAAAATATATAGTGGAACTAGAGACATGTCCTTTTTTCTAAAACTTATTTGATTTATATCCCTCTTTTTGTAAATTATTTTACATATCCTCTTTTGTGTAATTCTCTCTCTTTTTTATTTCTGCAAAGGCGTATATTGCATGTGGTCGTGAGCTATGGAAGATGATAACATAAACACATATTAAAGTTGGTAAAATTACATAAATATCTCCTTGAATTACACCTATTTTGCTAAAATCATTGATTTATTTTATAAATAGAAACTGGAAGAGACAAAAAACTTAGTTTTGATGATTATAAGGATGCAAGATTTCCTTAATATATATACCTATTTTTAGCTTTTGTACCAAAAATACTTTTTGTGTTGAAATTATTCATTTCATTTTGTGCATATTATTTCTACTAGGTATGTGTGTATTCACCTCATTGTCAGAGCATTGCCAACACTGGGGTCAGTCAGTTATGCCATGTTGGCAAATTTCAGTGATTGACCTCCAGTTTAACCCAACAAGTAAAAAATTGCAGAGTTATCCAGCATTTATAATGTCGGACAACGAAAGAGCAAATAAACGATCCCCGCGTGGCAATCCACATGGGATGTTTAATGAAATCTTGACCGCTAGTTTATCCGACATTATAAATGCCAGGTAAACTATTATAGAATAGCCGACCCTCTTCTTAAAACGCCTATTCTTCTTTCCCCTCTAAAACACATATCAAATAAATACAGCTGGCTATTCTTCCTCTAAAACATACATCAAATAAAATATAACCGGCTATTCTTCCTCCCCTCCAAAGCACACATCAAATAAACATGAACCCAATGAAAAGATTATTTTGCTTCTCTTCTTCCTCTTCATCTTCATCAACTTCGAGTGATAGTCATATACACTAAGTTTCTCAACAATAAGCAATAACATCCAAAGCACTTCAATTGTAGGAGATGAAGGAATATTCCAAACAAGGTGGTAGTTTTATGAGGCATAAAGAAGTGCAAAAGAAAAGAGATTATCAGTTTGGGAATGATCAAATAATGACCATGTTTTGACATGGGGAAGTTCAGACTAAGGTATCAAACGTCCAGAAACATATTTAAGCGAGTCATGATAGTGTTAGGGGAGTAAAACTTATATTTCACACAACGATGTAATACTGTGATCAGTTTGGTCCTTCATCGCATCAAAAAATGACAAGTGCCTTACGAATATTAACATATGGGGAATGCGCTGATAGGCAAGATGAGCACGTCCGAATTAGACATTCTACTGCCAACGAATGCTTAAAAGAATTTTATAAAACAGTGGTCCTAGCATTTGGTGCGGAGTATCTTAGAGTGTCGAATGATAATAACATCAATCGACTATTGGCTGTGGATGAACAACATGGATTTCCAGGTATGTTGGGTAGCTTAGATTATATGCATTAGCATTGGAAAAATTGTCCAATTGCAATGCAAGGATAATTAACTACCACAAGGCAACAATGATTTTAGAAGTTGTAGCTTCATTTGATTTATATATATGACATGCTTTTTTCGGTATACCTAAGTTTTTAAATGACATTGATGTTCTGCATCGGTCTTACTTGTTTAGCTCCTTATCTAAGGATACTGCACCAAGGGATATACAACATAACATGTGATACTACCTTCTTGATGGAATATATTTAACTTGTAAAACTTTTGTCAAAAGTTTCAAAAAGCCTCGTAACAAGAAGAAGTGGAAATTTACATTACAACAAGCCAGTTTAAGAAAAGACGTTGAGCGTGCTTTCAGGATTCTACATGGTTGATTCCAAATTTTGAGAAAGAAGATGTACTACCATGACCCTGAAATGATATCTGACATAATGTACTATTGTATAATACTTCACAACATGATTGTTGAAAAAGAGAGGAGTTGTTATAAACTACAGTTGCGTAATTATCCAGAACCATCGTGTGCTTTTAAGACTCCTCCTTTTAAAGAACTAAACACCTTTGCATAGTACATGAACTAGTGCGAACCCGTGCTTCGCACACGGATGTTGAAAAAATATTGTTGTTGCATAAGTCATATCCAAATGTATAAGAAATTTAATACGGTGGTAATGAAAAAACGTTGAACGATAGTGTTACATCATGAATAACAATTTGGTAGGATAAAGAATACATAGATATATTTGGTTATGATAATCACGATTAAAATCGAACAAAACAATTACAGTGAATATGTTAAAGTTCACAGACTATTTAGAGGATAATGTGTTAAAAATTTATCCGCTAATGCATAAATATATTCACTGTGGCATATAACGCCAATGTTGTTGCTTTTGCAATTACACAGCTGCTTCAATGTGCATAGATATAGTTGAAATATTCACTGTGAACTGCAGACACAAAGACACAGTGCAGTTCGATTCAATTAAATAAGAGCAACAAAAGTTTTTTGCAATGGGGAGAAATATAGTAATAGGATGAAATTTGTAAACAGTCAGGAAAAGTATTTGTCAACAGCTGAAAAAAGGAAGCAAAAGAAAAAAGAAAAAAGCAATAGATGTAGTACAGGGGAAAAGTAGTAAAACAGAAGATTCAATTGAAATAGAAATGATGATGCAATAAGAAAATAACATGGGTTCCAATATAAATTACTACTGTTCACCGAATCTGATCTATGTCGATGCAGGGTACAAAACACGGCATACAGCTGGTCGCAGTAACCAATATTTGAAAATATCCAAAACATACAGAAGAGAACAATTGTGAGAAGTCCATTCATTTTTTAGCCTCAGAAATAACTGCTAGCAACACGTGTATGATATTGGCTTGAGCGCAAATAGGTGATGTTTTCTTGGCCTTAATAGATGCATTACATCAGTCAGTTATTTTAACCATTGAAGGTATTTGTACCTGCAGCCAAAAAAGGCAAAAGTGTCATTGATGCAGTATTATTACTAAATTCTCTCACTGCTCGTCTGACCTATTAACTATATCTAATAATCAAACTATGACTACATAATCATCTATACAAAGATACATTCATCAATTGTTTTCTAGAAGTTTTCCGACGGTGGTGGTGCAATTGATTTTAAAATTTACTACAAAAAATAAAAAATAAACTCTTTTAGGTGGTTATCAACATTATTCTCACTACAACACATGTTTTGACCCAACACTTAAACTGTGCATCTACCTTAAGCCCGAATACAACAACTTATATGCTTATTGTATTATTGATCATCGTAATTGTAAACGAAATTGAGTAAACTTAGCCAAATTATGTCATCAAACCTGAAAGCAATGTATTAAACGCTGAACTGCACGGTTGAATCAAGCATTAATTATGTGAAGTCATTATTTAATCATCTCAAGCTATCAAAAATCAAAATTCATTTTTCAATTATATTTTCATAATGCGGTTAAATAACTATCGTTAACATCAAACAAAATTATTACTACAGCTAAATTAGTATTGCATCACACAAATGCAGTTAAAATATTCAAAAACAATAATTGCTTAATTCCAAAAATACTGCAAAATAATAACCGCTTTTGCTTAATGCATTTAAATTTTAATTACAGTAAGCTCGAATAAATCATCGTGTACAACCAAAATTATTACTGCATCACATAAATATAGCTGAAATATTCAAATTCTACCATGCATAATTCAAAATTATCATTAAATTATAACTGCATTTTATTAATGTAGTTAAATTTTAATTGTATTAAGATTGAATAAATTCCTGAAATGTAGCCAAATTTATTACTTCATCACATAAATGTGGTTAAAAATCTTCAAATATAGTTAAATTTACCCAAAACTTGCTGGTAAATTATAATTGCATTTTCTTAATTTCATTAATTTATAACTGTTTTAAAATTGAATAAAATTATCAAATATAGTCAAAATCATCAATAGTAAATGCAATAAAAAAAATGCTAACGTAGTTAAATTAATTCAACAAATGCATATAAATTATTACACCGTTTTTTGATGGGGTTAAGTTATAACTGCACTAAGTTTGAATACTATCAAACACAATCAAGATTATTACTTTATTACATAATGTAGTTACAATATTCAAAGGCAACCATAATTGTATAATTCAAAAAAAATATTCCTTTCAAATATGTTAAAAGATAATAAATATATTATAATAATCTAAGTAAAACTACTATGTAATGTTTATGATCATCATAATAATACTGTTACAGAAACGCGGTACACAGCGGTGACACAAAATAATTGTGCAATTAAAGCTGCTATATAAAATTATGATTTAAAAAAATTTATTTTTAGCTATCAACAATGGATATCATTGGAAAACAAATTAAATTTGAGATTTAATAGTGAAAACGATTCTTAAATCCAATCAATGTAGAAAAAGTTATCACATTTTAAAGTTTGGAATATAAATTAATTAAAAATGTGACTGTTCAATTGTCAAATTTCAAGGGGGCCTGTGTGAGCTTGAAATTCAACTCACTAATAATAATATAGATAAAGCTACGAAGATCAGAGATCCCGAGGCTCATATAGATTTCCGTAGAGAATTAACGGACCACTATCATAATTTTATAGGTAATAATTGAGTACTAAGGAAATTATTATTATGTGTTTACTTTCAGTGTTGGACGCTTTACTTATTGTAGTTGTTATATTTCTAGTTTAATGTCATTGTATGAACTTAATGAGATTATGAATTGTTGTGGCATATAAGTTCAGAAGAAAGTAATGAAGGGATAAATTAAAACACATAATAACGATTGACTTTTTCAGAAACAAATACATCATGGTAATCATCTAACACATAATAATGATTACCTAAAATACATGACACTACAAACAAGGACAATAATTATCCATGAAACATACTAGTAAACACACATACTTAAACACTATCAATATATTTTGTTTCTTAGGTATGACTGTAAGTAGAAGTTTTAATCTTCTCACTCTCGATTTCATTTCAAACGCATACACTCTTCCTTGTCAAAAGAGTTGTGGATCAATCCACTATAAGTAGTCATAATTCCAATTATCCTTGCATGCGAAGTATCTTCGACCTACATTTTCATGTGATTTGGAAATGAGTATGATCTCTTCAACTCTGCACTCGCAACAGACTCTTCTACTTTGAACTTGTTCGTTTTCTATGTTATAAAAATCACTGATAATTGGAATGTTATCCAAGTTTGTATTCGACATTGTTATATTGATATTCTTGACTAAAATTAATTGGATGATGACATTATGGAAAATTGCATTTATAAGAGATTATTCGAACATTTATTTGAATTGTTTATTGTCCATTTGATCGATCATTCCAAAGATTTCAATTAAGTTCTGTAGCACATGGCAAGGAGTGTTGTGATCGATCACTAAAAAGATTCCAACTGTACACTGTAGCGCATGACAGAGAGCAGCATGGTTCAACGAGTGATGTGATCGATTACTACAAAGATTCCAACTATACATTGTATCGTAGACAGCGAGCAACATGGTTCAGGGAGTGATATGGTCGATCACTGAAAAGATTCCAACTGTACACTATAGCGCAGGAAAGAGAGCAGTTTGGTTTAGGGTGTAAAAGTTTGTGTAAAAGTTTATTTTCATTATAAATACCTCTCAAATAAAATTTTGTGATTCGTTCTGCAACTTAGAAACCACCAACTCATAAGATGCCTATTTCTTATTCAAAATAAAAGAACTATACCAATCATTTGTATGAACCATCAAATCCTAATCCGTCTCCACCTAGAACCTCTACTATATGGTACATAGAAATGGAAGAACGAATTTATAAGGATATGAGACAAAAAGCGCTTGAATTAGGGAATGCAACAACTGCGAATAGACCATCAACAACAACAACTACCTATCCACCTTACACAAGAATTGCATCAGGTAATACCACAAGTATAAAATGCAACTGAAGTTGATGAGGTACTATTAGCAAATTTCTTCGCTAACCTGATATGCATGGCAGACTAAGGCTGGTTGGAATAAGGGCTTAAGTAGCCTTATGCAAACTCAGGAGAAAATGCAAGTCCAAGCTCAAGCCCAAGTCTGAAGATAAGTCATAAGTCATATGCATGTCCATAGTTTATGTTCAAGTCCATATATAAGTCATGCCATATGCATGTTTATAGTTCAATAATAGTTGAGTATACACATTCAAGAGAAGTATGCTATGCAAAGTTAATTGTCCAAGTCCTTATATGTAAAAGTTTAAGAGTTACAATCCTCTAAGGAAATATGCTATGCAAGGTTAAATATCCAAGGCCTTATATGCAAAAAGTTCAGGTGTTACAATTGGCTCTAAAAATCCCCAAATCAATTTAGGGCTTACAACTTGAAAAGGTAAGAAATAAGGGAAGAATGATTCGCCCCTCACTAAGTGGCGGAGGGGGTCTATTTATAGGGTCGTCAACCACGCGGGATGATTGACAGGTGTCTTGGCTTGGAATCCAAAGGCTCCGATAGCTCCATTTTGTAGAGATTCGATATCTCTAAGTATTTATTGGTTCGACATCTCCATCCTCTTGCTGGATCGATACCCTTCTCCATTGCTAATGTTTGACATCACCTTCTACTTGTTAAATGCTTGAAAACACTTGCTGTTGTAGAGACTCGTTACCCTTTAGAGATTCGGCACCTCTTCGTTGCTTGTTAATCACTTGGACATTCGACATCCTTATTACTCTAGAGGCTCAACGCCCCTTTTATATTAGATATTCGACATCTTCTTGTTATTGCTAGAGGCTCGTTAGCCTTTTTTAAATGTTGAATGCTTGGTAACCTTACTTTCTTCAAGCTCGCCATCCCTTGTTCTTTCCAAGCTTGACATGTTCTTTCTGGGTGTTCAATAACTATATTTGTAGTAACATTCACCCTCCCCCTAAATAGAAGAAACATATTGTACTTTAGTATAATTGCACTCTCCATATTGCCGCCCATTGATATTCTAGAGCTTTCAATCTCGTCCATCCATTAGAATAATGGTCAGCACTTCTTATTGCTTCCCACTTCTTCTATAAATACTTACCTTTGCTTCTTCCTAAAGCTTTACCTGCAACTCAAAACTCAAATTGAAATTATAATTTTTCATTTTAAATCTTGCAAAAAGAAACTTCTGATTCCTAATGTATTCAAACTTGATAGGTGCGATTCCTTTTCCAATCGACTTAAGGATAAAAGAGTGGTTTTTTTGTTTTACAATTAGGCTTTCAAGAATCGGGTAGTTACGAATTGTTTGGGTCTGATTAGTGATTTGGATCCAAATATTCTCGTTATTTAGGAATTTTTGTGTTTGGATTCGAACGTTGTTTGCAATTCATATCCCTAATTATTAACAGAAACCTGACTATTCATGGATTTTTGATATTTACCTAAAATCGATAACTTTCGAGAGACTTGGCAATTAATTGGGGTTTTGACAGTAGTTAAAGATGCAACATCCATTTAGAGACTCGATAAGGCTTGCTGATTAGTTATAGACTCGCCAACTAATTTTAAACTCAACAATTAGCTAGAGGTTCGACAACTAATTAGAGACTTGCCAACTAGTTATGGGCTCGCCAACTACTTAGAGACTTGCCAACTAGTTACAAATTCGACATCCATTAAAGAGTAGTTAACTGTTTGCAAGTTCGATAACTGTTCAGAGAGTTGTTACTAGTAACAAATTCGACAACAATTTATAGAATTGTTAAGTAGTTTCGAACTTGATAAATTTTTAGAATTCGACATTAAGTCATGAACCCAATAACTAATTAAAGATAATCTATATCTAGTTATGAACTCACTAACTATTTGTGAGTTCGAACCTAGTTATGAACTCAATAACAAGTTGTAAGTTCGATGTCATGTTATGAGCTTGATAGTTGTCTTATCATGAACTCTTTAACTAATTATGAGTTCGACATCCAATTATCTATACTTTTATATCTATACTTAAAGAATTAATTTTCCTTTAACATTTTCTTAAGTACTTTAAATTTTCATTAAATATGATACTTCCCTGATTTTTGTATGATATTTTCTGGCAGATAAATGACTAGTAAGAAGAGCTCTAAATCCTCTCCTGCTTTGGATAAAAGAGACTGTAAACCCATTCCATCTTCTATAGCTATACATCATGAAGTAGACATCATTCTCCAACAATTTGACATTATCAACTTAGAAGCCAGAGTAGCAGGCCCATCTAGAAGGATAGATAATCCTTCGAAAGGATTCTTTGCGTTCAGTCCGATTCATATTTGGCATTCATAATACTTTCCTTCCCAGAATTCTTTGTCTGTTTCTTGGATCATTTAGGAATTCCTCCAAAACAATTGATGCCTAACTCTTATACATACCTAAGCTGTCTTCAGATACTGGCCAGGGAAGCCGACCACCCCTTATTTGATGCTGGAACTCTTCATTCATCCAAAGAGCTGGATACCATATATTGCCTTCTTCCTCATCCAAAGAGCTTAATCATGAATTTTATTAATAGAACTAAGGACTGGGAAAACCAGTTCTTTTATATTAAGAGTCATACCCCTAGAATCAAGGGGTCGTTCTCTATTCCCAGTAAGACTTGTCGCATTCTCTATATTGT
The DNA here is from genome assembly GCA_030737815.1 of Allium fistulosum. Lineage (NCBI taxonomy): Eukaryota > Viridiplantae > Streptophyta > Magnoliopsida > Asparagales > Amaryllidaceae > Allium > Allium fistulosum. The sequence continues at coordinate 1,216,013,364 of CM060902.1, forward strand.
TTGTAATATATTCTGATATTCTCTTATAATAGCTATTCTCTTTCAGAACCTGCTTCTAAAGGGATGAATTCTTCTATTACTAGTACAATCGGTGCTTTGAGCCTAACATCTCAAACTAAGGGGGACAGGCTTAAACTCTTGACCGAAGCTAATCTTAGAAAGTACTCCTTGATTCTGGAGAGTCGTGAAGTGCTCAGGGAACCTCGATGGTTAAGAGAGATGCTCACGGGAGCCAAGCTTTGGTTAGCGGCAATCAAAATGTCTTTTCTCCCATTTCTTCCATTCAGCATGACTCTTTCGGTAATCTCTTAACATGGTTTTACTATAGCTTCTTGTATTGATATCTTATGTTTCTTTCCTTGACTTTGGTCCAAATTTTGCCATCCCAGTTGCATGCTAAAGCCCCTTCCTTCTCCTTAGCCGTGACCACAAAAGCCGACCCTATCGCTGATGCTCTTAAGGCCATTGAAAGTCGCAAAATAAAAAAGGATTCTATCAATTTGTTGGGTGCTTCAATTCCTCCTTCAAATAAAATGGCCAAAATTGGAGAAGATCCAACACTTCCTACTATTGCTGTGGAACCAAACGCAGTTATGGCCACACTTAACCAAGATTCCAGTGTTATTGATTTAGGCTTTCCACACTAAGATCCTCAGAACTAACCAAAAGTTGCTTACACCCCGGGCCCGATTATAGATATCATGAATCCCTTATCTGCAACCACTATACAATGTTGGTATTAGAAGTTAGGCCTAATGCCTCCTCCCCCTAAATCTCTTCCTTAAGAATCTCTGACTCAACACGTCCCTTCAGATTTCAATGATTTTGTTCACTTAGTCATCCAGTCCCCATTCGTAGCTTCCCCAATGCCAATGCAACCTTCTGCCTTTTCTAGGGACCATCTCCACATTCTCTTTCAGCAACTTCTTATGGTACGTATCTTTACGTGTCTGGCTAATATAAATTTTTGGCTCCATATATCTTTGTATATCATAAATTTTTTATATACTATATGGCTAAGCACACGTTCTTCCTTCCACAAGCCTTTCATGGATATGTTAATCAAGTTCAGATTTCAAAGAACAGATTTCCTTGTTGATAGATAAAGTCAGGTTTCTTGAGGGCTAAAACTTTGATGTCACCACAAAGAGGGATGAGATTACCATTGAAAAGAATAAACTTGCCTCCCACTTGGATAAAGAAAGAAAAATGAGGCTAGCAGCCGACGAGAGGGTGAAATCCCTAGAAAAGGAACTTGAGCAGGCTCGAATTGAAAATACTCAAATGGTTGCGCAATTTACAACCTTAAAGGATTAACTGGAAAGCAAGGAGGCTGCACTTATTTATATGAATAACATAATCAATGATGCTAAAAATAAAGTCTCCTCTTTCATAGTGATAGAGTTAGGAGTATGCCCCAGAGGCAATTATGTAATTTGTATATATATCTGACTCATTGAACAATCTTATTCGAAATAAAGGTATTTTATTTCTATTATATACTTGATATAATGTGGTTATATTAATTAATTTAATTAAAAGTGTATTTAATAGAAAATCGATAAATGGTATATTTTGTGATAGTAGTTACAAAGTGTTGTAACAGTGAGTAATATATCACAATGAAATAAATATATTATTTTAAATGTTCCTAGACAAGATGCATCGAGACTGGATATCGATGTATCCGTTGAGACTAGAGTACGTAATGCTCTCCAAATGTAAGGTAATGTATTACTCATGACTGCCGGGGGGCACCTAAGGGTTATGTACTAATAGTTATTGGATAACTATGGAACGACTCACTCGGTAGTTTTCTGTTGGTTAATATAACTAAGGTCAAACAGAAAATATCGACGTGACTAATTTACACAGTTCTTTCGACTTGAGAATACTGTGAATCTTCAATATGAAAGATCTACTTTAATTATAGTCAAATCATAGCATAGCGTCCATTGAGTGACTGTAGTTGGGTCGAGTGGAAGTATTGGAAGTAAGGCACTATTCATGAGAGGATTCGTCTCCTCGGTTATATGGGGTTAGTATCACGATCAACTCAAGTCAATCTAAAGTCAAAATCTCTGGCCAGAGTAGTTTGGTTGATAATAATTGTTATTATTGAACCAAGTACTTTGCGTTTGAATTATAGAGTTGAATGTGGATGATGTTGGAATTTTTGCCATTACCAAATTCAGCAAGCCCAAAGTGATATAATTTTGATGAAGAGAATTGGTGTAAATAATTGCCACAACTGGGTAACACATATTAAATTAAAATGAGATTTTTCCAAAAATGAGTAAGCGATAAATTTGGTCATAATATCACACCACCTGCTAAGTGAAGTGTGAACGTTAACGTTGGAATAGTTCGACGTTAATCGCTGACCAAATTTACACCCAAGAGCCACAAAACCGAAACGATGGATTTTCTTTAGACCAAACAATTTAATTTGTTTATAATCATTATTGATTAATTAAATAAATTAACATTTATGAAACATTAATTATGAATTTTGAATGTGATTTGAGAAATAAAGTTGTCGCATATTTATAAAAGTTATGAATATATTAATCGATATGAGATCGATAACAAAATATGTTAAATATGATTGTACATATTTAACTTGGGTTAAATAGGCCACAATCCATAAGATTTGGAGAGGATAGGTGTTGGTTTGGAGAAAGATAGGAGGTGGCTATAACATGTGTGATTAGGTTTTGAGATGTGTGGTTGAGATCATTGTTTGCTCTCTTGTCATATCCATATAAAAGCCAATCTCAAAACCCTAATTGCAAACTAATTCATTTTTGAGCCGCCACTTTCTTCTTCCTCTTCCTCATTTTAATGGCGGCAACTTTCCTCTAAAATCATCCCTAAAATTCCCAAATCCAATTCAAAATTAGCTAATTTGTAGTAGAAAAGTCTCCAATCTCGAATTAGCAACCTGACGGATTGTGAATTGATCTTAGAAGAGAAATCTTTGTTCAACGTGGACTCAAAGGTTTCACTAGTTGGTGCACTTTTATTTATTATCATTATTTTGATTTTAAGTTTATCATATAAAAGTTGACTTACATCTAAATCCTCTGTTTGTATTCAGATCTGTTTATTGCTTAGATTAGGTGAGATTTTTTTGGGTACATGTGTTTATTGCAATTAGATTGGTTATATGTTTGTTATAATTTTTTGTTTATTGATTTACTGTTGAATCAATTTTCTGAAAAAAGGTTTAATTTTGATATATATATATATATATATATATATATTAAATGTGTACATATCTGCAAATTATGAATATGTATAATTGTATATGTGTCTATATATCATATATATTTAATCTTAAATCTTTCTTATAATGATTTGTAGCTAGTATGAATCATAAAAAATAAAAGTGGTTTATTAAATATGTATATACATATTTTGTTATTATTTAATGATTTTGTGAATTGTTTATTATAAAAATAATTAATGGTTCAAAATTAAAATTTTATATTTTTTATATTTGATGTCCCATGTAATAAGATTACAGTAAAATTTTCAAATTTTTGAAAATTAATTTATTATTTTTAAAAATTAATTTACTTTTGGCCTACAATCAATTATTTAATTAAAAATATAATTTCAATAGAGAAAATTCTAGAAATTTTTCTTAAGGCTTAAATATGTATATGGAACCTTTAGAAAAAGTTTTAGATTTTTATAGCTTAATTATTAATTTTGAATTAATTTATTTTTGAAATGCAACTAATTATTGATGAGGATCAGAAGGCATTAGAGTGGTCTCTGTAAACATTAAATAAGGCTTTCGATAAGAAGATGACAGCATCAGCAAAAAACTTTCGAAGAGGTCAAAGGGATGCTTCAGCAGTATTCTAGATAAGCAAAGTGCTTTCGAAGAGTTCGAAAGGTACCTTTCGAAGGCAATGAATATCATGCTTTCTGCATATGCGCCAAACCATTCAAAACAATTAGTTTCGTCTTTATCTACTTTCATCAGAAGAACATTTAGCAAAAGCAACCCTTTCGAAATCATATATTAGCCTTTCGAATTGGTTAAAGCCATCCTCACCTATGAAAGAAAAACTATATGAAGCCAATATAACGCGCACTAGCACCAAAGGATGAGGTTCTGCACTAGCCGAAGAAGATTCTTTTGAAAGGAATCTTTTGCAGCAAAGCTTTCTACGGTGTTTCGACTCATTCGAAACCCAAAGGGCATACGTTTCGACAGCATAGAAGGCCAATGTCCATGCCAACTTTCACGACACATTAACAGCTGAGTGAAGAGCGCATCTATATACCTTTCGCTGAAGTCAAAAGCGTTCAAGCAATATACCTTTCGATGAAGTCGAAAGCAATAAAGCAAGATAGAAGGAAGCCTAGTCTTCAGTAGTAGCGGAAAGGCAGCCATGTAATCCTTTCGACTAGGTCGAAAGCTAAGATTCAAAATATGCGCACGAAAGGAGGAGAGCAGACCTTCCGACCATGTCGAAAGCAATGGGTCGAAAGGTGCCAACCCGCACTTATAAATAAGACCCTTGGGTCTGGTTTAGGAGATCTGATTTCATTCACTTCTTACTTGTACTTTCTGAAGCTTGTAAACCCTAATTTCAAAATCGAATTGGGGATTTTATCAATCTGTACATCTTTAGTTCAAAAAACGAAGATGATGATAAGTTTAATTGTGTAGTTGTTTTTGAGATTCTTATTGCATTCAAATATGATCATCCGATGTCGATTCAGTAGAAAGGTCACCCTTTGAGTGAGTCGAAACCCCTAGCAAACACATATCCACTGGGTTTTAGCTCAAAACCATAAGATAATTAGAGCTCACCTTTCGACAAAGTCGAAACCTATTCAATTCAACCAATTTCCTTAAACCGTTAAGACCCAACCTTAAGCCACTTTAATTACTTCGAAAGGTGGTTCCGACTGTGTCATAAACCAATTAATGCAGAAGGAATTTCTAAAGAGGGTTAGCCTTTCAAGTGAGTCGAGAGGTATTAAGAAGGTGTTTTCAACTATCTTTACCTACTCAAAGAGTGTAAGCTACCTTCACCTATTCGGTAGGGGGTTTCGAAGGAATCAATTATAATACAAACCCCACTTTGAGATATTGACAAGTTTTCTTATTAACATTTTTAGTGCTTGAAGGAGGGCTTGAACCTTCGATTCCCAATAACTTTCACCATAGATTAGTAGAGTACTTCATTCAAAAGAAGAAGATGGTAAGAGCAAGGAATAATAACGACAATCCAAATGAAGAAGCTACGTCACAATCAACCTTGGAAAATAATATAGTCCCCAACTTTAATTTAGAAAATATGGAAATTGGACAACCTTCAACCTTAATAAGATTGAAAAACAATGAGATTAAAGTCCAGAATCTACAACAACAAATGATAGTTATGCAAGAACTTTTTGAAGGAGCTTCATCTTAAGGATCGTGGATGGCAAAGATGAAGCGTAATCTCCAAATGAGGTAGAAGATGAAAAGCTAAACCAAGAAAGTAAAGTAGAAAGGTTCCTTGGGCAATCAAATAGTTTAACCCTGGAAGACGGTGAAGATCGCTGCAACAACATTCTCAACCAAGTCGCAAAGTGTAACGACCTGTAATTTTCCAATAATTAAATTATTGAATTTAATAAGATTTTGTAATTTAATATTGGAAAAATTAAAAATTTAAGATTTATTAATGAGAAAAAATAACTAGAATGAAATGTAATAGGGTTAATATAAGGTATTTGATATCCACTTTGATGCAATCTCAATTAATTAAAATGATTGCAAACATAAAATTTAGTTATAAATTGTAAATAAGGAAATAAACCAAATGTTGTATTAATTGGTGAAATAATATGCAATTAATTGTAATTGGACAAAATCAGTTTTGTGCAAGTGGTTATAACATTTGTTTGTAGTTAATAAACTTATAAATGTGACTAAATTAAGTAAAAGGTGACAATTGCTATTTGTTACCTATTTATTTAATCTGTTTAATTAAATTGGAAGTCAATTTCAATCAAATGTAATTAAATATTGCGTTAATATAAGTTAAGACGATAACTGTAAAATGTGAATGTGTTAAAATGTAAAGTAATGTTAATTATATCCACTAGACAATGATTGATGGAATAAAAAGATCGAAATCAAATTAGATCAATTTATTTGAATTTAAATTATAATTAATGGGTTTATTGCAATTGAAATTAAACACGGTAATTAGTGAAATAATTAACATTGAATTTGACATGGGAAATTAGTTAAAAAGATTGTTAATTTCCGTGTAATTAGAAATGATGAAATTTGTTAATTATAAACTTTGAATTGAAAAGGTGATTTAATTAATTTAATAATAATTTATTTAATTAACGTGAAAATAGCTATTTTGGCCATTGCCTCGGATTTCGACAAAACTAGTTTCATCGGATCCGTAACGGTGAATTATTGTAGGATTTCAAGTTTCGTAGCGATCAGACTTGCTGTCAGATTGTACGGGCTTGAAACGCGTAGAAAACAATTTAATCGAATTCAATTGAAATAAGCTGATTTTAAAAGCTAACTTCTACATACAATGGAATTAGGACTTGAAATTTGTTCCATTGAGTTTAAAAATATCGAAAACGTCTATTTTGATATATGAGATGACCTACTTTCATTTCGGAGGTAGAACGGACTTTTCGGGTCGTTATTGTCGTTTCGAACCAATTCGATATGATGATTATTCTTATCGGGCCTTGTCCATATAAATAGATTTTGTTCTAACCCTAGTAGTCTTTCTATTTCTTATTCCTGTATGTATATCAACTTGTGTCTATTCCTTTTTCAATGCGGAAACAAAATCAAATTGCAAACCCTCAATCCAATTTCAAAATCAATTTCAAAATTTAAACTCTCCAAACCCTAGCAAACTATATATCGTTGGAAAGCCCTCGACGAGCGCAATCTAGATCTTCTGTTCATTTTTGCAATCGAGTTTTGGTTTGTTCAGAATTAGCCAAAACATTCTTGGCCGTTCATTGGGGTTTGATCGTCAATGACGGATCGTCGAATCAAGGGTACCATCGTGTGGAGGGGGTCGCGCGGAGATCATCGGCGTTTTTCATTCGGTCATCTGAAGGTTGGATCGGTGGTGATAATTAGATTAGGGTTAGAAATTGGTGGCGGCGGCTGGCTTTTCCGTCGTCGATGGGGGTCGCGACACCAGAGTACGGCCGGAAGGGGGTGGCGAACTCTGGCGGCGGCGTTGAGGCATACGGCGTTCGTCGTTGATGAAGGGGCGGCCGCGTACAGTTCGAAGTCGAGTGGTTGATCGTGTGCTGTGTTAGGATGCTAGGGTTTCTCGAGATGATCCGATGTTGACGTGTAGGGTAAATACATGTTTGTTAATTTAACCATTTTATTTATTTTAATATAAATCATGTAATGTTCTAATAGGCATAACTTTTACGTACGAGGTCGGATTTACGTGCGGTTTGCTCCGCTGCGATCGTATCGAAATTCCGGACATTATGAAACTGGTTTGGATGAATTCTGAGATTGTTGAATGTTGGGCCTTTATTTGGATTTCAAATCGATTTGAAATCAAAGGTGAGTATTTTGACCCACTCACAACTACTAAATTATCTTATGTTAGTTAAATTGAATTTAAAATGTGATTAGAAGTTGATTGACTACTGTTTGATATAGTTAAATCGTCATTCCAGTTAAATATGAATTTATTGAATATAATCGCCATTTAATTTAATATTAAATTTTAATTTACCAGTACCTGTTAATGATAATCAGTTATCTATTGATGTTTATTGGTTGATTTGAATGATGATTTTGATGGATGTTGGATTTTTGATATTGGATGACTGGATGTTATATTTCTATATTGTTATAACACTGCAAGTTCCCTATGGGTTGAAATGATACATACCCGAACGATCTGATAGATTAGGGGAAATCGTTATGAGTTAAAATGATAGTCTCAAGCGATTTCATGGATTTGTAATTAAATACGGGATTGTGGGTTGAAATGATATATATCCATAAATATAAATAATTGCGGATTGAAATGATAAATATCCATATCACTTGACCATAGGGTAGAGAATTATATACGGACACCGGATTGGTTAAATTAAACGATTTTTAAATCCTTAAATTTTGAATTCTATTAAACGATATTTTGAAATAAAATTTGATTTGTATAAACTGAATTTGTTTTTGAAATCCAAGCTTTCAATGTTTAAAATTGGAATTGATTTAATGAATTGTTTAAAGAATTAAAGAATCAAAAGTTTACTGACAAAAACTCAGATTAGAGAATCCTATTCTCGACTAAAAGACTATTGGTTCATGAATCATGACCTCCTAGTCTCCTATTTGAGATCAGTGTCTCTACTATGAGAACAGCGAGAGAACCCTTGCAAAAAGCAACATTAAGAAAAGATTCTTTTATCAGAAGGATTCATATATTCAAACTTCTTTTCAAAAAGTGACCCTTCAATATATTAGAAGGGTTCGTTTACAATACTTCTTTTTATCAAAAAGAGGCTCTATGACAAAAATTGATATTCAAGAAAGATGTTTACAAACATTTCAATTGGCCAAAAATGATTTTCATATACAAATTTTAAAGCCTACGATGCTCTTCCGTAGCACCTCCTAGAGGGAGGGACATAAGCCTATGACGCTCTTCCGTAGCACCTCCTAGAGGGAGGGTCAAAACCTCTAACGTCCAGTTCACCTCTTAGAGGGAGGGTCAGGTCAAGCACCCATGAACAACCTTTTAGAAGAAGATCATCCAAACATACACTATATCCCTTAGAATCAAGGGAAGCCCGGAGGTGGTGCCAAACAGATAAAGAAGGACAAAGATGTCCATGATTCAAAACAAAAATCAAGGCCCAAAGGAACGAAGGGTCAAAGAAAGAAATCTATCCACCATCCAAAACAAGGATGAAGACTGAGAAAGAAATACAAACAAAAGGAAAAGGATGAAGATGTCCAACTCCATAGACAAGAGCAAACAAAGTATACATGATCATAATTAAAAAGGACAAAGTACTAACTTGCAATCTTTTGTACATGTGATACCTGAGAAGTGGCTCCCACAACAAAGGATTAAGAAACTTGCATCATAAAAGGGAAAACGAGACAAGAAAATGGATAAAGAAATATGTAACATGAAATGGAAAGCAAAGATCTATACAAAAGCTAAAGGAATGGAATATATAACAAATTTATGCTACAAAGATGAAAGTGACTTCATCTGAAGAGTAAATTAAGTAAATCCCTTCCGAATCCTTAGAAATAAGTTGACCCTTTTGGATAGAAGAGTCTATATTATATATATATATATATATATATATATATATTAATATGTTATTTGGACCATTGCACTGCTAAACGGCCAAGCAATAGTACGGAACTGCATTGCCGAACGACCGACTAGTCAAACGGAGCTTGCACTGCTGAGCAGCCGGTCAACTGAACAGAACTTCCTACTGAACAGCTGAACGGCTGCAAAGCTGAACAATCGAACGGAACTATCTGTTGAACGGTTGGCTGGTCTTACAGCACTACTATTTCGAATGGCTAACTGGTAATACAGAACTACTATTCCGAATGATTGCATGGCACTATGTAACTACTCGGCTCCAATATAACAATAATACTACTAACTTATAGGAACTTTAGGAATTACACATCTATTAATAGGATACTATCTTTTGAAAAATGAGAATCCTCGTCACTATTCAAGGCATAAGTTTTAGATAAATCTCTATCATAGTATTTTAGGAATAACTATAGAATTAAGGCCAGATAGTCTTATGGATCTTTTGCTTAAACCCACTAAGTCTACCATTACTAGATAGTTCTTTGACTTTGTACTTATATTGAATGAAATTTTGAGTAGTCTATTCGTTAGATGAGATCCTGACAAGATTTTGGTTGTATTCCTGATTTGGTGGATATTTAATTTCCTTGGTTATTTTCATAATGATTTCTGGGTTGATTTTCTACTTCTATGAATTCTTGAATTCTAAATTTCTTTACTGAATTACCATGACGATCAGAAGACTTCACATGGAATTTCTAATTTTGTACTAGTAATAGATATAATTTTTAGTAATCTATTTGCTAGACGAGATCCTGGCAAATTATTCACTAACTTCTCTACTTTGTACGCTTTCAATTTCTTTGATTCCTTCCATAAAGATTTCATGTAGATTTACCAAATTCTAAATCTCCTTATTTGTTTTTAGGATGATTGGTGAATTTCATATTTTTGGTTTCCTTATTCATTGCGATAATATCTTATTGGATTTCTGGTCTTGTGAATTCTAAATTTCCAAATTGATTCTTATGATGATTGGGGATTTCATATTCTTAGTGTCCTTATTGAATTTCCATAATGATTTCTTTTTGGATTTCTGGTTTCGTGAATTCTAAATTTCCTCATTGACTTTTATGATGATTTGTGGATTTCATGTACTTGGTTTTCCATTGGATTTTCGTAATGATTTCATATTGATCTCCCGAATTCTTGATTTCTTGACTTCTTTATTGAATTTCCATGATAATCTGTAGATCTCTTATTGTATTTCTAACTTTGTACTAATATTAGATAAAGTTTAGAGCAGTTTATTGGATAGATGAGATCCTAGCAAGTTTCTGATTACATTCCTGAATTCATGAATTTTCGGGTTCTTTTCGTAATGACTTTCCGGTTCTATGAAATCTTGATTTCTTTATTGAATTTTCATGAAGAGTTGTGGATTTCCCATTGAATTTATAGCTTTATGAATTTTCTAGATGAATCTTGAGATTTTGTACTGGAATTGAGGTTTATTTGAAAATATAATGTTTTCGCAATAATATTAGATAGGAATTCCGGATAAGAGTTTCTTGATATCAAACAGACTTTTATTCTTTTGTTAGAAGATGATGGTAAAAGGGAATAAGATCCCTCTAGTTTTCATATTATCAAACAACATCAATACCTAATCATCTGCCAATTTGTTAACGAATGAATGAAAATCACTAGTATACAGTGCAGGGATGAAAATAAAACTATAACAGGGAAACAAGGTAAACCGCCAAAACGAGGAATTAATCCCCAATGGCTGATGAAAACATAATCCAAAAACAGAGGATTTAGGGTGTATGATGGCCTTTTGGGAAGGCTTATTTACTTCAATTAACGACTGCAGACCAGGTGATATCGTTTCATATTTCTATTATTAGTATTTAAAGGATTTGGTCATATATTTATTTGAATGCTCTATCCAATAATACTATCAAATAATATCTTGAATTATAAAGTTACCAATCAAGGTCTCATAATAAAGTTATGATCCTAATAAATGTTATTATATGTTTTGCAAGAAAACAAAGAAAAGGGTTTCATTGGAGTTTGAGCAGTTTGAAATAAATTTTTGGAATTTTGTCCAAAAGAACAAAAGCTTCTTTCATACTAAGGAAGGGGGGGCTAAATGTTATCCATAAAATATTCCCAAAAATGAAAATATGAAAGAAGGAAAAAGAGCATTGATGAGGATCAGAAGGCATTAGAATGGTCTCTATAAACATTAAATAAGGCTTTCGATAAGAAGATGATAGCGTCAGTGAAAACCTTTCGAAGAGGTCAAAGGGATGCTTCAGCAGTATTCTGGAAAGCAAAGAGCTTTCGAAGAGTTTGAAAGGTACCTTTTGAAGGCAATGAATAACATGCTTTATGCATATGTGCCAAACCATTCGAAACGATTGGTTTCGTCTTCATCTACTTTCATCAGAAGAACATTTAACAAAAGCAACCCTTTCGAAAGCATATATCAGCCTTTCGAATTAGTTAAAGCCATCCTCACCTATGAAAGAAAAACTATATGAAGCCAATATAACGCCCACTAGCACCAAAGGATGAGGTTCCACACTAGCCGGAGAAGATGCTTTCGAAAGGAATCTTTTGCAGCAATGCTTTCTATGGTGTTTCGACTCATTCGAAACCCAAAGGGTATACGTTTCGACAAGATAGAAGGCCAACGTCCACGCCAACTTTCACGGCACATTAACAGTTGAGTGAAGAGCGCATCTATATACCTTTCGATGAAGTTGAAAGCGTTCAAGCAATATAACTTTCGACGAAGTCGAAAGCAATAAAGCAAGATAGAAGGAAGCCCTGTCTTCAGCAGCAGCGGAAGGGCGGCCATGTAACCCTTTCGACTAGGTCAAAAGCTATGATTCAAAAGATGCGTACAAAAGGAGGAGAGCAGACCTTCCGACCATGTCGAAAGCAATGGGTCGAAAGGTGCCAACCCGCACTTATAAATAAGACCCTAAGGGTCAGGTTTAGGAGATCCGATTACATTCACTTCTTACTAGTGCTTTCTAAAGCTTGTAAACCTAATTTCAAAATCGAATTGGGAATTTTGTCAATCTTTACATCTTTAGTTCAATAAAAGGACGATGATGATAAGTTTAATTATGTAGCTATTTTTGAGATTCTTATTGCATTCAAATATGATCATCCGATGTCGATTTAGTCGAAAGGTCACCCTTCGAGTGAGTCAAAACCCCTAGCAAACACATATCCACTAAGTTTTAGCTCAAAACCACAAGATAATTAGAGCTCACCCTTTCGACAAAGTTGAAACCTATTCAATTCAACCAATTTCTCTAAACCGTTAAGTCCTAACCTTAAGCCACTTTAACTACTTCAAAAGGTGGTTTCGACAGTGCCATAAACCAATTAATGTCGAAGGAATTTCTAAAGAGGGGTTAGCCTTTCAACCGAGTCGAAAGGTATTAAGAAGGTGTTTTCAACTATCTTTACCTACTCAAAGAGTGTAAACTACCTTCACCTGATCGAAAGGGGGTTTCGAAGGAATCACTTATACTTCAAACTCCACTTTGAGGTGTTGATAAGTTTTCTTGTTAACATTTATGTACTAATTTCAAAATTTAAAATTTATTAATAAGATTGATAAAATTAATTAATACATATAGGCATACATTATATATGTTGATATAAGTTATGTTATTTTAAAATATTTAGGATAACATAAGTTTACATGTATGTATGTAAGATGGAATTTTGAAACTAATAAAATTTAATCAAAATTGGTTAATTGGATAAATTAATTAAAGGTTAATTAATTAAATAAAATACACATATATAAGATATATATGTCTATTATACTATAAAGGTTATAGTGTGTACTATAAAGGTTATTGTAGATATGTGCATATAAATGTTGTATTGGAATTATAATATAAAATTAATTAAAGAGTTAATTAATAAAAGCGTTAATCAGTTAAAATTAATTAAATAAGATTCGATTAATATAATATTATACATAAGACTATTATATAAGTTAATTAAGTTATAAAAGTTATATAATAATTCAGCTTATGTAATATGAATGTATAAGAAAAAGTGGAACTTTAAAGAAACACTAAATAGACTTAAGGAATAAATACATACGTAAATGTATGTATATCATAATTTCTGACATGTCCACACTTGAATCATGAGAGTATTTCATAATAAATACATTATTTCATAAGTCGATATCACTCGATATAATATATTGAAGGTTATGAATCTTTAATATAAATTGTCCTCTATTGTTTATATATTAATAGATTACTTGCATACTCCTTAGTTGTTGAGCTTTCCTCAAGCTAGGGATGTTATGTGTAGTACTTTTAATATATTGAATAGACGAGGTAAGATAACCGCATGTATTTGTCGATTTTTTCTCAAATACGTGTATTATACTTAGGCCATCGCGAAATGATACGTCCAAGTGAATAGTCTAACTTTACTTATTGAGCTTTCCTCAAGGTAAGGCGGGATTAGGACAACGAACCAAAGGCTAGGAGTTGTATGTGATAAAACCGATAAAGTGTTATCCATCGTATGCGGGCCTATGATTTATTGAGCTTTCCTCAAGAACAGAATCCCAAGGCATACGAGTCCTAACACCCATTAGTGAAGTTGAAAGATTTCTATATTTCGCTTAGGGTTTGGTGAACCATAAAATACTACTAGAAGCCTTATTAGAAAAATGAAATGGTAACATTTAACCTTTCCAATATTGTAAGAACGTATGCTAAATAATGTTATAATTATCTACAAATATAAATTTATGCATTTAATATGATTGATAAAACATTTATCAATTAACATATACAAATGAACTATATCGAAAGTTGACAAATGGAAATATAATACCCACTATTAAATGCCTATTGCATGTTAATGTTTTCTATACTCATGCAAGTGCCTAATTTTTACAACTACTTAATACATTCATAAAATGATCACTTACGTGTTTATTTGGTTTAGACCGTGTATTGCATTTTATGAGTTTCGAACTCTAAAAGCAATACAAGACTATGGATGGATATTTGATCTTTGTACTATCACATATAAATGTTATATGGTGAACGGTCACAGTTCATAATGTACGATACTTCAATGAATATAGTTCATTCGAAATAAGCCAATAAACTGTACTATGAGATCGAGTATTCAATTTGATTGATTATATAAAAGATCATATTGTGTTAATTGTAGAACAAGACTAGAACTACAAGATAGATCTAAGAACTCGATCACTAAAATATCAGTTTAATTAATTTATGCAAAGAGCAACTTATTTGATGTCCTTAAATGTTAAGGATAATCAAATATGCTTTCGTAAAGAGTTCGTTATGATACTGTAGTACGGGTTTTATTTTGAATGGTTTGACCATTTAGAAAGGAAAATGAATGTATAAGAGTACATGTGATTTAAGTTATAGTTGGGATGGAGAGAGCGAATAGTAATTTCTTCTTCATAAAGAAACAACGGAAACAAGAATTGTAATAATAGTGATTGATACTTAACATTGGAATGAGAAGTATGATTTCTATTCCGAAATGTATTTCTATATAGAAAATTGTTTTCTATGAGATTTGTTTCTTTGAGTTCAAGATATTTGATCAAAGAACTCTCCAAGGTAAACTAGTTGCAGTATATGAAATAAACAAATCTATATTAAGTGAATGATGGACCTTCGAATTTAGTATGTTATTATCTTAATGGAGGAAATAGTGAGAGCATGTCATATAGCACTTATTGATTACATCAAATTACAAAAATTGTTTTCGTAAAATGCACCGAACATTATTTATGAAATAACGACTATTTTTGGTTATCGATTGAAAAAATAGACATAGTTATCTTTCTACGAATATTATAAATATCCGTTATGAAATAAAACTATAATGTGGTATTTATTTTCACAACAAAAGTGATGCATTGGAAAGTACAAAAGTATCTAATATTATTTACAGTTATTCTGGAATTATAGACTAAGCCGTAGTTTTGAGAAAATAATTTTATTATATGATTTTGAATCATATGATACTTGTTAATTATATCTCAAACAGTAAAGGTCTATGCACCCATTTAGTTAGAGCATCATAAGAGTTGATGAACTCTTCAGATTGATACATATAAATGTATGCAATCATAATTCTATAAATACAAAAACAATTCCACATACTTCATCGTATTCACCAATGAGTCATCATCGACATGGACATGTGTATTTGATACACATGTAGTATGTCCATGGTAAACTCATTGAATATAAAACAGAAGTAAAAATAACATGCGATAGGAATGATTCGATTTGATCGAACGAGTGAGTATATTGGAAAAGATTCCAAATGTCTCTAAAATGAATAAAGATTCAATCTCAAAATAACTCCTTCATATAATACATAATGATGCATCGATATGGAGTAATCGAATTATGTTGGACAATGTACGATTAATTGTGAGTGAAGTTGAGTTAGTTTCTTTCTATGAGGTAATGTACTTAAGAGTAATACACAAGGTTAGTATTATTTCATCTGACTAACAGTTTACAAAATCTCATAAGATAAGGGTTTATTAGAAACTTCAACATATCATAGGCCAAGGAGTGGGCAGGTTATGCGAGTCGAAAGATTGCACGTAATAATTGTTTATGAGAGATCTTGTATGAATCCCCTAAAAGGATTTTGGAAAGGACTGCCACTGAATGACATATTTATGTTTTGAACATAACTTTTGTGAACTAAACCAAATCAGTTTTATAAATAAAGAAATTCATAAGGTGTTTATGAATCCCTATTCTATTTACAATGAGAAATAATTGTTGTTTCAAGATATACCAACTTCATTGTGAAGGAATTTCTTTGAGGAATTTGGTAGCTAAATGGAATTGGATATGATCCATAGATAGAACTGATTATATGAGATGAAATGAAATTAATTAACCTAAACGAACATATAGCATTAGAATGTCTAATAAGTGTTCTTGTACATCGAAGAGAAATATGAGTTTCTTATTAATGTCGAAATTATATAATCCTCGGTTGTTTAATTAAACCATTAAGAGTGTTGACTCTGTATGGTATGATGCGCAAATACAAAAGAATTCGAAGTACGCTATCAAAATATGATTTTGGTGGTCATAGCCGAAGGGATATGATCCATCGGCCGAAATTGTGTCTTTATTAGAAAGACTAATGCAATTGGAATTAAATGAGCAATGTTGATAAGAATAATACCGAAAATTTCAATTGTTGAAATTAGCATAATAGATTCGGTATTCAACATGCTCAAGTTGATTTGGATTTACTCACAAAATTATCGCTTGATAAGACTTAGTGATTTGGTACACATGTTTTGAAATAGAAAATTCTAAATAACGATTTAGAGGAGTTTTTTTACACATATTAACTAAAATGTCTCGAAGTCAGTTGGAGCGATATTCAGTTTGTGAGTCTTTGGATATGATCAAAGAAATGATATGAAAATATCATTTTATAAGCATCAATATTAAATAAGTATTTTGATAGAAATCATATAGTTTGATTTTCAATCAAAGTGCAGAAGAAGCATGTGTTCATAAGAAAGAACGTTAAATGGTACATTGATATTTCTAAACTATAAGTAAACAACACATTGTTGATTTTAACAGTCTACTTATGTTGAAATCAACCTTAGTTGTTTTAATACTCAACTTTGGATTGTAAATGATGTCTTTTATAGTGAGTATAAAAGATATTGGGAATGTTCCAAATCAATATGTAAATACACCTTATTAAATTGTTTAATACGGAACATGTGAGTTCCTTATGCATTGGCAATAGGAATTATCATATATGTTATGTTGGTTATGATATCGTGATTTGTTTACGTTTTTGATACATGAAGTAAATATCAAATCCAAATTGACGTCACTAAATGGTTATTTGAAGTGTTCTCGTATATTTATTAAATACTAGAGAATTATTTACAGAAACAAAAACTCCTTATGAAGGAGTGTTCGAACTCAAACATCATAAGTGATATTAAGTATAATATGTCATTAATAAATTTAAGTTAAGAATCTTTAAGTTGGAAATGTTTCAAATGAAAGACTATGACTAGTTCAATGAAAAAGGCTAAGTACATCGTCTTGAATAGCGCCGCAATAAAAACAATGTATATAAATATACAAGTGCACAAATTTATAGCTAAGTCGATTCCAAATTTTGAGAATCTCATAACATTGTTATATGATAACAATGTCATGATATAGTTCGTAAAAGAACTTAGAGCTTACTAGAAGTCGAGAGACATACTCTGAATTGTTCCACATGATAAAATAGTTTATTACCGTCAGAGAGAGTTGATTGACAAAGTAGATAATTGAAAAAAAATAGCATACCCATTCACAAAGGGACCGGCCCAGTTGGATTTGAGAAAACCGATTAGAGATGTTGGAATAAGATTCAATAATTAACTCCAAGTGCAAGTGAGAGATTGATAGAGTTAGGGGTATCCCCTAGAGGCAATTATGTAATTTTATATATCTAACTCGTTGACCAATCTTGTTCCAAACAAAGGTATTTTCTTTCTATTATATACTTGATATAATGTGGTTATAATAATTTATTAATTTAATTAAAAGTTTATTTAATAGAAAATCCATGAATGGTATGTTTTATGACAGTAGTTACAAAGTGTTGTTACCATGAGTAATTTATCACAATGAAACAATCATTTTAAATGTTCCTAGTCAAGATACATTGAGAATGGATATCGATGTATCCGTTGAGACTAGAGTACGTAACGCTCTCCAAATGTTGGGCAGTGTATTACTCATGACTGCTAGGGACACCTAGGGTTACGTAATAATAGTTATTGGATAACTATGAAATGACTTACCCGGTAGTTTTTTGTTGGTTAATATAACAAAGATCAAACAGAAAATATCGATGTAACTAATTTACACGGTTCTTTCGACTTGAGAATACTATGAATCTTCAATATGAAAGCTCCACTTTGATTATAGTCAAATCATGGCATAGCGTCCATCGAGTGACTATAGTTGGGTCGAGTGGAAGTATTGGAAGTGAAGCACTATTCAAGAGAGGATTCGTTTCCTCTGTTATATTAGGTTAGCATCACGGTCAACATAAGTCAACCCAAAGTAAAAATCTCTGGCCAGAGTAGTTTGGTTGATAATAATTGTTATTATTGAAAAAAGGACTTTGTGTTTGGATTATAGAGCTGAATGTGGATGATGTTGGAATTTTGATCATTAAAAAATTTAGCAAGCCCAAAGTGGTATAGTATTGATGAAGAGAATTGGTGTAAATAATTGTCATAACTGGGTAACGCTTATTAAATTAAAATAAGATTTTTTCATAAATGAGTAAGCGATAAATTTGGCCATAATATCACACCACCTGCTAAGTGAAGTGTAAACGTTAACGTTCGAATAGTTCGACGTTAATCGCTGATCGAATTTACATCCAAGAGTCACATAACCGAAATGATGAATTCTCTTTAGACCAAATAATTTAATTAGTTTATAATCATTATAAATTAATTAAATAAATTAATATTTATGAAATATTAATTATGAATTTTGAATGTGATTTGAGAAATAAAATTGTTGCATATATTTATAAAAGTTATGAATATATTGATCGACATGAGATATCGATAACAAAATATGTTAAATATGATTGTACATATTTAATTTGGATTAAATAGGCTCACAACCCATGATATTTGGAGAGGATAGGCATTGGTTTGGAGAAAGATAGGAGGTGGCTGCAACATATGTGATTAGGTTTTGAGATGTGTGGTTGAGATCATTGTTTGCTCTCTTGTCCTATCCATATAAAAGCCAACTCATAACCCTAATTGCAAGTTAATTCATTTTTGAGCCGCCACTTTTTTCTTCCTCTACCACATTTTAGTGGCAACAACTTTCCTCTAAAATCATCCCTAAAATTCTCAAATCCAATTCAAAATTAGAAATACTAATTTGTAGTAGAAGATCTCCAATCCCGGATTAGCAACCTGACGGATTGTGAATTGTATTAGAAGAGAATAATTGTTCAACATGGGCTCAAAGGCTTCAATAGGAGGTGCACTTTTATTTATTATCGTTGTTTTGATTTTATGTTTATCATATAAAAGTTGATTTACATCCAAATCCTCTGTTTTATTCAGATATGTTTATTGTTTAGATTGGGTGAGATTTTTTTGGGTACATGTGTTTGTTACAATTAGATTGGTTATGTGCTTGTTATAATATTTTATTTATTGATTTATTGTTCAATTAATTTTATAAAACAAAGGTTTTAATTTTGATTTATATTAATATATATATATATATATCTAGATCTAGATTAAATGTGTATAGATCTGCAAATTATGAATATGTATAATTGTATATGTGTTTATATATCATATATGTTTGCACCAAAAATGGTCACAAATCCCAAAAGTAATGAAAGCACCAGTGTATAAACACAGATTCCAATATTCCAACACAGATCTCAGATGCAAATAGAGTAGATAATAAAGATGAAGAAAGCGGGGAAAAACACAAGGTTTATAGTGGTTCGGCAATCTGGCCTACGTCCACTTTGAATCAATCCTTTTTATTCCTTCTTTATACTGAAATTACAGTTACAAGCCTTTGAAAGTTGATAACAAAAATGGTAGAGCTTCGCCTAGGAGAGAAGAAGAAGAAGTCCCCTTTTTATTCGCCATAGCCCTGCTATTTATAGGTGTAGATCCGAAAATATCCGCCTCAAAACCTGGAATACCTCTTCTTTTGCGCAAGTTGGCCCACCAGACCGATCTAAAGCGATTTGGGATCGATGCGTGTTCAATTCGTATCGATCCAAGAGTGGTCCAATCGAGCTGAAATCGATCATGAAGGTTCTCGAGTACATCAGGAAGCTCCTCTCCAAATTTCGCAACATTTGGACTTGTAGATTGTGAGTTATGATCGATGCAAGTTCGTGGTTCGCGTGAAGGCTGCCATGTTCATATCGATCTCCAGCTCCACGTTCTCCTCTCTTCGCATCGATATAGTTTGCATCGATGACGTGTCTCGAAGATCCAGGAAAGATCCACCTTTCGTGCCGCGTTGACTGCTTCCTTCGTATCGATCGATACGAACGCGATCGATACGAACATGGCTCCTGAATCCTTCGTATCCATATGCTACTATCCACCTGTTAACGCCTTCGGTCTTCTTCGTATCGATGCATGAGTGTGTCCTTCGTATCGATCAATAATCGATTGACACGAAATGCTCATCCGTGTCCCTGTGACCATTGCTTCATTCTTCGTATCGATCCCACCCCTGATCGATACGAAATGCATTGACATATTTCGTCATCCAATCGATACATATGTATCGATACGAAATCCACAGTCCGAGTTCGTCCTGATCGATATGAACGTGTCGATCCAAAGTAAATAACCGAATCCACTTTTATCGATACGAACTGTATCGATATGAAAACATCGATACGAAACCAGTTCCTTCTAATATTGATCCATCCATATCCCGAGCAAACAAACTCTGATTGGCCTGAAATTTGAAACGTAGCCTTTTCTAGCCTTGTTCATCGTTTCCAATCGATCCCGTCTTGATTGGAGCTCGTCCGAACTTTGACGACATCGATCATAGCCTTGTTTCCAATCGATCTCTAATCATGATATCCATCCTTTCCAGCCAATCTATTGATATCCCGGCCTTGACCGAAAGGTGGGATAACATTTGCCCCCCAAAACATGCCTTGTGGTAAGAAGGTGTGTTTTGAAAAGCTCCGATTCCGACATCCGAAGTCCATATTCCATTCATAGCCGTACCATCTGATTTATAATCCAATCCATTACCAAGCCATCCTATCCGAGTGCCACATTCTTGACTGCTCCGAGTCGATGTCCGATTCCAAATCCAGTAACCAAATCCCTAGCCAATTCCATATCCATCTGAACCCGACAACCGAGTCCTAATCCATCCTTATCCAATAACCGAATCCAGGACCTCTCCGGGTCAATATCCAAGTTCTTAGCTTTTCATAGCCGATATATGAATTCATAACCTCTCCGGGTTCTTGTCAAGCACAATCCACACCCGATGACCTGTACTAAGAAATGCCTTGGTGTCCGTGGTCCAGTGTCCCTGAATGTTGAGTAATGCCATGGCTTAAGTCCTAAGCGGAATCCTGGTCTCTCCAGACCCTTTCCGAGCATAGTCCATACTCGACGACCTGAAATAGTAACCTATAATATAGGGCCTAAATCCTATGCCGAATCCTGGTCTCTCCGGACCCTTGCCGAGTATAGTCCATACTCAACGACCTGAATAAGTCAATTCGCCATGCTCGGACGAAGCAACTTACCCCTTGCCAGGCATAATCCATACCCGATGACCATTTACCAAAATCCAGATAAAGAATTCAATCGAAATCCAATCCAAAATCCAGATCAAATAGGAAAACAAGAAATCCACACCAGAAATCCAAACCAAAAAACAAGCATCCAAACTAAAGTCCAGATCAGAAAACAAACAAACCCAAAATTTTAAACCAAACTTCAAAACCAAATCAGAAAAAAACATATGTCCAAACCAAAAAAAAAAGCAGATTTCACAAACTATAGCGCCACGGTTTATCATCATTTCAGAGCATGCCTAGGGGCCATCTCCGTCCCCGTACATGAGTAAGTGACTTGGCCATTTTCCTGTAGTTTGCTACTTATTCCATATCCCTGTCAGTCGATAACTAATCGACCATCATTCCTGGGCCTCGGGCCATCGTCGTTTGAGGTAGACGGTGGCTGCTCCTGTTCCACCACCGCATTCCAAGTCCCGACGCATTGTCACAACTGGCCACTCCTTACATGCTCCTCGATTATATCCTTTAGATGTCTGCAGCTGTTGGTATCATGTCCGTCCAGATCATGAAAGAGACAGTGCCTTCCTGATGCCTTTTCACGTTCTGATGGTTCTCTCCTTGCTGGCCTTCGGTAAGGAAGACGATCTCGAGTTTCCATGAATATCTGCTCCAACATTTCATTCAACCCTATGTAAGCGGAGAATTTTGGCTCTCCCCAATGTTTCTTTGCCCTGCCAAAGTTGTCATCTGACTTCCGTTTTCCTTTATCCTTATCCTTGCCCGAGCTTTCGTTGGATGGCTCTCCATCCTCGGCCGTGTTCACTTCCTTTAACTTCATATCCCAACATGCATCCTCCTATCGAAGGAATCTCTCGGCCTCGTGAAAGAATTCCCCAAGATCCATTGGTGGGTCCCGTATCAATGACACTTTGAAATCCGAGTTATCCCTGACTCCTGACACTGCTGCCATTAAAACCATTGATGGGTCCGGCCGATCCACCGAAGCAACCACTGCATTGAACGGAGTTAAGAAAGTTCTGAGTGATTCTCCTGTCCTTTGCTTCACCGATGTTAGCGTCATTACGTTCTTTACCCTTTTGTTATGAACCCGAATCTGCTTTAAAAACTTATCCACCAATTCCGTCCATGTCCTGATAGATCCCTCTTCCAACTGCCTGAACCACATAGCAGCTATATCCGTCAAGTACATGGGGAAACATCGGGCCATAACCTCCTCCGATGCCCCCAGCACTTCCATGTGTCTCGTGTACCTCATCAAGTGATCGGTAGGATCGGCCTTGCCATTGTATACCTCCAGTGTAGGTAGCTTGAACTCTGGTGGGTTCCGAGCCATTCTGATGTCATGGGTAAACGGACTCCTGTTTACTCCTTCCAGATCTCTATTTGTTAAACCTCCGCGCATACTTCGCCTGATAATCTCAGCCAACCCAGCGTTGTCCATCAAGGGTTGCCCCCCGAGTCCCTGAGGGAATTTTGGTACGTACTCTTCATCATGCGCTCCTGCATGCCTGCCAGCATCTTGTTGTGTGGTGTCACCTGGAATTCCTCCATGAATTGGTCCATCGTTGCCAGGTGGTGTGCCCCCATGCCTGGATCCATCCTGATTAACAGTCGTGTGCTGATTAGGGGCTGCGCCCTTTTGAGCTACTCCATTTGATTGCATGTTGGGTCCTTCCGTTCCAGCTCCGTGGATCTGAACTCCAGCAATTCCAACTGTTCCTGCCTGTCCAAACTGTCTGATAAGGTTTTGCATCATTTCCTCCTGTCTCTTTAGAAACTCTTCATGCATTGCTCCCATCATCATCTCCATCTCGTCTCTGGTAATGAAAGCCGAAGTCTGATTAGCTCCTGAAGATGCCTCCTGGCTTCCTTCATGCTGACTTCTCTCCGCTCTTTGTCTCCATGTCGATTGCTTTGTCATGGTTCCTTTTAGATCTGATCCTTTAGCTTTTCAAATCTGAACTCCAAATCTGGTATAGCGGGTGCTAGTCGTTCTCAGTGAAAACACCAAAGTGTTTGCGCCAAAAATGGTCGCAAACCCCAAAAGTAATGAAAGCACCAGTGTATAAACACAGATTCCCAATATTCCAACACAGATCTTAGATGCAGATAAAGTAGAGAATAAAGATGAAGAAAGCGGGGAAAAACACAAGGTTTATAGTGGTTCGGCAATCCGGCCTACGTCCACTTTGAATCAATCCTTTTTATTCCTTTTTTATACTGAAATTACAGTTACAAGCCTTTGAAAGTTGATAACAAAAATGGCAGAGCTTTTCCTAGGAGAGAAGAAGAAGAAGACCCCTTAGCTGTAACGCCCCACCCGGAGACCCACATTAACAAAGAGTATTACTGGGTAATACTGTCTGCTAATGTAGAGAATAGGCCTGGATAGGAGCGACCATCTATAGCCTTGTCTTAAATATCTATTGAATACGTCGACAATTGCCATATTATTTTTTCATGTCTCAAGTGGATCGACATATCCAATAAATACTTAATACAAAGCCATAGGTGGCTATAGGATCTATCAGAATAAAATACAATAACTCAATGCAAAACACATCACAGAACAGCAGATAATCACATATATACACACATATACAGATACATCACAGAGTATACAAAATGATACATCACATATGTGGTATGACGACCACAATACAAACACGAGTCAAAAGAATATACATATCAGAGTAGCAACATAGCCCTTTTATTTATAGGTGTAGATCCGAAAATATCTGCCTCAAAACCTGGAATACCTCTTCTTTTGCGCAAGTTGGCCCACCATACCGATCCAGAGCGATTTGGGATCGATGCATGTTCAATTCGTATCGATCCAAGAGTGGTCCAATCGAGCTGAAATCGATCATGAAGGTTCTCGAGTGCATCAGGAAGCTCCTCTCCAAATTTCACAGCATTTGGACTTGTAGATTGTGAGTTATGATCGATGCAAGTTCGTGGTTTGCGTGAAGACTGCCGTGTTCGTATCGATCTCCAGCTCCACGTTCTCCTCTCTTCACATCGATATAGTTTGCATCGATGACGTGTCTCAAAGATCCAGGAAAGATCCACCTTTCGTGCCGCGTTGACTGCTTCCTTCGTATCGATCGATACGAACGCGATCGATACGAACATGGCTCCTGAATCCTTCGTATCCATATGCTACTATCCACCTGTTAACGCCTTCGGTCTTCTTTGTATCGATGCATGAGTGTGTCCTTCGTATCGATCAATAATCGATCGACACGAAATGCTCATCTGTGTCCCTGTGACCATTGCTTCATTCTTCGTATCGATCCCACCCCTGATCGATACGAAATGCATTGACATATTTCGTCATCCAATCGATACATATGTATCGATACGAAATCCACAGCCCGAGTTCGTCCTGATCGATATGAACGTGTCGATCCAAAGTAAATAACCGAATCCACTTTTATCGATACGAACTGTATCGATACGAAAACATCGATACGAAACCAGTTCCTTCCAATATTGATCCATCCATATCCCGAGCAAACAAACTCCGATTGACCTGAAATTTGAAACGTAGCCTTTTCTAGCCTTGTTCATCGTTCCCAATCGATCCCGTCTTGATTGGAGCTCGGCTGAACTTTGACGACATCGATCATAGCCTTGTTTCCAATCGATCTCCAATCATGATATCCTTTCCAACCAATCTATTGATATCCCGGCCTTGACCAAAAGGTGGGATAACAATATATATTTAATCTTAAAATTTTCTTATGATGATTTGTACCAATTATGAATCTTAAAATATAAAAATATTTTATTAAATATGTATATACATATTTTATTATTATTTAATGATTTTGTGAATTATTTATTATGAATAAAATAATTAATGGTTCAAAATTTCGATTATTTATTTTTTATATTTTCTACACCATGTAACAAGATTACATTTTCAGATTTTTTAAACTTAATTTATTATTTTTAAAAATTAATTTACTTTTGGCCTGCAATAAATTATTTAATTAAAAATATAATTTCAACTGAGAAAATTATAGAAATTTTTCTTAAGGCTTAAATAATATCTAAAGCCTTCAAAAAAAGATACAGATTTTAATAACTTAATTTATTAATTTTGAATTAATTTATTTTCGAAATGCAATTAAGTATTTAATTAAAAATATAATTTCGGTTGATAAAATTCCAGAAAAAAATTCTATGCCCAAAATATGTCTTAGATACCTTCAAATTTTTTTTAGAATTTTCAACTTGATTTCCTATTTTTAAGAATTAATTTGATTACAGGCTATTATCAATTATTTAATAATAAATGTTATTTTAATTGCAAAAAATTCCATAAATTAAAATTTTAAAATGAAAGGTTTTCAGATTTTCTAAAATTTTAAAAACTCATATTATTATCACTAGTATGAACCGCACGTACATGCATCTGATAGCTTTGGTGGTCACAACATTTTTGTCTCAAAAAGTTACGTTGATTGTGTCGGATGCAAATTAATAGTGAAATTATGTTTAAGAGTGCTTGGAAAGGGGATGGTGGTGGAGGTTGTAAACGGACGGTAAGATTTCGTTGGTGGACATAGGGCATTTTCGGAATTTCAAAAAGACGCGGTTGAAATTTTATTCATCGAATTCTCATTATTAATAGTAGAGATATAATTATTTTACATTAATTTTTTATGGCAGAAACTGTTTTATTAAATAAATTATATATATATATGTGTGTGTGTGTGTGTGTATGTATGTATGTATGTGTATATGTATATATATACACACACAAAAACACACACATATATTAGTATTTTTTTGACATATTCTACAAGCACATATTTGGACAAATTACAGTACACACAAAATGAGCTAATGTGTCTGTTGCAATGTAAATCTCATCATCTATATACGGGCACATTATACCCTTTATGGATTATGATATTACACATACGCATACACACATATATATATATATATATATATATATGTGTGTGTGTGTGTGTCTATGATACATATATGTATGTATGTATACTTGTATAAATAAATAAAATAAAATAAAACAAATCTCAAACTACAAATTGTACAGTTAGAATACATATAGACATAGTAATATGTATTGTCATGAATAAACTATTAATATTGACATTTAATGAATCAATCAATTCAAATTAAAAAGAGAAAATGAAAGGTTTCTCTCTCCATTTAATACAATTAATGCTCTCAATCAATTCTTGTTTTAGGGAAAGAAATGAAAGGTTTCATTCCTTATACATTAACACTTATAAATAAATGTTAGGTGTATTTGATACACTATACATTTGAAATTAAATTTATTTAAACTTTCCTATAACTATTTTAAATAGAATACAAGATTTTATTTAAACCAAATTTAGAAGAGTTCTAAATGAAGTTTAGACTTCGTTGGGCTTAAAGATTCAAAATGGTAAAAAAATTTGAAATTCACCCATTTCTTTCGTTGCAGGCTGGCCCAGTTCCTTCACATAGATCAAGCCCTCCCCCAAATAAAAGAATAATGTTATGAGGAGGCCCTCTTCATCACGTATTTTGATAATACAGAGAATTATCTAGAGTTGGACTTCCCATCAATATCGAGACTAAAAGACAAGTCTAAGAGGATGGTTGACCTTAAACTGAAGAGAGTTCCTAGGTCATTACAAGACGATTCCCAAAAGATGAAGCCACCAATCCTCATGAACTACTATCATTTGATGATCCTCCACTTGATGAAGACAGGGATGATGATGATAGAGGGAGTGATGATAAGGCCGATAATGATGGGGATGAAGATGATAGTGATTTCGGGAAGGATGAGAGTGATGGTAACACGGACACTGGTGAACCGGGAAGTAGCGGTTATGGATCAGGTGGTCTTGACTTAGGCCCGTCTACCATGATGCGGACTTTCATGATCCTCCCGAGTCCCAGAACGCTCCTCAAGAAGACATTACGTCAAAGGATGTCCATGCCCCCGACCATCGTGGTAAAGAAAAAAAACTCAGGTTTCAGCCTCACAAGCTCCCACGGTACATGTATAAAGCTTATCATATTTAAATGCTTCAAGTTATTTGTTAGCTTTAGTTAATAAGTCTATTATTTTAGCTAAGGAAAAGAAACAAATATCACTTTAAGGTTTTACATGAGAAAAGCAAGAAGGATCTACTGCAATTGAATATAGAAATTGAAAATTTTGATTAAAGATTGTAACAATCTATCTGAGAATTATAGGAGCCTTGTTATTTAAGCCAAACGATTAAAAGATTTCAAAGAAAAACACTGCTCTTAAAAAGATCCCATCTTCACCGGAAAAGAGTTATAAAGGAGTATGGGGAGCTGACCACACTTTTCTGGATGCTTATCGAAGATAGGGACAATTTAGTGGAATTCCTCTATAAAATCTATACCAGAAATCTTTTTACTAGGTTTTCCTTTTCGGGGAAAGAGAGTGAGGGCCTACTTAGGCATTTACATAACAGGTATTTGAATGATTACAAGACCGGTCCTCATCTTGGAGAATGTTGGAATCTTCCTAGGATTGAGACTGTTCTACTTTCCTCCCGCACTCTTCCTCTAGAGAAGGTTAAGTTCAACATAGAGAAATTTATCTCTGAATTTTACAAAGGGTCTATATTTTATGAACTTGCATGATTTCGTTATTGTATCATGTTATTCGGACAATCTTTATGAGTTTCAATGTTCTTATTTCCTTGCGGCTTAGTTTATTTCTCTTAAAATACACAGGTTATGGAATCATTGAACACGTCTATTTCAAAAGAACTCTTAAGTAAATTGTCAAGTCAAAAAGGGATTTTAAGGAGAGAAAATTAACTCTCAAAACCTTTCGATTGACAAAATACTGCTTTCTTAGGGACCTTCAAAAAGTTTACACACAGCTTCCCCACCTATATTTTGACTTCTTAGGTGACGAAAAGGACAATTTACTTAAGAAATCTGATCCGACTATGCTAAATTTTTATGGAGGGAACTAGCCTTCTTGCCAAGAGATGGAATTATCACTAGTTTTCCCCAGTCAATACTCCTCACTGGTTTAGTGTTCTCTTTGACTCCACTTTCCCTATGTCTACAGGTTCACTCACTTGTTCGTGCTTGTAATACTTCGTTGTTGTTAATGAAATAACATATTTTTCCTGAGTGTTGATATTTTCTTTTTTTTATTACTCTTTACTAGGGAAAACAACTAACGCTTGCATCCAGCGGGCCCGACCTCTTCTCCCGACCGAATAAACTCAAAATTAGGTTGATGTTAGATATTAGGAAGTGCTCGTCTAAAGAAGCCTTAGTCATATCATTTTCGAACAACCGGAATCATGCAAATGGTATAATAAATATTATAAGTTAAGGTCAACATTAGTAGTATGAATGAAATGACCTCAAGCTTAGAGGAGAAAATCAAAGAGAAACACAAAGAGATTAAAGAACTAAAAGAGAGTATAGATACAGTTGGTTGATCCAGACCCTTAGACCAAAGGATTAAGGTTGATGCAGAAATTGCTCGATTATATCAGAAAATTGAGGACCTTGATGTTGAATTGTTAAAAAGTCAAGTATCATGCCAATCTCTAGAGCTTATTGAGTGGAGGCAATTCCAGCCTTCCCATTCCTACCCTTACAAGGACAACTAGGTCCCAATCTTCAGCCATTAAGAAGAAATTTTCTTCCTTGGAAAACCCGCCTCTGGGTTTGGATGATGGAGAAATTTCCCAGTGGTGCAGAGAGTATAATTATGAATGCACCCAGTTTTTGAAAGGAAAGTGGAACGAACAAGTTTCAAAATATCTCAATAAGCATCAAAGTCAGGTCGAGGAGCTGGGATGCGAGAAATATGCTCTTGAGCATAAGGTTAAAAAGTTACAGCAAGGTCAAAACTCTTAAAGGGGCCAATAAACCGCTCAATCACACATTAAAGATTCAAACTAGCTCTATTGATGATACGAATATCATCGAAAGAAGGAGAAGAAACTTAAAGAACTACTGGATGTGGCGATTCATCATATTACCGAATCTTCTTTGAAGTCTTGAAGGAAAAAGTGAAAGACCTTAAATCTCAATTAAAAATAACCAAAGTGATGTCTCTTGAAAATTCCCGATTAGATTCCCTTATTGATTATTTGCTTGAAATAATAGTTGCATATGGCTTAAAAATCGACTATTCCTTCTTAGATCCAGAAATGAACCAAAGGTTGATTAGAGCAGCATTAGCGGGATACATATGTTATCAACATTTCTTTTTATATGGTTGTGCTGGCCATCACAAGAATATTAGAGGCCTTCCTCTATTACTTAGAGATGCTCCTACTTCAAGCAAAAGTCATCCATGTCCTCTTGAGGTTAAGGGGAAGGGGAAGGGGAAAGAAAAAGTATATCGACATCATCCCCTCCCTCAACCTTCTACTTATGAAGGCTTGAATGCCTTTTCTTGATATTTGTAACTTTTTATATGTAAATTAGTAAACAACTTGTACATGAACAGTTGGTATTTTGAATAGACCTTGTATTTTCTTCCTTATTATTAGCTTGCATTTAAATCATTGAGCTATTTGAGATTTATAACTCTCTTCAGAACCTTAATTTGATTCAATATGATCTTTGGTCTTTGATAGATTTGTTTGCTCTTTGCTTACTCGAAGAATGCTTTTAGACAGTTCTTTTTAGCTCTCATTTATCTTTAAATCCTTTTCTTTAAAATTCGTTAAAAATATGGATCAATTTGCCTTCTTATCTTTCTTGGCTGAATGACTTCATAAGCAAATTTTCGTTGCTCAAATATTATTACTTTGCCTAGCTTTAAAACTTTTCCCTCGGTTTGGTTTCTTGGATGGTATTCAATGACTTTTCTTTGTCATATGAAATTACATGAGCATGAAAAGTTACTTGTCTTTTCCTTGGAAAGTTACTTTTACTTTGCCTTGGTGCAAGATTGATTCATGTCTGACCGCTCTTCCTCTAAAAGATTGCTTTGGCCCATTTCTAAGATGTAATTAAACTTGCCTGATTGATTTCTTTTGCCCCTTCTATACCTTTTATGTAAGGATTTAGGCTCTGATTGATTTTTTTTGCGCTTTTTTACCTTTTAGGTAAGAATTTAGGCTTTGATTGATTTATTTTGCCCTTTCTTACCTTAGGTAAGGATTTAGGCTGGTCGGTACATTTGGTTAGCCATCTTAGCCAGAACCAAATTCTTACCCGTCCTCCCTCTAGGAAGCGCTGCGGTCAGGCCTTATAAGCTTAACCGAAGGCCGATCCGTGTTTTGGTCAGGCCATCGTAGGCGAGACCAAAGGCTTACTCCATCCTTCCTCTAAGAGGTGCTCCGGCCAGGCCACATGGGCGGGACCGAAGACTTGTGGTGCTCTAGCCAGGCCTTATAGGCGGGATTAGAGGCGTAGTCCGACCTCATTGACCAGTCCCTTGTGGGGGGATCAAAGGCTTTTTCTATATTTTATAAATCCTTTTCATGAAGAATTTCTCTTTATTAAGCACTTGATCTTTGTAGATACATTGGTCTTTTGCTTAAATCTTATTAACAAACTCTTAGAGTTCTTCTTTTCCCAAAAATTCTTTATCATCCCTTTTAGGGCTAGATACTAATTGGTTTCGTGTCCATTCATTCGGTGATATTGACAATAAGAACCTCCCAGATTTCTTTTATTTTCTTGTCGCGTCTTCTTTGAAGGCCAATAGTCCAACCTCACTTTTGTTAGGAGATAGATGTTTTCATAGAAGGTGGTAAGGGAACGGGCTCCAGCATATCGGGAATTCCTAGAGGATTGTGTCTTTGGTTCCCATTTGGCTTTTTTGTGATACTGGGTAGGTTTATCAATTTTAACAACAAGCTTTCTCTTTGAAGACTCTCAAGTCCAGATTGGTACAGAGGAGTGATCAATTATCCCCTACCACTTTTGAGTAAACTTATTAAAGTTCTTTGTTATTTCATATTTAAAGATAGTTCCTTTAGCTTAAAGTTGTATAGCCTTTCTTAATTCTATGAACGGGTCATTCCTTCTTTTGTTCTCTCTACCAAGAGTAGGATAATAAGCGAAGATCGGGGTGGATCCTATATGGAATGGATTTATACTCCAATTATTCGGATCATAAGAAATTACCCACCTTGTTATCCCGCTTTTTGGTCAAAGCCGGAATATCAAACTAATCGACAAGAAAGGATGGAATCGATTGTAGATGATGATGAGGA
This sequence comes from Allium fistulosum, assembly GCA_030737815.1. Taxonomy (NCBI): domain Eukaryota; kingdom Viridiplantae; phylum Streptophyta; class Magnoliopsida; order Asparagales; family Amaryllidaceae; genus Allium; species Allium fistulosum. The sequence continues at coordinate 1,216,045,336 of CM060902.1, forward strand.
CTAGGAGAGGCTACGTTTCAAGTTTCAGATTAATCGGAGTTTGTACGGAGAAGATACGATCGATACAAGGTAGGGAGAAGGTACTGTTCGAATCCATAGAGAGAAAGTGCTTCGAATCCACGAAGCATAGCTTTACTTCGAATCGATTAGGCAAACCATGGTTCGAATCCACCAGGTCATTCTTTACTTCGAATCCATGAAAGTGAAAGAGCTTCGACTCCATCCCACGACTACCTTCGAATCGGTTCAGCTAAGAAGCTTTCGTATCGATCAACTGTAACCTGCCTTGATCGATTCGAAGGGAACGTTCATTCGATCGATTCGAAGGAAGCATAGCTTCGAATCCACAATGTCCATGGCAGCATGTCGTGATCAATTCGAAGTAGGCACCAATTACATCGATTCGAGGAAAGCAAACCTTCGAATCCAACGTCTCGAGTCCACCAGATAAACGCGGCTAAACCCTTGGATTCGACCCAGTCAACTCGGCAAAGGAAACGGATCGATACGAAGGGGGCGCTCCACGTCATCACAGAGGCGCGTGCTTGGATCGATTCGACCTAATCGATTCGAAGGCAGATCGATTCGAACCAGGCTAGTCAACCAGAAATGCAACCTTGAATCGATCATAACTTGAGATCTACACATCCAAATGCTATGAAATTTTCACAGAAGCTTAAACACACGATGAAGAATGTTCACACCAAATTTCAGCTCGATTGGATGATTTCTTGATCGATTCGAACCAAGGGTCGAATCGATCCCAAAGTGGGCCCGGATCTCCAGATTTCGGCCATGTGGCCCCCCTGACGTACCAGAACTGGTCTCCCCTCATTTTAGGCGAAATATCAGCCTCCTACACCTATAAATAGAGCCCCTGGTCATTCAGAAAAGGGGTCGGATAATTTGGAGAACTAAAGAGCGCCCGGATTCTGCCAGACTTACTCCAGATCACCATTGTTGCCTTAGATTCAGATTATAATCATAAAATCCGTTGTACTACACGTTAGGAAATTGTAATCTTGAAGCATCGATCAATAAAAGATAAAAACTTTGGAGTGGACGTAGGCCGGAGATAGCCGAACCACTATAAATCTCGTGTTTTTGTTCATCATTTCTGGATTGCTGTTTGTTGCTTGTTTAGATCTGAGATTTGTATTTGAATATTACTGATTTGTATTCATACACTGGTGCTTTCACAACATTCGGGGTTTGTGACCATTTTTGGCGCAAACACTTTGGTGCTTTCACTGAGAGGGACTAGCACCCGCTACATCGGATTGAAGTTTGGATTTGAAAGTTTGAAGGATTCAGATTGACTCGGCAATGACTCGACAAACAAGACAAAGAGCTGAGAGAAGCCAACAGGGAGGAAGTCAAGAGGCATCCTCCGGGGCTGGAGAAGGACAAGCTTCGATTTACATTACGAGAGACGAAATGGAAGCTATGGAAAATTCATTACACGAGAGGTTGCTGAAGAGTCAACAGGATATGATGCAGACTTTCTTCGAGCAGATGAGAGCTACAGGAACACAGAACCTTGGACCAACTACAGCGACTGCAAATATGGAACAAGGAACTAGGGTTGTACAACCCAACGGAGGACAGAATACAGAACCGGAAGGCAATCAGCAAGGGCTTGGGGGCAGGCCCACAGGATCCAACGCAGAAGGACCTTTGGAAGGAGTTCAGCAGGCTAGAGCCAACGTTGCTGCTAATGAGCCACATGAAGAATATGTGCCGGAGTTCCCTCGGGAGCATGGGGGGCAACACCTAACAGGTAATGCTGGATTAATGGAAATCATCAGAAAGACTATGCGTGGAGGTTCGACCAATAGAGACTTGGAAGGGGTGAACAGGAGTCCGTTCGCTCGGGAAATCAGGATAGCTCAGAATCCACCTAAGTTCAAGTTACCTAGCGTGGAAGTATATAATGGAAAGGCTGACCCGACTGATCACTTGATGAGATACACTAGACACATGGAAGTGCTGGGGGCATCGGAGGAAGTGATGGCCAGGTGTTTCCCTTTATACTTGACAGACCTAGCGGCAATGTGGTTTAGGCAGCTGGAAGAAGGATCTATCAGGACTTGGAGGGAACTGGTGGATAGGTTTTTGGGACAGTTTCGGGTTCATATCAAAAGACCTAAGAACGTAATGACGTTAACATCGGTAAAGCAAAGAACGGATGAATCGCTTAGAGCATTTTTAACTCGATTTAATGCGGCGGTTGCTTCGGTGGATCGGCCGGATCCATCGATGGTTTTGATGGCGGTAGTATCGGGAGTCAGAGAGGATTCAAATTTTAAGGTATCTTTAGTGCGAGACCCACCACTGGATCTTGGGGAATTCTTCCATGAGGCTGAAAGGTTCCTTCGGCAAGAAGACGCATGTACTGATTTAAAGTTAAAGGAGGTGAATGTGACTGGGGGTGGAGGACCATCCAATGGAAGCTCGGATAAAGACAAAGGAAAAAGGAAGCTAGACGACGATTCAGGAAAAGCCGGGAAGCGATGGAAGGATCCAAAGTTTTCCACATACACAGGATTAAACGAGACGCAAGAGCGGATATACATGGAAACCCGGAATCGCCTTCCCTACCGAAGGCCAGCTAGGAGAGAACCTTCTGAACGAGAAAGGGCATCAGGAAAGCACTGTCTCTTCCATGATTTGGATGGACACGATACCAACAGCTGCAGGCACCTAAAGGACATAATTGAGGAGCATGTGAGGAATGGACAGTTGAGGCAGTATGTTGGGGCTCGGAATGCAGCGGTGGAGCAGGAGCAACCACCGTCTACCTCGAACCATGAGGATATGAGGCACAGGAATAATGGTCGATTGGTCATCAATTGATCAGGATAATTTGAAATAAGTAACAAACCATTGGCGAGCAACCGAGTCATTTACACATGTATGGGGACGGAGATAGCCCCTAGGCATGCTCTGAATGATGATAAAATGCGAAGCCATGGTTTGCGAAATCTGTTTTCTTTTGTTTTTGGATTGGACACTTATTTCTCTGGTTTGGTTTTTGGAGTTTGGATTGAACTCCTGATTTTGCTTGTTTTTCTGGTTTTGGCATTCATTCGGATGATTGTTCTCCGTTTTGGATGATGATTTCGGTTTGTATTTTGGATTGGATCTTGATTGGATTCTTTTTGGTTTTTGATAAACGGTCGTCAGGTATGGATTATGCCTGGCAAGGGGTGAGTCGTTCTGCCCGAACGCGGTAAAGTGACTCATTCAGGTCGTCGAGTATGGACTATGCTCGGCAAGGGTCCGGAGTGATCAGGATTTGGCCTAGGACTTAGGCCCCGTACTATCGATTATTGTTTCAGGTCGTTGAGTATGGACTATGCTCAACAAGGGTCCGGAGTGACCAGGATTCGGCTTAGGACTTAAGCCATGGCATTACTTACGTCCAGGGACACTGGACCACGGTCGTCAGGTGTGGATTGCGCTTGGCAAGAACCCAGAGAGGTTGTGGATTTGGATATCGACCCGGAGAGGTCCTGGATTCGGTTATTGGCTATTTGATAAGGATGGATTAGGATTTGGTCGTCGGGTTCAAACGGATATGGATTTGTCTAAGGCTTTGGTTATGGGTTTGGAGTTGGGCATCGACTCCGAGCAGTCAAGGATGATGCACTTGGATGATGTAGCTATGGACTTTGGATATCAGATACGGAACTATTCAAAACACGCCTTCTTATCACAAGGCATGTTTTGGGGGGCAAATGTTTTCCCGCTTTTTGGTCAAAGCCGGAATATCAAACTAATCGACAAGAAAGGATGGGCATCAGGATTGGAAGTCGATTAGAGATAGGGTTGTGATCGATGTCATCAAAATTTGACCGGGCTCCGATCAGGATGGAATCGATTATAGATGATGATGAGGACTAGGAGAGGCTACGTTTCAAGTTTCAGGTTAATCGGAGTTTGTACGGAGAAGATACGATCGATACAAGGTAGGGAGAAGGTACTGTTCGAATCCATAGAGAGAAAGTGCTTCGAATCCACGAAGCATAGCTTTACTTCGAATCGATTAGGCAAACCATGGTTCGAATCCACCAGGTCATTCTTTACTTCGAATCCATGAAAGTGAAAGAGCTTCGACTCCATCCCACGACTACCTTCGAATCGGTTCAGCTAAGAAGCTTTCGTATCGATCAACTGTAACCTGCCTTGATCGATTCGAAGGGAACGTTCATTCGATCGATTCGAAGGAAGCATAGCTTCGAATCCACAATGTCCACGGCAGCACGTCGTGATCAATTCGAAGTAGGCACCAATTACACCGATTCGAGGAAAGCAAACCTTCGAATCCAACGTCTCGAGTCCACCAGATAAAGGCGGCTAAACCCTTGGATTCGACCCAGTCAACTCGGCAAAGGAAACGGATCGATACAAAGGGGGCGCTCCACGTCATCACAGAGGCGCGTGCTTGGATCGATTCGACCTAATCGATTCGAAGGCAGATCGATTCGAACCAGGCTAGTCAACCAGAAATGCAACCTTGAATCGATCATAACTTGAGATCTACACATCCAAATGCTATGAAATTTTCACAGAAGCTTAAACACACGATGAAGAATGTTCACACCAAATTTCAGCTCGATTGGATGATTTCTTGATCGATTCGAACCAATGGTCGAATCGATCCCAAAGTGGGCCCGGATCTCCAGATTTCGGCCATGTGGGCCCCCTGACGTACCAGAACTGGTCTCCCCTCATTTTAGGCGAAATATCAGCCTCCTACACCTATAAATAGAGCCCCTGGTCATTCAGAAAAGGGGTCGGATAATTTGGAGAACTAAAGAGCGCCCGGATTCTGCCAGACTTACTCCAGATCACCATTGCTGCCTTAGATTCAGATTATAATCATAAAATCCGTTGTACTACACGTTAGGAAATTGTAATCTTGAAGCATCGATCAATAAAAGATAAAAACTTTGGAGTGGACGTAGGCCGGAGATAGCCGAACCACTATAAATCTCGTGTTTTTGTTCATCATTTCTGGATTGCTGTTTGTTGCTTGTTTAGATCTGAGATTTGTATTTGAATATTACTGATTTGTATTCATACACTGGTGCTTTCACAACATTCGGGGTTTGTGACCATTTTTGGCGCAAACACACCTCTTTTCTGCTAGAGTTCTCGGTGCTAAATTCCTTAGCTCGAATACTTGCTCCTCATGGAATTAAAGGTTATAGGTGGTTCTACAAGCTGATTTGGTAAAATAAGGCATGAAGGATTCTTGTTTAGAGATGGTCATTATGCAGCTTACTAGGTAGTGCAAAATACAAAAAGTTCTCTACAAGGATATGCAGGATATGGAAAGTCCTCTGTAAGAATATAAAGGACACGGAAAGCCTTTGTAAGGATATATAGGGAGTTGAAGGTTCAAGTCCTTCTTCTACCGCCAAAATATTAGCAAATTTCTTTGCTAACCTAATATATAAGGCAGACTAAGGCTAGTTGGAATATGGGCTTAAGTGGCCTTATGCAAACTCGGGAGAATATGCAAGTCCAAGATCAAGTCCAAGTCTAAAGGTAAGTCATAAGTCTTACGCATGTCCGTAGTTCAAGTTCAAGTCCATAGATAAATCAAAAGTCATATGCATGTCCATAGTTCAATAATAGTCGAGTATACACATTTGAGAGAAGTATACTATGCAAATTTAATTGTTCAAGTCCTTATGCATAAAAGTTCAAGGGTTACAATCCTCCAAGGAAATACGCTATGCAAGTTTAAATGTCCAAGGCCTTATATGCAAAAAGTTCAAGTGTTTCAATTGGTCCCCAAATCAATTTAGGGTTTACAACTTGAACAAGTAAGAAATAAAGAAAGAATGATTCGCCCTTCACTAAGTGGCGAAGGTGATCTATTATTGAGGCGTCAATCATGTAGGATGATTGTTACGTGTCTTGGCTTGGAATCCAAAAACTCCGATAGCTCCATTTTGTTGAGATTCAATATCACTTGCTTGTAGAATCTCGGCAACACAATCTTCCTTGCAGAACCCTGGAAACCTCTATGTCTCTAGAGATTCGACGTCTCTTGCTGCTTGTAAAAACTTGACATCCTTTGTTAGTGTTAAAGCTTATTATTCCTTTAGAATTCCTTATCCTTATAGAAGCTCGATATCACTTATTGTTTACAAGTGCTCTACAATAGTAACTGTTGTAAAGGCTCTATAACAGATGTTATATCAAAGGCTTCCCTTCCATAGAAACACGATATCCTCCCCTTGCAGTTAGATGCTCGATATCTTCTAGTGGGGCGGCATCCTTACTTTGTTACATACTCTATAACACTTTGTGTTGTAGAGGTTCGACATCTCTTTCTATGTCTCCGACAACCTTGCTATCTTTAGACTCGGCAACCTTTGTGTTGTAGAAGGTCGACATCTCTTATTCCTCCAAGTTTGTTATAGCTCGATATCTCTAAGTATTAACTTATTCGGCATCTTCATCCTCTTTTAGGCTCGATACCCTTTTCCATTGCCAATATTCGACATCACCTTCTACTTGGTAAATGCTCGACATCACTTGCTGTTGTAGAGACTCATTACCCCTTAGAGATTTGGCTCCTCTTCATTGCTTGTTAGTCACTTGGATATTCGACATCCTTATTATTCTAGAGGCTCAACACCCCTTTGCTATTGGATATTCGACATCTTCTTGTTATTGCTATAGGCTTGCTATCCTTTTCTAAATATTGAATGCTTGATAACCTTACTTTCTCCAGGCTCGTCATCCATTGTTGTTTCCAAGCTCGACGTGTTCTTTCTAGGTGTTCGATGCCCATATTTGTAGTAATATTTAGCCCCCTTGTATAGAAGAAACATATTATACTTTAGTACAATCGCACTCTCTATATTGCCGCCTATTAGTATTCTAGAGCTTTCAATCTCATCCATCCATTTGAATAAAGATCAACGCTTCTTGATGCTTCCCTCTTCTTCTACAAATACTTGCCTTTCCTTCTTCCCAAAAGCTTTACCTGCAACTCAAAACTCAAATTGCAATTACAGTTTTTCTTTTAAAATCTTGCAAGAAGGAACTTTCGATTCCTAATGTATTCAAACATGATTCAAGATGCGATTGCTTTTTCAATCGACTTAAGGATAAAATAGTTTTTTTTTGGTTTTACAATTAGGGTTTCAAGAATCAGGTAGTTACGAATTTTTTGGGTTTGGTTAGAGATTTGGATCCAAACATTCTTGTTATTTAGGAGTTTTCGTGTTTGGATCCAAACGTTGTTTGTAATTCTCATCCCTAATGATTAACAGAAACCTAATTATTCATAGATTTTTAATAATTACCTAAAACCGGTAACTTTCTAGAGACTCAACAATTAATTAGGATTTTGATAGTTGTCAAGGACTCAACATCCACTTAGAGACTCGATAGCTTGCTAGTGGCTTGCTAACAAGTTATAGGATCGCCAACTAATTGTACAACAATTAGCTAGAGGTTCGACAACTAATTAGAGACTTACCAATTAGTTGTGGGCTCGCCAACTACTTAGAGACTTGTTAACTAGTTACAAACTCAACATCCATTTAAAGAGTAGTTAACTGTTTACAAGTTCGACAATTATTCAGAGAGTTGTTATCTAGTTACAAATTCGACAACTATTTATAGAATTGTTAACTAGTTTCAAACTTGATAACTTTTATGAATTCGACATCTAGTCATGGACCTGATAACTAATTAAAGAATCTGTATCTAGTTATGAACGCACTAACTATTTGTGAGTTCGACACCTGGTTATGAATTCAATAACAAGTTGTGAGTTCGACACCTGGTTATGAATTCAATAACAAGTTGTGAGTTCGATGTCATGTTATAAACTCGAACTAGTTATGAATTTGACATCTTATCATGAACTCGACAACTAGTTATGAGATCGACATCTAATTATCCATTCTTTTATATCTATACTTAAAGAATTAAATTTCCTTTAACATTTTCTTAAGTACTTTAAATTTTCATAAAATATGATACTTCTCTGATTTTTGTATGACATTGTTTGGCAGATAAATGGCTGGTAAGAAGAGCTCTAAATCCTCTCCTGCTTCGGAGAAAGGAGACTATAGACTCATTCCATCTTCTATAGGTACTCAGGACAAAGCAGACATCATTCTCCAACAATTCGGCATTACCAACATAGAAACCTCGGTAGCAGGCCCATCTGAAATGATAGATTATCCTTCGGAAGGCTTTATTACTTTCACTCTGATTCATATTTGGCATTCGAGATACTCCCCCTTCCTAAAATTCTTTGTTCGTTTCTTGGATCATTTAGGAATTGCTCCAATACAATTCCTACCCAACTCTTATACATATCTAAGCTGTTTTAATATACTGGTTAGGGAAGCTGACCTCCCCTCACATGATGTTGAAACTCTTCATTCATTGGTAAACCTTGTTAAAGTGGGGAAACAACCAACAGGTACCATATATTGCCTTCTTCCTCATCCAAAGAGCTTAATCATTAATTTGGTCAATAGAACTAAGGAATGGGAAAACCGTTTCTTTTATATTAAAAGCCATACCCATAGAATCAAGGTGTCTTTCTCTGTTCCTAGTAAGACTTGCTGCTTTCTCTCTATTATTTATACTATATTCTACTGTTCTCTTATGATAGCTATTCTCTTTTAGAACCTGCTTCTAAAGGGACGAATCCTTCTGTTGCCAATACAATCGGTGCTTTGAGCCTGGCATCTCAACTAGCTAATTGAGACACATTTCTAAAGGGCTGATCACCGATGATGTACATTATCAGGAGGCTTATAATCAACTAACCAACGTTATGCACTAGAACTATCTTCTTAGTAATCGTTCAACCTAGATGTTTATCCACTCCATGACTAACTAGTTTTAGTCCATATATCTCTTATTTTTCCATGTATATTTCACTTTTCGTTTCATCGTAAAGTAGAAGTCATCTATTGAATTTCGATATTTGAAATCATGTCTCTTCTCATTATCTTAACATCTTAAGTTGAAGTCATATGTCAAACAAATTATAAAGCTCAAAGGTAACTTTAGAACTAAATAGAAATACATATAATATTTAAATAGCGAAATACATTGAAAATTCAAATAACACAAAGACACACGGATAGAGAAACATCATGCAGAAGTATATATACATAGTTAGCCTAAAAGCATAAGCCAACTGTATTGAAGTTTAAATGTCTCATGACCAACGAATTCTTATTGGTAATCCAAAATGTAAAGCGAATCAAAAGTAGATCGATTTGCTTGAAATACGGTCTCGTCTTCAACCTCTTGAGTTATTTTGCAATACTTATCGCAACCTGCCATAAATTCACCGTAAGTTGTTTTGGTTTTCAAAGTCAAGTGCCTCCTTGTACAATCTAGATGATTGTTGTAAGCCCCATTCATTAAGTTCCAATACCCTTCATGAATTACATACACACCTCTATACAACCTCAATTCATGCCAACGATCAGCCTTAATGTAGGATTTTCACAAGTATCAGCAACTTTTAAGATGGCCAAGTAACGTCGGACATTATAGTAATACTTAAGTTTATATACTAACTTTGTATAAAACGTTTGATTCACAACAACATAAAGCAATGGTTTAAAATAATATTACCGTGTCTTATCCAGCATTATTAATGTCCGGTAACATGATAACGGTAATATTATTAATGTTGCCATGGTTTACCCAGCATTATTAATGCTGGTATTTATCCAACATTAATAATGCCGGGTAAACCACTAACTGTCAAGGTCGTCGGCAGTGAGTCCATTTTTAGGCTCACTGACCCCCTGTTGGGGTTCGTCACCAAGTGACTGACCCCTTATTGGGGATGCTCTCATAACCATTTGATACCCTTTAAATAAAGTTTTGTCAGTCATTCAACTAAAATTATAATGATTGGATGGGTTCAAATTGGTTTGGATCCTAATAATGTACATCATAAATGAATCACGCATTTCCAATTATGGTTACATAAAGTAGCAAATCTCCATAAATTTATTTTCACTCTTATACATTGAAGAGAGAATGTTTAGATAACAAATCAATCTCATAAAACTTCCAAAGTACTAGTGAAGTAGTAGTGCAACCAATAACAATTGCATCTTTTAAAATTGTATAAAGAGATGAAAAAAATTCTAGCAAACCCATAAGCATACATATTTAAAATCCTTAAATGAGTACGAGCTCAAAAAAATCCATGTAGATAAATTTCAATGCGGGATGCATTCTATTTTAACCAAATTATTGACATATCAATTGTGGTCTACCATGTTAGATGGTCTACCATGCATATATGTCGTGTTCCCTGTTTCTCCGTCTCTTCAAAAATCCTAGTCATTCAACACAATAAATTTGATGAATTGTTGGAGCCCACCATATTTAATGAATGGTTGGTGATACCAGATGAATGGCTAAGATCATTATATCACATGGGAACATGGGTGAAGGGACAAAAAAATTAAATCAAAGAACATGGTAAAGAGAGTGCATTTATTAGTCCCTATTTCATGGTAGAAGTGTATTTGGCCATCTAACATGGTAGACCACAATTGATATGTAAATAATTTGGTTAAAATAAAATACATCCTGCATTGGGAATTATCTACATGGATTTTTTGAGATCATACTCATTTAAGAATTTTAAATATCTACGCTTATGGGTTTGTTAGAATTTTTTTCCATCTCTTTATACAGTTTTAAAAGATGCAATTATTATTGGTTGCACTACTGCTTCACTAGTAGTTTGGAAGTTTTATGAGATTTTTGAATAACCGAGATTCGATTGAGTTGTAACCGTAAGAGCAAGATCATAGGACAGTGATAATATGCATTTCTTTATACCCCAAAGCTGGATAACACATTCTCTCAAACATATATGCCAGTATAATCCCGTTTATTCTCTTGTTTAGAGCTTACCAACCACTTGTTTATTTTAGAGCGATGTCACGGTAGTTCCTGTCGAAACTAAAGGCAATTCATAAAACTTGATATTTTGTGCAAGTCTTTAAATGACTCCATTTTGGTTGTCTTAATAAACCATCAAAAAAACAGAAATAACATCCAAGCCCTGATATTTGGTATTCCTGATCAAATCAAGCAATATTTAAACCAGACCTAGATGAACAAATCAGTCAAAAAAAGTATCCTATATTTGAAAAAACATTTTATTATGAAATTATCCATAGTTAAAGCTAAAGCTAAAAAATAAATCAAGATATTATATATTAATTATTACATGTAAAAAATCAAAACAAAGCTAAAGCTAAAAAACTACATATTATGAATTAATTACAATAATCATAAGTAGCCTAATATAATCAATGTATCGTGATTTCAATTTCTTCAAATTGTGCAGTGATCCAAACAAGCGTCCATCCTTTTCTCAACCGATGTCAACTATCAAGCAACTTTAAAGACTAGTTGTACCAACGAGCTGAAAAGGCTGCTATTCATTCAAAAGTTTTTATTTATTATAATCATTTAATATGTTATTTCATGGAGCATGATAAATACAATCCCCAATTCTCACTCTTTTTTCAACACTCCTTGTTAGCACCAAAATTGGTCACTAACCCTCTTTAGAAAGATTGTGTAGAGAGATAAATGAAGAAGATAAATTAAAATAGAGAGATATAAACTAAATTAACTGCAGAAATCTAGAACACCAGATTTATAGTGGTCCGACGTAACTGCCTACGTCCACTTTGAATTGTAATCTTTATTGCTTTCCCAAGTAGTTGAATACAGATACAATCCGTACAATAAAGGCTCGAGTATAAGTTTGAACTGAAAAGAGTGAGTCTTGAAAGCGGCAGAGTCTCCCCAGTGTTCTCAAAAAAAGGTCCCTTTCACTATGCCCCGCCCCTCTATTTATAGATGAAGATGGGTTGGACTTTCCTGATGGGCCTAAGAACCAAGCACCTCAGCCCGTGTTAATTTCTGCGCGCCGAGCCATAAATGCCAAACGACAATTGCCGAACCACATATCCAGGCCGCACGGCATTCATATGTCGACCGAGGAAGGCGTGCCGAACAGTACCTATATGCCGGACGAGGCAGCGCGCTGAGTGAAGAGTGTAGGCCGAACGATACCTGATGTCGGTCGAGGGGAGATGCCGAATGACTTACTTATGCCAAGCGAGGCTTCATGCCGAACGAGGCCAGATGCAGAGCGAGGTCATATGCCGAACGAGGCTTCATGCCGAATGAGGCTTAGATGCCGACCGTTCCCTCGTGCCGAACGAGGCCATATGCCGAACGAGGCTCCACGCCGAACGAGGCTGGGATGCCGATCGATCCCTCAATGTCGAACGAGGCTAGATGCCGAGCGAGGCCAGATGCCGAACGAGGCCATATGCCGAACGATGTCTACTGTTTGGTGATCCTCACGTTATCGGGTCAATTACCCGGGTAACACTTGCCCCCTAAAGTGTATCATGTGGATGAACATGATGCTTTTTGATCCACGAGCACTCCGCATTTTTCTTTAAACCTTTGTTATGTCCTCTCGAAAGTGATCTCCTTAATGTCGAACGACATCCTGAATGCCGAACGACATATTGAATGCTGAACGACACGTTGAATGCCGATCGACATACTGAATGTTGAACGACATGATGCCGAACGAATAAGTTGCCAAACGAGGAAGGTGCCCTAACCGGTTCTACCGGTCACTGACTATTCGCCTTCCTCCTTTCCATCTATAAAAGTCGATACTTCACCCCTCCTTGCCCTTTTACTTTTTACCTCCACTCTAATCACCCATACGAACTCAACTTTTTCCAGACTTTCGCCAATCATCTCAACCTCCCTTTAGACTCTCGAGTCCTACACGTTACCTTTCGACTGCCCTCAGTGACAAATCCGAGTGGTTCCCACTTCCAAATCGAGCACCTCACCGGACTTCGATCCCTTCTCCTGGGTATGAACCTTTCATTCACTCGACTCTCTCCGGTTAGAGATTTTAGACGAAACTTGAATTTACGACCATCCTCTAACCCATGAATAATGGAAGTCGCGTAGATAAGGAAAGTGGATTCAAGGTTTTAGATGTGCCTTAGGATTAGATGGAGAGGAAGAAGAAGTGGGTGTCGGCCCAGTAGGAATTGGTGAGGTTAATTACTATTGGTCGAGGGTGGTGTGCGAGTTGAAGTAGTGGTCGTTTGGCCATTTAGGAAGATGTTCAATTTGTCTGGAAAAAAAAGAAGTTGGTGGAAGACGTATGGATGTGGCTCGGCATGACTTCCTCATGCCGAACGATGGAGAGATGTGTAGGAGTGAAGTTCGGAGTTGGGTCTAGCGTGCCGAACGGTTGAGATGGAGGGTAGGAAGGAAGCTGGTGTTGGTTTATGGTGCCGAACGACGCAGCTCGGCATGGCCGTGGCTTGACTTACTGAATGCCGAACGGGGTAGAGGGAGTGTAGGAGGTCGAGTCTCTGTAGAGCCGTTCGGAATTAAGCTTGATAGTAGGCTATATCAGTCAGAACCAGCTCGACTCGAACACAATGCATTGTTGACTTAACATACTTTTTATGCCCGAACATATGACAGTGAACAAGGACAAGGACTTAAACAATTAAGCATATCGAACAATCCAGACTGATAACTCCCTTGTTTTGACAACTATAAACCTGAACTTAACTTGTTTAAAATAGAGGATAACCTTTAACGCATAGTGTCGATGTCGAGATCAAAATATAAACCATTATACGACAAGCTCTCGCAGACGGTCAGCGATGACGGTCTTCGAAGATGATAGTTTAAAGCCTAACTTTGTTACATCAACTCTGTGACTTTTAATTCCTTGGCACTTATACTTGAACGATTGCACTAGTTCACACACCACACGGGGGGAGTATTTTTGTTGATAAGTCTAATGTCGATTGTTTTCAAGTATAGTTCAAACAGGTGTTTCATCAGATTCTACACACATTAAAGATGTCTAGGAAATCTAGCTCTGCCACAATCTCGGACAGACCAGAGCCATCTTCTCAACAAGAAGAAGTTAGAACTTCAAATCCGTCGTCTATTCCTGCACAAGACATGCCGAACCCCGCGATTGCATCTGTCGACTTGGCTCCCAATGCCTTGGATGCAGCGATCTTTTTAGACGATCCAATCGACTCTCAAGCCTCGAAGATTAACGAAAGCACGCTTCACCGTATATGCTCAGTACACGGGATTCCTTTTGACGATTTGTCGGTTCCATCGGGACAGGATTGTCCTCACTTGCCCCCAGTAGGATATACAGCCTGCAACAGATTCATGTGTTGGGTCGGTAGCGTGCCGCCATTCAACTCCTTTCTTCAGGACCTGTTACAGTATATCGAGATCGCCCCATCACAATTACACCCAAACAGCCACGCGTTCATATACGGCACTTGCATTCTCTTCATGAGTGTCCTTTTCAGGCTCCCGACTCCTGGCGATATCTGTTACATCTATCGCTTCAAGAGACGGTCAGATAGTCCATCTTTTGTATTCCTTGAGCCGCATAGCCAGTGTCAAATCCTGACTGGGGCATGGAGCAAGTTTGCCCAGTATAAACAAGAGTGGTTCTACGTGCGCTGTCCTCCCGGCTTCGCGAGGAGATGGGTGGAAGGGAGTAAGTCTTTTTTCTGGATCAATACTCGTGTTTGGCCGAAACTGCACCTTTTCTTTCTCTTTCCATACTTTTACAGGTATCAACCCACGTCCTGAAGGCTCCGGGTATTCTGAAGCTGTCGAAGCCATCCGAGCTATTCCTGCAGAAGACCGGGACATTAGATCTCTCATTTCAAATGAACCGCTCACGAATTTTGGGCTGCTGGCAGAAGGTCGCCGAATAAGCCTCCCTCAAGGCATCACTATACCCAGGCCTGCTTCGGGCAAAGGAAAAAAGCAGGCTGGGTCTTTAGCATGTAACGCCCCTGATACACAAGAGGAGGGGGAGATTAGAGAAGCCAAAACACTCGAAGTACAGGGAGAAAATGTTATCCCTGCTCGGGATCCGATAGTCGAGGTCCACGATATTGAGAAGACGCCTTCCCCTTCGAAGGGAAAGAAGAATTTGACCTACAAACTGAGGAAGAAGATGGTGGGTGGAACCTCTAAAGTCACTCTTACCCCAGTGGAGAGAGAGCCTTCCTCCCAACACTTAGAGAGTTCATTAAGAGGCTTGTCGGACCTCACTATTCCCAACGATTTGCTCAACTATGGCTTCGATGATCCAGAAGCTCTTAAACTTCATTCGCCCGTGAGAGGCGATACAGGCGCTCAGGTCCAAATCCAGGGAGAAAAAACTCCTATTAGTAAAGATAAAGAAACTGGTCCGTCGGGGGGAACACTAGGACACACACGGACACGTGCACTTCACCTTGCACTTCAATTTTAGCCATCACTCTGCTCTTTTCTAACTTGTCGTTATTCTCATTCTGCGTAGGTGACATGGGACGCACTCACGGACTCGATCATCTTCGCGGGTCATCTATTTTTCATCATTCTGGCCGGGATTCGGGCCCCGGCAAGCGCCGAGACAGAGATGACTCTGGAGACCGAGATTATCGTCCCCGAGAATCAACTTATCGAAGGAAAACATACAGCCAGTCCTCATATTCCCGCGATCATCCTTCTCAATCAGAGCAAGGCAGGGGAAGTCTGCGTAGAAGGGGTCCCAATCCGATGTCCCCCGTGATCAACACTCTGGTTCATCCAGCACACGACAGTCTCGGGAACATCGCAAGAAGACTGAACTTTCAAAGCCATCTCCCCCTGTTCCCGCAACAGACCCGACGATATCGGAGAAGCTAGCCGAGCTTAAAGTTAAGTTCCCCAAAATCTGCTTTGATGGTCTGAAGTTCCTCCCGGCGATCCATCACATTCCGGGGCATGTCAAACAGAGCGTCATTGCTTGCAACAACGACGTTTATGTTCAACATGACGTGTTTGTCCACCTAGCTGAAAAAGTCTCGGAAGTCTCTGTTGAGCGTCAACACGAAATCGACCGCCTGAAGCTTGAAGCCATTTTTGATATAGACATTATCAAAACTCAGGATGAAGAGCTCTCTTCGTATAAGTCCCAACTCGATGCTGCCAAACAAAGTGCTAAAGACACTGCGGAGTGTTATCCCGCCTTTTGGCAAGGCCGTGACACCAAGAATTCGACTAGAAACCAAGGACAGTTCGTCTTGATCAAGATCGGTTATACATAGGTCTACTATGGATGTCGGTGAATTTTGTCTGAGTCTGGGACAAGCTACAATTGATACGACATGACAAGCAAAGCTAAGAAAGCCAGTGTTCCAAATTTCAAGTCAATCGGAGTTCGTATGCTCAAGATATTGATGGATCACGGCTGAGAAATCCAAACTTGCATCGATCATAACTCGAGATCTACAAGTCCAAATGCCACCAAATTTGGACAGGAGCTACGTGGCAACCTAAGGAATGTTCCTGCCAAATTTCGTCTCGATCGGAGTAAATCTTGATCGATATGAAATTCGTTCGTATCGATCACGGAACGAAAAACTCCAACTTGCATTGATCATATCTTGAGATCCACAGATCCAAATGCTATGAAAATTTCACAGGAGCTTAGGTGCGACTTAAGGAAGGTTCATGCCAAATTTTAGCTCGATTGGATCAAATCTTGATCGATACGAAATTCGTTCGTATCGATCACGGATCGGGCCAAAACTTTGTGGGATCGATCACGTGGGCCCCCCACATGCCAGAAGAAGTCTTCCAAGATTTGAGCGAAATATCAGCCTCCTACGCCTATAAATAGCACCCCAGAGCCTACAGAAAAGAGATCTTTTGGCTCTCCTACGTCCATACTCTACCGAATCCATTTTTGTACTCCATAGCTGCTGTTGTACACGAATTTCAACATTATAATCCGCTGTAATCTATTGTAATCAGTTGGAATCAGCAAGTGATTGTGGACGTAGGCCATACGCCGAACCACTCTAAAACTCTGTGTTTCCATGCATTTTCTTATATGTTTACTGGTGTGTTTGTTAGATCTGCTTAATTTTACATTTATTCTCTTCATTTTATCTCTTCAAACACATCCGAAGAGTGTTGTGCCCAATTTTGGTACAAACACGGAGTCCGTCAATCGTCTGGAGACAACTCATAAGAAAGAGATTGACGAAGCGGTCCAGCGCTGCGGGGCCTTGGATTTAGAAAAGGACTCTGTTAAAAAAGAAAGGGATGCTTTGCCCTGCAAGTCAAAGGGTTGGAAAATTTACTCCGCAAAGAGAGAGAAGAAAAATCTGCTGCCTAGGAAGAGTCACAACGATATTGCGGTGAGATTGTTGCTACGCGGCTCCTGAAGGCAAAGCTCGACGACGAGCTCTCTAAGGTCGGGATGCTGAAGGATGAAGCCTGTGAAGAGGGCAAAAGAATAGCATCCACAGAGATTGACTCTCGCCTTGAGGCGGCTACCGAGGCTGGCAGGGAGGAGATCAAGTGCTTGTTCGACCCACTTATAGCAGAATATAATGCCTGTGTCCTCATGCATCGGGATTTGACCTTTCTTGGCAAGGGCTACCTCGAATCTCTAGCTGAGGCATGGGAAACTTTGATAAAGATCAGAAAGGTCGAGTCAGGCACCGAGGAGGTTGACGAAGAGGCTTTAATAAAAGAATTTCTCAGGGGGAACAAGCCTTCAGACTTGTCTGCAGTGAAGGCTTTTTTTGGCAAAGAATCTTCTCCATCAAAGGAAAAAAGTGACATTGTCGGTCCGTTTGGAACCGAATCTCTAGCTCCTCCTCCTACTCAATCGGCTGATCGGCCAGTACTTGATCCATTCGAGCAACGCGTTGGTTATGACCCGGAAGACCCTGGCCTCGGAATTCATGTTCTATCTCCCATTCCAGAGGGTGAGACTCCTCGGATGGTTGAGAGCCAGCAAGAAGCCGGTATATAACTCTTCCTCTTAAAGTTCAAAGAACCGTCGTTTTCGGCGAGAGGTTATTGTATTCTAACGTTCATCTCTTGTGATTTTGCGCAGGCCGTTCTGATCCCGATCCGTCTCCAAGGAGCGATGACGCCAAGGAGGAAAAGGGGAAAGCGAGCGAGGCTACTCACGCGGGAGTGACCCTCGGTCCTGATGCTTAGGTGATTTAGGCGCTCGACGAGGATAAGTCCGAAACTTCGTCCCCCGTCGAAGAAAGTTATGAAATTGAGATTACTGGCGCTTCTGAACATACCTCAGGGCTGAGCATGAAGGAGCGGCTCGAGGAAGAGAGGAAAAAGAAAGTGGAGATCAAGATCGAGCCTCAAGTAGTAAAACTTGACGACCCGTTGAACAGGCCTCTAAAAGTCATTCTTCCTAGCAGAACCAAATCACTGGATGTTCCTCCTCCCACTTCTGACACTGTTTCTCTAGCGAGCAAAACGTCCAAGAGAAAACGCATGGGGGAAGAATCGTCTGAGAAATCGAAGAAAGAGAAGAAGCCGAAGAAGTAACTATCATGCTTGCTCAACGAAAATCAGTCTGAATGTAATCATTTTTATTTATTTTCATAGCCATTGTAAATAGGCTTTTAACTCCGAGTTTTAGGAGGAGTGGTAGTAGGACTTTAGTTTGAATCGATGAATAAAATTTTGTTCTTTTTCTTTCAAATGATTTCTGTTGTTTAGCTCACTGTATAGCTTGTAGTCAAAATCTGAAACCTTGTGAGTTACATAAGCCCTAGTTCACTTCAATATGACGCAGAGGTTTTTTGAATCGCTTATACTCTGATCCGTATTCTGGTAACTCAGAACATTCCAGTCCGCGCTCAGGGGACTTTGGGGATTTCGAGGTTGTTTATACTCTTTTCCTCACTCTGGGGACTCGGAGTACTCCAGTCCGCACTCAGGGGATTTGAAGATTTAAGTCGTTTATACTCTAGTCCGCACTCTGGGGACTCAGAGTACTCCAGTCCGCACTCAGGGGACTTGGAGATTTAAATCGTTTATACTCTAGTCCACACTCTGTGGACTCGGAGTACTCCAGTCCGCACTCAGGGGACTTGGAGGTTTAAGTCGTTTATACTCTAGTCTGCACTCTAGGGACTCAGAGTACTCCAGTCCGCACTCAGGGCACTTGGAGATTTAAATCGTTTATACTCTAGTCCGTACTCTGGGAAATCCGAGTACTCCAGTCCTCACTCAGGGGACTTGGAGATTTAAATCATTTATACTCTAGTCCGCACTTTGGGAACTCAGAGTACTCCAGTCCGCACTCAGGGGACTTGGAGATTTAAATCGTTTATACTCTAGTCCACACTCTGGAAACTCAGAGTACTCCAGTCCGCACTCAGGGGACTTGGAGATTTAAATCGTTTATACTCTAGTCTGCACTCTGGGGACTCGGAGTACTCTAGTCCGCACTCAGGGGACTTGGAGATTTAAATCGTTTATACTCTAGTCCGCACTCCGAGGACTTAGAGTACTCTAGTCCACACTCAGAGGACTTGGAGATTTAAGTCGTTTATGCGCATTCGTACGTCAGACAGAATAATGCAACTCTAGTTGTTTGCCATCGGATTATCATGCATAGAGACATCGATAATTCATGGAAAAGATGGCTTCAAGCCTTTATTAATGAAAACAAACTAAATCGTCCGATTACATGCTAAAAAAATAAGAATCAATGGAACAAAAACATACTGGAAATAATTGCACCTAGAACACGAAAGAAACAGGCTAAATATAATAACGTCACAAATGTTCACTATTCCATGCTCGGGGGAGTGTCATGCCATCAACGGTCGCTAGCTTGAAAGTTCCCTCTCCAAGCTTCCGTTCAATGACATATGGACCTTCCCAGTTGGGATTCATACGTGATGGTACCGGAAAAACTCATTTCAAAATGAGATCACCCACATCAAAAATTCTAGGGTGGACTTTTTCGTTATAATATCTCATAACTCGGTGCCTATATACTGCCGTCCTTAACTCAGCTTCTTCACGTTTTTCATCAACGAAGTCCAATGATTACAATAAGAGATCCTAATTTGTCCTAGGATCATAATGTGTCACCCGATGTGATGGAACTTCAAGCTCTACGAGTATAACGGCCTCCGTGCCATATGCCAATGCGAATGGAGTGTGGCCAGTCGCGGACTTGTGGGTGGTTCTATAAGCCCATAGTGCTGTTGGAAGTTCATCTACCCACTTGCCTCCAGCCTTTTCCAAACGCTTCTTCGATATGGACTTGATTATTTTGTTCACGGCTTCAACTTGTCCATTAGCCTTAGGATGAGCAACTGCGGCGAACTTTTTCTCAATGTCGTACCTTAAACAGAAATCTTTGAATTCCTTACTTTCGAACTGAGTTCCGTTGTCTGTAATGATGGTTCGCGGGAGGCCAAAGCGGCATATAATGTTTCGCACAATAAAATTAATGACCTTCTTGGAGGCGATTGTGGCTAAGGTCTCTGCCTCGGCCCATTTGGTGAAGTAGTCGACTGCAACTATTGCATATTTTGCGCCACCTTTGGATATAGGCAAGGAACCGACTATGTCGATTCCCCAAATTGCAAACGGCCAAGGACTAACCATTTGCATGAGTTCTGTTGGCGGAGCTCTTAGGATTTTCGCGTATCTTTGACACTTATCACATTTTCTTACATAATCTACAGCATCCCGATTCACAGTTGGCCAATAATATCCGTAGCGGAGGATATTTTTTGCTATGGTCGCCACATTCTCCTTCGTGAACTTCCTTCAAGACCCGCTTTGTCTCATCATGGGCAATGCACCGGAGTAAGGGGACCGAGAACCCCCTCCGATACATTACTCCATCCTGCATCACATATCGCACGGCTTTACGAATGACCTGACGTCTTTCACTTCTTCTTTCGGGAAAAGTCCCGTTTAGCAGGTATTGTTTGAATGGGGTTATCCATGACTCCTTCTCGATTTCCGTTTCCAACACAAAATCTGCCTCCATCACATCTATGCTTGGAGCATGTAAGGTTTCGATGGGAACTAATCTCATTTGCTGTGCATCGCCGATACTTGCGAATTTGGCCAGTTAGTCGGCTTCCTTGTTCTGTTCACGTGGGACATGCGATATGTCATAATGTTCAAGGTTCGCCAATAGTTCCTGAACCAGAGCAAGGTATGGAGCAAGCCTTTGTCCCCTTGCTTGGTAATCTCCTCGCACTTGGTACACCACCAACTGTGAGTCATAAAAGATTTCAACTGATTTTACCCCGAGTTCTCCAATAAGCTTTAAACCAGCAATCAATGCTTCATATTCTGCTTCATTATTTGTAGCCGGGAAATTGAGCTTCAAAGCATAACAAATCGATCGATTTTCTAGAGTTACAAGAATTACACTATCCCCAGAACAACGGTCGTTTGATGCCCCATCGGTGTACACTTTCTATCGAATGGGGGGAATGACACTGTGACTATCTGGTTCGTCTGACACAGTGAACTCAGCGATGAAGTATGCTAATCCTTGCCCTTGTATGGCTCTTCGTGGCAGGTAGGTAATATCGAACTGACTCAACTCGATATTCCATTTTAACATCCTTCTAGAAGTTTCTGGTCGTTGGAGTACCTATCGCAAGGGCTGATCGGTATAAATACTGACTGAGTGTGCTTGAAAGTATGGACGCAGCTTACGTGATGCAATCACCAAGCAATAGGCCAATTTCTCAATTTTAGGATAATTTCTTTCTGCCCCCGTTAAACGTTTACTAACGTAATACGCCGGATTTTGAACTTGGTCCTACTCGCGGACCAAAGCCGCACTTATAGCATGTGGGGATACGACCAAGTATACGTACAACATTTCATGGTCTACTGGTTTCGACAGCAATGGAGGATTTTCTAAATGCCTTACCAGAGCTAGGAACGCTTCCTCATAGTTGGATGTCCATTCGAAAATCCTTTTTCCTTTCTTTATTATATCGAAGAAGGGAATACACTTGTCTGTGGCTCTGGATATGAATCGACTCAGCGCAGCCACTTTTCCATTCAAGCTTTGTACCTATTTTATAGTCCTGGGCACTTGTATGTCTCGAATAGCTTGAATCTTTTCCGGGTTAGCTTCGATTCCCCGAGCATTAACAATGAATCCTAAAAACTTCCCTGACGCAACGCCGAAGGAACACTTCAGAGGGTTGATCTTCATCCCATAGTATCTGAGTATGCCAAACATCTCTGCTAAGTCTCGAATGTGGTCGTTTGACTGCCGTGACTTCACGAGCATGTCATCCACGTAGACTTCCATTGTTCTACCAATCCAGTCTTTAAACATTCGATTCACCAGACGCTGATAAGTTGCTCCCGCGTTTTTCAATCCGAAAGGCATCACTACATAGCAATATAGCCCAACGTCTGTGACAAAACTAGTGTGTTCCTGATCCGGAATGTGCATCGGGATGTGATTGTATCCCGAGTACGCATCCATGAATGACAATAACTCGTGTCCTGCAGTGGAGTCGGCCAACTGATCAATTCTAGATAATGGAAAACTGTCCTTAGGACATGCTTTGTTTAAATCAGAGTAATCTACGCAAGTTCTCCACTTCCCATTTGATTTTTTCACTAGCACGGGGTTTGACACCCATTCAGGGTAGAGGGCGTCACGGACGAACCCATTGGCTTTGAGTTTGTCCACCTCCTCTCTGAGAGCAGCGGACCTCTCCGAGTCCATTCCTCTCCTTTTTTGCTTAACTGGAACGTGCCTCGGGTCTATGTTCAACATATGACTCGTAATAGCGGGAGAAATCTCGCACATGTCGGAATGTGTCCAAGCGAAAACATCGAGATTCGCTCGGAGGAAATCACTAAGGTCCTCGGTCATCGAGGGGCTGAGTTGTGATCCAATCTTCAGTACTCGCGATGGATCGTCTCGACTGACTGAAATGTCAATCGTCAGTTCAGCCGGTGCTTCCTTTTCTTCCCTGGGTTCCTCATCATTGTCTCTCGGATCTATGTCTCTATAGATCCGAGAATTTTGCCCGAGCCAGGGCTCGGGCATTACTTGTCAATTGTCAGTATTTTGAATGTGGACGGAGTTGTCCGCAACCTTTCCTTTCTCTCTCCGTTGGGCCTCTCGGAGCTCAGCCACATAACATGCACAACCGGTCGCCTGGTCGCCATGAACAACACATACTCCTTTGTCGATCGGAAATTTTAAAGTCAAACACCACGAGGCCAATGCTGCTCTGAATTCAGCCAGGGCCGGTCGACCTAGAAATACGTTGTATGGGGAATCTACATCCAAGACTATGAAAGGTAGGATTCGCACCCTCCTACGCTGACCTTGTCCTAGTTTGACTAGTAACTCAACATACCCCACTGCATCAGTCACTGCACCGTTAAAGCCATGAATATGAGCTTTAGACAGCTTTAAATCCTTCGTCTCCATCTTCATTTGGTCATATGCCTTTTTGAAGATGATGTTAACTGAACTTCCACAATCAATCAAAATTCTCTTCACTAATGCTGGCCCGATAGTTGTGGATATGACCATCGGGTCAACAGTAGGAGCCTCCACCTGGTCGGCATCTCCGCTCCTGAATACTATATCGTCTGTCATTGTCCGCTGCTGCTTAGCTGGGGACCCGTCCTCAGTATTTGAACAACACTCAAAATCTGCATGCCTCAGGGAGTTAGCATATCGCTCCATTTCCTGCCAATTCTTATCTGCAGGGTGAGGTCCGCCTATTATCGTGTTTATGACCAGTATACCGACAGCTTGAGCAGGCTCCTCAGGGTGGCATGGAGCTGGTGCGTGACCAGGATTGGACGTTCCCTGTCCACCCTCTTGAGGACTCTTTACAAACTCCTGCAACTTTTTCTGTCTAATCAACTTTTCTATAGCGTCATGTAGGTGTCTACACTCTTCAGTATTGTGCCCATAAGTCTCATGGAAGCGGCAATACTTCCCAGTCCGCTTTTGCTCCTTGGCTGACTCCTTTGGGCGCGCCTTTCTGTATTGAAAGGTATTACAAGTTGATAGGTAAATATTCTCAAGAGATGCATTTAGTGGGGTGTATTCGTTGTAGGTTGGAATTATCGGCTTCCATTTCCCTGCTTCTCTTTTCTTCCCCTGATTTCCTCCTCCGGACTCCTTAGATTGCCCGGGCTTGTTCTGGACATTGACCTGAACTTTCCCCGAGTTGTCTCCAGATTGCTTTACAGCGATGTTGCTTTTCACTGTCTCCTGAACAGGCCCTGGTGCCTTATCTCGCCTTGTCCACCTGGCTTCCTCTCTTCTAATGAATTGATGAGCCTTTGAGTAAAAACGCTCTAGCATAGTTGGAGGTTTTCCCGCTAACCAATCTCCAAACTCAAAATCCGGATCCACACTTCACATCACAGCCATAAGAATTGCGTGATCATTAGGATTGCTAACTTCAGTAGCCACAACATGTAATCTCTGTAAATACTCCTTCAACGACTCCCCTGGAGCCTAGATTACACTTGATAGAGACATCACGTCCTTTGGACGAGTAACATGTATTCTGAACTGTTCTATAAATTTTGTTGCCAACTCCTCGAAACTAGATACGGACCGCGGAGGAAGTCGGGTGAACCACATGGTAGCGATCCCATATAGAGTTATTGGGAAGCATCTACACTTGGTTGCATCATTCGCTCTAGCTGAATCCATCATCCATTCATATCTCATCACATACTGTCGGGGATCGGTCTTCCCTTCGTAGGCCGGGATAGTTGGCATGCTAAACTTCCTGGGATACTCGGCCTGTAGAACATCGTTTGTGAATGGAGTATGACTCCTGGATATCCCCCAATCTTCATTGGTCAGGCCTTGATTTTCTCTCATCAGCTGTCTGACCATAGCCGACAAGTCTGGGGTTTGTATGGAAGATGGTAAGTTGATGTCTGTCCTGTGAGACCGTTCTGGTCAGTATCTTCTCTGTTGGCGATCTACCAAGTGTGCATCCTGAAGACCAGCAGCATTAAGACCTTGGTGTGCCGGCTGTCCGGCTTCCACTCGCACTCCAGCTCCTAAGTTTCCAGTTCCAGCTTGAGTGTAATTTTCTTGGTGTAAGCGAGGAGCCATTGCTCCAGGTAGAGAACTCGGACCATCCCGGGTTGATCGATCAGCAACACATGCTTGCATTGTTTCTGTTTTACGTCATCTACGTCTAGGAGGTTCATCGGACGAAGAAGAGCTTTCGTATGAGGAGTATGGAGCAGGGCTTCCTCCAGCATTCTGATGCTGTTGCTGAGTAAGTTGAGTCATGAGGTTAGCGTTTGCTTGCATCTGCTCATTAAGTTGTCTTATGCTTTCTATGAGTTCTCTCATCAAGTCGTTGAACTCTGTTCTGGTGACAACTTCCATTTGGTTTTGGGTGGTGGTTCCTACACCCAGATTTGCTTGTTGATTGCTAGGTCCTATTTGTTGTACGCTAGCAGTCTCGTTGACGTCCGCGTTATGAGAGACTGATCGTGTATGTGGTCTTCCCATAGTAGAGCTTTTGGTAAGAACTCTGAGTAGAATCAACGGACGTCCTGTGATTTACTTGGATCTCCTTCGGGGGATTTATTCAATCCAGTAGCTACAAAGCAGATCCTAGCGGCCTGAGAATTCGGTTCTCAGTGAAAGCACCAAAGTGTTAGCACCAAAATTAGTCACTAACCCTCTTTAGAAAGATTTTGTAGAGAGATAAATAAAGAAGATAAATTAAAACAGAGAGATATAAACTAAATTAACTGCAGAAATCTAGAACACCAGATTTAGAGTGGTTCGGCGTAACTGCCTATGTCCACTTTGAATTGTAATCTTATTGCTTTCCCAAGTAGTTAAATACAGATACAATCCGTACAATAAAGGCTTGAGTACAAGTTTGAACTGAAAAGAGTGAGTCTTGAAAGCGGTAGAGTCTCCCCAGTGTTCTCGAAAAAAGGTCCCTTTCACTGTGCCCCTGCCCCTCTATTTATAGATGAAGATGGGTTGGACTTCCCTGATGGGCCTAGGAACCAAGCACCTCGACCCGTGTTAATTTCTGCGCGCCGAGCCATAAATGCCGAACGGTAATTGCCGAACCACATATCCAGGCCGCACGGTATTCATATGCCGACCGAGGAAGGCGTGCCGAACAGTACCTGTATGCCAGACGAGGCAGCGCGCTGAGTGAAGAGTGTAGGCCGAACGATACCTGATGCCAGTCGAGGGGAGATGCCGAACGACTTACTTATGCCGAGCGAGGCTTCATGCCGAATGAGGCCAGATGTCGAGCGAGGCTTCATGCCGAACGTGGCCAGATGCCGAGTGAGGCCATATGCCGAACGAGGCTTCATGCCGAATGAGGCTTAGATGCCGGCCGATCCCTCATGCCGACCGAGGCCATATGCCAAACGAGGCTCCATACCGAACGAGGCTGGGATGCTGATCGATCCCTCAATGCCAAACGAGGCTAGATGTCGAGCGAGGCCAGATGCCGAATGAGGCCATATGTCGAACGAGGCCATATGCCGAACGATGTCTACTGTTTGGTGATCCTCACATTATCGGGTCAATTACCCAGGTAACACTCCTACTTTCCTTTTATAACATCTTTTCAAGAAAAAAGGCTGAAAATTTGAAAAAGGGAGTCAAAGTGGTAAAGAAAGTGCATTTATTAGTCTGTATTTCACCTGCTAGACCATGGAAGTAAATAATTATAAGATCAAGTTAGCTCTGCCTAATTTGTGACTATTAACTAGCCAAACCAACAACAAAGAAAGAAGGAATTCAAAAACCAATGGTATATATCTTCGTCTTTAAAAAAAATGCCAACGGTACTATATTGAGTAACCATTTTTGGTCTAATGGAGCACAATCTTAAATGTTTGTACCAATGAAGTTAACAAAACATCTACCCTTCCTTTCAAAATTATCAAACCATATTATTGCTTTTTGAAATTTGGTACAACTGCCTCATAAAAAACCTAAATTGTACCAGAGTAGTACAATCCAAGAGAAAAAATGTACCATTTCTTTACTGCTATACTAGAAATTATATACATGAGTACAATAGGAAGAAAGAAAGGAAATATGTAAAATCCAAATTGGTATGATGATAGCCTATATAGAAGACAAAATGAAATTAGGTCATTTCAACCTAACTTCATTTATAAAACAAACAAAAAAATGCTACTTTCCTTTTCTAATCCCTAGCTTCAATCTTATCTAAGACCATCTCCCTGTAATCTGCCATCATATGTTCTTCTTGCCGACCATAGATCAAAATACCATTCCCCTATGAATCGACAAAAAAAGGAAAGACGCATGCAGTAGCATATTGTGGAACCATCGTTCCCGCGCATATAAAAGGAACCAGATATCTCTTACATAAGCGAAGTGGTATTGGGTATATGGGACACTGTCCAAGCCCATTTATAATACATATCAGTTGTGCACTATAAATACAATATAAAGGTGCATGTACAAAGTAGTGTAATCATTTTTCGCAAATCAATGTACAAATAAAAAGAAAATCATTTTATTTTCAAACGCTATTTTGGTATCGGAGACAAAACTGCCTAAACAACACTAAACACCTTGCCGGAATCTTCATCGAAGTTGATTTCGTCATCTAAAGATTAGCTGTGCACTAAGTGCCATCAGGGAATTGAAATTCTCTTCATCGGGCCTTGCCAATACCCATTACCCACTCTTTGTTTTAGAAAATACCCCATTACCCACATCAGTTTCAAGAATCTTGATCGTGTTCTGATCAAAGAAATCAAGATTGTCATCTGAAAGAGTTGATGGATGAATGGTGTAATATGTTGCTATTGAGAGGAAAAGATAAAATTATGTTTTTATTGAATGATTTTCAATACATGTTACATTGTAATTCTCATATACAAGCCTGAAGTATTTAAATACAATGATATTGGTTTATATGGGCTTCTAAAGCTTAGCATACCTGCTATCCATATTACTAAATATACGATACTTTATATATATTTTATCGGTCGCACATATCCACTTCATTTCTTACTCCCTTCTCAAACCAATATTAGAGGTAGGGTTTCTTCGATTGATTTGGGGCTTCGGCTGCGATTCGATAAATTTATGCTCCTCTTCTTCAATTTCTTCAATAATCACTTCTAGAGTGTTTATAAGCTTAGATCGACTTAAGTTGCTTCGTTAATCTCTAAAGTAGTTGAAGTTGTGCGTCCAATTCTCTGTTGGATGTCAGATCTGCCTGTCTTCGCCTTGTTCCACTCTTAGCTCTGCTCTAAATCTCAGGAAGTTTCTTGCTGACAGTGCTTTGGTAAGAATGTCTCCACGTTGGTAAGTGGAAGGTATGTGGCTGACTTGTAATTTTCCTCTTTGTATTTGCTCTCGGACAAAATATAGATCGATCTCGATATGTTTTGTTCTAGAATGCAATACTAGATTTGCTGTCATGTATACGGTACTCTGATTATCACACCATAATATTGGTTTGGTTTCTGTTTTGATCTGTAACTCCTTTAATAATGATTGTATCCAAATTATCTTTGCTGCGGCACTCGCCACACTCCTGTACTCGGCCTCTGCGCTGGATCTGGAGATAGTTATTTGCTTCTTTGAGCACCAAGATGCTGGATTGTCTCTAATTTAAATGTAGTAACCAGTTATTGATTTTCTGTCATCTATATCTTTTTCCCAGTCTGCATCTGCATATGCTGTGATGTTTAGATTGTTGCATTTCTTTAGAGTATGCCCATAGTTTGCAGTCCCTTTGAGATAACTCAGAATTCTTTTAACAGCTTTCCAATGTTCATCATGAGATTCCTACATGAATTGTGACACCTTGTTAACACTGAATGAGATATCTCCATTTGTGATAATTCTTCTTATATGTTGAATTCTTACCACTCTAGCTTTAAGAATAATTTTCCAAGTCGAAGAACTATTATTATCAACACATATTGTAACGAACCGGATTTTTGACTCATGAAAATCGACACTAATACGTTCTCTGTGCTACATGTTGAACGTTCAAGTGTCGGAAATACCGATCGTTAGGGGTGAAGGTAGAAGATAGATAGACTGAACAAAGAAACTAAAAATCACAAAACCTTACAGTGCAGTGGATAATATATAATAGAACAATGATCTTTACCAAAAAGAAACATCTTTGTTATATTCACAACATTAAAATACACTAATCCATATTAGCCTGGACGGTTATAACAATCCGTCATTACAATTGCTGATAAATACTAATAGGAATCAAGAGCAACAAATGAAACATAGGCAGTGGAAGATAAAAGCAAATACGGAAATATGTCTTGACCATCCAGCCCCTCTCCATCTCCAAAGTATCCAGCTAAACCTGGAAAATATGCTCGGTTTGACTCGAGCATTGCATGGAATAACGCCCGGCTCAATTTGGTAAACCAGCATGAGTAAAACTCGGTAACAGTAATAACCAAACTGATTTCTACATTCGAAAAACTTTTCAAAACAAGGGTGTCTCGTAAGACCACGTCGGACGGGTTTTTACCTTACGATAACCGAAACATTTTATATCAAAATCTAGTGATATTATATTAGTGTCTAGGGTTTAAAGTAAATAGGTAAAATAGTTGAAATGCTTCCATCTCATATTCCAACCGGCTCTACAATCGAAAACATAAAGCACGTATTGGAGATTGGATTCCAACTAATGACTGGGCTACTGGGGTACCACCCGCCACAATACACCTCTAGAAAATATACCAAGGTCGTACCTAATGACCCCTGCTGACACAGGAATGGCCTACCCTTTGCTGAATAGTATTGAATATATCATCACCCCAGTTGCTTTGCAACCTTTAACCGAGCGCTCCCACATACACGAATTCATTGATGATTGTGTATATATCTAGAAGGGTGATGATATATTCTAATATGTGCGACCCACATAGCCCTGGTGCATATTCCCCGTTTTAGTCATTTTTGGTTGATGAGACTTAAGGCTAAGTTTTACCTTTATTAATAGCAATCCATCTTGGAATGCTAACACCCTTCAAGTGTCAATGCAATGCCAACATTCATCCATAAAAGTTCGTTCTGGGTTGGAACGAAACCGAAGGCACTAACTCTGCTACATACATTTTGGAATCACCCTCAGGATTAGTAGTAGTAGCCCTTGCACTTCAAAGAGCACCATCTTTAATCCTCATCAAGATGTCTTCCACTCGAACATACATATTTGTTCGGAGTGGTTTTTGGATATATAAGTCTGATCCCGGTCTCTCCGTACCAACAACCAATAATTTTCGGTTGACTCGTTCCCGGTTCTTTTGGAAGTATTCGAGTCCTTGTCGGAAACTCGAATTTTACATTCATACTTCCTAAGTTAAATTAGGCCAAATTTGATAGTCAGTTATTTAACTATCAATTACAACAACAAAATCTAGAGATTTAATGACCCAAAGCAAATACTAAGCCACAAAACCATTTTCATTTATAAATCTCCTTTCCCAAACATTTATCAACATTCATATATTTATCTCCTTTACATAAGTATATTCACAAAACATTTATAAGATTTCCTATTTCCACATCTCTTAAACGGATTTAACTACATTATATAAATTAAAGAAGGGATAACTCTGAGCACTATTCCTTCGGTGTTAAGTGTGGAACGGATGTTCCGTACTATTATTTTAAAAGGGTCAGCCTTGAGAAACTCAAACCCCAACTCCAGTTAAAATTATCTTCAATAATCTTTTTTTTCTTTCTCTTTTTTTTATCTTATTTTATTTTGAAACCTCCTTGTTTAAAATCCAAATCCATTTGCCAACATTTGATAATCTTCCAATCCATTTATAAAACTTTTTTATAAATATTCAACTATTTATATAAAATCATTAACTTTAAAACCATCCCTAAAAATAATAACAAACCTTTCAAACAGGTTATATTATATCTCATATAATGATAATTACTTTAATAGAGTAATAATATAATTACGTAACCTTCAAATCTAGTTAACAGCTTTTCAAGCATCGTTAATAATATTATTAATTAACTTTTACAATACTCTAATAACTATCTTTAGAAAAATGTTATTAATCAATTTCCCTAAACAACATTAATAATTTAACTTACCTTTAACAATATTTTATTATAATAATAAAGTAATCTTAACAATTTTATTATAATAATAAATTACTTTTAAAACCAATTTACTTTTAAATAGCAATTAACTTTGGGTAACTATCCCTAAATAATCATTCATTAATTTTAAATCTCTCCAATTAATTTTCCAGCAGATCATGGTTTATGGTTAACAGCCCAATAGCCCATTTAGTTTTGTTTGTAATGTTTCATCACTTTCCAGATTTACCTCTCTCGTTTTCTCTCTTATAAATAACGAGATTATGTAATGTGTGATACTGAGAATAATAAGAAATATGGCATCTAAATATTTGTTTTCTATCTTAATTTCTTTCTTCATTTAACGTGGTATCAGAGCGTCCGATCTAGGGTTTGTTAATATTTCAATCTTCTGTATCTCCCGTGTTCGATCTGTTCCTCTCTTCCTTAAATCATGGCGGAAACCAAAAGTATAGATGTGTTGTCGATGATGCCCAAAATTACTGATCGAAAGTTAAATAATTCAAACTACCATGATTGGAATAAAACAATCCGCTTGTATCTCCGTAGCATGGACAAAATAGATCATCTAACCAAGGATCCACCTTCACCTGATTCGAAGGAAGCTGATGACCAGATCTGGCTCAGAGATGATGCTCGTATATTTTTACAAATCCGAAACTCTGTTGAAAATGATGTAATTGGATTAGTAAATCATTGCAAAACTGTGAAAGAGTTGATGGAATATTTGGAATTTCTATATTCAGGCAAAGGCAATTTAAACAAAATGTATGATGTGTGTCAAGCTTTTTACAGAGCCGAAAAGAAGGACATGAATCTCATGAGTTACTTCATGTCATTCAAACAAACTTACGAGGAATTTAATCTCCTCTTACCTATGAGCAGTGATATCAAAATTCAACAAAAACAGCGAGAACAAATGGCCATAATGAGTTTTTTGGCGGGCCTTCCTTCAGAATTTGAAAGTGCAAAAGCGCAAATCCTTGCTAATACTGATATAACTTCTTTACATGAAGTATATAGTCGACTTCTGCGAACTGAAACAGTTTCAAACAACTCAAATACTAGTAATAGTGCTCTTGTAGGTGCACAGCCTAGTGCACAGGTGCACCAACCAGCAGACAATTGGA
This sequence comes from Allium fistulosum, assembly GCA_030737815.1. Lineage (NCBI taxonomy): Eukaryota > Viridiplantae > Streptophyta > Magnoliopsida > Asparagales > Amaryllidaceae > Allium > Allium fistulosum. The sequence continues at coordinate 1,216,077,544 of CM060902.1, forward strand.
GACCACATGCCCCTGCAACAGGCCAAAGCTGGAGACCACCTACTGCCCAACCATGGAAGCCATCAAATCAACCATGGAGATCACCGAATCCTAACAAAGTATGTAAGTACTGCAAGAAAATTGGTCATTTGGTGAATGAGTGTAGAAAATTGCAATACAAAACTCAAGGAAATGTCTCCAACCCAAATACCAAGGCTGTGTTAATGACTGCAGAAGAATTCGACAATTACTCAAAGTTTCAAAGTTCCATGAACAAAAATCCATCTGAAACCACTGCCGCAACAACAGTAGCTTCTATGGCAAATACAAGCAAAGCTACCTCTAACTGGATAATTGATTCAGGGGCCATGGACCACATGACAGGTAACCAACAATTGTTTCCAAATCTAACAGCAATCAGATCATCACACAGAGTTACATTGGCGGATGGTTCTCAATCATCAGTTAAAGGAATGGGTGAAGTTAACCCGAACTCATCCATATCTATGAAATCTGTTCTATACATACCCTCACTATCTTTTAATTTGCTCTTTGTGAGTCAAATTACGAATAATCTCAGGTGTAGCATTACTTTCTTTCCTAACTACTGTGTATTCCAGGATCTTGTGACGAACCAGATTATTGGTAGAGGACGTGAGTCTGGTGGCTTATACACTCTTGACGAAGTTTCTATTAACCCTACAGCTTGTTCAATAATGGACCAAACATTCAAACTCCATTGTCAACTTGGTCATTCATCTCTTCCATTATTCAAACAATTATATCCGCAGCATAACAACTTGTCCTCAATAAACTGTGAAGCGTGTCAATACGCAAAGCATCAAAGAAGCACTTCTTATCCTAGAGTTAATAAACGTGCAAGTAAACCTTTTACTTTAGTTCATTCTGATATTTGGGGACCAGCATCAGTTGTATCAAAACCTGGTTTTAAGTATTTTGTGACCTTTGTTGACGATTATACCCGTGTTACATGGCTTTTTCTTATGAAAAGTAGATCTGAATTGTTTTCTATTTTCTGCAAATTCAACACTGAAATAAAAACTCAATTCAACACCACTATACAAACATTGCGCAGTGATAATGAAAAGGAATATGTGTCTAATGAATTTAATAATTACCTTGCTCAAAATGGCATTTTACATGAAACTTCATGTGTTGATACTCCATCACAAAATGGCGTAGCAGAAAGAAAAAACAGACATTTGTTGGAAACTGCTAAGGCACTGTTGTTCCACATGAATGTGCCAAAGACATTTTGGGCTGATGCGGTCTCTACTGCTTGCTTTCTTATTAATAGAATGCCTTCAACTGTCCTAAATAATGAAATTCCGTACCAATGTCTCCTACCAAACAAGAGTTTGTTCCCTGTGAAACCACGTATATTCGGATGTACTTGCTTCGTTCGAAATGTTGACCAACAGTTAAGCAAGCTTGATCATAAGTCCCTAAAATGTATTTTTGTTGGATATTCAAGACTTCAAAAAGGGTATAGGTGTTATTGCCCAAGCCTACAAAAGTATATTGTGTCAATTGATGTATCATTTATGGAAGATATACCTTTTTATCAAACCAATACTCCGTCTCATGATCATGAAGAGAATGAAGAATTCCTGGTATATTCAACCATACCCATTGCTACCACTCAAGCAGATATCACAAATGAAGAAACTCACTCTGATGAAGATCCAAGCCTGAATTTACCAATAGCCATCAGAAAAGGAAAGAGACAATGTACGTTTCCCATTTCCTCATTTGTGTCCTACAAGAAATTATCACCTTCATCACAGGCATTTGTTTCCAAACTAGATTCTATATCTATCCCGAATACGGTTGCTGAGGCCATTGCATCACCAGAGTGGTGTGAAGCAATGAAAGATGAAATGAAGGCGTTAGAACAAAATAAAACATGGAAGTTGGTAAGATTACCACCAAACAAAAAGGCAATAGGGTGTAAGTGGATTTTTTCTATAAAAATGAATGCTGATGGGACTGTGGCAAGATTAAAGGCTCGTTTAGTTGCAAAAGGGTATGCTCAATCATATGGAATTGATTATTTAGAAACATTTTCACCGGTAGCAAAAATGACGTCAATAAGACTCTTCATTTCATTAGCAGCACACCACAATTGGAGACTTCATCAATTAGACATTAAAAATGCATTTCTACATGGGGATCTCTCCGAAGAAATATATATGGAGCAACCACCTGGGTTTGTTGCTCAGGGGGAGACAAGCATGGTGTGTCAACTTCACAAGACGCTGTATGGACTCAAGCAGAGTCCACGTGCTTGGTTCAGCAAGTTCAGCATTGCTTTAGAAAAGTATGGTATTCAAAGATGTAAAACTGATCATTCAGTTTTTTACAATCAAACTAATGATGGGATTATATTGCTAGTCGTTTATGTTGATGATATTGTGATCACTGGTAGTGATGAGGGTGGTATTCACGCCTTAAAATTGTTTATTCAAACGCAGTTCAATACCAAAGATCTTGGGGAGCTTAAATACTTCCTCGGGGTTGAGATTATACGAAATACTGATAGTATACTACTGTCTCAAAGAAAATACGTACTTGATCTATTCAAAGAAACTGGAAAACTCGGTGCTAAGCCATGCACTACTCCCATGATGCCTAACCATAACTTGAGTGAAGAAGGTGAACTATTTGATAATCCAGAGAGATATCGGCGTCTTGTTGGCAAACTTAACTATTTATGTGTTACCAGGCCTGACATTGCGTATTCTGTCAGTATAGTAAGTCAATTCTTGGCTAAACCAATGGTTCATCACTATAATGCACTGGAACAGATTTTATGTTATCTCAAAGGCACGGTGGGACAAGGACTCATCTACTCAAATCATGGTCATATGAATGTTGAGTGTTTTAGTGATGCTGACTGGGCTGGCTCTAAAATAGATAGAAGATCAACGTCTGGGTTTTGTGTGTTCGTAGGAGGAAACTTGATTGCATGGAAAAGCAAGAAACAACCTGTTGTGTCTCGGTCTAGTGCTGAATCCGAATATCGAGCAATTGCTATCGCTGTATGTGAAATTATGTGGGTGTTTCATCTGATGAAAGAAGTGGGTATGGAACTATGTCAACCAGCAAAAGTGTGGTGTGACAATCAGGCAGCAATTCATATTGCATCGAATCCTGTTTATCACGAAAGAACAAAACATATTGAAGTGGATTGCCACTTTATTAGAGAGAAGATTATGCAAGGCATTGTTGAGACTCAATTCATTCGTACTGGAGAACAGTTAGCTGATATATTCACTAAAGCTCTGAATGGTTCTCGCATGCAATATCTTTGCAGCAAGTTGGGTATGGCTAATGCATACTTGCCAACTTGAGGGGGAGTGTAAACGTACATATTCATGTTCCCTCTTTATTCATTTTCCAGCAGATCATGGTTTATGGTTAACAGCCCAATAGCCCATTTAGTTTTGTTTGTAATGTTTCATCACTTTCCAGATTTACCTCTCTCGTTTTCTCTCTTATAAATAACGAGATTATGTAATGTGTGATACTGAGAATAATAAGAAATATGGCATCTAAATATTTGTTTTCTATCTTAATTTCTTTCTTCATTTAACATTTAACAATATTTTATTATAATAATAAATTAATCTTAACAATTTTATTATAATAATAAATTACTTTTAAAACCAATTTACTTTTAAATAGCAATTAACTCTGGGTAACTATCCCTAAATAATCATTCATTAATTTTAAATCTCTCCAATTAATTTTAATCAAGTAATCAACTTTAAAGAAAAACAATTAACTTAATCTATTGACATTAAGTACACTTAACCTCATTAACAAGTGATTAAGTGTGAACAATCCCGTTAACTTCTTAATTAGTTCATTAATTAATCATTAGTCAAATAATTAATGTTAACCATATCCTTTTACAAAAACATTAGTTAAGATTGAAATTATCTTCCATAAGTTCTCAGTGCAACCACCTAAGGATCTGGACTTTTACAATCTAACTTTATATTTTCCATGTTCGAAAAAGGTTTCTAAGCCACTTAGTTTACATATTTCAACTTTGGGTCTCACTCATTATATACGAGGGTCATACTCAACACCAATATCTTGCTACGACATTATCATAACGTAACCATACATGACATTAAATATTTAACACGACTAACCGAATTGGCGTGATTTAAAAACATGGGTTTTAATGTGTCGTAAAATTCTACTGCTTCAAATCAACCAACAATTTACATGAAGGCGTAGTACTCGTCGACACGATCACAACGTGAAAATCTGCACGTCTATCGGATTTAAAACGAATACGTTATTGTGATTTAAAATTTTCGATCTATGAATTTAAAATTTTATTTATTTATTTTTTTAGATGGGCCGAGCCCAATACCTGAAACAACCCAACCTCCTCCCTCTTCTTCTTCTCAATCTCTTTCTATTCCTGTACATGTTATGGCCATGCACCAAGTGTCCACGTGCACCACCAATTTACTTCACGAACTTCCCACTTCTCTCCACCATCGAGTCTTTCTTCCCATGCTCATCCTCTTCCACCTAGTTGCCAATCGTCGGTCCCCTCCCTCTGCCATTCCATTCAACCACGGTGCTACAGGTCATGACATTTTTGTTGCCAAAATCCACAAAAAAATCACCACACGAGCATCTTTCCGTCCCGATCAATCATCTAATCTCCGATTCAAGTACCGATGGCCGAATCAAAAACTATCTCGAGCCCTAGTTTTGAAGATCACCAATCATCGTCATGGATCGTCGCCAAAATTACACGAAAAATCTCTTTCTCCGATACGAACTCGGTGGCGCAGACGGGATCAGTGAGTCGCATCGAGTTGAGAGAAAACATTTTTCAAAGTTTCGACGCTATTTTTCCCACTTCAAGTTTTTCGGTGATTTCTCCATCGATACATAACGAAAATCAGTGCCATAAGTTTCTAAAAATACTAGAGGAGAATACGAACAACTTTCATTTAGATAGTCGAGGTTAAATTTGGGTGTTTAGGATGATATAATTTTTTTGAAAGGGGAAAATTATGCATTTCAACCTTACTGTGAATGTTAGAGATGCAACATGAATTAATCTCTCTATATACCTTATTATCATCCATGATCATACTTCCTTAAGCATGTACAAATCATTTTAAACATTCATTTATACTTGAATCATTAATTCCATTATCAGGTGATTTACAGAAATCAAAACAGAGTGTTGAAATTGAGAAGATACTCATAGTTCTTCCTTCAAGAAGATTGCTGCTGCTGGGAAAGAGAACTGAATGGAGAATCAAAAGATAATAGGAAAAAAATTGATATACGGCAGTTCAATTTATAGAGGAATAAAGGCCTAAATCCTATCTTTTTATTTGTACCATATACAGAACTAAATCTCTGTTTTGTGACTTAACAGAGCAATGAAATCATTACCTGTATAATTCCTGAAGCCTGTATATTTTGGTGACTTGATATAGCCTCAAAACCATATCACTTGACTTAACATAGCCCACAGAATTATTACTTGTAAATATGTGCTCCTTAGCATAATTAAGGAAGTAACATCATCACTATCCGTGATGAATAAACACATGGATATGGTATTTGAAACCCACAACATAATATTCCAATAATTATAATAAACCAAAATATTTGAAGTATACCGAACATAGAATATGTGGAATCACTCATCAAATAAGTATCTTATGTATATATGCAATTATGGGATTGCTATGTGTGTGGTAAGAAAATCTCCTTCTTAGTTAAAAATCAGACCGACGATATCCAAACAATATTGCATTCAAATAAATATTGTAAATTCCTGATTTTACGATCAAGTTTCAAAGAATTTTTTTTTAGATTGAATATCCATAAAAAATGCGGTCAAATTCTGGGTCGTTACACGTATAGTCCAAAAAGTTTCATTAGTGAATTACTTATTCTAAGCCATCTAGACTACAAGTTGTTTTTGTTTAAAAAATGCCACAGTAGTTTCATACATGTAGCTTTCCTTAGCTCTATGAAAATTTTCAAACTTGTACCTTCCTCTTTTTTGGTCTACAAATCATATCCCAAGAAATTCTATGACATATTCCACCCCAATAAAAAATAAACACATTTTTTTTTTGATAGTAGCCATGAGAATTTGGTAGATCATAAGCCAATACAAGACCATAGAAATGATAATTGTATGAATGACTCAGCTCTGCCAGGAATAGTTAAAAATTTACTGCCCCAATTATCCATCCTCTCTTTTATTTTGGAAAGAAGATTCCTACAATCAGAGTAGTGAAAATAATTAGAGGATAATGGCACTCCCATATATTTAACTAGATGTTTAACTGGTAGGAAATCATTTTCTACTTTCAATATACTTTTCAAAAGAGTTATATTTCTGTTGTGGTTCTTGTTGTGGTTAATACATAGCCCAACTTCTTTATCAAAGTGTTAAAAATCTCCAAAAGATTAATTGCACTTTCAACATTTTCTTTACAAAAAATCATCAAATCATCCATGTATAAAGGATGTATAATAGTTGGGGAAACTTTATTTATAGGAGAAATTAGTTTATCATCTATATAATTATCCATAAGAACTGAAAAATATTCCATGTTTATGCAGAAAAGATAGGGGGCCTGAGGATCCATTTGTCTAATACCACAATTTCTACCAAAAAATCCTTTGGAACTCCTTAGATTATAACAGAATACGAAGGGGCAGTGATACATTATTTAATGAGATTAACTATTTTTGTAGAATATGACATATAAAGTGGCTGTTAATTCTATCATGTGTTTTTTAAAATCAATTTTCAAGCAAAATTTAGCTAAGCCCTTCCCTTTGAAGCTTCTTAGCAGTTCGTGTGCTAAAAGAATATTTTTTGCTATACATCTCCTCGAAATGAGAGCTGAATGATTTTCTGAAATTAGAAAAGAAAATAAACATTTAACTCTATTATTGATTGTTTTGAAATTATTTTTTAAAACATGTTTTAACAAGCAATAGGGCAATAACCAAAAATATAAATGGACTTATCTTTCTTAGGCACAGAGCAATAGATGTGTGGTTTACCCCTTCGGCTAGTTTACAAGTTTCCGGAGAATATCTTTAATATATTCCCAATGAATTTAAAAAAAATTAGCTAGGAAACCATCCAGACCAGGACTTTATTCATTAGAAGTAGAGAAAATGGGTTCTTTGACTTCTGTTAAAGAAACTCCTTCCAATAGAAATTTTCTTCCCTTTTCATTCATCCTTCTTCTACATTGAATAATTGGAAAATGACGATTCGACTTAATTTCAATATTGAAAAGGGTAGTAGCTAAGAGTCTCATTTTCTATATAATCTACAACATAAAATAATTCTCCATATTTATTAAATAGAGCAAGCAATCTATTTCTATGCTTTCTGATTGAAATTTTAGATTGAAAGAAATGAGAATTAGTATCTCCTTACTGTAGCCATGTCTGTTTCGAGTTCTCATGAAAAATCTTTTCTTGTTGTTCAAGATTTTGATTAGCTTCCTTCAATTTGCCATATAGGATAATGCTGATTGGATCTTCATCTGCCTCTTTTAAAGCTTTCTGCTAGGCTGCATCATAATCAATTAAAATTTGGTTTTCTTTTCTCTGGTTCTATTCCATTTTTTAAGCTCCATGTTGATTTGTCTCATCTTATGAATGAAAACATGTTCCATTGGACCCTATGTTTGAGATTCAAAACCAGCTTTGAAACTAGAAAAATAATTACCATACAAGTGCCACGTGTTACAGTATCTTAAAGGAAAGCCTTTATCACCTTTAAGATTCTCCCAAAGCTTAACAAGAATTGGGTTATAATCACTAGAATAATTTAGAATAATTAGGTAGAGAAATCGAAATCAAATAGGGAAATGGGTTTATACATAAATCATTAACCACTCTCTATCAATTTTGGTTGCCATGCCTCTTTTCCTTCAAGTGAAGTTGTAACCCTGCAGTTTAGTGTCAACTAGACTAACTTCCATTAAGAATTTGTTAAATCCACTTAAATGACTAAAATGAAGGGGGAATTAATTTAAAGGACAAAGATTTGTATATTTTTTACCTCAAAGACACAATCTCAATATTTTTACCACAAGGACAAACATTCTCCTAAAATTTATTCATAAGGACAAACATTTTCCAAAATTATTCATAAGGACAACAAAACTGCTACCAAGCTAAAACTGATACCTAAAAACTGCTACCGGTAACTACAAACTGATATTTAAAAACTGATATCAATGACTAAAAACTGATACCTAAAGAAAGTTGTCCTTCAGGATAAAATATTGAAGGCATGTCCTTGAGGCAAAAACGCTGAGAAATTTTGTCCTCGACAATAATTTCCTGTAAAATGAATTGCTAACCCCCTTTTTTATCTTTTGCTTGAAGAGCGTTATTAAAGTCCCCCAAGAGAAACCATGGCTTATCATAGCATTTAATTTCAGCACATAAAAAATTCTTAAGAGTTTCTTTATCCTTAATAAAGTTGCTAGCATAAATAAAAGCTATTAAGAATTCACAACCTCCTTTTTTTCATAGCTTTGCAACTTATATGTTGTTTACTTTTTTAAAGAATTTGAAAGTCCCATATTTGCTTATCTCATAGAACCAAAATTCTAACTTTAGCACGACAATCATTATTATGAATAGTTCTTAATTTGTTGGAAGATGAAACTTTTTGATTCTACTATTTGAAAGTTTATTCTCTAACAAACTGACTATACTCGGTTTATGAATAGTTAGGAGTTTTTTTATATATCATTAAATCTAGCAATTGAGTTCATACCCCTAACATTCCAGTTCAAATCGTAATTTATTCTTATTTTTTCTCCTTAAATTTTCTCTTCTAGGAGGAGCAATTATTTCAGTTTTCTATTTTTCCCCTTTTAGATTTTCTTTTATAAACTGGGTTATCACTTACATGAGTGCTCCCCCCACTCTTTCATAATAAAAAAAGGTTAATCGCTTACATATCCTAAGGGCATCTCCAATCGTTGGTTACATTCTGAATTGAGGCCAAAAAGTCTTCCCAGTCGTCAAATTCAGAGTGAATATTAAGCTTAATGTTCAGGATCCGGTTCAGGATCCTGAACTGGGCTTGGGCGCCCATTTTATGGGCGCCCAAGCCCTGGCGCCCATTTTATGGGCGCCAGAGCTCTGGCGCCCATAAAATGGGCGCCCAAGCCCAACCCCGCCAAACTCCTCCAACGGCCACCAAAAATCGTATCATGTTGAAATCCAACAGCTATAAACGGTCATATTTTTGTCCCCAACGGCTATAAACGGTCATATTTTGTCCCCAACGGCTATAAACGGTCATATTTAAAATTACAACGGCTATAAACGGTCATATTTGTGATTTCATTATATATATAGGACTATTTTTCAGATTGTAAAACACACATCTCTTCTTCTATTACAATTATATTCTCAATTCCATAATATTGAAAGTATGTCTCATCCTTTTCAATCATATACCGAAGCGATGAATATGGATAGCTGGGATTTTGATTCTCAACCAATTCAAAATGTTCATCCCCAAACCGCTCCCCCTCTATCCTTCCATTCTTCTGCTACATGGTCTGGCGATGAAGATAAGGATTTGTGTTATATTTACTGTCATTTTTCTAACGACTCGGTAAAGGGGAATGACCAAAGTGGAGAGGCGTTTTGGGCAAAAGTCATGACTGCGTACAATAAAAAGCATGTCGAAAAGACGAGGTCAATGTCTGCAATCACCGGTCGTTTCGGGAAGATTAATCGACAAACACAATTCTACGAGTCGCAGATTCACAAAATAAGAACAGCAAATCCAAGTGGAATGGGTGGCGAAGCTGAATTGGTAGCGTTTTGAAAAATATTATTTTTAATTTATATTCATTCTGATCACTTTGTTAATATATCATTTTGTGTTTCTGTTTTTTTAGAAGAGAATGGTGAACGATCAATTCTTGAAATTATTTCCAAGAGAAAATGGTACAAAGAAACCCCATTACTATCAGTTTGCAAACTGCTACGACTTGCTTGTTAGTCAACAAAAATGGAGCTCAAACACTGCAAAAAGCTTAAGAGATGTTCAGACGAACTCGAAGGGCAAGAAAAAAACAAGACGAACTAATTATAATTCCAGCCCAAGCAATTCTTCTCAGATGGACTCTAATGTATGCCCAGATAACGAAGACGAAGAAGCAGAACCCGCATTTGATGAAGATGCTAGACCGATGGGGCAACGAGCAGCTAAGAAGAAAATTGCCGTTCAATCTCAAATCGATTCTCGTTTAGCCCAAATGCATGAAAAACATGCGAGAGAAAATGCAGAACGTCAAAGGGGGAGTGCAGAAAAGCTTGCCGTGTTAAAAGAACTGGCCGAGATTGAGAAGGGCCGGTTTGAGCTAGAACGGCAACGCCAAGAGACCTTGGTAATGGAAAAGGATGTCACCGGAATGGACCCAATTACAATGCAATATTGGATGGAGTACAAACAACGCATTGTTGAGAGTAGATCGGGAACAAAACATATTTAGTTGAAATATTCATGTGATATTTTAAGTTATTGCAGTTAAATATCCATGTACCTTCAGTTTATATTTTCAATCATGTGTTATTTTTAGTTTTAAAATATTCAATGGGATGTCATTTATTTCGATGCATTATGTAGACATCAATAAAGATGTATTTCAAAAAACATAAATGATATTACAAAGATAAAAATTATAGCATTCTACACTTCGTTACAGAAATAAAAAGGCAAACAGATGTAATTAAACAAAGATCCACCATCCCGAACTATTGATTTCCATGAGAATTCCAAATATGCTTAATTAAATCCCTTTGCAGTCTATTATGAATAGCAGCATTACGATATACTTCATGATTATCGACATGAATTGCGTACTGTCCTTCATTTCGTAACGTAGCTGTGCGAAACAATTCGGGAGGTTGTCTTGCCCCATCATACTCGAAATCGGGATAGTCCATAGCGCGTTCATCTTCAATGATCATGTTATGCAAAATTATACAGCAGAACATAATTGCAGCCATTTTTGATCTCTTCCATAATCTACATGGATTCCTGACCATTGCAAACCTTGCTTGAAGGACCCCAAATGCCCTTTCTACGTCTTTCCTTTGTCCTACCTGCATTGCAGCAAATTGTTTCTGTTTTGCCGTCATTGGGTTTGCAAATGTCTTTACAATCGTACTCCATTTGGGATAAATTCCATCTCCAAGATAGTATCCATGCTCATATGTATTATGACCAAGAGTAAATGATAAGGGAGTTGACTTACCTTGCGCTAAATCATTAAACAAATGAGATCGTTCGACAACGTTTATGTCGTTAAGAGAACCTGGCATTCCAAAGAAAGCATGCCAAATCCACAAATCATTAGAGGCAACCGCTTCTAAGATGATAGTAGGTTTTTTTTCTTTACCGTTATATGCTCCATGAAAAGCTTTTGGACAGTTCTTCCACTCCCAATGCATACAATCTAGACTTCCAAGCATTCCAGGCCAGCCTTTGCTTTCATGCATTTCACGCAAGCGCGCTACATCTGCCTCGTTTGGAGAACGAAGATATTCAGTCCCATAAATGTCCACAACTGACTGACAGAAGTGATCTAGGTTTTCCAATGCCGTACTCTCTGCAATACGATATGCGTCGTCAAGGGCATCGGCGGGTGTACCGTACGCTAACATCCTCAACGCTGCGGTCATTTTTTGATGCCCACTTAAACCTTGTTTTTTTGCGGCGTCTTGCTTGTAAACAAAATAATTATTATTCTGCTGAATACTTTCGAGAATTCTTAAAAATAATGGACGACTCATTCTGAATCGTCGTCTAAACATCTCTGGACCGTAAGTTGGATCACGGGCAAAGTAATCTTGCATAAGTGTTTTATGAAATGCTTGCTGGTTACGGTTGATATATTTCCGACCCATAACTGAACCGCCTTGTTTTCCAGAAGTTGAACCGTATGCTTCACGGTATATCTCCATCAGTTCCTCCTCCTCTTGTTGATGCGCTAACGCATACGCTTCTTCTTCAGAGTCACTGTCGCATAGCAATATAGCTTTTAGTAAATTTCCAGACATTGTTTGTTATTTGAGGATGGTTGTTTGATATGTGAATGTTTTGTTAGACTTAATTGAGGTGAACAAGTATGAGATCCAAATGGTTATATGTATAGACAAATTCTTGAGTGGAGAGAAGGTGACTCAGTGTGCAGTCAAATCAAATACTGTAGCCACGTTCATCTGCCGGTCAAGATTCTCTGCTTTCTTGAGTGGAGAGAAGGTGACTCAATGCGCAATCAAATCAAATACTGTAGCCACGTTCATCTGCCGGTCAAGGTTCTCTGCTTTCTTGAGTGGAGAGAAGGTGGCTCAGTGTGCAGTCAAATCAAATACTGTAGCCACGTTCATCTGCCGGTCAAGATTCTCTACTTTCTTGAGTGGAGAGAAGGTGACTCAGTGCGCAATCAAATCAAATACTGTAGCCACGTTCATCTGCCGGTCAAGATTCTATGCTTTCTTGAGTGGAGAGAAGGTGGCTCAGTGTGCAGTCAAATCAAATACTGTAGCCACGTTCATCTGCCGGTCAAGATTCTCTGCTTTCTTGAGTGGAGAGAAGGTGACTCAGTGCGCAATCAAATCAAATAATGTAGCCACGTTCATCTGCCGGTCAAGATTCTCTGCTTTCTTGAGTGGAGAGAAGGTGGCTCAGTGTGTAGTCAAATCAAATACTGTAGCCACGTTCATCTGCCGGTCAAGATTCTTGAGTGGAGAGAATCAACATCCATTCTATAAATTAACAAATCGTTATCTGTTGAAATCATTTAAAAACTTAACATTATTCAAACTACATTGTCCAACATGACATTTAAGTCTCATGAATTGAAGTTACTTATGCAGTACTACATACAAACCGATGAGATGTGCGACAATCAGGAGGTAATGGTAATTCATTTTTGGGAGACTCTGGCTGAACTGTACAACAACGACGTGGGTTGTCAAGTTAGACGTACGGCTCAAGAGGTCAGGACAGCATACGGAAACTTTACTAGGGCATGCACGCGTTACACAAAGATTATTAATGAGGTAATATCGGAAAATGTGTTTGAGAATACACGTTCGACATATGACGGTCGATACAATTTAAAATACCGCACTCCGTTCATTGGCCATGATGCATACTTCATACGCCAAAATTGGCTAGAAAGATTTGGATGGCCTTAAGATAACAATATTGGTAGTTGGTTATGTAACGGTCGTTAATGTGTGGAGAGCTTTCTGACTTGTCTTTTCAAATAATGTCTGTTGTTTTTATCATTCCCCTACTACCTGTTTGTTTATATATACGCTTTCTTATTTACTTATTCATCATTCATAATCATCTTCTTCCTCAATCACAACAATAAATTCATCATCCAATGCCTTCTTGGCCTTCTTCTATCGATTCAGATGCAGGTTACGTGCGTACGGAAAGTCCACATACTGATGAGGATTGGCTTATCAATTATCAAGAACAACACTATGAAGATGTCCGCGGTCAATTTCCAGATCTTGAGCAGTTGAGACTTCAGGAAGTGGTTGAACCACCATACGAACAACATGTTGTTCGTCATGCATATGAACAACCTGAGAACCAGGTTCAAGTAGTTCAACCTCCCACTGAGCAAGAAGTTGAATCGTACCCAGTTTGTTGTCAGTGTGGGTATGGAGTTGAAGTTGTAGTACGTGCGGATGGAGAAAATATTGGTCGTCGAATCCAAATATGTCAATTCTGGCCTAATGGTTGCAATTACGCGGAATGGTTGGATGATCCTTTATGTCCAAGGGGAATAACCTATGCAAACGAACTAGAACAGGAGATAAGACGTCTTCGAATTTCTTTACAGGAGTTGCAATTTAATCGTCACGTCTAGTATATTCATATTTATGTTCTATTATTACTGTGTCGTTTTTTATCAATGTTCGTATGTCTTCAATTCTAATGTCACTAGTATACACAAACATATATAATTCACAGTATACACAAACATATATAATTCACAGCATACACAAACATATATAATTCATAGCATACTCGAACATTATCAGCCAAAATCCAAGAAAGTGAAATTATATAAACAAACACTCAGACAATGACATAAGTACATAAGATATATGAACTGCAACATATAATAAAACGTTCGCTATGCATATACTAAAAGGTATACAACTAAAGGGATGCAACGTCGTCGTCGTCATCATCATCACCATCATCCCCATCACCATCATCTCCGTCATCGTCATCATCATCCCCATCTCCGTCATCATCATCTCCGTCATCATCATCGTCATCCCCATCACCATCCTCACCATCCTCCCCCTCGTCCTCATCATCTTCCTCACCCCCATCATCCTCACCTAAACCACCAGCATCATACCCACTGGGACCAGCTTCACCTCCGCCCTGTGATCCGAAAGGCTCATATATAGCAAGTCTAGCTGACAGCTGATCAATCTGCGTCTCTAGCATATGTGTATGCTGCATGTACATATCATGCATGGTGTGTGTATGTGCAAGAGTCATATCGCGAAACACACCAAGTGAAACTCTGGCCTGGTCCAATCTAGCAGCTTACTACATAAAGATGATATTTGACATAGTAAGAAACTAAGCATAAAATAAAGGAAAAAGGGCAATAAACAACAAACGTACCTCATACGGAGGATATAACCCAACTGAAGGCACACCAGGAAACTCAGGGTGGTCTGGAAAGACTAAACGCTGCTCAATCATAGTACCTGTCACGTCATATGCTCTAAAAGTAGTATCAGGCTCCAACTGCATGGGAGTCTGCGAGAACTGTGACGGAATCGGGTCAAATGAAACCTGCGGTACCTGAACTCTACCGGCTGCCATGTGAGGTCCTATATGATCAGAGTTGACCCCACGAACATAATCTGGTACGATGAATCTACGGGGTGCTACTCTGGCCCAATAAGAATCGTAGTCTCCGTCGATGAAGAAAGTACTGCTATCCACCCACCCAGCCTGTCGTAGAGCATCTAAGTAATGATCGCCAATCACCCTATGTCTACCAAACATGTCCTCACAAGATAAAGGATCATATGGTATACGACGATCACCGGTAATCTGATAAGCACACCTCTCTCCCAAATACCACATAGGCATAAATGCAGGTGTATGCAAAGCAACCCTACGTCTAGATAGAGAATACGCAACCATCATGGGATGGTCGTCCACCATAAGACCTGCATCTGCTAGATGAGTCCAATGTGAGGCCCAAGGAGTACGAATGATGTTACCTCGACTACGCATATCAAGCTGTGACCTAGCCTCCATCAAGTCATGCCGTACACCTAAGGGAACATAATGTACGTACTGCATAGTCTCCCACCTTCTCATCCTAGGGAAGTACTGCTCAGGAGCCTGACTAGCCATGTCCTGGATGCGGGGATGCATGTTTGCCGTGTACTCGTAGTACCATAACGGCAAAATATACCAAAAAGCGTACATCTGCTTGACATCGCCAAGCGCAAATGAATCTAGAGCGGTATAAAGGGTGCCTAATATCGCCGTGCCCCAATCAATAGTATGTAGCTGGTCTAATCTAGCAAGAGATGCTAAATAACCTAGTCGAACCGTACCTTTTTGGTTCGAAAAAAAGGTCGAACCAAACAAGTACAGCAGAAATGCTCTAGTGACTGCATCCATCATATCGGCTCTAGCTATATAAGTGGTGATGTACTGCTGCAGGTAAGTCAACTTAACAGAACCACTACTGACGCAGGTAACATCTATCAATGGTAGAAAAACAGTAAACAGATTGGGGGACTCGTACAAATCATCAAATGAAAAAGGTCGAAGACCATGTCGTCCAATCTCAATGCCAGTGAACACGTAGAAATCAACTGGGGTGATACCAAGCTCAAAATCTGAAAAATGAAACGTATGCGTGGTGGGCCACCACCTCTCAGCTAATGCCTGAATGAGAGGTCGATCAAAGGACTGAACAGGCCTAATCGACAAAAAAAGACCAAAAGGGCTAGCCTGTAGCCTCTCAGCAATAGGACCGGGAAGAGAATCATAAAACTGGGTAATACACTTAGCCCAACTACCCCGACAATGAATGTAATGGTCCTAAAGATAATTTATGAATTATTAATTTTTGACAGAATAACAGTTATTTAATATGATTATGTGATGTACATATAAAAATAATCAAATATACTAATGTGCAATTTATACCTGTACGGTCGTCAAAGCGGATTCGGCTCTATGCCGATAACCATCTGGAAGCTCGTGTAATACACGTAGATCGTCTGATGAAACTCCAGGTGGCGGCGGAACATGTAACGGTCCAGCTTGCTCCGCTGGATGTCTGTGAACCGTTCTTCGAGCGATTTTGGTTGGACGCGGCGGCATTTCGTTTAGATTTGCTAATTAAAAAAAAATTAAAATGAAAGGTAGAGAAAAAATGGGGAGGAAAGGGAGGGGATGGGTAGTAGTAGGGGGAAGGGGGCAGGCGCTCATTTTATGAGCGCCTGCATTTCAGGCGCCCATAAAATGGGCGCCTGATGCCAGGCGCCCATTTAATGGGCGCCTGGCATCAGGCGCCCATTTAATGGGCGCCTGGCATCAGGCGCCCATTTTATGGGCGCCTATGGTCTGGCGCCCATAAAATGGGCGCCTGACCGGTGCGCTCTCCTGCGAGATTACGCACGTAATATTCAGGGTCCTGAATATTACGTGCGTAACCCACTGGAGATGCTCTAAGTAATCATTTTCTACTTTATTTTTACCTAGGGGATCATCTATAATACTAACAATATTATCGATGAAATTTCTATCAATATCATACAGGTTAATGTCTTCTACAGTTCAGAACTATCTAAATATTCAGATTTTGAATTATCAAAAAAAAATCTAGAAGTTTATCTATATTTTGTTGCTAAGCTTCAATTTTATTATTCCCTGTGATAGATTTCTCAGCATATAACTCACTATTTGTTTTATTTGTATCTAGGTCAGATGACGTCAGAACTGCAATTGACCTTAACCTAGTATCCCTATGCAAGCATGAAGAATCAGCTCCAGCACTAGCCTTATTCTGAGGATTTATTTAATCATTATTAGATACAATAGTTGCATCTCCAACATGAATATGCATAACCTGTGCATCACCATCTTCTGTGTTGACGTGTTTATAAGCTATATTACCTAATCATCCACCTTATTCTTCTTTTCTGGAACCGTGACTTGTTTAGATGATAGATCATATTTGTTAATATTCTATGCTATCATATCGGCAGCCGTGTTTAATTTTGTTTTGTTATTTAAACTTGGACATGCATTATTTGTTTTTAATAGTCTATCTTGTTCCGATCAAAAATCTTTTATGGTGTTTACAATTGCACTATCTAGAGCTTCTGAATAAATTTCTTCAATTTCCCAATCAGATGTGTACTGTATTATATTATTGCTTGTTTCCTCCACTATATCATTTCTTTCCTTTGCTTTTATATTGTTGTTTTCTCCATGAGCCTATCAACCATGCTCTTTAAAACACATTCTTGTTGAATTTCCTCCACTGTCTTGGAAATTAAGAGCCGACTCTTTTCCATTGCCTAAACTAATTGAAGTATTTGTTTTAGGTTGCCAAACCAGAGTTTTCTTTCTATTACACCGAGAGTTAACGTGCTTAAGCACTTTGCAAAACCTACACCGTATTGGTAAATGCTCATACTCAAATTTAATTGTAACCTCCTCTCCACTGAAATTAACAACTTGGATCTCATTAGGAAAATCAGAAGTTGCATTCATTTCAACTAAAACATGGGAAAAAGAAAGCCGAGACTATTTGGAAGTAATTTCATCCAATTCAATCGAAATCCCAAATGAGCTGGTGATGATGCTTAGAGCCGCAACATCCTAAAATTCTAAGTCTAGATGTAATAATTTTACTAATACAGGAATTGTTGAAAAAATATCTCTATTGAATTTAAGACCAAGGTTCCATTTTTTTATCATAATTATTCTAGAATCAAATAAATAAGACCCTCCTTCTAGAATTCTTTTAGTCTTTTTTATATCTTCAAATCTAACCAAAAAGAAACCATTCTGTCAGCAAAGAGATCATATTTACTCTTAAGCATCTAGATCCGGTCTATGTAAGCTCAAAAATGAATATAATAAGGCCTAAAACCAAAAAAAGTATACTGCAATGGAGTTTTCCCATTTTAGTTCAGATCTTTGAAAAATCGTTTCAGGGATTAGTGGTTTCCATTTATTATTTTTATTAGAAGTTGGTTTAACGTAAGTTAACTTCTTCCTTCCATTATTGTCCCCTCCTTGATGATTAGTTGTAGAATTGCTTATCCCCTTTGCAACTTTACACCACGTATGTTTTTGTTCAAGTCCAAAGCGAAATTATCCAATTTATTTTTCACGTTTTGACCCCTGTCTCTTATCTGATCGCAACCTATCCCCTCGTTGCTATATGAAGGCTTAAGCATGCTCTGGTCTCTCCCTGTAGAATCGACCATAATGCGACGAATTCCTACATTAGCAGGAATTTTTCAACCATTAAAGACCCCGTCCAAACAAGCGGCCTCAAGAGAAGAGCCTTGAGCATTATTTTTTGAATCGGGATGCCGCCTGTTATCTTTGAATGGAAGACTATCTACGATATTTGAACCCAGATCCAATTTCTCTTTCCCACGTGGGTCGTTCTTTTCATTTATTAATATATCAGGGGAAACGAGATTTGGAGATTGCGGTAGATTTACGGTTTTATTGCATGTAGAAGAAGCAGTCGCCATTTATTTAGGGTTTTATATGGACTTAAAATTATGATTTTAAAATTTTCAAACGATAATAATAGTGATATAATATATTCTGATAGTTAACATGTTCTAGCATGTTAACATGCTGAACAATGAAATGATGTATGTTAGGCACCTTCTTAGATAAGAAATGTCGCATTAATACCGGAGACGCGTCTGATGCATCGGAAGTCACAACATTTCAAACGCGACATTTCGACCGTTGAGCCAACTGGTAGAAAACGATACATTAGCGTCTAATGTGTCATATGTTTCTCACAAACAGCTACTTCTTTTCCACTTCTTCTTCCCTTCTATTTATTCACACCCCCCTCCGACCCTCATTCGACCTCCATACCAGCACACTAGCCACCTTCCCGATTTTCTGCATCTCTCTTCGTTTCTCTTATCAAGTATTTTTTTCGTTTTTTTATTTATTTAATTTTAATTTATAACATATATTTTTCGACGAATTTTTTGCCGTATTCCATAATTTTTAGTTTTCAGCATGTCGCATGGATTTTCTGCTTCCTCTCAGCCTATTCTTTTATGGACACTTGAAAGGGAGAGAATTTCATAGACTTGTGCGTGGAATTTTTACCGAACTGAAGGAATTCCATCAGCTCGTTTTATGCATCGGTGACAAGCGCGTTTAATGAAAAATTGATCCTTGACCGGTCCTATACACAAATGAAGAACAAATAGGACAACTTAAAGCATTCGTGGATTGACTATGACAGACTGTTACAATTAGAAGGAGAGATTTAGGATTAGGAGAACTATTACACGGACGGTACCAAGAAGTGGTGGAATACAACTAAACAAAGATTCAAGAGATTTAGAAAAGTTCCCCCTTAAAATTCAGAGAGTTGGATCAGTTTATCAGAGGCTACGTAGAAAAGGGGACTTGTAGATACTTAATACCTCATACTCAATCCGCTCAGCCTTTTACTACTATCGATATAGATTGTTAGTCCAATTGGGTAGCATGTGACACTCCAGTTGCTCCATAGCCTAGATGAAGTAGACATACCGAGCAAGGCAGCTTGAGCAAACATGATGTTGGAAGGTCAATTGTTCATGTGGGTCGTTTCAATAATGTCGTGCAACTATACTATCTTTTATTATAACTGTTCAATGATGGAAGCTTACATTAATTTTTCGTAATGAATCCACAACTTGGATATTGTGGAAAATTTGACTAATGAAGAAGTAGCAGGATTTAAGATGTACGAGTTGGACTTGTTGCTTGGACGTTGTTAATAGTTTTTAGTTTGTTTTTTGAACGTATTTGAATTTAAAAATGTATTAGTTTGCTTTAATGAAATCGAGCAATTTATTTTTTATTATTTGCAATTATTAAACGCATATTATATGATATAAATAAATATTAATTAACTATAAAATCAATAAAATTAAAAACCACTTTTTAAATATTCCATTCAAATACCCCTTTTGTATCATCAAACACATTCCTCTTTCAACCAACTTCCCCGCTCAAATTTCTTGTTTAAAGTCCCTGCTCAAATACCCTGCTATCGTTCACTGAGGATGGATCCTTAGTAACATGCCTTGGGTTATTTTTTATTCCATACAAATCAATAATGAAATGAACTTCTTACGTGCATGGTATCCCTATGTATCAAGAAATATGTTACCATGAAGAGAAAGGAACCAAGACAAGATAAACCAACTTCAAGTAGATCAAGAGGAAGAACAGTAGTATTCAAAGATGTCCTTAGCTCATAGCTTTTTGATATCCATCTTCATAGGATATCCTTAGTCGGCAATAGGACCATCCATACAACCGACAACAAGTTTAATAATCTTTTTAGTCAAGCCACTAGAAATTGATCCATGTTCATCCACTTTGGATTATGTAGCAATATATAACTGTAGTTGTTTTCTCAATCCGTTGAAGTGAAAAATCCATAATGCAATTTACTAAGACATCTTCATAGCCAATATTATCTGAAACTGGCGTTGCTTGAAGATCCACCAATGAAGTCATCTTTTCTATTGAATTGGGATTCATTAACACAAGTTTAAGATAAGTCCAAGAGGTTATATACAACTTGATCAAAAGAGATTACACATGCAGAAACAACTTCCAATGCAAATAGCAGATTTTTCAATTCAAACGTTATTACCACTTGCCAATCATAATGATTCAGGAACAAAATTTAATGACTTTATGAGAAAAATCAACTTACCACTTGGAATGATACGAGTATATATCACATAAAAGATGGATTTTATGAGTGGAAAGAGCTTAAGGTTTACTCAAAAACTGAATTTGTTAATGTAGATGTAAACTTGCAACGTCGACTCTTAGGGATGCAAGTCTTGTGGGGGCGTCGGCTGACGAGAGGAAATTTTTTGTGATCGATGGTGGCATCAAGGATGTTTTTTGTGGTTGATGTTGGAAGGAGAGTTATGATGCAAAGAAAGGTTTACATATGAGAGAGATTGTGTATTCGTGTCTGAGGAGAGAATTGTGAAATTGGATGGGAGAATAACAAGGAGATTTAATTTGCAATTGGGAAACACGGGAGAAGAAGCGGGTGCGTTGCATTTTTTGGGCTTCACGTAGGCAAATCTTTATATTGGTCGATTTGATGAAATGGTAAAATTCCTCAACTATTATATCTATGTCTTCAAAGTTTAAATACAATCCTCCCTAAACTAGTACACCTCACAACAACGTAAGAACCGATTGTTCAACTACACATTTTCCAAATTGAATATTTAATATAGTTTTTTATTAATTTTAGTTAAACATCAAATAATAATATATTAGAACAAATGATTTTAGGATTTTAATTTCAAACTAAATGTTTGAAAAAAAATTGACAATAAAAGTGGTATTTTATTCAATCAGAGCACTCATTTTGATATTTTAGAAGTTCGAACTCATGACCTCTAGGTACTATGTTTAAAGCATCATATAATTAGCTAGTTGTTCTTAACAAAATGTTTGAAAATTTGAACTTCAAATCTAAAAATTTACAGCTTTAAAACAAAAAAGTGAATTTTAAGTCCAAATTTTGTACTCGAAATCGATAAATATGAGAATTTGAAAGTATATGATAAAATCGTAAAATTTTTATAAGAAAATTGTTTTCATTTGAATTTTAGCCTGACTATGAGAAAAATAATTTAAGATATCTATAGAGAGAACAAAGTAAATAGTTTTGAAAAGATTTAAGAATACATGTTAAAAGCAACATCATTAATGTTTTTTTTCTAGCTTCATACTATTTGTTTATTTCAAACACTTCACACGAAATGAGGGAACTGACCGTTCGACTTTGATTGCATAATTTTGAAGATAAATTAATGTAGTTTTTCATCAATTTTAGTCAAACATCAAATGATAATCAAACCAATCATCAACGAGGTTTGTCGACCGTAAGCTTGTAAAACCAAACAGCATGAAATCAAAAAACAAGAAACATGTCTTTAACATATTCCTTAATTCTCTGTAGTGCTATTTACCTTGTTCTCTCCACAAACGTCTCATTAAATTCCTCCAATCTAAAAAAATTTAAACATTTTATCATTTGATGTTCAAAGTAATTTAATGAAAAATTACATTAAAGATTTTATTTTGAACTTGCGTAATCTAATGGTTGATTTACCACTGTTGTGCAGTTTTACTAGTTATACCGATTGTTGATGAGGTTTTCTACTGTAGCCTTTCAAAGACAAAGAGTATGGAGCCGAAAAAAGTAAGGAATGTTCCTTGCTTTTTCTTAGACTTCATGCTATTTGGTTTTGCAAGGCTATGATAGACAAACAGCCATGACGAGCGGTTTGATTATGTCACGTGTACTTAAAGACATACAAGAAAAATTCAGTGGATAAAATTGAAATAAATGTGTTTTGTTTTCCAGTACCTTGGTGAAATTTAAGGAATATTGCATCAAAAATTTGATACAGACATCTGTATCAAACTATTGTTTAATCTTGTGAAAGCGACTGTTTTTTTTGCTCGCATTGTGTAATGACCCGCCTTTTCGAACCCCAGAAGTCGGCACTAATATATCCACGGTATTCACGTGCCGAACAACTAAGTGTCGGAAAGACAAATTATTAGGACAAAGAAAGGAGATAAAAGATAAGAAGAAATTAAAAAATAGCAGAATCTCATAATGCAACGGAATAACATATATTAATCAACATAATAATTTACAAAGTCATTTCAAAAATGATACATCATAGTCATAGTAATACAATTCTACCCTTTGACGATTATAATAGCATGTCCATACCTAACTGATACAAGATACATATAATAAAGCGGAAACAAGATAATAACTACTGTCGATGAAGCCTCCTACTCCAAGCTCCTCCAAAATGCATCCGTAGAAACCTGAACTACTCGGCTGCTCATAAAAATTTGAGCATCCAAGAGTTTTAGGAAAAAAAATAAAACTCTAGGTTAGACATGGGTCTGGTGTGAGTAGACTCAAACAACTAAAATATTATGTTTAAAACCCTTTTAAAATCAAAGGTATCTCGTAAGACCACGCCGTACATAAACACGGATGAGTTTTTACCTTACGATAACCAAAAAACTTTTTGTAGAAAATTCAGTGATATTATAATAATGTCTAGAGTACAAATACTTATTAATCATAGCCGAAATTGTTACATTAATTAAATTCCCGCATACTAGGTTTTGCAATCAAAACCGTAAAAGCACCTATTGGAGATTAGATTACATACTATGACAAGGTAAGGAACTAATTTCCATTGGTACATCTCTAGATAAAATGCACCAGGGTCTGACAAGAACATCTTATACCCCTACCATACAGGACTGGCCTATCACTTGACTAGTAGTACTGAATATGATCACCCCACTTTAGGCCCCGAAAGCATACATGAGTAGATAGTAATCAATATAGATTTGGAATGACCATACCATGATGGGAGCGACCCACTTGGCCCTGTTGCATGCCTGATTTTTGTCATTTTCTGGTTAATGAGGCTTGAGGCTACGTTTTACCTTTATTTAGCACTTCCCTCTTGGAATGCTACACTGCCTTTCAGGCATCAATGTAATGCTAGCATTCATCCATACAAGTTCGTTCTAGGACTGAACGAAACTGAAGGCACTACCTCTACTACAACTATCTTGGAATCATCCTTAGGATTAGTAGCAGTAGCCCTTACACTTCAAAACTCCATCTTCGATTCCATACTCTTCAATATGTCTTCAGTTCGAAATGCTTGAGTTGGATCGAAGTTGTTTTCGGGTAATATATCTGAACCCGGTCCCTTCGAAACAACTTTCAATAATTTCCGATAAACTCAACCCCGATTCTTTAAGAAATAAACATACAAGATAAGAGTGGAAATCGCCTCCTAACTATTAGTGGACGGATCTCCTTATCATTTTCTTAGGAGAACGAAATGAGATTTATACGCACAATACAACATCATCGGAGATGACTGTGCCATATAACTCACATGTTTCTCCTGGATATTTCCAAAGTTATGTTTTGGGTCCATATTTTGATAGTCGATTATTTAAATATCAAATAAACAAACATTCAAACATGGATTTAATCCCATATGGAATCCACTAAGCCTTATTTAATTAATCTTTAATTAATTGAAATCACTTTATAAACATTCAATCAAAGATCTTTACAAAATACTATTCCCAAACCCTTACATACCCTTTACACTTGGAAAAACATGTGTGTATATATATGTATGTATGTATATATGTATGTATCTCGACAGCATAAGTATATTTACCAAACTTTACAAAAGTTTCCTTCTTTTCAAATTCCATATTAAATGGCTAAACAAATTCCATTTATAACATCACTTCCTATAAAAATCAATCCACTCATCCTTTATAAAAAGTTTCCTTTTTAAAAGCTCACTTCATATTTCAAATAACTTATAAATTTTCCAAATAAATTTATAACTCACTTTTAAAATTCTCCAAGTTAAATTATAAAACCTCTTTACAGATCTCTAAAATCATTTATAAGACATTGTCCTCATTTAAAACTCCTTTGATAAATCTTCTTTAAGAAAAATCCTTTATAAAATATCTTTTGCAACTCATCCTTTTAAATCATTTTAAATAAACCCTTTTTAATTAGTAAAACCCATTCTTATAACAAGTTATTATTTATAAACACCTTTATAAAATAATAGTATAACTTGAAAAATCATTTATAAGCCTTAACCCCAAATTGATTAAAGAATTGAAACTAATTCAAAAACATACTTTAAAATTTCAAAAAGAGGCTTAGCAATCCCAATTGTAGTAATTTAAGTTACCATTTAACTTTGATTTCACGTCTAAGTCACTTAACCATCTATTTACATAAGTCAACATATATGTAAATGCAATTCATATCCAAATTAGAGAATAACATATTAATACAACTCAACTAGCATATACATGTTCAAATAACATAATAGCAGGATGGGATTTGTTCTGCTAAATAGATGTACAAACAATTCACTCCTTATAGAAAAATGGGAATTTATTCTACTAAACATATGTCCACACAATAAATAATTACATTATAGCAGAACGAGAATTTATTCTGCTAACAGATGTCCAAACAATCAAATAATCGGCTTATAGCAGAACGGAGATTTATTCTGCTAACACGTCCACACAATCAAACCATTTACATAACTCATTCACAATTGTTTGTCTACTTAATGGTATCGACATTTGAATTCCTTGTGTTTAAACCATTTTTGAAAAAAAAAGTACCTTTAACAATTTGATTCTTGGAGAACAAGGATTAAAACTTAAAACACCCTTTTAAAATGATTAATTACAAGTTAAAATCATATTAAATCATAATTAATCTTTATTAAATTTTAACTTAATTTAATTATAAATTAATAAATAATTAAACCTTTAATAAATAATTTATTTATAAATTAAACCCTTAATTAATCCATTATTAATTATTAAACGATAATTTAAAATCTTTATTGATAATTAACTATTTATTAATCTCAATTAATTAGTTGAATAATCTTTTAATTTAAACTTAAATAATAAATTAAACCTTTAATAAATAATTTATTACAAATTAGAACCTTAACTAATTTCTAACTAAAAATAATTAAACACTTGATTAATTAAATAAATAAATGATTGACCTTATAGTTAATTAATAATCATTACTTAACTCATAATTAATTAAAATTAATCTTACTTAACTAATAATTAATTAAAAACTAATCTTACCTTTAAAAGATAATAATTAGTACTAATCTTTACTTAATGAAAATTAATAAACCTTGTTTAATATAAATTAATTATTAATTACAAAACTTAGTTAATTAATAATTAATTAATAAAAAACTAATTAACTTTCTAAAACATTATTATTAAGTTCTATAAAACATTTACGAACACTTTAAACTTTAAAAACTAATTTTTCCAAAAATCAGATTTTTAAAGCGAAACTACATCCATAGCGACTATCACTATGGGTGCCATAACTTAAAAATGTTTCCTTACTTTCTTCTTTGAAAACTTACACTTGAAAAATTTCTAATCTTTCAAACCCCAAGGTAAGTATTTTGAAACTACCAAAGTTTCTAACTTTTAAAAAAAAATCTTTTTAAAACCAAAGCTCGTATTTTCACAAAAGATTTCTTCGTCGATAACCTAAACAAAGTGCTAACTTTCATTAGCAAACAAACATACAAACCTATCAATAACAACATTTACATACTCCAAACTTAAACATAATCAAAATCCTACTTTTGCATGCATAGCTAACTTTTAACCTTCAAATCACAAATCCAACTTACTAATTTCAAGTAAACATCCACATAACCAATCAACCATCACAATAGCTCATCAATTCAACCAATATATCACCATACAGTAAGAAATGACTAAATATCACATCTTTCCAAAAAGAGATAAAATGTTTACTCACCAAAACTATTTAGAACTTGAAATGCTTTAGACTTGCAAAGCTTGAAAACCACAAAAATCTATTTGAAAATAGGTCATCTTCTCGTAGATTTTTGATCATGTTACTCTAGGAATTTTAAAAAGTGGTCATAAGAAAATTTCTTGGAAATTATTTTCTCTATCATTTCAAAAAACGAATCACTCAATTTGAATTTTTGAGGGAGATATGGTCAAAAGAAGAAGTGCTATTTTCGGGCTTGAAAATATGGGTCCGAAAATGAGTCAGAAAGAAATGCAATTTTGACCCAAAAATATTCGAAATTTGAAAAAGTGATTCAAATGAAAGTTGTATCTACTGGAATTCTACGTAGTTTGAAAAAATGAAAATCTTGATTTGGAGTGGTCTAGAGGAGGTTATGCGCGAATGAAGTGTGAGTAAAAATTGAGGAAGTGAAGTATTGAATGTAGAAGTGTTTTAGCAAGCAATTAAAGAGATTCAAGTAGAAAACTATGGTTTTTATAACTTAGGAAAATATTTTAGAAGCTATGGAAGTGTGATCTTAAGAGGTTTGCAAATGAAGGAAAAAAGAATGAGAAAGTGAATAAAAATTAGAAAAATGAGTTTATATACTAAGGCACAAGTTGAATTACCACTTTACCCTTTTTCCTTTACCCTCCACTCTCTCCTTTCCACCTCATCCTCCTCTCCACCCCATTAAGGAATCCGCCCCCAAGTTGTCTCCCCCCTTCACATCATGCCAACATGATTTTAATGTATGCACTATGTCATTTCATGTCTATTTTGGTGTCTTATATTATATTTTATTTAAAGCTTTTTTATTTTTTATTTTATACACTTAGATATGTATAAAATATATATACTAATACGTATGCTTTAACTTCTGTTTGTATGTGTATGTGTATATTTATACAAAGAGATCACGATATTTCCGACAACTTTTAGCCGATGAAAACTCGAAATTTCATAAACGAATTTCGGTCACATTTTCTGTTTTTCATTGATCTATATATTTTTGTAAATAATTTTTTTAAACTATTTCACCATCATTATTTATCATTTAAAAGAGTTCTATTTTCATTATAAAACGTATATATTGAATATTTAAAATTAATTAAATATTCGCAAATCAAAGTAGTGAAATTTCGGGTCGCTACACATTGATTGGCAACTACAACTTAGTTTATTCTAAAAAAAAATTATGTCGATCCCTCCATTATGGAATTATCCAACAAATATTACAACCATGAGTACCAAGTAATTCTCCTAAAAATTTAATATAACAAGAGAATGTATGTTTTGCAAAATACATAATTTTAAAACTATCTCACCATCATTATTTATCATTTAAAAGAGTTTTATTTTCATTATAAAACATATATATTGAATATTTAAAATTAATTAAATATTTGCAAATCAAAGCAGTGAAATTCCGGGTCGCTGCACATTGATTGGCAACTACAGCTTGGTTTATTCTATAAAAAATTATATCGATCCCTCTATTATTGAATTATCCAACAAATATTGCAATCATGAGTACCAAGTAATTCTCCTAAAAATTTAATTATAACAAGAGAATGTATGTTTTGCAAAATACATAATTATGTGCCAAATTTTAATTGTTGTGACTATGGGAATAAAGAGATAGCGACTAAAGGATCCGATCCTTGATAAAACTTTATCAACTTTGATACAAAAGAGCTCCACTTTTATCAAAAGTTAATGCAAAATTTAATATTTTGCATGCACGAATGTTTAACATGTAATACACAAGTTTAGAAAAATGCATGATATCTGGTAGAGTTAAGAGTGTGCATTGTTGATAAATATGTAATTTATTATATAACTTAGCACTTGTATAAGAATTTTGTTCGAAATAAAGTATGTTTTTGGTTTTGTTTTCTATTATATATGTTGTCACATTATGATGCAAGTAATGATATGAACACATTAAACACATATAAATAGAAAATACTTGGGAAAGTATTTTATCTATTGTAGTTGTGAAAATGTTCACAACTATGAATTTTAAATCTAATAATAAAAATATTTATCCATCGATTGTTTCTTGTCAAGATGTATTGAGAAGAAGGTATCGATACCTCCACTGAGACTATATACGTAATGCTCTCCATACGATAGTGAATTACTCATGACCATTAAAGACACCAAGAGATTATGTACTAGTGATTGTTTGGAACAATCACATAACGACTCAACGAGAATCTTCAAAAGGTTAATACAAATAAGTTAAAATAAAAGATCTCATGCAACGATGTGCAGTAGCCTTCAGACTTGGGAGTGCTATTGATCTTAATAGTTAAACTGTATTTTGATTATGGTCAATCACATGACATCACAGTCATGTTAAGACCATAGTTTGGTATACGTTGAACTACTTGAAGTAAAACAATATTCAAGTGAGAGTTTGTTCCCTTCATTGTAGAAAGTTATCCCATGATTGGTAGTCTACTTCGTCAAATCTCTGGGTAGAGTAGAATGGTTAATCGATATATGTTATCAGATTGAACCAAGTGTTTTAAGATGGCACTATGCAATTAACTACAGATATTATTGAAGTTTTTGGACATTGTCCAAACACTAGATATCTTAGTGATATAGCGATAAGGAAAAGATAACATGTAGAAAATATTGTTACAAAAGGTGCAGCTTAATAACATTAGAAATTGGATTTCTCCAAAATGATTTAAAGCAACTAAACGCATGCTTAGTACTATACTTTGCAAAGTCTATACAGTCTTTAGTATTTAAATTATCTAAATATTATTGAGGAGCTCACATGTAACGACCCATATTTTTAACTATTTTAAATTATTAAATTTAGTGTAAACAATGAATAAAAATGGTTAAAAATATTTTTTTAATGATTTATTAATATAGTTATTGAATATGAAATTGAATAAATTTTGAAAAAGAAACTAATTTCGAAGATTTGGCGATAACGAGTATTGAAATGAAATTTTATATATTAACTGGGTTTATAATCAATAACTGAGGTTGAATAATAATTGGGAATTATTTAGATAGAAATAAAATGATGTTGATAACTAAAATTTATTTAGAACTTAATGATTTATTTATATTGATTTATATGATAATTAAATTGTTAAATTTAATATTGGAAATCGTTTAAATAATTGAATCTTGAATTAATGTGAATGAAAACGATATTAGAAATTGATTTAAGTTTTATTTAAATACGAATGAAGATTTTTAACATTTAAAATTGGGTTTAAAAGTGAATAGTTAAAAATTGAAAATTTTATATTATAATTGACGAGTAAAAATAACCTTCCGGGTCATAGTCTCGGAATTCGACGAAACTAGTTCCATCGGATCCGTAATAGTTATTATTATCGGATTTCAAATACGTAGCGTTTAGGATTATCGTTTGGTCGTGAGAGATAGAAACGCGCTGAAATTAATATCGGAAATTTAATATAATAATTGGATCCAAAAAGCTATATTCTCCATACGATCGAATTAGGACTTGAAACTTATTCCATTACGTTTGGAATAGGGGTATAACATTACGAACGCCTGGTGGCGCGTCTTGATAGGAGTTCAAAATTTTAAGCTATTTTAAACGAGATATTTGTAATTAAATAAAATTTTAAATCGTTTAAAGTCAACCTTTCTTTTCAACCGCTTACCTTTTCCAGCCACCCTATGATGTGATCGTGCCTATTCCTTCTTCAATACACTTCCCTCTCCTTCTCGTTTAAATATCACAGCAGCGACAGAAAGAAAAAAAAGGAAAGAAAACTTTAAAAATCAAAATGTTAATCCATACATCTTTATAAATCCCAAAACATGTTCCTTTGTCATCATTTTCGCAAGATCTATATTCTAGACCTTGTTTAGGGCGATTCGAATTGGATTGGGAAGCTCCAGTGGTCATGAACGAATCTAGGGTTTCATCTTGTTTCCAATTGAAGGTGCAAATCGTGAAATGGAGCTTGAATTCATGATCAGGTGACGAAGGCGCATCAGCGGCCTCAAATTCGTAGACTTCGATCACCGTTTTGGCATCGCGACATTGCATCAGTCGAGGGTGAGCGAGATGGTCATGTTTTGACTGGGTGGCGCGTGCGTGAATTAGCAAATTGGAATCGGATGAGATTTCGAAGAGGAATGTGTTGCCATTGTCGGATTCTGGTTTCGCGTAGTGGAGCTCTGTATCACTTCGCGTGGGCGGGGTGTATCTTGCGTGTGTGTACAAGAATAGGAAGAAAGGGAAGGGAGAAGAGGAAGAAGGGAGGTGGGTTTTGGTTTGGGCCGGCCCTTCTTTGATGATGCGTAATTAAACCCTATTTGTAATTAAGTTAGTAAAATTATTAATTTATTTAAATCGTCGTATTTTTAAACCATCGTATCTTCTTCATACGTTGTCAGAATTTAACGAAACAAGTTGTGTTGCATTCATATCGACGAAGGCTACAGTTTGGAGTCAGGTTGGGATTTATTTGAGGTTGGAATAATTTCAGTTTCAAATATAAAGGTGAGTGTTTTATAACGCTCACAAGTACTAGAATATTTTTATGCTAGTTAAATTTGAAATTATGGAGTGATATAAATTATTGATCGTTGTTTGATAATTTTAATTGTCATCTAAATGGTCATATGAATTAGCTGATAAAAAAATTAAAACCGATAGTTAAATTTGAAATTGGAATTTAATTTCCAGTAAAATACACAATATTAATAACCATGAAATTGTTGTGAATTATTTTGACTGTTTGGACGATTGATTGTGATGGATGCCAATTGGTTGATATTTGGATGATTGGATGTTATTTATTTTATATATCTTGTTATCACCCGGTAAATTATTTACAGTATATAAACTGTAAATTGAATTATTTCGAATAAATTAAAAAATAGGTTGAAATAATATATACCTATGACACAGTGATTTGGGTTGAAATAATATATATCCATCCCTGAAATTAAATTGAAATAACCGATCACTTGGCCACAGGATATAAAATTATATACGAACACCGGATTGGTTAAATTAAATGATTTTAAAATTTTTGATTTGAAATTTATTTAAATGATTTGATTTTAAGAAAATGAAAATCGAGTTTATGGAAATCGAACTATTTCGAAATTGAGCTCGGAATTGAATTATAATTGAGGATTTGGATTTCAAATTGGGTATTGAAGTTAAATTTGATTTAAATGTTTTGAATCGATGCTTTGAAAATCGAACTTGGAATTGATAAAAATCAAAGTAGTTCAAAATTTGAAATTGAAATTATTTTGGAATTGTAATTAAAATTAATTTGAAAATTGACATCGAAATAAATTTGGAATCGAAGTAAAATTCGACTTGAACTCGGAATTGAATCGATTAAATCGAAATGGAAATTTGAAAGTGATTTGAATTGGAAAATTTGGAAATTGAATCAGTTTGACTTTGAAACTATTTTCAAATAAATTATTTTGATATAAACTATTTAAATCTATCTTTTTAATTATTCAAACTATCTTGGATTTTCCGATCTATTTTGCCATATAAACCATTTTAATACTTAAACTATTTTAACCATTTAAACTATTTTTAAACTATTTTAACCATTTAAACTATTTTAACCATTTAAACTACTTTAACCTATTTTAACCATTTAAACTATTTTAACTATTTTAATTGTTTACACTATTTTAAAACTATTCAAACTATTTTTCTAAAATTCAAACTGGTCAAAAGGGTGGAGTGTTTATATATAAATCTTGGATTTAAATACGTATTGGGTTAAAATGAAGTTATAACCTAAATTGAAATTCGAAACGATTTTGGAAGTGAAATCGAAATATTGAGGCGGAAATCATTTTTGAAGTGAAATGGTGTATTTTGAGTAAATATGATGATTTCGAAATGGATTTGATTTTGAAGCAAATATGATATTTTGATATCAAGTACGAATTGTTTTCGAAATATAAAAGTACCACCAGTGTGTAAAACGACGTTTGATTGTTAAAGAGACAGGGCCTCTTATTGGCATACTCTCTGTCAATATTGGAACCACTTTAGCAACTGTGTATGCGGAGGAGACTCCAGAACGAAGTGGTTGGATTTGGCGTCATTTGCTGGATTTGAAGAAAGAGAACGATGATGGATAGACCCCAGCACTTGTGCCAATTTGAAATGACTAAAACAGGACGGCTTGACAGGGCCAAGTGGGCTAATTACCCCGAGCGGACATCCGTTCTTCGATTTTCTTGGACCCAGTCCATATTATTACTCTTGTTGTTGGTTTCGATTGGTGCACCTTGATTTGGGACAGCCTCCCTTTGTCTCGATATGGGATGGACGAACGCGGTGGGCTGTCATGGCTATAATGTGTTACCACCAGCCCTGCGACCCAAACTGGTAGTATCCTACCTTGGGTATTGCATCACGTGCCTTGTCATACTTTTATCCCTATACGAGATCTATACGATTTTAGTTTAGTGTTGTCGTATCACGGCGTATCCCTATCCACCGATGGTTTACTGGTATTTTCTATGCAAACCGTACGACAATGCTTAAAAACGCGTTAAGAGGGATCGATGTAAAGCCTTAACGCTAAGAAAAATATTTATTTTACTGATTAGACATTATATATGTAGTGTATTCTACTATGTATAAATATTTGATGGATCCTTAAGAGATGGAAAATCCTGTAACATCTCTTGAGTTATTGCACGCACGTTATACGCTGGATAGGAGATGTGAAATCCCTTAAACATCTTTGACGTCGTAGCACTCATGTTATATGCGATATCGATTTGACTCACATAAGAATATTTTAGTCCTGACTCGAGTGTTTTTTCTTTTCATTATGCTCGGGGTAGCCCTGAGTTTTTAGCTTATTGAAGATCTATTCTGGAGGACGAAGGCGAAGATTTGGTATATTATTACTACTATTATTCCTGCATCATGTTGTCTGCTGCACTATTTATTTATCCCTGATGTATATATATAACTCTGACAAATTTTGTATAGATTATAATCAAATGTATAGTATAAACAGCTTCCTGAACTGTTTATTTGATTATTATATTTTATTGTTCCGCTGTGAGATTCTGTGTTTGTTTTCTTCTTCTTTTCTTATTTTTCTTAATTAACCCCATTGATTATCTATGTTCCGGATTGTTTAAGTCGGACATGTGTGGATTATTGTCGATTTAAACCTTCCGAAATGTGGGTCATCACATCAAGGGTAATACCCCAATCTGTACCCATACTACTAAAGAGTATTACTAGGTGATACAGTTTGATAATACAGAGAATAGGGCGATATTAGCTGTCACACATGAATATTCCTTTGAGCTAACACCGGTATGCATTTAAAATCTCATTTAACACCTCCATACATACTTGCTATCAGCACAAAGCAATAAATATGTGCATTTCTAGAATAGAACAATACACAATATAAAATAAATATCAAAGATCACAAAGTCATCAGCGCAACGATAACATATAATAGAATATACATATATAAATATAATTGGATCTACAAAATAGTCAAATGTCCACCATCCATCAAATAAATACAATGTACATATATTAAATACATATATCTTATCATCATCAACATACATGAGGCTACATAAGTAAATAATGATACACTAGTCAACTGACAAACTAGTCTCCAACTATGCCCCCACAATCATAAGCTGGTCACTTCATGCTTGAACTTAAAACGTCTCGAACTGACTCAAGTATCTATTATATTATATGAAAGCTGAGTTTAAATTTGAGTGCCTATTCATTTCCAATTTTCTCAAAAATACCATGTGTTACCATGTATCCCAACAGTTTAACTATCCTGTACTTTTTCATTACTCTTTCTTATTATCGTTATTTCTTAAAAGAATTCCAATGGAGTCGTTAATATTTTATAGATTATCTTCCCATTATACATTTTAAAAGAAATACCGATGTACATCTCAGGAATTTATCATTTTCTAGTTCTTTCATTTCCATTTTATTTTCTTACAATATTGTCTCTTTCTCTTTTCCAGTTTCGTATGCATGCTACGGTTCAAAAACAATTTGAATTCCAACCAAGATCAAATCAAAATTCTTCCAAGCAATTTTTAGTAAAGCTCTTTAATTTTTCATTCGAACAAGAATTTGATTGAATTCGTTAATAGTTTTTCACTTCATATTCAACTTGAATTATTTATAGTTTTATTCATATTTTACAACAATTGTTTTCCTACTAACTGCTTTCAATGTTAATTTTTTATGAAAAAATAATTCGAATACCTCCAAAATAAATTAGCCTATTGGTTCGATCATGCTTGATTAAAAGTTTAGATTTGTTATTATTTGTCTTTTCATTTAATTTGATGTTCAATTTGCAATTTTTTTCTAATTTCTAATTTCTAATTTGAGGTAAAAATTTCAGTTTGTAAGATTATGAATATAGTTCTCTTCATTTGCCTTGCAGGAAGTTACTGATTTCAAAATATGTTGATACCATAGTATGTCCTATTAATTAGTAAAATCTGTTACAGGGAAGCTTGAAAACTATATTTTATTCTTAAGTTTTATATAATTATCGACTTTCATTTGATTCTTTTTGTCCAGTATGATTTGGCATTTTGTTTTATTCATTTATTTTGCAGTGAATAATTGGTTCAATGTTATATAGATATCAACTCCATTTTTGTAACATTCATCCTTTTCAATTTTAAAGCTATATAATTATATAAGAAAATAAATTTAGGAAAAACATTATATATGAAGTAAAAGAATATTAAAATAATAAACTTTTATATATTATTTCGAAGAGAAATGTATCATTTTTGATCTGACTACAGTAGGCAACTTTGAAATTATATTATAAGTTTGATTCCAAATAAGTGTTCTATAAACATTTTTTAATTTAAATGTTTTGTACCATGTTACACCACGTAAACTTATTTATAATTCTAAATGGTAATGTTACCATTAATACCTGTAGAATATATAATGATAACATTAATGTATATTCCTAGCACACCTTTCAATTTGCAAACAAAATGGATCATGCTTCCTACCATCAAATCTACAACGTTCTAAAGCTTAAGGCTCATCAACCACTTCTGCTTCTTCTTCCTCAATTTCATTCCATCTATCAGGTTTAAAGAAAGTAATGTTATGATAAAAAGCATGAAGACATTCAAAGCTCTATAAAGTGCAAGTAAAGGATTGTTTAAAGTCCAAGCTACCATTTTCCCATTTTAGTTTATTTTTTGATATTTTGATGTATTATATCTTTTATAAGATAATGTATTGGTTTTGTAAGCAAATTATTGCATATTATTGGACATATTATACATATTATTTACTTTTCGTATAGTAAAATTGTATTGGGCATGTGTTTGGCTTGAAGTAAGAAAGTAATCAAAATAGCCATTAGTCGTGTATTTTTAGTCTCATGTAATGTGATCAGTTATGTCTTGATTCTAGGGTTGAGAAATATTCGGCTAGAACCGAATTAACCATCAAACCGGCTTATTTCGGTCGGTTTGGTCACGAAACTAAGTCATTTTGAGTTTGTTTTATAATGTAATTTTTTAAATTATCGATTTATCCAAATTAACCGAACTTTTATTATGTTATTCATGTTTAGCATATTATTATATTTTAATAATTAATTTAGTAATAAAAAACAAAGTTTATTTATTGGAAATAGGTCGATTATTTTAAAAATAAAAAATACTCAAGAAAATATCCCTAAGAAAATATCTCCAAACATAAAGTTATGTGTTACTTTGAGTAAATCAAACATTTTAATAACATACCTTTTTAGTTTGATTAAATCTATTTCCAATCGAATTAAACAAAATTAAATCGAATCGATTTTGATTTTTTGGTTTCAATTTGGTTTGACATGTTTTGCCTGAAAATTGGCCGAACTAATCAAGCATTCATCCATACTCAAATTCATGTACTTGATGATCTATAACTGATTTATAACTCATTATTGACTTTATATAAACATGAGAGATGGTTTAATTTTAAAAAAAATCATACATTCAAAATAGAAAAGAAAAAGGCAGGATGCTTCAGAAATTATCTTTAGACAAATACATCAAAACACTCCTAAGTGAATGCGCCATATTTACAGGTTAATCATCTTCAAGATCATTAACCATACAATAGTTTAATATGACTCGTAAGCGTATATATGTGTCTACACAAAAAATTGCAACTAAGTAGTTTTATTGCAACAAAAAAATTTGAAGATAGTAATTCCTACCTGAAATTGCAACAAAGTAGTTTTTGAAATATATGTCCACACAAAAAATTTTGAACTTCCTTTTCCTTTATCCCTTCAACAACTAAAACATGAAAATGATAATTTTCACACAATAACCACTTTTATTTTGGTTTTACTTTTACATCTGACAATGACTCTTTTCTGCTAAAATTAAAATAGGAAACAATATTTCTGTAACTATTTTAGGTTCTGCCACCCAATGGCGGTTATTCATTGCAGCTGTAAAACATATGTTTCAATCTTTTGAATTCTAAGCTTTCCATAATTTAACTCTCCCAAAATTATGACTTATACCGAAAATACTTCCTATTTTTACTATTGCTTTTCATGGTTTGAAAATCTTCCTTGTTTGTAACGAACCGGATTTTCGACCCTCGAAAATCGACATTAATACATTGTTGGTATTCACGTACCACAAATCCAAGTGCCAGAAAGCCCGATTGTTAGGGGAAAAAGAAAATAAAGATAAAATAGAATCTCATACGAATGGAATAACATATATTATTTTAACATTAATTTTACAGTGGAAAGTTTTGAATACAATATTAGAGTCTAACCTAGATCCAGTCTGGACAATTATAAACCCTCTGTCCTTACAAATACTGAAAAATAAAAATGAATGCAATAGATGCAGCGGATAATAGAATACATCTATACATATATGAAGATCTCCAACTCTCCTATGGAAACTCCAGGCATCTTCAACTAAATCTGAAACTGCTTGGATCTGACCCGAGTATAGAAAATACCCAGATCAGGCTTGCGAAACCAGCGTAAGATACTCGGTTTATAAATTGATGCCAGTTTAAAACTTTTGAAAAGAAGGGTATCTCATAAGACCACGCCCACACAGAAATACAGACATGTTTTTACCTTATGATAACCAAATCATTTTTATACCAAAATAATTTGATATTATTTCTAATGGCATTCCTTTGAAAACACTTTTCAAATAATCTATCAAAATAGTTGAAATTGTTACATTGATTAAATTTGATGCCTTACTAGCTACTTTTCTAAAGTAGGTTCTACAATAAAAACCATAAAGGCAACATATTGGAATTGGATTTCCAACAAGATAGGGAACTAGTGACCATTCAGACCTAAAAATCCATGTATAACAATCCTAGTTCACACTAGTGGTTTAACACGATCTTCGTCAACCTCCGAACTATACTGCTACACTACCATGGAATAGAGTATTACTCAGTGGCTTTACACGATCTCCATCAGCCTCCATACCTTTCATCTATGTAATAAGGCAATAAGTGCCTAAAGGGACATCTTCCCCCAATACCAGCCCAAAATTTATCCTTCAGACCACATAGTATCCCGTATCATTCCTGAGATATGAGGCTCGTGAGGTTACATTCCACGAAGCCACGTTTTGCTTTTCGCAAAGCCACGCTTTAATCATATCAGTTTCCACTTTAAATGCCACATTCTATTCCTTTAGTCACTATTGACTTTCACGAACATACAACCTCTGAGCTCGTATGTCTCAGAGAAGGGTGTTAAGTTAAGAGAAATTGCCTTCTCCACTACTAAACAGATGTACGTTTGTAAAAGTCAATGTTACGATCTCAAAATGCAATGTCAAACATTCGTCCATACAAGTTCATTCTGGGATTGAATGAAACCGAAGGTACTCTCCTACTATATCCTATGAGGAACTATCCTTAGGATTAGTAGTGATTAGTCCTTATAATCGAAGATTTTAATAACAGAGCACTACCGTCGTCATAAGTATATGATATGGTATATTTTACCCTAAGGGACTAGTGGCAAGCAGCCCTTCGTCATAAGGATCCCCATCTTAAAAATCATCATCTTCATCATATCTTCAGTTTCGAACGTATACATTGGTTCAAAGTGGATTTCGGATAGGAATAACCCAATTCCAACCCTGATTCCTCCGAACCAATCATCGATTAAAAGACGTTAAGTTCATATTTGATTATCAATCATCATTCAATTTAGTTCATCTTTTTATTCCTTCATAAATATTTCAGAGGGACATATTATTTTAAATTCATTTATCTTCTTAACATTATATGGAAGCATTGAGCCTCATTTATCAAATCTTTTTGGTTAATTAAACCTTTTTGAATCTTGGAATAATTCCAAATCATTCCACCTTTTATTTAAGAAAACATTTACAAATCATTTATTTAAATCTCATATTGGAAAACATTATTGAGCAAAAAGGATCATGAAAATTATACTAATTCCACTCAATATCAATTTCGTATTCAACCTCGAAATTTATTTAGCAAAAAGGATCATATTGAAAAACATTATTGAGCAAAAAGGATCATGAAAATTATACTAATTCCACTCAATATCATTTATTTATAAATTTTCGGATCATGAAAACATTATTGAGCAAAAAGGTTCCCTCCTCGAAATTTAATACCGAGTATAAGAAGATTATTTCTATGCAATCCAAGATGTTTAAATTTGGAAAAT
Source organism: Allium fistulosum (assembly GCA_030737815.1). Taxonomy (NCBI): domain Eukaryota; kingdom Viridiplantae; phylum Streptophyta; class Magnoliopsida; order Asparagales; family Amaryllidaceae; genus Allium; species Allium fistulosum. The sequence goes on from CM060902.1 coordinate 1,216,117,109, forward strand.
TATATCTTTTATACTTTGGGAAATTTTGACCCGAGTAAACCAAATTTACTATCCCCTCGGTCGGGCCAGTCCGGGTAGTTAGGGAGGGTAGGCAATTGGTTTCCCACAACCAAGCCTAGAGACTACCTCTCTGTCACCCATAAGGTGGTCAAGTTATTTGATCGACTCTAAATCTTTTAACATGCTTAATTTACTTTTAGTTAGTTTAGAGTATCCGGGCTTTTCCTTCGATCGGTTCCATTCCTCGATCGGATTTTCTATGACACTCGCAAATGGAACAAATGTACTAGTCGTTTCTACATACTCATTTTTAAAATCTCTTAATCATCTAAAAATTACTTAATTATTCATTTGAAAAGGTTCACAAAAGATTCGGGAAAGAATAATTAAGTTAAAACATTTTTTGCAAAATTTATTAAAAAGTGATGCGAAAAAGTGCTGCAAATAGTGTTTTAAAAGCTATATTGATCAAAACGGCTTTTCTATCTTTTGGAAATTCATTTATATAACTCAAATCTCTTGTAAACAATTTAAAAGGTTCATATAATTTATTCCATATTTTTAAAGAATTTAAAAATATCATTTTAAAGGAATCCCCTTTATGGACTCAGAACTTCAAAACCGCGATTATTTTGAAAACCTGTTTTGGACTTATTTAAAAGTATACAAGATGAAATCTTGATTTTTTTCTTCATTTAAAAAAATGGATATAATAGTCCAGAAAATTCTTATCTCGAAGAATGCCGAGCTTTATTCCATTCTCTATACTCGTTTGAATTCTACGGCGCAAAATCGTGAACCACCATTGACGCTCCTTAATTTGACTTATTTTCATAACTTGTCATAACTTCTCCAAATAAGTTTTATTGTTTATAAAACATTTATAAACCATTTTAAATCATTTGCATAAATATTTTCCAAATTAAATCTTATATTCACTTTTAAACCATTTCATAATGTTATATTATTATAATATTCATTTTTAAACTTTTTTATATTTTAAAACCATTAAGAGGCTAAACAACTCCATACACATGTTATCATGAATTCATTTTCTATTAATTAACCATTTTTATTATGATTTCTCATAATTTATCACAACCAAGTTATCAACCATATCAACATCCATATAATCAACCAAGTTATCAAACATTCATTAAAATCATTAAGAGATTAAATGGTCATGTTATCATACTTTAAAATAGTTATAGAGATTATTTATCATTTAATAAACATTGGGTACTCATGATTAGTTCCAATCCTCCAATCTTTTCCGTAGCTTATCGAATCGATTCCAACAGCACTTCCTTCTCTTTTTCTTCACTCCGGAGCTCCCAAACTTGCTTCCTTTCTTCCTAAAGGCTCGACCTTGATGTGTTTGGGGTGTATGCTCTTGGCCAATGGTGGTGGCCGTGGGTTTGAGGAGAGGAAAGGAGGTGATTTGCTTTGGTTTTGAGGAGTTTTGATCACTTTTGAATATATTTACATTTTTATTTCTTTTGGAGATATTTTGGTATTATTTTGTAATGCCTTAGGAAGCCATTCAAACAGCTTAGAATAAAGAAGAAGAAGTAGAAAGTGTGAGGAAAAGAGAGAAAGATGGGTGTTATTTATAGCCAAAAATACACAAATATCCTACATCACTTCACCTCCTTCCCATCACCCATATGCACCCCTTTACCTCCATTATTTCACACGTTGGTACCCCCTTCCCATGTGCTCAATCACTTCACTCTCTTCCAAGCCATGTGCATTGACTTTAGAATGCTTAAGGAGTAAGAAAATGGAAATATCTTGGATATTTCCTATGTGTATATATATATATATATATATATGTGTGTGTGTGTGTGTAAATGTATATTTGTATGTATATTTGTGTTCACATATATGTTAGTGGATGCATTTGTATGTTATATATATGCACATAACATATAAACAAAGTTGCAACAACTTTCAAACAACTTCCATTCGTTAAACCGTTGAAAATCGGGAAACCGATTCCCGGTCATATTTTCACTTATTAATTAATATACACATATTTGTAAACAAAATTTAAAAATTAGTTTCTTATCATTATTAATTAATTAAGATTATCACATTTCAATTATAAAACAATGTAAATCAGTAGCAACAATTATTTACAAAAATTGTATTATACCGATAAAGCGATATCCATTTTCCTTATATTTTCAAATCAAATATATATCTTTATAAAACTATTATAAATAATTTATTATCACTTTATAGCTAATTGAAATGAATTATAAACATTTAAACCCATTGTTTAAATAATTATTAAAACATTAAATCTCAATTTAATTTAATCAAATCAATTATTAAATATAAGGGCGTCACTAATGATGTCATAAATACTTTTAGTTTTTCCAGAAAGAATTATTTTATTTCATATTCCTGTTCAAAATTAAAAATAAGTGTATGTATCCAGCTTCATGCGTGATGTTTTACGATTTTAGAGCTGTTTATCGACCATTTTTCAGAAATAAATGGTTTTCGGCCATTTTATTGGTATTTTTCCAAAGCAAATATTTTTTGGAACATTTTTCCAAAATAAGTCTATTATCATTATTCATCACTTAAAATTTGATTATTTGTGGAAAATAATCTATATTTAAATATTTAAATAAATTAAATATCCCTAATTAAAGTGATCAAATTTCGGAATGTTACATACTTCCCCCTTAAAAGAATTTCCACCCTGAAATTACACCAAAACAAAACCCAAAGGTATTTTCCCAAAATATTTATTTTTAAACTTACATTCATATGATGTATATAGATCATTTGATTTGATCTACTATTTGAATCCACAACTTTACTTCCTAGTATTGATCCCCCGATCCTTTAGTGTGGACTTTGATTGGGCTCTTTGATTAGAAACCTTCATTTCCCTTACATAGCTCTCAACTATGATAGAAAACTTAAGTACCCAACCATAAACCCTCATCAATGTTCGTCATCAAAGATCGAGTGATAAATCCTCTTTCATACCAATGAGAACACCTTAAAGTTTTATACTCAAATCTTAGATCAAAATTGTGCAAACAAAATGATCTATGTATAACATCTGTAGTTTTTTTTACTTTTCAAATTTTTATGAGAACTTTTCATAAAACTATTATCTTTTGCTTTAAATACCTTTTAAACCCTTTATTTCTTCAAAATATTTATTACCAAAAATATTTCTATCTCTTTTCCAAAAGAAATCGATTATCCTTTATTTGGAATAATACCATTATAATTCTTATTTCAAAATTCTTTTAATTTTTTTGTTAGTACGTCTCATTATAAATTTAATTCCAAACTTATTTTATATTGCATAACTTTCCCTTTTATACTTTTTCAAAACATTAGGATATGAATTCTCAAATCCATCTATCTCAAACATCATTTTTATTTTTGCTAATTACACTTTATTTTATAAGATACACTTCTTTATAAGGCATTTCTAATATTACTTTAAACTTTTTATTTCTAAATATCTTATTAAATTGATTTGATGGAAGAGAGAAGAAATGCACAGAGAGAATCATCAAAAGAGATTTATTAATTAACATTATATTTATACATTCATTACAAACCCTAGCCTGTGTACAAACTTTTAGAGATATCTCCTACGGAATACAGCCTATCATACATCTCCATCTTATATATAGATACTTGAACTACTATATATACTATTCTTGGATCTCTTTTGAGCTAGACGGTGCTTTATCTTTGAGGTCTAAGTCAGCCATCATTATTTTTGGATAGTCCTTCATTTAGTGTTTTCCTTGGAAGCACCAAATGCAAGTTCGTGTACATTCTTTGGTTCTATGTCCTAGTCCTTTGCAACTGTAGCAATGCTTTGCCTTTCCTAACCGAATTTTGGGTTTCTTCTTTGTTTAGCGCATTCACATAGAAAATGTCCTTCCCTTTTACACTTGAAACAAAATATATCAAACCTAAAAGGTTTTTCTTTTTTCATTTTCTTTTCTTTCCTTTTATCCATTTCCTTTTCTTTCCTATCCTTACACAAAACTGCATATTGCCTTTCTTTACCGCATCTGTAACAGAAGATGCCGACATAAGATCCTAGTTTTAATTTCTCTTCAGCCTCATTTTGTGCACATACTCTTCATGCTTGCTTTGGATTAGCCTAATACTCATCCGCCAGCATAAAATAAGACATTCTAACTTAAATGATATACTAAGTTATTATCAGAAGTTTCATACCATTAATTTCTTGACTTATCCAAATTACTTGATTCATACATGTTTAGATTTGACCTTGCCTTGATTGTACAATGATAAGAAGAATAATTTACCAAGTGTTCGATCATTTTCCCAAGCCAACATATGATTGATACCTAGAAGATTATTCCCACCATTACCAAACAAATCAAGACCTTATTCTTGGAACTTTTCAAAGGGATAACATCTTATAAATTTTCCAAATCATACCAATATTTATACTTTTGTATATATAAAATATACTCCTTTTGAAATTGTGTGTCGATTCGCCTTGTTTAAGTATTTAGGAATCTCTATCAATTACATGAAGCTCTTCATGCACTGACCATGATTCATAAGCCACTCGACAGATTAATCACCACAAAACATTTTTATATTAAATAACAAATACGCTCTCATATATATAATACTCTCAAATTCATTCTAGGGTATCACTAACCTTATCTCTAAGGAGTCACTCATTCTCGGGTATTACTAACCCTATCTATAATGAGTTTTACCCTACCAAAGCCTAGATATTTGCTCAACCTATGCTCTGATACAAAATATAATGAACCAGATTTTCGACCCTTAAAAATCGACACTAATATATTCTTGGCATTTAATCATACCGCAAATCTAAGTGCCAGAAAGCCCGATTGTTAGAGGAAAAAGAAAATAAAGATAGAACAAAATCTCACACGAATAGAATAACATATATTATTTCAATAATAATCTTTATGGTGGAAAATTTTGAATACAATATCAGAGTCTAACCTATATTTAGCCTGGATAGTTATAAACCCTCTGTCCTTACAAATGTTAAAAAATAAAAACAAAAGCAATAGATGCAGCGGATAATAGTATACGTCCATATGTAGATGAAGATCTCTAGCTATCCTTTGGAAACTCCAAGTGTCTTCAACTAAACCTGAAACTACTCGGATCTGACCCGAGTATTAAAAGCACCCGGATCAGGCTTGATAAACCAGCATGAGATACCCGATTTATAAATTAATGTCAGTTTAAAACTATTGAAAAGAAGGGTATCTCATAAGACCATGCCTACACATAAATATGGAGGGATTTTACCTTATGATAACCAAATCACTTTTATACCAAAATAATTTGATATTATTTATAATGACATTCCTTTGAAAACGCTTTTCAAATAATCTATCAAAATAGCCAGAATTGTTATATTGATTAAATTTGATGGATTACTAGCTACTTTTTTAAAAGTAGGTTCTACAATCAAAACCATGAATGCAACATATTGGAATTGGATTTCCAACATCATAGGGAACTAGTGACCATTCAGGCCTAAAAATCCACATATAACGATCCTAGTTCACACCAGTAGCTTTACACGATCTCCATAAGCCTCCGAGCTATACTGCTACACTACCAAGGAACAGAGTATTACTCAGTGGCTTTACACGATCTCCATCAGCCTCCATACCTTTCCATCAATATAACAAGGCAAGCCTAGAGGGACATCTTCCCTCTATAGTAGCCCGAAATTTATCTTTCGGACCACATAATATCTTGTATCATTCCTGGGATGTAAGGCTCATGAGGTTACATTCCACAAAGCCACGTTTTGCTTTTTGCAAAGCCATCCTTTTATCATATCAGGTTCCACTTTGAATGTCACATTGCCATTACTTTGATCACTATTGACTTTCACGAAATTTCTCTGAGCTCATATATCTCAGAGAAGGGTGTTGAGTTAAGAGAAGTTGCCTTCTCCACAACCAAACAAATGTACATTTGTAAAAGTCAATGTTGTGATCTCAGAAATGCAATGTTAGACATTCGTCCATACAACTTCGTTCTGGGACTGAACGAAATCAAAGGCACTTCTCCTACTATATCCTATCGGGAATCATCCCTAGGATTAGTAGCGAATAGTCCTTGTAATCAAGGATTTACATAACAGAGCACAACATCCACCATAAATATATGATATGGTAAATTTCACCTCGAGAGACTAGTGGCATGCAGCCCTTCATCATAAAGATCCACGTCTTCAGAAATCATCATCTTCATCATGTCTTTACTTCCGAATGTATACATTGGTTCGGAGTGGTTTTCAGATAGGAGTTACCTAAATTCGATCTCAGCTCCTCCAAACCAAACATCAATTAAAAAGACGTTAAGTTCATATGTGATTATCAATCATCATTCAATTTAATTCATCTTTTTATTCATTCATAAATATCTCAGAGAGACATGTTATTTTAAGTTATTCTATTTATCTTCTTAACATTATATGGAATCATTGAGCCTCATTTATCAAATCCTTTTGGTTAATTAAACCTTTTTGAATCTTGGAATAATTCCAAATCATTTCACCTTTTATTTAGGAAAACATTTCCAAATCATTTATTTAAATCTTACATTGGAAAATATTATTGAGTAAAAAGGATCATGGAAATTATACCAATTCTACTCAATATTAATTTTCGTATTCAAACTGTACTATCCATCGAATAATGGTGAAATCATCTTTTATAGTCACACGGATAGTACAGGTTCCCTTCTCGAAATTTATACCGAGTATAAAAATATTATTTCTATGCAATTCAAGATGTTTAAATTTGAAAAATTATATCTTTTTTACTTTGGGAAATTTTGATCCAAGTAAATCAAATTTACTATCTCCTCTATTGGGCCAGTTCGGGTAGCTAGGGAGGGCAGGCAACTGGTTTTCCAAACCCAAGCCTAGAGACTATCTCTCTATCACTCATAAGCTGGTCAAGTTATTTGATTGACTATAAATCTTTTAACATACTTAATTTACTTTTAATTAGTTTAGAGCATCCGAGCTTTCCCTTCGATCTGTTCCATCGGATTTTCTATGACGCTCACAAATGGAACAAATGTAATAGTCGTTTCCGCATACTCATTTTTAAAATCTCTTAATCATCTTAAAATCTCTTAATCATCTTAAAATTACTTAATTATTTATTTGAAAAGGTTCACAAAAGATCCGGGAAATAATAATTAAGTTAAAACCATTGTTTGCAAAAGTTATTAAAAAGTGCTGCAAATAGTGCTTTAAATGCTATATTAATCAAAACGACTTTTCTATCTTTTGAAAATTCATTTATATAACTCAAATCTCATTTAGAACATTTTAAAAGATTTATAAATTTATTTTATATTTTTAAAGAATTTAAAAATATAATTTTAAAGGAATTCCCTTTATGGATTCCGAACTTCAAAACCGCGATTATTTTGAAAACTTGTTTTGGACTTATTTAAAAATATACAAGATGAAATCTTAATTTTTTTATTCATTTAAAAAATATGGATATAATAGTTCGGAAAATTCTTATATCGAAGAATTTCGAGCTTTATTCCATTCTCTATACTTGTTTGAATTTTACGGCACGAAATCGCGAACTACCGTTACGCGACGTGCCTTAATTTGACTTATGTTTCATAACTTGTCAAAACTTCTCCAAATTGAGTTTTATTGTTTATAAAACATTTATAAACCATTTTAAATAATTTAAATAAATATTTTTCATATTAAATCTCTTATTCACTTTTAAACCATTTCATAATATTATATTACTATAATATTCATTTTCAAACTTTTTTATATTTTAAAACCATTAAAAGGCTAAACAACTCCATACACATATTATTATGAATTTATTTTCTATTAGTTAACCATTTTTATTATGATTTCCCATAGTTTATCACAACCAAGTTATCAGCCATATCAACATCCATATAATCAACCATATAATCAACCAAGTTATCAAACATTCATACAAATCATTAAGAGATTAAATGGTCATATTATCATACTTAAAAATAGATTTAGAGATTATTTATCATTTAATAGACATTGAGTACTGAGGATTAGTTCCACTCCTCCAATCTTTTCTATAGCTTATCAAATCGATTCCGGCAGCATTTCCTTCTCCTTTTCTTCACTCTGGAGCTCCCGAATTTGCTTCCTTTCTTCCTAAAGGCTTGGACTTTATGTGTTTGGGGGTGTATGCTCTCAGCCAATGGGGAAAATGGTGGTGGTCGTGGGTTTGAGGAGAGGAAAGGAGGCGATTTACTTTGGTTTTGAGGAGTTTAGATCACTTTTGAATATGTTTATGTTTTATTTCTTTTTAGAGATATTTTGGCATTACTTTGCCATGCCTTAGGAAGCCATTATAATAGCTTAAACTGAAGAAGAAGAAGAAGAAGAAGAAGTAGTAGTAGTAGAAAGTGTGAGGAAATGAGAGAAAGATGGGTGCTATTTATAGCCAAAAATACACAAATATCCTGCATCACTTCACCTCCTTCCCATCACCCATGTGCACCCCTTCACCTCCATCATTTCACACGTTCATAGCCTCCCTCTATTGTGCTCCATCACTTCACTCTCTTCCAAGCCATGTGCATTGACTTTAGAATGCTTAAGGAGTAAGAAAATGGAAACATCTTAGATATTTCCTATATATATGTGTCTATATATATATATATATATATGTGTGTGTGTGTGTGTGTGTGTGTGTGTGTAAATGTATATATGTGTTCATGTATATATTAGTGGATGCATTTGTATGCTATATATGCACATGACATATAAACAAAGATGCAACAACTTTCAAACAACTTCCGTTCGTTAAACCGTTGAAAATCGGGAAACTAGTTCCCGGTCACATTTTCACTTATTAATTAATATACATATATTTGTAAACAAAATTTGAAAATTTGTTTCTTATCGTTGTTAATTAATTAAAATGATCACATTTCAATTATAAAACCATATAAATCAATAAGAACAATTATTTACAGAAATTGCTATTATACCGATAAAGCGATATCCATTTTCCTTATACTTTCAAATCGAATATATTCTTTATAAAAATATTATACATCATTTATTATCACTTTATAACTAATTGAAATGAATTATAATCATTTAAACCCATTGTTTAAATAATTAAAATAATTATTAAATCATTAAATCTCAATTTAATTTAATAAATCAATTATTAAATATAAGGGCATCACTAATGATGTCATAAATACTTTTATTTTTTTTCAAAAATAAAATAAATTATTTTATTTCATATTCTTGTTCAAAATTAAAAATAAGTATATGTATATAGCTTCGTACATGATGTTTTATGATTTTAGAGTTGTTTATCAATCAAATGGTTTTCGACCATTTAATCGGTATTTTTCCAAAGCAAATATTTTTCGGAACATTTTTCCGAAATAAGTTTATTATCATTATTCATCACTTAAAACTTGATTATTTGTGGAAAATACTCTATATTTGAATATTTAAATAAATTAAATATCCATAATTAAAGTGATCAAATTTCGGGTCGTCACATTGTTTATACCTACTTTGTCTGTAATTCGGTGTTTTCCCTCTTAGTTCTCTTAACTTTGGAACTCAACTATTTTAAATGGCCGTGTTTTTTATTTAATTTCAAAATCTAATTTTTTTTAATTGCTTTACTTCCCAATTTGCAATTCTTCTTAATTTTAACCTCAACTACCTTTCCAAAACATTATTAATTTATTAAATCTTTCCATCATGTGAGAAAGATATTATGTTTTGCTAGAAGTATTAGTTTCATTGACTGATTTTATTTTTCATTGTCACTAATGAAACTATGGTACTCCATCATGTTATTTAACTAATTATTCAATGTAATTTTAATAAAATTTGAGGTATTCATATGAAATAAATCGCGCATGCTCACTATTTTGATACTATATGTATTTGGATGTTTTGGAAAATAATCTCTATAATATAATATTAATTTCATTGATGTGCATGTGTGTGTCTCAACATACCAAAGTTTCACATAAATAAATGACAAAATGGAGCTTTGTATTACAAGGTTAAAAACCAAAATTAGTGAAACATAGACATGGTTGAAAAGGTAAGCTACAAGCATACCATTAAGTAGTCTTTTAAAACGATTAAAAATATAAGTACCATGAGATGATGGTTATTACTTTGTAATGAAACTTGAAAGACGACATAACAAGGAAAAATAGGTATGCAAGGAGTTCAATGTTCACATTATAGTAAATTAATCGAAAACGTTGCCAACCAACCTTCAATATAACCCCGTGTGCGTTGCACGGGTTCGCACTTGTTATACAAATAACACATGGATCAGACTATGTCTAGATTATAAATGTCAATATATAATAACGACCGGCATGGTGTACATAGTATATCACAAATTACATAAGTATCTCAAATGCATCCACGTCATTCAAGACCATGCACATAAAATGTCACCCACTGAAACGAATAATTAATCATCAAATGAAATGGCATAAGCATGAAATAGGTGAAATGTCAACTAACAATCAAACACCTAACAACCACAACAGTCTATTATGTACATCTCGACTGCCAGCCCTAGCGAGAGACAATAACCCTCTACCTACATGGCCCTAAGAGATATAAAAACTATATATATATATATATATGCGGACTCGTAGTATAACCTATAAAAATTGTATAATACCCAATTAAGCACAAAGATCTATCTCGACAAACAGTTCTAATAAGAGAAAATACTGTCAGTTAAATGGCACTAAGAGATATATAAATATGTAGTACAACAATAATCTCTCAACCAAAGTCTTTAAGAGAGAATAACAGACGAGCACACAGCTAATCTCCTAATACGTTTTACTCACACTTTTCGATGTATCTAACATTTATTAACCGTTAGTAGTCTGTAATGTTTATAAGTATTAGAAATTAAGAAATATAAAATATTGCAAAATTACCGAGTGGTGTAGTGATGTAAACACAAAATAAGATATAGTGAAAATTAGTAAAATGTTTTTTTTTAAACATTCACTATTTTACCCTAGTGCCAATGGACCTGATTCAACACTACCAAAGTGTAAAACACCAAAGGTTTTGAATCCATTAAAATTATGTGAGTTAAGAATATTAAACGAAGGAAATGCTAAATATAAAAATATGGTAAAGGGAGAAGAAAGATAGAATGGTTCAAACGATGCTCTTAGACTCATTTTGGACAAGCTTTTATCATTAAGGCAATTTACAACAAAAGATACATATGAACCACCATTAAAGACTCACCTCAAGCTCTCAAACAATCACAAAATAAAAATAACTAAAAGAGAGAAGTGGAAAATACTAAAACTCCTTAAGTACTAAAAGACACATATGTACTTATTTTTGAGTAAAGAATAGACATTTTTATCACATCATGATCCAAATCATAAAATATATGTGCGTGTGTATATATATATATAATGTATACTATATGTGTGTGTATGGTGCGCATGTATACGTATAGATAAATTTACTTTGAACTTATAAAATACATATATAGATAGATAAATTATTTTGTATCTGTTATTTAATTTTTGCATAATGGATTTTTTTTGGAAATAAAATTTATAATTTAAGTTAACAATAATATTAGTTTAATATTAATTTCCCAAATATTATGATCAATTTTTAAACTTTAAATAATCAGTAATATTTTAATTAATTAAAATACATTTCAAAAATCAAAATATTTTAATATATTTTTTTTGATCATAGAAGATTTTTTTTCGAGCCAAGATAGTTTTTTTTATATTTATCAATATTTTAATTGTAAAACTAATTAATAAATACCTTGAAGTAAATGATAATATCAAAACCCATATTAACTCTTGAGTAGAGTAATGATAAATCAGAATATTTAACCTAATGTAAGATGGGCTGAACTTTGAATATTTAAGACCTTAAAGTTGTCAAAGTAATGAACAATGTACCAAATCTTGAGTAGAGCAATGAAAATTTTAAGTTGTATGACTATTATAAGAAAATTTTAGTGAAAGCCATTGAGAATTAGATGGAGTATTTCCATATTTTTAAAACAAATTTCGAAAGTTATATTTTTTTGTATAAATACCACTTTTATGTTATTGCCAATGCGCACTGGTCAGAATTCATGTCAAATTGAACAATGTAATAAGAATTGATTATAAAATAATGGTGTGGATAGATCCAATAAGGTTTGATTAAGGTTTTAGGGTCTAAATTTGTTGGGGTTATCACAAGAATCTATACACAATTAGATTTGAGAAGAAATAAGAAGTTAAGAAAAGCAATAGAAAGATAATTTCCTTCAAACAACTTTTATTAATTCCTCTAAATGGTCACAAGTGAAAGCCTTAAAATTGAGAAGAAATCTAATCCCCAAAACCTGATAAAAAACCCTTTTCACCACACACTGATGATAAATCTTATACATATCTATTTGTAATAGCCTTAATAAAATGTTTTTTTTCAATTAGGTGATTATGGAATTAACCGATTACTTCCATCTCCTAAAATAGATGCTTCCCATGTAGATAATTCACCGTCTTCTTTAATTCGGTAAAAGATGCAACTGAAATTCTTTAATTTCTCTTCAAAATCTATAAAATCTATAATAGGGGCAATATATTTGTGTCACAATTCCATCTTAACTCACAATATCTCCAAAATCTATTTTAATTTGAAAATATTGTATCACCGAAATCTAACAATCTCCACCTTGATACTATATTTCCGTAAATGTTATCCAAGCTCCACCTACAACCTCAAGCTCCAAATGATCTCTAATATTACCATGGAAACAAATGTCTTCGTTCTAAAAACTAGCTAACCTCCAAACTGCCTATTTATGCGTGCCCTCAATTGAACATGCATATCATGAATAAATCAGAATCTGCTTATAGTACTACAAAATCCTCTATGTGGTTTTTGCAGCTTTCTATTGCTGGCCCCACCTTATTCCAGACAAATTTGTCTCACTAACGCCACTTTGAGACCATCCTTCATTCTCTACCATTTTTATAAGAAATTTATATGCATTGTTGCTTTCGCTTTTTGCCTGCATCATCTCCTTATTGCCCTTCCAAAACCTTGTGACTCAATCTTGAGTTGGAAAGTTGCAATCTTTTTCTTCCAATTGTCCTATTGAAACAAAATTCTTTTTTATTTTTGGGGCATGCCTAACTCTCGTTAGTTCCACTACCGTTCCATCATACATTTTCATCATAACCGAACCTATACACTTTACCTTAACATCTCCAGCATCAACAGACACCACCTTGCTTTCCTACTCCTCAGTCAATGAATGCTCCCTTTGTTGGAATTGGACCAGCACACAATGAGGTAAGTAGGTAAATTTCAATTTTTTTTACCTATTTGGATCTTTATTGGGCCTATGTAGTCTAATTCATTTAAAAAATTCTAAATCTTCTTTTAAATACAATCAATATTTTATTTGGATTTATAAATAAAGTTTTATTTTATATAATTTGTATTATATATTATATTTGTGTATCATATACATATATGTGTATGTGCATTCATGTGCAACAGAATAATGTGTACATGGTTTGACACGCCCGTGTACAGATGTTCAGATTTACACCACAATGGACAAGTCAGTCTCTCGTGTATACAAATGGATTGTCCATATATGTGTGTGTATGTCTATATGCATAAATTATTTACACACACACAGATATATATGTATATATGTATGTATGTATGAAAATATGATTGTATAATTATTGTATAATATTAGTTGTAAATTATTTACATAAAACATTAATTAAAATACATATACATATGTATAAATATAATTAAATTATAGAACTATTTTAAAATTAATTTGTAATTCCGAGACCCATTGTTTGGTTTCCAAAAAGAGCTTAACCGCCGGACTTAGTATCTGAGAGCATGAGTCAAAGTGTCGACCGAGATCAAGAACATTGTCCAGTTAAGACAAGAAGCCTAACCCAAGGGCAGCAGTTGTCGGAACCAAAAGCATTTCATTAAGTATCAACAATCACTGGCTCAAATAGCCTAGGCCGAGACCAACGGTCAAGATAAATGGAAGATATCCAACAAGCTATACATAAAAGCATCACATCAGTAATCCACGTCAAAACGCACTCAACCAGATGATGAAAATCATTCAAATCTAAGTCGCACATAGCAATTCGATCATCAATCTAAGGGAAAACACCTGCACCAATGGATGAACCTTAAATTTACTATAAATAGAGGATCACCTGCTATAATAAAGGGGTTGAAAAATAGAATCTAGAACATTTCATTGTCATTCAGTATTTCTTACCCCTTTTAGAAAGCTTTAGCTCAAAAAGACCATTAATTGCGGAATTTGTCACAAATGTACTTGTAAATCAAAATAAGCAATAAAGTCTATAACATAATTTTCAGAGTGGATGTAGGGATCTTGTTCCCAAACCACTATAAATCTTGTGTCATTTTTGCATTTCAACATTTATTTCCTGTCTTTTTTGGTAGTTTTTCAATCTTCTACTTCCTTTCGGAATTAGCCTTCGAAAGCTTTGGAGTGTTAGCCAGACGAAAAATCTATCTAACATTTTTGGCGCTAGAAGTAGGGCCCCCAACTTTTGCTCTCTTGTAATCTAGCAAAATCTACAATTGAAAACTCTTGATCAAGCATGAAGTCAAAAGCATGCTCTCGAAAGACCCCTCGCTCTCCTACCCAAGATGAAGGAACCGAAGAATTACCTATGATTTTTGGAAATCGGGTAAGCCAAGTAAATCAAGCTATTATTGAAGAAGCTGCTGCTCCAGTTCTTATTGAAGGGGAATTTCGATAAATGATGCTGAAATTCATTTTTGACACGGCACAATAGTTAGATAACTATCAGACTGAAGTTAAAAGCACTGTTGCTGAATTAGAGAAGAAGGTTTGGCTATACTTGAAAAGGATGAGAATCCTTTGACCTCTATTCGAAATCCCGTAAAATTGCCAATAATTAATGAAACCTTATAAGATGAGTTCATGATGACAAACGAAGCAGATAAGAAAGCTGAGACTGCAAAGGTGACGAGTACAGGTCCTTCTAAGAGACCCTTAACTCTATGTCTCGAAAGGGTAAACTTCAGAGGAAGGCGGCAAAATAGGTCAGAAACTCAAGATGTTGAAGTTGAAACCTTAAGACTCGGCGGGGATCGAGGAATGGAAGACTTATTAATAAAATTATCAGAGCAAGTACATAAGTTGCAAGACGATTGATCTAACCTTGGTGCGGAGATGAAACTCCGAAAGGTCTGGCCTTTCTCCCGAGAAATTATGAGAGCTCCTATGCCTTCGTGATTCAGGATCCTGAAACTTTCTTATGATGGATGATCCAACCCTAAGGATCACGTCGCTTTATACGAGATCCAGATGCAAGCTATCCGGGCTTCGAATAAGATTAAATGTAGATTCTTCCCTGCAACTTTTATTGGGCCTGCCTTGAAATGGTTCTAAAGCTATCTACCGAATTTTATTAGCTCTTCAAAACAGCTGACTACTGAGTTTTTGATACCATTCTTCACCTTAGAAGATACCATAATATGACTAAGTCTGCTCGCCGACTTTAGACAAGGAAGAGGAGAATCTCTAAAGGACTATTGCAAAAGGTTTAATGACATGGCTGCCGGATGCAAGGGCATTGTGACGACCGCCCATGACCCCTGCACCGAATCTAGAGATAGAGCGCTGTAAAGTGTGCCAGGCGACCATGGACGATTGTCAAGGTAAGAATTTAAACAACAGAATCTATCGTATTACTCACAGCGCATGGACAAAATACAATAGAACATAAGTATAGTGAAGCTTTACAGAACAAAGTGACATCATATAAAACTCCATAATAGTTGAATACAAGCATCCACATAGTCAATACATCCAGCCTCACTACATATCTCTCAGAGAATACAAAACAGCGGAATATCCAGTACATATAAGAAGATAATATGCAACCCTCCATCTCGTCTTCGATATCAGCATCGTGAGGAGAGAACAGCACCTGTCACCTGCTACCTAGTCTGCCCGTCCCAAAATGGACGAACAGCCCAAGGCAATAAGAATTAAAACATAAAGCCTTGAGTCAGACAACAGTCCTAGTGAGCAGTAAATTAACTAACAACATACCAAAAGAGCATAAAGGAAAAGGAATAAGAATACAACCCTCCCACTCCAACCTCATTCTACAGTGATAGCCCCCAGACACACACTAAACAGAAGCAAACATAGCAGAGCATACAATTTAAAGTAAAACTACTATCACTCGAGTCAAGGGCGATGTTTTCCAAGTACCAAGGCCTAAATCAGATAAGCACCCAGAAAATACCGCTCTTGAGTCCGAATGACGATACAACCAAACATCCATGACTCTGGCTATCACTGTTATCATTGCTTCGATATCACCGTTAATTGAATGACCGGCACATTCTTTCAGCCGTCCGTCAAGGGCTAATGGAAACCCCGGTTCTAGACATAACTCCCGCACGTCGTCGCAGCCCGTGCCTAGGACTATCGAATCTGCCCAGAGTACTCGACCATCAACAGTTGGCCGTTGGGACTATCGAATCTGCCCAAACGTACTCTTGCTTAGAGCATGCTAGAACCTTCAACAACGATGCTATCCAAGCCTCCTAGTCATCCTCCTCGACGACTATTCTCATATCCATTCATTATCTTCAACTCGAATCATATCACCGAGTTATCAACATGCTTGGAATGATCCCGTCTGGATTAGACCAAGTCTTCATCATATGATTGCCTCGCTTCATTACATCCTTGCAAAGCCCCATCTCTACATCACATCATCGAATCTATGCATAAGAGCTTCATCATCCCGCTACATATGCCACGAGCAGCTTTTCCAATTCAAGAGCCTTTCCCTTAGCTTTTGAATCATCTTCGATCTAATCTAATCATCAATCATCTAGTTCATAACAATCAATCAAATCAAACATCAATCCAAGCAATCAAGCATTCAAAAATGATCTAAGTAGACAATTATAACAATAATGGCATTTTCGTAATTAAAGAGTTGAAAGTCCAATAAGCATGAAAACATGGATTATATCTCTACAAACTTGATGAATGAACTTGCATAGGTTAACATATGATAAAATGGATGCAACATCATTATGAACAATGGATCTATATGGATCTACACATAGGATGAAGAAAATGCATGGAAGTCTCTATTTTAACACCAAAACGAGCCAACAATCCGATATACTCCTTTGGATCCGTGTGAGAGATAATCACCACTCACCAAATCACCTAAACAATCCAAAAGATATCAACTTCAGATCTGGACAGCGAAGGATGAAGCTAGATCTACCACAAATCCGCTTCAAATGAAGAAATCTCTCTAAAAAAGATGAAGATCTTCAATCTAAGCTCTTGAATCTTCAATCTTGATCTTCGATTTGGATGGATGGAAGCACTAGATTAGAGTGGAGAAAAGAAGTGAAGAAGTGTAGAAGTCGAGCTCTCAAAATGGCAGCACTTCGTCGCTTCAAAATCCGGATCCAAAAAGTGAGAACAACCCCTCCTATTTATAGCTGAAAACTGGCCTTAAGTCGTAACTCGGCTATCTTCTTAAGTCGGTGCCGACTTAACACCATGCCGACCTAATGCCTTGCCGACCTAGTGCCTTGCCGACCTAAAAACTCATCTGCCTGCCGAGTTAACCAGCCTATACGACCTAACGACTTAACTGCCTCGCCGACCTACGACTTAACCAAATGACCGACTCAACGAAGCAGACTTATCATACTACCGCAAAACCCAAGTCCTAAGTCGGTTGACGACTCAACAACAAAGCGCAACTGCGACTTAACACATAGGCGCGACTTAACTTAGGTCGTTGCCGACATAAGTGCCTTGCCGACTTAACACTTAACACCCAAACACTTAGGTCGCTCACAACATGTCCTTAGGTCGTTGCCGACCTAACTCTTAAGTCGGTCAACCCCACTTCCTTAACTCGGCAACGACTTAACAAATAACTGGTCAGACATACTAACTACTAAGTCGTCCAGGTCTTAAGTCGACCACTATCTTGACTCGTCAGCCGACTTAACACTTAACTCACCACTATCCTTAAGTCGGTTAAAACTATAAGTCGGTCACTTCCTTAGGTTGTTATCCCTTAACTCGGCAACGACTTACAACCTACGACTTAACACTTGCCGAGTAAACTTCAACCTACTAACTTAGCCCAGCTACGACTTATCTCCTTGAGTCCTTAACTCGCCCAGAACTCCTCTCCTAAGTCGTATACGACTCACGACTCATGCTAAGTCGTGAACGACTTAGGACTTAGGCAAAATTTGCCTAAAATCTGAAATGACTTTAAAATGCAAAAATTCCAGATTTTGACGAACTTGTCGATCCGTAAAAATACGGGTCGTTACATTCTCTCCCCCTTAGGAATTTCGCCCCCGAAATTCCAAGCAATCAAAAACTATTCTGTACGCCTACCATCCATAGCAATCAACAAACCATGCATCCAATTCTAACTTAGCGTACAGAAATTCTAAAATTAGAACAAGTTACAATATCGCGAGATGACACGACACCTTAGGGCCATACCTCGAAGAGTTCAGGATGAGCTGCTTTCATCCTCTCTTCCACTTCCCACGTACAGTCGTTATCATCATCACTCCATTGTATCTTGAGCAACTTAACTACCTTCCTCCTAAGCTGTTTCGTGTCGGTTTCAACAACACGAAGCGGCTTACGAGGTCTTCTATCAACTGGATCAACTTCTAAGTCTTCACAGCTATCAGCAGAAACCACTGTTCTCGAGTCGTGCACATACTTCCGTAGATACGATACATGAAAAACATTGTGCACACCCGACATCTTCTCCGGTAACTCCAATCTGTAAGCGAGCCTTCCAATTCGCTCGATAATCGGGAATGGTCCGACAAATCTCGGAGTCAATTTTCCTTTCTTTCCGAATCGAATAACATTCTTCAGTGGAGAAATCTTCACAAAAACCATATCTCCTACGTCGAATTCCAAATCCTTCCGACGCTTATCCGCATAACTCTTCTGACGGTCTTGGGCTGCCTTCATTCGTTGCCGAATGATCTCTATGCAATCCGAAGTCTGTCGAATCATCTCTGGCCCAAGCATCAGCTTTTCTCCAGTTTCCAACCAACATGTCGGAGAGTTACACGGTCTTCCATACAATGCCTCATACGGTGCCATACCAATGCTTGACTGGTAACTGTTGTTGTACGCAAACTCCACCAAATGAAGGTGATCTTCCCATGACCCTCCGAAGTCCAAAACACATGCTCTAAGAAGATCTTCCAAAACTCGGTTGACTCTCTCGGTCTGACCATCTGTTTGGGGATGATAAGCTGTACTTAAACACAACTCGGTTCCCAAGACTTCCTGGAAGCTCTTCCAAAATCCACTAGTGAACAATGGGTCTCGATCGCTCACTATGCTCTTCGGAATACCATGGAATCGAACTATCCACTTAATATACAACTCAGCCAACTTTGATGCAGTCCTAGTCGATCGAACAGGAATGAATCGTGCACTCTTAGTCAGACGATCCACAATGACCCAAATTCCTTCATTTCCCGTTCTGGTTCTAGGCAATCCATCAATAAAATCCATCGACACTAGTTCCCACTTCCATGTAGGAACTTCTAAGGGCTGAAGCAATCCACTTGGCTTCTTCTGTTCGGCTTTAACCAACTGACAATTCATACACTTGGAAATGAAATCTCCAACATCCTTCTTCATGCCTTCCCAATAGTAGGTTCTCTTCATATCCCGATACATCTTATTTCCACCTGGATGAATTGTCAACCTCGAGTGATGACTTTCCTTCAGAACTTCACTCCTCAACTCATCTATATCGGGAACAACTAGTCGTCCTTGCTTCCGAAGCCAACCCTCTCGATCGACCTCGAATCCTTTATCCTTTTCTGGATCCAATCCAGATTCCAATTCACGGATAATCTTGACAAGCTTATCATCTCGCTTTTGGCCCTTGCCAATCCTTTCCACAAGAGTGGGTTTTATCGATAAGTTTGCCAACATCTCAGGTTCCAATTCACATCTAGGCCTGAAGTCAAATCCAGCTATATACTCGAGACTCTTCCATTCTGAAAACATGGCTCCCAATCCTGCATGTCTTCGACTTAACGCATCAGCCACTGCGTTACCTTTTCCCGGAGTATAAGCTATACCAAAGTCATATGATGCCAAAAACTCTAGCCAACGTTGCTGCCGAAGATTCAAATCCTTTTGGGAGAAAAGATACTTCAACGACTTGTGATCCGTAAACAACTCGAATCGAACTCCCAACAGATAATGCCTCCACATCTTCAGAGCAAATACAATCGCCGCTAACTCCAAGTCATGAGTTGGGTAATTCCTTTCATGCGGCTTCAGTTGTCGACTGGCATACGCAACAACTTTATCCTTCTGCATCAGCACTGCTCCAAGTCCAGTACCACATGCGTCGGTGTAAACCACCATCTCATCATTCCCACTAGGAATAGTCAAAACAGGAGTACTCGTCAATCTCTCTTTCAGGATTCCGAAAGCTTGCTCACACTTAGCATCCCAACTGAACACTTTGTTCTTCTTCGTCAATCCTGTTAACGGTGCAGCTATCTTGGAGAAGTCTTTGATAAACCGTCGATAATATCCTGCTAATCCAAGAAAACTTCTCACATCAGATGCATTCTTAGGTCTAACCCAATCCTGGATTGCTGCCACCTTAGCGGGATCAACCGCTATTCCACTTCCAGAAATCACATGGCCTAAGAACCTCACTTCACTCTTCCAGAAGTGACACTTCGAAAACTTAGCCTTCAGCTGATGTTTCCGTAAGATCTCCAAAACAATATGCAAGTGCGTCTTGTGCTCTTCCTCCGTTCTGGAATAAATCAGAATATCATCCACGAACACAAGTACGAACTTGTTCAACTGATCTCTGAACACTCTATTCATAAGATCCACAAAATATGCTGGCGCGTTAGTCAATCCAAACGGCATTACCAGCCACTCAAAGAAACCGGATGGTGTCCTAAAAGCAGTCTTCGGCACACTATCCTTAGCCACTCTCAACTGGTGAAATCCCGTTGCCAAATCCATCTGAGAAAACACCTTAGCTTCGTGAAGCTGATCAAACAAGTCATCTATTCTCGGCAATGGATACTTGTTCTTCTTAGTCACCTTGTTCAGCTCACGATAATCGACACACAATCTCAATGATCCATCTGCCTTGGTTGCAAACACAACTGGTGCACCCCACTCGGACACACTACGCCGAATGAATCCTTTCTGCAAAAGATCATCAACTTGCACCCTCAACTCCTGCTGTTCCCTAGGCGCCATCCGCCTAAGAGGCATCACAACAGGTCTGGCTCCTTCAACTAGATCTATACGAAACTCGATCTCTCTATGCGGCGGCAACCCTTTGACTTCGTCAAAGACATCCTCGAATCTATTTGCGATTGGCACTAAAGACAGTCCATCCCGTGGAACAACTAGCGAATACATGAAGCTCATGAAGACGCCTTCCTCATGCTTACATCGTATCACAATCTTTCGCCCTTCCACATTCCCGACTGTCACCTCCAGCCTCTCACAATCAACCTTAGCCGCATACTTCCTAAGCCAGTCCATTCCCAAGATAATTCCGAACCCCGCAAAGTTCAGAACAAAGCAATCACAAACAAAAGAGCAACCATGACTCGATACAACTAGACCACGGCATAACATACACAAACAAGACGAACCCCCAACTGGATTAGTCACTACCAATGGCCTATCAACAATATCCGGCTTCAAACCTAACCGGCCTACTAGTTCATTACAAACAAATGAATGCGACGCTCCAGTATCAAACAGAACTCTAACTGGAACACCACATAGGAAAAGAGTACCTTGAACAACCACACTCTTTCCCTTCTCTTCAGCAGTAGGAGCTTTTGAAGACGACGGAACAGCTCCTAAAGCATAGGCTTGCACAATCTGCCTGTCCTTTCTCGGTTCTGGACAATTCTTCCTGAAATGCCCCGGCTTGTCACAGTTGTGACACTTCATCGGCGCCTTCGGATTCTTACAATCCTTAGAGAAATGGCCCTTCTGTTGACAATTGTAGCAAGTCACCTCGCCTTTCGGCTTCTTCTGGCCATCCTTACCTTTCTGCTGCTGCTGCTTCCTCTTCTGGTTTCCACCCTGCTGTGGTTTAGATTCTCCCTTGGTCACAGCAACAACAGATCCTTCCTTAGGAAACAGACTCTCATGCCTAAGAGCTTTCTCTACAAGCTTCTCAAATGAATCGTCCAAATGATCCACCAATTGTCTCCCAAGATAACTATCCAAGCCGGTCACAAACTTCTCATTCTTCTGATAAGCAGATTCAATATATGACCGGGCATACTTGGACAAAGCTTCGAACTCAGAAACATACTCAAGAACTGATCTTCCACCTTGCTTAAGCTCCACAAACTTCTTGAACAGAACAGACTTCTGAGCTGTAGAAATGAACTTAGCTTCAAATCTAGCTTGGAATTGCTCCCAAGTAATCTCTTCCTCCGCAGTATCGATGGTAATAGAGTTCCACCAATCAGAGGCTCTCCCTTGAAGCTGCCTCGATGCCAACTTCCTTTTAGTTGCATCATCAATTCCCAAATCACCAAAGATCCTTCTACAAGCATCTATCCACCTCTGGACCTCAATAGTAGATTCTGTTCCCAAGAAAACCTTCCCTCCAAGAGCAGTATAATCCTTGCACAACTTAGCAAAATCCACTGGTTTCGGAGTTTGGACTTGAACTCCAACATCAACTGCCGCCCCCGGAACTGATATCCTTCTCATGATCGAAGTCATCATAGCTTCGAACATGGCTGCATAATCAGCAGTCTCTTCAGTAGCACGGCCTTCCCTAGCAGCTGGTCTCCCTCTTCGACTCATTCTCAATATCTATAAAAAGGAATGATTAGAACATCTAGAGAAACAACTGCACAAAGGACTCAAACTCTACTAAGCTACTATATTATATATAGTAATCATCCATCAAAATACAATTACGTCTCTCATACGTAGTTACGACAGCGAGCGTTGGGTAAAATCGATTAACCAATGCTCTGATACCAAATGTGACGACCGCCCATGACCCCTGCACCGAATCTAGAGATAGAGCGCTGTAAAGTGTGCCAGGCGACCATGGACGATTGTCAAGGTAAGAATTTAAACAACAGAATCTATCGTATTACTCACAGCGCATGGACAAAATACAATAGAACATAAGTATAGTGAAGCTTTACAGAACAAAGTGACATCATATAAAACTCCATAATAGTTGAATACAAGCATCCACATAGTCAATACATCCAGCCTCACTACATATCTCTCAGAGAATACAAAACAGCGGAATATCCAGTACATATAAGAAGATAATATGCAACCCTCCAGCTCGTCTTCGATATCAGCATCGTGAGGAGAGAACAGCACCTGTCACCTGCTACCTAGTCTGCCCGTCCCAAAATGGACGAACAGCCCAAGGCAATAAGAATTAAAACATAAAGCCTTGAGTCAGACAACAGTCCTAGTGAGCAGTAAATTAACTAACAACAT
Organism: Allium fistulosum; assembly: GCA_030737815.1. Lineage (NCBI taxonomy): Eukaryota > Viridiplantae > Streptophyta > Magnoliopsida > Asparagales > Amaryllidaceae > Allium > Allium fistulosum. Next base: position 1,216,140,817 of record CM060902.1, read on the forward strand.
ACCAAAAGAGCATAAAGGAAAAGGAATAAGAATACAACCCTCCCACTCCAACCTCATTCTACAGTGATAGCCCCCAGACACACACTAAACAGAAGCAAACATAGCAGAGCATACAATTTAAAGTAAAACTACTATCACTCGAGTCAAGGGCGATGTTTTCCAAGTACCAAGGCCTAAATCAGATAAGCACCCAGAAAATACCGCTCTTGAGTCCGAATGACGATACAACCAAACATCCATGACTCTGGCTATCACTGTTATCATTGCTTCGATATCACCGTTAATTGAATGACCGGCACATTCTTTCAGCCGTCCGTCAAGGGCTAATGGAAACCCCGGTTCTAGACATAACTCCCGCACGTCGTCGCAGCCCGTGCCTAGGACTATCGAATCTGCCCAGAGTACTCGACCATCAACAGTTGGCCGTTGGGACTATCGAATCTGCCCAAACGTACTCTTGCTTAGAGCATGCTAGAACCTTCAACAACGATGCTATCCAAGCCTCCTAGTCATCCTCCTCGACGACTATTCTCATATCCATTCATTATCTTCAACTCGAATCATATCACCGAGTTATCAACATGCTTGGAATGATCCCGTCTGGATTAGACCAAGTCTTCATCATATGATTGCCTCGCTTCATTACATCCTTGCAAAGCCCCATCTCTACATCACATCATCGAATCTATGCATAAGAGCTTCATCATCCCGCTACATATGCCACGAGCAGCTTTTCCAATTCAAGAGCCTTTCCCTTAGCTTTTGAATCATCTTCGATCTAATCTAATCATCAATCATCTAGTTCATAACAATCAATCAAATCAAACATCAATCCAAGCAATCAAGCATTCAAAAATGATCTAAGTAGACAATTATAACAATAATGGCATTTTCGTAATTAAAGAGTTGAAAGTCCAATAAGCATGAAAACATGGATTATATCTCTACAAACTTGATGAATGAACTTGCATAGGTTAACATATGATAAAATGGATGCAACATCATTATGAACAATGGATCTATATGGATCTACACATAGGATGAAGAAAATGCATGGAAGTCTCTATTTTAACACCAAAACGAGCCAACAATCCGATATACTCCTTTGGATCCGTGTGAGAGATAATCACCACTCACCAAATCACCTAAACAATCCAAAAGATATCAACTTCAGATCTGGACAGCGAAGGATGAAGCTAGATCTACCACAAATCCGCTTCAAATGAAGAAATCTCTCTAAAAAAGATGAAGATCTTCAATCTAAGCTCTTGAATCTTCAATCTTGATCTTCGATTTGGATGGATGGAAGCACTAGATTAGAGTGGAGAAAAGAAGTGAAGAAGTGTAGAAGTCGAGCTCTCAAAATGGCAGCACTTCGTCGCTTCAAAATCCGGATCCAAAAAGTGAGAACAACCCCTCCTATTTATAGCTGAAAACTGGCCTTAAGTCGTAACTCGGCTATCTTCTTAAGTCGGTGCCGACTTAACACCATGCCGACCTAATGCCTTGCCGACCTAGTGCCTTGCCGACCTAAAAACTCATCTGCCTGCCGAGTTAACCAGCCTATACGACCTAACGACTTAACTGCCTCGCCGACCTACGACTTAACCAAATGACCGACTCAACGAAGCAGACTTATCATACTGCCGCAAAACCCAAGTCCTAAGTCGGTTGACGACTCAACAACAAAGCGCAACTGCGACTTAACACATAGGCGCGACTTAACTTAGGTCGTTGCCGACATAAGTGCCTTGCCGACTTAACACTTAACACCCAAACACTTAGGTCGCTCACAACATGTCCTTAGGTCGTTGCCGACCTAACTCTTAAGTCGGTCAACCCCACTTCCTTAACTCGGCAACGACTTAACAAATAACTGGTCAGACATACTAACTACTAAGTCGTCCAGGTCTTAAGTCGACCACTATCTTGACTCGTCAGCCGACTTAACACTTAACTCACCACTATCCTTAAGTCGGTTAAAACTATAAGTCGGTCACTTCCTTAGGTTGTTATCCCTTAACTCGGCAACGACTTACAACCTACGACTTAACACTTGCCGAGTAAACTTCAACCTACTAACTTAGCCCAGCTACGACTTATCTCCTTGAGTCCTTAACTCGCCCAGAACTCCTCTCCTAAGTCGTATACGACTCACGACTCATGCTAAGTCGTGAACGACTTAGGACTTAGGCAAAATTTGCCTAAAATCTGAAATGACTTTAAAATGCAAAAATTCCAGATTTTGACGAACTTGTCGATCCGTAAAAATACGGGTCGTTACAGGCATGACAGATGAGACCAAGTTGGTTGCTATCACCTTAGGGTTATGGAGAAATAGCACATTCTGTGATGATCTACTAAGGCAGGAATGCAAGTCCCTGAATGAGTTCTTTTTCCGAGCTTGAGGGGAAATCCAAATTGAAGAATCTATGGGATTTGTCAGAAAGAACCAAGAATAGAATGGCGACAATAAGAAGTTCACCCCGGCAAAAAAACTTAAGAAGGAATTTCAAGTGGAAATAACCTATCCCTTGACTCATTCTTATGATCTAGTCTACGCCATGACTCAAGATTGAATCCCATACCCTCCGAGAAAAGGGAAAGAGTCGGAAGTTAATCGAGGAGGAAAGTATTGCAGCTGCCATCGGTAGAATAGTCACAACACCGAAGAGTGTCGGTTTTTGAAGTCTTTCATTAACAGGCTGGTCGGAGAAGGAAAGCTAAACGAGTTCCTAAAAAATGATAATACCTAGGGAGCTGCCACTCCAGTAGGAAATGAAAATGCACAGCATCAGGTGTCGGCTCCTAGGTCTTTACCAGCCCTTTGGAATTTTGTTGGCGTCATCTTATGAGGACCCCACATTATCGGGGCAAGTAATGGCAGCTGAAAGAGATACATTAATAAAGCCAAAGATGGAAACACATCAGTGTATGAGAAGAAAAGGTTTGAGAAGAAGCAGAAGGTTGGGCCAGAAATTACATTTGGCGACCTTGATAAGCGGGGTGTCTGTCATTCCCACAATGACCCACTTGTAATTATGGCTCGAATTGAACTTTCTGAGGTTGCAAAGTGTAACGACCCGGTATTTCGAACCATTTGAATCCACACATGTTAGACTTGAATTGCTCAAAATATCGGATTGTTAATTTATATTTGGCAAAACTCAACATATACAGTAAATAAATAAATCACAGAATCACAGACACAGAGTAATATAACAATAAGCAGCGGAATAGATAAATAGTAGTTCATGAAGCTACTATATAAACATCAGAGTTTGAAATAAAATACAACAGAATATCTCAAATACAATATAGTCTCGAATACAAACAGATGGCAAGTCTGAACAAAACAACTGGATAGCTGAAGGCTGAATAGATATAGAAGGATCTCCAAGCGAAGCTCCAACTCCAAAGGTGAGTCTCAAATGCTGTGACACTCAGTCTGACCTGAGCGTAAAGCAAAACACAAAACACTCGAGTCAGGATTAACATTCTTATATCAATAAATTCAACTCAAGTGAAATATCAATTGAAATATAAGTAACTTAAAGGATAGTTGGGATTTCCATCCTCTAAGGATCCGTGGAACTATCTACTATGTAGTAATATACGCTATTATAATATGTCTATAGTAAAGTAAACTATCCAAATAGCGTTAAGGCATTACCCATATCCCCCTTAACACATTTTATATATTCCCGTAGTCTATACAATGCCGTACGCTCCACCAAACTGGTGGTTTACACAGAGGACACCACATAGGTACGGTACAAAACAAACTCGTAGAAGGCGCGCTAGGGCATGTGAACACGGCACTCGAGGCAATGCCAGGGTAGATATACCATTTGCACTCCCGGACTGGTGGTAACGCATAGCAGCTACTACCGCCACAATTTAAATCATGCCATTGTAGATATACCATTTGCACTCAAAACTAATAAGTTTAAGTCAATTCTTTCTTAAATTCAATTATTAACCAATTTAAATTCCAAGTCAACATTAATTTATCTTTCCAACCTTTATTATTAAAGTTATAAAATCTAATTTAAAATATAAATAAAATTTAAATAAACACTTAAACATATTATAAACCAATTAAATTAAATTTTTATTAAGAAAATAAAATTATAATTTAAAAATCTAAAATTTATACATATTATATTTTAAAAATCAATATTTAATAAAACCCATATATTTCCTTTCATAACTTTGGAAATCATTTTTCAAAATATAGACCAACATTGTCCGTATATAATTTTCTATCCTATGGTCAAGTGATACGGATATTTATCATTTCAATCCGAAATTTAAATATCTACGGGCATATATCATTTCAACCCACAATCCCAAAATTTAAATAAATGAAAATCGCTTGGGTTTATCATTTCAACCCATAACGATTTTCCCTTATTCTACAAGATCGTTCGGGTATGTATCATTTCAACCCATAGGGAATTATAAACTAACAGGGAACTTGCAGAGTGAGAACAAATATTATAATAATAATAGTATCAACAACAGTCATATATCATCAGTAACAAATTTAAATATATAATACAGGATATGGTGTCATATCGCAGGTGAACAGATACAGATAATGGCATATCATATATCATATATAGCAATTATAAAAGTAACAGTTAAATTTAACAGCCTATTTCAATTGTCGTTTCAAGTGAAATCAAATTTAATGATTATAAGAATGTTAATCGTGATTGATTGCTCACCTTTCGAGGCTAGAGAAATTTGACAATGAAATGGGTTACGAATCCAAGCACGAATTCCAAAGCAAAGCTAGATTGGCACGAATATGACGGACAAAGCTGATAGATAGGAATCAATGGGAAAAATCAATCAGTTTGGTAGAAACAGAATATATATATTATTATTTCCTTGAAATCAATATTTTAATTTAAAACAAATACTAGAATAACATATATATTTATACCCAAACCAAACTCAAATATATGCAACTTAATATATTATACTTTAAGATCCATCCTTATTATAAAACTAATATTAAATTTAAAACACAAACATATTAAATCAATATATATATACACACACACATATATATCTCAAAACCAAATTCACTTTATTTTATAGTATATACATTTTATAACATACAGCACACATAAAATGTGTATATATTTTTTTCTTTTTATTTCACATGTATATAATTTAAACCAACTCGTATTAACAACATATTTATGTATACAAGATAAAAATCCTTTTATACACATAGCAAACTAAATCTTTATATATAATACATACAGATATAAAACTGTAACAAAAGAAATACTAGACTATATAACATATAAATAAGTATAATGTATATAGTAGAAACAACTTTATAACTTTCATATACATATACAAAACTTATATACATGCAAGCATCAGGAATCAATATATATATATATATAATTCCCTTTTTAGACTAATATAAATAACCATCAACCGACCCATATATATACTATATATATATATATGCTATAAATTATACATACAAATATATATAAGTTTAAACCTATCGTAAAAAATAAAAATGCAGCAGACCTATATACAAATAAGGATTGAAATATTATTCTCCTATATATATAATACCGTACATATTATATTTATAAATATGCAGTAAAAAGCTTCGGACAGATTGAACAAAATAAATGATATAAGTATATTTAAACATATAATATATATCTCTATTCAAAAATTCTACCAACATATACATATATAAAAAATACTGTACCTAATATATATATATACTGTAGCAATGAAAAATAGTACCTTTATTTTATACTAACAGATCAACTGAAGCAATATATACAACTACAAATATAATAATATATAAACTAAACCCATATACAAACAATATATAAATAAATAAACTTATACTTTTATACTCAGGCAAACTTACAACTATAAGAACATAGCAGCTCCAATATATATACTGAAGACTATTTCCAAGCAAATTTTAAATAGATGTTCTTTAACCAATTATATAAACAACAACTGACATAAAAATTAACATATCATATATAAGCTAATTGATATACACCTATATATATATATATACTAAATAACATATATAACAATTCGACAGATCAAATTCCCATATTCTTAACAATATATTCTATAACGTAGGCAGAGTATAAGAAGGACAAAGTATAACCTATATAGACATAGTATATATATATATAACTGCTACATAAAAATTATATATAAACTTTTTATAAAATTATATATATATATAACAGATCTTATATAAGTACCTTTAAATAAAAGGAAAGGAGTGAATGCTGCTTGGTGGTGGGTTGGGATGACTGTGTACTTGCGTGGAGGAATTTCGGCCATTGGGGTTGTCGTGCTTATGGAAGCGAGCTGCTGATGCTCGAACATGAGTGGGTGGGGAGGCACAAGGGTAGGAAGGTCGGGTCGAAGGTGGGAGGTTTGGGATGAACGAGGCCGAGCAAATGAGGCGGGCTGCGTCGGTGGAGGGATTTGATTGGTGACATGGTGGGGAAGAGGTTGAGGTCGTGGTTAAAGGCGGAGCTTGCGAGAGAGGGAGGGAGGGTGATGGAAGCAGGGGAGTTGCGGGTGTGGTGTTTGTCGTGGAGGGGTGCGTGTTCGGTCATGGAGGTGATGAAAACTTTTGCCATGGCAAAAAAAATGCAAAGTGATAGAGGAACAAAACTGCGTATTGTAAAAATAATATATATATTATTCCCTTTCAAGTGGTGAACAGAACAAAGCAGCAGTATACCGTGAATGGTAGGCTATAGAAAGTCACACTCGCAAATTCAGGACGTATTAAAGATAGATGATCGTTGGTATTATACGGTTGACAAATTGAAAAGACACAGGAACCAAAGTGTCAAATGTGGAACCGATATGATTGATCGGTTTACCAATTTCGTCATGTTCCAAATTTCGAAACACATGAATAAATATATTATGGAGATCAGTATGACCAGACGATTAAAACGGTATATAAATATCAGTGGTACGACCATCCGACCAAAAGTCGATAATCGGTACCGAAAATGCTGCTAATTTTCCGAAAATAAGATAAACGGAGCAATAGTAGTCAAAGTTTGAAGAAACGAAATATGACGTCTCACTCAGAAGATGATTTACATATTTATTGTATAAAAATATTCAAGTTTGGAAAACATTTTATTATCATCTAATATTAACTGATTTGAATTTAAATAAAATTACACAATAAAATAAACTTCAGTATTATCAGATGAAAATTTACCATTTGCTATGTCTAAATAGACGTATTCCAAATAATAAATTTTCATTTACAATTTCAATTATTTAAAATTTCACAAAAATTCGGTTAATTACGTTATTAAAACCGGTAAAATTTATGGGTCGTTACACTAAGATAATGGTAGATGCCAGAGCCACTGTTAACATAATCTTCAAGTATGCTTTCAATAAGATGAGGTTACCTAAAAGCATGCTCAAGTCCAACCAAGCTCCCATATATGTGTTCAACAATGACGAAGCCATTCCTCTCGAAGAATGCAATCTGATGGTCAAAGTTGGAAGTCGCCCTCGTTGTAAGATCTTTAAAACCACTTTTAGCATTTTGGACGTCTCTTTGGTGTACAACGCCTTCTTTGGGAGGCTAGCTCTTGACGCCATAGATGAATACGTATCTATTAAGCATTTACTTTTGAAAATTCCCAACGAGAAGGGTGAAGGACTTGTAAGGGGAGATCAGTGGATCTTGTGATAGCTGTATTATGAAATCCTGAACATGATCAATAAAGGGAAAACTTCATCTTATGAGAACAATATCAAATTCAACCAATGTATTCCTTTCGAAGTTAAGGAAGAAATTAATACCATGAGTTTTAAATCTATGGGAAGTCATAAGAAATCCTTAAGAATTCTCCCAAGGTGAGAAGATTCCGCTGTCGAAGAATTAATTTACATATCAAGCATTCAAAAAGAATATAATAAGATAGATCGGGAGCAGAGTAGTAAGTCTTTTGGGAGAAAGAGAAAGTTGTTCATATTGTATAAGAAGTTCCGAGGGAAGAAGAAATTGAGTTTGATCTTGATCCGAGACAAGATACCGAGATGGCTTCCATAGCCGAGACTCTAGAAGAAGTGTGCCTCAATGAAAATGACAACTAAGATAATTAAGATAGGAACTTATTTCCACACTACTGTCCGAGAAGAGCTAATTTCTTTTTTCAAGCATAACCAAGATGTATTTTCTTAGACTCACGATGACATGGTAGGAATTGACCCCTCAGCCATTTGGTATTATTTAAATATAAATCCAAAGTTTACTCCCATAAGGCAAAAGAGGAGGCCTTTAGAAATGAACCGGTATATGGCTCTATAAGAAGAAATCGAGAGGTTATTGAAGAGCAATTTCATCCAAGATGTCTACTGTTCGAAGTGGATCACTAACCTGGTATTAGTAAAGAAGTCAAATAGAAAATGGTGGACTTACATTGACTTTACAGATTTAAACAAAGCTTTCCCGAATTATCGCTTTCCTTTACCGAGAATCGATCAATTAGTAGATGCTACTAATGGGCATCAATTGCTTTCGTTTATGGACACCTATTTCGGGTACAATCAGATCCCATTGTTTAAACCTGATGAGGAGCACACAAGTTTCTTCACCAACATAAGTTTGTTCTACTATAAGGTAATGCCCTTCAATCCTAAGAATGCAGGGGCAACATATCAGAGGTTATTCAACCAAATGTTTACCAAGCAAATAGGTCGAAACATGAAGGTCTATGTCAATGACATGTTGGTCAAATCTAAATAGTCAGAAAGTCATGTTTTAGATCTATTCAAGACGTTTGATGTTCTCCGGAAGTACCAGATGAAGCTAAACCCTCAGAAGTGTGCCTTCCATATACAATCCGAGAAATTTCTAGGTTTTATAGTAAGTGCTAGATGGATAGGGATAAACCCGGATCAAATAGAAGCTATAATCGACATGAGAGCTCCGACTAATGGAAATGAGTTAATGAGCTTAAATGGAAAGATCGCCGCTTTGAACAGGTTCATAAGCCAATCAAACAACAAGTGTATTCCCTTCTTTAACCTCTTAAAGAAGCATGTTACTTTCAAATGGACAGAAGAATGCCAGAAAGCATGAGAAGATTTACAAAAGCATCTAAGTTCTCCTCCAGTATTATCTAAACCAATAGATGGAAAAACCCTATTTCTTTATTTGGTTGCCTCGGATCAGGCCATAAGTTCAGCCTTAGTGAGAGATGATAATGGGATCTAGAGACCGTATATTATGAAAGTAAAAAACTGGGTCTAGCCAAGAAGCACTACACTGTAATTGAAAAGCTCGCCTATAACTTGATGCTCACAGCAAGAAAACTTCAGCTGTATTTCCAGGCCCATCCTATAAAGTCCTTATGAATCAACCGCTTTGACAATTTTTTAGCAAACCCAAGACTGCGAAGAGGTTAATCAAGTGGACTGCAGAGCTTAGCTAGTATGAGATATCGTATGAGCCCAGGATAGCAATCAAAGGTCAAGCACTGGCCGAGTTCATCATTGAATGACTGGTTTCGAAACCGAAGCTGAAAAAGAAGATAGAAATAATAAAAAACTCTCTTATAAATTTTATGTTAATGGAGCCTCAAATGAACAAGGGGCAGGTGCCGGCTATATATTAGTAACCCCGGACAACCATCAAATTTACTGCACAATCAAGCTCGCCTTCTTAGCAACCAATAATGCAGCCGGTAAGAGTCCATAATCGCTGGGTTAAGAATGGCTATTTCTATCAAGATCTCGAAGATTCGGATATACAGCAACTCCCAAACAGTCATCAATCAAGTTCTCGGTCACTATCTAACCCGAGACCTGAGGTTATCTCTCTATGTTAAGCAGGTAAAGCAGCTACTTGGAGCTTTTGAGAGTTACCACATAGAATGTTTCCCTATAGATCGAAATGCTAGGGCCATGCCTTAGCAAAATATGCAAGCTCAAGGGATGTAAGAGAGTTTAATTTCATCCCGATCGAGATCCTAGAGAAACCAATCCTATATGTACCTAAAAAAGTGTTAGTTATAACATGGGCTCAAGCTGCCCAAGGTGAAGCTACAATACCAATAATAACTGAAGAAAACTGGATGTCGCCATAGATCTGATATCTGACTGAGGGTATTCTACCTTCGGATGCTGCCAAAGCAAAACAAATTAAATATAATGCTCCAAGGTTGAGCATTATAGATGGAGTACTCTATAGGATGGGATTCTCAACTCCATACTCTTAGTGTGTAACGGCCTTGGAAGGTCATCAATTATTGAAAGAAGCCCATGAAGGAATTTGTGGAGACCATTGTGGAGGCCAAAAGTTGGCAAAGAAAATACTTAGGCAAGGCTATTATTGGTCGACAATAAATCAAGACGCATTAGACTATGCAAGATAATGTGATAAGTGCCAGTTTTATGCAAAAGTGCCAAGAGCTCCTCCCAGCGAGCTCACCTTGATGATGAGTCCATGGCCCTTTGATATACAGGGCATTGATCTTATCGGTCCTCTTTCGTCGAACCATTAGGGGCCATAACCTCCAATAAAGTAATAAAGTTCATGATGAAGAACATTGTATCTAGATCTGGACTTCCGCAAAAAATCATTACGGATAATGGCACTCAGTCTGAGACCGAGAGTTTGTAGACTATTGCCGAGATCACGATACCATTAAGAGTTTTTCTTCGGTAGTCCATCCACAAGCAAATGGGGCCGTAGAAGCAGCCAGAAAAACTATCAAGGCTTGTTTGAAAAAAGATTGAATATGGCAAAAGGCATCTGGGCGGACGAATTGCCTTTCATTTTGTGAGCTTGTAGAACAAGCTCCAAGACCTCGACAGGACATGCTCCTTTCTCTCTAGCTTACGGCTTCGATGCCATACTCCCGATTAAGTTGGAAATTGCTTTTCATCGAAGGTATTATTATAATACACAACAAAATGTAGAGCTCCAAGAGGAGTCACTGGATTTATTGCCCGAGCTCTGAGACCAAGTTGCTTTGGGATAAGAGAGTATATTCGAAAGATGACCCGATACTACAACCAGAGAGTTCGGACTAGAGAATTTGAGAAAGGAGACCTTCTTCTTTGAAAGATAATACCAAACATAAAGGAACCGATAGATGGACCTTTTGGCTTGAATTGGGAAGGACCCCTAATAATTCATGACGTCATCCCTCTGGGAACGTATAGGTTAAAGAAGCCAGATGGCAATGTTATACCTCAGACTTGGAATGCCAAGCATTTGAAACATTATCACAGCACAAGGCTGCTACCTTATTAAAAGCTTTATCAGAAATTATAGACAATAATTTATCTCTCAGCCCTGACTTAGGTATGTCGCGTGAAACTACAATCTTTTAAAGTTTTAAGCATTTCAAACATTTCATCAAATGTTTTAGTCGTGATTATTGCTGTGATCAAGTAATATCATGCAACTTTTAAAAAAGTGCATCAAAACGTTTTAGCCATGATACTTCTCTAATCAAGTAGTATCATGTGAGTTTTAAAGCCATGCTTTCACCTCCGGGCAAGTAAATGATTTTGCCACTTGGCAATTATTTAGTTTCGCCTCCGGACCATAAAAATGGTTCCGCCTCCAAGCAAAGTACTGGAGGTAAGAATTTATAACTTTTAGCCATGACTTAAAATGTTACACAAAAAATAAACCCTCACTAATCTTTTACTTCAAGCTAAGAAACATAGTTGTTAGCCATAGTCAAGTAGTACCATGCATTAGGTAGATTTCCAATAAAATTAGAAAATTGGGCAGATTTCTAATAATAGTGAGCCATAGTCAAGAAGTACCATGCATTTGGTAGATTTCCTATAAGATTAGTAAGTTGAGTAGATTCCCAATAATAGTGAGACATGGTCAAGTAGTACCATGCATTTGGTAGATTCCCAATAAGATTAGAAGTTAGGTAGATTACCAATAATAGGGAGTCGTGATCAAGTAGTACCATGCATTGGGTAGATCCCCAATAATAGTGAGCCATGGCCGATGGTGTCATGCAACGGGTGAGTCATGGAAAAGACGACCGTGCCGAACACACCAAGTGAGCCACATCCAGAGTGTTATGCAAAAGAGTGAGCCATGGCCAAATCGTGTCATGCAAAGAGTGAGCCATGATCGAATAGTATCATGCCCGGTGTTGTATAGTGAGCCACGTTCTTATAGTAACGTGCAAAATAGGCATTATACCACCACTAATAGTTTTTAAAACTGATACCTATGTAAAACCAGATCTAGATAACTAGAGCATGGTATCGAGGTATTTTTGCCTCTAGGCACTAATTTCAATTTTCAAAACCCTCTAAACAAGGATTAACTTCATGATGGGAATGGAATAAACAAGCCAAGTATTCAAGCATGATATAACGCTATTATTTCCAAAGTCCGCCTCATATCAACCATATGAGGTGAACTTTGGGGGGCATGTGTTACACCATAATTTCTACAAAGTACAAATTACGAACATTCAAGAGGAAAGTTACCTGGCTTGTAATTCTAAGACACGTTGTTTGGTTTCCAACGAGAGCTTAAACACCAGACTTAGTATCCGAGAGCATGAGTCAAAGTGTCGACCGAGATGAAGAACTTAGCAAGCCAGGTGATGACAAGTGTTCCGCGTCAAAATGCACTCAACCAGATAATGACAACTGTTCAAATCTAAGCCGCACATAACAAGCCAGGTCAACAATCCAAGAGAAAACACCTCCACCAATGGAAGAACCTTAAAATTTTCTATAAATAGAGGACTACCAACTACAATAAAGGGGTTAAAAAATAGAATCTAGGACATTCCATTATCATTCATTACTTCTTACCCCTTTTAGAAAGCTTTGGCTCAAAAAGACCATTAATGACGGAATTTATTACAAATTTACTTGTAAATCAAAATAAGCAATAAAGTCTAGAGCAGAACTTTTAGAGTGGATGCAGGGATCTTATTCCCGAACCACTATAAATGTTGTGTCGCTTTTTCCTTTCGGTGTTTATCTACTATCTAGTTTTGGTAGTTTTTCAATCATCTGCTTCCTTTCAGAATTAGCTTTCGGAAGCTTTGTAGTGTTAGCCAAACGAAAAAACTATCTAATAGATATTGTATGTTTAATCTTAGTTATATTAATCAATAGAAAACTATCGAGCAAATTATTTGATAGTTATCGAATAACTATCAGTATGTAACCCCTTAGTGCCTCCAACAGCCATGAGTAATACACCGTCGAACATTTGGAGAGCGTGACGCACTCTAGTCTTAATAGATGTATCGATATCAATCTCGATTCATCTTGATTAGGAATATTTAAAATGGTATGTTTATTTTATTGTGATAAATCACTCATGGTTACAACGCATTGTAACTATCATCACCAAAATACCATTTATGGATTTTTTTATTAAATACTTTAAATTGGATTAATTAACTAATATACAACACATTATATCAAGTATATAATAGAAAGAAAACACCTTTTACTTCGAATAAGATTAAGAATTGAGTTAGATATATGTAACAAATTACATAATTGTCCCTAGGGCATACCCTTAACTTTATCAATGTCTCACTTGCACTTGGGGCCAATTATGGAATCTCTATTTCATCCCTTCAATCGGTTTGATGAGAACTTATCGAGTTAGACCCTTTATGAATGGATCAACTATGTTGTTTTAATCATTTTCTTTAACAATCAACTCTCTCTAATGCTGATAAACTACCTTTATCATGTGGAATAATTCAAAGTATGTTTATTGACTTATCGGGAGCTTTTATCATTACATTATTGTTATCTGGCCTTTTGGCCCAGCTATATTCAAATCGACTGGACAAATTAGACTGGACGATCATCAAGGAAGGCTGCCTAGATAGATGATTATTAGGCTTAGAGATCAAGCACAGGCAGTGATATGAAGCGACGATCATCTGAGACTAAGAGATAGACTCTCCAGAATATTCTATGTACAGATTAGTACCTCCCCCAGGCAGGGGATTGATGCCTATCCCTTCCCCTTCCCCTAGGAGGTCGGTACATATCCTTAATTTTTGTTCCAAACTAGGTAAGATCGATATAGAGTGACAAGGAAGGCCCCACGAGGCTATATTTCAAATCTCAAGTCGTTTGGAAATTATTTCACCTAAGAAAGGGATCGTATAAAAGGGATCGTATCTAAGGGATCATATCAAATGGATCGGATCACATCTAGCCCAACAATGCAACTCAATGGAAAACGATCGATATCTTAAAATCTAGAAGTCTAATACACTAGAAACTTTAGGAACAAGAAGAGGGAACCCTAGGGAGTCCACCTAAAGGATCGCACCCCAAGATGAAGTAGTAAGAGGGATCGACCCTCTTCCCTTTGGAGGGATCAGCCTAAATCAGACGACACGACACATTGCAACAAAGATTGATTAATAACTCAATATCTACATATCCAATTGGCATGAAACTTGGAGCACAAGTGTATTTCAGCATGAAGAACCCCTCATAGAGATCGTAGCTCCTAAATCCATAAAATTAGGGATCGACCCCGATCCTTGTTCCTTGGGATTTGGGCCATGCGATCCCTCATATGGACCAATATGTGTCTGGAGAGCCTTATGCTGAATTTTCAGGAAATATTTCACCATCTTCCTCTATAAATACAGACTTGATTGTTCATTTCGGGATCTTTGCGCTGCTTGTTGCTTTGTACTCTTTTGTAAATAAGGATTCCAATCTGATCCCTATTTTACTCAGTTTACAAAGTGATTAATAAAGATATCTCTTCAAAGTGGACATAGGCAAACAATGTCGAACCACTATAAATTGTCGTCTCTGTTGTTTGCTTATTTCTTATTGCTTTATTGCTATATTCTCTCTGTTTACATTTATTATTCTTCATTTATTCCTCTATAAAATCTCTATTGGGTGTTTGTGCTAATTTTTAGTGGAAAAAATTGTTATCATATAACAATGATATAATATTATCAATACTTGGAATTACCCTTAGCTCGGTTATAAACTTGTGCATTTATATTTGTACATTGCTTTTATTCTGGTGTTATTCAAGGCAATGTATTTAATTTTAGTTGAATCAGCCACAGCTTTTCATTTGGAACATTTCCAACTTAAAGCTTCTTATTTAAGGTTTGAACATGAATTTAATATTGACATATTATACTCGATAGCACAAATGAAGTTTGAGTCTGAACACTCCTTCGTAAGGAGTTCGTTGTTTTAGTAAATAATTCTCTAGTGTTTTGTAAATACTTGAGAATGCTTTAAACTGTCATTTAGTGATCTCAATTTGGATTTGATATTCGAATCATGCATCAAATACATAAGCAAAATATGATATTGTAGACAATACATCATATATGATAATTCCTATTGCCAATGCATAAGGAATCCACCTTGCACGTTCCATATTAAACATTTTAATAAGGTGTTTTTGTGAAAGTCGCTATAGATCGAGTAATATGAATTGTTCTACTAAATTAAAACTTGTATACTAATAGCGTAAATAAAGTATATATATCCGATCACTAGTAGATATATAGCGTAATAAATAAAGTAAAGAAAGTAACAATTATACCAAAGATTTTTATAATGGTTTAGACTTTTCATCCTGCGTCCGGTCCTAAATTTCTTCTGGATTTAAATAATAACGCTCACTTAACCCAGAGGAATGGGTATCTTACAAAACTTCCTGAGCTTCCAAACAGGACTTCATGCCTGAAGATCTCTCAACTACAAAAATAGTAAACAATTGATTTTGTGTGCTCTAAATAACACGATAAGTCGTTATAATATAGGTAAACAGTCGACTGGTAGAGTGTCAATTAGTCGACTGGTTGAAGTTGAATAATTGAATTTTCAATTAGAAAAGAAACAGTTTATTTTTGCACAGATTTAGTCGACTAAAATTGTATGATTTGGTCAACAAAAGCTATGTATTTAGTCGGCTAGTATTGATTTAGTCGACTGAAACTATGTATTTAGTTGGCTGATATTGATTAAGTCGACTGAAACTATGCATTCAGTCGATTGAATTCGTGTTTTTATGTTTTAAAAATTAAAGTGTTATTTTGATGATTTGTGTGTGTATACCACTTTGAAGAGATTTTAACAATCATATACTTTTAGACACAAAACACCATGACTAATATAACTTTGCTTGTTATCGTCATCTTGGCTTTGTCATTCTATCTCTTCATTCTAGCTCATCGAGTCTTTAAATCATTTGTTGTCCTTGTAACTTCTTGTATCTCCATGTATATACTTTATCCTCTTTTATACTGTGAATCTTCAAGTTGAATACTTGAGTCTTTAATTTGTTTATTCATTTGTCTCTTTTTGATACTAATATACCTGCAAGTTAGCTTAGAGGTTTTTTGGCATAATTGTATAGCTGTTGTCATTAAAATCTAATAAGAGAGGTTCTAACATTCTCCACCTTCTTGGTGATGATAACCATACAATTTTTAAAATATTTATTCTATATAAACTGATATTATAATATAATTAAAACTCCCCCTGAGTATAACATCTCCTCTATCAATATGCATATGTATTTCTCCTTCTTTATCATTATCAAAAAGAACGAGGGAATATAAAAATATTGCCTCTTAGGTAATAATAAAATTTATAAAATGTCCCGTAAAGAGCAAATACTTAAATCTCTTCTTAACTTCAATATTTCTAAGTATGAATGAAGATAATTTAAGTAAATATATTTTTCTTATAAAATATTAATAAGAAATATATTCTTTTAATATATATTCTCTTTATATCTGTATACTTTCCTTATAAATATGCATAGAGAAAAAAAAATATGTAAAAGCTTTGAGAGCATTATATAAAAATGTGGACATTTCAAAAAGATTCAAGTTATACTATGTCCAAAATATGAGTATTATTTTTCAGAAATAGCTTAGTATTCCTCAATAATAAAAGATTGACCCGATATTAATTATGGAGAAATTAATTTAGATTTTACCGAATTTGCTGAAGTCCTTATTTTATTATAAGCACGTAATTCCATCAAATGTATGGAACATCCTTAAAATTAAAAATATGTCATTTCATTTTTGGTTGTCTAAGTACCTGCAATAAAAAAATATCATTTTTGGTACCCACTTACTACATTAAGATCCAGGGATTAATCATAGGGTGAAGCCCCTACCAAAATAGGTGTATAAATATAATGAAACAATTTTATCAAATAGTAATTACTTTATAGTACTTTGATAGCATAAAAATAGTAGTATTTTAATCAAAGTGTTGTTGAGAATCCTACCTTTTATATCATTTCATAGTAAACTGATATGTTTGGCACTATAAGTAGGACTGTCAATCATTAATAAATAACTGCTACTTATAAACTAGGGTATCGGTATAAAAAATTAACGTTTAAAGCATGCGATACCCAAGGTTCTTATAGTTTCCTAAGTTCTAGGAAACCATGCCTTAAACCTTTACAAATATAATTTTCATCATAAATCACATTTATATAATAGTTGCTAATGTAAACTTGTTTATCATGATCAATAGTATTAGCAGGAATCCATATACTATTAGTCATTAGCTTAGTACTCGAAAAATATTTTCTATCATTTCTAAACAAAGTAATATTATGATTGTAAGTGGTTTTGGGACTATTTTGGTTACTAGTACAAGCACTAAAATTAGTATACACGAATGCATCTCTAGTACTATTTTTTAATTTTACCTTGTTTATAGCCTAAACCGCTTTTATCATCGTGAGCTTTCAAATTTATAACCAAGGAAGATAAATCATCTTTTCCTCTATTAAAATTTGTGATTTTTCATTTAATTTATCAAAAACAACTTTAGAACCACCAAATTCTTTTTGCAAAATAATATTATTATCTTTTAAAAGTTCACATTCTTTAACTAATTCTAGATTTCTATCATTTAAAGTACTATTCTCTTTTTTCAAGAGGTAAAAGTTTTGAATTAGAATTATTTAAAGAATTTTTTCAAAAATATAATTTTATTTTGCAAAACATCGATTTCCTTCAAAAGATCATTATTTTTAACTTCTAATTGCTTATTTTCTTTTTGTAGGAAATCTTTTTGTAAAATAAGTTCTTCTACCGTATGTTCAAAAAACTTAGTTTGTTCTATCAAAGATTTATTTTCCTCCTTTAAAGTGGAAATTTCAAGCTTACAATCTTTTAACTTAGCTAATGCAATTCTATTAACTTTGTTCAAAATTTTACAATCTTTTAATAACTCATCATGTGCTAACAAATGATCTTTATATATAGAATCTAAGCATATCAATTGTGATATAAGTTTAGCAATGAAGCATTTGCTTGTTTGCTCCTTTGATTTTTCTTTCTTGTTGTCGCTATTTTGCTTGCTCTTCCTCTTTCTATTATCTTGACTACATCTCTTTATAGTCATTTATTATAGAAAGTTGTTATGATCTCTAGAATCTCAGGCTCTGATACCAAATGAAAGTCTCCATGGATCATGTAATATGAATTGTTCAACAAAATTAAAACTTGTATACCAATAGCTTAATTAAAGTATATATATCTAATCACTAGTGGATATGCAACGTAATAAATAAAGTAAAGTAAAAACGATCACAGCAGAGATTTTTATACTGGTTCGGACTTCCCGTCCTACATCCAGTCTCGACTCCTTCTACATTCAAATAATAACCTTCGCTTAACCCAAAGCAACATGTATCTTACAAAACCATCAGAGCTACTGAATAGGACTTCGTGTCTGAAGATCTCTAATAGGACTTCAACTATAAAAGTATTAAACAGTTGACTTCATATGCTCGAAATAACACAGATGAGTCGCTATAGTACAAACTTCCTATAATCTTCTTTGTAAGTGGTATATTGTGTGTATGTGGAAGAATAGAAGTAGAGATCACTTAAATGATATAACTTGAATGTTCAAGTGATCAAAAATTGCAATGTAAGTTTTTGAATGCAAGAGAGGATTTCAAAGAGAATTTGAGAGAAATGCAATAGAATTGATTATTAAAATCTAAAATGGGATTGCTATTTATAGTAGTTGAGTAGTTGCAAGCTTTCATGAAGAGTAGTAGCCATTAAAAGTGCTGCAACTATTTATGGAGGGAAATGATTCTTCGTGAGAAAGAAGTTCCCTTAAGAAAATTCAAAAATATAGCAATTATAGGTAAACAGTCGACTGGTAGAGTGTCGGTCAGTCAACTTGTTAAAGTCGAATAATTGAATTTTCAAATAGAAAAGAAACAGTTTATTTTTACACAGATTTAGTTGACTGAAACTATGCATTTAGTCGACTGATACTGATTTACTCGACTGAAACTATGCTTTAGTCGACTGATATTGATTTAGTCGACCGAAACTATACATTTAGTCAGCTGAATCTCTGTTTTTACAAATTAAAGTGGTATTTTGATGATTTTTGTGTGTATATACCACTTTGAAGAGATTTTAATAATCATATACTTCTAAACACAGAACACTATGACTAATATAACTTTGTTTGTCATCGTCATCTTGGCTTCGTCATTGTATCTCTTTATTCTAGTTCGTTTAGTCTTTAAATCATTTGTTGTCCTTGTATCTTCTTATATTTCTATGTATATACTTTTATCCTCTTTTGTTCTGTGTATCTTTGTGCTTAATACTTGAGTCTTCAATTTGTTTATTCATTTGTCTCTTATTGATACTCATGTACCTGTAAGTTAGTTTAGAGGTTCTTTAGCATAATTGTATATTGTTCTCATTAAAATACAACAAGAGAGATTCTAACACTTTGCATATCACTTTGGGACATTCCCTATACCCTTTATACATATTATAAAAGATGTAATTTGCAACTCCAATATCAGGTGTTAAACAACCAAAACCCTAGTACTGGTATTTGTAATGTACATCGATAACAATCAATAGTATGTTGTTTACCTATAGTTTGAGAAATATCTATGTACCTTTTAATGTTATTTCTTATGGACACACATTTCCTCTGCATTTTGATTGAAAATCAAACTATTCGATATTTCTATCAAAATACTTGTTTGATTCTGATGCTTATAGAATGACTCTTTCGTATCATTTCTTAGATCATATCCAAAATACCACAAACTCAATACCACTCCCACTAACTTCGAGGCACTTTCGTTGTTATATGCAAACAGTCTATTCTAAATCATTATCTAGAGTTTTCCGTTTAAATGCATATGTACCAAAACACAAAGTCATATCAAGCGATGATTTTGTGAATAAAATCTGAATCAATTTGAGCACATCGAATGATGAATCTATTACATTAATTTCAATAATTGAAATTTATGATATTATTCTTATCAATGTTGCTCACTATATTCATACTGCATTAGTTTTTCCCTTGAAGACATATTTTGCGACCGATGAATCATATCCCTTCTAGTACAACTACCGAAATCATATTTTGATAACACACTTGGAATCCACTTCGGATTTGCGCATCATATCATATCGTGAAGTCAATACTCATAATGGTTTGATTGATGCTGAGGACTATTTTTCTCGAATTGATGAGAAACTCATAGTTTCTCTTCAATTGGCGAGAATATTTATTAGACATTCTAAGTGTTGTGTACATTTAGGTTTGGTTAATTTCATTTCAGTCCTCATAGTTAATTTTATTCGTGGATCATATTCAAACCCATTTACTACCAATAATTTCTAAAAGAAATTACTTCATTACAAAGTTGGTATTTCTTGAAACAACAATTATTTTTCAGTGCAACAGAACAGGTATTCATAAACACTTTATGAATTGCCTTATATAAAACTTATTTGGTTTTAGTTTACAATACTTATGTTCAAAACATAAATTGGTCATCCAGTGACTATCATTTTCAAACTTCTTTTGGGGTGATTCACAGAAGATCCCTCACGTAAAATTATTACGTACAATCTTTCGACTCGCACAACCTGCCAACTCCTTGAACTAGGATACGTTGGAGTTTTTTATAAACCCATACCTTTTATGATTTTGTAAATATTATTTGGATGAAATTAATTTTAACCTCATGTACTACTCTTAAGTATACGACCATGTAGAAAGAAGTTATCTCAACTTCATCCACCATTAATTATGTTTTATTCAACAAACTTCGATTGCTCCTTATTCATACGTCATTATGTATCATAGGGAAGAGTGATTTTGAGATTAATTCTTTATTCATTTTTAGGTATGTTTGGAACTTTTTTCAATATACTCACCCATTCAATCTAATCGAATCATTTTATTTTCTATTGTACGTTATTTCATTTACCTCCCTTTTATATTTCATGAACTCATTATTAACATACCACATGTGTATCATATACATATGTTCATGTTTGTGATAATTCATTATTAAATATAACAAAACATGTGGAACCGATTTGGATTAATAGACATTCGATTGCATGCATCTATATGTATCAATTCGCAGGGTTCATGAACACTTAAGATGCTCCCACTGAATGGGTGCTTTGCCCTTAATTATTTAAGATACAATTCACTAATACCGTATGATTCACAATCATATAATCAAAGAAATTATTTCTGCAAACTGTGGCTTAGTCTATATTCTAAAATAATTGCAAATAAATTTGGATACTTCTGTATTTTCCGCGTCTCGAATTCCACAATCATAGTTTTATTTTATAACGAATATTCATATTGAAATAAAACCATGTCTATTTTTCAATTAACACTGAAAAAATGATTATTATTTCTTAAATAAGTTTGCTACATTTTAAAAAAAAATTGTAACTTAATATGACCAATAAGTGTTATATGACATACTCTCACTATTTCCACCATTACTATAATAGCATATGAAATATGAAGCTTTATTCAACCACTTAACACAGACTATTTATTTTATTTACTGTAACTGGTTTACAGTCGAGAATTTCAGATCAAGTATCTTAAATTTAATGAAATAAATATCATAGAAAAATACTTTCTATGTGAAGATACTTTGAAATAAAAATAATATTTCACATTCCGATGTTAAGTATCTATTATATTTTACAATTCTCGTTTTTGAATTTCTCTATGACGTAGAAGTGATCATTCACGCTCTTCATCTCAACTGTGCCTTAGGTTACATCCACTCTTATACATTTGATTTCCTTTCTAAACGGTCAAACAATTCAAAGGAATTCCTTATGATAATATCACAACGTACTCTTTACAAAAGTGCATTTGGTCATCCTTAACTTTTAAGAGTATCAAAAAATTACACTTTACAAAAGTGCATTTGTTACCATTTCATTTTTCTAATAAGGCTCCTACTAGCCTTTTATGTTTCGCCAAACCCTAAGTCAAAATTTAGAAGTCTTTCGACTTCATTAGTAGGTGTTAGGACTCATATATTTTGGGATTTTGACCTTAAGAAAAGTTCAACAAATCATACTCCTATACGATGGATAACTCATTATCGGTTGTATCATATACTACTCATAACTCGTGGTTCCTTGTCCTAGTCTCATTTTTACCTTAAGGAAAGCTCAACAAGTAAAAGGAGATTATTCATTCATACCTACCATTTCATGACAGCCTGAGTGTACTTACATACCTTGAGGAAAGCTCAACAAATATATACAAGTATCTTACATCGTCTAGTCTATACGTTAATAATACTACACATAACATCTCTAGCATGAGGAAAGATAAACAACCAGAGAGTATGCTAGTAATTTATTAATGTATAAACGTAGAGGAGAACTTTATATAAAAGATTTGTAATCTTTAATATATTATATTGAGTGATATCGACATATAAAATATTGTATTTTTTATAAATACCCTCGTGATTCAAGTGTCGGACACGTCAGAAATCATGATATACATACTTTTACGTGTGTATTTATTCCTTAAATCTGTTTAGGGGTTCTTTAATGTTCCACATTTAGTTTGTACATTTATATTATATAAGTTTCATTATTATATAAATTTTACACTTTATTTAACTTATATAATATATTATATATAACGTTGTATTAATTAAATCTTATTTAATTAATTTGATTAATTAACCCTTTGATTAATTATTATATTATTAAAATATGATATATTATATTGAATATATATATATATAACCTTTATAGTAATACACATATATCTTATATATATATGTATGTATGTATGTATTTTAATTTGTTAATTAACTTTTAATTAAATTATTTAATTAAACAATTTTAATTAAATTTTATTAATTTCGAAAACACTTTTATATACATATGTATAATCATATTATCTTAAACAGTTAAGACAACATAACATGTATCATTACATATATTATATAAGTATATATATATTTAATTAATTAAATTATTTAATTAATTTGTTTACTTTATTAATATTATTAATAAATAATATTTCTAAATTAATTTTATAGCATTTTCAAACATTTAAAAAATTATATTATAACTTTTATAATATGTGTTTTATTTTAAAATATAACTTTTAAACTTAAAAATTTTATCTTAAATTTAAAACAATTTTGAAATTAGCCCAAAACGAAATTCAAATCGGGTCTTTTTTATTAGGCTATACATTTGGGCTCACATAACTGTTCAGACCAGGCCGGAGCCAGGTAAGACAAGGTACTTGATTACCCAACAATCTAGCCTAGACATTATCTTTTTTAGACGCCCTATTAACTGGGTAGTAAGCTTAATTAGTTAGCCCTAATAAATTTAGATCGCACGGGTTATTTTGCTCCAATGGAACTGGCTTGTTCGTCGATGAAATTCTATCAGTTTAGAAAACCATCGAACGAATTTAAATTAAAATATAACCGCAAGCGCACGACGTACTATTGAAATACGTGGCGAGTACGGGTCGATCCGCAGGGAATTGATGATTTTAAAAATCTATTTAATCAAATTAAACCAAAGTCGAGTGAAAGTTAAGCTAGAGAATTAGAAAATTAGCTAACTAACTAAAAGAAAAGAGATGCAAATATAAGAGTTAAATGACAGTTTAGAGAATAAATCCACTCTCTAGATCATGTAGTTCAACACATATGAAATCATAATCTCTCTTTTTTGGTCATTAGTGCTTTAATTGATGTGTTTATCATAAGTATGGCATATTTGTGCTATTAATTAGCCAACATAAGCCATCAAACTATATCACACCCCTTAAACCACTTACTAACTTTCATGAAATTTGACAATGAAAATGAAAATGAAATCTATTTTAAGTATGGCCTATTAACTATTGATTAGAAATATAGATCATCAAATTTTAATTTCAAATCACTTTCTTTTGCCATAATCATATTTTGATGAAGAGGCAATTAGTGTTAGTGATTGTTTAAGCATAGCCTATTTGATGTCAACAATATAGGCTATCAAATTCAAAGCAAAAACAACTAGTAAACCATTTCTATCATCATCATTAAGCACAAAAAGAGAGCATGAATTAACAAATAGTTGAAGCTACATAATTAGAGAGCTTCATTACCCCTAAATTGAAGGGGTTTAGCCTCTCATATTTGTCATTTGATTAACAAATGTATCTTGCAACATGAAAGCAAAATGAAAGCTAAATGAAAGAAAACTATTCTAATTACATAAAAGAAAATCTACACTACTAGCATGAAAGGAAATGAACATATAATTAAAAGGAAACAATAATTACATTGCATAAAAAAGGAATTACATAAGAGAATAAATGGCTAAGTAGCCATGAAAAGAAAGAGAGCTTTGATTTATTTTCTAAGCTAAAATTAACTAAAAGAGACTAAGGAAGGAGAGCAAGTTACATGAAGATGTGGGGTATTTATACAAGTGTTAAACCCTAATTCATATTTTTGGGAATGCCCAAATTGCCCTTAAGAAAGTGTGGAGGCCAAGTAATCATTAGCTTTTACTAATCATCATTTAAGTGTACATGAAGCCATTAATTCCATAAGCATGTGCATTAGCCTCTAATTTGTACATGAAGATAGGTAGGTAGGTGGGGTCCTCCATGATCTTCACTTTGAATTATTTCCATCTTCATTTGTTCTCTTCACTCTTGTGCATGCATATATCATCATGAAACCACTTGTATATGAAGCCAAATTCCTATAAAATAATATAAAAAAATTTCCAATTAAATTTTATCAAATTAATATATGCACAAAAATGACCATTTTGCCTTTGGATGAAGATGAATATGTGACAATTTGAAAATAATATGAATTTTGGTTTAAACTAGTTAAAATGCCCGATATGATCATTTATATAATTTAAATAGATTAAATATGGTGGTAAAAATATGCACATTTACGTGCACATCAATACTCTCACACTTATCTTTTTATTCGTCCTCGAATAAAGAAAAACTAAGATAAATCTGTTTTCATAGGGAGCACGATTGCACTGAGCGTATGCAACAAGCCGTTAAACCTCTGGGTGTCCCCAGTAGGACGAGTGTTGTCTCATGAGGGTTTTCAATGGATACCATCCACAAAATCCAAACGCAAGATGAAAATATTTACAAAAAGCAAGATTTATTTACAAAGATGTGAATGCAAGTTTTTGAAAATATTTACGAATAAAGGATTTACTTTTAAATTAACACAAATAAGTTAAATATAGGTTTTGGTTATTATCTTGAAAATTTAAGTCATTTACTCGTCAAAATTTCCAATAAAAACAAAGTTACCGTAACAAATAAGCTATAGTTTAACTCGTTGTTTTGCTTGATAACACAGTGTAACTATGAAATGGATCCTTAGTTGACTATCAGAGCTTATTAAAGTGGTATTTTCATTTCATTTCAATAACTAGTCAAATCAAACAAATTAAAATAGTGCTTGGATTTCATTTGCTTACTCTCTCGATTTTTTTGAAGATTTTATTGATATTTACAATATTTACATATGCCTAACTCAGATAAACTGAGGCCAGATATATTACCCATGCACTGCCTTGCAGACTGATGTGAGGGGAATACAGAGCATGGCGAGTGAACACACAAGTGTGAACACTTATTGACTGTAGGCGTTATTAGTAAAAGAATTTTTTATATACACACCTAACTCAGATAAACTGAGGCCAGATATATCGATCGTGCATTGCCTTCCAGGTTTATGTAAGAAGGGTACAGAGCATGGCGAGTGAACACACGAGTGTGAACACATGACTCTAGGCATTTATTAAGAAAATATATACATATATACAAGAATTATTTATTTATTTTTTGTTTTTGTTTTTTTAGAGAGAGAGTTTCGCAAAATCATCTTAGCATCATTTAACTTAGAAGACAAAAAAATGTTATATCCTTTACTTTAAGTCAACCACTTTTTAAAACAAAGATTTTCAATTACGATATATTTCATAATATCATGTATGAATCTTCCTATATACTAGTTAAACCATTGTTATTTGTAATCAAACTTCATTTTTATTTTTGTTAAGACAAATAATATTTTTGTTAAGACAAATAAATTTTCAAAAATTTCAATTTAATAAACCAAAACCATATATTTATCTTATAGTGCTTCTTTAAAAATAAATCAAAAGAAAATTAGTTTTTGGGAATTTTTTTTTAGTTTTTTTTTCTTTTAAAATATTAGAAGAAAAAACAAAAAAAAACCATGAAAAATAAAATAAAAAGGAAGATGAGTCTCCCCCCACACTTGATTTTGACTGTGTCCCCACAGTCAACCCAAGTGGAAGGAGAAAAATAAAAACAAAAACATGATCTTTATTTAAATGAAAATTAACGGTATTTACACGAGATCGGAAAGTATATCGTCAAAAAGTAAATGAAACGGTCTTCCAAAGACCGATTCATTTGTCTCGTCAAGTATGCGAGACACAGCTTAAGCTCGAAAAACCAAATCGTAAAAGATTTCAAAGTTGAATATTGATTTGGAAAAACGAATGTCGTTTTATTGAAAATCTTACGAGTTGTTTCCTTTTCGATGATTTTTGGGGTCGATAAAACAATTGATTGAAATTCAAGTTCATTTTCACCAATTTGAAATTCAAGCTTATCATTTAAAACTTCTTCAAAATTATTGATTTCAAAATCAAAGTGATGATTTAAATCTTCCTGGTCGGAATTTAACAACTCGTCATCCAAAAGTCCAAGAAATTCGTGTTCATTAAATTCATCTACCTTTGTTGTATTATCAACAACTTCATTGCGTATCTCAAGTTCAAAATCCAAAATTATTGTATTCAAATTTTCGAAATCGAGAAAAGGAAGATTGAATTTTAAATTTAGTTCCACACCCTCAAAAGAACTGAAATCCAATTCAATTACCAAATTTTCAATAACTTTGTTAAGATTTTCGTTTTCAATTTCAAAAGTTGTTATTTGAAAATCGTCGATTTGGGTAAAAGGTGGATTATCACTTGACTCGTCACACATTGGGATTTGATCTTGTTTATCCCGTTGTTTCATATATTTTTCAGTCAACAAATCCGTGTGATCATTATAAATTTCGTCCATTTGCTCAACAAAATCCAATTTGTAGTTATGAGGATTTTCACTTTGAAATTGTTGAGAACAAAGTTTTTCAATCGTAACGTGGTTAAGATTATTCCCATTGCCAAAAAAGTTGTTTCCATTTTTATTTTGAGTTTGAAATTCATTTTGGAGTTCGAAATTGAATTGGCATGGGTTAATATCGAAATCGTTTGAATTTTGAATTGAATTCAAATTTGGAAATCCTTGACTCGAGTTGTTACACAAATATGAATTACACAAATCATTTATCATTTGATTTTGTTGTGTAGAGATTTCAAGTAGAGATGAAATGCTATTTTCGAGATTCGAGGGTTGGTCATCATTTTGAAAACTTTGTTGTTCAAAATTCGAATTGTTTAAAGAATAGTTGTCGTTAAAATATCCATACGAATTTGGAGTAAAATCATATGGATTATACTGATTTTCACAACTATTGTAAAATTCAAATGAGTGGGGAAACTCGGACATTTTCAAGAATGCTTTTGTTTTTTTTATGAAGGAAAAATATTTACAAAAAGAATTTATTTTTCAAAATGGAAAATTGATTTTTTTGTTTTGTTTTTTGGTTTTTCAATTTTTTTTATTTTTTGAAAAGATTTAATATTTTTTTCTTTTTCTAATTTTTTTTTGGATTTTTGAAATTTCAAAGGAAAAGGAATATATACAATTTTTTTTTAGTTTTGGATTTTTTTTTAAATATGCATGAACTAATGCAACTAAATGAATGCAGGGGTTAATTACAAATGATTTATCCTAAGTTAACCCAAAATTGTATAATCACACATTGTCTTAGATAAACAAGATAGTTCTCAGCCAGGTAACAGACAGGATTTATCGGTGCACCACGAATCACCGTAGCAATGCAGCCGAAGGTTTAAGTACCTTCAGAGAAATAATTCAGTATAATATTTACGAATCACCATAATATTTATAACTGATTATTGCTCCGCCGTAGCCTAGACACCAAAAAAATAAATTGTTCAAAGAAGACAACTTGTCAATATACAATTAAGTGTTATTGATGTCTAACCGTCATTATTAATCAAAATCTAGGATGAAATGCCAAGTAGAAAATAAACGTGTATTAACAATGCCACTACAAATGATTTTTATTTTTGTTTTTGGTTTTTTTTTGAATAATTTTTTTTAAATGCAAGCAAACAACAATGCAAGACAAATAAAAACAATAGATAAGGGTTAAAAGCAAAAAAAAATTATAAGCAAGCGGAGCAGTTATTTTTTTTAGCAAGCTTAGCAGCGCAATCCTTCTCCTTCTGTTTTTGCAACCTGAAAGATAAAACAAAGATATACACACAGATTATTTATATATATATATATATATATCAAAGAAGAAACTAAGAAAAATGAAAACAGAACAGCAATGAACCTAAAACAAAACGAATGAAACTATACAAAAGAAAACAACATTAAATCTAACTTGTTTTTTTTTGTTTTTTTAAGGAAGAAGTAAAATAAATTAAAATGAAACAACTTGGGTTTTTTTATTAAGAAATAAAACAAACAAAACTAAATTTATTTAGGGAGAGACTCTTTGTTTTTTTTTGAAAAGGAAACTTAAAAGTGAAGTTTTACTTAAAAAAAATTCTCTTTTAGTAGAGAAGTGGAAAAAAAACTTTAACAAGTTAAATAAATAAACAAACACAGCCCGGCCCAAACATTTCCTCAATCAAATTAAACACACGCCAGTAAAATTAATCAGCAACCATTAGTTTTTTTTACTCACTCAAATTCTCAGGAAAAGAAAGAAAAAAAATGAAAATGAAAATAAATCACAACCCCAAATTGAGTTTTGGAAGTCTCGTGAGCATTCGAGGTGATTGCGATGGCTAATCGATTCTGGAATTCGATGGCAGGGAGATTGGGTCGTGGGTTCACGTATGGAATTGAAGGAGTGTTGACGGTGATTTAGTGATTTTCAGAGGAGGTCGCGGCTGCTGATCGAGGAAGGTGATTGTTGCAGAAGTCTGGTGGTAGGAAGTGGTGATTCGTGAATTGGGGTGAACTGATTGAATCGCGAGTTTGGCAATGTTGTGGTTGATGACTGGTTTTGCTGTGGTGATACAAATGTAAGTGTGTGGTAGTTTATACGATGGGTGGCTGTCGTGAGGAAGGCAGTTTTATGGTGATGTAAGTGATTTGAACTGAAGCAGCACAGTTTCAGGTGAGTATTTGGTAATTGATGAGTGAGTTGGAAGTGGTGGTGAATGGAAGACAGAGGCGGAGGCTGCAGATGGGTGGCTTCTCTATTGGTGATGGTGAAGTGAAAGAGGAAGTTTGGTGAAACTGTTGCAGTTGTGGGAAATGTACAGATGGATGTTGTTTGAGGCGATGGTGGTTTTGACTGTTCGAGACAGTGGGTGATATGAGGAGCTACACTTGTGGAGTGATGTGATTGTAATTGGAGGAAGTAGCAATCTGGTGTCGATTGCGGTGGATGTTTGGAGATGTAGGCAAGTGGCAAATGTGAGTGAGTTGTGGTCTGTGAATGTGACAGTGTGAAAATGATGGTATGTGGCAGTTGGTTGTTATGTGCACATTTCACAGCAGGTTGGAGATGTATTGTAAAGTGAGAGCAGAACTGTGATGAAGGGAAGTATGGTTTGGTAGAGGATGAAATGAAATATGAATGTAACTGTAAAGGTAATGAAGTATGACAAGTTGGTGGTCGGAGAAGTAATATGGTAGTTGTAGATGATGGTTGATGATATGGTTTGTGGTGAGGCAGTGGAGGCTGTGAAGTCTGGTAGATGTTGAACAGGTGCTATAGGTTTTTTGATGAATGGTAGTTGCACCGGTTGTCAGAAATGAAGAGGCAATGAGTAATAGATGGAGAAAGATGTAAGTTGTGATGAGTGTTGAATGTTGAATGTATGAGTTTGAATTGGAATGATGAGTGGCAGTGAGTAATGGTTGTGGTTGGAGTTTGAACTATGGTCAGATTGCAATGTTAAATGCAGGCAGAGTAGTTGTTGCTTGTTGAGATGAAGTGTTATGTCTGTGTTGGCGATGGAGAAGCGGTGGATTATTTACAATGGTAATGGTGGATGAACGATGACAGTTTTATAGATGGTCACTGATGAAGGAAGTGGAAATGTGATTAACAATAGGCAGTGAGATGTTTTGGTGGATGGAGATAAGGTGTGCGTAGTGTAGCAGAGGGGGTGCGGGTGGTTGGTTGAATGTAACAGTGGGATTATATGAATGTGTGTGATTGATGGTGGTGGAGAATGACAGTGAGATGGAGCAGTTTGGGGTAGAGAGGGTTGTGGGCGCTGGAGTTTGGAGCAGTAGATTCTGGTGAAGGGAAGGTCGTTTTGGTTGGAGGTAGAAAGGCAATTGTTAGGAGGAGCAGTGGTGGTTTGTATGTAAGGCTAGGGTGCAGGAGGGATAGTGGACGTGAATGTTCTTTGGGTGGTAATGGGGTGTTTTGTGCAAATGAAATGTAAGAGCGAGTGTATGGAGAATAGAGAATAGAACGAAATTCACAGTTAAAATGTGTAACAACAGAGAGCTGTTGTATAGAGAGAGCAACAATGTAATAGCAAATGAAACAATTGTATGAGCAAATAAGAATGTTAAAAAAAATTGTCACAAATGAAATGTAGAATTTTTTGTTGTTGGAAGCAATGCAAATGGAAAACACTAATATGCAAGTAAATAAAATCACACAAGCAAATGCAAGTCACAATCACACAAACAAACAAAAAAACATTTTTTTAAAATAGAAATGCAATGCAAATGAAAAAGAAAACAAGGAAAACAAGAATACAACAAAATGCACACAAAAAATCACAAAAACAATCAACACAATTTTTTTTAAATGTAAACAAACAACAAATAAAAACACACAAAAATCAAAAATAATTCGAAAAATAGAAAATCGAAATCAAAGCAATTCCCCGGCAGCGGCGCCAAAAACTTGTTCGTCGATGAAATTCTATCGATTTAGAAAACCATCAAACGAATTTAAATTAAAATATAACCGCAAGCGCACGGCGTACTATTGAAGTACGTGGCAAGTACGGGTCGATCCGCAGGGAATTGATGATTTTAAAAATCTATTCAATCAAATTAAACCAAAGTCGAGTGAAAGTTAAGCTAGAGAATTAGAAAATTAGCTAACTAACTAAAAAAAGAGAGATGCAAATATAAGAGTTAAATGACAATTTAGAGAATAAATCCACTCTCTAGATCATGTAGTTCAACACATATGAAATCATAATCTCTCTTTTTGGTCATTAGTGCTTTAATTGATGTGTTTATCATAAGTATGACATATTTGTGCTATTAATTAGCCAACATAAGTCATCAAACTATAACACACCCTTTAAACCACTTACTAACTTTCATGAAATTTGACAATGAAAATGCAATCTATTTTAAGTATGACCTATTAACTATTGATTAGAAATATAGACCATCAAATTTTAATTTCAAATCACTTTCTTTTGCCATAATCATATTTTGATGAAGAGGCAATTAGCGTTAGTGATTGTTTAAGCATAGCCAATTTGAGGTCAACAATATAGGCTATCAAATTCAAAACAAAAAAAACTAGTAAACCATTTTATCATCATCATTAAGCACAAAAAGAGAGCATGAATTAACAAATAGTTGAAGTTACATAATTAGAGAGCTTCATTACCCCTAAATTGAAGGGGTTTAGCCTCTCATATTTGTCATTTGATTAACAAATGTAGCTTGCAACATGAAAGCAAAAAAAAAAGCAAAATGAAAGCTAAATGAAAGAAAACTATTCTAATTGCATAAAAGAAAATCTACATTACTAGCATGAAAGGAAATGAACATATAATTAAAATGAAACAATAATTACATTGCATAAAAAAAAGGAATTACATAAGAGAAGAAATGACTAAGTAGTCATGAAAAGAAAGAGAGCTTTGATTTATTTTCTAAGCTAAAATTAACTAAAAGAGACTAAGGAAAGAGAGCAAGTTACATGAAGATATGGGGTATTTATACAAGTGTTAAACCCTAATCAGGGCCGGTCCTATGAGTTTTGGTACCTAAAGCCAAAAGTGAAAACAAGGCCCCTATACAGAACGTGTATAACTCTAGGAAAATAATGGTTCGTTGAGTAGAAATAAAATGTGTACAAGAGTTCAAGTTGCCCACAAATTTGAGGTGAATTATGTGATATAATTTTGTACTTGTTAATTTATCCTGTAACAAGTTATAAAAGACTAGTTAACTTCTTAATTTGTTTTTCCTTTTTATCAATTGTAGTGCTTGCTGGAAGAAAGATATACATATACTTTATCTAAGATGCTTCGTTGAAGATTAAAATATAGTTAGGCTTTTCTAGACTGGTTTTATTTCACATTTTTAACTACTATAGTTTAACCGATTGCTTTAAAGCTAAGCTTCATAGCACGATCACTGGTTACAAATAAAAGCTTAGCATCAGCTCAAAGTTTGATTATGACCCTACGCTAAATAGGTACAGGTACTGGTAAAAATACTACAAGATGTAACCAAATTATACATGAATCTTATTATAAGTCATTAACAATTATCAAATCAAGTTAATTAACATTACTAAATTATCAAAGTTAATTAACATTACCAATTATCCACTAATCCACTGTCCACACAGGCCACAGCAGTGAAATCGAGAAGACCTGGAGGTTGAGCTGCCGCTTCCGTGCCGCTGGAGCCGCCCCTTCCCCAGCTTGAGATCGACGACGATGAGATGACTCAAATCGAGAAGCCCTAGCTTTGAATCACCGCGCCGGCTGCTGGAGCTTGGAGGGGCCGATGAACGAATCGCAATGTCAAATCGAAATCGACGACGAGATGAACGGGAACACTATTGCTGGGACGAATCGCGATTGAGAGATCCGCGTTTTTTTTTGCTTGTACTCGTCGGTAAAATTTGGTGCCCTGGGTTAAATGGTGCCCTAAGCGGTTGCTTCCCCCGCTTTGGGGAAGGGCCGGGCCTGACCCTAATTCATATTTTTGGGGAATGCCTAAATTGCCCTTGAGAAAGTGTGGAGGCTAAGTAATCTTTAGCTTCTACTAATCATCATTTAAGTGTACATGAAGCCATTAATTCCATAAGCATGTGCATTAACCTCTAATTTGTACATTAAGAAAGGTGGGTAGGTGGGGTCCTACATGATCTTCACTTTGAATTATTTCCATCTTCATTTGTTCTTTTCACTCTTGTGCATGCATATATCATCATGAAACTACTTGTATATGAAGCCAAATTCCTATAAATAATATAGAAATTTCCAATTAAATTTTCTTAAATTAATATATGCATAAAAATGACCATTTTTCCCTTGGATGAAGATGAATATGTGATGATTTGAAAATAATATGAATTTTGGTTTAAACAAGTTAAAATGCCCGATACGATCATTTATTTAATTTAAATAGATTAAATATGGTGGTCAAATATGCACATTTATGTGCACATCATGGCTCAACACGCAGAGGGGTAAATAGGTAAATTTCAATTTTTTTTACCTGTTTAGATCTTTATTGGACCTATGTAGTCTAATTTATTTAGAACTTTTCTAAATCTTCTGTCAAATAAAATTAATATTTTATTTAAATTTATAAATAAAGTTTTATTTTATGTAATTTGTACTATATATTGTATATATGTGTATCATATCCACGTATGTATATGCATGCACGTGCAACAGAATAACGTGCACATGGTTGACATGCCCGTATATAGATGTTGGGATTTACACCACAACGGTCATGTAAGCCCCTCGTGTATACAAATGGGTTGTCTAAATGTGTATATATATATATATATAATTATTTATACACACACAGATATATATATATATATATGAAAATATGATTATATAATTATTAAATGATATCAGTTGTAAATTATTTACATAAAACATTAATTAAACTACATATACATATGTATATGAATAAATATAATTAAATTATTAAACTATTTCAAAATTAATTTGTGAAAGTAGTTATAATATTTATAATGTAAAATTCGATCTAGAATTTTTTAATACATACATATATATATACATATATGTATATATTTTCTTTGAAATAAATTATAAATAATATATATAAACATGTAACTGGTTTTTTTTTGAAAAAATTAGTTCCTTTGGTAACAAATATATAAATTCTAGATGTCATTTCTTTATAATAAAAGAGCACGTCGCCTTCTAGTACATTACTATGTACCACTATAACTACATATACTTTGCATAACAAATTACACACAATGTAACATATCCAATATGAGGAAGCCTAGCCCATTTACACCATATTAACCCCAAAACCTACTTTGAAGATTAGGGCATAAGCTCATAAGCAGCGGTTGGTTTCCAAAGTATTCATTTATCTTCATCTTGTGTCATTGAGATCGATACACCACTGTTGTAAGATTTGAACATTTCCGGCATCTTGTCTCGTCGGCTCATTCAATTTCCCCATAAGATAAGTGATGTCTATTTGAATAAGTTTAGATCTCTCAAGCTTATTTATAATCTTATGCTCAAATGTCTGTTTATTGTGTTCACCCCATAAGCGATAAATTGTCGTAACCAAGCAACATGCGCCTAGCTGTCCGATTTGGTCTGCAATACGAAATCGAGATCTGAACATGTTGACTAGTTATATATATATATATATGTGTGTGTGTGTGTATGTATGTATAATTAAAATTAATATTATATTTTGATGTTGCTTTCAACTTGATAGTAAAAAATATTTTTTATTATTATTTTATTTTTAGCAAAGCTAAGTGGGGTTAACTGGGTCCCTACCAGTTTATTGCAAACATTATAAAAACGGATTAGTTAATCATAACAGACTATGATCAACTAGTAAACATGAAGAAAAGAAAAATAAGGGAGAGAAGAAAATAAGAAAAAAACACAAAACAAAGTAGCAAAAGGTTAACTCCACACATTTACAGTTCTAATATCGTGGATGTATGAACTACACACTATGCCATTATTTATTGCCTGCAAAATTTCATTCCAAAGCTGAATCTCATTCTTGCTTCTACCATTGAATATACGATCATTCTTTTAGCGACCAAATTACTCTGATGAATTTTTTAAGTATCAGCAGCAGAATGATGCTTTCGTCCTTCCTCCATCTTGTTGCTTTGTAAATTAAACTCCACTTCATTGAACTATCTCTGCAAATGTTTGTCCTACCTGCTTTCAACATTAAGCGATTCCACAACGGATAAATAAATTTACAGTTGAAAAACAAATGAAGGTTGCTTTCAAAATCATCACTACAGAAAACACAAAAACCATCAACTGGCAATCCTAGCCTAACAAGTCTTACCTTGGTATTGAGCTCGTCTCTCATAACTTTCTCCTTGCAGTATGCGTTCTACACTCTTTTGTCACTCTCCTTGTAGTATGCGTTCTACACTCTTTTGTTCCAAGCATACATTGTGGCCAGCAATACACTTGTACATAACTACCGGCGAATGCACCACCTCTTTGTTTGACCAAACAATATTTCCAAATCGAGAAACTGGGAATGTTTGTCTCTAAAGCTCATTCCAAAGTGCTCTGATTGTTTGGTTACCTGAATAAGGTAGAATGATGATGCCTTCATGAATATATTCAATTGCTTTAGCATCAGGGGGATTCTAGTTTGTATCCTGTGATTGTATGACATAATGTTACTCAAAATAAGACCTTGCTGGCCTAAGGGTCACTGCAGAATTTCGCATGGCCACCAACAACAGCATTGATTCTAATATGTGGCAGCACAATCGCTCTCAAGTTGAGTGTTGTTCTCCAAACCCAACTACAATTTTGAGGAATAACCATCAACCAGAAGTCTTTATTTTTTGTGTTATGTATGACAGTCCATTTGACCAATATATTTCTCTTCCTATTTAGAAGGTTGTTAAAATGTTTGCCGAAGGCTGCCTTGTTCCAAAAGTTCAAGCTAATGATGCCCATCCCCCAGACTTCTTTTTCACTTCGACTTTGTTAAATGCAATTGGCTTCAATTTAATAGAGTGCATATTGCCAGTCCACAAGAAATTACAAACTGCTCTTCTAATCATCAAAATTAGTTTCTTAGAAATCAAGAAAGTTCTGCATCACTAAGATAAGAAAGCAAAAATGATAGAGTTAATTAAAACCAGTCGACCAACTTGAGAAAGAAGTCTATTAGACCAACTGTTCATTGACTTGGTGATCTTGTCATAAAGACCATGGCACCGACTAACAAAAATGATAAAGTTATTATTTATTTTTTGGTTTAAATAATTTATTAGATAAAATTCATAATTAATTGAAAACTGTACGAAATTAATTAAAAAATCTTAGAAATTATATTCGAAACTATAAAGTATATTTTATTTTATATAAAAGATTTCCAGAATTTTCATGTTATTTTTAAATATATATATATATGCACATATTCTATATGGATAAACCATTTTGATTTAAATAAAAGTGTTTATATATATAATCCAAAAAAATTAATTTTTTTAATAGCCGGATGTCATATTAGAACTTTTAAGTTAGATTTAATATTAAACTTTATATAATATTTTATTATTTAAAAATTGAAATAATTTTTTATTCCAGGTCGAGAGCATCTATAAACAATATGCACACACACACACAGATACATACATACATATACATATATATATATATATACGTATATATATACGTATATATATATACATACGTATATATATATATAATCATCAATATGTGACAATCCATCGATACACCGTTTCATGATATTTCTAACAAAACAATATATATATATATATATAATAATTATATAAACATTGATATAATATTTAACCTGAAGAATACCTTTCACCAAAGCTTAAAGCTTGCACCTCGAAATGAAGAAGAAAACTCCATGAATCGAATTCCAATGTCGAAGTTGCTAGCTCTTGAATTTCCTTTCTATCGACAATTATTTGATTTTAATTTGCTTAAATATTTAAGGAGAGGGGATGAGGTGTTTTCAGCCAGCAAAGTGGAGTATGGAGGTAGCAAAAAATCAAAGTAGCATGAGGGATAAGATGTTTATATATAGGAGTGGGTAGAGAGCAAAAATAAGATCAAGATTCTTAATTCTCTCTCACCCATTCTCTTATTTTTTAATACTCAAAGCTAACCCCATAAGCCATCAAAATGGCTAGCCTCTATATCTCCATTATATTCAAAACTATCATTCCCGTTATAGGCCTCAAATCCATTTCAAGCCTAAACAATGTTTATTTCATTTAAATTCAATTTAAATGCGTATCGATATTGTATATCAATTAGTATATTTATAACTGTTATAAATATACTGTTTAATATTGCTTAATACATCAAATGAAATTTTATAATTAATATTTCATAAATATCAAGTAACTTAATAAATTTATAACAATTATGAATTAATTAAATCGGGTGAAAATGGAGTATTCAATGTTACGGCTGTGTGATTCTTAGGTGTAAATTTGGTCAGTGATTAGTATCGAACAAGTCAGATATTAACATTTACACATCACTTAGAAAGTGGTGTGACAATATGGTCAAATTTATCGCTTACTTGGCATCGGTAAAATCCAATTTTACTTTATTAAGCGTTACTTGATTGTGACAATTATTTACACTATTTCTCTTCGTCAAAACTATATCACTTTGGACTTACGAAATTTGGTAATAGTCAAAATTCCAATAGCATCCATATTCAACTCTATTGTCCAAACACAAAGTCCTTGGTTTAATAATAACAATTATTATTAATTGTAATGTTATGCCCGTAGACTTTAACTTTGAGTTGACTTCAATTGACTGTGAAACTAACCTCATATAACTGAGAGAACGAATCCTCTTTTGAATATTGTTTTACTTTCCAATGCTTCCATTCGACCCAACTATAGTCCTTCGATGGATGATGTGCCATGATTTTACTATAATCAAAGCGGAGCTTCCACATCGAAGATTAACAGCATTCTCAAGTCAAGGGGACTGCGTAATTTTGTCACATCTATTTGACCTTAGTTATATTAACCAACATAAAACTATCAAGTAGGTCATTTTATAGTTATCTAATAACCATCAATACGCAATCCTTTAGTGCCCTCGGCAATTATGAGTAATACACTACCCAACATTTCAAGAGCGTTACGTACTCTATTCTTAATTAATGTATCGATATCTAGTCTCGATACATTTTGGCTATGAATATTTAAAATGGTATGTTTGTTTTATTGTGATAAATCATTCATAGTTACAACGCATTGTACCACTGTCATAAAACATATCATTTATGAATTTTCTATTAAATATATTTTTAATTAAATTAATTAATGAATATATAATATATTATATCAAGTATATAATAGAAAGAAAACATATTTTATTTCGATCAAGATTGATTATCGAGTTAGATATATATAACAAATTACATAATTGCCCTTGTGGTATACCCCTAACTCTATCACCCTTTTTGTTTCATATATGGAAACATGCACCCTAATCAAGCACTCATCCATCTCCTTTTCTTTCGTCAACATAGAGAATATCATTACAAATACCAAAATTCGCCTCATCATTGTTGCTCCCTCAAGCTTCTCTTTGCTTTTCTCTAATGCTTTCATTCTTTCGTTATCCCTTTTTAGCTTGTCGCAAAATATCAGCTAGTGACCCGGTTTCATAGTAGCAACAAACGAACTCTCTTTCCATGTTTGAACTAATTGACCATCTTTCCATATTTGAACCATTACCACTCTTTGTAAGATAAACCTCCTCAATGAGATTTCCATTTTTCCTTTCTTCCTCATCCTTTACTTCCATTAGGTTCATCCTTCGCATTTCCTCATTAAGCTGATTTTTAACCACCGGACTCATTGAAACAACTCCATTGAATTTGAGTTGTTCAATGCAACCACTAGTGTTTCCTGACTCTTCAGTTATGAACACATCAATATTCAAAGCTTGTTTCTCATCATCAACCTTATAATTTACGGTCGCTAATTGATTTACAATTGCTTGAAAATTATTGAGACACTCTCCAGTAGACCCACTTCCTTAAGCTTAAGATTTACTAATTTTCACATCAGAAGAGTCTTGTTTGTTGTAGACTTCTTTGCTTAGATTCCTTCTAATTTCTTCAAAACTGCATAAGTAGATGTTTCATTAACAACAACATGAAACACCATGTTCTCTAAAAAATACCGGATAGTCGCCGCAGTCTTGTAATTTAAAATTTACGACTTTGCTTCCGTTACACCACTAGGTTTCTCCCCTTTGTTTTCCAATGGGTTGTGAAAATCATTAAGGTATAAAAAATCCTCCATCCATGCCTTCCATAAACTCCAATTTCTCCCATCGAGTTTTTCAAACAACTTTTATTAATTCCTTCAAAAGGTTAGAAGAGAAAGCCTTAAAATCGAGAATAAATCTCAATCCCCGAAACCCTAGTACAAAACCCTTTTCAGTACACCTATAATGAACCCTAAACACGCCTATTTATAATAGCTTGACAAAATGCCTTCTTTGAGTAGGTAAAGGAATTGGCTGATTACTTTCATCTTCCGAAATAAATGTTTTCCATGTAGATAATTCATTGTCTTATTTAATGCAACATAAATGCAATTAATATTCTTTAATCACTCTCTAAAATCTATGGAATCTATAAAAAAAGCAATATATCAGAGTCACAACCTTAACTCACGATTTCTTCAAAATCTAATTTGTTTTGATAGTATTTTATCGTCGAAATCTAACAAGATCAACTAACCGATAAGTCAAGCTTAAATGAACAAAGTTACAGATTCAATGATTGCGATTGTGATTTTTGACAATTCGTTGGTTAAATGGATAAGATCCGACATTTTTCAAAGTTTTAGATATGTAGATCCAATGCACACTCCTAATCGAGGGTAGATTGATTTGGTCTAATCCACCAATCTGCTTGTTCCATAGGATTGAGCCTTGATCCATCAAATTACAAATCAAATGACATAGATTCACTAGTCAGCCTTAAGCTTAAATCCCATAATTTGCCAAACCTTTTATACAAGGCTAATATTATTTGGACACATGATAATATATTACTAATTAGCCCCCCTCCTCCAAATTTAAAAAGAACGCATGCCAAATTTGCGCTTATGAGATTTTCCTCTAGTAAGTTTATTCTCTTTTCCGTCGTCAATTTCTTATAGCAAATAAACCATAGCAATCTAAATTTAAATGAGATTTCAGTTTTGTTTTTGCTTGAATCGAAGGATTGTTATGATGGTAACACAAATATAATGTAATAAAAAGAGGTAAAACTTAAATTTATCTTGTTCTACTTTTTTTTTCAATGTAAAAGTGCATTGTTCGTATAAGTTTTGCTGAATGATTGATTGGATAACCTTGCAATTGAAGTGCGTGGTCTACGCGGTTGAATTTCTATCATGCTAAAATGCATAAAGGGAAAGATCCATCAATTAGGTATACTCAGTAAAAAAAATGAACATAATGAATTTTCAGTTTTGTACGGGCTACTTAGCAACTTGTTTGATCCAAGTAGAATTAGCTTTTATACAATCCATGAACTCCACTCTCAAAGTATTTAGAAACTTTATTCTCAAGAAGTATCCACAGATACCTTAAAATTCAAAGAACCCAATCACAAAATTTTGAATTTTGAAAATATTCGATGAATTCAAATTCTAAAGTTTGAAAAAAGTTGGTTAGTATGAAAGTTCTACAATATCGTTTTTCTGAATCATTTCATGTTTTTGTTTTGTTTTTTCCCTCAAAATTTCGGGTTTTTGAGTTTTTTCCATGTTATTTTAGGTTTGGGTCTTTTTTGAATTGTTTGGGTTCTTTTTTGATTTTTTTTCTGGATAATCCTATTTTTTATTTTCACTTATTTCAGTCCTTTTTTATTAATTGTGGATTTATAACATTTTTAAAATTTTCAATTTCTTTCAAAATTTATGAATTTTTAGACCTTTTTCAAAGTTTTTCTAGTTTAATTTTCTGATTTCCTTAAACCATTTTTGAATCTGTTCCAATATTTTGAATTCTAAACTTTATATTTTGAGGATTTTCAAATTTATTTTCAAGCATTTTTAATCTTTTTGCAAAATTCTGAATGCTTATATGTTTTTAATTCTCTTTTCAATCTCAATTTTTTTTCCTGTACATGTCCATTTGTAGTTTGTTTGTTCTTTCGTTTTATTTTAATTCAATTTTTTTGTTGCTTGAAAATTTTCAATTATTTTGTTTTTTTCTAAAATTCATATTTTTTCAATTTGTAAGTTTTTTAGTATATTCATTGTTTCCTAATTTTAAGACGTTTGACTAAATTCTCGTAATTTTCTATTATTTTAGAATTTACTAAATATATCTTTCGAGTTTTCTCCCTCAATATTCCCATAAATTTTAAACTTTTAGTTTATTAGTGAATTTTTCGATTTTTCTTAAAGACAAAGGTTTTCATGTTAAAATTCATTTTTGCGGGCAAGTGTATTAGTATTGTTTTATTGTTTTACCGACTCAACAAAACAAAGGATCTGGGTAAAGATAAACCCATTTGATAAATTTGTTAACTATGTTGATCGACTATTTTTACAAATAAACGTGTTAACTATTTCAACCCATTTATAATTTTCATTTTTGATAGATCGAGACACGTACCAATTTTGTTGAATGTAAATCAAACCCCCATTAAGGGGAGGCCGATTGGGCATTGGATAGATAGTCAGCCTTAAGCTTTAAGGCCCATGATTTGCCAAACCCTTTAAACAATCCCTCAACTCAAAACATTCACAAACCCTAGCAGAGCCGCCGCCCTCATTTTCAAACAAAAAACCTTCATTTGAAGCAATGGTTTCAGGGTCCGGCATATGCGCACGTCGCGTGGTTGTCGACGGCCGACACCACATGCTTGGACGTCTAGCATCCATCGTCGCAAAGGAGCTTCTCAATGGTCAGCGCATCGTCGTCGTCAGGTGTGAAGAAATCGCAATGTCTGGTGGTTTGGTTCGCCAGAAGATGAAATATTTGAGGTTTTTGAGGAAGCGGATGAACACTAAGCCTTCTCATGGTCCTATTCATTTCAGAGCTCCGGCTAAAATTTTCTGGAGGACTGTAAGAGGGTAAGCCCATGTTCGTCTCTAGATCTACGCTACTATTTTATTTTTTCTTGAATTAGTTCATTAACTTAAGTTTCATGGTAAATGTAATTGTAATCTATCAAATTCATGTAGATATGCCTTGAGAAAGATAAATTAGTTAGTTCAATTGTTTTGTTGGATGACTGTTCATTATATGTTATCATCGTCATCCATGCTTGAATTAGAATTTAGATTTTTTATATTAAGCGTTACGCGTACTGTTGATTATTTTGTAAACTGTTAGTTGCGATTAGAAGTTTGGTCATTATGATTTATTTTGTAACGAGTAATAAGAACCTCAAATCCCCATTTATGTGTACTACCGCTGATTAACATCTTTTAGCTATATCAGCTACAAATTACATTAGATTAGGTCCTAGTTCTAATCACAAAAATCACATGGCAAGTGTTACATGTGGGCATGTAGCTTGTGAGTCTCTAATGACTAACGATTGTCTACCATCATTTTATTGATTTGCTATTGTATTTTATTGTTCTAGACATTTTTCAATGCTATATCTACTGCCTATAGCCTGTTGTATTGTTTTATGCAACTCCACACGCCGCCTCCATTTGCCCCCAATTTTCTATTTAAGAAGTTGGACTAGTGCACTAATATGTTTTTGGTGTTCATTTTCCCCTTGCTTCTATTTCTTTTCTGTTCACTCCAGTTTCATGCTTTATATGTATACGCAGCAATCAGAGTTTTGTATTTTCAATAGAATGTGGCTTCTAAGCTATTTAAGTTTTAAAATGATCAAAATTGATTATATTTCATCTTCATTGATTTTGTAGCATGATCCCCCATAAGACCAAACGAGGAGCAGCAGCTCTCGGAAGGCTCAAATGCTACGAAGGAGTACCACCACCATATGATAGAGTCAAGAGGATGGTCGTTCCTGATGCTCTCAAGTAACACCCTTACTTTGTTTATCAACGTGCATATACTTTGATTCATAATGCATAAAGTCGTGTTTGTTGAATTTACATTTGTGCATACAGCTGCAACTTTTTAACTAATTGTTTTAGCATATAAGAATATATTTGGGCCAGTATATTTCTTAATATAGTTTCCTGAATCTTTATGCTGGTAGTCTAGCCTCAAATAATTTGTTTCTTTGTAGTTATACTTCTTTATTCATCTGCAATTGCAGTTATATGATGCTCTAATATTTTAGCGAGAGTGTTATATGTACCGAATGTGGTATCATGCACAGTCAATATAAGTTAAAACCAAGTATTGCAATGGTGTCATATTATCATGAATTCTCTGTACTTAAATTCTGTTTCTAGTTATATGTAGCTTTCAGGTTCTCTTTA
This sequence comes from Allium fistulosum, assembly GCA_030737815.1. NCBI lineage: Eukaryota > Viridiplantae > Streptophyta > Magnoliopsida > Asparagales > Amaryllidaceae > Allium > Allium fistulosum. The sequence goes on from CM060902.1 coordinate 1,216,184,807, forward strand.
AACAACCATGTTGGTTTCTAATTATAGTCAGTCTTCTGACTGTTAATTTAGGGTGTTGAGGCTCCAGGCTGGGCATAAGTACTGCCTTGTAGGACAGCTGTCTAAGGAGGTTGGCTGGAGCCACTTCGACACTATCAAGGTTAGTTTTCCTTTTATCTTTAAAAAATATATTATTCTATGTAATCCCTTTGTTTTATAGACACAAGCAATGCCATTCTTATTCTAACTTTGCACATTTTTAGAAATTCATATCTGCTTTCAGTTATGCATTCCGTATTTTTAAACCTAGAACTTCTTATCTTACTTTTCCAATCGCCTCACATGTGCTTTGTACCAAGTAAATTTAAATATACCGGCCTTTTCAATCATAAAAAAGTAATATGTACACGATGCTTAATATGAAACATAGAATTAAAACCTGCAGTATAATATATAAAGTAGTTACATTCATCTTTATATTATTTGTTAAGAGGATGGCGTTGGCAGGCATGACTATAATGAGAAGTTGAACACTATAATTAATGGTTAAAAGTACACTTTACTTTAGGTTACCAATAAGATTTGGACAAATAGGGGGCTGCTTATTCAAAATTTGAGAAGTCTTTCACTAACGCCAACAAATAAAGTATTTGTTTAAAAACAGCGAAACAAAGTTATTACATTTAGTTGTCTATTCCTGTTCTGTTTGGCTTCTGATGGAGAAAAAAGAAGCTATGCTCAGACATTCAGTTAATTTAGATTTACATTTACATGGTGGTGCCCTATTTTTTTATATTGAATGTCAATTGTCAACAGCTATTCCTATTTGAATTATGAATTGAATATGTTGTTTCACACTGTAGAATATTTTATAAGCGACGTGTGTATTCTTGTATGCGGTCCAATGATCAAATAATCATTAGAGATTCTGTTGTTTACAACCTATTTTCCTTGAATCCTTACCTTTAACAACATTCAGTGCTTCCTTAAATGGTGTAACCCACCCAATCTTCTGAGATTATAATTTTGTTGTACAATGTTTTTCCTGATCCTTTTATTTTGGTAAACTTTTATTCGAATCGTGCTTAACTGTTAATTTGCTTTATAGGAGCTGGAGGAGAAGAGAAAGGCAAAGGCATTGATTAGTTATGAGAGGAGAAAACAGCTTGCACAACTCCGGGTCAAGGCAGAGAAGATTGCTGATGAGAAACTCGGTGGCCAACTCGATATTTTAGCTCCACTGAAGTATTAGACTTGTTAAATTTAGTTTTCTTTTTCACATGCCTGCAATATCTGCTTTGACAGTATTTCAAAATATGCTTGTTATTTTTGTTGAATGTTTTTGTTATCGGAGATGTTACATTAGTGCTATCTATGTTGTTTCTTGATGGGTTGTAGTTTTGAAGAGCTCTGTTTTCCTTATGAAAGATTTTGTTTAGTTTTAGTATTTGTATTCCCATGAAAACTTTGTTCTGAGTGAATGTCGAATCAGTTGGAGAACCTTTTCTGTGAACGCTCTTGTTTTGCAACAGGATTCTGACTGGTATAGACTTTACAGTGTGGTTTGGACGTTGGTTGTTTAATGTGGGGGTTTTAAAGATGCTCTACTCTTTGTTCAGGTCGTTCAGTTTAGGGATTTGGAAGTTTATCAGGCAATTAAGTGATGATAACTTCATTATCGACTTTCATTTCGTTGATTTCAATGGATTTTTAATTAAACCCTTACGTGAAAGCACACGGATTGCACTTGATCTATTTGAAATTAATAGAAATGAATTTTTGTTGGCTTACTTTCATGTATGTTTAATTTCTACGCTACTTTTTATGTACTTGTAATTGATGATTAATTCAATTATAATGTTATTTTGCTTGATATTTGATGATTGTGTTGAAATATTGGGTAGAAAATACAAAAAAGGGAGAGAGAGACAGAATAAATCAATCAAAAGAAAAGGAAAGAAAAATTAAATACTTAAAATCGTAGGTTGTACTTGTTCGATTGTTTGGAATGAAAAAACTATTCTAAAGATCAATTTTATACTTTGGGTGAAGGTTGGACGACAATTTTTTAATCAATTTATATTCTCATAGTATCTAGTTGTTAAAAATTTCGTTATTAATGTAATGGCAAATTCTATTCGACATTAATTTTTTTCTTTCTAAATTCATATACACCACTTTTTGCCATATATATATATATATATATATATATATATATATATATATATATATATATTACAAAACTATCCTAAAGTTGAAATAAAACGAAATAATTATCTCATTTCAATAACTTTTTGTCATGCATTGATCAAAATTAGAAACCTTGATTTCTAAAATCCACGAGTTCGCTTTTGCAGTTCAAATTCAAATCTTTAATTGGATTTATGTTTATTTACTTATTCATACGTAGGAATTTAAATTTAATTTTTGAATATAGTAAAAGATAGAGAAGAATTTAGTTCTCAATGAACCATATTAATTTTAGTACTTAATTTGGAAATTTAGTTTTTATAACTTATTCGAATGATAAATGTTAAATCTAATTACACATAATATAACTCGAAACTTTATGAAAAAAATTTAGTGCTTCAAAGGAAATCAATTTAATTCACTTGATAGCGTGTAAAATTATACAGACTATATACAATGTGGACATATGAAATTTCCATTCTTTAATATCGATTTTCTTTAAATAAGGATATTTTGTTTTTAATTTTATTAAATTTTTTTATGGTGTAGGTAAAGTAATTTATGGTGTATGAATAGAATTTGCCTAACGTAATATCATGGATTATATGCACTAAAGATTCTGAGGAAGAAATAGGTTTTATATATTCGAATGTTAGGTAAATGTTACACTGTTTTAGTATCAAATTTGTAAGCATTGTACATAAATGATAGACAATACTGTGTACAAACACTATTTCACAGCAAACATATAAAATTTTAAAATATTGTAAAAAAAATTATGACAATAATTTTCACCGCACTCATGAAATATCAATTATAATACTTTAGCATCCTTGTATAAAGTTCAAGATTGATTGAAATACTTATCGAGTGAGCTAAAACTACATCTTGAATTGCAATAAAATACATACACTAGGAATACACCGTCTTTAGCATAGTTTATAACGACCTGCACACTTACAACAACACTTAAAATCTGGGGGAATGCCAGCTACAGTGTTTCCATACTCCTCAAATTTGTTGAGAAAGTAGACCCACTGATGATTGTTTCTAACATCTAGAAAGTGTTGATATCATTTCTTTACAATTTATAAGAACAACGTGATGCACATAGTATATTAAAATGTTTATTCGGCCAATATTTTATATGAGATAGTATACTCCAAAGAATCTGATGTACTCGTTTTGGCGATGAAGAGATAAATGTTACACCAACTGAAGGTGGACATGTAACCCTGAATGAATGTCAAATAACCACATGTGATCCTTAATACCGTAAATGACAGACCGTCCGATTAAAACAAAATAAAAGACCTCCACGTATAGCTCACAGTGGAAGGACAAAACATAATATGACAAGTACATCTAAACAAGAAGGCACAATCAATGCACTAATGCATGATAGTCAGATGACACACACACATAATACATCCACACGTATATATACATACATACATATATACATATAATACGTACATATACATATGTATATATGTATATGTGATGTGTGTGTATATATTCATATGACTACCATATATATATATATATATATGAATACATGTACATGGTCAACAAAGAATTTATTTGTCATATGCTTAAAAAGATGGGTTTTTCTGATAAACTGATGAAATTAATCTACAAATGTATATCTACTCCTACTTTCTCTATAATGATTAATGGATACCCTAAAGGTTTTATCTCTAGCAATAGAGGCATTAGACAAGGTGATCCCCTCTCCCCTTATTTGTTTTGTGTGGCTATGGAGTTCTTTTCTATTTTGATGTTGAAGGCTTACAAAACAAGGGAAATTATTCCTCCTTTTAATTTTGAACCGGTAATTACTCACCTTCTCTATGCTGACGATTTGATGATTTTTGCTCGGGCTACCACAAAAGGTGCTAAGGTGATTAGTAAATGTTTGGAGAAGCTCAAGACCTATGTGGGATTAAATGTTAACAACAGTAAATCTAAGTTGTATTTTAGTAAAGGCACAAAAGACAAGCAAATTATTATGAATAGTCGAAAGTAAGCTTCCTGTCAAATATTTAGGTGTGCCTCTACCCCATAACTATCTGCATTTATCTGACTGTGGGGCTCTTTTTGATAATATTAACAATAGATTAAATGGTTGGGATTGCAAGCTTGTAACAACCTGCATATTTGTCGATTTTATATTTAAATATTTTATTTAAATATAACATCGTTCGTCGGATTTTAGTCCGAAAAGCTACTTTTTGCAAACAGTCGAATTGGGACTCGAGACCACCCCCATTGAGTCCAAAATTACGTTTGCGATCTTTTTGAGTATAAGCTTCGATATATTTGGAGTTAGTGGAATTTGGCCACTTTTTCACTTGGGGCTTTGGTTTGGGCTGAACCCATTAATCACTTACTAACTCAGTTCCAACCCCCTCTCCTCTCCATTCACTCATTCCCACTCTTCAAACTCAAGCAAAAACTGAAAATGGTGGAAAGGAAAGGAAATTAGAAATTCCAAACCCTAGTTCCTATTGCAAACTCAAGTTCTTGCTCCAAATTCAAAGAGAACCCATTAGTAAGCTTCATCTTCATCTTCTCCAACCCGTTCTCCTTTCAATTTCAGAAAATTCCCTAAACCTAATTTAGGAAATGTTTCTCTTTTGAGCATAGATTCAAGCTCATTTGGGTTGTGTTGAAGAGTGGTTGATTCTCCCTTCGCTTTCAAGCTCCTTCTTCATTGTTTTTGTGAAAAGGTGAGATTTTTATCTCACATCTAAGTCTTTAATTATCTTCGATTGTTAGGTATGAATTCCTAACACTTATTCTTGTGCAATTGATTTTGGTTTGGATTGATTCGGTGTATATTCCAATTTTTAGTGTTTTGAAATCAAAATCTATGAAAATCCTTTTATGGATATTTGGACATTGGTATTTGAGGCGTGTCGAAGAGCCGTTAAGGCTGGGTTGTCGCTTGGCGTAAATCCTTAGTCGTTGTCGCTCGATCGATCGCTTCCGGTATTCATTTGACCATTTTTGGTCTAGGTTCAGGGAATGCCCTGAACCCCAGTTTCAGACGTCTGAATATTGGGAAGATTTTATTCCCAGATTCAGACGTCTGAATCTTTGGCTCCAGACGTCTGAATTGGCTCGATTTCAAACAGAAAGAAAATAGGCTTAAATTGCCTATTTCAGACGTCTGAAATATTTCGTTCAGACGTCTGAATCTGTGTTCTGGAAAATATTTAATTTTCCAGATTCAGACGTCTGAACCAATTATTCCAGACGTCTGAATCTGCAGTCTTTTGCCTACTTCCCTATTGTGCTTGAATATCCAACTCTAATCAAGTCGTGTTGATTCCCTTTTTGTTGTTATCATTTATTATCGGCCACTTTGTTAAGTCGCCCACTGTTTTAAACCCCGTATAACTCTGCGTAGGCAATCTTATCCGAAAACCATTCAACGGAACTTCTTACTTTGATGGTTTTGGGAATTGATTTCTTTGGATTTTATTCACGTCTTCGAATGTGAACTTTTATAATTGATTGTTTCTACAATCACTTCTATGACTTGTCACTTTAAAAATATAAAGGTTTCAATACTAGTAGTAAATATCAAAACTCTATCATCAAAACGATTTCAACTCTATTTTCAATATCAAACTCGTTTATAAAACTGTTTTCCAATCTACTAGTATATACAAACCTTTACCTCATTCGTATGAGAAAATATAATTAAACGGCTTAGCAAAACAAGTGGTATGAAACGCTTGCGTTTACTTCGTCGGTTAATTTATGGACTTGTTCGATTGAACCTCTTGTGACAATTTTCTAGTGCAGATCTACAATTTGTTCGTAAATATTTGAGTTAAGCAAGTGGTTATGGGACATGAAGCTAAACTCTTATATTTACTAGCTTAGTGTAATCGACACTTCCTTATGATCATGATGATCATTCTTGTGATTTAGACTAGCGATTGTGCGATGTCTCTTTATTTGCGAGGTTAGACTAGACACCATTTGTGTGATTTCGATTCACACATATCTCTTTATCTTCAAGGTTAGTCTATACCTCATTGGTGTGCTTTCGATTCACACATATTGAAACTCTTGTGACAATTTCCTAGTGCAGATCTACAATCTGTTCGTAAATATTTGAGTTAAGCAAGTGGTTATGGGACATGAATCTAAACTCTTATATTTACTAGCTTAGTGTAATCGACACTTCTTTATGATCGATGACGATCATTTTTATGATTTAGACTAGCAATGTGCGATGTTTCTCGTCCGTGTGTTCGGACTTACCTTTCTCGTCCGTGTGTTCGGACTTGCCTTTCTCGTCCGTGTGTTCGGACTTGCCTTTCTCGTCCGTGTGTTCGGACTTGCCTTTCTCGTCCGTGTGTTCGGACTTGCCTTTCTCGTCCGTGTGTTCGGACTTGCCTTTCTCGTCCGTGTGTTCGGACTTGCCTTTCTCGTCCGTGTGTTCGGACTTTCCTTTCTCGTCCGTGTGTTCGGACTTGCCTTTCTCGTCCGTGTGTTCGGACTTTCCTTTCTCGTCCGTGTGTTCGGACTTGCCTTTCTCGTCCGTGTGTTCGGACTTGCCTTCGGGCCATCCGTGTGTTCGGAAAATTAAATGGATAGCTTCCATGAGATAGCTTCTCGTCCGTGTGCTCGGACTTCCCCCTTTTTGTGATTTCTAGATTTCGTGTGTTGATTTCTGAATTTAATGTTTCACCAACTTTTACAATTGGCATTAATATGTATGTCATTTATTGTGGCTTGGTGAATTAAATAAAGAATATGACATTCTTTTTAATCTTTGAGAAGATTCTTGTGGTATTGATTAATCTCTTGTTGATTTTCAATTACGTACTTATCACAGTACGCTATTATGGTTATGATACGTTTTTGTCATATCTCTTATTCTATATCACTTTATCTGATATTTATAGCTAGACTGATCCGTTTATTATTTTCTTATAAATAATACTCGGGTCAGACCGAGATGTTACAGGTGCTTCTGCTTGACTTCTCTTCAGGACTATTCTGACTTTTGGCTAACTACATAGATTGTAGTTTTTGGATGTTCACATTTGAGATATAGACTCTATGTTGTGTACTTATTCTTTTGTATAGCACGTGATGCTATTCTTTTGTATTATCGTGGATTTTTCTGACCACTACTCTGATGTACACTTTCATGTGTTGTATATTTATTCATATCTATTTCCGCCTCTGTGATATGAATTGCCTGTGACTGATTTGTGTTACGTTTATTTCTATATTTGTTTCCGAAGATTATATATAGCCACCGTGTGATAGCTTTGTGTTTGTATCGGTATGTCAGATTTCCTCCTTAAAAGATATGCATTCTATTCTATCTGACATATCGGTGCTCGCATAAAGAAGTTACACGGATGGTCGCTCCTCAACAGCCTTATTCTCCGTGCTAGTTGACAGCATTACTCCGTAGTGTTCTTGGCTAGCGTGGGTATAGAGGTGGGGCGTCACAAAGCTTTTATCCATGGCTGGTAGAATCGAATTAATTCATTCAGTAATTACTCCTATGGTTTTGTACTGGATGATGGTATATCAACTTCCTATGGCTACAATTGATAAATTAAATAAATTATGTGCTAATTTTATTTGGAATGGTAAAGTGCACAAAATTGCTTGGAATACTCTCTGTCGTCCTAAACTAGAAGGAGGAGTTGGATTGAGGAATTTTATAGATATCAGGAAAGCAGCTAGTCTAAAACTCCTTTGGCATTTTATCAATTCAAAAAATATTTGGTCTCGCTGGATGTGCAAAAGGTATTGTGATAATAAGCAGTTTTGGACCATGGAGATTGATAACAACTCCTCTTGTACTTGGAAATCTATTCTCAAACACAGACAGATTGCTCGTAATAATATATCTAGAGTCATTGTTGATGGGAGAAATACTTTTTTATGGCATGATCCTTGGATTAATAGTGAATGTATGGTTTCTATTCTTGGTTGGGATAGCTTACATCTTTATGGCCACATTAATGATAAAGTATCCTCAATTATGTGAGATGGGGTTTTTAATTTGGATTTAGTTCCTTTCACTAGACAACTATACAATCAGATATCTAACATCCAAATTGATAGTTCGGCTAGCTCAGATTACTGGAAATGGACTAGAGATATAAAAGGCTTTTGTTTCAAATCTACATGGAATGCTGCTAGATCTCAAAATCCTATTGTTGAGTGGGGCAAGATTATTTGGAACAAATGCAATAATCCTAGAATGTCTCTAACTGCATATAAAGCAATTTATAATCGCTTGCCAACTAGAGATAAATTAATTGAATGGGGTTATAATACTGATACTAACTGTCTCCTATGTAACCAATCCCCCGAAAATCATACCCATTTATTTTTTACCTGTTCATACTCTTCATATTTATGGACTACTTGCTGTTTAAAAATGGAGTTACCTCAGCCGAGTTCTCTGACAATGGAAGAGGGAGTTCAGCTCCTACTTGCAAACTTCTCTACAGCGGACCAGGCTACTGGATTGGCTTTTGCTAGCTTTTCGACGATGATTTTCCACATCTGGCAGGAACGTAATGGTAGGCTTCACGACGGTCGGAATTTATCTAATTTGGATCGTTGGAAGCGTATTGAAATGGATCTTAAGCTGTTGGGGAGCAAAGTGAAGAGGAAGAGGATTATCTCCAGTAGAAGTAAGCGGATATTAGAACATTGGGGTATTGATTTGCTGGATTTAGGTTAATTTGGTCAAGTCTGCTCCTAGTCTTTGAGGGAAGAAAGTGCTTTTGGTCTCTGGATTGTTCGTGTTCTTTAGTTTGTTTTTGTTAGTTTTTTTGTGGGTTTTTTATAGTAGCAATTGTTGTTGGCTGCTTTATGGTCTTTGTGTGTAATTTGTTGAACATTGTACCATATGTTTTATTAATGTGTTGTTAATAAAGCGCCGCACTCTTTTTCCCTGTCCTATATCCATGCTGGTTATAGGCTTAGGTTTCTAATGAGGCGGTTTTTCTTTTCTAAAAAACAAAAAACATGTACATGTATATATATATATATATGTATACATGTGTGTGTGTGTGTGTGTGTATATATATGGAGGATCTTCATATATTTGACTCTTCACTTACTCATGAGAGTAACCAAAAGTTTTCCAAAATGAAAAAAAAACAAGAGATAGACAGAAGTCCCAACGAGGGGGCTATCTCTAAGTGTGTGTATACATGAAAACCTATACACATAATTAAATGTATGCAAGAGCACTATGTATACTAGTAATAATACTTCGCACCTCTCCTATGTCAGCAAGTCGGCACAATATACAATAATATTAGTGCTGCTATCGTAACCGAACATACTATAACAAACTATGCTACTATCAGTACAGTAAACAACTATAAGGATCACACAAATTTGTAGATCAATGGTGTTTGAAAGTGCTAAAGGATCGTGTAATATAACCAAGCTTTTCAACTAAGTAAATTTATTAACAACGAATAATAAGTAAAAAGAGATTACACTAGAATTTTCATACCGGTTTGGAATTTCCATCCTTTCTAAAGCACCTCTATAGAATTTCCAATAAATAAATCTCTCACTTAATCTAGAGGAACATGTATTACATGATCCTTTCTGATCTTCTCGAATAAGACTTCAACCTTTGATAGAAGAAATATTTGACAATGATGTGTTCTTCAAACAACACAAATTTGAAATTTAAGTATACCCTTCCTATAAGGCTATAACCTTCTAATGGTAATTGTTAAAACATGTATTTTGGTGCTTTGATAATAACAACCATACAACAATGATGTGAACCAGTTTATCAAGTTAGTTTAGGTCAATGGTAACCACAACAAGTTGGGATAAGTTAAAGAATTGTGAAGAAAGTCATTGAATACACCAAAATGTAGCAAATATCACTACGAAGGAGTATACAAGCATTCAAAATCAAAAAATGAGTTTACAAATCCACTGGAGCACAAGTATATCGAAGACACACTCGAAGATGACAAAAGAGCACTAAAGTCATGTATGTATCTATATTAAGTCCTCATAGAATAAATTCGTTAAAATCTCACAAATGATATTTAAATCACTCCAAACTTCAACACAAATAACCACAACACTTATAGTGTTATCAAAGCATGGTATTCTATCGATCGCAACAAATCATAGAATAATGGCTAGTAAGGGAACAAAATTTGGTTAAATCAAAGCTAGCAACAAGAACAAAAATTCATGCTACATGGCTACTGTTGATGAAAACATAGCTACATAGGACGTCAATAAGGTACAAACTTCTTATAATCGATTATATGAGTTTTGTAGTGGTTTATTTAAGAAATTTAAAAAACTTGCAAAGAGTTATAAAGAAAATTTAGGAAAAAAAGATAAGCATGAGCTTGAAATTGATGCCTTGAAAAATAAAAAATAAATTTTAGAAGATGAAATAGCTCTCTAAAAATTCCTTGAATAATTCTATATCTAAACATAATCATCTTGAGGAATAACGAGTTCTTTAGAAATAGAAAACGTAGAATTTTTAAAGAATTTTAATGATTTAAAATTCATAATTTAGAATTTTTTTTAAATAGCACTATTTCTCAAATATCTTCTCTTGAAAAAGAGAACGAAGCTTCAAAGGAAGATAATATCGAGTTAGTTAAAGCATTTTGGTGCTTATAAATGAAAATTGGTAAAATAAATGAGAAAAAAACACAAATCTTAATAAAAGGAAAGACACTTTATCTTTTATCATATTAAATTCAAAAACTCATAAAAGTGGGTTAGGATATGCTAAGACTAAAAACAAAAATACTACTAGATATGCGTTCTTATATTAAAATATTAGTGCTAGTACTAAAAATCGAGACAATTTCAAAAACCACTATTGTCATAATAGTATTTGTCTAAGAATGATAAAAGGTATTTTCAAGTACTAAACTAATGAAGAGCATTATTAAAATATGAGTTCTTGTTAATATTAGTAACTATAATAAAAAATTATGTATAGCAATTACTTTGACAAAATGGTTAACAATGAAAACTATATTTTTAGATGTACCCTCTTTGGTGTGATTTCCTTAAACATAGGAAATACATACATACATATATATACACGTACGTACATACATATGTATGTATAGAAAATGGGTATCATTGTGCTTAAGTGTTTAAATTATATATGATATCATCGATATATAGTTGTTAAATTAAAATTTGTTTTTGAGGGTTCAACCACAACTATCTAGGTATGCTTCTCACCCTCTTGCTGACACCTGGACCATAAAGTAGGAAGTTGGTCGGTGCATGCTTCCTTAGAGTTTACAAGCTAAGCTTGGTGCTCTAAGTCTTCAAAAAAAAAGGTAGGAAGTTGGTACTAAAATACGAATATTATTGATTGTTGGTCCCTAAAGAACAAACAAGAAGAGATAGACTCAGAAATGTAGATGTTTCATATATGATGAAAATATGTGCATTTATTAAAAAGAAATGTTGGCAAATTTGGCAATATGCTATAAATAACTTTTGAGTTGTTCTACTAAAGTATTAACTTGAAAATTAAGTATCACTAGTCCCTAATTTGAAAACTATGTTAGATACTCATAATCTATCTATTCTATCTATTCTATTTTACATATAAAGTTAAATATATGAATTTTCATTATCTGCTCTCACATTGCTTTTGAAGCTCTATACTGAATTCTCCTTTATTTATGGTCCATTTTTCATTTTCACCCTTCAATTATTTTATTTTGTCTTCAAACATTAACTTAGGTATTGATGATGTCCCTTCAACCTGCTTTTTTTACCAGCTTTCTTAAGTATATCTATTTCTTAACCTGGTGCTTCGTTCATTATTCATCAACTCCCCATTACATAATTAAACAATACCACATTTCTAAACTTAATTTCAGCAATCATTCCACTTGTCATCACATTTTATTTGTTTCCCTAATTCAATATATTTAATCTTTCTTAATTTTGCGAGAAAAATTAATGTGTATTATATCCAATGTAATAAAATAACGGATATTTCAAAATCAATTAAGTTTATCTTACTTGTTTTATTTTGCTTTATTTTTATAGAATTTGATCTTTGCTAACTGATTTGGTTTTTGTTTTTTTCAGTTGTAACTTTGTTACTATTAGGTATGTAACTTTGTTACTATTAGGTATGATGACATAATATACCATGTTGAAGTAGCTAGATTCTAAGAAAAAAAATGATACATGTGAATAATATGAGGGCTTCAATATCCTTTTTTATAGGTTTTGTTTGATATATCGATGAATAATTTCATTTTTTGTCTATAATACTTTTTTTGATTAAGCTTATTTGTTAATTTGCACAGGATTATAAATTACAATTGATGAATGAATTGTAAGGCACCGTGTCGATGGGAGGTAATTTCATTCCATGTTCATATATTATATATATTTATGTATGTGTGTGTAAAAGAGAATAGGCAAATTCTATTCAAACACATCAATTTACTTAGCAGCCCCCTTAAAATACTTAAATTTTAAAGACCAAAACACCCTTATTGTTCTTCTGTTCAAAGTAGCATTTTCTTACATTATTTTTAATCAGCTCCAATCAGCTCCATCCTCTAACCCTAAAATTTTAAAATTTCAAACTAAATTTGAAATATTTTGTTCAATTTGATTGATTTTGATGAGGAGAATGAAATGTTAAAGCAATCGCAAGAGGTAATTAATTCTTTTTATGTTAAACGTTTTAATTTTTGAAAAAAAAATTCGTAGAAAGGGGAAAACGTGTGTTATGGTTTTGTTACGAAGTGAAGAGGGGTAAAAATGGAAAAAATTAAAATAAAGAGGGGGCTACTCAGTATAAATTTGGGTATAATTTTATTCTTCAAGAAATGGGGGCTACTAAGTAAAATAACATGTTTAAATAGAATTTGCCAAGAGGATATTGACCCTTTGTATACTCTTTTCACAATTCATCTCATCATGCATACTGAATTCTCAATGATTTGAGGGATTATTAAAAGTTACATGTTTATAATTTCATTTTCATAAATCTTATATATTATCGATAACATTAATGACTGTAATATACCATTAATTTCACATAACCTCCTTGCATTCATGTATTTTATTCTAATTGAGTTATCATTTTAAAAATATTTAACCCATGGTTTTAGGCTCATTATCAACTTTTTTTAATTTCTTATTTAGGATTGAATTTTTTATTTGTATATAAAAGAGAATATTTGACCATTTGTATAATCTTTTCGCAACTCATCTCATCATATATACTAATCAATCTATTTTATTATATATAAAGTTAAATATATGACTTTTCGTTATCTGCTCTCATGTTCCTCCTCAAGCTCTATACTGAATTCTCCTTTGTTTATGTCCATTTTTAAGTACATAATTTTTTGTACGTTTGATTTAATATATCGATGAATAATTTTATTTTTTGTCTTTAATATTTATTTGATTAAGCTTATATGTTAATTTGTACAGGACTATAGATTATAATTGATGAATGAATTGCAGGGCTCTGTGTTAATGAAAGGTAATTTCATTCCATGTTCATCTATTACATACATACATACATATACATATACATACATACATACATACATACATACATACATACATACATACATATATATGAGAAAATTGACCCTTTGTATACTCTTTTCATAATTTATCTCATCATGCATATTGAATTCTCAATGATTTGAGGGATTATTAAAATGGACACGTTTATAATTTCATTTTCATATATCTTAAATATTAATGATAAAATTAATGGCTATAATATACCATTAATTTCACATAACCTCCTTTCATTGATGTATTTCATTTTGATTGAGTTATCCATTTAAAAACATTTAAAGCATGTTTTTTGGCTCATCATCAACTTTTTTTAATTTCTTATTTAGGATTGACTTTTTGTTTGTGTATAAAAGAGAATATTTGACATTCTGTATAATATTTTTGCAACTCATATCATCATGTATACTGAATCTATTCTATTATATATATATACGGTTAAATATATGACTTTTTGTTGTCTGCTCTCACATTCCTTCTCAAGCTCTATACTAAATTCTCCTTTGTTTATGGTCCATTTTTCATTTTCACCCTTCAATTATTTTATTTTTGTCTTCAAACATTAACTTAGGTATTAGTGGTGTCCTCTTAACTTACCTTTTTTATCAACTTTCTTAAGTATATTCATTTTTTAACCTTTATTCATTAACTCCCCAATTCCATAATTAAACAGCACCCCATTTCTAACTTAATTCCAGTAGTCATTCCAAATATCATCACATTTTATTTATTTCCCTAATCCAATATATTTAATCTTTCTCAATTTTATGAGAAAATTAATATGTATTATTTCCAATGTAATAACATAATGGATCTTTCAAAATCAATTAAGTTTATTTTATTTGTTTATTTTGCTTTATCTTCGTAGAATTTGATCTTTGCTAACTAATTTGGTTTTTGGTTTTTCTAGTTGCAACTTTTTTACAATTAGGTATGATGCAAGTAACCTGATTCGAAGAACAAAAAAATGATGCAAGTGAATAATACGAAGGCTTTAATATCATTTTTAAAACAGGTTTTATTTGACATATCGATGAATAATTTCATTTTTTGTCTATAATACATTTTTGGTTAAGTTTATATGTAAATTTGTATAGGACTATAAATTACAATTGATGAATGAATTGTAAGGCTCTGTGTTGATGAAAGGTAATTTCATTCCATGTTCATCTATTCTATTATATAAATATAAGAGAATATTGATGCTTTTATACATGTTTCATAATTCATCTCATCATGTATACTGAATTCTCAATGATATGGGGAATTATTAAAATTTACATGTTTATAATTTTATTTTCATACGTCTTAAATATTAATGATAACATTAATGACTATAATATAATATTAATTTCACGTAACCTCCTTTATTTATTTTATTCTGATTGAGTTATCCATTTAAAAATAGTTAACGCACAGTTTTTTAATTTCTTATTTAGGATTGACTTTCTGTTTATATATAAAAGAGAATATTTGATCTTTTGTATAAACTGTTCGTAGCTCATCTCATCATGTATCCTAAATTCTCAGTGATTTGTGGGATTATTAAGATTTACACCCTTGTTATTTCATTTTCACATATATCAAATAGTAATTGTGCTATTAATGGCTATAGTGTACCATTAATTTCACTTAACCTCTTACATTTATTTATGGGCATTGTTAAAGGGATTCCACTTTTGGATAAAAGAGGGCAAATTTTAAGGGGACTCCACTCAAAAAGGAAATTGTTATGGACACTCCTTTGAAAACAAAATTCGGTGGGACACCATCGAAAAATGAAGTAAAATTCGACACCACCCCATCAAAAATCAAAGCTAAAAAGACGTTAATTCATCGAAGATAACTTTCGATGAGATTTGATTGAAAAATAAACCAAAATTCAGTAGAGAGTTACTGAATTGAAAATTGCATTTAAGATTTATTTATTTTTTGCTAAGAGGAGGCAAAAATTTTTGGTACACCACTTAGTAATTTTTCAAAAATTGAAAAATTTATTCCCTCTTATCCCAAACATGAGTCCCTTTAACAATGACTTTGTTTATTTCATTTTGATTTGAGTTATTTCACTCCAATTTGAGTTCTCCATTTTTAAAAATAATAACCAAGGTGTGTTTATTGGCTCATTATATACTAATTTTATTTAGTTACTTATTTTGATCGGGTTTTTTGTTTGTATCAAAACTGTTGTAGTATGAAACAAAGTTAATGGAATCATTAATTTTGATAATTAAAGCATTGATTTTTTAATTTTGTGATAACTTATCTCTATTTTTATTGCAAGATATTATATTATAATATTAAAAAATCCAAATACTTTGTTTATTTCTTTATTGGGGATAGACTTTATTATTTAAATTTAAACTACTACAGGGTTTAGGCTAAATTCATGTAATCGATAATACAAAGAATTGGAGGATTAATTTTCAAGTGATTTCAATTTATCGTAATTTATGTATATTGTTTTATTACAAATATGTATATACATATGTGTGTGTATAATGATTGGAAAGCATGATTACTTAATGTAGGAAAGCATAATTTAAACTTTATAGATGATTATATATTGATTTCAACAAAGTATATTTCAAAGCTAGACGTTCGAATGAGAACTCAGTGGTTAAGCTCAACTAATTCAATTTAAACATTTTGACCATACTTTTTTTTATCTATACCATCCGTTTTGTTTATCTTCATAAGAAATTCAATATAGATGTAATATTTATCTCCCATCTTCTTTAATCTCATCCCAAAATTTTTATCTAATGTTTGCATTAACAATGTCCTCATTTGTAAAATATATGTCATAACACATTGGTGACATACATGTTTAACTCTCCTCTTCCATTAAAAATTAATCCCACATATTTTCTCTTAACTATTCAACCTATTATAACTTGAAACATAATTGTGATAATTAATTACATAATTCATTCTAAAAAATGCATTTTTAGTTTAAAATTACAAAATATTTTCTTCTCATAAATTATTTCCTTCCCTCATTAAGTAAGGATTCATACCAACTTTCACAAATCAAACAAATCTATTTTTTAGAAACATGCCAAAAGCTCATTCATTCCCCTATCCTTGCATTCAACTGTAATATGTTCTATGTATATCCCTATTACCTAAGATGTTTAATCTTTGATCATCTATATTCTTTTTTCTCTTAATTTTGATACTAAAATCCTTGATTCTAGGCTACTAACTCTTTATGACAAATTTTCCCTTATGCGGTTCTTATTTTCATTTACTACAATCTTTACATTCATTACTTCTGTATGATCTAACTGTAATTTCTTCATCTTCTCCACAATTTCAATGTAAGTTTTTTTATTTTCTTTTTTACTTCCCATTTCCAATTTCTTCTTTGTTCCATTTCATTTTCACAATTTTGTCACTCCTCTTTCAGTTTTATACGCATTAGAATTTAAAAGAAAATTTCTATTTTCAGTCCAAGTCAAACTAAAGATTCTTTTCAAATAATATTTACTCAATCTTTTTAATTTTTTAATATGATAGAATTTGGATTAGTTCATCAATAATTTTTCACTTTTATTCAAGATAATATTTATGTTTTTAGTGATCGACTTACGACCTATTACTTTTACCGTTTAGGTTTCTACGTATATCTCTATTATTAAATTTATATAAGGAAATCAAGATGGGTGCAGAGCATTATATTTGTTGTGAATAAATATTCAAACAACAAATTTTTGTATTGTATTTTCAGAAATAGGTATAAATGTATAAGTAATATTTTTGTTTATTCCTTTATAAATAGTTTATGTGGACTTAGTCGACATAAATGTATATTTTGTAAAATCTTATAGTCAACTTAGGATTTATTATATTTTTGGATGGTGTTCAATGTTCATAAGTAACATGGTTGTTTCATTTGAGTGCATAGTTGCCATTAAATTCATCGAGATCTTATGATACAATGTGGTAATTATCTGTTGTTTACAAAGTTGTTTAACGTTATGCTGTTTTGATTTTTTTAAGTTTGAAATATTTAGAGATTATGGATTTAACATGTAGTTACATATAATGTTTATTAGTAAACTAACTTCAAATTGGGTATCATACCAAATAATATTAAAGAAAATTAATTGTAATCATTTCCAATTTATTTGAATTCAAACTAATAAAATTAATCACAATCAATTTTCCTTAGATGAAATTCAATTTAGTGACAGGACCAGTTACATGTTAATTCTCTATATTTTTAGTCAATTGAGAATTAATCTATAATTACTTAATTACTTTTAATTAGTTCTTTTATCGCTAATATTTCCAAAGAAATGTAAATTCAGTTTTACGAGTGAACGTGAGTTGTGCTATAAGGTTAGCAAATGCTTTTTTTACTATAAGAGCTACCTCATAAAAGTAGTAAAAATTGAAACTTAAAACCAGTTCCTATGGCGTACTTTTTATTATTAACAACTTTAGTAGAAGAATAAAAAATATGAGCACAAAAATATTTGTTGATATGCAAGTTTTGTTTTATCCTTTTCTAGAAGAAATGCATAATTTATCTCTAAGTAAATTATACTTCCTACAAAATTTAATTCAAATAAGGTTAACTAACTTTGGCTACTTTTGTCATTTTGCTACGGAGCTCTCCTTTTATTTAAGTTCTTTGCTTTGCAAATATAGCCTCATATTTCTTCTACTTTACAATATACCAATCAGAATAAATTTTTTCTGTTGATAATAATCTATTTCTAGTAGTTCAATTTGTTAATGGTGTTTCCTCACACTATTTGATCTTATTTCTATTTCTATAATGAAATATCATCTAAAGTTCATTTTATTTTCTTCCAGAATGATTCCATGTGATGGTGATATACTATTTTGCATTGAACTGTTGTACTGTTTCCATTATTGTGTTTACATGAATATTTAAAGTAATGGAAGAAAATTGTTCGGTTGTTCTAAAAATATGAATGTATAATATTTATATTCTACGTATATTTTTCATGTCATATAATGCTATATGTATTAAGAAATATGACATACCAAAGCTGCATTAATATTTTTCTAATGCTGTTAGTATTGGATAATGTCAAAAGGTGGGCTTTTTTGAAGTTGATATGTTATTTATTTGAATCAATTTTTTAACAATATTTAAATTTAAATATTATTTCTCCATCTCAGGTTTGAAATACTATTATTAACAAAACTATGTACATGTGTATGTGTGTGTCTAGAAGTAGAGTCATGAGAAGAATAGTCTTTGTCATAACTACTCCTATCCCGGTTGTCTCTGTCTCGGCTTGAGCGATAGCTAGAATCATAGTCTGGGCCACTCCCTTGATGGTATGAGCTCGATTGGAGGCGCTAAACATGGTATGCTTTCTCTTCTAGGTATTGGAATGGGTGCTTTCTCCTATCCATCGAACCTAAAAAGAAAACAAGGATGAGTTAAGTCAAACGGGTAAGGACATGGGTCAAGTGCGAGTGTCGAATAGTGCACGCGTGTATACGTGTGTGTGTCCTAGTGTCCTCCCGACGAACCATGTACCGGAGCTTTACTCATGGGAGTAACCTCTTCCGCACCAGTTGGAATGATGTCCTTCTTAAAGCGGATCATAGAACCGATGTCACCAATGCTGATGTTACCAATGTCAAAAGAGCCAAACTCCGTAGGGATAGGCCCTAGATCGGCAAAAGTGCCCGTTGAAGGAATAGATTGAGTCTTCTCGACACTTGCGACCGGTGGAGATTGAGTGGAAGTCCGCTCCTTTGAAATTCTCATAATTAATTTCTTTTTGGCAGCAGGTGGTGGGTCGTCTCTAGGTCGTTCGCTCTGGGATCCATGGCCTAATTCAATGTTGCTTTGGCCGGCCTAACCACCTTCTCCAATAATTTTGCCTTCCTCGGCGCCTTCTATTCTAATTCCATGTTTTCTACAGCTCCAGCTCCAGGACTCGGAGATAGGGGCAACTCAGGATCAACTTTGCCTCCTGCAGAGGGATTGCTATCATCATCATCATCATCCTCAATATCGACAACCCGAACTATGCCAGTGTTACGGCCTTCCTATAATAAGCCATGAGCGAGAAGATTATCATCCATTAATAGGGTTCTTATATATCTATTCTCGATTGGGACTACTATGAGAGTGTTAACGGTATTTGAAAGTGATCCACCACTAGGCCTCGCCAGAACATCTGTACATCAGTAAAAGATAAATTATGCATGCAGACTATAAGAAAAATACACGAATGGACTTTGAAATAAAACTTACGCCTGGATATCCATTTACGAGAAAACCCGGGTGGATAACGCACATAGAACCATTCAGCCTTGAAGTAAGTCAGCTTGTTCCAAGCCCCGAAGATGATTCTGCAACCCCTCATCGGCTCTAAGTAAATAAGAGATGGGTTTTTCTTGTAGCTTTTAAAGCTATAAATGTATCAGATTTCTTCATTGCCGGCACTCAGTTTAAATGCTTAGAGAAAACTAGGTAAGTGCTCAGAAGAAAGGCATAGTTATTTGGATGTAGCTGTGTGGGAGCCAGTCTCATAAAGTTCAAGACTCTGATTGATTAAATGGCGGGACGCAACCCACAAGGCACATATTTTTGTTGCAAGCTATGTACCCTTCCGGAGGATAGTGAGTTCTTTGATCACGAGACGGTGCCAAGAAATTAGCAAATGGAATGCCATGCTTACTACATATCCTCGAAGAGATCCTTCATCGATTCTGGAAGGAACAGAGTCAACCGGGTTATTCAGTATTACAACATCCTCAAGAGTATCAGGTGCTGGATCTATTTGAGGTCCCTCTACTAGTTCAATTGGATTTTCAGGTATTGCTGTTCTACTTCGGGGTTCTTTAGATTTTGTTGATCAACACTTGGAACTTCCGGGTGCTACTCTTGTTGAAGAGGAGTTTGTTGCGCCTGAGAAGTTGTAGCTGAGTTTGATTTTACATCGGATTCGATATATTTGGAAGATGAAGCACCTGTAGTCTGAGCAGCCAGACGTTTGGAACGTCTTTGTTCCATCTCAATAAAAAGCTTGACAGATAATCAACATTTGACGATTAATTACAAACCATACCTCCCGTGCTAAAGTGGAATCTAGTGTAGCATTGTGTAGTGTTGTGCAGTTCGAATTCTTTGTTATTATTTAACTGGTCATGTTAACACTTCAATTTACGATCAGGATGTAACTCAACGTGACCATCATCACTGACCGTCCCAACAAGCTTCATAATGACAACCACACTTTGGAGGCATCACAAGATGAAAGAAGGATTCAACTCGAATTGATGAGGTGATGTTTGAATGGAATGTTCAAGCAAGGTAAGGCATAGGAAATTTTGCCTATGTATGGGAGTCTAGCCGACATCCATACCTTTTTTTCTTCTTCCATCTCCGATGACCCGAATCGCGGTTGTCGGTAATCACCACCGTCCCCCCACGTTCATCACTGTCCCTATCCATCACCATCATTAATGTTAAATCCTCACGTCAGTTCAAACCATCCACTTACCCAAAATCTGTTTCAAGGTTAGGATCAAGATATAACGAAGCGAATCTGGGGAGATGAGGCAAAGAGATGGTGGTGCAAACGACGTTAATTGCAGGCAAGGAAGGAGCGACGGTGGCTCTAGGCGTGGGTAGGGTCGAAGATTGATTGAGGAATCAGAGTGTCAATGGCTGAGCATGAGTTTCTTTGGTTTGATTTCTTCTCCAAAACAAGGTGATAAAGTGATGGAGTGAAAGGAAGGAGATGTGTTATATAAGGATACGAGTCACCAAAGTCCTCAAAACAGAAAATAAACTTGAGAAATTTTTCTCAAGTCTGGAGTCAGTACCGACTCCCAACCGAGGAGTCAATATCGAGTCCCAAGATTTAAAAAAAAACCAAAAAACAAAAAAAATGTACAAGAATATATATGGTTTATGTGTATGTATGTGAGTGCTTATGCACATGTGATGAGCGATATATGTATATACCTAATACTTGACGATTAAAGTCGAAGGAAAGTTAGACTTATACTTGGAGAACTCATGGATGGGGTTAGTCTAAAATCATCAGATTTGGAATAGCAGACAATGGGATCACGTTCTAGATTTATAGTCCTAGATGTTAGTAGATCGTCATAACGGGTCATTATGGATATAACAATTCGTAGAATCGATTTGCAAAAGGACAGTGATCATTCAAAGCATAAAGTGGAATCCTTCACGAAAATCCGAACTTGTCTCGATTCAAAGCACACCCCATTGGAAACGAGATGTACTTTGGGGGTGAGTGTTATCCTGCCTTTTGGCCAGGAAGAATTCAGACAAACTGGATAGATAGAACTTGGAGTTATCAAGGGGAAAGCTCGGAGAGATAGCCCAGGAGTTCAGAAACCAAGCACAGATAGAGCCATGAAGTCAAAGCCAAAACTATCTAAGGCAACAAAGTAATGGGATCCCCCAAGTTGGGGATTGACACCGACTCCCATTGGGGATCGGTACCGACTCCCAAATACAATTTGGGTGGACTAAATCTTCTGCCTACAAGCTTATTTCGATTCCGTAAGTCTATTTCCAAAGTTGGTTTGTTGAATTAGTGCAATTCTTTATCTATCTCCATGAACTTCTGAATCCATGGCTTTGTTCTCCCACAACCCCATCATTTTGGTTCAGAAATAAGCTAAGATTAGTGCAAAGAACTATGGATTCGCGAAGCCTACCACAAGATGATCCAAGCTAAGGAGTTGAAGATGCAAGAATCATCAAACTTGGGGATTGGTACCGACTCTCACCTGGGAGGATCAGTACGGAGTCCGAAGTATTTTCGAGCTGGTGCCTATCTTTTTGGGAGAACAAGTCAATTTCGGGCACAATGGCTAAGAGATATTACATGCGAGATTTTTGGCCCCCTACCTCTATAAATAGAAAGGCAGGGCTCATTCTTGGGGATCTTTTGGCTATAACTCTTCTCTACTATATATTGTAGTAACTCTGAAATTCTAAGTGCTGGAGTTGTACCGAGTCCCAAGAACTTTTGCCCCCAAGTTGTAAATCTACAATAAAATCTTAAAGTAGACATTGGCCTTGCTTTGCCGAACCACTATAAACCCCGTATGTTCATTATTTACTTGTTTCTCTCTCATTTTTCATTTAATTCTTCACTTTTATTCTCTACTTGAATCTTTGGGTGTTTGTGCCATTTTTAATTCAAACAAATGCTAACTAATAGTCTATACAGGAGTTTGAAATACGAGTATTTAGGCTTGAGGTTGGATAATAAGTATATTCCCTTGGCCCTTGGCTTGGCCCAATGGGTGGAAGAAGTCCAAAATATTGGCCCAAATGTAATGCCTAGATTTATTTTGGGTCGTGGGCTAATTTCAAACTTTAGATTTGAAAATTTTAATATATGTATGTAGGTATATATATATATATTAAGTTTAAAAGTTAAGTTTAAAATATAAAGGTATAAATGTTATAAAACATTAATAGTTTTCATTTTTCAAAATTATTTTGAAAAACTAATTTATATAACTTCCAAAATTTTATCAAATTATTTAATTAAAATATTTAAATAAATAAATAATTAATCATAATTTAATTAATATATATATATATATATTTGAAATTATAATATGTATAAAACTATATACATAACACACACACACATATTGATATAAAATTATAAAGATTATAGTTGAATATTATTCTTAAATTGTTTAAGCTAAACTAAAATAAATTTTTGAAAAATATATTTAATTAAATGTTGAATTAATTAATTAATTAATAATTAAATAATTAATTAATCAATGTATATATATATAAATCTTATAGTTAACTATTAATCTTAAATAGCTTGAAATAAATAAAATAAAATGAATTTTTTGAAATTTTAAATTAAAAATTGAATTAAATTAGTTAATTAAATTAAAATTAAAATTTTTTAATCAATAAGGTACATTTATGTATTATATTAGTTAATCAAATTATAAAGTTATAAATAAATTAAGCTTATATAATCATTTGTGAAAATTAAATATAAGTTGAATTGAAATAAATCAAAAATAGATTTTTGGAACAAATACATATGTATAGTACGTATACCGTGATATCAGATATGTCTAACACTTGTATCAAAAGGGTATTTTATATGAAATACATCATTCTTTAAATTGACATCGCTCTAAAAAGTCCTAAAGATTATGCATCTTTAATATAATCATCCTCTATTATTTATATATTGATAGATTACTTATACACACTAGTTGTCGAGCAAACTCAAACTAGGGTTGTTATGTGTAGTACTATTAGTATATTTGTAGAAGAGATAAGTTAAATGCTTATATTTGTTGAGCAAACTCAAAGTATCTTTACTTTGACCATCGAAAAATGATAGGTAAGAGTGAATAATCACTTTTGATTTGTTGAGCAAACTCAAGGCTAAGCTCGAGATTAAGGAAATGACCATAGTTAGGAGTTATATATATGATATAGCCGATAAATAGTTATACATCGCTTGCGAGGCTTTGATTCGTTGAACAAACTCAAGGTCAGAGTCCCAAGGTAAGTGAGTCATAGCACTCACTAGAGGAATTAAAAGGTTTCTATATTTCTCTTAGGGTTTTAAGGAATATAAAATTCTGGTGAGAGCCTTATAAGAAAAATGAAATGATAACATTTAACCATTCTAATATTGTAAAAACATACGCTATATAAAATTATACTAATCTACTTGAAAATAAATTTGTAGAAAAATGACCAATCTAAGATTGTTTTCTAATAACAACACTCATCGAACTAAAATACACTGACTGGCTAAGAGCGATTAAAATAGCATAAATGTATGAAAAATTATGGTTTGTGATAACTAAACTTTTTAGAACCAAACCCTTTGAGGGCATAGATCTCGAAACAGTTAAATCATTTAACACATGGGTGGCTGATTGCGACATAGCCCAAGCCTTTTGTGTTATCTAATGTAGACAAATCATTGCAAAGATAATGCGAAAACATGTCTATCCATAAAATCTTTGATGGCCTCAAATCTTTGTTTGGGGAGAGATCTCTTTCCACAAGGTACAATATAGCTAAGAAATTGTTTAATATGAAGACAAGTGAGGGCATCAATGTATAAGACTTTGTTATAATGATGAAACGCTATAATAATAGACTTTTCAAGCTCAATTTGATATTAAAGAAGAATTGCAAGTAGACTTTATTATAGCCTCATTGACTCCAAAGTTTGAGCCATTCATATTGAATTTTAATATGAACTAGATGAAGCGAGCCTTGTTGAGCTACTCAATATGTCGAGGTCAGTTGAAGGTTCATTTAAGGTCAATGTATAATGTTTTCTGTGAAAGGGAAAGCATCATCTTCAAAAGGTTCGAAGAAAAGAAAGCAAGTTGTTAAGAAAGGTAAGAAGGGTGCCTATAATGATAAGGGTGAATGACACTGTTGTCATAAGAAAAGGAACTACCCAGACCATCCGTGGATAGTAAGAGAGAAGAAGGAACTAAATCCCTCAACTCCTAAAGATATGTTTATGATGCAAATCTATTTCGCAATCAATAAAAACTATTGGGTTTTAGATACTAAATCTGAAACTCATGAATGTAATTAATTACAGGGACTTAGATGTAAATAACCCATGGCAAAAGAGGAAATGAGCCTTTAAGTTTCTAATGGATCTATAGTAGATGCAACGGTAGTTGGAGATTTTCTTTTGTGTTTCCTAATTAACATGTTATTATTCTAAATAATTGTTATTATGTGCAAATCTTTATTTGCAGAATAATTTCTTTATCCTGATTAGATGAGACTGGATAAGGTTTTCATTCCAATAATGAAGATATGAACATTATGTTGATGGAAATATGATTTGCAATGGTATTTTGGATAATGGAATTAATGTTCTTAATTTTAAACATGTATTTGTTGTCAATAATTCTTTTGCTGCTAATGTTAAAGATAGTTATTTGTGGCAATGTAAGCTAGGTCACATTAGTGACAAAAGACTACAATAATTGAAAATCGAAGGTTTTTTCCGTCATTTGATTATGAATCATTTGACACTTATGAATTATGTCTTAAAGAAAAAATGACCAGATGACCAAGCACTCCTTCAATGGAAGCAACATAAGAGTTAATGAACCCTTGGGCCTCATACATACCGATGTATATGGCCCAATGTCTATAGTGACTAAAGATAGTTCCTCATACTTTATTACATTTACTAGTTATTTCTCTAGACTAGTGTATGTGTGTGTGTGTGTCTATATATATATTATAAAGAATAAATTTGGCCAATATTGATAGTTGGTTATTTAACTATCAAATAACATTCACAAACAACCATCAGACCTTTAAATAATTTCTCCCAAATTATTTATTAACCTCAAAATATCTTCGTAAGATATATTTCCACTTTTCAACCCTTTGAAAACAGTTTCAAACCATCTTTCTCTCACGGAATAAATTTCCCAATATTTTCTATTTCCACTAAAATCACCAAGTACAAATACTTAGACTTAAAAATCATTTAAAACACTTAATTATAGAATATACTTTTAGACATTTAGATTTAAAACTACTTTAATACTTTATTTTAAAAATATACACTTCAAGCATATTTAAAATAAAGCTACTTTATAAAATATAAAACTAAATTTTTATCTTTTTAAACATAATACCAATTAACCTTTAAATAATTACTACTACTATAAATTTGAAAAATACTTACTTTAACATTTAAACATTTTAAAAATAATAGATTTTCCAAAACATACTTTTAAAACAACTTTGAAACGTTAACTTATACTTAAGAATTTGCTTTGAAAACGTACTTGGCTATCCAGGGAAATATACTTCTCTTTAACATCTTTAAAGAAATAAATCACTATTCATTTTTAACCAAATTTACCTATTCCTTAAATAAATTCCCACCATGAATTTATTCTTCCAAATATCCACCGATATATTACTTTACTTTACTTTTATAAACCCAGTTTATAAATTTCATAGTCACATCTTCCTTTAAGATCCCAGTTTCAAACACTTAATCAATTTTCAAATTGATTTCCAAAATTTACTTCATTTTAAAATAAATTCCTTTACTTACTAAATTTTATTCCAAAATCCATAAATTCCATAAATTCCGGATTTAACTCTTTATTATGATTTTAAACAGGAAATACCAATTTCATAAAAATTCCTTTTATTGCATCCTAAACCATTTAAATCCTGAATTTAAAAATAAATCTTTTATTCCTGAATTTAAAAATAAATCTTTTATTCCTTTAATTAATACCTCTCAAGTTTAAATTTCATTTATTCCCATTTATTCAAAAATCTCCTTTCCCATACTTGGAATTTATTTATTAACAATTTAAAATCCACTTTTATCCCTTTCCCATTCATTCTTTAATTTATCCCAAATTCTCTATAATCACTTTACTTACAAATTCTCTCCTTTTATTTTCTTTTAAAATCCAAATCTATACATTTTTGATAACTTAATGTCCAAATATATCCAATCAAACCATAGCATCCAACATTCCAGTTATCAATATAATTCATCACAAAATGTCTAATAATCATAACACATAATATTAAACAATCTAAATAATTTTGAGGAATCCAGTTGGGTCCCTCCAACCTGTTTCCCTGCATCCACAGATGTTAGCACAATATCAATTCCACTTTGAGGTGGAATATCGCGGTATATGGGATTGATAAAATATCATCCGCTAATATGCGGCGCATAGGGTCTCATCCGCTCTATAATGCGGGAAATCAATCACTCCAATATATATATATATATACACACTACTATATATATTATCACATCCAATCAATTCAATCATTCAACCAGTTATTTAAATTTAACCATTTAAATTTAAATAGCAATCTTAATGAGTGAGATTAACTCACCTTTGCTTTTTATTTGCAATCCATTTCAACCTTGACTTGGTTCATGAATTTTGACCTTGTATAAACAATTTATGATTTATTAATATTTGGATTGATCAAATAATTAATTACCATTTAATAAATTTATTTTATTTTCAAAATAATCCACATAGGTTTTAAAAATCTAATTTTTATATAAATTCTTAAATATTTTAAAATTTCCACATCTTTCCAAAATCCTATCTATATACATACCTATTTCTGTTTATTCTGGGTATATTTAAATTAAAATAGGTATGTGTATATAGGTAAAATCCTTTAAACTGAAAATTTTACTATCAAATATAGCTTACTGTAAATCAAGTGTAGGGCTATATATATATTTCTCAAAACTCTATATATGTATTAAATTAAAACAGAGATGTTTATACTTTACTGTAGAAATTTCCTCACTTATATATATCTGTAACATTCAAAATAAAAGTATGGTAAAAAATTTATCTTACTCCTAGATTTATTCCTAATTTATATATTAATATATAAATTCAGAAATCAAACCAAAATAAGCTTAAACCTTGTTGCATCCAGAATCGAACACATGCAAAGTCGCGATGGTCACCATTCTTGCGTACGAACCCTAGCCCAGCATTGCTACTCCTCGCGGCCTCGAACCAGGACAAGTTCACGAATCGCCACAGTGCACACCTCCTTGCTTTCCCCCCTTTGCTCGTGCACAGCCCTCCCATTCGAAATGAAACCCCAAATCGTTCGTTACCAAGCTTCTACGATGGCCACTGCGAGGCGCAGTTCCAGTTCGCAAGTGACGAACTTGGAAGGAAGAATCGGAGTCGCAGCAAAAATATAAATTAAAAGACAGGTTTTATTCGTTGATTCACTTGATTTTATTCGGCCATGGTTTCCTGGGAAGAAGGAGAGTATGGAAGGTCGATTTTTGAACGGTTGAAATTGAAGAGGAGATTTGTTTGTTCGGCCATTAATAAATTTCTTTTGTATTTGATTGTATAGAAGAAGGAAATGGGGACAGTGGAATATATTTCTTTCGTGACTTAACTGAAGTGAAAGAAAGGAGGCGTGGTTTACACGAAAGGTAAGGGTTTGCAGATCATAGGGCGGCTGAGAAGACAATTTGGATAAGATTTGATTTAATTATATATAAATATAATTTATTTCCAATATAACACATCTCAAAATCTCAAACCCCTATCGAGACGTGCCGCTAGGCGTTCATAATGTTATACCCTTATTCCGAACGAAATGGAAAAAGTTTCAAGTCCTAATTCGATCGTATGGAGAAGATAGCTTTTTGGACCCAGCTATTACATTGAATTTTTCGATATAGATTTCAGCGCGTTTACATACCGTATGGCCACATGATCACTCCAAACGCTACGAAAATTGAAATCCGATAATAATACACTATTACAGATCCAATGGAACTGGTTTCGTCGAATTCCGAGACTATGTCCCAGAAGGCTATTTTTAAACATCGATTTAAACGATATATTTTCAAAACTGAATAAAACACTTTTAAATTCAATTTAAAAGTGCTATCACCCTCAGTATTATTAATATGAATTTTATAAGCCTTCAAATTATTTTTAACTAGCTTTAAACCCCAGATTCAATATTTTACCCAACTTCAAATCATTTAATTTAATAATTAAATTACCCAATGAATAGTGATATTTGAAATTCAAGTCAAAAATTAACTTTTAAATATTTAAAATCAATTAAATATTCCAATTTCAAATATCCAAAATTCCGAGTCGTCACATGTGGCCTTAGCAGCTAGACATTCAGAACATCTTTGGTCCATTTCTATAAAAAAAACTCGACAAATAATCAACATTAGAAGACTAACTACGAACCGTAACCCCATGCTAAAGTGGAATCTTGTGCAATGTAATACAGTTCAAATTTTCGGTGTTAACTAGCTGTTTAATTTGATAGTTAATCTTTAAAGTTTTGGATATCACTCGACGTGACTGTCATCGCTAACCTTCACGGTTACTTTATGTTTTTAGCTGCAATTTTGAGATATTTTGAGGTAAAAGAGGAGTTTAGCATGAATATGCAAGACAATGCTTGATTGTAAACTTGGAGTAAATGAAAATTTGCCAAGTATGGGAGTCTCTCCAACCCCACGACCGAAGGAGTGTTTTTTTCCTTTTCCTCTTCTATCTCCGTCGACTCTAGAATCATGGCCACAAACACCTATCCTCATCCACATCTTTTCTCCTGCACCTCCACATTCACTCGAGTCAATCATCTTCCTACTTCGTGTGATGCAAATTGGAGCTGAAGGCAGAGTTCGGTGCATTCTCAAAGCTAGGGTTCGGATCGGTGGAGGTGGGTGCAAGCGAGGAGCGGGCGATGTTAAACACGAGTAGGTGATAGGCGACGACGGTCGGTCGGTCAGGTGAAGCGGGGTTCAATTTGAGAAGACAAAGTCTTTCTAATGGCGGAAGGCAAGGTCTTGAATTAGCTGCAAGTGAATAAGTAATAGTCGTAGTAAAAATAAATGGATTAAATAATGTCTTAAGCCCGAGATTCTCAAAGCCAAAGACATGGAAATCTTTCCAAGTGTGGAGTCGGTATTGGTTCCCAGCTCAGGGATTGGTATAGTGTCTCAAGTATTTATAAAAAAGAGTATAAAACTCATATATGTACATAAATTTTTGTATATACATGAAGATGTGCTAAAGCATGTACATGTGATTGACCGTGTACATGTACTCTTTTCAACCCAAGAATGGGTATGTGTACGTATTTTTATCCCGCCTTTTGGCAAGGCCGTGACACCAAGGACTTGACTGGCAACCAAGGGCAATCCATCCTGAAGATCGGTTATATGCAGGTTCACTATGGATACCGGTAAATTTTGTCCTAATCCGGATCAAGCTACAATCGATATGGTACGACAAGCAAGGCCATGAAAGCCAACATTCCAAATTTCAAATCAATCGGAGTTCGTATGCTCAAGATATGATCGTTGCAAGTCAAGGATAACAACTACAATTCGAATCCATCAATATGAATAATGATTCATATCCATCACTAGCTCTCCTTCGTATCCAACCTACTTCGTATCCATCGAGTCAGAAAGTCCCATTCGTGTCCATCCAAGCAAGCAATGGTTCGTAACCATGGGAAGATAGCAACCTCATTCGTCTCCATCCACTTTGTTGTCGTAGCTAAGCAACATCACGTTCGTATCAATGCGTAACCGCTCCAACGAATCCCAAAGGAAAAACCTGCGTTTGTATCCACTTCATTCGTACCCATCTAGTTCATATCCATTAACAGCCATCTCCTTCGAGTCCACTTCATTCGTATCCATCAAATGAGAGTAACCAGACTCTATTGATCATTCACTCGATCGATACGATGGAAGAAGCCGTGTAACGATATGAATACATCGACACGAAGTCACTCCTGAAACAGATGCAAATGGGGGGAAAGAACCATCGATATGAAACAGCTACAAAGCTCGATACGAAGTGGAGCACGGTCGATCGATACGAAGGGAATATTTTAGATCGATACGAAGGAAGCCTAGAAGAGAGGAAGATTCTGTCACTCGGCATGAAAAGTGGATCGATCCTAGAAGATAGCGCCATGTCACCTAGCAAGCACGTGCCTTCAACCGATACGAAGATACCATTACGAACGGCATCGATACGAGCTCGACATTGCTTTGCAAACTTAAACTTGCATCGGTCATAACTCAAGATCTACGAGTCCAAATGCCACCAAATTTTCACAGGAGCTTGCCTACAACCTCAAGAATGTACCTGTCAAATTTCAGTCCCAAAGGACCATTTACGGATCGATACGAACTCAATTCATATCGCTCCCGGATCGAGTCGAAATCACCTGAACTCAATCCCGTGGGCCCACTCACGTGAGAGAAGAAGTCTTCCGAGATCTGGGCTAGATATTTACTGTCTACACCTATAAATAGTGACCATGGACCTACAGAAAATGGACTTTTTGGCTTCTCTACGCAGATACTTTGCCGAAATCATTATCAAACTTCAGTTGTACTGTTGTAATCTCTTGTAAACAGCGAGTGAAATTCAATAAATATCAGTCATTTCATAGCGGACGTAGGAAATACGTCGAACCACTCTAAATCCATGTGTTTCTATGCATTTTCTTATCTGTTGATTGGTGTGTTTTTTAGATCTGCCTCGTTTTACATTTACTTTCTTCATTTTATCTCTTCAAACACATTCAAAGAGTGTTGTACCCAATTTTGGTACAAACACTTTGGTGCTTTCACTGAGAAAACCCAGCTTTTCTCCTGCTCTTTGGATCTACTACCGATATTGGATTGCAAGAATCTAAGGAGAAGATCCAGATCTCAAGCCTAGAAGTTCTTCCATCCTATTCAGATTTGCACCAAGTCTAGGAGAGAACTTCGCTATCCACCATGGTTAACACTTGGACTACCTTAACAGCTGCAGATCTAGAAGGATGGGATAGGAAGAACCCCACACAACTTCCTCCTACAAACAAAATGCTGCCGGATCTTCGAATCCACAAGGCCCTATCACCAGGGAAGAGTTCTAACTGCTAAAGCAAGAGCTGACTCAAAGCCACCAGCAGCTTACCTAGCAGCTCTGTGCCAACGCGGAGTTAACCAATCGGCTGAACCATGAAAGATGAAGGAGATCCAGAAGGGATCAGGCTTCTTACTCATCCACTGAGAGTTCGGCTTATTCTGATTACAATCACAAATCCACACACCCACGGCTAGATGGAAGCTATACACAGGCTACCGGACATCAGCGCACTTTGACTACTGGACAACCGAGAGTTGGTCTGTCAACCAGCCACCAGACCGGACCCTATTCCCGAGGAGGGACGGTTCCTTATCACGCTACTAATAACCGCGCTGCTACTGCTGCCACCGAGTTGGAAGCTGACACTCGGAACCAAATAGATCCAAACCTTTGCCAACGTGATTATACTCCTGAACCTTATGTTCCCGAAGACCCAGAGCCAAGGAGGTGAGGTATGGACCGTCGACCGCGCCCGACCCATCCTCGCATTATGGAACCCGACCACACCTTGTCCCAGCATGCCCAGAATGTCCAGATGCCAGATATCCCGACAATGATCTGTCAGATGATCCGTGAAAGTCAAGGCCTCACCAATGAAGACTGAGAAATCTCCCGGAGTCATACCCCTTTCGCCGATGATATCCTCTACGCTAAACCACCTCGGCGATTCAGAATGCCAACTCTACCTATTTACAATGGGAGCTCTAACCCTAACCAACACATTTTAAAGTATGAATGGTTAATGAATGCCGCGCGTGCTGATGATGCGGTCAAATGCCGAAGTTTCCCAATTTCCCTAGGAGGGATCGCAACTATGTGGTTTACTCGCCTACCACCTCGATCTATCTCATGTTTTGACTAGTTGGCAATGAAGTTTGTTGAACAGTTTCACATGCATGTCATAAGGCCCAAATATGTTAATACCCTGTCCAGTGTCACTCAAGCTCCCGGAGAGACACTTAGACGTTATCTGGAGAGGTCACATGTTGCATGCGTTGAGATTAGTAATCCTAATGACAACTCAATTCTGATGGCACTAACTAAGGGAATCGATCCCAATTCCGAATTTGGCAACTGGTTGGCCGGAAAACCTCCTGCGCCATTGGATCGTTTCTATTCCAAGGCAGCTAAGTTCTTGAGAAGGGAGAATGTGAAAAAGTCTATGAATAAGGATGACGTAGGGCCCAGTGTGGAAGGAATCCAAAGCAATTCCGCTGTAAAACAAACCGGGGAGAGTTCCTGTGCAGTTAAACATACAGAATAAACCGAATCAACAGAAAGGCGATGGAAATCAAGGTAGGAAACGAGATCAGAATTGCAGACCACGACGTAGGGCTCCTATGTTTAACACTTATACTCCCTTAAATACATCTTTGGAAAATGTGTACTTGCAGACCTGCAATACTATTCAATATAAGAAACCCGCTCTGAAGCAATCGTCAGAAAAACAGATTCAAATGGGGAAGTTTTGTAGATTTCACGAGGTTATGGCCACAACAAGAACGAGTGTCGTCATTTACAGGATATTATCGAGAAATTGATACGAGAAAGAAAGTTGGAGCAGTTTGTTCGAGCGCCGCAGTCTTGAGGTGCGGGCCCATCGAATCAAAACCAAGTACCAAATCAGGTTAGACCGAAGGAGCCAGCTCGTACCGGCAGGAGGTTAGTGATAAACACTATTAGTGGTGGTCCTCATCCAGCGGATCGGAGCTGGAGGGAAATGGAGTCGTATGCCAGCTCTATTAGGCATGCGAGCTTCGAATGTTGTAGTAATTTGGAAGACGGGCCTCTGGCCAAACAATAGAAAACGATGAAAGATGACATCGTATTTCGAGACAGGGATGCTGACAGAGTCGAAGCCCCAACCATTGATCCACTTGTCATTTCAGCTCAGATAGGTCCTACTTGGATGAAGAGGATCTTAGTGGACAGTGGAAGTTCAGTAAACATACTCTTTAAGCGAGCCTATGACTAGATGAAGATGGAAGCGAAAGATTTGAAGCCTTGTCAATCTCGTATTCATGGCTTCAATGGAAGTGCAACTATACCCACTGGGATAGTGGAGCTACCGGTGGAGTTGGGAATTGGAGAACGCCGGAGAGTCCGGATATTACAGTTTATTATATTGGATATAGACTCACCATACAACGCTTTCTTAGGCTGACCGGCCCTAGCTGAGTTCAGGGCAGCTATCGCCCCTTGGTGTCTGACTTTGAAATTCCCTACCGAAAATGGAGTCGGAGTCGTTCAGGGAGACCAGGCTGCTGGACGAGCTTGTTATGTTGCTGAGCTGCGGGAAGCACAACAAAAAGAAAAGGGAAAGAGCATAGAAATATATCTCTGTGTCCGCTTTGCGGAGAATTGACAGCTAATGCCTGGGCCAAGGCCCGGGCACTACAACCAATTCCCAAGAGATCTTGACCCGAGAGATACCGAAAGCGAAGACGAAGTCAAAGACAGTCAGGCTTCTCCGGCGGAGCTGACGATCGATGTTCCGAACGATAATGATGACAATTCTAAAATGGTAAAGATTGGATCTCAGCTAAGCCAACAAATGAAAGAGGAATTGGTTGAATTTCTCCGGGAAAACCTCGACGTGTTTGCCTGGAAGCACTCTGACATGTGTGGGATCTCGCCAGATATCGCAAGCCACACGTTGAATATTAACCCGCGGCATGTCCCGGTCAAGCAAGAAAGGCGTGGTATGGATCCAGAGAGATCTGCCGCCCTTAAGGAAGAGGTAGATAAAATCAGATCGAACGGGTTTATCCGAGATGCGTTATTTCCGGAATGGGTGTCCAATCCTGTACTAGTCAGGAAACCTAACGGGAAATGGAGAACATGCGTTGACTACTCAGACTTGAATAAAGCTTGCCTTAAAGACATTTTTCCACTTCCTTGAACCGATCAGCTTGTAGATTCAATGGCTAGACATGAACTCTTATCCTTCATGGATGCGTATTCTGGCTACAACCAGATACCCATGCACTTGCCCGATCAGGAGCATACCAACTTCGTCACCGATCTGGGACTTTACCGCTACAAAGTGATGCCATTCAGACTTAAGAACGCCGGGGCAACCTATCAGAGACTCGTCAATCGAATGTTCGCTAACCAGATCGGAAATACCATGGAGGTGTATGTGGACGACATGCTTGTGAAGTCGCAATTCTCCACCAATCATATCAAAGACCTGGAAACGATGTTCAACATCCTCCGGGAGTATAGAATCAAACTCAACTCGTTGAAGTGTCACTTTGGGGTCGCAGCTGGAAAATTCCTTGGATTCATCATCAATGCTCGAGGAATCGAAGCCAATCCCGAGAAGATCTGGGAAATTAGAAATCTTGAGACTCCAAAGACTATAAAGCAAGTTCAGAGCCTCAACGGGAAAGTAGTAGCACTGAGCAGGTTCATTTCAAAATCCACCGACAAATGCATTCCCTTCTTCGATCTGATCAGAAAAGGGAAACAGAACTTTGAATGGACTGCATAATGTGAAGACGAATTTCGAGCACTGGTCCTACACCTGTCCACACCACCCATTCCGTCAAAGCCCATTGATCACGAGAGATTGTACGTCTACTTGGCGGTGTCAGAAATGCAATCAGTGCTGCCTTAATTCGGGAGGAGAACTGAATACAACGGCCAGTCTATTACATTAGCAAGCGACTGACCGGAGCGGAGAGAAATTATCCGAAGCTGGAAAAGTTGGCTTATTGTCTTGTCATTGCCTCGAGGAAGCTCCATCCATATTTTCAGCTCATCCTATCACTGTATACATCGACCATCCATTACGACAGGTCCTTATGCGGTCTGAGATGTCTAGTAGGGTACTGAAGTGGAATATCGAGCCGAGTCAGTTCGATATCGCTTACACACCGAGTCGAGCTATTCAGAGGCAAGTGCTAGCAGACTTCATCGATGAATTCACTATCTCCGAGGACTTGCCCGAAACCAGTGAATCTCCCAAACATGTTTGGAAGCTACATACTTGTTTGCGCCAAAATTGGTCACAAACCCCAAGTGTTGTGAAAGCACCAGTGTATGAATACGGATTAACAATATTCAAACACAAATCTCAGATCTAAGCAAGCAACAAACAACAATCCAGAAATAATGAACAGTGACACACGATTTATAGTGGTTCGGCTATCTCCGGCCTACGTCCACTTCAAGGTTTTTATGATTTTATTGCTCGATGTTTGAAGATTACAATTTCTTATTGCGTAGTACAACAAACTTTTTGATTATAATCTGAATCTAAGGCAGCAATGGTGATCTGGAGTAAATCTGGCAGAATCTGGGCGCTCTTTAGCTCTCAAAATTGTCCGACCCCTTTTCTGAATGACCTGGGGGTCTATTTATAGGTGTAGGAGGCTGATATTTTGCCTAAACTGAAGGGAGACCAGTTCTGGTACGTGAGGGGGCCCACATGCCCGCTCTCTGGAAATCCGGGCCCACTTTGGGATCGATTCGAAGCTATGTTCGAATCGATCAAGAAATTGTCCAATCGAGCTGAAATTTGGTGTGAACATTCTTCAACATGTGCTTAAGCTACTGTGAAAATTTCGTAGCATTTGGACTTGTAGATCTCGAGTTATGATCGATTCAAGATTGCATTTCTGGTTGATCAGCTTGGTTCGAATCGATCCCCTTCGAATCGATAGGGTCGAATCGATGGCTTCGCGATGACATTGTTGACGTGGCGCGCTTTCTTCATATCGATCCGATTTCTACTCTGTGTTGACTGGGTCGACTCCATGTTCTTCGCCGCTTTTACATGGTGGACTCGAGATGTTGGATTCGAAGGTTCGCCTCCTTCGAATTGATCGAACTGGTACTTGTTCGAATCGATCAGGATATGCGACTGTGGATCGATTCGAAGTTGTCTTAACATGGGGATTCGAAGGCAATGGATTCGAAGACCTTTATTTGCTCATCGAACGTGTGCTCGTTCGTATCCACAACGTTGTATTCATGACTTCGTATCCACGAAGCCGTCTCCCAATGTATCGTTCTCGTATGCCTTTGATCTTCTTCGAATCGATCTGTATGTGAGTCCTTCGTATCGATTCTAGCATCGACCGATACAAACTGCATTGCCATTCCTCGCCTCCTTATCGATTCGAACAAACCTCTGCATGCTTACCTACCAATCTGGGTGTGTCACCATCAAGTCGAACCAGAACCTGATCGATGCGAACTTCACTGATCCGAACCCATGCCGATCGATACGAATGGTATCGATTCGAACTACCATATGACGATCGATGCGAAATGCATCGATACGAACCGTGCCCTGTGCATTTCAATCCATCCATATCTTATGCATACGACCTCCAATTGATCTGAAACTTGAAACATAGTTTCTCCTAGCCTTGATCATCATCTCCAATCGATTCCGTCCTGATCGGAGCTTGGCCAAATTCTAACGACATCGATCACAACCTCGTCTCTAATCGACTTCCAATCCTGATACCCATCCTTTCTTGTCGATTTGTTTGATATTCAGGCTTTGACCAAAAAGCGGGATAACATTTGCCCCCCAAAACATGCCTTGTGATAAGAAGGCGTGTTTTGAATAGTTTCCGAATCCGATATCCAAAGTCCGTAGCCAATTCCATGCCCATCCAAACTCGAAGACTGAGTTATTAGTCCATCCTTATCCAACAATCGAATCCAAGACCTTTCCGGGTCAATATCCAAATCCGTAACCTCTCTGGGCTCTTGCCAAGCGCAATCCACACCTGACGACCGTGGTCCAGTGTCCCTGGACGTTGAGCTAACCTCTCCGGGTTCTTGCCAAGCGCAATCCACACCTGACGACCGTGGTCCAATGTCCCTGGACGTAAGTAATGCCATGGCTTAAGTCCTAAGCCAAATCCTGGTCGCTCCGGACCCTTGCTGAGCATAGTCCATACTCAACGACCTGAACAATAATCGATAATAGGGGGCCTAAGTCCTAGGCCGAATCCTGGTCACTCCGGACCCTTGCCGAGCATAGTCCATACTCGACGACCTAAATGAGTCAATTTACCACGTTCGGGCAAAAAGACTCACCCCTTGCCAAGCATAATCCATACCCGACGACCGTTTATCAAAAACCAAAAAGAATCCAATCAAAATCCAATCCAAAATCCAATCCAAAATCCAAATAAAATCCGAAAATCAGAAATCCAAACCAACATCTAAAACAGAAAACCCAAAACAGAAACCAGTCATCCGATCGAAAATCCAAAACAGAAAGCAAACAAAACCAGGAGTTCAATCCAAACTCCAAAACCAAACCAAAAAAATGAGTGTCCAATCCAAAAACAAAAGAAAACAGATTTTGCAAACCATAGCTTCACGGTGTATCATCATTCAGAGCATGCCTAAGGGCTATCTCCGTCCCCGTACATGTGTAAATGACTCGGTTGCTCGCTAATGGTTTGTTACTTATTTCATATTATCCTGGTCAATGGATAACCAATCGACCATCATTCCTGGGCCTCATGCCATCATGGCTTGAGGTGGGCGGTGGTTGCTCCTGCTCCACCGCTGCATTCCGAGCCCCAACATACTGCCTCAACTGTCCATTCCTCACATGCTCCTCAATTATGTCCTTCAGGTGCCTGCAGCTGTTGGTATCATGCCCGTCCAAATCGTGGAAGAGACAATGCTTTCCTGATGCCCTTTCTCGTTCAGAAGGTTCTCTCCTAGCTGGCCTCCGGTAAGGAAGGCGATTCCGGGTTTCCATGTATATCCACTCCTGCGTCTCGTTTAATCCAGTGTATGTGGAAAACTTTGGATCCTTTCATCGCTTCCCGGCTTTTCCTAAATCGTCGTCCAGCTTCCTCTTTCCTTTGTCTTTATCCGGGTTTCCGTTGGATGGTCCTCCACCCTCAATCGCATTCACCTCCTTTAACTTTAAATCCATACATGCGTCTTCTTGCCGAAGGAACCTTTCAGCTTCGTGAAAGAATTCCCCGAGATCCAGTGGTGGGTCTCGTATTAAAGATACCTTAAAATCTGAATCCTCTCTGACTTCCGACACCGCCGCCATCAAAACCATTGATGGATCCGGCCGATCCACCGAAGCTACCGCCGCATTGAACCGAGTTAGAAAAGCCCTAAGCGATTCATCCGTCCTTTGCTTTACCGATGTTAACGTCATCATGTTCTTAGGTCTTTCGATATGAACCCGAAACTGTCCCAAAAACCTATCCACCAATTCCCTCCAAGTCCTGATTGATCCTTCTTCCAACTGCCTAAACCACATTGCGGCTAGATCTGTCAAATACAACGGGAAACATCTGGCCATCACTTCCTCCGATGCCCCCAGCACTTCCATGTGTCTAGTGTATCTCATCAAGTGATCAGTCGGGTCAGCCTTGCCATTATATACTTCCATGCTAGGTAACTTGAACTTAGGTGGATTCTGAGCTATCCTGATTTCCCGAGCGAACGGACTCCTGTTCACTCCTTCCAAGTCTCTATTGGTCGAACCTCCACGCATAGTCTTCCTAATGATTTCCATTAATCCAGCGTTGTTTGTCAGGGGTTGCCCCCCGTGATCCCGAGGGAACTCCGACACATATTCTTCATGCGGCTCACTAGCAGCAACGTTGGCCCTAGCCTGTTGAACTCCCTCTAAAGGTCCTCCTGCATTGGATCCTGCGGGCCTGCCCCCAAGCCCTTGTTGATTGCCCTCTAGCTCTGTATTCTGTTCTCTGTTGGGTTCTGCAACCCTTGTTCCTTGTTCCACATTAACAGCCGTTGTGGTTAGTCCTAAGTTCTGCATCCCTGCCGCTCTCATCTGTTCAAAGAAGGTCTGCATCATATCATGTTGTCTCTTCAACAATCTCTCTTGCAATGAATTTGTCATAGCTTCCATTTTGTCTCTAGTAATGTAAATCGAAGCTTGTCCTTCTCCATCTCCGGAGGATGCCTCTTGACTTCCTCCTTGTTGGCTTCTCTCAGCTCTTTGCCTTCTACTTGTTTGTCGAGTCATTGTCTTTCAAATCTAAACTTTTCACTCTGATGTAGCGGGCGCTAGTCCTTCTCAGTGAAAGCACCAAAGTGTTTGCGCCAAAATTGGTCACAAACCCCAAGTGTTGTGAAAGCACCAGTGTATGAATACGGATTAACAATATTCAAACACAAATCTCAAATCTAAGCAAGCAACAAACAACAATCCAGAAATAATGAACAGTGACACACGATTTATAGTGGTTCGGCTATCTCCGGCCTACGTCCACTTCAAGGTTTTTATGATTTTATTGCTCGATGTTTGAAGATTACAATTTCTTATTGCGTAGTACAACATACTTTTTGATTATAATCTGAATCTAAGGCAGTAATGGTGATCTGGAGTAAATCTGGCAGAATCTGGGCGCTCTTTAGCTCTCAAAGTTGTCCGACCCCTTTTCTGAATGACCTGGGGGTCTATTTATAGGTGTAGGAGGCTGATATTTCGCCTAAACTGAAGGGAGACCAGTTCTGGCACGTGAGGGGGCCCACATGCCCGCTCTCTGGAAATCCGGGCCCACTTTGGGATCGATTCGAAGCTATATTCGAATCGATCAAGAAATTGTCCAATCGAGCTGAAATTTGGTGTGAACATTCTTCAACATGTGCTCAAGCTACTGTGAAAATTTCGTAGCATTTGGACTTGTAGATCTCGAGTTATGATCGATTCAAGATTGCATTTCTGGTTGATCAGCTTGGTTCGAATCGATCCCCTTCGAATCGATAGGGTCGAATCGATGGCTTCGCGATGGCATTGTTGACGTGGCGCGCTTTCTTCATATCGATCCGATTTCTACTCCGTGTTGACTGGGTCGACTCCATGTTCTTCGCCGCTTTTACATGGTGGACTCGAGATGTTGGATTCGAAGATTCGCCTCCTTCGAATTGATCGAACTGGTACTTGTTCGAATCGATCAGGATATGCGACTGTGGATCGATTCGAAGTTGTCTTAACATGGGGATTCGAAGACAATGGATTCGAAGACCTTTATTTGCTCATCGAACGTGTGCTCGTTCGTATCCACAACGTTGTATTCATGACTTCGTATCCACGAAGCCGTCTCCCAATGTATCCTTCTTGTATGCCTTTGATCTTCTTCGAATCGATCTGTATGTGAGTCCTTCGTATCGATTCTAGCATCGACCGATACGAACTGCATTGCCATTCCTCGCCTCCCTATCGATTCGAAAAAACCTCTGCATGCTTACCTACCAATCTGGGTGTGTCACCATCAAGTCGAACCAGAACCTGATCGATGCGAACTTCACTGATCCGAACCCATGCCGATCGATACGAATGGTATCGATTCGAACTACCATATGACGATCGATGCGAAATGCATCGATACGAACCGTGCCCTGTGCATTTCAATCCATCCATATCTTATGCATACGACCTCCAATTGATCTGAAACTTGAAACATAGTTTCTCCTAGCCTTGATCATCATCTCCAATCGATTCCGTCCTGATCGGAGCTTGGCCAAATTCTAACGACATCGATCACAACCTCGTCTCTAATCGACTTCCAATCCTGATACCCATCCTTTCTTGTCGATTTGTTTGATATTCAGGCTTTGACCAAAAAGCGGGATAACAATACTGATGGTGCATCGAATGACCGTTGCTCAGGCGCTGGAGTTGTACTTGAAACTCCTGAAGGCCAATCTATTTGCTATGCTTTAAAATTTGATTTCCGTGCGACCAACAATGAGGCCGAATACGAAACCTTGCTCGCCGGACTAGGATTGCCAGAGATTTAAGAATTATTGCTGTGGAGATTTACTGTGATTCACAATTGGTCGTGTGCCAAGTTCGGGGGGAGTACTAGGACAGAGACCGAAGACTGGCCGCTTATCTCGCTCTGGTTCAGGAAATATTAAATCAGTTTGATTATTATGTTATATATTGTATACCCCGAGAACGCAATCAGAAGGCCGATTCCTTAGCAAAATTGACCAGTACCGGTGAGGCACAACAAATGGAACTCGTTCCCGTTAAGACATTATCTTCCCCGTGCGTTGATCAAATGGAGACCGAATGGGTATTTGAATTCATTCCCGACAAGGAGTCATGGATAACTCCATTCAAAAACTATCTTGAGCATGGGACCCTGCCAGAGCACAGGAGTGAAAAAAGACAAGTTCTTTGGAAAGCTTCACGGTTCTCCATTCAGAATGGAGTCATGTATAGAAGAGAATACTCTGCTCCTTTACTCCGGTGTATCGCCCACGATGAAACCAAACGAGTATTGCATGATGTACACAAGGGAGAATGTGGCGATCACACCGGAGGGCAAGCTCTTGCCAAGAAAGTACCCCGATATGGTTATTATTGGCCAACTGTAAATCGCGACGCATCGGATTATGCCAGGAAATGCGACAGATGTCAGAAACATGCTCAGATTTTAAGAGCTCCGACTACCGAAACAACTCAGATGGTTAGTCCATGGCCGTTCGTAGTATGGGGGCATCGACATCATTAGGTCTCTACCTCTAGCCAAAGGTGGCGTGAAGTACGCCATCGTTGCAG
Organism: Allium fistulosum; assembly: GCA_030737815.1. Classification (NCBI taxonomy): domain Eukaryota; kingdom Viridiplantae; phylum Streptophyta; class Magnoliopsida; order Asparagales; family Amaryllidaceae; genus Allium; species Allium fistulosum. The sequence goes on from CM060902.1 coordinate 1,216,227,588, forward strand.
TTGATTACTTTACCAAATGGGCGGAAGCCGAGCCCCTTGCTACTATCACAACGAAGAAAGTGATCAACTTTGTTGTACACAGTATTATCTGTCGATTTGGTCTCCCACATACCATCATCACTGACAACGGAGCCCAATTCGATAGTGTCGAATTCAAGAATTTCTGTCAACAATTCCATATCCAAAAGAAATTCTCTACAGTTGCACACCCTCAAGCGAATGGACAGGTTGAAGCTGTTAATAAAGTTACAAAGTCCATCCTGAAGAAACGATTGGAAAAGGCCGAGGGCAAGTAGGTCGATGAACTTCCTATGGCCCTATGGGCTTATCGAACAACCCACAAGTCCGCGACCGACCACACTCCATTTTCTCTTTCCTACGATTCAGAAGCCGTTATTCCAGTCGAGATGGAAGTGCCTTCTCATCGTGTGACATATTATGATCCGAAGACAAATGCTATATTACTTGCCGAATCTCTGGACTTATTGAATGAGAAGCGAGAAGAGGCTGATTTGAGGGCAGTCGCGTACCGAAGCCGAGTTGCCCGATATTACAATGCCAAGGTCCGACCCCGAACCTTTGAACTCGATGATCTCGTCCTCAAGAGAATCTACCCGGTTCCTTCACATATGAAACCAATGTGGGAAGGGCCATATGTTATTGAACGAAGACTCGGAGACGGCACATTTAAATTATCGACCATTGACGGTCTCACTCTGCTGAGAGCCTAGAACAACGAGAGTCTTCATCGCTACTACACATAACGTGCTTTATTTATTCATTCAGTCCGCTTTTCATTTGCAATTTGTTTATGCATTTCGAAATTTGAATTTGTAATAAGGCAACCGACTTTGCCATACTTTCTTATTTCAACAATAAAATGCAATCTCTTCGAGCCAGAGCAGTGATTTTTGAAATGCATCATGCGACCATCACAATGCACAAAGAGCTAAGTTCCATCCTACGGTGGGACTTATTCAAATAGGGAGTGACTGTGATACGACCAGTCACTCGCTAAGTGAAACCCAAGCTTGGGGGCAAACCATCACACTGAAGCTAAGAAAGGATTGATACACGACAATCCTCTAACTATCTCCGGCTCCCAGAGTGTGAGCTGGAGTATAAACTTACAAAAGTGGGCTCGAAGAGGTTGGATCCGTCCACCTAACGACTTCGCCCGTATTTAAACCAAGTTCGAGGAGGATGGATCCGTCCATCTTACGACCTCGCTTGTTAACTCAGGGTGGATGTGATCCGACCATCCATGATCCTAGTACATCTATCATTCCCGGGGTGCGAACGAAATCCTAAAACTCAAAACGGATGTGATCGACCGTCTATTAATCGACTCTAGATTCCCTGAGTGTGAACTGAAGTGTAAACATTAAAATAGGTGTGACTGACTGCCCATCAGCTAACTCTAAGTCCCGAGAGCATGGAACGGAGTATAAACACAAATTGGGTGTGACTGACCACCCACGAATCAATCTAAGTCCCCGGAGCGCGGGCATATCTCTAATCATTAAACGGGCGTGATTGACTGTCGACATACAAGTGCAATCCCCAGAGTGTGGATGCAATTATCAATAGATGAGCGAGTGTGATCCGACCACCCGAGCTCGTCTCATTTCAGCTTCGTTTCAACAAAGTCAAGCCCGATGTATTGAAGGTGAAAGACGGCCGCCGACCGGCCATTTCTGTTTATCCTCGGGACTGGGGGCAAAACTTAAGTACCGGCTACTGATCAAGACAGTGCAGTATTGGAACTTGACTTGACGTTCGATTATGACTCGAAGCCGTAACTTCGGGACTTAACAACCGAACCCAGGTCCGATTCAAAGACTAAAATTTCACAAGTACATTGAATAGAAGTTCGAGCGCTGAAATACTTAAGCAAATAAACACAAAGTTATGCTGGAAACAAAATGGAATTTTATTTTAACTATTCTTTAAAAAAGAAGGATAAGTACAAAAATCTTTCCAAGAATTCCTACTAGCAGGGGCCGAACCCGCATCTATACACAGCCTAAAAGTAGCAAAAAGAAATTCCTATCTATCTACCAAAAAAGGAAGTAAGAAGATACGTCTACTCCCTCAGTTTCTTCTTCTTCCCCCTCGTTGTCGACCCACTGGAGCTACCACTTGGATGCCTCTTCGAGCCTTTTCCTTTTGGTGGTTGGTCTCCAGCCAGGGGAATTATGGTAATCTGTTCCTCCGAGCTCACAGAAATTGGAATACTTTCTAGAAGCGGAGTCGGAGGGATGGGATCGACGTTAGAAGACGAGGGAGGCATACCAGTGTCGACAACCGTGCCTACTGGAGAAATCATTCGCAGAGGGGCTGGACCAGGACCAACCATCCCACCTCCAATACCGCCGTCGCATGCGACCGCTTCCATCTCTGCATTGGTCTCAGCTATTATCTCTTCTTCGTGGATTGTTTGAGCGTCCGCGGGGATGCTGGCAGTTGGGTCCGAAGAGCTGACCACGGGTGCGCCTCCGCCCATGACAAATGGCAGGTCGGCAAAAGGGTCGCTTTGATGACCAAGAAGTTCCTCCATCATCTGCTCATCAAAAGTAAAAGTGCTCGCCTGCGCTCCATCGGTTGGTGCAGCGGCCGTTGTTGTGGTCGCCTCTGTTATAAGGGTCTCCTGCTCGTGATGCGACTCTTGGGTTGCAGGGGGCACAGTCGATGCAACTCCTATCACTGAATAGGGATAAGAAAAAAGTGTTAGTGATTACTTCAAGCAACACTCCCAACTTTGAATAAGTGCGAGAAATGTTCAGAATACTTTCCTCAGAATTGCTTGTGGATGGAGCTGGAACAGCTTCAGTGACCTGCTCATCCTTGAGCACCACAGCCTGCTCGCATGCCTCCTGGGCAGCTTTATTTGCGTCATCTTTCTCTTTGACAACTTTAGCAAGTTTGCCTTTAAGCTCCTCAAGCTCTTTTAGCGCTCCATCCCTTTCGGCCATGACTATGGTGGTCCGGTGCCCCATTTTCTCAACCAGGCCTAAGTGTGTTTGCCTCATCTCCTCCATCCTCCGGGTTGCATCATCGGCTCTTTTATTGGCCTCCGTTTTCGAATTTCTCGCGGACTCGTTTTCATCATTGAGCACCTGGATTATGCGGTCCTTCTGAGCGAGATCAGTCCCTAATTTCTCGATTGTTTTCGCCCGTTCAAAAGCACCGCTGATACTTTGTCCGCTGTCTTCATCCATTCCCGGTACTGGTCATAAACATCATGTATATAGTCATGCATCGTCTGTTATGCCTTAATGGGAATTCACTTTAAGTGCGGGGGAAAGACGAAGCCGTCAAAGCAGATATTTGGAAAACCTTTTTTCAGCATAGCGATTCTAATCGCTCCTTCCCCAGTGGACTCTATGATGGCTTGCTCAGTAACGACGGGAGTTTCAGTTTCGGTCTTCCAATGCTGTTGGTCAGGCCTTGGTGCCAGGGAAGGTGGTATTTGATGCAAAGATTCATGGGTTTGTTTACCAGAACCAGAAGGTTGAGTTGGACTTCTAGGTGGCGGAGAGCATGACCGAGAATGACGCCTATACTCTTTCTCTCTCTATCCCTCTCCCTCTCCCTCTCATAGTGCTCCCTTTCTTGACTAGAGTAGCCACGATCGCGGTCTCTATCGGCCTCATGTCTGCGAGACTCATAATATGAACTAGATGAATGGTGCGCAGAACAGAGGTTGCCAAGCATAGATCCTTGCTTTGACATAGTGCCTGTAAAATGAAGAGAAAAACAGAGTTGGTATTTCCCAGAAATGAATTGCTTGTGATTAGAAACCGTGTGGTGTCGTGAAGTGTGTGTATGCACGTGCAAACCCCCCGACCAACCGGTTATATCGGCCATACTCGAAGGAATTGGCTCGCCTAGATCTAAAGCGCTCTGAAGCCCTTCTAATCCAGTATCTTGTTAGAGCGACACATAGTCTGGAATTGGGATGTCTGCAAGTCCTTCAAAAGGATTCTCCACATGTGGGGGAGGAGCCTTCGAAATTATAACACCGGCGGTTGGCAGAGATATAACCACAGATTTCCATCTTGAAGACTTGTGAAGCTTATGAGCAACCGCCTTGCCTTTCCTCTTTCCCTCTGAATGTCGAGGACTATCTGAGGGCCCGGCTACGGGTTCATCTTCTGTGGGCGTATCCTCTTCATCACCTTGTTCAGCAATTACAATTCCAAGCGCCCTACGCCTAGCCCGTCTTGCTGGAGCTGCCCTAAGAGATCCTTCAAGCCTTATGCTCTGGTCTTTGTCAATCAGCCCAATAGCCCTTAAATTTTCATCCGTAAGCACCGAGTCGATCTCTCTAATCTCGTCCGGCACCTCTTGAAGAATTCGTACTATTTTCTTAAAGTGAGCACCTTCAGGTCGTGGATGAAGCTGCAAAGGAAAGAAAATGTTAGACTCAGTATCGATTGCAACTATCCCATTATTCACCAGAGAAATTGCGGCACTTACGTTTGACTAACCACCGTCTAGCGAATCCTGGCAGGCACCAAACATAGAACCACTCGGTTTTGAAGTAGCTAAGTTTGGTCTAAGTTCCTATCATGATTTGACAGTTTCTAGCTTCCTCTAAGAATGTGAAGGAGGGATTATCTCCCCGACTCTTTACATTGAACAAGAATCTGACCTCCTTTGGATTCAGGGGTCGGAAAAGATGCTCCATGAAGATAATGAATAGACTGTTTAGAAGAGCGTACCCGTTCGGATGCAATTGTGATGGGGCAATCCATAAATAAGATAACACCTCCCTGATATACTGATTGAATGGTGGGAGCGTCCCGCATATGTAGGAAAATTGATTAAAAGTGGTGTACCCTTCCAGGGGAATATGTGGCCTGTCGTTCGGCCCTGGTAACAGAACATCGTTCAATGATAGTCCGTGCCGCAAGCAAATTATCCCAACATATCTTCAGAAACATTGGATGAAACAGAATCTTGTGGGTTCCCAATGAAGGTTGCTCCTGGTAACTCGTCCGGAGCTGGACATATGACTTCGGCCGCGATGGCCGGCATCTCTATTACCAAAGTGGGTGAACTTTGAGCCTCTTGTTGCTGTGAACTCCCGGGTTCCATAGCTAATCAACTTAGTAAAAACCATTGTTAGGTGACAATAATCCCGTGTGTTCCCCCGTGTGAAATGCATGAATGTGTTGTGCAATGCAATGTTGTATATTACTTAAAAGATTCTATAGGATTAGAAAGATGTTTGAATGACAAGACTTCGGAATTCAACCGGAGTGACCGTCATCGCCGACCGTCACAACCGTGCCATCCAGACTTCAAAGATCGATCCAAGTTGAGATTTGTTAAACGTTGTTAGGTTACAGTTCCATCAACGAGCTTCAAAAGGCAGTCAAATATGCAGTGAAACGGTCAAGTCCAATTATGCAAGATTGAAGCTCGTCGGAGTCAGATGTTCGATTGTACAAGATTTCGTATCCATCACGATGTGTACTTGGATCGATCACTAGGGATGAGTTTGTATCGGTCATGGCAGGCAGCAGTTCGTATCGATCCTAGAACGGCGTTTCGTATCGGTCACCCAAAACTCAGTTCGTATCGATCAAAGTCCTTTGATTCGTATCGATCGCCAGGTCCAACATTCGTATCGATCGCTTCGTATCGATACGAATGGCTATTGTTAATTGATCGACACGAATACTCACCATCTATCGATACGAAGCGATTCACTCACTCGGTATGAAGTATCGTCGCATTCGGATCGATACAAACCCACCCACCATCCATCATCGGTACATATCACTTCCTCGTATCCCTCCATACTTCATCTTCTCCAATCAACACGAACGCCACTGCAACCTTCCTCAGCCAAGCTCCGGCCTATTACCAGCCTTGGCATCACCGGAATCGGCTATAAACATGGATGGATTAGCGATTGAACTCGAATGTCATCATTTTTAATGTGAATTCATTAACTAATTACCTAATTGAAATGTAGATTCAAGGGATTAAGGAGTTGTATTCGTTTGGACGAAGGCGATTTCTTTTTCTCGGTTTCTCAATTAATACGAAGCAAGGCAGAAGGAATGAAAAGAAAACAAAATTTTTCTAAGTCCTAATAGTATTTATATGGACACGAGGTAAAGGTGAGAAAAGATTCGTCTCCCAGTTAAAATGCTTGGTTAGAATGGTCACTAATGTCATCAATATGAAAGCTTTGTTCGTATCCACCCACACATATCAGTCCCGAGCACAACTGCTCGTATCTATTTGCCATCAATCCAGAATGCTGCCGTTCATATCCATCAGTAACCTATCGATACGAACAATACACAGGAATTTGTTCGAGTCAACCGGACCCATAAGAGATTTACCGATACGAAATGACAGCTTTGTATTCATTGCTCTGAAGCCACAAGAGTTTGTATCCATCGATACGAAGAGGTCTTAAAAAATGAATTGCTTTGTATCAATAGCAAACGATACGAAATACGTATCCCAACTTCTCAAATCGATCCAGGAGAGGATTGATACGAAGGGATACTCTAAAATGACCAATAAAGCGTTGTTACAACTCGACTTTCACATTGATCCAGGAGAGGATTGATATGAAACTCGATTCAGAATAAAAACTTGGAAACGACTCGTAAACGTACGAACATTAACGAGAGTCAGGTTAACATACGTTCATGTATGACGAACTAACATTCAATTTTCAAAACTGACAGGAATTTAATGCTCACCCGGTAACAATTACAACAGTGAACAGTAGTTTGCTATCATTCAGCACTCGGACACAACAGTGCATAGTACAACAATTGGCGGTCAACAATTCAGTGTTTATATTACTGGAGATCAATCAAAAGTCATATCTTTTGACAAAAAGACAACGACTATTCAGCGAATCAGATAGAACTCCTCAGAATGAAGATTGCAGCTTTCCAAAGCACGTCATCCACACAAGACGTACTATGGGGGGCAAATGTTATCCCGCCTTTTGGCAAGGCCGTGACACCAAGGACTTGACCGGCAACCAAGGGCAATCCGTCCCGAAGATTGGTTATACGCATGTTCACTATGGATACTGGTAAATTTTGTCCTAGTCCGAATCAAACTACAATCAATATGGTACGACAAGCAAGGATATGAAATACAACATTCCAAATTTCAAATCAATTGGAGTTCGTATGCTCAAGCTATGATCGTTGCAAGTCAAGGATAACAACTACAATTCGTATCCATCAATATGAATAGTGATTCGTATCCATCACTAGCTCTCCTTCGTATCCAACCTACTTCGTATCCATTGAGTCAGAAAGTCCCATTCGTGTCCATCCAAGTAAGAAATGGTTCGTAACCATGGGAAGATAGCGACCTCATTCGTCTCCATCCACTTTGTAGCCATAGCCAAGCAACGTCGCGTTCGTATCCATGCGAAACCACTCCAACGAATCCCAAAGGAAAAACCCGCGTTCGTATCCACTTCATTCATACCCATCGAGTTCGTATCCATTAACAGCCGTCTCCTTTGTGTCTACATCGTTCGTATCCATCAAATGAGAGTAACCAGACTCGTATCGATCATTCACTCGATCGATACGATGGAAGAAGCCGTGTAACGATACGAATCCATCGACACGAAGTCACTCCTGAAACCGATGCGAATGGGCGGAAAGAACCATTGATATGAAACAGCTACATAGCTCGATACGAAGTGGAGCACGGTCGATCGATACGAAGGGAATATTTTAGATCGATACGAAGGAAGCCTAGAAGAGAGGAAGATTCTGTCACTCGGCATGAAAAGTGGATCGATCCTAGAAGATAGTGCCACGTCACCTAGCAAGCACGTGCCTTCAACCGATACGAAGATGCCGTTACGAACGGCATCGATACGAGCTCGACAATGCTCTGTAAACTTAAACTTGCATTGATCATAACTCGAGATCTACGAGTCCAAATGCCACCAAATTTTCATAGGAGCTTGCCTACAACCTCAAGAATGTACCTGACAAATTTTAGTCCCAAAGGACCATTTATGGATCGATCAAACTCAATTCGTATTGCTCCTGGATTGAGTCGAAATCACCTGAACTCAATCCCGTGGGCAAACTCACGTGAGAGAAGAAGTCTTCCGAGATCTGGGCGAGATATCTACACCTATAAATAGTGACCCTGGACCTACAGAAAATGGACTTTTTGGCTTCTCTATGCAGATACTCTGCCAAAATCATTATCAAACTTCAATTGTACTGTTGTAATCTCTTGTAAACAGTGAGTGAAATTCAATAAACATCAGTCATTTCATAGTGGACGTAGGCAATACGCCGAACCACTCTAAATCCATGTTTTTTGTGCATTTTCTTATATGTTGATTGGTGTGTTTGTTAGATCTGCCTCATTTTACATTTACTTTCTTCATTTTATCTCTTCAAACACATCCGAAGAGTGTTGTGCCCAATTTTTGTACAAACACGTATAGATATCCAATACTTGACAGCCATAATCAAAGTAAAATCAGATTCGTACCCGAGGAACTCATGGATGGAATCAATCTAAAATCATCAGACTTCGAATAACAGATTACTGGATCACATGCCAGATTTATAATTTTGGCTGCTGGCAAAACATCATGATGGATCACTATGGATATTACAATTTACGAAATCGATTCGTGAAAGGATAGCGACCATATAGAGTACAGAGTGGAGTTCATCAAAGTAATCCAAATTTATCTCGATTCAAAGCACATTGCATTAGAAACGAGATGTACTTTGGGGCCACGTGTTATCCAGCCTTTTAACCAGGCAGAATTCGAACAGACTGGACAGATAGAACTTGAAGTTATCAAGGCGGAAAGCCCAGAAAGATAGCCTAGGAGTCCAAAAACCAAGCACAAACAAAGTCACGAGACCAAAACCATAACAACCCAAGTCAACAGAACCATGGGATCCCCCAAGTTGGGGATCAATACCGACCCCTATCCAGGGATTGGTACCGTCTCCCAAATACAACTTGGATGGACTCCATCTCTTGCCTACGTGTCTATCATGATGCCAAGGCCCTATTTCCAAAGTCGTTTTGTTGAATCAACTAAATTCTCCATCGATCTCCACGAGCACTTGAAACTACAACTTTGTTCTCCCACAACTCCATCATTTGGGCTTAGCAACAAGCTAATATTGGTGTAAATAACTATGGAACTTTCTTATATTCTTGTAACTATGAAATTCTAAGTGTTGGAGTTGTACCGACCCCTAAGAACTTCTGCCTCCAAACTAGAAATAAGCAATAAAACTTCAAACTGGACGTAGGCCTTGCTTTGCCGAACTACTATAAACGATTGCGTCTTTTTTTCCTCGTTTTCATTTTATATTTCTTCATATTATATTCTCTTCTATAAATTTTTGGTGTTTGTGCCATTATTGGTTCAAATAACTATCGAGTGAGTCATTCCATAACTATCCAATAACTATCGGAAGTAACCTCCTGATACCCCAATAGTCATGAGTAATACAATGATGAACATTTGGAGAACGCTACGTACTCTAGTCTTAATGGATGTATCAATATCCAGTCTCGATACATCCTAACTTGGAATATTTAAAACAGTATGTTTAATTACATTATGATAAATTACTCATGGTTACAACACTTTGTAGCTACCATCACAAAACATACCATTTATGGGTTTTCTATTAAATATACTTTAATTAAATTAATTAGTTAATGTAACACATTATATATAAAATAAATGAAACACTTTTTATTTCGAACAAGATTGGTTATCGAGTTAGATATATGTAACAAATTACATAATTGCCCCTAGAGCATATCCCTAACTCTATCAATCTCTCACTTGCACTTGGGGTCAATTATGGAATGTCTACTCATCCCTTTATGAGAACTAATCAATTTAGACCCTTTGTGAATGGATCTGCAATGTTGTTTTAATCATCTACTATATCTATCAAATCTCTCGGATGTTGATAAACTATCTTTATCATGTGGAAATATTCAGAGTATGTTTCTTGACTTCTAGTGAGCTCTTATTATTACATTGTTATCATATAACAATGATAAAATATTCTCAATATTTGGAATCACCCTTAGCTCAATTATAAAATTTTGCATTTATATTTATACATTGTTTTTATTGTGGCACTATTCAAGATGATGTACCTAGCCTTTTGTTAAATCAGCCGCTAGAATATATCCAACCTAAAGCTTCTTATTTAAGGTTAGAACATGAATTTAATATTGATATATTATACTCCATAGCACTTATGAAGATTTAGTCCGAACACATCTTCATAAGGAGTTCGTTGTTTCTATAAACAATTCTCTAGTATTTCGTAAATACACGCGATCACTCTAAACTACTATTTAGTGATCTTAATTTGGATTTGATATTTGCTTCATGCATTAAATAAATAAGAAAAATACAATATTGTTGACAATGAGACATCTAGGATAATTCTTATAATCAATACATAAGGAATCCATGTTACATTTTCCATATTAAAAATTTAATAAGGTGTCTTTGCATATCGTTTGGGAAATTCCTAGCATCCTTTATACTTATTATAAAAGATATAATTTACAATCCAATATCGAGTATTAAACAACCAAACTATCATTAATTTTAACATAAGTACATCATTAATAATCAGCAATATGTTGCTTATTTATAATTTAGAAATATCTATGTAACTTTTAGTGGTTCTTTCTTATGGCACATGCTTTCTCTACATTTTAACTGCAAATCAAACTATTTGATATTTCTATCAAAGTATTTATTCAATTTTGATGCTTATAGAATGGTCTTTCTTACCATTTCTTGGATCATATCCAAAAAATCACAAACTCAGTATCGCTCCCACTGACTTTGAGACATTTTGGTTGTTAAATGCAAATAGTCTATTCTAAATCATTATTTAGAACTTTCCATTTCAACATAGATGTACCAAAATTTCAAAGTCATACCAAATGATATTTTATGAGTAAATCCGAATTAACTTGAGTACGTTGAATAACAAATGTATTATGCTAATTTCAATAACTGAAATTTACGATGTTATTCTTATTGACATATCTCACTATATTCTAATTGCATTGGTCTTTCTCTTGAAGACTCATTCACGACCGATGGATCGTATCCCATCGGGTACAACTATCAAAATTATATTTTGATACTATACTTGCAATCCATTTTCAATTTGCACATCATACCATATTGTAGAGTTAATACTCTTAATGGTTTAATGACCGCCGTAGGATCAGATTAACCCTAGATTGGAAGGGGGGGGGGGGTAAATAGGGTTTATAATAAATTCATAGAATAATAAAAATTACAGTACAGATAATAATAAAGTAACTGCGAAAAATAAAAGCGACATAATTTTACCCAGCTTCGGCAAAACCTGCCTACTGCTGCCTCCAAGATTTCTACTAGAATTGAACAATCGATCGCATATAGACCCTGTAAACTTGTGACTATCGCTAACCGGATTGTTCTAACCCTACGTTCGAAACCCTGCCTCAACTCTATCTCCGAGTTGATAATTTCCCGAACTACGCCCATAGTTTCATCCTAGTTAAACTAGTTTTATAAAGTTTAAAAAGCAAATTACTGTAGAAGGAAACTAAAATAAAACCCTAATACAAAAGTTAATGTAAATATAATACGGCCCAATAAAAAATTATGAGTATATTCTTCAGCCCGTTTTTCTTTTATTTGCAAGCCAATCCTTTTTCCATCTTCTTTCTCGAACTAGGGTTTCAGATTGAAGCTGCCGAAGCCTATTGTCAATCGATTAAAGAAAATAAGCCTTGTCTTTCTTGTTGATCGATTGCTTGATTCGCGAGATGATTACAGTCTTTGGTTGCTTTAAGTATCGAGTAATTAATGCAGACATTTAGCATGAATTATTTTTCCTTTTCTAATATTTTAATTTTTACTCGACTGATTCAAAAATTGCCGATGATGACTGGTATTTACAGGGATCGATTACCTATATTTCATATATACTAGATTTGATTTTTTGTTTTGAATTTTTCAGTTGGTATCCTTGATCGTTCTATAAACCGATCAGTTCTAGATCTATGATCTGTGATTTTTTTGACTTGTTCAATTTTTATTTTTTCACATATGTCTAGAACTATGCTTGACTTGTTCGACATGTAAAATTCTCCTTTTATGTTATTTGTTGTTTCAATCTTCTGAGCTTATTCCTAACTGGTTTTGAGATCGTTTGCCTGTAATTGAATTGATATGTGATTCTCCTAATTTTCATGTATATACGTACATACATATGTATGTATATATGTATGAAATTATCTTACAACCATGATCTTGAACTATTGACATGTTGATGCTTGAACTGAAACCGTGCTTGTCCCATGGTTCCTTGCTTGCTATATATTTAGTGATGCACGTACTTGTCTTCATTAGCAATGTTGCTGCTGTTGTTCTTATCACAACATACTTGTTTATCCTAGTATCTAATTCGAACCTGCTTTAACAGTTAGGATTTTTTTGGCTTCGGTCGAGTTTAGTGTTTGAATTTGTTGTGTGTGTCCTTGTGCATTTCTTGTTCATTTGCCAGTATTGCTTTGATGTTACACTTGCATATGCTTGTTTGCTTTGTTTGCTTGTGTTTATGCGCTTCTGGTTTTGCTTGTACATTTCTATATATGCACTTGCTGTATCATTTTTTCCTTAACCATTCCTTTTTGCCGCACTTGCCTGGATTTTAAGCTTCCTGCAAGTTGATGTTCTTGTAGATGTATATTGAATGAAATTGATGGTGTTTGATGAACAAAAGTTGTGATGTGCATTACTGCCTTTGGGCTTGTTAGCTCGACATAGATGCACCTCTAGTTCCATTTGCATGCTTGTGTACTCGACTCTATGCATTGCTACACTTGTGCACTTACCTTTGAACTTGTTGCTTCACTTTGTTTTGCTGGTTGCACTTGTATATGTTGGTACTTGCATCCTTGTGTATTTTTGTAGCTCTGCACTTGTATTTGATTTCTGGTGCTTGTACTGAACTGCACTTGCATATGTGCACTTGTGTATGCATGTACTTGAGCTTGTGTGTTTGCCTAGCTTTTGTTTTGTTTAGTGATGTACATGATTTTGATTTGCTGCTTTACGTTGCTACTGTTTTATTTTGGTTGCTACACCAGTGTACTATGGGCACTTATGCTTGTGTGTTGAGCTATTTAGCTTGACTTTTGCACTGCTAGTGTTGAGTCTTTAGGCTTGACATTGTTTTTGTCCTTGAAATTGAATTGGTGCAAGTGTGTTTTGTGCATTGCTCGGCCTTACTACATGTACAGTGATACACTATGCATGTTGTAGGTTGCTCGTGTACATTATTGATATTTTTGGTGTATTTCAAAAGATGAAAAAACAAAACCAATACACCGAGGCAATGTTGAGTTCAAAAACTATTTTTATTTCACAGTTTAAATATGTTTCTTTTTGTTTTTTACTGCATTATTATTTCATAGGCAAAGTAGATGATTGAAGAAAAAACAGTAGAAGCAGGTAAATAGAAAAGATAAAATTCGAGTGGGTGAGTGTATTGTATATGAGAGTGTGTTGTATATGAGAGTGAAAATGAAAATGTAAAATATAGTGGAAGCTATGTTCTAATTGTGTACTATTTGAAATTGTATTGAAATAAACTGTTTGTTGAAATAAAATTTCATTTGCTTACTTCTATCTGTGATTTTGTAGTACTGTATCAAATACATTATGAAATATATACGTATGTTTATTATCATCAAACAAAAAACATAAACTGTTATATTCTACAACTGCCGAGGATTATCTATTCTCGACATTGATAAGAAACTCATAATTTTTCTTCAATGTGCGAAAATACTTATTAGGCACTCTAATGCGATGTGTTCGTTTTGGTTTGATTAATTTCCTTTCATCCCACGTAATCAGTTTCATATTTGGATCGCATCCAAATCCATTTTACTACTAATAATTTCCAAAACAAATATCTACGCTACAAAGCTGGTAATTCTTGAAACAACAATTGTTTCTCAGTGCAACAAAATATGTATTCATAAACTTAAAGAATAGATATTCTTAAAACTCCTAACCCATGGTTCCTTGTCTTAATCTCATTTCGACCTTGAGTTTGCTCAATAAATCGGAAGAAATTATTCACTCATAGCTACCATTTCACGATGACCTAAGTATAGTATACGTTCCTTGAGTTTGCTCAACAAATACATATATTTATCTTACCTTGTCTTATTATTATATTGATAATACTACACATAACATCTCTAGCTTGAGTTTGCTCAACAACCAGAGAGTATGCTAGTAATTTATTAATATATAAATGGTAGAGGACAACACCTATATTAAAGATTCATAATCCTTAATATATTTAATTGAGTGATATCGAATTATGGAATAATGTATCTATTATGAAATACCCTCGTTATTCAAGTGTCAGACACATTAGAAATCATGGTATATGTGCTTTTACATATGTATTTATTCCTTAAGTCTATTTAGGATTTTTTTAATGTTCCGCCTTTAGTTTTACATTTATATTATAAAAGTTTTATTATTATATAACTTTTACACTTTATTTAACTTATATAATATTTTATGATAAAATTATATTAATTAAATATTATTTAATGAATTTAAACTTTAATTAATTATTATATTACTCAATTATAACATATTATATTGAACAAATATACTATGACCTTTATAGTAATACACATATACCCTATATATGTATTTAATTTATCACTAACTTTTAATTAATTTATTAAATTCAACAATTTTAATTAATTGTTATTAATTTCAAAATTTCTTTTGTACACACATGTATACTCATATTGTCTTACACAATTCAAAACCACATAACATATATCATTATAAATATTATATATGTATATATATCTAATTAATTAACTTATTTAATTAATTAATTAATTTATTTCATTAATCTTATAAATAAATGATATTTTCAAAATTAATTTTATAACATTTTGAAAAATTACACTTTTATAATATCTATTTTATTTCAAATTTAAAACTTTTATTATAATTTTCATAACAATTTGAAAATCTATATTATAACATTTATAATATTTTTCTCAGATACAATTGTTGGAACTAGGCCACTAAGCAATGGGACAAATGGGTAAATTTCAAAAATAAATTCTAATATTGGATCTTTAATGGGCCTATAAAGTCTAATTTTATTTAGATCTTATCTAATTTTTTTAAAATAAAATCAATATTTTATTTATTTTTATAAATTAGATTTTATTTATAATTAAGTTTGCATTAGAATATATGATATATGTATCATATACACATATGTGTATACGTGCAACATAACAAGGTGTATATGGATTAACATGCCCATATATAGATGTTGGAATTTACATTGCAATGGACATGCTAGCCCATTTGTATACATAAGTGTTGTCGACACACACACACACACTTTTAATTATAAAAGTGTGTGTGTGTGTGTGTATATATATTATTTTCTATAAATTTTAATTATAAAACGTATAATTTTATACAATAACATATATATATATATATACACATATTAAATTAACATGATTTAATATAAAAAATTAATTTTAAATATTTATATGTATTTTAAAACAATTCTAAATTTAATACAATAAATTAATTTTAAACACTTGTATATAAAAATTTTCAAACTCTATTAAGCGATATGTATATGTATACACACACACATTGTTTTATACATTAAATAAATTTAAAGTGTTTTATATATTTACATATAACATAAACAAATACATATAGATATATATATATATATATATATATATAATAAATTTTTAATTAAATTTATACATACGTATGTCAAAATAGTTTTTGGCTACACTAAAAATAGTAATTTTTTATTATTTTTTTAAAATATATTTCTGTACAGAAATATGGTTAAAAATTAACTTCAAAATCAATTTTAAATTATTACATTTTATATTGCAGAAATTAAAAACATATTATACAATTTTGAATACAGTTATTATATATATATAATTTTGAATAAAGAGATATATGCATATATTAAATATTCAAATTAAGTATTTATATAAATAAAATAATTTTTTATTTAAAATCGGAAAGTTAATCATACATATATAAATTTAACAAAATATAGCATATACATTATATGTTTACATATTATATTAATTTTTATTTCTAGCATTAAAAACAATTGAATAATATATTTAAATTCGAAAAAAATGATTTTTTTAATTCTAACTGTGAGCATGTGTGTAACGACCCAAAATTTTGAACGAATTAAATTGAAAATATTTAATTAATTTTAAATATTTGAACGGTGTTTTAAATTGAATCCCGAATATAACTTTGAATTTGACGATTAAATTATAAAATTTAATCTATTGTATGTTGAATAAAAATCTGAATCTTCAATTTTAAGCTGAAGAAAAATATTTCAAAAGCTTTTAAAATTCGTATCGATAATATTGAAGATAATAAAAACTTCAGAATCGAATTTGAAATAAATTTGATCAGTTTGAAATTATATCGTTCGAATCGATATGTAAAAATAGCCGTCCGAGGCACAGTCTCGGAATTCGACGAAACTAGTTCCATTGGGTCCGGAATGTTGTATTATTGCCGGATTTCAATTTTCGTAATTTTCGGTGTTTATATGTGAGCACACGACGTGTAAACGCATCGGAATTTATTCGAATTCGAATTTAAATTTAAATTTAAATTTAAAGACATCAGCCACGTTATCTTCCCTTTTATCACGCCAAATATCACGGGAGAAGATCGTGCAACCCATGTTGTTTCTATTTTATTACCATCTTCCCCTTTCTCTTATCTCACTGCCGAGCTATCCTCTTCAGTTCAAAAAGAAAATCGAAATCATCTCGTTTCATCCCTCAGCTTTAAATCGAACGCAACCATCCTCTATCCAATTTCGAAAATAAAATCACGCCTCCCATCATCTCGAAACCAAAGGAGTTGCTGCCTCGTTTTTTCTCTTCGCGACTTCCTTTTCCATCTCTAGTCGATCGACCCATCGCGATTCTGAGTCGCGCGAAGAGGAAGGGGGTTTCGCAGTGGCAACTTCTTCGGCGGTGGGGGTAGTCGCGTGAAGGTGGAAGGAGACAGCGTACTGGAGGGTTTCGCGAGCACGATTTCAATCATGTACTCCCATTCGAGTTCGTTCGTCAAGCAGAGAGGGAGTGGGTCCAATCGATCGAGACTTTTGAGGGATGCAGGCAGTTAGGGTTCACGGTGGCGATCTCGAGTTTGATGGAGGAGGCTCACGCGGCGGCGACGTTTGCTGGAGAATTTCGCGTGCGTGAAGACTGGGTCCGGTGGTACGCGAGACAAACGGCGACATCGTGCTCGATATTGATGGTGGCTCGATTTACAGTAAGATATTTTTATAATTGTTTTATTCAATTTGAATTTAAAAATGAATGTATATAGACAGTAAAATAAATTGCTAGTTTATTTTGGAGATAATTTAGTTAAGTAAAATTGTTAAAAGAAAATTTGTTTTAAATTTAATTTTTTGTTAAATAATTCCATTAAAAAGAAATTGGTTTAGAATTTAAGAGTATTAGTTTAAATTTTAGTTTTTGGTTAATTAGATTTATTTGAAGAGAAATAAAAAGGGAATTCTATTTTGTTTATATAAAAAGAAATATAATTTTAAATTTATTTGTTAAGTTGTTATAAACAATAGTTTACAATAATAAATTTGTTTTGTCTATTTTAGTTATTAAAAAGAGAAATTTTAGTTAAAACTAAATTTATAGTTAATAGAATTTATTTAAAGGAAACTGGGTTAGAAATGAGGTCATTGTATAATTAAAACATATCAAGTTAGAAATTTAATAGTTCGATTTAATTCGAATATTAACGAATTGTATAATTATTTATACAAGGTCAAATAAGTCAAGAAAACAAAATTGGATTGGAAAATGGATCGCAAAGCAAAGGTGAGATCTTCTCACTCAGATTTATGATTGAATTGCAGTTATTGATTGATTTGTTTGAATGTGCTATTAGATATGATAGGATATATCTATATATATAGCAGTATATACATATTGGCATATGTATATATTGGATTGATGATTTCCCGCCTCGTATAGCGGATGAGACCCTATTGCGCCGTTAGTAAGCGGATTTTTATAAAAACCCATATACCGCGATATTCCACCTCGAAGTGGAATTGGTATTGTGCTAACGTCTTTGGATGCAGGGAAACAAGTTGGAGGGATCCAACTGGACCCCTCACATTGATTGAATTTATTTATACTGTGATATAAATCTGTGAATGATTATATTGATGTTATTAATCATATTGATATCTGGAAATGGTTTGAAGCTAAAATTTAGCTGAATGGATGTTTGATATCATTGGATTCCAAAAATAAATGAAATTGGATTTTTGAAATCAAAATAGAAATTTTTAAGTAAATAAATTTTTAGAAATTGAATAAATTCGAAGAAAAGAATTTAAAAGTATAAAAGCTGATTTTTATAATCTTATTGAATAAATTCCAGAATAAAGTGAAAATGCTAAATAAATGAATTTCATAAAACAGTGATTTTAAATTGAAGAATTTAATTTAAATTTGGATTTTTAAATAGATTGAAAGAGATAAAGAAATTTATTTTCTTTGAAAGGAATTTATTTAGAAAAGAAATAAGTGGGAAGTCCAATTAGAAATTTAATTGCAAATTTAAACGAATTTGGAAAAAAGAATGAAATTTATAGATGTATAAATTGTGAAGTTAAAAAGGATGAAATTTATAGATGTATAAATCGGGAAGTTAAAATGAATGAAGTTGTAGAATAGAAAATTTATAAGAAATTAACTTATAGATTGGATTTTTGCCTTCAAATGAAATATTGATCAAATTTGTTAATAAAGGAGATTTACAAATCGAAGTTGTTATAAAGTAGGAATAGAATTTATAAACGTTGTTTTATAAATTCGAAATCAATTGAATTTGATAAATTTAAATATAGAAGGTTATTAAAGTAGATATATTCGCGATTTTGAATAGCGAATTTCTATTGAAATGAAAATGTGTAGAAATGATTGGAATTGGGTTAAATGAAGTATATTCACGATTTTGGACAGTGAATATATTTTTAAGTGAAAATGGTTATGTTTGGGAAAGCGATATTATAAATGAAGTTAATTGTTTTAAAAGATGTTTTAAAACGTGTTAAATATCGAAACCATAGATTTCAACATTTATTGTTGAAATAGACGATTTCGAAAAATAAGGAAATGGCCGACTATAACACTGTTGTTATAGTAAATGATTTCCAAAAGGAAATGTTTTATATAGTATTGGGATTTACATATCTATCTTAAAATTCGAATCCCTATACTAGTGATTTTGAGTCGTTCGTAACGATGTTTTACGTAACATTCGTTTTGACTCAAATAAATGTGCTTAAGAGAATGTTTTCCTTAAAAGAATGAATATATACTTAATTTGATTTAAGTATATCGAATATTTTCAAATGTTGAAAATAAAAGATTTGTGAAACACTTATTATTAAATAAGTATGGAAATGCTTTTCCAAAATGAAATGAAACGTTTTGAGATTTTATCTTCTTAAAGATAAAATGAAATTGAATATTTGAAATCGATTTGAAAAATCGTATATCAGTAGATATTTTGAAAATAAATTCACTATGGAATTTATAAAAGAAAGGGAAACTGTTTAGAAAAATAAACGTTGATTTATTTTTGAAGTGTGGAAATTTTTATATCTAGTAAAGATATTTTTGAAGATGAAATAATTTGGAAAATTATTTGGAATCTGATGATGTTGCGCATCTTTATTGATAGTTAAATAACCGACTATCAATAATTACCTTTAGATAGGTATTTGTTGTGAATTGGATGAATTTGAATGCCACACTTATTTTTAAATAAGCGCTCACTATTCGGGTTAGCCGGGAAAGGACCATGGGGTCGTATAACCCATTCCGAATATGTGATACGTCGTTATGAATTGCATTTGAAGACCGGTGTTGAAGACCGGATATTTTTGAAAACGGAAGGATTACCGTCGAGTTACTCTACATCGGCTGATCTCCGGTTTAGAGGTTTTATCACCCTTAGTGACGGGAAGTCCGGACGTGATTAGAAATTTATCCGGATAGGCAAGGGCTTCGTGAGAAGTGCCTTCGGTTCTGTTCGATCCCGGAACAGACTTGTATGGATTGTGTGTCTGACGTTACAATTTGAGATATAAAGCTGATTTCTTTCAAATACATTTCTGTTGGTGGCGGAGAATTTATTCTCTTAGCTTAACACCCTTCTCTGAGACGTACGAGCTCAGAGGTTATGTAGTTGAAATTTATCAGCGATATATCCCAATTTGGTAACGTGGCATACTGAGTGTTGCTGTGAAATGATCAGTGTTTGATCATTTGTGATATGATCATTTGTTTGATCTTATATCTTTGTGATCATAGGTTGATCATTTTGTTTGACCCGAAGCAGGGCTTTTTGAGAAAGCGTAGCTTTGTGGACGAGACTTCGTCGAGCCTCACACCCCGGAAATGGTCGAAACAGGAAGGATGCGGCAAGGTTCTAGGGAGTAGCGCCCCTTAGTGTATGTCATTCCTTCTGGATAAAGGTGGTATCATGGTATGGAGCCCAGATACTTAACCTCTGTGGTTACTGCATTATTATTATCTATGTGGTTTGTTGGAAATCGGGGATCCTCGGGAAGATCGGTGACGATCGGGGGATGGCATACGCGTGTCAGTAGTTACCTATTTTTGCAGAGGTAACCCGGCCTTGTGTTGGCAGAGATCCGGTTAGGTTCTCGGGTCGTCTATTCCAGGGACGTACCCATCGTGGAAAAGGAAGTTCCTTAGCCTGACCATTTGTTGGAAATCCAAAGAAACAATACGAGCCTTTACGATTTCAATTGTATAACCTATCTCCTCAGGAGGCAGCTATAGCAGGCATAATATAATGGTACCTATGCTGGCTAAGATTTATATTATACTTTCGAAATGTTTTCCACTATGCACTAATAATAATATCAAAAAGGTTTTGATTTTTGCGTAGTAAGCATCTTTGACTAACATAAGAAGAAATCTCCTCCAAGTCTGCGTTTGCATTGTGTGTGTGGTGGGAGGTCTTATGGTAGTTTCATTTTCCAAAAGCATTGCGAATTGACTTTAAAATTCTCTACTGTTTATTTTTAAAGAATAACTGTTTTACGATCTCACACCAGTCACCATGACTGACTCGGAGTTTATTGTTCCCTTTCTAAACTCTGGGTGCCCACCAATTTCCACACGGGCAGCCTAGAGTTATATTATCAGGATATTCAGGATATTCTGGAGCTTTGGAAGCAAGCTGGATGACGAGACGTAGTATTTGTATCTGATAGTATTTATTCCGCTGTGTATTCTGTATGAGGACAAGTTTATATAACTGTCCATTGTTGTATTGAGTTGTATATTGACTTTGATGATTGATGTGTGTATAAAATGATATAGTTCTTTGTTTAAAGATTATTCAATTATCTATTATATGTTGTTCCGCTGCGATATGTGAGATTCTGATATTGTCTCTGTTTCTATTGTTGTTCTGTTGTTCTTCTCTTCTCCTTCTACTCTTTTCTTCTTCTTCTATCTTTTCTTCTATTTCTTCTTTCTAAAACTCTCACTATTGGAGTTTCCGGCACTCGATTTCTCGGCAGTCGATAAAGTGAGTATCGATGTCGAATTTTCGAAAGTCGAAAATTTCGGTATGTGACAAAGTGGTATCAGAGCATATGGTTAAGCGACAACCCTGCTCTGTTGGGTGTTACTCATTAGAGATAGAGTCAGCAGTACTCTAGAATGAGTTTGAGTGTAATAATAGATATGAGCGCGTATTTGTTAGTTAATATAAAATTGTTTTGTATTGTGATGATTGGTTTATTGAGTGGTATATGAACCTTCATCGGCACAGTCTTGCAAAACTGTATCGAAGGGGTTTCTAAACACTTGAATAGAACAATTCGGCACAGTATTGTTTTAAAATAGGGTAAATGAGATAATTTTACCCAAAACTATTTTTGTATATAAAAAAAATGATTTTTCTGTAAATTATTATAGTATATGGTTGCATGGTTGTTAGGAAAGTGATAATATTGAAATGTTATCATTTTTATATGAAATTGAATAAGAAATGGAAATTGTAACTCCAAAGTTAAGAAATTAATCCATATACAAATGAAATGTAAGAATGTAAATTATAAATGTGACTTATAATTTAAAACGGGATTCCAGAGAAGTTTTTGGAAATGTTTTGTAAAGAATTTGAAAATTTTGGAGATTTGGAAAAGTTTAAATCCTTTTTGATTTGAAAATGAATTTCAAAGGTTTTGAAAAATATTTTGGAGAGATGAAAGATCTAAACTCTTTTCGGTCGCTGGAAAATAATTTCGGTAATGACTGCAGCATTATTGATGTTCATTTTCGGGTTTCCAAAAGAGAAATTGCTGCCAAATTGTTTTAAATGGAAGTTGTTTGAAAAATTTGGGTTTTGTTTTGAAAATTCAAAGGATGATTTGAATTGTTTTCAAAATGGCTTTGAAAGGTTGAAAAGACTCTGGAATACTATATTTATGAAATGTAAATAAGTTGATAACTTATAAAACATTTGAAATCTGATTGGAATAAGATTCAAATTGAAAAGGACTAAATTAGTGAATGAATGAATAAATTGCGATTGCAAGTGCCAGAAAATGAAATTGAATGTTAAAGTTCATTTTGAATTTGTAAGAAAATGAGACTGAATTGAATTTGATTTGTAATAAACAAAGTGAAGTATTGAAATAAGAAAATTAGTAAGCGAAACTAAGTGAAAAAAATAGTGATATGAATCAGCCATAATTGAAAGATAAAATTCAATATTTCAGAATAGAAGTTAAATAGAATTCAAATTGAATTGAACTTTTGAATTGAACTCAAATGAAAATTGAAATGCAAAATTGAATGATAATGAATATGTAACTTCAATGGTGAAGTAAAAATGATATAAGAGGTATATATTGAAAATTTTGTAATAGAATTTGCAAAATAGTTTGAATGTTGTAACTAGATATTATGGCTAGTAGGATATACAGGTTATAAAGGGAATTGGATTTAATTTCAAAGATAAATTTGAATTGCTCGAAAAAAGGTATGTATTTGAATTTGAATATGAGATTTGATGACTTATTTCTCTAGCCGTTTGGCTTTTTCTTTTTCTTTTTGAAATCTGAGAGTCCGTAGGGACGTTTTGTAGTCGTGCCGTATTAGCCGCGCAAAGGAGACGCTGGCGAAATTTTTCGGAAATTTAGGGCGTTAGAAAATTTTTGAGAAAATTTTGGAAGTTTAAATTTGAATTTGAATTGAATTTGAATTTTGAAGGAAAACAATGATGTTTGAAAACTATGAAAGGTTTAGAAAGTTAGTTGAATTGATAACAAATCTTTAGTAGAGAGATTTGTTTTGATGAATTGATAAAACTATTTAGATTGTGAAAAATAGTAGACGAGTTAAGGACTACTTTTCCTAACTTGTAATTTCGAGGACGAAATTATTTTAAGGGGGGAAGTCTGTAACGACCCAGAATTTTGAACGAATTAAATTGAAAATATTTAATTAATTTTAAATATTTGAACGGTGTTTTAAATTGAATCCCGAATATAACTTTGAATTTGACGATTAAATTACAAAATTTAATCTATTGTATGTTGAATAAAAATCTGAATCTTCAATTTTAAGCTGAAGAAAAATATTTCAAAAGCTTTTAAAATTCGTATCGATAATATTGAAGATAATAAAAACTTCAGAATCGAATTTGAAATAAATTTGATCAGTTTGAAATTATATCGTTCGAATCGATATGTAAAAATAGCCGTCCGAGGCACAGTCTCGGAATTCGACGAAACTAGTTCCATTGGGTCCGGAATGTTGTATTATTGCCGGATTTCAATTTTCGTAATTTTCGGTGTTTATATGTGAGCACACGACGTGTAAACGCATCGGAATTTATTCGAATTCGAATTTAAATTTAAATTTAAATTTAAAGACATCAGCCACGTTATCTTCCCTTTTATCACGCCAAATATCACGGGAGAAGATCGTGCAACCCATGTTGTTTCTATTTTATTACCATCTTCCCCTTTCTCTTATCTCACTGCCGAGCTATCCTCTTCAGTTCAAAAAGAAAATCGAAATCATCTCGTTTCATCCCTCAGCTTTAAATCGAACGCAACCATCCTCTATCCAATTTCGAAAATAAAATCACGCCTCCCATCATCTCGAAACCAAAGGAGTTGCTGCCTCGTTTTTTCTCTTCGCGACTTCCTTTTCCATCTCTAGTCGATCGACCCATCGCGATTCTGAGTCGCGCGAAGAGGAAGGGGGTTTCGCAGTGGCAACTTCTTCGGCGGTGGGGGTAGTCGCGTGAAGGTGGAAGGAGACAGCGTACTGGAGGGTTTCGCGAGCACGATTTCAATCATGTACTCCCATTCGAGTTCGTTCGTCAAGCAGAGAGGGAGTGGGTCCAATCGATCGAGACTTTTGAGGGATGCAGGCAGTTAGGGTTCACGGTGGCGATCTCGAGTTTGATGGAGGAGGCTCACGCGGCGGCGACGTTTGCTGGAGAATTTCGCGTGCGTGAAGACTGGGTCCGGTGGTACGCGAGACAAACGGCGACATCGTGCTCGATATTGATGGTGGCTCGATTTACAGTAAGATATTTTTATAATTGTTTTATTCAATTTGAATTTAAAAATGAATGTATATAGACAGTAAAATAAATTGCTAGTTTATTTTGGAGATAATTTAGTTAAGTAAAATTGTTAAAAGAAAATTTGTTTTAAATTTAATTTTTTGTTAAATAATTCCATTAAAAAGAAATTGGTTTAGAATTTAAGAGTATTAGTTTAAATTTTAGTTTTTGGTTAATTAGATTTATTTGAAGAGAAATAAAAAGGGAATTCTATTTTGTTTATATAAAAAGAAATATAATTTTAAATTTATTTGTTAAGTTGTTATAAACAATAGTTTACAATAATAAATTTGTTTTGTCTATTTTAGTTATTAAAAAGAGAAATTTTAGTTAAAACTAAATTTATAGTTAATAGAATTTATTTAAAGGAAACTGGGTTAGAAATGAGGTCATTGTATAATTAAAACATATCAAGTTAGAAATTTAATAGTTCGATTTAATTCGAATATTAACGAATTGTATAATTATTTATACAAGGTCAAATAAGTCAAGAAAACAAAATTGGATTGGAAAATGGATCGCAAAGCAAAGGTGAGATCTTCTCACTCAGATTTATGATTGAATTGCAGTTATTGATTGATTTGTTTGAATGTGCTATTAGATATGATAGGATATATCTATATATATAGCAGTATATACATATTGGCATATGTATATATTGGATTGATGATTTCCCGCCTCGTATAGCGGATGAGACCCTATTGCGCCGTTAGTAAGCGGATTTTTATAAAAACCCATATACCGCGATATTCCACCTCGAAGTGGAATTGGTATTGTGCTAACGTCTTTGGATGCAGGGAAACAAGTTGGAGGGATCCAACTGGACCCCTCACATTGATTGAATTTATTTATACTGTGATATAAATCTGTGAATGATTATATTGATGTTATTAATCATATTGATATCTGGAAATGGTTTGAAGCTAAAATTTAGCTGAATGGATGTTTGATATCATTGGATTCCAAAAATAAATGAAATTGGATTTTTGAAATCAAAATAGAAATTTTTAAGTAAATAAATTTTTAGAAATTGAATAAATTCGAAGAAAAGAATTTAAAAGTATAAAAGCTGATTTTTATAATCTTATTGAATAAATTCCAGAATAAAGTGAAAATGCTAAATAAATGAATTTCATAAAACAGTGATTTTAAATTGAAGAATTTAATTTAAATTTGGATTTTTAAATAGATTGAAAGAGATAAAGAAATTTATTTTCTTTGAAAGGAATTTATTTAGAAAAGAAATAAGTGGGAAGTCCAATTAGAAATTTAATTGCAAATTTAAACGAATTTGGAAAAAAGAATGAAATTTATAGATGTATAAATTGTGAAGTTAAAAAGGATGAAATTTATAGATGTATAAATCGGGAAGTTAAAATGAATGAAGTTGTAGAATAGAAAATTTATAAGAAATTAACTTATAGATTGGATTTTTGCCTTCAAATGAAATATTGATCAAATTTGTTAATAAAGGAGATTTACAAATCGAAGTTGTTATAAAGTAGGAATAGAATTTATAAACGTTGTTTTATAAATTCGAAATCAATTGAATTTGATAAATTTAAATATAGAAGGTTATTAAAGTAGATATATTCGCGATTTTGAATAGCGAATTTCTATTGAAATGAAAATGTGTAGAAATGATTGGAATTGGGTTAAATGAAGTATATTCACGATTTTGGACAGTGAATATATTTTTAAGTGAAAATGGTTATGTTTGGGAAAGCGATATTATAAATGAAGTTAATTGTTTTAAAAGATGTTTTAAAACGTGTTAAATATCGAAACCATAGATTTTAACATTTATTGTTGAAATAGACGATTTCGAAAAATAAGGAAATGGCCGACTATAACACTGTTGTTATAGTAAATGATTTCCAAAAGGAAATGTTTTATATAGTATTGGGATTTACATATCTATCTTAAAATTCGAATCCCTATACTAGTGATTTTGAGTCGTTCGTAACGATGTTTTACGTAACATTCGTTTTGACTCAAATAAATGTGCTTAAGAGAATGTTTTCCTTAAAAGAATGAATATATACTTAATTTGATTTAAGTATATCGAATATTTTCAAATGTTGAAAATAAAAGATTTGTGAAACACTTATTATTAAATAAGTATGGAAATGCTTTTCCAAAATGAAATGAAACGTTTTGAGATTTTATCTTCTTAAAGATAAAATGAAATTGAATATTTGAAATCGATTTGAAAAATCGTATATCAGTAGATATTTTGAAAATAAATTCACTATGGAATTTATAAAAGAAAGGGAAACTGTTTAGAAAAATAAACGTTGATTTATTTTTGAAGTGTGGAAATTTTTATATCTAGTAAAGATATTTTTGAAGATGAAATAATTTGGAAAATTATTTGGAATCTGATGATGTTGCGCATCTTTATTGATAGTTAAATAACCGACTATCAATAATTACCTTTAGATAGGTATTTGTTGTGAATTGGATGAATTTGAATGCCACACTTATTTTTAAATAAGCGCTCACTATTCGGGTTAGCCGGGAAAGGACCATGGGGTCGTATAACCCATTCCGAATATGTGATACGTCGTTATGAATTGCATTTGAAGACCGGTGTTGAAGACCGGATATTTTTGAAAACGGAAGGATTACCGTCGAGTTACTCTACATCGGCTGATCTCCGGTTTAGAGGTTTTATCACCCTTAGTGACGGGAAGTCCGGACGTGATTAGAAATTTATCCGGATAGGCAAGGGCTTCGTGAGAAGTGCCTTCGGTTCTGTTCGATCCCGGAACAGACTTGTATGGATTGTGTGTCTGACGTTACAATTTGAGATATAAAGCTGATTTCTTTCAAATACATTTCTGTTGGTGGCGGAGAATTTATTCTCTTAGCTTAACACCCTTCTCTGAGACGTACGAGCTCAGAGGTTATGTAGTTGAAATTTATCAGCGATATATCCCAATTTGGTAACGTGGCATACTGAGTGTTGCTGTGAAATGATCAGTGTTTGATCATTTGTGATATGATCATTTGTTTGATCTTATATCTTTGTGATCATAGGTTGATCATTTTGTTTGACCCGAAGCAGGGCTTTTTGAGAAAGCGTAGCTTTGTGGACGAGACTTCGTCGAGCCTCACACCCCGGAAATGGTCGAAACAGGAAGGATGCGGCAAGGTTCTAGGGAGTAGCGCCCCTTAGTGTATGTCATTCCTTCTGGATAAAGGTGGTATCATGGTATGGAGCCCAGATACTTAACCTCTGTGGTTACTGCATTATTATTATCTATGTGGTTTGTTGGAAATCGGGGATCCTCGGGAAGATCGGTGACGATCGGGGGATGGCATACGCGTGTCAGTAGTTACCTATTTTTGCAGAGGTAACCCGGCCTTGTGTTGGCAGAGATCCGGTTAGGTTCTCGGGTCGTCTATTCCAGGGACGTACCCATCGTGGAAAAGGAAGTTCCTTAGCCTGACCATTTGTTGGAAATCCAAAGAAACAATACGAGCCTTTACGATTTCAATTGTATAACCTGTCTCCTCAGGAGGCAGCTATAGCAGGCATAATATAATGGTACCTATGCTGGCTAAGATTTATATTATACTTTCGAAATGTTTTCCACTATGCACTAATAATAATATCAAAAAGGTTTTGATTTTTGCGTAGTAAGCATCTTTGACTAACATAAGAAGAAATCTCCTCCAAGTCTGCGTTTGCATTGTGTGTGTGGTGGGAGGTCTTATGGTAGTTTCATTTTCCAAAAGCATTGCGAATTGACTTTAAAATTCTCTACTGTTTATTTTTAAAGAATAACTGTTTTACGATCTCACACCAGTCACCATGACTGACTCGGAGTTTATTGTTCCCTTTCTAAACTCTGGGTGCCCACCAATTTCCACACGGGCAGCCTAGAGTTATATTATCAGGATATTCAGGATATTCTGGAGCTTTGGAAGCAAGCTGGATGACGAGACGTAGTATTTGTATCTGATAGTATTTATTCCGCTGTGTATTCTGTATGAGGACAAGTTTATATAACTGTCCATTGTTGTATTGAGTTGTATATTGACTCTGATGATTGATGTGTGTATAAAATGATATAGTTCTTTGTTTAAAGATTATTCAATTATCTATTATATGTTGTTCCGCTGCGATATGTGAGATTCTGATATTGTCTCTGTTTCTATTGTTGTTCTGTTGTTCTTCTCTTCTCCTTCTACTCTTTTCTTCTTCTTCTATCTTTTCTTCTATTTCTTCTTTCTAAAACTCTCACTATTGGAGTTTCCGGCACTCGATTTCTCGGCAGTCGATAAAGTGAGTATCGATGTCGAATTTTCGAAAGTCGAAAATTTCGGTATGTGACAATGTGTATGTTATAAAAAAAACTTTTATTTTTATTTCAAAACATATATACATATATAGTCCATCCAATGGCGATAACACTTATATATAGATTCGTGATATTCGATTACTATATAAACATATATGCTATAATGATCATAATATACAATATATATAAATTATAAATGAGAATATACCTCTGCCTAAAGCCTATATAGTACACCTTGCAACAATTAATCTGAACTCGTTAAAATGATATATGCATCAAGAAGATGCTACCTTCCTGAATGCTGCTACCACTTATGCTCGTATATTATTTGATTAAATATTTTAAGCTTGAAAATTTGAGAATGGAAGAGGGAGGAGTGGCCGACCATGGCTATAGTAGGGGAGAGAAAAAAGTAAAAATAAAAGTGAGGGTTGGAGTGCTTTAAATAAAGGAGATCCTAAGGAGTAAAATAAGGATCTAGATCCTTATTTTTCTGTTACCTAATTCCTCTCTTTAATTCAAAATCTAACCTCTGTTTAGCTATTTAATGGCTGTCACCCTTAGTCATATCATAGCCGCCTGCATCAATCCCTATATGAGTCTCAAAATCATTTCACGCTCGATCAATAATTAACACATGTAAATCCAAGTTAAACCCGTATCAATATCATATATCGATTAGTGTATTTATAACTTTGATATACACACATTAAATATTGATAAAAAAATATCAAATAAAATTTTATAATTAATATTTCATTAATTTAATTAACTTATAACAGTTATAATTTAATTAAATTGGGTGGTAACAGAAGTATTCAACGTTTCGATTGTGTGACTCTTATGTGTAAATTCGGCCAACATTAATATCGAACAATTCGAATATTAACATTCACACTTCACTTAGCAGGTGGTGTGACATTAGGACTAAATTCCTCACTTACGTGGAATCAATAAAATCCAATTTTACCTTATTAAGCGTTACCCGGTAGTGACAATTATTTGCACCAATTCTCTTCATCAAAACTATATCACTTTGGACTTGTGGAATTTGGTAACGGGCAAATTCCAACATGCCCATATTCAACTCTATAGTTCAAACACAAAGTCCTTGGTTCAATAATAACAATTATTATTAACCGTACTACCGCAGTAAGAGACTTTAACTTTGAGTTGACTATAGTTGACTGTGATACTAACCCCATATAACCGAGAAGATGAATTCTCTCTTTAATAGTGTCTCACTTCCAACGCTTCCACTCGACCCAACTATAGTTGTTCAATGGACGTCATGCTACAATTTAACTATAATCAGAGCGGCGCTTCCACATTAAAGATCAAGAGTTTTCTCAAGTTAAGAGAATTGTATAATTTTTTCACATTGATATTTTCTATTTGATCGTAGTTATATTAACCAACTGAAAACAATTGAGTGAGTCATTCTATAGTTATCCAATAACTATCAGTATGTAACCCTTTGGTGCCCCCAACAACCAAGAGTAATATACTGACCAAAATTTGGAGAACGTTATGTAATCTAGTCTCAACGGATGTACTGATATCCAGTCTCGATACATCTTGACTAGGAATATTTGAAACGGTATGTTTAACTCTGTTGTGATAAATTACTCATGGTTATAACACTTTGTAACTACTATAAAAAACATACCATTTATAGATTTTCTATTAAATATACTTTTAATAAATTAATTAATTAATATAACACATTATATCAAGTATATAATAAAAGTAAAATACCGTTTATTTCGAACAAGATTGGTTATCGAGTTAGATATATGTAACAAATTACATAATTGCCCCTAGGACATACCCCTAACTCTATCAGCTTATCCTCAGCCGAGCATGTCCTACTGGGCCGCAAGCATGGTCATGAAAGCCTTGGTTGTACAATAGTTCCTACCTCTGGGAACCGATGCTTAGGGTGCCTGACTCAGGGCGTCACTCATTAACTTTGTCGATTTTTCGGCATTAGTCAAGCCCGGAGAGATATAGACAAATTATCCATCCTACCCTTGTAGTTGTACTCATTTTTCCTGATCCTGGATCAAGGTAGTTGGTTGGTACTTATCACCAGGTACCTGATTGCATTGCTAATCATGTAACAGAAGGTTTTTTTACAAGAACACGGTACTATAGGTTCAAGTGCTAACATTTATGAACAATAGGAGTGGCATGCAACAACCCGTCCCTTAATGGGCCTAAATTTTGACAAAAATTGAAACCTAATTCCATCAAAGCACAGATCGTTGGATTTGGTACCTGCAAATAAGCATGAGAATTATCAGAGATTGATCAAAATCTAAACTCACAATGGAAACAATAATAGGGTAAGAATACTGATTATGACTACTAACTTAGAATTAATGGTATTCCTTAGATAGTAGATTGTCACATCAGCATCGAGCATGAGAGAAAAGAAGGCTTCTCGAACAACTAAACATATCCAGCTCCAATGACATGTTCCTCTAAAACTATCATGTGGGTGGTAATGAGGAGGGGGTCAAAACAACGTTTTGGTGATTGGAAAGTCTATAAACTGTCCATAACATAAATTTATACCGATTTGTTTCCATTTGGTTATTATGTCTATTAAGGTTAGAAATTCTAATCCAACCTTGCACTGCACACAAGATTACTTACCTACCCATTCCAAAGGTATGAAATACCGACGAAGCCTTATCAACCACCCAATACTTCTATACCCATTTGCCACTTAATGCTTCTAAATATGAAGCGGGCTTCTACTATCACCATATAATACTTTTAAAAGAGAAATACGTAGACTTTTCCATTTAA
Source organism: Allium fistulosum (assembly GCA_030737815.1). Classification (NCBI taxonomy): domain Eukaryota; kingdom Viridiplantae; phylum Streptophyta; class Magnoliopsida; order Asparagales; family Amaryllidaceae; genus Allium; species Allium fistulosum. Next base: position 1,216,259,556 of record CM060902.1, read on the forward strand.
GACCTCAATCTAGGTAGACTCTATCATTTAAGACCTATTCCCAAGGTGGACTTCTAGCATCGTCATTATTGTTCTATTGGTCCTATCTACAGAGATCTTTGACCACTATCTATGGCCTTATAATTATAATAACCATACCGCTAGCGCATCTATCGTTATTAAAATCTTAGCAATGTGAGAGATTGTACCCAAACCACTTACCTCATTAACAAAGACTAGGTGGGCCTCTGACCATTTAACACCTATTTATAAGTATGCCTTTGCCATTTAATACCTAATCCCAAGGTGGACTCTTCACTGGTACTATCTAGCTGACATTGCTTGGAAATCTCATTAGGTTACTTAGTACTTCTTCCATGGGAGAGAGACGAACCCTAGATCGGTCATTTATTGCTTCAAACCCGAAGCGAACCCTTCTCCAGATATGCATCATCACTCTTAATTATAAATATGGAATCTCATTAGTTTACTTCTTTTGGTAGGGAGGTAGCCCCTAAGATAGCCACTTAATACCTCAACACCGAAGTAAACCTTTTTAGAGACATCTTTATTTATTTGGAATCTCACTAGGTTACTTAATACTTCCTTTTAGAAGAGAGGCGGATCCTACAACCACTTAATACCTCAAACCAGAAGCGAACCCCTATGGAGATATCCCTCACCGCTCCAAATTCCAAATTTGGACCATTTAGTACTTTTTAATTGGGAAAGAGGCTGGCCTCAAACAACCACTTAATACCTCTAACCCTAAAGCAGGTCCTATCTCTTGCGAAGTCATGGGTCCTTTGATTAGTGATATCTCACATCAGTATTAAGTGCACCCGACTACTGGTAGCCTCAAAGTGAAGGGCAGTCTTCCATTGAGTGACTCTACTGACCTTGCATCACTAACCTACTAAGTCCAATTAATCATCCTATGTTTTTACTTATATTATCTTAGATAGACATTGGACTTAGCTTACTAATTCACTTTTTATTTAAGGTAATAAGATTTACCTTAAATATTTATTTACCCATAAATCCCCTTTTTTATGCTCATAAATGTCAATTTGTCCATAAAATCATAACAGACATTTCCTAAGACATTTATGTATGGTCACTAATTTCAAATTAGTAACATTTTTATATCTATTCCATTTTTATTAGTCCCATTAATCCACTTGTCCCTATTAATTGTAACTCCTAACTCAATTCCATTAATTGCCCATTAGTTGGAGTAACAATCTTTAACTTACCAATTGTAACCCCAAATCTTAACCTATCCATTATTTTCTATTAATTATCCATTAATTGGAGTTACAATATTTTATTTCCTAGTAATTATTGGAAATTTCTAATTTATTGCCCATTAATAGGAATTACTACATTTCCTAATTCACCTATTCGCTATCCTAAATATAATAATAAGTGATGAACGTTATGCATAAATAACGCATGAATAAACGCTGTTCTTGTTTATTAATGCAATAAATACGTATACACTACATAATAAAGCTTTTTATTCTTATCCAAATATATTCTAGTCATAAATATTTAACTAGAATATGCTTTCTATGTTTAATTTGCTAGAATTAGATTCCTTAGGAAGATTTTCTACTATGATTCCCATAAATTAGTTTAACACAAAAAGCAAAGATTGAATCTATTTGAAATTACAAGGAATGGATAATTTCTTATTCCTTGTTAAATCAAGCGTTGCCCTTTTGAATGAAAAGTAGAAAAAGTAAACAAATTTATAAAAATCAAACGAATGTTCTTCCCATAAATTAAACTATGGAAAATATACAACCTAGCATAAATTGGGCAAATATCCAAAAATCCTATTTTACACCCAAGTACAGATCTGGAATAAAAACATACAACATTCAAATTCTAAAATCTTTGGGACTAATTTCCAGATCTAGGTGTAAACATATTTCAAATTAGGTCTAAAGCACGAATATGCAGGCAATTATTTTCTACACTAATTTAAGTCCACAATTCACAAATAAAATTGATTTAGGCATAAATCAAATGTATGATAATGGAATAAATTTAAAACCATAAACAATATTTGAAATTTCCCACTCACCTTTTAAATGCAAACCAAATCTCCAGTTCTGAAGTAGAACCTTAAATTCATCTCCAAATCCTTTTTAATCCAAGAAATATGTATAAAAAAGGTATATTTATACATTATAATTACGGATCTGAGAAGAGATTTGGGATTGAGAGAGAAAATAGATACAAATATATAAATTACCTCAATACGCCTATAGTTGATTCTTTTCTCTTTTTTCAGATTTCTATTCTTCTTCGATTTGTATGAATATAGATATAAATATATTATTTTTGTAATTTAGAAAGAAAGTGGAGAAGAAGAAATGGCAGAGCTTTACTACTGTCTCCAGAATAATATGAGAAGAGAAGGGAGAGTTAGGCTTGAATTTATAGGCACAAGAATCAACCTCAACCGTTAGATCGAAATATATTAAATTCGAACCGTTGGGCCTAGGTTAACCCTAGCTTTCACATAGGGAACGATTGACCGCCCCCTACCTAAGGGTCGACCGCTCATAGTGGTGGGTTGACCTGTAGGCCCGGGTTAATTAATATAAAAAGTTAATTAATTGTAATTAAATTATTTCCATTTCGAATTCGTTTCTCTTCTGTAACTTCTTCGTTTGGACTCTGGTCGCAAAACTCCATATATGAAAGTTGCCTAGAATTTTACCAGGAATGCAATAGTGTAAGTTTCATGGTCAAGTTCCATCATTTGCACAAACTCTATTTTTGGAGCCTAATTAATTAAGTAACCAACTAATTAAATAACTAACACCAAATTACGGGGTGTTACATTCTTCCCCTTTGAAAAGAATTTCGTCTCCAAATTTCACCAATGACTAAGTCATGGTTTTGACTCCTAATTATCCTAAACTACACAACCAATGAGTGTACAACCAATTTTGCAACCAACGTGCACAAGTGCATAGTGTATTACTATATCACCACACAGAAAATATATATGTAGAATAATTCTAAATCGGATCCTCCTATATGAATGCATTTCTTTGAAAACATTTTTGAAATATATGATGCAAACAACCTATATGTATTTGGAAATTCTATATGTATGCAGCTTTTGAAAAATCTTTTCAACCAAAACCCCCATACTCATACGAATAGAAGTATGAAACAACCAATTTTGCATCCAATTCCTACCATCCAAAAATCTAATGCGTCGAAGAATCGTTTCCTAAACTTTACTTCTATGTTGGAAAAAGAAATTTAGGTGGAGAATTTATCATTCTTACCACTCTATAATCTTCCTATTCCCGTAGTATAGTGGAAATTTCCTTGCTGTCCCAGATTTACTCCAAATTTTCTACATACAAAATGTATAAGGAGGATTATTTTCATGCTCTAAAACAGAATTAGGTCTAAAAATAGACTCGTGAGGGTCGTCAACAAGATATTGAAATAGAAATTCCAAGGCTAAAACAGTTTTTCCCTTGTTACCGCTTGCATTTATCGCATCGTCGATCCTAATATACTGCTAAATCTGCAAATTCTAACTCTATTTGCCTTCCCTATGCATAACATGTGGCCTTCAAAATCAAATATTTCAAAAAAATATTTCCCACTTTTCAAATTTGTATGTCATTTGAAAAAAATAACTCAAAATATTTAGACGCACATTTTCCCTTGAAATCAAATTTTTGGACAATAATTATACAAATAATTTAAGAGCCAAAAATAACTAAAACCTAAAACCTTTTTTTCAAAAGAGAAGCCTTTCACAATATTTTCTTTACAAAAAGTTTGCTAAATTAAGCCACAATTTTAGCGTAGCCAGAAGTCGGTTATGCATTAAACGCATAAACCAAATTCTAAAATTCTATAACTAATCTTTACCCATAAAACTTAACATTTTATTTAAAAATGTCATCCTGCCCAATTACCTAAAATTTTTAGCTTTTAAGGAACATGAGCAATGATCCGTGATACCAAAACAACTGTATCATGTCCATCGCTAAAATTTTCCAACTATTCTAAACTTCTAGTCTTATATTGCATTATCGTTAGATAAGTGTCTTTTATGAGATTTCCATATTTATACAGCTTCTTCACCATGCATATATATGAGCGGTTTGCATGTCCAGAAATAATAACACGGTAAATAAATAGGAACTCATAATATTGTGCGTGCCTTTTACAAGAGACAACTAATAGTTACAACCAAAAAAACCTAAAAGAAAAGAACAAATGCTGAAAGGGAAAAGACAACAACACCATAAATCCTAAAACAATTCCTACAGACTACGAGATGCCTTACTCCATGGCTGGACCTCGATCCATTACTGCGACCCTGAACGGTCGTAGCATGGCGGCTATACACCCAATCTCGTGCCACTGGCACTGCTGGTGTTGCTTAAGGCTTCAGAATTGCCATCTTCCTAAGGAAGGATCTAATGATGGTAGAAGGAACCTTCTGCTAAACTGCCTCTCCATAGAGGTTCACCTATATTACCTAAAGACGAGAGTGGATAGGTGAAATATGAAAAGTGACTCTGTGGAGTGCTAATCCTTGATAAACAAATTGCATCATAAGAGTGCGGGTCCAATTGGCGGCGATGCAGCTAATACTAGCAAAGGTGATCTTCCGCACCATGGTATAAATCCTGTCGTAACTTCCCCTCTAGGGACGACGTTATGCTAAATGATGCGCACAACCGGATGGACAGTCAGACGTGAATTATCCATCATCCAAACACCAACATCCTAGGAAAAGATCTACTGCAAAATCATTGAGTCGGTCGCTTCAAAATCATCCAAGTCCACGTCCTTCACGGAGGCCTCCAAAATCTCAGCGAGATCATCATTAGTCAGCTCAATCAAGACACCCTTCACCCCCGAATGAATCAAACTGTTGTATCCATCGAAATTTTGCGCTGACAGGACATCGAAAAGGCAGATGCAGCATAGGTAACATTCCCACTCAAAGGTTTCGAAGCAGAGGATCGGTGCAAATCCTATCGCGATAAATAGCTCTTCCAGCCCAAAAGTGACAAAACCTTCTGCTCATTCCGGTCCAGTTAAGAGGCCTCTTGAGGGTTGAGACCATAATGGTGTGAGGAAAAACTGGCAGTGTGGAAAGGTGTCATGGGCTAAGAAGTGGTTGGAGGGAGGAAATAGGGTATAGATCTTGAGTGGTGGTGGGGCGAGATCTAATGTGCAAAACCAGCATGAAGGGAGGCAAGGCTACTGATCCTAGGAAAAAACAGTGTCGCCTAGGGGAGGAATGAAAGATTGAGGCTAATACTTGGAGGAGGAGGATGGAGATTAGGTTCGGGTTGTTGAGGAAGGAGGAACGAAAGAAGGGAACTGGGGGAATTCAGACGCGACCTTCATGGTCCCGTTCTAGGTCCTGGTTGTGCCAAAACTTGTTAACTGGTAGATCACTCTAGGTTTACCGCTAGGTGGTCAACCACTAGATAGGCTTTGAGCTTTAATTGAACCTAGACCCAATTAAGGTCCGATTAAATAATAATAATCATTTCGTGCCATCTTCCTCAATTCGACATGATCCGAAAAATTCCCGTCCTCATCACGGTGATGTCAAAGCCTACTGCCTAGTCCCAAAACATGCTCTAGCAATTCACAGTAGTCCCAAAAAATTGTTACGACCAACAACAATTCCAAAAATTCAAAAATATTCTATCTACTATTTCCTGCCTACTTCACATGAAAATATTGCTTCTAATAGCTGGTGGTACAACAACACTTCAAACTACATACCACAATAAAATTGAATGTCATTCCTATTTTGCCTATACCTTATAAAGAGAAGATTTTTAAAACCTCGATTTTATAAACTGAAAAATCACGAAGTTAAATATATGCTCCTTTGTACTTATTTCTAAATAACAGAAACTATTTTATACCAAAACTTCCCTTAAAGTCAAACTCATATATATATATATATTTCAGTGTTTCCAAAAACCATTTTTTTTAAACACAAATTTCCCAAATTGGAAAACTATTTCCCTACCAAAATCAAAATTAAGCATTTACTGATATATATACATATAAATACTTAAGGATCTCAAAAACTAATCTTTTATAAACTAAAAATTTCTTAATACGACCAACGTAGTATTATACGTGTTCCTTTGAAAATTAATATTTCAAAATAAAGCAAAATTTCCATATTAAATCCTTGAGAAAAAAATCCTTTGAAAACCCTTTTTTCCAAAATCTAAGGGATTTCCAATGTACTTTATAATAATTCTCTTACAGGTTTTAGACTAAGGAATTAACATTAATTATCCAAGTAAAAATCCAATTTGCCATCAAAGAGGTGATCAATGAATACACTCTAGCAAAAACTTGCCACTAGACAATTGCGACATACAGACTCTAATTTCCCATGCATCTGGAATAAATGTGTGTTTCTGACTGGAACTCATCATCAAAATCCAAAATCACAAGTTAGCTAGAATCTCAACCATCAAGTCGAACACCTCCGGTCTCTAGGATTCAGCCATATGTCGTACTCATGCTCTTTATCAACAATGCCTTATGCATCGCTAGCACTCCATGGGGTACTTCAGAGTCGGCGTGAAAATCTTAACCCTAAGATATTTCCAAACCATAGATACTTTGCCCATTCCTTCAGAGTGTAGCTACAACTACTTCTATAGTCGGAATTCTTTGAAAGTAATGTAAAAATATAATAATACTAGATAGGAAAGTACAAATATGTTCTCTTAATTTATCCTAATTCCTTTAATCTACTGACCTAGGCTCTGATATCAAATGCAATAACCCGTATCTTAATGGGCCTAAATTTCAACAAAAATTGAAACCCAAGTCCAACAAAGCACAAATCGTTTGATTTGATACCTTCAAATAAGCATGAGCATTATCAGAGATTGATAAAAATCTAAATTCATAGCGAAAACAATAATAGGATAAGACTACTGATTATGACTACTATCTTGGAATTAATGGTATTCCTTGGATATCAAATTGTCACATCAGTATCGAGCATGCGAAAAAAGAAGGCTTCTCCAACAACTAAATACATCCAGCTCCAGTGACATGTTCCTCTAAATCTATCATGTGGGTTGTAATGAGGAGGGGGTCTGCATAATGTTCTGGTGACTAGAAAATCTATAAACTGTCCATAACACAAATTTATACCGATTGGTTTCCATTTAATTGTTATGCCTATTAAGGCTAGCAATCCTAATCTGACCTGGCATTGCACACATGATTACTTACCTACCCATTCACAAGGTATGAAATACTGATGAAGACGTATCAACCACCCAATACATCCATACCCATTTGCCATTTAATACTTCTAAATATGAAGCGGGCTTCTACAATCACCATATAATACTTTTAAAAGAGAAATAGGTAGACTTTTCTATTTAAGACCTCAATCGAGGCAGACTCCATCATTTAAGCCATATTCCCAAGGTGGACTTCTAGCGTCATCATTATTGGTTTATTGGTCCTAGGTACAAAAGCCTTTGACCACTATCTATGGCCATATAATTATAATAGCCATACCATTAGCGCATCTATTGTTATTAAATTCTTAGCAATGCGAGAGACTATACCCAAGTCGCTTAATACCTCATTAATAAGGTCTAGGTAGGCCTCTGACCATTTAACACCTATTTATAGGCAGGCCTTTGCCATTTAATACCTAACCCACGGTGGAATCCTCGCCGATACTATCTAGCTGACATTGCTTGGAAATCTCATTAGGCTACTTAGTACTTCTTTCATAGGAGAGAGGCGAACCCTAGATCAGCCACTTAGTACCTCAAACCCGAAGCAAACCCTTCCCGAGATATCCATCATCACTCTTTATTATAGATATGGAATCTCATTAGGTTACTTCTTTCGGTAGGAAGGCGGGCCCTAAGATAGCCACTTAATACCTTAATACTGAAGTAAACCTTTTTAGAGACATCCTTATTTATTTGGAATCTCACTAGGTTACTTAATACTTCCTTTTAGGAGAGAGACAGACCCTATAACCACTTAATTCCTCGAACCAGAAGCAAACCCCTATAGAGTATCCCTCACCGCTCCTAATTCCAAATTTGTACCATTTAATACTTTTTGATTGAGAAAGAGGCTGGCCCTCAAACAAACACTTAATACCTCTGACTCTAAAGTAGGTACTATCTCTTGCAAAGTCATGGGTCCTAGGATTAGTGATATCTCACATCAGTAGTAAGTGCACCCGACTGCTGGTAGCCTTAAAGTGAAGGGCAGTCTTTTGTCGAGTGACTCTATTGACGTCGCATTCCTAACCTACTAAGTCCAATTAACCATCCTAAGTTTTTACTTATATTATCTTAGGTAGACATTGGACTTAGCTTACAAATTCCCTTTTTCTTTAAGGCAATAAGGTTTACCTTTAATACTTATTTACCCATAAATCCCCCTTTTTTATGCTCATAAATGACAATTTGTCCATAAAATCCTAACGGACATTTCCTAAGACATTTATATATGCTAATTTCAAATTAGTAACCTTTTTATATCCATTCCATTTTTATCAGTCCCATTAATCAACTTGTTCCTATTAATTGTTACTCCAAACTCATTTCCATTAATTGCCCATTAATTGGAGTTACAATCTTTAACCAACCAATTGTAACCCCTAATCTAATCCCATCCATAATTTCCCATTAATTGCGGTTACAATCTTTTATTTCTATTAATTATTGGCAATTCCTAATTTATTGTCCATTAAAAGGAATTACTACATTTCCTACTACGTATTCGCTTCCCTAAATATAATAATAACTAATGAACGTTACGCATAAATAACGCATGAATAAACGCTGTTGTTGTTTATTAACGTAATAAATACATATAAACCACATAATAAAACTATATATTCTTGTCCAAATATATTATAGTGATAAATATTTAACTAGAATAAGATTTCTATATTTAATTTTCTAGAATTAAATTCCTTAGAAAGATTTTCCATTATGATTCCCATAAATTAGTTTTAACACAAAAAGCAAAGATTGACTCTTTTTGAAATTATAAGGAGTGGATAATTTTTTATTCCTTGTTAAATCAAATGTTGCCCTTTTAACTGAAAAGTGGAAAAAGTAAACAAATTTATAAAACTCAAATGGATGTTCTTCCCATAAAATAAACTATGGAAAATCTACAACCTAGCACAAATTGGGAAAATATCCAAAAATCCTATTTTACACCCAAGTACAGATTTGGAATAATAACATACAACATTCAAATTCTAAAATCTTTAGGACTGATTTCCAGATCTAAGTGTAAACATATTTCAATTAGGTGTAAAGCAAGAATATGTAGGCAATAGTTTTCTACACTAATTTAAACCCACAATTCACAAATAAAATTGGTTTAGGTATAAAAATCAAACGTATGCTAATAAAATTGGTGGGTCAACCTATGGGCCCAGGTTAATTAATATAAAACGTTAATTAAATCCAATCGAATTTATTCTATTTCGAATTTGTTTTTCGCCCGTAACTTCTTCGTTTGGACTCCGATCACAAAACTCAAAATATGAAAGTTGCTCTGTTCAAGTTTCATGGTCAAATTCAATTATTTGCAAAAATTCCATTTTTGGAGCCTAATTAATTAACTAACTAACTTATTAAATAACTAAAGCCAAATTACGGGGTGTTACATGGCAAGTCCTGCCTTTTGCATAACCCCAAATTCACTAGGGTGGCTTAGCTATAGAAAATAAAGTAAATAAATCTAAGTGGAATGGCATCGCAACAGGTCTCTATTCCACCCCCGTGGAATCGAGATCCTATCAATAATGGCCAGTTTAAAAATTCCATCTCTGAGCTTTTTCTCAATCGCATATGGACCTTCCTAATTTGGACTAAATGCCTCCATACTAGGAATGGCCCATTTAAACCCCACTTCGAAGTTACAACTCTAGACCTTGGTGTTGAAATGTCGTGCTATTCTTTTTTGGTGAGCAGTTACCCTCAATTTAGCCTTTTCTCATTCTTCGTCAACTAAGTCAAGGGATTTAAGCAAAAGTTCCTCATGTGAGAAATGCGGATTACGGATCTTAAGGCTAGAATTAACACTAGAGAGGGGGGGGGGGTGAATAGTGTTTTAAGAAATTACTAATTCTTTTTTAGTTTATATTAATTTGAACACAAATGTATGCAATATTCAGACACAGATATGATCACAGAATCAAACACAGATGCAAATATAAAGTAAAAGAAATAAAGGAAAGAACACACCGAATTTTATACTGGTTCGGAGTTACCCTACATCCAGTCCCGCAACACAAGTACGGATTTCCTTTCAAAATCAATTCTTACAATTACACCCTCGATTTCAAGGCCACGAGGTACACCACTCCAGATTCACAATCCTATGGGTAGAGATACTTGATTTTACGGGCAACAAGTTCACCCAATTGATTTCCTAGGCTACAATCACACCTTCTCTCACTTGATTGATTTTCCAAGCTACAATCACACCTTTTCTCGCTCGATTGATTACAAAAGAAGCCTATAACTCTGAATAGCACTGAGATCTTGTTGAGATAGTGATAGTGAATCAAACTAGAGATGATCTAGTTAGATTCAATGGAAATTTGGGCAGAGTAATAATAGAAATGTATATAAAGAAATGTGGAAGAAGAAGAGAAGTGAAATTGGAAAATTATGAATATAAATTCGTTAAAAACATCCCCTATTTATAGTAAAACAACAGCCATGTCCATTCGTAAAAGGTTATGACGAATAGACACTTCTTTTGAAATTCAAACTTTTGAAGTTAACTGACACCATGTCGACAAGGGTCCCTAGGGGTTGTCGACATGCCTAAGGATTTTTTGATAATTTGTTTTTCTTTGAAAATAACTTTTATCTTGTATTAACACTATTTTAAACTTTATAAATATACTATAGTTAAAATACATAAATAAGTATAGAGAAATATTTTGATATATATAAAATTTTACTATAATTTCATATTTAAATCTAAGTATAAATATTAAAAGTTAAATATATAATAGTTAAAAGATAGTTTAAAATCAAGGATAATTTGATATTGAAAATAAAGATTATTTTGAGGCTAAAATATTTAAAAACCAGGATAGATGTTTTTGATTTTAAAAGGAAGATTTTGAAATCATTTTGAAAACAAGATATAATTTTGTAAAACATTTGAATAAAAGTTAGTGGATACAAAACAATGTTCCACTAGATTTTTCGTAGGTTCCATCCTACTTAGGGTTCCATCCCTTTAGCAAGCTCGAAGTGGATTCCATTCCACGAATAAAATGGATTTTAAGATGTCAGTGCTTTTCTAGGAGTTTTAACATAATTCTAGACTTGATACTTATCTTGTACTATTGAAATCTTGAACTCTTGATATCTTGATACTCATGAGTCTTCAATCTTGATATCTTGAATCTCTATACTGTACAGTCTTCATTCTTGGTACCTGCATGGTTAAATCCTGCATATACATATATATCTAAACTATAATGTTAGTATTTATATTTTATAACAAGTCCTAAGGTTGTTATCATCAAAACCATTCTTCTCAAGGACTAACACCTCAGTCACCTTGGGGTCATTGGGCCTTTTTCGATAAGAAGGGACATCTAGTTTTATCAAAATCATGGCCACAACTCTGTAAGCTAGAGCGAATGGGGTATGCCCAGTCGCAGACTTGTAGGTTTCCCTATAAGCCCATAATGTAAGTGGAAGCTCATCAACTTAGTTTCCCTTGTCTTTACTTAACCGCTTCTTCAAGATGGACTTGATGATTTTATTTAGTGCCTCCACTTGTCCATTTGCCTGTGGGTGTGTAACCGCCGAAAAGCTTTTCCTAATTTTGTACCGATTGCGGAATTGTTTGAACTCGGTACTTTGGAATTGAGTTTTTGTCAGTTATTTTTTTTGGGAACTCAAAATCTATAGATAATGTTCTTAATCACAAAGCTGATCACTCTGCTAATTGTAGCCATGGCAAGCGGTTCTATTTCAGTCCACTTTGTGAAGTAATCCACCGTAACAATAGCGCACTTAGCTCCTCCTTTCAATATCAGCAGCACACTGATTATAACAATTTTTCAAACCACAAATGGTCATGGGCCAACTTCAACGCCCTAGATTTTTGGTAAGATTATTTAGGATATTTAATTAGTTAAATAAAATAAAATAGTATGTTGATTAGGGGATTGAGATTTGATTTAATTAAGGGGTAGCCATGCCATTTAAAAAATGAATTAAAATAAGAGTTAAATTGAAATAGAGGAGGGGTAAAATAGGAAAGAGGCCATTCCTATATCGCTAAAACATGGCCGTGTATTCCTATACACGTTCACCTTTTATTTTCAAATTTTTTTAAAAAGGCCAGCTACCATTAACAAGGAAAAGAGGAAGAAGATTAAGAAAATCTAAGGAAGAAGTTAATTCAAATCAAACCCATTCACATCTCAATCTCTTTAATATCCAAAGCTAAGGTGAATAATGTTTACATCTCAAATTTTTATTATTCTCGGTTTTAAGATGAATTTCGAATATTTTGCATTGATTTGCCATGTTTTTGAATGATGGAATGATTATATATACTTGTTGATGATTTATGGTTGTTCATATAGATTTTTATGACATGTTTTGATATGAAAACCCTATTAAATGACATCTAAATGGATTGCGAATTTTTATGAAGATCATAAATAATATTTTAGAGATGGATTTCAATTTTCAGAATTTTTGTGGAATTTATATGAATTTTCTAGTGAAGAAAATGTTATTTTGGGTTATAAATTATTTACTGTTAAATAATAAAATATTTGGGTCTGAATTTTTATATGTTGGAAAACATATCAAAAGAGATTTTCTGGAATTTTTGTAGAATTTTCCTAAATGTTTTAATGGTTATATAAAATTATTTAAGGTATGAGACTTAAATGTTTTATATAATTAATGAAGGAGAAGGGGCATTTTACAAATAATCCAAATAGTTAGTTCTGAAAATGCAGTACTTTTTAATGGTAAAGAAAAGAGGCAACCAATCAAAATTAGACACGTAAAGTAGGTTAGGTGAAAAGAACTATTTGCTACATGTTTTTCACTGTTTCGATGCTTTCGGCACTAGGTTCCGCCTCCTTATCTTCGCTTCCGACACAATCGAAACCAATGCACATGGTATCAGGAAACTGGTACGTAGTGAATTAGATGTAGGCGGAAGGTATGGAGTCGAAACTAGGGGTTCCGAAGTGGTTGAGGCATTACTTTGCTTTTAAATTAAAAATGTGCCTGCTTGCTTTCGACTAAATGGCTTTCGACTGAGTAGCTTTTAACTCAGTTAGCTTTCGACTAGGTTTAATGGATTTAAAGGAAATGGTTTCGATTGGATTACGCCTCTGTTTTTAAATGATTGCTTTCGACTAAGTCGAAGCCATTTTACTGCCACTTTCTACCTTTCGACCCAGATGGTTTCGAAAGGGTTGTTTACTTTGTTTTATAAAATTTAGCCACTTCTCCAATGCTTTCGAAGGGATGGTTTCGACACCATCACTTCTTTACTTAGGAAATGATTTCGAAATAAGTGCTTTCGACTTAAATATTTTGAAGACCCTTTTTATATGAATGAAGTAAAACCCAAATGGTTTCGAAAGAGACAATTTTAAATGGTTTAGAAGCAGATGCTTTCAACTTTAATGGGTTTCTAATCCTTTTGCTCTACTTGAAGGCATAATCCAATGGGTTTCTTCCAAAACAGTTTTCAAAGGTTTTGAAGGGGTAAATTTTTGAATGGTTTCGAAAGGTTTCCATATGTTTTAAATTGAACCCAAGAGCTTTCGAAAGAGTTGAGTTTTGATGCTTTCGAATGGTTTTAATAAATGGTTTCGAAATGGGTGGTTCCCTAGGGTTTCGATAGGGTCGAAAGGGAAGGTTTTTCCTATGTTTTCGAAAGGAAATATTTAAAGGTTTTAAAGGACGATATCTAATGTTTTAAAGCTTTCGGAGAAAAGAAAGGAAAGGTTTTTCCAATGTTTTCAAAAGGCATGGTTTAATGGTTTTGAAGCTTTCATAGGAAAGGCTTTTAATGGTTTCGAAAGGGTCACTTTCAATGGTTTCGAAGGGTTTACCTTCAAGGGTTTCGAGAGGGTTTTAAACAAAGGTTTTAAAGGTTTTAAACAAAGGTTTCGAATATACTAAATAAGAAGAATAGCCTAAGTATTTTCAAGTTAAAAGGGTTTTAACTTGTTTTGGAAGGATAGCAAATCCTTATTAAAATCCATCAACATTATTTTGAGTAAAGTATATATAACATGGCAAAATAGCTTAGAGTAAAGCTAAGAATATATTTTCCTTGTATAAGTATGATTTAAAAGGTTAACTCATTTTGAATAGGTTTTCAAGGAAAAAGATAAGGGGCAGTTAAACCTAAGAAAATGATTCGGACAGTTAGTCCATTTTGATCCGGACAGTTAGTCCAGTTTGCGGACAGTCAGTCCATTTTTATGGACAGATAGTCCATTTGTTAGCATAACGGACCTTACTATTATGTTGTGGACATATAGTCCACTTATTACCTGTTTTATGGACATATAGTCCATTTATTAGCTTAAAGGATATTGCTATTTTGATATAATTAGTGTGATTAACCAGTTTGGTTGCAGGAAAGGATTTGCAATATATATGTTTTAAAGAGGATATTAGTGAGGGGAAACCCGTTTGGCTAAGCGGCGTGGTTTCACTTAATATCAGTAAACCGAGATGTAACAGAATTATTCACACCAGGCTTTATGTCTGACGCGAAGTTTTTGTTTCCCCTTAAACTCTCGGGTGCTCAAAATTGATTTGAGTACGCTGAGGGTTAAGGTTTTAGAAATTTTGGCGAATAAAGCTTTCGGAGACGAGCAGGCGGCTGATGGATAGCAAATTAGGAGTTGTAGACTATTTTGTTTATTTCCGCTGTGTATTAAGTCTGATATGACTATATTGCTTTGATCAACCAAGGGGGCATCGTCATATGTCGCTCTTGGCGTATTATTGTAATTATAATTGATCTTTACCTGGGAAACGATTACATGATTATGTAACTTGAATATGAATTTGTTTAATGTAATCAGTAAAATTTGTTTTTGAAATATGTGATTTATTCATATTCAAGTGCTTTTGATATTATGGACACCATTAACATTACCGTATTTTGTCACCAGAAGTTAATATTATGGATGACTGCAGCATCTGTAGCACTTAGCTTTTGGCCTCCAGATATGGGATGTTACACCAACCATTTGCGTAATCTCTGTGGATGAGACTCGTAGAACTTTCACAAACTTGTGGCATCGGTCGCACCACTCGCTGTAGTCAATGACATTATGGTTTATTGTTGGCCAGACGTATCCATATAAAAGTATATTCTTTGCTTATGTCTGCCCCTTGGTGTGATCACCATAGCAACCCTCATGGATTTCCATGAGGATTTTCCTAGCCTCATCCTTGGTTACACATCGAAGCGGGGGGTTGAGAAACCTCTCATGTATAGCACTACTTCTTACATTATAAACTACGACACATACGAATGAGGTTTCCTCATTCGTTCTTTCCTTTTGGGAGAGTTCAAATAGTTGTTGATCGGAGTCATTCATGATTCTGTTTCCTCCTCGGCCTCTAATATCCAATCAACATTCTTCTGGTTGATGCTTGGAGCTGATAAAACCTCCACTAGAACTAACCCCATCGAGTGTGCATCCCCAAACCTGGCTAGTTTAGCTAGTGAATCTGCTTTTGTATTCTCCTTCCTAGGGATGAACATAATCGTGTAATGCTCTATATCATTCAACAGTTCCAGCGTCTTTGTCAGTTAAGGGGCAAGTCTCACACCCTTAGCCTAGAATTCCTTTTTCTCCCGCCAGACCACAAACTGAGAGTCACTGAATATATGCAACATCCTTACCCCTAGCTCTTTTGCTATCCTGATTCCCACTATCAATGCTTCATACTCAGCGTCGTTGTTTGTAGGAAACTCTAGCTTTAATCCGTAGCTAATCGGTCGTCCTTCTGAGGTCACGAGTACCACTCCTACCCTAGAGTTACGTTCATTAGTAGCTCCATCTGTGTATAACATCCATTGGGAAAGCAGGCCCATTTCATCTTCCTTTCAACTATCTTGGATGGTAAATTCAGCAATGAAATCTACTAACGCTTGTCCTCTTATCACCATTTTTGGATGGTAAATGATACCATGCTAGCCCAGCTTGATTATTCCAATAACCTTCCCAAAGTCTCAGGTCAGTGCAGTATTTTCTTTAAGGGCTGATCCGTCAGCACCTTTATCGGGTGAGCTTGAAAATTTGGTCGCAACTTCCTTGAAGCAATCACAAGCAATAAGTGAGCTTTTTCAACTTTGAATAGTTTTTTTAGCTCTGGTAAACCGCTTGTTGATGTAGTATACTAGCATATGAATCCTTGCCTCCTCGTACTAATGTTGCACTTAGTGCATTAGCAGACAACCCCAAATAGATAAACGTATCTTCATTATCCAAAGGCTTAGACAAGACCAGTGGTCTTTCCATATGCCTCAGTAATTCTTAGAAAGCATCCTGGCATTCCTTCGTCCAGACAAAATTTCCCTTTTACTTTTTAATGGCATCGAAGAATGGTATGCATTTATCAATTGCCTTTGAGATGAACCAACTCAATGCGGCAACCTTATCATTTAAGATTTGCATTTCTCTCCTAGTGCTTGGGGTAGTCACATGTTTCAAGGCGTTATTCTGCTTTAGATTATCCTCAAAGCTCATTGATTTCACCATATATCCCAAAAATTTGCCCAATGCACAATAAGAACCCATACCGACATGAATTCATGTCGATACTAACCACTTTTCTCAAGTGGTTTTTATTCAGAACACCTTGAAGTCCTTTCCAAATCCCTTCTAAGCTTGCCACTAAGTCCTTGGACCTTTTCATCTTTATCTTGACGTCCAGATTCATCTAAAAGCTATTGGGTTCGAAAGCTGGATAACATAATTTTTTATAGTGGATGTAAAATAGACGTAGTTGGGATGTAGGGAGTGGATGGTCAATTATGCTTTATGAAGAGATGTTGGAAACAAGAATTGTATAAAATACCTTGTAGATACTCAATATGGAATGATAAATGTGATTTATATTTCAAATGTAATTTTATTATAGAAATTTTTTCTATAAGAATTATTTCTTTGAGTTCATGACATTTGATCTTTGACTTAATAGTTACGGCGAAATGTGAATGAAATAAATGGACCAGATAAGTGATTGAAAGGGACTTCATATTTCATGCACCGTTATAATAATGGCAGAAATAGTGAGAGCATACAGTATGACACTTGTTAATGACTGCATCAAGTTACGAGAGATTTCTTTCATATATATACCAAATATATTTGTGAAATAATAATAATTTTCAGTATTGACTAAAAATAGACATATTTTTTCTTTAATATGAATATTATGAATACTCGTTATAAAATAAATCTATTACGATGATGGTATTTGTTTTTATAACAATAGTGATGCATTAACTATGGAAAATACAAAAAAGTATATAAAATTTTCAACAATTATTTTGGAATTATCGACTAAGTCATATATTTTAGAAATAATTCTACGATTATAATTAAAATAATATAAGATAATTGCATCTCAAATGATTAAGGGAAAGTCAGACATTCAGTGGGACTGACAAAAGAGTTAGTGAACTCTTCGGTTTGATATGTGCATGTGCGCACGCACGCGCGTGCGTGTGTGAAATCCATGGTCTAATGATTCCAAAATGGATCCACTTACTTCGTTAAATTCATAACTTGAATTATCATAGACGTGAACATGTATATTTGATACACAAGTAGCATGTCTAAGGTGAATTCATTGAATATCAAATCGAAGTATGAAACATAATGTGCAGAGGAGAAAACAATTCGATTTGATTGAGTAAGTGAGTTTATTGGAAAGAGTACCTAAAATGAATTAGTTTTAATTTAAAAGTCACTCCTCCTTATGAATGTGATGATGTGTCGATAAGGAGTAACTAGATTTTGCTAGACAAAAAATGATTGATGATGAGTGAGGTTGAGTTAACTTATACAAGGATATGCACTTAAAGAGTAAGTACATATGTTAAATTTAATTTTAGATATAGCATAGTTTATGAAATCATATAAGATATAAGTTGATAAGAAACCACTACAATTCCTAGGTCAAGGAGTTGATAGGTTGTGTAAGTGAGGGGCTACATGTAAAATTCGCTCATGAGGGATCTTTTGTGGACCACCCCAAAGGAGTTTGGGTCCGACCAACAATTGTAAACTAATATATGTTATGATATAAGTTTCGTGAACTCAGAATTGAATCAGTTTTATGTAAGTATTGAATATGATTCAAAGACTCCAACATAGAAACTAGCTATATAAAATGAAATGAAATTAACTAATCCTAGATAAGAGACAACTTATTAGAATGTCTAATAAGAATTATAGCACTTCAAAGAGAAACATGAGTTTATTATCAATGTTGAAAAAAAGAATTATTGGTGATAACAATTCCTCATTTGTCAATAAGCCATAAAAAGTATAGACTCTACCATATAGCAGAATGCTTAAACCTGGAAGAGATTCCAAGTACACTATCGAAGTATGTTTTGATACTTGTACCAGAAGGGATATGATCCATCAGCCATGGATGAGTCTTTGAAAGGAAGAACGATGCAGTTGAAATACATGCAACATTGATGAGGATAACCTTGTAAATTTTAATCATTGCATTTAATGTAACAGGTTCATCGGTCAATGTATTTACGTTAATTTGGATTATACTCACAAAATTATCACCCAATATGACATTAAATTTTGGTACATCTTGGTTGGAAAAATTCTTAATAATGATTTAGAATAGCTGATAGTACAAGATGACTAAAATGTCACAAAGGGAGCGATGACTAAGTTTGTAAGTGTTGGATAAGATCCAAGAACTAATGCAATAATATATTCGACAAGCGT
Source organism: Allium fistulosum (assembly GCA_030737815.1). NCBI lineage: Eukaryota > Viridiplantae > Streptophyta > Magnoliopsida > Asparagales > Amaryllidaceae > Allium > Allium fistulosum. Next base: position 1,216,278,604 of record CM060902.1, read on the forward strand.
TAGAGCTGAGCACATATCTTAACAAAGAAATCAAGTAGTTTGATTTTCAGTCAAATTGCAGAGGAAGAGTGTGTATGTAAGAAGGACTATTAGGATTACTATGACATTTCCAAGTAAGACAACATACTACAGATTGCTAACAATGTACTCATGTTAAAATCAATTTCAGTTTGGAAGTCGATGTAGGGTTTGAAAATGACATCTTTTATGACCATTATAAAGGATGTTAGGATTGCCCCGAATGAAATACGTAGACACCATATTAAAATGTTTAACATAGATAAAATGAGATAGATTCCTTATGCATCGGTAATAGCAATTATAATATATGCTATGATTCTACAATATCATATTTTTCTTATGTATTTGATGCATTAAGTGAATATCAAATCCAATTTAATATCACTAAATTATAGTTAAGAATAGTCTCAAGTATTTATGAAATACTAGAGAATTGTTTATGGAAATAACGAACTTCTTATGATGGAGTGTTTGGACTCGAACTTTATAAGTAATTTCAAATATAATGTGTAAATTGTAAGTTCATGTTCAACCTTAATTAAGAAGCTTTGAGCTGGAAATGTTCCAAATAAGCAGTGGTTGCTGATTGAACTGAAAGGCTAAGTGCATTTCCTTAAATTGTTCTGCAATAAAAGTAATATGCATAAATGCACAAATTTGTAACCGAGCTATGGTGATTCCAATTATGGAGAATCCTCGGACTTTATTTTGTGAAAACAATGTCGCGATAAAGATCATAAAAGAACCTTTGACTCACAAGATGTCTAGAAACTTGCTTTGGAAGTTTCACATGGTAAATGTAGTTTATCAACAACGAAGTGTAAATAGTAATACAATATGATAGATTCGTTCCCTAAGGGACTAGCTTAATCAGTTATGAACTATACAGATGAATGGGATTAAGATATTGGCCCCAAGTTCAGGTGGGAGTTTGAAACAGTTAGTGGTATGACATATGGGCAATTATATAATTTGTAACATATGTCTATCTCTATAATCGATCATGTTCATAATAAAGGTGTTTGATTTCTTTATATACCATGTTATAATGTGACGTAATTTGTTTGAAGTATTAATAAGAAAATCCTTAAATAAAATGTTATGTGATTGTAGTTGCAAATATTTGCAATCGTAAGTAATTAATCACAAAATAAAATGACATTTGTTTTAAATATTCCTGGTCAAGATGTTTCGAGAAAAGGATATCGATTCATCTATTAAGACAAGAGTGCGTAAAACGTTGGGTAATGCATACTCATGGTTGTTAGGGGCATTAAGGAATTACATACTTGTAGTTATTGGATAACTATGAAATGACACGTCCGAGAGTCTCATGTTGGTTAATAATAACTAGGTCAAAAATAAAATCTCAGGGTGACAAAGTTACACCATTCTCTTGACTTGACAATACTATGGAACTTCAATGTGAATACCCCACTCTGATTATAGCTAATTCATGGCATGCCAATCCGTCGGGAGACCGTAATTGTGTTTGAGTTGAAGCATTAAAAGTGAATCACTATTCAACATAGAATTCATCTTCTTGGTTGTATAAGGTTAGTATTATGTTTAACTATAGTCAACTCAAATTCAAAATCTCTAACTAGAGTAAAACGTTATTAATAAATGTTATTATTGAACCAAAGACTTTGTTTATGGAATAATAGAGTTGAATGTGGATAACATTGGAATTTTGACCAATACCAAATTTCATATATGCTAAAATGATATTATTTTGCCAAAAACAACGTGTGTAAATTACCGTTGCTAATAACTACCACTTAAGAAAACATGAAATTGGATTTTTACCAAAAAATCTATAAGCGATGAATTCAGCAAACTGTCATACCACTAGCTAAGGTGATGCATAAACGCCAATATTTGAATTGTGAAATATTAATAATTGACTCAATTCACGCCTCTGAGTCTCACAATCACAATTTTGAATTCTCCGAAAACAACATGATTTAATTAGTTTATAAAATGTTATTAATTAATTTAATTAATATTTAAGAAATATTAATTATTAATTTATTTGATGTACTTTTGGGTGTTTTTAGTAATTATTTAGATGTATATATAATAGTTATATATGTGTGTATCGATATACGATATCAGTATATATTTAAACATGTTTTGAATAGAGATAACTACTTAAACGAGCTTATGTAAAATTTGTTCCAATAAGGAATGATATGGCCAACCATGAGAGTGTGAGATGGAAGTTTTGCTTGATTGAAAATTAAAGGGGAAGTTTTAATAAAGAGAATATGAAAGGTTACATTCTCCCTGCCAAAACAAAATCCCCTGATTTTTAATCATTGTAATTTTGGCTTTCTCACTCCTTTTCTTCTTCTTACTTCTCATGGCTTCCTCGGTCGAAATTTTTTGTTCCGTTTACCCAAAATAATAAAATAAAATAAAAGAAGGTGGTTCGTCCAATTATAACAAAGTTTGGTGTTGATTTAAGGAATCTTAGGAGAATTTTCAAGTCAGGACGTCACTAATAGGTCGGATCTACAAGTTATGTCCTAAATTCAGATTTACATACATCAGTTGTACCATTTTTATCACAACTTTATGTATGTATTGTTCCCTCATCTTGATTTGGAATTAATGCGACATTCTAAACAACAAATTGACTGATTTGGTTTGAATTAATTTAATAGATTAAAATCAAAATACATATACATATACACATATATTTATTTAAAATTATGTTTTTAACCATGACTATGTTTTAGATTACTAAACATAGTATACAATTTTTGTAATTCAATTATCTAGTTTTAAATTTGGTAATTTAGAAACATAAAATTCATTGATCTCTTATTCAACTTAGCATATGTACATTGACTTCAAATTTTTGGTTGTTTTAAAGTAAAAAGAGGGTATTTTACAAAAGGTTCATTTATATTACACAGGAAAGTCAGATTTATAGTGGCCATACCACTTTTACAACATTACTATAGGTGTGAGGGCGAAAGTCCTTAGCAGCTTTGTCGGTTTTTATCGTAGTCCGACCACTAAAAAAACTTACTTCGGCACCAAGCAGGGTGCAAAATTCATAACTAAGCTGCACAAGATAATTACACACAAAAAACTCATACAAAGTTTCCCATATATAAATGTACACATCTCTATGTGTCTATGTATATATATGTGTGTGTATGTATGTATGCATGCATGCTTATATGTATGTGCTTTTAAATGATTAAAACAGTTTAACATGACATGTACGTGTATTTTGAATTAATTGAAAATATTTTAATATCATTATTACATATGTGTGTGAGTATAATATTAATACCAAGTCAATTAGAGATATTTTACATTAGATTAGTTAACTTTGTCTAGATCTGAATTTAAATATATTCTACAAGTCAAACTTAGATCTTTTAATCATTTGAATTTGTAGCTTAATTCAATTAATCTATCTTATATATCGTCAATTCAACCTTTATGTTATTAAGATATATATATTTGGAAATAGTTTTTATATATATGTATCATCACTAAATAATAAAACTAACGAAATCACACACATACAAAAACACACATATATTATGTGTGTGGAAAGTATATACATGATAGATATAAATCCCAATATCTACACATGTATATATTAACTTTGTCATTGTTTGTCATATCATCATGTTATTCTCTATGCATGTTATTAATAATTGTGTGTATACATATTAAATATAGTAATTCATGTATAAATCATTATTTAGTTGGTGACACATGGAAGAATGTGGTCTAATTGCTAGATCTAAAATTAAGTGAAAGTTTTAAATGAGAGACATGAAAAGCTTTCTTTCTTTAAATGAAACAAAACCTTCCTTTTATTTGATTGAATTTGATCAAATTTCTTCTTTCATCTATAGTCGACCACTCTCTCCTTTACCTTTCTTGATCGTATATTCACACTAAATATATTTAATTAAATGGATTAAACAAATAGATAAAAAATTTATTTAAATAAAATATGTTTTATTAAATAACTAAATTGGTTGCAATGCTGGTTAATGGACTTTATAGGCCCATTAAGGTCCAAAAAGGATCCTTTTCTTATAAATTTACCCATTTCACTCACTGTGATACAGACTAAGTTCCAACAGTTCTTAGCTTTGCCACGTATCTAATTGCCTTTAACTGATTGGTTCAATCTCATTCCACATGCAGTAACTCTGTATCTAGGGTTGTTATAATAACGATAAATTTACCGTTATCGTACCATTACAGAATAATCGGGTGTTCATTCCTTGGAGTCAACGGTCGAATTAATGGCCTCCTAAATAAGTCTTCCTCTGCGATTCTCTATATTCCTCTTCTTCTCTCCGCTATTTCTTTTATTGTTTGGTCGTGTAGGCTCTACTGAGGTGCGCTCCACCTCTGCTTCTCTCTCTGTTCTCGTTTGTGTGCTTTCTAGGGTTTGGCGATGAATTTGGGGGTTTTCGCGTTTCGTGGTGATTTTGTGAGATCCTGCCCCTCTTTTGCTAGCATCGCGACTGCTCTGCTGGAGGTGGCGGCGCCGCCTATGTCGGTGTGTTTCTCTAGCGGTTGTTCGATAGAGATCTGTGTTTACTCCCTATCGGCATTCTCGTCCCTTGCTCGCTTCATGTTTCTGGTGGTTGACGGGCAATTCATGGAATTATCCCCTCTCTATTTGGATGCTTTTGTGAGCGGTGGGTCGTTGCCGGAGGCCTTTGATTCGCTTGATTTTTCGTTTGCTTCCCCACTCTTGCCTGCGAACTGTGGTAACCAGGATTTCATCACCTGGTTTTCACCTAGTATTGTATTCGGGGAGGCAGTGGACGGTCAGGCCAAACTTTTGCCTGATTTATGCTTTGGTTCTTTTGGATCTAGCCCTGAGTACACTTGTTCCTTCTCAGCGGCTGACGGTGACTCCGTCTTGAGTAGCAATCGAGATTTTATCACTCGATTCGCTCCCAGTCTGACTGTTTTTGGAGGGGTTTTTGATGGCTGTTCGTTCGGGGTCCCTATTGTCTTTGGATCGCTTGACACCGTTGTGGTTGCGGGTGGTTTTAGGGAGGAGGAATTGATCACCTGCCTCCCTCATCCCAGCGAGCAGTTGGTTTCAGCGCTTGAGGTTGATGCAGGGTTGTCTGGCAGTCTTACTTTGCCTAAGGTTGAATCGCCTACGGTCTCTTCGATCGCTGGCGATGGTGTGCCTTTTGCTGTGGACTCCGTCGATGTTGCGGGGTCGGGTCTCGGCTATTTTTCGTATGTGGTGGCTGTATCCTCTGTCCAGCAGGTGAGTGTTGCCCTTTGTAGGCAGGTATGCTTCTCGACTTTTTGCTCCATTGTCGCTGTTCCCAATGTTTTGCCTGTTGTTTTCTGGTTTTGGGCCGTTGAGGTCTTTTCTGTTAGATTGAGCCTTGTCGCACGTTCGTGCGTGCTCCCTAACACTGTCGTTTCGTCACTGGAATGTGCGGTGTTAGGTCCTTTCTCTGGTGTTGGTTTCGTTTCGGCTGTCTTGGTCGTTTTTCGATGCGATAGGCAGGTGTATATTTATGTGATATATCACCTATGTCGTATTGGGGGTATCCCGACCAGTTTACTGGTTAGGATCGTTCGGTCGGTTTTCTCGTTTTGGGCTATTGCAGTGAGTCATGACGAGGCCTTTTCTGTGTCGTCAGTGACTGTTTATTCTTATTGCTTCCCTTTGGTGTCATTTCCTCGTGGTTCTCCTCGGAGGTTACACCATATTTGGAGTGATTTGTTCGGGGAAATTCCCAGTCCTATTCGTATAGTGGCCGACGTCGACCACTATATGGATAGACTGGGGATAGGCCTTTTTTCTTTTCTCCGCTCTACTGGTACCTCGGAAGGAACCGATCAGCGACTCTTACCTCTAGTGCGGGGCCGTTTCATTAGTAACAGTCCGGCTTCGGTAAGAATCCCTCAGCAATTTGGGAAGCAGATTGACCGCTCTCCCTCACATGTTTTGTCTTTGTCTCCGACTGTGCCTACCTGTGTCGACCTTCCCTTATTTTCATCCTGCCCTTCTTTCATATATTTGGCCTCTTCTGAGGTTTCAGTTTCTGTTGGTTTATCCCCTTTCATATCTTTTGTTTCCTCGGTATTGTCTTCTCCTGAGTGGTTTTTTAGGACATATGGATTGCGTTCGGTCCGCGTCCCTTGTTTCCTTCGCTTGCCGGTTGAGCTCCCGGAATGCCAGGTTTTGTCTCCTTTTCTTTTCTCAGCGGCGTGCTCTCTTCCTTCTTCTTCCTGCTCCCTTTCCATCTCCATCCCTCTAATGAGTCAGGGAGAAATAGCGCTCCTTAATGAGCGCCTTGATTGCTTATCTAGGAACTCATTACCTTCGTCTTCGCAGTCTGTTTCTTCGATGTCGTCATTGAGGGGGAACGTTGTTGAGATGTCTCTTGAGACACTTCCCCAGCCCTCCGCCCCTCCTCCTCGTACGACTCGACGCTTATCGCGTAGAATCCCGTCTACTCCTCGCACCATCCGCACACGCTCTATAGCGACGTCCGAGCAGATCGATCGATCTACTCGGTTTTCATTGTATCTTATTTGAGTTCTTTTGACTCCTCTGTCTGGTATCTGGTAGTCGCTTCTACCATCTGCGGTCTCTGTTTTTTTCCTCATGGCTAACATTCTCTTTTGGAATGTTCGTGGTATTGGCAACGATGCGACTTTGGCTAGACTAAAACGCATTGTCAGGAAGCACTCTGTTGGTTTGATTGCTCTTCTGGAACCTTTTCTAGCTCCAGAAGGTATCCCCTCTGTTGTCTTATCCTTAGGATTTGGCGGCGGCTCCGCCAACATCACGGGAAAGATATGGATCTTATGATCCAAATCATTGACGGTTAACCCCGTTTTTGATTCTCCCCAGCTTCTTTCGTTGGCTTGTTCGTCTCCTTCTTTTCCCTCTACCTTCTTATTCTCGGCGGTCTACGCCAGTTGTGATCGCTCGGTTAGATTAGACCTTTGGTCCGACATTCTGGGCCTTGGGTCTACGGGGATAGCTCCCTCTGTGATCGGCGGGGATTTTAATATCATCGCCTGCCAATCGGAGAAACGGGGCGAAGCGACCGTCAACCGTATTGCGATGGCGGATTTCAACTCCTTCATTGTAAGCTCTGGCCTCTCCGAGCTTCCTTTTACTGGTTCTGCTTTTACATGGTCTAACAACCAAGAGGGTCCGAACCGTATCCTCTCCAGACTCGACCGTGTCTTCGGGTCGGAGGATTGGTTTCGCCTTCCCTTCTCTTTCTCGATCGCCCACCTTCAACGGACCTTCTCTGATCATGCTCCTATGATTGTTCGATGTTCTCCTTTCTCTCTATCGGGTCCATCTTCCTTTCGGTTTCAGAGCATGTGGAGATCTCATCATTCCTTTCTTCAAGAGGTTGAAATTTCCTGGAGCAATCCAATAGTTGCCTCACCCTGTGCTGTTTTCAGTCGTAAACTTAAGCGACTCAAGGAGAGCCTTAAGGTATGGAATCTTCAAGTCTTTAAGAACATTTTTGATCGCGTTAGAATGACTGAAGAGTCTCTTATCTTAGCCGAATCTTTGCTTGACGAAGATCCGTCTTCGGCAAACAAGGAGGCTTGGGCTCTCGCGCAAACCATTTTCTCTTCGGAACTCCGTATCGAGAATGACTTCCTCCGTCAAAAGGCTAGGATCAAGTGGGTAGTCGATGGCGATACGAACTCCAAATTCTTCCACTCTTCTATTCGTAAGAAGAATAACCTTCTTACGATTCGCGAGATTTTGCGGCCTGACCTTTCTACTACATCCTCTCCAGAGGAAGTAAAAGATACCATTCTGGCCCACTTTCAATCCATTCTTGGTTCCGGGTCAGTCTCGGTTTCTGATCCGGCTCTTTTAGCCTTCATTCCTCGTGTCATTCCCTCGTCGGATAGTGTCCTTCTCTTCGATCTGCCAACCGCTGAGGAGATCCGGAACTGTGTCTTTGCCTTAAGCAAGGACAGTGCTAGTGGACCGGATGGTTTCAACGACAGTTTTTATCGGTGCTCCTGGCCTATTATTCAAGCTGATTTTTGTCTGGCTGTCCAATCCTTCTTCTCCGGGGAATCCCTTCCCGCCGGATGGACCTCCACCAACCTTATTCTCATTCCTAAGTGCGATAATCCTAGATCGTGTGGGGATTTCAGGCCGATCAGTCTTTGTAACTTTTCGAATAAAGTTATCTCTAAGATCCTTGCGACTCGCTTGGCCCCTTTCCTTGACTGTATTATTTCTCCTTCGCAAGCGGGTTTTGTCAAAGCTCGTTTGATCACTGATAACGTCCTTCTCGCCTAGGAACTTATCTCCCAGATTGATCGGAAAGTTCGGGGCTCTAATGTTGTCTTCAAATTGGACATGGCCAAGGCCTATGATCGCATGTCTTGGTTTTTCGTCATCAAGGTATTAAGGGCCTTCGGGTTCCCGGAATCCCTAATTGACTTGGTGTGGAGGCTCATCTCCAACTGTTGGTTCTCTGTGCTCATAAATGGATTGGCCAATGGTTACTTCAGGGTGGGGAGGGGTCTACGCCAAGGAGACCCACTCTCGCCTTCCCTTTTTGTGATCGCGGCGGAGGCTTTGATTCGCGGTCTCCAAACCTTAACTATTTTCGGGCAAGTCCAACGCTTTGGTATTCCGAGGAGTTGCCCCCTTATCTCTTCTTTATCCTTTGCAGATGACATTGTCATTTTTTCTAATGGCAGTCGCTCCTCTGTTCGGCGACTCCTAAGTTTCCTACATCAATACGAGAGGTCCTCGGGCCAACTCGTTAACCCTTCCAAAAGTTGCTTCGTCCATGCAAAAGACTTGCCTCCGTCTCGTGCTGCCTGGATTGAGACCGTATCGGGTTTCAAAGAAGCATCCCTCCCTCTCCCCTATTTAGGTATTGTCCTATACCGAGGTAGAAAGCTAAATGCCTATTTCGATTCTTTGGCGGACAAAGTCAGGGGTAAGATTTTACGCTGGAATGCATCTCTTCTATCCCAGGCAGGCAGACTGGTTCTTATCAGGTCTGTTTTAGATTCGATGGGATCTCATATATTCGCGGCTATGACCCCTACCTCTTCCTTCTTCCGGGCATATCAGTCTTTGGCCTCGTCTTTTTTCTGGGGCTCCAAGGATGATGCTCGTCGTCACCATTGGGTGTCGTGGGAAGCGGTTTGCCATCCCAAAAACGAAGGTGGTCTTGGTCTCCGTAATCCCAAGGACCTTTGTGTGGCTTTTGCTTGTAAGTTGTGGTTCAGGTTTGGTGCTAATGACTCTTTATGGGCATCTTTCCTCCACGCTAAGTACCAGAGGCTTGCTGACTCTAATTTCTCAGGATCACCGTCTTATGCTAGCGAAACCTGGAAGCACATGCAGTCGGTGAAACCTTTTTCTGACTCTCATGGAGGTTTATCTGGCTGGGATGGCGCGTCGTTTTCCATCCTGAAAGCGTGGTCTTCATTTAGATCCCCGAGTCCCAATCGTCCTGTGTTCTCTTTCATTTGGGATTCCCGTATTCCTCCGAAAACTTCTATTTTGATGTGGCGTATCTTGCACGATGGTTTGCCACTAGACAATAACCTTCAAAAGATCGGCATCCCATTTGTTTCCCGTTGCCGCTGTTGTACCTTCGGAGCAACGGAATCTTTAAACCATTTGTTTTTTGATAGTGTCTCGGCCAGATCTTGCTGGAATTATTTCGGCAACCTTGTCGGTGTGAGACGTATTGCCAGTTCTCCTTTTGAACTCCAGCTTTCCTGGTGGTCTAGGATTTCTGGGAAATCTCTCCGTTCGATCGTTTTCCGATTGATTCCTTGTCTTATCTGCTGGCACCTTTGGTGCGCACGGAATAAGGAAATCTTCGAGAATTCACCTATGGATCCTCCTTCCATTATTCGTCGTGTGAGGAATGACGTTTTCCTGGCATTTCATGGTAGACCCTTTAGGGGAACCATGAGCCTCCGGTCTGGGCGATTGGTTGGTCTTCTGTCTATCTCGTGTGGCCTGGCTTATGCTAGACAGGGAGTTGGCTGAATCCTTGCATTCGGGCGTTGGTTTTCACCCAACGTTTCCGTCCCCATCCCCCCCTCATTGTTGGTTTTAATGTGGTTGCTAGTTTTCTAGTACAGGTGGCTTCGGTTTCCTATTTTCTGAGAGTGTTCTTTGGTTGGCTACGACTGGTTCTGTGCTGTCGTTTCGGTGGATGCTCCTGTCTCCTATCTTTGGTATTGCCTTGGTTTTTGGGTTGCAATGGAGGGTCTCGGGCTTTTCTTTTCCGCATCGTCATCTTCACGAGGTTCTTTGGTCTTCTTCTTTGGATGTTTGGCCTTGCTCGAGATCGATGAGGATTTTCGGTTTTGTTGGTGAGCCGAAGATATCCCTGATATCCCACTTCTTTCGGATATTACTGTGGGTCGCGACTCTATTTGTTGGGTTCACCCTTTGTGCTTGGTCGGTTTGCTTACACTGTGGTTTGGATTGGGGGTCTGGCCTACACTTGTGAGTTCAGGCGGGATGGTGGTTTGGTTGGTGGTGGTTTTATCTGTTTATTCCTGGCTAGCTGTCTTATTTCTGTTGGCTATAACTTTTATGTGGGTCTTTGTGCTGTTGTTCTGTTTTTCTGTGTCTAGAAGGTATATGTTCTTCATATGCTTCGCCTATTTTTGTGTGCCTTCGGAGAAAGACGTTTTTTCTCCTTTTATTTATATATCTTCTTTTGGAAAAAAAAAGAATAATCGGTTATCAACAATTAGCAAAAAATGGTTTACCAATATTACTGTATAGTAACGGTAAATTTACCACTATTAACGGTAAATAAAATGGTAAAAAAATGTTCAAACTGTTTGCAACGGTAAATTTTACCAATAAGCTATGAATTTACTTTGATGTAAATAATTCCACTATTTATTACACTATCAAAACTGATCCTGACTATTTATTTTGATAATATGTTTAGTCATCTCTTTTTAGGTTAAATCAAAATCGTTAAATTATTTACTATTAACTGGGATGTGACCCATGCTTCGAACTCGACCGATCTTTATATATAATTGTCGGATTGGTTTTAATAATGGGTTGTAGTTGTATAGATTTCATGTCACAGATGATTTTGGAACTGAATACTGTTATATAGACTGAATTAGAAACAATAAGATGGTCCTTCTATTTATTTTGGTGCAATGCATAAGGATGTACAACAATTAAACTAATGTTGAGATGGATCAACATGTTTATGAGTATCTAAAAACATTATATAGCACACTAATAGAAGAGGACGCTTGTTGATTGTCAACTTTGAGACGTATAATACATGAAAATGTTATTAAATAGACCTATGTCATGGCCCAAGCATTTGTATACTGAGTTTACAGTTGATTTGAGCAGCAGAACTGATGTTCACTCATAGTTATAAATGGATTTATGAGCAGCCGTTTTAAACTGCTAACCATAGTAGTTCAGGAATGTTATGCAAGCGCTACTCCAGGCAATTGTAAGTGTTAACAAATCACATATATAATGTAGATATTAAACGTGGCTCAGTGGAAATATACATGATCACATTGACGTACAAAGTGGTAGTAGTAAGTTTTCATGGGAGATAAAGTACAGTGGAACAGAGTAATGAAATGATGTATTGTAACACATAGGTATTGCAATACATAGGTTTAAATAAAGCTTATTTACAAACGTGAAACATAGGTGGACATAATCTTAGTACCTTTAGACAAAGTATCATAAGAGCATACAACACAAATTTAAACATGCATACTTGTAGCACTGGACTTCGAAATTTTCAGATATTCTTGCATCGCTTCTCTTGATTCATGGTGTTCATGTAGGCACATATAGTTTCTAGTTTTGACTTCTTCAACATCCTGCTATGAATATTATATTCAAAATTTATTTGAAAGCCAACTTTGTTGTAAGCAGAAAAGCTAGTACTTATTAGTTGGTTTTGCTACCATTCACAGATGATGTAAGAGGGATCTATTTGCATTGGTTAAGGCCCTGCTGGTGTATTAGTGAACGTCTATACTTATGGTATACTTATGCTTTCAAAGTGTTAAGTGGTTGTGCAGTTAGGAATTTTTTGTTATATTTAATGTGATTTTGCAAGGGATATAGTTACATACGGTGAGAAGTTGTTTGGTATATGTTCAGTTTATGCATGTATTTTGAGTACACGTGCGGCATGTGTGTGTTAGTTGTCAATATAAAACTTTAAGCATGAGTAACAATGGTTAAATAGTATCACGTATGATGTTTTTTACCATTATTTTGACTGAAGATTATATGTAAATTAATTGAGCATTATATTTAAGGTATTATTGATGATGCAATGCAATTTATCTCATTCCCACATGGATATATCATTGGCCCAAATAAATGAAAACGATTACAACGTGGGGACAACAGCAAGAGCAATAAAATAAAAGGAGAGACATGTTTACAAATGTGTTGAATGACGGATAGGTAATTCAAAATAACGAACAAGTGAGGAGACATGTACGTAAGAATGATTGATTTTCTGTTTTTAGCTTTAAGTAGTACATTCAAATTGTTGTAAAATACTTAATCAAATATTTATTGTTTATAAAAAAAATTTAGCACGAACTCATGCCTTATAGATGGCTTTTGCAAAAATATGAAATATCGTCTATATTTATAGATAGATATTGTTGCAAAAATTTATTCATGGTTATATTAAGAGGATTTCAGTGTAACATAACTCTTGGTGTTACGAACTTAATAAATAACTGAAAATAATTAAGATTTGCATTTCATAGTACCAAGTAGATGACTGGAGGTAACAAAAAAAAGATTACTAACATGCCTTTCATAAAATGAGTATGCGTCTCTAATGAAATATGAACCCAATTTATTATCTATAACATTTTGAAGAGCATCAACAAATACATACTATATATATATATATATATATATATATTGAAAATAAGATAACGGTCAAAAAAATAAATCAATGGCCTCCTAATTTTCTCTCCTCTGCGATTCCCTTACTTTCTCTACTGCTCTCTCCCGCTGATTCTTAAGTTGAGTATTTTTGAGTGCTACTTCTTCCTCTGCGCGTATATCGCAGTGGGTTGCTTAGTTAGCTCCTGAGCGCTTTCTAGGGCTGGGCGATGGTTTTGGGGATTTATGCCTTCCGCGGTGATTTCGTGAGATTTTGCCCTTCGTTTGCAAAGATAGCTAGTGCTATGCTGGAGATGATGCCGCCGCCTATGTCGGTATGCTTCTCTAGTAGTTGCTCGGTTTAGATCTGCGTTTTTTCCCTTAAAGCCTTCGCGGATCTGGCTCGTTTCAAATTTGTTGATGTCGATGGGCATTTCATGGTGTTGTCTCCCGACTTCAGTGCCAGTTCATCGATACCCGAGCGCAATTTGCTTTCTGGATCGTTGACTGTTTCGGCAGCGTCGCCCGCCTTTTCGGCTACTTGGCCATGCTTGGATGAGTCACTCGGTAATCGGGATTTCACCACCCGATTTGAACCGAGGCTTAGTTTTGGGCCAGTGGTGGGCGAACTGGCCGCGTTCCACTCTGATTTCTGCTTTGGTTCTTTGGCGGTTGATTCCGATTGCGTTTGTTCTAGTTCGTCGGCTGGTAGTGTTACATGTTCGTGTGGCAAACGAGACTTCATCACTCGTTTTGCTTCCTGCCTTTCGGTTTTTGGAGAAGTCATTGTCGACAGTCCGGTTGGGGCTTCTCTTATCTTTGGGTCGGTTGGCCCTGCAGGTGATACCAGTGTTTTTAGGAAGAAGGACTTGATCACCTTGCTTCCTGAACCAGTTGGGCAGCAAGTGGATGTGCCTGCTTTTGGTTTTGGGTTCCCTGGCAGTCCTTGCCTGTCATCGGTCGAATGGTCCGATGTCGCTTTGTTCGAAGGCGATGGATTGCCTTCTGATTTGGTCTCCAACGTCTCTGTGGGGCCTGCTCCTCTCTGGTATTCTCCATCGTTGGCATCTTCGCCTTTACAGCAGGTTTGTATTGCCCCTAGTAGGCAGGTGAGCTTTTCTCACTACTATTTCCTTTTCGTTGTTGATGTTGATTATACTGTGATTGTTGGGTTGTTGGCTGATGTGGTCGTTTTTGTTTCTTTGAGCCATGACACACGTCCGTGTGTGCTCCCTGACATTGCCGTATCGTCTTCGATCTATGTGGTGTTAGGTCCTGTTTACTGTGGCGGTTTTGATTTTTCCGCCCTGTTCACTTTGCCTTGCATCTGTTTTTCGAATCTTTGGCCATTGCTTTTTGTGCTATTTTCCCTAAGCCATTTGGATTATGTCCAAACTAGTCCTCTGGTTTGGATCGATCAGAGGGATTCTTCCTTTTGGGTTCTTGTATTGAGTCATGGCGAGACCTCTTCCGTGTCGTCAGTGACTATATCTGTTTGTTGTTTTCCTCTATTGTCAGTTTACCGATGTTATCGTCGGAGGTTTCATCAGGCTTGGAGCGATTGGCTCAGGCGATCTCCCAGTCCTGGTCGTATAGTGGTAGTCTCTGACCACTATACGGACAGACTTGGTTGTTGCCAGCTTTCATTGGTCCGCTTTGCTGTCTCCTCGGTCGGTCCCGATATGCGACTCTTACCCATAGCGCGGGGCTGTTTTATTAGTGACAGTCCGGCTGTGGTAAGATTCCCACAACAATATGGGAAGCAACTTGTTTGCTCCCTAACACCTTTTTGTTATCCTTTTGTTCCTCCCTCTGTCGCTCTCCCCGTTCTGTCGTCGGACTCGTATATTCCTTCGGCGACTTCTGCAGTGCTATCTGCATCGGATTGCTCCTGTCCGCTTTTTTCCTCCTTTTTTTCGGTCCCATCTGCTCCTGATTGGTCTGCATGGAGGTGTGCTATGCGATTGGCCCGCCTCCCTTTTTGCCTTCGATTCCCATTTGAGCCTTCGGAGCCAATGGTTCCCTCTTCTTCCTGGTGTTCATCGGCTTGCTCTCTTCCTGCTTCTTCTTGCTCGCTATCCATTTCCATTCCTCTAATGAGTAAGGCAGAAATTGCGCTCCTCAACGAGCGTCTCGACTGCTTATCTAGGAACTCAGCCTCGTCATCTCATTCGACTGGTGCTCCTCTGTCTCCTTTGAGGGGGAATGATGATGGGGTATCTTTTGAGTTTTATCCCCAGCCTCCCGCCCCTCCTCAGCGAGTGCGTCGTCGTGGCTCTCGTAGAGCTCCGTCTACTCCTCGCACCATCCACACACGCTCTATGGCGGCGTCCGAGCAGATCGATCGGTCTACTCGGTTTTCGCTGTATCTTGTCTGATTGGCTCTTTTCCCCCTGTCTTCTGTATTGGTCTCTCGTCTTGTCTCTTCAGTCTCTATGATTTCTTTATGGCTAACTTCCTCTTCTGGAATATCCGTGGTATTGGCAACGATGCGTCTTTGGCTAGGCTAAAACGCATTATCAGGAAGCATTCTGTTGGATTGGTTGCTATTCTGGAGCCTTTTATTGCCCCGGAAGGCATCCCCAATATTGTCTTATCGTTAGGTTTTGGCGGTGGCTTCACCAACAATTCGGGTAAGATCTGGATCTTATGGTCCAAATCCCTGACGGCTAGCCTCGTTTTTGATTCTTCTCAGCTTCTTTCTTTGGCTTGTTCGTCTCCCTCTCTTTCCTCTCCTTTTTTATTCTCGGCGGTCTATGCCAAATGCGATCGGTTGGAGAGATTTGATCTTTGGTCCAACATCCTTGCCCTTAGTTCTTTGGGGCTGGATTCTTCTGTAATTGGCGGCGATTTTAATATTGTCGCCTGCCATGCGAAAAAACGGGGTGGAGCCTCCGTCAACCGTGCAGCGATGGAGGATTTCAACTCTTTCATTGTTAGCTCTGGCCTCTCTGAGCTTCCTTTTACTGGTTCTGCTTTTACTTGGTCTAACAACCAAGAGGGACCAAACCGAATCCTTTCTAGACTTGACCGTATTTTCGGGTCGGAGGATTGGTTTCGCCTCCCCTTTTCTTTCTCGATCTCTCACCTTCATCGGTCCTTCTCTGACCATGCTCCTCTGGTTGTTCGTTGCTCCCCTTTCTCCCTGACGAGTCCTTCTTCCTTTCGATTCCAGAGCATGTGGAGATCTCACCATTCCTTTCTTCAAGAGGTATCTACCTCCTGGAGCGTCCCTATTGTTGCCTCTCCCTGTGCTGCTTTCGGTCGTAAGCTTAAGCGACTCAAAGAATGCCTTAAGGTCTGGAACCGTCAAGTTTTCAAGAACATTTTCGATCGCGTTCGGTTGGCTGAAGAGACTCTTATATTAGCCGAATCCTTGCTAGACGAGTTTCCGACGTCGGCAAACAAGGAGGCTTGGGATCTCGCTCAGACCATTTTCTCCTCGGAGCTGCGTATCGAGAATGACTTCCTCCGTCAAAAGGCCAGGATCAAGTGGGTGGTCGACGGTGACTCTAACTCCAAATTCTTCCATTCATCTATTCGCAAGAAAAATAACCTACTATCGATTCGCGAGATTGTGCGACCTGATCTATCTTTGGCTTCCTCACCTGAGGAAGTTAAAGAAACCATTCTAAACCACTTTCAATCATTTCTAGGTTCTCAGTCTGTTTCGGTTTCTGATCCGGCTCTGTTGGCCTTCATTCCCCGTATCGTTCCTTCTCCGGAGAGTGTCCATCTTACGGACCTCCCAACCGCTGAGGAGATCCGATCTTGTGTCTATGCCTTAAGCAAGGATAGCTCCAGCGGTCCGGACGGCTTCAATGGTGTTTTCTATAGGTCCACCTGGCATATTATTCAAGCTGATTTTTGTCTTGCTGTTCAGTCCTTTTTCTCCGGAGAAACTCTCCCATCGGGTTGGACGTCCACCAACCTTATTCTCATACCTAAGTGCGAGAATCCAAGGTCGTGTGTGGATTTCCGGCCTATCAGCCTGTGCAACTTTTCGAATAAAGTTATCTCTAAGATCTTAGCCAATCGCCTGGCTCCCTTCCTTCAACGCATTATTTCCGCCTCTCAAGCGGGGTTTGTTAAAGGCCGTTTGATTACTGATAATGTCCTCCTCGCCCAAGAACTGATTTCCCAGATTGATCGGAAAGTTAGGGGTTCTAATGTTGTCTTCAAACTGGACATGGCTAAGGCCTATGATCGTATGTCCTGGTTTTTCGTCATCAGGGTTTTACGGGCCTTTGGGTTTCCGGAAACCCTAATTGACTTGGTTTGGAGGCTCATCTCCAACTGTTGGTTCTCTGTGCTCATTAATGGCTCGGCTAACGGTTATTTCAGGGTGGGGAGGGGTCTGCGTCAAGGAGACCCTCTCTCGCCATCTCTCTTCATGATTGCGGTGGAGGCTCTCAATCGTGGTATCCACTCTTTAACTATTTTCGGTCAGGTCCAACGCTTTGGGATTCCGAGGGGCTGCCCCCTTATTTCCTCCCTATCCTTTGCTGATGACATTGTCATCTTCTCTAATGGGAGTCGATCCTCTGTCCGGAGGCTTCTTAGCTTCCTCCATCAATACGAGATGTCCTCGGGCCAACTCGTTAACCCTTCCAAAAGTAGCTTCGTCCATGCAAAGGACTTGTCTGCCTCTCGTGCGTCCTGGATAGAAACTGTCTCGGGGTTCAAAGAAGCTACTCTCCCTCTTCCTTATCTGGGTATTGTTCTTTACAGAGGTTGAAAGCTCAATGCTTTTTTCGACTCGCTGGCAGACAAAGTGAGGGGCAAGATTTTACGTTGGAATGCAGCTCTGCTTTCCCAAGCTGGTAGACTGGTTCTTATCAAGTCTGTTTTAGACTCGATGGGAACTCATGTTTTCGCGGCAATGACCCCTACCTCTTCCTTCTTTCGTTCGTATCGGGCTTTGGCTTTGTCTTTTTTCAGGGGCAGTAAGGATAACACCCGTCGTCACCACTGGGTGTCCTGGGAAGCGATCTGTCGTCCCAAAAATGAAGGTGGTTTGGGTCTTCGTAATCCCAAGGACCTTTGTGCTGCTTTTGCCTGTAAGCTGTGGTACCGGTTTGGTGCTAACGACTCTCTATGGGCATCTTTCCTTCATGCAAAATACCGTAGGCTGGCGAGTTCTAATTTCTCAGGTTCGCCGTCCTATGCTAGCGAAACCTGGAAGCACATGCAGACGGTGAAGCTATTATCTGACTCTCATGGTGGGTCTGTTGGCTAGGACGGCGCTCGGTTTTCCATTCTGAGAGCTTGGACGTCGATTAGAACTTCCAGTCCCATCCGTCCGGTTTTTTCGTTCATTTGGGAATCCCGTATTCCTCCCAAGGCTTCTATTTTGATGTGGCGACTACTTCACGATGGGTTGCCGCTAGATGAAAATCTTCAAAAGATCGGCATCCCCTTTGTTTCCCGTTGCCGTTGCTGTGGTAATGGGGAAACGAAATCCTTGAACCACTTATTTTTTGGTGGTTTCTCGGCCAGATCGTGCTGGAATTACTTCGGCAACCTAGTTGGTGTTCGACGCATTGCCAGATCTCCTCTTGATCTCCAGACATCTTGGTGGGCTAGAATTTCTGGAAAATCTCTTCGTTCTATCGTGTTCCGCTTGATTCCCTGTCTTATCTGCTGGCATCTGTGGTGCACACGGAATAAGGCAATCTTCGATAACACTCCTATGGATCCTCCGTCCATTATTCGGCGTGTGAGGAATGACGTATTCCTGGCGTTCCGTGGTAGACCTTTCAGGAGAACCATAAGCCCCCGATCTGGTCGGTTGGTGGGTCTTCTGTCTATTTCGTGTGCTCTGTCCTCTGCTAGACAGAGAGTTGGTTGAAGTCCTTCATTCGAGCGTTGGCCTTCACCCATCGCTCCCTTCCCCCGCCCCCCGTTTTTTGTTTTAATGCGGTCGCTAGTTTTCTTTTCCAGGTTTCTCTGTTCCCTCCCGATACGGGAGGGCGCATAGGTTGGCAGCTTCTGGTATTTGCTTCCGTGGCATCGGTGGAGGTTCTTGTTTCCACCTTCTAGTTGCGATCTGGCTTGGTTTCTCGGTTTCTTGGGTAGTTTGGTGGCATTAGTCTCCTTCGTCCATCACTGCTCGAAGTTCTTCGATTTTCTTCTTTAGGTGATGGACTTGCCCAGTTTGAGGAGATTGCTCCTTTTGTTTTTTGGATATCCTGGAGTTTTCTTCATGGTGCTCTACGCCTTATGTGGCCTTTGCTTGGTTCTTAATAGCGGGTTTCGCTATCGTGTCTGCTTTAGCTTTTAGCTCAGGTGACTGCTTTCCAATTTAGATGCCTCTGCTGCAGCTCGGATTGTTTTCTATTTGGTTGAGATTGGAGGTCTGGCCTTTACCCTCGGGTTAAGGTGGGTAGGTGGTTGTCGGTGGATTCCTTCTTCTTTATCCTCCGGTCTAGCAGTCCTGTCGCTACTTGCTATGGCTTTGGTTGTGGTCTTTTTACTTTTAGTCTTCTCTATTCTGTATGGGTGGTATATGTCCTTCATATGCTCCGCCTTTTGTGTAAGCCACCGGAGAAAGGCGTTTTTTCTCCTTTTGTTTATATATATTCTTCTTCTGAAAAAAAAAATATTTTTTTAAAAGGAGAACTTGCTAATGAAGTAGTCAAAAAACATGACTACTCTTATATATTTATTTTCCACTAGGCATCTCAATAACAAAGCTTATCTGTATTAAGTAGATGGATGCAAAAATTGAAGTCCTAAGGAAAGCGAATTGAAAGTTAGGAAGTAAAAGGTATTAGATTTATCCACATGCTATGAAAGGGACATATATATGTATTAATTATTTGATGTTCATGCACATGATAACCTGAGCATTTCCTAGTATATCATATGTTAATAAATTTGGCATCATTTACATGAAAACGGTATTGAAAGATAAAGTAAAAAAATATATAGAAAGAACCTATTAAGGATCTTTAAAATATCGCCATTTTCTGTTGTTTGCGGCATAGTATATATCCGTAGTAATGGTCACATTTTTATTTATAAGAATAAAATGATAGGTTCCATGTCTTTTTCTCCCATAGTATTTTTAAGTTTCTTTTATGTTTTCAATCATATAACAACATATATAAAAAGTCATTGATGTATTTTACATTTCAAAGACTGGTTATTGTATTGTATCATATGTTTAAGCATTGCTAATTTTACTAGAAGAAAGTAACATTTATATATTACAGATTAAGCATTGTCATAATACTATAAATGTAATAACCTAGAATTTAATCGCTATTTAAATGAATATTTAATTATATTTTTAAATAATTAATAAATGGATTTTTATTAACAAATAAAACTATTTTAAATAATAACTAATGATGATATAATCATTTCAAAATTGTTTACCAATATATATAGTTCATAGAGAAATATAAAATGTGATCGAAAATTATTTTCTAAAATATCGATTTTTCATTGGTTAAAAATCATCCAAAATGTCATAACACTATTTTAAACACATATGCACGCACTACTAACTATTTATACATGATGAATACATGCGTACATATGCATATATATGCCTCTCTTTTAAGTGTGTATATATATAAGGATAAAAGTAAATATTTTATAAAGAAAAGTATATATATACATATAAAAATAACATTTTCAACTCAATTACATTAGTGCATGACATGAATAGTGGAAGATTGGGGAGGGGGAGGGGGTACATGCAGTGGACGGATTTATGGGGGGAGGAGTATGGTAGTGCATGCATACATATATTTTAATATAAATACTTACATAATTTTTAATTAATTTCCTATGCCTATAAATACCACTACTCTTTCATGTTTCGTATTTTTACAATCTCCTTTTCAACTTCTAAATTCCTTTGAGCTTGGAAAAACACTTCCATGGCTTCCTCTTCATAATTTTTAAAAATAGAAAAAAAATCACTTCTTCTGGCTAATCTCCTCCTTAGTTCATAAAAACATTTCTACACCTTCTACAACACTTCTCTTCCAAACTACAAGCAACCATCCACCCTACAACTACATGGCCATGCCCAACAAGGCATAGGCTGAGCCCAAATCCACTCGACCGAGCCCATCTTGAGTGTTCTAGCAACCAAAAGTTCAAATTTTGCAAGTTTCTAAAGTGTTTTCAAGTTTTGGAAAAAATTTGTCTTGAATTTAAAAAGTTTCGGTGAGTAAACCTTTTGTTTTTTGGAAAAGAAAATACTTGATTTTGATGAACTATATATTGTGAAAATATAGTGGTTGTTGTGTTGAATTACCATGTTGTGTTGATGGTATATGATTATATGTTTATGGTTGAGCTTGGATTTGTGATATAGTTGTTAAATAATATTTTTAGATATGGATATGTGATTGGTTGGTTATGATATGATGGTAGTGTGTTTATGAAACAAAACCAAGTGTATGTGAAGTAAATGTTGTGAAATTAGCATCTTGAAAAGTCGCAAAGGACTTGAGATCCGATTGAAAACGAAAGGCTCTTGTAACGACCCGTAAATTTAACTGGTTTTAATAACGTTATTAATTGAAATTTTGCGAAATTTTAAAACGATAAAATTTTGAAATATAAATTTGATATTTGGAATGCGTCTAGTTAAACATAGCAACTGGTAAATTTTCGTCCGAAAATATGAAAGTTTATTTCACGCGTAAATTTACTTCAATTTAATCAGTTAAAAAGCGATGAAAATAAAATGTTTTCGAAACCTAAATATTTTTACATAGAAAAATTCTAAACCATCTTCTGAGCAAGACGTCATTTTTCGTTTTCGAAATTCGGACTTCTTTAGCTCCGTCGATCTTATTTTTCTGCATTTTTGCTGCATTTTCCGCTAATAGAAATTTCAAAATTTTAAAATTCAATCGCACCACTGATATCTGCTTATCGTTGTGATCGTCTCATCGTACTGATCTCTATGATATATTCGATTGTAAATTTCGGAGTTCGATGTACGGTGAAAGTCTATAAAACAATTTCCGTCTCGGTATCCATATTTGTGCTATTGATTCCATCCGTCCTTTCATTGTATCCATGAGAAAGCGGTTAGCCAGTAGCAATTAATACTGGTTGAATTCAACATTGCCTCCTACTATTCTCGTTGATTTCGATAAATATAATATGGTCCATAAAGCAGCTTTGTTTCGGTTCATAAATTGCTCTCAAAATACACGTCCTTCCTTCCCTATCATGCATGCACCTTCCCAATAGTCTTCCGATCCCTGTATGTTTACATTTCATTTTTATTTGCTACCAGTTCAAATCCAACTAAAACAAAGTTCTCCCCTACTTCAAAATCATTCTCACAGCCTCCTTTCAAATGCACGGAACACACATCACCACCATGGCCAAAGACATGCTTCCTCCAGCCACACAAGCCTCCTTCCCGTGCATCCACCAAGTACTCTGCCTTCTCCTTGCCAGGCACACGAAGTGCTCGTCTGATCTTCCTTATCACCTCACGCTCGCCTCTCTCCGGCCTCCGTCCCTGACTTGTGTTGGGTACATACATCTTCCGCGACCCTTGACTCCAATCTGCACCCCACGCAACTCAGATCTTCGCCCATCCACGTGCAGAAGCCTCCGACCTCTCACGTCTCCTGAGCCAGCGTACCTCCCTCCGCCTTTCTTCATTTCCTCTCCTCTGTGCTTTCGTAGGTGAGTATTTATTGGGTTATATAAATAATATGATGGGTTTTATAATATGGTTATGTACTTCACCTTTAGGTCTGCATATACTGTGAAGAATATGGAGTCTACGTATTTTCTTTTGGCTAGCTTATACATATAGATATAGGAGGTTTTGATTTTTCTATATTTTCAATTACAGTTAACATTTTAATGTATGTAATAGCTTTGAAGTTCTGTATATATAGTATAATAATTTTTATATATTTGAGTATGTATGTTTATGTGCTGTTTTGTATATAAAGTATACACATGTTATAAAATTTGTTAGTTATGTTTATATATGTTTGTATATACATATTTGTTACATTTTTATTCTCTTCAATCTGACAATGTTTTCCAACGTTTCTTATAGTATACTAGTCTAGTGATGCGTGCTGTATATATAGACTATTTTGAAATATAAGACATAAAGTCAAGCCTGCATAATTGTTTATACATCTTCAGTTGTTCGCATATATTTGTTTATGACAAGAGTTGAAATATGTTGCTTGCGTACGTTTGAAAAAAAAACTTTCGTATTTTGTAGTCTTCCAATGTCATTATTGTACTTGTTATTTATACTGTAAAAGAGGGCGTAGTATTGCTTGTATATTGCGTTGAAATTTTGGAAAGAAACTTAAAGTGAAGGTTTTATTTGCCAGTTTACAGATATATACTACAATTTGCCAAATTTTGTGTTCATTTACAGTTTTATAAAAGCAAGTCTAAATTGTGAATAAGTTTATATGGTTTAGTTTTTATTATTTTATAGTTGTTTATAATTTACATATATGCCGCATATAAGGTCTGCATATAATTGTTTTATATAGTAGCATGCGAGAGTATATTGTACAGTGTGTCTGAGATTTTATTTTTAGGGTTTTAAATTAGTATTTATTTGAAAATGTATATATATTATATTTAAATATAAGTTCCAGATTTAATATTGGTTTCAGAATAATATAATAGGATAATATATATCGTTTCAGTCTATATCATGCATATTTTTATCTATTTCATTAATTCTTTATCTATCAGCCTTTTCCGTCAAATCTGTGTTCAACCTACTTTTCTTTGAGATTTGTTGTTGGATCGGTCGATAGTCTATATCGTGATTTAATCGTAGCTCGTCGTGTTATCTATCTTCTCTAACCTCGGAAGGTGAGCAATCACTCACAATTAATGTTCTTTTATTTATTAAATTTGATTTCAATTGAAACGACAATTGGAATATGTTGCTGTTAGTTATTTACACTGTTATTACCTGTATCAGTTCACCTGTGACATCTGACACCACTATCAGTTATTTATGCAATGATAATCCAGTTTGGTTGATTAATGATTGATTGTTTGATGTTGACATTGGACATTAAATTGTTAATGTAATAAATGATAAATAATTTGAAATTGAAATTGACGTAGGAGTTAACAATTTGAAATCGACATATGTGTTGAATTTGATTAGTTAAATATGACCCCTTTAAATGTAATTAAATTGACACGTAGAAATAGTGATAACTACACCTTGAACCATTGAATGTATGATTGTATAAACTGATGTAGTATAAAGTGGATAATTGATATCAAGTGAAGAACCGTATTAACTTTAGTGTAATAATCTTTAATCTACATCAAATGATAGTGTAGATTCTAGAAATAATTATATTAATTTGCACAAACTACAATGTGAATTAATACGATTATTTTGGGATTATTTGAATTGATTATTGGATTGATATTGATTGTTGTTATTGCTTGTTTATTTACTTTGACACCATCCTAGTTATCACACTGCAAGTTCCCTTTGCTATGCTTTGATTTTGAATTGAATTGGAATCGGGTTGAAATGATAAATACCCAAATTTAACTTTGACTTAGGGTAGAGAATTAAATAAAACCCGATTGGTCAATGATTTGATTTAAAAATAAAATAAAGATTTTATTTGAATAAATAATAAGGTTTTGAAATGAAGTTAGAATTTGAATTCTTAATGAAAGGAAATGTTAATATTTAATTCTGAAACAAATTTTGACATAATAGTTGTTGAAAGATCGTTATTTTGAAATTAATTATTTGACAATTAAATTTGGAACTTTTCATTGAATTAAGTTTGAAATGATTTAATAATTAAGTTTGAAATTATAATTAAGTTTGAAATTATTAAGCTTTGGAATTAGTTAATAATTAAGTTTTGAAATTATTTAATAATTAAATAAGATTGAATTATTTAACAATTAAATAAAATTGAATGCTTTAATAAGTGAAATTGAATTTCTTTAACAAGAAATAGAATGTGATTTATTGAAATTAAAGTAAGACTTGTAATTGAAAGAATTGATTTGATGAATTTAATTTAATTCAAATTTATAAGTTTTTGATATATGAAGTTGAACTGAAGTAATTGATTTAGTGAATTGGAAATTAAATAGAAGTTGTTTGAATAATAAATTTACTTAACGAATAATTGAATGAAATCAATAAATGAAGTTAAATTGATTTGAATGTTAAATTAAATTAATTTAAATGATTTCGGAATGAAACTTATATACGAACTTGAATCAAAATTTGAATTGTTTTAAATAGAAATTGATTTTGAATTATAAGATTTTGAAATTATGAATGTGGAAGTTTTGAAACGTAAATTATGGAAATTGATTTAGGAAGAGAAATGAAATGTTGGTTTATAAATTCTAATTGAAATTGTAATTGATTTGGTTTTCGAAATATATAAACGACCAATTAGTGAAATAATGACGAAAGTTATTAAAGAGACCGGAATCGGTTAGGGACATACTCACTGTCTAAACCGAAAACCACTTTAATAACTATACGCGGAGTGTGATCCAGAATGAAGTGGTTGGAATGATGTACGTGATGACTGAAGAAAGAGAACGATAATGGATAGCCTTGACACTTGTGTCAAATTGGAAATGACTAAAACAGGAGCCGTGCCAGGCCAAATGGGGGCTAGCTACCTCGAGCGAACACACTTCTTCAAAAACTACTCATTACTTGTTGTCGATTGGTGCACCCTTGATTTTGGGAGTGTTGTTTCGCGGTGTTGCGATCGCTGCGGCGATGCGTTCTCACCAGTCCGGATCAGGCAAACGGTAGTTTCACTACCTTGGGTATTGCCTCATGTGCCTTGTCATACTTGTATCCCTTTATACGCGACCACTACGATTTGTTTTGTGTTATACCTATGGAGTACTCCCTGATAGCCCACTAGTTTACGGTGGAGTTTATAGTGCTGTATAGACTATAACGCTTATATAAATTGTGTTAAGGGGAATAATGGTAACGCCTTAACACTATTTTGGTACCTTATATTACTGATAGACATTATCTACTTAGCGTACATTACTACCTAGTAGATAGTTTAATGGATCCTTAAAGGATAGTTATTCCAAACATCCTTTAAGTTACTTGTATTTCAGTTACTATTTCACTTGAGTTGGATTTATTGATAAAAGAATGTTAATCCTGACTCGAGTGTTTTGTGTTTTGCTTTACGCTCGGGTCAGACTGAGTGTTCCAGTATTCAAGACTCACCTTTGGAGTTGGAGCTTCGCTTGGAGATCCAGCTATCTATCCAGCTTTCAGATATCCAGTTGATTCCGGTGATTGCATTCTGATATTGTATTTGATTATTGTATTCGAGACATCCGTTGTACCTTATTTAACTCTGATATGTATATAGTAGCTTCATGAACTACTATCTTTTGTTTCCGTTGCATTTATTACTCTGTGTCTGTGATCTGTGATTATTTATTTACTGTATATGTTCAGTTTTGCCAAATTTAAATTAACAACGCGGTATTTTGAATTATTCAAGTCCGACATGTGTGGATGCGAATGGTCCAAAATATCGGGTCGTTACAAGTTGGTATCAGAGCTTTGGTAGCTCTAGGCAAAACTTAGCATATAGGGTAAATGTATTTACAGAATCATTTTCATTCGAGTTTTAATCTCTTCCTTTGACTCAATTTCTTTGAATTTTGGAATGTTCCCCTCGGTTCCGAAATTCATTCGTGTCCTTCACTATTCGTCTTCTTTCAATTCTGGAGCACCCCATAACTCCATTTTGAATGATATCTATAATAGATCGGCGGTCTCGCCAATCTTCGAATGATTTGTAAAGGAGAAACTCCTTTACAATAGACATCGATTTACCGGAGATTTCCGTATCCTCGGTTTACGATGCTATCTATCTCTTGCTATACCTGAATTCTATTTCTCGAGATTGGATGTTGATTTACCTCGGAATTCAACATCGATCTTATTCTTAAAGTTACGGACGACCCGGTTAAGGTTGCCCGTGAATTAAATAAACTTACCCATCTCCCGATTCTGTTATTGAATCATCTTATCTTTTCTTTCGAATTTGTCTTCGAATCAGAATTCTCTTTGGTTTGAGTCCATCAAATTTGAATCTCTATCCTTGCTTTGAATCCATTCTTGTATCGTCGAGCGAGGAAGTGTATTTGTAAATTTATATTAAAATGTTTTATATATTGTGTTGTTTGAGTTGTTGATGTTGATTTGGGTTTTCGATCGATTCGTCTGATCAACGCTATCGATAGGATTTTCAAAACACTTGAACAGAACAAACTGACACAATGTTGTTTTCAAATTTGGTAAACAAAATAGTTTTGGATTATTATATTATATATAAATATAAGTTTTCTGAAATTAAATTCTTGATGAATTTGTTGTCGAAAATGATAATATTTTATTTTATTTATTGTTTTGTAAACCATTGATTATCGCATAATATAAATAAATTTATAAAACTTGGTTATAATTTGATTTGAAATCTGAAATGAATTTAAATCAAGAATGTGAGAATTTAATTTCCGGTGGTTTCAAACTTTGGGTTTAAATTTTAAAATGCATATTATAAAAAGTAATTTCGAATAGAAATCAATTCTAAAGAATTTTAAATGATTAAATCAGTGCTCTTCTCTTTTGTCGCTGGAAAATAATTTCGGTGATGACGGCCGCATCATCGACGTTCATTTTCGAGTTTCGAAGTGAAAAGACCATTCAGTAGCTTTGCTACACTTTGTTAGGAAATTTAATTTGATTTGAATTTCTGTGGTATGACCTGATTTATTATATATATAAAGATTTAATTTTGATCTGATATATACTATATATATTTATCTCAAAATTGTTTGAAGTAAATCGGAGATTTAAATTCTTAAATTTTAGGTTAAAGATGATTTAAATTATAAACTGAAGTCAAAATTCTTGGATGAATATTTAACTTGAAATAATTGGATTGTAAAAAAAAAATTTATTTGTATAATACTCAATTTCATTTCAATATAACTTACCTAAATTATTCAGAAGTTAAAATGTAATTGGATAATGTACAATAAAAAAATGTCTTTATAAATAAAATTTGAGTGTTTATAATAAATGTTATACACTAAATTTTGATTATAAAGATGTTAATAGAGTTAGATAGGATAATAAGTAAAACTAAGTTAATAATGAAATAAATTTGTTGAAAGAATTAATAAATTTGTTTTGAAAGAATTAATAAAGTGAAATTTGATCAACTTATGAAAATACCTTGAATTTAAAAGCAATTAGTAAATATAAATTAATTTAAATCGAAACTTTTATGGTTTAAATTAATTTATATGGGTTAAATATATGTGATTAGATATATTAAGTAGAATAAATTTAACAATAATTTGGAATAAAGAAGAATTTAAATTGCTGAAAAAAATATGATTATAATAAAAGACTATTCAAATTTATGGTTTTAGAAATTGAAGATAATTAGATAATAAGATAATGAATTTAGAAATAGTTGAGATTGATTTTAGTGAAATCAAATGGATTAAATCAATTATTGAATATCAATTAATTAAAATTTGAATTTATATGGTCTAAATTAATTGTTATTTTGTATTTCAAATCTGTTTTTCTTTCTGGTTGTTTCTATTCTCCTACCTCGTTCCTTTTCGGGGATGAAAAGTTTTGAGTGGGGGAGAGTGTAACGACCCGTATATTTAACTGGTTTTAATAACGTTATTAATTGAAATTTTGCGAAATTTTAAAACGATAAAATTTTGAAATATAAATTTGATATTTGGAATGCGTCTAGTTAAACATAACAACTGGTAAATTTTCGTCCGAAAATATGAAAGTTTATTTCGCGCGTAAATTTACTTCAATTTAATTAGTTAAAAAGCGATGAAAATAAAATGTTTTCGAAACCTAAATATTTTTACATAGAAAAATTCTAAACCATCTTCTGAGCAAGACGTCATTTTTCGTTTTTCCAAATTCGGACTTCTTAAGCTCCGTCGATCTTATTTTTCTGCGTTTTTGTTGCATTTTCCGCTAGTAGAAATTTCGAATTTTTAAAATTCAATCGCACCACTGATATCTGCTTATCGTTGTGATCGTCTCATCGTACTGATCTCTATGATATATTCGATTGTAAATTTCGGAGTTCGATGTACGGTGAAAGTCTATAAAACAATTTCCGTCTCGGTATCCATATTTGTGCTATTGATTCCATCCGTCCTTTCATTGTATCCATGAGAAAGCGGTTAGCCAGTAGCAATTAATACTGGTTGAATTCAACATTGCCTCCTACTATTCTCGTTGATTTCGATAAATATAATATGGTCCATAAAGCAGCTTTGTTTCGGTTCATAAATTGCTCTCAAAATACACGTCCTTCCTTCCCTATCATGCATGCACCTTCCCAATAGTCTTCCGATCCCTGTATGTTTACATTTCATTTTTATTTGCTACCAGTTCAAATCCAACTAAAACAAAGTTCTCCCCTACTTCAAAATCATTCTCACAGCCTCCTTTCAAATGCACGGAACACACATCACCACCATGGCCAAAGACATGCTTCCTCCAGCCACACAAGCCTCCTTCCCGTGCATCCACCAAGTACTCTGCCTTCTCCTTGCCAGGCACACGAAGTGCTCGTCTGATCTTCCTTATCACCTCACGCTCGCCTCTCTCCGGCCTCCGTCCCTGACTTGTGTTGGGTACATACATCTTCCGCGACCCTTGACTCCAATCTGCACCCCACGCAACTCAGATCTTCGCCCATCCACGTGCAGAAGCCTCCGACCTCTCACGTCTCCTGAGCCAGCGTACCTCCCTTCGCCTTTCTTCATTTCCTCTCCTCTGTGCTTTCGTAGGTGAGTATTTATTGGGTTATATAAATAATATGATGGGTTTTATAATATGGTTATGTACTTCACCTTTAGGTATGCATATACTGTCAAGAATATGGAGTCTACGTATTTTCTTTTGGCTAGCTTATACATATAGATATAGGAGGTTTTGATTTTTCTATATTTTCAATTACAGTTAACATTTTAATGTATGTTATAGCTTTGAAGTTCTGTATATATAGTATAATAATTTTTATATATTTGAGTATGTATGTTTATGTGCTGTTTTGTATATAAAGTATACACATGTTATAAAATTTGTTAGTTATGTTTATATATGTTTGTATATACATATTTGTTACATTTTTATTCTCTTCAATCTGACAATGTTTTCCAACGTTTCTTATAGTATACTAGTCTAGTGATGCGTGCTGTATATATAGACTATTTTGAAATATAAGACATAAAGTCAAGCCTGCATAATTGTTTATACATCTTCAGTTGTTCGCATATATTTGTTTATGACAAGAGTTGAAATATGTTGCTTGCGTACGTTTGAAAAAAAAAACTTTCGTATTTTGTAGTCTTCCAATGTCATTATTGTACTTGTTATTTATACTGTAAAAGAGGGCGTAGTATTGCTTGTATATTGCGTTGAAATTTTGGAAAGAAACTTAAAGTGAAGGTTTTATTTGCCAGTTTACAGATATATACTACAATTTGCCAAATTTTGTGTTCATTTACAGTTTTATAAAAGCAAGTCTAAATTGTGAATAAGTTTATATGGTTTAGTTTTTATTATTTTATAGTTGTTTATAATTTACATATATGCCGCATATAAGGTCTGCATATAATTGTTTTATATAGTAGCATGCGAGAGTATATTGTATAGTGTGTCTGAGATTTTATTTTTAGGGTTTTAAATTAGTATTTATTTGAAAATGTATATATATTATATTTAAATATAAGTTCCAGATTTAATATTGGTTTCAGAATAATATAATAGGATAATATATATCGTTTCAGTCTATATCATGCAGATTTTTATCTATTTCATTAATTCTTTATCTATCAGCCTTGTCCGTCAAATCTGTGTTCAACCTACTTTGCTTTGAGATTTGTTGTTGGATCGGTCGATAGTCTATATCGTGATTCAATCATAGCTCATCGTGTTATCTATCTTCTTTAACCTCGGAAGGTGAGCAATCACTCACGATTAATGTTCTTTTATTTATTAAATTTGATTTCAATTGAAACGACAATTGAAATATGTTGCTGTTAGTTATTTACAATGTTATTACCTGTATCAGTTCACCTGTGACATCTGACACCACTATCAGTTATTTATGCAATGATAATCCAGTTTGGTTGATTAATGATTGATTGTTTGATGTTGACATTGGACATTAAATTGTTAATGTAATAAATGATAAATAATTTGAAATTGAAATTGACGTAGGAGTTAACAATTTGAAATCGACATATGTGTTGAATTTGATTAGTTAAATATGACCCCTTTAAATGTAATTAAATTGACACGTAGAAATAGTGATAACTACACCTTGAACCATTAAATGTATGATTGTATAAACTGCTGTAGTATAAATTGGATAATTGATATCAAGTAAAGAACCGTATTAACTTTAGTGTAATAATCTTTAATCTACATGAAATGATAGTGTAGATTCTAGAAATAATTATATTAATTTGCACAAACAACAATGTGAATTAATACGATTATTTCGGGATTATTTGAATTGATTATTGGATTGATATTGATTGTTGTTATTTCTTGTTTATTTACTTTGACACCATCCCAGTTATCACACTGCAAGTTCCCTTTGCTATGCTTTGATTTTGAATTGAATTGGAATCGGGTTGAAATGATAAATACCCAAATTTAACTTTGACTTAGGGTAGAGAATTAAATAAAACCCTATTGGTCAATGATTTGATTTAAAAATAAAATAAAGATTTTATTTGAATAAATGATAAGGTTTTGAAATGAAGTTAGAATTTGAATTCTTAATGAAAGGAAATGTTAATATTTAAATCTGAAACAAATTTTGACATAATAGTTGTTGAAAGATCGTTATTTTGAAATTAATTATTTGACAATTAAATTTGGAACTTTTCATTGAATTAAGTTTGAAATGATTTAATAATTAAGTTTGAAATTATAATTAAGTTTGAAATTATTAAGCTTTGGAATTAGTTAATAATTAAGTTTTGAAATTATTTAATAATCAAATAAGATTGAATTATTTAATAATTAAATAAAATTGAATGCTTTAATAAGTGAAATTGAATTTCTTTAACAAGAAATAGAATGTGATTTATTGAAATTAAAGTAAGACTTGTAATTGAAAGAATTGATTTGATGAATTTAATTTAATTCAAATTTATAAGTTTTTGATATATGAAGTTGAACTGAAGTAATTGATTTAGTGAATTGGAAATTAAATAGAAGTTGTTTGAATAATAAATTTACTTAACGAATAATTGAATGAAATCGATAAATGAAGTTAAATTGATTTGAATGTTAAATTAAATTAATTTAAATGATTTCAGAATGAAACTTATATACGAACTTGAATCAAAATTTTAATTGTTTTAAATAGAAATTGATTTTGAATTATAAGATTTTGAAATTATGAATGTGGAAGTTTTGAAACGTAGATTATGGAAATTGATTTAGGAAGAGAAATGAAATGTTGGTTTACAAATTCTAATTGAAATTGTAATTGATTTGGTTTTCGAAATATACAAACGACCAATCAGTGAAATAATGACGAAAGTTATTAAAGAGACCGGAATCGGTTAGGGACATACTCACTGTCTAAACCGAAAACCACTTTAATAACTATACGCGGAGTGTGATCCAGAATGAAGTGGTTGGAATGATGTACGTGATGATTGAAGAAAGAGAACGATAATGGATAGCCTTGACACTTGTGTCAAATTGGAAATGACTAAAACAGGAGCCGTGCCTGCCAAATAGGGGCTAGCTACCTCGAGCGAACACACTTCTTCGAAAACTACTCATTACTTGATGTCGATTGGTGCAACCTTGATTTTGGGAGTGTTGTTTCGCGGTGTTGCGATCGCTGCGGCGATACGTTCTCACCAGTCCGGATCAGGCAAACGTTAGTTTCACTACCTTGGGTATTGCCTCATGTGCCTTGTCATACTTGTATCCCTTTATACGCGACCACTATGATTTGTTTTGTGTTATACCTATGGAGTACTCCCTGATAGCCCACTAGTTTATGGTGGAGTTTACAGTGCTATATAGACTATAACGCTTATATAAAATGTGTTAAGGGGAATAATGGTAACGCCTTAACACTATTTTGATACCTTATATTACTGATAGACATTATCTACTTAGCATACATTACTACCTAGTAGATAGTTTAACGGATCCTTAAAGGATGGTTATTCCAAACATCCTTTAAGTTACTTGTATTTCAGTTACTATTTCACTTGAGTTGGATTTATTGTTATAAGAATGTTAATCCTGACTCGAGTGTTTTGTGTTTAGCTTTACGCTCGGGTCAGACTGAGTGTTCCAGTATTCAAGACTCACCTTTGGAGTTGGAGCTTCGCTTGGAGATCCAGCTATCTATCCAGCTTTCAGATATCCAGTTGATTCCGGTGATTGCATTCTGATATTGTATTTGATTATTGTATTCGAGACATCCGTTGTACCTTATTTAACTCTGATATGTATATAGTAGCTTCATGAACTACTATCTTTTGTTTCCGCTGCATTTATTACTCTGTGTCTGTGATCTGTGATTATTTATTTACTGTATATGTTTAGTTTTGCCAAATTTAAATTAACAACGCGGTATTTTGAATTATTCAAGTCCGACATGTGTGGATGCGAATGGTCCAAAATATCGGGTCGTTACAGCTCTTTTTTTAGTTTTGAAAATGTTTTCCAAGTTTTCACCATTGTTTTTAAGTTTTCAAAAATTTTCCGTTTGTGTTTTGAAATATATTATAGATAGAGTTAAAGTGAATTTTTCACCTAGAAAATCATTTCTAGCGAACTACGTTTATAGCGATAGTCGCTATGGATGCAGTTTGATAAATTTCACGATTTCAAGTTTTGAAGAGTTTTCTTTTGGATTGTTATTGAAAACTCAATTCAAACTAATTAGGGTAATTATTAATTAATTTATTAATTAAGCAATTAGATTAAGTAATTAGAGTTAAGAAAATTATTAACTAAGTTAAATATTTTTAATTAAGGAAGTTTTAAATAATGATTAATTAAGTTAAAATAAATTAATTTTTATTTAATCAAGTTTAATTACTTTAATTAATTACTGAATTAGAGTTAGTTCCTAAATTAATTATTATTTAATTAAGGATTAATTATCCACTTAATTAGGGTTTAATTTCTTAAATGAATGTTATTTAAATTATAGTTTAATTATGAATAATTTTAAATTAATTAAGGTTTAAAGTATGATTTTTGATTTAATTAAGATTTATTAAAGTTTAATTAAGTTTTAGACTTATGATTTAATTAAGGTTTATTTATTTTAAAGTTCCTTTTAAACTTTATAGGTTATTTATTTTAACCAACTTTCTTGTTTTTGAGTAAATTGTTTTAAAACTAAGGATATCTTGCCCATGCTATTAACTAGCCAAATGAACTAAAGTAGTTGTAATAATATGTTGACACGTTTTATTGAAAGTAAGTCGACTTGTACTTATCACAAATACCGCACTTCGAGAACGTGACGAATACAAGGGGGTTAATTTTGATAAGCGGATCATGGTAATTTAGGTATATGGAATGTTTGTTCATATGTAAATCTTTACACCCTGATGGTGGAATAGTCCACTATAAACAACTTGACCCTTTAAAATTATCGGACATTGGTTTGGAGAGACTGGGATCGGATATTAGTTGTTATCCGAAAACCAATTCGAACTAACGTAAACATTCAAATCGAAAATAGTAAAGGCAAGGTCCATGAGGAAGACTTTCAAATGCAAGGGATATTTGCTACTAACCCTGAGGGTGAATCCAAATTGGGTGCAGTGGAGATAGTGCCTCTGGTTCGTTCATCTCCTAAACGACTTGTATGGATGAGTGCTGACATTGTGTCAACATATGGAAGGAAATGTTAGCATTCCAGGTGGCAATGCTATAATAAAGATAAACATAGCCTCAGGCCTCATCAACTGGGAATGACTAAAACATGGGAGATGCAGCAAGGCTAGGTGCGTCGTTCCCATGAGGGTAAGGTCATCCCCATCTAGCATCCCTACTATTACCTCATTTATGCTTCGGTACGGTTGTGATCTTATTCGGTACTATACAGTAAAGGGTAGGCCGGTCTTGTGTTGGCAGGGGTCGATAGGTTCGATCTTGGTGTTATTTATCTAGAGTGCACCATGATGGGCGGTACCCCAGTAGCCCAGTCATTGTATGGAATCCATTTCCCAATAAGTGCCTTCGGTCTTAGTTGTATACCTATTATGTTGATTTAATTAATGTAACAATTTTGGCTATGTGAATTATTTATTTTAAAACCCTAGACATTATGATAATTTCACTGGATTTCTTTATAAAGTGTTTTGGTTATCATAAGGTAAAAACCCATCAGTGTTTATGTGCGGCGTGGTCTTACAAGATACCTTTGATTTTCAAAGTGTTATGTAAAAGTAAAAAATAAGTTGTTTTAGTTTACTCACACCAGACCCATGTCTGACCCAGAGTTTTATTTTCTTTTCCTAAAACTCTTGGGTACTCAAATTTGTATGAGTAGCCAAGTGATCCAAGTTTCTTACGGAAGCATTTTGAAGGAGCTGGAGCTGGAGCAGGTGGCTTCACCGTTAGCTAAAAATTATCTTATTCCACTGTGTTTTATGTATGATCTATGTATTTTGTGATGGACAGGTAGTTATAACTGTCCAGTTGAAGTTGTAATGTAAATGACTATGATGTATTATTTATATGGAAATGACTATGTAATATCTTATGTTATCTATTATATGTGGTTCTCATTCGTGGTGAAATTATGTGATTGTGTAATTTCTTCTTATCTTTCTTTTTCTTCTACCCTTAATGGCTCATCTTTCGATACAAGAAAGGCGATAATTACAATTTTAGTATCAGAGCTTAGGTTAAGCGAACACCTAGGCTTTGGATTAGGGTCAACTTGAGTGCGTATTTGTAATTTTTATTCGTGTATATATATATATATATATATATATATATATATATATATATAT
Source organism: Allium fistulosum (assembly GCA_030737815.1). Classification (NCBI taxonomy): domain Eukaryota; kingdom Viridiplantae; phylum Streptophyta; class Magnoliopsida; order Asparagales; family Amaryllidaceae; genus Allium; species Allium fistulosum. The sequence goes on from CM060902.1 coordinate 1,216,314,644, forward strand.
ATGATAGATATATCAACTTGATAGATTTGATTAGTACCGTTCTTTCAAGATTTCTCTCATCCAAGTATTCCAGGATTATCTTACTATGTCCAGGTAGTAAGACATGAGTAACAAAGGCAGATGAGGTAGGGGAGCAGGTAGCATTACGAGTACAAATGGTCGAACCCCAAATCCAGGAGGAATTTGGATTGTAGAAGAGGCAACGCCAGAGCAACCAAGAGTGAATTTCACAACCTTAAGAAAGGATTACACCAATCTAGGAGGGAAACCATTTAAAGGAATCGAGTCTATTATAAAAGTGAAAGCTTGGTTGTGATCTTACGAAAATATTTTAAAGGTCTTGGCATATTCGATGAACATAAAAGGTTCTTAGCAGCATGCAACCGCAAGAGGGAACAACAGCTTGGTGGGACTCCCTTACTGCAAATGTTCCAGAATAAGAGTTTTCGTGGGCCCAATTTAAAGAAGTTTTTGAGGACCAATTCTTACCAACAGCTGGAAGGACTAGGAGTACTGGAACTTCATGGACTTAAAGCAGGAGGATCTATCTGTAGTAGAATATGAGACGAAGTTCAATGAGTTATCTTGTTTTGGATCGGAATTGATCAACACCCCATTAAAGAAAAACGAGATGTTTGTTTTGGGTATGAGGGAAGAGTACCATGAGAAAATGACTGCTTAAGTTAAAGGTACTTTTTTGGATTTAGTTGATATGGCTCTGAGGTACGAGGCCATGGAAAAGAAGAAGCCTACTCCAGTAGCACCAACCGATGGGAATGCAAGTGAAAGCAATTCAAATAAAAGGAAACTCAATCTAGGAGAGAATAAAGGGAAAAACTTCAGGAGTATTAGTTGTTACCTTTTCAAGCAGAAAGGTCATATTTCAAGGTTCTGTCCGTACCATGAAGCTCCGAAGCAGCAAAGTGGACCCGTCTCCCCAATGGTCCTGAAGTCATTTTGTTTCAATTGTCATCGGTCGGGACTATCCACTCATGAAGAAGGTGCAACAGCCCAAGGTGCACACCATTAAGAATGAACCGTCTACTTCAATGGATGTAAAGGGGAAAGACGTCCTTGAAGGTACCTTACTAATTAATGGTATTTTTGTTTGAGCATTATTTGATACCGGTACCTCTCGTAGTTTTATCTCTTGTGAATCAATAGCTAAATTTCATCTTATTTCTAGTATTGTAGAAAACCCTATGTGTGTGTCTAACCCCATAAGTGGTGTCACCCATTTGAATATGATTTGTGAAGATGTGCCAAATTCCTACCTTTCTCATCACTTTTTTTTGCGACCCGTATGTCTTAGACTTTAAAGGATTTGATATTATTTTGGGTATGGATTGGTTATTGAAATATGTGCTATTTTAGATTGTGCTGAAAGGACTGTATCATTAGAAGCTAAATTGGGAAGGATTACTATGGTATCATGTAAGAATCCTGGTATTAATATATGCAGTTTCTTGTATGCCCTGGAATCATCCCTGGATGAGTTAGGTTATGTATAAATCATTAAGAATTTTCCCGATGTGTTTGAAGAAGTCAATAGCTTACCGCCGCACTAAGAGATATAGTTCTGTATTGATTTGGTCCCTGGTGCTAGACCCGTGGTTCAACCTCAGAGAAGGATGGCCCCGAAAGAATGGAATGAATTAGAAAAGCAAACCAATGACTTGTTAAGAAGGGGGTTGATTAGACCCAGTCATTTGAGTTGGGGATCAACTATGGTATTTGCGACTAAGTCTGATGGATTTTTAGGGTTTTTCGTGGATTATAGGGAGTTGAATAAGATGACCATTAGGAACAAGTATCCCTTACCCCGCATTGATGATCTTCTTGATCAGCTTCATGGAGCTACGATATTTTCTTCGATGGATCTAGATACTGGATTCCATCAATTGAGGATTGCTAAAGATAGTACCCTTAACTGCTTTTAGAAGTCCCGTAAGTTTCTTTGAGTGGTTGGTTATGCCTTTTGGGCTAACCAATGTGCCTGCATATTTTGTAGATCTCATGAACCGTGGTTTCCGAGATGTTCTTAATAAGTTTGTGTTAGTCTTCATCGATGACATCCTTATCTATTCCAAATCTGAGGAAGAGCATAAACATCATTTGGAAGTAGTGTTGGAGACATTGAGGTGGCATGTCCTGGAGGCAAAATGTTCTAAGTGCGATTTTTGGAAATCGAAAGTAAGATTCTTAGGACATATCATGATAGGAGAAGGTATTTCAGTAGATCCAACGAAGGTGGAAGCTGTTTAGGAATGGAAGCAATTGTGGACTCCTACCGAGGTTCGTAGTTTCTTAGGTTTGGTTGGATACTAAAGGAGATTTATTCAAGATTATTCTAAGATTTCCTCCCATTTGACTAAACTAACTAAGAAGGAGGAGAAATTTATATGGATTCCAAAGTGTGAAGAGGAATTTCTAGAATTGAAGAAGAGATTGACCAGTGCACCAGTTTTGGCTATTCCAAATGGAAATAGTGGATTCACGGTTTACACAGATGCGTGTGGAGTGGGACTTGGTGCTGTTCTGATGTAGTATGGTAGAGTGATTACGTATGCAAGCAGAAGTTGAAGCCTCACGAGAAGAACTATGCTATGCATAACCTGGAGTTGCTAGCTATTGTCTTTGCATTAAAAATATGGAGACACTACTTGCTGGGTAAGGATCCATCTATTCCTTTTAGTTTATTTCTAATCTTTAGAGATTTTAGGAGTAAGTTTTCTTTTAATTAGGTGAAAATTTTGAGCTCTTCACGGATCATAAATCCCTGAAGTATCTTTTTACTCAGAAGGATCTGAACCTGATGCAACATAGGTGGTTAGAGTTTCTGGCGGCTTATGACTTGGGTATTGTTTATACGCCAGGAAAGGCTAAAGTAGTGGCGGATGCCTTAAGCAGGAATGCCGCTTTGACTCTTTTGGAGATTACCCCAACTCTCCCAAAAAGATTAGTGAGCAAGTAAAGAGTGGAGAGAAGCTTAGTGGCGATCATCAGGAAGGTTGAGGAGGGACAGTGTATCAGTTTTAAGATTGATAACCGAGGAGTTTTAAGGTTCAATGGACGAATCTGTGTACCGAATGTCAACGATCTTAGGCAGGAAGTTTTGTCATATTGCCATCTGTAACACCCCTTCAAAATGGGAATAATAGTCCCACATCGTGGAAAAACACTATGAAGTGGGTGCTCTAATACCAATGTAACAACCCGCACCTCACTTAACGCAGATATTGTCCCCAACTTAGTCACCTCCGCCTCATGGGCCATGGGACATTCGATAAAATTAGTATTAGAGCCATACCTAGCCGAAATTGTGGTCTGTACATGTTACAGCTACGACGCCTGGGTGGTGTTGTGTTCATGAGCCAACGAGGACGTTGGGCTCTAAAGGGGGGGGGGGAGATTGTAACACCCCTTCAAAATGGGAATAATAGTCTCACATCGTGGAAAAACACTATGAAGTGGGTGCTTATATACCAAAGCCTTCACCTCATAATAACGTCGAGGCCTTTTGAGGAACAAAACCCCACACCTTGGCTTGGCCCATGAGGCGGAGGTGACTAAGTTGGGGACAATATCTGTGTTAAGTGAGGTGCGGGTTGTTACACCATCGTTCTAAGTTGAGTATCCATCCAGGTGTCTCAAGATGCATAGGGACATGAAGCAGATGTTTTGGTGGAAGGGAATGAAGAGAGATATCCCTATCTTTTTTAGTAGGTGTTCGTGTTGTCAACAAATCAAAGGTGATCATCAGAAGATAGTTGGATTATTACAACCCCTGGAAGTATCTAATTGGAAATGAGAAATGATATTAATGGAATTTATCAATGGTTTACCCAGAACTAGAAAAGGAAATGAAGGAGTATGGGTTATCGTGGATTGGCTAACGAAGAGCGCACATTTTATCCCAATAAAACCAACAAGAACAACTATTTCTTTAGCTGAAATTTTTATGACAGAGATTGTCAGGTTGCATGGAGTTCCTGTGAGTATTTTAAGTGATCAAGATCCTATATTTACCAGTCAATTTTGGGAGGCATTACAAAAACTCTAAGGACAAAACATACCATCCCCAAACGGACGGACAGACAGAGCGAGTGAATCAGATTTTAGAGGATCTCTTAAGAGTGTGTATTCTGGATTTTGGTGGATCATAGGAGGATCAATTGCATTTAGTTGAGTTCTCCTAAAACAATAGTTTCCAAGCAAGCATCGATATGGAACCTTATAAAGCCCTATATGGAAGACCGTGCAAGTCACCAGCATGTTGAGTTGAGAAAGGCGAAAGTCTAGTACTTGGGCCGGATATGATCCGAGGGGCTACAGAAAAAGTAGTAGTCACTAAGAAAAGAATGAAGGAGGCCTAAGATCGCCAAAAGAGTTCTGCTGATATGAGACGAAGGGATTTGGAATTATGGTTGGAGACTTGGTGTTTTTAAAGATTTTACCTATAAGAGGAGCTGTTAGATTTGGAAAAGCTGGGAAGTTAGCTCCAAGGTATGTTGGACCTTTTCCGTATTCTTGAGAGGATCGGATCGCTCGCTTATAGGGTCGAGTTGCAAGAGAGATTGGCGGCAGTTCATAATGTGTTCCACGTGTCTCATTTGAGAAAGTATGTTTATGACCCATCTTTGATCATGGAGCCATTGGTTCAAGAGGAATTGGAAACAGAACCGAACCTAATAGTAGTTAGACATCCAGTTTATGTTGTGGATCAGGATGAAAAGAGGTTGCGTAACAAGGTGGTCCGACTAGTCGAGATTCAGTGGAGTGAGGATCCAAGAGACTGCACTTGGGAGATGGTGGATTGTATGAAGGAAGCCTATCCCCAATTGATGTTAGGATAGTTAGTTTACTATCTGTTGTATGTATAGTGTACATCTGTTTGCTATGGATGCTTAGTACATGTCTGTGTATGTGTTATATGACATGAATATATAGCTTTTTGCGTAGTTTGAATTATCTCCTTGATTTCTAATTTCAGGACGAAATTCTTTTAAAGGGGGAAAGTGTAACGATCCATAATTTAATTGGTATTTAAATGAATATTTAATTATATTTTTAAATAATCAATAAATGGATTTTTGTTAACAAATAAAACTATTTTAAATAATAACTAATGATGATAAAATCATTTTCAGAATTTGTTTACCAATATATATAGTTCATGGAGAAATAGAAAAAATGTGACCAGAAATTATTTTCTGAAATATCAACTTTTCATTGGTTAAAAAGTCATCTGAACTGTCATAACACTATTATAAACACATATGCACACAGTACAAACTATTTATACATGATGAATACATGTATATGCCTCTCTTTTAAGTGTATATTTATATATAAGGATAAAAGAAAATATTTTATAAATAAAAGTGTATATATATATACACACATTTAAAAATAACATTTTCGACTCAAGTACATTAGTGCACGACATGAATAGTGCAAGATAAAGAGGGGGAGGAGTATGGTAGTGCATGCATACATATATTTTAATATTAACACATATAATTTTTGATTAATTTCCTAAGCCTATAAATACCTCTACTCTTTCATGTTTCTCATTTTTACAATCTCCTTCTCTACTTCTAAATTCCTATGAGCTTGGACAAACACTTCCATGGCTTCCTCTTCATAATTTTTGAAAATAGCGAAAAAGTACTTCTTTTGGCTAAAATCTCCTCTTTAGTTCACAAAAACATTTCTACACCTTCTACAACACTTCTATTCCAAACTACAAGCAACCATCCACCCTACAACTACATGGCCGTGCTTAACAAGGCCGAGGCCAAGCCTAAAGCCACTTGGCCGAGCCCATCTTGAGTGTTCGAGCAACCAAAAGTTCAAATTTTGCAAGTTTCTAAAGTGTTTTCAAGTTTTGGCAAAATTTCGTCCTGAATTTAAAAAATTTCAGTGAGTAAAACTTTTTCTTTTTGGAAAAGAAAAATACTTGATTTTGATGAACTATATGTTATAAAAATATAGTGGTTGTTGTGTTGAATTACCATGTTGCGTTGATGGTATATGATTATATGTTTAGGTTGAGCTTGGATTTGTAATTTAGTTGTTAAATAATATGTTTGGATATGGATATGTGATTGGTTGGTTATGATATGATGGTAGTGTGTTTATGAAACAAAACCAAGTGTATGTGATGTAAAAGTTGTGAAGTTAGCATCTTGAAAAGTCGCAAAGGACTTGAGATGCGATTGAAAACGAAAAGCCTTTTTTTTCTCTAGTTTTGGATTTTGAAAATGTTTTCCAAGTTTTCACCTTTGTTTTTAAGTTTTCAAAACTTTTCCTCTTGTATTTTCAAATATGTTATAGCGAAAGTGAAGTTTTCACCTAGAAATCAATTCTAGCGAACCGTGTTTATAGCGATAGTCGCTATGGATGGAGTTTGGTAAATTTCACGATTTCAAGTTTTTAAGTGTTTTCTTTGGATTATTTTTGAAAACTCATTCCAAACTAAATTAAGTAAGTCAAAAAGTCTAAGTTTTAATTATTTAATAATTTATTTATTTAGTTTATTAATTAGGGTATTTATTATTTAATTAATTAATTAAGTAATTAGATTAAGCAATTAGAGTTAAGAAAATTATTAACTAAGTTAAATATTTTTAATTAAGGAAGTTTTAAATAATGATTGATTAAGTTAAAAAGAAATTAATTTTTATTTAATCAAGTTTAGTTATTTTAATTAATTATTTAATTAGAGTTAGTTATTAAATTAATTATTATTTAATTAAGGGTTAATTATCCACTTAATTAGGGTTTAATTTCTTAAATGAATGTTATTTAAATTAAAGTTTAATTATGAATAATTTTAAATTAATTAAGGTTTAAAGTATAATTTTTGATTTAATTAAGATTTATTAAAGTTTAATTATGTTTTAAACTTATGATTTAATTATGGTTTATTTATTCTAAAGTTCCCTTTTGAACTGCATCGGTTATTTATTTTAACCAACTTTCTTGTTTAAGTAAATTGTTTTAAAACCAAGGATCTCTTGTCCATGCTATTAAGTAGCCAAATGAATTAAAGTAGCTGTAATAAAATGTTGACACGTTTTAAAGTCGACTTGTACTTATCACAAATATCGCATTACGAGAACGTGATGAATACAAGGGGGTTAATTTCGATAAGCGGGTCATGATAATATAAGCATATGGAACGTATGTTTATATGTAAATCTTTACACCTTGATAGTGGAATAGTCCACTATAAACAACTTGACCTTTTAAAATTATTGGATGTTGGTTTGGAGAGACCAGGATCAAGTATTAGTTGTTATCAGAAACCCACTTTGAACTAATGTAAACTTTCGAATAGAAAATAGTAAAGGCAAGATCCAAGAGGAAGACTTTGAAGTGCAAGGGATATTTGCTACTAACCATGAGGGTGAATCTAAAATGGGTGTAGTGGAGATAGTGCCTTCGGTTCGTTCATCTCCTGAACGACTTGTATGGATGAGTGTTGACATTGTGTCAACATCTAGAGGACAATGTTAACATTCCAAGTGGAAATGTTATAATAAAGTTAAACGTAGCCTCAGGCCTCATCAACCTGGAATGACTAAAACAAGGGAGATGCACCAAGGCTAGGTGCGTGGCTTCCATGAGGGTAAGGTCATCCCTATCTAGAGTCCCTATTATTACCTCATTTGTGCTTCGGTACGGTTGCTGATCCCAACCGAGGGGTGATCTTATTTGGTACTATCCAGTAAAGGGTAGGTCAGTCTTGTGTTTTCAGGGGTCGATAGGTTTGAACATCGGTGTTATTTTATCTAGAGATGCACTGTGATGGGCGGTATCCCGGTCATTGTATGGAATCCGTTTCCCAATAAGCGCCTTTGGTCTTAGTTGTATATCTATTATCTGAAATTTAATTAATGTAACAATTTCGGTATGTGAATTATTTATTTGAAAACCCTAGACATTATGATAATGTCATGGGATTTCTATATTAAGTGTTTTGGTTATCTTAAGGTAAAAACCCGTTCGTATTTATGTGCGGTGTGGTCTTACGAGATACCTTTGATTTTCAAAATGTTTTATAAAAGTAAAAATTAAGTTGTTTGAATTTACTCACACTAGACCCATGTCTGATCCATAGTTTTATTTTCTTTTTCTAAAACTCTTGGTTACTTAAATTTTTTTGAGTAGCCAAGTGATCCAGGTTTCTTACGGAAGCATTTTAAAGGAGCTGGAGCAGGTGACCTCACCGTTAGCTAATTATTATCTTATTCCACTGTATTTTATGTATGATATATGTATTTTATGATCGACAGGTAGTTATAACTATCCAGTTGAAGTTGTAATGTAAAGAATTCTGATGTATTATTTATGTGGAAATGACTATGTAATAGCTTATGTTATCTATTATATGTGGTTCTGAATCGTGGTGAGATTCTATGATTGTGTAATTTCTTCTTATCTTTTTTCCTTCCACCCTTAATGGCTCATCTTTTGGTACATGAAAGATGGTCGTTACAATAAACAATGGACACTACCAATTAAAACACGTCGTTTCTAGATTAAAAAAGTGACTTAGCTATTGTAAATACATAAGAGAACCTAATGCAATAACATTACTAACAGGAGTAACTGCCATTGAAATGTGGAAGTTCATAACTACTTAATGAGAATCTAAATGAATAAAATTTCACACTTTAGCTCATAGAAATAATTTGTTGTCCGTTGAGATCTGTTTTCAAATAAACCGTGAATAAATGATAAATCAATTGACAAAAATAAAAGGATGTTAAAGTTGAATATTGGAAACCTACCCAGCAAAAAAGAAAGAGTGTACATATAAGTTAGTTGAGCATTCCCCTTCATCAAATGAAGAGTTACATATGTGATCAATAGTCCTATGTGGAAATTAAAGAAAAATATCGTATTAAGGAATTTATATTGTAGAAATTAGTTGATTTATATTGTAAAGAATAAGCTAAACTTATCCATAGTGACCAAAGTTTACAAATTAAATATGAAAAAATATAACATTTCAAACTAAGTTAAAGAGTGATTTCGAACTTCTGTAAACCATAGTTGTGGCCGACAGAGGTGAGCATACTTACTCTAGCAATTGAAAAACAATATTGTTAAAATCTAATTACCAATAACTTGTGTCTACAAAGTAATCAAAAGGAATTTGTGGATGATAGAAAATATGATGTACCCAAACTGGATCGATCAAAGAAACCAGGTTGTAGAGTTGGTTAAATACGTCAGATTAAAAAGACATGATAGGAAAAATTATAGAATCTTATGTAATATTGGGATAGATTTTCTGAACTATTATAATGTGATAAATATGATTACTTAAGACTCAATTGCATGTTAAAAATTGAAGGTACTGGGTACAAGTAGTTAAGTGGATGAATTGAATTGTGAAGTGAAGAATATTTGAAAATTAAATATATTATCAGTATTGGAAAACTTATCAAGAGGTAATTGTATTTTGTACACTACAAAGTATGATAGTTGGAAAGAATCAACTAAGTGTTATATGAATAAAAAAAATCAGTGTTTAGTAAGTATTTATAACCTTGACTCGGTCTCAGCATAAAGTTAGAGGCTTAATGCACACATTCAACTTGAAATTATGCAACATTACAAAAATTGAAAGAGTGGCCAAACATACACAGTTATAAATTTGAGAAAGAAAATAATACTAAATCTAGTACCAAATAGTTTATTTATTTTTTAAAAAGTAACGAGAGCCATAATTTCTGCTGTGAATTCAAATGATAGAGCCATAGTGCAAACATATTTGGGATTCAGTTTGACCAAAATTGATAATATATGTGCTTCACTATGAAAACAAAGAGGATGTGTCTTTAATTTTTTAAGTCATGGCATTCACTATTCATATATAAAACTTTATTCTCAAACAAAGGCAGCCATGAAGGAAAACATCAGAAGATGAATATTTTATTGATTATCTATGTCTTTTTTGAACTATCCTAGGCATGAACCTCATATACTATATAGTACCATATATATATATTTGTTAAATTAGATTATATAATACCACAACACTTAAATATCCAACATGGTACATCACTATGATGTAGCAGCAACAGTGATAAGAGATCCACAAATTGATATAATTATTAATAGATATACACAAAGTAGAAATATTTACGAATTAGAAAAACAACATTATGAATGAAAAAACAGATCCAAATCAAGCGATTATGCAACTAAAGTAGTGCAAGTTTGTTGTTATATTTTTTTGGGTGCATGCATTATCAATATCATCCATATAGCCATTATGGAAGTCCATATAATAACATAGACTAATAATAATAAGGTGCGAATGATAGAATATGTTTCCAAAAATAGATTATAGTGTAACTATAATATATTTATATGCACTTGAATAGGGCTTATATTTAAATAAAATTGAAACTACATGTTTATCTACTAAAATAGATTATCTAGTGGCATATAAATAACTAAAAATAAATCCTAGATTGAGCATACTTGGTATCACATCAGTAAGAAACATAATTTTACATAAAGGAAACGATTATTTTATCAACGTATATCTAGTATTATTACAAATTAGACTCAATTTTGATATAAAAACAAAGGTAGGTCTCACAAATCAAAGGAATTGGTAATGATCACAATCCACGAATTGTATACAGACCAAACATATCGTAGAGTCAAAAGCACAATTCAAATCAAATAATATGTAAAATTAACATCTTTGTGTTTTAGGGTAAAAAAATTGATTACCTACAACGTGGAATTATATGCTAAGCTACTTCCTCATTATACCTCTCTGCCTTGGTTTGATCTGTTATGATTGGTATTTAGATTTGATTAATCTGAAAAGGGTAGGTAGATTGAAATAGAGATTATTTGAATAGACGTGATATCTGATGGATAAACTGATTTCAAAATTGAATGGACCTGGTTGTCGGTGACTTGGTATTGGGAGTTCAAGTAGATGAAAACCATTTTGAGATCACTGGAAGAAAAGTACAGGGCGGAATTTCTCTGTTGGTGGTTTTGAGATCACTGGATGAAAACCATTTTGAGTTCAAGTTGGTGGTTTGCTGGTGGTCTCAATTTCTCTGTTCCTTTCTATGTACAGGGCGGAATAGCTGCCGCTGAGTGTTTGTATTTCTGGTTTTTCTTGTACTATTTTAAATTTGGACCTATGGGTGGTGTCGCTTGATGCTAGCCTTTTCTGTAAGCTTCGGAGAATGACTTTTATTCTCCTTTTGTTTATATACTTTTATTTGAAAGAAAAAAAAAAAAAAAGATCACTGGAAGAAAAGTAATGGTAAAAGCTGAAAAGATGATGCAGAAAACGTGCAAAGATGGGGAAGGTGGAAGAAGAATAATGATTTTTAGGTTTTGATTTCTGCAATTAGGGAGTCGTAGGGGTAAAGCAGTAGTTATTTGTTAAGGAGACACACGTAAGCTTGGTTTGGTTTGCGCTTTTAGGTTTAAGCAATAAATTATCCACTAGATCATTTTTATTATAGATCTCATCCTTTAATTCCTTCTAAGATTAGGTTTTCTATCACAACCGCAACTATACTTTTTTGATTTCTCAACAGCGTTCTTAACTTCTTCTCCCTCTCTCTCCCAATTCTCCTATGGAATAAATATAATAAAAATGAGAAATTTAAAGCAAAAATTTAAACAATAAAATATCATTTTCTTTAAGATCTTGTCTTCATCGTCTTGATCTCTATTTTAATTTCGTTTAAGATGGAATCGGTGCACTCAGATAGTTTTAATCAAGTTGGAGCTGAAGATGGAGCTCCTCAGGTTATTGTTGCTGCTAAAATAGGAAAGCATTTCTTTAACATAGTTACAAATTTTGAGTTCACCGTGGTCCAAATATACATCTCTTTTCCAAGATCATTTTGTTTGCTTGCAATAATTTAGTGACATCTTATATGTATTGATGATTGTTCTTTGATCTTAATGATTGAATGGGTAAAGATAATATTTTTTTTGTTTTATCTATCTCAATGAAAGGTTTCTTTTAATATGAGAAAGTGTAAGATAATTTTGTGATAAAGTGAGGCTTATTGGTTAAATATAAAGTAGAAAAATGTTTAATTTCTTTCTTCTGGAAGTGTTTCATACTAATATTAAGTAAAACAATGAAATTATATACAAGTTATCAAAGTGAAGTGAGTAAAACTGCAGTAAGAGATAAATCTTATATATACTTTGTATTGAAGTCTGTTTTGATATAATGCTTCAAGGTTATATTATTTTAGGTCATGCTTTGGTAGCATGAAGTGTTTCATTTGCTTGACAATATTCTTGGAAAGGAATGAGGTTTTTTTAACTGGTTATTAACTATACTATAGGTTTAAAATTGATGATATTCAGTGAGTTAATACATTAACTATTTGATATAGCATAAAAAGACAACATGATGCATGTATCTATAACACTATACTAAGCTCTTCACTCCAAAAAAATAAATAATGTATATTGTACCATGCTAACTTCACTTTATAACTTAATAGAAAGACATTCTTATTTTATGGATACCGTTGTTTGTTATATTTTGCAGGTATGTTGAGTACACAAGCTTCGTCTGTCGAACTACCATCTTCTTCTTGTCCACTAATTCATCCAGAAAGTTAAAAGGATGTCGTCGTTGCACTTTTGGTGGTGTTTGGATGCTTATGTTTTATTGGTGGCACTTATTCAATGTTCTTATAGATTCATGCAGGAAGTATAAGAATATCGATTTCTAACTTGCTTACATTATAAAAGATGCATGTAGAAGGGCTAGTTTAGATATCCAATGCAGATCTCTTTTATGTATTGAATGTTTAAGTGCAGATTATGTTATGAACCCATGATTAAGAAATACTTCATAATGCTTCTGTAAAATGATTTATTTTGGAATGTTGATTTTCCTTGAATGCCACCATGATATATTAATGTTAGTATTTCATCATTCTAAGATTATTATTATTTTCATAATTTTTTTCACTTTAAGTTAGTCATGTTGTTTCATATTTGTTGGTTTTGTCCTATTTTGGTGATATTTCTATTAGCATACATGTTGTTTAGTTTCCATTATAGTCATGTTTAGGTTAATAGTAAATTTACCGTTACTAAAGATCGGTATACTGAATGTTGGTTTACCAATAGTTTCAGTAACGGTTGTGGTTGTGATTTTAGATTTACCAATAGTATCTGTACGGTAAACAAATCCGTTATTGGCAATGGTAACCATTACCATAACAACCCTATATGTTTCCTAGAAATTTCTCCAACTGTATCCTAAACGAACATTTTTGTGGATTTAACTTCATATTGTATTTTCCTAAAACTCCAAACATTTCATTCAAGTCTTTTATACGATCGACTTCTTCCATCAACTTAACTAATATAGCATCCACATAAACTTCCATACTTTTCCTGATTTGTTTTTGAACATCCTACTGACCAATCATTGATAAGTGGCGCAACCATTCTTTAGCCTAAAAGGCAATACCCTACAACAATTGGTTCCCCAGTCATTTTCAAAACAAATTTGCTCTTCATCAGGCTTGAACATCGAGATTTTATTATAGCCTGAACATGTATCATGATAATTAACAGCTTATGCCTCTTAGTTGTATCCACCAGGCCAGTCAACCTTGAAAACTGGTAATAATTTTTGGTCATGCTTTATTCAAATCTATGTAATCAATACAAGTGCTCCACTTTCCATTAGACATCTTAACTAGGATTGGATTTTCTAACCGCATTAGGTAGCAAAACCTCCTAGATGGATGCATTTCCCAATATATTTTAACCTCTTCTTATAGAGCGATTGACCTAGGGGAAATTTTGTAATTTATTGTAAATTATGGACAAAACTTCATTTGAAATAAAAGGTGTTTTTCTATCTATTATATACTTGTTATAATGTGTTAAATTAATTATTTGTTTAATTTGAGTGTACTTAATAGAAAACCCATAAATGATATGTTTTGCGATAGTAATTACTATGTGTTGTAATCATGAGAAATTTATCACAGTAAAAATAAACATATCGTTTAAGATATTCCTAGTCAAGATGTATCAGTACCGGATACAATACATTCGTTGAGACTAGAGTACGCAATGCTCCCCAAATATTGGTTTGTGTATTACTCATGGCTGTTGGGGGCACCAATGGGTTACATACTGATAATTATTGGATAACCATGAAATGACCCACTCAATAGTTTTATGTTGCTTAATATCACCGTAACATCCCTCATTTTAAGGATTGAAAATAGATAATATCGATGCTTCAGCCATCCTTAGTATTAGTTTCTAATGACTAAATGAGATCAGTTATAGTATCAGTAACATCAAGAGCATAAGAAATAATAATTTTAAACAAACAATTTCATTAACCCATTTGTAAATTCATTACATTCAATTTCATTACATAATCCACGATTCCATCGTTCTAATAAAATACAATAAATACAAATTAATTCCAAGAGTGACATATGAAGATGTTCCCTTGGATGATTAGAGTCTTCACTACTAGACGGTTACAGTACCCATCATTACATACATTCAGCAAAAAATAAAAGCAGTTAACACTGCACGGCGGAAATACTTCTAAATAGTAGCTGGACTCTTGCACGTCTCTAGAAGCTTATTCGTCTAAACCTGAAATACCCTACTCTCAGGCTACCCAATTCAAATTGAGTACCCAAGAGTTTAGGAGGGAATCAAAAACTTCGGGTCAGACAAAAAGTCTAGTGTGAATAATATTTTACCATCTCAAACCAAATTAGCTAACTAGTGAGACCACATGCCGTTGAAGCATGGAACGAGTTTCCCCTCACTAATACCTTTATAATATATATATCAGTCATAACATATCTGCAACTAAAATGATTAGAATATCATCATAATATCAATGTCATTATCATCATGCATAACGGGTCAAAATGAACAATCCATCATTCGCTAGGGTCAATGGGTTACACCTTCCCATACTTACCTAATCCTTAAAATAGTCTATGGAAAAGTTTTCCCAAGGTCACTCTGAACCTATATTTGTTTTCCAGACTAACTAAAAACCTCTGACTCGGGCCAAAATATAACCAGGTAATCCAAAATCTTGTCCAATTAAGAGGCAATAACAATGGCTTATGTTCGTAAAAGAGTACCAAATACTCCCATGAAAGAAGAAAAAAATAATGAGCGTTACTGCTACAAATTCCTTTTTGTGCGTAACTCCAAAAATTTCAACCTCAATATCAACAAAGCCCTATGCATTGGAATCGTGGACCTGAACAACCAGAGGCTTAATGGTTGGAGGATGGGGCACGACCCTACCTCAGTCTCCACCCAAAATCTAGTTTTAAAATATCCATGATTCATATCTTTTGATCAGTTTAGGGCATCATAACACAATGTAATCTTCCTGATCTCCTGGATGCAATTTTGCTTAGTTAGGAGTTTAAGTCTGACCATACCCACAATTGAAACAAAAGTAATCGATCATCAGTTCCCAAATCCACAATGTCATAAATGTTGTGATAACATATAACATATAAGCATGCATGTCAAAAATTTATCATATGCAATAATAACTGATCAAGATATAAAATTGAACATATAATACATCATTAACCATCATAAATACATGTTCATATGATAGCCATTTTGTACACAAAATTTCTTGTAACAAAGTAATAATTTCCTTCACAAAAACTCTTTAAAAATGCACTAAAACACCTTTTCTTCTTTTAAAACCTTCACAAAATTCTCAACAAAAAACTGCATTTTTGTTCAAGTAAAACATATCCCAAACATAGAGTAAAAAACTAATGTGTCCTAAAATATGCTATTGCACTCACAAAATTACATGCCATCTCATGTCAAAGATGTTGCTATCGAGTTTCAAAGCTTAGACTATCGTATGCCAAAAACATGTGCTATCGCACTTTTAAAAACTTCATGCTATCGCATGTTAAATTATAGGCTATCACATATCAACAAATATGACTATTGCATGTCAACCAAAACAAAGCCATCACATGTTAAAAACCCAAAGCTATCGCAAGTTGCTAAAAACCATAGCTATCGTAAGTTAACAAAATCCATAGGTATCGCAAGTTGAAAATTATATAGTCATCGCAAGTTGACAATTTCATAGCCATCATACGTTGACCCATAACCATCGCAAGTTGAAAAAAGTAATAGCTATCGCACATTGACAAAAACGATAACTATCGCAAGTTGATAAAATAGTAGCTATCACAATTTGATAAAATAATAGCTACCGCAAGTTAATAAAAATAATAGTTATTGCATGTTGATAAATATGGCTACCGCAAGTTGATTAATGACATTTCTTTAAATACCTGCAAAACTGATTTATTTCCTTTAAATGTAATAACCTTTTACCAAATCAATTTTTATATCAAATTCTCATTGGTTAATCAAAATCTTTTTAGAAAATTTGCAGGAAAATAGAGAGAGAAGTTCTTTCTTTCCCAAAATATAAATTTTCTATTAATTATGCCATTAATTATCTTTTATAATTAAAACTCCCTTCACTAAACAATTAATATTTACTGTAATTACTTAGGAAAAATCCCTAAAAAATTCGAAAAATCTGAATTTACCTCTATTTCAGAATATAAAAATTTCAAAGCAAAATAATTATTTTTCCATATTTTAGATAATTAAAAACCTAAATTATCCATTTTATTAACTTAGAAAATTCATATTAAATTCATAATAATTTCGCAAATTATGAAATTTGAAAATCCATCTGCAAAATGTTATTCCAAATCATATCAAAAATTCAAAGTATTTGAAGATCAAAAACATAGTTTTACACCAAAACCCTTAAGAAAGGTATATTAAAATATTCAATGATAACCATAACACACCTAAATGACCATCTAAAGCATATGCATGATAATCATCGCTAAATCATTTTGGTTTTCATCCCAAATTCGAAATTAAATAACATACAATAAAGAGATGAAATACCATTCACCTTATTTTGGTCTTGTGTGAAGATGATTGCCTTGGTTTCTTCCCTTTTGCTTTCCTCCTTTTCTTTTTCTTAGTTGAATGAATTTTAATGGAGTTTCTCTAGTCTTTGTGTTTTTTCTCCTTTTCTTTGTTTATGAGGGAACGGTCGAATTAATATGGAGGAGAAAAGTGGTTGTTAGGAGCAATAGATTGTATGTGTTACCCTGATTTCCCTCCTATTTCCTTACTTCCCTCCTATTACCTTACTTCCCTCCTATATAACTAAAGCCTTTAATTTCTTTCCTCATAAACCATTTCTTCATTTAAAGTTTGAAATTTAAAATTTACATTTATATGGCAATTATCCACACTATACATACATATATACACACACATGCGTATATATATATATATATATATGTATATATACTCCCATATTATTATTTAATTATTTACTAACTAAATATATAGAATAATGTGCAGCAAAAATTAGGGATGTTATAGGCTTCCCTCCTTAACAATTTTCGTCCTCGAAATTCTAGTAAGGAAAACAACAAGCATTGTAACGACCCGCAAATTTATCAATTTTTAAATTTAAATTTATTTTTAACTATTCAAATATAAGCTTTCTAAAACATAGATTATGATGTTTTGAACAATAATGATGGTAATCTTATTTTGAATAAGCATTTACAAAAATATAAATTTTAAAGGAATATCGATAAAATGGTCGAAAATCAGTTTATCAATAAACAGCTCTATAATTATCAGAAGTCATGCATGGAGTTGGAACATATACTTATTTATCCATTTAAACAAGAATATGAAATAAAATTATTTATATTATTTTGGGAAATAAAATGTATTTATGACATCATCAATAATGTCATCATATTTCATAATTGATCTATGAATTCAATGATTTAATAATATTATAATTATTCAAATAATTGTTTTTAAATGATAATAATTAATTTTAATTATTTATGAACCAATAATAAATAATTTATAATAGTTTTATAAAGATATATATTTGACTTGAAATTATAATGAAAATTGATATTGTTTTATCGATATAATAACACTTTTTGTAAACAATTGTTTAATATTGATTTAAATGTTATCATTTTAATTCATTGATAATGATGAGAAATTAGTTTTCAAATTTTGTTTACATTTACATGTAATTTAATTTATAAGTGAAAATGTGATCGGGAATCGACCTTCTGATTTTCAACGGTTTAACTAACGAAAGTTGTTCAAAGTCGTTGCAACATTATTTGTTCTCTAGCGTAGATACATATACATGCACATACATGTCACATGAACACATATACATATAATTATACATACATACATACATGTATACATATGATAAAAATTTCATGATATTATGAAACAAATATCATAATATTTTCATTTTTCTTCACCCTTAAGGCATTTAAAGTCAATGCACATAGCATGGTAGAGAAGTGAAGTGATGGAGCCACATAGGGGGAGGAGTACTTCGGCCGAAATAGTGAGGTAAGGGAGGAGTGTGTTGGTGATGAAATGGCGATGTGTGTGCACATAAATATCATGATATTTTTATCACTTCTTTGCCTATAAATACCCATCCACACCCTTTCACATTTTAAACACCATTCTTCATCTTATTTCTCCTTCTTCTTAAAGCTCTAATAGCTCTTCTTTAAAGGCTTCCCTGCCTTGAAAAATATTTGCAAAGTTATGGCAAAATAAAGTAATACACACACACACACCACGTCATTCCACCTCAAAACCAAGGCAAATCACTCCACATCTCCACTCAAAGCTCATGGCCACACCCATATCCATGCTTGGCCGAGCCCACCTCCACTTGCAAGATAGGCCGAGCCAATCCAAAAGTCTCGGGTTCATTTATATAGGCTTTGATTCGATCATAGCGAAGCTATGGCGAATTTTCATAAAGTTAGAAACCAATAAAGGTAGAAGCTCTATTTATATTATGATATATTGGATGATATACATACATACATATATATATATATATGTTTGGCTAGGATGATTGTGAACCATGTTTGGATATGATTTTTTGTATGTTTGGTTATGAGAAATATTCATGTTTAATAGACGTCAAAATCACACAAAGGAAATCACTTTCGTTATAAATTATAAAAGTGCTACAAGTTGGTTAAACCTCTCTAAAATGGTTTAAAATGTGTTATAAATGTTTTATAAACTCTAAAACTCAATTTGGAGAAGTTTCAACAAGTTATGAAAATTTAGTCAAAAATAGGCGCGTCGCGTAACAACAGTTTGTGATTTCGCGCCGTAATAATTAAATCCATTTATACGATGGAATGGAAGTGAGAATTCTTTATAATAAGAATTTTTCAAACTCTTATAGTCATAGTTTTCAAAAAAAAAAGAAAAAGATCAAGATTTCATTTACTAGATTTTGAAATATGAGTAAAGCAAGTTTTCAAAATAATCGCGCTTTGGCAGTTTGAAAACCAAAGCGGTAAATTTTTTAAAATGAATATTTTTAATTCTTTAAAAAGATGAAATAATTTCTATAAATATATTAAAATGTGTTAAAAGAGATCTGAGTTATAAAAATGGACTTCCAATTGATAGAAAAGTTGTTTTGATCAAAAAATCCTTAAAAACATTATTTGTAACATTTTTTCGCGGCGCTTTCTAGTAACTTTTGCAAACAACAGTTTTAACTTATTTATTCTTTCCCAAATCTTTTATAAACATTTTCAAATAATAAATAAGTATTTTAAAGATGATTCAGAGGTTTTATAATTATTCTAAAAGAGTTTAAATAAATGATTAGAAGAAAATCCGTTATAAATAAGTGATTTAATCTTAGCCCTAAGGACCGATGAGTAGACTGGATTTTTCTATTCATGAGATCCGAATGTGAGGTGCTTAAAGTAAGGAGATGTTCAGGAGCAACCAGTGCCATGGCTTACCTGGCCTCTTTCCCGGGCGAGGAATAGATAAGGTTGAAATGTCATAAACGAGGCAAGTAAAAAAGATTCAAATTTATAAATTTAATACAACTTAGATTGGGTAGAAATAATCTTCATATACAAGGCATTAAATTCTGAGGAGGGAACCCATACTATCCATGTGAATTTGAAAAAGATTCCACCATTATTCGATGGATAGTAAAGGCTGAATGTAGAAATTGATATTGGGTAGAATAGTATAATTTCTATTGACCCTTTTTTTACTCAATAAAGTTTTGCAATGTAATTTATGAGAGATGATTTTGATTTGGTATTTCCAAAGTTAAATAGAGGTTTAATGATTCCGTATATACTAGAAAAGAATATGATTTAAAGATTTATATCTCTAAAGGATATATTTTATTTGATAAAAGATATTGATAAATGAAATGATAATCACCCTCAAACTTAACATCTTTTATCGATGATTGGTTCAAAGAACCAGGATCGGATTTGGGTAATTCTTATCCGAACACCACATCGAACCAATATACGTGTTGGAAGTGAAGACATGGAATGATAATAAATTAGAAGATGGAATGTAGGGCTGCTTGTCACTGACCCTTGGGGGAATTATTCATATCATATATAAGTGGCAGTAGTATGTTCATTTGATCTTTGATGCAAGGACTTCTTGCTACTAATCCTAGGAGTGATTTCCGATAGGACGTAGTAGGAGAGTTCCTTCAGTTTGTCTTATTCCTTGACAACTTATATGGATGAATGTCTGACATTGCATTTGTAAAACACACATACATTGGCCTCTACAAACGTACATATGTTTGGTGGTGTAGGAGGTAACCTCTTTACACTTAACACCCTTCTCTGAGACGTACAAGCTCAGAGGTTGTACATTTGTGGAAATCAATAGTGTGTGATGGAAATGGCAATGTGGCATTCACTGAAATGTGTGCTATGAGAAAGGTAATCGTTACCTCGAGCCTTATCACCCAGAAATGACAAAAACAAGGTAGATGCGACAAGGCAATGTGGGTCGCACCGA
Organism: Allium fistulosum; assembly: GCA_030737815.1. Taxonomy (NCBI): domain Eukaryota; kingdom Viridiplantae; phylum Streptophyta; class Magnoliopsida; order Asparagales; family Amaryllidaceae; genus Allium; species Allium fistulosum. The sequence goes on from CM060902.1 coordinate 1,216,335,644, forward strand.
TTAGGATATGGTCATCACCTTTCTAGATTACCCTCGATATATCGGGTATGTTGTGTATGCTATGAGAGCTCTTGGATAAGTCGGGAACGACCGAGGATGTAACGACCCGTAATTTTCGACAATTAAAAATAGTAAATTTAATAGGATTTTGTAATTAAATATTGGAAGAAATTAAAATTTAAGATTTATAACTGGAATAATACTAAAATGAAATGTAACAATGCTAATTAAAGCTAATTATTAACAATTTGAATGGAATTCCAATTAATTGAAATAGTGTAGGGTTATACTTGGTTATAAAGTGAACATAGGAAAAAGAATGTAAATATTGAATTCATTAATGAAATAATATATTGTTAATGGAAATTGAATAAAATTAGTGTTATGAAAGAAATGGTAACATTTGTTTGTAAGTAATAAACTTATAAATGTAATTAAAAGCTAATGGTGACAATTATTATATATATATTACCTATTTATTTGGTCTATTAAATTTAATTGGAAATAAATGGCAATTAATTCCCTTAATTAGTGCAGTTAATGTAAGTTTAATTGATAATGGTAAAAAGGTTGATTCTATACAATGTAACCAATGTAAATTTTTATCATAGTATGACCTTTGATTTGAATAAAAGGATGGAAATCAGTTTACTCAAGTTTATTGGAATTGGAAATTTTAATAAGTGAGTTTATTACAATCAATGGAATAAAAGGTTACGTAAATGAAAGGTAAGATGAAATGGTAAAATATTGATGTAATGGAAGATATAACAATATTGACTATGTATGTAAGGTGATAATTGATTTAATAAGAGAATGAAACCAAGGTAAATAAATTAATTGAGACTTTAATTATAATTAATGTGTGAAATTGACAAAAATTCAATAAAATGGAAATATAGTAGTTAATACAAATAAATGATGGAAATTGAGTATATTAACATAATGAAATGTAAAACAAATGTTAACTATGTTATTAGATCATAAGTTTGGACCATAAATAAAATTCTAAAACAACAAACTATAATGAAGCAATGAAGTGGAAGGTTCTAACGCCTATTAGAATATAATTTAATAACAGGAATTGGAATAATAAATGTCAGTTTTAATGATGAGTTAAATGAATATTAATTGATAGAGAAAAACATTTATTTAGTATGTAATTTAATGCTTGTTGGATACTGTAATTTTATAAATGTGTTTGCATGACTATAAATAAGGATTACAATATTCACGTATTTATTTAATTGATTTCATCAATTAGGGTCTGTTTTGAAGTGGAAGATTAAAATTAATTGGAAATAAATTTATTGAAATCTTTCAATTGAAAAAGGAAAAAAGAAACAAAGTGCAATTAATAAATTTAATGTAAGAATGTTTTCATTTTGAATGTACATTATTTGGAAATATAAGAATGGATTTAATATTGTATAAGTTGATCATTTTAGAATATAAGAATGTTTACATTTATGAATTGCAAGTAATGAATAAGCATTTTAAGGAAAATAAAAGAATGTTTGAGGAAAATAAAGTGAACGTTTCCATTCTGAATATAAATATAACGTTGTAAAAAGAGAAAATTGAATTTTTAAAGCAACATTTTACGGTAGTTAAATAGCAGGCATATGTTGCACGGAAGTGATTTTATTGCTAACCTTGAAATTTAAAATAAATTAAATATTTGAGTTCATAATTACGTGTTGCCTGCCCTAACTGAAATCTTTGGAGATGATTCCGTCCTACAGTTCGGTGGAGGAACTTTAGGGCACCCTTGGGGAAATGCACCTGGTGCGGTAGCTAATCGAGTAGCTTTAGAAAAATGTTGTTTTAAAATTTGAATTTTTAAATTATGGTTCATATTTTATTTTATGTAGCGGGGGTCCCCGTTATGTAAATTGGTGTGTTCAAATTTAGTTATGTTGTGGTAATTAAATCTTTAATGAATGTCAAATTTTGTATGTTTGGGGTTAACAAATAAATTGAGTGAACAAATGTTTTGAAATTTGAATTCCAAAAGTTTGTTTATAGAGTAGAGTTGGTCCATTCATTCCCTTTCTAATTAATAATTGTCACACTTTTTTCATTGTTTCCTCATTTGTTCCATACTCATTTCCGTTTACATTGTCTAAAGCCTTTTCATTTCATGAACGTTACCTACTTTTCATATTTTTAATTCTTTACTTCACCTCTTTTAATACCTACCATTTTTTTAGGGTTGTTCATATTTTTACTTTATTTCAATTCCTACTTTGTTTAGATTTAGCTTCATTAGCTTTTCACTAGTTTCAATCTTCATTCTTGTAGCTTCATTTCATTTTTTAAATATCATCTTCTGTAGCTTCACTTTTGTCTCTCTTCACCTTCCTCCTTCTTCTTTTTTTCATGTTTCTTCTTCAAATCTCCTTTATCTCCTTTTTTCCAAAGCATTTTTTTCTCTTTTCTTCTTCTTATTCTTCAAATCTTCTTCTTCTTTTTCAAAGTTTCCTTTTCTTTTTTTCAATTCTTCTTCTTTAATTTTTTTTCATTTTCAAACCTTCTCTTCTTTCCATGTCTTTTTCTTCAAATCCAGATCTATACAATCTTCTCTCCAAAACAGACTATAAAAAAAGATTAAGATAGCAAAGGAACAAAACAAAATGAGAATGTAGTTGAAGATCCAAATCTGGCTAGAAAAGGGAAAGCAAAAAGGTGAGTGATTCAATCCACTCTCGCAATACTAAAAATTCCATTCCAAGTTAAATAAAATATATGATGTGATATATAATTTTTTTATTGCTGTTTGTTGATTTAAGTTGACATTTGAATTGAATTGATATTGAATCTGAATTGACATTTAATTTTATATTGGAATTTAATTGATAGTTAAACCCCGATATTGATAACTATTATATGTTGAAATATATTGGTTGATTTGGATGTTGTTTGAAATGGATGCTTATTGATTGATATGTTGGATGCATGGTTGTTTATTTATTTTAATATGTCCCTGTAATCACCTTGTATATTATTGACATCAATTAAGTGGTCCTTGAATCATTTTAGAATTTGATAATTAAGACATTTAAATTATGGGTTGAAATGATATATGCCCATACAATTTCTTGAATTTGGATTATTTATTGAAACTGAATTATTTAAAATGTTTAAGTTTTTAATTTAAACTTCGGATTTATTTTAAATAAAGTGGTTAAAATTGGTATTCCGAATTATTTTAAATCTCGTAAATTACTGCACTGACGTTGTACACTTGATAGGAGATGAAAAATCCCATAACATCTCTGAAGCCATTGCACTCATATTTTTATTTGAGATTGATTTGACTTACATAGGAATTTTTAGTTCTGACTTGAGTGTATTGTTTTTTCATTATGCTCGGGTCAGTCTGAGCTTTTTTAGTGTATTGAAGACAATTTTATTTTCTGGAGGATGAAGACGAAGATTCAGTATATTATTGCTATTTATTATTATTATTCCAGTGCTTATTGTGTTCCGCTGCATTATTTTTTTTATTTTCTAATGTATGTATAACTCTGATTTAAATTGTAAAAGTATAATCAAATGTCATTTGTAAAATAGCTTCATGAACTGTTTATTTGATTATTATATTTTTTTCATTCCACTGCGAGATTCTGTGTTTTGTTTTTCCTTCTTTTCTATTATTTTCTTATTTACCCCATTAACAATCCTCCCTTTTGAATGGTTTGAATTAGACATGTGTGGTTTATTATCGATTTAAATCGTCCAAAAAGGTGGGTCGTTTCAGAGGATGTCATATTCGGTACTATCTACAGTAAAGGTAGGCCGGTTCTGTGTTGGTGGAGGACCATCTGTTGGTGCCTCAGTGCATTTTTCTAGAGATGTACCGTGGGAAGGTAGTCTCTTACCTTGTCATTGTATGGAATCCATTCTCCAATATGAGCCTTTACGATTTAGTTGTAAACCTATTATGCTTTCGAATTTAACAAATGTAACAATTCTAACTATGATTAATATGTTATTTGAAAGGATTTTTAAAGAATGTAATTCAAGATAATATCCCTGATTTTGCGTTGCAAATGTTTTGTTTATCATAATGTAAAAATCCATTCCGTGTTTATGTGTGGCGTGGTCCGATGAGACAACCTTTATTTTCCAATACCCGTATTTTTGAGTTTCTCACATAGTCCCATGACTGACCTTGTAACGACCCGTAAATTTTAACGATTTTAATTAGCGTAATTAACTAAATTTTCATGAAAATTTAACAATGAAATTTGATATTTGGTATACGTTTATTTAAACGTAGCAAATGTCAGATTTTCATCAGAAAATATATAAGTTTGTTTTGTTGTGTAATTTTATTTAAAATTTAAATATCAGTTATATTTGATGAAAATTAAATATTTTCAAAATCTGAATATTTTTACATAATAAAAATGTAACTCATTTTCTGAGTGAGACGTCATATTTCATTTCGCCAAATTGGAATGCTCTAGCTCCATTTATCTTATTTTCAGAGTTTTAGCAGCATTTTCGGCAGCAAAAAATCGAGTTTTGATAACCCGGTCGTATCGTTGATATCTATGTACCATTCTGTTCGTCTTGTTGTGCTGATCTCTGCAGCATATTCATTTTTGTAATTCGACGTCCGGTACGCGACGAAATCGGCGAAACGATTTGCCGTATCGGTTATGTATTTGTGCCTTTTTGTTTTCCTTTGTCTTTTCAATTGCCAGCCGTGTAATCCAAACAGCACTTGCATTAATTATTTTACATGAATCAAACGTATGTCCTTTGCTGTCTCCTTGATTTTCATATATATATATTTGCCCTTGTCTTTTCATTTTTGCTTCTCTGTTCATTCTGAAAAAAAAGTGAAAAGGTAAGCATGCTACATTCTTCTTCTGGCCATGTATCAACTTGTCCTCCCCTTGCTTTTGCACGTGTTTTCCTCCTTTTGGGCTCAAAGTAAATTGCCTCCAAATCTATCACCATCACCCACCTGCATCATCATTCTTCCCCATGTCGTACCCGTGCCACCCTTCCATTTTCCCAAAGCAAACTCTAGCTTCTCTCCTCTCGTGCCTGTCCGCTGTTGCCCATCAAAACCCTTATTTTCAAAGTTTTGGATGGAAATATATGAGTTTTAATAAATATTGATTTTTAAATATAATATAAAGTTATTTTATTTTGTAAAATTTAGATTTTAAATTATATGTTTGGTAATTTTAAATTTATAAGTTAGTTTTGAAAATAAAATTTTAAGATTTTACTTATAATTTTTATTATTTTAAATATATAAAATAAAATTTAATATAAAATATATTTAATAATAAGATTCAATTTAATAGAATTTAATTTAACTAATATATAATTTTTTTTAAATATTTATTTACAATTTATATTAATATTTTTAAAACAGATTTGGTAATAACTTAAGCAAATAAAGATTGGAAAGATAAGTTAAAGTGGACTTGAAATTTTATTTATTTAAGAATTGAATTTAAATAAAATTAATTTAAATAAAATTGATTTGAAACTTATTGATTTTAAGATTCTTCAAGATATGATTTTATAACTTAATAACTTGATTTTGATAAGGGTGATTAAATGAATATTTCAAATTTAAATAAAATTGTAATTGAATATTTAATTTTGATTTAAATTTGTATTTGAAATTTAATTTAAATGCTTATAAAAAGTGATTAGGTGAATATTTTAGAATTAAATATAATTGAAGTTAGGTATTTAATTATTGATTTTATTCAAATTTGTAATATGGGATTTTATTTTAATGTTATTAAAAATGATTAAGTGAATATTTTCAAATTTAAATAAAATTTAAGTTAAATGTTGAAATATAAATGAAATTTATCAAACTGAGTTATTGTAAATTGTTTGAATATTTAAACTTTGGAACCTGTTAAATTGGAAGTGGTTTATATTTGTGAGTCAAAACCTGGATTTGATATCGATATAAATTAAGAATGATTTTTAATGAGAATTTGGATTTAACATCTAACCCTTTTAATTGAAATGGTTGAACTTAAATTGATTTAAATTTAATTATGGAATTAAAGTTGATTTGAATTGATTTGTGAAATTGGAAGAAACAATTCTAATTTGAAACTATTTTCGATATAAAATCTTTTAATATATAAACTATTTTTAATGTATATAAACTAAATTAATCTATAACCTATTTTTAAATATATAAACTATTTTTAATTTATAACTATTTTAATATATATAAACTAATTTCAATATTTAAACTGTTTAAGTTGGAACTGTTATAATTTAGATTTAATGGATTTATATGCGAATATTTTGATATGATGGTTTAAACTATTTTGTGGTTATGATTTCGAAAGTGAATATGAATTCAAAAGTGATATGATTTCGAAAGTGATATGATTTGAAAGGAATATGATATTTTGATATGAAGTATGAACTGTTTGAAATATAAAATGACCACAGTGTGAAATAAACATTTGGTTGTTAAAGAGACTGGGATTAGATATTGTAATACTCTTTGCCAATACCGAAAACCACTTTAACAACTGTGCATGTGGTGGAGATTCCAGAATGAAGTAGGATGTTTTGGCGACGATTCTATATGAGGTATTAACGCAACCTTGACTCCCGCGAGTCAGCTTGATGTGGCTAAAATAGGAGCAACACCGGGCCAAGTGAGGTCGCACCTCCGATCGAGCATGCTTCTTCGATACCATTCTATTACTTTGTTAGTTGATTGGGTGCAACTTTGATTATGGGAGTGTGTCTCGAGATAGGCGGTAGTATCTGCTATGCATTACCACCAGTTTGGGAGTGCAAACGGTAGAATCCTACCCTGGCATTGCCTCGCGTGCCTTGTCACATGCCCTATCGCGCTCTCTACGAGTTTGTTTTGTACCGTACCTATGGAGTGCTCCCTGAGTATCCCATCAGTTTGGTGGGGCTTACAATACCTGTATAGACTACGGGAATATATAAAAATGTGTTTAGGGGGATATGGGTAACGCCTTAATGCTATTGTAATAGTTAACTTTACTATAGACATTATCTATGTAACGTATTGTACTATGTATGTAGATAGTTTCACGGATCCTTAGAGGATGGGAATGCCAAACATCCTTTAAGTTATTTTGTATTTCAGTTGATATTTCACTTGAGTTGATTACTGGTATAAGAATGTTAATCCCGACTCGAGTGTTTTGTGTTTTGCTTTATGCTCGAGTCAGACTGAGTGACACAACATTTGAGACTCACCTTTGTAGTTTGGAGCTTTGCTTGAAGATCGGTCTTTTTCTATTCAGCTTTCCAAATACTTCAGTTTATTCCAATTGTTTTGTTCTGACTTGTCATTGGCATTTGTATTAGTAACTTCTATGTATTCAAGATATCTGTTGTATTTTACTTTAAACTATGATGTTTATATAGTAGCTTCATGAACTACTATTTAGCTATTCCGCTGCTTATTGTTATATTACTCTGTGTTTGTGATTCTATGATTGATTTATTTATTGTATATACTAAGTTTTTGCCAAATATAAATTAACAATATGTTGTTTTGAGAAATTCAAGTTTGACATGAGTGGATGATTGTCGATTTGAATGGTTCGAAATAGCGGGTCGTTATAGACTTGGAGTTCATTTTCTTTTCCTTTAAACTCCAAGTGCCCTATTTTTCTGGGTAGCCAAGCAGTCGGGTTTAACTTGGAGCATTGTGCTAGAGCTTGAAGTATGGGGCTGATGATGTTCCTGTAGATAGTTCTCCATTTCCATTTCCGCTGCATTAGTTTACTAATTATATTCAGCATTTACAAGGACAAAGATTTATAACTGTCCAGGTTGATTTAGAAGATAGAATCTGATAAATGCATTTAAATTTTCCATTGTAAATATCATATATATTAAAATAATATATATTATTCCATTCGTGTAAGATTATGTTTTGTCTTTATTTTCTTTTTACCCTTTGCTATCCATCCTTCCAGCACTTGGTTTTGCAGCACATGAATACCAGGATGTATTAGTGTCGATTTCTAATGGTCGAAGGGTCGGTCGTCATATTTGGTATCAGAGCTTAGGTTGAGCGAACACCTGAGCCTGATAGGGGTAAAGTCTCATCAGAGATAGGGTTAGTAATACCTTAGGAAGAGTAACTCATTTGAGATAGGGTAAGCGACACCTTAGAATGATTTGAGAGTATTATATATGAGCGCGTATTTGTCAACACTATATAAAAATAATTTTTGTTTTGGAAAATTAGTAAATAAAATAATTTACTAAGGATTATATTTTGAATATAAAATAATATCTTTCAAATATAGTTATTTATGTAGTGCTAAAAAAATGATAATATTCAGTTATTGTAACAACCTACTTTTCCAAATGGTTTAAGCGGACAATCAACCACACATGACCCACTCAAATTGAACGGAAAGGCGGATAGTTAGTGAAAGAAAAAGGAAGGAAGAAGAAAAGAAGAAACTAAAAATCAAAGAATCTCACAACGGAACGAACAATCTATAATATACAACAAATCATTACACAAACGCAAACTGTAATATATATATATATATATATATATACATACATATACATATATATATACAGACATCAATTAGAGTATACTAACCTATTTCAGGCTGGGCGGTTATAACAACCTGTCCCCACAATTGCTGATAAATACAACAATGAATGCAGCAAAATAATAACCATATGCGTGAAAATGTCTCTAGGCCTCCAACTCGTCTCCTAAAGCTCCAAAGCATCCAAACTAAATCTGTAATATGCTCGGTCTGACCTGAGCATTATAATAAAATAACACTCGAGTCAGTCTAGAAAAGCAGCATGAGAAAACACACCCAACTGGATTTTAAAGTTATAAAAACATTTGAAATCAAAAGTATCTCGTAAAACCATGCCGCACATAAACACGGACGGGTTTTTACCTTACGATAACCAAACCATTTCATATAAATTCCATTGATATTATAGTAATGTCTAAGCGTTCAAAGTAAATATACAAAAATAGCCGAAATTGTTAACGTTGTTAAATTCTAGCATACTGGGTTCTACAATCAAAACCGTAAGGCATGTATTGGAAAATGAATTCCATACAATGACTAGGCTACTAAGGTACCGCCCGTCATGGTGCATCTCTAGATAAAATAACGCTGAGGACCTCGCTGGGATCCCCTGCCAATATAGGACCGGCCTACCACTTGACTAGTATTACCGAATATGATAACCCCTTCATCAATGGGCCTCGAAGCATACAAATGAGAGATAATATCGACTCTAGATAGGGATAATCATACCCTACTTGGGAGCGACCCACTTAGTCCTGCTGCATCTCCCATGTTTTAGTCATTTCTGGTTGATGAAGCTTGAGGCTATGTTTTACCTTTAATATAGCATTTCCCACTTGGAACGCTAACACTGCCCTCCAGACAATAATACAATGCCAGCATTCATCCATGCTAGTTCGTTTTAGGACTGAATGAAGCCGAAGGAACTACTTCCACTATACCTATTCTAGAATCACCCTCGGGGTTAGAGCAAATAGCCATTTGCCCTTCAAAGAGCTCCATTTTCAATTCCATCATCTTTAAGATGTCTTCACTTCGAAACGCTTGAGTTGGATCAAAGTGGTTTTCGAATAACATATCCGATCCCGGTTTCTTCGAAAAAAATTTCGATAGTTTCTAGTAAACTCAACCCCAGTTCTTTTGGAAATAAATAGTCTAAGATAAGAGCGGAGATCACCTCCTAACCGTTATTGGACGGATTTCCTTATCGTTTGTCTTAGGAGAATGAAACGAGGTTCGTACGCATAGTACATCATCATCGGAGATGACTGTGCCATATAACTCACGTGTTTCTCCTAGATATTTCCAAAGTTACGTTTTGGGTCTAAATTTGATAGTCAGTTATTTAACTATAAAACAAACATACATTCAAATTAGGGATTTGTTTCAAAAGGGAAAACTAACATTTGTTAAGAACATAAGTAACCATTAGCTTCTTTTTAACTAATCTTTTCATTAATTAAAGTTAGTTTGTAAATATTTGAATCAAAATCCTTTTACAAAGATATATATATATATATATATATATATCCACAAATCCCTATTTTTCAGTACTTGGAAAAATATCCATATACTTATCTCAACGGTATAAGTATATTCACCAAACACTTGGGAAGATTTCCTTTGTATATAATTCTAAAATCATTTATAAATTCCATTATAAATCCACAAAACCATTTATAAAACTCCTTTTATAAATCTATAAACCCATTTCTAAAATTCTTTTATAAATATCTAAAACCATTTATAAACTCTTTTACCTTGTAGACAATCTTCCTTTGAGTTTCTAAACCATGTTATAAACTCCTCTTATAAAATTCAAATCTATTTATAAAACTTTTTTTATAAATCTTGAAAACATTTATAAATAAACTCTAATCATTTACATCAAAACACTATTATATAATAATAATTATTAACAATATACATTATAAATAAATAATTATCATTTAACTTCAAACATCATAAAAATAATAATTACCAATTTCAAAGCATTATTAATAAAATAATAATAATTATCTTTACCGTTATTATAAATAGTAATAATTTATTTATAAAACATTATTAATAAATCCTTAATATTCATTTCAAGCCATATTTATTTTTAAAATAATTAACTTTTCAAAATATTAAAATATTGATGAATAACTTTTAAACAACATTAAATAACTTTAAAATGATAGAAAATATAAATAAATAAATTTTAAAAATGATATTAAATTTAAATAAATAATAAAAAAATATTAAATATAAATAAATAATATTTAAAAAACAATTTTAATATAACTTTTAAAACATTTCTACTAGCGTAGAAACACCAGATAATAAGGTTGGAGTAAAATAGAAATTAATCCCCTTTAAATAAAATATTTTCGAAACTCAAATTCAGATTTTAAAATCATCTCCTATCTCAAAATTCAACTCCAACTCCAATGACAATTTATAATATTTTTAAAATACTAATTTGGGCCAATAGCTCACAAAGGCTTAACCAATATTGATATTGATTTTCTATTACCACTGTGTTTCAGTTTTGAACACAAACAATGTCATGACTAATAGTGTCCATAAATCAGGTTTAATATCCAATAATTCATATAACATGAATTTTATTGGAAATAAATCAACAATAGCGAGGAATCCCGTTGGATCCCTCCAACTTTTCCCCCGCATCACAACTCATGTATATCAGTACATACATATATTTATATATGTAAATAAAATCAACAGTGGTGAGGAATCCTGTTGGATCCCTCCAACCTGTCCCCCTTCATCACAAACTTATATAATAATATAATAAGGGCCATCCACTCCAGGGGCGGTAATAAATCCAAACTAACTGATAAAACGGTAAATCATCCAAACATTCAATCAATAATTTTTATCAACTATATAACATTACTGGTTAGCCAAAAAGGTGAGTTTAACTTAGTGGAATTTCTGTTGTCATCGAGGCATTCCGGTTTGGAACTAAAATCGAACGACTTCAATTTTAACCCAAATTTCAACTATCCCCAAATTCATCCAAACTAGTTCCATTGCGAAGATAATGTCCATACGAGTGCAACGCAACAAACAGCGTTCGAATCCGACTTCGTATGAAGGAGTTATTTATTTTCAAAGTTCAAAGTTTAAACATTTAATTAACTAATTTAAATAACAAATTTAATAAAACCTCACCCAAACCCAAGGCCCAAAGCCCAAACCCAACCCGCATCTACACCCCTCTTCTTCTTCCCCAAATTTCCTTCCACCATTTCAATTTCCTGTAAATGAAAACGTGCACGTTGTGGCCGATTTGCTCCAACATTCTTTACTCCGAGGCCACCGACAAGTCTGCCTTCTCCTCCTCATCCGACTGCACACCACCAAATCGCCTCCCACCTCTCCATACAAATTTCGACCAACCCATGGCCAAAATTCCACATCAAGGCACAAGAAAAGTGCAACATTTTTTGACGTCATTCTTTGCCAAATTTTGTAAATCGAAGCACTACTCCATCTTGATCACAACGCCAAGCTCCGATTCGCCTAAGTCCACCCCATTCCCGAGCAAACCGAAAACCTAGTTCTCAACCATCGTTAGTTGTCGCCAGGAATCGCACCGAATTCACATCAAAAATACTACTCTTCGATACGAGCCCAATGACGCTTACAGCGTAGAGTAATTCTCTCCAGATAGGGAGAATTAATTTTTCAAAGTTTTATGCTCATTTTCTTGGTTTATTGACATTTGGTGACCACTCGCTTATCTCTCGACGAAATTGAGTGCCATCAATTTCTAAAAATACTACGGATCTAGACAAAGAACTCCCATGTTCGTTACTCGGGCTAAATGTCAATGGATTTGGATATGTGGATTTTTGAAGTTCTGAATGGTGATTTTTTTCATTACTGGAAACAAGAAAATGAGGAGAAGTACTTTCTAGTTTAGACATGAATTTAAAAGGGAAGGGTGGTATGGTCGGCATAGTGTAGGCATGGGTCCGGAATGGTGAGAACATAGGGTAAGGCATGGGCATGGTAAAGATATATATATATATATATATTATATTTATATTCGAAAATATCTAGCCCGTTGTACTCAAAATCTCGAACTCCAAACGAGATGTGCCGCCAGGCGTTCTATATGTTATACCCCTATTCCAAACATACTGGAACTAGTCTTGAGGCCTAATTCGATCATATATAGAAGATAGTTTTTTAAATCCAATTATATTATATAAATTCCTAAAATTAATTTATATATGTTTCAAACTTGCACGACCAAATGATTCGTCCAATCGCCATGAAATTCATTACTATTACGGATCCAATAAAACTGGTTTCGTCGAAATCCTAGATAGTGCCCGAAAGGCTATTTTCACATGTTAATAAAAACAAGTATTATTAAAACAATTCAAATCACTTTAGTATTAAATTAAAGTTTACTATCTTCATTCTTATTTAAATAGAATTTAAATAAGTTTCCAAGATCATTTTTATCCATATTAAATCCAAGATTCACAAATTCAAAATTCACATATTCAAATAAATATTTATATTTGAAATTTAAACTGTTTGACTTATAAAAATAATAATTCAATGTTTAAAATCAATTGAATATTTGAAATCAATTGACTAAAATTCTAGGTCATTACATTCTTCCCTCCTTAAAAGAATTTCATCCTCGAAATTTGCAAGGTAAGAAAAATGCTCCAAACCCATTATCTTTTCAAAACAAATTAGTTGAAATAGATTGCCAAATTATTTTAAGTTTTTTTATTCATTCATAATTACTAACTAATACCATTCCAAGTTATACATAAACATCATATCATTGTTATCAAAATTTCTTTAAATTTTTTTCTTCAAGAAATTTCTAACTCTTTAAATTTACGGAAAATTTATTGCCAGTGTCTCCTTAGCACGGCTTGGTTGAAAAAAGCAAAACTATCACTACGGGCCCAAACCAATAAACGAAAACAATAGCCAAACGGCTCAATCATAAAACCATCAAATCAAACAATAATATAAACATGTACCTATTTGTTGGACAACCAATTTCTACCCACGAAACCAAAAACATCAAACTAGCTTTTGCTTCTATATACCTGCATCTTATTTACCAATGGTATCCAATCATATAATTCATAATCATATTATTTTGCATTTTCAATTTTCAACATTTAATTTAATTTACTAAAGCCTGTACGATGTACATATATCATCCGTACGCAATATCAAATCTGATCGCTCGCTCGATCACATAATTTCATTTCCGAACTAGTATCATTCACATGACCGCTCTAGTGCGAACTCTGATCCGATGCCTTGATTAGAAACAACCATACTCCTTGCATAGCCATATACTATGATAGAAATTGTAGAATCAATCAAAAATCCATATTCAGTGTTCGCCGTTGAGAATCGAGTGAAAAATTCAAACTCAGACCGATGTAAATCATCTCGAAATCATGTACTTGAACCTAGATCAAACCGTTATACGAATAAAATAATATACCTGCAACTTGCGTAATTATTTCAGTTGGTTTCCCATTATTCAGATTCTTTAATTTACATTCATTTATTCATGATCATTATTCACATTGCCTTATTCATATTCACTTATTACTTAGTATATTCTTTCAAAACTAATATCACTTAAAAACCATTCCATCAAATTTTACTTAAGCTTATCATAAACATTTTACACAACCACTTCTCATGTTTATTTTCACTCTACAACTTAAGCTCATATTTAATTCTATCAAACAACATTCCAAACCATATTCATTTATTTACATTTAAGTTGAATTTCATTTTGTAACTCAAGTTCATAACCATTTCATCAATAAAATTCAATTTCATTAACTTATTTCATTAATTCACTTCATTTACCTTTACTTGAATTTCATTTTGTAACTCAAGTTCATAACCATTTCATTAAACAAATTCAATTTCATTTAACTTATTTCATTAATTCACTTCATTTACCTTCACTTGAGTCACGTTTCTTTTGCAAATTTCAATTGTATTTAACTTAAGTTAAATTTCATTTCAATTTTTACAATTTATATTCAACAAATCTAAAATTTTCTTTAACTTACTAATTCCTAAAATTTATAAGTTATAAAACTTATTTTCTCATATTTCCATAAAACACAAATGAAAATTTCCAGACTCTTAAACACCCTGTTCTTATTTCAAATTATTTTGAAACAATACTATAATTATTTTCTTTGCATTTCAAATCATATTTTTGAATTTTAAATCAAAACTAGTTTTACCACAACAAAACTCCAATGGTAGCAATTCCTCTCTTGGAAACCCGAAAATGAACGTCGATGATGCTGCAGTCATCATCGAAATTACTTTCCAACGACCGGAGTGAGTTCAGTGCTTTTTAAATTCTATTTTAAAATATTTTCATTCAAAAACATTTTCCAAATAATATTATTATTTTCCAAAACTTTGAAAAACCCTTTTTAAAATCAACTGGATTTAAATTCTCAAATTCTCAACTTTTAATCCTTTTTGTTTACGAATCATATTTATAAGTTTCCCTTATATATAATTTCACTATGGTTATATAAAACCATTTCTTTATTACTTATCTTTGTTTACACTATAATAATACCAAATTTTATTAGAACACCAACAACAAACAACAAATGATAATAATAAAATATTATCATACACTAACAACCAAACACACCATATACGATAATAATTTCTGAAAAATTATTCTTTTATATATATAAAATATAATCAAGGTAAAATTATTTCATTTACCCAATTTCAAAACAATACTATATCGAATTTCTCCGTTCAAGTGTTTAGAGATCCCTATCAATAACGTTAATTACTCGTATTGATCAGAATCCATAAGCCACTCAACAGATCAACCAATACAATATAGTTTTTTTTATATCACTAAAAAATACATGCTCATAGATGTATACACTCAAACTCATTCTAAGGTGTTACCGACCCTATCTTTAATGAGTAATTCCCACTAAAGCCAAGGTTCTCGCTTAACCTTGCGCTTTGATACCACATGTAACAACCCACTTATTCGAACAGTTTAAGCGGACAATCAACCACACATGACCCACTGAAATTGAAGGAAAGGCAGATAGTTAGGAACAGAAAAAGGAAGGAAGAAGAAAAGAAGAAACTAAACAACATAGAATCTCACAACGGAACGACTAATCTATAATATACAACAAATCTTTACACAAAATCAAACTATAATATATATATATATGTATACAGACATCAATTAGAGTATACTAACCTATTCAAACCAGATAGTTATAACAACCTGTCCTCACAATTACTGATAAATACAACAATGAATGTAGCGGAAAAATAACCATATATGTGAATACGTCTCTGTGCCTCTAGCTCGTCTCCTGAAACTCCAAAGCATCCAAACTAAATCTATAATATGCTCGGTCTGACCCGAGCATTATAGTAAAATAACACTGAGGACCTCGCTGGGCTACTGAGGTACCGCCTGTCACGGTGCATCTCTAGATAAAATAACACTAAGGACCTCGCTGGGATCCCCTGTAAATATAGGATCGGCCTACCACCTGACTAGTAGTACCGAATATGATAACCCCTCCGTTATTGGGCTCTGAAGCATACAAATGAGAGATAATATCGACTCTAGATATGGATGATCATACCCTATTTGGAAGCGACCCACTTAGCCCTGCTGCATCTCCCCTGTTTTATTCATTTCCGGTGGATGAGGCTTGAGGCTACGTTTTAACTTTTATATAACACTTCCCACTTGGAATGCTAACATTACCCTCCAAGCTAACATTACCCTCTAGACAACAATAAAATGCCAGCATTCACCCATACAACTTAGTTCTGGGACTGAACGAAATGAAGGCACTACTTCCACTACACCCATTTTGGAATCACCCTCAAGGTTAGTAGCAAATAGCCCTTTGCCCTTTAAAGAGCCCCGTCTTCAATTCCATCATCTTCAAGATGTCTTCACTTTGAAACACTTAAGTTGGATCGAAGTGGTTTTCAGATAATATATCTGATTCCGGTATCTTCAAAACAACTTTCGATGGTTTACAGTAAACTCAACCCCGATTCTTTAGGAAATAAACAGTCAAAGATAAGAACGGAGATCACCCCCTAACCGTTAGTGGAGGTATTTCCTTGTCGTTTGTCCTAAGGGAACGAAACGAGATTCATATGCATAAAACAACATCATCGAAGATGACTGTGCCATATAACTCACGTGTTTCTCCTAGATATTTCCAAATTTATATATTGGGTCCAAATTTGATAGTCAGTTATATAACTATCAAACAAACATACATTCAAATCAGGGATTTATTTCAAAAATGAAAACCAATATTGGTTAAGCACATAAGTAACCACTAGCCCCCTTTTAATTAATCTTTTCATTAATTAAAGTCACCTTGTAAATATTTCAATCAAAATTCTTTTACAAAGATATATATCCACAAATCCTTATTTTTTAATACCTTGAAAAATATCCATATACTTATCTCAACGGTATAAGTATATTCACCAAACACTAGGGAAGATTTCCCTTTTATACAATTCTAAAAACATTTATAAACTCCATTATAAATCCACAAAACCATTTATAAAACTCCTTTTATAGATCTATCAATCCATTTCTAAAATTCTTTTATAAATATCTAAAACCATATATAAAACTCTTTTACCTTGTAGATAATCTTCCTTTGAGTTTCCAAACCATGTTATAAACTCCTCTTATAAAATTCAAATTTGTTTATAAAACTATATTTATAAATCTCGAAAACATTTATAAATAAACTCTAATCATTTACTTCGAAACACTATTATATAATAATAATTTTTAACAATAAACATTATAAATAAATAATTATCATTTAACTTTAAACATATTAAAAATAATAATTACCAATTTCAAAACATTATTATTAAAACAATAATAATTAATCTTTACCGTTATTATAAATAGTAATAATTTATTTATAAAACATTATTAATAAATCCTTATTATTAATTTTAAGCCATATTTATTTTTAAAATAATTAACATTTTAAAATATTTAAATATTGATAAATAACTTTTAAACAACATTAAATATAAATAAATAACTTTAAAACGATATCAAATAAAAATAAATAAATAAATTTTTAAAAACGATATTAAATGTAAATAAATAATCAAAAAACAATATTAAGTATAAATAAACAATCTTTAGAAAACAATTTTTAATATAACTTTTAAAACATTTCTACTGACTTAAAAACGCTAAATAATAAGGTTGGAGTAAAATAGAAATTAATCCTCTTTAAACAAAATATTTCCGAAACCCAAATTTAGATTTTAAAATCATCTCTTGTCTCAAAATTCAACTCTAACTCCAATGACAATTTATAGTATTTTTAAATACTAATTTGAGGCCAATAGCTAACAAACGCTTAATCAATAGCGATATTGATTTTCTATTAACACTGTGTTTCAGTTTTGAACACAAACAATATCATGACTAACAGTGTCCATAAATCAGGTTTCATAACCAATAATTCATATAACATTAATTTTATTAGAAATTAATCAACAATAGCGAGGAATCCCGTTGGGTCCCTCCAACCTTTTCCCTCTACATCACAACTCATGTATATCGGTACATATATATGTAAACAAAATCAATAGTGGTGAGGAATCCTGTTGGATCCCTCCAACCTGTCCCCCTGCATCACAAACATATATAATAGTATAATATGAGTCATCCACTCCAGGGGTAGAAATAAATCCAAACCAACTGATAAAATAGCAAATCGTCCAACATTCAATCAACAATTTTTATTAACTATATAACATTACTGGTTAGCCGAAAAGGTGAGTTTAACTCATTAGAATTTCTGTAGTCGCCGAGGCGTTCCGGTTTGGAACTAAAATCAAACGACGTCCGATTTTAGCCCAAATTTTAACTATCTCGAAATTCGTCCAAACCAGTTCCATTGCGAAGATAACGTCCATACGTGTGCAACATAACAAACCGTGTCTGAATCCGACCTCGTATGAAGGAGTTATTTATTTTCAAAGTTTAAATATTTAATTAACTAATTTAAATAACAAATTTAATAAAACCTCACCCAAACCCTAGCCCAAAGCCCAAACCTAACCCGCATCCACACCCCCCTCTTCTTCTTCCCCAAATTCCTTTCACTATTTCAGTTTCCTATAAATGAAAACGTGCATGGTGTGCACATGCACCGCTGATTTGTTCCACCATTCTCTGCTTCGAGGCCATCGACAAGTCCGCCTTCTCCTCCTCATCCGACTGCACACCACCACGTCACCTCCCACCTCGCCATACGAATTTCGACCCAAACCCATGCCCAAAATTCCATGTCCAGGCACAAGAAAAGTGCAACATTTTTCGACGTCATTCTTCGCCAAATTTTGCAAATCGAAGCATTACTCCATCACAACGCCAAGCTCTGATTCGCCTAACTCCGCTCCAATCCCGAGCAAACCCAAAACCTAGTTATCAACCATCGTCAGTCGTCGCCATGGAATTGCGCCAAATTCACACTAAAAATACTACTCTCCAATACGAACCCAGTGATGCTTATGGCGTCGAGTAATTCTTCCCGGATTGGGAGAATTAATTTTTCAAAGTTTTGTGTTCATTTTCTTTGTTTACTGACATTTGGCGACCACTCGCTTGTCTCTCGATGAAATTGAGTGCTGCTAATTTCTAAAAGTTCTACAGATCTAGACGAATAACTCCCATGTTGGTTACTCGGGCTAAATGTCAATGGATTTGGAAATGTGGATTTTTGAAGTTGTGAATGGTGATTTTCTTTCATTACCGGAGACAAGAAAATGAGGAGAAGAAGTACTCTCTGGTTTGGACGTGAATTCAAAAGGGGAGGATGGTATGGTTAGCATAATGTAGGCATAGGTCAGGGATGGTGAGAACATGGGGTAGGGTATAGGCATGGTAAAGATATATATATTTTATATTCGAAAATATCTAGCCCGAGGTACTCAAAATCTCGAACTCCAAACGAGACGTGTCGCTTGGCGTTCCATATGTAATACCTCTATTCTGAACATACTGGAACTAGTCTCAAGGCCTAATTCGATCATATATAGAAGATACTTTCTGAACCCAATTATATTATATAAATTCCTGAATAATTTATATGCGTTTCGAACTCGCACGACCAAAAGATTCATCCAATCGCCATGAAATTCATTAACATACAATAATTCACCATTATGGACCAATGAAAATGGTTTCATCGAAATCCAAGACAGTGCCCCCAAAAGGCTATTTTCACATGTTAATAAAAATTATATCATGAAAACAATTCAAATCACTTCAATATTATAAATTAAAGTTCACTGTCTTCATTCTTAGTTAACCAGAATTTGAATAAGTTTCCAAGATCATTTTTATCCATATTAAATCCAAGATTCACAAATTCAAAATTCACATATTCAAATAAATCTTTGTATTTGAAATTTAAGCTGTTTGACTTATAAAAATAATTATTCAATATTTAAAATCAATTAAATATTTTAAAATCAACTGATTAAAATTCTAGGTCATTATAGTTATTATCGTTGATTGATTGGTTGTTTTTTTAAAAGTTTAAATACGAACACCTCGTGAATTTAGTTTCACAATTTGACTACGTGGTGTTCGATAAATAAAAATATTGGTTTAAGGTTAAAGGAATTCATTTAAGATAAATGATTTTATGAATGTATTTTATAAAAATAAAGTCATTTTATAAATTAGATTGCTAAAATGTGCTTTAGAATTTAAATCTCGGTATTTTTGAAGAGAATCTTATGATTAACTAATTCAAGTGGCTCAAAAGTAACTAAAAATGGGCAGGAGTTGTGTTTAGATGAAAAACACTTCTCTTAAATTTTCCCCTTCTTGTTAAGAGAATATGCGATACTATTGGTAGTACCCAGTTCCTTAGTATCATTTTTGAGTTACTCGATCTATATAACTTTTTAACGTTAAAAAGATAATGCAAATCATTAATGGATAGATTACTTAGTAATTGTTAATTTTTATCAAGGTGTTTACATTGGTTAAGGAAGTAATAACACTCAGTTATTATCATTTGTTGATTTAATGAACAGGTTGTGAATTATGTTTCACGATTTGACTAGAAGGTGTTTGATAATAATATTAGGATAAGGATAATGAATTTATGAGCATGTTGTATAAAAGTGTGTTTTACAAGAATGATTCTATAAAAGATGGATTTGTAATTGATATTTTGTAAATAGATTTATAAATTGGATTTATAAATAAAGGAGATTTAGAATGGAATAGATTTATAAATGGAATTTTATAAAGAAAGAGATTTTATAAAAAGAAGTTTTATAAAATAGGAAGGAGATTATAAAACATGGTTTTATAAATATAAAAGGGTTTATCTTGATAAGCAGAGGATGGTTTTTATAAAGGGAGATACATTTTCATTTTAAAAGTAAAATAATCTCTTAAAAGGAATGTTTTTGAAAGTGATATTTGCAAATGGAGTTTAATGGTTTTAAAAGTGATTTAAAATGTTTTAAGTGGCAGGAAGACATGAATTTCAACATTTTTGTTGTAATAAATATTTTCGGGAAAGCGAGGAAGACATAGATGTTAACACTGTTGTTATAGTAAGTGATTTCCAAAAGAAGATATTTTATATAGTACACGAGATTTATATATATCCTATATTTGATTTGAGGTGGGTAATTTATATCTATTTTTAAAGAATATCCTCCATTCAAGGTCTGAAAGGTAACGATACCCCAACTTGATTAGCTTCGTTGTCAACTAGTAAATAATTTAAGTTTGATATCGAAAATTAATACTTAGTATAATTAATCAGATCTATATATAGTGTTTTTGGGTTGACGAAATGAGGTTTTACGCAACATTTGTTTTGACCCAATAAATCGTGCTTGGAAAAATATGAAGCTTTCCTCAGAGATTTTTACAAATCTAAGTATATAGAGGTATTTTCTAAGTGTTAAAAATTGAAATGATTTATTTGAAAAGAAGATAGAAATTTTTGGTGAATAAATTTTTTTAAGGTAATTATATATAAAGAAGCATCTTTATAAAAATGTTTGAATAAAAGTTTTATGAAATGTTTTCAGAAATTTTTTTGGAAGGTTAATAAGTACGTATAAGGTACGTAAATCATTTCATCGCATGATTTTGATCTAAGATTTGAGTACGGAACTTTGAGGTATTTACACTGGTCTGAAAATGGATTTATCACTTGATTCTTGATAGCAAACATTGGTAAGGGTTTGTGGTTGGATACTTAGCTTTTCTATCATATTTGAGAGCTATTGAAGGAAAACTAAAGTTCCGATCAGAGAGCCTGATCAGAGTCTGCACTAGAGGATCGGGGGGTCAATATTAGTTCAGAAGAGAAGTTGTGTATTCGAATAAGAGATCGGAACAACTATCACGTACATATAATCTATATACATTATACAAGTGTAAGTTTAAAAAATAAATATTTTGGGCGAACACCTTTAGGTTTTGGATTGTAATTTTGAGGATGAAATTCTTTTAAGGAGGGGAGTCTGTAATGTCCTGCAAATTTATCAATTCGATGAATTAAATTTATTTTTAATATTAAAATATAAGCTTTTTATTGCAGACTATGATGTTTTGAACAATAACAATGGTAATCTTATTTTGAATAAGTATTTACAAAAATATAAACTTTAAAGGAATATCAATACAATGGTCGAAAACTGTTTTATCAATAAACAGCTCTATAATTATCTGAAGTCACGCACAGAGCTGGATACATACACATATTTATCCATTTAGACATGAATATGAAAGAAAATTATTTTTTTTATTTTTGGGAAATAAAATGTATTTATGACATCATCAATAATGTCATCATATTTAATAATTGATTTATGAATTTAATGATTTAATAATTGTAAAATTGTTATATTTATTCAAATAATTGTTTTTAAATGATAATAATTAATTTTAATTAGTTATGAAGTAATAATAAATCATTTATAATAGTTTTATAAAGATATATATTTAACTTGAAATTATAAGGAAAATTGATATCGCTTTATCGATATAATAGCACTTTTTATAAACAATTTTTAATATTGACTTATATGGATTTATAATTCAAATGTGATCATTTTAGTTCATTTATAATGATGAGAAATTAGTTTTCAAATTTTGTTTACATTTATATGTAATTTAATTTATAAGTGAAAATGTAACTGGGAATCGGTTTTTCGATTTCAATGGTTTAACGAAAGGAAGTTGTTCAAAGTCGTTGCAGCATTGTTTGTTCTCTTATGCACATACAAATACATGCATATACATGTCACATGCACTCATATACATATAAATACACATTTATATGTACATGTATACATATGATAAAAAAATCATGATGTTATGAAACAAATATCATGATATATTCATTTATCTTCACCCTTAAGGCATTTAAAGTCAATGCGCAGGCACATAAGAGAAGTGAGGTAATGGAGTCACATGAGGGGGGGTACTTCGGTCGAAATAGTGAGGTAAGGAAGGAATGTGGTGGTGATAAAATGGTGATGTGTGTGCACATAAATATGATGATATTTTTATCACTTCTTTGCCTATAAATACCCATCCACTCTTTCACATTTTAAACACCATTATTTATCTTATTCCTCCTTCTTCTTAAAGCTCTAAGAGCTCTTATTTAATGGCTTCCTTGCCTTGAAAAAATATTTGCAAATTATGGCAAAATAAAGTAAAATATATACACATATATATACCATGTCATTCCACTTCAAAACCAAGACAAAGCACTCCACATCTCCACTCAAAGCTCATGGCCAAACCCATATCCATGCTTGGCCGTGCCCACCTCCACTTGCTAGCCTAGGCCGGTTCTATCCAAAGGTCTCGGGCTCGATTCCATAGGCTTTGATTCGAGCATAGCAAAACTATAGTGAATTTTTGTAAAGTTAGAAACCAATAAAGATGAGAAGCTCTATTTATATTATGATATGTTGGATGATATATATATATATATATATATCTGTGTGTTTTTCTATAATCATTGTGAACCATATTTGGATATGATTATTTGTATGTTTGGTTATGATAAATATTCATGTTTAATACACGTCAAAATCTCACAAAGGAAATCACTTTCCGTTATAAATTATAAAAGTTTTACGAGTTGGTTAAACCTCTCTAAAATGGTTTAAATATGTTTTATAAACACTAAAACTTAATTTGGATAAGTTTCAACAAGTTATGAAATTTTTTCAAAAATAGGTGTGTCGTGTAATGGCAATTCACGGTTTCTCGTCGTAATAGTTGAAACCATTTATACGATGGAATCAGAGTCAGAATTCTTTAAAATAAGAATTTTCCAAACTCTTATAATCATACTTTTCAAATGAAAGAAAATGATCAAGATTTCGTTTAGTAGATTTTGAAATATGAACAAAACAAGTTTTCAAAATAGTCGTGCTTTGGCCGTTCAGAAACCAAAGCGATAAATTCTTTAAAATGAATATTTTTAATTCTTTAGAAAGATGAAATAATTTCTATAAATATATTAAAATGTTTTAAAATAGAATTGAGTAATAAAAATGAACTTTCAATTGATAGAAAAGTTATTTTGATCAAAGAAGCCTTAAAAACATTATTTGCAGCATTTTTTCGCAGCACTTTCTAGTAACTTTTGCAAACAACAGTTTTAATTCAATTATTCTATCCCAAATCTTTTATAAATATTTTTAAACAAATAAATAAGTGTTTTAAAGATGATTCAGAGGTTTCATAATTATTCTAAAAGAGTTTAAATAAATGATTAGAAGAAAAGTCGTTATAGATAAGTGATTTAATCTTGGCCATAAGGACCGATGAGTAGACTGGATTTTTCTATTCGTGAGATCCGAATGTAAGGTGCTACTAAGGAGATGTTCAGGAGCAACCAGTGCCCTGGCTTACCTGGCCTCATTTCTAGGAGAGGAATAGATAAGGTTGAAATGTCATAAATGAGGCAAGTATAAAAGATTCAAATTTATAAATTTAATACAACTTTGATTGTGTAGAAATAATCTTCATATACTTGGCATTAAATTCTGAGGAGGGAACCCATACTATCCATGTGAATTTAAAAGATGATTCAATTCGATGGATAATAAAGGCTGAATATGGAAATTGATATTGAGTAGAATAGTATAATTTCTATTGACCCTTTTTTTTACTCAATAAGGTTTTGCAATGTAATTTATGAGAGATGATTTTGATTTGGTATTTCCAAAGTTAAATAGAGGTTTAATGATTC
The DNA here is from genome assembly GCA_030737815.1 of Allium fistulosum. Lineage (NCBI taxonomy): Eukaryota > Viridiplantae > Streptophyta > Magnoliopsida > Asparagales > Amaryllidaceae > Allium > Allium fistulosum. The sequence goes on from CM060902.1 coordinate 1,216,360,578, forward strand.
TGTATATACTAGAAAAGAATATGATTTAAAGGTTTATATCTCTAAAGGAGATATTTTATTTGATAAAAGATATAGATAAATGAAATGATAATCACCCTCAAACTTAAAATCTTTTATCGATGATTGGTTCGAAGAACCAGGATCGGATTTGAGTTATTCTTATCCGAAAACCACATCGAACCAATATACGCATTGGAAGTGAAGACATGGAATGATAATAAATTAGAAGATGGAATGTAGGGCTGCTTGTTACTGACCCTCGAGGGAAATTTTCCATACCATATATATGTGGCAGTAGTATCTACATTTGATCTTCGATGCAAGGACTTCTTGCTACTAATCCTAAGGATGATTCCCGACAGGATGTAGTAGGAGAGTTCCTTCAGTTTTTCATGTTCCTGGAAAACTTGTATGGACAAATGTTTGACATTGAATTTCTGAAATACACATACATTGATCTCTACAAACGTACATCTGTTTGGTAGTGTAGGAGGTAACCTCTCTTACACTTAACACCTTTCTCCATGACGTACGAGCTTAGAGGTTGTACATTTGTGAAAATTAATAGTGTGTGATGTAATTGGCAATGTGGCATTCAAGTGAAATGTGTGCTATGGGAAAGGTAATCATTCCCTCGAGCCTCATCACCCGGGAATGACAAAAATAGGGTAGATGCGGCAGAGGAATGTGGGTCGCACCCATTAGGATATGGTCATCACCTTTCTAGATTATCCTCTATATATTGGGTATGTTATGTATGCTATGAGAGCTCTCGGATAGGTCGGGAACGACCGGGGTGATGTCAGGTACTATCTATGGTAAAGGTAGGCCGGTTCTGTGTTGGTAGAGGTCCATCTGTTGGTGCCTCAGTGCATTTTTCTAGAGATGTACTATTGGAAGGTAGTCCTTTACCTTGTCATTGTGTGGAATCCATTCTCCAATATGAGCCTTTATGGTTTTAGTTGTAAACCTATTATGCGGTCGAATTTAACAAATGTAACAATTCCAACTATGATTTATGTTATTTGAAAGGATTTTCAAAGAATGTCATCAAAGATAATATCCCTGATTTTGTATAGCAAATGTTTTGGTTATCATAAAGTAAAAACCCATTATATGTTTATGTGTGGCTTGGTCTTATGGAATACCATTTGTTTTCCAATACCCGTATTTTTGAGTTTCTCATACCAGTCCCATGACTGACTCAAAGTTTATTCTCTTTTCCTTTAAACTATAGATGCCCTATTTTTCTGGATAGCCAAGTAATCAGGTTTAACTTTGAGCACTGTGATGTAGCTTGAAATCTAGAGCTGAAGATGTTCATGTAGATAGTTATTCATTTCCATTTCCATTGCATCAGTTTACTGATTGTATTTAGCATTTATAAGGATAGAGATTTACAGCCATCCAGGCTAATTTATAAGACAGACACTGATAAATGTATTTAAAGTTTCCACTATAAAGATCATATATATATATATATTAAAATAGTATATGTTATTCCATTCGTGTAAGATTTTGTTCTGTCTATATTTTATTTTTACCCTGTACTATCCATTCTTCCGACACTTGGTTTTGCGGCCCGTGAATACCGAGGATGTATTAGTGTCAATTTCTAAGGGTCGAAAGGACAGGTCGTCACAAGCATACCAGTCATACAAACATATGTCATAAGCACATAAAATCAAGAATACTACCATAAATTTTAATCCGAAATCTATACGACAAGTTAGATCATACAATCAAATTAAATCAGGATAAGTCTTTCTAATCCTATCCTCGGTCTTCTTGATACAGTCTTGTTCATTGCCACTCCACTGGACTTTACTAACTTGACCATCTTCTTTCTAAGCTCCTTCATATCTCTATCCACTATACGAATAAGTTGCCTAATGGTTATCACATTTGGCTCCACTACTATATCTTCCGAAACCATTGGCTCGATTACATTCTCTAAATCACGCACATACTTTCTTGGGTGGGAAAAGTGAAAAATATCATGGACTCTGCCAAAGTATTTTGTAACTCAATGTAATACATGAGTTTTCCAATCCTCTCTATAATAGGAAGCAGCCTAACATATCTTGGTGCAACCTTTCCCAACTTCTTAAATCGTATAACACCCTTCGCCGATGATACTTTCACAAATACATAATCCCCAACCAAGAATTCCAAGTATTTAAGCCTTCTATTTGCATAACTTTTTTATTTTGATTGAGTTTGCTTCATACTTACATGGATTAACTCAATCTTTTCAATTGCTTCTTTCACCAAACTCGAACCAAGAATCGGTCTATCAAGTATCACCAAAATAATGTAGGTGATTTGCACAGCCTTCCGTATAGCGCTTCGAAAGGTTTCATTCCTATACTAATCTGATAATTATTACTATAGGAAAACTTTACCAAGTAAAAATGGTCTTCCCATGACCCTCTAAAGTATATTACACAAGCTCTCAATAAATCTTTGTGTACCTTATTAGCCCTTTCTGTTTTGCTATTAGTCCACGGATGGGAATTAGTACCGATCTACGGCTTGTATCCCAATACAGCTTATAAGCTCTTCTAGAACTCACTAGTGAACAAAGAATGTCTATCACTCATAATGCTACTTGGTATTCCATGAAGTCTCACAATATTCTTCATGAATAACTTAGCAAAACTATGTGTCGTCCTTGTCGACCTAATATGGATAAAGTATGCACTCTTAGCCAGTCCATCGACTACGACTTAAATACTTTCTTTTCCCTTATTCAACCTTGGCAACTCATTGTTAAAAGCAATGTATATAGATCCCATTTCTGAGGTGGCACTTCTAACGGTTGAAGTAATTCACTGGGCTTTTGATACTAAGCTTTTACTTGTTGGAAATTCATATATTGCTTCACCCATAAGCTTACAACTCTCTTCATTCCTTTCAAGAAGAAACTCCTCTTCATATCCCGATACATTTTCACACCTCTGGGATGAATAATAAACTTTGATTGATGACATTCTTGAAGAACTTTCTTTCCCGAATTATCTATATTCGGGACATACACTCGTCCCTTCATTGTCAACCGGCTTCTTTGGTCAAGTACAAAATCTTTCAAATCATCAATCTCACTTCTCACCTCTAGTGTCTTTGTCCAATCGGCTAGTATTTGATTATCTTCTTGCCTTATTGTAATTTTTTCGATCAATATCGGTCGAACTTCTCAACAAGAGATCATTCTGGCACTCTGACTAGAACTGGCCGTCGACCTCATTCTAACTCCATAAGAAGCCAAAGGCTCTAAATCATTCCATTCAAATAACATTGTTAATACTACATTCTGATGTTTTCTACTAAGTGCACTAGCAACTTTATTTCCTTTTCCTAGCATATGCTTAATCCTAAAATTAAATGCTGTCAAAAACTCTAGCCATTTTGTTGCCTCATATTCAACTCCTTTTGAGAGAATAAATATTTTAAGGATTTATGATTTGCAAACAACTAGAATCATTCTTCCAAAAGATAGTCTCAATACCTTCAATGCAAAGATCACTGCCGCCAACTCCAAATCATGAGTAAGGTATCCAACTTCATGCGACCGAAGTGGTTGAGAAGCAAAGGCAATGAATCTATCTCTCTGCATTAAAACAGCTCCCAACCCTATTCCACATACATCTATATACACCTCTAAATCTTGATTCCTATCTGGAACAACTAGCACGGGCACACTGGTCAATATATGCTTTAGCTTTTTAAATGATTCTCATTTATCATTCCAAACAAACTTTACGTCTTTCTTTCTTAGCTTGGTCATCAGTGTTGCTGTAGGAGAGAAATCTTTAATAAATCTATGGTAGTAGCCAACCAACCTCAAGATAATTCTAATCACAGTTACAATCTCGGGTCTTTTCCAACTATTAATAGCTTTGATCTTTGATGGATCCACAATAATCCATTCTCTAAAACTACATGTCCAAGAAACTTCACTTCTCTTTCTCAGGAATGACATTTTGAAAATTTTGCCATTAGTTAATGCTGCCTTAACATGTCTAGAACTATTATGAGATAAACTTCATGATCTTGGTTATTCTTAAAATATATCAAAATGTCGTCAGTAAATACAAACATAAATCTATCCAAAAGTTTTAGAAGATCTAGCTCATCAAGTCTACATAGAATGTAAGTGCATTGGTCAGTCCGAAGGGAATGAATAACCATTCATACGAATTATATCTTGTTTGAAATGCCATCAATGTTATATTGTCCTCCGCCGCTCTTAATTAATGAATATCCGTTGATAAGTCCAATTGTGAAAACACCTTGGCTCCACTCAATTGATCGAATAAATCAACTATTCTAGACAAAGGAACCAATTCTTTATTGTCTTCTCATTTAACTTTCTATAATCAATACACAAACTTAACAACCCATCTGGTTTCTTTACGAACACCGCTGTAGATCCCTAAGGCAAACTACTTTGTCTGATAAATCTATTCTCTTCCAAATCCACTAGCTGCACCTTTAATTCTTTCATTTTGGTAGGTGTCATTCTGCTAGGTGGTCTACTTATGGGTTCTGCTTTAGGTATGATATCTATTTGAAATAAAATGGCACTTTTCGATAGTAGTCCTGTAACAAGTTCAAAAACATCAACATACTCTCCTACTATGAAAACCCAATTAATTTCATCCTTCATGCCTTCCACAACACCTAACATCGCACATACATCGAGGCTTGATTTTCTAATAAGTATATAATTCAACCGGGCGATTAGGGTGTCTTAAGGATATCACTCTATCTCGATAAAATATACTAGTGTCAAACAGACTTAACCAATCCATACCCAAAATAATTCCAAAACACACAAAATCATACACATTCAAATTATAGGCAGACATATTGGTATCCGGGTTTTTGACCCAACAAGACCCACTAGAAAGCAGGACAATCTCGTGACATCGGGATGGCTTAGAACTCAACCATCAAGGATAAGGCAAGGAGTGAACGAGAGCCAAGCAATGTTACTAAGGCAATGACCGGGATTGACTAAACCAAGGGACCAACATTCTTTAAGCCCAATCAGCAGCTAAGCACAGACAGTTAGTGAATTGCCATTGAAACGAAACAACTATGATAAAGGACTATCAAAGCATCTCCAATTCCGAACTCTTGAAAATCCTAAGTGCTTGGATCATCGGCGACTCATGCCTCTCCTCAAACCTTCAAACAAGTCAGCTGAAGAACACTGCGAAAAGAGGCCAAGGCATTGGCTCGCAAACAAGCCAAGTCTATGGGTCGCCAACGACCCATAGGCACTATCTTGTTTTGCGAGTCAAACTCTCCTTGGGTGGTTTCCTACCTACCAACGAGAAGTTGATAAACAGGCCTAGCCCATAAGCTCTCCAATCCATATAAATACCAACCTACCTGCAACATAAAGAGGATCTTCTCCGGACTGGTTGCTGAAGCTCTACTGGAATTATTCTTCACCCTCTAACTCCCTCACAACATTCTCCAAAGGGATTCGCTGTAATTCTCCAGTGAATTCTAGCTCAGGAGGTTCAATCTAGATAGAAAACAAACAAAGCCTTGTAATTTAACAACTCTTGTAACAACAATCAGTCTACAGTAAAGCTATAAAGTGGACGTAGGCTTCATTAACAGCCGAACCACTATAAAACTTCTCTGTCTTCTTTCTTTTACTATTCTTTTTCTTTATCTGTGATCTGTGATATTGCCCTATCAGAATATGGCTGGTGCTTTCAAACTTAAACTAGGGTGTTGGTCCATTTTTTGGGTCAACACATATGACCTAACAAATCAAACTCGACACGGTCACATCTCATCCCAAGAGTTGCATAACCATCTATCTGATTCGCAACCTTTAGAGAAGTAATAAGGTATGTCGATTCAAGGTTTAACTTATCTACTAAAAATTTAGAGATAAAAGAATGTAATGCTCCTATATCGAACAACAATTTAATAGGAATGCTATGAATAAGAAGTGTACCTCCTCACATAGCCTTCCCTTTCCCCTCTGAAGTCAGTCCCGATGCTGTAGGTTCCAAAGCGAATTTTTTTTCGATTTCAGCTTTGACCAGATCTGGACACTTCCTCTTGAAATGCCCCATCCTGTCACAATTAAAGCATTTTACTCCCTTCTTATCATACCTTTCTTGCTATCTCTAGGGCAACAATGATTTGCAAAGTACCCTTTCTTATCACACTTATAACAAACTACTTTAGACTTTCCCTTCTTAGAAGCTCAACTCTTCTAAGATCCCTTCTTGCCAAAGAACCCTCCCTTCTTAGTTTGGAACTCCGTAGTCTCCTTAGACTTATTCTTCCTAATAGATGAAAACAAATCCCTGTTTCTCAAGCCATATCTACCATGACATTAAAAGAATCTCTAAGATATGGTATCGTTGACTTAGCAATCTCTAGCTTCAGTCCATGAATGAACTTCTCATGCTTATTAAGTAGAGTATTAATGATAACTTGTTTGTGTCTTGGCAACTCATCAAACTTTATAACATACTCCAATAAAATCATCTCACCTCGTCCCAACTCCGAAAACCTTCTAAACAAAGTTGACTTAGCTGCTTCGGACAAGAACATCTCTTCGAACCTCTCTCTAAAGTCAACCTAAGTAAGCTCCTCCTATGGGACTCCTATGGTAACACTACTCCACCAATACAAAGCAACTACTTGTAACTACCTTAAAGCCAATCTCCTCGTTTGATCATTATTTAACCCGAGATCAACAAAGATATTATCATACTGAAGAAGCTAATCCTCCACCTTAATGGCATTCTTCGATCCCAAGAATGATTTTCCTCCTAAGCTAGCATATCCCGACGTAACGCAACATAGTTGTTACCGGCAGCCACTTTTGGTGCAGTAGCTCCTACATTACTAGCATTACCTCTAGTCAATCTAGCCATTTTTCAGGCTTACATCATATTGAAAAAGAACTAATACATCGTCCTTATATCAAGTGGTGTAGCTCCAGCATCCACATTTACATTGGCATTGGTAGTTCGATTAGCATTCTAGTATTAGGTCGGACATTTCCATTGGTTATGGTGGTTTTTCCTCCCAAGTATAGTCTTCCCATTCTAGTATCTATTTCTTATAATTTGCATATGAGTCTTCATAAGATATAGAAGAATGGTCTGAGACTGAGGAGAGAGTATAGATAGTTATATGGACTTACATATATAGCAAATAACAAGTATGTTATTATAATGCTATCCTATTCCCCAATCTTTATTCTTTTGTTGACTAAAGAAACCTTAAAATTAAACTAATGCATTGTGAAAGAAATGGTTACTTGCTAATTCCTAGGCTTAAAAATGGAAAATGAGGGAGAAAGTAAGAAAATTTAATTAAATGACACAAAGGTGTATGGTGGTTTGGCAAGCTTGCCTACTTCCACTATGAAGATCTCTTACTATGTTTCTCTTTACAATTACAAGGAATCACAAGAGAAAAAGCACTTAAGACTAAAATATGGCTAATCCTAAGAGCTTAGGGCTTTTATTTGCTGTGAGGAGTGACTAAGTTGGGAGATAATGGCTTTAATTCAATTAGAAATCAACTAGTTTTAAATCGCTTCGAAGTTGCATGTCTAGGGTATTTATAGTAGCTATAGAGGACACGATGGATGGATAAGATCATGTAGGAAAATAGATGGGAAGGGCGCTTGGTCGTTGATCTGGTCATCTTGGCCAATGGAAGATAGCTCTAACGGAAAGCTGGAATGCGTGGCTGAGAAGCATGTCAGTTGTTCCTCCATAACAAGCACATGCATTGCATTTAATATGCATCAATGGCAATCTACAACAGCAGGTATTATTTTGGCCACTTTGCTACAATACCTAGTACAACTATATGTATGACTTGTCATTTACTTTGTTCTGCCTATGTGACAAGTTAAACGAGTAGCTCCCCTAAGTGAGGATGGCTGGTCGGTTGCAGATGGGACTTGAAGGAAACTGAATTCTACCGAGGATCATGTTACGGAGAACATGTCTCGTCGAGTGTCATATGATGGGACGGGATGTGGTGATGTCAGGCCAAAGATGGGTCAAGCCTGAGCCAGTCTTGAAAGATGAGTTAGCTATTGAAGCCATCTTGAGTTATGTTGGCTGGCAATGGAGTTGGACTTGATGGGCTGGCCTAGAGCCAAATTGGATATGGACTGCCATGACTGGGTTGGTTTCTTAATGTCCAAGTTTCCTGAGGAAACTTGAATGGAGCTAAGGAACAAATTACAATAGAGGTGTCGGGTCAACTATGATATGATGAGACAAGCTACTTAGGACAGGTTGAAAACAACTATGATGAACCCGAGCCAAAAATTGATTATGCTTGAGCTAGTCTTGTCTAATTAACTGGCCGTCAAGGCTTTCTTGAGTTGTGCCACCAGGCAATTGCCTTGGAATGCTGCTGGGTAGATGGAATATCTTAGGGCCACTGTTTTTAGGCCAGTATGTCCTGGCCAAGCTTAGTTGTGCTGGGTTAGCTTTGGTTAGGCCGGACAATGCCCAATTGGCCTGCTAAGCATACTTTCTAGAAAATTAAGCAACATTTTGCACCCCACCTATTTCAATAAGCATGAGAAGGCTTGTCATTTCATAAAGATACTACTATATAGTTCCTTTGTTATGCATTTAATGATGGCCCCATGTGGTACTATGTGATTGGTTGTGACGGTCCGCTTTTTCAAACGTGGTAGAGGGATCTTGTTTCCAACGTGGATGAAGTGACTGTTGCATTCATTACACATAGATGGTCGAGATTTGAAGGCGAATTGAATCCAGTGGCTTAGATTAATGTGGTAGGTTTATAAAAGTTGTCTCTCATTCTCCCACTCTTTACTAAAAACGAAAGGTAAAACTGCCATTAAAAAAGCTTCAGCACTTCTAAGAAAAAAATTCAAATTTTGAGCCATTTACTTGAGAAAAGTGAATTTTCTTTATCCGCCTTCCTCTCTACCGCCGTAGGTGCCCTAGCCATGGCAACCACTGCCACTTCTTTGCCATTTTTTTGATTTCATTGTTTTCCTTTTTGATTTTGAGGCTACTGTTGCTGTAATGCTATTGAATTTGAAGTGCTTTTGCGTGACTTAATCAGAATCTGCCTTTTTCCATCTTTAGACATCAATCGATCATCACTGCGATGTCAGTGGTGGTCAATCGACATTAATAGGCTCCAGTTGTTTGGCAAATGTTTAATAATGATACTGATAAATAAATTAGGTAATAGGCCATGGAATAGGTCCAATGTCATGAGTACGGGCTTTAAGAAATATAATAGAGTAATGGGTAGAGGGCCGTAAGGCCAGTTTACTTAGCTCAATAGTTTAAGTTGTAAGTCGGAATTCATGGGGTGCCTGGTTCGGGCACAACCTTGAGACGGTCGTTATGCTTCCACTTTGATTTGTCATCAAGCATAAATGTTTGGGCTTTGGCTTGGCCGCTTATGTTTCAGATGGCCACTTAAGGATCCATATTCACAAGCGGATCAACCACCATGAGGAATGCTAGCCTTAAAGCTTTCGAGCTTGAGTTTGGGAAGATTGACCTATTTGCGCCAAAATTGGTCACAAACCCCAAATGTCGTGAAAGCACCAGTGTATGAATACAAATCAACAAATATTCAAACACAAATCTCAGATTCAAGCAAACATAATATCACAATTCAGAAATAGTGAATAGAAACACGAGATTTATAGTGGTTCGGTTATCTCCGGCCTACGTCCACTTCAAAGGTTTTCTTTTTATTGATGTTATTTGCTGATTATAGTTGATTACAGCGGATTACAATGGATTATATCTCTGTTCTTTGAGTACAATGGTAGTAGTGAAGTGCAAAGTAGAGTCTGGTAGAGTCTGGGCGCTTCAGAATCAAGATCCCCTTTTCTGAATGACCTGGGGCTCTATTTTTAGGTGTTGGAGGCTGATATTTCGCCTATATTTCGGGAGACTACTTCGGGCACGTGAGGGGGCCCACATGCCCGGCCTCAGGAAATTGGGGCCCATTCCGAGATCGATTCATACTCCATTCGAATCGATCACGAACTCATCCGATGGAGCTGAAATTTGGTGAGAACACTTATCAACATGTATGTAAGCTCCTGTGAAAATTTTATTGCATTTGGACTTGTAGATCTCAAGTTATGATCGATTCAAGATGATGATCTTCGTCAGGCTGCTTCATTCGAATCGATCCATTTGCATCGATTGCTTCGAATCGATGGTGTCGCATGTGATCGGGTTGACATGGCGCGCGCTCTTCGCATCGATCCGTCTTTTTCGCCAAGTTGACCGAGTTGCTCCGGAGATTTCGCCGCGTTCGCATCCAAGATTATCGTGTCGACCCAGGTCTTTCTGACTCGATGGATTCGAACACATCAACGCACGTGGATTCGAATGAAGGCCTACTTTGTATCGATCAGAATGAGCTCCAGTTGATCGATGCGAAGTTGACGTAGCAGGAAGGATTCGAACACGGGCTTTACTGAAGGATTCAAACAAAGCAAAACTTGATGGATTCGAATAGACTGAGATGAGGCCATCCCGATGGATACAAACTTGATGGATTCGAATAGACCATCACCTCGACTCTTTGATGGATTCGAACAACATATTTCTCTAACTTGTATCGATCATATCTCATCCATACGAACTCCGATTAACCTGAAATTTGAAACGCTGGCTTTTATGGCATTGCTTGTCCTGTCTTGTCAATTGTAGCTCGATCCGGACCAAGACAAAATCATCGATATCCATGGTGAACCTACGGTGTAGCTGATTTCTAGGATATATTGTCATTGATTTCTAGTCAGTTTCTTGGTATCACGGCCTTGCCAAAAGGCGGGATAACATTTGCCCCCCAAAACATGCCTTGCGATTGGAAGGTGTGTTTTGTAATGCCATAAGCCGGATGTTCATATCCTGTTGATGACCTGCAAAGAAATTGATAGTTTTATCTGGCCACGAATGACGATCGTTCGGGACCGTATGTCATTCGAGGTGATATGGGACCTTTCGAGGTCGGATGCCGTTCGCGGCAAATACCGAAATGGGACCGTTCGTGGTCGGATGCCATTCATGGTGAACAAAGGAAGGGGACCATTCGCGGTCGGATACCGTTCGCAGTAAATAAAGAAATGGGACCGTTCGCGGTCGGATGCCGTTCGCGGCAAATAATGAAATGGGACCGTTCGCGGTCGGATGCCATTCGCGGCAAATAAAGAAATGGGACCGTTCGCGGTCGGATGTTGTTCTAGACGAGTTGTGACCGTTCGAGATCGGGTGTCGTTCTAGACGAATTATGACCGTTCGCGGTCGGGTGACGTGGAAAGAAGAATGTGATCGTTCGCGATCGTGTGCCGTACGAGGCAAAAATGTGATCGTTCGCGATCGAATGTCATATTAGGTGAATTGTGACCGTTCGTGGTCGGGTGCCGCTCGAGGCTGATTGTGACCGCTCGAGGTCGGGTGCCATTCGAGGCAAATGAGTGTGCCCGGGGGGAACTTAGTATTATCGATGTCAAGTTCACGTTCGGGTGAATTTTTGAATCAGCGATTGTGGCGGTTCATCGCCATACAAGGTGTGCTTGTGGACCGTTCGCGATCCAAAGCATACGCGAGTAACTTCTTCTACAGAATTGCAGATATCAAATTAACGTTCACATGAATTCCATAACAGAAATGTCCAAACAAGCAAAGTCTAAATATCCAAATCAACATGAAACAAAAGCAAAGCAAGGATGTCAAAGTGTAAATTCTCACTACGAAATGGTCAATAATCATTCAGAGCATGCCTGTGGATCGTTCGCGATCTCATACATGTGTAAATGGTTTGATGGTGTTAGTGAGAAGTTTACGACTCGTTCATCGTTATTTAAATCAATTGATAACCATACGGTGCCTCGGCTCAGGGTCACCCCTAGCTGATGTAGACGGTGGTCGCTCTGGTTCAACCGCTGGAGCTCGCCTCCTCACATACTGAAGTAGCCTACCGTTCCTGATATGCCCTTCTACCTCATCCTTCAGGTGTCTACAGTCATTTGTGCTATGTCCATTCAGCTCATGGAATAAGCAATATTTGTCTGATTTTCTCTCGTCGGTAGTTGGATCCCGTCGCATTGGTCTATGATAGGCAACTTGCTCTCGGGTGTCTTGGTAGATTCGCTCCAAACCCTCATTGAGTTCTGAATAGGTGGTAAATCGCGGCTACCTCCATTGCCGCTCTGACCTATCATTGTTTTCTTCAGTCTTTCGCTTCCCTTTACCAGTCTCTGCACCTTTTCCAGGTGAATTACCGCCTCTAACTGCGTAAACATCGATTTCTTCTTCTCTCTCCGTACGAGCATCCTCTAATCGTAAAAAAATTTCGGCTTCATGATAAAACGCTCCCAGGTCCGTAGGTGGATCCTTAGTTAGTGAATTCTTAAACTCCGTGCCATCAGATATTCCAGATACAGCTGCCATCATGACCATAGATGGATTTGGCCGATCTACCAATGCTGCTGCATTGAATCGTGTCAGAAAATTCCTCAAAGACTCCCCAGCTTTCTGCTTTAGCATTGCCAAACTCATCACATTCTTGGGTCTTGCAATGTGGACCCTAAATTGCTCCATGAATCTTTTAGTTAAATCTGCCCATGTTCTTATGGAGCCAATCTCCAACTGCCTAAACCATAATGCTGCGATATCTTTTAAATACAATGGAAAGCACCGGGCCATGACTTCCTGTGATGCCCCCAGTACCTCCATATGCCTCATATACTTCATCAGATGGACCGCAGGGTCCGTCCTCCCATCGTACATCTCCACTGATGGTAGCTTGAATTCTGGTGGGTTCCTAGCCATCTTAATCGCAGGAGAAAAGGGACTCCTGTTCACGTCTTCAAGATCTTTGTTTACTAATCTGCCTCTCATGGCTCGCCTGACCATCTCTGCCAATCTATCATTGTCTCCAAGCTGTAGTCCTCGTTCACTACCTTCGACCTGCCCCCCGAGTCCGTGTGAGCTTTCAGGTGTCTGCCCTCTGGCTGAGCGTTCATCCCTCTATCGCCGCCAGGTTTCTCGGATGTCCTTGTCTCTCTTCCCAGGTTCGGATCAACATGTCCTAAGTGTGTGCCCCCAGCTCCGGCGCTGCGCTAGATGGTCCTGCTCCGTTCTGGACTCTGGTTGCTCCTTGATTTTGCGCTCCAAGTTGCCCAATCTGTTGAAGCAAGTTCTGTATCATTTATTCTTGTCTTCTCATCATTGCCTCCATCTCATCCCTAGATGAAGGCTGAAGCTTGGTTTGCTCCTGAGGAAGCCTCTTGACTTCCTTCGTGTTGACTTCTCTCAGCTCTTTGCCTTCTACTTGTTTGTCGGGTCATTGTCTTTCAAATCTTCAAGCTTTCAGATCTGAACTTCAAATCTTGTGTAGCGGGTGCTAGTCCTTCTCAGTGAAAGCACCAAAGTGTTTGCGCCAAAATTGGTCACAAACCCCAAATGTCGTGAAAGCACCAGTGTATGAATACAAATCAACAAATATTCAAATACAAATCTCATATTCAAGCAAACAGAATATCACAATTCAGAAATAGTGAATAGAAACACGAGATTTATAATGGTTCGGCTATCTCCGGCCTACGTCCACTTCAAAGGTTTTCTTTTTATTGATGTTCTTTGCTGATTACAGTTGATTACAATGGATTATATCTCTGTTCTTTGAGTACAATGGTAGTAGTGAAGTGCAAAGTAGAGTCTGGTAGAGTCTGGGCGCTTCAGAATCAAGATCCCCTTTTCTGAATGAGCTGGGTCTCTATTTATAGGTGTTGGAGGCTGATATTTCGCCTATATTTCGGGATACTACTTCGGGCACGTGAGGGGGCCCACATGCCCAGCCTCAGGAAATTGGGGCCCATTCTGGGATCGATTCGTACTCTATTCGAATTGATCAAGAACTCATCCGATGGAGCTGAAATTTGGTGAGAACACTTATCAACATGTATGTAAGCTCCTGTGAAAATTTTATTGCATCTGGACTTGTAGATCTCAAGTTATGATCGATTCAAGATGATGATCTTCTTCAGGCTACTTCGTTCGAATCGATCCATTTGCATCGATTGCTTCGAATCGATGGTGTCGCATGCGATCAGGTTGACGTGGCGCGCGCTCTTCGCATCGATCCGTCTTTTTTTTGCCAAGTTGACCGAGTCGCTCCGGAGATTTCGCCGCGTTCGCATCCAAGATTATCGTGTCGACCCAGGTCTTTCTGACTCGATGGATTCGAACACATCAACGCACGTGGATTCGAATGAAGGCCTACTTTGTATCGATCAGAATGAGCTCCAGTTGATCGATGCGAAGTTGACATAGCAGGAAGGATTCGAACACGGGCTTTACTGAAGGATTCGAACAAAGCAAAACTTGATGGATTCGAATAGACTGAGACGGGGCCATCCCGATGGATACAAACTTGATGAATTCGAATAGACCATCACCTCGACTCTTTGATGGATTTGAACAACATATTTCTCTAACTTGTATCGATCATATCTCATCCATACGAACTCCGATTAACCTGAAATTTGAAACGCTGACTTTTATGGCTTTGTTTGTCCTGTCTTGTCAATTGTAGCCCGATCCGGACCAAGACAAAATTCATCGATATCCATGGTGAACCTGCGGTGTAGCTGATTTCCAGGATGGATTGTCATTGATTTCTAGTCAGTTTCTTGGTATCACGGCCTAGCCAAAAGGCGGGATAACATGACCAAGCTATGCTTTTGGCCAGCGATAGAAGTAACGTGGGGATGGTTCACTACCACACTCCTACCGACTGTCCCGATCACCCCCCGCTAGGCTACTTTGCTTTATCCTCAAGCTATTTCAAAGTAAGGGTTATGCTACCCCTCTAAACTACTTGGCTCTATCCTCAGCGCATATGGACTTGCTCCCACTTAGCTAACTCCCAACAGCCCATTTCCTATGTAGTGTCTATGCAACTTGTCTAGCACTCCACCTTCCTGAGACAAATGCTCATTTTGTTAAGATGATCTTCCAACTGTAGAAAGAGGTTGGGTACCCGACAGGTACTTACTATCACCTCTAGGCTAACACTAAGCCTATGATCTTTTTGGGCATTTCTAGCAAAGCTTGAGATTCTTAGTGACCGATGCCAAACTCCACTAGGTTGGACTAAGGTGGTTAGACCAGACGATAGTAGAGGAGTAGGCCCCCCAAAGAGGAAGTAGATAAAGAAGGCGACCATAGAAGAGAAGATGGCCATGGGAAAGTAGGACTACTCCAGAGTGTGCTTTTTGAACCCCGATGGCGAGCTGATCATGAGCCAAAATCGGGGATATGATGATGTTATTATGGGTATGGAGCCTTAAGTGGAGCAACATGCTGATCTTGACAAACTGAGTGATATTAAGATGGCATCGCCGTCTGAGGAATTTGACCTAAGATAATTAGTTAATGTCCTGATCCTATGTTGTGAGCCTTTGGCTGAGGAGTGGGATACTAAGGTGAGCTCTAATAAAAGTAGCATTGGGGAGGGATTCCAGAGTCGAGCATCGGTAGGGTTGTAAATCCCTCCTCCGGGCAAATTCCTACATACAACCCCTTATATCCTTGATACAGAGGGGGTCTCCGGGTAAGCCTCATGTAGGGACGGATGAAACTAGTGTAAGTAGCTCGGCCTCATCATGCCAACCCCTTGTAAGAAATAGGGGTCAGGCTAGTACAAATGGTAGTTTACTTGCACTTATCCTTTTGTACTTTTAATTTTGACCGACTCTTGTTGATTCTTTGTTATTGCAGTGGTCGATGACTTGGAATTTGATGCTTTTGATGAGGGGACCACAAAGACTATCGCGATTCAATTTGTTACCACCCCCATCGCACCCACTACACCTACTGCACACTTGCCCCTCCTATGCTTGAAGATAATTAGTAGGCTATCGATGTGTCTTTCGATCCCTTAAAGTTACTCTAACGGTCCATTGAGAGCAAAAAAGGAATAGGGGCACGGTTGGCCCATCATTGATAGTCGAGTTGGCTATGCCCTTTAAGAAGTTCCTCTATGTTTACAACATGGATGCATTGATGAGGACGCTGCACCATTGGGCAGCTTACCATGGACCTTCAATGTGCCGACAATGCCATTGATATAGAACAGATGCTTTCGGCCTTCCAATGATGTTAATGGAGGTCATTTCATACCCTCAATGAACTTGGTCTGGCCGGAACCGACACTTACTAGAAGATGTGATGGACTTCCAAACCTAGAACTCACTGCTTGTAAGTTATTGACTTCAAACTTGTTTGCTTTTTTACTTAGTTGTTCTAATACTCGCTCTCCTCTAGGCCAGGTACCACTATAAGTGCATCTAAGGGGATGTGGAGAAGCTTCATAGTGATATGATGGATATGGTCGAGGCTCGACAAGTAGCAGAGGTAGGGACTACTAAGGCTCGGGGGAGAAGGATGCGGTTATGAAGCCTAGTAAGGAGGTAGCTGAGGCATTCGAAAAGTCAGCAAGGGAGGCGGTCGTGGCTTGGGAGAGGGATGAGAAGGAGGAGGAGGGTCTTAGGGTATGGGATGAAAGGGTAGAGAAGGAGGCTGACAAGCTACCGGCCGACCTGACAAAACATACAACTGGATGGCATATGGTGGCATATGGATGCGAACGTAGCTGCCGCTAGGAAGGAGGAGGCTAAGTGAGAAAACTGGCCGAGGAAACATGGTAAAAACCTTGTTTAGGGAAACTTCCAGTTTCCAATCTCCATTAGCAAGTTTGATGGCGTAGCTTATTTGATTAAATATTTTAAGCTTGAAAATTTGAGAATGGAAGAGGGAGGAGTGGCCAACCGTGGCTGTAGTATGGGAGAGAAAAAATAAAAAAAATAAAAGTGAGTGCTGGAGTGCTTTAAGTAAAGGAGATCCTAAGGAGTAAAATATGGATCTAGATCCTCATTTTTCTCTTACCTAATCTCCGCTCTTTAATTCAAAATCTAAACTTCTTTTTGCTATCTAATGGCTATCATCCTTAGCCATATCATAGCCTCCTACATCGATCCCCATATAGGTCTCAAAATCATTTTAAGCCCGATTAATAATTAACACATTTAAATCCAATTTAAACACATATCGATATCGTATATCGATTAGTGTATTTATAATTATTATATACACACACATTTAATATTGATCAACAAATATTAAATAAAATTTTATAATTAATATTTCATAAATAATAATTAATTTAATTAACTTATAATAGTTATAATTTAATTATATCGGGTGGTAATAGAAGTATTCGACGTTTCGGTTGTGTGACTATTAGGTGTAAATTCGTCCAACATTAATACAAACAATTCGAATATTAACATTCACACTTCACTTAGTAGGTGGTGTGCATTGGGGCTAAATTTCTCGCTTACTTGGCATCGATAAAATCCAATTTTACTTTATTAAGTGTTACCAGAAGTGACAATTATGTACACCAATTCTCTTCATCAAAACTATATCACTTTGGACTTATGAAATTTGGTAATGGTCAAAATTCCAATATCGTCCATATTCAACTCTATATCCCAAAACAAAGTCCTTAGTTCAATAATAACAATTATTATTAACCGTACTGCTATGGTAAGAGACTTTAACTTTGAGTTGACTACTGTTGACCATGATATTAACCCATATAACTGAGAAGATGAATTCTCCCTTGAATAGTGTCTTACTTCCAATGCTTCCACTTAACCCAACTATAGTTGTTTGATGGACTCCATGCTACGATTTAACTATAATCAAAGTGAAGCTTCCATATTGAAGATCAAGAGTATTCTCAAGTCAGGAGAATTGTGTAATTTTTTCACATCGATATTTTCTATTTGATCGTAGTTATATTAACTAACAGAAAACTATCGAGTGAGTCATTCCATATTTATCTAATAACTTTCAGTATGTAACCCGTTGGTGCCCCCCAACAATCATGAGTAATACACTGACCAACATTTGGAGAACGTTATGTAATCTAGTCCCAACGGATGTATCGATATCTAGTCTCGATACATCTTGATTAGGAATATTTAAAACGGTATGCTTAATTCAATTGTGATAAATTACTCATGATTACAACACTTTGTAACTACTATCACAAAACATACATTTTATGGATTTTCCATTAAATATGCTTTTAACTAAATTAATTAACTAACATAACACTTTATATCAAGTATATAATAAAAGAAAAACACCTTTTATTTCAAAGAAGATTGGTTATCGAGTTAGATATATGTAAAAAATTACATAATTGGCCCTAGGGCATGCCCCTAACTCTATTAGCTTATCATCAGCAGAGCATGTCCTACTGGGCCGCAAGCATGGTCATGAAAGCCTTGGTTGTACAGAAGTTCTTACCTATGAAAACCGATGCTTAGGGTGCCTGGCTCTGGGCATCACTCATTGTCTTTGTCAATCTTTGGGCATTAGTCAAGGTCATAGGAAAAAAGGAAAATTATCCAGTCGACCCTTGTAGTTATACTCCTTTGTCTTGATCCTAAATCAAAGTAGTTGGTCAGTACATATCACCGGGCATATGATTGCATTGCGAATCATGTAGCACAAGGTTTTTCTTACAAGAACATGGTACCACAGGTTTAAGTAGCTAACATTTATAAACAAAAGGAGTGGCATGTAACAAGTCGTATCTTAATGAGCCTAAATTTCGACAAAAATAAAACCCAAGTCCATCAAAGCATAGACCGTTGGATTTGATACCTGCAAATAAGCATAAGCATTATCAGAAATTGATAAAAATCTAAACTCACAGCAGAAACAATAATAGGATAAGAATACTGCTTATGACTACTACCTTAGAATTAATGGTATTTCTTGGATAGCAGATTTTCACATCAGCATCTATCATGAGAGAAAAGAAGGCTTCTCCAATAAATAAACACATCCAGCTCCAGTAACTTGTTCCTCTAAATCTATCCTATAGGTTGTAATGAGGAAGGGGTCAGAACAACGTTCTGGTGACCGAAAACTATATTAACTGTCCATAACATAAATTTATACTGATTGGTTTCTATTTAATTGTTATGTCTATTAAGGTTAGCAATTCTAATCTAACTTTGCATTGTACAGAAGATTACTTAAGTACCCATTCCCAAGGTATGAAATACTGATGAAGCCTTATCAACCATCCAATACTTCCATACTCATTTGCCACTTAATACTTCTAAATATGAAGCGGGCTTCTACTATCACTGCATAATACTTTTAAAAGAGAAATAGGCATACTTTTCCATTTAAGACCTCAATCTAGGTAGACTCCATCATTTAAGATCTATTCCCAAGGTGAATTCTAGCATCGTCATTATTTGTCTATTGATCCTAGCTACAGAGACCTTTGACCACTATCTATGACCTTATATTTATAATACCCATACCACTAGCGCATCTATCGTTATTAAAGTCTTAGCAATGTGAAAGGTGTACTCAAGCCACTTAATACCTCATTAACAAGGACTAGGTAGGCCTCTGGCCATTTAACACCTATTTATAGGTAGGCCTTTGCCATTCAATACCTAACCCCAAGGCGGACTCCTCACTGGTACTATCTAACTGACATTGCTTGGAAATATCATTAAGCTATTTAGTACTTCTGTCATAGGAGAGAGGTGAACCCTTGATCAGTCACTTAATACCTCAAACCCAAAGAGAACCCTTCCAAGATATCCATCATCACTCTTAATTATAAATATGGAATTTCATTAGTTTACTTCTTTCGATAGGGAGGCGGGCCCTAAGATAGCCGCTTAATACCACAACATGGAAGTAAACCTCTTTAGAGACATCCTTATTTATTTGGAATCTCACTAGGTTACTTAATACTTCCTTTTAGGAGAGAGGCGGACCCTACAACCACTTAATACCTCAAACCAGAAGCGAACCCCTGTGGAGATATCCCTCACCACTTCTAATTCCAAATTTGGACCATTTAATACCTTTTAATTGAGGAAGAGGCTGGCCCTCAAACAACCACTTGATACCTCTGACCCTAAAGCATGTCCTATCTCTCGCAAAGTCATAGGTCTAAGGATTAGTGATATCTCACATCAGTAGTAAGTGAATCCAACTACTGGTAGCCTCAAAGTGAAGGGCAGTCTTCCATCGAGTGACTCTACTGACCTCACATGATCACATCACTAACCTACTAAGTCTAATTAACCATCCAAAGTTTTCACTTGTATTATCTTAGGTAGACAGTGGACTTAGCTTACTAATTCCCTTTTTATTTAAGGCAATAAGATTTACCTTAAATACTTATTTACCCACAAATCCCCCTTTTTTATGCTCATAAATGTCAATTTGTCCATAAAATCCTAACGGACATTCCCTAAGATATTTATGTATGATTACTAATTTCAAATTAGTAACCTTTTTATATCTATTCCATTTTATCAGTCCCATTAATCCACTTTTCCTTGTTAATTGTTACTCCTAACTCATTTCCATTAATTGCCCATTAATTGGAGTTACAATCTTTCACTAACCAATTGTAACCCCTAATCTAATCCCATCCATTATTTCCCATTAATTGGGGTTACAATATTTTATTTCTATTAATTATTGGCAATTCCTAATTTATTGCCTATTAATATGAAATACTACATTCCCTAATTCTACCTATTCGCTTCCTTAAATATAATGATAACTAATGAACCTTATGCATAAATAATGCATGAATAAACACTGTTCTTGTTTATCAACGTAATAAATACTATAAATTACCTAATAAAATTATCTATTCTTATCCAAATATATTCTAGTCATAAATATTTAACTAGAATATGATTTCTATATTTAATTTGCTGGAATTAGATTTCTTAGGAAGATTTTCCGCTATGATTCCCATAAATTAGTTTAACACCAAAAGGAAAGATTGACTCCGTTCAAAATTATAAAGAATGGATAATTTCTTATTCCTTATTAAATTAAATGCCTCCTTTTGAATGAAAAGTGGAAAGGGTAAAAAAATTGATAAAAAATCAAATGGATGTTTTTCTGACAAATTAAACTATGGAAAATCTACAACCTAGCATAAATTGGGCAATAATCCAAAATTCCTATTTTACACCCAAGTACAGATCTGGAATAAAAATATACAACATTCGAATTCTAAAATCTTTGGGACTGATTTTCAGATCTAGGTGTAAACATATTTCAAATTAGTTCTAAAGCAAGAATATGTAGGCAATAGTTTTCTACACTAATTTAAGCCCATAATTCACAAATAAAATTGATTCAGGCATAAAAATCAAACATATGCCATTGGAATAGATTTAAAATCATAAACAATATATAAAATTTTCCCCTCACCTTTTAAAAGTGGTCCAAATCTCCAAATCTGAAGTGGAACCTTAAATTTATCTCTAAATCCTTTTTAATCCAAGAAATATGTATAAAAAGGGTATATACATACATTAGAACTACATATCTAAGAAGAGATTTGGGATTGTGAGAGAAAATATATAAATATATATAAATTACTTCAAATATGTGTATAGTTGATTCTCTTCTCTTCTCCTTTTTATTAGATTTCTATTCTTCTTCAACTTGTATGAATATAGATACAAATATATTATTTTTATAATTTAAAAAGAAAGTGGAGAAGAAGAAATGGCAGAGCTTCGCTACTATCTCCAGAATAATATGAGAAGAGAAGGGAGGGTTAGGCCTGAATTTATAGGCGCAAAAATCAAACTCAACTATCAGATTGAAATATACTATATCTGGGCCATTAGGCCTAGGCTAACCCTAGCCCCCACACAGAGAGTAGTTGACCATCCCTCACCTAGGGGTCGACCGCTCATTGTGGCGGGTCAACCTGTCGAACTTAATATAAATGTTAATTAATTCTAATCGAATTATTTCCATTCCAAATTCGTTTCGTCCGTAACTTCTTTGTTTGGACTCGGATCACAAAATTCAAAATATGAAAGTTGCTCAGAATTTTGCCACGAATGCAATGGTTCAAGTTTCATGGTCAAATTCCAACATTTGCACAAATTCCATTTTTGGAGCATAATTAACTAACTAACTAACTAACTAATTAAATGACTAACGCTAAATTACGGGGTGTTACATGGCAAGTCCCACCTTACTACATAACCCCCAATTCACTACAGTGGCTTATTTATAGAAAATAAAGTAAATAAATCTAAGTGAAATGGCATCGCAAAAGGTCGCTATTCCACACCCATGGAATCGAGATCCCATCAATAATGGCCAACTTAAAAGTTCCATCTCCGAGCTTTTTCTCAATCTCACAGGGACCTTCCTAATTTGGACTAAGTGCCTCCGTACTAGGAATGACCCATTTAAAAATAAAGTCCCCCACTTCGAAGTTACAACTCCAGACTTTGGTGTTAAAATGTCATGCTATTCTTTTTTGGTGAACAGCTACCCTCAGTTCAGCCTTTTCTCGTTCTTTGTCAACCAAGACAAGGGATTTAGACAAAAGTTTCTCATTCACCTTAGCGCCATTGTGCCTTTTCCAATGAGAAGGGACATCTAGTTTTATCGGAATCATGGCCTCAACTCTGTAAGCCAGAGCTAATGGAGTATGCCCAGTCACAAACTTGTGGGTCTCCTATAAGCCCATAATGCAAGTAGAAGCTCATCAACTTAGTTGCCCTTGGCTTTAGTTAACCGCTTCTTCAAGATGGACTTGATGATTTTAATTAGTGCCTCCACTTGTCCATTTGCCTGTGGGTATGCAATTGCCGAAAAGCTTTTCCCAATTTTGTACCTGTTGCAGCAATCTTTAAACTCGGTACTTTAAAAATGTGTTTTTATTAGTTATTATTTTCTGGGGTACTCAAAATCTGCAGATCATGTTTCTAATCACAAAGCTGATCACTCTCCTCAATGCGATCGTGGTAAGCGGTTCCACTTCAGTCCACTTTTTGAAGTAATCCACTGCAATAATACATACTTAGCTCTTCCTTTCGGTATCGGTAGCACACCGATTATAATAATTTTTCAAACCACAAATGGTCATAGGCCAACCATTTGCATAAGCTCGGTGGATGGGGCTCTTAGAATTTTCACAAACCTAGGGCATCAGTCGCACCACCCGGTGTAGTCAATGACATTATGATTTATTATTGGCCAGACATATCTATAGAAAAGTATCTCCTTCGCTAATGTCTGCCCCCTGGTGTGATCACCACAACTACCCCTATGGATTTCCACGAGGATTTTCCTAGCCTCATCCTTGGTTACACATCGAAGCAGGGGTCAAGAAACCTCATATGTATAACACTACTTCTTGCTTCATGAACCACGACACATATGAAGGAGTTTTCATCGTTTGTTCCTTCCTTTTGGGAGAGTTCGCTTCAACAAATAGTTCTTGATCGGAGTCTTTCATTACTCTGTTTTCTCCTCGGCCTTTAAGATCTAGTCGACATTCTTCTGGTTGATGCTTGGAGCTGATAAAACGTCCATTGTAACTAACCCCATCGAATGTGTATCCCCAAAGCTGGCCAGTTTAACCAGTGAATCTACTTTCATATTCTCCTTCCTAGGGATGTGCACAATCGTGTAATGCTCTATATCATTCAACAATTCCATCTCATTGTCAGTTAAGGGGCAAGTATCACACCCTTAGCCTGGAATTCCTTTTTCACCTGCCAGACCATAAACCGGGACTCATTGAATATATGCAACATCCTTACCCCTAGCTCTTTTGCTATCCTGAGTCCCACTATCAATGCTTTATACTCGGCCTCGGTGTTTGTGGGAAATTTTAGCTTTAATGTGTTGCTAATCGGTCATCCTTCTAAGGTCATGATTACCACTCTCGCCTTAGAGTTATGTTCATTAGTAGCTTCGCCTATGTATAACTTCCATTGGGAAAGTAGGACCATATCATCTTCCTCTCCATTATCTTGGATGGTAAATTCAGCAATGAAATCCGCCAACGCTTGTCCTCTTATCGCCCTTTTTGGATGGTAAGTGATATCATACTAGCCCAGCTTGGTTATTCCAATAACCTTCCCAAAGTCTTGGGTTGGTGCAGTATTTTCTTTAAGGGCTGATCCATTAGATCATTTATTGGGTGAGCTTGAAAGTTTGGTCGCAACTTCCTTGAAGTAATCAACAAGCAATAAGTGAGCGTTTTCAACTTTGGATAGTTTTTTTAGGTCTAGTAAACCGCTTGTTGATGTAGTATACTAGCATATAATCCTTGCCTCCTCACATACCAATGTTCCACTTAGTGCATTAGCGGACAACCCCAAATAGATAAACATATTTTCTCTATCCAAAGGCTTAGACAAGACCAGTGGTCTTTCCATATGCCTTAGTAATTCCTTGAAAGCATCCTGGCATTTCTTCATCTAGACAAACTTTCCCTTCTCCTTTTTAATGGCATCGAAGAACGATATACATTTATCAATTGCCTTTGAGATGAACTTACTCAATGCGGCAACCTTATCATTAAGATTTGCTTTTCTCTCCTAGTGCTTGGGGCAGTCACACGTTTCAAGGCATTAATTTGCTTTAGATTAGCCTCAATGCCCCTTGAATTCACGATATATCCTAAAAAATTTCTCGATGCACAATAAGAACCCAGTACTGACATGTATTCATGTCAATACTGACTACTTTTCTCTAGTGTTTTTTATTCAAAACACCTTGAATTCCTTTCCAAAGCCCTTCTAAGCTTGCCACTAAGTCTTTGGACCTTTCCATCTTCATCTTGACATCTAGATTCATCTAAACGCTACTTGGTTTAAACGCTGGATAACATAATTTTTTGATGTAAAATAGACACGGTTGGGATGCAGGGAGTGGATGGTCAATTCTGCTTCATGAAGAGATGTTGGAAACAAGAATTGTATAAAATACCATATAGATACTTAATGTGGAATGATATATGTGATCTATATTTCAAATGTAATTTTATTATAGAAAATTTTTCTATAATTTTTTTTTCTTTGAGTTCATGACATTTGATCTTTGACTTTAGACTAGTAACGGTGAATGAAATAAATGGCCCATGATAAGTGGTTGAAAGGGACTTCATATTTCATGCACCATTATAATAATGGAAGAAATAGTAAGAGCATACAATATGACACTTGTTAATGCATCAAGTTATGAGAGATTTCTTTTATATATATACTGAATATATTTGTGAAATAATAATAGTTTTCAGTATTGACTAAAAATAGACATAGTTTTGCTTTAATATGATTATTATGAATACTCGTTATAAAATAAGTCGATTACAGTGATGGTATTTGTTTTTATAACAATAGTGATGCATTAGCTATGGAAAATACAAAAAATATATAAAACTTTCTATAATTATTTTGGAATTACCGACTAAGTCATATCTTTTAGAAATAATTCTACGATTATAAATCAAATGATATAAGTGAATTGCATCTCAAATGATTAAAGGAAAGTTAGACATTCAGCGGGAGTGATAAAAGAGTTAGTGAACTCTTCTGTTTGATATGTGCGTGCACGTGCACGTGCGTGCGTATGTGCGCGTGTGTGTATGTGAAATCCATGGTTTAATGATTCCAAAATGTTTGCACTTACTTCATTAAATTCATAAGTTGAATTGTGATAGACGTGAACATGTATATTTGATACACAAGTAACATGTCTAAGGTGAATTCATTGAATATCAAATAGAAGTATGAAACATAAAGTGCAAAGGAGAAAACAATTTGATTTGATTGAGTAGGTGAGTATATTGGAAAGAGTACCTAAAATGAATTAGTTTCAATTTAAAAGTCAATCCTCCTTATGAATGTGATCATGTATCGATAAGGAGTAACTGGATTTTGCTAGACAAAAAATGATTGATGATGAGTTAGCTTGAGTTAACTTCTACAAGGATATGCACTTAAAGAGTAAATACATATGTTAAATTTAATTACAAATATAACATAGTTTACGTAATCATATAAGGTATAAGTTGATAAGAAACCACTACATTTCCTTGGTCAAGGAGTTGATAGGTTGTGTGAGTGAGGGGCTGCACATAAAATTCGCCCACGATGGATCTTTTACGGACAACCCCAAAGGAGTTTAGGTCCGACCAATAATGGTCAACTAATATTTATTACGATATAATTTTCGTGAACTCAAAACTGAATTAGTTTTATGTAAGTATTGAATACGATCCAAAAACAACATAGAAACTAGCTATATAAAACGAAATTAAATTAAATAATCATAGATAAGATACAACTTATTAGAATGTCTAATAAGAATTATGGCACTTAAAAGAGAAACCACGAGTTTATTATCAACGTTGAGAAAAAGAATATTGGTGATAACAATTTCCTCAATTGTCAATAAGCCATAAAAAGTATAGACTCTACCATATGGCAGAATGCTTAAACCCGCAAGAGATTCCAAGTACATTATCGAAATATGTTTTGATACTTGTACCAGAAGGGATGTGATCCATCGACCATGGGTGAGTCTTCGAAAGGAAGAACGATGCAGTTGGAATATAGTATGCAACATTGACGAGGATAACCTTGTAAATTTCAATTGTTGCAATTAACGTAACAGGTTCGTCGGTCAACGTACTTAAGTTAATTTGGATTCTACTCGCAAAATTATCATCCAATATGACTTTAAATTTTGGTAAATCTTGGTTGGAAAAAAATTCTTAATAATGATTTAGAACAGACTATTTGTACAAGATGACTAAAATGTCACAAAGGGAGCGATGACTAAGTTTGTAAATGTTGGATAAGATCCAAGAACTAATACAATAGTATATTAGACAAGCATTAGAGCTGAGCACATATCTTAACAAAGAAATCAAGTAATTTGATTTTCAGTCAAATTGCAGAGGAAGAGTGTGTCTATAAGAAGGACTATTAGGATTACTATTATATTTCCAAGTAAGACAACATACTACTGATTACTAACGATGTGCTAATGTTAAAATCAATTTCAGTTTGGATGTCGATGTAGGATTTGAAAATGACATCTTTTATGACCATTATAAAGGATGTTAGGATTGTCTTGAATG
Source organism: Allium fistulosum (assembly GCA_030737815.1). Classification (NCBI taxonomy): domain Eukaryota; kingdom Viridiplantae; phylum Streptophyta; class Magnoliopsida; order Asparagales; family Amaryllidaceae; genus Allium; species Allium fistulosum. The sequence goes on from CM060902.1 coordinate 1,216,387,650, forward strand.
AAATACGTAGAAACCATAGTAAAATGTTTAACATGGAGCAGATGAGATGGATTCCTTATGCATCGACAATACCCATTATCATATATGCTATGATCTACAATTTCATATTTTGCTTATGTATTTGATGCATTAAGCGAATCTCAAATCCAATTTAATATTATTAAATTGTATTTAAGAGTAGTCTCAAGTATTTATGAAATACTATAGAATTGTTTATGGAAACAACGAACTCCTTATGAAGGAGTATTCAGACTCGAACATTATAAGTAATTTCGAATATAATGTGTAAATTCTAAATTCATGTTCAACCTTAATGAAGAAGCTTTGAGTTGGAAATGTTCCAAATAAGCAGTGTTTGCTGATTGAACTGAAGGGCTGAGTACATCGCCTTAAATTGTGCTACAATAAAAATAATATGTATAAATGCACAAATTTGTAACCGAGCTATGGTGATTCCAATTATGGAGAATCTACCAACTTTGTTTTGTGAAAACAATGTCGCGATAAAGATCGTAAAAGAACCTTTGACTCACAAGATGTCAAGAAACTTGCTCTGAAAGTTCCACAGGGTAAAGGTAGTTTATCAATAACGGAGTGTAGATAGTAATAAAATATGATAGACACGTTCCCTAAGGGACTAGCTCGATCAGTTATGAACTGGATAAATGAATGGGATTGATTAATATATTTGCTCTAAGTTCAAGTCAGTGTTTGAAAGAGTTAGTGGTATGACATATGGGCAATTATGTAATTTGTTACATATATCTAACTCTGTAATCGATCTTGATCATAATAAAGGTGTTTGATTTCTTTTATATACCATGTTATATTGTGACATAATTAATTTGAAGTATATAATAAGAAAATCCTTGAATAAAATGTTATGTGATTATTGTTGCAAACATTTGCAATCGTGAGTAATTAATCATAAAATAAAATGACATTTGTTTTGAATATTCCTGGTTAAGATATTTCGAGAAAAGGATATCGATTCATCCGTTAAGACTGATCCTGACCATTTATTTTGATAATATGTTTAGTCATCTCTTTTTGAGTAAAATCAAAGTCGTTAAACTATTTACTATTAATTAGCCACTATATCATTTTTATTATAGATCTCATCCTTTAATCCTTCCAATATTAGGTTTTCTATCACAACCGCAGCTATACTGTTTTGATTTCTCAATAGCGTTCTTAACTTCTTCTCCCCCTCTCTCACAATTCTCTAGTGGAATAAATATCTTTAAAATGAGAAATTTGAACCAAAAATTTAAACAACAAAATATCAGTTTCTTTAAGATCTTGTCTTCATCATCTTGATATCTTTTTTTAATTTCGTTTAATATGGAATCGCTGCAATTAGATAGTTTTAATCAAGTTGGAGCCGAAGATGGAGCTCGTCAGGTCATTGTTGTTGTTGCAATAGGAAAGCATTTCTATAACATAGTTATAAATTTTGAGTTCACCTTGGTCCAAATATACATTTCTATGTCAAGATCTTTTTGTTTGCTTGCAATAATTTAGTGAGCTATGTATTAACATCTTATATGTATTGATGATTGTTATTTGATCTTATTGATTGAAGGGGTAAAGATAATTTCTTTTTTTTATTTTATTCATATCAATGAAAGGTTTTCTTTAATATGAGAAAGTGTAAGATAATTCTGTGATAACGTGAGGCTTATTGGTGAAATATAAAGTAAAATAATGTTTGATTTCTTTCTACTGAAAGTGTTTCATACTAATATTAAGTAAAACAATAAAATTATATATAAGTTATCAAAGTGAAGTGAGTAAAACCGCAGTAAGAGATAAATCATATATATACTTTGTATTGAAGTCTTTTTTGATATAATGCTAATAAAAAATAAAGTATATGGTACATTAGGACACACTACATCGTACATGAAAAATCATACCATTTAAACAACTTTAACTTAGAACCTTGTTACTAACTTCTGCCATAATTTATCTATTTCGTCTTGGTTACAACATGCTTTAAGGTTATATTATTTTAGGTCATGCTTTGGTAGCATGAAGTGTTTCATTTGCTTGACAATATTCTTGCAAGGATTGAGGTTTTTTACCTGGTTATTAACGGTATTATGGGTTGAAAATTGCTGATGTTCAGTGGGTTAATGCGTTAAGACTATTTGATACAGTATAAAAAGACACTAAGATGCATGTATCTATAACACTGCATTAAGCTCTTCACTCCTAAAATATACAAAAATGTATGTTTTAATGCTAACTTCACTTTATAACTTAATAGAAAGACATTCTTATTTTGATGGATACTGTTATTTGTTATATTTTGCAGGTATGTTGAGTACACAAGCTTCATCTATCGAACTACCATCTTCTTCTGGTCCACTGATTCATCCAGAAAGTTAAAAGGATGATGTTGTTGCTCCTTTGGTGGTGTTTGGATGCTTATGTTTTATTAATGGCACTTATTCAATTTTCCTACAGATTCATGTAGGAAGTATAAGAATATTGCTTTCTAACTTGCTTACATTATGAAATATGTATGTAGAAGGGCTAGTTTAGATATCCAATGCACATCTCTTTTATGTAATGAATGTTTTAAGTGCAGATTATGTTATGAACTCATGATTAAGAAATGCTTCATAATTGCTTCTATAAAATGATTAATTTTGAAATGTTGATTTGCCTTGAATGCCACCATGATATATTAATGTTAGTATTTCATCGTTCTAAGATTATTATTATTTTTTATAACTTTTTGCACTTTAAGTTTGTCATGTTGTTTCATATTTGTTGGTTTTGTCCTATTTTGGTGATATTTCTATTAGCATAAATGTTGTTCAGTTTCCATTATAGTCATGTTTAGGTTAATAGTAAATTTACCGTTACTGAAGATCGGTATATTAGAATTTTGCTATTAGTATACATAAGTTTCTATTAGTAAATTTATCATATTGGTAATGGTAACCATTACTATAATAGCCCTATATGTATCCTAGAAATTTTGCCGACTGTATTCTAAAGGAACAATTTTGTGGGTTTAACTTCATATTGTATTTTCCTGAAACTCCGAACATTTAATTCAATTCTTTTATAAGATCGACTTCTTCCTTCAACTTAACTAATATAGTATCTACATAAACTTCCATACTTTTCCAGATTTGATTTTTGAACATCCTACAGACCAATTGTTGATAAGTGCCCCATGCATTTTTCAGCCTAAAAGGCATTAGCCTGTAGCAATTGGTTCCCTAGTCATTTACAAAACTAATATGCTCTTCATCAGGCTTGAACAACGAGGTTTTATTATAACCTGAACGTGTATCATGATTGTTAACAGCTTATGCCCCTTAGTTGTATCCACTAGCTAGTCAATTCCTGAAAATTGATAACAATTTTTGGTCATGCTTTATTCAAATCTATGTAATCAATACAAGTTCTCCACTTTCCATTAGACATCTTAACTAGCATTGGATTTTTTAACCATATTGGGTAGTAAAACCTCCTAGATGGATCCATTTCCCAATATATTTTAACCTCTTCTTATAGAGCGATTGACCTCGGGGCAATTCTGTAATTTATTGTAAATTATTAATAAAACCTCGTTCGAAATAAAATGTGTTTTTCTATCCACTATATTTTTTATAATGTGTTAAATTAATTAATTATTTAATTTGAGTGTATTTAATAGAAAACCCATAAATGATATGTTTTGCGATAGTAACTACTATGTGTTGTAATCATGAGAAATTATCACAATGAAAATAAACATATCGTTCAAGATATTCCTAGTCAAGATGTATGGATATCAGATATCAATACATTCGTTGAGACAAGAGTACACAACACTCTCTAAATATTGGTTAGTGTATTACTCATAGCTGATGGGGACACCAATATCGGATAACGTACTGATAATTATTAGATAACTATGAAATGACTCACTCAATAGTTTTATGTTGGTTAATATAACTATAACATCCCCCATTTTGAGGATCGAAAATAAATAATTGATGCTTCAGTCATCCTTAGTATTAGTTTTTAATGAAAAAATGAGACCAGCAATAACATCAAGAGCACAAGAACTCACAAATTTTTAAAGAACAATTTCATTAACTCATTTTCAAATTCATTACATTACATAACCCACGATTCCATCATTGTGATAAAATACAATAAATACAAATTAATTCCAAGAGTGACATATGAAGATTTCCCCTTGGATGATTAGAGTCTTAACTACTAGACGGTTACAGTACCCATCGATACATACATTCAACAATAAAATAAAAGTAGTTACATTGCACGATAGAAATACTTCTAAATAGTAGCTTGTCGCTTGCATGTCTCCAGAAGCTTATTCATTTAAACCTAAAATATCCTACTCTCAGCCTACCCAATTCAAATTAAGTACCCGAGAGTTTATGAGGGAATCAATAACTTCGGGTCAGACAAAAAGTCTGGTGTAAATAATATTTTACCATCTCAAACCAAATTAGCTAACTAGTGAGACCAGGCTGCTGAAGCATGAAACGAGTTTCTCCTTACTAATACCTTTATAATCAATATGTCAGTCTTAACATACCTGCAACTAAAATGACTATATCATAATCATAATATCAGTGTCATTATCATCACGCGTAATGAGTCAAAATGAACAGTCCGCCATTTGCTAAGGTCAATGGGTAACACCTTCCCATACTTACCTAATTCCATAAAATAGTCTATAACATAGTTTTTCCAAGGTCACTCCGAACCTATATTTTTTTTCCCAGACTAACTAAAAACCTATCGGGCTTACTCGGGCAAAAATATAACCAGGTAATCCAAAATCTTATCCAATTAAGGGGAATAACAATGGCTTATGTTCCTAAAAGAGGTTAAATACTCTCATGACAGAAGAAAAAAATAGCGAGCGTCACCACTAAAAATTCCTTTATGTGCGTAACTCCAAAAATTTCAACCTCAATATCAACAAAGCCATACGCATTGGAATCGTGGACCTGTCCAACCAGAGGCTTAACGGTTGGAGGATGGGGAGCGACCCTACCAAAATCTCCACCCAAAATCTAGTTTTAAAATATCCATGATTCATGTCTTTTGATCAGTCTAGGGTATCCTAGCAATGTAATCTTCCCGATCTTCTGCAATTCTATTCACTTAGGAGTTTAAGTACGACCATACCCACATTTGAAACAAACGTAATCGGTCATAAGTTCCCAAATCCCCAATGTTATAAATATTGGGTGATAACATATAAAATATAAGTGTGCATGACAAAAATTTACCATATGCAATAATAACCGATCAAGATACAAAATTGAACATATAACACATCATTATCCATCATAAATATATGTTCATATGATAGCCATTTTTTACACAAAATTACTTGTAACAAAGTAATACTTTCCTTCACAAAAACTTATTAAATATGCACTAAAACACCTTTTCCTCTTTTAAAACCTTCACAAAATTCTCAACAAAAAACTGCAATTTTTTTAAGTAAAACATAGCCCAAACATAGAGTTAAAAACTAATGTGTCATAAAATATGCTATCGTACTTGCAAAATTACATGCCATCTCATGTCAAATATGTAGCTATCGAGTTTTAAAGCTTAGACTATCGCATGCCAAAAACATATGCTATTGCACTGTTAAAAACTTCATGCTATCACCTGTTAAATTATAGCCTATCACATATCGACAAATATGACTATTGCATGTCAACCAAAACAAAGCCATCGCATGTTGAAAACCCAAAGCTATCGCAAGTTGCTAAAAACCATAGCTTTCGTAAGTTGACAAAATCCATAGCTACCGCAAATTGAAAATTATATAGTCATCGCAAGTTGAAAATTTCATAGCCATCACATATTGACCCATAAGCATCGTAAGTTGAAAAAATAGTAGCTATCGCACATTGAAAAAAATGATAACTATCACAAGTTGATAAAATAGTAGCTATCACAAGTTCATAAAATAATAGCTATCGCAAGTTAATAAAAATAATAGTTATTGCTTGTTGATATATATGGCTACCGCAAGTTGATTAATGACATTTCTTTAAATATTTGCAAAACTAATTTATTTCCTTTAAATGTAATAACCCTTTACCAAATCAATTTCTATGTTAAATTCTCGTTGGTTAATCAAAATCTTTTTAGAAAATTTCTAGGAAAATAGAGAGAGAAATTATTTTCTTTCCCAAAATATAAATTTTCTATTAATTATGCCATCAATTATTTTTTTCGTCAAAACGCCCTTCACTAAACAATTAATATTAAACTGTAATTATTTGGGGAAAATCCCTAAAAATTCCAAAAAATTTGAATTTACCTCTATTTCAAAATATAAAAATTTCAAAGCAAAATAATTATTTTCCATATTTTAGATAATTAAAAACCTAAATTATCCATTTTCTCAACTTAGAAAATTCATATTAAATTCATAATAATTTCAAAAATTATGAAATTGAAAATCCATCTGCAAAATATTATTCCAAACATCATATAAAAAATTCAAAGTATTTAAAGATCAAAAACTTTGTTTTTACACCAAAACCCTTAAGTAAATTACATAAAAATATTCAATGATAACCATAACACATCTAAATGACTATCTAAAGCATATGCATGATAAACATCAACAAATCATTTTGGGTTTAATCACAAATCCAAAATTAAATAACATAGAATAAAGAGAACGAAATACTATTCACCTTAGTTTGGTCTTATGTGAAGATAACTGCCTTGGTTTCTTCCCTTATGCTTTCCTCCTTTTCTTTTTCTTTGTTGAATGAATTTTAATGGAGTTTCTCTAGCCTTTGTGTTTTTTTTCTTTTCTTTGTTTATGTGGGAACGGTTGAATTAATATGGAGGAGAAAAGTGGTTGTTAAGAGAAATAAATATTATTATTTAATTATTTCCTAACTAAATATCTGGAATAATGTGCAGTAAAAATTAGGGATGTTATAGGCTTTCCTCCTTAAAGAATTTCGTTCTTGAAATTTAGACAAGGAAAACAACAAGCATACCAGTCATACAACCATATGTCACAAGCACATAAAATCAAGAATACTAGCATAACTAATAGTCTGAAATCTATACAGTAAGATAGATCATACAATCGAAATAACTCAGGATAAGTCTTTCCAATACTATCCTCAGTCTCCTTGATATAGTCTTGTTCATTGCCACTCCACTGGACTTTACTAACTTAACCATCTTATTTCTAAGCTCCTTCATATCTCTATCCACAATATGAATAGATTTCCTAATGGTTATCATATTAGGCTCCACTTTTATATCTTCCAAAACCGTTGACTCGATAGCATTCTCTAGACCATGCACATACTTCCTTGGGTGGGATAAGTGAAAAACATCATGGACTCCTGCCAAAGTATATGGTAACTCGATGTGATACACGAGTTTTCCGATCCTCTCTCTAATAGTAAATGGCCTAACATATCTTGGTGCCAACTTTCCCAACTTCCCAAATCATATAACACCCTTCGTCGATGATACTTTCATGAATACATAATCCCCAACTAAGAATCCAAGTATTTAAGCCTTCTATCTGCGTAACTTTTATGTTTTAATTGAGCTTGCTTCATACTTACATGGATTAACTCAATCTTTTCAATCGCTTCATTCACTAAATTCGGACCAAGCATCGGTCTATCACGTATCAGCACCATACACAGGTGATTTGCACGGCCTTCCATATAGTGCTTCGAAAGGTTCCATTCCTGTACTAATCTAATAATTATTACTATAGGAAAACTCGACTAGGTGCAAATGGTATTCCCATGTCCCTTTAAAGTCTATCACACAAGCTCTCAATAAATCTTTGAGTACCTTATTAACCATTTTCGTTTTGCTATTAGTCCACAGATGGGAAGTGGTACCGATCTTCAGCTTGTTTCCTAATACAGCTTGTAAGCTCTTCCAGAACTCAATAGTGAACAAAGAATATCTATCACTCATAATGCTACTTGGTATTCCATGAAGTCTCACGATATTCTTAATGAATAACTTAGCCAAACTAGTGTCATCCTTGTTAACCTAATAGGGATAAAGTGTGCACTCTTAGTCAGTCCATCGACTACGACCCAAATACTTTATTTCCCCTATTCAACCTTGGAAACCCATTGTTAAAATCCATTATATAGATCCCATTTCCATGGTAACACTTCTAACGGTTGAAGTAATTCACTGGGATTTTGATGCTCAGCTTTTACCTATTGGCAATTCGTATATTGTTTCACCCATAAGCTTACTACTCTCTTCATTCTTTTCGAGAAGAAACAACTCTTCATATCGGTACAGTTTTACACCTCTGGGATGAATAGTAAACTTCAATTAATGAAATTCTCTAAGAACTTCCTTTCTCAAATTATCTACATTCGGAACAGACAGCCCTCCCTTCATTGTCAACCGGCCTTTTTGGTCAAGTAAAAAATCTTTCAAATCATCAATCTCACTTCCCACCTCTAGTGTCTTTATCCAATCGGCTAGTATTTGATTATATTTTTTCCTTGCTGCAATTTTTTCAATCCATATCGGTTAAACTTCTCAACAAGGGATCATTGTGGTACTCTGACTAGAAATGGCCGTCGACCTCATTCTAACTCCACAAGAAGCCAATGCCTATAAATCATTCCAATCAGAGAACATTGCCAATACTACATTCTGATGTTTTCTACTAAGTGCACTAGCAACTTTATTTCCTTTTCCTAGTGTATACTTAATCCCAAAATTATACGCTGTCAAAAACTCCAGTCATCTTTGTTGCCTCATATTCAACTCCTTCTGAGAGAATAAACACTTTAAGGATTTATGATTCGCAAATAACTAGAATTATTCTCCCAAAAGATAATGTCTCCGCACCTTCAATGCAAAGATCACTGCCGCCAACTCCAAATCATGAGTAGGGTATCCAACTTTATGTGGTCGAAGTGGCCGAAAAGCAAAGGCGATGACTCTACCTCTCTGCATTAATACAGCTCCCTACCCTATTCCACATGCATCTATATACACCACTAAATCTTGATTCCTATCTAGAACAACAAGCATGGACACATTGGTCAATATATGCTGTACCTTCTAAAATGCTTCCCATTTATCGATCCAAACAAACTTTACGTCCTTCTTTCTTATCTTGGTCATCGGTGTTGCTTTAGGAGGGAAATCTTTAATAAATATATGCTAGTATCCAACCAACCTCAAGAAACTTCTAATCTCACTTACAGTCTCGGGTCTTTTCTAACTATTAATAGCTTTGATCTTCGATGGATCCACAATAATCCATTCTCTAAAACTACATGTCAAAGAAACTTCACTTCTCTTTCTCGGAAATGACATTTTGAAAATTTTGCCTTTGGCTAATTCTGCCTTAACATGTCTAGCACTATTATGAGATAAACTTCACGATCTTGTTCATTCTTAAAATATATCAAAATTTCGTCGGTAAACACCAGCACAAATCTATCCAAATGCACTTAGAAGATCCAACTCATCATGTCTACGTAGAATGCAGGTGCGTGGTTAGTCCGAAGGGCATGAATAACCATTCATACGAATTATATCTTGTTTGAAACGCCATCAATGGTATATTGCCCTCCGCCACTCTCAATTAATGGATATCTGTTTCTAAGTCCAACTGCGAAAACACCTTGGCTCCACTCAATTGATCCAATAAATCAACTATTCTAGACAAAGGAACCAATTCTTTATTCTCTTCTCATTAAACTTTCTATAATCAATACACAAACTTAACAACCCATCTGGTTTCTTTACGAACACCGTTGTAGCTCCCTAAGGCAAACTACTTTGTCTGGTAAATCTATTCCCTTCCATATCCACTAGCTGCACCTTTAATTCTTTCATTTTGGTAGGTGTCATTCTGCTAGGTGGTATACTTATGGTTCTGCTTTAGGTATGAGAACTATTTGAAATTCAATGGCACTTTTCGATAGTAGTCCTGTAACAAGTTCAAAAACATCAACATACTCTCCTACTATGAAAATCCAATTAATTTCATCGTTCATGCCTTCCACAACACCTAACATCGCACATACATCGAGGCTTGATTCTTCTAATAAGTATATAATTCAATCGGGTGATTAGGGTGTCTTAAGGATATCACTCTATCTCGATAAAATTTACTAGCGTCAAACAGACTTAACCAATCCATACCCAGAATAATTCCAAAGCACACAAAATCATACACATTCAAATTGTAGGCAAACATATGACCCAAAAAATCAAACTCAAAACGGCCAGATCTCATCCTAAGAGTTGCATAGCCACCTATTTGATTCGCAACCTTTAGAGAACTAATAAGATATGTTGGTTCAAGGTTTAACTTATCTTCTAAAAATCTAGAGATAAAAGAATGTGATGCTCCTATATCGAACAACAATTTAACAGATGAATAAGAAGTGTACCTCCTCACACAACCTTTCATTTCTCCTCTACAGTTGGTCTAGAAGTTATAGGTTCCAAAGCCCAAAAATTTCCTATTTTAGCTTTGACCAGATCTGGACACTCCCTATTGAAATGCCCCATCCTATCGCAATTAAAGCATTTTACTCCCTTCTTATCATACCTTTCCTGCTATCTCTAGGGCAAAATTGATTTGCAAAGTGCCATTTCTTATCACACTTATAGCAAACTACTTTAGACTTCCCTTCTTAGAAGCTCCACTCTTCTAAGATCCCTTCATGCCACAGAAATTTCTCTTCTTGGCTTGCGACTCTGTAGTCTCCATAGACTTATTCTTCCTAATAGATGAAAGAAAATCCCCATTTCTTAAAGCTATGTCCTCTATGACATTAAACGAATCTCTAAGATATGGTATCATTGACATAACAATCTCCAGCTTTCGTCCATGAATGAACTTCTCATTCTTATTAAGTAGAGTATTAATGATGACTTATCTATGTCTTGATAACTCATCAAACTTTATAACATACTCCAACAAAATCATCTCACCTCGTCCTAACTCCAAAAACCCTCTAAACAAAGTTGACTTAGCTGTTATGGACACAAACTTCTCTTCGAACCTCTCTCTAAAGTCAGCCTAAGTAAGCTCCTCCTATGGGACTCCCATGGTAACACTATTCCACTAATACAAAGCAACTCCTTGTAACTACCTTAAAGCTTATCTCCTCTTTTGATCATTATTTAACCCTAGATCAGCAAAGATCCTATTATATCAAAGAAGCTAATCCTCCACCTCAATGGCATTCTCTATCCTTAAGAATGGTTTTCCTTCCAAGCTAGCATAATCCCGACTTAACGCAACATAGTTGTTATGGGTAGCCACCTCTGGTGCAGTAGCTCCTGCGTTACCATCATTACCTCCAGTCAATCTAGCCATTGCTACGGATTACATCATATTGACAAAGAACTAATACATCGTCCTTATACCAAGTACTGCAGCTCCAACATCCACATTTGCATTAGCATAGGTAGTTCGATTAGCATTCCTAGTATTAGGTCGGACATTTCCATTGGTTATGTTGCTTTTGCCTTCCAAGTATAGTCTTCCCATTCTAGTATCTATTTCTCATAATTTGCATATGAGTCTTCGTAAGATATAGAAGAATGGTTCAAGACAGAGGGAAAAGTATAAATAGTTATACGTACTTACATATATAACAAATAACAAGTATGTTATTATAATGCTATCCCATTCCCCAATCTTTATTCTTTTTTTTGACTAAAGAAACCTTAGAATTAAATTAATGCATTGTGAAAGAAATGGTTACTTACTAATTCCTAGGCTTAAAAATGTAAAATAAGGGAGAAAGCAAGCAAATTAAATTAAATGAAACAAAGGCGTATAGTGGTTCGGCAAGCTTGCCTACCTCTACTATGAAGATCTCTTACTATGTTTCTCTCTTACAACCACAAGGAATTACAAGAGAAAAAGCACTTAAGACTAAAATGTAGTTAATCTTAAGAGCTAAGGGCTTTTGTTTGCTGTAAGGAGTGACTGAGTTGGGTGATAATGTCTTCAATTCAATTAGAAATCAACTAGTTTTCAATCCCTTCGAAATTGCATGTTTGGGGGAAAATAGATAGGAAGGGCACTTGGTCGTTGATCTAGTCGCCTTGGCCAATGGAAGATGGCTGTAATGGAAAGCTGGAATGCATAGTGAGAAGGATGTCAGTTGTTCCTCCATACTAGGCACATGCATTGCATTTAATATGCATCAATGGCAAGCTATAGGAGCAGGTATGCTTTTGGCCACTTTGCTACAGTACCTAGTATAGCTATATGTATGAATTGTCTTTTACTTTATTATGCCTATGTGGCAAGGCAAGCGAGTAGCTCCTTAAGTGAGGATGGCCGGTCGGTTGTAGATGGGACTTGAAGGAAACTAAATTCTACCAAGGACCATGTTACAAAAAACATGTCGTGCCGAGTGTGATATGATGGGACGGGATATGGTGATGCTAGGCCAGAGATGGGTCAAGCCTGAGCCAATCTTGACAGATGAGTTGGCTATTGAAGCCATCTTGAGTTGTACTGATTGGATATGGAGTTGGTCTTGATGGGCTAGTTTGGAGCCAAATTGGCTATGGACTACCTTGAGTGGGTCCAGTTTCTTAATGCCAACGTTTGCTGAGGAAACTTGAATAGTGCTGAGGACCAAATTACAATATAGGTGTTAGGTCGACTATGATATGATGAGACAAGCTACTTAAGTCAGGTTGAAGGTAGCTATAATGAACCTGGGCCAAAGATGGATTATGCTTGAGCTGGTCTTGTCTAATGAGCTGGCTATCGAGCCTTTGTTGTGCCACCAAGCTATAGCCTTAAAATGCTGTTGAGTAGATGGACTACCTTAGGACCATTGTTTTTAGGCCAGTATGTACTGGACAAGCTTAGTTGTGCTAAGACGGCTTTGATTAAGCTGGATAATGCCTAATTGGCCTGCTAAGCGTACTTGCAAGAAAATTATGCAACATTTTGCACCACAAATCCATTTCTATAAGCATAGGCAGGCTTGTCATTTTATAAAGATACTGCTATCCGGTTCCTTTGTTATGCATTTAATGATGGCCCCATGTGGTACTATGTGATTGGTTGAGACGGTTCGCTTTAAACGTGGTAGCGGGATCATGTTTCCAACATGGATGAAGTGACCATTACATTCATTACACATAGATGGTCGAGATTTGAAGATGAATCGAATCCAATGGCTTAGATTAATGTGGTAGGTTTATAAAAGCTGTTTTCCTTCTCCTCCCACTCTTTACTAATAACAGAAGGTAAAACTGCCATTAAAACAGCTTCATCACTTCTAAAGAAAAACTTCAACTTTCCATCCCTTTACTTGAGAAAAGTGAGTTTACTTTCTCCGCCTTCCTCTCCGCCACCGTACGTGCCCTGGCCATGGCCAACTTTGATGCTTCTTTGCCATTTTTTTCTTTCATTATTATCCTTTTTTATTTTGAGGCTATTGATGGTGTAATGGTATTAAATTTGTAGTGATTTTGCTTGCCTTGATTGGAATATGCCTTTTTCCATCTTTACACATCAATCGACCATCGCTGCGATGTAAATGGTGGTTAATCAACATTGATAGGCTCCAGTGGGCCGGCAAACATTTAATAATGATACTGATAAATAAATTAGGTAATGGGCCATGGAATAGGTCCAATGTCATGAGAATGGGCTTCAAGTAATATAACAGAGTAATGGGTAGAGGCCCGTAAGGCCTGTTTACTGAGCTTTAGATTTTAAGTTGTAAGTCAGAATTCATAGGGTACCCAGTTCGAGCACACCTTGGAGACGGCCATCATGCTTCCACCTTGATTTATCATCAAGCATAAATTTTTGGGCTTTGGCTTGGCCGCTTATGTTTTAGATGGCAACTTCGGGATCCATATTCACAAGCGGATCGACAATCATGAGGGATGCTAGCCTTAGAGCTTTCAAACTTGAGTTTGGGAAGATTGACCAAGCCTAGCTTTTAGCCAATGATAGATGTAATGCAGGGATGGTTCACTACCCCACTCCCACTGACCATCCTGATCACCCCCCTCTAGGCTACTTTGCTTTATCCTTAGGCTATATTAAGGTAAGGGTTATGCTACCCCTCTAAACTACTTATCTCTATCCTCAACGCATACGGACTTGCCCCCAGTTAGAGAACTCCCAATATCTACCATTTCCTATGTAGTGTCTATGCAACTTGTTTGGCACTCGACCTTCCGGAGATAAATGCTCATTTTATTGAGATGATCTTCCAACTGTAGAAAGAGGTCGGGTACCCGACTGGTACTTACTATTACCTTTAGACTAACACTAAGCCTATGATCTTTTTAGGCATTTCTTGCAAAGCCTGAGACTCTTAGTGATTGATGCCAACCTCCACTAGCTTGGACTAAGGTGGTTGGACTAGACGATGGTAGAGGAGAGCGGGCCCCCGAAAGAGGAAGTCGATAAAGAAGGCGACTGTAGAAGAGAAGATGGCCATGGGAAAGTTACACTACTCCATAGTCTGATTTTGAACCTCGACGTCGAACCGACCACAAGCCAAAATCGAGGATATGATGATGTTATTATGGGTTAGGAGCCTTAAGTGTTGCTACACATTGATCTTGACAAATTGAGTGATATTGGGCCGACATCGCCATATGAGGACTTTGACCCAAGACAATTAGTTAATGTCTTGATCCCACATTGTGAGCCTTTGGCCGAGGAGTGGGATACTGAGGCGAGCTCAAATGAAAGTAGCGTTGGGGGAGCGATTCAAGAGCCGGGAGTCGGTAGGGATGTAGATACCTCCTCTAGACAAATTCCTACATGCAACCTCTTGTATCCTTGATACAAAGGGGTTCTCCGGGTGAGCCTCATGTAGGGACGGATGTAACTAGTGTAAGTAGCTTAACCTCATCATGCCAACCCCTTGTAAGAAATAGGGATCGTGCTAGTACAAATGGTAGTTTGCTTGCACTTATCGTTTTCTACTTTGAATATTGACTAACACTTGTTACTTCTTTGTTATTGTAGTGTTCGATGACTAGGATTTTGATGCTTTTGATGAGGGGACTGCGAAGACCACCATGGTTCAAGTTGTCACCGCCCCCATCGCGACCACTACACCTGCTGCACACTAAGCCCCTCTTATGCCTGAACATATCCGGTAGGCTATCGATGTGTCTTTCAGCCCCTCAAAGTCACTCTAACGGTCTACTAAGAGCAAGAAAAGGAATAAGGGCATGGATGGCCCATCTTTGATAGTTTAGTTAGTTGCGCCCTTTAAGAAGTTCCTTCATGTTTACGACATTGACCTGCATTGTGCCGATGATGTCGTTGATATAGAGCGGATGCTTTTAGCCTTCCAATGATGTTAATGGAGGTCCTCTCATACCCTCAATGCACCTGGTCTGGCCAGAATGGGCACTTACTAGAAGATGTGATGGACTTCCAAACCTAGAACTCACTGATTGTAAGTTACTGATTTCGAACTTGTTTGCTTTTTTACTTAGTTGTTCTAACACTCGCTCTGCTCTAGGCCGGGTACCACTTCAAGTGCATCCAAGGGGATGTTGAGAAGCTTCAGAGTGATCTGAAGCCTAAGGTGGAGGCTCGATAAGAAGCGGAGGTAGGAACCACTAAGGGCCTGGGGAGAAGGAGGCGGTCATGAAGGCTAGTAAGGAGGTGGCTGGGTTATTTGAAAGTACGCACGGTAGGCGGTTGAGGCTCGGGAGAGGGATGAGAAGGAGGAGAAGGAGGAGGAGGGTCTCAGGGTAAGGGTTGAAAAGGTAGAAAGGGAGGCTGACCAGCTACAGGTCGACCTGACAAAACATACAACTGGGTGGCATATGGATCCAAACGTAGCAACCGCTAGGAAGGAGGACGAAGCCAAGTGGGAAAACTGTTTGCACAAAAAATGGACAAACACCTCAAAGTTGTATGATTCAGCAGATCTTATGTTATTCTTAGTAATTTGAGCTATTTATGCAAATACGTAAAAAACAGGGGCTAAACTGTAAAAAAGACACGCAGATTTATAATGGTTCAGCCAGAATGTGCCTACGTCCACTTTATATGTTATTTCTCTTCTTTGTTTTTATGATTACAAGTACAAAGCTTTGATACAAGTAAAAGAAAGTTGTTTGAAGAGTTCCTTCCGTGCTTGAGCTCTCAAACTTGTCCCCATTGCTGTACCCCTGCCCCTCTATTTATAGAGTGAGGCTGGGGGTAGGGGTCTAGGACGTGTATAGTTGTTGATGGGCCTGGGCTGATGTGATCTGGCCTGGTACGTCTTGGGTCGTCATTGCTTGGTTCGGAGGTGGTTGGAGTGTAGGATGGACCGGTAGTTGATTGGACCGGTGGTGGGATGGTGAGGTTGGTCCGGTGTGGAGACGGTTCGGCAGGAGGTGGTTCGGTGGGAGATGGTTCGGCAGGAGGTGGTTCGGTGGGAGTTGGGAAGGTTGGTTCGGTTGGTTCGGCAGGAGGTGGTTCGGGTGAGGTCTGCCGAATGGTGCCTGCCGAATGGGGTTGAGCGAGGTCTACCGAATGGTGCCTGCCGAATGGGGTCTGCCGAATGGGGCTGCCGAATGAAGCAAGTTTCTTGGTCTCCATGTCTTCTGGGTGAGAACACGCCCAACATTTGCCCCCCAAAGTGGGGCATATTCTTGAATATGGCGTGCTTTGTTTTTGGTTGTTTATTGTAGTTGAGGTAGGTTCGTTCGGCGAGGAATGCCGAACCGGCTGATCCGGTTGCCTTTCGCTTGTCTATATATAGGGGCTATACCCCCTTTGCTTTTCCTTACCGAACAACCTAACCAGAGAGACGAGTTTAGCCGAATCAATTCTTTGCCGAATCAAGCTCGTACCGAACCAGGTATACGTCCTTTCGCCGAATGAACATGATAGGTTTCTAAAGCCGAATGCTCCCTGTATCGCACTACCGAATGAGAATAGGGCTTAGTGCCGAACGAGTTTTGGTCCTGATTTACCGAACGAACTTGGTTCTTTGGGCACCGAATGAAAACTTATATTATACTACCGAATGAACCATTGAAGTGCTGCATCTGTTCGCCGAATGAACTATTGTACCGAGTGAACATGTGTTTCATACTTCGAACTTTTAAGTGAAATTCCATATTATATGCTTACTTGTTTACATCCTTTGTTCTAACACTATGCTTTTCCGGTGTTGTAGATAATGTCTCGCAAAGTAGAAACTCGATCAGATAAGAAGAAATCCGGGGGTGAAGGAGAGTCCTCGGCCGTGCCCCCAGCTCAATCAGGATCGGAGCGTCATGGGCCCGCCCCAAGGTCATTAGTGGATGGATATGGTCCCCAGGAGCTGCTGGATTCCCCGCCTGACTGCTTTCCTAGCTCTCTCAAAGAGGAGCAGCTCGATGTTATATATCGTTCCTTTGGGATTGATAGAGCCCTCATGCTGCTGCCGGGCCCAGGAGTCATGCCATACAATCCTCCCGAAGGGTACTTTGCTTATAGTAGGTACCATTGTATGTGTGGTGCTATCCCGCCTCTCAATGCTTGGGTAGTCAGCTTCCTCACGTATCTAAAGGTGGCCCCATTCCAGCTTCAACCCAACTCTTATGCCATACTGGTGAGCCTTTTCGTTATTTTTCGGAGGAAGTATGGTCGTGCTCCCTCCAACCGGGAGATCCGGTACTTGTATAATTTAAGGGGCTATAAGAAGGGGTCCCCATACATTAGCTTGGAGTCAGCTGTGACCTTCAAGCCGGTCTTGGACCTGTACTCTAAATTCAGCATGTTCAAGAAAGAGTGGTTCTTTGTTAGGGACGACTCCGTCTCAATCCGGCGCTTTACCTCTGGATGTAAGTTGATGCTTTTACTTATAATTTCTATTCTGATTGCGATGCTTCTTCTCATACTTTCTCATTTTTGCTAGCGACAGGTGGCTTTCCGGTTGTGGAGACTGACCGCCTGGTTCAGACGGCGGCTGAGATAGAAGCCATTCTTGGGAAATATAGATCATCTGCCTTCTTGATTAGAAATGCGATTCTTCTGGAATATAACTTAATCCTTCCGCAGCAGTCTGTAGTTAAGTTGAGGGAAACGGCGGAGGAGAGGGCGGCTGCTCAGACCAAGGAAGGTGTTACGGCAGAGAGTAGCAAGAGGAAACCTTTCACAAAACCTCCAGCTGTCGGAGGTAAGAAACTCAAGAAATCGGACGGTCCCTCCCCCAGCAATTGTCCACTTACCCGGGAGGAGGAAGATATAGAGGAGGAAAGAGGCGAGGGTGGAGATGGTCGGGATGGTGACAAAGGTGGCGATGGCATCGGGGCCCTACTTCCTGGGCAAGCGGGCGAGATTCAGGAGTGGACGGATGATGTGTTCCACCAGGCTTTCGAGGGGTTGGATGAGGATCCGGCTTTAGCAGGGAAGACCGGGAAGGCGGACAAAGCCGGGACTGGTGCAAGTGAGTCTTCTCCGACCATTCCAGCCAAGGTGGCTCCGACGACTCAAGGTGAACTCTTGACTCCTGCATGCTTCATTAATGATAGGGACTTAGGAATATTTTATGACCCGCTCCCGTCCTGGAATGAAATCCAGGACTTATTGCAGTATCCCACTCCTCCCCAGGGTTTGTACAACCACAGCTGTGTTTCTTTTCCTTTTTTTAACTTGTAATTTACCGCGTTTCTCGAATCGTATAGTAATGTAAGTTTGTGACACTTGTTCTTTATATCAGGAGCAGGCAAGACGTCCAAAGCTTCAGACCTTCGACACAGGCTTGAGCAATATAAACTTTCCAAAATTTCTGCTAAGCCGAAGCCCTCAACCCAACGCTCCGGGGATGTAGTCGGCTACCGTCCTCTTCTTGGGGTCATCGAAGAGGGTATTCAGCAGAGGAAGAGGAGTCATCCTTTATCCGAAACTTCGCCCGGTCCTCAGCCTCCGGCTCAGCCTATTCATGATATTACTGAGGAGGGTAGCGAGTTTGCACCTTCTCCGCACCCGTCCGGAAACCCTTCTGTTATTCATATCGACCGTCCCGACTTGGCTCGTAATCCATTTGCGGGTCATCCTGATCTGGATCCAAGCTCTCATGATATTACTTTTGACGAAGTCACTGGTGAACACCTTCTCCCCCGTAACCCCATGGTACGAGTACTTGATGAAGCCAAGTCCTTAGATCTCGATCTACTCACTACTCGTATAGTCACTATGGGAGACGAGGCCAAGGCTAATATTGATTGGGTGGCGGAGGAGACCAAGAAGCTGATGGGGCATCATGCTCGGCTGGTTAAGGCCGAAGAGGAGATTGGGAGCGCCAATATCCGACTTCGATTGGTGGTTTCGGATCAGGCCAAACAGCTTGCGGATCAGGCTATCCAGATTTCTCAGCATGAGGCTGCTACTGGGCGACTAAGGAAAACCATGGAAGAGGCCAGTCGGGCCGAATTGCGGAAAATGGAAGCTACTTGCAAAGAGCGGATTGACATGGCTATTGCCACGGTGGATGAGGTTCGGAGAGCGGATCTCGAGCAGGTGGAGGAATTGTCCGAGAAACTTGAGGCTGCAGAGCTTGCTCAAGCTAAGTTGAGGGAAGAGATGGAGGTGATGCGGAGGTCCCTTCAGGCTGATTGCTCGAGATACAGATTGGAGAGAGATGCTGCCGTCGAAAGGTTGTCGGCTTCCGAGGCCCGGATGAGGGAGTTTGAGGAGAATGAGGGAATGATGGATGACATGCTCCAGGACATGTATTTCCGAACTTGGAAGCAGGGCAATCTCTCTTGGATGGATGATTATCCCAGGGTCATGGCTAAGATCTATCTTCGGGCTTTGGAGGAGGCTAAGGCTGATGCAGATAAAGAGGGTGGAACGGTCTTCAGTATGGATGTGGTCACTGCCCAGTTCACCAAGGAGGAGAAAGTGGCGGTAAAGGAGGGTATGCGGCTGCTTGCTGCTGAGGAGGCAGGTGTGCAGGTAGAGGATGACGACCAGGATGGTCAAGAAGCAGGTGCTGGTAAGTCTTCTTTTCTAGTCTTTCCGTTTAACTTGGTTGCTTATTACTAATGAATCCTTTTTACGACCGGACAGGCGGGCAACAGAGCAAGGACAAGACTCCGACGCAACCGGCTCCCTGATTAGACCTGGAAAATTCTTTTCGTAGGCTTGGCATGGTTGTATATGTTAGTCTTAAGACAGTGGAGTAACTTCTAAGTTGTAATTCTTTCTACTTGTAATAATCAACATTATTCTTGACGTGTAATTTTTTAACTTAAGCTGATTTTGTCGTTTCTTGAATATTTGTTGCTATTTCGACATATCGTATGAGAAATGTAGCTATGTATATTCTTGTAATTAAATTGTGTTTGATGTTAGACTCTGGTTCTAAACCATAATTTTATGACTTGCAATATTAGCGTGTGGTGTGAACAAATTATAGTCATGTATTTGTACATAAAAGAAGAAAATACCGCCTTTCATGTTTTAATCGTAGATGGCAGTCTTGAATATCTTGTAGGACCGAGCATGGAATGTAGTCGAATGTCCTGCCACTGTGAGTCCCTACACCCATTGGCGAGTATCTCCTACTCTGTATCATGTACTTTAGGGATTGTTATAAGGGATAGGGAAAAAAAACTTTTTAAGTAAAATTGAAATACGTGAAATAGTAAAACTTCCAATCACGGAAGGCCTTCGATGTGCTTAAGTTCGTGGCAAACGGGTTTTGTAGTCACTTTCCCTAGCTGTGGGTCTTGGAGACATTCGTCACCCATCTTACGCCTCCGCGGGGAGTTAATTCTTTTTTACCACAGCCGCACTTAAGACACATCGGAGCCGAGATCGCGCACAGTAACTACCCGGGCCATTATGGCCCGTAATCGTGGGTATTATTCGATTTACTGTGGCCGGCTAGCGTGGGTGCCGATCGTCAACTGTGAACTGCCCCTGGTTGGCCACACCTTATGTTGGGGCTTATAGTCGGTTCACAGTTGCCGGCGAGCCTAACGCCGTAATGAGCTGCCTCGGCTATAGTCGGCCTTCTCGGTGGCTTATAATCGGCTCATTACAGTTGGCTTTAAGGGCCGTCGCGAGCAATGAGTTAACCCGCGGCAGAGGGATGCCGGAGCGAAAGTGTCTCATTGGCGAGGGCATAGATTCGCGTAGTACCTGTTGGGTTTTGTCCACGTGAAGTTGCATGGTGGAGTGCTTTGAATAGAAATGCTATATACTCAGGATTTTGTTCAACAGAAAAGGATAAAGTTAACAAGCAGCCAAGATACAAAGGAACAAGTTAAAAAAGAGACAAGGTTTTTCTAAAGTGGTTCAGCACGAAAATGCCTACGTCCACTAATTCTCTTTGTTAATTCACTTCATATGGGCAATACAAGTTAAGAAAAGTATCGACGGAGGTGTTGGATGTTCCATGCCCTCTGGAACACCTCTCCGTCCACTGTTGACAAAATATAGGCTCCGTTGTGGAGATCTTTATGAATTACATATGGTCCATCCCAGATGGGGTCTAGTGCTCCGGGGCGAGGGAAGATTCGCTTGAGGACAAGATCCCCTTCCTGCAAGGTACGATGCTTGACTTTGGAGTTGTATTGTGCTGCCACTTTTTGCTTGTGGGCTGCTGTTTTGAGGATTGCATCGTTTCTTCTCTCCTCGATTAGATCCAAAGACATGTGAAGGAGTTCTTCGTTCTCTTCTGGGTTATAGTGGATCCGATGGTGGGAAGGCACAATAGTTTCAACTGGGAGCATAGCCTCCGATCTGTATGCCAAAGAGAAAGGAGTGTGCCCTGTCGATGTTCTGAAAGATGTGCGATAGGCCCATAGTGCCGTAGGAAGTTCATCCACCCAAGCGCCCTTTGACTTTTCGAGCTTCTTTTTGATTAGAGTTTTCAGAATTTTGTTGACTGCTTCGACTTGTCCGTTTGCCTGGGGATATGCTACGGATGAGAAGCTTTTATGAATTCTGTGTTCTTGGCACCAGTTGGCGAATTCCTCGCTGTCAAATTGAAGTCCATTGTCTGATATGATTTTGAGTGGGACTCCGTACCTGCATAGAATATTTTTGATCAAGAAGTTAATAACTTTTGCTGAAGATACTTTATTTAGAGGTTCCGCTTCCACCCATTTGGTGAAATAATCAACTGCCACTATAGCATATTTGGCCCCGCCTCGGCCCATTGGTAGCTCGCCGATTAAGTCAATTCCCCATATCGCGAAGGGCCAAGGGCTGGTCATCTGAGTAATCTCGGTTGTTGGTAGCCGAGGGATCTTAGCAAATTTTTGGCATCTGTCACACTTCTTGACGAAATCTAAGGCGTCCTTGCTTAAGGTGGGCCAGAAATATCCGTATCGGAGTATCTTTTTTGCTAATGTTTGCCCCCCGGTGTGATCTCCACAGCTCCCCTGATGGATGTTGGATAAGATTTCCTTGGCTTCCCTTCCGGCGACACACCTTAATAATGGGTTAGAGAAACCGCGCCGATAGAGGATGTCTTCTTGTATTGTATAGCGGGACGCTTTCCTCAAGATTTTCTTGACTTCATTACGCCCGTTGGGTAGTGTGCCACTTTGTAGGTAGTCTTGGATGGGAGTCATCCAATTTGCTTCTTCGGCTGCGGCTATCAGATTCACTTGCTCAAAACTTGGGACCGTTTGCTTTGAGATGGTTACTGCCCCGAAGATGGCGATGTCTCTCATACTCGCTTGTTTTGCCAATTCGTCGGCCTCTTGGTTCTCTTCCCGAGGGATGTGTTTGACTAAGTACTGATCCAATCGGCTGAGAAGCAACTTGGTCTTCTTTAGATATGCTATGAGTCTTTCCTCTCGAGCTTGGAATTCTCCTAGTATTTGATTAACAATAAGTTGAGAATCGCTGTGAAGACACAAAGAATTGGCTCCGATTTCTATGGCAATTTCTAGTCCAGCTATCACTGCTTCATATTCTGCATCGTTGTTGGTGGCAGCGAACTCCAACCTTATAGCATAGTGCAGTTTATTTCCCCTGGGAGTGATTATTACCACACCTGCCCCCGAGCCTTGTTCGTTAGATGCACCGTCCACAAAGAGATTCCACTTGATATCTTCCGTTATTTCCAGTTGCTCCTTATCCTCGTTGGTAGTGAACTCTGCAATGAAATCAGCCATGGCTTGTCCCTTGATGGCGGTGCGAGGGTGATAGGTGATATCATATTGACTCAGCTCAATACACCATTTAAGTAGTCGCCCGGAAGTGTCGGGACGATGGAGTACCTGCCTCAGTGGTTGATCGGTCAGAACTTTGATGGAATGGGATTGGAAGTAGTGACGTAGTTTTCGTGAAGTGACTAGTAAACAGTATGCTAACTTTTCAAGTTTAGGATATCTGACTTCTGCCCCAGTAAACCTTTTACTGACGAAGTAAACTGGTCGTTGCGTGCGGTTGTCTTCCCTTACCAAGGCGGCGCTTAAAGCGTGAGATGACACAGCAAGGTATAGGTATAATTCTTCGCCTTCGCTTGGGGTCGAGAGTACCGGTGGTTTCTGGAGGTGTTCGATTAGGTTAAGGAAAGCGGTTAAGCATTCGTCCGTCCATTCGAACTTTCCTTTATCTTTCTTTAGAGCTTCGAAAAAGGGGACGCACTTGTCCGTTGCTTTGGAGATGAATCGGCTTAGGGCGGCCACTTTTCCATTTAGGCTTTGCATCTCCTTTCGGGTGGAAGGTATCTTGATGTCCCTTAATGCTCGGACTTGTTCAGGGTTTGCTTCTATCCCTCTGGCATGAACGATGAATCCTAAGAATTTCCCGGACGACACACCGAAGGAGCATTTTAGTGGATTCAACTTCATTCCATATTGCCGAAGTACTTGAAACATCTCGCCTAGGTGGCTTACGTGATCTTTGGCTTTCCGCGATTTCACCAGCATGTCGTCCACATATACTTCCATAGTTTGTCCTATTAGCCCTGCAAACATCTTGTTGACGAGGCGCTGGTAGGTGGCTCCTGCATTTTTAAGTCCGAAAGGCATCACTTTGTAGCAGTATAAACCCCGGTCGGTGATGAAACTAGTGTGGTCTTGGTCGGGAGCATGCATAGGAATTTGGTTATATCCTGAGTATGCATCCATAAAAGATAGGAGTTCGTGCCCGGCTGTGCTGTCTACAAGTTGGTCGATTTTGGGAAGCGGGAAGCAATCCTTTGGGCAGGCGTCGTTTAGGTTGGAGAAGTCAATGCAGGTCCGCCACTTCCCATTAGCCTTCTTTACTAGTACCGGGTTGGCGATCCATTCTGGGTAAATAGCTTCTCGTATGAAGTCATTGGCGAGTAGATTCTTTACTTCTTCATCGAGGGCTGCTGATCGCTCTGCCCCCATACATCTCTTTTTTTGTTTTACAGGCGCCTTGGTAGGATCAATGTTTAATACGTGGCATGCTATGTCGGGGGAGATTCCGGTCATGTCAGCGTGTGACCAAGCGAATACATCCAAGTTGTGGCGGAGAAAATCAATGAGTTGTTCCTTCAATTCAGCTTTCAGCTGGGACCCAATTTTCAGTAGCCTACTTGAGTCGTGCTTATCTACAGATATAAACTCCATAGCCTCTGCAGGCTCGGCGGTGGCCTCCTCCTCTTTGTCCCTAGGGTCTAATTCATTGAAAGGGTCGCTGGTGTATCGAAGAGGAGGGGCTTTCTTTAGTTGCTATGCTTCAAAGCTTTTTGTGCAGAGGGCAATCTCTACACCTTTCCCTTTATCTTTCTTGTGGTTGTTGCGAAGTTCGGTTACATAGCAGTCTCGTGCAATATCCTGGTCTCCTTCCACTTCCCCTACCCCATTGTCTGTTGGAAATTTCATTTTCAGGCACCATGGGGCTAGGACAATCTGGAAGTCAGACAAGGCTGGTCTTCCTAAGAAGGCGTTGTAGGCCGAATGGTTTTCTATCAGCACAAACGTCTGTTTCCTTACAACGGAGCGGGGATGGCTTCCAATCTCAACAAAGAGGTCCAGCTGCCCGAGGGGCATCTTCGCATCTCCAGTGAAACCGTGTAGTGGTTTATCGCAGGGAGATACATCCTTCATTGATAGCTTCATTTTGTCGAATGCGTGTTTGAACAGGATATTTACAGAGCTTCCAGTGTCTACCAGGATTCGGTAAACTTCGGCGGGACCGAGTCGGGCAGAGATAACCATGGGATCCATGTGAGGGTACTGTCTTCCTTCTAGGTCGCGTTTACTGAATGTGATGTCATCACTTTCTTTCCGCTTTGGGTGGCGCTCTTCTATAACCGTATTGACACAGTCTTTATTGTCTCTAAGCGACTTCCCATATCTTTCCATCTCTCTCCAACTTCTGTCTGCGATGTGCGGACCTCCTGAGATGGTATGGACCACTATCTTCTCTTGACTAGAGCTGCTAGCGTTGCGGTTTCCTCTGTCGGTCCCTGGTGAGGGTAGCCTTGGGTTTTCATTGGCAGGAGCTGGAGTCCTGTCTTGACTTTTTACATAACGCTCCAGTTTCTTCCTTCTGATGTGTTCCTCAATCAGATCTCGGAGATGATGGCATTCGTTGGTATCATGTCCGTGAGATTCGTGGAAGCGGCAGAATTTTCCAGACTTCTGCACGTTATCTGATTCCTTCTTGTATGGTGGGCGTTTGTATCTAACTTCGCCTTGGGTGGCAAGGAAGATATTTTCGACGGTCTCGTTCAAAGGGGTGTAAGTGTCGAATCTTGGTCCTGGCCGATATAGGCGCTTTTCTACCTTCTTGCCCCCAGCATTGTCTCTGGAATCATTTCTTCGAACGTCCCTCGCCACAACAGGGGCGTTGCCATGGGTCGTCTTACTTTTCTGTCCTGACTGCCCCTCAATGGCAGCATCCTCAAGCCTCATGTATTTCCCGGCTTCATGGAAGAAATCGGGTACAGTAGCTGGTTTTTCTTTTGTCAATCTTCTAGCAAATTTAGTGTCCGGATGCACCCCACTGCAGAGGGCCATTAGGATAAGCTTCTCATCGGCATCTTGAACTGCGGCTGCTGCAGCGTTGAATCTGGTTAGGTATTGCTGCAGCTTTTCTCCAGGTTTCTGTTTGACGCTGGATAAGGAATAAGCGTCCTTAGGTTGCTCCACATGAATGCGGAACTGACTGATAAATTTTTCTTTCAACATTTCCCATGAGCTGATGGATCCTTGGGGTAGATGACAGAACCAGGAGGTAGCAAGATCTGCTAAGAAGAGCGGAAAGCATTTGCACAATACTCCCTCTGTTGCTCCACTCATGAGCATATGTTGCGTGTACCTCTGTAAGTGTACAACGGGATCGGAGGTTCCTTTGTAGGGTTCCATTGTTGGCATCTTCCATTCTCGGGAGGTGATAGCAATTTCGATATTGCGGGCAAAAGGGCTGGTTACCCTAGCGCCTATCCCTCGATCTCTTTGCTCCCGTTGGACACACTCTCTGAATAAGCGTGCCATCCTTTCATCAGAACTTGGAGCAGATAGAAATGAGTTTGGTTCTGTTCTGTGGGATTGATTCCGTCCAGACGACCTGTAGGGATGATATCGTCTATCATTCCTCATATTTTCCAGTGGCTGCCTTTGATCTTCTGGGAGCATGCTTGGGTCAGCCACAGTCGGCCCTTGCCTTGATCTTCCCCTGTTGGGTTCTGATCTAAGCACTTCCTCGGGTCCAACTTCGGGCTGAACTCTAGCTCGGCCCCGTTCATTGGTGTTTCTGTGGTTAGGCAGCATGACAGGCTCAGCTACAGTTGACCTTCGCCCGGTACCTTCCCCGTTGGGTTCGGTACCAAACGTTTCCTCAGGCCTAACTTCGGGCTGTGCTCGGTCTCGGCTCCTACCACGGCTACTTCTGCCGTTAGCTCCTTCGAAGAAGGAAGACCTTTGCTGTCTCTGAGATCCTCCAGACTGGGACTCGCCCCATGATTCAGTGTTGCGGTTGGATTCTTCAGCGTCCCTCAAGCGTGACATGAGATGGTCCACCAAGGCTTCCTACTGGGACGTGAAGCGATTAGTTACTTCAACAACAACTCTGTCCAAATCTTCCCTAGTAATTGCTGCAGGCTGTTCTGTGGCAGGAGTGGTTGGGTTAGCCTGTCCTTCATTTGTTACCGTTGCTGGAGGAAGACGATTTACTTGATTCGTGACAGCTGGATCTGGAAGACTGCTGGATGCGATGTTTTTTTCCTTTGTTAACATCTTTTCTCTGTTTGGGAGGCATGTTTTCCAAGTGGCGGACGATGTTGTTAGGAAAACTTGCTAAGTAGGGGAAGCTGAAGCTTCGAGCTTCTAGTTCTCAGTGAAAGCACCAAAAATGTTTGCACAAAAAATGGACAAACACCTCAAAGTTGTATGATTCAGCAGATCTTATGTTATTCTTAGTAATTTGAGCTATTTATGCAAATACGTAAAAAACAGGGGCTAAACTGTAAAAAGACACGCAGATTTATAGTGGTTCAGCCAGAATGTGCCTACGTCCACTTTATATGTTATTTCTCTTCTTTGTTTTTATGATTACAAGTACAAAGCTTTTATACAAGTAAAAGAAAGTTGTTTGAAGAGTTCCTTTCGTGCTTGAGCTCTCAAACTTGTCCCCATTGCTGTACCCCTGCCCCTCTATTTATAGAGTGAGGCTGGGGGTAGGGGTCTAGGACGTGTATAGTTGCTGATGGGCCTGGGCTGATGTGATCTGGCCTGGTACGTCTTGGGTCGTCATTGCTTGGTTCGGAGGTGGTTGGAGTGTAGGATGGACCGGTAGTTGATTGGACCGGTGGTGGGATGGTGAGGTTGGTCCGGTGTGGAGACGGTTCGGCAGGAGGTGGTTCGGTGGGAGATGGTTCGGCAGGAGGTGGTTCGGTGGGAGTTGGGAAGGTTGGTTCGGTTGGTTCGGCAGGAGGTGGTTCGGGTGAGGTCTGCCGAATGGTGCCTGCCGAATGGGGTTGAGCGAGGTCTACCGAATGGTGCCTGCCGAATGGGGTCTGCCGAATGGGGCTGCCGAATGAAGCAAGTTTCTTGGTCTCCATGTCTTCTGGGTGAGAACACGCCCAACAAAAACTGATCGAGGAAACATGGTAAAAACCTTATTTAGGGAAAAATTCCAGTTTCCAATCTCCATTAGCAAGTTCAATATCGTTGCTTTTGCCAAGGCATGGGGGAGGTGGCGAAGGAGGAGAGATCAGTAGGGTTTCCAATGCCGACCGTGCTGACCAAGGAGCTGTTGGACTCCTTGACATGGCCAATCGAGTAGCCGGGCTTGTAGATATTTTCTTCCTTTCCTCCTTTTGTAAGCTTAGAAGAGTGAGCTATGTGCCTCATACTTTTGTGAATGAATAGAATTCATTTTATTAAAAATTTTCTAAGTATATATTGCTTTATCAGCTCTGGTTGTCAGTTCACAGCTTATAAGGTAGTATACTTTGAGTAGCTGACATGGTCTATTGTACTAATTTGATCTTCTTATTATGGTTAATAGGCTGGGTCAGTTGATGGACTCGGAAGTGAGTATTACATTTGCAACCTGATTGCTTATTTAAGCGTCGAGACTGACGTATGATAGCCAGGCTTTACTGTGTTGATTTATTATTAGGTGGTCCCAACATGAACCTAACCATTGAGTGGATTGAAGGTTCTCTTCGGTGGAACAAGGCAAGCATGGATGGCCGGTGGTTTCAACACAAACCTTAGAACTGATTGGCTTGACGGTTATTCTCGGGTGACATGCCACAAGAATGAAGGGCAGGTGGTCCTAGCACGAACCTAAGCATTGATTAGTTTGAAGGTTGCTCTTGGGTGACACACTACAATAAAGAGATTGGATTGTTTGAAGGTTCTTTTGGGTGACATGCTGCCAGTTGAGAGTGGCAGATGGGCCTGTCTTGAACCTGAACGCTAGGTGGTAGTCCCTGATAAGGAAGTGAATGCATAGTAATTCACCCTCATGGATAGCTGGTCGGCAAGGAAGAGAGCATGGTCAGCTAGTCTTTGGTGGTAAAGGTTGATATCCCTAACAAGGTAATGAGCATATGATAACTCATCCTTTGTTAGCTAACCTGGGCTATTTGAAGATTCTCCAGGGTGATACACTACCAGTTGAGAGTGGCAGATGGGCTTGGCTCAAACCAGAACACCAGATGGAAGTCCCACACAGGGAAGTGGAAGCATGGTAATTCAGCCTCATAGATAGTCAGTCGACAAGGAAGGGAGCTTGGCTCGCCAGTCCTTGGAGATAGAGGTCGACAGTCCCCAACAAGGCAACGAGCACATGATAACTCATCCTTCGTTGGATAACCTAGGTTGTTCGAGGGTTCGCCAGGGTGACATGCTGCCAGTTGAGAGTGGAAGACGGGCCTGACATGAACCTAAATGCTAGGTAGTAGTCTTTGACAAGGAAGTGCATGCACGGTACTTCACCTCGTGGACAGTCGGCTGACAAGGAGGGAGCATGGCTTGCCAATCCTTGGCGGCAGAGGCTGGCAGTTACCAACAAGGTAATGAGCATATGATAACGCATCCTTCATTGGATAGTCTAGGTGAATGTGTTGAAAAATGTTGGCTCGGGTGTCTTTGATGTATTCTTTACAAAAGATGTATTACACAACCTTATAATTGTGGCCATCTCCTATATGTCATAGGCCCAGAGGTGGACGGGGTTCCAAGTGCAAGAAATGTGCCAATCGTATGAGAGAGGCGGTAAGCACCATTTGTAAAGATGACACTTATGACATACAACCCCTCCTAGTTTGGTTCAAGCACTCCTTTTATCAGGTTCCTTGTGTAGGTGAATGCCTGGCGTAGTACTTGGTCATTAACAATGAATTGCTATAGCTTTATTCTTGAGTTGTAGCACTTGGCAATCTTTCTCTTATAGGCTTCAACGTGGAGTTCGGATTTGGCTCTTCGTTCTTCTATAGTCTCGAGTTTGAGCTTGAGTATCTCGTCATTTTGCTTGGGCTCAAAGGTCAAACGCATAGCTGAGGGGATGTCTACTTCTATAGGTAGCATAGCTTTATACCCAAAGGACAGTGAGAAAGGAGTATGCCAAGTTGAAGTACGACTGGAAGTGCGATAGGACCAAAGAACAAGCGCTAGTTCTTTGACCTAGTTCCCCTTAGCTTTTGCAAGGCATTCTTAAGTGTGAAATTGATGGTTTTGTCGACGGCCTCAACTTATCCATTGGCTTGAGGATGGGCAACAGAAGAGAAGTACCTATTGATTCCGTTACTTGAGAAAAAGTCTAGAAATAGGCTACTCTCAAATTGATTATCGTTGTCGATTATGATCTTCTTTGGCAAGCCAAGATGACAGAAATGTTCTTGATGATGAAGTTGAGAATCTTGGGGGCAGTGGCCCCAATAAGGGGCTCATCCTCAACCTGTGTGGTGAAATAGTCGATGGTGACTATGACATGATTGTACCCTCTCTTAGCGAACCACTAACATCAGTCGCATTTATTCACATAGTCCATGGAATCTTTTATCATAGTAGGCCAATAATATCCTTGGTAGATAGCCTTTTTTGCTAGGCTTTGCCCCATGGCATGATCCCCATAAAATCCTTCATGCAACTCTTCAGGGATCTAGCCAGCTTTCCATCCACGGTCGTGTAAAAGGAAGCTCGTCAGAGGACCTTCATTGCTTCCTTTTGATTAGTAGGAAGTTCCTCACTTTTTAAGTACTTAACAAAAGGCACAATCCAGTTATCCATGGATGGTACGTCTATCAACATTATTATTGCTCTCCACTCGTAGCAAGGGGTGCCGTGAATCTCTAAGGGGACCGAAGGAGTAACTTCTTTCGAGTTGCTTGCTGCCTTAGCCAGTTGATCAGCCTTTGCATTCTTCTCCCTGGGTATCTATTCCAACTTGAACTTAGCAAATATGCTGATTATCTACTTGGCCTCTACAACATAAAAGGCCAATGTCTTACCCTTCATTTGAAAGCTCTTGCTGATCTGATTAACGAAAAGCGAGGAGTGACTAAATACATGGACATACTCCATGTGCAATTCTCTTGCCATCCTAAGGCCAACCAGGACAGCTTCATCCTCTACTTCAACATTGTTCGCCTTGAAAGTGAGGTGGACCACAAAACATAACTCTCTTCCTTCTGGTGTGATAACGGCCATACGGGGTCCTGTCCTTTCCATTTTTTGCACCGTCCACATACAGACGCCAAACTTATTAGCTTGTGACGGTTCCTTCTTCACTGTTATCTGACCTAAAGCACTAGGCACTGAAATCTGCAACATCCTAACCCTTGATGGAAGTGCAAGGCTGGAAAGGGATAGATGTTGCCCAAGCTCGACAGACCACTTCAATAGCCGATCGATAGTGTCTAACCGATTATGGACTTTCATCAAAGGTTGGTTGGTCTGGAATTTGATGGGATGAGCCTGAAAGTGTGCCCGAAGTTTTCGGACTGCCATGAGCAAGTATAAAGCAAGCTTCTCCAGCCTATTATACCTCGTTTTTGGGTCGATCAACCTCTTACTAATATAATAAACTGTTTGTTGGACCTTCTCATCTTCTTTGATTAAGGTTGCATTGATCGAGTGGTCAGACACTACCAAATAAAGCTATAGAACCTCCTCCTCGACGGGTTTGCATAATACTAGGGGAGTGGCTAAATGCTTCTTCAGCTCCTTAAATGCTTTGCATTCATCATTACAATTGAACTACTTTCCCTTCTCGATGAGGTTGAGGAAAGGGTGACACCGGTTGGTTGCCTTTGATTTGCACTTGCTTAACAATTCTAGGGACTTTCATATCTTGGATGGCTTGGATCTTATCAGGATTAGCCTCCATGCGCTTGGCTCTCACAATATAACCTATAATTTACCAGACCAAGTGGAAAATGAGCACTTCTTTCGGTTCAACTTCATGTTGTATTGACATAGTATGCCGAAAGTCTAGGCCAGGTTCTGTACATGCTCCCCTAGCATTTTCTAACTTTACCAGCATGTCATCCACATAAACTACCACGGACCGACCAATCTGTTTAGAGAATATATGATTGATGAGACATTGATAGGTGTTGCTTGCATTTTGCAAACCAAAAGCAAGGTGCAATAGTAGTACATGCCAATCTTTGTGATGAAGGAGGTGTGCTCTTGGTCCGGGCCATGCATAGAAATTTGATTGTACCCAGAATAGGCATCCATGAAGGTAAGGAGATCATTTTCACTAGTCGCATCAACAAGCTAATCGATGAGAGGAAAAGGAAATCTATCTTTGGAGTTTTCTTTGTTGAGGTCGAAGAAGTTAATGAAAGTTCTCCAAGTCCCATTTGGCTTTCTGACCAGTACTGGGTAGTTATCTAGACCAAATACTTTACACTCGAATGAAGCTGTTAGCCAATATCTTCACCACTTCTTCTTTGAGAGCTCGGTACCTTTCTGGGTTGAGTGGTAAATGCTTTTGATAGAAGGAGTGGCCTTAGAATCGATGTTGAGTGCATGGAAAATGATACTTGGATCAATGCTGGTCATGTCAGCATGCCCCCATGCGAAGACATCTTTGCTATTCTATAGGAATCTGATCATATTCTCCCTTACATTCAGGCAGAATTCTGTGCTGATTTGAACTATTTTACTGGGATTAACACAATCTATGGAGATTAATTCCAATTGAGTGGCCGGCTCTCCCACAATGCCTGAGTCACCCATGCATTGGTCTAGCAGGTCGTCATCTGGATCTCAGCTTGATTCCAAGTTGCATTGATCGAGCATGTAAATCATGCGCTCAATGACATCCTCGGTCGGGATAAATGTAACATCCCCTACTTTGAGGCTCGAAGCTAAGCGCTACAGATGATTCAGCCATCTATAGTATTAACTTTCGATGACAAAATACGGTAACGTTAATGGTATCCATAATATCAAAGCACATGAATATGAAATGAAATTAACATAAATTTCAAAAACAGTTTTTCTGATTACATTACGAATCAATATTTCACATTCAGTTACATAATCCCAAAATGATTCCTAGGTTTTGATTAAATATAATTATCACAAATTATGCCAAGAGCAACATATGAAGATGCCTCTTGGATGATCAGAGTACTAGATAGACATATCAGTCATAAATACATCACGGTGGAAATAATACTAAATAGATCCTACATAGCTAACTTTGCCTCTTGCACGTCTTCGGAAGCTTATTCGTCCAACCTACTAAACTTGAAAAACCTAAACTCTCAATCTACTCAAATTAAATTTTGAGCATCCGAGAGTTTAAGGGGAAAACATAAACTTTGAGTCAGACATAAAGCCTGGTGTGAATAATTCTATTACACCTCGATTTACTGATATTAAGTGAGACCATGCCGCTTAGCAGAATGGGTTTCCCCTTGCTAATATCCTTTTAAAAGCATATCTTTTGCAAATCAGAATCCTGCAATCAAACTGATTATAACAACAATAGTAAGTGCATACATGCAAAATAATCAGAAAATCAATGGACTATCTGTCCACACTATAGTTTATCTGGCTAACTATTAAGCATTGGCTGACTCGGGCCTACCAGACATAATCAATGATCTAACTTCTATTAGATACAATACCGGGCTATCTTCCCTGATTATAACTTCTGGCTAACTATTAAGCATTGGCTGACTATCTGTCCACACTATAGTTTATCTGTCCACACTATAGTTTATCTGGCTAACTATTAAGCATTGGCTGACTCGGGCCTACCAGACATAATCAATGATCTAACTTCTATTAGATACAATACAATATCTTTTGCAAATCAGAATCCTGCAATCAAACTGATTATAACAACAATAGTAAGTGCATACATGCAAAATAATCAGAAAATCAATGGACTATCTGTCCACACTATAGTTTATCTGGCTAACTATTAAGCATTGGCTGACTCGGGCCTACCAGACATAATCAATGATCTAACTTCTATTAGATACAATACCGGGCTATCTTCCCTTAACTATCTTCTTCTAGGGTCAACTAATCCTAAAGGTTTTGCTGGCTCACCAATAACCTATCTTTACTCTGTATATTCCCTTTTGTATGTAAGCTCATTTTAGTCCCATCTGTGACAAAGCCCTACACACTGGAATTTTGGTCTTATTTTAGTTAGGGGCTAATAGCTAAAGTATAGTGCACGACCCTACACTAGTCCCATCTGGTCTTCTAATATCTGAGTTATAAACTTGGGGTTAACTACCCTTTTCATATTTCATTTCCTGTTTTATACATAGGGTTAACTATCCTGTTAAAATTTCATTACCTTGTAAATAATCTTTACAAATGATTTACTCCTGAA
Organism: Allium fistulosum; assembly: GCA_030737815.1. Taxonomy (NCBI): domain Eukaryota; kingdom Viridiplantae; phylum Streptophyta; class Magnoliopsida; order Asparagales; family Amaryllidaceae; genus Allium; species Allium fistulosum. Next base: position 1,216,421,902 of record CM060902.1, read on the forward strand.
ATCATATCTTTATAAAACAAGGAAATCATATACTCTGCTTTACTCCAAACACTTATGCCATGATATATGCTTTACACAAACAATGTTGATGAAATCTAATCAATAGGATTATTTATCCCTTCAAAATAAGTTAAAACCCTTTTAACTTAGAAGACATTAAACCATGAAGCCAAAGTAAAACCTTCGAAACCTTTGTTTTAAAACTTTAAATGATGCCTTTCAAAATCGTTGAGAACAACCTTTTCGAAAGCTTTACTTAAAACCTTAAACATCCTCTTTCAGAAGTATTTAAACTTGTCTTTCAAAATTATTGGAAACTTTCCATTCAAGCACTTAAAATATACCTTTTGAAACATTTATTATATACCTTTCAAAAGCACCGGGTTTAAGTAAAGTACTATGGAAACATTACTTCAAAACCTTCAATAATTATTCCTTTCGAAACCATTGGGTTTAACTTTTAATATAACTAAGGGTCATAAAGAACCGGGGAAAGCGTTACTTTCGAAATCATTAATCCCAAGTAAATGGAAGAGGATAGTTTCAAAACCTACCCTTTCGATACCATTGTCTCCGAAACCATTTGAAAGCGGCTACACTACTTTTTCGAAAGCATTGAGAAGGCGGCTTCAAAGTAAAAAGGCGAAATCACTCTTTTGAATATGTTGTTTTAAGACTATAAAGAAAAGCGACCTTAACTAGTTTGAAAGGTATGAATGCGGCAGCATGGGTTTCGAATAGGTTCAAAGCGGCTATCCTTTCGAAAGCTTCTTTTAGAACAAAAGACGGCACTCTTTCAAAAGCTCTTTTCTAAAACAAAGGCAAGCGACAACTAGTTTGAAAGCTTCGTTTATAAACATAAGTAAGTAAGGGATTCGAAAGCTTATAAGAATAACTTCTACCCCTTTGAAAACATGGTTTCGATACGGTCCCTTCCGCCTTTCTTCAATGCACTACGTATCAACTTCTTGATACCATGTGCATTGGTTTCGAATGGGTTCTTTAGTGGAGGTATGGTGATGAAAGCTAACAGATGGAAGTGACGAAGTGGTAAATTAAATAAAAACTGATTTTTATGCCTTACAAGGTAATTTCTTTCCACCTAACTTGCCTTATTTGTCAAAACATAATTGGTTGCTATTTCTTTTATCAATATCGTTTTCCTAAAAAGTCTGCCGAATTCATAATTATCGATTAAAAACATTTAATAAATAAGCCATTCTCCTTGATAAAACATATAAAACATTTATATCCCTTAACTTAAATAATTTTATAATCATAGTAAAATAGTTATGAAAAATCTCCAAAAATCACCATAATTCACTTTTAATATGTTTTCTAACATATATAAATCTCAGGCCCGATATCAACCTATAATTACCTTAAATAATTTAAACCCAATTTTAACTATTTGCTTTCATAGAAAATTCGTAATAAATCCACAATAACTTAGAAAATTATAAAACTTGAAACCCACTCCTAAAATATATTTTTTGACCATATATCAAAAACGCAAATCATTTGGATGTCATTTAATAGGATTTCCAATCTAAACTTATCATAAAATCTATATGAAATACCATAAATCACCAACAAGCATATATATCCATTCAAACAACATAACATGGCATATTATTTGCAAAATTAATTCGGGTCAAACCTTGAAACCGAAATTATTAACAAAAGTGAGATGTAAATCAAATTATTCACCTTAGCTTGATGTTAAGAAGGTTGAGATTTGCCCTTTGATTAATTTCTTTAAGCTTTCTACTTGTTTCCTAGCTTATCTTCTTTTGATTGTTCTTAATGGTATCCGGCCGAGCTTATAAGTGTTTTGGTTTTGTTTGTAAATGTTGAAATGAATAAGAAATGAAGGTAAGGATGGTTTAGGGTATAAGAACAATGACTATTCATATTTTGCCCTTATCATATTCCTCCTACTTACTTATTTTTATTCTCTTTTGCTTACACATCATTAACGTGCCCCTTATTGATTAACAAATCTCAATCCCTTAACCATCTACATTATTTCATTTAATTTATCTAATTAAATGTCCTAAATAATGTTAGTCAAAATTAGGGTCATTATAGACTCCCCTCCTTAAAGAATTTCGCCCTCGAATTTACGATAAGGTACTCATAACAATCAAGCATAAAGGTAAAATATACCATGAAACAAGTCAGGATAAGTATCTCTGATCCTTCTCTCAGTTTTCCAAGTACAGTCTCTCTTGTCGTCACTCCACTGGACTTTGACTAATCTGATTGTCTTGTTCCTTAGTCTCTTCTCATCTCTCGCCACTATACGAACTGGTTTTCTAACTATAATCATATTCGGTTCCACTACTAGATCATCTAACACAGTCGGTGTAATAGTAGTTTCTAGATCTTGAATACACTTCCTTAGATGAGAAATATGAAAAACATTGTGGATAATTGCCAAACTATTCGGTAACTCTACTCTATACGTGAGATTCCCGATCCTTTCTATAATAAGAAATGGTCCAACAAATCTTGGTGCCAATTTTCTTGATTTTCCAAATCTTATTAGACCTTTTATCGGTGATACCTTGACGAAGACATGATCTCCGACTGAGAACTCTAAGTCTTGCCGTCTTTTATCAGCATACCTTTTTTGCCTAGACTGAGCTTCCTTCATTCTAGCTCGAATTAACTCAATCTTTTCTGCAGCTTCTCTAACCAAATCTAGACCAAGAACTAACATATCCCCGGTCTATAACTAACAAATGGGGGATTTGCATGGTCTTCCATACAAAGCTTCAAATGGTGTCATCCGTATACTAGTTTGATTACTGTTGTTATATGAAAACTCGAATAAGTGTAGGTGGTCTTCCCATGATCATCCAAAATATAGCACACAAGCTCTTAACAAATCCTCTAAGACTTTGTTAACTCTTTATGTTTGCCCATCTATCTACGGATGGGAAGCGATACTCGTCTTGAGTTTAGTACCTAAAGTCTCCTATAGACTCTTCCAGAACTCGCTAGTGAATAAGGGATCTCTGTCACATACTATACTACTAGGAATTCCATGCAGTCTAACTATATTCTTCATGAATAACTTAGCTAAAACAGGTGTTGTCCTGGTTGACTTAACTGGAATGAAATGGGCACTCTTGGTCAATCTGTCCACTATAACCCATATACTTTCATTTCCCCTATTCGACCTTGGAAACCCATCTACGAAATCCATTGAGATAGAATCTCATTCCAGTCTGGAACATCCAAAGGCTGAAGTAACCCACTTGGTGTCTGATGTTCAGCTTTTACATGTTAATAGTTTAAACACTACCTCACTCATAAACCTACATCTATCTTCATACCTTTCCGGAAGAAACTTCTTTTCATGTCCTGGTACATCTTAGTTCCTCCCGGATGAACAGTTAACTTTGAACGATGGCATTCTCCAAGATCTTCCATCTTAATGTTTCCCACATCCGGAACACACAATCTTCCTTTCTTTCTCAACCACCCATTCTGGTCAAGACTGAAATCTTTCAAGCCATCGCTCTCCATTCCATTCCTTAGTTTTCTGATCTGTTCATCTAATAATGGATCTCCCCTTGCTTAGAAGCAATCTTTTCGATCATCACCGGTCGAACTTCTAAACATGACAACATAGCAGTTTCTTTACTAGAACTAGCCTCAGATCTCCATTGTATTCTACATGTAGTCAATGCTTCTAAATCTTTCCACTCAGCTACCATTGCCAATACTGCATTTTGATATTTTCTTCTAAGTGCATCTGCAACCTTATTCCTTTTCCTGGTTTGTACTCAATACCAAAGTCATAAGCGGCTAAAAACTCTAACCACCTCTGCTGTCTCATATTCAACTCCTTCTAATAGAATAAATACCTCACTGACTTATGATCCGTATACAACTTTAATCTTCTCCCAAAAGGTACTGTCTCCACACCTTCAATGCAAAAATTACTATAGCTAATTCCAAATCATGAGTTGGATATCTAACCTCATGCGGCCTGAGCTGTCGAGAAGCATAGGCAATCACTTTATCTCTCTGCATATACACAGCTCCTAATCCCGTTCCATATGCATCCGTGTATACCACTAAGTCCCGATTCCCTTATGGAACAACTAACACAGGTGCATTCGTCAATAAATACTTCAGTTTTTTGAATGCCTCCTCACACTTATCAATACAGACAAACTTACATCTTTCCGAGTTAGCTTAGTCATCGGTGCTGCTATCCACGAAAAATCCTTAACGAATCTCCGATAATAACCAGCTAATCCAAGAAAACTATTTATCTCAGTCACTGTCTCGGGTCTCTTCCAGTTATTCACTACCTCGATCTTAGCCAGATCTACTGACAGCCCTTTCTCTGAGACTACATGACTAAGAAACTTCACTTCCTTCTTCCAGAAATGACACTTCGAAAATTTCGCTTTTTGTTGATGCTGCCTGAACGTCTTAAGCACCACTCTAAGATGAACTTCATGTTCTCTTTCGTCCTTAGAGTATACCAAAATGTCATCTATGAACACTAACACGAATCAATCCAGATGTTCTCGAAAGATTCTATTCATTAAGTCCACAAAAATGCTGGCGCATTAGTTAGTCCGAACGGCATTACTAACCATTCGTACGACCCATATCTTGTTCTAAATTCCATCAAAGGAATATTATCCTCTACCACTCTAAGCTGATGGAACCCTGTTGCCAAATCCAACTAAGAAAATACTTTGGCTCCACTCAGTTGGTCAAACAAATCGTCAATTCTAGGTAATAGATATCGATTTTTTATCCTCTTTTCATTCAACTTACGATAATCGATACACAACCTTAACGTTCCATTCGGTTTCTTTGCAAACACTGCGGCTGCTCCCTAAGGCGAACTGCTTGGTTTGATAAATTTCTTACCTACTAAATCCACCAACTGCACCTTTATCTCCTTCATCTCGATAGGTGTCATTCTACTTGGCGGTCTACTCACAAGTTTAGTTCTTGTTACTAAATCTATTCGAAACTCGATAGCTCGTTCCGTTGGTAGTCCTACTACGGCTCAAAGACATCTGCAAATTCTCTAACAATGAAAACTCGGTTTAACTCGTCTTCTGCCTCCATAATACCCAACAAAGCACTAACCTCAAAACTAGGGTTTTCTACAGAGTACATAATCCAATCACTACAACTAGGGTGTCTAAGTGATATTTTCCTATCATGGAAAAATATCCTAGCATCGTATTTACTTAACCAATCCATACCCAAAATAATTATGAACCCTACAAAATCAAATATATGCAAACTACAAGCCAATATATGACCTAACAATTCAAATTCTAAGTAAGCCACATCTCATCCTAAGAGTCACATACCCTCCTATCTGATTCGCAAACCCTTAAGGAAGTAACTAGGTATGAGGGTTCTAGATTAAGCTTATCTACCAAACAATGAGATATAAAAGAATGTGATGCACCAGTATCAAATAGAACTCTAACTGATACACCATGAATCAGAAGCTTACCTCCAAACACAGCTTTTCCTTTCTCCTCAGCTGTTGGTTTTGAGGTAGCTGGTTGCAATGCAAACATCTTTCCTTTTCCATCCTTGGTCTGTTTCTTGCACTGGTTCTTATAATGTCCAATCTGATCACAGTTGAAGCACCTCGCTTCTTTCTTGTCGGCAGCCTTCTTCCCTTTGCATGTCTAACACTCGTGAGGATAGTGTCCCTTCTTGTCGCACTTATAGCAAACTACATCGGCCTTCCTTTTCTTGGTTGCTCCTCCTTTTTGAGAGCCTTTCTTATGGAAAAACTTTCTCTTCTGGTTCTAACCACTTTGAGCTTCCCCTGCTTTGTTACCATCAAGAAAAGCAAGCATCTCCTCCTACCTCTAAGCCATCTCAACAACTACATCGCATGGATCCCTAATATGCGTTAAAGTTGCTTTAGCAAGCTCGAGATTTAGTCCGCAGATGAACTTCTCATTTCTTTTGATAACCATACCGATTGTAGCATATCTATCTCTCGATAGCTCCTCAAATATGGTTGCATACTCAAGCACGATCATATCTCCCTGCACTAAATCCGAGAACTTCCTAAGTAGAGTGGACTTAGCAATCTCTAACGTGAACCTTTCCTCGAAACTCCTTTTGAATTCTACTTAAGTCATTGTCTCTTCGTTTACTCCCACGGTAACACTGTTCCACCAGTACAGTGCTGCTTCTTGCAACTGCCTAGAAGCAAGTCTCCTATTCTCCTCATCATTAAGCCCTAAATCAGCAAAAATTCTTTCGTAATGAAGCAACCAATTCTCCACTTCAATTGTGTCCTCAGTCCCGATAAACGGCTTTCCTCCAAGCCTGGCATAATCTCTGCTTAGTACTGCATAGTTATTTACCACCAGGGCTTCTTGATTTCCTTTTCCTACATTTCCTCCAACCAATCCCACGGCAGCTCTAGCTTGCATCAGAATGACGAAGTACTAATACATAGCTCCCATATCAACTTGCGGTGCTCCAGCACCCACATTAGTAGTTTGTGCCTGACCTGGATTCCTTCTAGTGTTTTGTTTGGCATTTCCATTGGTTGTGGTGCTTCCTCCACCAATGTTAACTCTTCCACTCCTATCTTCCATATCTTACTTCCTTAAAAACTGCATTTGAGTCTTTGTAAGATACAAAAGAATAGCCTAAGGGAGATGGGAGAATAGAGATAAAGCGTATACTTATATATAACAAATACAAGTACGTTGCTATAGCGTTATCCCATACCCCAATCTTTTCTCTAATTCCTTAGGATTATTTTTTCAAAATCATTTTAAGTTTCAAATTTCTTTTAAGTTTTCATAAACCTATGCTCTGATACCAAGTTGTAACGTCCCCTACTTTGAGGCACGAAGCTAAGCGCTACAAATGATGCAGCCATCTATAGTATTAACTTTCGGTGACAAAATACGGTAACGTTAATGGTACCCATAATATCAAAGCACATGAATATGAAATAATATTAACACAGATATCAAAAACAGCTTTTCTGATTGCAATACAAATCAATATTTCATATTCAGTTACATAATCCCAAAATGATTCCTAGGTTTTGATCAAATATAATTATTACAAATTACGCCAAGAGCGACATATGAAGATGCCCCCTTGGATGATAAGTGTAATAGATAGACATATCAGTAATAAATAGATCATAGTGGAAATAATACTAAATAGCTCCTACAAAGCTAACTTTGCCTCCTGCACATCTTCGGAAGCTTATTCGTCCAACCTACTAAACCTAAAAAACCTTAACTCTCAATCTACTCAAATTAAATTTTGAGCACCCGAGAGTTTGAGGGCAAAACATAAACTTTGAGTCAGACATAAAGCCTGGTGAATAATTCTACATCTCGATTTACTAATATTAAGCGAGACCACGCCGCTTAGCGGAATAGGTTACCCCTCACTAATATCCTTTTAAAAGCATATCTTTTGCAAATCTTACAATCAAACTAATTATAACATTAATAGCAAGTACATATATGCAAAATAATCAAGAAATCAATGGACTATCTGTCCACACTATAGTTTTATCTAGCTAACTATTAACCATTAGTTGACTCGGGCTTACCAAACATAATCAACAATCTAATTTCTATTAGACACAATACCAGGCTATCTGCCCTTAACTATCTTCTTCTAGGGTCAACTGATCCTAAAGGTTTTGCTGGCTCACCAATAACCTATCTTTACTCTGTATATTCCCTTCTGTGTGTAACCTCATGTTAGTCTCATCTATGGCAAAGCCCTACACACTGGAATTTTGGACTTATTTTAGCTAGGGGCTAATAGCTAAAGTATAGGACACGACCCTACACCAGTCCCATTTGGTATTCTAATATTTGAGTCATAAACATGGGGTTAACTACCCTTTTCATATTTCATTTTCTGTTTTATACTTAGGGTTAACTACCCTGTTAAAATTTCATTTCCTTGTAAATAATCTTGACAAATGATTTACCCCCGAAATCATATCTTTATAAAACAAGGAAATTATATGCTTTGCTTTACCCTAAACACTTATGCCGTGATATATGCTTTACACAAAACAATGTTGATGAAATCTAATCAATTGGATTATCTATCACTTCAAAATAAGTTAAAATCCTTTTTAACTTAGAAGACTTTAAGCAATGAAGCCAAAGTAAAACCTTCAAAACCCTTGTTTTAAAACCTTAAACAATGCCTTTCGAAATCATTGAGAACAACCCTTTTGAAAGATTTACTTAAAACCTTAGACATCCTCTTTCAAAACCATTTAAACTTGTCTTTCGAAATCATTGGAAATCTTCCATTCAAGCGCTGAAAATATACCTTTCGAAAGCATCGGGTTCAAGTAAGGGATTATGGAAACATTACTTCAAAACCTTTAATAATTATTCCTTTCGAAACCATTGGGTTTAACTTTAATATAACAAAGGGTCATAAAGAACTGGGGCGAAAGGAAAACTTTCGAAAGCATTAATCCCAAGTAAAAGGAAGAGGATAGTTTTGAAACCCACCCTTTTGGAACCATTTCCTCCGAAACCATATGAAAGCGGCTACACTACCTTTTCGAAAACATTGAGAAGGCTGCTTCAAAGTAAAAAGGCGAAAGCACCCTTTTGAATATGTTGATTTAAGGCTATAAAGAAAAGCATCCTTAACTAGTTCGAAAGGTATGAATACGACAACATGGGTTTCGAATAGGTTCGAAGCGGCTATCCTTTCGAAAGCTTCTTTTAAAACAAAAGGCGGCAACTTTTTCGAAAGATCTTTTCTAAAACAAAGGCAAGTGGCAACTAGTTCAAAAGCTTCATTTATAAACAAAAGCAAGTAAGGGATTCGAAAGCTTATAAGAATAAATTCTACCGCTTCGAAACCATGGTTTCAACACGGTCCCTCCCGCCTTTCTCCAATGCGTTATGTATCAACTGCTTGATACCATATGCATTGGTTTCAAATTGGTTCTTTAGCGGAGGTATGGTGATAAAAGCTAACAGATGGAAGTGGCAAAGTGATAAATTAAAACAAAACTGATTTTATGCCTTACAAGGTAATTTCTTTCCACCTAACTTGCCTTATTTGTCAAAACATAATTGGTTGGCATTTCTTTTATCAAAATCCTTTTTCTAAAAAGTTTGCCGAATTCAAAATTATGAATTAAAAAAAAACAAAAAAAAACCCTTCTCCTTGATTAAACATATAAAACATTTAAGTCCCTTAACTTAAATAATTTTATAATCATAATAAAATACTTAGAAAAATTCCCCAAAAATCGCCATAATTCACTTTTAATATGTTTTCTAATATATATAAATCTCAAGCCTGAAATCAACATATAATTACCTTAAATAATTTAAACCCAATTTAACTATTTTCTTTCATAGAAAATTCATAATAAATCCACAATAACTTAGAAAATTATGAAACTTGAAACCCACTCCTAAAATAATTTTTTTGACCATACATCAAAAATGCAAATCATTTGGATATCATTTTATAGGTTTTCCAGTCTAAACTTATCATAAAATCTATATAAAACACCATAAATCAACAACAAGAATATATATCCATTCAAACAACATGAAATGGCATATTATTTGCAAAATTAAAATTAGTCAAATCTTGAAACCGAAATCATTAACAAAGTGAGCTGTAAATCAAATTATTCACCTTAGCTTGATGTTACGAAGGTTGAGATTTGCACTTTGATTAATTTCTTCATGGTTTCTACTTTTTTCCTAGCTTATCTTCTTTTGATTCTTCTTAATGGTGGTCGTTCGAGCTTATAAGTGTTTCGGTTTTGTTTGTAAATGTTGAAATGAATAAGAAATTAAGGTAAGGAGGGTTTAGGGTATAAGAACAATGAATATTCCTACTTTGCCCTTATCATATTTCTCCTACTTACTTATTTTTATTCTCTTTTGCTTACACATTCATTAAGGCATGACCCCTTATTTATTAACAAATCTCAATCCCTTAACCATCTACATTATTTCATTTAATTTATCTAATTTAATGTCCTAAATAATGTTTGTCAAAATTAGGGTCATTACAACAGATGTTCATGCTCGAGTCAGGACTATGTTACCTTAGCTCTCACAGATGATCTATCGGTGTTAGGAGGGTGGGAGTTGCTATGCCATATGTCCGTGCTTGCTAACAGGGAGTGATATTCTCATTCCATGCTATGATGAGCTCTCTATTTCTTTGCAGAGTAGCCATGGATATAGAATTCCCACTATCCCAGTCCTCATTGTGGTTGATGAACTCGGCACGACCCAGAGCGCTACTAGGCTTGAGGGTTCTCACAGATGACACATTGTCAGATGATGCAACTTTGAGGTCGAGGATGGTCCTAGCATGACCCTGATCATTGCTTGGCTCGAGGGTACTCTTGGGTGACACACCGTTAGCATTTGTTTCTTTTATGGTAAGGACAGTCCCGACACGAGTGTCTAACACTCTCCTGGGTGACACTTAGTTGATTTCCATAGCTTGCTTGAGTGGAATGTTGTCGGTTGAAGGAGTTGATGTTTCAGAATTGAAGGTGGGCTTCAGCACGAACCGGAGCATTGACTGACTCAATGGTTCTCTCGAGTGACTCACCTTTGAGTGTCACAAGTTTAGCTAGTTCATGAGAACGCCCTTTTTTCTCATTTAAGGAGGTCCCATAACACACCCTGGCCTTCTGGTTATTGCCTCGGATCTTACCGATCCCTCCCTAGACAGGGAATATCACGATGAGCCGGTTATAGGAGACAATGACTCCAGTTCTTCCAGTATCGGTCCTTCTATCAAAAGATTGTAAGAAGAAGGACAATTAACTACTACAAAGTTTACTTATACCTTTAATGCAAGGGTTTCTTGCCCGAACGTTATCATTGTCCAGGTATTGCCCATCGGAATAATGTCCACACCCTTAAAACTATAAATGGGCAAGGCACGGAGGTTGAGGCTAAAGGCAGGAAGCTTAAAAACTTTGAAAACATGTATAAACATGGCGTTGACTGAGGTGCTCCCATCCATGATGAAAGTGCAAAGGATCTCTAATATGGCTAACTAATGTTATTATGTATATTACTAAGCTAAAAAATAATAAAGTAAAGTAAAGTAACAACGATCACACGGAGATTTTTATACTGGTTTGGACCTCCCAGCCTACGTTCAGTCCCGAAGCTCCCCTTCGGATTTCCTATCAACATGTATTTGACTTCTGTTACCAATTTCACATAATATCTTCTTTGATGATTCAATGATGCATGCAATGTGATTAAGTGCAAGGAGTCTTTTAAGTGAATGAGTAATAAAAGCTTTTTGAAAGAAATAGTCATGAAGAAGTTTAAAAAGCAAGACAACAAGTTCATTAAGTTCGATTCCAAAACTTCTTGTTTAGGCTTATTTATAGTAATCAATAGTCATTTTGAAAAGTTGTTTTGATTCCAAAAATTCACACTCCAAATAAGAACCATTGAAGGGATATATCCCTTTAAAATTTTGTTTCATAAAATTAGTTAATATAGTCATTACTGTTCATTCAGTCAACCGAGAAAGTTGAGGTGTCAACTAAATTCAAAGGAAAATGTTTCTCTAGAGCAAGGCATGGCTTAGTTAACTTAAAGTGAATTTGGTAGACACCCTTAGTCGATTGGATTTCAATTCAGACGATATCCTCAATCGACTGGGTTTGAATTCAATGAGCTACTACTTTCTATTTATTATTAAAAACTTTATAAAAATTTAATGTACTCACTTTTGGTCTTTTATTTTGAAAATATTGTGTACTAGTGATATGTGTGTATGCATATGAATCATCTAGGAGGCTTTACAAATTATTTCTAAGAACAAAAGACATACCTTTTGATTTGTAGATGACTATTTCTTCTTGCTTCTGCTTCTTGTCTTTTCTAATCATTGATGCCTTCAAAGTCCTATATAAAAGATGCTACAAGAGATATGTATGTGTGTGTATAGTTGTCATCATCAAAACAATCATACAAACAGGGTTCTAACATTTTCCCCCCTTTTGATGATGACAACTATATGTATGATATATATGTATGTATCTATAATCTCCCCCTTAATGAATGGTCCCTTTTCACCACACTCTCTCCCCCTTTGTGTTCGGACGACTAAATGTGTATCGAGTTAGAAAATAGCCGAACTAATTTTGAAATAAAAATAACCGCAAGCGCACGGCGTACTAATGTAGTACGTAGTGAGTACGGGTCGATCCGTAGGGAATTGTTGATTTTAAATCTCTATTCAATCAAATTAACCAAAGTTGAAAGTGTGATTAGCTAAAAATGTAGAAAACTAACAAAATAAAATTGATAAAAACATGAGAGTGTTAAGACAATTTAGAGGTAATTTCCACTCTCTAGATCACATAAATCAACAAAATGAAGTTATGATCTCTCTCTTGGTCATTAGTGAAATTAGTTGATGTGCTTATCATAAGTATGGTATATTTGTGCTATTAATTAGCCCAATATAAACCATCAAACTATAACACAACCACTAATACACATTTAAATCTCATGAAATATGACAACAAAGTTGAAAGCAAAATCTATTTTAAGCATGGCCTATTAACTATTAATTAGAAATATAAGCCATCAAATTTTAATTTCAACATTAACTTCTTTGCCATAATCATATTTAGATGACGAGGCAATTTGTGTTTTGTGATTGTTTAAGCATAGCCTATTTGGTGTCAACAATATAGGCTATCAAATTCAAGGCAAAAACAACAAGTTAAACCACTTCATGCATTCTCATTAAGCACAAAAAGAGAGCAATAATTATCACAATGTTAAAGCTACATGATTAGAGGCTTCATTACCCCTAAATTGAAGGGATTAGCCTCTCATCTGTGTTATCATATCAACACAAGTAGCATGCAACATGAAACACAAAAAGAAGAAGATGAAAGAAAAGTAAAGGAAGAGCTATTCTACTTGCATAAAATAAAAAAAGATCTACATTACTTGCTTAAAAGTAAATAAACAAGAAAAGACTTGAATTAAAATTGCATAAAAAAACTACATAAAAGAAATGGCTAAGTAGCCATGAAAAGAAAGAGAGCTCTCATATTATTTTCGATCTAAACTAACTAAGAGAAGAGAGCCTAAGAGAGAGTAAGTGAAGAGGTTACATGAAGCATAAGGGGTATTTGCAAAATGCAAGATTTATTTACAAAGAGATGAATGCGAGTTTTTAAAAATATTTACAATGAAGGATTCACTTTTAAATCGACACAAATGAGTTAAATATAGGTTTTGGTTATTATCAAAAAATGTAAGTCTTTTAGTCATCAAAATTTCCAACAAAAATCAAGTTATCATAACAAATAGACAATATTTTAACTCGTTGTTTCAGTTGCAAACAAAGTGTAACCATGAAATAGATCCTTAGTCGATTATCAAAGTTTATCAAAGTGGTATTTTCATTTCTTTTCAACAACAAGTCATATCAAATAAGTTAAAATAGTGCTTGGATTTCATTTACTTACTCTCTCTTATTTGAAAATTTATTGATATTTAAAATATTTACATATGCCTAACTCAGATAAACTGAGGCCAGATATATTACCCGTGCACTGCCTTGTAGACTTATGTGAGGGAAATACAGAGCATGGCAAGTGAACACACAAGCGTGAACACTTATCTACTGTACGCGTTATTAATAAAAGAATTTTTTTATATATATACACCTAACTCAGATAAACTGAGGCCAGATATACCGAACGTGCACTGCCTTTCGGGCTTACATGAGAAGGGTACAGAGCATGGCGAGTGAACACACGAGTGTGAACACATGACTCTAGGTGTTAATAAAAATTATATACATATATAGAAATATATATATATATATATTGTTTTTTTGTTTCTTGTTTTGTTTTTTTTAAAAAGAGAGTATTGCAAAATCATCTTAGCACCATTTAACTTAGAAGACAAAAAAATGTTATATCGTTTACTTTAAATTCACCACTTTTTAAACAAAGATTTTCAATTAGGATATACTTCATAATTATCACCATGAACCGACCAATATACTAGTTAAATCATTGTTATTTGTAATCAAACTTTAATTTTATTATTGTATGGACAAATAAATTTTCAAAAATTCAATTTAATAACCAAAATCTTATACTTATCCCAAAATGATTAAAAAAATTCTTAATTTTTTGAGTTTTTTCTTTAGTTTTGGAAAGAGAATGCAAAAATAAACCATGAAAAATTGAAAATGAAAACGATGAGACTCCTCCCACACTTGATTTTGACTGTGTCCCCATAGTCAACTCAAGCAAAAGGAACGTTTATTATTATTTACATGAAAATGAAATGTATTTACATGGCATCAGAAAGTATATCGTTAAAAAGTAAATGAAACAGTTTTCCAAAGACCGATTCATTTGTCTCATCAAGTATGCGAGACATAGCTTAAACACAAAAAACCAAATCACAAAAGATTTCAAAGTTGAGTGTTGATTCGGGAAAACGAATGTCGTTTTATTAAAAGTCGTTCGAGTTGTTTTATTTTCGATAATTTTCGAGGTTGATAAAATAATTGATTGAAATTCAAGTTTATTATCAATAAAATGAAATTCAAATTTATCATTGAAAACTTCTTCAGAATTATCAATTTTAAAATCAAAATGGTGATTTAAATCTTCCCCTTCGGATTTAAATAACTCGTTTTCGAAAAGTCCAAAGAAATCATGTTCATTGAATTCGTCTTCCTTTATTGAATTATCAACAACTTTATTACATGTGTCAAGTTCAAAATCCAAAGTTGTTGTGTTCAAAATTTCAAAATCGGGAAAAGGAAGATCGAATCTTAAATCGAGTTTGTCACCCTCAAAAGAATTGAAATTCAACTCAATTACCGTGTTTTCAACAACTTCATTAAGATCATCATTTTCAATCGTCGATTTGGGTAAAAGATGGATTATCATTTGACTCGTCACATGTTGGGATTTGGTTTTGTTTCTCACGTTGTTTCATATATGTTTCGAACAACAAATCCATGTGATCATTGTAGATTTCGTCCATTTGTTCAACAAAATCCAATTTATAGTTATTAACTTGAGAATTTTCGATTTGGATTTGTTAAGAACAAAAATTTTCACTCGTATCGTAGTCGAGATTATTACAATTGCTAAATTATTTGAAAAGTGGATCACATTTTTGTTTTGATTTTGAAATTCATTTTGGAGTTCAAAATTGAATTGGCATGGGTTATACTCGAAATTGTTTGCATTTTTAGGTGAATTCAAATCTTGATTACTTTGAAAATTTTGACTTGAGTTATCACACAAATAAGAATTACACAAATCATTTATCATTTGATTTTGTTGTGTAGAGATTTCAAGTAAAGACGAAATGTTATTTTCAAGATTTGAAGGTTGGTCATCATTCAAAATTTGAATCGTTTAAACAATAGTTGTTGTTGAAATATCCATAAGAATTTGGTGTGAAATTATATGGATTATATTGATTTTCACAACTATCGTAGAATTCATGTGAATATGGAAATTCAGACATTTTCAAGAATGTTTTTGGTTTTTTTTATAAAGAAAAAATATTTACAAATAGAATTTATTTTTCAAAATGGAAAATTTATTTTTGTTTTGTTTTCGGATTTTCAAATTTTTATTGGCTTTTTTGAAAAGATTATATATATATTTTTTGGATTTTTTGTTTTTTCTAAAAAACTAATTTTTTTTGTTTTTTTTTATTTTGAAAATTTTCAAAGGAAAATGATTTAAAAAAAACTAAGTTGAAGAATATATACAATTTTTTTAGTTTTGAATTTTGAGTTTTTTTTCAAAATATGCATGAACTAATGCAACTAAATGAATGCAAGGGTCTAATTACAAATTATTTATCCTAAGTTAACTCAAAATTGTATAATCACACTTATTGTCTTAAAATCAACAAGATAGTTCTCAGCCAAGTAATGGACAGGATTTATCGGTGCACCACGAATCACCCTAGCAATGCAGTCGAAGGTTTAAGTACCTTCAGAGAAACAATTCAGTATAATATTTATGAATCACCGTAATATTTATAACTGATTATTGCTCTGCCGTAGCCTAAACACCAAGAAATTAAATTGTTCAAGGAAGACAACTTGTCAATATACAATTAAGAGCTATCGTTATTATTAATCAAAATTCTAAGATGAAATGCAAAGAAGAAATTAAACGTGTATTAACAATGCAACTACAAATGAATTGTTGATTTTAAATCTCTGTTCAATCAAATTAACCAAAGTTGAAAGCGTGATTAGCTAAAAATCTAGAAAACTAACAAAAGAAAAATTGATAAAAATATGAGAGTGTTAAGACAATTTAGAGGTTATTTCCACTCTCTAGATCACATAAATCAACAAAATGAAGTTATGATCTCTATTTTGGTCATTAGTGAAATTAGTTGATGTGCTTATCATAAGTATGGTATATTTGTGCTATTAATTAGCCCAATATAAACCATCAAACTATAACACAACCACTAATACACATTTAAATCTCATGAAATATGACAACAAAGTTGAAAGCAAACTCTATTTTAAGCATGACCTATTAACTATTAATTAGAAATATAAGCCATCAAATTTTAATTTCAACATTCACTTCTTTGCCATAATCATATTTAGATGAAGAGGCAATGTGTGTTTTGTGATTGTTTAAGCATAGCCTATTTGGTGTCAACAATATAGGCTATCAAATTCAAGGCAAAAAACAACAAGTTAAACCACTTTATGCATTCTCATTAAGCACAAAAAGAGAGCAATAATTATCAAAATGTTGGAACTACATGATTAGAGGCTTCATTACCGCTAAATTGAATGGATTAGCCTCTCATTTGTGTTATCATATCAACACAAGTAGCATACAACATGAAACACAAAAAAGAAGAAGATGAAAGTAAAGTAAATGAAGAGCTATTCTACTTGCATAAAATAAAAGAAGATCTACACTACTTACATAAAAGTAAATAAACAAGAAAAGACTTGAATTATAATTGCATAAAAAAATTACATAAAAGAAATGGCTAAGTAGCCATGAAAAGAAAGAGAGCTCTCATATTATTTTTGATCTAAACTAACTAAGAGAAGAGAGACTAAGGGAAGAGGTTACATGAAGCATAAAGGGTATTTATACAAGTTATAAACCCTAATCAATTTTTTTGGGGAATGCCCAAACTACCCCTTAGGAAGTGTGGTGGCCAAGTAACCATTAGCATCCAATAATCATCCATTAAGTGTGCATGAAGATTTAATGGCCTTTTAACATGTGGATTAGCTCTAATTTGTACATTAAGGTAGGTGGGTAGGTGGGGTCCTCCATGATCATGACTTTGAATTATTTACATCTTCATTTGTTCTCTTCACTCTTGTGCATGCATGTATCTTCATGAAACCACTTGTAAAATTCACTAAATTTCCTACAAAACAACATAGAAAATTCCAAGTAAATTTTCACAATTTAATAAATGCACAAAAATGACCATTTTGCCCCTATATGAAAATGAATATGTGACAATTTGAAAATAATTTGAATTTTGGTTTAAACAAGTTAAAATACCCGATACAATCATTTATTTAATTTAAATAGATTAAATATGGTGGTAAAAATATGCATATTTACGTGCACATCACTTTGTCATCAACAAAAAGGAGTAAAAGTTTAAAATAGAAGACACATGCATACTGGAATAATCACAAGAATGAATATACTCACATAAGACTATATACAAAAATACATACATAAATAAGAGTATATGCACATGGAAATATAAAAATGACGTAATCACAAGAGTATGTGCACACATACATAAAATAAGAACAAGTCAAATAGAAAAGACTATAAATTATGTTTCAAACATTTCTAGCACTTATGGAAGCAAAGTTTTATATAAAAAGAGTATCTAATTTATTTTTACAATATCACTACTTCGTAATACTCTAAAATTCAAAATACTAACCCTAAACTATTTATAAAAAGAAAAAGAAAAATATGAGTTAGATATACCGAATTTGTTGCGGTTCCATTATCCATAAATGCTCATTCTCCATCATATGTTCAGAACATTTTCTATTCGAAATCCATCTCATCTTCTGTCTTTCTTGGGTCCCTGGAAAAAGTAAATTTTATATTTTTGTACCCACTTCTTACGTTAGGGTCCAGGGGGTTAGGTTGAAGGTAATAATACTTAAGAGGGTTTGGTGGAACCTCTGAAAATAAAAATTTTATTCTTAATTACTATGTTAAAATAATCATTAATGTATTTTTCTTTATTTTTCCAATTAACCCCAAATACTTCGATAATTTTTATTCATATTTCCTATCAATGGTTTTGTACTTCTAGAGATATTAGAAACAATATTATTAACAGAAGTACTTAAATTTTGATAAAAATTGGATTTAGATATTACTCAAAATCTAGTACTGATATTAACATTTATACTATACATGAAAGCGTATCTTGTACCTTTTCTACACTTAGTTTTATTATATCCTAAACCATTTTTATTATTAAATGGTCTAGAATTTGATAAAATTTGAATTTAAATCATTTTTACCTTTATTGAAATTCGTGACATTTCGTTAATTTTATCAATTTTACTTTATAGTCACCAAATCTTTTTTACATAAATTTCAATTTTATTTCTCAAACTAATAGTTTCTTTAGTTAATTTCAAATTCTCATTATTTAAAGCACGATTCTCATTTTAAGTGTCAAAACTTGGGGCTTTGAATTATTTAAAGAAATTTCAAAATCATATTTCAAATCATCAAATTTCTTTGAAAAAAGTTTCGTTTTCCATTTCTAAGGAATTATTTAAATTTTCAAGATGATCTAATTTAGAAACAGAATTTTCAAGAGAGATTTTTAAGGAGCTATTTTCATTTTCTAGATATGTTTTTTATTTTTCAACGTAACAATTTCTAGCTCATATTTATTTATTTTATCCAAACAATCTTCATGTTCCTTTTTAAGATTTTTGAACTTTTTAGGTAAAACAACACAAAACTCGTATAATTGATTATAAGTAGTTAGTACCTCATCAATGTCTGGTGTGGTGGTGCATTGGCCTCAAAATCATTGTAGTCGTGTTTGAAGCAATGTAACATGCATGAAGGTCTTTATTACTTGTAGTTCTTTGACTAGATCTTCTTCTAGTCATTGTTATATGATGTTGTTACAATTAGTAGAACACCAGGCTCTGATACCAAATGAAAGTGCAAATGATCTCTAATATGGCTAGCTAATGTTATTGTGTATATAACCAAGCTAAATAATAATAAAGTAAAAAAAGTCACATGGAGATTTTTATACTGGTTCAGGCCTTCCATCCTACACCCAGTCCCGAAGCTCACCTTCGGATTTCCACTAATCAATCACCCACATTTAGCTTGGAGGAATAAACGTTGTAGGAATTTGCCGACTTGACAATGTCGTGTTTTATCAACACGGATTTTGACTTCTATTACAAACTTCCGATAATATCCTTTGATGATTCAATGATGCATGCAATGTGATTAAGGAAGTGCAAGGAGTGTTTTGCGTGAATGAGTAATAAAAGCTTTCTGAAAGCAATAGTCACAAAGAAGTTTAGAAAGAAAGATAGTAATTCATTAAGTTCAATTCCAAAACTTCTTATTTTAGGCTTATTTATAGTAATCAATAGTCATTCTGAAAATTTGTTTTGATTCCAGAAAGTCACACTCCTTCGAAGAAGAACCATTGAAGAAATATATCTCTACAAAGTTTTGTTGCAGAAAAGTTGGTTAATATATTATTTAGTCGATTGGAAAAGCTGAGGTGTCGTCTTACCTCAAAGAAAAGGTTTCCTAAGAGAAAGGCAAGGTTTAGTTGACTTAAAGTGAATTTAGTAGACACCCTCAGTCGATTGGATTTGAATTCAGTTGACATCCTCAGTCGAGCAGATTTGAATTCAGTCGACTACTACTTTATATTTTTGTTTTTTGTTTTTTGTTTTTTGTTTAGAACTTTGTAAAAAATTAATGTAACCACTTTTGGTCTTTTTTTAAAGATCTTGTGTGTTAGTGATACATGTATATGCATATGTATCATCTAGGAGATTTTAAAAATTATTTCTAAGAACAAAAAAACATACTTCTTGATTTGTAGATGACTATTTCTTCTTTCTTCTACTTCTTGTCTTTTCGAATCATTGACGCCTTCAAAGTCTTATATATAAGATGCTACAATAGATATGTGTGCATAGTTTTCATTATTAAAACAGTCATACAATCAAGGTTCTAACCCATGAAGGCTCCGTGCATATTTAAGTTGGCCGTTGCAAGGGTGATGACTATAGGATCGTGATGGTGGTAGAAGACTGCCTCTTGGTCCTCGGTAGTGAAAGTGATGGGCTGATTTAATTCCAACCTTGGTGGTTCGGATGCTCTGTGCAATAAGGAATATGCGTGGCCAGTTGAACCAACTTCCCTCTGATAAGGGGATTATGCTCCTCGACTGTTGTTGGCCATATGCAGGCTTCTGCATATTGTCAAGATGTTGGTGATCATTGTAAAGTTGTTGTTGGATTGCTGGGGCAGAACCAATTGGTGGTCGTGGTTGTGGCTTTGTTCTACTTGATCACCAACAAACTCTAATAAGGTCCCTTCTCAGATAGTTTTTTCAATTTCATCTTTGAGCACCAGACTCTCATTGGTGGAGTTGCCATTGATTTGGTCGAAGCGACAATATTTGTTGTTGTGGGTCTCCTTCCCTTTTCTATCTTTGGCAGTGTTTGGTCTTTGAAAGTGCACCCATTCTGGGTTTGCGAGATATATTGTCTCCGTATTCCTATTCAAATCAACATAGTTAGTGTACCTATACCTATACCAAGTGTCAACTTCACCTTGCATCTTGTTGTTGTTTTACCGACAATTGGTTCGATGATCGGTATTATTGCGAGGACGGCTTCGAGTGGTATATTGGGTTTTAGTGTCGTTGTGAGAAGGATCAGTGTCTTCAATTCTCATTATGCCGTCAGCCGGCTGATAGAAGTCAGTGAGTGATGCAACCGACAGCGTTTAAAGCTCTTTCCACATTTTTGACTTGTACCTGACTCCCGAGTAGAGGGACATGACCAAGTTGTTCATGTTGGCACCCTTAACCCGGCTGGACTCTTTGTTGAATCAGTTGACATATAGCCACATGTTTTTAGTTGCCCCCTATTTGATGTTATCCAGCTCACTAGCCATCATAAATTAGGTCCTGGAAGTAAAGAACCCGATCTTCAAATCTACACATAGTTGGGCCTAAGAACTAATGTTGTCCAGCTGCAGATGCAAGAACCAGCTGGAGGTCGGTCCTATGAGAGTGGATGGAAAGGGTAAGCATTTTGTTAGGTTGAAAAGATAACCGACATAGGTGACGGAGTTAAATTCTATAATGTGATCAGATTGGTTAGTACTTTCATCACACTTATTGTTGCTGAGATTTTTCATCTCACGACAACTCAGATGATTGTAGAGTAATTGAAGCTTTAATTACTTCCATAGTTTCGAAAGCAACAAATTTAATTAACATAAAACTTGTTTTTAAGTAGTAATTGTGTCGCTGGAAGCTTACACAACTAAGTAGTTGCACTTTAATTGTTCGTTAAAATGCCAAATTAGGTTTATATCCTACTAAGAATCAAAGTTGAGATGGATTTAAAGTAAAAAATTAAGTAATAGTGAATAAAATAAAAGATACAAGAGTTTAACGTGGTTCGGATTCTTTCGAAACCCTACATCCACAGGTTAAATCTTTATTTACATATTTCTCCTTGATACAACTTTATGTGGATGAGAGTAAAATAGAAAATACAATTCTTTCAATTTTCCAAAAAAAGGATCCCTATCTAATTGCAATGTCTCTCCTATTTATAGTGTAAAGATGCGCACGGACTACCACGATTTCTTTCCTTTTGTTATTTTAATTCCACCTTTGGATCCTTCCATGTATCGCCCATTCATATTGTTAGTTTGTTGTGTATGGATTGTTGATGTGCCTTTAGCGGGAAACTATAATTTGAGCGGCTAAATTCTAGGTATTGGCAGGAAGTTTGAAATTAAAGCGAAAACCTCTGAATTTGAGCGGGAACGTCTAAAATCGGAGCAGGAAACTTGAATTTGATTAGGCTCCCTGCTTCTGACCTGAGGAGTGGACGGCATCTGAGCTACTCATGTTTAGGAATAAGAGTGTGATGAAACATTCCCTTCTTGTTCAGCTCTGGGTGTCCTTGATGCCCTTGGGTGAGGAACATCGTTGGAGCTCTATTTAAGTGGCCTCAGCTTGCCATGTTTGTGTGACATTGCACTGAGGGTAGTTGGAATTGAATTTCTTTGCTCCAACTTGGGTGTTAGCCCAATATCTATAAGCATGTATTCCAAGTTTCCCTTGATATTGGTATATGCAAGTTGCTTGATAAAGGCTACTTGCGTCTTTGCCATTTCCTAACAAGTGAAGAACTGCGATGGAGCGTTGTTTGGGTAACCCTATGTGTAGCTCTTAAAATGCTTTGGATTCCTCATGGTACTACTTAAAGGATCCTTGATAAGCGCAGTGCAGATTTGAGCTTGAAAGTGTTAGCATCACATTAGATTTCAGGAACAATAGTTGGGCTTACTGGGTTACTTGACACATGGAGTGTTCATTTATGGCCTGCTCGAAATGGATCAAGGGCAGATTTTGGTGAAAATCTATAGCACACCTTTTGTCTTTCTACTTATTATGTTTTGATGGTGGCTTGTTTCTTTATTTAATTGTTCCAATGGCGGCCCCTTCTGATGGCGACGTGTTAGGCCATTTCATTCTCTTTCAGTTGTAAGAAGAGAAATGTAGGCGGGGGCAGCTCATCCCTATTTTCCTTCAATGCAAGATCGTTAGTATAGTTTTTCTATCCGTATATATTGGCTCGTGAGTGCAGTATATCATTAATTGCAGGTGTTTTCTTTTTAAGTGAAGTGTTTTATGCTTTGACGCCATTTATATAGCTTTTTGTGTTGAAGCGCGGCATTGACATTTTATTGTTATTTGGGATTTTGGTTACGTTGTTGTTTCATGTATTATATTTGTAGACCGTCTACTACACCCGGTGATCGTGTCCAGTTTTAGGCTCAATATCTTGATGTAACACTAGGATTAAGGGTATCGACACTGTTTGAATCTTTGTTGTTGTCTTAAAATTTTGGAGCGTAATATTTTCTTGACTTCGCTTCATTCTTTGGCTTTCTTCTTTGTAGTCCCACTTTTATTATAAGGTTATCCCATTCTGATTTAGGTGTTATGTCACCTTGCCTTCAACAAGGTTTAGGAAATATGGGTGTAACACTTGCCCTCCATATCTGCGGCGATCGTAGATTAGTGTAGACTTGTCTTCATTTGCACCAGGACTTCGCATCCCATCGCTTTTATCTATCCTTTTCTTTCTTTTCACTGAAGGGAAAAGTCTTGGTAGTCATTTTGCATTTAATGCTCTTGCATATGTGTCATTCTCTTATTGGATCACTTTCTGAATTGTTGTCACGTCGCCTCTTTTGTTTTCTTGGAAAATCTGGCTCGACCTTTGCACTTATTATCTTTGTTGTTACTTGATTGACGTTTCGCAAATATTATTTTTATCATTATGATTATGTGGCAAGCATTTGAATTAATGTGTGTATTTTCTTTTCCTTCTTCATACGCTATGAAAAAATCTTTATCTGCTAAATCGATTTCATTCCCGAATTCAGAATTTTTTTTAAATTTAAGTAGGGATATTGCGTTTTTTAGCTTGTTTCTTTGACGATGGAGGAATGGAAGTAGGAAGGCAAGCAGGTCGTTACCCTTGCTCGGTTGCTAAACTTGAAGCAGATCCCGCTTCTACTACTTTTGAGAAGATCGAAATAGCTTTTGTGAAGGTCCAACTTGCTTCTGATATGGCCAAGGTTGAGGAAGATTTTAATGTATTTCGAGAAAGGGCTGAATAGGATTCCAAATCTATTGCGAATGCAATAACCTTCAAAAATCGTGAGTTGAAGAAGAAGCAGAAAGAGCTGGAAATGGCGCGAGAAGGGCTGGCAACAGCGCAGGAAGAGCTTAAGGAGAGCTCTGTAGTTAAAGTGCTCATTGGTTCTATAGCGGTGAAGGTGTAAAAAGTTATAGTGGGGATAAAGCGGGGAAATAGTAGAAAATAGGGTGGTGGAAAAAGCTTCATTATATATAAAACTAAATATTTAAAGTTAATTTATTCTCGTTCTCACTCCATTTGTGTAGGAAAAAGAAATATTTTTTAGTCTTATATAATAAAACTGAAGAATACCATGATTTATGCAGACTAGATTTGGTGACTACAATATATTTCCAACTTATACTGAGTATTTATGCCTTAAAATTAGGTCTTTAATCCAACTTCGTTGATTTAATTTAAAAGAAAACCCCCCAAATCAACCATTGTATATTAGTGTTGCTAAAGTGGGTACTAAAAAGCCTTGATTTAGCGGGTGTAGCAGAAAATAGCTGGGCTTAAAGATGATCTACTGTTTAATAGCGCTAAATTGAAATAGCATAGCGACTGGAGAGCACTATGTGCTATAGCAGGGATTTTGTAGGGCTTTAGTGGGGCTTTAACTGCACAGAAGGAGATCACTTCCATTGTAACCTACATACTATATGCCTCAGCTCGACGTTAGTTTAAGGATGAAGTCAAGCTTGACTTATTAGGGGACCCGACCATAATTAGCAATGTTTACGCCTACCGTCGACCTAATGAAAAGAAGAAGTCGCTGCGGAGAATGTCTCTCCTTCTACTTTCATGTAGTAAATTGTAAGTGATGAGCGTCGAGATGGCGAGGTGTCTAAGGATGCCGACGCGGTTAAGGAGTCTAGGCTCACTTCAACTCCTTATGTAATTACTTAAAACTTCTTTATATGTGGATTTTGAGATTCTTTAATATGTAGTGAAAGTTAGTTTGTTAACCTCGCTTTGTTATGACAAATTTCCTTTTTACCTTATTTTGAGTCGTATTACAAATTACTGTGTTGTCTTTGTTGTTTTTGTTTTAGTTCTTTGAAGAAGTTTTGTTTACTAAAATTCTGAAGGAAAGCGAGGATAGACTCAAGGCCCAAACTTTAGATCATCTTGGTCTTAGTGCCACGGCTATCAGTAAGCGTGAGAGAGAGAGAGCTAGATGAGTTTTTTGTGAAACTTAAGGAAGAAACCCAAGAGTTTCTCTCCAAGATTGATCTAGTAGTTAAAGAAAAGGAGGCCTTCAGTGATTTCGTACCGCGTCGATGACAATACACCCTAGAAAGCGGCTCTTTCCCACCTGATAGCCCTTACCTTGAATGGTTTAGGTGTAGGCTTAGGAACTTACTTAAGGACTGAATTTTGCCCACTCTTGCCTTTTTTGTATATGGTTTGTTGAATTTATCCTATGACGATGTAGTTAATAATACATGTTCCCATTTTGATTCTGACATGGTGTATCTCAAGTTCCCTTGAGTTGAACTTTTGATTATTACTCACTAGGTTGGTCTTCATGGGTCTTCATCCGAGTTCAATGAAATTCTTAAATCCAACATCCCTTCTGCCCTTATGATTCATTGCCGTGATGATACATGCATGCATGAGTTTGAGGCTGAAGTGAAGGATCCTACTGCAGTCATAGATGAGGAGAATATCTGTCTTACAATATACAATGAAAGACTTGAGAAAGGTTTAAAGAAGGTCGATATGGAGCTCAAGGAGTCAAAAGATGTGTTGAGCCGCCAACATCAACTTAACACCACGTTGTGTACTAGGCTTAACGCTGCTGAATTAAAGTTAGGTGAGATGCAACAATCAATGAAATATGTGGAGAAACTTTACGGGACTGTTTATGAAGTGGAGATAGAGAAATTGAATAAAACTATTGAAGATCTATCTGCTCAACTTACCCGCCATATTGAGGAAAAAGAGGGTACCGAAGAAGGGAGAACGGTAGAGAGGTCTAGTTTAGATTTGGTTCCTGCTCCTCCTATGGGTATGAGCCCTTCTACGTTAACTGAGCAAAAGAAGAGGGTGGAGTCCAGGATGCTTTCCTATTTGCAAGGGGAGGATGCAAAACTGATGTCGTTAGGTATTTTGGTGGTTTCTCCAGGAATACTAAGAAAATTAAGGCTCAGCTAATTGATACATTAGAAAACATGAGGAAGGAGGCCATACTCAAAATATATGACCGTGAGGATTCTTTGAGTGCAACTCAGGATAGGATCGCCTCCCTCTCAGAAAAACTTGGATGAGAAAAGGTTAACAATAAGATTGGGTGAGTTTTCTTGCATCACACCATGAATGTTTTTAAGTATATTTACCCTACACTAAACTTGAATTTTCTCCGTAACACTCCGGGCTTCAAGATGGCTGCAGATGGGCTGATGGACCCTTAGGTAGGTGCATTCTATGATCCTTGGAAGACCTTTTCCGTTAGTTCAACCCTGCCTTTGGCCAGTGCTTCTTAGGTATTGTTATTGTAGTACCTTAAGGACTCGTGACTACAAATGACTTTGTAACTTTGTATTATCGGAAGTTTTCTTGGGTTTGTATGTACGTTTTGTGATATTAAGATTCTTTTGCAAATTTTGTGAATTTTCTTATGAGCATTCTTTCTTGATTGTGCTTTCCTTTAATTTTTCTTTGCATAGATTTGTTTGCTTTTCAGACGGCTTCTTTTAATCAAGACTTGAAGGTGGCCGATTTGTAAAAGAAGTTTGATTCTACTTTGGCTAGAGTTCCAGAATTGAAAGGTTTGTTGAAAGATGCCGAAAGCGTATATGAGGTCGTATTCATGGATGAAATTAAGGCTTTGGAATGAAAAGTTGAAGAATTAGATGGGAAGATTGCAAAGCGGATTAGTGTCAAAGATGCACCTTCCCCATCCTTGGACCTAGGCGCTACTTCTAGATCAGGTGCTGCCCTCATACCCCTATCTGGGGCTGATCCAGATGATGCTCTAAAATGGAAGAATGATTTGAAAAGCTATTACGAGACTAGGTTTAATGGGTTGGAGGATCATTATAAGAAGGAATTGGGAACTTCTAGAACACACACTTCACCTTACATTTCTTCTTCTTAAGAGCTCTTAGGTCCTTTTTCTAGGACCACTGATAAAATAAGGGATCAATTTTTATGTGAGATCGAATGAACTAGGAGGGTCTCTATGGGACGTGTGAATGCCCTTGAGAATATATATTAACCCTAGAGCATGAAGCTTGCTTAGACTCTTTCTCAGTTTCTCATGGGGGGTTAGATAGAGCGTTGAAAAAGCTTCATGATACGAAGTTGGGAAAAGTTAAGGAAGAGATTGGTGTGAAGCGTGCAGTTAATGTTTTCACTAAATTCTGACCAGGGTTTGATCTAACCTTCTTATATAATCGTGCGGATTATGAATTTGATCTGCAAGACTATGGTAACCATTGGATTGGTGCCACTTGAGATCCTTGTACTGCTTATGGCTGCACTGCCCCCAGTCATGCATCAGTTGTCATCACTGAACCGAATGACCCATCTCCTTTCTTCAACTCGAAGGTGGCTCTCCTCATCGCTCCATACTGCATTCCCGCATATTATATCATCGAAGAAGGATTATAATTAGTTCTTCCTCTGAGTTTGAACCAGATCTGTAATGTGGTTTTGTTTAATTAGAGTGCATTGTTTTTTCTTTTCACTTTTTAAAGTGTTTGTAGAAGTACAGATCGTGCACATGTGAGCGCAGTATTTTAGTGTATTTCAACGGGACTTAAACAATATAAGAAAATCCTATTTTTGATGTTTACCTAGCAAGCTTGAGCAGTTTCTGGAACTATACTTGATCCATAGGTTGCAGTACATTCCATGCGTTGTTTCTTTTTTTTTCCATCTTTGGATTAATTACCTGCATAGCTTATGCTTTCTGAACTTGATGTTCTTAGCATTTAATCCTTTTCGTGCGCTTGGCATGGTCTGCTCCACTATTTGGGGGAGCACTAATATTTGACTGTGAAGTCAGGTCAAGTGATTACAACCGTCTTAATTCATGCCCATGGTTTTTATAACTAGTTTAGGTTGTCTAATACCCTTACGTCTGGTATGGTTATGTTAACATAATTACCATGGAGGTTTTTTTATACTGGTTCGGGCCGTCTAATATCCCTATATCTGGTGCGGCCATGTTAACATAATTAACATGAAGGTTTTTTTATACTGGTTCGGATCGTCTAATATCCCTACGTCCAGCTAATTATATTACTATTTTTCATAATAATTACAATGTTTATTAAATAACTAATGCAGACCGTTCAGAATGAGGCCTGAGATCCCCAGCATAGTACCTAGCATTTGTATTTCTGTAGTTGCAGCAGTTGCTTCGCCTTTAATTCCTCCAAAAGACTTCAAGTGTATTGGGCTTTCGATCTCGGTTCTTCTTCTGACTTGGCACTCATTTTGCTTGAGACTTTCAAATCGGTGTGCATCTCAATCACTTTAGCTCCATGCTTAGACAGGACAATGGTTGGCGCTGAGAACACAAATACTGAATCTCTTGGTCTCCAAGAAGAAAATGCGAACATTCTCAATAGCTTATCCTCAATAATGTTTTTCCATGTCATTTCTTCACTATGAAGGGGGGGTCCTCGGATTCCAACTACAGACAAGGCTTCAACCCATCATCGGAATCACTGTCCAAATCAACAAATACCCATATGGTTTGGTCCAACTGGTAGTCATTGATCGATAAAGAAGGATAATTAGGGAGGAAGATGCGGAGACCCAAGAGGACAAGATGTTTGAGGGTGTTGAGAGGTCTAACGAAACCGAGGTTATTCCTTCTTTATTGTTGTGTTATCTTAAGGACATATGGGGTCATTTGGGCTGTCGAGCCTTCACTACTTGTTTGCTATCTCTTATTGCTTGCTAGAAGCCTTATATCCAAAAATACTTTGGGGATCTCTCTACTAGAAGGAATAGTAGAAGAAAGGGGCAAACGAACCTTGAATTAAGAGCAGATCAAGTCGTCCTTAAAAGGTAAGGTAATGCTATCGTTTTTTAGGGCAGATTGAACTTGGTTTTGTCTTTGCAGTAACAGATTAATAATGGATGACCTTGCTTTGACTCGTAGGCCAACCTCACTATTCTCATTTCTAAGAGTGTCATTATCACTCACCTGCTACATAGTCAACGCACTTGGTAAATAATGGGGGTGGGCTATGGATGGTGGAAGTGATGTTTGTCGAAAAGCAGTATCTTGAACCATTGTTTCCTTTATCCTCTTCATCCGTTGCACTACTTGATTAGAGAAGGTCTGAATCGTGGTTAGGATGGAATCCATGGGCCTCAGTTTGGGCTTTGGAAGCTATGCATGATAGTTTTTGAGTGAAAGGAACAGATGGATAAGTGGGATTCATGGTTTTTAGTGGAGTTGTAGGTAGAGTCTACTGAAAATAGGGAAGAGAAGGTTCGGGTCCTCCTTCTAGCGCCAAAAATGTTGGTGAGATTTTTCATCTCATAACACACTACGCCATAGATGGCCTATTGCAACGAAAATACAAGATGTTGCTAGCTATAATGTAACGATAGCTATGCTGATTTTTTCTATTACAACATTAGCTTCAGGATGTTAGTATATATATCAACAATATGTTGCAGTAGCTATAGACTTATAAAAATATTATAAAAAATGAGTGCGGGTTGAAAAAAAGCGGGCTGAAATATTTTTTAACGCGGGAAGCAAAAACAAAGCGGCAAAAGTTAAGGGCTTCGCCTTAATTTCCCGTTCGTTTCCGCTAAAAATGATTTCGCCTGCTTCAAAACATTAAAAACCCAAGAAATTGATTTTCACCGCTTCTCATCAATAACAATGGCGCCGTCACAAAATCAAAAGGCAAAGAAAAACAACAACAAAAACAATTACAGCATCGGAGATTGGTTTTCAGTTCCGGATCTCCATCAATCACGATGTTCTTTGCGCATCTCCATCACGATGATCTAAAAGATCGTTTAAACTGTACAATTTTGTGTTTCTTCTTCTTCTTTATCCAGTTCCTTTATTACTTTATGACAACTTTGCTTATTTCAATAGTTTCAATAAGTTAGATTGGGCTTTTCAGAAATGTCTTACATAGTGAGTTAAAAAGTATAGTAGGGTGAAATAGATTATTGAACAGAAAAGGTATGTAAATTGACTTATGCGATAGAAAGTGTGTCCTTAAAAAGAGTGATTTATAAAGTGGACGGTAAGAGATGCTTTTAGATGATGCCCATGTAGCAAACATAAAAATAATTTGGTTTGTATCAAACATGGTACACTTGGTTATGTTACTTTCAAATGTCTGTTGCCGATGACTTTCACACCTTGAACGGGTGGAGGTAGTGAAGGTTTGTTTGTGGATGTATGTTTGAGGGATATGATGATGCTGTGTGTAACTGGGTTGTGGTGAAGTTGTTGATAACAGGCAGGGAGGTCTTGTTTATATGGAGGGGAGATGCAATAGAAATTTTAGGGAGAAGGTGATGATGTGGTAAGGTTTAAACTGTTGTTGTTGGATGTTGTGTGCAGAGTGGTTGTAAAGCAGTGGATGGACATATGATATGTTGGAAGTTGGATGATTTTAATGCAACTGGAGTTGTTGTATGGGTTGCATGCAGGGCGATAGACAAAAGTTTAGAGGTGATGCAATGGTAGGGGTGTTGGAACTGACTGGTGGGATGGTATTTATATGCAGTTGCTCTGGGATGTGCAGAAATATATGGCAGATGTAATGTTTAGGGAGGAGCAGTAGTTGTTTGATGTTGGATAGTTTAAGGTTGGTGATGTACAGTCTGTAGTGTAGAGGAGGGGTAGTTTGGTTGTGAAGTTGTGAAGTGAATTTGTAGTGATGGGTTGTTGTGAAGATATGCCTAGTGAATGTTTTGGGTATGCAAAAGCTGTTTCTATTTTACTGATCAAGTTGACTTTTAATCCATCCGTACATGTAAAATGATTGCCTATAGCATTTATCAACTTCAGACCACTACAAACACAAGTTTGGAAATTAAAACTGCTGCTAGACGATTACATTTTGAAATTCAATCTTCATTATATAGAACACAATTAAAGTCTCCCGACACTACCCATGGAATATTGATTTTCTTTTACTCGGTAATTAAATAGTTCCAACTTGTGTCTTCCCCTCTCTATACCATGATGTTTTGCATATATAGCAGTTAGAACAAGTTTGAGCCAGCCTTTATTTTACAGTAAACATGTCGCAAAATGATTAGTTTTTGACATTATGTTATTATTCCATATATTCATAACCCACATTATTAAGATTATACCGTTTTGATTCATGTCATTATTGTGAGAATATCTCCATTCATTTCCTATAAACTGACAGAAAGATGAGATATTTGTAGCAGATAATTTATGCTTCATTAGTGCCATAAGGCTACCCCATTGGTCTTTCAGATCACTCACTGTTTGAACTGAAACACAAACACCCAAGCTCTTTTAAGTGGTGATTGATAAAACTCAAGTGTTCAGCAAAATTGATAGTAAAAAGGATTTTGCACTTGTTTTAGTCTTATAACTTATATTAGTGTTCATTTTTTCAGATACATAGCCTTACTGAATAAACTATTTTAGCTGTAAAAAAGCATGTAAATCGAAAACATTTCAATACCGGAGCTTGTAATGGTTGGGGAGGACAAATCTAGCAGCAGTATGACCAAAATTTGTGCCATGCCATGAGACAACCCTTCTGTAAGCTTAAACCGAGCATATACAGGTATAAATTACACCCACTCTTTTTGAACTGCTTCATCATTATGACTGTTTGAAGAGTGGATATCAAATTTACTTGCTCTGATAATGACTAGATCCACTATCTGCTTATATAACACTTGTTCTATTCTATAATTTGTTTATTTAAAATTGATCAGTAGCAATATTAATGGTGTTTTTGCATTGCGAGTCCGATAATGTTCTAGCTTTCTTTTTTATATCTGATAAGATTTTGTACGACATTTTTTTTTACTTCCTCCCGATTGTTCTGGAAAGAACGTAGAGTTTACTTTTAACATACGAGTAATGGAAATTAGTTTCTGGGCCCTCCAGATTATAATAACTTATTTATATACATGGGCCATTTACACCTTGTTTTTGAACTATTTCCTTTTTTTATGGGCTGAAAACTTAGTATACTCAAATTGCAGCAATATATGATTACCCAAACACACCCATCCACGTTCAACGTTGTTACTTTCCTACTGGGTGCAACAACGTTGTTCCTAGCTTAAGAGAAGACAGGTCTATTGTGCATTTTAATATTATAACAAAGGTGCAAATCAAACAACTGATGCTAATTTCAAACAAGTTGCAGGAATCCAAAAATGTTATTTTTCATACATTACATCCAGTCAATAACAAAATAAAATAAAAATCGAGAAGCTAATAAATATAACAGTTCCCAGATCTTAAAACAATCAATGCGAGCTTTCCCAGTCGGTCCAATCTGCAGCACTTCCAACGCGAGGCATGCTGCTAATCTGTGCTTTGGTCTGTTTTGTCATTGCTTCCCGAAACACTCTTGGCTTTGGCTTATGTCGGTGTTTGGGTAAGCTTTATTACGTGAATATTATAATGTGTACTTAATTAAGATTTTATTATCCATTTCTCTTTTCTTGTTTCTACTTTTATTATCCACAGGAATGCAGCAAATGGTTTTGAGCTAAAGCCTAAAAATTTGGGCACTGATGGCACTGGAGGCTTGCAAATATGAATTGCAAATATGAATGTACTGTTAATAAGTAGAATTTAGTATGTACTGGCTGTAACTATGAATATACTGGCTATGTTTTTGAGTATGTTTTTCATTTTGTACTTGACTAAGTAAAACTTGTGTTGCTGGTTATTCTGAAATGAAAAGTTCTTTGTTGCAGTGTAATGTTGCCATTAGATATGATATAATGTTGTCATAGATATGATATAATGTTGCAGTACATTTCCAATTTAAATTGCAAAAGGTGTTGCCATAGATATGATATAATGTTGCAGTATGTGATGTTAAATGTGGTAATAAACTAGTAAAGTGTTGCCATTGGGTGGTAAAAGTGTTACCATTGATTAATGAATATGGGTCTCACAATAGGGTTCCGTAAAGGTGGGCCACAGAATTAGTGGGCCTCACAATGTAGGCCCACATGTTGGGACCCAACTTGTGGGGCCCACTTTTTAGTAAATTTGGTGCCTGTGGCAACAACAGAACTGATGTTGCCCTAGGGCCGCAAAGATGTTGCCTTTGACTCTAGGGCAACGCGGCAAAATGCATCACTGAGAAAGTGTTGCCTTTGCCTTTTTTTAGCCTACAACAACATTTTTTGGCACTTCGTGCATCACTTCTTGGTGTTGCAGTATGCAATCTATGGCGTAGTGACACCTCATACGATCGTACAGTAATTGAAGCTTTAATTACTTCCATAATTTCAGAATCAACAAATTTAAATGCAATTAAACTTGCCTTTGAGTTGTAATTATGTCGTTGGAAGCTTACACAACCAAGCAGTTGCATTTTGATTGTTCGTTAAAATGTCAAATTAGGTTTATATCCTGCTAACGCATCAAAGTTGAGAGGGATTTGTAGTAAAATAATTAAGTAATAGTGCATAAAAATAAAAGACACGGGAATTTTACGTGGTTTGGACTCTTTCCAAATCCTACATCTACGGGTTAAATCTTTCTTTATATATTTCTCCTTAATACAACTTTAAGTAGATGAGAGTAAAATATAAGATACAATTCTTTAAATTTTCCAAAAAAGGATCCCATATCTCATTGTAGTGTCTCTCCAATTTATAGTGTAAAGATGCACATGGACTACCACAGTCTCTTTCCTTTTGTTATTTTAATTCCCACCTTTAGATCCTGCCATGTGTCGCTTATCTGAATTTCTGGTTTGTTGTGTATAGATTGCTGATGCATCTTTGGCGGGAAACTAAAATTTGAGCGGTTAAATTCTGGGTATTGGCGGGAAGTTTGAAATTAAAGCGAGAACATCTGAATTTGAGTGGGAACATCTGATATCAGAGCGGGAAACTTTAATTTGAATAGGCTCTCTGCTTTTGACCTAAGGAGTGGATGGCATCTGAGCTACCCCTATTTAGGAATAAGAGTGTGATGAGGCATTCCCCTCTTGTTCAGCCTGGGTGTCCTTGATGTCCTTGGGGTTGACTTGCGCGGTCCTCCTGTGTATTGTTGGTATGATGTTGCTATGAGAATAGAGGTGAAGTTTGAGCTGTAAGTTCAAAACATCATTGGAGCTCTATTTAAGTGGCCTCGGCTTGCCATATTTGTCTAACATTGCACTAAGGGTAGTTGGAGTTGAATTGCTTTGCTCCAGCCTGTAGTGTTAGCCCAATATTCGATTGCATGTGTTCTGAGCTGCCTTTGATATTGGTATGTGCAAGTTGCTTGATAAGGTTGCTTGCATCTTTGTCGTTTCTTAACAAGCGAAGAACTGCGACAGAGCATTGTTTGGGTAACCCCATGTGCAGCCCTTAGAATGCTTTGGATTCCTCATGGTACCGCTTAAAGGATCCTTGATAAGCATAGCATAGATCTGAGCTTAAAAGTGTTAGCATCGCATTAGATTTCAGGAACAATAGTTGGGCTTACTGGGTTACTTGACACGCGGAGTGTTCGTTTATGGTCTGCTCGGAATGGATCAAAGGAAGATTTTGGTGAAAAGATGTAGTGCAGTTTTATCTTTCTGCTTGTCATGTTCTGATGGCGGCTTGTTTCTTTAGTTAATTGTTCTTATGGCGGCACCCTTCTAATAGTGGCGCATTAGGCCATCCCATTCTCTTTCAGTTGTATGAAGAAAAAGGGATAGCTTATCCCTGTTTTCCTTCAATACAAGATTGGTAGTATATTTTTATACCTGTATATATTGGCTCATGAGTGCACTATGTTATTAATTGCATGCATCTTCTTTTTAAGTGAAGTGTGTTATGCTTTGACGCCATTTATACTTCTTCTTATCTCGCAGCGCAACATTAACATTTTATTGTTATTTGGGATTTTGGTTACGCTGTATTATAGTTGTAGATCATCTGCTCCACCCTGCAATCGTGTCCGATTTTGGGCTTAGTATCGTGAAATAACACAGGGATTTGAGGGATCAGCGTAGTTTGAATCTTTGTTGTTGTCATACAATTTTGGAGCATAGTATTTTCTTAACTTCGCTTCATTCTTTGCCTTTCTTCTTTGTAGTCCTTCTTTTATTATAAGGGCATCCCGTTATGATCTTGGTGTTACGTCACCTTGCCTTCAATAGGTTTCGGGAAATATAGGTGCAACACTTACCAATGGCCAGCAAGGCATGCTACCTATGAATGTAAGTATTCAAGATTTCCTCACTAAATGGCTTGTCATTCTCATCATTAAAAGACGTCTCACCCTTAGTATTTCGGGCTTGCGTTCTATTGAGGTGTTGGTGAAGGATGTTCATTTCCTCCTAAAGGACAACATCTGCATGCCATAGGAAGGTCTGGCCAATGACTAGGTGTGGGCTCAACCAGCATCTTGGTGGAGTAGGGGATCAATGGCGGAAAGGGGAGCAACGACGACGATGACGAGTTAGAGTGGAAGACCACCTCTCCCTATGCACGAAGAACAACCGTGAATGTCCACCCCACCCTTCCCTTAACTTATTCCTAGCCACACCCCTATGAGGTCTGTATTATGCTAAGGGAGCCTCATGATCCCTGATGGTGACAGGAGCTCTCTATTGAGATGTTTAAAAGCAGACATCCGTAGATGCTCGAATGCAAATAGTCATTCCGCTGAGAGGGAACAATGATGTCTAGGTTCTTTGGGCACTGCTAAATTTGGAACAATATCAATAACTTGGCTAGGAACACATGCAGTATACCTCCTTGGATGAGCATGAATGTCCATGAGTGGGGTTTCAGGCACCACTCTATCCCGGGCCTCAACAGTTTTCATGAGATCATAGGCACTGGGAAGGGCATGTTGATGAATAGAAAGGTTGATTAGGTCAACTACATGAGGAGTATTTACACCAAAAGTTGGTACAAACACCCAATAGGATGAATACAGGGACAAAAGTTAAGAAATCTAAATTAAAATAAAGGAAACAATTAGAAAATAAGTAAAAAACAATGATAAACAGCGTTGAATGCCTATTCCACTTTGATGAAACAGCTTTATTGATCACTTGAATTTCTAAGTACAAGAGGGATCAGATCAAAACTTGTAAATACAATGGAGTAAAAGAAAAATAACAATGTAAAGGTCCCTAAAATGAACAATGAACTCAATATTTATAGGGGTAGACGATCGAATATCTTCCTAAAATTTGTTGAAAGAATCTCCAGATGTAGATGAAGTCATCCAGAAAATTTCGTGGCCTAACTCCCAATATAAAGCGATCGGCCCCGATCGGTCCTCCTTGCCGCATGGCACCTAGCTTCATGTTTCTAAAGTTATTTACATAGTTTTTGTCATGTTTTAACAGATATCGATCGATTCCCGTTGAGTTAAACTGTTGGTTGAAGTTGTTCATGACTACTGTGATGTGATCAAATCCCCTCCCTAGGGGAAGCACAAATCCTAACTTAGAATATTCTAGAGGGCCTATCACTTGGTCTCGCTTGATTGTTACTTCATACCTTCGCCTATGCTTGATCTATGGTCTTTATGATCATCTCTATGGACTGCTTTTCTTGTCTATTATCGAGTTTATCTTGCCCAATGAGTCTAGATATAGCCAAGACAAAAGGCCCGATACCACTTGTCCCCCAAAGTACGTCTTGCTGCAAACATGACGTGCTTTGAATCGAACCAAGTCAAAGTCACCAGAGAGGGTTCCATTTAGTTTTTTGAGCAGTCGATACCTTTTCTTTGAAGTGTCTTTCTGAAGGGTCGTATCTCTCTCTGTTCGTTGCGACGCTTGGTCGATATTAATCGGTATAAATCCAGAGTGTAATATCTTGTCTTTTTTAATGCTCGGTTCCATTGAGCTTGTTGGTTAAGCTAGTAGGCTTGGCTATCTGTAGTGACTTCCCTTCTAAGAAATCCAGGTGAGAACTCAACTACTGTCGATTCTAGAAATCGAAATTTTGGGATGTACACGTGCACGTTCATGTACACACTTTGTTAATGGCTCCCGAACACGTTCACACATTTATGGGTCGTTGCCAATTCTTCATAGTTCAAATGCAATTGCATTGCTATTTTCTATTTTATTTTCCTCTCTTTCCTTATTTTTCTTTTCTTTAAATAGGGGTTCGGTACCAATCCCTTAAGCAGAGGGATCAGTACCAATCCCTTTATTACTCTAGTGCCGCAAGAAAGATGGGTCACATTTCATATATAAGCTAAGTGATTTATCTTATTTTTCTTCACCTCGCTTCTTCATTTATCTAATCAAACCAATCCCCTTCCTAGTCTCTGCCATTATCGAGCTCGAGATTCTTCACCATGAATTACAAATCTTCATCAATTCAAACTCCCATCCTCCTTAAACCAATCGCCATCGCCTTCAATCAATTCGCCATCTCCATCAATCCAATTTTGAAACCCAAATTCAATATCCTCAACTCAAATCGAACTCGACCCTTTATCCATTCATTATCATCGACTCTTTTGACCGTTGAATTACTATGTGGGTTTTGATTTAAGATGTATACGATTTGGAGGTGACGAGGCGACTTTGGGTAATTTATGTTGGTGGTTGTGAAGGAGCGGATCGGTGTGGATACAGAGAAGATGGAGTGGCTATGGATGGAGAATAGATGGATTGGTGTAGGCATTGGGGTCGGTTATGGCATGGGATCGGTGTGGATATGGGATGGAGGGATCGCTTCTGCTGGTTTGGAGGGATTGTAATTGCGTAAGGCAATACTGCCTAGGCTAGGAATCCGTCACGATCCCTTGGCCTATGGGGACTTAGGCATTTCAGCACTTAGGATTAGTTGCACTTGGACTTTAACATTGGGACTAGTGAACTTGCATATGATCTTGAACTCTATTTTTCATACAAATGAATATGACTCACAATTGGATCAGATTTTGCATATGCATGTATAAACTTGAATATGAATGTTGAATTCCGCATGCCGATAACTAATCCTAGAGTTTAGATAAAATACACAACCAATTATATGAGAGCCGGTTGTGATGGCCACCGATAACGGTCACTCCGGTTGAATCCTAGAGTCTCGTCACAGCTGTTGTTTTATTTCTGAATTGTTTATCACTACATCGCACAACACTACGCCACCCCGCACTAGTTTACACTTTACATGGGGGGAACAAGTTAATTTCTCTGACAATGATTATCTGCTAAGTTTGATAGTTATGGTTCTAAATAGTAGGAGCATTTAACTGCTATAGGTATTGAACAAACTTCTTCTTATGACAATTTTGACGTAGAGTCAAGCTCTGCAACAATATCCGCTCGAAATCTCCAGGCCATCAACCTGAACAACCAGAAAGTTCTGAATAGGTGCCAGAAATTCCTTCTAACTTAGAAGCAGAAATCGAGCCAGCTCTTGACACTTTAGAAGATGCCATATTTTTAAATGATCCGTAGGATTTAGTGGCTTCAAGGGTCGATGAGGCCTCTCTCTTCAGACTGTGCATTAAACATGGGATTCTGTATGAGGATGTGCGAGTCGCGTCTCGTAACGATAGGGCTCACTTGCTCCCGAAGGGGTATATTAAATGCAACAAGTTTATGTGCTGGGCAAGTTGCGTTCCACCTTTCAATCCATTCATTCGGAAAATGTTACATTATTTAAGATTGGCATCGACTCAGCAGCATCTAAACAACTACACGTTTTTGCACCGCACGTATATGATATTCCTCGAATTCTTATATCATGAGCCAACTCCAGAAGACATTAGATTCTAGGGGTGGGCATTTAACCGACTTAACCGATTTAACCAACTAAACCGATCTTAACCGAACCGCATTAACCGACAAATTCAGTTAACCAACCGATGTTAATCGACGAAAGTCGGTTTGGTTAACGGTTAACCATATGACATATATCGGTTAACCATTAACCAAAAATAATTTTCCATATTTAAATTTACTGCTTCGCTACAGCGCTACCCGGCCCATCCAATATCGCATAACAAACCAAATAACCCTAAATTTTTAACGTGCCCAGGCCACCACTTTCAATTCATTGATTCAATACCTATCTCATTCCAAAAATTCTTAGATCTAAAAATTACCTTATTTGCTAATCGTTCTTAAAAAATCAGATCAACACAAATTTTCAGTGTCTCTGTAGTCGTTAATTACCTGGGTGTCGGTGGTTGGTTGTGCACACGATGAGAAGATGGTGTCAGGGTTGGTGCTGCTCACATCCAAGTGATGCGTAATCGATTTTGGCAGCTCTACGCGATGGACTTTAGAGCTGGTGAAAATGAGGCACGGTGATGTTGGCGTTTTGGAAGGAGCGATGGTCTAAGGCATGATATCAAGATGTAAAGAATATCTGGTCCAAGAAAAGAAGCAATGAAGCGATGGGCTAAGATTATTTTTGTCTTAGCCAAACCGTTTTGGTGAGTTAATTTATTTGGTTTTGAAATACAACATACGATTTGATAGTTGTGATCCTGCTGGGGATTAATATGCTATGAATGTGATAGTAAAAGCTAGTATATGAATTGGTTTGCATAAAGATAATAGCATCAAGTATATAAACAACACCATTATATATAAGTGTGAATTTTCTATAAATTCAACTAATGTAAATATTGTTTGGATAAATTATATGCCTTTTCACGATCTGATATGCTTTGAAATTGATATGATAGTAATTATATTTGCAACATAATGATTGAATCACTTGGCTGAAATTATATTTGTTCAAGCATAAGGATATATAAGCAAATTGAGGGTTAATCGTGCTTTGTGATTAGCTTTGATAATGATAGTTAATATGTGGTGAGCATAATGTGAATATTTGATTTTTTAAAATACAAATCATTGGTTATTATAGTTTTATAAAGTGCCTATTAAAGTTTATATGTATACTAATATGGTTGATATATATAGCATTTTAGTTCATATATAAGTTTATATATAAATTTATACATACACTAATCATCAGATATAGATGAAACATATAACTTTAAATGCCCACGAATTATTTTTTCAGTTCAACTTAGTTCATGGTAAATATGTGTACTATACTTGACTTATATTATGAACTAATATGTAGCATGTGAATATATATATGAAATATATATTGAATGTCATAGACTATATGATCTTATGTGTGTGTTAATCTTATATTCTATTATTCATGTCTCAATCATACATGTTAACTGCTCATATGTATATGTTTATCTTTGGACAGAACTGAAGAATGTAGACTAGAGTTAACCTATAATATCTTTGGACTTGAAGTACTAGAGAATGGAGTCTGCAGTTTTCAACTTTGCAGTAATTTAGTTTTAATGTAGTCATTCTCATTGTATGTTATGCTCATGTTATTGGGACTTTGTAGTCATACTAATGTGGACTTTGGAGTTTAAAACTTTGAATCATTAATGAATGTATTATTAGTAATGTATTAATTGCCTAAATGAACTTTGAAAATTTGTTAGTGCACTGTTGTGTTTACGTATTCGTTAGTTTACTACTGTAGTCATAATTGATATTTATCTTATTTTAAACAGTTAACCAGTTAATTTAACTGTGGTTAATCGGTTAGTTTAAACGGTTAACCGTTAACGATTAACCATTTAAATTAACCAGTTAACTGCCGTTAAAATTAACCGATTCGGTCGGTATACCCCTACTAATATTAACCGAATAGCGGTTAATCGAACTGACTTTAATATATGGTTAACCGAAAATATTAATCGATCGGGTCGGCTAACCGACCGTGCCCACCCCTATCAGATTCATGTAAAATCTCAAGCAGCAAAAGGGATGTCTCTCATACACTTTCCTTGAGTCAATCACTAACTGCTAGGTCGTAACTGATGCTTCAAACAAACTGTGCGTTATTAAGAATGAATGGTCATATGTGCACTGCCCACCTATTTTTGTAGTACGATGGCTGGAAGGACGTAAGTGTCGCTTCAAACTCAACTTTAAGTGCTTTTATTCAAGTCGTATCCTAAACTAAGAAGACTTTTTTGAAAATTGCAGGCAGCCATCCATGACCCAATGATAATAGATATTATGAGGTGGTTTCAGCACTCAAAAATATACCAGTGGTGGATAGGAACATCAGATCTCTTCTTACCGACAAGCGCCTTTTTATCTTCAGCTTACTAGTAGAAGGCCGCAGCATGGGACTGCCAAGAAACACCGAGGTGGAAATTGTAGTAAGAAGAGGCATCGTTGGATAGGAAGTGACGAAGTTGATCCTATCATGTCCCGGTTAAGGGAGTTCAGGATGTTGCCAAAGAAGGCAAGGTGAGGGGCGATGCTAATGAGCCTGGTCATGACGATGTGAGCTCAAGTCATGAGCCTGCGGTTGGACCCTCCCAAGACCCACAGCTTCCCGCCTCAGAGAAGAGAAGAAGAAAGAGGCTCGTTTATAAGATTCGCAGAAGGTAGGACTCCAAGAAATCCAAGTCAACCTCTGCTGCTATAGATCAATCTAACTCTCTGCCTCTAAAAAATTTATTTGAGAGGCTGTTGGGCATCCCCATTCCAGATGATGTTGGGAATTATGATTTTTCCAATTTAAGCCTCAGTGGCTCCAAACCTCCCATTCAATTTGGCATTGGGATTCCTCCAACTAGTGTGAGAGAGATTAATCCAGCTAGCAAAGCTCCAGTAACTAGTCCGTTGGGGGGACATCAGGACACTCACGATCATGTACACTTTACCGCACGACACTCATTTATCTTCAATTCCAGTGACTCTTATATACTTTCATTTAATTTGAAAGCTCGATGAGATGCCCCCTCAACTATGATCGCTTGAAGAGATCAACATACTCCCAACCATCTTATTTTAGGACCAGTCAAGGTCTGGACACAGGTCGAGATAGAGAAGGTGATAAAGGAAGAGAAGACCGAGACCAAAGCCACCAATCCAAAAACTTGTCTAGGCATAAGTCAAAATCTCAGTCTTCACGCCATAAGGGTGCCGGTCAACACCCCACTATATATAGTAGTAGCAAGTCGCTGCCGATGGCTCCCACTTTGGCTAATGTATCCGAGCAACATTCGGGTTCTTCCGGCGTCCATCGATTTTTTGAACACCAGTCTAGCGTAGTAGGTCTTGATACTTCATCCCGCAAGCATGACAAGTGGGCCCTCTCATCCCGACTACTCTTGATGCCACTGCTGTTGAGAAGATGGATGAGCTCAAGGCCACATTTCCTAAGTTGTGTTTTGATGAGTTCATGTCCGTTCCTCTTATGCATCTGATTCCTCCGAATGCCAGGGAAAAAGCGCTCGCTTATGTTAATGATGTCTGCATCCAGCATAACACGATGCTTCATGTAGTTGAGAGAATTTCCGAGGTGTCCATGGAGAGAAAGCACGAGGTCGACTACTGAGGCGATCCACGATAAAGACATCATCAAGCGCTTGGATGAGGAGGTCAAGCAGTTGGGTACAAAGCCGACCGATGCTGAGAAAAGAGCCAGCGAATCCTATGAAGCAGTTGGGTGTCTGATGAAAGTGCACCAAGCTAAACTAGACACTGCCATTCGTTTCAGTGGCACTCTAGCTCTTGAAAAGGACGTCTTGCAAAAGGAGAAGGATGTGCTGAAAAAAGACAATGATGCCTTGGCCCTTCATATTAAACAACTTCAGGAGGAGCTTGAGAAGGAAAAACGAGAAAAACTTGAAATTTTGAATGAAGAAAAACCGATGACCGGTATGGCTAGGATAAAAAAGAGGATGTCGTAGTGACTCATACCTCCGAACACATTGGTAAACTTAGCATGAAGGAGCGCATTGAAAAGGAGGAACTAGATTTGCAAGTCAAGAAGGAGAGTGCTGAAGTGGATATTACTCCGCTCCAAGTTATACTGTTGGGCGGTGTCACTCTTCAGGAGGTCGACCCTTCTGTATTCCAAAGTGAGACTGCTTCTGCTCCTATCTCTGAAAGAATTTCTCCTAAGGGTGGCAAGGTCAAAAGAGGGTCGAAGAGGAGAGGACGAGGCGATAGCTTAGGAGAGTCCACCCTGAAGGACACCCTGAAGAAACCTAAAAATTATGAGAAATAGCCATCGAATCGGCTTGGTTAGTGCATAACTAAGTAGCTAGTTTCTTTTCGTTGGTCGCAATTGAGTGGGTACAACCCTCGCTTTTGGCTTTTAGTTTCTAAAATAAACTTATACTTAGTTTCCAAGTTTCAGTATCTGAATAAAAACTCTTTCATTTCTGTTCGGCTTTTGTACGAAACTTGTTTAAGTGTTCGAGCTATTACGTTTTCTATTCAATGCACTTGTAATTCA
Source organism: Allium fistulosum (assembly GCA_030737815.1). Lineage (NCBI taxonomy): Eukaryota > Viridiplantae > Streptophyta > Magnoliopsida > Asparagales > Amaryllidaceae > Allium > Allium fistulosum. The sequence continues at coordinate 1,216,465,390 of CM060902.1, forward strand.
TCGCTCGTCAGTCAAGTTGCAATGTTTTTCGGTCACCCGTTGCTTTGGGCATTGGTCCGACAAATCCATCTCAATGCCTCTTTTTAGTCATGGCCTTAAGTCGTATCAAACACTAGGTGCGAGCCACAGTGTTACACTGTCGTGTTGAGCGGTAAGGTGATTATACTCCTGCCCCCGGTCTTGGGTTGGTGGAGCTAGTTTGTGGACGGTCGGGTCTCATCCATGATGTGTTATACTCCTTCTGTCGGGTTCAGGCCAAAGTTAGAGAATGAATGGTCGAATCGTACTCATTTGTTTTGTAAATACTTTCATCCACACTCATGGGATTAGAGTTATTTGATGGAAGGTTAATCACACCCATTTGATGTTCATAATCTAGCCCACACTCTGGGGACTGAAGCTGTTCTAGAAAACGATCGAATCTCATTTCCTTTGATAATTCCTTTGCCCCCAAGTCTGGGGAAAAAGTCGAAGAGTGGTCGGTCATATCACGACCACTTTTACTTTACATTCTTCCCATCGAATCAAGAGATGGAGTTAGTTGCTGGATGGTCGAGTCGCACTCATTCTCTGTATTATACTCAGCCTATCGGATTATAGGCGAGAGTTAATGGATGTACGATTGAGTCATGTTCATTTTGTTTAATTTAATTATGGACCTGAGTACTTGGTTGGCACCAAACTCCGGGTACTTGTTGGTTTATATTTGGCATATGTAGATGTAAGTTGGTCGCATATCACAACTATTATATTTTGCACAAACAATTCACAAATATGGAGCGAACTTCAGATTTTATTGCAAACTGAAAAAGAGTATGTCTTATTATATGGCTTTGAATTCAAATGCAAAAGCAAATTCTAAATGAACTACAACCAAATGAAACAAAACTAAGTGAAATAGTGTCGTAAATGCTCGCTATCCATGCTCTAGGGAGTGTGATGCCATCGACAGTCGCTAGCTTGAAAGTTCCACCTCCAAGCTTCTGATTAATGACATACGGTCCTTTCCATCTTAGGCCCATGTTTGCGGGGCTATGAAAGATCTGTTTCAGGACAAGATCGCCTATTTCAAAGGTCATAGGTCGAACTTTAACATTATAGTACCGAGCGACTCAATGTCTGTATGCAGCTGCTCTCAAGTCAGCTTCTTCGCGCTTCTCATCAACCATGTCTAGAGATTCCAAAAGGAGATCTTTGTTAGTTCTGGGGTTATAGTAAGTTACTAAATGAGAAGGGACTTCAAGTTCTATGAGAATCATAGCTTCAGAGTCGTAAGCAAGAGAGAATGGAGTGTGGCTAGTCGTGGACTTGTAGGTGGTTCTATATGCTCATAATGCCGACGGGAGTTCATCAATCCGCTTGCCTCTAGCCTTTTCCAAACGCTTCTTTAGAATAGAATTTATGATTTTATTAACAGCTTTGACCTGCCCATTAGCTTGAAGGTGAGAAACTACCACAGATATTTTCTCAATATGATGCCGGCGACAAAAGTATTTGAATTCTGCACTGTCGAATTGGGTCCCAATGTCAGTTACAATTGCTTGGGGGAGACCAAAACAATAGATGATGTTTCAAACCACAAAGATGATTAATTTCTTCAGTGATCGTAGCTAAAGGTTTAGCTTCAGTCTATTTAGTGAAGTAATCGACTGTTACGATGGCGTACTTCGCACCATCTTTGGAAATCTGCAAGGAGCCGATGATGTCAATACCCCAAGTAACAAACGGTCATGGACTAACCATCTGAGTGATTTCCTTCGGTGGGGCTCTCGGAATCTTTGCAATCATCCAGCACTTGTCGCATCGTCTAGCATTATCAGCGGCATCTTGAATAACAATTGGCCAAAAATAACCATAGGAGTATCTTCTTCACCGGGGTTTGCCCCCTAGTGTGATTGTCACATTCTCCTTCATGGATTTCTCTTAATACTCACTTGATTTCATCGTTGGCAATACACCGAGGCAGGGGGACAAAGAAACCCTTCCTGTATATGACTCCTTCTTGAAGGATGTATCGTAAAGCTTTATGAAGGATTTGTCATTTTTCATTCCTCTGTTCGAGAAGGATTCCCCTTTGCAAATAGTCTTTAATCGGAGTCATCCACGACTCCTTCTCAGGCTCCGTCTCTAAGACCCATTCAGTCTCCATCTGGTCAATGCTCGTTGCGTTAAGTTCTTCAACTGGGACCAAGCCCATTGGCTGTACATCCCTAGAACTGACCAACTTGGTCAGTGAGTCAGCTTTCTCATTCTGTTCTCTAAGGACGTGTGTAATGGTTTAATGCTTGAAATTGGTTAGCAGCTCTTGGACCCGGTTGAGGTAAGGAGCAAGTCGCACTCCTTTGTCCTGATATTCTTCTTTGACGTGGTTTACAACTAACTGGGAATCATAGAAAATTTGCAATGCCTTTACTCTCAGCTCTCTATCAAGTTTAAGCCCAACGATCAAGGCTTTATATTCAGCTTCATTATTCATTGCAAGGAAGTCAAGTTTTAGGGCATAGCAAATCGAGCGTTCCTCAGGACTTACAAATATGACCCAGTGCCAGAATACCAATCAGTAGATTCTCCATCCGTGTACATCTTCCATCGGATGGTAGATTCTCCACTACTCTCCTGAGAGTCATCCTGTGTAGTGAATTCAACTATGAAATCTGCCAGTGCTTGTCCTTAGATAGCCCTCTGAGGGAGATAAGTGATATCAAACTAGCTCAATTCAATGTTCCATTTAAGTAACCTTCCAAATGTCTCAGGTCGCTAAAGGACCTATCGTAACGGCTGGTCGGTGAAGACATTGATGGGATGAGCCTGGAAATAAAGGCGGAGCTTTCTTGATGCAATCAACAGGCAGTATGTGAGCTTCTTCAATTTCGGATCGCTTGCTAACATAATAAACTGTCCTCGAGGTTCGATTCTCTTCATGTAGTAGTGCGGCGCTTATGGCATGTACTGACACTGCCAAGTAAATATACAAGTCTTCATGATCCAATGGCTTGGACAAGATGGAAGGTCTCTCTAAGTGATGTACCAGAGCTTGAAATGCATCAATACAATCATGCGTCCATTCAAAGTTCATCTTCCCTCTCATGATCAAGTCGAAGAAACGGATGCACTTATCGGTGGCCCTAGAGATAAATTGACTTAGGGCAATGACCTTCTTATTTAGGCTCTGCACCTCATTAATTTTCTTTGGTATTTGAATATCTTTGATCGCTTGAATCTTCTTGGGATTGGCTTCAATTCCATGAGAGTTGACGATGAATCCAGGAATTTCCCTTACACAATGCCAAAAGAGCATTTCTGTGATAACCCAGATTTTTAGACATCTGTTAATTAGTAATTAACTTGATTAAATTATTAAAAATACTGATTTATAAGCGGGACAAATAAATTCTGATAATTAAAAATATCCAAATATAAATATTTATCTTCTTTTATAATTATTTAAATTGGTAAATTTATCTTTTCAAAAACAAATGAGAATGTTTTCTAATTATAATGTATATATATTTATATACACTGTGAATAGGAAGCTTTGGTTTAAATTCAATATAATAATTTTCAAAGATATTTAAAGTTAAATTCTATATTTTCAAAAACACTAAAGATTAATATTTTAAGCTTGAAATAAGATTTAATAAAGAGGTTTAAAATACTTTCTTTTTAAAAATTATATACAAGAATAAGTAAAAGGCTTTAATATATATATATATATATCTTTTGAATTTCATGAGATAAACATAATTAGTGTAAACATTAAAATATAAAAATATATTAATAAAAACATAAGAAAATATTTAAATATAGGTTTGGACATTAGTAAGCTAAAAATACATGCATTAAACATTTGTAAGCTAAGTATAACTGGCAAAGACAAGTGGTAATGCTTTTCTTTTAAACTAAATATTAATAATAATAAAGTGTTTAGAGAAGGCTGTTTTATAGTTCAAACTATTCCATATTCATTTCACAACACCTTTCTTTCTTTCTTTCTTTCATCTTCTAAATAAAAACTGAAAATAAAATCAAACAACAACTTCTTTCAAGTTTCAACCTGAGCAAATTCCAGATTTCAAACTCAACTTCAACAGTAAATCCAGTTGCATTTCAAATCAACTATCAGCTTCAACATCAAGTTTCAGATCAAATTCAAGATGTTCAAAATCAAGTGATGTCCAGTTTTCAAAAGCCTGTTCCTCTATTTCAAAAAAAATCAGGTGAGTAAACATCACTTTTAAAAGTTAAATCTGTTTTATAACCTGATAAATCCTTATAGTTATATTGTAAAATGTTTGCATGAATGTATGAATATGCTTGCATGTATATATGTATGAGTTGATTGTGTATGCATGTCTGTGTATATGTATATACATGCCTCTGTTTTGTGTAACAGGCAAGAACACTTTAAATAAATTCATATCTCTTCATCTAAACAATTTTAGGCTATGATCATTAAAGGAAAAATGTTTGTATGGATCTAATATCATTTTTTTAAAAATATTTTCAAGTGAATATATTGAGTAATTATTTAGAAAACAAGAAAGAATAGTGAAAATCAATTAAAGTCAAAAAATCGATTGTTTGAATTTCATGTTTTGATTACATAATTAGATTCATTTTCGAAAATGATGAATTTTGATGGTAATATCTAGATTTTTAAGTTTGTATTTGAGGAGAATTTACGAGTTGAACGGAAATTGGACTTTCGTCGATTTCTCGGCAATCGGAGATGGGTGGAGCCGCGGGTTGATGTTGGAGGTTGTGTGAAGGTTTAGGATAAAGGGAAAAATAGTCGGAGGATTTTTAGACCGTCGGGGTGGCTTGGTGACGGCGATCTTGGGTTTAAGACCCTGCTCGATACGACTAGGTTGTCGAGGCAATTGTGTCGTCGTGGGTGCGTCGGACTTGATCGGAGTAGAGGGAATATGAGCATAGGTCTACGGTGAAGGTTTGGACGGGGGGTCGCAGCTTTTGGTGATCGGACGTGGCAATGCGAGGTGGTTGTTGGTGATCAGGTTCGTTCTAGTGAGTATTCATGTAGCTCGTTTTCGTTTTCGTATTCGTTTTGAAGTTTCGGAGGTCGGAATCTAGGGAAAGGGCTGTCATCGACTTGCTAGTGGTAGCATCGTAGATTGGAGCGACGACGATCTTATGTAAACGTGCACGTGTGTGCGTGTGTCAAGTTGGTAGTTGATGTGTTGATTAGGGGATCGGAGAAGAAGGAATGCATCGGGGAAGATAGAGTTTTACTCGAAGTCGTACGCGAGTAATCTAACAGATTTCACGAAGGGAGGAAGTAGAGAGGGGAGATCGAGTGTTGGCTCGGGGATTTTGGGCTTGGGCCCGAGAGTTTTAGAAAATGAATTAACCAAGTTTAAAGAGAAAAATATGAAGCAAGTTTTCAAAGCAAAAGGTATTTAACAAATTTTCAGAGCAAGCTTCAAAACTTAGAATTATAAAGGTAAGTGTTTTTAAGTTAAATTAATTTGGTTTAGAATAATTATATATTAGGTAAAAAAATAAGGTGATCTCTAATTGTTTTCAAAAATAAAATGATGTAATTAAGTAATTAATTATGGAAAATGGTTTATCTAATTAATTAATGTGATTAAATAAAGAATAATTAATTAATGTGATTAATTAAAGGTTAAATATTTAGTGTAAGTAATTAGGTTAATTACTTAATGTGATTAATTAAAGGATAATTACATAATGTAATTAATTAAGGATCATTAATTAATGTAATAAATATAGTATAATTAATTAATGTAAGTAACTAAAGGTTAATTAATTAATGTGAATAATTAAAGGATGATTAATTAATTTCATTAGTTAATTAAGATATATGAGTTATAATTAATTAAGGTTAATTAAGCAGGATTTAAAAGTAAATAAAGTAATTAATTTAATTTATTTGGAGATTAAATTAAATTAATTAGGAATTGTATAATTAATTAATCTTTCTTATGGATGATTCAATTGTATTGAACGCTTGGATTGATTAATATCTCTGATATGTTAATCTGTTATATTCTTTGATATGCAATGCTTTGGATTGAACTGTTGATGAATGTGGATCATTTATTTGAATAAGTTATCTATGATGAATTGCTGTGTGAATATGATGTTCTGAATTTAAATTAAATTGTTTAACTTAAACAATTTAGACTTAAAAGACGGCGTTTGGATTTCGATGAGACCGGGATCAGATTTCCAAATGGATATCTGAAAACCACATCGATCCAAATTAAACGATAGGTCGTGAAATCTCAAGTGAAGATCGAGAATGAAGATTCAGAGTGCAAGGGCTATTTGTCGTTAACTCTGAGGGTGATTCCAAAATGTAACGGAGATAGTGCCTTCGGTTTCGTTCGAACCCGGAACGGACTTGTATGGATGAATGCTATCAGACCATCGTCATTGGAGGACGGTGAGCATTCCAAGATATGTGTGCTATAAAGGTAATCATAGCCTCAAGCCTCATCAACCGGTAATGGCTAAAACAGGGGAGGTCCATGCAAGGCTAAGTGGGTAGCACCCAAGTAGGATAAGATTTTCCCCTGTCTAGAGGTCCCTTTTTATTCGGCTTAGTGGGCGGTTGGTCACGCCAACTGCAAGGTTGTTTTATTCGGACTATCCAGTAAGGGGTAGCTCCGGTCTTGTGTTGTAGGGGATCAGGGTGGATCCTCGGTACGGTGATCTAGACCACGTACTGTGACGGGCGGTACCCTAGTAGCCCTGCCATTGTATGGAATCCAATTTCCAATAAGTGCCTGTACGGTTTTGATTGTGCCCAACTATGTTGGAACGTGAGATGTAAGCATTCCGTCTATTTCCTATTTTATATTGAAAACCCTAGACACTATTGTAATATAACTGGATTTCCTATCAAATATTTTGGTTATCGTAAGGGAAAAACTTGTCCATGTTTATGTGTGGTGAGCCTTACGAGATACCTTTTATTTCAAAAGTTTTTCAAGTTAAACAACTTAACCGTTTACTCACACCAGACCCATGTCTGAACCGGAGTTTATTTTCTGTTTTCTTAAACTCTTGGGTACTCAAATTTTTATGAGTAGCCAAGTGATTCAGGTAGCTTCGACGTATTTTGGAGGAAGGCTTGGAGCAGGAGGCTTCTGCGTATCTAGCTATATATATTCCGCTGTGTAGTTGAGATTGTATTGATAGTAGTCTAGGACAGGTTATTACAATTGTCCAGTTTGTTTGTGAATGATTGTACTCTGATATATTGTATGTAAATTGACATTTACAGCTTCTTGTATAAATGCTGTTATTTGATATTATATTTGTTCCGCTACGATTGTGAGATTCTGTGCTTCTTTTTTTCTGTTTCTTCTTCTACCTCATTTTCTTCTTAACCCTAACAGTTTGGGATTTCCGGCACTCGATTGCTCGGCACTCTATACAGTGAACATATTAGTGTCGATTTTCAGGGTCGAAAATTTCGGGTCATTACAGTTGGTATCGGAGTAGAAGGTTAAGCGAGAACCTTGGCTCTGGTGGGTTTACTCATTAAGGATAGGGTCAGTAGTACCCTAGAATGAGTCGAGTGTATTATATGAGGGCGTACTTGTTATTTTCTTATATAATGATTTTAAAAATGGTTTTTTAAAAGTAGTTTTTATATAAGCTTATATTTTGATATATAAAGCAATAATTTTTCTAATTATTATATATATTAAGATAAATGGGTTGTAGGTTATTTAAATTGAATAAGAATTTAAGTGGTATATATATATATATATCCAAATAGGAATTGAATAATATGAACTATACAAATAAAATAAGCTTGAAATGGATTCAAACCAGAAGATAAAATCCTGAAATTTGTAGAAGTGTTTTCAGAATGTTGAAAAAGTGCCTTGATTTGATTTTCCAACAAATTATGAGATAATATATAGTGAATTGATTGTCAGATATGATAATCTTGGTTATTATCATAAAATGGTTATTATGTCTAAATAATGGAATGTTTAGGTAATAATTTAGATAAGTATGACTTATAAATTGAAATAGAATTAAATTATGAAGCTTTAAAATCTATGTCCAAAAAATTTGGAAGTATGACTTGGTGGGCTAAGGAAATAAATATGTTTATATATGTGGGATATACATAAGCATAGTTGATTAGAAGTAAACACTAAGTGTGAGTTTTGAATTTTTTTCCCCTGAAATGTGATGTAAAAACCCATAGAGAAATAAGTTTTTGAACTTTTAAGCGAGAAGGGATATAGATAAGAAGTTTAAAATTTGAAATGGGAATTTAAATTGAGTAAGGTTGACTGGATTACATGAAATTGAGATTTAACTTAGGGAAGTTAAATGGGTTGAATTGAATAAGGAGTTATGTGTGATCTTAAGACGGGTTTGAATTCTGGAAATAGGTAATGGATGCTATTGATAGATGTTTTAGGTAATTTGGTTGTTTATTTACTTTAACATATCCTGCTATCATCCTATTGTTATTAATAATCTATGAAACCGTGAATTGGATTGTTTTAAATGAATTAGGAAGTGGATTGAGATAATACATCCATTGTAGAAATAAAATGGAAACTAATTGGAATTGAGACTAATTCAAACTGGAATTGAATTAAATTAATTGGGAGTGAAATCAAAGTTGAATAAGTTTAAATTCAAATGGGAATTGATTTGAATTTGAATGGGAATTGAATTTAATTTAAAATAAATTGAAATTGAATCAATTTAATGGGATTGGAAATTGAAGATTGATTGAAGTGGAGATAGGAAGATTGAACCAGTTTGGCTCTGAAACTATTTTCAAACAAATTATTTTAACATAAACTTTCCTAAATCTATTTTTCCAAGCTATTTACTATTCAATCTTTCTTTTTAAAACCCAAACTATCTTACTTATTTTACAACTATTTAACTATTTTACAACAATTTTACAACTGTTTTATAAACTAATTACTATTTTACAACTACCTTATGACTAATTACAATTTTACAACTATTTGCAATTACTTAACTATTCTACAGCTATTTTACAACTAATAACTATTTTACAGCTACTTAACTATTTTAAACTTTTAAAGCTATTTTCTAAATTCAAGCCGGTCTGAGTGCAAACTGTTTATATTTAAATACCAATTAAGATAAGAGTTGAAGTAATAACCCAATTGTGAATAAGTGAATGACAATCAAAATGAAGGTTAATAAAAAGAGAATTGATTTAGCTAATAATCAATGAAGATAAATACGTAGGATGTATGTATATTGTTCTATTCGCATAATGATTTGATCTAGATTCGAGCATAGAATTTCGAGATAGTATATCGATCCGAGTTGGGATTTTTCACTTGATTTTCGACGGTGAACCCTAGATATGGACTTTTGATTGTTTCTGGAAATTCTCTATCATAGTTATGGCTATACAAGGAGAATGACGGTTTCTGATCAAGAAACCAGATCTGAGTCCGCACTAGGAAGTCGGGTGGACGATACTAGTTTGGAATTGAAATTGTGTGATCGAGTGAGTGATCGAATTTGATATTGCGTACGAATGATACATGTACATCGTACGTGCTTGAATGAAATAGATATGGGAGATTTTGATAAGAAAAGTAAAAATGATTTTTGAAAGAAAAAGTATATTTTGAAAAATATATGATGAATATGAGTGGAAGTTGGATATCACTATAACTAGAATGCACTTTATGAAGAGTAAGTTTGGGGGTAAATAACTTTATAAGGGAAATCAAACTTGAATATTTGATTTGGCATAAATAAAGTTATATATATTTGTTCTATATGATAAATGCCCCTTGTTGAATATATAGCCAGAAGAAAAGATTTTTGAAAAATATATTTGAAGTATAAAGAAGGAATTTATATAAGTATGAAGTGATCCAAAGAATTTTCAAGTTGGAAGAATAAACTTATATAATATATATATATATATAAATGATTTTATGAGAATGATTTTAGGAAAAAAGGTTTTTGGAACCCATTGATTTTGAAAGGCTTTTGATTTTGGAAAAATCAATTTTTGGGAATTTGGAAAGCCAAGTTTGAGAATTATCGATTTTGAGATATCGATTTTGTGTAAAGGAGATTTATATGTGATTCATATAAAGAGTATGATTCGAAAGATACTATATGTGTGTAGTATAAAATGTTTTCTATATTTTCACCAAAATATTTTCCAAGTATTTTCACTGGGTGTTGAAAACTGGTTTACCAAGTACTTATAGATTTTCAGTCCTACGCCTAATCAACGTATGACCGAATTTCTGTGAGAACAAGGATGGACTTGTTGAGACAACGAGTTATAAAAAGTATTTTTATAAAACTATTTTGGCAATATTATGTAGATTTTTAAAGTATTTTAAAATTTTAAATAAAAAGAGTTAAGAGTTAAAATGTTTAAGAATAATTTAACTGATAATAAACATTTTATTAAAATTCTTCCTTTGTTCCTTTTCGAGGATGAAAAGATTTAAAGGGGGGAGGAATGTGATAACCCAGATTTTTAGACATCTGTTAATTGGTAATTAACTGGATTAAATTATTAAAAATACTGATTTATAAGTGGGACAAATAATTCTGATAATTAAAAATATCCGGATATAAATATTTATCTTCTTTTATAATTATTTAAATTGGTAAATTTATCTTTTCAAAAACAAATAAGAATGTTTTCTAATTATAATGTATATATATTTATATACATTTTAAATAGGAAGCTTTGGTATAAATTCAATATAATAATTTTCAAAGATATTTAAAGTTAAATTCTATATTTTTAAAAACACTAAAGATTAATATTTTAAGCTTGAAATAAGATTTTAATAAAGAGGTTTAAAATACTTTCTTTTTAAAATTATATACAAGAATAAGTAAAAGGCTTTAATATATATATATATATATATATATCTTTTGAATTACATGAGATAAACATAATTAGTATAAACATTAAAATATAAACATATATTAATAAAAACATAAGAAAATATTTAAATATAGGTTTGGACATTTGTAAGCTAAAAATACATGCATTAAACTTTTGTAAGCTAAGTATAATTTGCAAAGACAAGTGGCAATGGTTTTCTTTTAAACTAAATATTAATAACAATAAAGTGTTTAGAGAAGGCTGTTTTACAGTTCAAACTATTCCATATTCATTTCTCAACTCCTTTCTTTCTTCCTTTCTTTCTTTCATCTTCTAAATAAAAACTGAAAATAAACAACAACTTCTTTCAAGTTTCAACCTGAGCAAATTCTAGATTTCAAACTCAACTTAAACAAGTAAATCAAGTTGCAATTCAAATCAACTATCAGCTTCAACATCAAGTTTCAGATCAAATTCAAGATGTTCAAAATCAAGTGCTGTCCAGTTTTCAAAAGCCTGTTCCTCTGTTTCAAAAAAAATCAAGTGAGTAAACATCACTTTTAAAAGTTAAATCTGTTTTATAACCTGATGCATGTGATAAATCCTTGTAGTTATGTTGTGAAATGTTTGGAATGTATGAATATGCTTGCATGTATATATGTATGAGTTGATTGTGTGTGCATGTCTGTGTATATGTATATACATGCCTCTGTTTTGTGTAACAGGCAAGAACACTTTAAATAAATTCATATCTCTTCATCTAAACAATTTTAGGCTATGATCATTAAAGGAAAAATGTTTGTATGGATATAATATCATTTTTTTTAAATATTTTCAAGTGAATATATTGAGTAATTATTTAGAAAACAAGAAAGAACAGTGAAAATCAATTAAAGTTAGAAAATCGATTGTTTGAATTTTATGTTTTGATTACATAATTAGATTCGTTTTCGAAAATGATGAATATTGATGGTAATATCTAGATTTTTAAGTTTGTATTTGAGGAGAACTTACGAGTTGAACGAAAATTGGACTTTCGTCGATTTCTCGGCAATCGGAGATGGGTGGAGCCGCGGGTTGATGCTGGAGGTTGTGTGAAGGTCAGGGATCAAGGGAATAATAGTCGGAGGATTTTTAGATCGTCGGGGTGGCTTGGCGATGGCTATCTATGGTTTAAGAACCTACTCGAGACGACTGGGTTGTCGAGACAATTGTGTCGTCGTGGGTGCATTGGACTTGATCAGAGTAGGGGGAATAGGAGCGTAGGTCTACAGCGAAGGTTTGGATAGGGTGTCGCAGCATCTGGTGACCGGAGGTGGCAACGTGAGGTGGTTGTTGGTGATCAGGTTCGTTCCAGTGGGTATTCATGTAGCTCGTTTTTGTTTTTGTATTCGTTTCGAAGTTCCGGTGGTCGGAATAGAGGGAGAGGGCCGTCATCGACTTGCTAGTGGTAGCATCGTAGATCGGAGCAACGACGATCCTATGTGCACGTGCACGTGTGTGCGTGTGTCAGGTTGGTAGTTGTTGTGTTTATTAGGGGATCGGAGAAGAAGGAATGCATCGGGGAAGATAGAGTTTTACTCAAAGTCGTACGCGAGTAATCTAACAGATTTCACGAAGGGAGGAAGTAGAGAGGTGAGATCGAGTGTTGGCTCGGGGATTTTGGGCTTGGGCCCGAGATTTTAGAAAATGAATTAACCAAGTTTAAAGAGAAAAATATGAAGCAAGTTTTCAAAGCAGAAGGTATTTAACAAATTTTCAGAGCAAGCTTCAAAATTTAGAATTATAAAGGTAAGTGTTTTTTAAGTTAAATTAATTTGGTTTAGAATAATTATATATTATGTAAAAAAAAATTAAGGTGATCTCTAATTGTTATCAAAAATAGAATGATGTAATTAAGTAATTAATTATGGAAAATGGTTTATCTAATTAATTAACGTGATTAAATAAAGAATAATTAATTAATGTGATTAATTAAAGGTTAAATAATTAGTGTAAGTAATTAGGTTAATTACTTAATGTAATTATTTAAAGGATAATTACATAATCTAATTAATTAAGGATCATTAATTAATGTAATTAATTATAGTATAATTAATTAATGTAAGTAACTAAAGGTTAATTAATTAATTAATGTGAATAATTAAGGGATGATTAATTAATTTCATTAATTAATTAAGATATATGAGTTATTATTAATTAAGGTTAATTAAGTAGGATTTAAAAGTAATTAAAGTAATTAATTTAATTTATTTGGAGATTAAATTAAATTAATTAGGAATTGTAAAGTTAATTAATCTTGCTTGTGGATGATTCAACCGTATTGAATGCTTGGATTGATTAATATCTCTGATATGTTAATCTGTTATATTCTGTGATATGCAATGCTTTGGATTGAACTGTTGATGAATGCGGATCATTTATTTGAATAAGTTATCGGTGATGAATTGCTGTGTGAATATGATGTTCTAAATTTAAATTAAATTGTTTAACTTAAACCATTTGGACTTAAAAGACGGCGTTTGGATTTCGATGAGACTGGGATCATATTTCCAAATGGATATCCGAAAACCACATCGATCCAAATTAAACGATAGGTCGTGAAATCTCAAGTGAAGATCGAGAATGAAGATTCAGAGTGCAAGGGCTATTTGTCGTTAACTCTGAGGGTGATTCCAAAATGAGTGTAACGGAGATAGTGCCTTCGGTTTCGTTCGAACCCGAAACGGACTTGTATGGATGAATGCTATCAGACCATCGTCATTGGAGGACGGTGAGCATTCCAAGATATGTGTGCTATAAAGGTAATCGTAGCCTCAAGCCTCATCGACCGGGAATGTGTTGCAGGGGATCAGGGTGGATCCTCGGTACGGTGATCTAGACCACGTACTGTGACGGGCGGTACCCCAGTAGCCCTGCCATTGTATGGAATCCAATCTCCAATAAGTGCCCGTGCGGTTTTGATTGTGCCCAACTATGTTGGAACGCGAGATGTAAGCATTCCATCTATTTCCTATTTTATAATGAAAACCCTAGACACTATTGTTATATAACTAGATTTCCAATCTAATGTTTTGGTTATCATAAGAGAAAAACTTGTCCGTGTTTATGTGCGGTGAGTCTTACGAGATACCTTTTATTTCAAAAGTTTTTCAAGTTAAACAACTTAACCGTTTACTCACACCAGACCCAGTCTGACCTGGAGTTTATTTTATGTTTTCTTAAACTCTTGGGTACTCAAATTTTTATGAGTAGCCAAGTGATTCAGGTAGCTTCGACGTATTTTGGAGGAAGGCTTAGAGCAGGAGGCTTCTACGTATCTAGCTATATATATTCCGCTGTGTAGTTGAGATTGTATTGATAGTAGTCTGAGACAGGTTATTACAACTGTCCAGTTTGTTTGTGAATGATTGTACTCTGATATATTGTATGTAAACTGACATTTACAGCTTCTTGTATAAATGTTGTTATTTGATATTATATTTGTTCCGCTGCGATTGTGAGATTCTGTGCTTCTGTTTTTCTGTTTCTTCTTTTACCTCATTTTCTTCTTAACCCTAACAGTCTGGGATTTCCGGCACTCGATAAGTGAACGTATTAGTGTCGATTTTCGGGGTCGAAAATTTCCGGTCGTTGCAATTTCAAGGGATTAAGTTTCATTCCATATTTTTGGAGAACATTGAGCATCTCTGCCAGGTCATCGATGTGGTCATTTGATTACCGTGACTTCACGAGCATATTCCAAAAGGCATTGCAATATAGCACTATAATCCCAAGCAGTAATGAAGCTGGTATGTTTCTAGTCTAGGACATGCATTGGGATCTGATTGTATCCAAAGTACGCGTCCATGAATGAATGTAGTTTATGTCCAGCGGTTGAGTCTACCAATTAGTCAATCCTCGAAAGTGGAAAGCTGTCTTTTAGGCATGCCTTATTCAGGTCTGAGTAGTCGACGCATGTCTGCTACTTTCCATTAGCTTTTCTCATAAGAACTGGATTGGATACTCATTTCGAGTAAAGGGCATTGTGGATAAACCCATTATTTTTGAATTTATCCACCTCCTCTTTAAGTGTTGTAGATCTCTTTAGATCCATGCTGCATTGTTTTTGTTGTATCGGGACATGCCTTGGGTCGATATTCAATGCATGGCTTATGATGGTCGACCAAATCTCACACGAGTCAGAATAGGTCCAAGTGAACACATCAAGATTCACTCGAAGAAAACCAGCTAATTCCTTTATCATCGTTGCACTGACCTTTTATCCAACCTTTAGGACCCGTGATGGGTCATCATGGCTGACCACGATGTCGATTGTCAGCTCAGCGGGTGCAGCCTTGGTTTCATTGGGCCCCTCTCCTTCATTTCTCGGATCTATATTTTTATAGAACCGATTGTGGTGGCCAAGGCTTGGATGTTGATTGCTATGTTTCATTAGTTTGGATGTAGAGAGGCTTCTCTGCATCCTTTCCTTTCTCCTTTTGTTGAGCGTCTCTCAACTCAGCCACTAACAGGAATGTCCAGTCGCCTGATCTCTATGGATAATCCCACACCATTCTCTATTGGGAATTTGAGTGTCAGACACTAAGGGGCAATAGTTTCCTTGAATTCGGCAAGGGCCGCCCAGCCTAAAAAAGTATTGTACGAAGAGTTCACATCCATCACAACAAACGACAGCACCCGCACTCTCCTTTGGTTGTCGTCTCCTAACTCCACCGGTAGCTCGACATAGCCTACCGCTTTAATTGCAATACCGTTAAAAACAAGAATACGGACTTTGCATGGTTTCAGATCTTTAGCTTCCAGTAACATTTGGTCGTATGCGTTCCTGAAAATGATATTCACGGAACTTCCACAATCAATCAGAATCTTTCTTACCAAAGCGGGGCCGATCATGGCCGAAATAATCATTGGGTCAATCAAAGAGGCCTCCACCTTGTCTGCATCTCTACTCCAAAATACGATATCATCTGTCCTAAGTCGCTGCTGCTTTGCTGGAGCACCTTCCTCCGTGTTCGAGCAACATTCAGTGTCAACATGTCTGATAGCGTTCATGTAATGCTCCATTTCATTCCAGCTTTTGTCAACCGGTTGTGGTCCTCCAACAATGTTATTAATAACTAATCTCCCTCCCATCCATGAGGTTCCTCAGCATTGGGCGGAGCTTGTCCTTGGTTAGGGTCGGATGTCCCTTGCTCGCCATAATGTAGGGCTTTAACAAATTGCTGCAACTTTCTTTCTCGAATTGACTTCATAATAACATCATGGAGGTGGTGACGCTTGTCTGTGGTATGTCTATAACTTTCATGAAATCTACAATACTTTCTAGACTGTCTCTGCTCCTCCGTTAGTTCCTTCGAAGGTGGTTTTCTATGCTGTATAGTTTTACAAGTCGATAGATAAACATTCTTTAGTGACGTATTCAATGGCATGTATGTATCAAATGAAGGCATCCTTGGCTTCCCTCTCCTGGAATATCGTCTTCGGTTGTGGTTTCTATCACCGTCTTTTTATGCTCATTCTGTTTGTTCTGAACCTTGATTTGAACTTTCCCAGAATTATCACCGGACTTCTTCACTGCCATATTACTTTGTACTCCCTCGATGCTTGGGCCTACAACATCTCTCTTCCTAGTTCGCTTTGCCTCCTCCTTCCTCAGAAACTAAGCCGCCTCTGCAAAGAAACGGTCCAATGTAGAAGGAGGCTTTCCTGCTAACCAATCGCCAAACTCAAAATCGGGGTCGACTACCCTATTCAGTGCCATGAATATTGCATCATCGTTCAGATTACTGACTTCTATAACAGCTTTATTAAACCTTTCCAGAAAATCTTTCAGTGACTCTCTCGATTCCTGAACCAAGTTGGAGAGTGACATTACATCCTTAGGGCGAGTCGTGTGCATGCGGAACTACTCCTGGAGCTTCTTTGCTAACTCATTAAATGAATAGATTGACTGCGGTGGTATCTTGGTGAACCACATGGTTGCAATATCTTCTAGAAAAATGGGAAAACACCCGCACTTGACTACATCAGTGGCTTGGGCAGAGTCCATGTGCCATTCGTACTTCAAGAGATGCTTCCTAGGGTCGGTTTTTCGTGCATAGGCAGGCATCGTAGGCATATGGAACCTCCACGGATATTCTGCATGTAGAATGTTGTCGGTGAATGGAGCATGAATCCTAGAGAGTCCCCAATCATCATTGGTCAAGCCTTTACTTTCTTTCACTAGTTGTCTCACTATAGCTATTAAGTCTAGTGTTTGGAGAGTTAGTGTTAGGCGGTAGTCGTGTTTCACCTCATGCGAGCGACCCGATCCACACCTCCGAGCAGTGCCATGTTGCCTTGGCTCCTCTTGCTGTTGATCCATTTCCTGAGCAGTAGTTCTATCATTGTCTCTCAGCAATGGTTCAACCACATTTTCCTGAGCTCTAGCACCTTGATCGATCGTGGCATCTCCAGAGTGAGCTCCTCCACCTACATGCTGACTACCCCCATAATTCGAGGGTTGGGTGCCAATCGGCCATAGCCTATTGTCTGATTTCATCCTAATGTTCCAACTGCATATGCATCCATTTCGCGGCGTCTATTTCAATGATAATCGTCAGATGAGGAGGAGTTATCCAATCCTGAGTATGGAGTAGGCTTCCTCCTTGCCTTTCCACGCTGGTCTTTCAACTGGTTCATCCGGTCGATGTTAGCCTGGATTTGCTGGTTTAGATGCTGATGGTTATCCATTAATTCCTTCATTAAGACTTCAAAGTCTGCTTTAATGATATAGTCGGTTGGATGCTGGGGATTGGCAGCAGCCGGTTGTATGCTATGATCAACTTGTTGCACATTGGCATCATCATTGCCTTCAACAGGAGCACATGAAGTAGTAGACTTTCCTTTGGCCATGGCTAATAGCTTCCTTTTAGATCTTCTTCAAATGTAAGTATAAATGGAAACTTGTCGGCGGAAATCTAGATCTATCTCGTGATTATAGGAATCCACAAGTAGATGATGAGATCCAATCAACCTGAGAATTCATTCTCAGTAAGAGCACCAAAATGTTTGCACCAAAAGTTGGCACAAACACCCAATAGGATGACTGAAGATAAATAAATGAAGAAATCTAAATTAAAATAGAGGAAACAAGCAGAAAACAAGTAAAAACAATGACAAACAGATTTATAGTGGTTCGACGTTGAATGCGTGCGTCCACTTTGATGAAACAACTTTATTGATTACTTGAATTTTTGAATGTAGGAGGGATCAGATCAAAACCCGTAATACAATGGAGTACAAGCAAAATAGCAGCATAAAGATCCCTAAAATGAACAATGAACTCTGTATTTATAGGGGTAGATGAAATGACCCTAGCTATTTCACCTAATTTTTACTAGGAATTTTTTTTTACATCAATAATTTCCTAGAGTCATTTAGCCTTTCCACTAAATTATCCAGGATCCTAATTTTTCTACTAATATATTTATATCAGTTCATTAATAAATATATTCACATACATATGAAGATGTATGTGACCCTCTTGCTTGGATCAGAGTGTTGTTTAGCAAGAGTACATCCTGATTGAATTTGAATATCTAATCAGCCAATACATAGCTCATTTTCCATGCCTATTGATATTTGAGTCTGGGTAATGAATCTCATAATCATATGCAATCTATACTTAGTAATTATTGACCATTCCTATAGTGATTGTCTGTTAGTTTGGGATAGTAAGGTGATCTCAGATTATATAGCAAGCCACCATAATTTTAGTTTAATTATTTGGTATTTGATTAAAGCCAGAAAGGAAAATGATATACTCATTTATCATTTTCAACACAAGTTATTTTATCACAAATTTCTTTACTTATAACCAAGTCAGTTGAGTAATTCTTTCATAATCTATATAGTTGTATTTTTCTTAACCAAATTTATTCTCTAATCCCTGAGTTACCTCAGCTTGCATCTAATTTACAGGTTGCTTTAATGGATTTAGAGAATCCAGATTTTATGGTCATTTGACAAAAGTAGTAGTTAGATAATATGTGTGCATATCAGATGTAGTGTACTCTCTGGACTAATAAAGTTATTCAAAATAGAATGTGAGTTGCTCAAGTATTTGAAAATGTCTTTGTGCATGCATTTGCAAAGAAAGCTTCAGATTTTACAAAGTGTATTTTCTTCCTTTATACCCAAAACTCTGGTCATCTTGATCAATCCAGACCTCATTATTTTTGAAGTGGGTTAGCCTTATGACTAGATCATCAAAACATTAGTGCCTGGCTTTTGCAATGTAAATTCAGATACCAGACACTTGCAAAATCCCTTAAAACATGTACATATCTTTATACAGTGCACAAATATATATTGTTTCTTTTATCAAAACACTTCTGCATATAGTCACAAAATTCTTGAAATATTACTTCTAGCTAAACTCAGATTTTTAACCTTCAAACTTAAAGTTTTAAGTAACTTGAAATTAACTAATACAGTATATGTATATACATATCCATTTCTCAAATGCAGGCATATATCATTTACAGATTTTCACCATAATACTCAAATATATATTTTCTTGCATAGATTCAACTAAGCCTTTGGTTAATCCCAAACTTAATACATTACTAGATTCAGTTAAAACAACTAAATAAATTCAAGCATTCAAGATCATTACATAACAACCAAAGCATAATTATAAAAACTTCTCAGATTACATGCAAATAAGTCCTTCTAAGTTCTTATTTAATTCTAATTTAGCATGCTTATCCAATCATTCTCATTAGCCATAGCAGCTTCCTATTTAGAACCAGCATTCCCTGAAAGAGCATTAGAGGCTGCCCCATTTTAAATGAGACACCCCAGATGCCATAAGCAAACAAGGGTCAAATACAAGATCTGGTATGAGCAATATCAAAAATTCCATGATATTAAGTAAATGAGTGAGACATAAACATTTTGTATAAGTGGGCATAGCTTCTTTGATCAATTTGCCTGACTTGTTTATGATATATTGTGCATATATAATCAGTATTTGAGACTAATTATGTACACACATTCAACCATGCAAACATACATTTCCAATAGAAATACTCAGGAACTATTATAGCTCCAGACCAACCATCCTAGGAATAACTCAAGTTCCTACTTCATCAATTTAAGGTTGCATTTACCAAATTAATTCCTAGCCTCATCTGCAATAAAGGAATCACGGGGACACATTGCAATAAAATAATTCACAATATTGCACAAAGATCTCAGGGCTTAAACAAGCCATGTGCCAACTTGCATACTTTAAATACAACAAGCATTCCAGCAGTCTTCTTGGCTCACAATCCTTAGTTTATTTACTAAGTGTTCATGTTTAATCCTATCATGAGATAGCTAGGTGACTAAATCCCAGTATACATGAAACATTACATAGAGTTTACAAGCATAATTCAAGAACAAGCTAACATTCATGTCCAGGGAAATCATATTTTCAAATATTCTAGCTCAAAGAAAATACAAGAATATTTACAACTGGGACTAAAGACTAGGCATGTGGGTTATTATTGTTTCATAAGCAACCATGTTTGAACTAATTCAAGATCTAGCTTAAACAAGATTTCTGGCTCATGGGTTTTCTATTTGATCAAGGGTTCAGCACTTTTGGATATTTCCATTGCAACCTTAAATCTTTCATTTGAGCCTCAGCACTTACACAAGTGTAATGCAACTCATATACATTTTGATTTCTATATTTTCCATGCCATATCTAAACCAGTTACAAGTATTCTCTATTTACTTTCATGATTTCATACTTTTACATTTCTGGGTGTAACCAAACAGAGCAAAATACTCAAACATCAAAGCAATCAAAACATTCAGAAACACCCATTAAAACATCCATTAAAACCATAGTAATGAAATAAAAAATATGTAGAAAAATAACATAAGCTTGGCTGCCTCATAACAGGACTTAATGCCATGGGTTTAGTGAGATTACTCACAGAAAAATGCTTCTCTTGCTTAATCCAGAAAAGAAACCTTTTAAAACTTGCTTTTCTGCTTGCAAATATTTTACTTCTTTGTTTTCTTAAATGTCTTGGGTAGCAAATGATTTTTCTGGTTTATACTTGGATTTATAAGAGAGGTTTTCTAGGGTTTTATCATTGTAAAATCCCATTCCTACCCTGGCCAAGACTCATGCATTTTGCATTTCAGATTTGTTTATTTTTCTCCCTTAATACCCCGGCCATATGTGATACTTACTCCCCTTTTTCTTTTCCAGAATATTATTATATTCTTCTTAGGTCATGATAATTGTGTGACATTGTCACTTGTTTATTTTCTAAAAATCCTCCTTTCTATTTTCTGCCTAAAGCAACTGTTTTGCTTGTAATTTATCTTTTGCTATTTTAGTGTTACACTTTCCCTTGCTTATTTCTTTTTAATATTTTCAGTACTTACAGAAATGTATATTTGTATACATATCTTATCTAGGCTTATTTAATTCCTCCTTAATTTCAGAAACATATGCACCTATATATGTATACAGGTTTTCAAATCCTTGTAACATTTTTTTTTTTTGGGTTTTAAATAAAATCTGCTTACTGAATTCAAAAAAAAACCTACTTTTCTTATTTTCTGGGATGATTCATATAATTCCAGAAATCAAATATCCATATCACAAAATCATGTTTGTAATGCTTTTTAATTCTTGTTTTAAATTCAAGAAATCTAGAGTTCTTCATTGTGCCATATCAGTGTGCACGTGCACACATGCACACACACTTGCACACAATTAATTCCATATATTCCTATACAAATAAATTCATATATTTCAAAATCCAACCAAAATAAGATTCCATGAATTTCTGGGGCATTACAATCACCCCACCTTTTTAGGAATTGTGTCCTCACAATTTTCTCATTTTGACTTTAAACATTTCCAGGTTTTTATAAAATCTATCAAACATTGCATAAGCAAACAATTCAGTCAAAACAACCATACATATTAAACTTTTAGGGATTTAGATTTTACCTTCTACTGCAAAAAGCTTAGGGTAATCCATCTTTATCTTATCCTCTAACTCCCATGTACAATCATTAGGGTCGAGGCTCCATTGAACCTTTACCAATTTCAGAGTTTTGCTCCTCAACTTCTTTTCCTCTTTAGCTAAAATCCCCACTGGTTCTTTCTCATAGACCAAATCAGGATTTATTTGAACTTGAGTTGGTTTCTCTAGAATTTCCTCTTTATCATGCACCCATCTCCTAAGTTGTGATACATGAAATACATTGTGCATTGCACTCATCTCTTCTGGTAGCTCCAACTTATATGCTAATGAACCTATTCTTTCCAAAATCTTGTAAGGTCCAACATACCTTGGGGTAAGTTTTCCCTGCTTTCCAAACCTCAACACCTTCTTCATAGGTGAAACTTTGATGAAAACATAATCACCAACTTCATATTCTACCTTCTTCCTCCTTACATCTGCAAACTTCTTTTGCCTATCTTGAGCTGCTGCCATCCTTCTCCTTACAAGTTCAATTTTCTCTGTAGTTTCTTTAACATACTCAGGCCCTAAGATAGTCTTTTCTCCTGCTTCAACCCAACATATTGGTGACAAACATGGTTTGCCATACAAGGCTTCAAATGGTGCCATGCCTATGGTGCTTTGATAACTATTGTTATATGTAAATTCAGCCAAATGGAGGTGATCTTCCCAATTGCCTCCAAACTCCAATGCACATGCCCTCAACAAATCCTCCAAAACTTTATTTATTACTTCAGTTTGACCATCTGATTGGGGGTGGTAGTACTCAAGCATAATTCACTCCCCATGGCTTCTTGAAAGCTCTTCCAAAATCTGGATGTAAAGATTGTGTCCCTATCACTCACTATAGTCTTAGAAATTCCATGCAACCTTACTACTTCTTTCATGAATATTTGAGCTAGTTTAGGTGCATTTCTTTCTGCCTTCACTGGTATAAAGTGTGCCACTTTAGTCAATCTATCAACTACTACCCAAATGCTTGTATTTCCTCTCTTTGATCTAGGCAGACCATCTATGAAATCCATAGATATATCTTCCCACTTCCACTATGGTATGCTTAGAGGTTGTAATAGGCCTGAGGGTCTTTGGGTTTCTGCTTTGACTTGTTGGCAAGTCATACACTTTGCAACATGTTTGGCCACATCAGTTTTCATCCCTTTCCACCAATAATCCCTCTTCAAGTTTTGGTACATCTTGGTGCTGCCTGGATGTATAGAATATTTGCTCCTATGATATTCATTAAGTATCTCTTCCTTCAATCCTATATCCTTTGGAACACATATTCTACCTTTATTCCTTAAGTAACCATTCTTATCAATGTGGTAGTTTGCTACTTCTTCTCCTTTTTCTATTAGAGTTTTCTTTTCTAATAAATCTGGATCTTCCTCTTGCATTTTCCCCACTTTCAAAATTAAATCTGATTGCAAAGTTATCAAACTTAATTTTCCTCTACTCCCTTCTTCAATCATATTCATGTTTACCTCACTGTTTTCCTCAATTTCCAAATCAGTAAGTAGAGATAAATTTCTAAACTCTTCTATCATTAACATGGCTACTTTTGCATGCTGCCTGCTCAAAGAATCTGCAACCTTATTAGCTTTTCCTGGAGTATAAAGTATGTCTAAATCATATGCTGCTAGAAACTCAACCCATCTATGCTGCCTCATATTCAAATCTTTTTGTGAAAAGAGATATTTTAATGCTTTATGGTCAGTGTATAAGATAAACTTAGCACCTAAAAGATAATGTCTCCAGAGCTTTAATGCATATACCACTGCTGCCAACTCAAGATCATGGGTTGCATACCTTGATTCATGTGGCTTCAATTGTCTTGATGCATAGGCTATAACTTGATCTTGCTGCATCAATACAGCTCCTATCCCAGACCACTTGCATCAGTATAAACAATTAAATCCTCATTTCCTCCTGGTACTCTCAACACTGGTGCATTGACCAAGGCCTCCTTGATTTTACTAAAGGCTTGTTCACATTTCTCAGTCCATATAAAGGGTTGGTTCTTTCTAGTTAGGTTGGTAAGAGGTGATGACATCTTAGAAAAATCTTTTATAAATCTTCTGTAATACCCTGCCATTCCCATAAATGACCTAACTTCTCCTACTGTGCTTGGCCTTTTCCATGCTTGGATAGCCACAATTTTATTGGGGTTCACTGAAATGCCTTTGGCAGATATAACATGCCCAAGGAAATGTACTTCTTCTTTCCAAAATGCACACTTAGAAAATTTTGCTTTTAAATCTTTTTCTCTTAATCTAGACAAAACAAGGTGTAAGTGATTTTCATGTTCCTCTACTGTTTTAGAATAAATCAAAATATCATCAATAAAAATCAATACAAACTTGTCTAAATAATCCCTGAATATCCTATTCATCAAGTCTACAAAATATGATGAGGCATTTGTCAACCCAAATGGCATGACAAGAAACTCATATAAACCATACCTAGTGTTAAAGGCTGTATACTTAACACTTGAGTTCTCAACCTTCATCTGATGGAATCTAGATGCCAGGTCAAATCTAGAAAATATTTTTGCTCCACTAAGTTGATCAAAAAGATCATCAATTCTAGGTAAGGGGTACTTGTTTTTGATAGTGACTTTGTTTAGCTCCCTGTAATCTATGCACATTCTTAAAGTACTATCTTGTTTCCTTACAAACACTACTGGAGCACCCCAGCATGAATGACTTGGTCTTATAAATCCTTTGCTTTCCAATTCTTCTAACTGTTTCTTCAATTTCTTCAACTCACTAGGCCCCATCCTAGTGGGTTTCTTAATAATTGGACTGGCTCCTGGTATGAGACTAATCTGAAATTCCACTGGTCTGTGGTGTGGAACACCCTTAACTTCTCCAAACACATCTAAGTATTTGTTAATTATGGGGATTTCTTCAATAGAAGGCTCACTGGAACCTTATTTAAGTCAATCAAGTGATATAATTTTCTTTCTTTGGCTATTTCACACAAAATTGTGATTCTTTGACCTCTAGAATTTTGTAATGATATGGTGGATGAGTCTAAATTAATTATGGCTTTGTATTGCCTTAACCAGTCTACACCCAATATAATACCTATATTTGGGTAATTTAAAACATATAAATTGGAAATAAAAACATTTCCTCCTATGTTTAATTCCACATCCACACAAATCATGTTTAAAACACTAGAACTCCCCAATGGGCTTTGCACTAACTAAGGAGTTTCAACCAGTATGCAATTTAATTTAAGCAATGCAACTAATTCATGGGAAATCAGAGAATGTGTTGCCCCTGTGTCATACACTACTGATATAGGTAGGGTACAAATAAATAAGGTACCTTCCACTTGACCATGGTTTTCTGCAATAGCCTCTACTGTGGATTTGCTCTTGCTCTCCAAACTTGCTAGCTTCCCTTGCTGTTTATACTCAGGGCAATTTCTCTTGATATGTCCCTCCTTACCACATAGGTAGCATTTGAAAGCTCCTCCCTTCAATTCTGGGCACCTTGGTTTGATATGTCCTTCCTTTCCACAATGATGGCATGTTATTTTTCTCTTTGTATCGGTGGTCTTAGTATCATTGGTTTTCTTGCTTTCTGTCTCCTCCTTCTTTTTGTCATAGGGGTGATACCTTCCCTTATTTTTCTTATTATTGTTATTCTTAAAACTCTTATACTTCTCCCTTTCCTTGTCATGTTGCTCAAATTTTAAGGCCAGATCAATGACTTGATCAAAAGTTTTATCTGCATATGGCAACATAGCCATACTAAGCCCTGGGTTTAAACCCTTAATATACCTATCATTCTTTGATGCCTCATCAGCCACAAGCATAGCTCCATACTTAGACAAGCCCTCAAACCAATGAGTATACTCAGTCACATTAAAGGTTCCCTGCCTAATTCTGATGAATTCTTCAAGCAATAGAGTTTTGGCTGATGCTGGAACAAATCTAGCTTCCAACATCTCCTTGAATTGATTCCAAGTGATTTCATTCTCAATCCTCCCAGCTATGACTACCTCCCACCAGCTTAAAGCCACACCTTTCAGTTGTCTTGAGGCCACTTGCCTCTTCCTTTGATCATCCAACTGCATGTCATTGAAAATTCTATCCAGTGTTCTCAACCATGCTTGAATTTCCATCACATTTTCAGTCCCTTCAAAGCTCTTGCCTCCTAAATTGGTATAAGTCTTTAATAGGTTGGAAAGTTCCTCATGTGGGTTCTCAAGTCTCTGCCCTACTCCATCCCTTAAAGCCCTCATAAAGTCTTGCATATCAAGCATTTGTGGTGTACTTGATCCTGCATTGTGATGAGATCCTCTTCCTACCATGATTGGATAACTAGAGTATGGGTAAATAGGGTTAGTTTATCATGAGCATTTTTCTTTTGCCATAACTTTCTATCTGTATTATTATTTTACTCAAACAAACAACCAGTTCATACATATGGTTATAATACTTCAATCAATCAATACAATCATTCTTAGCTATGTAAAGTTTTAACATAGCTCTGATACCAAATGAAATGACCCTAGCTATTTCACCTAATTTTTACTAGGAATTTTTTTTTACATCAATAATTTCCTAGAGTCATTTAGCCTTTCCACTAAATTATCCAGGATCCTAATTTTTCTACTAATATATTTATATCAGTTCATTAATAAATATATTCACATACATATGAAGATGTATGTGACCCTCTTGCTTGGATCAGAGTGTTGTTTAGCAAGAGTGCATCCTGATTGAATTTGAATATCTAATCAGCCAATACATAGCTCATTTTCCATGCCTATTGATATTT
This sequence comes from Allium fistulosum, assembly GCA_030737815.1. Taxonomy (NCBI): domain Eukaryota; kingdom Viridiplantae; phylum Streptophyta; class Magnoliopsida; order Asparagales; family Amaryllidaceae; genus Allium; species Allium fistulosum. Next base: position 1,216,492,086 of record CM060902.1, read on the forward strand.
GAGTCAGGGTAATGAATCTCATAATCATATGCAATCTATACTTAGTAATTTTTGACCATTCCTATAGTGATTGTCTGTTAGTTTGAGATAGTAAGGTGATCTCAGATTATATAGCAAGCCACCATAATTTTAGTTTAATTATTTGGTATTTGATTAAAGCCAGAAAGGAAAATGATATACTCATTTATCATTTTCAACACAAGTTATTTTATCACAAATTTCTTTACTTATAACCAAGTCAGTTGAGTAATTCTTTCATAATCTATATAGTTGTATTTTTCTTAACCAAATTTATTCTCTAATCCCTGAGTTACCTCAGCTTGCATCTAATTTACAGGTTGCTTTAATGGATTTAGAGAATCCAGATTTTATGGTCATTTGACAAAAGTAGTAGTTAGATAATATGTGTGCATATCAGATGTAGTGTAATCTCTGGACTAATAAAGTTATTCAAAATAGAATGTGAGTTGCTCAAGTATTTGAAAATGTCTTTGTGCATGCATTTGCAAAGAAAGCTTCAGATTTTACAAAGTGTATTTTCTTCCTTTATACCCAAAACTCTGGTCATCTTGATCAATCCAGACCTCATTATTTTTGAAGTGGGTTAGCCTTATGACTAGATCATCAAAACATTAGTGCCTGGCTTTTGCAATGTAAATTCAGATACCAGACACTTGCAAAATCCCTTAAAACATGTACATATCTTTATACAGTGCACAAATATATATTGTTTCTTTTATCAAAACACTTCTGCATATAGTCACAAAATTCTTGAAATATTACTTCTAGCTAAACTCAGATTTTTAACCTTCAAACTTAAAGTTTTAAGTAACTTGAAATTAACTAATACAGTATATGTATATACATATCCATTTCTCAAATACAGGCATATATCATTTACAGATTTTCACCATAATACTCAAATATATATTTTCTTGTATAGAGTCAACTAAGCCTTTGGTTAATCCCAAACTTAATACATTACTAGATTCAGTTAAAACAACTAAATAAATTCAAGCATTCAAGATCATTACATAACAACCAAAGCATAATTATAAAAACTTCTCAGATTACATGCAAATAAGTCCTTCTAAGTTCTTATTTAATTCTAATTTAGCATGCTTATCCAATCATTCTCATTAGCCATAGCAGCTTCCTATTTAGAACCAGCATTCCCTGAAAGAGCATTAGAGGCTGCCCGATTTTAAATGAGACACCCCAGATGCCATAAGCAAACAAGGGTCAGATACAAGATCTGGTATGAGCAATATCAAAAATTCCATGATATTAAGTAAATGAGTGAGATATAAACATTTTGTATAAGTGGGCATAGCTTCTTTGATCAATTTGCCTGACTTGTTTATGATATATTATGCATATATAATCAGTATTTGAGACTAATTATGTACACACATTCAACCATGCAAACATACATTTCCAATAGAAATACTCAGGAACTATTATAGCTCCAGACCAACCATCCTAGGAATAACTCAAGTTCCTACTTCATCAATTTAAGGTTGCATTTACCAAATTAATTCCTAGCCTCATCTGCAATAAAGGAATCACGGGGACACATTGCAATAAAATAATTCACAATATTGCACAAAGATCTCAGGGCTTAAACAAGCCATGTGCCAACTTGCATACTTTAAATACAACAAGCATTCCAGCAGTCTTCTTGGCTCACAATCCTTAGTTTATTTACTAAGTGTTCATGTTTAATCCTATCATGAGATAGCTAGGTGACTAAATCCCAGTATACATGAAACATTACATAGAGTTTACAAGCATAATTCAAGAACAAGCTAACATTCATGTCCAGGGAAATCATATTTTCAAATATTCTAGCTCAAAGAAAATACAAGAATATTTACAACTGGGACTAAAGACTAGGCATGTGGGTTATTATTGTTTCATAAGCAACCATGTTTGAACTAAATTCAAGATCTAGCTTAAACAAGATTTCTGGCTCATGGGTTTTCTATTTGATCAAGGGTTCAGCACTTTTGGATATTTCCATTGCAACCTTGAATCTTTCATTTGAGCCTCAGCACTTACACAAGTGTAATGCAACTCATATACATTTTGATTTCTATATTTTCCATGCCATATCTAAACCAGTTACAAGTATTCTCTATTTACTTTCATGATTTCATACTTTTACATTTCTGGGTGTAACCAAACAGAGCAAAATACTCAAACATCAAAGCAATCAAAACATTCAGAAACACCCATTAAAACATCCATTAAAACCATAGTAATGAAATAAAAAATATGTAGAAAAATAACATAAGCTTGGCTGCCTCATAACATGACTTAATGCCATGGGTTTAGTGAGATTACTCATAGAAAAATGCTTCTCTTGCTTAATCCAGAAAAGAAACCTTTTAAAACTTGCTTTTCTGCTTGCAAATATTTTACTTCTTTGTTTTCTTAAATGTCTTGGGTAGCAAATGATTTTTCTGGTTTATACTTGGATTTATAAGAGAGGTTTTCTAGGGTTTTATCATTGTAAAATCCCATTCCTACCCTGGCCAAGACTCATGCATTTTGCATTTCAGATTTGTTTATTTTTCTCCCTTAATACCCCGGCCATATGTGATACTTACTCCCCTTTTTCTTTTCCAGAATATTATTATATTCTTCTTAGGTCATGATAATTGTGTGACATTGTCACTTGTTTATTTTCTAAAAATCCTCCTTTCTATTTTCTGCCTAAAGCAATTGTTTTGCTTGTAATTTATCTTTTGCTATTTTAGTGTTACACTTTCCCTTGCTTATTTCTTTTTAATATTTTCAGTACTTACAGAAATGTATATTTGCATACATATCTTATCTAGGCTTATTTAATTCCTCCTTAATTCAGAAACATATGCACCTATATATGTATACAGGTTTTCAAATCCTTGTAACATATTTTTTTTTCTGGGTTTTAAATAAAATCTGCTTACTGAATTCAAAACAAAACCTACTTTTCTTATTTTTTGGGATGATTCATATAATTCCAGAAATCAAATATCCATATCACAAAATCATGTTTGTAATGCTTTTTAATTCTTGTTTTAAATTCAAGAAATCTAGAGTTCTTCCTTGTGCCATATTAGTGTGCACGTGCACACATGCACACACACTTGCACACAATTAATTCCATATATTCCTATACAAATAAATTCATATATTTCAAAATCCAACCAAAATAAGATTCCATGAATTTCTAGGGCATTACAGTAGATGATCGAATATCTTTCTAAAAATTCGCTTAAAGAATCTCAAGATGTAGACGAGGTTACCCAAAATATTTTGAGGCCTAACTCCCAATATAAAGCGATCGGCCCTGATCGTTCCTCCTTGCCACATGGCATCATGCAATCGGTCGTGTGGATCCCCTTCTATGCTAGCTTCATGGTCCAAAGTTGTTTCCATAGTTACCTCCATGTTTTTAGTGATGTCGATCGATTTCCATTGAGTTGAACTGTTGGTTAATGTTGTTCATGACTAATATGATGCGATCTGACCCCCTGCCTATGGGAAGCATATATCCATACTTAGAGTAATCTGGAGAGCCTATCTCTTGGTCTTGCTTGATTGTTACTTCATATCTTCATCTGTGCTTGATCTTTGGTCTCTGTGATCACCTCTCTGGACTACCTTCCTTGTCTATCATCGAGTCTAACTTGTCTAATGAGTCTGGATATAGCCAGGTCAAAAGGCTGGATAACAAGGAGCCATTGGACATAGTTTACAGTAGCTTGGGCATCCAACCGCCTTTTTGGAATTTGCACTTCATGCACCAAAGTACCTATGTTTGTTAATTGTTGTAGTACGGTAAACCATATATCTTTGTTGAGCCCAGGAATGGGGCAAGCAGCACTAGTGGTGGCGTTTCCAATAATTTGGAGTATTTATCTTCAATTTTAGAAACTTGGTCCAAGTTAACAAGTCATATCAGATTTTTGTAGAGAAGAAAAGTGATGAAAAGTGAGAGCTTTAGCGGGAGGCCCTCCTTTTAGCCCTAAAATGTTGACTAAAGAATTAACCAATCTCGAAATTAGACTAATGCATTGTAAAAGCAAACGTTACTTGCTAAACATTAGGCTTTAAAATGTAAAATGAGGAAGAAAGCAAGCAGAATAAAGTAAATGACATAAAGATGTAGAGTGGTTCAACAAGCTTGTCTACATCCTCTATGAAGATCTCTTACTATATTTCTCTTTTACTATTACAAGGAATTGTAAGAGAGTAATAAGAAAAAGCATTTAATACTAAAAGTTAGATAATCTTAAGAGCTTACGGCTTTGATTTGCTATGAGGAGTGATTGAGTTAAGAGATAATGGCTTCAATTCAACTGGAAATTAACTAGTTTTCCACCATTTGAAATTGCATGGTTGGGGGTATTTATAATGGTTGTAGAAGATGATCGATGACTGAGATCATGTAGGAAAACATGCGGGAAGGTTTCTTGACCGTTGATCTGGTCGCCATGGCCGATGGAATATGGTTGCAAAGGAAGGTTTGAATATGTAACTGAGAAGCATGCCAATTGTTCCTTCGTACCAGGCACATGCATTTCTTTTAATGTGCATTAAATGTCGATGCATGCTACATAAGTAGGTATGATTTTAGCTATTTTCCTATAGTACCTAGTATGGTTATATGTACAAATTGTTATGTACCTTATAATTCCCGTCTGACAAAGCGAGAGAGTGGCCCTCCAAGTGAGGATGGTCGGTCGGCTTTAGATATGACCTAAATGAAGCTGAATATCGCAAAGGACCAAAGTGCAAAGAACGTGTCCGACCTATGATGATATAACAGGACAAGCCATGGTGATGCTAGGCTAGAGACAGGTTTGATAGATGAGTTGGCTATTGGAGCCATTTTAAGTTGTGCCTGCCGACAACAGTGTTGATCTTGAAGGGCTGGCCTAGAGCCAGATTGGATGTGGACCGCCATGAGTGGATCAGTTACTGAATGCCCAAGTTTTCCGAGGGAACTAAAATAGTGCTGAGAACCAAGTTGCTAAGGAGGTGCCAGGCTGACTGTAAGATGATGAGATGGGATGCTTGGGACTGGTCGAAGGCGATTGTGACGAAGCTCGGCCAAAGATGGTCATGCTTGAGCCGGTCTTGTCTAATGAGATGGATTTTAATGTTGTCTTGAGTTGTGCCAACCGACGATAGCCTTGAAATGCTACTGAGTCGATGGACATCTTAGGGCCGTGGTTTTTGGGCCGATATGTACTGGCCGGGCTGAGTTGTGCTAGGTCAGCTTTGATTAGGCCGAACAGTGCCGAATCCACTTGATAATCATACTTGCAACAAAATTGAGCAACACTTTCTAATTCATTTGGGTTACATTTTTCAAAATATCAAAAGCACAATAATTCACAAATTTTAAACAAACATTTTCATTAGTTTATTTGAAAATTCATTGTATTCAAATTCATTACATAACAATATGATTCCATCATTCTAATAAAGTATAATAAATAAAAATATAATTCCTAGAGCGACATATGAAGATGCCCCACTGGATGATCATAGTCTCAACTGCTAGACTGTTACAGTACTTGTCATTACATACATTCGGTAATAAAATAAAAGCAGTTATCACTTTACAATTGAAATACATCTAAATAATAGTGTGCCTCTTGCACGTCTCCAGAAGCTTATTCATCTAAACCTAAAATACTTAACTCTCAGCCTAACCAATTCAAATATAGTACCTAAAGGTTTAGAGGGAAATAAAAAACTTCATGTAAGTCCGGTGTGAATAATATTTAACCATCTCAAACTAAATTAGGTAACTAGTGAGACCACGTTGTTGAAGCATAGAATGGGTTTCCCCTCACTAATAATTTTATAATCTATAGGTCAATCGTAACATATCTGCAAGCAAAATGATCAGAATATCATCGTAATATCAGTGTCAGTATCATCATGCATAATGGGTCAAAATGAATAGTCTATCATTCACTAAGGTCAAGGGTTACACATTCCTATAGTTACCCAATCCTATAAAATAGTCCACGGCATAGTTTCCCCAGAGGCACTTTGAACATATATTAGTTTTCTCAAGCCAACTAAAAACCTATTGGGCTGACTTGGGCCAAAATATAACCAGAAAATACAAAATCTCTTATCCAATTAAGAGGTAATAACAATGTCTTCCGTTCCCATATGAATACCAAGATACTCCTGCGACAGAGGAAAAACAATGGTGAGTATCACTACGATGAATTCTTTTATACGTGTAACCCTAAAATTTTCAACCTCGGTATCGACAAAGCCCTACACATTGGAATCACGGAGCTAACCAACTAAAGGCTTAATGGTTGGAGGATAAGGCACGACCCTACCCCAATCTCTACCAGAAATCTTATTTTAAAATATCCATGTGTCATGTCTTTTGACCAATTCAGGGTATCCTAACACGATGTGATCTTCCCAATCTCCTGGGTGCAATTCTACTCACTCACGAGTCTGACCATACCTGTAACAACCTGCACCTCGGTGGGCCCGAGTTCTTGTTAAATCAAAATCCTCAGTCCACCAAAGTACGAATCATTGGTATTGATATCATGTAAATAAACAAAAGCATATCGGAGCACTATCAATAAAACTCATAGCCGAATAGTAAAGTATAATAAAGCATATGAATATTGACTAAGGTTGACACCTTCGACTGTCAGTGTAAATATGTATTAGGAAATCTGTCCTTTCACCTTCCCACCTTGTACTAGTACATATCCCTCTAAAGATATCCTGTGGGTTTTAATGAGGATGGGGTTAGAATAACATTCTTGTGGCTAGTAAATTAAATACTTTATACATAACACTAGTTTATGCTGATTGCTTTCCATTTCATGTTATGTCTATTGTTTTACTTAGCCATCCTGAATTTACGTATGCGTATGATACACCTCATCCACTCGAGGTACACAAAAACTACATATGTGTGTGTATATATGTATAAGTACCACAATCCCCCCTTTGGACTAGGATACTTTCCATGCTAGCATCTGTAACTCAGCACCTCGTCGATTTCCATCGTTAATGCAACATCACGTCCTCGTCGTCATGCATACCAAGGAACTCCTATAGCGCCTAATAACAGCATTACAACTATTTAGCCATATTCTATCTCGTTTTTGAAAGACCTCCATTAAAAGGTTATCTAGCCTTGCCTCATAACGAAAAACTAAATTAATAACAATTGAGAGTCGGTGCATGTCCAAAACGTGATCTACACTAGTAGGAAGTGTAATTCATTTAGGCGTAACCCTTGTCTTTCCACTGACTACTTGGGACCGATGACGAGCTCGACCTATGTAAACATCTCCTACTCCTCATATATATGGTATCAACCTCACTGTCATAGCATTGATTCTACGCTCACCATCCCATTTAGATTGCCTAATGTATTAAAGGAAATGCCTATTTAGTTACTTAAAACGTACCCCCTAAAAGATTGAAGTGGACTCTACTTGCCTTTTGACACTTCGACCAGGGAGAACCATCCTACTTTGGTGCATTCCCTTCACCTATACGCGAATGTATAATACCGCGGGTCCTACGGTTGGTGATGTCTCAAATTAGTATTATGTATACACCACCGCCAGCAGCCCTTTCATTATGCAGACTTTCTTTGTGCAACATTACTGACCATGCATCCCAACCTTTGTTAATGATAATGTCATGTCTAATTAACCTAAGTTATTGTCTAGATTCAATAATTCACTCCCGTTATAAAAGCTACTTGAGGCTTTGTAAATTTATTTAATTACTACACCTCTTATGTTCAACTAACGTGTTCGGTTATTTTTACACGATTTACTTCTTATTTTATTTATGCCATTTTAATATCATTTACCGCTTATTTCTAATTAGATAGATTAGTTATCTTTTTCTATTTAACTTTTACTTGGTACTATTAAGTATGTTCTACTGTTCCCTTTTTAACTATTAATATCTTCCTATGATTATTATAATCTTCTTACTTGCTTATTTCGTTGTTTTACATATACTTCATCGCCTATTGTTTATTTCCTAATTTATCGCATATATTAGATTTTATGATTGAGTTATTGTTATTATCTCTACTTAAAATACTTTGTTTATACTTAGGGATTTCTACATTTTAATGTGTTGGAATTAAATCCTCTACAATGAAATGCTAACATTGTAAATTTCCATAACTTATCTAAAAGAGGACTTATGTTAAGTTTGAAATTATGAGAAATTATCTTTTCTGTTATAATTGAAATAGAAGTACAAAATATAGTAAATATTCCTATTTTGTACATCTCTTTCTTTTAGGCATATTCCTTGTTATTTCAAACGTTACACATTTTTTCATGTTTATAAAACATTAAAATTTATAGAAATTTACATTGCAACACACTTCATTCCAATGAATTAAAATACAACTTATCCCAATCCAATTTAGAATAACTTCCTATTCACATTCACTCACATATATCGTTTAACCAACAAACTTGGAATTACTACACAAACTATATAATTTAGGGACAACTTTTACCCTTACTTTCCAGATTCAAATATATTCAATATTAAAATAATATTAGTCATTCATAGAATATGTATGCATGATTTATCAATTCATCACATGTATATATTTAATCCTACAACTCCAAAATTACTTTAAGGCATACATGAACAGATTTACAACAACATAAATCCAATATTATATAAAAATACATAATTTCCCACTCACCTCTAAGCTTCCAAATCTCATATTTAAACCATGTTATTCCTGTTTGACTCCCTTTCCTTTCTAATGAAATATGTACCAAAAGAATACATATTTATTAGAAATTCAGATACAGGAAGAGATTTGAAATCAATTTAGAATTGGATTTATAATTTTACCTTGCCTTTGGCGATTCGATTCGATCCTATTCTCCATATGTATATACGTATACAGATTATAGTTTTGTTTAGATTTACAAATTCGTACAGAAAAGAAAATGGTCGAGCTTCGCTGTTCTTTAGAAACTATGAGAAAAAAAGTGAGAGGTCAGACTCGTATTTATAGGGGTCCGAATCAATGTCAACCGTTAGATTATGCTCTATTAATTCTAGTATGTTCGGCCTAGGTTCAATTCACAACCGCAAGTCGACTATCGGTCGACCGCTTTACCACCAATGGTCCCAAATATGGGTTGGTCGGTCGACCACTAGTGGTTGAACTCTGATTGTAACAACCTGCCTTTTCGACCCTTAGAAGTTAATACTAATACATCCACATTATTCACATGCCGAGCATCCAAGAGCCGGAAATACAGCTTGTTAGGGGCAAAATAAAAGAAGAAGGAAGACAAAATCTCACAAAAATGTGATGAGTAATATATAATACTAAACAAGTCTTTTAAAAAGAAAGAGACTTTAATATACATACATAAATCAATATACAACACTAACCCATCATCGACCTGGACAGTTATAACAACCTGTCCTTACAATTGCTGATAACTACAACAAAAATAAACAGCATATGAGAAAAGAAAATATGGAAGTACGTTTTGGAGGCAAAAAGCGTGAGTTTGGTAGGAAAATGAAGGAAGAAGTGAAGTGTTACTATAGAAGTAAAGTGGACTTGCAAATTAGTCTAATACAATATGCTCTTTGCCGCGCATGCGTGAGATAGAGGGAGGAAGCCTAGGAACGTGATTTTTAAGAGATGGAAAATGTATACTGTTCTTTGCAAAGGGTTTTGCAAAAAGGTCCTCATCCTTGTGTTCTATTGTGTGATGGAAAGGGAGATTATTTTCAAGGCGGGTGCAATGGGTGGTAGGCCTAGGCCATCCTTAGTTGGGCAAGGAGCATTTTCTTGTTTTTGTTTAATTATATTTAGAAATGTGTGATTTGTTTAAATGTTATAACTTGCTCGCTTGGAATCCGTTTTACCTATGGATTTTTGCATTGGACTTGTATTATCGAGTACAAAGTTATATATAATTTGTTGGTAGATTTATGATGTTTATAAATTATGACATACCGATAAGGATTAAATTTAATTACGTTGTTTTATTAATAACGTCCCTAAATTTATTTATACCTTAATTGGTGATATCTATTTAGCCAAATAATACACCATTAGGTTAAATTTAATTGAATAGATTATTATGGACACTTATTGAGTAGAATAAATTCCCGCTCTATGCTTACTGAGTAAAAAGTTAATTTGTGTAATTAATTAATATGTGGATAAATTAATATGGATTAAATGGTGAATTAACTCTTGATTGTTAATTGTTGAGTGCCAGAAGCTTGGTAGCTTGGCCGTATTGAATATGACATTGACATATGAACCCATTTGACATATGAAAACAAATGGTAGCTTGTTTAAGTACCATTGTAAGCTCTAAGCCACAATCTGCATAATGTTTTAAGTTTGCTAATTATCTTAATTGAAAATATTTCAAGTTAGTTATATTTTATTTAACAATGTTTTAAAGTTAATTATATTTTATTTAATAAGTTTTAAAATTAATTATTATTTTATTAATGATATTTAGTGTTAATTATATGGAATTAAGGATGTTTTTAAGTTGTTAAATTATATTAATTAATAAGGTTTAAATTAATTAATTATATTATTAATGTTGTTTAAAGCTAATTAATTATTTATTAAAGATGTTTTAAGATTAATTATTCTAAATGTTTTAGTTGATTGGTTATTTTAATAAAAAGGTTTCAGGTTAATTGATGACATAAATCAAAGAGGTTTAAGTTTATTATTTTGATTCATGAGGTTAAAGCTGATTAATTAATTATTTACTAATGATATCTTAGTTAACTAATTATTTAATTAATGGTATTTAAAGTTATTTAGGCAGTGTAATTAATGATTTTTAAAGTTAATTAAATGGTTTATTTAATTTTGTTTAAGTTAATAAAGCGATTCATTTAGAAGTGTTTATAAATAAAGGTGATGATTATAAATGATATTTTATAAATAAAATAGTATAGGTTTATAAATGATATTTTATAAATAAGGAAATGGAGTTTAAAGGCTATTTAATTATAAAAAAGTTTCAAAGTTAAGGTCCTTACAGTGATAGTCGCTATGGATGCAGTATTGAAAACTCTATGATTTCTTTATATTGAAAAGTCAGCTATCTTAGACATTTGAGAACTCCTTTCAACTATGATTTAGAAAAGTTATAAAATCGATTTACGAAGGGTTTGGAATTATTAATATATTTTAATAATTATTTAGCAGTTGGTTTAAAGAAATGTTCTGAATAAGAGAAGGATAAGTGTTTGGTTTTATAGTAAAAATGTTTTAAATAACAGTTATTTTTTACCCAGTCTAATATGGTTTGGAAATTATGATATCTTCCATGGTTTATGAATGTACTTATCCCATTAAGATATGTATATAGTTATATTTTCTAGGTATTGAAATTATAGTGTTTTGTGAATATACTTATTCCATTTAGATAAGCGTATGGAAATGGTTTCCAAATATTTATAAAGTGTTTTAGTTAATAAAACATTAATTAAAGAGGCTTAGGGGTACAGATGTGCTTAAGCGAGTTTAGTTTCTTATGAAATTAAATCTATGATTGATTGTTATTTATTTGATAGTTAAATAACCGACTAACAAATCTTAGCCTAAATAACCGTTCTTAATTTTAGTGGTATGAAAACTCTCCATACTTAGAGCATCTCCAACAGCTCACATTTTCTCGAATCCACACCCGATTTCTTCTCCAACAGAGTACGAGTATTTGTGATAGTGCGAAAAGAGGGGCCTTCGGGCTGGGAAAACACGATGGAGTGAGGCACTTGTTAAACAGGCGCCTGTTGCAACTTTAACAGGCGCCTTGCATCAGGCTCCTGTTCAACAGGCGCCCGATTTTTATTAATCACAGGCGCCTGTTGAACAGGCGCCTGATGCCCAGGCGTCTGTTCAACAGGCACCTGCCCTCATTTCTGTTGTAGAAATGAGGGCTCCAACATTTTGGAGTGTGGAAAATCAAATTTCCGCACTCCAAACTGTTGGAGATGCTCTTAACACCGAAGGATATAACTTTGGAAGTATCTAAGAGAAACGTGAGTTATATGGCACAATCATCTTCGATGATGTTGTACTGTGAGTATAAATCTCGTTATGCTCTCCAAGGAAAAATGATAGGGAGATCCGTCCAATTAAACGGTTAGGGGATAATCCCCGCTCCTATGTATCGTCTGTATATTCTAAAAGAACTGGAGTTGAGTGTACCGAAAAAAACGTTGATTGGTTGGAGTGCCTGGTAGGTGGAGGAGTGTACTTATATGAGATGACTCGAAACCGTAACCACTCCAAAACCATATACATGTTCTATGCTTTAGAGAAGTTTTGTGACCTATTGAGATGTGGAGATCCATGTATGATTCCGAGACCTGTTGAGGTATGGAAGTCCATATTTGATTCCAAGATCTATTGAGATGTGGGAATCCATCTGTGATTCTAAGACCTGTTGATGTGTGGGAATCCATATAGGGTTCTGAAATCTGTTCAAGTGGCGATGCATGAGCTGGAATGTCGAACGTAGCCTCATTAGTGGCAATGAATAAAACCAGAGATAGGATGCATAGCCAGGGGGTTTAGCTTGTAACGACCCGTATTTTTGGGTCTTCAAATTTGAATATTTAATTATTTTAAATATCCAGATTTGAATTTAAATTGTGATAAATTATTTGTTTCAAATTTAGACCTGATTTTTGATGACGTCATTTTTATTTAATTTATAGAATTTTTCCATAAATTTTAATTTGAAAAATAAAAAAAAATCGTTTGATGCGTTTTGCACCAAACGTCGGTACTTTTGGAATTTTACAGAATAAGTTAACTTGTCTATTTTATTGTTGTTTTATGATCATCTCGCATTGTTGAGCGCGATCTTATTCTTATTTCCGTCGTTCACGGCTCGTAAGTGAACGCGTTATTATGTGGTGGTTTACCACAATCTAACATTTTAAAAATAAAAATTTACACTCAAATTTATGTATACACGTCGCTCAAATTCACTCTTTTCATATCTTTTCACTTATCATTTTCCTTTCCTTTTGCACACATAGCATTTAGTGTGTATCATCTTCATAGTAACACTACAAGAATTACTGTTTATAGCAACAGGGGGGGCAACGGCCTCCAACGGCTTCCAACGGCGAGCAACGGCAAGCTTTTCCCGGAATTTTTTAATAACAAAAAACACATGTCGTTGGAAGCCGTTGGAATAATGCCGTCGGCGGCTGTTGCTCGCCGTTGGAAATCCGCGACTTACCTGCAGATCAATCTTCTTCCTCCTCATTCATCTTACACACGAAAATCAACCCAAAAACCCCAATTTTCCCACCCTAAAAAATTTCCAATCCCATTTTATCCCCTTCTACACGTTCTAGCATCCCCATCATGGTTTGCAAGCTTCACAACCTCCAAAATCAGGTATTATTTGCTAAAACCCTAATTTTGTTAAATTTTTAATTTTAGGTTAAATTGGTAATTTTTGTGTATGTATTGTGCTATTGTCTGTGTAGTGTAGTGTATTGGACCTTAATTATTGTTATTAAACTAATTATTGCATGTTTAACTATGATTTGTTAAATTAGGTTTATTATTAAATTAGTATCAAACTTAATAATTATTACTAACCTAAGCATGAACCTCACTTGTTATTATATTGGTGATTGAATTGCGTAAAATCGTACGTAGAAAGTGATGATATTGACCTATAAATTGTTCGCTTTTGACATGTTATGATACGATATATACGTGATACATTTTGTGCATGACTGGATGTGATTGTGATGCGATTATATGTATAACATTGTTTGTTTATTTTATATGTTGCGCACACACATTGGATTTTTTTTTGTTTTAGGAAAAAATCATTATATATGCGTTGATTCAACATATTGTTTATTGATATAAAAGTTTAAATTTTATGAAAATAAAATTTAAACTTTTGTATCGCTAATTTTAAAATTTAAACCCTCAGAGTGTTTTTGGCACCGTCTGATAAGTATTGTATATGATCGTTGTGTGGATATTCGTTTTTTTAACAGAACGGACATCTATATTCATCGTATACAGTATTTGTTGGATTTGTCCCTGTATTGGACAAGTTACAAAAACAATAACATAATTAAATCTCGTAAATCATTTCAGTTTAAACGGTTTGCAAAATTTCGGCAGCGCTTCCCTTTATGTTCCCTGTGTACACGCAATTGTGTACTGTTCAGGGAACTAAAGCGAAGTGCTGTCGAAATTTTGTTGAATCGTTTAAATTGAAATGATTTATGCGATTTAATTACGTTATTGTATTTGTAATGGGAGGTAGGATGACCCATCAACAAAGTGTCAATGATCAATTAATATCAAATTCGCTAATAAAATTGTTTAAATAGAATATAATGTTCATTTCAAAATAAGCTTTAAGTATTATTTTAACAGATATAACAAAAACAAGAAGAATGTTTATAAAATTGTTTTAATAAAAAATGTCAATGCAAATTTATATCGTACTTTTTAATTATATACGTAGGTAAATGGACAATTATTTTACTGATCGGAGCTGGATGTACAAAAAACGAAGGGTCGATACTGAAGGCTCAACAAATGAACATTTTAATAATGGTGTTAGCGTATTTATGGATTTTGCTTTACGTAATAACGGAAACTACAAAGAAATCCGTTGTCCATGTAGTAAATGCAAACTGTTAAAGCATTTGATACCACAAATGGTTAGAGTTCATTTGCGTCAGTACGGTTTCGTGTCGAACTATTTGATTTGGGATCGTTATGTGGAACAGTTAGCATCTAATCCTGTACAAGATGAGGAGGTGGTGAGTAATGAAATTGGTACGACAAATCTTGTAGAACATATGGTTGAAGATGCTGCACGTTCAATGTTTCATGTTCCTCAATTAACTGATGACGATGGTAATGCTGAAGAAGAACCAAATATTGGGGCAAAAAAATATATGATTTGTTAGATGCCGCGAAAAATCCCCTTTGGGAAGGCTGCCCAAGCGGAACCTAATTATCAGTAACTGTTGAATACATTGCGATGAAATCCAAATACAACCTCACAGAATCTGGATTTACGGCTGTTGTACAAGCTGCGAAACGACATATGCCTCCTAATAATCTAATGTGCGAAAATCATTACGAAGTAAAAAAACTGATGCCGGCTTTCGGTTTACCGTATCAAAAAATAGATACATGTCTAAAGGGTTGCATGTTGTTTTGGAAAGAAGATATCAACCTTAGAAATTGTAAAATATGTAATCAGGAAAGATACAAACCAAGAAAGAAAAAGGGAAAGGAAGTCCCAACATAGTGCTCGTGATCTCGCGACGGGCGTATATGGCTCGTATGACCTCGTGTTGACCGAGGTGGGCTGCGATACCAGAGGGGGTGCGGGAGGCTATCTGGTAGGACTTTTTGGTATGTGTGGTATATCAATTATTGCATTATGTAGTCATGTACATTATGTCAATTCATGTTTGCACTATTTGTAGCAACTGTATAACTCATATTTTTTCAAACGTGTAGGGGGAAGTGGACTTGGCCGATTCTGATGTTTCTGTTGTCCGGCTCCATTGGAGCAGCAAAATTGCAAAAAACTATCGCGAAACAATAAACAGTATCAAAACATCAGGAAAGAGGCCTCATTGGATGAGTGAAGCTGTCTTTGATGAGTTCGCCACCTGGTGGAGCAACGAGGATTTTATGGTAAATCTATCATATATTTAATTTAAATTGTTTGAGGGAAATAATATATAAATAATTAAAACTGTCAAAACAATTTTTGTTTTCAATTTAAATTTGCAGAGGCAGTCCGAGAGGAATTCTGCAAATAGGAGCAGGAACCCCGTTACACATCGCGGTGGTTCCAAGTCTTTCCAGCATCACCGGGAAGATTTGGTATAATTATTAAATAAGATAAATAGTTAATTATTTTAAGTTTTAATTTGTTAAAATATAAATAATGTATATTTATATGTGCATATTTCAAGAGAGACAACGCGGGGGGCTGTTAGTTATTGGGATGTGTTTACCCATACACATGCCTTGACTCAGGTCGATGATTCCGGCGCAGTTTCTTACTCTTGGGACCACGATGACAAAGCGCGTGATGCCTATGTAAATATAACATAAGTAACTAAAACTTACAAGTTAATTGAACTAACGTTAACTAAATTCAATTATATTTTGCATGACAGCAAAAGTTCCAGGAAGCGCGGACAGCCTTACTTGAGGATACGGGATGAGCTCACTTGACCCTCGATGAGGAGGACGCCATTTTTGAGTCTATCATGGATCTAGTGACCCGCGGCAGACGCTACGGATATGGAAGCCAATCGGTAATTTTAAGTTAGTAAATATCCTTATACTAGTGTATTCCATTCATATTTTGAACTATTCTTATACTCGCGGCAGATGCTTCCATATCCGTAGTTTGTTTTATGAATTTGTTAGTGAATATATATAGGTTAGTTAATTTGCAATTATTTTAATACTAATTTTTTTAGTGTAGTTGATAATTTAAATTTGTTTATAGGCTCAGACAGCCCAAAGAGAATATCAAAAGGCTCAAGATAAGGAAGAGATTGCGCAGCTACGAGCCGAGCTTGCCGAGAGGCGGAAACACAATTTGCTGCATGAAGCAAGGACGGAGGAGATGAACCGGCGTATGGCGGAGTTCATCGCACAGTATGGACAGCCTCCTTCATCTGGTGGTTCTGGTGCGGAGTGATTTAGGTATGTTTTGTTATTGGCATGTATATTTTGGAGTGGTGAGAATTTGATACATTCTGATGGTAAGCAAATTTGATACATTCTATGTATATTTGGATTTGATACATTCTGATGGTTTGGTTGTGGATGTTGGTTTGGATTTTTTTATGTTGGATATGATTTTTTGATGTTGGTTTATGTTGAAATATATGCATGATTTGGTTATATCTATATGTTTTGATATAGTTGTTATATATATATGCTCGAAATGGAGTTGTTTTGATATAATTGTGGTTGTGTGTGGCTGGAAGGAAGCACTACTGGTTTTATTTAAAAAAATATATCCAGATTTCCAACGACTTCCAACGGCGACCAACGGCACACTGATCATTTACGTCCAACGGCTTCCAACGGCAAATTCCAACGGTAGTTTGGTCAACAGGATTTGCCACGTTGGCAAACTTGCCGTTGGAAGCCGTTGGTATAACCCCGTTGGTGCCGTTGGAAGTCGTTGAAAGCCGTTGAAACGTATACCAACGGGATTTTCAATGGCCTCGAACGGCTTACCGCCTTTAGAAAGAGCGGTTTCTTTTGTAGTGTAATTGCATTTTGAAATGTATGGACACAGGAAGTCGAAAATATCTTTTTTCATATTTTGTTTTGTGCTTACTAGACATTTTGATGGCTCACATTAAATGTTTGTACCTTTGTGTTTTCAATAGCTACAAAGTAAAATATATTATATAGGGTGTTGGTGTTTAAGCTTCACTTCAAAGGAGGAGAACACATTAACGAAACGCACACATGAAAGAGAGAGCAAGCACTAACATTCATTATCTCTTTCTTTTGTTTTCCATTTTCTTCATGCATGTAAGACAATTTATACACTCAACACATGAATATATGTACTCATTCCCATGAAAATGATCATGCAAGCAGGAAAATAAGGTAGAACACGCATGGAAGGAATATACATGCATGTTAGTGGCAGATACTCGGATTCTCACGTGCGCGGAGAAGGCGGAGCTCATGGGGTTGGTGGCGGAAGGCTACACGGTAGTGAGTTCGAGGATGTTAAATAGTGGTAGCAGGGAGGAGGGGCGGCTATCATGGTAGCAGGCGCATGGATGAAATTGGAAAAATAAACTGAGAAGAGAAGTGATGTTACTGTTTATATAACATAGATTTGCAAATAAGTTCACATTTATGTGTTCAATTGCAACGACGGGGGCGTTGCTTTCTTGTGTACATGGCAATAGGCGTGAAGAAACAGAAAGAAGCATGAAGAGGTTAGTGTGCTGGCATTTAAAAAGGAAATTAAAAGGGCACGTATGAAAAAAAAGGGGCAAGGCGCCGTATGAGTCGGTTTCATATAGGTGCGGCAAAGCGTGGCCGCGAGTGGCGTTGCATGGGGGAGCTGGTAGTGGGCCTTTGGGCCATGGTAGGGGGAGTGTGTGGATGGATGACTGTGCATGGAAATGGAGGATGAAGGCAAGGCGCAGGCGAAAACTATGAAGGGAGAAGAAGAAATATATTTACTGTTGCTTTCAAAAGATTTTGCAACTTGGTCCCTATCAATGTGTTCAATTGCAAAAGGGGGGAAGCTTTCATTTTTGGGTTGTAAAAAGTGTTGTGCGTCACGGTTTGGAGCTTGTGGGTTTGAATTGTGGGCTCGTCCCGTTTTGTTAGGTGAGAAACGTTTTATTTAAAAAGTTTATTAATTTCGGTTAATACTTGTTAATTTTAAAATGTCATATTTAGGTCATACGTGAACCATTTTACCTACGAATTTTTGCATTGGACTCGTGTCGACGAGTACAGCGTTGTAGTGTAACCTATTGATAGTTTTGGACAAGTACAAATTTATGACATATTAAAACGGACAGAATTTGAACCACGTTATTTTAAATAATAACAACGTTTAAATGTATATACGTTAATTATTGATTTTATTTGATCAAATAAAATACTATTGTGTTATATTGAATTGAATGTGGTAAATTGGACGTCTATTTAGCAGAATAAAACACCATTTTGCAAATTGATTTAATTGGACACCGATTAGCAGAATAATTCATCGTTCTGCTATTATTAACGAGATAGGTCAAATGTAGACATTCATTTAGTAGAAATAAACCTCGTTCTGCTATTACATTAGTGTAGACACTTAATTACATTCCAATTGATTAGTATTAGATAAGTGTGGTATTAACAATTAATTGTTAATGGTGAGTTTAATTTACATATATGATGTTATGTAAATACTGGGATTATAACTTAGATAGTTATTGAAATTAATGGCGACTTGATTAAGTACCATTGGAGTTATTAAGCCTCTTTCCAAATTTGAAAATTGATTTTTGAACCAAAGTTGTTTTAAGAATGACTATTAATTATTAATGACATTTTAAAGATAATTAATAATTATGTGATAATAATTTAAGGTTAATTATTTATGATTCCTAAGAGTTATTTAAAAGTATTTAATTATCGTTTCAAAGTTATTTAATTATTTAAAATGTTTAAAAGTATATTTTGTTATGAATAATTCTGAAATTCTATTCCTAAACTCTAATGTTTTAGTTGATTAAGGTTATTGGTTATGTGTTGCTTGGTTTGTACTGCTGTTCATGGTTAAAATCTGAACCTGCTTCTAGTTGAAGATTAGTGCTTATTCAAGTCCAAGTGCACCAAGCCCGAAGCCCAAACCTTTAGTCCAGTTTATACTTGCCTAATATGTGTACATGCTTTATATATATCAGTGTATCTCTTTCCCTGTTTTTATATAGAAAAGAAGAAAGAAATTAATGGCTTCTGAAACTTATGAATTCATATTTTGATTTCTAATTTCTCTTGAATAATTGAATCTCATATTTTCTGAATATTATTACATGGTATCAAAGCGTAGCACATCGATCTAGGGTTTCAATTCAAATCAAGATTCAGATCTATCCTTTCTGCAAGAAACAATGGCTGAAAGCAAAAGTTCATCGATGATGGATGTGATGCCGATGATGCCTAAAATAACAGATCGAAAATTAACAGGCACAAATTATCTAAAGTGGAGTAAAACAATTCGATTGTATCTCAAAAGCATAGATAAGGAGTATCACTTAGTCAAAGATCCACCAACATCAACAGGGCAAGAAGATCAGATCTGGTTGAGAGAAGATGCAGGAATATTCTTGCAAATACGAAATTCAATTGATAATGAAGTTATCAATCTGATCAACCACTATGAATTCGTGAAAGAGTTGATGGAATATCTCGAGTTTTTATATTCTGGAAAGGGCAATCTAACTAGAATGTTTGATGTGTGCAAGTCATTGTACAGAGCAGAGAAACAAGATCAATCTCTCACTACATACTTTATGAATTTTAAAAGAACATATGAAGAGTTTAATGTTTTGTTGCCTTTGAGTATATATATGAAGGTTCAATAAGATCAGAGAGAGAAAATGGCAATCATGAGTTTTCTGGCCGGATTATCATCAGAGTTTGATGCAGCTAAAACTCAAATTCTGTCTGGATCATCAATAACTTCACTACAAGAAGTGTTTAGTCGTGTTCTTAGAACTGAGAGTTCAACTGCTTCATCTCATGTTAACAGAAGTGCCATGATAAGTACTAATAATAACCAGACTTCATATACTAATGCATGGAGACCACCAACTGACTTTAGACCACCATGGAACCAATCACAACCATCTAATTCTTGGAGACCACCATCATCACCATCCTTAAGACCACAAAGGACTACATGGAGACCAAGCAATAAAATATGTTCATATTGTAAGAAGCCTGGACACTTGATTTCTGAATGTAAAAAACTTCAATATAATAATCAAAACAAAAATCAAGGAGCTGTTAATACTTCCAATAAGACTGTGTTGATGACTACAGAAGAGTTTGACAAATACAAAAAGTATCAAGAATCCTTACAAAACTCAGCTAATAACCCATCATCATATGTATCTACCATGGCTAATATAGAAAAGCAAGCATCAAAATGGATTATTGACTCGGGGGCTACTGATCACATGTCAGGTAACCCTAAATTGTTTACAGATCTTAAAATACATGACCATAGTCGAGCTGTCACTTTAGCAGATGGGACACAATCCAACATTCAAGGATCCGGTAACATAAATACTTCACCACCACTAAAGTCTGCATTATTTATACCATAGCTTATCATATAATCTTATATCTGTCAGTCAACTTACCAAACACTTGAGTTGAAGTGTTTCTTTCTCTCCTAAAGCTTGTATTTTCCAGGATCTTACAACGAAGGAGATTATTACTAAAGGCTATGAATCTGAGGGTCTTTATATTCTCGATACTTTACCAGTGGTTTGTTCTAGTATAGAGTCAACAATCAAAGTTCATCAACAACTCGGTCATCCCTCTCTTACTCTTTTTAAACAACTTTGTCCACAATATAATCACATTACTACTCTTGACTGTGAATCATGTCAATATGCTAAACTTCATTGTAACAACCCGCATATTTATCGATTGCATATTTATCGATTGCATATTTAAATATTTTATTTAAATATAACATCATTCGTCGGATTTTAGTCCGAAAAGCTACTTTTTGCAAACAATCGAATTTGGACTCGAGACCACCTCCATTGAGTTCAAAATGCCGTTTGCGACCTTTTTGAGTATAAACTTCGATATGTTTGGAGATAGTAGAATTTTGCTACTTTTTCACTTAGGGCTTTAGTTTGGATTTCAGCCCTATATCCTAACACAAGCCCCTAGCTCCACCCCCACTTCTCTTCATTCACTTCCATTTCCTAATACAACGCAAGCTTTATCAAAAATGGGGGAAGAGAAAAAGAATTAGGAAATTTAAAGCCCTAATCACCTTTGCAAATCCAAGTTCTATCTCCAAATTCAAGAAGAAGCTATTGGTAAGCCTTCTCTTCATCTTCTCCAACTCTTTCCTTCTTCAATTTCAGAAATTCCTAAACCTAACTTTGGGAATGTTCTTCTTTTAAAGTTTAGATTCAAGCTTCTTGAGTTGGGATTGAAGAGTGGTTTATCCTCCTTTGCTTTCAAGCTTCTTCTTTATCGTTTTTGGGTTTAAAGGTGAGATTTTTATCTCACATCTACGTCTATAGATATCATTGTTATTAGGTATGAATTCCTAACATTGTGCATATTCATTTGCTTTTGATTTGAGTTAATTTAGTGAATTTTCCAATTTTGGGGTTTTGAAGTTAAAATCTTTAAAAATCCTTTTATGGATGTTTGAACATGTTTTTGGTGATGCATCGAAGTGCCTACAGGGCTGGGTTGCTGATTGGCATAAACCCTTAGTGCTCGTCGCTCGTTCGATCGCATTTCGGTTTGGATTTGTCGTTTTTGAGCTAGGCTGTTTTTTTTGCCTAGCAGAAAATTTCAGACGTCTGAAACCAAATCCAGACGTCTGGTTGAAAAATCCAGACGTCTGGAAAGAGGTATGGAAAAGGCAGTAACAAAATCCAGACGTCTGAAACAAAATCCAGACGTCTGAAATCAAATTCAGATGTCTGGTTGAAATTTTCAGACGTCTGAAATGGCCCAGGAATTAAAAATAGAAGGGAGAAAACACTTAGACTTCCAGAACCTTGGGCCAGACGTCTAGGAACACCTACCGGACGTCTGGAACTGCTGATTTTGCCTAATTTGCCTATTTTCGAGTAAATTTCCAAGGTTTATCGATTTTTGTTGATCCGACTTATTGTCATCAATTATTATCGACTTTGATGACTTCTTTTCCGGGGTTTATGTGAATATCCATTTTGATGGATTTGGTATCGATTTCTTTGGATTTAATTCATGTCTTCGAATGTGGGTTTTGATGATTGATTGTTTCTACAATCGTTTTGTGATTTGTCACTTTTAAAAATACAAAGGTTTTCCATACTAGTAGTAAATATTCAAACTCTTCCACAAAGATGATTTCAACTCTATTTTCAATATCAAACTCGTTTATCAAAACCGTTTTCCAATCTATTAGTATATACAAACCTTTACCTCATTCGTATGAGAAATCTAATTAAATGGCTTAGTAAAACAAGTGGTATGAAACGCTTGCGTTTACTTCGTCGGTTAATTCTTGGACTTTTTCGATTGAATCCTTTATGACAATTTTCTAGTGGAGATCTACAATTTGCTCGTAAATATTTAAGTTAAGCTTGTGGTTATTGGACATGAAGCTAAACTCATATATTTACTAGTTTAGTGTAATTGGCACTTAAATTCGAGTGGAAGTCTACAATTTGTTCGTAAATATTTAAGTTAAGCTAGTTGTTATGGGACATGAAGCTAAACTCATATATTTACCAGCTTAGTGTAATTTACACTTGTGGGTCTGCGAAGATCCTTCTTGTGGAGCTTCGGCTCATGGTCTTCGGGCCGTTCTTGTGGAGCTTCGGCTCATGGTCTTCGGGCCGTTCTTGTGGAGCTTCGGCTCAAAATTGATGGTTAGCAACCATGAGATAGCGTCTCATCTTGTGATACACGTGTTGGTGAGCTTTAATGCTCCCGTTCTTGTGATAGGCCTCTTTCCCTTTTTTTGATCTTTCTAGATTTCTAGTTGACGATTTCTAGAATTTATGTTTCACCAATTTTCGTGATTTACATTAATAAGTTCTATCAATATTTGTGCATTGGTGAATTCGTGTGTCATTAACCCTTGTGATTGGCCTAGGTATTTTTATGGGATTGGCTATCCTTTTCTTATGATTTCGGGATATCTAATTATTGATTTCCGATTTATTGTGCTTTTGGTTCATCGGGCGTAACACTATACTACGTCGATGTTCCTATTTATTTGTGATTTCTAGAATTTGTGTGTCGTTAACTTTTGTGATTTCTGGATATTGATTTCTGGAATTTATGTTTCACCAGCATTTACGATTGGCATTGATAGGTATGTCATTATTTGTGGCTTGGTGAATTAAATTAAGAATATGACGTTCTTTCCTGTGTTTTGAGATTATTGAGATATTGTATGACTTTTGTGGATTTTCTGATGTATACTTGTCGTAGTATGACACTTTTGGTTATCATATGTTTTATTATTATATCTCTTTCTATATCTCATTTTATCTGATAATTATAGCTAGACTGATCCGTTTATTATTTTCTTCTTAAATAATACTCGGGTCAGACTGAGATTTTACAGGTGCTTCCTCTTGACTTCCTATCTGGAAACATCATCTGACTTTTGGCTAACTACTCTAGTTTAGTAGTTTTTGTTGTATACATTTGAGATTAGACTCCTTGATGTATACATATTCTTTTGGCTAGCACTTGTATCTATTCTTTTGTGTTATTGTGGATCTTATCTGACCACTACTCTGATGTACACTTTCATGTGTTATATTCATATGTATTTCCGCCTTTGTGATATGAATTGTCTGTGACTGATTTGTGTTATGTTTATTTCTATATTTGTTTCCGAGGTCCATATATAGCCACTGTGTAGTAGCTTTGAGTTTGTATCGGTATGTCGGATTTCCTCTTGAGATGAAAAGTTATATTTTTATCTGGCATATCGGTACTCGCACAAAGCAATTACATAGATGGTCGCTCCTCAACAGCCTTATTCTCCGCACCAATTGACGGCATTACCCCGTAGTGTCCTTGGCTAGCGTGGGTATAGAGGTGGGGCGTCACAGCATGGTATCAGAGCCAAACTTTGGAACAATGTACAATAATCTAACAAGGATCATTGTCCTAAGTCTTTCTTAGGAGTCGTGCCTTAGGATTTTATTCGAGTCAATTGGACCCGTTCTATCCTATTTTCTTTTATGATTCCTTGTATTATCAATCAAGTTTGATTGAAATTCATTCTGTGAATAACTTTTTCTTCTTCTTTCTTTCTTTCTTAAAGAAGAAGAAATGGTTGGATCTGGCAGTCCTAGCGCTGGTCAATCCAGTAGTCCTTCTCTGGATGGCGTATTCATGTCTGCCCAATAACTTTTGGATCTTGTAAAGAATCAAAGGTTTATCTGTGCTTTGTGTAAGAACCCCGAAATGGTTTTACCTTTGAAACTTGAAGTTCCTTTCAATCAGCTTGTGGATATCACTCTTCGACATGAAGAGGTTGGTAAAGGAAGTGATAGTGATATTGGGATTTCCAAGAAGAGGCATATTAAATTCAAAAGCCCAAATCCCAACAAGAAAGGGAGGTTGGCAACTTCGGTAGCAAAGACTCCAATTCCTAATCGTGGAGGATGCTACAATTGTAATTCTACGGACCACTATGCAAATGAGTGTCCAAAGCCCCTTACTTGTCACTATTGCAAAGGTTTGGATCATCTTCTATCTTCTTGTCCCAAACTTCAAAGTAAGAAAGGGAAGCAAGAACTTCTGTAGCAAATACTCCAACCCTTAGTCGTGGACAATGCTACAATTGTGGATCCACATACCATTATGTAATTAAGTGCTCGAAACCCCTTTATTGCCGCTATTGCAAAGGTTCGGGTCATTACTTATCTACATGCCCTAAACTTCAATGTAAGAAGAGAGGGATAGTCGAAATTTGTGCAAGCCCCTAGTGACACTTCTCTTGGTCAAGGTATTTTTCATTCAATCCTTGATGACATTTGTTTTGTGATTATCTTATTCGAGTTCTTTTAATATGGGTTTCATCTCATTATTTTATGTCAAAAGAACTTGTTGATTCCTTTTCTTTAATCATTTTTGGGCTTGTTGACTTCTTTGAGGATTGCGAATCCGGTTGGTGGATCCGCAACACTCAATTTACTTTTATTGATGTCGAAATTATTTTATGTGATTTTTCTTTCCGAGTCGATTTTTACTTAGGCCTCGGAATTGATTTTTTGTGGATTGGATTAATCATTGTGAAGCCATATCCTATGTCCCGAGTGGACTATTCATCTTTGACATTTTCAATATGTTAAGCAGATTTCTATTTTTCTTTGTGATTTTGATTCCAATTGGATGGCATCATTAAATTCTTTAAGCCCTCATGATGAGGAAAGTATTATTTCTCTCATTCATGTAGTTTGAGAATTTCCGGTATTTTTGAGCTTGTCTTAGGATTATCGCCTAAGAAATCTTTTGAGTGGTGTTAAGGTCTTTTCAGCTCGACCTTGCCACCAGTTTTCATTTGCTACGAGTTGCGGAAGTTAGCCTTCAACTTACCGCATTCCGTACTCGTTATGATTCTTATGAATGACTTATTATGTCATTCAGTTGGTCCAGCTTATTTCATCCATTTTATAAACCGAGTCTTCTATGAGTATCTCGATGACTTCATTTTTGTATTTATTGATTTTGGATGGAAATAGCAACTTAAAATTTTGCAAATCTTTTTCATAAGATTTATTTATAAGTATAATTGGATTTTGTTCTTCAATGAACAAAGAATATTCTTAAAACTTCTAAGAGATATTTTTATCATATGGAAGATGATTTAGTGATTGTATTGCCCATTGAGTGCTTTAAGAATTCTGGTCGATGCGTCTGATCAACGTTATCGATAGGAATCTCCTAAACGCTTTGATGAAACAATTTGACACAATAAATTGACTTATATAAAAAAAAATTTCTAGAAAGATTGTTAAATAAAGATAATTGTAATTTTTGAAAGTTTTAGCTTTTCGAGAAAGAAGATTATTTGAAAGAATTCTTTTCCGATACTCTTATTCTTGTGATTCCCGAAGGAAACCAAGATTTTATCTTTTGTACCAATGCTAATCGTATTGGTTTCGATGTCGTTCCCTTGCGAAAGAGAACGTGCTATCACTTATGTTTCTAAACCATTAAAGCCTATCGAGACTAGGTATGCCACTCATGATCTAGTGCTCGCAGCTATTGTTTTTGCTTTTAGAGTTGGGCATCATCATTTTGGGGGAGAAATTTGTTCTCCACCTTGATCATAAATCTTTGGAATATTTATTTTCTTATAAGGAACTTAACTGGTGTCAACAATGTTGGCTCGAGTTCCTTACATCTTATGATCTTGATACTCTTTGTTTACTCCCGGATGGGAGAATCGTGTTGCCGATGCTCTTAGTCTTAAGCAACAAGCGGTTATTTCTTTGATGAAATCCGAATGGAATGATCTCGAGATCTTGTCCACTTGAGAGATTCGAGATCGTGAATCCAATTCAAGTTCATCTTTTGTTTTATGTAGCTTTGAGACTCATCCTCCTCTTTTTAACCGCATTCTTGAAGCTCAAAAGTTAAATCTCGAATTGGCTCTTCTTAGCTGAAATTTTAGGGATAAAATTGATATTGAAGTGTTGAAAAACTTTTATATTGATGCTCATGGCGGTATTTGAAAATTTGGTAGACTTATCGTGCTAAATATCAATGATCTTCGTAAAGACGTTTTGGAAGATTCTCATCGCTCTATATTTACCATTCATCCCGGTAGTAGTAAAATGTACGCGAATGTGAAGCGACTTTATTATTGGGATGAGATGATATCTGATATTGCTAACTTCGTGAAGCGTTGCATGACTTACCAACTCGTAAAGGCCGAGCATCAAAGGCCCGGTGGGTTATTGCAACCTCTAGTCATCCCAATGTGGAAGTTGGATCAAATTTCCATGGATTTTATTGACGGCCTTCCCCGCTCTCGTTCGGGTCATGATAGCCTATGGGTGATAGTTGATCGACTTACTAAATCCACCCATTTTATTCCCGTTCGGTCTAATCGGACCGTTCCTCTTTTGGCCTAACTCTTGTTAAAGAAATTGTTAAATTACGTGGGATTCCTACTTCTATTGTTAGCGATCGTGATCCATTGTTTACTAGTGGATTTTGGGAGAGTCTTCAAAAAGCTTTGGGAACGAAGCTTAATTTTAGCACCGCTTATCATCCGCAGTCCGATGGACAAACCGAGCGTGTGAATCAAACCCTTGAAGATCTTCTTCGTGCTTGTGTTCTTGACTTTGGTGGAAGTTGGGAAGATAATATTTCTCTTATTGAATTTTCCTATAATAATAGCTTCCAATCTAGTATTGGTATGGCCCCTTTCGAGGCACTCTATAGAAGACCATGCCGATCTCCTTCTTGTTGGCTTGAGGCCGGTGAGAAGCTGGTTTTAAGTCTAGACTTTATTGTTCGTTTGTGTTTCACCTATGAAAGGTGTTGCGCGTTTCAGTCGATCAGGAAAATTAGCGCCTCGATACATTGGTCTGTTTTCCATCACCGAACGCATTGGTTCCGTGACTTATCGCCTCTTATTACTGGCTCAATTTTCTGCTATTCATGAAGTTTTCCCACGTCTTTTATTTATGGAATTGCCTTTGGGGTTCCGATTTTTATTCTTGAGCCCGGTATTATTGTGGAAATTGAAGTTTCGCCTATTTGACTTATGAGCAACATTCTATTCACATCATTGCTTCGGGGGTTGAGCGCCTTCGAAATAAATATGTTCTTCTTGTGAAAGTCCGATGGTTCTTAAATCCTAAGGATTTCTCTTGGGAATCTAGAGAATTCATCGAGCGAACACGTTTGGACTTACTCTTTCGTGCTCTTTTTGGTGAACTTCTTATTTCAAATTTTCTTTTGTGTTGATATGCTTTTATGGTTGTTACTATTTATTTTCTTCTTAAGTATTGCGAGGACGCAATTTCTTTAAGGAGGGGAGTCTGTAACAACCCGCATATTTATCGATTGCATATTTAAATATTTTATTTAAATATAACATCGTTCGTCGGATTTTAGTCCGAAAAGCTACTTTTTGCAAACAATCGAATTTGGACTCGAGACCACCTCCATTGAGTTCAAAATGTCGTTTGCGACCTTTTTGAGTATAAACTTCGATATGTTTGGAGATAGTAGAATTTTGCTACTTTTTCACTTAGGGCTTTAGTTTGGGTTTCAGCCCTATATCCTAACACAAGCCCCTAGCTCCACCCCCATTTCTCTTCGTTCACTTCCATTTCCTAATACAACGCAAGCTT
This sequence comes from Allium fistulosum, assembly GCA_030737815.1. Lineage (NCBI taxonomy): Eukaryota > Viridiplantae > Streptophyta > Magnoliopsida > Asparagales > Amaryllidaceae > Allium > Allium fistulosum. The sequence continues at coordinate 1,216,520,790 of CM060902.1, forward strand.
TATCAAAAATGGGGGAAGAGAAAAAGAATTAGGAAATTCAAAGCCCTAATCATCTTGGCAAATCCAAGTTCTATCTCCAAATTCAAGAAGAAGCTATGGGTAAGCCTTCTCTTCATCTTCTCCAACTATTTCCTTCTTCAATTTCAGAAATTCCTAAACCTAACTTTGGGAATGTTCTTCTTTTAAAGCTTAGATTCAAGCTTCTTGAGTTGGGATTGAAGAGTGGTTGATCATCCTTTACTTTCAAGCTTCTTCTTTATCGTTTTTGGGTTTAAAGGTGAGATTTTTATCTCACATCTACGTCTATAGCTATCATTGTTGCTAGGTATGAATTCCTAACACTTGTGCATATTCATTTGCTTTTGATTTGATTTAATTTGGTGAATTTTCCAATTTTAGTGTTTTGAAGTTAAAATCTTTAAAAATCCTTTTATGGATGTTTGAACATGTTTTTGGTGATGCATCGAAGTACCTACAGGGCTGGGTTGCCGATTGGCGTAAACCCTTAGTGCTCGTCGCTCGTTCGATCGCATTTCGGTTTGGATTTGTCGTTTTTGAGCTAGGCTGTTTTTTTTGCCTAGTAGAAAATTTCAGACGTCTAAAACCAAATCCAGACGTCTGGTTGAAAAATCCAGACGTTTGGAAAGGGGTCTGGAAAAGGCAGTAACAAAATCCAAACGTCTGAAACAAAATCCAGACGTCTGAAACAAAATCCAGACGTCTGAAATCAAATTCAGACGTCTGGTTGAAATTTTCAGACGTCTGAAATGGCCCAGGAATTAAAAATAGATGGGAGAAAACACTTAGACTTCCAGAACCTTGGGCCAGACGTCTGGGAACACCTACCAGACGTCTAGAACTGCTGATTTTGCCTAATTTGCCTATTTTCGAGTAAATTTCCAAGGTTTATCGATTTTTGTTGATCCGACTTATTGTCATCAATTATTATTGACTTTGATGACTTCTTTTCCGGGGTTTATGTGAATATCCATTTTGATGGATTTGGTATCGATTTCTTTGGATTTAATTCATGTCTTCGAATGTGGGTTTTGATGATTGATTGTTTCTACAATCGTTTTGTGATTTGTCACTTTTAAAAATACAAAGGTTTTCTATACTAGTAGTAAATATTCAAACTCTTCCACATAGATGATTTCAACTCTATTTTCAATATCAAACTCGTTTATTAAAACCGTTTTCCAATCTATTAGTATATACAAACCTTTACCTCATTCGTATGAGAAATCTAATTAAACGGCTTAGTAAAACAAGTGGTATGAAACGCTTGCGTTTACTTCATCGGTTAATTCTTGGACTTGTTTGATTGAATCCGTTGCGACAATTTTCTAGTGGAGATCTACAATTTGCTCGTAAATATTTAAGTTAAGCTAATGGTTATGGGACATGAAGCTAAACTCATATATTTACCAGTTTAGTGTAATTGACACTTAAATTCGAGTGGAAGTCTACAATTTGTTCGTAAATATTTAAGTTAAGCTAGTGGTTATGGGACATGAAGCTAAACTCATATATTTACTAGCTTAGTGTAATTTACACTTGTGGGTCTGCGAAAATCCTTCTTGTGGAGCTTCGGCTCATGGTCTTCGGGCCGTTCTTGTGGAGCTTCGGCTCATGGTCTTCGGGCCGTTCTTGTGGAGCTTCGGCTCAAAATTGATGGTTAGCAACCATGAAATATTGTCTCATCTTGTGATACACGTGTTGGTGAGCTTTAATGCTCCCATTCTTGTGATAGGCCTCTTTCTCTTTTTGTGATCTTTCTGGATTTCTAGTTGACGATTTGTAGAATTTGTGTTTCACCAATTTTCGTGATTTACATTAATAAGTTCTATCAATATTTGTGAATTGGTGAATTTGTGTGTCATTAACCCTTGTGATTGGCCTAGGTATTTTTATGGGATTGGCCATCCTTTTCTTGTGATTTCGGGATATCTAATTATTGATTTCCGATTTATTGTGCTTTTGGTTCATCGGGCGTAACACTGTATTACGTCGATGTTCCTATTTATTTGTGATTTCTAGAATTTGTGTGTTGTTAACTTTTGTGATTTCTGGATATTGATTTCTGGAATTTATGTTTCACCAGCATTTACGATTGGCATTGATAGGTATGTCATTATTTGTGGCTTGGTGAATTAAATTAAGAATATGACGTTCTTTCCTGTGTTTTGAGATTATTGAGATATTGTATGACTTTTGTGGGTTTTCTGATGTATACTTGTCGTAGTATGACACTTTTGGTTATCATACGTTTTATTATTATATCTCTTTCTATATCTCATTTTATCTGATAATTATAGCTAGACTGATCCGTTTATTATTTTCTTCTTAAATAATACTCGGGCCAGACTGAGATTTTACAGGTGCTTCCTCTTGACTTTCTATCTGGAACCATCATCTGACTTTTGGCTAACTACTCTAGTTTAGTAGTTTTTGTTGTATACATTTGAGATTAGACTCCTTGATGTATACATATTCTTTTAGCTAGCACTTGTATCTATTCTTTTGTGTTATTGTGGATCTTATCTGACCACTACTCTGATGTACACTTTCATGTGTTATATTCATATCTATTTCCGCCTTTGTGATATGAATTGTCTGTGACTGATTTGTGTTATGTTTATTTCTATATTTTGTTTTCGAGGTCCATATAGCCACTGTGTAGTAGCTTTGAGTTTGTATTGGTATGTCGGATTTCCTCTTGAGATGAAAAGTTATATTTTTATCTGGCATATCGGTACTCGCACAAAGCAATTACACAGATGGTCGCTCCTCAACAGCCTTATTCTCCGCGCCAGTTGACGGCATTACCCCATAGTGTCCTTGGCTAGCGTGGGTATAGAGGTGGGGCGTCACATTCATCGTGGTAGTTTAAAGCCAAGAATAAATAAACGTGCAAGTGCACCATTTGAAATTGTACACTATGATATATGGGGACCTTCTTCTGTTGTTTCTAAATTTGGTTATAAATACTTTGTAACGTTTGTAGATGATTATTCTCGAGTTACTTGGCTATTCCTAATGAAAAACAGATCTGAGTTGTTTTCTATTTTTTGTGACTTTCATGCTGAAATTCAAAATCAGTTCAAAACATCCATTCAAACCCTAAGGAGTGATAATGCTAAGGAATATACCTCTCATGTCTTCAGCTCTTACTTAAGCCAACATGGCATCTTGCATGAAACTTCGTGTGTGGCCACAGCCTTCCAAAATGGAGTTGCAGAGAGGAAGAATAGACATCTTTTAGAGACCACAAGAGCATTGCTATTCCAAATGAATGTCCCAAAAGTGTTTTGGGTAGATGCTGTTTTAACTGCATGCTTTCTGATTAATCGAATGCCATCTACAATCCTTAACTTTAATATCCCATACAAAATCTTATGTCCTGACAAACAACTATATCTTGTTAAACCCAGAATTTTTGGGTGTACATGTTTTGTTAGAGATGTATGTCCTCAATTGAGCAAGCTAGATCCCAAATCCTTGAAATGTATATTTATTGGTTATTCAAGATTGCAGAAAGGATATAAATGTTTTTGTCCTAGCCTAAATAAATATATGGTATCTATAGATGTGAATTTTATGGAAGAAAAACCATTCTATCAAAAATCTCATATACCAATTCAGGAGGAGAATAATGAGGTTTTATCTCACGAACAAAGTCAGGAGGAGAATGATGAATTTTTAATTTATTCTACTGCATCATCTCAAGAAGAAGTAGAATCGCCTAGAAGCACTGAAGCAAGGTCCACTCTTGATCCTAGTCTTGATCTTCCAATTGCTCTCCGCAAAGAAAGGAGACAGTGCACTTACCCTATTTCTAACTATGTGTCATATGAAAATGGGTCTGACTCTACATGTTCCTTTATGTCTGCACTAGAATCAGTTAATATCCCTAGAACAGTTGCTGAAGCCCTATCTAAATCAGAATGGAGAAAGGCAATGATTGAAGAAATGAATGCTCTAGAAACAAACAATACTTGGGATCTAGTCAAGCTACCAAATGATGAGAAAGCCATTGGATGTAGATGGGTATATTCTGTTAAGATGAATCCAAATGGAACTGTGGCCAGATTTAAAGCTAGATTGGTAGCTAAGGGATATGCACAATTATATGGTATGGACTATTCAGAAACTTTTTCTCCAGTTGCCAAGATGACATCAATCAGATTATGTATTGCTTTAGCAGCTAGATTTAATTGGAAGCTTCATCAATTAGATATAAAGAATGCATTTCTCCATGGTGACCTCAATGAAGAGATATATATGACTCAACCCCCTGGTTTCATTGCACAAGGGGAGAGTGGATTAGTATGCAAGCTCAGGAAAACTCTATATGGTCTAAAGCAAAGTCCAAGGGCCTGGTTCGGGAAATTTAGCCAAACACTTGAGAAATTTGGGATAGAAAAATGTAAAAGTGATCAATCAGTCTTTCACAAATCATATGAACAAGGTATTATTCTGTTGGTGGTATATGTAGATGATATAATAATTACTGGTAATGATGACAAGGGTATTGCTGCTCTCAAAACCTTTATTCATGATCATTTTCAAACAAAAGATCTAGGAGAATTAAAATACTTCTTAGGTGTGGAAGTTATACGAAGCAATAAAGGCATTTTTATGTGCCAGAGAAAGTATATATTGGATTTACTAACAGAGACTGGTAAGCTAGGTGTTAAGCCTCAGAGTTCACCCATCATCCCAAACATCAATCTGACATTAGAAGGAGAAATATTATGTGATCCTGAGAAGTATAGAAGACTGGTTGGTAAACTTAATTACTTAACTATAACAAGACCAGATGTGTCATTTGCTGTCAGTTTAGTGAGTCAATACATGGCTTCACCCACTAAGCAACATTGGTCTATACTTGAACATATTCTAGGATATTTGAAAGGTACTTCTAGACAAGGCATGATGTATGCAAATCATGGGCATATGAGAGTGGAAAGCTTTGCTGATGCAGATTGGGCTGGATCCAAAAATGATAGAAGATCAACTACTGGTTTTTGTGTATATGTTAGAGAAAATTTAGTATCTTGGAAAAGCAAGAAGCAACATATAGTATCACGATCAAGCGCAGAGTCTGAATACCGAGCAATGTCTAAAGCAATTTGTGAAGTAATGTGGATTAAACATCTTTTAAAAGAATGTAAATTAGAGTTTGAACAACCAGCAAAACTCTGGTGTGATAATAAGGCAGCTATTCACATTGCATCAAATCCTGTATTCCATGAGAGAATGAACCATATAGAAGTTGATTGTCACTTCATTCGTGATAAAACACAAGATGGTGAAATTACTACTCATTATATTCAGACTGAAGAACAACCAGCTGACATGCTTACCAAAGCGTTGAATGGGAATAGAATTAGATATTTAGGAAGCAAGTTGGGTTTACTAGACATATACAACCCAACTTGAGGAGGAGTGTTATGAATAATTCTGAAATTCTATTCCTAAACTCTAATGTTTTAGTTGATTAAGGTTATTGGTTATGTGTTGCTTGGTTTGTACTTCTGTTCATGGTTAAAATCTGAACCTGGTTCTAGCTGAAGATTAGTGCTTATTCAAGTCCAAGTGCACCAAGCCCGAAGCCCAAACCTTTAGGCCAGTTTATACTTGCCTAATATGTGTACATGCTTTATATATATCAGTGTATCTCTTTCCCTGTTTTTATATAGAAAAGAAGAAAGAAATTAATGGCTTCTGAAACTTATGAATTCATATTTTGATTTCTAATTTCTCTTGAATAATTGAATCTCATATTTTCTGAATATTATTACATTAATTATTAATTAATGTTATTTTATAATAATTTTATTTAAAATTTAATTACTATTTAAGAGTTAATTAGTATTATAATGTTATTATTTTAGGGATCATTTGTTAAAATATTAATACTGTTTGAAGTTAATTGATTTAAAATATTTAAAGTTATTTTTATAATATTAAATGTTTATTTTACTATAATTAAGTAATGTTTTTGTTCTAAAGAATTGGTTTTAAACGAAAGGATTTAAAAAGGAAAGTTTTACAAATGGTTTGAGATTTATAAAAGAGTATTTTCCTAAATTAAACTTGGGAATTTATATAGAAGTTTTATAAGTATTATTTTTGAGATATTTATTAAAATAAAATATTTTACAAAAGTAATGGTATATTTTCATAGCGTAATTCGAGGGGCGGAGATTGCCTACAGTTTGTTATGTTTTCGCTGGGATAGCGACGTAACCATTGTGCAAACTGCGATCTATGATTGATTGCATGGCGGAAATCGGGTGGCAGAGATTGCCTAAGTTTAGTTTGGATTTATCTGGGATAGAGACGTAATCATCGAGCTGCGATCCATGGTCGATACCAAATGGTGTTTTCCATATTTATTTTAAAAAGTTTTCGAATATTTTTGAAAGGAATGGTTTGTGAATATGCTTATTCCGGTAAGATAAGTATATGACTGTTTTTGATAAAGGGATTTAATTTGTTGAAATTAAATTAAATGAGGCTTAGTGATTTCAGTGGGAAATGTAATCTTTGGTTGAATTTTTGTTTATTTGATACTTAAATAATCGACTATCAAAACCTTGACCTAAATATGTAATCCTTCTTAATTTTGGTGGTATGGAATTATTCCCTACTTAACACTGAAGGATTTTAACTCTGGAAATATCTAAGAGAAATGCGAGAATTATATGGTGCGGTTACCATCGGGTTACTATACTATACGTATAAACTTGTGGATCTTCAAGACAAATGATAAGGAGATCCGTCCAATTAACGATTAGGGGGTGATCCCCGATCTTATGTATTGTCTGATTATTTCCTAAAGAACCGGTCTTGAGCATTTCGAAAATCGACGAATAGTTTTTGGAGCACCCAGGAAATGGAGAGTGTACTCATAAGAGATGACTCGAAACCCATGAACTACTCTGAAAAACCATATACGGTTAAATGGGGGAGATGCGTTATATTTTGGGATGTTGAAATCCATATGTGGTTCCGTGACTCGTTGGAGTGTGAGAATCTATGTGAGATTCCAAGATCTGTTGAGATGTGGGAATTTGTATGTGATTTCGAGGCCATATTGTGGTGTGGAAATCAATATGGGATTCCGTGATCTATTTTGGAGCGGTGCGTAAGCTGGAACGCCGGACGTAGCCTCATTAGTGGAGATGACTAAAACCAGAGATAGGAGGCATGGCTAGTAGGGTTGGCAAACCCATAGGGTGTACTCGGCTCCTTTTCTAGCAATACCGATACCTTATGTTGTTTTTGGCATACCAAAGCGATGCACTCGGTCTTAGCAAGACCGGCTATGTTTTTCCTATGATACCCCGGCTGGATGGGTATGATGCTTCGGAAGGATAACACTGATCCTTGTGCAGGAGGATCGTTCTCAAAGTACTAAGGGCACCTCCATGGAAATCCTACACAATTAGCGAATGAGCCTTATCGATTTTCGATTATATACTAGTATCGTGTGATGTACACAGCACATGCATCACAACTACTTATTATTATTACTTTAGCGATTAGACATTATCATAATAGAATATGATTTTTTATAAAAGAGTTTTGGTTATCGTAAGGTAATAACCCATCCATGTTTATTTGCAGTAAGGTCTTACGAGATACCTTTGTTTTGAAAGGATTATTAAACTTAATAATCAAGTTGATTATGTTTCTCACACTGGTTTTACCAGACTGACCCGGGCATGGTTTTTCCTGTATGCACGGGTCAGACCGAGCATATTTTCCAGGTTTACTTGGATATTTTGGAGCTTCGGGAGAGGAGTTGGAGGCCCAGAGACGTATTCACGTAGATGATTATATTTTCTTTACATTGTTGTATATTATTCAGCAATTGTGAGGACATGTTGTTATAATTGTTCGTGCTGAGATAGGTTAGTGTACTCTAATTGATATATGTATATATATAAATTACAGTTTTGTTTTGTGTAAAGGATTGTTATATAATATAGATTATTCATTCCATTGTGAGATTCTGTGTTGTTTAGCTTTTCTTTCTATCTTCTTTCTACTTTCTTTTTCTTAACTATCCTCCTTCCCATGCAATTTGGGCTATACAAGTTTGGTAAATTGTCAGTTTAAACTGTACGGAAAAGTGGGTCGTGACATTAACCCATGAGGGTGAAATCGACTCTCTTTTATAGCGAATCATGTAGTTTATGCATGCAAGGAGCGATGCACTCGGCCTAAGTAGCCAGCTTTGTTTTCTTATGTACCTCGGCTAGACAGGTACGATGCTTTGGAAGGATAACTCTAATCCTTATACAAAAGGACTGTAACGACCCTGAATTTCCGACCCAATTTAAAATTTTTAAATCCATTATTTTAATATAAAAATGTGAAACTTACATACAATTTCAATTAACGTCCAAACTTTGTTTATAAATTGTGCATAGATGGTTATAGATATGGGTAAAGTTTCGTCGTAAAATACCGCAGTAGATTTCGTTCGCGTTTTATTGCACGTCAGTTCATTTTAAAACGTGTAAAAATTTTATCTTCCGAACCTGAATATTTTGACATAGAAAATTTAAATCATCTTCTGACAGAGACATCATTTTTCGTTTTTCAAAATTCGGACATCTTTAGCTCCGTCGATCTTATTTTTCTGCGTTTTTGCTGCATTTTCCGTAGTAGAAAATTCGAATTTTTATAATTCAATCGTACCACTAATATCTATATACCGTTGTGTTCGCTCGTCGCGCTGATCAAAACGGTATATTTATTTGTGTCAATCGGAGTTCGGCGTTACGAATTATGATTGTTTAACGGATTACAAACTAGTGCGTTACGCAGCACAAACCGATACCCAAACTGTCTATCCCGTTTAGAATTCTATGAGTCTTTTGACTATTCAGCTGTCTTGAAAAGCCAACAGCCCTTTTGGTTACCGAGACAATCAATTGAGACCTTTTGAATCCCTGTACTATTTTATAAAAACCAAGCTTCGTCATAATCATTCTTTTGCAAAATTTTCACTGGTTCGTTTCTTCATCCTCTGCAAAAAACACTCTTTCATTATTTGTCTTTCACAGCAAATGTCTTTCCCATTTCCCCACTCCCCACAGTCCACCGTCCGCCTCTGCCCCTGCCACGTCGTCATCCGCCTCCTGCCCTTCCACCTCGTCGTCCGCCTCCGCCCTGCCACGTCGTCGTCCGGCTCTGCCCTGCCACGTCGTCGTCCCACCCCACTACCACGTCCGCCCGTGTCCCCACTGCCACCAGACCCACCCGAACCCACCACTGCCCAGCCCAACCCGCCAGACCCGCCCGAACCCACCACTGCCCAGCCCAACGCGCCAGACCCACCCGAACCCACCACTGCCAGCCAACCCGCCAGACCCACTTCCCACGTCTGCCTCCAACCCAGACCCTAGTCGAACCCCAGACCACCCGAACCTGCCCGACCACCCAAATCCGCCAACGACCCCAGCCGAACCCCAGCCCGCAACTGCCAACGACCAGCCCGCTTTACACTCCAACCACCGCATCGTCCCCTGCTCCGTCGTCACTGCTGTGCCTCGCCTTGGCCGCAGTCGAATTTTCATTGCACTTCCATTTTATATATAAATATATATACGAAACTGTATATTATATAGCAGTATATAACTTTGAATTACTAGCTACTCACATACAGTGTTTTACTGTGTTTTGTTCCAGCTGCTGCTTCAGAGACTTAGGCTTCCATTCAGCTTGTCGGATCTATCTAGTTTCTTTGCTTTGTTCGTGTTCGGATTCGTGCTTGTGTCGTCTATCTAGTCTATTAATTTTCGTGCTTCGCAGTAATTTTCTTTAACCACGCAAGGTGAATATTTCATTCGCGACTCAATCTATTATGCTATGATAATCAAGTGATAGATGTTGTTGATATTAATTTGGATGTTAAACTAGTTGATGTTAAAATTGTGATTTGATGTTGGTTTAGGGTAAATAGTTGTGACACTAAATTTGTTATGTGATGTTGAATTTGGTTGTTAATATAAGTGATAATTAATATGAAATTGAATTTGATATAGGATAGTCAACAATTTAAAATGGATTATATATGTTGAACTAGACCCCTTTAAATGTTAAATAAATCGACACGTGGAAATAGTGTTAACTTCACTTTGAACCATTGAATGTATGATTGATATAGTAATTTGATAATAGATACCAAGTGAAAACCATAATGTAATAATCTTTAATCTGCATGAAATGATAGTGTGGATTCTAGGAATAATTATATTAATTTGCATAAATAACAAATGTAAATTAATACGATTATTTTGGGATTATTTAAATAAATTGTTGAATTGTTGTGTATGGTTGCTATTGCTTGTTTATTTACTTTGACACCATCCCAGTTATCACACTGCAAGTTCCCTTTGCTATGCTTTGTTTTTTTATTGAATGATATTGGGTTGAAATGATAAATACCCAATTAATCAACTTGGCCTAGGATAGATAATTGAAAATAAGAAACCCGATTGGTCAACAAAAATAATTTAGAAATTGAAATCCATTTGAAATTAAGGAATGAACTTAGCAATTTGTTTGGAAATTAAGTAACGAACTTAATGGATTTAATTGAAATAAATTAATGGATTTAATTGAAATAAATTAATGGATTCAATTGAAATAAATTAATGTATTTAATTGAAACGGATTAATAAATCTATTTAATTGAATAAAATGGATTGAAAAATTTAATTGAAATGAGAGTAGAAACAAGTAAAGTTTTAGAATTTAATGAATTTGAAAATTTATTAGATTTGTTAGAATTAGGATTTAAAACTCCGTTTTAAATTAAATAGATTTGGAACTTGTTATAAATTAAATTTGAGATTAAGTGAAATTTGACTTAAGAGGAGTATAAAACTAATTAAAGTTTATGGATTTATTTTAGTGATAATTTAAATTTAAAATGATTTAAATTTAATGAATTAATTAAATCAGGACATTGTAAACTGAATATGGATTGAGTTGATTTGTAACTCGGAAATAACTTATTTGTGATATGTAGATCATGGAATCAAATAAATGAAATTGGATTCCTTTAAATAGAAATTTAATTGAATTTGGTAAATAAATCAAATGAAGCTATTTTGATAAAAGGAATTTAGTTAATAAAATTGATTTAATCGAATTTATGATCATATTTAATGTAACGATGAATGTAAACATGAATTGAAATGAATAGAATTTGATTTAATTATTGGAACTAAATTGACCATTAAATTGAATCCATTGATTATTAACTAAATTTAATAAGTGAAATTTAGATCTTATTAAATTGAACTTGAATACTTAATTATATTGTTATCTCAAATGTTGAACTAAAATTTCATTTGGAAATATGATTTTAAAAACCTGAAATAAATTGAATCTTGAAATGTCAAATTTTGAAAGTCAAATTTGCAACTTGACTTTTGGACTTTGATTTGTTTAAACCTTAACTTAAACGACCATCGGGTAATGAATACGTAGTTATTAAAGAGACCGGGATCGGATATGGACATACTCTCTGTCGATACCGAAAACCAGTTTAATAACTATTATACGCGGAGTGTTGGTCCAGAATGAAGTGGATGGTTTGGTGAACGCGATGACTGAAGAAAGAGAACGATATTGGATGACCCTTGACATGACTAAAACAGGAGCCGTGCCGGGCCATTGAGGTTCGCCACCTCTAGCGGACACACTTCTTCGATACCATATCTATTACTTATGTGATTCGATTTGGGTGCACCCTTTGATTTGGGAGTGTTGTTTCGCGGTGTTGAGGTAGTAGCTGCTATGCTCAACATAAGTCCGGATCACGCAACTACTAGTATCCTAGTTGGTATCGCCTCATGTACCTTGTCATACTGATTATCCTATCCGCGACCACTACGATTTGTTTTGTGTTATACCTATGGGGTACCCTCTGATAACCACTAGTTTACGGTGGGGTTTACGATGCTGTATAGACTATGGCATTATAAAAATGTGTTAAGGGGGATTATGGTAACACCTTAACACTATTTTAATATCGTACTTTACTAATTAGACATTGTCTACATATCGTATTCTATTGTATATATAGATAGTTTATCGGATCCTTAGAGATGTTTATTCCATCTTTGAGTTATGGACTTTATTCCTTGAACATGATTATCTTGTATAAGATTTTGAGTCCTGACTTGAGTGTTTCTTTTTGTATATGCTCGGGTCAGTCTGAAGCTATCCAGTTTGCTGATCGAGGTTGGTTGAAGATGCTAAAGACTTTGCATGTATCTTTATTTCCATTCTAGTATTGATGTACTAGTCTGTTGGACATTTATGTATTTCCTCTCAGTCACTTTATGTTGAGACACTATTGTATTTCCTGTAGTAGCTTCATGAACTACTATTATGATGATGTACTTTTTCCGCTGCATTATTCTGTGACTGTTCCGTGTCTGTGATGTTGTATTGATTCTCATTTACATTTATGTATGTATAATCCCATAATGATTCGTGTTTTGTATTATTTAAGTTGACATATGTGGATTATTGTCAATTTAAATGGTCCAAATATACGGGTTGTTACAGATGGTATCAGAGCTTTGGTTTCCCTAAAATCCTTAGTTTGGGGTTATATAAACTCATTAGAGATAGGGTAGCAATACCATAGAATGAGGAGAACACGATCACTTGGGCCCAGTTTAGCTATAAATTTGTTTGGATTTCGTAGTCTAAATTCTTCCTTCAATCTATGGAAAGGTATTCATCTAGTCCATCTATTTGATTAGGGATGCTTTCTCGGCACAATGGATGCCAGCTGTTGGGAAAGCCCAACTTTATAGAGCTTTCATGGATCTTAAGCAAGGCAGTATGACCTTTTCTGAGTATGAGAGGAAATTCAACGAACTCTCCAAGTTCGGACCTGGCTTGAATTATACACCACTTCTGAAGAACGAGAAATTCATTTTGGGAGCTAGACCAGAATATTATGATTTGCTTACTGGCCACACCCACTGCACCTTCACAGAGCTTGTTGACTATGCTCTTAGATATGAGGCGAAGCCTAAGGGACCTACTTCCAAGGCCACTCCTACTCAGCCCTCTTCTAGCCAGCCCGGAAAGAGGAAGATGAACTTTGATCAACAAAAGAAAGCTTGGCAAAAGACTACTGGATTGGGATACGCCCAGAAAAGCCCAATCGACCTTGCTAATATCACTTGCTTCAAATGCGATAAGAAGGGCCATTATGCTAATAGATGTCCATCTACCGGAGCTGCTATTCCACCACCTTCTATGACTAGGAGAGATTTATGCCATGTCTGTCTCCAGCCTGGTCATTTCAAGAATGACTACCTAATGCATAAGCGTGGCACCACTTCTGGAGTATTTGCTATCACCACACCTGCACCATCTGTACCACCGGCCCAGGATGACCAAGGTACCTTACGGTTTACTTTTTCATTACATGATTTACCTATTAGGGTATTATTCGACACTGGAGCTTCCCATAGCTTCATATCTATTGATCTTTGTAGTAGACTCCAATTAGAAACTACTTTTACCACTACTTCCTTATGTGTCTCCGACCCTATTGGAGGACTTGCCAACCTTAGTAGAATTTGTAATGAGGTTTTACTTATGTATGGAAGATATCGATTCACTTGGAAATTTTATGTGCTTGGCTTCGAAGCATTTGACATCTTATTAGGTGCCGATTGGTTAAGAAAATTCGATGTTGTTATTTCATGCAAAGCTCGTTCTATTTCCTTAGTCAGTGACAAGGGTCTACCACTTGTCATTGAATACAAATCACCTCAGAAATATGCCGGAAGCTTCATATTCTCTCTTGATGCTTATCCGGATGATCTTGACTCCACGCCTATTGTTCAGCAATTTCCCGATGTATTTGGAGAGGTCAACTCTCTACCGCCTAAACGGGAAATCGATTTCCGCATTGATCTTATTCCTGGAGCTACTCCCGTAGTTCTCCCACACCGAAGGATGGCTCCTAAAGAAAAAGTTGAACTAAAAACTCAAATTGATGATCTATTTGCTAAGGGTTTGATTAGGAGAAGTTGTTCTGAATGGGGTGACGCAGTTGTATTTGTCACCAAATCAGATGGATCTCTTCGCATGTGTGTTGATTACAGAGAACTAAACAAACGCACTCTCAAGAATCGCTATCCGATGCCTCACATCAACGATTTATTCGATCAGCTCCATGGAGCTAAAGTCTTCTCACGACTTTATCTAGCCACTGGGTTCCACCAACTCAGAGTAGCAGAAGATGGTATCCATAAGACAGCTTTTCGTACCGAGAATGGATTCTATGAATGGTTGGTTATGCCATTTGGTTTGACCAACGCACCTGCTTATTTCGTCGACTTGATGAAACGAGTAATTCGTGATGTCCTTAACAAGTTTGTTCTTGTATTCATTGATGATATTCTCGTCTTCTCCAAAGACGAGAAAGAGCATGAAACACATCTCCGTTATGTTCTGGAAACTCTCCGTAACCATCAGCTTAAAGCCAAGTTCTCTAAATGCCACTTCTGGCGAGACGAAGTGAGATTCCTTGGCCATATTGTTTCTGAAAATGGGATTTCGGTCGATCTAGCTAAGATCGCCGTAATCAATGTAAGTACTATCTTATTCCTTATTTCTGTTCGAACAATCTTATCTCTTTCTGATTTGAATAAATTAATCTACAGGATTGGGAGACTCCTAAAACTCCTACAGATATTCGTAGTTTCTTGGGCTTAGCCGGTTATTATCGCCGATTTATTGAGCACTTTGCCCGAATTTCTACCCCACTTACTGCTTTAACTCGGAAGGATGTTAAGTTTATTTGGAGTGAGAAATGTGAATAAGCTTTTAATGAGTTGAAGCGCAAGTTAACTTCAGCCCCTGTTCTTGCGGTAATTGAGGGAAGTGAAGGATTAACTATCTATACAGATGCTTGCCGAGAAGGTTTAGGCGATGTCCTTATGCAAAATGGAAAGGTTATTGCTTATGCGGGTTGTCAGTTGAAGACCCATGAATTAAACTATGCCACACATGATCTGGAGCTTCTTGTAGTTGTATTTGCTTTGAAACTATGGAGGCATCATCTTTTGGGAACCAAATTCGAATTATTCACTGATCATAAGTCCTTGAGGTATATCTTTTCTCAGAAGGATTTGAACCAGAGACAAGTCTGATGGCTCTAATTCTTAGCTGCATATGATCTCGACATCACTTATACTCCAGGGAAAGCAAATGTCGTAGCAGATGCTTTGAGCCATAGCAGAGCATTGTCTTGTTGTAATCTTATTGAAGGCATGTTGTTTCAGCTCGTTATCTCTCCATCTCTTATGGATCGCATCAAAGCTAAACAATATGAGGACACTTTGCTCTATCGTATGAAGGAGTTAGTTCTTGGTAGAGTTGGAAATGCTGACAGCAATATGGGAGCACAAGTAGATAGTAATGGAGTTTTGAGGATCGACAACCGTATTTGTGTTCCTAATGTCGATAGATTGAGACAAGAAGTGCTTAGAGAGAACCATCAGTCATCACTTTCATTTCATCCTGGTGTCACTAAGATGTATCGTAATATGAAGCATTTATATTGGTGGAGTGGGATGAAGAGAGATATTTCTATATATGTCAGTAGATGCACCACTTGCCAACAAGTCAAGGCCGATCACCAGAGGACTGCCGGTTTACTTCAACCCCTAGAGATTCTGTGTTGGAAATGGGATCAGATTTCTATGGAATTCATCGATGGATTACCGAGGACCAGAAAAGGTAACGAGAGTATATGGGTGATTGTTGATAGGTTGACCAAATCTGCTCACTTTATTCCTGTAAAGACCACTCGTACTGCTTCGAGTCTGGCCAAAATTTATATGAGAGAGATTGTTAGACTTCATGGAGTTCCGTCTAGTATTGTATGCGATCGAGACCCTATATGCACTAGTAAATTCTGGAAGGCATTTCAGGACGTCTTAGGCACTAAACTGAATCTGAGCACAGCTTATCATCCTCAAACAGATGGTCAAACTGAGAGGGTGAATCAGATTTTGGAGGATCTGCTCCGAGCTTGCATTATTGATTTCGGTGGATCTTGGGAAGACCATCTTCATTTGGTTGAATTCACTTATAATAATAGTTATCAGGCGAGTATTGATATGGCACCGTTCGAAGCTTTATATGGACGGCCATGCAAATCGCCAGCTTGTTGGATTGAGCCTGGTGATCGATTAGTTCTTGGCCCAGATATGATTATGGAAGCATCCGAGAAGGTTAATGAGATCAGAAGGAAGATGAAGACCGCACAGGATAGGCAGAAGAGCTATGCAGATATGCGTAGAAGAGATTTGGAATTCCAGGTTGGGGATGAGGTATTTCTGAAGGTATCACCTTTGAAGAATGTTATTCGATTTGGTCGGAGAGGGAAGCTTGCTCCTAGATTTGTTGGACCTTTCACTATCACCGAGAGAATTGGTACACTAGCTTATAGAGTCGCATTACCAGAAAAAATTTGAGGGCGTGCATAACATATTCCATGTTTCACATCTTCGGAAAGTCGTGCGTGATCCATCCATGACCATTCCTATTGCCCAGCTAGATGAAGTAGATATTGAGCCAGATTTGACTATCGAAAGGAGACCACTTCGTATAGTCGATCGAGATACGAAGCGGCTTAGAAGGAAATCTGTTAGTCTAGTCAAAGTCCAATGGAGTCCCGATGATCATGATTGCACTTGGGAAACCGAGGAGAGTATTCGGGATTCTAATCCAGAATTGTTTGTGGAAGGTAAACTCTACTATATATTCTATATTTTTCGATAATCTATTCTACATCCAATCATCTCTCTCCTATCTGTTCTTCCACTCTTTACCGCGTTCCTTTTCGAGGACGAAAAGTTTTGAGTGGGGGAGAATGTAACGACCCTGAATTTCCGACCCAATTTAAAATTTTTAAATCCATTATTTTAATATAAAAATGTGAAACTTACATACGATTTCAATTAACGCAAACTTTGTTTATAAATTGCGCCTAGATGGTTATAGATATGGGTAAAGTTTCGTCGTAAAATACCGTAGTAAATTTCGTTCGCTTTTTATTGCACGTCAGTTCATTTTAAAACGTGTAAAATTTTTATCTTCCGAACCTGAATATTTTTACATAGAAAAATTCTAAATCATCTTCTGACAGAGACGTCATTTTTCGTTTTTCAAAATTCGGACATCTTTAGCTCCGTCGATCTTATTTTTCTGCGTTTTTGCTGCATTTTCCGTAGTAGAAAATTCGAATTTTTATAATTCAATCGTACCACTGATATCTATATACCGTTGTGTTCGCCTCGTCGCGCTGATCAAAATGGTATATTTATTTATGTCAATCGGAGTTCGGCGTTGCGAATTATGATTGTTTAACAGATTACAAACTGGTCCGTTACGCAGCACAAACCGGTACCCAAACTGATGCAGCGCAGAAAGGTGAAGGCCTAGGTCGCTCACGACCTAACAAATTCGTAGGTCGCTCACGACCTAGCGACATAGAGGAGGGAGCAAGTAATGCTGGAAAAAGTGGCAGTGTCCAAATTGGTGAAGTGTTAGGTCGCATACGACCTAACGAGGCTCTTAGGTCGCTCCAACGACCTACCGGTTTCAAAGATCACATGCTACGACCTAACAGGCTAGGGGGAAATGAGCTACGACTTAAGGGAAGTGCTGAGCTACGACCTAAGGGAAGTGCTGGGATACGACACAGTGGAGAGCTACGACCTAACAGTCTGAAGGGAAAGGTGATACGACCTAACAAATTACGACCTATGTTAGGTCGCAGGAAAACAGAATGACCTAAGTTAGGTCGCGAAGTTTTAGATCGTGAGGAGTTAAGTCGCGAGGCCTTAGGTCGTGAAGTTTCTGGAACTGCTTATCTGTTAGGTCGCAAAACTCTGGATATCGTTGATTCTTATGCCGCATTGATCTCTGCCGTTGATCCTTAAGTCGCTACATGTTTTAGGTCGTTACCGACCTAAAGCTTAGGTCGCGAAGTTTCTGATGCGCTAATGTTTTAAGTCGCTGAAGCATTGGATGCCGTAGAATCTCATGCCGAGTTAATCTACACCGTTGATTCTTTAAAGTGTGAAGAAGCTGCTGTTAAGTCGCTACCATCTTATACTAAGTCGTAGGTCGCAACTGTTATAGGTTAAGTCGTCTGTTTTTCATATGTTCTGTTGTAAGTCGTGTACGACTTATGTTGAGTCGGAGACTTTGATAGGTCGCGTCTGTTCTAGGTCGTAGGTCGTTTTCGACCTAAGTACTTGTAATATTTTGAAGTTTTCTGTTGTGTTGAGTTGTAGCCTATAAATAGGCGTGTAAGGTCATTTTGTTTTGGTTGTTGATTTTTGAATAAAATTCTCTTTTGATTGCTTTGTGCTTTCATTCCAAATTGGTAGTTGAGTGTAATCTCCTATCTCCTCTTTCGGTTAATCGAGTGCGCTCGATTCAACGATTGTAGAAGCCGATTCGCGGAATCAAGTGCGCTTGATCAACGCTTGAAGAATTGAAGATCTTTGAACCCGGTATCGTGCGCGATCAACGAGTTCGGGATAGCTAGAATTCGGTATCTTCGGATCAACGAATTTGGGCATTTCAGTATCTTCCATTCCACCGATTGCTACATTCAACGATCTACATTGTTTTTGTAATATCTGTTGCGTCGGTTTTGGTATCAGAGCTTGTTCTAGCCAATCATAGCTAGATCGAGACTTGGAGCCTAATCATTTTGAAGTTTGAAGTTGTTTGGCCGAGAAGCTTGAAGAGTGAGCCGTGAGCAAGTAGAAGTGTTCGACTTGCATTGAAGTTGTTTGATCGAATTTGAATTGGAGGCCGAAACTTTGTCCATCGTGTTCATCGCGATTTGCTACAAAGTGGAAGTTTTCGATCCGTTTCTTTTTGGATCAAAGTCCGAATTGTGTTTGAATTTTGAAGTGTTGAAGAGTTGTGAAATTTTCAAGTATGCCGCCAATAAGAGCTAATCGCCATCAAAACGTAGAAGCTTTGTATCGAAGAGAAGAAGCTGATGAGATGGAGCAAAGAATCAATGAGAATTTTAGTAAAAAGCTTAACGAAGTAATTGGCCGGTTAGAGAAGCTTATGACAGAAATGAATCAAAATCGGAGAAGGGTTTCACCTGAATCTAACCATGGGGGTAGTAGAGTCTCGCCACATTCCAATCGAGACAGAAGTGTTGAAAATGATCAAGGGCGTGGGAGGAACGTGAATGATCATGAACGGAGGAATGTCGATAGAAGGGATGAAGGTGGTCGACGTGATGGTAGTAGAGATGTGGGTGGACGAGATAGACAACGATATACATCTGATTTTGAAGAGGAGTATGATGGTGGTAGTGTTCAAGGACAAGGACGAGGACAAGGAAGAAATAACTCTGAGTATGATCACAAATGGGAGTTGGGGATGAAGACTGAAATTCCTGAATTCAAAGGTGGTATGCAAGCGGAGGAGTTTCTAGATTGGGTAGCTAATGTTGAAAAGATTTTTGACTTTAAAGAAGTTCCAGAAAATCGTAGAGTGAAGTTGGTTGCTACGAGGTTAAGGGGCAGAGCTTTGGCATGGTGGCAACAAACCAAGCTTACACGTGATCGGATGGGAAAGTCAAAAGTTGAATCTTGGGAAAAGATGAAAAAAATGATGAAAGCAACGTTCTTACCATACAATTATCAATCTTTGATGTATCAACGTTTGCAGAACTTGAGGCAGGGCACGAAGACAGTTAATGACTATGCTGATGAATTTTACCAACTGATTGCTCGAAATGATATTATGGAGAAGGAAGAACAGTTAACAGCCAGATTTGTTGGAGGACTACGAATGCAGATCCAGGATATGGTTAATATGTTCGATCCAAGATCTGTAGCAGAGGCACATCAGAAAGTGTTGGCTTGGGAGAAGCAGGGACGACGAGGAGGTGGTGTGTTTACTAATTCTAACCATCAAGCGAAGGGTGTTGGTGGAAGTTCAAATGTTTCTAAACCTATCAGTAGACCAGTGGTGAAGGAGGTTGAGAAGACAAGGGTTAACAATGGTTTCAAATTTTACAATTGTCAGGAATTGGGTCATAAAAGCAGTGAGTGTCCAAAGCCGAAGAAACGAACCATGATTGCAGAAATTGAGGATGAGGATGGTGATGGGGATTGTTCTAGTCCAGTTGAGGAGGATGAGCAGGATATTGCGTCAGGAGATGAAGGTTGTAACCTAATGCTGAGGAGATCATGTTTAACACCGAAGCAGGAAGAAGCTAGTTGGTTGAGAAGTAATATTTTTCAGTCAACATGTACTATTCTGGGGAAGGTGTGTAAGTTTGTGATCGACGCAGGAAGCTGTGACAATATTGTTTCAACCGAAGCTGTGACAAAGTTGAAGTTGAGGACAGAGAAACATCCAAATCCATACAAGTTAGCATGGTTGAGAAAAGGAGGAGAAGTGAAAGTGGATAGACGAGTTCGTGTTCCATTCTCTATTGGGAAGAAATACAAAGACGAAATCTGGTGTGATGTAGTAGAGATGAATGTTTGCCACTTATTATTGGGAAGACCATGGCAGTATGATCGAGCAGTACAACATGACGGTCGGACCAATAGCTACAGTTTTATGTTTGAAGGCACGAAAATTATCCTAGTTCCAAAGAAGAGATCACAAGGAGAAAGTAAGTCAGAAGAGATTGAAGAGCTAAAAACTTTATTATCTTTGAAAGAGTTTGTTAAGGAGGTTGAGGAAGAGCCTGAAGTGTTTTTGTTAATTGGGCGAGAGAGCAATGAAGAGGTTGAGATTCCAGAAGAAGCTAAACCAGTTTTGAAAGAGTTTGACGATGTATTTCTAGAGGAGTTACCAACGGAGTTGCCACCGTTGAGGGATATACAACATCAGATAGATCTTGTTCCAGGTGCTGTGTTGCCACACAGACCACATTATCGAATGAGTCCGAAGGAACATGAAGAGTTGCGGAGGCAGGTAGAGGAATTGCTTGAATAGGGGCGTGTGTAGGAGAGTCTGAGTCCTTGTGCTGTACCAGCTTTATTGGTACCCAAAAAGGATGGAACGTGGAGGATGTGCACTGACAGTCGAGCATTGAATACGATTACTGTGAGATATAGATTTCCAATGCCGAGGTTGGATGACTTGTTAGATCAAATAAGCGGAGCTACTATATTTTCGAAGATTGATTTGAAGAGCGGATATCATCAAATTCGTATCAGACCAGGAGATGAGTGGAAGACTACTTTTAAAACCAGGGAGGGTCTATACGAATGGTTGGTCATGCCATTTGGTTTATCCAATGCACCGAGTACTTTTATGAGGGTCATGAATCAGATTTTTCGACCATTCATTGGGAAATTTGTGGTGGTGTATTTTGATGATATTCTGATTTACAGTGGAAGTCCAGAGGAACATTTAAATCATCTTAGAGAAGTGCTGATGGTATTACAACAAGAACAATTCTATGCTACAACGAAGAAATGCGTGTTCATGATGCATAGTGTTTTATTTCTGGGGTATGTTGTTTCGAAGGAAGGTATACAGATGGACCAGAGTAAAGTTGAGGCAATCAGAGATTGGCCGCAGCCCAAGACGATAACGAAAGTTCGTAGTTTTCACGGGTTGGCTTCATTTTATCGAAGGTTTATTCCACACTTTAGTAGTGTGATGGCACCTGTTACAGATTGCATGAAAGGTAAAAAGTTGCATGGACGGAGGAAGCCGGAGTTGCTTTTGAACGGATCAAAGATCTTTTGACATCTGCACCAATTCTAGTGCTACCTGATTTTCAGTTGGTGTTTGAACTACATACTGATGCATCCAAGGTTGGGATTGGAGGAGTGTTGAGTCAGAAGGGACGTCCAATTGCATATTTCAGTGAGAAGTTGTCAGGAGCGAAGATGCGATACAATACATATGATGTGGAATTCTATGCTGTTGTACAATCTATTAAACACTAGAGACACTATCTATTTCAGAAGGAGTTTGTTCTGTATACTGATCATGAAGCATTGAAGCATTTGCAAGGGCAAGACAAGACTTCAGCGAGACATGCATCGTGGATTGCATATCTGCAACAATATACATTTGTTGTGAAACACAAGTCGGGAGTGACGAATCGTGTTGCGGATGCGTTGAGTAGAAGAAATCACTTGTTAACTACATTGAAAGTTGAAGTGACGGGGTTTGAAATATTGCCAGAATTATTTACCGATGATCCTTACTTTGCAAAGTTTGTTGATAAAGTCAAGGATGGAGAGACGGATGAGTTCGTGATGGTAGATGGTTTTCTTTTTAAAGGAAGTCGATTGTGCATACCGGAGGGTAGTCTGAGAATGAAGATTATCAAGGAGTTACACGAAGAGGGACATGTTGGGAGAGACCGTACATTACAGCTGATTTCACAATCCTACTTTTGGCCATCAATGAGGAAAGAGGTGGAAAGGTTTGTGGAGCGTTGTCATATTTGTCAGGTTTCGAAAGGAACTGCGACTAATGCTGGTTTATATATGCCATTACCTGTACCAATTAAACCATGGGTTGATGTGAGTATGGACTTCGTGTTGGGATTACCGAGGACACAGCGTGGTAACGATTCCATATATGTGGTGGTGGACAGATTTTCGAAGATGGCACATTTTATTGCTTGTAAAAAGACGGCGGATGCTGTTCATGTTGCTCAATTGTTTTTCAAGGAGATCTATCGACTTCATGGATTGCCCGAATCTATTGTGTCGGATAGAGATACTCGATTTTTGAGTCAC
Source organism: Allium fistulosum (assembly GCA_030737815.1). NCBI lineage: Eukaryota > Viridiplantae > Streptophyta > Magnoliopsida > Asparagales > Amaryllidaceae > Allium > Allium fistulosum. The sequence continues at coordinate 1,216,543,625 of CM060902.1, forward strand.
TTTTGGTTGAGTTTGTGGAAAATGGTGGGAACGAAGCTGAAATTTAGTAGTGCTTATCATCCACAAACGGATGGACAGACCGAGGTTGTAAACAGATTGTTGGGAAACTTGTTGAGGTGTCTTGTTCAAGATAATTTGAAGAGTTGGGATGTGAAGTTATGCCAGGCAGAGTTTGCCCATAATCATGCTGTGAATCGAAGTACTGGGTTCAGTCCATTCCAGATTGTCTATTCGAGCTTACCGAAAGGACCGTTGGATTTAACGGTGATACCACACTCAAAGGGGACAATTAAGAAAGCTGCTGATTTTGTTGAGGGGCTGATGGAATGTCATAAAATCGTTCAAGAACGATTGGAGAAAGCAAATAAGAAGTATAAACAATCTGCAGATTTGAAACGAAGGAGTGTTGAATTTCATGAAGGTGATTTGGTTTATGCAGTATTAACAAAAGATCGTTTTCCGGTGGGGACATACAATAAATTGAAAGCAAGGAAGATTGGTCCGGTGGAAGTGATAAGACGAATTAATGAAAACGCTTATAAGTTGAAGCTGCCGGATGATGTGTATACGTCTGACGTATTCAATGTTAAACATCTTATACCATATCATGGGGATGAGTCTGTTATGGAAGAAGAGGGTGCAAATTCGAGGTCGAATTTTTCTCAACTTGGGGAGGATGATGCAGCGCAGAAAGGTGAAGGCCTAGGTCGCTCACGACCTAACAAATTCGTAGGTCGCTCACGACCTAGCGACATAGAGGAGGGAGCAAGTAATGCTGGAAAAAGTGGCAGTGTCCAAATTAGTGAAGTGTTAGGTCGCATACGACCTAACGAGGCTCTTAGGTCGCTCCAACGACCTACCGGTTTCAAAGATCACATGCTACGACCTAACAGGCTAGGGGGAAATGAGCTACGACTTAAGGGAAGTGCTGAGCTACGACCTAAGGGAAGTGCTGGGATACGACACAGTGGAGAGCTACGACCTAACAGTCTGAAGGGAAAGGTGATACGACCTAACAAATTACGACCTATGTTAGGTCGCAGGAAAACAGAATGACCTAAGTTAGGTCGCGAAGTTTTAGATCGTGAGGAGTTAAGTCGCGAGGCCTTAGGTCGTGAAGTTTCTGGAACTGCTTATCTGTTAGGTCGCAAAACTCTGGATATCGTTGATTCTTATGCCGCATTGATCTCTGCCGTTGATCCTTAAGTCGCTACATGTTTTAGGTCGTTACCGACCTAAAGCTTAGGTCGCGAAGTTTCTGATGCGCTAATGTTTTAAGTCGCTGAAGCATTGGATGCCGTAGAATCTCATGCCGAGTTAATCTACACCGTTGATTCTTTAAAGTGTGAAGAAGCTGCTGTTAAGTCGCTACCATCTTATACTAAGTCGTAGGTCGCAACTGTTATAGGTTAAGTCGTCTGTTTTTCATATGTTCTGTTGTAAGTCGTGTACGACTTATGTTGAGTCGGAGACTTTGATAGGTCGCGTCTGTTCTAGGTCGTAGGTCGTTTTCGACCTAAGTACTTGTAATATTTTGAAGTTTTCTGTTGTGTTGAGTTGTAGCCTATAAATAGGCGTGTAAGGTCATTTTGTTTTGGTTGTTGATTTTTGAATAAAATTCTCTTTTGATTGCTTTGTGCTTTCATTCCAAATTGGTAGTTGAGTGTAATCTCCTATCTCCTCTTTCGGTTAATCGAGTGCGCTCGATTCAACGATTGTAGAAGCCGATTCGCGGAATCAAGTGCGCTTGATCAACGCTTGAAGAATTGAAGATCTTTGAACCCGGTATCGTGCGCGATCAACGAGTTCGGGATAGCTAGAATTCGGTATCTTCGGATCAACGAATTTGGGCATTTCAGTATCTTCCATTCCACCGATTGCTACATTCAACGATCTACATTGTTTTTGTAATATCCGCTGCGTCACAAACTGTCTACCCCGTTTAGAATTCTAGGAGTCTTTTGACTATTCAGCTGTCTTGAAAAGCCAACAGCCCTTTTGGTTACCGAGACAATCAATTGAGACCTTTTGAATCCCTGTACTATTTTATAAAAACTAAGCTTCGTCATAATCATTCTTTTGCAAACTTTTCACTGGTTCGTTTCTTCATCCTCTGCAAAACACTCTTTCATTATTTGTCTTTCACAGCAAATGTCTTTCCCATTTCCCCACTTCCCACAGCCGACCATCCGCCTCTGCCCCTGCCACGTCACCATCCGCCCCTTCCACCTCGCCGTCCGCCTCCGCCCTGACACGTCACCGTCCGCCACTGCCCTGCCACGTCGCCGTCCCACCCCACTGCCACGTCCACCCGTGTCCCTACTGCCACCAGACCCACCCGAACCCTCCACTGCCCAGCCCAACTCGCCAGACCCACCAAAACCCACCACTGCCCAGTCCAACCCGCCAGACCCACCCGAACCCACCACTGCCCAGCCCAACCCGCCAGACCCACCCGAACCCACCACTGCCAGCCAACCCGCCAGCACCACTGCCCACGTCTGCCTCCAACCCAGACCCCAGCCGAACCCCAAACCACCCGAACCCGCCCGACCACCCGAACCCGCCAGCGACCCCAACCGAACCCCAGCCCGGAACCGCCAGCGACCAACCCGCTTTACACTCCGACCACCGCATCGTCCCCTGCTCCGCCGTCACTGCTGTGCCTCGCCTTGGCCGCAGTCGAATTTTCATTGCACTTCCGTTTTATATATAAATATATATATGAAACTGTATATTATATAGCAGTATATAACTTTGAATTTCTAGCTACTCACATACAGTGTTTTACTGTGTTTTGTTCCAGCTACTGCTTCAGAGACTTAGGCTTCCATTCAGCTTGTCAGATCTATCTAGTTTCTTTGCTTTGTTCGTGTTCGGATTCGTGCTTGTGTCATCTATCTAGTCTATTCATTTTCGTGCTTCGCCCTCATCTTCTTTAACCACGCAAGGTGAATATTTCATTCGCGACTCAATCTATTATGCTATGATAATCAAGTGATAGATGTTGTTGTTATTAATTTGGATGTTAAACTAGTTGATGTTAAAATTGTGATTAGATGTTGGTTTAGGGTAAATAGTTGTGACACTAAATTTGTTATGTGATGTTGAATTTGGTTGTTAATATAAGTGATAATTAATATGAAATTGAATTTGATATAGGATAGTCAACAATTTAAAATGGATTATATATGTTGAACTTGGCCCCTTTAAATGTTAAATAAATCGACACGTGGAAATAGTGTTAACTTCACTTTGAACCATTGAATGTATGATTGATATAGTAATTTGATAATAAATACCAAGTGAAAACCATAATGTAATAATCTTTAATCTGCATGAAATGATAGTGTGGATTCTAGGAATAATTATATTAATTTTCATAAGTAACAAATGTAAATTAATATTATTTCGGGATTATTTAAATAAATTGTTGAATTGTTGTGTATGGTTGTTATTGCTTGTTTATTTACTTTGACACCATCCCAGTTATCATACTGCAAGTTCCCTTTGCTATGCTTTGTTTTTTTATTGAATGATATTGGGTTGAAATGATAAATACCCAATTAATCAACTTGGCCTAGGATAGATAATTAAAAATAAGAAACCCGATTGGTCAACAAAAATCATTTAGAAATTGAAATCTATTTGAAATTAAGGAATGAACTTAGCAATTTGTTTGGAAATTAAGTAACGAACTTAATGGATTTAATTGAAATAAATTAATGGATTTAATTGAAATAAATTAATGGATTCAATTGAAATAAATTAATGTATTTAATTGAAATGGATTAATAAATCTATTTAATTGAATAAAATGGATTGACAAATTTAATTGAAATGAGAGTAGAAACAAGTAAAGTTTTAGAATTTAATGAATTTGAAAATTTATTAGATTTGTTAGAATTAAGATTTAAAACTCTTTTTAAATTAAATAGATCTGGGACTTGTTATAAATTAAATTTGAGATTAAGTGAAATTTGACTTAAGAGGAGTATAAAACTAATTAAAGTTTATGGATTTATTTTAGTGATAATTTAAATTTAAAATGATTTAAATTTAATGAATTAATTAAATCAGGACATTGTAAACTGAATATGGATTGAGTTGATTTGTAACTCGGAAATAACTTATTTGTGATATGTAGATCATGGAATCAAATAAATGAAATTGGATTCCTTTAAATAGAAATTTAATTGAATTTGGTAAATAAATCAAATGAAGCTATTTTGATAAAAGGAATTTAGTTAATAAAATTGATTTAATCGAATTTATGATTATTTAATGTAACGATGAACGTAAACATGAATTGAAATGAATAGAATTTGATTTAATGATTTGAACTAAATTGACCATTAAATTGAATCCATTGATTATTAACTAAATTTAATAAGTGAAATTTAGATCTTATTAAATTGAACTTGAATACTTAATTATATTGTTATCTCAAATGTTGAACTAAAATTTCATTTGGAAATATGATTTTAAAAACCTGAAATAAATTGAATCGTGAAATGTCAAATTTTGAAAGTCAAATTTGCAACTTGACTTTTGGACTTTGATTTGTTTAAACCTTAACTTAAACGACCATCGGGTAATGAATACGTAGTTATTAAAGAGACCGAGATCAGATATGGACATACTCTCTGTCGATACCGAAAACCACTTTAATAACTATTATACGCGGAGTGTTGGTCCAGAATGAAGTGGATGGTTTGGTGAACGCGATGACTGAAGAAAGAGAACGATATTGGATGACCCCTGACATGACTAAAACAAGAGCCGCGCCGGGCCATTGAGGTTCGCCACCTCTAGCGGACACACTTCTTCGATACCATATCTATTACTTATGTGATTCGATTTGGGTGCACCCTTTGATTTGGGAGTGTTGTTTCGCGGTGTTGAGGTAGTAGCTGCTATGCTCAACATCAGTCCGGATCACGCAACTACTAGTATCCTAGTTGGTATCGCCTCATGTACCTTGTCATACTGATTATCCTATTCGCGACCACTACGATTTGTTTTGTGTTATACCTATGGGGTACCCTCTGATAACCACTAGTTTACGGTGGGGTTTACGGTGCTATATAGACTATGGCATTATAAAAATGTGTTAAGGGGGATTATGGTAACGCCTTAACACTATTTTAATATCGTACTTTACTAATTAGACATTGTCTACATATCGTATTCTATTGTATATATAGATAGTTTATCGGATCCTTAGAGATGTTTATTCCATCTTTGAGTTATGGACTTTATTCCTTGAACATGATTATCTTGTATAAGATTTTGAGTCCTGACTTGAGTGTTTCTTTTTGTATATGCTCGGGTCAGTCTGAAGCTATCCAGTTTGCTGATCGAGGTTGGTTGAAGATGCTGAAGACTTTGCATTTATCTTTATTTCCATTCTAGTATTGATGTACTAGTCTGTTGGAAATTTATGTATATCCTCTCAGTCACTTTATGTTGAGACACTGTTGTATTTCCTGTAGTAGCTTCATGAACTGCTATTATGACGATGTATTTTTTTCCGCTACATTATTATGTGACTGTTCTGTGTCTGTGATGTTGTATTGATTCTCATTTACATTTATGTATGTATAATCCCATAATGATTCGTGTTTTATATTATTTAAGTTGACATATGTGGATTATTGTCAATTTAAATGGTCCAAATATACGGGTTGTTACAAGGACCGTTCTCGAAGTGCCGAGAGCCCCTCCATGGAATCCTACACAATTAGCGAACGCGTCTTAGCGATTTTTGATTGTATATCTATATTTTTGTGATGTACACTCACAGACATCACAACTACTTGATTATTATATTTTCAACCCCTAGACATTATTATAATATCACTAGATTTTCAAATTGAAAAGGTTTTGTTATCGTAAGGTAAAACCCGTCCGTATGCAACATGGTCTTACGAGACACTTTTAATTTGAAAAGTTTTTATAACAGTAAGTAATCCATTTGATTATGTTTCTCAAGATGGTTTTTCCAGGCTGACCTGGGCTATGTATTCCTATAATGCTCGGGTCAGTCCAAGCATATTTTCTTAATTTAGCTAGACATTTTGGAGCTTCAACTGGATCCTCCAAGGCATATTTTCGTATTTCTTTATTTTTGCTGCATTGTTATTGTTGAAATTATCAGCAATTTTAAGGATAGGTTTTTATGGTTGATGATATGTTAGTGTTGTACTCCGATATATATATATATGTGTGTGTGTGTGTGTGTGTCTTAAAGTTTCTTTCTTTTGAAAAGATTTTTTGTTTAGTATTGTATATTACTCGTCACGCTTGTGAGACTCTATTCCGTCTTTTCTTTCTTTTACCCCAATGATTTTTTTTTTCTAGCACTTGGATGTTCGGCATGTGAATATCACGGATGTATTAGTGTCGACTTTTGGGAATTGAAAAGGTGGGTTTGTTACACTTGGTATCAGAGCTGAAGGTTAAGCGAGAACCATGACTTTGGTGGGGTTAACTCATTAGAGATAGGGTAAGGGACAACCTAGAATGAGTTTGAGTGTATTATATATGAGATGGCGTATTTGTCAATGCTATAAAATTGTTTTATATTGTGTTGATGGGTCTGTTGAGTGGCTTATGAATTCTGGTCGATGCATCTGATCAACGTTATCGATAAGGGTTTCTAAACACTTAAATAAGACAAACCGACACAATATTTTTTAAAATTTGGTAAATGAAATAATTTTACATAGAATTATATTTTATATATAAAGGAAAATTTTTCAGAAATTAATATAGTTATTAGAGAATGTTTGTTTGTTAGGAATTGATAATACTTGATTATTATCATTTATAGTTTGATTGGTTGTGCTTGGTCAGTTTATGAGCAGTTCTACCTTATTACTGCATGAGTTGGGTAGGTGGTAATGTTGAGAACATTGAAATGAACACATTGTGAATTTAGTTTCACAAATTGATTATAAGGTGTTTGGTGTTAATGTTAGGTTAATATTAAATTTTAATAGAAGTTGTTTATTTTAATAATAATAAACAAAGATATACAATTGTGGAATATTTTTATACAGGAAAGTGAAATTTTATAAGTATAATTTATAGATAGATTTTAAATAAAAAGGACTTTAAGTTGAGAATTTGAGAATTTAAAATCCCATTGTTTTGGAAAATGTTTTTAAAAGTTTTGGAAAGTAATAATGTTAATATTATTTGACAGCAATTATGAATATAAATATTTGAAAGGATATAGAAGCACTGAACTCACTTCGGTCGCTAGAAAATAATTCCAATGATGATTGCAACATCATTGGTGTTCATTTTCGAGTTTCTAAGTGATGAATTACTGCCATAATGTTCTTGTTTCAAGTGGTTTGGTAAAACAAATTTCTAGTTAAATACCGAGATATGATTTGATATCTTAAGGTTATAAACATAAATATTTTTATTTCAAAATGATTTGGAATAAAATTTGTGTGTTTAGTTCTTAAGTTTTCAATTAATGTTATATGGACTCATGTAACTTATGTATTGGGGTAGACTGGTTGTGCACCTTATTATAATAAATTGTTTGGTAGTTTTCATTTGTAAAAAAATGGAATTTTCGGAAATTTTGGATAGTCGGAACTTCCGAATTGATATAGAAATTGAAACTAACTATTTTGTGAAGATGTAAGAGAACAAGTTTTTGTAACTTATAAATTTGAAGAGATGGCAAGTTACCAATTTTTAATTGTTGAACACCTTGCTTAAGTAAAACAAATATGATATGGTATATATACTCTTAGGATTTAAAAGAGTATTATAGAACTTGAGTTAGAAAATGTTAATATCTCAAGTTAAGTTTTATGAAATATTTTCATAAATAATTTTAGAAATGAAAAGAAATTAGTATAAGAAACCAACAAGAATAAATACGTAAGCTGCACGTAGATCATCTTATTCGCTAATTGTTTGGATCGAGATTAGAGTACACGACTTTAAGGTGACTCACATCGATCCGAATAAGGATTTATCACTCGATTCTCAATGGCGAACGCTTGGTAAGGGTTATTGGCATGAAACTATAGTTTTCTATCATATCATGTGTCTATGTAAGGAGAAAGGAGGTTCCAAATCAAGGAGCCTAATCAGAGTCCGCACTAGAGAGTTGGATGAGCGATGCTAATCTAGAAGTGAAGTTATGTAGTCGAGGGAATAATCGAGTCGGATATTATGTACGGATGATCTATATAATCTATATACTTTGTACGGGCTTATAGAAAATGTTAAGTATTTATGGGGTTTATTTTTTCTGGGTTTGATAGTGATGAAACTTCGGGGGCGAAATTCTTTCAAGGAGGGAGAATGTAACGACTCAAAATTTTAAGTCGTCAAAATTGAATATTTAATTTATTCAAATATGATAATTTGAATTTAATTTATAATAAAATATATGTTTCAAATAATTGCTCAATTGTTGGTTATGTATTTTTAATTTAATTTATAGGATTTTTGCATAATTTTTATTCTAGAAAATAATTAAACATTCGTTTAACGTATTTTATAGCAAACGTTGGTATTTTTGGAAACGCACGGATTCAATTAATCAGTATATTTTAATATTGTTTTGTGATCATATCGCATTGTTGTGCAGGATCATATTTTTATTTTTGTCGTTCGCATCTCATACGCGAATGCCTTATAGTGGGGCATTGCATCGCAAGCTAACTTTTCGAAAACAATTTACACACAAACCATTCATACACGCAACATTTTATTCGCATGCTAGCATCGTGTCCTTGCCATTGACTTTGGTTGTCCTTGCTTACTTTGCATTGAAGTGAACTTGTTTATATATTGACACACACGCATGAAGAAAAGGGCTACACATCCATTTATAAACACATTGGACACAAAGATGAACTCACGCAACACTCTTTTTCACATCTTTTCATGTTCTTTGCCTTTGAGTTTGGAGTCTTTTGGACTGGCTTGCATTTAAATCCTTTGGTCCTTAAAATACTTAGCAGTGAAGTAAAATCTAGTTATATATACGAGTACATATGCACGTCCAGGTGGGCCTGCATTTAACCACAATGTGAATGCATTTTTATTTGTACCTGTGAAAGTAGATTTGATAGTAGCATCCCCACATTTGAACGCCGCCTAGGCAGAAACCGCTATTTTTTTTGTTCTGACTGCAATAACTTCTTCATACTAACTCGGAATCAGGCAAAACTTCGACCGATGAATTCCTACCTAAATTACAGACAATATGGTACACTCGGATACTTCATCTTGTGAATGCACACTGTAGTTCTCCAAGGGGACTGACAGTTTACTTAGAAAATAACATGCTACCACATCCCCATATTTGAACTCTGCCTAGTACAGAAGCCGCTATTTTTTTTGTTCAGACCGCACTATAATAGACTACATCCTCATATTTGAACTTTACCTAGGAAAAAGCCGCTATTTTTTTGTTCAGACTGCAATAACTTTTTCATACTAACTCGGAATGAGACAAAACTTCGACCGATGAACTCCCACCTAAATTACGAACAATATAGTACACTCGGATACTTCATCTTGTGAATGCACACTGTAGTTCTTCATGGGGACTGACTATTTACTTAGAAAATAACATGCTACCACATCCCCATATTTGAACTCCGCCTAGTGCAGAAGCCGCTATTTTTTTTGTTCAGTCTGCAATAACTTCTTCATACTAATTCGGAACCCAACGAGACTTCGACCGATTAACTCCCACCTAAATTACGGACAATATGGAACACTCGTATACTTCATCTTGTGAACGCACACTGTAGTTCTCCATGGGAACTGACAGTTGTACTTAGAAAATAAGAGGCTACCACATCCCCATATTTGAACTCCGCCTAGTGCAGAAGCCGCTATTTTTTTGCTCAGACTGCAATATTTTCTTCATACTAACTCGGAATCCGGCGAGACTTCGACCGATTAACTCCCACCTAAATTACGGACAATATGAAACACACAGATACTTCAACTTGTGAACGTACACTGTAGTTCTCCATGGGCACTGACAGTTGTACTTAGAAAATAACAGGATACCACATCCCCATATTTGAACTCCGCCTAGTGCAGAAGCCGCTATTTTTTTTGTCCAGACCACAATATTTTCTTCATACTAACTCGGAATCCGGCGAGACTTCGACCGATTAACTCCCACCTAAATTATGGACAATATGAAACACTCGGATACTTCATCTTGTGAACGTACACTGTAGTTCTCCATGGGGACTGACAGTTGTACTTAGAAAATAACAGGCTATATTCCCATATTTGAATACTATTTCTCTATAAGATAAGATGTAAAAGGATATATTTGGAATTTCAAAAAGACACTGAGTAAATCTATTCAATGAATTCTCTTTCTTAGTAGTATAGATAAAGATAGAGTGAATGATTTCCATTATTATAATGAGGGGTATTTCTGGTATTTCAAAAAGACACGGTTGAATTCCTATTCAAGGAATTCTCATTATTAGTAGTAAAGGTAAAGATAAAGATAAAGATAAAGATGTGATGTTGACATAACAATCCATGGGGACTGACAGTTGTACTTAGAAAATAACATGCTACCACATCCCCATATTTGAACTCCGCCTAGTGCAGAAGCCGCTATTTTTTTTATTCAGACTGCAATATTTTCTTCATACTAACTCAGAATCCGGCGAGACTTCGACCGATTAACTCTCACCTAAATTACGGACAATATGAAACACTCGGATACTTCATCTTGTGAACGTACACTGTAGTTCTCCATGGGCACTGACAGTTGTACTTAGAAAATAACAGGATACCACATCCCCATATTTGAACTCTGCCTAGTCCAGAAGCCGCTATTTTTTTTGTTCAGACCGCAATATTTTCTTCATACTAACTCGGAATCCGGCGAGACTTAGACCGATTAACTCCCACCTAAATTACGGACAATATGAAACACTCGGATACTTCATCTTGTGAACGTACACTGTAGTTCTCCATAGGGACTGATAGTTGTACTTAGAAAATAACAGGCTATATTCCCATATTTGAATACTATTTCTCTATAAGATAAGATGTAAAAGGGTATATTTGGAATTTCAAAAAGACACTGAGTAAATCTATTCAATGAATTCTCTTCATTAGTAGTAAAGATAAAGATAGAGTGAACGATTTCCATTATTATAATGAGGGGTATTTCTGGTATTTCAAAAAGACACGGTTGAATTCCTATTCAAGGAATTCTCATTATTAGTAGTAAAGATATATATATATATATATATATATATATGGACACGCATGAAACACGACACCACTTTCCATCTTCACACGTTATTTTCATTTTCCTCTTCTCTGAAACAAAAGACATGGTAATGTGGGAAATGGTGTACTGGAGGCGGCAGTGAGAGGAGGGAGAGTAGGAGGAGTGCAGGTTTTAGTGTGTAGGCAGTGCATGGTTGTGTACGTGAAGGAGAAAAGGAAGGAGGGTTGATGCGTGAGTTTGGTAGGAAAATAAAGGAAGAATTAAAGTGTTACTGTAGAAATAAAGTGGATTTGCAAATTAGCCCAACACAATACGCTCTTCTGCGCGCATGCGTGAGATAGAGGGAGGAAGCCTGGGGACGTGATTTTTAAGATTGGGAAAATGTATACTGTTGTGTGCAAAGGTTTTGCAAAAAGGACCTCATCATTGTGTTCTATTGCGGGATGGAAAGGGAGATTATTTTTCAAAGCGGGTGCAATGCATGGTGGGCCTGGGCCGTTCTTAGTTCGGTGAGGAGCATTTTATTGTTTTTGTTTACTTATATTAAGAAATGTGTGATTTGTTTAAGTGCTGTAACTTGATTGCTTGGAATACGTTTTACCTATGGATTTTTGCGTTGGACTTGTATTGTCAAGTACAATGTTATAGTGTGATTTGTTGGTAGATTTATGATGTATAAAAATTATGATATATTGATAGGGATTAAATTTAATTACAATGTTTTATTAATAACGTCATTAAATTTATTTATACCTTAATTAGTGATATCTATTTTGCCAAATAAAACACCATTAGGTTAAATTTAATTGAATAGATTATTATGGACACTTATTGAGCAAAATAAATTCTTGTTTTGTGCTTGCTAAGTAAAAAGTTAATTTATGAAATTAATTAATATGTGGATTAATTAATATGGATTAAATGGTGAATTAACTCCTGATTGTTAATTGTTGAGTGCTACAAGCTTGGTAGTCTGGCCGTATTGAATATGACATTGATATATGAACCCCTTCGACATATGAAAACAAATGGTAGCTTGTTTAAGTACCATTGTGAGCGTTAAGCCTTAATCTGCACAATGTTTTAAGTTTGCTGATTATCTTAATTGAAATTGTTTAAAGTTAGTTATATTTTATTTAACAATGTTTTAAAGTTAATTATATTTTATCTAATAATGTTTAAAGTTAATTATTATTTTATTAATGATATTTAGTGTTAATTATAATGAATTAAGGATGTTTCTAAATTGTTAAATTATTTTAGCTAATAAGGTTAAAGTTAATTAATTATATTATTAATGTTGTTTAAAGTTATTTAGTTATTTAAGATTTTTTATGATAAATTATTTTGTTAAAATGTTTTAGTTGATTAATTATTTTAATAAAAGGTTTTAGGTTAATTAGTGACATAAATCAAAGAGGTTTAAGTTGATTATTTAGATAAGGTTAAAGTAAATTAATTAATTACTAATGATGATTTAGTTAACTAATTATTTAATTAATGGTATTTAAAGTTATATCGGTAGTGTAATTAATGATGTTTAAAGTTAATTAAATGGTTTATTTAATTTTGTTTAAGTTAATAAAATGATTCATTTAGAAATGTTTATAAATAATATTTTATAAATAATGGTGATGATTATAAATGATATTTTATAAATAAAATAGTATGGGTTTATAAATGATATTTTATAAATAACAAAATTGAGTTTAAAGGCTATTTAATTATAACAAGTTTAAAAGTTATGGTCCTTATAGCGATAGTCGATGTGGATGCGGTTTTAAAAATTCTATGATTTCATTACATTGAAAAGTTATCTATCTTAGACATTTGGGAACTCCTTTCAAGTACGATTTAGAAAATTTATAAAATCAATTTAAGAAGGGTTTGGAATTATTAATATATTTCAACAATTATTTAGTAATTGGTTGAAAGAAATGTTTTGAATAAGAGAAGGATAAGTGTTTGGGTTTATAGTAAACAATATTTTAAATAACGATTGTTTTTACCTAATCTAATATGGTTTGGAATTATGATATCTTCCTTGGTTTTGTGAATGTACTTATCTCATTAAGATAAGTATATGGTTATATTTTCTAAGTATTGAAATTATAGTGTTTTGTGAATATATTTATTATGTTGAAATAAGTATATGGAAATGGCTTTCAAGTATTTACAAAGTGTTATAGCCAATGAAACATTAATTAAAGAGGCTTAGGGGTTACAGATATGCTTAAGCGAGTTTAGTTTCCTATAAAATTAAATTTGTGATTGATTGTTATTTATTTGATAGTTAAATAACCAACTATCAAATCTTAGCCTAAATAATCCTTCTTAATTTTGGTGGTATGGAAACTCTTCATACTTAACACCAAAGGATATAACTCTAGAAATATCTGGGAGAAACACGTGATTTATATGGCATGGTCATCTTCGATGATGCTGTAGTATATGTATAAATCTCATTCTGTTGTCCTAGGACAAATAATAGGGAGATCCATCAACTTAAACGATTAGGGGATGATCCCTGCTCCTATATATTGTCTGTATATTTCTAAAAGAACCAGAGTTGAGTTGCCGGGAAAATCATCGGTTGGTTTTGGAGCGCCCGGTAAGCGGGGGAGTGTACTTATATGAGATGACTTGAAACCATAACCACTCCAAAACCAAATACATGTTCTATGCTTTGGAGGAGTATCATGATCTATTGAGATGTGGGGATCAATGTGTGATTCCGAGACCTGTTGAGGTGTGGGAATCCATGTGTAATTCCAAGATATGTTGAGATGTGGGAATTCATGTGTGATTCCGAGACTTGTTGAGGTGTGGGAATCCATGTGGGGTTTCGAAATCTATTCCGGTGGCGATGCATGAGGTGGAATGCCGGACGTAGCCTCATCAGCGATAATGACTAAAACTAAAGATAGGATGCATATCCAAGGGGTTTAGCTAACCCATAAAGGTGCAATCGACTCTCTTTTCTAGCGATACCTATAGTTTATGCATGCAGGGAGTGATGATTCGGCCTAGGTGGTCAGCTATGTATTTCCTATGTACCTTGGCTAGACATGTACGATGCTTCGAAAGGATAACTCTGATCCTTGTGTAGGAGGACCATTCTCTAAGTACTAAGAGCCCCCCCATGGAATCCTACACAATTAGCGAACGTGCCGTAGTAATTATTGATTGTATATCTATTATTGTTGTGATGTACACTCACAAACATCACAACTACTTGATTATTATATTTTCAATCCTTAGACATTATTATAACATCACTAGATTTTCAAAATAGAAAAGGTTTGGTTATCGTAAGGTAAAAACCCGTTTGTATTTATGTGCGGCGTGGTCTTAAGAGACACTTTTATTTTGAAAGGTTTCTATAACATTAAGTAATCTATTTGATTGTGTTTCTCATGATGGTTTTACCAAACTGACCCGGGCGTTGTTTTCTTATAATGCTCGGATCAACCCAAGCATATTTTTCAAATTTAGCTGGACATTTTGCAGGTTCAGGAGACGAACTGGATCCTTGAATACGTATTTCTTTATTTCTACTGCATTGTTATTGTTGTAATTATCAACAATTGTAAGGACAAGTTGTTATAACTGTCCAGGTTGATGATATGTTAGTGTTGTACTATGATATATGTATGTATATTAAAGTCTCTTTCTTTTGTAAAGATCGTTTGTTTAGTGTTATATATTACTCATCACACTTGTGAGATTTTGTTCTGTCTTTTCTTTCTTTTACCCAATTAATGATCTGTCTTTCCGACACTTAAATGTTCAGTACGTGAATACCACAGATGTATTAGTGTCGACTTCTGGAGATCAAAAAGGCAGGTTGTTACATAAATAGCTAACTAACTTTAAAACATCTTTTATACTTATTTAAACATGTAACCCCAAATTTTTAATAAAATTGGAGTTAATTTAAAACCAAAGCTTACTCATTCGGAAAGAGGCTTAGCGACCACAACAGTACTAAATCAACTTACCATTTCCTTAAATTTGACCTTTCAATTCACATAACAGGTATTTGCATAAGCTAACACATATGTAAGTAGAATCAATTAGTAATCGCTAACTAAACAATCACTTATCCAATATAAATTAACTGGTATACACTTCAATGTCCAAATCAATATATTAGCAGAACGAGGATTTATTCTGCTAAATGGATCTCCAAATAATCTACTAAATTTAATTATAGTAGAATGGAGATTTTTTCTGCTAAACAGATGTCAAAGTTTAGTATAACTTATCCGTATTTGTTTGGCTACTTAATGGCACATGCCAAGAGAATCCATTGTTTTAAACTCATCCACTTATAAAAGAAAGCTACCTTTAAATAAATGATATAATAAAATCTTAATTTAATTACAAATTAAATCTTAATTAAATCTAAATAAATAAATTAATTAAATCCTTTCTGATTAGTAATTAATTTATAATTAAACCCTAATTAAATAATAATTAATTAAATAATTAAACTTAATTAAATAATAATTAATACTTAACTAATAATTTGTTAAAACTCTCTTAATTAATTAATTATAATTAACTTACTTAATTAATACTTATGCACTAATTACCTTTACTTAATTACTAATTAACTACTACTTATCTGTAATTAACTAATTAATTAAATAATTATTAAACTCTCACTTAATTAAATAATAATTACCTTTTATACTTAATTAATGATTTGAAAAGGCTTTTCAAAAAATATTTAAGAAGGAAACATTTTAAATTTAGAAAAGCATATGATTTTTCGAACTGCATCTATAACGACTATCACTATGGCGACCATAAATCAAAGTAAGTTTCTAAGTTAACGTTTCAACTTTAACTTTTAAAAATTTTACTTGCTTAATAAAACTTTATAAGAGGTTTTGAAAACTATAAAAAAGTTTGAAACTTTGAAATCCTTTTAGTGAATTAAACTAGTAAACACGATTTAGTTTCCCAAAGAGCTCAAGTCACTTTACAAATCAAAATGCTAACTTCCTTAGCAATTTCAACACCTAGGCAAGAGCACAATTATATCCATGCCATAACACCATACATTAAGAAAGATCATGACTTTAACATCAATTCACAGCGAAACTACAATTTCAAGGTCACAACCAAGTAAAACATATAATTCCACATATTAGCAACACCAAACACATATTATTCAACCAAGAGCATCATAATAACTAGCAACATAAAAAGTTTAAAATTTTCAAATTAAAAGGTGAGTTTACTCACTAAAGTTCATGAAAATCAACCTTTCACTAAAACTTGGTTTTGCCTTAGATCATGGATTCCTTTTGCAAAAATTTGATTTATGGCTTAGGGTTCTGAAAAATTGGCTCGATCTTAGGTCAATAGGGCATGACCAAGGTTTTAAAAGGGATGTGTGGGCTTGATTTTGAAAGAAGAAGAGATGTAGATGGAAGAACAAGGGTTTAAACAAGTTTTTAAATGGATTAAAAGGAAAAAAATTGATTTTTAAACTTTGGAAAATAAAAGAGTAGCCTTTAAAGAATTTAAAAAAGCTTTGGAAATAAAATGAAGTTTGAAAAATTAAGAAATGAATGGGAAAATGGAAAAGAAAAAAACTGAATGTTGTATACAAAGTAAAATATTTAAATTACCACAAAACTCTTAAGTGTCATACCCTCCATCTATAACGACCTGCAATTCCGCACATTTCAAGCTAACAATGAACCACACATGTCAAACCCGAATTGAATGGAAAGGAGAATAGTTAAGAGAAAGAAGAAAGAATAAAGAATAAAGAAGAAAGAAGAAAACAAAGAAGAGAGAAAGAAAACCAAACAATACAGAATCTCACAACGCAGCGGAACAATATATAATATAATATCAATAATCTTTACAAAAGAGAAACTGTAATATACATACATCAATCAGAATACAACAACAAATTACTAATCATCATCCTAGACAGTTATAACAACCTGTCTTCACAAATGCTAATAATTTTTAAACAACCAATGCAGCGGAAAATAAACATATACGTAAATACAACTTGAAGACCTCCAGCTCATCTTTGGAAGCTTCAAAGAATCTAAACTGAATCTGTAAATATACTCGGTCTGACCTGAGCATTAAAAGGGAAGAACACTAAGATCATTTTTGTAAACTAGCGTGAGAAAACACATCTCAATTGGACTTTAAAGTTATCAAAACTTTTCAAAAACAAAGGTATCTTGTAAGACCACGCCACACATAAACACGGACAGGTTGTTAACTTATGATAACCAAAACAATTCATATCAAATCCTCTGATATTATAATAGTGTATAGGATACAAATGCATATTAATCATAGCTGAAATTGTTACATTGGTTAAATTGCAGCATAATAGGTTTACAACTAAAACCGTAAAGGCTT
Source organism: Allium fistulosum (assembly GCA_030737815.1). Classification (NCBI taxonomy): domain Eukaryota; kingdom Viridiplantae; phylum Streptophyta; class Magnoliopsida; order Asparagales; family Amaryllidaceae; genus Allium; species Allium fistulosum. Next base: position 1,216,561,293 of record CM060902.1, read on the forward strand.
GTATTAAAAAATGGATTCCATGCAATGGCAGGTAGGGAACTACCTTCCGTATAGCATATATATAGAGGAATGTATCGAGGATCAACAACTTTGAAACCTTTGCATCTGGCAAGACTGGCCTACTCGCAGACCCATCTGGTGGTGGACAGAATCGAATATGACATCACCCCGGTCACTCCCAACCTATCCGTGGCCATAAGCGTACACAACATACCTGAAATATAGAGGGTAACCTAGAAAAGTGATGACCATACCCAAATGGGAGCGACCCACTTAGCCTTACGACATACCCAATTTAAGCCATTTCCAGGTGTGAGGCTTAAGGTAACGTTTACCTTTCTTATAGCATATTCCACTTTGAATGCCACATCGCCATTTCCAACAACACACTAATTGATTTCCATAAAAGTACAACCTCTAAGCTTGTACATCGCGGAGAAGGGTGTTACGTATAAGTGGGGTTACCTCCTACACCACCAACAGATGTACGTTTGTAAAAACCAATGTATGTGGATCTTAGAAATGCAATGTCAGACATTCTTCCATACAAGTGGTCCAGGAACAGGACAAACCGAAGGCACTCTCCTACTACATCCTATTGAGAATCAACCCTAGGATTAGTAGAGAGCAGTCCTTGCATCGAAGATTTTATAACAGAGCACTATTGCCACCACATATATAATATGGAATCACGGGGCTAGTGGCAAGCAGCCTACATCATGAAGATCTTCATCTTCAAAATCATTGTCTTCAACATTCTGCATTTCGAATGCATACGTTGGCCCAAAGTGGTTTTCGGATAAATCCAATCACGGTCTAGCCGGACCAACAATCGATAAGAGGCCCTCAACCTCATAAGGAAATCAAGTCTCGTTGACTTATCACATTTCCAACTCTTAACTTGCTATCCTTCGACCAAGAAGGAAGCTCGGTAGATTGGAGTACCATAGTCACTCCGCACTACTTGAATCAACATTCTTAACATCAAACAATAATTAAGCCTACTCAGTTGGCCTTGTACTAAGTGCAAGACTAATCAGTTCCTACATCAAGTCGAGGAACCAAAAATGGCCAAAAATATAATCTAGCACATAAGCAGTCACTAGACCTGTTTAATTAATCTTTTATCAATTAAATCACTTTGCAAATATTTATCTCAAAATATCTTAAAAAAGGTATATTCATAAAACCATTTTAATCTTTTGATATTTGAAAAACATTTCCATATACTTATTTCAATGGTATAAATATATTCACAAACCATCTCATTTTCAACACTTAGAAAATATCTCCATATACTTAAATCCGTAATAAGTATATTTACAAATCATTTAAGGAAAGCATCATATTTTCCAAAACACGCTTTATTGGGTCAAAACTAATGTTGCGTAAAACATCGTTACGACAACCCAAAAAAATAGTATTGGGATTGGACTATTTATATTTATATAATCCCGTATACTACATAAAATATTTCCTTTTGGAAATCACTTACTATAACAAGAGTGTTATATTCTATGCCTTCTTTGTTTTCTCGAAAACAACTATTACGATAATAAATGTTTAAATATATGTTTTCATCACTTAGTACATTTTAAATCACTTATTAAAACCATTAAACTCCATCTAAAAATATCATTTTCAAAACATTCCTTTAAAATATTATTTTAACTTTTAAAACGTGAATATATTTCCTTTATAAAAATCCCTATTCAAATCTCAATATAAATCATTTCTATATTTATAAAACTATGGTTATAAATCTCCTTTCCATTTTATAAAACTTCTCTTTATAAAATCTCTTTATTTATAAAATTCTATTTATAAATCTATTTACCAAATATCAATTTCAAATCCATTTCTAATATTTATAAAACTATGTTTATAAATCTATTACTTTATTTATAAAATATAAATCTTTTATATCAACCATTTTAGAAATATTTGTTTCAAACTATTTCTATCTTCTTTAAAATTGCATTTCCTTTATTATAAAAGATGGACTTATTTATTAAGTTTTTAAAACCTTTATAATACAATTCAAAAATATCTATTCAACATATTTCACGAACTATTAGTTTATAATACCAAAATCATACTTTTTATTTTATTTAAAGTAAATTCCTTCTTTTAATAATTCAAGAATAATTATTAAAAAAATATATTATTTCAAAATCGCTTTAAAATCCTTTTAAATCAAAATCTTCACTTTATTATTTCGAAATATCAAAAATAAGGCGAAGCGCTATTAGCACTAAATAAGCAAAATCATATCCATATCATCAAATATGGCATATAACAAATCATATATCATAGTATATATGAAAAGTAAAATCAACAATTGTGAGAATCCTGTTGGATCCCTCTAACCTATCCCTCTACATCACATACAGTATATAATCATATAATATAGGTCATTTGCAACTAGGCGGGTATACATAAAAGGTCATCTGCTCTAAGGGTGGGAATAAATATCAAAACAAGCATCAATAAAAATATCTGCACTTATATAAAATATAAGTGGCCAGAGAGGTGAGTTAACTCACCGAAATTCCATTTATCGCCAAAGCGTTCCAGTTTGAATTAAAATCGAACGGACGTTCGATTTTAACACAATTCCCACTAGCTTCAAACTAATCCAATCTAACTCCATAACATAGTATTCGTCGTAACAAACGCAACTTGACTGACCGCGTCTAAATCCGCCTGTATGGAAAGGTACAAATTTGTGAAAATTTGAGATAATTAAATACTAATTAACTCCCTAGCCATGCATTTTTTAAAATGAACTTCACGACTTTCATTCGTCGCCGTCGCCGCCTCCTTCGATCGCACGCCGCCACACTCACGCCGCCGACTCCCCACACCAAGTCGCATTGATCCCCACCGGTGCGACCTCCCAACGTCACCTATATCTCGCCATCGAACTCGAAATCGCCATCGTCATTCATCTCGAATCATCGCAACCTTGTATCTTCGATCAACGGTGGGTTTGCATGGATGAGTTCATGGAGTCGAGCTCTTTACTTTTCTTGTTAGAGTCGAGGCTCGAAAATGCCTCTAGTGGCCAGAGCAACGCCGGTTGTTGGATGAAGGACGATAACAATGGCGACTAGAGTTTTAGTTCTAGGATTTTTCAAAATGAAGGAAGTTAAGGTCCTTTTATATAAAATTTCAAGGCACTATTCAACCCTAAAAATTTCGAACTCCAAACAAGGCGTGCCTCCTGACGTTCTATATGTAATACCCCTATTCCGAACACAATGGAACTAGTATCGGGACCCAATTCCATCTTCTAAAGAAGTTAACTTTCAAAATCAATTTATATTAATTTAAATTCTTTCAATTAATTTCTACGCGTTTCAAGCTCGCACGACTTAACGGTACGTCTGATTGCCATGAAATTCGATGGTATATAATAATTCACTATTACGGATCAAAGGGTATTGGTTTCTTCAAAATCTGAGACAGTGCCCCGGAAAGATATTTTCATCCATTAATTAAAAATGAATTGTTATTAAAACCATTATAATCACTTTAATTATAAATTAAAGTTTACACTAACCATTTATTATTTAAAATTGAATTTAAACAATTTATGAAATCCATTTATTCAAATTAAATTCAAGATTCAACTATTTAAACAATTCCAATTATTAAATTTAACAATTCACATTCTCAAATAAATCACTATATTTGAAATTTAAGTTGTTTGACTTATAAAGTTAACTTTTCAATATTTAAAATCAATTAAATATTTCAAATTCAAATAACTAAAATCCTGGGTCATTACACTATTCATTTATTGCCACATAATCTCCATCCACCCTTGCCTTATACCATACACAAGTCCATGGCATCCTACTATTATCCAACAGACCATAACATTCCTTTGTACCATGATATTGCTTTTTAATGTGACATTTCATACTTATATTTTATTTTACTTTCAAATTTGAAAAAGGGTCACATCTCTCCTTTTACTTAAGTAAACTTATATTTTACCATATTATATTACTAACCATAATTATGTATTTAATATATATGTGTGTATATGATAACTAAAATGTTTACAACCTTTTAGATAACTTTTAGACAATGAAAAATCAAAAATTCGAAAAATAAATTTCGGTCACATTTTTATTTTTCTTCAAACTAATTATTTTTGTAAACACATTTTGAAAACCATTTCAACATCACTAATTATTATTTAAAAGAGGATATTTTTGGGTAATAATATCCATTTATAAATTATTTAAAAATATATTAAATATCCATATTTAAAGTGATTATATTTCAGGTCGTTACATTCTTCCCCCCTTAAAAGAATTTCAACCTCGAAAGTTCATTATATGAGTACCCACAATTATTCATAAGTCTTCATGATATTCATGGATCATCCATATGCAAAATCTAATTCGATCTCTACTCGAATACATAATCTCTGTTCCGAATTAGTATCACTCACCCGATTTCTTAGTGCAGACTCCGATCAGGCTTCTTGATTAGAAACCTCCGTTCTCCTTATATAGCCATATACTATGATAGAAAGCTATGGTTCCCTATCAAGAACCCTCACCAAGTGTTTGTCATTAAAAATCGAGTGATGGATCCTTATTTGGAATGGTGTGAAACACCTCAAAGTGATGTACTCGAATCTTGGATAAAAAACAATATAAAGAAGGGAAATGGTCCATGTTGAACTTATGCACTTATGTTATTGGTTCTCACTAATACCAATTCTATTTCTGTTAAAATTATTTATGAAAACATTTCATCAAACTAAACTTAAGTTCAACTTGTATAGTAATCTACTATACCCTACGAGTATATACCACTATTTGGTTTAATTTTTTTCCATTTTGAATTTATTAAGTAAACACAAAAATCAAATATCTAGTTTTATTCCAAAATCCCTTTTGAAATGAATAAATATATTTAACCATAGAAAATGCATACATATAGCTCGAGTAACCCCAATTTGATTCTAAGGAACTAGGTACTATCAAATATTATCATATATTCCCTAACCAAGAAGGTAATACTTAAGAGAAGTGTTTACCATCCAAACACATCTCTTTCCTATATTTGGTTTTTTTTGGGCCACTCGAACTAGTTAACATAAAAATATTTATTCTATTTCAAACTACCCTTTTTAAACAATACTTTATAGATTTCCAACAAATAGTTTTAAAAAATATCTATAGCCAACTTGCTTTGGGTTCATTCAAATTCGAATTATACAATGATAATGAAGATAATTTACTAAGTGCACCACAACATTCGCCTAAGCAAACATCTGACCATCACTTAGAAGATTATTCCGATTATCACAAAACAGATCGAGACTCATTTTTCGAACCAATCCAAAGAAATACTCCTTACTTAAAAATTTCCTTTCTGAAATATTTATACCTAAAATATTTCAAGTAAAATATTAATACCTTTTTCCATAAAACATTTGAAATCCTCTTCAAGACTCCGGGACTTGAATCCTCAAACCTTTTATTTATAAAACACATTTCTTTATTATAATCCAAATTTATATAAATTCACTCCTTTATACAAATCAATTCTAAAATAATTATTCTAAAATATTCTAACTTTTTATAAACATCTTTTATAAAAATCCAATTTTAATCCAAAATTAACATCGAACGTCTTATAATCAAATTATGAAACTTAATTCATAAGGTGTTCGCTTCAATGTTTCACCCAATTTCCATTTACCCAAACCATATTTACAAAAGGAAAATTTCTTATAAAACACCCAACGATAGTCAATGCTCAAACTGGACGAGCATAACTACACAAAACCCTAAATGATAATAGTTGAATATTATCATTTCCTAATAAACAAGCACCTCAAAAATACTATACTATTTAGAAAATCATTCTTATATATAAATTATATTCTTAGGTAAAATTATTTCATTTACCCATTTTAAAACAATACTATGTTGGTTGACCTTGTTCTAGTGTTAAGGAATCCCTATCAATGACGTGGGCCAGACGATTCGACCAGAATTCATATACCACTCAACCAATCAAACAACACAATATAAAATATTTTTATATCACTAATAAATATGAGCTCTCATATATATACACTCAAACTCATCTAGGGTGTCACTTACCCTATCCTACCGAGTTTACCCCACCAGGACTAAGGTTCTCTCTTAACCTTTGGCACTAATACCAGGTGTAACAACCCGCCTTTTTGATCCTCAGAAGTCGACACTAATACATCCATGGTATTCACGTGCCGAGCATCCAAGTGCCGAAAAGTCATCTTGTTGGGTAAAAGAAAAGAAGAAGGAAGTCAGAATCTCACAGAAACGTGACGAGTAATATATAATACTAAACAAGTCTTTTAAAAAGAAAGAGACTTTAATATACATACATAAATCAAAGCACAACAATAGCCCATCATCAGCCTGGACAGTTATAACAACCTGTCCTTACAATGGTTGATAACTACAACAATAACAAAAGGCAAAAGTTCAAAGAAAATACGGAAGTATGTCTTGAAGTCATCCAGCTTGTCTCTTGAAAGCTCCAAAGTATCCAGCTAAATCTGGAAAAATATGCTCAGGCTAACTCGAGCATTATAAGAAAACAATGCCCGGGTCAATCTGGTAAAACCAGCATGAGAAACACAATCGAATGGATTCTTATAACTTATAAAACCTTTCAAAATAAAAGATATCTTGTAAGACTACGCCGCACATAAACACGAACGGATTTTTACCTTACGATAACCAAAACATTTTATTATAAAATCCAGTGAAATTATAATAATGTCTACGTAAAATAAATATTAGTCATAGTCGAAATTGTTTCATTAATTAAATTCCAACATAATAGGTTTACAATCAAGTCCATAGGGGCACGTATTGGAGATTGGATTTCCATCAATGACTGGGTCCTCGGGTACCGTCCATCATAGTACACCACTAGATAAAATGTACTGAGTTTAACAAGATCTTCTTGCACCTCGGCTACATAGAACCGACTGGCCCTTTAACATGGCATACCAGATTACATCATCCCCCAGACCAAGGCTCCAAACAATGTGCACCAGCCATTGGCCCACTCTCACGTGCATATCAACACTATAAATATCGACTTTAGATCGAGGAATGATGCTCCTAATGGTAGCAAACCACATAGCTTGCTACATATCCCCTGTTTTAGTCATTACCGAGTTGTGAGGCTTGTGAGGTCGCGATTACCTTTTCCACTCTTAACAATTCCCACTTGGAATGCTAATATTGTTCTCTAGGCACAACGCAATGCTAGCATTCTCCATACAAATTGTTCAGGGTACTTCTACTATATCCATTTTGAAATCACCCTCAGGATTAGTAGCAACTAGCCCTTGCTCTTTAAAGAACTCCATCTTCGATTCCATCATCTTCAAGATGCCTTCAATACGATGCTTGAGTTGGATCGAAGTGGTTTTTGAATAATTCGTACATATCCGATCTAGGTCTCTTCGAACCAACATTCAATAGTTCCGGTAAACTCAACTCCGGTTATTTCAGAAATATATAAACAATACATAGGAGTGAAGATCACCCCTAACCGTTTAAGTGGACGGATCTCCCTATCAATTGTCCTTGGAGAATAGAAGGAGATTTATATGCACCGTACAACATCATCTAAGATGACTGTGCCATATAATTCCCATGTTTCTCCTAGATATTTCCAGAGTTATATTTTGGCCAAGATTTGATAGTCGTTTATTTAACTATTAAACAATCAAACAAACATAGATTTAATTCAATGTGGGATCCACTAAGCCTCTAATAATTAATCTTTCTATAAATCAAATCATTTTAAATTATCAATTCAAATACCTTTACAAAGGAATTTTCACAAACCTCTTATACTCCTTCCAATACTTAGGAAACTTTTATATACTTATCTCAACGGTATAAGTACATTACACAAAACATTATATTTTCAATAATTAGAAAATATATCCATATACTTATCTTAACGGTGTAAGTATATTTACAAAACTTAAGGAAGATTTTCTCTTTCCAAATTCATAATTTAAATGGACTAACAATTTTCATTTAGAACATTACTTATTATAAAACCAAATCACTTATCCTTCGGTGTTAAGTTTGGAAAGAATATTTCCATACCACAATAATTAAGAAGGATTAATAGTCAAAACAAATCTCATTCCTTTATAAAAGTTCCCTTTTTATAAGCCCATTTCATATTTATAAATACTTTTTATAAATCTCCAAACTAATTTATAAAACTCTACAATGATTTATAAACTCCTATACAAAATATCATTTGTAAATCTCCTTTTTAATAAATCCTTTTTACTAATTGTAATCCTTTTTATAAAATAATTTATCCATTTTAAATACCCGTACTCAATTAAATAATTACCTTTAAATATCATAATTAAATAATTAATTAACTCGAAACCCTCATTTTTAAAATAAGTAACTTTAAACATCGTTAACCAAACTATAAATTAACTTCAAAACATCCTTAGAAATATAGTTAACCAACTTACTTTAAAACTTCCAATGAAAAAGTTAATTAGCTAACTTTAAAACATCTTTTATACTTATATAAGCACTTAACCTCAAATTGTTAATAAAATTGGAGTTAATTTAGAACCAAAACTTACACATTCGAAAAGAGGCTTAGCGACCACAATGGTACTAAATCAAGTTACCATTTTCTTAAATTTAACATTTCAAGTCACATAACTGGTATTTACATAAGCTAACACATATGTAAATAAAATCAATTAGAAATCACTAACTAAACCATCACTTATCCAATATAAATTAACTGGCATATTCAATGTCCAAATCAATATATTAGCAAAATGGGGATTTATTTTGCTAAGTGGATGTCCAAATAATCTACTTAATTTAATTATAACAGAATGGGGATTTATTCTACTAAATAGATGTCAAAGTTTAGTATAACTTATTCATATTTATTTGGCTACTTAATGGCATAGACAAAGAGAATCCCTTGTTTTAAACTCATCCACTTATAAAAGAAAGCTGCCCTTAAATAACTAATAAAGTTTAAAATAAACCTTTATTTAAGAATAATTAAATCTTAATTCAATTACTAATTAAATTATAATTAATTCTAAATTAAATCATAATTAAACTTAATTAAACCTTAATTAGATCTTAATTAAATCTAAATGAATTAATTAAACCCTTTCTAATTAGTAATCAATTTATAATTAAACCCTAATTAAATAATAACTAATTAAATAATTAAACTTAATTAAATGATAATTAATACTTAATTAACTCTTTACTTGATTAACAATTTGTTAAAACTCTCTTAATTAATACTTAAGTACTAATTACCTTTACTTAATTACTAATGAACTACTACTTATCTTTAATTAACTAATTAACTAAATAAGTACAAAACTCATACTTAATTAAATAATAATTACCTTTTATACTTAATTAATGATTTGAAAAGGTTTTTCAAAAAAATATTTAAGAAGTAAACATTTTAAATTTAGAAAAGCATCTGATTTTCCGAACTATATCTATAGAGACTATCCCTATGGAGGCCATAACTCAAAGAAAGTTTCTAAGTTAACATTTGAACTTTAACGCTTAAAAACTTTACTTACTTAATAAAACCTAGTAAGGGGTTTTAAAAACTATAAAAATGCGACGACCCGCCTCCTCGACCCTTAGAAATCGACACTAATACATCCTCGGTATTCACGTGTTCCAAATCCAAGCGCCGAAGAGGCAGATTATCATGGGGTAAAAGAAAATAAAGACAGAACAGAACCTTACATGAATGGAATCATATATTATTTCAATATCTATATCTTTACAGTGGAAATTTTAAATACATTTATCAGAGTTTATCTTTAAATCAACCTGGATAGCTATAAATCTTTATCCTTATAAATGTTGAATATAATCAGTAAACTAATCCAACTGAAATGGAAATGGAGAACTATCTACAAGAACATCTTCAGCTCCAGACTTCAAGCTCCATCATAATGCTCCAAGTTAAACCCAACTACTTGGCTGTCCAGAAAAATAGGGCATCCAGAGTTTAAGGGAAAAAGAAAAATAAACTTCGGGTTGTCTTGGGACTAGTGTGAGAAACTCAAAATACTGATATTTGAAAACAAAGAGTATCTCAAAAGACCACTCCGCACATAAACATAGAATGGGTTTTTACCTTATGTTAACCAAAATCTTTACTATGAAAAATCTGGTAATATTATTTTTAATGATGTTCTTTTGAAAACACTTTTCAAGTAAACTTATATAATCTTAGCCGTAATTCTTACATTGATTAAATTCCAGTACAATTAAGTCTGAAGGTACTTATTGGAGAATGGATTTCCATACAATGGCAAGGTAAGTAACTACCTTCCGTATAGTACATCTCTGGAGGGATGTACCGAGGATCAACACCTTTGAAACCTCGGCACCTGGTAAGACCAGCCTACCCGCGGACCCATCTAGTGGCGGATAGAATCGAATAAGACATCACCCCAGTCGTTCCCGACCTATCCGAGAGCTCTCATAGCATACACAACATACTCGATATATAAAGGGTAATCTAGAAAGGTGATGACCATACCCTAATGGTTGCAAACTACACAGCCTTATGACATGCCCTGTTTAAGCCACTTCTAGGATATAAGGCCCGAGGTAACGATTACCTTTAACATAGCACATTCCACTTTAAATGCCACATTGCAACTCCATCACACACTATTGATTTCCACAAATGTACAACCTTAGAGCCCGTACGTCTCAGAGAAGGATGTTAAGTGTAAGAGAGTTACTTTCTACACCACCAAACAGATGGACGTTTGTAAAATCAGCGTATGTGTATTTTAGAAATGCAATGTTAAACATTTGTTCATATAAGTTGTCATGGAATAGGGCAAACCAAAGGAACTCTCCTACTACATCCTGTCGAAAATCACCGCTAGGATTAGTAGCGAGCAGCCCTTGCATCGAAGATCAAATGAAGATACTACTGCCACATATATATGATATGGGAAATTTCCCCAAGGGTCAGTGATAAGCAACCTTACATTCCATCTTCTAATTTATTATCATTCCATGTCTTCACTTCGAACATGTATATTGGTTCCAAGTGGTTTTCTTATAGGAATCACCAAAATCTGATCCCGGTTCCTTCGAACCAATCATTGATAAAAATGTTAAGTTTGTGGGTGGTTATCATTTCATTTTTTAATATCTTTTATCAAATAAAATATCTCTTTTAGAGATATAAATCTTTAAATCATATTCTTTTCTAGTATATACGAAATCATTAAAGCTCTCTTTAATTTTTTGAAATTCCAAATCAAAATCATCTCTCTAAATCACACTGCAAAACCTTACTGAGTAAAAAGGGTCAATAGAAATTATATTGATTCTACTCAACGTCAAATTCTGTATTCAACCTTCCTATCCCTCGAATAACGGTGAATTCACTTTTTAAATTCACATAGAATGGATTCTTTTCTTGTAATTTAATACCAAGTATAAGAAGATTATTTCTATACAATCCAAGTTGTATTAAATTTGGAAAAAAAATTAAATCTTTTATACTTGCCTCGTTTTCGATATTTCGAGATTATCTATTCCTTGCCTAGGAAAGAGGCTAGGTGAGGCAGGGCACCGGTTTCTCCGAAACATCTCCCTAGTTTAATCACCTCACATCCAGATCTCACAAATAGAAAAATCCAGTCTACTCATCAACTTTTAGAGCTAAGATTAAATCACTTAATTATAATTACTTTTCTTTAAATCATTTTTTTAAACTCTTTAAAATGAATTATAAAACCTTCACATTATCTTTAAAATACTCAATTATTTTTTTGAAAACATTTATAAAATATCCGGGAAAGAATATATAAGTTAAAAGTAATATTTCAGAAATTATTAAAAACTGCTACAAAAAGTGCTGCGATTAGTGCTACGAATAGTGCTTTTAAGGCTTATTTGAACAAAACAACTTTTCTATCATTTAGAAATCCATTTTTATAACTCAAATATCTTTTAAAACATTTTAAAACATTTATAGAATTTATTCCATATTTTTAAAGAATTAAAAATATAACTTTTAAAGAATTTTTCGCTTTGGTTTTTGAGCTGTCAAACCGCGACTATTTTTGAAAACTAGTTTTGCTCATATTTTAAAATATTTTCTTTTTTTGAATACTATGATTATAAGAGTTCAGAAAATTCTTATTCCAAAGAATTCCGACTTTGAGTATATCGTAGAAATAGATTTAAACTTTTACGGTGTGAAATTGCAAATTACCATTACACGACGCGCCTATTTTAACTAATTTTCCATAACATTTACAAACTTTTTTGAAACACTTTTAAATGTTTATAAAAAATTTCTAAATAATTTTAAACCATTTTAAAGAAATTAAAAAATCTCACATACACCATTTCATTTATTAAAGGAAGGTGATTCCCTTTGTGATATTCGACATGTATTAAACGTGAATTGTTTACACATCCAAACAAACATATTATCATATCCAAACATGGTTCACAATCATCACAAGTAAGCATTGCCAAACATATATATCATAATATAATAGAGTTTCTCACTTTCATTGGTTTCTAGTTTTACAAAAATTCTCTATAGCTTCGCTACGATGGAATCAAAGCATATGGAATCGAGCCTTGGACCTTTGGATAGGCTCGACCTAAGCTTGCAAGTGGAGATGAGCTCAGCCTTGGGTGGTGGATGATGTAGCCGTGGGTTTAGAGAGAGGAGAGCGGTGGTTGAGCTTGTTTTGATGTGTATTGATAATGTATATATACTTACATAAATTTGTTTTCTTTTGCTAATTTTTCTTCATAATTTTCCTAAGGTAGGAAGCCATTAAAGTGGAGTATAAAGAGGTTAAGAAGCTTAGAAATTTACGAATAAATGAAGTGGAGATGGATGGTGGTATTTATAGGTAGAGAAGTGAATAAAAATACCAAGATATTTATGTGCACACACATTACCATATTTCATCACCACCATGCACGGCCAAACACTCCCTCCCCATATGGCTTCATGTGTGTGAGTTGATGTGTGCAAGAGTGAAGTGAAGTTTGCTTTTTAAGTTTGAAAATATCTTAGATATTTTTGTAATATATATAAGTGTATATGTATATTTGTATGTGTGTGTGTATATATATATATGTTCATGTATATATTAGGGTGTGCATATGTATGATATATATGTGCACAAGACATTCAAATAAGGTCGCAACAACTTTGAACAACTTGCGTTCGTTAAACCGTTGAAAATATGAAACCGATTCCCGGTCACATTTTCACTCATTAATTAATTTACATATAAATGTAAAAACAATTCGAAACTAATTTTCCATCATTATTAATTAGTTAAAATGATCTCTTTTGAATTATAAAACCATAGAAATTAATATTAAACAATTGTAACAGAAAGTGCTATTGCGATATCAATTTCCTTATAATTTCAAGTTAAATATATCTCTATAAAGCCAACATAAATGATTTATTATCACTATATAACTAATTAAATTGAATTATTATCATTTAAAAACAATTATTTGAATAATTAGAGTAATTATTAAATCATTAAATCTCAATTTATATTCATAAATCAATTATTAAATATGATGCCATTATTGATGATGTCATAAATATAATTTAATTCCTAAAATAAAATAAATAATTTTATTTCATATTCTTGTTTAAATGGATAATTAAGTTTATATATCCAGCTCCATGCACGACTTCTGATAATTATAGAGTTGTTTATTGATAAAACGATTTTCAACCATTTTAGCAACATTCCTTTAAAGTTTATATTTTTGTAAATACTTATTCAAAATAAGTTACCATCATTTTTGTTCAAACCATCATACTCTATGTTTTTTAAAAAAAATTGTTTTTGAATATTTAAAAATAAATATAATTTATCGAATTGATAAATTTGTAGTTCATTACATACTTCCCCCCTTAAAAGAATTTTGTCCTCGAAATTACAACGCAAAAGTTGAAGGTGCTTGCCCAAAATATTTATTTTTAAACTTACACCTGTACGATGTATATAGATCATCCATATGCAACTCTGATTTGATCTACTATTGGAATCCATAACTTTACTTTCGAACTAGTATTAATCCCCTGATCCTCTAGTGCGGATACCGATCAGGCTTTCTGATCAGAATCTTAGTTTTCCTTGCATAGCTCTCAACTGTGACAGAAAACTCAAGTATCCAACCACAAACCCTCATCAATTTTCGTCGTCAAGAATCAAGTGATAAATCCTTTTTTGGACTAGTGTAACTACCTCAAAGTTCTGCACTCGAATCTTAGATCAGAATCGTGCGATGAAATAATCCATGTACCTCATAAGTACTTATTAACCTTCCTAAAATATTTTTATGAAAACATTTCATAAAATCCTAACTTTGATTCAAACTCTTTTATAAAGGCATTTCTTTATATATAAATTTATTCTCCAAATATTTCTTCTTAAAGTAAAATATCTCATTCCAGAAGATAAATAACTTTTCCATTAAAATTATAATAAACAGCTTTTATTATAACACATTTCTTTTCTATAAACATATACTAACTGTTTCTACAAAAACCATTTTCAAAATAATTCACTAAATCGATAAATTATCTTTCATTTCTAAAATTATAATAAACTCCTCATATTATAATTTATTTTCTTTATCAAGAATTCTTATAGATTTTCTTTAGTGACTTCTATAATTGCAAATGAATGAAATGAAAGATCATAGTTATATTATACAACTTTATATCTTACATCCATCCTTTCTACCTTATTTGAGTCATCCTCAAGTCATCCCTGTCCTAATTGGGTGCATAATAGAAGTTCATAATACAAATTCAAATACATGACTAACCATAATATCACCTTATCATAAGCCATACTTATAAGCTACTACTTAATACTTAATACTAGATAGATATAACTAGTCTTCAACCACAATCTCAATCATTATTCTGAATCTGTTGCTGATTGTAACGACCCGTAAATTTCAACTGTTTTAATAACGTAATTAATTGAAATTTTGCGAAATTTTAAACGATAAAATTTTGAAATAAAAATTTAATATTTGGTATGCGTTTAGTTAAACATAGCAACTGGTAAATTTTCGTCCGAAAATATGAAAGTTTATTTCGCGCGTAAATTTACTTCAATTTAATCAGTTAAAAAGCGATGAAAATAAAATGTTTTCGAAATCTAAATATTTTTACATAGAAAAATTCTAAACCATCTTCTGAGCAAGATGTCAGTTTGTCGTTTTTCCAAATTCGGACATCCTTGGCTCCGTCGATCTTATTTTTCAGTGTTTTTCTTGCATTTTCCGCCAGTAGAAAAATTCGAAATTTATAAATTAAATCGTACCACTGATATCTGTATACCGTTTTGATCGTCTCGTCGTGCTGGTCTCGGTAGTATATTCATTTCTGGGTTTTGAAGCACGGTACGCAGTGAAAACCGTGAAACGGTTAATCGTATCGATTCCGTTTTCACTTTTAAATTTCCAATTTACCTTCCGATTATCCACTATCCATCCAACAGCCACCAACCTTTTTATTCTCCTAATTTATTGCCAACTTTTCATAGTCCCCATTCAAATTTAATACATTTCCAGTTCATTCTCTGCCTTTGGACTTCCCTATGCTTCTGAACAAAATTTAATACATAAGTTGCTCTCATCTGTTCGCGTCCCTGGCTTATGTTCTTTTTCTTCTTCCTCTATTTTTCTTTTCTCTTCATCCATTCGGCTATGTTCAAAAAAGAAAGAAAAAAAAAGAAAGGGGAATAAAATATAAATTCATGCACGTCTGTGCTTTGAGGAAATGAAAGATATAGAGTAGCTTATATATTTATGAAAGGCATGTTCTCCTTCTTGTCTATCCTACCTGCTTCTTCAAATTATTTCTCATGCAACCTGCCCACCTTCCCACCTTCAATTGCAACCCATCCCTTCCATCAAGCAACTCGCCCACCACCCAACTACTCCACAACCGGAAACACAACACCCTCGCCACCATCATCATACCTCTCGCCACAATTCCGACCGAACTTGCTTTTCCAGTCGGCCTCCCTACTGCCACGTACACCTCATCGACAGCCCTTCCTTCATCACCATACCACCCCGCCTGCAAGCCTAGCTCCGACCCCTAGCAGCCATCCATCGGCCTCGTCATCCCCGGCTGCTCGCCTCCAGTAACTCCTTGCACAGCACATCCTACCGCTTTCTTCCCTTGCCTCTCCACTCGGGGTCGTCTGCGTCATCACCCCAGCCTTCGGCTTTAATCTGACTGACCATTTTTCCGGCGCGCCTACAGCCTTCTCTCTCCCTTGTCGTCCTCCGCCTCCCTTCTTTATATTATAGGTATGTTGTACGTTCGTGAATATATTTCGTTATAAGTGTGATGTTACTGTAAATATATTGAAGTTATATATATATATATATTTTTAACTATATATAAATGTTTACAGGATGGATACTATCTGTTTATAATAGTTCATTTTGGTTACAATATGCCTTTTTTTGATAGTGATATGCGTATAAGTATATATAAAAGCTAGTTCCCATTTTTCCCTGTTTTACATAGAAAAAATAGCATGAACGTTTATGTTTAATTACTATAAGTTTAAAGTATAAAGTTACATGTAGTACGATACCAATTTGCATGCATACGGTAGTCTGGATTTTAAATAAAGTATGTTGGTTGATATTGATTTAAAAATGGATACTGATTTTAAATGTAATAGGTCTGTAAGTCCATATGTGTATTTTAAGTGTGTAAAATATAGGAGAGTTATATATAGAGTTCAAGTAGTGTGCACCTATCTATAAACTGTACGTTGGTTTGCATGTTGGTATATACGAGTTCGATATTAGCTACTTAATATTTCGACAACAAATAAATGTGTTTAGAAATTAATAATTATAAAGATTTTTATTTCATGTGTTGGGGTTTTCAAAGATAATATAAAAGTTTGTGTGTTCTTAGTAGCTGTGATTTGTAATGTATATATTTTATATATGTCAGTTTATATAAATTATAAAATATGTTAGTGTACATGTTCTCATATAACTTAGACTTTATGTTTAAATGTACGCATATGTGATGTATGTGTATGGTCTGCATGGGTTTTCTTTAATTCCTTTTGTTTTTTTATTGTTTCGTGCATCATCTTTTGTTTGTGTGGGTATACTGTCCTGTTGCATACAAGTATAGACCAGAGTGGAATTTATTTGGATTCTAGGCATTTCTATCATACGCAGCATATATATATACGTTGATGCTTTTGTTGAAATCGTTCACATTATAATTTGACAAAGGTATACGTGTACGTATATATTTTACTGCTCCATTGTTGGAAAAAAAAACATTTTTTTTTATTTTATATATATATATATTTTGATAACTTTTAACAACTGTAATAGGAGAGTGAATGTTTATACATATATTTTGCATCTATAGATATATACATCTATTTGTTTGTTCCATCGATTTTATCGTGCTAAATCTACGCACTTTTCGCAGCTAATTGATTGTCGTGTTTGGTTCGTGCTAGTGTTCGTTCCATCATTCTTTCCGTAGCTGTTTTCCATCGTTCTTTTCCGTAGCTATTTTCCATCGTTCTCTAGCCTCGGAAGGTGAGCACTCACTCACGATTAACGTTCTTTTATTTATTAAATTTGATTTCAATTGAAACGACAATTGAAATATGCTGCTATTAGTTAATTACACTGTTATATATGCTATTGCCTGTATCAGTTCACCTGTGACATTTGACACCATTATCTATTAATTATTATGTGATGATAATGCAGTTTGGCTGAAAATTAATTGATTGTTGATATTTATATTGGACGTTAAATTGTTAGTGTTAAATGATAAATAGTATGTAAAAATTGAAATGGATATAGGATAGTTAACAATTTTAAAACTGATTCATATGTTAAATTTGATTAGTTGAATATGACCTCTTTTAATTGTTAAATTATTTGACATGTAGAATAGCGATAATTACACTTTGAACCATCGACGTATATTGGATTAATTGTTGTAGTGTAAAAATTTGAAATTGAATGACAAGTGAAAACCGTAATGTAATAATCTTTAATCTACATGAAATGATAGTGTAGATTATAGAAATAATTATATTAATTCGTACAAATAACAATGCGAATTAATACGGTTATTTCGGGATTATTTGAATTGATTATTGGATTGTTGCTATTGCTTGTTTATTTACTTTGACACCATCCCAGCTATCACACTGCAAGTTCCCTTTGTATGCTTTGATTTTGAATTGAATTGGAATCAGGTTGAAATGATAAATACCCAAATTGAACTTTGACCTAGGATAGAAAATTAAATAAAATCCGATTGGTCGATAATTTGATTTAAAAATAAAACGAAGATTTTATTTGAATAAATAATATTGTTTTGAAATGAAGTTGAAATTTGAATTTTTAATGAAAGGAAAATGTTAATATTTAATAATCTGAAACAGAATATTAACAATGTAATTGATGAATGAATATTGTTTAAATTTGAGAAATGATTGAATTAAGATTTAAATTATAATTAAGTTTGAAATTATTAACTTTGAAATGATTTAATAATTAAGTTTGAAATTATTAAACTTTGAAATTATTTAATAATTAAGTTTTGAATTATTTAATAATTAAATAAGATTGAATTATTTAATGATTAAATTAAATTGAATTTGTGAATAAGTGAATTTTACTTCGTAAATAATTGAAATTGAGTTTCTTTATTAATTAAGTTTGGAAAATTATTTAAGTAAGTAAATAAGTGAAATTGAATTTCTTTAACAAGAAATAAAATGTGATTTATTGAAATTAATGTAAGACTTGAAATTTAAAGAATTCGATTTGATGAATTTAATTTAATTCAATTTGTAAGTTTTGATATAAGGAAGTTGAATTTAAATAATGGATTTAATGAATTGGAAATTTAATAGAAATTGTTTGAATGATAAATTAACTTAATGAATATTGAATGAGATCGATTAATGAAGTTAAATTGTTTTGAATGTTAAATTAAATTAATTTAAATGATTTCGAAATGAAACTTATATACGAATTTAAATCGATATTTGAATTGTTTAAATAAAGATTGAAATTGAATTATAAGGTTTTGAAATGATAATTTGGAAGTTTTGAAACGTAAATTATTGGAAATTGGTTTTGAAAGACAAATGAATGTTGATTTACAAATTCTAATTGAAATTGAAATTGATTTGGTTTTTGAAATATATAAACGACCAATCGGTGAAATAATTACGGAAGTTATTAAAGAGACCGGAATTCGGTTATGGATATACTCTCTATCAAAACCGGAAACCACTTTAATAACTATACGCGGAGTGATGATCCAGAATGAAGTGGTTGGAATGATGTACGTGATGACTGAAGAAAGAGAACGATGATGGATAGCCTTGACACTTGTGTCAAATTGGAAATGACTAAAACAGGAGCTGTGCCGGGCCAATGGAGGATTAGCTACCTCAAGTGGACACACTTCTTCGAACTACTTATACTGGTTGTCGATTGGTGCACCCTTGATTTTAGGAGTGTTGTTTCACGGTGTTGCGGGCGCTGCGGCGTTGCGTTCTCACCAGTCCGGATCAGGCGAACGGTAGTATCACTACCTTGGGTATTGCCTCATGTGCCTTGTCATACTTGTATTCCATTTATGCGCGACCACTACGATTTTGATTTGTACCTTTAGTATATGGATTGCCCTCTGGTGACTTCCGGTTTTGGGGAAACTACGGTCTTGTATATGCTTTTGGGAATAAAAATGTGTTAAGGGTGGAACGGGCCATGACTTAACACTATTTTGATATCTTATTATTACTGATAGACATTATCTACTTATCGTACATTACTACATAGTAGATAGTTTAACGGATCCTCAAAGGATGGTTATTCCAAACATCCTTTGAGTTACTTGTATTTCAATTGCTATTTCACTTGAGTTGGATTTATTAATATAAGAATGTTAATCCTGACTCGAGTGTTTTGTATTTTTCTTTACGCTCGGGTCAGACTGAGTGATCCAGTATTTGAGACTCATCTTTGAAGTTGGAGCTTTGCTGAAGATCCAGCCATCTATTCTGATTTCAGTATTCGATGATTCCAGTGACGTATTCTAATTTGTATCTGATGTATTGTATTACTCTTCCGTTGTATCTGGTTTAACTCTTATGTAACCCATATATTTATATAGTAGCTTCATGAACTACTATCTCTTTTATTTCCGCTGCACTTATTACTCTGTGTCTGTGATATGTGATTATTTATTTACTATATATGTTCAGTTTTGCTAATTTAAATTAACAACGCGGTATTTTGAGCAATTCAACTCCGGCATGAGTGTCTACCTATACACTTATAATGGATGCGAATGGTCCAAAATTCTGGGTCGTTACACTGATGGTGCACTCCAATATCAAACTTCAATGAAACTTCCCCAACATTCTCATCCTCACTTTTATATTCGTCGTCGGCATCATTTTCGTCTTCATTTTCCACATATGGTAGCCAAGGATGATTCCATGGAACAAGTACAAGTCCAACCGATACTTCCTGCAACATTTCCCCTTCCTCTAATTCTTCCAATCCTTGCACTCCCAACTCCCCGGGATTCTCGAATTCCTCCTTAGCTTCTTCCTCAGCTTCCACTTCATCATCGTCCATATTATCCCAATAAATGTATGAACTTGATGACTCCTCACGCCAAATATCATGATCCTCATCCATCTCCCATATGATATTGTTGCCCCACTACTGTGATTCGATTCATTTGATATTATATCATTTGGGTCCTCCTCTTGTTCAGACTCTTCCTCCATGGGTTCTTCTTCCGATTTGAATTTTGAACCGGCAGGGTCAGTGATCCCTCTTCCTTCCGAGGCTAGAACGGCCTCAGCGTCACTAGATATTTTGACTAGTGTAGTGTTATCCTACCTTTTAGCAAGGCCGTGACACCAAGGGCTTGACTGGAAACCAAAGGACAATTCGACTCAGAGATCAGTTATACACAGGTTCACTATGGATACCAGCAAATTTGGTCCGAGTCCAGATCGAGCTATAATTAATATCATACGACAAGCGAAGCTATGAAAGCCAACGTTCCAAATTTCAGGTCAATCGAAGTTCGTATGCTCAAGATATGGATCGATTGAGATCAATAAAACCAACCTCATTCGTATCCATCCATGAAGGAAGAGTTAGTTCGTATCCATCAACTTCAGTTCTCCTTCGTATCCATCCATGTCCTTCGTATCCATCAAGTGCTGGCATCGATCAGATTTCATCTACTTGGCTCCCAACCACACAGTTCATATCGATCGGCCAATGATCGATACGAAGCTCCCCACCAAATGATCGATACAAATGGCATGTAACAGATCGATACAAATGCCATCATTCCCCCCATCAATACGAAGCAGCCCACAGTTAACGATTTCGAATCCAGCAGTTGACATCGATACGAAATGACATCCAAGGATTGATACGATAGGAATTATGTTAGATCGATACGAAATGGCATGGTCAACCAGAGGAAACGTTCACTCGGCACTAAAAGTGGATCTTCGTGTGATTTCCGCTCCACATCATCAGAGCGCGACCGATCGATACGCACAAGCATCGATACGAAGTGATCGATTTGAACATGGATCGATACGAACTCGACAGCCAATTGCAAAATCAAACTTGGATCGATCATAACTCAAAATCTACAAGTCCAAATGCCACTAAATTTTCACAGGAGCTTGCGTGCGACCTCTACTTTGTCTCTGATCGATCTCAGCCTAAATAGAGGTCGTTTTGATCGATACGAAATGAATGGGGATCGATCCAAACCACCCTGGATCGATCATGTGGGCCCATCCACATGTGAGAAGGAGTAATCCGAGATCTCAGTCAGATTTTTCTAGACTACGCCTACAAATAGCAGCCATATGCCTCCATAAATTGGACTTTTGGCTTCTCTACGCTGATACTCTGTCGAAATCACTATTATACCTCAGTTGTACTATTGTAATCTCCTGTAATTAGCTAGTCAAATTCAATAAACATTAATCATTTCATGGTGGACGTAGGCAATACGCCGAACAATTCTAAATTTGTGCGTTTTCTGCATTTTTTCTTATCTATTGATTGGTGTGTTTGTTAGATCTGCCTCATTTTACATTTACTTTCTTCATTTTATCTCTTCAAACACATCCGAAGAGTGTTGTGCTCAATTTTGGTACAAATACTTTGGTGCTTTCACTAAGAAAACCAACTTTTCCCCTGCTCATTGGATCTACTGTCGATATTGGATTACAAGAATCTAAGGATAAGATTCAGATCTCAAGCCTAGAAGTTCTTCCGTCCTATTCAGATTTTTGCCAAGTCTAGGAGAGAACTTCGCTATTCCCTATAGTCGCTACTAGGACTACCTCAACCATTGCAGATCCAGAAGGATGGGATAGGCAGAACCCCGCACAACTTCCCTATGCAGACCAGAATGCTGTTGGACCTTCGGATCCATAAGGCCCTGTCACCAGGGAGGAGTTCCAGCTACTGATGCAAGAGCTGACTCAAAGCCGCCATAAGCTTACCCAACAGCTCCATGCCAACGCGGAGTTAACCAATCGGCTGAACCATGAAAGACGAAGGAGATCCAGAAGGGATCATGCTTCCTACTCATCTACTAAAAGTTCAGCTTCTTATGATTACAATCACAGAGCCATGTGCCCACGGTTGGATGGAAGCTATACACATGCTATCGGGCATCAGCACACTTTGAACCTTAGGCAAGCGAGAGTCGGTCCGTCAACCAGCCACCAGACCAGACCCTCCGCCCAAGGGGGGAACGGTTCCTTATCACACTACTAACAACCGCGCTGTTGTCGCTGCCATCGAGATGAGAGCTGACACACAGAACCGAACGGATCTGAACCATCGCCAACGTGATTATACTCTCGAGCCATATGTTCCTGAAGACTTAGAGCCAAGGAGGCAAGGTATGGACCGTCGACTATGCTCAGCCCATCCTCGCATTGTGGAACCTGACCACACCTTGGCCCAGCATGCCCAGAATGTCCAAATGCCAAACATCCCGACAATGATCCGCCAGATGATCCGTGAGAACCAGGGCCTCACCAATGACAACTGAGGAATCTCCTGGAGTCATACCCCTTTCACCGATGACATCCCCTATGCTGAACCGCCTCGGTGATTTAGAATGCCAACTCTATCTGTTTATGAAGGGAGCTCTGACCCTAACCAGTACATTTTAAAGTATAAATGGTTGATGAATGACGCACGGGCTGATGATGCGGTCAAATGCCAAAGTTTCCCAATCTCCCCAAGGGGCATCGTGACTATGTGGTTAACTCGCCTACCACCTCGATCTATTTCATATTTCGACCAGTTGGCTATGAAGTTTGTCGAACAGTTTCGCATGCATGTCACAAGGCCCAAAGATGTTAATACCTTGTCCAGTGTCACTCAAGCTCCCGGAGAGACACTCAGATGTTACCTGGAGAGGTTCCACGCTGCATGCGCTAAGATTAGTAACCCTAATGACAATTCCATTCTGATGGCACTTACTAAGGGAATCGATCCCAATTTCGAATTTGGCAACTGGTTGGCCAGAAAACCCCCTGCGCCATTGGACCGTTTCTATTCCAAGGCAGCTCAGTTCTTGAGAAGAGATGATGCGAAACAGTCTGGTAAAAAGGATGATGCAGGGCCCAGTATGGAAGGGGTCCAAAACAATGTCGCTGTGAAGCAAACCAGAGAGAGTTCCGGAAAGGTGCAGTTAAATATACAGAATAAGTAGAATCAACAGAAAGGCAATGGAAATCAAGGTAAGACGGGATCAGAATCGCGGACCGCGACGTAGAGCTCCCATGTTTGACACCTATACTCCTTTAAATACATCTTTGGAAAATTTGTACTTGCAAACTTGTAATAC
Organism: Allium fistulosum; assembly: GCA_030737815.1. Classification (NCBI taxonomy): domain Eukaryota; kingdom Viridiplantae; phylum Streptophyta; class Magnoliopsida; order Asparagales; family Amaryllidaceae; genus Allium; species Allium fistulosum. Next base: position 1,216,585,362 of record CM060902.1, read on the forward strand.
TATCCAATATAAGAAACCTGCTCCGAAGCAATCGTCAGAAAAATAGATTCAAACTGGGAAGTTTTGTAGATTTCATGATAGTCATGGCCACAACACGAATGAGTGTCGTCATCTACAGGATATTATCGAGAAATTGATCCAAGAAAGAAAGTTGGAGCAGTTCGTTCGGGCGCCCAAGCTGGAGGTGCGGGCCCATTAAATCAAAATCAAATACCAAATCAGGTTAGACCGGAGGAACTCGCGTACCGGCGGGAGGTTAATGGTTAACACTGTTAGTGGTGGTCCCCATCCAACGGATTGGGGCTAGGGGAAATGGAGTCGTATGCTAGCTCAATTAGGCATGCAAGCTTCGAATGTTGCAGTAACTTGGAAGACGGGGCTCCGGCCAAACAACAGAAAACGATGACAAACGACATCGTATTCCGAGACAGGGACGCCAACAGAGTTGAAGCCCCTACCATTGATCCACTAGTCATTTCAACTCAGATAGGTCCTGCTTGGATGAAGAGGATCTTAGTGGACAATGGAAGTTCAGTGAACATACTCTTTAAGCAAGCCTATGATCAAATGAAGATGGAAGCGAAAGATTTGAAGCCTTGTCAGTCTCGTATTCATGGCTTGATTGGAAGTGCGACTATACCCACTGGGATGTTGGAGCTACCAGTGAAGTTGGGAGTTGGAGAGCACCAGAGAGTTCGGATATTGCAGTTTATTGTATTGGATATTGACTCACCGTACAACGCTTTCTTGGGCCGACCAGCCCTAGTTGAGTTCAGGGCTGCTATCACCCCTTGGTGTCTAACTTTGAAATTCCCTACCGACAATGGAGTCGGAGTCGTTCATTGAGACCAGGCGGCTAGACGGGCCTGTTATGTAGCTAAGCTGCGGGAGGCGTAGTGAAAAGAGAAGGTGAAGGGCATAGAGGAATCTCTCTGTGTCCGCTTTGCGAATAATTGACCGTTAACGTCTAGGCCAAGGCCGGGCACCACAACCAATTCCCAAGAGATCTTGACCCAAGAGATGCTGAAAGCGAGGACGAAGTCAAAGATAGTCAGGCTTCTTCGGTAGAGCTGACGATCGATGTTCTGATCGATAATGATGATGATTCTAGAATGGTAAAGATTGGATCTCAGCTAAGCCAACAAATGAAGGAGGAACTGGTTGAATTTCTCCGGGAAAACCTCGATGTGTTTGCCTGGACGCACTCCGGCATGTGTGGGATCTCGCCGGACATCACGAGCCACACATTGAATAGGGACCCACGGCATGTCCCGGTCAAGAAAAAAAGGCATGGTATGGATCCAGAGAGATCTGCCGCCCTAAAGGAAGAGGTAGATAAAATCAGGTCGAATGGGTTTATCCGAGATGCGTTATATCCAAAATGGGTGTCCAACCCTGTACTTGTCAGGAAACCTAACGAGAAATGGAGAACTTGCGTTGACTACTCAGACTTGAATAAAGCCTGCCCTAAGGACAGTTTTCCACTTCCCCGGATTGATTTACATATAAATTCAACAGCCGGACACAAGCTCTTATCCTTCAGGGATGCATATTCCGGCTACTATCAAATTCCCATGCACCTGCCCGATCAGAAGCATATCAGTTTCATCACCGATCTGGGACTTTACTGCTACAAAGTCATGCCATTTGAACTCAAGAATGCTGAAGATACTTACCAACAGCTAGTTAATCGAATGTTTGCTGACCAGATCAGAAAAACTATGGAGGTATATGTGGACGACATGCTCATAAAGTCACGATTCTCCACCAATCATATCAAAGACCTGGAAACGATGTTAAACATCCTCCGAGGGTATATAATGAAACTCAATCCATTGAAGTGTCACTTTGGGGTCACATCTGGAAAGTTCCTTGGATTCATCGTCAATGCTCAGGGAATTGAAGCCAATCCTGAGAAAATCTGGGCAACTAGAAATCTTGATACTCCAAGAACTATAAAGCAAGTTCAGAGCCTCAACGGGAAGGTAGCAGCACTGTGCAGGTTCATTTCAAAATCCACCGACAAATGCATTCCCTTCTTCAATCTAATCAGAAAAGGGAAACGGAACTTTGAATGGACTACAGAGTGTGAGGGCGCATTTCGAGCACTAGTTCAACACCTATCCACACCACCCATCATGTCAAAGCCTATTGATCACAAGAGATTGTACATCTACTTAGCAGTGTTAGAAAACGCAATCAGTGCTGCTTTAATTCAGGAGGAGGACCAGATACAATGGCCAGACTATTACGTCAGCAAATGACTGACCAGAGCGGAGAGAAATTATCTGAAGTTGGAGAAGTTAGCTTACTGTCTTGTCATTGCCTCGAGGAAGCACCGTCTGTATTTTTAGGTTCATCCTATCACTATCTACACCGACCAGCCGTTACTACAGGTCCTTACGCGGCTTGAGACATCTGGTAGGTTACTCAAGTGGAATATCGAGCTGAGTCAGTTCGACATCACTTACACACCAAGGCGAACTATTCAAGGACAAGTCCTAGCAGACTTCATCGCCGAATTCACTATCCCGGAGGACTTGCTCGAAACTAGTGAATCTCCCAAATATGTCCGGAAGCTACATACCGATGGTGCATCAAATGACCGATGCTCAAGCGCTGGGGTTGTACTAGAAACTCTTGAAGGCCCATCTATATGCTATGCTTTGAAGTTTGATTTTCATGCGACCAACAACGAGGCCGAATACGAAGTCCTGCTCGCCGAACTAAGGCTTGCCCGAGATTTAAGAATTATTGTTGTGGAGATTTACTACGATTCACAATTGATTGTGTGCCAATTTTGAGGGGAATACCAGGCCAAAGTCCGGAGACTCGCTGCTTATCTTGCTCGGGTCAAGAAAATATTTAATTAGTTTGATTATTACGCCATCTATTGCATACCCCGAGAACACAATCAGAAAGCCGATTCCTTAGCAAAGTTAGCCAGCAACGATGAGGAACAACAGATGGGACTCGTTCCAGTTGAGACACTATCTTCCTCGAGTATTGATCAAATGGAGACCAACTAGGTGCTTGAAGTCGTACCCGATAAGGAATCATGGATATCTCCGTTCAGGAATTATCTCGAGCATGGGACCCTTCCAAAGCGCAGAAGTGAGAAAAGACAAGTTCTTCAAAAGGCTTCGTGGTTCACTATTCAGAATGGAGTCATGTACAAAAGAGGGTACTTTGTTCCTTTACTCCGGTGTATCGCCCACAATGAAACCAAACGAGTATTACATGATGTGCACGAAGGAGAATGTGGCGATCACACCGGGAGGCAAGCTCTTGCCAAGAAAGTACTCCGATACGGTTATTATTGGTCGACTGTAATTCATGACGCATCCAATTATGCCAGGAAATGTGGCAGATGTCAAAAACATGCTCGGATTCCAAGAGCCCCGCCTACCAAAATAACTCAGATGGTCAGTCCATGGCCGTTCGCAATATGGGGCATTGACATTATTGGGTCTCTACCTCTAGCTAAAGGTGGCGTGAAGTACGTCATCGTTGTAGTTGATTACTTTACCAAATGGGCAGAATCCAAGCCCCTTGCTACTATCATAACGAAGAAAGTGATCAACTTTGTGGTACGCAACATTATCTGTCGATTTGGTCTCCCACATACCATTATCACTGACAACGGAGCCCAATTCGATAGTGTCGAGTTCAAGAATTTCTGTCAGCGATTCCATATCCAAAAGAAGTTCTCTACAGTTGCACACCCTCAATCGAATGGACAAGTCGAAGCTGTTAATAAAGTTATAAAATCCATTCTGAAGAAACGATTGGAAAAAGCTGGGGGCAAATGGGTCGATGAACTTCCTATGGCCCTATGGGCTTATCAAACAACTCACAAGTCCACGACAGGCCACACCCCATTTTCACTTTCCTACGGTTCAGAAGCCGTTATTCCAGTCGAATTGGAAGTGCCTTCTCATTGTGTGACATATTATGATCCGAAGACAAATGCTATATTGCTTGCCGAATCTCTGGACTTACTAGATGGGAAGCGTGAAGAGGCTGATTTGAGGGCAGCCGTGCACCGAAGTCGAGTCACCCGATTATACAACGCTAAGGTCCGACCCCGAACCTTTGAACTTGGCGATCTCGTGCTTAAGAGGATTTACCTGGTCCCTTCGCACATGAAACCAACGTAGGAAGGACCGTATGTTATTGAATGAAAACTCGGAGATGACACATTTAAATTATTGACTGTTGATGGTCTCACTTTGCCGAGAGCCTAGAACAGCGAGAGTCATCGCCACTACTACACATAACAGGCTTTATTTATTCATTCAGTCTGCTTTTCATCTGCAATTTATTTATGCATTTCGAAACTTGAACTTGTAATAAGGCAACTGACTTTGCCATGTTTTCTTATTTCAGCAATAAAATGCAATCTTTTCGAGCAAGAGCAGTGATTCTTAAAATGCATCATACGACCATCACAATGCACGAAGAGCTAAGTTCCCACCTATGGTGGGACTTATTCAAATAGGGAGTGACTATGATACGACCGGTCACTCGCTAAGTGAAACTCGAGCTCGGGGGCAAGCCATCACACTAAAGCCAAGGATTGATACACGACAATCCTCTAACTAACTCCGGCTCCCAAAGTGCAAGCTGGAGTATAAACTTACAAATGTGGGCTTGAAGAGGGTGGATCCGTCCACCTAACGACTTCGCCCATGTTTAATCCAAGTCTGAGGAAGATGGATCCGTCCGTCTAATGACCCCACTTGTTAAATCGGGGTGGATGTGACCCGACCGTTCACGATCCTGACGAATCTATCGTTCCCAAAGTGCGAACGAAATCCTAAAACTCAAAACGGATGCAATCGATCGTCCGTTGACCAACTTCGGATTCCCAGAGTGCGAACTGGAGTATAAACATCAAAATGGGTGTGACTGACCACCTATCGACTAACTCTAAGTCCCCAGAGTGCGGGATGGAGTATAAACACAAACCGGGTGTGAACCGACCGCGTGTGAGATAACTCTAATCCCCAAAGTGCGGACCGGAGTATAAATACAAATTAGGTGTGATTGATCACCCACAAACAATCTAAGTCCCCAGAGTGCGGACGGAATTCTAAATATCAAACGGGTGTGACTGACCGCCCATAAAATAACTTATGTCCCCGGAGCGCGGACATAACTTTAAACATTAAGCGGGCATGACCAACCGCCGACATACAAGTGCAATCCCCAGAGTGTGGATGCGATTACCAATAGACAAGCGAGTGTGATCCGACCACTCGAACTCGTCTCGTTTCAACTAAGTTAAGCTCGATTTATCGAAGGCGGAAAGCGACTGCCTACCGACTACTTCAATTTATCCCCAGGACTGGGGGAAAAACTCAAGTACCAGCTACTGATCGAGACAGTGCAACATTGGGACTCGACTTAACATTCGGTTGTAACCCGAAGCCATAACTTCAGGACTTAACAACCAAACTCAGGTCTGATTCAGAGACTAAAGCCTCACAAGTACATTGAATGGAAATTCAAGCGCTAAAACTTAATCAAATAAACACAAAATTATGCTGAAAACAAAATGGAATTTCATTTCAACTATTCTTTGAAAGAGAAGGATAAGTACAATAATTATTCCAAGAATTCCTAGAAGCAGGGGTCGAACCCGCATCTATACACGGCCTAAAGGAAGCAAAAAGAAATTCCTATCTATCTACCAAAAAAAGGAACAAGAAGACACGTCTACTCCCTCGGTTTTTTCTTTTTCCTCTCCGGCGTCGAACCACTGGAGCTACCGCTCGGATGCCTTGGTTGGTCTCTAACTAGAGGAATTATGGCAATCTCTTCCTCCAAACTCACGGGAATTGGAATACTTTCTGAATACGGATTCGGAGGAATAGGAACACTCTCGATGTTGGAAGACAAGGGAGGCACGCCAGTGTCGACAACTGTACCACCGGGGGAAATCATTTGCAGAGGAGCTGGGCCAGGACCTGCCATACCACCTCCAATACCACTGGCCTGTGCGGCTGCTTCCATCTTGGCGTTAATCTCCGCCATTATCTCTTCCTCGTGAATTCTGTCGGCATCCATGTGAATGCTGCTACTTGGGCCCGAAGAGCTGGCTGTGAATGCGCCTACGCCCATGACGAATGGTAGGTTGGTAGGTTGGTCACTTTGATGACCAAGGAACTCTTCCATCATCTGTTCGTCAAAAATAAAAGTGCTCCCTTGCACTCCCTCAGTTGGTGTTGTGCTCGTTGTTGTGGTTGCCTCCATCATAAGGGCCTCCTGCTCATGATATTGCATTTTGGTTGCAGGTGGCACGACCGGTGCAGCTCCTATCGCTGGATGAAGATAAGAAAAAATATTAGTGACTTATTATGATAATACTCCAAAATTGAAATGAATTCAAGAAGTGTTCAGAATATCTTCCTTAGATTGGCTCGCGGGTAGAGCCGGAGCAGCTTAAGGGACGTGCTCGCTAGCTAGAGACAATTGCAGTTGATCAGGAGTATAAGAAGGCACAGATAGAGGATCAACTGCATGAGTAGATTCAGGCTGGGTTGGCATAGGAGTTTCAGAGGTCGTATCATGATGCTCAACGCCAGAACCCTCTCCAGCCTCCGGAGGCTGAGTGACGAGTCTCTCTTTTTCAAATACGATAGTGGCATCGTGGAGAACTTTTTCTCGTCCTCAGTCAACACCCAGTTCTCCAATTCGAACTCATCAATGGATTCAGTATGATGCTCTACTTTTTCATCTTCAACCAAGCGGCACCAAGCATTATATAGATGTGATGGGTAATCTTCGAGCTAGCTCAGATTTCGATGCTATAGAACATTGACATTAAATGTAATGAGGAGATCCTCAATGTTGCCCTCCAGCCTGGCCTCTACCGCTCTTGCCTCAATCCCAACCCTAGCCTCGGTTTCCTGCACCTTTAGTACAACCGCATCCCGCTCACTCCTAAGTTCCATAGCCTAATCACATGCCTCTTGGGCAGCTTTATTAGCGTCGTCCTTTTCTTTGCCGACCTTAGCACACTTCGCCTTAAGCTTATTGAGCTCCTTGAGCGCATTCTCCCTCTCGGCTGTGACAGTGGCATTTCTGTGGCCTATATCATCGACCAAAGTTAGGTGCACTTGCCTCATCTACACCTTCTTCTAGTTCACCTCATCGACTTTCTTCAAGGCCTATGTTTCTGAGTTCCTCAGAGTGTCGTTCTCAGCAGTGAGCACTTGCACTATACCGTCCTTCTGAGCGAGATTGGTTCCCAGTTTCTCAATTGTCTTCGTCCACTCGAAGGCCACCGCCGATGCTTTCTCTACGGTCTTCATCCATTCCCGATACTGGCCATAAACATCATATATATAGTCATGCATCGTTTGTTCCGCCTTGTTGAGAATTCGTTTTAAATATGGAGGAATATGAAGCCGCCAAAGTAGACATTCGGAAAATCATTTTTCAACTTAGCGATTCTAATCGCTCCTTCCCCGGTGGGTTCTGTGATGACTTGTTCAGTGGCGACGGGGGTTTCAGTTTCAGTCCTCCGACGTTGTTCGTCGGGCCTTGAAACTTGGGAAGGTGGTGCTTGACGTGAAGATTCAAGGAGTTGTTTGCTATAGCCAGAAGATTTTGTTAGACCTCTAGGTGGCAGGGAGTGCACCCGGAACGACGCCTATACTGTCTCTCCGTCTCCCTCTCCCTTTCCCTCTCGTAGCGCTCCCTCTCTTGATTGGAGTAGCCACGATCGCGGTCTCTATCGGCTCACGTCTGCGAGACTCAGAATATGAGCTAGATGAATGGCATGCAGAACGGAGGCTGCCAAGCATAGATCCCCGCCTTATCATCGTATCTATAAAATGAAAAGAGAAACAGAGTTGGTAATCTTCAGAGATGAATAGCTTGTGATTAGAAATTGTGTGGTGCTATGGAGTGTGTGTATGCATGTGCAAACCCTTCAACCAACCGGTTGTAATAGCTGTACTCGGAGGAGTTGGCTCTCCTATGTCTAAGGCACTTTGGAGCCCCTCTAATCCGGTATCTTGGTGCAAAGGCAAGTCATTCGGAATGGGGATGTCCGCCAGTCCCACAAAGGAGCTCTCCATCTGCGAAGGTGGAATCTCTTGACTAGTAGCAGGCAAAGAGACTACGACGGTTTTGCACCTTATAGATTTTCGAGCAGTAGACTTGCCTCTTCTCTTCCGCTCAAAAGATTGAGGACTTTGCGAAGGTCCAGCTATGGGCTCATCTCCAACAGACATATTCTCATCACCGCCTTGTTCGATAATCACTATCTCAGGAACTCCCCTTCAAGCTTGCCTTACCGGGGTCGTCCTAAGAACTCCTACGAGTCCAATGCTTTGATCTCTATCAATTATCCCCATGGTAATCAGATTTTCATTTGTGAGAACTTCGTCAATTTCTCTGTGCGCGGTTGGCACCTCTTAAAGAACCCTCACTATCTCCTTAAACCGAGTTCCTTCGGGCCACATAATCGAAGCTGTAAAAGAAAGAAAGTGTTAGACTCGACATCGACTATTGTTATCCATTCAATCAACAAAAAGGTTAGAGCACTTACGTCCGACTAGCCACTATTTGAAGAACCCCGGTGGGCACCGAACGAAGAACCATTCGGTCTTAAAGTAACTCAGCTTGCTCCAAGCCCCGGCCACGACTTGACAGTTCCTAAGTGCTTCTAGGAAAGTAAAGGAAGAGTTGTCCCCGTGACTCTTTATATTGAATAAGTATCTGACCTCTTTTACCGTCGGAGGACGAAAGAGGTGCTCAATGAAGTTGACAAACAAACTATTGAGCAAGGCATATCCATTCGGGTGCAGCTGAGACGAAGCGATCCTCAAGAAAAGTATAACTTCCCGGATGAACTGGTTGAAAGGAGGAAGTGTCCCGGCTACACACATAAATCTGTTGCAGGCTGTGTACCCTTCCGGGGGGTTATGGGCTCTATCTTCTGGCCTCGACAGTAAGACAGCATCCAGCGACAACCCATGCCTTAGGAAAATCCTACCTAACATATCTTCAGAAATATTAGAGCGAATAGAATCTTGTGGGTATGCGATGAAGACTGCTCCTAGTAGCTCATCTGGAGCAGGGCTAATAACTTCGGCTGCGATAGCCAGCATTTCGATTACGGGGAGAGGCAGACTCTGAACATCCTACGACTATGAACTTCCGGGTTCCATAGCTATTGTACTCAGTAAAAACCATAATTAGACGACAATAAACCTGTGTTTCCCCCAGTGTGAAGTGCGTGAACGTGTTGTGTAGCGCAGTGCTAGATAATACTTAAATATTCTACGAAATTTGTGAGATGTTCAAATGACAAGACATCGAGATTCAACCGGAGTGACCGTCATCGCTGACCGTCCCAACCGTGCCATCCGGATTTCAGAGAACGGTCCAAGTTAAAGTTCGTCAAAATTTTCAAGTTACATTCCATCGACGAGCTGCGAAGGGCAGTTAAATATGCAGTCAAACGGTTAAGTCCAATTATGCAAGGCTGAAGCTCGCCGGAGTCAAATGTTCGATTATGCAAAATTTCATATCCATCAAAGTTTGAACTTTGATCGATCACTAGAAGTGCAATTCGCATCGATTAGGGAAAACAACATCTCATATCTATCGCCAGAAGATCAATTCGTACCGACCCAGAACCCTCCATTTTGTATCGATAAAAAACAACATCTTCGCATCGATCGCCAGATCCAAGTCTTCGTATCGATCACTCTGGATCGATACGAACTCCCATCATCAGTCGATACGAAGCTACTTACTTCATCGATATGCAGTTCTATTATGCCCGGATTGATACGAACTCTTTCCCCATCCACAATTGATATGAGTACATCCTTCATTCCATCACCCTTTCTTCTTCCTCAGACAAATAGCATGCCATTGCTCCTTCATCGACCTCACTTCGACCAACTTCGGCAATAACACTACTGGAATCGGCCACAATTTCGAGCGAATTGGCTTCAAATCTCTAGTTTCATCATTCTAAAATGGATTATTTCAACCTATTACCTAGGTTAGAGGATTGGTTCGATAAATTAACGGGTTGTTTAAATCGAAAGATGAGGACAGTTCTTATTCTCAAGTACTCTATCGATACAAAGGCTGGGAATGAAAATGAGAATCAAGTAAAAATTTGGCTAAGTCCAAAATGAATTTATATAGGTGCAAAACCTAGGGGGAGAAACGATTCGTCTCCCAATAGCATGGACCGGTCGAAACGGTTGAAGCCAGATCGATACGAAGGTCACTGCGCAAAACAACCTGAAGCGGTCTCCTATATCATCGATATGAAGTAGCTTATTCGTATCCATCAATCTAGAACGGTCTGAAGAACAACATCTTGTATCCATCAGCCATCGTTCTCATCTGTCATTGATACGAACACCGCTGCCAAGCCCTGTTTAGACCATTTGTTTTTCATCGATACGAAATGCCGATTTCGTATCCATCCATTCAAAAACTGCAAGGGCTCGTATCCATCGATACGAATCATCTCAAAAGGCCAACTACTTCGTATCGATAGCCATCGATATGAAGCATACATCCCAACTTCTGAAATCGATTCAGAAGAGGATCGATATGAAGGGAGGAGTTAAAACAACCATCGAAAGTTGTTACAACTCGAATTTCACATCGATCCAGGAGAGGATCGATACGAAACTCAATCAAAATGAAAACAAAAAGACTTGACAACGACCTGTGAACGTGCGAATGTGGACAGGAGTCAAGTTAACATACGTGCATGTATGACGAACTAACATTCAATTTTCAAAATTGACAGGAATTGAATGCTCACCTGATGACAATCAAAACAGTGAATAACAAATTGCTAGCACTTGACATTCAGTTACAACAAAAAACTGCATGATCATTGGCAGTCAACAATTTAGCCTTTATATTACTGGAAATCGATCAAAGGTTACATCTTTCGATGAAAAGGCAACGACCATTCAACGAATCAGATAGGAATTTTTAGGATAAAGAATGCAGCTTTTCAAAGCACGTCATGTTCCCACAAGACGTACTTTGGGGGCCAAATGTTATCCCACCTTTTGGCAAGGCCATGACACAAAGGGCTTGACTAGAAACAAAAGGACAATTCGACTCAGAGATCGGTTATACACAGGTTCACTATGGATACCAGCAAATTTGGTCCGAGTCCAGATCGAGCTATAATTGATATGATACGACAAGCGAAGCTATGAAAGCCAACGTTCCAAATTTCAGGTCAATCGAAGTTCGTATGCTCAAGATATGGATCGATTGAGATCAAGAAAACCAACCTCATTCGTATCCATACGATTTCATATCCATCCATGAAGGAAGAGTTAGTTCGTATCCATCAACTTCAGTTCTTCTTCGTATCCATCCATGTCCTTCATATCCATCAAGGACTGGCATTGATCAGATTCCAGCTACTTGGCTCTAAACCCTCTTCGTATCGAGCCTCCCAACCACATAGTTCGCATCGATCGGCCAATGATCGATACGAAGCTCCCCACCAAATGATCGATACGAAGAGCACGTAACAGATCGATACGAATGGCATCATTCCCCATCGATACGAAGCAGCCCACAGTTATCGATACGAATCCAGCGACAAACATCGATACAAAATGACATCCAAGGATTGATACGAAAGGAATTATGTTAGATCGATACAAAATGGTGTGGTCAACCAAAGGAAACGTTCACTCGGCACTAAAAGTGGATCTTCGTGTGATTGCCGCTCCACGTCATCAGAGCGCGACCGATCGATATGCACAAGCATTGATACAAAGTGATCGATTTGAACATGGATCGATACGAACTCGTCAGCCAATTGCAAAATCAAACTTGGATCGATCATAACTCAAAATCTACAAGTCCAAATGCCACCAAATTTTCACAGGAGCTTGCATGCCACCTCTACTTTGTCTCTGATCGATCTCAGCCCAAATGGAGGTCGTTTCGATTGATACGAAATGAATGGGGATCGATCCCAAACTACCACAGATCGATCATGTGGGCCCACCCACGTGTGAGAAGGAGTAATCCGAGATCTCAGTCAGATTTTTCCAGCCTACACCTACAAATAGCAGCCATATGCCTCCAGAAAATGGACTTTTGGCTTCTCTACGCTGATACCCTGCCAAAATCACTATTATACCTCAGATGTACTGTTGTAATCTCCTATAATCAGCAAGTCAAATTCAATAAACATCAATCATTTCATAGTGGACGTAGGCAATACACAGAACCACTATAAATTTGTGCGTTTTCTGCATTTTTTCTTATCTGTTGATTGGTGTGTTTGTTAGATCTGCCTTATTTTACATTTACTTTCTTCATTTTATCTCTTCAAACACACCAGTAGAGTGTTGTGCCCAATTTTGGTACAAACAACCTGCACTGGAGTTAGGGGAGGTATAAGCATTCCCACTATTGGGTAATCATCTATTTCTCTACGAGTAAACATATCATATTCCTCTTCTATGGGTTCTTCCTCATCACTCGAAAGAATGATTAGATCATCTTTCTCATCCTAATTTGCTCTTGAGGTTTCTCTTTTTGAATACTTCCTTTCGTATGGATTCTACAAATATAAACACAAATACTTAGAAGCAGACACTAATTATTTATCCTAACTTAACAAGTATATTGCTTTTCAAACCAAGGCTTGATCAATACTTAGGAATCAAATCGAGATCTTTATCAAAAAGTTTTATATCTTTCCAAAAATCCTTTTAAAATGTTTTCCAAACATTATTATCATCGACTTTCAAAAAAATTTCTCAAAAAAAATGTTTTAGATAAAAGTTCTCATTATCCAAATCTTAGGTTTCCCCCTATTCTTAATCCTCTTAATACCATTATTAAACATCTTATAGTCAAACCGTGAAATTCTAATCACAAGGCGTTTATTTTTTATTTAACTAACTTGTTTTTAAAATGATTATCCAATTTATGACTTTAATATCATAACTAACTATATTTTCCAAAATATATAAGTAAAATTATTTCAACCACATTTTCAAAACAAATCATTTTTTATATATCATTAACAAATACGCGCTCTTATATAATACTCTCAACTCATTCTAGGGTGTTACTAACCCTATCTCTAATGAGTTACTCATTCTAGGGTATTACTAACTCTATCTCTGTGAGACTTTACCCCTACCAGACTCAGGAGTTCGCTCAACCTAAGCTCTGACACCAAATGTGATGACCAACCTCCTCAACTCTTAGAAATACTAATACATCATTGGTATTCACACGTCGTAAATCCAAGTGCCGGAGAGGTAGATTATCATGGGGTAATAGAAAATAAAGGTAAAACATAATCTTACACAAATAGAATAATATATTATTTCAATATTTATATCTTTAGAGAGGAAATTATAAATACATTTATTAGAGTTTATCTTATAAATCAGCCTGGACAATTATAAATCTATATCCTTATAAATGCTGAATACAATCAGTAAACTAATGCAGCTGAAATGGAAAAGGAGAACTATCTATAAGAATATCTTCAGCTCCAGACTTCAAGCTTCATCATAATGCTCTAAGTTAAACTTGACTACTTAGCTGCCCAGCAAAATAGGGCACCCAGAGTTTAAGGGAAAAGGAAAATAAACTCCGAGTCAATCATGAGACTGGTGTGAGAAACCCAAAATACATATATTTGAAAACAAAGGGCATCTCATAAGATCATGCCACACATAAACACGGAACGGGTTTTTACCCTCTGATAACCAAAATTTTTACTACGCAAAATCTGGTAATATTATTTTTAATGACATTCTTTTGTAAACACTGTTCAAGTACACTTATATATCTTAGTCGAAATTGTTACGAATTAAATTCCAACATAATAGGTTCCACTCAAGTCCGAAGGCACTTACTAGAGAATGGATTTTCATACAATGGCAAGGTAAAGAACTACCTTCCGCACCGTACATCTCAAGAGGGATGTACCGAGGATCAACACCTTTGAAACATCTGCACTTGGCAAGACCGGCCTACCTGCAGACCCATATGGTGGCGGATAGAATATGACATCACCTTGGTCGTTCTCGACCCATCAAAGAGGTCTCAAAGCATACACAACATACCCGATATATAGAGGGTAATCTAGAAAGGTGTTGACCATACCCTAATGGATGCGAACCACATAGACTTACGGCATGCACTGTTTAAGCCATATTCAGGTGATGAGGTCTGAGGTAACGATTACCTTTCACATAACACATTCCACTTTGAATTCAACATTGCCAACTCCATCACACACTATTGATTTCCACAAATGTACAACCTCTAAGCTCGTACATCTCAAAGAAGGGGTGTTAAGTGTATGAGAGTTACTTCCTATACCACCAAACAGATGTGCGTTTGTAAAAATCAATGTACGTGTATTTTAGAAATGCAATGTCAGATATTCGTTTGAACAAGTTGTCCACGAACAGAACAAATTGATGGAACCCTCATACTACATCCTGTCGGGAATCACCCCTAGGATTAGTAGCGAGCATCCCTTGCATCGAAGATCAAATGAAGATACTACTACCACATATATACGATATGGGAAATATCCCCTAAGGGTTATTGACAAGCAACCCTACATTCCATCTTCTAATTTACTATCATTCCATGTATTCACTTCGATGCGTATTGTGACGACCCACCTTTCTGACCCCTGAGAATGACACTTAATACATCCATGGTATTCAAGTGTCGTTGCCCAAGTATCTGAAAGACAAGTTGTCATGGGGTAAAATATAAGTACACAACAATAATCTCACAACGGAACGGTTAAATATAACATAAAAATAAGACAGTACATAAGGTTACTCCTAACATGGAGTTATCAGAGTTAAAACAAAAGTACTACTATCAGTCTAGGTAGTTATAACAACCTGCCTTTAAATATATATACATAAAGCCAACATCTCATAACAGCGGAAATAATTAGCTAGATAGATAAGGAGCCTCCTGCTCATCCACCATCTTTAAAAGAGCCTAAAGAAACCTGTCATTTCCGGACAACTCAAATATAAATGAGTACCCAAGAGTTTAGGGAAAACAAACAATTCGGGTCAGACAATAAGTCCGGTATGATTAAACTACAAATAAAAAAATAGAATACACAAAATAACCGGTGAAACCATGTCGCAAAAATGCAGAACGGGTTTCCCCTCACAAGGACAACATCCAAGCATAAAGAATGGACACAAATAATTAAACATTGCGAAGAGCGCAAGACGCAACCTGATGCAATTAAGAAAGAATCAATCTAAAGATTTGAATCAAAAATAAGGAAGAGGAATATTTCCAACAATGACTAGAAGGGTGCGCCCCCCTTATCGAAAGTATACCTCTAGAAAATATACTTGAGAACTACGATGGCTCTCGAAAACCTTCGTGCCAGACCCCACCAACCTTACCAAGTATCCGAGTATTTCATATCTCCGTGTGCATACAACCGAAACCAATATAGAGTAGATGTGACAATACCCTAATAGGAGCAACCCCACATAGCTTGGCCCTCACTTGCTCTTTATTTAGTCATTTCTGATAAAGGATATCAATGCTTCAAATGAGCAACAAATCGTCTTAGATTGACGAAACAAAAACAAGAGGAAGAAGGGTATTGAAATCGATAGTTAAGATATCAACTATCGGGGATAACAAAATGATCGTATGTGGAAATTAAATCTTATACTCTTTCATGCTTGGAAAATATCCGTATATTTATCTCGTCGGTAAGTATATTCACAAAACGATTAAGAGGATTTCATATTTCAAAAGCATACTTAAATGGGTCAAAAACAATTGTCTATAAGAAATGCAAATGTTTTCCATTATAATTATAAAGATCATTTATGGAAATCAAATCTCCTACACTTGTCACGTTTATGATATTATCGACTTACTCTACCACTCGCCTAGAAACCAAGCCAGGTAAGTCAGGACATTGGTTGCTCCTAGCCTTGCCTAGACACTTCTGTTCTAGATCTTACAGATAGAGGATCAATCTACTCATCGGCTTTTAGTGCCAAGTATAGGACTACTTACTTTCCATAAATAACCCATTTAAATCATTATATAAATTTCAAAGCTCCTTTAAAATACTTTAAACCAAGTTTTAAAACTTCCATTCAAATCATAACTTAAACCCATCATCTTTAAAGAGAATATGACCAAGAGGGGTGAAGCTCCCTCTTAATCAAATGAGATAGCTAAAAGGGGCGTTATTTCCTTTTAACCAAAAAGTCACTAAATGTCAATCCTAAGTTAAAAGATGGTGTAAGCTCCCTTTAACTAAACATCAAAGTTATTGCTCATAAACTGGCCGAGCACAAGTCAAACAACCAAGCAAGAATAATAACATACTCATTATTATTAACAATTTACAATCAATAGTTAACATAACGTTTGTTAAAATGTGAATGCGTCAAAGGAAAGAGATTAAGATTACACTGACTGTAAAATAATTAAATTATACTCACAGAATAAGTTATACCCACTAAACTATGAAAATAAGGAATATACTCACAGAATAAGTATACCCACTAAACTATGAAAACAAGGAATATACTCACAAAATAATTTATACCCACTAAACTATGAAAACAAGGAATATACTCACAGAATAAGTTATACCCACTAAACTATGAAAACAAGGAATATACTCACCTCCTATTTTCTTTGATGGAGACTTGGAATACTTCACCTTTGATAATGAATTTTAGTTCTTTTCTTTAGTTTGTGAATGAATTAAAATGGAATATGGACTTGGCTATTTATAGGCGAAGAGAAAGGTACTTTAGTCATTTCCTATAGCCTAACCAGATTCGACCAGATTTTGGTCCAATAGAAAACATCTTGATGGCCTAATTTGATTCCACCACATTTTGGTCCAATAGAAAACATCTTGATGGCTTAATTTGATTCAACCACATTTTGGTCCAATAGGAATCCTCCTTATCAACTGTGGCATAACATGATTCGACCAGATTTTGGTCCAATGGCAACCATCCTCATGGAATATAATAATCATTATGCTATTTTATTTTATTAGGCAAGTAATTACACTGTTCTGTTTTATTAGGTAAGTAATTATACTATTCTGTTTTATTAGGCAAGGTTAATAATTCTTTCTTGTTTTATTAGGCAAGTAATTATACTATTCTGTTTTATT
Organism: Allium fistulosum; assembly: GCA_030737815.1. NCBI lineage: Eukaryota > Viridiplantae > Streptophyta > Magnoliopsida > Asparagales > Amaryllidaceae > Allium > Allium fistulosum. The sequence goes on from CM060902.1 coordinate 1,216,602,565, forward strand.
AGGCAAACTTATTCTTAAATAAATTGGTACCCTTAACCGCCATAAAACTCGAACCGTCTTTAAACTAACATTTTACATCAGTTTAAAAAAAATCCATTCGAGACGTTTTATCCAAATCTGTATTCTAGATATAAAATCCATTATTTAATCATTTAAAAACATATTAACTATTCAAGTTCAAAGTGATTAAATTATGGGTCGTTACACCCTCCCCTCCTTAAAGGAAATTTTTTCCTCGAAACTAATCAAATAAACTCTAGATATCAAAGAAACCCAAATGATATCATATATACCACAAAAAGATACAAGGAAAGTGACCTCAACACAACTGGTGAGTACACTAAAAAGAAACAACAAAATACAAACAACAACTACATCAACTCGGGATAAGAATCCCTAATAGTCATGTTTCCCAAGTACAATCTCTAACATCTCCACTCCACTAAACCTTAACAAGGTTCACAACCTTCTTTCTTAATCGCTTTATATCTCGAGTGACAATACGAATAGGCTGCCTAAGAATGGTTAGGTTAGGCTGAACCTCCAAATCAACTTGTTGTCCCGGTTCTACTATCATCGAAGGGTCGTGTACATACTTATGTAAATGAGATACGTGAAATACGTTGTGCACATCTAATAGTCGATCTGGTAACTCCACTTTATATGCAAGTTTACCAATCCGGTCCAGTATGGGAAAAGTGCCAATATATCGACGGGCTAACTTCCCTGTCTTCCCAAACCTCACAACACTTCTCAAAGGAGAGACTTTTACAAATACCAAGTCTCCGACTAAGAACTCTAGATCCCTACACCTTTGATCCGCATACACTTTTGCCGATGTTGCGCTTCCTTCATCTTTCTTCTAATATCAGCTACCTTCTCATTGGCTTCTAAGATTATATCAGGTCCAAGAACAAGTCTATATCCAGGTTCAACCTAACACGAAGGAGGACGACATGGACGACCATAAAGAGCTTCGAAAGGGGCCATACCAATGCTTGCTTGATAGCTGTTGTTATAAGTGAATTCGGCTAAGGGTAAATGATCTTCCCAAGAACCTCTGAAGTCTAGAATGCATGGTCGCAATAAATATTTCGAGGTCTGGTTCACTCTCTCCGTCTGCCCATCTGTTTGGGGATGGTAAGCTGTACTTAGACTTAGCTCAGTCCCTCCCAGAACCTACTAGTGAATATCGGGTCTCGGTCACTTACAATACTACGAGGAATCCCATGGAGTTTCACAATCTCCTTCACATACAAACTCGCTAGACTCATAGTAGTCCTAGTTAGCTTAACAAGAATGAAATGGGCACTCTTGGTTAGTCGATCGACTATAACCCAAATGCCATCGTTACCTCTTCTTGACCTAGGAAGCCCATTAATAAAGTCCATAGAGATCTACTCCCACTTCCACTTTGGGATCTCAAGTGGCTGAAGCAATCCAGCTGTCTTCTGCTAGTTACTCTTAATCTACTGGCAATTTGCACAACGACTCACAAAGATTGAAATATCTCGCTTCATCCCCTTCCATCAGAATACCCTCTTCATATCTTTGAACATCTTGGTCACTCCTGGATGAAAAGATAACTTTGAATGGTGGCATTCGGTTAACACTTTTTGCCTAAGTCCATCAAAGTCTGGAACACAAATACGCCCATTCATTTTCAATATGCCCCGGAGATCAATCTCAAAGCTAGAAACAACACCTTCTTCAACATCCTTCTTAAGTCGAGCTAAAATAGGATCTGCCTCTTGACCGAATGCAATTCTCCCTAACAATATTGGCTTAACTTCTAGATTTGCAACCATTACTACATTCCTACTCAATGCATCAATAATGACATTTGCTTTTCCAGGGGTATAAAGAACCTCTAGATCATAAGAGGAGAGAAACTCCAGCCATCTCTACTGCCTTAAATTCAAATCTTTCTGGGTAAAAGGGTATTTTAAGGATTTGTGGTCTGTGTATAACTCGAACCTTTCACCCAAAAGATAATGCCTCCACATCTTTAGTGCGAAGACAACAGCTAAAAGCTCCAAATCGTGTGTAGCATAATTTTTCTCATACGGCTTTAGCTGTCGACTCGCATAGGCAATAACTTTCCCATGCTGCATCAGAACTGCTCCCAATCCGGTTCCATAAGCATCTGTATACACGGTTAAACCTTCTCTCCCATTTGGAATGGTTAATACAGGAGCACTAGTCAACTTCTCTTTCAATTCATTGAATGCTTGATCACACTTAGAAGTCCAAACGAACTTAACATCTTTCTTCGTTAACTTCGTTAGATGAGAAGCAATCTTCGAGAAGTCCTTGATAAACCTACTGTAAAAACCAGCCAATCCCAAGAAACTTCTAACTTCCGTCACACTTTCGGGCTTCTTCCAGTCTTGAACCGCCACAACTTTAGCTGGGTCCACCGATATGCCTTCTCCCGAAATAACATGCCATAGAAACCTTACTTCAGATTTCCAAAAATGGAACTTGGAAAACTTAGCCTTCAACACATAGCTTCTTAAGGTATCGAGTATGACATAAAGATGATATTTATGTTCCTCCTCTGTCTTGGAATAGATAAGAATGTCCTCAATAAAGACGAGAACAAATTTATTAAGAATGTCTCGAAATACTCGATTCATTAAGTCCACAAAATAAGCGGGTGCGTTAGTCAATCCAAACGGCATAACTAACCACTCATAGAAATTTTCAGGAGTTCGAAAAGCTATTAAGGGAACACTCTCCTCTGCCAATCTTAATTGGTGGAAACTAGTGGCAAGATCTAATTGAGAAAATATCCGAGCACCGTGGAGTTGGTCAAACATATCGTCGATCCTTGGCAAAGGATATTTATTCTTGATAGTCCTTTTGTTCAACTCTCGATAGTCTACGCATAACCTTAGAGAACCGTCTGCCTTTGTAACAAAGATGACTGGTGATCCCCAACTCGAGGTACTACATCGGATCAAGCCCTTCTGCAATAAATCATAAGTCTGCCTTTCTAACTCCCTATTCTCTTTTAGAGCCATCCTTCGTAAGGGTTGTACAATAGGTCTAGTTCCCAGAATCAAATCAATACGGAACTCGACTTCATGGTGAGGAGGTAAACCATGCACCTCGTCAAAAATATCTATGAAATCTCAAACAACCGGCACATCTCCTGGCTCCGCTTTAGCCACTTCGAGTGAATAGAGAAAACTGCTCATTAACTTCTTAGGTCCTTCACAACTAATATCAACACCAACATCTCATGCATCACTAACTCTAACAAGCCTTCTACCACAATCCAAGATAGCTTTAAACATAGATAACCAATCCATTCCCGGCAACATTCCAAAACCCATAAACCTAAAAACAAACAAGTCAAAAGGAAAGAGATGATTTCGATAAGAAATAGGTACATTTAGACACACAGTGTCAAGATTTGTTGGACCTCCAATTGGGTTTGACACACAAAGAGGATTACTTATGATAACATATTTAAGGTTTAGTTTGTCCATTAGATCATAAGAAATAAAACTATGGGAAGCTCCTGTATCAAATAGCACCCTTACAGGAATATCGTAGATGGATAATGTACCTTGCAACACTTGCTTCCCTTTTTGATCTAAAGAAGTGGATGGTATCTCTTCACTGGTAAAAGTCTGTCCTTGAGATCCCCTTTTAGGAAAAGGGCACTCATTCTTCATATGTCCTGGCTGGCCACAATTAAAACGTATGGCAATTCGGCAATGATTTGCAAAGTGGCCCATCTTATTGCACTTGAAATAAAGAATGTTGGCCAAGTTGGTCTGCTTCTTCTGTGCTGGAGCGCCATCTTTAGGTTTCTTCCCTACACCTTGCTTCTTTCCCTTAAACTTACGCTTGAAGTTTGGCTTTCCTTCGACTGGTATAACTGATAAAGGCTGGGCACTTATTACTGGTACTACACCTTTCTGGACTCCTTCCTTAATATCAAGAGCCTCAAACCTCAAAGCCATGCTAATAATGTTGGTGAACGTACCCATAAGATGATTGGTCATTTCACGATGGAACTCTAGTCGCATTCCATTCACAAACATTTAATTTTTCTTGAGCGATGTGTCTATCAATCCAAGTCCAAAACGGGAAAAAGCATTGAACTTATGCTCATACTGCGACCTAGTCATATCACCCTGCTTTAAGTCATCGAAACTTCTAAATAACTAAGTTTTTCCAGCTTCTGGAATAAAATGTGCTTTAAAAACTTCCTTGAACTAGGCCCAAGAACACTCATCCTCTGGAGTACTAGCTGTTTCTGAATCCCACCAATCCATCGCCGACTTTTGAAGTTGTCCCAACAACCGTTTCTGCACATCCTCTAACCGAAGATCTCCAAATATTCTTTCACAAGTTCTAAGCTACATTTGCACTCCAAGAATATCTTCAGTCCAATAGAATGGTTTCCCGCCCAAAGTGGTAAAATTCTTACACAAAGCTGCAAAGTTCATAGGGTTCTAAATTTGCACTAACATTTCCTCTACCAGATCTACAGCTGACATAGTAGCATTTCTAGGTACCCTGCCACTAGTAGTCGTGCTAGTTCCAGATCCTCTCCTTCCTCCTCTTCTTGTATTCATTTTCTATTATGTGAACAAATAACAGGTATCTTTATAATACAAAAGTAGGATTAAAATGGTATTAGGAAATAACACCAAAGGATCTAAAACTAGACTTTAAAGGATAAATACTATTATTATAAAAATTACAAATACGCTCTCTCAAGATTAACTCATTCTAGGGCATCACTTACCCTATCTCTAATGACTTATACCTCAATCAGGCTAAGGTTTTCGCTCAACCAAAGCTCTGATACCAACTGTGACGACCCAGGTTTCTGATCCTTGAGAATGACACTCAATTCATCCATGGTATTCATGTGTCGTTGCCTAAGTATCTGAAAGACGACTTGTCATGGGGTAAAATATAAGAACGCAACAATAATCTCACAATGGAACGGACAAATATAACATAAAAATAAGACAGTATATAAGTTACTCCCAACATGGAGTTATCAGAGTTACAACAAAAGTACTACTATCGTCTAGGTAGTTATAACAACCTGCCTTTAAATATACATACATAGAGCCAACATCTCATAACAGCGTAAATAATTAGCTAGATAAATAAGGAGCCTCCCACTCATCCACCATCTTCAAAAGAGCCTAAAGAAACCTGTTATTTCCGGACTACTCAAATATAAATGAGTACCCGAGAGTTTAGGGAAAACAAACAATTCGGGTCAGACAATAAGTTCGGTATGAGTAAACTCCAAATAAAAAAATAGAATACACAAAATAACGGGTGAAACCACGTCACAAAAACGCAGAACGGGTTTCCCCTCACAAGGACAACATCCAAGCATAAAAGAATGGACACAAATAATTAAACATCGCAAAGAGCGCAAGACATTTCCCGATGCAATTAATAAAGAATCAATCCAAAGATTTAAATCAAAAATAAGGAAAAGGAATTTTTCCAACAATGACTAGGAGGGTGCGCCCCCTTTATCGAAAGTATACCTCTAGAAAATATACTTGAGAACTACGATGGCTCTCGGAAACCTCCAAGCCAGACCCCTCCAACCTTACCGAGTATCCGAGTATTTCACATCTCCGTGCGCATACAACCGAAACCAATCTAGAGTAGATGTGACAATACCCTAATGGGAGCAACCTCACATAGCTTGGCCCCCAATCACTCATTATTTAGTCATTTCCGATAAAGGATATCAATGCTCTAAATGAGCAATAAATTATATTAGATTGACGAAACAAAAACAAGAGGAAGAAGGGTATCGAAATCGATAGTTAAGATATCAACTATCGGGGATAAAAAAATGATCGTATGTGGAAATTAATCTTATACTCTTTCAATGCTTGGAAAATATCCATATACTTATCTCGTCAATATAAGTATATTCACAAAACAATTAAGAGGATTTCTTATTTCAAAAGCATACTTAAATGGGTCAAAAACAATTGTCTACAAGAAATGCGAATGTTTTCCATTATAATTATAAAGATCATTTATGGAAATCAAATCTCCTACACTTGTCACGTTTCCGATATTCTCGACTTACTCTACCCCTCGCCAAGAAACAAAGCCAGGTAAGTCAGGGCACTGGTTGCTCCTAGCCTTGGCTAGACACTTCAGTTGCAGATCTCACATATAGAGGATCAATCTACTCATCGGTTTTTAGTGCCAAGTATAGGACTACTTACTTTCCATAAATAACCCATTTAAATCATTATATAAATTTCAAAGCTCCTTTAAAATACTTTAAACCAAGATTTAAAAATTCCATTCAAATCATAACTTAAACCCATCATTTTTAAAGGATAATACGACCAAGAGGGGTGAAGCTTCCTCTTAATCAAATGAGATAGCTAAAAGGGTATTATTTCCTTTTAACCAAAAAGTCCCTAAATGTCAATCCTAAGTTAAAAGGTGGTGTAAGTTCCCTTCACTACAAGAAAATGTTCTATTAATAGCAAGTAAGGATTGCATGGAAACTCAACTTGCTATGGTTAAATGTTAATGGTGATTTAGGTTAAAAAGATAGCTTGTGTTCATGCCATCGTCAAACCACAAAAGAAAATTTGCCAATCCAATATTACATTTCCCTCCTCTTTTTTTCTTTGCCGCCAGACATTCCCTCTTTTCACCTTCAATTCCAAATCCAAAATACAAGACTTCTTCGCTCATGAATCTTCTCTTCACTCACAAATCCCTCTTTAATCATGAATCCCTTCTCACTCTGAAATCTTGATTTTGTAACCCGATCGACTCCTCAGAGCTCAATTTCACGTGATCCCTCAAAGAAGTTGATTTCACGCTCTGAAAGCTCTTCAATCGTTAATGGTAGTTAAGTTTGATAAAGCATTTGGACTTCATGTCATGGTTATTAGCTTGTCGCCCTCCAAGGAAGGGAATCCCGTGAGCATTTAGGTTGACGATTTCCTTCTCAGTTCCAATTCTCAACATATGAAGGTAATTCCTAATACTATGTTTTGGATTTTACCCAATTATGACTGAACATTCAGATTGTAATACACTGGTGACCAAAGAAAAGAGAAAAAAAATAATATATGAAAAACATCACACTGCTAACATAAAATAAGTAATGGTGAAAATGAGCTTCATAAAGCTGGGGAAAAACATTGCATGTACTAATACTCTTTTGTTAGCTGTATGAATATGCATGCATTTTTTTCCAAAGCTGATAAAACTAAATTTTGTATTGGCTTTAACAAAGATGAATCCGACTTTAAGAACATAGGTGAGTTGTATGTGTTGTATGCATTGTATTGTCTCCAAGTACCATAATGATCTTTGTATCCATTTGTGGAACAGGAAATGCTCCTATCGGAATTGCCAAAGAAAAATCTAAAATGCATAAATTTATTAAGGGAATAAAATATTCGCAAAACTCCCTAGCAGTTAAGGAAGAAAGTTTACAGGGAAGTGAAGCTGCAAAGTCTTTCTATTCTGAATTTCTATCTGCGATTGTACACATTACATCATCCAAAGTTGAGTCTGAAGCAGGAATTTGTTCAATGGTGAGTTATTGAATTTCCATATTAATCTTCTTTATATCAAGTGTTTTCCCCGTAAGGACAAGTTAGTTAAACTCCGATGGCTTGCCATTTATTACTCTATGTATGGGTTATGTGTTTAATTACATGTAATATTAGATCCTTGAAAATTCATTCACTGCATTCGTCTTTTTTGAAATAAAAGAAGAAAAATATGAAAATATAGCATAATAAAGGTGTTATGGTTACAAATACAAACATCAGCTTCAAACTTTAGAAAATGTGATTATCATCGACAATATGGTATTATGGATAGAGAATTTTTTATGGTATGGTATTGTTTAGTATTATGATGTTATGGGTTATAAACATTTGGTTAATTTGGAAAATGGAAGAGTGGCATTAGATCTCTTTCTAAGTGTTTGAATTTTTATTCTTGATCTTGTCCTACCAGTAGCTTATAAATTAACTGGTTGAAAAAAATAGTACATGGTTATTAAAATGGAAGATAAAATTATTTTCTTTGTTCTTTAAAGGAAATGATTATATGATACCCTTCACTTAATGAAATGTGTTTTGTTCTACTAGTTATCACTAACCATGTCCTTGAATCAATAAAAAAAGCCAACTAATTTGAACTGCATTATTCAAAAATATAGATAGAAACTTAGAATTGTACTTGGTTATTAATTTATAGAGCCTAGGCACATTTATATCCGAAGTTTAGGCTATGTTTCCAGATCTATTTTTTATGGAAATTTAATTAGGGTAAATGTCTATTCCATGTGACCTTTTCAGTCCATGTTATTCTAAGTTATAAACTGAAGCTTATGTTAGTCTTTCTTGTTCTCCATTGCCTTACTTTAGGATGTCTTGGTCAAGCTGCATCTTTGATCAAAAATCAAAACACTTTTTTCCATCAGTTCCTTGTAAGTTCATTTATTATCAATGTTATAGTTTGATTTGTCATTTATTTCTTAAAAACCCTACTCCGGAGAGTAGCGCTAGAGTATTCGGAGACTTGCCATTAATTTGTTATGCACTATGTGTATATACATGCAACAAATCTTTGCATTTCATGTTTTGGATATAACCTGCTATATTAAAATTTCATATTAGCGCTTCCTTCAAGTATTGTGCTTAACATTGTGACTATTAGGTTTTTTTAAAATCTTTATTTTTATTGATTGATATTTGTATAAACATTTATTTTCACCAAAATGAGTTTCATCAACCGAGTTTGACAATGGAGATATTCAGAAATATTCATAATATTAGAATAAGAGCAAGTAGTTCTTTCTTTTCCAATTTTAGATGTTATCGTATCACTATTTCATAGATTGTTTTGGTGGTGTTAAATCGTGTGATGGAAATCAACAAACATGGACAATCAGGTGACTTCTTCACTAATTCATTTATTTTTAAGATTTAATTCATGTACATGTTTCCTATAATTTTTTCTTTTTTTGCATCGCGGTTATAAATTTGCTTTTAATCGTTTCGTTTTTGCATCACGGTTATGAATTTGCTTTTTATACATTACAAGTTAGATGTAAATATATGGTTGTTATGGACATATTGTTTTACTTATCTTGAATATTGTTTCCATGTATGAACACCAAACCGACAACAAAGGTAGGACTCATGTCTCTATGAATTCGATAAGAGCTTTGTTTAAATAGATTATTCTACTTCTGATGCTGCTATATATAGTTTTCTTTCATAATCATATATCCTTATTAGATCTTGGTATCCTGATATTGTACTAGCTATATATAAAATATATTATATAATAATTTAACATAATTGCACTAAATGATTATTTCTTTAATGGGATAGAGAATGCATTGTCTTTAATGGAACTCATTATAATGGCCATTCCTTCTAAAATGTTATGATTTAAACACTTCAATCCGAGTATTGTAAGTGACAACATTGCCTTTAGATACCTTATATTTACAAACATGCATGATGTATCAGATTAATGAAATTCTTGATATCTAACATAGAGTAAGAATGATCAAATTTTTGTTCTACTTGCCCTCATATATGTTTCCTACACTATGGAAGTTTTGCATGTTAGCTTAGACACTTGCAACATAGTTTCTGAGTTGTTGATTGATGAAGATAGTGAATCTTGTGGAATAGAGCCCTATGATTTAAAAAGAGCTGACAATGGCTACAAAAGCCTAGTACTCGTGGCATTGTTTGACTAACCGAAATTGAGTTTCCTCTACTGTTAAGACAAATTCGTTGAATCTTGCATAATTTCAAATGCATTGAATTATTTGTCTCCCAAGCATCTTTATTCTTCACATGAATCTTACAAACTTGTCAGGAGTATCACAGATGGTCTATGGTCTTGTTATATTTTCTGGTATGTATGATAACTAGAGTCTATAATATAAGATATACAAGTCACCACACCGACCTTTCAAGTTCCGAGATTTATTAAGATAGTTCAAAACATGAACAAGCATTAAATCACAAATATACTTATATGGTATAGTTCGTTGGCATAAAATTTTATAATCCTGTTAATTTAAAGGCTATCACAGGAAGCAAAGCACTAAACGTACTAAATTGGCAAAATTTTGGTCGCTTGGTATGTCCCGCTCGGCATTTTAGTTATGGTGCGATTTTATTGTGTTAATTTAATTACCAAAACTTATATGCTAGAGTTAGTGTGAAATTGATGATCAACTCACTTATAATTTAATCATTTGTCTATATTTAGGTTGCTAACAAATATCTATTGCAAAAAATTTTGTTTAGAAAGCACCAAAGAACTATCTAAGATCGACAGACTTGGGTTTTATTTCCTCCTCAATGTGTTATAATATCGTATACTGAGTTTGATCTGAATCTTATTGAGAATTTACTGTGTACAAAGGTTTTGATTTTTATATTGATTATGATTGTGTTATAATAGGACTATGATTAGAATCCAAATGATTTTTATCTACCATTTAAATTAGAATCAAATTTTATACTAAATGCCCATTGATTGAATCATATTCTTTTCTTTGTTTTTTGTTACCTTTGTGGCATCAACACAAACATAAAGACAAGTATAAGGAGAGATATGATATTACTCTGTATACATGCCAAACTTACAAATTTTTTACTACAAAGTAAACTATCTTTAGATCATGTTAATTACATGTGAAAAGGTTGGATAGTAAGCATTTTATGTCTGGTTAAAATTTGGGCTCATGTGATTAAGTCTGATAATACTCTATGCCTGAACATTAAAGCCTATATAAGCCTTGGCCTAATATAAGACTATAAAATGCAAGCATACTTATAAAGATGCATTCGGATCGTTCCACAAATCAAAGCAGATAAAAATCAAGGTATAAAGTTGCTTAATCTTTTCTTTACATTTCTTAATTTATTGTCACAGGTGACAATGCAATAAAAAGGATGGTGGCCAACATCATACAATCAGCTGATCTGGTGACTTACTGACTAAAGGCGAACGAACCAAAGGAAGCAAATCTTACAGACAAGCTGATCGTGGTTATCTTTCATGGAAAATGGAGTAGGAAGTGCGATTATATGGTTGATTGCATAAACAGTAAGCTTGATGTTGATCACGATAACAAGTTTTATGATGATTAACATGATATTCAAAGAAGTGTGAAGAAGAATATAATGAAGGCTAGGAAGGTAGTGTTGAAAAGTAAAGATAAATCTAATGGCATTGGTAAGGTAAATTTTATACCAATGCTGCCTAGTCACTGTATTGCATAACACACCTAAATACCTAGTAAAATTTGTTCTATTAATCATATTACTTATAAGCAGGAAGAAACAAGCTGTACAAAAAGATCTGATAAGGGACAAATCATTGAAAATGAGATCAATAGGAACAAAAAACCAAGAGAAAGAAAAAGAACTAGAGTTCTAGCATCGAAGGAGTGGACTAATTATTTTTGTGGCGACGAACAATCTAATGGTGAAGAGGTAACACTCCAACAAATATTTTACTTTTTTCTTTTTCAAACTTCTAATTTGGTAAAAGGTGCTGCAGAATATTGATATGGATCAACGAATTAGTAATAAAAGAAAGTGCAGATTGTCGGAGAAGGTTGAGAAAAGAGGAAAACAAAATGGTGATCGGTCTAGTACAAAACGTAAATCTTCTCTACAAAAGGGTCTTGATAGTAAAGAGAAGCCTGAGGTAATTTATGCCACAACTTCCTTTTGCAATTTGTGTGGGAAATTATTACTTCTTGGATTTGTTTATACTAGGCATGCACACATTCAAAGAATAGTATCCTTCTACAAGGATTTGCTTCAAGTCAAATACTTTTTTGACAGGGAAGTAAAAGTAGAGCATTAGATGCAAGTTTTAAATTATTGTTGATGTGCTTTGGTCTTGTGGAAGTAAACAGTTAATATCTTTCACAGGTTCAAATTGTTGCTTTATAATAAATTCAAAGTTTGTAGGAGGTTTAACAAACTCTCTGTCCCTCTCTAATTTAAATATCTGTCTTGGTATGGTATTTAGTTTAATATTTGAATAAACAGAAATTATATGTACCAAGTAAAAAAAATACCACACCAGGTTCGTATATTCTCCAGTTTAACATTTTAAATCTTAAAATTGTTCTATGACTAATAGCATTTGAAGAAAGATTCGTAAAGGAAAAGATGCCTTAATGTGCTATCGAAATGACAAGAGTAGGGTTATCAGTTGCATGATGTGCACGAGATAAAGGTTTTGTATACCATGTATCAGGCGCTAATGAGTTTTTTCTGGTTTGATCACGATCTCATAAGGGATTCTTTTAGCATATTCCAAATGTTGATTTGGTTATTAGACTTTAAATTCAATGTTCATTTTATTACACCCACCCCAAACCCCCTTCTACCAGAACTTATCAAATAACATCAAAAATTTAAAATTTCTCATTGCAGTTTTTAGGTAGGGGTAGAGCATTGTGATATTAAGTCTAGTAACCTATTCGCATGGAGGGTATGTAAAAAATCAAAACAATTGATTTCAAGTTTTTATCTCTTTCAGATCTTTTCTATCTAGAATTTTGGTATACATGCATCTCTAACTGATTTCTCTCAGAAAGACGGATTAATAAAATTTTCTGTTGCTCTTATTATTTTGGCAGTATTTTGCATTAGGTTTCTCTGCATATAGTGCACATGGATTTATTTAAGTTACCATAATATGGATTTTGCATACATTTAGATCTGTAATTTTCTTATTATTGTTGTATATACCTTGTTGTTTCATCATCTTGGAGTCTTGATTATATGTATTATTTTTGTTGCTTCATCATCTTATTATATGATATATATTATTATATGTATTATGTATTTTTTTTTTGAAAATTCATTAAATTTTATTGCAACCTCAAAACGAGCTAAGGCCCTATTACATACAGTCTCAAGTTCGACCGCATAAAATACAAGAACAACCTTGATACAACAATTATACTTTAATTGAACATTCCTCTTTTAGGGCTGATGCTTCATGGCGGCTCCTAGGACATTTCTTGACCTTCTACGTGCTCAACCTTCTACGTGCTCCTAGCAAGCCAGTGCCACTGTCCTTAGTGTGCTTCTTTAAAGCATGATTGATCACAATAACAGGTTCATTAGGGGTTATGCTAGTTTCAGTAACTTAGTCTTTGGCGATGCATCTTTTGTACTTATACATACTTGTATATATTGACTAACATATGTATGTTTGTGTTTCTTCTTCACAGGTGTTGTATGATGCTTTTGAGGTTGATACATGATGTCGCACTCTTTCTCCTTTAAATCGGTCATGCTTATCGACGGTCATTAAAATATTTTTAGTATGTATCGTTTTGGTATGCTACACTCAATTTGTGTACTTCTGTTTAATTTTTATCACAAATATTTATGTTTAATTCTTCATGTATGAAATATTATGGATATATATATATATATATTTTGTGATTTGGCTTATGACTCAATTTGTGTACTTATGTTAATGTGATGAATGTGGTTTTTTGAGTTATAATATATAAGTAGAATTGAAAATTGTAAGCTTTGAATGTTATGGCAGCAAAAAATGTGCAATAGAATTTTTTTATGGCGTTCTAACTATGCAATAAAAAGAAAAATTGTTCAACTTTGTTATACTATAGCATCATGTTAGTGCTATACAAAATATTTTGCAAAGAGTAAATAGTTTTCATAGCAATAAGACGGTGCTATAATAGATAGTAATGAATTTTCTATAGCATTTCAATGTGCCATAAAAGGTTGACACGATGGTTCCATAGCGCGTTCAAATGCTATAATAATATAGCATGTTGACATATTTATAGCAACTAAAATGCGTCATAAAAAGTTCTATAGCACGTTTCATAATGCTATAGAAAAGCAGTTGCACCAATATGGCCTATTTTAGATGGCAAGAAAATTACGTTTTCCATTGCAAGTATGACACGCTATTGTATCTACCAGACTTTTTACAACATGTTGATCTATGGCGATTATAGAATCGCTATAGAAAGTTTTTATAGCGGTTTTTACACGCTATAAAAAGTCCTTTTTGTTGTAGTGCTTTAACTAAACATCAAAGTTATTGCTCATAAACTGGCCGAGCACAAGTCAAACAACCAAACAAGAATAATAATAGACTCATTATTATTAAATTTACAATCAATAGTCAACACGACTTTTGTTAAAATTTGAATGAGTCAAAGGAAAGAGATTAAGATTACACTGACTGTAAAATAATTAAATTATACTCACAAAATAAGTTATACCCCTTAAACTATGAAAACATAGAATATACTCACAGAATAAGTTATACCCACTAAACTATGAAAAAGGAATATACTCACAGAATAAGTTATACCCACTAAACTATGAAAACAAGGAATATACTCACCTTCTATTTGCTTTGATGGAGACTTAGAATACTTCACCTTTGATAATAAATTTTAGTTCTTTTATTTAGTTTGTGAATGAATTAAAATGGATTATGGACTTGGCTATTTATAGGTGAAGAGAAGGGTACTTTAGTCATTTCCTATAGCCTAACCAGATTCGACCAAATTTTGGTCCAATAGAAAACATCTTGATGGCGTAATTTGATTCGACCACGTTTTGGTCCAATAGAAAACATCTTGATGGCTTAATTTGATTCGACCGCATTTTGGTCCAATAGGAATCCTCCTTATCAACTACGGCATAACATGATTCGACCAGATTTTGGTCCAATGGCAACCATCCGCATGGAATATAATAATCATTATGCTATTTTGTTTTAGTAGGCAAGTAATTATACTGTTCTGTTTTATTAGGCAAGTAATTATACTATTCTGTTTTATTAGGCAAGGTTAATAATTCTCTCTTGTTTTATTAGGCAAGTAATTATACATTCTGATTTATTAGGAAAACTTATTCTTAAATAAATTGGTACCTCTAACCGCCTTATAACTCGAACCATCTTTAAACTAACATTATACATCAGTTTAAAAAAATCCATTTGAGACGTTTTATCCAAATTTGTATTCTAGATATAAAATCCATTATTTAATCATTTAAAAACATATTAACTATTCAAGTTAAAAGTGATTAAATTATGGGTCGTTACACGTATATTAGTTCGAAGAGGTTTTCACATAGGAATCACCCAAATCCGATCTCGGTTTCTTCGAACTAATCTTCGATAAAAAATGTTAAATTTGATGGTGATTATCATTTCATTTATTAATATCTTTATAAAATAAAATATCTCTTTTAGAGATCAAAATCTTTAAATTATATACTTTTCCAGTATAAACAGAATAATTAAACTTCTCTTTAACTTTTGGAAATACTAAATCAAAATCATCTCTCATAAATCACATTGCAAAAACTTATTGAGTAAAAGGGTCGATAGAAATTATACTAGTTCTACTCGACATCAAATTCTGTATTCAACCTTTAATTTCCGTCGACTAACGGTGGAATCACCTTTTAAATTCACATGGATAGTACGCATTCCCTCCTTGGAATTTAATACCAAGTATACGAAGATTATTTCTTCACAATCCAAGTTGTATTAAGTTTGGAAAAAATTAAATCTTTTATACTTGCCTCGTTTCTGACATTTTGACCTTATCTATTCCTCGCTTAGGAAAGAGCCCAGGTGAGTCAGGACACTGGTTGCTCCTGAATATTTCCTTAATTTAAGGACCTCACATCCGGATCTCACAAATAGAAAAATTCAGTTTACCTATCGGCATTTAGAGCCAAGATAAAATCACTTAACTATAATAGCTTTTCTTTAAATCATTTATTAAATCTTTAAAATGAATTAGAAAACCTCCACATTATCTTTAAAATACTAAATTATTTATTTGAAAACGTTTATAAAAGATTTGGAAAAGAATACTTAAGTTAAAAGTCATATTTCAAAAGTTATTAAAAACTGCTATAAAAAGTGCTGCGATTAGTGCTGCGAATAGTGCTTTTAAGGCTTATTTGATAAAAACAACTTTTCTATCATTCAGAAATCCATTTTTATAACTCAAAAGACATTTTCAAACATTTATAGAATTTATTACATATGTTTAAAGAATTAAAAATATCACTTATAAATAATATATCGCTTTGGTTTCTGAACTGCTAAACCCTGACTATTTTGAAAACTTGTTTTGCTCATATTTCAAAATCTACTAAACGAAATCTTGATCTTTTACTTTTTTTTCAAAATCTATGATTATAAGAGTTCTAAAATTCTTATTCCAAAGAATTCCGACTCCGAGACCATTGTAAAATTGGATTTAAACTTTTACGGCGCAAAATCGCGAACTACCGTTACGCGATGTGCCTATTTTAATTAATTTTCCATATCATTTCCAAACTTTGTCAAAACACTTTTAAATGTTTATAAAACATTTCTAAATCATTTTAAACCATTTTAAAGAGGTTTAACAATCTCATATACACCATTTCATTTATTAAAGGAAAGTGATTATATTTGTGATATTCGATGTGTATCAAACGTGAAATGTTTACACATCCAAACAAACATATTATCATATCCAAACATAGTTCAAAATCATCACAACAAGCATAGCCAAACATATATATCATCCAATATATCATAATATAAATAGAGTTTCTCACCTTCATTGGCTTCTAACTTTACGATAATTCACTATAGCTTCGCTACGATCGAATCAAAGCCTATGGAATCGAGTCTTGGAACTTTGGATAGGCTTAGCATAAGCTTGAAAGTGGAGATGAGCTTGGTCTTGGGTGGTGGATGATGTCGCCATGGATTTAGAGGGCGGAGAGGGGTGGTTTGAGCTTGTTTTGAAGTGGATTGCTAATGTATATATACTTATATAAATTTGTTTTCTTTTTGTTAATTTTTCTTCATAATTTACCTAAGGTAGGAAGCCATTAAAGTGGAGTATAAAGAGATGAAGAAGCTTAGGAATTTATGAACAAATGAAGTGAAGATGGATGGTGGTATTTATAGGCAAAAAAGTGAATAAAAATATCATGATATTTATGTGCACACACATCACCACCACAGCCTCCTCCTCTATCACCATGCACGGCCAAACACTCCCCCTCCCTATGTGACTCCATGTGTGTGAGTTGATGTGTGTATGAGTGAAGTGAAGTTTTCTTTTTAAGTGTGAAAATAACTTAGATATTTTTGTAATATATATATATAGTGTTTATGTATATTTGTATGTATATGTATTGACGTAGGGTATGCATATGTGTGTTATATATGTGCACAAGACATATAAACAAGGTTGTAATAACTTTGAACAACTTCTGTTCGTTAAACCATTGAAGATCTAAAAATCAATTCCCCGTCACATTTTCGCTCATTAATTAATTTACATATAAATGTAAACAAAATTAGAAAAATAATTTCCCATCATCATTAATTAATTAAAATGACCTCATTTGAATTATAAAACCATATAAATTAAAATTAAACAATTGTTTAAAGAAAGTGTTATTATATCGATAAAGCGATATCAATTTTCCTTATAATATCTAGTTAAATAAACACACGCACACACACATAGATACACACACACACACACACAAAGCCATTATAAATGATTTATCATCACTCTATAACTAATTAAAATAAATTATTATCATTTAAAACAATTATTTGAATAATTATAATAATAATTAAATCTCAATTTAAATTCATAAATGAATTATTAAATATGATGCCATTATTGGTGATGTCATAAATACAATTTAATTCCCAAAATAAAATAAATAGTTTTATTTCATATTCCTGTTTAAATGGATAAATAAGTGTATGCATCCAGCTCCGTGTGTAACTTCTGATAATTATAGAGCTGTTTATTGGTAAAACGATTTTCGACAATCCTTCAAAATTTATATTTTTGTAAATACTTATTCAAAATAAGGCTACCATCATTTTTGTTCAAAAAATCATAATCTATGTTTAAAATAAACTTATTTTTGAATATTTAAAAATAAATATAATTTATCAAATTGATAAATTTGTGGGTCTTTACAAAAAAAGTTTGATACTTTGAAATCCTTTTAGTAAATTAAACTAGTAAAAATAATTCAGTTTCCAAGAGATCTCAAGTCACTTTACAAATCAAAATGCTAACTTCCATAGCAATTTCAACACCCAGGCAATTGCACAACTTATATATCCATGCTATAACACCATACATTAAGAAAGATCATAACTTCAACATTTATTCATAGTCAAACTATAATTTCAAGTTCACAACCAGTAATACATATAATTCCACATATTAGCACCAGCAAACGCATATTATTCAACTAAGAGCATCATAATAACTAGCAACATAAAAAGTTTAATACTTTCAAACTAAAAGGTGAGTTTACTCATCAAAGTTCACAAAAATCAACCTTTCACTAAAACCAAAAGATTTGATTTTTTCCTAGGGTTTTGAAAAATGCGCTCAACCTAGGGTCAATAGGGCACAGCCAAGGTTTTAAAGGGTGTGTGGGCTTTATTTTGAAAGAAGAAGAGATGTAGAAGGATGAATAAGGGTTTAAACAAGTTTTTAAAAGGATTAAAAGGGAAAAGTTTTGATTTTTAAACTTTGGAAAATAAAAGGTAAGCCGTTAAAAAACTTTAGAAAAGCTATGGAAATAAAATGAAGTTTGAAAAAGTAAGAAATGAATGGGGGAATGGAAGAGGAAAAAAATGGAATGTTTTATACAAAGTGAAATATTTAAATTACCAAAAATCCCTTAAGTGCCACACCCTCCATTCATTTGTTGCTACCTCATCTCCATCCACCCTTGCCTTATACCACACACAAGTCCATGGCACCTCCCTATTGTTCAACAAGCCATAACATTCCTTTGTACCTTGAAGTTGCTTTTTAATGTGACATTTCATACTTTATATTTTATTTTAATTTCAAATTTGAAAAAGGGTCACATCCCTCCTTTTACTTAAGTAAACTTGTCCTTTTACCACATTATATTACTAACCATACTTATTTATTTAATATATATGTGTGTATATGTTAACTAAAATGTTTACAACCTTTCCGATAACTTTTAGACGATGAAAGTCGAAAATTCGGAAAACGATTTCCAGTCACATTTTCTACTTTTTTTTGAACTAATTATTTTTGTAAACACATTTTGAAAACCATTTCACCATCACTAATTTTTTTATCAAAGCTAGTCGGCTTTATAGTGGGCCATGCCACTTTATATATAGTGGGAAAATAGGTGTTTTGCACATGCACATAACAGCTAAATGGCAGCAAACAGCCCAACCACAAAGAAAAAATAAAGTACAGGAGCTAGGCAAAAAGAGCCTAGACTACTAAACAACAAGACTATGTGCCCTCCGAAGAGGAGCGGATAGTACAATCATCGGACGACGGGCCAATAACATGAACAAACCCAGAGAAAAGAGCAGCGAGATTTGGATCATAACCATCAGAAGCAGGTGAGTAAATAAATTTCCTATCCCAAGTGACGTTATAAAACTTACTTTTATTCTCCATACCAATCTCACTAGTCCTAGTAAGATATAGACCCTCTCCCTCGATATGAAACAAAAGGCTACGACTCTCGCCCCCAACATCACTAATAAAGGAGTAGTAAGTGTCAGTAACTGGGGAGTAACACATATCAGAAGGGACTTGTATCCAGGCTCGCTCCTTAAAATTCCAAACAATGGTATCAGTCAAAATAGGAGAGGCATCGACAAGTTGGTCCCCACCAAAAGGATCAACAATAACAGGAGCATTAACATCAGGAGTCACAACAGCAGAATCGACAATTGGAGCATCAATAGCAGGAGACATATTGACAGGAGCTACAACAGGAGCAACAATAGCAGGAGACACATCAGCAGTAGCGACAATGGGTGGAGAAATAGAGGGAGGCGGAGCAACCTTCGGGATCCACCTCCTGATTGGTGGACGAGGCAAAGGTACCCAATCAGAAAGAGGTAAAATGCTAGCAGAGGCCGAACTGGAACACATCTCCGAAAGATGCCCAAAGGACTGACAGACCGAACATATCTCCGGTTTCCAGCTGTATCGTACTCTGACCTCAAAAAAATGGCCCTCGTGGAGTCTAACTTTTAGCACTGAAGGCAGGGGCTTGGTAGGGGTTATTTCGATCAGTGCTTTGGCATATACTAATTTATTTCTGGCTACTGTGTTTGCATCATAACATATCACCTTATCAACAAGGCCTGCAAGCAAATCAATCCCGATGAGAGGCTGGAGAACGGAGGGAAGTGAGAAAAATGGGCCCAAACTAGAATAGATAAAACCTGAGAACGTGCGGTAGTAATAATGAAAGGTTTCCCTTTTATGAGAATTGGATCGGCTTCTAATATTCGTTGTCTTTCATCATTTCGCGTGAATTTAAAATAGAACATTTCATTATCAAAATGAACACTCAAGCCCCCTCTAGGCTTCCATACCTGGTTGCATCTAGCCTTAACAAGATGGTAGGAAGGATTGGAGTCGAGGAAAAAGCCTACCAAAAAATCTTTCCAGTAAACAACACCGGCCTCAATCACTTTCGACGGAGGAATCATAACACCGTCAATCTTAACATTTTCAAACAAACGGGGATAATGTGCACCCGCATTATTTGGCATGTTGGTGAACAATGACGACATGAGGGCAGCCGTAGGGGTGTAGGAACCACAGGGACGGAAGAAAAAACAGCAGGCGATGGACGACTAATAGGAGAACTGACGTGGGAGATATTAGGGTCGGCATTTCCACAAGCACATAGTGTGCTACCACGAGATTTATCACTGTCGGTACATTTGGACCCAGATACTTCATGCACAGTATCACGCACATCATTTCCCTGAATAGCATCGGCCATAGTCCCTTTACCACACTCGTATAGGTCATTTACAACATCACCTCGCTTGGTACCATCGCTCAATCCAAGAATAGACTGGGACCAAGAAATATTTCCAACAGAAGCCAAGAGGGGCGTTAAGGAATGCTCACCGATTAACAATGGGCGGGCAGGCATATTTGAAGTAGCACGGTCCAGATCCATCAACTGTCGCACCAGGGGGTTGTCGTTACTCAATGAATTCACAGTAACAACACGATCGACATTCTCACTCGCGAATTGAATTCTCATAGCCGAATCCAAAAGAGTAAGTGTGTCCGCAAACTCACCATCCATGCGAGAAGAGGCATTGAATAAAATGCCAAAGCGTGTGATAGAGCGCTCCAATAGCGAGGGGGGAATAGGCGTCTTAGAGAAAGGCATGAGAGAGAGACGAGGTTGAGGCGGAATAGGGAGAGAAGGGGAAAACATGATGATTCAGTAGAGAACGAACTGGAGACGAGCTATATCGGAGATCCACAATTCCTAGAGATATGCCATGAATGATTTCGTTTTAGAATGTCCTAGCATTTTGAATATGCCATAAACACCATCACTAGTTATTATTAAAAAGGGGTAATTTTTTAGTGATAAAATCCATTTATAAATTATTTAAAAATATATTAAATTTCCATATAAACATGATTAAATTCTGGGTTGTTACATTGATCGTAAAACCATATATATTAGAATTGATCTGAAAATTGCCACGAACGCAACGGTGTAAGTTTCGTAGCTAAATTTTGACGTTTATGAAATTTCTATTTTTGGCATTACTAATTATTAATTAATTTCTTTTTAATTAATTACCATTCAATTTACAGGGCGTTACAATACCCACAATTGGAACAACACTAATCGGTCATCAATTCCCAAATCATCAATGTTATAAATGTTGGGTGATAACATTTAACATATAATTGAGCATGTTAACAATTTAACATATGCAATAATAACCGATCAAGATACAAAATTGAACATATAAGAGATCATCATCCGTCATAAATATATGTTTATATGATAGCCATCTAATGCAAAAATTTACTTGTAACAAAGTAATACATTCCTTTACAAATACTCTTTTAAAATGGGATAAAATTCCTTTTCTTCCTTTGAAAACCTTCTAAAAATTCTCAATAAAAAACTGCATTTTTGATTAAGTTAAACATAGTCCAAACATAGAGTTAAAAACTAATGTGACATTAAATATGTTATTGCACTTTTCAAATCATATGCCACGACATGTTAAAGATGCAACTATCGAGTTTCAATACTTAGGCTACGGTATGCAAAAACATGTGCACACTTTTAAAAACTTTATGCCATCGCATGTTAAAATCATAGGCCATTGCATGTTAACAAATATAACTATTGCATGTCAACCAAAACAAAGTCATCGCATGTCGAAAACCTAAAGCTATCGCAAGTTGACAAAAATCATATTATCACAAGTTGAGAAAACCCATAGCTACCGCAAGTTGAAAATTATGCAGTCATCGCAAGTTGACAATTTTATGGCCATCGCATATTGACCGTAGCTATCACAAGTTGATAAGAATAATTTCTATCACAAGTTGATAAAAATGATAGCTCTCACAAGTTGATAAAATAATAGCTATTTCAAGTTGATAAAAATGATAGCTATAACATGTTGGTAATAATGGGCTATCGCAAGTTGATTAATGGCATTTCTATAAATATTTGCAAAACTGAATTATTTCCTTTAAAGTAATAATTTTTTACCAAACCAATTTCTATGTCAAATTCTCATTGGTCAATCAAAATCTTTTTAGAAAATTTGCAGCAAAACAAAGAGGAAGAAATTCTCTTCTTTCTTAAAATATAAGTTTTTTATTAATTAAGCCAATAATTATCTTTTTACATTTAAAACCATCTTCACAAAACAATTTATATTAAACTGTAGTTACTTTGGAAAAGTCCCAAAATATTTGAATTTACCTCAGTTTTAATGTATGAAAATTTTGGAGCAAAATAATAATTTTTCATATTTTAAATAATTAAAACCCAAATTATCCATTTTCTTATGTTATAAAATTCATAATAATTCCAAAATTATGAAATTAAAACCCCATCTCCAAAATATTATTCTAAACATCATATCAAAAATTCAAAGTATTTGAAGATCAAAAACATAGTTTTTACACCAAAATCCCTTAAGAAAATCACATCAAAATACTCAATGATAACCATAACACATCCAAATGACTATCTAAACCATGTGCATGGTAAATGTGATGACCTTGAATTTTGGACATTTGAAATTGAAATATTTAAATGATTTTAAATATTTGAAGATAGTTTAACTTGAATGTCAAATATCAGGATTTATTTGGCAATTAAACTATTTAATTTAATTATTGAAACTGGGTAAAATATTGTAATCTTCAGTTTTGAATTTATATCGTTTAAATCGATATTTAAAAATAGCCTTCCGAGGCACAGTCTTGGAATTCGACGAAACCAGTTCCATTGGATCCGTAATATTGTATTATTATCGGATTTCAATTTCCGTAGCATTTAGAATTATCGTGTGATCGTACGATAAGCAAACGCATTGAAATTTATATTGAAATTTAATATAATAGCTGGGTCCAAAAAACTATCTTCTCCATACGATCGAATTAGGACTCAAAACCTTTTCCATTGTGTATGGAATAGGGGTTTAACATTATAAACGCCTAGCGGCACGCCTCGATTGGAGGTCGAGATTTTGAATTGCGTAATTTGAAACGATTTAAAAATTTGAATTTAAATTTAAAATAAATATTAATGTTTTACAAGACAAATTATACTTAACGTCTCTTCTCTTCTAACACTTGGCGTTTCTTTTAAAACACTTGGCATTCAATTCATAACACGCATTGAAAAAAAGAATTTTATCTCGTTCAAAATAAGAAAAGAAAAAAAACAAAACGAGTTCATTCTCGTTCAAAATCGAACAAAGAAAATCAATGGCTATAGTAACGAAATTCCAAGATCAAATCCCCTTCAGTTCATTCAAGAACAAATCACGAACCTCCTCTCGAATCGACAAATCGAAAATTGATTTCGATTTATACTTCAGAGCCGTGACTTCCATTTCCTAAATCGAGGCAAGCTCGTGCTCGCGGGCGAGGCCAACGTCGGCAACAGAGGAAGTCGCGGAGGAGCGACGATGGTATCGATCGAGGCTAGGAGGAGGGCGCGACTGAGCACGCACGTGGGAGTTAGAGTTTGGCGATGGATTGGGATCGCTGATGTTGGGTGGAGTTCGAGTGCGTCAGCACTGGAGTAGGTCGAGGAGTTTATGGTGGTGTTCGATGGAAGTAAGGTTCGCGTGAGGGCTTGGGAATGTTGACCGAAGTTTTGACATGGCATAGCGATGTTCGTTTGGGTGAAGTATTGAATCGCGAGATGGAGTTTCGTTCGGCAGTAAGTTATAACATGTTTTAGTTTAATTATGTGCATATATATATGTATACATGAATTAGAAATATATATATATATATATATATACAGAGATGAATAGAAAATTTATGTATATTTTGGTCATAAAATATATAGCAGTATTGATTTTACTGCAAGTTTTAAAATTTCTGTTTTGATTTAAATAGATATATAAACAGAAAATATATATATATATATATATATATAAATAAGGTTTAAAGAAAAATATATAGGGTTGAAAAGGAATTTTAAAATACACACTAGTTTAAATTAAAATTGTTAAATGGGAATTTAATTGTTCGATTTATTTCGAATATTAATAAACTGTATAAATATTTATACAAGGTCTAAAATCGAGAAAACAAGCCGGGATGGAAATGGATTGCAAAATAAAAGCAAAGGTGAGATCTTCTCACTCACTTGATTTGCCTAGTTAATTTAAATGAATAAATTTAAATTTTTGGATGTGCTTGGATGAATTTAATAATTTATCTGTTGGATGATAGTGTATATGATAGTAGTATATATATTTGGAGTGATTGATTTCCCGCATTATATAGCGGATGAGACCCTATGCGCCGCATAATAGTGGATGATATTATATAATCCCATATACCGCGATATTCCACCTCGAAGTGGAATTGGTATTTAATTGTTGTGCCAACATCTGTGGATGCAGGAAAACAGGTTGGAGGGATCCAACTGGATTCCTCAAATTGTTAAATTTATTTCATATGTTGTGATGTGATTATTGATAATCTGTGAATGATTATATTGGTGATTGAAATTTATTGAAGGCTATGGTTTGGTCGAATATATTCTGGTATTTTAAAATACTAGGATATATAATTGGATTTTTGAAAATTTAAGTGAAGATTTATTTTAAAAAAGGTAATAAATTTGGAATTTGATTTGGTGTTTGAAAGTGAATATTTGGAAATCGATTTGAAAATTGCATATCAATGGATATTTGGAAATGTAAATTCATAATGGAATTTATAAGGAATGGGTTATTTGTTTTAAAAATAAATATTGGTTTATTTCAAAAAGTGTGGAAAGAAATTACGGATTTGGAATGTAAATTGAAATAAGTCAAGAAGGATTTATTAATTGATTTAAACGGATCATTTTGAAATGGAAAGTGTATTTTCACTGGAAAGCCGAGTATGTTTTCAAAGTAGCTGATAAATATAAATTGAAAGTTTTAAGGATGGTTTTAAAAAAGGATACTTTGGAGAAATTATTTTCTTAAGTTGTTGTTAAATCTTTAAAGTAAAGATTTATTTGGTTAATTTTAGAAGTGATTATTTTAAAGATCAAATTGAGATTTGATTTAGAAAATGGATATTTAAATAATTATACTCTATCTAATAATTTCATTTTTAAAATTATTTGGACTTGAGTTTTTATATGAGATATTGATATTAAAATTCATAACTAATATTTTAAATAAAGTGTTTAAAAATAGTTTTTATTTTTAATGTATCCAAGTACATATATTTTTGGATAAGTGATTAAATCATTTTGAATTATTCGGACTTGGCAAATTTTCAGTGGAAGTAAATAAATATTTGGAAATTTATTCCGCAAAAGAAAAGTGATTTGAAATTTGTTTTCAAAGTGTTGAAGTGTTAAAATATATCTTGCGAAGATATTTTGAAAATAAATAATTGGAAAAAAAATTATTTAAATTTGATAATTGTTGTGAATGTTGTTTGATAGTTAAATAACCGACTATCAATATTGGCCTTTGAAATGACACTTGAATTTGTTTTCAAAACAAGCGCTCATTATTCGGTTAAGCCGGGAGAGGACTTTATGTCATAAAACCCATTTCGAATAATGATACGAAGAAATGGGATTGCATTTGAAGATGGTGTTAAAGACTAGGTATTTTCGAAAATGAAAGGATTACCTGTCGAATGTCTCTACACCGAGTTGCTTCGGTATAGAGATTTATATCACCCTTTGTGATGGGAAGTCCGGACGTGATTAGGGATTATCCGGATTTGCAAGGGCTTCTTTGAAGTGCCTTCGGTTCCGTTCGAACTCGGAACGGACTTGTATGGATGTATGTCGATGTTACACTTTGAGATATAAAGCTGATTTCTATCAAATATATTTCTGTTGGTGGCAGAGAATTTATTCTCTTAGCTTAATACCCTTCTCTGAGACGTACGAGCTCAGAGGTTATGTAGTTGATTGTTACTGATATATTCCCAATTTGGTAATGTGGCATGTTAAGTGTTGCTGATCACTTGTTGATCGAAGCATGGCTTTTGTGAAAAGCGCAGCTTTGTGGATGAGACTTCGTCATACCTCACAACCCGAAATGGTCGAAACAGGAAGAATGCGGCAAGGTTGTTTGGGGGTAGCACCCTCAGAGTATGTCCATTTCCTTCTGGAAAAAGGTGGTATCATGGTATGGATCCCAGATACTTAACTTATGTGATTGCTGCAAATTTATTACTTCGTGGTTGTTGGTGTTGAGGATCCTCGGATAAAGGTCAGTAATGACCGGGGATGGCATACTCGTGGGTGGAGTTATCTAGTTACAGCTTCATTGCACTAGAAGCGTGAGATAACTCGGCCTTGTGTTGGTAGAGATCCCGTTAGGTTCTCAGGGCGTCCCTTTAGAGGCGTACCCATGTGGTGTAGGAAGTTCCTTAGCCTGACCATTTGTTGGAGATCCAAAGAAACAATACGCGCCCTGTACGGTTTTAGTTGTATAACCTGCCATTTACTTATGGTAGTTTCATTTTCCAAAGGCATAGCGGATTTCTTTTTATTCCTTTGTGCAAATAACTGTTTTAAGATCTCACACCAGTCCCATGACTGACTTAGAGTTTATTGTTCCCTTTCTAAACTCTGGGTGCCCATAATTTTCCACACGGGCAGCCTAGAGTCAGGTTATCAGTTGTTCTGGAGCGAAGTCAGAAAAGTATGTTGTGGAGATCAGGAGGCGAGCTGGATGGCGAGACGTACTTCCGTATATTATTATCATTCCACTATGTATTCAATCATATGGGCAAGTTATTATAAATTCCAGTGTTGTGTGTTGTTGTTGTAAACTCTGATGATGTATTTGAACTGATATAGTATATTGTTCCACTGCGATTGTGAGATTCTGATATTGTTTCTGTTTCTTCCTCTTTCTTCTTCTACCTCTTTCTCCTTTAACCCTAATGATTCGGTTTTCCGGCATTCGATGGTTCGGCATTTGATACAGTAGGCATATTGATGTCGACTTTCGGGCGTCGAAAAATCGGGTCGTTACAATAAATATCAACAAATCATTATGGGTTTCATCACAAATCCGAGTTAAGCAATATAAAATAAAGAGATGGAAATATTATTCATCTTAGTTCGGCCTTCTGTGAAGAAAATTACCTTGGTTACTTCCTTTAAGCTTTCCTCTTTTTCTTCTTCTTTCTAGTATAAACTTTTAATGGAGTTTCTGTAGTCTTTGTGTTTTGTTTTTCTTCTTCTTTCTTTATGAGGGAATGGTCGAATTAAGACAGAGCGGGAGAGTGGGTGTAAGCGGAAAAAATTATATGTGTAATCCTTATTTCCGTATTTCCTTCCTATATAACTAAATCCTTTAATTTCTTTTCTCCTAAACCATTTCTCCATCTAACGTTTAAAATTTGAGTTATATATTTATATGGAAATTATCCAAAATATATATTCTCCTATATTGTCTATTTAATATGTCCTAATTAAATATCTAGAATAATGCATAGAAAAAACTATGGATGTTACCATAACTAAGGTCAAACAAAGAATATCGAAGTGATGGTATTATACAGTTCTCTTGACTTGAGAATACCGTTGAACTTCGGTGTGGACATTCCACTTTAATTATAGTTAAATCATGGCATGACGTCCATCGAACGACTATATTTGGGTTTGAGTTCAAGCATTGAAAGTGAAACAATATTAAACTGAGAATTAATCTCCTTAGTTATATGAGGTTAGCATCACGATCAACTGTAGTCGACTCAAAGTCAAAGTCTCTAGCCAAAGCAGTTCAGTTAATAATAACTATTATTATTAAACTAAGGACTTTTTGTTTGGATTATATAGGTTGAATGTGGGTGATATTGAAATTTTAATGAAAACCAAATTTCATAAGTCGTAGTGTGATATAGTTTTGATGAAGAGAACTCGCATAAATAATCATTGCTAACGGGGACAGCTTAAAATAGTAAATTAGATTTTATTAAAATAGTGTAAGCTATAAATTCGGCCAAATTATCACATTACCAGCTAAGTAACATGTGAACGTTAATATTTGAATTGTTCGATATTAATCGTTGGCTGAATTTATACATATGAGTCACACAACCGCAATGTTGAATACTCCGAATACCACTTGATTTAATTAAATTATAGTTTTTATAAATTTATTAAATTCATTAATATCCATGGTATATTAATTATAAAATTTTATTTGATTTATTTGAATCGGTATTTAATATAGTACATATATAAAAGTTATATATTTACATATCGATATACAATATCAATGTACACTTAAATTGGATTTAAAATGTGCAAATGTTGATCGAGTTAGGAAATGTGTATAGGCCCATTATCTTTCTATTATGGCAGGCTATGATAGGAGGAGGAGGGTATGATATTTTATTTGAAAATATGCATTTGAATTGGTTTAAAAGAAGAGGTAAAAGTGAGATTTATATCTCTCATTTTCTTTCCTTTTCTTTTGCTATATAACTTAACAACTCTCTTATTTCTTTCACTCCAACCTCCATCTACCCAAGCTTTGGCCAAAAATAATTATCCTACACCCCTCTTCATTTCCAGTCCAAAATAAAGTCAAATATAATTAAATTCAAGGTATGTTGATCTCTTTAGTTGGTAGCTTTTTAGAATTCAATGGATCTGATTCAAGGAGCTTTTCTGATTCTACATTCAAGGTGCCACATCAAGGCCACAACATAGATAATATCTAATTTTTATTCTTACATATATTTGTTCATTTATGTGATCAAATATGTGTAGATTAGAAATGTGTTTTATCATGATTTGTGTATCTATTCGATGTAAGATCTGTTTATGTATACATATATCCGCATAATTTCTTTCTTTTATATATATACATACAATTGTTGATTTTTAGCCAATAATAAAAAAAATTGAAAACTATACCTAATTTTAAACAATTTCAAAATTAATGTAACGACTTGTATTTTTAACTATTTTAATTTAATAAATTTAATATGATTATTGAATAAAAATGGTTGGAAATAAAAATTTATGTTTTATTCATGTAGTTATTTAATATGAACTTGAATAAAATCTTGAAATAACAAATTTCGAAGATTTAGGCAATAACTAGTATTGAAATGAAATTTTATATATTAAATGTGTTTATAATCAATAATTGAAATTGAATAATAAATGTTGAATTATTTAAATGAAAATAAAATAATTGTTGATAACTAAAATTTATTTGGAACTAATATTGGAATTTATCGAAATTGGATTATTGGAACTATTTAAATAATTGAATCCTGAATTTAATATGAATGAAAATGATGTAGAAAGTTGATTTAAATTTTATTTAAACAAGAATGAAGATTTTACTGCTAAAATTGAATTTAAAATGAATAATTTGATTTTGGAAAATAGCTCGATTTAATTAACGAGTAAAAATAGCCATTTTGGCCACTATCTTGGATTTTGACGAAACCAGTTTCATCAGATTGGTGATAGTGAGTTATTGTAGGATTTCAAGTTTCATAGCGATCAGACTTATCGTTTGGTTGTGCGAACTTGAAACGCATAGAATTTAATTAAAATAATTTGATTTTGAAAAGCTATCTTCTGCATACGATCTAACTAGGCATTGAAACTAGTTCCATTGTGTTCGAAATGAGGGTATAACATATAGAACGCCAGGCGGCATGCTTTGTTTGGAGCTTGAGAATTTCAGACGTTATAAGTCAGATATTTTCTAATTATAATATATATATACTCACCCATCTCTCGACCATTTGTACACCCTGCCTCTCACTTGTCTACCTCGTACTCCCCCTCTCCCTCATTTTCAAATCTCAATAGATCGAAGAAGAAAAATGAGAAAAACAAAAAAAACAAAACAGTCGAAGTCGCGATCGTGAGCGCCTGGAGGTGCCGTGTGCACGTGAGGCGGCAGCGCTGGAGGAGTCAAGGCGGAGTCGTGATTTAGGGTTTCTTGTTTGACCATACGTACGCGCACACATAGCTAGGTGGAGGCACGAATGGCGGCGGCACGATCATCAAGGCTTGGCGCGGCGGCGTGCAGGAAGGTGGCGATCGTCGTGGCGATGGCCGATTGAAGCTCGGTGGCCTGGGTTCATGCGCGTCTCAAGGGTTTTGGTTTAGTGAGTGGGTTCACGTTCCATTGGGATTGCTCGATGGAAGATAGATTAGAGGGGTAACGGTTGTTAACTGTTAATTATTTTATTAAATTAATTTAAGTTTTAATTATCTCGAACACTAATTAAATCGTAACTTTTGCATACGAGGTCTGTTCCGAGTGAAACGAGTTGTGATGCGACCGTATCGACGTCGTCTGCAGCATAGAATCAAATTGGAATTTATTTAAAGCTGAAATATTTGCAGTTTCAAATAAAGGTGAGTTTTTTATAACGCTCACGAAGTACTGAATTATTTTTATGTTAGTTAAATTGAGGTTGTAAAGTAATTTAAATTTATTGATTGTTGTTGGTAATTTAACTGACATTTAAATTGACATCTGAATTGAACTAATATGAATTTAAATTGACAGTTCAATTTGAAATTGTAATTAAATTGCCAGTTATACACCCGATGTTGATAACCAATAAATTGTTGTGATATTTGACTGATTTGGATGTTGATTGTGATGGCTGCTATTGAATGATAGTTTGAATGATTTGGATGTTTATTTATTTTTATATATCGTGTTACCACCCTATAAATATTTGACAGTATATAAACTATTATTTGAATTATTTCGAGTAAATTAAGAAATAAGTTGAAATGATATATACCTATGACACTTTGATTTGGATTGAAATGATATATATCCATCCCTGAAATTAAAATCGAAATAATCGATCACTTGGCCATAGGATAGAAAATTATATACAGACACCGGATTGGTTAAATTAAATAATTTTAAAAAATTTGACTCGAAATTATTTAAATGATTTTCATTTAAAGAAATAAAAAATCGAATTTATGGAAATCGAATTATTTTCGAACTTGAGCTTAAAATGTTGAAATTGAAATTTGTTATTAGGAATTTTTTAAAGAATCAAATTTGAAATTTGGAGCTATAATTGAAATATGATTTAAATTCTGGAAATTGATTTGTTTCAAAACTTTGAACTTTTATTCGAACTTTGAAATATTGCCAAGTAAAAGTGATATAAATTGATATTTCAAAAGTAGAGCTCGAAATTGAATTATTTTAAAGATTTGAATCTTAAATTGAATATTGAAGTTTAATTTGATTTAAGTGATTTGAATCGCTATTTTGAAATCAAACTCAAAATTGATATAAATTGAAATGGTTTGAAATAGGAATTGAATTGATATTTAAACCATTGAATCGAATTGTTGAATCGAAATTGAAGTTAAAAATTAAAATCGAAACTGAAATTGATTTGAATTGAAATTGGAATTTAAATTAATTTGAAGTGAAATCGAAATTGAGTCGATTTTAATTGAATCGAGATTGAAAATGTTTTGAATTGGAATAATTGAAATTGAATTAGTTTGATTGGAATTTGGAGTTGGGTCCAGGTTTGTTGAATGGAAAGAGACAGTTGATTTGAAACTATTTTAAAAATAAATTATTTTTATATAAACTGTTTAAAAATTAGTCTTTTTAAATATTTAAATTATTTTGATTTTCTAAACTATTTTACTATATAAATCATTTTCAATACTCAAACTATTTTAACTATTTGACTATTTAAACTATTTAAAAAAATTCAAACTATTTTCTAACAATTCAAATTGGTCAGAGTAGGAACTGTTTATATTTAATCAAGGATTTAAATGCGAGTTTGGTTAAAATAAAGTTATAACCTAAATTGAAATTCTAAACGATATTGAAAGTGAAATCGAGATATTGGAGTGAAATGGTATTTTCAAGTGAAAATGACATATTGAACTGAATATGATTTTTTGAAGTGAATATGATAATTTTGAAATGAAATTGATTTTGAAGAGAATATGATATTTTGATATCAAGTATGAATTGTTTTCGAAATGTAAAAGAACCAACCGGTGTGTAAAACGACATTTGGTTATTTAAGAGATTGGGGCCTCTTATTGGCATACTCTCTGTCAATACTGGAACCACTTTAACAACTGTGGACGCGGAGGAGACTCCAAAACGAAGTGGTTGGATTTGGCGTCGTTTGCTGGATTTGAAGAAAGAGAACGATGATGGATAGACCGCGACACTTATGCCAATTTGAAATGACTAAAACAGGATGGCTTGATAGGGCCAATGAGGCTAATTACCTCTAGCGGACATCCGTTCTTCGATTTCCTTTGGACTCTGTCCATACTATTATTCTTGTCGTTGGTTTCGATTACTGTACCTTGATTTTGGGATAACCTCCCTTTGACTCAATATGGGATGGATGGACGCGGTGGGCGATCATGGCTATGATGCATTACCACCAGCCCTGCGACTCGAACTGGTAGTATCCTACCTTGGGCATTGTCTCACGTGCCTTGTCGTACTTTTATCCCTATACAAGACCCCTACGATTTTGGTTTAGTGTTTTCATATCACGGCACATCCCTATCCCCCGACGTGCTACTGGGGCGTTATATGCAAACTATACGACAATGCTTAAAAACGCGTTTAGGGGGATTAATGTAAAGCCTTGAAGATAAGAAAAATATTTATTTTACATGCTAGACATTGCATATATAGCGTATTCTACTATATATAATATTTTGATAGATCCTTAAGAGATGGAAAATCCCATAACATCTCTTGAGTTATTGCACGCACGCTATACACTGGATAGGTGTTGTAAAACCCCGTAAACATCTCTGACGCTATTACACTCATGTTATATGTGATATTGATTTGACTCACATAAGGATATTTTAGTCCTGACTCGAGTGCTTTGTCTTTTCATTACGCTCGGGTCAGTCTTGAGTTTTTCAGCGCATTGAAGATTATTTTATGGAGGACGAAGATGAAGATTTGGTATATTATTACTACTATTATTATTCCATGCATCATGTGTTTAGCTGCATTGTTTTATTTATTCTGTTGTATATATATAACTCTGATAAATGTCGTAAAATTATAATCAAATGTATAGTATAAACAGCTTCATGAACTGTTTATTTGATTATTATATTTTGTCATTCTGCTATGAGATTCTGTGTTTGTTTTTCCTTCTTCTCTTATTTCTCTTAATTAACCCCATTGATTATCTATGTTTTAGATTGTTTGGGTTGGACATGTGTGGATTATTGTCGATTTAAACCTTTTGAAATGTGGGTCGTCAAATTTAAAAATTTGTATTTTATGATTTATATAATGTTTATGTATATATAAACTAATTTAAAACTTATATATATATTCGTGTATATATATACATAATTTTTTACATATGTGTGTATATATATATTTATTATAAAATCTAAAATTAAAATATTATTTTACATACATATACATACATACATATATACATACAAACATACATACATACACGCACATACACAGATATATATATATATATATATATTGTAACGACCCGTATTTTTGACTCCCAAATGTCGACACTAATACATCCATGGTATTCACATGCCAACATCCAAGTGCCGAAAAGACAGATTGTTATGGTATATAAAAAAATGAAAATGAACATGAGAGGAAGAACAAAACATCAGAATCTCACAATGGAACAATAACATATACTATCAAAGAGACAATACAAAGTGTCACTCTAAGATACACAACATTTTAGAGTCATAATCCTAAGTACTATCATCAGCCTGGACAGTTATAACAGCCTTCCTCACAAATGCTGATATATACATAACAGTAATGCATCGGAAATAAAATACTACGGTAGGTGAAAGCATCCTACTCGTCTCCTTGAGCTCTAGAGAATATCAACGAAAACATGCATTTCTTAGACTACTCGAAAGAGCACCCATGGAATTAAAGGAAAGATAAAACCACGATTCAAACATAAGTCTGGTATGAGAAACTCAAGAAATATGATGTACCATATAACAACACCTTTTGAGACCATTCGAATCACCATAACGGTTTTCCCTTCAAAAGAGCTAAACCATCTAATAGGTACATAAGGTGATATAATAGATAATGTCGAAGGTGTAGAATATAAATCAGAAAATATTTGCCCTACTTACATATCACAACACAACAATATCAGAGGTACAACTAAAACCTCTAAGGTACATTCACTTATAGATTTCCATTGGAGACATCCCCAGATATACTAAGATCGTCCTCCTAACAAGGGTTAGAAAGTACCTTCCAAAACCACGCATATCTCTAGATAAAATATGTCACAAAGACAAACATAGCTGGTCCATACCCGCACATATGATATCGAATACCAACTGATAGAGTTAGGGGTATGCCCAAGGGATAATTTTTTAATTTACTATAAATTAATTAACTCTGTAATAAATTATTGTATGTAATAATGGTGTTTTTCTTTCTATTTTATTTGTTATAATATGTTGTAAATAATTAAATGCTTAATTAAAATATATTTAACATAAAATCCATTAATGGTGTGTTTGTGATAGTAAATACAAATAGTTGCAATCATGAGTATTATATCACAATATTATAAAACACATCATTTTAAATGTTCCTAGTCAAGATGCATTAAGACTGGATATCGAAGTATCCGTTAGGACTAGAGTATGTAATGCTCTCCAAATGTTGGGTAGTTTATTTCTCATGACTATTGAGGGCACATAAGGGTTACATACTAATAGTTATTGGATAACCATGAAACCACTCACTCGATAGTTTTCTGTTGGTTAATATTACTGAGGTCAAATAGAAAATATTGATGTGGCTGATTTACCCAGTTCTCTCGACTTGAGAATACCGTCGATCTTTAATATGAAAGCTCTGCTTTGATTATAGTCAAATCATGACATGGCGTCCATCGAGTGGCTATAATTTGGTCGAGTAGAAGTATTGAAAGTGAAGCACTATTCAAGAGATGATTCGTCTCCTCGGTTATATAGGGCTAGTATTACGATCAACTAAAGTCAGCTCAAAGTCAAATCTCTAGCCAGAGTAGTTCGGTTAATAATAATTGTTATTATTGAACCAAGGACTTTATGTTTTGACCATAGAGTTGAATATGGATGATATTGGAATTTTAACCATTACCAAATTGCAAAAGTCCAAAGTGATAGTTTTGACGAAGAGAATTGGTGTAAACAATAGTCAAGACCGGGTAACGCTTAATAAAGTAAAATTGGATTTTACCGAAACCAAGTAAGCGATAAATTTGGCTAATATGTCACACCACCTGCTAAGTGATGTGTGAACATTCATATTCGAATATTTCGATATTAATCGTCGACCAAATTTACACTAAACGAGTCATACAACTGAAACGATGAATTCTCTTTCGACCAAATGATTTAATTAATTTAATTGTTATAGATTAATTAAATTAAATAATATTTATGAAATGTTATCGATAAATTTTATTTTTATTTGATAAAAAATGTATTTATAAAAGTTATAAATACATTAATTGATATACGACATCGATAAGCATTTTAAATTAGATTTAAAATGCAAAGTATTTATATGGGCGATAAATGGGTTTAAGGCCATAACGGGGGTTAGTCATTCTGGGTGAAACATGGGTAGGAGGTATCTACTATATGGGTAAGAGAGGAGTGAAAATGGATGGCTAAGATGGAAGGAGATTGAGTAAAAGATATGATCCTAAATTCTCTTCTTTCATTTCTCTATTTAAATTTATCTTCCTCCATTTGATATGATTTTTTGGAGCCTTTATCTATAGACAATGCTAACTGATATTCCCCCTCTTGTATCTCTATTTTATCAAGATCAAATCAAGTCAATTCAACTATTATTCGATAGCTGGTGGTCAACGGTTCAAGGACTAACATTCTTTTGGATCAAAAATTGTTTCAAGGAGAACACATCATCATTTAAAGGTATATTTCAAGGCATTGGACGTAAGGTATATTTTTTATCAAAGTATAATTATAATTGCTTATATACAATATTTTTTTTATATTATTAGTTAGGGGACGATGTTGACATGCAAGTGATATTGTCACAAAATTGTTTTGGTTGTATGTATGTATATACTTAAAAAACCTATATATTCATATCTATAATGGCACGGCTCAGAAATTAAAAATAAATTTGATTATTTAATAATATATACAAATATATTATAAATATATCCATTTGTATATATAGTTTATAATTTAATTACTTCATCATACTTTATATAATTATGTTATATAAGTTTTACATATAGTGTATTATACATATTTTATATTCGACTATAATGAAATAATTATATATATTATTTATGTCATTTAATTACATAAATTAAATTTATTGACATATATTACATAAAATTATGTTTCACATTTTATAAAATAATATTATTACAAAACATATTATCACATACCGAAATTTTCGACTTTCGAAAATTCGACATCGATACTCTCTTTATCGACTGTCGAGCAATCGAGTGCCGGAAACTCCAATAGTGAGGGTTTTTTAAGAAAAAGAAATAGAAGAAAAGATAGAAGAAGAAGAAGAAAGAACAACAGAACAACATCAGAACAGAAAACAATATCAGAA
Organism: Allium fistulosum; assembly: GCA_030737815.1. Taxonomy (NCBI): domain Eukaryota; kingdom Viridiplantae; phylum Streptophyta; class Magnoliopsida; order Asparagales; family Amaryllidaceae; genus Allium; species Allium fistulosum. The sequence goes on from CM060902.1 coordinate 1,216,639,825, forward strand.
TCTCACATATCGCAGCGGAACAATATATAATAGATAATCACTAGCCTTTTAAAACAAAGAACTATATCAGTTTTTATACATACATCAATCAGAGTCACTATACAACAATGGACAGTTATATAAACTTGTCCTCATACAGAATACACAGCGGAATAAATACTATCAGATACAAATACTACGTCTCGCCATCCAGCTCGCTTCCAAAGCTCCAGAATATCCTAATAACTAAACTCTAGACTGCCCGTGTGGAAATTTGTGGGCACCTAGAGTTTAGAAGGGAACAATAAACTCCAGGTCAGTCATGGTGACTGGTGTGAGATCGTAAAACAGTTATTCTTTATAACAACAAAATAATTTTTAAAGTCAATTCGAAATGCTTTTGGAAAATGAAACTACCATAAGACCTCCCGCCACACACACAATGCAAACACAGAATTGGAGGAGATTTCTTCTTATGATAGTCAAAGATGCTTACTACGCAAAATCAAATCATTTCTGATATTATTATTAGTGCATAGTGTAGAAATCATTTCGAAAGTATAATATAAATCTTAGCCAGCATAGGCATTCCGCACTTATGCCTACTATAGCTACCATCCAAACAGTGGTGACCACCATAAGTGAATGATAGGTTCTACAACTAAAACCGTACAAGATCGTATTGTTTCTTTGGATTTCCAACAAATGGCCAGGCTAAGGAACTTCCTATCCACGATGGGTACGTCCCTGGAATAGACGACCCGAGAACCTAACCGGATCTCTGCCAACACAAGGCCGGGTTACCTCTGCAAAAATAGGTAACTACTGACACGCGTATGTCATCCCCCGATCGTAACCGATCTTCCCGAGGATCCCCGATTTCCAACAAACCACATAGATAATAATGCAGCAACCACATAGGTTAAGTATCTGGGCTCCATACCATCATACCACCTCTATCCAGAAGGAATGACATACACTAAGGGGCGCTACTCCCTAGAACCTTGCCGCATCCTTCCTGTTTCGACCATTTCCGGGGTGTGAGGCTCGACGAAGTCTCGTCCACAAAGCTACGCTTTCTACAAAGCCCTGCTTCGGGTCAAACAAAATGATCAACCTATGATCACAAAGATATAAGATCAAACAAATGATCATATCACAAATGATCAAACACTGATCATTTCACAGCAACACTTAGTATGCCACGTTACCAAATTGGGATATATCGCTGATAAATTTCAACTACATAACCTCTGAGCTCGTACGTCTCAGAGAAGGGTGTTAAGCTAAGAGAATAAATTCTCCTCCACCAACAGATATGTATTTGAAAGAAATCAGCTTTATATCTCAAATTGTAACGTCAGACACACAATCCATACAAGTCTGTTCCGGGATCGAACAGAACCGAAGGCACTTCTCACGAAGCCCTTGCACATCCGGATAATTTTCAATCACGTCGGGACTTCCCGTCACTAAGGGTGATAAAACCTCTAAACCGGAGATCAGTCGATGTAGAGTAACTCGACGGTAATCCTTCCGTTTTCAAAAATATCCGGTCTTCAACACCGGTCTTTGAATGCAATTCATAACGACGTATCACATATTCGGAATGGGTTATACGACCCCATGGTCCTTTCCCGGCTAACCCGAATAGTGAGCGCTTATTCAAAAATAAGTGCGGCATTCAAATTCATCCAATTCACAACAAATATCCATTCAAGGTAATTATTGATAGTCGGTTATTTAACTATCAATAAAGATGCGCAACATCATCAGATTCCAAATAATTTTCCAAATTATTTATTTTCCAAAATATCTTTACTAGATATAAAATTTCCACACTTCAAAAATAAATCAATATTTATTTTTAAACAACTTCCCTTTCTTTTATAAATTCCATAGTGAATTTATATTTTCGAATATCTACTGATATTCGATTTTCAATTGATTTCAAAAATTCATTTTCGATTTATCTTTAAGAAGATAAATTCTCAAAACGTTTCGTTTCATTTGGAAAAACATTTCCATACTTATTTAAAATAAGTGTTTCACAAATCATTCATTTTCAACATTTGGAAAATATTCGATATACTTAAATCAAATTAAGCATATATTTCATTCTTTTAAGGAAATCATTTGAGTCAAAACGAATGTTACGTAAAACATCGTTACGACGACTCAAAATCACTAGTATAGGGATTCGGATTTTAAGATAGATATATAAATCCCAATACTACATAAAAATATTTCCTTTCGGAAATTATTTACTATAACAACAGTGTTATAGTCCACCATTTCCTTATATTTCTCGAAAACGTCTATTTTAACAATAAATGTTGAAATCTATGATTTCGATAGTTCACACGTTTTAAAACATCTTTTAAAACGATTTACTTCATTTCAAATATCACTTTTCCAAAACCATATCCATTTTACTTAACAATATATTCACTGTCCAAAATCGTGAATATACTTCACTAATTACATTTCACTATTTTCTACACGTTTTATTTCAATAATAATTCGCTATCCAAAATCGCGAATATATCTTCTTTGATAATCTCCTATATTTAATTTGTCAAATTCAATCGATTTCGAATTTATAAAACAACGTTTATAAATTCTATTTCTATTTATAAAAACTTCAATTTATAAATCTTCTTTATTTACCAATTCAATTCACAATTCAAATTTTTTTAATACCACAATCCATATTATAAGTTAAATACTTATAATTCATTTATTTTCAAAAATCGTTCTTTTAAAACTTTACAACTGTAAAGTTTATCCCTTTATAAATCATTTTAACATCATTTCCATTTTAAATTCACATTCCCTTATCTCAATTGGATTCATTTTCCAAATATTCACTTTTAAATCTAAAATCGGATTTCAAATTTATTTCTAATTCTACTTCAATTCCAAATCAATTACAAATTGATTTCTAAATTTATTTTCACTACTAAAATAAATTCCTTATTCTTTTCAAATTATTCAATATCCTGTTTTTAAATGGATTCTTCAAATTGAAATCATTTTACATTGATTTCCCAAATTATTTCAATTTACCGACTAAATTTCTAATTGGATTTCCAACTTATCTCCTTTTAAATAAATTCCTTTTAAAGAAAATAAATTTCAATTGTTTCTTTCAATCTATTTAAAAATCCAATTTTTAACTAAATTCTTCAATTAAAAATCACTATTTTACGAAATCCATTTATTTAACATTTTCACTTGATTCTGGAATTAATTCGATAAGATTATAAAAATTAACTTTTTATACTTTAAAATTCCTTTCTTCGAAATTTATTCAATTTCAAAAATTGATTCACTTAGAAATTTCTACTTGAATTTCAAAAATTCAACTTTTGTTTATCTTTGGAATCCAATGATATCAAACATCCATTCAGCTAAATTTTAGCTTTTCAAACAATTTACAGGCATCAATATGATCAATATAATCATTCACAGATTCATATCACAGTATAAATAAATTCAATCAATGTGAGGGGTCCAGTTGGATCCCTCCAACCTGTTTCCCTGCATCCAAAGACGTTAGCACAATACCAATTCCGCTCCAGTACGGAAGTATCGTGGTATATGGGTTTTATAAAAATCCGCTTACTAACGGCGCAATAGGGTCTCATCCGCTATACGAGGCGGGAAATCATCAATCCAATATATACATATGCCAATATGTATATATTGCTATATATAGATATATATCCTACTATATCTAATATCAACAATCCAAACAGACAATCAAACAATAACTGAAAATTCCACTTTTCAATTTGAGTGAGAAAATCTCACCTTAGCTTTTAATTTAGCAGTCCATTCCCAATCCAGTTTGTTTTTCACGATCTTTTGACCTTGTATAAATATTGTATACAATTTATTAATATTTGAATAAATCGAAATATTAAATTTTCTTTTGAAAATTTCAATTCACCGATGATTTTATTCTAAACCAGTTTCTCTTAAATAAAATTTGTTTAACTAAAAACTAACTCTAAAACAAATTTCCTGCTAATATAATTACTTCTTTACCTTTAAATTAAAACAGATATTTCTTAACTTAAGTTAGTACTTTTAATTTTAAACAAAATCCCTTCTAAACAAATCATCAATAGTTTTAAAAATATCAAAAAAAACTTGTTTAAGCCCTTTAAAATTATATGTATTATATATATAAATATGTGTTCACTGTATATAAAATTTTCCTATTTATTTATAGCTTACGGAAAAATATCTATTTTTTTTATTTTATATACACATCTTTATATCTCAAAATACATTTATGCATATACGTATATAAATTAAATGGAAATTGATAGCTACCTGCACATCGACGCCCAAAGCACAAATCGAAACTTGACTTTTGCGAATGTGCTTCCCCAACAGCTCCGCCTCGTCGCGACCCCGAGTCGAACGACAAACCCTAGTCGACTTGAAGCCATGCTACCAGATTAATCGCCACAACCCCAAGGCAAACAGCCAACACGCCCCCTCAAAATCATCACCGAACAACCATTTCGACAGCCAAGCGAACAACTTCTCACGCACTCGAGCCAGGAATCGACGCAGTTGTCAACACCTTCCACGCGCGAAACCCCTAAACCTGCTCGACTTCGACCAATGATGGCCACGAATGACTCGCGACTGTCACGCGATCAAAACTCCCAATTCGCGATGCCACCCTGACAAAGATCGAAGTTGCCTTCGATCGCCATCCTCCTTCGCGGCCTCGACGCACGCGCCTCCACTTGCCAACTCGACACCCTCACGCTCGATTGCCCTAAAACTCGATCGCGCGCCTCCGCCTTCGTCGCCCCCACGAACCCCAACTCTCGCCTCGCGACCGAAGTCCAACGCCTTCGCGAGCTCGAAATCGAACGAGTTGAATACGATTTCGATTGAGGAAGGAGAGTACGCCTCGTTTTTGGGTTCGAACGAATTGATTCGTTCGCGAAGAGAACTCGGCTGCCATGATTTTCTTTTTCTTTTTTTTTTGAATGAACGAATTTGGGTTTAGAGAAGAGGGGTTTTAAATTTACAGAGAAAGGAGGGACGAGATTTTTTTTAAAAAAAAAATTATCGAAGTATGGCCTGCACGATTTTTGTATCGTGATTGAAGGCGTGAGATAAGGGAGAGTGTCGTGCTTCCTTCTGATGTCGGCAACAAATTTAAACATTAAAATTTAAATTGAATTTGAATTTATTTTCAGCGTGTTTATACGTCGTGTGCTCACATAACAAGTCCAAAAAATACGAAATTTGAAATCCGGTAATAATTCAATATTACGGACTCAATGGAACTGGTTTCGTCAAATTCCGAGACTGCGCCTCGGACGGCTATTTTTAAATATCGATCCAAACGATATGAATTTCAAAACTGAACAAATTACTTTCAAATTCTATTCTGAAGCTTCTGTTATCTCCAGTATTATCATTACGAATTTTAAAAGCTCTTGAAATGTTTTTCTTCAGCTTAAAATTGAAGATTCAAAATTTTATTCAACTTTCAACAGATTAAATTTTATAATTTAATTGTCAGTTTCAAAGTTATATTCGGGATTCAAATTAAATAATCGTTCAAATATTTAAAATTAATTAAATATTTTCAATTTAATTTGTTCAAAATTCTGGGTCGTTACAAACTTCCCTCCTTAAAAGAATTTCGTCCTCGAAATTACAAGTTAGGAAAAAAATGGTCCTTAACTCGTCCACTATTTTTCACAATCTAAATAGTTTTATCAAATTCTCAAAACAAATCTTTCTACTAAAGATTCGTTATCATTTCATACTAAATTTTCAACTTCAACTATAAGTTCCAAACAACATTGTTTAACTTCTCAATTCAAATTTAAATTCAAATTCAAATTTAAGCCTTCAAAATTTTCTCAAAAATTTTCTAACGCCCTAAATTTCCGAAAAATTTCGCCAGCGTCTCCTTTGCGCGGCTAATACGGTACGACTACAAAACGTCCCTACGGACTCTCAGATTTCAAAAAGAAAAAGAAAAAGCCAAGCGGCTAGAGAAATAAGTCATCAAATCTCATATTCAAATTTAAATACATACCTTTTGTCGAGCAATTCAAATTCTCTTCAAAATTAAAATCCCAATTCCTTTATAACACCTGTATATCCTACTAGCCATAATATCTAGTTACATATATTCAAACCATTTCGTACATTCAATTACCAAATTTTCAATATAACTGCTTATATCATCTTTAAGTTCGATATTGAAGTTATATATCCATTATGATTCAATTTTACATTTCACATTCATTTGAATTCAATTCACAATTCCAATCTAATTTGGATTCAGTTTATCTTCTGAATATTGAATTTTTATCGATTAACTTTCATTTATAACTGCTTATTTTAGATTAGTTTCAATTACTAATTCATTACAAGTTCTAATTCACTTACAAATTCAAATGCGTTTTCAACATTCAGTTTCAATTCCAGTTTTATCTTCATTCAATCATTAACTTAGAATAATTTTAATATCAGATTTACTTAAGAATTTCACTCTTCACTTCTTAGGTTCAATATAAATATTCCATATACACATTATATTTATTTTCAATTTACCACTTCGGTTAAATCTACTTACATTTAAACTGGATTTCAAATTGCATATGAATTTTATTTCTCTTTCAATTCACATTTAGAATTATTCAATTCTATTGCTTACAACTTCAAAATGAATCTCAACTTTCAATTTCCCTTTCATTTATTCAAATTTATTCACTTATACATTCTTTAATTTAACTCCATCTTTAAGTTAGATTTTATTCTATCAAAATTCGAATGGTATAAGTTATCAATTCAATAGTATTCCAGAGTTTACCAACATTTCAAAGCCATTTTGAAAATAATTCAAATCATTCTTTGAATTTCAAAACAAAACCCAAATTTTTCAAACAACTTCTATTTAAAACAATTTGGCAGCAATTCCTCTTTTGGAAACCCAAAAATGAACACCAATGATGCCACGGTCATTATCGAAGTTATTTTCCAGCGACCGAAAAGAGTTTAGAGCTTTTCATCCATTCAAAACATTTTTCAAAACCTTTGAAATCCATTTTCAAATCAAAAAGGAATTAAACTTTCCAAATCTCCAAAATTTTCAAATTCTTTTCAAACATTTCCAAAAACTTCTCTAGAATTCCGTTTCAAATTACAAATCACATTTAAAATTTATATTCTCAAATTTCATTTATATGTGAATTTATTTCTTAACTTTGGAGTTACGATTTGAATTTCTTATTCCATTTCATACAATAATGATAACATTTCAACATTATCACTTCCTAACAAACAAGCATCCATATACTATAATAATTTATAGAAAATGATTTCTTTTCTATACAAAAATAGTTTTGGGCAAAATTATTTCATTCACCCTATTTTAAAACAATACTGTGTCGGTTTATCTTGTTTAGAGTTTAGAAACCCCTATCGATTACAGTTAGCTAGACTGCACCGACCAGAATCTATAAACAATCAACCGATAAGTCAACACAATACAAAACAATTTCATATTCACTAACAAATACGCGCTCATATCTATTATTACACTCAAACTCATTCTAGAGTACTGCTGACTCTATCTCTAATGAGTAACACCCAACAGAGCAGGGTTGTCGCTTAACCATATGCTCTGATACCACTTTGTCACATACCGAAATTTTCGACTTTCGAAAATTCGACATCGATACTCTCTTTATCGACTGTCGAGCAATCGAGTGCCGGAAACTCCAATAGTGAGGGTTTTTTAAGAAAAAGAAATAGAAGAAAAGATAGAAGAAGAAGAAGAAAGAACAACAGAACAACATCAGAACAGAAAACAATATCAGAATCTCACATATCGCAGCGGAACAATATATAATAGATAATCACTAGCCTTTTAAAACAAAGAACTATATCAGTTTTTATACATACATCAATCAGAGTCACTATACAACAATGGACAGTTATATAAACTTGTCCTCATACAGAATACACAGCGGAATAAATACTATCAGATACAAATACTACATCTCGCCATCCAGCTTGCTTCCAAAGCTCCAGAATATCCTGATAACTAAACTCTAGACTGCCCGTGTGGAAATTTGTGGGCACCCAGAGTTTAGAAGGGAACAATAAACTCCAGGTCAGTCATGGTGACTGGTGTGAGATCGTAAAACAGTTATTCTTTATAACAACAAAATAATTTTTAAAGTCAATTCGAAATGCTTTTGGAAAATGAAACTACCATAAGACCTCCCGCCACACACACAATGCAAACGCAGAATTGGAGGAGATTTCTTCTTATGATAGTCAAAGATGCTTACTACGCAAAATCAAATCATTTCTGATATTATTATTAGTGCATAGTGTAGAAATCATTTCGAAAGTATAATATAAATCTTAGCCAGCATAGGCATTCCGCACTTATGCCTACTATAGCTACCATCCAAACAGTGGTGACCACCATAAGTGAATGATAGGTTCTACAACTAAAACCGTACAAGATCATATTGTTTCTTTGGATTTCCAACAAATGGCCAGGCTAAGGAACTTCCTATCCACGATGGGTACGTCCCTGGAATAGACGACCCGAGAACCTAACCGGATCTCTGCCAACACAAGGCCGGGTTACCTCTGCAAAAATAGGTAACTACTGACACGCGTATGTCATCCCCCGATCGTAACCGATCTTCCCAAGGATCCCCGATTTCCAACAAACCACATAGATAATAATGCAGCAACCACATAGGTTAAGTATCTGGGCTCCATACCATCATACCACCTCTATCCAGAAGGAATGACATACACTAAGGGGCGCTACTCCCTAGAACCTTGCCGCATCCTTCCTGTTTCGACCATTTCCGGGGTGTGAGGCTCGACGAAGTCTCGTCCACAAAGCTACGCTTTCTACAAAGCCCTGCTTCGGGTCAAACAAAATGATCAACCTATGATCACAAAGATATAAGATCAAACAAATGATCATATCACAAATGATCAAACACTGATCATTTCACAGCAACACTTAGTATGCCACGTTACCAAATTGGGATATATCGCTGATAAATTTCAACTACATAACCTCTGAGCTCGTACGTCTCAGAGAAGGGTGTTAAGCTAAGAGAATAAATTCTCCGCCACCAACAGATATGTATTTGAAAGAAATCAGCTTTATATCTCAAATTGTAACGTCAGACACACAATCCATACAAGTCTGTTCCGGGATCGAACAGAACCGAAGGCACTTCTCACGAAGCCCTTGCACATCCGGATAATTTTCAATCACGTCGGGACTTCCCGTCACTAAGGGTGATAAAACCTCTAAACCGGAGATCAGCCGATGTAGAGTAACTCGACGGTAATCCTTCCTTTTTCAAAAATATCCGGTCTTCAACACCGGTCTTCGAATGCAATTCATAACGACGTATCACATATTCGGAATGGGTTATACGACCCCATGGTCCTTTCCCGGCTAACCCGAATAGTGAGCGCTTATTCAAAAATAAGTGCGGCATTCAAATTCATCCAATTCACAACAAATATCCATTCAAGGTAATTATTGATAGTCGGTTATTTAACTATCAATAAAGATGCGCAACATCATCAGATTCCAAATAATTTTCCAAATTATTTATTTTCCAAAATATCTTTACTAGATATAAAATTTCCACACTTCAAAAATAAATCAATATTTATTTTTAAACAACTTCCCTTTCTTTTATAAATTCCATAGTGAATTTATATTTTCGAATATCTACTGATATTCGATTTTCAATTGATTTCAAAAATTCATTTTCGATTTATCTTTAAGAAGATAAATTCTCAAAACGTTTCGTTTCATTTGGAAAAACATTTCCATACTTATTTAAAATAAGTGTTTCACAAATCATTCATTTTCAACATTTGGAAAATATTCGATATACTTAAATCAAATTAAGCATATATTTCATTCTTTTAAGGAAATCATTTGAGTCAAAACGAATGTTACGTAAAACATCGTTACGACGACTCAAAATCACTAGTATAGGGATTCGGATTTTAAGATAGATATATAAATCCCAATACTACATAAAAATATTTCCTTTCGGAAATTATTTACTATAACAACAGTGTTATAGTCCACCATTTCCTTATATTTCTCGAAAACGTCTATTTTAACAATAAATGTTGAAATCTATGATTTCGATAGTTCACACGTTTTAAAACATCTTTTAAAACGATTTACTTCATTTCAAATATCACTTTTCCAAAACCATATCCATTTTACTTAACAATATATTCACTGTCCAAAATCGTGAATATACTTCACTAATTACATTTCACTATTTTCTACACGTTTTATTTCAATAATAATTCGCTATCCAAAATCGCGAATATATCTTCTTTGATAATCTCCTATATTTAATTTGTCAAATTCAATCGATTTCGAATTTATAAAACAACATTTATAAATTCTATTTCTATTTATAAAAACTTCAATTTATAAATCTTCTTTATTTACCAATTCAATTCACAATTCAAATTTTTTTTAATACCACAATCCATATTATAAGTTAAATACTTATAATTCATTTATTTTCAAAAATCGTTCTTTTAAAACTTTACAACTGTAAAGTTTATCCCTTTATAAATCATTTTAACATCATTTCCATTTTAAATTCACATTCCCTTATCTCAATTGGATTCATTTTCCAAATATTCACTTTTAAATCTAAAATCGGATTTCAAATTTATTTCTAATTCTACTTCAATTCCAAATCAATTACAAATTGATTTCTAAATTTATTTTCACTACTAAAATAAATTCCTTATTCTTTTCAAATTATTCAATATCCTGTTTTTAAATGGATTCTTCAAATTGAAATCATTTTACATTGATTTCCCAAATTATTTCAATTTACCGACTAAATTTCTAATTGGATTTCCAACTTATCTCCTTTTAAATAAATTCCTTTTAAAGAAAATAAATTTCAATTGTTTCTTTCAATCTATTTAAAAATCCAATTTTTAACTAAATTCTTCAATTAAAAATCACTATTTTACGAAATCCATTTATTTAACATTTTCACTTGATTCTGGAATTAATTCGATAAGATTATAAAAATTAACTTTTTATACTTTAAAATTCCTTTCTTCGAAATTTATTCAATTTCAAAAATTGATTCACTTAGAAATTTCTACTTGAATTTCAAAAATTCAACTTTTGTTTATCTTTGGAATCCAATGATATCAAACATCCATTCAGCTAAATTTTAGCTTTTCAAACAATTTACAGGCATCAATATGATCAATATAATCATTCACAGATTCATATCACAGTATAAATAAATTCAATCAATGTGAGGGGTCCAGTTGGATCCCTCCAACCTGTTTCCCTGCATCCAAAGACGTTAGCACAATACCAATTCCGCTCCAGTACGGAATTATCGCGGTATATGGGTTTTATAAAAATCCGCTTACTAACGGCGCAATAGGGTCTCATCCGCTATACGAGGCGGGAAATCATCAATCCAATATATACATATGCCAATATGTATATATTGCTATATATAGATATATATCCTACTATATCTAATATCAACAATCCAAACAGACAATCAAACAATAACTGAAAATTCCACTTTTCAATTTGAGTGAGAAAATCTCACCTTAGCTTTTAATTTAGCAGTCCATTCCCAATCTAGTTTGTTTTTCACGATCTTTTGACCTTGTATAAATATTGTATACAATTTATTAATATTTGAATAAATCGAAATATTAAATTTTCTTTTGAAAATTTCAATTCACCGATGATTTTATTCTAAACCAGTTTCTCTTAAATAAAATTTGTTTAACTAAAAACTAACTCTAAAACAAATTTCCTGCTAATATAATTACTTCTTTACCTTTAAATTAAAACAGATATTTCTTAACTTAAGTTAGTACTTTTAATTTTAAACAAAATCCCTTCTAAACAAATCATCAATAGTTTTAAAAATATCAAAAAAAACTTGTTTAAGCCCTTTAAAATTATATGTATTATATATATAAATATGTGTTCACTGTATATAAAATTTTCCTATTTATTTATAGCTTACGGAAAAATATCTATTTTTTTTATTTTATATACACATCTTTATATCTCAAAATACATTTATGCATATACGTATATAAATTAAATGGAAATTGATAGCTACCTGCACATCGACGCCCAAAGCACAAATCGAAACTTGACTTTTGCGAATGTGCTTCCCCAACAGCTCCGCCTCGTCGCGACCCCGAGTCGAACGACAAACCCTAGTCGACTTGAAGCCATGCTACCAGATTAATCGCCACAACCCCAAGGCAAACAGCCAACACGCCCCCTCAAAATCATCACCGAACAACCATTTCGACAGCCAAGCGAACAACTTCTCACGCACTCGAGCCAGGAATCGACGCAGTTGTCAACACCTTCCACGCGCGAAACCCCTAAACCTGCTCGACTTCGACCAATGATGGCCACGAATGACTCGCGACTGTCACGCGATCAAAACTCCCAATTCGCGATGCCACCCTGACAAAGATCGAAGTTGCCTTCGATCGCCATCCTCCTTCGCGGCCTCGACGCACGCGCCTCCACTTGCCAACTCGACACCCTCACGCTCGATTGCCCTAAAACTCGATCGCGCGCCTCCGCCTTCGTCGCCCCCACGAACCCCAACTCTCGCCTCGCGACCGAAGTCCAACGCCTTCGCGAGCTCGAAATCGAACGAGTTGAATACGATTTCGATTGAGGAAGGAGAGTACGCCTCGTTTTTGGGTTCGAACGAATTGATTCGTTCGCGAAGAGAACTCGGCTGCCATGATTTTCTTTTTCTTTTTTTTTGAATGAACGAATTTGGGTTTAGAGAAGAGGGGTTTTAAATTTACAGAGAAAGGAGGGACGAGATTTTTTTTAAAAAAAAATTATCGAAGTATGGCCTGCACGATTTTTGTATCGTGATTGAAGGCGTGAGATAAGGGAGAGTGTCGTGCTTCCTTCTGATGTCGGCAACAAATTTAAACATTAAAATTTAAATTGAATTTGAATTTATTTTCAGCGTGTTTATACGTCGTGTGCTCACATAACAAGTCCAAAAAATACGAAATTTGAAATCCGGTAATAATTCAATATTACGGACTCAATGGAACTGGTTTCGTCAAATTCCAAGACTGCGCCTCGGACGGCTATTTTTAAATATCGATTCAAACGATATGAATTTCAAAACTGAACAAATTACTTTCAAATTCTATTCTGAAGCTTCTGTTATCTCCAGTATTATCATTACGAATTTTAAAAGCTCTTGAAATGTTTTTCTTCAGCTTAAAATTGAAGATTCAAAATTTTATTCAACTTTCAACAGATTAAATTTTATAATTTAATTGTCAGTTTCAAAGTTATATTCGGGATTCAAATTAAATAATCGTTCAAATATTTAAAATTAATTAAATATTTTCAATTTAATTTGTTCAAAATTCTGGGTCGTTACACATATGATAAAAACATATTTTATTATTTAAAAATATTTTAAATATAGATCGAAAATCAATAATTAATTATAAAATTATTTTTCAGATCATAGAATTATGGAATAAATTTTCTAAGTACAAAATATCATTTTAAAATTTACTGGAAATTCAAATTTCAATATTACATTCCAAATTATTTTATATTAATATTTTAAATTAAAACTATACGTAATCCATCAAAATTAATGTTTAATTTAAAAAAATTATTTTGGAGTCATGCGCACAAGGCCAAGTAAATATATATTTTTATTAAAAAATCATTTTATGTATTTATAAGTATTAATTTATAATTTTAATATTTTATTATACATTTATAAACAAATAATTAATATAATATATTAAAAAAAATTACAGTTGTATATATATTATTTTCGGGTTAATACAAAAAAATATTTATTTATTTTTATTATTTATTTTGTTATATATATTTATAATTGATTTAAATATATTCACATAATTATATATGTATATATTTTAATTTTAATATTTCATAATTATGCTTATAAATAATATATATATATCAACATTTATATTTATAAACAAAAAATAATTAGAGTTCATATATATATATTTAAAATACCATAAAGTATATAAACATACGTTTGGATAATATATTTGAATATTAGATGAGCTAATGTGTCTGTTGCGATGTAAATCCCTGTATTTATACACATGCATGGTACACCTTACACTCGTATATCTAATTTGTTACGAGGGCTATAAAACCATTCTGTGTAGGAACATTTGTTACAGGTACTCATACAGAATGGTTATGCAGCTCCATCTGGTATTCATATTTGTAATTCGTTACTGGGGCTTAGGAACTGGCATTGCATGACAAAAGGAGAGATGAGGCTCAAAGTTGCTGATGGATCTATTGTAGATGCAATGGTAGTAGGAAGCTATCATTTAGTTTTGCCTAGTGGAGTAGTATTAGTATTAAATAATTGCTTTTTTGTAAAAGACTTTATTTGTGGGATTATTTATGTTTCTAGATTGTCTGAGACTGGATATATATTTCATTATGCAAATAATGTAATGAATAATAGTTTGGATGGAAATAAAGTCTGCGATGGTATTCTTGAAAATGGTATTTATGTGGTTAATACTAATTATGTGTGTTCTATGAATAATTCTTCTAACAATATAAATGATAGTTATCTTTGACATTGTAAGTTAGGTCATATTAGTGAGATTTGGCGTCGTTTGCTGGATTTGAAGAAAGAGAACGATGATGGATAGACCGCGGCACTTATGCCAATTTGAAATGACTAAAACAGGATGGCTTGACAGGGCCAATGAGGCTAATTACCTCTAGCGGACATCCGTTCTTCGATTTCCTTTGGACTCTGTCCATACTATTATTCTTGTTGTTGGTTTCGATTACTGTACCTTGATTTTGGGATAACCTCCCTTTGACTCAATATGGGATGGATGGACGCGGTGGGCGATCATGGCTATGATGCATTACCACCAGCCCTGCGACTCGAACTGGTAGTATCCTACCTTGGGCATTGTCTCACGTGCCTTGTCGTACTTTTATCCCTATACGAGACCCCTACGATTTTGGTTTAGTGTTTTCATATCACGGCACATCCCTATCCCCCGACGTGCTACTGGGGCGTTATATGCAAACTATATGACAATGCTTAAAAACGCGTTTAGGGGGATTAATGTAAAGCCTTGACGCTAAGAAAAATATTTATTTTACATACTAGACATTACATATATAGCGTATTCTACTATATATAATATTTTGATGGATCCTTAAGAGATGGAAAATCCCATAACATCTCTTGAGTTATTGCACGCACGCTATACACTGGATAGGTGTTGTAAAACCCCGTAAACATCTCTGACGCTATTACACTCATGTTATATGTGATATTGATTTGACTCACATAAGGATATTTTAGTCCTGACTCGAGTGCTTTGTCTTTTCATTACGCTCGGGTCAGTCTTGAGTTTTTCAGCGCATTGAAGATTATTTTATGGAGGACGAAGATGAAGATTTGGTATATTACTACTACTATTATTATTCCATGCATCATGTGTTTAGCTGCATTGTTTTATTTATTCTGTTGTATATATATAACTCTGATAAATGTCGTAAAATTATAATCAAATGTATAGTATAAACAGCTTCATGAACTGTTTATTTGATTATTATATTTTGTCATTCTGCTATGAGATTCTGTGTTTGTTTTTCCTTCTTCTCTTATTTCTCTTAATTAACCTCATTGATTATCTGTGTTTTAGATTGTTTGGGTTGGACATGTGTGGATTATTGTCGATTTAAACCTTTTGAAATGTGGGTTGTCAAATTTAAAAATTTGTATTTTATGATTTATATAATGTTTATGTATATATAAACTAATTTAAAACTTATATATATATATATTCGTGTATATATATACATAATTTTTTACATATGTGTGTATATATTTTTTATTATAAAATCTAAAATTAAAATATTATTTTACATACATATACATACATACATACATACAAACATACATACATACACGCACATACACAGATATATATATTGTAACGACCCGTATTTTTGACTCCCAAATGTCGACACTAATACATCCATGGTATTCACATGCCAACATCCAAGTGCCGAAAAGACAGATTGTTAGGGTATATAAAAAAAATGAAAATGAACATGAGAGGAAGAACAAAACATCAGAATCTCACAATGGAACAATAACATATACTATCAAAGAGACAATACAAAGTGTCACTCTAAGATACACAACATTTCAGAGTCATAATCCTAAGTACTATCATCAGCCTGGACAGTTATAACAGCCTTCCTCACAAATGCTGATATATACATAACAGTAATGCATCGGAAATAAAATACTACGGTAGGTGAAAGCATCCTACTCATCTCCTTGAGCTCTAGAGAATATCAACGAAAACATGCATTTCTTAGACTACTCGAAAGAGCACCCATGTGTAATGACCCAAGATTTTAGGAATTTATCCTGAAAAATATAAATGAATTTAAAATAATTTTTAAATAAATTTTAAAGGAGGAATTGATATAGCTTGATAGTGTATCAGTGTGTGTACATGAGTGCACAGGAAATGCACATGAATATAAGCTAAAACCCTGAACTCCAAGAATACATACATATTGATGTGTATGGAAATGTATATATATATATATATATATGTAGATTAAATTCTTAAAAGTAGTATGCATAAGTAAATGTATATATGAGTGCTACTGAATAATTTGAGTGTACATGTGCATATGTGTGTGTGTCAGTATAGAATGATGTAGGGATATATAGGAGAGTATACTAATTATTTCAGAAAGACTTATATACAAATATATATGTGTTAATAAAATACTAGAGTTTAAACTAGTGAAATAAAATATACAGACACATTTTAATATAAGCAGAAATGAAAAGAATGGAGATATAAAAAGGAACAATTCTCTTATAAATAAATGAAGGAAGTACATACCATTTACATGAAAGCTAAAAATAGGAAAATAAGATAAAACAGAGAAGTTCTTGGTATAGGCAGAATTAGAAAAGAGTATTTAATAAATAACAAAAACCAAGTCACATTTTTAGCATGATTGTAGACAAGGGGGAAAAGTATTTTCTGAAAAGCAAATTTCTGAAAGAAAAATGTAACCACTTTTCTCTTCACCCAAATTAAGCCGGGAAGGGGTAAAACTTTGGGTTTAAAATGCAGATAACATGATTTTTCTGGTGGGCAAAAATGGCTTTAGCCAATACCCAAAACCCTAAGAAAGACTCTGTATATATACATGTATATGCAGCAGCCTCCTCTTCTCCTCAGAAAAGAATTTGGAAAAAAAAAAGAAGAAAAACAATACCACAGAAATCATAAGACAAGGGAAGAAAGAGAGCTTGAGGATAAGAACAGGAGTTCATCAATTAATTAAGGAAACAAAGGAGAGAGCTAGGTGAGAAAACTCACTCAAAAATCTAAGGCAATAAGTCCTAATGTAGGCAGCCAGTTAAAAGTATTTTCTTAAAAGAGTATTTTCATATATGAATGTTTATCTGTGAATTTAAATCTGAAAATGTTTTGATTTTCTTTGATTGATTACTTGTTTTATTATAACAAAGTTTCATGTGTTGTTGGTACACATATCTGGTTTATACACTCAGATCTCTGATATGTTAATGTTTAGGGATATAAACAAATACCCAGAAAATAAAATGTTGAGAATAGGCAAGTAGTATTGGTTTTGGCTCAACCCAGAAAGATGTAAATAATGTTGAGCTGCAATATACTCATGTATAAGTGCTGAGGCTTGAAATAGAAAGGAATTAGGGGTGCAATAGGGTTGCCTATGTGCTGATGCTCCTGATTCAATAAAATGCATAGCAAACAAAATTTTGTGATTCAGTGAAACCAGATTATCCTGAGTTTAACTCAAGCACAAATGTTTGCAAAAGAAAAAAAAAACTCTCTCAGAAACCATAAGCCAATGTTAGTTGCCTAAACTCCTTTTAAAAATACCAGGATGAATATATATATATACAGAACCTTATTTTGTAATCACAAATGGTTGTTGCTTGTTTGCCTCTGTATGGTTATGAATAATATGAGATGCCATGTTATGGATGTTTTAGCTAATAAAATGAATCACTGAATGGTTTTGTCATGAACAATCAAAAGGGGTTATTATTAACTAAAACCTGATTAGGAAATTGGGGTCAAGAACACTGCAGGAATGACTTGTGTGCTTGAGTAACATAAGTTGACACATGGCTTGTTTAAGTCCTGAGATCTTTGTGTAATGGAGTGAATTAGTTCATTACAGTGTGTCCATTGATTCATAAATATTGCAGATGAGACCAAGGATAGATAAATATACCAAGGAAACAATACTTGAGCAGATGAGAAAACTAGAGTTTTTCCCAGATTTGAATTATGAGAATTGAATAAGTGATTTAACTCATATTAGTTATTTTCCTGTTTGGTATGAATGATTGTTTGTCTATGATTGAGTTGTATGCTTGAATGTATGTGCCATATTCATATGTGTAGTCTCTGGAAAGAAAGTTAAAGTGTGCACATGCACAATGACACAGAGCATGCACACAAGTATTTACCTGATTCCAAAGGACAGAACCTTATGTATTTGTACTTAACTTGATTTTAACCTAATTAACCAATTGCTTTTGTGAATTTTCTCATACCAGACATGTGTCTGACCCTAGTGTGCTAATGGCATCTGGGGTGTCTCATTTAAAATGAGGCAGTTTCAAATGCTTTTTCAGGGATTGCAGCAACTAAATAGGAGTAGGAGCAAGGCCTTGAGAAGAAGATATAGCATGCTAAAACTTAGTTAGATAAGAGCCTAAATGTTGAAATCTGCATGTATTAACAATTTAAATTGCTACTTGTATTAAGTGTTGAATATTGGATGGATATTTTGTTAGGCATTTTGTTAAGAAATTGATTTGTATCTGGAAACTATGAATTAAGTTAAATATCTGTTATGTTTAAAAAGAATTTTAATCAAATCTTGTAAGTAGATTTAGCAAGAACACCATGTTAAAATTGAATGATCACATTTTATAAATGCATTAGTCAATCATGAATCTTTGGAAAGGATTTAAGTTTTTGAAAATCTGGAGAGTTGATTCTCAGAAAATTTAAATGGTTTATTTTCTAATATAGCATATGTATGCAAAAGAAATAGGCATAGGTTAAATGTTTTATATGGCTGCAAGGTTTCCATAGTTAAACTTGTTTCATACAAATGTCTCATACAAACCTGAATAATGATAAACACCTCTATCATCCTCATAACCCAAGAACCAGACTCTTAACTCATATCAATCCTGAAGCCTTCCAGGTTATAGAGATGGGTTTCAAAAATAATTAAGCAAGAATTATTGTTTTGTATGATGGAATATAGGCAAAAATAAAGTATATATATATATATGTGCAGATATAGGTAGATAATAGATTGCAAACTGTACAGGAGAAAAATAAAAAGAAAAACCAAAAATTGGGTTTGAACCGACCAGCATAGCACTCGAACTCGTGACCTTTCATGTATAAGTTAGGCGCGTTTCCATTACGCCTAGATGTTGCTTGTGTTCCCTTAGGATCCACTTTCTTTTATACTGAATTTGTCACTATTCAGAACTTAACACAAACATCTATATTAAAAGCTTGTTTACTATTGATTATTACTTGATCACTTCTTAGTTAGTATAAACAGACTAATGTGTATGTTTCCAGTGGATTGTTTAGTCAAAAAAAAATGTATTAGCAATCCATCATCCTCTTGTTTTCCAGAACTCTGATTCAAACAAGAGAGGCATATACATCCTCACATGTATGTGCTTACCTTTGTGAATGTACTGATATATTTATATTGGTTGATTATTGTGATCCTGGATATATTTGGTTTATTGGAGAAAGATATTGACCCTGAGAATTATATTACAATAGATGATATATCTATATATTTATATATCCTCTTTATCTTAAAAAAAAAAATTCCTTATGAAATTAGAGTAGAATTAGGAGGGTCATTTCAGTTGGTATCAGAGCTATGTTATTCAACATAGTAGAAGTAAGGATCAAGTTCTTAGATAGAACTAAAATTAAAAGGAACTAAATATCAAACTAACCAGCTATGTAAATTATTATTAGCAAACTATGGTAGGGAGACCACCCAATCAGGGAGCAGGATCTTCCCATGCACCACCAATGGTCAATCTGCAAGACTTGGTGAGAGCATTTAGGGATGGAGCAGGACAAAGGCAAGAAAATCCCTATGAAGAACTCTCAAAATTACTTAAAACATATACTCATTTAGGAGGCAAAAGCTTTGAAGGGACAGAGAGTGTCATGGAAATTCAAACATGGTTGAGAACATTGGAAAGAATTTTCAATGACATGCAACTTGATGATCAAAGAAAGAGGCAAGTGGCTTCAAGACAGCTGAAAGGAGTAGCTTTAGGCTGGTGGGAAGTAATCATTGCAGGAAGGAATGAGAATGAAATCACTTGGAATCAATTCAAAGAGATGTTGGAAGCAAGGTTTGTACCAGCATCAGCAAAGACTACCTTGCTAGAAGAATTCATTAGACTTAGACAAGGAACCATGACTGTCACAGAATACACTCAAAAGTTTGAGGGGCTTTCCACATATGGAGCAATGCTTGTGGCAGATGAGGCATCTAAAAATGATAGGTACATAAAAGGGCTGAACCCAGGACTTAGCAGAGCCATGTTACCCTATGCAGACAAGACTTTTGATCATGTGATAGACTTAGCTTTGAGGTTGGAACAGCATGACAAGGAAAGGGAGAAGTTCAGAAATTTTAAGAGCAATAATAACAAGAAAGGTAAGGGGAGGTATCACCCTTATGATAAGAAGAAAGAAGAGGCTAGTAACAAAAGCACTGGAGATGTCAAAGCTAAGGAAGACAAGAAGAAAATTGTGTGCCATCAGTGTGGAAAGGAAGGGCATATCAAACCAAAATGTCCAGAATTGAAAGGAGGAGCTTTCAAATGCTATCTATGTGGGAAAGAGGGGCATATGAAGAGGAATTGTCCTGAGTATAAACAACAAGGCAAATTGGAAAATTTGGAAGGAAAAGGCAAAGCCACAGTGGAAAGTAACACTGTAAACCATAGCCAAGTGGAAGGTACATTACTTATTTGTACCATACCCATAACAGTAGTGTATGATACTGAGGCAACTCACTCTTTAATTTCTTATGAACTGGTTAGAATGCTAAAACTGAATTGCATATTGGTTGAAACCCCATTGCATATACAAAGTCCATTGGGGAGTTCTAGTGTTTTAAATATGATTTGTGTGGATGTGGAATTAAACATAGGAGGAAATATTTTTATTTCCAATTTATATGTTTTGAATTACCCAAATATAGGTGTTATATTGGGGGTAGACTGGTTAAGGCAATTTAAAGCCATAATTAATTTAGACTCATCCACCATATCATTGCAAAATTCTAGAGGCCAGAGAATCACAGTTTTATGTGAGGTAGCTAAGGAAGGAAAACTATACCATTTAGTTGACTCAGAGAAAGATTTCAGTGAACTAACCATTGAAGAAATTCCCATAGGCAATGAATATTTGGATGTGTTTGGTGAGGTCAAGGGTATTCCACACCATAGACCAGTAGAATTCCAGATCAATCTAGTTCCAGGAGCAAGCCCAGTGATTAAAAAGCCAACTAGAATGGGGCCAAATGAATTAAAAGAATTAAAGAAACAGTTAGAAGAATTGGAAGAAAAGGGTTTTATAAGACCAAGTAATTCTTGCTGGGGAGCACCAGTGGTATTTGTTAAGAAGCAAGATGGCTCCTTAAGACTCTGCATAGATTATAGAGAATTAAACAAAGTAACTATTAAAAATAAATACCCATTGCCAAGAATAGATGATCTTTTTGATCAATTAGCAGGGGCAAAAGTATTTTCTAGACTAGACTTAGCATCTGGTTTTCATCAAATGAAGGTGGAAGAATCAAGCATCAAGTACACTGCCTTTAACACTAGGTATGGGTTGTATGAATTTTTGGTTATGCCATTTGGCTTGACCAATGCACCATCTTACTTTGTAGATTTAATGAACAGAACCTTTAGAGATTGTTTAGACAAGTTTGTGCTTATTTTCATAGATGACATTTTGATTTATTCCAAGACAGTGGAAGAACATAAGCATCATTTGCACCTGGTTTTGTCTAGGCTAAGGGAAAAAGATTTAAAGGCAAAATTTTCAAAGTGTGTGTTTTGGAAGGAGGAAGTACATTTTCTTGGCCATGTTATATCTGCCAAAGGAATTTCTGTGAACCCCAATAAAGTAGTGGCTATTCAAGCATGGAAGAGGCCAAGCACTATGAGTGAAGTGAGGTCATTTATGGGGATGGCAGGGTATTATAGAAGGTTTATAAAAGATTTTTCAAAAATTTCTACACCACTCACTAACCTAACCAGGAAGAACCAAGCTTTTGTTTGGTCAGAAAAATGTGAAAAGTCTTTTGAACAATTGAAGGAGGCATTGGTGAATGCTCCAATTCTAAAGGTACCACATGGAAATGAAGAATTAGTGGTATACACTGATGCTAGTGGATTTGGCTTGGGTGCAGTGTTGATGCAACAAGGCCAAGTCATTGCATATGCATCCAGACAACTTAAACCCCATGAAGTAAGGTATGCCACACATGATCTCGAATTAGCAGCTGTGATTTATGCTTTAAAACTTTGGAGACATTATTTGTGTGGCACTAAGTTTGAACTCTACACTGACCACAAGTCTCTAAAATATTTATTTTCACAAAAAGATTTGAACATGAGGCAACATAGATGGGTGGAGTTCTTAGCTGCCTATGATTTTGACATACTCTATACACCAGGCAAAGCAAACAAAGTTGCAGATGCTCTAAGTAGACAGCATGCTAAATTGGCTATGATGATGATAGAAGAATTTAAAAATTTATTTTTGCTAACTGAGTTAGAGATTGGGGAGAATGGTTGTGTGCACATTAAGGAGAAGATGCATGGTGCACAAGAAGATAAAGGGAAGTTAAGCTTAATGACACTTCAACCAGATTTAATTCTGAAGGTAGGAAAAATGCAAGAACAAGATGCTCACTTATTAGAGAAGAGAATGCTCCTCTCAAGAGGGGAGGAAGTAATGAAACACCACATTGATAAAGATGGTTATGTGAGATACCAGAATAGGATGTGTGTACCAGAGGACATAGAATTGAAGAGGGAGATATTGAATGAATATCACAGAAGTAAATACTCCATACACCCAGGTAACACAAAAATGTACCAAAATTTGAAAAGAGACTTCTGGTGGAAGGGGATGAAATCTGATATAGCCAAGTACATTGCCAAATGTATGACTTGCCAACAAGTCAAGGCTCAAACTCAAAGACCATCAGGGTTGATGCAACCTCTTAGTGTACCACAGTGGAAGTGGGAAGACATATCTATGGACTTCATAGATGGACTGCCTAGATCTAAGAGAGGTAATACAAGCATATGGGTGATAGTTGATAGGCTAACCAAGGTAGCACACTTCATCCCAGTCAAGTCAGAAAGAACAGCACCAAAACTAGCTCAAATTTTTATAAAAGAAGTGGTAAGGTTACATGGCATTCCCAAAACCATTGTGAGTGATAGGGATACCATCTTCACTTCAAAATTCTGGAGAAGCTTTCAAGAAGCAATGGGAAGTGAACTATGTTTAAGTACTGCCTACCATCCTCAATCAGATGGGCAGACTGAGGTGGTAAACAAAGTTTTGGAGGACATGTTGAGGGCATGTATACTGGATTTTGGGGGCAACTGGGAAGATTATCTTCATCTAGTTGAATTTACATACAACAACAGCTACCAAAGCACCATAGGAATGGCTCCATTTGAAGCCTTATATGGTAAACCCTGCTTGTCACCTGTTTGCTGGGTAGAAGCAGGAGAAAGGTCTATTTTAGGACCTGAGTACATACAAGAAACCAAGGAGAAAATTGAGTTGATAAGAAGAAGAATGAAAGCAGCTCAAGATAGGCAAAAGAAATTTGCAGACATGAGAAGGAGGCAGGTAGAATATGAAGTGGGAAATTTTGTTTTCATCAAAATCTCACCCATGAAAAATGTGTTGAGGTTTGGAAAACAAGGCAAATTAACCCCAAGATATATTGGACCATACAAAATTCTGGAGAGAATTGGTCCCTTGGCATATAAGTTGGAATTACCAGAAAACATGCAAGATATACATGATGTTTTTCATGTATCACAATTGAGAAGGTGGGTCCATGACAAGGCAGAAATTCTTGAAACCCCAACCCAAGTGTAGATAAATCCTAATTTGATTTATGAAAAGGATCCAGTGGGAATTTTGGCAAAAGATGTGAAGAAGTTGAGGAATAAATCCCTAAAACTTGTGAAGGTACAGTGGAGTCTAGATCCTAGTGATTGCACATGGGAATTAGAAGACAAAGTTAGGATGAATTATCCTAAGCTATTTTCAGATTAAGGTAATTCTGATTTTTGATTGTTTTCTTTATTTTGGATGAATATATTTTTAGTTAGTATAGAACTAAGAATCTATTGGGTAGAGAATATACTTGTTCTCTGAATTAAGTTTAAAATTTATTTTAAGCTTAGGAAAATTGTGGGACACAATTTCTAAAAGGAGGGGTGTATGTAATGACCCAAGATTTTAGGAATTTATCCTGAAAAATATAAATGAATTTAAAATAATTTTTAAATAAATTTTAAAGGAGGAATTGATATAGCTTGATAGTGTATCAGTGTGTGTACATGAGTGCACAGGAAATGCACATGAATATAAGCTAAAACCCTGAACTCCAAGAATACATACATATTGATGTGTATGGAAATGTATATATATATATATGTAGATTAAATTCTTAAAAGTAGTATGCATAAGTAAATGTATATATGAGTGCTACTGAATAATTTGAGTGTACATGTGCATATGTGTGTGTGTCAGTATAGAATGATGTAGGGATATATAGGAGAGTATACTAATTATTTCAGAAAGACTTATATACAAATATATATGTGTTAATAAAATACTAGAGTTTAAACTAGTGAAATAAAATATACAGACACATTTTAATATAAGCAGAAATGAAAAGAATGGAGATATAAAAAGGAACAATTCTCTTATAAATAAATGAAGGAAGTACATACCATTTACATGAAAGCTAAAAATAGGAAAATAAGATAAAACAGAGAAGTTCTTGGTATAGGCAGAATTAGAAAAGAGTATTTAATAAATAACAAAAACCAAGTCACATTTTTAGCATGATTGTAGACAAGGGGGAAAAGTATTTTCTGAAAAGCAAATTTCTGAAAGAAAAATGTAACCACTTTTCTCTTCACCCAAATTAAGCCGGGAAGGGGTAAAACTTTGGGTTTAAAATGCAGATAACATGATTTTTCTGGTGGGCAAAAATGGCTTTAGCCAATACCCAAAACCCTAAGAAAGACTCTGTATATATACATGTATATGCAGCAGCCTCCTCTTCTCCTCAGAAAAGAATTTGGAAAAAAAAAAAGAAGAAAAACAATACCACAGAAATCATAAGACAAGGGAAGAAAGAGAGCTTGAGGATAAGAACAGGAGTTCATCAATTAATTAAGGAAACAAAGGAGAGAGCTAGGTGAGAAAACTCACTCAAAAATCTAAGGCAATAAGTCCTAATGTAGGCAGCCAGTTAAAAGTATTTTCTTAAAAGAGTATTTTCATATATGAATGTTTATCTGTGAATTTAAATCTGAAAATGTTTTGATTTTCTTTGATTGATTACTTGTTTTATTATAACAAAGTTTCATGTGTTGTTGGTACACATATCTGGTTTATACACTCAGATCTCTGATATGTTAATGTTTAGGGATATAAACAAATACCCAGAAAATAAAATGTTGAGAATAGGCAAGTAGTATTGGTTTTGGCTCAACCCAGAAAGATGTAAATAATGTTGAGCTGCAATATACTCATGTATAAGTGCTGAGGCTTGAAATAGAAAGGAATTAGGGGTGCAATAGGGTTGCCTATGTGCTGATGCTCCTGATTCAATAAAATGCATAGCAAACAAAATTTTGTGATTCAGTGAAACCAGATTATCCTGAGTTTAACTCAAGCACAAATGTTTGCAAAAGAAAAAAAAAACTCTCTCAGAAACCATAAGCCAATGTTAGTTGCCTAAACTCCTTTTATAAATACCAGGATGAATATATATATATACAGAACCTTATTTTGTAATCACAAATGGTTGTTGCTTGTTTGCCTCTGTATGGTTATGAATAATATGAGATGCCATGTTATGGATGTTTTAGCTAATAAAATGAATCACTGAATGGTTTTGTCATGAACAATCAAAAGGGGTTATTATTAACTAAAACCTGATTAGGAAATTGGGGTCAAGAACACTGCAGGAATGACTTGTGTGCTTGAGTAACATAAGTTGACACATGGCTTGTTTAAGTCCTGAGATCTTTGTGTAATGGAGTGAATTAGTTCATTACAGTGTGTCCATTGATTCATAAATATTGCAGATGAGACCAAGGATAGATAAATATACCAAGGAAACAATACTTGAGCAGATGAGAAAACTAGAGTTTTTCCCAGATTTGAATTATGAGAATTGAATAAGTGATTTAACTCATATTAGTTATTTTCCTGTTTGGTATGAATGATTGTTTGTCTATGATTGAGTTGTATGCTTGAATGTATGTGCCATATTCATATGTGTAGTCTCTGGAAAGAAAGTTAAAGTGTGCACATGCACAATGACACAGAGCATGCACACAAGTATTTACCTGATTCCAAAGGACAGAACCTTATGTATTTGTACTTAACTTGATTTTAACCTAATTAACCAATTGCTTTTGTGAATTTTCTCATACCAGACATGTGTCTGACCCTAGTGTGCTAATGGCATCTGGGGTGTCTCATTTAAAATGAGGCAGTTTCAAATGCTTTTTCAGGGATTGCAGCAACTAAATAGGAGTAGGAGCAAGGCCTTGAGAAGAAGATATAGCATGCTAAAACTTAGTTAGATAAGAGCCTAAATGTTGAAATCTTCATGTATTGACAATTTAAATTGCTACTTGTATTAAGTGTTGAATATTGGATGGATATTTTGTTAGGCATTTTGTTAAGAAATTGATTTGTATCTGGAAACTATGAATTAAGTTAAATATATGTTATGTTTAAAAAGAATTTTAATCAAATCTTGTAAGTAGATTTAGCAAGAACACCATGTTAAAATTGAATGATCACATTTTATAAATGCATTAGTCAATCATGAATCTTTGGAAAGGATTTAAGTTTTTGAAAATCTGGAGAGTTGATTCTCAGAAAATTTAAATGGTTTATTTTCTAATATAGCATATGTATGCAAAAGAAATAGGCATAGGTTAAATGTTTTATATGGCTGCAAGGTTTCCATAGTTAAACTTGTTTCATACAAATGTCTCATACAAACCTGAATAATGATAAACACCTCTATCATCCTCATAACCCAAGAACCAGACTCTTAACTCATATCAATCCTGAAGCCTTCCAGGTTATAGGGATGGGTTTCAAAAATAATTAAGCAAGAATTATTGTTTTGTATGATGGAATATAGGCAAAAATAAAGTATATATATATATATGTGCAGATATAGGTAGATAATAGATTGCAAACTGTACAGGAGAAAAATAAAAAGAAAAACCAAAAATTGGGTTTGAACCGACCAGCATAGCACTCGAACTCGTGACCTTTCATGTATAAGTTAGGCGCGTTTCCATTACGCCTAGATGTTGCTTGTGTTCCCTTAGGATCCACTTTCTTTTATACTGAATTTGTCACTATTCAGAACTTAACACAAACATCTATATTAAAAGCTTGTTTACTATTGATTATTACTTGATCACTTCTTAGTTAGTATAAACAGACTAATGTGTATGTTTCCAGTGGATTGTTTAGTCAAAAAAAAATGTATTAGCAATCCATCATCCTCTTGTTTTCCAGAACTCTGATTCAAACAAGAGAGGCATATACATCCTCACATGTATGTGCTTACCTTTGTGAATGTACTGATATATTTATATTGGTTGATTATTGTGATCCTGGATATATTTGGTTTATTGGAGAAAGATATTGACCCTGAGAATTATATTACAATAGATGATATATCTATATATTTATATATCCTCTTTATCTTAAAAAAAAAATTCCTTATGAAATTAGAGTAGAATTAGGAGGGTCATTTCACCATGGAATTAAAGGAAAGATAAAACCACGATTCAAACATAAGTCTGGTATGAGAAACTCAAGAAATATGATGTACCATATAACAACACCTTTTGAGACCATTCGAATCACCATAACGGTTTTCCCTTCAAAAGAGCTAAACCATCTAATAGGTACATAAGGTGATATAATAGATAATGTCGAAGGTGTAGAATATAAATCAGAAAATATTTGCCCTACTTACATATCACAACACAACAATATTAGAGGTACAACTAAAACCTCTAAGGTACATTCACTTATAGATTTCCATTGGAGACATCCCCAGATATACTAAGATCGTCCTCCTAACAAGGGTTAGAAAGTACCTTCCAAAACCACGCATATCTCTAGATAAAATATGTCACAAAGACAAACATAGCTGGTCCATACCCGCACATATGATATCGAATACCAACTGATAGAGTTAGGGGTATGCCCAAGGGATAATTTTGTAATTTACTGTAAATTAATTAACTCTGTAATAAATTCTTGTATGTAATAATGGTGTTTTTCTTTCTATTTTATTTGTTATAATATGTTGTAAATAATTAAATGCTTAATTAAAATATATTTAACATAAAATCCATTAATGGTGTGTTTGTGATAGTAAATACAAATAGTTGCAATCATGAGTATTATATCACAATATTATAAAACACATCATTTTAAATGTTCCTAGTCAAGATGCATTAAGACTGGATATCGAAGTATCCGTTAAGACTAGAGTACGTAATGCTCTCCAATTGTTGGGTAGTTTATTTCTCATGACTGTTGAGGGCACATAAGGGTTACATACTAATAGTTATTGGATAACTATGGAACCACTCACTCGATAGTTTTCTGTTGGTTAATATTACTGAGGTCAAATAGAAAATATTGATGTGGCTGATTTACCCAGTTCTCTCGACTTGAGAATACCGTCGATCTTTAATATGAAAGCTCTGCTTTGATTATAGTCAAATCATGACATGGCATCCATCGAGTGGCTATAATTGGGTCGAGTAGAAGTATTGGAAGTGAAGCACTATTCAAGAGATGATTCGTCTCCTCGGTTATATAGGGCTAGTATTACGATCAACTAAAGTCAGCTCAAAGTCAAATCTCTAGCCAGAGTAGTTCGGTTAATAATAATTGTTATATTGAACCAAGGACTTTATGTTTTGACTATAGAGTTGAATATGGATGATATTGGAATTTTAACCATTACCAAATTGCAAAAGTCCAAAGTGATATAGTTTTGACGAAGAGAATTGGTGTAAACAATAGTCAAGACTGGGTAACGCTTAATAAAGTAAAATTGGATTTTACCGAAACCAAGTAAGCGATAAATTTGGCTAATATGTCACACCACCTGCTAAGTGATGTGTGAACATTCATATTCGAATAGTTCGATATTAATCGTCGACCAAATTTACACTAGACGAGTCATACAACTGAAACGATGAATTCTCTTTCGACCAAATGATTTAATTAATTTAATTGTTATAGATTAATTAAATTAAATAATATTTATGAAATGTTATCGATAAATTTTATTTTTATTTGATAAAAAATGTATTTATAAAAGTTATAAATACATTAATTGATATACGACATCGGTAAGCATTTTAAATTAGATTTAAAATGCAAAGTATTTATGTGGGCGATAAATGGGTTTAAGGCCATAACGGGGGTTAGTCATTCTGGGTGAAACATGGGTAGGAGGTAGCTACTATATGGGTTAGAGAGGAGTGAAAATGGATGGCTAAGATGGAAGGAGATTGAGTAAAAGATATGATCCTAAATTCTCTTCTTTCATTTCTCTATTTAAATTTATCTTCCTCCATTTGATATGATTTTTTGGAGCCTTTATCTATAGACATTGCTAACTGATATTCCCCCTCTTGTATCTCTATTTTATCAAGCTCAAATCAAGTCAATTCAACTATTATTCGATAGCCGGTGGTCAACGGTTCAAGGACTAACATTCTTTTGGGTCAAAAATTGTTTCAAGGAGAACACATCATCATTTAAAGGTATATTTCAAGGCATTGGATGTAAGGTATATTTTTGATCAAAGTATAATTATAATTGCTTATATACAATGTTTTATTATATTTTTTTATATTATTAGTTAGGGGACGATGTTGACATGCAAGTGATATTGTCACAAAATTGTTTTGGTTGTATGTATGTATATACTTAAAAAACCTATATATTCATATCTATAATGGCACGGCTCAGAAATTAAAAATAAATTTGATTATTTAATAATATATACAAATATATTATAAATATATCCATTTGTATATATAGTTTATAATTTAATTACTTCATCATACTTTATATAATTATGTTATATAAGTTTTACATATAGTGTATTATACATATTTTATATTCGACTATAATGAAATAATTATATATATTATTTATGTCATTTAATTACATAAATTAAATTTATTGACATATATTACATAAAATTATGTTTCACATTTTATAAAATAATATTTTTACAAAACATATGATAAAAACATATTTTATTATTTAAAAATATTTTAAATATAGATCGAAAATCAATAATTAATTATAAAATTATTTTTCAGATCATAGAATTATGGAATAAATTATGTTTTCAATTCTTTCTTTTTCCTCAAAATCTCTTCAAAAATGGTGTCCGCGCCCCCCCCCCCTATTCCCGCCCATCTGTCCTTTCCCAGACAATCCAATCAACCTTGTCCCTCCTCTCCCTTGCTTGTTCCGCCAGCTGCATCCAGCCCCTTGACAGATCCATCCAACCCACCTTCACCTAGTCTTCCTTCTTCGTTGCCATCTCCCCCCTTGTTGGTCAGCCCCCTTCCTCCTTCTTCACTGCCATTTCTTCCTAGTTCTAATCCTATTCCTGTTCCTACTCTTTCGTGGAACTCGCTTTTCAAAGCCAAACCGAATAATGCTGGGAAGTTTGTCCCTCGTGAAATTCAACTGCAATTCAATGGTGAAGCTATCGTCCCTCCTGCTGACGTTGTTCAAGCTGGTAATGATATGTGGAGAGATTATCTTGTAGGTTTCTTTTTAGACACCCCATTGCCTTATGCTACTGTGTTATACTACCTTAAGAAAGTCTGGAAATTAAGTGGTTCGATCTCAGTCAAATCTGATGGGTTTCTATTTCTATTCAAATTCACAAATGAAGATGATAGAATCAGAATATCAGAGGCTGACCCTGTTGTGATGAGGAATAAATTATTTATTGTGAAACCGTGGGATGTAAATATTGGAAATAACTGTAGTAGCATTAAAACAGTTCCAGTATGGATAAAATTAACAAACATTCCTTTGTTTGCCTGGTCATCGTTGGGAATTAATTGGTTAGCATCTAGAGTAGGTAAGCTGCTATGTATGGATGCTTCAACTGAAAAATTTGAGCGTATTTCTTTTGCCAAATGTTTAGTTGAAGTGTATCCAAACAAAGAACTGCCAGATAAATTTACTGTTCAACTGCAAAATGGATCGGTACAAGTAGTTAATGTAACTTACCTATGGAAACCACTGATATGTACTTTGTGCAAGGAGTTTGGACACCAGCTGAGTAGTTGCAAAAATGTAGAAAATGGAAAGAAATTAGATAAAGAAGCAATGATTGAAAAACAGAAGAAAGTATATGATGGTAGGAATGTGGTAAAGGGTCAAGGCAGTGATAAACAGACCAGTTTTAAACAAAAATGGCAGAAAGTCAGCAAAACCAATAGTAATAGGAACAACAACTGTGTAATAAATGATGAGGTAGAATTGGTGATGCAAGGTGAAAATCAAAAAACTATTGGAACAAGTGCTGAAGTTAACAGTGGTGTGATAGAAACAGTAAATGCAAAACAAAGAGATACTGTTAGTGCAAGTAACATGTTCACCTTGCAACAAACTGAAGTTGAAGTTCAAGAAATAAATATGGTGAAAGAGAAGGAGAATGTTGAAATAATTGATCAGAGAATAAGATCAGAACAAATACCAAAAACTACTGGAAAAATAAATGTGCAAGTGTGTGCAGTAAGTACTAGCAACATGTACACATTGCTACAAACTGATGAAGAAGAACACGA
Organism: Allium fistulosum; assembly: GCA_030737815.1. NCBI lineage: Eukaryota > Viridiplantae > Streptophyta > Magnoliopsida > Asparagales > Amaryllidaceae > Allium > Allium fistulosum. The sequence continues at coordinate 1,216,672,245 of CM060902.1, forward strand.
AGCAAATAATATGCAACTTATGGAAGAAGGTGAAATAACTGACCAGCTTACATGTACAGAGCAACAATCAATTATGACTGAGAAAACAAACCATTCTGCAAAACAAATCCCCACTGACACACTTGATCAGCCAATAACTAAAGAACAACAAACAACAAAAATGAAAGAAAAAAAGGAAAATGGAAGTAACAAGCAACATAGAAAAGAAACTGACAAAGTATGTACATCAACTGATACATCTTCTTCTGATCTTGACAACAATTGGTGCAAAACTTTTGAAACCCAGATAACTCAATTAGTAACATCCAAGCAAGGTGAACAATCCCCAATATCTTCTCTTTCTCACTACAATTTTTCCATTCCCATCCCTGGTTGGCCTGACCCCAGCACCCCCACACCTGTCTCTCTCAACCAACCTACCACATCATCTCCTGTCTCACCCAACCAACCTCCCACACCCCCAACAAAACAAAAAAGGAAGATACAAACAAGATCCAGATCTCTGTCAGCTCAGAGAAGAAACAACTCCCTCACTTCTCAATAGTTTTTTAATGCATACAAAAATAGCAACTTGGAATCTCAGAGGGGCTCATAACAAATTGAAACTTGATCAAGTTAAGAATTATATCTCTGAATATAACCTCTGCCTCATTGGCCTTCTTGAAACTAAGCTAAATCTTCCACTATCTCAAAAGGCTGTCAACTACATCAATCCAACCTGGTCCTTCCATCATAACCTTGATTCAGCTTCTTATGGTAGAATTCTTGTTTTGTATAACCCCTCTGAAATAACTCTTTCTCCCATTCTTTCAAGTAGACAATCTATACATTATCACTTGCTTCTTACTCAAACCCAAACCTCTTTCTACTTAACAATTGTGTACGCTGACAATTCTACCATATCAAGGAATGCTTTCCTTAAAACTATTCCTCCTTTAAGACAAGCTTCTCATCCATGGCTGGTGATGGGTGACTTCAACTCTTGTTTTAGTTTTAATGACAAGTTCGGTGGCAACCCACTTACTCCTAGGGATCTTGATCCAATCAACCAAGCTGTTATTGATTCTGAGTTACTGTTGGTGAATAAATCTGGTGCCAAGTACTCTTGGAATAATAGAAGCAGAAGTGGAGTGCGTACCTTTACAACTATTGATCATTCCTTTTGCAATTTCCAAGCTCTATCTCTTTGGCCTTACCTTACAGTTTTCCTCCCACAACCTATCCTATCTGATCACTCAGCCCAAATCCTGTCCCTTGGTAACCATTTGCGAAGAGAAAAAAGAAGTTTCAAATTTTTTAATGCTTGGGCTAAGCATGAACACTTTCTAGTTCTGATATCAAAAGCAAATGCAGATTTTTTTTTTATGGTAACCCCATGTTTAAATTTTGCAGGAAACTCAAGTACATTAAGCAAGCTATCAAACAGTGGGTCTCTACAACCTTTGGTAGAGGTGGTCTGCTGTCTGCTACTCTTACTCGGCAACTTAAAATAAAGCAAGATTTTATGATGGAACATCCTCTTGACGTACAAGCAGCTGATGAAGAAAGAAAACTACTTTTAGAAGTTAACTCTGCTTTGGAACTTGAAGCCAACATGAAGAGACAACAACTACACAAAAAATGGCATGATGAAGGTGACAAAAACACGAAGTTTTACCATGATTCTATCAAACTTAAGCAGGCAAGAGAAAACATTCATAGTATAACTGATGACCAAGGCATATTGCACTCTACTCCTGAAACTGTTGACAATGCATTTATACAATACTTCACCAAGCAGTATGGTAATATAGATGGCTTTACACCAGATCTTGACTTAATTTCTGAAACTGTCCTCCCAAACATCAATAATTTGGAAGCTTCATTTCTTGTCAGTCCTGTTACTGATGAAGAAATCAAGGCAACCCTTTTCTCTATGAACAAACTCTCATCTGGTGGCCCTGATGGTCTAAATGTAGTTTTTTTATAAGCTCTTGGAGTATTCTTGGAAGTGATTTTTGCAAGGCAATACACAACTTCTTTAATACTTGCAAGATTCTTGGAGAAATCAACTGTACCAATATAGCATTAATTCCCAAATGCTCTCCCGCTTCCTCTGTTAGCTCATATAGGCCCATATCTTGTTGTAATGTAGTGTACAAGTGCATATCTAAAATTCTAGCAGCCAGATTAGTCTCAGTTCTTCCTTCTGTTGTCTCTAATAATCAATCAGCTTTTCTTCCAAACAGAGACATCATTGATAATGTTCTCTTGGCTCAAGAACTTCTCAAAAGTTATGGTAAAAGCAATAGCACCCCTGCTGCAGCTCTGAAAATTGACATAACTAAAGCTTACGACTCTATCCATTGGGAATCCATAGTTAGGATCATGGCTGTTATGGGATTCCCCAAAATATTTGTGTCTTGGATATATGTATGTATTTCCACACCTTCCTACTCTATTGTGATTAATGGCAGACCAGTAGGAAATTTTAGAGGAAGAAAAGGTATCAGGCAAGGAGACCCGTTATCTTCTTACCTGTTTCTGATAGTTATGGAAGTGCTAACAGTTACCCTAAGAGCTGGTTACAACAGGAAAATAATAAAGTATCACCCCAAGTGTTCTCATCAACAAATTACATCCATCATGTTTGCTGATGATGTCATGATGTTTACAAAGCCTGAGTTGCCTTCTCTGAATGGAATTAAAGAAGCTCTGCATAAATTTAACAAAATGACAGGCCTATCCATAAACCAAAATAAATCCTCTATGCTAGTCTCTGGTATCAGTAATGAACAAGCTGCCTTACTTCATCTGCAGTCTGGTTTTGCAAGTATGGAGAATGACATGAAGTACCTTGGACTGCCTCTTATAACTAAAAGAATTACTAAGAATGACTGTTATCCTTTATATCACAAGATAACTTCAATTATGACAGCATGGGATAATAGGAAATTAACTCAATCTGGTAGGCTTGTTCTCATCAAATCTGTTGTCTTCTCTTCTATTGTTTACTGGGCTCGCACTATAATTCTTCCTATCAAGTTATTACATTTACTCAGATCTGCTATGAGTAGGTTCTTTTGGACAGGAAGCATTCACAACAGGAAAATTGTCCCATGTGCTTTTTCAAAATTTGAAGTTCCCTTTAAGTCTGGTGGGCTTGGAATCTTAGACATAAGGAAGTGGAATATAGCGGCTATTAGCAAACAGTTTGATGCCATCATAAATAAAAGGGATAGTTTATGGGTGGAATGGACATGGCATCACAATATCAAGAACAAGGATTTCTGGGTTATGGAGATCCCTCAACTTAGTAGTTGGACTTGGAGAAGCATCCTTAAGTATAGAGAGGTCTTTCTGCCATTTATTCAATACTCAGTTAATGCCAGTTCAAAGGTGAAGTTTTGGAACGAACCATGGGGTAGACAAGGCCTAATTTTATCTAAATTATTTTCCTTCTCACAAATAGTGCAAACAGGTATTTCCTTATCTGCTGATGCTAATTCCTACTTGCTTAATGGAAATATACAGCTGCCTACCACCAGTAATCAAGAAATCCAGCATACTTGGGATATAATACAACAAACTAATTTCACTGCCATACAATCCAACTCTATTAAGTGGAATGGGAAACCACATTCTATTATGGGAGTTTATAATTCCCTGACAGAAAGTGATCCATTGCCTGCAGCTCTCTGGCATGAAGTTATATGGTCGACTGATACTGTCCCTCAGTACAATCTTATGATGTGGAAAGTGATCAACAATGCTTTGCTTACTAGATCTATGTTACAAAAGGTTGGTATGATCTGTCCCATGCAATGCCTTTTCTGTGAAATTGAAGAGGAAACAACCGAACATATTTTCTTTGAGTGCCCTGCCTTGCACAACTTGCTATTCCACTTAGGTGGAAAAACTGGTACTTATCTTACTGGTCGCACTAGCATCATACAGTGGAACATAATACACAAAGCAACCAAATGGAGAACGGTTGAAAGTAGAGTGTTAACTGTGTGTTTGAAGGTCTTCGTGGCTGTGATTTGGAGGGAAAGAAACTTAAGAGTTTTTGAAAATGTTAGAAGGAATGACATGGTCTTATGGACAGATATGAAATGCAGTATTCACAAGCAACTGAAGCACTGTGCTAGTAGCATCCCGCTGTCTATGTTACATGCTTGGGCATGATTTTGTAGTTTCTCTTCCTTGTGTTTTCTTCCACTTTTTTATTTTTCAGTTTTCTTCCTCTTTGTTTTTTCTCTGTATCTCTTTTTTATTGTTTGTTGCAATAAAACTGGTAGGGGCCCAGTTAACCCCGCTGGCTTTGCCAAAATTATGGAATAAATTTTCTAAGTACAAAATATCATTTTAAAATTTACTAGAAATTCAAATTTCAATATTACATTCCAAATTATTTTATATTAATATTTTAAATTAAAACTATACGTAATCCATCAAAATTAATATTTAATTTAAAAAAATTATTTTGGAGTCATGCACAAGGCCAAGTAAATATATATTTTTATTAAAAAATCATTTTATGTATTTATAAGTATTAATTTATAATTTTAATATTTTATTATACATTTATGAACAAATAATTAATATAATATATTAAAAAAAATATTTACATTTGTATATATATTATTTTCGGGTTAATACAAAAAAATATTTATTTATTTTTATTATTTATTTTGTTATATATATTTATAATTGATTTAAATATATTCACATAATTATATATGTATATATTTTAATTTTAATATTTCATAATTATGCTTATAAATAATATATATATCAACATTTATATTTATAAACAAAAAATAATTAGAGTTCATATATATATATATATTTAAAATACCATAAAGTATATAAACATGCGTTTGGATAATATATTTGAATATTAGATGAGCTAATGTGTCTGTTGCGATGTAAATCCCAGTATTTATACACATGCATGGTACACCTTACACTCGTATATCTAATTCGTTACGGGGGCTATAAAACCATTCTGTGTAGGAACATTTGTTACAGGTACTCATACAGAATGGTTATGCAGCTCCATCTGGTATTCATATTTGTAATTCGTTACTGGGGCTTAGGAACTGGCATTGCATGACAAAAGGAGAGATGAGGCTCAAAGTTGCTGATGGATCTATTGTAGATGCAATGGTAGTAGGAAGCTATCATTTAGTTTTGCCTAGTGGAGTAGTATTAGTATTAAATAATTGCTTTTTTGTAAAAGACTTTATTTGTGGGATTATTTATGTTTCTAGATTGTCTGAGACTGGATATATATTTCATTATGCAAATAATGTAATGAATAATAGTTTGGATGGAAATAAAGTCTGCGATGGTATTCTTGAAAATGGTATTTATGTGGTTAATACTAATTATGTGTGTTCTATGAATAATTCTTCTAACAATATAAATGATAGTTATCTTTGACATTGTAAGTTAGGTCATATTAGTGAGAATGACTACACAAATTGAAAACCTAAGGTTTTCTACCGTCAATTGATTCTGAATCATTTGATATATGAGTCGTGTCTTAAAGGTAAAATGACTAAGCACCTCTTCAGTGGGAGCAATGAAAGAATTGATGAACTCTTAGAGTAGTACATAGTGATGTATGTGGCCTGATGCTTATAATTATCAAAGATAATAGTTCTTACTTTGTTACCTTCACTGACGATTTCTCGAGACTAGGATATGTGTATCTTATGAAGAACAAATCTAATGTCTACGAAAAAATGTTAAATATAAAAATGTAGTAGAAAACCAAACGGGTTGTAAGATTAAGATTCTTCAATCAGATCAAGGAGGTGAGTATGTCAAATAGGATTTACAGAAATACTTAAAAGATAATGGGATTATCTCTCAGGTTAATCCACCATATACTCCATATCACAATGGTGTGTCAGAGCGAAAGAATCAAACACTATTAGATATGGTTCATTCCATGATGAGTAAGGTTGAGTTGCCTCTATCCTTTTGGAGATATGGACTAGAAACTACAACGCATATGTTGAACTTGTTGCCCACTAAGTCCGTTTCTAAGACGCCATATGAGATATGGCATGGAAAGAAACCCCATTTCAATTATTTGAAGGTGTGGGGTTGTCCGGCCTATGTTAAGAACATTTGCCTTAATAAGCTTGAGGCGAGATCAACTTTGTGTAAATTTATAGGATATCCTAAGAATTCTAGAAGATATTTTTCTACAACACAGAGAAACAAAAAGTGATTGTTTTAACACATGCTATCCTTTTAGAAAAGGAATTTCTGTCAAAAGAAATTAACAGTGAAGTTGTAGACTTGGATAAGATTCGAGAAGCAACATGGAAACTGAAACAGTGGGAGAACCAAGTTCACCCGTATATGAAAACAAGCACCCTATTAGAAAGTTTAGTAGGGAATCTCGTGCTCCAAAGAGATACTATGGTTTTCTTTGGATGACGATAAAGAGGATCACATTTTAGATGATGACATTCCTTTTACTTTCTAACAAGTACTGCAGAGTAAAGACTCTACACTCTGGCTTGGAGTAATGAAATCTAAGATGGATTCCATGTATGAAAACAAAGTATGGACTTTGTCGGACGTACCCGAAGGGATAAATCCCATCGGTTGAAAATGGATTTTTTTAGAAAAAGCTAAATGCAGATGGAGAAGTGAAGACTTATAAGACAAGGATAGTTGCAAAATAATTTCATCAAATTCAAGGTGTTGATTATGATGACACCTTTTCATCCATAGCTATGCTAAAGTCCATTTGAATTATGCTAGCTATAGCTGCATTCTATGATTACGAAATATGGAAAATTGATGTAAAGCAGCTTTTCTAAATGGTGATTAAAAGAAAGTATTTATATGTTGCAGCCCGAGCATTTTATGGTCAGTAGGAGAGAGGTCAAGGCTTGCAAGTTGTTAAATCCATTTATGGACTTAAACAAGTTTCAAGGAGTTAGAATAAGTGTTTTCGTAAAGTAATCAAATAGTTTGCTTTTTATTAGAATACAGAGGAAGTGTGTGTATACAAAAAGAAGCACGGCAATGCTATCATGTTCTTAGTACTTTATGTCGATGATCTATTATTGATTGGCAATGATACTTTGTTATTGCAACAAGTGAAATCTAATATTTCCAAGAATTTCTCCATGAAGGATTTAGGAGAAGCAACCTATATACTTGATATAAAGATCTATAGAGATAGATCTAAGAAGCTGTTGGGACTGTCCCAATCCCTATACATAGATACCATATTGAAAAGTTCCAGTATCGAGAATTCCAAGCGTGGAAATGTTCCAACGCGGTCTGGAATTATCCTTTCTAAGAAGGACGCTACTTATACCGATGAGAAGAAAGAGCGTATGAATAGGATTCCCCTATGATTCGGAAATAGAATCCATAATATATGCTATGCTATGTACTGTACTGGATGTGGCATATGCATTAGAATGCATTAGCTGATTCCAATCTATTCCTGGAGAAAAACATTGGACGACTATAAAATGTATACTGAAGTATTTAAGAAATACTTGGGACTTATTCCCTATATAGGGGAATGGAGACCTCCTTATGAAGGGATATATAGATTCGAGCTTTCAAACTGATATAGATGATAGTAAATTGGTGTTTGGTTATGTCTTTACGCATAAAGGCAGAGCCGTTAGGTGGAAAAGTTCCAAGCAGGAAACATTTGTCGATTCCACAATGGAGGACGAGTACATCACCCTTAATGAAGCAGCTAAAGAGGCACTCTGGATGCGCAAGTTTTTGATTGAGCTCGGAGTGATTCCCGATACCAAAAATCCTATGGCATTATTTTGTAATAACAATGCGGCGATGTAGATCGCAAAGGAGCCTAGAGTACATAAGAAGTCACGACGTAATCTTCGAACGGTCCACCTGATTAGAGAATTCGTTGAGAAGAAGGAGGTCGGGACACAAAAGGTAGATACCAAGGATAATATAGCAGTTCCATTCACTAAAGGTCTAGCTCATTCAGTTTTTGAGAAGCTCATTGAAAGGATGGGATTGAGATTCCATAATTGGCCCAAAGTGCAAGTGGGAGATTGATAGAGTTAGAGGTATGGCCTAGGGGCAATTCTGTAGTTTATTGTAAATTAATTGACTCTGTAATCAATTCTCATCATAATAAAGGTGTTTTTCATTCTGTTATATATTTTTTATAGTGTGTTATAAATAATTAAATGCGTAATTAAAGTATATTTAACATAAAATCCATAAATGGTGTGTTTGTGATAGTAAGTACAAATAGTTGTAACCATGAGTATTATATCACGGTATTATAAAACACATCATTTTAAATGTTTGATGCATCGAGACAGGTTATCGATGTATTCGATGAGACTAGAGTACATAACGCTCTTCAAATGTTGGGTAGTGTATTACTCAAGACAACTGGGGTGCCTAGGGGTTACGTACTAATAGTTATTGGATAACTATAAAACGTCTTACTCGACAGTTTTCTGTTGATTAATATAACTAAGGTCAAATAGAAAATATCGATGTGACTGATTTGCACAGTTCTCTCGACTTGAGAATACTGTCAATCTTCAATATAAAAGCTCTTCACTGATTATAGTCAATATGGCATGGCGTCAATCGAGTGACTATAGTTGGCCGAGTAGAATATGGGTCTGACGTCGGGTTCTGTTAAATTTCTCCTATTTGCCTATTTTTAAGTGGATTTCCAATTTTTATCGATCTTTGACGATCCGAATAGCTATTGTCAATCAATATTGACATTGATGACTTCTTTTCTGGATTTTTGATGTTTCCATTTGATGGATTTGATATCGATTTCCATGGTTTTGATTCACGTTATTGAAATGTGGATTTTTGGTGATAGATTGTTTTTACAATCGTTTCTATGATTTGTCACTTTAAAATACAAAGGTTTCTATACTGGTAGTAAATACTCAAACTCTTTCACAAAAAAGATTTCAACATTACTTTTAATACAAAGCACATTTTTAAAACCGTTTTCCAATCTATTAGTATATACAAACCTTTACCTCATTCGTATGAGAAATCCAATTAAACGACTTAGCAAAACAAGTGGTATAAAATGCTTGTGTTTACTTCGTCGGTTAATTCTTGGACTTGTTCGATTGAAATCTCGTGACATTTTTCGAGTGGAAATCTACAATCAGTTCGTAAATATTTAAGTTAAGCTAGTGGTTATGGGACATGAAGCTAAACTCATTTATTTACTAGCTTAGTGTAATTTACACTTATTTTCGAGTGGAAGTCTACAATTTGTTCGTAAATATTTAAGTTAAGCCAGTGGTTATGGGACATGAAGCCTAACTCATTTATTTACTAGCTTAGTGTAATTTGCACTTATTGATCAATGATGATCATTTTGTGGTTTAGACTAGCGATATACGATGTCTCTTTGTCCGCGTGGGGGACTATACCCTGTTCTGCAGAGCTTCATCTCATTTTTATGGGCTAGCGACCGATGGTCTTTTAACCGTTTTATGGAGTTCGGTTCATCGGGCAAACCTTTGTACTACGTCGTTGTTCTGGCTTATTTGAGTTCGGTTCATCGGGCGTACCTTTGTACTACGTCGTTGTTCCGGCTTTTTTGAGTTTTAGGTTCCTCGAACGTACCTTTGTACTACATCGTTGCACCGGCTCTATGGGTTAGCGACCCATGGGATAGCGTTCCATTTATGATACACGTGTTGGTGAGTTTTCATGCTCCCGTTTATGATAGGCCTCCCCCCCTTTTTGTGATTTATGGATTTCTAATTGATGATTTATGGAATTTATGTTTCACCAATTTTTGCGAGTTGCATTGATATGTTTTGTCAATATTTGAGGTTTGGTGAATAAGCTAAAGAATATGATATTTTTTTGGGTATTTGAGGAGACGAGATATTGTATGATTTTCATTGTTATCTAATATATACTTGTCACGGTATGACATTATTGTTATCATATATTTTTGTCATATCTCTTATCTTATCTCATCTTATACGATATTTATAGCTAGACTGATTCGCTTATTATTTTCCTTCTTAAATAATACTCGGGTCAAACCGAGGTGTTCCAGGTGCTTCTACTTGACTTCTTAGCAGGGACTAGCTTCTGACTTTTGGCTAACTACTTTAGCATAGTATTTTTTTTCATACATTCGAGATAGAGACTCCTTGATGTATACATATTCTTTTGAGAAGCACTTGTACCTATTCTTTTGTGATGTAGTGGATCTTATATGACCACTACTATGATGTTCACTTCTATGTGTTGTATTCATATCTATTTCCGCCTTAGTGATATGAATATCTGTGACTAATTTTGTGTTGTGCTTATTTTATATTGATTCCGAGGGCCAATTAGCCATTGTGTAGTAAATTTAAGTTTGGATTGGATATGTCGGATTTCCGCTTGAAACGAAATGCATGACATACTATCTGACATATCGGTTCTCGCTCAAATCAATTATACAATAGGTCGCTCCTCAACAGCCTTATTCTTCGTACTAATTGACGGCATTACCCAGTAGTGTCCTTGGTTAGTGGGAGTATAAAGGTGGGGCGTCACAGCTTGGTATTAGAGCCAAACTTCGGAACAATATAGAATATTATGACAAGAATCATTGTCCTAAGTTTCTCTTAGGAATCTTGCTTTAGGATTTAATCCGAGTCTTAGGACCCGTTCTATCCTATTTTCTTTTATGATGCTTTGTTTTACCAATCAAGCTTATTTGAATTCATTCTGTAAATAACATTTTTCCTCTTCGTTCTTTCTTTCTTTCTTAAAGAAGAAGAGATGGTTAGACATGGCAGTCCTAGCGCTGGTCAATCCAGTGGTCCTCCTCTAGATGGCATATTCATGTCTGCCCAACAACTTTTGGATGTTGTAAAGAATCAAAGGTTTATCTGTGCTTTGAATAATAACCCCAAAAAGGTTTTACCTCTGAAATTAGAAGTGCCTTTCGAACAGCTTGTAGATATCATTCTTTGACTTGAATAGCCCGATAAAGGAAGTGATAGTGATGTTAGAGGTGCTAAGAAGAGCCTCAATAACATCAAGAAGAGGCATATTAAGTTCAAAAGCCCTAATCCCAACAAGAAAGGGAAGCAGACAACTTTGGTAGCAAAGACTCCTACCCCTAATCGTGGAGTATGCTACATTGTAGTTCTAAGGACCACTATGCAAATAGGTGTCCAAGGTCCCTTACTTGTCGCTATTGCAAAAGTTCGGGTCATCTTATATCTTCATGTCCCAGACTTCAAAACAAGAAATAGGGAAAGCTGAATGTTGCGCAAGCTTCTAGTAACCCTTCTCTTGGTTAAGGTATTTCTCATTCTGACCTTGATGGCATTGTTTTGTTTCATGATCATCCTATTCGAATTCTTTTTTATACGGGTTCATCTCATTCTTTTATATCAAAAGAACTTGTTGATAATTTTTCTTTAAATGTTATGGGCTTGATGACTTCACTGAGAATTACGAATTTGGTTGGCAGATCCGAAACACTCAGTTTACTTTGTAAAAATGTCGAGATTATTTTATGTGATTATGCTTTCCGATCCGATTTGCATGTTATGGGCTACTTAGGTTTTAGAATTGATTTTGGGAAAGGATTGGCTTAACCGTTATGAAGCCCACATCCTATGTCCCGAGAGGATTATCCATCTTCGACATCCTCAATCTGTTAAGCAGATTTCTACTATTCTTAATGATTTCGATTCCAATTCGGTGGCATCATTTTATTCTTTAAACCCACATGATGAGGAAGATGTTATTTCCCTTATTCAAGTAGTTCGTGAATTTCCCGATATCTTTGAGCCTGTCTTAGGATTACCACCTAAGCGATCAATTGAGTGGTGCTAAGGTCTTTTCAGCTCGACCTTGCCACCGGTTTTCATCAGCTACGAGTTGCGGAGGATAGCGTTCCACTTACTGCATTCCGCACTCGTTATTGTTCTTATGAGTGGTTCGTTATGTCATTCAGTTTGATGAACCCTCCAGCTTATTTCATCCATCTTATGAATCAAGTATTATTTTAATATCTCGATGAGTCCGTCCTTGTATTAATTGATTATGGGTGAAAACAGCAATTTAAAATTGCAAATCTTTCTAATAAGATATATTTATAAGTATAACTGGATTTTGTTATTAAAATGAGCAAAGAATATTTGTAAATTTTATAAGAGGCATGTTTATCATATAAAAGATGATTTTGTGTTATATTGCCCATTGAGTGCTTTAAGAACTCTGGTCGATGCGCTTGATCAACGTTATCGATAGGAGTCTCCTAAACGTTATGATGAGACAGTCAGACATAGTAAATTGACTTGTAATAAGTAAATTTGTTTTTTTAAATAATGGTTACATAAAGTTAAATCATAATTTTGAATGTCCTAGCTTTTCAGGAAAGAGGATCATGAAATAAATGATTTAGCATAGAAGCTGCTTTTCAAAAATTAAAAGAACTCCTTTCCAGTGTTCCTATTCTTGTGATTCCCGAAGGGAACCAAGACTTCACTGTTTGTACCGATGCTAGCCGTATTGGTTTGGGTGCTGTTCTCATGCAAATGGGATCGTTTATCGCTTATGCTTCTAGAAAATTAAAGCCTGCCGAGACTAGATATGCCACTCATGATTTAGAGCTCGTAGCCATTGTTTTCGCTCTTAGAATTTGGCGTCAATACCTTTTGGGAGAGAAATTTGTTCTCTACACCGATCATAAATCTTTGAAGTATTTATTTTCTCAAAAGGAACTTAATTTGCATCAACAACGTTGGCTCGAATTCCTTGCATCTTATGATCTTGATATTCTCTATACTCCCGGAAAGGGAAATCGTGTTGTCGATGCCCTTAGTCGAAAGCAACAAGCGGTTGTTTCCATGATGATATCTGAATGGAATGATCTCGAGACTTTGTCTACTTGTGAGATTCGAGATCGTAACTCTGATTCGTGTTCATCTCTTGTTTTATGTAGCCTTGAGGCTCATCATTCTCCTTTAGACTACATCCTTGAAGCTCAAAATAAGATCCTGAATTGGCTCTTCTTAGCCGAAGTCGTTGGGATAAAAATAAGGTTAATGGTTTGAAAGACTTTGATATTGATGCTCGCAGAGGCGTTCGAAAATTTGGTAGATTATTGTGCCTAATATTAGTGATCTCCGTAAGGACACTTTAGAAGATTCTCATCGTTCTAAATTTACCATTCATTCCGGTAGTGGTAAAATGTACGCGGACATGAAGCGACTTTATTATTGGGATGGAATGAAATCTGATATTGCTAACTTTATTAAGCGTTGCATGAATTGCCAACTCGTAAAGGCCGAGCATCAAAGGCCCGGTGGGTTATTGCAACCTTTAGATATTCTCGTTTGGAAGCGGGATCAAGTCACCATGGACTTTATTGATGGTCTTCCCCATTGTTCGGGTCATGACAGTCTATGGGTGATTATAGATAAACTTACAAAATCCGCCCATTTTCTTCCCGTTCGGTCCAACCGGACCGTACCTCTTTTGGCCAAACTATATGTCAAAGAAATTGTTAAATTGCATGGAGTTCCTACTTCTATTGTTAGCGATCTGATTCATTATTTACTAGTGAATTTTGGAAGGGTCTTCAAAAATCTTTGGGAACAAAGCATAATTTTAGTACTGCTTATCATCCTTAGTTCGATGGACAAACGGAGCGTGTGAATCAAACTCTTGAAGATTTTCGTGCATGTGTTTTTTATTTTGGTGGAAGTTGGGAAGATCATATTTCTCTTGTTGAGTTTTCTTACAATAATAGCTTCGAATCTAGTATTGGTATGGCACCTTTCCAGGCACTCTACGGAAGGCCATGCCGATCTCCTTTGTTGGCTTGAAGCCAGTGAGAAGCTGGTTTTAGGTCTAGATTTTATTCACGATTCCATAGAAAAGATTGACCTTATTCGACATAGGATGAAAGAAGCTCAAAGTAGACAAAAATCCTATGTCGATAACAATTTAGAATTTTCTGTGGGAGATTTGGTATTCATTCGTGTTTAACCTACGAAGGGTGTTGTGCATTTCAGTCGTTCGGGAAAATTAGCACCTCGATATATTGGCCCATTTCCCATCATCGAACGCATTGGTTTCGTGGCTTATCGCCTTTTATTACCGACTCAATTTCTGCTATTCATGACGTATTTCACGTTTCTCAACTGCGGAAATGCCTTAGAGATTCGAACTGTATTCTTAAGCCAGTGCTATTGAAGAAATTGAGGTTTCACCTAATTTGACCTATGAGCAACATCCTTTTCGAATCATCGCTACGGAGGTTAAATGCCTTCGTAATAAAGATGTCCCACTTGTGAAAGTTCAATGATCCGCAAATCCTAAGGATTGTTCTTGGGAATCCAGAGAATTCATCGAGCGAACACATCCGGACTTACTCTCTCGTGCTCCTTAAGGTGAACTTCTCACTTCAAAAATTTCTTTTGTGTTGTTATGCGTTAGAATGGTTATTACGCTTTATTTTCTTCTTAAATATTGCAAGGACGCAATTTCTTTAAGGAGGGGAGTTTGTAACAACCCGCATATTTTACGATTAAATATTTAAATGTTTTATTTAAATATAGCATCGTTAGTTGGATTAAATTTCAAAATGTGACTTTTTATAAACAGTCGAATCCGAACTCGAGACCACTTTCATTGAGTTTAAAATGGCATTTACAACATGTTTGAGTATAAACATTACTATGTTTGAAGTTGATTAGGATTTTCATTTGGGCTTTAGGTTGTGTTCTAGCCCATTAACCCAATAAGCTAACCCAAACTCTTCTACCAAATACCCTAACTCCTCTCCCTTTCATTCATTCTACTCATAATAATTCCTAACACTCAAGCTAAATGAAAAATAGGGGAAAGAGAGGAGATTAGAAATTCCTAAGCCCTAGTTCTCTTAGGAAATTCAAATTCAAGTTCTAAAATCAAAGAGAAACTTAGGTAATCATCCTCTTCATATTCTCCATCTCAACCCCTCTTCAATTCTTGATTTTTCCTATAACCTAACTTGGGAAAAACTTTACATTTGATAGTAGATTGAAGATTCTAGAGGTGTAGTGAAGAGAAATTGGTCTAAGCTTGTTTTAGAGCTTCTCAATTGTTGTTTTTGAGTTTAAAGGTGAGTTCTTGAACTCACATCTATGTCTATAGCTTTTATTATTGTTAGGTATGAATTCCTAACATCTACTACATGTTCAATTGCTTTTGTTTTGAATTGGTTTGGCGAATTTCCCAATTTTGGTATTTTGAAGTCAAAATATTTAAAGATCCTATCTTGAATGTTTGGACATGATATTTGGGGTGTATCGAAGAGCCTATAAGGCTGGGTTGTCACTTGGCATAAATCCCTATCCTCCATCGCTCGTCCGATCACCTCCGAATTGAATTGGCCATCATTGGCCTAGGCAATTTCTGCCCAGTTCAAGCAACCAGACGTCTGGTTGAAATTTCCAAACGTCTGGTAGGGGCTATTGAGAAAAAAATAAATAATAAAAACGAAAATAAATTTTCAGAGCCTAGGACCAGACGTCTGGTTAAACCTAACTAGACGTCTGGGAGGCTTCGGGAAATAAAAAGAAAAAGGAGAAAAAAAATATAAATTTCCAGAACCCAGGGTCAGACGTCTGGTTAAACCTTCCAAACGTCTGGTTCTGTTAAATTTTGCCTATTTGCCTATTTTTGATTGGATTTCCAATTGTTATCGATCTTTGACGATCCGAATAGCTATTGTCAATCAATATTGACTTTGATGACTTCTTTTCTAGATTTTTGGTGTTTCCATTTGATGGATTTGATATCGATTTCCATGGTTTTGATTCACGTTATTGAAATGTGGATTTTTGGTGATAGATTGTTTTTACAATCGTTTCTATGATTTGTCACTTTAAAATACAAAGGTTTCTATACTGGTAGTAAATACTCAAACTCTTTCACAAAAATAATTTCAACATTACTTTTAATACAAAGCTCGTTTTAAAAACCATTTTCCAATCTATTAGTATATACAAACCTTTACCTCATTCGTATGAGAAATCCAATTAAACGACTTAGCAAAACAAGTGGTATGAAACGCTTGTGTTTACTTCGTCGGTTAATTCTTGGACTTGTTCGATTGAAATCTCGTGACATTTTTCGAGTGGAAATCTACAATCAGTTCGTAAATATTTAAGTTAAGCTAATGGTTATGGGACATGAAGCTAAACTCATTTATTTACTAGCTTAGTGTAATTTAAACTTATTTTCGAGTGGAAGTCTACAATTTGTTCGTAAATATTTAAGTTAAGCCAGTGGTTATGGGACATGAAGCCTAACTCATTTATTTACTAGCTTAGTGTAATTTGCACTTATTGATCAATGATGATCATTTTGTGGTTTAGACTAGCGATATACGATGTCTCTTTGTCCGCGTGGGGGACTATACCCTGTTCTGCAGAGCTTCATCTCATTTTTATGGGCTAGCGACCGATGGTCTTTTAACCGTTTTATGGAGTTCGGTTCATCGGGCGAACCTTTGTACTACGTCGTTGTTCCGGCTTATTTGAGTTCGGTTCATCGGGCGTACCTTTGTACTACGTCGTTGTTTCGGCTTTTTTGAGTTTTAGGTTCCTCGAACGTACCTTTGTAATACATCGTTGCACCGACTCTATGGGTTAGCGACCCATGGGATAGCGTTCCATTTATGATACACGTGTTGGTGAGTTTTCATGCTCCCGTTTATGATAGGCCTCCCCCCTTTTTGTGATTTATGGATTTCTAATTGATGATTTATGGAATTTATGTTTCACCAATTTTTGCGAGTTGCATTGATATGTTTTGTCAATATTTGAGGTTTGGTGAATAAGCTAAAGAATATGATATTTTTTTGGGTATTTGAGGAGACGAGATATTGTATGATTTTCATTGTTATCAAATATATACTTGTCACAGTATGACATTATTGTTATCATATAATTGTGTCATATCCCTTATCTTATCTCATCTTATATGATATTTATAGCTAGACTGATTCGCTTATTATTTTCCTTCTTAAATAATACTCGGGTCAAACCGAGGTGTTCCAGGTGCTTCTACTTGACTTCTTAGCAGGGACTAGCTTCTGACTTTTGGCTAACTACTTTAGCATAGTATTTTTTTCATACATTCGAGATAGAGACTCCTTGATGTATACATATTCTTTTGAGAAGCACTTGTACCTATTCTTTTGTGATGTAGTGGATCTTATATGACCACTACTATGATGTTCACTTCTATGTGTTGTATTCATATATGTTTCTGCCTTAGTAATATGAATATCTGTGACTAATTTTGTGTTGTGCTTATTTTATATTGATTCCAAGGGCCACTTAGCTACTGTGTAGTAAATTTGAGTTTGGATTGGATATGTCGGATTTCCTCTTGAAAAGAAATGCATGACATACTATCTGACATAGCGGTTCTCGCTCAAATAAATTATACAGTAGGTCTCTCCTCAACAGCCTTATTCTTCGTACTAATTGATGGCATTACCCAGTAGTGTCCTTAGTTAGTGTGAGTATAGAGGTAGGGCGTCACAAAAATAGTTTTGACAAAGAGAATTGGTGTAAACAATAGTCACAACTAGGTTACGCTTAATAAAATAAAATTAGATTTTACTGAAACCAAGTAACTGGTATTTTGGCCAATGTATCACTCCACCTACTAAGTGATGTGTAAACATTGATATTTGAATAGTTTGATATTTAATCGCTGAAAAAATTTACACCTACCGAGTCACACAACTGAAACGATGAATTGTCCTTTAACCAAATAATTTAATTAAATTATAATTGTTAATTAAATTAAATAATATCAATGACAGATTTTTTTTAAATTTGATTTTGATTTATAAACAAATATTAAATGTATTTATAAATTTTATAAATACATTAATCGATTTACGATATCGATAACCGTTTTAAATTAGATTTCAAATGCAAAATATTTATTTAAGGCTTAAATGGGTTTTGGTCCCATGATGGGGTTAGTCATTTCGACTAAAACATGCGTAGGAGGCAGCTAATATATGGGATAGAGAGGAGTGAAAATGGATGGCCGAGTTGGATGGAGATTGAGTAAAAGATACGATCTTAAATTTTCTCCTTTTCTTCCTCTATTTAAACATCTCTTCCTTTATTTGATAATGATCTTTTCGAGCCTCTGTCTTTAGACGTTGCTGGTCGAAATTCCCTTTATGGTCTCTCTATTTTGTAAAGCTCAAATCAAGTTAATTCAACTACTATTTGATAGCCGGTGGTCAACTGTTCAAGGACTAGCATTCTTTTGAATCAGAAATTGTTTCTAGAAGAACACATCATCATTTCAAGGTGTACTTCAAGGCATAGGAAGTGTGGTATATTTCTGATCAAGATGTAATTATAATTGCTTATATACAATGTTTTATTATATATATATATAATTACAGTAATAAATCAGATTGCAAGAAAGTATTAGATGGGGGGCCATGGTTCATTGATAGCAAACTTATATTCACAAAAAAATGGGAACCTAACTTGAGGCTAGAAAGAGACATGTTAGAATCACACCCAGTTTGGGTGAGATTGAGAAATTTAGATCTGTCTTTGTGGAATGCTCGTGGTATTAGCAAAATTGCTAGTCTAATTGGTAACCCATTAGACATGGATGATTACACTAGACATGTTAAAAAGGCTAAATTATGCTAGAGCGCTTGTCGAAATAAAAGCTAATGACAAAATCAAAAAGCAAGTGAGAGCTAAAGACAGACAGGGCAATATATACATCCAGGAAATAGAATATGAATACATCCCTCCTATTTGTAGTAACTGCAAATGTTTTGGTCACACATTGACACAATGTGAAACAGTGATATGTCCCATTAAATAAGTGTGGAAACAAAAAACTGAACAAAATGAGCTTCCATAACAAAATCAGACACAACTGAGCCCTACCACAACAGTTTCAGATATATACAATGAACGAGAGAATATTACAGACCAGAAGGATAATATTAAGGCGCCAGAGAAGGCAGACCAGAATGCAGATCAGTTCCTGAATAATGTGGGGGAGGAAGGAAATGGCCAAATCCATAGCTTGGAGAGAAGCCCAACACCTATAAACATAGAAGAAGAGGAGGAGTTAAATAATGTGGTACTTGATAATATGGAAACTGAATCTGAGACAGAAGAGGAGAACATAAATAAATATACAAAATCAAATCAAAAATATGTAACACAATTCAAGGAACCAGTGACTATGGATAAGGCGAGCTCAAGTCGCGAGGTATCTCCTAGGAAACTGAGGAGTAGACCTCCAATAACCAAATGTCTATAATCAGTTGGAATGTAAGAGGTCTAAACAATGATACAAGGCGTTTAGACCTCTTAAATCTTAGGAGGAATTACTCTCCTTCTATATTAAGTATCCTGGAGAATAAGTTTAATGAAGAAAATCTTAAATTCTTTACTCAGTCTTTAGAAGCTGATTGGGAAATGATGCATAACAATGATGTAGGAGGAAAAGGTCGTATTCTACTTTTATGGAATAAAAGAATATGGAATGTCAAATTGATAGATAAAGATGATCAACAAATAACTATAAATGCTATCAATACTGGTGGCATGAAACTTATATTGAGCTGTGTTTATGCAAGCAATCTATCTTCTCATCGTACAAATCTATGGAAGGTCATCACAAATATGAGTAGCAAGATAAAGGAGCCCTGGATTGTCATGGGGGATTTTAATGATGTTCTCAAAGCAGAGGAAAAAAAGGGAGGACTTACTGTCAGAGTATCCTAATTAGAAGAATTTAATAATTGCATAACTAGGGCAGGATTGCTGGAACCAGTCCACTATGGCCTAAAATATACATGGAGAAGTGGTGAGTGCAAGAAAATATCTTGTAAATTAGACAGAGCTTTAGTAAATGTAGAATGCATAAATAAACTGTCTAACACTAGAGTAAAAATCCTTCCCCCTTCAACTAGTGATCATTGTCCCATACTTATAAACTTAAAAGGGGAGATTTTGAGTACAAAAGAAAAACCGTTCAGATACTCCAACCAATGGCATGAATTAGAAGGTTATACAGAGGTGACAAATTTAAATGACATTCCTAGGGAAGAGGGGACAGAATGCTATAAACTTGTGCAACTCCTCAAGTGTATCAAGAAGAATTTGAAAGAATGGAATAAAACAAGAACTAAAAATGAAGATCAGATCAAGGAACTTCAAAAAAGATGTGAAGAAATATTGATAACAATTGATAATGGAGAGTCTAATGAAGAAACATGGAAGTTGTACTACCATTATCAAAGCAGTCTAAAAGAAGCCCTTAGAGTAAAAGCCATTGAACTCAAACAGAAAGCTAAAGAAAAATGGTTAAATGAAGGAGATGAATGCACAAAATTTTTCTACACTAAAATGGCAATCAGGCAGAATTTTAATTACAACTATCATTTAATTGATCAAGATGGAAATGAATGTTCTAACAGCGAAGAATTTGAAGAACAAGCAATAAAATATTATAATGAGATGTTTAATGGTGATATCAATAATTCCCTACCAGTTATACAGAGCAGAAGGATGGTAAACTCCAAGGGGAAAAGGTTGCTGACCAAGAAAATCACTATGGAAGAGGTTTGGGAAGCTGTGAGAACCATACATATTGACTCCAGTCCCGGGCCAGATGGTCTGGGATCCAAGTTCTTCATTCTCCACTGGGAATCCCTGAAAGTAGAAATATTATCAGCAATGAAGGATATATTCATAAGTGGCAAATTTGTTAAAGAAATTAATCACACATTTATATGCCTCATTCCAAAGAAAGATAATCCGTCAAGGATTGAAGAGTACTGACCTATATCTTGTTGCAATGTGTTATACAAAATTCTAACCAAGATACTATGCAACAGAATGAAACTTGTGTTACCTGACCTCATCTCAGAATGTCAAAGTGCGTTCATCAAAGGGAGAAGCATTTCTGAAAACTCGTTGATGGCTCATGAACTAATTAGAAACTTTAACAAACTAGGTGCGGATAAATTCTGCCTTAAAGTGGATCTTCATAAAGCATGTGATAAAATAAATAGGAATTTTATCATTCATATGCTAAAAACTATGGGTTTCCCCCAAAGATTTGTTAACATAATAAGAGAATGTATAACTACCCCAACCTTTTCAATCCTGATTAATAGAGTACCGAATGGTTTTCTAGGATCCAACAGAGGAATCAAACAGGGTAATCCTCTATCGCCTTATTTATTTGCTATCGCCGTGGAATACTTCTCGTTACAAATGGAACTGGCGACATATGACAGAATAATCCAGCCTATATATAACATTCAGCCTATAGTGACACACCTACTATATGCAGACGACTTGCTCATATGTATAAAATCCAGCAACACATCGGCTAAAGCGGTTAAGGATGTTTTCTGCAAACTTGAAAGATACACAGGACTTAAAATGAATGAACAAAAAACCAAGTGCTACTTCAACAAAACTTGCAATAAGAAAAGTGAGATATTTGATATCTTAAAAGTGGAAGAAGGTGTTCTCCCTGTGAAATACTTAGGTGTTCCTCTATCTTCAAATAAGATAACTGACGGAGAATGTGCAGTTTTAATCTCTTCGATAAGAGACAAATTGCAAGGATGGAGTTCCAGGCTTTTATCGCTAGCAGGGAGGATTGAATTGGTTCACACTGTAATTCACTCCAAAATAAATTTCTGGCTACAAACTTTCCAACTACCAGATGCTTCAATTCAGAAAATAGAAAGGGTGTGTGCAGATTTTATTTGGAAAGGAGGCATGCATAAAATTAAATATGAGAACTTGTGTAGACCTAAAGAGGAAGGAGGAGTGGGTTTGAGAAGAATTAAAGATACGAGGCTGGTTTTCACTCTAAAACAAGCTTGGAGAATAATCACAGGAAAAGGACTATGGGGAAATTGGATGAGGAGTAGATACATTAAAGGAAATTTCTGGTGTATGCAAATTGATAACAATGCTTCGGCAAACTGGAAAGCCATAATGAGAATAAGGGAAACACTTGCTGCATGCAGTATGAAAGAAATAGCTATGGGAAGAGAAACTGACTTATGGAAAGATCCTTGGATAGCAGGTGAATCTTTGATCAACATACTGGGTCTTCACACTTTTTCAGATTATGGATGCCCCAATAGAAAAGTGTCAGATATCATTAACAACAATGAATGGAACTGTTCACAGCTTCCAGTAAACCAAAACATTAAAGAAAGAATTCAATTTATGCCAATTTTTAGTGGTAGAGATAACGATATCTGGGCATGGAAACCTACAGGTGCTGAGTTTACTACTAAATCAGCTTGGGAAGAGTTAAGAAAACGAGATAATAAGGTTGAATGGAGCAAAATTATTTGGGATCATGCAAATACACCGAAAATGGCTTTCTCAACTTACAAAGCGATTCTTAACAGGTTACCTACTAAGGATAGACTTGTTAAATGGGGGATTTTGACAGAAAATAAATGCGTCATATGAAATATAGAAGAAGAATCGCATGAGCATCTTTTCTTTGCCTGCAAATTTTCGAATGAAGTATGGAAACTATGCAAAAGACAAACAAATCTACAGAAGGATACAAGTACACTGGAGGAAGAAGTATCTCACCTGGTTCAGCGGAGAAACGATGTAGACATGGAAACCAGATTGGCCAGTATTGCTATTACTACGACCGTTTGGAGTATTTGGAAGGAACGAAATCATCGAGTATTTCAGAAGACACAGAGAAATCACATAGAGGTCAGTAAACTTGTGAGAAATGACATGCAACTGATACGAAGGAGAATCAAGAATTGGAATAATACCTCGAGGGAACTAGGAGAAGCTCGAATTGCAGGAGAGGATCAAAATCGAGCATCGGAAGAAATCCTAAGTACGAGCTACTATCGGCCGCCATGAATATGAGGATGTGAAGCTTTTATTTATGGTATTTTTGAGTTGTAAGATTTTGTCGGCTATGTTTTGTAACCCTACACAGTTCGTTCTTGGGCTCTGTATTGGTTTGAATCTTGGGCTGTAATGCCTTAAATAAAATATTACCCATTTACAAAATATATATATATATATATATAATTAGTACCAACCTACGTTTTCTCCACCAATGAACCCCATCTTCTGCCTACCTACCCTACTTGATGTTAGAACCACATTTCCAGTGTTGTTTTGACGATTCCGAGCAACTCTCTATCGATCTCCACAAACTCTAGAATCAGCAACTTTATTCTTCCATGACTCCGTCATTTAGACTCACAACAACTATGGAAACACGAAGCTAACCATAAGATAATCCAACATTGTTATCCCGCCTTTTGGCAAGGCCGTGACACCAAGAACTTGACTAAAGGCCAAAAACAGTTCGTCTAGAAAGTCGGTTATGCGCAGGTTCACTATGGATATCGATGAATTTTGTCCGAGTCCGGATCGAGCCAAAATTGATATGACATGACAAGCGAAGCTATGAGAGTCAACGTTCCAAATTTCAGGTCAATCCGAGTTCGTATGCTCAAGTTACAACTGATGCAAAACTGATTAAAGACAGCCTACTTCGACTCCCTCAGGAAAGCTCACTTCGACTCGCTCTGCTCAAATCCATCATGGAAGCCCACTTCGAATCGCTCCTCTATGAGCCATTCTTCGACTCGCTCCGCTTCACCTCCAACAGATGCATTCTTCGACTCGCTCAACCAACACACACTTCGACTCGCTCGATCCGTGCTCACTTCAATTCGCTCCGCCTCAAGCCATACTTCTACTCGCTCCACTTCATCGACTTCGCATCCATCTGAAGGTGTCTACTTCATGTCCATTGATGAAGAGCAAAGCACAGCACTCAATACAGGTTAGCGCCACGCCAACGAGTCACACAGAACCAAGTCGAACAGAGCGAGTCGAAATAGAAGCGAGTCGAACCAAACAGCCAACCGAAAACCCCATTTCGTATCGATCATCTCTCCCAATCCACAAGTCCAAATGCTATGAAATTTTCATAGAAGACTACGTGCATGCTAAAGAATGTCCATGCCAAATTTCGACACCATTGGATGAAATCTTGGCCGAGTCGAAATCTATTCGTGTCGATCATGGATCGGATCGAAACTTCACGGGCTTGGGCGCACGGGCCTGGTCACGTGCCAAAGAGGGTCTCCCGAGATCTGAGCGAAATATCAGCCTCCTACACCTATAAATAGACCCCCCAAAGCCAACAGAAAAGGGGTTCTTCTTCTCCTTTGAGATCTCCAACGTCCAGACTCTGCCAGATCCAGATCCAAACTCCATTGCTACTGCTACCAACGAATTCCACTGCTGCAAATCATAATTATCTGCTGTAATTCATTGAATCCACTTGTAAACATCAAAGAAAGATCAATAAAGCAAACTACTTCAGAGTGGACGTAGGCAAGATCGCCGAACCACTATAAATCTTGTGTCTCTGTCTACTTCTTTCTGTTTTAAGTTTATTATTCTTCATTTTTATCCTCTACAATACTTAGATCTGAGATCTGTGATTATATATTGCTGATTTGTGTTCATACGCTGGTGCTTTCACGACATTTGGGGTTTGTGACCATTTTTGGCGCAAACACTTTGGTGCTTTCACTGAGAATTGAACTCAGGATTCTATCATTTGGAGATTGAACTTGAAGGCTTAGAGAATTCAGATCTGAAAAGCTATGACAAGGCAATCAAATAGAAGACAAAGGCTAGAGAGAGGTCAGCAGGAAGGGAGTCAAGAGGCTTCCTCAGGTGCAAATCAAACATCAATCTACATCACCAGGGATGAGATAGAGACAATGATGAAAAGACAAGAGGAAATGATCCAGAACTTGCTTCTTCAAATTGGGCAACTTGGAGCGCAAAATCAAGGAGCAATCAGAGTTCAGAACGGAACAGGACCATCTGGCACAGCCCCGGAATTAGGGGGCACTTACCCAGAGCATGTTGACCCGATCCCAGGAGCAGTACCAAGAGGAGCTGCACAGCGCGGCGTTGATAGAGAAGCAAATGCTCGTTCAGGTGAGCAGATTCCAAGAATCCCTCGTGAACTCGGGGGGCAAATCGGAAACAACAGACAAGGACTACAAGTTGGAGATAGTGACAGATTGGCGGAGATGGTCAGACGAGCCATGAGAGGCGGACTAGTGAATAGAGATATGGAGGATGTGAATAGGAGTCCCTTTGCTCCTACGATCAGACAAGCTCGGAATCCACCAGAATTCAAGCTACCAACAGTAGAAATGTATGATGGGAGGACGGATCCTGCAGTCCATCTGACAAGGTACATGAGGCACATAGAAGTGCTGGGGGCATCACAGGAAGTCATGGCCCGGTGCTTCCCATTGTATTTGACAGACATCGCAGCGCTATGGTTTAGACAGCTGGAGAGTGGCTCCATAGGAACATGGACCGATCTGACTGAAAGGTTCATGAGGTAGTTCAGGGTTCATATTTCAAGACCCAAAAATGTGATGAGTTTGGCAGCGCTGAAGCAAAGAACCGGGGAGTCTTTGAGGAACTTTCTGACGCGATTCAATGCAGTGGCGGCGTCGGTGGATCGACCCGACCCGTCCATGGTCTTGATGGCAGCTGTATCTGGCATAGCTGATGGCATAGAATTCAAGAATTCGTTAACAAGGGATCCTCCTATGGATCTGGGAGAATTTTATCATGAAGCTGAAGTATTTTTACGATTAGAGGATGCAAATGCTGAGAGAGAAGAAGGAGAAGGAGTTGATGTTTACGGCATCAAGGGTGATAATCTTCCTAAAGCAGATTCAGGAACTGACCGAGGGAAACGAAAGGCTGAGGATAATAGTGATGGACCGATGCGACCATAGAAGGAACCAAGATTCACCTCTTATACGGAGTTGAATGAGACTTTGGAGCGAATCTACCAGGATACTAGGGGGCAAATTCCCTATCGAAGGCCGATAAGGAGGGATCCAACCAACAATGAAAGAAGATCTGACAAGTATTGCCTATTCCATAAGCTGAACGGTCATAACACGAATGAATGCAGACACTTAAAGGATGAGGTTGAGGGACATATCCGGAATGGTATGCTATCACAGTATGTAAGAAGGGGAACGACAACAGTGGAACGAGAGCGACCACCACCTACACCTGCTGGGGATGGCTCAGGATCGCGGTGTCAGCTTATCATCAATTGATTGGGGTAATGACGAATAAGTAGCAAACTCCACACCAATACGATCAAGTCATTTACACATGTACAGGACCGCGAACGATCCTCAGGCATGCTCTGATACGACTACTAATCATAACAGTGTGGGTGGTTGCACTTTGACGTCCCTGTTTTACTTTTATTTTCCATTCCTGATGTATGAATTTGATTTTTGAACAATTCTGTTGTAAAACTCATTTTGAATGAAAATCCACTATCTATGATTCCACAACGGCTAAGCCACTTGCACATGTAAGGGATCGCGAACGGTTCTCAGGCATGCTCTGAGATGGCGATAAACCGCCACCACAAACAGTTCAGAAACTCACTCGAACGTGAAATCTGACATTGTTAATACTAAGTCCCCCC
Source organism: Allium fistulosum (assembly GCA_030737815.1). NCBI lineage: Eukaryota > Viridiplantae > Streptophyta > Magnoliopsida > Asparagales > Amaryllidaceae > Allium > Allium fistulosum. Next base: position 1,216,698,849 of record CM060902.1, read on the forward strand.
CAGGCACACAAAATTCACCTCGAATGGCACCCGACCACGAACATCCGACCGCAACCGGTCACATATCACCTCGAATGACATACGATCCCGAACGATTGTCATTCGTGGTCAAATAAAACTATCAATTCCTTTGCAGGTCATCAACGGGATATGAACATCCAGCTTATGGCATTAAAAAACACACCTTCTTATCACAAGGCATGTTTTGGGGGGCAAATGTTATCCCGCCTTTTGGCAAGGCCGTGACACCAAGAACTTGACTAAAGGCCAAAAACAGTTCGTCTAGAAAGTCGGTTATGCGCAGGTTCACTATGGATATCGATGAATTTTGTCCGAGTCCGGATCGAGCCAAAATTGATATGACATGACAAGCGAAGCTATGAGAGTCAACGTTCCAAATTTCAGGTCAATCCGAGTTCGTATGCTCAAGTTACAACGGATGCAAAACTGATTAAAGACAGCCTACTTTGACTCGCTCTGCTCAAATCCATCATGGATGCCCACTTCAACTCGCTCCTCTTTTAGCCATTCTTTGACTCGCTCCGCTTCACCTCCAACAGATGCATTCTTCGACTCGCTCAACCAACACACACTTCGACTCGCTCGATCCGTGCTCACTTCGACTCGCTCCGCCTCAAGCCATACTTCGACTCGCTCCACTTCATCGACTTCGCATCCATCTGAAGGCGTCTACTTCGTGTCCATCGATGAAGAGAAAAGCACAGCACTCAATACAGGTTAGCACCATGCCACCGAGTCACACAGAACCGAGTCGAACAGAGCGAGTCGAAACAGAAGCGAGTCGAACCAAACAGCCAACCGAAAACCCCATTTCGTATCGATCATATCTCCCAATCCACAAGTCCAAATGCTATGAAATTTTCACAAAAGACTACGTGCATGCTAAAGAATGTCCACGCCAAATTTTGACTCCATTGGATGAAATCTTGACCGAGTCGAAATCTGTTCGTGTCGATCACGGATCGGACCGAAACTTCACGGGCTTGGGCGCACGGGCCTGGTCACGTGCCAGAGAGGGTCTCCCGAGATCTGAGCGAAATATCAGCCTCCTACACCTATAAATAGACCCCCAAAGCCAACAGAAAAGGGGTTCTTCTTCTCCTTTTAGATCTCCAACGTCCAGACTCTGCCAAATCCAGATCCAAACTCCATTGCTGCTACTACCAACGAATTCCACTGCTGCAAATCATAATTATCTGCTGTAATTCATTGAATCCACTTGTAAACATCAAAGAAAGATCAATAAAGCAAACTACTTCAGAGTGGACGTAGGCAAGATCGCCGAACCACTATAAATCTTATGTCTCTGTCTACTTCTTTCTATTTTAAGTTTATTATTCATCATTTTTATCCTTTACAATACTTAGATCTGAGATCTGTGATTACATATTGCTGATTTGTGTTCATACACTGGTGCTTTCACGACATTTGGGGTTTGTGACCATTTTTGGCGCAAACACTTTGGTGCTTCCACTGAGAATTGAACTCAGGATTCTATCATTTGGAGATTGAACTTGAAGGCTTAGATAATTCAGATCTGAAAAGCTATGACAAGGCAATCAAATAAAAGACAAAGGCTAGAGAGAGGTCAATAGGAAGGGAGTCAAGAGGCTTCCTCAGGTGCAAATCAAACATCAATCTACATCACCAGGGATGAGATAGAGACAATGATGAAAAGACAAGAGGAAATGATCCAGAACTTGCTTCTTCAAATTGGGCAACTTGGAGCGCAAAATCAAGGAGCAACCAGAGTTCAGAACGGAACAAGACCCTCTGGCACAGCCCCGGAATTAGGGGGCACTTACCCAGAGCATGTTGACCCGATCCCAGGAGCAGTACCAGGAGGAGCTGCTCAGCGCGGCGTTGATAGAGCAGCAAATGCTCGTTCAGGAGAGCAGATTCCAAGAATCCCTCGTGAACTCGGCGGGCAAATCGGAAACAACGGATAAGGACTACAACTTGGAGATAGTGACAGATTGGTGGAGATGGTCAGACGAGCCATGAGAGGCAGACTAGTGAATAGAGATATGGAGGATGTGAATAGGAGTCCCTTTGCTCCTACGATCAGACAAGCTAGGAATCCACCAGAATATAAGCTACCAACAGTAGAAATGTATGATGGGAGGACGGATCCTGCAGTCCATCTGACAAGGTACATGAGGCACATGATAGACATCGCAGCGCTATGGTTTAGACAGATGGAGAGTGGCTCCATAGGAACATGGACCGATCTGACTGAAAGGTTCATGAGGCAGTTCAGGGTTCATATTTCAAGACCCAAAAATGTGATGAGTTTGGCAGCGCTGAAGCAAAGAACCGGGGAGTCTTTGAGGAACTTTCTGACGCGATTCAATGCAGCGGCGGCGTCGGTGGATCGACCCGACCCGTCCATGGTCTGGATGGCAGATGTATCTGGCATAGCTGATGGCACAGAATTCAAGAATTCATTAACAAGGGATCCTTCTATGGATCTGGGAGAATTTTATCATGAAGCTGAAGGATTTTTACGATTAGAGGATGCAAATGCTGAGAGAGAAGAAGGAGAAGGAGTTGATGTTTACGGCATCAAGGGTGATAATCTTCCTAAAGCAGATTCAGGAACTAACCGAGGGAAACGAAAGGCTGAGGATAATAGTGATGGACCGATGCGACCACGGAAGGAACCAAGATTCACCTCTTATACGGAGTTGAATGAGACTTTGGAGCGAATCTACCAGGATACTAGGGGGCAGATTCCCTATCGAAGGCCGATAAGGAGGGATCCAACCAACAATGAAAGAAGATCCGACAAGTATTGCCTATTCCACGAGCTGAATGGTCATAACACGAATGATTGCAGACACTTGAAGGATGAGGTTGAGGGACATATCCGGAATGGTATGCTATCACAGTATGTAAGAAGGGGAACGACAACAGTGGAACGAGAGCGACCACCACCTACACCTGCTGGGGACGGCTCAGGATCGCGGCGTCAGCTTATCATCAATTGATTGGGGTAATGACGAATAAGTAGCAAACTCCACACCAATACGATCAAGTCATTTACACATGTACAGGACCGCGAACGATCCTCAGGCATGCTCTGATACGACTACTAATCGTAATAGTGTGGGTGTTTGCACTTTGACGTCCCTGTTTTACTTTTATTTTCCATTCCTGATGTTTGAATTTGATTTTTGAGCAATTCTGTTGAAAAACTCATTTTGAACGAAAATCCACTATCTATGATTCCACAACGGCTAAGCCACTTACACATGTAAGGGATCGCGAACGGTTCTCAGGCATGCTCTGAGATGGCAATAAACCGCCACCACAAACGGTTCAGAAACTCACTCGAACGTGAAATCTGACATTGTTAATACTAAGCCCCCCCCCCCCCCCCGGGCACACAAAATTCGCCTCGAACGGCACCCGACCACGAACGGTCACAAATCGCCTCGAACGGCACCCGACCACGAACGGTCACAAATCGCCTCGAACGGCACCCGACCATGAACGGTCACAAATCGCCTCGAACGGTCACAAATCGCCTCGAACGACACCCGACCATGAACGGTCACAAATCTCCTCGAACGGCACCCGACCATGAACGGTCACAAATCGCCTCGAATGGCACCCGACCACGAACGGTCACAATTCGCCTCGAACGGCACCCGACCACGAACGGTCATAATTCGCCTCGAATGGCACCCGACCGTGAATGGTCACAATTCGCCTCGAACGGCACCCGACCACGAACGGTCACAAATCGCCTCGAACGGCACCCCGACCGCGAACGGTCACCCTTCGCCACGAATGGCATCCGACCGCAAATGGTAACATATCACCTCGAATGACATACGATCCCGAATGATCGTCATTCGTGGTCAAATAAAACTATCAATTCCTTTGCAGATCATCAACAAGATATGAACATCCAGCTTATGGCATTACAAAACACACCTTCTTATCACAAGGCATGTTTTGGGGGGCAAATGTTATCCTGCCTTTTGGCAAGGCCATGACACCAAGAACTTGACTAAAGGCCAAAAACAGTTTGTCTAGAAAGTCGGTTATGCGCAGGTTCACTATGGATATCGATGAATTTTGTCCGAGTCCGGATCGAGCCAAAATTGATATGACACGACAAGCGAAGCTATGAGAATCAACGTTCCAAATTTCAGGTCAATCCGAGTTCGTATGCTCAAGTTACAACCGATGCAAAACTGATAAAAGACAGCCTACTTCGACTCGCTCTGCTCAAATCCATCATAGAAGCCCACTTCGACTCGCTCCTCTTTGTGCCATTCTTCGACTCGCTCCACTTCACCTCCAACAGATGCATTCTTCGACTCGCTCAACCAACACACACTTCGACTCGCTCGATCCGTGCTCACTTCGACTCGCTCCGCCTCAAGCCATATTTCGACTCGCTCCACTTCATCGACTTCGCATCCATCTGAAGGCGTCTACTTCGGGTCCATCGATGAAGAGCAAAGCACAGCACTCAATACAGGATAGCGCCACGCCACCGAGTCACACAGAACCGAGTCGAACAGAGCGAGTCGAAACAGAAGCGAGTCGAACCAAACAGCCAACCGAAAACCCCATTTCGTATCGATCATATCTCCCAATGCACAAGTCCAAATGCTAAGAAATTTTCACAGAAGACGTGCATGCTAAAGAATGTCCACGCCAAATTTCGACTCCATTGGATGAAATCTTGACCGAGTCGAAATCTGTTCGTGTCGATCACGGATCAGACCGAAACTTCACGGGCTTGGACGCGCGGGCCTGGTCACGTGCCAGAGAGGGTCTCCCGAGATCTGAGCAAAATATCAGCCTCCTACACCTATAAATAGACCCCCAAAGCCAATAGAAAAGGGGTTCTTCTTCTCCTTTGAGATCTCCAACGTCCAGACTCTGCCAGATCCAGATCCAAACTCCATTGCTGCTGCTACCAACGAATTCCACTGGTGCAAATCATAATTATCTGTTGTAATTCATTGAATCCACTTGTAAACATCAAAGAAAGATCAATAAAGCAAACTACTTCAGAGTGGACGTAGGCAAGATCGCCGAACCACTATAAATCTTGTGTCTCTGTCTTCTTCTTTCTGTTTTAAGTTTATTATTCTTCATTTTTATCCTCTACAATAATTAGATCTGATATCTGTGATTACATATTGCTGATTTGTGTTCATACACTGGTGCTTTCACGACATTTGGGGTTTGTGACCATTTTTGGTGCAAACAAACATGAAGAGTTGAAAGGCAGCCAATTTGGCAATCTTATGGGTTGGTTCCAACCCGTACCCTTGGAGTTGTACCAACCCATACAAGTTGCTGAGGTGGCAACCTATTTTCTTAGGGAATTAATCTATGGCATGGAAAACTATATGGAGATCTTCTAGGCGAGCTTTTAGGCTTCCCACCTCTATAAATAGAGGTGTAGGGCTTATTTTTCAAAATCTTTTAGCTCTTATTCTCCTTTCTCTAATTTCTTATAATATCTGTCAGAGTAGTACCGACCCGTAAGAACTTCTATCTCTAAGTCAAAATATAAGCAATAAAAAATCATTAAGTGGATGTAGGACAAGGTTATCCAAACCATTATAAACTCTCCGTGTACTTTCTTACTTGTTTTTCATTTATTTTATTCACTTTTTATTCTCTACTTACTTTCCTTAGAAGCTTGTACAATTTTTGATTTGAACATTTTGATGGTTTCACCGAGAAACACTTGAACTCATTTATTTAAGACTTGGAAAGATTCATAATGACTAGACAATCAACTAGAAGGACTGTTGTCAGAGCAAATCAATCAAGGAGCAGCCAAAAAGCATCCTTAGGAGCTAACCCCCATCAATTTATATAAGCAGGGATGAGATGGAGAGTATGATGAATGGATTATAGGAAAGGATGATCGCTCGCCAGGAAGAGAAGATGGAGAAATTCTTTAGGAGAATGGGACAGATGGAAACAACCGGAGTTGCTGCAATTCAGAATCAAAGACCAGAAGCCAGAGCACAGGTAACTAGTAGTGAAGTAGGATGACCTGGGACAAACCCTGAGCCAAACATATGGATTGGAACCGACCACAAGCATGGGTCGGTACCGACCCACAAAGGCTCGAGGGCATGGGTCGTCCTGGCCGAGGAAGGGATGATATGCATCCTGGAGATGATGTGGAATGTATGAATGCGAATCAAAACACAGAAGCACGATTGGAGGAGTATATACCGGATTTCCCTCGCAAAGTCGAGAGGCAAGCTAAGAATGTAAACTTAGGAATTCATTTGGATGACAACTATAGACTTGCTGAGATGGTGAGACGAGCTGTAAGGGGTAGATTGCCTAACTGGAGCATGGAGGATGTGAATAGAAGTCCATTCACTCCAAACATTCGGTATGTTAGGAATCCTCCTGATTTCAAGTTACCTACACTGGAAATGTACGATGGGAAGATGGATTCAACGGTTCATTTGATGAGGTACATCCGACATATGGAGATGTTGGGTGCATCCGATGAGGTTATGGGATGGTGTTTCCCTTTATATTTGACAGGTTTGGTGGCATTATGGTTTAGATAGTTGGAGAATGGTTCCATCAACACATGGGCCGAGTTAGTAAATAGTATTGTGAAACATTTCCGGGTCTATATCTCATGACCCAAGAATGTAATGACGTAGCAAGCATGGAGCAGAGGGCCAAGGAAATTCTCAAGGGTTTTATGACATGGTTCAATGTAAAGGCGGCTATGGTTGATAAGCCAAATCCTTCGATGGTTTTGATGGCAGCGGTCTCTAGAATAGCCGCAAAGACGGATTTCAAGATTGCTTTAGAATTGGATCCTTCGAGAGATCTTGTAGAGTTTTATCATGAGACTGGAAGGTTTCTACACCAGGAGGACGCTGAAGCCGATAAGGAAGAAGTTAATGCTCTAGATGGTTGAGGATCACTCGAAGAAGGATCTAGCAAGGATAAAGGAAAACAGAAGATAGATGATGGCTTTGAAGGATTGAAGCAGCAAAGAAGGAAACTGAAATTTTCTTCTTACACGTATTTAAATGAGACCTCAGAGTGGATTTATCTAGATACTAGTGGATATATCCCCTATTAGAAGCCTGCAAGAAGAGATCCCATGGAGAACAAAAGGGCATCTATAAAATATTTCCTATTCCATGAGCTAGATAGGCATAACATAAATGATTGCAGGCACCTGCAGGATCTAATCGAGGAATAGGTCAGAGATAACCAATTACAACAATATGCGAGAAGCCAAGCTGTGGTGGTGGAACAAAAGTAGTCATCAACCGCATCGAATGGAAATGGCCCTGGATCAGGGTCAAGGATAGTCATCTCTTGATCGGGATGGCAAGGAATCAGGTTTGGTTCTCGCTCTCTGTTTCCCCTTTTCAATAAACCATGCAATAATATAATCTAGCCACTTACTCGTGTATGGGATCCTGAATCGTACCTAAGCACGCTCTGAGCTGAATGCTATGATGTAATGCCCAGAGTGGCGAACATCGTAATGTTTGATTTTATGTTTCTTAGTATTTGAATTCGATTCCATTAGATAAATCCTTGATTATTAAAACCCACTTGAATGTGATGGCTGATATGAATCGCTTTAAGTCATGTTTAGAAAGACGGGACCAAAGTGCAAGAAGTAAGTCCCCTCACCGGAGCATGAGCAGATGGGCTTGCTTGTCATTGAGTCCCCTTGTCCGAGAGTGAGCGGATTGGGCTAGGCAAGGGTCCGGAGAGACCATAGACTTGAATCGCTTAAAGTTCCATCTGGAAAGACAGGACCATTGCGCAAGAAGTAAATCGCCTCAACTAAGTGTGAGTGGATGGGCTTGCTTGTCGTTGAGTGAGAGGATTGAGCTCAGCAAGGATCCAAAAAGACCATAGATTTTATTATCGGCCCTGAACGACCACGGATTTGATTATCGGCCTCGAACGGCCGTGGATTTGATTATCGGCCCCGAACGGCCTTGGATTCGATTATCGGCTTTGAGCGGCCATGAAGTTAATTAATGGTCCGATGAGACCACAGATTTACTTACTAGCCTCGAATGGCCATAACCTCAATTAACGATCTAGAGAGATCGCAAATTTACTATCGGCCCTGAACGACCACGAATTTGATTACCGATCTAGAGAGATTGCGCATTAAGCTAGATATAAAACCATCCAAAAAGATCAAACCAGAAAAGAAAATAGATTTGATTTTTATAAAAGAATTTGAACGCCTCATAATTGGAATAAAATCGACAAATCCTGGGTGAATACGAGACGATTTTGATACGTAATGTAATAACCGAATGAAATCAGAACAATGATGATGTATAGACATCACTTAGGCAAAGTCTAGAGTCATAGGCTATGACAGGTTATAACGACCTTTGATTCATAAGAGAATCCTAAGGAACTGGACGGTTCACCATGACTAAAGTAGCCAAAGAGCTCAACTATCGAAGATTGACATCACATTTGTTCTCGAGCAAAGCACACCTTCCATTCGCAAGGCATGCATTGGAGTTTAAGTGTTATCCTACCTTTGACTAGGCATTATACAAATAAATTTGACGAGTCAAACTTCAAAGTTCTCAAGGCAAGATGCCCGGAGAGGTGACCACGAAACCTAAAACTCAAATGCAAACGGAACCATGAGGCAAATACCAAGCAATCCAAAGAGAACAAAAGATGGGATCCACCCAAGTGGTGGATCGGTACCAACCCACCATCATGGGTCAGTACCGACCCATGTTTTCTCCACTAGTGGACCCCATCTTCTGCCTACGTACCCTACTTGATGTTAGAATCCCATTTCCAATATGTTTTGATGATTCCATGCAACTCCATCGCTCTCCATGAACTCTTGAACCAACAACTTTGTTCTTCGATGACTCCGTCATTTGGACTCGGAAACAAGCTAATATTAGTGCAAAAAACTATGGAATCACGAAGCTAACCATAAGATGATCCAACATGAAGAGCTGAAGGCAGCCAAATTGGCAATCTTATGGGTCGGTGCCGACCCGTACCCTTGGAGTAGTACCGACCCATACAAGTTGCTGAGGTGGCAACCTATTTTCGTGGGGAATTAGTTGGCGTGGAAAATTAAGTGGAGATCTTATGGGCGAGATTTTAGGTTTCCTACCTCTATCAATAGAGGGGCATGGCTCATTTTCAGGATCTTTTGGCTTTTACTCTCCTTTCTCTAATTTCTTGTAATCTTTGTCGAAGTTGTACCGACCCGTAAGAACTTCCGCCTCTAAGTCAGAATATAAGCAATAAAAATTATTAAGTGGACGTAGGCCAAGATTAGCCGAACCACTATAAACTCTGTGTGTACTTTCTTACTCGTTTTTCATTAATTTCTTCACTTTTTATTCTCTACTTACTTTCCTTGGGTGTCTATACCATTTTTGGTTTAAACAATAACACACACACACACATATATGTATGTATGTATGTATGTTAAAAAAATTAGTTACATATGTATATATATTGTTTTCGATTTTTAATAAAAAAAATAATTATTCATTTATGTTATTTATTTTATTTAAAATATTTATAATTTAAATATATTTACATAATTATATATGTATATATTTTAATGTTAATATTTCATAATTATGTTTATAAATATACACACACATAGTTATATTTCTAAAAATATTTAATTAAAGTTTATAAATATATATATATATACAGGAAAATAGGCATAAAGACAAACCTAGAAAAAAAATTTAGGCCGAAGGACAACAAGTTTATTTTTTAGGCTGAAGTACAATGCTAGTTATAACTAGCATTTTGTATAGTGTAAAACTGAATATGATGCTAGATATAACTAGCATTTTGTATAGTGTAAAAGTTGAATATAATGCTAATTATTACTAGCATTTGTCATTCAGCCTAAAAATAAAACTTCATGTCCTTCAACCTATTTTTTTTCAAAGTTTGTCCTTTTCCCTAGTTCCCTCTGTATATATATTTAAAATATTATAAAGTACATAAACATACATTTGGATAATATATTTGCATATTGGATGAGCTAACATGTCTATTGCAATGTAAATCTGAGCATCTATACACAGGCATGTTATACCTTGCACGGATTGATATGTTACACATGCATCCACATATATACATACATACATACATACATACATACATATATATATATATATATATATATATCTGTGTGTGTATGATACACGTATATATACACAAGAACCTAAATCAAATAAAACTGAGTTAACCCACTTTTTATAAAAGAAGATTTCAATTGGACTTAGCAGACTCAAACGAGGACGAAATGACTCAAAATTTGGAAGGTGCACTCAAATGAACTAAGGAAATAGCTCGAGAAAATTATAGCCAAAAAAATGCTAAGTTCATAACTCAGCACTGAGTTATCACCATAGGTTGGTACCGAGTTATCCCAAAGCAGCTTCAACCGGATGTAGAAGATTGAAACGAATCAAAATGACTTTAAACTTGACATGAGCACTTAGGAAAACACAAGAAAGGACTTAGAAAAGGTTTAGAGTGGTTTGGCCCAACCATCTAAACTCAACCTCGAGTTATTCTATAGGTTGGGTTCGACCTATGGGACCTCTTGGACTTTATGCATGGCTTCCTCTACTCCATTGCTTCATACTCAAGTGATGGTGCAAGGAATTGATGACTTGCTCTAAGCATTGCCCAAGTATGAAAGCTATGAAGATGGATACTCAAGAGATTACAAGATTCAACCTATAGATGATTGCAAAGTGGCTTGAACAACTCAACTAGATGGAAAGAAGAGCTTGCAAAAGAAGTTGGATGAATTTAGCTAAGGGTTTAGACTCAGCCCCGGCCTATCATGATAGGTCGGACCCAAGTTATCCTCGTAACTTGGGATAGCTCGGGATTTCTTATGCGGCCTTGGATTTGCTTCTGTACTTCGTTGCTAATGGGCATCTGCCTCAATGTTGCACAATACCCCTATAAATTCCAAACTACCTGCTACAAGAAAAGCATCTTCTTCTTTCAGTTGGATCTCCTTCAACACTCTTGGACTTGGAGCTTCCATTACACTTTCTTCCCTTCTATACTCCTCAAATAACATTCTTAACTCCATTGCAAATCCGGGTTCCACTAGATTGTGGCCAGATTGGATCTAAGTAGTTGTAATCCAAAGAGAGATCAACTAATAAAAAAAGATTGAAGTGAACGTATGGAGGTGTTGGGTGCTTCTAAGGAGATAATGGGGTGCCGCTTCCCATTGTACTTGATGAACTTAGCAGTGATGTGGTTTAGGAAGCTGGAAATTGGTCCATTAGCATGTAGACCGATTTGGTGAGTAAGTTCTTAAGACGGTTCAGAGTTTACGCCTCACGACCAAAGAATGTGATGATGCTATCAAGCGTAAAACAAAGGCCTAAAGAGACCTTGAGAAGCTATTTGACAAGATTTAATGTACCAGCAGTTGTAGTCGATAAGCCGGATCCATCTAGAATCTTAATAGCGGCAGTTTCTGGAGTCGCAAGCAAGACCGACTTTAAAGTTTCATTGTAAAGGGATCCACTAATGAATCTTGTGAAATTCTACCATGAAGCTAAAAGACATTTGCGTCAGAAAGACATCGAAGCTGAGGATGCTAAAGTTAACGCTATGTATGACAGAGGATTGTCCAGAGTAGGAAAAGGAAAAGACAAAGGAACAAGGAGAACTGATGACAACTTCGAGGAACCAAAACAACATGGGAGGGAGCCAAAATTTTCTTCCTACACTAACTTGATCAAAACCCCGAAGAGGATATATCTAGACCCTAGGGTGCAGACCCTCTAAAAGAAGCCATCTAGGAGAGATCCTACTAATTGGGAGAAAAGGTCTAGAAAATTCTAAATTTTCCTTGAGCTGAATGGACATGAAACGAACGAGTATCGACATTTTCATGATCTGATAGTAGAATTGGTTCGGAGAACCAACTGCAACAGTGTATGAGGAACCGAACTACGATGGTGCGGCGGGAGCAACCACCATCTGCAGCGAATACATCACGGAACAACCAGGGATCTGGTCCAAGACTTGAAATCCCATTTCGAGATGAATTGGAGTCGAAATCGATTTCTGCGCTTTGCTTATTTGTTTCTTTCTTGTACTTTCCTTTCCACATTATGTAATCAAGACAATAATAACCTCAAGCCACTTACACATGTATAGGATCTTGAACGATCCCTAGGTATGCTCTAAGTCGGATGTCTGAGATGGATATTCAGGACGATAATAACCTCGGATTACTTACACGTGTATGAGACCTAGATTGGTCTCTAGGCATGCTTTGAGTCAGATGTCCAGGACGAATGCTTAGGATTTCTGCTTGTTTGCTTTTATTTGATTTTAATATTTGGCTTTTGAAAAATCCACATTGAATGCGATGACTGATATTGATCGATTTAAGTTCCATCCATAGAGATGGAGCCAGAGTGTAGGGTGCAACTCCCCTTGCCGGATAGCGAGTGGATGGGCTTGTATGATATTGATCGCTTTAAGTCCCATTCGGAGAGACCATGCCGTAGTGCAAGATGAAAGTCTCCTCACCGAAGAGCAAGTGGATGGGCTTGTACGATATTAATGTCTTTAAGTTTCGTCCGGAGAGACGGGACCAGAGTGCAAGAAGCAAGTCACCTCTCCAGAGAGTGTGCAAATGGGCTTGCTTATCATTGAGTCCTCTTGTTGGAGATTGAGTGGATTGGGCTCAACAAGGACCCAGAGAGGTTAAGGGTAGGTCCCCTTACCAGAGAGTGAGTGGATCGGCCTATTCCGTCGTTGGGTACCCTTGCCGGAGAGCATGTGGGTCGGAATCAGCAAGTGACCACCAAAGAGATTAAACCCCAGAGTGGATGAAGTATGGTCCAGAGAGATCGAGTCCTAGATTGAGAGATGAATGGTCTGGTGAAACCGTGCCCCAAAGTGGGTGTAAATTGGATAAAAGGACTTGAACGCCTTGCACTCAGAGAAAAATAAGCTCTGGGCGAACACAGGATGACTTGGAGATTCGAGAGATGGTATTTCTAGATGATAGATCAATATTAAAATAGCCAAAGAACTTTGATTGGAATAGCCATAGAGCTCAAATATTAGAATTTGATTATGGATTACTGGAACTTGTTCTTGAGTAAAGCACAGCTTGCAATTGAAAGGCATACTTTGTGGGCAAGTGTTAACCCGCTTTCTAACAAAGCATATTTTAATTGGACTTGGAAGACTTAAACGAGTATCAACGACTCAAAATTTGAAAGGTGCACTCAAATGAACTAAGAAAATAGCTCGAGAAAATTCCAGCCAAAAATATGCTAAGTTCATAACTATGCACCGAGTTATCACCATAGGTTGGTACCGATTTATGGCCAAAGCAGCTTCAACTGGACGTAGAAGATTGAAATGGAATCAAAATGATTTGAAACTTGACATGTGCACTTAGGAAAACAAAAGGAAGCTCTTGGGAAAAGTTTGGAGTAGTTTGGCCCAACCATCTAAACTTGGCCCCGAGTTATACTATAGGTCGGGTCTGACCTATAGGTGCTCACTCGGTGGCCTCTCGGACTTCATGCATGGCTCACTCTACTCCATTTCTTCATACTCAAGTGATGGTGCAAGGAATTGATGACCTACTCTAATTATTGCCTAAGTATGAAAGCTATAAATATGGATACTCAAGATATCACAAGGTTGAACCTAGAGATGATTACATAGTGGCTCAAACAACTCAACTACATGGATGGAAGAGCTCGTAAAAGAAGTTGGATGAATTTGGCTAAGGGTTTAGACTCGGCCCGACCTATCATGATAGGTCGGACCTAAGTTATCCCTATAACTCAAGGTGGCTCAGGATTTTTTGTACGGCCTTGGCTTGGCTTCTGGACTTCGTTGCTACTGGACATCTACCTCAATTTTTCCCAATTCCCCTATAAATACCAACCTACCTGCTACCATAAAAGGATCTTCTTCTTTCGGCTGGATCTTCTTAACCACTCTTGGACGTAGAGCTTCCATTACACTTTCATCACTTCTATTCTCCTCAAATAACATTCTTAACTCCATTGCAAATCTAGGATCCATTAATTTGTGGTCATATTAAATCTGACTAATTGTAATCTAGAGAGAGATCAACTAATAAAAAGATTAAAGTGGGCATAGATTGAAAATTACGCCGAACCACTATAAAATTTCTGTATGTTCTTATCTATTTTCTACTTTTTCTTTTACTTTTATCTGAACTGGTGCTTTCATCTTGATTCTGGGTGTTGATCCATTTTTTGGGTTAACAAACTATATCAATTTATAAATTTAAATAAAATAAAAGATTTTATTTAAAAAAAATTTAGAAATGTTCTAAATAAAATGGACTACATAGGCCCAATAAAGATCCAATAAGGTAAAAAATTGAAATTCACAATTCTAAGTACTATCACCAGCCCAAAAAGTTATAACAGCCTATCCTCACAAATTTTGATATATACATAATAGTAATGCACCGGAAATAAAATACTACAGTAGGTGAAAGCATCCAACTCGTCTCCTTGAACTCTAAAGTATATCAACAAAAACCTGTCTTTCTCAGACTACGCAAAAGAGCACCCATAGAATAAAGGGAAAGACAATACCATAAGTCGGATATAAGTCTGGTATGAGAAACTCAAGAAATATGATGCACTATACAACAACACCTTTTGGGACAGTTCGAATCACCATAATAGTCTCTCCTTAAAAGAGCTAAACCATCTAATAAGTACATAAGGTGATATAATAGATAATGTTTAGGGTGTAGAATATAAATTAGAAAATAGTCGTGCTGCTTGCATCTCACAACATAATAATATTAGAAGTACAACTAAAACTGCTAAGGTACGTTCATATATGGATTTCCATTAAAGACATCCCTAGATATACTAAGGTCGGCCTTCAAACAGATTAGAAAGTACCTTCCGAAACCATGCATATCTCTACATAAAATATGTCACAAAGGTAAACATAGCTGGTCCACGCCCGAACATGTGATACCGAATTCCAACAGCTGTCGCACGCCTCAGCTGAAAGTATCTCTAGGTATTTGGAGTTGATGTACCTTTTGGGTTAGCTAAACCCTCATGGTTATGCACCTACTCTGTTTCTATCATTACCGATAGTGAAGTCAGGTTCAACATCTCAACGTACAAGTCTTCATAACTCCAACTGATCTCGAAACTTTCTCTGGATTCCAGCATCTCGAATAGTTTATGAATCTCTTCATGGATCTTGGCATAAGATGTCCGATGAATGCTAACTCTGTCCTCTCTCTTAGAATCAATCTCAAGATAGATATACCCTCGCTAGCATCGTTTGAAATGTTAACTTTGACCTCTTCCTTAGACTTAGCCTTAGGATAGACAGTTCAACACTATATCATTTCACTCCATAACCGCTTCCAAAATACAAACCTCGTATATCCATTTTGAAGTGGTTTCGATAAGTATCGCACTTATCTGATCCCGGACTCTTCAAAACTAAATCGATGAATTTCCAGTTAACCCAATTTCGGTTCTTTAAGAAGTAAATGAATGATGTAAAAGACTTGTAACACCCCTAATTTTAATAACATTGTTCGGGAGATTTAATTAGATAAATTAAATATAAAATGTAAAGATTAAAGTGGTTAAGAGATTGAGATTTGTAAAATTATAAGGTAGTCGTGCCTTAAGTAATGTATAAACAAATGAAAATTTAAAATGAAATAAGAAGGGGTAATAAGATAAGGGCAAAATAGGAATAGGTTATGTTGTTATACCCTAAACCCTTATCCCATTTTCATTTACAACGTTCACAAACAAAACTAAACATAGAGCTTGGTCGGCCACCATTGAAAGGATTTAAAAGGAAGATAAGCAAGGAAGCAAGTGGGAAGCTTAAGCAAATTAATCCAAGAGCAAAATTCAACCTCCTTAAAACAAGCTAAGGTAAATAATAATTCTTACATCTCATTTTTATTATTTTTAGTTTCTAGTTAAGATTCGAATTGCTTTTGCAAATTATATGCCATGATTTTTTTGTTAAATGAATATATATGCTTGTTGATGAATTATGATGCTTCATATAGATTATATGATAATTTTTGATTTGGAAACCTATTAAACGTCATCCATATGACTTTCTTTTTTGATATATGGTCAAAAACATTATTTTAGAGATGGGTTTCAAGTTCCATAATTTTCTGAATTTTTGTGGATTTATTATGAATTTTCTAGGAAGGAAAATGGTTAAATTTGGGTTTAAATTATTTTCAGCTGTTATATGTTAGCTTTGTGGTCTAAAATTTAAATATGTTAGAAAACATATTAAAAGTGATTTATGGGAATTTTTGGAGAATTTTCCTAAGTTTTTTATTATAGATATAAAATTATTTAAGGTATGAGACTTAAATATTTTATATGTTTCGAAAAGGAGAAGGGCTAATTTGCTAAATTTTTTAATTTGTTAATTACCGAATTCGACAACACTTTTAGAAAAAGATTTTGAAAAATAATTGGCAACCAATTATATGTTGACAAATAAGGCATGTTAGTTGGAAATAAATTACTTTAAAAGGCTAATTATCAGTTTTGCAAGAATTTACTACTTCGCCACTTCCATCAGCTACCTTTCAACCCAATACTTCCGCCCCTAACCAAGTCGAAACCAATACACATGGTATCAATGCTTTGGTAAGTAGTGGACTGGAAAAAAGCGAAAGGTATAGAGTCGAAACCATGTTTTCGAAGGGGTGGAAGTAGCCCATCAAAAATTGGAACTATTTTGGTTACAAATGAGGCTTTTGAAGGAGTTATATTAGCTTTCGACTTAGTCAAATATGCCTTTGTTTTAGAAAAAGGGCTTTCGAAAGGGGTTGCCGCCTTTTTATTTTAAAATGAAGCTTTCGAAGGGGCTCGAAACCCATGCTGTCGTATTCAACCCTTCGAATCAATGCTTTCGAAAGGGTGCTTTTGCCTTTAAATTTTGAAGCCGCTTCTCCAAGTTTCCGAAAGGGGTGGTCTCGAAACCATCCACTTTCTTTTACATAGGAATAATGCTTTCAAAAGCAATACTTTTGCCCTAGTTCTTTTAAGACCCTTAGATATATTAAAGTTAACCCAAAGGTTTCGAAAGGAATGGTTTTAAATGGTTTTGAAGCTATGTTCCACAAACTTTTACTTGAACCCAATACTTTCAAAAGGTATGTTTTAAGTACAGAATTTTAATTCTTTTGAAAGGTATATAATGTAAGTTTCGAAGGGGAGGTACCCCAATGTTTTAGAAAGGTTTACTTTTGAGTAATTAAGTGGAAGGTTTCCAATGCTTTCAAAAGGCAAGTTTAAAGGGTTTTAAAAAGAGGATGTCTAAGGTTTTAATAAAGCTTTCGAAGGGTTATTCTTAATGATTTCAAAATGTCTATTTTAAAGGTTTTGAAAGGTATGTTTTGGCCTTTCGGCCTAGTGTTTAAAGGTAAAGTAGTTAACTTATTTTGAAAAGGGTACTTTCAATGGATTCGAAAGGGGTTGCTTAAAGTTTTAAATAAAGGTTTTGAATGGTTTCCCTTGGCTTCATAGCCTAAGACCTTTTAAGTTAAAAGGGTTATTAACTTACTTTGGAGGGGTAGATAATCCCATTAGATTCCATTAACATTGTTTTGTGCAAAGAGTGTGTGTGTGTGTGTGTGTATCATGGCTTAAGTGTTTTGAGAAAAGCAAAGTAAATGATTTCCTTGTTTTATAAAAAGTATGATTTCAAGGGTAAATCATTTGTAAAGAATGTTTACAAGGAAATAAAGTTTTGACAGGGTAGTTAACCCTAAGACAGGAAATAAAATATGAAAAGGGTAGATAACCCTAAGTTTATGACTTAGATATTAGAAGACCAGACAGGACTTGTGTTGGGTCGCACCCTATACTTTAGCTATTAGCCCTAGCTAAAATAAGTCTAAAATTCCAGTGTGTATGGCTTGTCAATAATGGGACTAAATTGAGATTACACACCAAAAGGAATATACAGAGTAAAGATAGGTTATTAGTGAGCCTGGAAAACCATTAGGTCAGTTGCTCCAAGGAAAAAAAGAAAGTTAAGGGCAGTTAGCCCAGGATTGTATCTAACGGAAGTTAGATTTTTGGTAGGCCCGAGTCAGCCAGTGGTTAATAGTCAGGCAGGTAAAACTATAATATGGACAGATAGTCCATTGATTTCTTGATTTTTATGCATATAAATATATATACTTGTTATTATTGTTTTAATCGGTTTGATTGTAGGGTTCTGATTTGCAAAAGATATGTTTTTAAATGGGATATTAGTGAGGGGAAACCTGTTTCACTAAGCGGCGTGGTCTCACTTAATATTAGAAAACCGAGATGTAATAATATTATCCACACCAGGCTTTATGTCTAACTCGAAGTTTATGTTTTTCCCCTTAAACTCTCGGATGCTCAAAATTAACTTGAGTAGACTGAGAGTTGAGGTTTTTCAGGTTTAGTAGGTGGACGAATAAGCTTCCGAGGACATGCAGGAGGCAAAGATAGCTATGTAGGAGCTATTTAGTTTTATATCCACTGTGTTGTATGTAAGACTGATATGTCTATTTAGTACTCTGATCATCCAAGGGGGCATCTTCATATGTCGCTCTTGGCGTAATTTGTAATAACTATATTTGATCGAAACCTGGGGATCGTTTGGGATTATGTAACTGAATATAAATATGATTTTGAAATGTAATGAGAAAAGTTGTTTTTGAAATCTGTGATTTTATTTCATATTCATGTGCTTCTGATATTATGGATACCTTAACATTACTGTATTTTGACATCGAAAGTCAATACTATAGATGACTGCAGCATCTGTAGCACTAAGCTTTGGGCCTCAAGATAGGAGATGTTACAACTTGGTATCAGAGCATAGGTTTATGAAAAACTCAAAAGAAGAATTCGAGAAATGATGGGGTATGGGATAACGCTGTAGAAACGTACTTGTATTTGCTATATATAAGTATACGCTTTATCTTTATTTTACTATCTCTCTTAGGCCATTCTTCTGTATCTTACAAAAAATCGAATCCAAATTTTATGGACGTAAGATATGGATGCTAGAAGTGGAATAGTTAACATTGGCGGGGGAAGCACCGCAACTAACGAAAATGCTCGACACAACAGGGGAAACCAGGGTCAACCGACAAATGCTAATCCTAACGCAAATGCCAATGTGGATGCTAGAATGCCACAGGCTGATATGGGGGCTATGTATCAGTTATTCGTGAACATAATGCAAGCTGGAGTTGTTGCAGGCTTAGTTGGAGGAAATGCCAAGGGTGGAAATCAGGGAGCTTCAGTAGTCAATAACAATCCACTACTAAGTAGAGGTTATGCTAGGCTTGGAGGAAAATCATTTATCGGGACTGAGGACGCAATTGAAGTGGAAAATTGGTTATTTCATTGTAAAAGGATTTTTACTGATTTGGGGCTTAATGATGAGCAGAAAAGGCGACTTGCTTCTAGACAGTTACAAGGAGCAGCATTTTAGTGGTGGAACAGTGTTATTGTATTAGTCGACGAAGAGACCATGACTTGGGCTGAATTCAGAAGAAGGTTTGAGGAGAGGTTCATGTCAGAGGTTGCTAAGTCTACCCTAATTAGGAAGTTCATGGAGTTAGAGCGGGAAGACATGACTGTGCTTGAGTATGCAACCAGATTTGAAGAGCTGTCGAGGTATGGATGTGCTACGGCTGATACTTCTCAAAAGAAATGAGAAATTCATCCGTGGACTGAAACCTAACTTAGCTAAAGTGACTCTGGCACACATCAGGGATCTGTGTGATGTAGTAGTTGAAATGGCTTTGAGATGGGAGGAGATGCTTACTCTTTATGATGGTAGCAAAGCAGCGAAAGCTCAAAGTGGGCGGAACTAGAAGCAGAAGTTTTTCCACAAGAAGGGCGCTCAAAAGAAAGAGGCTACCAAGAAGGCGAAGACCAATGTGGTTTGTTATAAGTGTGACAAGAAGGGACACTATGCTCACGAGTGCAAGACAAGCAAAGGGAAGAAGGCCGCAGACAAGAAGGGACTGAAGTGCTTCAACTACGATCAGATAGGGCATTATATGAATCAGTGTCCAGAACCGGTCAGCGCGGATAAGGGAAAAGTATTTGCCGTAGGGGCCATCGTCTACTCGGCCAACCACTGCTGAGAAGGGAAAGACTGTAATGAAAGGTACGCTTTTGATTCAGAGTATACGAGCTAGGGTATTATTTGATACCAGTGCATCGCATTCATTTGTATCTCAGTGTTTGATTGATAGGTTATGTTTAGAAACCACATACCTTGTTAATTCCTTAAGGGTTGCGAATGCGATAGGAGGATATACAACTCTAGGACTAAGATGTGACCAGTTA
The DNA here is from genome assembly GCA_030737815.1 of Allium fistulosum. Lineage (NCBI taxonomy): Eukaryota > Viridiplantae > Streptophyta > Magnoliopsida > Asparagales > Amaryllidaceae > Allium > Allium fistulosum. The sequence continues at coordinate 1,216,719,293 of CM060902.1, forward strand.
GAACTTGATTTGTTAGGTCATAAGTTTGCATGCAGTTTGTATGCCATTGATTTCGTAGATTTCTGAATCATTTTGGGTATGGATTGGTTGGGTAAATATGTGGCTAGGATATTTTTCCAAGATTGGGACATATGCCTGGGGAGTACGTTCACAAGAATGAAACTCAAAGGAATTGACGGGGGCCCACAAGGCACCCAAATAGTCATAACCGAATTATATTCTCAGCGGAGAATTCTGACCAGAGTGCTTGTGCTTTGTTGAGTGCTATGGAAGTAGAAGAAGAGTTAATTCAGGTCCGAATGGCAAGAGAATTCGCATATGTTTTTGAGTCGGTTATAGGATTACCACCGAAACGAGCTATCGAGTTTCAGATAGATTTGGTGCCAGGAGCCGAACTAGTAAGTAGACCACCGAGTAGGATGACACCCACCGAGATGAAGGAATTGAAGGTGTAGCTAGTGGATTTAGAAGGGAAATTTTTTATTAGACCAAGCAGTTCGCCTTAAGGAGCGGCCGCTGTGTTCGTGAAGAAACCGGATGGATCGTTAAGGTTATGTATCGATTATCATAAGTTGAACGAGAGACGATCAAGAATAGGTATCCTTTGTCGAGAATCGACAATCTACTTAATCAATTGCGTGGAGCTAGAGTATTTTCCTTATTGGATTTGGCAATTGGGTTCCATCAGTTAACGGTGGCAGAGGATAGTATTCCATTGACAGCATTTCGGACTAGGTATGTAACAACCCAAAATTTAATCCATAATAATTAATTCATTAATTAATTAGATAATAAAATACCTTTTTGAAATTATCAGCATTAAGCCATGAAAGTTGCACCATTCTGTCCGTGGTAATTTTCTGGTCAATTTCCATATATAGAACGTCAAAATCTGAGCTAATATGACCAAGTTATAAAATAAACAAAATCAGCAGAAATATATATATATATATATATATATATATATAAAGGTAGGTCCATCGGCAGGTCAACCTAGGCACCAAGGCAGTCGACCGCCCGGTCGACCCACCTGTGCAATTTATGAACGAACGTTCATTCGTTCGAACGTTCCAGTGCCTCAAACTGACATGTTTTGCATTCTTTATTTTAATCTGGTCCTTTTATTTTTGCATCCGACGGCTCCTATTCAGCCTATGACGTGGTTGCATCCCATTCCATCTTCAAAATCCAACGGTCCAAGATCCACTTCTACCCCTATAAATAGACCCCTAGAACTAACACTTTTTCTCATTCTAGGTTTTCTCCAATTGGGTTCACCTTACTAGGAAGGACCCTAAACGGAATAATTTTTCCAAAGGAGAAAATCATTATAAATTAAATTATTTTACAACTCCAAGTGGATCCGAGAAGACCAAAGGAAGAGCTTTGGACCGGAGGTGAGTGATTGTAATTATTTTAAGATTTCTTTGAGTAATTTAAAATAATAGGGTTTCCAATAGTTGTAGTTTTACTACGATTTTGGAATAGCCTTTTTATCAGTTTTAGATCTATTTTTCAGTCTATTCCCTTTTAGTTATACTTTTTTGGTTAATTATAATTTATTACTGTTAAGCATAGTTTTTTATTTATTTACGGTTTATTTACGGTATTTAAGTTTATTTACTGTTATTTATTTCTTATTTACATCTTTCTCGACGTTTTGGATTTTATGCAAGCGTCTATTCTCTTCTTCACTGTAATAAATAATGGAATTAGACTATGATATAAATGGAATTGGACTGAAATTGTGCCTAATTATGATTAGAATTGGACTAATTAATTGGCTTAGTTATAACTTAGAATTATAACTAAAAAGAGTATAAGATGGAAGAAGCTTATTTTCACACTAAGACCTTGGGTTAAGTAATAAGCATGATTATAACATAGGTTATAATAAGAAATAGAACATAATGAGGATTATTTTAAGACTTAGGATAGATTAATAAGCAAAGATAGTAGGGATAAATTGTGAAGGCTTATTTAAATAATTTACCTAAGTTAATAAGCAAAGATGAAAGTAGAACATGTACTATATAGCATTCCCTATTAGTCAAAATGGTGTCTCACACTAGCCTGAAGTGAGATGAGGGCACACTTATGCTAAGAATGGTAGTAATTGGTCAAATAGAAGTCCAAATCACGGGGGATTTGGATAAGGGGCGCAACTAGATATTGTTTGGATGACGGGCAAATACCAACAGCATTTCCTCTATCAATTCTTTGAACACACGGTGATCTCTCGTTAGCCTGAAGTGGGATGAGGGGCACGCTTATGCTGGAGTTTGAGATAATAAGAAGACCCAATAGGTGGAGCAAAAGGTAGCATGGGCATGGTGGCAGTTATGCGTGCGACTTCCATTCTGGTGCTCGGTAATCACTAGGAGTTCCAAGCGCTTAGTATGAGTGTCTTTCGTAGACACCATTGCCTTCTGTGTAGAGATCTATATATGTCGTCCGGATCCACGGTGGGTGCTTTGTGCATCTTTCGTAGATACCATTGGCTGCTGTGTAGGGAGTTATATAGCGTCTGGTCCGCAATAAGGTCTTTGGAGTAGCAGGCCGATCAAAACAAGGGTAGAATTAGGATTACATCCTAATTACAGGATTAGGAATTCAGCCTAATCAAAGCAGAAATCAAGGACAAGTGCAAGCAATCGAAATTAACCTATCTTATACTTAATCTTATTTATTTCCAGTTTATCTCTTTCCTATTTCCTTTGCTTCCTCTTTATATGCTAGAACTGTTGTAGAGTCTGTTACTTTTACTTTGCTTAAAGACTCTAGTAATTACTGTCATTCACCAGACTTTTTGTCTGACCCACTCCTCTATTTTTCCCCTTTCCCCCATAGGAAATCAAGGGAGAGGGCAGTAGATTGCAGTTGCTTGGCGGTTTCTTGGAGGAGTTCTCTACTATGTATTTCTTTCATTTCAGCTTTAGTTCTTTCTATGTACTGGCTTATTATAAGGGATATTATGTACTCTGATTTTTGAGACTATGAGTTTTTGTTTCATGAGACATATTGGATTTTTAGACATGTATGTGGTATTTGGTATTTGACTTATTTATGAAGCAATTATGAAGTTTTGTTTTAATTAAGTTATTATTTTAAGTTTCCACTATTTTTTTATCTATTTTTGTCTTGTGAATCTTAGTCTCTATTAGCTTTAGTTATACTACAACGCACCACGCCTTTTAATGTGTCCTTTTAGGTATATTAAGAGGTGTGGGGGTGTTTCACTTGGTATCGGAGCCTAAGGTTACAGGATTCCAATTTTTTTTAAAAGTAAAGTATTTTTCAAAATAACTTGCTTTAGAAGTATTTTTCAGAAAAGAACTTTTAGAAAGGATTTAAGTATAAAAGAGTTTTTATAAAAATCCCCTTATAAGTCCAGTTCAATCTCCATTTGACTCTTTCCTAAACTATCGTTTTCTTTTCGTAGAATGGATGATACCCCGAACCTTCCCAAGGGCAACCCAGTCCCAGCCTGGTTTCGTAGATACTTACAAGCCACGACTCCAGAGGTGCACGGGCATGCGCCCAATCCTGCACCAGCAGATGGGAATCCCATCAACCCACCTGTCGCCATCAATTTCTCTAGGCTTTGTAAGGATTTTGCGAGTTTGGGTGGGAAGACTTTTTCTAGTAAGGAGACTTTTGTGGAGGCGAGAGCATGGCTTAGGGACACAGAGAGGATTTTTGGTCTTTTGGGATTGGATGGTCAACGACAAGTTCAGTTAGCCGCTTGGCAGCTGAAGGAGGAGACCTCTTATTGGTGGGAGGTGATCGAGTTGGAGGGAAGGAATATTACTTAGGATGGATTCCGGGAGCGATTCGATAGGAAGTTTCTATCTCAGGCGGAGGAGAGTGTTCAGCTGGAGAGGTTTATCAATTTGAAGCAAGGGAGTTTGTCTGTTAAGGAGTACATCAATTAATTCAATGAGCTGTGGCGGTTTGGTATGCATTTGGTGAACACGCAGCATAAGAAAGCTATGAAGTTTGCGAAGGGATTGAATCAACCCCTTCAGGGATTATTGTTGACTCATGTACCGATAGGAACTACTTATGAGTCTTTGGTCGAGATGGCACTTATGTCGGATACAGTCAAGAAGGGAGAGTCTAAAGAGGAGGTTAAGTCAGAAGGTTAAAATAAGAAGTGGTGGGAAAAGAATAAGAAGAAGAAGAAAGGTGATGGTCCTCAAAAGCAGATTAAGAAGGGAGTAAAGTGCCATAGTTGTGGGAATGTTGGACATATGGCCAAGGATTGCAGGAAGGATAAGATGAAATGTAAGTGCTATGTTTGCGGGCAGCCCGATAATATGAGTAGGAGTTGTCCCCAGAGAGCTGGTCAGGAAGCGAATGCGCCAGTTGCACAAATTCAGGGGTTAGACGCAGCACCTTCCAGTAGCATTCCAGATAGAGGGGGGAAAGTCACAGTTGAAGGTTTGATTTCTATATCTGATTTTCCCATTCGGACTTTATTTGATTCTGAAGCATCACATTCTTTTATCTCTAGTTCTCTAGTAGGTTGTTTACACTTGGACATATCATTAGCAGTAGACCCCATTATTGTTTCGAATCCCATAGGAGGATCGGCACACTTATATATGGTTTGTAGGGGTTTGAAAATCTTTGTCCCAGGCGTAGAAGTTGACTGTGACGCCTATGTTTTGGGATTCTCGAGGTATGGGATGATCTTAGGGAAGGATTGGCTATCCACATATGGAGCTATCTTAGATTGCGAGAGGAGAGTCTTAGACTTAAGACCTGCAGTGGTAGGACTCTAGAGGTATCTTGCGACCCGCAAGGGTCAATCATGTTGAGTTTTCTCTATTCCCTCGATTCATCTTCATCAGAGTTGCTTTCGGTTCCTGTCGTCAGAGATTTTGCAGACGTCTTTAAGGAGGTTAGGGGACTGCCCCCTAAGGGAGAGATTTACTTCAGGATTTATTTGACCGAGAATGCCAAGCCAATAGCATTACCTGTGAGGCACATGACACCTAAGAAGAGGAAAGAATTGAGCAAGCGGATTCGTGAGCTTTTGGAGAAGGGATTCATAAAAAGGAGCATATCGGAGTGGGGAGCACCAGTCGTCTTCGCCACTAAGGCGGATGGTTCTCTCCGACTCTGCGTGGATTATAGAGAATTAAATAAACTCACCAAGAAGAACCAGTATCCACTCACTAGGATTGATGATCTTTTTGACCAATTAGTAGGCTCTTCAGTTTTCTCTCAGCTTGATCTAGCCATAGGATTCCATCAGCTTAGAGTCGCTGATGACAGCATAGATAAGACTGCCTTTAGGACACCGGATGGATTCTTCGAGTGGTTGATTATGCCTTTTGGGCTAACCAATGCTCCAGCCTATTTCGTTGATTTGATGAGCCACGTCTTTAGGGATGTCCTAAATAAGTTTGTGGTGGTATTCGTGGATGACATGGTATTTTCCAAGAATATGGAGGAGCATGCTGTTCATTTGGAAGAAGTTCTTCGCACACTTCGTAGTCATCATTTGAAAGCTAAGTTTTCGAAGTGTCATTTTTGGAGAGAAGAGGTACGTTTTTTGGGGCACGTAGTTTCGAAGGAAGGTTTGGCTGTGGATCCCGCCAAGGTTATTACAGTGCAAGATTTGAAAGCCCCCAAGAAAGTTACCGAGGTTAGGAGATTCCTAGGATTGGCTGGCTACTACAAGAAGTTTGTTAAAGACTTTTCCAAGATTTCGGCACCACTCATGCGTCTTACTAACAAGAATAAAGATTTCATGTGGGACGTGGATTGTGAGGATTCCTTTACGAAGCTTAAGAGAGCCTTTACTAGTGCACTAGTGTTAGTTTTACCCGACAGAGCTAAGCCTTTCACCGTATACACTGATGCATGTGGAACGGGTCTAGGAGCGGTGTTGATGCAAGAAGGGAGGGTAGTCTGTTATGGTAGTGGGCAGTTGAGGATGCATGACAAGAACTACCCTACCCACGATTTGGAGTTAGCTGCCATAGTTTTTGCACTTAAGTCTTGGAGGCACTATTTGCCTGGAGAGAGGTTTGAGCTTTTTACCGACCACAAGTCATTAAAGTATCTATTCTCGCAGAAGGACTCGAACTTGAGGCAACAGAGGTGGATGGAGTATTTAGCCTCGTATGATTTTGAGATAGCTTATACCCGTGGCAAGGGTAATATGGTTGCGGATGCATTGAGTAGAAAGAAAGCAACCCTTAGTCCTTTGTTCATAGAGTGGATGAGCTTGGAGTTTATTTCTACTTTTGATTTTAAGCCCTATACGTACATTACTCCCAAAATGTTGGCGACATTAGAGGTGAGGCCCACCCTTATGGATCAGATTGGCTCGAGGCAGCGGGAGGATTCAGAGCTCATGAACATTATGGATAGGATTAGCCGAAGAGAGGTCTCGAGGCATCTCCAACGTTAAGGAGAGATGGGAGGCTTTGTGTTCCACGTGCCAGTGACTCGTTGAGAGCAGTTTTGGAGGAGGCGCACCATTCCCGTATGACTATTCATCCAGGTGGTGACAAAATGTATCGGGATATGAAGAGGATGTTCTATTGGGGTGGCATGAAGAAGGACGTGGCGGAATTCGTAGCTAAGTGTCTCATATGCCAAAGGGTAAAAGTAGAGCGGTAGAAGCTCGGGTGGATTACCTCAGCCCTTAGATGTGCCAGAGTGGAAATGGGATAGTATTTCTATGGATTTCATTGATTGTTTACCCTATTCTAGGAAGGGGAACACTATCATTTGAGTGATTGTTGATAGATTGATCAAGAGTGCCCACTTTATCCCAGTTAAGAGTAAGTGTACGGCTTCATATTTGACATCCTTGTATATTCAAGAGATAGTCCATCTACACGGAGTTCCTTCTAGCGTTGTTAGTGATAGAGATCCCATTTTCACTAGTGAGTTTTGGAGAAGCTTACAGGAGACACCAGGGATGCAACTTAGGTTGAGTACGGCCTATCACCCCCAGACAGATGGCCAAACAGAGAGGGTAAATAGGGTGCTTGAGGATTTGCTACAGATGTGCATTTTGGACTTTGGAGGAACTTTGGAGGAGCATCTTCCGTTGGTTGAGTTTGCGTACAATAATAGTTACCAAACAAGTATAGGAATGCCACCGTTTGAAGCTTTATATGGGAAACGTTGCAAGTCCTCATCATGTTGGGTCGAGTCTGTGGAGAAGTTATTACTTGGGCCCGATATGCTCAGAGAGACATCTGAGAGGGTGGATTTGATTCGGTGGAGGATGAAGATAGCTCAAGACAAGCAGAAGTCTTATGCGGACAAGCGGAGGAGAGACTTAGAGTTTGAGGTTGGAAACTTAGTTTTTATCAATGTATCCCCGCTTAGGAAGGTGGTAAGGTTCAGATCAAATGGAAAGGTAGCCCCTAGATTTGTTGGACCATTTCCTATCACAGAGAGTTAGGAAGATGGCTTACCGAGTAAAGCTACCTGATAGGCTCACAGGAGTACACGACGTTTTCCATGTTTCGCACTTACGAAAGTACTTACATGAATCTGTGGAGGTTCTAGATCCTATTCAGTTGGAGGAGGTGGAGGTAGAAAGAGAAGCTTCTGTTCGGCGTATCCCCACAAATATTGTTGAAAGAGATATCAGGCGACTAAGGAATAAGGAGGTTCCGCTGGTGAAGGTGCAATGGGGGGATGATGTTGCAAACGCCACTTGGGAAGGAGAAGAGAAGATTTGTACTTCCTATCCTCATCTTTTTGATAGTAAGTTTTAGAATTTCTTTCTCCATCTTTAGATTTGAATAGGTTCTTTCCTTTATTATCCTTTAGGAGGGTAGAACTTAGGATTTAACCTATGGATGGTATGATTTGATGTAAACATGTTAATAGAACATGTTATGAATGATGTATGCTAGTGGTTGCAAGTGTTTGCTAATGGATGCATATAGGTACACTAGGCACTATTATTCCTTAGGGATCGGCTTAATTAGGACACTGGAACATATGCATATGGATGTGTGTACATTTTTACTTTATTTCCATGGTTGCCATAAACGGATGTTCATCACATGATTGTTGCATTTGGATGATGGTTGTAGCACGCATATAGAACTATCAGTTATCATTAGGAATTTTTGCATTCATTTGGATACATGGCACAGGCATGATTGCATAAAAGAAGGTCAACTGAATCAGTGGACCACCTAATCTTTTGCATTAGTTAGGGTCATTTACACTACACTAATTGCATAAGTATCATAAACTTTATTAGAAAAACTAAAGGACAATGGATGAATGGTTGATGATTGAGTTGTTGGTTGTAGAACTTGGATGAAAACATTTAGTCATTCTTTTATCCTTAGAGATTTCGAGGACAAAATCCTTTAAGGAGGGGAGAATATAACAACCCAAAATTTAATCTATAATAATTAATTCATTAATTTATTAGATAATATAATTACTTTGTGAAATTATCAGAATTAAGCCACAGAAGTTGCACCATTGTATCCGTGGTAATTTTCTGGTCAATTTCCATATATAGAACGTCAAAATCTGAGCCAATACGTCCAAGTTATAAAATAAACAAAATAAGCAGAAAATAATAATAAAAAGGCAGGTCGACCGGCCGGTCGACTTGGGCACCAACGCGGTCGATCGCCCGGTCGACTCGCCTCTGCAATTTACGAACAAACGTTTGTTCGTTCGAACGTTCCAGAGCCTCAAACTGACGTGTTTTGCATTCTTTATTTTAATCGGGTCCTTTTATTTTTGCATCTGATAGCTCCTATTCAACCTATGACGTGGTTGCATCCCAATCCATCTTCAAAATCCAACGGTCCGAGAACCACTTATACCCCTATAAATAGACCCCTAGACCTAACACTTTTTCTCGTTCTAGGTTTTCTTCAATTGGGTTCACCTTACTAGGAAGGACCCTAAACAGAATAATTTTTCCAAAGGAGAAAATCATTATAAATTAAATTATTTTACAACTCCAAGTGGATCTGGGAAGACCAAAGGAAGAGCTTAGGACCGGAGGTGAGTGATTGTAATTAAGATTTCTTTAAGTAATTTAAAATAATAGGGTTTCCAATAGTTGTAGTTTTACTACGATTTTGGAATAGCCTTTTTATCAGTTTTAGATCTATTTTTCAGGCTATTCCCTTTTAGTTATTCTTTTTTGGTTAATTATAATTTATTACTATTAAGCATAGCTTTTTATTTATTTACAGTTTATTTACGGTATTTAAGTTTATTTACTGTTATTTATTTCTTATTTACATCTTTTTCGACGTTTTGGATTTTATGCAAGCGTCTATTCTATTCTTCCTCCTTTTCTTCGCGTATGGATTGGAATAAAATAAACGCGAATATGGATTATATAAGTAAAAATATTGAATGAAGAAAATAAGATGTAAATTATGAAGACTGTAATAAATAATGGAATTGGACTGTGATATAAATGGAATTGGACTAAAATTGTGCCTAATTATGATTAGAATTAGACTAATTAAATGGCTTAGTTATTACTTAGAATTATAACTAAAAAGAGTATAAGATGAAAGAAGCTTATTTTCACACTAAGACCTTGGGTTAAGTAATAAGCATGATTATAACGTAGGTTATAATAAGAAATAGAACAGAATGAGGCTTATTTTAAGACTTAGGATAAATTAATAAGCAAAGATAGTAGGGATAAATTGTAAAGGCTTATTTAAATAATTTACCTAAGTTAATAAGCAAAGATGAAAGTAGAACCTGTACCGTACAGTATTCCCTATTAAACAAAATGGTGTCTCACACTAACCTGAAGTGAGATGAGGGCACGTTCATGCTAAGAATGGTAGTAATTGGTCAAATAGAAGTCCAAATCATAGGGGATTTGGATAAGGGGCGCAACTAGATATTTTTGGATAACGGGCCAGTACCAACAGCATTTCCCCTATCGATTCTATGGACACACGTTGATCTCACGTTAGCCTGAAGTGGGATGAGGGGCACGCTTATGCTGGAGTTTGAGGTAATAAGAAGACCAAATAGGTGGAGCAAAAGGTAGCATGGGCATGGTGGTAGTTACGCGTGCGACTTCCATTCTGGTGCTCAGTAATCGCTATGAGTTCCAAGCGCTTAGTATGGGTGTCTTTCGTAGACTCCATTTCCTTCTGTGTAGAGAGCTATATATGTCGTTTGGATCCACGGTGGATGCTTTGTGCATCTTTCGTAGATATTATTGGCTGTTATGTAGGGAGTTATATAGCGTCTGGTCCGTAGTAAGATCTATGGAGTAGCAGGCCGATCAAAAAAAAGGGTAGAATTAGGATTACACCCTAATTATAGGATTAGGAATTCAGCCTAATCAAAGCAAAAAATCAAGGACAAGTGCAAGCAATCGAAATTAACCTATCTTATAGTTAATCGTATTTATTTATAGTTTATCTCTTTCCTATTTCCCTTGTTTCCTCTTTATATACTAGAACTGTTGTAGAGTCTGTTACTTTTACTTTGCTTAAAGACTCTAATAATTACTATCATTCACTAGACTTTTTGTCTGACCCACTCCTCTATTTTCTCCCTTTCCCCCCATAGGCAATCAAGGGAGACGGCAGTTGATTGCATTTGCTTGGCGGTTTCTTGGAGTTCTCTACTATGTATTTCTTTCATTTCAGCTTTATTTCTTTCTATGTACTGGCTTATTATGAGAGATATTATGTACTCTGATTTTTGAGACTATGAGTTTTTGTTTCATGAGACATATTGGATTTTTAGACATGTATGTGGTATTTGACTTATTTGTGAAGCAATTATGAAGTTTTGTTTTAATTAAGTTATTATTTTAAGTTTCCGTTGTTTTTAACTATTTTTGTCTTGTGAATCTTAGTCTCTATTAGCTTTAGTTATACCTACGACGCACCATGCCTTTTAATGTGTCTTTTGGGTATATTAATGGGTGTGGGGTGTTTCAAGGTATGGTTCATACGAATGGTTTGTAATGCCATTCGGGTTAACGAATGCACCAACGTTCTTCGTGGATTTGATGAATCGAGTTTTTTGAGAGCACTTTGATGGGTTCATGTTGGTATTTATAGATGACATTTTAGTATACTCTAAGGATGAAAGAGAGCATGAAGATCATCTTAGAGTTGTGCTTGAGAAGCTGAGGCAGCATCAACTAAAAGCGAAGTTTTCCAAGTGTCATTTTTGGAGGAAAGAGGTTAAGTTTCTTAGTCAAGTGGTTTCAGAGAAGGGATGGTCAGTCGATCCAGATAAGATTGAAGCTGTTAATAACTGGAAGAGACCAGAGACAGTGATTGAGATTATAAGTTTTCTTGGACTTGCTGGCTAATACCAGAGATTTATTAAGGATTTCCCGCAAATAGCAGTGCCTTTGACTAAGTTAACCGGGAAGGACGCGAAGTTTATTTGGTCTGACAAATGTGATGAAGCTAAGTTAAAACATTTGTTGACCAACGCACCTGTGTTAGTGGTTCTAGATGGAAACCAAGGGTTGGTGGTGTATATAGATGCATGGAAAACCAGATTAGGAGATGTGTTGATGCAGTAGGGTAAAGTCATTGCCTACGCTTCATGACAGCTTAGACCGCATGAAGTGAGATATCCTACTCATGATTTGGAGTTGGTTGTAGTGATCTTTGCATTAAAGATATGGAGACATTATCTCTTAGGGGAGAGATTTGAGCAATACACATATCATAAGTCCTTAAGGTATTTATTCTCTCGGAAGGAGTTGAATATAAGACAACAGAGGTGGTTGGATTTTTTAGTAGCTTATGATTTTGGTATAGAGTACACACTTGGGAAAGGAAATAAGGTAGCGGATGCTCTTAGAAGAATATATCAGAATGTTGTGTTAATTATGTTGGTAGAATGGAAAGACTTAGAAGCTTTGACTACTTATAGTGTGTAGTTAAAATCAGCTGTTGGTTCTATTCAGAGCACTGCCATGTTGTTCTGTTTGAAAGTTCGACCTGTACTGATGTAAAGAATTGCTTCTAAGTAGAAAAATAATCCATTATAGCCGAGAAGATTAGAAGGCTTGAGGTTGGTTCGGAAATCAATGATGTAAAGGATTTTAGTCTTGACTTAAAGGGATGATTGAGAAAGATGGGACGATTATGTGTTCTGAATGTTGAGGACTTAAGGAAAGAAGTTCTTAGGGAATGTCATCGATCCAAATTTATGATTCATCCTGGAGGAACCAAGATGTATTAGGATATGAAGAGGAGCTTCAATTGGAAAGGTACGAAGAAGGATGTTGGCTTGTGGGTTAGGTAGTGTGCAAACTGTCAACAAGTGAAGGCCGAACATCAAAAGTCGAGTGGATTGCTTCAACCTTTGAAGATACCAGTTTGGAAATGGGATTTGATATCCATGGATTTTATAGATAGGTTGCCAAGGTCGAATAGAGGAAGCGAAAGTATATAGGTCACAGTGGACAGGTTAACCAAGAGTGCCCATTTTATTCCAGTTAAGTCAACTTGGATGGCACCTGTTTGGGCTAAGTTGTTCAAGAAGAATGTAGTTAGCCTGCATGGGATTCCTAGTAGTATAGTCAGTGACCGAGATGCTTTGTTTACTAGTGAATTCTAGAAGAGTCTACAGGATGTGTTAGGTACCAAGCTCAAGATGAGTACAATGTATCACCCTCAGACGGATGGGTAGACAGAGAGAATCAATAAGGTACTCGAGGATTAGTTGAGAGCTTTTGTATTGGGCTTTGGTGGGTCTTGGGAAGATCACCTACATTTAGTTGAGTTTTCCTATAATAATGGTTATCAGACTTGAATAGGAATGGAACCTTTTGAAGCTTTGTATGGAAGACCATGCAAATCACCAGCATGTTGGTTGGAAACTGGAGAAAGATTATTCTTGGGTCTAGATCAAGTTAGAGAGGCGACAGAGAAGATTGAGTTGATCCGAGAAAGGATGAAGGAAGCTCAGTCTAGACAGAAGAGTTACCCAAATAAGAGGCATAAAGATCTTGAGTTCTCAATTGGAGATAGAGTTTTCATTAAAGTATCACTGATGAAGGGTGTGGTACGATTCGGAAAGTCAAGGAAACTGGCACCAAGTTATTTTGGTATGTTCCGAATTATGGAGAGGGTCGGAAAGCTCGTATACAGGGTAGAGTTGCCGAGCAGTTCGGCAGGTGTCCATGATGTGTTCTATGTATCTCATCTTCGTAAGTATGTGCATAATCCAGAGACTACTATTTCCCTAACAGCATTGGAAGATTTAATAGTAGAACCAAACTTGACTTTCATTAGGCAACCGGTTAGGGTTGTAGTGAGAGATGAGAAGACGTTAAGAAACAAGATAGTCGAGTTAGTGAAAGTTCAGTGGAGCGACAACGAGAAGGACTGTACTTGGGAGACAAAGGACAGGATTAGTACTTATTCTGATCTGCTGTAGGGGTCTATTCTATATTTGCTTTATATAGATCGTTTGCTAGTCAGTAGGCTAGTATGATAGTTAAGAGATGTTACAGATGATTGCTATATTTAGTATTTAGTCCTAACTGAATTTCAAGGACGAAATTCTTTAAGGAGGGGAGCCTGTAACAACCCTAATTTTAATAACATTATTCAGGAGATTTATTTAGATAAATTAAATAGAATAATGTAAAGATTAAAGTGGTTAAGAGATTGAGATTTGTAAAATTATAAGGTAGCCGTGCCTTAAGTAATATATAAACAAATGAAAATTTAAAATGAAGAAGGGGTAATAAGATAAGGGCAAAATAGGAGTAGGTTATGTTCTTATACCTAAACCCTTATCCCATTTTCATTTACAATGTTCACAAACAAAAATAAACATAGATCTTGGACAGCCACCATTATAAGGAATTAAAAGAAAGATAAGCAAGGAAGCAAGTGGGAAGCTTAAGCAAATTAATCCAAGAGCAAATCTCAACCTCCTTAACAACAAGCTAATGTGAATAATAATTCTTACATCTCATTTTTATTGTTTTCGCTTTCTAGTTAAGATCAGAATTGGTTTTTGCAAATTATATACTATGATTGTTTTTAAATGATATATATGCTTGTTGATGAATTATGATGCTTCATACAGATTATATGATAAGTTATGATTTGGAAAGCCTATTAAATGACATCCATATGACTTGCGTTTTTGACATATGGTCAAAAACATTATTTTAGAGATGGGTTTCAAGTTCTATAATTTTCTAAGTTTTTTTGAATTTATTATGAATTTTCTAAGAAGGAAAATGGTTAAAATTGGGTTTAAATTATTTTCAGCTGTCATATGTTAGCTTTGGGGTCTAAAATTTAAATATGTTAGGAAATATATTAAAAGTGATTTATGGGAATTTTTGAAGAATTTTCCTATATATTTTATTATGGATATAAAATTATTTAAGGTATGGGACTTAAATGTTTTATATGTTTCGGAAAGGAGAAGGGCCAATTTGCTAAAAGTTTTATATTGTTAGTTACTGAATTTGACAACACTTTTAGAAAAAGATTTTGAAAATGAATTGGCAACCAATTATATGTTGACAAATAAGGCAAGTTTGTTGGAAAGAAATTACTTTAAAAGGCTAATTATCAGTTTTGCAAGAATTTACTGCTTCGCCACTTCCATCAGCTACCTTTCGACCCAACACGTCTGCCCCTAACCAAGTCGAAACCAATACACATGTTATTCATGCTTTGGTACGTAGTGGATAAGAGAAAGGCGGAAGGTATAGAGTCGAAACCATGTTTTCGAAGGGGTGGAAGTAGCCTTTAAAAACTTGGAACTATTTTGGTTACAAATGAGGCTTTCGAAGGAGTTATATTAGCTTTCGACTTAGTTGAATATGACTTTGTTTTAGAAAAAGGGCTTTCGGAATAGGTTGCCATCTTTTTATTTTAAAATGAAGCTTTCGAATGGGTTCGAAACCCATGCTGTCGTATTCAGCCCTTCGAATCAATGCTTCTGAAAGGGTGCTTTTGCCGTTAAACTTTGAAGCCGCTTCTCCAAGCTTCTAAAAAGGGTGGTTTCGAAACTATCCACTTTATTTTACTTAGGAATAATGCTTTCGAAAGCAATATTTTCACCTTAGTTCTTTTAAGACCCTTAGATATTTGAAGTTAACCTAAAGGTTTCGAAAGGAAGGGTTTTAAATGGTTTCAAAGCTATGTTTCACAAACTTTTATCGGAACCCAATACTTTCGAAAGGTATGTTTTAAGTAAGGAATTCTAATGCTTTCGAAAGGTATATAATGTAGGTTTCAAAGGGGAGGTACCCTAATGTTTTAAAAAGGTTTACTTTGAGTAATTAAGTGGAAGGTTTCCAATGCTTTCGAAAGGCAAGTTTAATGGGTTTTGAAAAGAGAATGTCTACGGTTTTAATAAAGCTTTCGAAGGGTTGTTCTCAATGATTTCGAAAGGTATGTTTTGGTCTTTCGGCCTAGTGTTTCAAGGTAAAGTAATTAACTTATTTTGAAAAGGGTACTTTCAATGGATTCGAAAGGGGTTGTTTAAAGTTTTAAACAAAGGTTTCGAATGGTTTCCCTTGGCTTCATAGCCTAAGACCTTTTAAGTTAAAAGGATTTTTAACTTACTTTGGAGGGGTAGATAATCCCATTAGATTTCAACAACATTGTTTTGTGTAAAGTGTATATATATATATATATCATAGCTTAAGTGTTTTGAGAAAAGCAAAGTATATGATTTCCTTGTTATATAAAAAGTATGATTTCAGGGGTAAATCATTTATAAAGAATCTTTACAAGGAAATAAAGTTTTGATAGGGTAGTTAAACCTAAGACAGGAAATAAAATATGAAAAGGGTAGTTAACCCTAAGTTTATGACTCAAATATTAGAAGACTAGACATGACTGGTGTAGGGTTGCGTCCTATACTTTAGCTATTAGCCCCTAGTTAAAATAAGTCCAAAATTCCAGTGTGTAGGGCTTGTCACAGATGGGACTAAAATGAGGTTACACACCGAAAGGAATATACAGAGTAAAGATAGGTTATCGGAGAGCCCGCAAAACCATTAGGTCAGTTGATCCTAGGAAAAAAAAAGTTAAGAGCAGTGAACCCAGTATTAGAAAGTTAAGGGCAGTCATCCCAGGATTGTATCTAACGGAAGTTAGGTTTTTGGTTATGTTTGGTAGGCCCGAGTCAGCCAGTGGTTAATAGTCAGCCAAGTAAAACTATAATATGGACATATAGTCCATTGATTTCCTGATTTTTATGCATATAAATATATATACTTGCTATTATTGTTTCAATCAGTTTGATTGCAGATTTCTGATTTGTAAAAGATATGTTTTTAAAAGGGAGAAGAGAAACCCATTCCGCTATGCGGCGTGGTCTCACTTAGTGTTAGAAACCCGAGATGTAATAATATTATTCACACCAGGATTTATGTCTGACTCGAAGTTTATGTTTTTGCCCTTAAACTCTCGGGTGCTCAAAATTAATTCGAGTAGACTGAGAGTTGAGGTTTTTCAGGTTTAGTAGGTGGACGAATAAGCTTCCGAGGACGTGTAGGAGGCAAAGATAGCTATGTAGGAGCTCTTTAGTTTTATATCTGATGTGTTGTATGTAAGACTGATATGTCTATTTAGTACTTTGATCATCAAAGGGGGCATCTTCATATGTTGCTCTTGGAGTAATTTATAATAATTATATTTGATCGAAACCTGGGGATCGTTTGTGATTTTGTAACTGAATATGAAATATGATTTTGAAATGTAATGAGTAAAGTTGTTTTTGAAATCTGTGATTTTATTTCATATTCATGTGCTTCTGATATTATAGATACCATTAACATTACCGTATTTTGTCACCGGAAGTTAATACTATAGATGACTGCAGCACCTGTAGCGCTTAGCTTCATGCCTCAAGATAGGGGATGTTATAGGACTCCTCCTTGGGAGATCTTGTATATATACATCCATAAAGCAAGAGACAATTCATACTGATGAGTCATCCATGGGGGATCCCAAACCGTATCAATATGTGATGCTTAAGTATACTTCCAAAGTTAATTTGGTTAATTTCGATAGCCGACTAATCAATTATCAAGTACAAAATAGAACGATCGTATATGGAAACCTAGTCTTTTATACTTATCACGTTTTCGATTTTCTCAACATATAGTATCCCTTGGTCAAGAGTGAAGTCGGTAGGTTAGAGGCTGTTTGCTTCTAAACCTACTTAAACATCATTCTTCACTCTTACAAATATAATAAATCTACTTAATCGGCTTTTATTGCCAAGTATAAGACTAAATACTTTCCATAAACAAGTAAATACACAAAGCATGCTTAAGTCACACAAAGCACGATTAAGTCACACAAAGTACGATTAAGTCACATAAGCGACTGTTAATCCCCTTTTTATTTAATAATTCCTTTATTAATTAAAATTTCTTTATAAATACTTCTATATACATTTAAAATACATTTACAAAAGATATATACATATATACTACTATTTCACTATTCATTTCTACCCTTTCATAATTTATTCCTACTCTTTCACTATTCATTTCTACTCTGTCAATACTTAGAAATGTATTCATATTCTTATCCTAAATGGTATAAGAATATTCATAAATCTTAAACAAAATTTCACATTTCCAAAGGTATAATTAAATGATTTAAAAACAAATGTTATTAAAAACATTATTACTAAAACCCAAAACCAATTTATACTTTACATTATTTTTAAAACACTCACTTTAAAGATATAAGTATATCTACATTTATCAAACAAGGTAATATACTTTTAACTTACTTCTCAAAACCATTTATTATAACATAAGTGTAATAATCCAAAAATTCTTTTATTCTTTTACAAAATACTTGAACTTACTTTTTTAAACATAAATATACACTTTAAAAATACTTATAAATAGGTTTTTAATATCTATACAAAATATTACTTAAAAATAACTAATTTATCATTTGTTAAAAACCTTTTACTATAAATGTTGCAAAGGGAATCTTTTTATTTAAAATTAATATTTAATTATTAAAAATATATTTAAACTTCTAATCTTTTTTCATACTCAAATCCATGTTATTAGACTTTCCTAAAAAGATTCCATATTATAAACCATTTCAATCATGAAAAACTGGTCAAAATGCCAAAATAAAACAAAACTCCCTGTTGTAGTAGACCAATGATAGGGTTTATAAATGCTATCTAAAGTTCTGGATAGAGAAACATGAAAATGTTTGATATTTGTGGCCAGTTTTCTATACTTAAACAAATGATTTAAGACTTGAAATTTTTATTGTAAGTCCTACACTTAGAGTACTTACAAACCATAAAAGAAACCCCTATTAATATTTATTAAATTTATTATAAAAATTCCCAAAAAACAAGCTATATTATTAAAGTGTTCGTACAACGACCTTTTTACTCCAAATTTTCTCGATTTTGTTTGACCGGTTCTTAATTGATCCAAACTCCAATATTTTTATAGTAAGAACTAAACTTTATTTATTTGTTAAAACAATAAATAAATCTCTAAGGATGTATTTACAAATTAATAAGAATTACCAAAAACAAGGCATGTAGAAGTGTCGATATAGTGACTATTTCGCTTCTAAATTTTTCTACTTTTTTCAACCAATTATGAAACGGCTTAAACTTTGGTATTTTTACAGTAATAAGTATACATATTTTAATTGCTAAAACGGTAAAGAAACCCCTAAGGATGTCTCTCAAAGTTAGCTTAAAAATCACTGAACACAAGGTGATTTCAAAGTGCATCCATAATGACCTTTCATGCTTAAAACACTTTCAACACACTTGAACTTCACAAGCAATCACAACAAGCATGTAAACACAAAGTCTAAGCATGATACATGATGTAGAGGGTAATAGAAGTGACAATATTGCAATATAAGTTATCATTTATTTTCCAAAGCAAGGGGTCCAAAAGTTATAGCATTCATTGTACCTTATATAACTTTATATTCATGAATACAATTGTATACACAAAACATACTATCAAATGGTGAGATAAATCACCCCAAAACCAAGCAAATAAACAAGCATAACCCACTAGAATCCAAGAACCATTTCCTACCATCACCAATCCTTCGAAGCTACTTCCTTTTGCCTTCACAAGCCAAGCCGTGCTCCATCTTCCTTCCTAAAGCTTGCGGCTTTAAATGGTTGGGGAGTTTGTGCTTTGCTTCTTCATTATTTGAGTTGCTTTCCATGCTTCCAAAGGTGATCTATGGTCTTGGTTAAAATTTGAAAGGGTTTGGAGTTGATTTGCTTAAGGAAAAAGAAGATTGAAGAGAGAATGATAACTTGACTACTTAGTCTTTTTCATAAAACTAAGGCAAAATAATTATGAACCTAAGGGGATAAGTTACAAGAACTTTAAAAAGGGTAAAACGCACCTCTTACCCTTCCTTTGGCCAACCAAACCTCGCCACCCAATGTGTTTGCTTAACACCTCATCATTGACCAAAAACAAATATCTAAAACTTTATTCATCAAAATATCTCCTCCTTAAACCATATTCTAATCTCTTTTTGCTATTCACATTTAGTTAGCTATATCATAGAAAATATTTTTATGTTATAATTAACTACACATTAATATATTAGGAAAGCACAATAAGTTCAAATAACTTTTACCAAGAAAAAAGTTCTTTATCAATAAAATAATTCTCGGTCACATTATCGATATTTCTTCGAACAATTTATTTTTGTAAACATTTTTCAAAAACAAGTTTACTATCATGTGTGATTAACTGAAAGGGTGTTGACAAGGTTATAAAATCAATTTAATCACAATAAATCCAATATTCAAATATTTAAATAATTCAGATCTTTAAATACTAAGTGTTCGAAATTCTAGGTCGTTACATTTTCTTCCACTTAAAACATTTCGCCCTCGAAATTCCAACATGACTACCACACAAAATGAAACAAGCACACAACAATACACAACAATATTCAAAATCATTAGCATACAAAGCTCACGGTTTGCTCATGTTCAAAAGTCATCTCATTGTACAAGAACGAGAAACAATCTACTAAGCGTACCTTATACTCAATAGCCTCAGGTTATTACTTAGTCGATTATTCAAACTACCTTAAAATAAATCGAAGAGTCATTACCTAAACTCTCCATAAGCCAACAATACATAATATACATATATACTTAAGCCCATATGATGTACATGGACAATCCATATGCAATATCAAATCTGATCGCTTGCTCGATCACATAAATATCACTTCCAGTATAGATCACATGACCTCTCTAGTGTGGACTCCGATCAGGTTCCTCGATTAGAAACTCATGTCTTCCTTACATAGCCATATATTATGATAGAGAACCTCGAGATCATATTAAGAATCTGTTTCAAATATTCATCGTTGAGAATCAAGTGAAAAATCCTTGTCGGATAGGTGTAAATCACCTAGAAATCATGTACTCGAATCCTGGATCAAGAACAGTCATGTGAATAAAATGATTTGTGTACAACTTATGTATTTATCCTATTGGTTTCTTATCTACACCAATTACTTTTTATATAACCTCTTTACACAAATAGTATGTCATTCAATACTAAAATCATTTATGAAACAATTCATAAAACATAACCCAAGTTTATAAACATTTTATAAAGACATAACTTTATTTATAAAACATTTCATAAAAACTAATTTCAAGTTATTAATCGTATAATACTCTACTATACCCAAAGAGTATATATTAAACATCAAACTCGCTTTACTTCCTACAATGTAGATGAAGGCTCGAAATAAATCTAGGTCTTATAACTGAATTAACCTTTCAACTTCTTTAACCATCAGGTTAGGCAAGTAGCTAGGAAGAGCAGGACACTGGTGTCCAAACTCGAATCTAGAGTTTACTTCCCTTAGACAACCCTAAGGTAAAGATATTTTTTATTTGGCCAAATAACATCAAATGATTCACTTAACAAAGATGTTCAAACTAATTTAAAACATGTTCTAACTTACTAACTTCTCAATTAGAGTGCTATCTAAACTCATCTTTATGTTTTCAAAAAAATACTTAAATTCAAATTCTGCAATGATCCGGAAGTTTCATGCTATCCAAAATCACCGAAAAGATCCATTTCATTCTAACAAATGAAAACTTTAGATTTACATACCGGGTTTCATTTCAAATCATTTGAAATAATAATATATCCATATATCCTTTTGTATTTCAAATCATACTATTAGGATTAAACCAAAATCATTTTCAAAGCGATATTAAATACTCTATAAATATTACTAAGCATCCTGATCTCAATTCATAAACCAATTCCCAAATATTTACTTTAAAATCTATAGAAAATATAGATATAGATCAGGTAATGGCCCTGAGACGTGCTTACCAACCGAATACATCTCTTGCTTGTTTTTATCACTTTTGAGCCACTCAAACTAGATAATATAAAAATACTTTGTTCCTGAATTGACTCGTTGATTTTGAGAGCAATCTCGAACTCAAAAAAATCTTAAACCTCTTTTAAAATATTAATATTCATAAATACTTTCAAATAATACTATTATTATTTCCTCCAAAATCGTAGAAATCATTTTCAAAGACACTAGGATTTAAGTTATCAAAATATCAATTTAAATCCTCTTTGTTTATAAACCATACTTACATATAATCAAATCTTTTGAAAATTTATACTAGACTTCTATTATTTGAATAGACTTCTAACCTAAAATTATCACCAAACTCCTTATAGTCAAAGTGGGAAATTCAATTCACAAGGTGTTCATTTCAATGCTTCCACAAATATTGTTTACCCACCCATGCAATGAAGGTAAAATTGCTCGTAAAGTAGTCGAGCACAAATCAACAATCAATAAACAATAGTCGATGCTCATAAATCGGCCGAGCAGGGAGATAATAGATGAACATCATTAATCCCTACATAAATTAGACTACACTATCAACTTGTTCTTATATATATTACTAATATATAGCAAATACATATATGTTGTCATATATTTAATACACTCAACTCATTCTAAGGCAATGCTTACCCTATCTCTAATGAGTTATACCCAACCAAAGCCAAGATTCTCGCTTAACCTTCGGCTCTGATACAAAGTGTAAAGACCCTCCTTTTCGACCCTAAAATGTCAACACAAATACATCTGTAGTATTCACGTACCGAGCATCTAAGTGCCAGAAAGACAAATTGTTATGGTAAATAAAAAGAAAAAGAAAAGGAACAAGAAAGGAAGAAACCAACATCAGAATCTTACAACGAAACGGTAACATATAATATCAAAAGGACGGTACAAAGTGTCACTTTAAGATACACAACATTTCAGAGTCACAATCCTAAGTACTATCATCAGCCTGGACATTTATAACAGTATGCCCCCACAGATGTTGATACATACATACATACACACACATACATAATAGTAATGCAGGAGAAATAAAACACTATGGTAGGTGAAAGCATCCAACTCCTCTCTTTGAGCTCCAAAGAATATCAACGAAAACCTACCTTTATAGACTACTCGAAAGTGCATCCATGAAATTAAGGGAAAGAAAAAACCATGAGTCGGACATAAGTCTGGTATATGAGACACAAGAAATATGATGCACCATATAACTACACCTTTTGAAACCGTTTGAATCACCGTGACGGTTTTCCCCTCGAAAGAGCCAAACCATTTAATATGTACATAAGGTGATAAATAGATAATGTATAGGGTGTAGAATATAAATTATAAAGTAGTTGTGCTTTGCATCTCACAACATAACAATATTAGAAGTACAACTAAAACCGCTAAGGTATGTTTGCATATGGATTTCCATTGGAGACATCCCCAAATATCCTAAAGCCAGCCTCCTAACAAGGGTCAGAAAGTACCTTCCGAAATCACGCATAACTCTATATAAAATATGTCACAAAAGTAAACACAACTGGTCCATGCTCGAATACGTGATACCGAATAACAACAGCTGTTGCGCTCCTCAACTAAAAGCATCTCTAGATATTTGGAGTTAATGTACCCTTTGGGTTAGCTAAACCCCCATGGCTATGCACCTACACTGTTTCTGTCATTACCAATGTTGAAGTCCTGTTCAGCATCTCAACATACAAGTCTTCATCACTCGAACAGATCTTGAATCTCTCTCTGGATTCTAGCATCTCGAACAGTTCATGGATTTCTCCATGGATCCTAACATGAGTCGTCCAACAGATGTTAACTTTATCCTCTCTCTTGGAATCAACTTTAAGATAGACAGTACCCTTGCTACCATCGTTTGAAATGTCAACGCCAACCTCTCCCTTGGACTTAACCTTAGGATAGACAGTTCAACTCTATAACATTTCACTCCATGACTGCTTCCAACACATAGAACTATATCGGTTTGAAGTGGTTTTGGGTAAGTAATACACTTATCTGATCCCAAACTCTTCAAAACTAAATCGATGAATTTTCGGTTAACTCAATTTCGATTCTTTAAGAAGTAAACAAATGATATAAAGAAGTCCTCCTAGGGTATCTAGTATATATACATCCTTAAAGCAAGAGATGATTCATACAAATGAGTTATCCCTCGGGGGATTAAAAAATTGTATCAATACGTGATACTTACATGTACTTCCAATCAATTTGATAATCGACTATCAAGTACAAAATAGAAACGATCGCACATTGAAACCCAGTTTCATATACTTATCACAATTTCGACTTTCTCAACTTATATTATCCTTCAGTCAAGAGTGAAGCCGGTAGGTTAGAGCATTGTTTGCCTCTAAACCCTACTCAAACATCATTCTTAACTCTCAAAGACGAAATGAATCTACATTGTCGGCTTTTAGTGACAAGCATAGGATTAAATACTTTCTCTAAAGGAGTAAACACAGAAAGTATGCTTAAGTCACATAAAGCACCATTAAGTCACAAAAAGCACGATTATGTCACATAAGTGATTTCTAATCCTTTTGTTATTTAATTAATTATTCTATTATTAAAACTTCTTTGTAAATATTTATATATACATTTAAAATATTTTTACAAAATATATATACATGGCTGCTACTATTTCACTATTCATTTCTACCCTTTCACTTTTCATTCCTACTCTTTCACTATTCATTTCTACACTTTCAATACTTTGAAATGTATTCATGTTCTTATTATAAGAATATTCACAAATCTTAAATAAGATTTCACATTTCTAAAAGTATAATAAAATGGGTTAAAAAATACTATTAGAAACATTGTTACTATAAATCAAAAACCATTGTGTACTTTATGTTATCTTTAAAACATTAATCTTAAAGATCAAAGTATATCTACATTTATTAAACAAGGTAATATACTTTTCATTAACTTCTCAAAACCATTTATTATAACATAAGTGTTATAATCCAAAACTTCTTTTATTCTTTTACAAAATACTTAGCTCACTTTTCTAAACTTATGTGTATATATAAATAATTTAAAAAATCTTATAAAAAGGTTTTAAATATCTATAAAAAATATTACTTAAAAATAACTAATTTATAATTTGTCAAAAACATTTTATTATAAATGCTGGAAAGGGAATCTTTTTCTTTAAATTTTAATATTTAGATATTAAAAATATATTTAAACTTCTAATCTTCTTATCGTACTCAAATCCATGTTATTAGACTTCCCTAAAAGGATTCCACAAAAAAATGAATTATAAACCATTTAAATCATGAAAAACTAGTCAAAATGTCATATTAAAACGAAGCAATGCAACAAACCCAGAAGTGCTGGAGTAGACCAAAGATAGCGTTTCTAAATGCTGTCTAAAGTTCTGGACAGAGAACAACATGAAAATGTTTGATCTTTGTGGCTAGTTTTCTATACTTAAATAAATGATTTTAGACTTGAAATTTTAACAGTATGTACTACACTTAGGGTTTAAAACCATGAAAATAAACCCCTATGAATATATTTCAAATTTATTAAAACAATTCCCAAAAAATAGGCCATTTATTGAAGTGGTCGTATAACGACCTTTTTACTTCAAATGTTCTCAACTTTGTCTGACTAGTTCTCAGTTGTTTCAAACTCCAATATTTTTACAATAAGAAGTAAACTTTATTTACTTATTAAAACAGTAAAAAAACCTAAGGATGTTTGCACAAAATTATATAAAAATTACCAAGAACAAGGTATGTAGAAGTGTTGATATAGCGACTATTCCGCTTCAAAGTTTACTTAAAAAACCCTAAAGATGTTTGCTTTGTTAAACCAATTATGAAATGATTTAAACTTTGGTATCCTTATCGTAATAAGTACACATATTTTACTTGTTAAAACAGTAGAGAAACCCCTAAGGATGTCCCTCAAAGTTAACTTAAAAATCACCGAACGCAAGGCGATTTCAAACTGCATCCATTTCGACCTTTCTCACTTCAAACACTTTCAACACGCTTCAACTTCACATACAATCACAACAAGCATGTAAACACAAAGTCCGGGCCACGATACATTGTAGAGGGTAATAGAAGTGACAATATTACGATATAAGTTGTCATTTGCTTTTCAAAGCAAAGGGACTAAAAGTTATAGCATTCATTATTCTTTATATAACTTTATATTCATGCACACAATTATATGCACAAAACATACTATCAACTAGTGAGATAACTCACCCAAACCAAGCCAACGAATAAGCTTAGAACCTAAAAACCACTTCCTACTATCACCAAACCTTCAAAGCTACTTCCTTTTGCCTTCACAAGCCAAGTCATGCTCCATCTTCCTTCCTCAAGCTCACGGCCCAAAATTGTTGGGGATCTTGTGCTCCACTTATTCATTATTTCAATTTCCTTCCATGCTTTCTAAGATAATCTATGGTCTTGGTTAAAGTTTAAAAGGATTTGCAGTTGATTTTCTTAAGGAAAAAGAAGACTGAAGAGAGAAAGAGAGCTTGAATACTTAGTTTTTTTCCCAAAGCCAAGGCAAAATAATTATGAACCAAACGAGATAAGTTACAAGGACTTTAAAAAAGGCAAAAGACACCCCTACCCTTCTATTGGCTGGCTAAACCTTGCTCCCCATGTGTTTACTTTACACCTCACATTTGACCAAAAATAATATCTAAAACACTATTCATCAAAAGATCTCCTCCTTAAACCATTTGCTAATCTTGTTTTATTATTCATATTTAGTTAGTCATATCAGAGGAAGTATTTTTATTTCATAATTAATAACACATTAATATATTATGAAATCACAACAAGTTCGAATAACTTTTACTGAGAAAAAAGCTGGTTATCGATAAAATAATTTTCGGTAACAATATCGATATTTCTTCGAGCTATTTATTTTTGTAAACATTTTTCAAAAACAAGTTTATTATTATTAGTTATTAATTAAAAGGGGGTTAAAAAGGTTATAAAATCAATTTAATCACAATAAGTCCAAGATTTAAATATTTAAATAATTCATATATTTAAATACGAAGTGTTCGAAATTCTGAGTTGTTACATATTTAAACTATAACACATTAAACAATATATATTTATACATATACACATATAAATTAGTATACATTGTCTAGATTAAAATAAAAAAAATTTCGAAATCCATATAGATTTGTTTTATATAAAAGAAATAAAGTTTTTCAATTTAATCTGTACGGATTTAAAAAGAAATTGTTAAAAACATTTTGGCTGAAGATAATTTTTTTATGTTTATATATATAGTGTTGTTTTTTTATTTAGAAACAAGTAATTTTAAATTTTAAAATATACACATACATACAGTTTTGTATCTTAAAAAATTATATATATATATATGTGTGTGTGTGTGTTTGTATGTATATGTGTATATATATTAAATATAATAATATTTGAATTTGAATTTTAAATAAGATGTTGTTTTGGTTCTAGATTTGTTTTTCAAACTTGAATTTGGATTTTAAATAGGAGATCATTTTGGATCTATATTTGTCTTCAAATTTAAATTTATCCCAAGCTATAAATGTTTAAATTGGTTTATACATTTAAAATTAAATTCATACATAATTATTTTGCATAAATATGTATAAATTTATTTGTATATATATACCCCTATATTATATTAACCTTGAAATAATAATAGACAACAAATACGTATACAATGGGGCTAATGTGTTTGTTGCAATGTAAATTCCTACACTTATAATAGACACTTCAAACCATGTATACATTTAAATGTTGCACGTTTACCAACACGTATATGCGTATTTGATATATGTATACACGCATTGTATATTATATATATATATATATGCAAAATCAAATCTTTATGTTACTTAAATAAATAAAATAAAGGTTTTATTTAAAGTTACTTAGATTAGATCTAAATCAATTTAGACTTCATAGGCCCAAAGGTCTAAAATGGTATATTTTTTAAATTCACCAATTTGACCCCTTGCGTGCTGGGCCGGTTCTATTAAAGGAATCAGAGCCCACTAGCCCTTGCAATCAAATTAGCAGGAGTTTGGCTAATTTATTAAAGCCTTCCTATTTAGTTGGGTGTCTAGAAAAGTAGTGTCTAAGGTTAGATTTGAGTAATCAAGTACATTGCCCTACATGGTTACTAGCCTTGCCCGAACAAATGAGGTAAGCCCAAAGGCTATCCCCAATATAAAGGTCCAAAGTGATTTTGGGCCTTGGGCTAATTTTCAAAATATGTTTTAAAATTAAAATAAAATTTAAAATTTAAAATAAGTAAAATTTTGTAAACATTATAAAATAGTTTCCAAAGTTATTTTTGATATTTAATAATCATTTTTGAAATTATTTATAATTAATTGGATTAATAAATTAAATAATTAATTAAAAGGTTAGTTAATTAAATTAAATAACATATATATTGATATATGTAACGTTATCTATGGTAATGTGTATATTTTTTTTTGAAATAAGTTATAATTAATTAAAAATTATTTTAATTAAAATAAATTAATTAAATTTTAATTAATAAATAATATAATACATATATATTAAGATATATGTGTATGATTATAAATGTTACAGTATATATATTCAATTTAAAATGTTCAAAATGAATAAAATAAATTAAAACTTAATTAATTGATTGATTAAATAATATTTAATTAATCAAATTAATATAAGATTTCACGTAAGATTATTGTATATGTTAATAAAATTATAAAATGATATTATAAAAATTAAACTTATATGGTATGAATGTATAATAAAAGGTGGAATGGTAAGAAATCCATATAGATTTAAGGAATAAATACGTATGTATTATACATATACCATGATTTCAAACGTGTTTGACACTTGAATCACGAGGATATTTCATAAGAAAACATTACTCCATAATTTTATATCACTCAATTAAATATATTAAAGATTGCTAACCTTTAATATAAATGTTATCCTCTACCATTTATATATTAATAAATTACTTGCATACTCTTTGGTTGAGGTGGAGCCTTAGCGCAATGGTTAAGTCCCCGCATGGTGATTTGGGCGCCCGGTTTTGAGTCCAGAAACAGCCTCTTCGCAATGCGAGGGAAAGGCTGCATACATTATCGACCTTCATAGAGCCCTCAATTATGCGAGAGCCTCATGCATTGGATTCCACCTTTTTTACTTGCATACTCTCTGCTTGTTAAGCAAACTCAAGCTAGGGATGTTATGTGTAGTATTATTAATATATAGACTAGACAAGGTAAGATAGCTAATTGTATTTGTTAAGCAAACTCAAGGTACATATACCATGCTTAGGCCGTCACAAAATGGTAGGTATGAATGAATAATTTCTTTTGATTTGTTGAGAAAAATCAAAGTCAAAATGAGCTTAGGATAAAGGCCATAATTTAAGAGTTGTATATAACGACTTGGAATTTCAGACATTATTTAAATATCTGAATTATTTAATTATTTGAACCTTGGATTTAATGTGATTAAATTGATAATAACCTAGTTAACCCCTTTTTAATAATAAATAATGATAAGAAATTAGTTTTTAAAATTTGATTATAAAAAATAAATTGTTCGAAGAAATGTCGATAATGTGACCGAAAATCGTTTTACCGATAGATGGCCTCAAAATGCACGAAATTACCATCCCATGACATTGTCTTAGATTTTGACAAAACAAGTGTCATCGGGACCGAAAACATAAGACGATGTACATCGACAAGTTTCGTACCGACGTCCTGTGTTATCGTACGAGCTCGAAATTTGTAACGATTTATTTTAGAAATTAAAAATAATATATATTATCATTTATACCGACATGTTCATTATATCTCTCCTCGCTTTTATTTCTTCCTTCAACTTCTGTAAACAAGAAAAGCATAGCCGCTAACGTAAATCAATTAAATTGGGAGTTACGGGCATCGACAGAAGCTGGCTTTGGATCATTGCACTCCTATGGAGGAGGGCTTCAAATCTATGTGGTCGTTGAAAAGTGTTGATATGGTTGAGGTGATCGACGTTTTCAAAGCCAAAGCTAGGTTTGGGGTTACATGGATATTTTGTAGGAATTAAGTGAAACGGTGAGTACTAGTGTGCATCACTTGGCGGCGTGCTTCTCGATGAACTATTGGTCGGAGCTCCGACCATCTCAAGAAGTTTGTGACATTAGGAAGCCAAGGTGGGTACTCCAGGTCGTGTTTTAGGAGGTGAGGCCAGACCATGCTCGAGTGCACGGACAAGTTCGCCATCGCTCAATGTGAGGAATGGAAGAGGTTTCATGCGATTCCGTGGACAGAAGCTCGAGTTAAGGAGGAGAGAAGGTGCACGGTTTTATGCATGCATGTTTTTTTATACAAGCGGTTGCAAACTAGGGAAGAAGGGGAAGGTAATTAAGTTAATAAATATTAATACATTAATATTAATTAATATTTTTAATCCAAATTCTTATGAAATCCATATCCTTTTCATACGAGGTCCAAACGAGGCGCAGTCTTCGCCGTTGCACTTGTAGAGGTATTATCTATGACTTGGTTTGGCTTGGGCTTGGGCTTGAGTGATTCTACTCACCATTGAATTTTATATATTGTGTATATAATGTATATTGTGTTAAATATAAGTAAAAATATTTTGTTTGTCCTGTAGTCCATGATTGGTTTGAACTAGCTTGCTAGTCTCATTGGTGTGCTCAAATGTTTTGATACTAGTACTAATGCCTGTAAGAGTTTGTTGTATGCTAGGGCTTTGATTGAAATATCCCCTACTAAGCCATTGCCGACAAAGTAGAAAGTTTGATTAGTTGAAGGACATGATGTGGAAGTTAACGTTCAATACAAATGGAAACCAGGTATTTGCATTTATTGTCAGTCATTTGGACATGCTTCAGACATGTGTACGTCTGAGCTAGTCTTCGCTTCCCAGTTACTTCTTGACAAGATTTCTCCCTCTAGGCCAGTTTTGATGTGGGTTCCTAAGATTAGGAATTCTTCTCCTACTTCTACTGCCCCTATTAACTCTATTCCTAAAGAGAAAGCTTCCAGTGACACGCCGGTTTCTTAAGCTATAGTAATCTATCCTCCCTCAAAGAAGGTTATTTACTGGGACTATGTTGAGCGTGCTTGGATACATGATGATTAAGAAATGAGGTATAATCTATCGTCAAATAGTTATTGTATGTTTATAGGTGAAGAAGGGGAATCTAGGCGTCTCTTATATAATGTGGAGGGCGAAGGTCTGACTTTAAAAACTACTGGAAATGAAGGAAATCACAGTTGGCAATTATTTCTGTATGCATCTTAGGATAGGAATTATCTCTACTCCAAGCTCTCTAGTTATTTTTTTTCCTAATCTTGCAACTCTCTTCTCTGAGTTTTTGCATGTTCATGGCCCTAGCACTGACACTGTTATCAGTATTGATGGGAGGACTAGTCTCCTTCCTTTGGATAGTAGTTTAGACATGTCTGTCTAATTCCTTTGTTTTTCTTTTGTTGTTATTGTATTAGCTAATTCAAAGCCTATTCAGATTGCATACTCTTTAATTGATTGAGTAATATAGTGGACGGCACACTTAAAATGCTAACTAGCCTTGCTAAAAAAATATAAGTAAAAATAGATAACAATACAAGTTATTACTTTTGGACCCCTCCTTGCTTTGGAAAGCAAGTGACAATATTATATGTAGTATAACCTCTTTTATAACCCTCTAAAACATGTATCATAGCCAAGACTTATTGTTTACATGTTTGATAATATTATTTGTGTTGTTGAAGTGTGTTGTGAATGTTTGAAGCGAAATGGTCGCTATAAACGCATTTTGAAATCCCTTATGTTTAACATATGTTAAATTGGTTAAAATATGATTATATTATGGAAATATATTTTTGGTTGTTCACTACACATGGTGTGTTTAACATAAAGGAATTAGTTTGGGAAGTTATATAAATTGTGAATGAAAGTTATGAA
Source organism: Allium fistulosum (assembly GCA_030737815.1). NCBI lineage: Eukaryota > Viridiplantae > Streptophyta > Magnoliopsida > Asparagales > Amaryllidaceae > Allium > Allium fistulosum. Next base: position 1,216,750,686 of record CM060902.1, read on the forward strand.
AATTAGAAGCGTAAAGGTCACTATGGATGCACTTTGAAATTGCGCGTTGGGCGATTTTTAAAGTTGACTTTGAAAGACATCCTTGAGGCTTCTTTGCATTTTTAATAAGTACTGTAAGTGTACTTACCATTGGAAAAATATCAGAGTTTAAATATATTTTTATAATTACTTATGAATTTTTAAAGTAAGTGGTTTATTTTTAAATAAAGCAAAACATGTTTTTATGATTTTTAAATAAATTATAAAATAAGTATTTTAATTGATATTTAAAATAAATGTTTTAAACCATAGTATAAGTATTTTTAAAGTATGTTTACATATATATAAATTTTAGAAAAGCTGTTAAAGATTTTATTAAAGTATTAACAAGCTTATTTAATATAATATCTTTTAAATTATTTTAGAATTCTATTAATATAATAGCTTATAAATAATTGGTATACATATAAATATATACATCATTTTAAAAATGTTTTTAGTTAATATATATGAGTTTTAAAAGTAAGTTATGTATTTACAAATGTAGTAAAGGAAGTTTGTATTTTAACACTTAAGTTAAAATAAATTATTTTGGGAAGCTAAGTTAAAAGTGTATTGCCTTAATTAATATATGTGGATATGCTTTGATCTTTAAAATGAATGTCTTAAAGTTAACGATAACTATAAGTAAATGGTTTTGGGTTGTAGTAAATGGTGTTTTAGTAACAATTGTTTTTAACACTTATTAATTATACTTACGAGTATAATTAGATATCTAATAATGAATATTTTAAAGATAATTATAAATGAATAGTTTTGGGTTGTTGTGACAATGTTAAAGTAACACTTGTCTAAAACCTTCTAAAAGTAATTGGATCTTTAAAAAAAATTAAAGATGAATGTTTAAAATATGAAATGTTTGGGTTTGTAGTAAACAATGTTTTAGTAGCATTTGTTTTTAAACCTTGAATTATATTTTAAAGTGTAATAACGTTTTAAATATAATTACATCTTTAATAATGGAATTATAAAGATAATAACAAGTATGGAATCTTTAGAAATAAAGATAAAAAAAAGTATATGTATAATTTATAAGAGAGAATGGGTTTATAGTAACATTTGTTTTTAACCCCTTTGATTATATTTTAAAGTAAATTTTGTTTAGTGATTTATGGATATACTTATACCGTCGAGATAAGTATATGAATACTTTGAAGTATAGAAAAGGGTACGTGAATAGTAAAATACGTGAATAGTAGAATACATTGTATATCTTTTATAAAGGGAAATTAAATCTATGTACAAGTTTAATAAGTTAAGTTTTAATTAATAAAGGAGTTTAATTAAATAAGGAAGTTTTAATTAATGAAAGAAGTTTTATGAGATAAAAAGGAGTTTTATTAATAAAAGAGGTTTCATTTAATAAAGGATTAATTAAATAAAAAGAGGATTAAAAGTTGTTTATGTGACTTGATCGTGCTTTGGGTGTGTTAATCATGCTTTGGGTATTTACTTGTTTATGGAAAGTATTTAGTCATGTACTTAACGCTAAAGCCGACATAGTAGACTTATTTCTATCTATGAGAATTAAAAATGATAATTGAGTAGGGTGTACAAACAATAGTGCTCTAACCTATCGAATTTCACTCCTGACTAATGGATAGCAGAAGTTGAGAAGGTTGGAAACATAATAAGTATACGAGACTTGGTTTCCATACGCGATCGTTCTCATTGTTGTTGAATATGACCAAATTAACTTAACAAGTATCTAGAAGAAACACAGGAATTATACGGTATGGATATTCACTCGGTGATGATATAACCTACATATAAACTCGTCTTGCTCTCCTAGGATAAATGATAAAGAAATCCGTTCAGATAGGAGATAATCTCCACCCTTATGTATTGTTTGTTTATTTCTAAAGGAACTGAGGTTGAGTTAATCGAAAATCTATCGATTAGTTTTGGAGCGCCCAGTAAGCGAAGAACTATACTTATATGAGATGACTTGAAACCGTAACCACTTCAAAACCATATACATGATCTATGCTATGGAAGAGGTTTGTGATCTGTTCGAGATGCTAGAATCTATATGGAGGTTCGAGATCTATCCGAGATGCTCGAACCCATGAAGAGGTTCATGATCTGTTTGAATGTTGGAATCCATTTCAGGATTTGTGATATATTTGAGTGATGATGGCTCGTGTATTGAGAAGCTGAACGTGACTTCACCATTGGTATATGACTAAAGATAGAGTAGGATGCACAATCCGAGGGTTTAGCTAACCTATGGGGTACATCAACTCCATATCTAGAGATGCTTTCGATATGTTAGCCGACAGGAGTTGATGATACTGGGTTCACGTGTTAGGGCGTAGGTCTATTGTGTTTTCCTTATGGTATATTCTATTTAGAGATATACGATGCTTTGAAGGTAGTTTAGGATCCTTGTCATGGAGATTAGTCTCAGTTTATTTATGAGTTTTATTCGGTAGGTCTCCCTGGAAAATCCATATGCGAACGCACCTTAGCGATTTTGTTTGTATGCCTATTGAATATTGTTGTGGTGTGATTAATGTAAGCATTAATAGCTATTTTCTGATTATATTCTTCACCCTAGACATTATCTATTATATCGCAGTATGTACTTATTAGATTGTTTGGTTCTTTTAAGGGGATAACTGTTATGACAGTCTCAAAAGGTGTTGTTATATGTCACGCATATTTCTGGAGTTTCTCACACCAGACTTACGTCTGACCCATGGTTTTATTTTTCCTTTATTTTCATGGGTGCCCTTTCGAGTGGTCTGAGAAAGACAGGTTTTCGTTGATGTTCATTGAGCTCTTGGAGAGGAGATGGATGTTTACCTACCGTAGTATTCTTATTTCCACAACATTACTTTATGTATTTATATCAGCAATTGTAGGGATAGTGTATCATAAGTGTTCAAGTTGATTATAGTGCTCTAATCAGTAACATTGAAATGCTATATATATTAGAGTAGCTCTATGTATTATCTTTTGATATTACATGTTATCATTCCACATGTGAGATTCCAATGTTTTTATTCTCCTCTGTTCTCTTTCTTCTCTTCTTTTTCTTTACCCTAATGATCTGTCTTCCTGACGTTTGGGTGCTCGGCACATGAATACCGTGAATGTATTAGTGTCGACATTCGAGGGTCGAAAAGCCACTTGTTACATTGATGATACAACCGATAAACTATTATCCATTGTTTGTTAGACTATTTGTTGAGCAAACTCAAGGTGAAAATCATGAGACAAACATGTCCTAACACCCACTAAAGAAGTCGAAATATTTCTAAGTTTCTTCTTATGGTTTTGGGAAACATAAAAGTCTAGTGAGAGCTTCTTAGTAAAATGAAATATAATGTTTAACCTTACTAATAATATAAGAACATCTACTAAATATAAATTAAACAAATATAATGAATAAAATGTTTATCAACTAAAATACACAAATGAAATGAATTAAGATTGACAAATAGAAATATAAAATATACTTACTAATAAATTTTGCATGTTATCAATTCAAGACCCATGCAAGCACCTAATTATACAACTACTAATACATTCGTAACTTGGTCACTTATGTGTTTATTAGCCTTAGATTATGTATTGTGTTCTATGAGTTTTGAACTCTTAAATATACAAGTATATGGATATTTGATCCATATTCAATCACATATAAATGTTATATGGTGAATGGTCGTAATTCGTAACATACAAAACCTCGATGAAATTAGTTCACTTGAAGTAAGCAAGTAAATCATAGTGTTCGATCGTGTATTCAATATGATTAGTTATAGTAAGGATCTTGTTGTGTTAGATGTAATCTAGACCAAAAGCTATAAGATGGATCTAAGAGTTCGATCACTAAATAGTCAATTTAATCAGTTTATGTAAAGTGCAACTTATTCGATATCCTTAAAAGTTAAGAATGGCCAATGCACTTTTGTAAAAAGTTCGTTATGATCTTGTAGTAAGTTTTCTTTTGAATGATTCAACCATTTGGAAGGAAAATGAATGTAGAATAGTGGATTTAACTTAAGAAATATTGGGATGAAGAGAGTGAACGGTCACTTCTAATTCATAAGAGACATCAGAACCGAGAATTGTATAAAATAATAAGGGATACTTAACGAGGAAAGAAATATGATTTATATTCCGAAATGTATTTTCATATAGAAAAATGTTTTCTATGAGATTTAAGTCTTTAAGTGTAAGATATTTGGTCTAAAGCTCTCGATTGTATACTAGTTACGATGTATGAAATAAAATTCCATAATAAGTGGTTGAATGGAGCTTTATATTACACACACTATTATAGTAACGATGGAAATAGTGGGAGCATACCATATGACACTTCTTAATGTATGAATCAATTTATGAAAAATTGTTTTCATATGTATACTAAATATTATTTATGAAATAATAACTGTTTTCAATATTGACTGAAAATAGACAAAGCTTTATTTCAACATGAATATAATAAATATTCGTTATAAGATAAAAATGTAATAACGGTATTGTTCTCATAACAAAATGATGCATTAGAAAATACGGAAGTATATGTAATTTTATAATTATTTTGGAATCATGAACTAAGCCATTGTTTTGAGAAATAATTTTTTTAATCAAATGATTATAAATCATTTTGTTCTAATGAATTGTATCTCGAACATTTAAGGGTAAAGCACCTATTCCATGGGAGCTACATAAGAGTTGGTGAACTCTTCGGATTGATACATATAGATGCGTGCATTCATAAATCTGATGATACCAAAATGATTTTACATACTCTATTAAAATTCACCGATGTATTATTATAGAGATGAACATGTGTAATGAATTGAGATTTTCGACCCTCGAAAATCGACACTACATGCCGAGCAATCGAATTCTTGAAAGTCCGATCATTAGGAAAAGAAGAAGAAAGAAGATAAGAAGAAAACTAAACAACACAAAATCTCACAGCGGAATGAATAATCTATAATATACAATAAATATTTACCCAAAGAAAAATGTAATATACATACACTAATCAGAGTATACTAACCTATTTCAGCCCGGACAGTTATAACAGCTTGTCCTTACAATTTCTGATAAATACAACCAACAGACAACACAGTAGAACACAAAGAAATACATAGATACGTCTTGGCTCTCCAGCTCATCTCCTGAGCTCCAATGCATCCAAAGCAATCTGTAAATATGCTCGGTTTGACTCAAACATTATAATAAAATAACACCCGAGTTAGTCTGGTAAACCAGCGTGAGAAACACACCCGGTTGAATTTTAAAGTTTCAAAAATCTTTTGAAAATAAAGGTATCACGTAAGACCAAGCTGCATATAAACACGGACGGGTTTTTACCTTATGATAAGCAAAACATTTTCTATGGAAAATCCATTGATATCATAATAATGTCTAGGGGTCAAAGTAAAGTATGAATATAGCTGAAATGCTTGCATCTCATGTTTCAGCATAGTTGGGCACAACTAAGTCTGTGTGGCGCTTATTGGAGTATGGATTCCATATAATGACTGGCTACTGGGGTAACGCCCATTACAGTGCATCTCTAGATAAAATAAAACGAAAGTCCAACCAATCGACCCCTACCAACACAGAACCAGCCTACTTGTGGCGCCCCACCTCTATACTCACGCTAGACAAGAACACTACTGGGTAATGCCGTCGACTAGCGCGAAGAATAAGGCTGTTGAGGAGCGACCATCTATGTAATTGCCTTATGCGAGCATCGATATGTCAGATAGTATAACATGCATTTCATTTCAAGAGGAAATCCAACATACCGATACAAACTCAAAACTACCACACTGTGGCTATGAGGCCTTCGGAAACAAATATAGAAATAATCATAACACAAATCAGTCACAGACATTCATATCACAAAGGCGGAAATAGATATGAATATATAACACAAAAAGGTGTACATCAGAGTAGTGGTCATATAGGATCCACAATATCACAAAAGAATAGATACAAGTGCTGGACAAAAGAATAAGTATACATCATGGAGTCTATATCTCGAATGTATAACAACAAAAACTACAAATGTAATGTAGTTAGGCAAAAGTCAGAGGATGATCCCAGATAAGGAGTCAAGCAGAAGCACATGTAACATCGCGGTCTGACCTAAATATTATTTAATAAGAAAATAATAAACGGATCAGTCTAGTTTAAAATATCAGATAATGGAATGAGATATAAGCAGAGATATAATAAGAATTATGATAACTACAATGTCATACTAGAACAAATATGATATAAAACATCAACAAAATCATACAATATCTTAAAGATCTCAAAGCACCAAAAAGAATATCATATTCTTTAATTTATTCACCAAACTACAAATATTGACAAACATATTAATGCCAATCACAAAAGTTGGTGAAACACAAATTCTAGAAATCATTAATTAGAAATCCAGAAATCACAAAGGGGGGAGGACTATCACAAGAGCATGAAAACTCACCAACACGTGTATCACAAATGGAACGCTATTCCATGGTTGCTAACCATAAATTTTGAGCCGAAGCTCCACAAACGGTCCGAAGACCACGGGTCGCTACCCCGCCAAATTGAACCGAAGTTCCACAAAACGGGGTTTAGTCTCCCTCGTAGACAAATAGACATCGCACATCGCTAGTCTAAATCACAAAATGATCATCATCGATCCATAAAAAGTGTGAATTACACTAAGCCAGTAAATATAAGAGTTTAGCTTCATGTCCCATAACCACTAGCTTAACTTAAATATTTACGAACAAATTGTAGATTTCCACTCGAAAATTGTCACAAGATTTTCAATCGAACAAGTCCATAAATTAACCGACGAAGTAAACGCAAGCGTTTCATACCACTTGTTTTGATAAGCCGTTTAATTAGATTTTCTCATACGAAGGAGGTAAAGGTTTGTATATACTAATAGATTAGAAAATGGTTTTATAAACGAACTTTGTATTAAAAATAGAGTTGAAATCATTTTAGTAAAAGAGTTTGAATATTTACTACTAGTATAGAAACCTTTGTAATTTAAAGTGACAAGTCACAGAAATGATTGTAGAAACAATCAACCATCAAAAATCCACATACGAAGACGTGAATCAAATCTAGATAAATTCGATACTGAATCCATCAAAATGGATAACCACAAAAATCCCGAATAAGAAGTCATCAGAGAAGATAATAAACGATAACGACAAATCGGAGATCACGAATCGATAAAAATTGGAAATCAAACAAAATAATCAATTTTGTTGAGGCAAGAACATACTCCAGACGTCTGCAATATATACTCAGACGTCTGCAGTAAGTTTCAGGAAGTTCGTTGAAACAAACTCCAGACGTCTGAGCTTCCCTGCAGACGTTTGGTGACGAACATTTTTCATGTTCTGGGTCAGTCTAGCCCCCTTTGGGGCAAGTTCGATACACGACGGAAGCGACGATTTGAGCAACTTCGACTGAGGATTTACGCCTTTCGACAACCCAGCCTTATATGGCCCTCCGAAACGCTCCACTAACGTGTTCAAACATCAAAGGTTGGATTTTTAGCAAATTGGATTCCAAAAACCAAAAATTTAACAATTCACCAATTCGATCCAAATCAAAAGCAAATGTATATGAATTAGTGTTAGGAATTCATACCCAACAACAACAATATCTATAGAAATAGATATGAGTTCAAAAACTCACATTTAAACCCAAACGATGAAGGAGAAGCTCGAAAGCAAAGGGAGATCAACTACACCTCAACTCCAACCCTAGAAGCTTGAATCTAAGCTCAAAGGAAGAACATTTCCAAAGTTAGGTTTAGGAAATTTCTAAAATTAAAGAGAGATTGAGTTGGAGAAGAAGATGGAGATACTTACCAAAACTTCTCTTTGAATTTGGAGCAAGAATTTGTATTTGCTAAAGAAACTAGGGTTTAGGATTTTAATTTCCCATCTCCACCACCATTTTTGCTAAAGCTTAAGTTGCAGGAAATATTATGAAGTAAGGAAGAGGAGTGGAGTGTAGTTGGGTTGATATGTTGGGTAAATGGGCTGAACCCCAAACCCAAAACCCTAAGTGAAAAGGTCGAAATTCTAGCTAGCTCCAAACATATCAATGTTTATACTTAAAAAAGTCGCAAATGTCGTTTTGGACTCAATGGAAGTGGTCTCGAGTCCCAATTCGACTGTTTGCAAAAAGTAGCTTTTCGGACCTTAATCCGATGAACGATTCTATATTTAAATAGAATATTTAAATATTCAAAACTTCTAAATATGCGGGTTGTTATAGACTCCCCTCCTTAAAGAAATTGCGTCCTCGCAATCTTTAAGAAATAAATAAAAAGTAACAACAACAAAAGCATATCAACACAAAAGGAAGAAATTTGAAATAAAAAGTTCACCTTAAGGAACACGAGAGAGCAAGTCCGGATGTGTTCGCTCGATGAATTCTCTGGATTCCAAGAGCAATCCTTAGGATTTAAGGACCATTGAACTTTCACAAGAGGAACATCTTTATTTCGAAGGCGTTTGACCTCCGAAGCAATGATTCGAATGGGATGCTGCTCATAAGAAAAATTAGGCGAGACTTCAATTTCTTCAATAACACCGGGCTCAAGAATAGAATCGGAATCTCGAAGGCATTTCCGTAGTTGAGAGACGTGGAATATGTCATGAATAGCGGAAAACTGAGCCGGTAATAAAAGGCGGTAAGCCACGGAACCAATGCGTTCGGTGATGGGAAATGGGCCAATATATCGAGGTGCTAATTTTCTCGATCGACTAAAACGCACAACACCCTTCATAGGTGAAACACGAATAAACACAAAATCTCCCACAGAAAATTCTAATTTGTTTCTTCGGTTATCGGCATAGGATTTTTGTCTACTTTGAGCTTCTTTCATCCTATGTCGAATAAGGTCGATCTTTTCTGTGGCATCACGAATAAAATCTGGACCTAAAACAAGCTTCTCACCGGCTTCAAGCCAACACGAAGGAGATCGGCATGGCCTTCCGTATAGTGCCTCGAAAGTTGCCATACAAATACTTGATTGGAAGCTATTATTATAGGAAAACTCAACAAGAGAAATATGATCTTCCCAATTTCCACCAAAATCAAGAACACATGCACGAAGAAGATCTTCAAGAGTTTGATTCACACGCTCGGTTTGTCCATCGGACTGAGGATGATAAGCGGTGCTAAAATTAAGCTTTCTTCCCAAAGCTTTTTGAAGACCTTTCCAAAATCCACTAGTAAACAAGGGACCACGATCGCTAAAAATAGAAGTAGGGACTCCATGCAATTTAACAATTTCCTTGACAAAGAGTTTAGCCAAAATAGGTACGGTCCGATTGGACCGAACGGGAATAAAATGGGCGGATTTCGTAAGTCTATCTACTATCACCCATAGGCTATCATGACCCGAACGAGAACGGGGAAGACCGTCAATAAAGTCCATGGAAATTTGATTCCACTTCCATATTGGAATTTCCAATGGTTGCAATAACCCACCGGGCCTTTGATGCTCGGCTTTGACAAGTTGGCAAGTCATGCAACGCTTAACAAAGTTAGCAATATCAAATTTCATTCCCTCCCAATAATAAAGTCGCTTCATATCCGCGTACATTTTACTACTACCGGGATGAATGGTAAATTTAGAATGATGAGATTCTTCTAAAATGTCCTTATGAAGATCAATGATATTTGGTACAATAAGTCTACCAAATTTTCGAATACCGCCACGAGCATCAATATCAAAGTCTTTCAAACCTTCAATATCAATTTTATCCTTACAACTTTGGCCAAGAAGAACCAATTCGGGATCATGAATTTGAGCTTCAAGAATGCGGTCTAAAAGAGAAGGATGAGCCTCAAGGCTACACAAAACAAGAGATGAACATAAATCGGATTCACGATCTCGAATCTCACAAGTGGACAAAGTCTCGGGATCATTTCATTCGGATATCATCATGGAAACAACCGCTTGTTGCTTACGACTAAGGGCATCGGCAAAAAGATTTCCTTTTTCGGGAGTATAAAGAATATCAAGATCGTAAGATGCAAGAAACTCGAGCCAATGTTGTTGATGCAAGTTAAGCTCCTTTTGAGAAAATAAATACTTTAAAGATTTGTGATCGGTGTAGAGAACAAATTTCTCTCCCAGAAGATAATGACGCCAAATTCTAAGGGCGAAAACAATAGCCGCGAGCTCTAAATCATGAGTGGCATATCTAGTCTCGACAGGCTTTAATTGTCTAGAAGCATAAGCGATAACACGTTCCTTTTGCATAAGAACGACATCCAAACCAACACGACTAGCATCAGTATAAACAATAAAATCTTGGTTCCCATCGGGAGTCACAAGAATAGGAGCATTGGAAAGAAGTTCTTTTAATTTTTGAAATAAAGCTTCACATTTGTCTGACCAAATGTACTTAACACCCTTCTTTGTCAAACTAGTGAGAGGCACGGAAATTTTAGAGAAGTCTTTTATGAACCGATGGTAATAGCCCGCCAATCCGAGAAAGCTACGAATTTCTGTCAAACTCTCTGATCTCTTCCAATTTTGAATCGCTTCAACCTTTGAAGGATCCTCGGAAATTCCGGATTTAGAAATAATATGCCCCAAAAATTTGACACGAGATTGCCAAAAGTGGCATTTAGAAAAATTTTCTTTTAATTGATTGCTCCTAAGAGTTTCCAACACAATCCGAAGATGATTTTCATGCTCTTCCTCGGTTTTAGAATAAATAAGAATAGCATCTATAAAGATGAGAACAAATCGATCGAGGAAGTCTTTGAAAACTCGATTCATAAGGTCAAGGAAATATGCTGGAGCATTCGTCAAACCAAATGGCATAACAAGCCATTCATAAGATCCATAATGAGTACGGAACGATGTCAAAGGAATGCTATCCTCTACAATACGGAGCTGATGAAAACTGGTTGCTAAGTCTAACTGTGAAAAGACTTTAGCACCACTAAGCTGATCGAATAAATCATCAATCCGCGGCAAGGGATATTTATTCTTGATGGTGAGATCGTTAAGCTTGCGGTAGTCAACACAAAGCCTAAGTGTACCATCAGATTTCTTCACAAAAATAGATGAAGCTCCCCATGGAGAGGAACTAGATTGAATAAATTGCTTCGCTTCCAATTTGGATAATTGTTTGCGCATCTCCTCATTTTCTTTGTTGGACATACGATAAGGAGGACGAGTGATAGGTAGAGCTCCAGGAATGAGATTAATTCTGAACTCAATTGCTCGCTTAGGTGGTAATGCTAGAACGGGCTCAAATATGTCAGGGAATTCACGAACAATGTAAATGAGAGAAATAACATCTTCCTCGTCATCATTATCGTCATCACGAGGACTTAGAGATTACAGAGATGCTTTCGAGTTGGAATCTGAGTCTTTCAGAACGAGAGAAATCTGCTTAACAGATTGCGGATGCCGAAGATATATAGTCCCTCGGGACATAGGATATGGGCTTCATAACGGTTAAGCCAATCCATTCCCAAAATCATTTCGAAACCAAGGTAACGCATAACATGCAAATCGGCACGGAAAGAGAAATCACATAAAATAATTTCGACATCTTTACATAATAAACTGAGTGTTGCGGTTCACCAACCGGATTCGCAATTCTCAAAGAAGTCATCAAGCCAATAACATCCAAAGACAAAGCATCAACAAGTTCTTTTGATATAAAAGAGTGAGATGCACCCGTATCAAAAAGAACTCGAATAGGAAATTCATGAAATATAATAATGCCATCAAGGATAGAATCAGAAATACCTTGACCATGAGAAGTGTTAGCAGGGGCTTGTACAACATTTATCTTGCCCTCCTTCTTGTCTTGAAGTTTGGGACACGAAGATAAGGTATGACCCGAACTCTTGCAATAGCGGCAAGAAAGAGACTTCGGGCACTTGTTTGCATAGTGATCCTTAGAACCACAATTGTAACATTCTCCACGACGAGATGTAGGAGTACTTGCTACCGGTGTTGCTTGCTTTCCCTTCTTGTTGGGATTAGGCTTGAACTTAAAAGGTCTCTTCTTGTTGATGTTGGGTTTGACCTCAGCATCACTATCTTTATCAGCCTCTTCGAGACGAAGAGCAATATCAACAAGTTGATCAAAAGAAACTTCTAATTTCAGAAGTAATGGCCTTTTGAGGCTCTTGTTCAAGCCATAAACAAATATCTGGTTTTTCTTCAACGGGTATTAATGTACTCGACCCCATATTTAGATAGAGATTCGAAAGAAGCGACGTAGTCGGTCACGGAAGATTCACCTTGAACAAGGTCGATAAATCGTCGAGCTAAAGATACTTTCTCAGCTTTCGGCATGAATTTCAACTCGAACCTTTCCCGGAATTGCTCCCAAGTAAGGTCCGCTTCAATAATTTCAAAGATCAGAAGCTTGTACTAGTCTAATGCTCTTTTTGGAGCATACTTGAAGCAACTTGGACTCAATGAAGATCAATAAGATTCATGCAAGAAAAGATGCGGTCGCATGTTCGAAGCCAAGCCTGGACTTCTATAATGCTCTCGGAACCTTTGAAGGGTTTTCCACTCAAATTGGTGTAATCACTGCACAAGCGTGCAAACCCAGATTTAGGATGTGTGGGCTCAGGAATAGGTCCGACAGCTTGAGCATTTCTCACAAGGTCAAGAAGTTGCTGAGCAGACATAAATACGCCATCCTGGGGAGTAGCACTAGATTGACCAGCGCTGGGACAGCCAGGTCTAACCATTTCTTTTCTTTAAGAAAGAAAGAAAAGAGAAAAAGTTTAATCTCAAAATGAATATCAAACAAACTTGATTGATGAAACAAGGCATCATAAAAATAAATAGGATAGAACAGTTCGAAGGCTCGAATTAAATCCTATGGCATGATTCCTAAGAAAGACTTAGGACATTGATCCTTGCTAGATTATTCTACATTGTTCCGAAGTTTGGCTCCGATACCAAGTTGTGGCGCCCCACCTCTACACTCACGCTAGACAAGAACACTACTGGGTAATGCTGTCGACTAGCATGAAGAATAAGGCTGTTGAGGAGCGACCATCTGTGTAATTGCCTTGTGCGAGCACCAATATGTCAGATAGTATAACATGCATTTCATTTCAAGAGGAAATCCAACATACCGATACAAACTCAAAACTACCACACAATGGCTATGAGGCCTTCGGAAACAAATATAGAAATAAGCATAACACAAATCAGTCACAAACATTCATATCACAAAGGGGGTAATAGATATGAATATATAACACAAAAAGGTGTACAATAGAGTAGTGGTCATATAAGATCCACAATATCACAAAAGAATAGATACAAGTGCTGGATAAAAGAATAAGTATACATCATGGAGTCTATATCTTGAATGTATGACAACAAAAAATACAAATGTAATGTAGTTAGGCAAAAGTTAGAGGATGATACCAGATAAGGTGTCAAGCAGAAGCACCTGTAACAACTCGGCCTGACCCGAGTATTATTTAATAAGAAAATAATAAACGAATCAGTCTAGTTTAAAATATTAGATAAAGGAATGAGATATAAGCAGAGATATAATAAGAATGTATGATAACTACAATGTCATACTAGAACAAATATGATATAAAACATCAACAAAATCATACAATATCTCAAAGATCTCAAAGCACCAAAAAGAATATCATATTCTTTATTTTATTCACCAAACGACAAATATTGACAAACATATTAATGCCAATCGCAAAAGTTGGTGAAACACAAATTCTAGAAATCATCAATTAGAAATCCAGAAATCACAAAGGGGGAGGCCTATCACAAACGGGAGCATGAAAACTCACCAACACGTGTATCACAAATGGAACGCTATTCCATGGTTGCTAACCATAAATTTTGAGCCGAAGCTCCACAAACGGTCCGAAGACCACGGGTCGCTACCCCGCCAAATTGTACCGAAGTTCCACAAAACGGGGTTTAGTCTCCCTCGCAGACAAATAGACATCGCACATCGCTAGTCTAAATCACAAAATGATCATCATCGATCCATAAAAAGTGTGAATTACACTAAGCCAGTAAATATAAGAGTTTAGCTTCATGTTCCATAACCACTAGCTTAACTTAAATATTTACAAACAAATTGTTGATTACCACTCGAAAATTGTCACGGGATTTTCAATCGAACAAGTCCATAAATTAATCGACGAAGTAAACGCAAGTGTTTCATACCACTTGTTTTGCTAAGCCGTTTAATTAGATTTTCTCATACGAATGAGGTAAAGGTTTGTAAATACTAATAGATTAGAAAACGGTTTTATAAACGAACTTTGTATTAAAAATAGAGTTGAAATCATTTTAGTAAAAGAGTTTGAATATTTACTACTAGTATAGAAACCTTTGTAATTTAAAGTGACAAGTCACAGAAATGATTGTAGAAACAATCAACCATCAAAAATCCACATACGAAGACGTGAATCAAATCTAGATAAAATCGATACCGAATCCATCAAAATAAATAACCACAAAAATCCTGAATAAGAAGTCATCAGAGAAGATAATAAACGATAATGACAAATAGCAGATCACGAATCGATAAAAATTGGAAATCAAACAAAATAATCAATTTTGTTGAGGCAATAACATACTCCAGACGTCTGCAGTATATACTCAGACGTCTGCAGTAAGTTTCAGGAAGTTCGCTGAAACAAACTCCAGATGTCTGAGCTTCCCTACAGACGTCTGGTGACGAACATTTTTCATGTTCTGGGTCAGTCTAGCCCCCTTTGAGGCAAGTTCGATACACGACGGAAGCGACGAATTGAGCAACTTCGACTAAGGATTTACGCCTTTCGACAACCCAGCCTTGTATGGCCCTCCGAAACGCTCCACTAACGTGTTCAAACATCAAAGGTTAGATTTTTAGCAAATTGGATTCCAAAAACCAAATATATAACAATTCATCAATTCAATCCAAATCAAAAGCAAATGTATATGAATTAGTGTTAGGAATTCATACCCAACAACAACAATATCTATAGAAATAGATGTGAATTCAAAAACTCACATTTAAACCCAAAACGATGAAGGAGAAGCTCGAAAGCAAAGGGAGATCAACTACACCTCAAATCCAACCCTAGAAGCTTGAATCTAAGCTCAAAGGAAGAACATTTCCAAAGTTAGGTTTAGGAAATTTCTGAAATTAAAGAGAGATTGAGTTGGAGAAGAAGATGGAGATACTTACCAAAGCTTCTCTTTGAATTTGGAGCAAGAATTGTATTTGCTAAAGAAACTAGGGTTTATGATTTTAATTTCCCATCTCCACCACCATTTTTGCTAAAGCTTAAGTTGCAGGAAATATTATGAAGTAAGGAAGAGGAGTGGAGTGGAGTTGGGTTGATATGTTGGGTAAATGGGCTAAACCCCAAACCCAAAACCCTAAGTGAAAAGGTCGAAATTCTAGCTAGCTCTAGACATATCAATGTTTATACTTAAAAAAGTCGCAAACGTCGTTTTGGACTCAATGGAAGTGGTCTCGAGTCCCAATTCGACTGTTTGCAAAAAGTAGTTTTTCAAACCATAATCCGATGAACGATTCTATATTTAAATAAAATATTTAAATATTCAAAACTTCTAAATATGCGGATTGTTACACTACTCTTTACTGGATAGTACCAAATAAGATCGATCCTTTTGTTAATGGGCCCGAAGCATACAAATGAGTGATAATATTGATTCTAGATATGGATGATCATACCCTAATGAGAGCGATCCACCTAGCCCTGTTGCATCTACCCTGTTTTAGTCATTCCTGGTTGATGAGGTTTGAGGCAATGTTTTATCTTTCATATAGCACTTCCCACTTGATGCTAACATTGCCCTACAGGCAACAAGGCAATGCCAGCATTCATCCATACAAGTTGTCCAGGAGACAGACAAACCGAAGGCACTACTTCTACTACATCCATTTTGGAATCACCCTCAAGATTAGTAGTAAGCTGCCATCGCACTTCAAAGAGCTTCGTCTTTGATTCCATCATCTTCAAGATGTCTTCACTTTGAAACATTTGAGTTGGATCGAAGTGGTTTTCGAATAACATATCTAATCACGGTCTCTTCGAAACAACATTCGATAGTTTCTGGTAAACTCAACTCAGTTCTTTAGGAAATAAACACAAAAAGATAAGAGCGGAGATCGCCTCCTAACCGTTAGTGGACGGATTTCCTTATCATTTGTCCTAGGAGAATGAAATGAGATTTATATGCATAGTACAACATCATCCGAGATGACTGTGCCATATAACTCACGTGTGTCTCCAAGATATTTCCAAAGTTACCTTTTGGGTCTATATATGATAGTTGGTTATTTAACTATCAACAAACACATGTCCAAGTCTGGGATTTAATTCCATAAGGAAAACCAGCATTGGTTAAGCACATAAGCAACCACTAACCTCTTAAATTAATCTTTTCATTAATTAAAATCAGTTTGTGAATACTTGTACTTTTACAAAGATTCATTCACAAACGCTTATATTTTCAATACTTGGAAAATATCCATATACTTATTTCAACGGTATTAGTATATTCACAAAACGGAGGAAGATTTCCTTTTTACACAATTCAAAAACCATTTATAAATTCCTTTATAAATTTCTAAAATCCAATTATATACCATTTTATAGATTTTCTAAAAGCATCTATAACCCTTTTTATAAATCCATAAAAACTATTTATAAAACTATTGTTATAAATCTATAAACCCATTTCCAAAATTCGTTTAGAAATATCTAACCATTTATAAACTCCTTTACCTTGTAAATAATCTTCCTTTAAGTCTTCAAACCATTTTATAAACTCCCCTTATAAAACCCAAGTCCGTTTAAAACTCTATTTACGAGTCTCGAAAACATTTATAAATAAGTAAAATCATTTACTTCAAAACACTGTTATGTAATAATAATTATTAACAATAAATATTATAAATAAATGATAATTATTAACTTCAAAATATCTTTAAAATAATAATTAATAATTCCAAAACATTATTAAATAAACAATATAATTAATTTTTACCATTGTTATAAATAGTAAAATATTATTTCCAGAACATTTTTATATAAATTCTTATTATTAATTTCAAGCCATATTAATTATTTAAATAATTAAAATTTCAAAATATTAAAATATTAATAAATAACTTTAAAACAACATTAAATATAAATAAATAATCTTTAAAACAATATTTAATATAAATAATTTTAAAACAACATTAAATATAAATAAATAGCTTAGAAAAGACAGATGAAAAGGTTGGAGTAAAAGAACAAGACTTAAAAAACAAGACAAAGCAACAAGAAGCAATGAACCCAGAGACTCTCCTGCAACCAGGAGCATGAAAAATATCGTCCATCAATCCTTAAATTACTCCTAATGATGCACAGTTTTTCCATTTGGAACATAAGAGGAGCCCACTCCACTATTAAGCTAGATCAAGTTAAGTACCTCATTTTCCAGCACAAACTCTCCTTATTTGCCATTCTGGAAACCAAATTGAATGAATCACTAACAGTGAAAGCAGCAAAGCACATTGAACCATCTTGGACATTACACCATAATCTTGACCATGCTTCCTATGGCCGCATTATGGTGATTCATGATCCCACTGTCATGACCCTTACCCCTATTCTCAACTCTGATCAAGTTATGCACTTCCAAGCTAAAATGACCAATACTCAACTTTCATTCTATCTTTCCATTGTATATGCTCATAATTCTCTGAACTTAAGACAACTCTTCCTTAATCTTCTTCCTGCCTTCAGGCAAAATTCCCACCCCTGGCTTGTCCTTGGGGATTTCAACTGCTATTACAATTTACATGACAAGCATGGTGGATCACCACTTTTACCCAAAGACATATTCCCCCTCAACAAAGCCATTGATGACTCTGGTCTCCTCCCTATTACCTCCTTTGGAGCTGAATTCTCGTGGAATAATAGGAGTAGGTCTGGTTCTAGAATTTTCTCAAACATTGACCACTCCTTTGCCAATCTCAAAGCATTAACCACTTGGCCTACCATGTCAACTCTTATCCCAAACCCTGTCCTTTCTGACCATTCCCCCATACTCTTCTCCACGGGTCAGATGATATTAAAAGGAAGAAAAGGCTTCAAATTTTATAATACTTGGGTCAATGATCCAGAGTATGCTAATATAATTAATAATTCTTGGTCTAAATTTTTTTATGGAAATCCTATGTACATTCTTTGCAGGAAGTCAAATGCAACCAAAGAAGCGTTAAGAACTTGGGCAAAGAATAAATTTGGCAATGGTTCTCTTCTTTCAACTCAGCTCAGGCAGAAACTCAATGATGCTCAAGACTTAATGATGAAACAACCTGATGATGCTGCTGCTGCTGAGAATGAAAGAATCCTCTTTGATCAACTAAATGAAGCATTATCAACTGAAGGTAACATGAGGAGACAGCAACTAAGGAAAAAATGGGCTCAAGAAGGGGATTACAACACTGCTTATTTTCATGCTGCAACGAAGATCAAACATGCCAGGGATCAGATCACTCATATTCATGATGAGTTTGGTATCCTACACTCTAATCCTTCTGGTGTTGACCATGCCATTGTAAATTATTTCAAAACATTATTGGGTAACAAAGATGATTTAAATCCATTTTTTGACGAACTTGACCGTTTGCATCTGCCCAAGCTTAATCTTGAGGAAGTAAACAGTCTTATTATCAAGGTAACAGACAAAGAAATTAAAGACACCCTTTTTACCATGAACAAGCATTCATGCGGGGGTCCGGATGGTTTCAACTTACACTTCTACATCCATAGTTGGGAAATCATCAAGGATGATTTCCTTAAAGTAGTCCATAATTTTTTCAATAAATCAAAATTGTTATCTGAAGTGAATGCAACAAATTTAGTGCTCATACCTAAAATGCAACATCCTACTGTTGTTGATTCCTTCAGACCCATATCATGTTGTAATGTGATTTACAAATGTATCTCAAAGATTTTGGCCTCCAAACTGGTTGTAGTTCTTTGCAGAATCATCTCCAAGAATCAATCTGCTTTCCTACCAAACAGAAACATCATTGATAACATTTTACTTACTCATGAGCTACTGAAAGGCTATGGACGTGCTCATGCTACCAAGAATGCTATGTTGCAGCTGGACTTAAAGAAAGCTTTTGACAGTATACACTGGAGTTCTATTGTGAGAATAATGGCTCTCATGGGATTTCCTAAAGTTTTTGTGGCATGGATTTATGTCTGTATTTCTTCCCCCACATTCTCAGTCAAATACAATGGCTCTACTTCTGGATTTTTCAAGAGTAAGCAAGGGATCAGGCAGGGGGACCCCATCTCCTCCTACTTGTTCATTCTTGTTATGGAAGTCCTGACTGTCATGCTAAATAGAAACTATAAGAAAAAGGATATTTTGTATCATTCTAAATGTAAATCACCGACTATCACCGAACTACTCTTTGCTGATGACATTTTGTTATTCACTAAACCTGAGAAGCGATCATTGGATAATATCAAATACTCTTCAAAGTTTCTATCTTATGACTGTCCTTCAACACAATTTTAATAAATCCCATATTCAATTCTCTGGCTTAACTTCTGAGCAAGCAACCTCTTTATCTGTATCCTCTGGTATCCAACCTATGAACAATAATATGACCTATTTGGGTATTCCTCTGTGCTCCTCTAGAATCACAACTGCCAATTGCTTGCCATTGTATGATAAAATCTGTAGCAAAATGAAGTGTTGGGCCAATCGCTTTCTCTCTCAAGTTGGAAGACTTGTACTTATCAAATCTGTTATATCTTCCATGATGGTGTATTGGAGCAGGGTCATTATTCTTCCCAACAAACTTGTGAATATGGTGAGATCTGCCATGCTAAGATTCTTCTGGACGGGCTCCATTCATTCTAAGAATTTCATTCCCTGCTCTTTTTCCATCATGGAGCAGCAGATACATAATGGTGGTCTTGGAATACTTAATATGCACAAGTGGAATAGAGCTGCCATTAGCTCTGTGCTAAATGATTTGATAGCTGATAGAGATTCTTTATGGGTTAGGTGGACCAAAAATCACAACTTGGGCAGTAAGAATTTCTGGACTATGACAGTCCCACCAAATTGCAGCTGGACTTGGAAGAGCTTGTTGAATTTAAGGCCCTCTCTTTCGCCGTATATCAAAGTGTTGATCTCTCCAACGAGCACTGCCAATTTCTGGGCTGTTCCTTGGATGGCAGATGGACTTATTCTAGGCAAAATCTTATCCCCACAGCAAATTATCCAATCTGGTATTAGTGCTAATGCCAAAGCTGCTGACTTCATTCATGATGGTAAGATCCTGTTGCCTTATACTAGCAATCAGGTTATCAGAGCAGTATGGAACATTTTTCAGGACAAAACTTATCACCTTAGTACTTCTGATGATATTCAATGGAATGGAAAGCATCACTCTATCTCCTCAGTTTACAAACTTCTTGATAATGCTCCTGTCACTGCTGCAAAAAAATGGCACAAGGTAATTTGGACTGTGAATTCTAGTGCCAGAGACAACTTAATGCTGTCGAAGGTCATAAATAAAGCCCTCCTGACCAAAGACAAATTACTGACTTATGGGATGGCGGTTGATCACATTTGTGTCATCTGCAATATGCATACTGAAACTGTGGACCACCTGTTTTTTGATTGCAGCGAGCTCAGAGGATTGTGGACCACACTGTTGAGTAGTATGAACCAAAATCATTTTCTTGGTCTAATCAGTTTTGATTGGGATCTGATTGGCAAAGCTACTAAATGGAGTAAGAAGGATAGATTTGTGCAATTCTTTATGATCAAAAGGTACATGGCATTAATATGGGATGAAAGAAACCTGAGAATTTTTGAGAACAAATCAAGGAACATCAACCTGCTATGGAATGCTTTGAAGGCTAGCATCAAGATTGGAATGAGGGAGAGTAAATTTGATTTCAGTGATTACTTTCCTACTGACTGGCCATAGCTCATCTTCTTCCCTGTATTTTTCTTTTTTGATCATCTATTTTTACTGTGTTGTCGCTCCCGTGATGTTTGTGTTTGACTGGTGACTTGAGTTTGTTCTAGTCACCTCTGTTTTTTTGTGCCTGTCTTTTTTTTAGCAATAAACTGGTAGGGGACCAGCCAACCCCGCTTGCCTTGCAAAAAAAATAAATTTCTGTAACCACTGTAACAAAGAGTATTACAGGAGTAATACTGTCTATTAAAGCGGAGAATAGAGTATAGTGGAAGCGACCATTTGTAATCAAGCTATAACTATCTACCGAATACGTCGAAAGGTGGAATCTATTTAAATTTTTCTCAATCAGGTGGTTCGACATACTTGGTAAATGTGATAACACGGATTTTTGGGACATTTGATAATTGGATAATTAACTGTTTTATTCAATTGAACATTTTGATAATAAAAGATATCTGGATAAATATTCGATAATCTCCTAATATAATTAGCTAAAATTTGACAAATTATTCTTTCTGAACAAATAATAATGATGGTTTATATACACATAGATATAAGTAGATTTAAATAGAATTTTTTTTATTCAAACAAATTGAATTTGTGTTTGTTTAAGTAAATATATTTGTGTGAGTTAAATTCAGTTTGGATTTTAAATTGTATTTGAATTTGAATTTAAAATTCAAAGGGTATATATATATATATATCTTAAACAGGAAAATGGACACAGGGAAGAAGTAGCTAAAAATTTTAGTCTCAAGGACAACAAGTTTGCTTTTTAGTCTGAAGGACATTTTTTAGTGTAAACAGAAAATGATAGTTATAACTATCATTCTATGATTTGCACTATAAAGTGTCCTTCAGCCTAAAAAACAAACTTGTTGTCCCTGAGACTAAAATTTTTAGCAACTTTTTCCTTGAGTCTAAAAACCCCTATCTTAAATATATTTTGAATTTAAAAATATGTATATATGATTTTTGTAGAAATATAGTTTGTTTTATTCTATTTTCTTTTAAAGGATTTCATTTATATAAATTAAAAGATGTATTTTTGTTATTAGGAATTCATTTTAAAAACCCTTATTAACATTTAAAAATATATTTTGCATGTAGTATTACAAGTGTAAGCTAATAAATGTTATCTAAGCATATGTGTTAACAAAATAGATAAGGAAAATGACAAGTGTCTTTAACCTCCTTTTATTTTCAAAATAATTTAGTAAACGAGAAAATTAAGTTAAATAAACATCTTCCTATCTATCTCACATTTTCTTTTATCTATTAAATTTCTAAAGCAAAGAAACAATACTCTGTAACAAAATCAAAGGAAAATCAAAACAATCTCCTTCTAAATACAACCTGAACCTAAAACCTGTTATTCAACCTGCATTCATCAATTCTCTTCAATCTGAGAATTTATTTCCTGCATTCTTCTTAAAACTGGAAGTTAAGCTACCTACATGCAACAATCAAAAGCAAGTTAAAGACATTAGCAACTCAATCTTTCAGCAAGCAACATTCAAGCTTTTAAAAAGCATGGGCAAAGGCATTTTAAAAGCATCAAATAACTCAAGTCTTAAAAGCATTCAAGCAGAATTGCAAATGATGTTCAAAAGGGTTTTTCAAACTAAAAGCTCTGCTCTGCATATTTAAAATCTGTGAGTAAACTATATTTTTTTAAACTTAAACCTGTTTTCATGTGACAAATATTTGAAAGTATGTTGAGGAATTGTTTGTATGGATTTAAAATGTGCTTGCATGTCTGTATAGATGAGATATATCTACGTGCATGTCTGTTTATAGATAAGCCTACCCTGTTTTTGATTTCGCAGACTAAATCAAGGCTCATAAATTCAATTTCTCTTCTCTCAATCTCTTTCTGGTTATGATCTTTAAAGGGAAAATGTTTGTAATAACTAAATTCTATTTTTAAAAACATTTTTAAGTGTGGATAGCAAGAAGTTTTACTGGGAAAAAAAATACAGTGAAAATCGAATCAAGACAGAAAATAAATTGTTTCAAATCTCGGGATTTACTTATATCATTAGATTTGATTTTGAAAACTATGATTTTAAATGGTAAATTCAAGATTTTTAAGTTAGAATTTGGGGAGATTTTGCGAGTTGATCAGAATTGAAGTTTTTATCAAATTCCGACGAACCACGATGATTCGAAGATCGTGATCCTTGGTGAAGTTAGCTGGAGCATCGGGAAACTTAGGAAAAATATTGATTTAATTTATAAAGTGCTGTGGAGACAGGAGTTCATCGATCTAGGGTTTGATGGGGCTGTTTGCTTGTCGAAGTTTGAGGAGGTAGTTCTTCGGCGTGGAGAGATCGGACAAGGCCGGACCTAGGGGAATCGAAGCTAGGGACTATGGTGTTGCTCTAGACGGAATCACTGGGACTCTGGTGAACTAGAGTATCGTCGGCGATCGTTTTTTTCAGATCTGAGTTGGTTCCAGGAAGAAGTAGATGTGCTCGATTTTGTTTTCGGTGATGATCGACAATGTTGGGTGTTCGGGGAAGTTCACTGGGTTGATGATGATGTGCCGGAGGTCTCAGAGTTTGTCGGTGGCGATCTGATCTCATGTGCACGTGCACGTCGAAGACAAATGTCAGTATTTGTGAAGGAAGTTTGTGACTCGAGGTGGGTCTCGGGGAAGAAGAGTTGTGACTCGGGGGGGAGGGTCTTCAAGAGTTCGTGTGTGTGTTGTTTCCAGGTTTAAAACTTTAAAACTTAACTAAGTTTTGGAAAAAAAGGGAAGGTGTTTTTCTCGGGTCAAGGCTCGAGTACTATACGGGTTGGACCCGAAGATAAATTTAAGATAGTTTTAAGTTTAAATATAAACAAGTTTTTAAAACTTAAAATGAATTTAGTTTAAACTGTTATATGATAAATGTTTTAAATTTTTCTTTTTGGTTAAAAAGGTTATATGATTTGTTAACCTAAATTTGTTAAATGCTTAAGTTATTTTAAACCTAAATTAAATGATTTAATTAAGTAAAGGTAAATGTTTTTAATATGATTATGATAATTAAGAAATAAAATAAAGATAAATGGTTTATCTTAAGGTTAATTAAGATCTGGGATGATTAAGAATTAATTAAATTAATAAAATAATTAAAGAGTAATTAATTTGATTAATTAATTAATGATTTTAAAGGGTAATGAATTAATTTAATTAATTATGAGTTAATTAATTAGAGATTAATTAATTTGTAATTAAGGATAAATTAATTAAGTAATTAGAGATTAATTACTTAAAAGATAATTACTTAATGTAAATAATTAAAGGAAATTAATTAATAATTAAGTAAGCAGGATTTAAATGGTGATTAAGTAATTAATTTAATTTATTTAAATTAATTAGAAATGGTGTGACTAATAAATCTTGCTTATTGAATAATATTGTATGCCTTAGATAGATGATATCTCTGATATGTGATGCTATGTGATATGATATGTTTGGATTAAACTGTGATAATGTGGGTATCTATCGATGATGAATTACTGTGTAAAGATGACACCCTGTATTTAAAGTTTGAATTGTATTTCATTTGAATAACTTGGTTAAGATGACATTGGATTCGAAGAGACAAGAATTGGGTATTTGTTAATACCCGAAACCACTTCGATTTGAAATCTTCTATAATTCTTTATAGATTGATATATGAAATCAAATAGGCCGGTTTGGGATAATATGGACCATTTAAACTAAGTTGGATACTTAGATATTGTTTTGTGAAAATAAGTGTTGACTATATAAGTTGTTTACTTATAGTAAAGTACGAGTTACCCGGGTTTAAATAAGTTCTATGAATTGGAATTTCATGTTAGATGAGTTTACTCACGCTGGTTTCCAGCCTGACCCGGGTGTTACTTTGTGGTAATGCTCGGGTCAGACCGAGTATTACAGATTTTAGGTAAGGACGTTCTGGAGCTCAAGAGGCGAGCTGGATGGCAGGAACGTATGGAGTATATTCCGCTGTGATATATTATAGTTGTTAGAGACATGTTAATTCTAACTGTCCAGTATATTTGTGAATGTTGTAACTCTGATGTATAAAAATGTAATTAACAAATACAGTTTTCTTTGTATAACTGATATTATTATTTGATATTGTATTTTGATCCGCTGCGAATGTGAGAATCTGTTTCTTATTCTGTTTCTTTCTTCTATCTCTTTTCTTTTTCTTCTAACTATCTGAAATTTTCGGGTTCGAAATTTCCAGGTCGTTACATTTGGTATCAGAGCGAAGGTTAAGCGAGAACCTTGGCTCTGTTAGGATTACTCGTTAAGGATAGGGTCAATGGTACCCTAGAACGAGTTGAGTGTGTATATATATATATATGAGAGCGTAATTGTTATTTTCCTATATAAGGATTTTAAATGATTTTATATAAAAATATATTTTGATATATAAAATGATATTTCTTTTTAATAAATATTAAGGTAATTGGTTGTTAAAATATTAGAATTAAATTAAGTGGTAATAGAAATACAACCAAATTAAAATTGAATGAAGATAAGTTTGAAATGAATCCAAACTGAAATTAAAATCTTGAATTTGTAGAAATAAAGATAATAATGAATTGGTTTCCAGATATGATAATCTTGGTTATTATCATAGATGGTTGATAATGAAATGTTGTAAATGATTAAGTAAAATGAAATGTTTTAGGAAAGTAAACTTTTAGATGAATATGACTTATAAATTGGAATTGAAGATAATTTGAAATTGTGAAATTTTAAATCTAAATCCAGAAAACTTGAAATTGTTTTAAAGGAATTTGTTTTGAAATTAAAAACCAAGAATGGTTTAAAATTTTAAGTATGACTTGAAGTGTAAAGGAAATAAATATGTATAGATGAGGGATATACATAGTATCAAAGATAATTTAAAATAAACTCTAGAGTGATGAGTTTTAATTTTCCCTGAAGTGTGATGTAAAAAAAACTTGAAATGAAATAAGTTTAGAACTTTTAAGAAAGAATATTGATAGAAATTTAAAATTTGAAATGGGGATTCAAATTGAGTAAGGTTAATGGGATTAAATTGAAATTAACTTAGAAGAAGTAAAATAAGTTTGAATGAACAACTTGAATTGGAAATTTCAAAATGAAATTTAAATTTAACTTGGGTAGTTAAATGGTTGATTTAAATAGGAGTTATGAGTGACTCAAAATGGGTTTGAGATTTGGAAAATGAAAATGGATGCTGTAAATTGGTGTTAAGATAAATTTAGATGTTTATTTATCCTGATATCATTCTATTGTTATAAATAATCTATGAAACTGAGAATTGATTTTGAAGTTAGAAATGGATAACAAATTAGAATCTGAAGATTAAATTGTTTTTGAATTCTTATTTAAACTTTATAATAAGTTAAGTAAAGATAATTTTAAAATGGAATTTTGGAATTTGTATTCAGAATTAAATGGTTTAAAGATTTAAGTTGTTAAATAAATAAATAAAATAAAGGTTGATTTGATTTTAAAGTAAGGGTTAATTTGATTTAAAGGATTAAATCAACATTTAAAATTTAACTCGAAATTATATAATTCGAGATGGTTTTAAGTTGAGATTTGAATAAAATTTGTTCAAATTGGATTTGATTTGAAATAATTTGGAATTGTGATTAAAGTTGAATAAATTTAAAAATCAAATGGAATTTGATTTGAATTTGGAAAGGAATTAAGGATAATTCAAATTGAATTGAGATTAAATCAATTTCAATGGAAATTGAAGAATTGAGTCAATTTAAATGGAAGTGGAAATTTAAATTGAATTGATGGGAAATTAATTGGAAATGGAGATTGGGAAATTAAACAGTTTGGCTCTGGATTATTTTCAAAATAAATTGTTTTAATACAAATATATTTTTCCAAACTATTTACTATACATTCTTTCTTCTTAAAACCCAAACTATCTTAAGCTTGTTTTACAATTACTTTTGGAACTATTTAACAATTTTACGACAGATTTATAAACTAATTTCTATTTTTCAACTATTTACAATTACTTAACTATTTTACAGCTATTTTACAAACTAATAACTATTTTTCAACTACTTATCTATTTTAAACCTTTTCAAGCTATTTTTAAATTTAAATAGGTCAGAGTTCAAACTGTTATTGATTAAATACCCAACCAAGATAAGAATTGAAGTGATAATCCAAATGGGGATTAAGGCAAATGTGAATAAGTTAATAAATCCAAAGTGAGGATGAATAGAAGGGAATTGATTTGGCTAATATCAATGAAGTTAAATACGTAGGATGTACGTATATTATTCTGTTCGCATAGTGATTTGATCCAGATTCGAACACAGAATTTCGAGATAATATTATCGATCCGAGTTGGGATTTTTTGCTCGATTTTTGACGGCGAACCTGGATATGGGTTTTTGATTGGTTCTGGATATTCTCTATCATAGTTGTGACTATGCAAGGAGAATGACAGTTTCTGATCAAGAAACCAGATCTGAGTCCGCACTAGGAAGTCGAGTGGACGATACTAGTTCGGAAGAGAAATTGTGTGATCAAGTGAGCGGTCAGATTGATATTGCGTACGGATGATAAGTGTACATCGTACGAGTTTGAATGAAATTGATATTGAAATTTGTGGATAAGGATTGTAAAATGGTCTTTGAAATGAAAAGTATAATTTGTGAAATATAATGGAATTGGATATTTCTTTGGTTGAAATTTACTTTACGGAGGTAAGTAATATGGTAAATTACTTTATAAAGAAATCAAACTTGAATATTTGATTTGGCAAAAATAAAGTTATATTTTGTAATATGATAAACTTTCCTTATTGAATCTAGCCATAATAAAAAAGGGTTTTTGTAAGTATTTGAAGTATAAAAGAGGGTTTATACAAGTTGAAGTGATCCAAAGATTTTTAAAGTCATATATATCTATATATATATATATAAAGGATCTTATGAGAATGATTTTGGAAAAGGTTTTGGGAACCTATGGATTTTGGAAAGGCTTTTGATTTTTGGAAAATAAGTTTTGGGAATTTGGAAAGCCAAGTTTGGAACTATCGATTTTGGATATCGATTTTGTGTAAAGAAGATTTTGATATAAATCATAAAGGGTATGATTTGAAGATACTATAAGTATATAGTATACAGTGTTTTGAGAATAGATCTGGGGAAAAAGGCGCTCCCTTGAAATGAACTTCTCAGGAGTGCCACTGGGTGGTACTGCCTTGAACCCCAAGGGGGGATTCTAAAGTTGATCCTGTGAGGAGTCCAGACAAAACTAGTTCCTGAGGATTATTTGTGTAGCGAAAGTCGAGGGGCTGGTGCCCACAGAGGTATTTGGGTTATGCTGTGACGACAGTTTAACTCGATGTCACTGCGATCTACTGCAGACCATAGCGAAAATCGTTTGTGCCGCTGAGAGCCAACAGTCTATGTTTGATTTTATATCGATAGACTGCGACACTATGGTAACATAGCGAAAGTCATGTGTGCCGTTGAGAGCCAACAGTCTATGTTTGATTTTATATCGGTAGACTGCGACCTATATGGAGAAGTTTCATTTTGACAGCGAAATCGTGTGTGCCGCTGAGAGCCAACAGTTACATGGACTTTTGTTGCGATGGCAACGTAACTGTGACGCCCCACCTTTATGCTCATAATAACAAAGAGTATTAAAAGAAATACTGTCTATTATTACGAAGAATAAGGCTGGATGGGAGCGACCATCCGTAATTGGCCTTACACTAACACCGGTTATCTCGATAGGGGTGGTACATTCTTTTTATTTTTCTTCTATTATTTATTTACTCCCATCGACACACCCAATACTAGTATAAAACGAACTACGACGGTTCATAATAGTTTAGGACATTAGATATAACAATAACACAGATAATATAAATGCGGAACACAGATGAAAACAAAAGTCTCAGATATATAACTGATGTCAGTTAATACATAGTTGACACTATACATATGATACAACTACAACTGTCGACTCTAGAAGTTATATATACAAGTACATTATCGACTAATATACATGAATACATATCGTTCTATACAATGACACGACTACTACAAAATGACTGACAACTTCAGAAGATGTGAAAAGTCTTCAATCCCGAACAGCAACTCAAGAAAGAAATCTACAACCTGAAATACTCGGGTCTGACCCGAGTATTACATTCAAAAGAAAATAATACCCAGGTCAGTCTAATTCAAACCAGTTTATTAGTGCTTATAGGCAGTAATAATTTTAGTAGACGATAGTCACAATAATTCCCGTCTATCCGATTCTTTTAAACAAAGAAACCGGATAACGGTCAATATAACACTTAACAGTGTTTAACAAAAATCAGCAGATTTAAATCATCAACAGAGATAAATAAACAATTTATCAAATCGACTAAATTAATTTAAAACTGTCAAATCTGATAGGGCTGCAGTACACGCACGCGTGTACTGCCTCGCCACATTAAATGTTAAAACTGTGCGGCTGCAGTACACGCACGCGCGTACTGCCTCGCCACAATATTGTATAAAATCATCACAACACCAAATGTAGGTCAACAACATGAAACTACGGAGGTCGAGTTACGACTATCGTGACTCAACACTGCTACAACAAATACAAACTGCCTCGGTGCATACATAATGTCAAGCGATGCACCGTAGGACAATGTCTGATACAAGGGATTCACCCAGAACTTCAAAAGAACAAGTGCAGTGATAATGTTTCAACCCAGAACTTCAAAAGAACAAGTGCAGTAATAATCTCCATTCACTACAAATGCCCAGCAACAACCAATATACACGCATGCAAATGAGGGTAACTGTAAACATGTTCGATCAAGGCACAATTCGAAGCAATGTAACTAATAAAATATAATGCTTTTCCAGACTAAGACGGCAATTAAATACCAAATCAGGTCAAAGTGAACCCACACCAATGAAGTCAAGACAATGAACAAGCCTCGATCAAACGAGTGCTGTGATATGCTCATGAAAGAAAACAGGACTGCAATGTCAAGTTCAACACTGGAACCCAAATTGTCCAGACCAGGTTACATAATAGCAAAGTTCAGTGAAACTCGAACCAAATAGTCAAGTTCAAAACATAGCAAAGGATGGCCAAGAACTGATACAGGCAATTTAGTGAATGGCAGTACCAATATCAGGATAGTGCCAACCCCAAACAATTCAAATCAATTAAATAAACAAAGTAGAGACTGATATCAAAACCAGATCAGCAATTAATTACAACTGGAAATCACACAGGGGTGAACAAACTCTGGTGACGAGTTCGAATAATTCCAAAGCCGAGCAAGTACAATTATACACGACAACAACTCTACCAAGAAACTACACATATACTTGGACCAATGCACATGTAAACAGTGACTTGGAATATATATACAGGGTCAGGCAACGTGAAGGACAATTCAGTGCATATGCATACAACTAAACGACCAAGGTCAGAGTGGGGATCATGTACAATGAGGCATCTACAACTCAAGGCACAAGACAATGCAGACTCGAGCTTGAGACAGTACACTAAGGTACAAATGGAACTGATATTTAAGTGCAAGCCTCGAGTAGTGTATGATACTTGGTTAGCTGTGCTACAGGTGGATAGTGCATACATATGAAGCCAAAGATCGCGACAAGCACACTCGACTGATAAAGGACACAAGTGACTTCAGGAAGAATGAAACTCAGTTTACACTTTAACATATAATTACGACTTGCAGAGGGTACAAGTAAATAGTCACAAAACAACTCCATAAGGAGATGGATTCTGATAATATACAATTACCTATTTAAATGCTCAGATGACCAAAGTCGCAAACGACATAAATCAGTTGTAAGATCAAACACGAAAGTCAAAACCATCCCATAAACGACATCACAAACCGAAGCCAAAAAGATCGGAATCGAACAATTTACATTCGAAACCGTGGTGATAAGGAGACAAGAAATCGAACCAAGTCACAGTTCAAAATCGCATGAAATAAAAATCAGTGGACAAATCTCAAACATCACCACAAAATCACTGGCCACACAAATCGAATGACAACATTCTCATAAACCAAAGTCAGGGAATAAACAACTTGAAGCAGAAACAGAATTCACGACAATACCGAAAACAACAGGAATCGAAATCGAGTGACGAAATAAATCATCAACGAATTTAAATAATTATCAGACGAACGCAATTAGGGAATTTAAACCCTACCACAAATGGTTTGAGCTAGATGTGAGTAAATAGGGATTACTCACCTTTGTTCGACGAGGTCGCGAGCGAAGGAGAACGGGAGACGAAGCCCTAGAGGAAGACGAGCGAAGCCGAAGCCCTAATTCGCAAACGTCGCCATTTATTTTTTCTTTCGTTCGTTTTGTTTTTGTTTTTAGGTTTCGAACCAATGGATGGATTCCAAAGGGGGACCGAGTTTGGTTTGATAATCACGGCAACAAAAGAAATGGGCCAAGACGAATTTTAAAGCCCGCAAAACAAACGATGAATTTACGAAAGAATTTCAACCGGTTTTAAAATTCCCAAAAGAATTTAACAACTAATTTAATCGTCGTTGGATGATAATTAATTGTTCTAAATTCCGGGTTGTTACAGACTCCCCTCCTTAAAGAAATTGCGTCCTCGCAATCATAGGGAATAAATGGGCAAAATATAACATCCATATGAGCATGGCAATGTCGAATGCATAAGTAAAGCAAATGTCAGCAAGGGAAGTACTAGATATGAAATCAAAAGGTTCGACTGCTTCAAATCAAAAGAATCAACATCGTGGGAATCAGGGATCAAAATCAGACGACTAACAAAAGCAAGAACAATCGAGTTCCAGCAACTAAAAGAGAAGGAAAACAGAGCAGAAATCTCCTACAGAGCACGAATTGAATGTGAGTAAATCAATGTACTCACCTGAATTGCCAGAGAAAAAGACGAAGCTTAATTCTCAAAAATCGCAAATATTTACTTATCTCAAACGATAATCAGAAGACAAAACAAATATCTGATTATCTCATACGATAGTCAGAAAACAAATATTCAATTATCAAAACGATAATCAAATTTCAAATTCAACAAATATTTAATTATCTAAAGCGATAATTAAATCTCAAAGCAACAAATATTTAATTATCAAAAGCGATAATTAAATTCGAAATCAGCAAATATTTAATTATCTAAAGCGATAATTAAATCTCAAAGCAACAAATATTTAATTATCAAAAGCGATAATTAAATCTCAAATCAACAAATATTTAATTATCTGAAGCGATAATTAAATTCGAAATCAGCAAATATTTAATTATCTAAAGCGATAATTAAATCTCAAAGCAACAAATATTTAATTATCTGAAGCGATAATTAAATTCGAAATCAGCAATTATTTAATTATCTAAAGCGATAATTAAATCTCAAAGCAACAAATATTTAATTATCTGAAGCGATAATTAAATTCGAAATCAGCAATTATTTAATTATCTAAAGCGATAATTAAATCTCAAAGCAACAAATATTTAATCATCTGAAGCGATAATTAAATTCGAAATCAGCAATTATTTAATTATCTAAAGCGATAATTAAATCTCAAAGCAACAAATATTTAATTATCTGAAGCGATAATTAAATTCGAAATCAGCAATTATTTAATTATCTAAAGCGATAATTAAATCTCAAAGCAACAAATATTTAATTATCAAAAGCGATAATTAAATCTCAAATCAACAAATATTTAATTATCTGAAGCGATAATTAAATTCGAAATCAGCAAATATTTAATTATCTAAAGCGATAATTAAATCTCAAAGCAACAAATATTTAATTATCTGAAGCGATAATTAAATTCGAAATCGGCAAATATTTAATTATCTAAAGCGATAATTAAATCTCAAAGCAACAAATATTTAATTATCTGAAGCGATAATTAAATTCGAAATCAGCAATTATTTAATTATCTAAAGCGATAATTAAATCTCAAAGCAACAAATATTTAATTATCTGAAGCGATAATTAAATTCGAAATCAGCAAATATTTAATTATCTAAAGCGATAATTAAATGCAACAAGTATCCGAATATCTAAACGATAATCAGAATCAACAAATATCCAATTATCACAAGCGATAATTAGAAACAACAATTATCTGATTATCAAAAACGATAATCAGAACTCATATCAGCAAATATCTAATTATCACAAGCGATAATTAGAAACAACAATTATCTGATTATCAAAAACGATAATCAGAACTCATATCAGCAAATATCTAATTATCACAAGCGATAATTAGAAACAACAATTATCTGATTATCAAAAACGATAATCAGAACTCATATCAGCAAATATCCAATTACCTGTAGATAATTGGAAGCAACAAATATCTAGAAATCAATTAAGAAGACTAGAAAATCAACATAAAAGCTTGGATCGATCCCATCAGATGGCGAGTTTTTAATTCGCCGCACGTGCATCTCAGAGTGGCCGAAACCTACCAAGTACTCAACATAATTTTGGCGCCCATCAGATTGACCCGGAGGTCCGCAGAGTGACCCGAAGGTCTAGTACTGGTATTTGACCCGAAGGTCCGCAGAGTGGCCCGAAAGCCCAACAAATGACCCGAAGGTCCAACAAATGACCCGAAGGTCCTCATAGTGGCTCGAAAGCACACGAAAGCATCAAAATGTTTCAATTAACGAGTCCGGAATTAACCGAAATAGCAAACGCACATGTCCCATACCACGTGTTTTACTAAATCGTTTGATTCTCTTCATCGTTTCCTTGAAAGTGCAAAATTGTGTATTTTGTAAAAATACACTTCACATTCTCAAACGGACAAGTCCGGAATTAAGCGAATCAGTAAAAGAAAGGGGTCATAGTCCTCGATTTTGCTGAAACGTTTAAATCGCTTCCTCATTCTTTTGAAAGCGCAAACTGTTAAAATTTTTGAAAACAATTTTTATTTATTTGGTAAAAATAACAATTCACATTCTCAACTGGACAAGTCCGGAGTTAAGCGAAACAGTAAAAGAAAGGGGTCATAATCCTCGATTTTGCTGAATCGTTTAAGTCACTTTCTCATTCTTTTGAAAACGCAAACTGTTAAAAATTTATAAAACAATTTTCATTTTTAAAACGATTTTCCAATCACGTGTTTAAGGCAGCAAATCAACAACAATTTCGATAAGGAAATTGTACTTCTCAAAATACCGTAAAAACGGTTACACATCAGTATTGCGGAATAACCGCTTGAAAATCCACTTTTAAAAATTTGGTTGTTACTGAAGTCAAAGCGACAGTAATTTTAAAACATCAAATATCTCATCAAAAGAATTCACATCAAAATGTGACATCAGTGAATTTTCATTCATTAAAATTTTCAACAAAACACCGTGCCTCAAAAATTCAGCATTGGTGTAAAAATCCCGTTATAAAAATAACGGCAACAAAATACGTATCATAACCAAGCATCGGTTCAACGTACAATAATTGCAATAACGTGCAATTCAAATTTTGCACGTATTATAAAATGAGCAAAGAAATCATTCAAATGTATCTTCAATGAAGATTAATCAAAACAGCTAAAAATCAAATCAATATATGATTAGTACAAGAGAAGCCAGCGGAAATTTCAACCAAAATCACATAACTGTAATTTCTTCAAATCCTCTATTCGGATTCGAAATTCTCAAAGAAACAAAATAATTACAGCTATGTAAACAACAATTGAAATTTATTTCAATTTCTAAATCAAATAGATTATCAGTTGTACTCAGCGAAGACAGTGTCACTGTTTCCGCTGCGCACTCTGATAAACAGTACTCAAATCAATTAAATCATCAGAACACCAATTCAGTTTTATTTTTAAATAAGGATATTTAAAAATTTCATCCAAATTTCAAAACTTTAGTTTTGACTCAAGCACAAATAAAACATCGACCGATAGTTGTAACATATGTTCCTTCCGAGTTAAGTTTTATATTATGTCCATAAACCCCAAGCTCTGATACCAACTGTGACGCCCCACCTTTATGCTCATAATAACAAAGAGTATTAAAAGAAATACTGTCTATTATTACGAAGAATAAGGCTGGATGGGAGCGACCATCCGTAATTGGCCTTACACTAACACCGGTTATCTCGATAGGGGTGGTACATTCTTTTTATTTTTCTTCTATTATTTATTTACTCCCATCGACACACCCAATACTAGTATAAAACGAACTACGACGGTTCATAATAGTTTAGGACATTAGATATAACAATAACACAGATAATATAAATGCGGAACACAGATGAAAACAAAAGTCTCAGATATATAACTGATGTCAGTTAATACATAGTTGACACTATACATATGATACAACTACAACTGTCGACTCTAGAAGTTATATATACAAGTACATTATCGACTAATATACATGAATACATATCGTTCTATACAATGACACGACTACTACAAAATGACTGACAACTTCAGAAGATGTGAAAAGTCTTCAATCCCGAACAGCAACTCAAGAAAGAAATCTACAACCTGAAATACTCGGGTCTGACCCGAGTATTACATTCAAAAGAAAATAATACCCAGGTCAGTCTAATTCAAACCAGTTTATTAGTGCTTATAGGCAGTAATAATTTTAGTAGACGATAGTCACAATAATTCCCGTCTATCCGATTCTTTTAAACAAAGAAACCGGATAACGGTCAATATAACACTTAACAGTGTTTAACAAAAATCAGCAGATTTAAATCATCAACAGAGATAAATAAACAATTTATCAAATCGACTAAATTAATTTAAAACTGTCAAATCTGATAGGGCTGCAGTACACGCACGCGTGTACTGCCTCGCCACATTAAAATGTTAAAACTGTGCGGCTGCAGTACACGCACGCGTGTACTGCCTCGCCACAATATTGTATAAAATCATCACAACACCAAATGTAGGTCAACAACATGAAACTACGGAGGTCGAGTTACGACTATCGTGACTCAACACTGCTACAACAAATACAAACTGCCTCGGTGCATACATAATGTCAAGCGATGCACCGTAGGACAATGTCTGATACAAGGGATTCACCCAGAACTTCAAAAGAACAAGTGCAGTGATAATGTTTCAACCCAGAACTTCAAAAGAACAAGTGCAGTAATAATCTCCATTCACTACAAATGCCCAGCAACAACCAATATACACGCATGCAAATGAGGGTAACTGTAAACATGTTCGATCAAGGCACAATTCGAAGCAATGTAACTAATAAAATATAATGCTTTTCCAGACTAAGACGGCAATTAAATACCAAATCAGGTCAAAGTGAACCCACACCAATGAAGTCAAGACAATGAACAAGCCTCGATCAAACGAGTGCTGTGATATGCTCATGAAAGAAAACAGGACTGCAATGTCAAGTTCAACACTGGAACCCAAATTGTCCAGACCAGGTTACATAATAGCAAAGTTCAGTGAAACTCGAACCAAATAGTCAAGTTCAAAACATAGCAAAGGATGGCCAAGAACTGATACAGGCAATTTAGTGAATGGCAGTACCAATATCAGGA
This sequence comes from Allium fistulosum, assembly GCA_030737815.1. Taxonomy (NCBI): domain Eukaryota; kingdom Viridiplantae; phylum Streptophyta; class Magnoliopsida; order Asparagales; family Amaryllidaceae; genus Allium; species Allium fistulosum. The sequence continues at coordinate 1,216,787,319 of CM060902.1, forward strand.
TAGTGCCAACCCCAAACAATTCAAATCAATTAAATAAACAAAGTAGAGACTGATATCAAAACCAGATCAGCAATTAATTACAACTGGAAATCACACAGGGGTGAACAAACTCTGGTGACGAGTTCGAATAATTCCAAAGCCGAGCAAGTACAATTATACACGACAACAACTCTACCAAGAAACTACACATATACTTGGACCAATGCACATGTAAACAGTGACTTGGAATATATATACAGGGTCAGGCAACGTGAAGGACAATTCAGTGCATATGCATACAACTAAACGACCAAGGTCAGAGTGGGGATCATGTACAATGAGGCATCTACAACTCAAGGCACAAGACAATGCAGACTCGAGCTTGAGACAGTACACTAAGGTACAAATGGAACTGATATTTAAGTGCAAGCCTCGAGTAGTGTATGATACTTGGTTAGCTGTGCTACAGGTGGATAGTGCATACATATGAAGCCAAAGATCGCGACAAGCACACTCGACTGATAAAGGACACAAGTGACTTCAGGAAGAATGAAACTCAGTTTACACTTTAACATATAATTACGACTTGCAGAGGGTACAAGTAAATAGTCACAAAACAACTCCATAAGGAGATGGATTCTGATAATATACAATTACCTATTTAAATGCTCAGATGACCAAAGTCGCAAACGACATAAATCAGTTGTAAGATCAAACACGAAAGTCAAAACCATCCCATAAACGACATCACAAACCGAAGCCAAAAAGATCGGAATCGAACAATTTACATTCGAAACCGTGGTGATAAGGAGACAAGAAATCGAACCAAGTCACAGTTCAAAATCGCATGAAATAAAAATCAGTGGACAAATCTCAAACATCACCACAAAATCACTGGCCACACAAATCGAATGACAACATTCTCATAAACCAAAGTCAGGGAATAAACAACTTGAAGCAGAAACAGAATTCACGACAATACCGAAAACAACAGGAATCGAAATCGAGTGACGAAATAAATCATCAACGAATTTAAATAATTATCAGACGAACGCAATTAGGGAATTTAAACCCTACCACAAATGGTTTGAGCTAGATGTGAGTAAATAGGGATTACTCACCTTTGTTCGACGAGGTCGCGAGCAAAGGAGAACGGGAGACGAAGCCCTAGAGGAAGACGAGCGAAGCCGAAGCCCTAATTCGCAAACGTCGCCATTTATTTTTTCTTTCGTTCGTTTTGTTTTTGTTTTTAGGTTTCGAACCAATGGATGGATTCCAAAGGGGGACCGAGTTTGGTTTGATAATCACGGCAACAAAAGAAATGGGCCAAGACGAATTTTAAAGCCCGCAAAACAAACGATGAATTTACGAAAGAATTTCAACCGGTTTTAAAATTCCCAAAAGAATTTAACAACTAATTTAATCGTCGTTGGATGATAATTAATTGTTCTAAATTCTGGGTTGTTACAGTAACCCTGGAATGTAACTGCGATCTGTTGTGGGTTCCATGCTGTCATCAGTTACATGGACTTTTGCTGCGATGGCAACGTAACCCGTGATGTAACTGTAACCATGGATGGGAGTGATGATTTCCAAAGCATTCTCACCAAAGATATTTCCTCTATTTTCAAAACTGTTTTCTATATTTTCAATAAATTATTTTCCAAGTATTTCCACTTGGTGTTGAAAACGGGTCTGCTAAGTACTTATAGATTTTCAGCCTTACATCTGATCAACGTATGACCGAATTTCTGTAAAAACGAGGATGGACTTGTTGAAACATCGAGTTATAAAAGTATTTTTATAAAAACTATTTTTGTAATACTATATAGATTTTAAAGTGTTTTAAAGATGATCAAAAGATAATTTATCTGATTTTAAGTATTAAGTAAATTCTGGCCTCGTTCCTTTTCGAGGACGAAAAGATTCTAAGGGGGGAGGAATGTGATAACCTGGATTTTTGGGACATTTGATAATTGGATAATTAACTGTTTTATTCAATTGAACATTTTGATAATAAAAGATATCTGGATAAATATTCGATAATCTCCTAATATAATTACCTAAAATTTGACAAATTATTCTGTCTGAACAAATAATAATGATGGTTTATATACACATAGATATAAGTAGATTTAAATAGAATTTTTTTTTATTCAAACAAATTGAATTTGTGTTTGTTTAAGTAAATATATTTGTGTGAGTTAATTTCAGTTTGGATTTTAAATTGTATTTGAATTTAAAATTCAAAGGGTAGATATATATATATATATATCTTAAATATATTTTGAATTTAAAAATATGTATATATGATTTTTGTAGAAATATAGTTTGTTTTATTCTATTTTCTTTTAAAGGGTTTCATTTATATAAACTAAAAGATGTATTTTTGTTATTAGGAATTCATTTTAAAAACCCTTATTAACATTTAAAAATATATTTTGCATGTAGTATTACAAGTGTAAGCTAATAAATGTTATCTAAGCATATGTGTTAACAAAATAGATAAGGAAAATGACAAGTGTCTTTAACCTCTTTTTATTTTCAAAATAATTTAGTAAATGAGAAGATTAAGTTAAATAAACATCTTCCTATCTATCTCACATTTTCTTTTATCTATTAAATTTCTAAAGCAAAGAAACAATACTCTGTAACAAAATCAAAGGAAAATCAAAACAATCTCCTTCTAAATACAACCTGAACCTAAAACCTGTTATTCAACCTACATTCATCAATTCTCTTCAACCTGAGAATTTATTTCCCGCATTCTTCTTATAACTGGAAGTTAAGCTACCTACATGCAACAATCAAAAGCAAGTTAAAGACATTAGCAACTCAATCTTTCAGCAAGCAACATTCAAGCTTTTAAAAAGCACGGGCAAAGGCATTTTAAAACATCAAACAACTCAAGTCTTAAAATCATTCAAGCAGAATTGCAAATGATGTTCAAAAGGGTTTTTCAAACTAAAAGCTCTGCTCTGCATATTTAAAATCTATGAGTAAACTATATTTTTTTAAACTTAAACCTGTTTGCATGTGACAAATATTTGAAAGTATGTTGAGGAATTGTTTGTATGGATTTAAAATGTGCTTGCATGTCTGTATAGATGAGATATATCTACGTGCATGTCTGTTTATAGATAAGCCTACCCTGTTTTGATTTCGCAGACTAAATCAAAGTTCATAAATTCAATTTCTCTTCTCTCAATCTCTTTTTGGTTATGATCTTTATAGGGAAAATGTTTGTAATAACTAAATTCTATTTTTAAAAACATTTTTAAGTGTGGATAGCAAGAAGTTTTACTGGGAAAAAAATACAATGAAAATCGAATCAAGACAGAAAATAAATTGTTTCAAATCTCGGGATTTACTTATATCATCAGATTTGATTTTGAAAACTATGATTTTAAATGGTAAATTCAAGATTTTTAAGTTAGAATTTGGGGAGATTCTGCGAGTTGATCAGAATTGAAGTTTTTATCAAATTCCGACGAACCACGATGATTCGAAGATAGTGATTCTTGGTGAAGTTAGCTGGAGCATCGGGAAACTTAGGAAAAATATTGATTTAATTTATAAAGTGCTGTGGAGACAGGAGTTCGTCGATCTAGGGTTTGATGGGGTTGTTTGCTTGTCGAAGTTTGAGTAGGTAGTTCTTCGGCGTGAAGAGATCGGACAAGGCCGGACCTAGGGGAATCGAAGCTAGGGACTATGGTGTTGCTCTAGACGGAATCACTGGGACTCTGGTGAACTAGAGTATCATCGGCGATCGTTTTTTTCAGATCTGGGTTGGTTCCAGGAAGAAGCAGATGTGCTCGATTTTGTTTCCGGTGATGATCGACAATGTTGGGTGTTCGGGGAAGTTTAGTGGGTTGATGATGATGTGCCGGAGGTCTCAGAGTTTGTCGGTGACGATCTGATCTCATGTGCACGTGCACGTCGAAGACAAATGTCAGTATTTGTGAAGGAAGTTTGTGACTCGGGGTGGGTCTCGGGGAAGAAGAGTTGTTACTCGGGGGGGAGGGTCTTCGAGAGTTCGTGTGTGTGTTGTTTCCAGGTTTAAAACTTTAAAACTTAACTAAGTTTTGGAAAAAACGGGAAGGTGTTTTTCTCGGGTCAAGGCTCAAGTACTATACGGGTTGGACCCGAAGATAGATTTAAGACAGTTTTAAGTTTAAATATAAACAAGTTTTTAAAACTTAAAATGAATTTAGTTTAAACTGTTATATGATAAATGTTTTAAATTTTTCTTTTTGGTTAAAAAGGTTATAAGATTTGTTAACCTAAATTTGTTAAATGCTTAAGTTATTTTAAACCTAAATTAAACGATTTAATTAAGTAAAGGTAAATGTTTTTAATATGATTATGATAATTAAGAAATAAAATAAAGATAAATGGTTTATCTTAAGGTTAATTAAGATCTGGGATGATTAAGAATTAATTAAATTAATAAAATAATTAAAGAGTAATTAATTTGATTAATTAATTAATGATTTTAAAGGGTAATGAATTAATTTAATTAATTATGAGTTAATTAATTAGAGATTAATTAATTTGTAATTAAGGATAAATTAATTAAGTAATTAGAGATTAATTACTTAAAAGATAATTACTTAATGTAAATAATTAAAGGAAATTAATTAATAATTAAGTAAGCAGGATTTAAATGGTGATTAAGTAATTAATTTAATTTATTTAAATTAATTAGAAATGGTGTGACCAATAAAACTTGCTTATTGAATAATATTGTATGCCTTAGATAGATGATATCTCTTATATGTGATGCTATGTGTTTGCACAAAAAATGAACAAACACCTCAATGTCGTATGATTTAATAGATTTTATGTTGTTCTTAGTGATTTGGGTGACTTATGCAAATATATGAAAAGCAGGGGCTAAGCTGTAAAAGACACGCAGATTTATAGTGGTTCAACCAGAATGTGCCTACATCCACTTTATATGTTATTTCTCTTTTCTTGTTTAGATTACAAGTACAAAGCTTCGATACAAGTAAAAGAAAGTTGTTTGAAAGTTTTCTCCGTGCTTGAGCTCTCAAAACTGTCCCCCATTGTTGTACCCCTGCCCCTCTATTTATAGAGTGAGGCTGGGGTTAGGGGTCTTGTATGTATACAGCTGCTGATGGGCCCGGGCTGATACAATCTGGCCTGGAAAATTCGGTTCGGCAATGCCTTGGTTAGGTAGCATTTGGTCCGGCGATGGTTGGTCCGGCATGGAGTTGGTCCGGCATTGAGTTGGTCCGGCATTGAGTTGGCATGGAGTTGGTTTGGTATTGAGTTGGTATGGAGTTGAGTTGGTCCGGCATCGAGTTGGTATGGAGTTGAGTTGGTCCGGCATCAAGTTGGTATGGAGTTTGTCCGGCATTGAGTTTTGATTCGGTGGTAGGTGAATGGACCGGTGGAGCTTTGGTTCGGTGGTTCTGGTGGAAGAGTTGGTTTGCTTTAATTTGGAGGGTGGCTGGTCCGCTTATTCTGGTCCGGTGGTGAGAATTCGCCCAACATTTGCCTCCCTAAAGTGGGGCGTATGCTGGCATACGGCTTACTTTGTTTCTAGGTCATCTTCATTCGGTCCCTGAGTGTCGGTCCAGTTGGTCCGGTGTCCTTTATTTGCCTATAAGTAGAGGTGTTAGGCCTTCGTCATTCTTCTACCAAGCTTGACAACCGAATCAGATCCTCCCTTTCCGAAGCTTACCCCACTGCCGAATCACTTTAGCTTGCCGAATCAGGTAATTAGTCTCCTTTCGCCGAATGGCTTTGCAATGTATCACCGAATGGACATGGGGACTTGGCTTACCAAATGAAACTTGTGTGTCCAAGTACCGAATGACACTCTCACACTTGAACTGCCGAACGAAACTCGTGTGTCCAAGTACCGAATGACACTCTCACATTTGAACTGCCGAATAAAACTAAAGTATCTAAAGGTAGCTCCATTCCAGCTTCAGCCCAACTCTTATGCCATTCTAGTGAGTCTCTTCGTCATCTTCTAGAGGAGATATGGGCGTCCTCCTTCCAACCGGGAGATCCGGTATTTGTACAACTTGAGAGGCTACAAGAAGGGGTCTCCCTACATCAACTTGGAATCGGCCGTATCCTTTATGCCGGTCCTGGATTTATACTCCAAGTACAGCATGTTCAAGAAGGAGTGGTTTTTTGTCAGGGATGATTCCGTTTCTATTCGGCGCTTCACCTCCGGATGTAAGTCAAAGCTTTATTTTTAATTCCCGTTCTGGTTGCAATACTTTCTCTTATGTGTTTTTATTTTTTGCTAGCAACATGTGGTTTTGCGGTCGTGGAGAATGATCGCCTGGTTCAGACGGCAGCAGAAATAGAAGCTATTACTGGGAGAGATAGGTCGGATGCCTACCTGATCAGGAACGCTACACTCTTGGAGTACAACTTGATCCTTCCGCAGCAGTCCGTGGTCAAGCAGAGGGACACGGCTGAAGAGAAGGCTGCCCAAGCTAAAGAAGGGGCCGAGTCGAAGAGCAGTAAAAGGAGGCCCTTTTCGAAACATCCTGTTGCCGGGGGGAAGAAGCTCAAAAAGTCTGACGGTCCCTCTCCCAGCACATGTCCAGATATCCCAGAGGAGGGAGAGGTGGAGGAGGAGCAAGGCGAAGATGAAGGAGAAGGCGTTGGAGGAGGCGACTGTGTCGGGGCTTTGTCTTCTAGGCAAGTAGGCGAGATGCAAGAGTGGACGGATGATGCTTTCCGCCAAGCCTTCAAAGGTTTGGAGGGGACGGAGAAGTCCAAGAAAGCCGATAAAGTTGGGACCGGCGTTGATTTATCTTCCGAGAGCGCCTCTACTGCAGCAACTTCGGCGGTTCAAGGTGAATTTCTCTTTACTCTTTTAATTCTTGAATGATGGCTTAATACATATTGGTGACACTTTGGTTTTCATATCAGGAGCGGGTAAAACGGCCAAGACTTCAGATCTTCGGCACAGGCTTGAACAATACAAGCTCTCCAAAGCTTCCGCCAAGCCGAAGCCTTCTACTAACCGCCCGGGAGACATAGTCGGCTATCGTCCTCTTCTCAGAGTTATCGAAGAAGATATACAGAAGAGGAAGAGGATTCGATCTTCGTTTGAACCTCTTCTTGATCCTCCGGCCCCACTCCAGCCTATTCATGACATTACAGAGGAGGATACCGAGCTTATGCCCTCTCCCCATCCGTCTGAGAAACCAACTGTCATCCCAATTGATCATCCTGGCTTAGCACGCAATCCGTTTGTGGGTCATCCGGACCTGGACCCGGCATCTCATGACATCTCTTTTGATGAGGTTATTGGCGAGCACCTTCTTCCTCGCAATCCTATGGTAAGGGTGCTTGATGAGGCCAAGTCCCTGGACCTCGATTAGCTTACTACTCGGATTGTTACTATGGGGGACGAAGCTAAGGCAAATATCGACCGGGTTGCTGAGGAGACCAGGAAGTTGATGGGGCATCATGCTCGACTGGTCAAGGCCGGGGAGGAAATTGGGAGTGCCAACATAAGACTGCGGTTAGTGGTTTCCGACCAGGCCAAGCAACTCGCCGATCAGGCCATCCAGATCTCTCAGCACGAAGCCGCCTCCGGACGTCTAAAGAAAACTATGGAAGAGGCCAGCCGGGCCGAACTGCGGAAAATGGAGGCTATTTGCAAGGAACGGATCGATATGGCCATTGCCACGGTGGACGAGGGCCGAAAAGCGGATCTTGAGCAGATAGAGGAGTTGTTTGGGAAGCTTGAGGCTGCAGAGCTTTCTCAAGCCAGGTTGAGGGAGGAGATGGAGGCGATGCGGAAATCCCTTCAAGCTGACTGCTCGAGATACCAATTGGAGAGAGATGCCGCCGTTGTAAGGTTGTCGGATTTTGAGGCCCGGACGAGGGAGTTTGAAGAGAACGAGGGGCTGATGGAGGGGATGCTCCAGGATATGTACTTCCGTACTTGGAGGCAGGGTAACTTGTCCTGGATGGATGATTACCCCCGGGTTATGGCTAGGATTTATCTCAGGGCTCTAGAGGAGGCCCAGGCTGAGGCAGATAAGGAGGGTGGTGTGCCCTTTAGGATGGATGCTGTTACCGCCTAGTTTACCAAGGAGGAGAAGGTGGCGGTGAAGGAGGGCATGCGGTTGCTTGCAGCTGAGGAGGCAGGTGTGCAAGTGGAGGATGATGATCAAGTTGATCAAGGAGCAGATGCTGGTAAGTCTTCCTTTCTAGTCTTTCTGTTAACTTGGTTGCTTATTGCTAATGGATTCTTCCTCTGACCGGACAGGTGGGCAACAGGACAAGGATAAGACTCCGACGCAGTCGGCTCCTTGATTAGACCTGGAAAATTCTTTTTGTGGACTTGACATGGCTGTATATGTTAGTCTTAAAACAGTAAAGTAACTCTTAGGTTGTAATTTTTTGCTACTTGTAATAAATAGCTCTATTCTTGACGTGTAATTCTTTAACTTAAGCTGATTCTGTTGTCTTTTGAATGTTTTTGCTATTTTGACAGGTTGTATGAGAAATATAGCTATGCCTATTCTTGTAATTAAATTGTGTTTGATGTCAGGTTCTTGTTTAAACATAATTTCATGACTTGCAATGTTAGTGTGAGGTGTGAATAAATTATAGTCACGTATTTACGAAAGAAGGAAATACCGCCCTTTATATTTTGCTTGTAGATGGCAGCTTTGAATATCCTGTGTGACCGAGTATGGGATGCGGTCCAGTATCTTATCGTGAACATTTGCTCCCATTAGTGAATGTCTCCTGCTCTGTGTCCTGTACTTCAGGGATTGTTACAGAGGATAGAAGAAAAGTTGCTTGAGTAAAATTGAAATATGTGAAAAGGTAAAACTTCCAATCACGGAAGGCCTTCGTTGTGCTTAAGTTCGTGGCAAACGGGCTTTGTAATCACTTTCCCTAGCTGTGGGTCTTGGAGACATTTGTCACCCATCTTACGCCTCCGCGGGGAGTTAATTCTTTTTTACCACAGCCGCACTTAAGACACATCGGAGCCGAGATCGCGCACAGTAACTACCCGAGCCATTATGGCCCGTAATCGTGGGTATTATTCGATTTACTGTGGCCGGCTAGCGTGGGTGCCGATCGTCAACCGTGAACTGCCCCTGGCTGGCCACACCTTATGTTGGGGCTTATAGTCGGTTCACAGTTGCTGGCGAGCCGAACGCCGTAATGAGCTGCCTCGTTTATAATCGGCCTTCTCGGTGGCTTATAATCGGCTCATTACAGTTGGCTTTAAGGGCCGTCGCGAGCAATGAGTTAACCGCAGCAGAGGGATGCCGGAGCAAAAGTGTCTCATTGGCGAGGGCATAGATTCGCATAGTACCTGTCAGGTCTTGTCCAAGTGAAGTTGCGATGTTGAGTGCTTCGGGTGGAAATGCTATACGCATAGGATTTTGTTCAACAGAAAAGGATAAAGTTAACAAGCAGCCAAGATATAAAGGAACAAGTTAAAAAAGAGACAAGGTTTTTTAAAGTGGTTCAGCACGAAAAGGCCTACATCCACTGATTCTCTTTGTTAATTCACTTCATATGGGCAGTACAAGTTAAGAAAAGTATCGACGGAGGTGTTGGATGTTCCATGCCCTCTGGAACACCTCTCCGTCCACTGTTGACAAAATATAAGCTCCATTGTGGAGATCTTTATGAATTACATATGGTCCATCCCAGATTGGATCTAGTGCTCCGGGGCGAAGGAAGATTCGCTTGAGGACAAGATCCCCTTCTTGTAAGGTACGATGCTTGACTTTGGAGTTGTATTGTGCTGCCACTTTTTGCTTGTGGGCTGCCGCTTTAAGGACTGCATCATTTCTTCTCTCCTCAACTAGATCCAAAGACATGTGAAGGAGTTCTTCGTTCTCTTCTGGGTTATAGTGGATCCTACGGTGGGAAGGCACAATGGTTTCAACTGGGAGCATAGCCTCCGATCCGTATGCCAAAGAGAAAGGAGTATGCCCTGTTGATGTTCTGAAAGATGTGCGATAGGCCCACAGCGCCGTAGGGAGTTCATCCACCCAAGCGCCCTTTGACTTTTCGAGTTTCTTTTTTATTAGAGTTTTTAGAATTTTGTTGACGGCTTCGACTTGTCTGTTTGCCTGGGGATACGCTACGGATGAGAAGCTTTTGTGAATTCCGTGCTCTCGGCACCAGTTGGCGAATTCCTCGCTGTCAAATTGAAGTCCATTGTCTGATATGATTTTGAATGGGACTCCGTACCTGCACAGAACATTTTTGATCAAGAAGTTAATAACTTTTGCTGAAGATACTTTATTCAGAGGTTCTGCTTCCACCCATTTGGTGAAATAGTCGACTGCCACTATAGCATATTTGGCCCTGCCTCGGCCCATTGGTAGCTCGCCGATTAAGTCAATTCCCCATATTGCGAAGGGCCAAGGGCTGGTCATTTGAGTAATCTCAGTTGTTGGTAGCCGCAGAATCTTAGCAAACTTTTGGCATCTGTCACACTTTTTGACGAAATCCAAGGCGTCCTTGCTTAAGGTGGGCCAGAAATATCCATATCGGAGTGTCTTTTTTGCTAATGTTTGCCCTCCGGTGTGATCTCTGCAGCTTCCTTGATGAATGTTGGATAAGATTTCCTTGGCTTCCCTCGCAGCGACACACCTTAATAACGGGTTAGAGAATCCATGCCGATAGAGGATGTCTTCTTGTATTGTGTAGCGGGAAGCTTTCCTCAAGATTTTCTTGACTTCGTTACGCCCCGTTGGGTAGTGTGCCCCTTTGTAAGTAGTCTCGGATGGGAGTCATCCAAGTTTCTTCTTCGGTTGCAGCTATCAGATTCACTTGCTCAAAACTTGGGGTCAGTTGCTTTGAGATGGTTACTGCCCCGAAGATGGCGCTGTCTCTCACACTTGCTTGCTTTGCCAATTCGTCGGCCTCTTGGTTCTGTTCCCGAGGGATGTGTTTGACTAAGTAGTGGTCCAATCGGCTGAGAAGTAACTTGGTCTTCTTTAAATATGCTATGAGTCGTTCTTCTCGGGCTTGGAATTCTCCTAGTATTTGATTAACAATAAGTTGAGAATCGCTATGAAGACACAAAGAATTGGCCCCGATTTCTAAGGCAAGTTCTAATCCAGCTATCACTGCTTCATACTCTGCATCGTTGTTGGTGGCAGCGAACTCCAACCTTATAGCATAGTGCATCTTATTTCCCCTGGGAGTGATTATTACCACACCTGCCCCCGAACCTTGTTCGTTTGATGCACCATCCACAAAGAGATTCCACTTGATGTCTTTTGTTGTTTTCAACTGCTCCTTATTTTCGTTGGTAGTGAATTACGCAATGAAATCAGCCATGGCTTGTCCCTTGATGGCGGTGCGAGGGTGATAGGTGATATCATACTGACTTAGTTCAATGCACCATTTAAGTAGTCGCCCAGAAGTGTCGGGGCGATGGAGTACCTGCCTCAGTGGTTGATCGGTCAGAACTTGGATGGAATGGGACTGGAAGTAGTGACGCAGTTTCCGTGATGTGATTAGTAAACAGTATGCTAGCTTCTCAAGTTTAGGATATCTAACTTCTGCCCCCGTAAACCTCTTACTTACGAAGTAAAATGGCCGCTGCGTGCGGTTGTCTTCCCTTACCAAGGCAGCGCTTAGGGCGTGAGATGACACAGCAAGGTATAGGTACAACTCTTCTCCTTCGCTTGGAGTCGAGAGTACCGGTGGTTTCTGGAGGTGTTCGATTAGATTAAGGAAAGCGGTTAAGCATTCGTCAGTCCATTCGAACTTTCCTTTGTCTTTCTTTAGAGCTTCGAAAAAGGGGACGCACTTGTCCGTTGCTTTGGAGATGAATCGGCTTAGGGCGGCCACTTTTCCATTCAGGCTTTGCATTTCCTTTCGAGTGGAAGGTATCTTGATATCCCTTAGCGCTCTGACTTGTTCAGGGTTTGCTTCAATCCCTCTGGCATGGACGATGAATCCTAAGAACTTTCTTGATGATACTCCGAAGGAGAATTTTAGAGGATTCAACTTCATTCCATACTAGCGAAGTACTTGAAACATGTCGCCTGGGTGGCTTACATGATCGTCGGCTTTCCTTGACTTTACCAGCATGTCATCCACATATACTTCCATAGTTTGCCCTATTAGCCCTGCAAACATCTTGTTGACGAGGCGCTGGTAGGTGGCTCCTGCATTTTTAAGTCCGAAAGGCATTACCTTATAGCAGTATAAACCCCGGTCAGTGATGAAACTAGTGTGGTCTTGATCGGGAGCATGCATAGGAATTTGGTTATATCCTGAGTATGCGTCCATAAAAGATAAGAGCTCGTGCCCGGCTGTGCTGTCTACAAGTTGGTCGATCCGGGGAAGTGGGAAGCAATCCTTTGGGCAGGCGTCGTTTAGGTTGGAGAAGTCAATGCATGTTCGCCACTTCCCATTAGCCTTCTTTACTAGCACCGGGTTAGCGATCCATTCCGGGTAGATGGCTTCTCGTATGAAGTCATTGGCGAGTAGATTCTTTACTTCTTCATCGAGGGCTGCTGATCGCTCTGCCGCCATACTCCTCTTTCTTTGTTTTACGGGCGCCTTAGTAGGATCAATGTTTAGTACGTGGCATGCTACGTCGGGGGAGATTCCGGTCATGTCAGCGTGTGACCATGCGAATACATCCAAGTTGTGGCGGAGAAAGTCGATGAGTTGCTCCTTCAACTCTGCTTTTAGTTGGGACCCAATTTTCAATAGTCTACTCGAGTCGTGCTTGTCTACAGATACAAACTCCATAGCCTCTGCAGGCTCGGTGGTGGCCTCCTCCTCTTTGTCCCTAGGGTCTAATTCATTGAAAGGGTCGCTGGTATATCGAAGAGGAGGAGCTTTCTTTAGTTGCTATGCTTCTAGACTTTTCGTGCAGAGGGCAACCTCTACACCCTTCCCTTTATCCTTCCTGAGGTTGTTGCGAAGTTCAGTCACATAGCAGTCTCGAGCAACGTCCTGGTCTCCTTCTACTTCCCCTACTCCATTGTCCGTTGGAAATTTCATCTTTAGGCACCATGGGGCTAGGACAATTTGGAAGTTAGACAAGGCTGGCCTTCCTAAGAAGGCGTTGTAGGCCGAGTGGTTTTCTATTAGCACAAACGTCTGTCTCCGTACAACGGAGCGGGGATGGCTTCCAATTTCAACAAAGAGGTCCAGTCGCCCGAGGGGCATCTTCACATCTCCAGTAAAACCGTGTAGTGGTTTATTGCAGGGAGATACATCCTTCATTGACAGTTTCATTTTGTCGAATGCATGTTTGAACAGGATATTTACTGAGCTTCCAGTGTCTACTAGAATTCGGTAAACTTCGGCGGGACCGAGCCAGGCAGAGATAAACATGGGATCCATGTGAGGGTATTGCCTTCCTTCTAGGTCACGCTTACCGAATGTGATGTCATCACTTTCTTTCCGCTTTGGGTGGCGCTCTTCTATAACTGAATTGACACGGTCTTTATTGTCTCTGAGCAACTTTCCATATCTTTCCATCTCTTTCCAGCTTCTGTCTGCGATGTGCGGTCCTCCCGAGATGATATGGACCACTATCTTCTCTTGACTAGAGCCGCTAGTGTTACGGTTTCCTCTGCCGATCTCCGGTGAGGGTAGCCTTGGGTTCTCATTGGCAGGAGCTGGAGTCCTGTCCTGACCTTTTACATAGCATTCCAGTTTCTTCCTTCTGATGTGTTCCTCAATCAAGTCCCGGAGATGATGGCATTCATTGGTATCATGCCCATGAGATTCGTGGAAGCGGCAGAACTTTCCAGACTTCTACGCGTTATCTGATTCCTTCTTGTATGGTGGGCATTTGTATCTAACTTCGCCTTGGGTGGCAAGGAAGATGTTCTCGACGGTTTCGTTCAAAGGAGTGTAAGTATCGAATCTCGGTCCTGGCCGATATAGGCGCTTTTCTCCCTTCTTGCCCCCAGCATTGTCTCTGGAATCATTTCTTCGAACGTCCCTTGCCACAGCAGGTGCGTTGCTGTGAGTTGCCTTATTTTGCTGTCCTGACTGCCCCTCAACGGCAGCATCCTCAAGCCTCATATATTTCTCGGCTTCATGGAAGAAATCGGGTAAAGTAGCTGGTTTTTCTTTTGTTAACCTTCTAGCAAATTTAGTGTCCGGATGCACACCACTACAGAGGGCCATTAGGATAAGCTTCTCATCGGCATCTTGGACTGCGGCCGTTGCGGCATTGAATCGGGTTAGGTATTGCTGTAGTTTCTCTCCAGGTTTCTGTTTGACACTGGATAAGGAATAAGCATCCTTAGGTTGTTCCACATGAATGCGGAACTGACTGATAAACTTTTCTTTCAACATTTCCCACGAGCTGATGGATCCCTGAGGTAGATGACAGAACCAGGAGGTAGCGAGATCTGCTAAGAAGAGTGGAAAGCATTTGCACAGTACTCCCTCTGTCGCTCCACTCATGAGCATATGTTGTGTGTATCTCTGTAAGTGTACAACGAGGTCGGAGGTTCCTTTGTAAGGTTCCATTGTTGGCATCTTCCATTCTCGGGGGGTGATAGCAATTTCGATATTGCGGGCGAAAGGGCTAGTTACCCTAGCGCCTATCCCTCGATCTCTTTGCTCCCATTGGACGCACTCTCTGAATAAGCGTGCCATCCTTTCATCAGAATTTGGAGCAGATAAAAACGAGTTCGGTTCTGTTTTGTGGGATTGATTCCGTCCAGATGACCTGTAGAGATGGTATCGTCTATCATTCCTCATATTTTCCAGTGGCTGCCTTTGGTCTTCTGGGAGCATGCTAGGGTCAGCTACAGTTGGCCCTTGCCTTGATCTTCCCCTGCTGGGTTCTGATCTAAGCACTTCCCCAGGTCCAACTTCGGGCTAGACTCTAGCTCGGCCCCGTTCACTGGCGTTTCCGTGGTTAGGAAGTATGACTGGCTCAACTACAGTTGACCTTCGCCCGGTACCTCCCCCGTTGGGTTCGGTTCCAAACGTTTCTTCAGGCCTAACTTCGGGTTGTGCTCGATCTTGGCTCCTACCATGGCTGCTTCTGCCGTTAGCTCCTTCGAAGAAGGAAGATCTTTGTTGTCTCTGAGATCCTCCAGACTAGGACTCGCCCCATGATTCAGTGTTGCGGTTGGACTCTTCAGCATCCCTTAAGCGTGACATGAGATGGTCCACCAAGGCTTCCTGCTGGGACATGAAGCAGTTAGTTACTTCAACCACAACCCTGTCTAAATCTGCCCTAGTAATTGCTGCGGGCTGTTCTGTGGCAGGAGTGGTCGGATTAGCCTGTCCTTCATTTAGTACTGCTGCTAGAGGAGGACGATCTACTTGATCCGTGACCGCTGGATCTGAGAGATTGCTGGATGCGATGTTTTTTCCTTTGTTAACATCTTTTTTCTGCTTGGGAGGCATGTTTTCCAAACGATGAATGATGCTGTTAGGAAAAAGGTTAAGTGGAAGAAGCTGAAGCTTCGAGCTTCTAGTTCTCAGTGAAAGCACCAAAAATGCTTGCACAAAAAATGGACAAACACCTCAAAGTCGTATGATTTAATAGATTTTATGTTGTTCTTAGTGTTTTGGGTGACTTATGCAAATATATGAAAAGCAGGGGTTAAGCTGTAAAAGACACGCAGATTTATAGTGGTTCAGCCAGAATGTGCCTACGTCCAATTTATATGTTATTTCTCTTTTCTTGTTTAGATTACAAGTACAAAGCTTCGATACAAGTAAAAGAAAGTTGTTTGAAAGTTTTCTCCGTGCTTGAGCTCTCAAAACTGTCCCCCATTGTTGTACCTCTGCCCCTCTATTTATAGAGTGAGGCTGGGGGTAGGGGTCTTGTATGTATACAGCTGCTGATGGGCCCGGGCTGATACAATCTGGCCTGTCAAATTCGGTTCGGCAATGCCTTGGTTCGGTAGCATTTGGTCCGACGATGGTTGGTCCGGCATGGAGTTGGTCCATTATGGAGTTGGTCCGGCATTGAGTTGGTCCGGCATTGAGTTGGCATGGAGTTGGTCTGGTATTGAGTTGGTATGGAGTTGAGTTAGTCCGGCATCGAGTTGGTATGGAGTTGAGTTGGTCCGGCATCGAGTTGGTATGGAGTTGAGTTGGTCCGGCATCGATTTGGTATGGAGTTGGTCCGGCATTGAGTTTTGATTCGGTGGTAGGTGAATGGACCGGTGGAGCTTTGGTTCGGTGGTTCTGGTGGAAGAGTTGGTTTGCTTTAATTTGGAGGGTGGCTGGTCTGGTTATTCTGGTCCGGTGGTGAGAATTCGCCCAACACTATGTGATATGATATGTTTGGGTTAAACTATGATAATGTGGGTATCTATCGATGATGAATTACTGTGTAAAGATGACACCCTGTATTTAAAGTTTGAATTGTATTTCATTTGAATAACTTGGTTAAGATGACATTGGATTCGAAGAGACATGAGTCGGGTATTTGTTAATACCCGAAACCACTTCGATTTGAAATCTTCTATAATTCTTTATAGATTGATATATGAAATCAAATAGGCCGGTTTGGGATAATATGGACCATTTAAACTAAGTTGGATACTTAGATATTGTTTTGTGAAAATAAGTGTTGACTATATAAGTTGTTTACTTATAGTAAAGTACGAGTTACCCGGGTTTAAATAAGTTATATGAATTGGAATTTCATGTTAGATGAGTTTACTCACGCTGGTTTCCAGCCTGACCCGGGTGTTACTTTGTGGTAATGCTCGGGTCAGACCGAGTATTACAGATTTCAAGTAAGGACGTTCTGGAGCTCAAGAGGCGAGCTGGATGGTAGGAACGTATGGAGTATATTCCGCTGTGATATATTATAGTTGTTAGAAACATGTTAATTCTAACTGTCTAGTATATTTGTGAATGTTGTAACTCTGATGTATAAAAATGTAATTAACAAATACAGTTTTCTTTGTATAACTGATATTATTATTTGATATTGTATTTTGATCCACTGCGAATGTGAGAATCTGTTTCTTGTTCTATTTCTTTCTTCTATCTCTTTTCTTTTTCTTCTAACTATATGGAATTTTCAGGTTCGAAATTTCCGGGTCGTTACAGTAAATACTTATAACGAAATTACAAATGGCTAAAGATCTATCAGGACAAAGCATAATAACATAATGAAATAGCATCACAGAACAGAATCACATAACAGATATAAAATCCCAGAACAATACATCGTCAATACAGATCCAAATACTATAAGTGGGTACAAAGCCACTGCCCACACATGTGAGTCAAAAATATGTACATATCAAAGTCTGAATAATAACAGAGTAGCGGAATAGTGGACAAATAAAAGCGTTATCTATCAGCATAACAGATAATGTCCAAGCGGAAGCACAGAAGCTAAGTCCAGAGACCTAACCTGAAACAACTCGGTCTGACCCGAGCGAAAACACTCGGGTCAGGCTAGCTAAACAATCAGTAATAACTGAGATATATAATAATGCGGTACATAAATAAAACAGTACTTTTCCTAAGAGAAGAGTATTTTGGACCATATGAATATAATGACGGTCACTAATCATTTAATCAACAGTAAAAATCTCCAAAGAGAATATCATCACCAAAGTGTTGAATAAATAAAATCGCCTCATATCATCGGCGTAGCCAAAGCTATAAAAAGTTGCCCATAGGCAATAATCCCATGTGTGACCAGAGTCTGAAATCAATACCCAAGCAAAGATCGATGCTCCAAAGAGCAATGGGGATATACTGAAAAGCAGTGTCCAGAGACACTGTGAATCCACAAGGTAATCGCACTTATATTGTATGGTTCCATAGAACCAACACCAAATGGCGGTACTCGAATGGATATAAAAATCATTAGATAATACAAGTATAGCACGTGCACCGACCGGAGTCGTTATTGCCAAGTACTGTAGAGTTGTGATCGATCACTCGCACAGATGCGGAACGCGCGAGACGGCGAGATCCTTCCCAAAAGGATAAAGGCCCAGAGGCACATGCCGAAAAAGAAACTACTCCATAGAACAGGTGTCCAGAGACGGTTGCCCAGAGGTGTGGTGACCCAGAGGTCCAGTACTGGCTGCCCAGAGGCTAATGTGTCACAAAATTCTTGGAGAGGAACCCGTAAAGTGTTAACAATGAGTCCCATACCCCACGTTCGCACTAAACGGTTTACTAACCAATAGCAAGCTCACATTCCAAACAATAAAAAGTCCACCTCGTATCATCGGTAAACTAGACCCAAAGGTCAAAACGATCAATCGAATAGGTCGGGGATTAACTGGAAAGAAAATACACACGGTTCCATAGGCCGGAGATTTCCTAACCGTTTAAGCACCTTTCCACTTCGCTCGATGTGCTAAAAGTGAGTGTGAGATTTTTATTATAGAAAATAATGGTTCGAAACGGATTTATAATTGATTTTGAGAACACTTTAAAACGGCTTTTGAAAACTCTCCTATTATGGAGTAAATAGTTTACTAATTAAAAATAATATTATATAATAATTTCGAAAGACATTTCAGAGTGAAAAATCCTTTTAAAACCTTTTTATAAGGCCTGTGTATGAAGTCCAGAGACAAATCTCAAAGAAATCGATAAAACCAGAAAATCACTGAAAATATTCCAAGTGTTGGAAAATAGTCCAAAACTGACGCGAACCCAAGTTCGGAAAATTATTTGGACAAGCAAACTGAATCCGAATGGCATGAAATTTTTTAGGAACGTAGTCCGACATTCCTACTTCAGAACGCAAAAAGAATGACTCGATTCCGACTTGAAACGAAGAAACGGCGTCGTCTCAAAGTCGGACAAAAATCACAAAACTATACTATGTCAAAACAGTGCAAAGGTCCCACTTCGACGACATGGTCGAAGGGTCACATGAACTCAGATCTTGATAAAAATTTCCAGGAGCGTAGAAAAGTACTCCTACTTTGATATGCAATAAGAATCGTTCGGTTCCGACTTAAAACGAAGAAATGACAATGTTTCAAAGTTGGTCCGACGATAACTGAAAATGATCACTATTGTAAAACAATTTCTGGGTGCTACTTCGGCAATAGAAACAAAGTATCTAATGCACCCAGATCTAAACCAAACTTTGCATGGTTGAAGATCTCGACCTCATATTTTTAACGAGACCAAAAACAATGAAATCCGATAAAGGACGAGCCCGGTATGGCGTCGCAAAGTCGGGGTTCTGCGCTGAAAACAACGGGAGCAAAGAGACTAAGGCCTGTAGATATGCACTAACAGACCAGAGATGAAAAACCACAATTTTGGCATAGTAAACTTCCAATTCTGACAAGATGAATAAAATAAAAGTTGTATCTTAGTTTCTAAGCTTTCCGGAATGACCAAGATCGTCAAATTCCGATCGGGGATGAAAATTCTATGACTAAAACAATTCTCAGATCTAAATTCTATATCACTGTCGTTGTGCTCTCGGGACAGTGGTAAGAATGCACAGTTTGACGAAATTAACTTCGAAATTTCATGAAACTCAAAACATGAAATTTTAGCCCTAAATCTAAGCTTTCTAGAACATCCAAAATTATTAGATTTGGATAAGAAACGAGTAACTTATGGCCAAATCAATTTCAGGTTTTTATTTTCTCAACCCTGTAGTTTGTTGTCAGGTCAGCGACAAACAAACGTGATTTCGACCATTC
The DNA here is from genome assembly GCA_030737815.1 of Allium fistulosum. NCBI lineage: Eukaryota > Viridiplantae > Streptophyta > Magnoliopsida > Asparagales > Amaryllidaceae > Allium > Allium fistulosum. The sequence goes on from CM060902.1 coordinate 1,216,806,941, forward strand.
AAACCTCAAAATTAGGCAAAGAACAAAACATAAAAGTTATATGCTATAGAATAAGCTTTCCAGAACATCAAGAAAATCTTAATTCTTATTTAAGATGGATGAGATATGCCTAATTTACTAACAGCAATAAACTAATTATAATTTCAGCTAGCATATATTACAAGCACCTTATGTGCACACCCCAAAATGAAAGCAAAGATGATCAAAGAGCTATGATTCACATGTTACATAATAAAACATGTGTTACTAACTGATTACCGAAATCAAAAGATGATTAAACACATAGTAGAAGAGGTTTTTAGCAATATACCTCTCTAGAAAGCAACAAAGACCACTATAGTATCAACCCAAGTTAGCAAAAGATGATTAGGAGGCTATAAGATCAAAAAAAACACATAAAACATGTGTTACCAAATAAATTTCAGAAATTAGAAAGATATAAAAACTGATTTGAGGTGAGTATTTGCATTACCTTTGAATCGAATGGCTTGCATAAGCTAAAACTAGAAGGAGATGAAGATAGAGGCCATTTTTGTTAAGAAGCTTTAGGAAATGATTAGGGTTTTGATTAGGGATGAATGAATGAGGTTAGGAGAGTTTGAGATAATTTATAGAGGAGGTTTAGGGTGGGTTATTGGGCTAGGTTTAGTAACCCTATAAGAAGAGAGTTATTTACATATTTCCAAAATTTAGTCTAAGTGTTCATATATGTTTATAAAACTCATTTTTCTTATCCAAACCCGTTTAAAAATCTCTCCTAAAATATTTAACTTTCCAAAAATAACATTTTATCCTCATTTTAAATCCCATATTTCCCATTTAATTAAAATAGCCTTTTTCAAATAAATTTTTGTTATTCCAAATCCTTTTATGCTTCATTAAAATAAATAAAAATCCTAACTTTTATTTATTAATTGGTAATACAAATCCCGGGTTGTTACAGACTCCCCCCCTTAAGAAAATTGCATCCCCGCAATTCCTTAAGGTAGATGTTGTCTATAACGTCAAATCCCCAAAAGAAGTGATAGAGATAAAATAGAGAATTCTCACCCGTAGAAGAAGATGGGAGAAAGCCAGGATAAGAGCGTTCGATAGATTCTCTGGTCTCCCAAGTGCAGTCCTTAGGATTCGGTGACCATTGAATCTTCACGAGTGGAACCTCTTTGTTGCAAAGGCGTCTAACCTCCGAATCAAGCACACGAAGAGGTTGCTGCTCCAAAGATAAATCAGGTAAGATCTCTAAATCAGGCACAGCATGCGGCTCAATGATAGAATCAGGGTCGCGGACACATATGCGAAGCTGGAAAACATGGAACACGTCGTGCATTCCAGAGAAGTGAGCAGGTAGAGCCACACGATAAGCCACGGGGCCAATGCATTCCGTAATAGGAAATGGTCCAACATAGCAAGGAGCCAACTTTCCTGTAGAGCTGAAACGCACAACCCCTTTCATAGGAGATATCCGAATAAAGACATGATCACCAATGGAGAACTCAAGAGGCTTCCTACGGTTGTCCGCGTAGTATTTCTGACGGTTCTGCGCCTCTTTCATTCTCTGACGAATAAGAATAATCTTCTTAGAAGATTCCCAAACTGAATCTGGACCAAGAAGGAGCTTCTCGCCAGATTCTAACCAACACGAAGGAGAACGACATGGCCTTCCGTAAAGAGCCTCGAAAGGAGCCATGCCAATACTAGACTGAAAGCTGTTGTTGTAGGAGAACTGTACAAGCGGTAAGTGATCCTCCCAACTACCTCCGAAATCCAGAATACAACAGCGCAAAAGATCCTCTAAAACACGATTCACCCTCTCCGTCTGACCGTCGGTCTGAGGATGATAAGCAGTCGAGAGATTCAGCTTTGAGCCCAAAGCTGACTGTAGGCACTTCCAAAAGTGACTAGTAAAGATAGTGTCTCGATCACAGACGATAGAGCTAGGAATACCATGAAGTCGAACGACTTCCTTCACATATAGCTTGGCAAGCTGAGGAGCAGTTCGAGTGGACTTAATAGGAATGAAATGAGCTGATTTGGTCAAGCGATCGACGATGACCCAAATAGAAGTATGGCCTGACCTCGATCGAGGCAGACCATCAATAAAATCCATGGATATCTGATCCCATTTCCACAATGGAATCTCTAGCGGCTGAAGAAGACCAGATGGACGCTGATGCTCGGCTTTGATCTGTTGACAAGTCATGCAACGGCTTACATAACTTGCAACATCACTCTTCATGCCCTCCCAATAAAATAGGCGACACATGTCGGCATACATCTTACTCGACCCGGGATGTATAGTGTACTTAGTGCGATGACACTCGTCTAGAATGTCACACCTAAGTGATAAGTCAGATGGTACAACAATACGGTTCCTCCTACGAAGACACCGATGAAAATCAAGAGAATAATCCAGCAATGTCTCATCACTGGATCCCGACTCGAGAAGATGAATAAGATGCAATAAGTCTGGATCCTGCCGCTGAGCATGGGCAATGCGATCCAATAAGATAGGACGAGCTTCCAAGCTGAATAATAAGACCGGAGAATCAGAAGATGGAGCTCGATCTCTAATATCACACAAAGATAGGGTCTCAAGAATATCCCACTCGGCAATCATCATAGAAACTACCGCCAAGTGTTTGCGACTGAGCGCATCTGCGACACGATTCCCCTTGCCGGGGTATACTGAATATCTAAGTCATATGAGGCGAGAAACTCGAGCCATCGCTGCTGCCTCATATTGAGATCCTTCTGACTGAAAAGATACTTCAGAGACTTGTGATCGGTGTAAAGAGTGAAGCGTTCGCCTAGTAGAAAGTGACGCCACGTCTTCAAAGCAAAGACGATAGCTGCCAACTCAAGATCATGAGTCGGATAGCGAACCTCATTCGGACGTAGCTGCCTAGAAGCATAAGCAACTACCCGATCCTTCTGCATAAGCACAGCACCGAGGCCGCTACCACAAGCGTCGGTGTAAATAACAAGATCCTGGTTACTCTCAGGAACCACAAGGATAGGAGCATGAGTGAGAAGTTCCTTCAATCACTGGAAAGAAACTTCACACTTATCAGACCAAATAAAGCGAACCCCCTTACGAGTCAGAGTCGTGAGGGGAAGTGCAACATGAGAGAAATCCTTGATAAATCGACGGTAATAACCCGCCAGACCAAGGAAGGTGCGAATATCATGAACGTTCTCAGGCTACTTCCAATTCTGAATAGCTTCAATCTTGATAGGATCAACAGAAATACCCTCAGAAGAAACAATATGACCCAAGAACTTGACCTTGCTCTCCCAAAAATGGCACTTGGAGAGCTTGGCCTTAAGCTGATGCTGACGAAGAGTATCCAAGACGATCCGCAGATGACGAGCATGCTCTGCCTCGGATCTAGAATAAATAAGAATATCGTCGATGAAAACCAGAACGAATCTATCGATGTATTCTCGGAATACTCGATTCATAAGATCGACGAAGAAAGCCGGAGTGTTCGTCAAGCCGAACGGCATGACCAACCACTCAAAAGAACCATAATGAGTGCAAAATGCTATAAGAGTAATGCTGTCTTCTGCAACTCGTAGCAGATGGAATCCAGTGGCAAGGTCGAGCTGGGAAAAGACCTTCGCACCGCTCAACTGATCAAACATATCGTCTATCCACGGAAGTGGGTAGCCATTTCTGATGGTCAGCTCATTGATCTTGCGATAGTCAATGCAAAGCCTAAGAGAGCCATCAACCTTCTTAACGAAGACCACAGCAGCACCCCATGACGAAGAACTGGATCGGATGAGCTGCTTCGCTTCAAGCTCAACCAACTGCTTCCTGAGTTCCTCATTCTCCTTAGTAGACATTCTCGTAGGAGGACGCCCAACTGGATGAGAGCCTGGGATGAGATCGATGCGGAACTCAATAGCTCGCTTCGGTGGTAAACTAGATACTGGCTCGAAGATATCGGGGAAATCCCGAACAACTGGAATACGAGATATGTCTACCTCATCATCTCGCGAATCAAGAGAAAATAAAGTAACATCAGAAATCCCAACATCCTGAAGAGCAATAGCTAACGGAGCGGACGAGTCAGGATGACGAAGAAATAATATCCGCTCCGAACAAATGATTTTGGCGTCGTACTGAGCGATCCAATCCATGCCAAGAATCATGTCAAAGCCCAAATACTCCATAACGTGCAGATTCGCATGGAAAGAAAATCCACAAAGATCGATATCTTTATCCTCACAAAGCAAGTTAAGGGTCGTGGATCCACCGATGGGATTCACAATCCTTAGCGAAGAAACCAAACAAGTAACATCCAAAGATAAAGTATCAACTAGTTCCTTTGATACGAATGAGTGAGAGGCACCCGTATCAAAAAGAACTCTAATAGATCTACCATGAAATAAAATAGAGCCTTCAAGAACGGAAGGATGTGTACCTTTAGGCTGAGCAGAAGTGGTAGGAGCCTTGGCAGCATTAAGCCTGCCAGGCTTGGCACTAGCTGGAGCAATAGGACAAGTGGAGATCCTGTGTCCCTCCTTCTTGCAGAAGGTGCAATAGAGAGGTTTGGGACACTCTCGAATAAAGTGATCTGGAGAACCGCAGTTGAAGCATTTCTTCGGAGGACGTGTCCCACTAGGCTGAGCAGGAGTCTGGGACTGAGGACGAGTCTGAGGCTGAGTCTGAACGGTGGAACTACCAGTCTTCTTCTTCTTGTGCTGAAAAGAAGAGCCAGACTTGCCAGGAGGAAACCTCTTCTTGGTGGGGTTTGTGGTACCTACACCACCATCATCACTATGCTCCATCTCGATTGACTCAAGATGTAGAACTGCATCAACTAGCTTCTCGAATGAGAGCTCAAGCTGTAGCATAAGCTGCCTCTTTAGATATTTCTTCAAGCCCTCAACAAATTTGAGGTTCCTCTTATAAGGAGTAGCAATAAACTCAAGGCCGTACTTGGACAGGGCCTCAAAGGAAGAGACATAGTCGGATACAGAGGACTTTCCCTGCTTGAGATCAAGAAAGCGGCGAGCAAGGGAGTTCTTCTCTGACTCTGGGATGAATTTGAGCTCAAATCTCTCACGAAACTGAGCCCAAGTAAGTGTAGTCTCATCGATCTCGGCAATAAGGAGTTCGTACCAATCCAGGGCACGACTCTGAAGCTGACTGGAAGCAATAAGAACACGGTCATGATCCGGGATATCCATACGAGTGAAAATGCGCTCGCATACCCGAATCCAAGCCTAGACCTCTAAGACATTCTCGGAGCCACTGAACGGCTTCCGTCCGAGATGGGTAAAATCACTGCAAAGTGGCGCAAAAGCAGACTTGCGCAGAGCATCAGCAACTGGCGCTGGAGACTGAGAATGAGACTGGGAATTCCGAACCAGCTCCATGATCTGGTCGGTGGTCATGAACACGCCTTCTGGATGAGTGTTGCTGGACTGCCCAGCATCACTGGTCTGACGTGTGGCTCTCCCTCTTCCCCTTCCAAACATACTGAAAGTCAAACGGGAATTAGAGTTAGACATGATTCAATGATAGATAATTAATTAAGGAATACTACGGAATATAACTGATTCCTATACATATTCCTAACTTATCTATCAATAACACAAGGAAGGGTTTGATTTAATTCGGATCTAATTAAAATGTATTGTACTAAGTGTATCTGTTCTGTGTTTATTATGCTTATTCCTGAAACCTTGCTCTGATACCAAACTGTAACTCCCCACTCTGAGACCCATTGTAACAAAGAGTATTACAGGAGTAATACTGTCTGTTAAAGCGGAGAATAGAGTATAGTGGAAGCGACCATTTGTAATCAAGCTATAACTATCTACCGAATACGTCGAAAGGTGGAATCTATTTAAATTTTTCTCAATCAGGTGGTTCGACATACTCGGTAAATACTTATAACGAAATTACAAATGGCTAAAGATCTATCAGGACAAAGCATAATAACATAATGAAATAGCATCACAGAACAGAATCATATAACAGATATAATATCCCAGAACAATACATCGTCAATACAGATCCAAATACTATAAGTGGGTACAAAGCCACTGCCCACACATGTGAGTCAAAAATATGTACATATCAAAGTCTGAATAATAACAGAGTAGCGGAATAGTGGACAAATAAAAGCGCTATCTATCAGCATAGCAGATAATGTCCAAGCGGAAGCACAGAAGCTAAGTCCAGAGACCTAACCTGAAACAACTCGATCTGACCCGAGCAAAAACACTCGGGTCAGGCTAGCTAAACAATCAGTAATAACTGAGATATATAATAATGCGGTACATAAATAAAACAGTAGTTTTCCTAAGAGAAGAGTATTTTGGACCACATGAATATAATGACGGTCACTAATCATCAATCAACAGTAAAAATCTCCAAAGAGAATATCAGCACCAAAGTGTTGCATAAATAAAATCGCCTCATATCATCGGCGTAGCCAAAGCTATAAAAAGTTGCCCATAGGCAGTAATCCCATGTGTGACCAGAGTCTGTAATCAATGCCCAAGTAAAGATCGATGCTCCAAAGAGCAATGGGGATATACTGAAAAGTCAATGAAATCAAACACTGAAAAGCAGTGTCCAGAGACACTATGAATCCACAAGGTAATCGCACTTACATCGTATGGTTCCATAGAACCAACACTGAATGGCGGTACTCGAATGGATATACAAATCATCAGATAATACAAGTATAGCACGTGCACCGACCGGAGTCGTTATTGCCGAGTACTGTAGAGTTGTGATCGATCACTCGCACAGATTCGGAACGCGCGAGACGGCGAGATCCTTCCTAGAAGGATAAAGGCCTAGAGGCACATGCCGAAAAAGAAACTGCTCCATAGAACAGGTGTCCAGAGACGGTTGCCCAGAGGCGTGGTGACCCAGAGGTCCAGTACTGGCTGCCCAGAGGCTAATGTGTCACAAACTTCTTGGAGAGGAACCCGTAAAGTGTTAACAATGAGTCCTATACCTCACGTTCGCACTAAACGGTTTACTAACCAATAGCAAGCTCACATTCCAAACAATAAAAAGTCCACCTCGTATCATCGGTAAACTAGACCCAAAGGTCAAAACGATCAATCGAATAGGTCGGGGATTAACCGGAAAGAAAATACACACGATTCCATAGGCCAGAGATTTGCTAACCGTTTAAGCACCTTTACACTTCGCTCGACATGCTAAAAGTGAGTGTGAGATTTTTATTATAGAAAATAATGGTTCGAAATGGATTTATAATTGATTTTGAGAACACTTTAAAACGGCTTTTGAAAACACTCCTATTATGGAGTAAATAGTTTACTAATTAAAAATAATATTATATAATAATTTCGAAAGCCATTTCGGAGTGAAAAATACTTTTAAAACATTTTTATAAGGCCCGTGTATGAAATCCAAAGACAAATCTCAAAGAAATCGATAAAACCAGAAAATCACTGAAAATATTCCAAGTGTTGGAAAATAGTCAAAAACTGACGCGAACCCAAGTTCGGAAAATTATTCGGACCAGCAAACTGAATCTGAATGGCATGAAAATTTTTAGGAACGTAGTCCGACATTCCTACTTCAGAACACAAAAAGAATTACTTGATTCCGACTTGAAACGAAGAAACGGCGTCGTCTCAAAGTCGGACAAAAATCACAAAACTCTACTGTGTCAAAACAGTGCAAAGGTCCCACTTCGACGACATGGTCGAAGGGTCACATGAACTCAGATCTTGATAAAAATTTGCAGGAGCATAGAAAAGTACTCCAACTTTGATATGCAATAAGAATCGTTCGGTTCCGACTTAAAACGAAGAAATGACAATGTTTCAAAGTTGGTCCGACGATAACTGAAAATGATCACTATTTTAAAACAATTTCTGGGTGCTACTTCGGCAATAGAAACAAAGTATCTAATGCACCCAGATCTAAACCAAACTTTGCATGGTTGAAGATCTCGACCTCATATTTTTAACGAGACCAAAAACAATGAAATCCGATAAAGGACGAGCCCGGTATGGCATCGCAAAGTTGGGGTTCTGTGCTGAAAACAACGGGAGCAAAGAGACTAAGGCATGTAGCTATGCACTAACAGACCAGAGATGAAAAACCACAATTTTGGCATAGTAAACTTCCAATTCTGAAAAGATGAATAAAATAAAAGTTGTAGCTTAGTTTCTAAGCTTTCCGGAATGACCAAGATCGTCAAATTCCGATCGGGGATGAAAATTCTATGACTAAAACAATCCTCAGATCTAAATTTTATATCATTGTCGTTGTGCTCTCGGGACAGTGGTAAGAATGCACAGTTTTGACGAAATTAACTTCGAAATTTCATGAAACTCAAAACATGAAACTTTTAGCCCTAAATCTATGCTTTCCAGAACATCCAAAATTATTAGATTTGGATAAGAAACGAGTAACTTATGGCCAAATCAATTTCAGGTTTTTATTTTCTCAACCCTGTAGTTTGTTGTCAGGTCAGCGACAAACAAACGTGATTTCGACCATTCAAACCTCAAATTAGGCAAAGCACAAAACATAAAAGTTATAGTCTATAGAATAAGCTTTCCAGAACATCAATAAAATCTTAATTCCGATTTAAGTTGGATGAGATATCCCTAATTTACTAACAGTAATAAACTAATTATAATTTCAGCTAGCATATATTACAAGCACCTTATGTGCACACCCCAAAATGAAAGCAAAGATGATCAAAGAGCTATGATTCATATGTTACATAATAAAACATGTGTTACTAACTGATTACCGAAATCAAAAGATGATTAAACACATATTAGAAGAGGTTTTTAGCAATATACCTCTCTAGAAAGCAACAAAGACCACTATAGTATCAACCCAAGTTAGCAAAAGATGATTAGGAGGCTATAAGATCAAAAAAACACATAAAACATGTGTTACCAAATAAATTTCAGAAATTAGAAAGATATAAAAACTGATTTGAGGTGGGTATTTGCATTACCTTTGCATCGAATGACTTGCATAAGCTAAAACTAGAAGGAGATGAAGATAGAGACCATTTTTGTTAAGAAGCTTTAGGAAATGATTAGGGTTTTGATTAGGGATGAATGAATGAGGTTAGTAGAGTTTGAGATAATTTATAGAGGAGGTTTAGGGAGGGTTATTGGGCTAGGTTTAGTAACCCAATAAGAAAAGAGTTATTTACATATTTCCAAAATTTAGTCTAAGTGTTCATATATGTTTATAAAACTCATTTTTTTAATCCAAACCCGTTTAAAAATCTCTCCTAAAATATTTAACTTTCCAAAAATAACATTTTATCCTCATTTTAAATCCCATATTTCCCATTTAATTAAAATAGCCTTTTTCAAATAAATTTTTGTTATTCCAAATCTTTTATGCTTCATTAAAATAAATAAAAATCCTAACTTTTATTTATTAATTGGTAATGCAAATCCCGGGTTGTTACAATTTCTGAAACCTTATTTCAGATTTATCATTTCCTGTATCAAAAACCCACTTCAACTCAAATGACAATTTATAGTATTTTTAAAATACTAATTTAAGGCCAATAGCTACCCAACGTTTAACCAATATCGATATTGATTTTCTATCACTACAGGGTTTAAGTTTTGAACATATAACAATGTCATAACCAATAGTGTCAACAATCAGGTTTGATATTCAATGATTCATATAATAGGAATATTATTGAAAACAATTCAACAATGGCGAGGAATCCTGTTGGATCCCTCCAACCTGTCCCCCTACACCACAGCTCATGTATATCAGCACATATATATGTAAGTAAAATCAACAGTGGTGAGGAATCATGTTGGATCCCCCAACCTATTCCCTTGCATCACAAACAGTATATAATCATATAATATGGGTCATCCGTCACTGTGTGGGTATATATAAATGGCCATCCGCTCCAGGGGCGAAAATAAATCCAAACCAACTGATAAAACAGTAAATCATCCAAACATCCAATCAACAATTTTTACAACTATATAACATACTGGTTAGCCAAAAAGGCGAGTTTAACTCACTGAAATTCCTATTGTCATCGAGGCGTCCCAGTTTGGATTAAAATCGAACAGGCGTTAAATTTTAATCCAAATTCATACTAGCTCGAAATCCATCACATCCAACTCTATATCGTAGTATTCACTGATATGATCACAATGCAACTCGTCGCGTTTAATTTGGATCTAAAACGCAAAAGTTATTCATTAAACAAGATTTCAATTTAAATAATATAATATTACTACTAATTACATTTATTTAAACTTAATTACTCAACTATATTCTTCCCTCCCCTTAATCTCCTCTCTCGTTCGCGTATACGAAGCCAACCCATGCCGACTTCACCTCATCGTCGCTGCCACCTCAACTTACTATAGGCCGCTGCATCATCACCCCATGCTCCACCGACCTCGACAAGCCCATGCCCAGAGCCTCGACCACCTAAAGCTCCCCCAAACACACTTAAACATGATCACCATTCAACCCCCAAATTCTGCCAAACGCCACTAAACTTCGCCAACGCCTCACCTTCGCCTTTCTCGACATTTACCCTTCAGACTCCATCGCCATTATCGACCCTAATCGCTGCAATCGGAGGAAATTCGCTCGTCGTTCATCGATGAACTACGGCCACCTTGTGATGAATGACGATAAGTAACCGTTTAATAAGTTGAGCTCGATGTTATCTACAACTTTGTAGTTGGCGACTTCGCCTGAAATGGCATGGATTGGCTCCGATCGAGCTTGGCCGTTGGATTTAGAGGGATTATGATTTTCAATTTGATAAGGAAATTCTCTGGTTTGAACACAATTTTACAAGGGGAAGATGGTATGGGCTGAAACGTGCAAGCATGGCTAGAGTGATGGGCTAAGGATGGTGATAAGTATGGGGTACATATTATTTTAATAAAAAATAACAAGCTTTAAATGTCCAAAAATATCGAACTCCTATCGAGACATGCCACCTGGCGTTCTATATTAAATACCCATATTCTGAACACAACGGAACTAGTCTCGAGACCTAATTCGATCATATACAAAAGATAGCTTTTTAAACCCAGTTATATTATATTAGTTTCTATAATTAGTTTTCTAAGCGTTTCGCGCTCACACGACCAAATGATACATCCGACTGCCACGAAATTCGATGGCATACTATAATTTACTATTATGGATCCAATGAAACTAGTTTCGTCTGAATCCAAAACAGTGCCCCGTAAGGCTATTTTTACACGTTAATTAAACGATTATTATTAAAACTAGTTTAATCACTTTTAAATTCCAATTTAAAAGTTTACGATTACTACTCTTATTTAAACAGAATTTAAATAAGTTTTTTTTCAATATCAATTTTGTTTATATTAAATTCAGAACTCACATATTCGTATAAACCCCTATATTTGAAATTTTAAGCTGCTTGTCTTATAAAACTACTATTTCAATATTTAAATCAACACTAATACGTCACTGTATTGCATGCCAAGCAATCGAATACCGAAAATCCCGATCGTTCGGAAAAGAAGAAGAAAGAAGATAAGAAGAAGACTGAACAACACAGAATCTCATAGCAAAACGGATAATCAATAATATACAACAAATCTTTACCCAAAGAATTGTAATATACATACATTAATCATAGTATACTAACCTATTTCAGCCAGGATAGTTAAAACGACCTGTCCTTACAATTTCTAATAAATAAAACCACAGACAATACAACGGAACACAAAGAAATACATAGATACGTCTTGGCCCTCCAGCTCGTCTCCTAAGCTCCAATGTATCCAAAGCAATCTGTAAATACGCTCGGTCTTACCCGAGCATTATAATAAAATAACACCCGAGTCAGTATGGTAAACCAGTGTGAGAAAACACATCCAGTTGAATTTTAATGATTAAAAAATCATTTGAAAATAAAGGTATTTCGTAAGACCACGCTGCACATAAACACGGATAGGTTTTTACCTTACGATAACCAAAATATTTTCTATAGAAAATCCATTGATATTATAATAATGTCTAGGGGTCAAAGTAAAATATGAATATAGTTGAAATGCTTGCATCTCCCATTTCAGCATAGTTGGGCACAACTAAGTCCGTACGACACTTATTGTAGAATGGATTCCATATAATGACTGGGCTATTAGGGTACCGTCCATCATGGTGCATCTCTAGATAAAATAACACCGAGGTTGAACCTATCAACCCTTGCCAACACAGAAGCAGCTTACTCTTTACTGGATTGTACCAAATAAGATCGACCCTTTTGTTAATGGGCCCGAAGCATACAAATGAGAGATAATATTGACTTTAGGTAAGGACGATCATACCTTAATGGGAGCGACCCACCTAGCCCAGCTGCATCTCCTATGTTTTAGTTCTTCCCAGTTGATGAGGTTTGAGCCAACGTTTTATCTTTCATATAGCACTTCCCACTTGATGATAACATTGTCCTCCAAGAAACAATGCAATGCCAGCATTCATCCATACAAGTTCTCTAGGAGACGGACAAAATGAAGGCACTATTTCTACTACATCCATTTTGGAATCACCCTCAGGATTAGAAGCAAGTAGCCCTTGCACTTCAAAGAGCTTCGTCTTCAATTCCATCATCTTCAAGATGTCTTCACTTCAAAATGTTTGAGTTGGATCGAAGTGGTTTTCGGATAACATATCCTATCTCGGTCTCTTCGAAACAACATTCGATAGTTTCTGGTAAACTCAACACTGGTTCTTTAAGAAATAAAGAGACAAAGATAAGAGCGAAGATCACCTCCTAACTGTTAGTGGACAGATTTCCTCATCATTTGTCTTAGGAGAACGAAACGAGATTTATACGTACAGTACAACATCATCGGAGATGACTGTGCCATATAACTCACGTCTTTCTCCAAGATATTTCCAAAGTTACGTTTTGGGTCCATATTTGATAGTTGTTTGTTAACTATCAAAAAACACATGTCCAAATCAGGGATTTAATTCCATAAGGAAAACCAACATTGATTAAGCACATAAGCAACCACTAACCTCTTAAATTAATCTTTTCATTAATTAAAATCACTTTGTAAATACTTGCATCCAAATACTTTTACAAAGATTCATTCACAAACGCTTATATTTTGAATACTTGGAAAATATTCTTATACTTATCTCAATGGTATAAGTATATTCACAAAACGGAGGAAGACTTCCTTTTTACACAATTCAAAAACCATTTACAAATTCCTTTATAAATTTCTAAAAGCCAATTATAGATTGTTTTATAAATATCTAAAACCATTTCTAAAAGCATCTATAGCCCTTTTTATAAATCCATAAAAACTATTTATAAAACTTCTTTGATAAATCTATAAACCCATTTCCAAAATTCGTTTATAAATATCTACCCATTTATAAACTCCTTTACCTTGTAAATAATCTTCCTTTAAGTCTTCAAACAATTTTATAAACTCCCCTTATAAAACCCAAGTTCATTTATAAAACTCTATTTATGAGTCTCAAAAATATTTATAAATAAATAAAATCATTTACTTCAAAACACTATTATATAATAATAATAATTAGCAATAAACATTATAAATAAATGATAATTTTTAACTTTAAAATATCCTTAAAATAATAATTAATAATTCCAAAACATTATTAATTAAACAATATAATTAATTTTTACCACTGTTATAAATAGTAAAAATTTATTTCCAAAACATTTTTAAATAAATCCTTATTACTAATTTCGAGCCATATTGATTATTTAAATAATTAACTTTTCAAAATATTGATAAATAACTTTAAAACAACATTAAATATAAATAAATAATCTTTAAAACAATATTAAATATAAATAATCTTAAAACAACATTAAATATAAATATATAACTTAGAAAAGACAGATGAAAAGGTTGGAGTAAAACAGAAGTTAAATCCTTTAAAACAAAATATTTCTGAAACCTTATTTCAGATTTATCATTTCCTATATCAAAAACCCACTCCAACTCAAATGGCAATTTATAGTATTTTTAAAATAATAATTTAAGGCCAATAGCTACCAACGTTTAACCAATATCGATATTGATTTTCTATCACTACAAGGTTTAAGTTTTGAACACATAACAATGTCATAACCAATAGTGTCAACAATCAGGTTAGACATTCAATGATTCATATACCATGAATATTATTGAAATAATTCAACAATGGCGAGGAATCTTGTTGGATCCCTCCAACCTGTCCCCCTACATCACAGCTCATGTATATCAGCACATATATATATATATATGTAAGTAAAATCAACAGTAGTGAGGAATCCCGTTGGATCCCTCCAACATGTTCCCCTACATCACAAACAGTATATAATCATATAATATGGGTCATCCGCTACTAGGCAGGTATATATAAGAGGACATCCGCTCCAGGGGTGGGAATAAATCCAAACCAACTGATAAAATAGTAAATCATCCAAACATCCAATCAACAATTTTTATCAACTATATAACATACTGGTTAGCCAAAAAGGTGAGTTTAACTCATCAAAATTTCTGTTGTCGCCGAGGCATCTCGGTTTGGATTAAAATTGAGCAGGCTTTAAATTTTAATCCAAATTCATACTAGCTCCAAATCCATCTAATCCAACTCTATATCGTACCATTCGCTGATATGATTGCAATGCAACTCGTCGCGTTCAATTTGGATCTAAATTGCAAAAGTTATTGATTAAACAAGATTTTAATTTAAATAATATAATATTACTACTAATTACATTTATTTAAACTTAATTACTCAACTCTATTCTTCCCTCCCCCCGTTCTCCTCTCTCGTTCGCGTATATGAACCCAACCCAGGCCGACTTCACCTCGCTGCTAGTGCCACCTCAACTTACCAGAGGCCGCCGCATCATCACCCCACGCCCCACCGACCTTCACATGCCCACGCCTAGAGCCTCGACCACCATCGCCGCCTAAAGCTCTCCCAAAACTCAAAAACGCGATCACTGTTCAACCCCTAAGTTCTGCCACCACACTTAACCAAACGCGACTAAACTTCGCAAATGCCTCATTTTTGCCTTCCTCGACATTTCCCCTTCAGACTCCATCGCCAATTGTCAACCCTAATCGCCGCAATTGGAGAAAATTCGCTCGTCGTTCATCATTGAACCGTGGCCACCTCGTGACGAATGACGACAAGCAACCATTGAATAAGTCGAGCTCGACGTCATCTACAACTTTGTATTTGGTGAATTCGCCTGAAATCACATGAATTGGCTCTGATCGAGCATGGCCGTTGGATTTGGAGGGATTTTGACTTTAAATTTGATAAGGAAATTCTCTGGTTTGAGCGTAATTTTATAAGGGGAAGATGGTATGGGCTGAAACGTGCAAGCATGGGTAGAGTGATGGGATAAGAATGGTGATAAGTATGGGGTACATATTATTTTAATAAAAAATAACAAGCTTTAAATGTCCAAAAATCTCGAACTCCTATCGAGACATGCCACCTGGCATTCTATACTAAATACTCATATTTCGAACACAATGAAACTAGTCTCGAGACCTAATTCGATCATATACATAAGATAGCTTTTTAAACCAAGTTATATTATATTAGTTTCTATAATTAGTTTTCTAAGCGTTTCACGCTCACACGACCAAATGATACATCTGATTGCCACGAAAATTCGATGGCATACTATAATTTACTATTTATGGATCCAATAAAACTGGTTTTGTCATAATCCGAGACAGTGCCCCGTAAGGCTATTTTTACACGTTAACTAAAATGATTATTATTAAAACTAGTTTAATCACTTTTGAAATTCCAGTTTAAAAGTTTACGATTATCATTCTTATTTAAACAGAATTTAAATAAGTTTTTTTCAATATCAATTTTGTTCATATTAAATTCAACACGTATTCATATAAACCCCTATATTAAAAAATTTAAGTTGTTTGTCTTATAAAACTACTATTTCAATATTTAAATAAATTAAATATTTCAAATTCAAATGACTAAAATTCTTGGTCGTTACAACATGTGTATTTGATACACATGTAGTATGTCTATAATAAGTTCATATAATATAAAACAAAAGTAAGTAATGTAACATGCAAAAGGAAAGAAAATGATTTATTTGATCGAACAAGTGAGTATCTTGGAAAGAGCTCAAAATGTACCTAAAATGAACAAAGATTTAATCTCAAAAGTCACTCCTTCCTATGATACATAGTGATGTATTGATAATAAGTAATTGGACTTTTCTAAACAAAGTACGATTGATGATGGGTGAAGTTAAGTAAACTTCTTTCAATGGGGTTTGTACTTAAGAGTGGCACATAAGGTTAAAATCAATTTCATCTAAAGCACAGTTTATGATATCATACAAGATAAGAGTTTATGAAAAAACCCTACATATCTTAGGTCAAGGAGTTGATAGGTTGTGTGAGTCGTAAGACTGCAAATAATAATTGTTCATAAGGTATCTTGTATGGAACACCCTAATGGAGTTTGGGACCATTCAATATTGATTGACCATTTTATGTTTGGAACATAAGTTACGTAAACTAAATCCAAATTGTTTTATATATATAAAGGCAATTCAAATGTTTGTGGATACCAATTCTGTTACATTGAGAAACAATTGTTGTTTCAAGAAACACCAACTTCGTAGCGAAGGAATTTCTTCTAAAAATTATTGGTAACAAAATGGATTTGGATACAATCTAAAGATAAAACCGATTAAGAAGGATAAAACAAAATTATGCAAACTTATTTAGACACAACACATTATAGTGTCTAATAAGTACTCACGTACATTAAAGAGAAAATGAGTTTCATACTAATGTCAAGAAAAGAACTTCCTAAGTTGTTAATAAGCCATTAAAAGTATTGACTTCGCCATATGACATGATGTACAAATCTAAAATGGATTCCAAGTACATTATCAAAATATGATTTTGATAATTGCACTCGAAGGGATACGATCCATTGTCCGCAAATGTGTTTTCATGAAGACCAATATAGTTGGAATATAGCGAATTATGTTGATAAGAATACATCATAAATTTCAATTTTTGAAATTAGTGTAATAGATTTGCCTTTAAATGCGCTTAAGTTAATTTAGATTTTACTCATAAAATTATCGTCTAGTATGACTTTGAGTTTTGGTACATATGTGTTGAAACATATAACTCTAAATAATGATTTAGGATAGACTATTTTCACATAACAACCAAACTATCTCAAAGTCAGTCGGAGCAATAGTAATTTTGTGGGTTTTGAATATGTTCCAAGAACTAATACAAAGTATCATTCAATGAGCATCAGAGTTGAACAATTATTTTGATAGAAATATCAAATGGTTTGATTTTTGTTCAAAATACAGAGGAAGCATGTCTTTAAGAAATAACTATATAAGTATTCGAATATTTCTGAAAGGTAAATAACAAACTTGTTATTTTTAATGATGTGCCCAAGTTAAAATCATTATAGTTTGATTATTTAATACTTAATGTTGGATTTGTAAATGATATCTTTTATAATCGGTATAAAAGGATGTCGGGATTGTCCTAAATGGTATACATGCATCATATCAAAATATTTAATGTGGAACATGTAAGATAGATTCCTTATGCATTGGCAATAGGAATTATCATACATAATGTATTGTCTACAATATCACATTTTGCTTATGCATGCAACACATAAAGCAAATATCAAATCCAAATTAATGTCGCTAAATGGTAATTAAGAGTGTTCTTGAGTATTTGCGAAATAGTAGAGAATAGTTTATAAAAACAATGAGCTTCTTATGAAGAAGTACTTGGAACTCAAACTAAGTGATATCTAGTATAATATGTCAATATTAAATTCATTGTCAAACGTTAGTTAAGGAGTTTTAGTTGGAAAATGTTCCAAAACAAAACGGTCGTGGCTGATTCAACAAATGACCAAGTACATCGCCTTGAATAGCGCCAAAATAAGAGATATGTGTATATAAATATAAGTGCACAAATTTATAATTGAGCAAAGGGTGATTCGGAGTATTGAGAATCCTATGTTATTGTTATATGATAACAATAACATGATACAAATCACAAGAACCTAAATCTCACTAGAAGTCAAGGCTCTTACTCTGAAAAATTCCATATGATAAAGGGAGTTTACCAGCATTAGAGAGAGATGATTGACTGAGTAGATAATTGAAATAACATAGAAAATCCATTCACGTAAAGCTAAACTTGGTCAGTTCTAAGCAAACTAATCAAAGGGATGAGATTGAGATTCCATAATTGGCCTCAAGTGCAAGTAGGAGATTGATAGAGTAAGGGGTACACACTAGGGAAAATTCTATAATTTACTTTAATTATTAACTCTGTAATAAAATCTCATTCGAAATAAAATGTGTTTTTCTTTCCATTATAGAGTTTTTATAATGTGTTATATCAATTATTTGTTTAATTTAAATATATTAAAATGATATATTTTGTGATAGTAATTACAATATGTTATAATTATGAGAAATTTATCACAATAAAAATAAACATATAGTTTTAAATATTTTCAGCCAAGATGTATCGAGATTGGATATCAATAAATACAATGAGACTAGAGTGCGTAACGCTCTCCAAATGTTGGGTAGTATATTACTCATGACTACTGGGGGCACCAAGGGGTTACATATTGATATCTACTCGATAGCTGCTGAATGACTCACTCGGTAGTATTTTGTTGGTTAATATAGTTAAGGTCAAACGGAGAATATTAAAGTAATGATATTACACAG
Source organism: Allium fistulosum (assembly GCA_030737815.1). Classification (NCBI taxonomy): domain Eukaryota; kingdom Viridiplantae; phylum Streptophyta; class Magnoliopsida; order Asparagales; family Amaryllidaceae; genus Allium; species Allium fistulosum. The sequence continues at coordinate 1,216,825,726 of CM060902.1, forward strand.
TTCTCTCGACTTGAGAATATTGTTGAACCTCAATGTGGACACTCCACTTTAATTATAGTTAAATGATGTTACAACATCCATCGAACGACTATAGTTGGGTCCGAGTTGAATCATTGAAAGTGAAACACTATTCAGTAAAGAATACGTCTCCTCGGTTATATGAGATTGGCATCACGGTCAATTATAGTCAACTCAAAGTCAAAATCTTTGGCCAGAGCAGTTTGGTTAATAATAATTGTTATCATTGAACTAAGGACTTTGTGCTTGGATTATATAAGTTGAATGTGGATTAGAATTTTGATTAAAACCAAATTCCATACGTCCTTATGTGATATAGTTTTGACAAAAAAATTGGCGTAAATAATCATCACTACGGAGGACCGCTTAAAATATTAAAATTAGATTTTATCAAAATTGTGTAAGCGATAAATTATGGCAAACTATCACACCACTATCTAAGGTGATGTGTGAGCATTGATATTCAAATTTTTCAATTTTAATTGCTAATGAAATTTACACTTATGTGTCGCACAACTACAATGTTGAATACTCCAAATACCACTTGATTTAACTAAATTATACTTGTTATAAATTCATGAAATTAAGCAATATTTGTGAAATATTAATTATAAAATTTTATTTAAATTATTTAAATTATTATTTAATATAGTACGTATATAAAAGTTATTTATGTACGTACCGATATACGTCGATGCACATTTAAATTGGATTTAAAATGAGCAAATACCGGTCGGGTTTGGACATATGTGTAGGCTCATTAGCCTACTACAATGGCCGACCATGATAGGAGGAAGAGTGCGTGTGATATTTTATTTGAAATATTTGTTTTAAGTTGGTTTAAAAGAAGAGGTAAATGTGAGATATAGATCTCCTCTTTTCTCTTATTTGGTTTTCCTATATAAAATTAACATCTCCCTCATTTTTCTTTTACACTCTAGTCTCCATCAACCCAAGCTTTGGCCAAAAATAATAGTCTTCCATTAAAGGAACTAGGCTAGTCGGAAGCAGTTTAAGTGGGTGAATTTAAAAAAAAAATCCATTTTGATATTTTTTAAGTTTATGAAGCCTAAATGTATTTTTTATATATAACAAGAATGATACATTATTCAAGCAGACCACTCATTATTTAGGGGCTCGAACCGATGATCTCTAGAACCTTTGCCTAAATGGATTTTAGATCCAAGCTTAAAGGTTTTAAATAAAATCTTCATTTTATTCAATTTTGTTCAAAAATTTTTTATTTACAAGTACATCAAATATACTTATTTGTGTAAAGTGCATTTGTGGTAGATAAAAGTGTACATAGTTAATGGGTACTATATGTTGGTGCTGGGATTTACATCACAACAGAACCCATTTCCTTTTACACTTGCCTTTGTCGTCCATGGTATTGATATATATATATATATATATATATATATATTAAAATAACATTAGATGATTTCATGTAATTAAAATCCAAAATTAACATTAATAAATTTGGTTTCAATTAAAGAAAGGTTTGACCTTAAAGGTTACATAATTCGAAAAGAATTGTTTTATAGATTTGAAATAAAACAATATATATATATATATAACTCTATATATATATATATATATATATATATGTGTGTGTGTGTGTGTAAAATTGCAATTTAACATTTTTGGTTTAAAAAACCATATATTTGCGAATATTCTATTTATATTATATGTATGTATGTATGTAGATGTGTATAGATATACATATATGTAAATAATTGGATTTAAAAGTAAATAATCTAGGATAAGTTTTAATTTGGAAATGAAGCTAGAATTAAGAAGTTTTTTTTGAACAATAAATTTAGAAGTGGAGAAAAATACGTAAAATTTGCACAAAAGTCCACTAGTAAAACAAAAAAACTTTCATTCTTACATGAATAATTCAAATGTTTATATCTAAAAATTAACCATATAATTATTGAAATTATCTTCAATTAATAATAAATAGTTAGCATAAATACTTGGCATAAACAATTCATTTACACTGTGAATATAGATTTTATTAAATTATAAATATATATCTTAATAAAAATTAACTTTCAAAATTCCTTTTTTCTAAAACAAAAACACCAAAACAAAAGAAAAGGAAATGGACGAGTTAGGCAACTGTAAATTCGTTATAAGAACAAACAGATCTAAACATTACATGGATAACAACAAGTGAACAAAAATGATGAAGAATCAAATCAAGTTGAGATAAACATATATAATAGAGAGGTGAAGAAAATATGTCTAAAATAAAACAATTGAATTGTCACAAAATCAATTGAGATGAAAGAGGATTTCAATAACATCAATTGAACACATGACACATCTTACAAAATCCAGACAAATAAATGATATAACATATATATAAATAAATAAATTGAAGAATTGCCTTAGATGTTGCCTGTAAATAACACCTTGAAATGAAGAAACAAAAGCTCCTAACTCAATAAAATTGATCTCTGGAATTTCCAAGAATCAAGAAATATGAACCATCTTTTGTTTTTTCTATTTGATTTTGTTTTCTAAATTATATAGGCATAGGAGGCCAATTAAAACATGGCATAGGTGAAAGAGGTTGAGAGCCATAGAATGAATGACAAATTAATGAAATCCCATAAAGGAGGCTATAAAAGATAATTAAAGGTAAGGGTGACTCACCTTCCTTTAATTATGTCGTATGCCCTTCAATTCAAATTCAAAAAGACATGTCCTTTCCCTTTGGTAGAAAGCCATACCAAGGAGGAAATGAGCCTTAAGTTTTTTTCCAAATCCGCTTAGTATTTGATCCATTTAAATTTAATTTAAATGTTCTACCAATATCATATATCAATACACGCGTTTATAGCTTTTATTTACGTAGTTTATTAAATACTAATGTTATTCAAACAAATGAAATAAAATTTTAGTAATTAGATTTTGTGAATATTACTCAGTTTAATTAGTTTAAAATCCATTTGGTATTTATTCTATTTAAAACCAATTTAAATATTCTCCCGAAATGGTATATCGATATGCATGTTTATAACCTTTATATACGTACACTGTTAAACACTAATGTCATTCAAACAAATCAAATAAAATTTAATAATTAATATTTCTTAAATATTAATTAATTCACGATGATTATAAATTAATCAAATCGTGTGGTTTTCTTTGAAGTATTCATTACAGTTGTGTGACTTAATGGTGTAAAATCAGTCAGCAATTAATACTGAACAATTTAAAACGTTCACACGGGACCTTAGCTAGTGATGTGACATTTTGCTGAATTTATCACTTATACTTCTTTCTGGTAAAATCCAGTTTTACTTATCATAACCGGTACCTAGTAGTAACGATTATTTACATTGATTCTCTTCATCAATACTTTATCACATTAGGACTTATGGAATTTGGTTTTGGTCAAAATTCCAACAACATCCACATTCAACTTTAAGGCCAAACACAAAATCCTTGATTTAATAATAAAAATTATTATTAATCGTATTGCTATAGCTAGATACTTTGACTTTGTGTTGATTACAGTTGACCATGATGCTAACCTCTTGTAACTGAGGAGACGAATTCTCTATTGAATAGTGATTCACTTCCAATGCTTCAACTCAGGCCCAACTATAGTCATTCGATGGAAACCATGCCATGATTTAACTATAATCAAAGCGTAGTGTCCATATTGAATTTCCATGGTATACTTGAGTCAAGAGAACCGTGTAACATTGTTATTTTGAGATTCTTTGTTTGACTTTAGTAATATTAACCAACAGAGAAACCTCAAGTGAATCATTCTATATTTATCCAATAACTATCAGTATGTAATCCCTTGGTACTCCTAGCAACCATGAGTAATACACTGCCCAACATTTGTGAGCATTAGTCTCAACAGATATATTGATATCTCATCTCGAAATATCTTAACTATGAACATTTAAAACAATATGTCATTTAAATGTGATAAATTTCTCATTATTACAACGGATTGTTAATTACTATCACATAACATACCATTTTAGGATTTTCTATTAAATATACTAAATTAATTACTTGATTTATTATATCACAATACAATAAGTATATAATAGGAAGAAAAACACCTTTTACTTTGAACAAGATTGGTTACCGAGTTAGATATATGTAATAAATTACATAATTGCCCCTAGGACATACCCTTAACTCTATCATTCTCCCACTGGCACTAGGGGTCAATTGTGGAATCTTATTCTAAATCCTTTGATAGGTTTTCTCAAAAACTAATCGGGTCAGTCCCTTAGTGAACGTGTATGCTATTTTGTTTTGTTTATCTACTCTGTCAGTCAACTCTCTCTAACGCTGATAAACTGCCTTTATCATGTAGAACTTTTTGCAGTATGTCTTTCAACTTCTAGTGAGCTCTAGGTTCTTTTATGAAGTGTATCATAGCATTATTATCATATAACAATGTCAAGTGATTCTCAACATTTGGAATCACCCCTAGCTCAGTTATAAATTTGTGCATTTATTTATACATCTTTTATTGCAGTGTTATTCAAGGCAATGTGCTTAGCCTTTGGCTGAATCAGTCACTACTAACTATTTGGAACATTTCCAACTTAAAGTTCATAAATTAAGTTTGAACATGAAATTTTGATTGATATACTATACTTGATAACACTTATGAAGTTCGAGTCTGCACACTCCTTTGTAAGGAGTTCATTCTTTCTTTAAACAATTCTCTAGTATTTCATAAATACTGGAGAACACTCAAAACCGTCATTCGGTGATCTTAATTTAGATTCATACCTGCTCTATATATCAAATACATAAGCCAAGTGTGCTATTGTAGACAATATAACATGTATGATAATTCTTATTGCCGATGCATAATGAACCCCTCTTACATGCTCCATATTAAACATTTTTAATATCGTGTCCACGTATATCATTTCGAACAATCCCAACATCCTTTTAAACTAATTACAAATGGTGTCATTTTCAAATCCAATGTCGAGTGTTAAGTAACCAAACTAGCATGATTTTAACTTTAGTTCATCGTTAACAATCACAAGTTTGTTGTTAACATATAGTTTTAAAAATATTTCAATATCTTTAATATTCTTTCTTATGGGCACATGCTTCCTCTGCATTTTGACTGAATTCAAACTATGTGATTTCTATGTCAAAATACTTGCTTAACTCTGATGTTAATCAAATAGTACTTTCGTACCATTTCTTGGATCATATCTAATAACCCACCCACTCATAATTTCTCCCACTGACTTCAAGACACTTAGGTTATTAAGCATAAACAAACGTTCTAAATCATTATTTAGAATTTCTTCTTCGTATACCAAAACTCAAAATCATATCGTGCGATAACTTTGTGAATAAAATCCGAATTAACTTAAATACATTGAACAACGAATCTGTTATGTTGATTTCAACAATATAAACTTATGATGTTATTCTTTTTAATGTACCTTACTATATCTCAACTGGATTAGTCTTTTTTCTCAAAAACACTTTTGCGGCCGATGGATCATATCCTTTTGGGTACAATCATCAAAATCATATTTTGATAATGAACTTAGAATCCACTTCAGATCGGTGCATCACGCCATATGATAGAGTTAATACTCTTAACGGTCTATTGATGACCGAGGAAATTCTTTTCTCAACATTGATAGGAAATCATAGTTTCTCTTTAATGTGCGAGAGATCTTATTAGACACTCTAATTAGTTATGCCCATTTAGGTTTGGTTAATTTCATTCCATCCTTTATAATCAGTTTTATCTTTAGATCGTATCCAAATCCATTTTACTATCAATAATTTCTAAAAGAAATTCCTTCGTCATATATCTGGTGTTTCTCGAAGCAACCAATGTTTCTCAATGCAACGGAATATGTATTCGTAAACCATTTTATGAGTTGCCTATACACACACACACACACACATATATATATATATGTGTGTGTGTGTATGTGTGTATGTTTGAAACGTATTTGGTTTTTAAGTTTATGAAATCTTCATTCATAACATAAATTAATCAATATAGTCCTAAACTCATCTGGTGTGGTCCACACAAGATCCCTTTGAAACATGTATTACGTGTACTCTCTTGACTCACATAACCTGTCAACTCCTTAACCTAGAATATGTAGGGGTTGTTTCATCAACTCTTATCTTGTATGATTTTGTTAACTGTTCTTTAGATGAAATTAAATTTTAAGCTTGTGTACATACTCTTAAGTATACGACCTTACATAAATATGTTAACTCAACTTCACTCATTATCATTCGTACTTTGTCCAACAAAGTTTGATTACTCCTTATTGATACATCATTTTATATCATAGGGGAGAGTGACTTTTGAGATTGAATCTTAATCGGTTTTAGGTACTTTCGTAACCATTTTACTATATACTCGAATGTTCGATCAAATTGAATTTTCTTATTTCCTTTGCACGTTATGTTTTATACTTCTACTTTATATTCAATGAATTATCATAAATAGATTACTTATGTATCAAATACACATGTTCATTTAATGTTAGTTCATATGTGAATTAAATGAAGTATGTGGAAATGTTTTAGTATCATTAGACTTTTTGACCGTATACATCTTTATGTATCAATCTGAAAAGGTCACATACTCTTATGTCGCTCCCACTGAACGAGTACTTTGTCCATAATTCCAAAATAATGGAATTATATATATTTCCATGTTATTTAGCAAATGCAACAAATATCATTAGTCTAATAGATTTATTTCATAATGAATATTCAAAACATTCATAACAAAATAAAACCATATTCACTTTCAGTTAATATTGCAAATAATTATCATTTCATAAATAATATTTGGTATGTTTGCAAAACCAATTTTTTATATCATGGTGCATACACTAATGAGTATTATATGGCATGCTTTCATTATTTCCAACATTACTACAACAACATGTTAAATATGAAGCTCCATTCAACTACTTATTATGGACTACTTATTTCTTTTGCTGTAACAAGTTTACAAACGAGAGTTTCAGTCAAATATCAAGCTCATAGAAACAACTTTTATAGAAAATAATCTTCTATATGAAAAATATAATTGGAATACAAAATTAAATTTCTCATTCCATATTGAGTATCTATTAACAGTTTGTACAATTCTCGTTTTTTACATCAATTCATGAAGCAGATTTGACTATTCACCCTCTTCATCCCAACCGTGCCTAAGTTACATCCACCTTTATAGATTCGCTTTCCTTTTTTAAATGTTCAAATCTTTCAAAAGTAAATCCTTATCGTAATCAAGTGTATTGAATACACGATTTCACATATTTGCTTAGATCTAATGAAGTAATTTCATTGAAATTTTGTACATTACAAATAGTGACCGTTCATTATATAACATTTATATACGATTGAATATAGATCAAATATCCATATTCTTGTATTGCTATTAGAGTTTAAAACTCAAAAAAGGCAACACACGGTCTTAGACAATTAAACACTTAAGCGATCGAAGGAATAAATATTTTAGTAGTTTTGTAAATTGCCACATGCATGGGTCTTGAAGTGAAAACATGCCAAAAGATTTATTGTTAAGTATATTTTATTTTCTATGTCAATCTTTATTCAGTTCATATTGTGAGGAATGCGGAATATGGATCTTAAGGCTAGAATGAACACTAGAGGAGGGGGTGAATAGTGTTTATAAGAAATTACTAAATCTTTTTTAGTTATTGTTGATTTGTACACAAATGTATGTAATATTCAGACATAGATATAATCACAGAATCAAACATAGATGTAGAAATAAAGTAAATGTAGTAAAGGAAAGAACACACCGGATTTTATACTGGTTCGGAGTTACCCTACATCTAGTCCCGTACAACTAAGTACGGATTTCCTTTCCAAAGCAATTCAACAATTACAACCCTCGATTTCAAGGCCACGAGGTACACCCTCCAGAATCACAATCCTCTGGGTAGAGATACTTGATTTCTGGGCAACAAGTTCACCCAATTGATTTCTCAAGGCTACAATCACACCGTTTCTCACTTAATTGATTTCCAAGGCTACAATCACACCTTTTACTCTATTGATTACTAAGATAGCCTATAACTCTGAATAACACTGAGGATCTTGATGAGATAGTGACAGAGAATCAAACCAGAGATTATCTAGTTAGATTCAATGTTGATTTCGGTAGAGTAATGGTAAGAATATGTATAAAGAAATGTGGAAGAAGAAGAGAAGTGAAAAACCAGAAAATCTATATACAAATTCGTTGAAACTAACCCCTATTTATAGAAGAACAACAGCCATGTCCATTCATGAAAGGTTATGGTGAATAGACACTTCTTTTGAAATTCAAATTTTTGAATCTAACTGTCACTATGTTGACATGGGGTACTAGGGCATGTCGACATCCCAAAGCATTTTTTGAAGATTTGATTTTCTTTGAAAATAACCTTTAACTTATATTAAAAACTATTTAAACTTTATAAATATACTTGACTATAGATAAAATACATAGATAAATATAGAGAATAATATATATAAAATTTTACTATAATTTTATATTTAAATCTAAGTATAAATATATTATAATTGAAAGATAGTTTAAAACAAACGAAGTTTAAAACAAGAGTTTATTAAAAACAAAAACAAAGAATATTTTAAGGCTAAAACATCTTTTTGAAAATCATTTGAAAAGACAATTTTTAAGGCTAAAACAATTTGAAAAGTAGTTTTGAAAATCATTCTGAAGTAGTTTTGAAAACCATTTTGAAGTAGCTTTGCAAGCTTCTTCCTGCAGAATATCTCATCATATCAGGACTCGAGAACTTGTACAAAACCAGGATGTTCGTGGGTTTGTAAGCCACTTGTCGTAGGTTTGTAAGCTACTTGTCGTGGGTTTGTAAGCCACTAAAAAAGTAGAAATGGGTTCCATCCCAAAAGAAAAATGGAGTGAAGATTTCAGTGCTATTATGAAATTTTAACATAATTCTAGACTCAATACTTATCTTGAAATCTTGAACTCTTGATAATCTTGATATTCATGAGTCTTCAATCTTGATATCTTGAATCTCTATACTGTACAGTCTTCATTCTTTGTACCTGCATGGTTAAATCCTGCATATACATATATATCTAAACTATAATGTTAGTATTTATATTTTATAATCTTATTCTAAGGTTGTTGTCATCAAAACCATCATCTCAAGGACTAACAATCTCCCCCTTTTTGATGATGACAACCTTTGTTTATAAAATATTACTTCTATCCTAAAAACTCCCCTTAAATCTAATTACTCCCCCTTAATCTATGCCTAACTACCCTATTTTATATTTCTCTCCCTTTGTCATCAACAAAAGCAAACAAACTCTAAACTATATAACTCCCCCTCATTCTTGTACTCAAGTACCTACATTAATGAACTATATAATAGAGTATATTAAGAAATAACTATACTTATAGACATGATATTCAATCAACGATTTTAAATATATCAATGTATGTTTATACATTCATCAATCCACACCAAGTGTCAATCAAATCAATCAAAACAAACAATTTCAATCAAAGCAATCAATTCAAACAAAGTAATCAAATTAAATAAAGCAATCAAATTAAACGTTACGAGGAACTTCCACCCATCCTTCTTCTCCGAAAATAGGGTCTGCTTTGATGGCATCCCAATTTTCATTGTCATTTGTGAGAGAGACAGGAGGATGTGCTTCGTTATCATCCTTGTGCAGCGAAGAAATCATCCATCGAATTGCCTCGAAATGCCTTTCTTGCTCCTTGATCATCTGCATTTGACTCAATTCTAAGTGTCGCTGGTTACGAAGAATGAACGAGAGAATATTCTTGAATGAATTAAGAGTTTCTTCAAGATTCTCGAATAAGTTATGAATTGGATTAGCCATTTTTGAAATTGTGAGAAGAATGAGAGATAGAATAGATAAGAAATAATATTTAGTAATGAATTCTAGAAGAAATGGGTATATATAGGTGTAGAAATTCGTTTGAAATGAATAGACATATGGTAGTTATTCAAATTTCAAATTCAAAATAAAGTGTCATTTCTGACCAGTACATGTCGACATGGTCATAGAGGGTATGTCAACATGAGGCAGTGAAATTTGATGGTAATTTTGATTTTGTGAATAATTGTGTATATATATATTTATATAATATACTAACATTTATTCAAGAGATAAGATAAGCTAGATAACTGAAAAGAAATTCAATTTCATTGCATAGAAGAGTGATACAATGATTAATCATAAACAACTACATAAACACTCAAATTAAAACAAACTTAAACTAATTCGACATGATATGAAAATATAGAACTAGTTAGAGGATGATGAAGATGAAGATAATCCAAGTTTCTTGCTGACTTTGGAGAAAAACTTGTTCATCTTGGATGATATTTTGTCCAACTTCTTACTAACAGATCTTTAAGAACCCGTTGATTCTTAACAATAATCTTTTGGTTTTTGAGAAGGGTTTTGTTGGTAGGATTGGAGGGATAATCAATACTTTCTAGGGATGTCTCACCTTCTTCTTCTTCTTCTATTTCCATTTCATCCTCTTCTTCCTCTTCCTCTTCCTCTTCCTCTTCCTCTTCCATTTCTTCATGAGCTAAACGCTCTTCTTTTTCGGCAAGACTCTCATAAGGTTGAAAAACATATGGGATTTTCATGACAGAAATGTTTGAGATATTAAAAACATTTCTTGAAATAAATTCTTCTCCTTTGAAATTTACTCCAAAATAGTTGAAAATCCGAGTAAGGTAAATTCCATGATATAAAGTGTTTTCTCCCATTTCAAAATTTTTAGGACGAAGTTCATCCAAAATAACTTGCGCCCAATTGATATCATAATTTCTAAAAATAGCAAAAAGAGCTTTGCAAACTTTTGAGGTAGGATTGTTAAAATTCCCCGATCTTGGGGTCAAAGTATGTTGTAAAAGAAGGTTAACAATTCTTTCTTTTGGACGAAAGTTTCGGTTTTTAAATTCAAAGTTTTCATCTCCTTCAAAAATATGATGAAATGTCTCACGATCATGTTCATCGATTTGAAAACTAGAAAGATCCATTCCCGTGCTTTTGCAATTGAGAATGGTACCCAAAAGATCACAATTCAAAATAATTTTAGTGCCTTTGACACTACTCCAAATTTCATTATCATTTCCTTCATAAATTTGTCGATTGAGATTTGCATAGAAAATTTTAACAAGATTTGGGTAACAAACAAAATCATTTTAAGAAGAATTAACAAGACTAAGAATTTGATTGTTTGCAAAAAGAGTATCAATTTCATAAGAAGCAAAATCTTGAAAAATAGCAAATTTTCCAGGATGGACTTTTCCATAATTAGCATAATTGATGTATGCTTTTATGGCCTCCAGATTATTGAGGAGTTGCTCTTTCATGTTTCTGGAAAGTCTCATAGTGGAGGGGTTGCTTGAAGAAGCCATTAAAGTAGAGAGTAGAGAGCTTGAAGTTTTGAAGAGAGAGTTTGAATTTGAAAATGAAAGTGAAAAGTTGTGATAAAAGATAGTGAATAAATAGATTTTTGAAAGACATGTTCTCTGGTCCAAAAGATGCCTTTTCAGAGTATTGAATGAAGTGAAAAGGTGGAGAGAAATTCAACCATTTGAATTCAAATTTTGAATTTCAAATTCTGGTACCTATGTCGACATCAGGGTAGGGACCATGTCGACATATGCCTCTGAATTTCTATGATTTATTTTTCCTAAGTATTCTAATATATATACTTATTATTTTAATGTCTATATATATATCTGGAATATTATTAGAATTATAGTATATTCCAGAAAATATTATTATATTATTAAAATAATAATAATAAAATTATAATAAAATTATAATAATAATAAAAAAATAAAAAATAAATTTAAAATTCAATCAATACACCAATTCAAAATCAATCAATCAAGCAATCAATCATCTAATTCTAAGCATGCAATTTCAATCAATTGTATTGTAAATGTGTACCTTTTTCTGAGTCCGTTTCCTTGAATTCGTTGAAGTCGTGAACTGCCATGAAACACAAATTTGAATTATCTGTCTTCTGATCATCATCGCTTGAGGACGAGTCTGAGTCATCTAGAGTAGCAGTAAATGCACGCTTCCGTTTCTTTACTGAATCATTGTTTAAAGGAGGATTCTGCCTATCTGGATATGGACAGTCTCTTTCCATATGGCCTGGTTCATCACAGTTGAAACATTTGACTTTGTTTGGCACTGCATTCTGATTTCTAGAATTCTTATAGTTGTTTCTCTTGAGATTATTCATCTTTCTATATTTCAGGAATTTTCGAAAATTCCTGGTCATAAATGCTATCTCTTCATCATTATCACTGTTTGAGTCTGATCCGTCGGTTAATGCATTGAATGCCATTGATTTCTTTTCAGATGCTTTGCTTTCTCTTCTCCCGATCATTTGGACTTCAAACGACATTAGATTTCCAATCAATTCTTCTATCTTTAAGGTACTGATGTCATTTGCCTCTTCAATTGCAAGTGTCTTTTGATCCCATTCTGGAGTGAGAGGATTTAAAAAAATTCTGACTTGATCTTCTTCCGAAAATTCCTTTCCCAAGGATATTAAAGAATACACAATATCCTGAAATCGACTATACATATCGGAAATAGACTCATTAGTATTCATTTTAAATAACTGAAACTGATTTGTGAGCATGGAAATTTTGGTCTGTTTAACTTTGCTTGTTCCTTCATGAGTAACTTGCAAAGTTTTCCAGATTTCACATGTAGACTTACAAACTGACACTCTATTGAATTCATTCCTATCAAGTGAACAAAACAGAATATTCATTACTTTAGAATTATTTTGTGCAACATCCTTTTGCTCAGTGGTCCACTGTGCAAAGTCAGTTGTGGGTTCATAATATTCATTCTGTGTGATATTCCAAGTGTCTAATCCTACAGATTGTAAATATATTTTCATCCTACATGCCCAATATGCATAGTTACTGCCATTAAAAAGTGGTGGTCTAACAGTAAACTGACCTTCTACAAACGAACTAGTGTTAGAAACAGTACCAGTGTTGGTAGCCATTTAGAAAACTTTTCAAAATTCAGATTATGAAACTTTTGAATTGCTCTGATACAAAATGTGAGGAATGCATAATATGGATCTTAAGGCTAGAATGAACACTAGAGGGGGGTGAATAGTGTTTATAAGAAATTACTAAATCTTTTTGAGTTATTGTTGATTTCTACACAAATGTATGCAATATTCAGACACAGATATAATCACAGAATCAAACACAAATGAGAAATAAAGTAAATGCAGTAAAGGAAAGAACACACCGGATTTTATACTGGTTCAGAGTTACCCCACATCCAGTCCTGCACAACTAAGTACGGATTTCCTTTCAAAAGCAATTCAACAATTACAACCCTCCATTTCAAGGCCACGAGGTACACCCTCCAGAATCACAATCCTATGGGTAGAGATACTTGATTTCCGGGCAACGAGTTCACCCAATTGATTTCTCAAGGCTACAATCACACCTTTTCTCACTTGATTGATTTCCAAGGCTACAATCACACCTTTTACTCTATTGATTACAAAGAAAGCCTATAACTCTGAATAACACTGAGGATCATGATGAGATAGTGATAGAGAATCAAACCAGAGAGTATCTAGTTAGATTCAATGTTGATTTCGACAGAGTAATGGTAAGAATATGTATAAAGAAATATGGAAGAAGAAGAGAAGTGAAAAACCAGAAAATCTATATACAAATTCGTTGAAACTAACCCCTATTTATAGAAGAACAACAGTCATGTCCATTTGTGAAAGGTTATGGCGAATAGACACTTCTTTTGAAATTCAAATTTTTGAATCTAACTGTCACTATGTCGACATGGGGTACTAGGGCATGTCGACATCCCAAAGCATTTTTTGAAGATTTGATTTTCTTTGAAAATAACCTTTATCTTATATTAAAAACTATTTAAACTTTATAAATATACTTGACTGTAGATAAAATACATAGATAAATATAGAGAATAATATATATATAATTTTACTATAATTTTATATTTAAATCTAGGTATAAATATATTATAATTAAAAGATAGTTTAAAACAAACAAAGTTTAAAACAAGAGTTTATTAAAAACAAAAACAAAGAATATTTTAAGGCTAAAACATCTTTTTGAAAATCATTTGAAAAGATAATTTTTAACATTTTGAAAAGCAGTTTTGAAAATCATTCTGAAGTAGTTTTGAAATTTATTTTGAAGTAGTTTTGCAAGCTTCTTCCTGCAGAATATCTCATCATATCAGGACTCGAGAACTTGTACAAAACTAGGATGTTCGTGGGTTAGTAAGCCACTTGTCGTAGGTTTGTAAGCTACTTGTCGTGGGTTTGTAAGCCACTAAAAAGGTAGAAATGGGTTCCATCCCAAAAGAAAAATGGAGTGAAGATTTCAGTGCTATTATGAAGTTTTAACATAATTCTAGACTCAATACTTATCTTGAAATCTTGAACTCTTGATAATCTTTATATTCATGAGTCTTCAATCTTGATATCTTGAATCTCTATACTGTACAATCTTCATTCTTTGTACCTGCATGGTTAAATCCTGCATATACATATATATATATAAACTATAATGTTAGTATTTATATTTTATAATTTTATTCTAAGGTTGTTGTCGTCAAAACCATCATCTCAAGGACTAACACATATGTATGTTTTATCTGATAAATATTTTATTAATAGTTACATAATTTGTCGATTCTAGATTATTAACATTATAAAGCAAATGTTCTTACAATATTAGAAAGAGTAAATGTTACCATTTCATTTTAAAAAAAAAGCTCCCACTATATTTTTATGTTCCTAAAAAACCTAAGAGAAACATAGAAATATTTTAATTTTTCTAGTGGATGTTAGAACTTATGACGACCCACCCTTCGTAATACCTTAAATCAATGTTCAATGGCAACGTCTAATTCCCGAATACCATAATAGACAGTCAATCGGGGTAAAATTTAAAACTAAACACCATAATAAGGCACATCAATACAATCTCACAATAGGAAGATAACATATAATATACTGAATATACATGAACATAATAGGACAAAAAATATATAGAAGATGGTTATAACAAAAGCAATTGATAAATAAATATCAATACAGAAAGTTGGAATACATTAATTCTATTCATACAGAGTTTTGAATATATTATTTGATATAACAAGTCTCACATAAAAATAGCTCATTTGCCATGTATTACATCACCAATAAGTATATGTATCCAATATATTGACTTCACGCCTCTAATGCTCCAGTTATCCTATAAGCATGCCCCTAAAAGCACCTGACTTTGAAACTATTCAATCGAGTATCCGAAAGTTGTCAGGAAATAAATAGACAAAATAAAACACGGGTTAGACATAAAGCCTAGTGTGAAGGGAACTATCTCTAAGTACTACATATACATGCAACCTATAAACATCTAATAAATGTGAGCAAGAATCAATGGATAATACTTATCATACTTCACCATACTTTATTCATAGACAAACAAGTCAGGATGATACATAATAGTGGTTCTCTAATTAAAATAAAATAGTACCTACTGTAACAACTCATGCTACTGAATATGAAAAACAAGTGCAGGGGTACTACTACACTTCATAAGCCATGGTGCCATAGATCTCTTAATCCCTATCGAATCATCTGAAATGCAGAATAATACAAAGATATAACTATGCTACTAACATAGCATCTCCATACCTAAAACCAAAATACGAATATCCATAACTGATACCCGTGCCAAATTGTCATTAGCTACTAAAGAGACCTATCGAGAGCCACAACTAACTTATGAACTCCTCCGAAAACCAACACTTAAAATAATTTGGCCTGTAGGTCCTACCGAGCACCCAATTCTACTATGGAATAGTATATGACCTACTCTAGACTAGCGTTCAAATATCTCTCTACCCCTACTTCGGGACCATGTCTACAAGTCGTGTGTCTCAATGGTAAAATGGATTCCCTCACTAGCATCCTT
Organism: Allium fistulosum; assembly: GCA_030737815.1. Taxonomy (NCBI): domain Eukaryota; kingdom Viridiplantae; phylum Streptophyta; class Magnoliopsida; order Asparagales; family Amaryllidaceae; genus Allium; species Allium fistulosum. The sequence goes on from CM060902.1 coordinate 1,216,841,829, forward strand.
TCCTTCCAGTTGTCTTCACCGACATACCAGAATCGTATGTAAACTCTAAACCCCACATACACCCTTCCCAAACGTATACACGACACCGAAGTATTGTCGTCACATGTGGATCATGATTCGTTATTGAAGTGCCTCGCACTACTTGGTTACCCAAGTCAGGCATATCAAATCAATATATATAAACTGCCCAAGCGTGCATCTATAATTGTCTACATACATACATATATGCATGCATACATATAAATCACTTGAACCACATATTTATACATTTGTATAATATATTTCGCCCACTATTTAGTAACCATAAGTTGGCATATCGAACTATACATATGCTTAAATTTTGTATCGACAAATTGTTTCGAATTGCCATTAACTACGAAAGTAACAAATCTATCATCTCAATATTAATAGAAATTCACACATACAATCATCCCGAATATCTACTTAAACCAATCCATTGACATGGAGCAATAATTACTTATTTACTTTCTACCTTTACTAGGTAATATTTTTCAGTATATATAATTACGAGGATTTATACTGAAGTATAAATTCAGAGTTATAATTCCACTTGCCTAAGCCATAAATTATTGAGTGTTCAGATTCAGTCCAAACCTCTACCATATTGTAGATAATCTCACTACGATTGTAATGATGAAGATCACATCTCGATTGGACCACATATGCAAAAGGTACGAATTACTTATGAAATGGGGTTAATTAAAATAATTAGCTTAATTAATTACGTTAATTAAATATCTCCCCCTTCTTCCCCAATTCTCTTCTTGTACATGTACACACTTATGAACCCACCAAGCCATGCATGTATACCTCCCTTCCAGGGCTACGGTCGACGAAATCAACCACGACCGCCTTCGTTTATCTCGTCGAGCGAAGACAAACTCAACCACGCCAACATCGAAAGGTCTGACCTCACCGTTCATGATGCAACATTCCATGCCCTAGCGGACCATCACCAGATCGTGATTTTATAGGGTGCATCAGAGTTCCTCCAACCAACGTCATCTGACTCCACTTCGAACAAATTTCACATTAGTGCACTCTATTCCTCCGACCGACGTCGCTAACTCTGCTGCCTCCTTACAACATCCACAACCAGCAAAAGAGAGGCACGACTGAACACTACTGCACGAGCTTACGCCACCATAGATTTGCTTTCCATCTTGCCACGAGTTCAACGGATCCATCCCCATCCACTTTTTTTGGCCTAAAGCTTTTGATTTAATTGCATGAGGAGTGGTAGATTTATGTTGTTTACTATGGAGGAGGAGAAGAAACGTTGGAGAGGAATAATTGAAAATACCAAAATAAGAAATGTATGGACATATATATAATTCCATTAAATTTCACAAATAAATTGCCACACGCTTTAAGCGCATACGATCCCAATGTATATCAGATAGTCATGAAACTCATCATGCACATTATCTCATTTTTTCGGTCCCGATAGCATAAATTTCCCTGCTATCCGAGACAGCACTCCAGGATGATAATTTCACACATTTCGTTGTCATTTTGGCTATCGAACCGTCTGATTCCAAATATTACTCCACTGTATGTCTCATAATGAAGTTCTCATCCCTAAAACATAAGCCATCGGTAGAGATTCCACTGGATCCGACTATGCACATATTTTTATAAAATACGCATAACTATACGCAAATCGTAAAAATACCATGACTCCAAATATCGAGATATTTATAATCATTTTAATTTGCAATGTCGATCCTGACTCAAAAGGAAGTGGTCTCGAGTCCTAATTCGACCGTACATGAAAATTTAAATTTCGAACCTTCATTTAATTAAAGATTCAATATTTAAATTAATCATTTAAATATCAATTGTTAAAAAGTGCAAGTTGTTATAGGACTCGCATGTCTTCCGGTTCTGACATTGAGGAAACTCAATAAATCATAGGCCCACATGCGATGGATACACATTATTGGTTGTATCATACACAACTCCTAACCCGTGGTCTTTGTTCTAATCTCATCTCGACCTTGAGAAAACTCAACAAATCAAAATAGATTATTCACTCGTACTTACCATTTTGTGATGGCCTAAGCATAACGCACATACCTTTAGGAAACTCAAGAAATAAGTGCATGCATCTTATCTCGTCCAAGCAAAATATTAATAGTACTACATATATATAACATCTCTAGCTGGAGGAAACTTAACAACTAAAGAGTATGTAAGTAATTTATCAATCTATAAATGGTTGAGGAAAAAATTTATATTATAGATTCATAATCTTTAATATATTTAATCGAGTGATATCAATTTAGGGAATAATGTATTTCTTTTGGAATACCCGCGTGATTCAAGTGTTAAACACATATGCAATCATGGTATAGGTATTATACATATGTATTTACTCATTAAATCTAATTCGGTTTTCTTTCCAATTCCACTTAATCTTATACATATATAGATATATAAGTATTAAGCTATTTATAACTTATAATTAAATTTACTTATATAATACATATATGTATCTTATTAATTAAATTTTATTTATTTATTTTTAATTTTATTGATTAAATCATATTTAAATAATTTAATTTATTTAAATAATTAACATTTTAATTGATTGAATTTAAATTTCAACTATTAAAATTTACTATATTCATTCTTAATAATTTAAAAAAGAATATTGACAATAACATTTATAGTAATTTGGTACACATTCCATTTTACATGTACATTATTTCGTAATTAACTTTTAATTAATTTAATTAATTAAAATAATATTTTAACTAAAATAAAATTAATTAAATTCAAAATTTTATCTTCACTCAAACATTTTAAGATAAATATACACATATCATTATATATATTTTAATTTAATTAGTTATTTACTTACTAATTTATTTAATCTAATTAAATAAATAATTAAGATAAAAGAATTTTAAATTAAAATATTAACTTTTCAAAACAAGTTTTGAAAAGTTTATAACATGCCACATTTTAAACTTCTCTTTTAAATTTAAAATATATATATATTAAAATTTTCAAAACATGTTTTGAAAAATTAGCTGAAGGCTCAAAATCAATTTGACTTTTATATCAGGGATAACTTATGGGCATATTCATCCTTCGGGCCCGGCTAATAATCGGATACAGCAATGTACTTGATTACCCAAACTTAATCCTTCAACACCACCTTTTTTAGACACCGTACTAAATGGGTAGGATCTAATCAATTAATCTGAATATTGCTAATTTAGACTGCATATAATATTTGGCTCTAATACCATTGACGCACCGGGCCAGTCAAAAGCGGGTTGAATCGGTGAATTTCAATTTTTTTTCCATTTTTATCTTTGTTAAGGATATAAAACCCTAAATGGATTTTAGATCCAATAAGGTTTTAAATAAAATCTCCATTTTATTCAATTTTTTAAAAAAAAATCTTTTTTGTTTACAAGTATATCAAATATACTTGTTTGTGTAGTGCACAAGCTGGGATTTACACCGCAGTGGACCCATCCCCCCTTTACACATGCCTTTGTTGTCCATGATGTGTGTGTGTGTGTATTAAAATCACATTAGATGACCTTATGTAATTAAAATCCAAAATTAACTTAAATAAATTTTGTTTCAATTAAAGAATGATTTGATCTTAAAAGTGGCAAAATTCTACAAGATTTGTTTTAAAAATTTGAAATAAAACAACATATGTACAATTCCATATATATATATGTGTGTGTGTGTGTGTAAAATTGCGTTTTAACATTTTATTTTTTAGAAAACCATATTTTGTGAATATTCTATTTATACTATATATAATATAGGTTGGATTTAAAAGTAAACAATCTAGGATGATTTTTAATTTGAAAATGGAGTTAGAGTTTAGCAAAGGTTTTTTGAAATAATAAATTTAGAAGAGAAAAATATTTAAAATTTGCATAAAAGTCCACTTGTAAATTTTAGACCAAAAACTTTCATTCTTACAGGAATAATATTCAAATGTTTGTATCTAAAAGTTAACCATATAATTATAGAAATTAATCTTCAAGGAATAATAAATAGTTAGCATGAACAATTCATTCACTGTGATGCCCCATTTATTTCAAAAATTATTTCAAAAAGGTTTGGAGAAAACCGTGCTAAAAAACAATGAAAAACAAAGAAGATACCTCAAAACCGATAATTCGAATTCAATTCGAATTCAATTCAAATTCAACTCAAAATCAATTCAAATTTGAATTTAAAATTCTCCAAAATTTAGCTAGCCTATTGATAGGCATCATAGCTCTCAAAACATCATAAAAACATCATCAAATTCAAGCAAAATAGAGAACAAACTAAGCTAGAATAAGCATCATATTTCACACAACACAAGAGAAAAAGGCCCAGTCAAAATGCCTTAGAGGTCGACATGCAATTATGTATGTAAATTTGGTAAAAATATAAAATAGATTTAAATCAAAATAAATTTCAAATTTCTTTTTTTAAACAAGAACACCAAAACAAAAGAAAAGGAATTGCATGAGTTAAGCACATGTAAATTCATTATAAGAACAAATAGAAATAAACATTGTGTAGAATAATTATAACAAATAACCAAAGGTGATGAAGAATCCAATCAAATCAAGAGGAGATAAACATATATAATAGAGAGGGTGAAGAATATATGTGGATCTAAAATAAAACAATGCAATTGTCATATAATCAATTGAGATGAGAGAGGATTTCAAAAGGATCAATTGAACGCATTACAAATCTTACAAAATCCAAGTGTATGAATGATAAAACATATATATATATAAATTAATTGAAGAATTACCTTGGATGTTGCCAGTATATCACACCTTGAAATGAAGAATCAAAAGCTCATAGACTCAATAGATACAATCTCCGAAATTTGCAAGAATAAAAAGATATGAACCACCTTTTGTTTTTTATGTTTATTTAATTTTGTTTTTTTATGAAACACATAGAAGGCTATTAAAATTTGGCAATGGCGTAGAAGATAGAGGGAGAGAGCCACATGTTAAATAATTGAATGAATGAAATCCCATAAAGGAGGAAATAAAAGATAATTAAAATAGGTCAAAAGGGTTGGCTTAGTTAGTTGGTAGTTTGGACTATAAGATTAAAGGTCGTGAGTTCAATTCTCGAGATCGACACGTGTTCGCATTAATAAACATGTTAAAAAAAGATAATTAAAGATAAGGTGATTCACCTTCCTTTAATTACGTCTTAGCCCTTCATTTCAAATTCAAAATGGCTCCTCCTTTTCCTTTGATTACCAGGCATATCAAGGAGGAAATGGACCTCAAAAATTTCCAAATCCATTTAGTATTAATCATTTAAATATTCTATTGAGTATATCGATACATGAGTTTATAACTTTTATTTATGCACTGAATTAAGTGATAATGATATTCAAACAAATCAAATAAAATTTTAGTAATTATTATTTCACAAATATGAATTAATTTAGTTTATTTAAAGCCCTTAAGTATTTATTCTATTTAAATCTAATTTAAATATTCTACCGACATCGTATATCGATATGCACATTTATAACTTTTATATACATAAATTGCTAAATACTAATAGCCTTAAAACAAATCAAATAAAATTTAATAATTAATATTTCATAAATATTAAATAATTTAATTGATTTACAATGCTTATAAATTAATTAAATCGTGTGTGGAGTATTTATCATTACGGTTGTGCGACTCAAATGTGTAAATTCACTTAGCGATTAATATTTTACAATTCGAATATTAACATTCACACGTCACTTGAGCTAGTGGTGTGACATTTTAGCTGAATTTATCACTTACACATCTTTTTGGTAAATTCCAATTTTACTTATTATAAGTGGTAACTAGTAATAATGATTATTTACACTAATTCTCTTCGTCAATACTGTACCAAATTTAGATTTATGGAATTTGGTTTTTATCAAAATTCAAAAATCGTCCATATTCAACTTTATAAATCAAAACACAAAATCCTTGATTTAATAATAACAATTTTTATTAATAGTATTGCTTTGGCTAGAAACTTTGACCTTGAGTTGACTGTAGTGACCGTGGCATTAATCTTATATAACCAAGGAGACAAATTATCTACCGAATAGTGCTTCACTTTCAATGCTTTAACTCAGAACCAAGTATAGTCGGTCAATGGATTTTATGCCACGATTTAACTATAATCAAAGTAGAGTGACCTCATTGAAGTTTCACAGTATTCTCAAGTCAAAGGAACTATGTAACATCATTAATTCTAGATTCTCTATTTGACCTTAGTTATATTAACCAATAAAGAACTCTCGAGTGAGTCATTCCATGGTTATCCAGTAATTATCAGTACATAATCCCATGGTTCCCCCAACAGCCACGATTGATATACCGTCCAACATTTAGAGAGCGTTACACACTCTATTCTCAATGGATGTATCGATATCCCACCTCGAAATACCTTTTACTTTAAACAATTGTTGATTATTAAGTAGATACATGTAATAAATTACATAATTGCCCCTAGGGCATATCCCTAATCTATCATCCACTCCTCTTTATTTCCAATCCAAAATCAAATCGAATTAAATTCAAGCTGTGATGAACCCTTCGGTTATTAGCTTTTTTGGAAGAGATTGGATCCGATTCAAAGAGCTTTTCTGCTTCAAAATTCAAGGTGCCACATCATAGCCACAACATAGGTAATATCTAATTTGTATTCTTAAATACATTTGTTCATTTATGCAATTTAATTTATGTAGATTAGAAATTTTTTATCATGAATTTGTCTATCTATTTGCTATCACATATATTTATGCATATTTATATATCCATATCCATATAATTATATATATATATATCTGTGTGTGTGTGTGTGTTTCTTTTTAGCCAACAATATAAAAAAATTTGAAAACTATACTTAATTCTAAAATAATGTAAATTTAAAAAATTGTATTTTATAGTTTATAAATTTCTATGTATATATATAAATTAATTGAAAACCTTTATTTATATAGATATATATACACATAAAAAAAGTTATGTGTATCTTTATATTTTAAAACTATAATGCAATAAATAATTTTTAAATATTTGCAAATAAGAATATGTTATTGAGATCAAAATTTAAAAAAAAAATTTAAATCCGTATGGATTTTGTTTTATATAAAACATAAAGTTTTTCAATTAAATCCGTACGGATCTAGAAATTTTTTTGAAACCACCTTTGGTCAAAGAATTTTTTTTAATGTTTAAATATATAATGTTGTTTGTATATTTAAAAACTAGTAATTTTAAATTTAAAATATACACATATATACAGTTTTTATTTATAAATAATAGTTTAATGTATATATGTATATATTTATATACATTAAATATATATAATAGTTAAATTTGAATTTGAACTTTAAATAAGATATTATTTTAGATCTAGAATTGTTTTCAAACTTGAATTTGAATTTTGAATATGATATTATTTAGATCCAGATTTGTTTTGAAATTTAAATTTGTCCTAAGCTATTTTAAATGATAAATATTTGAACTGGTTTATATATTTAAATTTATACATAATTATTTTGCATATATATATATATATATTTGTGTGTGTATACATATATATACTTTATATTATATTAACATTGAAATAATAATAGACAATAGATACGTATACAAAGGAGGCTAATGTGTCTGTTGTAGTGTAAATTCCAACACTTACACATGGGCACATTAAACCATGTTCACATTTATATGTTGCACGTGCATCTACACATGTGTGTGTATTTGATACATATATAAACATCATATTATATATATACAAAATTAAATCTTTATGTCAAATAAATAAATAAAATAAAGATTTAGATCTAAATCAACTTAGACTTCATAGGCCCAATTAGATCTAAAATAATTTAAAAAAATTAAAATTTACCTATTTAACCCGTTGCTTACTGGCCAAGTTCCATCAATATCCACATGAGTTCAGGAAAAGACATCCTTACTTAAATGTGGAAACGTAATTAGCCTTTATCTGATTTTTGTATCCAACTCTCTTACTATTTTGACTATTTTTGTTAGATGTTGGGGACCTATGGTAACTACCTTCCAACTTCGACTTGACATTGCCATTAATATCTCTGGACTCAATTTTAGGAATAATCATTTCTCTTGTTCTTCTTCTTGATCTACTGCTTGAATTGTTTTGGTTGTCTCATTGTGCTTTCTTTTCCTTTTTTGTTCACCGGACTTTTCATACGAGACCTTTTGCTAATTTGTAGGAGAGTGTCGCTTACTTGCCTTGGGCATTAATTTCTATTGCTTAATGCCAAGAGATTATTACGAATAACATTTCAATTTCTTTTAAACAGGGAAATTCCTATATGTGCATACAACTTAATATGCCCTAGTGGAGTGGATCCCTCGCTATTGAACCCAAAGATTGGTTCAAGACTTGGATCAAGCTTTGCCCTTGGGATATCCATTTGATCAAAGGCATACTTAAAGATCACATTTACAGCACTTCCCGTATCCACCAAGAGTTTGAATACCGATGACAACCCAACTTGTACCGTGATCATCAAAGGACAATTGTGTGGGTGCCTCACTCCTCTCCCTGATAGTTATTACTAAGTCTGGCGTCAACATTGCACTTTTTAGGGATTTCGTTCGAGGTTCCACTCCTACAAAATAGATTCCTTCCTTAGCTTCTCATATGTACCTAGTCCTCGCTCCCTTACTTGCCCCAACGAAATGTGGATCTCCATGGATCATGTCAATATGGCTTTTTGGTAGCAGAAAGTCTCATTTTGGCTCATTTTCCAAGATGTTAGCATTTTTAGCGGGTTGATTTGCATTAATATTTGGTCATGGTAACTTCTTTATTCTTTAACGAATTCTTTTAATGCACCCTCCTTATACTTGAATTATTCCTACAAAGCACAAAAGTTGTCAGTCTTATTTCCATTGGCTTTATGATAAACACGGTAATCTCCCTCTTATTTTGCTCGATTAGTTTAGGTTTTGAGTGGAGTGGGGTATTCCATTTCCTCCTTAGAATGGAATAGATATATGAGATGGGTTAATCTAAAGGTACAATATCAGCCTTTTGAATTTTGTCCCATCTACCATACCTATCTGGGGCAAAAAAAACCAAATCTATCGCATTCCCTTTCTTTTTGTTGTAACTTCGTTTTCTCATGAAAAATCTCATCAGGGCGAACAAATTTATTAGCTAGGAAATGAAAATATTACAAATATCTACACCCATGAATATATAGCTCCTTCCATAATAGAGTATTTTCAACCAATCCTAATCTAATGGCTGTAAGTTTCTCCCTATCGCTCACTTTTAGGTTTTGTTAGCCTTAGAGTTAAACCTTCTCAAATAGTCTCTTAACAACTCGCCCGGACGTTGTTTGATATTTGCTAGCACACTTGAGTCTGTAGAGGGGTCTTTTGAGGCACAATAATGAGCAGAAATATGTAAATTCACTCCTAAGTAGATGGGTTTTTCATAGTATTGTCAACACCATTTGCTAGCAGCTCCAAAAAAAGTTATTGGGAATAGCCTACATCTCACCGCTAAGCATGTATCATAAATGTTGGAACTGTGTTAGGACGTAATGGAATAAATGGGTAAATTTCAATTTTTTTACCATTTGGATCTTTAGTAGGCCTATGATGTCAAAATTTAATTAGATCTTATCTCTGCCTATTACCTAGAAGATACACATTGAAACAAAGAATCAAATTCCTTGAATTTAATCGGTATCCAAAAGTTGCAAGCACCCGAACATAGCTACCACCGATGATCGAATCAAGATTTATTTGAGGTTTAAAGGCTTGAAGAATTAAGACCTAGGAAAAGGGGTTGTCGACCTGATATTAGCAAGAGGAGAAGTAAAAAAAAATCTTCTCTAAAAGTGAGGATTAAGGGGATTAAATATAGGATAGGGAAGAGAGTAAAAAGAGGATCACGATCCTTGTTTTTCTCTTACTATTTCTTTCCCTTTAATTCAAAATCCCCTTCACCAATCCATTACATGGTCGGCCATCCTTATGGATAATTATAGCCGGCCTCATCAAGCCACATAAGGGCCTTAAAATCATTTCAAACCCGAACAATATTTATCACATTTAAATCCAATTTAAATGCTTATCAATATCGCATATTATTAGTGTATTTATAACTACTATATACACACTATTTTGATATTGTTTAACACACATCAAATAAAACTTAATAACTAATATTTCATAAATATTAATTAATTTAATTAATTTATAACAATTATAATATAATTAAATCGGGTGGGAATAGGAGTATTCAATGTTTCGATTGTGTGACTCTTAGGTGTAAATTTGGTCAGCGATTAATATTGAATAATTCGAATATTAACGTTCATACGTCACTTAGCAGGTGGTGTGACATTGTGATCAAAATTATCACTTACTTGGAATTGGTAAAATCCAATTTTACTTTATTAAGCATTACCTAGCAGTGATAATTATTTACATTAATTCTCTTCGTCAAAACTATATCACTTGGGACTTATGGAATTTGGTAATGATCAAAATTCATATATCATCCATATTCAACTTTATAGTCCAAACACAAAGTCCTTGGTTTAATAAGAACAATTATTTTTAACCGAACTGCTCTAGTCAGAGTGTTTGATTTTGAGTTGACTTCAGTTGACCGTGATACTAACCTCATATAACCGGGGAGACAAATCCTATCTTGAATAGTGTTTCACTTCCAAAGCTTCCATATCAACCAAACTATAGTCATTCGATGGATGTCAGGCCAATATTTGACTATGATCAAAGTGGAGCTTCCAAATTGAAGATCATAGTATTATCAAGTCAAGAGAACTGTTTAATATGGTCACTTCGATATTTTCTGTTTGACCTTGGTTATATTAACCGACAGAAAATTATTAGGTGAGTCATTCTATAGTTATCCAATAACAATCAGTACATAACTCCTTAGTGCCCCTAGCAGTCCTGGGTGATATACTGCCCAACATTTGGAGAGTGTTACGTACTCTAGTCTCAACGGATGTATGTATATACTGTCTCGATACCTTTTGACTAGGAATATTTAAAATGGTATGTTTAATATCATTAAGATAAATTACTCATGGTTACAACATATGGTAACCACTATCACAAAACATACCATTTATGGAATTTCTATTAAATATACATCAATTATCTATATCATGATATAACAAGTGTATAACAGAAAGAAAAAACCTTTTATATTGAACAAGATTGATCATTGAGTTAAATATTGTAACAAATTACATAATTTCCCTTACGGCATATCTGTAACTCTATCAATCTTCCACATGCACTTGAGGTCAATTATGGAATCATATTCCAACTTCTTCGATCTGTTTTCTCAAACTAATCAGGTCAGTCCCTTAGTGAATGGTCTATTTTGTTTTAATTATCTACTCTGTCAATCAACTTTCTCTGATGGTTATAAACTGCCTTTTTCATGTGGAACAGTTCGTAGTATGTCTCTTGACTTCCAACTAGCTCTAGGTTATTTATGAACTGTATCGCGACATCATTATCACATAATAATGTCTTGGAATTCTCAATGTTTGGAATCACCCTTGGCTTAGTTATAAATTTGTGCATTTATTTTATACATTACTTTTATTGTGGTGCTATTCTAGGCGATGTACTCACCCTTTTTGTTGAATCGACTGAAACCTTTCATTTGAAATATTTCCAATTTAAAGCTTCTTGATTAAGGTTTGACCATAAATTTGATATTAACATATTATACTCAACATCACTTATGAAGTTTAAGCCCGAACACTTCTTCACAAGGAGTTCATTGTTTCTGTAAACAATGAGAACACTCTAAACTGCCATTTTGTGATCAGAAACTGCCAACTACTTGGCCACGATATGTTGGGGTTCTTATAAACCATTAACTTTTATGATTATATAAACTATTCTTTAGATGAAATTAATTTTAACTTTATGTACTACTCATAAGTACATGACTTTATAGAAAGAAGTTAATTTAGCTTCACTCACCATTAATCATACTTTGTTTAACAAAGTTCGATTACTCTTTATCGATTCATCATTATGTATTATAGAGAAGAGTGACTTTTGAAATAGAATCTTTATTCATTTTAGGTACGTTTGGAACTCTTTCCCATATACTCACATCTTTAATTAAATCAAATCATTTTTATTTTGTATTGCATGTTGTTTTATTTACTTCCATTGTATATCCTATGAGCTTATTGTAGACGCATGTGTATCAAATACACATGTTCATGTTGGTGATAACTCATCGGTGAATATAATAAAGTATGCAATGACCCGAACTTTTATCGTCTTGATTTTGAATGTTTAATTAATTTTAAATATTTAAATAATTAATTTTTAAAGCTTAATAACTATTTTTAATTAATAAATAATAATAATGAACTTGTTATAGAAAAATATTTATAAAAATAGTTCGAACTAATATCGTTAGTGTGACCAAAAATCGTTTTATCGATAAACGGTCTTGGAACACAAGAAATTATTGTCCTGGGGCACTATCTGGGATTTTGATGAAACTAGAACCATCAAAACCAGAATAATGAGATGACGTACATTGACGAGTTTCGTGTTGATCGGACGTGTGGTGTGATTGTGCGAGCTCGAAACGCGTAAAGTTTTAATTAGAGAATTAAAAATATTATTATTTTATTATATAAACAACTCACCCTCACTCTTCTCTCTCACTTTTCCTTTTTCCTCTTTCTCTTTTTCATTTACAATAAACAAAAACTCAATCACCATCTTCCCAAAATTAATTCGAGAGCTGTAGTTATCGAAAACCAACATCATTAGATCCATTGGTTTGTATTGGTGAGGGCTTTAAATCTATATAGTCGATGTTGGGTGCGGCATCGATTTAGTAGGAGCGACGTAGTGATAGCCGACCTAGGTTTTGTCGTTGTCAGAGCTTAGAGCATCGATTAAGGAATCAGAAGGTGGCGTTGTGCTTGTTAGGTGAAGACGAGTGGTTTGATGTTGGTCTAAGATGGTGTGGCTACCGTTGGTGATGTGTGATATGTGTCGTGTCGTGCAGTGGAGCTTTGGTCGTGAGTAGCAAGGGTGGTTAGAGGGTAAATCAAAGGTGGTGGGGGAACTCAGGGTGGCAAGGCGAGGATTGGCGGTGGGTAGAAGCGCTGCGGTGCTCCGAGGCGATTTGCGACATTCAAAGTCGAAAGGGGGAAGTTACAGGTGGATTTTGTTGGTTTGGCCAAAATGATCGAGTTTAGGGCCGATGCGGAGAGAATGCGAAGTGCGACGCATTAGAGTTGTTGGTTCTTTGATTCAATATGTGTTCTTGGAGATAGGTAGGAGAGAAGGAAGTGTGCACGGTTGGGTTGTGCGTGTACATGTGCACAGGAATTTGATCAATGGGGAAGAAGGGTTTGTGAAAGGTAATTAGTTTAATTAAGTGATTAAGTTATTTAATTAATTAATTAATAATTCAAATTCTTAAAAAATCCATAACTATTGCATATGAGGTCCAAATCGAATGTGGTATTTTGCATTGTGCTCGTAGGAGTGTTATCTACACACTGGAGCTAATTTCATCAAGTTTGGAGCAAGTAAAATTTTGAGCTAAAATCGAACGCCATTCGATTTTAGATCGAGCAGGAACGCCTAAGCATCGGTTGGGATTTTAGTGAGTTAACTCACCTTTTAATGAACACTATATGATATATATGGTAGATATAAAATATTGTTTGCATGCTTGAATAATTTCTTTGTTTGATTTGGTTAAATTCCCGTTTTGGAAAGCGGATATCATATGAAATGAAATACAATAAACTAATGAAATTTTTAGAGGGGTTTGGATTCATCGCCACTATTGACTTTAATTTCATTTCCATACTTATTGTATAAATTGTTGGATGTCAAAAGTGTAACGACCCGTATTTTACGGATCGAAAAGTTTGTCAAAATCTGGAATTTTTGCATTTTTAAGTCATTTCAGATTTTTTTTAGGGAAATTTGTCTAAGTCCTAGGTCGTGAACGACCTAAAGAACTGACCGACCTAAGGAAACTATTGGGAGCGACCTAAGAGTTTCGGTGAGCTAAGTGCTAGGTCGGCAGGGCGAGTTAGCGACCTAGTGGTTCCGTGTTAGCGACCTAAGGAGTTAGCTAGTTAGCGACCTAGTGGTTCCGTGTTAGCGACCTAAGGAGTTAGCTAGTTAGCGATCTAGTGGTTCCGTGTTAGCGACCTAAGGGGTTAGCTTGTTAGCGACCTAGGAGTTGCCGTGTTAGCGACCTAAGGGGTTAGCTTGTTAGCGACCTAGGAGTTGCCGTGTTAGCGACCTAAGGAGTTAGCTTGTTAGCGACCTAAGGAGTTAACAGTTGGCGACCTTAAGAGTTAGGCTATGTGTTAGGTCGTAACACTGTTAGGTCGCGTAGGTTGTTAAGTTGTTAGGTCGCTAGGATTTAGGTCGCGTAGATCTATCTGTTAGGTCGGAGAGTCTTAGGTCGGAGAGGCTTAGGTCGGAAATGACCTAGGGAGATAGCCGAGTTAAGCGACTTAAGGAAATTTCTGCTATAAATAGGAGGGGTTGTTCTCACTTTTTAGGATCCGGATTTTGAAGCGACGAAGTGCTGCCATTTTGAGAGCTCGACTTCTACACTTCTTCACTTCTTTTCTCCACTCTAATCTAGTGCTTCCATCCATCCAAATCGAAGATCAAGATTGAAGATTCAAAAGCTTAGATTGAAGATCTTCATCTTTTCAAGAGAGATTTCATCGTTTGAAGCGGATTTGTGATAGATCAAGCTTGATCCTTTGCTGTCCAGATCTGAAGCGTGTTGATTTGTGGTTGTTTAGGTGATTTGGTGAGTGGTGATTATCTCTCACACGGATCCAAAGGAGTAGATCGGATTGTTGGCTCGATTTGGTGTTAAATTAGTGATTTCCATGCATTTTCTTCATCCTATGTGTAGATCCATGTAGATCCATTGTTCATGATGATGTTGCATCCATTTTATCATATGTTAACCTATGCAAGTTCATTCATCAAGTTTGTAGAGATATAATCCATGTTTTCATGCTTATTGGACTTTCAACTCTTTAATTACGAAAATGCCATTATTGTTATAATTGTCTACTTAGATCATATTTGAATGCTTGATTGTTTGGATTGATGTTTGAATTGATTGATTGTTATGAACTAGATGGTTGATGATTAGATTTAGACCGAAGACGATTCAAAAGCTAAGGGAAAGGCTCTTGAATTGGGAAAGCTGCTTGTGGCATATGTAGCGGGATGATGAAGCTCTTATGCATAGATTTGATGATGTGATGATGAGATGAGGCTTTGCGAGGATGTAATGAAGCGAGGCAATCATGTGATGAAGACTTGGTCTAATCCAGACGGGATCATTCCAAGCATGTTGATAACTCGGTGATATGATTCGAGTTGAAGATAATGAATGGATATGAGAATAGTCGTCGAGGAGGATGACTAGGAGGCTTGGATAGCATCGTTGTTGAAGGTTCTAGCATGCTCTAAGCAAGGGTACGTTTGGGCAGATTCGATAGTCCCAACGGCCAACTGTTGATGGTCGAGTACTCTGGGCAGATTCGATAGTCCTAGGCACGGGCTGCGACGACGTGCGGGAGTTATGTCTAGAACCGGGGTTTTCATTAGCCCTTGACGGACGGCTGAAGAATGTGCCGGTCATTCAATTAACGGTGATATCGAAGCAATGATAACAGTGATAGCCAGAGTCATGGATGTTTGGTTGTATCGTCATTCGGACTCAAGAGCGGTATTTTCTGGGTGCTTATCTGATTTAGGCCTTGGTACTTGGAAAACATCGCCCTTGACTCGAGTGATAGTAGCTTTACTTTAAATTGTATGCTCTGCTATGTTTGCTTCTGCTTAGTGTGTGTCTGGGGGCTATCACTGTAGAATGAGGTTGGAGTGGGAGGGTTGTATTCCTATTCCTTTTCCTTTATGCTCTTTTGGTATGTTGTTAGTTAATTTACTGCTCACTAAGACTGTTGTCTGACTCAAGGCTTTATGTTTTTAATTCTTATTGCCTTGGGCTGTTCGTCCATTTTTGGGACGGGCAGACTAGGTAGCAGGTGACAGGTGCTGTTCTCTTCTCACGATGCTGATATCGAAGACGAGCTAGAGGGTTGCATATTATCTTTTTATATGTACTGGATATTCCGCTGTTTTGTATTCTCTGAGAGATTTGTAGTGAGGCTGGATGTATTGACTTTGTGGATGCTTGTATTCAACTATTATGGAGTTTTATACGATGTCATTTTGTTCTGTAAAGCTTCACTATACATATGTTCTATTGTATTTTGTCCATGCGCTGTGAGTAATACGATAGATTCTGTTGTTTTAATCTTACCTTGACAATCGTCCATGGTCGCCTGGCACACTTTACAGCGCTCTATCTCTAGATTCGGTGCAGGGGTCATGGGCGGTCGTCACATTTGGTATCAGAGCATTGGTTAATCGATTTTACCCAACGCTCGCTGAAGTAACTACGTATGAGAGACGTAATTGTATTTTGATGGATGATTACTATATATAATATAGTAGCTTAGTAGGGTTTGAGTCCTTTGTGCAGTTGTTTCTCTAGATGTTCTAATCATTCCTTTTTATAGATATTGAGAATGAGTCGAAGAGGGAGACCAGCTGCTAGGGAAGGCCGTGCTACTGAAGAGACTGCTGACTATGCAGCCATGTTCGAAGCTATGATGACTTCGATCATGAGAAGGATACCAGTTCCGGGGGCGGCAGTAGATGTTGGAGTTCAAGTCCAAACTCCGAAACCAGTGGATTTTGCTAAGCTGTGCAAGGATTATACTGCTCTTGGAGGGAAGGTTTTCTTGGGAACAGAATCTACCATTGAGGTCCAGAGGTGGATAGATGCTTGTAGAAGGATCTTTGGTGATTTGGGAATTGATGATGCAACTAAGAGGAAGTTGGCATCAAGGCAGCTTCCAGGGAGAGCTTCTGATTGGTGGAACTCTATTACCATCACTACTCCGGAAGAAGAGATTACTTGGGAGCAATTCCAAGCTAGATTTGAAGCTAAGTTCATTTCTACAGCTCAGAAGTCTGTTCTGTTCAAGAAGTTTGTAGAGCTCAAGCAGGGTGGAAGATCTGTTCTTGAGTATGTTTCTGAGTTTGAAGCCTTGTCCAAATATGCCCGGTCATATATTGAGTCTGCTTACCAGAAGAATGAGAAGTTTGTGACCGGCTTGGATAGTTATCTTGGGAGACAGTTGGTGGATCATTTGGACGATTCATTTGAGAAGCTTGTGGAGAAAGCTCTTAGGCATGAGAGTCTGTTTCCTAAGGAAGGACCTGTTGTTGCTGTTACCAAGGGAGAATCTAAACCACAGCAGGGTGGAAACCAGAAGAGGAAGCAGCAGCAGCAGAAGGGTAAGGATGGCCAGAAGAAGCCGAAAGGCGAGGTGACTTGCTACAATTGTCAGCAGAAGGGCCATTTCTCGAAGGATTGTAAGAATCCGAAGGCACCGATGAAATGTCATAACTGTGACAAGCCGGGGCATTTCAGGAAGAATTGTCCAGAACCAAGGAAGGACAGGCAGATTGTGCAAGCCTATGCTTTAGGAGCTGTTCCGTCGTCTTCAAAAGCTCCTACTGCTGAAGAGAAGGGAAAGAGTGTGGTTGTTCAAGGTACTCTTTTCCTATGTGGTGTTCCAGTTAGAGTTCTGTTTGATACTGGAGCGTCGCATTCGTTTGTTTGTAATGAACTCGTTGGCCGGTTAGGTTTGACACCGGATATTGTTGATAGGCCATTGGTTGTGACTAATCCAGTTGGGGGTTCGTCTTGTTTGTGTATGTTATGCCGTGGTCTAGTTGTATCGAGTCATGGTTGCTCTTTTGTTTGTGATTGTTTTGTTCTGAACTTTGCGGGGTTCGGAATTATTTTGGGTATGGACTGGCTTAGAAAGTATGCGGCTAAGGTTGATTGTGAGAGGCTGGAGGTGACAGTCGAGAATGTGGAAGGGCGAAAGATTGTGATACGATGTAAGCATGAGGAAGGCGTCTTCATGAGCTTCATGTATTCGCTAGTTGTTCCACGGGATGGACTGTCTTTAGTGCCAATCGCAAATAGATTCGAGGATGTCTTTGACGAAGTCAAAGGGTTGCCGCCGCATAGAGAGATCGAGTTTCGTATAGATCTAGTTGAAGGAGCCAGACCTGTTGTGATGCCTCTTAGGCGAATGGCGCCTAGGGAACAGCAGGAGTTGAGGGTGCAAGTTGATGATCTTTTGCAGAAAGGATTCATTCGGCGTAGTGTGTCCGAGTGGGGTGCACCAGTTGTGTTTGCAACCAAGGCAGATGGGTCGTTGAGATTGTGCGTCGATTATCGTGAGCTGAATAAGGTGACTAAGAAGAACAAGTATCCATTGCCGAGAATAGATGACTTGTTTGATCAGCTTCACGAAGCCAAGGTGTTTTCTCAGATGGATTTGGCAACGGGATTTCACCAGTTGAGAGTGGCTAAGGATAGTGTGCCGAAGACTGCTTTTAGGACACCATCCAGTTTCTTTGAGTGGCTGGTAATGCCGTTTGGATTGACTAACGCGCCAGCATATTTTGTGGATCTTATGAATAGAGTGTTCAGAGATCAGTTGAACAAGTTCGTACTTGTGTTCGTGGATGATATTCTGATTTATTCCAGAACTGAAGAAGAGCACAAGACGCACTTGCGTATTGTTTTGGAGATCTTACGGAAACATCAGCTGAAGGCTAAGTTTTCGAAGTGTCACTTCTGGAAGAGTGAAGTGAGGTTCTTAGGCCATGTGATTTCTGGAAATGGAATAGCGGTTGATCCCGCTAAGGTGGCAGCAATCCAGGATTGGGTTAGACCTAAGAATGCATCTGATGTGAGAAGTTTTCTTGGATTAGCAGGATATTATCGACGGTTTATCAAAGACTTCTCCAAGATAGCTGCACCGTTAACAGGATTGACGAAGAAGAACCAAGTGTTCAGTTGGGATGCTAAGTGTGAGCAAGCTTTCGGAATCCTGAAAGAGCGATTGACGAGTGCTCCTGTTTTGACTATTCCAAGTGGGAATGATGAGATGGTGGTGTACACCGATGCATGTGGTACTGGACTTGGAGCAGTGCTGATGCAGAAGGATAAAGTTGTTGCGTATGCCAGTCGACAACTGAAGCCGCATGAAAGGAATTACCCAACTCATGATTTGGAGTTAGCGGCGATTGTATTTGCTCTGAAGATGTGGAGGCATTATCTGTTGGGAGTTCGATTCGAGTTGTTTACGGATCATAAGTCGTTAAAGTATCTTTTCTCCCAGAAGGATTTGAATCTTCGGCAGCAACGTTGGCTAGAGTTTTTAGCATCATATGATTTTGGTATAACTTATACTCCGGGAAAAGGTAACGCAGTGGCTGATGCGTTAAGTCGAAGACATGCAGGATTGGGAGCCATGTTTTCTGAATGGAAGAATCTCGAGTATTTAGTTGGATTTGACTTCAGGCCTAGATGTGAATTGGAACCTGAGATGTTGGCAAACTTATCAATAAGACCGACTCTTGTGGAAAGGATTGGCGAGAGTCAAAAGCGAGATGATAAGCTTGTCAAGATTATCCGTGAATTGGAATCTGGATTGGAGCCAGAAAAGGATAAAGGATTCGAGGTCGATAGAGAAGGTTGGCTTCGAAAGCAAGGACGACTAGTGGTTCCCGATATAGATGAATTGAGGAGTGAAGTTCTAAAGGAAAGTCATCACTCGAAGTTGACAATTCATCCAGGTGGAAACAAGATGTATCGGGATATGAAGAGAACCTACTATTGGGAAGGCATGAAGAAGGATGTTGGAGATTTCATTTCCAAATGTATGAACTGCCAGTTGGTAAAGGCTGAACAGAAAAAGCCAAGCGGATTGCTTCAGCCATTAGAAGTTCCTACATGGAAGTGGGAACAAGTGTCGATGGATTTTATTGATGGATTGCCTAGAACCAGAACGGGAAATGAAGGAATTTGGGTCATTGTAGATCGTCTGACTAAGAGTGCACGATTCATTCCTGTTCGATCAACTAGGACTGCATCAAAGTTGGCTGAGTTGTATGTTAAGTGGATAGTTCGATTCCATGGTATTCCGAAGAGTATAGTGAGCGATAGAGATCCATTGTTCACTAGTGGATTCTGGAAGAGCTTCCAGGAAGCTTTGGGAACCGAGTTATGTTTGAGTACAGCTTATCACCCTCAAACTGATGGTCAGACCGAGAGAGTCAACCGAGTTTTGGAAGATCTCCTCAGAGCTTGTGTTTTGGATTTCGGAGGATCATGGGAAGATCACCTTCATTTGGTGGAGTTTGCATACAACAACAGTTACCAGTCAAGTATTGGTATGGCACCGTATGAGGCGTTGTATGGAAGACCGTGTAACTCTCCGACATGTTGGATAGAGACTGGAGAAAAGCTGATGCTTGGGCCAGAGATGATTCGACAGACTTCAGATTGCATAGAGATCATTCGGCAACGAATGAAGGCAGCCCAAGACCGTCAGAAGAGTTATGCCGATAAGCGTCGAAAGGATTTGGAATTCGATGTAGGAGATATGGTTTTTGTGAAGATTTCTCCACTAAAGAATGTTATTCGATTCGGGAAGAGAGGAAAATTGACTCCGAGATTTGTTGGACCATTCCCGATTATCGAGCGAATTGGAAAGCTCGCTTATAGGTTGGAGTTACCAGAGAAGATGTCGAGTGTGCACAATGTTTTTCATGTATCTTATCTACGGAAGTATGTGCACGACTCGAATACAGTGGTTTCTGCTGATAGCTGTGAAGACTTAGAGGTTGATCCAGTCGATAGAAGACCTCGTAAGCCGCTTCGTGTCATTGAAACCGACACGAAACAGCTCAGGAGGAAGGTAGTTAAGTTGCTCAAGATACAATGGAGTGATGATGATAACGACTGTACGTGGGAGGTGGAAGAGAGGATGAAGGCAGCTCATCCTGAACTCTTCAAGGTATGGCCCTAAGGTGTCGTCTCATCTCGCGATATTGTAACTTGTTCTAAGTCTTAGAATTCTGTACGCTAAGCTAGAATTGGATGCATGGTTTGTTGATTGCTATGGATGGTAGGCGTACAGAATAGCCTTTGATTGCTTTGTTTGCTTGGAATTTCGGGGGCGAAATTCCTAAGGGGGAGAGAATGTAACGACCCGTATTTTACGGATCGAAAAGTTTGTCAAAATCTGGAATTTTTGCATTTTTAAGTCATTTCAGATTTTTTTTAGGGAAATTTGTCTAAGTCCTAGGTCGTGAACGACCTAAAGAACTGACCGACCTAAGGAAACTATTGGGAGCGACCTAAGAGTTTCGGTGAGCTAAGTGCTAGGTCGGCAGGGCGAGTTAGCGACCTAGTGGTTCCGTGTTAGCGACCTAAGGAGTTAGCTAGTTAGCGACCTAGTGGTTCCGTGTTAGCGACCTAAGGAGTTAGCTAGTTAGCGATCTAGTGGTTCCGTGTTAGCGACCTAAGGGGTTAGCTTGTTAGCGACCTAGGAGTTGCCGTGTTAGCGACCTAAGGGGTTAGCTTGTTAGCGACCTAGGAGTTGCCGTGTTAGCGACCTAAGGAGTTAGCTTGTTAGCGACCTAAGGAGTTAACAGTTGGCGACCTTAAGAGTTAGGCTATGTGTTAGGTCGTAACACTGTTAGGTCGCGTAGGTTGTTAAGTTGTTAGGTCGCTAGGATTTAGGTCGCGTAGATCTATCTGTTAGGTCGGAGAGTCTTAGGTCGGAGAGGCTTAGGTCGGAAACGACCTAGGGAGATAGCCGAGTTAAGCGACTTAAGGAAATTTCTGCTATAAATAGGAGGGGTTGTTCTCACTTTTTGGGATCCGGATTTTGAAGCGACGAAGTGCTGCCATTTTGAGAGCTCGACTTCTACACTTCTTCACTTCTTTTCTCCACTCTAATCTAGTGCTTCCATCCATCCAAATCGAAGATCAAGATTGAAGATTCAAAAGCTTAGATTGAAGATCTTCATCTTTTCAAGAGAGATTTCATCGTTTGAAGCGGATTTGTGATAGATCAAGCTTGATCCTTTGCTGTCCAGATCTGAAGCGTGTTGATTTGTGGTTGTTTAGGTGATTTGGTGAGTGGTGATTATCTCTCACACGGATCCAAAGGAGTAGATCGGATTGTTGGCTCGATTTGGTGTTAAATTAGTGATTTCCATGCATTTTCTTCATCCTATGTGTAGATCCATGTAGATCCATTGTTCATGATGATGTTGCATCCATTTTATCATATGTTAACCTATGCAAGTTCATTCATCAAGTTTGTAGAGATATAATCCATGTTTTCATGCTTATTGGACTTTCAACTCTTTAATTACGAAAATGCCATTATTGTTATAATTGTCTACTTAGATCATATTTGAATGCTTGATTGTTTGGATTGATGTTTGAATTGATTGATTGTTATGAACTAGATGGTTGATGATTAGATTTAGACCGAAGACGATTCAAAAGCTAAGGGAAAGGCTCTTGAATTGGGAAAGCTGCTTGTGGCATATGTAGCGGGATGATGAAGCTCTTATGCATAGATTTGATGATGTGATGATGAGATGAGGCTTTGCGAGGATGTAATGAAGCGAGGCAATCATGTGATGAAGACTTGGTCTAATCCAGACAGGATCATTCCAAGCATGTTGATAACTCGGTGATATGATTCGAGTTGAAGATAATGAATGGATATGAGAATAGTCGTCGAGGAGGATGACTAGGAGGCTTGGATAGCATCGTTGTTGAAGGTTCTAGCATGCTCTAAGCAAGGGTACGTTTGGGCAGATTCGATAGTCCCAACGGCCAACTGTTGATGGTCGAGTACTCTGGGCAGATTCGATAGTCCTAGGCACGGGCTGCGACGACGTGCGGGAGTTATGTCTAGAACCGGGGTTTTCATTAGCCCTTGACGGACGGCTGAAGAATGTGCCGGTCATTCAATTAACGGTGATATTGAAGCAATGATAACAGTGATAGCCAGAGTCATGGATGTTTGGTTGTATCGTCATTCGGACTCAAGAGCGGTATTTTCTGGGTGCTTATCTGATTTAGGCCTTGGTACTTGGAAAACATCGCCCTTGACTCGAGTGATAGTAGCTTTACTTTAAATTGTATGCTCTGCTATGTTTGCTTCTGCTTAGTGTGTGTCTGGGGGCTATCACTGTAGAATGAGGTTGGAGTGGGAGGGTTGTATTCCTATTCCTTTTCCTTTATGCTCTTTTGGTATGTTGTTAGTTAATTTACTGCTCACTAAGACTGTTGTCTGACTCAAGGCTTTATGTTTTTAATTCTTATTGCCTTGGGCTGTTCGTCCATTTTTGGGACGGGCAGACTAGGTAGCAGGTGACAGGTGCTGTTCTCTTCTCACGATGCTGATATCGAAGACGAGCTAGAGGGTTGCATATTATCTTTTTATATGTACTGGATATTCCGCTGTTTTGTATTCTCTGAGAGATTTGTAGTGAGGCTGGATGTATTGACTTTGTGGATGCTTGTATTCAACTATTATGGAGTTTTATACGATGTCATTTTGTTCTGTAAAGCTTCACTATACATATGTTCTATTGTATTTTGTCCATGCGCTGTGAGTAATACGATAGATTCTGTTGTTTTAATCTTACCTTGACAATCGTCCATGGTCGCCTGGCACACTTTACAGCGCTCTATCTCTAGATTCGGTGCAGGGGTCATGGGCGGTCGTCACAAAAAGTCTGGTAGTTTGGCCTTATTGGATGTGACTTTGATATTGGCTTTATTGTTGTTACACTTGTTACATTTATATAGAAAGCACTATTAAGTGCTATGGTGGCTCTAGGCCTCATTATAGTATTTTGGGAATACTATTATTTGTTGTTTTCAATTTGAAATGGTTTTGATTCAGAGAATGATTTTAAATGTGACTATTGGAATTTTCTGTGACATTTTATTTATAAATGATTTTTGAACTTCTCCATTTTACTTCAACTTTGTTGTTAATCTCTTCTAATTTATATGGAAATGTTTTAAAATTATTTCGGGAAGTAATTATTTTATAAAAAAGTTAATATAATAACGAATGTTTATTCTCAAGAAAACAAAAAAGGGAATTTATATTTTATAATAAAGCGATTATGTTTTTAAAGAAGATAAATATTTTTGAATAAATATTTGCGAAATGCTTTGTATAAATGTTATATGGAAAGGTAGATTTATAGATGATATTTTATAAATAAAAGAATAGATTTATAAATGATATTTTATAAAAGGGAAATGATATCATTTTGATAAATTGGAAAATAAATCACATTTGTGAATTTTTTAGCGATATATGGGATGAATGTTTTATAGAAAGTATATGAGATTTAAATTAAAGAA
Source organism: Allium fistulosum (assembly GCA_030737815.1). Lineage (NCBI taxonomy): Eukaryota > Viridiplantae > Streptophyta > Magnoliopsida > Asparagales > Amaryllidaceae > Allium > Allium fistulosum. The sequence goes on from CM060902.1 coordinate 1,216,866,285, forward strand.
ATTTATAAAAGAAGTTTTATAATATAAAGGATATTTATAAATAAGTTTTATACATAGAAAGGAGAATTATAAAAGAATTTTTACAAATATAAAAGAGATCTATAAAAGGAGTTTTATAAAGGAAATGAGATTTGATTTCTATAAATGATCATTTTAACTTATGGTGGTAAGGAAAGTATTCTTTTTCTACTTAACACCAAATTCTGAGATAGGAAAACTCGTCTCTATCTGTTAGAATTAAGATTGTATATGGAGATAAGGGTAGTTCTCTCACTTGTCCAACTTCATTGTTAATCGAGAGATAGTACAAGTTTCAAATCGGAAGGTGGGGGTAAGTATACTTGGTATAATTTCCCTACGATCCATTTACTTACACCAAAAGTGTTTAGGTTTATTGTTATCTATGTTTTAAATGACATTTATTTTACCCAAATAAGTATGGTTTTGGAAGTGAAATCTCTCTTAAGATGTTATAAACATACTTATACCATTGAGATAAGTATATGGTTACATTTTCTAAGTATTGAGAGTGTAGTGTTTTATGAATATACTTATGCCATTGAGATAAGTATATGGTTATATTTTCTACGTATTGAAAGTGTGGTGTTTTATTAATATACTTACACTGTAATGAACCAGGATTTTCGATCCTCAAAATCGACACTAATGCGTCCACTGTATTGCGTGTTGAATAATCGAATGCGGAAAACCCAATTGTTAGGGGAAAAGAAGAAGGAAGAAAGAAGAAACTAAACAACACAGAATCTCACATCGGAACGAATAATCTATAATATGAATAGATATTTACAACAAAACAAAACTTTAATAAGACGTCAATCATAGTACACTAACATATTTCAGTCTGGATAGTTATAATAGCATGTCCTTACAATTGCTGACAATTACAACCAACAGACAACACAACGGAACACAAAGAAGTACTAGATACGTCTTGGGCCTCCAGCTCATCTCCCGAGCTCCAATGCATCCAAAGCAATATGTTAATATGCTCGGTCTGACTCAAGCATTGAAGGAAAGAATGCCCGGATCAGTTTGGTAAACCAGCATGAGAAAAACACACCTAAATGGATCTTTAAAGTTATCAAATTCTTTTCAAAATAAAGGTATTATTTGTACCAAAATTGGGCACAACACTCTTCGGATGTGTTTGAAGAGATAAAATGAAGAAAATAAATGTAAAATGAAGCAGATCTAACAAACACACCAATCAACAGATTAGAAAATGCATAGAAACACACGGATTTAGAGTGGTTTGGCGAATTTCCTGCGTCCACTATGAAATGACTGATGTTTATTGAACTTTACTCGCTGATTACAAAAGGTTACAGCAGTACAACTGAAATTTAATGGTGATTCTGGCAGAGTATCAGCATAGAGAAGCCAAAAATTCCCTTTTCTGTAGGTCTAGGGTCACTATTTATAGGCGTGGGCAACAAATATCTCGCCCAGATCTCGGAAGACTTCGTCTCTCACGTGGGCGGGCCCACGGTATTGAATTCAGGTGATTTTGATTCGATTTGGGAGCGATACGAATTGAGTTCGTATCGATCCATAATTGGTCCTCTTTGGCTGAAATTGATCAGGTACATTCTTGAAGTTGTAGACAAGCTCCTGTGAAAATTTGGTGGCATTTGGACTTGTAGATCTTGAGTTATGATCGATGCAAGTTTGGATTTGTTGAAGGCTGTCGAATTCGTATCGCTCTCATTCGCATCGCTTCTATTCGTATCGCATATAGGCACGTGATGTTCGATGATGCAGCGCTAACTTTTAGGATCAATCCACTTTCCATGCCGACCGACCGAGTCTTTCCTTCTTCACGTGTCTCCTTCGTATCGCTCTCATTCATGTGCTTCGTATCCATGTCGTTCGTTTCCATTGTCATGGTTTCGTTCGTATCGCTTTTAAACTTGTCCCATTTTTATCGCTTCCTTCAATTCTCATTCGCATCAGTATTCCCAGGCACTGCTTCGCATCGATCAACAAGGATGTCGTTCGTATCGATCCATCATGTATCATTCACATCGATCCCTGGCCGATCGATACGAATAGCATGTATAGGTGGATCGATATGAATAAGTTAGTGGACGATGGATGTGAAGCAGGGTGAATACGGACCGATACGAAGTGAGGCATGTTTGATGGATTCGAACTAATGAATGTTTGATGGATATGAATGATACTTCCTTTCATGGATACGAACCGCCACTTACCGATTATGGATACAAATTAGTGTTGCCATGATGGATACGAATGGTGCTAGTTTTTCCTGATGGATTCGAATGAAACCGATACAAAGGAGGTGGAATGATAGATACGAATGAGAGCATTGCTTGATTTGCATCGATCATATCTTGAGCATACATATTCCGATTGACTTGAAATTTAGAACATTGGCTTTCATAGCTTTGATTGTCGTGTCATGTTAATTGTAGCTCGATCCGGACTTGGACAATATTTACCAGCATCCATAGTGGACCTGCGTATAACTGGTTTTCGGGATGAACTTTCTTTGGTTTCCAGTCAATTCCTTGGTGTCACGGCCTTGCCAAAAGGCAAGATAACATTTGCCCCCCAAAGTACGTCTTGTGTGAACATGATGTGCTTTGAAAAGCTGCAATCTTCATTTTGAAAGTTCTATTCGATTCGTTGAATAGTTGTTGTCTTCTCGTCAAGAGATGTAACCTTTTGATTGACTCCTAGCAATATAAATATTGGATTGCTGACTACTGACGATTGTACAGTACACTGTTGTAACTGAGTGTTGAGTGCCGGATATCTGTCGTTCGTCGTTGTAATTGTCGTCAGGTGAGCATTTAATTCATGTAAATTTCGAAAATTAAATGTTGATTTATGGCACATAAAATATATGTTAACCCGACTCTCGTTAACGTTTGTACCTTCACGAGTCGTTGTCAGTTTCCTTACGTCGAATCCTGTATCGATCCTCTCCTGAATCGATGTGAAATTCAAGTTGTAACAACGTTTGATGGTCGTTTTGCAGTATCTTTTCGTACCGATCCTCTCCTGGATCGATGTGAAAAGTTAAAAAGTTGTTCTTGCATCGACGGTGATCGATACGAATTTGGCTGGTGGTTCATTGTCATTCATATCGATGGATACGAGTCTTTTTGGGCTTTACGTTAGTGGATACGAATAAGGCAACTCGTATCGATGGACGTGAACCTCTGTGGATATCAAGTTGATGGATACGAACTCGTTATTTCATATTGGTGCATCCTTGATGGTTTCGAACGGTTCATGTAAAGCCTGGCCTTGCACTCCAGATTGACCGATGGATGGATACGGATGAACGTTGCTTTAGATAAAGGATGCATAGATGCGAACTGCTCTCTTCGCATGGATTGGGGAGGATACTTCTTTTAACTGGTCAAAGCAATAGGGAGTCGAATCGTCATTTCCCTTCATCTCTTGTGTTCATATAAAACCTTTTTGTACTTAGCTATTTTCTTTTACTTGCTCATTTTTCATTCCATCCTTGCTTTCGTATCAATTGGAAAAAACCGAGGAAAAGAAACTGTTCTTGCTTTCAAATCGAACAACACTCGAATCCCTTGAATCGATACTTTAATTAGGTAATTAATTGATTAATTCACATAAAAAACGATTAGACTCGAGTTCGAACACTAATCCATTCGCGTTCATGGTCGATTCTGGTGATGTTAAGGCCGGAATTAGGCCGGGGCATGGTCGAGGAAGGAGGAGATGGAGCTTGGGCTGATCGAAGAAGAAGACGTGCAGGAACTTTCGCATTGATGATGGATGAAGAACGGGTTCGTATCGATCTAGATATAACGTGACTTCGCATCGATTGACTCGGTTGTCTCGTATCGATTGAAAGTGAACGATGGCGATCGATACGAAAATGTCGCTGATGATCGATACGAAGTTGGTATTATTGCAGCGATACGAAGTGACCTTCGAGTGATCGATAGGAAGTAATGTACAATGATCAATAAGAACTGTTGTTCCCAATTGGGGATTGATATGAAGCTAACAAATATTGATCGATATGAATTGGAGCTTTGGTGATCGATTCAAGTTGAACTTTGACAAATTCGATACCCCTTGCATACTTGAACATATGACTCCGACGAGCTTCCACTCCGCATAATTTGACTTAACCATTTCATTGCATTGACTGCCCTTTGAAGCTCGTCGATGGAACTATAGCTTGACCAATTTGATGAACTTTAACTTGGATCGATTTTCGAAGTCAGGATGGCATGGTTGTGACGGTCAGCGATGACGATCATTCCGATTGGATTTCGAAGTCTCGTCGTTTGAACATCTTGTTAATCTTTGTAGAACTTTCTTAAGTACTATACAATATTGCATTGCACAACACACTCATGCACTTCACTCTGGGGCACACACGGGCTTATTATCACCTACTGATGGTTTTTGATGAGTTGATTAGTTATGGAACCCGAGAGTTCACAGCAATAGGAGGTTCAGAGTCCACCTCCTTTGATAATAGAGATGCCGGTCATTGCGGTCGAAGTCGTAAGTCCAGCTCCGATGAGCTACTGGGAGAAAATTTCATTTTGAACCCACAAGATTCTGTACCATCCAATGTTTCTGAAGATATGTTAGGGAGAATTTGTTTGCGTCATGGGATATCACTGAACGATGTTCTACTACTGGGGCCAAATGGTAGGCCACATGTTCCTCTGGAAGGGTACAATGCTTTTAGCAGACATTCGTGTACAGTTGGAACACTTCCTCCATTTAACCAATATATCCGAGAAGTGTTAGCTTACTTAGGGATTGCTCCATCATAGTTGCATCCTAATGGATACGCGTTGTTGAACAGCTTATTCATTGTTTTTATGGAGCATCTCTTACGGCCCCCGACTCCGAAGGAAGTCAGATTCTTGTTCAATGTCAAGAGTCGGGGAGATAATCCCTCATTCACATTCTTAGAGGTGGTCAGGAATTGCCAAGTTATGATTGGGGTTTGGACTAGGTTGAGTTATTTCAAAACCGAGTGGTTCTATGTTGAGTGCTCGCTTGGGTTCGCTAGATGGTGGCTAGTCAGACGTAAGTGCCACAATTTTTCTGGTGACTAACGAGTTAGCTGTAATCGACGTTGAGTCTAAGATTTTCTTTCCTTTACAGCCGCAATTCCACGACCCGAAGGTGCCCGATTTAAAGAAATAGTGTGAATTCTTCAAGAGGTGCCGAGCGAGATTAGATAAATCGACTCGGTGCTTACGGATGAAAATTTGAGAGTTGTTAGGCTGATTGATGGAGACCAGGGCATAGGGCTTGAAGGATCACTCAGGGTAGCTCCGGCAAGACGGGCTAGGCGTAGGGTGCCCGGGATTGTAATTACTGAGCAGGATGGAGAAGAGGATACACCCACTGAAGATGAACCCATAGTGGGGCCCTCAGATAGTCCTCGACATTCAGAGGGAAAAAGGAAAGGCAAGGCGGTTGCCCATAAGCTTCACAAGTCTTCAAGATGGAAATCTATGGTCATGTCCCTACCAGCCACCGATATTATAATGTCGGAGACTCCTTCCCCACATATGGAGAATCCTTTCGAAGGACTTGCAGACATTCCAATTTCGGACTATGTGTCGCTCCAACAAGATACCGGGTTGGAAGGGCTTCAAAGCGCCTTAGATCTAGGTGAGTCAATTCCTTCGAGTATGGCCAACATATCCGGTTGGTCGGGGGGTTTGCACATGCATACACACACTTCACGGCACTGCATAATTTCTAACCACAAGCAATTTATCTCTGAGAAATACCAACTTCGTTTCTCTTTTCATTCTACAAGCACGATGTCAAAGCGAGGATCTATGCTTGGCAGCCTCCGTTCTGCACGCCATTCCTATAGTTCATATTATGAGTCTCGCAGACGTGAGGCCGATAGAGACCGCAATCACGGCTACTCTAGTGAAGAGAGGGAGCGATATGAGAGGGAGAAAGAATACAGGTGTTGTTCCCATTCACGCTTCCCTCCATCTAGAGGTCCAACACATCCTTCTGGTTCTGGCAAGCAAACCCACGAATCTTCTCATCAAATACCACCTTCCCAAGCACCAAGGCCTGACCAACAGCTTCGGAGGACCGAAACCGAAACTCCCGTCATTACTGAACAAGCTATCACAGAGCCCACCGGGGAAAGAGCGATTAGAATCGCTAAGCTAAAAAAAGATTTTCCAAATATCTATTTTGACGGCTTCGTGTTTTCCCCGCACTTAAAGCGAATTCCTATCGAGGTTGAACAGACGATGCACGATTATATACATGATGTTTACGGCCAGTACCGGGAATGGATGAAGTCCGCGGACAAAGTATCAGCGGTGGCTTTTGAACGGGCGAAAACAATCGAGAAATTAGGGACTGATCTCGCTCAGAAGGACCGCATAATCCAAGTGCTCAACGATGAAAATGAGTTCGCAAGAAATTCAGAGACAGAAGCCAATAAAATAGCTGATGAGTCGACTCGAAGGATGGAAGAAATGAGGAGAACACAATTAGCCTTGGTTGAGGAGATGGGACATCGGACCACCATAGTTATGGCCGAGAGGGATGGAGCACTGAAAGAGCTTGAAGAGCTTAAAGCCAAACTTGTTGAAATCGTAAAAGAGAAAGACGATGCAAACAAAGCCGCCTAGGAAACATGTGAACAGGTTGTGGTGCTTAGGGATGAGAGGGATGCGACAATGCTCAAAGTTCGAGAAGTCGATGCCAGGGTTGAGAATGAAGTGAAAACGGCGGAGACCAAGTTGGAGGTCGACATCGAAGATCTTCTTATTACGTACAATGCCAATGTTTTGAAACTTCAAAATCTAACCTGGCTTGAAAACTATCCATCACACCTATACAATGCTTGGTGCCACTTGTTGGAAGATGAAAAAGCAGAGCACCAAGCTGAATCTATCAATGAATTTGAATTGGAGAATCGGGTACTAAATGAGGGTGAAAGAAGAGTTCTCCATGACATCACCATCACATTTGAGAAGGAGAAGCTCGATACTTAGCATCCGGAGGCCGGAGAGGGTTCTGGTGTTGAGCATCATGATGCGGGTTCTGAAATTCCTATGCCAACCCAGCCCGAATCTACTTCTGCGGTTGATCCTTTACCTATGCCCACATACAATCCTAATCAACCGCAGTTATCTCCAGCTCGTGAGCAGGTCACTGAAGCTGTTCCGGCTCCACCCGCAAGCCATTCTGAGGAAGGTATTCTGAACATTTCTCGCACTTATTCAAAGTCAGGAGCGTTGCTTGAAGTAGTCACTAACGCTTTTTCTCTTATCTTTATTCAGAGATAGGAGCTACATCGACCATGACCCCTACAACCCAAGAGCCGCATCACGAGCAGGAGGCCCTTATAACGGAGGCGACCACAACCACGGCCGCTGCACCAACTGATGGAGCACAGTGGAGCACTTTTACTTTTAATGAGCAGATGATGGAGGAACTTCTTGGTCATCAAAGCGACCCTTTTGCCGGCCTGCCATTTGTCATGGGCAGAGGCGCACCCGTAATCAACTCCTCGAGCCCAACTACCAGCATCCCCGCGGACGCTCAAACAATCCATGAAGAAGAGATAATAGCTGAGATCAATGCCGAGATGGAAGCGGCCGCGCAGGCTAGTGGTGTCGAAGGTGGTATGGCGGGTCCTGGCCCAGCTCCTTTGTGGATGATCTCTCCCAGAGGCACGGTTGTCGACACTGGTCTTCCTCCGTCATCATTCAATGACGAGAGTGTTTCCATTCCTCTGGCTCCACATTCAGAAAGTGTTTCGATTTCTGTGAGTTCGGAGGAAGTGGTCACCATAATTCCCCCGGCCAGAGACTAACCACCAAAAAGCAAAGGCTCGAAGAGGCACCTGAGTGGTAGCTCCAGTGGATCGACGCCGAGGGGGAAGAAGAAGAAACTGAGGGAATAGACGTATCTTCTTGCTCCCTTTTTTGGTAGATAGATAGGAATTTCTTTTCGCTTCTTGTAGGTCGTGTATAGATGCGGGTTTGGCCCCTGCTAGTAGGAATTCTTGGAAATATTTTTGTACTTATCCTTCTTTTTCAAAGAATAGCTAAAATAAAATTCCATTTTGTTTCCAGCATGACTTTGTGTTTGTTTGCTTAAGTATTTCAGCGCCCGAGCTTCCATTCAATGTACTTGTGAAGTTTTAGTTTTTAAATCAGACCTGAGTTTAGTTGTTAAGTCTCGAAGTTACGGCTTCGAGTCATAATTGAACGTTAAGTCGAGTTCCAATACCGTACTATCTCGATCAATAGCTGGTACTTAAGTTCTACCTACAGTCCCGGGGATAAACTGAAAAGATCGATCGGCAGTTGCTTTTCGCCTTTAATACATCGAGCTTAACTTTGTTGAAACGAGGCTGAAACAAGATGAGTTCGGGCGGTCGAATCACACCCGCTTATCTATTGGCGATCACATCCACACTTTTTGGGATGTGCTTGCGCATTGGCAGTCGGACTCGCCCGTTTAAGGTTTTAGAGATATGTCCATGCTACGGGGACTTACGTTATTTTACGGGCGGTAAGTCACACCCGTTTAATATTTAGAGTGTCGTCCGCACTCTGGGGACTTAAGTTGACTCGTGGGTGGTCAGTCACACCCAATTTGTGTTTATACTCCGGCCCGCACTCCGGGACTCAGAGTTTCCTCACGGGTGGTCGTTTCACACTCGGTTTGTGTTTATACTCCAATTCACACTCTGGGAATTTGGAGTTAGCCGATGGGTGGTTGGTTATACCCATTTTGATGTTTATACTTTAGTTCACACTCTGGGAATCTGGAGTTGGTTAACAAACGATCAATCACATCTGTTTTGAGTTTTAGGATTTCGTTCGTACGCCGAGAATGATAGATGTATCAGGAACGTGGATGGTCGGATTACATCCACCCTAAGTTAACCAGCGAGGTCGTTATATGGATGGATCCATCCTCCCCGGACTTGGTTTAAGTACAGGCGAAGTTGTTAGGTGGACGGATCTACCCTCTTCGAGCCCGCATTTGTAAGTTTATACTCCAGCTCGCACTCTGGGAGCCAGAGTTAGTTAGAGGATTATCGTGTATCAATCCTTTTTTGGCTTTAGTGTGATGGCTTGCCCCCGAGCTCGGGTTTCACTTAGTGAGTGACCGGTCATATCACAGTCACTCTCTATTTGAATAAGTCCCACTGTAGGATGGCACTTAGCTCTCCATGCATTGTGATGGTCGCATGACGCATTTCAAAAATCACTGCTCTGGCTCAAAGAGATTGCATTTTATTGCTGAAATAAGAAAGTACGGCAAAGTCAGTTGCCTTATTACAAATTCAAATTTCGAAAAGCATAAAAAAATTGCAAATTAAAAGTAGACTGAATGAATGAATAAAGCATGTTATGTGTAGTAGCAACGAAGACTCTCGTTGTTCCAAGCTCTCGGCAAAGTGAGACCATTAACGGTCGATAATTTAAATGTGTCGTCTCTGAGTCTTCATTCGATGACATACGGCCCTTCCCACATTGGTTTCATATGTGAAGGAACCGGGTAAATTCTCCTAAGGATGAGATTGCCGAGTTCAAAGGTTCGGGGTTGGACCTTGGCATTGTACAATCGGGCGACTCGACTTCGGTATGCGGCTGCCCTCAAATCAACTTCTTCTCGCTTCTCATCTAATAAATCCAGAGATTTGGCAAGTAATATAGCTTTTGTCTTTGGATCATAATATGTCACACGATGAGAAGGTACTTCCAACTCGACTGGAATAACGGCTTCTGAACCGTAAGAAACTGAAAATGGAGTGTGGTCGGTCGCGGACTTGTGGTTTGTTCGATAAACCTATAGGGCTATAGAAAGTTCATCGACCCATTTTCCCCCGGCCTTTTCCAGCCGTTTCTTTAGAATGGATTTTATAACTTTATTAACAGCTTCAACCTGTCCATTCGCTTGAGGGTGTGCAACTGCAGAGAACTTCTTCTGGATGTGGAATCGTTGACAGAAATTCTTTAACACTGTCGAATTGGGCTCCATTGTCAGTGATGATGGTATGTGGGAGACCGAATCGACAGATAATGTTGCGTACAACAAAGTTGATAACTTTCTTCGTTGTGATAGTAGCAAAGGGCTCAACTTCCACCCATTTGGTAAAGTAATCAACTGCAACGATGGCGTACTTTGCACCACCTTTAGCCAGAGGTAGAGAACTAATAATGTCGATGTCCCCATACTGCGAACGGCCAGGGACTGACCATCTGAGTTATTTCGGTAGGCGGGGCTCTTGGAATCCGAGCATGTTTCTGACATCTGTCACATTTCCTGGGTAATCCGATGCGTCGTGATTTACAGTCGGCCAATAGTATCCGTACCGGAGCACTTTCTTGGCAAGAGCTTGCCCCCCGGTGTGATCGCCATGTTCTCCTTCATGCACATCATGTAGTACTTGATCGATTTCATCGTGGGCGATACACCGGAGTAAAGGAACGGAGTACCCTCTTCTATACCTGACTCCATTTTGAATAGTGAACCGCGAAGCCTTTCGGAGAACTTGTCTTTTTTCATTCCTGCGCTCTGGCAGGGTTCCATGCTCGAGATTGTTTCTAAACGGAGTCATCCATGACTCCTTATCGGGAATGACTTCAAACACCCAGTCGGCCTCCACCTGATCAATGCTTGGGGAAGATATTGTCTCTATGGGAACGAGTCCCATTTGCTGTGCCTTACCAGTACTGACTAACTTGGCCAGGGAATCGGATTTTTGGTTATGTTCTTGGGGTATGCAATAGATGGCATAATAATCGAATTGATTCAATATTTCCTGAACATGAGCGAGATAAGCGGCCAGTCTTCGGTCCTTAGCTTGGTACCCCCTCCCCCGAACTTGACACACGACCATTTGTGAATCGTAGTAAATCTCCACAGCAATAATTCTTAAATCTCTGGCAAGCCTAAGTCCGGCGAGCAGGGCTTCGTATTTGGCCTCATTGTTAGTTGTGCGGAAATTAAACTTTAAAGCATAGCATATAGATCGGCCTTCAGGAGTTTCAAGTACAACCCCAGTGCTTGAGCAGCGGTCATTGGATGCACATTAGTATGTAGCTTCCAGACATATTTAGGAGATTCATTGGTTTCGGGCAAGTCCTCCGGGATAGTGAATTCAGCGATGAAGTCTGCTAGGACTTCTCCTTGAATAGCTCGCCTTGGTGTGTAAGTGATGTCGAACTGACTCAGCTCGATATTCCATTTGAGTAACCTACCAGACATCTCAGGCCGCGTAAGTACCTATCGTAATGGCTGGTCGGTGTAAATAGTGATAGGATGAGCTTGAAAATATGGATGGAGCTTTCTCGAGGCAACGACAAGACAGTAAGCTAACTTCTCCAACTTCGAATAATTTATTTCTGCTCCAGTCAGTCATTTGCCGATGTAATAGACTGGTCGTTGTATCCGGTCCTCCTCCCAAACTAAAGCAGCACTGATTGCGTTTTCTAACACCACCAAGTAAATGTGCAGTTTCTCGTGATCGATAGGCTTTGACATAATGGGGGGTGTGGACAGATGCTGAACCAGTGCTCAGAATGCGTCCTCACATTTTGCAGTCCATTCAAAGTTCCGTTTTCCTTTTCTGATCAGATCGAAAAAGGGAATGCATTTGTCGGTGGATTTTGAAATGAACTTGCTCAGTGCTGCTACCATCCCGTTGAGGCTCTGAACTTGCTTTATAGTCCTTGGAGTCTCAAGATTTCTAATTGCCCAGATTTTTTCGGGACTTGCTTCGATTCCCCGGGCATTGACGATGAACCCAAGGAATTTTCCAGATGCGACCCCAAAGTGACATTTCAATGGGTTGAGTTTCATTCTATACTCTTAAAGGATGTTGAACATTGTTTCCAGGTCTTTGATGTGATTGGTGGAGAATCCTGACTTTACAAGCGTATCGTCCACATATACTTCCATGGTCTTTTCGATCTGGTTAGTGAACATTCGGTTGACAAGTCTCTGATAATTTGCTCCGGCATTCTTAAGTCCGAACGGTATCACTTTATAACAATAGAGTCCCAAATCGATGACAAAGCTGGTATGCTCCTGATCAGGCAGATGCATCGGTATTTGATTATAGCCAGAATATGCATCCATGAAGGATAAAAGTTCATGTCCGGCTATTGAGTCTACGAAATGATCAATCCGGGGAAGTAGAAAACTGTCTTTAGGGTAAGCTTTATTCAAATCTGAGTAGTCAACGCAAGTTCTCCATTTCCCGCTAGGCTTTCTGACAAGTACAGGGTTGGACACCCATTCTGGATACAACACATCTCAGATAAACCTGTTCGATCTTAGTTTATCCACCTCTTCCTTAAGGGCGGAAGATCTCTCTGGATCCATACCACGCCTTTTTTGCATAACCGGGACATGCCACGGGTCAATATTCAATGTGTGGCTCGCGATGGCCGGCGAGATCCCACACATGTCGGAGTGTGTCCAGGCAAACACGTCGAGGTTTGCCCGGAGAAATTCAACCAATTCCTCTTTCATTTGTTGGCTCAGTTGAGATCCAATCTTTAGCATTCTGGAATCATCATCATTACCGATTGGATTGGAACATCGTTCGCCAGCTCTACCGGAGAAGCCTGACTATCCTTGACCTCGTCCTCGCTTTCAGTATCTCTCAGGTCAAGATCTTTTGGGAATTGGTTGTGGTGCCCGGGCCTTGGCCCAGGCGTTAACTGTCAATTTTCAGGAAAGCGGATGCGGAGAGATTCCTCTACGCCCTTTCCATTCTCTCTGCGCTACGCCTCCCGCAGCTCAGCAACATAATAGGCTCATCCAGCAGCCTGGTCTCCCTGAACGACTCCAACTCCATTGTCGGTAGGGAATTTCAAAGTTAGATACCAAAGGGCGATAGCAACCCCGAACTCAGCTAGGGTCGGTCGACCCAAGAAATCATTGTATGGCGAGTCTATATCCAATACAATAAACTATAATATCCGAACTCTCCGGCGTTCTCCAACTCCCAACTCCACTGGTAGCTCCACCATTCCAGTGGGTATAGTTGCACTTCCATTGAAGCCATGAATACGAGACTGACAAGGCTTCAAATCTTTCGCTTCCATTTTCATTTGATCATAAGCCCGCTTGAAGAGTAGGTTCACTAAACTTCCATTATCCACTAAGATCCTCTTCATCCAAGCAGGACCTATCTAAGATGAAATGACCAGTGGATCAATGGTTGGGGCTTCGACTCTGTCTGCATCCCTCTCTCGAAATACGATGTCGTCTATCATCGTTTTCCGTTTTTTGGATGGAGCCCCATCTTCCAAATTACTACAACATTCAAAGCTCGCATGCCTAATAGAGCTGGCATACGACTCCATTTCCCTCTAGTTACGATCCATTGGATGAGGACCACCACTAACAGTATTAATCACCAACCTCCCGCTAGTACAGCAGGTTCCTCCGGTATAACCTGATTTGGTATCTGGTTTTGATTCGATGGGCCCGCACCTCCAGATTGTGGTGCCCGAACAAACTGCTCCAACTTTCTTTCTCGTATTAACTTCTCGATAATATCCTGTAAATGACGACACTCGTTCGTGTTATGGCCATAACTATCGTGAAATCTACAATACTTCCCCGTTTGAATCTGTTTTTCTTACGATTGCTTCGGAGTAGGTCTCTTATATTGGATAGTATTGCAGGTCTGTAAGTACATAATAAAGGAGTATAAGTGTCAAACATGGGAGCTCTACGTCGCGGTCCGCGATTCTGATCCCATTTCCTGCCCTGATTTCCATCGCCTTTCTGCTGATTTTGTTTATTTTGTATGTTTAACTGCACCTTTTTGGAACTCTCTCCCTGGTTTGTTCTACAGCGAGATTGCTCTGGATTCCTTCCACGCTGGGCCATATATCATCCTTTTCTTAGACTGTTTCGCATCCTCTCTTCTCAAGAACTAAGCTGCCTTGGAATAGAAACGGTCCAATGACGTAGGAGGTTTTCCAGCCAACCAGTTACCGAATTCGGAATCGGGATTGATCCCCTTAGTTAGTGCCATCAGAATTGAGTTGTCATTAGGATTACTAATCTCAGCGCATGCAGCATGAAACATCTCCAAATAATGTCTAAGTGTCTCTCCGGGAGCTTGAGTGACACTGGACAAGGTATTAACATCTTTCGGCCTTGTGACATGCATGCGAAACTATTGAACAAACTTCATTGCCAACTGGTCGAAACATGAGATAGATCGAGGTGGTAGACGAGTAAACCACATAGTTGCTATGCCCCTAGGGAAATCGGGAAACTTCGGCATTTGACCGCATCGTCAGCTTGGGCGACATTCATTAACCATTTGTACTTTAAAATGTTCTGGTTATGATCAGAACTTCCTTCATAAACAGGTAGAGTTGGCATTCTGAATCGCCGAGGCGGTTTAGCGTAGAGGATATCATCGGTGAAAGGGGTATGACTCCGGGAGATTCCCAGTCGTCATTGGTGAGGCCCTGACTTTCACGGATCATCTGACGGATCATTGTCAGGATGTCTAGCATCTGGACATTCTAGGCATGCTGGGCCTAGGTGTGGTCAGGTTCCACAATGAGAGGATGGGCCGGGCGAGGTCGATGTTCCATATCTCACCTCCTTGGCTCTAGGTCTTCGGGAATATAAGGTTCAGGAGTATAATCACGCTGGCAAAGGTTCGGATCTGTTTGGTTTCGAGGATCAACTTCCAACTCGGTGGCAGTGGCAGTAGCGCGGTTTTCAGTAGCGTGATAAGGAACCGTCCCTCCTCGGGAAGAGGGTCCGGTCTGGTGGCTGGGTGATGGACCAACTCTCGGTTGTCCAATAGTCAAAGTGAGCTGATGTCCAGTAGCATGTGTATAGCTTTCATCCAACCGTGGGCATGTGGATCTGTGATTGTAGTCAGCAGAGGTTGAACTTTCAGTGGATGAATAGGAAGCCTGATCCCTTCTGGATCTCCTTCGCCTTTCATGGTTCAGTCGATTGATCAACTCCGCATTGGCATGGAGCTGCTGAGTAAGCTGCTGGCGGCTTTGAGTCAGCTCTTGCATTAGTAGTTGGAACTCTTCCCTGGTGACAGGGCATTGCGGATCTGAAGGTCCAACAGCATTCTGGTGGTAGGAAGAAGTTGCGCGGGTTCTGTCTATCCCGTCCTTCTGGATCCGCAACTATTGAAGTAGTCCTAGTGTTGACCATGGTGGATAGCGAAGCTCTTTCCTAGACTTGAAACAAATCTGAATAGGTTGGAAAAACTTCTAGGCTTGAAATCTGGATCTTCTCCTTAGATTTTCGCAATCCAATATCAGCAGTAGATCCAATGAGCAGGAGAAAAGCTGGGTTCTCTCAATGAAAGCACCAAAGTGTTTGTACCAAAATTGGGCACAACACTCTTCGGATGTGTTTGAAAAGATAAAATGAAGAAAATAAATGTAAAATGAAGCAGATCTAACAAACACACCAATCAACAGATTATAAAATGCACAGAAACACACGGATTTAGAGTGGTTCGGCGAATTGCCTACGTCCACTATGAAATGACTAATCCTTATTGAACTTTACTCACTGATTACAAAAGGTTACAGTAGCACAACTGAAATTTAATGGTGATTCTGGCAGAGTATCGGCATAGAGAAGCCAAAAAGTCCCTTCTTTGTAGGTCCAGGGTCACTATTTATAGGTGTGGGTAGCAAATATCTCGCCCAGATCTCGAAAGACTTCTTCTCTCATGTAGGCGGGCCCACGGGATTGAACTCAGGTGATTTCGATTTGATCTGGGAGCGATATGAATTGAGTTCGCAGCGATCCATAATTGGTCCTCTTGGGCTGAAATTGATCAATTACATTCTTGAATTTGTAGACAAGCTCCTGTGAAAATTTGGTGGCATTTGGACTTGTAGATCTCGAGTTATGGTCGATGCAAGTTTGGATTTGTTGAAGGCTGTTGAATTCATATCGCTCTCATTCGCATCGCTTCTATTCGTATCACTTATAGGCACGTGATGTTCGATGATGTGGCGCTAACTTTTAGGATCGATCCACTTTCGATGCCGAGCGACCGAGTCTTTCCTTCTTCACGTGTCTCCTTCGTATCGCTCTCATTCATGTGCTTCGTATACATGTTGTTCGTATCCATTATCATGGTTTCGTTCGTATCGCTTTTAAACTTGTCCTATTCGTATCGCTTCCTTCAATTCTCATTCGCATCGGTATTCCCAAGCGCTACTTCGCATCGATCAACAAGGATGTTGTTTGTATCGATCCATCGCGTATCATTCACATCAATCCCTGGCCGATCGATACGAATAGCATGTATAGGTGGATCGATACGAATAAGTTAGTGGATGATGGATGCGAAGCAGGGTGAATATAGACCGATACGAAGTGAGGCATGTTTGATGGATTCGAACTAATGAATGTTTGATGGATATGAACGATACTTCCTTTCATGGATACGAACCGCCACTTACCTCGATGGATACGAATTAGTGTTGCCATGATGGATACAAATGGTGCTAGTTTTTCTTGATGGATTCGAATGAAACCGACACGAAGCAGGTGGAATGAGGGATACAAATGAGAGCATTGCTTGATTTGCATCGATCATATCTTGAGCATACCTACTCCGATTGACTTGAAATTTGGATCGTTGGCTTTCATAGCTTTGATTATCGTGTCATGTTAATTGTAGCTCGATCCGGACTTGGACAATATTTATCAGCATCCATAGTGGACCTGCGTATAACTGGTTTTCGGGATGAACTGTCTATGGTTTCTGGTCAAATCCTTGGTGTCATGATCTTGCCAAAGGGCGGGATAACAGGTATCTCGTAAGACCATGCTGCACATAAGTACGTACGGGTTTTTACCTTACAATAACCAAAACCATTTTACATATAAAATCTACTAATATTATAATAGTGTCTAGGGGTCAAAGTAAAATATGAATATAGCCAAAATGCTTGCATCTCACATTTCAACATAGTTGGGCACAACTAAGTCCGTACGGCGCTTATTGGAGAATGGATTCCATACAATGACCGAGCTACTTGGGTACCGCCCGTCATGGTGCATCTCTAAATAAAACAACACCAAGGACCTCACCAGGATCCTTTGCCAACACAGGACTGGGCTACCACATGTAGTACCGAATATGATCACCCTTTTGTTAATGGACCGCGAAGCATACAAATGAGAGATAATATGAACTCTAGAAAGGGATGATCATACCCAAATTGGGACCCACTTAGCCCTACTGCATCTCCTCTATTTTAGTCATTCTCATTTGATGAGGCTTGAGACTACGTTTTACCTTTTATATAGCACTTCCCAGTTGGAATGCTAACACTGCCCTCCAGGCAACAATGCAATGACAGCATTCATTCATACGAGTTGTCTAGGAGATGGACAAACCGAAGGCAATACTTCTACTACATCCATTTTGGAATCACCCTTAGGATTAGTAGCAAGAAGCCCTTGCACTTCAAAGAGCTCCGTCTTCAAATTCCATCATCTTTAGTATGTCTTCACTTTGAAACACTTCAGTTGGATCGAAGTGATTTTCGAATAACAAATCTGATCCCCGTCTCTTTGAAACTACATTTAATAGTTTCCAATAAACTCAACCCTGGTTCTTAAGGAAATAAACAGTCAAATATAAGAGCAGAGGTCACCTCCTAACGTTAGTGGATGGATTTCCTTATCATTTGTCCTAGGAGAATGAAACGAGATTTATACGCACAGTACAGCATCATTGAAGATGACTGTGCCATATAACCCACATGTTTCTCCTAGATATTTCCAAAGTTACGTTTTGATTCCATATTTGATAGTCGGTTATTTAACTATCCACAAACACACGTCCAAATCAGGGATTTATTACAAAAGGGAAAACCAACATTGGTTGAGCACATAAGTAACCACTAGCCTCCTTAATTAATCTTTTCATTAATTAAAATCGCTTTGTAATATATGTATCAAAATACTTTTATAAATATTCATTCACAACCCTTATATTTTCAATACTTAGAAAATATCTATATACTTATCTTAACGGTATAAGTGTATTCACAAAATTGAGAACATTTTTCACTTTTTCTACAATTCTAAAATATTTATAAACTCCTTTATAAATCTCTAAAATCATTTATAAACTATTTATAAATTATTTCTCAAGTCATTTATAAACCTTTATAAATCCATGCGACTATTTATAAAACTCTTTTTATAAACCTATAAACCCATTTATAAAATTTCTTTATAAATACCTAAAACCATTTACAAAACTCTCTTTATACCTTGTAAACAATTTCTCTTTAAGTCTCCAAAACATTTTATAAAACTCCTCTTATAAAACCCAAGTCTTTTTATAGAACTTTATTTATAAATCTCGAAAACATTTATAAATAAATAATAATCATTATTCAAAACACTATTATGTAATAATAATTATTAATAATAAACAATATAGATAAATAATAATTATTAACTTTAAACATCTTTAAAAAAATAATTAAAATTTTCAAAACATCATTAATTCAAAAATAATTGATTTCAATATCATTATAATAAATAATGACTAACTTTCAAAGCATTATTAATAAATAATTTCAACCATACTAATCTTTTAAATAAATAACTTTTTAAAATATTAAATATTGATAAATAACTTTAAACAACATTAAATATAAATTAATAATCTTTAAAACAATATTAAATATAAATAAATAACTTAGAAAAGACAGATAAAAAGGTTGGAGTAAAATAGAAGTTAAATCTTTTAAAACAAATATTTCTGAAAACCCAATTCCAGATTAAAAATCATTTTCTGTCCCAAAAATCAACTCCAACTCAAATAGCAATCTATAGTATTTTAAAAAAATTACTAATTTGAGGCCAATAACTAGCCAACGTTTAACCAATATCGATATTGATTTTCTATCACTACAGGGTTTAAGTTTTGAACATATAACAATGTCATAATCAATAGAGCCAACAGTCAGTTTTAATATCCAATAATTCATATGATAGAAATATTATTGAAATTAAAGTCAACAATGGAGAGGAATCCAATTGGATCCATCCAACCTGTCCCTCCTCATCACAAATAGTATATAATATTATAATCATATAATATGGGTCGTTGGCTACTAGGCAGGTATATATAAAAGGTCATACGCTCCAGGGGTGGGAATAAATCCAAACCAACTGATAAAAATAGTAAATCATCCAATCAACAATTTTTTTCAACTATATGACATACTAGCTAACCATAAAGATGAGTTTAACTCACCGAAATTCCAGTTTTCGCTTGCTCATTCTAGTTCCGTTTAAATTAAACAACGTTCGATTTAGCACGAAATTCAACTAGCCCCGATCGTCACCAAATCAATTCCATATCGTAGTGCCCATCAGTACGGAACAAACACGACCGACCGCGTTCGATTTGGACCTAAAACGAATTAGTTATTTAAATTTCAATAATTTAATAAATAAAATATTCCTTAATCACATCATTAGGATAATAATTAATCTTAATTAAATTAATAAACCCCCTTAATCCCCTTTCTTCCTTGTTCGAACCGAACCCAAGTGCTATTATTATTATTTTTTGTCGTCGTCGCAAGAGCCCACCATTGCTTACCGCACCTCGACCACGAGCAGCCCTATCCACGAGCTTCCCTCCGCCGCCAACCTCGACACCAACGACGCCGCCATCACCTCAAAAATCGAACCTAAACACCCACGTTCAACTCGAAAATCCCACAGTTGATCGATCTCCACCAAACTTCATCAATGCCCCACCCTCCTCACCCTCTACATTTTTTCTTCATATCGCATCGCCTGAAAGCGAGCCAAATCACTGGAATTCATGAAAATAGATTCCATGTTCATCTCGAAACTGCTGCCACCTCGCCGCGACTCAGCCCAATCCAACCATTGATTGTCTACATCTCGATGTCGCTGGCGTTTTCTTAGTTGATGACATGACCTGAAACCGCCTTGAGTGGCTCCGATCTCCTATGGTCGTTAGATGGAGAGGAGTTTGATTGAAAATTTAGCGAACTCGTTTTTCTCTAGTATAAACACGATTTTATAGGGGAAAGGGGTATGGGTTAGAGAATGTGGGAAGTATGGCTGAATAGTATGGGTGAGGGTATGGTGGGAATAGTGATGGTCCATATTATTCTATTCTAAATATCTAGCACTACACGTCCAAAAATCTCGAACTTCAATTGAGGCATGCTCCTTGGTGTTCTATACTAAATACCCCTATTCCGAACTCAAAGGAACTATTATCGGGACCTAATTCGATCATATGCAAGAGTTAGATTCAAAATCGAATTATATTATATTAAATTCCCATAAGTAATTTCTACGCGTTTTAAGCTCGCACGACCAAACGGTACATCCAATCACCACGAAATTGATGGTGTACAACTATTCACTACTACGGATCTAATGGCACTAGTTTCGTCAAAATCCGAGACAGTGCCCTAGAATGCTATTTTCACACGTCTATTAAAATGAATTTCTATTAAAACCAAATAAATCGCTTTTAAATCTAAATTTAAAATTTTATTATTTCATTCTTATTTATTCTAAATTTAAATAAGATTTCAAAACCATTTTTATTCATATAAAATCCAAGATTAATTTATCCACTAATTCCAATATGCAATTCGCTATTCAAATAAATCACCATGTGTGAAATTTAAGCTATTTGGCTAATAAAACTAATATTTCAATATTTAAATATAATTAAATATTTTAAATTCAAATGACCAAAATCTGGATCATTACATTCTTACCCCTTAAAAGAATTTCATCCCCGAAATTAGCAAGTAAGAAATGCCACAATCCCATTAACTTTCCAAAACCAATTAGCTGAAATAGATTATAAAATTTTTAAGTTTTTAAATTCATTCACACATTCCAACTAATATCATTCCAAGTTATAACATAAAAATCAATTTGAGTTATCAAAATTTTCTTTAAAAAATTTCAAAAATTTTCTAACTCTTTAATTTATAGAAAATTTCGACAGCGTCTCCTTTGCACGGCTAGATCAGAACAACTACAAATTGCCACTATAGGACCAAACCAACAAAAGAAAACAAAATTCAAGTGGCTCAATCATAAAACTATCAAACCAAACAACAATATAAACATGTACCTATTTGTCGGGCAACCAAATTCTACTCGTGAAACCAAAGGCATCAAACTAGTTTTTGCTTCTATATACATGCACCTTATTTACAAATAATATCCAACCATATAATTTCTAACTAAATCATTTGCAATTCCAAATGACAACCATTTAACTATGATAAGCCCGTAAGATGTAGATATTCCATCCGTACATAATATAAAATTTGATCGCTCACTCGATCACATAATTTCACTTCCGAACTAGTATCGTTCACACGACCACTCTAGTGCAGACCCAGATCTGGTTCCTTAGTTAGAAATCACCATTCTCCTTGCATAGTCATATTCTATGAAAGAGAATTTCAAAATCAATCAAAAATCCATATCTAGTGTTCGCCGTCGAGAATCGAGTGAAAAAATCTAACTCAGACCGATGTAAATCATATCAAAATCCTGTACTCAAATCTAGATCAAACCGTTATGCAAATAAAATAATATACGTTCAACTTACATAGTTATTTCAATTGGTTTTTCATTATTCAGATTCTTTTATTTACATTCATTTATTCATACTCATTATTCACATTGCTTTATTCACATTCATTAATTACTTAGTATATTTCTTTCAATATTAATGTCACTTAAGAACTATTCCATCAAAATTTACTTAAGTTTATTATAAACATTTTATACAACACTTCTCATGTTTATTATCACTCCACAACTTAATTTCATATCCATTTCTAATCAAAACCCATTTCATTAATTTGCTTCATTCACCTTTACTTGAGTCAAATTCCCTTTTCAAAATTCATTGTATTTAACTTAACTTAAGTTAAATTTTATTTCATAGTTCAATTTCAAATTTACTTTTCTTAACATTTATATTCAACAAATTTAAAAAATTGTTTTAACTTGCTAATTCTCAAAAATTATAAGTTATAAAACTTATTCTCTCATATTTTCATAAAACACAAATGTCATAGTTTAAACACCTTGTTCTTATTTCAAATTATTTTAAAACAATACTATTGTTAACCCAAAAAATGGATCAACACCCTGGTTTGAGTATGAAAGCACTAGCCCTATTCTCACAGAGCAATAATACAGATAATAGGTATAGAAAAGAGCAATAAAAGGAAGAAGACAAGAAGATTTTTATAGTGGTTCGGCTGTTAATGGAGCCTACGTCCACTTTATAGTTTTTATTATAGACTGGTTGTTGTTACAAGTAGTGTTTGGTTACAAGCCTTCAGATTGTCCTTAGCTAGATTGAATCCCCAAAGTTGGAATCCACAGGAGAATCATAGCGAATCCCTTTGGAGATTGTTGTGAAGGAAGTGCAGAGTGAAGAAAATTTCCAACAGAGATTCAACAACCAGTCCAAAGAAGATCCAGTTTATGTTGAGGTAGGATGGTATTTATAGAGATTAAAGAGCTTCTGGTCCAAGCCTGTTCACTGGCTGCTTGCAGATGGACTCAGGAAGATGCAACGAAGCTCAGGTTGCGACCCGAGCCAAAACCATGGATCGCTAGCGATCCATAGATTTAGCTCGTGTGCGAGCCAATTACTTAGCTCCTCTTTTCCCTTCTTCGCCTAGCTTGCCAAGAGTCCATGAACAAGTATGGATCGTTGGCGATCCATGGTGTATGGATCGCTAGCGATCCATACACTTAGCATCTTTTGCACTCTGTCCTCTAAGCATTCTTTGCTCCTGCGTGCCATAGCGATCCAATGATGTTGTATGGATCGCTAGCGATCCATGCACTTAGATTATTTTTGGACTTTGATGTCTGGAATGCCTTCATTGCCTTGTATCGACATTGTTCGTGTAGTCTCGTTGCACGTTTCTTTGTTTTGATGATGATTTACTAGCTAGTTGTAATTAGCTTTTGATTGGATTGGACGGACGATGGTCTGTTGGTTTAGTCAAACTCAGTCATTGTTTTAGCCCCTTTTGGTTGAGTCTTGAGCCATTCCGACTCCATTAAATCCTTCCATTCTCTCTTGGATCCTGATGGGTTAAAAACTCGGATAACATTTTCCCCCAGAGTACATCTTCGTTGGAAAGTAGGCATGCTTTGAAAATTATTGCATTTAGTCTCTACTTGTTGAATTCAAAGTAATCGTGTCAGAGCTCTATAGACGTGAGCTAGGTCACGTTGCTGATCACTTAGTTTTGGTATTGACTGCTACTGCTTGTCATAACGCATCAAATTTCTCTCCACAACTTCTCGGTATACCATGAAATAGTAGGTTGATGTCGCGGTGCAAATTTGAAGTCGGGGATGGGCACTTCTATGGACCGCTGGCGATCCATAGCCGATGGACCGCTGGCGATCCATAGCCGATGGATCGCTGGCGACCCGAGTACTTAAGAGATTTTTCTTCTTTTTTGTTTCCTATTTATGCAGTTGAGCCGACCCATTTCTTCACTTTCTCTACGACCCGACCTTTCCTTCGTACGATCCGAACACTTGCAGCAATTCTTACCTTTGTTCCATCGACCCTTTCCATCGCCTCCTAAGATCCGATCTTGCCCAAGCCTTCTGTCGTGATTTCCTCTGCATTGCCACCATCGGAGCATCGCCACTGCCTTCTCAAGCCACCTTCAACCAAAACCTTAGTTTTGCTAATACCTTGGGTCGCCTTCGACCTACCCTTAGATCGCCACCGATTCATTATAGTTTGTCGATCTCAAAGCTTTATCAATTTCACGTTAAGGTCGTTAATCTGAGGTGGGTTCGTCGATTATAACGTTCATTTAGTGATTAGATGGCGAGGTTGCGTTCGTGATGTTTGTCGTGAGGAGTTTGAGTTGAGTGCGGCTTAATGGAGGAAGATAGTAAATTGAGTCTTGAGTTTCTCCCGGAACGACATTCGAGCCTTGTCCCGATGCTTGACATGTTTTTCTATCTTCGTCCATTAAGCCAGAATTGACTTGTGCCAAGTTCCATGCTGATACTGCATGACACATTACGAATTGGTCCTGGCTCTTCCAAAGAATTTGGACTATCTTACTTGCTTTTTGCACACTCGGTGTCCTTGTAAGAAGAAGAATTTTCCACGTTGCTTCGAACAACGGATCCGTTATCGATCATTGATTGATAACGGGTAAGTGTAGAGGAAGTAAAAACAAATGGAAACAATATAGGAAGTCCTTTTCCTTTTCCACTGCGAGTGAACTATCTACACGGGATAAAGCGTTAATAGTGTTTCGGACACCGTGCTCACCCCCTATAGACAACACATTGCACTTGCCCAAGTACATACTTGAAATCCTTTGTGTCGGCACGAATCAATCTCTCTGGAATTCAAGTGTTGTAGGGTAAATTATTAGTTTAGAATAGAATCACCTGACCATTTTGAATGCGAGTTCTATTGTTTTAGAATGAAGTATCCATCTTCGCGTTGTAAGTCAAATGGAGAAAGCTCGACACTTTCAGAAGCCGAGTCGTCTTCCATTTCCCTTTCTCCTTCTACCTCGTAGGGTGAATACGGCCAGTTGGTCCCAGTAGGTCCGGTCTTGGATCGAACTCCTCCCAATTTTAGGGTTCTTCTCAACCCGCCAAAAAGAGCTTCTTCCGTGGTTTCCACTAAGGTTCTGCACAATATCTGCGTGCAACATGGCATACCAGAAGAAGATGTATGCCTTCCAAAAAAGAATAGTTTGCTCACATGCCTCCCCTGGGATATACCGCTTGCCATCGGTATATGTGTCTGAATGGAGCTGTGCCCCCTTTTAATGACTTTTTACGCGAGACTCTCTCAAATCTAGGCATTGCCCCGTTCCAGATTCATCCCAATGGCTACGCCATCCTAACTTGTTTGCATGTCCTATTCATGCGCATATTCAATCACGCTCCGAGCTTCGATGAGTTGTGGTACTTTCTTTCATTCAAGAGAAGGGATGAATGTCCGTCTTTGGTTGTAATCGAACCTCAAAGGAATTGAAAAATCGTATTATGACTGCAGAGCAACCTGTCCCAGTTTAAGACCCAATATTTCTTCGTCAGGTGCCCCAAAGGGTTTAATTGTCTGTGGACGACGGGGGTTAAGTTCTTTTCCATGTTTATTGAGTTCCAGCGTGTCGTTGCGGGGCTTCTAACAAGTCGAACATTTCTTGCAGTTATTCCGAGGAGGAATAGGGACCTATCTCTTAATGACATTTGTCGGACCCTGAAGGCTATCGATGCTGAGGAAAGGTCTGTTAAAGTCTTGCTGACTGACGAGAACTTACTTCGATATGGTTTATTGCATCCGGGGAGGTCCGTCGTTCTAGTTGAAGCCCCCTCTCCTTCTCAATTCACGGTTCGCACACGATCCACTTCTTCTTCTCACAGGTCCGAAGAAGGCGCTTCTCAAAAGAGAGAGGTCTTGTCCAGAGAATCAGTCGAAGAGGCTCGTGATGGAAGAGACGTTGCTACGATCGGAGTTAGTCGCCCTGCCAGAATGCCTTCGATTCTGGAAGAAGGAGAAGAAGAGTTCAAACAGAGGGAAGGCAAAACCGCACTGGACTTAGAAAAAGAGGAGGGGGAAGTCAGCAGAAGTAGCGACGAGTCCACTTCTAGCAATGACTTCTACGTAGAATCCGATGATGGGGATTCTGAATCGTGTGATGAGACTCCGGGGATGAGCCCCGTTATTCCAAGCTTACCTCCTCCAGACACAAGTGATAAAGACAATGCCCTAGGGATCGGGGGACATCTGGATTCTCCGAGCAAAGATGTTGGCGTGGAGTTTGATGATTTAAGCAATATTTACGTCGATTCCGACGTGCTTATGGGGGAAGATTTCAGGTTTGAGGAGGTGCCCCCTCGTTCGAGCCACGTCGCATCCGAAGTTAGTCTAATTCTTTTCGCGGTGCTTGCCCGATCCAGTTTGTGACATCGTTTTAGGCTCTCCTCCCAAACACATCACACGCTTCACTAGGGTCACACTCACTTGTATACACACTTTCCACGTCTATTTTCTATTTATAAAGCCTTTTATTTATGCTTCGTGTTAGGTATGATGAGAGGACGCGGCCTTTATGATGACTTCGAGGAATTCACCAACTCTCAGTGCTGGTCCAAGCGTTATTCCGGCCATCACACCCCCGAGAGACGGAGGAAGAGTATAGAAGATGAAAGGATCTAGAGGCCGAAACCCATCGCTAAGGTAAAAGAGAGCGGAGTCGGTCATACAAATGAGGGTATGAGAAGAGGAGTACTTTCGATGAAAGGGAGGAGCCATCGAAGAGGTCAAAATTCAATCACTGTCCTTATTCTTCAGAACAACAAGCTTTTGCTCCGACGCACTCTTCAACGGGTCAGGAAATCCCCGTTACTTCTGCCCATGTCCCGCCTTCAACTTACATTTCACCATCTTCTGATGTGCTCACCCCCAATGCTTCACGTCCCTACCGGAGACCCGCTTATATTCTTCTGCCGGGTCCTCCCAAGCTTGAGGTGGCGCTCCTCGGGTGGTTTCTAAGGGGGGTTATGTTTGATCGTGATCTCCATCCGGTACGTAGAGATTCTTACATGCCACATCTTCAGGCTATTCAAAATGATTTAGATCAGGCCGAAGGGTGGGAAAAATTATGTAAGCAACTGGCAGATACAAATCGCAACAACTACCGGGAAATCCTCTCTTTCGAGTCAAAGAAGGATGATTTTGAAGGAGCGTTGACAGAACACGATGCAAGGATCAAACAACTGGAGAAAGAGAAAGAAGTGGCGCTTTGAGAAAATAAAAAGAACGCTGACTTGCTGAAGGAAGTAATAGAGGCCCATGAAAGAATTGAGAACGTCTACAGGGACAAAATAAAGAAAGCTCATGCCAAAGAGGCCAAATTAAAGGAGGAAGTGGTTGCTGTGAGAAATGCGGATTAAGGATCTTAAGGCTAGAATTAACACTAGAGGGGGGTGAATAGTGTTTTAAGAAATTTGTTAATCTTTTTGAGTTTATCTAACTATATTAACAATGTATACACTAATTAGACACAGACATGAACACAGAATCAAACATAGCTGCAAATAAAAGTAAAAGCAGTAAAGGAAAGAACACACCGGATTTTATACTGGTTCGGAGTTACCCTACATCCAGTCCCGTACAACTAAGTACGGATTTCCTTTCAAAAGCAATTCAACAATTACAACCCTCGATTTCAAGGCTACGAGGTATACCCTCCAGAATACCAATCCTCTAGGTAGGGATACTTGATTTCTGGGGCAACAAGTTCACCCAATTGATTTCCAAGGCTACAATCACACCTTTTCTCGCTTGATTGATTTCAAAGGCTACAATCACACCTTTTCTCGCTAATATATTACAAAGAAGTCTATAACTCTGAATAGCACTGAGAACCTTGTAGAGATAGTGATGTAGAATCAAACTAGAAGTAATCGAGTATGATTCGATGTTGATTTCGGCAGAGCAATGGTATGATTTTGTAATAAGAAATGTGTAAGATGAAGAGGAGTGAAAATCAGAAAAATATGATTATAAATTCGTTGAAACTGACCCCTATTATAGAAAACCAACAGTCATGACCATTCATGAAGAGTTATGGCGAATAGACACTTCTTTTGAAATTTGAATTTGAACTTCAACTGTCACTATGTCGACATACTACCTAGGGGCATGTCGACATCCCTCAGCCAAAAATGATAATTTGAATTTCTATAAAAACAATATGTAACGACCCGCTATTTTGGACCATTCGCATCCACTATAAGTGTATAGGTAGACACTCATGCCAGAATTGAATTGCTCAAAATACCGCGTTGTTAATTTAAATTTGGCAAAACTGAACATATACAGTAAATAAATAATCACAGATCACAGACACAGAGTAATAAATGCAGCGGAAATAAAAAAGATAGTAGTTCATGAAGCTACTATATAAATGTATAAGTTACATCAGAGTTAAACCAGATACAACAGAAGAGTAATACGATACATCAGATACAAATCAGAATACATCACTGAAATCATCGAATACTGAAAGCGGAATAGATGGCTGGACCTTCAAGCAAAGCTCCAACTTCAAAGGTGAGTCTCGAATACTGGTGCACTCAGTCTGACCCGAGCGTAAAGAAAAAACACAAGACACTCGAGTCAGGATTAACATTCTTATATTAATAAATCCAACTCAAGTGAAATAGCAATTGAAATACAAGTAACTCAAAGGATGTTCGGAATAACGATCCTTTAAGGATCCGTTAAACTATCTACTATGTAGTAGTGTACGATAAGTAGATAATGCCTATCAGTAATATAAAATATCAAAATAGTGTTAAGTCATGGCCCATTCCACCCTTAACACATTTTTATTCCCAAGAGCATATACAAGACCGTAGTTTCCCCAAAACCGGAAATCACCAGAGGGCAATCCATATACTAAAGGTACAAAACAAATCGTAGTGGTCGCGTATAGGGATACAAGTATGACAAGGCACATGAGGCAATACCTAAGGTAGTGATACTACCGTTTGCCTGATCCGGACTGGTGAGAACGCATCGCCGCAGCGACCGCAACACCGCGAAACAACACTCCCAAAATCAAGGGTGCACCAATCGACAACAAGTAATGAGTAGTTTTCGAAGAAGTGTGTTCGCTTGAGGTAGCTGACCTCCATTGTCCCGGCACGGCTCCTGTTTTAGTCATTTCCAATTTGACACAAGTGTCAAGGCTATCCATTATCGTTCTCTTTCTTCAGTCATCACGAACATCATTCCAACCACTTCATTCTGGATCACCACTCCGCGTATAGTTATTAAAGTGGTTTTCGGTTTAGACAGAGAGTATGTCCATAACCGATCCCGGTCTCTTTAATAACTTTCGTAATTATTACACCGATTGGTCATTTAATATATTTCAAAACCAAATCAAATTCAATTTCAAATAGAATTTGTAATCAACGATTCATTTGTCTTTCTAAACCAATTTTTAAAATTTACGTTTCAAAACTTCCACATTCATAATTTCAAGATCTTACAATTCAATTTCAATTTTTATTTAAAACACTTCAAATATTGATTCAAGTTCGCATATCAGTTTCATTCCGAAATCATTTAAATTAACTTAATTTAACATTCAAATCAATTTAAATTCGTTTATCGATTTCATTTAATATTCGTTAAGTAAAATTTGTCATTCAAAATAATTTCTATTAAATTTCCAATTCATTAAATCCATTATTTAAATTCAACTTCCTTATTTCAAAACTTACAATTTGAATTAAATTAAATTCATCAAATCAAATTCTTTAAATTTCAAGTCTTGCATTAATTTCAATAAATCACATTTTATTTCTTGATAAAGAAATTCAATTTCACTGATTTACTTACTTAAATGATTTTCCAAACTTAATTAATAAAGAAACTCAATTTCAATTATTACGAAGTAAAATTCACTTATTCAAAAATTCAATTTAATTTAATCATTAAATAATTCAATCTTATTTAATTATTAAATAATTCAAAACTTAATTATTAAATAATTTCAAAGTTTAATAATTTCAAACTTAATTATAATTTCAAACTTAATTATTAAATCATTTCAAACTTAATTCAATCATTTCTCAAATTAAACAACATTCTTTCATCAATTACATTGTTAATATTTTGTTTCAGATTATTAAATATTAACATTTTCCTTTCATTAAAATTCAAATTTCAACTTCATTTCAAAACCATATTATTTATTCAAATAAAATCTTCGTTTTATTTTTAAATCAAATTATTGACCAATCGGGTTTATTTAATTTCCTATCCTAGGTCAAAGTTCAATTTGGGTATTTATCATTTCAACCCGATTCCAATTCAATTCAAAATCAAAACATAGCAAAGGGAACTTGTAGTGTGATAACTGGGATGGTGTCAAAGTAAATAAACAATCAATAACAACAATCAATATCAATCCAATAATCCATTCAAATAATCCCGAAATAACCGTATTAATTCGCACTGTTATTTGTACGAATTAATATAATTATTTCTAGAATCTACACTATCATTTCATGTAGATTAAAGATTATTACACTACGGTTTTCACTTGTCATTCAATTTCAATTTTTACACTACAACAATTAATCCAATATACGTCGATGGTTCAAAGTGTAATTATCGCTATTCTATATGTCAATTAATTTAACAATTAAAAGGGGTCATATTCACTAATCAAATTTAACATATAAATCAGTTTTAAAATTTTTAACTATCCTATATCCATTTCAATTTTGCATACTATTTATCATTTAACACTAACAATTTAACGTCCAATATAAACATCAACAATCAATCAATTATCATCCAAACTGCATTATCATCACATAACTAATTAACAGATAATGGTGTCAAATGTCACAGGTGAACTGATACAGGCAATAGCATATATAACAGTGTAATTAACTAACAGCAGCATTTCAATTGTCGTTTCAATTGAAATCAAATTTAATAAATAAAAGAACATTAATCGTGAGTGATTGCTCACCTTTCGAGGCTAGAGAGAGATAAGCTAGAACAGAGTCGAGTTACGAATCCAAGCACGAATCTCAAAACAAGGCGAGAGTGAACTCGAATCGACGAACGAAGCTGATAAATAGGAATTGATGAAATCGATCAGAACTGGATGAATGAAGATGAATGATGATGATGAATGGTATAAGTGAACACGTATATATATATATATATAACTATTTTCATATAAAAATCAGATTTTAAATTCAAACACATTTTTTTAAATTTAAATGTATATGTATTTCAAAATCCATTGCCTCAAATTAAAACACATATATTAACTCAACATATATACATAATATATTTAAAATCAATACTTACAATATATACACATTATTAAAATCTATATATATAGACCAATATATATGTACTTTGGACCCAAAGTAAAATAGAAGCTTCAGATTATGATATCTAGACTATCATTGTATATATATATACATTTTAAAATCAATGGCCAACAACACAGTATCAAAACTAATACATATATTCAATTATATATATAACTAATATGTAAATTATAGCCAAACAATGCTTATATATATAAGCAACAATATTTACCACTTGCATACTATATTTATAAAGTAAAAGCATGCCACTGGAAAGATTACAGAATGTATAATTTTTATATAAAATTTACATATTATAAACAACCCAACTTGCGTAGATATAAGCTTTATATAATTGGAAGACATGATCAAACAGGTTCTGGGAAATAGAAAATAATGAACAAATTACTTGAGAACCCAACACAGGCTACAGATATAGTATAAACTTATATACAACTAACATAATATAAATCAGTTGTTGCTAAATCTAATTAAAATATTAATAGAAATTTATAGACATTCAAACATACTTACTTTACTGTAATATATATAAACAACCAAAAATATGAAGAAGTTGTTTTATTATAAAATCAATACTTTATTGAAACCAATATATAGATATATATAACTGTAAGTTTGAAAAGCTGCAATACGAAAACTCAAAATATACATATATATATAAACAGAAGTTTGTAAATTTATTTTATATCCAGTTGCGAGAGTTGAATATAACCACACTATGTTGAAAATCAATATATATATGTGAAGTATATATATAAAATAGCAGTGTGGTTAAAATATGCAGACTAAGGGAAACAAATAAATGAAGGAATGTAAACAAACAAAGTGAACAATCACGAACGATAGATATATCCATTTCTGTAGCTAGCTCAGAATTAAATCTCATTTAATATATATAATATATTCGAAACCCATAAAAAACTCATATATACTTACTTACTTAATATACAAAGACTTGTATACAAACCTATACATAAACAAACAGAGGAGATGATGACGGCTACATGGTGGTGGGTCTGGAGGGTTGATGGCTGATTGAGATCGAGCAAGGAAGAGGAATTTGGGCGGCACGGTGGAGTTTTGGTCGGAGGCTGTTGAGCGGCTGGAGGCTTCTGGGTGTGCGACGAGCAGGAGCGGGGAGGAGGTTAGAGAGGTGGTTCGTGTTTTGGAGGGGCAGGTGGGTAAGGCGAGGTTTCTTGGTTGGCTGCCATGGGTATAGGTCGGTTGACTGGGTGGAATAAAGGGGACGAGCGGGTTACTGCTGAGGCGAGGGGAAGGTTGCTATGCCACGTGTGGTGAAGGCCGAGGAAGGGTTTGTCGCGCTATTGGGTGGCTGCACGTGCAGGTGGTTCAGGTTAGAACGTGGCGGTAGGTTTGGTTGTTGTTCGGGAGGGCTGAGATGGAGGTGCGGCATGAAGGTCGAGGAGGAAGAGAGAGCACGAAAATTAGAAGAAGTAGCAGGCTCAATTCAATTCCAAACGTAACCTCCATTTTGTTATTTGTATTTTACTTTTTCTTTTTTTTCCTCTTTTCTTTTCATATCTGTGAACGAAAGAGGAGAAGCAAAAAAAAAGAATGGCAGGCAAAAGTAAAGAGAAGAAGGAAATTATGAAGAGAAACAGAAAGGCAGAGAACCCAAGACGGTGGGAGATGTAAGTTTTATAAATACGAATGTAAACAGTAAACAAAGTAAAAATGAAAGGACGAACCTACATGTATATCAAACAGTGGGAATAGAAAAGTCAGCACGAATTAAGGAAATATTTAAAGCTAATGCCCCTTTGATTTTTGTACGGTAAATAAATGAATAGTCACTATAAACAAATGGATTCGAACGGGTACCAATACGGCTGACCGTTCACGGTTTTCACCACGTACTGGACACCGAAACACACAAATGAGTATACCACGGAGATCAGCACGACGAGACGATCAGAGCGGTACACAGATATCAGTGATACAATTTAATTATAAAAATTCAAATTTTCCACCAGCGGAAAATGCAGCAAAACGCAGAAGAATAAGATCGACGGAGCTAAAGAAGTCCGAATTTGGAAAAACGAAAAATGACGTCTTGCTCAGAAGATGATTTAGAATTTTCTATGTAAAAATATTTAGGTTCCGAAAACATTTTATTTTCATCGCTTTTTAACTGATTAAATTAAAGTAAATTTACGCGCGAAATAAACTTTCATATTTTCGGACGAAAATTTACCAGTTGCTATGTTTAACCAGACACATTCCAAATATCAAATTTATATTTCAAAATTTTATCGTTTAAAATTTCGCAAAATTTCAATTAATAACGTTATTAAAACCAGTTAAATTTACGGGTCGTTACACTCTCCCCCACTCAAAACTTTTCGTCCCCGAAAAGGAACGAGGTAGGAGAATAGAAACAACCAGAAAGAAAACAGATTTGAAATACAGAATAACAGTTAATTTAAACCATATAATTTCAAATTTAAATTAATTGATATTCAATAATTGATTTAATCCATTTGATTTCACTAAAATCAATCTCAACTATTTCTAAATTCATTATCTTATTATCCCATTTCTTCAATTTACAATTTCTAAAACCATAAATTTGAATAGTCTTTTATTATAATCATATTTTTTCAGCAATTTAAATTCTTCTTTATTCCAAATTATTGTTAAATTTATTCTACTTAATATATCTTATTACATATATTTAATCCATATAAATTAATTTAAACCATATAAATTTCAATTTAAATTAATTTATATTCAATAATTGGTTTAAATTTAAGGTACTTCCATAAGTTGATCTAATTTCATTTTGTTAATTCTTTCAGAACAAAATTTATTATATTCATCTCATTCAATTAACTTATTATTCTATCATCTTTATTAGTATTTTTTTATATAATTAAAATCTAAGTGTATAACATTTATTATAAACACTCAAATTTTATTTATAAAATCATTTAATATTGTATATTATCTAATTACATTTTAACTTCTTAATAATTTGGGTAAGTTATATTGAAATGCAATTTAGTACTATACAAATAAAATTTTCAAATTCAATTATTTCAAATTTAAATACTTATTCAAAATTTAGCTTTATTTATAATTGAAAACATCTTTTAATATGATTTTTAAGAATTAAATTTCTGTTTAATTTCAAACCCTTTAGAAATAATTATGTATGTACTATATATATTAAATCAGATTAAATTTAAAATAATATTCCCATATATATATATATCAAGTCATACTTAAGAAATTCAAATTTAAAACATTTCCCAAACAAAACCGTAGCAAAGCTACAGAATGGTTTCTCCACTTCGAAACTCGAAAATGAATGTCGATGATGCGGCCGCCATCACCAAAATTATTTTCCAGCGACAAAGAGAAGAGCACTGATTTCAACATTTTAAAATTTTTTGAAAACGGTTCCTATTTGAAAATACTTTAAATAATATACATTAAAATTCTTTGGAAACAAATTACAATCGAAATACCTTTAAATAATGTCATTTTAAACCTTTAAAACCATAGTTCGAAATCAATGGAAATTAAATTCCCAAATTCTTAATTTAATTTCATTTCAAATTCTAAATCAGTTCATAAACCAAGTTTATAAATTCATTTATCAAACAATAGATGATAATCAAATATTATCATTTCAAACAACGAATTAATTAACCCCTTTTTTTTTATTCCAGAAAATTTTACTTATATATTGATAATATAATCATACAAAATTATTTTATTTACCAAATTTGAAAACAATATTGTGTCAGTTTGCTCTGCTCAAGTGTTTTGGAAATCCTATCGATAGCGTTGATCAGACGAATCGATCGGAAACCCAAATCAACATCAACAACTCAAACAACACAATATATTTTAAACATTTTAAATATTAATTTACAAATACACTTCCTCGCTCGACTATATAAGAATAGATTTCAAAGCAAAGATAGAGATTCAAATTTGATGGACTCAAATCAAAGTGAAATTTGATTCGAAAAGTAAGTTTGAAACAGAAGATAAGATAATTCAATTTCCACAATCGGGGGATGGAGGAGTTTATTTAATTCACGGGCAACCTTAACCTGGTCGTCCGTAACTTCAAGAATAAGATCGATGCTGAATTCCGAGGTAAATCAACACTCGATCTCAAGAGATGGAATTCAGGTATAGCATGGAATAGATAGCATCGTAAATCGAGGATACAGAAATCTCCGGTAAATCGATGCCTATTATAAAGGAGTTTTGCTCCTTTATGAATCATTTGAAGATTGGCGAGACCGTCGATCTATTATAGATATCATTCAAAATGGAGTTATGAGGTGTTCCAGAATTGAAAGAAGACGAATAGTGAAGGACACGAATGAATTTCGGAACCAAGGGGAACGTTCCAAAATTCAATGGAATTGAGTCAAAGGAAGAGATTGAAACTCGAATGAGAGTGATTCTGTAAATACATTTACCCTACATGTTAAGTTTGCCTAAAGCTACCAAAGCTCTGATACCAACTGTAACGACCCGCTATTTTGGACCATTCGCATCCATTATAAGTGTATAGGTAGACACTCATGCCGGAATTAAATTGCTCAAAATACCGCGTTGTTAATTTAAATTTGGCAAAACTGAACATATACAGTAAATAAATAATCACATATCACAGACACAGAGTAATAAATGCAGCGGAAATAAAAGAGATGGTAGTTCATGAAGCTACTATATAAATGTATAAGTTACATCAGAGTTAAATCAGATACAACGGAAGAGTAATACGATACATCAGATACAAATCAGAATACATCACTGAAATCATCGAATACTGAAAGCAGAATAGATGGCTGGATCTTCAAGCAAAGCTCCAAATTCAAAGGTGAGTCTCGAATACTGGTGCACTCAATCTGACCCGAGCGTAAAGCAAAAACACAAGACACTCGAGTCAGGATTAACATTCTTATATTAATAAATCCAACTCAAGTGAAATAGCAATTGAAATACAAGTAACTCAAAGGATGTTTGGAATAACCATCCTTTAAGGATCCGTTAAACTATCTACTATGTAGTAGTGTACGATAAGTAGATAATGCCTATCAGTAATATAAAATATCAAAATAGTGTTAAGTCATGGCCCATTCCACCCTTAACACATTTTTATTCCCAAGAGCATATACAAGACCGTAGTTTCCCCAAAACCGGAAGTCACCAGAGGGCAATCCATATACTAAAGGTACAAAACAAATCGTAGTGGTCGCGTATAGGGATACAAGTATGACAAGGCACATGAGGCAATACCCAAGGTAGTGATACTACCGTTTGCCTGATCCGGACTGGTGAGAACGCATTGCCGCAGCGACCGCAACACCGCGAAACAACACTCCCAAAATCAAGGGTGCACCAATCGACAACAAGTAATGAGTAGTTTTCGAAGAAGTGTGTTCGCTTGAGGTAGCTGACCTCCATTGTCCCGGCACGGCTCCTGTTTTAGTCATTTCCAATTTGACACAAGTGTCAAGGCTATCCATTATCGTTCTCTTTCTTCAGTCATCACGAACATCATTCCAACCACTTCATTCTGGATCACCACTCCGCGTATAGTTATTAAAGTGGTTTTCGGTTTAGACAGAGAGTATGTCCATAACCGATCCCGGTCTCTTTAATAACTTTCGTAATTATTACACCGATTGGTCATTTAATATATTTCAAAACCAAATCAAATTCAATTTCAAATAGAATTTGTAATCAACGATTCATTTGTCTTTCTAAACCAATTTTTAAAATTTACGTTTCAAAACTTCCACATTCATAATTTCAAGATCTTACAATTCAATTTCAATTTTTATTTAAAACACTTCAAATATTGATTCAAGTTCGCATATCAGTTTCATTCCGAAATCATTTAAATTAACTTAATTTAACATTCAAATCAATTTAAATTCGTTTATCGATTTCATTTAATATTCGTTAAGTAAAATTTGTCATTCAAAATAATTTCTATTAAATTTCCAATTCATTAAATCCATTATTTAAATTCAACTTCCTTATTTCAAAACTTACAATTTGAATTAAATTAAATTCATCAAATCAAATTCTTTAAATTTCAAGTCTTGCATTAATTTCAATAAATCACATTTTATTTCTTGATAAAGAAATTCAATTTCACTGATTTACTTACTTAAATGATTTTCCAAACTTAATTAATAAAGAAACTCAATTTCAATTATTACGAAGTAAAATTCACTTATTCAAAAATTCAATTTAATTTAATCATTAAATAATTCAATCTTATTTAATTATTAAATAATTCAAAACTTAATTATTAAATAATTTCAAAGTTTAATAATTTCAAACTTAATTATAATTTCAAACTTAATTATTAAATCATTTCAAACTTAATTCAATCATTTCTCAAATTAAACAACATTCTTTCATCAATTACATTGTTAATATTTTGTTTCAGATTATTAAATATTAACATTTTCCTTTCATTAAAATTCAAATTTCAACTTCATTTCAAAACCATATTATTTATTCAAATAAAATCTTCGTTTTATTTTTAAATCAAATTATTGACCAATCGGGTTTATTTAATTTCCTATCCTAGGTCAAAGTTCAATTTGGGTATTTATCATTTCAACCCGATTCCAATTCAATTCAAAATCAAAACATAGCAAAGGGAACTTGTAGTGTGATAACTGGGATGGTGTCAAAGTAAATAAACAATCAATAACAACAATCAATATCAATCCAATAATCCATTCAAATAATCCCGAAATAACCGTATTAATTCGCACTGTTATTTGTACGAATTAATATAATTATTTCTAGAATCTACACTATCATTTCATGTAGATTAAAGATTATTACACTACGGTTTTCACTTGTCATTCAATTTCAATTTTTACACTACAACAATTAATCCAATATACGTCGATGGTTCAAAGTGTAATTATCGCTATTCTATATGTCAATTAATTTAACAATTAAAAGGGGTCATATTCACTAATCAAATTTAACATATAAATCAGTTTTAAAATTTTTAACTATCCTATATCCATTTCAATTTTGCATACTATTTATCATTTAACACTAACAATTTAACGTCCAATATAAACATCAACCATCAATCAATTATCAGCCAAACTGCATTATCATCACATAAATAATTAACAGATAATGGTTTCAAATGTCACAGGTGAACTGATACAGGCAATAGCATATATAACAGTGTAATTAACTAACAAGCTCATTTCAATTGTCGTTTCAATTGAAATCAAATTTAATAAATAAAAGAACATTAATCGTGAGTGATTGCTCACCTTTCGAGGCTAGAGAGAGATAAGCTAGAACAGAGTCGAGTTACGAATCCAAGCACGAATCTCAAAACAAGGCGAGAGTGAACTCGAATCGACGAACGAAGCTGATAAATAGGAATTGATGAAATCGATCAGAACTGGATGAATGAAGATGAATGGTATAAGTGAACACGTATATATATATATAACTATTTTCATATAAAAATCAGATTTTAAATTCAAACACATTTTTTTAAATTTAAATGTATATGTATTTCAAAATCCATTGCCTCAAATTAAAACACATATATTAACTCAACATATATACATAATATATTTAAAATCAATACTTACAATATATACTCATTATTAAAATCTATATATATAGACCAATATATATGTACTTTGGACCCAAAGTAAAATAGAAGCTTCAGATTATGATATCTAGACTGTCATTGTATATATATATATATATATATACATTTTAAAATCAACAGCCAACAACACAGTATCAAAACTAATACATATATTCAATTATATATATAACTAATATGTAAATTATAGCCAAACAATGCTTATATATATAAGCAATAATATTTACCACTTGTATACTATATTTATAAAGTAAAAGCATGCCACTGGAAAGATTACAAAATGTATAATTTTTATATAAAATTTACATATTATAAACAACCCAACTTGCGTAGATATAAGCTTTATATAATTGGAAGACATGATCAAACAGGTTCTGGGAAATAGAAAATAATGAACAAATTACGTGAGAACCCAACACAGGCTACAGATATAGTATAAACTTATATACAGCTAACATAATATAAATCAGTTGTTGCTAAATCTAATTAAAATATTAATAGAAATTTATAGACATTCAAACATACTTACTTTACTGTAATATATATAAACAACCAAAAATATGAAGAAGTTGTTTTATTATAAAATCAATACTTTATTGAAACCAATATATAGATATATATAACTGTAAGTTTGAAAAGCTGCAATACGAAAACTCAAAATATACATATATATATAAACAGAAGTTTGCAAATTTATTTTATATCCAGTTGCGAGAGTTGAATATAACCACACTATGTTGAAAATCAATATATATATGTGAAGTATATATATAAAATAGCAGTGTAGTTAAAATATGCAGACTAAGGGAAACAAATAAATGAAGGAATGTAAACAAACAAAGTAAACA
The DNA here is from genome assembly GCA_030737815.1 of Allium fistulosum. Lineage (NCBI taxonomy): Eukaryota > Viridiplantae > Streptophyta > Magnoliopsida > Asparagales > Amaryllidaceae > Allium > Allium fistulosum. The sequence continues at coordinate 1,216,905,825 of CM060902.1, forward strand.
ATCACGAACGATAGATATATCCATTTCTGCAGCTAGCTCAGAATTAAGTCTCATTTAATATATATAATATATTCGAAACCCATAAAAAACTCATATATACTTACTTACTTAATATACAAAGACTTGTATACAAACCTATACATAAACGAACAGAGGAGATGATGACGGCTACATGGTGGTGGGTCTGGAGGGTTGATGGCTGATTGAGATCGAGCAAGGAAGAGGAATTTGGGCGGCACGGTGAAGTTTTGGTCGGAGGCTGTTGTGCGGCTGGAGGCTTCTGGGTGTGCGACGAGCAGGAGCGGGGAGGAGGTTAGAGAGGTGGTTCGGGTTTTGGAGGGGCAGGTGGGTAAGGCGAGGTTGCTTGGTTGGCTGCCATGGGTATAGGTCGGTTGACTGGGTGGAATAAAGGGGACGAGCGGGTTACTGCTGAGGCGAGGGGAAGGTTGCTATGCCACGTGTGGTGAAGGCCGAGGAAGGGTTTGTCGCGCTATTGGGTGGCTACACGTGCAGGTGGTTCAGGTTAGAACATGGCGGTGGGTTTGGTTGTTGTTCGGGAGGGATGAGGTGGAGGTGCGGCATGAAGGTCGAGGAGGAAGAGAGAGCACGAAAATTAGAAGAAGTAGCAGGCTCAATTCAATTCCAAACGTAACCTCCATTTTGTTATTTGTATTTTACTTTTTCTTTTTTTCTCTTTTCTTTTCATATCTGTGAACGAAAGAGGAGAAGCAAAAAAAAAATGGCAGGCAAAAGTAAAGAGAAGAAGGAAATTATGAAAAGAAACAGAAAGGCAGAGAACCCAAGACGGTGGGAGATGTAAGTTTTATAAATACGAATGTAAACAGTAAACAAAGTAAAAATGAAAGGACGAACCTACATGTATATCAAACAGTGGGAATAGAAAAGTCAGCACGAATTAAGGAAATATTTAAAGCTAATGCCCCTTTAATTTTTGTACGGTAGATAAATGAATAGTCACTATAAACAAATGGATTCGAACGGGTACCAATACGGCTGACCGTTCACGGTTTTCACCACGTACTGGACACCGAAACACACAAATGAGTATACCATGGAGATCAGCGCGACGGGATGATCATAGCGGTACACAGATATCAGTGATACAATTTAATTATAAAAATTCGAATTTTCCACCAGCGGAAAATGCAGCAAAACGCAGAAGAATAAGATCGACGGAGCTAAAGAAGTCCGAATTTGGAAAAACGAAAAATGACGTCTTGCTTAGAAGATGATTTAGAATTTTCTATGTAAAAATATTTAGGTTCCGAAAACATTTTATTTTCATCGCTTTTTAACTGATTAAATTGAAGTAAATTTACGCGCGAAATAAACTTTCATATTTTCGGACGAAAATTTACCAGTTGCTATGTTTAACCAGACGCATTCCAAATATCAAATTTATATTTCAAAATTTTATCGTTTAAAATTTTGCAAAATTTCAATTAATAACGTTATTAAAACCAGTTAAATTTACGGATCGTTACACAATATTTCTCTTATATAAAAACTATTTAAAACTTTATAAATATACTTGAATATAGTTGAAATTCATAAGTAAATATAAAGAACAATAAATACATAATTTAACTATAATTTTATATTTAAATCTAAGTATAAATAAAAGTTAAATATATTATTTGAAAAGACATTTAAAAACAGAAGTATTTTGACTTTGAAATTAAATATGTTTTGAGGCTAAAATTATTTAAAATCAGGATAGAGAGTTTTGAATCTTTTAAAAGGAAAGTTTTGAAATCATTTTGAAAACAAGATAATTTTGTAAAATCATTTGAATTAAAATAAGTGGATACAAAACAATGTCCCACTAGATTTTCATAGGTTCCATCCTACTTAGGGTTCCATCCCTTTAACGGGCTCGAAGTGGATTCCATTCCACGAATAAATTGGATATTAAGATGCCAGTGCTTTTCTACGAGTTTTAACAAATATTCCTAATAAAACAGACTTAACCTTGAACTCTTGATAATCTTGATACTCATGAGTCTTCTATCTCTGTATCTTGAATCTCTATACTGTACAGTCTTCATTCTTGATACTTGCATGGTTAGATCCTGCAAATATATATATATATATATATATATATCTAAACTTGTAATGTTAGTATTTATATTTTATAATCTATTCTAAGGTTGTTGTCATCAAAACCAACTCCTTAGGGACTAACAATCTCCCCCTTTTTTATGATGACAACCTTTGTTTATAAAATATCACTTCTATCCTAATAACTCCCCCTAAAACTAACAACTCCCCCTTAATTTATGCCTAACTCCCCTATTTTATACTTCTCCCCCTTTGTCATCAACAAAAATTTTACTCCCCCGTACTCTTTGACTTAAGTACATGCATTGATAAACTATACAACAGAATATATAATATATAGATTAAGAAATAATGATACTTATGAGCATAATAACTTAACTAAAGACTATATTCATTTTTATATACATGTTTCACACAGCAAACTTCAAACCAAATGAAATCAATCCACACAAAGTATCAATCCAAACCAAATCAAATCAAACAAATCAATCAAAGATAGAAAATTAAACGTTACGAGGAACATCAACCCATCCTTCTTCTCCAAAGATAGGGTCTTGTTTGATGGCATCCCAATTTTCATTATCAATAGATAGAGAAACGGGAGGATGTGCTTCGTTATCATCCTTGTGCAGGGAGGAGAACATCCATCGAATTGCATCGAAGTGTCTCTCTTGTTCCTTGATCATCTGCATTTGACTTAATTCTAAGTGACGCTGATTACGGAGGATTATAGAGAGAATATTCTTGAATGAATTGAGTGTTTCTTCAAGATTTTCAGATAGATTATGAATAGGATTGGCTATTAGAGAAAGAAATGAAGGATATAGATAAAGAGAAATAAATTTCAGTGAAGATTTCTGGAAGACAAAGGTATATATAGGTGTAGAAATTCGTTTGAAATGAATAGACATTTGGTAGTTATTCAAATTTCAAATTCAAAATCAATAGTCACTTCTGGTCAGTACATGTCGACATGGTCAAGGGAGGTATGTCGACATACTTCGGTGAAAATTGATGATAATTTTATTTTGTGAATAATGATGTATATATATATTTCTATAATATACTAACATTTATTCTAGAAATAAAATAAGCTAGATGACAGGAAGGAAATTCAATTTCATTGCATAATTAGATAATACAATGATAAACATAAGGAACTACACGAACATTCGAAACAAACTAAGACAAATACAATAAGATACTAAACGATAAAACTAGTTAGAAGATGAAGATGATGAAGATAGTCCAAGTTTCTTGCTGACTTTTGAAAAGAACTAGTTCATCTTCGAAGATATGTTATCCAACTTCTTACTAATGGATCGTTTTAAAATCCGTTGATTTTCCACAATTATCTTTTGGTTTTTGAGAAGGGTTTTGTTGGATGGATTGGAAGGATATTCAATACTTTCTAAGGATGTCTCACCTTCTTCTTCTTCTATTTCCATTTCATCCCTTTCTTCTTCTTCTTCCTCTTCCATTTCTTCATGAGCCAAACGCTCTTCCTTTTCGGTAAGAGTCTCATAAGGCTGAAAAACATATGGGATTTTCATGAGAGAAATGTTTGAGATATTAAAAACTTTTCTAGAGACAAATTCTTCACCTTTGAAATCCATTCCAAAATAGTTAAAAATCCGAGTAAGGTAAATTCCATGATATAAAGTGTTTTCTCCCATTTCAAAAATTTTTAGGACGAAGTTCATCCAAAATAACTTGCGCCCAATTCATGTCATAATTTCCGAAAATAGCAAAAAGTGCTTTGCACACTTTTGAAGTAGGATTGTTAAAATTAACCGATCTTGGGTCAAAGTATGTTGTAAAAGAAGATTGACAATCCTTGCTTTAGGATGAAAGTTTCGATTCTTAAATTCAAAGTTTTCATCTCCTTCAAAAATATGATGAAATGTCTCACGATCATGTTCATCGATTTGAAAATTAGAAAGATCCATTCCTATGCTTTTGCAATTAAGAATGGTACCCAAGAGATCACAATTCAAAACAATTTGAGTCCCTTTGACACTACTCCAAATCTCATTCTCATTTCCATTATAAAAAGCATGGTTTAGATTAGCATAAAAGATTTTGACAAGATTAGGGTAGCAAACAAAATTGTTTTGAGAAGAGTCAATAAGACTTAAAACATCATTGTTTGCAAAAAGAGAATCAATTTCATAAGAAGAAAAATCTTGAAAAATAGCAAATTTTCCACGATGGACTTTGGCATAATTAGCATAATTGATGTATGCTTTAATTGCCTCCGGATCATTGAATAATTGCTCTTTGATTTTTCTGGAAATTCTCATGGTTGAGGGGTTACTTGAGGAAGCCATTAGAGTAGAGAGTAGAGTGCTTGAAGATATGAAGAGAGAGTTTGAATTTGAAAATGAAAGTGAAAAGATATGATAAAAGATAGTGGATAAATAGACTTTCAAAGGACATATTCTCTGGTCAAAAGGTATCTTTTCAGAGAAATAAATGAAATGAAAAGGTGGAGGGAAATTCAAACATTTGAATTCAAAATTTGAAATTCAAATTCAGGTAGGCATGTCGACATCATTGTAGAGGCCATGTCGATATGTGCCTATGAATTTTCATGATATGATTTTCCTAAGATATCTAATATACAAATATATAAATATTATTATTAATGTCTATATTTCTGAAATATTATTTTACTTATAATATATTTCAGAATGTGTCAAAAATAATAAAAATAATAGTAAAATAATAGTAAAAATAGAAAATAAATTTTTAAAATTCAAATAGCATATCAATTCAAAATCAATCAGTCAAACAATCAAGCAACTAATTTTATGCAAGCAATTTCAACCAATTATATTGTAAACGTGTACCTTTTTCTGAGTCTGTTTCTTTGAACTCGTCGGAGTCGTGAACTGCAGTGAAACAAAAATTCGAGTTATCCGTCTTCTGATCATCATCACTTGAGGACGAGTCTGAGTCATCTAGAGTAGCAGTAAATTCATGCTTCCGTTTCTTTGCTGGTTCATTGTTCATAGGAGGATTCTGCCTTTCTGGATACGGACAGTTCTTTTTGATATGACCTGGTTTGTCACAATTGAAGCATTTGATAAAGTTTGGTACTGTAGTCTGATTACTAGAATTATTAAAGTTGTTTCTCTTGGAACTATTCAATTTTCTATACTTCAGAAATTTCCTAAAATTTCTGGTCATAAATGCTATCTCTTCATCACTGTCACTGTTTGAGTCTGATCCATCGGTCAATGCATTGAATGCCATCGATTTTTTTTCGGATGCTTTGCTTTCTCTTCTCCCGATCATTTGAACTTCAAACGAAATTAGATTTCCAATCAATTCTTCTATCTTTAAAGTACTGATGTCATTTGCCTCTTCAATTGCAAGTGTCTTTTGATCCCATTCTGGAGTGAGAGAATTTAAAATTTTTCTGACTTGATCTTCTTCCAAAAATTCCTTTCCCAAAGATATTAAAGAATGCACAATATCTTGAAATCGACTATACATATCTGAAATAGACTCATTAGTATTCATTTTAAATAACTGAAACTGATTTGTGAGCATGGAAATTTTGGTCTGTTTAACTTTGCTTGTTCCTTCGTGAGTTACTTACAAAGTTTTCCAGATTTCATATGCAGACTTACAAACTGACACTCTATTAAATTCATTTCTTTCAAGTGAACAAAACAGAATATTCATTGCCTTAGAGTAATTTTGTGCAACATTCTTTTGCTCAGTGGTCCACTGTGCAAAATTAGTTGTGGGTTCAGAATACTCAGTTTGTGTGATATTCCAAGTATCTAATCCTACAGATTGTAAATATATTCTCATCCTACATGCCCAATATGCATAGTTACTGCCATTAAAAAGTGGTGGTCTGGCAGTAGACTGACCTTCTACAAATGAACTAGTGTTGGTGGTAATAGCAGTACTAGTGTTAGTAGCCATTTTGAAATTTTTCAAAATTCAGATAATGAAACTTTTGAAAACAAAGCTCCGATACCAAATGTGAGAAATGCGGATTAAGGATATTAAGGCTAGAATTAACACTAGAGGGGGGGTGAATAGTGTTTTAAGAAATTTGTTAATCTTTTTGAGTTTATCTAACTTTATTAACAATGTATACACTAATTAGACACGGACATGAACACAGAATCAAACACAGATGCAAATAAAAGTAAAAGCAGTAAAGGAAAGAACACACCGGATTTTATACTGGTTCGGAGTTACCCTACATCCAGTCCCGTACAACTAAGTACGGATTTCCTTTCAAAAGTAATTCAACAATTACAACCCTCGATTTCAAGGCTACGAGGTACACCCTCCAGAATACCAATCCTCTAGGTAGGGATACTTGATTTCCGGGGCAACAAGTTCACCCAATTGATTTCCAAGGCTACAATCACACCTTTTCTCGCTTGATTGATTTCAAAGGCTACAATCACACCTTTTCTCGCTAATATATTACAAAAAAGTCTATAACTTTGAATAGCACTGAGAACCTTGTAGAGATAGTGATGTAGAATCAAACTAGAAGTAATCGAGTATGATTCGATGTTGATTTCGGTAGAGCAATGGTATGATTTTGTAATAAGAAATGTGGAAGATGAAGAGGAATGAAAATCAGAAAAATATGATTATAAATTCATTGAAACTGACCCTTATTTATAGAAAACCAACAGCCATGACCATTCATGAAGAGTTATGGCGAATAGACACTTCATTTGAAATTTGAATTTGAACTTCAATTGTCACTATGTCGACATACCTAGGGGCATGTCGACATCCCTCAGCCAAAAATGATAATTTGAATTTCTATAAAAACAATATTTATCTTATATAAAAACTATTTAAAACTTTATAAATATACTTGAATATAGTTGAAATTCATAAGTAAATATAAAGAACAATAAATACATAATTTAACTATAATTTTATATTTAAATCTAAGTATAAATAAAAGTTAAATGTATTATTTGAAAAGACATTTAAAAACAGAAGTATTTTGACTTTGAAATTAAAGATGTTTTGAGGCTAAATTATTTAAAATCAGGATAGAGAGTTTTGAATCTTTTAAAAGGAAAGTTTTCAAATCATTTTGAAAACAAGATAATTTTGTAAAATCGTTTGAATTAAAATAAGTGGATACAAAACAATGTCCCACTAGATTTTCGTAGGTTCCATCCTACTTAGGGTTCCATCCCTTTAACGGGCTCGAAGTGGATTCCATTCCATGAATAAATTGGATATTAAGATGCCAGTGCTTTTCTATGAGTTTTAACAAATATTCCTAATAAAACAGACTTAACCTTGAACTCTTGATAATCTTGATACTCATGAGTCTTCTATCTCTGTATCTTGAATCTCTATACTGTACAGTCTTCATTCTTGATACCTGCATGATTAGATCCTGCAAATATATATATATATATATATATATATATATATATATATCTAAACTTGTAATGTTAGTATTTATATTTTATAATCTATTCTAAGGTTGTTGTCATCAAAACCAACTCCTCAGGGACAAACAGCTGCTTGTAGCACAATGATTGAAGCTCAAAAGAAAACTATCTCCGACCACGACCTTATCGTTGAGGGGCACATTAGGACCATCTCTGATCAGGCTGGGACGATCGCTCGACTATGGGACTAAGTTGTGCAACTTAGCGCTGATAAGTCTCGCATTGAGGTTGAGAAGGCCGCCGTTACGGCGGATTATCTGGAGCTTTAAAATGCTTTCGAGAGGAAGATGGAAAAGATGGACGAGAACATCCTGAATTTTATGTCAATTCTCTACTTCATCAGGGGAGCCTTACTACTTGGGCCCGAAATTTCCGCCCACTCTCGCTGTGGTCTGGGAAGAAATCTTGATCCGCTTTCGTGACAGCGGTGATGTTTACACCGAGCGAGAGTTAGAAAACGCCTACCTTAATGAGGAGTCAAAGAAGGTGTTACTGGAGGGCTAGGAGATTTTGCGGATCGAGAGGGAGAAAAAAGCTACCGATGCCGCCATGACTACGGCTGCCAAAACGCTTATAGAGCCTTTAATTTATGGTGTCAGTGAGCCATCGGAGCAGCCCCGTAATCGCCAACAAGTTATGGGATTGAGACCTTCTCTCGGATCATAGAACTGTCTAAGGAGGGTGAAGGCGGTGAATACGAAGTTAACATTCTTGGTTACTCTTCCGGTGCAAGTAATCCTCTCGTTTCTCCTGAGTTCAGGAGCTTTCATCTTACGCCGTAAGAGCAGGAAGAATTTAATGCTATCATTTTTTATCTTATAGGTCCGTCTACCTTTTCTGTTGATGTGCCAACTTCCTTGACGCCTAGACCTGCTTCTATTTCCACAGCTTCAGTGCTCGTTTCCATTCATTTCCAGTCTCCATGTCTGTGTCTGGCTCGCAACCGGGGCCGGAGTCCGAAAAGATAGCCGCACTCCATGGCTTGGATGACCCTTCTGTATCTTTGGAAGGTGACGTAACAGCGGCTGAAGTTAGGGAGCAGGAAGTTCAAGCAAAGCAACCTCGCAAGACTGAACATGAGTTGGTTGCTATCAAGAAAGAGAAGATTGAAGTGATCAAAGCCTTGAAGAGCTTCTGCAAGTCACGGAAGCGCAAAGCGAAGGGTGAATCTTCTGAAAAGGCTGCAGATCAAGAGGAGGATGTTAGTGTTGAGGAGTTTGTTGATATTACTGGAAGCGACACCACTCCCGAGGAAAGGCAGAAACTTCAAACAAAGGGTGGAAAGGGGAATGGTGGAAAGAAGCATCGAGGAGTTTGGGTGGTAACCGATCTGATTTTGGTTCTTTCTGAGTCATTTTGTTCAAGTGCAGATTCTGCACTTAGTGTTTTTGTTGTGGAGTCTGTATTTACCTTTTGTTGGTCGGTGTTGTGTGGGTACGGCCCCCACGTTTTGACCCTGTATAAAAGAAAATTATAAGTAATACATTGTCGATATTTTGACTATACTCTTACTTGTTTGTTCGTATGTGTTATGTGCACTTGTGCTTGTTTTGTTTACACTTATCTAGTTCTGTGATTACCGCCAAAATTCTTTGTTTGGATTAATAGAACTTGTGAAATTATTGTTTTCAAGTAATTTTATTTTAAGTGTCGGTGTATGCCCATCAGTTCACAAAGCTGTTTACTTCAAACAAGTGACAAATGACCGGTAACTTAGGATTTAAATAGTCTGCACATTAACATTTGAAATTTGACTAAATCAAAACACGATTTTTCTTCTTTTAGAAGTTTTGTGACTTGAGCATGTAGTCCAAGTTTTTGTGATATTATGGTAAGTATGCAACAAATGCATGTTTGAGATGTGCACACTGTATGAGTTGGCTGTAGGCAGCTACACATTGCCAACGTTTGAATGTTATAGTTTGTAGCACTTCGATTTTGTTGGGGTCATGCACATTGCTTCCAATAATGGGACTGGATTGAGTCTTGTTATTTTTGTATGGATAAGTTCCTTGGTGTTGCCGGGGCAATTTCGGGACTTGAAAGTGCGCGTGGTTTTTGGGATGTACATATTTTAGGATCGGTATATCCCACCGATCCGGGACGGTTCTGGCGCTCCTCGGTGTTGCCTATCTTCGGGCAGCGTGAGGAGTTTACGTTTTAGGAACGTGATTTCATGGTGATGCTCCTCGGTATTGCCTATCTTTGGACAACATGCGGTGTTTACATTTTAGGAGCGTAACTTCACGGCTCCGGGAGTTGATGTGCGACTCGTGAAATGCGGGGCTTTTGGGACTGATACGATGCGTTGGTCTAGAACGGTTTTAGTGCTCCTCGATGTTGCCTGTCTTCGGGCAATGTGAGGAGCTCATGTTGTAAAGGTAGTGCATAGCTTATGGGGTACATGGATTTTGATTGTAAAGGTGGTGCACGGCTTATGGAGTGCATGGATTTTGATACTCCTTGTGTTGCCTGTCTTCGGGCAATGCGAGGAGTTTGTATTTTGAAAATTAGCGTGCGGCTTATGAAGTGCGTGGATTTTCATACTCCCCGGTGTTGCCTATCTTCGAGCAACGTGAGGAGTGTAATTTCTTAGGAGTTAGTGTGTGGCTTATGGAATGCACGGCTTTTCGTACTCCTCGGCGTTGCCTATCTTCGGGCAACGTAAGGAGTGTAATTTTTTAAGAGTTAGTGTGTGGCTTATGGAATGCGCGGGTTTTTGTACTCCTCGATGTTGCCTATCTTCAGGCAACGTGAAGAGTGCAATTTTTAGCCTTTTCGATGTTTTCGGGGCAACATCGGTTTTTAGAAGACCAAGATCGGGTTCCACCAATCCAACGGTTTGAGTCGATTTGCTTCCGTCGACCCGGCGGGTAGTTATTATGAACACAGTTTTGTCGGTTCAAAAAGCGAGTCAATTTTTATTAAGGAAAGTAGGGAAAAAAATTTCCTATTTACAATGCCCCAGCATCCCGGGATGGCTTATTTGCTGAAAAATAGAGAGTATATAAGGTAGTTTTCAAATGAAGTAACGATGGAGCGATTCGCTATTCCATGCCCTGAGAATTTGGATTTCGTCGACGGTTGTTAACTTGAAAGTTCTATCCCTTAGCTTTTGACTGATGACATATGCTCCTTCCCAGTTCGGTCTGAAGGCCCCCGGGACGGGGTAGACTCGCTTGAGCACAAGATCTCCCACTTCGAAGGTTTGGTTGTGAATTTTGGAGTTGAAGTATCGTGCGACCCTTTTTTGGTGGGCAGCGGTTCTCAACTTGGCTTCTTCCCTTCTTTTGTCAATCATATCCAACGACTTGAGTAGGAGCTATTCATTTTGCTTTTGATTAAAAAAATTCCTTCGGTGCGAGGGGACTTATAATTCAACAAGAATCATTGCTTCTGAGCCATAAGCCAGAGCGAATGGAGTGTGGTCGGTTGCCGCTTTATGGGTAGTTCTGTAAGCCCACAGTGCGAGTGGAAGTTCATCAACCCAGTTTCCTTTCGCTTTAATTATTCGCTTTTTGATAGTAGACTTGATGGTCTTGTTTACCGCTTCCACTTACTCGTTTTCTTGCGGATGAGCTACTGCGGAGAAGCTCTTCTCAATTCGGAAGCGTTTGCAGAAGTCTTTAAACTCGGTGCTTTCGAATTGATTTCCATTGTCAATGATGATTTTCTACGGCACACCAAACCTGCAAATAATGTTTTTAGTAACAAAGTTAATGACTTTCTTTGTGGTTATGGTAGCCAGCGGTTCCGCTTCGGCCCATTTCGTGAAGTAATCAACGGCAACTGTAGCATATTTGGCCCCTCGTTTTGCTATTGGCAAGACGCTAATCAAGTCGATTCCCCATATTGCAAATGGCATTGGCCTGAACATCTGTGTTAGCTTTGTTGAAAGAGTTCTTTTAATTTTGCTGAATCTTTGGCAGTGATCACATTTTCTGGTGTAGTCTGCAGCATCGCGGTCTATTGTTGGCTAAAAATGTCCATACCGGAGGACTTTCTTCGCAAGGGTTTGCCCCCCAGTGTGGTCTCTGCATTCGCCTTCATGCACTTCCTTTAGGATTCGTCAGGCTTTGTCATCGGACCCACATCTAAGGAGGGGGGTTGAGAATACCCTTCGATAGAGTATTCCGTCTTACATCATAAATCGCGGTGCCTTTCGGAGAAGCTTTTTCGGTTGATTCCGGTCTGTCGGAAGAGTCCCTACAAGTAAATAGTCCTTTATCGGTGTCATCCACGTCTCTAGTTTGACGGTGATCTCAAGGATCTAGTCGACGTCCATTTCATCTACGCTTGCGGTGGTTGGAGTTTCAATTGGGACTAGCCCCAATGATTGAGCTTCTTCGGAGCTTGCCAGTTCAGTTAAATAATCCGTCTTGGTGTTTTGTTCTTGTGTGAATGTTAGTTATGGCGTAATGTTCGATGTCGCTTAACAGCTCTAGCACTTTGGACAAGTACGGGGCAAGATTCTCCCCTTGAGCCTGGTATTCCCCTTTTACTTGGCAGACGACTAGCTGGGAGTCGCTGTAGATGTAAAAAGATTTTATCTTGAGCCCTTTCACAACTTTTAGTCCTGCAATCCGTGCTTTGTATTCCGCTTCGTTATTCATAGCTGGGAATTCCAAGCGCAAAGCGTAGCAAATGGATCATCCTTCAGGGGTTTCAAGCACTACTCCTGCTCCTGAACAGAGGTTGTTAGATGTGATAGAGTTAGGGGTATGCCCTAGGGGTAATTATGTAATTTGTTACATATATCTAACTCGTTGAACAATCTTGTTCACAATAAAGGTGTTTCTTTCTATTATATACTTGATATAATGTGGTTATATTAATTAATTGGTTTAATTAAAAGTATATTAATAGAAAATCCATAAATAGTATATTTTGTGATAGTAGTTACAAATTGTTGTAACCGTGAGTAATTTATCACAATAAAACAAATATACCATTTTAAATGTTCCTAGTCAAGATGAATTGAGACTGGATATCGGTGTATCTGTTGAGACTAGAGTATGTAACGCTCTCCAAATGTTGGGCAGTGTATTACTCAAGACTGCTGGGGGCACCTAGGGGTTACGTATTGATAGTTATTAGATAACTATAGAACGACTCACTCGATAGTTTTCTATTAGTTAATATAACTAAGGTCAAATAGAAAATATCAATGTGACTGATTTACACAGTTCTCTCGACTTGAGAATACTATAGATCTTCAATATGAAAGTTTGGCTTTGATTATAGTCAAGTAATGGCATGTCGTTCTATCGAGTGACTATAGTTGGGTCGAGTGGAAGTATTGGAAGTGAAGCACTATTCAAGAGAGGATTCGTCTCCTCGGTTATATGGGGTTAGTATCATGGTCAACTCAAGTCAACTCAAAGTCAAAGTCTCTGGCCAGAGCATTTTGGTTAATAATAATTGTTGTTATTGAACCAAGGACTTTGTGTTTGGACTATAAAGTTGAATGTGGATGATATTGGAATTTTGACCATTACCAAATTCCATAAATAAAAAGTGATATAGTTTTGATGAAGAGAATTGGTGTAAATAATTGTCACTATTACGTACCGCTTATCAAAAGTAAAATTTGATTTTACCAAAAGATGTGTAAGCGATGAATTCAGCCAAAATGTCACACCACCTGCTAAGTGACGTGTGAACATTAATATTTGAATTGTTCAATATTAATCGCTGACTGAATTTACACCTTTGAGTCGCACAACTGTAATGATGAATTCTCCAAAAACCATACGATTTAATTAATTTATAAAAAGTTTTAAATTAATTAAATTAATTAGTATTTGAGAAATATTAATTATTATTTATTTTATTTAATGTTTGGGAGTTGTTTGTAATTATTTGAATGCATTTATAAAAGTTATATTTGCGCGCAATTATATATGATATCATTGTAATTAAATAAAAGATAATTACATGCGTTAATTTATGGAATCTTATGTCATTTGATGGCATGTAATTTTCATCCATACCATGAAAAGAAATAAGAGTGAAAAGAGAAAGTTAATCAAGAGAATTAATTAGAGAAGTTTTAATTAAAGAATGGAAAAGGTTTCCTTCTTTTAAATAAAACATATTCTCTAATTCATGCTGTATGTACAATTGAGTTTCTCATTTTTCATTCTTCTTTCTGCAACTTTTCTGGTTCTCTCCTTCTCTAATGGCTGAAAATATGAGATCTTTCATGGCTTCAATTATTCCTAAATCAAATACAAATAAATAAATTATGAAAAGTGGTTTATTCCTCTTGATCCTTGCAACATCTGGAGGTTGATTTTTAAATCTAGGAGATTTGATTCATCATTCAAGGTGCAAATCATTGGCTTCATTTTTGGTAATTCTAATTTCATTTATTTGTATACTCATCATGTTGAAATGGTCTAGATTTATTCATATTATATATCTTCTATCTCATCATGTTTAAAAGGTTTAGATTTATTCATATTATATCTCTTTTATCTTATGTATTCACCTTGTAATATAACTTAGATCCCCTTTTGTTCATCTCATTTAATTATATGATCATTATGCAGATTTAATTTGAATCTCTCCCTATTTACATATCCATTGATTATATGTTTATTATTGTTGACTTCAAATCCTTTATCAATTTTATTGTGTGTCCTTTTTGTATAGTCGGATTTGATTTATCATACAACAAATTTGTATATGCTCAAGTTGTCCGATATTTTTTCTGTCATTGTTTTGGAATTGTAAAAAAAGGAATGTGAAAATATTTTATTATGTTATATTGTTGTATATAAAATTTTGTAACATTTATATACATAAACATTAATAAACTATATTTGTTGGTGGTTTAATACAGTAAAATTAATTTCCAATGTTGCATAGTTAATTTCCAAAATGATTTAATTTTACTTGTTTTAGTCATAAAAGTAAAATTTTCCTTTTGTTTTGGAATTCATAAGTGGTCATTTATGTAAAGTTATAGACTTTTATTTCATACCCAAGGTTGAAAGATTGAATCATTTTGTTAGTATTAAATTTAAACATATATGTTACTTAAATTGCAATCTTCATACATATATATAAATATATGTGTTATTTTAAAATGAATACATAACCTGCAATTATTTATACATATAGATATACATGTGTTTATGTTATTTTAATCTAAATCAAAACGGACCTTTTTGTGAAACTGTAGAATTTTATTTCAAGCTCTTCCTTAATTGAAGCCTTTGTTACAATTATTAATTCTTGTTTTGACAAACTCATATATATATATAGGAAAACTTATTTTAACGTGTGTATGTGTAAACTTATCAATTACTATACATGTATATTTTATTACCTAAAAATAACTTGGACAACAAAGGCATATGCAAATTCTATTGTAAATTCCATTTAATATGTCATTCAATGTAACTAAAAAGAGAGAGATATGTAAGGGTTTCTCTCTCTACATTTATAGCCTTATTTTTCCTCAATTTATTATACATGTCAAGAGAAAGAAAACAACAGATTTTCCTTCTCTAAATTTTCTCATGCTTAGTTGCATAAATATACATTTCTTATATATTTCACAATATGAATGTATTTGATACATTTATTCCATTACACATAAATATGTACATAAGAGTATATTTGATATACTCTAATTTACATACCATTAAATTAAAATAAAACCTTTTTATTTATAAATTAAATAAAATATTGATTTTATTTAAAATAAATTTAGAAAAGTTCTAAATGAATTTAGACTTCATATGCCCATTAATGATCCAAAATGGTAAAATTTTTGAAATTCACTCATTTCTTCCACTGCGGGCTGGCTCGGTTCCTTCAATGGTATCGGAGCCTAATACCCTATGCAGTCTAAATTAGTCATATTAGGGCTACCTATTTAAGCTTTCCTACTAAGTACAGTGTCTAGAAAAGTAGTGTCTAGGATTGGAATTGGGTAATCAAGTACCCTGTCCTACCTGGTTTCCATCCTGGCCTGAATGGTGGGGTAAGCCCAAAGGTTACCCCTAATAGGAAAGGCCCAATTTAATTAGGCCTTGGGCTAATTTTCAAAATTGTTTTAAAAATTGAGACAAGATTTTAAATTTAAAAGTTAAATTTAAAATAAAAACATGTTTATTATAAAAAGTTATAATATAACATAAATTTTCAAAATGTTTGAAAAGGTAATGAAAATTTCAAAAAGTTTGAAATTGTTTAAATACTAATTTCAAATTTTAAAATTTATTTATAAGATTAATAAAATAAATTAATTAATACTTATATGCATGTATTATATAAGTTGATATATGTTATGTTATTTTAAAGTGTTAAGATAACATAAGTATACATGTATGTAAGATAAATCTTGAAATTAACATAATTTAATTACAATTGTTTAATTAAATAAATTAATTAAAGGTTAATTAATTAAATATAAAAATACATATATAAGTTATATGTGTTATACTATAAAGGTAATAGTATACACTATAAAGGTTATAATAGGTATGTCCAATATAAAAGTTGTATTGGAATACTAATTTAAAATTAATTAAAGAGTTAATTAATTTAAATTAATTAAATAAGATTTAATTACTAAAATGTTATACATAAGATTATTGTATAAGTTAATTAATATATAAAAGTTGTATAATAATGAAACTTATATAATATGAGTGTATAAACTAAAGGTGGAACATTAAAGAAACCCAAATAGAGTTAAGGAATAAATACATACGTAACTGTATATATACTGTGATTTCCGATGTGTCTAAAACTTGAATCACGAGGGTATTTCATAAGAAATGCATTATTCCATAAGTCAATATCACTCAATATAATATATTAAAGATTATGAATCTTCAATATAATGTTGTCTTCTACCATATATATTAATAAATTACTTGCATACTCCTTAGTTGTTGAGCAAACTCAAGCTAGGGATGTTATGTGTAGTATTGTTAATATGTTGAACATATGAAGTAAGATAACTATATGTATTTGTTGAGCAAACTCAAAGTACATATAATATACTTAGACCATCACGATATGGTAGGTACGAGTGAATAATCTCTTTCGATTTGTTTAGCAAACTCAAGGTCGAAATGAGATTAGGACAAGGAAAAATAGGTTAGGAGTTGTATGTGATACAACCGATAAGGAGTTATCCATCGTTTGTGGGGCTATGATTTGTTGGGAAAACTCAAGGTCGGAATACCAAGATAGAAGAGTCCTAACACCCACTAGTGAATTCAAAAGACTTCTATGTTTCATCTTAGGGTTTGGAGAAACATAAAAGACTAATGGGAGCCTTGTTAGGAAAATGAAATGGTAACATTTAACATTTTTAATATTGTAAGAAAATATGCTAAATAATGTTATAATTATCTATAATGATAAATTTGTGCATTTAGTATGATTGATAAAATGTTTATCAATTAACATATACAAACGAACTGAATTGAAAGTTGACAAATGGAAATGTAATGCCTACTATTAAATTCCTATTGCATGTTAACGTTTCAACACCCATGCAAGTGCCTAATTTTTACAGCTACTTAATACATTCGTAAAATGGTCACTTACATGCTTATTTGGTTTAGACCATGTATTGCACTCTATGAGTTTAAAACTCTAAAAGCAATACAAGAGTATGGATATTTGATCCATATACTATAATTTACAAATGTTATATGGTGAACGGTCACAGTTCGTAATGTACGATACTTCAATGAATATAGTTCACTGGAAATAAGTGAATAAACGGTATTTTTGAGATCATGCATTCAATTTGATTGGTTATAAAAGGGATCATATTGTGTTAATGTAACACAAGACCAAAAACTACAAGATAGATCTAAGAACTCGATCGTTGAAATGTCATTTTGATCGGTTTGCGTAATGTGCAACATATTTGTTGTCCTTAAATGTTAAGGATAATCGAATGCGCTTTTGTAAAGAGTTTGTTATGATACTGTAGTAAGGTTTTCTTTTGAATAGTTTGACCATTTGAAAGGAAAACGTATGTATAAGAATAGATGTAATTTAAGGTACGGTTGGAATGAAGAGAATGAATAGTCACTTCTACTTCATAGAGAAACATTGGAAATGAGAATTATAATAATAATTGATACTTAATATTGGAATAAGAAATATGATTTCTATTCCGAAATGTATTTTCATATAGAAAATTGTTTCTTATGAGATTTATTTCCTTGAGCTCAAGATATTTGATCAACGAACTCTCCACTGTAAATAGTTACAGTGTATGAAATAAAAAAATTGTATTAAGTGAATGATGGACCTCCGAATTTAGTACACTAAAGTAGTAATGGTGGAAATAGTGGGAGCATGCCATATAGCACTTATTAATTGCATCATAGTATGAAAATTGTTTTTGTAAAACTTACCATACATTATTTATGAAATAATGATTATTTTTCGGTATCGAATGAAAAAAATAGACATAGCTATATTTCAATATGAATATTATGAATATTATTTGTGAAATTAAACTATAATGTGGTATTTTTTTTATAACAAAAGTGATGCATTGGAAAATACAAAATTATCTAATATTATTTATAGTTGTTTTGGAATTATAGACTAAGCCGTAGTTTTGAGAAATAATTTTATTGTATGATCTTAAATCACATGATACTTGTTCATTATATCTCAAACAATAAGGGACTATGACCCATTTAGTGGGAGTATCATAAGGGTTGATGAACTCTTCGGATTGATACATATAGATGTATGCAATCGTAATTCTATAAACACCAAAACGGTTCCATGTACTTCGTCATATTCACCGATGAGTTATCGCCGACAAGGACCTGTGTATTTGATACACGTGTAGTATGTCTATGGTAAACTTATAGAATATAAAACAGAAGTAAATAAAATAACATGCGATAAAAATGATTTGATTTGATCGAATGAATGATTATATTGGAAAATGTTCCGAACGTACCTAAAATGAATAAAGATTCAATCTCAAAATTACTCCTCCATGTGATACATAATGATGCATCGATATGGAGTAATTGAACTTTGTTGGATAATATACGATTAATTGTGAGTGAAGTTGAGTTAGTTTCTTTCTATGAAGTAATGTACTTAAGGGTAGTACACAAGGTTAATATTATTTCCTAGGGTTTATAAATTTTACAAGATAAGGGTTTATAAGAACTCCAACATATCCTAGGCCAAGGAATTGGCGGGTTGTGCGAGTCGAAAGATTGCACGTAAAATTGTTCATGAGGGATTTTGCATGAATATCCCCAAAAGGATTTTGAAAAGACTGTCATTGGATGACATATTTATGTTTCGAACGTAATTTTTGCAAACTAAAACCAAATCAGTTTTATAAATAAAGAAATTCATAAAACGTTTGTGAATACCTATTCTATTGCACTGAGAATCAATTGTTGTTTCAAGATATACCAACTTCATTGTGAAGAAATTTAATTAAGGAATTATTGGTAGTAAAATGGAATTGGATACGATCCATGGAAAGAACTGATTATATGAGATGAAATGAAATTAACTAACCTAAATGAACACATAGCATAAGAATGTCTAATAAGTATTCTCGCACATCGAAGAGAAACTATCAGTTTCTTATTAATGTCGAAAATATACAATCCTAGATTGTTTAATTAAACCATTGAGAGTGTTACTCTATATGGT
This sequence comes from Allium fistulosum, assembly GCA_030737815.1. NCBI lineage: Eukaryota > Viridiplantae > Streptophyta > Magnoliopsida > Asparagales > Amaryllidaceae > Allium > Allium fistulosum. Next base: position 1,216,925,051 of record CM060902.1, read on the forward strand.
ATGATGCGCATATCCGAAAGAATTCCAAGTACGCTATCAAAATATAAATTTTGGCGTTCGTAACTGAAGGGATATGATCCATCGACCTCGAGTGTGTCTTTATGAGTAAGAATAATGCGGTTGGAATTAAATGAGCAATGTTGATAAGAATCATATCGCAAATTTCAATTGTTGAAATAGCGTAATAGATTCGATATTCAACACATTCAAGTCAATTTGGATTTACTCACAAAATTATCGCTTGATAAGTCTTAGTGTTTTAGTACATATGTATTGAAACAGAAAATTCTAAATAACGATTTAGAGTAAGCTGTTTACACATATTAACCAAAAATGTCTCAATGTCAATAGGAGCGATATTGAGTTTGTGAGTCTTTGGATATGATCCAAGAAATGATACTAAAGTATCATTTTATAAGCATCAAGATTGAATAAGATAGAAATATCAAATAGTTTGGGATTCAATCAAAGTTCAGAGAAAGCGTGTGTTCATAAGAAAGAACGTTAAAAGGTACATTGATATTTCTAAACTATAAGTAAACAACACGTTGTTGATTTTAATAATGCACTTGTGTTAAAATAAGCCTTAGTTGTTTTAATACTCAACGTTGGATTAATAAATGATGACTTTTAGTAAGTATAAAAGATGTCGCGAATGCCCCAAATGATATGCAAGGATACCTTATTAAAATGTTTAATACAAAACATGTAAGATTGATTCCTTTGCATTGGCAAAACGAATTATCATACATGTTGTGTTGTTAATGATATCATGATTTGCTTATGTATTGATACATGGAGAAAATATCAAATCCAAATTGATATCACTAAATGGTTGTTTGAATTGTTCTCGTGTGTTTATGAAATACTGGAGAATTGTTTACAGAAACAAAAACTCCTTATGAAGAAGTGTTCGAACTCAAACTTCATAAGTCATATTGAGTGTAGTATGTCAATAATAAAATCAAGTTAAGAACCTTTAAGTTGGAAATGTTCCAAATGAAAGACCATGGTTGATTCAATGAAAAGGCTAGGTACATCGCCTTGAATATTGCCGCAATAAAAATAATGTATACAAAAATATAAGTGCACAAATTTATAACTAAGCTGATTCCAAATGTTGAGAATCTCATAACATTGTTATATGATAACAATGTTGTGATATGGTCCGTAATAAAACTTAGAGCTCACTAGAGGTCGAGAGACATACTCCGAATTATTCCACGTGATAAAGCAGTATATCACCGTCAAAGAGAGTTGATTGACGAAAAAGATAATTGAAACATAATAGCATACTCGTTCATAAAAGGACTGACCCAATTGGTTTTAAGAAACTGATCGGAGAAGTTGGAATAAGATTCCATAATTGATCCTGTAACGACCCGATATTTTCAACCATTTGCATCCGCACATGTCGGACTTGAATTGCTCAAAATACCGCGTTGTAAATAAAATTTGGCAAATCTCAGAATATACAGTAAATAAATAATCACAGATCACAGATACAGAGTAAAATAATGCAGTGGAAGTAAAAGAAATAGTAGTTCATGAAGCTACTATATAAATATATCAGAGTTACATAAGATATAACAGAAGAAATAGAGTACAACAGAAGTCTCAATAAAATAACCAAGTACAAGCTGAGTAGAACAACGGAACTGAAATAGATAGGACAAGACAAGCAGATAATCTCTAGCGATTCAAATCTCCAAGAGAGTGGAAATCCAAATCTGTGAATAACTCAGGCTGACCCGAGCGTAAAGCAAAACACAAAACACTCGAGTCAGGACAATATATACTTATATAATGTAAACCAACTCAAGTGAACTGTAATAAGGTACAAGTAACTTAAAGAATGCTTGGGATCGCCCATTCTTTAAGGATCCGTTAAACTATCTACTATGTAGTAATATTCGCTATTATAATAATGTCTAATCATAAAATAAACATACTTTTTAATAGCGTCAAGGGGTTACCCATATAGCCCTTAACACGTAATAGTCCCAGTAGTTTATCCAGTATTAGCATACTCCCAAAAATGGGGGCTACCCTCGATACTCCACAGGCTACGGGAGAAATCACAACTCGTAGTAAAGCTCGATATGGTAGGTGACACGGCACAACTAGGTAATGCCAGGGTAGATATACCAATTACGCATTCGGATTGGTGGTGACACATAGCAGCCACTACCGCCCACCTCGAACAACACTCCCAAATCAAGGGTGCGCACCAAATCAATCACAAGTAATAGAATGGTATCGAAGAAGTGTGTCCGATCAGAGGTGCTACCTCCTTGGCCCGTCGATCGCTCCTGTTTTAGCCACCTTATGCCAACTCACGGGAGTTGGGTCCACGTATATACCTTAGGATCGTCGCCACCATCCTACTTCTTTCTGGAAACTCCACCGCGTACACAGTTGTTAAAGTGGTTTTCGGTATCGACAGAGAGTATGTCCATATCTGATCCCGGTCTCTTTAACAACCAATCGTTATTATAACCCGTGGTTATAATTTTAAAATAATATTTTATACTTCAAGATAGAATATCATTTCAAATCCAAATCTTTATCAAAATGAAGATTAAATCAATTCCAAACCATTTCAATATATTTAAAATAACATATCATTTCAAAACTTCATTTCAAATCATTTCAATATATTTAAAATAACATATCATTTCAAAACTTCATTTCAAATCATTACAATATATTTAAAATAACATATCATTTCAAAACTTCATTTCAAATCATTTTAATATATCAAAATATCATATCCTTTCAAAACTTCATTTCAAATCATTTTAATATATCAAAATATCATATCCTTTAACTTCATTTCAAATCATTTCAATATATCAAAATATCATATCTTTCCAAAACATCATTTCAAATCATTTAATATATCAAAATATCATATCCATTCAAAACTTTATTTCAAATCATTTTAATATATCGAAATATCATATCCTTTCAAAACTTCATTTCAAATCATCATTTGAGTTCAAATCCAAATATTCAACTTTAAATACCTTTTTAAATTCAAAGATATCATTCATTTATTATCATTTCAAGTCACCCTTTTAAATAGTTTATATTTCAATCAAAATAATTCATTTAAACCATTTAAAAGTGTAATTATTATACTTTCAAATCGAGTATTCAATTTCCAAAGTTTCAATTCAATTCAATCATTTATTTCAATTAAATTTCCATAGACCATTTCAAATCTTATAAATTTCAAATATAATTTAATCCACAAAATAACTATTCAAATTATAAAATAAGTTCCAAAGCTTTAATATCCTATATTTCATAAGTCCAATATCTTTAAATAAATTCAAATTACAAGTAAACCAAATATTTTCATACTAATATAAACTTCAATTATTCATTCCAAGATTTAATATCATTTATTTAATTTAAATTTAAATACCATTTAATCACATTTCAAAATAGTTGTATTTCCCAAATCAACTATTCCATTTAAGTCATTTAAAGTCAATTCATTATATTTAATAATTAAATATTTAATTTCCAAAATTTAATCTTTTTCAAAGATCATTTATTCATTTGAATTTATTAAACAAAGAAAATTCAACTTTCGCAGCACTTAGAAAATGCTACGAAATGTTATGTTTAAAAACAGTTCATTAACAAAAGACGGCATTTAAAATGCTGTAATATCTTAATTTAGTTTCAATTAAAATCTTAGTTAAATTTAACAACTATAGCACTAACAAAGTGCTATAATAACCCTTAGTTCAAATTTGCTATTTGGTTCATTTAAAACAACTACAGCATTTTTCAATGCTGTAATATCTTTACATTACATTTCAAAGATGCTGTCAAATCAAATTCAGAGTTTTAATTTACAATTTCACACATAATTAACTTTTAATATAAATCATTTTAACTTATAAAATCATATATTTTCACATTTAAAAACAATCATTTAAATACCTTTATTTCTATGATTTTATAAAGTCAAATTTCCATACAAAAAAATCAAATTAAATAACAATTAAATTTTCATTTCTTTAATTAAATTCTTAACTTACCAACTAAGTTTAAATTTCCAAAATATAACTTATTTCCATTAATTTTAGTTAATTAAAATTTCACTTTTAACAAAATTCACAATTTCCCAATTTAAGTTATATTTCAAAAATTCAACTTAAACATTCATTTATTTCATATTTTAATTTATACAAAATCATTAACACATTTAAAAATTATTATTACTTAATAAAAATCATTAAATTCATCTTTTAAATCAAATTTGTCATATTTTCTTACTTTACATAAATTCCATTTATAAACAAAATCATAAATTCCAAAATTAACTTATATTTCAAATTCTACTTCCCATTTACTTAATTCACTTATTTAATTTGTAGAAAATCACAAATATTTTATAGAAATCATTTTAATATAATTTAAATCAAAATATCATAATATTTACATTTTTAAAATATTTTAAAAATTTCAGAAAAATATATAAACCACGGGTCTGTATATAATTTTCTAGCCTAGGTCAAGTGATACGGATATGTATCATTTCAATCCGTAGTTTACAAAGAAAAACCGGGTTCTATCATTTCAAACCCGCAATCCCAAGTTAAATAAAATAAATAAAACCGTTCAGGCCTATCATTTCAGCCCATAACGATATTTTTCTATTCTACAGTCCGTTCGGGTACGTATCATTTCAATCCATAGTGATTCTAATCTACAGGGAACTTGTAGTGTGATAACTAATATAAATAACAGAATAGCATGAGATATCAGTAACATATGGTATAACAGGTGTTAATACAGGTGTGAACATCATATGATTATAATATAGCAGTTATAACAGGATGATATGCATTTACAGATTCAAGTGATGTCAGTTCGTCAACTATATAAGTTGTAACAACCCGCATATTTATCGATTGTATATTTAAATATTTTATTTAAATATTTCATCGTTAGTCGGATTTTAGTCCGAAAAGCTACTTTTTGCAAACAGTCGAATTAGGACTCGAGACCACTTCCATTGAGTTCAAAATGTCGTTTGCGGCTTTTTTAAGTATAAACATTGATATGTTTGGAGTTAGTAGAATTTTGCTACTTTTTCACTTTGGACTTTGGGTTTGGTTCAGCCCATTTGCCCAATTCTGGTTTCATTAACTCAAGCTCCGCTCCCTCTCCTCTTCATTACTTCACTTTCATTTTCTAACACTTAAGCTTCATCAAAAATGGAGAGTGGAATGGGAAATTAAAACTCCAAGCCCTAGTTCATTTGCAAATCCTTCTTCTAGCTCCAAATTCAAAGAGAAGCTATTGGTAAGCATCCTCTTCATCTTCTCCAACTCATTCTCCTATCAATTTCAGAAATTCCTAAACCTAACTTAGGAAATATTTCTCTTTTAAGCTTAGATTCAAGCTTGTTGGGTTGGAATTGATGAGTGATTGTTCTTGCCATTGCTCTATAGCTTCTTCTTCATTTGTTTTGGGTTTAAAGGTGAGATTTTTATCTCACATCTTAGTCTATAATTATCTTCGATTGTTAGGTATGAATTCCTAACACCTATTCGTATGCATTTGATTTTGGTTTGGATTGATTTGGTGAATATTCCAATTTTTGGTGTTTTGAAATCAAAATCTATGAAAATCCTATTATGGATATTTGGGCATTGATATTCGAGGCGTATCGAAGGGCCAATTAAGACTGGGTTGTCGCTTGGCGTAAATCCTTAGTCGTCGTTGCTTGTCCGATCGCTTTCGATAATCGTTTGGCCATTTTTGGCCTAGGTTCAGGGAATGCCCTGAACTCCAGTTTCAGACGTCTGAATATTATACTGGGAATTTTTATTCTCCAATATTCAGACGTCTGAATCCAAACTTCCAGACGTCTGAATTGGCTCGAATGCAACCAGAAAGAAATTAGACTTAAAAAGCCATTTTCAGACGTCTGAGATCTATGGTTCAGACGTTTGAATATCTGTTCTGGAAAACATTTAATTTTCCAGATTCAGACGTCTGAATCCTTGGTTTCAGACGTCTGAATCTGCTGTTTAGGCTCTATTTGCCTATTTTGCTTGAGAATTCCCATCTTATCGATTCGTGATTATCCGATTTGTTGATTATCATTTATTATCGACTTTGGTGACTTTTATATCGGGATTTTCGGGAATATTCATTTTTTTTATGGATTCGATATCGATTTCTTTGAATTTAATTCACGTCTTTGAATGTGGATTTTTGTGATTGATTGTTTCTACAATCATTTTGTGGCTTGTCACTTTAAAAATACAAAGGTTTCTTTCTATACTAGTAGTAAATACTAAACTCTTTACAAAGATGATTTCAACTCTGTTTTTTAAACAAAGCTCGTTTATAAAACCGTTTTCTAATATATTAGTATATACAAACCTTTACCTCATTCGTACGAGAAAATCTAATTAAACGGCTTAGCAAAACAAGTGGTATGAAACGCTTGCGTTTACTTCGTCGGTTAATTTATGGACTTGTTCGATTGAAACTCTTGTGACCATTTTTGAGTGGAAAGCTACAATTTGTTCGTAAATATTTAAGTTAATCTAGTGGTTATGGGACATGAAGCTAAACTCTTATATTTACTAGCTTAGTGTAATCGACACTTCTTGATGATCAATGATGATCATTTTATGGTTTAGACTAGCAATGTGCGATGTCTCTTTGTCCACGTGGGGGACAGTACCTCGTCCTAATGAGCTTCGTCTCATTTTTATGGGCTAGCGACCCATGTTCTTTTATGGTTTCGAGTTCATCGGGCGTACCGTTATTGTACTACGTCGTTGTTCCGAAATATTTGAGTTTCTGGTCCCTTGGGCATACCGTTATTGTACTACGCCGTTGCACCGGCTCAATGGTTAGCGACCATGGAATAGCGTTCCGTTTGTGATACACGTGTTGGGAGTTTTCACGCTCCCGTTTGTAATAGGCCTCCCCCTTTTTGATTTCTGGATTTCTAATTGATGACTTCTGGAATTTGTGTTTCACCAACTTTTGCGATTGGCATAAATATGTTTGTCAATATTTGTAGTTTGGTGAACAAAATAAAGAATATGATATTCTTTTTGGTGCTTTGAGATTTTCGAGATATTGTATGATTTTGTTGTTGTTTTATATCATATTTGTTCTAGTATGACATTATTGTTATCATACATTCTTATTATATCTCTGCTTATATCTCATTCCTTTATCTGATATTTATAGCTAGACTGATCCATTTATTATTTTCTTCTTAAATAATACTCGGGTCAGACCGAGATATTTCAGGTGCTTCCGCTTGACTTCTTCTAAGGGATTATCATTTGATTCTTTTGGCTAACTACTTTAGATTAGTAGCTTTTGTTATTATACATTTGAGATATGGACTCCTTGATGTATAATTATTCTTTGGTCTCGCACTTGTATCTATTCATTGTGATGTAGTGGATCTTATATGACCACTATTTTGATGTACACTTTCACGTGATATATTCATGTCTTATTCCTCCTTTGTGATATGAATATCTGTGACTGATTTGTGTTATGTTTATTTCTATATTTGTTTCCGAAGACTACTTGCCACTGTGTGGTAGCTTTGAGTTTGTATTTGATATGTCGGATTTCCTCTAGAAATGAAATGTAAGTTATATTTTATGACATATCGGTACTCGCACAAAGCAATTACATAGATGGTCGCTCCTCAACAGCCTTATTCTTCGCGCTAGCCGACAATATTACCCCGTAGTGTCCTTGGCTAGCGTGAGTATAGAGGTGGGGCGTCACAGCTTGGTATCAGAGCCAAACTTCGGAAAAATGTAGAATAATCTAGCAAGGATCATTGTCCTAAGCCTTTCTTAGGAGTCGTACCTTAGGATTTTATTCGAGTCACTTGGACCCGTTCTATCCTATTTTCTTTTATGATTCCTTGTTTTATCAATCATGATTGTTTGATGTTCATTCTGAGAATAACTTTTTCTTCTTCTTTCTTTCTTAAAGAAGAGAAATGGTTAGATCTGGTCGTACCGACGTCGGTCAATCCAGTGCTACTCCTCAGGAGGGAGTATTTATGTCTGCCCAGCAGCTTCTAGATCTTGTTAAGAATGCTCAAGCTATCGTACCCACTCCAGAGCCTACTCATCCTTGATCCGGTTTTGCACGCTTGTGTAGAGATTATACCGATTTGGGTGGAAGGCCATTCTAGGGATCCGAGAGTGTCATTGAAATCCAAGCTTGGCTTAGATCATGCAACCGCATCTTTTCTCGCATGAATCTTGTTGATCTCCACCGAGTCCAAGTGGCTTCTAGCATGCTCCAAGAAAGAGCATTGGATTGGTATGAGGTTCTTATTTCTGAAATCGTTGAAGCGGATCTCACTTGGGAGCAATTCCGAGAAGGATTCGAATTGAAATTTGTGCCGGAGGCTGAAAAGGTAACTTTGGCCCGGCATTTTATCGACCTTGTTCAAGGTGAATCTTCTGTGACGGACTACGTCGCATCTTTCGAATCTCTTTCTAAATACGGGGTTGAATACATTAATACCCCATTGAAGAAAAATCAGAGATTTGTCTATGGGTTGAATAAGAACCTTAAAAAGCCTTTGCTTCTGAAACTAGAAGTTTCTTTTGATCAGCTTGTTAATATGGCTCTTCGACTTGAAGAGGCCGTAATGAAAGTAATGTTGAAGTTGTGGGTGCCAAACAGAACTTCAACAATAACATGAAGAGGCCTATTAAGTTTAAAGGCCCCAATCCCGACAAGAAAGGGAAGCAAGAAACTTCTGTAGCAAAGACTCCAACCACTAGTCGTGGACGATGCTACAATTGTGATTCTATGGACCACTATGTAAAGGAGTGTCCGCAACCCCTCTATTGTCGCTATTGCAAAAGTTTGAGTCATCATATATCTTTGTGTCCCATACTTCAAGCCAGAAGAAGGGAAAGCTAAATGTTATGCAAGCCTCTACTAGCACTTCTTTGGGTCAAGGTATTTTCTATCCTTGACAATATTTGTTTGTGATTATCTTATTCGAGTTCTTTTTGATTTGGGTCCATTTCATTATTTTTATATCAAAAGAACTTGTGATTCTTTTTCTTTAAACATTTATGGGCTTGATGACTTCTTTGAGAATTGTGAATCCGGTTGGTGGATCTGCAACACTCAATTTGCTTTGTTTTGATGTCGAGATTGTTTTATGTGATTTTTTTTCTTTCCAAGCCGATTTGCATATCATGCGTTACTTAGGCTTCAGAATTAATTTTTATTTTAAAAGGGTTAGCTTAATCATTATGAAGCCATATCCTATGTCTCGAGTGGACTATTTATCTTTGACATTTTCAATCTGTTAAGCAGATTTCTTTTGTTCTTAATGATTTTGATCTCCAAATTCGGTGATATCATTTTAGTTCTTTAAACTCACTTGATGAGGAAAGTGTTATTTTTCTCATTCGGGTAGATTGTGGAATTTTCCGGTATTTTTGAGCTTGTCTTAGGATTATCACCTAAGCAGTCTTTTGAGTGGTGTTAAGGTCTTTTCAGCTCGACCTTGCCACCGGTTTTCATTCGCTACGAGTTGCGGAAGTTAGCATTCCACTTACCGCATTCCGCACTCGTTATGATTCTTATGAATGACTTATTATGTCATTTCAATTTGCCCAGCTTATCTCATCCATTTTATGAATCGAGTATTCTACAAATATCTCGATGACTCCATTCTTGTATTTATTGATTTTAGATGAAAACAGCAATTTAAAATTTTGCAAATCTTTTTCGTAAGATTTATTTATAAGATATTTACAAGTACAATTGGATTTTGTTCTTAAAACGAGCAAAGAATATTCTTAAAACTTTTAAGAGATATTTTTTATCGTGTAGAAGATGATTTTGTGATTGTATTGCCTATTGAGTGCTTTAAGAATTCTGGTCGATGCACCTGATCAACGTTATCGATAGGAATCTCCTAAACGCTTTGATGAGACAATCAAACACAGTAAATTGACTTGTAAAATAAAAAGTTTTTCTGAAAAGATTATTACATAAAGATAAATGTAATTTTAAAAGTTTTAGCTTTTCGGGAAAGAAGATTATTTAAAAGAAATTCTTTCTTTTCGATACACTTATTCTTGTGATTCCCGAAGGGAACCAAGACTTTATCTTTTGTACCAATGCTAATCGTATTGGTTTGGATGTCGTTCTCTTGCAAAAGAGAACGTGCTATCACTTGTGCTTCTAAATAATTTAAGCCGATCAAGACTAGATATGCCACTCATGATCTAGTGCTCGCAACTATTGATTTCACTTTTAGAGTTTGGCATCATTGTGTTTGGCGGAGAAATTTGTTCTCCACCTCGATCATAAATCTTTGGAATATTTATTTCTCATAAGAAACTTAATTTGCGTCAACCTCGTTGGCTCGAGTTCCTTGTATCTTATGATCTTTTTACCAAGTTCATCGGACGTTTCAATATACCCCGCTTTATTGAGCCCCGTCTCATTTCTTATATGGACTAGCGCCCGATGTTCTTTTATGGTGTTCGGTTCATTGGACGTACCATTTTTGTACTACGTCGGTGTTCCGAATTATTTGAGTTTCCGTTCATTGGACGTACCGTTATTGTACTACGTCGATGTTCGGAGTTATTCGTGTTTCCAGTTTCTCGGGCGTATTGTTATTGTACTACGCCGTTGCACCGGCTCAAATTTCTGCTATTCTTGACGTTTTCCACGTCTATTAACTATGGAAATGATTTTAGGTTTCCGATTTTTATTCTTGAGTCTGGTGTTATAGTAGGGATTGTAGTTTCACCAGATTTGACTTTGGAGCAACATTCTATTCGCATCATTTCTTCGGGGGTTGAGTGCTTTCGAAAGAAAGATGTACTTTTTGTGAGAGTCCGATGGTTCTCAAATCCTAAGGATTTCTCTTGGGAATTTAGAGAATTCATCGAGCGAACACGTTCGTGCTAACTCTTTCATGCTCTTTATGGTGAACTTCTTATTTCAAATTTTCTTTTGTGTTGACATGCTTCTATGGTTGTTACTCTTTATTTTCTTCTTAAGTATTGCATGGATGCAATTTATTTAAGGAGAGGAGTCTGTAACAACCCGCATATTTATCGATTGTATATTTAAATATTTTATTTAAATATTTCATCGTTAGTCGGATTTTAGTCCGAAAAGCTACTTTTTGCAAATAGTCGAATTAGGACTCGAGACCACTTCCATTGAGTTCAAAATGCCATTTGCGACTTTTTTAAGTATAAACATTGATATGTTTGGAGTTAGTAGAATTTTGCTACTTTTTCACTTTGGACTTTGGGTTTGGTTCAGCCCATTTGCCCAATTCTGGTTTCATTAACTCAATCTCCACTCCCTCTCCTCTTCATTACTTCACTTTCATTTCCTAACACTTAAGCTTCATCAAAAATGGAGAGTGGAATGGGAAATTAAAACTCCAAGCCCTAGTTCATTTGCAAATCCTTCTTCTAGCTCCAAATTCAAAGAGAAGCTATTGGTAAGCATCCTCTTCATCTTCTCCCACTCATTCTCCTATCAATTTCAGAAATTCCTAAACCTAACTTAGGAAATATTTCTCTTTTAAGCTTAGATTCAAGCTTGTTGGGTTGGAATTGAAGAGCGATTGTTCTTGCCATTGCTCTATAGCTTCTTCTTCATTTGTTTTGGGTTTAAAGGTGAGATTTTTATCTCACATCTTAGTCTATAATTATCTTCGATTGTTAGGTATGAATTCCTAACACCTATTCATGTGCATTTGATTTTGGTTTGGATTGATTGGGTGAATATTCCAATTTTTGGTGTTTTGAAATCAAAATCTATGAAAATCCTATTATGGATATTTGGACATTGATATTCGAGGCGTATCGAAGGGCCAATTAGGACTGGGTTGTTGCTTGGCATAAATCCTTAGTCGTCGTTGCTCGTCTGATCGCTTCCGATAATCGTTTGGCCATTTTTAGCCTAGGTTCAGGGAATGTCCTGAACTCCAGTTTCAGACGTCTGAAACATAGGTTTCAGACATCTGAATATTATACTGGGAATTTTTATTCTCCAAACTTCCAAACGTCTGAATCCAAACTTCCAGACGTCTGAATTGGCTCGAATGCAACCAAAATGAAATTAGGCTTAAAAAGCCATTTTCAGACGTCTGAGATCTATGGTTCAGACGTCTGAATATCTGTTCTGGAAAACATTTAATTTTCCAGATTCAGACGTCTGAATCCTTGGTTTCAGACGTCTGAATCTGCTGTTTAGGCTCTATTTGCCTATTTTGCTTGAGAATTCCCATCTTATCGATTCGTGATTATCCGATTTGTTGATTATCATTTATTATCAACTTTGGTGACTTTTATATCGGGATTTTCGGGAATATTCATTTTTTTGATGGATTCGGTATCGATTTCTTTGAATTTAATTCACGTCTTCGAATGTGGATTTTTGTGATTAATTGTTTCTACAATCATTTTGTGGCTTATCACTTTAAAAATACAAAGGTGCTTCCGATTGACTTCTTATCAGGGATTATCATCTGATTCTTTTGGCTAACTACTTTAGATTAGTAGCTTTTGTTATTATACATTTGAGATATGGACTCCTTGATGTATAATTATTCTTTGGTCTCGCACTTGTATCTATTCATTGTGGTGTAGTGGATCTTATTTGACCACTATTTTGATGTACACTTTCACGTGATATATCCATGTCTTATTCCGCCTTTGTGATATGAATATCTGTGACTGATTTGTGTTATGTTTATTTCTATATTTGTTTCCGAAGACTACTTAGCCACTGTGTGGTAGCTTTGAGTTTGTATTTGATATGTCGGATTTCCTCTAGAAATGAAATGTAAGTTATATTTTCTGACATATCGGTACTCGCACAAAGCAATTACATAGATGGTTGCTCCTCAACAGCCTTATTCTTCGCGCTAGCCGACAACATTACCCCATAGTGTCCTTGGCTAGCGTGAGTATAGAGGTGGGGCATCACATAAGTACATATTAGTCTGGTGAGATTTACTCACTTGTTTAAGCTGGAGATGACGACACAACCACACAACACAGTATCTTCGAAGGCACGACAACAAGAATATGATTTGAGATTGGGAGATTCAAAGCTATACCCCTTGAAAACATTACACAAAACAATACAATCATAAATTTTCAAAACAATTTATTACCAAACAACACTAGAAATCAAAGCCCAAAACAACATTAAATGGTTTGCACTTGTTCTCAACTTCACATACTTCAGTTATGAACTGAAATAGCACAGCCAAGACATGGATTTGGGTCAGGTTTGGGTCTAGAAGTGGTCGGCCTAGCATGTGTTTTTGGTGTGGATAGGTATAGATGCAACATAGTATCACTATAAGGCAATATCAAGGCAAATATCATCATTTCTATGCTCCTATTGGGCTTGGCCAGAGGCTCTATGGCACAACCAGTGGGTCCTGGTGGTGGTGGGTAACGTGGAAGAGGTTGGAGGTCAGGTCAGAGGTGGTGGTGGTGGTGGAAGTGGCGGCTAGAGGGAGGTGAAGGTGGATGGTCTCGGCTAGGCATGTAGGTGATGTTTTCAATAGTTTTTTTTATGGGATTTGCTAAAGGGGAAAGTACGGCCTGGCCATGGCAGAAGGGAAGGAGGCTAAAGAGGCTGAGGATGGTGGTGGAACAGGTCGGAGAGGGTGGTGGAGGGGTGTGGCCGATCCAATGCAAGGAGAAGGCAATGCAAAATCACTTGAAAAATCAGTAAAAGAAATGGAAAAGAAGACATTACCCAAAGTATTTGTTCAGATCTGAAAGTATGTGTGAGAAGTGATGAGAAAGAAGTGTTTTCAAGTGAATGATGAGAAGGAATACATGGCGAAGTTGAGAAATGGACAGCCAAAAGTCAAGCAAGTGAAAGGTCAAGAAATGAAGAGCCTTGAAGGTTAAAAGTCACCAAAACAAAAGCTATTTGCCTCTTGATATTTCTATTCTTTTTATATACAGAATAGATGAATAAAATTTCAGAATAAGGATAAACAACTGAAATTTAAATGGAAAATAAAAATAAAATATATTTGGTTTTAGAAAATAGGAATTAAATAGAGAAAATGGCTTAGAATAGAGACTAGCTTTTAAAATTTCAAACAAATTACACAAAGCTTTGGAAAATTATAATTCCACTTCTAAACAAATAAAAGTCAAGTAAATAAAATAAATTCTGAACAAAATAAAGTGAAAAAGAATATAAATAATTATTTTAAGAAAAAAATAGAAAATAAATAGAAAAACAGCTTAATATCTGAAACTAGACTTTAAAATTGAAAACAAAGATACAATCAACATTTGATAATTACAACTACACTTATAAAATGTTTTAAAAATAAAATTATATCCATAACATGTCATATATACATATTAGAACATGATTTGAAAAACAAAAATATTATTTAAAAAAATTAAAATAAACAAATTTACCAAATAAAACAATTTACACACAATGTTGTAAAAAGCATAACTCTTACAATATTAATCGGATTTCAACGAAACAAAAGGCGGTATTCTTGAAATTAAGTCTATTTTCATAATAAAAGATAAAATTTAAGAATTTAAATATTTACCTTTAAAATTTAAAAGTCAAAGTTTGACCAGTTTGACCACAAATCCACTTTTCAGGAAAATATTCAATTTATACAAGTTTGGAATTATATTTCATATGATAATCAAAATTTATATTTAAAATGAAATATTGAAAATAAAACAATTTTAAAAATAATTTCAAAATAAAATAAAGTCAAATTTAAAATATATGCGAAAATCTAGGGTTGTTACAGATCCCAAGTGCAAGTGGGAGATTGATAGAGTTAGGGGTATGCCCTAGGAGCAAATATGTAATTTGTTACATATATCTAACTCGTTGAACAATCTTGTTCACAAAAAAGGTGTTTCTTTCTACTATATACTTGATATAATGTGGTTATATTAATTAATTGGTTTAATTAAAAGTGTATTAATAGAAAATCCATAAATGATATATTTTGTGATAGTAGTTACAAATTGTTGTAACCGTGAGTAATTTTTCACAATAAAACAAATATACCATTTTAAATGTTCCTAGTCAAGATGCATCGAGACTGGATATCGGTGTATCCGTTGAGACTAGAGTATGTAACGCTCTCCAAATGTTGGGCAGTGTATTACTCAAGACTGTTGGGGGCACCTAGGGGTTGCGTACTGATAGTTATTGGATAACTATAAAACGACTCACTCGATAGTTTTCTGTTGGTTAATATAACTAAGGTCAAATATAAAATATCAATGTGACTGATTTACACAATTCTCTCGACTTGAATACTATGGATCTTCAATATGAAAGTTCCACTTTGATTATAGTCAAGTAATGGCATGGCGTTCCATCGAGTGACTATAGTTGGGTCGAGTGGAAGTATTGGAAGTGAAGCACTATTCAAGAAAGGATTCGTCTCCTCGGTTATATGGTGTAACAACCCGGCATTTCGTACCCATTTAATTATCGTCTCTTGACGATTTAATCTGGTTGCTAATAGCTATTGGCATTTTAATCGAATTGAAATTCAGGGATAAAATTTTGTTAATCGCTATTTGGAATTTTTAAAAGCAGATGGAGTTCTTTTTAAACTAAATGTTAAACGAGCTTTAAAAATTTGTTAAGTGTCGTTTGGGTTTAAATAATAATCTCGGCCCATGTTCTATTGTTTGGAGCCGTGATATCACTCAACCCCATTCCCTCTTTGTTTAGTCAAAAGAAAACCCGACCCCCTTTTTTCTTTGATTCCTCATTCGAACCCTAAAAATCAAAACGCGGAAGAAAAATAAATGGCGACTTCGTGATTCCCTTCTTCCTCCGATCGACTAAATTGCGTTCGTTCCTGTGAGGCTTGCTATGGCTTCAACCTTGCTTCTGCTTCTTTGAGATTTCGAACTTCGGCTACTTCATTCGTGGCTAAGGTGAGTGATTTATTCACCACATCTAATTTAATCTCTGCTTTGTTCGATTCGAATATATAGAGCTTCAGCCATTTGATTTTGTTTCGATGCCTGTGATGATTTTCGACTTTGTCTATTGTTTTCAGTGTGCGTTCGTGATTTCTTGATTTTGGGATTGTTATAGGGTTTGAATCCCTGTATATTCGTTCGAATAATATTATTTGAACTTGTCAAATTATTTTTCTGGCCGATGGTTTTCGTTTTGAGGCTTGAGATATTCTTAACTTGTTCAAGATACATATATATTGCATATGTATTTGATAACGTGGATTTCACGACATTGGTTTGAACTCGTTTGATACCTTGATTACCACGGTTTCAAATTTCTGAGATTTGACATTTCATTTTTCCTTTGGCCACTTCGATTTGAAAACTGCAGTTGTAAATTTTTTTACCCCTGTGAGTCTTGTCTCTGACCATCTTTTATGCCTGACCTGCTTTGATGTTTTTCTTTGATTGTCTTGTTTAGCTCGGCATTGCTTGTTCGACTTTGTACATTGAACTTGCTACTGTTGGTTTTGAACTTGCACACCATTCTTGTATATGTTATCACTTGCTCTTTGATAACACTGACAGTTTCATTGAGCTTGATTTTAGTTGTATTGCTTGAAGTCTCCATTATAATGGTCTTTTGTAGCATTGAGTTGCATCGTTATTGTGTCGCAGTGCTTCATGTTGTATTCATCCCTGTAGTATAACCTGTTGCACTCGATCATATTGACTTCGTTAATGTGATGATGTTTAAAGGCCCTTCTGTTCATCCTTGTAGCAGTTTTGTGCATTTCTCTGACCATTTGCGTTTATCCATTCATGTGTATTTAGCTCTTTTGGTTTTAATCCACTGTTCTCTGTTAGGTGCCTCACTTCCATCTTGAGTTTTACCATCTGGTTAGTGAGTTGCAATTGTTTTGATAATGTACATTTGCCACTGTCTTCTTTGTTGTGGCCTTTGCATTTGTGTACATGTATGCAGCTTGGATTGGTGGTATTTTCATTTGAGTGTAGTTGCTGCACTTGTTTTGTCTACTTGACATTTCTTTGGTGTCTGACCTGATGTTATTATGTCTGGTATCTCGATTCACTTTATACACTGGTGCGCCCCTTGACTTCTTCCCTGTTGCCAGTTTTGGTTGCACTGGTCATTTCCAGTTGCTTGAGCATTTGTATCATTGGCTTGCCTTCACTTGACCCACTGTTACATTCACTTGTGCATGTGGCATTGGCTTGCCGCTGTGCCTTGTTGATATTTGCAATTTGTACATTTATGTTTTGAGGCTGTTTGCATGTTGTTGCATTTTAGTCATTTGTGTTGTTACCACACTTGAGATGAACCCGATTTCGGGGTTTGACCTTGTGATCATTTGTGACTTTCGCTGAGCTCTTGTGTATCTCATGCGATAGTGGCGAGGCAGTACACGCGTGCGTGTACTGCAGCCCTATCAGATTTGACAGTTTTAAATTGATGTTTCGATTGTTGAATTGTTTCGTTGGTTAAATTCAATATTTTGAAGTTGTATTCTGATTTGGATTTGCTGATTTATCGTTTAACACTATTTAGTGTTATATTTTCCGTTATCCGATTCTCTTATCGAGAAGTTGGATATACGAGATTTCTGTGACTGTCGTCTATTCTATATTGGTTTTTTTATTGCTCATGTGCATTAATAACTGAGTTTGAATTAGACTGACCCGTGTATTATTTTATTTTGAATTTAATACTCGGGTCAGACCCGAGTTATTTCAGGTTGTAGATTTCCTGCTTTGAGTTGCTGTTGAGCTATGAAGACTTTTTTATATCAATTGAAGTGGTCTTCGTCTTGTTGTAGTAGTCAGTGTGTCTATTTTAAGATGATATGTATTAATGTATATTAGTCGATAATGTACTTGTATATATATAACTTCTTGAGTCGAAAGTTGTAGTTGTATCATATGTATTGTGTCAAATGTATTGTAACTGATATCAGTTATTATATATATGAGACTTTCCGTTCCATCTGTATTCCGTATTTATGTTATCTGTGTTATTTTTATATCTATTGTCCTAAACTATTATAGCCACTGTGTAGTAGCTTTGAGTTTGTATCGGTATGTCGGATTTCCTCCTGAAATAAAAATGCATGTTATTCTATCTGACATATCGGGGTTCGCACAAAGCAATTACACAGAAGGTCGCTCCTCAACAGCCTTATTCTCCGTGCTAGTTGACAGCACTACACCGTAGTGTTCTTGGCTAGCGTGGATATAGAGGTGGGGCGTTACATATGGGGTTAGTATCATGGTCAACTCAAGTCAACTCAAAGTCAAAGTCTCTTGCCAGAGCATTTTGGTTAATAATAATTGTTGTTATTGAACCAAGGACTTTGTGTTTGGACTATAAAGTTGAATGTGGATGATATTGGAATTTTGACCATTACCAAATTCCATAAATAAAAAGTGATATAGTTTTGACGAAGAGAATTGGTGTATATAATTTTCACTATTGCGTACCGCTTATAATAAGTAAAATTTGATTTTACCAAAAGATGTGCAAGCGATGAATTCAGCCAAAATGTCACACCACCTGCTAAGTGACGTGTGAACGTTAATATTTGAATTGTTCAATATTAATCGCTGACTAAATTTACACCTTTGAGTTGCACAACCGTAATGATGAATTCTTCGAAAAACCATATTATTTAATTAATTTATAAAAAGTTGTAAATTAATTAAATTAACTAGTATTTAAGAAATATTAATTATTATTTATTTTATTTAATGTTTGGGAGTTGTTTGTAATTATCTGAATGCATTTATAAAAGTTGTAAGGACCCGATTCTTCGACTTCCGAAAACCGACATCGATACGTCCACTGTATCAACTGCCGAGCAACGAATGTCGGAAAACCGAATTCTTAGGATTTTAGAAAGAAGAAAACAGAAGAAAAGATAGAAGAAGAAAGAGAGAAGAAGAGAAAGAACAGAACAACATCAGAAGCAGAAACAATATCAGAATCTTACACATCGCAGCGGAACAATATATAATAAATAAACACTAGTCTTTTAAAACAAAGAGCTATATCAGTTTATACATACATCAATCATCAGAGTCATATACAACAATGGACAGTTATATAAACTTGTCCTCATACAGAATACACAGCGGAATAAATACTATCAGATACAAATACTACGTCTCGCCATCCAGCTTATCTCCAAAGCTCCAGAATATCCTGATAACATAACTCTAGGCTGCCCGTGTGGAAATTGGTGGGCACCCAGAGTTTAGAAGGGAACAATAAACTCCGAGTCAGTCATGGTGACTGGTGTGAGATCGTAAAACATTTATTTTTCACAAAGAAAATAAAACAAATTCGCAATGCTTTTGGAAAATGAAACTACCATAAGACCTCCCACCACACACACAATGCAAACGCAGAATTGGAGGAGATTTCTTCTTATGATAGTCAAAAATGCTTACTACGCAAAATCAAATCATTTTGGATATTATTTTTAGTGCATAGTGTAGAAAACATTTCGAAAGTACAATATAAATCTTAGCCAGCATACGTACCATTATAGTATGCTTACTATAGCTGCCATATTAGATGGCAGGTTCTACAACTAAAACCATACAAGGCTCGTATTGTTTCTTTGGATTTCCAACAAATGGTCAGGCTAAGGAACTTCCTATCCACGATGGGTACGTCCCTGGAATAGACGACCCGAGAAATAACCTAACATTACGGTTAGATCTCTGCCAACACAAGGCCGGGTTACCTCTGCAAAAATAGGTAACTACTGACACGCGTATGCCATCCCCCGATCGTAACCGATCTTCCCGAGGATCCCCGATTTCCAACAAACCACATCAAAATAATAATGCAGCAACCACATAGGTTAAGTATCTGGGCTCCATACCATGATACCACCTCTATCCAGAAGGAATGACATACACTAAGGGGCGCTACTCCCTAGAACCTTGCCGCATCCTTCCTGTTTCGACCATTTCCGAGGTGTGAGGCTCGACGAAGTCTCGTCCACAAAGCTACGCTTTCTACAAAGCCATGCTTCGGGTCAAACAAATGATCAACCTATGATCACAAAGATATAAGATCAAACAAATGATCATATCACAAATGATCAAACACTGATCATTTCACAGCAACACTTAGTATGCCACGTTACCAAATTGGGAATATATCGCTGATAAATTTCAACTACATAACCTCTGAGCTTGTACATCTCAGAGAAGGGTGTTAAGCTAAGAGAATAAATTCTCCGCCACCAACAGAAATGTATTTGAAAGAAATCAGCTTTATATCTCAAATTGTAACGTCAGACACACAATCCATACAAGTCTGTTCCGGGATCGAACAGAACCGAAGGCACTTCTCACGAAGCCCTTGCACATCCGGATAATTTTCTAATCACATCCAGACTTCCCGTCACTAAGGGTGATAAAACCTCTAAATCGGAGATCAGCCGATGTAGAGTAACTCGACGGTAATCCTTCCGTTTTCAAAAATATCCGATCTTCAACACCGGTCTTCGAATGCAATTCATAACGATGTATCACATATTCGGAATGGGTTATACGACCCCATGGTCCTTTCCCGGTTAACCCGAATAGTGAGCGATTATTCAAAAATAAGTGTGGCATTCAAATTCAAGCAATTCACAACAAATACCATTCAAGGTAATTATTGATAGTCGGTTATTTAACTATCAATAAAGATGCGCAACATCATCAGATTCCAAATAATTTTCCAAATTATTTCATCTTCCAAAATATCTTTTACTAGATATAAAATTTCCACACTTAATCATTTGAAAACAATTTCAAATCAATTTCCACATTTCATTTTATCTTTGAAGATAAAATCTCAAAACAGTTCATTTCATATTGGAAAAGCATTCCCATACTTATTTAAAAATAAGTATTTCACAAATCTATTTATTTTCAACATTTGAAAATATTCAATATACTTAAATCAATATTAAGTATACATTTCATTCTTTAAGGAAATCATTAATTTTAACATCTATTTGAGTCAAAACGAATGTTGCGTAAAACATCGTTACGACGACTCGAAATCACTAGTATAGGAATTCGTATTTTAAGATAGATATATGTAAATCCCAATACTACATAAAACATTTTCTTTTGAAAGTCATTTACTATAACAACAGTGTTATAGTCCATCATTTCCTTATTTCTCGAAAACGTCTATTTCAACAATGAATGTTGAAATCTATGATTTCGATAGTTCACACGTTTTAAAACGTCTTTTAAAACAATTAACTTCATTTATAATATCGCTTTCCCAAACATAACTATTTTTTTTCAATAATATATTCACTGTCCAAAATCGTGAATATACTTCAATAACCAAATTTCAATCTTTTTTTACACATTTATTTCAAGAATTATCCACTGTCCAAAATCGTGGATAAAATTCCCTTAATAATCTCTATATTTAAAATCAATCAAATTTGATTTATTTTCGAATTTATAAAAACAACGTTTATAAATTCTATTTCCATTTTATAACAATTTCGATTTATACATCTTCTTTAATGACCCATTCAATTTATAAGTTAATATAACTTATAATTCATTTATTTTAAAAGAAATCGTTCTTTTAAACTTTACAAAATTTAAACTTTCAGATTTCATTAACTTATGAAATCCCATTTACACTTCATTTTAACACTTATAGAAACATGTCTTATAATCCCAATATTTCAAATTTATAAATATCCATTTTTGTACATCTTTTAAATAAATAGTTTATAATACTAGAAATCCCAATTTAAACCATTTCATAAATTTCTTAACTTTTATTTCAAAAATCACACTTTGATTTTATTTCACAAAAATCTTAACTTTTATAACTTTAAAATTTTAGACGTTTATTTATTTGAAATAAATCAATTCAAAAATTCAATAAACCATCTACTTTCAAAAATCACTTTAAAAACCCTTTTAAAGTAAAAGATGTTATTTTTAAACTTCAAAACTTGAATCCGATGATGCAACAGTACCAATTAGTCAATCACAACAACAAACATCATATATCAATATGATAACAGAATATACATCAATATCTGTAAATAAATAAATACTGGTGAGGAATCCAGTTGGATCCCTCCAACCTGTTTCCTTGCATCCACAGACGTTAGCACAATACCAATTCCACTTCGAGGTGGAATATCGCGGTATATGGGTTTTATAAAAATATCCGCTTACTAACGGCGCAATAGGGTCTCATCCGCTATACGAGGCGGGAAATCAATCATTCCAATATATACATATGCCAATATGTATATATTGCTATATATATATAGATATATCCTACCATATCTAATATCACATCCAAATAGCAATCAAATCAATCAATAACTGCAATTCATTTTGAGTGAGAAAATAATCTCACCTTAGATTTTTATTTTGCCATTCATTTCATTTCCAGCTTGATTCTCGATTTTCTTGACTTTATGAACCTTGTATAAATAATTATACAATTTTATTAATATTCGAAAGACTGAACAATTAATTTCTTTTCAATTGTTTTAGATTAACAAATTTCTCCTTTAATAATTTTATTCACTTACAATTAAATTTTAAAACTCAATTCCTCTTTACTAATCTATTTAATTAAATCGAATATCCTTTTAAAAATCTTAAGGTAATTAATATTAATTTTAAACCAATATATTTTTTTTTCTATTAAATTTCTCAACAAATCCCTTTGAACTGCCTATACAATTATAAAAATATTCTATATAGATTTTAAAAAATCTATTTTATATAAATGCTTTTATTTTTCCCAAAATCTAAAATAATTTCTGTTTTACACATATATATACTCTTTCCATCTTACTGTACAGATTATATTTTCTGCTTACATTTAAAAATCGAAACTGCATATACTAAATTAATTGAATTAAAGATAAAATGATATACCTTACTGCCTATTTTTCGAACTTGAACAAACCCTAGCCATCCACTGCTCGCGAAACCCCTAACTGCCAAGCACTCCAATTCGCACTCCTTCGAACCCCAGGTGCGTCGCCCCTTCATCGCGAGTCGCCTTCACCTCCGGTTGCCACGAGCTTCGCCAACGAGCTCGACCGCCATCCAGTCGCGAGCTCTGCCCTTCGACGCCGCAACTTTATCGCCATCCCCCGAATCGCGAAAACAGTAGCAGTAAAGAGAGACTGCAGCAGGACTTCAAATCGGCAGTAGAAAATATCATGTAGGAGGCAAGGACGAGTTGACGATGGCTGATGGAATAGCCGAGTATGCAGCGATGATTACCTCAAAGGCGTTGATTTACGAAACCCTAGTTTCCATGGGTTCAAGCATCGCGACATGGAGATTGCTATTGAACTGTAACTACGACTTTGAATAGAAAAGGGAAAGGAGGAACTATCAGCCATTAAATGTCTTCATTTGATTTTTGAACGAGAAGGGGAGGAGAAAGTTTCAGCCATTATTTCTTTGAGCTGAAGTTTGATTTAGAAAGTGAGGGGGAGGACGTATTTTAGAGAGAAGGGGGAAAAGAAATAGAGTACGAACGAGACAAATTGGAGGCGTATTGTACTTACGGTCGGACAAAGGAAAGCAACCATTTTTCATTTGAATTCAATTTGTTTCAAAACAAAGTTTACCGCGTTTATATATCGTGTGCTCACATATCAACTCCGAACAATACGAAAATTGAAATCCGACAATAACTCAATATTACGGACCTAATGGAACTGGTTTCGTCGAATTCCGAGACTGTGCCCCGGAACGCTATTTTTAAATATCGATTCGAACAATATAATTTCAAAACTGATCAAATCAATTTCAAACTCAATTCTGAAGCTTCTGTTATCTTCAGTATAATCAATACGACTTTTACAAGCCTTTGAAATATTTTTCTTCAACTTTAAATTGAAGATTCAAATTTTTATTCAATTTACAATAGATTAAAATTTAAAATTTAATCGCCAAATTCAAAGATGTATTGGGGATTCAAATTAAATTACCGTTCAAATATTTAAAATTAATTAAATATTTTCAATTTAATTCGTTCAAAATTCTGGGTCGTTACAGACTTCCCCCCTTAAAAGAATTTCGTCCTCGAAATTACAAGTTAGAAAGAAAGGTACTTAACTCGTCTACTATTTTTCACAATCCAAATAGTTTTATCACTTTTCAAACAGATCTTCCTACTAAAGATTCGTTATCATCTCAACTAAATTTCCAACTTCAATTTTAAGTTTCAAACAACATTGTTTAACTTCTAAATTCAAATTCGAGTTTAAATTCAAATTTTAACTTCAAAATTTTCTCAAAAATTTTCTACCACTCGAAATTTTCGAAAAATTTCGCCAGCGTCTCCTTTGCGCGGCTAACACGGCACGACTACAAAACGTCCCTACGGACTCTCAGATTTCAAAAAGAAAAAGCCAAACGGCTAGACAAGAAAATCATCAAATCTCATATTTGAAATTCAAATACTTACCTTTTGTCGAGCAATTCACTTTATCTTTGAAATCAAAAACCCAATTCATTTACACCTGTATATCCTACTAGCCATAATATCTAGTTACATATATTCAAACCATTTTGCAAATTCTATTACAAAATTTTCAATATAAACTGCTTCTTATATATTCTTTACTCCACTATTGAAGTTATAGATTCTTTTCATTCAATTTTACATTTCAAACTTATTTGAATTTAATTCACAATTTCAATTCTATTTTGATTCAGTTTACTTTTGAATATTGAATTTATCAATTATCTTTCGTTCACAACTGCATTATTTTAAATTAGTTCCAATTACTAATCCATTACAGATTCCAATTCATTTTATTCAAATTTGTTTTCAACATTCAGTTTCAATTTATTTATTTACAAATTCAAAATGAACTCAACTTTCAATTTCGCTTTTATTTATTCAAATTTATTCACTTATACTTTCTTTTATTTAACTCCATTCTTTAAGTTAAATTTATTCTATCAAAATTCAAATTGTATAAGTTATCAACTCATTTATTCCCATAAATATTCTAAATAGGATTCCAGAGTCTTTTCAACCTTTTCAAAACCATTTTGAAAACAATTCAAATTATCCTTTAAATTTTCTAAAACAAAATCCAAATTTTCCAAACAACTTTCATTTAAAACAATTTGGCAGCAATTCCTCTTTTGGAAACCCGAAAATGAACATCAATGATGCTGCGGTCATCATCGAAGTTATTTTCCAGCGACCGAAAAGAGTTTAGAGCTTTTCATTCATTCAAAACATTTTTCCAAAATCTTTTGAATTTCATTTTCATCTCCAAAAAGGATTTAAACTTTCCAAATCTCCAAAATTTTCAAATTCTTTTCAAAACATTTCCAAAAACTTCTCTGGAATTCTACTTCAAATTACAATTCACATTTATAATTTACATTCTCAAATTTCATTTGTCTGCGAATTTTATTTCTTAACATTGGAGTTACGATTTCAATTTCTTTTTCAATTTCAGTGATGATAATTCACTATTATTACTTCCTAACATCCATGCAACCATATACTATAGTACTTTATAGAAAAACATTTCTTTTTTATACAAAAATAGTTTTGGGCAAAATTATCTCATTTACCCTATTTAAAACAATATTGTGCCGAATTGTTCTATTCAAGTGTTTAGAAACCCCTTCGATCCAGTTGCGCAGACTGTGCCGACGAAGGTTCATATACCACTCAATAAACCAATCATCACAATACAAAACAATTTTATATTCAATAACAAATACGCGCTCATATCTATTATTACACTCAAGCTTACTCTAGAGTACTACTGACTCTATCTCTAATGAGTAACACCCAACAGAGCAGGGTTGTCGCTTATCCATATGCTCTGATACCACGCTGTAAGGACCCGATTCTTCGACTTCCGAAAACCGACATCGATACGTCCACTGTATCAACTGCCGAGCAACGAATGTCGGAAAACCGAATTCTTAGGATTTTAGAAAGAAGAAAACAGAAGAAAAGATAGAAGAAGAAAGAGAGAAGAAGAGAAAGAACAGAACAACATCAGAAGCAGAAACAATATCAGAATCTTACACATCGCAGCGGAACAATATATAATAAATAAACACTAGTCTTTTAAAACAAAGAGCTATATCAGTTTATACATACATCAATCATCAGAGTCATATACAACAATGGACAGTTATATAAACTTGTCCTCATACAGAATACACAGCGGAATAAATACTATCAGGTACAAATACTACGTCTCGCCATCCAGCTTATCTCCAAAGCTCCAGAATATCCTGATAACATAACTCTAGGCTGCCCGTGTGGAAATTGGTGGGCACCCAGAGTTTAGAAGGGAACAATAAACTCCGAGTCAGTCATGGTGACTGGTGTGAGATCGTAAAACAGTTATTTTTCACAAAGAAAATAAAACAAATTCGCAATGCTTTTGGAAAATGAAACTACCATAAGACCTCCCACCACACACACAATGCAAACGCGGAATTGGAGGAGATTTCTTCTTATGATAGTCAAAAATGCTTACTACGCAAAATCAAATCATTTTGGATATTATTTTTAGTGCATAGTGTAGAAAACATTTCGAAAGTACAATATAAATCTTAGCCAGCATACGTACCATTATAGTATGCTTACTATAGCTGCCATATTAGATGGCAGGTTCTACAACTAAAACCGTACAAGGCTCGTATTGTTTCTTTGGATTTCCAACAAATGGTCAGGCTAAGGAACTTCCTATCCACGATGGGTACGTCCCTGGAATAGACGACCCGAGAAATAACCTAACATTACGGTTAGATCTCTGCCAACACAAGGCCGGGTTACCTCTGCAAAAATAGGTAACTACTGACACGCGTATGCCATCCCCCGATCGTAACCGATCTTCCCGAGGATCCCCGATTTCCAACAAACCACATCAAAATAATAATGCAGCAACCACATAGGTTAAGTATCTGGGCTCCATACCATGATACCACCTCTATCCAGAAGGAATGACATACACTAAGGGGCGCTACTCCCTAGAACCTTGCCGCATCCTTCCTGTTTCGACCATTTCCGAGGTGTGAGGCTCGACGAAGTCTCGTCCACAAAGCTACGCTTTCTACAAAGCCATGCTTCGGGTCAAACAAATGATCAACCTATGATCACAAAGATATAAGATCAAACAAATGATCATATCACAAATGATCAAACACTGATCATTTCACAGCAACACTTAGTATGCCACGTTACCAAATTGGGAATATATCGCTGATAAATTTCAACTACATAACCTCTGAGCTCGTACGTCTCAGAGAAGGGTGTTAAGCTAAGAGAATAAATTCTCTGCCACCAACAGAAATGTATTTGAAAGAAATCAGCTTTATATCTCAAATTGTAACGTCAGACACACAATCCATACAAGTCTGTTCCGGGATCGAACAGAACCGAAGGCACTTCTCACGAAGCCCTTGCACATCCGGATAATTTTCTAATCACATCCAGACTTCCCGTCACTAAGGGTGATAAAACCTCTAAATTGGAGATCAGCCGATGTAGAGTAACTTGATGGTAATCCTTCCGTTTTCAAAAATATCCGCTTCAACACCGGTCTTCGAATGCAATCCATAACGACGTATCACATATTCGGAATGGGTTATACGACCCCATGGTCCTTTCCCGGTTAACCCGAATAGTGAGCGATTATTCAAAAATAAGTGTGGCATTCAAATTCAAGCAATTCACAACAAATACCATTCAAGGTAATTATTGATAGTCGGTTATTTAACTATCAATAAAGATGCGCAACATCATCAGATTCCAAATAATTTTCCAAATTATTTCATCTTCCAAAATATCTTTTACTAGATATAAAATTTCCACACTTAATCATTTGAAAACAATTTCAAATCAATTTCCACATTTCATTTTATCTTTGAAGATAAAATCTCAAAACAGTTCATTTCATATTGGAAAAGCATTCCCATACTTATTTAAAAATAAGTATTTCACAAATCTATTTATTTTCAACATTTGAAAATATTCAATATACTTAAATCAATATTAAGTATACATTTCATTCTTTAAGGAAATCATTAATTTTAACATCTATTTGAGTCAAAACGAATGTTGCGTAAAACATCGTTACGACGACTCGAAATCACTAGTATAGGAATTCGGATTTTAAGATAGATATATGTAAATCCCAATACTACATAAAACATTTTCTTTTGAAAATCATTTACTATAACAACAGTGTTATAGTCCATCATTTCCTTATTTCTCGAAAACGTCTATTTCAACAATGAATGTTGAAATCTATGATTTCGATAGTTCACACGTTTTAAAACGTCTTTTAAAACAATTAACTTCATTTATAATATCGCTTTCCCAAACATAACTATTTTTTTCAATAATATATTCACTGTCCAAAATCGTGAATATACTTCAATAACCAAATTTCAATCTTTTTTTACACATTTATTTCAAGAATTATCCACTGTCCAAAATCGTGGATAAAATTCCCTTAATAATCTCTATATTTAAAATCAATCAAATTTGATTTATTTTCGAATTATAAAAACAACGTTTATAAATTCTATTTCCATTTTATAACAATTTCGATTTATACATCTTCTTTAATGACCCATTCAATTTATAAGTTAATATAACTTATAATTCATTTATTTTAAAAGAAATCGTTCTTTTAAACTTTACAAAATTTAAACTTTCAGATTTCATTAACTTATGAAATCCCATTTACACTTCATTTTAACACTTATAGAAACATGTCTTATAATCCCAATATTTCAAATTTATAAATATCCATTTTTGTACATCTTTTAAATAAACAGTTTATAATACTAGAAATCCCAATTTAAACCATTTCATAAATTTCTTAACTTTTATTTCAAAAATCACACTTTGATTTTATTTCACAAAAATCTTAACTTTTATAACTTTAAAATTTTAGACGTTTATTTATTTGAAATAAATCAATTCAAAAATTCAATAAACCATCTACTTTCAAAAATCACTTTAAAAACCCTTTTAAAGTAAAAGATGTTATTTTTAAACTTCAAAACTTGAATCCGATGATGCAACAGCACCAATTAGTCAATCACAACAACAAACATCATATATCAATATGATAACAGAATATACATCAATATCTGTAAATAAATAAATACTGGTGAGGAATCCAGTTGGATCCCTCCAACCTGTTTCCCTGCATCCACAGACGTTAGCACAATACCAATTCCACTTCGAGGTGGAATATCGCGGTATATGGGTTTTATAAAAATATCCGCTTACTAACGGCGCAATAGGGTCTCATCCGCTATACGAGGCGGGAAATCAATCATTCCAATATATACATATGCCAATATGTATATATTGCTATATATATAGATATATCCTACCATATCTAATATCACATCCAAATAGCAATCAAATCAATCAATAACTGCAATTCATTTTGAGTGAGAAAATAATCTCACCTTAGATTTTTATTTTGCCATTCATTTCATTTCCAGCTTGATTCTCGATTTTCTTGACTTTATGAACCTTGTATAAATAATTATACAATTTTATTAATATTCGAAAGACTGAACAATTAATTTCTTTTCAATTGTTTTAGATTAACAAATTTCTCCTTTAATAATTTTATTCACCTACAATTAAATTTTAAAACTCAATTCCTCTTTACTAATCTATTTAATTAAATCGAATATCCTAAGAATGGGGCCCCTATTAGTAAGGACATCGTCATTCAAAACTTCCTATTCCCCTTCTCGGGGGCTTGCGCTATATTATTTCTTTTATTAGCTGAAAGTGGGAATTGGGAGCGATTGATAATAGATTTAGCTGCTCCTTAGGCTTAGGTTAGATAAGGATACTCCCCTAGGTCTTAGGTGCGTTCAAACAGCCCCATTGACTCCCATTTGCAATGAACCAGGGACAATGGACATGGTAGCAATCCAGACTCATGAAAAAGATCATGGAATTGATAAATATCAAAAAAGATCAAGAAATCTTAGAACAAAGTAAGGAAATAGCTTATCTACAGAACCCGAATGGTACGAGGATTGGAAGGAATGGAATGGGGAAGTCCCTCTTTTGTCTGCCCTTATCCCGATGAGAGGAAACCAAAGCTCTCATTTTCTGTTGAGTAGCAGTTCGGGTAAGTCTTGAATGGCCCCCTATAAAGGTTGATGCAAATAAACGAAGAAAAATCTTGTGGAAAGAGCAAAAAAAAAATTCTACTGCATATCAATTTATTATTTTTTTTTTTTACTTTACCAGAACCAGATCGAAAAAAATTTAAAAAATCTTAAGGTAATTAATATTAATTTTAAACCAATATATTTTTTTTCTTTTAAATTTCTCAACAAATCCCTTTGAACTGCCTATACACTTATAAAAATATTCTATATAGATTTTAAAAAATCTATTTTATATAAATGCTTTTATTTTTCCCAAAATCTAAAATAATTTCTGTTTTACACATATATATACTCTTTCCATCTTACTGTACAGATTATATTTTCTGCTTACATTTAAAAATCGAAACTGCATATACTAAATTAATTGAATTAAAGATAAAATGATATACCTTACTGCCTATTTTTCGAACTTGAACAAACCCTAGCCATCCACTGCTCGCGAAACCCCTAACTGCCAAGCACTCCAATTCGCACTCCTTCGAACCCCAGGTGCGTCGCCCCTTCATCGCGAGTCGCCTTCACCTCCGGTTGCCACGAGCTTCGCCAACGAGCTCGACCGCCATCCAGTCGCGAGCTCTGCCCTTCGACGCCGCAACTTTATCGCCATCCCCCGAATCGCGAAAACAGTAGCAGTAAAGAGAGACTGCAGCAGGACTTCAAATCGGCAGTAGAAAATATCATGTAGGAGGCAAGGACGAGTTGACGATGGCTGATGGAATAGCCGAGTATGCAGCGATGATTACCTCGAAGGCGTTGATTTACGAAACCCTAGTTTCCACGGGTTCAAGCATCGCAACATAGAGATTGCTATTGAACTGTAACTATGACTTTGAATAGAAAAGGGAAAGGAGGAACTATCGGCCATTAAATGTCTTCATTTGATTTTTGAACGAGAAGGGGAGGAGAAAGTTTCAGCCATTATTTCTTTGAGCTGAAGTTTGATTTAGAAAGTGAGAGGGAGGACGTATTTTAGAGAGAAGGGGGAAAAGAAATAGAGTACGAACGAGACAAATTGGAGGCGTATTGTACTTACGGTCGGACAAAGGAAAGCAACTATTTTTCATTTGAATTCAATTTGTTTCAAAACAAAGTTTACCGCGTTTATATATCGTGTGCTCACATATCAACTCCGAACAATACGAAAATTGAAATCCGACAATAACTCAATATTACGGACCCAATGGAACTGGTTTCGTCGAATTCCGAGACTGTGCCCCGGAACGCTATTTTTAAATATCGATTCGAACAATATAATTTCAAAACTGATCAAATCAATTTCAAACTCAATTCTGAAGCTTCTGTTATCTTCAGTATAATAAATACGAATTTTACAAGCCTTTGAAATATTTTTCTTCAACTTTAAATTGAAGATTCAAATTTTTATTCAATTTACAATAGATTAAATTTTAAAATTTAATCGCCAAATTCAAAGATGTATTGGGGATTCAAATTAAATTACCGTTCAAATATTTAAAATTAATTAAATATTTTCAATTTAATTCGTTCAAAATTCTGGGTCGTTACAAAAGTTATATTTGCGCGCATTAATATATGATATCATTGTAATTAAATAAAAGATGATTACATGCATTAATTTATGGAATCTTATGTCATTTGATGGCACATAATTTTCAGCCATACCATATAAAGAAATAGGAGTGAAAAGAGAAAGTTAATCAAGAGAATTAATTAGAGAAATTTTAATTAAATAATGGGAAAGGTTTCCTTCTTTCAAATAAAACATATTCTCTAATTCATTCTGTACGTACAATTGAGTTTCTCATTTTTCATTCTTCTTTCTGCAACTTTTCTGGTTCACTCCTTCTCTAATGGCTGAAAATATGAGATCTTCCATGGCTTCAATTATTCTTAAAATCAAATACAAATAAAATCAATTATGAAAAGTGGTTTATTCCTCATGATCCTTGCAACATTTGGAAGCTGATTTCTAAATCTGGGAGATTTGATTCATCATTCAAGGTGCAAATCATTGGCTTTATTTTTGGTAATTCTAATTTCATTTATTTGTATACTCATCATGTTGAAATGGTCCAGATTTATTCATATTATATATATTCTACCTCATCATGTTTAAAAGGTTTAGATTTATTCATATTATATCTCTTCTACATTTTGTATTCATCTTGTAATAAAACTTAAATCCTCTTTTGTTCATCTCATTTAATTATATGATCATTATGTAGATTTAATTTTAATCTCTCTTTATTTACATATCCATTGACTATATGTTTATTATGGTTGGCTTCAAATCCTTTATCAATTTTATTGTGTGTCCCTTTTGTAAAGTCGGATCTGATTTATCATACAACAAATTTGTATATGCCAAGTTGTCCGATATTTTTTCCGTCA
This sequence comes from Allium fistulosum, assembly GCA_030737815.1. Classification (NCBI taxonomy): domain Eukaryota; kingdom Viridiplantae; phylum Streptophyta; class Magnoliopsida; order Asparagales; family Amaryllidaceae; genus Allium; species Allium fistulosum. Next base: position 1,216,957,690 of record CM060902.1, read on the forward strand.
TTGTTTTGGAATTGTAAAAAAAGGAATGTGAAAATATTTTATTATGTTGTAATGTTGTGTATAAAATTTTGTAACATCTGCATACATAAACATTAACAAACTATATTTATTGGTGGTTTAATACGGTAAAATTAATTTCCAATGTTGCATAGTTAATTTCCAAAATGATTTAATTTTACTTGTTTTAGTCATAAAAGTAAATTTTTCCTTTTGTTTTGGAATTCATAAGTGGTCATTTATGTAAAGTTATAGACTTTTATTTTATACCTAAGATTAAAAGATTGAATCATTTTGTTAGTATGAAATTTAAACATATATGTTACTTAAATTGCAATCTTCATACATACATATATATATATATAAGTATATGTGTTATTTTAAAATGAATACATAACTTGCAATTTTTTATACATATAGATATACATGTGTTTATGTTATTTTAATCTAAATCAAAACGGACCTTTTTGTGAAACTGTAGAATTTAATTTCAAGCTCTTCCTTAATTGAAGCCTTTGTTACAATTATTAATTCTTGTTTTGACAAACTCATATATATATATATATAGGAAAACTTATTTTAACGTGTGTATGTGTAAACTTATCAATTACTATACATGTATATTTTATTACCTAAAAATAACTTGGACAACAAAGGCATATGCAAATTCTATTGTAAATTCCATTTAATATGCCATTCAATGCAACTAAAAAGAGAGAGATACGTAAGGGTTTATCTCTCTACATTTATAGCCTTATTGTTCCTCAATTTATTATACATGTCAAGAGAAAGAAAACCAAAGGTTTTCCTTCTCTAAATTTTCTCACGCTTAGTTACACAAATATACACTTCTTATATGTTACACTTATATTTCACAACATGAATGTATTTGATACATTCATTCCATAACACATAAATATGTATATAAGAATATATTTGATATACTCTAATTTACACACACATTAAATTGAAGTAAAACTTTATTTATAAATTGAATAAAATATTGATTTTATTTAAAAGAAACTTAGAAAAGTTCTAACTGAATTTAGACTTCATAAGCCCATTAATGATCCAAAATGGTAAAAATTTTGAAATTCACTCATTTCTTCCGCTGCGGGCTGGCCCAGTTCCTTCAAGATGCACCATCGACAAAGAGTCTCCATTGCGTGTCCACCTCCAGTTATGCTTCCTCCTTGTCATCCTGTATAGTGAATTCGGCGATGAAGTCTACTAACGCTTGCCCATTGATGGCCTTCCTTGGGTGGTATGTGATATCATATTGACTCGGTTCTATATTCCACTTGAGAAGTCGTCCTGAATTTTCAGGCTGATACGACACTTGCTTCAGGGGCTGGTCAGTCAATACTTTAATTGGATAAGCCTGAAAGTATGCTCGTAACTTCCTAGATGCGATCAAGAGGCAATACGCTAGTTTTTCCAGTTTTGGGTAATTCTTTTCGGCTCCGGTGAACTGCTTGCTAATGTAATACACGGGTCGCTGGATTTTTGCTTCTTCACGCACAAGGGTGGCGCTCAATGCATGGGGGTGAGATTGCTAAGTAAATAAACAGGTCTTCGCCATTCACGATCTTTGATAGGATTGGTGGAGCTTCCATGTGCCGCAACAACTCTTTGAATGCTCTTCACTCCATTCGAAGTTCTTCTTTCCTTTCTTTAGTGCATCAAAGAATGGTATACACTTGTCGATATATTTCGAGATAAATCGACTTAGTGCTGCGACTTTTCCATTCAGGCTTTGAAGTTCCTTCTTATTCTTCGAAGCTTGGACTTCTCGTAGTGGCGTTATTTGTTAAGGATTTGCTTCAATGCCCTTGGCACTTATGATGAATCCTAAGAATTTTCCGGAGGTTACTTCGAAGTGACATTTGAGTGGATTGAGTTTTATTTCGTACTTTCAGAGTATTTCGAACATTTCAATGAGGTTATCCAGGTGGTTAGCAGTTGCTCATGATTTGACCAACGTATCATCTACGTAAACCTCTACAGTTTTACCGATTTGGAGCTTGAACAGGGTGTTCACCAACCTTTGGTAGGTTGCCTCGGCGTTCTTCAAGCTGAATGGCATTACCCTGTAGTAGTATAGGCCCAGGTCGATGATGAAGCTGGTGTTTTCTTGGTCAGTCTCATGCATCAGGATTTGGTTGTACCCGGAGTATGTGTCCATGAATGATAGCAGCTCATGCACTGTCGTTCCGTCCAAAAGTTGGTCTATTCTGGGAAGAGGGAAGCTATCTTTCGGGTGAGCTTTGTTTAAGTCCGAGTAATCGATACAGGTTTGCCACTTCCCATTGGATTTTTTGACTAAGACTGGGTTAGATACCCATTCAGGATAAGTTGCATCATGGATAAAACCGTTGGCCATTAACTTGTCCACCTCTTCCTTTATCCCATTGGACCGTTCAGGCCCAGGCTACGCCTCTTTTGCTTTACTGGCATGAACTTAGGGTCAATGTTGAGCACGTGACATGCGATTTGTGGAGACACCCCACACATATCGGAATGCGTCCATGTGAACACATCCAAGTTGGCGCGAAGAAATTTAGTAAGCTCCAAACGCATCTTGTTTCCAAGGTGTGGTCCGATTTTCAAGACTTTAGTTGGGTCGTCCATATCGGCCGGGACAGACACCGTCAATTCTGCAGGTGCTGCCCGTTCCTCCCATGAACTCTTCTTTATAGGGTCTAAAGCCTTGTCGAATCGGCTATGGTCCTAAAGCCAGAGGCAGCTCTGTAGTTGCTATTCTGAAGGTTCACAGATGTGGAGAGTTCTCCCCACATCCTTCCCTTTTTCTTTTCTTCTGGATTCACATAACTCCGTAATATAACATTCTCTGACGACGCACTGATCTCCTTTCACCACTCTGATTCCATTTGCAGTAGGGAACTTCATGGTTAGACACCAATGGGCCAAAGCTACTGTGAAATCTTCTAGAGCGGGCCATCCCAAGAAGGCATTATATGCGGACATTTCGTCCATAATTACAAAAGTCTGAATGAGGGTGACTCTTCGATCACCTTCTCCAAGTTCCACTAGTAGGTCGTTTGTTCCCATAGGTTGCTTGGGTTCGCCAGTGAACCCTTGTATCTTCGTTTCGCATGCAGACACGCTTTTCATACCGATCTTCATTTGATCAAAAGTATGTTTGAAAAGTATATTAACAGAGCTACCATTATCGACCAATACTCGTCGAACAACAGCAGGACCGATTCCCACTGTTACCACCATTGGATTGAGAGTCGGGGCTTCGATTCCTTCGGTGTTCCGATTTTGGAACACTATGTCGCCACCCAAGATTTTCTGCAGGTTAGCTGGGGTTTCATCTTCTATTACGAGACATGATTCCTTTGGAGCATGCTTCAACAAACTTGCATACCGCTCCATCTCCCCTCAACTTCTTTGCACGGGGTGTGGTCCCCTAGATATTGTTCTAATAATTAGTCTTTAGTTGGTTCGTTTGGACCCTTCTTCACTAGTTCTTGCCTGATTCCTTCATTCTCTAGGAGGTTGAGGAGCTGTGGGCTGATCGGGGTTCTGTGACTTTCTCATGTACTGCTGGAGTTTGTTTTCTCGGATCAACTCTTCAATGAGATTCTTTAGATGGCGGCATTCGTTTGTGTTATGACCATGAGTTTCATGGAAGCGACAAAACTTTCCTGAGCATTTTTTCTGCTCAATTGCTTCCTTCCTATGGGGCTTCTTGTATTTTTTAATCCCCTGTGTTGCGAGATAAATATTTTCCGGAGTGTCGTTTAGGAGGGTATAGTCTTCAGGCCTGAACCCTTTTGATTTCCATATTTCCCTGTGGCTCCTTCAACAGTTCCGGAAGAGTGCATGTTTTGATTCATCGCTACATCGCTCTGTCTGATGTTCATTGGTTGTACACCAGTCGACTTCCTTTCCAGCTCATGCGCTTCCTCCAATCTTATGTACTGACTTGCTTTACGATTGAAGTCTTTCCTCATGGTAGGTTGCTTCATCTTAATCCACTTTCTGAATTCAGTCTCCGGGTGAATGGCATGGACTAACGCCATAAAAACCATATCCCCATTGAGGTTGCTTGCTTCCGTCACTACGGTGTTGAACTAGTTCATGAAAGATTTCAGCGATTCGTTGCGTCCTTGGAACAATCCGGATAAGGACATGACATCTTTTGGTTGTGTGGTATGGAGCCTGAATTGGTCAAGGAATCTAGTTGCTAATTGTTCAAAGGTAGAGTTGGATCTTAGCGGAAGCCTAGTGAACCACATAGATGCAACTCCTTCTAGAAAGATGGGGAAATATCTGCAGCGAACGGCCTCTGAAGCGTTGGCTCCATCCATATACCAACTGTACTTGTATAAATGGGGTTTTGGGTCTTTCATCCCATCATAGGATGGGATAGTTGGCATTGTGAATTAATCTGGATATTTCTCATTCAAGATTTCATCGGTAAAGGGAGTCCTACTTGGAGCAGATCCCCAATTATCATCTCTCATATTTTTACTCTTATCCATTAACCATTTGACCATGTATGTTATGTATGCCTCTGATGTCCGATAGTCCTGGGAATGGCAGTCAGTCACTGCACCAAGTGTTTGGCTTTGCAAATGGTCTTGGCATGTGGGTTGAAGCCTAGGCTCTCCTGTCTTCGGGAGAGCCACTCCTGCGGGATCACGTTGGCTTGCAGTTGGCCTGATTGGGGGCAGTTTGGAGATTCCTAGTACCATTAAATGCATTGACATTCTCTTCCAACTGGTTGTCTTGCTCTCCATCTTCTGAGTCGGAGAGTTCCATAGCTATACCTTCTTGCAGGGTCTTTTCCCCTTGATTCAAATTCAGACTTGGTTGCCTTACGACGGGCGGAGTATTCGTATTTCCTTCCACGTTGTGTCCCATGGTCCCTGTTGTTGCCCTTTTTTGCGGTTGTTTTCCATTTCTTCTGTTTAAACCAGAAATAAAAGAATTTTCTTGTTCTATAGCAGCTGCGGTTCAGACATAGTTCTTGGAGCAGGGTTTGATTGTAGGGTTAGAAGAGCGTTAAGCTTCTCCATCAGGGCCTTTTGGCTACTTTCCATTCTTTGGTTGATCTCGTCAACCATCTTATTCAACTCATTCCTAGTAACGACTTCGTGCTGACTAGAGGATGCTGGCATCTGATTTCCTAAGTTAGCGCCATTTACTTCAGTATGCTGAGCATTAACATCTTCTCCAACTATCACTGCCCCTATGGACCTTCCAAAGGCAGTTCCTCTTCTTCCAGGAGCCATTGATTCCAAGCGATAGATCTTTCAGGTAAAGATTGGGGATCTAACTTCTGGACCTATGGGATCCAAAGTAGATAGCTAGATCTGAACCCTAAGTTGGGTTCTCAGTGAAAGAACCAAGATGTTAATCCAAAAAATGGATCAATACCCTGATTTGAGTGTGAAAGCACCAGCCCTATTCTCACAGAGCAATAATACAGATAATAGGTATAGAAAAGAGCAGTAAAAGAAAGAAGACAAGAAGATTTTTATAGTTTCGGCTGTTAACGAAGCCTACATCCACTTTATAGTTTTTATTATAGACTAATTGTTGTTACAAGTAGTGTTTGGTTACAAGCCTTTAGATTGTCCTTAGCTGGATTGAATCCCCAAAGTTGGAATCCACTGGAGAATCACAGTGAATCCCTTTGGAGATTAATGTGAGGGAGGTGCAGAGTGAAAGTTTCCAACAGAGCTTCAGTAACCAGTCCAGAGAAGATCCAGTTTATGTTGCATGTAGGATGGTATTTATAGAGATCGGAGAGCTTCTGGGCCAGGCTTGTTCACTGACTGCTTGCAGATGGACTCAGGAAGATGCAACGAAGCTCAGCTCACGACGCGAGCCAAAACCATGGATCTCTAGTAATCCATAGATTTAGCTCGCGTGCGAGCCAATTACTTAGCTCCTCTTTTCCCTTCTTTGCCTAGTTAGCTCACCAAGAGTCCATGAAAAAGAATGGATCACTGGCGATCCATGGTGTATAGATCGCTAGCGATCCATACACTTAGCATCTTTTACACTTTGTCCTCTAAGCATTCTTTGCTCCTGCATTCCATAGCAATCCAATGATGTTGTATGGATCGTTGGCGATCCATGCACTTAGATTATTTTTGGACTTTGATGTTTGGAATGCCTTCATTGCTTTGTATCGACATTGTTCGTGTAGTCTCATTGCATGTTGCTTTGTTTTGGTGATGATTTACTAGCTAGTTGTATTTAGCTGCTAATTGGATGGACACTAGTCTCTTAGTTTAGTCAAACTCAGTCATTGCTTTAGCCTCTTTAGGTTGAGTCATGAGCCATTCTGACTCCATTAAATCCTTCCATTTTCTCTTGGATCCTGATGGGTTAAAACCCGGATAACAACTATAAATAAATCCTTTGTATTTTTAATCATACTTTTGAATTTTAAAATCAAAACTAGTTTTACCAAAACAAAACTCCAATGGTAGCAATCCATCACTTAGAAACTCGAAAATGAACGCCGATGATGCTGTAGTCATCACCAGAATTATTTTCCAACGACTAAAGCGAGTCCAGTGCTTTTATTTCTTTTAAATCCTTCTAAAAAAATATTTTTAGACAAAATACTTTCTAAATAATACCATTATTATTTCTTCAAAATTTTGAAAAATAATTTTTCAAAATCAACAGGATTTAAATTCTCAAATTCTTAGCTTTTAAATCCTTTTTATTTATAAATCATATTTATCAATTTTTCTCATGTATATAATTTCACTTTGGTTATATAAAATCATTCCTTAATTGTTTATCTTTATTTACATAATAATAACAACTTTTACTAGAATAGAAACAACAAACAACAAATGATAATAATCAAATATTATCATTAACTAACACCCAAACACACCATATATACTATAATAACTTCTGAAATTTTTTCCTTTATATATAAAATGTAATCAAGGTAAAAATATTTCATCTACCAAATTTTGAAACAATAATATGTTGAATTGCCCTGTTCAAGTGTTTAGAGATTCCTATCAATAACGTTAATTACTTATATTGACCAAAATCCATAAGCCACTCAACAGATCAACCAACAAAATATAAAACATTTTTATATCACTAACAACTATGTGCTTATATATATACACTCAAACTCATTCTAGGGTGCTACTGACCCTATCCATAATGAGTAATCCCCACCAAAGCCAACATTCTCGCTTAACCTTGCGTTCTGATACCGTGTAGCAAACCGAGATTTTTGACCCTCGAAAATCGACACTAATACATCCACTATATTGCGTGCCAAACAATCGAATGCCGAAAAACCCGATTGTTAGGGGAAAAGAAGAAGGAAGAAAGAAGAAACTAAACAACACAGAATCTCACAGCAGAACGAATAATCTATAATTTGAACAGATATTTACAACATAACAAACTGTAATATATATACAAACATCAATCGGAGTACACTAACCTATTTCAGCTTGGATAGTTATAATAGCATGTCTTTATAATTGTTAACAATTACAACCAACAGACAACACGGTGGAACACAAAGAAGTATGTAGATACATCTTGGGCCTCTAGCTCGTCTCCTGAGCTCCAATGCATCCAAAGCAACCTGTAAATATGCTTGGTTTGACTCGAGCCTTGAAAGGGAAGAACTCCTGGATCAGTTTGGTAAACCAGAGTGAGAAAAACACACCCAAATGGATTTTTAAAGTTATCTAATTCTTTTCAAAATAAAAGTATCTCGTAAGACCATGTTGCATATAAAGACGGATGGGTTTTTACATTACGATGACCAAAAAAATTTTATATAGAAAATCCACTGATATTATAATAGTGCCTAGGGGTCAAAGTAAAATATAAATATAGTTGAAATGCTTGCATCTCACATTTCAACATAGTTGGGCACAACTAAGTCCGTACGATGCTTATTGGAGAATAGATTCCATACAATGACTGGGCTATTAGGGTACCGTCCGTCATGGTACATCTCTAGATAAAATACAACCAAGGACCTCGCTTGTATCCCTTGCCAATACAGGACTGGCCTACCACTTGACTAGTAGTACCGAATATGATCACCCCTTTGTTAATGGATCCTGAAGCATACAAATGAGAGATACTATCGACTCAAGATAGAGATGATCGTACCCTAATTGGGAGCAACCCACTTAGCCCTGCCGCATCTCCCATGTTTTAGTCATTCTCGGTTGATGAGTCTCAAGGGTACGTTTTACCTTTTATATAGCACTTCTCACTTGGAATGCTAACACTGTCCTCCAAGCAATAATGCAACGCTAGCATTCATCCATACGAGTTGTCCAGGAGATGGACAAACCGAAGGCACTACTTCTACTACATCCATTTTGGAATCACCCTTAGGATTAGTAGCAAGCACCCTTGCACTTCAAAGAGCTCCGTCTTCAGATTCCATCATCTTTAAGATATCTTCACTTCGAAATGCTTCAGTTGGATCGAAGTGGTTTTCGAATAACATATCTCTCTTCGAAACAACATTCGATAGTTTCTGATAAACTCAACCCCGGTTCTTTAGGAAATATCAGTCAGAGATAAGAGCAGGGATCACCTCCTAACTGTTAATGGACGAATTTCCTTATCATTTGTCCTAGGAGAATGAAATGAGATTTATATGCACAGTATAGCATCATCGGAGATGACTGTGCCATATAACTCACATGTTTCTCCTAGATATTTCCAAAGTTACGTTTTGGGTCCATATTTGATAGTCGGTTATTTAACTATCCACAAACACACATCCAAATCAGTGATTTATTTTAAAAGGGAAAACCAACATTGGTTAAGCACAAGTAACCACCGGCCTCCTTAATTAATCTTTTCATTAATTAAAACCACTTTGTAATATTTGTATCAAAATACTTTTATAAAGATTCATTCACAAACCCATATATTTTCAATAATTGGAAAATATCTATATACTTATCTTAACGGTATAGGTATATTCACAAAATTGAGAAAGATTTTTCCTTTTTCAATAATTCTAAAATCATTTATAAACTCCTTTATAAATCTCTATAATCATTTATAAACTATTTATAAATTATTTCTCAAGTCATTTATAAACTCTTATAAATCCATGCAACTATTTATAAAACTCTTTTTATAAATCTATAAACCCATTTATCAAATTTCTTTATAAATACCTAAAACCATTTTCAAAACTCTCTTTATACCATGTAAACAATTTCTCTTTAAGTCTCCAAAACATTTTATAAAACTCCTCTTATAAAACCCAAGTTTTTTTTATAGGACTTTATTTATAAATCTCGAAACCATTTATAAATAAATAATAATCATTACTCAAAACACTATTATGCAATAATAATTATTAATAATAAACAATATAGATAAATAATAATTATTAACTTCAAACAACTTAATATAATAATTAGATATTTCAAAACATCATTAATTCTAAACTAATTGGTTTCAATATTATTATAATAAATAATGACTAACTTTCAAAACATTATTAATAAATAATTTCAACCATATTAATCTTTTAAATAAATAACTTTTCAAAATATTAAAATATTGATAAGTTACTTTAAAACAACATTAAATATAAATTAATAATCTTTAAAACAATATTTAATATAAATAACTTAGAAAAGGCAGATAAAAAGGTTGGAGTAAAATAGAAGTTAAATATTTTAAAACAAATATTTCCGAAAACCCAATTCCAGATTTAAAATCATTTTTTGTCTCAAAACTCAACTCTAACTCAAATGGCAATCTATAGTATTTTAAAAAAATACTAATTTGAGGCCAATAACTACCCAATGTTTAACCAATATCGATATCGATTTTCTATCACTATAGGGTTTAAATTTTGAAATATAATAATATCATAACCAATAGAGCCAACAATTAGGTTTAATGTCCAATAATTCATATGACAGGAATATTATTGAAATTTAAATCAACAATGGCTAGGAATCCTGTTGGATCCCTCCAACTTATCCCCTTACATCGTAAATAGTATATAATCATATAATATGGGTCATCCGCTACTATGCGGGTATATATAAAAGGTCATCCGCTCCAGGGGCAGACATAAATCCAAACCAACTGATAAAACAAGTAAATCATCCAAACATCCAATCAACATTTTTTTCAACTATATAACATATTGGTTAACCAAAAAGGTGAGTTTAACTTACCAAAAATCTAGTTGTCGCTTATGCATTCTTGTTCCATCTAAATCGAACGATGTGCAATTTAGCACGAAATTCAACTAGCTCCAATCGTTAGCAAATTAATTCCATATCATAGTGCTCATCAATACGATCCAAACACGACTGACTACTTTCGATTTCGACCTAAAACAAATTAGTTTTATTAATTTACCACATTCAATAATTAAAAAAATAAAATATTGCTTAATCACATCACTAGAATAATAATTAACCTTAATTAAATTAATAAACGCCCATACTCCCCTTTCTTCCTCGTTCTAACCGAATCCAGGAGCAATTTTCTTTCGTCGCCGTCGCTAGAGCACACCATAGACCACCGCACCTCGACCACGAGCAGCCCTATCCACGAGCTTCCTTCCACCGCCAGCCTCGACACCAATGACACCGCCATCGCCTCAAAAATCGAACCCAAACGCCCATGTTCAACTCGAAAATCTCACCATCACAGTTGATCGATTGCCACCAAACTTCGCCAGCGCTTCACCCTCCTCGCCCTCTATACTTTTCCTTTATGTCGCATTGCTTGAAAGCGAGCCAAATCACCAGAATTCATGAAAATAGATTCCATGTTCATCTAGAAACTGCTGCCACCTCACCATGATTCAGCCCAATCCAACATTGATTGCCTACATCTCAATGGCGCCGACGTTTTATTAGTTGATGAAATAACCTGAAACCACCTCAAGTGGCTCCGATCTCCTATGGTTGTTGGATGGAGAGGAGTTTGATTTGAAAATTCGGTGAACTTGTTTTTCTTTGGTATAAATGCGATTTTATAAGGGAAAGGGGTATGGGTTGGAGAACGTGGGAAGCATGGCTGAATAGTATGGGTGAGGGAATAGTGATGTTCCATATTATTCTATTCTAAATATCTAGCACTACACATCCAGAAATCTCGAACTCCAATTGATGCATGCTCACTGGCATTCTATACTAAATACTCTTATTCCAAACTCAAAGGAACTATTATCAGAACCTAATTTGATCATATGCAGAAGTTAGATTCAAAATTGAATTATATTATATTAAATCCCCATAATTAATTTCTACACGTTTCGAGCTTGCATGATCAAACGGTACATCTGATTGCAATGAAATTTGATGTCATGTAATAATTCACTACTACGGATCCAATGACACTGATTTCGTCAAAATCTAAGAAAATGCCCCGGAATGCTATTTTCACACGTTAATTAAAGCAATTTTTTAGTTAAACCAAATAAATCGCTTTAAATCTAAATTTTAAAAGTTTATTATTTCATTCTTATTTATTCTGAATTTAAATGAGATTTTGAAACCATTTTTATTTATATAAAATTCAAGATTAATTTATCCACTAATTCCAATATTCAATTCGCTATTAAATAAATCACTATATGTGAAACTTAAGTCGTTTGGCTTATAAATCTAATATTTCAATATTTAAAATTAATTACATATTCAAAATTCAAATAAATAAAATTCGGGTCATTACATATACCGTTGAAATAAGTGTATGGTTACATTTTCTAAGTATTGAAAGTGTAGTGTTTATGAATATACTTATACCGTTGAGATAAGTACATGGTTACATTTTTCAAGCATTAAAAGTGTAGTGGTTTGTGAACTTATACCATTGAGATAAGTATATGGATAGTTTTCCAAGTATTGAAAGAGTATAAATAAATAGTGAAAGAGTAGTATATATAGGTATATCTTTGAAAAATATTTTGATACAAGTATTTGCAAAGTGATTTTACATAATGAAAGGATCAATTAAAGAGGCTTAATGGTTGCTTATGTGCTTAATCATGCTTGGTTTCCATATGAAATTAAACCTCTAATTGGATTGTTTATTTATTTGATAGTTAAATAATTGATTATCAAATCTTGGCCGGTTTGGAAATTATTGATGGTTGGTTTAGAGAGACCGGGATCGGATAAGTATGAGTTATCTTCAAACCACTTCGAACCAGCATAAACGTTCAAATTTGATACATCTTGAAGATGATTGAAGATAGAGTTCTTTGAAGTGCAAGGGCTACTTGCTACTGATCCCGAGGGTGATTCCAAAAAGCATATAGTAGAAGTAGAGCCTTTGGTTTGTTCATATCCTTAACAACTTGTATGAATGAATGTTTGCATTACATTGTCGCCTGGAGGGCAGTGTTAGCATTCCAAGTAGGATTTGCTAAAAGGTAAAACGTAGCCTCAAGCCTCTCACCCAGTAATGACTAAAATAGTGGATATGCTTTAGGGATATGTAGTTCACTACCATTAAGGTATGGTCATCACCCGATCTAGATCGATATTTATGGATTTATATATGCTTCGGGCCCGGTACAATTTGTCGCGTTGACAGCTGAGGGGTGACGACATAATTGGTACTATCCAAGAAGGGATAGACCAGTCCTGATTTGCGGAGTTAGCTAAGGCTCTTGGTATATTTTTCTAGAGATGTACTATGACAAGCGGTACCCTAGTAGCATTATCGTTGATGAAATCTATTTTCCAATACGTGCCTTACCGACTTAGTTGTATACCAAACACCTTGGAATGGAGATGCAAGCATTTCAGCTGTGTTATATATTTATTTTAAACTCTAGACATTATTATAATATCACAAGATTTTTAATAAAAATGGTTCGATTATCATAAAGTAACAACCCATTTGTGTTTAAGTGCGGCGCGGTCTTACAAGATACCTTTATTTTTGAAAGGGTTTTATAAATATAACAATCCATATGATTTGAGTTTCTCACACTGATTTACAGAATGATCCGAGTGTTATTTTTTCATAATGCACGGGTCAGCCTTGAGTATTGTTAACCCGCATTTTGGCAAGGCCGTAGACCGGCGGATTTAACTAAAAACGACTGCTCAATTATCATGACTGGAATACGATGGGTTTGAGGCAGCTGGATGGATAGACAATTAGTCATATGTAGTTCGGTGTGGGTCGCTCGAGGAGAGGTGGTTCGGTCGTACATGGCTCGGTCAAGGAGAGAGGATCACGCATGGTTCGGTCATGTTGAAGGTGATTTGGCATCACGAGTGGATCGGTTAAGGTGGTTCGGTCATGTTGAAGGTGGTTCGACATCACGAGTGGATCAGCTAAGGTGGGTCGGTCATGAGCATTCGGTCAAAGGAGTTTGACCATATGGGTCGGTCATTCGGGGTCGGTCCAATCCGTTTGGATTAACAATAGGTGGTTCGGTCTGATTGGGAGGAGATTTGGTTGAAGTGGCTTGGTATGGATCGGTTCGGCCTCGAGGGGATTGGAACGTATGGACCTGCCATATGTGGTTCGGCCGTAGTGGGTCGTTTGGCAAGCGAGACATGGGATCGGCATGGGAAGAGCACTCTGGGTCGGCAACTATTCTCACTTCGGTTCGATCAATGCTTTTCTTCGGGTCGGCTAAAGTGGAATTGTGTCTTGAAGGAGTGAGTTTGGCATTGAATTACTTCGAGTCGCAAGCCAGTTCTCTCCGAATCACCTTTGAGTTGTTCCCAAGGAAATATTGGGTCGGTGTATCTGAGCTTAGGGTCGTCATAACGACGAAGTTGGGTTCGGCTATGGCCTTGATGGGCCCGGATCACTCAGGAAGCCCAGCAGCTTAGGTTTTGTCTATAAATACAGCATGTGGGAATTCAGAAATGGGGATCTTCACTCTGTTTTCCTCCTACTTCCCCATTAAGGCTACTCTATCATTATTGCTTTAAAAACTCTAGATTGTAACTGTAATTGATCATGATATCAATAAAAAGGAAAATTCTGGAGTGGACGTAGGCCAGATTCAGCCGAACCACTATAAATCCTCTGTTATTACCGCTTTCTTTTTATTTTTTATTATTCTTCGTATTTATACTCTCTACATACATTCTATCTGTGATCTGTGACTGTGATTTGGTGCTTTCATCTGGATTTGGGTGTTAGTGACCAATTTTGGCGCCAACATTTGGTGCTTTCACTGAGAGTTGAACTCAGGGATTCTGAAGCTTGGATTTTGGATTTGAAGGCCTAGAAACTTGGATCCTAGATACTATGGCAAAGCAGTCAACCAGGAGACAAAGGATGGAAAGGAGTCAGCATAAAGGGAGTCAGGAGGCTTCCTCAGGAGCTAATCAGGCCTCGATTTTCATCACCAGAGATGAGATGGAAACGATGCTGGAAAGACAAGAGGAGATGATGCAGAACCTACTTCGACAAGTTGCATAAGTTGGAGTGCAGAGTCAAGGTTTAGCAACTACAAGAGCTGCTGAAATTAGGGGTCAATAGCACAGAGCAACTGGAATTCAGAATAAAGCGGGACCCTCAGGAGCAGCACCAGAACTAGAGGACACTCCCCCGGAGCATGTTGATCAAATCCCGGGTAGAGTACTAGGTGGAGTTGTGCAACACAGCGTTTATAGAGGAATGGATACCCGTTCAAGAGCAAATTCCAGAATTCCCTCATGAACTTAGGGGGCAGATCGGTGGTAATGGACAAGGACTATAGCTTGGCGACAGTGATAGGTTGGCGGAGATGGTTAGGTAAGCCATGAGAGGCGGATTGGTGAATAGAGACTTGGAGGATGTGAGTAAGAGTCCCTTTGCTCCTGCAATTAGGCAAGCTAGGAACCTGCCGGATTTCAAACTACCAACACTGGAAATGTATGACGGGAGAACGGATCCCGTTGCTCACTTGACGAGGTACATGAGCCATATGGAAGTACTAGGGGCATCGGATGAGGTCATGGCACGATGCTTCCCTTTGTATTTGACGGATATAGCAGCATTATGGTTTAGACAGCTAGAGAGTGGCTCTATCGGCACATGGACGGAGCTGATTGAAAGGTTTATGAGACAGTTTCGGGTCCACATAGTCAGACCCAAAAACGTGATGACTTTGACGTCAATGAAACAATGGAAAGGAGAGTCACTTAGGGACTTCTTAACTAGATTCAATGCGGTAGTGGCTTCGGTGGATCGACCCAATCCATCGATGGTTTTGATGGCGGCAGTTTCAGGAGTTGCAGATAATTCAGATTTCAAGATATCATTGGAATGGGACCCCCGATGGATCTCAGGGAGTTCTACCATGAAGCAGAAAGGTTTCTAAGGCAAGAGGATGCGCATGCTGAGAGAGCAGGGAGAGAGGTTGAAGCTTATGCAGTAAGGGGTGGAGGTCCACCCAGGGAGGATCCAAACAAAAATGATAAAGGAAAAAGGAAAACGAATGACAGCGATAGCACTTCGAAAAGGCCTTGGAGGGAGTCAAAGTTTTCTTCTTACACGGATTTAACTGAGACTCTAGAAAGCATTTACTTAGATACTCGAGGGCGCCTCCAGTATTGAAGGCCGGCAAGGAGGGAACCTTCTAAATACGAGCGGGCATCGGGAAAGCATTGCCTATTCCATGAGCTAGATGGGCACAACACCAACGACTGCAGGCATTTGAAGGATATCATTGAGGAGCATGTAAGGAATGGTCATCTACAGCAGTATGTAAGGAATCGAACTGTGGCAGTGGAACAGGAGCGGCCACCGCCAACCTTGAACAAAGATGGCATTGGATCTAGACAACGTCGGCTTGTTATTAACTAAATAGATCTGTGGCTTTGAATAAATAACAGAATTCAAAGTAATACGGATAAATCACTGACACATGTACGGGATCGAGAATGGTCCTTAGCCATGCTCTGAGATGATGATAAATCGTGTTGCTCGAGTCTATGAAATCCTGTTTTTCTTTTCGTTTTCCTGAAAACTTTGGTTTCTCCTTTGGATGTACATACATTTATTTGGTTTTCCCTGGGTGTAAAAACTCTTATTTTGAATGATTGAATTTGGATCGATGTAATAAATAATACGGGTCTCGCGATTACGATCCCGACCGGAGAGACGGGGCAGTGATCGCAAGTTACGAGTCCCTTCGTCGAAGAGTGATGGAATGGACTCGAACATAATATAAAAGTCCAAGGCCGAAGAGCCGAGGCCGGAGAATATAAAAGTATCCTCGGTCGGAGAGCCGAGGCCGGAGAATATAGAAGTCCTCGGCCGGAGAGCCGAGGCCGGAGAATATAGAAGTCCTCGGCCGGAGAGCCGAGGCCGGAGAATATAGAAGTCCTCGGCCGGAGAGCGGAGGCCGGAGAATATAAAAGTCCTATGTTGGAGAGCCGAGGCCGGAGAATATAGAAGTCCTCGACCGGAGAGCCAAGGCCGGAGAATATAGACGTCCTTGGCCGGAGAGTCGAGGCCGGAGAACATACAAGCCCTTGACCGGAGAGTCGGGGCCGGAACAAGATAACACAACCCGGAGAGGTCATGGATTCGGATTTCGACTGGGGATAAATGGACCCAGAGAGGTCCTGGATTTGGCAAAGGACCCGAAGCGGTCCCGAATTTGGATATCAACCCAGAAAGGTTATGGATTTGGTCACTGGTCATTGGATACTGACGGATTATGACTCGGCTGATGAGTCTGGATAGTTATGGAATTGGCTAAGGATTTGGTTACTGGATTTGGAATCAGACATCGACTCGGAGCAGTCGTGGATTTGGATAAGTATATGGCTATAGCACTTGGATAGGATAGCTTGGTAATAGATTGGATTATGGATTGAATGGTATGGCTATGGATTGAAAACAGACTTTGGATGTTGAATTCGGAGCTATTCAAAACACACCTTCCAATAAGCAAGGCATGTTTTGGGAGGCAAATGTTAACCCACCTTTTGGCAAGGCCGTAGACCGGCGGATTTAACTAAAAACGACTGCTCATTTGTCATCACTGGAATACGATGGGTTTGAAGCAGCTGGATGGATAGACGATCAGTCATATGTGGTTCGGTGTGGGTCGCTCGAGGAGAGGTGGTTCGGTCGTACATGGCTCGGTCAAGGAGAGAGGATCACGCATGGTTAGGTCATGTTGAAGGTGGTTTGGCATCACGAGTGGATCGGTTAAGGTGGTTCGGTCATGTTGAAGGTGGTTCGGCATCACGAGTGGATCAGCTAAGGTGGGTCGGTCACGAGCGTTCGGTCAAAGGAGTTCGACCATATGGGTCGGTCATTCGGGGTCGGTCCAATCCGTTTGGATTAACAATAGGTGGTTCGGTTTGATTGGGAGGAGATTTGGATGAAGTGGCTCAGTATGGATCGGTTCGGCCTCGAGGGGATTGGAATGTATGGACCAGCCATATGTGGTTCGACCATAGTGGGTTGTTCGGCAAGCGAGACATGGGATCGGCATGGGAAGAGCACTCTGGGTCGGCAACTATTCTCACTTCGGTTCGGTCAATGCTTTTCTTCGGGTCGGCTAAAGTGGATGGGTGCCTTGAAGGAGTGAGTTCGGCATTGAATTACTTCGAGTCGCAATCAAATTTGCTCTGAATCACCTTCGAGTCGTTCCCAAGGCAATATTGGGTCGGTGTATCTGAGCTCGGGGTCAGTCATAACGGCGAAGTTGGGTTCGGTTATGGCCTTGATGGGCCTGGATCACTCAGGAAGCCCAGCAGCTCGGGTTTTGCCTATAAATACAACATATGGGGGTTCAGAAATGGGGATCTTCACTATGTTTTCCTCCTACTTCCCCATTAAGGCTACTCTATCATTATTGCTTTAAAACTCTGGATTGTAACTGTAATTGATTCTAATATCAATAAAAAGGAAATTTCTGGAGTGAACGTAGGCCAAAGTCAGCTGAACCACTATAAATCCTCTGTTATTACCGCTTTCTTTTTAATTTTTACTATTCTTCATATTTATACTCTCTACAAACATATACAACAATGTCAAGTCCACAAAAAGATATCCAGGCCAAATCAAGGAGCTGGCTGCGTCGGAGTTTCATCCTTGTCCCTTTGCCCACCTGTCCGGTCAAAGAAAGAATTCATTAATGACAAGCATCCAAGCTAACATCATTAATTTCAAAACAAAGCACGGCATATACCGGCATATGCCCTACTTTGGGGGGCAAATGTTGGGCGTATTCTCACCCAGGCGATCTCAAGACCAAGAAGCACCAGGTTCGCCCAGGCTTGCCTAAGCTTCATTCGGCATCCCTACCACTGCCGAACCAGACTCACAACCACAGAACCACCGAACCAACTCCAAAGCAGCCTTCGCCGAATCAAACATCAAAACCTCTTCCATGCTTGCCGAATCAACTCTACCTCCCATGCTTGCCGAACCAACCTACTTCCCATACCACCGAACCAACTTACTCCACTACTATCCAACCATCTACCACCGGACCGGCTACCTCCATCCACTGCCGAACCAGAGGCAGGGGAAGCCACCACCGGACCAAAGTCCCACCGGACCATCTCACATCTACTACCGGACCGAAGCACTACCGAACCAAGGCGTTGCTAAGCCAACATTGCCAGGCCAGATTGCATCAGCCCAGGCCCACCAGCAGCTACATACATCCAGGACCCCTACCCCCAGCCTCACTCTATAAATAGAGGGGTAGGGGTACAGCAATGGGGACAAGTTTGAGAGCTCAAGCGCGGAGAGAATTTTCAAACAACTTTCAGATACTTGTATCAAAGCTTTGTACTTATAATCTAAACAAGAAAAGAGAAATAATATATAAAGTGGACGTAGGCACATTCTGGCTGAACCACTATAAATCTGCGTGTCTTTTATAGTTTAGTCCCTGCTTTTCATATATTTGCATAAATCACCCAAATCACTAAGAACAACATAAAATCAATTAAAACAAACGACTTTGAGGTGTTTGTCCATTTTTTGTGCAAACATTTTTGGTGCTTTCGTTGAGAGCTAGAAGCTCGAAGCTTCAGCTTCTTCCACTTAACCTTTTTCCTAACAGCATCATTCATCGCTTGGAAAACATGCCTCCCAAGCAGAAGAAAGATGTTAACAAAGGAAAAAACATCGCAACCAGTAGTCTTCCAGATCCAGTGGACACAGATCAAGTAAATCGTCCCCCTCCAGCAGCAGTACCAAATGAAGGACAGGCTAATCTGACCACTCCTGCCACAGAACAGCCCGCGGCAATTACTAGGGCAGATCTAGACAGGGTTGTGGCTGAAGTAACTAACCGCTTCACGTCCCAGCAGGAAGCCTTGGTGGACCATCTCATGTCACGCTTAAGGGATGCTGAAGAGTCCAACCACAACACTGAGTCATGGGGTGAATCCCAGTCTGGAGGATCTCAAAGACAACAAAGATCTTCCTTCTTCGAAGGAGCTAACGGCAGAAGCAGCCATGGTAGGAGCCGAGATCGAGCACAGCCCAAAGTTAGGCCTGAGGAAACGCTTGGAACCAAACCCAACGGGGGAGGTACCGGGCGGAGGTCAACTGTAGTTGAGCCGGTCGTACTGCCTAACCACGGAAACGCCAATGAACGAGGCCGAGCTAGAATCCAGCCCGAAGTTGGACCTGAGGAAGTGCTTAGATCAGAACCCAGCAGGGGAAGATCAAGGCAAGGGCCAACTGTAGCTGACCCTAGCATGCTCCCAGAAGACCAAAGGCAGCCACTGGAAAATATGAGGAATGATAGACGGTACCATCCCTACAGGTCATCTGGACGGAATCAATCCCACAGAACAGAACCGAACTCGTTTCTATCTGCTCCAAATTCTGATGAAAGGATGGCACGCTTGTTCAGAGAGTGCGTCCAACGGGATCAAAGAGATCGACGGATAGGCGCTAGGGTAACCAGCCCTTTCGCCCACAATATCGAAATTGCTATCACCCCCCGAGAATGGAAGATGCCAACAATGGAACCTTACAAAGGAACCTCCGACCCTGTTGTACACTTACAGAGATACACACAGCATATGCTCATGAGTGGAGCAACAGAGGGAGTACTATGCAAATGCTTTCCACTATTCTTAGCAGATCTAGCTACCTCCTGGTTCTGCCATCTACCCCAAGGATCCATCAGCTCGTGGGAGATGTTGAAAGAAATGTTTATCAACCAGTTCCGCATTCATGTGGAACAACCCAAGGACGCTTATTCCTTATCCAATATCAAACAGAAACCTGGAGAGAAGCTGTAGCAATATTTAACCTGATTCAATGCCGCAGCGGCCGCAGTCCAAGATGCCGATGAGAAGCTTGTCTTAATGGCCCTCTGTAGTGGTGTGCATCCGGATACTAAATTCGCTAGAAGACTAACAAAAGAAAAACCAGCTACTTTACCCAATTTCTTCCATGAAGCCGGGAAATATACGAGGCTTGAAGACGCTGCCACTGAGGGGCAGTCAGGGCAACAAAATAAGGCAACTCACAGCAACGCGCCCGCTATAGCAAAGGACGTTCGAAGAAATGATTCTAGAGACAATACTGGGGGCAAGAAGGGAGAAAAGCGCCTATATCGGCCAGGACCGAGATTCGACACTTACACTCCTTTGAATGAAACCGTCAAAAAACATCTTCATTGCCACCCAAGGCGAAGTTAGATACGAACGCCCACCGTACAAGAAGGAATCAGATAACGCACAGAAGTCTGGAAAGTTCTGCCGCTTCCACGAATCTCATGGGCATGATACCAATAAATGCCATCATCTCCGGGAATTGATTGAAGAACACATCAGAAGAAAGAAACTACAACGCTTTCTTGGGAAGGCCAGCCCTGTCTGACTTCCAAATTGTCCTGGCCCCATAGTGCCTAAAGATAAAATTTCCAACGGACAATGGAGTAGGGGAAGTAGAGGGAGACCAGGACGTTGCTCGAGACTGCTATGTAACTGAACTTTGCAACAACCGCAGGAAGGATAAAGGGAAGAGTGTAGAGGTTGCCCTCTGCACAAAAAGTTTGGAAGCATAGAAACTAAAGAAAGCCCCTCCTCTTCGATATACCAGCGATCCCTTCAATGAATTAGGCCCCAGGGACAGGGAGGAGGAGGCCACCGCCGAGCCTGCAGAGGCTATGGAATTTGTATCTATAGACAAACATGACTCGAGTAGACTATTGAAAATCGGGTCCCAACTAAAAACAGAGTTGAAGGAACAACTCATTGACCTTCTCCGCCACAACTTGGATGTATTTGCATGGTCACATGCTGACATGACCGGAATCTCCCCTGACATAGCATGCCACATACTAAACTTGAGAAGCTAGCATACTGTTTACTAATCACATCACGGAAACTGCGTCACTACTTCCAGTCCCATTCCATCAAAGTTCTGACCGACCAACCACTGAGGCAGGTACTCCATCGTCCCGACACTTTTGGGCAACTACTTAAATGGTGCATTGAACTAAGTCAGTATGATATCACCTATCACCCTCGCACCGCTATCAAGGGACACGCCATGGCCGATTTCATTGCAGAATTCACTACCAACGAAAGTAAGGAGCAATCGGAAATAGCATAAGACATCAAGTGGAATCTCTTCGTGGATGGTGCGTCAAACGAACAAGGCTCGGGGGCAGGTGTAGTAATAATCACTCCTAGGGGAAATAAGCTGCACTATGCTATAAGGTTGGAGTTCGCTGCCACCAACAACGATGCAGAGTATGAAGCAGTGATAGCTGGATTAGAACTTGCCTTGGAAATCGGAGCCAATTCTTTGTGTCTTCATAGCGATTCTCAACTTATTGTTAATCAAATACTAGGAGAATTCCAGGCTCGAGAAGAACGACTCATAGCATATTTAAAGAAGACCAAGTTACTTCTCAGTCGATTGGACCACTACTTAGTCAAACACATCCCTCGGGAAGAGAACCAAGAGGCCGACGAATTGGCAAAGCAAGCAAGCGTGAGAGACGGTGATATTTCCGGAGCAGTGGCCATCTCGAAGCAACTGACCCCAAGTTTTGAGCAAGTGAATCTGATAGCTGCAACCGAAGAAGCAACTTGGATGACTCCCATCCGAGACTACTTACAAAGTGGCACACTACCCAACGGGCATAACGAAGTCAAGAAAATCTTGAGGAAAGCTTCCCGCTACATAATACAAGAGGAAACCCTCTATCGACGCGGATTCTCTAACCCCCTATTAAGGTGTGTCGCTGGAAGGGTAGCCAAGGAAATCTTATCCAACATTCATCAAGGAAGCTGCGGAGATCACACCGGAGGGCAAACTTTAGCAAAAAAGATACTCCGATATGGATATTTCTGGCCCACCTTAAGCAAGGACGCCTTAGATTTCGTCAGAAAATGTGACAGATGCCAGAAGTTTGCTAAAATTCCGCGGCTACCAACAACTGAGGTTACTCGAATGACCATCCCATGGCCCTTTGTAGTATGGAGAATTGACTTAATCGGCAAACTACCAATGGGCCGAGGTGGGGCCAAATATGCTATAGTGGCAGTCGACTATTTCACCAAATGGGTGGAAGCAGAACCCCTGAATAAAGTATCTTCTGCAAAAGTTATTAATTTCTTGATCAAAAATGTTCTGTGCAGGTACGGAGTCCCATTCAAAATCATATCAGACAATGGACTTCAATTTGACAGCGAGGAATTCGCCAACTGGTGCCAAGAGCACGGAATTCACAAAAGCTTCTCATCCGTAGTGTATCCCCAGGCAAACGGACAAGTCGAAGTCGTCAACAAAATTCTGAAAACTCTAATCAAAAAGAAACTCGAAAAGTCAAAGGGCGCTTGGGTGGATGAACTCCCTACGGCACTGTGGGCTTATCGCACATCTTTCAGAACATCAACAGGGCATACTCCTTTCTCTTTGGCATACGGATCGGAGGCTATGCTCCCAGTTGAAACCATCGTGCCTTCCCACCGTAGGATCCACTATAACCCAGAAGAGAACGAAGAACTCCTTCACGTGTCTTTGGATCTAATTGAGGAGAGAAGAAATGATGCAGTCCTCAAAGCAGCAGCCCACAAGCAAAAAGTGGCAGCACAATACAACTCCAAAGTCAAGCATCGTACCTTACAAGAAGGGGATCTTGTCCTCAAGCGAATCTTCCCTCGCCCCGGAGCACTAGATCCAATCTGGGATGGACCATATGTAATTCATAAAGATCTCCACAATGGAGCTTATATTTTGTCAACAGTGGACGGGGAGGTGTTCCAGAGGGCATGGAACATCCAACACCTTCGTCGATACTTTACTTAACTTGCACTGCCCATATGAAGCGAATTAACAAAGAGAATCAGTGGACGTAGGCATTTTCGTGCCAAACCACTTTAAAAAACCTTGTCTCTTTTTTAACTTGTTCCTTTATATCTTGGCTGCTTGTTAACTTTATCCTTTTCTGTTGAACAAAATCCTGTGCAAATAGCATTTCCATTCAAGGCGCTCCACAGCGCGACTTCTCCTGGACAAGACCTAACAGGTACTATACGAATCTATGCCCTCGCCAATGAGACACTTTTGCTCCGGCATCCCTCTGCTGCGGGTTAACTCATTGCTCGCGACGGCCCTCAAAGCCAACTGTAATGAGCCGATTATAAGCCACCGAGAAGGCCGACTATAGCCGAGGCAGCTCATTACGGCGTTCGGCTCGCCGGCAACTGTGAACCGACTATAAGCCCCAACATAAGGTGTGGCCAGCCAGGGGCAGTTCACGGTTGACGATCGGCACCCACACTAGCCGGCCACAGTAAATCGAATAATACCCACGATTACGGGCCATAATGGCCCGGTTAGTTACTGTGCGCGATCTCGGCTCCGATGTGTCTTAAGTGCGGCTGTGGTAAAAAAGAATTAACTCCCCGCGGAGGCGTAAGATGGGTGACAAATGTCTCCAAGACCCACAGCTAGGGAAAGTGACTACAAAGCCCGTTTGCCACGAACTTAAGCACATCGAAGGCCTTTCGTGATTGGAAGTTTTACTATTTCTCATATTTCAATTTTATTTAAAAAACTTTTCTCCTATCCTCTATAACAATCCCTGAAGTACAGGACACAGAACAAGAAACATTCACTAATGGAAGCGGATACTCACAGCAAGATACTGGACCGCATTCCATACTCGGTCACACAAGACATTCCAAACTGCCATCTACAAGCAAAATATAAAGGGCGGTATTTCCTTCTTTCATGTGTAAACACGTGACTATAATTTGTTCACACCTCACGCTAACATTGCAAGTCATGAAATTATGTTTTAAATAAGAACCTGACGTCAAACACAATTTAATTACAAGAATATGCATAGCTATATTTCTCATACAACATGACAAATTAGCAAAAACATTCAAAAGACGACAGAATCAGCTTAAGTTAAAGAATTACACGTCAAGAATAGTGTTGTTTATTACAAGTAGCATAATTACAACCTAAGAGTTACGTTACTGTTTTGAGACTAACATATACAACAATGTCAAGTCCACAAAAAGATATCCAGGCCAAATCAAGGAGCTGGCTGCGTCGGAGTTTCATCCTTGTCCTGTTGCCCACCTGTCCGGTCAAAGAAAGAATTCATTAATGACAAGCATCCAAGCTAACGTCGTTAATTTCAAAACAAAGCACGACATATACCGGCATATGCCCTACTTTGGGGGGCAAATGTTGGGCGTATTCTCACCCAGGCGATCTCAAGACCAAGAAGCACCAGGTTCTCCCAGGCTTGCCTAAGCTTCATTCGGCATCCCTACCACTGCCGAACCAGACTCACAACCACAGAACCACCGAACCAACTCCAAAGCAGCCTTCGCCGAATCAAACATCAAAACCTCTTCCATGCTTGCCGAATCAACTCTACCTCTCATGCTTGCCGAACCAACCTACTTCCCATACCACCGAACCAACTTACTCCACTACTATCCAACCATCTACCACCGGACCGGCTACCTCCATCCACTGCCGAACCAGAGGCAGGGGAAGCCACCACCGGACCAAAGTCCCACCGGACCATCTCCCATCTACTACCGGACCGAAGCACTACCGAACCAAGGCGTTGCTGAGCCAACGTTGCCAGGCCAGATCGCATCAGCCCAGGCCCACCAGCAGCTACATACATCCAGGACCCCTACCCCTAGCCTCACTCTATAAATAGAGGGGTAGGGGTACAGCAATGGGGACAAGTTTGAGAGCTCAAGCACGGAGAGAACTTTCAAACAACTTTCAGATACTTGTATCAAAGCTTTGTACTTGTAATCTAAATAAGAAAAGAGAAATAATATATAAAGTGGACGTAGGCACATTCTGGCTGAACCACTATAAATCTGCGTGTCTTTTACAGTTTAGTCCCTGCTTTTCATATATTTGCATAAATCACCCAAATCGCTAAGAACAACATAAAATCAATTAAAACAAACGACTTTGAGGTGTTTGTCCATTTTTTGTGCAAACAAGCGAACACCTAGGCCTTGTAGGGTAAACTCATTAGAGATAGGGTTAGTAACTGTAACAACCCGGATATTCATAGCAATTAATGATCGTCACTAGGTGATTAAATCGTTCGCCAAATTTTATTGGAATTTTATCAAGTTAAAATTCTTTTGAAAAATCGTTCGACCCGTTCCCTTTCTTATTTTGTTCGACCTGATTTTCCCCCTTCTCGATTCATTCTTCATTTGGATTGCAAACCCTTTCCCCTTTTAGCCGGCCCTTCTTTTTATTTCTAGACCCGATCCCTTTTTTAATTCTTGAGTGAAAAATGGCGGCCGCGATTGCTCTTCCTTCGATCTGGAAAATTAGGGCTTCGTTCCCTTTGTTCCCTTGAGCGCTCGGCTTTGCTTGAGATATTGATGTTGCCTGGCTTTGCTCGAGACGATGATTCGTGCTTGCTTTCTGCTTTGCGCGCTCCTTAGGGTTTCTGAAACTCGACTTCGGTGTGATTTCTCGTTGCTCTCGGTTGCCACGTCGAAGAAGGTGAGTAAACTTGCACTCACATCTAATTCAATTCTCCTATGCGTGTTTTTGGGTTTGAATTTATATGGGTTCGAAATCATGTTTTCTCGTTCGTATATTCTTTGTTGAATTCGTCTTTGGCTGTTCGATATTGTTTGGAGGATTGCGATGAATTCTGACCTTTTCCATGTGCGTATAGTTGATTTCTTCTGACTTTGCTTGGCCACCACAGTATGATATACTCGGCTTTGAAATGGTTTTGAATTTTGAGATGTTTGTTTATCACCGGCTTTGACTTGGTTTTTTTAAAAAAAACATTTCGATGTTGATAATTCGTTTTGATGACCCTGGTTTTAAAAACTTTCATATTTCTTAAATTCTTCAACTTACTCTTCTGCTACTTTATATATTCATCGATGTTGGCATCTGCAATTGCATTTCTCAGTGAACTCCATTTCACTTTGTAGTTGCTTACAGTCACTGTCCATATTTGTTTGATCACGGCTTCGATTTTGAACGTGCGATTTTACTTGAATTTCACGGTATCGAAACTTTCCTGATTCTCAAATCTTTGACCTTTTCAAAAATACGATTTCGGCATTGAATATTGTTATGACTTCGACACTTCCATTTGTTCATCTCTGTAGCATTGATGTCTGCATTTTTATTCTTCGACTTCTGTAATCTTCTCTGATCATTTGACATTGGTCATTCGCGACCGTTTATTATGCTGCATCACTTGTAGTTCTGTATGTGCTTGTTTTGATGTACTTTGGTCATTTTGTTCGTTGAACTTGCTACTGTTCATGGTGATGTTGACACTTGATGCACTGAGTATGTACATTTGTTTCTTTGTCAATCTACTTGAGAATTGACTTCGGTCTGTGATGTTGAGCTGTTATTTGATTCTCGGACTCGGCTTCGATTATTTTGACTTTGACTTCTGCTTCGATCACTTTGTCATTACAGTGTTTTCTTTAGCCACTGTCTTCACTTGAGTTTGCAGTTAAGTCTGGTTGTATTGATTTGTTGTAGTAGTCTGATGACCTGACACTTGTAGCTTATGTACCCTGAGTAGCTCTGGTTACTTGATCATCTTGTTCCACACTGTTTTACTTGAACATTTGCCACTGATTGTCTGATATGCATACATTTGAGTCAGTGTTGCAACTGAACACTTGAACTATATTTGTTTATTTGATTCTGGACACTGATTTTTATTTACTTGAACTTGAGCTACTCTGGTCACTTGAGTCTGTTGCCATTCTGTTTGATCTTTGGTCATATGAACATCACTGAGTTGCTTGTGTATACTTGTATTGCATTGCTTCATATTTCGCTCTGCATACTTGAATTGACTTTGTAGTCTGCTCTATCTTGAAAATTTCTGTTAATCTTTTTTCAATTTGATTTTTTAAGAAGAAATATTCAGTCTTTCAGCTGCACTTGGTTTTTCTTCATGATGCACTGTTACTTGTTCACAATATCACCTGACTTTGATCATCTCTGCACTGTTGAATTTCGTTCATCCCTGACCTGTTTGGCTTCACTGCATAGCATAGTCTCTTTTGTATAATTTTGTTCCTCCCTGTAGCAGCTTTGTGCATTCCTCTGGTCATTTGTATTCATCTCTATGGTATACTCGAATTGACCTCAATATTGCATTTGGTTAGTGTACTTGGGTCAGTGGCATTGATATCTTTAGCTTGATCGACAGTTGCTGTTCACTGTTGTATACTTGCATGTACGTTGTCATTCTGTCTAGAGTAGGTTCTACATTCTGTAATCTTGAATCTCTTGACTTTGTTTGTTACTGTTTGTTATCCCTGTGTTGAACCCAATTTCGGGGTTTGACCTTGTGATCGTTGTGACTTCCACTGAGTTTTTGTGCATCTCTTGCGATAGTGGCGAGGCAGTACATGCGTGCATGTACTGCAGCCCTATCAGATTTGATAGCTTTAATTTGATGTTTCGATTTGTTGAATTGTTTCGTGGGTTCAATCCCATATTTTGAAGTGGTATCGATTTGGATTTACTGTTTAGTGGATTAACACTGCTTAGTGTTATATCTGCCGTTATCCGGTTCTCTTATCGAGAAGTTGGGTAAACGAGATTTCTGTGACTTTCGTCTATTTGATATTTGATTATTATTGCTTCCGTGCATTAATAGCTGAGTTTGAATTAGACTGACCTGGGTATTATTTTCTTTTGAATTTAATACTCGGGTCAGACCGAGTATTTATAGGTTGTAGATTTTTAGCTTCGGGTTGCTGCTAGAGCTATGAAGACTTTTTATATCATTTGAAGTGGCCTTCGTCTTATTGTAGTAGTCAGTGTGTCTGTTTTAAGATGATAATGTATTTATGTATGTTAGTCGATAATGTACTTGTATATATAACTTCTTGAGTCGACAGTTGTAGTTGTATCATTTGTATTGTGTCAAATGTATTGTAACTGATATCAGTTATTATATATCTAAGACTTTTCGTTCCATCTGTATTCCTCATTTATGTTATCTGTGTTATTTTTATATCTATTGTCGTAAACTATTATAGCCACTGTGTAGTAGCTTTGAGTGAGAATCGGTATGTCGGATTTCCTCTAAAAATGAAATGCATCTTTTATTATCTGACATATCGGCGCTCGCACAAAGCAATTACATGGATGGTCGCTCCTCAACAGCCTCATTCTCCGTGCTAGTTGACAGCACTACACCGTAGTGTTCTTGGCCAGCGTGGGTATAGAGGTGGGGTGTCACAGCTTGGTATCAGAGCCTGGGGTTTAGGACAATTATAAAACATAACTTAGATGGAGCACGTGTTACAACTATTTGTCGATGTTTTATCTCTCATCTTTACATATGACTATTTTTGACTGTTAGGTATGAATTCCTAACGCTTATGCTTGTGTTTTCGGCTTTGAATTGACTTAGCCGATGTTGATTTTGTTTTAATTTGGCAAATTAAAGCCATTTTGACTTTTGGACTTTGTTCCACTTTTGTTCTATGCTATGAGTGTCATTGTGTACCTGTTACACTGTGATGAAAAATAGCTGGACCAGTTGCAAATTGAGTGATTTTGATTTCTCATTCACATCTAGTTTGAATCTCAGCGATTTTGAACTTGATATTTTGTGTTTTCCTCATCTGGATTTCCCTTCGACTTCGGTCACTTTGTTTTTGAGAAATTGCTAATTTCTTGATTTTCAAGACTCTGATTTTGTTTGCCGTTGGTTTCTTTGATAATGATGATTGATTCATTTTGTACTCGACTGCGGCTATTAATTGTTGACTTCGACATTGACTTGATTCTTACTTTTGTTGAAGTCATTTATGCATTTCTGCTCGTTTTGCTTTGTTTTTCCAGTTGATAATCGATTCTTCTTTTCTAATTAGTTGTTATCACCTTTGTCGATTTTGATAACTTCTATTTCTGGAATTTTTGGGTATTCCTACTTGGATGAATTTGGAATCGAATTCTTTGGATTCTATTCACATCTTCGTATGTGAATTCTTGTGATTGATTGTTTCTACAATCATTTTTGTGATTTGTCACTTAAAAAATATAAAGGTTTTCTATACTAGTAGTAAATATCAAAATCCTTTTCTCCAAACGATTTCAAAACTATTTTACTACAAAGCTCTTTTTCTTAAACCGTTTTCCAATCTATTAGTATATACAAGCCTTTATTTCACTCGTATGAGAAATTGAATTAAACGGCCTAGTAAAACAAGTGGTATGAAACACTTGCGTTTACTTCGTCGGTTAACTCCTGGACTTGTTCGATTGAACCTTTTGTGACAATTTTCTAGTGTAGATTTACAGTTTGTTCGTAAATATTTAAGTTAAGCAATTGGTTATGGGACATGAAGCTAAACTTTTATATTTACTAGCTTAGTGTAATTGACACTTCTCGTTGATCATGACGATCATTTTATGATTTAGACTAGCAATTGTGCGATGTCTCTTTGTTTGCAAGGTTAGACTAGACCGCAGTGGTGTGATTCCGACTCACACATATCTCTTTTTTCGCAAGGTTAGTCTAGACCGCAGTAGTGTGATTCCGACTCACACATATCTTTTTGTTTGCAAGGTTAGACTAGACACCACTTGTGTGATTCCATTCACACATACCTTTTTGCTTTTTGGTTAGTCTAGACCTTAAATTTGTGTGATTCCACTCACACATATCTTTTTGTTTGCGAGGTTAGACTAGACACCACTTGTGTGATTCCATTCACACATACCTTTTTGCTTTTTGGTTAGTCTGGACCTTAACTTGTGTGATTCCACTCACACATATCTTTTTGTTTGCGAGGTTAGACTAGACACCACTTGTGTGATTCCATTCACACATACCTTTTTGCTTTTTGGTTAGTCTGGACCTTAATTTGTGTGATTCCACTCACACATATCTTTTTCTCTGCGAGGTTAGCCTAGACCTCAATCTGTGTGATTCCGACTCACACGTGTAGGATAGCGACCCACGGTCTTCGGACCATTCCTGTGTGAAACTTTAATGGATGGCTTCCATGAGATAGCATCTCATCTTGTGATACCGGTGTTTTGGAGTTTTCATGCTCCCATTTTGTGATAGGCCTTCCCCTTTTCCTTTTTATGATTTAGACTAGCAAATGTGCGATGTCTCTTTCTCTGCGAGGTTATCCTAGACCTCAATTTGTGTGATTCCGACTCACACGTGTGGGATAGCGACCCACGGTCTTCGGACCATTCCTGTGTGAAACTTTAATGGTTAGCCACCATGAGATAGCGTCTCGTCTTGTGATACCGGTGTTTTGGAGTTTCCATACTCCCATCTTGTGATAGGCCCTTCCCCCCCCCCCTTCTTGTGATTTCTGGATTTCTTGTGATGATTTCTAGAATTTTGTGCTTCACCAATTTTCATGATTTTCATTGATATGATATCAGTTTTTGTGCATTGGTGAATTCATGTGTTATTGACTTGTTATGAATACAAGTTTAGGGTATGATATCCCTTTCTATCTTTGAGAAGATTCTTGTGACATTTTTGATGAATGAAAATTCATTTGGTATTATATTTTGATGCCAGTTATTTTAATGAGATTTTGACGTGTTAACTTCAGTAACCGTCAATTTCGAAATGGATTTACAAGCGGTTCTCCCGCAATACTGATATTGCTAATTTAATCACGTGTTTTCAAAATTCGTTATTTTTTTAAAAGTTGTTTCAAAATATAAATTAAAATTGTTTTCAAAATTATTACAGTTTGCATTTTCAATAGAATGAGGAAGCGATTTAAACGTTTCAGCAAAATCGAGGACTATGACCCCTTTCTTTTACTGATTCGCTTAATTCCGGACTTGTCCGTTTGAGAATGTGAAATGTTATTTTTAAAACACACAATTCTGCACTTTCAAGGAAATGATAAAGAGATTTAAATGATTTAGCAAAAGTAAGGAGTATGGAACCATACTTTTACTACTTCGGTTAATTCCGGACTCGTTAATTGAATATTTACGACTTCTGATTATCGTTTTTGATAATCAGATATTTGTGAAATTTGATTATCATTTGTGATAATTAAATATTTTCCGATTTAATTATCGTTTGAGATAATTAAATATTTTTCGATTTGATTAATCGAATATTTATGATTTCTGATTATCGTTTTTGATAATCAGATATTTGTGAGATTTGATTATCATTTGTGATAATTAAATATTTGTGTTCCTGATTATCGTTTGAGATAATTAGACATTTGATTTGTGATTTCTGATTATCGTTTTTGATAATCAGATATTTGTGAAATTTGATTATCGTTTGAGATAATTAAATATTTTTCGATTTGACTAATCGAATGTTTGTGATTTCTGATTATCGTTTTTGATAATTAGATATTTGTGAAATTTGATTATCGTTTGAGATAATTAAATATTTTTCGATTTGACTAATCGAATGTTTGTGTTTCTGATTATCGTTTTTGATAATCAAATATTTGTGAAATTCGATTATCGTTTTTGATGATTGAATATTTACGATTTTGAGATTTGAGCTTCGTCTTTTTCTCTGACGATTCAGGTGAGTAATTTGATTTACTCACATTCAATTCGTGCAGTACATGAATTCTGCTATGTTTTTCCTTTTCTATTAAATGCTGGAACTCGATTGATTCTTGCTTTTAATAGTCGTCTGATTTTGATTCCTTGACCCCCACGATGTTGATTCTTTTGGTTTGAAGTAGTCGAACCTTTTGATTTTATATCTAATACTTCCCCTGCTGACATTTGCTTTGCTTATGCATTCGACATTGCCATGCTCTTATGGTTGTTAACTTTTGTCCATTTATTTCTTATGATTGCGAGGACGCAATTTCTTTAAGGAGGGAAGTCTGTAACAACCCGGATATTCATAGCAATTAATGATCGTCACTAGGTGATTAAATCGTTCGCCAAATTTTATTGGAATTTTATCAAGTTAAAATTCTTTTGAAAAATCATTCGACCCGTTCCCTTTCTTATTTTGTTCGACCTGATTTTCCCCCTTCTCGATTCATTCTTCATTTGGATTGCAAACCCTTTCCCCTTTTAGCCGGCCCTTCTTTTTATTTCTAGACCCGATCCCTTTTTTAATTCTTGAGTGAAAAATGGCGGCCGCGATTGCTCTTCCTTCGATCTGGAAAATTAGGGCTTCGTTCCCTTTGTTCCCTTGAGCGCTCGGCTTTGCTTGAGATATTGATGTTGCCTGGCTTTGCTCGAGAAGATGATTCGTGCTTGCTTTCTGCTTTGCGCGCTCCTTAGGGTTTCTGAAACTCGACTTCGGTGTGATTTCTCGTTGCTCTCGGTTGCCACGTCGAAGAAGGTGAGTAAACTTGCACTCACATCTAATTCAATTCTCCTATGCGTGTTTTTGGGTTTGAATTTATATGGGTTCGAAATCCTGTTTTCTCGTTCGTATATTCTTTGTTGAATTCGTCTTTGGCTGTTTGATATTGTTTGGAGGATTGCGATGAATTCTGACCTTTTCCATGTGCGTATAGTTGATTTCTTCTGACTTTGCTTGGCCACCACAGTATGATATACTCGGCTTTGAAATGGTTTTGAATTTTGAGATGTTTGTTTATCACCGGCTTTGACTTGGTTTTTTTTTTAAAAACATTTCGACGTTGATAATTCGTTTTGATGACCCTGGTTTTAAAAACTTTCCTATTTCTTAAATTCTTCAACTTACTCTTCTGCTACTTTATATATTCATCGATGTTGGCATCTGCAATTGCATTTCTCAGTGAACTCCATTTCACTTTGTAGTTGCTTACAGTCGCTGTCCATATTTGTTTGATCACGGCTTCGATTTTGAACGTGCGATTTTACTTGAATTTCACGGTATCGAAACTTTCCTGATTCTCAAATCTTTGACCTTTTCAAAAATACGATTTCAGCATTGAATATTGTTATGACTTCGACACTTCCATTTGTTCATCTCTGTAGCATTGATGTCTGCATTTTTATTCTTCGACTTCTGTAACCTTCTCTGATCATTTGACATTGGTCATTCGCGACCGTTTATTATGCTGCATCACTTGTAGTTCTGTATGTGCTTGTTTTGATGTACTTTGGTCATTTTGTTCGTTGAACTTGCAACTGTTCATGGTGATGTTGAAACTTGATGCACTGAGTATGTACATTTGTTTCTTTGTCAATCTACTTGAGAATTGACTTCGGTCTGTGATGTTGAGCTGTTATTTGATTCTCGGACTCGGCTTCGATTATTTTGACTTTGACTTCTGCTTCGATCACTTTGTCATTACAGTGTTTTCTTTAGCCACTGTCTTCACTTGAGTTTGCAGTTAAGTCTGGTTGTATTGATTTGTTGTAGTAGTCTGATGACCTGACACTTGTAGCTTATGTACCCTGAGTAGCTCTGGTTACTTGATCATCTTGTTCCACACTGTTTTACTTGAACATTTGCCACTGATTGTCTGATATGCATACATTTGAGTCAGTGTTGCAACTGAACACTTGAACTATATTTGTTTATTTGATTCTGGACACTGATTTGTATTTACTTGAACTTGAGCTACTCTGGTCACTTGAGTCTGTTGCCATTCTGTTTGATCTTTGGTCATATAAACATCACTGAGTTGCTTGTGTATACTTGTATTGCATTGCTTCATATTTCGCTCTGCATACTTGAATTAACTTTGTAGTCTGCTCTATCTTGAAAATTTCTGTTAATCTTTTTTCAATTTGATTTTTTAAGAAGAAATATTCAGTCTTTCAGCTGCACTTGGTTTTGCTTCATGATGCACTGTTACTTGTTCACAATATCACCTGACTTTGATCATCTCTGCATTGTTGAATTTCGTTCATCCCTGACCTGTTTGGCTTCACTGCATAGCACAGTCTCTTTTGTATAATTTTGTTCCTCCCTGTAGCAGCTTTGTGCATTCCTCTGGTTATTTGTATTCATCTCTATGGTATACTCGAATTGACCTCAATATTGCATTTGGTTAGTGTACTTGGGTCAGTGACATTGATATCTTTAGCTTGATCGACAGTTGATGTTCATTGTTGTATACTTGCATGTACGTTGTCATTCTGTCTAGAGTAGGTTCTACATTCTGTAATCTTGAATCTCTTGACTTTGTTTGTTACTGTTTGTTATCCCTGTGTTGAACCCGATTTCGGGGTTTGACCTTGTGATCGTTGTGACTTCCACTGAGTTTTTGTGCATCTCTTGCGATAGTGGCGAGGCAGTACACGCGTGCGTGTACTGCAGCCCTATCAGATTTGACAACTTTAATTTGATGTTTCGATTTGTTGAATTATTTCGTGGGTTCAATCCCATATTTTGAAGTGGTATCGATTTGGATTTACTGTTTAGTGGATTAACACTGCTTAGTGTTATATCTACCGTTATCCGGTTCTCTTATTGAGAAGTTGGGTAAACGAGATTTCTGTGACTTTCGTCTATTTGATATTTGATTATTATTGCTTCCGTGCATTAATAGCTGAGTTTGAATTAGACTGACCTGGGTATTATTTTCTTTTAATTTAATACTCGGGTCAGACCGAGTATTTACAGGTTGTAGATTTTTAGCTTTGGGTTGCTGCTAGAGCTATGAAGACTTTTTATATCATTTGAAGTGGCCTTCGTCTTGTTGTAGTAGTCAGTGTGTCTGTTTTAAGATGATAATGTATTCATGTATGTTAGTCGATAATGTACTTGTATATATAACTTCTTGAGTCGACAGTTGTAGTTGTATCATTTGTATTGTGTCAAATGTATTGTAACTGATATCAGTTATTATATATCTGAGACTTTTCGTTCCATCTGTATTCCGCATTTATGTTATCTGTGTTATTTTTATATCTATTGTCCTAAACTATTATAGCCACTGTGTAGTAGCTTTGAGTGAGAATCGGTATGTCGGATTTCCTCTAAAAATGAAATGCATCTTTTATTATCTGACATATCGGCGCTCGCACAAAGCAATTACATGGATGGTCGCTCCTCAACAGCCTCATTCTCCGTGCTAGTTGACAGCACTACACCGTAGTGTTCTTGGCCAGCGTGGGTATAGAGGTGGGGCGTCACAGTAACACGCTAGAATGAGTTGAGAGTGTGTGTGTGTGTGAGAGCACGTATTTTTTAGTGCTATAAAAATGTTTTATATTGTGTTGGTTGATCTGTTGAGTGGTTTATGAATTTTGGTCGAGACGTGGGATGCCACGGTATTGATAAGGGTTTCTAAACACTAGGAAAAGGCAAACCGACAAAGTATTATTTTTAAAATTTGTAAATGAAATAATTTAGCCTAGGTTTTATATTTTATATACAAAAGAATAATTTTTAGAAGTTGATGTAGTTGTTTATGATGTGTTTGTGTGTTAGGAAATGATAATATTCAATTATTATCATTTATTATTTGGTTAGTTGAACTCGACCATTTTATGAAAATTAACTATTGTTTATTAATTATTACTTTGTGCTCGACCAATTTATGAGTAGTATACCTTGTGAATTAAGTTCCACGATTTGGCTATAGGACGTTCGGTGATAATGTTGGGTTAAAATTTAATTTCAATAAAAGTTGTTTATTATAATCTAAATAAAGGTAAACATTTGAAATGATTTTATATAAGAAAGTGAAAACATATAAGTATGGTTTATAAATTTATAAATAAAAAGGGACTTAAAATTAAGAATTTAAGAACCAAAATCATGGTGTTTTTGAAAATTGTTTTTCAAAATATTTAGGAAAAATAATAATAGTATTATTTGAAAGTATTTATGAATATAAATGTTTAAAAAGAGATTTTAAAGAAGATAGAAAGTTCTAAACTCACTTCTGCCATTGGAAAATAATTATGGTGGTGACTGCAGCATCATCGGTGTTCATTTTCGGGTTTCTAAGTGGGGGATGTTATTATAGTAGTTTGCTACAGAGTTGTTTTGGTAAACAGATTTTGATTTAATTTTAAAGGTATGATTTGGTATACAAAAGGAGATATGTATATTATTATTATTTCAAAATGATTTGAAATAAAAACCGGTGTTAGGTTCTTAAGTTTTCTATTAAGTTATTTTATGGATGCATGTATCCTATGCATTAGGGTAGTTTGGTTTGTGAACCTCATTATGATATGTTGTTTGGTAGTATTTGTAGGATCGATTTCACCCTAGAGGGAAAGGGTGAATAGGATGATACTAATAATAATAAAAATTAATGCGAAAATATATAAAATAATTGCAGCACAGATAATAGCTGAATATTAAAAGAAAAAATAGAACAACACAGATTTACCCAGCTTCGGCAAAACCCTGCCTACGTGCTTCCACCAAGGTTTCTACTAGAAATTAAGTAGTCAGACGCTTACACACGTAAACTCGCGACACCCGCTATCGACTAACCTAACTCTACGCTCAAAACCCTGCCACAACTCAGCCACTGAGTTGCGAATTCTCGAACTACACCACCGTAGTTCGTCTCTTAGTCACACGACTAGAAAATTACAAAATTTTAAAAAGAAATTACAAATAAATAACAACTCAAAAACCCTATTTAGTAAATTAAGCCCAAAATGAATTATAAAGAAACCGGCCCAATAGAAAATAAAGTAAAGTCCCCATTTTTCTTGTTTATGTCTTCGGACCGTACTCTTTACTTCGTGTCCGCTTCTTTTTCCTTTGCTTGAGAACGTTCGATCCTCTTTCGAAAATTTAGGGCTTTGAGAAGAAGCCGCCGCTTTATGATCGATTGATTTGAGGAATTTTCTTTGCATTGATTTGTCAATCGACTTCTGGCTTGAGTGTTTTCGGCTGCTCCAATTTGTCAAGTTTGATTGTTAAAATGGTATGCGATTTTTCCCTTTTTTTATATTCGATAATACTTGACTTTGATTCGAGTTGTTGGCTTGTGATTTATTCCAATGCCTTGCTCTGATAATTACTTGAACTCGAATGACTTTAATGCCGATGATGTTAATGGTTTAAATAGGGATGAAAACCCTATAACTACGTTCGTATATTTCGTTTGAATTCTTCACGTTGTTTACACTTGTCCATTCGATTTTGCTTGAGTGCTTGTGATTAATCTTGACTGGTTCATTTGTATACACGTAACAGATATATTTTTTATTTTCTTGAGTCAGTTCCTTATTTTACTCCTACGACTTTGGCATTTTGAATTTTCTGATAATCTGGACTTATTCGATTCTACCTTGGTCACCATGCTTTGATTCTTTGGCATTTTGACTTGACTTGGTTATTTTGAAATCCCCTGAACTTGTGCTCTATCCGCCGTTCTACATGTTTGCTTATGTTAGCTTTGGTTTATATGCATGTACATTTTGTCGACTGCTCTTGTTTCTGGTCTGTGTTTGCATTACTTCGAGTCATGTGTACTTGATGCCTGGATTTAGCTGATCTAGTGCATTGTAGTCTGGTTGCTTCATTTGTTTTCTTGTGCACTTATGGTTGCATTCATCTCTGGGTGTTCATGCTGAAAGTATTGCTTCATCTGCTTCGAGTCACTTGTGCATTTGATTTTTGCACTTGTATTTTCATATAAACTTTGAGTCACTGAAGTTTATTGCAGTAACAATGCAGTCAGGTCTTTATACATGTTTTCATATGTGTTCATTTGTCCTTGTGCACTTGGTTGCATTGTCCACTTTGTTGTATTGCATCATATGCTGCCATATGCATATGTTGTGTGTTACTACACACACACATGTGTGTATACATACGTATGGTAGTTTGTTGGGTCTGGTTGTGTTGACACACTTGTGTACATGTTCATGTGTACATTGAGTTGGTTTTCATATTACTTTGGGGTGTTTGATCTTCTATTTCACTGGTGGTCTTCACACTTACCTCTGGTTCATTTTGTTTTGTATTCCATCTGGTGTACTTGCTGTATGCATGTATGTTAGTTCCTCTTGGAGTCTAAGTTGTTGCATCATGGAGTCTGTTGTCTACCTTGATTTTCTGGTCCTTTTATGGTTGCTCATCCACTTCAGTGCTTGCATATTCCAGTGTGTATTGTGTAGTGCTTGTATCTCAGTGATGCATTGCTTTTGTTCCACTGACTTGTCTTTTTGAACTGGTATGTACAAGTCTGGGTTGATAGCTTCATGACTCCACTGTCGAGTCTGTTCTTATGTGTACACATTTGTGCACTTGTTAGCATGGTCTGGTTTTGGATTCTTGTTGCATGAGAACTTGTACTCGACAATTTTGTAATGCTTTTGTATTGCACCTGAGTTGAATCCAGCTTATGGCTCGGGTTTGACCTTGTGCTCACCTGTCCCTGCAGTTTTATCAAGTGTATATCGGTGTGCACGGCCTTGTGGAATGTACAGTGATACACTGTGCATGTCACAGGTTGTTCGTGTTTGATGAATTCAAAATAAATACGATGACGAACAACCCAAATAACATAGGCAAATAATATTTTCAAAATACACACATTTTATTTCACACTGCAAAAATATTTCTTTTTCAATTTTAC
This sequence comes from Allium fistulosum, assembly GCA_030737815.1. Lineage (NCBI taxonomy): Eukaryota > Viridiplantae > Streptophyta > Magnoliopsida > Asparagales > Amaryllidaceae > Allium > Allium fistulosum. The sequence continues at coordinate 1,216,996,620 of CM060902.1, forward strand.
TGCGTCGGTGTTTATTTTGCAAATAATTCAGATGTTGGATACAGATTGGAATATAGTTGAAGAACAAATATGAGTGAACGAGTGATATGTAGTGAGGTGCAAATGTATGTAACAATTTTATAGTGAATACTTGTGTTGTAATTTGAAGTTATATTGTAATTGAAATTTTGTATATATAGTGAGAGCACAAATTTTGTACTATTCAAATATTGTAATAAAATATTTGTTTGAATAAAATATCTGTTTGAATTTAAATTTTGTGTTATTTATTCTATTCAGCAAATATTTATTTAATTATGTGAAAATATAATAGTACAATAACAAATACATTTAAATGAATATATATATATATATATATGTGTGTGTGTTTATTATCAATTAACAAAAATCATATACTAGCATATTCAACAATCTCCCCCTTTTGATGATAACAAACATATATTTAAGATTTTGAATTTATTAAATGTATTTGGTAATTGATGAACTCTATTTGCTCCCCCTATTTGAATGCTCCCCCTACACCAAAGCTCCCCCTTCATATATGCATGAAAATAAATAAAAGTATGCAAATAAAAAATATGACTTGAATTATTTGCCAACCAAAATCTTAACTTCTATCTCCCTCTTTTGTTACAGCAAAAGAGTAATAGTGTTAGAAAAATAGAGATAAAATGATAGACATTAATACAAAATTAATACCCAATCGAGTATAAATATTAAATTTCAATAAAAAAAATCAAACAAAAATCATAAATGCTCTGTTAGGCGCATATTCCACTTTAGAATGATAGGGGTGATGTCGATATATAAAACCATATAGTTGTGTCTATTTGTGGTATATTTATATCAGGAATTTGAATATCTACTAACCATGCATAACCGTTAGTACTTTTAAATGAGATTAGTAGTATTCTCAATTTTTATATTAAAAAAATGAATTTCAAGCATCTTCTAACCACGCATAACCGTGGGGACTTTTAAATGGGATTAGAATCAACTCATCTATTTAATAACCAATTTTGATATGTGTTCCATGCATGCATAACCGTGAGGACTTTTAAATGAGCATGAAAGCACATAAACAAATATTCCAAGTAATTCACCCATGCATAACCGTGAGGACTTTTAAATGAGAGTGAATACTTTGGATTTTTAAAAAAAATAAAAATAAAAACGAATAATTTCCTGTTTAAAATACCACATTTTGACATACTATATTGGATTTTAATGAGTGATGGTCATTAGAACTATGATAGAAATAGAGATGGTCATGGAATTTTTACCAACAAAAGTTATTATAAATCTTGTTTAAATTTTTAAAGAAATTTACTAAATATACTTTCTCAAGTCATAATATATGATTAATTTTTTAATGGGAAATGTTCTATCGATAGAAAAATGCCGATAAATTTCGAAATAAAATTTACCTTAAGCGCACGGCGTACTATTGAAGTACATGGCGAGTACGGGTCGATCCGCAGGGAATAGTTGATTTCAAATCTCTATTCAATCAAATTAAACCAAAGTCGAGGGATAGTTAACTAACTAAAAGAAAGTAAAAATAAACTAAAACTAAGGAGAATAAAAATATGAGATTAAAGAGCAATTTAGAGGAAAATCCCCTCTCTTGATCACATAAATCAACATAATGGAATTATGATCTCTTTTTGGTCATTTGTGAGTCTAGTTGATGCATTTATCATAAGCATGGCCTAATTGTGTTATTAATTAACACACTTAAACCATCAAACATTAATGCATCCTCTAACCCACTTACTAACTTCAATGAAAATGATATGAAATTAAAAGTAGAATCTATTTTAAGCATGGATTATTAACTATTGAATTAGAAACATAAACCATCAAAATTTGATTCTAAATCCACTTCCATTACCATGATCATATGTAGATGAAAAGGTAATTAGTGATTCATATGACTAAGCATAGCCTATTTGTTTTGAACAACATAAGCTATCAAACTCAATATTAAACACAAAATCACACAAACATCTAACTTTCCATTAAGCACAAAAGAGACATAAATGAGAAATTATGTTGCATCTACATGATTCAAGAGAGCTTCATTACCCCTAAATTGAAGGGATTAGCCTCTCATTTGTGTTATCATATCAACACAAGTAGAAAGCAACATGAAATAAACAAAAACAAAAAGAAGAGGAAAATGAAAGCTAATGGAAAATAGAACTAATATAATTGCATAAAATAAAATCTACACTATTAGCATGAAAGAAAGAGAGCATGTAAGTAAGATAAAACACTAATTAACATTGCATAAAAAAAGGAAAAGTACATGAAATAAAAGTGGCTAAGTAGCCATGAAAAGAGAAAGAGAACTTGATTTATTTTTGAGCCTAAACTAAACTAAAGAGAGACTAAGGGAGGGTTACATGAAGATATAGGGTATTTATACAAGTGTTAAACCCTAATTCATATTTTTGGGGAATGCCCAGATTGCCCTTGAGAAAGTGTGGAGGTCAAGTAATCATTAGCTTCTACTAATCATCATTTAAGTGTACATGAAGCCATTAATTCCATAAGCATGTGCATTAGCCTCTAATTTGTACATGAAGAAAGGTGGGTAGGTGGGGTCCTCCATTATCATGCCTTTGAATTATTTCCATCTCCATTCCTTTGTATCTTCTTTGTGCATGCATACACCTTCATAAAACCACTTGTATATGAAGTCAAATTCCTATAAAATAATATAGAAATTTCTAATTAAATTTTCTCAAATTAAAATATGCACAAAAATGACCATTTTGCCCTTGGATGAAGATGAATATGTGACGATTTGAAAATAATATGAATTTTGGTTTAAACAAGTTAAAATACCCGATATGATCATTTATTTAATTTAAATAGATTAAATATGGTGGTAAAAATATGCACATTTACATGCACATCATTAATATCAACACTCATCACTTTTTCAATCACTATTTATCTTTTCGATAATCAGTAGGGAGTCATATTAGTTAATGTAGTCATTTAAGATCAAATCCAAAAATAATTATAAAATCAAATTTTCTAAAATAACTAATCTGAAACATGGTCAACAAAAACTATTTTCTGGAAGGGGGTTTTTAAGAAAAATGTCTGCTAATTGAAAATTAGTTGAAATGAAAAATATGCAGATATTTTCTTTGAAAATGTGATGCAACTAATGAATGTCTCTACATAAAACACATTCCACTAGTACTTTTTCTATCAATTAGATTACCAGTGTAATCTGCATCTGAATTTCTCTTAGACTCAAGATTATCATTAGTTGGATATCATAGACCAGACATGAAGTTGCAACAAATTCCTTAAAATCCTTTTTACGGCTTTTAAATGAAATTCTTTTGGATTTTGAATTGAAACCGTGCACATAAACAACTAGTGAACATAGTGTCAGATCCAGAAGCAGTAAAATAGACAAATATATCCACGTGTGTCTAGAGTAATCATCAACCGATAAAACAACATCATTATTCCAAACAGATCTATATGAACCAGTTCAAAGACTCTAGAGGTACTTATAGTGTTCTTGACATAAAAAGATAATTGGCCAACAATTTTGCATAAGTCAGAATCATAATCAACATTTATCTCCTTTTAACATAACCGGCTGATTTAATTCAGATTATGGTGCAGATTATCACATTTAATATATAGTTCAAGATAGATGTATCGTTACTTATTTTACCTTTACGATAATTTGCCCATTGTGATTCTGCCACCTTTATACTAGGCTAAGGAACTTTGACTTGTCACCCATCGTGTGCCTGGAACAGCCAGTATCCAGGTAACACTGTTGTTGTTTCTTAGCCTGCCACCACACCTACATGAGAAAAGATTTTTGTGACCTATTTGTTTTTATAAGTCCATGGTTGTTAGTGGCAACGGATTTTGAAAAGTAAGTTTGTGGAGACCCAAGACAACTTATATTTGTTCCTTTTGGCACCCAGATTTGTTTGACTTTAAGGGATTTTATATTCATGCCTTTTGGAACTCAAATTGGTATGGTTTTGTGTTTGTATATATTTCGACAATTATTCTTGCCATGTCCAATATTTCCACACTTTACGTATTTGGGTATCACACTTTTCCCCTTAACAGTGTTATTAGTCGTTTGTTCATATTTTGACACTTTTGCAAATCCAAACCTTTCCTTTTATTCTCGAAGAGTTGATTTTCAAAGAGCATATTAAATGATTTGTCTCTAGTGTAAAATTTCCGAGTAACCAACTCAAGTTTATTAACTTTGGATTTTAAAATTTTATTTTCAATTATTAGCTTTGAACAACAACTAATGGTACTATCTCCCTTTTTAATATTCTTCATTTTCAAGTCCATATTTTCATTTTTAAGCTCTCTAATTTTAGTCTTAATTTCTAACATCTCAGTTTCAAAGAGTTGGAGTTTTTTTAATTCAATTTTTTCAAAATCCTTGATTTTTTCAATCTCCTTTTCAAACTCGTGATTTAATCGAATAATTTCATATTTGCTCAAAATAACGTTTTCCTTTTCAAGGGTTTTGAAATTTTCGTTTACTTTATTTAATTCCTTTTCAAAAATCGCACATTTAGAACTTTCAGACTTCTTAAAATTATCCAACTCTTTTTGCAAAATGTTATTTTTACAAATCAACTCAGTTTTATTTTTCTCCTGAATTAAAATTCATTTTCTAACTTTTGAAAGTTTTCTTGAAAACAGGCAAATTCTTTTTCATAGTCCAAACACCTTTTGCAATTAGAATTTTTATTTTTCTTAATATTTTTAAGCTTATTTTCCAAATCATTATTTTTCTGAAGCAGTTTAGATTCTTCCATTTTCAACTTATTATTTTCCATCTCAAGTGCTTTATCATTTTCAATTAATTTTCGGCACAAGAGAACTAAATCATTGAATGAAAGATCACTTATCTCATCGGCTATTGAATCTTCATCACTGCTGTCTTTTGCAAATCATGTCAAGCATGTTTCTTCAACTGAGTCGATTGTGAAGGATTTCTCACCGTTGTTGACTTTTGCACCATATATTGCATCAAAAGTATTCCAGATTTCCTATGCACTTTCACAATGAGAGATATAGTTAAAATTATCTCGATTAATATGAGAATATAGTATATGCATAACAAGAGCATTAATCAAAGTATTTTTCTCATCTACTATATCACACCCATTTTCAATAATATCCCAACATTTAAAATTAACAGATTTTAAATAAAATTCTAATTTTAATTTCTAATTTAAAAAATCTGTTCCACCAAAAATAGGGGGAATAATATTGGACCGACTCTCGCTAGATTTGCAACTAGGGTTAGACATCCTTGCTATTTACCTTGCTCTAATACCATTTGTAGGATCGATTTCACCCTAGAGGGGGGTGAATAGGGTGATACTAATAATAATAAAACTTAATGCGGAAATATATAAAATAATTGCAGCATGGATAATAGCAGAATAATAAAAGCAGAAATAGAACAACACAGATTTACCCAGCTTCGGCAAAACCCTTCCTACGTGCTACCCCCAAGGTTTCTACTAGTAATTAAGTAGTCAGACGCTTACACACGTAAACTCGCAATACCCGCTATCAACTAACCTAACTCTACGCTCAAAACCCTAACACAACTCAGCCATTGAGTTGCGAATTCTTGAATTACACCACCGTAGTTCGTCCCTTAGTCACATGACTAGAAAATTACAAAATTTTAAAAAGAAATTACAAATAAATAACAACTCAAAAACCCTATTTAGTAAATTAAGCCCAAAATGAATTATAAAGAAACCGACCCAATATAAAATAAAGAGAAGTCCCCATTTTTCTTGTTTATGTCTTCGGACCGTATCCTTTACTTCGTGTCTACTTCTTTTTCCTTTGCTTGAGAACGTTCGACCCTCTTTCAAAAATTTAGGGCTTTGAGAAGAAGCAGCCGCTTTATGATCAATTGATTTGAGGAATTTTCTTTACGTTGATTTGTCAATCAACTTCTGGCTTGAGTGTCTTCAGCTGCTCCAATTTGTCGAGTTCGATTGTTAAAATGGTATGCGATTTTTCCCTTTTACGATATTCGATAATACTCGACTATGATTCGAGTTGTTTTCTTGTGATTTATTCCAATGCCTTGCTTTGATAATTGCTTGAACTCGAATGCCTTTATTGCCGATGATGTTAATGGTTTAAATAGGGATGAAAACCCTATAACTACATTCGTATATTTCGTTTGAATTCTTCACGTTGTTTACACTTGTCCATTCGATTTTGCTTGAGTGCTTGTGATTAATCTTGACTGGTTCATTTGTATACATGTAACTGATATATTTTTTATTTTCTTGAGTTGGTTCCTTATTTTACTCCTACGACTTTGGCATTTTGAATTTTCTGATAATCTAGACTTATTAGATTCTACCTTGGTCACTACGGCTTTGATTCTTTGGCATTTTAACTTGACTTGGTTATTTTAAAATCCCCTGAACTTGTGCTCTGTCCACCATTCTACATGTTTGCTTATGTTAGCTTTGGTTTATATGCATGTACATTTTGTCGACTGCTCTTGTTTCTGGTATGTGTTTGCATTGCTTCGAGTCATGTGTACTTGATGCCTGGATTTAGCTGATCTAGTGCATTGTAGTCTGGTTGCTTCATTTGTTTTCTTGTGCACTTATGGTTGCATTCATCTCTGGGTGTTCATGCTGAAAGTATTGCTTCATCTGCTTCGAGTCACTTGTGCATTTGATTTTTGCACTTGTATTTCCATATAAACTTTGAGTCACTGAAGTTTATTGCAGTAACAATGCAGTCAGGTCTTTATACATGTTTTCATATGTGTTCATTTGTCCTTGTGCACTTGGTTGCATTGTCCACTTTGTTGTATTGCATCATATGCTGCCATATGCATATGTTGTGTGTTACTACACACACACATGTGTGTATACATACGTATGGTAGTTTGTTGGGTCTGGTTGTGTTGACACACTTGTGTACATGTTCATGTGTACATTGAGTTGGTTTTCATATTACTTTGGGGTGTTTGATCTTCTATTTCACTGGTGGTCTTCACACTTACCTCTGGTTCATTTTGTTTTGTATTCCATCTGGTGTACTTGCTGTATGCTTGTATGTTGGTTCCTCTTGGAGTCTGAGTTGTTGCATCATGGAGTCTGCTGTCTACCTTGATTTTCTGGTCCTTTTATGGTTTCTCATCCACTTCAGTTCTTGTATATTCCAGTGTGTATTGTGTAGTGCTTATATCTCAGTGATGCATTGCTTTTGTTCCACTGACTTGTCTTTTTGAACTGGTCCGTACAAGTCTGGGTTGATTGCTTCATCACTCCACTGTCGAGTCTGTTCTCATGTGTACACATTTGTGCACTTGTTAGCATGGTCTGGTTTTGAATTCTTGTTGCATGAGAACTTGTACTCGACAATTTTGTGATGCTTTTGTATTGCACCTGAGTTGAATCCAGCTTATGGCTCAGGTTTGACCTTGTGCTCACCTGTCCCTGCAGTTTTATCAAGTGTATATCGGTGTGCACAGCTTTGTGGCATGTACAGTGATACACTGTGCATGTCACATGTTGTTCGTGTTTGATGAATTCAAAATAAATATGATGACGAACAACCCAAATAACATAGGCAAATAATATTTCAAAAAACACACATTTTATTTCACACTGCAAAAATATTTCTTTTTCAATTTTACTGCGTCAGTGTTTATTTTGCAAATAATTCAGATGCTGGACACAGATTGGAATATAGTTGAAGAACAAATATGAGTGAACGAGTGATATGTAGTGAGGTGCAAATGTATGTAACAATTTTATAGTGAAAAATTGTGTCGTAATTTGAAGTTATATTGTAATTGAAATTTTGCAAATATAGTGAGAGCACAAATTGTGTACTATTCAAAAATTGTAATAAAATATTTGTTTGAATAAAATATCGGTTTGAATTTAAATTTTGTGTTATTTATTTTATTCAGCAAATATTTATTTAATTATCTGAAAATAAAATAGTACAGTAACAAATACATTTAGATGAATATATATATATATATATATGTTTATTATCATCAAACAAAAATCATATGCTAGCATATTCAACAGTATTCATTTGTTGAAATGAAATGGAATTTTTAGCAATTTTGGACAGTTGAAAACTTCCAAATTAATTGAGAACTTGATGCTAAGTGTTTGTGAAAATATAAAAGTAGAGTTTTGTAACTCTAGAATGGAAAGATAGCAAGTTAAAACATGTTTTAAATTTGTTGAAGTTCCTGGTTAAGTAAAACAAATCTGATATTGTATATATACTCTTAGGATGTATTGGATTATTATACGAATATGGACTTAAGTCCTAAAATGTCTTAAACGAAATTTTGTTTTAATGATATGTTTTATAAGCGAAGACAAACCTTTATAGAATGTTTATAAAATAAAGACAGTGTTTTATATGAGTGCTTAATAAATGAATTCTTGTAACGACCCGGAATTTTATCGCTTTGATTTGTGAATATTTAATTAATTTTAAATATTAAATTAATGGGTTTAATAATTAAAATAACCCTATTTTAATTTATAAATAATGATAGGAAATTAATTTTTGAATTTGGTTTACAAAAATAATTAGTTAAAAAGAAATTAGAGAATGTGACCAAAAAGCTTTTTCAAAAATTTTAATTTTTCACCATCAAAAAGTTGTTGAAATGTTTTAAACACCTTAGTTACCATATTTACACATTTTAAATAATATTAACATGGATTAGTAATAAAAATAAAGGTTAATAACATATATGTACTTAAGTATGAAAATGGGACAATTTTCAAATTTTAAATTAAAATAAAATACGAAAAGTCTCTTATCACTCACATCTCTTGCACCATAGCACAAGTCCATTCATTACACATTGGATAAAAGGGGTAAACCCTTGTGCTAACATGGATGATAAGGAAGAGAGGGGGTATGTGGTGATGTGGCAACATATTAGTGGAGGGTAAGTACTTTAAGAGCTATTTTGGTAATTTACTAAATCCTTTTTATATAAAGCTAATTCCAAACTCTCTCGCTCCTTCCACTTCATTTTCTTATTTTATTTCAAAAAGTTTACTTTCTTTGTAAGTTTTTCAAAGCCATTCTAATGGCTTTCTTAGTTTTAAATTTGTAATTAAATCAAGTTTTTCCACTTTTTAACTCTTTAAAATCACTTAAAAATCCTTCATTTTCTTCGTACTCCTCTTCTCCTTTTAGTTTCAAGCCTTTACACCCCATCAACCCATGACCGAGCCCATAATGACCATGGCCAAGGCCATATTGGTCAAGGCCAAGCCAAAAAGCATGTTTCAAGGTCCAAAATTTGAGTTTTGTTTTGAAAAATTCAAGATCTAGGCTCTTTTAAAGTTTTAAAAATATTTGCTAAAGTTTGATGAATAAAACTCACATCCCTTTTGAAAATTACATCTTTGATTTATGTTATATTTCTTGGTTGTTGGTTATTTACATGCTTTGTAAATGAATATATGTGTGGTTATATGTGTTAGAATGTGATATGTAGTTTAGACTTGAAAATAAAGTCTAAAATTGATGTTAATATGATAAAGATGTGATCTTTGTTTATGATATGGTTTGTAATATGTTTTGTATGATATGGACTTAGATATGTGTATAAGTTAAGGAAAGTTAGCACCTTTTGTATGATGTTGGCGATTTGGAATCTTTATGTGAAAACTATGGTTTTTAGTTTTTAAAATCAAATCGTTTTTCAAAGTTTCAAACTTTGTTTTTCCTTTACAAACACTTACTTATGTTTTGGAAAAGTTAGTAAGCTTTCCAAAGTTAAGTTTTGAAAAGAGAAAGCTAGGTAACATTTTCTAGTTATGGCATCCGTAGCGAGCGATAATTACTATGGATGTAGTTTCGCTAAAATGTCCACTTTTTGCAAATTAAGTTTTTATACTTAAAACACATTGGAAATGTTTTATAAAACTTAATTAATAACGATTAAGAAGTTAATTAAGGATTTAATAATTAATTAATTATTAATCAAGTTTAGTAATTACTAATTTATTAAGTATTAAATATGGTTTATTAGTTTTAATTAAGTGGAGATAAATTACTAATTAATTATCTTTTAGAAGAGAGATAAATTTTAACTAATTATGAATTAAGTATATGATTTATTTTTAATTAATTATTAATTAAGTATAGGGTTAATTATTAATTAATTATTAAGTAAGTGTTTAATTATTCTAATTATAAATTAATTAAGGGTTTTAATTTATAAATAAATTATTTATTATAGGTTAATTATTTCTTAATTAATAATTAAGTTAAGTTAAGACTTAATTATGATTTAATAAAGGGTTTAACTTGTAATTAATGATTTTAAAAGGGGTTTAAGTTTTTAATTACTTTGTTTTCCAAAGATAAATTTGTTTAAATGCAACTCCTTTCCAAAGAATAGTTTGAGCACAAGGGATTCGATTGTCAATACCATTAGGTAACCATACAATGTGATCAGGTTATACTAAACATGACATCTATTTTGCAGAATAAATCCTTGTTCCATAATAACTCAATTATTTGATTATGCGGACATCTATTTAGCAGAATAAATCATCGTTCTGCTATAACTCAATTGTTTAATTATGTGGACATCTGTTAGCGGAATAAATCCGCGTTCTACTAAAACTGAAATCAATAGATTGTTTAGACATCTATTTAGCAGGACAAACCACCATCCTGCTATTATTTAGCAGGACATCAATATAATGTTTGGACATCAATTTGAGGATAAGTGTTTTAATGACTTTGTAAGTTGTCCAATTATTTTGATAAAGGAATTTACAAATGATATTTTGTAAATAATATTTTATAAAGAATATATTTAAAGGAGATTTACAAATGATTTTTATAAATGATATTTTAGGAAAAGGGAATTATGAATGTAGAATTATAAAAAAGTTTTATAAATGATTTTGGAGATTTATAAAAGAGTTTTATAAATGATTTTGGAGATTTATAAAAGAAGTTTTATAAATGATTTTGGGGATCTATAAAAAAAATTTATAAATGACTTTGGATATTTATGAAAGAGTTTTATAAATGATTTTTGGATATTTATTAAAGAGGTTTATAAATGGATTTAGAATTAAGCAAAGGAGATTTCATAACTGGAACTGATTTATTAAAGAAAAATTATAAAAAAATTGGAGATGGGATTTCCCTTAACTGACCTTCTTAATTATGGTGGTGTGAACATTTTTTCCATGCTTAACACCGAAGGAATATTGTTTGGGGTTATCCTTATCTCTAATTTAAATAACATTTGTTTGCTTATTTTAATATGATTTTGAAATGAGAAGTCTTTCACAATGTTTTGTGAATATACTTATTCCAGTGTGATAAGTATATGGATATTTTGATAAATATTCCGAAAAAAGTTTTAAATAAATGAAACTTATTTTGAGGCTTAGAGGTTGCTAGGGAAAAATTAAATCTCTATACTTTTGTTTGATTATGTATTTGATAGTCTATCAAACCTTGACCTATTTTAACTCAGGAAGTATGTTGTGTATATTCAAGTTCCCTGGTGAGGACTCAAACACTTGTTACATACTTCCAAAAGAGTCGAAATTGAGTTAGCTGGAAATTACAGCTTAGTTTTGGAGACAACGGTTTTGGATAAGTATGATTTATCCGAACCACTCCAAACTAATAATGTTCGTGATGATCGTTATGGAGTATGCTATGGAGCTATACTATTCTTCCTGAGGGTGATTCCAAAAAGGAAGATAGTAAACGTTGAACGTTTGTTCGATCCTAGAACAACTTGAATGGATGAATGTTGGCATTGCATTTCTGCCTGGAAAGCAGTGTTAGCATTCCAAGATGGTCTGCTATGAGGAAAATGGTAATCGTGGCCTCTCAAGCTTTACGTCATGGTAATGGCTAAAACAGGGTATGCCATAATGCTATGTGAGTCGCTCCTATAATCCTATTAGGGTATAATCATCGCCTTATCTGGAGTTGATATCTATATGTATGCTTCGGGGCCCATTTTGGTTGTTGTTCACAACTTAGGGGTTATCATATTCGGTACTATCCAGTCAGGAGCAGGTCGGTCATGTCATGCAGGTTGCAAAGGTAACTGCAGCCCATAGTACATTTTATCTAGAGGTGTACTGTTTCGGAAGATAGTCCATTACCTTGCTATTTGTTGGAAATCCATTCTCCAATAAATGCCTTCGGTTTTCGATTTTATACCTATTATTGTTGTGATGTACACACATCACATCTATTTAGTTATCGGTATTTTAAACCTAGACACTATGATAATATCCCAAGATTTTCATATAGAAATGTTTTGGTTATCGTAAGGTAAAAACCCATCCGTATTTATGTGTGACGAGGTCTTACGAGATACCTTTGATTTCAAAGGATTTTATAAGTTATAATAAAATTTCTTATGATTTGAGTTTCTCACGATGGTTTTACCAAACTGATCCGGGCGTTGTTTTCCTATAATGTTCAGGTCAGATCGAGCATATTTTTATATTAGCTTTGGAGCTCAGGAGACGAGCTGGAGCTCCAAAATGTATCTCTCGTATATTTATTTATTTCCGCTATGTTGCATTAAATTTGTATCAGTTATGTAGGGACACGTAGTTATAACTTTCCCAGGTTGGAAGTTGTACTATTATGACTATGATGTATCATTTTGAAAATGACCATGTAAAATCTTATGTTGATTATTATATATGGTTCCTTTGCGTTGTGAGATTTTGTGTTCTTTAGTTTCTCCTTGTCTTTCTTTTTCTTTCCCTCCCAATAATCTATCTTTTCGACACTTGGATGCTCGACATATGAATACCGTGGATGTATTAGTGTCGACCTCAGAGGATCGAAAGTGCGGGTTGTTACAATTCTAGTATTAAATAAGAAATAATCTTCGAGAAAATGAATGTGATTTAAATTAACATGAAATATGTGTAGTTAAGAAACCAATGGAATAAATACATATGTTGTACGTAGATTATTTTATTCACATAATTGTTCTTGATCCACATTTGAGTACATGATTTCGAGGTGGTTTACACCGATCTGAATAAGGATTTTTTACTCGATTCTTAACGGCGAACACTTGATATAGATTCTTGATATGATTCTGAAGTTTTCTATCATATTATACGCTATATAAGAAGAACATAGGTTTCTAATCAAGAAACCTGATCGAAGTCCGCACTAGGAAAGTCGAGCGAGCGATACTAGTTCAGAAGAGAAGTTTATGCGATCGAGCAAATGTTTGGATTTGATATTGCGTACGGATGACATTCGTACATCGTACAGGCTTTAATACATTGAATGCTTCTTATATTAGAGATGCAAGTTACGTGGTTTGATATGACATGCTTATGAGAGGTGATTGATATATATGATTTAACATGCTTAGATTCATGATATGAGGATGAGTTGTTGTATTATTTCATTTGTCATGTTTAACTCTATTTTGGATTATGTAAGTGAAATATAAGTACATGAAAGCAAATGCTTACTAGTTACTTTTGTTTACATAAGTAGAGTTAGCTTGCTCGTAAATTGGTACATGTTTGTGCTTAACGGGTGTGTTTGCTATGTGACATACACACTCTATAAAGTATATTATACGTATATATTGTTGTTGTGTTGTCCTAAGATATGAGCTTATATTGGTGTTGTAATTTTTTTCGGACCTAGCTACACAAAAGAGGTGCTGCCAAAATTTTCTGTAACATAAGGATGAGAAGACATTTTCTTCCTTTGGAAATTTCGGGGATGAAATCTGAAACGACCCTGAATTTTTTGACATTTGAAATCAGGATATTTAATTGATTTTAAATATCTGGAAGTTAGTTTAATTTGAAATTCAAATATCAGAATGAATTTGGCAATTAAATCTTTAAATTTAATTATTGAAACTAGGTAAAAATTTGAATCTTCAGTTTTAAGCTAATTAAAAATATTTTCAAGGCTTGGAAAATCTATATTGATAATTCTGAAGGTAATGGAACTCTCAGAATTGAATTTGAAACTGTTTTGTTCAGTTTGAAATTTATCGTTTAATTCGATATTTAGAAATAGCGTTCCGGGGCACAGTCTCAGAATTCGACGAAACCAGTTTCATTGGATCCGTAATATTGTATTATTATTGGATTTCAATTTTTGTGGTGCTTGGAGTTATAATGTGGCCGTACGATAAGCAAACGCGTTGAAATTAAATCGAAAATTTAATATTATAACGGGTCCAAAAAGCTATCTTCTCCATACGATCGAATTTGGACCCGAAACCTTTTCCATTGTGTTCGGAATAGGCATATAACATTATAAACGCCTAGCGGCATGCCTTGATAGGAAGTCGAAATCTTTGGCTTCGTTTTCAAGTCGATTTGAATTAAATTGAATATATCTGTACAATCAACTTCAGTTGGAATCCTATCCACATCAACCGCCTTCCTTTCCCATCACGACTTTTCCCTGTCACTGTGGCTTATCATCCACGCAAACGTTTCAATCACGCGTTCATTAAAAAAAATCAAAGCCAGATAACAAATAAAAGAGGACATCTCGTCTCCGTTCTCATTTACCAAAATCGAAATATAAAATCAATAAAAATGGCCGTTCTCTTCCTCTTTTCTATTCAAATCAAAATAATGAACGAAGCTTGGGAATTGGGGATCGAGTTCGACTTGAAGGCGTTTTCGCGTGCGCGTTAGAGGGAGGTGGCTGATGTCGATCCTATGTCGTTTCTTTCCTCAGATCAAAGCTCGAAGTCGCGCGTGCGGTGACGCTGGGAAATGAAGCTATTGAGAAAGAGGGTTGCGCGATTTAAATCGCGATGGACAATGACGAGCTCGTTGGGGCTCGCAAGGCTAGGGCTTGCGTTGAGAGGTCTCGAGTCGCGTGGGCATACGCGGTCAAGAGGAGGCAACTGAAATTTGGGTTCGATTTCGCACATTGACAGATCGCAAGGAAGACTGGAGCACGCTATGAAGGGTCGTGCGATGGAAGAAGCTCGAATCGAAGGCAGTGAGGTAGTGATTCCATCCTTATTTAAATTCAATTAAATTTCGTCTTCAGATCGAAAATAAAGGAATTATTAAGATAAAAATTGATTTGGTTAATTTCAAAACAGTGATTTTAAAATTTGTCAGCTATATATATACACACATTTAAAACAGAAAAATATATATACAAGATTTTGGGTATATATATAAGGAAAATTAAATAAAATAAAATCACTGGTGAATTAAAATTATCAAGTGAAGATTGAATTTTTTGATTTGTTCGAATATTAATAAATTGTATATAATTGTTTTATACAAGGTCTAAAATCATCGTGAAAACAGACTGGAATGAAAATGGATGGCAAAATTAAAAGCAAAGGTGAGATTTTCTCACTCAAATGAAAGTTGGATTTTCAGTTATTGATTGACTGTTTGGATGTGATACTATATATAGTAGTATATAGCAATATATATATATTGGCATATGTATATATTGGAGTTGTTGATTTCCCGCATTATATAGCGGATGAGACCCTATTGCGCCGCATAATAGCGGATGATATTTTATAAATCCCGTATACCGTGATATTCCACCTCGAAGTGGAATTGGTATTGTGCTAACATCTGTGGATGCAGGGAAACAGGTTGGAGGGATCCAACAGGATTCCTCAAAACATTTGAATTTGTTTCATATGTTGTGTGATGATTTATTTATAATCTGTGGATGATTATATCTGTGATTTAATGTGTTGAAGGCTATAATTTAGCCGAATATATTTTTGGTATCGTTGGATACCAGAAATAAATGAAATTGGATTTTTGAAAATTTAAATTGGAAATTTTAAGTAAATTCTTTTGAAAGAATTGGTTGAATTCAAAAGAAGGATTTTAAAAGCGTAAAGTTGATTTTTGTAATCTTATCGAATTATTTCCAAATTATGGGAAAAGATATAAATGGATTTGGAATAGTATTATTCGAAAGTTGGAAAATTTATTTAAAATGGAATTTTAAATGGTTTGGAAAAGATTAAGGAATTTATTTTTAAAAAGGTGATAAATTTGTTTGAAATCCAATTGATAATTGATTTGGTATTTGAAGATAAATAATTTGGGAAATCGATATGAAAATTTATTTGATGATTGAATGAAAATAGATTTCGTGTTGAAATAAATTGGGAAATCGATTTGTAAAATGATTTGGGATTTGAAATAAACTTAGAAATCAATTTGTAATTGATTTGGTGTTTTGAAATAAATGTTGGAAAATCAATTTGGGATTGAAATAAACTTGGAAATCAATTTGAATTTGATTTGGTGTTGAAAGTGAATATTTGAGAAATCGATTTGAAAATCGTATAAAAAGTGAATATTTGGGAATGTAAATTCAGAATAGAATTTATAAAGGAAAGGGAAATTTGTTTTAAAAATAAATATTGATTTATTTTTAAAGTGTGGAAATAAATTTACAGATTTGGGATGTAAATTTGAAATAAATCGATAAGGATTTATTTAATTTGTTTAAATGGACCATTTTGTGATGAAGTGTGAAAATGTGATTTGAAATTGGTTTTCAAATATGAAGTGTGGAAAATGTATATTGTGAAGATATTTTGAAAATAAATAATTTGGGAAAAAATATTTAAATCTGATGATTGTTGTGATATGTTGTTGATAGTTAAATAACCGACTATCAATATTTGCCTTTGAAATGGCACTTGATTTGTTTTTAAAACAAACGCTCACTATTCGGGTTAGCCGGGAAAAGACCTTTGTGTCATATAACCCATTCCGAATTAGTGATACGACGATATGGATCGTATTGAAGACCGGTGGTGAAGACCGGATATTTTCGAAAATGAAAGGACAACCTGTCGAATGTCTCTGCACCGAGTTGCTCCGGTATAGAGATTTATATCACTCTTCTTGTGATGGAAAGTCCGAACATGATTAGTGAATATCCGGATTGCAAGGGCTTCTTCGGAAGTGCCTTTGGTTCTGTTCGAACCCAGAACAGACTTGTATGGATGTGTGTCTGACATTACACTTTGACATGTAAAGCTGGTTTCTATCAAATACATTTCTGTTGGTGGTAGAGAATTTATTCTCTTAGCTTAACACCCTTCTCTGAGACGTACGAGCTTAGAGGTTATGTAGTTGATGGTTACTAGTGATACATTCCCAATTTGGTAATGTGGCATACGAAGTGCTATTGATCATTTGTTGATCAAAGCGTGGCTTTGTGAAAAAGCGTGGCTTTGTGAAAAAGCATGGCTTTGTGAAAAAGCGTAGCTTTGTGGACGAGACTTCGTCGAGCCTCACAACCCGGTAATGGTCGAAACAGGAATGTTGCGGCAAAGGTTTTTAGGGGTAGCGCCCCTAGGGTATGTCATTTCCTTCTGGATAAAAGGTGATATCATGGTATGGATCCCATATATTTTACCTATGTTGATGTTGCATGGTTATTATACTTTGTGGTTGTTGCTTTGTGATTGAGGATCCTCGGATAAAGGTCGGTGACGACCGGGGGATGGCATAGCTCGTGTGTTAGTTACCTAGTTACAGCTTGGTTAAAGCGTGAGGTAACGTCGGCCTTGTGTTTGCAGAGATCTGGTTAGGTTCTCGGGGCGTCTTTCCAGAGGCGTTTCCATTTCGGTGTAAGGAAGTTCCTTTGCCTGACCATTTGTTGGAAATCCAAAGAAACAATACGTGCCCTGTACGGTTTTAGTTGTAGAACCTGCCATTTACTTATGGTGGTCACCACTATTTAGATGGTAGCTATAGTAGGCATACAATAATGGTTGTATGCTGGCTAAGATTGATATTATACTTTCGAAATGTTTTCCACACTAGACAATAATAATAATATCAACTGATTTTGCGTAGTAAGCATTTTTGACTATCATAAGGGGAAATCTGTTCCAATTCTGCGTTTGCATTGTGTGTGTGGCGGGAGGCCTTATGGTAGTTTCATTTTCCAAAAGCATTGCGAATCTGTTTTATTTTCTTTGTGAAAATAACTGTTTTATGATCTCACACCAGTCACCATGACTGACTCGGAGTTTATTGTTCCCTTTCTAAACTCTGGGTGCCCATAATTTTCCACACGGGCAGCCTAGAGTTATGTTATCAGGATATTCTGGATATTCTGGAGCTTTGGAGATGAGCTGGATGGCGAGGCGTACTACCGTACTTGTTTATTTATTCCGCTGTGTATTCTGTATGAGGACAAGTTTATATAACTGTCCATTGTTGTATTGAGTTGTATATTGACTCTAATTGATGTAATGTATAAACTGATATAGTCTTTTGTTTTAAAGATTATTGATTCATCTATTATATATTGTTCCGCTGCGAATGTGAGATTCTGATATTGTTTCTGTTTCTGTTTATCTGTCTTTCTTTTCTTCTGTCTTCTTCTACCTCTTCTTTTTAACCCTAATGATTCGGTTTTCCGGCATTCGATTGCACGACATTTGATATAGTGGACGTATTAATGACGACTTTCGAGCGTCGAAAAAGTTGAGTCGTTATAAGTGGTATCAGAGCATATGGTTAAGCGATAACCTTGGCTCTGTTGGGTGTTACTCATTAGAGATAGAGTCAGTAGTACTCTAGAATGAGTGTGAGTGTAATAATAGATATGAGCGCGTATTTGTTAGTGAATACAAAATTTGTTTTGTATTGTGTTGACTTATCGGTTGATTGTTTATAGATTCTGGTCGGTGCAGTCTGGCCAACTGTAATCGATAGGGGTTTCTAAACTCTTAAACAAGATAAACTGACACAGTATTGTTTTAAATGGGGTAAATGAAATAATTTTACCCAAAACTATTTTTGTATAGAAAAGAAATGATTTTCTATGAATTATTATAATATATGGATGCTTGGTTATTAAGAAGTGATAGTATTGAATTATTATCATTGTTATATGGAAATTAAATAAGAAATAATGGTATAACCAAAGATTTGGAGATAAATTCATTAACAAATGAAATTTATAAATATGAATTGAAAGGATAAGGAAATAAAATTCATATACGAATGGGATTTGTAAATATAAATTGTAATGAGAATTATAATTGGAAATAGAATTCCAGGAAGATATTTGAAAACAAAATTCATAAATGGAATGAAATTGGTAGTGTGAATTTATAAATGAGTTTTATAAAATGAAATAAAAGTGCCAAAGTAATATTTGCAATGCGAATTAAAGAATATAATTAATTTCAAAGTTAGTTTTGAAATGTGAGTAACTTTTTTTAAAAATACTTAAGTATCTGGTTGCTTGATTTAAGTATGAAGATAATGATGTTTTTGTGTATATATATGGTTAAAATTCTGTGTGTTTTTGAAATAGGATATTCGCATGTTGTATAATCTTGTAATACATCTCTGTATTTAAAATTTCAAACTCAGGTTTGATTTAAAAGTTCAACTTTGCTTGATTTACTTGTTGTTCTGACCTAGGATCTAAACAAGATATGTTTGCTTGATTATAAAGTTAAGTTTTAAAATTTAGTTAAGATAAAATAACTTTAAATTTGTTCTGGGAATCAAAAAGGAACAGGGAGGTTTGAATTTGTGAAAATTCAAATTCGTTAATTTAACAATTCAGTAACATGAATTAAATCCCTATACTAAATCATGATTTTAGAAAGTAAAATTTCATTTTTTTAGTTATGGTTTGATAGTGCAGTTTGAATTCTGGTGAACTTTAGTTTGTGTAGAAGTATTGAACTCGGGGTAGACACGAGTTATTCGAGTACTTGACTCGAAGTAGAAGAGGTTGTGACTCGAAGCATATTTGTATTACCTCAAGTTAGTTGTCTGGTTTCAGGTTTTTGAAAATCTGACTATAATTTGAAAATTTAAGAGCAAATTTAAAGGAAAATTGAATTGGTGAGCCAGATTTAGTAAAGTTTAAATCCAGTTTGAATGTGGATTCAAATTCACTTTTGGATCCTAATATGAAATAAAATAAAGTTTAAATAATTTAAATGTTTGGCATTCAGGTTTATAAAAATACTGACAATTTTCAGATTTTTAAACTTAATTTAAAATTTGAAAAATAATAATAATAATAGTTTAAACAGTGGTTTAAATTCAAAGTTTAAAGTATAGATTCAAATCAAACTTTTGAATCATAAAGTTCTAAAATGAATTTGAATTTTTAAATCTTGAACTTAAGAAATGAATGGAAGATAAAATTCAATATTCAGAGTTGTAGATGAATTGAATTCATATGGTAATGGGAAAACTAATTGAATAGATCTAGATATGAAAACTTCTGTAAGAAAATGTGTGAAATGATTTTTGGAACCTGTAGTTGGATATGGTTAAATTGGATATACAGGTATTATAAAGCAAGTGGGGAAAATTGATTTTGATTTCTGAAGATAAATTTGAATTTCTCAACAAAAGGTATGTATTTGAATTTCAGTATGAAATTTGATGTGTTTCTGATTTTGCCACTTGGAATTTTGTTTTCTATTGAGATTTGGGAGTCCGTAGGGACATTTTGTAGTCGTACCGAGTTAGCCGCGCAAAGGAGGCGTTGGCGAAATTTCTCGGAAATTTAGAGAGTTAGAGAATTTTTGAGAAATTTTGGATAATTTACAATTTGAATTTAAATTTAAATTTGAATTATGAAGTAAAATAAAATTGCTTGAAACTATGAAAGTGTTTGGAAAGTTAGCTGAAGTGATAACGAATCTTTAATAAAAAGATTTGTTTTGAAAATTTGATAAAACTGTTTGGTTTTGGTAAAATGATAAACGGGGATTGGATCATTCTTCTTTACTTGTAATTTCGGGACGAAATTCTTTTAAGGGGGGAAGATTGTAACGACCCTGAATTTTTTGACATTTGAAATCAGGATATTTAATTGATTTTAAATATATGGAAGTTAGTTTAATTTGAAATTCAAATATCAAAATGAATTTGGCAATTAAATCTTTAAATTTAATTATTGAAACTGGGTAAAAATTTGAATCTTCAGTTTTAAGCTGATTAAAAATATTTTCAAGGCTTGGAAAATCTATATTGATAATTCTGAAGGAATGGAACTCTCAGAATTGAATTTGAAACTGTTTTATTCAGTTTTGAAATTTATCGTTTAATTCGATATTTAGAAATAGCGTTCCGGGGCACAGTCTCAGAATTCGACGAAACCAGTTCCATTGGATCCATAATATTGTATTATTATCAGATTTCA
The DNA here is from genome assembly GCA_030737815.1 of Allium fistulosum. NCBI lineage: Eukaryota > Viridiplantae > Streptophyta > Magnoliopsida > Asparagales > Amaryllidaceae > Allium > Allium fistulosum. Next base: position 1,217,017,881 of record CM060902.1, read on the forward strand.
ATTTTTGTGGTGCTTGGAGTTATAATGTGGCCGTACGATAAGCAAACGCGCTGAAATTAAATTGAAAATTTAATATTATAACTGGTCCAAAAAGCTATCTTCTCCATACGATCGAATTTGGACCCGAAACCTTTTCCATTGTGTTCAGAATAGGCATATAACATTATAAACGCCTAGCGGCAAGCCTTGATAGGAAGTCGAAATCTTTGGCTTCGTTTTCAAGTCGATTTGAATTTAAATTGAATATATCTGTACAATCAACTTCAATTGGAATCCTATCCACATCAGCCGCCTTCCTTTCCCATCATGACTTTTCCCTGTCACTGTGGCTTATCATCCATGCAAACGTTTCAATCACGCGTTCATTAAAAAAAATCAAAGCCAGATAACAAATAAAAGAGGACATCTCATCTCCGTTCTCATTTACCAAAATCGAAATATAAAATCAATAAAAATGGCCGTTCTCTTCCTCTTTTCTATTCAAATCAAAATAATGAACGAAGCCTGGGAATTAGGGCTCGAGTTCGACTTGAAGGCGTTTTCGCGTGCGCGTTAGAGGGAGGTGGCTGATGTCGATCTTGTGTCGTTTCTTTCCTCAGATCAAAGCTCGGAGTCGCGCGTGCGGTGACGCTGGGAAATGAAGCTATTGAGAGAGAGGGTTGCGCGATTTAAATCGCGATGGACAGCGACGAGCTCGTTGGGGCTCGCGAGGCTAGGGCTTGCGTTGAGAGGTCTCGAGTCGTGTGGTCATACGCGGTCAAGAGGAGGCAACTGGAATTTGGGTTCGATTTCGCACATTGGCAGATCGCAAGGAAGACTGGAGCACGCTGTGAAGGGTCGTGCGATGGAAGAAGCTCGAATCGAAGGCAGTGAGGTAGTGATTCCATCCTTATTTAAATTCAATTAAATTTCGTCTTCAGATCGAAAATAAAGGAATTATTAAGAGAAAAATTGATTTGGTTAATTTTAAAACAGTGATTTTAAAATTTGTCAACTATATATATATACACATTTAAAACAGAAAAATATATATATAAGATTTTGGGTATATATATAAGGAAAATTAAATAAAATAAAATCACTGGTGAATTAAAATTATCAAGTGAAGATTGAATTTTTTGATTTGTTCGAATATTAATAAATTGTATATAATTGTTTTATACAAGGTCTAAAATCATCGTGAAAATAGACTGGAATGAAAATGGATGGCAAAATTAAAAGCAAAGGTGAGATTTTCTCACTCAAATGAAAGTTGGATTTTCAGTTATTGATTGACTGTTTGGATGTGATACTATATATAGTAGTATATAGCAATATATATATATTGGCATATGTATATATTGGAGTTGTTGATTTCCCGCATTATATAGCGGATGAGACCCTATTGCACCGCATAATAGCGGATGATATTTTATAAATCCCGTATACCGTGATATTCCACCTCGAAGTGGAATTGGTATTGTGCTAACATCTGTGGATGTTGGGAAACAGGTTGGAGGGATCCAAAAGGATTCCTCAAAACATTTGAATTTGTTTCATATGTTGTGTGATTATTTATTTATAATCTGTGGATGATTATATCTGTGATTGAATGTGTTGAAGGCTATAATTTAGCAGAATATATTTTTGGTATCGTTGGATACCAGAATTAAATGAAATTGGATTTTTGAAAATTAAAATTGAAATTTTAAGTAAATTCTTTTGAAAGAATTGGTTGAATTTAAAATAAGGATTTTAAAAGCGTAAAGTTGATTTTTGTAATCTTATCGAATTATTTCCAAATTATGGGAAAAGTTTTTTATAAATGGATTTGGAATAGTATTATTCGAAAGATGGAAAATTTATTTAAAATGGAATTTTAAATGGTTTGGAAAAGATTAAGGAATTTATTTTTAAAAAGGTGATAAATTTATTTTAAATCCAATTGATAATTTATTTGGTATTTGAAGATAAATAATTTGGGAAATCGATATGAAAATTTATTTGATGATTGAATGAAAATAGATTTTGTGTTGAAATAAATTGGGAAATCGATTTGTAAAATGATTTGGGATTTGAAATAAACTTAGAAATCAACTTGTAATTGATTTGGTGTTTTGAAATAAATGTAGGAAAATCAATTTGGGATTGAAATAAACTTGGAAATCAATTTGAATTTTATTTGGTGTTGAAAGTGAATATTTGAGAAATCGATTTGAAAATCGTATAAAAAGTGAATATTTGGGAATGTAAATTCAGAATAGAATTTATAAAGGAAAGGGAAATTTGTTTTAAAAATAAACATTGATTTATTTTTAAAGTGTGGAAATAAATTTACAGATTTGGGATGTAAATTTGAAATAAATCGATAAGGATTTATTTAATTGGTTTAAATGGACCATTTTGTGATGAAGTGTGAAAATGTGATTTGAAATTGGTTTTCAAATGTGAAGTGTGGAAAATATATATCTTGTGAAGATATTTTGAAAATAAATAATTTGGGAGAAATTGTTTAAATCTGATGATTGTTGTGATATGTTGTTGATAGTTAAATAACCGACTATCAATATTTGCCTTTGAAATGGCACTTGATTTGTTTTTAAAACAAACGCTCACTATTCGGGTTAGCCGGGAAAAGACCTTTGTGTCATATAACCCATTCCGAATTAGTGATACGATGATATGGATCGTATTGAAGACCGGTGGTGAAGACCGGATATTTTCGAAAATGAAAGGACAACCTGTCGAATGTCTCTGCACCGAGTTGCTCCGGTATAGAGATTTATATCACTCTTCTTATGATGGGAAGTCCGGACGTGATTAGTGAATATCCAGATTGCAAGGGCTTCTTCGGAAGTGCCTTCAGTTCTGTTCGAACCCGGAACAGACTTGTATGGATGTGTGTCTGACATTACACTTTGAGATGTAAAGCTGGTTTCTATCAAATACATTTCTGTTGGTGGCAGAGAATTTATTCTCTTAGCTTAACACCCTTCTCTGAGACGTACGAGCTCAAAGGTTATGTAGTTGATGATTACTAGTGATACATTCCCAATTTGGTAATGTGGCATACGAAGTGTTGTTGATCATTTGTTGATCAAAGCGTGGCTTTGTGAAAAAGCGTGGCTTTGTGAAAAAGCGTGGCTTCGTCGAGCCTCACAACCCGTAATGGTCGAAACAGGAATGTTGCGGCAAAGGTTTTTAGGGGTAGCGCCTCTAGGGTATGTCATTTCCTTCTGGATAAAAGGTGATATCATGGTATGGAGCCCAGATATTTTACCTATGTTGATGTTGCACAGTTATTATACTTTGTGGTTGTTGCTTTGTGATTGAGGATCCTCGGATAAAGGTCGGTGACGACCGGGGGATGGCATAGCTCGTGTGTTAGTTACCTAGTTATAGCTTGGTTAAAGCGTGAGGTAACGTCGGCCTTGTGTTTGCAGAGATCCGGTTAGGTTCTCGGGGCGTCTTTCCAGAGGCATTTCCATTTCGGTGTAAGGAAGTTCCTTTGCCTGACCATTTGTTGGAAATCCGAAGAAACAATACGCGCCCTGTACGGTTTTAGTTGTAGAAGCTGACATTTACTTATGGTGGTCACCACTGTTTAGATGGTAGCTATTGTAGGCATACAGTAATGGTTGTATGCTGGCTAAGATTGATATTATACTTTCGAAATGTTTTCCACACTGGACAATAATAATAATATCAACTGATTTTGCGTGGTAAGCATTTTTGACTATCATAAGGGGAAATCTGTTCCAATTCTGTGTTTGCATTGTGTGTGTGGCGGGAGGCCTTATGGTAGTTTCATTTTCCAAAAGCATTGCGAATCTGTTTTATTTTCTTTGTGAAAATAACTGTTTTATGATCTCGCACCAGTCACCATGACTGACTCGGAGTTTATTGTTCCCTTTCTAAACTCTGGGTGCCCATAATTTTCCACACGGGCAGCCTAGACTTATGTTATCAGGATATTCTGGAGCTTTGGAGATGAGCTGGATGGCGAGGCGTACTACCGTACTTGTTTATTTATTCCGCTGTGTATTCTGTATGAGGACAAGTTTGTATAACTGTCCATTGTTGTATTGAGTTGTATATTGACTCTGATTGATGTAATGTATAAACTGATATAGTCTTTTGTTTTAAAGATTATTGATTCATCTATTATATATTGTTCTGCTGCGAATGTGAGATTCTGATATTGTTTCTGTTTCTGTTTATCTGTTCTTTCTTTTCTTCTGTCTTCTTCTACCTCTTCTTTTTAACCCTAATGATTCGGTTTTCCGGCATTCGATTGCGCGGCATTTGATACAGTGGACGTATTAATGTCGACTTTCGAGCGTCGAAAAAGTCGAGTCGTTACAAAATCCTTTTAAGGAAGGAGAATGTAACAACCCGGAATTTTTATCGTCTTGATTTTGAATATTTAATTAATTTTACATATTCAAATAATTGATTTTTAATGCTTAATAACTCTTTTTAATTAATAAATAATAATGGTGAACTTGTTATAGAAAAATATTTACAAAAATAAATAGTTCGAATTAAAATCAATAGTGGAACGAAAAATCGTTTTATTGATAAACGGTCTCGAAACGCATGAAATTATCATCCCGATTCACTATCACGGATTTTGACGAAACTAATGCCATCAGAACATGAATAATGAGGTGATGTACGCCGACGAGTTTCCTGGCGATCGGATGTGTGGTGTGATCGTGCGAGCTTGAAACGTGTAATGTTTTAATCAGAGAATTAAATAATAATATTATTTTATTATATAAACAACTCACCCTCACTCCTCTCTCTCACTTTTCCTCTTTCTCTTTTTCATTTACAATAAACAAAACTCAGCCACCATCTTCCCGAAATTAAATCGAGAGCTGTAGTTATCGAAAACCAACGTCATTAGATCCGTTGGGTTCATATTGGCGAGGGCTTCAAATCTATGTAGTCGATGTTGGGTGCAGCGTTGATTTGAGAGGACCGACGTAGTTATAACTGAGCTAGGATTTGTCACTGTCGGAGCTTGGAGCATCGATCAAGGAATTGGAGGGTGGCGTTGTGCTTATTAGGCGAAGACGAGTAGTTTGATGTTGGTCTAAGGTGGTGCGGCTACCATTGGTGATGTGCGACATATGTTGTGTCGTGTAGTGGATCTTCAATCATGAGTATCAGGGGGCCTAAGAGGAAATCGAAGGTGATGGCGAACACGAGGTGGCAAGGCGAGTTAATTGGTGGTGGTTAGAGGCGTTGCAGTGCTCCGAGGTGATTTGCGACATTCAATGTCGAAGGGGGAAGCTACAGGCGGATTTTGATTGGGTTGGCCGTAGCGGTCAAGTTTGGTGTCGATGCTGAGAGAATGCGAAGTGCTACGTGCTAGAGTTATCGGTTCTTTGATTCATTGTGTGCTTGGAGATAGGTAGGAGAGAAGGAAGTGTGCATTATTAGGTTGTGTGTGTACATGTGCGCATGAATTGGGTAATTGGGGAAGAAGGGTTTATGAAAGGTAATTAGTTCAATTAAGTGATTAAGTTATTTAATTAATTAATAATTCAAATTCTTCTAAAATCCATAACTATTGCATACGATGTCCAAATCGAACATGGTCTTTTGCGTTGTGCTCATAGGAGTGTTATCTACGTACTAAAGCCGATTTTATCAAGTTTGAAGTAAGTAGAATTTTGTGCTAAAATCGAGCGTTGTTCGATTTTAGATCAAGTAGGAACGCCTAAGCATCGATTGGGATTTTGGTGAGTTAACTCACCTTTGGATGAACTATATATGATAAATGGCAAATATAAATTATTGTTTACATGCTTGAATGATTTTTTTGTTTGATTTGGTTGAATTTCCATTTTGGAAAGCGGATAACATATGAAATGAAATACAGGGAACTAATGAAATTTTGTAAAAGGATCTGGATTCCTCGCCACTTTTGACTTTAATTTCATTTGTATACTTATTGCATAAATTGTTGAATGCGAAAAGCTTGGTAGTTTGACCTTATTGGATGTGACTTTGATATTGGCCTTATTGTTGTTACATTTGTTACATTTATTGGAAAGCACTGTTAAGTGCTATGGTAGCTCTAGGCCTTATCATAGTATTTTGGGAATACTATTATTTGCTGTTTTTGATTTAAAATGCTTCTGATTCGAAGAATGATTTTAAATACGACAGTTGGATTTTCTATGGTATTTTATTCAGAAATGGTTTTTAAACTTCTCTATTTTACTCCAACCTTTTTGTTAGTCTCTTCTAATTTATATGGAAATGTTTTAAAAGTATTATGGGAAGTAATTATTTTATAGTAAAGTTAATGTAATAACGAATGTTCATTATCAAGAAAACAAAAGGGGGAATTTATCTTTTATAATAAAGTGATTCTGTTTTTAAAGAAGATAGAAATATTTTGGAATAAATATTTGTGTGGAAAAATAGATGTATAAATGATATTTTATAAATAAAAGAATAGATTTACAAATGATATTTTATAAAAGGGAAATGATCATTTTAATAAATTGGAAATAAATCACATTTATGAATTTATAGTGATGTATGGAATGAACTTCTTATGGAAAGCATATGAGATTTAAATTATGGAGATTTATGAAAGAAGTTTTATAAATAGAAAGGAGATTTATAAAAGAAGTTTTATAAATATAAAAGAGATTTATAAAAAGGAGTTTTATAAAAGGAATGAGATTTGATTTCTATAAATGATCATTTTAACTTATGGTGGTATGGAAAGTATTTTTTTTCATACTTAACACCAAATTCCGAGGTAGGGAAACTCGTCTCTATCTGTGAGAATTAAGAATGTATGTCGAGACAATGATAGTTATCTAACTTGTCAAGCTACATTGTTAATCGAGAGATAGTACAAGTTTGAAATCGGAAGGCAGTGGTAAGTATACTTGGTCTAATTTATCTACGATCCATTTACTTACACCAAATGCATTTTGGGTTTATTGTTATTTATGTTTTAAATGACATCTATTTTAACCTAAATAAATGTGGTTTTAGAAGCGAAATCTTTCTTAAGATTTTTTGGATATACTTATTCCATTGAGATAAGTATATGGTTACATTTTCTGAGTATTAAAAGTGTGGTGTTTTGTGAATATACTTATATCATTGAGATAAGTATCTGGTTACATTTTCTAAGTATTGAAAGTGTAGTGTTTTGTGAATATACTTATATCGTTGAGATAAGTATGTTGATACATTTTCTAAGTATTGAAAGTGTAGTGCTTTGTGAATATACTTATACCGTTGAGATAAGTATGTGTTTACATTTTCTAAGTACTGAAAGTGTAGTGGTTTGTTAATATACTTATGCCGTTGAGGTAGGTATATGAATAGATTTCTAAGCATTGAAAGAGTATAAATGAATAGTGAATGAGTAGTATACAGAGGTATATCTTTGTAAAAGTATTTTGATACAAGTATCTACAAATTGATTTTAATTAATGAAAGGATTAATTAGAGAGACTTAGTTGTTGCTTGTGTGCTTAATCATGCCTGGTTTCTATATGAAATTAAATCTCTGATTGGATTGTTTATTTATTTGATAGTTAAATAACTGACCATCAAATCTTGGCCAGTTTTGAAATTATCGATGGTTGGTTCGGAGAGACGGGATCAAATAAGTATGAGTTATCCGAAAACCACTTCGAACTGGCATAAGTGTTCAAATTTAAGACATCTTGAAGATGATCGAAGATGGAGTTTTTTGAAGTGTAAGGGCTATTTGCTACTAACCCTGAGGGTGATTCCAAAAAAGATGCAGTAGAAGTTGTGTCTTCGGTTTGTTCATATCTTGAACAACTTATATGGATGAATGCCGGCATTGCATTCTTGCTTGGAGGGCAGTGTTAGCATTCCAAGTGAGATTTGCTAAAAAGGTAAAAGGTAGCTTCAAGCCTCACACCCGGTAATGACTAAAACAAGGGATATGCTTCAGGGCTATGTGGTTCACTACCATTAGGGTATGGTCATCACCTGATCTAGATCGATATTTATGGATTTATGTATGCTTCGGGCCTAGTACGGTTTGTCTTGTTGGCATCCAAGGGGTGATGACATATTCGGTACTATCTGGGAAGGGGTAGGCCGGTCCTGATTTACGGGGAGTTGGCTAAGGCTCTCGGTACATTTTTCTAGAGATATACTGTGATGGGCAGTACCTATTAGCCTTGTCATTGATGGAATTCATTTTCTAATATGTGCCTTACGGACTTAGTTATATACCAAATATGTTGGAATGTGAAATGCAAGCATTTCAGCTATGTTATATATTTATTTTAAACTCTAGACATTATTATAATATCACAAGATTTTCTAATAAAAATGGTTTGGTGTCGTAAGGTAAAAACCCGTCCATGTTTATGTGCAGTATGGTCTTTTGAGATACCTTTATTTTTGAAAGGGTTTTATAAATATAACAATCCATATGATTTGATTTTCTCACGCTGGTTTACTAGACTAATCCGAGCGTTATTTTCTTATAATGCCCGGGTCAGCCTCGAGTATATTTTAGATTTAGTCATGGATGCTTTGGAGCTTCAGGAGACGAGCTGGATGCCTCCTAGACATATTCACATTTATTTTATTTCTGCTGCATTTCTTATTTTGTATTTATCAGCATTTGTGAGGATATATTGTTATAACTATCCATGCCGATGTATATATATTACAATTTTCTTTTGTAAAGATCATGTGTATATTATATATTACTTGTCACGATGTCAGATTATGTTCTATCTTTTCTTTTCTTTCACCCTAACAATTTATCTTTCTGGCACTCTAATGCTCAGTATGTGAATACCGTGGATGTATTAATGTTGACTTTTGAGGGTCGAAAAGGCGGGTCCTTTCAAAGTATGTGGAACTGTTTTGGTATTAATAGACTTACGATTGTATATGTCTATATGTATCAATATGAAGAGTTCATCAACTCTTATGATGCCCCTACTGTATAGGTGCTTTCTCTTAAATGTTTGAGATGTAATTAACTAGTATCATATGATTCATAATCATATAATCAAAAATTATTTCTCAATACTACGGCTTAGTATATAATTTCAAAATTAAATGATCGCAAATAATTTTAGACACTTTTGTATTTTCCAATGCATCACTTTTGTTATAAAAACAAATACCACTATTATAGTTTTATTTTATAAAAAATATTCATTGTATTCATATTGAAATAAAACTATTATTATTTTCAGTCTTTGTTGAAAAATAGTTATTATTTCTTAAATAATATTTGGTATGTTTTACGAAAACAATTTTAGTCACTTGATGCGACCAACAACTGTTATATGATAGGATCCCACTATTTCTGCCATTACTATAATAGCATATGAAATACGGAGGTTCATTTAACCACTTAATATATGCTATTTATTTCATATACTGTAACTGTTTAAAATCGAGGGTTTTCAGACCAAATATCTTGATCTTAAAGGAATAAATCTCATAGAAAATATTTCTATATGAAAACACATTTGGAAAAGAAATCATATTTCTCATTCTAATGTTAAATATCTATTATCATTTCTGTTATTTCTTTATGAAGCAAAAGTGACCATTCACTCTCTTCATCCCAATTGCGTCTTATGTTAGTCCACTCCAGTACATTCGTTTTCATTTCCAAATGGTCAAACTATTCAAAAGAAAACCCTACTACAATATCGTAATGACCTCTTTACAAAATTTCATTTGATCATCCTTAACATATAAGAATATCAAATATATTGCACTTCACATAAACCGATCAAAATGACATTTTAGTGATCAAATTCTTATACCTATCCTGTGGCTTTCGGTCTAATGTTACATTTAACACAACAAGATTATATTATAATCAAACTTATGAATACTCAATCTCACACAACACTTTATTTGCTTATTTCGAATGAACCAATTTCATTTTGATTTCGTACATTACGAACTGTGACCGTTCACTATATAACATTTATATATGACCGTGTATGGATCAAATATCCATATTCTTATATTGCCTTTAGAATTTAGACCTCGTAGAATACAATACACGGTCTTGGGCAAGTAAACTCATAGGCGACCAACTTACGATTGTATTTAATAATTGTAAAATTAGGCGCTTGCATGGGTATTGAAATAGTAACATGAAAAAAATGTTTATTAGTAAGTATATTTTATATTTCTATTTGTCAATCTTTAATTCAGTTCATTTGTATATCTTAATTGATAAAAATTTTATTAATTATATTAATTGCAAAAATTTATAAATGTAGATTGTTATAAATTTATATAGCATTTGTTCTTACAATATTAGAAAGGTTGAATGTTACTATTTCATATATTTTTTCTAATAGGGCTCCCACAAGTCTTTTATGTTTCTCCAAACTCTAAGACGAAACATAGAAGTCTTTCGACTTCACTAGTGAGTGTTAGAACTCGTCTGTCTTAGGATTCTGACCTTGAGTTTGCTCAACAAGTCATATAGCCTCATAAATGATGGATAACTCATTATCGATTGTATCACATACAACTCCTAACATGTGGTTCCTTATCTAATCTCATTCTGATTTTGAGTTTGCTTAACAGATCGAAAAAGATTGTTCACTCGTACCTACCATTTCACGACAGTCTTAGTATATGTACCTTGAGTTTGCTCAATGAATATATATAGTTATTTTACCTCGTCTATTCAATATATTAATAATATTACACATAAATCTCTAACTTGAGTTTGCTCAACAACTAAAGAGTATGCAAGTAATTTATTAATATATAAATGATAGAAGACAAATTTATATTCAAGATTCATAATCTTTAATATATTATTGAATAACATAGACTTATAGAATAATGTATTTCCTATGAAATACCCTCGTGTTTCAAGTGTCATACACATCATAAATCACGGTATATGTACTTTTACATATGTATTTATTCTTTAAGTCTATGTAGGGTTTCTTTAATGTTTCACCTTTAGTTTATACATTTATATTATATAAGTTTTATTATTATATGACTTTTATACTTTATTCAACTCATATGATATTTTATGTATAACATTATATTAATTAAATCTTATTTAATTAATTTAATTAATTAACACTTAAATTAGCTATTATATTGTTTATAACATATTATATTGAATATATATTTATATATATACTATAACCTTTATAGTAATACATATATATCTTATCTGTACGTATTTTAATTTATTAATTAAGTTTTGACTACTTTATTTAATTAAACAAGTTTTAATTAAATTTTATTAATTTCAAAAGTTCTTTTATACACACATGTATACTCATATTATTTTAAACAATCCAAGACAACACAACATATATGATTATATATATTATACATGTATACATATTTAATAATTAACTTATTTAACTAAGGGGAATTGGTGAAAAGTTAACAGACTTTGAAAAAAAATTAGGTTGAAGGACACCAAGTTTTATTTTTAGACTGAAGGACAAATATTAATTATAATTAGCATTATATTCAACTTTTACACTATATGAAATATGCTAGTTATAACTAGCATTATATTCAGTTTTACCTATTTAAAATGCTAGTTATAACCAGCATTGTCTTCCGGTCAAAAGAAAAAACAAACTTGCTGTCAACCTAAACTTTTTTCTAAGTTTATCCTTGTGCCTATTTTCTTGTTTAATTAATTCATTTATTTATTAATCTTATTAATAAATAATATGTTCGAAACTGATTTTATAACATTTCCAAACATTTTGAAAAATTATATTATAACTTTTATAGTATGTGTTTTATTTTAAATTTAACTTTTCAAAATTTAAAGTTTTCGTTGTAATTTTCAAAACAATTTGAAAATCTATATTATAACATTTATAATACATTTCTTATTTTAAATTTTAAATTTTTATTTTAAATTCAAAACAAATTTGAAATTAACATAAGGCCCAATTCAAATTGGGACTTTTCTATTAGGGGCAACCTACGGGCTCATGTAACTGTTCGGGCTAGGCTGATAGTCAGGTAGGGCAGAGTACTTGACAACCCAACAACTCAACCTTCAACACTACCTTTCTACACCCTACTAACTGATAGAGTTAGAGGTATGCCTTGAGGCAATTATGCAATTATTACATATATCTAACTCGATAACCAATCTTGTTCAAAATAAAAGGTGTTTTCTTTTTATTATATACTTGATATAATGTTTTATATTAATTAATTAACCTAACTAAAAGTATATTTAGAAATCCATAAATGGTATAATTTGTGATAGGAGTTAATTGTGTTGTAACCATGAGTAATTTATCATAATGAAATTAAACATACCATTTTAAATATTCCTAATCAAGATGTATTGAGATTGGATATCGATACATTTGTTGAGACTAGAATACGTAACGCTCTCCAAATGTTAGACGGTGTATTACTCATGACCGCTAGGACGCTAAGGGTTTACATACTGAGAGTTAGCATATAGCCGTGGAATGACTCACTCGATAGTTTTTTGTTGGTTAATATAACTAAGGTCAAACATAAAATATCGATGTGACAATATTACACGGTTCTCTCGACTTGAGAATATTATTGATCTTCAATATGGAAGCTCCGCTTTTATTATAGTTAAATCATGGCACGACGTTCATCGAACGACTATAGTTGGGTTAGTATCACGGTCAACTGAAGCCAACCCAAAGTCAAAGTCTCTGGCCAACACATTTTGATTAATAATAATTATTATTATTAAACAAAAGACTTTGTGTTTGGACTATAGAATTAAATATTGATGCTATTTGAATTTTGACCATTACCAAATTCCATAAGTTCAAAGTGATATAGTTTGATAAAGAGAATTGGTGTAAATAATTGTCACGACCGAGTAACGCTTAATAAAGTATAATTCGATTTACCAAAACTAAGTAAGCGACAAATTTGGCCATAATATTAGACCACCTACTAAGTGACGTGTGAACATTAGCATTCTAATTGTTCGATATTAATCACTGACCAAATTTACACATAATGTCGCACAACCGAAACGTTGAATGCTCCTTTTTTCACCTGATTTAATTAATTTGTTACTGTTATAAATTAATTAATATTTATGACATACTAACTGTAAAATTTTATTTGACATGTTAAACAATATTAAAAGTGTATTTATAATAAATATAAATATACCGATCGATATACGATATCGGTGAACGTTTAAATTGGATTTAGATACAACGAATATTGGTCGGGCTTGAAATGATTTAGAGGTCCATAAGAGGGCTTGAATTTTCGATAGGAATATGCAAGGGTGGGTCATCCATAATAATGGAAAAGGAGGGGTTAGATTTGAATTAAAAAGAATGAGAAAAAGTAAGAGAGAAATAGGGATCCGGATCCACAATTTTCTCATCGGTGTCTCCTCTATTTAAGTATCTCTAAACCCTCACTTTCTTTTAGTTTTTTTGAGCCTCCTCTTCATCTCCTTTGCTGGCAAAAAATTCAACCTCACCCCTCCACCTTTCTAAGCATTTCTAACATCAAATTAAAGCTGATTCGATTGTCGATGGTAGTTGTGTTTGGTGAACGGTACAATTCCTTATTTACTATTATATATCAATATTTAATATGTTTACTTTATCATATGTTAGTTCAGTTAGCCATCAATATAACAAATCTTTATATATTTGTGTTGCCACGTTGAATGGTTATATATGAGTGTATAAATAAATCATTTTGTACTTGAATTCATCTTAGTTGCTCATGAGCTTGTTTTAAAAAAAATCGAAAATTAAATATATTGATAAATGATTTTCCTTTTAATTAAAAATCAAAATCAAAAGTAATAAAACTACATGATTTATATTTTATATATATTCATTCATATATGTGTGTGTAGCCAAAAAAAGGATTTTTTTAATGCATATATATATATATATATATTTAATTCATATATAATATTTATGTATAATCTATTTATTTAATTTTAAACTAGTTATACAAATAATAAATACTTACATGTATTTATATATATTGTAAAATATTAGCATAAAATTTTAATAAAAAATATATTATAAATTTTCTTTTTGGAAATCATTATACGAATTTTATTAAAAACATTTCTATACGAAAAAAGGAACATTTTGTTAAACAAATTTTAGTCCAAATAAATTTTTTTCTTAGCCGTGAACACTTAAGAGGGTATACATAAATTTGATTATTATTATTTACGTTATAATATATTCATAAGTATATGTATGTGTATATGTGTGTATATATATTATATAGTTTCAGATTTCATTAATTTTATGTTTTTTTTGAATTTTATGTTTTATATATATTCAAAACTACCTTGTAAATTATTATCCAGTTAATTTTGCAAATTAACTATATTTATAGATATCACACATACATACAATATATATATATATATATATTATATGTATGATATAAATTGTATTTATAAGTAATATTTTACGTATATATATTTATACACTAAATTATATATATACACATACATACATACATACATACATATATATAATCACCTATATTGTATTATGTAAATGTACACACATATATATTTGGACAACACACATGTATATAAGAGGCTAACATGTCCGCTGCGATGTAAATTCAACAATTATATACGAGCTTGTTAAACTATGTACACCCCATTAAGTTGCATGTGCATGTACATAGATATGTGTATATGATACACAAATATATAATATAGTACAAACTATATTAAATATAACTATATTTATGAATTAAATAAAATATTGATTTTATTTAAAAGAACATTTAGAAAAGTTTGAAATAGGGTTATAAATGGATCGGATCGGACGGACGAAAGTGTGTCCTAGTCCTATCTTATAAGAGATTCGGACGGACATGGACTGGACAAGTATTACGCTCGGACATTGTTCGTACAAGCCGGACAACAGACGAACAATGTTTGGACAATAGAAAAATATTAGATAATTTCGGACGAACATATTTTCGTACATTTTTTCTTGTCCTAATTCGTTTCCTAAATTAGAATCGTACAAACACGGGCGGACGACTTACAGCCTCAGTTCGAGCCGAACGTCGGACGATCATATAAAGTTTACAGCCTATTCATAGGCCCAATAAAGATCCAAATAGGTAAAAAAGTTTGAAATTTACCCAATTACCCAACTACGTGCTGGCCAAGTTCCAACACTAATTGGGTTGTAAGCTTAATTTAGTCAACCATAATATGAATAATTCAGGCCGCATAGGCTATTGGACTCTGATACTATTACTGGAAATGCATCAGCATGCAACGAAATAAATGAATAAATTTCATTTTTTTACCATTTGAACTTCATTGGCTCTATGAAGTCTAAATTTATTTAAATCTTATCCCTGCTTATTGCCTAGAAGATAACGTTGAAACGAAGAATCTGAACTCCTTGAATATCTTGTATCCAGAAGTTGCAAGCTCTCGAACACAGCTACCATCGACGATCGAGTCGAGATTTATTTGATGTTTAAAGGCTTGAAGGTTTGAGATCTTAGAAAGGGTGTAGATGGCCTCATATTAGCAAGAGGAAAAATAAAAAACACTCTTTTCTCAAATGAAGATTAAGGGATTAAATAAAGGAGAGAGAAGAGAGTAAAAAGAGGATCGCGGTCCTTGTTTTTCTCTTACTATTTATATCCCTTTTTTGATTCAAAGTCCCTTTCGCTATGACGTCACATGGCCGGCCTTCCTTGTGGCTAATCGTACCTGGCCTCATTAAGCCCCATATGGGCCTCAAAATCAATTCAAGCATGAACTATATTTGTCACATTTAAATCCAATTTAAATGTGTATCGATATCGTATATCGATTAGTGTATTTATAAATATTATATACACACTATTTAATATATAGTATTTAACATACACCAAATAATATTTTATAACTAATATTTCAGAAATATTTGTTAATT